>OZ022266.1:2422500-7422500 GCA_963978885.1 Nemotelus pantherinus
AATTTAATCGCCCTGTTAAAATTGTGCTCAAAATATATATTTGCATCATTTCCGGTTAAAATACATATTTTTGGACAAGTTGCCCTTGACATTAGGAGTTAAAAAGGAGGGAGTTAAAAAGTTTGATACAAAAAATATTTTCATTTAATCATACATATATCACTGAATATATTACTGTTGGATTTGATTTCCTCTTTGAATTTTCATTTGAATCCGCTACGACGCGCCTAAATTTATTGAATGAATCAATTGATAAAAGCAACAGTTATCGATGAAATTTAAACTCATACAGTAAAAAGGATTCGTTAAATCGCAATGTTTTTTTCATGATTTTAAACTGTATTATAAATAATAGCAAGTAGCTGAAATTATTATTTCATGCTTGTGAAACATGAACCTATTTATTGAAAAAGAAAAAAGAAGACCCCTATGATTTTTTAAATTCGAGCAATAAGTCAATTTTGCACAGCGTAATTCGTATGAATGCAGAAAAGCAGAAATATTTTGAATTTTCAAAACTAATCAGTCATCAATATTTTATCATTTTTCCGTGATTTAACGTCAAGCTGACAACTATTTTTATTTGACTACTATTTTACGATTGGATAAAGTCATGTCCTTATATGCTCTGCTATTTTCCATCTGAAAGGAATTTACCTTTTGTTTTTACGAAAAGTTTACAAATTTGTTACTAAAAGTTAGTATTTAGAAGAAATGCGACATAAAATTACCTGAGCTTGTTACTAAGATGCTACCAATATTTGAAAATATTGAAAAATTTTTATAAATTTATGAAATGCGATTTCTCCGCTTAAACGAGTAGCGCATGCGTAAACAGTAAAACTAACTCAATAAATAAAAATCAAGAGCTGCTAACGAAACTTTAGAGTAATCCTCCGTAAAACTTAGCTCCGCTATAATAGACATCAAAAATAACTTACAGTATTTTCCTGTACATAATTTCCCCTAATTCGTTAAGTGCAGTTAAATGAATTGCGCTCGATGTAGACTTCTTGGCATATACAACATAGCATTGGCTCCTTGGTTGCTTTATACCGAGGCTGCTTTACTATCGAACAAAATACCCAAATATTTACTTGAATATAAGTCAAGATATCATGAAGGCTATTTTCGCATTGATTGATTTGCATTACTGTGAGGTTTTCATGACTTTACAGATTTGATGTTTCACTTGCCAGCTAACTGCCACCCAATCGATTCCATCCGGGAATTTTTTGGTTCATCGAAACTTTTTTATTTTTTTTTTTTGCCATACCTGTGAAATTGAAATACACAAATACAGTTTATGCTAGACTTTGTCGCTTTGTCGGTAAAATGTCATTTTTTAAATAATTTTTGCATAGATCCTATGCTGTTCTGTACGTAAATATTTTTGCGTGTTCAAAATCATAACTAAAATTCCTACAACTGATGGTTGCACCTTATTCGCCATTAGCCGCTCTCCCGTTTTGCTCCAATTATTTGTCTAGGGACCCGCCTTTCGAAGGCGTTCTCAATTTTTCTGGAAGTTGCACTGCTTGTATTATTGATTCATATATTTGGTGCTTTGTTTTCATGTACATGCAGCTGGTCTTCATTCGTCAAGAGTTATGTTTTGGCTATAGTGGGTGCTCTTTCTTGCTTGCGTCATGGTTTTTGTCTTTCGTCAGGTTGATTTTCATGTCTACTTCTTTTGCTTCCTGGTAAAGGTTCAGTAGGAGTTCTTTAGCGGCTATCATGTACTCAGGTGCTATGTTGAACAATAAAAGAGATAGCCCATCATCTTACTTTAGTCCGACACTTGTGTCAAAGGCGTCAGTAAGATAGTTGTTGAACAAGCCTTGTAATGTTGATGTCATCTTCAGTTTGATCAGTTGAATTAGTTTTGCTGGGATACCAAAGTGTAGCATTATTTTATACAGTACGTTTCGGTCAACGCTGTCATATGCTTGTTCAAAGGCTACGAAAATCTGTCAGACGTCGATGTTTAACTCCCGTCATTTGTCGAGCTCTTGTTTGATCGTAAACAGATGATAAGTCGTCGATATTTCAGATCTAAAGCCTCCTAGGTACTGCCCAATGCCATTATAAGCATAGACTTTAATTTTATTTTCTAATACTTTCGTCAATATTTTATAGGACGTACAAAGTATTGATATGCATGCATCTGATATACCTCTGTATCAGATATACCTCTATATAGTTGTCTATATGCCCGATTTTCTTCTCTACTGCATCCTGGCGTTCGTCGTCAAACTGTTTTCTTTTGCGCCGTTCTTTATACCCAACTACTTATTCGGTAAGGATTTTGATTGTTGTCCTCATCTTTGTCGAGATTTCGTCGACAACACTGTGCTATTTTGTAGGATGGAAGCTAACTTAGTCTCAAGAGCTTTTGTGAAGTTTTCAGCTACTGACGCCGTTAAGAGTGAAAGAGGACCGGTCTTCGTCACGTACGACTTTAATCTACAACGCCAAGTAGTGATCGAGTCAGAATTTCGCTGAATAGTTTGGTTGAAAGTATTGTCATTTTTTGACGCCCATGTTTTTTGTGGCTGCGTCGATTTGAGAAGCGTGTCGAACTTATGACTATGACTCTACTACATGGAAAGTCTGTTGGAAGTTGGCCGTTTTCATTAGTTTCATCGCGGAGACTGGGCCCTCCAGTCGTTTCCCAATGTATTTCTGCATTTTCGACTTGAATTCACCGAGCATTGAAGTCACCAAACATTATTTTCACGTATTTTCGAGCAATAAGTCGAGCAATTTTTCCAGGCGGCTATAGAATGCATCCTTTGTTTCCTCGTCTTTTTCTTCTGTTGGGACGTGGACGTTTATCAGCCATATTTTAAAGAATTTGTCTTTGGTGAGAATTGTATGTAATCGTTCGCTTACTGCTTTGAAGTGCATCACGTGTGATTTAAACTCCCAATTTCATGGCTTCCCGCAGGCTTCCCTCTTTTGAATATTGTATGTGATCTCATGTCTTGTACCTCGCTGCCAATCCATTTTGTTTCCTGAATTACCAGCACGTTCAGTTAGTACTTGCTGACCTGGTTTAGCAATGCTTTAACAGTACCAGGCTTATTGCGCGATCTGACTTTCCAAGATCCAAATGCGTTATACATATTTCGTTTCTTTTTCGTTGGTTCAATTTAATCCGAGGCCTTTCCTGAAGTTCCGGAAGGTTTACAACTTTACAGAGGACGGATTATCGGTAAATCGCTCCAACCATAAGCCTACAGAACCGGACTCTCTACCACTAAGTTTCTTTCCCTTCCGACGGGATTTAATGTTACGAGAATGACGTTACCGGATTTCCGATCCGATCTGCCGCGGGAAGACGAGTAGAGAGAGTTAAGAGGAAGATAAAAGAAGCCATTTCAAAAGAACAGATCAACCCTTTACTTGTACGCCACCACTCGCACGTTCAGGTTTTCAGCTAGGTTTTTTTTTATTTTGACGCAGGAGAATTAAAAGATTACGATTATTCAGAGAATTGAAATAGAATCAAAAATAATCAACTACAACTAAGATTTTTTTTGAAACATATCAAAAATTATCATATAAATTGAAAAAAGTGTATAGTTTTAATGAAATTGTTCATTGCGGATCGATCTCAAATTACATTAATAAAAATCAAATATTCGATGCATCAAACTGTCAAAAGCGTGCCAAAGTAATGAAAAATTCTAAATTTCTTATTGGCTAAGCTGTACAGCACTTAACAGTATTTTAAAATAATTACAAAAAAAAACCTCGTGTGAATTCTGAACTATATTTTCAACTTAAAATATATATTTTAAATATGACCGCATGTTATGAGTAGAACTAAATATATAACGTAGTTTTTAAATTTTCAAGCGAATTACTTAAACTCCTAAATAATTTTCACATCACACTAATCAGTATTTTATTTGATTGAAAAAAATGAGCGCTATAAATTCTTCTTTAGGTTATAAAAGTAAGTCTCCGGACTCCATTACTTGAAAAATCGAAGTCAAATTGAATTGATGCCAAATTTTAAAAACAGGATTGCGAACCTATTTTGCTATCCTGAAAAAAATTGATTACAGAGCTAAAACTGAAAAAACTCGCTAAAAGATAGTATTACCCGAAAAATGTCACAATACATCTCGAAATGCTAAAGCTTGGATTTACTTTTCATTAAACTTAATTTCGTTCCATTGCATCTCTTCTATTTCGAAATTTCCATCAGCCGTATTTTCACTCTCACTTACATATCATTAAATTACCCACCGTAAAACCAACATGAACGACTGCATTAACCAAGCTATATATACGTCCTTTGCTTTTTACAAATAACAGACGTCTCAAGTTCAACTCAAAACTCTACTTCATCTCAAAACAGCAATTACTCTCACGCAACCATCGCCCTACTCATCATTTGGCTGTATTATTTGGTTTCTAAAACACAAAACATTACTATCTTCAAACAAGTCCATTAAATTTCAAAATTTTCTTCCATTATTTCAACAGTGTACAGACAACTGCCGATCGAACAACAACAACAAAAAAGAAGCCTACTCAATGATCGTTTTTGAAAAAAGACTTAATGTTTCTACTATTTTGATTGGATTTGTAAAAAAGTGTCCCTGAAAAAATGAATAAATTTCTGCGCAAGTAAATATTTGAAGAAAAAACCCATTAAAACGATTAAAGATGTCAATCAAACTACTACTCCACATGGCTCAAAATCTGGTATCTGATCACATGTCGAAAAATATCTATAAATAACTTACGTACAAGAAACCAACGCTTAAATATTTAAAAAGAAACTGAGTACATAAAAATTCTATTGTTGCCGAACTAGAAATAAAAGAAAAATTCTAAATTCAAAAGAAATTATATTATTTCTAGGGTCTGATTTGATTGAAGAAATTAAATGGAGCAAGATTTTGCGGTAAAACTTGACTTGATGTACCACACAGTTGTTACATGAATTTTCCCGATAGATGTCAGGCTAGCATGTTTGTGTTTGTGTTTTTGTGGCTGTGTTTGCTTTTGCGGTTTTTTTTGTTTATTTTTCTTGATTGTGTTGTCTTCTCGCGTATTTTTTGCGTAACTTTGTGTATTTGTCTTCAATTCTCGACCCCTGCTACCACCTATTCGCCCTCTGGTTGTAGAATTTCCCGGCTGTGGTACATCAAGTCGAGTTTACCCGATTTTGCTTATACGTATTAGGTTTGCATTTACTTAACATAATGAACATAATGTTTTTTAAAAAATAAATGTTAATTTAAACGAGAGAGGAGAGGGAGAGAGTATGTCGTACGTATACAAATAGGAAAATAACAAGTGCATAATATAGACGATAAGATTTATAGAAAAATATCTTTTGAAACATAAAAAAAATATCTGTGTATTTAATAATGATTCTATGAGTTTTACTTTGAACATTTTATTTTTAATCATTGCTTGAAAGGAGAAAAATCCAATTGACTTCTTTTGAGCAAATAAAACATAGTTCTAGATGCTTTAAGTTTAATCCAAACACAATTTCTCTTAATTTTTATGCCGAAAGAATTATTCTCGAAACAAAATTTTTGTATATTTTTTTACTATAAGATTCAAAAAGATTGTCGTTATATAGACAGATGTCCTCGAAGGATGTTAACCTAAAAGTGTACAAATTATATACATTTATTTTATTTGTTGCTAATTAATGCGTTCCCTGCCATATTTCCGAATTACATTTAAAATGTAGCCAAGTAATACGAAAGAAAAAAAAAAGATTTCTAAAATTGTTTATTGTAAATATATTTCTTGTTTGTATTGAATATTTTTTTGCTTCGATAGTTTATATACAAATGCATACTTATACATATGTAATTCTCTTATTTAAATTTTATTTGTTGGATATTGTTTTACTCTTCAAATTTTATCTAACTATATACTCGAAAAGAAAGAAGTATTTCATGTTAAAAGATTTTTTTCGAAGTTTGTCGCGTGCATTTATCATTAGTAGAGGTTTTCTTTGAATATAAAATAAATGTTGATAAGAATCATTATTTTGAGGTATAATATTTAACATCGTGCAAATTAAGAATGAGTAAGAAGTTAAAATCAAAATGTATTGAAGATATTTCAATAAAATGTAAAATATGTGTATTCATTTCATTTTCTAGCAGGCGGCAGATGAAGTATGGAATATGTAAATCAAATTCTGTGTGCCGTATGGACTGTATGAATTTGACCGGAGCTAAAGTGAAAAACTAGATTCTTAGTGAATTTAAAAAAAAATTGTATATCTTGTGGCATTCAAAAATAAAATGCTTTTTATAATGGGGTAAAAATTGAACTTTTCCAACATTTTCATCTGTCAAAGTGTCAAAGGTACAGTTGCACTAAATAATTTCTGACTAGCTACTCTTGTTGGAGAGCGGGTGGATATTTTGTAGCTTAATGATAAGACACCTCTCAATTTTTCAGAGACTGAAAAGAACGGAAACCCCTGAGTACCTGCTTTATTGAACTAATGAAATTTTAGGCAGATAAAAGATTCCTTAACTTTTTCTTAAGGGGCTAGTCCACTGTAAAACTGCTCCAAATGAACTTTTTTTTAAACAGCTACAAAAAAAAACTATTCAAGATATCAATTTGAAATTTTACATACATCTTTATTGAAGTTAAGAGTTAACATTTTCATTGAAAAAAAATTATTAGAAAACAAAATGGCGACCGTCCCAATGGATCGCCGCAGCACCGCCGAAAAAAAAAGCAAATTGCGCCTCGTAAATTCCTGGACAAAATAAGCATCTGTGAACAAATTACGAAAAATATTTCATTAGTTTTGAATATAAAGTTTTGAATATATTTTCGCCGAACGGAGTTCCGACTCATTTGAATTTCACCCTTTACTTCGTTCATATATTTTCCATATATTTTCATTTATATTAAGATCTGGCGATCTCGATGGCCTTGTAACATGTTATGTTATGCTCAGCGAACTATGCACGGCAGTATTATCAAGTTGAAAGACAAAATCTTCACCAAAAATCCTGACTACAGTTTGCTGGACCTCCTTACCTATAAATTTAATATCATACCTGTTTTTCATTTTACCCGAAAGAAATCTAATTTGTTTTTTTCTTTACACCCAATTCCGGCCCAAACCATAATTTTTCCTCCGCCAATTTGGCGCCTGATTTTTATCTAAGGATCTTTTCTCAAATCGTGGAATTAATGCGGCAGGTTTGTCCAGGCAAAATCGTTTTTCGTCGGAGAAAATTACGTTTCGATATCACTTTTTCTGTGTTCATAAGCAAATCGTTTTTTTTACTTATTGAAATTTTAAGTGTTCACCCCTTTTTATGCGTTTCTCGTTATACGTTCTAAATGTTTGCTTTTATTTCAACTTCCGCTACGATTCGATATGCAGCGTTCATTGAATTGGATGCCAATCTTAAAAGTGCATGATCTTTCGATTGACTTAGAGTACGTGGTCGGCCTGGGCTCTTCTTTTTCCTATAATTTTCACGATCTAGACCAAAATTCATCTCGACACATTGACTCATTTTAATAATTTTTGGCGATTTTATTATTTTATTATTATTATTTTCAAAGAATATCGTCTAATACAGACTAGTAGTATTTACAGATTTAAAAATCTACAACAAATCAGTCAAAATGGACTGTTTTTGGCTAAGCTCTTTTTCAAAGATGATACAGATAAATTAAAATCAAATTGATGATAATCATCGTTGAAATTTCTTTTGATGCACGAAATGGGCTCATTAAAGGCGTAGTTGGTCCGATAGGCAGGGACAGATAAAATGTTGACTCGTCTCATTCTGTGACCCTTGGTATTGAGGCCAAATAAACCTAAAAGGTTTTCACATGAAATGTTACCCATGAGGATCTTAGCAGCAAAGATAGTTTTGAAATTTTCTCGTCTCTTGTTAAGTGTATTCATGGCCAGTAAGTTAAGTCGATTAATGTAAGGAGGCAAGTGAAGAGGGTCTGACCAAGCAAATTCACGCAAACAAAACCGAAGAAATTTTTTCTGAATGGACTCGATACGGTCCACATAAACCTGCTGATAAGGCGCCCAAACTATACACGCATATTCAAGTATTGGTCTTACTAACGCACAAAAAAGAATCTTAGTAAGATGTATGTCATGAAACTCTTTGGATCGCCTCCTCACAAAACCCAAGGAAGATGAAGCTTTTGATAAGATTGCGTTAATATGATCGTCAAAAGTAAAAGAATTGTTTAGAAGTACTCCTAAATCGAGTACTTTGTCAGAATATCTTAAGGTAATACTATTCAAAGAGTATTCAAAGCTCAACGGATTAATTTTACGCGTGTACGAAACAACGGTACACTTGTCAATATTAATTACTAATTTATTAAGGTCACACCAGGTCGTGAGGTTATTAAGGTCAGCTTGAAGTTCCAAGCAGTCGTGAACATTAGATACCCTTTTAAAGATTTTGGCGTCATCAGCATATAGTAAAATGGATGAATGTTTCAGGACAGATGGTAGGTCATTTATGTATAAAAGAAAAAGTAGAGGTCCTAAGTGACTACCTTGAGGAACACCAGATAAGACAGCAATTTCAGACGATAGGGCGCCACGGAAGGATACGCATTGGGTACGACATTCCAAATAAGATGCTATCCAGGAAATGAATAGCTGAGGAAAGTTAAACGAGGACAATTTACACAATAAAATGGAATGATCCAGCTTATCAAAAGCCTTCGTGAAGTCAGTGTAAATACAGTCTACCTGAGATCCTGCCTCGATTGAAGGGATAACAATGTTGGAAAACTCAAGCAGGTTGGTAGTTGTGGATTTGCCTTTCAAGAAACCATGTTGGAAAGGAGATAATATGGATTTAGTATGAAACGCCACAACATTGCTGATTATCGCTTCAAATAGTTTAGCAACACATGGAAGTTTTGCGATGGGACGATAATTGCCTACAACATTTCTATCGCCTTTTTTATGAATAGGTGTAACAATTGCGTATTTCCAACCACTTGGAAAAATACCGAGTGACAGAGAAAGGTTAAAAAGGTAGGCAAGGATAGGAGACAGGGAGGAGATACAATATTTTAAGATAGCGCTAGGAATGCCGTCAGGGCCTGGTGTCAAATTATTGTCCAACTTCCTAGAAAACGTTAAAATGGTATCTTCGTCTATAAACAAGTCTTTCATTCCCAAAGAAGAAGTTGGGATCATTGTCAAGTTGTCATTATAATTATTAATATTAGTAGAAGGTTCCGTATTATATGCGGTACGGAAATGATTAGCGAAAATATTGCTAATAGTTAATGGATCGGAAATGGCCATGTCGTCTGAGTTAAACGTGGTGGGATACCCATCATGATATCTCTTGGAAGTAATAAAATTCCAAAACCTTCTAGGCTGCTGTTGAAAAGTAGAATTAAGATTTCTAAGGTGAATTTGGTAAGAACTTTCGACCTCGGAGTGATAAATATTTTTCAACTCTACAAAAACCAAAAAGTCAGAAACAGAACGAGACGAGCAATACCTTTTCCAAGCTTTAGATTTTAAATTTTTTATATGGCGTATTGCCTTCGTTTTCCATGGAACTTTAATGCAATTGTTAGGAAAAGAGACTGGCACAAACTGGGTAAAGCATCCAAAAAGAATTGAATGAAAATTGTACACTGCCTTATTAATGTCCTTTTCTAACAACACAGTGGACCAATCACACCCTGCGATGAGATCATTTAGTACATCCAAGTCGACTTTCTTAAAGTTAAATTGACACGGTGAGTTATGTAAAGGAGTGCTTAGAGATGTATTGATTTCGTAGATGATTAGAACTGGTTCATGATGTGTTGAATCGCAGAGAGATGATGGACAGTGCTTGACCTCGGACGGGTAGGCGTTTGAAGTAAAAACTAGATCCAATAATCTTCCATGACTGTTCAAAATGCTGTTTACTTGGTTTAAGCCGCACGCAAGCATTGCGTTTATAAACTCCTCGGCGTATGGGCGATTACCAGGAGAAAAGGTTGGGGCTAATGTGAAGCCGTCGTCAGATAAGTTCCAAGTAATTCTGGGTAGGTTAAAGTCACCCATGAGGATGAGTTCATCTTTTCCATCTAATAGGTCACATAAATGATGAGTGGCGTTAAGTACTTGCTCATAACAAATCGATGCTGAATTAGGAGGGATATAAAGAACTGCTAAATAGAGTTGTGCCATTCCCAGGTCCACACGAGCACAGACAAGTTCCAAGCTATCGGTGTTTGGTATGATTACTTCTGATACGCGATCCGAACTGCGCACGGCAAGCAGTACGCCCCCACCTACCGGGGCGTCGAGTAAAAGTCCATGACGATCTTTACGGAAGACAGAAAACCGCGAATCAAACAGTTCTGTATTCAATATCTTCGCGCAGAGCCAAGTTTCAGTTAAAGCTACGACATGAAAGTCTGAAGAAAGATTGTACGTGTAGAATTCGTTAGCTTTAGATCGCATACCGCTCATGTTGGCGTAGAAGATTGACATGTTTTCGAGTCGTTTTTTGACAGAGATTTACCAGCCGTAGCACGATTTCTTGGTGTAAATTCACGGACGATTGCGTTCAAAGGCCAGAAACTGGGCTGTGTGATGGTGTTAAAGGAGCAATCTGGAACGATGACCTTAAACGATGACACCCGAGGATGCTGACCAATTTTCGCAACCGAAATGGAGTCAGAAGGTAAAAAATTTTTAGTGTGGTGTAGGATGTCAATGATGTTGTTTTTCACATCGTCGGGGGTAGTAGTTGGGGCAAGCCTTGATAAAAATAACACCCGAGGCTTCACCACACCATTGAGCTTGCAACTAAAAGTTTCAGCTCCGGATCTAGCAGGAACTGGGCGAGCGCTGTTTGTTTCGTGAGTGAGGAAGTTCGCATTTCCTTCTTTATCTGATTTCTCAGATCCTTCTGTAAGAATGATTTTCGTTGTTTCTACCTCTTTGTCACCTGCCGGGGAGTTATCGATTGATTTAGACTGCTTGCGTTTTATCCCCCTTTCTTTATTCGATGCTTTTCTGGCACCTGTGATTGGGCTGCTATGGTCTAAGCTATCAGCCTGACAGGAGGAAGAATTCCTGGGTTTAGTATTTTCACGAGCGCCGTGAGGGTTCTCTAAAACGTCAGTCTGGCAACTAGAAGTGCGGCGAGCAGTGTTTAAAGATGACGTAGCGCAGCCACTCAGAGTCGAAAAGATCTTATCAACTTTGTCATTAAGTGACTGTAGGTGATTATCAGATGTGGTTGGTAAAACCTGTACATTCGCTTGTTCCAGCGGTTGCAAATCTATTATTGATTCATTCAACAGACCAGTTTTGCATTCTAGATTCTTAATTCTACCAAGAATAGCGTCGTACTTATCATTCAAACTAGAGATGCTGTCTTTAATGTATTTTATGTCGTCCAGATGCGACCTGATGTCAGTCAAAGTTTCGAAAAACGGTGACATAGCTGAAGATATGCCGTGTACTAGGCTAGCGATGGTGGAGCTATCATCCTTTAGAGCTTCGCTGGTAGTACATACTTGTTGGATGTTAGCGTTAGTTAAGTTAAGCAACCTCAAGACGTGACACGGCTTTATTTCGCTGCACTCCTGGCAGGTAAATGTCGAAGATGCCTGCGGTCTCCGTGCTGATTTGACGCAAGCAAAATGAAACGACCTCCCGCAGATTCCATCGCATGCGAACGACTTGCTTTCTATTGGCTTATCGCAATACCCACAGGCCACGGGGCATTGAGAGGCGGAGCTGCCTGCTTCCATTTTCGTTTATCAAGCCGAACAGTATGCTTGACGGTGATATAAAAGCTTATAAAAGCAGAAAGTAATTGAGCAGCCAAAAGCTTGTAAAAAGTCGATGCGCCAAGAGATATGCAAATTTATCAAGCTCGGTGAGTAATCAAAGCACAAAACGGAGCTGGGCACATTCACTACTCAGATTTATGTTTTTCGGGTGAATAGCGCCAAGAGATATGCAAAATTGTCAAGCTCGGTACACTATCAAAGCACACAACGGAACTGGAAACATTCACTGCAAGTTTTAAGTTTTTCGGGTGAAGAAAAATTTCAAACAAAGAGACACAAGTGTTTGATGATTCCCGATGACACCAGACGAAGATCACAAAAAATGCAAATGAAATGGACACAATCAATGAGCACGCACTTGACTATGAAAATTTTCAGTTAACACAGATAAATCAATCGAAAAAAATAGAAATATACGAGACCAATCGAGGAACACAGCTATGACGCGCACGAGCTTTCGTCGTACGATGTTTTGAATTTTCTCCACACTACTAGTGTTTTTTTTTTGTTGATATTTAATATTCCACTTTTTCCGTAAGTTTTCACAAAAACTCATTAAAACTGTTTGCAGACGTTTTAATTCAAGAATTCACTCTATTTGCTGCGAGATTTCAAAATTTTAACTTCGTACTCATTCTCAATTTGCACGATGTTAAATAGTACTCTTCAAAATTATGATTGTAGCAGCCAATTATGAAGGATCTTTAGAAAATGCGTCAAGAAGTAATTGAATAATTCAATAACCTTTCATGGGTTAAATAATGCAGATACTTGCGATTTTCCTGTCATTACAGTTTCTGAAAACTCATAAAAAATAGATTAGTGATTTATCATTTTGTAGCGAAGTGCAAATAAACTTTATTAAAATGTTCATGAACCTGCTTCTCTCTCATATTCAGTTTGTTCGTACAAATAGTTGCCCCTTTGTTCAAAATAACTTCGTACATCCTATCAGTTATTGAATTGTACAATGATTTAAAATAATTGTAGAAATTTCGCCCCAATCAGTTTTGATGTCATCAGTTAGTTGTTTTTGCCTTCAAATTGCCTTCTAGTGTCTTCGTAGAATTTCCGGATAAACCAATGTTTAAATCCTTTGAGTCGGAGGGGGTTAAATGCTTAATGATTCATGCTGTATATATGGGAGCGGTGTCCTGTCCTGAGTGTTCTCAGGGGACCAAACATTACTCGATATTTCGAAAAAGCTGTTTCTAATCAATAAAAAATAAAGTCGACTCTAGCCATCGTATTAAATGGCAGTGGCCAAAAAATTCGAGAAAAAGTCTCACGAAGCATATGATACGAGTCATTAAAACTACCGGCGAAAATATAATCCACAACCTCAAAAGTTGTTTGACTTTGTGAATATGAAGCGGAAACAACAGGCTATCTCTCTTGCATGTGTAATAAAACCTCAATGTATTCTTTGCTATAATTTGCTACTTTTTGGCAGAAAACTTTTAAAAGGTTTTTAACCTAGCCAGTACTTCATCATCCTGTCACGCTCCTAGAGTAACTAGAACAATTTTTGGTGAGGCTATAACCATTTCCAAAGATGATATTTTTAAAGCTATCTTGGAGCTTGACATAACATAGGCCCTGGACCCGATCTTCCTCCGGCTTTTCTTATTAAATATGTTGCACAGTTAATCTCTCCTCTTTTCATCATATTTAATGCATATTTTTCTTCTGGGCAATTTCCATCGAATTGGAAATCTTCATACGTTACACCAATATTCAAAAATGGCGATAGAAGATCAATTCAAAATTATAGCGGTATTGCCATTTTATCCACTATTCCTAAACTGCTTGAGAAAATCGTATGTGATAAACTATCCTCTCAGGTCGATGCTCGACTTAACGAACAGCAGCATGGTTTTAGGAAAGGGCGTTCTACCACTACTAACCTGATGGTGCTGGTCTCCTATGTTCTTTGCAAAATGGAGAAAGGTGATCGAATTGACGCAGTCTAAGTTGACTTCAGTAAAGCGTTTGACCTTGTTAACCACTCCATTTTGATTTCCAAGCTGCAGCAATTCGGAATTGCTGCATCTCTACTAAGATGGCTTAGCTCTTACCTCAACAACCGCTCACAATATATAAAATTCCAACGGCTTATCTCTAAAAAAAATCATGTTAACTCAGGTGTACCTTTAGGTAGTTATCTTGGTCCTCTGCTTTTTTAACATTTTTATATCAGACCTGTTAGAGGTTTTATCTGATGTAAATCATCTACTCTATGCGGCCGACGTGAAAATTTATCATACTATAAAGTCGCCATCAGATGCCAACTTTTTTCAATTAAAACTAAATTGCGTGAACAACCTACCTCTTAATATCGCAAAATGTCATGTGATTAGCTTCTTGCGAAAAAGTACGCTCGTACATTATATGTACCTTTTAAACAATACAGCACTTAGTAGAGTTGACAATTAGTAGACCTCGGTGTGGTGCTGGGTGAAAAGCTCCGCTTTAATTTTCAATATGACAAAATGATTTCTCAAGCAAGTAAATGATTTAAGCGACCAGCCAGAGAGTTTCAGAACCTTTGGGTTATAAAATCACTATACGTTATTAGAGACTGATAATGAGCCAATAAATATATGCTGCAAAATATTCAACAGCATGAGCCAACACTTTTCCCCCACGATATACAAAGCGTCCTTTAAAAACAGAGTTACCAAGGCCCTCTTATCCTACCGTCTCTAGTCTACCGGCCTAGTATCCTTTTTATGACTAATTAAGTATTTAATTTTGTTTTTAATAATTTTGCGTGCTCAATACTGTGCCCTACAAGTAATTTTGTAATTTTTTTACATGTATTTATTTATTGAATGTTAATTTATTTGCATTGAAGTTTATACCTGTTATTAATTTGCTTGGTTTTTTATTTCATTTCTATGCAATTTTATACCGTGTTTGATGAAATAAATAAAGAAATATTCTAATATTGTTTGATATGCTCTGGCTAGCTGTAATTTTAGTGTTTTGAAAATTTACCGATATCGCACCACAGTACGAAATAATTCCCAGAATATGACACCGCCTTCTCCACTGCAATGTCGTGTTAAGGATTTTTCTTCTTTGCGCAGATCATGGAAATAGTAGTTGTAACTGTCGGACCAACCGTGTCATGTGCAAATTGCAAGTGTTTTAATTTGCGCCTGGTTGTTTTTTCTTCATCTTTTGTCATGTAGAATGTGAGTCACTTTTAATAGGACGTTCCACTGTCGATAAATTAGCATTAACTTTCTACCTAAATTAGCATTAACATTCAAGCAAAGTTAACGAGAGATAACGGTACATTACATAACGGTACAGATAATTTCTTAATCGGCTGCCCTTATTCGAATGATGAATATTCTAAGAAGTATCAGACAATCGACATTTTTCGCTCATAAAGTAAACATAACTATTATTTACAACTGAATACCAGAAATATTACAACACAGAAATTAACCACAGCTTTGATGCTTTCATTGTGCCTCCACTCGATATGAGAAATTATGGGGTCGTGAATTGAAAAACTCATTTCATAAATTTGCTTCTTTTATTGCCATTAAAGCACATTGAATTATTCTTTTATTATCGTCAACTTTTCATTTTAATTCGTATTTAACAACTAAATAAAATTTTAGTGAATAAAAATTACACGAAAATAAAATTCGCATTCATTTAAAATACAATATCGAGCAACATGTAAAAAATGTAGGGAAAGGAATGAAATGTACTACTTCAGATGCTTAAGTTTTTAAGCAATTTATAAAAAAGAATAAAAACTTTCAACGACACAAACCAATTGCAAAAATCTCTAATTTCACTATATTTCGGCTTGATCGTTTTTAAAAACCTCCTTTTATATGGTTTTATAATCATTTTTGTTTGGTTGCTTGTTTGCTTGCTTACTCAAACGAAGCGTTTCTTTAGCATTAATGTTAATTTACATTTTATCTTTACACAATATACATACTGTCTCGTTCCTAAGAGCATTTACATAAGTTTTCCTATACAACGCTAAACAATATAAAAAAACATAGCACTATAAAATCATATTTACATTAGCATTACGTAAATGAAAAAGTGAGTGATTCTGGGAAATTATACAAATTTACGTTCAAAATTAATCTTCTTGCGTATTATTTATCACCTGTATACCTTTTCTTATAGCCGTATTTCTTGCATTAAATTATTGATGTTATTTTGTCCTATATTTCATTGTGTTCATTGTGATTTCATTGTGTTTTCATTCGATGACGGTCACTTCGACTGGTGGTATAAATCGCCAGACATGCTGCTTTTCGAAGAAACTAGTTTGACCGTTGTATTGTGTTGTTGCTGTGGTTGCTGCACCTCGCTGCATAGGCGAATTTGATTCAGTTGATGAAACAAGCGAACGACATTGTATGTTGACCTTATAGCAACCGGGTGTGAAAAATATCACTGAACAATTGAGATGAGCGTTTTCGTTTTGTTGAAGAACGGGTATAAGGGTTCTGTATTGTTGTAAGATACAATTAATAAGTGCAATAGATCAAGGTAAACGGATATACTTACTGGTTTGGACCAGACGTAGCAACTCGAGTCTCTAGATGATAGTTGTGCACGCCGTTCTGATAGTCTTGGTAGAATTGTACTGTTAAAGCTAATTGACGAAGTGCTGTTTGCGATAAATTGCACACCGTGACGTTAAGAGCTATACATTGTCCAGATGAAGCGACAATTTCGGATTGCGGCTGGACTAGTTTATTGTCAAATGTTACGGCTGAAAGAAAATTTTGGAATCAATTCATGACTCGAAAGGCAACGATTTCGAAATCGACACTTTTTTTTACTGCCCATCAGCAGAAATTAATCCAATCACCGAGAAAAGTGTAGAAAACAGTAGAGGAGATGTTTTGTAGGTAAATGACATTTGATGGCACTTCGTAACATTCAGAGTAAGAGAATTCGCCGCGCACCAGTTAGCCCAAATTCCCAAATCATTTTGCAAGAGGGAACAGTCGCCAATGGGTTCAATCACTCTGCAAATTTTGAGGTCATTAGTTTACAGAAGGCAGGGTGAGTTAAGGAAAGGTGAAAGATCGTTAATAAACAAACAATAAAGGCTCAAGAACGCATGAAATCGCAAAAAAGGTATAGAAGAGCAAGGATTAAGAGCAACAACACAATTGCGCTCACAAACTTGGAAGGATAACCACGAAATCAAATCATCGGGGAGATATTAAGCTAGCTTAGAAAGAAGAATTTCATTGTTCACTGAATCGAAAGTTTTGGCAAAATCTATACATAAAACATCAACTTGCTTTTGCTGATCGATAGTGGTAGCAACAGTATTAGTGAACGGAAATAAGTTTCAAACCGCGTAGACTAACCTTTAATGAATCCATGCTGTTCATTGGCTAACAAGGGCTGTTAAAAAATATAGTCTATTGTTAACCACTCTTTCGAGGACCTTGCTTAAACGTGGCAAATAAGATATAGGACAATAGTTAGAGGCTGTATCAGGAGAGCTCATCATTATTCGATTTCTAACGCATTTGTACAAAATAAAGACAGGGTACAAGTGGGCGAGGAAAGAGTAACTAACAGCGTGGAAGGATTATGACAGGAAGTGAAAGAAAAGAATCATTGAGCGAAAAGCTAACAGGTATCGTGTGGAGAGAAGGCAGACATATCATGAAGGTGCATAACACAGAAAGAATAATAGAGGAAGTTTAAAGGGAGTTGAGATATCCGTTCTTCTTCATCTAGAAGAACGGATGCAGAAGATAGACGGCCATTGTGGTAGGAAACATTCGTAGCCCTGTACTGGGTTACTACAAAATATATAAATTGAAAAAACAAGCAGCGCTGAGGATGGGGAAATATGAGCAAACACACATTCATCAGACCACAAAGGTTCTGATAGTCGTTTTTTACGGTTAAGTTCTGCCTCTCTTTGATGAGCAGGAACAAACATTTTTGGCAAGAGTGTTGACGAATTCCTTAAAACAACTCCAGGAGGCCAAAATTTTTTCTTCAGTAGGTCAGCAACTCCAGAGCTGACGGTAATGCCGAAAGAAATCAATTCTTGATCGAGGTTGTCCTGCGTAAGTTTTCTACACAGGAGCAAAGGTAGATTATAGCCTGCCTTGGGCCGAACATAAGACGGAAAGGAAGACTTTTAGCGGTGGAGCCATGACTACCAAAACGGGTATAGTAAAACCAATATCCGTGAGAACGGGAAAAATTTTAGAGGGTCCGGGAAAGAAAAAAAACTTGCTCATGAGATAACTTCAGTTGTAGAGACAATCCAGTTGGCATCGCACTAACGTCTGTAGGATGTGAAGAACAGACGTCTGAAGAAGTCCTAGATGGTCCAGGTTGAATCGCAATTTGTAAGAGTGGGCAATACAGTATTGATTATATTACTACTCGAAGAAGTCATTTCTCGAGCAGCAGGAGATACATTGATTGTTTCAAAGCTTTGGTGATATAACTTGGGCTCAAGATATGCATTTATTGACTCCAGCAGGAAAATTTGCAGCTTCGGTGATATCTGCGACTAAGCCAAAATTATCTGGCATAACATTGTCAAGCAGTAGTTGGAGGCTTTTGAATGCTGCGTTGACCTTCTTCTTCTCTGAAGAAAGAATTTTCAAAGATACAGAATGAGTTATCCAACACAAAAGATTAAAGATTAGTCGAATACGCAAAACAGTAAATGTCATTATCACTTTCGCAGAATAGATTCAGTTACAAAAAGGGCTTTTAGATGCATCAACTCAACACGAAAAATCTTTCTCGATTCCTTATTAAAGTTGACCTTAGTGTTTACATGGATCTATTCAATACTCGATTTGTGTATTTGTCACTCGTATTCGTCACCAGTTTTATAAGCACTTTGAGAAATTTTTTAATTTTCACAGCATCTAGCAGTACAAATGAGCAAAATCATTACAAAATTGTCGCAAGAATTTCACTCATTCGAGACTTTGGATGCAAATGAGACTGGTCGACAGCAAAACATTAAAAAAGTTGATTGTAAACGAATTAACATACCCGACCTCTTCCGCTTTTTCCCCGTCTTCTAAAAACTCGAGTTGAGTTGATGAATGTAAAAAGGGTCAAAGGTGTAAATTTGCAAAGTGATTCACAACAAATCTTAAAAATAAGAATGTGATGGAAGCACTGAACCGGCACTCAGATAAACTGAACAGCGACGCGAAAAGTATTTAGAAGAATACAATCGATACAAAGTGCGATGAAAAGATGATAAGATCTGTGCGAAGCAAATCCGAAAAGCGGAGCAAAAGTAAACGATGTGACAGTCTGCTCATATCAGTCTATATACTTGCAGAGATATGAAGCATTACTATTAATAATAATAATAACACTTACTCCATTGTAAAGGAACAATTGTTATCAGGTCGATCATGGCTGGCGAAAGAGTGATTCCTTTCAATGATGCAATTCCTTTAGTCTCCGTTCCGGTTAGCATCCATTTCAGTTTCACTCGTTCGGAAATATGTTCGGAACAAACTTTTTCGCTGGCTTCCAGGAATGGTGGCGGAAGATGAGCAGAATCATCTAAAAATCAAATTTTAATTCGCTTTGTTCTGTCACTTCTGCGAAGATATAAAGACAAACCATTTTCCTTCGGTTCTTTGTTTTGGTCGACAGGCACGTTCTCCATCGAGCATCGATCTACTGGTATTGGCACCCTGCAGCTTTCTTTCGCCTCAATTAGAATATTTTTCGTTTCGGTGTAATGTAACGACATTTCTTGTGTTGTCAAATTTGAGACATCAAGAACCAAATAGAATTGTGATGGTCTAGAAACGATGATAATAATACCCTAAAGTGTTTTATTGACGGATATCAACTTACGTTTCAGCGGGTAGAATATCCCAATTTGTTATCTGCGCGCTGGGAAGCATTTCCAGTGAAAACGAAATCGCACACTGTCGACAGTATCCCTCTTGAAGACCATCGCCACCTGAATATCGTAGTCGCAGCTGTGCTTCCAGATTTTGTATGTTACTTCCAGTCAGCGGAGGTGGAAAACTTAATGTGGCCAGTGACGAATGTCCACCTGAATGCGATGATCTGAAACTGGAGGTAAGCTCCGTTCGTCTGGATGCAGTTATATGTGTCGGTGAGCTAACTCGACTCGGCAGGCTAGCGTGACCAGAGGACAGCATCGAATAGTTCAGACTTTGTGGTCCTTCGTTGCCAGCACCAGTAGTTGCAGCGCCACCACCAGATTGTGATGACGATGATCCCAAGCCAGTCAGTTGATTATGCGCTAAGAGAAAGTCCGCCTCACCAAATATACGCAGCTTAAAGTCGATCGATCCCTGCGGCTTGATCGGCAGTTGAGATCGTATATCTTCTATGTCGAACTGAAATATTTTATTTTGCAGATCACTATCAATGCTTGAATGTATTGTGGCTTCCAAATGTTCAATAGGTATGGTGGAACTTTCGTTTTGCAAAGTAATTAGGCACTCGGTTGTTTCTCCATTGAAAATAGTTAAGCTTGCAGATGTTATCACACTATCAGCGTTCGACAAGCTACTAAAGGTAGCCGTCTGTGGAAGGGATGTTTTTACGCTGATTTTCGGCAAAGCAGGTATCACATCAATTAAATAGTGAGGTGGTAAAGGTCTGTCCTTCATGTGTTTCAGCCTACAGTTTGATTTCACACCCAACGTATGCGTGCTGTATCCTTGGACCTCCAGCTGCCCACACTCGATTGGCGTCCCATGTAGCGTTACGGTCGTTGGCACGGCTGGTTGTAATACGACAGTTTGCGGAAGCGACTCGAACACAATACCGTTTGTAAGAAGTCGCATATCACTCACAGTCAATTCGAATGGCAGAGTATTTCTTAGTTTGAGTGCAACTTCAGAGAGCTCATTTTGTATCCAGTTAAAGTCTGTTTTAGAAATCGATTAGATATGCTCGCTAAAGAACCAAGAAAGACATTTCAAACTCACTGATTTTACTGTCAACCTTCTTTGTCGCTCTGCGATCTATCGAACTAAAATGTATTGGAGTAAACAAAAATGGTCCGTTATCTACTTTGCTCACAATGATTTTGTGTGGTTTCAAATGCGACGGCAAGTCTTTGATTTGAAATTGAACGCAGTACGGAAGATCAGTTAAGTTGGCAGGTGGAATGACGGTGCCATTTTCGAGTACTAAAGGCACTGGTGATCCTTCACATTGAGCAGTTAAATTCTAAAAACAAGTGTATTATTAATAGCCAGTTTGAGCAGGGCTCTGCAAGATAAAAATGAAAACTATGTTTACCTGTAATTGAAGAGCCATATCTTTCTGTTCGTTCGGGCCCATGTTTCGCCACTGCGTTTGCAACAGATACGTCATATGGCGTGTTGCTAAAGCTGAGTGGCCCAAACGTTTCGCAGCTATGACCAACTGTTGTAGCAAATCGATTTGGAGCATAGCCCAGCCGCAATTGTTCTCTAGAACTTCCAACGGGTCCAATGACAGCATGTGACCTGGAAAACTTTCCAACATCAGACGATACGTTTGAGCCCAGTCTGGTTGTTGATTCCCTTGCGCGACATGTCGCCACGCTGCCAGTCTCTGACAAAACGCCGCTTTTCTCCTATAACCAATCTTTTGGTATAGATCTGTTAATACTTCGAAACGCTTCGCCCGCTCTTGCTCACTTATAGTCAAATTTATATACAGAACATTCTGCAGGAACATTGAAACGTCCAGATTCTTGTTCTGTTCGATGCAAATGCGAGCTGCTTTCAAAGCGGCTTCCGTCTCTACAACGCCAGCATGACGATATTTGCTATAGTTGATTATCGCCTTGCGGTAGTGGTTGACAATCTCATCCGGGGCTAGGATGTTCGCCGGAAAGGAATCATTGCGAAAAGTCAATTGATTGCCTGACAGTGTCGAAGAAGATGAAGAGGTCAGAATCGATGAAACAGAAGATGACGAAGAGGAGTTCGATGATATCGAATTCTCGATTGAGTTCGGATGTTCAGCTATCGTTGCAAACGTATGTTTCTTGTTTTCCACACCACCCGATCGTCTACGTTCCGCAGATTTGAGCGGCGAGACACCTTCCTGTAGACTAGCATTTCGATAAAACGATTCTGTTTGCCGAACGCCCGGATACAGTAGTATGGCAGACGCAGCGCATAATCCCTCATCGGCAGCACCCAGCCAAAGGGAATCAGTTATGGCACGTAACGTTTCACTAGCGGCATGAAACAGATTCAAAGATTCAGCCACCAGGCCCGCTTGTAAAGTTAAATCTCCGAGGTTTTTCGTCACTCGACCGATACATCGTTTTCGGTTATTTCTCGACTCCAAGTCCAGGCCGACAAAGTCTTTTTTCTCGAAGGGAGCCAACAGCAACGGAAACTTGTCAAATTTCTCTCGAGATCGATCCAATCGTTTCGATTCCAAAATCCAAAATAGCGAACTGATGAAATCCGAAATGTGATCTTCCAAATTGCTGCACGGATCGTTCTCTTGATAAAAAACAGCGCGGCTTTTGAAGTTCGATGGTGTCGTGAAAGCATCTTCTAATTTGTTTAAGGGATGATTGAGTGTTTGTCGGGATTGTAGTTTTTCTTGATCGCTATTAATACTATTTGTTTCAGTGGCTGGTGATGAGTTTGGGGGCGATGTTAGAACTGGACCGAATAAGATTGCTCGCGAGTCGTATAGGGTACTTGTGTATTTAACTTTTAGAGATTCATGTAATCGACAGAGCTCGTTTAGTTCTGTTTGCGTTTCGAACTTTCCGATCGTTACAAGCCCCAATAGACGCCTGTGTGTTTGGAAATCGCCCCAGTCATTGTTTTCGACAGGATGATCGTAAACAAATCGCACCCAGATGTCGCGCAACTGGCCGGCAGAGTCTGGAAGTTTAATATGATATAAATTTTTAATAATACAAACATTTAATTTATGGAGTAGAGTATTGAGCACGGCTATGTATAAGCTATTTCGTAGTTTTAAGGGAAGGTTCTCTCAGACACGGTCGAAAATAAAGCAAAGTTTGAGAATTTTTCGAGGGATAATGAAAAAACATACGAAGTTCTGGTTTTGATTATTTTATTTGTTGATCATTCTAAAATCGTTCAAATTTTTATTACGATGAAATTCAATGTGGTGGCTTCAAAATGGCGGCTCTCGTCTGCCTCTGCACGCGGGACCTCGTCCGGTAACTTCAAGTCTGCAGCCTCTCGTAGTAAACTGATATCAGTCATAGTTTAAAGTCATTAAAATTTATGGAAATCTCCATGTCTTATACCTAATGAGAATGAATTGGGACAAAAATAAACCAAATTATGGACATTTAAAAAAAAGTGCAACTTTTAACCCGAGTTTTTGTTCCACTTTGACCTCGCTTAATAATTGTGAATTTATATTGAGGTATAAGACATATAAAATAGTATATTCTTTTGAGCAGACTTGGAATGAAGTGAATCGGATCAATAGATCCACACCTGTGCTTGAAGTTAAGATGAATAATATCGTTTCGCGAAAAACGCGTTTAAAGTTTTTTTTAGCAAGTTTGCCTTGAGATAACTTTTTTTTTGGTCAGTTATCACGACCAGTACCAATGGTTATAGGCTTTTGGGGTCGCTGATTACGAATCTGGAGTCATATTAATAAAATACAAGATGGCGGATCCAATACGGCGGATCAAAAAAATTTCCATCTGCCAATTTGGACAAAAATATCTATATGAAGATTTTCGTGGTCGGCGATCGTCAATTTGCTCTATTAGTCACATTAGGATCTAAGTCGGCTATTCCTGTGCCGTATAGGAATCCTTCCTAGATTTCAAACCGCTCCTGGTTGGCCTGCTCCGGCAAAGGTTGCGCGAGGTTGGCGTTTCGAGCAGCGGGCGATATTCGTCGTTAAGGATATGCAATTTACTGACGCATTGGTTATTTTTCGAATGTGCTGCCACCTAAAGTGTATTCCAACACGAACAAGTATGCCATAGTACAGATCGTAATTAGTTCCGGTACATAGAAAGCCATCTGAAGTCACGTCCATAATAAGCTGTACCTGAGCGTTCCCCAGCGCGCGTGCGGTAGGTGCGTTTGAGACGCTCTAATGCGATAAATATATTCCAGATAGGAATATCCTTTTGCACACATATTCTACACGTATGTAGCTTTCATTTTTTGTAAAATAAAAAAAATCGATTTGTATGAAAAAATCTGAAAGAACCTCCCCATAAGTAGAGAAATAGTTGTTGAATAATACGTGGTTGCCAGATTGGACAACCTATCGGCAATTAGGCTATCTGTTCTATCATTTTGCAAGATTTTATTTTTTTCTATTTTTTGTCCCTCCTTACATTGGCTCCATTATTAAAAAAAAAAACAAATATATATTCTTCGACCTAAACCGTTTAAGTCAAAAACCAGTTTAAAACCAATCTATAAAGTTTCAAAAAATACGAACTACAAATGCCAATTGGATTACGCGTGCCATTTTAAAAGAATTAAAGCAGAAAAAACACGCTTACATTAATTGAATCAAATGAAGAAACTCTCACACTACAGGCAGATACCTAAATAAAAAAATCAGTATAGCTAATGGTGACAGTAAAAAATTATGGAAAATTTTAAAAACTGAAATAAATCCGAGCAGTGTTAGGAGTACACAATCGTGAGTGCATCCTCACAGCAGACACTATGAAGCTATCACAATAATGTGAATTGGAGTGTTGGTTTTGTGAATACAGTGCAACCGCAAAGTATTTTTTACAGTGAATTCAGTGCTCATAATCGTTCGTTTGATTGATTTCCTTTCCCTAAGGTTTTCAATATAACAAAGTGTATAGTCCAATTGTTTGCAACACACTCATAGTTTCATGTAATCCAAATAATCTATAATAGAAATTCTCTCTTACCGGTAATTTTCACATTATTCACTTTCTGCACCTTTTCGAAAATCCGCTGCAAGTAGCGCGGTTTAGCTGGGCCAATACCACGCAACAGTACCAAAAGACAGCCGTGATGATGTGCATGTTGTTCATAATCCGGATGAGACATTATCGGCTCCCCCGGTCCATGTGACAACATGTAGCTGACTGTTGATCTCATTTACAATTACCGCGATAATTTCGACGTGCGGTCATTCAATATTATAGAAAAACAAGATTCTCCCAAAGCCTCCGGCTCCTATTGACAACTTTCGATACGCTGCGCTCAATTTCACTTCTTCGATTTGTTTCACAATGTCAAAACTCAGTTCTTCCGTGTAATACACTGCTAAAGAGTCACGAAATTGCGCATCCAACAAGAATTTACCAGACAATTCGAATTCGTGTATCGATATTCAATTGAATATAATTGAAATGTCAGCAATTATAATACTGTTTTCCTATTGGACATTGAAAGATCTATCTTGTTGGTGGACTGGCCTGATGAACCGATCTTTGCCAACTTTCAACGCCCCTTCTAGATTCCTATGTTTTGTCGAATTCAGCATTTTCAATAGGTTTTAGGATATTAATCACATAGCCGTTAGTGCTTTGCGTCGATTTGTAATTCGATTAAATGCTGAACAAGAAGTCAAGTTGCTGCCAAATATATTGGATAGGTCGACAAAACAGAGAACCCCGTGTCGCGACGAACTGCTAAAATTTTCACTCGAACTGACAGGTGTCAAGGAATTATTTGACAGTGAAATTTGGCAGTTTTTAGAGACGAAGAGAAGAGTTGGACGCGAGAGCAAATTGATTAAGTACTAAAATTGGGAGTGTGGAAAACTTTTAGGACTGCCATAAATCAGTGTTGTAAAAAAAAATTAAAAATATTTTTAATAAACATATTTTTCAAAATGCTTCAAATTTCCCGCAAAAATCCCATAAAATGGTTAATCCTGGCATTTGCCGATCAAAAATATTTATTTGCTTACTTATCAACAAAATATAAAAACATTAATGAAAACAAACAGGTATTTTTGCAGCTGTTACAGTCGCTATTAGGGCTGCGAGCTATTCCGAAAATACCTACATATCTCTTTCCCCCAGTTAATTCTGGCTCTTTCTAAATTTTTAATTTAACATTCTTGAGTCAATCAGTGTGTCAACGACCTTATGCAGAGTGAGCCTCTGCTGTCGACGAATTTAAATTTTAGTCTTATACGATCACAGCGCTCATTGTACTAAATCATTCCTTCTGCTTACTACTCTGACACTTCTTGCCATGCACCTGCTCAGCATCCAAACGTCACTGACGTCACTACATTAACAATAATCTTTTTCACAGCTTGTCGTGCGGTCGGATATTTCACAACTTTTATTAATTTGCCAAATTCTATAGCGATTTTTATCTGTTAGTTGTTTGAAATTCTGAATTTCAAATTTGTTCCTGTGATATATACATTGTTTAGTTTATAGTTTGTATACTCGTTTTGTGTTAGACACATTCGTATTTTATAATTCAACCCAACTACTTACTACTACTTCCTAAGTTCGAAACAAATATCAAAATGGCATCACCATGGGGCAAAATTGAACAAGTCAAAGCTGAAAATTTCCAAGATATTATGTCGGAAGAATATGCTCGTGGAGTGCAGGGCAAAGAAATTAAGAAATATAGTGATAGCATGAGAAAGAAGCTCGAAGATAGCATCAGCTTAGCAGAAATTGCGGCTGAAGATACGAAGGATGCAGTGACGGCTGTTGAGAAAACAGTACAAACTACTATTATGCAAGACGATGCTGGCGCAAGTGGTTTTGCTTGTGATCCTGATGAGGAGATAGCGAGGAAACTTCAAGCCAAGTTCGATGAAGTGGAGACGCGGAAACTACCGCTAGAAAATGGTGGGCTTGAAATCCCGTTAAAAACCAAAGAAGAATGTCAAGAGGAGAAGAAAGATACATCGCCAGAAGATATTATGAAAGTTATTAAAGAGGACCCGATGATGGCAGCTGGCACCGTGCTCACGGACTATGTCGATTCGGATGAATTGATTGCACATGTGCTGCAAGCTCAGTTCGACTTGGAATACAATGAAGAGCTAAAACGTCTCGAACGTCATAAAAACAAACAGTCGAAAATATCAGTCTCGTTCAAGAATTACGAAAGACATTTCGACGACGATATGGAGGAGGAGGAGGAAGAATACTACGCCGAAGATGCTGATAATTCGAAAAGAGATTGGGATCGATTCGAAACCAATAAGAAGAAATTGGACGCCATACCGAAATGTGGTTTTAAAGTCGGCGATGAGGTTAGTTGTAAAGCTAAATTTGACTTGGTTTCAAAGTAAATAATTTGCTTTGTACATTTTGCAGGGTGAAATGGTAACCAAACACGACCCAGATCTGTGTGGCGTGCAGAATGCTTGCCGTGTAATGTCTTTCCCACCAGAGTTTCCTACAGGTGATGCGGGTGGCTTCGAAATGAAGCTGCCGAATGCGGTCTTCAACCAACTGAAGACTTATTCGAAAAAAGTGAAGAAGAATAAGATGCACGATCGAAAGGAGAATATGGCCACAGCGGAAATGGGGGTGGATGGCAAAACGCGCTTGATGCTCTACAAGCTAATCAATAATCGAATGTTCGAACAAGTCAACGGTGTTATCTCAACCGGGAAGGAAGCTGTAATTCTTCACGCCGACAGCGACCCTACTTACGAAGGAGAACAGCCGCTTCCAAGAGAATGTGCCATCAAAATTTTCAAAACGACGTTGAACGAGTTCAAGCAGCGTGATCGCTACATCAAGGACGACTATCGTTTCAAAGATCGCTTTTCGAAGCAAAACAATCGCGTGGTAATAAATATGTGGGCTGAGAAGGAGATGCATAATATGACACGCCTGAAGAAGGCAGGCATTAATTGCCCGAACATGCTTCTCTTGAAAAAGCACATGCTAGTCATGTCTTTTATTGGCGAAAACCATAATCCTGCTCCAAAGTTGAAAGATGCCCGTCTGACAGATGCTGAGTGGAGCGTTGCTTATGATGAAACTATTGACATGATGTACAAAATGTATAACGTGGCCCAACTGGTTCATGCTGACCTTTCGGAGTATAACATACTGTGGTACGAAGGAAAATGCTGGTTCATCGATGTGGCCCAGTCTGTGGAGCCCCGTCATCCGTCAGCTTTGGAGTATCTCATGCGCGATTGTGACAATATCATAACGGTAAACATTTTATTTCTCTCACTGCTTTGATGATCTTATGTTTGTATCATTTAAAGTTCTTCGCAAAACGTGGCCTTCCCAACATTATGACCAAGGATGAGCTATTTGAACATATCACGTCATTGAATGCTCAGGAACACAACACTGCATTGCTCGAACGCCTTCAAAGTCGCGGTCCTACTGTCAAACAAGCAACACTGCCAAACCCAGAAGAAGTTCCTCAGGAATTCCAGCCGCTTGCCTATCCCTTCGATCTGGCCTGGGAGAAGTCGGAAAAGGATAGGGTGCAGTTGGTTGGAACGAAGAAACAAGACGAGAATGTTGGTCTTGTGAGTGAAGATGCTTTAAAACAACTATCGATACAAAAGCCAATTGAATGCAATCACATTGCCGAGTGAATAAAACCTCCAACGTTGGCTACAAACGCCGATTGAATTGACAAAAAGTTGGCAAATTGTGTTAGCTTGCTAAAAAAAATCGAAAAGCAATCAAAAATAATGAATTACTATTGAATTGAAATACAAGTGGAGAAATCTGAAATTCATTTGGAGAATTTTTTTCTCTTTCTTCGCAGGCTAACATATTAAACAGTGAGGGACTGAAGCAGATTGACATATCTACAAGCATTGTTTTCAACTCCACTATTCAACTATTGATCAAAGCATTAGAAAGAAATATGCTGCTAGCTGGAAAAGTAGTAAAGGCTTTTGGTCTGTGGGTCAACAAATAAAGAACACTCCATCGTTGTGTTAACGTATACGCTAAGGCTCTAGATAAAGTTAACCTATTTGCTGATATTTTCCCCCACTTGCCAGCTTCCTCGCTAAATCCTCCTAGCCCTGAAATGTGCGCTTTCAATTCAAGGGTCTTTATTTTTCCGCGTAAGAAAGGGAGTGAAAATTCTCGTTTTGGTAAAGCAATGGCCTTATCTTGAACTATTTCAGAGGTTTTTGACTGTGTCTGACACCTTATCCTATCAGCCAAACATCGTGCATTTTGTCTTCACTCCCTCCTTGCCAAATGGGTTGAAAGTTTCTTCATAGATCGTTCCTATTAAGTTGGCCTGTCTGAACAGAAATCGAACGTCAACACTCAGCGCCGAGTTATCGCAAGATATTGTTCTTTCTCAAACATCTTCCCGTTATTTATAAATGACCTCTTTTCCTTCACTTTCATTCCAATTCGGAGTTTTTTATTTTATCTATATAATACAATTAAAATTACCATCAACAAAAACAAAATAATCTCACACTGCTTGCTGACTCGCGATTAGCACAGCTCCCGTGGCGGAGGCACAGTTGGCAGCTTGCCTAGCACGAACTCCGGTGCTTTGAATGCCTCTAGAGCTTCCGGCGTCAAGTCTTCCATTTTGCTGTAGACTGAACCTGAAATGTAATCGGGAGTCGTTGGTAAATTTGCAGTTAGATTATTTGTTGCCCCGAACGGATGCATGCCACCTTGCTGGAAAGCAGGAGCTACACCAGATCCAAAAACATTGCTTTGTTGCGTTGGCTGCTGCTGTGGCTGTTGAAATTGCCCGAACCCGGTAGCGGGCTGCGAACCGCCAAACCCAAAACCTTGTTGCTGGGGCTGCATCTGTTGTACTTGCTGCTGTTGTGTTTGAGCTTGTTGTTGCTGTATTTGAACTTGTTGTTGCTGCTGCTGCAGTTGTTGTTGACCACCGAACACACTTTGTTGTTGCTGTGGATTCGATGGCTGCATGGTGTTGCCAAAAACGCTCGGAGCTTGATTGGCCGCGATGGCCTGTCCAAAAATATTTGTTTGCTGCTGTGCGCCAAATGCTGGTGGGTTTTGTGAGTTCTGAATGCCTGCCTGCGAAGTGATACTCAAATTTTGCGGTTGCTGTTGAACTGGTTGCCCAAATAAATTTGTCGATTGGAGCTGATTGGCCTGTTGACTGAATACATTTGCTTGAGGGGTAGTGGCTGTTTGACCGCCAAATATACTGGGGCTGCCAAACGTATTTGTCACTTGTGCTGACATTCCAAATGCACTGTTCGCTTGATTGTTTTTCTGGGCTCCACCGAGTTGCGGCAATGAAAACGTATTAGTTTGTGGTTGCTGCTGCGGTTGTTGGTGTTGTTGAAGACCGCCGAATACGGATGAGCCTGATGTACCGAACGCATTATTGTTTGCACCAAAAGCCGTCTGACCAAATAAGCCCCCAGTTCCAGTTGCGTTCGGTTGATTTTGATTTCCACCAAATATGCTTGGAGGATTTTGCACTGTACTCCCAAAACCGGAACTGGCAAATGGATTCGCTTGATTTGAAGTATTGTTCCCGAAAATTGAAGTGTTGGCGTTGTTCGTTTGAGGAGCCCCAAAACCACCGTCACCTCCTCCCATCGAGAAAGGATTACTCTTTTGGGCTGGTTGATTTGTATTTGGGTCTTGACTACTATTGTATATATTGGCAACAGTTTCGATGACATTGCGATTTAAGGATAACAGGGCCTTCATACGATTCTGAGCTTCCATGATTTCTTGCGTAAATTGCTGGGCATAGCCGGGAAAATTGTTTTGTTTTTTCGCTTCATAGCACATGTATCGTACTTCTTCGAAGGACTGATCGTTGATGAAATTCGGCAAACATGGTTTTTCTTTGAAAGGTCCGAAAGCAGATAGCGGCCACTGGGTTCCTTTCAGGGCAGCCTCGATCTCAGCTTTGATTAATTGCCTTCAAGAAATGAACGCTGAATTTTAAGTGATTTGAATGATTATTGAAATATTACTTGACATCGAAGTGCTCGTTGACACATTTCGAACCGAATCGGCAACTATTGTTGAGATAATATTGGCAGAGCACCATTATTTTAGCTTCTAGGCCCGACCGTCGTGCAAACAATAATAACTGAAGTGACAGCCAAGTGACATAGCAGTGCCATAGCACGCATAGCACCATCGACATAGCACCTGCTTGTGGACAGTAGAATAGCTGGTGGGCTGCGCTCGTAATTTGAAATGGGTCTAAAAATGCGTCTAAATGGTTCGACGCGAAATTACGATAAAAATTCCGATAAAAAATCAATTCTTTTAAATAAGGGTAAATAAGGGTAAAAAAATGGTACGACAAAATGGACGTAAACAGAGGTATTTTCTCAGCCTTAAACCAAACCGATTAGCCAAATGCAACTGTTGTCGAAAATGAATGGTTTTTCACTAGGAAAAATCCGAAAAATGAATTAGTATCTAAAATGCTCTAATCTCCGATTTCACTTTCAAAGCGTCTAAAAAGGTGTCGTTTTTGTACAAAATGGCTGAGTTAACGACGTGGAATAATGTATTTTATATTAAGTCCACTGTTAAACTGCTCCAAATGAACTTTTTTTTGAAACAGCTACCAAAGAAAAACTATTCAAGATATCGATTTGAAATTTTACACACATCTTTATTAAAGTTAGGAGTTAACATTTTCATTGGAAAAAATTAGTAGAAAACAAAATGGCGGCCACCCCAATGGATCGCCGCAGCACCGCCGAAAAAAAAGCAAATTGCGCCTCGTAAATTCCTGGACAAAATAAGCATCTGTGAACAAATTATCAAAAATATTTCATTAGTGTTGAGTATGAAGGACTGCACGGGCCTAAATTTAGACCCCTAAAGCGAATAAAAAAAATGTGGTATACTTTTGAATCAAAAATATTTAAAAAAAAATTTTTTAATCAAAAAAATGTTTCCCAGATCGTAAAAATTTTTTTTTTGTTCTAAATTTAGGCCCGTGCAGTCCTTTAAACTCAAAACTAATGAAATCTTTTTGGTAATTTGTTCACAGACGCTTATTTTGTCCAGGAATTTACGAGGCGCAATTTGCTTTTTTTTTTGGGCGGTGCTGCGGCGATCCATTGGAGTGGCCGCCATTTTGTTTTCTAATAATTTTTTCTAATGAAAATGTTAGCTCTTAGCTTCAATAAAGATGCATGTAAAATTTCAAATCGATATCTTGGATAGTTTTTTGTTGGTAGCTGTTTAAAAAAAAAGTTCATTTTGAGCAGTTTAACAGTGGACTAACCCCTTAATGTATTTTTATATTTAAATCCGATAAAAAATCAATTCTTTGAATTGTATTGAATTCAATATGATAGATATCGTCGCTGTTAAATCAAACCGGCATATCTGCAAAAATTGAGTTTTGAGTTTTTGGTATCAAAAAATTTCTTATTTTCCCGTCTATTTTTAAGTCGCACCAGCATATCGTATAGTTGAATACAACGCCGTCTAATGGTGTTTTCCCGGTATTAGGGCATGCAATCCCGAGATTTCGGGATCTCGGGATCTCGGGATCCCGACACATTTTGGACATTTTCGGGATCCCGAATTTTTTATCGGGACTCCCGAGATTTCGGGATTGATAAAATTCAAGCCATTTTGGGAATTAGGAAGCAGAACTTAATACTAAAAGAAATATTGTTTTATGAAAACGGAGGCGGAAGCCAGTTGTAATAATGAATTACAACTGGCGTATGATTACATGCTTAATATCCCACCAAAAAGTGTAAAAATCAGGTCTAGTTTAAATTTTGAACCTCTTGACGAATTATGTTTATTAAGAGCATACTTTCAAAATGAATCAGCAGTTTGAACCAATCGATATTATTACTTATCACTTGTTTCATTGAAAAGCAATATTATTTTGTAATTGATATGTAAACAACTAAAAAGAATAATGTATTTTTATTATATTACCGTAACATCCGTTATGCTGATTAAATTTCAATTCGTTTTTAGCTAATTTTATAATTAACTATCATGACCAAATGAGGAAAAATTATTGGACAAGAAAATAAGAAGAAATTAGATCATAAGATTAATTTAGATGCAATTATAGATTAACGTCTTACTTGCTAGTACCCATGTACATAATGTGCATAAATTTAACATTATAATGAACTTAGCTTTCGGTTTTATGTATATATAATTGAAATAAAGTTTTAATTGAGTACGAATAAGCCAATATATCTGTTTAAATTCCCTTAATATAGTTTTTTTTATAAAATCCCGAAATCTCGGGACTATCTCGGGATCCCGAAAATTCTAATCCCGAATTTCGGGATCACTATTTCAATCTCGGGATTAATGCCCTACCCGGTATGCATTTGTGAGGAAACACTCCACACGCGAAAACTTTAAAGCGCTCTGGTGGAAAATATGCTTTTTGCAGATATGCCGGTTTGATTTTACAGCGACGATATGCTGGATTGTTTTCGTTGTTTGAATACATGTATGTATCGGTTATTGTAATAAACAAACTAAATTTAAATTTGACTCCTAACCATAACAAATATATATATTTTTTCGAAACTGTTTACAGTTCAATACACACAATAAACAATACAGACAATAAACTATCGAATTCAAATTTTCAAGAACTGAGCCCGGGCAGATAACAAATTACATCCTCCGTTTTCCTATATTATCTGTCGTTGCACTGGTAACCTACAGTTCGAAAATCACAAGCTTAGATTCTCCATCCATATTAACAGCTATCCCCACCATCCAGCCAAACCCTTTCGAGTTCATTTTCAATTCGATCCATCCCACTCTTGCATGTTTTTTACCATCTCACGGGAGGCAGCTAAAACGCACTCGCACACCATTACAGTGTTTTTCTACAGCCATTTGCACCAACTGCGGTTTTTTCTCGGTTTGTGAATAATTTCGCCAATATAAGATGGCAGCCATTGGAAATAAGATTTGATAGGTTCTAACATTTTCATAGATCAGATTGGATTAACAATTAGTGTGTTGGATTTTGCAAAAGTTTCCGGTTTAAAGCGGTCAAGGGGAGAGGTCGATGAATGCTTTGTGTACAAATAGAAGTGGATGTGTGTCGATTTTCTCTTGCATACGAAGAAGAAATAGAAGGTTGGAGGGGAGATTTTACGAATGTGTATGTGCATGAGATGGCACGGGAAGAGGAGAAAAGCATTTTCGAATCGCAGAGCGTTTACTGACTGGGGTAGACTTGGATGAGAATCATACAGGATGACACAAAATTCTGTTGCAGATTTTTAATAGTTATTGGAGAAAAACTTTATGAATCGAATAACGGTTGATGCGGATGAGAACTGAACATGACATTGACATGGAGCATTTGAATGTGGAATCTTCCATAATCAACCAAATTAAGTGCTTCGAAACAGTATTATATCAGGCGATCAGTCATATCATGTCTTCAAATGTACTGAGAGTTCTGTTATTTAACTGCGTAATTTTTTGTGTCACTCTGTAGCTCTCCCCGCAAAAATTTCGACTTTCGGCATTTGCTCGACGCCGATCGTTTCCCAGTCACGGAGTGAAACGCGATGAGTGTGCATCGTGAGTGTAACGCGTTGTTCTTACGGAAGACGATTTTGTGTGTAAACAGTTCAATTTTTCTCTCCGGGCTTATGAATTAATCAGAGCATATTAAGGACGTGATTCATAAATTCATGATCGGCAATCAACGTGAAATTCGATTGTAAATCGTCTCTAGTTTCTGTGAAAACGGACAAAACAACGCTAGACAGGCGGACCGAGAAAAACGTCGTCGAGGTGAAAAGAAAAGAAAAAAAAAACGTTTTTCTCGACTGTCGTCTCGGCGATATCGCGCTAGTAGAGTTGGTGTTGTTGTTTTCGTTTGAACCCGAATGAACGTACAGTGTTTGTAGGAGTGTAGCGAAATATCTTGCTTGTGAAGACGGAGCAAGAGAGAAAGAGGAGGTAGACATATCCAAAGGTTTTTTTCCCAACACTAAATCAGCAGCGAAGAAATCGGGAAAATTTCAAAGTAGAGGAATAAAGTGAAAAGTATTTTTTTCGTTTTGATTTTTTCCTTAATTTTCGGGTTGTTCAAAGTTCTGAAATCGTCCAGTGTGCAAGTTCCGCAAGAAAAAAATCGGGAGTTCAATTTTTAGGTCCCTCATTTCCATAGTTTTTTTTCTCGATATTTTCTTCGTTCCCCGGAGCTGCAGCTATCGCTGGTTCGTGTGTGTTTTCTTTGGAAAATGTCTGCTTTTGGAATACACCTGCAACCCTCCGAGACATCGTGTCAAACTGGCACAGACTAGGATAAATTGTCCAAAAACGACGTAAGTAGCTAATTTATCATTTTTTCTTTCGTTTCGTAATCTGGTGAGCTTTAAAAATCGTTCGCGTTTGGCCATGTCCTTGCGCTAAGGGTTCAATCGCATATCCGCTGCCGATTCCCGCGCAAATTTTTTTTTGACAGTTTATTGAATTGGATTGAAGACGACGGACGACTTGACGAATGCTTAACAGAATTCATTAGGGGAGTACCGGGGTGATGTGGACGACCTAGAGTGGGGTGAGATGATGAGAAGAGTGAGATGAGAGATAGGGGCACGGGTGAGTGGTGGAGCTGGTAGGTAGGGAGCTACTAACTATGGGCAAGAGCACAAGGAGCCTAATGACTGGCAATCATAATGGCTGGATACGTGAGCCCAGGGAACGAGGAGCTTGAGTCACACGACATATAACATGGCTGGATGTCTTATGCGAAAAGAGGCACCTGTGCATGCGACCATCAAGAAGAGAGAGGAGAAGCAATGAGTGGTGAATGGACGCCCGTCCGTGGAGCAGTAAGTTTGCTGCAGCGCCCACTTATCGATTTTCCAGGCTGAGCTGAGCACTTTTCCCGTGTCGTGGACTTTTTTTTATGTGTGAGATGTATTTCCTTTGGGTTTGGTTCGGGTTTCGATGTTTTTCTTCCACTCTGCTGAGGTCGTCATCAAAAATAAAACTACGCATAATTCGAGTACATGTGGATTATTGACGCTAATTAATTTTAATGGTATTAGACGAATTTTTAGAACATGGTCAATTGTTGGATAAGGTGGGGCAAAATGCAACAACGTATCGATTCAATGTCTTATGCAAATGAAACTACGCGAAAAATGTTGGATTCTTGTAGGGTTTAAATGCGTGAAGATTTATTGATGTTGGCCTTTTCTTGTCTCTTCCATTTATTTTTACGAAAAGAGGATGTGTCATCTACGCCCAATTTAGGTGCATTTGTTATTTTCGGGATGGTTATCGTGCTAAGTTTATTAAAGCTGTTTTGAATTAGCAAGAAACTTCTCCTACTTAAAGAGTAGTTTACCAATCTAAAACACAGCATTGGCACATCCGATTAGCTCTTCGAAATGTGGAATACTAGAGTCGTTTCTGAAAATTTTATGGAACGTCAGTTTTTTTTTTAAATTAAATATGTTTGAGCTATAGCTAGTGAAACCTGGTCAGAATGCGGTTAAATTTCTAGTTTCAAAATCAGGATTGTGAGCGAAAAAATTGAAAAATTATCCGAATGAAATTCTGCATTTAAACATAATAATCAGATCAGTGTATAAAATCATACTAAAACTACGAAATTTAAAATCAAATACGCACACCAGGCTGATTTTTTTTATCTTTTCCTGGTAAAAAGGAAATTCTTCTATGGCATCCTCTTTGATTCAAGGTTCAAATTTTTTAAATTTAATTTGAACTATTTGACGTGGCTCAATTTCACTTCCTGATGTGGGTTGGTGCTTCAGAGCGCCTACTGAGTTTTGGTGGTTGTAGAATAGTTTTTGGACGAAAAGTAGTTTTGGCAGATTTTGCTTATGATTAGGGAAGAAAATGCTTAAGAATTTGGTACACGTCTACTAAAGCTTACAAAAACTAGAATTTGCGGGTTTTTCTTTACTTCCATCTATATTTACAAACTACATTCGAAAAGCCTCTGAAGGATAAATGACGTATTAAATGCTTCAATTTCACTAACCAGGATTACTAGTTGCTAGTTGAGTATGTGGTTCTAATAAATGGAATAAACTTGTACATAAATCTCATAGCTGCAATATGCACCAACTGTGAGCAATCTCAGACGATAAACTATAGAAGCTGCCCAGTCGTCAGTTTCGTGAAACCAAAATATCCGAAATGAAAACATTATCTAAATCAAGCTAACATTCGAAGGACTGCGAGTATCAATGTTGGGCTCTGAATTTTTTTAAGATTAGTACCGAAGTTTTCTCACTTTTATCTTGTAGCTAACGAAAAATGAAATACTAAAAGTGCCAAAAATAACAAATATTTGACCACATTTATTGAAAGAAATATCGATTTCAAAGTCAAATTACATCATCTAGGTACATGTAATATTTCTTGAAAACCTAACTCTTTTAATACCAACCAAGTCATTTTTCGACATCATGTCTTATTCATCTTGAAGTATACAGAATTCAAGGCCTTTTTTCACCTTTGTAGATATCCAGTGAATTCAAACTTAACACAATCAAATTATCTGCCCTTACCTGCGCAAAGGATTTGACCCGGAACCCTCATTTATATATGTTCCCAAATTTCTGATTTCGAATTTCAAGGCTTTGTGAACATTGCATTGACGAGTGATGATAGAAACCGGTTGCAGTCAAAGCTTGTTTGTTGTTTTTGTTGCCGTATAAAATAACATCAAGGACATCAAGGATCCTATTTTATATGTGCTTGTGCTGAGCGTAAATATGTATACGAGCTATTTGCGTTGAAAGTTGAACAGTCAATTTGGTATCGTGAATGTTTCGCAGGGAAACCCCAACTAAGGACAATTGGAAGAGATTTTCAGGACATACACTGTCTTGGGTAGTTAGTGGTTTGTTTTTAAATCATTAGTTTGTTCTTCAGGAGTGAAGACTCACTTCGGTGCTGTGAACGAATTTGTCAAAAACAAGAAAAGTAAGAGGACGGATTTTGGGTAAAAATTTGCACAAGAAAAAGAAAACGACTCCTCAAATAACGTTAATGAATTTGCTTGACAGTCGAAAAATCAATTTGCCAAAAATCGTCAGCGGAAAACGTGGGCGCGCGGGCACCCAAACTTACCCGAAAACGAGTTAGGTAGCACACCTCAAGTGTTATTTTGACACTGAAAGCTGTTTTGTACTTAAATTTGTAGTAGTTATTCAGTGTTATATCTCCGCCGTACGCAATGAACACCTTTATGCTTTAACAACATTTCGAAATATTGTAAACTTACCTTTAGAATTAGTTATGTGTTGCTCAAACGGTGCAAATTTTGAAAAACAAATAGGCCGAAATCAAGTGCCAGTCGCGCCTGGTTTATGTAAATTTATAGCGAATTCCCGTGAGACAGAATCGCTGCTAGACAACAGACACCGTTTCCGTACGCTTATGATTCGCATATACGAGAATATTGCCGCGGTGGCCGAAATTGGTGGATCCTATAACATCAAGTTGACACAGATCGCAGACCGATCAACATTAACCGCACTAGCCTGCACACATATCTCGGATTCTGCACGTGCAAAGTCCAATTGACTTACCAATTGAAGACAAACAATCACCCACTTATCACTTCTCTACGTGGATACAAGAGCAGCTCGAAAAGAGCGTCGAAATCTTTCGAAAATCTATATTTTCTGATTAGGCGCATTTGTATCTTGGAGACTAAGTAAACTAGCAAAATTATAGCGTTTGCGGCTCGAAAAACTCACGCTGATTCGAGAAGCCAAAGCATCCTCAACGAGTGACAACTTTTAAAGTGGTGGTATCATTGGCCCAGTTTTCTTCCAAAATAAGGCTGGTAAAGCCGTTACTGCCAATCGAGAACGTTGCATAAGGATGATAATTGACTTTTTGTGACCAGAAATTGGAAATTCGCGTGACATTTTGTTCCACCAACAGACATGCCACACGAGCCATGAACATGTAATCAGTCATTACAATGTCGATTATTGATGCGGAAACGCGTTTTGACGCGGTCAAACTTTTTTTGTGGGGTGTTAATGTTATGCCGACAATCCAGTAAAGGTTCATAAATCCAAGCAAAATATTGGTCCGCCTCTTCGTGAAATACAGCACGGAATGTACTGAAAGATTTGGATGTAATGTAAATGTACTGAAGAATGGGCTACTGCCAGCCCAGCCCAGGGTCCCATTTGAAAATATATTTATTTATTCACCAAAACAAGGTACAAAAATCACATATAAAATATCAAATTAAAAGTAAATGTAAAATGGAAAGGTAAAGTAAAGTAAAAAAAACAAAAAAAAAGTATATAAATATGTTACATAACTAATCGAAAGATTCAATTTTTGCAAATGAAGCATGTACTTTTTCTAATATTCCATGGTTTTCGTTTTAAAGAGATTTTTTTTGCAGGGAAATAATGAATTTCCCTTCCTGTACAATAATTTCGTACCTAAGATAATACTGAACTATAAAACACACACAATTTACGTTGCTATGAACATAATTGCCATTGCATACAGGGACTTTATTGACACTAAGAATTGCTTTCGGAATGCCTATCTGCCAATAATAATCTATTCAAGTGTCTGTAGCTGCTGCTGGTCTTGATATCTCTCAAACTGGCCACCCATCCTCTTTGCTTTCTCCTTCTAATCTTTGTCTCGGAACCGTAATCCAAATAAAGTGCAAACTCTGCGAACGTTCGCGTTATTCTCATCTGAGCTCACATTGTATACTCAGCAGATCATACCTTCATCCCATCACCGCTATCTAGCTCCTTTCAAAACCTCCTCCAGCAACTTCTTCGTCTTGGCTGTTGTCGTCTGACGGCAGCATTCCAACCGACAAATCCCACCTTTCCCATAAACTTGACGTGAAGCACGATTTTTATAGCACGATTGGAGTTTGAGTTCTTCGGGCTGAGTTGATTGTTAGTGAATGTGCCGCATATAAAAAGTTTAGCTAGTCATTTACTGCCGAAGGATATTGAAGTGAAGCTGATTCGCTCCCTGGAGTTTGCTTCGAATGAAGTCACACTCTCTCCCCGCCGATTTAAGTAAAAACAATTCAGTCGTTCGATTCAAATGCCACATAAGAACGGTAAAGTTTAACATTTAGGCACGCACTTTACGTTTGGGAGCAACGAGTTTGATTATGAAACACAACGTTCCAACAGGGTAGTCGAAATGTTTTTCGTTGAATTATCCTTGACGAAGAATTTACAAAGTTTCTTCCTGGAAATATGGAATGAATGTTGAATAAATTTCAAGGTGTACGATTTCTTGAAAACTGTCTTCGTATACAAACACACAGGAAACAAGAAATTTGAGTGAGTGCCTGCTTGCTTGCTTGACTGGGTGCCTGTCGAATGATGGGACTTATTGCTGGAAAACTCTGAAAAAAAGTTGCAGATCATCATCGGCTATCGAAGTTGCTCGTATTAGGGGGGAAGTATAGCCCAGGGCAGAACCAGTACAACCGAAATAGAAGCAGCTGGCTGTAAAGGCGATAGGTATACATATAAAGTTGGATGGTCTTTTCCATATAATCCACCTCGTGCTTCTTGCTTTTCCAATACGTTGTCTCTTCTCCTTGTCCGATTGTGTAGGTCGTCGCCGTCAGTTCAGCACTCAGCAATTTTTTTCGATTTTTTTCTGCGTTCACTGCAGTGTGGGTTGTATGAATGGCTGGTTGGGCTTTGTGGTGGCTAGCTGTGGGAGGTTGAAGGGCAGAGGACAGAAAAACGGAAACTGAGAATTTCAGTAAGAATCCGGAGTAGCAGCGCAAACGTAAAACTCGTAAAGAGTTGGGATGGGCCATCACGAGCATCGGGAACCGTTAGTCCGGGGCATTTCCAAAAAGGGTTTTTGTGTGCTCGGCTCTCGGGACAAGGATATTATTAAATGAGAGGAAAGAATGTGGACAAGGAAGTGAGAATGAGCTTAGCTGAATTTTCGAGAGGAATATAACGTACCATAGAGTTTGGATGGTTTTTGCAGCTGTAAGCAGCATATGGCAGTAGCAGCAGCATCCTGCCTGCCTGCCTGCTTACTTGCCCAGGATCGTAAAATTCGGGAACATCTATAGTCGGGGCCAAGATACACATACGGGTTGTCTGTAAAGAAGAGTAATGACGGCGGTGATGATGACGATGATACTGGTACGTAAAAAGTTACGTGAGAAACAGTTTTCCGTGGTATAGGAAAGTTTGCTCTGACGATGGTTGCCAGTTTGGCTGGGATTTTATGAATACTACTTCTGTAGAGGAAGAAGAATGTCTGATTTTTATGTTGGCTTAACGGAAAAGTCGATATTTATAACCGCTGTGGAATTCCATTGATCCAGATGAGTCGACAATTTAAAGGGTCTTTCATTAATGTTCAACTATCTCTACTGGAGGTTTGTTATTGTATGCAATGATGTATGTATGTAATGAGCACAAAACTGGAATGTTTTCAATTTTATTTTTCTAATTTGTGATGATTTTCCAAAAGGCATGGTTGAGATAATGCGATCCATTATTCGGGCCTTTTTCTCTAAAGCTTTGCAATATTTTTACAAGCATGCCGGTGGGGTTTGAAAACATTGAAAAGTTTTGATTTTCAGTGGAAGCACTTCAGGTTTCCCTGTTACTTCAAAACTGATTTTGAACAATTTATGAAAGTCTACTAGCAGCGAAAAAACTCAAGTACTTTATAGACTACGAATCTGGGGACCTAAAGCAAGATTCCCTTATTCGATACAGCTAACTTTTGAGACAGAAACCAAACACAATACTAGCTTATCTAACCACCTAGTGCAAATTGAGAGCTGGTTTGACCATTTTGTTTGTAATATGGCTAATATAATGTGGCTTGATGTAACATAGAGGACACAGACTGGCAGCGTGTGAAGATCAGCGCTCGAGCGGCTTTTACGTCCAGGCGATCTCTCAACTGGAGGAATTTTAGCCAAGCACCAAACTAAAGTTAATGTCGCAGGATGAGGCCCCCAGGAATTTCGGAGATCATCAGGCTCTTCACTGCTGATCATCCGATGAATGGTTAGAGGGTAGTCGGAATTGTTAAGCTTATTGAAAATCGAGACGGGCTTTCTCCGTCCTAAATGAAGGGCATCATTAGGTACGGGGTCGAGACATTTTCTCTGTTCGCTTGTGGGAGTAATAATGCTAAGGGATGTGGGTCGAAGGATTCTAAGTCCACCAAATACAATCCGAAGCGGGTGGCTTTAAGGGTAAGCAGTCATCCTGCAAGGGTCCACCATTCCAAAGTAGCAACAGCTATCCTGATTTTCGCATATCTAAGATAGGAGAAGACTTAAAGCAATTGGTGCGTGTTTTGCGTCTTAATCAAGAGCTGGTGAGGGTAGCAAGATTGAAAACAGCAACAACAACTGAGGCTGGATTGTTGTTATTTCAATGCTACGTACCCTAACCAACTCTTGATCGAGACGCAAAATACGCATCTATTGTAGGATCTGTTTCTAAGGCTAATCATGAAATGTGAGGAAGCGCCAGCACAAATTGTTGTGGTGAGTCTTTCACTTCATCTTGGGCTACAACCTGTCCATCACAAATGTGGACAACAAACCCGCCTTCATTTCAAATCGGAAGAATGTTCTTGACGTTACCTTATTCAGTGGGCGCACATCTACGAATCGAATGGAGCGTCGTAGATGAGTGTTCGTTCTCTGATAATCGGTTCATATCCTTTAAAGCTCAACGAAGTAGGTAGGCCATTATTAACAGGAAAAGAACAAGCTGAACTTAGCTCCAATCGCTGGTTAGATTTTCAGTGGAATTTTCTTCGGGGGGCATCGGCTGTTGCCAGAGTCTAGATCAATTAATTAACACTCTTGCTTGTACCCTCCATTATTCTCTACATAATATCGGACAGGTTAAAGCATTCTCTTGATATACTTTCGCGTTAAAGTCAGGAATGCGATTTGAATGTGAACCTCAATAAAACGGAGCTAATATTATTGAGAAGAAAGCAAAAGTTCCTCGATTCATTCAACTTAGCGCAATTGAACTAAGTCTCCATTGACCAGAGCCAAATGGTCAAAGATTTGGTCCTTGACTCGAAGCTACTATGAAATAAAAATGTAGCAGAAAGAGTACGGACGACTTTCAGTGCAACTCACTTCTTTAATTAGCGAATCGGGGTTTGTAGCCTCATATCGTTGCATGAATTGGGGGCTCAACGATTTTTGTTGAAGCTGTAATTCAGTGTTGAGCCCATCTTCTAAATAATGTGCCAGGGTCCTACTCTGGCGAGCGAAAAAATGACTTGACACGGGGTGCTGTTCCGTTCACGTCTGTTTGATCTATTCTTTATCGACTTAAAGGATATAGTAGGGGAGAGGCACGTAGGTTGATCATAGTTTCATTTTGGGGTTGCCATTTTCCACCCTGGTAAGTTAGAGCGTAAAGTTATATACCGTTGGAAAGCTAATATCATGGTCTATACATTAGTTTTTACAGAAATGGATTTCAATGAAAAATAAAAATTGTATAGGCAATTTTCGAAAAGTACAATATTTGGCACCAAAAAAAAATGGCACGTAGGTTGAGCCAGTCCAAACTCTTGTTTTAAAACCCAACCAAAGTTAATTAATCCACACAATTTTTATTGTTTCTTGCCTAAACATTTGTTGTAAAGGTATTTCTGAAAATAAATGATGAACATAAGTGAAAAAATTGGAAAAAATAAAATAAATAAATAACGAAATTGAGGTAAAGTTCGAAATATTTTAATTTATTCATTTTCGTCATCCGAGTTACAGTTCTTGCATGTATAATAACTGCGGGTCGTATTAGCACACTAAGTGAAATGGTCGTTCGCACTTGTTGCATTGGATGGAGTTGTTCTTTGTCAACTTGGCTGGCAAATCCTTCATACAAATCATGCAGAAGTCCATATCTTCCTTGATTTTTCTTCTTTTTTTTCTTTACTGCATCACTTTTCTGCTTCTTCTTCTTGAGATTAGCAACGAAATCTGGTGACGTTAGCACAGCACTTTTCAGCGGCTTACGGCCGCGGTTTGATTTCTTCTTCGGCGTAGCCTGTTGAAGTGGCCCAATATCACTGAGCAACGTAGACAAACTTTCAGCTCGAGAAATGATTGATGCTGCAGTCGATGTCGATGGCTCTGAAGAAGGTGCTTTTTCATGTACTGCCATATTCATTTCGCCAGTCGAATCACAAATGCGGTGTTGTTCTTCTTCGTCCAAGGGTAATTCCACCGAAGTAGTCGCTTGTCGTTGCTCAGATTGAGCAGCCGGAACAGTGGCTCAACCTACGTGCCTAAAAGTGGCGCAACCTACGTGCATCGATGCGATTTCGGCATGACGCTAATTTTTTTCACAATGAATCCGCATGTTCATAATTCAACCAGAATATTAAAGTAGAAGTAAAACTACAGTAAAAAAGTTATATTTACCTTCTTTCAACGCATAACACTTCTCGATATTCACGTCTGAACTTGACTGTGGCTTTACTTTTCTCGAGACATTCTTGGCTACGCGCTGAACAAAGCACAGGAAGGGAGAATAATCGCCCCTCTCTTTTATGAAAAGTTTTGACTAATGACATGACTATCTGGAAGCATGAGCATTTGAGTCCTGAATGTAATGGAGTGAAAATATTCAGCTGGCTCAACCTACGTGCCGACTCAACTTACGTGCCTCTCCCCTACAATTCATCAGAGGAACTAAACGGTTTCCAGAAAACAGTGGCTAAGGAGAATATATTTCTGATAGCACAACGAGTCTCTATTGTGCCTATGTGTGTCCTTCCACAAGACTTTCAGATTTACAGCCACTCGGCCAAATCTAGCGATCCTAAAGAAGTAGAATCACACTTAGCACCAGAACGAGGAGAAATTGCGATTGCTGAATTTCTGAATTTAGTGAATATTCTTCTCATCGATTGTGGCCATTATTTCTTTGCAGTTTGAGCCTCCATGATAGTTCATTTCATTACTTTGCACTCATTCCGTAGGAGCTTCTCTGGAATATCCACGCTTTGATAGACAATTGACATGAATGAATCTCTACTAGCTGTAGGATTACAAGATTTCTTTGTTCTTAACGCTCTTTTATATTATTTCTTGTATGAGTGCTTTGATTATAGCAAGCTTCCCTACAGTTTCTGAGAGAGTTCAAACTGCGCCGAAAAATGTCGAGACTCAGGTTTAATTTCTTCATTCTATTTCGGTTTTCTCAACTATAGGCTATTATGAATGAATGAAAAGTGCAAGGCTGACCTCAATTTAAGGATACGGCGCTACGCAAGCAAATCCAAGTGGAAATCTGCTGACTATACGACCGTACTCAGTAAAGAGGTCAGTAGCTCTGCTCGCTAAGGCGCCAGTCCGAAGCAGCGATCCATTGTCCGTGGGTTCGAATACCGCCGTGTGTTTATGTATGTTTTTGTTCATTCTGGGTTGTCTTAAGAGTCTTCAAGTGAACATTACACCAGCACTTCAGAAAATAAGAACCAAGTTTGGCACTTGAATAATGGAATTAATTGAAATCGGTTCTTCTGAAATGTTTTCCCGTATCGCCATTGCTAAGCATTCGCTTTAAAGAGTGAACCCTGAGCTTTGGTATTATCATAAAAAAAAAGTATAGTCCTCCTTCAACCGATGTCGGACCTGGGAGTTCAAGTTGATAGAGATTTCATTCACAATCAATATAAATGAGAGTGGAGTGATACCCTTTGACTCAGATAACTACTTAGAGTTGGATCAACACGAAGTCCGGTTTGTGTTTATGGCTGGATTTGAACCATGGACCAGATTCGCTAGCAGTCATTTCTTCTTGGACTCCTTTTTGAGTATTTAATAGTCGTCTAGGCTTTGTTTCTATAATGAGAAAGTCCTTGTTTTGATGCCCAGTCACTAGTTTGACGATGGGAGTTTGAGAAGTTAACTTGCCCGCAATATGCAACGTTTATAACAAGATCAATGGCTCTTTTTTAACTTGAGTGCAGGAAACCCCTATCTGATGACGTAGCAAAAATTGAGTTTGGCAGTATCTGCACAATACAATTGAGAGTTATATAGTGAAGTGTGTGTGAAGAGATTGAACGTTAAAATTTGAAACTGAAATGAAGAAGTAGAAATTCCAAAACGACTTGCTTTACTGTAACTAATCGAGAATGACGTCAATAGAGAATTGAAATTACAGAAACGAGCGATATATCTTTTACAAATTATCTTCAATAATTTAACTCTCTCTAAATAGAGTTTCCTCTTTGAAATGAGATTAAAAACACGCAAAGCATGCATCAATTACAATTATATGTAGATAATTCAAATCTTAACGCGATAAGTTATGCTCACGGGGAAAATTGTGTCACCATGCACCGCAATCTTCACGTACCTTTGTGTCATTGTATTTGAAAAAGTTTGATATTTTTTCCACGGTGAAAAAATATCTCCACACATTTTTTATCGCAAGCCATTTTCAACATGACTTAGGCGAACTTTAGTCTTACATTGTTTTTCATATTTGGTTTTTTTTTCTTTCATATTTTATTTTATCAGCAACCTGTCATTTTATCTAGAGCTGTGTGTATCAAAATAAGATATTGTGATATCATTTATTGCTCAATTCTTATGCACATGCTTGTGCTATTGCTGTGGTACTGCTATCTTTGGTGATTATTCTATTAGCGTATGTGTAATTTCGTATAGTTTTGAATAAGGTAAAAAAAACTAAAACGCCACCAGGTGAACATGAAAATATACCTGTTTTCGTAACATATGTGTCATATTCTTATGATTTGAAAATTCTTAGAAATGATAAGAGGAGTGAAAATGATATTATTTCATCTTGTATTATTTTATGAAATTTTTACAGTAGCTTGTAGATACAGTGGGCGTTTGTCATTTTAAATAGGCTCAGAATTTATTAATATTTTATTGTATGAGAATACATCCAAGTCACAAACTTGTTTTTGGATCTAAAGACTGCGAGTTCGAATCCTGTCGTATGCTTGTGGTTATATTGTTAGGATAATATAAATATAATGTTAGGAGAAAATAAACTTAATACTCCTAAAAGTCCCTTACCGTTCGAGCGAACCTCACTGCCTTTTAATCTCAGCATGTTCAGAAAACTAACTACGCATTTTCCAAACCATTGTTGCAAAACATCGCACAACCACCACCTACACCAAACATTCGCGATGATAAGACACCACAATCTTTCATTTTTCTTATCTTATCTGTCATATTTTCTCTCTCGCAGCACACTCCAGCGATAATGCATCAAAATTAATTACATTCGCTCAAATAAACAGTTTTTATGAGAAATCAAGTCAGACATAAATGTGGCAAATTGAATCACGTCTGATAAATTGTTATGATTTCATATGAAATTCTGGATTTTTCAAAAAAATTTAATATTATTTTCATACGAAAGAAAACTAAAGATATTTTTTTACGTGTAACTAAACTGCACAAAAATGGTAATGAATTAATTTTTGTATCGTGAAATTTAAATTGAATGTTATTTTCCCTTTCGTAAGCATACAGTATACTTGTTCTATATTTTCCTGAGCAGATCTGACGTTGATTTTCTAATTATGGAAACTATGGAAAATACTGCAATGTGTGAACATCTGTGGAGAGATATGTATCTGGCCATATATGAGAAGCTTTACTATCGACTCGTATGGCTGTCAAGGTGAAATCAATTGGAAAACCTTCGAGAGTGCGTTCACTTTGCAAGTGTTTCAATAATAGAATAGATACACACATTCTCATCTAAGTTATAGTATGACCTAAAGGTTTCTAGAGTTTGTTTAGTGGTCAGGTGAATTACATTGAATACATATAGTGATGTATTAATAATATTTTAACTATGGATTTTCATAACAAATTTAAAGAAATTTCTTTGTTGTGGTTTATGGCAAATTCAATTAAGGTTTCAATACTCTAGAAAGCAAAGACAAAAAGAAATAGCTTTGATTTTTTGCGTCTCTTTTTAATTTTGAAAAAAACAAATTTCAGTTGGCAATTTTCATTTATAATTCAGTCTGACCCTAACAAAGATGAATGTCTTAAGTGTAGTGAGGTATGTTGCATTAGCCGACCGGAATTTGCCATATTTACCGAAAGTTTAGTGGAAAATTCGGTTTAGCGGATCTTTCTAAGATCTTAAGAGATCCTTTATAAGATTTTAGGAAGACGTGAGTTATCCCCGTAAAGGAATTGTGCCGGATAAGAGTTTTTAATCGGAAAAGAATTATGGGCAGTGTTGTGGTCCTGGTATCCTTTTGAGCGATGATTCAGGATTTGAGAATACGATGAAATCTTTCTAAACATCCGTTGGATACCTTACCATCCTTTAATTGGATGGCAAGCCCTAGATTCGATTGGTTTCAGTGTCGAGTTCTGGCTCAAATTGTCCGCCCGCGTCGCTAACAATGTATTGGGGAACTGTGAAATGAGTAATCAAGGTGGTCAATGAAGCAAAAGTACAGTCATTGGCAGTAATGCTGACCAAAGAAATTGATTGCATGCACACGTATTTCCTGAATGTGAGAGAGACGTAACGTGGTATGGTTGAGCCAAACACTTCACAAAACATGTTGACGTTGGAACCAATGATGAATTGTTTCTTGAATGTGTATTAGAAGTTCTTTTGGACTTTCTGAAATTCTGCGTCCGATTTTTGGATGAGTGCATTGAGGCAAGGTCGAGATGACTGGGGAAAATGATAGCCTCTAAACCAGAGAGAGAAAACGAGTGTCAGCAACAGCGCTGCTACAACCAGAAGATTTTGCAATCGTACGCACCATGCGTCTGTTTTGCATCGTTTGATTTAGACGTGTAAAACCGCAGGGTTGCCAAGAACCTTGACATTTTTGTTGCAGGGCAGCACCAAATTCGAAGCTGGCGTTTGAGTCCGAGAAGGACAATAGAGTGGCTTCTCCGAAAACCTTGCCAGCTCTAGGTGACCAGTCGATAGTTTTAGTGGTATCTTTTTTAGTCATCGCCAAATAATTGCTATATCTCAGCTGTGAACCATTCCCAAAAATCTCCTTAGATCTTTAACAGACGTGAAACTGTTGGTATTGCTTCAACCCGATCTAAGAGGGGCTTAATGCCTTTCGGCAAAAGCTCATGAGCTAATAATTTGACTGAGAGTCGAAGCGATTGACATTTCTTCAAGTTAACAATAAGACCGTGGTCCGCAAATCGTTGAAGTAGCTGTTCAAGGTAAACGATGTGCTCATCTTCGGGAATCGAAGCTACTAAGATGTCGTCGAGGTAGATGAGGCAGAATTTCAGTCCGTTTAGGACTTCTTGAATGAATCGTTTGCAAAGTCTGAAAGACAATCGGGCTGGCATGGTTTTGACTGGAGGTGGTCAGTTTGTGGTATGCAACCTTGTCTTTGCAGGGTGGAGAGAACCCATGTGTTGACAATAATGGCATGGTATTCCTAAAGAAGAACATGTGTCTTTCGATTAATGGCAGAAAGTGGATTTCCACCAGTAAAACATTTGCCAAGTGGACAAATACCTCATAGTGGCAGAGGAAATCTGCGCCTGAAATATGTTTAGAGACATCGGTAATAATGAAGTCAAATGAGAACTGATGTCCTAGTTCCAGTGTCCAACTTTCGTCCGCAGGTCTCAATAGTAGTTGGCTGGTCTGCCGCGACTAGGGCATGCAATCCCGAGATTTCGGGATCTCGGGATCTCGGGATCCCGAGCCATTTTGGACATTTTCGGGATCCCGAATTTTTTATCGGGACTCCCGAGATTTCGGGATTGATAAAATTCAACCCATTTTGGGAATTAGAAAGCAGAACTTAATACTAAAAGACATATTGTTTTATGAAAACCGAAGCGGAAGCCAGTTGTAATAATGAATTACAGCTGGCGTATGATTACATGCTTAATATTTCACCAAAAAGTGTACCCGAAATATCTTTTTCAGCAGCTGGATATATGTGCAGCTAAATCAGGTCTAGTTTAAATTTTGAAACTCCTGACGAATTATGTTTATTAAGAGCATACTTTCAAAACGAATCAGCAGTTTGAAGCAATCGATATTATTACTTATCACTTGTTTCATTGAAAAGCAATATTATTTTGTAATTGATATGTAAACAATAATTTTTTGTAATTGATATGTAAATAATAATGTATTTTTATTATATTATCGTAACATCCGTTATGCTGATTAAATTTCAATTCGTTTTTAACTAATTTTATAACTAACTATCATGACCAAATAAAGAGCTTTATGGGACAAGAAGATAAGATGAAATTAGATCATAAGATTAATTTAGATGCAATTATAGATTAACGTCTTACTTGCTAGTACCCATGTACATATGTGCATAAATTTAACATTATAATGAACTTAGCTTCCGGTTTTATGTATATATAATTGAAATAAAGTTTTAATTGAGTACGAATAAGCCAATATATCTGTTTAAATTCCCTTAATATAGTTTTTTTTTATAAAATCCCGAAATCTCGGGATTATCTCGGGATCCCGAAAATTCTAATCCCGAATTTCGGGATCGCAATTTCAATCTCGGGATTAATGCCCTAGCCGCGACAAGTTCAGACCAAAAAGAGCTAGTTTGATGGTTGTGGCAGCTGGAAAGACCAAAATCTAGGTACCTATATCTATAAGATAATGTCGTTTAGCCAACTTGTGACATCTAAAAAAAAGAACCACGTCAATGTCACGACACATGTCATTCTTCTATATGCGTTCGCTTTGTCTATTCACAGATAAGGCTATTACGTGTGTTTTTTTAAGTAAGAACCTTAAAATGTCCAAAGTTGCGTCTGAAAATATGTCTGTTGATCTGATATTTCTGCTTGTCGATTTATGAAATCCCATGATTCGGTTCGGGTTGCATCGAGGTACGAAATCTTTGCAAAAGAGTTGTAGACTGTGTTTCAAGTTGTAGCCGAGTGAGTAGACCAATGGCTGCTAAAATGTGTGGGCCATGGTTCAAATCCAACCATGGAGTTCAGTTAACTTAGCTATAAATAATTACCTAAGGCAAATCATAAGTAAAGTGAATCGTGGAACTTAAGTCTCTGAACATTTATACTCAACAAATTTCGGTAAAACTGGACTTGATGCCCCACACAGCTGTTGCATGAATCTTGCCGATAGATGTCGGGCTAATATGTTTGTGTTTTTGTGGTTGTGCGTTTGCTTTTGGGGCTTCTTTTCTTTCTTTTTTTTCTTTTTCTTAATTGTTTTATCTTCTTTTTTATTTTTTTGTATAATTTTGTCTGTTTTTCTTCATTTTTTCAACCTTTCTACCACCTTTTCGCCCTCTGGTGGCGGGATTTCCCGGGTGTGGGGCATCAAGTCCAGTTTACCCCAAATTTCAAGCCCCAGATCCGATAAAGGTTGTAGTGGTTAAATTGGAATTGGATTGGAATTGTTTTTGCGGGATGATTAAAATTGAACAACTTTTTATTAACATTAAAAATTTTAATCTACATTGAAAATTCTATTTTGACAAAGTGGTTTCGAAAGTATGCACTGCTTCTCATCAGACACCAGCACACAGTGCATACTTGACTGGCGTGACCACTTGCAGTGCTAGTTGTGACAGCACTTGCATTACTTTACTTGTTATAAAAAAATACATTCCTGTTAAAAAATGCTTTCCATTAATTTATAAAATCAATCCAAATAAATCTGAAAGAAAAAGTGCACAAATAAAACATCCTTCATCAAATCAGGGCCAGTTAAAAATATCTCACATCATGTTTGACATTTCTTATTATTTGAAAAAATGACATTAATACTTTTTCCTTCATATTTTCAATTATGCGTCCAAGCTTCTTCGACAGCTATAAAAACTTGGTTGCTATATTCTTAAAGCAATCATAGAATTCCATCGTATCGGCTCGTGCATAATTCGGTTGTCAAAACTATCAGAAAAAAACGTTGGCAGACACCTGTGTTTTGACGTATTGGAAAAATATTTTTCTATGTAAATTTTTCACTTTATTTTCTTTCTCTGCTCCCACATCTTGTAAGTTGTAGCTAAACACTGCTGACGTATGGGTACCTTTTCTATTTAATTCTACTTTTGTATACATCTATTTTTGATATCTGTAAAATTCCATCGAATATTCGAATATATTCTACACGTTCTATTTTTAACAAAAAAAATTTTTTTTTGCATTCTCCGATACGAAACTGTTTTTCGCGGATAGAGAAAAATGAAAGAACGAAATATCATTTGTTAAGCTATTTTTTTCTCATCCTCAAAAAAAATACTATTTTTCATCACAAAAGTAGAATTTTCAGTTTTCATGACCCTGACTCATATCATGGTTCATTAAATATCCGTCATGGTCTTTTTCATTATTATGATTTTGTTTATTTTTATTTTTCGCTCAGAGATGAACGTGACTGAATGGTAAGTAATGTCGATGGCAGCAGTGTGCTTATAAACAATATTATTATTTGCGCGATACTGATCTGAGTGTGGTAGATTTGAAATGCAAGTGACGTGGCGATATTTGAATCGGTAGTTTTGACTATTTGATCACTTATACGATTAATAAGGTGGAATTTTAGCATGGGTTTGCATGAGCTCTTCGTTTAATTGTTCTGGATGAAATGTGTTTTTTAGTTTATTTTTTTCGTCAGAAAAATGATGCGATTAAATATTCTTTCATATTTTAAAAATCTTTCCATATTTTCCATTACTCGATCGAAATTTTCAGTCCGTGTGTAATATTTCATATTGTGCATTGGTATTAAAGATATACGAAGTTTGTTTATCTGCATAGGTAGAGCATGGGCTGCTGTGGTGTGTGGTCTCTGGTTCGAATACAGCCATGAACAATCAACCATTTTTTCTGTTGATGGCGAGACTCAGGGGATGCCCTTTGGGGTGGTTATAGCGTAGCCTTGGTGGAAGGGAAAGAAAATTTTAAGCGATTCACTTATCGGATCAAAATCAATGCCTCTAAATAAAGCTCCAGTTTAATTTGCGGAATACTCACTTTGGAAAGCGTTCAAAAAAGCTAACAAGTCGACCAACGTTGAAACTCCATTAAAAGCAACAATTGCTCCTTGGAAGAAAAGCAATGAAGAGGGTGCTTTAGCATTTGCTTTAAAACTGGAAGAAGTCCTTTGACAGTTCGAAATCCCAGTTTAGATGAATTCGCAACCAATATCACTGGCGTAGAAGTCAGCAGTGTTATCACTTCCTAGAAGAGCAGCCTGTTTTCTCACTATTGATGAAACTCACTCATAAAAAAAATTAGTAAGCTTCGATCGTATAGTTATTTTAACGGCCCATATCGTTAACGCCATTTTGAGAGAAGACTGCCTCGTTGATGCTTAGCAAAATTCAGCAGTTACAATGTTATTGAGTCCTGGAAAGGATCCAATTCTAAGCAAATCATGCAAATTAACCGTTGGTTGAGAGTATTCTCCTTGAGAAGCTTAGGTCGTTCTAGAAAAATATTAACTTCGTATTGGCTGTTCAGTGTAGTAGGCAAACAGTTCAGTAGCCTAAAGCAGATTTAGTGGATCTTACAAAAATAATTATAATTCGGCTGGTTTGGATATCAGGATTTTGACAAAGTTCAGCGTCAAGGATTGTTCAATAAGACAGATAAGAGTTTCAAAATCTCTCCACAACATCTACCCTTCGTATTTGATAAGGCGAACATTCCAAATTAGAAACAAACACTTCAGATTCACTGAACAGAATCGATTCAGATGTTCCACAGGGAAGTGGTATGCATCCTCTCTTATATAATATATTTACTTTGGATTTTGGTTGATCGTTCTGATCCAGGCATTGCCACTTCTTATGTTTGTGAAAAATGAATGAGTCAAAGTTAAAATATTTCTAAACACTTAAAAAAAATCTCCTCAAGTAAGTCTAGCAATAATGTTCGTCAAGACGTCGAAAGGAACAAAGTGTATCTACATGTGCTTGTTTTTTAAGACACTTCCAAGAAAATGTATCACCAGTGGTCAGGCTCGGAGAGCAAGAGGACCCTTCGACATATGTGCATAATGAAAAGAGACAAATTCTGTAAACTGTTCTCTTAAAAATTTCATAGATTCCTTGGCCGTCCAAGCCCTCATCTTGCTAAAACCAAATTATTTCAAAGTTTATTTAGGTTTTTTTTTCAGTTTAAGTAGGAAGAATTTCTCTGAAATTTACTTGTTACTTCTGTCAATACGTCCCTTCTGGCAAGCTCAATTTTTGATCTAGTAAAGTTTCCTCTCGGTCCTTATTGAATTTATTAAACTTAAACCGTCGTAGAACGTTTTTCACGAAACTTGTAAATTTCGCGACGATTTTCTCGAAATATTTGTTCAAAACTCACTGCGATGTGGTTTGTGTGAGCTGTCAAATATTCCCGGGCTGTCATCATATTGTAGTTTAGGTGATCTGTCATCGTATTATTGTTTGATCTGTCATCGAACTGATTTAACTTAAACTTATTTATTCTATATTTTTATTAAAAGCTATATTCATTTATTTTCTGTTTCCTTTAATAGTGTTTTTAATTTCTCACAAGCCTCGATTCTAAGACCTTTTATATACCTCTCACAACCTGGTAATATTATTTCTCATGCGTCCAAACTTGTTTAAATGTTCAAATTTCACGCTTTTATACGAAACATATCGTCGTCAACGTATATTTCTATTTGGAGGCTTCTCAATCGATCGTAGTAAAACAAACGGTTGTTGAGTCTGACCTCAGTGCCAACTATACGCTTCATGTTCATGCAACAGCTGATAACACAATTTTTTGCCATGTAGCCACTACATATATTTTCGATAATATTTACTGCCAAATAAAATTACCTTGTCGTTGCCAATCGATTTAATAGAGTTTTATTTTCATTACTTCACATAATGTCATATTTGTAATGCTCTAGTTGAAAAATGTAATGCAACTGAAACATTAAAATCATATTTTTTTATTTATTACAGAATCAAAACTTGTCCCGAGGGTGGTGAACCAAACAACTACTTTACAAAATGATTTGGCGGAGAAAATAAAACACACTGGCAGAATTTGCTTGGCTGCATTCTAATATGGAAATAAACGGTTGCGCATCAAGGTACACAAAGAATCATAGTATATCATCTGTGCTATTAAAAATTTGGGGGAAAATTCACCAAAATTCTTAGGCAAACCAGACAGAAACTACATTTCTCATGTTTCTGAAAATTCTTTTTCATAGAATTCAACTCCAGGTGAAAATCTAAGAAACCTGAAACTTTCCAACAACAAGACATTCTTGTACATTTTAAGCTTATTCGGCACTCTATCTGTCAAAATAGAATTGAATAAATAAACATAAGCCAACCAAATTGTAGTAGCTCAGCAGCTAGTCAAAACTTCTGAAATAATTGATGACGATGATGAGAAACAGGAAATAAGAATTCACATTAGCAATTCGATTCCTCTCACCGTGAAAAATAGCAAAATAACCTTTGTTTCACACGTCAGCAGAATTTTATCCCTCTCTCTTGTTCTTCTAGTTAGTGGAAGAAAAATTATGATTACAATATATTTTTATAAGGAATATTTTATTCATTAATTCCGAACAAGAATAATATTCAATTATTTTTTAATTCTCCTAATATCAATTAACATATTCAGACAACTAGTGATAGATATCTTATACATATTATTTAATTTTTAACTTTTCCAGCAAAATAACTCTAGTTTCAAACAAAAAATTTAAAAATCTCAATCGTGCGATTTTCCGTGAATTAAATTCAAAAAGGAAATAAATTTGAATCAAATATGTTTGAAAAATGTAAATAAGCTTGTTTAATATCTGAAAAATATGTGATGATTACTAGAAATAATAATCAAGTGCTTGTGTAACGCGAAGTGATGATAATAATCGAAGAAATAAGCTAAAAAATCGTATGAAAAATGCATAGAAAGAAGTGTGGTAGAATAATGCCGTAGTGTTGATTTCGCGACGTGTTAATAAAATTGTCAGATTCCTGAGCGCGCTCAGAAAATTGTGTATCGAAAGGAAGAAGGAATAAATTCGTTTCGAATAGTGTGTAATGACGCGTAACCAGTTGTAATTTGAAAAAATTAATAAAATAAAGGTGAGATGTGAAAATAATAGAAAATTTCAGGGTTGATAAATTAAATTTTCCCCCCGAATTAAATTTGATGAAATTAAAAAATGGAATAAATGAAATAATCGTCAAAGTTGGTGTGGAAAAGTTTTCCGAGATGTTCTGGAATTACGAAAAGTAGCTGCAGTAGGCTATATATGTATGATGATAAAAATATATATAAAATAAAGTAAAGAAGAATTGTCGAAGGGAAAGACGAAGCGGAGGGAATTGGTTGTGTGCGGTACGGAATAGTACGGGAGTGAGTGCGGTCTACGGGGTCGTTTTGTTCGCTCGCTCGTTCGTTCGCTTGAGCTGAGTTGGTCGTCTGCGTTCCGTGCGTCGTGCCCCTTGGTATTTTCTTCTTCGCCTACCACGTATACATGGTAACGTAAAAAGATTAACCGCTGCTGCTGTGCTGGCTCATGTTCAAGCAGTGTAGTTGTATGAGCGCTGTCTTTTTTGCACCAGCGGCACATAATGAGAACGCCGAGCTGAGTTGAGTCGAGTCGGTTGTCCGTCGTCGAAAATCGAGTTTCTGCTTGCTGACTGAAAAATACAGGAAGAAAGAATTTCCTACCATCGTCGACGTCGTCATCATCAACCATCCATCCATTTGGCTGAATAGAGTGGTATTCTAATAGTTTTGTAGTGCGCTTGCGTGCGCGCGGTCTCTGCGAATGTACGTTCACGTTTCGTTTCGAATAACGACGAGTATATAATGGAAGCGGTGGTAGTGTTAGTGTGTTTTTTAAGCCCAATATGAGCTTCGTCCGCGCGTCCCCTGTCAAGTCGTATGTGGCTGCTATATAAAATGCGGATTTAATGTGCGGTACTTGTAGCGGTGACGATGTGTTAGTGTATCTGTATCTGTTTTACAAGCCAAACGAAGTAAGAAGATTGCTGTTCGTGGAAGCGTGTTGGTGTGGATGCAGAGGTCCGTATATGATGAAGTACGTGTAGTCTGCAGAGACGGAGTAACGGCGGGTGGCAACATGAAATCTTTGTTATAAAAAAATCGATGCGTTCTGGTTTTATTATAGAGCTTCCCGGCCGCCATACGCCTCAGCCCCTCTGGAGCTGAAAGAAAACAAGCAAGCAGGCAAACGTGTCTCTTTTTCGCCCATTCGAAATGAGTATGCTGCCGACCTCGTTTGTATTATTGGAAAAAAACATTTTCTACTCTTCTTCTGCTTCCATCCCGTTCGTCCCAACGCAATCGACGAATGTTATGCCTCGTATCTTCGTAGTCATGTACTCGAAGCTTTTGTACCGTTCCATTTCATTGTGTCGTGTGTTCTTTATATAGAGATCTATCGAGGAACGTAACTATAGATAGAAACTATCTATGAAAAAAAAAGAATTTATTCATATCTATATACACGGTGATGTACGTAATAGCAATGGCCGCTGCTGCCGTATAATAGCTCCAAATCAAGAAGAAAGAGTAACAACCACCTAAAAAACGATTGTATAAGTAGATACGTACTACGAGTTCGAAATTCTTCCTAGTGCTAGCGAGAAACTTTTCTACTGCTAGATGTCAGGAAAATGCTTCAGCCAAGAAAATAAGCACTTGCTTGGGTCGGACTACTTCTAAGCATGACGAACTTTTCGTATCTGATCTAAGCAATCGTACTAGAAAAATTGCCAGCGTATGCAAAAAAGATCTAATGTCGATGATTCGATGAGGGTGAGCTCAGAAGCTATCCATTTGGGAGTTTTTATTGTTGGGAAAATTATCTTTAGTCCGATTTAAGCTGGAAAACATGAAATAAGCTAAGAAGACAAGACTATTGGCACTAAGACAAGACTTGGCACTAAAAATGTTTTAGATTACCCGGTATTGGAAACAAAGTACACACTTGAACCGTTATTCGCTCTGATTTGAAGAACTGTCCGTTTGAAGGCCGCAGCATCGAAACTCACCGTCCGCTTGGTGATCATAGTACTAGGACACGTCCTCCAAACTCATGTAGCCCATCTTTCAAACTTATCGCATTGTCATTTTATGCCACGTAATCCGAGTACGGTTCGCAAAGCTATCCTACCGTCCAGAATGCTCTTAAACAAACGGGTGTGTCAAAAGATGTACGTGAAAACGAATACATTCGAAAATTCTCAAAATTATACTGAAAACTTCAACTCGCGCGTGTTATTATTCTAATGCCCGTGTCAAAACAGTCCTTGGGCGGTATTCAAATAACCGTAATGGAGTTTCGAAGAAATAATAGTGGACGTGCCCTCGGAAACAACATTCAGTTCAATTAATCGTGGAATGATTCGGTCCATAGTAAAAACTAAACATTGGTGATGAACAAACAACAGGAACACAAAATTATTATGAAAAAATAACATGTTTTTCCTCTGCGAAGTCCAAACTCCCGAAACAATTTTCCTTTATTTCATACGAAAACGGCCGTAGATGAAGTTCCTGGTTTGCTTTTGTAACGGGCGTGCAGGCAACACAATTCAAACAAGAGCTCTTTTACAGTGGTGTAGTGAAATAATAGTAGATTTTGCCTGGATTACTATCTGTTGTTCGGAGATATCGGGAAAGTATAGTCTTATAGCAGTTCAAGTTGGTAGAAAATCCGGTTATGAAAAATAAATTGTGTGACCGAACTAGTGCATCTACAGTCTCAGAACAAAATTCTGTTCGTATACAGATATACGTCCCATCGCCGAAGAGTTTGCTGTCCGAATTACATTTGAGCTGAAACGTATAGTGCGCGCGCATTTATATACGAACTAATACAGTGAATGCGAAACGTTTTCAAACCGTATGTACTACTTGAATCCAGTCCACATCGTACATATGGCTTGAAAGTATATTGCGGTCGGTAAGCGGAAAACGGGTCCGGGAAACGCGCGGTGCTACGCTCGAAAAAAGATACACGTCGGCCAAAATATCTTGTTGGGTGAAGTGAATGTGCGAGAATGAAATAGAGCTCTATTGCGAGCGTCTGTAGTGTGAAGAAGAAAGCGCTATAACGTAGACCGATTGCTGTGAAATCTACCCATTTGTGAAATCATTCGACCAGCAAAATCAGCTCTACAGCACGGCAACGACGGCAGCGAAACGGGCGAGGCACGAAATAATGCAAGCGAGCAGAGACAGCAGCAGAAGATACGAAACTACATACGACCACCACAACCAGCCTGTCGGGATCCAGTCAGCAGCAGCAGCAGAGCTATGTCGCTCCAGCAATCAAATACGGACATAAAAAACAGCCAGCAGCATTTTCCCAGCTCGAACTATCTCCTCGGACCGATGATTATACACATATACGTACATATAATTTTTTCCTTGATATTTTTCTGACGGTGGTGAACCCTGCTGTGTACGTACGTTCGTTCCCTTTGTCGACTTTTCCGTTTCGTCCGCTACCAGCCTTATCATCGTTTTCGTCTCGATTGGCTTCGAAAGATAATCGCACCTCGCGCGGAACCACACAACCAAAATCATCCTTCGAAAACTTTCCTGAATGTGGTCCATACATACATAATAATAAATCTATTTTCTTGCAACGAAATCATACATAAGGAAATCATACAATCGTCATAATCCCAGCAGAATCTCTCTGTTATCTATACATAGCTTGAAACTTACATAAAGCACCTATACTTGTATGTATGTAACTTGAAGGAAAAAACTCCAAAACTTTTTCCTTGATAACTCAGCGGAGTCCCAAGTTTTTCGGTGGTATCAAGAAAAAAGCTGGCAAAATCATCACTAGTCTCCATCATACGATTTGTTTTTTTTTATTATTCACCTAATCCAAGCAATATAGATAACATTCGAGAGATTTTCTTGGGAGGAATTTAAAATAAATCCCACACTCCCCTGAAAAAGTTTACAACCCTCTCCATCAACCCCAGCGTCTTATAACCACATATCTAAAATCTTCATTTTTCTTCAATAGAAAATAAAGCCTGCAATTGTCCCGCCAAATCACAAAAAAACTCCTGCAATAAAACGATCTTCAATACAAAAAATAACTTAAAAAGATAGGAAAAATCCGTATACCTACTAATAATAAAAACTAAATGTTTAAAACTGCAAAAAAAAATTAAGGAATATAATAAATAACTAAATTAAAATCCATCGGAGGACTAAATTCGACCTGTGGAACACAGTATTGTCGTCTCCATGTGGAATTCAAAGCAAAATGGTACGAGAGACTCGACATCTTTGGGTTTCAAATCAACCCGAAATTGTACGTGAGGAAAGAATACGTGATCATTTTAAACGGTAAGATCCGATTATACATATTTTATCTCTAGTAGCATAATTGAAAAATTGATAGATATTCACATTGATTTCATATAAACTTCCTCAGCCGATTATGTTGCATTGAAAGGTTTTGGAAATGATATGTCAGAATCATGATTTAAGGTTATGTTTGTAAAGTCAGAATAATGGCTTTAGTCTATGTACTACATAGATGTCAAATAATGACTTTTGGCTATGTTTTGAATAACAGGAGCTAATGAATGATTTTAACATATTCTGTTATGGATTTTAAATATGATTATGAATGCTAATGATATTAAATCACTTGGAAAGGTTTTGTTGCTTTCACCTTCGATTTGATATAAAAATGTATACCGAAAATAGGGAGAAAACGTATCAATTCTCTCATTTTATCTTCTGGGATTGAATTCTAAAAGGTTATCTCGACCTAAGTTATATTTCTTGCCATTACTTTGGCACATTCAGCTACAAGTCACTTAACTAAAAAAAACCAATATTTCCTAAGTCGTAATTGGCAAAATATGGTCGTAAAAACCGCCGAAGTACATTTGTAAAACAAGAGCTGCAGATTCATCGGAAAGCAGGCTCCACACAGAAATTTCACTGTTTATGATATTGATGCCAAAGCTCAGGTTTACAGAAGGGAGAAACATGTGGGATAAGTCGATGTAACTTTTCCAATTAGATGCCAAATTTTTCGTTTCTAAAGCACTGGTCTTGACTCCTGTCACTGGAAAGAAAGCCGGCATTATAACCTGTCGCCGACTCTTAAGACAATACAAGACAAAACAATACGGGGGGATTTAAACCCGCAAGCAGTAGATCGGAATCTCGGGCTTCAAAGCTATCAACGCTTCAAATTCAAAATTATTTCAAATATACTGTCAATTTTGGCGGGACATTAATATTTTGACAGCTGTACTAAGTAAATGTTGAAGCTCTGTAATGCCGGAGTGTTTTCAAGATTCTGACTATAGCTGCTCTGGCTATACAATGACAGCTGCTTTCTGATGCTTGCTTTTTGACACTGGGGCTGTCCAAGATTTCAGAATAGCTGCTATGGTAACAACTATTTGCTGCTCACAGTCTGGAGGATAGCAAAAGAGTAGCTGAGGTAAAATGGATGTGCGTAAATAGCTGACAAATTGTTCAAACGTTATTTTTAATTAGCAATAGGAATGAAAAGGAGTGTTCCCGCTTTGGTAACAAAAGAGATGGACACTAAATTTTAAAATAGTGCTATCATAAACTATAGAGACTCAACTCGAGTTTTAAGTAGGCTTTTACACAGCGCATTTAATCTCGAGTTTTTAGAAGGCGGGTGTGAACCGCAAGAGGCCGGGTATACCATCAAATTTTCAACGTTGTTCTTACGGTCATCCTAATTTCCACAGACATGGCGTCAAAAGTCGCGAATAAGTTAGAAGTTTTGAATGTTTTGTAAAAATGTTACTCGTTTCTGCTGCTTAATGCTGAAAACTCAGAAATTCCATACAATTTCCAAAGTACAATGCAAGTGTTGAGCTGATCCCCGTTAATACTGAGGATAAATTTAACAGAGAAAAAAAATTGTTATTGAGCTGTGCAGTGTAAAATCCGACTTACGAAGCAGTTCTTGGCTGTCCGAAACCTTTTAGCTGTTTCGACTTGCTAATGCGAATTCCGACAATTACCAAAATGTTGTATATTATTATACAAAATTTGACAGCTATTATATCGACACCAGTTTGAGTCAATCGAAAGATACTTTTTACTGCAATTATAACATTCACCCAGTGGAGCAATGAGCTAGCTCTGATCTCTTCGAAAAGAAGCTTGATTGGTATAAAAAATCACTTCGGTGGAACATGTGGCTCTACTAGCGCTAATGAAGAATAAATTAAAAAAATTCAATATGATTATCACAATCGTCTGAACATTTGAATTACAATTCAATGAGAGACAGAAAATAAAACTAGGGGCGAATTCATAGTTCTTTTAAAAATAAACTTACGTTTCTTGCGAGTCAAAACAAAGCCATACTTCATACGAGCTCCATTTGTACATTTTCTAGATAAATTGGTGATATTTTTGAGTCAAATTTAGAAATAATGCTCAATTCGTAGATTTTGGAGGGAGTCTTAATTTTACACGAATGTAATTCAGTTTTTCCAGACCAAATTTCTAAGATTCTATTACGCAAATATCTTTATCGATTCTATAATCGGAGTGCGAACCTGTCCGTTTCCAACTAGTCTTTCCACCGAATCCAATCATGCACCGATGTCATCCAGTTAAGCACCATCCCTAAGCTCTGAGCGTCCTGGTTATCATCTCTCCAGAGCAACCAAAATCTCCTCCACCGTCTTCTTAAAAAAAAATATGCCTCAAGTAAAATTCGTGCAAAAACAAATCAGACACATTAATCATTTTTATTCCAAATTCACAATTTTCCGGGTCAAATTCGCAAACTTTGAATCCATTTCTTAGAGTCTTAAGGCAAATTCAAAGCATGCAAATTAAATTTGAAGTATTGCAAATTTATAGTAGAAATGTTTAAAGAAATTCGCCGTTTAGGCAATGCCATTTAGTAGAGTTTAAATATTTAAATTTTAAAGATTTTCGGACAATAGTTTATTGAAGTGCCTTCATAATTTTTTAAAATTCAATTTGAAATTTGTTGTGAAAAAAATGGTTTGGTTTCGTAAATTTTTTTTAACTCAGTCCATATTGTTGGGAATCAGATTCAGAGTTTTCCGCTTCAAATCCACAGTGTTTGAATTTTTTGAGATAAATTCAAAATATTTTGAACCAAATTCAAAGCATTTTGGGACAAATTCATCATCTATAACTCTGAATCATAATTTTTCGGAGCTCAATTTGTATATTTTCTAAACAAGTAGTGCTGATAACGAAATCAGGTGAGCTGCTCGCACTGGCCTAAGTGATTTAGATTTGGAGCGGGAGATGTAATTCAAATTTATATGGACCATTTTTTTTGCGTGAAAGTTAAAAATGTTAAGCGAACATCCATATGCATTTTCTTTTCTCGTTGTGACCTTCATATTCTCCTTTTGTGTTCAATTTCCACTATTTTAGAACGAAATTTGAATGAAAGTTCATTCAAACCTACTTTTCCTCTCATCAATAGATTTCAGCACGCTCTGAAAAAGTTTCAGGCGGGAGAAAATTCCCAATAGTGTCTGATTTACTCTGATTTACATAAATCAAGTTGCTTTTGATTGTCGGAAGGTAAATCAGGTGGATTTGTGGTCGATTTCGTCCCAAATAGATCAGCTGATCGAAATCACGTGATTAAGCCTCAGTGCCAACAATCCAATAAGACCAATTATAGATTAAATGAACCAACATGCACAATAGCCCGAAGCTGTATCTCAGCGTATCAAATGTTCGACTTTAATCATACTTGTTAAAATGTTCCAAGTGTCGGCATATCCAAACAATTAATTGTTTTTATTAATTTCATAAATGTATTTTCTGTAGTAATCATTTCGTTTGTGAAACTGTTAATGAATAAATAAAATAAAAGTAAATAAACCCTCGGACTCGCAAATTTAACCCTCGAGGCCAGGAATGAATTGTAGTGTGATCAATTCCATTTTTGTTCAGAAACTTACAAACTGGCTCTTCAGTACCTATGAGAGATTATATTTGGTGCCGATCGCTTTTCCTTTAGTAGAGCTCGCCTGAAACTTTCGTTCTCGCGTTCTATTTTCTTGCACGTAGAAGAATCAGTCATTATTGTTAACTTCCCCATTAAGATAAATTACTCAATTTACGTATGGATTATGCCTTTACAAATTTAGAGATAATACCTCAACTGTTGGAGACCGAAAATCTTTAATTTTTATGTCTGTCGTTTAATCAACAATAAAGTCCCCCAGTTTAGTGAATACATCAAGTGTATTTCTTGCTCTTCGTAGAGAGGCTATTACTTGGGTTCCAGAGTGCGCTGTCTTGACTTGAGGGAAATTGAAGTTCCTTTGACCCTGGAGTCCGCTGGCGACTCCCCTCCAGCTAAGCTAGAAAATAGTACGCTGGAAGTGACGGTTCTTTCTAAATTTCGAACGTATATCCCCGTTCGACTTTTTTCATCCTTTATTTTGATCGTTGGTAACTTATACGGGGTTCCTTCCTGCAGCTTCTTATGCCCGCTACCAGGTTCGATGCCTAATACAGGACGGCGCCAAATCGTCGTTATCATGGCCCAAAAGAAATGAAATGGGTTGAACTATCTGTTCGTAAAATCAAAATATTATATAACGTCAGCTGTTTTTATTAAGCAAAAACTGAAGCTATTCCGCAAAAACTAAGTGTCAAGCGATATTTTCCTGATGTTTTTTTAAATCGTACCACACATCCTATTAAAACTTAATAGACTTGACTTGCAAGTTTTTTCCCATCCGATATCTGCACCTGTTTATTTCATTCTACAAAAACAAAAAAATCAATTAATTCCACCCTATCAATAAAACGAGTGTTTTTAACCTTTCGTTAATACTATACGATCAAACCTGTCCATTTAGTTTTTTTTTTGTTCAATACTCTGTAAATAGAAAACTCTTAAAAACTCGTAACGATTAGATAAATTTTCTGCTTGCAGTGACGTCATGAACAAGAAAAACTAAAAAAAACCTGATCGGCACAAATTTCAATGATCAATTGATGCAAAAAAAACTAAACATTTCTTTCGGACACCACTCCACGTTTAGTATTGTTCGAAATACTTGTTTAGAATACCTGCATATAAGATGTACTTAATATATGAAAGACCAGACGACTAAGAACTCCTTCCGGCTCTATAAAATACATGCTTACATGTTTTCAAGGTCACTAACTATCCAAAAAAAAAAACATCAAACCAGCTAATTATTCATCGAAACAACAACTCGACAGAAACATCTGTTAAGTGTTTGTTGCTACTGTAATGAAGTTTCCTGTTTTTTTAGTTGATTTTCAGAAGTTTCGCAAAAATATTTTCGTTGTCAATTCAGAATTAGTGGTGATGCGGTGTTGCGGTGGTAGATAGGTAGGTAGGCAAACCAAAAATTCTACTAAACCATTTGAAAATTCGATGAAATTCATTCGTCATTTGTGAAATATTTAAGGGAATTGAATTTGCTTGTTGTATATCTTTTCCATTTGAATTATATATAGATGAATATGGGGCGAAACGAACCATTTGGCTGTGGGTTGAAGATTAGTGCGCTTTTATAATACACATCAAATATAAGAGACACGATTATCCATCCTGAACATGAAAAAAATAGTAACACGCATGGAGTTCTAACATTTGTTGTCAAGGTTAATGGATTTCGAAATGGCGTGAGTAATAAAATATTAATTCCGAATGATTCGTTCCGAATGAACTGTAATGGTAATCCGATGAAAGAAAGAGAGAGAACGAAGAGGGGGTTGGAACGGAATTGATTGAAATCGATTCAATGAATAGCACTCGAACTTGGATTCTCTGTCAAAAAGGGTATGCTAAGGTAAAAATGATTTGTTTTAGATTAAATAAGTATCTTCTCCTCAGTTTTCAGTCCTTTCAAGTAGAATCAAGGACCCAAGGTTCATGTTTCACGTCCATGACATTTATTTATGCATTATTATAAAAAAAAATTTTTTCAATGTTGGTACATATATTAACCCAAACATGACAGACCATCGATTTATCGTCATTTTATCGAACCGAATCAATGCATCGAATATCGTCATTACTGCCTCTAAGTCTATAAAATAATCAGCTACATAAGTATGTCAAAAATTTCTCAAATTAGATTAGCAAATGAGCTGAGCTAGGTTGAGATATCTCAGCAAAATGGGTTTAATGAACAATTCGGCTGCTCTAACTTGCCCGAAGTTGCTCTGATCTATGTTTCATGAGACTGCTCTAAGTTGAACTACAGTAATATAGAGCACGATTTCTACTCTACCTTTTTGGGTAGAGCAAGTTCAGGGAAGCAACCAGCTGGTTGTCAACTCTCATGGAACCGACTTTCAACAAAAAATTGTGACTGAGGAGAGAGCCTTTTATTAGTGAATTGGCTAGTTAAACTTCTGAAAAGCTATCAATTTTGAGAGTTGCCTCTCAATTGCTCTAACTTACTCCACTTTTTTTGGCAGCTGCTCTATTTTAACTTGCGTTGAGATACTCTGCTTTTTTACGGAGTCAATAAACACAGCTATAATTCTTGTTTTGGAAAATCTTGGCGTTGGAAGTCAATTAAAATCGTGAGATTTCAGAGATCACCAGTTCAATAACAAGATTCATCCTGGTAAACAAATGTGTTCAATGTGGCTCTCATTATACTGCATTGAACTGCAACAACTAATGAATGAATTCGCATGGTGTAGGGCCAGATGGCTCCTGGAACTGGAATCTCCAGGTTCAGTTGTCCTTTGAGACTTTCAGGCTTCTGTTCCTAGACGGGACCTTTGTTATGTCCCAGATGGACGGAAGAGTAGAGCCACCGAACCCTAGTCAACGTCTCGCTAGTGCTAGACAGTATGTAAGAAGTGATTCTACTCACTCTTTCGTTTCTACCCAGTATCTGCAGCAGTCAAAATTGTCCTGTGGAGGAGCGTTTTACGAAGAAGGTGGCACCTGCAGGTTCTAAATAGGATCACAATACCACTTTGGCAGAAAATCATTTGTACTCTTGCTTCGAAATAGTCCTGAGTTAAAACTGCAGATTATAGCATTTAATGTTTCTCGTAGTACGTGTTTCGGCTTCCGTGTCTTTGCTAGCCGGAAATCCCCCAAAAGAATCAATGGAGGACATTTGTTTAGCCATAACTTTGGCTTTGGTGTCAACTTTCTCGTTTAGGAGGTGCCCTTCATGGCTGGGAATTTCTTTCAGACTATCTTTTGCTGCTAAGAGTATAGCTGAGCTATGTAATCGTCATTGATAATCTTGTGAACCGCTTGGCTCTCCGATAGGATCTTAGTTCGGGTCCTTTTAGCGCTCGTTTTCTTTATCATATACGTGTTCTTAAGTATGGGAGATAATTCTGTCTGGTAGATGGTGGCCTTTTAGAGGGGGAGTATTGCATTTCCATATGGGCCCTAATGAACAATTCATCTCTTTTAGACTTCCGTATATCATATTTGAGCCCCTTTGTGCGAGGAGGGAGTGGTCCATCTTTCCATTGGCTCTTTAATGACTTAGAACATTTTCTCGGAGGTTGCTTTAGTTTTATTTGATCAATGAAGCTCAACATTTCCATTACGGGCCTGATGTCGTCCAGGATACTAAAGTATCTAATCTAAACTGCTAAAGATGCTAGATCTCCTGATTTCTACTTCTAATAGCCTATTTTACCGTTTCCTCGAGACCTTTGATGCGATTCAAGGGTTTGAAGGGTCTCTATGCATACTGTTGAAGTGGGGCTCATTACTCCTGTAACAGTATACAAGTCATCCTTTGAAGTTTGTTGTCCTGTTAACAGCACTTTTTTGCGAGGTTTTCTTGCATCACTCTGCTGCTCCACCTCACTCTTCGTTTGTATGCTCTGCATATCTGCCTTCAAGATAATGCCCAATTTCATCCAAGCATTTGGTTTGTCCCCCGAAGTTCTTTAGTGGCCCTTCGTCTCATTTTGTTTTGATGACTGTCCCAGATAAGTATCTGATCCATAGATACTATCCCTCTTCGTCGATGCGCCTCTGTACCTCTAATTTTCAGGACCCTTATTCGATTTTCGTTTTCCGGCTGGCCTATGAAATGCCATGTTCTTCGCATCATTGCAATGTTTTATTTAAAGCATCTTGCATCTAAAAGGATTCAATTGCGAGCCTCTTATTATTACCGTGATTTTATTCGTATAGCCGATGGCGATTCTACATATAGAGAAAAACAAAATTTGTGTTAATTCTATTTATTTCTTCTTCCTTTTCAAAAAAATCCCTAAAACACTTCCTCCGAAACTGGTTTCTTCATTTGAGCATAGAAAACTACGTAAAAACCAGCCTATATTATGCTAAACTTTTTCGTCAACGTGCCACTCCTCTCGAAGGAAAAGAACACACGAAACGAAAGATCTCTCCAACGCGATATTTTGAAAAATTCATTGATTGTCGAAATTTGCCTCACCATTTCTCAGATACTGAAAGAAATAACAGTTTTAATTTTAAAAATTAGTCGTGCAAAGTGTTTGTTTTTTAACTTGTAATGTTTTAAATGTGATTTTGATATTTGTTTTTAAAGTCAATCGAAATGCAAATGGAGGAATTGGAGAAGAAAAATTAATGTTAAATTATTATATTCTAATTCACAAAATCAACAAACATGTTTAATTTGCTGTTTTTTATGAGTACAGTATATGATTGACGAATGATTGAAGTTAACTGAAACTTAACTTCAAATGCAAGCTAAACACAGCCTGCCAGTTTTTCCACCACGGTTTAGTAGCAGCGTTACTAGGCATTACACAACATTCAAATTCGAAACGCTCCCTAACAATATTAAAATACTCAACAACCTCAAATTGATCTTTCAAGTCAATTAACGGTCACAATACAACAGTAATCATAAAAAATTGCTGCTTTAAAGTTCCGTTACAACTTGAGAATTATTCAAAAACAACATAAAAAGTCACTAAACGGCAACAACCATCGATATGACGTAAAATATCCAATCAGTTAAGTTTCTAGTCTTCTACTTTACAAGCACCATCTCGGATACGATCTTCGAAATAACTTCATTAAAAGCGATTTTATGGTAACGAGACATGCTAAAAGTTTTCTTTGATTTTGAGTGATTTTCTTTGTGTAGGCGAGACATAACAATACGCAAAATTATTATTGAAAAATTGAAGAAGAAGAAGAAAACTGTTACTTCTTATGATGGGCACTTCTTCGTTTCGTTACTTGGCAATGCTTAGCTGAAATTGGTCAACAGGCAAATTATGTATGGGTACTTAGCAAAGAAGAAACCTAAAACGGTTTATGAATATTTCATGTTTACACACGAGATTGATGAGTTTTTTTTGTTCCAACTTTTCCACTTAGGTTAGTCACGCGTCGCCGTTTATTTCGAAAATCAGTCGAAAATTTAAATATGAAAGGGTTTGATTTATTTGTCGTAGTTTGTTTTCGCTTCGATGGCGGCATATCAAAGAAACTGCCTTGGAAAATATTTGTTGAGTTTTGTTCAAAAATGTTCGCTCTTACAGTTATGTGATGTTTGGTTTAATCTGAGATTTGCTGCTTTGAAATTCAATTTTGGTAAAAGACACTATAAAAATTAATTAAGATTTAAAACTTAATAAAATTCAGATTCAAATTTAGCAATGGAACGAAGATTATTTATTTTACATCCACTACGTTAATTTGGTTTGAAAAGCTGTCAAATTCGGTTCAAATAGGACGAAATCAAAATTACGATTGTGCCAAAACTTAACGTATTTTTAACAGATCGATTTTTGGCTTGAAACCCCAAAGTGCTCTTTTCTTGCCTTTTATTCACCTTCTAGTCCATCCAACCTGTCAAGCAAACATTCAATAAATATAACCTTTAAAAGTTCCCATATTCAGCTATGCCAAAGATAATACCGAACTCACGCATTCAAAACAGCATAAAATTCGAATTCTCTCATATCCTGAATCTCATATTGATTGTTCAGTTGAAAATTTACGTATGCGCACAAGTTTGAAACTGATCTATTCACTCTCGCTCATCTACGGTGGATACACATCGAATTTTCGCAAAAGTTCATTGCCCGTTCAATGTCATAGAAATTTAATGTGTTTAAGCTTACGTAACTAAATAGGATTTAATGTTAATTTATTGCACTTAGAGTCGCCCACATATACCTATGTACATACATAAGAATAATTTTATTGTGAATGCCACCCAAGAAACAAAACAATGAGACTAACGAATTGATTGCTTCAAAGCTCTTACCTTCAAGAACTTTGCAGAAATTAAATCATTTTTCGAATCACTTTATGTGTGTATCTCCCTCCCTCTCTTACGACGAGGGTAGTTCTTACGAATAAAATTCTATGAATTCTTCCAACGCATATTTCGTGCTTGTTAACAACTTATGCAATTTTTCTAGTTTCCTTGACGCACTTGCTATTTATTTTCATGAAATAATAAATGTCATCTGTTTGCAATTATTCTGCTTAGAAATTGTTTTTATGAATGAGTCTATGAGTACAGAAATTTAGATTACTTGAATTTCTACTTATATACGTACTTGTATTTTTGAATCTGAATTTCAAGTCAAGTGTTTAATGCCAATAAATCTGTCCGACTCAAGTGGGCATGCAGTAGGATGATTTTGATCTGCACTTAGTTGTTTTCGGTCGTTAGGGGATGTTTGGATGTCTGAAGCGGTGGAAGCAGATGTTAGGGACTGCTTTGGATATTTTATGCGCTTGTTTTTATTTAGTAGATTATAAGATTTATACCAGTGAAATGCGTAAAAAGCTGAGCGACTTAAATCTCAGTACAACCCTTATCAGGTTTGAAGGTTGAAGTTATGAGAAATTTAATTCAGAATCTACTTATTAATAAGTTATACGACTTACTTTACTCCTTGGGGGACCCGGTAGCTCTGCTCGCTAAAGCGGCGTGCTACGGGGCTTGCGGGTTCGAATCCCGCCAGTGCCATGGCTGTAAGTGTGAATGCGTGCGATTGTCCATGAGGGTGGCAAATGGGCCCAAATTGGTGGCCTAATGCTGGCCGCGTTCCCGGCAGCCCTCTTCACTAACCTACTTTACTCCTTACTTGACTTAGGAACCTGCTTAGAGTTGGATTTGAACTTTGACTCGTACATCGTTATCCGTTTTCACAGTCCAAGTAGGTATGTATAATACCTAGTTTTTGCTTGTATTTGCAGCTTAGAGCATAGCTGCTATGCTAGAAAAAAAATATCGTTCAAATGTCCACCACGGCTTTTTTCACACTGACGCATCCGGTCACTGGAATTTTCGATCACCTTATCCAACGTGAATCGCCCCATTTCTCGGCTTGCATGCCATGACTCCTTAACATAACAGAGTGTTCTGCTCCCAGAGTTCTAAACAGGCCCAATTTCCATGCCGATCTGGTAGCTATGATAAATTCCTAGCGCTGTTGGCTGTGCAGCTATCATAATCCCTGTCCTCGGGGATTCGTAAAGTTTCGACCGCAGAAAATTCCAAGGTAAGCACCCAATGTAAGCGAAACTATTCCACAAATTAAGATAATGGCATGAAATTGGACACAATGTAAATGACAGTACTGCCAACTTAAAATGATTTGTCTGTACCTATATACCCTGTGTGATTTAAATTGACAGGCTCGCTTCAATTTTGATTAAAGTAGCTCCAAAAAATAGTCTGCTTGCCTAAATATACGTTTTCGAGGTGGTAATCGCTTCGCCAGGCGTCGAAAAACGTTGATGTCGCAGCTTATTTTTGATGTGCGAGAATAAAAAGATATAATTCGGTGCGAAAGCAGAGCTATATACGGTGGATGACCCATCAACTCGATATTTTGAGAGCACAAAATGTCAGTTATTTGAGCCGATGTGTAAGAGACTCAATTGTCGTGTTTGAGAATAATCCTTCTTCGACAATTAATTACTTCTGGCAAACAAATTCTATTGTATCTTTTCGACTGTTTTATGTTACCGGACAATAGTCCGGTTTTTCCCAAGAAGGAAGCGACCATTTGTTTCGAATTGCTTCCCGCTCGAACATCTTTTGCTGGATTTGGCTCGTTGTGAAAGATCCATTCAGTCGACTGCTGTTTGGTTTCAGGCTCATACTCATGGGTGAAGATTCGTCACGTGTCACGATATCATAAGCTTTTTTCGAAGTACCATGATCGAATTTTCCCCATTTATCCTTTCGCTCCAATGCACTCGAGTCTGTCTTTGAGCAATTGTCAAATCATGCTTAATGCAACGTGAACATATCTTTCCAGCGGCCAAATGTTTACGCAATATTGAACATATGCCGGTTTTATTAATGCCCTGTGATCCCTTAATCTCACAATAAATCTTGTTATGACTTAACATTATAAATTCGCGTACAGAATCGCTATTTTCTGGTGAAGCAACTGATTTTGAACGTTGTTAGGATATTTGTCAGTGAGCGAACTACTGACGTTGTTAAATTCACTGGACCACCAGTATACATTGGTTCTGGGTGGTGATTCTTTGCCAAAAGATGAATTAGGTTAATCGATTGTCTGTTTTTGAGATAATCCACGTCGAAAATTGCGATTTTTTATGTAATAATTTCCATTTCCCTCAATTTCAGAGCTAGGATTAATATTAAAAAAAAGATTAAAGCGCAAAACAAGTTTTCTTCTGATCAAAGTTAGACATATTTCCGGCTATGATTACCATCCAAATAGAAAATATATCGACTATTTATGGTAGGAACGTTGGAACTTGGCTTTCTATAATACATCGTCATTTTTGTTTACAGCATATTGGGTCGCTTGACGCAAAATTAATGCTTTGGTGTGCAAAAAGAAAATATCAATACGCAAATCTACATATATTAAAAGACACCTAGATTTTATTTCACATATATTTTTACTGTTAGATAATTTTAGCATCCGTTTGATGACATTCATGTAACGCATCATGTAGAAATTTCATTTCAATATGAAAATAAACTTGCTAAACAGAAATCCGAATAAAATTTAGATATATTCTCCTAGCAAAGCACTTATATAAATTCACAAATTCAATAAAAACAAATCTGCCTCCTATTTTCTCCGCTCGCTATAATTCCATTCGATCGAAAATTTATCGGAACTGTCATTTTCATAAAAGTCATCGTCGTCCTGAATGTTGCTCACATTTCGATATTTTTAACACCGGAAATATTCCAACTAAAAATAATCTCAGAAAAAGTAAATATACTTGATGGCTGAGTGTAGCAAGTACAAGATCGACAGCGGATATGTCATTTTGTCTTGTTCTTGCATACTGGCTGGCTGTCTCTGACACTTGTCAGACAGCGACAGGACAGACAGGTAGGTATCTACCTACCTGAATGTGATGCAAGAAAAACCATTGAACCGTGCTGCAGTTATTGGAACCAATTTGGTTTTGTCGAGTCTTTGACAGCAAAATCTCCTAAGGAATTTATGTGTGTATACATACATATGTATGTAAATCGAGAGTTATTATTTTAAATTTATGCAAGTTCCACAATGACCCCAGCCAATCGCTTGTTATTGCCCCCTTGCTGGGGCAAGGTTGACCATGTATCTATAATTTCTCTACGTCACCAACATAAAATCTAAATCGATGCAAATCAAGAAATGACACGTATCCCACCATTCCATGGCGTTCAGAATCAACAAAACGTATAGAATAAAATTCAAGCAATTACGTAACCGTGGAAAGGTGAAGAGCGCGAAACGGTGTGGGGTTGTGATATTTAGTTTTGCTGTTGTTGTGCCTGTTGTTTTTCAATCGATTCGTATAGGATGTGAATTTTGAAATTCGGTTGTATGTGTGTATGGATAATTGAATGGATGCTGCGGTAGTGTACATATTCCTGAATCTTGGCAAGAACGACCGCGATCGATCTCGCTCAAAGGCAAGGCACGCACTATACAATGATTTTAGGGAAAATTTAATGAAAATGTTGAAATATTCGAATGCGTGCGCATTCATGGCTGAACGAAAATAACAGGAAATGTCACAAATGTTCAAGCCCGATTTGTTGAAACGCATGAAAAGTCTGTACTGGATAATGCTGGATAGTAGTCAGGGAAAATGAATGGTATTTTGTTTTTGGGGGGTCTTTTTTTTTAAATAAATAATTTAAAATTTAAAAAAAAGCTCCTAAAACTACTTCCAATTGAAGAAAGTTTGAGAAACTTGAAGTCAGTGGCGGAGGGAGGAGAACATTGTGACAAAATTGAAGAATGGTTTAATGTTGCATGCAAAGAAGGCTAGAAGCCACAAAAATGATTGGGAAAACGTCGGCGGCTGTAAGAAAAATGCAAAAGAAAACGCAAATCTTCCAACCGGCACGTAGTCATATTTCTTATTTGTTCGTCAATCACTTTGAAACATTTCATGCCGCTGTGTCGTGTATATAGCTGGGCGACCCGGCGGCGTTGCCATATCTTGTGGATGACTCGTACAACTGTTATCGCACTCGAAAAGCCAACCACGGCAGAATATCTTTGCACGGCTGCCATATTTCACCATGGCCGTCTGTTGTGTTGTTGTTGCAAACATGACGTGACACGACTAGCGATATTTTTCGCTATCTGTATGTACTTATGGCCTTACATGCTTAGTCGTTCTGGTTGCTTGCCAGCAAGCAATATCACATAAAGCAAAGCAGCAGTGGCCGAAGATGATAATAGCGGACTTGGATTTGGGTGGTAAGTTGAGTGTGTGCGGTATCTTTATAGCGCGACCCTATCTCATCTGTGGTATTATTTTCGTCGATGGCGCAAAGATACACACATACACTCGTGTACAACTACTCCGCACCACGAGCTAAAGATACAATGCTCTTTATTGGGTTTTTGGCCATGCCGTTGTTTAACTTTGTCCCGCTCTAACCCGAATCTTGTTTCTTTGTTATGCTATAAGGCCATGGTCCCAACGTTCAGCTGCTAACTGAACTGAAATAGTTGCTGTATACTTTTTAATTTCAAATCGAAATAAATGGGCAAAGTACGAGGATTGATCCAAAAGTAATGAGAATCGGCTTTTTGCAATTCTTATAAAATTTAAAAAAAAAATTTTACTACCCACTACGTCAGCATAAAAAAAACAAATAGGCTACGATTCCAGGCAGATTTATTCATTTGAATTCGAACCGTCGAAGAGAGAGCATAAAAATGGAAAAAAAAATTTGATTAGAGCTGTCATTAAATACCTGTGTTTGAAAAAATGTCTACCAAAGACATACACAGCGACTTGGTGGAAACATTAAAGGACTCTGCTGCTCCATATTCCACCGTTGCACGCTGGGCCAAGGACTTTAAGCTGGGAGAAAAATTCACTGAAGATGAACAGCGTGAGGGACGTCCATCACGTCCCGCACTGAAGACAACATGAAAAGTTCGGCAGGGAAGGCTATCGCATGCGTTTTTTGGGGCGCTGAAGGAATTATCATGGTGGAATATTTGGAAAAGGGAGCCACTATATCAGGCTCTTACTACGCAGACCAAATAACAAGATTGCGGGAGGCTATTAAGGAAAAAAAGAAGCGGCAAACTGTGAACCCGAGTGTTGTTTCATCAAAACAAGGTTGTAGTTGCGATGACTGAGTTCAAGAAACAGGATTCAAACTGCTTGAACATCCGCCCGATTCGCCAGATTTAGCTCCCAGTGACTTCTACCTCTTCCCTCGGCCAAGGAACAGCTTGGGAACAAGAAATTTGAAGATGATAGCGAAGTGATGACCGCTGTTGAGGCGTTTTGAGAGAGTAGAGGCAAATAATTTTTTTCTAAGGGTATGTGGGGACCACAAGGTTGGACACTGTGGCGCCGCAGTACCAATTGCCCGCACTGCACAACCATCGTCAGTACGCAGACTTAACTTCCTCTTCAGCAGCCGACCAAGCAGGTCGTGCCGTGAGCGCGCTTATTATTTCTATCCTATCATTTAAGTTTATTAGTAATAAATTGTTTCCTTAGTTACGCATTAATATTCGTGTTTTATTATCCGTTAATCAGTAGTATATTTGCTACAGGTATCTTGGATTTGGAAAAAAAAACATGGAGTAAATGTATTAACATGCTAAGATACTATGTTGAAAAATAAATATTATTTTAAGCTTAATCACCTTGGTTTATATTGATTATCATTACTTTTGGATCAACCCTCATATAGAACTACCGAAATTGCACAGAATTCGGGCACAAGGGTAGCATTTCGAAATTCATTACTCGAAGGGGATATTTTGCTGCTGCTGTGCGAGATGCGCCTGACTGAACTCTTCGTGCTGAACTGGACCTGGTCGGAATTCCTATGGGGTAACAGGATGGCGAACTGCTGATGGTACTCATGCTGGATCTTGGTTTGAATGCAAGAGAGCTGATGAAACTGGAACGTTTTTCGTTGAGTTATTCGATGCAAATAGATGACATTAATTTAATTTAGCTGGGGATCCAAACAGTTTGCTGCAAAACACAAGCGCAGAAGAAAATAATGAGGTATTGCTATTTGGATTAATAAGATCTGATATCCGTGACTAGAGAAATAATTATGATCTACTACCTTCATTTTTGACAGTTAACGTAAAATAAATATCCTTTTCCGTACTGATATTAGAATTTCACAACGATACTTTCTCGCCAGCATAATTTACAATTGAAACTTCTTAGGTATGTGTATTTATAGTTTCTAAATTCGCCATGCTTTGCCCTACCATGAAAAATGAAAAAAAATTCAATGATATTCTATTTATCTAGCATTTAGATATTTAAATTACAAAATTCAGCAAAATATAGAAAAAGTGTTTGTTTTTCCTCCGGTTTTTCTGAATTCTTTCAAAAAAGATTTTTGGCTTCCTGACTCGCAGACATCAGTCAACGTTTGCAAGGTTGAGGTAGAAAAAGTTTGTCAATTTAATGTGTCGAACTGTCAAACTCATTCCCAATAGAGTACGTTTCAGAATTGTACTGAATATGATTTTTAAGTTGTACTAATTTTTCAAAAACACGCCTCCATTTTCGAATACATTTTCAACAATTTTTAAACAAAATATCAATTCATTCGAAGTTTCATCCTATCATCTCGTTATAATTCTGAAACTAAATCATCCTCATATAAAACATGGGGGTAGCGCAATAATAAAACCAGTCGATAATATCCTTGGATGTTAGATCTTGGGAGTCGACAGGCATTATTCCCGTTTTTTATGATACCACCAAGTCAACGCTCCCTATCGGAGACTCTTATATTTTATCACCTGATCTATCATATTAGTCGTTGTATTATATTTTGAAGGGGAAAAAATCGTAAAAGGTGCAAACACGCAACATTTTCGGCCTATTGTTTATTGTATTGGGTATATCGCGAGGGTGAAAAGGCATAAATAAGGAAAACCGAATAGAAAATTCACAGTTTATTACAAAAAGGATTCACTGTCAATGTCACGTATTAATCACTATGCGTGCATTTAACGTTTTTGATATAAGGGTAGCTTGAAGATATAGTTGTGTGTGATATAACAGTTAGGCTAATTAATTGTAGGAATATGAGTTCTCTTATGGATTTCTTGATTTGTCACCTATGATGGCCCGAAATTGGGCGATCAAAAGTTCACCATTGTGGGGGTGACAACACGCTGGTGTTGTTATGCTATGAAATAATTTTATCGTGTTTCTGTTCGGTTTGCAGCCATTTTTCCTCCATCGCTCCATTACCCGTGTCAAAAGCATCAAATCTAGACGATTTCGCTGTTTCGGGAGCTAATAAACAATTAAAGCTAGGTCATCTCACAGAGCATGAGTTTGGAATCATGAATTTTCGGCTTTATCGTCGATTTATGGCTAGGATTATTTCACTATTTATGTACTTACTTCAGTATTTTCGGCCCTTTTCATCGCCAGTAACGATAAAATGCAAAAAAAACTTTCCTCTTCTACCTTTGGGGCAACTTCTCACATTTCAAAAAACTCCTTTGAATGATTCTCGACTTCAGTTTAAACCTACGGCCTTGCGTTTGAGTTAAAAAGTTTGGCATTTGTGGTGTGATCAACTCTCAATTATTTTACAAGCCCATTTGGCGTCTCCAATTATTCGTCCGATTCTTTCTACCTTTAATACCAAAATCACCATTATTAAAGCGTCTAATCCAATCTGTGAATGTTTCTTCGACAAAGTATGGTCGCCGTAAGCTTGTGCTTCAGCTTCAGTTTGCTTTTTTTTAAAAAAAAATTAGGGACGCAAATATTCTTTTTTGGCACGAAATTTAACGCTATCGAAAAGTGTGCTTCCACTTTGGCGGAATATCTTATACTGTCGTTTCAAGCCTAATGATACAGTTTGCCGAGGAAATTGGTTTTAGTATTGTCCGATGCAAAATTGCTAACATAACGGTTTCTGTCGGAAAAGAAGCAAAAACTTATTAAGTTCCCAAACACATATTCATTGCGAACTGATTTTACAATTTTTCATGCATTCGTATATTTTTTACACTATTAAAGTATGCTCAAAAAGTATATAAACATTTATTAGTGTTCAACTTTCTGTTGTGGCACCATATTTAACCATATTATTCTCTTTAATTTTCTCAATTGGCTCATGAACAAGCCGCCAATTGAATCCGATAAAGATACTAAATTGGTTAAATCTAATTTAGAACACTTTCTTCAGAAATTGTCTTCTTCTTGCTATAACCACAGCTGATTGATGAGATGATGGTGGTAGCTATTTGTGTATTGGGTTATTTGGTGTCTTATCGTGTATCTAGTTATTTTTATTTCTAGAGTTCTGTTGAGAGAAGAAAATGTAATTTAAAACCATTTTAGATGATTCAGGAGGATATGGCTATTGATTCGTTTTACTAGTGTCAGTTTGTTTATTAGCTTTGCTTATTCCGCAAAAATTCTTTTTGCTTTGACAGAAATGTTTTTTTTTTGTTTTTTTATTCTATTGTAGCTGTTTGTGCTAAATTAGAATTTGGCAAACCTTTAGATTCTGAAGAAATGAACATGCTATCCTCGAAATAGTATTATGAACTGTAAAAAAATTCACCAATCCTGTTTCGGGAAAAAACTATTTGAATAATGATTTTTATAAAGAAATAACGTAACTACGCCCAAAAGTCCCCATGGCCTTCTCCCAGTTTATTTAAAAGTACGTCATGTTTCTCTAAATTGCATCACAGAAACAAATTTCGAATCTTTTGACATTTGTGTTAACAAGCTTAATGCTCTCATATGCTCTCAGCTTATTATCCTTTAGTTTCACAGGTGTTTTTAATTGAAATTACCTCGATATTTCGTTCGCATCTTTTCTTAAAATTTATTTTCAATCTAGCTTTATCACAATTTTGTCAAAAACATTCCAGCACTTGTTCTTTGAAATATATCCTTGATTTTCTGATTTGATCTCAATGTGTTCTAATATTTCTACCTACTATAGGACTCAAATTCTACGAAATTTTCTAATTTTATGTGTACAAGATGGCTGGCGGAGCTTGTATTCACTTGCCATTTCCTCAACTAGTAAACGCACTCGTTTTTAGCTGCATATGGTATACAGACAGCTATTATTGCCTGTACGTCGTGTTATAGAAGGCACATTATAAATTTCTAAATTTATCTACCAACCCAAGATGGCTTAAAATGATTTAGCCTGCAGCAATATTAATTACACAGCAAAATATAGGAGAGTTGACGTTCGTCTGCATTAAATTTGACGTTTTAAGCTTATCGTATGTGATTTTCGAAAGTACCGTTATTTTGAAAAAAAAAGGTTTTTTTTGGTTATCTTAAGTGGTTTTTCGAACGTAGTTCATCATTTATTATTCGATTGAAGTATTTTTAAAGTACTTTCAATAATAATTCTAAAAATAGAAAAATAACACAACAGGAACATTTCATTACTTTTGAACACGTCACTGCAATCAGCTGGAATATAAGCAATACCAAAACGCAGCGTTGCCATATGCATACTAGTCATTGTCATTATTTTTTCATTTCAACTGAATCTAGTATCAAGATAAACAAACCGCATATTATTATAGTCTCCGACCATGCGCCATTAATTTGAATTTGACAACAACGCAATATTGCATTCTCTATGCTTAGGAGCACACACACACAAACCAATTTATATGTTTACATGTATTTCTATATTTTCTGGCGAATGTACGACATATTTTCGTTTTTGGATTGACGTAGGAAATTTCTCAGGGTATGAATGGCTGGCGAAAACAAACCAGGCAGGCCCAGCTAAAATACGCACAAAAACCTGAATAGCAAGCAAGCAAGAAAATTGGTGCATACGTGAGAGGGGTTTTTGGTTGTTGGGGAAAGGAGCGGTGAAAAAGTAGAATGACAGCAGCATCGTCGGCGGCCTGGTATTGTGCTATGTGGGGAGTACGATTATTTGTACAAAAGAGATGGCTGCGATTTTGCAAAAGTGCGAGAGGAAACGATATATAGCACACATACGCATGCTTGGCGCACATTTCAGATAGTCGGCGAAGCGTTGGGGATAGTAGTAGAATCCAAAAAGCAAGTAGATAAGGACCGCAATCATGCAAGTTGGGTACGTGCGGTGGGTAGCAGTGGTGTCGAAAATGGGATTGGATGGGGCGTTCTATACGTGTGTAAGTGACAGAATGAGTCACGGCAAGTTTGTATGGTTCTTGTTTTACTTTATTTTGTGCCTTCATCGATTTCTTCTATATCTTTTGGTTCCACCACGTATAATTTTATTTTGCCCCATGCCTACAACTCAAACCCTGAATTTCGTATTGATTGTGGATACAAGAACGTAGACGTAAATTGCTGTAGGTCGCTCTCCTATTGTCTCTTGATACTGTAGAATCATCATCTGGATTGAAACTAAATTCGCCAATGATGCTCTGTCCCGTTTCGGCTTGGGCTTGAGAGCGAGACTGGTAGATACTATGTACAGTTGCCAAATTTCACTACTTGTTCACTACGTACGTAGCCAAATAGCGAATTTTTTTCTCGAGAAATAAAGTTAGAGGGTATGTTGCCAAATTTTCGTCTTGTCCGGTTGGACGTTGTCAATTTGACTGATCTTTTATTAGTTATTTTTTTACTTCTCTTCGTTTTATTGGAACAAGCACCCTCGAGTAGGTGCAGACAACAGCAGAGGTCGAGCCTGGTTATAATGATATATAGGAAATACAATATTTATTAATGCGATTAAATTTTCAGGGGGCTACAGAAATAACAAATAACGGTAGAGTACATAGTCTATAGTCATAAATCAATGTCGCAATCGGTTTAATGCAGATGGACGGACTGGTTGACTTTGGAAATCGTAATTTATTCTGAATTATCTTATTTTAATCGGGTTTTGTTACTGTATTTATAGGCAATTCGCGATGGGTATTTAGAGTATTTGTGTTGATGAAATCAGAAAGTAAAAAATTGAGAAAAAGCAAGCGGATTAAGTGTGATACAAGGGTCGGTTTATGCAGTTTGTGTATTGAGTAATAGATAAAAAAAAGCAAAAATCTTTTCTCTTATCCTATGGCTTGTCTGGAGGATCAATAAAGTCAGGAAGACGTTATGCTGAAAATAAATAAAAAACTACATCAGGACTATTTTAATTTCAGTTAATCGAGAGCTCTATGATGCAAACAAAAATATCACAGAAGCAAATTACTACTTTGTACCTGCGTCCTATAAAATATTGACGAAAATATTAAAAAGTAGATAGCTAGGTGTTATACATATATATAATTATAGTTTACGCTAGCAATGTCATTGTGGAGTAGCAAGGAGGTTTTAGGACTGAACAATCAACGACTGATCAGCTATATCACAGTTAAACAATTGCTCGAGAAATGCTAGGAGTTTGGCATCGACGCCCACCAGATTTCCGTGGACTTTAGACAATCACATGACAGAATTGACTAAAAAGTAGGCTATGTTTAATATTGCTGCACTTAGGCATCCAGCAAAACTAGTTCGACTGATCAAAATAATGATGACATAGACAACATCACAAGTCAACAGCTATCTGTCACAATAATGAAAAATGTCACAATATAGCGCTTGAGTACGTGATAAGGAACCTACGTGTCGACACAGAACGCTTTCATATAAATCCAGCCAAGTAGTAGCCTACGCGGATATTAGTATTTTTTATTAATGTCACCGAACAATGATAACAGTGGCTGTTTCTTCGAAAATATACCTATGTAGATGGACTATGTTCTATAGCGCTACGTTCTATATCTACCGAATGGCCTTTGCCATTAACTAATCTGATCAAATCGTAATTTAAGACCAATCAGGATATTCTTTCGTTAAATATCATTTTGATATTTTTGGTTCAATTTAAATTTAATTTCTTTGGTTAACTTGTTCGGTGTGGAAAACCGAAGAAGTGCGACATACAACTTTAAAATTGAATGGAAATACAATTTTTTATCAAACATTTCAAAACTTACATATTGCACCTGACAAACCCAGTACGCGGAAAAACTGTTAAAAAACAAGGATTTTTTTCTTTCTTGTTGACATCCTTTTTTGCGAACCAAACCCACGCTTGTGATAATTTTCGAAGTAGGAGCTAAATATGGAATTTCCACATCGCGGCGGTTTTCAAGTAGGAAAATTTCGATGGATAATGTTAACGGATTCGACTGTTAAAGAAACCATCGACTTCGAGCTATACAAACGATTAGTGGCAAGGACACGATGTCGTTAATCTCAGAACCTATCCTTCAACGGTGATCAAAGCACTAAATATTCGTTTTGGGCTCTATCGAAGTTTCGTTGTCGATGTGTCTGTGTAGGTATCTTAACTTTCACTTTGCAAGCAACTTTTTTTTATCGCACCCAGTCCTTGGAAATCTCCCTTCACTGTCAAAATGGTTGTTTTCTGCCGCCAGCTCAATTGTCAATTGCATGGTGTACTCACCCATTTTCCACAATTCCCTCCATTATATTTCGGGAATTTCGAATTTGAATTTTTCAAGGCAAAACCCGGATTCTTCATAAATATTTTTCAATTTTGTCTTGTGTATTACGTATTTGATTTATGCATCTATATCACTATGAAGACTATGGATTTTATCTGTTTTTTCGTATTTGTTTTCAATTTCAAGTAATACCAGATATTGAGTAATTTTCGAAGAAACATTGAATTAGCAACATAGCTTATGGGATTTTCTTCGAAAACGGAGCATTTTATGTGCTTTTGGGAGGTTTTAGATTCTTGATGTTTCTTTGGTAGAATTTTACCACTGTATTAATTGTTTGAATTGATAGGAAAGGCCTCATATCAGTCTGATAGGTTAATTTGAAATTTGAGATATTTGAGAGAATTTGAAATTTGAGATAATTTGAAATATCACCAGTTTGGGGGGTACTAAAAATTCTATACACGGACGTATGCATGAATGTTTGACAAGCTCAATTGGGTTATGGTTTTTGAGCTAAGAAATAACTGTTAAACTTAAGCTTAAAACTAAACTAAAACTAAATTTTTCATTCAATCATATATTTCACGTAATTCGAACCGTGCAAGATTTAGGTACTTGAATATATACATATGTACTTACAACATGCATAAGTATCTGCTCATGCTCTTGACATTTAAGCAATGATAGTGAGATATATATTACAGATAATACAGCAGATCTATTTGATGTACTTTTAATTTGATGCATTTGCGGTTGGTGTAGTTCGGCTTGAAAAAAAAAATACGGAATTCGATGACACTTTCAATCAATGCTATTCGTGACCGTGACAATTTCAAGTAGCAATCAAGTTAATCGACAGCTATGTATGTATGTATGTTGTTTTGTCGCTAGTATATTGGTATGGGTGTTGCATGTGCACTTTAGACAGTCTATAAGACAGGTCTATAATTAGAACGTTGAATAATCGTTTTGTTTGATAGAGGTTTTAAATTTAATTTTGTTAAAATAAATTAAATTTCAATTGCTGTTCGGATTGTGATCAAAGAAGAAAACAACAGTGAAAGTCAAAGGTGTTCCACCATTATTTTTATGGCCCCTTAAAGGTGTCACCAAATGTTGTGTCCAAAACTAGACTATAAAATATAATATTTGGTTTTGTTTTAGAGGTAGTGTAGTTGATAAAATGGTCGAGTAGTGGTAGACGTAGGCTGGTCAGAATGGTCTGCCCATGTTCCTTTCAGTACTCAACATGACTTATACCGGAAGACATTGTAACTTCATCGCGCGTCTGTATTTTGAAAACAACATATTTGTGGTTGCGACTTGTCATGGGCGAAATGACTCTTTGAAGTGAGTCAGTTCAGTTACACTCATTCTTTTTACTTAGCTGCTCTCTCAGAGTCATTCAAAAGAGCTACAAGTAGCCAGCAGTGCTGCCATGTCGTATGCAGGATGTACGTAGCTGCTTCGATTTTTACACTTTAGGCACAGCGTAATAACAACCAGCGTACCAACTTATTCCACTTTCCCAAAAAAACACTTTGACCTTGAAATTGCGCCTCCATTTACGCAATGCATTATCTGTCAAAGCAGCCTGAGATTATGTTGGTATATTTTGCGAGAGTGGGCCGTATGTGAGCAGCGAAAAATCTAACTTGAGTATGTAGTTGCCGAATTGTATATTGCATCTCTTTCTGCTCCATGCGATTTTTTCCAACTTTCCAGGCTGACCAACAATACAGTCTCAGGTTAGATCACTGGATTTTTGGGCCGTATACATATACGGAGTTGGTACGCTGGGTAGGAACTACTCATTACGCTGTGCTTTAGGTCTTACAGCTTACCAGCCCACACATATTTGCAAATTCGTGTGAGCATAGTCCATCAGTTATTGATTTTCAAGCCTGACCAAGCCAAGATACCTACTTCACTCCATCAAGTTCAAGCGAAAAATTAGCGAGAAACGCTCATTGCATAGCACAATCCAACTCAGAGCTCAACCTATCTGTGCTATCAACCGCTCCATCAGATCGTTTACCAGCTATTCATTCCGTCAAAGTAATGATTTTTCAAGAATTGATTCCACCAGATTACGCCAGCCACTGAAATATATGTTAGGCATTACTTGTACAGATAATCTTCGTCGCAGCTTTCCGTAGCGGGAAGCACATTTTCAATTTATTGGAGTTTTAAATAATCTAAAGTTCCGCCACTAAACTGTATATCACGCCCAAAGCTATTCACGAAAGACCGCTACAGTTTCCTAAAATAACGGTGTGGTGTGCCGTATCAAGATTTGGCGTTACAGGCCCTTACTTCTTTGACAACGAAAGCATAACTGTGATCGTGAATTCTGAACTTGGAGTGCTGTGCATTTCGTCGCACCCTGACATGGATGTAATTGTCATACAAGAGGGCTAATGGGATGCATAGCTTCAAAAGGACGGAGTTATAGCGTGTAATTTACTCAAAGTTTTGCGATAAGTAGATCCCAGATGTCTTTGGTATCTCTGAGGAGTCCACGGTCACCACATTTGAGCAGTTATGATTAATTCTTTGTGGATATAAGAAAGAAAATGCTTAGGTATTGTGTTAAATAGTGTGTTACTCTTAACGGTCGCCATCTTGAGAGCAGTATTGTCAAAAGTTAAAGAATATTAAAACCATACATTGCTCATTTCAAAAATAAAATGTTTTTTTTTCTCTATTTGCCCCAAATACTTTTTATAGCCTTCAAAACTATTTAATATGTTCAGCTGCAGCTTGTATTTTGCACTCAACGGATGTTGGTTTGCCGCTTTGCTAGCTCTAGGCGGCTAGAATGGGTTCTTCAAGAATGGGGTGTCCGCCAATGCGAGCAAGGGGCTTTCATGGCCATTTCTAGGGCACCCTACTCCAAGTGCATAACTTTTTTTTTGCTTTATCTCGTTTCATGGATTACTATCACACCCCGTTGGTAGCCTCTCTTCTGGAGCAAATCTTTTCAATCTTTTCAGCAAATCGCTAGAAAAGGCTCTCAACGTGGAGACGGAAACTTGTTTTGGTAGCACCGCCCACGTGGGAAACAAATTTTATAAGCATTAGCTCATGATTCACTTCAGTTAACGTATAATTCCTGATCGATTCCCACTAATGTGTCCTCGAATCGAATATAGGTTATTCCTATCATTTTAGCTTATTGCTTACTCTGGTATTAGCTTTTGGCTCTGGGACCAACCTGTACGATGACTTTTGTTTACTGGGTTTGGTGGTTAATTGCCATTCTTCAAAGTGTCCCTGTATTTGGAAGCTACACCAACGTGTTTACCTGTTGTTTGATACATCAGATTTATACAGTTTTCCGGGTTTGATTGAAACTGATGTCGGATTAGGTATGAATGGCGTAGTGCCACTAATACCAGATCTTACAAGAATTGTTATGCCTGGAACAACTTCAAACTTTGATTTTGAGTTCCCTGCTTTTATTCAAAAATAAGACATGCGGACGTAGACAGTTTTCGTTTTGAATTTTTTTTTGAAAAATACATTTTTATTAGTAGTCAGCTCATGCCTGAGACCCGTTGAGTCCTTCACATATAAATCCTTTTTCTCTTGTGTTCGATTGATATTGCAGCTACAGAGTGTTTTATTTATGGTGCATGAAAATGCGCAGCGTCCTTTCTCTTGCAGTGTATCCACGAAATTGTGCAAGAACCTACTCCTGGCGTGTAAAGCTACCAAAGCGGTGACCGCTAATTTGGACGAGGGTCTTTTAAGGCCGTTAATAGGGCTCCCTGCTTCAACAACATAACTTTTTTTAGCAAATTCGTCACAAAGTCTTCGTCCTTCTCTGCATCGAGAATTCTATATTTGGGCTCGCTTTTTATCATAGATGGCCAAATTAGAAGTGTTCTCATGAAGACAACTTCGAGCCTTAGTCATTAGCTTAAATCTTTAGCTACTTAGGTTCGACTGACTGTCTACTTGAAAGTATTCTTGACGCATGAGTGAAGACTGAATTTTCTTTGCAACCTGTAGATCTTTCGTTCTTAGTTATCCTTTGAAAGCTCTTTGTGGTTGCATTCAGTGGTTTAGCCTTACATTATCCCAGGGATCCAGTTTTGCAGTATGCAGTCAAGTATATTTCTCACTGGAACTCCCGTCTATTATTTTACTTTTTAAGCCTTTTATTAGATTCTTTCGGATTAATCTTCAAAACAAGAGAATTGCCACTTCGCACAAGCAAGGCTGAATATCATATGACTCTTCTGGCAATTCTGGCAAAAAATCTATAGCTTTTCAGCAACATACATAGTATTTATTCGTCAGATTTGTTTATACTTGACATTACTTTTGTTACCTATTTGTCTTACTGTCAAAAATATGTCTAATGGAGTTTCAAATGACGTACCGTCAGTATACATTTATAACTTCAATTCTCATCAATAGTTTGACAATTGAACTGAATTTGGTAGTTGAACATATTAGGGCAGTTTTGCTCGCATTTCATCTCTCCGTGGCCTAAATCTCCCCAAGGCCGAAAAACTCAATAGCTAATATCAACGAACACTCTAAGTTTAGAATCCAGCATCACTTGCTCAACAAATTTTCCATTGAGTTGCATATTTTTGCGTGGATGTATTTTATATAACAATTTCACAAAAAAAAAGTAAAATTTTACCATGTTTATCTCGACTGGGTTTTTTAACTCTGTCGATCACAAATAAATATCTGATAAGAAAAATTACAATGTTAAATATCCATTTGAATTTTCGCCTTTCTTAGAAACATATTGCTGCAAAAAGTTTTATTTATGTATTTATGTTTTGTTCACTTTGTTATGTAAATGATAGGTTAGAAATGTTAATGCTTACAATGAAGGCATAAATGTTGTTTGTACACCAAAAAAGTGTCTCGACATATATTCTCCATATGGCGTCTTATAATTTATGTTCATATTTTTCCTGTGGCTTCCTGCTTGAGAACCGATTTTAACTATTTTTGTTCTGAGAATCTTTCAGTTATTATTTATAATCGAAATTTTTTTAAATTTATAGTGGAAAAATTATTTTTCCAGAATATATGAAGATTTCTTCAAAAGTTTGGGCTATTTCTGTAAAATATGTGTCGAATAAGAAATGAACGGTCTCAAGAAAAATATATGTATGTCATCTGAGTGACAGCTCATTTAGCGAATATTAAAAATTTCGGATTGATCAAATCCATTCTATTCTTTAAAAAAGATAAGCCTACTGTGATAAAAAACAATTAATTGCTCAAAATGTGAACATATCTACGGATTCAATGAGGTAAACGGGACTTTTTAAAAGAAGTGTGATTTTGACAGCCTATGCCCGCCACATTTGAATTCGGATCTGTCAACCCTGGTTGACATTTTTTGTAGTGTTGTGGAAAACACTAAGCGTCATCTTAAATGTAGAGCTAGAATATTTTATTAACGAGTTGAGCGCTGTAGAGAAATGGTACTATGACAGAAAAGGCGATCCTGTCGGAACCATAAAACTTTTGAAAGAACATTTGTCAATAAATTAATCACCCGAGTCAATGTATTGCTTCTTGATTATTACATACATTATCATACTTAGTTTGTACATGTGGCTAAAGACAGTGCTAAGGCCTAAAAAACACAGGACAATTGAGCACATTAAAGTTAATAATACTTGTAGCTGTAAGCGAAAGATGCGATGCAGTCTAATTGACAGAAAAAAATCTACAATTTCGTCAGAAAAATGCTTCATATACAGTGTAGCTACGCTGGTCATGTGAATAAGCTATTTTCCAAATCATGAAACAATTGAATTTCGATTCACAATTAGTTTAGTTCATTTTAATTTGAAATTCTGTAATCACTATTACAAAAATTATCTACTTATCAGATGACGGATCTAGGGAGTGTTTGGAAAAACAATATCTCACAAAATTCACATATCAGCTTCTTTTGTTACTATTTGCCCTCTAGCGTTGCCAGACAGCAAATTTTGACAGATGTCAATTAAATACTGATATCGAAAAGTGATGCCTGTCATAATGTGTGATGCTTTGACTGAATAAATCGTGGTGCGACTTCCGCAGCACGCGTTTTAGCTTTGTTTTCTTCGAAAATATTTTCCGAAAGTATTTTCGGAGCAATTGTTATTACATTTTTCGACGACTTTAAATCGACAACATAAGTCTACGATTATTTTGAGAAAGTTTTGGTTGAGTGATATTTCAAATGAAGAACAATTTAATATATCCTTGTTATTCAGCAAAAGAAGTGTGTTCGATTTTGAATGAAATTATGTAAATTTTTTTTTCAAAAACCTCCCAAAGTTTTTATGTTTCGATTCAACTGACAAAAAAGCAGAAATTATTCAAATTTTCAACCTCCTTTATACATTCTGTAGCTAGAAAACCCCAGTTTTTGCACAATTTCTCACTAACTTCCATTGAATAGGTTCAAATAATTTTCCAACAAAATAAATATGTATATTTGTGTGAAAATCAGCAACTCACATCTCTCGCACATTCTTTCAGCCAACGGAAGTCCAAACCCGGCGTAAATAAATTGCATGCATAATGACATTTGTCATTTTTCACTCCCTATCACTACAAAAAAAAAACAACAAGGAACAATAGCCCTAGCACATTCTATAATGTAAAAATATTTTGGGTTTCCTTCATTTTATTTTTGTGGCCAGTCGACCCAACAACAGTTCTCTTTGTCATCATCAGTTTTTCTTGTAATATTGTTACCCTGGGAATTTCCAACGACCCGGCTGAATGAAGTATTCGTATTGCAGGGTCTACTTTCAACATGGAGTTTTCGTTCTTTTCCGGGAAAAGTAGAAAATAATCGAAACAGGGTCAACAAAGCTTGGAAAGAGAAAGCGTTCCATTTGTTGTTGGTCGGTTTGGCGTAGTGTCCTGACTGTATTTAAATATCTCTAGGCGGTATTGCAGGGAAAAATGGAGGATTGCGAACGAAAGAAGCCATGGGAGAGAGATGTTACGCTAGCAAAAAAAGTGGGTCGATTCGAGCCGTATGACGATGTTGACGGATGACAGGCCGCTTTTTCGAAAGGCATAGTAATTCGGTTCTTTTCTTTTTTGAAACTGGATATACCTTTCTAGGGAAGAATTATTTCTATGGCATCAGGACTAGACTTAAGTTGTCGAAGAAAATGCTAGGAACGAAAGGAAGCAATGTAAAAAAGGGAAGAGTGAAAGAAGTTTTATATTGAAGCTTGACGAGAAAAAGGAAAAGTTGTCACAAGCTATGATCAATTGAAAAGAAAATTTGAAATAGGATACTGTAGCAATGAATTTGGTTCGAGTGAACAATTGTATTATACCAGGTCAAGTTAAGTAAGGATTGGAATTGGTTTCATTAGCTATTGTACTAAAAATAGATAAGCTTTTTTGGTTAATGTGGCCATCAATCTTTTTGCATCAATCGAAAAGCCTTTGCTCACTTTTCCAAACCCTACCTAATTAAAGGACTAGAGAGGGAGGATTTATGTTGAAGCTAGACGTAATGCCCGATTCTTACTAGCGCCTATCAAACTGTCTACTGATTTGGCAACGCAGTCAGTCCCCAAAATTAAGTTAAAAAAAAAAAAATATTTTTTGCTATTGAAAGCTAGTGATTTTTTTGGGATACTCTTGATAGATAACCTGCGGTTTTAAAAATGTCCTCAAAAATACACTTTTGAAGGCAAGACCAATTTTTTTATGGTCCGGTGGGCAGAGTGCTTGCTACTTGCGTCAATAATCCCTTCAGGTCTGAAACGGGTTGAACGGTTCACTTAATACGGTCTCCTTAATACGTAACAACTAAGATATGTGCCAATTTCAAAAAGCAAGAGAATAAAATCAAAGTTCTGATTCGACCAGAGTAGTTAAATATAATCGCCAAAGAATAGCTACATATAAAATGTGATTTGAAAGTGGATTAAGATCGATCAATCCGTGTTGGATGTCCGTACCGGATTGATTTGGATTAGTCGATCTGATCAGGAAATTTTTCGGGATCGAATTGACTTGGCATTAACTTCTGTTCTTTTATAAAACTTTCCAATGGGGCATACTTCATTATTTTAGAACTGGCTGAATTGTATTCGTTCGATTCGTTCGATCACATGTCTTTGATTAGACATTTTGAATTCAATCCAAGTCGATCTGGTTTGTATACTATACTAGTGTCTGGTGATGATCAATCATCGATAACAGACAACGGCATCATCTCGCCACACAACTGGAAGTTGGTGAAAAAAAAGATGTAGTGGGCTTTAATGGGTCGTCAATCCTGAGCCATCACTTAAACGTCGAGTGCAATCAAGGCCGAGTCAAACCGATATGCTGTCAGGATCAACGCTCTGCGGATCTGTACAGGCGAGAAGTAAGCAAGCTGTCTGGAAAATGGCCGGGCGTCTAATCCAGCGAGTGGATCTCCGCCGAGTATTCTTGACCTGAGGACATTATGAAGCTTATAAGAGTAAGCAATAGTGACCACCCTGTAAGTGACTGAAAGGTGGCTAAGGTCGGCGAATTATCCAGTGATCAATGCTAAGCTCTCATCCTTATCAATGAGGAATCGAAGAAATCGTTTACGGGTTTATTTAAAACCTTTGAATGTATATCGAGATGACCTATGAACGGCAACGAAGGATTCAGCTCCTACGGAAGTTGAATGTAAGCGGATTACTTCGAAAAATAATGGCTGAAAACGACCGTCTGATGTACCGGAACCTTGTTCAGGAACATCAGCTTTCGAGGATAGCCACCTTGACCTCTTGGATCTGAAATTGCTAGAGAACGTAAAGTTGGCCATTGAATATCTAATAAACGAAAATGAATTTTCTCCAGACGAACCTTGACTACTCTAAAGTATTGTCAGCTGCTCTTCTCTTTTATCGGTGTAAGAACGCAGAGAAGACAGCGTTAATTCAAAAACCGTGGGTGGGTAGGAACCTGGATTGCGTATTGCACATTGATGGATACTAGTGTCACCTGAACTTCTAGGTCAACCTAAAGGTTACATCCTTATTAAGAAATTCATAAATATCCTTGTTCCTTTAAACTTTCAGTGGCAAGGAGTTGACAGCAGCCACGATGCACGGTGAATCTCGCTAATAATAGGTCCAGAAGCGAATGCAAATAATGAGCTACGGGCAAATCGAATACCAGCATTAGCGGTAAATTATTGTATGAGTCCATATTGTCCAGTAATCTTGCCATAGGAAATATTAGCAATGAATCTACCTTTAGAACCTCAAACAGAAGTGAGGTTCTAGATATAACATAACACTAATAAGTGAGGACTCTGCGTACCTTCTGACTAGATGGGCAGTTTAACTGGATGGAATACAGACCAGATGGACAGATTTATATATCCAGCCTTACTGTTAGAATCACAAAAGAAGGTAACTTTGAATCCTGTTTTTTTTAGCGCACTTATCAGATGTTCGTTTTTTTGAGCAATTCAAATCACCAGGTCCGGATGATATGATCCCAGCAGACATTAGAGTGTAATTGCTTCTTTACATATTCTCTTTCAATGGCGCTGGAGGTATGGTCTAAGCAAAACGGAATTATTGCTGTTGACGAGAAAATTTAAAGTCTCAAGCTGTGACCTACTGATGCTTAATGGAACTCCTATAAGCACCAAAAGCAAAGTATAATAAATGGGATTTATCCTGAACTCGAAGCTTCTATGGATCAACAAAAAATGGGATCAACAAACTTAACGTGTATTACCAGATTGTTTGTGTTTTAAGGACCAAGCTAAACATGTTTAATCTCTCTTCTTCTTTATCTTCTGATCAAATTATATATATCTTCCCTCTTCATGCTGTTTCTCGTTGCGATTGTGATCGTCCTGCGTCAACAAAAAAAGGCCGTGGAGGTGATTTAGTTGCTATCCACAAGTCTCTTCAAGGAAAACTCTGTCTTGAATTCCATGCTTCACTTCCTGTTGAATGTATTGTTGCTCGTGTCACTACTCTTGCTTCCTCTAAAATTCTGTTTGTCTCTTCGGTTTATGTTCCATGTAATTCCTCTATTAGTGTTTATGACTCATTTTTTGTCGAGCTCTCCAGTTTCCTCAACAATCGTTTTTTCTTTGCTTCAATTTTAATATGTGGCGACTTTAACTTGCCGAACCTAGTGTGGAATGCTAACTTTTCTTCCAAACTTTCATCTACTAATATATCCTTAATTACTACTTTCTTCCTTTCTGAATGTTCTCTGTCTCAATTGAAAACTGTTCCTAATACCAACAATAAATTTCTTGCCAGGGTTCTTTCAAATATTCCCTCACACAACATTACTGTCCAAGCTGATGACATGCCCTACGTCCCACTTGATCTTCTACACCATCCTTCACTTTCTATAGAAATTTTTGTTGCCTTTGTGTGCAGTAAAACTCTCTCTCGGCCCTCGTGTTTTAATTACCATAAAGCGGACTTTGTTAAGATAGCGAATGAAATCAGCTCAACTAACTGGTACTCTTTTTGCCGTGGACCTACCACCTATTTCATCATTGGGAGATTATAGCAACGGTAACACCCTATTTTCAAGAAATATCGTCTGTGGATTTAGTTGAGATAATGAATGATATAAACTACAGTTACAGAGTAGAATAGTTCCATTGCAACCCTTATCATTTAAGTTGGCTGAAATTTAATTTACAATCAATGTTTATGCCCAATAAGAGCAATAAGTCAAAGCTCGATGTGTAATTATGGTTGGATTTGAACAGTGGACCACAGACGCTAGCAACCGTTGCTCTTACGTACTCCGTTACTCAGGCTTTAATCAAGTTAGCAGCTCTGAAGTATGGGGGAAAGTTTAAGACCTTAGTTCTACGACATATCTCGGAACTGTACAGTACACAGAAATTGGTCCTCAATGATTTTTTTGATACATGTTCATATATTTTTTGTTTTCTGGATTTTATATTTTTTCTTCATAATATTTATTTTTACTTTTGATGTGCTGATTGTTTTTTAAATGTCTTTTTTTTTGCATTGCAACATTATTTTTTTTTCATACTTCGCATGGTTATTCCAATTTTACGTTTTCTATTTTCTTATGTTTTTTTCAATATATTTGTGGGCGCTATTTTACATCATTATTTATTCACTTTATTTCATTTCTATATTTTTATATATTTGTTTTTATTGTTTGTTGATTTTCTTATACATTTTTTAATATTTGTATGGTACTGTCATATTACATTTATATTATTTTTTCGTATGAAACATGACATCAAATATGCCAAATATTGAATTCGAAATATTTCCTCAAAATATCAAGGAATTTTTAGCCATGCCAGTTTTTCAACTAATGGCACCAACTATATGTTTACTACACATACTCATAATTTCTTATCACAAAATTTTCCAACCCGGTCATTATTTTTATCAGTTCGACGTTGGCTGTAACCACACAAAAGTCTATTATGAATTTTAATCTGATGCAAACACATTAATTGCTGGAGTATGTTCAAAGTATTATCTACTTTATTATTTACATAACGAAATACATATATATGCGTATATAAACGTTCTTATGGCGGTATATATGTATGTATAGATATATGTATGTTTTTGTATGCCGCAATGAAGAACAAATATAGAAAATGCCTTGAAATTTTTTGCCAGACGTCATAAAATACGCTGCTATTTAGAAGAAGAAGCAAAAAAGAGAAGCACACTAGCAACTCTCAATTTGGTTCACTCAAAGTTAGTCATAAGTAATATCTTATCATAAATATTTTCTAGTTTAAATTCGCAAAATGCTATTATTTTCCCTTAGTTTTCATGTACTGAAGACTTCGATTGGGCTTAAAACTCGTGTAAATACAAACATACTAATTTGGGTGGGTTTTTTTTCTGAATTCTTAAAATATCTTTTCTGATATTCAGAAAACAGTAGTTCTACAAACAGAAATACACAGTAGATTTGAGTATTCGCAGAAGTGTGGCAGTGTATGATGAGTAGTCCAGTTAAATCTGGAATGTATTTTTGAATGTCGTTCCACTGAATATTTTGAATTGATCAAGTCTTATCAGAATGCACTGTCATTGATAACAAGTAAATTTATTTACACTTGAACTCAATACAGTGATTCGATCGATTTTGCGTGATGCTTCTACTGAAATTATTTTAGGAAGTAAACCTATTGATTGTTTGACCATAAATTGAGCTCAATACGAAGGAGGCTAATTCTTCAACAACTTGAAACATATTTTGGGCATTTTGTGTGCGCGAAAAGTGAAATGTTGGCCCCTTTCATTGCTTTCAGAGCTACCAAAAAAAGTTTTGTAACATTACTTTCTGGTGTAAACATTTCTTTTTTTAGTTATTCTTTAGTTCTCGCTTCTATTTTCCCTTCCCTTCTCTTTTTCGCTTTTTTTCTTCTCTGAACTTCTCTTTTTCCTTCTCTGGGGTCCCCTTTTATTACTTCTCTGGGGTCCCCTTTTATTACTTCTCTGGGTTCTTCTTTTATTATTTCTCTGGGTTCTTCTTTTATTATTTCGCTGGGTTCTTCTTTTTTTCTTCTCTGAGCTTTTGTTTTCTTCTCAGAACTCTTCCTTTCTTCTGCGAACTCTCCCTTATTTCTTCTCTGAATTCCCTTCTTCTGAGAACTCTCTCTTTTTTTTCTTCTCTGAATTGCTTTTTTCTTCTCTGGATTCTTTTTTCTTCTCTGAACTCCTCTTTTTCCTTCTCTGGGCTATTCGCTTTTCTTTTCTTGGCTCTTCAATTTGCTTCTCTGTGTTCTTCTTTTTTTTACTCTCTGGGTTCTTTTTTTATTCTCTGAGGTCTCATGTTTTTTCTCCTCTAGGGCCTTGTTTTTTTACTTCCTCTTTTTTCATGAATTCAGCCTTTTTTCTAGACTTTTTACCCTAGTTTCCTTTTCTCTTCTCTGGTTTCTTCCTGGTTATTTTGAATCCTCTCTTCTTTCTAGTTACTCCTTTCTTCTTTTTTCTAGCTAACCTTTTCTCCTTCTCTATTGCTATTCTTTTCTTCTTCTCTCAAGCTTGTCTTTTCTTCTTCTCTCAAGCTTGTCTTTTCTTCTTCTGCTTTCTCACTCTCATCTTCGGTTTTTCCTTTATTCTTTGGATTCGTTTTTCTTTGAACTCCTTATTTTCTTTAGACTCATATTTTCTTTAGGCTCATATTTGCTTCAGACTTTTTCTTTGCTTTCTTCTTGTTTGAGCTCCGTCTTCTTTGTATTCCACTTTCTTTTTTGGTCTCTTATTGTGGATACCATTTTCTCCCCTAAAATATTTCTTTCTTCTCTAACCTCCCTCATAATTTTGGACTTCGTCTCGCGAATCTATTGCTTCTTTTACAGTCGCTCATAGGATTTTCTCATAGATACAGACTTGTATCTTTGAGTATATCTTCTGTTCTTGTATGTGCAGTTTGCGTTGGCATTTAACAAAAGTAACTTTTAATTTATTTCACTTTATTATTAGTCCGTACGAGTATGGAATCCCAAAATTCAAAATTTAAAATTTTTAAATTCTGAATTTTAAATGTCTATTAGGTTGTGTCGTCATTGGCTCAAATCTGAGTATGAACGAGAAATATATATCTGAAGATGAGCTTAGATATGAATGAGAACTAAGGCAAATCAGAGGTGATGTGACTTTTGATTTAATAATACAATACTACTATGATAAAATCAAAATTTCCATAGATAAATCAATTAAGTTGTTAAATTTCTATGAAAAGTTGTTACTTTAAATGAAAAAGAAACTAAATTGATACAAATGCAGTCTCAAATGTTTTTTCATATCATTACGCTGAAAATGCTTTACCAGATTTTCTTTTTGAGCTTCCATTATTTTGTTTTAGAACTCCATTCCGCCAAACCTTTCTTCAGGTGATTTATGTATATTCTCATCATAGCTCCTGAATATTTACGTCATACCTCTTCCAAAATTCCGTCTCTTTCTACGATACACTATCTTCTGGTTCAGAATAATGTCGAAAGATAAAAACAAGTGCCTATTCAAGTATTCCCTAAATGGAAATGTCATTTATAGTACTAGTTATATTGTGGATAAATATACAAAATACCCTGTGGGTAAATGGTGCAATGCTGTTATCATTACCATCGTCATCATCATCATCATCCGAATGGTGTAGTGGTAGTGGTGTATTTTTAAGATAATGGAAGGCTTGTTCGTAATGTGACATAATACGAACTAAACTCATAGTCCGGGCAAAAAGGGATGTAAGTGGTATCTACAAAAACAATTGACGTAATCCTGCCAAACTTCATAAAATCCTCCAAAGACACGATGGAAGCAAAGGGAAAAAGAGAATAATGATGGAAAGGAGTAAATAGAGGACGGCTGAGAAAGTTTTCTTTGCTTATCTAATTTTGACGAAATGAAGAAACTACTACTCTCCGGCACATAAGATATCGTCGCTTGTCAGGCAAATTATTAAGAAAATTGTAGTTGAACTCTTACATAACTGTCGAATTCCATTTCATCCTAAACTATTACCAGGCTCTTTTTTGTACAGCCTCCATTTTTCGGATATTGCAATTTAGGTTTGCTATCCTCCCTCGCTTCCTCTTTTGTGAAGTTTCGTGATGATAAGGGCTAACAGTGATAGTTTTCGGTCTGGAAGGTCGATTCTTGCGCAGTTTACGAATATCTATGTGAAAGCTTTTTTGCTTTATAAATGGTGCGAGCATTTTCGATCCCAAATAAACATAATCGATGTGTTAGTACTGAATACTCAAGCTAAATAAATGAATGATAAAATATTTTGTGTTTATTTTTGTTCTATAGTTTCTAGATGGATTAAAAGGGAGGGAAGAAGAGAAAAGTAGAATAGTTTGATAAAAAGGACAGATAAATATCTATCTGAAATAACGAGCTGGTTGATAAGTAAACAGCTCACAAAGAAAAGCTTCTAGATCATTGTTGTTTTCGTTTTTATATGTGTATTGATTGTCATATTTTTCTCGAAATTACCGCAGCTGTCATCATAAACTTAAGCGCAGGATTATGTAGTCGAAAGCGAGCTGTGTAGCTATGAAATTGTGTTTGAAGCTTAGTCCGAACGGATTGCATTAGTGGTGGGATTAGAGGATAAATGATTACCGGTATTTGTGCTTGGTTTCTTTTCCGATAATCGAAAACTAAAATTAAATATGCAGGCTGATAAATATGTGAGAACATCGACAAATGCTGTTTTTAAAATGTAAATTTAAATAAAATTCGACTGGTTTTTGAGTGATTGCTAATGTATTCATTTGAAGTAATGTCTAGACATTGGTTTTAAACATGATAAATGACGTCTGTTAAATTATTGTCAAGCAGTCTTGTGTGCTTTCATTCTTTTGATGCATTATTTCATCAATGTATTGCATAGTTCCTGCAGTAGCAAAAACACTCTCGACTCGCCGTTGACATATAACTGTCGCTTCACATAACTTTATAGGGGCAAGGCTTACCATACTCAAAGAATAAGGAAATGGAAAAATTGAACTTCAAAAGGTTGATTACCTAAACAATGTTGATGCTACGTACTATTTGCTCCCGAATTTTTGGTTTTTCGATTACATTTAATACCTTGATATCACCACTGTGACAGGGTTACCTGCATACTTACCAAAATTCTATATACCTGGACCAAAAAATCTTGTGAATTTCACTTTGGTTTAATGACCTGTAGCGCGTTTCTTACTACGAATAGAGAAGATCTGTACTATGATTCTGTATTTGACATCGCTCTCCATTAGTAACATTAAAGTAAACATTTTTGGCATATTTTGACGTGCCACTCCTCCACACACACATTTCACCATATATACGGTACAGAAATTGCTGAACTAAATTTGCGTGACGTCATCGGATAGAGATTTTTCTCCACTTAAGTCACAGAAACGAGCCACTGGCTCTGAATTTGTGCGCACACAAATTTTGGGCACTTAATAAATAAGTTATTTACTATACATTGCGTTACAGATATAATTCAATCAAATTATTTGATGAAGGATTATCGTTCTTGTGGTATGACAAATCTGACTCTTAAGTCGTTGCCTAAACTGTTCAGGATCCAAATCAATGCTTTTACCGTTGACTTTAGCATCTGTTGTATCCTTGACGTGCAATAGCTCTGTAAATTCTCGCATCGCAAAAATGTCTGCCTGAAAAGTAGTACAGTAATTAGGAAATTTGAAGGATGTTTCTTCGCGGTCTAAAGAGTACGCTGCAGCATCTGTTCCTGCAGATATTTTTGATCGATTGTTAAAAAGGCTCAGAACTGCTTTGCCTCTTAGCTCATTCTATTCCTGCCTATTTCATACGGTCGCTTGAAATCTTCGATTGAAGCAAAGATTGGACCGAGTAATCAGTGCAGCTTGAGAGCCTCTGCTCAATACCTCTGTGGGCAGAGGATCTTAGGTCGAAGTGCCTTGGTTCCAGCCCAGAACATATTCAATGAGAGCTGGTCAAGGGATAAGTCACACCTATGAGTCTCTTGCTGTCCAACTTATTTCAAATTGTGTTTAACCCCAGGTTTCACAGGAAAGGAGATAGAACACCCTTTTGGACCACTGTGGACGTTCCATATGATTTGTACTCTCGGCTATTCCATGAATATGAGCACTTGTAAAGGGAACGTTCAACAAATTTTCTGAATTTACCCGTTAGTATATTCGCTGCTGCAAAATCAATTCTGGGGAGAGAATCGAAACTATTATCAGTTTCCCGTTTGAACCCATCCCAATTTGTGGTCATGGAATTGCTTCTTAACTAGTGTTACGTCAAACTTACCTTTGTGAAGGGTCAACATCTATTCGACCGAACAGGTGTCTGAGCTGCCGTGATGCAGATTTATCTGCAGTATTTTAAGAGTTAATCGCGACATCCTCCTTATCCTGCTATTCAACTTGATGTTGTTTCATTAGGGTCAGCTATGCTCAGATCTCTCTCAATATCGCCAGTCGCCAGGATATTAACGTTAGAATCTTTCGGATGGCGCCTCTTCAGGTACAGGTAAATGCTGCCTGCAACTTGTTAAATTACTTGTACAGCTACTAAAAGCTACTTTTTGAACTACAAGTTACTCATACCTGTTTGATTTCTCCATATATTTTAATTGATTTTGTGAAATCGTATCAACTGAAAACTTTAAATAAATTTTAAATAATTTATTTTCGTGTTTGATACTACCCTATTTATACAGGTTAATATAATATTATACATTTAATTTTAATTGCTCTTGGTTTCGTATCACCGAAATCGAATTCAATGTTTCGTTTTTCAATAATTCCTGAAATTTAATTAAATGTTGTATACAATTAAATACTTCTCTGAATCCGTTATGGTATATTTTGAGTATCAGATTAACATTTCTATAAATATTTCAAGTTAATTTCTCTTCCCTATTTCAAGCCTAGTTGGGAGTAAATATAATAATAAATTTAAAAATATTATTTCAACTATTTGTTAGATTTTGGCTTAATTGCTTCCGTATAATGCTCGTAGATTCCTGAATGTTTTTAAATATTGTTTACGTGAATGGTGCATACAGTTTCCAGCAAATAGCTATTGAATGATTCATAATCAATTGGAATAGACATTTGTTGAATCATAGAATGCATATTTAAGCTCTTGAAAGTTAGTGATATTGTTTCAAATAAATGTACGATATATGTAAATGAATGACTTTTTGCAGTCCCAACCGTTTCCACGATTGTTCAGCTCATCTAATGATATTTCCACCTGGTTGCACAACAACTGATGTTTTATTTGACAGTTAATCAAATCCCATTCAGCATTTCAATAATTTCTCATTGAAAACCCGATAAACTGCTTACAATTTCACCTGTTCACTATTACTAATCGCAAAATAATCAACTAACGATTCAAGAATTGTCAGTGCCTCTGACATATTATCAAATGTCAAATCACTTGATCCATTATGAATTGTCAAATGACAAAGACCTGTCAATTTCCATTGTCTTACGAAGTCACTAAAAAATGCATAAATTTATGACATGTCTGATCCCATAAAAATACTTGTTATTACATTTTCTCGACTTTCTTAAAAAAAAAATCGTTTTACTTGCCAAACTCATTTCTGACTCGAATCAACACACACCGAATCTCAATCTCTACATGCAAGTCATCATCTGTCAGATAAAAGAGAGAAGAAGAAAAAAAACACCATTTCAGCAAATCATTATGACTAATCAATAACATTCGAATTTCAAACTGTTCAATGTTGGTGATCTGCAGACAGTTGGCTTTGTATGTGTTCCCCATCTACCTACACGTCTGAAACTTTTATGACATTTGTCAAATTTTTTTCCACTGTGATTTTACTTTAGTATCAATATACCATTTTTAGCCATTCTCATTCCAAAAATAGTAAGGAAGCTGCCGAAAATATTAACATCTCATCATCATTGATGTGATCATCTCGGAAAATGGTTTTTGTACATATTTCAATGTGTAAATGGAATTTTCGATCTTGAGATATTTTCACTCTATTCGAATAAGTAAACAACATTTTGACATTTTGTATTATTCGAAATTTATTGCCAAGTAAATATTTTTAGAAAAATCATATTTTTCTAATGTAGCGATTATTTTTGATAAATATTTATTTTAGTGTCATTAATTTGTTGATGCTTGCTGAAATTAACACCTACTTTTCTATTTGTTTTCATATTTTTCTTTCAAACCAGTTTTTGCCTCCCTCAATCGACACGGCTGAACATTATTTTCCATGTATTTTAGGAACTTTTATTGTGTTATATTTTCTTTTAGACAATCACATATAAATTTAGAAGATTACTTTGAAATTGATGGTTGGCTTAAGCATTTAGAAACATGTCAAATATTAAGGAAGTTACTGAAAATGTCAGAGAAAATATTTAAATTTGAATTTTTCATCAAAAAATCATCTAAATGATTTCCGCTAATTTGATTTTTTTCTCTTTTTTGTTTCAGGTATGTTTCATGCAATATTTACAATTTGAAAAAACAATAGTTGCTTATGGCAAGTATATATTTTTGTTATATTTTGATGAAATCTAAATGGAATTAATTTTAAAACATAATTCAAATGTGTCAAGCCACAGTGCATACACACAGTTCAATTTTAATGGTGTATTTCACAGACACCAAAATGAAAAATCGAAACTATCGTCGGTATTTACTCCTTTAACTTCGCAGATTATCCTTAATCTCTCCGCATATAATAACAATTTCTTGAAGTAACTCAGCCAATGGCCAAAATCGATCAAAAAAATCAATTTCTCTAGGCGTAGTTATTTGTTTTTGTCACTCTTTATTGCTAGGACTGATAAGTGGTGAAAAATGTTAATACGGCGATTGAATAGACAAAAAAAAAAATTGAAAGTTAAAAGGAGAATGATGTGCTTATTGGGCTTTTGCCTGATAGTAAAAACACTGGGTCGTTATTATATCTTGCCGGACAATGAAACAAATGTCACTTTTGAACGAATGACTGCCTTTTTATTTTTATTTTTGAATACTTACAAAACAAACGGCAGGTACCATAGACAATGTAATACTTTTATAATTATATTTTCTTTTTCAAATTGCTTCTCGGAGATTATGGAAAGTAAATGAACTTTCCTAGCCCTTATTTATCGGGGGTCTTAAAAATGATGTCCAAGCAGTGCATCCATCCATGAGCTACTTTCTATTTTCGGGTCGGGTTTTAACGACTCATAAGAACCACATGTGCGTCGAATGTACCAAAACAGTTTGTTTTGTTTCTGTTTCTTCTTATAAGCTGCACCGTTTCAGCTTTGACCTCAGACGTAAGAGAAGGTTCTCTTTAATCACTGGATTGTAAAACGTGCCTGTGCAAAAGTTTACACTTATGCCATCACCTTTTTCCGTTTCCGCCATAGCAATTTTAGAACAGGTGATATCGACTTTGGGAGTAAAACCTTCTCAGGGCTATTTCGGTACTTCCAAACAAAAAGCTATCATTGATAAAGCCAATGCATTTGTGTACTCTCCGTAGCTATAATTTAAAAAAAAATACCTCTTCAGAAGGTGACTGAACTGGGACAGAACTGAAAAGCCTTAAGCCTTCTTTATTTTGAGGCTCAGGAAGTAGAACCGTTAATGTCGGCTGTAGATGGATAAGAAGAAGAAGAAGAAGAAGTAAAGAGCTTAATTAAGTAATTGAACCGACAAAAACTGCCAGAATGCGTACTACAGTTACTAATGGACACAATTAACGCGATGCTAGAAATCAGTCATCATTATAGTTCTACTAAAGCCTGGCTTAAAAACCTCGCACTTCTCCGAAATTGCACGCTAATCAGCCTTCTGTCATTCCCAGCCAAAGTGTCTGGAAGAGATTTACTGTTTCGCTTGGGTGAAAAATAGAACAGTCTGGCCTCAACCCACTTCATTCACAGAACTCCAGCTAGCAAGAGTTTATAACACATCCGAACAGGACTCTACCACATAAAGTCGACCGGACTGGTTGTGTTTTTTGGTGGGCTGTCGATGAGGATGGGGTTGGGTCTTTGGGAAAGTACAGGTGTGTTTGTGATTTTGTAATGAATTTATTCGGCTTGGTATTAGCTCAGTTGCTACTCACTGCTTCCTAATGGTGGTTATGGGCATTGATAAGGAAGATGGACCGAAGATTATACAAAGGTATTGGGTGAAGCCCCGTGCCTTAGGTATGTATGCCGAAATCATGATTAATTCGAAAAAGTCAGCCTCTACTTTTATAAAAGTGGCATCTAAACTTCTGAGCAAAGAGGTTAGCAGAAAATGATATTTTATAGTTTTTTGATAAGGATTACGGCACCACCTTTCCTATCAGCTCTTCTATCGTTCCTGTATAGAAAGTAGATGGGAATCCAAAGCAGGTTCCCGGCCTCGAGGAAAATTTCCTGCAAAAGTAGAATCAGCTCATCCTTTTTGTGAAGTAAAAAATTCGCACTCCATTTTATTTTGTCGCATTCCGTTCCGGAAGAAATAACCATTTTTAACTAGTAAAGGGTGGAGTTTATGTCGCACGAACATGCCTCGAACCATTTTGGCCACAGCGTGTAATTCTTGCATTATGGCCAAGAACTATTCCACATATTTGGGGTTGTTTGGTATGTGGTATTAAATTGGCTAGTAGCGGATTCGAGAAAATGTTTCGGAGTTAATTTGCAGTTTGCATGGTGAGCGGTTGTGCTCATGTATTCACTGTCTATTTGAGCGAAGGATTTTCTCAAGGACAGCCCTCATAGCTGGCAGGGTGATCACCTTCACAGCTAACACATTTTGACCGCTTCTCTCTCAGTTTCTGACAATCACTCAAGTGCTGAAGCCAGTCGCATTTGACTCAACGAGTCAGTGCCCTAACTGCTGACACTTTTGGTATTGCGCCATTCTCGTCAATCAAATTTAATGTTTCTTTCTTTGATAACCCAAGTCAGAAACGATCACTTTTCTGGCTGTGGAAAAATTATTCACAGATCCTGTTCACTCTGGGCACATAAAAAACTGGTAATGGATTTAAGATTAAGGCTTTTGGGAGTTTCGTTGATTGTTTGTTTTTTATAGTTTTGGATTCGGGAGATGTCGTTTTGGTCATTTTAGCGGATGAAGCAGGAAGAGAGGGGAATTCCTTGTCATTCAACATGTCGGCTGTATATTTATGTGTTATATTTATATTTATGTTATGGTCGACAGCTAAGCCAGTTAGGTCGCTATCATTTTCAGTTCCTTTCGTCCGGGATAGAAAAATATTTTGTTTTCGTTTGAAATTTTCGTGTTGTGTTTCTTCCGGATTTATTTTTTGAGTTTTCCGCTGAGTTTTTGGAGCAGCTCAGTATTGCGCTTCACTAACACTGCGTTAGTTTTTCTTTGCTCTAATAATTCTATTTAAGTAGCTTTGAGCAGCTCGCCAAAATCCAGTTTAGTTCTCAAATTTTATAATGCATCCTTGCCTTTTCTCAAATTGTTTAGTTGCTCCGTCAGAGGTTTTAGTTTTACCATTTTTGCCATTTTCCTATTCTGAGCGTATTTTGGAGAAGACTCAAGACTCAAGACTTATTAGAAAGTATTTTTGTGTTTTCACTGAAGCGCAGCTCGCGAGCCCCTGATTCTTTGCGTTTTATTTTTAATATGAAAGTAGTTTGCTAAACAGGCTTTTATTTCAACTAAAATTCAGAAAACGTTCGCGTACATAAAACTTTCACAATTCAATAAATAATTCTCTGCCATTCACTTGATCCGTCAGTTCAAACTAACTTGGTCAATTCATCGACGAACTCTTTATTTTTAGACAATATCCTAACCTACCTGTCTAGTTTCTCGTCCATTATATTGCGTTGGTTTAATTTTGCTTGATTGTACGAAGATATGTACCCCTGTAGCTTACCGGTACTAAAATAAACAACAATTGATAAACGGTTTAAAAATTTAAAGTATTTATGCAAATAAATAGTGTCTAGCATGACCGCTCTCGATCTTAAACCAATTCTACTCAGTACTATCACTCTCGATGGTGGCGTCCATCACGAAAAAAAACGTTGAAAATTTCGAATTTCGGTAAAAATACGTGAAAAACTTGGAAGGTGAATTCACGTGGAAATCGTTCCGCTGGTTGGCGTCTCGCGTTTGTCGCTAGAAATTAATACGAATGTGCCTTTGGTGACTGTATGCATGGAACGGCATGTTTTTTGTTCTGAAGTTTCACCGTTTGCATTGACGGTTACAAGTCCTTCAAAAAATTAATTAGGGCATTTCAGTATTAACAAAAAAAAAGTCATCCTGAATATTCTAATTAATTCCTAAAAAATTATACTACTACGCCATAAGCTTGTTACGCTCACCAGCTTTCCCGTACTCCAATTCTTTTCACAAGCTGCTCGTTAAGGTCAACAGCAGTCAGCTAGTCAATCAATGAGGCTTTTCCACGAATTGTCAAATAAACATCTCCTTATTATTCAACAATTTCATACTCTGGAGGCTCAAGCAAATAAATCCATTGTTATGATTGAATTATGAAAGGACAACGAGGGAAACAACTAGAATAAAAGCAAAAATAACGACAATGGCAGCTACAACAACAAAAGCAAAGTTACTAATTAATGAACTTTTGTAATGGACGAACTCCACGTGCAAGCGATTGTTAAGGAATTAATTGGATATTAACAAATTGATTTCGCTGGGTTTGGCCATTTTTCTGTTTAAAATAGAAATCGTTACGTATTCAACAGAAAAATCAGTTTAAGTTTGCTGTTTTGCCAAAATATTGCTCTTGCACATAGGGTCGTGGTGAAAAGGTGAAATTCAATTGCGTTCCTCGAACTTCTTAGCAGATGCGCAGAAAGCAAAAGAAACAAATAGTTATCTGTAGAAAGGCGAAAATAGCTTCAAAGAACAAGAACAGATTAAGAGGCAAAGAAATGATAAAGGAAAATAAAACAAATTCGTAAAAGAATATGAACAAAAAAAAACGAGAACGTCGTGAAGCCATTAAAGTGTTGATGTAATTACATGACGAGGTCATTTCAAGTAGTCATCGACGTCGGCTTCGTATTTGTTGAAGCTGTTGGTGATTTTATTGTGGTCTGGTCTCTTACTAATTTTACACGTACATATATTATTATTGCTTCTTTTTTCTATTCTTTTGCCGCATTCGCACGGAAATGTTAACAGAAATCAAGCGCAAACGGGCAACAACCATTTCGAATGCTACTCGGCTCAATGGCCGTCTTGTCTGTCTGCAACTGGTTCTTCCATATTTATATACATAAAGCTGTCAATCCGATGTGAATGTGTAACTGGGCACAGAAAATGGTAGACTTGTTGTCCAGATGTAACTATGTACTCTGATGGTTTTTGCGATGGTTCTTCGATAGCAAACCAAGATAGATTCGTCGTTGTCGTCGTCCATCAATCTCTACGGTAAAGCTCTTGTCAGTTGCGAAAAGCCTATTGGAAATTCTTGAGACGATCTATGAAAATGGATATGTATGTGAATATTTAATTGAATTAGATGCGTTCGAGAAGAAGCCTTATGTATCGATTTGACGTGATATGCGTGTGGTTTGTTGCAGTTGGGATTGTGGACTGGCTCTGAGCTGTTTTTGATCTTAATTGACGTGCTGTGAAATAATTTCAAAGCACGTGATTTGATTTTTCCTTTAATTTCAAGAGCATCTACCACTAATCTCTATCATAAGATCTGAAATTATACACTGCTATCAACTAACCTATTCGAAACTAAACTGGTTTCATTGTAAATACATACTATGATTTTCCAGTTTAATCGGGTTTGCCAGTTCGGATGAGCTGGCCAGGCAACTAAGCTAAGCACTAAAACTCAGGTGTTGTTTTTCTTCTTTTCTCTTTTACCATTTCGAATTATCGAAAGAAACTAAGAAGGCAAAAGAAAACTTGTCTTTCAGGTCTGACACCATCGGCGCGTTTTCGTCCAATGCATAGAAATGCATCGTCTTTCAAAGCAATCGGTCATATAAGCCTGCAAATGTGTCAGGTCCGTCGATAAATTTTCTTAACCTGACATCACCTACAAACTTAGTGAGCCTAATTTGGATTATTATGCGAAAAGAGCTTGTCGAAAAATTTTAGTTGAATTTCTAAAAGTGATGAAATCAACTGGCCAAAACCCTGCTGTTCAAAGTCAAGTCATAGCGATTTGTCATAATTCAAACTTATCTTCTTAATGAACCAACCCAGATTCACCGAAATTTCTACAGATGACCTGCATAGATTCACCCAACTAACTGATGAACTGTACATAAATTAGGAAAACTATTTACCTGTATCCCTGGTCAATTTTGATTTAACTCATCCCAATTTCTACAACCATCAATTTGCATACAATTTACCCATATATTTCACCACAATCTGATCATTAAGTTTTTACAACTAGCCTTAAACTAGATACTTTCACAATTTATTCTAACTTGAAACGATTGTTTTTTTGTGTTGGATCCAAGAACTCTACCTGTCGTTATTTTTCTTTTTTTTTTCTTTCAACACCGTTGACTGCTCATCATCACCAGAGTTCAGGTTGCTGTTCTTTAGAAAGTTGCAAAACAACTAACCAGTCTCATCCATTAACCACCAACCAGCATTCATCGGTAGCTTACATAGATATCGTGACTGTATACAATAATAACGACGACTACAACAACGACGACGAAGACTATAATGTTAATGATGATGACGATGATGACGAAGTTGTTTACTTTTGCTATTTCCTTTCGGTTGAAGAAGTAAAAAAAACACCATGAGAGTTGAAAGAGGAATCCAACTACCACTGGGATTTCAGATAGTAGTGTGGCATCGTTTAGTTTGGCACGTTGAGTTCAATAAAATGATGATGGTATAGTAAACTTTGGGTGTGAAGTGGAAGCAAAGCAAGCCATGCAAGAAAGGAGACTAGTAGATAGTGAGGGGGTTATGTTGGTAAAGGTTGCGCTGGTATCGGACTAGTTTGGTTCATATTGAAACTGGTCGTGGAAAACCGGGCAAACAACCGAAGCAACATTATTGCAATCGTAAAATGTACACCTGATCCTTGCATAAGACTGATGGTAGTAACAATAATAATGTAGTACGTTCGGGTTAGTTTTTTGTATTTTTTTTATAACGGAAGCTAATTTTTGAAAATCTGACTTCATTATTTAGTTGAGCTACCATTTTTATAGAAGAATTGTCCGTAACCAAGGTACTTGTCTTTGGATGGAACCTGTAATATATACAACCGATTCGCATTCTTTAGTACTGCAGAATCTTTCTCACTATTTTCTCTTTCGTCTCCAAAACAGCAACGCTTTGCAAAGCCAGGCTGATCTTGACTTCTCCCAGGTCTGAAACGTCTCGCTGAAATGTTGCTTTCGATTAAGCCTAATTTTTGAAGCAGCCTAATTTTTGGAATTTCGACGGAACATTTAAACTCTATAGATAGTGTCTCTTCTAATATTCATTTAATAGTGTGGTCCTTAAGTCATCCTTCATCCCTGAGATGCAAAAATACGTCTTCTGACTAGCTCTATTTGTTGGCATGTCTTTGGTTCCGTTGTCTATAGTTGGAAATCTCGAATTCTCTATTTTTCGTGTGCTCTCATGAGCCTTGAAAGTCGTTACTTTATTACTTGTAACTGCCCCAAGGATAAAAATTGGCGGCTCAATATAAAGTGTTGCAAATTATTAGCCTAACCCAAGATATTTTCGTAGCTACATATGTATTTCGCTTTCGCAAACCTAATTTATCATGAATCAATATTTAGACCTATAGCAACTTAATATCATCCGACATTCGGTACGTTTTGTCATCTGAAGTGCAATACAATCCACATAAACTATTTGCAAGTTGACTTGGAAACTCCTAAGGTCTAGTTCTCCTTGAAACCTACGCAACGAAAAATTTCAGCACTATGCCTTGCATTACTTTGCACTATTGCTTGCAATCGAATTTACTAGAATTAAGATCAGAAGCACATATTATAGAGCTCTAATTCTCATAAGCTATTCAATACATTACTAACAAAGCCCCCCAAAATCTAGTTTCCATAGACGTACGCAACCGATGATCCGGTAGGGGTGGTAAACATGCACCTGACAACACCAGCAATTACAAACTTTGTTGCTGATCTGAAACATATACCTATACTGAGACATACCGACTGAAACTCGTTGCAGGTGGATAAATAAAGCCTGTTTTTCTTTTTAGCTCGAATAACTGAATAAATTTTTTGTCAATAGGATCTCTACACTGTAGTCGAGCTATCGAAATCATAATAAGTTAGTAAACAATTCCAGTAAAGATAATCTTGCAAGCAGGCTCATTGGTGCACTTTGCCTCTCTTTCTCGCTCCTACGGCTGCTACTTGTGATTTTTACGCACCTATAAACCTGATTTTATCCTGCTTGTCGAAGTTGAGTAGCAGCTCATCCGATAATCAAAGCAAGTGTGTATATAATAAATATAATACTCGTATACGGGTGTGTAGTGCATAGCCAATAGCCAACAACAGTTGAAAAAGTTGACTGACTTAAAACCGGGTTTAGTGTTGATCTTTCATTCTCGTAGCCGCTCTAATGGATGTTAATTTTATGCGAAATACCGCCAAACCATGCCATGGCAGGCTATGATGTCGTCAGTCAGCGTCGTGGTTATTACGACACACAAATTCTACGACCATATGGTAATTTTATCTGTTGGGAAGCACAAAACACGGTTACAAAAACAAGAACAACATCGATATGAAAAAGCCCCCAATGTGGTACGAACGCGGTGGGAGCCAAAACCCCCGTATACTTGTACAAGTATTGGTGTGCTATGAGAAGTCGAAGAAAAGGGGTAGTAGTAGGCAAACAAGTAAATAAGAAGAAGATGGAAACACGTAAGATCTGTGAAACGATACTAGGATTGTTGTATTGAAGTTTAACTGGTTTTTTCTTCTTAGATTAAGATGATATTCTTCTTTTTTTCTGAAACCCATCTTCTTTGGAAGTCACTCACTCTACAACAATCTGCAAAATGAAAATAACCCATCTTTGGTCAGGCCAAGCTAGGTCTGCTGCTACATTGTAAGCGTTTCGAGTTTCTTCTTGAAAGCAATGTGGATTTGTGGTAGAGCGTGAAAAAGAAGCTAGAAACGAGTCTTTAATAATAATCCATATGTGTTTCGTAGGACGAACACAAATGTTGGCCCCCATGTTTCTGGGATAGTCTTTAAAGGCAATCTCAGGCAATTTATATGTAATGCCAAAATTTTCCATTTTGGTCTGTTAGATATAAAAACAAAAACAACCGAAAGACTTATTTATTGAACGACAAAGGATTTTTATCGATTTTTTTATGGTGTATGTTTGACATTGCTGACAATTAAATGTTTGACATACATATAGCTGTAGTAGATTATCGATGCTCGATATTTCCAAAACATCATTGACATTTCACTTTACTTAACCAAGAGAAATCGATATCACAAATCCTCTAAACTGCTGTTTCATGATATTCTTAGTATAAGTGGGTCCTTTATATATATCATTGAATAAGATTGGCCTCTCTAATTGTCGGTGTTATAACAAAATGTTATCTTGTCTGACATTTAATGAAATTTGTAGCATCAACTGGATGTCTACAGCCTCAATACTTATAATTTCCACCGAATGAAAACCTCCGCATCACCAAATAACCTACTTTACCAGCATTCAATTTTCAGCAAAACTAACAGCCAACTTGTATCAAACAAACTTCCAATTCCCACTCATACAATGATTGTGGAATATCCGTTCGCTGTCGTAAACTATCACCATCGGCAACAACAGCAATGCCAACAAACTTGTTGTCTGTGCGCAAAAGAAAGAAAGAAAACAAAATGTGAAAGAAATCTGCATATAATGAGTTTAGCGCTGTCAACAGTTGGCACACATGGACTCTAGTAACTGCAGACCAGGCAGCCATATATAACGTTGGTGACGACGAGGTTAATGACACCTACACACATGGTGGCGCTTTATGCATGCATATCTTGACTTGCCACCAAATCGAGGTCTGCAGAAATTCAAACTACAGCCAGTCACTGAATCATGTTGTGGAAATCCATGCAGAAACTTGCAAAGAGATAAGTTGTCTGACATGACGCGCGAAAAAAACGAAGCAGTATTCATTTTCTTGAACCGGAAGACACCTCGCCAATGTAGGAAAAATAAAGAAAAAAATTTGAGTGGAGATTTACTGTACACATTCGAAACTATATAAGTAGGTAGGGCCATTCGTAACGAGTCAACTAGTTTTCAAGAGAGTCTGAAGTAGTATGGCTTTTGGGTCAAATTTACATATGTTGGTGATGTTGCTGTTAATTGATTGATTGCTTGATGTATCTGATTGCTTCAATATTTATCAAGATATTGATTTAGTGTATTTTTCTTAATCTCCTTCTGTCATTTTAGAAATTTCTTTGAAACTAATTTGAGTTTCACTCGAAAATAGCTGTAGTGCAACAAATAACTGCAGCAAATATTATCATGGAGAAAGTTTTCAAAGCGCCAAATGTTGTATACATGCATATGTATTTGTAGTCGACATTTATGTATGCAGACTGCAATCGAATGGTTTTTGTTTGTAACCTGTGGTTTGAATTGAATGAATTTTACTGCTCTGCAAATGGTGTAGGTGGATTCGGAGGTGGTGTTGTCGTTAAAACCTGTAATTATATTAAGTTTCATGAGCTGTTGTCGGGTAATCAGAGGAAAGCATAGACAGTGAGCCCTTTATTGGTTTCGTTTTAACATAACATTTCTTATATATTTTTCAAAATTTTTCAAAATGGTGGCTTCAATGGATAGTGACTTTTCTGGATGGCTGTGGGTTAAAAAGAGTTAAGTGACTCATTGCGTATCGGGATATTTTTCAAATCCACCATCACATGGTAATTCATGCTACTGTAAACGTAATTTACCAACTCAAATTTTATTAATTTACCAACTGTTCACTGAACTGAAGACTGAAAGCAAAACTGCACGCGCATATAAATAAGCAATTAAATCAGTTTTAAAAATACATTTGCTTTGAACCGTCACTCAGATAAAATTTCCGTAATTGCTAGAATTCCGAAAAATTTATAAAAATTTGAAATGCCTAGCAGAAATGTACAAAATAAGCAAGTTCCTCCGCACAATGCTACAAATATTAAGTTTAATTCTCGTAACAAATCATCCACCTGTTCTGTAATGTATAGCCTAGCAACATTACTCAACTTACTTGCTTCTCTCTGTCCCTCGCCCACCGATATATCACATCAATCCTCGTCTGTCATGGCAACTTGATGCCTGTCATTGTAATTTCAAATCCTCTCATCGCACACACGTCTGGTAATGCGACCTGCCCGATGCAATGAAATTCGATTTTGAAGAATAAAATCAACCCTGTTGTGTTATTTCCAACCTGCAATTTCATTTTAGAAAAAAAATAAAATATTTCAGTCTCGAAGAATGTAAAATAATTGCATGTTTTCTCATAATAAGATATTGTCATGGGTATTTTTTTCTACTTTCCGGAAATTTAAATTGAAGCAAATAATTCCAGGTGTGCAAATACTTGCCACGCCGAGCTTTTTCCAGTTATCAACAGTAGTCGATGTTGAGTATGGAATATGATAGCGTTTTGTAGGAGTAGCTCGAGAAGGTGGTGGTTCAGGTCGCCATGAGAATATTACTACTAGTTGCTAGGCTCTGATCGGATTTTCTTCCGTCCGCCGAACCTCTCCTCGTGTGTTTCATATTTGATTATGAGAGAAAAGTATGCAATATTCTATAAAATAATTTGAACGAAACAGTCATATAACTGAATTATGTAACAAATGGGTATGGTTACTGTGTCGTGTCCTTCTGTCGTATGTATTAGTTGGATTCTCGATACAGGTGTGGTGAGATATTTGAATATGACGGTTGGTTGCTGGAGTGAAATTTAAAAACGTCGTATGAATATTGAAGAATTATTGATGCAAATTTGATTACAGAAGCCCGTGCATATAAGGCAGGACAGTTACATAACGCTGATATGGAAAAAAATCAATGCAAGTTTAACAAGGGAATGTAGGCTAGCCATATACACACGTCATGACGATTTCGTAAAAGAGCTTTGAATCGATGCTGCTGCACGTGAAAAGTAGGTTACCGGGATGCATGTGATGATGCAATGACATAGTTTTGGTGGTGTAGCATGCTCTCGCCACTACCGTTACGTAACAGTTAGATTTAATTGAAATTTGAAAATCGAGCGTTTAATCTGATCAATTACGCTCATTTATTTTCCCAAGAGCTTGATTGAATTTTGAGAGGTATTGTACACTACTAAGCATAAAGGTTCTATCTACATTTTAATACTTTCCAGATATTCAATGATTTGTGTTTTGATTTGTGCTAGAGATATATGGAGTATGCATTTTTCAATATTGATTTCAATATACTTCCACAAAAGATATATTTTTCAAATTTTGCAGAATAATGCAACAGAGTATATAGCTCTCGAATCTGATGTTAACTCAAAAATGAGAAAAATGCAGATAAAACCATTATGCTTAGTGGGGCAGTATTGAGATGAAGTGTTTGAGACCTGCAAGCATGTAGGATTGACAAACGTAGTATACTCGAAACATAGCAAATATGCTTCATAACTTTTCGGATGGAAAACCATAAACGGAAAGAAACAAATTACGAGTATAACCTTGTAAATCTAGAATAAAAGTCAAAAGTGACGTATCTGTTCATATTTCCGTACCATTTCACTCATTTTCGAACGAACAATACTAAATTAATCAGCTGTGGAACAGTTTGACAACTGGAAACACTTTGCCAGAAATCGTGAGCAGATAAAGTTTGTGTTAATTCTTGCAAGACGAAAGTGGAAGTTCGAATTCACCGCAAATAATTCTCCCCAGCATTCGGTTGAGACTAAATTGAGGGAAATTCCATTGACCTCAGACGATTGACAATTTTTAGGGTGCGCTCAGAACTGAGGCCATTAAATTCCACCTCACGCCTGACATATCCAAGTCGATTATCAATATTTGCCGCTGCATCAATTCAAACACATAGTTTCTCAATGATTTTCACGAAAAATCAACAAAAACTAGGAATACTAAAATATCTGTCAATATTTATATTAGTAATTCACGGATTGCAAAATCCCTATTTAATTGCATCACTTTTCTCCCTCTCCATATAAAACCGCATCGGCCTTCCTAACGGCGGGATACCAAAATTGAAACGATTCGATTGATAAAACAAACATTTGAAATGCTTTTAATGTCTCAGACCATGCCAGGCAATCTGGACTTAAGCCAATGATGGATGCCGTAAATGAACATGGAACCACATAAGACCCACCAAATCTTGTCTTTACCACGCGAGCTACTAGTTCGAGATGCAGCTAGCCGTGCAAATATGAATTTCAAACACTAGTCGGGGAATGCCTAAAAAACCAGTTGGGTGTCGTCGTCATCGTCGTTTTCTTTCAAATTGGCAAATTTTCTTTAGGTTGGTACGTACGTCTTAACGGTGTGAGTACGCGTGTTTCGTTTTTCATGGTATTCTTGGCTCCCCTCCAAAATCTTACCTATAACGACGATGGTGATGCTGTTGGTTCCGTTTCTCATCTCTGCTGACAGTTGACGAGTATACTATTCAAAACGAGTATACTATTCATCCATCCATCCATCGCCTCGGGGGATGCTCAGCTCGACACGGAAAAGAAAAACAAGTGGAACGGTATTAGAGTGGAGCAACTCTAAATGGCAGCCAATCACGTGATTCCCCTTCGGCTCCCGTCCAGGTCCGCCAGTACTACGCTCTTTTGTCTGACAATCAGTGGAGGTCCAACAGAAAACTATTGCTACTATTCCAGCTTTCATACAATACAATCCACCCATCTCATGCTCTTCCATGTCGTAGTTGTCGTCGTCGAATTATTGATTGCGAGCTTGTATTACCCAAGAATCCACGAAGAAAAGGGCATTGTAGTACATACTTGATCTCAAGGAGGGCTGTGACGCTGTCAAGGAGTTCTTCGAGCAACGTCACGAGGGGAAATCAAATCTGGGACGAGTCCGCCACTAGAGTTTTATCAGATTTGCGCAACTATTCAGTTCTGGTGATCTGCTTACATTTGGAGCTATATATCACCACATCTACAAAATCATACACTGGTCCCCGTTCACACTGCGCGCACACTAGTTTTCAAGACGCGGAGAAGGGCGAATTTCGTACCGAAAAACGAGTGGGAGTTATTTTAAGCATACGTGCAAGAAAGTTTCAAGCATTAATGCCTCGCAGCGAATTTTCATCTATGCCGCCCCGCATGCCGTGTCAGCCTCGAAAAAACGTTATCTAGCAAGTTTTTGCTGAGATTGTTGTTTGTTCTTGTTGTTTATTTCTCATGACTGTATGTCTTGTACACACCTGGCTACTCTGCATGAACTTCAAGATATCTAGCTATAGTTATAAAAACCATACACACTTGCTTGCGGTCAGAGTAGTTGTTGCATTGTTGCCAAAGTTTCTATCTGTCAAAACTGGAATGGGCAGGAAAGAAAACCTGGGGCCAAGTATTATTGATGTAAACGAGGGTGAGGCAGGTATAATCAAAACAAAAGAATAATACATTTGGATCATTACTGATACCCATCGGAATCATCAACGAAGTGTATTGTACGATGCAGACATTTATTCAATAATTTACATTCCTTGGAACTGTGCTATTTCTGGAGCTGGTGCTTTCGGCACTCTGACTCCCCTCCTCTGGGTGGGCGTAGTAATTTACATAGTTGAAGATAAGATATTGTCCCGTTATGTTGGAATTTGAATGACATCTTCATACTTGGATTGTTTTCGCCTCGTCAGTTGTCATATTTTCTGAAGTTTTCACATGAATTACTTTACTGTTCTGGTGGTTTATTTCCGGGACGCTCATATCTAATTTGACGAGAAGAGAGTATAATTGCGATTTAGATTCAATCGAACAGAGTTTGATAGTTGCTACTTTTATTTATTGTTTTACATAAAAAATATTTCGTTTTCATATACAATACACATGTGGTGGATGCTCCATCGAGTACAATCAGTGGTGTCGGCGACTCAAAAATGGCAAACACTTCAAAAATATCAAAGATGATGAGCTGGAAAATTCACTTGATGAATGCCCATTCCAAGCAAAGTAAGATTGTCACTGGTCACGAAAAAAGGACTACTCCTAAAAGACTAAGATCATGAAGTACGCCAGATGAACCTGATTTATCGCTGCATAAACAAAATATTCACGGTTTGAATATTAGGTGGGATCAAAAAGGTGTTGTATATTATCAGCATCTCAATAATAATATGCACCTAACTAGGAGCAACTAATAAAAAAGAAAAACATTTATACTCATATATATCTAGCTTCTAATGGAACAATTGTTATTTCAATTAAAATATTTGTTAAAAGCTACAATAAATTGGATCACATTAAAAGAACATGCAACTGTTAACTGTCATCACAAAACCCCTGAGGATCATTACTGACTGCAACTTATACGTTTAAACTGAGCTTTGAGAGAAAAAATGGTCCAAAAGATACAGTAAATTACTACATGATAACGCCAGATACGATGTTGCAAATACCAATCAAAAATAGCTTAGAAGAAATCTTAACTCATTCATTCTACTCTGCAGACATGGGCCCTTCGGATTTTCACTTGCTTTGGTTCGTGGAGTCAGCTATATCTGAAGTGAAGTTTAACTCCCTACGAAAGCATCAGAAACTAGCTTCAAAATTGAATACAGTTGAAAGATTCAGCTTTAAATTTATTTTTGTTATTTTATTCGTCATTTTTCATTTACTTCGTGTTTTTTGTTTATATATTGATCATTTTTTAATCATATCTTGTTCTTTTTTTTTTTAAATATTCTTGTCCTCTTTCTTTATTCATATCTTTTTTTTTTCATTTTTGACTGTTTTTTCTAATTTCTGGATTTTTTTTTGGCTTTATGACTATTTTCCGTACATTTGCTGTTTTTATGGTCCTTTTTCTTTATTTGTTGTTGTTTTCTATTTCTTGTCCTGTTTCATTTATTGCTTCTTCTCACTAAATTATTTTTTGGCTATTTTTTCATTTATTTCTTTACCTTTTTCAATTTTTTGTTTATTTTTTCATTCATTTCAATTTTTTTATAGTTCTTGTTCTTTTTCATTCATTTCTTGTTATTTTCTTACATTTCTTATTCTTTTTCTCTTTTTTGTGTTTCATTTAATATTTGTTTCTGGTTCTTTGTTAAATTTTTGTTGTGCTGTTCTATTTAATATACGTTATTTAACAATATATGTTAAAAATAGAGATTGATAATTTAAAAAAAATTTTAGATGATAGAAAATATTTGTAGAGAAAATACAGGAGGCTTTTGTGGAGTCCCATCGCTCCAACAAGTACATAACGGACCTGCAATGCACGCATCATTTGTGGACCCATTCGATAATCATGTTCTGTGCTTCCTTAATAGTTTTCACGGCTTATAAGAGCCGCTCAAGTGTAAGGTCAACCCCCTTCTTCTGATCCGCACACAACCTCTAGTTGCTCTTCTAACTCCTTCCCACTCGCAGACTTAGTCATCTCCATCAGATACTCGTCACTAAAGGGATTGGAATGCGTCTCCAGCAGCTCATCCACGGGTCATATTCGCGAAACCTCCTTCCAACATCCGGACTAGTCTAATTGCCTTGTCCACTACTGAGTTACTTATATCCTCGCGGCTAAATCTTCTGTGGTCGTGGACCTTAAACATTAAACTCGAGTTCCTTCTTGGTGAGATACAACTTGACTGGAGGAATGGAACACTCATGGAACCTCTTCGATGATAGCTGCTCCTGGATCTAGCCCTTGGCTTTCTGTATCCAATAGACTGGTAGCATTGGCTTTATTCTTTAGTCCTAGGGCTCTTGGTCATGTAGATAAAGCCAGGCTTGGGCGAAAATTCCTCAGCATTTCTACATATAACGATAGTCATGCGTTTCTTAGATAGTCATACGCCTTGAACACACGGACCCTAACGTCATCCTTGAAAATGAATGTCCGGGAAAGCATTCTTTTGCAGAACTGTCCTGTTTTATCCATATTGAGCATCCGTTCTGGATGATACTCGCACTCCGCAAGGATCTTCAGGAACGTGTTGTTTATGTAGTCCTCTGCTGCAGCCCAGTCAGCTGAGGCAGCTTTTCCGTGAAGAACAATACTTTTCGAATGATAACTTTTTGGAACTTTTCAAATCAACCCTTGCTCACTGTGAGGTCTGAAGCACTGATAGAGCCTCCTCGCCTTATCCTGGATGACCAGCAAATCCAACGGAATATTTTTCATTCAACTGTCCACTAGGGCAGACTCCGTTTTCACTAAGAACTTATTTCGACTTGTCACAAAGCGTTTTGCTCTCTTGTTGAAAGAGACAACAGTAGTCGATGAATTCTTCACTTTTACGGATGGGGTGAATAGTAGACTCATTCAAGTTGTAATGGCGGGCAACCTCCACGATTTTCTTGCCATATTTGATTATATCCTGGATGGTAAGTATCTTCCTCCGCCGCTAGAGTTTCATCGTCATGAGGCTTAGAAGGAGCAGTATGTTTAAAAGCCATCGTGAGGCTAAGATAAAAGTTCTCAGAAATTAAAAGTACATACTAAAACGTTTGGTGTGCCACAAGAATCGTTGCTGCCACAAAAATCTGAGAGGTTGGATAAATTTCTGAAAAAGACAGAATATATAAGTAACAAGTACAAAATTAATCAACTGACCAAGTAAAACTAATTATTATTTCATTTTTGAAAAAAAAAAATAATCAAACAATCACTAATCGGAAAATATCTAACTAACTGAATTAGGACCCTCTGACGTTTCAGAATCGAAACATTAACCCTAAAACGTCAATTGTGAACCTATAATTAAAGATTGTGTAATTTGTTAAATTCAATGATTTGTTTATCTAACATCAAAAACAACACCCTATCGTAAACCTACAAAACGCTAATTCATTTTCGTGCAAAAATAATATTACACAATCACTCATTAGATAATTACTTCCAAACAACTCGTATATTCCAAGCTCCATTGTAAATTAGAATTGCCATCTAAGAAATTCAAATCACTCAACAACATCTTCTCTTTGTTGTAATCCCCATCATTCACATTGAGTGTGAACTCTTCTATTATCATTTGCTGTGAAATATCAAGTCTCTAGTGGTGTTAACTTGCAACTATCAACTTGGGCTACGCACTTGCTTTTGTTGCCGCCAACTATTGTGATTTTATCATTTTAGGACTTGTGAAAAATCTGTCTTTTTTATTCAGTTTGTGTCGCTGCCTGCTATACTGTAAAGAAATGCCCGTTTTGAAATGAAGAAGATTGAGCAAACATTAGTTCGTACATAATTGAAAATGTTATTTTATGCAAATCTCCCTCTATACAGGCATTGTTGAGCTAGGCTGACAATGTGTACAAATGATGTGAATTTTATATTATTTACTGAATATTTCAATTAAAAAGAATGACAAAGCGACGCTGTAAGATGTTACTTGGTTTGTTTCTTTTTTTGGATTATCATGTACATAGTATTGGGAAAACTGAAATTCGCACTGAGACACAATAGTTCAAATGATATTATGTGTGTGGGAGAATGGCGGAAACTCAAGTGGATCGTGCTGTAAGCTTAAAATTTTACGTCATGTAAATTTACTGTTTGGCAATGTAATAGAAAAATAGATCACAAAAAAAACACTAAATCATGATAAATTGAAATCAGTGTCCAAGTTTGACAACTTGCGGATGATAATTTATGAAAGCTGTCAAAATGTGACAGTCAAACTTGATCGAAATTCGACAACGTGTTTATATTAGTTGAGATAAGTTTTGCGAACGTGACAGTTAAATCAAAATACATCCATAAATCATAGATTTTTTCTACATGACTTAAGAAAAAACCCAAATTAATATATTTTGACGACCCAGTTTTTTCTTAGACTTTCTAGTCTGCTGTTCATCCTGTACAAAAAGCCCGAACAAAGTCATCGAAAATAATTCGGAACAGTAACTGAAAAAGAACTATAGAAATACTGTCCAAACACAATGCCATTTCGAAAACCCTAAACTCAATTTGTGATTGTATAGCAGACGAAACGAAAAAATAGAAAGATTGTTGGCACATTCAACATGTTCGGTCCTGTTGTATGTCTTATACCGTTCAAACAAAACCGCACTTCTTCTAGATTTCGTAAAAACAAACCATCATGAAATCTCTCCACTTCATTACACCCAACATTGGCGGGAAGTACGTACACATCTACGAAAACTAGACAATGTACTTGGGTCTTCTAAATCGCAGTGCATTTAAAGAGTTATTCAACTTTCAAACTGTAAATACTATAATGGTCATTATGAAGTAGTTGAACTCTGGGATAGTAGTTAAGTTTTGGATTTCGGGTGCTGATTGCACCCCGCAAGTTCTACTAAGCATTAACTACTGTGTACAACTGGGATTACATATGTACGTGTGGCAGTACTGCAATGGTTTTTAGTCGATAGTATAATAGTATGCTCGCAATTCAGTTGGGTCTTCTACCTGTCTGGTTGGCATGTGCCAGTTAGACAGTTCTAATTAGTCGGGAAGTTCTTAAGCGAATTAATCAAAGAAGAAGGTGGGTAGTACTACGAGTATTATGATGGAAAACAAAATGATGGTCAACATTTAACGATATATTTTGGTAATTAGTAAAAATGAATGATGATTCTGTTTCAATTTTAATGCACAAAACGTGTGCTACCTATTAATTGGTCTCCTTTCAAACTATCTGGCTGACGAAAAAATTTCAGAATTACATTCGCCGAATTTAAACTCTAATAATGACTAGTTCCCTGCGTGGACTGATAAGTTTGTTTTTTACTTTCGAAATCGAACTGAGAGAATTTCGCAGCAGTCAGCCAGTAATAATTCACTAATGATCATTCTTAATTGAATTCTCCACCTTTAAAACGAAATTTGTTTTAATGAGCGCAAATTGATCTTGGCTTAGTGGGTAACCAAGTATCAGCATAAGTGTGAAGCTGCTAGAAGAAATAATTAAAAGTAGACTTTAGGGGGCTACTTGTTTTTTTTTAGTGGCGTAATCGTAGTTGAAGTAGTATAAAGAAAAAAAATTATGGGATCTTCATGAAATTATACTGATTTGGTTTGAAATCAATAATTTAAAATCAATATAATGAAGCTTAATCCCTGAAGTATGTTTCGGGCATAGAATTTGTGTTTTTAATTGATTTTCAGAAAAAAATACTATTTTGCCGAAACAACTCTTTGAAAGATAATGCAATTTTGTAATTTTCTTCTTAATAAACTTAATTTTACATCATGTATTGTTTTCAAATCGGTTATTGGGGTTTGTACCCCAAGTCTGTTGTATCAAAACAAAAGCTTTCAGCAAATTTTTGTCTAGCTCTGCCCAAAGTTAAACTTTGGTTCTTCAAAGCATCGGAAATATGATTTGAAAAATGGTAGTAGAACTAGCACTTATTTTAGGCAAAAACTGATATTTGTTTGGAACGCCTATTGTTTTGATCAATTCCACGTATCTACCTTGGAACTGGGTGTATACGTTCATAGTAGCTGTCGTCATCTGTCTTTTTGTAGTCTTAAGAGTCAAGGGCTGGATAACAATTCCAAAAAAGGACGTATTACAATAATTCGCCATGGCAAATGAATGGGTCTCTCCCACATGTGTCCTAGTGCTATAGCTAAGTACATAATGACACATAAAAAGGGTTGATCCTAAGACTGCCTCCATCATCATAACAAATGAGCGCATTCTATTTCGGGACTCTTCTGATCCAACATTATTTTTTTATTACTACAGTACGTCGAGAAATTGGGTCTTCGGTAATATAAATGAGCAGTAATTAGATCGTGTTTTCGAGAATATGTTGCAAATACTCGTTCAAATCTGGTTCTTATATAATGACTGATGTAACCTAACCTAGATATTATTCTCCTGTTCTCAGCCTCAAATATGCTCCAAAGAGTTTCTAAAATATCAAAATCTCACCTTTCAGAGCTCCAGAAAACGAATAATTAACAAATTCTATAATGACAAAATATGAAATAAATTTGGCAAAGTATTGGAACATCGAAGACCAAAAAATATTGAACCAATCATCAGTATTGAGGTTTCCTTATTTTAGAGGCCATCTAACCCACGTGTAATTTTTTTCATAAACAAAAAATCGAGTTTTTTTTACTAGCAAACACGAGTTCAATACTAAATAGCTGTGAATATGTTTTTGTTAGATTTTTGCCAGTTTCTGAAAGTCGCACGTGCATGTCTGTCTTTTCCTTTAGCAAAAAACCTTTCTATAACAATCAATTTCTCTGAGCCTCGTTATTATTGACACGCTAGGCGGTCATTTATACCATGCAGGGAGAAATCTTAGGCTGTCTGACGTTTTTAGTGATGTTCACATCTTCGTACAGTAGCTGAACTCGCTCGCGTGTATCTATCAAATTCACAAATGTTTGGCGCTTTTTTCATGTGTATTTGGTAGTGTATGTAAACCGATTAAGGCAATTATATGAAAAGAGTGAAAAGAATGTTTTTATTCACTTGTCTCGTGCCCCTCAAAAACATCTGTTTACATACTCTACTCCTTTCCTAAGCAGTTATAGATTGCGAGGGTAAGTTCTACTTTTGACCAAAGCTGAATTTCATCAAAATATACTGAAAGAACAGCAGAGACGAAACCAAAACGAGTCAAGGCTACCTATGTCAATGTTTCTGACATTTTCCGTGAATATCCTATAACCAATGGTCATTTAGCAGAAGCGCAAAGTGTCCAGTCTAGGAATGCCTTAGATAAAACGTTAGTAATTATACGAAATTCAGCTAGGCCGGCCTGCCACATTGCAATGCCACTTACCGAGTGTTAATAGTTTAGCTCAATTGTTTCACAAATAAAAACATTAGTAAAAAACTTCGCTTCGGACGACAGGTGACATACTCAATGCGAACAACTTAAAATTTTGGAGGCATGAAAATAATAATTTGCGCAAAAATTAAAAGGAAATATATATGTAAATATATATGTAAATATATATGTAAATCTATATGTAAATATATATATATATATATATATATATATATATATATATATATATATTTACATATATATATATATATAAATATATATATACAACCAGATAAACCAAGATAATACGAAAACTAAGGTACAACTAAGCCAAATGCAATACTAGGTGACTAGTACGAAACTTAAAGCTTGATTATTTTTAAATTAATTAAAAAAAACTCCTCGAGGGTACGTAAATTCCATCTGGAAAACTACGCGAAAAATGGGTTTCTATTCATGCAAAGCTCAACCTTTACAAGGAATATCTTATTGGGAGACGGACGTCAGTACACTTAAACAAATTTCAACTGTCATAACAAGCACTAAGTAAGGTGAGACCAAAAATTATATATCATTTTTTGATGATGTATTGCCAGATTTAATTGATAACTTAAAAATCCCAAGAAGAAGAGGAATAGAATATCATTAACGCTAGGTAGAGTTTCATCTGGGCCCCAAGATTGTCTTTAGGATATTCAAACTTGAAAAATAAAATATTTTGATTCTCTGCAATACCTTCCCCCAATCGGAATTTTGCAATATTTATAGCTAAATTCAAATATATTTTAGGAAAAAACGTTGACCCTTCAATTCTTAAGACTATTTACTATGGAAAGTAAATAAAAAACAACAAATTGACTGATCATCAGAGAGTTTCTACTTAAGGGTGATCGCCACTGTGACGGCCGAAAAATATGTGATTTTCGGGAATTTTGTTGACCGAGAAAATAAAAGAATTTGGGGATCAAGTTTTACTCATTTTATTAAGTGTACATTGAAGATTATTATCCTAAATTTTTATAAAAAAATATCAAATCGTTGACAAGGAAGCTAATAATTTGTGTCGAGCCCCTAAAAAATTCCCCCGCCATGGTCGCATCGATTTCTAATAAACGGGTCATTTGAAGAAAAAAATTCAAATTGCATTATGATCTGTATAAATGTAGTTATGGTTGCGCGTAGCCGATTTTTTTCATTTTGATTTGAAAGAAAATGGCGCCCCTTGAAGTTTTTTCCCTTTTTTCCTTTTTGTTTTGGATTCAAACAGCCTTCAAAAACCTTAAAAATTAATATTTTCAAATTCGGCTACGTGCAACCTTAGCCACTGTACATTCGAATAAAACAAATAAAAATGAAAATTGGCTGGTACTTGTTTGTCTCACTAAAGTGACTATAATTCCGAAAGTTTTTGGAATTTCGATCTAGAATTTTATACACATATTTTTGAATGATAAACCTTGATTTTAAGCAAACAAACAAAAATTGTTTACCCGTCACAAACAGTTTGCAACAGCTGTGTTTGAAGACACGAAGAAAAAATTACAGTCATCTCGGTTCATTTGGAATGTATCGGTCCACAATGATCCCCAGAAGAATTTCAAATTTCAAAAATCTGACTGAGCTAATATTTGTAAATATTTCTCAACAAAAAAAAAACAGGTGTATCTAAAATCCCAAAAAGTAGTATTATAGTACAGATTCTGTATATTATTTTCGCAGCCAGTGTAACAAGCAAAATTAAAAAAAAAAAACTTCAAAACAACAGTGGAGCAGCTTTCTCGTTCGTAAACGCTGCCAAATTTCTCTTAGTTTAAAAATTATCACATTGTACGAACAGTTATGCCAACAAAACGAACCAAAAATTATACTGACCAGATATCGGTATAACATATCAAAATTCTTCAAAACAGTCTTTTTACACGTCGATATACAAGTCACCCGTTGTATGAGCTGCTTTTACATCATAAATTATTCTGAAATGATGTCTTTTGAACGTCCTTAATTGCGGGAAATGAAAAGGAGTCTAGGAAGCAATATTGAGCCTGTATGCATCCAGCATGAGCTTTGTCATCAACCACTTCACTGCCTTCTAAAAGTCCTTCATGTCATTTCTAGACCTGCCTTTGTGGCCTCTAGAATATCTACTGGTCAAATGACAAACGGTCACTCCGAGCCTATTGAGTTTCACACAAAACTTTATCGCGTATGTTGCTTTACCCTACTGTAATCCTCCGCTTTAAACATTTTCACGACACGTAAAAACCTAAATGGCAACAACAAAATTAACTTTAAAACAGCTTCCAATTCAAAACTTATTTTTCCAACAAAAGTGTGATTCAAATATAATAGCTCTTAAAAATATATATTAATATTCATGCATATTTAAAAACCCAGCTAAGATCAATTATCCAATAAAAGCTAGAAACAGTCAAAATTCACTAATGGTACTGCATGCAATTCATATCATATTGATTCAACCAGCTCTTTTGTTGACAAAAAAAGAACTGACTTAGATCATAGTGAACATTTAAAAGGTATTTTAAAGCTTCAATTTCCAGAGGCATGCCCTAAGCAAAGTTTGTACCTTAGCTCAGTTTGGAGCAAGTTTATGACGTTCTCAGGATCTCAAACACACCTGAAGATCGGTTCCAAAATTTTTCATGCTCAAAAATTGCATACTTCTTCCTGACTTCCATACTTCTTCTCTTCTTAAAAAAAACCATACGATTTTTTTGCCGACAATTCTTGGCAGGCAAATTTCAAGTGTCAAACAATCAGTTACGGTATGTTTGAAGATATTTGTATTTAAATCTCGAAACTCTCGAAAAAATCAATTTTTTCTCTTGATTTTCTGCAAGCAAATTTTTATTCGAAATTTATTCCTCGACTTCTTTGGTTTTCGGCAGATTTTCCTCCACGACAGTTTTACTATTTTTACTATTTACTACTTGTTTTTGCACTGTCGGTTTTTGCCCATGCTAGGAGCTTATATCGGCTTTGCAAATTTTATGTTGTTTAAGCATTAAGTCTTGGATATCATGAATTTCACTTAAAATTAATATTAAACCGATTTGTCGTGTGCGTTCACAGTTTGTTGAAAATGGAATGGAAAAGGGTGCTTCTTCGTCATATTGTACTATATTATTGTTCGGCTACCACTGGGCTATTAATTTCCCACCATCATTTGTTACATCTATTTTGTATATTTATACGTGTTTTCCTATATGCATACAAAAAAAAATCACCTGAATAGTTTTATAGCCCGTTCGCACTGAGGCTAAATCACGTGATTTCGATTAGCTGATTTCGTTGTCAGCACTAAATCTAGCTGATTTGAGAGTGCAGTGCCTATGATCACTATTAGCCAATGATCATAAAACCATAGTAATCAGTCTTTTGATACAAATTGAATGTCATGAAGAAGTATGCATTGTGTAGTATTATGTTGTCAAGTATGAATTGTTATATTGTGCTTTCCTGATTCGAAATTAAACTTCCAAAACGATTTTCACTAATCTATAATTTTAATCTTTCTTATTGCAGGTACGTACATCGTTTTCAACGTTATTTACTTTGAACATGCGAAATATAATCCGGCAAGTATTTTTTGTGAACAATTTGTGATAATTAATTTATGATGGAACATATAGTGGTATATGATAGAACATGAATCAATAAATCCAATTGGTGAATCAATCTTTTTGACATTTAATCAAACTTTTCAAAATTCATCTGATCAATGGAATGTCTTTCCAAAACACTTATGTTCGCAACACTGCTACTCATGCTTTCAGAGTTGAGTTTACTATTCAATTGCGATATGCGATGCTTACGCTATAGATCATCTGCAATATGTCACCTTGTACCTTGGTTTTAAGTTGGCAAAAAAAAAATACTTGTATAACTTGTGGGTTTCGAGGGTAATCGAAGATTTAAAATTTTTTATATATACATATATTTAAGAAAATTCTTGGCGAAAAAATCCCAAGTGAAGGTTTCTCAACGGAATTATGTTTATTGTGGTATTAAAAAAGTTATGTGTCTAAAATGACTGAACTAACGTTGAAAGAGTATTATTCCAGTTAATTTTGAGAGGCTGATCTTTATTGTTTTTCATATTTGATTGATTAAGCAAGCTTTCAATTTGTGGCTACACTTGTACAAATATGTTTCATCTTTCACACAAATTATACAACTCTTCATAAACATTGTCCATGGCAAATATTCATCAAAATTTGGAAATCTGTAAGCTTAAGCAATTAATTTCCAGTCAAACCTTTTTAAGCTGAAAATATAACAAAAAATACACAGAGCCAGTGAGATTATTTAAAGGATATTCGAAGTTACTTTGAGCGCCTCTTTCTGATTGAATCACAAAAGAAAAGGTCTGCCATTTGGAATTATCGAATATACTAGAAATCATAGTAAAATTGATCAATCATAGTAAAAAAAAATTAAACGAGTCACGGAGCCTTACAATCGATTGAAAAATAAAGAGTCTCCGTTCGAGGACGTCGAAAAACCCTTCACTTCACTGTTGATCGTTTCTAAGTTGCATCATCTCTTAAAAAACCTCAGCTTGAGTTGGGGGATTGAAGCGAATCAGTTGGAAGGCTCTTCAGTGAGTAACGAATTGTTGAGCACTCTCTAGCTGCAGCGGCCTCCGGATCAAACATAGACTATTTTAGTCTGCTCACCGGGAGCCAGCCTTGACAAACTTGCGAAGATAACAAAATCAAAACAAAATCGAAACCGACAAAATCACCGAAGTTTTAATCAACCCTGAGGTGTCCGAGCTAACAAAACAAGTATTCGTCCTCACCCATTTGTTGGACCGACTCTTCCGTGATCACAACACGAAAGGTCTGATTCTACCACCGAAAATTCGGCTGCAAGGGGCAGAAATCTGTTCTACGAGGCTGGTTTCTGGGGGTAAAATAACTAAGCCACTGTTTTTTTTTCAGACGATGGGACAAAGTGACTGATAGATCATCCAGTCATTGCTTAGTTATATTCGACAGACTGTCTAAACGACATTATCTTATTGGTGCAGATATTTTAGCACTTCCAGCACCTAAAACCGGAAGAATAACTCCTTCTGGTCTTCGACTTGTTACGTCAAACCATTGACCATTAATGCTTCCGGACGAAAGGTGATTACACCGGAATTAGAACCCAACTTCATCATTGCCAATGTTTTTAGATCAATTTTTGAGCAGACTTCCTCTGTCACTTTGTGCTAGTCGTGGACTTGGCACACGCTGTCCTGGTGGATCCTCTCACTTCACTATGAAAGGCACGTACACATCGTACAACATTCCGAAACTTATCGTCTTGATTGAGGCATCCACTGATCCACGGATACATTCCTTTCTCTAGAAATAGAAAACACATAACATATCACATTGTAACCACTGGCCTTTCAATCGAGAATTTTTTGCTTTGCTAGTTGGGGCGAGATCGCCCCGACCAGCAAAGCTAGATTCCTGTATTGAATTACATATATATTCTGAACCATCTTCTCGACAGACCTGACTAAGCCTACCATCAAATTCCAGTCGAGTGGAGTTAGGTAGACGTTTTTAAGATGAAAAAATAAAAAATACGTAGAGCCAATTATAGTATTTTAAGGGTATTCTGAAATTTATTGTTTTTGAGCCTTTGGATTGCAAGGAGGGCTTCTAAGAAATGGCAGCTTTTGTCTGTCATCAGCTAACGGGACTTTTAATTGTTCGTCTTGCTCATTGCTCGGCAGTTCACCAAAGTTTTGATATCATTGGACCTGTATTTTTAAATGATAACATGTTGGATTTATCTCCTTGTTCTTGTAAGCTGAGCGGCCAGGTGTATCTTGCTAACCGGTTGATATAACTTGTGCGAATTAATTTTTCCTCCTAAGCTTTCTTGTTTGCTCGCTCCATCCGTTTCACTACTCAAAGATAACGATAAGCCTCTACACGTGCCCGAGTTCTCTGAGTCTGAAGAACAGGAAAAATAAACTGTCGAAAATATAAAAAAAATTCAAAATGTCGCGTTCATCGTTGTGCTACAGCAAAACTTTGGAGATTCCCTACGTTCTCCTCTTTCATAATTGTCCCATAGTTACAATATGAGATTCCTCTAAGTAAGATTTAATCTCCTTCTTTGCTGTACTAGGCTCGAACCAAAACTTGGTTTCTGTCTACCAGCTTTGAAATTTTGATGCCTTGAGACGACTAAAATTCTCTACCTAAATTCGAATAAATCACTGATTGTAGACAACTCGTCTTGCAAACCTGTGGAAATTAAAAATGTCATGGTTTGAAAATAAATTTTCCGCAGCTATGTTTCTATACAAAAAACAACATAAAAACGACTCCAAATGCTCTAACATTAAACTTGACATTGAAAACCACACCATTTCAAGATACATACTTTTTCCATGGCAATGTACTTCTCTATTACACCATTACAAATCAATCAAAACACCATTTTCTGAAGCAAAATCTTCCTCATGTTCGATAATCAAAAACAATAGCACCGCAATAGCAATTCAACCATAAAACGAATCAAGTTTTTGTGCGCGGAAAAAACATGAAAATCCGAAAGAAAACAAACGAACCAATCTCAGCAAATCAGTCTGTTTTTTTGCATATCTTTTGCGTATATTTTCTTCCTGTCTATCTATCTATTAATGGATCTGTTCCCGCTCGGTCGATCCGAAAAACATCAACTCATTGAACTGTGAAAGACTGATGGATCAGACACCAACCAAACCAAACCAAAGAGCCAGTCAAATAACAGCGTTGGAAATATTCAAGAAAGTCAAAGAAACAACACGAAGATGAAAAACATCACAAAAAATGGAATAGAGTTAGTGGAACGTCTGTGAAGGAAGGCGAAGGGAGGGGAGACAGCAAGCAAAAAATGAAATAAATTTGTCTAAGGTCACTGACCTTAAATGCACGGTCGTACATTTATCATCAAGCTTTTCTTTCACAAAAGCTACATACACTACAATACGCGCAGAAGTTGCTAGACGGACAACTGACAGAAAAACAGAGTAGCTGAACTGAGTAAGATGTGGCAAAATAGTCAGCCAGTCAGCTAGCCAGCACATTAACCGATCCGTCATTATTATTGTAGTTACTGCCGATCGAACTGATCGTATCTAATTAGAGGAAAACTGTAACTAATATAAAAAAGATACTTGCAGTAGATAATAACAGACGTCGATCTGAAGCTCATAACTGTAATGGATATACTGTATGTATTTATTGCATTGAAAATGTTAATCTATTCATCACATTTTCTGGTTTAGTGTATTATATAAACCGAATTACAGTGGTAGCGACGACCTTTTAAAATTTCAAGACACAATGCAGCGGATCTTGTCTCGAACAGATTGAAAGAAAGCAAATAAAGTCTACGATACGCACGTCGACAATAAAATGTCTGCCTGCGCGCGTAAATTTTTAAAAAAAACTACGGTTGGCCGTTGAGTTAATGAGAGGAAAGCGCGGACGCGTTGTAGTATCGTAGAAATGTTGGTTTTTACTATGATGAATACAAAGATCTATAGATAAATGTTTAAAAGAAACTCGATTGAGCCGATTGTTTGCAATAAAAACGCGAAATGGCCAATAAAACTGGTGATCTCTATTCGTAATGCACGACGACGTCATGGCTACGATGCGCCTTGGATAGCACACCGAACCACATCACACTTTTTATCGTGGCGCGTTAATCTCTGATGACGTTTATGAAAGCGCTATATCATTGTGATGATTATCACTATAGTCTCTAACCAATACCATCGTCAAACACGCCGCCATTATCGTTTTCTTCATGTTCATCATTATGATGTTGATGAGGAGATCGTTATTATAATGAGCGAAAGGTTGTCAACCTTCTTTTCATACTTTCATATCGAGCAAAATAGAAAAATCATCGATTCGTCTTGTATACTAAACCATTTCTCTTCGATTTCTTCTCCTTCCTTTGCTCTTTTTCTTCTTTTTTCGTTCGATTCTTTAGATATACTTATTCGCATTCGATTCGTGTTTTTGCAAGTATTTTTCCGTATTTTTGATGTTTTCTCAGCAAAATTTTCCATAAATCTCTAGATAGTTCACCTTTTCTAGGCTTTTAGTATTGCTGGGCGAGTCCATAATTCACGTAGTAATGGATCAGCTTGAAAGGAAATCAATAAAAAAAAATCACGTTTGATTATGTCTGCTTGTGGTCGGAAAGCTGGATTAATTAATATATTCATGATTTGTGGTAAATCCGATAAGATGGTGATTCGTTATGGTAGCATTTTTTCAATGTATTCTTTTTGAATACGGTGCGAATATGAATTTTTGTTTATTGATGAAAATAAAGCGATTAAGATTCAGGGTTTTCTATAACTTCATGATTGCGTATCGAAATGAATAGAAAACAAACTGATTTCAATGAACCTATTTTGAATCCTATTGTGATTGACTATCATCTATTCAATGAGATAACATTCATCCTTCTTTCATATTGATCTACAAATGAAAACTTTGAAAATCAGGTGTATATTCACAGAATCGATCTAACAGTTAATAAATTCTAAAATATAAAAAAAAAACATTGTGAATAAATTTTGCTTAAAAATCTCCACACTCCAACCTAAAATTCATTAAAAATTTTATTCATAATTTCTAGCACCCGATTATATTTTTACAGATTTCGCTTCAACGAATCTGGTATGACTGGTTTAATGTGTCGTAAGCACTCATTGTGTCTCCACGTGTTTCAAATTTGAATATTCATCAGTGTGATATAATACTAGAATCAGTTACGGTGCAATGAGCAAATGAGTGTATATGTAATGTTTTCAAAAACAAAAAAGAGTGCTAGTGGATGATTTAGTTTTTTATTTGCTTTATTTTCCATTCAAAAAGGAAAAGTTTATGGTTTTATATGAATAGTATGAATGGTATTTACTTTGTTAGAAAGTATGCATTAGTCATGAGCAATAAATTGATGTGTTGCGTCTGAAGCATTATGATGCATTATATACACAGAATGAAGCTCGTTTGATAATATATTATTTATTTTGTTGACTGGTTTTTGACTATTTTGATCCGCATAAATATGATTAACCAATATTGCTAGCTCTCGTGATCTGCAGATTTGCAGGTACGGCCTATAACTATAGGACTTCAATTTAAATATGCAATTAAATGCATTGATTTTTTTATAAACTGTCGACATCCATTGGAAAATAATCTTAATCTTGACATAAAACCCAATAAATACGCCTAATTTTGTGAGGTCAATATAGTTTTGGTTCCATACGCCTGTTTCTGCATATGAAGTGCGTCCCAAATGTATCGGATCTCCGCTCAAAATTCCGTGCTGGTATTATTCATTGTTTCACCTGGGTCATGTCATCCTTCGACTCCTTATGACTAAACAACAGCTTCCCACACTCTGAAGCAGTTCTGGAAGTCAGTTTCAGTGCACTCATTACATTCGCCAAACAGCCAAAAGTCGCAAGATGCGATATGGTGACTGTACGTAGGCTGGCGAAGTTGTATAATTTTGTGTTTTGCCAAAAGTTGTTGCATAAGGTTCGTTAAATACGCTGGCGCTTTATCGTGGTAGAGAAGAGTCGTCGTTTGCTCTTCACTGCGTCATTCAGTCTTGTATACTCAAAAGTATATATATAGTCAATTATATACTTATATCTATTTACTTTTACTTATATATTTACTTTTATTTATTAATCATTATTTATTCATGCATAAAATCAGCCACAATCTGCGGTCTAACATTATTATTACATAAACTAGAAGCACATCAATTCTTTGCTTTCAATTGCCCAATTGGTGGAATTATGCTTTGCATTTCTTCAAAAAATCCTTCTTTCTTTAATGTGTTAATTACTCACTTATTCTTTCATTATTTTTCTCTTGTTACTTTGTTCACTTTTTTCTAATTACACATTCCATAACTTTTTTCTGCGTAAATTTTTCTAGATTTTTTTTGTTTATTTTTTTTGCAGTATAAGTTTTCCCTACATCACTTTCCTTCATAATTTTTTGCTTTATAATTTGTGGCGTATATATTTTTTGTCCTGCAATACTTCCATCTATAATTTTTCGCTTTATCATTTTTTTTCCGCAATCTTGCAGAAATTCATTCTCTTCATACGTAGAACCTCTCACTCTCAAACCATAGCTTGTTAAAATTGATGATACACAAATTAGGTTTAAACTCTTGTTTACTTCTGATTTACTTAACTTAGAACTTGTCGTGACAAACATTTTATTTATTGCCTATGGCCGGATTCGAACCAGGGTCCAGGCATGCCAAACGCTGAAGCTCAACTTAATAGGTAACAACAATGCTCTTCTCTTTTCTACACTATGACCCAATTACTACTTTTGTTGATTTTTGGGATTCCATGTAGAAACAAAACTACTTAGCTAAACTAATTAAAAAACACCCGAAAATAATGGTAGCATATACAAAGCATACCTGTAGATTAAAGGTCGAAGGTCATCATAAACTACACGTTGCATTTTCAAACCCTGCCGCACTGGATCTTTAAAATTCAACATAATTCCAGCTTTAATGGAGAAAATCGCGTATGATTTTATCGCAAACTCCCCTGGTCTTTGTGATTTTATAAAACCAATATAGTTTTGGGGATTGCTTTGGTGAAATGTTAAATTCTTGTCTTTTCAAAACAGCAAAAAATTTCATCAATCAACATGTACGTGCATCGTAGATCATACACGTTTTGACCTGTATTTGGTGAAACCGTGAAAGTGCAAATGCATTCTTCGGTTGTTAGAAGTGCATACTACAAAACCCACCATACACTAATGAATTCTGCAATTTTGTATCCACGGTACTATGCAAAATCACCTCTTTCAAGCATACGCTTTTCGGATTGCAACATCAAATCCCTCTCCATAATCCGTACGGGCGAATGACAAAACATAGAAAAGTTTAATGTGACTTTAGCACTTCACCAACATCACTAACAAACCGAACCGTTTTTGCATACTGCAATGAAATGTGATTGCACATTATGCAAAATGCACGTGATTAGCATTGCACATTGACTGCAATCGTCTTAAAAACAATAACGAATGAATCCTAACGTTTTTGTTGCTATTGTTGTTGTTGTTGTTTGTGCTACTGCATGTGATGGTATGTAATTTAAAATGAAACGGTAGAATAACAGTAATGTTTCAAGGAAACGATTGAGTGAATGAATGAGTGAATTGAATGGATTGTTGCATGAGTGAGGCTCGAAAGGTGAATCATAGAGGCGTGGAGTGGAATTAGGTAAATTGTTAGATTTGAAGAAATGAGAATAAATAATCGGGTTGAAGGTTCATTATATGTATGAGTATTTATCGGGTGTAGGAAAGAATGTGGATATTTTGTTGGTGGGTTTGTATAGTATAACTGAAGCAAGTAAATTTAACTATTACGTATCTTTTAAGGCAGAGACAAATGTATAGAAGCAAAACATATACTATATTATAAACGTACAAAGTATGCGCAAGTGAAATGTTACTGCAGTAAAACCTCTCTAAGCTGGAGAAATATGTCCGTTAAAGAGAGATGCTCGATCAGAAAAGACTCGAAATAAACATTTGAAAGCCCAATTTGGCCCAATTTTTTTAGTGGTGAAATAATCATCTGAAAAATTCATTAACTATATCTTTATATTTTAATACCTAAATATTATGCTCGTTATGCGAAAAATATTTTTGGAAGGGCATCAAGTTTTTTTAAAAATAGTTTCATCATTTTATGAATTAGTTTAATGATTGATTGCAGTTCCATCATGTCGAACAGTTCCAGCATTGATTGCACATTTTTCACTTCTAATTCTCATCAGTCAGCATTATTTAAGTAGTGGACGAAAATCATTTTTCTGACGTTTCAAAGGTTTCCAAATTATTCACGATTTATAATTTTGCAAAATATTTACGCTTCCAGTTGACCCCGTGGTTATCAATGTTTTTTCTTTTTTGCTATCCATTTTTGCACATAACCAAGTTTTCTCTATATCTTGTTTGACAGGAACTATTTTGAGCACTTCAAAAGCACTTTGTATCATTGCATTAAAATCTCTTAGTTGGCCAGATGTATTCCAGTATAACTTTTTTTTGCGTCGTGAAGGGCAAAAAAAAATCTTTCAAAGATATCCGGCTCCCCAAATCATAGGTTATGTAAGGTGTTTATTTACTAAAAAAAGTATTCCAACCGGCAACTCTTCTCTCGCTTTGTGCAGCATATTTTGAGACTGTGCGCCAGTTGTGCCAGCATCGTTCCACAGTCGACTTTAGCGTGATCAAGCCACTCGTGGCCTCAAAGCTGCTCCTCAAACTTGCAAATCATCATTGTACTCACCCAAACAGTATCGACGATACGGTGTACCCACCTTATCTATTCTGTTACGGTATCTTCTAAAGTAACGGTGTCCCACCAGAAATTCATCCCATCAGAAATTAACCTCTCGGTGGCCACGGCTGAAACATAGCTCAAAAAGATATGAGTACATCCGTCCAACGACCTTTGCTACTTGCGTCAGAACGCAAAGAAGGGTAACTCTATCCATGAGGTCTATCGGGACCACTGCTAATGTCACTACCATAGTGTCTTCTGAAACCATCCGATAGCTAGTGTTGATACACAGGGGACCTCTGAGCTGGATATTAGCAATCCGCGCTCCAAACTTCGGAATTCGTCTGCCGAAATTTCCGCCCACGACATGTGCAGATTAATGTAGTTCGTCGTCAGAAGCCTTCATCCCGTTTCGCTAGAGCCACTGAGTTTGGCTATCAACCTACTAAGCGATCCGACACTTCCCAGAGCACTATGACATACCTTTCTTATGTGGTCCCAGAAGGTCAATGTAGTGTCCAGCTTCATTCCCAGGTACATTACCATCCTAGAGGTCTGGATCTCTGCGGAGCCCACAGTCATCGGGATGACAAGTATCTTAAGTTTCGTTAGCAAAATGATATGTGCTTCCGACAGCACCAGCTCTAGTCTATCTTCGATTTATGTCTCACAGCTGGTGGTCGGTCCATCCACCGCTCCACTCTCCTCATGACTTGGTTAAGTCTGAATTGGGCGAACTCGGTTGTTCTGGAAGTGATAACCGCTGCCGCGGTGTCAGTGTAAACCATCAGAAAAACATCCGTTGGCATTTCCATGTGTAGCAGTTCATCGTAAACAATGATCCAAAATTCAGGTCCAAGGATTGATTCCTGCGCTACCCTTGAAGTGATAACCCTTCTCTGAGCTCCTTCGTTGGCTGCGAACAGCAGCCGTCGATCGCTAAGGTAGTCGCGCATAATAACCAACAAGTAGTCAGGAGAGCTGCAACTATTCTCGAAGGCACATAGCACATGTGTCCACCTCGCCGAATTAAAGGCAATTCAGATATCTCGAGTCATAAGGAAAACGACCGGTCTGGCGCTGAGGCATGCATCCTCCGCTCTTGATACCGCATCAGTCACTGTTGAGATGGCACCAACAGTTCAATGCTCTTTTCGGAGATGAATCAGATGGATCATCACGAGCTGATGTAGTTGCTGACTGTGTGGCTTCAATAACCGCTCGAGGAGCTTCCACATAGTCTGCAGAGTGGGCGGCACGTTAACAGATTCTCTGAGTCTTCCTTTCCCTTATCCATAAGTGTTTAGTCGGCAACTTTGAATTGCGTTGAGAAGACCCCCACCACTAAACAGGAATTATATAACTCCGGTAATAAACAGGAGCTATATAATTTTAACCATAGGTTTAAGTCCTTCGATCGGCACTCTAGCAGAGCTTGGAGCCTTCCTATTCCGCATTCCAGACACTGCATCAATCAGCTTCCCCTCCGTAAAGAGAAGAACGTATCTCTCACTTGCTTGTGCCCCTCACCCTACGGGTCCTAATTGATATTCTCTAAAAGAGCCTGCCATTTGTAGTGTTTGTTCCTTCGATTAACTCTTTTTTTACGGACTTGTGGGCTGTCGAAGTTTTGGTAGCCTGCGGTCTATTTCTAAAGCTATGCGTCGTAATTCAGAGAATTCATCGTCCCACCAATAGGTTTTTTCCGTCGGGGCATTGAGGTATAGCACCCTCTCCGCATCCGCCCCATGGTTCTAGCAGCAGTAGGCTCAACTAGTCTGTACGATGGTAGCGTCAAAACCCATTTCTTCTGATTTGTCGTCAACGTAATGCAGGGAGATGTCCTTAAGGACCAGTGCCACCGTATATATTCAAAATAATTGTTAAAAGGCAAATGTTTGCAAAAACTTTTAAGCTCCAAAAACTTGGTCCCTATAATTATTAACATCTAACATTATTGATTTAATTATATACAATTCCGTATAGGTAGAACTTTGACAAAAAAAAATATTTAAAAAATCCAAAAACCATAACTCCAAATTTTTTCTAAGTCATTTTTAAACTAAACATCAAATATCGAAGACTTCCGAAATGTAAAGGAATTTTTATTTGATCTTACATCCCCAATCAACATGCAGCAAAATCCAGGCCTTAAATAATTTTACTAAGATTACCATCTTTAAAAATATTTTCTTTTCAAAGATCGCTTCTGTTCGGCATACTGTCGTTATCATCTTACCATCATACATATAACGCTTCTACGGCTTCACGGCGACGATTGTCTGACCAACAAACAAACCATTCTTCTTCAAACCAAGCATAAATACGATAAAATTCTCGCTGCTTCTTCAACCGCTTTCTCACAGGGTACAGTCCTAAGACCATAATTATTTTCAGTTAAATTTTTCATCTCGGCCTTAGACAGAAATGCGGCGAGGGTCTCTCGATCTGTTGATATTAATTTACAGGGCTTTTGTTTCTATCTGCCACTGGTCACGCACTCGAGGTTTCATTTCTTTTTTTCTTGTCGGCTTTTGTTTAATAACAGCAACTATAAAGAAGGCTGTAGACTGGAATAGCGAAAATCTGATGAGAGAAAAATAAAATATCAAAGATTGTAGAAACGAATTAAAAGGGAGACATAATGAAAACAAAGAATAGTTTGTTGTCGTCATATTCATATAATATATAATATTCCTCCTTCGTGATCGAATTTACGAGCTTGAGATTTTCTGGATCACATAATACTTTGTACAAGGTTAAACCTCTGACGTTTTATTTTTTTTATTTTCTTTGCGATGTCTACCCGGAGTTTTGTTGTCTTTCTTGGTGCACTATCTACACACAAGCTTACATGTTGTAGATTTTGCACACAATGTATGATGATCGCCTGACCTCACTTCTTCCTAGACTTGCATGTATGGTATATCGAAGAAAATGATATAAAACATACTAAAATGAAAGATCCAACAAAAATCAGTACGCTTCGTTAAATCTTGAAAGTCTTTGTTGTCAGTTAACCTTTGTCTCTCTTCTTCGACTATTTTTTCTTCTTCGCCATACCAATTTGTCTTGTGTTTTTTACTTGCTTTGTTTTCGTTTTCGAAGCCACGACTGTGAAATATGAAAATCGCGCAGAAATTTCGGTAGAATGCACAACAAACTGACACAACAGTTGTGTCCCATTTGGCTAGTCTGGTGATTTCGTTTGGCATTTATTATGTTTCTGACGGAATGGAGAAATGAATTTAAGACGTCGTCCAAAGACCAAGAGCTTTTTTAGTGTATTATTCACTCGATTGTGGCATCTGCATTTTGAGCTACGATACTAGTTTGGTTTATTTTTGTCTGTTAACGATTGTTGTCTGCACATTACTGGTTCTTGGAGTAATTTGTCGGTCGGGTGGATGTGGAATTATTTTTATTAGTTGAAAAAAGACCCTGAAATTTTAAAGGGGATGGGATATAAAGCTAGCTTGATGAAATATAGCGTGAAGCTATGAAATTTCCTTGTTTCCGGACTATTTAATTTGACTGATGATGAAATCTTTGGTATCATTTAAATTGTCATGCAATGTAGGAACCAACAATATTTATAAAGCAAGATAGAAAAATTGTCTTACTTGTATTTGACAGCTCAAGGTTCGAGGCTTCCACTATAGGGCGCTGAATCCGCCTTTGGTGTGCCGACCGCATCTGCACATGCCATTCTTGGGAAGTGGGTAGTTGACAACAGGGTAGTTGACAAAGACGAATCGATGACTTCTGATGTCTCAGGCCCACGAAAGTTTTCCTTTCAGAGCCCAACCATGCGACTGCGGTATTCCTACTCAACAAGAGCAGGAAAGTTTGCAGAGCCATGACAGGCATTCTGACTGGACACAACTGCCTAGGAAAACATATGTACCGAATAGGTGTTGTACAGAATTATCTCTGTTCATCGTGCCTAGAAGAGACTGACTCTGTGGAGCATTTCCTCTGTGAATGCCAAGCGTTTGCGCGTCTCAGATATCAATGCTTTAGGTGAGATGTGGCACGTATGCAGAAGATAGCCTCTTTTCCCCTATCAGAGATCCTAGATTTTTTTTAAAAACTATACATGCGTTCTAATCTATAATTTCTTTTATCCTGTCGAGATTTCTTTTGTCCTTCCGATAAATACTCGAAATTATTTTTCTTTTCGGTCTCAAGCTGAACATTAGAGGTGTTAAAAATTTTCTCCAAACTTTGAAGTTTAATTAATTGATTCCATTATTCTTCCATCGCATTGGTTGATTTTGAAGAAATCCGGCTGCTGTTTTCTATCGATGACCCATCTGTCCTAAACTGCAATTGCGTTAAAACAAGCAAAAGGGTGTGCGTTTTGCCCGGTAAATATGCTGAAAACAGAATCCCATATGTTGCAATAATGGAATGTAATTGGAAAAACTAAATCTAAACTAGTTGAAAGGATTAACTCTGCTTTCGAGAGGACATTGAGAGACAACATAAAAGTAAAATTGTATCTCAAAAAAAAACTCTCATAAATCGTGCAAATCCAGTGGAAATTTAAAAAAAAGCAAAAAAGAACTGTCAAAAATCTACAATGAAATGCAACAACTCTAGATGGAACTATAATGCAATCTTACGAGGATGTTTTGCAGGTGTTGCGTTCGGTCAAAATTTCCAGCTTTATCCAAGCAAGACATCCATTGTAGGGAAAAACTGTTAGCATAATCAAGGTAGTTAGTTTAAAGCACATTGCCACCCTGACATATTAGCCTTAAAAAAGGAAAAGTTAAATAATTCGCGTAATAGCTCGTAACGTGGCACAATTAGGTTATCTGAAAATCTTAAATGCATTTGTCACAACTAGTTTTTTATTCATTCAAAAGATTCAAGCATCGAGATAAAAAGTACTAGCTTCCATTGCATAGTTCACCGTTCTATTGTCTGTATTTTTTTTGCAATAGTCAAAACAGATAATAAACGCGCATGGAGCAAGCGCTCTTTCCATTGCAGTCATACTCGTATTCACTATAATTAGAAAAGATTCTATCAGGTTATATCTACTAGTCTCGTCTCCAATTATCTATCTTACTTTATATCATCGTTTCTTTTCTATAATTTGAAATTTTTACGTTAGGTAGTGTAGTGGCACATTATGTTCCTGATAATAACAAAGACAATAATTAGTGCACGATTTCCGGTAACTATTTCATCGAATCAACTGGCATAGATACAAAGTTTCTAATAAACTGGTAGATTGTATCGGATGTGTCTAGTGATTGGTGGTGCAAGCTAAGTAAAAGGATTGAATCGACACAACTACATACGCTCCACTATATGTCATTCAAATTGTTCCGTTTTTAATTTTGAGGTCGTTTCGAAATGCAATAAATTACGTTTGATGACTTAATGACAGTATTCATTGTTAGCTTCTCTCGCATTATGATTTTTTGTTTGTTATGTTTTTTTCTCTCTCGAAACTATTGTGGTCGGCTGGTTTCGTGACACTGACTGCAAAAAGGGTCTTTGATTTCTGTGCATGAAACACACATATGCCGTTGAATTTGCTTGACCGTACAGTCTAAAGTTTAGTGTAACTGGCCTTCACATCTATTTTGATTCGATTGCTGTAAAAAATAGTTATTGTTTGAAATGATTTTACAAATTAGTCAAATCTATTATTGAAGTTAATAATGCATACCAATTTTTTTTAATGTCGCGTGAAATTAACATGAGCATTAATATTTTTTGCTACAATTTGTTTCAATTGATTTCGTTTGAATTGCGAATTTCGTTTGAATTGCGAAACAATATTGCAGTCTATTTTGGACAGAAATAATGTTTTCTGCGAAATTTCAATGATCTTGACTTATTTATTTTTTGCACTAAAAGTTTTCTAAATTTGACTTTTGGTATGTGTGTAAATTTAACAAACTTTGTAAATTAGCTCTAATAATCATTGAGTGCACAAAATTATATGTTATCATCTCAGCGATATATTTATATTTGACAAACGCTTTACCGTTGGTACATTCTGATAAGATTATTATTCTCAATATACTAATATGAATTAGGCATGCTGAAGGCAGTAGGCAATGAAGGCAGTAGTCAATTAATTTGGAATTTCAAAAACTCAAATAAAGGTCTTTAGACTTTGTAGTCGAAATCACTATCAAATATTGACACGATCAATTACATACATACATTATAGTTGTTGTGTAAACAGTCAAAAGTAGAGCATTTTCTAAATTCAAGCTCATATAAATGAAATTGATTTTTTATAATAAAAAATATTCATGAAATTATAATTTACTTATATTGGTTTTGATTCGTTTCAGGTATGTATGCTGAATTTTCATACGGTAACACTAAAACGTTAAAAAAGCTGCCATGATAGCGAAGTAAGTCTTGTATCTATCTTATTCGATAAGATATTAAAACATGCTATATGAAATGTTTAGTCTTAATCTTCGTTTAACCACAATGAAATCAAAAACGAGTATATATAGAACAATGTATGCCTGCATTGAAAGATCGGCATTGCCAGGGGGCAACTTGTTCAAATTTTTATTGTTTACAAAACATTTTGACAGTCTCCTTCATAGTTTGGAAACTGTCAACATTGCATTAAATCCAGTATTTTATTAGTGTTGTGTATAAAAAAAAATGGTCTGCATTACGGAGAATTTACCGGTAACGGGTAATAATTCTAACGACTTTTAAATGTTTGCTCTACGTGTGTTTTTTACTGGCAGGGTTGTTTTAGTTTTGCCTGATGACCTTAAGGATATTAATATTAAAAACAGATCACAGTCGAATCTCTTTCGTGAATTGAGCGTTAAGATTTTTGAATTTCCTTTTCTAGACACACTATGACATTAGATGGAGGTGATATAAACCATAAACTATTTTTATCTAAGTGAAAATTTAATATTTTTGAGAAAGGAAATGCATCAAATCATAATAGTCTACATATGCCTGAAAAATTTTCAGCATATCTTTTTACTGCAGAAAACATAAGTAAGTCAAATTTAGTTTATTTCAAGAATGAACCAAATAGAAGACAAAATAAAAAATGAACAAGTATGTACCAGAAAATTTTAAATGCGATTTCAAAATGGTAAAATGTATTTAATATCGAGCGAAAATGTTATTCAATATCGGGCTAGGTCAAAATTTTCCACAATTTTGTTATATTTTCACTGCAGGCTGTCAGTAAAAATTATTGATTCGTGGCAATATATTAACTTAGCGTCAAAGTAAAAATGCAAAATTCAAATTCCGTATGTTGTCCATTTAGATAATTTTGATTATTTGTAAGTTGTATGTAGATCTTTGAAACTGTGCGTTTTTATTCTCTTTTCTTTCTCAAATAAAGCTTTTGGTGCATTTATACTGGAAGGTCTTTGAAGAGTCGTTATCAAATCAAACCGATAATATGGTCGAATTCGCTTTTGAATCTTGATCCTAATGAAATTACAGTACACGAATCTCGGTAAGATTCGGATCTCCGAATCTCTTAGTGTGTCACCAGGATTAGGTCTCCTGATTGGTACCTGCCGTCATGTTGTAGACTAATGGCCTGTTTTGGTGCTTCCTCTTGATGTATAGTGGTTCAAAGTTTAGAAGGGCATCCTTGTTTGATCTAACCCCTTTTTTGTAGTTTTTTAAGCCACATAATTCTACATAAGCTGATAGGTATTGTATCTGCATGTCTAGATTGTCTGGCTTTGAGAAAGTTCTCAGTAGCGTCCAAGCATTTGCTTTGCCACCCAAAGTGTTAACACATAAGAACTATATACGACCAAAGGCAAGCCATGCCAATTTTTAGGTACGTTAAGTAAGTAACTAGCTACCATGCTTTCAAAACTGGTTTTAGAAACTGCGTTGCATTATTTTAATTTAAAAAAAATTTAAGGCAGGATAGACATATATTTGTCGAGTTTTTTGATGCAATCTGATTTTCTGAAAAGTTTTGTGCTTTGGGATTTTCATATTTGTTACCTTAAATGCCACGTTGACAATGTATAAAATGTCCAAGTCATATTAACCATTTTTTAAATCAAATTCACAAATATCATTTTGGAACGAATCAAGACAATCAACCAAAGAGTTTTTCAAAGATGCATTCAAAATATTTGTTTCATTTGTGGTAGAATCCATTTATACTTAAATTCACCTAATTCGCATAATATTGATACTTCTTGAGCAGGACGTTTTCGTAGAAATAAATATCTCTCACATGCAAAAAAAAATACAGTATTCCATTGCCAATTTGATAGTCGCAACAATTTTCTGTTGAATCTGAGATGGTTCGTTAAATATTTACTTACTTATGTCATTTATAACCATTCGTTTCCTTCAATTTTTTCAGTCCAGATATGGAAAAACGCAAAATTTCACTTAATTCAATTTCTACGATTCCGTTTCTGTGACTTAACCGACTTATTCAGACAATATCTCGTGCCAAATCAAAACCTTATTTGATATACAGTCGTAGACACTGAAGTACGGTATCCATCTGTCACTTGTATATACCGATTATATAATTTACACAATTGGAAATTTGCAATTGGAATAAGTAGATTTCGCTGAGATTTAGAACAATCGCGATCTTCATGAATGATACATCAATGTGCGCAAAGTAATTGCACTTAATTTGATTTTGTTTTTTGTTGTTGTGTTTATATGTACGTTGTTTCATCTGTGTACACGCAATGCCTTCTAGAAGTATGTTCCGTCATGCTACGTAATCGTTGTAGCTTTGACGTCATTTTTGCTGGTAATTTTGACACTTCCACCTGGCAGTGCCGATGTACATGGAGATTTCACGTGAGGATTTTTAGCTAAATTATAAATAAAACGTTAGTTTTTTGCCCGTGGATGCATTGTAATAATGATATTTAGTTATAACTTGCATTTTGTATCAATCAATTGTATCGAAAGTAAATCGACACGAAACTTCACATAACCTAACAACAGCATTTCGTAGCGAATTTTTCCAATTATACTAACACTGCTCCGCAGATCTCACTTTATTTTCACTTTAATAAAACCTGTACAATTAACATTTTCCCGCGGACGTCCCATAAGACTGCGTGTGTTTTTCGCGACATTTTTCCCGCAAACTATGACGTCATCATTCTGCATGGCGGCCCGTACTTCTAGAAGGCATTGGTACATGAGTGAGTGGTTTTTGTCCATTTATTTCCATTTGATTTTATATTCCTTACATACTCTCATATATATACTACGTCTACGTACCCAATGCCTTCTAGATGTACGGGCCGTAATGCAGAATGATGACGTCAGAGCATCGGGACAAATGTCGCGAAAAACACACGTAGTCTTATGGGACGTCCGCGGGAAAATGTTAATTGTACGGGTTGCGTTAAAGTGAGTGAAATGAAAACTAAAGTGGTTTATGCAGAACAGTGCTAGTGAACAGCTAAAACACAAATTAATGCGGTGCGTGCGGTATAATGTGGAAAATTCGCTACGAAATGTTTATCGGTTGGTGTTAGGTTATGTGATGGTTCGTGTCGATTTACTGTCGCGATACAATTAATTGGTACAAAGTGTACGTTATGACTAAATATTATTATTATAACGCGTCCACGCACAAAAAACTAACGTTTTATTCATATTTTAACCAACAAACCGAAAGTGAAATCTCCGTGTACATCGGCACTACCTCGTGGAAATGTCAAATTTCCTAAACTCATGACGTCACGGCGAGAACGATTACGTAGCCTGACGGCCCGTACTTCTAGAAGGCATTGACGTACCTATAGATCTGTACATGCGTATAGGCTTTGGACGTTTTCAATTTGTAGGCCAGTGTATATTTCGCATTAAATATGTCTAGAGAGCAAAGCTACTCATGAATCTTGATTTATTTAGATCGATATTAAGTAAGAGAGGATCTACGTGTATCGTTGCGAAGTTGAATAGCATGCGAACTGGTCGTTATAGTAAAAATTCATTTCTTGAATGTGCTACGATATTACCTATACCTACCGTAACACAGCTGTTGCGTGATAAATTGCTAAGATTTGATGGTTGTAATGAGTAAAATGTACTTTTAAAGAAAACATAGATGAGCATATAGGGCTATTGATTGCGTGTTGTTGGTAGTCTTCGCGTGCAGTCTATGATTAATCGATTCAAAGTCAATGGCATTTGGGTAATATCTGGTGATTCGTTTTTAAATGTATACTGTTCGCAGTGAATCCGGGAATCTAAGAATGTTTTTTTAATCAAGCACATAGAGTGTGAAATTATCGAAATTAGTTTCTACTTTTCCGGCGAGTAAATATTCTATTATCCGTAACATGGGGATAATTTTCATCAACGAAATAATACGGTCCAACCACATCTCCGACATGAAATCTAGACTACACGGTCACTTTTTGTGAATTCAGTGAAGTCTCTTCAGCAACCCGTGGGTTTGTTGCAGCCCAATAACGCATATTTTGCTTATTAACAAAGCCATTAAGCCAAAAATTGGCATCAACTCTGAAGAGGATTTTATTTAATTTTAATTAAAATCAGGATTTTCTTCTAACTTTTTCGGAACCCAATCGAAGAAATTTCGGCGCTTCAGATCATCAAGAAACTTCAGTTCTTGAATTAATTGGATCTTGTCAGGGTATAGGTCTAGATCTTTCATCATAATATGGACTGAGAGTCCCCAATTCCTGTGCTCGGCGTGAAATCGACTGATTTGGCTCATTTCGAACTGAAGCACTTACGGCTGCAATATTTTCGGTACTTCTAAAATTTCTATTTCTCTAGGAGGGTAAAAAGAAATGTTATCAAAATTTATTTGCATTACTTTCAACAAAAATATCTCGTACAGCTTTAAAGCTTTTTAATTGCCTTTGAAAGAATATTCTTGCTAGTTAAAATTATTTTTCTCGTAGCTTTTTATGAAACGATATGTTTCGAAATCTCATTTCTTTTGAAGGCTTCCGAAAAAAATATCTCTTATTCAATTTATAATTTGAACGAGTGCCATTCGAATAAATTTGCCACGGAATAAGGTATATTTTGACTAGCAAAAATACGCTCACTTCACCAAAAGTTATTTGGGCGCACAGAATTGTTTTCATTTCTACAAAAAAAGTCTCTATAAATAAATTTTGACGAGCAAACAACATATTTATCAATGACAGTTACATAAAAAATCAAAATACTACTGTATTCTATTCATTTCCGCCTTCCTTTTTTCATATCTCTCTTTTATTATCCAAAATCTGATTCATTCTTCAGTCTCTAGAGTTTATTTAACGAATCCCCAGCTCTGAGACCTATTCAGTAGATCTACTCTATTAGGGCGCGTTCCGTATTAAAGTTTATGTATGGGCGCTGTTAACTCCTGTCAAGTGTATGAAGTACTGTCTGTGTGCACATGTCTGTATGTAGCTCGTAAAGCTAAGAAAAGCCTTAACTTTCAAAAGACCAAAAAAAACAAGTGATATTAGAAACGAAAAAGAGAAGGAAACTATATCCCTTAAGCTTCTTCGTTCTCCATTAAAATAAAAGGGAATTGAATCCAACGATAGAAGTAGTATAGTGTGTTCGTTCGACACACTATGCTTCTGCACAGGAAACGAAACGAGAAGAATCTTTTATTTGTGTACAATAATAGCAGTCCGTTGTGTGTGTATGGTTAGCTGTATCATGAGACTAGGGATTAGAGACTTTCATGAAAGGCGATTAAATTCAAGTCTTTTACAGGACGCACACTTTAATCTTATGTGTTGTTTTTGTAGAGAGAGAGGATTTAAAGAAAGAGGAAGTACAGACTAGATTTGTATAAAGTGTATATTTAAAATTTTATTTTTGTTGTGACTAATACATACATAAAAATTCCAAAACGCTGTCCATTTTTACATTGTAATCTACTGCTATATTTCAATGAAGAAAAAAAAACCTTTACCAAAAATTTCAAAAAACTTTTTGCAAAAATGTTCTGCAGAAGTTTTATTTTCGTGAACACTCACTTTAAATTCTAAATATGCATTTAAAAAAATGTCGATTTTCATAATGTAAACTTTTCAATTTTCTAATAATGTTTTAAAAAATAATTCCGATAAAAAGCTGGCTCTTAAACCCGGGAAGTAAACCATTAGACAAATGGCGGAATGTCAAAACAATCAATCGATTATTTTTTCAGTCGAACAAACGGAAATTTCTACTGCGGGGAAAGAAAATAGGGTTTAGGTCATAATTGTTCAGTTTTTCACTTTGAGCAGGAAATTTAGTTTGAATTTGAAAAATAAACAGATTCGCAAACCTAGTTTTGATCGTTACCCTGATGTTGAAAGGATGTGAATAGGGTTTACAGTTCAAGAGAAATTGATGCGGGCTTATATACCATATATAAAAATTAAAACCAGAAGTGAAAAATAAATTATCAGGGTAATGAATTGACTTGACAGTTGAGTTGAAAATATTTTTTTAAATACTCCATACACATGCTAAAATGAAAATTTCCCTTGCATTTATAATGCCCGTGTTCCATTATTACTATTTATAACTACTCGCGCTCTTGTTCCCGAGTAGTTCATGATTAGTTACGCATTTTTTGCCGTGAGGAGGCCATTTAGTTGTCAATAGGTGGATTTGATTTTTTCAAGGTTATGTTGAATGTTTTGGTATATAGAAATTCAGAAAAAGCTTTCATAATGTTAAAAGATGTAATTTTCTATTAGTTAATTTTATATTTTCTACTTTTCATAAGTTAAAAGATGTAATTTTCTATTAGTTACTTTTATATTTTCTCTCAATTGTGGTAGATTTTACTCGTTATTTCCTCCCGTTATTTTCAACTGTTTTACATTTGAAAACTGCATACAATTTGACAGGTTAGAATCTGCTCGTATGAACGAAGATGGCGTTCCATTTGTGATCTACTGCCAAGTACTTGGATGTACTAATAAGTAAAAATGACGATTTAGGTTCATACTGGCACACACTGAGGTACATGTTACATTGCTGCGATGCAAAATTTATGCATATCAAGCAAGTGAATTATCTCGTTAAGTCAATATTTATTTTGCATTCAAATCAAATAGTGAACCAAAAAACAAATTCGTAACAAATGACTAAGTATCATTTTTCATTACGTTATGAACAATTCGATCTTTTACTTTCGTAGAGTGTATTTGCCTAATTAACATATGTTTGCTACTTAGCTAGCTAGTTACCTAAATATATGCATAATATTATTGATTGACATATTTTCATGCCATACATAGCATGCAAATCAAGCATCAGTTGAGTTAATAATGAAACTAGGAAAATTTGAAGTGTGTTCAGTTCATTTTGTCTATTCATTTTTGCCGATACTGGCCTAATACTGTAGAAAGTTGAACTTCAAAATGAATTGTTATTCATTTATTCTCCGAGCACTTACGATTTCTAAGTATTACTAATATTCCATCGAGTGAAAAATAAAAGTCTTTTATTACACAGATAAGGCTAATTTATTAGAATCTGCATTATATATTTTTCATAAGAGCTAAAGTAAGATACTGAAAGTATAGCTATTCATCTTATAAATGTCTCGGAAATGGTAGAGAAATGGAAGCTGAACTGTGCCTGAAACTGCTTAACGGATTTGCTTGGATAACGTATGGACCAGTAATAAAGCGAAACTATGGGGATGAATGAAGGACTAAAGTAATGGTTGTGTAGTGAAAATATGTAGGAAGTTGTAAAAATACTGTAGCAGAACAAATTAATGGCAACACTCAGCAAGTTTATGGGAGAGTATCAAGTTCGTGGGTGGTATTAGACTTATTTTCTGGCACTTTTTGACACATATTTAGGTAGGAAAGCAACTTCAACATTCATTTCCGTGAAACTCATAAGTATAGTGCTTTTTTATTTCATTTTCAAATTAGTATAAATTATAGCACTAATTTTTCACATATATATTCTCTTTGAGCTCAATTTACGCCTATAAAAACTTTACCATTATAAATTAACAACGTAGTGTTTCAAAATCACACTACTTCCTTTTAAATACACTTTCCTTCATTGAACTGAATTTATGTCTTTAATTTTGTTTGGTAGAAAAAACACCTACAGAAATTTCAAAAGAAACTCAATTTAGGTGCAAATTTATCTTTTAATCTATTAAATATTTTTCATTGAATTGATATGCCTATAGAAATCACCATAGCAGTTGTCAAATGATATATTATTGCGAAAAAACGAAAGAAACTTTGAAAATGAATGAAGCTTTAAAGCGAATGAAATAGAAAGGAACTGAATATTTCCATTTCCACTACTCGTTCCTCTGTTTGTATCCGTATCTTTAAAATGTACACAACCAACGACCTAGTCTAAGCTTCGTTGCGCAAAAGTCTCTTTCCGCTAAAATTCAGTTTTCAATGCATGTGAGTATGTGTATGCGAATTGAGAAATGAGTGGGAGGAAACCTAGCTCTTCATCAAATGTCAACGGAAATGGCAACCTCCGAGGGTACTGTAAACATACCATTCGATGGAATATAGGTACTTGTCTGTATTGTTGCAGTGTAAATACATAGCGACAGAAAACGAAAGCTAGTGCTGGCAGTTTCCTATTTGTATATGAGACGACTGCGCGAAAAATAACCATGGAATGCTAATTCATACGCTGGAGGAAAAGGATGCATTTATCGATTATAAGATATAGAAGTAGCTTTGCGCCGACTTCATCGGAGGGGAAGCGAATTAATTTATGCTTTTATTTTTGTTAAATGTGAAGCATATCCCGTTTAAATTCTGTTGAACGGTATCTTTCAGTTGACAATTTTGCAGACACAAAAACTTGGCCAGAACAATCTTGTTTTTGATGACTTAAGAGTATGTTGAAAACGATCCGACGCCGAGCAAAATATTTGTAATGAAACGCTCGTAAATTTTGGTAGCAGTATTAAAAAGTAGTAAAAAACCACCTTAAGAACTACTTTCGTAAACCTCTAGAAAAGCAATAAGCAAAAAGTAGCATTGGTAAGAAAGTAATTTCTGTTTTCAAAATGAGATAGCGTTAGGTTTATTTCGAAAGGTTTTTGTCAATCTTACGATTTTTTCCTATTGGCATTTGATAGCTGTTACTTTTAGCTTGCTTAAGAAGGCAATTCGGTGTTTTTTGTTTGTTTAATTTTACATGAAAGGTCAATGTTTACAAAATGCATCTCAAAAAACAATGAAGTTGACCATTTTTTTTAAACGAATCATCGCTGGTGATGAAAAATGTATCCTTTACTATAACTTCAATCAAAAACAATCATAGCTATGAATAAGCACAAATCACATTGAAACCTGAATTGCATAAAAAAGATTATGCTGTCAATTTGGTGGGATCACAAAGGTGTTGTTTTTTTGAGCTGCTTCCAAGGAATCATGGAAGCCATAAAAACGGCCAGAATTGGCAAACCGCAAAAGAATTCGGTTCTACCAAGATAATACAATGCCTCACATAATTTTGATAACTCGTGGAAATTTATTTGAGCTTGGTTCAGAATTAATGTAGCATCCGCCATTTATTCTGAAGTTTGCAAAACTCTTTCGCTAAGGTGTCAGTCCAAAAAGCGGCGTGCTACGGCGTGTGGGCTCGAATCTCACCAGTGCCCATGGTTGTAATTGTCAACAAAAATATAAAAATTAATATCAAGTCGAACCCGATGGCCAATTGCAGGTAGGATAAGACCAACCCCGGTTCCTCGTAGGATTGAACCAATTAACAAACAAAAAAATAATCTTCGTCTATTTGGATCGTCCTCAAATAATCAAAATCATCGCTCTCTACAAAGTACACAGGTTTGTGGAACTATATACGAGGTCGAAACTGATTTGTAAAATGATACAGTATGCTCGCACTATTCTTAAAATCAGTTTATTTCGAGTTGTAAACAAAATCAGGTAGAGATGTTCGAAGTGAGAGGTAGAGATGTAGAGAGAGGTAGAGAGGTAGAGATGTTCGAGATGCTTTAATGAATGATTCAAAGAAAACACAGATATGGTCAAATCATTATCATCTGTCAATATTTTTAAAGTTTTCGCTTTCAAACGAACCTTTTTCACAAAAACTTTTGTATTTATTATTTAATGGTAATATACATTTATTACAGATAATATACCGCGAGACAATCCACATTTAGAATTGTTGGCTTTGGTGATCAAATCTTCGTCAGTTTCGGAGGCTTCTTTCATTGCTGCAATCGACTACGATTTGATCCGCAGGCACTTTTCTGTTACTTTCCGCTTAAAATAAGGCCAAATATGTTCAATGGGGCTCAAATCTAGGCTTTTCGTTAGCCAGTTAAGAACTTTGTCACCCGTTCCTTCTTAGAAATTCCACAATTTTCCTTGCCATATGATATGGGACCATAACATGCTTCTGAATCGAATTTTTCATTCATGGTCGACAGCATCCTTTGTTTGCGGGACAGACAGTCAAACAATTCGTCAAAAATGATTGTGAATGCCTAGAAGTTTAAAGATATAAAATTTTGTGTAAATATTATTGTCACCGCATGCTAATAGCTGATACTAACTAGCAGGTGTGATAAAGCAGGCAAAAATCGTTACTTAATAAAACTAAGAATTATCTAATTGCAATACAAACCTATTGAATGCCTTTTTGCATTCAGTTCGAAATCTATCATAGAAAAACTATCGTGATGTAAGAAGGCTAATTGAAACACCATAATTCCATAGAGTTTATTGTAACTGAATCTAATTAAATGCACCTGTTCACCTCGGCAAGTTTATTTACCTCGTCTCAGCCTAGCGTGGCCAATTTATGTATGTCACGTAGAGTGCGCAGAAAAAAATACTGTACTGTTGCTGAAAACTTGTCTGCAGAGTTCGCACACTTCGAACATGCATACAATATACGCCTAGCGGACTTTGAGTACTTGTTTGCAGTTAAGTAATGATCTAATGATGCATTTGAGAAAATTTTATGGGAGCCGAAATGAACTCATATCATTGTTTCCAAGTACGAACTATACATGCATATATTACATACTCGATATCTCGGCAACATGTAGAATCTCGTTAATCAAGTTTCTTGTTTTTCCAACATGTGCACATTTAATGCATAGTGGAAATAAGCTCAAGTCGGTGGCTGGATTAGGTCTCTAATATCGTTAACCTTCTTAGTAATTATGCAACACCCTATGTTGTTGTCGTGGTTAATGATCTGTTTAGAACAGGTTGTCGCATATGTCGATGACAGAGAATGTTTTTGATTCTAAAAGTAGCTGATAGGATAAATATTTAAATTGAATTGAAAAGTGTAAAAGCTATGCTTAAAGCTGAAATTAAAACGTAATAAAGCGCGGGTCAATACGTATTTATTTGAACTTATTCATTCAACTAATAAAAATATTAACTTATTTTATTCACCTGTTATATGCGGCCAACCTACTTGCAATAATAAGAATCAGCCTTTCGTCACTAAGAATATTTCGCACAGCTCGCTGTTGTAGCATTGGTTGTGCATGTGTGATAGTCAATATTTCACGTTCATATCAAAGGGTATAATGAAAACTTCGCATCGGCTATAAACGGCAACGAAAACTTTAATCATCTAGGCACTCTCTTTAATTGAGCTGCTTAACATCAATATCTTCGTCAGTTTAAATTATCATATTTTGCAATCTCTCTTCATAAAATTCCCTATATTTGAAAAATAGCCCCCGTTTTACATGCATATGTGCGGTTTACTTCAAATCTTTCTCGCTCCTTCCTCTACTCACAGTCGAAACATAAAGTCTATTTACATTGCTATATAATTAATTCACCTCTTGACTTGAGGCAACCCGACTATTCATCTCGCTGACTGTGTATGCTGGTGTATCTATTTCATGTTTTCATTTCTCTCCTGGAAAATGTTTTTCCTCCAAAATCCTCCCTCCATGCTTTAATTGAAACTTGAAAAAGTTGAATATAGAAGAGCTTAACGGAGTCTAGTGCTAGATTCTAGGTAAAAGTTTTAAATTGAGACTGCTCCGTATAATATTTTCCAAACAAACCGTGTATTCTGAAAATTTTCTTTAAAAGTTGTGTGTGAGATTTACAAAGCTAGTAGGTAGGTAGTAAATTGAAATGAAATTGAATGCGTGAAAACCTAAATATTGTTGTTTTTCCATTTGAAACACACTTCGCGGATTCGTGTTTCTCTGTTATGTGAATAAAATAGTTTCTTTATCGCCATTAAAAAGATTTTACAAAAACTTTACTCACTCGTTTACAAACGATCGCTCTGATATCACAATAATTCACTCTCATATTTCTACCGAATACATCCCTCAATTCACTTCTCGCTGACTGACTGCCAATATTCACACCTGGACTATTTATAGTAGCTTGGGCATTTCCGGAAGGGTTAAAATTCATCAAATGTTTAAGTCCGTATTGTTCCATTTGATTGCAAGCTCTTTGATTGCTCTGGGTCTCTCTCTCTCTCGTCCTATTGGAGTTTGTTTATATTTATGTGCTGCGTGTATTGGCTACTAAGACGTCTTTTATTGGCGCTTTCTACATATTGGAACGTTTTGTGTCGCGTTAGTTCGAACCGATTCTTACCGATATTTCTAGATACTTCTGATATTGCTAGGATGAAATTTAACTTAAGAGGCAATAATATTTATCAATATTAACTACTACCCTCCAATATCTCCTATATTTACCATTTTCATTTAACATTTTTTAACTGTTTATTTCAGATCTTCAGAGGATGTTTCACCGCAAAGTTTCGAACAACGCGGCAGCACCTATTACGATCGTACTTCACGTCTAAATGAACCAGATCAATATATTAGACGTTCGAATAATTTCCATCCGAGCGATTTACGTGGACGAACGAGAGAAAGGGTTTATAGAAATGGTCCGATTCCGTATCCCTCGTCGATAGCAGAAAGGTAAGAATCAGAAATATGTATTCGCATGCTAGTCTCAATAGAAGTTAATTCCACAACTTAAACGAGAAAATTCCGTAATTTGAGATTATATCAAATCAAATCCTTTTGCATCAAATTTGAAAAACATTTCAAATTTTCTTCGGATAAAGAAATACGTATAAAATTGCTTCGATATGGCAATATCATGTATTGCTGATAGCTCCATTAACATGCTCCATTAATTCGATGTTTTTTCGCCCAAGTTCGATGTTTTTTTCCGTATGAACATAACGTTTGACAGTTGGGCGAAAGTGATCGCAGCATGCCGGCAGTGATCGGTATACAAAAGTGTATCATGTTCATCAAAGAAACTCAAGTGAAAACGGGACGAAAATGGAAAGGTTCGGTATATTATGTTTGTGAGTTGGGTCATGGAAACATAACTTCTTTTACTAGATGCTTAACTCAGCAATGTAAACAAATTGTGATTTCTGGTTCCGTCAACTGGAGCTCACCTTGTCCAATATAGTCTTGTATAATTTTTCGGTTTTGTGAATTACTCGCAATTCCACTCCTGATTCATTTAACATGCAAACAAATTGTGTTGTTTGATATTTATTTCAAAAATCGTTTGAGAGGATAGCCTAGAATTGCAATCGTTCAGAATTCTTAATCCTAGAATTCTTTGAATCCTGCTAAAAATGCAATTCTTATATTCTTATTACCGATTAAGACAGATAACCCAAACATAGCTGCAATAATCCAATCCAAAGTAAAAACTACAACTTATTTCTGCATTCGCCTACATTCCAGAAGCTTATCTGGCGGTCATCATCGAGTCTCAGCATGGTACGACACAAGTTCCAGTTCAATATCAACGATATCGGGCCCCGGATCATCACCCGCAACTCGAAGCGTATATGGGAATGTAGCGAGCGCAGTTGTTCAGCCTGACACGACCAGTCTGTACGACAGTCAAGTATTGAAAACGAAAAACAGCAAGAAATCTCGTTCCGGGTCCGAGTCGCCGTGTGGCGGCGGTAGCAGTAGTGTAAATGCAACTAGTAGTCATAGTAGTAGTCACATAGAACGTGGGAATGGAGGTAGTGCGGCATCGAGTCGCTCGCATTCGCGTAGCCCCAGCAGTTGTAGTTCAACAAACAGCACGTCCTCGAATTCGCATGCATCAAGTCCGGTGTCGGGGAGCGATCCACCACTATCGTCGACGTCATCAACGACATCGCGATCGCGGAACTTACAATCGGCTGTGTCGGCACCGAACCAAACTGGTAAGCCTTCAACTCTTTCATTTGTCGAAACTACTCCTGACCAACCGACTTTCCCCTCAGGCAACCTTGTTGTGCACTCTGAGGATAACCGACCCTTGGCCATATGCGTGAAAAATCTGCCCGCCCGTTCGTCAGACACATCGCTGAAAGATGGTCTGTTCCATGAGTACAAGAAGCATGGGAAGGTAACGTGGGTGAAAGTTGTGGGTCAAAACGCAGAGCGTTACGCCCTAGTGTGCTTCAAGAAGCCCGAGGATGTGGAAAAGGCCTTGGAGGTTTCGCAGGACAAACTTTTCTTCGGCTGCAAGATAGAAGTCGAGCCCTACCAAGGCTACGACGTGGAGGACAACGAGTTCCGGCCGTACGAGGCTGAACTGGACGAATACCACCCGAAGGCCACAAGGACACTGTTCATCGGCAATCTCGAGAAAGATATCACAGGCAGCACGATTCGCAGTCACTTTGAATGCTTCGGCGAAATCATCGAGATCGATATAAAGAAGCAAGGAATGAACGCCTATGCGTTCTGCCAGTACTCGGATATCGTCTCGGTGGTAAAAGCAATGCGTAAAATGGATGGCGAGCATCTAGGCAGTAATCGGATAAAACTCGGGTTCGGAAAGTCGATGCCCACGAATTGTGTGTGGATCGATGGAATCGCTGACAGTGTGAGCGAGAACTATTTAATGGTAACATTCAAAAGTTATGGTCCGATCACGGAAGTGGTGATTGATCGCGACCGAAAATTAGCCCTAGTTTCATTTGAGCAAGTACAATATGCACAATTGGCTGTGAAAGAAATGCGAGGTACAACGTTGCGAGGACGAAAGTTACAAGTAGACTTTGCGTCCCGTGAATGCCGCGAGAAGTTTTGCAGTAAGGTGGAGAAGCAGACAGCGGGTAAGTTAGACTCGTGCAAGGCAAAGGTAGATTGGTGTAATCTTTAATCTGTGTTTGTTTGTTCAGGTTCGCGGTTTAGTAGTCGATACGGTTGCAGCAGTAGTAGTAGTGGGACTGGAGGTGCCAGCGGAAATACTGACTTGGTGTCGACGTCCCAGTCAAGATCTCGTGCTTCATCCTTCAGTCGACATAGTAACCTCAATTGCACATCAACCGGCAGTGTGGGTGGAACGTCGCCTACAGGGAGTACCAGTGGATGCGGGGCGAGTGCTAGTGCTGTAGCTGCTACTCCATTGCAAACAAATGCAACGACGGGATCATCATCGTCATGTGCAAGCGGGAGTTCTGCAGGCGCCGGAGGTACCACACCCCGGGGAAGCCGATCAAGTCGAGGACTTCGCCATTCCGAATATGACTACACCGAGCAACGAATACGAAGCTACGACGAATTCAGCCAAGGATCGGGAGCCTCGCATGACGATGAGTCCTATAACTATACAAACACTTGCATACGGCCAGATTCGCCACAATCGCGATTGGGAGTGAGTGCGTTGGATACGCTTGAAGTGAGCGGCGCAACTATCGGGCGGCGTCGTTGCGAAAAAAGTCCAGGTACGTCAACTATTGCTGGACTCATTTAAGATATCAATTCGATGATCCGTTTAATTTTTTCAGGTGATATACGAAATTTACAAAAGGAAAGGTTCCAAATATTGGAGCAACTAGAAGAGTGCCCGTCCAGTGGTGATGAGTTAGTTAGTCCTAAGAAGAGAATGAAATTCGATCATTCGTCTCACCATCATAATCATCATCACACGATATCCAGCCTGGTAAGTAAAAGCACTTCAAGCACTAAAAGCGGTTTCGACTTCAATATTTTTTATGCGTCTGCAGACACAACCTGTGCAACTGTCTTCACAACTGACATCATCATCGACGTCGTCATCGGCCCCTTCGGGGGCACTAGCATCCTGCTTGACGACTGGTTCACATGAGTGTAACACAAATAACAACACGAGTAGTAACAATGCTAGTAGTAGTTTACAATCGGCAAATTCTTTGATCGGTGACTCTAACTGTGATGTGTATAGCAACCATAGCAATGTGACGAGCTGCTCACTTCACCATAGGAAGTGTGTGGAAGTGAGGCGTCTATCCGAATGCAGCCTTAGCCTTAAGTATGCTAGCCAATTATCTTCATCGTCGGGAGCGACTGCGACAACAGGAGCCTCTGCGCCCAGTGTGCGGCGAGCTTCCACCGAAATATCAGGCGGCGGTGCTTCAGGCTCAACATCAACAAATCTTTTCGTCCCCGCGTCGGTCGTTGGAGGTAGTAGTTCAGCCAGCCGGCATGGATCGACAAGCAGTCTTGGGCCGCAGGAGTCATCAAGTACAGCTTATGTGGCTCCACATTCAGTACCTTGCAAACGGCGACGAACAGGGGCAAGCTGCATAGTAGGAACAACGACTACGAGCCTTCCCAATAGCACAAGCAATGATTCGAATGAACATCATTCGTCCCGAGGTCGGGGCCATCAGTTGCATTCACATCATTCGCATGAAGCGTCGGGCGGTGAGAGCGCGGACGGATCACGGCCTGGCACTCCTCTGTGTGACGAGCGACCAGAAGTGTCCCTGTCAGAGCCCCGCAGAATACCCCGCGATCGACCACACGAACCAATGGTGCTGCCCCTTCCTAAATTCGGCATACAATTTTTTCAACAACATCGCCTCGCTGCAAGCAGTGTTGGTGGTGTTGGACTGGGTGGACAATCAGCAACGTGTGGATCTGCGTCGACATTACACACAGGACAGTTGTATAGTTCTTCTTTGATTAATTCTTCTTCATCGGCGAATAGTAGTAGTATAAATAATAATAGCGGCTTATTAAATAATTCAAGTTCTTCTTCAACGCTGTTGAACAGTAACAACGGTAATCATTCTAGTCTTAGTAGTACGTTGTCGAGCCCTCCTCCGGCGTTAGCGGGGACGGCGAGACTATCGGCACCTTCACTTCATCATCATCACCACCACCATCATTCGTCCAATCATAGTACTGGATCAAACAGTTCTTCATCGTCCTTATCGCATCATACGCCTCATCATCATCACCACCAGCAGCACCATACGGGCTACCATCAAACAAGTGGCTCAGTGCATAGTTCGGGTGAGCAGCCCCCATCTAGTCCTTTGCGACCGCGTTCTTTGAGTTCGAACTCGAGCGATTCGGACGGAGCTCCGACAAGTTCGAGCCCGTCGATTGAAGAGCGTTTGAAAACATTAGACGAAATGTACGAGATCTGGTCAGGAGGCGGAGGAGGAAATGTATCGCGACCGCACAACATGTTTTCGGATGCTGCCTTGCAATCACGACATAGGTTCCTGGAGCTGGACGTGAATGAGGTGAAACCTTCGGAATTCGTGAAACGAGTCCTCGCGAAAAAGTCGATATTCGACGATGATTTGAAGCGACTGAAAAATATCAGTGATAAATACGATCCGACAGACTTTTCGAACGTTGCTCGAAGTGCTCTGGTGTCCACGTCACCCGGGATTCCAAATCTGGCAGCAACGAAGACGCCTGTCGTCGGCGGCAATCCAGCGGCGAAACAAAATTCGGCTCAGTCAACAGTATTCCACTCGCCAAGCGTGAACACGCTACAAAGGCTGAATTCGCCTATGAACAGCCCGCAGGCAATGTCTCCCTACAACAGTCCGTCGCCGTCTCCTGTAGTCGCTGCTACGATGGCTAAAACATCAAGTTCTCTGCAAACACCCGTTCCGGCACAACCTGTCAAAGGCTTACAATATCCATTCCCGAGTCATCCGCCTCTGGTCTTGGCTCCTACAACTCCACCTACAACACCAATTGCAACTGCGTCTCAAACCAAACCAAAGATCGCTACTGCTACGAAAAGCTTTAGCTTGCAAGAGAAGCCTGTAACACAGTCTCCAATCATAGTGGCAGGCTCTAACGGTGCTGCATCGGGCGCGGTAACAAGCAGCGCCAATGCAAATCGCGTGCTGTGTAAGTCGGCATCAGTGCCAGGAAGTACAAATGTTGGGACTGTGAAAACATCCCTACCAGTTATTTCCCCCAACCTACTGCCAATGACCCCAAATGCAAAGTCAGATGATACGGCCGACCCGACTACGAGCACTAATTCATCTCGACGTAGTAGCGCTGACCTGTCGACAAAGTCTTCATTTACAAAATCTACACCCGCGAATTCATCAAAGAAAGCTGACAAAGTCAAGCACAACCATCGAAACGAGAGCGACACAAAGAAAAGTAAAAGCGAAAAGTCTCGAAGCGAATCGATTGACAAGCGGAAAACGTCAATTTCCTCGGAAGAAAAAGACGACGGTAGCGATGTCCATGAAAAAGATGTTGCAGCGTGTAACGAGAGGCTTGTGGCTGACGACGATCGGCTGAAGAAAGTTGAATTTAGTGGAAAGGAGATGAACGAGCGGATTTCAGCCAGTGCTCTGAAAAAAGCCGAAAGAGCAGACCGAAAAGCAGAAAAACGGCGTGAAAAAGAAGAAAGAGAGCGCGAGGAGCGTGAACGAAAAGCTGCTGCGGAGCAAGAACAACGGGAAATAGAAGAGCGCGATCGAAAAGAACGGGAGCGAAAGGAAAGAGAAGAAAGGGAGCAAAAGGAGCGCGAAGAACGTGAACGACGTGAACGGGATGAGAGAGAGCGTCTGGAGGAGTTAGCTCGAAAGGAGCGTGAAGAATGTGAACGGAAGGAACGAGAGGATCGTGAACGCCGAGAACGAGAAGAACGCGAGCGTCGAGATCGTGAAGAAAAAGAGCGTCGGGAGCGTGAGGAACGTGAAAGACGAGATCGGGAAGAACGAGAACGGCGTGAAAGAGAAGAACAGGCACGGCGCGAAAGAGAAGAGCACTTGCGACGTGAACGCGAAGAGCGTGAAAAGAAGGAACGTGAAGAAGCTGCGAAACGAGAACGGGAGGAACGTGAACGTAAAGAAAAAGAAGAGGCTATTCGACGAGACCGTGAAGAACATGAACGTAAAGAAAGAGAAGAAGCAGTGCGACGGGAAAGAGAAGAAGCGATACGACGAGAAAGAGAAGAACGAGAGATTCGTGAAGAACGAGAACGACGTGAAAAAGAAGAACGTGACCGCCGTGAGAAGGAAGAGCGTGAAAGGCGTGAGAAAGAGGTAGACGAGCGGGAGAGACGGGAACGAGAAGAAAAAATGCGTCGAGATCGAGACGAACGTGAAAGAAATGAAAGGCGTGAAAGGCTTGAATCGCACGATCATGATGATCATGTCCACGAAAAACGCGACCGAAACAACCGCGACGAAGTGGATCGCAAAGAACGCAGAGATCGTGACGATAGGCGCGCAGAAATCAAAATCAGTGAACAGCAAAAGGAAAGCAACACGAAAGAACGCAACGATCACGATACATTCTCAAAAGTGTCGGAAAATGATGTACATCACGATCATAGAATGAAAGAAGATGACTTTTCGCAGCATCTTCGTCAACTTCAGCACCATAAAGACGAAAAGCATTATCATAGAGACAATAACAATGAAAGTCATCTTCTCATCACCGATGAGCATTCGATGTCGCAAACAAAACGCAGAATATCAGCCAATTCTCCGATACGTATAACAAAACGTCGACTAAGCTCGCAAGATAGTATGGAAACTGAAGAGAATCCAAAGCGAATGAAGGCGACGAATATTGACGGGCGAAAACCGCTAGACCGTCTCGATTCAAAAGATTCGAATCGATCCTCGAAACACCACAAGTCACACAATCGAGCTAGTTCTGTATTGAAAGGCGTGGAAGAGAAGCTCTTAAGCGCCGAAGAAAGATGTCGAAAAGACTCTGGTTTCGAGGAGAAGAAATGCAAGGACAAAGAGCATAAAAAATACGAAAGATCCTCTTCACACAAACATAAAAAATCAAGTACAAGTGTCGAGAAAGAAGAGAATGAACTACGCAGCCCTGGAGAGAAAGCAATTGTGTTTGACCTGAATGAGATGCGATCTTCAGATGAAGACCATCAACAGCGACACAAAAACAAGAAAGAACACAAAGAGAAGAAACGACATGAACATGATGAAGAACCTCATCGACGATCATCCGACTCGAAGCGCCACGATAACAATCGGCACGAACGAAAGTTCTCTTCGCGCTCGGAGGATGCCAGTCAAAAGGGTTCGCTAGACAAGCCCCGAAGCAAGCCTCCATCGCGAAAGATGACTCAAAGCTCAAACGATTCGGATTCCGATGAGCCAAAGAAACATTCCATTTTCGATATTCTAGATGACGGCCCATATGTCTCAATGTACGATAAAGTAAAGGCCAGATCCTGCAAAAATATGCAAAAACAGGAAGAAGAAAAGAAGATCAAAGCAAAGTTCAGTCAATTGAAGCAAAGCCGGGCAAAGCGTGAAGAAAAGAAACGATCGACCAGCTATGATGGTGATTCAGACTCCGATTTCGATGACCGCCAGGCAAAATACAAGCGAAGTAGCTTCATCAACAGTTCTTCAGATGAAGGAAGCTCAGCCATGAATCGAATCAAGGACACACCGATCTCAGATTCAGACTCCGACGTTCGAAGAGCTCAGTATAATCGAGCACGCCTAAACGAACTGTGTGACGGAGATAGCTCGGAAGGTGGAAGTATTTTGGGTAAAACGGTTCCTTGCAAGAAAATTTCATCCAAGAGAAACTCAAGATCTACACGAATCGTGTCGGATTCTTCCGATACGGAATCAACAAATCGAATCAAAGCTGAATGTCATGACGATTTGCAACGACGGGATGCCAACTTGAATATAAAGCAAGAAATTAAAACGGAAGACGAGTTGGATCGGAAAACGAAAATGAACAGATTCTGTCCTCTGAAAACCGAAAAGGAAGATGCAGCTAGCGAATCACTATACGGCTTAAAAATGGAAATCAAAGATGAACCGATCGATGACATTTATAGCAGTCATGTATCGGAATCTGAGGCTAACATCTGCTCTGGAAGTGCGATGGAAAGCAAAGATTCTGTGTTAGATCAGTTGTTTGCAGCGGATGTCCGTAAGAAGCACAAAAAGAACAAGAAACGCCAAAAGCTTTCGTCATCGCATGCATCCGAGATGGATAGCGATAAAGGTGCTGATATTAAAGCTGAGAAACATGGATCAGCGTCTATGGAGCATGTTTTCGATGAGCTTAAAAAGGACACCGCGCTGCCACATTTTTCGGAGAGGAAGAAGCACAAAGATCGCAAAGAGAAGAAGCGTGAGAAATCGCGCGAAGAATACGAAAAATTGTCGAAAGAAGAACGTCATCGCCTGAAGAAAGCTAAAAAGTCGAAATGCACTATGGAACGGTACGGGCAAGAGGCTACCATTCCAAAGCGTAACGACGAGAAAATGGAAGACATTTTTGGGCCGATATCTGACGATGAAACGCAGCATTCGATGGCCGACTCCGTACCGAAAGATGGAGCATCTATGCTTTATGAGAATGTATCAAGTGGTCATACCATTCAACCTGTCGTTTCTGCAGCGTTAAACCCTTACAAGCAAGAACCTTTAACTCCGAAGTCACATACCGTCGAAGAGAATGAAGAGAACAAGCAAAAGAGCACCTCACATGCAGAACGCGAGCGCCATAGAAAAGAGAAGCGGGAAAAGAAACGTAAAGAACGCGAAAGAAACCGCGAACAGCACGCATTAGCAGCACTTCAGCAACAGAAGCATGAAGATGAGAACAGTGTAGACTTGGATGAAGCTGGTCGTGCTTTGGAAGCTCAGTTGATGGAAGATTCTGACAATAAGCTCACCGAAGAAACAACCCCTTCGACAGCTACAACTCATAAAAGCGATATGCACGATGTGTTTCGATTTTCGGATGGTGATGAGAATAGCATGGAGATAATATCCCAAGAAAAGAAGGAACATTCAGAGCCACATAAGTCGAAAGAGAAGAAAAAGAAGAAGAAACGATCGAAGGAAGAGAGACATCAAAAGCGTGATCACCATCATCATAGCTCATCTACTCATAGTAGTGGTTTGCCTACTTCATCAAACAAACTATCAATCGAAATCACTACTCCCGTAGATAATGTAGAAGTGAAATCTGAAGAAATTTGCAAACAATCACCAAGCCTACCATGCCTTCTTGATGAAAGTCCACCCAGAAAGAACAACATCAGCTCCGACTTAAACCTTTCGATTTCCCCTCTAAGTCGAGAACAGCCCGCAGTTATCAGTCCAATACCGAAAACACCAACAACAAGCTCGGCAGCATCGAAATCATCGGATTGCCGAAAGAAACCTGACAAGTTTATACCGGGCTTTGATGTCGAGCTGGACGAGAAGATAAGTGAATCTGCGGTGAAGTCTATTTCGACTGAACTTACGGCACCTAAACTAGAGCCGCCCGTCGTTGAAGACCCAAAACTGTCGTTAGAGAACACAATCGAATCAAAGATTGATAAGATTGAGGAGAAGTCTCGAGTGATAATATCTCAAGAAGAGACAGAAGATGCGGTGGCGGCACTACTCGGTGAGAGCTTCGGATCAAATACAGTTGACTATTCGTTTGCTGATGATGCTTGCGATATTCAACCGGAAGAAGATGTTGTGGTACAAGACCCCACTGAAACTATAATACCGGAAGAAGAAGCCGAGGAAATGCGTAAGGCTGTTCAGAGTCTGAGTACTGAAGACATTGAAATAAAACCTGATACGCCTCAATCTGAGCAAGATCTTCAGATTGACACTGATACTGACGACCAAGATGAAGAAGTGCAGAAGACCGAAGACACACAGCAAGATTCACAACGAGACGGAATGAAAAGTTCAAATAAAAAGGCGGACGAGCCAAATGCAATAGCTAAATCTAATACACAGGCTAAGTCAGCTTCGTCGGCAGCTCTTCCGAGTGCAGTTTCAACTAAACGCGAAATAAAAGTTGAAAAAGAATCTGAGAAATCAAAATTGCCAGAGGCAAAAGTATCTGGTCAATTGGCGAAGGAGAAACCTGGCGAAGTAATCGATGTCCATGAGAGGTCTAACCCTAAGGTTGGTTTGGTGTCAACTCCTATGCGGAGCAGTAAAAGTCCCGTCCAACACCAACCACCTTCGTCACCTTCAATACCAGCTTTGCCAAAATCTGGACCTACAGCATCCCGGCCACCAACTCATTTTGTTATGCAACCTCCGACAATTAGCATTCCAGAGTCGGCGGCATTTGTGTATCCATTATCGCCTCGTAGTGGGGATAATAGTAGGATGCCATCGCCCAGACATTCACAACAATCACAGCAAGTTGGGACATCCGTTGGGCAATCGACAACACCCACTCAGATTGTGAATGTACGGGTGGCATCTCCACATAGTCCCAACGTTCGTCAAAACCAACCGTCAGGAATTCGAGCGCCAGCTCAGCTGAGTCCTGTAATGCCAACCCATATGGTCATACAGCAAAGGCAATTAATGTCGCCGCCTAATGTTTCGCTCGGAAGTCAGCAGCAAGCTGTTAGTTCTGCGAGCATAACATTAAACAGAATACCAGTTACAACAGTCCTTGCACCGATGTCTAAACCAATACAGCAAACGAATATATTGCTTCCGCAACCAAACACAGCACATGCCTCGATGATTTCTAGAACAGAATCTGCAACTGATAAGGAAATTAAGACAATCCCATCTTCCACTGCGGTATATCAAACCATGCGAATGACACCGCCGTCGCCTAGCTCATCCGGTTTCCCAAGCAACATGCCAGATATTATGTCAGCAAACATGCCTGGAAAAGTCCGATCGCCTACCATTCAAATTGCCGCTCAACCGACAATTAAGACTGTCATCGAAACGCAGGGACCGGGTCAAATGCAGCAGGTTGTACCAATGCAAATGACACAGGGCAAAGTTCCTTCTCACCAGACTGTTGTCTTACAATCACCCCCTCCGGGTGCAAATAAGCCTCCGCATTTGCAGACGGTCCATTCTCCTCGTCCAAATCAGTCTCAGCCGCCGCAACCGCATGTGGTAAAGATCAGCCAGCACCCACAGATGTTGCAGCAGCACCACATGATGCAACAACGTCAGCAACAAATGCAACATGCGGCTCAGATAATCCAAATGCAGCAGAAGCAACAACAACAGTCGAAACAACCATCTCCTCAAACGGTTGCGTCACACCGCATCGTTCAACAACAAGTACTGCAGTTGCATCCAGTTCCTTCGCCTGCTCAGGCCTCCCAGCCTCAGCCGATAGGCAAAGATGTGAGCCACAAAATTGCTGTACCAGTACCATCCCAACTGGTTCAGGGCATCGTAAACAAAGATTTGCAACAAGGCCGCATTCAGCAAAATGTAGTTGTGGTACGACAACCAGCCAATGTGGTTTCTCAGCAGAGTCCTCAAGCGGCGACAAAGCAAACGACTTCTCAACCTCCAACGCAATCACAACCGCACGCCCAGATTCAAATTCAGCACCAACAATCACAGCCGATAATATTGCAACAGAGGCAAACATCGCTCTCGCAAGTTTCTTCGCCGATAATATTTCAACAGAAGCTACCAACCTCCGTTCCGAATATAATCCATCAAAGTGCGGTGAAAGTACAAATCCCAACCTCTCAGCCTCATGAGCCTAGCTCTCAAGCTTGTCAGACGCAAGTCACTCCGCCGGCAAACGAAGAGCTCAGCCAACAGAAAAACATTGGCAGAACAGAATTACTATCTTCGAAAGGGTTGACCGAGGCGAAGGAAAAAGAGCGCAAAGAACCAACAGAGATATCGATCATAACAAGGGAAAGTGAGGCAGAAAAGCCTACTGGTCTTTCTGTTAGTGATGTGAAAAGAGAAACACCCAAAGCTGAAATAAAATCGTCGACACCACCGCAAATAGCGCAGTCACAGCAACAGCAACCAGACTTGGAAAATGTTTCAGTAATCAAATCTCAGACGGCTGCCACACCAGTTCAACCAACAAAAAGCTCGGTGCTGTCGGAAGAGAACGTGAGCAAATTTTCAGTTCCAATTGATGATCAAATCGAGCAGGACTCCAAAGAAGATTGGTCAGCTAAAGAGCTCAACCTGAACATTGAGTCTGTGATTAAGAAAGTCGATGCGCTTTGCTCAAATGATGAAGATACATCTGCTAGCAAGGCATTGAAAAATTCTGCAACACAAGTCAAAGATGCTCCACAAAATGTCCAGCCGCCTTTCGAAGCCAAAGAAACGACTGCAGAGAAGACAGCAGATAGCTCAACCTCGATTGTCGTTTCCGAGCCAGAAAAGAAAACGGATCATACAGACTTTGACAGCGCTGCTGAAACCGAAAAGAACGAAGATACACACGATGAAGAGGAGTTTGATGATGTGGTAGAGTCAGGAAAAGCAGGGCGTGGTGGAAAGCGAGGAGGCCGATCATCGCGTGGTGGAAAGAAACCGATTGGACCTACAGCACAATTGACTGCTGCCCCGGTTACCGTGCAGACATCCGCGCAAAATATTGAGGGCGTACAGACACGACGTGGCAAAAATACACAAGGCGCTAGAGGGCGCAAGGGTCGTGCTGGTCAATCACGCAGTCCAGCCATAGCGGCTCAATCGCCTATTGTAACACCAGGCGAAAAGAAGGCAAGGAATCAGCCGTTCGATCAAGACGTTTATGAGTTTCATGAAGACTCGGGCGAAGAAAGTATTTCTACGAAGAATGAGCGACAGCGTTTGATACTGACAATCAAGACAACAAATCCTGCAACACCACCGCAACAACTGCCTCAGCCTGCCCCAGCAATCGCTCCCCTAAATACATCACCAATGGCTCAGCCCCAACCGCCGACGACGCAGCTAGCACCGGAGGCTACAACTCCACCTCAGAAAGAAAATCGGGAAAGAGAGGAGTTCACGACTCCAGCAACGAATACAAGAAAGTCAAGACGTCTTCTTGAAAAAGACGGTGTTGCAACAGTGCGCAACACTGTAGATGACACGATAGAAGATGTGGTTCGGAACTTGTCCAGCTCACTGAAAATACCTCCTGGTGCGCAAACTCCACCTAGACGATCCACCAGAAACTCTATTCAAGTTACTACCCCTAGAGGAGCGGTACATCCAGCTACACTAGAAAAGCCAGCAAATGCGAGTGATGTCCGAAAGTCGCCACGTGCAAATCGACGATCGAAGGATAGAAAGATAAGCGAAAACTCGGTTGACAGTAGCGATGAAAGAGGCCCACATTTAGAGGAAAAAGCTATGACGAAGCAGTCTCCTCAGCAAATGCAAGAGCAGATCGCGCAAGCACAATCTCAAGGTGATTTCCACACACAATCTGCTGTGCAAGTGGATGGCAGTTCTGCTGAGAATAAGTTGAATGTGGAGACCCCGAACAAAGATGACATTGTAGTCACAAGCTCGAAGCCCATTGTAACACCACCTGTCAATAAACTCCCCGAAAAGATAACGGGTAAATCAAAAGATCCTGCTGAGACTTTGGCGCTGATAGATCCAGTGACAGGATTACTAACGGTGGTGCAACAAAGTAAAGAAGGGCAGTATGTACCCGTGCCAGGAGCACCACCTGCTCCGCCCAATGCTAAGCTTGTGGGCACCCATGTTTCGAAGGTAGTATTGCCGAAAGAAGATGCCAAGCGTGATGACGTGTTGCAGCAGAAGGTTGCAGATTCGAAGCAATCAGAAGTAGCAATATCAGCACAAGAAGCAAATAAAGGTGCTAACGTTGTTGTCAGTACCTCGAAACCGCAGCCTGTAGGTACACCTCCGACCAGCCATGCTGGTCCAATATCATCTCCAAACGTGTCCCGCTCTCAGACACCAATAACACATGTGGCTATGCAGCAGCAAGCGCAAAAGGTGCAAGTGCATGTTCAATCAGCGCAGCTTGCTCAGATAGTTCAGTCACAAGATAAGCAGCAAGCTCCTGTAGCTCAACAGCATCAACAAACTCAACTGTCGACGCAACAACCTCATGAGTCCAAACAAATCAAAATGCCGCAGGTACAACTCGTGCAACCTCAGCTACCTCAGCAACATCAATCTCAACCGCAGACAACAGTATCGCAATCAGCCCTATCACAACCTCAATTGCAGAACCAAACGCAGTTGCAGTCACAGCCGCAACCTATAAAGACACACCTTTTGAAGGCTCATATGCTGAACAGCCATCACAACGCAGCTATGAATAAACCGATTACGAATCAAGGTACTGTTAAAGCTAGCAGTGGTGCCACCAGTCAACCAGCCACTAGTGTGGTAACAACGATTGTCCAGTCAAATATCGTTACTCGTCATGTGACGACTGGAGGTGTTCCGCAACCATCTGGAATAAATCTTAGCCAGATTGCTCAATCACAATCAGGACAACCGATTCATAATCTATATGTGAATATACCACCTTCGAGTAGTGCTGTGCAAGTTGCTGTGACTCATTCACCCCGGACTCAGCAGACAGTTGTGACGAAACCAGACCAAAACCCACCTTCGTCTCACCAACCTGTGCAGCTTCTGCACGTGGTTACAAAGCCGATAGGCGGTGGTCAACAGCAACAGATAATAGCTCAACATCAGCCAATGGTGATCCACAGCAACAAGATCCAGCCGCCTCCAACTCAATACGCAGCAGTAGTGCAGGGTGGCAAAATTATCCAGCAAGTTGCTCCGATGCAATCTGGTGGCGGAAGAAAGCCTCAGACTATTCAAGTGATGCAGCACATTCCGCCACAAGGACAAACATCGCAGTCAACACAACAACAGCATATGCAACTGCACCAGGCTCAGAAGCAACCACCAACGGTGTCAGTAGTGACGCACCAGTTAGGAAAACAGGTACCGCACCCTGTTCATGTTCAACAGCAACAGCATCATGCTCAACAGCATTCAGGCGGTGTCCCCACTCATTTACCACAACCTCAGCAATCAGTTCAGCACCTCGCTGCTCCTCCATCAGGAGGTAATCCGGGAAAGCCACCAAACACCATTCATCTCGTGCCTGGCCAACAATCTGGAATCATTATGGGACCACAGCAAATAGTGACGCACGTCGGCCACCAATCTTCTCATCCGCATCAATCTGTCGGTGGAGCAACAATTCTGCAAGCGAAACCGGCACACCAGCAACAAATTTCTGCTGCTGGTAAAGGTGTCATCGGCCTGCATCAAACCGCTCAAATCATAACCGGTGCTGTATCAAGTCCGCCACCCAAACAATCCCATATTGTTGGCCAACAGCCAGTTGTTAGCGGTAAGCAATATAATGAAAGATTTTAAATCGGTTTTCATTTTAATTTAATTTAGGTACAAGTAATTTACGTGCGCCTGTGCCACCAATTAGTCCACAGGGACAAGCGCGAGGACATTTGATGCAACCAGGACTGGCAGCTTCTGCATTCGAAACTAATATGGTAAGTTGTTCAGTTTGTTTAAAGTCAAGCTAACAAGCTTTTATATAATGCGGAATGATTGGATTTCATTAACATACTGACCAAAGCCGGTATGAAAAGCTTGATTGCTTCGTTAATTTGTTAATTAAAAATGCCATCGCAATATTCTAACTTTGTCTAATCTAACCCCTTCAACAACGGACGCAGCACGATATTGGAGGCTTCGGTGCACAATTGTCACAAAGTCCTCCACCGGCCCATCAACAAGCCTCGCCAATAACACCGGTAAAATCATTGTGATTGAATGAATTGATGAAGTAGTGTGGCGTTCATTAGATTGAGTTCTTTTGATTTTTGTAGAAGCGGTAGATTAGCAAAAAACGTGTACTCTCTTTAAATGATCGTCATTGGTTGATATCGTGATTTATAAATAAAAGGTTGCTTCTCAATTAATTGAATAATATTTGATTTTTCAAAGTCTCGGTTGGTTATTGCATATAGCTGTTTAATGATCTTTCGGGCGCATGGATTTTTTTTCGAAAGTAATATATTTTGTGTTAGCTACTGTTTGGGCTGTGTAGTTAATTTCGACTTAATTGGTTTTTGAAAAATAGGCTTTCCATATATTCTATCCATTATGCTATTTTCTATTCTATGGCTGATAGTTTATACTTTTTTCACAGGGTGAAGGCGCATTTCCGGGCGGTGCAATACGAGGAATACCACGTGATCATTATATTATGTACCAACAATATTATCGTACACAGCCTGAAACGCGAATCCCATACATTCCAAGGTACTTTGGAAAATATTATTTTTGAAATTGAATGGATTAGATTACGAATTTCTATCATTATGTTATAGATCACCATTAGTTCAAGGATCGGCAGTTGATCAAAAAGATATGGCAGAAGTAAATGATTCGATAGGGGCTAGTCCACCGTTGGAACTTCGAAGGCCTGGAAGTGGTCCGCGAGCCGTAGCAGTACCGCACAGTCTACAAAGTCCTCAAGATCGTGCTACTGGTAAGATTTTTTTGAGCTAATCTAAAGTACGGCAGTTCATTTGCATCGCTCCCTAACAGATTCCCCACAAGTTGCTCAAGTCTATGTTCATCAACGAATTCCGCATCCGCAATATCAAGAGGTTACTGGACGATATTTCGATCCTGTACGTCAAGTACCAGCCGAACCTCCACCTGCACATAGACCAGCCCATAGTGTTGTTGGTGTTGCTCCATCGCCATCCAACTATGCACCGCAACAGCCTCAAGGTCCGCCGGCAGCTGCAGCACTTACACATATCCATCCGAAAATGCTTGGGCGCGAACGAGAGCGTGAGCAGCGTGAACGAGAACAGCGCGAGCGAGAACAACGTGAAAACGAGGCACGATACTATGCGGATGATAAGCGAATGCAACGGAAGCAAGAAACTGAACGAACATCGATTCCACCAGGTAGGATTTGCATGTTTTTTTTTAAATATTGCTATGAAAAGCTAGGATAGAAACTATTTCATATTTGAGATTAAGATGTTAAAAAGGATTTAGTTTGAATACGCTGAGTTTCAGAAAGCTAACTTATTACAAGGAAACAATATGCCAATGTAACCTGATTGAACAAAACAACAAGATAAAAATCACACAAGAATGAACATTTATTGTCTGAAATAGATGCTTGACATATATATTTATATTCAATATTTATTTTGATTGTATATTATGAAGATTGCATAGTTCATAATACGTCTTAAACTTAATTTCTAAATCCAGCATATAATCTGGTTCGGCCTATTTGTTTCTCAATCGATGTTTCATTTTTATTTACAATAAGTTTACATATTAACAGTGTTACCTAGGTTCTAGAGAAACTGGTATCATAGTGACGGCGAAATCCAGTGAAAAGGATGACAAGCAAACAATCTTTAATACCTGGCAATATTAGTCTCAATGATCTTCAAGACTTAGGATGAATTATATTTTTGTTAAAACTAGTACCACAATCAAATCAACGCATACACTTACATTGTTTGTTGATTGTTTCAGTTTTAGCTCGTTTACTAAAATATACTTAAACTACTGAAAAACGTCAACTTGTGGCTGATTTGAGCCGTCACATATTTTCCTGATTTCGCAGTTTGAATTTATTCGAAATTGCTCCATAGAATCGATAATGCTTCGACCATTAATATCGATTGTGATCAGTATGTTTGAAATTTGGTTCAAAATTTTCTGCGATCTTGTGTATGGCTGAGTGGCTTTTTGATAAAATCCACTCGAAGGAAAACATGTGTTCAGGAAACTAATTGTTGCTGGTGAACGTTGCTTGAGCAGCACAGTAGGTTGAGGGATTGGATGAATTTTGATCATAGTCGCTTGTAATAACGTTATAAACTCATCCAGCTCCACGGACACTTTACCGAGGTCCAAAAATTCTTCAGGCAGGGACCGTGTAACTACAAAAATCATTTCAGTGACCAATGATGAAATGCTCCTTTAACATTACAAGGGAGTCCCAGCTGTTGCTAAATCTGGCCATGGTGAATTTCGTTCGTGCCACCCTATGATTGCTTTTAATGAACGTTGCCAATGTTCTACTTTTCTATTTGAAGCCAAATGATAAGGTGAGGCTTTTGTCTTGCTGCCGATGAATTTGGCCAGTGCTCCGAATAATGCCGATTCGAACTGGGTGCCCTGGTCAGTTGAGATTGTTCGCGGTGCGCCAACCTCATAACATCCATCTGGACATGATGAAACCTCTCGCCAGACGTAGCGATAGGCTGAGCAAAGTGCCTTGCATGCCGACCACTACTGGATGTTTCTCTTCATATCAGAACTTGTGGGCACAATGACTCAATTAAAGAAAAATGTCGAGTAGGCGTTTCCGCAAGGATCTGGGAACAACAGGAAGTTTATGCCTCAAAGTCATGTCGCAGATGTGTGCTGATGATCGCCAAACTGCATTGATCGGAAGATGAGCAATGTATATAGTATTGTTATGGATCAACTCTCTTAATTTGTAGTATGCCTGCTGTTCGCGAGTAAACTCATTCTTATCGAAAAGGCTAAGCATTATGGCTGTCGCGTTTCGTAACGAGAAGCAGAGATGTATCGGATATCGGTAGGGAACTAACTGTAAAATTAAATTTGATTGCCTAGACGAGGAAACTGCGAATGAGAGCGGTTTCTGACTCGTGTGTATGATAAAGTCTGCACCTTCTATCAAATGACGTAAATATTGTACTCTGTCAAAGATAGCTTGGAGTTTGCTATACCTAGTTTCAGAGTCTGAAAGCTTTTTTTGAAAGAGTGCAAGAGACAACCAGCGATCTTTTTGCCACGTTCGCCACAAGCCCAAGGGGCTTTACAAGTTTAAAGTGGACTAACAGAGTTGTTTCTACTAGACTTTATTGCGTTCAATTGATACGTTTTTTATTACCCCTTTTTTGCATTTGCGAACTATTTATTCAGCGAATATTATAGGGTTGCAGTGGGGATAAAAGAATCTTCGAAGTTCTTTCACAGAGGAGAGTTTTTAAAATTCTCGAATAGTCTCGATTTTCACCGGAGGGGGTGTCTTCCATGTTTGCTTATAAAGGTACCTGTACTTTTTCGGTCTGGTGACAGCATTGATGCGACGGCAATTGCTTTATGAGTACAGAGGCCCTTCCTTTTGCTCAGGTACTGTTAGACAAACGGCACTTTAGCAACTGGAATTGAAAATTGGTCTTAGTCGTCACTTTTTGATGCGTGAGTTTGTGAGGACGATCGGCCACTGGAGCACCTAGATTTCGCATGTGGTACCAAGCAGCGTGGCTCATTTTGTGCACTTCAATTGCCGGGCTGTACAGTCCAGGGAATTTTTTAAGAAACGTTTGATACGACGAATTAATATTGACGGTTGAAACCAAGCATCCGTGCGAATCACTCACCCAGCATATATTCGGACAAGGTCCTGGAAGCGTCTATAACTAGCTGATTTCTAAATCGATTAATAGACCGTAGTGTATATAAAAATCAGCGCCCAAAATTGGACGGGAAACTTTTGCAACATAAAACAAAAAAGGCCTAAAGGCACCGTCAGGATCTTATGGCTGAAGAGGTTGATTGCTGTGACGTTGGTCGCGAATTTAATTTCTGATGGCCCCTAACAGCAATTATTGTTGATTCCACTGAAATATTGTTACAGCGACAAGTAAGGCAAGCAGCATTACGCCTGCTGTTGATTGATATTCGCTCGGGGCTTTGCCGCTTCATATCGACAGCGCTTCCTTCCTCACACTTGATGGATTCTTAAGCGCGAATCGGTGCTAGAAGTAGCTAGAATATATCGCACATTATACTGTAGGGGCTGCAACCATATAAATATTATTATGGCTTCTTATTACAGAAAAATTTCCTTCTATTAGTCCTTGCATAAGTCGCAGTAAGTATGAGGAGGTCGTCTAGCTGTAATCCTTACGAAAGCGAAATGACTCGCTCCTCCTTTAACTGCCTGAAAACCGCAGTCTTTACTGAATAGCTTCGTATTTCATCAATGGGAATAGCTACATGCTTTCTACTCTTCACGTTCGTGTGTGTGTGTTGTTTTGCGTTGGAGAGCAGTCCGTAGTTGCGCTGAACTTCCTACCGAACTACCGCAAGTTCTAATAAATTTCTACATTATATCCACTTTATGGTACAGCATTTTGGGTCTAGCGTGTTGCAATGTGCAGTAACTTTTAATGGCCTGGCAGGGATCAGCTGAAAGATTGGTTCGTTCATTTCTTCGAATATATAAGTCTATAAAATGTATGCTTCATATTTGTTTCGTTTTCATATGCTTTAGATTTTTTTATCAAGCTGGCTAGTTTCCGCTTAAGCAAACAATAATAGTTTGAAATATAGCTCGATAAGCTACGATTATGTCAGTGCGATTTTTTTTAAGGAACTGAAAATCGAAAGAACACTTAACTATCATCATTTCAATTGTATTGGCAGGTCATACTGGTATGCCGAGTCATGACAGTATCGTTCCAGCATTACCAACACCAACCGGTCGTAGTCTACAGGTAGCAACTCCACCTCATGCAAATCAAGTACCACCACAAGGCGATTCGCTTCTAACTTTGCTACAACGCTATCCACTCATGTGGCAAGGACTGCTGGCATTGAAAACCGATCAAGCAGCCGTGCAAATGCATTTCGTTTTCGGGAACCCGTTAGTGGCTCGGGGCTCACTACCGCACAACAGTGACGGCAGCACTCCACCACTTCGTATCGCCCAACGAATGCGACTGGAACAAACTCAATTGGAGGGCGTGGCTAAAAAGATGCAGGTGAGTATTTCTCAGATTCTTTAATTCTGAAAAAACTGCTTAATTTGTTGAGAAAGAAACTTATTAATTTATATTTTTCAACAGTATGAAAATGAGCATTGTATGCTACTCGCTCTACCGTGCGGTCGAAATCATATGGACGTTCTACAACAATCACGGAATCTTCAAACAGGATTTATCACATACTTACAGCAAAAGATGGCAGCCGGTATTGTGAATATTCCAGTACCGGGTAGTGATCAAGCTGCTTATGTTGTACACATCTTTCCATCTTGTGACTTTGCTAATGAGAATCTTGAACGTGCCGCTCCTGATCTTAAACATCGTCTAGCTGAGATTGCCCATCTTCTCATCATCATTGCAACGGTGTAGTTGAACAACAGTACGAATGGATCACATTGAAAAAGACAATATTAGCAAAAAATATTGGTATTGTTGGTGAGTGTTTGTATGTCTGCCGGTCGTAGGAATTTTCGTTCTGTTTAAGGAGGAGAAATGGGTATGCAAATGTGATTCTAGTAAAAAAATGATAAATTCATTCACTGACTGAACAACAACAAATAACCTGATTGAACTTAGAATAAAAAATTAAATAAATTTTGCAAGAAAAAATATATATTGCTAAGAGGAAATAATAAGACGGGATAGTTATGAAAGAAAAATTTAGATTGGAATGAAATTAAAAAAAAAAATTGTCTGTCAAGCTTTATATTATTAACTATGTGATTTATGAATAGAAATCGGTATCAATTTTATTTGAAAAAAAGATGAAAAAAAGTTTATATTTATTTAAGATGATTGTGACAAATCAACAACACATAAACAGCTTTCAATCACTTATATGATTTGAAACGAAAAAAATTATGTTAATAAAATTTTATCTGATTACTTAAAATGCAAATTGTAAGGACTTCTGTTTCAAAATTACAACTTCAATTCAGATCATCGTTAGTTTGCGGGCGGATAGCTTCGAAATGAATGCTAATGAAAAAAAAAATCTGTAAATTGTCAAAATATTCTGCAACTCTGTAATAATTCCGCAATTTTCAATCAACAAATTGAAATATTCACCACAGTAACGATCCAATGAAATAATAGGCAAAAAGTAGGTGTAAAATTGCTACTAAGCATTCGATTTTGACTTTAGTTTGTTATAGAGAAGAATTTTTTTGGGAAATGTGTTTGGAATTGATTTTGTGGCACATGAAAAATTATTAGGGAGTAGAGTTGAACGAAATTAAATATTTTGGATTATATTTGCGGGCAATACTTGCACACGCTGTAAATTTAAGTCTGGATTTTAAATTGGAAGATTTGTTAATTCTTTTCAGTGAGCTGCGTTTGTCTTATTTTGATTGAAGAACTATCTAAATGTTTTTTTCCCTTAAAATCGGAAGTGAAAGCCTGGCGATTGTGAAGCAAAAACGCTATATTACTAGTATTGGTTTTTTCAATGATAGTCTAGCGAGGCGATTTGAACTAAAGTTTTTTCTGCACGGGTCCGCTGATGTGCACTTGTCTAAAAAAAAATGGTTTTCCCCACTATAATAATACCCTCCTAACAGAATACTGCAGTATACTATCCAAGCAAAAATTGATTGATCTTCAAATTTATATTGTTTTTTCTCAAACATAGTCATACGAAATTTGACGCTCGTCAGCCTAGTACTGTTGCATTAATGACGCTGAACCTAAAAGTTCGTAACAATTGCAAATGCATATTCTGAATTCAAATGAAATATCCTTTGTTACTTCAACTCAAGTTGATTTCAAACAGATTAATCCGCGAACGAAGACACCTTTCGATATAGCTTCGCCGTAAACAATGTTTATACAATTTTCTCGGAATTAAGTTCTAGGACCTATTTTTGAAGTTCATCTTTCTAAGGTCCATATTTCTGAGGAACATCGAACAGTATGAAGAGACGAAAGAAATACCCCCATTTATCATTCAATTGACTAATATTATTTCTTATAGATATTCCGTTTATAAAAATTTTGGCTCGGATTCAGCAACGGATTATCGTCTTAAGATTGATTTATTCCATTGAATTCGACTTAGCTTCCTTGCCGGTGTCCTTTGCTCAAATTGTGTTTCAGCAGAGTGTACCGACGATGAACAAACAAAGTGCAAAGTTTCTTTAAATTAATTATCATTGAAATTAATAGCACAGTAGTTCGTATGGCTTTTTTAAATTTATATAATTCAAATTTGGCTAAACTGTGAATAATTGAACCACCAATATATTTTCTTTAATTTATACAAGGCTTAGATTTATCATGAGATATTTTTTTTTTAAATATTATTCGATTGATTGAAAGAGTTTGAAGTGTGTGAACAATGTTTTGTTTTGTATATAGTGTTCCAATTATTACCCTCGGTTAAATTACATAGTTAGGAATTTAGATTAAATATCATCAAGTTGTGGGAATTATTTAGAAAGACGTGCTGTTGTGATTTCATCTTTTTTGATCTTATTTGCTAAGGTTGCAAAAACTGGTACAAATATGTAGAGGTGAATGAAGAAGGCGAAATCACAACTGAACGGATATCGAATCAAATGTAATTATTGTAGTAGAGTGATAATTCGCAGGATTAGCTACAAAACTTCCAAGAGTCAGAGGATGTGAATGTCGTAAGATGAAAGCGTTATATAGGGGGCGAAAATGATTTCAACAGAAAATAACAACATGTATTCAAAGGCAGAAGTCGTTGCAAATAACATCAATATAGTAAAAATTCTAATTTATTACACGTAAATGGCGCTCGAAGAAGAATAAAGAAAAATGTGAGGAAAAAAATATGCGAAATCCATTATGTAACATAAAATAAAACAACAATAAGAATATATATAATGAGGCCGATAAATTAGTGTTGATACATAGGTTTACAAAGTACATATAATTAAGTATAAAGTCGCGCGTTTGAAGAAGAACAAAAATATAAATATATATAAATTAGCTTATAAAACACGATGAAGAAGAATTATAAAAAATTAACAAATAATAAGTGTTGAAAACAATCGAAGAAGAACTAAGTCTAATGTAAAATATAAAATGTATGATAGCAAAGATAAAATACAAGTTAAAATAGTAAACAACACTGAATTCAATTTTTAACGTTTATTCTAAGCTGAGGAAAAAAACTACAAAAAACCACAAAAAATAAAATTTTACTATTAAGCAAAAGTGTGTCTTTGAGCGAAAAGACAAAAAAAAAACATTAATGAAAACAACAAAAACAAAAAAATCTTAAAACGGAATGTAAAAAAACTAAACACGCCCAAACAAGTTATAAGCATACACATGTAAAAAGTCGTTTAGTTATTAATTTAATTAGAACAAGAAAATATAATAAGCGATGGATATGAAATAAAAAGAAAAGTTATAAGTATATAATAATAACAACAAAGCTAGGTTTTAAGTAAATATGCAAATTATTCGAGGAGAAAATAACAAAAAAAACAACAGTTGATACGGAAATTATGAAAACGTATCATTTCGTGTCAGTAACTAGCCGGAAAAATTAAAAATTTAAAAATTATACTTTTTTTTCAAACGAATTAAATTTACGTTCAAAATCTCCATGCAATGATTGATTTTTTTCTAGAAAAGAAAGGTAATATAGCAAAACTATTAAACAAAATAACTATTGCGAAATTCACATGTAAATTTGATGAAAACAAAGTCAAGATAAACGAGAAAAAAATTACACGAAAAAGATACATCCCCAAACTATAATACACACACCATGCAGAGTAAATATGAAAAACGTTATGCATATAAATATATAAATATTATAGAATTTCCCTGTAAATATTAACATATGTATAATATATATATAATTATTAAACTATTGAAATAATAATAGAAAGAAAAATTTAAAAAAGTGTAAAATAAATTGAAATAAAATATGTACATTTTTCTTTAATAGTTTTGGTTTCATTTTGATTTGTCCATTTCTGTTTTCTCTTTCATTGTTTTAGGGAGCTGCTTATATGTATATTGTTTTGGGGATTTTTATGTTTTATTTTTATTTTTTAAGTTAAGTTCTCCCACGTTCCTTTCCACAGAGAGGATCCGCCGAACCCTGAGTTCTCCCATCCAGAACCTTGTTTGCGCACTACAATATATTATTCATACCTCAATATGTGCGAGCCGATGCCCAAATGCATGCAAGATGCCGAAACTTCAACTCATCACACAAGGGTATCCCGTGATGGGCTGCCACGCATTGCCCAGGCCTCTGATGTCGAAGTCTATTCCACCATAAAAGAAGAAGTGTATTCCACCATCCACCTAAGAGGGGCATAATCGGGTCAAGCTCTTTGGTCATCTATCTCAGAGGGAGCAATGCAGCTATATTCTCAACAAGCTGTTCCAGAGCCGGCTCTTGGAGCAGAGGTAAAACGATCAATAACTCGGCATAAGTCTAGAAGCCAAAATACCTATAATGATGTCAGTAATGTGTTCCAGATTGAAATGAAATAAAATGAGATGAAATCGAATAAAATGAAATAGGGTGAAATAAAATTAAGTCAGGTAATACTATATCTAAATCTAAAGCTGACCAGATACTAATAACAGGGGATCTCTGTGTCCATATGTATGTATCAAAGTGATAAGAGTGAACCATTGTGAAAGATCACCAATTTATCAATCGCCAACTGCGCGGAGAATGACGTGAAAATAACATGAGAATTGAGATTAATGTGAGCTCTCTCCTCCGTTTGCACCTGATCACATCGACTCGTGTTGAGCATGCTAAATCGTAACGATCAGTAATGCCTGATAATGGTGAGGCCGTATGAGAATCAAAGCTAATAATTATTTTTTATGTTATTATTAAGAATAGTAAAAGAGAAAGAATACTCCACGCACCTCAAACTGTAGATAATTGGTCAAATACGAGTGATGCCTTAAATGAGTCAGCTGAGTGTGTGCCGCTGTGAACATGCGTATGAAAAGGACAAACAGTCAAAACAACAACAACCAATGCTAACAAACATTGTGAGGTCTGATTTCAGCTGGGTGGTGTTCGTGCCCCCTCTTTTCATTTTCATTTTTATCGTTATTTATGATGCTATCGGATGCCACTAGGGATGCCCAGTAAATATGATGACAGTGTCAACGGCTATTATTCAGGAAACCCGATGTATGTGCGAGCTGTGAAAAGAAAAACCTAATTGAGAATGGGAATGCTGAACGAAACTGATCCTACTCTACGAATCCACTGCTGCTGGGAGGACTCGTGGGCAGTTATCGCAACCAAACCCATGCCTAGTTGCTGGCCCACCCTTATGTATGAAATAGTGACTTCAAGTCACGTGGGGAGTGGACATTAGAGGATTAAATTAGCTAAAACCGACTAATTGCCTATTGGGATTAGCTCAGGTGGGGCATGATTGAATGAATGTGTCCCTCATATGGAAGTTGGTTGGTAGTACAAATTAGTGTAACGAATTGAGAAGATAAATGCTGGTATGCCCATAATGCATTTTCGTCCCCCACCAACTATACGGGGACTCTTCAGTGGGCTTGGAGGGTAGCTGGCAACATAAATGTGCCCCATCCTCAAAACATGTCCAATTTGGTTGACAAGTAAGTACCGTGTGAATGGATTTTCGCAGACAATTTTTTATTATTTTATTTTTATTTTATTGATAAACTTGAAGTTACCGATAATAATAATGAAGAAGACGATGATAAGAATAATAAGTTGATAAGTTTTTAGGATTGGATGAGTAGATCAGGTAAGAGTATGGAAGGGAATGTGATGATTGAAAAATCTTCAAAACCTTAAAATTCTAAAATCCTCTGAAATTTTGAATATTATTATTATTTATTTGTAAAATAAAACAAAGATTCTTAAAGCTACCCAACACTCCCTAAGAAACCTGAAAACCTTGAACAGTTAACGCTATAAGACAACTCCCTTCTTTGTCGTAAATAAGATCAAACTCGCGATCAAAATCAAATCTGCATTCATAGCACCATTGATTGCAAATTGAAATCAAAGTCAAATTAAATCAAATTGAATTCCAGTTCGGATCATTAATCCGATTCAAATTAGAACCCGAATTAAAATTTTTTTTTGCTCTATATTCGCAGTGCACCATCCACCGTCATGTGGCATCCTCAAACAGTAAATTTATGTATTTAATTTTATTAAGCTTTAATTCTAATTTTAATTTACTTTCAATGGGTACGGGGTGTATCGATAATAAATTAATTAATTAATTAATGTGATAACTCACATGTCGCCTATATGACGAAACCGTTTGAGTATTCAGCGCCTTGTGCACTCTCACTGTCACTGTCTTGTTTGGTTTTGTTTTTGTTTTGGCTTTAACTGTTGGCTTTAACTAGGATCAGGTCTGATAGAAGTGATTTGAAAATGCAGGCAGATCCGTGGCAGTGGTGCTATCTTGAAAATTCACTGCAAAAAAAATGCCTTTTAGAATATAAATTCCGATTTTTTCCGAAATTTTAAAGAAATGTACACAGTATCTCAACCTTGCTCTTACGCACATATGGTTGAAATTTGGTTAAAAAATTATAATAGAGTTGCCAGTTATAGTAATGTTTCTCACCTAAATCTTGTATATTTGCTCAGCAAAATTAAGTTGTTTCCCTATAACTTTCGATTCAGTCACAAAATCAAAACGAAATTCATATAGCAATTTGACCTTATTGTTAACCAAATGTCGTATGAGTTTGGTAACAAAAATAATGAAAGTTCTGCCAGCTATGGCCATTTTTGTATTTTTTGGCATTTCTTTGCTAAGGCATGCTGTCATTATATTTTCAAATGGGAATGACCCTGCAATGACAATTAACAAAAAATATTGAGGTTTTGAAAATTTCAGATAGGGGGAGCAAAAAAACACGCAAGTATATACGCTCAGGTATTGGCTTGGCTGCTGAGCAAAGATAAAGCTACGAAATATGCACGCAAAAGCACCCAACGGTTACGAAATGTGTTACAAAACATGTACGCAACATCGATGAAACTCTGCCTAATCTTCTCTTTCGTATAAAAAGCTTCTGATAAACTGACTTTTTGCTGAATAAAATAACCTTCGCGTGCTGTGACCAGCGTAGAAGTAAAACAAAAGTAGTAGTGGTTGTGCCGCGGTTTCGTGATGGGTGGTATTTCAATTGTGCTCTGCTTCCTCATAGGAGTAATCTCGCTTGTAGTCTTTTTCTTCAAGAAAAGATTCACGTACTGGAAAAATCGTGGTGTTCCTTGTCTAGACCCATCCGTGCCTTACGGAAATCTGCCAAAGCGAAATGTGCATTTCAAAGATATCACGACTCCAATTTACCGAAAGAAAGTTACTTCTTTCCCGTTTATGGGAGCTTACTTTTTTAGTTCCCCGGTAGTGATAGCCACGCAGCTTGACTTTGTTCAGAGTGTTCTTGTGAAGGATTTCAGTAGCTTCCATGATCGCGGCATGTACGTGAATGAAGAAGACGACCCCCTGTCCGGTCATATGTTCTCTCTGGACGGGGAGAAATGGAAATCGTTGCGAGCGAAACTTTCACCTACATTCACGTCCGGCAAAATGAAAATGATGTTCCCAACGGTGGTTGAAGTTGCCGGTCGCTTTAATACAACCATGGGCGAGCTAGTTCAGGCTAGACCCGAGCAAGAAATGAAGGACCTACTGGGTAGATTTACAACTGATGTGATTGGGTCCTGTGCTTTTGGAATAGAATGCAACAGTCTTAAAAATCCAGATTCAGATTTTCGTAACTACGGCTCGAAAGTTTTTGATGAACCGGAAATGGGCACGTTGACTAGTTTCATAGCCTTGAACTATCCGAATTTGGCTCGAAGGCTGCATCTCAGACAATTTTCCAAGGATGTGACGGAGTTCTTCTTCAAAACCGTACGTTCAACTATTGACTATCGCGAGAACAATGACGTCAGGCGTAATGATTTCATGGATCTGTTAATCCAATTGAAAAATAATCGGAGTTTAGATGGCGAACATTCATCGACATTGAGCGGCATAACATTCGACGAGATTGTTGCACAAGCATTTCTGTTCTTTATTGCCGGCTTTGAAACATCTTCAACTAATATGCTGTACAGTTTGTATGAGTTAGCTTTGAATGATGCAGTTCAAGACAAGGCCCGCTCTGAGATCGAAAGAGTTCTGAATAAGTATGATGGTGAATTAACTTACGATGCTGTCAAAGAGATGGTTTACGTGGATCAAATTATAAGTGGTATGATTTAGTTTGTTGAATGGTTATAAAAACGATTACGTTAGATTTTCGGTAGCTAATACTTCAGTTTATTGAATGTCATGCTTTGTGTTACTTTTGTGAGTGCTGAAATCTAATCCGATATGAATCCGATATGATTTATTAGTATCTTATCAATTTCTAATCAATTTTCCACCATCGTTACTGGTTGTGATTCAACGAAATGCTTTGAACGCAATCTAACTCGAACTTGAGTGGATATGTTCTTCAGTTTCCAATCACTTAACCCTTAACTTTAAGTAAAATGTGATGGTACAGCCTTGACGAGCAAACATATATATTTATAATTGCAAAAATGCTCAAGGCCATAAGTGTCTGAAAATTTTAAACTTTTCTGCTCCAACATTCGTACGACATATGCCAATTATGTTCAATTGGAAACCCATTCATGATCTTGGAACATCGTATCAATATCGATAGTACCTACTTTATTTCGTTGAGCACTAAACTTGATTTCTGTGTTGTGTTCCTACTTTTGAATAGGACGTTTATCCTCCGTATTGGGAAACTTTGTTCTTATTTTGTCTTCATTCGAGCGTCAACAAAAGCAAAAAACTCATAGTTTTTTCCTAACTTATCAATCCTCAAATTGTAAAGTGTAATCCGTTAAACTATTTCAGGAGTATTTCTGTCAAATAAACTCAGAGCATCAATTTTATCAAGCACTGCGATCAATGAAGTCTCTGCAATAAGTGGAAAGTGTTATATCTGGTAGGATCTTCATATCATCGTCTGAGTCTATGAAGCCTCTTTTGTTGTAATCAAGTCAAAATAGCTGTAGACTTTTTACTGAAGAATTCATGTAATTCTGAAGAAAAAAAATGATTATTCTAATTCAATACTTAGAATTTTATTTGAATTTTTGTCTAATCCGTGTTTGCCTAAGGTTTTTTACGGAAAACTTTTAATGAATCAATTTATCATTTCAGAATCACTTCGTAAATATCCACCAGTTGTCCACTTGATCAGACAAGCAGTTCGTGAGTACCCAGTACCAGGCACAAATGCTGTAATCGAAAAAGGACTGTCGGTCTTCATTCCAGTATATGGTATTCATCATGATCCAGAAATCTATCCAAAGCCTGAAGTTTTCGACCCAGATCGTTTCACGCCGGAACAGATAAAGAGTCGTCATCCGATGTCGTTTTTAGGATTCGGAGATGGCCCACGAAACTGTATCGGACTGCGTTTTGGGCGAATGCAGTCGAGAATCGGTCTTATAACGCTCCTGAAAAACTACAGATTTAAACCGGGTCCCAAAACAACCATTCCAATGGAATTTGCTGAAGGAAAACCTATACTGGCACCCAAGCACGGAATGTACTTGCACGTGGAGAAAGTTTAAATTGGATGCTTTTCCTTTAATAGTATTAATGGACGCGTATTTTTTTGTTGACAAGTCTAACCATGATTTGAATCAAAAACTTCATCATTTAAAAATGTATCCTAATTGTAGTTTTTTCTGTTTTTTTCTGTATCACTGGAATCATAAACTTGTACAAATAAAAAAAAATTATAAAAATACTACTTACTTACTTACAAAAGAGTTTAAAGATATTTGGCAGCCAGTTCACTTTATGCATCACTGGTACAGCCTCTTCTAGAAAACGCTTGTAAAATTTGGAGTCTAGCTGTTGAGCTACTAGAGTAATTGACTCGAATCGATTGGGAAACAGTTCTTACTATATGCCTCGTCTATAATCTATTTGATGTACTTCAATGCGATTTTCATTATCTCCCTTTTCTCATTAAAAAGAACTTTAAATAGCGATCATAATTCACTGTTAGTGTTACTGTTAAAATCATACCAATCTCTTCACCTGATGTAGAAAGCTAAGTATTGTTTCAATGACTTCTGGATGATGCCCACAATGGGCGCTCTAAATACATAGTGTTTTTCGACCCTAAATCTGTCATTTTGTGCTGCTTAACTTTTGACAACATTAACGGAACAGTAATGATTAGAGTTTCAGTCAACAAAATCATACTTAACAATCAAACAAAATGTACGGTATACATTTTGGGTATACGGCTTTCTAATGAGCCTATAAAAAAATGTTGGACATTCAGAACTATTATAAGACATCACTTTTTGTTAGATATCTATTAATCCACTTTCAAACATAAGCAAGGCCATCCAAATTCACCTGAATTGATAAAAATTGCGTGATAAATATTTTATAAATTTACCCCAATTTATAATTATTATAAACATAAATAAGCATCCCTCTACAGAGAACAGTAAAAAAATATATTCTTGAATATTAACAGTAAATCGCATAGCCCATAATTTATATGAACAACAAAACAGGCTTTTACCGCCAATCATAAGTTAACATCAGCCACTTTATGCGTTTTTTTCATTATCATCATCTATGCGGCCACAAATTCAATTCAATTGCCACAACAAATTTGATAGCTGGCAGGTCAAATTATTAAAAGTTGGCGAGAGGCATAACGCATGTCATGCTTATTGTGCTTCTTGTGCTGTGTCGAGATATCTTATCTCGCTTGATTCCAATCTGAGAGTAAGCACTACAATCGCTAAGCTTGACTTCTAGTATATATTACAGACGAAGAATTTTTATCAATCGTTTGTCTCACGTCGCGTGTTACTTGTGTTTTGTGAACAAGATTGATTCTTCTGACAATAACGCTGGTTGTAGTAACTATATTGTATTTACAGTATTACTTTTTGCGACGTAAATTTGCGTATTGGAAAGATCGAGGAGTCAAATACATCGAACCTACAATACGATTTGGAAATATCTCCTTCACAAAAGGCAGTGCTACTTTCAAAGAACTCATCCAGGACTTGTACGCTCTAAAGGACAAACTTCCATTCGTTGGAGTGTACTTTTTCTTCAGGCCAGGTGTTGCCACAACAGATTTGGACTTCGTAAAAGACGTTCTTATCAAAGATTTCAGAAACTTCCATGGTCGTGGAATCCATACAAACAAAAAAGACAATCCACTTTCGGCGACAGGTGGCGACCATTAAGAATGACACTCTCGCCTACTTTTACATCGGAGAAAATGAAGTATATGTTTCCTACAATAGTGAAAGTCGCAGAAAGATTCGATAGCACTCTGAGTGAGGTTGTGCGTACCGAAAACGCTTTCGATGCTAAGGAGCTTCTGGCTCGCTTCACCACGGACGTGATCGGTGAGTGCGCTTTCGGATTAGAATGCAACAGTCTCAACGATCCGGAAGCGGAATTCCGAAAATACGGGCGAATGATATTCGAGCGTCCTCAGATTGGTAAATTCGTACGAGTCATTTCTCAGATTCCTCACATGGCCGAACGATTGCACATCCGCTTCACGAGGAAAGAAGTTAGTGACTTTTTTATGAAAGCCGTTCGTCACACGGTCGAGCCAGCCAGAATAGCTAGCACCCCATATTGGTCCACCCATAAAAGACTTACGAATCTTCTTCTCACTAATGATTGGCAACAGGGCGTACTTCTCCTAGTAGCAACAGTCGATGGAAATTTAGATTTGGGTCTTATACACCAGCCAATTCACAACACCAGGTCCTCCACACTCAACATGCGCAATAATGATACCCAGGAACACGGCTCCTTCCCCTTGGCGCAACGCTCGCCTTTGAGACCTCTTCCAATTCCTCATCATGCCAACTTCTCAACCACACCATCTGGAATTTCAACATTGGTTGCGCTACCACATCCCTCCCAAACACAAACGCAACACACCTATCACAATCGTCATATTGGCAGGAAGCGCAGTGCCCACAATAATTGAGGACCCATTTTGAAAAGAATCAAGAGAGATGCTCTGCAGATAGTACCATGTGCAATAATTAATCTATCTGACCACACGGTACCCCACAATATCATGTCCATCTTGAGCTATGGACTATGCTTTGGCATTGAAATGAACCAGCATATTGAAACTGGTTGTTGGGATGAGCTGGTCGATCTCATTGGGCAACATCCCTCAGAGTTTTGGCAGGTATATCGTAATTTTTGAGGCAAACTTGGCTAAGAATAAGGACCAGCTAATGTGTGAATTTGAAGGCCATTTGTGTGGTATTTTCAAAAATCACAGGATGGGCTTAAATTAACGTAAATCAAATTTAGTATATTTTTAGCTACGCTGCTAACACTGGGTTCCCAGCATCAGAGATTTCCGTAAATATTGCACCAACAGATGTTTTCATTATATATTCATATGCAAAGCATTTACAATAAAAATAAGGAACCAATGTTTGAATTTTCCGAGTTTTGATATATTTTCGGATACCAGCCTCAAACAAAGTTTAATCGCTGAAACTTCCGATTATATCTTCGGATGAAAACGAAATTCAAAAGATAGGTTGATTTTAGCATGAGTTTGTTAAGGTTGACTTATCGCTGCTTCGTTGGATAAGTGTTACCAGTACTGAACATTTGCATCATTTATGTTATAGTGGAGAAATGGTTTTTGTTGGTTTGGGTAAGATAGGTTGATATGATGCTACAAAAAAGTTTCTTTCCACATTTTTTGGTCATTCAAAGACAATTTCTTCGAAATATCAGTTTTTTAGCGGTTCTGATGCGCTATAGTTTTTATTTATATTACCTGTTTGCCTCAATATCAAGCAATGGATTGCTTGATTGCTGGATAGAGATTGCTGTCCAATAGAAATCTTCATTATAATATCGCACAAACATACAACTAGCATTCTGCTTTGCTTAGCATAAACGTTCTATCTACATTTTTGTCAATTTGAGTTAACAACGGATTCAAAAACTGCATACTTTATTACGTCATTCTGCAAAATTTGAAAAACCTATCTATTCTGGAAGTATATTAAAATCAATATTGAAAAATGCACTCCACATATATCTCCAGTACAAATCAAAACACAAATAATTGAATAACTCGAAAGTACTAAAATGTAGATAAAACGTTGCAGGGCTAAAAATGCTAAGCAGGGCAGCATTATGCTCATAAAAAGCTCTAAATAGGTCTATTCGCGTCGCAGCAAGCCAAATTTTGCCACAAAAAGAATCAAAAATCTTTTGCTGCTGCAGTACGCGAACAGACCTAATGAATCGTTGTAGTAAGCGAATTTCATATGTTTTCCGCAAAAATTATCTATTGAGTTTTTCATCGTTGTGCGTTGCACAATAGTTTTTTCTTCGAGATTGTCAAGGACATTTAAAGGCACGGATCAGTTTTTCAGAACCTATCATCAAATGGCAATATCGCCCCATAAATACCCCAAACGACCTCTTTGAAGTTGCTCAATTTTACATAGGCTTAAAGACAAATCACTCGCAGTTGTCACCTGCGCGAGAATGGGATTGGAATAGATATGTGCAATGAATTACCTTGTTTTTATTGTATCATGGTTATCATTTTCGTCGAACGAAAGTTCTAGTTTTTGCATTTGAAGTATATTTAGCGCCAGACGTGTATAAATTATGGTCTCTTGCAGGGCTACCACTTTTATACAACTGCATATAAATGGTACGATTTTTATTTTGTCTAGCATTTTGATACCTTGATACGCTGCCACCTTATTTTATCGTAACTTACTATAAAGGAAATATTATCGAGCCTTCTTAGTACTAAAACGAAGCTATTTTCACATTATGAAAAACAATTAACCAACATTTCTTATTTCTTTAATATATCTAGAAATAAAACATTCAATTTATATTTTCTCCACGTGCAAGTACATTCCGTGCTTGGGAGTCAGTACGGGTTTTTCTGCAGAAAATTCCAGCGGAATCGTTGTTTTTGAGCACGGTTTGAATCTGAAGTTTCTCAAAAGCGTTATAAGACCAATTCTCGATTGCATTCGTCCGAAACGCAGTCCGACACAGTTTCGTGGGCCATCTCCGAATCCTAAAAACGACACCGGATGACGACTCTTTATCTGTTCCGGCGTGAAACGATCAGGATCAAAGATTTCAGGATTTGGATAGATTTCTGGATCATAATGAATAGCATAAACTGGAATAAAGACCGACAGTCCTTTTTCGATTACAACGTTTGTGCCGGGAACTGGATAATCACGAGCTGCTTGCCTGATCAAATTGACAACTGGTGGATATTTACGAAGTGATTCTGAAAGAGTAAAGTGACTCATTAGCTTCATTCCCCGCAAAGGTGCAAGATCAAAAAGAGAATATATGAAAAAAGAGGTTCAAAGATAATTCCAAGGAACGAATTAGAAAAATCAATTTTAATGTTTATGCGAGGTGTGATCCAAAAGTAATGACAATGAATATAAGCCAAGGTAATTAGATTTAAAAAGATATTTCTTTTATAACATAGTTTCCTAACGAGTTAATATATGGTAGCACCAGACCAACCCGCAGTTTGCTGCGTGTTTTTAACAACCTCCCACAATCTTCTTATTTGGTCTGCGTAGTAAGAACCTGATATATTGGCTTCCTTTTCCAGATACTCCACGAGAATAATTCCTTCAACGTCCCAAAAAATTAATGCCATAACCTTCTCTGCCGAACTCGACACTTTCAATTTCTTCGGTGTTGGTGAAGTGGGTCGCTTCCAGGTCATCGATTGCTGTTTAGCTATATGTTATGCTGTTTAGTTATATGCTATTTATATGTTTTCTTTTTATGCTGACTTAGTAGGTATATGAGGTAGTAAAATATTTTTTTTTAATTTTATCCGAACTGGAAATAACCAATTATCACTCCATTTGGATCACCCCTCGTATAAATAATACAAGAGTCATGGTAGCACCTATGATTGAAATTCAAGCATTGAAAAGACGTGAATTTCGATCAATATATACAAAACTCATGATATTCAAAGCTAATATAAAGTCGGATATTACAAGTAGAGCTGTTTTATAGAACCAATCCTCTCAATAAAATTTTAAATGTCCCTATAGGCTGATTCTGATACCAATGTCAACGGTATAGTCACCATCAGGATAACTGATTACTAATTTGAATGAAAAACGATGAAACACAATATAACTAAACGTAAAGCACCTCATTGAAAGTAGCATCAATACGCTTCAATATAGCTTCAATATGGGGGCTATCAATACGATGCCTGGACATTCTTTGACTGTACGTTGTTGGTTGTGTTTGGAAAATTCACGATATCCTGCGCAAGTTTTTATTTTTATTAGCTGTTTTTCTCAATATCGAGCAATGGTGTCGCAAAGAGATTTAGTTTTTCTTGCCTTGACTTTGGCTGTGTGTGAAATGAAAAAAACCAAACAAGAAAAGAGAAAAGTGCTGGTCAAAAAAATAATACAAGCTGAGAGATCACTTTACACAAAAACGTTTGCTGAACTATCTTCGAGTCACAGATTCGGAGGTTTATAAAAATTTCCTCCGAATGTATGAAGCGAAAATCACGTTCGCACAGTGACATTTCGCTTGCGTCAGCCATCATGTACTTCGATATCTCTGACAAGAGTAATGCCAATATTGATCAATATGCCTCATAAACGTCAATATGAGCATCAATATAGCTTCCATCAATACACTTCAATATAAATTTCCATCAAGATGCTTCAATATGTTATCAATATGTTTCAAGTTCTCCTAAACGATCAACATAGCCCTTCAATACGGATTGATCAATGCATGCATATTGATGAATAATATTGACCGTGTAGGAGGCGCTTAACTCGCAAAACTTAGTTATTACTGCTCCAAGAGCCAAACTACTTAAAAATGATTCAATCCAAAAAAACGATTTTTTTTTCAATCCAAAAAACGATTTTCATACGATTCCAGCCAGTATTAAAATATTGAGAAACATCTCAAACTTTAATGCCCCTTACAGTGTCAATATTACGCAATATCCATATTCGTCAATATATTGATCATCTGAGTGGTATATTAGAACAATTATATTGATGGGAAAAATATTGAAAAAAAATTATATCTTTTATTTTTATTGAAGGCGTCCCAATGTATGGAGAGGGTGCCAATATGTGTTTTCACATGTAAGGAGTAAATTGAGCTGCATATTTCTGTATTTCGCAAGCAATTATTTGTATTAATCAAACGTGTTTAGTAAGTATATAAAACATTTTGCAATGGCAAAGGTAAAAAGAACAATTGGAAAAGAAAAACAGTAAAAGAATATGAATTCGGAGGATAAAGAACAGGAGAAAATTGCGGTAGTCATCCAGATCTTCAGTGAGTTCTCTGGGTAGATTCGTATGTCCATGCGTGGAACGATTTTTTAACCGACTCTTCACACACTCTTCTGTCTGCCCTATTCTTTTTCTTCAGTGCCAAATCCAATGCAATTAATATAAGGAACCTTTGCTTCGGCTCTATTGAGATCTGGTTATAAGGTTATAATGATATATTATGGTATAATAAGATGCACATGGACCGAGCATATTGACTGAGTTTTGGAGAGTTTAGAAAGAAGGAGGTAAAAAAAACGGATATAACACTCTCCACTTGTTGCGCAGGCTCATTGCAGCGCTTGAATATATTTATGCTCTGAGCTTATTTAACGAAAAGTCTCCTGAAAAAGCGCCTGCAGATTGTTTGCAAATGCGTATATTGCTGGTCATCGCAGAATATGTACGCATTATCACTCTTCCAACAATTGAACACTATAATGCTTAACTAGCATTTTATCATTTTCCAGCGTTTTACATAAAGCCAATTCCTTGGTACACCTGCCAATTCCCATACATTTAAATCCCAGCGTTTGAATCGTTTGGAAATTGGCGAACACTTGCACGCAAGATCCATAGATATTTCATTCCCAGCATTTCGTTGAATTACAATCAACGATAGCGATAAAATTCCCAAAAATTGATTAGATACAAAATCTACAATCGTGCATTGATAAATTTTGGTGGATTAGGAAACTCTCACGAAACTAGCACACAACATGACTTCGTCACTTTACTGAATAGTAAAGTATTCGCTTTATCACCCGTCGAAAATGTTATTCATTTTTTTTTGCATTCCATAAATTAATTCATACCACTTATAATTTGATCCACATAAACCATCTCTTTGACAGCATCGTAAGTTAATTCACCATCATATTTATTCAAAACTCTTTCGATCTCAGAGCGGGCCTTGTCTTGAACTGCATCATTCAAAGCTAATTCATACAAACTGTACTGCATATTAGTCGAAGATGTTTCAAAGCCGGCAAGAAAGAAGAGAAATGCTTCTGCAACAATCTCGTCGAAAGTCAGCCCGCCCAATTTCGGCGAATGATCGTCATCTAAACTCTGATTATTTTTCAATCGGATTAACAAGTCCATGAAATCATTACGTCTGATATCATTATTCTCGCGATAGTCTATTGTCGAACGTACGGTATTGGTGAAAAACTCAGTCACGTCCTTGGAAACTGTCCTAAGATGCAGCCTTCGAGCCAAATTTGGATAGTTCAACGCTAAGAATTGAACCCAATTGCTCATTTCCGGTTCATCGAAAACTTTCGAGCCGTAGTTGCGAAAATCTGAATCTTGATTTTCAAGACTGTTGCATTCGATACCAAAAGCACAAGAACCTATTACATCAGTCGTAAATCTAGCCAAGAGGTCCTTCATTTCTTGTTCGGGTCTAGCCTGAACTAAGCCACTCATGATTTTATTAAAGCGCTCGGCAACTTCAACCACCGTTGGGAACATCATTTTCATTTTACCGGACGTGAATGTAGGCGAAAGTTTTGCTCGCAATGTTTTCCATTTTTCCCCGTCCAGAGAGAACATATGACCCGACAGGGGATCATCTTCTTCATTCACGTACATTCCACGTCCATGGAAGCTACTGAAATCCTTCACAAGAACACACTGAACAAAATCAAGCTGCGTCGATATAACTACCGGGGAACTAAAAAAGTAAGCTCCCATAAACGGGAAAGAAGTGGTTTTCTTTCGGTAAATTGGAGTCGTAACATCTTTGAAATGCACATTTCGCGTTGGTAGATTCCCGAAAGGCACGGATGGTTCTGGACAAGGAACACCACGATCTTTCCAGTACGTGAATCTTTTTTTGAAGAAAAAGACAACAAGCGAGATGACCCCGATCAAGAAGCAGAGCACTATTGTAATAACACCCATTACGAAAACACGACACACCCGCTACTACTTTTGCTTTGGCGCTGCGTTCGCCGTAGTACATGAAGATTATCTAATTCAGCATTAAGTCAGTTAATCAAAAGCTTTCTATACGAAAGAGAAGATTAAGCAGAATTTCATCGTTGTTGCGTACATATTTTGTAGTTGTTGCGTGCATTTGCTTGCATATATGGAAGCTTTATCTTAGCTTTATCTTAGTTAGCTTCATCGAAAGCTTTATCATCAGCAATCTTAAGCGTAAATGAGACACGGAGATCTGGTCGTCGATTTGGTTGCAGATATGCGATATCTGCATCCAAATTCATTGTCTGTGGGCTAATCTCAGATCTAGTTTGTTCGCAAATATTGCAAGGCTGCAGCAAAGTCGGCAACCAGATCTCCGTGTCTGTGGGCCGTTTCAAGCGTCTTAGAAAGCTACCAAATGAACGCAACACGAAAAAAACCTAGCGCGAAAAAACCTCTAAAGTACTGATTTTCAAGGAATAGTAGAAGAATCGTACAAGTTTTGTGCGTATATTCTACCCCATGTGCTCCACATTACAACCAACCAGCTTCGAAGGTAATATACCACTTTGATCCCAATACTGCATTGAAATTATTATACTCAGATAGATCCCAATTAATGTTCTCTCTTCCCTTCGCGCGTTCTGAAGTTTATTTTAACTCACCGCTAGTGCGTATGCCCAGGAAGCATAATGCTCTTCAGCTTGGTCCTTTTCCGCTAACGTTCTGTCAATTTAAGTCGCAAATTAAAGATATAATTCTTAATGCTTCTTATAATATTTGACTTTCTTTTTAATTTTTTTTTTACTATTTTTGCACTTTCTTCGATGTTGAATTGTGTATTAGCTTTAATTTGTTGAAGTTCTAATATGTATATTTCTAATATTTTCATTTATTTGTTAATTTTTGCTATTTTCTTCTTTTGGGTTTATTTAATTTTTCTATTTTTGTAATTGGGCAGAAGCCTGTTAAAATGGATTCAAATAAATAAATAAATAAATAAAAAATATGTCTACTTTTTGAGGAAAAATGAACACCTTATCGAAGAAAATTGGTAACGATTCTGCGCCAAAGAAATATTTACTTAGTCGAAAGAAAAGAATTCATTCAAAGAACTGATATTGAACTTGCCATGAGTAAAATTTGGTATAGTTTCAAGGAAATGTTGCCATAAATCTGACATCAATTGGTTCTCGTACGATCACCGAAGTTAAGCAGTGTTGGGCGCGGCTACTACTTAGATGGGAGACCGCTTGGCACGCAAAAACTTTCCCTCTCTTCAACTAGCAACTATTTTGTCAACAGTGTTGATGATAATTAAACAAAGGACTTTTCTCCCGCGTATTACTAATTAAAAACAACAACAAAAACATAGTAAAATATTGAACATTCTGTTTTAATTATTTCTGAAAAATCGAATTAAGGTTAAATTTGCAAATAAAAAATACACGATTGCATTAATATTAGTAAAAGAAAAGCATCCAATTTATATTTTCTCCACGTGCAAGTACATTCCGTGCTTGGGTGTTAGTATGGGCTTTCCTTCAGCAAATTCCATTGGAATGGTTGTTTTTGAACACGGTTTGAATCTGTAGTTTTTCAAAAGCGTTATAAGACCGATTCTCGATTGCATTCGCCCAAAACGCAGTCCGACACAGTTTCGTGGGCCATCTCCGAATCCTAAAAACGACACCGGATGACGACTCTTTATTTGTTCTGGCGTAAAACGATCAGGATCAAAGATTTCAGGATTCGGATAGATTTCTGGATCATGATGAATAGCATAAACTGGAATAAAGACCGACAGTCCTTTTTCGATTACAACGTTTGTGCCGGGAACTGGATAATCACGAACTGCTTGTCTGATCAAGTTAACAACTGGTGGATATTTACGAAGTGATTCTGAAATGGTAAAATTATATATTTAGATCCCAAGATATCACGACCAAATTGAAAGAATCTTTTGTCAAAAGTATAAACCCGTGAGAAATACTACTCAAGTCAATTGATAAAATTAAATTCCCACGTACGCCGAGCAAGCGGTTACGCAAACTCTCGTCAGCACTCCTGCAGAGTTAATAACTATCAGAACTTCTGATAAGAAGGTATAGCAAAGTCGGTTCGAGTCACAAATAAAACCTATATAACAAAGCAAGTAATCGAAGTTTCGAAAATAATGCGTATAGCCTCCAAAAAAATGCAAAAATAAGTCGAAAAATTGAGTTCATTTGAATGGGAAAAGAATTGAAGCGTGTAGCTACGAAAACAAGAAAAAAATAATAAACAAGCAAACTTGAAGCCTCAAATGTCAACAAACTTTAGTTTTTGGAAATAACGAAAAAAGTTTTCCCCACGGAGAAACACCGCATCCCCAACACATAATATCCTAGAAGAGCTAGAAGGACGGATGACCCTAATTTAACAATGGAAGCAAATCACCTTACAAACTCCATTAGCTGTCGGATCACGCAGTTCCGCGATGAGAAGTCGGGTATGGAACCTGAGGATGACAATTATTGGTGCATGACCAATTACTTTCGCCATAAAAACAAAATTGCAGATAGTTGCAATGAGATAGTTGAGGAAAAATCCATCAACCCGAAGGTATAATCTGGCTTCAAGCCACTACATTTCACTGAACTTCAGCTCGCAAGATTGGTGCAGCACATTCGTGCATGGTTCAACCAAAGAAATTCAACGGGCTTTGCAATGTTCTATGTGGTCAAGGCGTTTTGATAAAGTCTCGCATGCGGGACTAATTTTGAATGAATTTCAAATTCCACTACTAATCATACAGCTTATTGCATCATTTCTTCAGGGCAGAACTTTCTGACTTAGAATCAGGGCTGTGGAGTCGGGAAGAAAAACTTGCGACTCCGACTCCGACTCCAATGATAAGCCTTCTAACATTCGCGACTCCGACTCCCGAATAACGACTCCGACTCTATACTTCTACTCCAAACATTCGTAGCTCTAATATACAGTTAAAGCCAGAAGGTTAAAATCGTTTTTTGTCTTACAATTAGATCATATTTTCCTACTAGTTTGTTTCCTTTAGTAACATTAAATTATAATGTTACGCTATATTGTCAAAGAGATTTATTTCGAAATAGAAAATATTCCTATTGCATTTCACACACTAATATAAAAACAACGAAAACACTTAATTCGAGTTAGTTCTTAAAAATAATATTGCTTCAATCAGATCTGACAATTTCCTCCTTCGTTACTTTTTTCCAAGCTTAAGCGCTGCCGCTTTGCTCATTCTTGTTCGTCAAGATATTTTTCGAATTCATTTTCATCATCAACTTCAGTACTTGGGGGAAGTGATGACGACTGAATGGTTCTCTGCTGTGGTCTAGCCATGGCTTCACTTTCCGTATGCAATCCTTTCATACGAATAGTTAATTCGCATAACGCAATTTTAGCACGCGCTTGCTGATCTTCATCAGGATAACCCGGACTGAAGGATCTACATATATAGCAGCTAAAAGGACTTCATTATCTAAGAGACAAATTTCTCTACGAAGAAGTGAATTTTTTAATGCATCGACCAAGTTTCCATTCATTTTTGAAAAGCGAAATATAAGACTTTTCCATTTTTGTAAAAAAAAAAACAGGTGTAAGGTCATCTGCCTGAAATTCTTTCGTCATTATATAAGGTTGATATAGCAACTCTAGAAGTTTTCTAGCTTCTTCCCAATCCAGTCAAAAATTGAAAAATAGTCCACCAATTTTTAGGCTTGGTGATGAATTTCAGAGTCGGAGTCGGCTGATGAAAATTAGCTTCGACTCCGACTCCGACTCCATTAAAAATTGTTCAACTCCTCGACTCCGACTCCTGACTCCGACTCCGACTCCACAGCCCTGCTTAGAATTAACAACCATCTCTTCACAATGTAGGAAATAGAAGCTGGAGTTCCGCAAGGTTCATCACTCTCCCCAATATTGTATAGTCTGTACACAGCATAAGTTGCCTTGCACGCCGATGATACGTGCATATACTATACCTCCAGGCAAGCAGAAGCTTTATCTTCAAAATTGTAAAGCTGCATTGATGTCTTGTTGGAATATTTCAAGAAGTGGAAAATTCAAATAAATGCCGAGAAGACGCAAGCCATCTTCGTAACGAAAACAGCCCCCACAACTAACAATCGACAACCTGACGATAGACTGGGAACTAGAGATGGGCAAAATGCCTCATGACCACTGTTGCCAGATTGGGCGATTTCTCGCCAATTGGGCTATCTTTCCGTTGCATTTGGCGACGAAATTTAATTTTGGGCTACTGGCGACTTTTTGGGCTCCACTGACCAGCCCAGGTTTCAACTGCTAAAAATATATAAAGTTGAATTCGCAACTGATTTCCTCAATCTTGAACGGAAATCTCTTCACTTCATGTTTTAAATTTTGGTTGAACCGAAACTTTATTTTTAGTCTATTACTTGACCGTCTGCCTAAAGTAGTCAGCAAGAAGATTGAAATTTAAATCTGTGCTTTTAAAACTCATAGCTATGAGCAAATGATCAAAATACACTGAGCACGGAAACAATTTGGGCAAAAGCCAATGAAGTAAAATCTGCTGCTGGATAACAAATTTTCAAAGAAATATGTGAGCTCGATTTTTTATTACTATATCTTCCTGCATCTAATAAAATAGTCGATATATGTTTTACTATGATAAATAACATAAAGACTAAAATTTGAAATAAAGTGCAAATAAATTTTTGGCATCTTTGATGCAAATTCTAGTTCTCTTGAATTTCAAGAAAATATGTTGCAACGACTATAAAATACCACCAGATATGATACAAATACTGGATTCTTCAATTTACACGTTCACTATATCAGAAAATGAAATTGTTAATATAGTTTTCGACTATATAAGAGTATATAGATAAACAAAAAATAATAGCCCATGTGAAGTGGATAAAAAAATTTTTTTTTGCTTCTGATAAGAAAAACTTTTGGCATAATTTTGGCCTCGACCTATTGTGTGGCAAGTGTTGGGCGCTTTTGGGCTATTTTAAAAGTCAAATTGGGCTCCATGGACGAAAATTTTCTGGCAACACTGCTCATGACACACCACTGATCGCTCTTTTTTAGAGTATTTTACAGTATTACGCCGTACTCTCAGTACACTGTTCGCTTCGCATTTCATTAAGTTTATTCAAACGAAAGCTTTCGCTCACAGACTATGCTGTGCTTTTTTCAGGCGCTGCACTGTAAGAAAGAGCTATGCCTCATGAGCCATGAGACATTTTGCCCATCTCTACTGGGAACGTACTGCGAAACACTTGGGGCTCACATATGACGACATACTTTTATGGACCTCGCACACAAAATACTTATGACGGTCAAGGTCAATGTCCGCCATTAGATTGCGTAACTCAAACGAAATATTTAGGAATTATTATCGACCGACATTTGAAATGAGGCATTCAAGTGCAAAGCACAATTAATAAATTAAGAATGTTCATACCTTTGTTTTTTGAAGTTCGCGCCTTCTTAAACTTGCAAGCTATTATAGTTTCATACTTTGCGTTAATTCATTCAATTTTGCCATATTCAATAGTTGCTTGGGGTAGTGCTACACAAAGTGTCCTATGCCTTTGATTGTTACCCAAAATACATGGACCAAAATATTACTAAAAAAACACGACGATTTGACTCTGTGCAACTATTTCGGCAGTTAAACGTTCGACCAGTTGATCGAATTTACAAATTAAACATATCCATCCAAACACTTAAAGATTTCTTAGCAAAGAAAATACGAGCTAATACCAATTCTACAAGATGTGGTACCGAGGAAAACCTCTTACTCCCGTACGGACTCACGCAACTTGGTCAAATCATTTCACATATGCAGGTATTGAAACATTCAACACCTTACCGAAAGAGCTTAAAGATATGCGCAACGTGAAGTCATTTAAAGAAGCCCTTAAAAATACTTTATGAATGCATGATAGCTAGGTAGCTATTTTTACTTTAATTTATTTAGCTTTCGCTTTTAACATATGTAGTTCGGTAAACAATAATGTATTTTGCAAAGGCCTTGAATTATTGTGTGCTTTTTAATCTACCTTCTTTAGATTTACTTTTTTAATTTATAAGCGTAACGTTGCCTTTGATGCTATCAACATTGTTTGATTAGTATTCTGGTTTATTGCCTTAATAGAGGGAGTTGTGCAATAGCATTGTTATAATTATGTATTCTTATGAAATAAATGTACTATGTTAATAAAAAACGAACAATTAAAATTTCATTCACAGCATTTCGTTGAATCATAATCTGTTACGATAGCGAAATTATTGCCAAAACTTGATTAGATACTAAATCTATAATTGTGAATTCATAAATTATAACAGATTAGAAAACACTCGCAACACAAAGCATGACATTCAGTAAAGTGTATTGGAAAAAAAAATCACCATCCTCCCAAAAATCTAATTCAATCGTTTTTTCCAACAATTTAATTCATACCACTTATGATTTGATCCACATAAACCATCTCTTTGACAGCATCGTAAGTTAATTCACCATCATACTTGTTCAGAACACTTTTGATTTCACAGCGGGCCTTATCTTGAACTGCATCATTCAAAGCTAACTCATATAAACTGTACAGCATATTAGTTGAAGATGTTTCAAAGCCGGCAATAAAGAACAGAAATGCTTGTGCAACAATCTCGTCGAATGTTATGCCGCTCAATGTCGATGAATGCTCGCCATCTGAACTCCGATTATTTTTCAATTGGATTAACAGATCCATGAAATCATTACGCCTGACGTCATTGTTCTCCCGATAGTCTATAGTCGAACGTACGGTATCGATGAAAAACTTCGTCACTTCCTTCGAAACTGTCCTGAGATGCAGCCTTCGGGCAAAATTCGGATAGTGCAACGCAACAAACTGAGTCAAAGTTCCCATTTCCGGTTCTTCGAAAAATTTCGAGCCGTAGTTACGAAAGGCTGAATCCGGATTTTCAAGACTGTTGCATTCGATACCAAAAGCACAAGAACCAATCACATCAGTCGTAAATCTAGCCAAGAGGTCCTTCATTTCTTGTTCGGGTCTAGCCTGAACTAAGCCACTCATGATTGTATCAAAGCGACCGGCAACTTCAACCACTGTTGGGAACATCATTTTCATTTTGCCGGACGTGAATGTAGGTGAAAGTTTCGCTCGCAACGATTTCCATTTCTCCCCGTCCAGAGAGAACATATGACCGGACAGGGGGTCGTCTTCTTCATTCACGTACATTCCGCGATCATGGAAGCTACTGAAATCCTTCACAAGAACACTCTGAACAAAGTCAAGCTGCGTGGATATCACGACCGGAGAATTGAAAAAGTAAGCTCCCATAAACGGGAAAGAAGTGGTTTTCTTTCGATAAATTGGAGTCGTGATATCTTTGAAATGGACATTTCGCACTGGCAAATTCCCGAAAGGCACGGATGGGGCTAGACAAGGAGCACCGCGATCTTTCCAGTAAGTGAATCTTTTCTTGAAGAAAAAGACAACAAGCGAGATTACCCCGATCAAGAAGCAGAGCACTATTGGAATAGCACCCATCACGAAAACACGGCACAACTACTACTTTTGCTTTGCTGTGCCTTTGCGCTGGCTGTAGCACGTTCAGGTTATTTCATTCAACATTTTATGTCAGTTAATCAAAAGCTTTTTATGTGAAATAGTAGATTACGGAGAATTTCATCGATAGTATTTTGGACATGAGCTGCTGCGTTCATTACAGAGGTGTTTTGCAGGTTAATTTTTAGCAGCCAAGACATTGCAGCATTCAGTCACTGCACGAAAATAGATTCATCGAAAGCTTAATCATCAGCCATCTTAAAGTTCTTAGAAAGCCAGCAAATTAACGCAACACAAAAAAGCCTAGCAGCTTATGGAAGCTTATTTTCGATTGCTGTTTATTATGGTGCTTTGAATATGTCTAAGGCCTGTTCAGACTTTGATTAAATGGTTGTATTGATTTCTTTGCACCCTAATTTAATTGTAGTATATACTTTTGCAAAATTAAAGCAAATTGTAAAACATAAGCACTATGTTACAATTTGCATGCTTGCTTGCATTTTTTCATGTAGATTAACTAACATGTTTCTCTCTATCTATTGTCGTGAAGCTTCAGATAGAACCATAGAGCTTTACGCCAAATATCTAATTGTGGCCGTTGTGGATTTTGTTTGCTACATTAACGAGCTTCTTTGCAAATGTTACATCATTCGACTGATTGTTAGAATTTTTGACATAGGCTGGTTGACGTAGTAGCTATGACTATGCTTAAAGCATGATAATTTATTAATTGAGATGATTGTCGTGCTCCGAGTGTAGTTTGATCAAAAGTTTCACGAGATGTAGTAATGAATTGACCTTGTATTATGTCTCTGGCATCTCACTAGCCCAAACTGTGTACAACACAACAAATAGACAATTACATACATATACCGATTCACACATCAAATCGGAATATAGATCGATTCGAACAGCGATTTTACATGTTTATAAGTTGGAATTGTAGGACTCCATTTTTTAATCTAACATAAGCTTTTGAAAGCGATTGATTCTTCTCATAATCGATGTATGTAAAAATGTTTTCAGAATTACCCGAAGACCACGCACAATTTGGATAAATTGCGGTCATACTGCATCTTCAGGAATTGCACTGACATCAGATCAAGGAGCCTTAGGGTATACCACGTAATTTTTTTAAATGAGGTAATGAAAAAATTGTTGCATATAGACAGCCACACATACTCCCTTCAGTAATAGCCCTTTGAAAAATTTTCGAGTTTGAACGTACGATAGCCCTCAACTTTTGAAATACTCAGTGGGCTCTAATTATTTTTACTTCATTTAGAAGCCATTACCTTTCAAATGAGCTTTAATTTCTTATTGTTTGTAAACAATTCTTGGTGAAATTAGTTAAAATATTCCAGAATAAATCTTTTTGCATTGAAGCCACACAAAACACAGAAGATGTATTGGCTTTAAGAAGGAGCAGACCTGATATCATTCATCAAAATTGATACAGTAGTTAAACCTTACTGTATGCCAAGTTTGGTAGAATATTGGTTAAAACCTTAGAATGAGGTTTTCAGCTATGGTAATTTTCGTCCTTTTTTTTACTGAAAGACGTTGCATTTAAATTTTCAAAAGATCAAGATATTGCAATGAAAATAAACAATAAATGTTTCGATTTCGAAAATTTTCTAAATCTTGCGAGCCAAAAATTTCTGCAACAAAGGAAAGAGAAAAGGACCAAGGATGGACCCTGGCGGAACACCTGATGCAGAATAAAAGGGAGTTGAAGGGCAGGAATTAACAGATACAACACAGATACGACCAAAGCTGTAAAAGGTAAACTAGGAAAGAAAAGGACCAGCTATGACATCGTTCGTCAGCTTTTGAAGCTATGGTTGACAGAGTCAAACGTTTTGGAGGGAGAAGTCAGTATATACATAGTATGTCGACCTGCTTTTGATGGTCAAGAGCGGATGCGAGCTTATGTGCGAAAAAAGAAGGTTGGTTAAAGTGGACTTACCGTTGACAAAACCATGCAGCTCATGAGCCAGGAGAGGCTGGATAAAGAAGTAGACTCTCTTATAGACCACAAAAACAAAGGAAAAGGGAAATGAGACGGTAGTTTTGAGATGCATGTACGATCAGCGGCTTTATGTATATTGAAGATGTCAGCACTTTTCTACAGAGAAAAGAAAGAGCCAGAAGACATACTTGTGCTGTACAAGATGGAAAGAAGGACGCACAGAGATGTTGAAAGAGATTTATTTTTCATCAAAACCAACGGCTGGCATGAGAAAGAAGTGAACAGAGGAAAAAGAAAGAAGTAAACAACGTAGAAACGCCTTAAGATCTTTCGAATAACCCAACAACAGCCAATGCTCGAATCATCCAGAAATAGAAAATATAAGTTGTTAGAAGTCATAATGAACACATTACTACAATAAAACATTTGTATTTACAACCAAGCTGGAAAATTACCAGAAGGCATACCATTAACATGTTCTTACTCCACAACGTGGAAAGATCACCTCACCCTATTTCAAAATCAAATACTTCAAAGATACATAGCTGCCTTTACCGCTTAAAATCTGATCCACAAAAACCATATCCTTAACCGCATCATACGTCAACTCTCCATCATAGCGGCTCAAAACATTTTCGATTTCACACCGGGCTTTCTCCTGAATATCTGTGTGCAACGCTAGCTCAAACAATGTATACATCAAATTAGTTGACGACGTTTCGAATCCAGCCAAGAAAAACACAAACGCTTGCGCTGCAATCTCATTGAAAGTGAGTCGATCCAAATTCGACGAACCGTTATTTTTCAGATCAATCAGCAAATCCATGAAATCGTTTCGCTTAACATTATTCTTTTCACGAAAATTAACTGTCTCTCGCACGGAATCCATGAAAAAATCAGTATCGTCTTTTGCGAATATTCTCATATGCAATTTCCGAGCCAGATTTGGAAACAGAATCACAAATAACTGCCTTACCACTTGCAAAGAAGGATTATCTAGTATTTTTGCACCATGCTTTCGAAATCCTGAGTTTCGATCACTTAGACTATTGCAATCAATTCCAAACGCACAAGTCCCGATCACGTCTGTAGTGAACCTGGCTAGAAGATCTTTCAGCTCAAGTTCAATACATAATCCTAGTTTTTCATCTAAAGTTTTAACGAAGCGATCAGCAACAGCTACTACTAGAGGGAACATTGCTTTCATCTTGCCGGACGTAAACGTCGGTGATAGTTTTGCCCGTAGTACTTTCCACCGTTCACCGTCGAGAGCAAATAGGTGGCCAGAGAGTGGGTCATCCACTTCATTCACGTACACTCCGCGATCATTAAAACTCGGAAAATCTTTAATCAGAATTGCTTGAATGAAGTCCAGGTCCGTCGCGAATACAATGGGCCTGACAAAAAAATAAGCTCCGAACACAGGACACAGTGCACTACGTCTTGCGTAAATATTGTTCATAAATGATCTGAAGTCGATTCGATAAATTGGTAAATTTCCAAATGGAAATGATGGTTCTAAATACGGCACTCCACGACTTTTCCAATACGAAAAACTTTTCTTGAAGAAAATATAAATTAGAGTAATTATTCCAAACACCAGATACAAAATTAGCAACACGAAATACATTATGCTGAATATTTGACGAATCACAGGCGTGAAATTAATTCGATGAGCACTGAGAAATTGAAGGTACTTATGAATTGGGGTGCACAAAAGCACTAAAATATTATACCTCCAATTCATGTTTTCAGAGGTATTGTTTCCTGGTTTTATTGTGAGTACACAATATGTATGGTATCACATAGATTGCTTTTCATTTTTAGACTAAACTAACTGCCAGTCACTGTAATTAGCTGCAGACGGATAAGCTGTAGCAGACATAGCTGTTTTCTTGCTTATTAAATCTTAATGCATTGAAGCCTAGGGCTGATTGATTCGAAGATACATTAAAATAAATTTAAGACGCAAAAACCACCAAACATTGGTGAGAGCAGAAAACAATTTTTGAAACGAAAGATATTCGAAGAAAAACTTGAGATTATAGCATCCTATCGATATTTTCCGTAAAAGTCTACTTTATCCTAGAAACTATAGGCAGCCTTTTAAATTATTGAAGTTAAATATTACAGAAAATTATTAGAGAAAGTTGCTTTTACTCTAAAATCAATGTTAATGCATCATGTCTGCCACAGCATAAGTACCAATTTTTGTTCGGCATACTCCATACAATATCTTATAGCTAAATAAATCACATATAAATACATAAATCGTTGCATTCTAGCTTGTATTTTCATAGAAGTATGCTAAGCTCATTTCGGCAATTATCATCAGTGATTAGGTAAATATGTACATCACCTACGTGTATCTGTGACCTTCACGTTAGTAGCCTCAGTAATTGGTTTTGCATTACTTGTCATTTTTGTGAGAAAAGCTACAGCTTCTCGCCACATTTAGCATTGATGGTTTTTTTCACATTTCTACTGATCGGAACTCTCAGGTACATAGGTTACTTATGATTTCCAATAAATAACTTGCCCTAATCCGTTCGCTTATTTTAGGATTGCTAAAATAAGTGAACGAAGGAATAAGAGAAGACCTAAAATCGAATCCTGGGGAACACTGGAATGAGAATATCCATGAAGAGGAAAACACATTTACTATACAAGAAAAACCTGAAATATAGGAGGAAAATCAAGATAGAAGTCGATCAGGCACACCAAAACACTCGAACTGCGAGAGAAGAAGCTTGTGATCAATGGAATCAAATGCTTTTGAATAACCGGTGTAAGCTAGATCAATCTATTTCCTATTTCCCCAAGGTACAAGCGACCAAGTTGAAGAAGATTGTAAGGTTGGATGTAGAATATCTGCCCTTGGTTAAGCACAGTTAAGAAGAAGCTCCTTTGGCAGAAGAAATCATTTTCAACAGCGGAATTGTTGCCTAAACCCCTGTAGACACTGGAAAGTACAGTTACAGTGACGTTGCTCTGCATACATATTCCATCATTTAATCATATTCCATCAAGGCTATTAGCTTCATCTGGTTGGGGCTATAACATATCAAAATATATATATTGGATTATGTTTTCCAGATTGTGATTTGACATTGATGGAACTCAAGAGTATGCACCGTAGAAAGTTTCAGTTTACAGTTGACTATATTTTTAAAAGTTATTTCAAAACGCCTATGATGGACGATTTTTTGTCAAGTTTTAGTAATTTGAATTGATGTATGTTTGATTTTTTTGAATATATTGCACATTTTTGCGAAAAAAATCTGAGAATTTTGCAACGGATTACCTGTCGAGCTCACTGTAGCTACATTTATTAATATTAGGATTACCATTATACTATTGCATATTATTTAGTGAATTATTATTATAAGTTTGATTTTTTTTAATGTTTTATTTTTAGGATTTTTTTATTACTTTATTTGGAACTATATATAATTATTAATTTTAATGATCTCAGTTGTTTATTTGTGGAGTATCATGGAATAAAAGAGAAATAAGTGAAAAATGCATCCTCCTGACATCGGCACCGTTTATGTTTTCGCAGCAAGAAAGTTAAAATGAAAGTTAAGCAAGAAAGCTAAAATGCGTTCACCTTAGTCCTCAGGTCACAAACATTACTATAATATACTTGTTCACTTTAGCTTTTAGGTAGCATTTCATAAAAAAAAATACTAAACTCTTGGTATTACGTGAATTAAAATGTAATATAGACTAGGTTTTTAAACGTACAAACTGTTTTTTTTAAACGAATTCTACTAAAAGCACGCGAACGCAACAATTGCGTAAGATGTTGTGTGGTTTTTGAAGGGCGGTGACACTTAACGAACAGGGGTTGCAATCTAAATCTCTCATTAATACTATGTTACGATTTCTAAATGGTAAAATCTTATTATTCTTACCACTGAGTACTCGATCCAAATACACCATAGCTTTGACAGCTTCATAAGTAATATCCCCCATTGTATTCGCTGAGAATCTCGTTTATTTCATTTCTAACCCTCTCTTGAATATCTGGATTCAAAGCCAGCTCATATAAAACGAACATAATTGCAGTCGAAGTAGTATCGAATCCTCCAACGAAGAAAAATGCTCCCTGCGCAGCGATTTCTTCCAACGTTAACTTCCCGAGTACTTTCGAGTGTTCGTCATCACAATTATCGTTATTTTTCAACTGGATCAGCAAGTCCATAAAATCATTGCGTCGGATATTGTTTTTCTCTCGATGTTCGACTGTTTGTCGGACCATATTCATGAAAAATGCACTTACATCTTTGCTAAGCACACGAATGTTTAGCATTTTAGCCACAGTCGGATATTGTATCGCCAGAAATTGTACAAATTGTCCCATAGATGGATCGCTAAAATATCTTTCTCCATAACGACGAAATTCATAGTGTTGACCTTCCAAGTTGTTACACTCAATCCCGAACGCACAAGTACCAATAACATCAGTTGTGAATCTGCTCAACCATTCCTTCAATTCAATTTCACAGGGTACTTCGAGAGCTGCAGCCAATGATGCGTTGAAACGTTTCGCAACCTCTAAAATAGTTGGAAACATATATTTCATTTTCCCCGATGTAAATGTAGGAGATAGTTTCGCCCGTAACGATTTCCACTTTTCACCGTCTAAAGCTAATAAATGCGCAGATAGAGGATCGCCTGATTCATTAACGTACAGTCCTCGGCTAGCAAAGCTATTGAAATCTTTAATCAATACATGTTTCAGAAAGTCAAGGTCGGTAGCTAAAATCATCGGCGTTGTCAAAATGTATATTCCCATGAATGGAAAATTTGATGGTCTACTCCTATATATGGTAAGGGTCAATTTAATGAAATCCTTATTTATCCCTGACAAATTTCCAAGAGGGAAGCTAGGTTCCATGTAAGGCACACACCGATCTTTCCAATATGAGAATGACTTTTTAAATGCATAATACACGTATCCCATTAACGCGGTGAAGGAGCACAGCACAAATATCACAAAATTCATTTTGCACCGGAACGTCCTGGACTTTTCTCACTTGAAAAACACCCGAATTGGACTAATTTACGAATCGAACTTGATCTAAATCGAGCTTGAGAAGACAAATTAATAAAATGAAACTTAGCGAACTGACTACGTCAGAGCCATCGATGCACGAAATTAGATTGGACTAAACTTCGTCTCAAGCCATTCGATCGGTGTAAATGCGTGCACTGTACTAGAGATGGGCAAAATGACTCATCACACCACTGATCGCTCTTTTTTAGAATATTTTACAGTATTGCGCCGTACTCTCAGTACACTGTTCGCTTCGCATTTCATTAAGTTTATTCAAACGAAAGCTTTCGCTCACAGACTATGCTGTGCTTTTTTCAGGCGCGGCACTGTAAGAAAGAGCTATGCCTCACGTGTCGTGCGTGAGGCATTTTGCCCATCTCTACACTGTACCTCATTCCACATTCGATTTTCGTAGCTCATACAGGGGCGGATTTGCCACTAGGCCCAGTAGGCCCGGGCCTAGGGCGGCAAATTTCGGGGGCGGCAAATTTTCGATCTTTTTTTTGCAGTTTTTTTCTGTCGTATATGTACATATATCTGAGTTGAATGAGCCTTGCACCTCAAGCCAACCAAATTCTCTAAAAAAATCAATGCACGCAAAAATTCACCTCTGATGATTTTTTTCGGAAATTAAAAAGTTTGACTTATAATAAATATCGAAATGCGATCACGATAAAGGACCAAAGAAACTCAAAAATACCAAAAAAGTACCGAGAAAGTATCTGAAAATACCTAAAAAGAGACTAAAAAACCTAAAAAGATCCTAAAAACAACCCAAATAATATCTCTTCAATTTAGGAAAAGCTTATCAAGGTAAATATTTGCGTGCATTGATTTTTCAGAGAAATTTTGTTTTTTTTATTATTATGGTACAGGGTATATCAACTACATGCGATTCTCTTTATTTTCCATTGCTGAAATTAATTTCAATAAAAAAATTTCTATAAAATGAAATCTAGATCATCATAGGTCAAAATATTTCGGATTCATCCTTAACTAACAACATATCGAACATTAATTTGCAATAGTCGAGTTCATCTTTGATCTCCAGTCAAGTGCGGAAGCAAACTTTGAACGGAAAAGTAAACTTACTTATAAAAATATGAGCGAAGACGTTGGAATTATATGCGATGTAAAGGTGTATACGGTTTTGGACTTGGTATTTTTGGCTTCTTTTTATAGGTACTTTTAGGTTCTTTAAAAACAGTGAAGTATTCTAGGGAATCGAAAAAAAAATCGCGCATTGATAATTCACGAAAAGGGCGGCAAATATTTCTGAGGCCTAGGGCGGCGAAATGGTCAAATCCGCCCCTGAGCTCATACCTGTATCCATGGTACCCAATTATTGTTTACATTTTAAGGATAAGCTGGAGATTTTTTTTCGATTAGATACATCTTTTCACAATTAGAATAGTAAAATCGTTTATATTTTTAAATGATGTGTGAATGTGTGTGTGTGTCTGTACATAAGCTTGCAATGAAGACATTTGCGATGAATCATGTCGAAAAATGAAACAGTAAAAACGATTGAAATTGAACTAGATGATGCTGACATCGAAAAATCGAACAATGGAAAATCGAATTATGTAACTAACATTGTCACACGATCACATAGAAAGACATCACTTCAAATGCAAATTTGATTCTATGTATGACCAGGTGATTGGTTTTATTTCGGGGTTAGGCCACTCTAGAGGCCGAAAAATAAAGCTTTTTGGATTTCATTTCAGAAAACCTGCCAAATAAATCGAGATTACAAAAAAAGGTGTTCATCATACGAATTAGTAGCTGTATAAAATAATTTTTTGAAGAGATTCATTTCGAAATGGCGGCTGTGCAGCATTTCGCGATGACGTATCCGTTTTTCCAGGGTCCACGGCCGGACAGTTAGCTTCTGTAATTTTTGAATTCTGATAAGCCAAGGGTTTTTTTTCGTTTATATGAACATACAATAACAGCTATAGAGGTACGTACGATTTTTTTTCGATATTTCTTGCATTTATTTACTTCTTGATCTTGAAGCGATCCTTGCTTTTTTTACGCCTTCACACAACAATCTCTCTGCAAGCTTTATGCGCTGTTTTTCGATCTCCATGCACATTTCGTAGCTGTTTAGGCTAATTTCCAAGTGCATTGCCTCCATTATGTGCAAAATAGAAGAAAACTCGTCATTCTACACACAGACTCCTTCGCGATCAAAAATAATTTTCTTAAGTTCTTTCCAAACCAAGTCAATAGATAATATAGGACAATCTCCATTTATTTTCATCTAAAAATATTGCGCTACATTTTGATTAAACATTTTTGCAGTTATTACTGACGAGCAAGAAAATTAAATTTAAAAACTAAGTAATTTAAAAAAAAAACTGACATTTGAATTATCGCTTTCCAGATACCAGGTGCTAAGTTAAAGTTTTTCGACACGTAAATAGACATTATTACGCGGCGTCATAAATATCTTTTTCTTGTCGAATTCTATTGGAATTTCAGTTTTTTCGGTTGCTTTGAAACGGAAATTCCTAAGCAAAGTAACCAGTCCTACTCGGGCGTCTAATTTTCCAAAACGCATACCAATACAATTGCGAGGACCATTACCGAAGGTCAAAAACGACATAGGATGACGAGTTTTCACTTGTTCGGGGGCAAATCGATCTGGGTCGAAAACATCGGGGTTTGGATAGATTTCGGGATCATGTTGAATTGCATGCACTGGCACGAAAATTTCCGTACCCTTTTCGATAGTGACATCTGAGTTGGGCACTCTATAGTCCCGGCCGGATTTTCGAATTAATATAGCAAATGTTGGGTATTTTCGAAGTGTTTCTGCAAATGTAACAAATATCTTTTGTGAAGATGAAAACAAATCAGCAACCACACTATCATACCATTCAAAACTTGATCGAGGTACACCATATCCTGAAGTGCTTCATACGTAAATTCCCCATTGTGTCTGTCCAAAACTTCATTTATTTCTTTACGAACTTTATCCTGAATGAGGGGATTTAGCGCCAGCTCGTAAACACTATACAACATTGCAGTCGCCGAACTTTCAAAACCAGCAAAGAAGAACAGAAAAGCATTTGCAGCTATTTCGTCAAAACTTAAATGTCCTGGTGCTTCGCGATCGATGTCAATCGCCTGGTCATCCTTCATTTGAATCAGTAATTCCATGAAATCGTTGCGTTTAACATTATTCTTCTTGCGATAGTCGATTGTTTCGCGAACGGTATCCGTGAAAAACTTGGCCACCGATTTCTTCGTCACTCTAATGTGTAATTTCCTCGATAAATCGGGATAACCGAGCACAAAGAGTTGCATGAAAACATTTAGTGGCGACTCATCGATGGCCATCCTACCATAATAACGGAAATCCGCATTCTTACTTTTGATTGTGTTGCACTCAATTCCAAAAGCGCACGTCCCTATTACATCCGTTGTGAACCGGCATAAGAGATCCTTTATTTCAACTGTAGACCCCTGCCGAACTTCGTCAAACAATGCCTCCTTCATTTGCTCGGCAACATCTACTATCGTAGAAAACATAAACTTCATTTTTCCAGAAGTGAATGTTGGCGATAGTCTCGTTCGCAGCGATTTCCAAGTGTCGCCATCAGTCGAGAACAAGTTCGCAGAGAGGGGATCGTCTACTACGTTTGTGTAGAATCCACGTTCGTGGAAATCATTAAAATCTTTGACTAAAATTCTTTGGATAAATTCTAGATTTGTTGGCACAACGATTGGCTTTGCGAAAATGTACGCACCAACAAACGGACTATTGTCCTTGAAGCTGTAAATTTTTTCGAAAACTTCATGCAAGCTTGTCGGCGAGAGAGGCAAATTTCCGCCCGGAAAACGTGGTTGGGCAAAGTTTGCTCCACGATCCTTCCAATAACGAAATTTCCTTTTGAAAAACAACAACACTCCAAGCACCACACAAATTACACTGGCCAGGAACAAAACTGCTACTTGCATTTTAAATATGCCTTGAATATATGCAGACTTAAGAAAATTGTAACTAATTTTATTTCTTACAATGGGGTGTTATTTATACTTAATCTTTCCGTCAGCAAAGGCATAACACTACTGTTTTTGACCATTTGCAACTCGGCGCTGTTGGGCAAGAGATAAGATTTCCAGAGAAATGATCCCACATCGCTATCAATGGAGAAACCTTTGATCTCACTGAAATGATCAATTAAAATATTACTTTAATTTTTCGCGAGTGTGTCTAACATATGAAAAGTGCTTGGCGTTGCCTCATAGAAAATATTATTGTTGTATTCTAACTGTCTGTCATGATATTGCGATATCTCTTAATAAGCTTGCGAGTAACTTGTAAACGTACAAAAAACTACACAAAAAGACAGCACACTGAAGATAAAGAAAGAAATAAAAAACACCCTCAAAAACAAATACACAAAAAAATAATCGGTAAAATTGTGTAATGGCTATGGGAGGCACGTAGTTGAGTTAGCCGCATTTTTTTCATTTGTGTTGCAGGAGATGCTGCTTTCAAAGTATTGTGAGATAAGCAATCGATAATGAATATAAGTAACAAGTGTTTGACTTTGACTTTAAATCCACTCAAAATCTGCACGATTCATTTACTGTTCATGGAATATAAGTGTTTCTAGCGGTTCTGTTGCGCTAGAGTTTTTTCAGTTTTACGCACTTTTCTATTTTTTTAAATCAGAATATTTCTATCCACAAAACAATGATTTACAGTTTATAATTTGTGAACATTAAAAAATCGTTTAATTTTAATGTATTAGGAAAGTTTACACAAGTATTTCAACTGATCTAAAATGTACATAATCCAGGCTTGCTATCTGCTATGTATCTTCGAGAACGCCGACGTGACGAATGGTATTTACTACCACTGCAAAGGAATAACCGTCCAAAATCGTCTAGAAAGACGATTGTCAAGAAATATTTCAGTAACAGCAATCGTATATGTGGAAAAAATTAAACTATTGTTGTGATCTACCGTTAAACACCTTTTGTGGGTTCGTTATTCTTCACATTCGTGAAATAAAACAGTTTCTTTTAAAAAAAACACTAATTACACTTTTATTATAAACACTATTAATTATTTACACTTTATATTCGCACTACTATAATCTCGCGTTACAATTCAACACTTTTTCAATTTAATTATCGCACTATAATTACTCGCACTTTATCGCTTTTAATTAATCGCGCCCGGATACACTAAACTGCTGTATCGCGCCTTTACGCTGTCTTCGCTATCTATTAACTGATCGCTAGTACTTCTCGTGGTGGTATTTATAGTGGTGCCAAATGTGTCTCGGGTTCTCGAATGTTCCGCTTTTGCTTTCTAGAGGGCTCTATTACTCATGGGAATTTCCGTTGCCATGCGAGATCTGACTCATGGGTTTGAGGCTCTGGAATGTTCCCTTTTTACTTTCTAGAGGGTTATTCTACGTTTTATCTATGGAATGATTTTGTTATTGAATACATGTATGAAATACATGTATGGGATGTATGTCGAGAATTTCTTCGCCGTTTCCAGCCGTTTCTGGCGCCGATACAACGAAAGACGGCTCGTTTGGCGTGCATGCAACACTATTATGGCAACATCTTTTAGTTGAAAAAAATGCAAATGTTGCCAAACCTGGCAGTCCTATTTTCATTTTTCAACCGTAACTTGCTTTAAAATAAGGTCCATCTACTATGTATACTTCGCTTGGATCTTTGAGTGTTTTTACAAAATAGACAAATCATTAAATTTACAAATCATTGGCCTGATTTTCTGAAAAGCGAAAATTTTCACAGAGAATCAGTTCATCGTACTTGAAAAATGTTCTTCACCTGCTTCATTTGTGATGAGTGTGCTGGCGAACCCGTACCCACATGAACAGGTTTGCAGAATGGCCTCTCTACGACCACTTGTGGATTTTCTGAGCCCCATATTCTACAGTTCTGCTTATTAAGGTATCCACAAAGCGAGAAATGACCCTCATCACTGATGACAATTTTTTTTCGAAAAATCAGCATCAACAGCTTGCGTAGATTGTCGATTATTTTACCAGTCATTTTTATGATGAATGAATTAAAATGAGAGTAAATATTTGAAACTTAAGTAAAATGATGCTACGATCTTCAATTGCCTGTGTAAACTTCACAATTTTAAGCACTATCTTTGCCTGTATCGTGATACTAGTTAACATAAATTTTGGTTTTATGAAAAACCACTCTTGACAGGATATTCATTGATGACCGTCACATTAATTATTACTAACAAATGCACTCATTGTAGATAATTCTATTCGAATGTAACTGAGTATCGAATGTAATCATCTTTACCGTACTAGGCTTTATAAATCCAAGTTTGGGATCAAACATTAGAGCATATGACAATGTGAACATTACCTTAGATATAAATTTTAACGATTTCTATGTTGGGTTCGATAGTGTATTGCTATTGACTTAAGGGATTACACCACAGTAGGGAGCGAAAATTTAACGTTTTTTTGCAAATTTTTTTTAAGTGGAAGGAGAAGTAAAAAAGTATTTCTTTTTAAGGATGTCGTTAAACATGTTTTGAACTTTAAAGGAAAAAATTGCTTGTTGAAAAATTTTACAAAATGGCTGCCCAACAGCCGTTTCTACGGAATGGTTTTTTTTAGGGGCACCGCGGCACGCAGTAGAAGTGCACCAAAAATTAATCTGGAACAAAATAAAAAAATAATTTGTAACTGCATTAGTACAGCTATAGAAATACGTAGGGGATTTTGAAAATACTCATTTTTGTAAAATTGGCGAGCATTTGATAAAAAAAAGTTCATTTGCCTACCAAAAAATGGGCACTTATTTGTATCTAAAAAATCGATATATTAACTTATCGAAAATCGGCTACGTATTTCTATGCGGAATGTTGTTTTAAAGATTTGATATTAATTTGGAGTGAAAAAATAGAAAATTATTTGAGTTATGCTGCGTGCCGATTTGAAAAAACGTGTTTCGAGAAAAACGCGTTTAAAGTTTTGACTTGTGTTTTGAACGCGAGTCAAAAGGACGCTGTACTAACGTTCTTTGTGTTCAACATGCTTGAAAATGTTTCGAACGGCTTCTATTAGTGTATTAGACAAGCTAGAAATCGAATGGTAAGACATAATGCTGTACCCAATAGTGATGCGCGATTGCGAGATATTAAACTCGATTGTTTCGATTGTTCAAATATCTCGAAACATCTCGATTATTTAAATTGGACTCGATTGTTGCAATCGAGATAATCGAGACAATCGAGATAATCGAGACAATCGAGCGATTCGAGATAATCGAGCGATTCGAGACAATCGAGGCAATCGAGACAATCGAACATCTCGCAATCGATCATTCGGTCGGTCAAGTCATCGACAATCGGTTGACGGCAATTGAGTGAGCCATAAAGCACGTTTAGTTGGCGCAGCCAATAAAAAAATGTTCAAATATTTCAGCAAAAATATTAAGTGTTATTATTTGATCAAACTGCAATTTTTTGGGAAATATTGATGTATAAAAGGATATGTTTATCTTAAGTTAAAATTAAGATATCTTTAACTCTTTGGTGGCGGTGGGCATGTTAGTGTATAAGCACACCAGTATACACAGTACGCTTGTAGAACCGCTTGTGAAGAATAGATTTGAATGGATTGGATATACTATTTAGTAGATTTTTTTACGTGTGCATACATATGGAATGTAATGATCAGATATGCATGGAAATTTGTATGGCTAGCATTTATCATGTATAAAAGGCTGGTAGTTTTGCTAAAACTATTAAGTCTGATCAAAGTGAATAATCAAATATTATATGAAGTTGAGCTTTGTCATGCTGTTAAGTAAGTTAAAATAAAATCTGCTTTTAGATAGTGCAGTTTGAAAGCATATCATGTATCCAATATTTTCGTACTTGCGAGTATTTTATTCAAATATTCAAAAAGTTGTTAGGGCAAAAGTAGCTGAAATCGGCCAATTTTGGGTTAGAGTGGTTTCGGACATAACGGGCCAAGACCTATTGCTGTGATACAAACATTTCGGTTTTGTAGGGGAGTAAGGGGTTTTTTGGCCACAGTTTGGCAAAAACAGCATTTACCGCGCTTTCAATGATTGAAAGTGGTTGGGGAGTACAATAGTGATATTTTAAGGATGAAAAAAATTTTTATGGGCAAAATTGGGCAAAAACGTCGAATTTTTCCAATTTTTTTTTTTGCGTAGCTTGAATTCCGGGACATTTCTGAGCTGTTTCGGGCGAAATGTCTATACTAGAGATGTGCTTAACTGCGCAGTGATCGCAGAGAGCAGTTTGAGCAAAGAGCAGTTTAGAGTAGCAGCTATTCAATCGCAATTGCGATTGCAGGTCCGTGCGTACGAAAAACCGCTCGCTACTTTTGATTGCTCATTGTCAGTGTTTGCTCGTTACCTTCTCATCGCCTTCGATTTGTGCTTGATACAGCAATTTCTAACCTAAGATTGCAATCGCTTTGTATGCTTACAATGTGACTGTATTTTTCCGTGGCGATGGATGCTCATCTTGAGAACAGATGTAGTATGTTTGGGAATACGTTGCTTGCATTAATTTGGCACTTACTAGCGGAAGAATGCGTTGCCAAGTGCTTGGTAAATCGCATAGTAGTTTTGTGGTTTCAAAATGTCATACATTGGATGCAAGCAACGTAGTGAAATGTTATTATGCATGTGCAACCACTGATGCTTTTAATTTAATTTCGAAGATTAATTAAAAAACGTAATTGATTTTTCAGACTTTTTTTCATATATTATAAAATGCTCATAACAATAATAGTTACATTGAATAATAATAGTAATAGTTGCATAGAATTAGGTTTCTGAAAAATTATGTTAGCATTTATATTTAACTAAATTGAAAATTGAAATTACATGTTTTTTTTATTTACAGTATATTCATTTAAAAATATTGAAAAAATACAATTATAAATTATATTTTAAAAACAAAAGTTTACAGACTTTAGTATCCGATAATCTCGTGCGTCGGTCTGTTATGATCATACCAGCTTTGGAAAAAAGCCTTTCACAAGGAACGGTTGTGGCTACCATGCAACCCTTCAACTTTACCAATTCGCTTAGATTTGGGTATTGCGTGCTGTTGGTTTTCCACCAAACCAAAGGATCCTCTTTCCTTTCAACCACTCTGTCTGCCATATATTTGTCCACTTCTAATTTAGCCGATGATATTGTAGTCGTTGATGGCTGCACAGAATCATCATGTGGTTCGCTTTGTTGAGCACATATAGGTTCTGTTACTTTGTTTCGAATATTTTCGGATTTCCAACGTTCAATTTCTTGTTTTAATGTGTCCAGTGCAACTTTATTTTGAAACACATACTGTTTAAACCTAGGATCTAAGAAAGCACACAATGCGACATTATCGTTGGCTTCAACGTCACTAAAACGTAAAGCCAACTACGGGACCAAAAAGGATCTCAACCTTTTCCTACTTAGCACTTTTAGTGCTACTTTCAGTTTTTTCAGACGGTTTTCTGGCGGATCTCATTTTGCCGTATCTTCGAAACTAGGCCACTTTTTCTCAGACTTGTATGGAAATTTCGCCCGAAACTACTCAGAAAGGTCCCCAAATTCATGCTAGACCAAAAAAAAAATTTGTGCAAATTGGACGGTTTTGCCCAATTTCAAATATCAATAATTTTTTTCGTCCTTAAAATATCACTATTATGCTCCCCTGACCACTTTCAATCATCAAAATCACCGTAAAGGCAGTTTTTGCCAAACTATGGCCAAAAAACCCCTTACTCCCCTACAAAACCGAAATTTTTGTATCAGAGCAAAAGGTCTTGGCCCGTTATGTCCGAAACCACTCTAACCCAAAATTGGCCGATTTTGTCCGATTTCAGCTACTTTTGCCTTATCTTCGGAACTAGGCCGCTTTTTCCCAGATTTGTATGGAAATTTCGCCCGAAACAACTCAGAAAGGTCCCCAAATTCATGCTAGACCAAAAAATTTTTTTTTGAAAATATGGACGTTTTTGCCCAATTTCCCCTATCAAAAATTTTGTCGCCCTTAATATATCACTAATATACTCCCCAACCACTTTCAATCATCGAAAGCGCCATAAAGGCAGTTTTTGCCAAACTATGGCCAAAAAACCCCTTACTCCCCTATAAAACCGAAATTTTTGTATCACAGCAAAAGGTCTTGGCCCGTTATGTCCGAAATCACTCTAACCCAAAATTGGCCGATTTTGTCCGATTTCAGCTACTTTTGCCTTATCTTCGAAACTATGCCGCTTTTTCCCAGATTTGTATGAAAATTTCGCCCGAAACAACTCAGAAAGGTCCCCAAATTCATGCTAGACCAAAAAAAATTTTTGGAAAATATGGACGTTTTTACCCAATTTCCCCTATCAAAAATTTTGTCGCCCTTAATATATCACTAATATACTCCCCGACCACTTTCAATCATCGAAAGCGCCATAAAGGCAGTTTTTGCCAAACTATGGCCAAAAAACCCCTTACTCCCCTACAAAACCGAAATTTTTGTATCACAGCAATAGGTCTTGGCCTGTTATGTCCCAAACCACTCTAACCCAAAATTGGCCGATTTTGTCCGATATCAGCTACTTTTGCCCTAAAAACTCTTTGAATAATTGAATAAAATACTTGCAAGTCCGAAAATACTCGCAAGGGTAGAAAGAAAAGAATCTGAATAGATGAGCATTTAAAATTTTCTGTATTGCAAAAGAGCAATGAGCAGTTGAACAGCATGAGCAGAAAACAATCAAATTGCTCACTGCTCTTCATAAAACTATCTGCTCTGCAAAAGAGCAGTGAGCAATTGAACAGCATGAGCAGAGAGCAATCGCACTGCTCACTGCTCTTCATAAAACTATCTGCTCTGCAAAAGAGCAGTGAGCAATTGAACAGCATGAGCAGAGAGCAATCGCACTGCTCACTGCTCTTTTCAAAGAGGAGTGCGATTAGTAGCAGTGATCGCAGGAGCAGTCCCATCTCTAGTCTATACGAATGTGGTAAAAAGTGGCCTAGTTTCGAAGATACGGCATAATGCACAGCCGGAGAAGACAATCATCGAACCAAAAAGGATCTCAACCTTTTCTTATTTAGCACTTTGAGTGCTACTTTCAGTTTTTCCGGTCGGTTTTCCGGCGGATTTCATTTTGCCATATCTTCGAAACTAGGCCACTTTTTCCATGACTTGTATGGACATTTCGCCCGAAATAGCTCAGAAATGTCCCGGAATTCAAGCTACGCAAAAAAAAAATTTGGAAAAATTCGACGTTTTTACCCAATTTTCCCCATAAAAATTTTTTCATCCTTAAAATATCACTACTGTACTCCCCGACCACTTTCAATCATTGAAAGCGCGGTAAAGGCAGTTTTTGCCAAACTATGGCCAAAAAACCCCTTACTCCCCTACAAAACCGAAATGTTTGTATCACAGCAATAGGTCTTGGCCCGTTATGTCCGAAACCACTCTAACCCAAAATTGGCCGATTTCAGCTACTTTTGCCCTAACAACTTTTTGAATATTTGAATAAAATACTCGCAAGTACGAAAATATTGGATACATGATATGCTTTCAAACTGCACTATCTAAAAGCAGATTTTATTTTAACTTACTTAACAGCATGACAAAACTCAACTTCATATAATATTTGATTATACACTTTGATCAGACTTAATAGTTTTAGCAAAACTACCAGCCATTTATACATGATAAATGCTAGCCATACAAATTTCCATGCATATCTGATCATTACATTCCATATGTATGCACACGTAAAAAAATCTACTAAATAGTATATCCAATCCATTCAAATCTATTCTTCACAAGCGGTTCTACAAGCGTACTGTGTATACTGGTGTGCTTATACACTAACATGCCCACCGCCACCAAAGAGTTAAAGATATCTTAATTTTAACTTAAGATAAACATATCCTTTTATACATCAATATTTCACAAAAAATTGCAGTTTGATCAAATAATAACACTTAATATTTTCGCTGAAATATTTGAACATTTTTTTATTGGCTGCGCCAACTAAACGTGCTTTATGGCTCACTCAATTGCCGTCAACCGATTGTCGATGACTTGACCGACCGAATGATCGATTGCGAGATGTTCGATTGTCTCGATTGCCTCGATTGTCTCGAATCGCTCGATTATCTCGAATCGCTCGATTATCTCGAATCGCTCGATTATCTCGAATCGCTCGATTATCTCGAATCGCTCGATTGTCTCGATTATCTCGAATCGCTGGATTGTCTCGATTATCTCGAATCGCTCGATTGTCTCGATTATCCCGATTGTCTCGATTATCTCGATTGTCTCGATTGTTCTCTCGATTGTTTTGGCGCATCGATTGCGATTCTCTCGATTGCGATTATCTCGATTATTTTGTGGCGCCGATTGCGATTATCTCGATTGTTAAAATATCTCGCAATCGCCCATCACTAGTACCCAACGAGCAGGTGTCGTTTTTACGGCAGGTAGTACTTTCGGAGCAGTAGGGAGAGATCGAGAAAGAGCTCGAAATTTCAATGAAAACGATTTCTGGCAGATATAAAACCGTTTGTCTCTTATTCTAGAGGGTTCAAAGGATTTTTTAAGCCAATAATGGAAAATCGATTCTTTGAAATTTCTACTGTGGTGTAACCCCTTAAAGCTGAATGGTATTGAATTTATTTTCATTTCATCGCAGACCCGGAAACAATAAAAAATTAAACCTTTTCTTTAGGACACCCTGCACTCAACATCTAACTAACTTAGGCGCCAGATATGTGAGTCGCTATGATTGAGTCGCAAGAGCGAGATATATAACTCAAATCTACTTCAATGTTAGTTGCTCAGTGATACCCTCCGAAAACCAACCATGACGAGCAAATCCAAACAAGGTTCGATGCATTGACATACGACAATTTGAATCAACCAGCTATCATCATTATCGAACACTTTTCAAAAATCTAATCTGTCAAGCTTTTGCAGCCAAATGACGATACAATTCACATATGTACTTTAATCTTATCTCGCTGCATGACAAATAATTTTAACATTTTGTATATAAACATCACTGCACATACTCGAACTGAATTCAGTCATTTCTAGCGCTCTGCTTATTAAGTGTTAAACCTGTTAAATTATGGCGTTTTTGGCCACAGTATTGTTTGTTTTAATTGGTATTATATCGGCTGTGTATTTGTTTTTCAAAAAGAAACACGCCTATTGGAAAGAACGCGGTGTGCCGTTCTTGGAACCGAAAAATATATCGAAAGGGACTTTCCGATCAAATCTAGCTAGATACTATTCGATGAAGAGCAGTTTTCCGTTCATCGGAGGTTACAACCTTATCACGCCAGTGGTTGTGGCCACCGACCTCGATTTCGTGAGGAATGTACTAGTTAGTAACTTCACTCATTTCACGGATCATGGCTTATTTTCAAACACCGAAGATGACCCACTGACCGGAAGTCTTTTCAATCTCGAGGGGCAGAAATGGAAGTCTATGCGCACAAAACTCTCTCCGACATTTACTTCGGGTCGAATGAAATTTATGTTTCCTACTGTGATCGAAGTAGCCGAAAAGTTTATAAGTGTACTCAGTGACATCCTGGAGGTGAAAAGCACTTTAGAAGTAAAAGATCTGTTGGCACGTTTCACAACCGACGTCATTGGCACTTGTGCTTTTGGTATCGAGTGCAACAGTCTGAAGAATCCAAACGTTGAGTTCCGAAAGTACGGTCGAAAACATCTCGAAGTTATGCGAAATAGTATGCTTAAGATGAGAATAATGTCAGCTTTTCCTAAGCTCGCTAGAAAACTGCACTTCAAGCAGGTGCATGACGATGTAACGGAGTTTTTCATGGGAATCGTACGACAGACTGTCGAATATCGCGAAAAGAATAATATCCGCAGAAACGATTTCATGGATCTGTTAATTCAGTTAAAGAATAATGCAAAGCTAGAAGGAACTGAAACAGATACTGCTTCAAAGTTGCTTGGAAATATTACGTTTGAGGAACTAGCCGCACAGGCTTTTGTGTTTTTCGTTGGCGGCTTCGAAACATCTTCATCGACTATGACTTTCACGTTGTACGAGCTTGCATATAATCAAAAAATTCAGGAAAAGTGTTGCGAGGAGATTCAAGCAGTGTTGGATAAGCACAATAAACAATTTACTTATGAGGCTTTGGTCGATATGAAATACATCGAACAAGTTGTGTTGGGTGAGTTTTTGAATATATTTTGAAAGTTATGTCAGTTAGTTGTAAATGAAGGAAAAACTCATTTCATTCATTATCTCGGTGAACCGTTTGGTTTTCAGTCAAACTTTTGGACTTTGTAGAAATAAGTGTAATACTTACAAGTCAACCAGACTGTATGCTCTACAAAGCCTCAGCTCAGATATTCCACTTTAAATTTTCATTAAATTCCTAGTGATTGGTGGTCCTTGTACAGTGCCCAAAATCGTTAGTCAATGTCGTGCACCTCTTAGGGAGAGGTCGAGACATTCGACAGATCAATTGATTTGGATACCTGGACATAGGGATATTCGGAGGAATGATGTGGTCAACGAACTGGCAACGCTACTGAAGGTCTCAAGTCCCTTCTTTATAGGAACACCGATGTCTTTGGTCGAACTAGCTATCAGGCATAAATACGATGAGGATTGAAGAATCATTCCGAGCGATCGTAAGACAGTCTTGAATGCGCTTCCTTGGTATGCATCTAATGAATGCGCGCCACACCAGGCAGACTTCACATTTAACAAGCAGTTCTCTCTGCTGTGTTGTGGCTGAATGATATTTGTCGCAAGCTTAGCTTGGAGGATGAAGAGGAATAAATCCTTCATCTTACGTACCAGTGCCCGTGATCCAATGAAGTTAAAAATTAAGACATATATTTTGATTTGGTTTTAAGGTTTTCTAGTGTGTGCTTTTAGCAGACCTCACAGCTGCCAATTTATAATATTTAGAATAAAAGCTCCCAATATTTACCTACTATCAGCCGATACTTGATACATTTCTCCAGGACAATTTTCTATATTTTGTTCTAGAACCTTATCTTTTGAAAAGATTACTCGAAATGCAATTTTCTTGCACTAACGCGAAAATCATCAGATAAAATTTATTGATAGGTTCATATATCTGTCCATTTTTCCATGAATCATTTGAAAGTTCCTGATCCTATAAGTTTCCACGCAGCCCCATTGTTAGCGTTATTCTTACAAAACGCGTTTTTTGCTCTCTTGTCCTCCAACTGAGATCAAAGAGTAGCAGTTTTCGGCAGCCTTTAATCAGAAAACTTTGGAAGTTTGGTAGATGCTGCCTCATTCGAGCACAACAAAAATGCCGCTTTACTGCCGCTACGAACCGAAAAGGTAGTGACGGGTTCAGAATTTCAATCACTTTTCATGAAACCGCTACCTATTAAATATTACCAGCACGGTTTCAGCGGATGTAATTCACAAATATAAGTTACTTTATTCAAATACTCAGAGCTAAAAAAAGGTTCGTCTGTCAGGGTAATATTTATAGTAAAGTCACTAATTTATCCATTAGTAATCAATTACTTCAGTGGCAACAAAATAAACAAATTTATTTTATGTTGAGTTGCACAATTAGTCTGTAATATAATCTCCGTCATTATAATATATTTTGCCATCCTACGAAAAAATATGATTCTAGATGAGGTGGCACATCATCGATATTTCTGCAACTTTTATTCCTTAGAAAATGTTCCGTGGGTCGAAATAAATGAAAGTCGGATGGCGTTATGTCAGGATAATAGAGGGGATGTAGTAAAACTTGTCAGCTGCCTAGTTTTTTCTTGAGTTAATCTTACGGCATGGTGCCACGCATTATCATATTGAAATATGACAATTTTTCTGTTGACCAGACCTGGTCATCTTACTTATAGTTCGCTATGTAATCTACATATCTAAGGGAGGTCGTTTATGGGTGAATGCGGGCAGTTGATTTGGAGGAACTGATGTTGATTGACTAATGCACTTATTGCTGTCGCACGAGACTTACTTCTCATCACCAGTAACAATCCTGGTTAAAAATGAATCATTTCGTTGTCCACACAATAGAGAAGTACAAAATGTAAGCGGTTGTTCTTTAATCATCTTAGAAAATTGATGTCGGACTCATATACTCTGTCTGCAAACATTCCAGATTTCGTGAAGGTGTTTCTGCCTGTATATTAAGAAGTCTGAAAGCGTTTGTTTTTTTTTTTTGGATATTTAGTATGGGATCCCTTTTGATCAGTGATTTTAAAGCAATCATTATTTTAAAGTGACTTTATAAAATAAATAAAATTAATTGATTACTCATGGGTATCTTTGACACAATAATTCAATTCAATTTCACATTATATCTTGCCAGTTTGGTCAACTGTAACAAGGTAATACATCTGAATTACTCTCTTGTTAGGGCTCTTTTTTTATTAATCGACCGTCGCAGTATCTTGCGACCACCATTAGTTTGCTCCACTGGTGTCCATTCTTTCGTTTCCACTTAATCCTTTGATTTAATTTCACTTCACTCTTATCGTTGAAGCTCTCGTCCTAACTCACCAGCTCCATCGATAGAACTTTTATTTCCAAACTCTTCTTTGTCGCCGCAGCTTATTCTCCTTTGTCTCCTTTGAATATTTGTTGCCGCACGAATCTACCTCTGTTGATTCATACGATCGAATTGAAAAAGCCAAGTTTCCACTCCTTTTCCACCCAACGACAAGTCCTAGTTGTAGCGGGGAGTTTATTCCGCTGCGCATCTGATCGGTTGTTGGATTATAAATCTTGTTATTCGCCACCCAAACCTGGAGAAAGTGTCTTTCGGAAATATGCATTAATTTTGCTTTTGCCCTTCTTTGGTAGTAAGAAATATTTCGGTGGCTGTTGTTTCGGTGGTTAGCGAAAAAGTCAGGGCTCCATTCATCTCTCTTCTTAAAGGCGATTGAGTCTTTTTTTAGCATTGCAATTCACTCGACAAACCATGATACCATAATCGGTCTACCTCCTTGTTTTACACTCGTACGTATATTTTTCGTTTGTAGCTCTTCGTTCTTTTTTCTCAATGCTATAACCTTTCCTATGTAGACGCTGAGTGCCTAAAACTAGACAAGGATCTGTTTTTCCAATTTCGACTTGTTCTGATTTTCTTGTTTGTTGATCTGTTCTTCTAACTTCTGACAGAAACATTGGATCATTGCGAGATTCGCAGAGCATACAGATGTTTCCGTTGCACAAGAACGGCAGCCCATCACTAAATTACTTCAATTTTGAGCAAATGAAATTTCTATTCACGAGAACTCACGATTGGATAATCAGATCAATTTTGAATTCACTTAATGAGCAGTCCAGATCTGATGGAAGTTATTTTGAAATGTGAGCAAACCTTTGGCTACGGTGCCATCTTGAAAAATCACCAAGAAATAAGTTTTTGCACTATGAATACCGATTCATTCACGAGATTCTAACGAAATTCACACAATAAATTTTGATAGACAAGCTTGAGAGAAATTTGGTTGCAAAAATATGATTTTTTAGGATTTAGGGTTTTTTTTTTTTAGGATTTTAGGATTCGTTTCGAAGTCTGGTTGCATAAAAGGACTATTATACCCTACACTATTGTTGGGAACGCGTAAACGTTGAAAGTTTTTAGTAAGAGGCAGAATTATAAATTAGAGTAATTAGAATAATAATCATTAATGTCTGCCTTAAAAGTCGAGCTTCATGTTTTTTTATATGTTCTTATCATTAATTGACAACTAATCGGATTATTTCAGCACAAATCTGTGCCTCTAGATGCTGCTCCATTGCTCCACTTAATATAGGTGTACTAATTTTAGGATAACACTTGACTTTGTTAAAAATTCAGCATTCATTTCGATCGGAAAATGATTTTATTCGGACTTGTTTTTACTTTATTGCCGATGTGTTTTTGTCGAAAATGTTCAATAGTATGTTGCACTGTCAAAAAGATACTTATCGAAAATTTTTGAAATTTTCATTTGCTTTTACCGAGCTTAAAATTATTAATTACTAGCTCTCATTCGCAATAAGTTGTGTGTAAAATTTAAAACCTAATCACAAACTGAATGCAGCAATGTTACACACCACCACATTATTATTAGTGGTTAATCGAGCAAAACTCCGAACAGATCATTTTCAGTTGCATGGTAGAATTACGCCTTAGCACAACAGCTAATTGCACTTGCAACAAACTTTGCAAAAATTATCTTGTAATTTCTTCTTGTATGGAGTGAAAAGTGTTTGAAGTGAATTTTGATGAATGGATCATTTTCATTTTGACTCGCTGTAATCAAATAGAAAAGTTAAAACCACCCATATGATTCACTGATTAATATTCAAATGACTTGCAAAAGGCTTGTAATTATTGTTTTCGAACCGCAATCGGATTAGTGCGGCGCAGATGACTAGGGAATCAAACATGGAACCGCATCATCGAAAACGCAACCGCAACCGTACACCAACCAGTCATTCGCAATCGGTGTCGCTATCTTATCTGAACGAGATTATAGATGTGAAAACATTATCTAGCATGAGAAGCGTAATTTTCTGTTGTCTATATAATTACGAAATCTAAAAACTTGATTCAGTCTGTGCATTCGACGTATTAGAACTACATCATGGAGCTGTCATCGTTCGCATTGTTCATATTAATCGGAGTGTTATCCCTCGTTTATTTCTTCTTCAAGCGGAAGTATTCGTATTGGAAAGAACGCGGAGTGCCATACTTGGAGCCGAAAATACCGTATGGAACAGCGAACTTCAAGAATGGTATTCGTGACCAATTGACAAAGTTCTACAAAGTGCGGGGAACGTTCCCGTTCATTGGAGGGTATAATATGGTAAATCCAGTTGTGGTTGCAACTGATCTAGAATTTATGAAAAACATATTAATACGGGATTTTAATCACTTCACCGATCATGGGACATATACTAATGTGAAAGATGACCCGCTGACTGGCTCGCTGTTTTCCCTTGAGGGGCACAGCTGGAGAAACATGCGCGTAAAGCTATCACCGACATTCACATCCGGCCGAATGAAGTTCATGTATCCAACTGTTGTCGAAGTCTCGGAAAGATTTAATGATACTTTGAGTGATATTCTGAAGACGCAGAAAACGTTGGAAGTGAAAGATCTGTTGGCACGCTTCACTACTGACGTTATCGGAAGCTGTGCTTTCGGTATTGACTGTAACAGCCTGAAAGATCCAAATGCAGAATTTCGACAATACGGCCGGAAACATATCGAGCAGCCGCGAAACAGTCGCATGAAGAGTAGCATTATGCTAAATATGCCATGGCTAGCCAGGAAACTGCATTTCAAACAAACTCATGATGATGTAAGCGATTTCTTCATGGGGGTTGTTCGCGAAACTGTGGATTATCGGGAGAAGAATAAGATTCGTCGTAATGACTTCTTGGATTTACTGCTGCAGTTGAAAAACAACGCAAAGCTAGAAGGGTCGGATGCAGATGAAGTGTCTGCAGCAGCTGGTGGCTTGACTATTGAAGAAATGGCTGCTCAAGCATTTGTCTTCTTCATTGGTGGTTTCGAGACTTCATCGTCGACACTTACATTCACTCTGTATGAGCTTGCATATAATCAAGATCTACAAGAGAAGTGCCGGGAGGAGATCCAGAAAGTGCTGGAGAAGCATGATGGCCAATTAACCTACGAAGCTATGATCGATATGAAATATGTGGAGCAAGTTGTATACGGTATGTTATCTAATATCTTTTGTAGTTTTGATGATAACAAGTAACGTTAGGTTCACTATCTACCAGTGATAATGAATTTCTTGATGATTTCTTAACGTCTGATATTTAAAAGTGATTTCATTGGGTGCATTGATTATCCCATACATTATGTCATATAATGTGTTTTTAGCACCAGCCGAATAACATTTTCGTACTGGAACGAAAGTTTAGTATCTTCCTTACCATATTGCTGGCACAGTTTCCTTCTATCAATCAATTCGGTGTGAACAGCTAACTGGAATTCATAATTAAATTATCTGGGTGATCATTATTTGAATCGATACTTAAAGCATACACATGTAAACATTAAGGTAGGTTATTTCATTGTCACAGCGCTTCATTTAACACAAATAAGCTGATAAATGATCGTATCAGCTAAATTGTGTGTCGTGTCAGAAGCGATATTCGTGATTAAAGTACTCGAAATGTAGAGAATCAATCTGCTTGATTAACTGTCAACTCATTGCATGGTCGTAAGTGAAAAATACTTGAAGAGATTTCTGCGTTTCGGCGGCTCGCCGACTAGCGAAAATCGCCGACGGTTCTCAATCCTCCATGACCGCGAATTTAATGTTGTTCGTATCTAATCTGTACAAAAGTTATCGGACCATGAAAAGCTAAAGTTGGCTATGTAAATTGACTTACTGCTCGCAGTCAGTAATACGAGTTCATCACGAGCATGGAATTTTCGGCATTATTTCTATTGGAATATTTAATTGGAATATAAATAATATAATTGGAATATTTTCCTGTGTGTATTTATTCTTCAAAAAAAGATTTTCTTACTGGAAAGATCGCGAAGTGCCTCACTTAGAACCGCAGACTCCTTTCGGAACATTAAGTTTCAAATTACATATACGCGAACATTTAGCGAGGTTTTATAAAGTAAAGGGACCATTTCCTTTTATCGGAGGCTATAATTTGACATCTCCGGTGGTTGTAGCAACAGATTTGGACTTCATCCAAGATCTTTTGATTCGTAATTTCAATAGTTTTACTGACCACGGTGTTTATACTAACGTAAAAGATGATCCGCTTACGGGAAGCCTGTTTGGATTGGAAGGACATGAGTGGAAAAGGATGCGAGTGAAACTATCACACACTTTTACGTCGGGCCGAATGAAATTTATGTTTCCTACTGTTGTAGAAGTTTCGGAAAGATTCAATGAAACGTTAAATGATGTTTTAAGGACTCAAAAAACTATAGAGGTCAAAAATCTCCTGGCACGCTTCACAATCGATGTCATCGGGACGTGTGCATTCGGAATTCTGTGCAACAGTTTAAAGGACCCGAACTCTGAGTTCTATGTATTTGGACGTAAGCACATTGAAGAGCCGAGCTATGGAAGATTCGGAATATCAATAATGATGGGCTTCCCGTGGCTGGCTAAAAAGCTTCATCTGAAACAAGTGGGTGATGATATAACTGAATTTTTCATGGGCGTAGTTCGTGAGACTGTCGAATATCGCGAAAAGAATAATGTTCGACGAAATGATTTCATGGATTTGTTGATTCAGCTTAAAAACAACGGAAAATTAGAGGGAACTGATGCGGACGATAAACAAATGGATGACGTTTCAGAAATGATGAATAGTCTAACATTAGAAGAAATAGCTGCACAAGCCTTTGTATTTTTTGTGGGAGGATTCGAGAGTTCCTCGTCAACACTCACATTCACTCTTTACGAACTTGCTGTAAATCAGAGCGTACAGGATGATTGTAGGAAAGAGATTGAGAAAGTGTTAGCGAGACATGGAGAAGAATTAACTTATGAAGCAATGATGGATTTGAAATATATCGAACAAGTGGTTTTGGGTAGGTATGATTAAGTTATTGTGTGAAATAATTATTCGGTTTTTTTTTTAAATTCAATGGCTTGTAATTCTATTTTGAATTTTCTGATATTTGTCTGCTTAGGTATTTTCTATTTTTGTTTTGCGTTCGATCGAAAAAATAATGCCTACTTTGATCAGTTCGAAAAATATATGCGAGCTATTACAGCTACTTATCATGTTTACACAATGATCACGTCAATAACCGATAAGCATATGAACGCTGCCACATAATCTTCGCACATGGTATGACGGTATTGTGATACTTTGAATAGTTTCCGAAAAGTAATTCATATGCATGCGTGATTGTTTAATAATAATCGAGAATAACTGGCGAAGTAATTATTTCAAGCATGATATACGCCAAGAAGTCATTGCTTTTCAAAATCTAATAAAACAAATACATCTTCAAAAATAGCCTTTTGATAACAGCCAAATAACTGCCAACTGAACTACTTTCACATTATTTTAAAGTGGATGCGATAATTGTATTACATTTTAATTGGATCCGCTTTATAAGCATTTGTTCACTGATTTTCAATTCAACGATGCTGATAGAGAAATGAGCATTGATTCTACTACGATCTCCTGTTTTGAAATAATTGTGAATAATTTACACTACCAAACATTTGCGAGTTTCTTTTTTTTGATAAATCGAAATAACTACCGCTTTGTGTGGAAAAATTATTGAAAAAATGTGTAATTTACTTGCTTGCTCGATTTAATGCGCATTCATATCATATTTAAGTGAAATTTCGTAGTCCTATCTCTATTATTGCTAAAAACTTATTAGCCCGACAAATATAATCTGAATTATTTTAAATTTGCTTATCAGCCATTGATTCAGAACAACCTCAAAAAAGCTAAAAAAAAACATTTGGATTGAAACACTTCGAAAACACTTAGATTGAAACCTGGTGTCTTTTGAAATGTAATTCTTAGCTTCTCAGCTATCTGCCTTGGCTCAAAAATCATAGTCTAATCTATTTATTTACTTCTAAGCACCTTGCCTAAATTTCGACTTAATTCTAAAACTCTATCGACTGTTGTTATAAGGGCATGGTTTTTGAAATGGTCTTACGTGTTGAAAAATGGCTATACGTGTTTGAAATGATAAATATAATTTCCAATTTAAGTCTTCACCAACTTCACCTTCAGATCAAACAGACTCTCAAGTCGGTTTCACATCCTGAGAATCATCCTTTTGTCTGCTGAGCTGATAATTCAATGCTGGGGGGATTTATAAAGTTCGTACTTTAGTTGGTTGCAGAATAATCATATCATGGTACTATATCATAAGATAAAACTCTCGAAAAATTTTCTCAGCTTCAATTCCTTAAAAAGGGAACTTTTTAGAAAACAGCTTACTACCTCAGTAGCTTGTCATATAAAATTTGCTCTAGCAGAGAAGTGACATGAAAGGAACACGTAATTTATTTTTGATTATTATAGGAAATACGAAGAAATATACTATAATCGACTGCAACCAAATCGATTCTGCTTTGACAAAAGACACGTAGACTAGCAGGTATCTTGTATTATACACTGGATGTGTGGCTTAAAAGTTAATATTAGTAAAACAATTTAAAAATAAGGCGATAGTTTTGCTTACAATGAATGCAGAAGACCACAGCATTCCATCTGCGCAGAGATTAATAGGATTGCAGCTAGCCCAGCTCAATGCCAATCAGGATTCCATATTTTAGGCACCAATTGCCTGAAGTAATATTCCTACACTATATCAATTGGTACACAAACTCCAAGAAGAAATGGATGCTTTGATCAAGGAACTAGAAACTTTAAAAATCTAGCCCAGCTGATTCTTACTAAGTGGAGGATATCATACGCGACATTGAAGGTCGTAAACATAATTCTTCAAATATTAGTATCCTCGGCATCCTGGAAGAATATTGTGTATTCTTGTGATAAAAGACTTATCTCACATACACGTAAATTAACTTTCAAAGACCATGCGGAATATTTTTATTGAATTAGAGAGAAATTATTCCATTCAAATTTATGTCACAGATATGTCTGAATTCTGAGGGATTTCTGAATTCGAGTTCAGGCGATTTAACGTCTCTTCATGAATTGAATGAATTTATGAATTGTAGCAGAATTTATCATTTACGGTTTGCTGGGATTACATCTGTGAAATGGAAAGGTATTGTTTTAATTGACGTCAAAAACATTCTACAGTTTTAAGCTACACGCCAACACAGATGGTGAACATTTATTTGTTTTAGTGCATTCAAATTCTCCTCAGGCAATAATCTCTACAGTTAGCTACTTAATCCTGGATGTTTTTTTCTATGATAAAACCAACATTTGAAGGATTTTAAAGCGAATGCTTAGTTATGCAATAGAGCGGCACAAATAGGAACTGATATCTATTCTTCCTTTTTTTTAAGTGCCACACTTTTTTTTTTATTTGTAGCACTCGCGTTATGCCTAATTGTCGGCTCTCAAGCCAACACAAGACAAACAAATACAACCATAAGCATACGCGGTAGATCGCTGCTTTGGCAGTAGATCGCTGCTTCGGACTGCTTACCGAGCAGAGCTACTGACCCATTTACAACAAACATGTTCATGACGTCAGCCACTGCTCTAGACTTTATCAAAATGCTAATGTCATTATCAACGGGACTATAGATTTTGTTTTTAAATCTTAACCAGAATAATCGCATTAAAAATATTTCAAAAAACATATTAGATTTAAAATTTACAAGCGTTTATGATGATTTTGTAGCACGTAATGACCATCCATTGTTATCAGTAGAGGTACGTAGACGGTCCCATAATGGATTGGCCTAGTTATGAAATAATCAAGAAAGGAAAATGAAACCAATTTTATTATTCAATAAAATCTCCACTAATCCTGACACACTTCTACTTCTGACATAAGCCTTTACAAAAATAAGCAAAATCTTTGTCTTCAAAACGACTGAAGACGGCCGCTTGCAACTCTTCAACGCTTGAACATTTTCTTCCGCTTAAGTCCTGCTTTAAATTTGGATATAAATAATAATCGGAGGGAGCCATGTCTGGACTATAAGGTGGGTGGTCCAGCTCCGTGAATACGGATTGACGAACATCATCTTTTGAAACACTGGCGGTGTGAACGAGGGTATTGTCGCGAAGCAACAGGACGCTTTTAGATAGTTTGCCTCTGCGCTTCTAACTTAATTTGTCCATAATATTTGCCGTTGTTTTGAGTTCTTTAAAATCCATCAATAAAATACCTTGGTATTCCCAAAGGATTGTACACATTACTTTTTTGGTAGATTCTTGCACCTTTGCCTTTTCTGGATCAAAATACAAGATCACAGTTTCATTATCAGTTACTAGTCGCTCGATCACTTTCTTTAGGTTTTTCGCCGCAAAGATCCAAAAGCCAAGAAGTACAGCGCACTCTGTCCTATCTCTGCCCAGCTGAAACAACTTTCTTGCACAGACTTTTCTTCATATGAAGATGCTCATGGATTGCACGATGGATGGTACTTTTAGAGAGCCCAAGTTTAGTTGCACTTTTTCTAATCTTCAAACGGCGGTCACTGAAAACCTCTTATTCGATTAGAGCAATCGTTTTGGGAGTGAGCACTTCCACCGACCGACCGTCATGGCCGATATCATCGACAGTTTCTCTCCCAAGACGAAATTTTTTCACCCAATTTTTCACTGTTCTATGAGAGAAGAAACAGTCCTTGTAAAAATCACTTAATCGTTCTTTTATTTGGATTGATTTAAATGGTTTTTTTATTTAGGAATAAGCCTTCTTTAAATAGAAACTTTAAGTTTAAAAAATACGCAGCTCTTGTTCTTCAAACCACAAAGTATATGTTAAACGTACTATTGGATGCAGGCTAGTTCATGGTTGGACTCACTACGTATACCACCCAGCTATTTAACATTGTTTTTATTACAGTCGAGGAAGTATTTTCTGCATTATAAAAATGTCTGCAAAACTTACTGATGCAAAACTCGCGTAGAAGAAGCCAATATTCTCTTGCAATCCTAATATGAAAATATGAATAGATCATGACCGTGCAACGGTCGCCCAACTAAATTATTTAGTTCTAATACAAGTCAAGGTTAAAACAAGTTAGGATCAGAATCATGTAAAACCCTTAGTAGGCCATCACTAACTAAAGTAAGTACTTTCCATTTTGCAATTCGTTGCAGGTACACTTGAACCATGATTGGATTCAGATGACTACTCAAAGCTAGGCCAATCCGAATTCTGCTATGTGATCATGGTTCGTCGTCTATGACTGACGTTGAACCTGGGGCCGCACACGCTATGAAACAATGCTTTATCCACTCAATCTTTGAACGCTATGAAACAATGCTTTATCCACTCTTTATCCACTCACTCAAACTCTTTCCAATTTTTAGCAAGAAAATATATGCACCACTGTAACAGATTGAAGAAAAGTTCGATTTATATTCTAGAGCAAAGAAGAGAATTTAGTTAAGCCAAAATCGAATCAGAAGTATCATTTTTGAGATCTAGGTATATTTTAACCCCTCTACTTGCGTCTTTTTTGACAGTCCATATATGAAGAAATAAGTTTCAAATCTGACAGTGCAGAAAAGATTTTTCGAAAAAAAACTTCCAAGAATTACTGCGTTTTCTGTCAAAGGCTGTAATTTAAAGAAAATAAGCAAAAATTAAAAAAAATCTTCTTCGATGTTCTACAGTTTACTGCGAAATTCTCGGGAACAAAGCAAAATCATGAAATTGTTGGCACCCAAACGTGTCTTAATCCGAATTTTCTGATTTCACATTTTGGAATTAAAAATTATTGCATTTGATGATAAATGCGCGAATATCAATTGTGTCTAACTTTCGCTGCGAATGGTTTTTTGGTTTTAGGAAACTTGATTCATATTTGATTGAATCTGGTAGCTACTTCGGCATTGATGTTATTTTGCAACACTTTTGATATTTGATTTTCTGATAGATTTTGGATTTTGTTCACGTTCACAAGATCGGAAAATGGCAAAAGTCACTTGTTATTGCATTAAAAATGTCTGCACTGATAGAATTAGACTACAGCTAAACGTATTTCGAGTATAAGACAAATGTCCACAATAAAATATTCGATTGTAACAAATGAATTAAATTGAAAGCGCGTAGATCTAAGACAAAAGCTAGTTATCCTGGCTGAACTGATATAAGGTTTTACAATAGATTCTAACCTTGATAGTTTTATCTTATGCATCTTAAATTACTGTGGGTGCTATTCAGGTGCGCATCTGTATTTTCGTTGATTAGATAAGAAGTGAATTCAATTCGTACGGAAATATGATGATCATTGTTTGTAAATAACTGAGTTGCTTATCAGTGCCACTGACAGATTGACTTGCCTGCTGAATTACTCAGCTAATTTGCAGTGAGCGCTTGTTTGTTCACTGCTTTAAAAGACCTTTATCATTAAAATCGCGGAAATATTGCATCTCAAAGAATATACTTGATAAAGGCTTGAAACTTACGGCTATTAGAGTGAACGTTAATGATGAGTTAGGTGATGGATGATCTTGTTGACAAACTAGTTGCAAGTGTGTAGAGTATAATGTGTTGTTTATCAGAAGAATCGATTTTTATATCAGCATTTTATTATTTCAATTTATTTGAATTACGGACGATGCCAAAAAATCAAATAATTCTGAAGAATGTATTGCACATACTAAACATGCCCTTGAATATGTATTTGCTTCCACTTCGATTCAAAACAATTTCAATAAAATACTCAATTCATATCATTCAGTTTTTTATTTGATTCATTCCAGAAACACTCCGCAAATATCCAATTCTACCGATGATTTTCCGTAAATGCGTTCAAGATTACACTGTCCCGGGAACTAGTGTCACAATCGAGAAGGGAACACCTATACAAATTCCAGTTTTCGAAATACACCGTGATCCTGAATACTATCCCGATCCAGATAAATTCGATCCTGATCGTTTCTCGCCGGAAAATGCACGATCCCGCCATCCAATGACTTTCTTGAGTTTTGGTGATGGTCCTAGAAACTGTATTGGACTACGTTTTGGCAAAATGCAGTCGATGATCGGTCTTATAATGCTTTTGAGAAATTATCGCATTAAGTTATCGTCGAAATCACCTGTACCATTGGTGCTATCGAAAAAAGGATTCTTAACAGCACCTGAGGGTGGAATGTACTTGGATTTCGAAAAATTATAAATAATTATAATCCAAAAAAAAAAAATATGCTGAATACAAATAGAATTAAGTGAAAAAGTATATATTTTTCAGGCAAGTAGCTTTAAGAGTATCATTAGTTCAAATATTACTCAATTTCAATGTCGTTTAGAAAAAAATAGCGAGCAAATTTATAATTTGTCTGCAAGCCAAAGTTTTTGTATTGAACGATAAGTATTTCAAGTAGCTGAGCGTTAAATTGAATACACAAATACATACCAGTCTCTGATTTTTCAATTCTATATGTTTTGTGTTCTGCATTTGCACACGTTAATATAAATATTTGATATCGCAGTCTATCGAAATTTTGAGGAAAAAAAAGTATGCTAGTTTTGATTTTTTAGGCACTAAATATATTTTTGACTGTGGTTTCGTTAAAAATGAGATATTCACTAGCATAATGGGTCTCTTCGAGCTAGGCACACATACAACTCAGTGGAAATCCTGCAGCTCCTTAGATCTAAGCACTGAAAAAATTAGGGTTGACATTTCATCATTGGCTGATGGTAATATTCTATACTTTATAAATGGTAGAGCGAAGTCCACTTTAGTAAAAAAAAATGCACGTATTGAATGGGCTTATTTTATGTTATTGCTGTGCACTAAGCTTCTTATGCTATTAATTAAAAATTAAAAATAGAAATAAATACAAAAAGAATATACAAACAGGAAAAATGTTGGTAGTAACGGCAACTTTCATCAAAACGATGCAATAATGCTTTTTCCCCTCGAGTTTCAAGCTTTAAAATTGCCAAGACTCCAAAATACGTAGCAAATATTATAAGCTAAATAATCATCATCAAAAACGCAACAGCTCTAGATGTCCCTTTTTTGCACCTCCGTCATTCAATTCGATATCCATCGCATTCATCTGGCATCTTGTCATCGACCCATCGGAAACATAGGGAGCCCATAGATAGATACTGCAAAATATTCAATAATTTTCCAACCACTATTCCCCGTTTATTTTGAAATCTAGTTTCAATAGCTCTTTATTGAAAGCTTTGAATTACTAACGAATACATTTTTTCCTTTCATTGAAATTTTCATACCAAATGAACAACCATACAAAAATCTGCGAACATGAACTTATTTAATTATAGTATAGCTTAAGAAAACACATTTGTTAATTTATTATTTTTGTTACAGACCTTGCTTGGTTTGAGCAAATAAATAAATAAATAATAAATTAAAAATGCACTTGTAAATCAGGGCTACAAATTTTGCTCATAATCCGTTGAATTTTTTATACTCTACCTAGGTTAGGTTAGGTAGTAAAGAGGGTTGCCAAGTACGCGGCTAGTATAAGGCCGCCCGTTTGTGCCCATTTGCCACCCTCCGCTGGATTGTTAGAGCTACCAAGTTACCGCTTCGCCAAACTGAATCAACTGACGGTACCAGCCACCTCTGCTAACTCTTGAAAGTGGCAAGAAACAAAAATCCTGAGTTGTTTATTATTTACGACCGGACCACAGATAGAAAAGAAAATGGATAGGAAATGGCTATGTGTACCCATACGTGAGTTAGCCTTTTTTAATACACACACAACATTGCTCTCTCACAAAAATTCCGCACAATCCACCCCTTTCTACCGCACTCCCTACCCTAATGCTGTCTCTTATTTACGAAAAATGTGAGGAATATCAGATCAGGGTAAAAGCGTGCAACGTGTAACATGTCAATGTCAGTTAGATTAGTGTCGGTGAATCAAAACATTGACTTTAAGTCAAAATTTCTCACAGAAAATTTTGAAATTGTTCGGCGTGTACCGTAGAAACACAAATCTGGTTGTTGGTTTCCCGAATAAATTAGCGGTTGAATTCCAATTTAGTGCGAGAATGAAGCGCCGCGTTAGCCACAGTAACCACAGAAGTGCTTCGTGGGGAATATCGTATTTCGAGTAAGTGAAAGTAACCTTTGGCATCAGTTTCATTTCCTTTTTGAGTGAAATCATAGTTAATTTCATTTACAAAATAACATTTTAATCTTCACTCGCCGGTTGCGGAAAAAGAAATGCCAAACGATGTTCAAAATGGCGATTTCTCGTGGTTTTTACATTGGCATTACCGTATGAACTGCGTGGAGCACACAACCGTACCTCATTCTCTCACTAATAAGCAGAAAGTCCAAAATTGGACCATTTCTCGCGTTCGATTTCTAATCCATTCCCTCTTATATCTGTGGGCCAGACAATAGCAGAGAGTGTGCTCGATGGTATCCTCTTCCACCTCGCACCTCTTGCTTAAATTGCTGGATATCAATCCACCTGTGTTCGCATGAGATGCGGTAAGGTGGTGCCCTCTTAGCAAGCCGACCATCGCTCTTAAGCAGTTTCTTCTGGGCTTGAGCAGTTTACTGCTTTTGCTTAGATCAGGTGATGGTCACAATGTGCTGGCCACCCTGCAGTCCATCCTTTTTTTCATGCGGACCTTAGTTTGGCCTATATGGCAGCATCTAGTTTGTTTGTGGTGTCAGCAATTGACTGTGGTACAGTGATGCAAGGGCTATTACTAGCTCCTGAACCTTTCTTTGCCAATTCATGGGCTTTTTCGTTGCCTTTGACCCCACACTTTGACCCACTACATAATTCACATGCATATATGGATACATATGATTTTTGGATTTCATATGCGTGTATAGATACACATGAATTAGGGCACATATGCATACTGAGATGCATATGGGAAGAAAGGACATATGCATACTGAGATGCATATGTGAATTAGCGAGGATATAGGAGGGGAATTTTTGTAAGCGGATGCTATATAATCCTAAAATGGCTAAGATGCCGATGCCTGTAAAAATAATTTCAGAGCTAACGGTTAATTTGTGCGGTAGTTTGATAAATAAGAGCAGTCTGCTCTTTGTTAGCTATAAACTGTTGGAATCTCGTAGAAAAATGAAATCGATTAATTTGCTCAGTAAACAACAGGCCAGAGGCTGAAAACTTTATTAACGTAGTGAAATATGACTAATTTGATCCATGTTTCCATTTCAAGTGAAATAAAAAAGCTCTATTCGACAGAGTAAAGAATATACCTTATAATATATTATATTATATTTATATTACATGCTTTGCACAAAAAATGTTCAATATATACATAAGTATATATGGTACCTTGCTAATTTCAGTACACATTTCAGTACGCCCTGCAGTGTTTGTTAGATGTGCAGAATTTTGCCGCTTTTCAGAAATTTGCTGCCATAAGCAATTGCTCCTGCGGTGAAGATGGCACTGACTAGGACCAAAAGTCGAAAGGAAACATATTTTCTTGATGATTTAAGGATAATATAACGAAATATTCGTCGGCATCTTCTAGAATCAAGAACAAACATAATGTATTTCATTACGATTCTATGGGTATATCAGTATATCCACAAAACGAAGAGTATGATGAAGAATGTCGCTTCAACTTCCACCGTAACCGACGAGACGCAGACTCACTATTTTTCGCCAATATAATATAACTCACAAGTTCATGGAGAACAACTTCTATGCTGCGCTAAATCGGTAAATAGTAACCTTGACCCTGAACACATGATTTCTGCTCGATTACGACACAAATCTACTTCAGAGCGTCGTTAAAATCTGCAAAAAGATTTCAATTGAAATTTCAGGCCGATTCGGCCTCGTAAAACGACAATGACATTGTTGTTTTTTGAGATCTAACGATATAATGTTTATACCATAACCTTTTTCTAACAAAAAATATGCATCGTATGTATCTTGAGCACAAAATCATAAAATCTAATACTTTTATTGTTGGAAATAATTCGTTAGTGCCCCGCTTCATATTTATGGGCACATGTTTTGAACGATCAGCCATTATTCGTTTTTTTACAGTAGTATCTTTAATCCTTCTAAAACATCTGCCTGCATTACTATTTATAACGAGATAGTTAGATTGCAATCGCAAGAAACGCACTTAACATATTGAAGTGAACAATATTTGCATTCTGTTTGATTTTAGCTTCCAAGTGATGAAGATAGCTGAATTGTTCTTTCTGTTCACAATGAATTATTTGTTTAGTGGTTTTTGCTTCGTAGTTACCGTCCTCATACTTCTTTTCTCGTTTTTCAAGAGACGTTTTTCATACTGGAGCAGACACAATGTTCCTTACTCGAAGCCATCGATACCCTTCGGTAATCTTAAGGGCGTCGGATCTTCAAAACATGTTGTCGATTTTCTCGACGAAATGTACTTTAAATTCAAGGACCACAGCCCTATGTGTGGAGTGTATTTCTCCGTTGTACCCGTAGCAATCGTGACAAACTTGGATCTGGTCAAATCAATTTTAATCATGGATCACCAGCAGTTCCCAGATCGATCATGGTACGTAAACGAAATCGACGATCCTCTAACCAATAATATGTTCATGGTGGGAGGCGAAAGGTGGCGAACTCTGCGACATCAGTTCACGCCAATGTTCACACCCGGAAAAATAAAGGTTACGTATCCTACAAGCCTAGATGTGTCCATAAACCTCGTTGATCATATCGATAAAGTACTTCGCATTGATAATTGTTTCGATATAAAAGACGTTGTGGCACGTTTCACGGTCGATATTATTGGCAGAGTTGCGTTCGGTATAGAGTGCAACAGTTTAGCCGATCCCAACGCCGAGTTTCGCATTTACGGCAATAAAGCGATGACTGAAGCGCGACATTCTAAAATTGTCAACGAGTTTCTTAACCAATGTCCGCAGATTGGAAGATTCTTAAGAATGAAAACTTTCCCCGATTCTGTCATAAATTTCTTCTGCGGAGTTGTAAAGGAGACGGTGGCGTTCCGCGAAAAGAATAATATTCATCGAAACGATTTCATGGACATGCTGATCGCGATGAAGAACGAAACTAGGGCAGATTATCCGAAACTTAGCATGGATGAACTTATAGGACAAGTGTTTCTATTTTTCTTAGCAGGATTCGAAACGTCATCATCGATCATGTCCTTTGCGTTGGTGGAACTTTCGATAAATGAAGAATTGCAACAAAAAGCTAGAAAGAACGTTAACGAGGTCTTGGCCAAACACAACGGAGAGATGACCTTTGAAGCTATTATGGAGATGAATTACGTCGGCCAGGTGCTGCTAGGTGAGTTTGACAGGGGCGGCATATATGTGAGTAAAATATTTATCCCCTTAAAATTATTTTCAGAGAGTCTACGTAAATATCCGCTGCTGTCCGCTCTCTCACGCAAGGCCGATAAAGATTATCCCATTCCTGGCACAAACATGACAATCGAAAAAGGCATTGGTGTCCTTATTCCTGTTCATTCAATTCACTACGACCCGGATATTTACCCAGATCCAGAGAGATTCGACCCAGATCGTTTTAGTCAAGAAAATATTAATAAACGCCATTCGGCGTCATTTTTAGGATTTGGCGATGGTCCTCGAAATTGTATCGGTAAGCGGCTCGGTTCCGTGCACGGGCGACTTGGTCTGGCTACGATCCTTAAGCACTATCGTTTCAAAGCTTCGCAACGAACTCAATTACCTCTGCGCTTCGATCCAACAACAATTGTCTATACTTTAATCGGTGGTATTTACTTAATAATGGAAAAAATTGAGAATTAAGGTAGAATTTAAAATAAACCTTTAACCAGCCGAATTTCGTTTGAGCTTCATTCGCAAAAACAACATTTGAAGATAAAAAATCGATGAATTTGGCCTTAAATAAGCTATCAACGATAGATTTCTTTAGTATCTACTATATGTCAAGTGTCCTTGTGTTTTTAAATGTTAAGAGCCGGATTGGTCAACCATAGAGTAAAATATCATTTTTCGTTTTTCTGCAGCAATTAAATGAAGAAATATACCGGAAAAGGTCAGCACCAAATTTAGTGCGTTATTTGATTTTAATAAATTTTTTATTGTGAGGGTGGGAAAAAGTTATTCTGGCAATTATTTTGAAATGCCAGTTAGTGGGATCTTGTAAATTCAAATTAATATTCAATATTAAGCGTACATTCAGAATTTGGAAAGCATTTGATGAAAAGTTGCAGGACCTTTATGTTTGTAGTCAACTACTCGAAAATAAAAATGTTTATGCAGCTGATGGAAAATACTCAAAATATGCTGTAGTGTTCAAACTTATTTGCATTATCTAGTTTTTTGTGTACGAGAATCGCTAAACAATAAAATACGATAGAAGATCATAAAAGACAGTTAAGTAACGTAAGGGCTGTTGTGTTGGCATTTTTGTATAGTTATATTTCTTCCGAAATAGAAATGATAAAATATTTGTCCTTCATTAGGGAATATTTTGCAAAGATAATAGCTTGATAAAATTCTTGCACGTAAAATGAACTTCGACCACTCTACATATATTCCACTCGTTGGGGTGCAGAAAATGTTGACCTGGGTTTGAAGTTTAATTTCTTCGTTTTCTCTTAGGGCATGCCATAGCATGAGCATTTGTAAGGCGTATTAGAAGAAAAGATACGTTGACAGTCTATAAAATGTTTTTCCAACAAGACTGTCGTCATACTATCTTAAATTGACATTTGGAACAGGCAACGAGCTCGAACGTAGGTTTCCTAATATGAGCTTATCAAAATATTGCTCATGAGCTAATGAAGCATGAGTTACGTGTAACTGATTTTAAAAAGAACCAAATATATGAATAATTAAGAGTCAGTCCAGTGTCATTAGAAAGGTATGATGGTTATCCGAGGCTTACAGGAAACAAATGAAACATCAGAGATACACTTTTTATTCAAAACAAGAAGTTCGAATTGAATTGAAAAACCTGAAAGCTGGAAAACATGGGAGGGACACTTAAATTCCTAAACTGACAGCTCAAAATCAAAACTTGCTTTTAAATGTGAAAAGTAAAAATAGAATTAAGATCAAACAATTTCAAGCAATAACGATTGACTCTGACACGGAAAAGAGATTACCCACGAGCAAACTTGTTTTAAAAAACAAACGTTAACTTTTAATTATTTCTTTTAATTTTTAATTGCTTAACACTTAACCTTTTTTTACTCGCATCAGCATTAATTTCCGTATATGCGCCTGGGTCAAATAATCGTAGCATAGGCTGTTTAACCAACGCTTGTTTTAGTATTATAAATGGAGTTTCTTGCTCTAGTCCTATCATAAATTCTACGTTTTTTACCAGTTCGCTTAACGTTTTGGTAAAGTACTGTAGTTATCGATGAATCTTCTGAAGTATGATATTAATCCCAGAAACATTTGCAACGACACCTTGTTCTTCAGTGAAGGAGAGTCAATAACTGCCCTAATTTTTTCTGCTGATGGTTGGATGGTTCCGTATTTGTTTCCTATTTTATTTTTAGTTCGTTTTCACTAGCCACCTTTAATATTTATTGAAATTTCGTTATTACCTCGTCACAGCCTTTTTAGTCAATTCTTTGAAGATGACAGAAGGGAACCTACTAAATATACACAAGAGTTACAGATCCTTACTCGTTCTGGGCGTTGTGAACAATGAATGACTTACACTTTCTGGAGTCTTCTGTCTTCGTTACAAGGAAACACATATTGACGTCAAAAGATAAGTACATAATCTACAAAGGCATAAGGAAATGACCATTCACAATATTTTGTTTGATATTTCTAGAGTCGCAATACAATCGCTTGCTGCATTCTTATTTAGAAATAAATTACTGAAATAATAAGTACATATTCATGAAATATTAAGTAGGTACTTCTCATTCATATATTCAATTACTTTCATATCATTTTTCGCATATTTCGAAAGCAAACAACTTGACAAATAAACTCACATCTGGATATTGATTGAATAATTCATTTAATTCATTTTCTCTATTTTTATGTAAATACCATTAAGCAGTGACAGTACGATAGATTTTAAATCAAATTTAAGTGGCAGTTGAGTTTGTGGCGATAGTTCGAAGTGATATTCCTTAAGCATGGTAGCTAGTCCAAGTCGTGACTGCATGATACCGAAGCGCATGCCTATACAGTTCCTAGGACCGTCACCAAAGCCTAGAAACGACATAGGATGACGCTTATTCACTTCTTCCGGACTAAAACGATCTGGGTCGAATTTTTCTGGATCAGGGTAGATATCGGGATCATGATGAATAGAGTACACTGGAACTAGAATGCCAGTACCCTTTTCCAGCATGATGTTTGTGTTCGGTACGAGATAATTCTTATCGGCCTTGCGAGTGAGAGCTACCAGAGTTGGATATTTGCGAAGGGTTTCTGGAAGTGAAAGTATGTTTGCAGGAGTCGAAAAGAGTTCAAAAAAAAAACATGTAGAAATATACCTAACAGCACCTGTCCAAGATATGTCATATCCATGATCGCTTCGTAGGTCATCTGGCCATTATGTCTTTCCAGAACATCAAACACACTTTTTCTTGCTCTCTCCTGCAATTCTTCATTTCTCGCTAGCTCATACAACGCAAGAGTCATTGTCGATGAGGAAGTTTCGAATCCGGCACCGAAAAATATGAATACCTGCGCCACGATTTCGTCCATGGTTAATTTTGGTGCATCTGGTCGCGTTTCGTTCTTCATCGTAATCAACAGATCAATAAAATCCTTACGACGGATATCATGCTTTTCACGTAACTCGATTGTTTCGTGAACAACTCTGGTGAAAAATTCAATTATACAATCGGGGAAAAACTTCATTTTGAGGAACCTTCCAATTTGAGGACATTGATTGAGAAATTCTACAATAATTTTCGAATGCCGTGACTCACTGACCACTTTTCGTCCGTATGTGCGAAACTCGGCGTTCGGGTTGGCCAAACTATTGCATTCAATTCCGAAAATAGCTTTGCCAATAACGTCCGTCGTGAACCGAGCCATTATGTCTTTTATTTCAACGCACTTGTCTCTTCGAAGAGCCTTATTGATGTGCTCGACAAGTTCTTTTGAAACATCCACAAGTGTAGGATATGTGTACTTCAGTTTCCCAGATGTGAACATGGTGCTAAACTTATTACGCAGAGTTCGCCATTTTTGCCCATGCACCATAAACAAGTTGGCAGTTAGAGGATCATCAGCTTCGTTCGTGTACATTGAACGATTGACAAAGTAACTGAAATCCTGAATTAGGACTGATTTGATCAAGTTCAGGTCGCTTACGATCGCAACAGGTACAACAGAAAAATACGTTCCACACAACGGACTTTGGTTCTTGAATTTGAAATACACTTGGTTCAATAGCTCCCGGAAGTGTTTCGAAGTTCCGATGTTCTTAAGGTTACCGTGTGGAAAAGATGGTTCAATATACGGTACATTACGGTCTTTCCAATATGAAAAACGACGGTGGAAAAATAAGATAATAGCTGTTAAAAAAAGTGCGAAGAGTGAAATTGCACCGCACACAAAGTCCATTTCGATCGCGACGATAACTGAATCGAACTAGTGATTCAGAAAAATGATAATTCTGATTTAAGCATGAATAACAAAAAAGTAGTTTTTGTGGTTTTAAACTCTTCGAATAAACCACATACACATTTCAGGTTCGTAATTTATATCGTACTTTAATAATAAAATATTCACAGTACCTACACTTTCGATAACGTAAGAACAGAGAGAAAAATCAGTTGAACATAAAACGCATGGTGAGCCACTTTATGGCGTTTGGCTTTGTTGATCTTTTACTTCTGTGTATGTATGTGCTATCATTTTTTAATTGCGATTCACTTGACTATTTTTACAAGGCATTTACATTTTTTTAACTGAACCCAACGCATAAGGGTCTTTGCTTCTGTTTGATCATTGAAAATTTACGCTGAATAAGAAGAAATTGTCTTAAATATTTTGCACTTATCTGCAAAGAAGAAGAATTGTATATCACGAACAACCAAATTTACGTCAACGATGAATATCAGAAATAAAGGTCGTCGCAAGTGAGAGCCTTGCTGAACGGCTGATACAGAAAAAATGTGACAAGAACAATGATATTTAACATTTATTACAACATAGCAAGGAGTCTTGAAAACCAAAACTACTAAGCATCTTGCCGACAAGATTGAGATTATTTTTGTCGAAGTTTGTGGAACCTGGGATGCATTCACAAAAGATTGGTAATGGTTTGAAGTACTTCCGCAGCAGCTCCTTATAATGATACCGATAGTCTGGTCGAAACGGTTCTATTTTGTACCAGCCTCAAGCTGCTTGATGATGGCTCAAGAAGTTTGTCCGTCAAAAAAGGGTGCGTTGAGTGGTTTGCTACAACTTGGATCAGTTGCAAGGAACAATTCTTATGGCTTCCACGGGTGACAAACATGATTTAAGTAGATCCATTTATTTTTCAAGCACTACCACTGATGCTTGTTGAGCTCCTGTTTCACTTCCAAAGCTTGATTCTTTAGCTGCTGCTTCATTTCTAGACCTGGAGTTTCGAATTGCTTCTGGAACTGTTACTGCTCACTTTTTCTAGCTTGCTGTTCTGACTGTTTTTTTATGTCCATTGAGTCTTACCTTCAGATTGTTGTTTAATGTCTGAATTGGATTCTTCTTCACACTGCTTGTTCATTACTGGACTTGTTCTTGCCCCGTCTTCTTATTTGACTTTACACAGAACGATTGCTTAGTCACGTATTGACTTTAACGATCGCGCTAATTTAAAGCACAATGAAGAAAAGCGGACACTCTGCTAGCTCTGCTGATAACTCAAGCAATTTTCCATAAATTTCTTTATTATCTTTTGGGTCAAAGACAATTCAACTTTCGTAAATGCGTTTAATAAATACACATCCTTCTTCGTTTGTAATCAGCCGTGTGTCCAGCTTCTGCGGAATTAAGGTGCTGTCGTTATTACTCTACTCATAAATCAACAGCTTAATTGGAGAATTGATATTATGAGTAATCATCGCTATTATTTGTAATTTCCATATGTGTACACAGGAGAAACATTTGTTATCCGGCATGGCTGGGTTTTTCAATGGTGTGAGATGCGCACGATGTGCGCATCCTTATTGATGTGTTGCCTAGAATGCATTTTCGTCCCCAACCACGGGGACTCATCAGTAGGCTTTAATAGGCTTGAAATTTATTTTTATTTTCTTTCTGTTTTTCTAAAAGTGTTTTCTGAGTTTGTTGGTGTATTATGCTGATCAATGCAATGTATGCACACATATTTAAATTTAGATACATGTGCATTCATACATAGACTCTTTAGCATATGCTAAGATACACATCTATCTGTGTACTTTAACATATGCATGCATAAAAATGCGTATATGTTTTTTTGCCGATATGTACTAAGTAATATTGAGATGACTACCCAGTGTGAGCATTTTGCAGATATCAAACCCAGAGTATGGAAATATTATTTTGTGAAGTCAATTTGTTTTGTAGAATAGATTTTGAATGATTTGGAAAGCATCGATACCGGAATATGAAAAATTATTTAGTAAAATTAATTTGTAAAACATCGATACCGGAATGTGAAAATTTATTTAGTATTTTGTAAAATGAATTTTGTAAAAAGAATATGTTAAAATTACTATTATTATGTAAATTCAGTTTGTGCATGAATTAAATTTGTAATATAATTAAACAACTTACTTTTATTACTGCTATTACTGCTTAGTACAGCTGAATAACACTGCACTGTACTCCGGTTGAAAAACACTGCACCGCACTCTGGACTGTCACACTGCATCTTTAACTCCACTATTCTTTCACTTAATTTTCTTTATTGTAGGGACCAGGCACTAATCACAATCTATTTGGTTTTTTAGATATCAGGGGCTATTATTTGTGAATGAATTTAAGAATTTAAGAACACACATCCCGAACTGAGCACTTGCAAATGATAAATAATTGAAAATGAAGTATTAATGCGCACAAGGACACTTGGAAGTAGTTTTTTGAAATAAATGAAACTGAAGTATTAATGCGCACAAGGACACTTGGAAGTAATTTTTTGAAATAACGCATCACGCCGAATTTACGACCGCTACGAGTTAACCAGACCGATATCTAAAATTATTCCGAGCAGACTGATGCATGGTAAGTTTAGTGCATGTGATCTACAGGTAGACTTGAAGTTTTTTTCTTTTCTTGTGTGGTTTTCCCAGAGATCTTAATGACCAGATGTGTGTTCAAGACAGGGGTGGTACTAGTATGCACCTTAGTGCAATAAAGAAGATTAGGATTTTTTTAATTACTGTATTTTGAAGAGATTAGGATTTTTCGAAACACTGTATTTTTAAGAAAGGGGTGGTATTAGTTTGCATCTTAGTGCAATTAGGGAGATTAGGGTGTTATGTGACCCGTGGGTGTATTTAGACATGTGATTAAGGATTTTTTGAATAACTGTAGTTTGAGATTACAGTGTTGAATTCTGAAGAATATATTCTTTTCATGAAGGACAGATGGGCAGCAAGGCTTGAATCATATCTTCATATGGATGGTTCGGTGTGGATGAGGTTTACATATCCATATCTACTGGTTGATGTCACTTTTTTGAACAAAACAGGAATTGAAATCTGGATGGAGTGAGCCATATTATGGATTTTTTGATTTAAATTTAATATAATTTAATATAAATGAATAGAATCAAACGTCCGTCCAAATCCCAAACATTCCCTTCCATACGAATCATTATGGTATCGTATAGAGGGTGTTACTTCAATGTAAACATCAATATTGCATGACTTCCACATCAAAGCGATGACTTTGTAGTTTATGAGGCTAGCCCATATAATCAGTCCACTGATCAATAGGACACAAAGCAAAATCTGTCAAATCTCTACAATCCACGAGAGAAAGGAAACTCAAAACAAACCAGCTCTGCATCGTGACTAAATCAGCAAGGAAGAAAATTGAGCTGTCTCCTTCCCAATCTGCTCCACATCAATGTTGTGATGTTTTGCTGGATGGTGTAAAGTTCTATTTGAGTGAATCATGGATATGTTTTGGAAAATAATATTTTGAAATTAATATTTTGCAAATCAAACCGCCAACGTCCCGCAACAATCCGCGTCCAGACAGGCAGTACCTATGGTGATCGATCACGGTAATCAGAGATCCTCCTCCTCTTTGGGTCATGACTCAAGAAGAACTATTCGATGGACTTGGTCCATTTAGAATAGCCTTCAAATCATTATACCAACAAGGGGGAGCGATAAGAAATCCCGATTGGCCAGCCACATGCATTACCCCGGTCAGCAAGAAAGACGAAGAACAATTAGCTATCTGCAGCCATTCGCTTTCACATAGTTAATGTGGTGATTTGCTGAATGGTGTAAAGTCCTAATTGAGCGATATCATTGTTTTTCTTAAGATATGTGTAAATGTCGGTTGAGTAAACCAGTTGTGTTTTGTTTTCCGTTAAGGATTTTTTTAAAGGTATGGTAACGATGATCCTCTGATAAGTGCAGTGGTCGCGCTAGTCCTCGACGGTCCGGCTGCCCAGTAGGCGTGCTTGCCCCTAAAAGGATCCAGCGGCCACCAGTCTCCTTATGAATTTCATCTCACCATGTATAATCTCACAATTATTTAAGATTTTTTTGATTTTTTTGATTGGACAAAATCAAGAGAAGTATTTGATGAGTTTAGGCTGTCAATTCTATTTTGAGTTTAGTATATCAATAGAGGGGAGAAAAACCACGAACCATGAATGAAGAGCCCTTAGATAGTTTTCCGCTTAGCATATGTGTATGACCTGTGTGCTGATGGATATATTGAATAATTGAATAATTGGAAATGAGTTTGGATTTTCCGTAAAGGATTTTGCTGAAGAATTTGGAGTATATTTTTGATGGTGGCGCCCTAATTTTGCCCTAATGATGCTTTTTTGTGGATGGATGGAATTTTCTTTCTATATCTGTATATGGTTGGATGGGTTTTATGGTGAAAAATAACAAGACTTTCGATGTAATTTAATATGTAAAAGATATATTTTGTTTATTCCATTATATAAGTATTTTTTAACATGTAAGTCTAAATTTGAAAATGAATTTTTAACATGTAAGTCTAAATTTGAAGATGAATTTATTTTTTGTAAATGAATTTATTTTTTTTATAATTTCTGTCTTGGTGATGCTGCTACTGAATATCTAATTTAATTTTTGTTGTTGTTGTTGTGTTTGTTTTTGTGGTGTCTTTTCTTTTTCCGTTTTGTAGTAGCTTCTGTTGTTGCTGTTGTTGGTGTCTCTTTAGCTACGGCGGCGGGCTCCTGCTGATGCTGCTGCTTCTGTTGCGGAACGGCCTCTTGTTTATGCTGCGGCGGGACGGACGGTGCGGTCTCTTTGGTTGTTTCGGGCAATGCGTTCTCTTCGGTTGTTTCGGACGTTTCAATTGTTTGGGGCCAATCTGGCCAAACTGATTTCTCGATTCCGCTGTCTACGATGCTGTGTTTATCGGGGCCATTATTTCTTTCGTTTCCTTCTTCTTCTATCGTTTTATTTAGGATTATATTTGTTAAATCAAGATTAGCTAAAATGGTATTATTTTCTTCTTCTTCTAAGAGATTTTTTAATAATGTGTTTAAGTTGTTTTTGTTGAAATTTATTAGGAATTGTTTGTTAATTGTGTGTTTGAAATTCTTGTGTACGTATTTGTTTATTGTGAAATTGACAACATCTAACGGTATGTTGTGTTTTATTAATAATTTCTGTATATATGAAATGGTTTTTGGAAGGATAGTTTCATGTGAGTCTGTGACTATTTCTTTTATTGTGTTTTTTATGAATTTATGTAATAAATTTAGGTTATTGTTAATATTATATTTGGGTATGTCTACGATGGTGGTGGTGTTGATTTTGGCGTGGTAGTACGTATTGTTGTGTTTTGTTATTATGTAATTTTCTGTTTCTATATGTGTATTTGAGTTTATGTGGTATATATGGAATATTTTGTCCAGTTCTGAAAAGGATATTCTACCGAATTCAATATTTGCTAAATCTTTTGCTATTCTATTTATGTAAAATGTCATGGTGGGAATGTGTTTAGGTTTAAGTTCTACAATTATACTGTGTTGGTCTTTGAATATATGGTTATAAAAGGTTTTTTGGGGTTTTCTGTTTAAAATTGCGTTATGTATATATGACGTTAGGGAGTGTAGGAAAATGTGTAGAAGTGTCCTGCCAAAATGCCAAGTATTTAGTAAATTATGTTTACATGTTTTGTTTTTGTGGCGGAAGAGGGAGTTGATAAAAATGAGGTCAGAGAGCTGTTTCACAAATGATTTTTTATTTTTTATGTTAAGTAATTTGTTTATATTTTTCTTGTGGATATTATAGATAATACCACCTATGGAATTGATTTTTAACTTATGTGCCGGGAAGCGTGGGGAGAGGTGTATTAGAATGTTGTTATCGACCGGTTGAGAAATTTCCAATTGTTTTTGGATTTGATTCGTTAAATTGTTGTTTGTTATATTGCAAATGTTAAGTAGGGTGTTGAAAAATGTTGTTGCTTTGTTAAATTGCCAGGTATTAGTCCATAATGCATTGAATGTTGTGTTAATGTTTAAAATTGAGAACTTATTTGTTTTTGTTTTTTCTAATTCTAATATTGGGTTGGGTAATTTTCGAATAGTTATTTTTAGTGTGGTGTCTTCAATATTATTATTGTTCTTAATAATGTCTAATGATATTTTATTTATTGTATTTATAACATATATTAAGTCATGTTCGACTTCTTTAATTTGTTGTTTTTTGATTTTTAGTTGTATTAGTTTATCTAAATTAGGATTCATTTTTTTATTTTTTTATTATTATTATAATGATTATTTGATGTGTTTAAGAAGTTAAGCTTTTGCTGAAAATAAGAAGTGTATTGAGATTAATAAATTGACTAGTATTGGTTCTGATTGTTGTGATTGTTCTGATGTGTATTTGTATGAAGGAACGGAATTCACCCAAATGCAAATAAACGGGGAACTGTCCTTGTCAAAGAGCAGCTCAAAACACAAATGGATTTGATCCCAGGACTTACGGTTATTGAAGCGATCTGCATTAGCTTTCAATTAGGGAATGACCAAGTCCTTTTGTGGACATCTATGCCAGCTTCAGAGGCTCTGAATCGGTTCAGGATCTCAATATAATCATAACGGTATTATCTTCACTTGGTCTTGTGATACTCGGGAGTGATTTCAATGCTCGTTCAGAATCCTGGGGTGGAAAGCGAGGAGATAATGCTTATGGAACGGCCATGAAACAATGGCTGTTAAATACAGCAACCTGCCAAAAACCTATCTTCTACCAGGAACCAACCGTCCACTGCCCATCATCGGTTAGTGAGTGTTTGTTTGAGGCAAAGAGAAACTCATGGCGTCACTTCAGATCTTCTATTTATAAAAAAGTATATAAAATGGCGGCACTTTGCGTAGCTTGTTTAGCAAATGTATTTGACTACGCATAGGTACTTGATCTGACTTGACTGAGGTTGGATACTCGACTGACTCTCTGGACTCCGTCATAGCTTAAAAACTATATATAGCTCGGAAAGTACGTGAATTGCTACACAATTTGCAATATTTCCCAACTGATTGCGAGAAGTAGATAGTAATATTCAAGTCCAAGTTGAAAAAAGACAGAAAGTACTCCACCAAGCAACGCTTCTACGATCAGTTACGTTTCTCATTCCCACTAGGCAATATACATGTGCTTTGCCAAAGAGACTATTTTAACGAATGGCGATTTATGCAATATTGATTTTCTTAAAACATTTTCTGAGTATTAATGCTACTTTTGATACCATTTGGCGAGTAAATTTTATGCAACCCAATACAGAGAATTTCGCTTGTTGCCAGTGAATGTTCGCTGCGCTTATTGTCTCTTGATGGGATTATACGCACGCCAACACACTCTCACCTATCAGCTAACACGGATATAAATATACATTCTCACCTGCCGTTTGAGGGTATGCTTTTCTCACTTTTGCATAGGATAAAGTAGACTTATTTTGGTTTTGGTTTTTCTTAGGTGCCAGCTGATGGTAAATCCTGCACTCTCTGCAAATCTCTTCCATCAGGCAAATATCGCACAATACCGTTGTTTCCATGCTATTTATTAGTTCTTATGCTATGACTCCGCTGCTTTGCTCGACTCGGTTACTTCGGCTGGACTTGGCTGACTGCTGTGGCTGAGCTCGGACGCTTCAGCTGATTTTAATTCGGCTCAGAGCAGAGATGTTTAAAAGCGCAACAGCACTGATTTTTTTCTCGCGTCTCCGAGCCTAATAAATGTTCTCCCACATTTTGACACTTTCAAATGCCATTGTCACTAAGCTCTGTCTGATCATCAACTGATCCAACTATGCATTCAGCGGAAACCAGGCTTCAATTTCTTGGTCGCTGAAAAAATCATTTGACGATCCTACAAATCCTTCTATAGACCCCCGAGGTCACGGAACCCTCGACCTTTTTTATCGAAAAAATCTTGAGGTGAAGATAACATTTCTCATTTCTTTATGAAAAAAAGCTTAATCCTTGCTTTTTTTAACACCTTCGTTTTCTCTTTAACGCTTGCCTTAACATTAGATATTTTCCCACTCCTTGGAGGCGTACAAAATATTTCTTGCCCCCAAAGTATCAGGATCATGTGATGTCTCAAACGCTCGTCTAATATCTCTTCTTTCAAATTTGGGAAAATAACTCGAACGAGTATTTCAAAAACAATTAACCTATTTCAATGATGAGCATCACATTATACTCGGAAGACAATTCGGCTTCAAAGCTACATTTTCTACTGTGTCTAATTGATCTACAAAAGGTCTTCAATTCTGGATGGATTAAGGGTCTTCAGTAGAAAGTGATCCATATCGGTTTCCCTACTTAGTTAATCAAAATCGTAAATAGCTTTCTGAGTGGCGGTAAAGCATGCATCATCTTCAATGGGGCTTTCTCTGCCGATTTCCTAATTGAATCACATGTACCTCAAGGCTCATTCTACGACCGATTCTCTTCAATGTTTTCATTGCAGACATCCCCGAAATTTCAAACAACTCTTCCACAAATGTTAGTTATAATCTTTATGCAGATGACATCCTTTTCTGGAAAAAAGTTCAAATTATTGTTTTTTTTCTCCATTTGAATGAATGTTGACAAGAACAAAAACCGACTTCCCTCGTCTCATCCTCATAGTTTCATTTCACTCAGCAATTCAAATAAAAGCTCTTAAAATATCCAAAACCCGGAAGGTCAGAATTTCGACTAATGAGCAATAAAAAAAAGCATAAAAGCCCAAATCGCTTTAAAAAATAGTTTTAGGTAATCTATTTCAATCTTTTAACACTTTCACTCCCTCCAAACCTAGTTCCCCCGTAGAGAGATACGAAATTTGGATACCCCAATCCCAATTTTATTCGTTTATAAATTGATTGATTGTAAATTGGGATATCGAATACACTAAGTATAAAAACCTAATTCCAAAGAAATACTTAATATGACAATTGAAAAGTATGTAGCTACTTACCTATGAAAATATATTCCAATTGGGCGAGAACGTGTGCTGTTTGCAAAAATATTACACCTTGCACTTCAGTGTGTACACTTCCACTTGATTTTTGAGTATTAACTCCACTTGTGACATTGTCCTCCACTTATTAGCACTTCCTGAACTTATTCCAACTCGTGTCCTTAAGTTTGTTTTAGAAAAAAACCGAGTTCGTTCTACTTATTTTCACATAAAATTCACTCGCGTACTGGCAAACTGATCGTTCGTCTCATTATTGGGCATTACTTGGCAGCTCCACAAAGTTCGAAGATCAGGAGTTTACAAAATAAAAAAACCAACTCTCGAGACACACGCCTATGAGGCCTTGTAGACGAATCAATTCACTACGAAAAATTCTTCTCGATTCTATTTGAAAGTTAATCTTAGCGTTTACACGAGTCAACTCAATTCACGGATTGGTGCGAACTAATTTGAGAATTGAATGGAATTTCTGAATTTCCACATCACCTAAAAGCACAGATGAGCAAAATCATTAAAAAATTGTCACAAAATATTCCAAAAAATTTAACTCATCCGGGACTTCAGACGATGTCCGATAAAGATAAGCGAAAGGAAAACGACAAAAAATTGATTTTTACACGAATAAACGCAACCGACCCCATCCGCCTCATCCCGCTTAAAAACTCAAAATGACCTGATCAATTTAAAATGCCAAATTGCAACTCACACACCTTCACTTTTATAGCTTAGTATACAATGCGGATTCAAATCGGCATTAGCTACGTATACAACGTGACTTCAAAGCGGCTTGAGATTGAAACCGTCGAATCAAAACCTTTGAACAACCCGTTAACTTTCGATTGTTTCAACCTCCAATCTCTAAATTAGTTCACGTTGTATACGTAGCTATTGAAATTGAAACAGTGGCATCGAAAACTTTAAAAAAGCGTTTACTTTCTACAGTTTCAATCTCAATCGCTAAATCAATCCCTATTCTATCTGCGACTTATGACAATGCCATGTAATTCAATCCATATGTAACTAATACACATTGGCAAAACATTAAAACCTAAAAAGTACTGCGTAAACAACACCTTGATTTTATATTAAATTAATTTTTACAGCACATCTGTAAAAAAAGACAGAAAGGCGACAGCACTTTTATTTTGTCTTCTTCTTCCTTTATGTTCTCTATGCAGCACTCGAAACCGACAAGAGACTAGAGACGTCTTTGTTGTCATCGTCAGCTGTCAGAATATACCAAACTGACAGCCGAAAGCATTCCAATTGAAAAGTGAACGAACGGATGCCTAGATTACGTACTTGGCGCTTCCACGCGAAATACCGGGATATTCTAAATTGCGCATTTGAAAATGGAGAGTGATATGACGGACATATATGGTAAAAATAGTTCCATACCGTTACAATTGTTGTTTACGCAGTACTTTTTAGGTTTTAATGACTTCTTAGATGGTGTGTACGGTGATGAAATTGATGATATGGTCGTCGCTGACATTGATATGGACATTTTCGACAGGGCTAATGATTTTCACCCCTCCCAGTCAGTCGAAACGCCGGAACCATTGATGGATCCAATTAGTAGCCCGATATTCAATCCAGACGACTTCCTAAATGACGTGGATAGCGAGGATGTTATCACAGTTTTCAGTGACAGGTCCAGTCCGTCATTGTCGAATAGTCCTTCTTCGGCCAATTCAAGTTCGGATAATATCAAAAATGATTCGAGCTCAGACGAGTCTATAAACATTGAAGATCCCGTGAACTTCAACAACTGTGCGACCCCTGTAGTAGTCAACACAACGCCTGTCATTCCACTGCATTCGACTCCCATTCGAATATTGCAAGGCACGCTGATTCCAGTATCGACAATTAAAATCGAACCATCCACTGTGACCAATGGTCAACGGGCAATTTTTCCTCTGAATGGGAGCTGCTTACGTAGCAATCGAAATAAAGTAGTTCTTCCCAAACTTAGTAACAATCTTTGCGGAAAGGCTGAAGATAAGTATGTGCAACAGACATTTATCGATCCGATTAGCGAAAAAGCGTTGAAAAAGCAACAGCGAATGATTAAGAATCGAGAATCGGCTTCGTTGTCACGTACGAAGCGACGGGAATATGTTACGTCGTTGGAGTCACAAATCAGGAGCCTGCAAGTGGAAAATTCTGGATTGAAAAATGTAAGTATATTAAATTTCTGAAACATATGGCTTTTAACTCCTGACAACGATTGACGTTAAATATAGTAACTCAAATAATATCTCCACTTTTAGGAGAACAACAATCTTAAAGTGCAAATAAGCAACATGCTCTCAACGTGTCAATGCCGAATGGCAAAGTATACCTATTTCACGAAAGCAATATCACCGCAAACTCGCAAGAACGCTGCAATACTATTGGCGATGGTCTTCATGGTTTCCATGAGTTTGGGGAATTTCAATTCTCTGCTCAATCGCCAAACTGACTCGCGGGGAAATATACTTACACCGAGCGCAAACGATCACATTGGAAGAGGTTTGCTATGGGCTGATGAGTACAACAGTTCCGAGGATGATAGCTCCTTGAAAAACGTTAGCAGAACTTTCGAATGTATTTCAGCGCTTAATCGAACTGAAAACAGTCGCATCGAAACTGATCTGCGCAACTGGATTGGAATTAGCGACAATTTGAACACGACACAAGATGAAATGGATATGTTCAACATTGTTTCCGGTTTTCACAGTATTTTGAAGCCTAACGTTAAGGTTCCCTATCGAATCCAAAAGAATTACTTAAAAAGGAAGAACCCGCATGTAAGTCCGGACATGACAGAAACGAGAAGGCGCCGTGCTTCTACTCAGCAAAGTCACCGTGGACAGAAATCAATAAATCAAATGCAACTGTTCTATCCACTTCGGAGAAATCGAAATTTTTCGAAATTATTCGAAGAAATCGGACGTCGCGACGATACATTCTACGTATTATCCTTCAATACCGATCACTTGCTTCTTTCAGCTGCTAACTACAATAACTCGGCCAGACCGAGAATGTCCTTTGTTCTGCCGGCAGACGATTCCTCCGAAAACGGGAAGATGACGTTGATGCAAATCGATTGTCAGGTGATGAACACTTCGGTGTTTGAATTGAAGAAGGAGTTCATTCCTCTGCACCTTCGGACTCCCGCAACAGGCAGAAGTGAAAGCTCAAATGAGCAGTTGAATAGTACGCGCTCATTTAATGTTCCAAACAAACATGATATATTCGAAATGGTTAACCGATCGTTCAGAAATAACCGTGCGAAACATAACCTCAATAAGATCTACAAGCCGTATTTTATAGAAAAGTCGAATTTGGCAAAGGATTCGACTGGTGATTTTAGTGAAGTATTTTTAACGTAAGTGAAACTGAAAACTTGTATGTTTATCACAGTAGGAGTTGACGATTTGCAATATTAATCTTAAAGTAGTGTTGATTAAGCATGTTTTTTAATACAGACAACATGAATTACAGTTATTACAGTATTTTGCGAAAATATGCTAATACTAGGAGAGTTATTGTTACCTCAAAGAATATGACTGCATGATATGTCAAGCTAAACCATGAGCTTGACAGCCAATCAGATTGCTGATCTGCATGAAGAAAATCGATCTCAAGCGAGTGTGCCGCGAACTATGGTCCACATATCTAAATGCAGACTGAAAGTTGCTTGGATTAAAGCGAGTTAAAACAGCTATTTTTTCTAGATAGCTATCAACAATGAAATAGTAATGCAAGTTAACCGAAAATTGGTAGCCCAGCGAAACATTTTAAGATGATTTTACGTATCAATTAGAATATTTGTTGAAAAATCCAAATTTTAAGTCATTGCTCAACATAAATTAGGATTCACCGGAATCGAATCGACAAATTGTTTATGATCTTATAGCTTAAAGTCGTTGCGAAGAGCTAACCGCGTCTTTCATTGAATTTTGATAATTCATATTTATTGGATTTTGATGGGACGGACATGGGGCGAATAACTGAGCACATACACTAACTAACTCACATGTCTAACCGGATGACGAATGTAAAAAAATTGAATTGTGAAGTTCGGAGTGAATAAATTCGACGGATAGATCATATTACACATCAATTAAAAGGAAAGTTTGTCTAGTTTTATTATTTGTTGCAAAAATTGTAACAACTTAAACTGTTAATTCAACAAAATAATAAAAGCTACTCCATCTCAGAATTCAATGCCTCACCTCTAACAGGAAAAATTAAAGTTTACATTGATTCCAGTATTTTGTAGCATAATCTATATTTCCAGTCTCTTTGGCATAGAATTTGACGAATTTTGACAAATATGAGGTCTATGAAAATGCAGCTTTAAGGTCATTAATATTTGAATAGGTTTTTTTGATATACTCTGTCCAACCTCTTGTCAAATATGCTCAATAATGTTCAAGTCTGGGGACAGGTGGGCTGCCTAAAGACATGGGAACAATTATAAAGCAACTAGGATCCGGTAATATATGAATTATGTCTTGATAAAAAATAAAATTATCCGAAACACCTAAATTAGCTCACACTTCTGTCAAAAGAAACTTCCCCCCAAAAGAAAATACAAAGTAGATCCAGTAACAGAGAGGGAGGTGTCTGTCTATTGATGATGAAAAATATAGAGGCTCATAGGTTCAAATAAACTCTCCCCTTGAACTAGTGGCAATCACTACCATCAACCTTCGAGAGAATATACTCATTCTTTCTATCTATTGCCCCCCGGATTCGAATCATGAAGTGTTTTATATAGAAATTAAAAAAATCAATATCTTAGCCTCGGGTACCAGTAAGTTCATAATTGGAGGTGAACTCAATGCCAGGAACAGGTTTTGGGGTGACCATCAAAATACCTCAAAAGGAAGTAAGCTGCTACAACTTTTTCACAACCCCAATCTAGTCTTTTTTAACAATGGTAGTGAAACCTTTACTACTGGGTCCAGACCTGGGAAAAGGGTCACTTCCACTCCAGCTGTCACTTTCGGGAGCTTTATGCCCAAGAAAATAAGATGGAGCACAAGTCTAAATCACATAAGCAGTAGTGGGGACATGCACATTACCATCGCCGTCAGGACAAAAAATTGCTCAATATCCAAAAAAAACCTAGTATCAAAGAAAATTCTTGATTTAATATCAAAACACAATTTTACAGGGAACTGACTCTCCATATCCACGGATTTCATGAACCAAGTAACTAACCCAAATCTCAAAAACCCAAACAAAAGTTGGTGGAATGAAGACCTTAAACGATTGTGGAACGCTAGAAAAAGTCATGCTCAAGCGGTAGAAGGCTTCAAGACGTATGAATGACTAACTTTTACAGATTCTTCTCTCCAAAACTGAGTGGGAGGAAAAAGTGAAAAAGGCCAGAAGGAACAATTGGGTGAATGAGATAACAGAGATCGCTTTCAAAGGAAATATAAAGGAGTTTTGAAGTTTCGCTAAAAATGTATTACTTAAAAAATGTGTTACTTAAGACATATCCAATGCATACGAGAGTGTAGACTGTTCCCTATTAAACTTATGTTTCAATCATTTTAACATTCCCCCTGAGTACAGCTCATCAAATTCAAGATGACTGACAATAATCTATTCCAAAACCTTGATTGTAAATCCAGATAGGTACTCAGTCACCTACAGAAGGTTTAAAAACGTCTTCGAACCCCTGAATAATCCACCTCCACCTTCAAATCTGATACTCACCCCGAAAAGACAGCTTTAGTGAAGGGGAAAAATAGAAGCCGGAAATCTTCTTGCCGAATATAAGAAGATAATAGATGAAACCTGTAACCTATTCCAGCACATTACTCTAGCTGATGGTGCAAAGTCCTGCCTGGGAGTGGGTTGTGCCTGCCGAGTATCGGACTGTGTCTCCTCGGAAATCTTCGCCCTCAATCCTCACATTGCAGTAATAAATTCTGAACTTACAGCTATTTTCCTTGCGATATAATCCGCAACAAAAGAAAGGAAAAACAATATCAACCAGTATAGAACTAGCCAACAACCCCCTGAACTAAACCATCAGAAACAAAATTTACAGCGTGTGTTGCCAAATTTACAGTGTGTCTGGGTTAGTGTCTCAGATCAAGGTAAAGGGTCATAAATAGGTCATAAAAATTTGAAAGACATGGACCTAGTCGACAGTGATGCCAGGAAAAGAACCTTTGTGGGTACCGATTTGACGTCGAGGCGAATCATGATATTCTTATCCTGCTCAAAAATGCCTGGCAGAGTCATTACAGAAGATAAGCCGCTAAATTTGAACAGTACACCTGGTCTGAAGCTTACTTAAGCTTTAGGGACCAAGTCTGGTTTTAAAAAACCAACTTTAGTAGTAGCACCTCGAAGCAAATCAACAGAGTTTTGCCAACAAATGCTTCAATAGGCGCAGACTTTTTAGCATCAAGGTCATTGTTGCCCCTATATGCCTATTCTGTAATGAAACGGACGACAATTCAATGCTATTTAAACATATAAGTAACCTAAGTTTTATTTTTTCTGTGCCCACCACCAATTCCTTAGTATTTTAAGTATTTGCAATGTTTTAATAAGTAACGAAATGTACATATTTATTGCCTTCCAAAGTTACTACTTTACAATTGCTTACAACACAACTCATTCCTTAGTGTCAGGTTGTTAATTAAATTAATCACGAGTCTAAGATGCTATATTTGTTTTTAGTTATCTTAGGACAAATTAGATCTTGAAGTCTGATTTATCATTTATTTATATTCTTTTCTATCTGTCCAACTCAATTTAATTGCACGCACCCCATGAAAGTGCCAAAGTTTTCCACTTAGATCGATTTTTCTGCTATTTACAAATGTTATCTCTAGGTTATAGAACCTTCATCTACAAAAATGTTCTCTCTATGCTATAGAACCCTCATTTACAAAAATATTTTTCTGACTAGGAACTATAAAAATAAGAGTTGTTTGTTAAGAGCCCAATAGACCTAAACGCCAAGCTGTTAGTAAATATAGTTTTTTCAAATAAAGGTCAAACCTACACAATGGTAGTACCGGAAAGCGATGTCTGATATGTAAGCCAACTTAATCCTGGTCAAACAGGATCCAGTATACGAAAAAAAGCCAGAAGACTTGAAAATTGTTTTAGCTCATATTCAAGCTTTGCAATTATTGTGCCTTCTTCACGTCAGCTATAAAAACCAAAATCTTGAGTCTGGAGACAGCTCGTTGGCTTTTATTAGCGGTTAATAGGCAGCAATATAAACTATTGATTATTAAATGGCCCAAAAATCTGTAGGTAAATTCTGCTCAAAATTCTGCATTAGATAACATTAATAACACTTCTCAACGTTATTAAAAATCAAACATCAAACTACCCAGACAAAAACATTGACCGTATTACAAAAAAAATTGATTGAAGACAAACACTTCTAAATAATTGAAAAATTATTAGATTTGAATGTAAAATCTTTTATAAGCTGGTCCATTATTAAAAGTTGTTCAGTTGTTTGACTATAACCACCACTTAATTTGCGCTTAAGAGTTATTGCCCAGCCATGTCTTACTTGTATGATACGTTTCAAGCCTCCATAACATTAAATCAATATGCGTGCAATATAATTTCTTATCCATCAAAATTAGTTAATTCTTTTCTCATTAATTTCTTATCCAAGAATGAATTAAGGCTTGCCATGCGCAACTATCTATCGCACATTGAATCTTCTCTGCTTTCGAATGACCCTAAGAACTTCTGGTAATTATTTCGCTTTTTAAAATCCTCCTCTCCTATACCTGACCCCTTTACATTTAATAATACCACTGCTGCTCATCTTCAGAAAGTTTGTGATTTCTTCGCACTGTTTTTCTCTTCTGTATACTCTGACTCAATGATTCCCTCTTCTTATAGCGTTTCTTTTGATTTCCCTCTTTGTCTCTCTTCACTCTCGACTAAGTTGAATCCCTTATATCGTCTCTTGATTCTAATTATTCTTCTGGCCCTGATGGCCTTCCTAACTTTTTTTATTTATTTTTAATTTTCTCAATTTCTAGTATCTGTTTTTATTTTATATTTGTTATTTTCTGTTTCTATCTCTAAGCTATCCTATTTGCATTGGGGCTTCTTGCCTGCAAATGGATTGTTGAATAAATAAATAAATAAACAGAAAATGTTATAAATTTCATTATGATATTAGAATCAGTAACCTCCGCCTGAAATGAAATCCGCCCTTGAGTCTGAACGCAGCTTCGACCTAATTTCTTAAGCGCTCGTATACTTCTGAACTTGAAAAGTATTTTTTTTTTCGTATACATACCCATATATAGTAAAATGATGTAATCATACACATATGATTACATCATTTTGGCAGATAAAATACGAAAAAAAAAACAGTTCATACGAAATCACATTGAATTTTTCCTGCCAAGCACTGAATTTCAGTGATTCCGTCAAGTCGATATTCAGTCAAATTTCAGCACATCCGGCAATAATTCCACGGAAATTAAGTGTTTGAACCTTCCAATAAATTTGAACCTTCCAATAAATATACAAAATATACAATAAAAATATACAATAAAAATATACAACAACAAGAAGATAATTCTATTTTCGAGCACTGGCCCTGTACTTATACACACTTAAATTCACCATCAGTTAGTCTCTAAAAATCAAATTTAATCTATTCTGAGAACAAATGCGAGTATTGTCTCTTGAAAGGACAACTTCCTTTAAAAGGACTAAAGTTCAAGTATGACAATATTTCGAACAAGAGCTTTACATCCTGGTGCATGTCTCGGATATCTCCTTTAATTATCTTACACTTTCTTCCAATGAACCCTACACACGAAGCTTCAGACAAAATCTCCTTCGCTTCCAGACTCCGCCCCACAGTAGGCATTGCTTCGTAGATTCTCATCCTACAGCGACCATTTTACCATCTGTGGAAGTGTTAGTGAGAGCGCAGTGGTGCATACAAGTCGCGGAGATGTCTCTTCGCGCTCTCGGCCAAATAGAAATAAAATAAAAGAAGCAAACGGAAACGTAAATCCAGTCCCACTCGAATTCGATTTGTGATTCGTTGATTCGTCGTGTGGTATGTGTTCCCCGCGCCGCACTCGGCACATACATAGTACGTGAGCATTGAACAGGGCGAATGGGAATGGTCGTGGCCGCTTTGTAGATAGCAGATACGATTTCGATTGCCATTTGCAGTTTTCATTTCGATTCGACATTCGAGGACTGTATTGTAAGCAATCGTGGTCGTTGTCGCCGCCGCCGTCTGAGTCTCGTCCTCTGCCGCGCCTCCTTGCTTCGCACCCGTCTCGGGCGGGTCGGGGACTGTTCGACTGCTTTTCTCCATTTCATTTGTGCATTCCATCTGCCGTTTCATTCGTTTTGTACATTTGCTGTGTTTGTCGCCGATGCCGCGCCGTCGTCCCGCTCGACTTCGAAACGGAATTGGCAGCTGGAACCTGGAACTGGCCTGGCGCTCGATTCGACGGCCGATTGTCGATTTTCTCGCTCTGTCTCCGTGTGAATCGAAGAAACTCCGAGTCGGACTCGAGTTGCAAATGGATTCTTGACTTGTGTCCGTGCCGATTCTAGTGGAAGGAAATCCTCCTCGGCGAGGACAACGACGACGACGACGACGAATCTGATTGTCTGCCGCCTGGCTTGGCTAGGTCTGTGGCGCTCGCTCTGTGTTCTGGTGTGCTCGAGGACTCGTTCCCGTTCGAATTGGGATGGATTTGTGCGACTGTGGCTGTGGCCCCGGGATCAGGTCCGGGACGGCGTCGGTGTCAGTGCCTCCAGTGGCTGTGCGACGACAGTAGCAATCGGCAGTGGCAGTGCCATATTGACAATCGAAGACGAGTGTTAGTATTTGTTCGAGATTTGTTTTGTGAACTCGGAATTGAATTGAAGCGCGACTTGGGTGCGTGGTCTGTTTGCGAGTGACACTGGCCGAAGACGTTGCATCTCGGTCACGAGGCGTGTTTGCCAGGTGTGCTCGTGGAATTTTTGATTGGACCATTTTTATCAGGCTTGCAAACAGATTCTATTGTGAAAGTTCTCGGAAGTGGAAAAAAGCCTTGCAACTTGCCGGAAAATTGTGATCAACGTTTTTGTGATACTTTTGCTAAGTGGCAGTGCTAGATGTGATTGACGATACATTTCTAGTTTGATCGGAGTTAGTCAGTGTGTGAATTTGCAAAGTGTACTTGAACTGATTTATTTGCCTGTCTTTGACCATCCCTTTGTGAATTTCGAACAAGGTTACGTGGGGATGTGTCCCGCCCTATTTATTTAGATCTCATTGTAATCCTGCAGAAATGAGCAATTCATTATTGACCGTACTGCAGTGCTGCCTCCACCCTTGTAATCGGGTCAAGTTTGATTAAATTGGAGGTTCGTGTCGGTGGTTCGGTTCGGTGGAGTTAAGAGATGCGTTGAGTTCAGTGAAGTTTCGTGTAATTGCAGTGAAGTTCGAATCGAAACCAGTTGGATTGTCCGGGATAAAAGTGGTGGTTTAAGTGTGCGATGGATTCGGCAATTGATTCTTTATCGACTGCCAGTGATCATAGTATGGCTTCTTCGACAGACGCACCAGCAATCGGCAGCGCTAGTTCAGGCAGTAAAATGGCCCAGAGCCCCACCAATTACGTGACCGCTTTGAATAATAATAACGGCTCCAATATGCAGCACCACGGTCCCGGAAGTAACAGTGGCAGTGGAAACCGATGTTCTAGTCCTAGCAGTTCGCCCATGCGTCACCAGTCCAGTCCAATGAACCACCAAATGCTCCAGATGCAGCATCAGCTTAGTCCTCCCCACGTGTCGACTCCGAATAGCTTGACCGCCAGTATGGCTCCCCGAATGGCTCATTTGCCGCCTCACAGCCTTGGACTCTTGAACTCCCTTCAGATGATGCACCATGCATCACCCCTCGAACTGATGGCCGCGGCCCATCACCATGTCCCGCCGCGATCTTACAATAGTCCGCCGCCGATTTCTACTTCGGACCCAAGCGCGAACGAATGCAAATTAGTCGACTACCGTGGTCAGAAAGTGGCTGCATTCATTATTTCGGGCGACACAATGCTCTGTTTGCCGCAGGCTTTTGAATTGTTCCTCAAGCATTTGGTGGGCGGACTACATACCGTCTATACGAAATTGAAGCGACTGGACATCGTGCCGCTGGTTTGCAATGTGGAGCAGGTGCGAATTCTGCGAGGACTCGGTGCCATTCAGCCCGGCGTGAATCGTTGCAAGCTGCTTTCGTGCAAGGACTTTGATGTGCTGTATCGTGACTGTACGACTGCCAGGTACGTGTGCCCGCTTCCTTAAGACGGGCTTTTGTCGTTGTAGATTGTTTGTTGATGGCGTTATGTCTTGTTTGGTGAGATGCTATAGGATTCGATTAGAATTTGAAAGAAGTAATAGTTAGAATAGTTTTAAATTGAAGGTAAGGTGTCATCAAGGGCAAAAGTGTCTGAAAATGTATGAAATATATCTACATCTGTGGTAGATTTAATAGATATCTAGCGGCGCAAACATAACTTCAACCTTACGAATTTGAATACCAACGAATAATTTTTAACTCTCCTTGAATTATATTCGCACAATCTATAGGTCTTTGCCCAATGAAATAAAAGTTTAAGCTGTTAACGTAATTTTTGAAACAAATTTGTGGATACTAATGCTACGCTTCTGCTATGCGATCGGTGCTGCTAATTCTTTTCAATTTGAAATTTTTGATTTAAGTAAATGGCGGCATGAGTGTTTTGAGGATTTGAACAGTGGGCCAGTGCTTGCATTCTATATGCAAATTTTCATATGTATGTGTAACACACACTTGATCGCTTGGTTTGGCAGCGAAAACGATTCAGCTACTAAATACGAATCCTTTCCGCCTTTGGCAGGTGGATCAATAGGTAATCTGTATAATGAATGTGGGAAAGGTACCTGACTTAAGTACGTAGTCAGGTACCTTGGACAATTCAGACAATTCAATTTTGATTATTGTTGTGTTGTTGAATTGTGTTGATTTCCTTTAAGTTTCTTCCTGAACTTCGTCGATAGTTTCGTGAGATTTATCAATAGTTTCATGTATTTTGTATTTAGCAGATACCAGTGCTGTGAAACAATACTGTAGCATTTAAAGTGGTGCAGAAATTAACCCAAATTCAACGCGCTAGCAGTATTAAAATTAACAAACTAATTGTCCTCTCACTTCTTTTCTTGCTAGAACACAATAGTAACAACTAATTACCAATCAGTTTGTGCCGTTAAAAACTATGAAATTTTTTCAATTTTTCCTTTGGCTTCTCGACTAGTAGACTTTTCGACTTTTCAAGAAGTGAAATGGTAATTTAAATATAATACAGGTAATACATAATCAATTTTAAAATTAAATTTTTTAATGAATAGCTGGTAAAGTATCCTTGGTTCTATGACCTCTTGCATTTTTTTTTTTGGCATCCAATTGATGTGCTTTGTTGTTTCGTTCGCAGTTGTCTTATTCCATTTTCCGGTTAAAACAGTTTCCAGCATTTCCCTACCTTAGTAATTGGATCGTCTCGAATCATTCTCAAGTTTTTGATCCGGTTTAAGTCTGGTTGTTTGGAAGTATACGTGGCTGTTTTGGAGACAGCACAGCTCCACAGTTTCCGCTGAATGCTTCGGATCATTAACATATTGGAAGCTCAATTTTGTATCTGACACATTGCTTCAGATTATTTGTTTTTAATAAACCAAATTTGTCCATTGTTGATTCAGAAAAGTCCGGCTATCCAAAGCCATTACTCGACACTCATCCTCAAACCATAATCCTATCACCACCATGTTTTACAATGCCTTGCAATTATTCTTTTTGGACTGCTGTTCCAGGGTTTCTCCATACTATTTTGCGGCTTTATATGCCAAAGATGTAAAATTTACTTTCATCGCAGAATATTACATTCTTCCAAAATTCGAATGGCTTATTTACGAAGGCAATGTACTTTTGCCGATTGACACGTGAAACGAACAATTTCCTTCGAGCTACTCGTTCATGGTATGTAGCCTTTTTAATAATTTTTCTTATGGTATCAGAAAAAATATTTTGTTTTAGTTTTTCTTTGATTACAATTGCTAGCAATAAGATATTCCGTTTTTCTCTATAGGACAATTTTGATGGACGACCGGAATGAGACTTGGAGTTGAAACTTCCTTTCGATTTGAAATTATTTACAACCCGTTACATTGATGAATGTTGTCGCTTCACAATTCTTCCTATATTTCTGTAGCTCTTCTCATCTTGCCAAAATTTGACAATAATTGTCTTTTCCCTAACACAGACTTCTTTGTTTATTTGCCATTGCAAAAAAAAATATTCCTCAAACAAACCCCATTATCAACTAATAAGTACCGAATGAAACATGCATTGACAACTAAAACTGTGCATTTAAAATCTCAAAATTCAGCATGTGAACTCGGACTTTTCTGCATTCTTTGGTGTGTTTTCTGTCAAAAGTCTCGTTATTTCAAAAACTAAAAAATAAATGCATCTTGTACGTGGAATACCAAAGATCTAATTAGTGAACAGAAAAAATAAAATTTAGAAAAAAACCTATTTGTTTTAACTTTAACGGCACAAATTGATTGGAAGCAAATGCATGGAGACTTTTTCTAGCAAGTGTAGGTGTAATTAAACACTCATAGCACGTATACTGTGAACGTGTTAAAAACGTGAGCAATATTTATCGAATGAATTAAATAGCTAAATTAGTAAGATTCTTCATATAGCTTCTCCAAATTTGAATATTTCTTTAGATTCTCGTCATTATAACTGTAATTTTGTTAATATTGTTCTATGAATAAGTGGAAATACCTGTTAGTAAAATCGTACCTGACAGTATGAAATTCAATAATATCAGTATTTAAAAAGCTAAAATAAAGTATTCCGTTCGATAACTACCAATTAAAAGTATTCTCTGCTAAGAAACCAGCAAATATGAAAACGAATGAATATTTGTCGGTTGATATTGAATAAACTTTGTTTTAGTCAGTTGAAGCGATTGCACTACCTTGGCGCTCGGAAAAATAGGTATAAAAACATACATTTTTGAAGCAGCTGTTAAATATATAAAATTATTTTAATTTTCCACATGTACATAGTAGTTTTCTGAATAATTTAAAATAATAACTAATAAAAAAATTATAAAGTAACGAAAATAGGAGCCATTAAGTAAGACTCTCTTATTAAAATTCTTGCTGATGGTGCACTTATTTTCTCTAGTGAGAATTATATGAAAACAATTCTTATGTAGAAAGATAATACCGAAGACGTGACGTAGACAAAAATGTTTAATTGTTTTTTGTAGAAATAACAGCTGTTTGAAAAAAAGCTCTAATTTCTATCGAAATTTTGAGCTTTAACATTTTATAACGTATGAAAATGGCACCCAATCAAAAAAATTGTACTTCGCGTCATAAATAATATTATAAAGAAACTGTTTTGTGAATTTAATACGTCAGATATCTTATACACTAATTTGAAAGAAAAAGTTTCGAGAAAAACGTAGGCAAAAAAACATTACTGTGTCAGCGTTTTAAAACCAAATATATTTTTAATGACCATCAATCTGTGAACTTAACCATACATGAGGTCTTTCATTGTTGCCACGATCTTCTCTGACTCCTTTTAAGCAGCTTTTTTCAATTACTTGGCCACTTTACACTGAACGAAAAAGGTACATATAATTGATGAAAATTTTCATCGTTACAATGAAAATTTCATCATTTTCCAACCGATGGGGATGTTCATTGGCATAAAGAAAAGCCGTTCATCAATTTTGTGGTGCAAACCTAGCACTCACACACTGAAACAATTGAAGAAAGAAAATCATTGTTATGAAGAATACGTGCATTGTATACTACCAAATCATCAATGAAAAAGTTCATTGTTGCTATGAATCTCATTCTAGTTTCATTCATATTATATTCATATTATTTATGAAAAAATTCATCATGTTGATGAATGGAGTTATTTTGCTCCTGAATTAATTTAGAATTTAGATGAACGAGTTCTTAATATTATAAAGAGGTTCATTATTTTGATGAATAAGTTCGTAATATAGAAAATGTTCCATAACTGGCATAATAATGAAAGAATTCACATAATTAATAAAACACAGTCGATTTGGGATAAGGTAAATATCTTTAATATAATTATTAATAAACTATAATTATTTTACATAAATTCTTTTCTCTTACTAAATTGATTGCACATCTTGGTTTATAAATTTATTTGCAAGGAACTCAAAACACTTCTTTGGCACAACTTAAGTCAAAATATTTAATAAAAACTAATTAACATTCACTCTTATTGTAGGCTTATAAAAAGATTGTTCACTGTTGACTGTTCACTCTAGGTATTCTTTGCGCTGGAACCAAAAAGCCATGAATACTTCGGAGGAGCTGAAGCGCAGTATAATCTGTCATGAAAAGAGTGAAGATTATACTCAATTGAAATAAATGTTAATTATCATCAATACCGTTGTTAAAATCGGCGTCATTTAATGCGGACAAAGAGTGAGCAATAATTTTGTCTCGAACCCTTTCGATCGAAAATTCTTTAATTTTCTTGGACTCCTCCTCCCATTTATCTAGGATGGAAGAACTGTCTGGATGCAGTCCATTGAAGTCCACATCAATCTGAAAAAAAACCAATATTTTCCCCCAAGAATTTTATATGGAAAGAAATAATTATTATTCTTTTTTAAATTAACTTACCAAACGAAAACCTGTGGATTTTTTATATTCTGGCCATTAAGTCAGAATATCCTTTAGTGATGTCATTTTCTGTATCTCATTTAGGCGGAAAAATATGAAATATGAATTAAATATATATTATATGTATATACTTACAGTAAATGACCACAAAAACACGTTCACCAAACACTAACATATAATACTATTTTTCTAACTTCACTTGTTAATAACTTGTTGCGATTGCGTCTTGTCAGCTTGTGTGTCAAGAATTCCCGACTTCAGTGAATATACATAAATATGATGAACTCAAAATTTGTTTTAATGTACGTGTGCATTGATAGTAAGAACTTTTTCTTCAACGAAGTGTCTCAAAATATATTGTCTGTAGTAACAAATAAGGTTCATTGTTTTAATGAATGCGTTCATCAGCATCATGAATGTGTACATTACTTGCACTAATAATGAAACTTTGTGCATGGATTTGTGCATTTGTACAAGCTAGATTTTTCGATGAAAGTCGATTCATAGCATTAATGAATTGTTCGTAATCTTCTGAAATATTATGATGAATAATTTCATTGGTATTATGAATTGTTCCTTGTATTAATGAATATGAAGTTGATGATCTACATTCATTGTTATTATGAAAAGAATTTTTTTCAGTGTAGTCTCGTGTTGGGCTCTAATATTGGCTAGGAATATTCGTTGAGAATCCAAGTTTTTGATAGATGGCAAAGCACTTGGGCCAACTAAAAGGCTTAATAATTGCATCATTTGTGATACACTAGTATATGCAACATTAAATATACTAGCCGCAATATAAGATACATTCTCAACAAATTTTTGTGCCACTGTAATGCTCTTTTGGAACTATGGACTTCCGTTATTATTTTGAGTGTGTCTAACAGTTTTGTTCTAACAAATCGGCATTGATCTATAGTATACCGGTTTAATTACTTATCGGACAACTAAAGCAATCAAATTTTTATGCCTATAAGAACCCAAAATTGTAGAGACGTTCGCTTTCTGAGACGAACAATAGGTATAAACATTTGACCAGCAATCGCCTCAAATTTTCTAAAGTACTTAATTTTTTTCGAAAAAGGGCTCTGCAATAATTTCCAAAATTATTGAGACTATTTAGGATTGCTCGATTGCTTTGTTTAGATATTATATAATTTTTTGTTTATAAATATGCTCCACACCTTTACCAAACCAAACCAAACGCATTTTTTCAAATAGTCAGAATAATCGTTTCACATAAAAAAGAAAATCGTTACTCTATCAATTGCAGAAAATATAATTGTGAATTTAAGACTAAATCTCTATTTGATACTTTTTGATGAACCAGAATTTTATCGTAAAAAAAAATTCTTGTGATTGTCTACAGAAGACTATGATCGACTGACCATAAGAAATTGATGCTGTCAAAGTACGTTTCCACATGTTTCTACATAAATTCAAACATTAACTACGTCAACTATATTACTGCAATAATCTCTTCTAAGTGTAGATTTGCGTTGAAAGAGTTTAATTTCGAAAATGTGCTACCAGTAGAGACAGAAGCGAACAGCACCGTTTTGTTGATTGCTAAAAAAATACCTGCAAAGCATAGTCCATATAAAGTGGATAAAAAAAGCTAAGGCGCGATACACCCAACGATAAATGCCAAAATTTTTTAGTGATATTTTTATTGAAGATGTTGTTTGTTTGACATTAGATCAGGAGCTGGCAAGATATATTTGAGTGATAAAAATAAATTAACAAAACAATTTTTAAATATGATCGCAAAAAATTCTTCTTTGCAAATAAGAAAAGGCGCACAAAAAATATCGTTTTACCTGAAACCATGGAGAGGATGGATTTAGCCCTGTATGGTTGTAGCGTACACCAAAATATTTCATTTAAGAAATTAATAATTGTTTTTTATTTCAATATCAACGATATTTATTAGATGAATTGCTGTGCTGAGATTCCACTTGTTGACTTTTATTTAATTTATTAAATATTTATGTTTCAAGTTTCCTAGAATACTCGGTTTTGTTTTGGAATAAATTTCAGCAACATTTTCCGTATATAATTGCTGGGAAGATTCAGGAATGAGGTGGTCAATTGTTATTTTAAGATATTGTTTTTCTTTTGGTTTTTGCTCCAATTAATCTCCATACCTTCAAGAAAACCCTATGATCTTGCTAGTTCAATCACGTTCTCGACGACTGATTACAAGTCTCGGACATATAGTTTGCAGTGACTGCATTGTTTTATCAGCAGCTTCAAATGTACCCAAAAAGTAAAAATAATCGTTTCTCATAAAAAGGAATCAAACTTTTCGTTTTATTTTGGGCAGCTGTCGAAAATAGTTGCCACATCATTTATGTAGCAAAGGTTAAGTGCAGACTAACCGTTTGTACAGTTAACCGCACCTTATTGGATATATTTTCTTAAAACTGTGATATCTTCAAAAGTATCCATAATTTTAAAACGACTTTTTTTAGTCCACTCTGCGTTAATGGTTAAAAAAAGAATGACATCATTGTTTTTTGAATACATGGTACTATTCGCTAGATTTTAACGCTTGAAATGAAAGTTGTTCATCCATGGAAGATTTTTTTCCCAGGGCTAATAAAATAATGCAATAGACCATTCTTAGTACTTATTTTGATTGAATGGGCCGAAATTAATACGGTCTGAAAATTTTGTTATGAATAGGTGCAGGAGCGGAAAATACAATATTTGTTGAATTTTCAAAAAAAATAATATCTGCGAAACAAAGGCCATGTAGTTGTTTACGTAAAATTTTCATACAAAATTGGAATCCAAAAATGCTCTTCTAATTTAAAAAAAAAAATAAACAATCCCAAAAGAAACATAGAATTGAAAATATTGACAAACCTATTTATAATATCTAAATAGGAAAAAAATCATAAACATTTTCGCAACTTCCACAAATAAATATGTGTTTTTGGGTACTTCAACACAAAATACATCTGACCCATGGGGCATTAATCTAAATATTTTTAACGAGGCTAGGCATGCAACGAAAACATTTTGATACAATAAACATATAGGTAGACAGTTGCTATCAACTCCAGGCATTTGCAGTGAAAAGTTCATCACTAATTTGATCATATTCCGGAAGATTATAAATGATATTGCATTTCTTTTTCTGGAAATTCTTCACGCGTCATCTTGAATTCTTTCATGGTGAAAGCGCCAGTTAGTGATTAATATGCTTTACGTTTTGATTCGTTCAAAGGCATGTCTAAAATTTTGTGTAGATTTCGTCTTATAGTTAAGCATCTCAATGAACATTTGATAGCAATGTAGAAGATTTTTTGCGGACTAGTTTCCAAATAGCCATTTTCTTTTCCAGTATTATAGTTTGCGTTAAGAACATTTTCGGTAATGCTGAGCAGCTGTGGTTTTCATATTTAGATAGCGAACAACCTTGTTCGCTGTACAAAGCGTTATCCTCTCCAGATTTATGTTTAGAGAAGACGTCTAAGTCCATTTTAATAACCCATAGGTAACAGCGGGACTTATAAATGCATTAAAAATCATATTTTTGGAAGCTAAATTGAACTATATGCAAGAAATGAATTTTAGTGCAAATTTTCGATTTGATTTTTACAACATGGTATAATAACTAAGAAAGCTTCTCATCAATTAACAATCGTAGATGCTTAGTCTTTTTGACTCTTTCGATACGTGGATTTTTAATTCAAATAGTTAACGGGATTGTTTGAAAATTGAGTAATATATAATTTTAAAGTCTTCTAATAATTGCTAAATCTTCGTTTACTTTTCGCTCTAACTCCTCTGAGTCTCGACTTGGATTAAGTCGAATCACGCGAATGATACGCGTTCATTCGCGTGAATGAATTGAATTTAGTTGAAGGTAAATTTCCATATAGTAAATATAGGGTTGAGTCTAAAATTACTCCTTCAGGAATGTCGATATTTATGCGCTTTTTACCGTTAAGGGGTTAGGTACACTTGGGACGCCCAAAAAAAGCTCTTTTTTTTTTTTAGCATTTTTTAGACACACATTAAAAAAACTAATAACAAATGTTTTTTTACTTGAAAGAAATATATTTGAAGAAGATATTGTAATTTTTTTAAGGCAAACGGTTAAAAATTAGTCGAAATAGAGTAAATTTTCGAGGGGTAAAAAAAAATGGTTTTGCCGTGATCACTGTAGCTTGTCACTGGATCATCCGAAATAAAAAAAAAAAATGGGGGATTGTTAGTTAATGATATAGTGCTCCGGATGAACGAACGAATTTGGCAGATTTTGATTTTTCGAAAAATGACGGTTGTTGAAATTTAAAATTGTATTTTCGGCTATTGAAAAAAAACATCGTCCAATCGAAAAATCCTTCGTTCATCCGGAGGATAATTACACATAAAATAAGTGAGGAAAATTTCATGCTGATCGATAAAGCTGTTTTCAAGTTACAGTGATCACCGACTTCGAAAACATAGTTTCGAGAAAAATGCTTTTAAAGCATGCAAAAAAACGTTTTACGCATAGAGACGACTTCATTCAAAGTTGTTTATCTCCATAAAGAATTGTCCGATTCGTCTGAAATTTGCAGAGAATGCTTTTGAAATATGCTACTTTTAGAAAATGCAAAGAAAATAAAATCGATTTTCTCAAAACTCTAAGTGTACCTGCCCCCTTAAGTATTTCTAATAACTGCCTGCAGATTGAGCAAGATATCTCTTTTACCTAATTCATACAACATAAAACTTAAGATATGATCGTCAACCGTGACAACATCTTTCTTCAGACCAATATAAGCTGCTGTTACTCAGATACCTAGTGAGATGCCTAGTGGGATGTTAATATTAATTAAAATTGTTACTATAGTGTTTTCATCTAAAGCTTCGTACTGTTTTCGATTTCACGTGTAATTTTTATACAAATTTTCACGTGAAATTTGTTTCGGCGAGTCGTACTCACTTCTTAAGGCTGGTACTGAGTTCGAGTTCACGTGAAATTTTGACATGTTTCCATTATCTGGTCATTCTTTCGAGCGAAAATTTTGACAACGGAGAAAAGCAGAGACACTGCTCATTCTTGACGGATAAAATGTCAAGAATTTCACTTTTCGATCGATTTTCTTATTGGAAAGTCATTTGCACTGCTCAATTTTCAAATTGAAACACTAAATGTCACTTTTTCGCTCGAAAGAATGAACTGCACAAACTAAATTGGCGTGAAATGATTGACAACATGTTTCAGTGCCATCTATGTTTTCAAAGCGAAAGCAACTTCAAAGCAACTTTTCATGCTAAGAACACAGTACCAAACTTGCTTATTTTCAAGCTAAATTTTCGCCGAAACCAATTTCACGTGAAATTTTGTATGAAAATTTCACGTGAAATCGAACTCAGTACTATGCTTTAGTCTGAAAAATTGCTTAGAAGTTGCTTTCGCTTTAAAAATGCAGATAGCATTGACACATGTCTCCAATCATTTCACGCCAATTTAGTATGTGCAGTTCATTCTTTCGAGCTAAAAAGTAACATTTGGTGTCTGAATTTTAAAATTGAATAAGAATATTTTTTAATCGAAAATTGGAATTCTTGATATTTTATCCGTCAGAAAAAAGCAGAGTCTCCGCTTCTCTACATTGTCAAAACTTTCACTCGATCTAATGATCAGATAATAGAGACTTGTCAAAATTTAGCTTCACGATTACGTCAGTGCCAGCCTTGAGAGGTATGTTAATCCAAAGCCAGCTATGAAATCATTTTTATATTTGGACCCATTAAAGCTGCAAAATTTTAACATTCAATTACAATGAAAAGTCTAAAACTTATTGAGTCTCATTTAAAGAGTGAAATTAAGGAATCTACTTTTTGACGTCAACTTTTTTCATTGCAAAGTATTTTCCTTTCCTTAAACAAATCTCATTTTGACGGCGAGATCCTCTGTGGTAAATAGAAAATCTACAAACAGGTAGTCAGACCTTTAGAAGTATTTTGGGACTTATTTTGTGTGTTTGGCGATGTGGAGCTAGCTAGAAATTTTATGTCTTTCCAGGATATTCACCGCGTGATTTGAAGTTTTTTAAACCGCATTTTTTTAACCTGATGCGGAAAAACTAATGTTTGCCTCTTCACATACGATTCAATTCTTCACTTTAATAACATTTCTGCCATCTTCCTAGAGAGTTGAGATTTTCATCTCAAAATATCATGAAGCTTGAGCGTATCTATAGCTCGTTGCTTTTCTTTTCAATATTTGCTTGCCTACCATGCTTATCCGACGCGTTATTTGTAGATGGCTAAACTCCCTCGATCATTAGTAGTTGCCAGGAAAATTGTTCTTAATATTACAAAGAATTACTAAGAATGATGAAGTGAATCAAATAAAGGTTTCATTTTTGGCTTCAAATAAATGTAGTTTGATTGGTTGTCGAATCACATTGATACTAGTTCTAGGGAATTTCCTACTGACAGCTAGGTTAGCTGAGAGAGCCTACTATCAAACCGACAATCCCATTGCCACGACTTTTTTATGTCCACCAGGGCCACAGGTTCGAATAAGATGAATTAAAGTGTCCAGAAAGTAATCGAGCTCAGACTGTTACTTATTGCATATCAAACATGCAGCATATGAGTCAGAAACATATGGTCCAAGATATTGAACAATATAAGCCAATATTTCTCGCCCATTATATCCAAATCTTGCTTTAAAGTTAACTAATCAAAGCTCTTTCATTTAACTTATCCTAGTCAGCTAACATATGCATCTCGCTTTGTATGAATTGTCGTAGTTTTTGCCAATATTTTTTTTCAATTACTATCGATTTTTGCCGCTTCGTTAATTATATACGAGTATATTTTCAAATTTTTTTAATTAAATTTATTTGAACTTAATTTGTTTAAATGTGTCTTTCTAATATTTTAAACATTATTTGGCGTTATTAAATATATAAATATAAAAATTCAATAATTCTAAATAAATAAATATAAAAAATTAATATAAATTAAATGTAAACAAAGCAGTATGCAGCTTAGATAAGCATACATCATACTTTATGCTTCGATAATAGCAGTTATTATGTAAATGCCGTTCGATTTAAGTAAGGGTTGTTCGAAACTAATATATATTCTTGCTAGATATTTTAGAATATTGATTGATATTTTATTATAAGAAAATTGTCAACGCAATTTCTACTGAAAACTTACTATACAAACTTGTTTTTATTTGTAAACATTACACAATTTGCATATTTGATTACATGATATCTTCTCATATTTCTACTATTACGTACTGCCAATTTCAAAATAACTTAAAAACACCTCGTTATTCAGTAAACTTTCAAAGCACTTTTCACTTTACTTACTTTTCAAACTATCGCAAATGGGCCTCGCATGCAATTACGTTTACATAGCATTGAATCGTTGCCTTGATTTGAGCAACTCGTCCTGTATTCTACTGGGGCAACATAATAATGTAAACATAAGTGCATTTTGATTCTTTGGGCTTATAGAGTTAATGTTTCTCTGGAAGAGCTCGAACCCAAAGAGCTTGGAAATCTCTTGTATATACCTATTCACTTATTAAAAGTCCCTATCGAACGCAAGTAAGGATTATGCTGGAAAGTTGAAAGTTTTCAGCAAATAGAAAAGTCACGAATGCAAAATTATTTTACTATATTGTATGCGTTTGTAAGGTACTCCACTCGTTCTTAGATATTCTTATGCTTCTTTCCTATTGAAAAGGCGAAGCAGAGAATTTTTTTGTGGTTTTTCAGACTAAGTTAGAAAATACCTCCAACTACTTGTTGTAATTTAACAGTGAAAGGAAAAATATTGAAACCAAAATCGCAAGCTTATTAGGGACTTTGAAATCAATTTTCATGGGTATTGGAAATATTGAAATTTATTTCGAGTTTCATAATAAATAACTATAAAGAAAAAAAAAAAATATAAAATAAAAAGTAAAAACGATTTAAAAAGAAAAAGTAAAAATGCAAGCAGGTAAATTTAAAAAGACCCATTTCAATTCTTCGTTAGCTATTAATTGAATGATTGGATCGTTTTTCAAGTTTTTGAGGCTGTAGCTCTTGCAAGCTCTAAAGCACGAGTATAATACTGCTGTCTTTCTGCCTGTCCAAAAATCCATGAAACTCCATAAAACTGAAACTTCGATGATGAAATCGATAATGAACATTATAATTTTATGTGTTTGGTATTCAAAATGAAAACATGAAAGAAATCTCTATGTTCAAGTAATCCAAAATAATATATTCAAAACTTTAGGAATTTCAACTCGGGCCGGCAAAATATCAGTAGCTTTCAAGTGTAACATTTGTACCCTAACTGAGAGTTAAATGCTAAGAGTCTAAAATTTTAACTACGCTAGTAAATTCTTAACGCTATCCAGATTTTTTTTCAAATTATACTTTTTATTGAACAATTTCACGTTTTAGAGATAGACACATGTCCAGTTTGATCTTTTACCTTAACCTATCTTGTCTTCAAATACCGTTTCAGATGCCCTTCCTTCTCTCCTAGTTTTTCCAACCTTCCTTCTCATCCATTCTTTCCCTCTTCAAATTTCCCTTATGTCGATCCTGATACATATCTTTCTTCTCTTTCCATTAATTTTTGTGTTTCGACTTATCCGCGTAAGAGCGAAGCTGAGTCTACTAATGATTACCCGCCAATTTATGCTCAACTCCTCTTTTCATCCTTTTGTTTTACTCTGTCTATTTTATTCAATTCGAATTTGTCCCTAGTTGTTTTTGATTCTAACTGGAAAGCTGCCAATATTTTTCTGATTTTAAAATCGGGAGACATTGCTAATATTGACAACTACCTCCGATATCCCTCTTATTTCCTTAAGTCACTTGAGCGTGTTGTTCATGATTAGAATTCACATTGCTTTAAGTCATCTGTTTTCCAACCACATATTAATTTGCAGGTGTTCTGCGTTTGCCACTATTTCAGACATTTCCTACATCCTTCATCGCACCTGTCGTATTGTATGAAATGGCAACTATACCCTCTTTCCTTCAAGCTTCCGTCTTGGCCTTTCTCTTTCTATCTTATTTATCAATGACCTATCTTGTAAGGCTGATTCTCTTTTATCTGCAAATGACCTTCGAATTCGCCTGTCACCTCACTCAATGGTTGGTGCTTTGCGAACTTTTTTCCTCTAAATATTACCAAATGTGTTTTTTTTTCTTTATCTCTTTCCATCAAACCTGAATCGGTTGCCTTTCCCTATTTTTTTCGGATTGTATTTTAGATCATGTTGATCAACATAAGAACCTTGGTGTCATATTTGATCCCCAATTATATTTTGACCTTACTGCATCTTTTATCACCTCTAAAGTCTCGAAGGTCCACCTTGCGCTGATCACACTGTGCATTTGATATCGGCAAGTGTGTCTGGTTTTCTTTATTTTGCTGGTTCTATTGTTGAGAATTGCTTCCAAGTGTAGTATCCTTGCTTCGTGTACTCGCCTACTGCTGTAGAATTCATTTATCGTAAGTTTACTCGTTGTCTTCTGTACACGTTTCATGTACTTTATTGTCCTTATGATGAACGTCTACTTTTCTTGAATAAAAAAGTTATACACTTTCTCTACCAATCTAAAATGGTTTACTCTCCTCCGGCGTTTAAGTGTCTCACTTCTTTCATGTGTAAAAAAATATATAAAAAGTCGTCACGAATTTGGTCCTCTTCCTTGTCTTTTGAATGTTTTAAGAAACACATTTTTGAATCTTCAACGTAGCTTCCATTTTTCGAATATTGCTTTGATTTATCATTTATTTACTTTGATTTATATTTAGTTTTGTAAGTATTTATTTCATTCATGATTTTATATTATTTTTTTTGTTTTCAATCAAAGAAAGCTTTTCGTTTTTCCGAAATCGAAAGTCTATTTTCAATGGCCAATACGCAAATTTTTCCATATGCATCCGATTTATTGATTATTTATATGCTTGACTCATACATATACTTGATATACTTAACTCCGAGTTTTCATAGTTAAAGCATCGTAAAATCATTGGATAGGTAGGCGAAAGAAGTAACATATTAGAGCCATTGGAGTGACAAACGTATAAATAGTTGTTAATTGTTACTCTCTTCTGAATGTTAAAGTTTGATCCAGAAGAGAACGATAAAATAAACCAACCTGGTCGGCTTTAGATATAATTTAGTGCACTTTTTTCACCAGACCAGATATGGTCGATCAAATTTGCTGTCATTCCGTCAACTTCTATTTTATATATGTTCCACACAAACCCACTTAAACCCCATTCTTGATTGTTTTCAACGTGTGCCAATTTTTTCTAGCTTATAAAAACTATTTGAACTTAAAATTTTAAATCGATCCTCGAATAGACTTGAATTCGAATCCCTTATTTCTTTCTTACTTTGGTCTCGAGCTGTTCAAACCACATTTCGAATCCAAATAATTCTGATTGGTTGGCCGCATATGTAGGTATAAATATGTTGTTTTCCATTAGGGCCGCTCCACTTTTCCGCTGAAATTCTTCTGTCATGCAATGACATTTCTGTCAAATTTTGCCAACTTTTGAACACTTGAAGGTTTGCTATTTTTAATCATAGACAGATATACGCTTCGGCAACGTATAGAGATAGTGAAATTTTTTTATCAAAATTCGCCTTCATACTGAGCGATGAAGTACATTTTTGGCTTAACGGATTCGTCAATAAGCAAAATGGCCGAATTTGGTCAAGTGAGCATCCCAAAGCAATTCACGAAATATCATGACATCCGCGTTGACTGCTTGGTGCTGTGAGTGGTCCGTACTTTTTTTTAATGAACTTGGCAGCCCAGTCACAGTCAATGGTGAGCGCTACCGTGCCACGTTAACCAGTTATTTTTCATGTAAATTAGAAGAAAATAGCCTCGCTAATATGTGGAACGTATCACGCAGCTGGCTAAACAATCGACTTAATTTGAAAATCGAATCATTTCAAGAAATGGTCTCGTCAACTGGCCGCCTCGCTCGTGTGATTTGACTCCATTAGATTTTTTTCTTAGTGTCTATGTCAAGTCATTGGTCTATGCCAACCATCCGGAAACTTTAGAGACGCTCAGATCCAATATCGAACGTGAAATCACTGAAAGATCGTTCACACTGTGCGGAAAAAAAAAGAAAATTGGATTCAGCGGATCCACAGTTGTAAGCGCTTCCGGAGTGATCATTTGAATGATGTTGTGTTTGGTACGTAATGGGATTGATTCAACTTTAGCCTACAATAAAAATTTTGTTCAATCTTTTGTTTTATTTAAAAAGATAAATGGGGCGCTCTTAATAAATAAAAACCCCATATAAGTTCTAATAAACGTCCTTTCTCCACGGTTTTCGAGGTTTGAAAAAAAAAATCATTGACTATTTTCCTAATTACCGACGTCGTAATTTTTTTAAAATAAGTTTTTAATATTCTGGTTTTGCCTCCAAAGGCAGTATCGAGATCATTAACCTTTCTCGAAGGTGCAGTTTTTATTCGTAGTTGGTTTATATGCAATAGCTTAAGCAGCGATACAACATTTGAACTAGTTAAGCTTCAAATCAAATTCATAATCACCCGGAAGAAACAGCGAGGGTCAGACAAAATCACTATTTTTCCACCAGCGGATCAGCTTGACTGTTAATTGGTTTTACGCCATATTTAGCCCATTCTGTTTTTATGCTTATATGATTTATATCACGTGTATATGAGTAGTTGCATATTGTAAATAGCTCCCAACGGTACTTGGTGTATTCAGACTACATTTGTTAAGAAATAATTGTCCAATAAAGTACGCCTAAAATTTCCACTATAAACACCTAAAATTTTCAATGTCAAAACAAAGTTAAAACTCTCAAATCAATCCAATCAAAATTATCATAAATTATTATTATAAATTATTATTTCATAGAAAAGTAAAAGCAATTGTGATCCTCTTAAAAATGTACACAGTCAACAAAATGAGTGAATCGAACATTCAAAACCATGTAAATATGCAAAATGCATACAAAATGATTAGAATAAATTTTAATGAACTTCTCTGTTGTCGATTCGAAAACAATAAAAAAACTATGTTATATAGTTAGTTTGAAATGCAATTAAATCTACACCACTTTACTCAGAACAATTCATGACCGAAACAATCAATTGTTTGAGTTAATTAACCAATAGGTTCGTTCAGTAATAATAATGTGTAGCACACGCTATAATTTGCATTGCATTGGCAAATAAGCTTAGTTACGTGTTTCTGCAGAGGGCTATCCATCGACGAATTCAATATTTTCAGCATTCATTACTATTGCATTTGAATTTCTATTTCTGGTTTGAGTGGAATGGGAAAGGAAAAAACAACTGTTTTGCAGGCAAGTTTTTCATGCAATTGGTTTGTGGAACACAACTTAATTGAGCGATTCGAAAACCATTGCTTTTCATGTCAATAGACGGTGAAAACGATGTTGAATTGTTAGATTTTAACTTCTTTTGTGAATTTAAGATAGACATCGCAATCAATAAATTTCACTGTTTCCTTTAATCGATGCTTAATTTTGCGAAATTCGAAATGCTGAAGTTTGGAAAAGGTTTTCCCCACACTTTTTAATGGGTACGCTGCGGAGGTATTTGAAAAACGAGTATTTCTGACAAGACCAAGTTTTATGCAAGGGAATGTACCAACTTACATCTATGTTATATCAATATCAGTGAATTATACAGCACCGGCCCGTGTAGCCAAGTCATTATAATTATTCTATTGATTATATCTGCAAACTCTATTAATTTCGGTCGCTTAACTTGCTGTAAAGAAGCAAATTTAATTTTATATTTTGTACAAAAAAGTAATTACTTCTGTCCATAGTTTTTTTTGTCTTCACATGCCAGAGAAAAATATTTTCTCCCCTTAATATCTACAATCTTGCTTTTCTCTTTATCACACAATCATTTATTACAGTTTTTAAAAATCTCTTTCTATACCACTGTTTATACTGAATTAAACTTTCATTTCACCACTGTACAAAATCAATTTCATCACACGCATTTGTACAATTCCCTTTGCCTATTTTCCATTTTGAAAGTTTGCCTGCACAAGAACAGCAAACCTGTCACTTATTTCTTTGCATTTCTTGATACGATACTGTTTTGCTACTGTCTTGAAGTTGTCATTTCCTCTTCAAAGGCCTGTCAATAGTTGCGTGATTAAATGTTTTCCAACGCAAAACCTTTGCTCTGATTGCGAACGTCTTAGGCTTAGAAGTTCAGAAGCACGCCCAGATACTATGCAAAAGCCCACTTGTATTTGAAGCAGTCGCATATTGCCCAGAAGTTTCGTTTTACATTCAGAACTAATTTAAAGGAGGAAATTGTCTATTATGCAAGTTTTATTATTACGCATGTTTTAATGTAAAGCAAGATACTTGAAAATGTTATAAGAATGCAAAACGAATCGAGCTTGTGTTTGCTACCGCATGATTACTAACCTTCGAGTGGTGAGTTCTATACATTTGGAGGTTTATCGGAATTTAAAATTCATAATTGAAAATAGCTGGAGTAAGCAAAATAATGGGAACGTACATGCAATGGTTATAATTTACGAGTGGTGTTGGTAGAGATAAAAATGATTCATTCATATTTTAATCGAAACCGAAGAAAACATATCGTTATTGTGCGTTTCATGTTCGTTCGGTTCTCCTCATGGCGTAATCTGCATTGAAACTTTAAACATTTCGATAAATAGGCATCTTAGAGGTAAATGGCGTTCGGTATTGAGTTTATTTGATAAAGTATAATTTTGTAAAGAATTAAACATATTATTGATGCCCAAGTCGATATTTTATTTGATCGATAAATTAGAGACACGTAACAAAATCGAAGCATTAAAATATTTCGCAAAAATTTATTTAAGAATTTTTTTTAGCTTATTTACGTGCAGTATGCTGTTAAATTATTAGAGCCAGTGCTCACATGTTTGTATTTTCCCCTTTTATGTCTTTAACCCTTTGGCGCTGGCACCCATTTTAGTGATATTTTAAATATCGCTATAATTCTATCAGCAAATAATTTTCAATAAAACTAAGTTTGCGAAATGAATTTCGAGCGTGTTTCGAATGCAATTTTTTAACCCTATGTGTGCGCTAAGTACTTAATATTTAAAATGTGAAAGCTTTTGAATCGCTATGAATTTTGATAAAGCTATCAGATCTTTACGAAACTTACAACACATATTAATGCTACACTGAAAGAAAAACTCTTGGTTGATTCAACTATTTTTAATAGTATTGCAACGATTCATTCAAAATCGTTAAATGAACTAAGGAAAATAGTTATTTTTACTATGTTAATATAGTTAATTTAACGATATAAAAGTAGTTGGCTCTGGTTATACAAAAAATATCGCAACGTTCATGAAATCAACTGTTTTAATTGTTTCATAACCACGAAAATTAGTTGATAAATAGAAAATATTCATCAATTCACTCAAAACTTCAACGTTTCGAATTATCAACAGTTTTTATGGTACTTAAACTACTTTGCAATAGTTGATTTCAACAAACGTAATTCAGTGAGCAAAGTCTTTGGAATTATTCTACGCAAAGTAGAATAGTTTCAACATTTGGACGTTATTCATGCTCCGAATGAAATTGTTTATCAACCACGCGTTATGGTGCATAAAAGTAATCAACCATTTTCTTATGGTTGTTTTAACTATAGCCCTAGTTGATGGCAAAACTAAGGAAAACTGTTGGTTTTTCATACTCCTCATACTCATACTCCTATTCTATCGTAGAAGTTTCATATGATACATGGCAAAATTGTGTTCGGTTTGCTGTTCGATATAATTCATATTCATGTTATGCTGTGAAGCCTTTATATTACGTTGCATGACGCTATTTTGTTTAGAATACAGCGTTTTCCGCTGTGACAAAACAGTGGGCTGCGGCAAAGCGCAGTCAAAAAATTAGAATGCACTGTTTTGTATGGTAACGCGCACAATGGCTGCGGCCGAATTTGCGGCAGTGGCAGAATTTGCGGCTGCGGCAGAATTTGCGGCAGCGGCAGAATTTGCCAAATTTCTAATTTTGCCGCACCGCTAGCGGTGATACCTACCATAGGTTGGCATCACCACTAGGTTGAAGTAAATCTGATTGAATTAGGTTGAATGGTCTGGCCAACCTAATCCTCGTACAACAGGATTTAGCAATACAAAAGAAAAAAAAATGAATTTGGTTGGTGCCTTGATTGAATTGACAGCGACATTGTCGCTGCATTGTGATACACCAAATTCAACTGCGGCATTCACGCCTCCCCTGCCTATATTTCGTACTATGTATATGGTTGGAATACCATTGTTTGTGGTTGCTTACTTTTTTTGCACCACGGACGTTGTTTATCAACCACGCGTCATGGTGCATAAAAGTAATCAACTATTTTTTTATGGTTGTTTTAACTATAGCCCGTAGTTGACGCAAAAACAACTAAGGAAAATTGTTGATTTCACCAAGATTTTTCTTTCAGTGTATACTAAGTTGTAGACATATGTAGTTTCTTTTATGAACGTGCTGGTATCGCTGTAGCTACGGCAGGCACTGAAAATGAAAACTTTCAAATTATCAAGTCTCCTGAAGAATTTTCGCTTTTGTAATGTATGTAAATCCTATGCTTTGCCTACACAGCCAAAGTAAGACATTTGAAATTCCATAATTCCATATCAGAAACTTCTGTTCACGAAATAATCAGAGCAAAATAAAGCTTTTTTACCCTATAACTTCCACTGCCATATCTTTAGTAGGTGATTATATCATAACATTTTTAAATGGTAATGATCTTGCAGTGACGATAAGTAACAAATAATAAGATTTCGAAAATTCTAAAATGTTTGCGAGTGGTAACCCTCAATTTTTTTGTACCCCTATAACTTCGAACGCAGTTTTCGAATCGAAACGAAATTCGCAGCATAGGTTGAATTCAACGTGAGGCAGATTTGGTATGTTTTTAGCTTTGGTACCAGCAGAGGGTAACCAGCACGAAGCGCTTTTTTATCATTTCCGTATCAGTAAATGCTAACGTTAATTATTCATATAGCGAAAATCTACAATGAAAATAAAGCAATGTTTTAATTTTCCCAGTTATGGAAATTTTTCGGATGGTAACTCCAAATACCATTCTTTCGATGAAGTCACTGGATGAAAAAAAGATTCATAGGGTTGGTTGATTTTGGCGGAAAGCAGTTGTGGTAGACTTTTAGTTGCAGTGCTGGTAAAGTGTTGCAAGCATTGAGCATTTTCATAATTTATGTTACAGGATATGCTGTTTCAAAAGTTGTATAACATAAGCAACCGACATTGAATATAAATAGGTACCAACGTTTGATTTTCCTAAATTTTGAAATTCATGCAAGTGAAAGTTCTGAAAACCTTTCCACCCTATGGGTTTCAATGCATTCTTGTGATCAAAGCGGTACATAGTCCTTGAAACAGGCTGCATGTAATAAAGCTGCACTCAAAATCTGTACGATTCGTCTACTGCTCATCGAAAATTAGGGTTTCTAGCGGTTCTGGTGCGCTAGAATTTCATATACTTTGGTTCTTTATTTATTTTCTCCTAACAAGTCTGATTATATTTTCTCATTTGGTAGTGTATTCTGAAATAAAACAAATATTTCTTTCCCTTTGTGTCAAAGCCTTTCTTCCTACATTCATGAACGTACTTGTGTTGTTACGTTGAACTCCTGTTCGTTTACTCCCTTATATCCCTCCTCAGGTGTTCCACAGGGTTCGGTCCTTGGCCCCTTATTATTCTTAATTTTCATTAATGATCTCCCAGGTCTGCTAAACTCTTTTTCTCTTCTATATGCAGACGATCTAAAAATATTCAGAGTAATCGATACAGTCGAAGACTGCTTACAGCTTCAGAATGACCTGCTCACTCTTATCAACTGGTGTAATGCAAATCATCTTACTTTGAATGTTTTAAAATGTCGCCAAATGTCATTCACGCGTAAAACTTACCCACTAGTATTTTCTTACTACGTTTCTGGAGCCTCTCTCGACGTCGTTTTAAATTTTAAAGACCTCGGAGTAATTTTTGACTCTAAGCAAAGCGTCCAGACTTTCAGGTTTTATACTGAGATCTTCTAAATATTTTACAGATGTCTCCACTTGTGTACACTTGTTTGTCTCGTTTGTTCGCAGTATCCTCGAATACTGTTGTCAAATTTGGTGTCCACATTTTCAATATTTGATTGATGCGGTTGAATCTGTACAACGCACGTTCACCTGCTCTCTTCTTTACAAATTCAATTTTGCGTACTGTGGGTATAGTGTGAGACTTACCATGCTGCAAATACCATCCCTGAAATCTCGCAGACTTTTTCTCGATGAATGCCTTCTGTTCAAACTGCACCGTCAACTTGTCCCATCTGACCTCTCCAGGTTTCCGTTCGTGTTACGGATCGGTCAAATAGATCCACGCTAACGTTTAACGTTCCTTTTGCGCGGACTGACACATACTACTTTTCACCGCTGTTACGTATACCTAGGCAGCATAATGCACTCGGACTAGGTTCTCTGTCACCGACCTTGTAACGTTTCAAAACCATTTTAAAGAATAAAGTCGTTACATTTTCTATTTAATACGTTTTTATCTTTTTTCCTTGCTCATATGATACATGAATTTTAATTTTGATTTTTTTAATTGGCTTTCGATATTCTGTTTGTTCTATATATATGCTTACTTTTTTTTTTCTTTTTCATTGTCTATTTCATAATTGGATTTGTTCTGTTGTTTTGCAACAATGTTTTGCTTACTACCAACTCAATGTAGTTTTTTTTCTTCTTATTTTTCTTAATTTTGAATTTATTCTTTTTCACCTTGACTTTGTTTATGATGTTTGTTCTTTTTATCATTATTATTTTGTGCTTTCTATTTTACATTCTTTCATTAGTAGTTCTTTGTATATATTATATGTTTCTATATTCAGTTGTTGGATTTTTATCTGTTGAATACGAAAATAAATAAATAAATATAATAAACTAATCATATCATCTAAATACTTTCTCTTGTGTTTTCACTTTACTGGAGACTATTTTCAGTGAAGTGGGCTATAAAATCTAGTTCAAATACTGTCTTATGGTCAATAGCCCGGTGAACAAAACTTGAATTTTATGAAGTAGCAAGTAAAGGACTGAATTTTGCATTTTTGTTAAAGCATCAGTTACGGCAATACTTCAAAAGATTCAAAATTACAATGCATTAGCTACAATTATTGAAAGCCAATGAAAGATCAAAAAAATATTTGGACCACAAACATATATACAATTTTTCCGACTATTCACTATCATCTTAAATATAGCTATTTAAAAGTTAGCCGTAAGTTGCAAGGTAAATAATGTACAGTAAAAACAAATATTCACAAAAAAAAAACAAGGTGAAGAAATATGTCATCATATTTTTCCATTTCTTAATGTTTTAATGTTCTGTTTATAATTTTTATACCAAAATAATTCATTCAACCGAACGGCCGAATTTTTCTTTTTTTTATTGCAGATGCTTATCAATCAAGCCACCAGAGAGGTATGATTTCTTCTTCCCTGCATACGTAACGTGAATATAAGAGAGAGAGTGAGCTCTGTATAAGAAATTGTGTTGTGATTGAATGCTCGTGAATTCCGAAAATAATCGTCCAGAAGAGTCAACAAAGCAAAAAAACAAATAATAAATTATATGAAAATGAATAGAATATAGTGCACAGGGGTGTGGTGGTGTTTTGATATCATCCAGACCAGGACAATATTGGATAGCGGAGTCAGCACACACAGTATCTACATGAGTTTTTCGTTGGCGTTTAAATGCACCATTTCAAATCTAGTCAAATCGAATCGAATTTAATTTTGAATTGAAAACATTAGATTTTGTTTTACGTAAACGAAAACCAACTGTAATTTTAATAATATGGAACACGTATTCGTAAGAGATTATTTTTCAAATTTATTTAGTTGATTTGAAAGTGATTGAGCAATTTTTAAATTGAAGATTGTGATGGGGTGTCCAAACGGGCTGCACCCCTGTCCTGACCTTCGGACGATCATCTTGGTTTTTATCCGAGTTTTATGCATGTTTATATCGCAACACTCTTTTTTTGAGTTTATTCTCTTTTTTTTGGTTATGTTGTTATGCGTGAATATTGAAAAGTGAAATTATTTTCGAAAGCAGAATGTTGATGTACGTTTCGTATACTTGTAAATCTTCCAAGTTTATTTGCTTGTAAAGAGATCATATCGGTTTCGTTCTTTTAATGTGGGAATTTAATTTTTTTTCAATCGCAGATTATAGAATTAGCCGATTTGGAACTAAATTTTTATTGGTCTGTTTGGTGGTTGATAAAATTTTATATTTTAAATGGCAATAAAATGTAATTTTAAATGTCGTCGGTTAAACGTTCTGAATTATTTCGGTACATGCTCAATATTTTGACACAAAGCATGTCATTTATTATTTTTATTTACACAGTATCAAAAGGCAGTGGATATTATTTTCGTTCCCATGTCAATTAAGCCTTCTTTTTTATCGATTTTCTATTAATACACCGAAAAAAAATGTATGTGTGATTCTAGTTTCCTTATGATATTTATGCCATTAAAAATCCTTCTTTCAACTAGGTAGGTATGTGCTTTTTCAAAAAATTGTAGGTATGCTCATATCATATCAGAGTATTGTATAGTTTTGAATGAAAAAAAATTATTATAAATATAACAAATATAATTCAATTTGACACTAATTGCTGACTGTTTTACACAAGTAGACATTTATAATGTCCACGACTTAAACAATACAGTCAGTTGATTTGAAGTGCTCACAAATAATTTTACAGAGATTACAAATTATGGAAGAAGTTTGGTTAAGATTGTGTCCTGAAAAAAATTTTGCGGAACATTTTTCTCTTTGTTGATTTTGAACTCTGTTATGAGACTGTCACGAAAGAAATTTTCCCAATTTAAATCGGCTGTACATTTATGTTTCTCCCTGTAAAACGATCATTTAAAGTATTTTGATACGCAGCAAGTAAAGTTAACCGTATCCCCTTCTTTTAACTCATTTTATTAGCTCAATCTCATTAAATTCATGACGATAATTACAAATCAACAAGCGCGAAATGAGAAATCAACAATCAAATATACCATCTAAACGAAAAATGTTGAAAAATTACAACGATTCCAAACAATTATCTATGCAACTCATTCTTGACGAATGAAAGTAATCGAGAATGTAAGTAATCTTTGCTAACTGTATCGCAACAGAAAAGAAAACCTATTCATGAAAGAAAAAAATCATGCAAATTTCAACGTAATCATTCATGTTCATATCTATTTCTCATCCATGAACAGTTGCAGATACACATGTACATATTTTGCATCTGGCTAGTTAGCAAGTGAATACTCACATGTGAAATGAAGATAAAATAAAATAACAGAAAAAAATGAAAAGAAGAAAATTGGTGTCTAGGCCACGTTTGTGTTTCCGTATTAATTCCTTGCTTAAAATCACACCCACGGTAGTTTGAAATGCTGTCGAGATGTATTTAATTTCATTATTTACCTCGAATCACCATCTCTCCCTTCGCAAGTCGTTTCAGTGAGATGACAGCAGCACTTGCATTTATGTAAATTACTCTACACTTGGTAATGTGTAACGTATAATTATTACTAGTTATCTTGAGTTTCTCATGTTTTCATTTTCGCCATTATGATGAGTTTGACGACGATTAACTGATACTATTTTGTTACAGATAATGCCTCTGTAATCAACTAAGATCACACCATCACATGTTTAGAGAAATCGCACAATTCAAAATTGAGTTTTTTTTTTGAGTAAATTATGTTGAGCCATTTGGTGGATTTATACACGCATGATGCGGGAAAATTCCAGAGTTGCTACTCAAAAGATTTGGCAGCTTCCAAAGAACATAAGCTTGATTCTACCATGCTACAGCCTCGATCCTGTTTATTCTGGAAAATTCATTTACCACTTTGTAAATTCGAAGATCTATACTTAAGCTATGTAAATCTCTTTGGGAAAATTTTATGAATATTTCATTCTGTTTAATATGTTTTTCTCCTATCGCGAAATTAAATTAACATTAATTTTCCGCAAAAAATATAAACTGAAGTTAATCTATATGACAAACAAACTGAAAATAAAATATTTAGAAAACATTAAAACATCGATACTTGTCAAGATATGAAAATAGATTTAACTTCTAAAAGAAATAATGGTATTTCACTGAAAACGTTTGGTTTTGCAAGGCACGATGTTTTAATATGGTTAATAATCAGTAATGAAAATAGACAACAAATGCTAAATTTTCCAGAACTTCGAAACTCTTGAGAGTGGTAATCCACAAAATCTTTCTACCTCTATAGCTTTTGTAAACTAAACTCCCGTAAAATAAACCAAACTGCATTCGCTGGAAAGATTTTCCCAAATGAAGCAGGTGTAATAGAATTGTGCTTGCGATGTCTAAGCACTTTTCTACTGAGAAAAAATCCATTTAGCAGCCAGCTTCGTCCACTGTTTGGTACAGACAAGCTCTATGCTCAAAGTAATGCGATAGGTATCTTCAACGAAGATGTCTACGAACGTTGATCAACAAGTAATGATAATGAATACATACCAAGATGATTAAACTTAAAAGGTATATTTATTTTTCAACATAGTCTCCTAACAAGTGAATATGTACGTTTAGTCCATTTTTTTCCAAACCCAGGACACCCTTAGAAAAAATTCTTTATCTTGACTCTCCCAAAATGCCTCAACAGCGGCCATCACTTCGCTATCATCTTCAAATTGCTTACCTCGAAGGTGTTCCTTGAGCCGAGGAAAGATGTAAAAGTCACTGGATGATGTAAAATAAGTTTTCCGAGGAAAGGTGTAAAAGTTCAAATCCTGTTTTTTAAATTGCAGCCATAGAAACTGCAGTCTTGTGAGCCGGTGCGTTATCTTGATGAAACAGAACTCCGACTCGCAGTTTGCTGCGTCTTTTTTCCTTCATCGCCTCTCGCAATCTTTTTATTTGTTCTGCCTGGTAAAAGCCTGATATAGTGGCTCCCTTTTCCAAATATTTCACTATGATAATTCCTTCAGCCTCCCAAAAAACTCATGCATTATCTTCCCCGCCGAGCTCGACACTTTGAATTTCTTCGGCGTTGGTGAAGAGGGTTGCTTCCACATCATCGATTGCTGTTTGGTTTCTGGATCAAAATGGTAGATTCAAATCTCATCCATGACCACGAAACGTGACAAAAAAACACCTGATCTGCCTGGAACTTTTCGAGATTTACTCTCGAAATGTCGACTCGTTTCTTCTTTTACCAGTCGGTTGAAATTCTTGGCCCCCAACGCGCAGAGACCTTTTTCATATGTAATTCGTGGGCAACGATTCTTTGAACACTGCCATTCGAGATCGCTGTGACCTCAGCTACTTACTTGTTTGTCACTCTTCGATCTCCCAGCATGACATCTTTGATTTTTTTCACATTGTCTTCAGTGAGGGACGTGGTTGGACGTCCTTCGCGGTGTTCGCCTTTAATGTATGCTCTTCCCAGCTTAAACTCTTTGGCTTAGCGTGCAACGGTGGAATATGGAGGAGCAGAGTCCCCTTATGTTTCCACCATGTCGCCGTGTATGTCTCTGTTAGACAATTTTTTCAAACAGAGGTACTTAATAACAGCTCTAATTTCGTTTTTCTCAAAGTGGCACATAAAGCAACACCGTGATTACACAAACTGAATTTATCTCTGTGAAAATAAAACTTTGAAAAAATTTATTAAGATTGAGGCAAATTTGGTATCATTCAGACAAGTGGAAAAAAGTAGATTCAAATATACTAGGCCTACAACCGCAGTTGGCTATCACAAAGCCATATATAACATATTCTCCACTTTTGATACACTAAATGCTCTTCGATTCAAAGTAGCTAAACTACCTTTTATCGATGAACTCAAATCTTCCCTGTAAGGTTTATTACATTGCGATTACTTTTCTCTTCTTTTGTTTTTATAAGGAGATACATTTCAAAAACAACCTACTACTTTTTGCGTCCCTCTTTAAAAAATCTACTGAAAAAAACTGCTACTATTCGCAGATACTGTGCCTCTTCCTCTAAAAATTCACTCAATATTTTTCGCTACTAGCTCTAAACAAGCCTAGCTAAGCCACTAGTATAGTTATATACCATCAAATTAGTATCTTCATTGAAAAATTATCTATCCACGTTGGTTGGCATTTCATAATGTTCTGTAATTCAACAGCTAGTACAAAATAGACTGCACTCATATCTTGGAACAATCAAATTTCTCAATCTGGCATCGATTAATGACAAATATAATTGAACTAACATTATGAGCCACACGAACGTCTGCAATGAGCTCAGAAAGTGGGATTTTTTACGACTTCATTATTGAATTTAATTTTTTCATGCAATCGTTAAATGGCTGAGAACTTTTCCAACATTTTCATAATTTTCGTCACGATTCATTGAAAATGAATCTGTTTCGCTTATTTATTTTGATGCAACATGCATTTTCTGAAGTGACAGCTTTGATTCTGTGAATGAGCTTTTCACAAATGTATGGCAATGACATAATGTGTGAAGTGAGTTCACAAATATTTGTGAGAAGTTTAAATATTTTCATTAATTTTTCAGTCAAGTCTGGTGCCGGCCTTAGAAAGCAATCTTCAATAAAGTTCCTTGAGCTCATCAAATTTCCATAAAAAAATCAAAGTTTTTAGTTATCATGCTGTCCTAACAGATATCCATTTTTTAATAGGGCCTCCGTCGGAAAATCTTGTCACTTATATTTTTCTCTCGTTTAGTTACTTCCTTTATTGTTACTATTTGAATAAAATTATATTATTTGGAAAAGCCATGTACCATGAAAGCATTAATGCTTTGTCTTGAATAAGTGCATGTTGCGACTGAATTTACTGTTTGTTCACCTGATGAAAAGATGTTTCATTCAAAAGATGATAGAGTTTTTGATGGCCAGATTTGGTTTTTAATCGTGATATTTTATTGGTTTATAGCAAAAAACGAAGTAGAATGGATGATATAAATTCCCAAACACTTGACTTAACAAATATCAAATTTCAAAATTGCTTCATGTACATTCAAATAACAAAGGCATTCTTACTTCGATACCATTTCGTCTTCCAATTAGCATGCCTCAATCATGAATAAGCCTTAAAGCCCCAAAAGTATGAACAAATTTCTTTTTCCTCACTTGGTTCACCTGATAAATATTATTCATAGTACAATCAATATATCAATGTCACATTAATTACTACATAAATCCATTCTTTCCAGTCAGTGTATTGAAGCATCATTACAATTTAAGCTTTTCTGGGAAATCCGACCCTAATGCATTTATCCTTGTCAAAGGCTGACCTTTTCATCGGGAAATGGATGCTGACTGGACTGAACTGGACTGGTTGGCTGGACGGCTGACTGAATGGCTCTAGTCAGCGAGCCAGTCGATTTGCCCCGTAACGGCTGACACTGGCTGACCAATTCATGAGTGAAAAGACCATTGAAATGTAAATGAAATGGGTAAACCTCAAACCCTCAAGCCTGGAATGGCCGGAACCAGGCGAGTGGCCAGGCGAGTGGCCAGGCGAGTGGAGGGAGGTGATGTCGTCTGTGATGGGAACGATGAAAGGATTGGAACATCCGTTTTTAGAAAAGCGTCCAATTAATAAAGTGAGAATGATATCAGATGGTGCGTGTGATTCTGTGAAAAGGTGTGTTGTCCTATTCGTTTCTGGCTTTATCAAACCGTAACGGGAGCGATGTCGTGTTAGGGCAATCCGATACACTCCAACACCCCGTCGACGAAATTTCCGAGGTGCTGTTTTACATTTTACGGACAGGACACATGGTGATATACGGGACAGGCGTTTTTCATCGTTTAGTGTGGAAATGTCTTTGACTAATAATCGGGGTGTGAAAATTCTCTGCGGAAAATATTCACACTTGGACTGGGGCTTTGATCCAATTATTCACGGATTCATTACACAGTGTCCCCAAATTACTGTCGCATTGGTACGCACGCATCCAGTGGCAGGCGATATAATTTATTCGGTTAAATGGCGAAGAAAATCCTTTAGAATGACAAAATAAAGAAGACTGTTTTGCTACTTTTCGCAGCTTAAGCGTATTTGGTGGCGTCCAGTACGTGGGAAAATTGCTTTGTGTGTGAGAAGCTTTCTGACAATCACCTTCCGGTCGAATGACTCGAATGAAATGCTGTTTCTGAAGCAACGTGTAGAACGTTCAATGCGAACGATAAGTACCCAGGAATCATTACCACTTTGCTCAATTTAGCGTGCAACAATTTTGAAAGATCTATAAAGGCTGTATTGGAAAAGCTACCTGGTTTTAATTAAATTCCCCTCATTAAAAAAACACTGGTTTCACAACATCTCAGCTCACATGATTATTTCCAGAAATTTCAGAAAATCTAAAATCTGCAATGATGCAGCCTATTGAAATCGGTGTCACTTCAAGGTTGTTTCGTTTTCATGCAAACAATACTAGTATTTTTGTAAAGGTCGATGCAACACGATCGATATAAGCAAAACCGCAGAGTAACTACCTAACCGAACCTTTTAAGCGTAAAAAGTACTTGTTACCAGTGTGCAGAAGAACGGCCGCGGTCCTCTGAAGACAAACTCAAAGCGAAATGATTTTCAGAAAAGATGCAAGGAAGCGAGAATGATTTCTAACCACATACTAACTAACATTTCGTACTGACATCATTCGATGAGTGTTTTGCGATGACCGCAAAACTGTTGTAACTTAACTTTTAATGAAATTGAGTTCTTCCTCAGAAGTCAGATGTTTCGTTGCATCGCCGTTACTACTAAGCCCAAACTGAAGCACAGGCCGAAGAACAGCAAACGATTTAAATACATGCAATGTGGCCATAGACATCAAAAAGTGCCGAATCGTAATTCATTCGTGGTGTCAATAAAGATTACTTTGAAGCTACTGGAAGATTGCATTGTCCCTGCACAGCAGCACATAAAATGAGCCTGGTGCCGTTGCTGTTTTGAGTGAAGAAAACAGAAGGCTTTCTGCTGCTGCGCTTGAAAAGTTGCAAGTTTACCTCAGTTTAGCGCAAAATACGTAAAATTAATTTATTATTCGAAGACCACGTTCTTCTTTCCGCACTTGAAACTATAATAGAATGAGGTAAATCGTTTGTATAGGCTATGAAACAGTCGTAAATGTTATAGATTTGTAAATTCCAGAAGATAATTTGCGACCACTTATAATTTAATAGTTGGTTTGAAAGTATTTTGAAGTGAAGCAGTTGGTGACGAGTGCAAGATGTTAAAATTCAGGTCTGGTATTCATATTAAAAACTTAATATTCAACTAAGTAACCCGTTTATGTAGAAGTGTAACTTTTGTGGTTTATTTCCTACTAAATTCTGATGTAGATACGAAGGTCAATAAACCTTCCTGTATTGTCCCGAATTAGCAAAGTCATGTTCTGATTCTTATAGCATATTTACCTACTACTTATCTTCCATTAGACTATTTCGTTCGATTAGATCAGTGTATTAGATTGTCATATAGTAATTTAATGTTGCTTTTCTTTTACTTTTAGATTGCTTAATTGGAACAGGTTAGTGATAATTGCATTTTTGATAAATTTTAAACATTTGGAATTTTAGATTCAAGAGAATGTGTTGTAAGAATTTGATTTACCGTGCAACTCAGAAGAAATTAATATTTCGGCATTAATTTATGGCTTGATTTATGGCTTAATAAATCGATATATAAAAATAGTTTTTGTAAATTAAATTTATTTCTAACTTGTTGACATTACAAATTGTATCTTATATGCCTCTTTACGTCCATCAGATATTATTACTTAAAGGAAAGAAATATTTGAAATATGTAGAAGCTTATTAGTAGTATTATACGCGCATTGTTATTTAAGTTTCCTAAAATAGCATTTTCACCGAGTACATTGAAGCTAAATGTTTTGTTCCCAAAAAACTAAAGAAAACAACACAAAATATATTGCATTATGATTTCTAGGGCTTATTATTGCTGTTTACTTAGAATGAGATGGTTCGAGTGATGAGCAATTTCAGTTCTTAAGAAGACTGATCTTAAACCAATAACTCAATAGGGAAGATTTCATAATTTGCAAAGCTTTTAAGTCATGAATCTGTAGATTGGTGAGACGTGTATTGTTTAGGATCATCTATCATTGCACAGATATTTGAACAGAGCATTAGCTTATACTTTTTTTGTGATGGAATCGATTACACAGACCACACTTCGCTCTATTCTTCAATAATTCATCGCTCTATTCAGACTTCGAAAACGCAATTTCGTCTAAATGCTAAAAATTTCGGGTCCTCAGGGATTGAAATCGGGGGAAACTTGACTTTATAATCAACTTGTAGGAACAAATGTGAATGAATTGACTCACAGTTAATTGAACACACGCTTTTAATAGCGTAGCCTCAATTATAACTCAGTTATATCTAGAATTACCTGCTGCACAAAAGGTATTTAGAAATATCTCCAACCAAGATGTAGTACCAAAAACACAGCACAGATCTCTAATCGTTTCTAAAATTCTTATACCCACATACTACAACCCTAACAACTTGCAAAAAATTACAAAAAGGGCCTATAAACCCCAAAGCACAAAAAATAGTATCAAGTCGCTCATCTCAAGTCACTGAGTCGGTCACGACCAAAATCGATTTATGTTAATCAGGGACTTGCTGTGCATAAACAGTAAGTTAGTCCAAATGACCGGGTAATTTGAACGGGTCCCAACTGACCGATTGAACCACTTCAACTGTCTGACTCGTTCAATTTGAATCAGTTGTTCACTGTTGACACATCACCAGTACTATCCCCGAGTCAGAACTGACCGATTGAACGACTCATTACGTTCGATGTGACCGAGTCTTTTGGATCACAGTAACTGATTCGGCCAATTCGAATCGACCCATCTCTGCCTCGCACGTATCTTGATTCCTTGAAAAATAATAACTAAAATAAAATGCTGAAATATCATCATTAGTTAGTAGCACATCTGTATTAATTAAAGTGTAATAGTATCCAGGTTAATATTTGATCAAAAATGTTTCATTCAGTTATTTGCAAGTCCAGCTTAAGACCTGAGTTTTTCGTTCTTTCAATAAGTTCAAGTAGTATTTTTTTCCAAAGAAGTGCATTCCGTTTTTATTGGTTGTGCGAAATAAGTTTTTGTTGAAATTATCTTAAGGCCTAAGGCTCTTGTCAAACTTATAATAGATAGCTAAAGGAGTTAAATGTCTTCTCACATACTTGTCACCAACATAAAGGCTTCGAAGCTAAACTCTTCAGTAGTTCGTTGACTATGAGGATGCAAATGGCAATAATTTCATAGAACGATCATCGAAAGATTCTCGTTTTAATACCTCTAGTTTTTCATGCATGATATTGCGAGCTATGCTGCCATATTCGGAAACTATATACTCCATTGCATAGTTCTACAAAATTTAAAAAACTTTTCTTTTGGGAGGTATGCTAAAATCAATATTGAAAAATGCACTCTCCATATACCTCCAGTACAAATCAAAACACAAACCAGTGAATATCTCGAAAGTACTAAAATGTAGAGAGAACCTTTATGCTTAGTAAGGCAATATGGCTGTAATAATGCCCGACACAGGGACTTATTGAAATGTCTCTCAAAGTTTTGACTTTTTTCCAATGCTATCTGCTTACGATTTTTTATTTTTCAGATTGCTTTCGTATCATCAATCTTTAGATTGCAAAATAGTGATTGCCCTTTTTTATTAACGATTTTTTCATATTTATCAATTAAGTATGTGCAAGATCATTAATTTCCTCAGTACTTTAGTTGATTGACAAAAACGCTTCAACAGAAATGTAAAGAAATGTGGTTCCAATAGAAAATTTAACTGATCGGGAGGCTAGAGTTGGTAGAGAATTCATTAACATACAATGGCTACGAGAGTAGCGTGATAAGTGCCACCACATATTTAACCCCTGATTTAACGCAAATGACTACTCATAGCTTTCTCAATTCAAAATTAGGTTCGATGTTTAATCCTCCATGGCTAGATTCAAACTAGGGATGTTTTTTTTTTTTGATGACAATTGCAAGCTTCCATGGCCTCAGTCTATATTTTGACCGATTATTGGTGTTTGCTTGCCATCTCATGAAAAAAATTGTTTGCTTAGCTTCCCTCTAAATTTCGAAGTTGTCCGCTCCTTAGTTTTTCACAATTTGGAAGTATTCTCGAAGTAATATACCGTTGATAGTCTTTGGAAGCCTCTGCTACGATTTGTGGAAATTTATTCGGTTTAATGGTCGGGTCAGTATATACACGATAAAGATAGCCGTCTGATATCTTGGTGAGGATATGCTCTATACGTAACGATCATACCATACTCAAAAAGGTGATTTCGCCGCGCAAGAAAAAAGCATGCCGAATCTGTTATAGGATGTATCATCATTAGATTCCAAGTTTCGTCAATATCCACGTATTATTTTTATTAACTTCGCCGCTTTCAGATGATGAATTATCTTTGCCTCTCACTTGCTTACTTCCATGAGTGTTTTTTTTGTGTGTTTTTTTTGGGTTCCTTTTAAACCTTCTTGATACAAACATCATTCAGAAAGTATTTTGCATGTAAGTATATATTTATCGCCTTTATAATTGGCGTGCATGTGAATCAACATTTTCAATCCACCTCACTTGGCATTGGTTGGCCTTTCATTTTCCAAGTCTTGGTCGTCCCCACGATTGCTTCGATCTCAAAATCGTATAGTTCATAAATTTAAGTCAAATATTATTGCGAATAGAAACGGAATGACGTCAGCGAAATCTCAGCATAAGGCCCAGAAAAAGCATTTGAAATATTTTTAAAGCGACCATGTTAAGCTAACAATCAAACTAATTGGAAAGATTTTTTTACGCCAGTAACCAAAATTTGAAATCATATTGCTAGTCAGTAATAAAATTTAGACTACGAAAGAATGTACATAAATTTTTAGTAAAAAATATATTACGAAAAACTGAAAAATGAACAAAAGAAATTTCGTTCATCTTAAGAAAATAATCTGGCAATCTAATTCAACAATGGATGTCTCTTTCTACAACGTAGAGTCAAAACCTAGCAAATATATAGCATTGTTTCAAATATATTTGCACCACATGGCATTCGTTCCTTTACAATTGTCCAAAATTGTGATTAGAAATCAACTTCAAGTTGAAAACAAGCATCTACTTATATTCTCTCCAACTTCTTTCATTCCAAAAATGAAGTAGAAAGAAAGGAAACTTATCTTGCTAGTCTGTTTGATTATAAGTTTGAATAGGCCATAAATTTCGGAAAAATGACGACCAACCGAAGTAGGGCTGCAAAGAGATAATAGTAAAGTAATCCCACGACAATCCTTGTTGGGTCTAAGGGTTGAAACTGGTAGAGCGCTTCATCACAAATTTAGAATCAATTGAATAGAGATAGAAATATTTTTATTGCAACCATGCTTTTTATCACACTAGTCGATTATAGCTGAAAAATCCGCAATCCAAAGAAAAACAATTTTTGTTACATATTTCTGTCAGTTTCCACAGCAAGGTGATAGATCGGAGGATAATTTATTAAATTGATTGAAGATTCGTTTTTTATAAATCAAAAAATATAAGTATAAGCACAAATAAACACGAAATTTAAAATTATGAAAAAAACTATACAAATTTTTTGTTATTGAAAAGTGTAGAAAAGTGTTTAAAAAAATTTAACTTCCATTATCACTCCATCGGCTCAGACGAGTGTAGAGTAAGTGAAACATATTTTGGATGACAATATTTTGGAATAACTACGCTTAATGGCTTCAGGAGCCTAGTGGATAAAGCACTGACTTCTTGTGTGTGGGGTCCTAAGTTCGAATCCTGGTTTAGACGAAAGATCGCGCACCGAGCTTTTGAGTACGCTTAGCTTTGATAAGGTACTTTATTTAAATCTTGGGTAAAGTGAGTCGTGGAACTAATCACTCTACACTCGTATTCACATTGATTGTAAATTTGTGAATGAAGCTCTCTACCAGCGTTAACTCCTAGACCTGATAAAAGGTTGTTGTGGGATTACTTAACTTTACTTCCGCTTTATAGAAATTGCCAATGCCACAAAATTGAAGCCAGGCGGCGAAAACATCTATTTAACGAATCGTGGTAAAATGTTCCCTAATATGTTGCATAATCCTCTAGCATCCTTATATAAGAAAAGTAAAACGTTTTTTTTAAAGCATGCGCTACTTTTTGGTAGTATTTGTTTTTGAACGCAGTGTAATTTTTAAGGTGAATTCAATAATGAAATCGTAAACCCAGAATCTCGGTAGCTATATCTTGTTGCTAATTTAGAATACTAAAGGTAAAGGTAATTTGAAATAGGTTAGATTGACATTAGGTCACGCATATACCTATTTGTCTATAACGATACCAGATAAGAAAAAGCCTGACACTCAGATGTGTAGTCCAAATAGCTATCGTAGACCCTTAATTTATTTCGCGACTAAAAATATATCCTTCAACTTCTACTCCGTTACGTGCCTTAGATCCACCAGCCAAAGCTCACCAAAGTTGCGTTGTCAAGTTTCCCCAGCACCAGGCAGATTGTTTCTGAACGTGCAAACTCCTGATACTTCCTACAGGTGTCACTAATAAACAGTCGCAGGTCCTTGTATTCAGTCCAGTTAAACGCGAGTAGGAAATTAGTAGCTATGTAGATCACACAACCGAATGATCCCCGCATGGTTTTGTTTAACTTGTAGTTCTCAGTTGATCGTCCCCTGCACACCGCAACCAGCATTATATGGAAGTAGATCAAGTTCTTCGCAGTTGTAGTCGCTTAAAGCTGGATCCCGTATTCACTTTGATTGCAATCAAATTATCGAATGATGAATTGAATATGAATTTTCTTTCAATCCTCTTTATTAATTTTTTTTACAAACATAATTGAATTTTTTTTTAATTTTAGTTATTTTTAATAAAATTATTTTACAAACTAAATACAAGATTAAACATTGAATACTACTACTGCCAAATAAGAATTTTCGTTACAATTTTGATGCCCCCGTGTTTCCTGATTCATTTTGTATCTGACTGGACATATTTTTCTTTTTTAACTCTTCATTTTTAAATTTACTTGGAATATGATGTGATTTCTGTTCCCAGTGTAATAAAGTTAAAATTTAACATCTTTGTTCCCTAGGTGTGATTACTTCGCAAATAGGTCACTGCAACCAGGTTCAAACCTTACATCCCTAAAGATTACTCATTCATTTTGCTGTTACTAGTTGAAGTTGTGCATTGAAACAATCCCTCACACCGGAAACAGTAAATTGTATGTTTCCGTCGCACTTATACATACCTGAAGTTATTTACACTTTCAATCTAACATTCAACAAAATGCCAACGAATTGAAATGAAAGCAACCAATATTTGCTGAGGGAAGCCGTCATCACCTTGCTGCCGTATTTGAGCATGATTTCGACCTTCTACTAGAAATCTAGTAGCTGGAAACTGAAAATTATACACCTCGAAAGCATGCTATTATACAATCTGTCTGACTATCACCAACAAGACTAGATACAGGAAAGGAATGTTTTTCTGTGTTTCTCAAGCTGAATTACAGTAGCTCACCTTATCATATTCTGCTATTTGTTTTCTCAACTAAATATTTGACGGATAATTATGTCTGTTCTAGACCGTGCCCGGTATCACATTCAACAACTACTTCACTTTGGTTTCTGGTTTGCTGAAGTATTTGGTGTATCACCTTTCCCTGCCAACACTGATTTCGAGTCGGTTTGCTTGATTTTTCCATGTGGTGGAGTGTAGACACTAGACAGCGGTTATATGAGGTGTGCAATGTTTGAATATAGTGGCGGTCCACTGAGCACACAATGTTATTTCGTGCCCAGAAAGATTCTTATCACGAGCGAAATATGCTGCTATACTGGCGTTCAATTAAATAGTTGGGGGTACCATAGCCGAGGGAGTAGAAATTATTGTTCACTTCATATGAGCTGACTCTGCTGAGCATTAAACCAATAGGACCAGAGATATTTGCACCCGCAGATGCCGGCCGCTGTTGAATTGCCAAATATATTAGCTGATTACTAATCGGAAAATTATGACTATGTCGGCTTGAGCTGGGTGCTGTTAATCGACAATATCCAAATGTTTTATAATTATTGCAAATAGGTAGCTGCAGTAATGCAGGTCGGCAATTTTATCTCGAACCGGCAACTCACCACCCACAAAAAAAGGTGATAGTCAGATAAACAAGAACAGAAACAGGAAAGAGAACACGGGAAACTTGAAATCAACCACATAACACAATGCTTGTGGCATGTTTTCCTTGTTTCATCTTAACGAGTCTTTTAAGACGGGAAACCGCCAGAGAATGTACACACTGTATACAATGTAGACAATTATGTCCTCATATGCTCGCTTCCAGCCACCATGAATGAATGAATGTGTAATGTGGAAATGAATGCAGTAGCCTGACTAAATGTTTAAACTAAATTTGAATAATCTATGTTTCTAACTCTTGTACACCTCAGCTTTATACTAACATGACTCGTTTTAAACCTCAGTAACTCTCTACTATTTTCCAGCTCTAGACCAGGGAGGCCCCCGAAGAGGGGACCAGTTGGACTATCGTTAACTCCAACACATTTATCACAGCATTCGCAAATTAAGAAACATCGAGATGGAGAGTATTCGTATGAGAATGGTCATATAAATGGTAAGTTGGTAGTTCTCTAGGCTTATGCTTTTGTAGCGTTGTAAAGATAAGATACTTAAAGGTGAAGGTGACAACTGTGAGAAAAAGGATTTGCATATGATCTTTTTCAAATGTCACAGCAAGCATCTAATTTTTAAATCAGTTTTATTGATTCTGATTTTGTTTTCGTGTCAAATGGTAGATACATCTAAGCAAACTGACATATCATTGATAACTCGAAATAGAACACTAATCAGACAGAATTATTCAATTTATATGTACTCTCAAATTCAATATCTATGAAAAATTGTGCGTAACAGAATAATTTGAACACCAATCGAAACATTTCGTAATGAATGGCAAAGCTATAATATTCATTAACTCATACTGATGCGCCTGCAAATGATATTCTAAATTTGTTTTAAAAGAATAATCGTTCATGATGCTGTTTAAATTCTCCGCAAATTTTGCACGAAGTCAAGTAATTCGACTGGAGTTTGTAGACAATCAAAAAGGCCGACAAAATTTCGGACACGCAATGATAGTCATATTTGTTGACCAAACATGTTTATGAGATTTGCGGCACTTTAGATGCTTAACTTCAGTGGAAAATATTAGCAAAAATGAGGTCAGACATTTAATCGTAAACCCAATAAATGCCTAAATTGTATTGAATATTTTCGAATAAAATATTAAGATTAAATATTGAAAAATGTTTCAATAGTGAATAATATAAATATATGATATAAAATATGATACAATAATAATAGAAATAATAGAATAATATAATATTAGAATAATGTTCAATGTGAACGTAGGTGTGGAATGCAATTTTGCTCTTTTGTACAAGTTTATAAAATACATAACTTATAAATAAATAATATATTACACATTATAAATAAAATAGCTTAAAATAATATAAATAAAATAACGTAAAATCAATACAAAATGTACATAATCGATAGACAAACCTCAAAACCCACTTTTGTATCATATTGATGCGTTTTTTAAATACCATCAGGCATAAAATTATACGTAGCACTGTGTCCACTGTGGCAAGTTAGGGACACTGTCCCATACGGGGAGTCTAATCAGGAGTTTCGACCTCAAGGTACTAAAGAGGGATCACCTACTCCCTAAGAGATTGCAGGTGTAGATCCCATGTCCGAAGTAAAAGTCACCCCTCTGGTAAATCGTGCTTAAAATCAGTCAATCACAATTAAAATCAGCAGCTAGTCATGTACACAACATTAAAATTGACTGGACAAAAATGACACCCATTCCGGTCGCAAAAAAAATGCTTGGCAAGATATTCGCATCTTCAATTCTCGAATAAACGCGGACTAACCGCAAACCGCTAGTCGGCATTATTACTGGCCACTATCTTGCCATGAAAATGGTACTCCCAATCAGAGACACCTGTAGAAAGTGTCAAAAGCCGGGGGTCTCAGAGCAAAAGCAATCCAGCATCTCCTGTGTCACTGCCCGGCACTGGCAGCACTGCTTCGGCGAGCCCTGGCTGGTGAATCTTTTGCACCTGTTGGAGCAGAGGCTGCAGGACATCCGTCAGCGTACAAAAAGGTCTGGGGCCTTCGAAGGCCACTTGGGCTGAACTTGAAGATCTCCAGGTTGTCTTATCTGGTATCATTACGGTCTAAGAGGCCTATATGTGACCTTGTGTCAGCCAATAATACGTAACCTACCTTACTGTCTCAACATTGTTATCAATTCAAAAATTAAAAATTCCTGAATAGCATCTTTAAAAAAAGATTACGAAAGCTAATTTGGAGATAGTTGAAAGAATAGAAATTAACCTACAACAAAATTACTAAATGATATACGTTTTAAAGATAGAAGTTCAAATGTTTTAATAATAATCAAAAAATAAGTAAATAGCGTTTCGTCTCATTTGATCTACAGTTCATTGAAAAAATGTTAATCTATTTTCTATCGCAAATAAAAAAAATACATTTGCAAATAAATATTTTTTTGTAGTAGATTCAAATTTTGAATTATTTAATGCAATTAGTCTGAAAAACTATTAAAGATGTAGTACAAGTTCACTGATGGTAAAAATGTTAGTTAGCAAAAATGTTTCGAGAGACAACATCCTCAAGGTAGTTTAAAAAAATCAAGGGCTAAAGGCCTCGAGGACTCAGAAAGATTTTAGCATTTAGCCTGTGATCCATTTGATTACGTCATGTCGATCTCTTCGCATACGAATTCTACAACACTTGTTGGCACTTTTGTCTCGTGTATTTATGGTGCGAATATTTCGATATATTTGAAGAGGTATTTGCAAAAAACAGCACTGTTTTCGTGTAAACATTTCGAACAGGCTATAAAAAGTGATCACCAATGCTCAGCTAATCAATCTGAATATTTTTAGTATTGTTCATTTTTCAATCAGACCATTTTTTAAAAATAAATTTTTTGAGCCAATCGCGTTCGACGTATACCCTCAAAGCAAATAGCAAAATATAAATAAGCCACCTGAATGCTAATTATTTTTATTGAGTTGAATATAATTCATACATCAAAAACATTTTTTTCAAATTTAAAATACATTAAAAAAAATATTTGTAATGGGTTGTCGAAGAATAGGAACCAGTGAAGAAACAGAGAATACGCTTCAGTGATTCAATTAATGAAGCAGTACAATCTTAAATTTGACTGAATCGTAAAAAAAATTGCTTATTTTTGAACTTTAAAATTGAAAATATTTTTCATTTCACTTGAATTGTACATTCTTAACCTAGTTTAAGTTTAATTAGGAATGAAAACTTAAAATCCAGCGGCTAAAAATTTTTATTTTTGATGGACAGTTTTTATCTTACACACTAATAATACTACCCAGCCTGTACAATTTGGCTTAAAATCTACTTTACACTACAATTAAGACCTAACCTAATTATAATTAGCTTAACCTAATTAGACCTAAATCTTAAACCTGGTCTTACAACTCCTCTTCTATACCACGGAAGGCCTAAATAATTAAATAGTGCATCCATGAGCTGCATTTAGCACTATTTTCGTGGGGGAGCCATCTGTACACCCAAATTACCGGATCAGTCCGTTCTCATGTCCGTCTGTCTGTTCATATATCTTTGTCGTTAATTCCACAACCCGGTCCCTAAGTGGTTTCAGTCCCGATTCCTGATACAGGAGAAGGTTCTTCGGCCACTTCCTAGATACCGGGTTGTCGAACCTGCCAGTGCAGAGACGCAGGACTCTCCTTGTGAATATCTCTGCCTCTGTGATGGCAGTTTTGGAACAGATAATCCAGGATGGGGAGGCGTAAGCCAGATAGGCCGGATTAGGGTCTGGTAGCAAATGTATTTGGCTTTGGTGGTCATGCCCAGCTTGTTGATAAAAAGATGTATAATGCGTTGAAATGCGGATTTGGCAGCTTTGATTTTACGAGTATTTTAGTCTTGTAGCGAATAGTTTGGGATTCCCGATAATTAGAAGAATTGCAAAATTCACAGAGTTGTGTCTTACTGCTATTTGGTTTGCCATTTAGTATTTCAGGCTCTTCACTGCTTTGAGCGGGTTTTCGCTCGACGCGAATGAGAACGTGTTGTCGGCATATTGGAGCACTTGGCCTTGAAGTTGGCCCGCTAGAATGGGAAGGTCAGCAGTGAATATCGTATAAAGAATTGGTCCAGTGACAGAACCTTGTGATACTCCTGATGTCACAGGTCCTTTGGGAGAATCTGTTCCATTAACGCTTACCAGTAGTATTGTCTACTGATAAGAAAGCTTTCAGCAGGTCGTATTATCTCTTCCGGGAATCCAAACTTGATCAACTGAAGCAGAATCCCTTCGTGCCATACTGCATGGAAATCCTTCTCAATATCCAAAGCACACACTACTGTGGAAGTGTTCTGCTCATTCAAGCGTGTACTGTGGAAGTGTTCTGCTCAGCTAATCAATCTGAATATTTTTAGTATTGTTCATTTTTCAATCAGACCATTTTTTAAAAATAAATTTTTTGAGCCAATCGCGTTCGACGTATACCCTCAAAGCAAATAGCAAAATATAAATAAGCCACCTGAATGCTAATTATTTTTATTGAGTTGAATATAATTCATACATCAAAAACATTTTTTTCAAATTTAAAATACATTAAAAAAAATATTTGTAATGGGTTGTCGAAGAATAGGAACCAGTGAAGAAACAGAGAATACGCTTCAGTGATTCAATTAATGAAGCAGTACAATCTTAAATTTGACTGAATCGTAAAAAAAATTGCTTATTTTTGAACTTTAAAATTGAAAATATTTTTCATTTCACTTGAATTGTACATTCTTAACCTAGTTTAAGTTTAATTAGGAATGAAAACTTAAAATCCAGCGGCTAAAAATTTTTATTTTTGATGGACAGTTTTTATCTTACACACTAATAATACTACCCAGCCTGTACAATTTGGCTTAAAATCTACTTTACACTACAATTAAGACCTAACCTAATTATAATTAGCTTAACCTAATTAGACCTAAATCTTAAACCTGGTCTTACAACTCCTCTTCTATACCACGGAAGGCCTAAATAATTAAATAGTGCATCCATGAGCTGCATTTAGCACTATTTTCGTGGGGGAGCCATCTGTACACCCAAATTACCGGATCAGTCCGTTCTCATGTCCGTCTGTCTGTTCATATATCTTTGTCGTTAATTCCACAACCCGGTCCCTAAGTGGTTTCAGTCCCGATTCCTGATACAGGAGAAGGTTCTTCGGCCACTTCCTAGATACCGGGTTGTCGAACCTGCCAGTGCAGAGACGCAGGACTCTCCTTGTGAATATCTCTGCCTCTGTGATGGCAGTTTTGGAACAGATAATCCAGGATGGGGAGGCGTAAGCCAGATAGGCCGGATTAGGGTCTGGTAGCAAATGTATTTGGCTTTGGTGGTCATGCCCAGCTTGTTGATAAAAAGATGTATAATGCGTTGAAATGCGGATTTGGCAGCTTTGATTTTACGAGTATTTTAGTCTTGTAGCGAATAGTTTGGGATTCCCGATAATTAGAAGAATTGCAAAATTCACAGAGTTGTGTCTTACTGCTATTTGGTTTGCCATTTAGTATTTCAGGCTCTTCACTGCTTTGAGCGGGTTTTCGCTCGACGCGAATGAGAACGTGTTGTCGGCATATTGGAGCACTTGGCCTTGAAGTTGGCCCGCTAGAATGGGAAGGTCAGCAGTGAATATCGTATAAAGAATTGGTCCAGTGACAGAACCTTGTGATACTCCTGATGTCACAGGTCCTTTGGGAGAATCTGTTCCATTAACGCTTACCAGTAGTATTGTCTACTGATAAGAAAGCTTTCAGCAGGTCGTATTATCTCTTCCGGGAATCCAAACTTGATCAACTGAAGCAGAATCCCTTCGTGCCATACTGCATGGAAATCCTTCTCAATATCCAAAGCACACACTACTGTGGAAGTGTTCTGCTCATTCAAGCGTCACACAATTTGATCGTACAAGTACGAGATGGCGTGTTGTGTCCCGTGCTTGCGCCTAAAGCCGAATTGGTAATCAGGAATTATCTGCATGTGATCACAATGATTGTTTATCATTTCCATCCAAATTATCTTCAAAAGCTTACCCAAACTAAGAAGCAGAGGGATTGGACGGATATTTTCAGCCTCTTTACTTCTGCCCTTTCTGTAGATTGAAACAATCTTTCCCACTTTCCACGTGACCGGAAAGTAACCATTGTTCAGAGCGTTGTTAAATACAATAGAAATAATTCTGACCATTGCGAGTGGTAGATGTTTAATAATGAAATTAGACATTCCATCGAGCGCACCATTGTCACATATCCATTGTCAAAACGATTGTTATCGAGCAATGATCATTGAATCTCAAATTCCGAGAGAGCAGTGCGGTTTTTGAACGTACCATTTGGTAGAAACCGTGCAAATGTACAAAATAGAGGATATATTACGAATATTTTGATTAAAAATATATACAATTATTATTTCTCTCAATATAATGTTGTGCGAAAATTAAGTGAAATGCTTTTAAGGGGACAACCTAAATGTTACCATGTGCCAAGATGTATTCTAAGTATTCGGCTCATGAATAATACCAAGTACTTACATTTATTATTCACTTATTACATCATTATTATTTGAGGTTATACTATTCACTAGACGTCGATCACTGAATTGATGGTTTGATTTGAATTATTTGATTTGTTAAATTTTCGCCGCATCAATGATAAAGAAATAATAAATTGAAAATAATGCAATATGAAAAATAATAATTACATTTTATAGATTTTTATACCCTGAAATTGCACGAAGCTATTGAATCAGCTTTGCAATGAATATTTTTCCGATTTAACCTTTGAGTATTTATTTACTAAAGCCACTTGCGGTTAGAATTCAAAAGTTGAATTGCGGCTCGTGTGCTGACAAAATGATCATTTTTCTAGAATAAAACAAAAATTCTTGAATTTGAATAATAATTGCATTATATTTGAGTAGTTCCCATGGAGAGGTTTTTCAGTATTTATTGAAATGGTTTCAATTTTTCAAAGAAATAATAAAATTTGTATAGAACTGCGAATTTTATTATATTAGTCAATGGATGTTTTTTTTTGTGGGGAACAATTGATTTCTTGTTTTTAATCTTTTGTATAATTCAAGCATACATATGCATGTACATGCGGCAGTATCACTTATTTCAAGATGTCTTATCATCAGTTACATCGATCGATTAGACCTTTACCACAACAATTAGTCTTGTATGTCTGAAGAAATCAACCCTAAACGGTCAAACATGAAAAACACTCGCCACATAAGTACTAAATGCTAAATGATAATTTGTGTGGTTTTTCGTGGACAAGCTGACTAACGCACAGCAAGCAGTCGCTTGTTTCATGTAAGTATCAGGTATATGTATGTACATACATATCTTGAAGGAGACCTGGGTTTAAGTAAAGTGCTAACGTTTCCATTATTGAAGAGATAGGGTCGGGTTCGTCAAAGTGTGGTAGACGAAGGTGCAAAAGGTGTGTGTACTGTTCGCTTGTCGTCATCGTCTCCAAGTGCGTCCCCGTGTAATATTACAAGAGGTGAATATGTTTCGATATTCGTGTTTGTGGTCAATTAGAGTTTACCGTGCGTAAAATTGTTTGTTATGATCGCTTTTGCCATCTTTTCTTCAATTCTTGCAGTTTCTACATACTTTCGAATCGAGCTGTTAAAAGTGCAGAAAATAGCAGACCCAAGTCTGGACAGAATCAATAGAGTAAAGAGGGGCTATAAGGGGTTGAGTTGGAGAATCAATGAATTTTGAGCGCTTCATTTGGCAGTACATATTTTCTATCAGCCCTTCGTGAAACTTTGACATCATTGCGATTTTAGTACATGACTTAAGAAAATAGGAGCTCTAATCAAATTCCAATAGCTACCCGAAATTGAAAACGGATTGCGTACCACTTGCACCCTAAGTCACCCTATCTTCCTTTCAAACCAAAGACGATAATTCCTATGACCAGAATCGACAGCGATGCGCCGCTTTTAAATTTTTAGCCACATATCAAAAATGGTAATTTCGACACGAAACGAAACCTCTAAAGGTGCAAATGTTTTCTTTTTAATTCGCCTTTGGTTTATGCTCGGGAAATGCATCATGAACTAAACGTATGAATATTTGTGCAACTGAAACCGACATTGAAACCAATTGCAGCCCTAGGACAGGTTCTGCGGCAGTCTTTTAGCCTTACCGGCAACAGACGCGCCATGACGCGACGCCGGCCGCGTCACTGCCGAGGCTTTCAAGTCCTATCGATTCGTTCAAACCAAACCGCGAATTTAATCCAATGTGATATTAATGTTAAAGGTGTTTGTCGCTTTTACGTATACGTGGATAGATAAAAGACATTCTGTGGCAATTTTACTAATCGGCGCATAAATTACTGTCATTTCAATTGGATTTGGACGACGACGAATTTATGTTTAGGATATGTAGGTACATAGTTGCCAATTTATGGTGCGACTGCAAGTCAGAACGGTCTTCAAGGTAGAGTTGTGAGCGAACATGAAGGGGTTGTTTAATGTTTTTCTTGTTTATTTTGGAACCTATTTTCGTTGACTTTGTGTCCGATCAATAAGAAAGATGGTTCTTATAAGCGTTTCTATTAATTTGCGAAGTAATCGCAAGGAAATCAGTAGAGTAAAAATAATTTCGATTTCGATAATCTGCTAAGGTGTTAGCTAATCCGGTCTGATTTTAATCAATCTAAAACAAGTTACTTCCAAACACATAAACCAACTAAATAAATTGTTTAAAGATGAAGTGAAAATTTGGTGAACTTTTCAGCTCACAAATGATTCAGAGAAAAAAATGTATCTACCACTTGCAACAATTCATACACAAAACAAATATCCTTGAATGACTCTCATAGCAAACCTTTATTTTTTCTCTCTCACATAGATATGTCGCGTTTAGACAAATCACCGTTACTTGCGGGCGGTTACAATCCTCCACCAATAAATCACATGGCATTTATGCAAATGAATCATCATCCGGGATCAGCGCTAATAAGTCCCGGAATGCCACCCCATGGAATGCATCGACCCGATCCGGCCGGTGGCGGTCCCATGATGAAATCACAGCCGGGAATGCCCGGAATGGATGCCATTACCCGATCCGGTATTTGGGATAGTTGTCGGGCAGCTTATGAAGATATCGTCAAACACTTAGAAAGGTACGAACATTTTGAACAAGTACGTTTTAGTTGATGATGATGACGTAAATTTACTTAACTAGTCGTACTAATTGTTTGATTGATTTAACTAATTACGTTTTAAGTAAATGTCATTAGTTTTCCTTAGCCCGACTAAATTTACCGAATGTTGGCATCGTTGCAGGCTTCGCGAAGAACGGACGGAAGATAGGCCATCAATAATTGGCGATCAGAAGGCACGAGATATAAGCTCTAGAAATGGTAAGTTCAAAATTATTTAATCGTATTATTGGGAGAATGACAAGATTGCTGTCGATTACATAGCTGAGTTAGTTTGCAAATTATATGCTTAGTTGTAACGTGAAAATTACATTTGAGTTGCCATGACATTTTTGAATAATTGCTGGAAATTGTTTGGGCGTTTGAATCGATTTCAGTGATATTTTATCGGATATTGAAGTATGTGCGTGCAATTTAGATCTAACGCGAAAATAACCCGTAAGGTTTATTCAATGTATAGCGAAAGTGGGAATCAATGCTGTATTGAGAAGCAATGCTGTGCAATGTATTTTCGGTAACGGAAATTTTGGGTGTTGTCAAGAAAATTGTTTTCCATCATTGATTTTTATTTGTTCTTTGATTTTACAATATATTACCTGAGACTACTTTGTGGTTTTTATTACTATTCTATTGCAAGAATATATATTATTTGTGACTTTGAATGAAAACGGTGTTCAAAAAACCAATGCGGTAATCTTCCTTTCAACTGTACAATTATTAATTTTGTATCGACACAAAGTAGTATCAAGTTCGAAATAACTATATATGTTCATTATTATCCAAATGAATGTCAACTATAAAAACAAATAGGATAGAAACAAAAAAACATTAGGAGACCTTAATTTTCATAATCATCAAAATACCATAAATTTAAACCTCATAAAAAATTTAAAAAAAATGGGAAAAGACTATGCATTGTTCCCAAATTCTAAACTTAACTCAAATCGAACTGCTTTATGTAATTTTTTGCAGTCATATTACAATTATTCTTAAAAACTTATACTTCGTATCTCATTTAGGCTCACCAAATCGACAGAGTCCTGTTTTGAATTTATCAAAATCGGCTGGCGATCATGGAAGTAATGGTGATGTTAGTGATCGTAGTGAAGCCCATTCTCCGCCACACTCGATACGAGAAGACGATAACATAAGTGACGACAATATTTCCGAATCGGAAGGACCCAATGACAAGGACGAAGGTAATTGATCAATGGATTCGGCCAAATCCAACAAAATTACAATCGATTTCAAGAAATTATGAATCGTCATCAAATCGATTCTCCAAACAGAGGTCATAACCTTTATATCCGTCTTGTCTTCCATGTTAGATATCAGTGATACTGAACGCGATCTATCGCAATCGCATTCGATAACAACACCCAACTCCGAAACTCAACGTGCACTGAACTATTCAACGTTGGCTGCAAATGCTGTTGCGGTGGCTGCGAGTACAGGCTCCGCTGGCGGTCCACCAAGTCCTGACGAGCATCACGAACAGCAGAGTACATCCTCGACTGAAACGCTCCTACGCAATATCCAAAGTTTACTCAAAGTAGCAGCGGACAATGCCCGACAACAGGAACGACAAATTAGTTATGAAAAGGGTAGGTAGCCCATAAATGTTTTTCGACTTTTTTTGGACCGAATTCTTCCCTGGTTTCAATTTATCTATTAAATAGCTTTCCAACGAAATTTACAAATGACCTTTTTGTCTTACCAACAGCTGAACTTAAAATGGATGTTCTGCGAGAACGTGAAGTCAAAGATTCGTTGGAACGTCAGCTCGTGGAGGAGAGGAAACTAAGAGGTATGTGTGTTTCATTTCTCTTTTAATGCCAGCCACTTCCTCAGTAGTTTATGTGTAAATACGTTTTTTAATCGTAGCACTACATGTAGTGTGGGAGTTTTAACTTTGAGAAAAGATAAGAGCAGGAGGATTTCCATACGAGCGAATGGTTATTTCTCAGAGTTCGTTGCATACATCAAAACGTGTCTGTCTCTAAAACTAGAAGTCCGAATAAATTGATATCTTACGTTGATATAATATTTATAAAAGCTATCTTTATCCGCATTCATCGTTACCTGCCAACAAATCTCGTACGTTTCTTACTCAGATACCATTCGACAATGCGACAAATTAATATCTTGTCATCCTTCAATATTTCCATCGGTTCGGTTCGGTTCAGTTCAGTTTTCCATTTGAAAACGTTCTTGTCATTGTCATCCAGGTCGCGCAGTCCAAGTCCAAGTCGTTGTCGTCTGTTCATTCACTTCACAAAGTTTTCGCTTTGTTAATTGTTTTATCTCATATTGTGTTCGTTGTCATTTATTGTTATTCTCGTATTATTAGTTTCTTAACTTCTGCATGCGCTCCGCAGTCCTGATTTATTCAAATGAACTGAGCCGGAATTAATTGCAAACTTATTCCGAATGACATATGCATTTAGCAGAACAGTAAAACACGCAATAAAAAAATAAAGGATTTTGTTGAATGTGGCAAATGTTACAGAAAAACGGCTAACAGAAGGCCGACGACAACGACGACAGCAACGCCAACGACAAGAAAGCCTGATCGAAGTCGATTAAAGGCAGGAATAAAGGAAAAATGTGTGTTGTGATTGCACGGGGATAAATTGACTTATCTGTTCCGTGCATATGGCACAGTTCGGTCAAATTTGTATCTTGTCGATTCGATTTCATTGAAGAAATTCGAGTAGTATTTTTGCATATCTGTCAAATTAAATTTGAATTTGATACATTCGATCGTTATTCGTGTTTGTCGATCAGTTTTTTCGCATTTCGTGGAGACAGTTTTTTGTCTGTATCTGTATTCTGATACTTTGGATGAGCGAATTGGGGTCAATTCATTGGAAACATTGCTCGAATTCAGACAGATTGGTCGCCTATTGAATATTAGGGAAAATATCAAATTTTCGTAATGAGATCAAATATCGCAGAACGAATTTTTGGTGGACTTTTTGAATTTGTGTTTGTTGCCGAGTCGGTTGAATGCGTGTGGGATGTCTGATGTTTTTTTTTCGGAGAAACATTTTCGAGACAAAATAGATTCGTTGTCTAGTCATAATAATTCGAGAGGAAGCTTTCAAAGTTCGTTTGATAGCATCTAGGCTCATGCCATTCGGTTTGATTGCATCTGTAATCAAGATGTATAATTCTAAATAGTAATTTAATGTAGAGGTCAATAAAATGAAACCTTTACTTGCATCAATAGTAAAGAGGACAAAATCTTACAAACAGCTTATATCGTTAGGTGGAAACAACAGTTTATGGAGATGAAACCTGATGATTGATGATTTTTATGCGAAAAAAAATATTTCGACACTACGTACCGCGTTAGATGCAATATCTCTTATAAATACTTGACTTGAATCGTTGACTGAAAGACAAAAAAATTTGAAATCAATAAATTAAATTCGATGAGAATTAACCAAATAGGAACGTCATGAACTTATGTGAAGAAAAATATTGGTATTTGATTAAAATCTTTTTTAATTTTAACCTGGAAGTTGAAATTGAACTAGAAGCTGCACCAAATCAGACAATAATTTCATACATTGTAATACAATAATGCATGAAAATATACTGGGAATTGATCATTTTAAAAGTCCGCTTGAAAAGATTGTCAAAAAAATGTTTGTCGCTCAGTTGACACAATTGTCCTTTATATTGACATATTTTCCTCTATTTTGAGCATCATCTTATTCACGTATGGTGTCTGGCAGAGGAAAGTTGTAGTCGGAGAATTGGAATGTGATCTGTTTTTGTCCGAAGGATGGTCTTCCTCTGAAATTGGGCACACGTGAATCAACGCGCCGTAAAGATGCAATTCTGGGAAAAAGTCAAAAATTTATAAACCACTGTTAAATAGTGTAAAATTAAATGACAAACCCGATGACCAATTGCCGATAAGATAAGGCCAATCCTGGCTCCTCGAAAGATTGTATCATTTAATTAAAAAAAAATTGAGCGTCAAATGTTATATAGGTTGGCTACAGTGCTCAATTTTGCCAGTTCATCTCAAGTGTGCCTTTTGGTTTTTGCAACAGATAAAGTCATCAAACAAAGAATTTGTCTTAAATTTCCCGTTTCAAATAAAATTTCCTGTGCCGAATTTCTGAAAATGTTGCAGAAAGCTTACGGTGAATCAACAAAAGGGATCGAGGTGTGGTGGAAGTTGGTCTGGTCAGCAATCAACGTGTTCATGCGAAATTAACATCGCTAATGTAAAAGAAATGGTGACTGATAATCATCGTTTAAGAGGTAGTTGCTGAAGTTTCTGTGTCTCACGAGTCAGTTCGTACCATTTGAAACGGTTGTTTGGCCATAACACGCGTTGCCGCTCGACTAGTTCCGAAAAACCTAAATTTTCTTCAAAAACTCTATCGCGCTAAGATCGCTGAAGACATGCTAGAACGAGTTAATTTCTGCCCATTGAAGCGTCGGTCAGATTTCAAACAATCACGCACGAGGGTAACATTTTCGTCGATTCGGGAGGTTGATAGACGTCCACTATAGCATACGTAGACTACATCCTCCCTGGTCTCATTGAACGACTAGTACCATCGGAGAACTTGGAGTTTGGATAAGCAACCACTCCTGAAAACCGACTGATTTACTCGGTTGTAGACTTCGCAAGTTTAATAGAAAATTGGATAGTGCAACGTTGCACCATTGTTAGTTTAAGCACAACCAGACTCACCGTCAGGTTGGTGGCAACTGAAAATGGGTTCTCTATGAAGCCAACACCCTTCATCACCCAGTCCAGCAGGTTATAGGACTCTACGGTGTTTAATCATATCTGGACAAAATGGTCGCATTACTTTCGGAACGCGTCCATCCTCAATGTTAAAAGCATCGTCTTCAAATAATGTTTCCTCGTCAGTTAAATATTTTTACTATTATTATTATTAGGAAACAAATTTCTATGCTTTTCTATGATATAAAATTATTTGATTGTATTTTACTGTTATTCATGAAAATAGTTGCTAATTTGAAGTATATTCCGATTTACAGTGCTCTATCAAAAACGCTATCGAAGAGAGCGAAAACTTCGTATTCGCCTCCAGCAACAGCTTGGTACATCAGATGTGAAAAGCAAACCATCGGACGATTCATCTAAGCCACCATCTGTCGCGAATTCCGAAAACGGAAAAACAATTTCAGGTAGTTTAAATATGTACCTTCATAAGGTTTTCTCTTTATATTCAAGAGTAAAATACCTATTTCAATACATATTATCAAGCCTAGTCGAGCATTTTCCCATCATTTTGTTTCTTTTTGATTTAATTGCATACAGTAGATAATAAAAACACCGATAAACCAGATAAGTGTAACATACAGGATCGTCGCCGAAGATCGGAAAGTCCTCCTCACCAATATACGCGTGAAAGTGATCGCGAACGCGAGCGTGATCGCGAACGTGAACAACGTGATTTATCGACACAAAATCCCCCGCCACCACCCCCACCGAATGTTGACAGTAAACCATGGAATTATCCCGGTATCGATCTGATGGCGACTGGAGCTTTCTGGCAGAATTATTCGGGTAAGTTTGAATATTTTGTTTAAAGTTGGTGGCTAAATTACATAACTGATATTTGTGGTTTTCGCTTATTCTTCAGTATAATGTAGTTGTATTAAATACAAAAACGAAAATTCAAAAAGAAAAAAAAATAATCTCATTTGTTGGTGAATTCTATTTTAGTCTGATTGACTATTGATTACTTTTATTGTTTTATTTAGGAATATAGGTTTGGGTTTCCGATATGGCAAATATACCACTAAATCTTCGCATAGCAATTGAAAATTGCAGTAGTATGATGCTGTTTTGCTTCTTTGCTATCCAATTTGGTTTGGAAATGATATCATTAATCACTTCCACTACTCAATTTACAACATCTCGACGTACATTTTTGGTATATGAGCTTCTATCTCTACATTTTGCATGCATTGAAATTCGATTTGAAATTCTTAATTTTAACTAAGGATAGCTGCCAGATATCATGGTTTTTATGCCAAATACGAAGTAAATTTGTGTTAATACAATCCGTTCCGTGTCTGGGTTGTGAAATCGGTAGAGACTTCATTCTCAATCAATACACATAACATTAGTTTGATATTTTACCATTGACTTAACTCATTGACCTACGCACAGTTAGGTCCTTCCAAACTCCGGATAATGATCATGTGCGAATTTGCACCAGGGCCCACGCACGCTTGGTATTCGGTACTCCACCCACCTATACACACAAGCGTCAAAATTTAAAGGCTACGTTCTAGTGCTTAAATAATTTTGGGCTTTACTGATCCTATATCAGCTCCCTTAAAACTTTCTCTAGCATTCCTTCTATTATATATCTTCATGATACGGCTGCCTCCTCGCCATAAGATTCCTGTGAGCTTGTCTTCTCTTTTTGCTAATCTTATGGAAGTTGAATTATTAATGAAGTCTCTTGCAAGCACTGGCTCCGATTCTGATGGTATTCCGAATCTTTTTGCTAAATCACTTGCATTTTCTTTGTGTGTTCATCTGTCATGAATTTTTAATCTTAGTATTTCCACCGATACCTATCCATCACATAGGAAATCCGCCAACATATTTTGCATCCCTAAAGTTGGTGATACTTCTTGCACTTCTAACAATCGTAATTTATAGCAGAGTGTACTCCTTTCATCCAACCCTTGCTAGCCAATAAGCAGTATGGATTAATTAAAATTAAGTAAACGGTAACTAACTTATTGTCATTTATAAACAACATTGCTTCCGCAATCGACCAGCAAGAGCAAGTGTATGTCCTATATGCAGCCTTGCCCAATCTTTGGATTCATTTAACCATAACATCCTTCTGTTGAAGCTGCTGGCATGAATCTCCCCGGTGTCCTTTTTCTTGGCTCTCTTCCTTCGATTCTGATCGGTCTTGTGTTGTTGTTGTCAACTCTTTCCCTTTCACACCCTTCTTCCTCCCGCAGGAGTTCCGCAAGAATTCATACTTCGCTCTTTATTGTTCCTTTTCTTTGTTAACGATCTTTCTTCTCTCTTTAATTCATCCTATCTTTTGTGATCTCAAAATTTTCATATTGACTGAAGCCCCTAGTAAGTTGCGAAAAGTTTTGGGGTTTTAGTTAACTAGTGTGCCGCTTACTCCCTAGCTCCGACTGTTTCGAAGTGCCATCATATATCCTTCACTTACAAAACATGCACGCCCTTCCTTACTCTGTTCTCAGCTCTTCTCTCAATGCTGGTGATAGTTTCAAGGACCTTGGCGTGATGTTTGACTCTAAGCTGAAATTGGGCCAGTGTATGTCACACATCTCTACTAAGGCTACAGGTTTCCAAATCTTTTGTTCATCTTCACATTTGTTTTTCACCTTTTAAAATATTGTTATTAAACCCCTATTGTAGGGGGTGGGCTATTAAGTTCGCGGAATGGGGGGGACAAAAGTGCAAATAAAAAGGAAAGTTTATATTTCTTTTTCAATATGTTATTTCCGCATATTACTCTAATGCATTTTCCGAATCTTTCAATCGGTTTAGGTCAGGGCCGTACCGTGAACAAAATTTTTGAGCATGCTGAGCATTCAGTACAAAAGTTGTTCAAAATACGGACCTGAATATAATGAATAAAGAAATAATTATATATCGATATCAGTATACTTAATGTCGCGTCGTGATTTGAGCATTCAGAAGCATAAATGATATGAACGAAAAAAATTCAAATAGCTCAGCATTTTCAATTTAGGCATTGATACAATGATCAAGAACGATGTATGTAAACACTTCATTTTTATTTCGAGCAATAAATGTGTTTACAGTAATTTGTCAACGGTAAATATTTGTATAAATAAAGATTCGGTACAATAATAAATGAATGGGTACAATAAATGGCGGACTGCTCTCACTGAAGGAAAAGGATTTTCAAGACACGATGCATCTACCGCACATGTTGATGCTGCTTTACGACAACATGAAAAAGAAAAACGAATGCGTGAGGGAACATCTGTATCAGCGCTTGTGAACAGTACAGTTTTAGAAAAACGTCGATACGATTGTAAAACGATTGTTGATATAATCATATTTTTGGCTAGTAATCTTTTAGCTTTACGTGGCGATTGGAATGAAGAAGAAAAATCTGAAGGAGGGTTATTCAACAGTTTATTTGAATTTACGCTAACAAGAGATTCAGAACTTGCTGCGTGTCAAAAGTACATGCCACCCAATGTCACCTAAAAACCGCCCACCATTCAAAATGAATTTATTAAAATTTGGCTAATTTAGTAAGTAATGCTGTTGTCGATGAAATTAAAAGATCCGATGCTGACGCGTTTACAATTTTATTGGACGGCACCAAAGATAAAAACGGCGACAAATGCCTTTCAATAGCTGCAAGATTTGCTGCAAATGGCAAAGCAAAAAAAGCTCTCATTTTCTTTGAAACAAGCAAAGATTTGGATGCAGATGCGTTCTCTCAATTGCTTTTACAATCACTGAATGATTATGGGTTGAACACGAAGAAAGTATTGAGCCAGTGTTATGATGGAGCACCGGTAATGAGCGGTCATATATCGGGTGTAGCAAAACGACTTCAAGAATTGTTAGGTAAAATTATACCGTACGTACATTGTTTTAACCACCGTCTGCATTTGCTAATCATTGCCATTGTCAAGCAAATCCCATGTGTTAAGCAATATTTTGATCAATTAGAATTATTTTATACATTTTTCAAAAAACCAAAAGTAAAAAATATATATGAGGGGGGATCGCTAGCAAGATTAATTGATACACGGTGGGCGGGTCATTTATTTTTTTATTTATTTATTTTTTCATAACGCAAAATGTACGTTCAAATTATTCTGGAATTTGTGCAACACTCGATCAAGCCAAAGATTCTAAAAGCAATTTAGATGGTGAACAAATTGCTACGGCAATTGGTCTATCAAATATCATAAAGCAAAAAAAGTTTGATTTTTTTATTGGTATTTATGAATGATTTTCTACAAACTTTTGAGCCAGTTGATCGCCTGCTTCAAAGCCGTGACATAAGCTATAGTCGAGCTAAGCCTATGATCGAACATCTTCAGTCTACCGTTACTAAATATAGAACTGATGAAAATTACAATAAGTTCATGAAATTGGTCGATGAATTACTTCCAGAATCTTCAGCAACAATTCCTTCATGGAATCGGCGAAAGTCAACACTTTTAGAAGATTTCGTGGTGGAAGAAACTATTGGACAACAGCCAAATAAAAATGACGATATGAAGTCCAAATATTTCGAAATAATCGATGTGGTGAATAAATAATTAAATGAACGTTTCACTGAGAATAATAACATTTTAATTGCTATGTCTAACGCTAATAGTATGGATATTAATTATTTGAGAAGAAAACGAATTTTTACAAACAAAAGAAAAAGAAAGAGAACTAAAAAGCAAAGAAAAGAAACAAAAAGGAACATAACAAAAAAGTAAAGTAATAGAAACTGAGAAAGAAGATGATGCCCAAAAAACTCTGAATCAATTCAATATTTTAAATTCACTCTATGAAATCCGTCAAGTTGTTCCAGATGCATACAAGATTTATGCATCAATAGAAACATTTGCTTGCAGCACTGCAGTGTGCGAAGCGTCTTTCTCTGCGTTGACTGCTATTAATATTACATCTAGACTTCCAATGACCAATAAGCGCATGCGACACCTTGCATATTTAGCCTTTGAACATAAGAGATTGAATGATATTTCGGTTGATGATGTATAACATGAATTCAATAATAAAAAAGAACTAAGAATTCAATTATATTAAGTTAAGTTTGAAATAAAAGTTAAGTTTGAAATAAAATGAAAACAAAAACAATTAAACAAAAAATTTTGATGTTTTTTGTGTTTATTTACATTTTATGCATATTTTTCTATTTATTGCCTTTTTTCAGAGCAAGAGCGTATTTGAAATTTTTTTTGAACATTCAGCATTTTTCAGAGCATGCGCAGCCTTTCTCAGAGCATGCTGAGCATGCTCAAGCACCAGGGTAAATACGGGCCTGGTTTAGGTATACATTCTAAAAAAAACCTGTTTTGTCTATTTCTTTTTCTTTGATGGTATAGCTTCATTCAACCACCCTAAAATTAAGGCTTAGCATTATCCGATTATGGGAGCACCTTTATTAGGCCAAAAAACGGTCGTCATGACTTTTTCAGCAGACTGTGACTATGTTTTTTTTGTGACTGTGCTTATTTTTACTGTCAATTTCACTCTGGGTTCTTTTTTGTATTGTTATTTCGTTACCTATATTTTGTTAGTTTTTATATTTTTTTGTCTAGTCTCCAATGGGATTTGTTTCTGTTGATTTGGTCATAAATAAATATATCTTAAAAAAGTCCTCCGACAGCAGTTTTTTTTAACAAAATACCTTTGTACCAAATACTCGAACAAACAACTAAATCAATTCAATGCACTTTATTGCGTCGATTCACTTGTTAAGTAGACTTAAGCAAAAAAATCCTGTCAAAATATTCAGTGACAATTTACGAAAGTCACATTCTCTCCATTGATCTATTTACTTTAAGTGTCGATTCGCAAAATAAGTATCTAAATATTCATTTATTAATTTGTATAGAATCCCTTGCACAAGAGATCGAAATGGAACGAAAAGCTCGTCAACAGTCTGGAGATCGTGATGTGAAAAGTCCCCTGCAAGAGAGGCAGCAAAACTATTACAAAAATTCGGTATTGTTTGGCAGTGCAACTTAATATGATCAAAATTCCAATAAGGGTGTATTCGAAAAGTCCCCATACACATAGATAATATAGATGCTTCGCAGAAGCTTTTAACAGAATGTCCTCGAGTGCAATGACCACTTTTGGTGGCGAACGGAAACGTAAATCTCCTGTAACCTGAAAACCGAAACATTAAATTCACATTAACCACCATTTTAGAATCTAGACTGAAGTTGAAATAGAATATTGGAATCGTAGTTTAAATTAGTCCTGTTGTAAGTGTAGGGATTTGTTGATATCAGTGCGATGAAAATGTTAAGAACCGCGTTATTCATTTAAGCTCAGTAAAAGAAGAATGAGTCTGACTCGGATCATCAATTGTTTCTAAAACATGTCTTCGCTGGCTAAAATCTTTTAGATTTTCGAATTTTGTTCGTTTACTGCCTTGATATAATTTGGTTGTCGAATAAAATATTTTGAATCTAAATTTATATCGACTGCTGTCCGAAAATAATCTTCCTAGCTCCAATATACTTCATTTCGCTACAAAAAAACAAACTGTCGAAAACAAACAATTTTACGATGTCACAAGCTAAATCATATACAAAAATAAACTTGTACGTGTACAAGTGTCGAAGTTTTAACAATTGTATCCCGATAAATAAAATCAAAATAAAACACATGATAAACTTGAATACAGATTAAACTGATCATGTAACTGTCAGTTGCTATTAAAGACGAGTTACGTGCAGAATCCACAAATATAACGTATAAAGTATCCAAAAAAATATCCCATGACATGCAACCAAACCTGTTTTCAATCTTATCAAAACACCTATCATTCGCCTCTAGCTAATAACCGATCGAATATGTAACTTAATTTTACTTAGTCATAATCAACTAGATCCAATAAGAAAACTATTCTAACAATAAACAACTCAAATATTTAAACAATAATTTTAAGAATAATTAGTGTAAAATATACATTAAACCAGAGACTCATAGATTATGATGAGGATTTTAAGCTTAGCAAGAAACAGAATAAAATAAAAACAAATTTAATTATATGTTAATTTATGTAAGTTTATTGATTTTAAGTGTGCTAAAGAATGCAAAAAAAAATTTAATTCGTTTTGAACGGACTTCCCATTCAATCTTCATTTCGTATTAGTTTATTTCAAACTGCTTCCATTGAGTTCCCGTTTAACGTTCAGTACACATTCGAATGCATGTATATAGTAATTTAAGAAAAAGAAAGCATGTGTACTTCTAAATGTATGTAGCAAATCCACTGCTGCTTTTAAGAAAACTGTATTTCACAAATAGAGTTGCTAAGAAAACAGATACTTACGTCAGAAACATATTGCAAAAGCTGATTTAAAAAAATATATTAATATGATGAAAATATGAAATTGATGATAACTTGATAATGTGAAATAAGAAATCTTAGTGAACAATTACGATAATGCTGAATAAATTATTATTTAAATTAACTGAGTCGTATCAATCGTTTTATTTATTGTAAAATAAACAGAATAAACAACGCTGGATATTGAAATTAATAAAGAACTTTGATGACAAATAAAAGTTGTCGAAACATTAAAAAATGTGTTTTTTTTTGTAAATCAGATCTTTTTCGATAATAAATACAATAGTTGAGCTGATAAGACTGATGGACTTTAAGTGAGTAAAATATTATATATTTTATTTGGCAGGTATTCTTCGCTGTTGTGTTTGTCTTTATTTAGATTGGAATGATGTCACCTGCAAATTTCCTGGGCCTTAATAGTACTTAACTGAAGATTAACAAAATTGTGTTCTGAATTTGGGTGCTTGCCTCCTCGAATGCTGCAAACTATAGCGGGGATCAAACATTTTGATTAACCGTATGAATATATTTATTTTAGGAACTGAGTCAAGTCTATTTAGTTGTAGCTACTTTGAAACGGAAGTAGTATCTGAAGAATTATATTTTTTCGATGCTTCGACAAATCTCGAAAATCGAAGTAAAAAATTTTCACACAAAAGTATTACGAGGATAAAAATACTGTTATTTTGCTTTCGTCCGTATTCACTCGTATGTTATATGAACGTGTTAGCTGTAGAACGAAAAGGGAAAGAAAAATAATTCTTAGTTTTCTTAATAGATGATGCCAATCAATGCGTGATATTGTTTAAAAGATTACATTTATCCATAAATGGTTTGATCAATTTGAGTTTTGATCAACATTGTGACAGGAGAAAGCTAAAGAGCCGATTAGGATTAGGTTAACAAAAACTATGAATCACCAAAGATGAACGCTGAATATCTACAGTAATTAAATATGTATAGTAATTCAAATTAGAGCTTCTGAAATTGCAACGGAAGTAGCTGAGAAAAATAAACTAGACATTTTTGCTAACAATACAAGAAGCCGCACATAGACCTATTTGGTCCATAGTGATACCGGATAAGTGGACCAAGAAAAAGAAAGTTCAGTCCAAGCGGTCATCGAAGGCCGCGTACTTTTTCGCGAACTGAAGGATGTCCTTCAGCCTCTATTCCGCCACGTGCGTGTGTAATTTTTTGGCATATATTTATTAAGCGATGTTGTCATTAAATTTGCAATTGGGAATGATCCTGCATTGACAATTAACAACAAATATTAAGGTTTCAAAAATTTGAAAAAAATTTGCAGGTGGTAGTCCTCAAATTCTTCTCACCACCATAACTTCCAGCGCAATCATTCAATCGAAACGGAATTCACAGGGTGGGTTTAACTTAGCGTGAAGCAGATTTGGTGTGTTTTCAGCTGCGCTGTTAACACAGGGTTGCCAGTACCAGACATATTCGTAAATATTACACCAACAGATGCTTCCATTGTATTTATATTCATATGCAAAAAATAAGGAACCAATGTTTAATTTTCCGAATTTAAAAATTTTGTTGGATGTCAGCCTCAAACATCGTTTAATCGCTGAGACTTTCGATGAAATCCTCGAATGGAAACGAAAATTCAAAGAATACGTTTAACTTTGCTTGAGCTTGTTATGGTAGACGTATTGCTGTTTCGTTGGCAAAGTGCTGCCAGCACTGCGCGAACATTTTCATCATTTATTCTATAGCAGATGCTGTCGAGAAATGGTTTTTGTTGCTTTGGGTAAGAAATGGTTAATATAATACTACAAAAAAGTGTATTACTGCTGCGCTAGAGTTTTTTGTAGATATTGCGGCTAGTATTATTCCATGACGCATAAATAATACGTAGCGTCCTTCTTTATTTCTTGGAGCATATACGCCGCATGATCTACCCCAGCAGCGGAGAGCTAGCAAAACGGCAGGCCAACAACCGTTGGAGCCGGATAAAACAGTCCTTCGCTAATTCAAACAAGGGGCCTTTACGGCCATTTCTATGGCATCCTGCTCCAGGAGTAATTCATTCTTATTTTTGCCGTTGCTGATGATTTTGGTCATCTCAACCACTTGACAGGATCTCCGGTAGACTTCAGTACAATTGAGATGCTCTACCAAAGTCCCATTAGCCTCGAATATTCGCCGGACTGACTTGGACTGACTTGGCGTGGAACGGGTTGAAATGAAACTTCACAGTAGGTTTTTGGTGCGATTGGATTAACGTGGATTAACCGAATTAAATTCAGCTAGTTCTACTAAAGTGAAGTATATCGCATCGGAACGTCACATATATGAATAGGACTCAAGTGGGCTTCGAATTTTTCAATCCTCAAACCCTCGATCCGGGTCTTTTAACGCCCAAGTCGATCCGATTCAGTAAAATTTCGTGATCGGATCGACTTATCTCAAGTCAATCCACTGCGGGTATACAACGCGGCTTGACTAATCCTAATCCAATTTGAAACCACGTTATAGACGCGCCTATTGATTTCACTAATCGCTACAAAGTTCCACCTGAAAAGGCTGGCCAGAACAAAAATCTAGTTAAACACAAATTTCTTCTTTTGATAAGCTCATCTATCTCTAGGATATAATAGTCAATTAACTCTATTCATCGGACTGATTTATTGGACTTTTTTGTGAACGGAGAAAGCAATTAAATTTAAAGTATTGAGAAAGCTGAAAGTAAAAACGTCAAACAGAGGGAAAAATAAGTTCACTATGCACCAGAGAATAGATTCTTTGTTTTCTGAGTAAATTGAAAAGAGGCTGTGTATCGGGTGCTGTGGGATTCACTGCAGTTTCTCTTTTTCTACATTCTTTTCTTTTCATATATTTTTTTTTCATTTCTGAGAAACATAAATTATATAAGGGATGTAAAGGAAAAATGCCAAGGCTTAAGCTGATGGTATTTTTGGGTTGTCCTAGGCAACATATAATCATCACCAAACATACTAAACCAACGTAGCTCGTCCTTTCCAATTAACCATATAAGACACAAAATATCAATTTATGCATCGAGAATACTTTCCCCAAGTCTTGAAAATTGCGAAATTTCACCCTTTAATTGTGGTCACTGTTTCGATAATAATCAAAATAAAAATCACCAATAAAATCCTCAACTGTCATGTACAATCTGATCGCACACATTTGCGTACACCAAATCCAATATTTGCGAGGTATTAAGTAAGACATGAATATTCGCTTACTGGATTTATTGAAACCATATGTTGGAAATCGTTTTAATTAACATGTGTTTGCTCATCGATTACATACAATCATTTATCATAAAATATCCGAGTACTCGAGTAATATTGCATACGTACTCAGCAGCGATAAATAGTGCGCTTTTGTATTGATAAGGTTCGAAGTATGATATGAATGAGTATATTCTTGGCAGCCCAATGAATCCAGATCCAGAGCCACTTTACTCGAACACGCATTCTTCTAAGTGTACTCCAGCCAGTAATAACAATAGGGACTCGAACGGATTTTTGAGGATTCGTGTTCAGTGTGTGTTTGTATATGCGGAGAAAACACTTCGAATCGGTATCAGATTCTGATTCATTTACGGAAAACAATGGATAAATTACGTGACATGAATTACGACTTGAGCTATGCACTCGTTCACTTCTTGTGCACAAATGTTTTCAATTTGATAGCTGTAAATGAGTGTGGTGTGAGAGGAGTAAGTTTTCTGGGATTTCGGAAAATTAGCAAAAAATTCAATTTTATTAAATCAAAGTTACATTAAAACAGCCTTTAACCTAGTGTAGCGTATTTAATTTTTGAGGTGAATTTAAGTCTATTTAGACCTGTTTCTTTTCATGTTTCTGTACGAGCACAAACTTCAACATGTTTTTTAGCTTACAAATTATATTGGATACCTGCTTCTATAGATTAAAGGAATAGCAAATAAATCTTCATTTGATCTGCTTATTGTCGAAATGATCACGTTTGAAAAATAGAAATGAAACCGAATGAAAAAGAAATGAAATTTTTCCAACGCCAGGTGATTTAATCGTCAAACAATAAATTTGATCAATTACACCCACGTTTACCGTGCACACGTTCAAAATAATCTAAATCTACATACAACACTACACATATTTGTGATATATTTGAAAATGAAAACCTGAAGTTTTATTGCACGATGACGACGACCGACGACGATGTCGACGGTTATTTTTCATATGTGTAGATCGTAGTGTGTTTAATGAACTCGTTCATAATCCCCGACTCAATCAAAATGTTGCCTGTTGTTTATCTTATCAGAAATTTTATTTACTTTCGACAGACGAGCGAAATAAACAATTTGGAGAACAAGAACACATGTTAACCATTCGAAAAGTAATTCAGGTGAATTCATTTCAATTTTCACATACGTACGTTTGTTTGTACGTATGTAAGTAAGTGAGTATCGATGTGCCATAGGAATGCATGCCTACTAAGTGTATGTTTGTTCGAAGCAACGAGCACTTAGTAGGCCCATGTGCGACAGATACACATGTTCATTTGCCCAGATAAGTTTTTTAGCAAAGTGTTTTATTATCGCAATGGGGGGATATGGAGATATTATTATCGTCAAGTAAATAATATCTAATTGTTTTGCGATTTTATCCACTATTTTCCTACTTAGTTCGAAATGATTAGTGTCCGTATCTACTTAGTTTATTGTTTTTTTGGCGCTCTAGAAATTTTTAATGTTTCTTAATGAGTCTGCATACTTTACTGATTCAGAGTCTTCTCTAGCCATGAATTTAATCTAGCGAATCATATTTCAAGGAAAAACGGCTTACAATTGAAAAAAATTAGGGGATGAAAATTCAAGTGGAATCACATGCTCGTTTAGGTTAATATATTCTACGTCATATTAATAGCAGTAATTTATTAGAAGAGAGCAAAAATGTGGGAAAGACGAGGGAAAATAGATTAGGATTTTTGACGACTCTATTATGCATCCAGCTTCAACTAAAACCCGACGGACTGTTATTCGGTGAAGCAACTTTATCAGGTATACTCTTCAATCTCATTTTCAATAGTATCTGTGGCGATTCTAAGATTTTTCTTCATTTTTCTTATAATGCAACTCCATTTAAAGTCGAGTGGTATGGGTAACACAACCAACATTTTTTTTAAAACAAACATTTTAAGAGGGCTAGAATTATCATTTAAACATTTGCAGTTACTTGATTAGGTTTCAAAAAAGCTCGTATAGCCTAGTGTAGGTATAGAATATCGGCTATTGGAGTTTGAGGTCCTTGGTTCGAATCCAGGTTAGGATTAATATGCAATAAAATTATATAAAAAAGTCAAAAATCGAAATTCAGTTATTAAAATCGAACCAGAAAATGAAAAATTTTGGTCATGAAAATGGTTTTGAAAATTGCTTGTAGTAGGATATCTTTGCTTTCCATCAGAACTTTGGCAGGTTGTAATATGAATAACCTGCACCTACGAATTTTTGGGTATCCTTTATAGTTTATCACAAACATAAAACAAATGTGTACATAGTACCAAAAGTAATAGATATATTATGGCCTCGGATACTATGCGTTTACTCATTGTGGTCACCGAATTTACCAGGAGGTTACTTCCACAAAGATTTCCTAAAAGTAGGTTTTTGAGAAAACTAGTAAAAAAAAAACAAAAAAAAACCGAAACTGAAAAAAAAACGAAAGATGGACACATAAATACCAATAAAACATTGGCTCCTTCATAGTTTGAGCCATCAATCTTAAAATGAAGATTTATGCAGGCTTCGAAATGAAAAAAGAAGAAGACCTAAAGCCCAGTGTGACTACGATTTATTGCGTGCGCTTATATTTGAACTATAGGGCGGATAATTTGGCAGAATCGTTTCACTCCTCAGGCCAAATCAGTAAAATACTATAAGATTTTACTCGAAAAATAAGTTTTCATTCCCGAGTCAATCGTAAATATGTACTTACATGCTTTGTTCGTCTTTTAACTTTCGTTAACCATCCGAACACAAATAACGACAAAGCTGAGGAGTCTGATATTTCATAAACAAACGGAAAACGCATTGCAGAGCAAGTTTTAAAACATCCCAATGCATCAGTGTGGATTATCTGTGGTTGGGTATTTATCCCCGCATTGCAATCACTTCAATGCATGACTATATGCACAAACACACAATAAATGTTTCAATATTCTTATTCAGTTGTATGTACCAATAGCGTTGCATAATAGAATAAACTAATTTGCTAAAAGCTCGGGTCAAACTGACTGCATATCCAATCAAATAAACCCTCTGATCCTCATACACTACAACATTGTCATACTAATATTAAAATCAACACAATATTAGATACAAATCGATCAACGACAGTGTTTTTCATTGACCACAAGCACACAGCACCAGTAATTAAGCTCCGATATCGAGTATCGACGCCACAAAGGTAGATATCCACTGTCAGAAGAACCTACCATTATGTGCATAGGTTGCATTGCACTCGACATGCATAATAATTTCATTCAGGTGGAAATGAATTTATCCATCGCGCAATTACGAGAAATTAATTTCTATCGATTCGCAAGCATTTTCCACAAAGCTGATCGTCATCAGACCGCATAGTGCTTGCACGATGGTCGCATACAAATGGACACACTTGTGAATAAGAACGAACCGAATGGGTAAGACAAAGACTCCTCAGCTCTTTAATTATTCTCTAGACGAACTCAAGGAAAAACGAGAGTGAGAAAACTGGCTTCGGCGATGGCAGCTTGTTGGACTCGAATGCGTTTCTTTTCGATTGTTGGGAATTCATCATTTGTTTGCATCGAATTATGTTTACAATTGATGGAATTAAATAATAGATGAACTCGTTATATAGGTGACTGTTACCGAGGATTAATGGAAGTAGGGAAAGTATTAATGATTATTGTGTTGAGCTTCTAGGGCTTCCATCCATGGATTAAAACGGTTGTTGCTATAAGTTTTGCGTATTTAGAGTAGTAATTAAAAGTTCAGGAAATAAATTTTATGGGTGCGTCTAAGTTATAATTAGAAACTGCTTTCTTATACCGTATACTTTAATCAGCCGAATTAGTATAAATTGAATTTTAAGTAGAAGTATAAAGGTGATCCAAATAAACTGAAGGCATTGGAAGATTGAATCAAATAAGATCAAGTATTTTACCATTTGTATAATAGACACCGAGGTTAATTGAGAGAGAAAGCATAAAGAAATGAAGGAAGGCAAGGTTAGGGAAAGACTATTGCTGGAAATGATGGTTGGAAAAAATATATTTTCACACAAGACATATTAAAAGTAAAATTTTTAGAGCCAATCAGGACTATTACAGAAGAAGGAGGCGGATCACAGTTTGCCCTGCAAAGTGGCAGTGCGGAGCTCTCTTCGGTTTTCGTCCTAACCGAAAGATATATAAAGTGCGCAGAGGTAAACATTTCATTATACTAAATTCATAATTAATGTAAAGAAGTAATCTATAGGATATTAATAAAATCGGAGATTTGGACTTTAGGCACTTATAGGCACATATTAAAAAATTCTTTTTTTTTATACAGCTTGCTGCTGTCAAATTTGATTGTCTTTTGGTGAAAATTCATACTTGATTGTAAGCGAATTAATAAAACCCCCAACTCTAGCAAAGACAGCAACGATACAAAGAAAAAAACTTTATTATATCTATTATAGATATATCAGTATTCCTACTTTAACCAAATTATTAGGTTATAGTATAAATACTGATATATCTACAAAAGATATGAAACAAGTTCTTTCATGAGTATCGACTATAACTGCAGTATATAATTTAATTTCTGTTACAGCTAAATTATTCCTTCTGCGTACATATGATAAATATTTATATTATATCTGCCGTAGATATATTATGCTTTTCAAAATACACCCATATACTCATGTGAGATATATTATATTTCCGTCATTTTATATCTGTCAGCGATATATTTTTTTTTTGAGTGTACTTTTCCAGAATTTTAGTCAGAGGTATGGACAAATTATGAGTGGAGCAGGTTTTTGGCCAACTTCTTCTCCGGCTGACAGAGAAATAAGCCTTTCAACCACTTTGGCATAGTTTGAAGAACATTTTGGGAATAGTTTCAATATTTATAACGTTAGGCTGCTTCTTTTCCATATAACTAATGCTGATTGAGCAAATATTTATTTCGACGCACTCAAATCCAGCAAACAAACTCTTCATTTGTTCTTTGTGACGCAAACGCAATAAACATTCTGCATTATGTATATGTTTTCATCCATAAGAATCTATTTCAAAAGCATCCATTATTTAATAAAATTATTCATTTATATGCCATATGACGTTTATTGTGATTGTATGAGTCGCAAAAATATTAGATTAAATCCTGAAGCAAACATATTAAATCACATATTTCCTCTTGAATTTCGGTAACAGAAGTAGGGTAGGCAAAGCATTTGTTGCGCATCTACCACGAAAGTGAAAATGGAGCGAAAGCGAAAAAGGTGAATTACAAATTTACAAAGTGCACTTCCGCGATATTCTCTGTTCTGTGCGCAACGCACGTATCTGTATCTACGTTTTTCTGGATATTATCTGCAGAAGCATATTCACTGAAGGAGGTACTATGTGGTTTTCCGAAACCGCTGTTAATACCACAGCTGTTAGATTTGCACACGAGACATGAAGAGCGACAAGATGCAACGACAGCAAGAGCAGATACGTGCATACATGCATATAACGTACGTTACTAAAATTGTCTAGTTATCTGATATTCAACAACGGCTGGCGCCAATATTCGCTTCGTGTGGTCAACGTATGCCTTCGATTCACCGAAAATTTTGCACATTTGAATTCATTTCGATGACCTGCTTGCCTACATGCATTTTTTTATTAACATTCTACACTTGGAGAATCTTCACAATTTCTCTGCAACATTCGGTGTTTTCGATTTTCCTTGTCTTCCCTTTCGTGAATGAACCTTGAGATATCGAATTTATGAAAATAATATCGGATGACACACATTCGCTGCTGGCGCACATATTCGAATCAATAAACCTAAATATTTTGCATGCGTGTATTTACGAGGAGATGCATATGCCGTGCGAATATGAGCGCGCATGGAGTTGATTTGCACGCTACACGTTTGATGGCAAGAAGACCACCACAGTGGCAAAAACACCAAATTTACGACAAAAAAAACTCCAAATACATATTCACATTCGATTCGCAATAGGCTAATGTAGGGTTTCCAGTTGTTTTGTCAGAGTTTTTTCAGCATCCTCTATTCTTTGTTAAAATTTATTCATCAGTGTTATGGTTGATTTTGTTTTCGTGGTGGAAAGTATCCACTTTAGCCGGAAGTTTGGATGAAGGAACTTATTTGAAGGACATGCGGGATATGATTTTTTAGGTGATTCATCTATTAGAACCAAAATCAAATAGTTTTTAGTAATTCTGCCACTTCTGCAGATTTACAATTGAAACAATTAAAAAATTTTGAATCTGAGTTAATATTTCTACTGTAACTATGAACAGCCGTTTGCGTTAGTAAACTAGGACGCTTTTGTTCATTTAGTACTATGCATTAACATATATAGAACTCTATACACTCAGATGTGTCCCACAAATTTGCTTCCTATGATGGTCTTTATTTGTGGATTAATACACATTGTACCAGTTCAATTGATTTTTTTGGTAAAATTATAAAATTCAAATTTACAGATTTATTAAATGGAAGTGTAGCAAAGTTTTTAGAAAGTTTGGAGAAAGTATAAATCAAAATATCGAAAAACATTTTTAATATACACTCGGAAAAATATTTCTACTTTTTGAGTAAAAATTTACATACACTGAAAGAAAAACTCTTGGTTGGTTCAACCATTTTTAATAGTATTGCAACGATTCATTCAAAATCGTTAAACGAACTACGGAAAATAGTTATTTTTACTATGTTAATATAGTTAATTTAACGATATAAAAGTAGTTGGTTCTGGTTATATAAAAAATATCACAACGTTCATGAAATCAACTGTTTTAATTGTTTCATAACCACGAAGAACAGTTGATAAATAGAAAAATATTCATCAATTCACTCAAAACTTCAACGTTTCGAATTATCAACAGTTTTTATGGTACTTAAACTACTTTGCAATAGTTGATTTCAGCAAACGTAATTTGGAATTATTCTACGCAAAGTAGAATGGTTTCAACATTTGGACGTTTTTCATGCTCCGAATGAAATTGTTTATCAACCACGCGTCATGGTGCATAAAAGTAATCAACGATTTTCTTATGGTTGTTTTAACTATAGCCCTAGTTGATGCAAAAACAACTAAGGCAAACTATTGATTTTTCATACTCCTCATACTCATGCTCCTATTCTATCATAGAAGTTTCATATGATACATGGCAAAATTGTGTTCGGTTTGCTGTTCGATATAATTCATATGCATGTTATGCAGTGAAGCCTTTATATTACCTTGTACGACGCTATTTTGTTCACAATACAGCGTTTTCCGCTGTAGCATAGCATTGGGCCGCGGCAAAGCGCAGTCAAAAAATTAGAATGCACTGTTTTTTATGGTAACGCGCACAATAGCTGCGGCCGAATTTGCGGCAGCGGCAGAATTTGCCAAATATCTAATTTTGCCGCACCGCTAGCGGTGATACCTACCATAGGTTGGCATCACCTTTAGGTTGAATTAAATCTGTTTGAATTAGGTTGAATGGTCTGGTGGAATAGACAAGCGATGGCTGATGTGTATTGTGATAAGCCAACCTAATCCTCGCACAACAGCATTTAGCAATACAAAAGAAAAAAAAATGAATTTGGTTGGTGCCTTGATTGCATTGACAGCGGCATTGTCGGTGCATTGTGATTCACCAAATTCAACTGCGGCATTCACGCCTCCCCTGCCTATATTTCGTAATATGTATGGAAAAAAAGTAAGCAACCACAAACAATGGTTGGAATACCATTGTTTGTGGTTGCTTACTTTTTTTGCACCACGGACGTTGTTTATCAACCACGCGTCATGGTGCATAAAAGTAATCAACTATTTTTTTATGGTTGTTTTAACTATAGCCCGTAGTTGACGCAAAAACAACTAAGGAAAATTGTTGGTTTTACCAAGATTTTTCTTTCAGTGTACTATATGCATAATCAAAGAAAATGGATAGTGATTTGGCGCCAAAAAATGTTTACTCAGTGAAAACAATGAAAATCACTAGTTTCAAATAGCTGACATTTGACTCACCCTGAGTAAAAATTGGTATAGTTTCAAGGAAATGTTGCGATAAGTCGCAGACAATATTCTTCAGTTTATTGATATTTTTCTTCGAAACAAGCAAATATTTTCCACGCGCCAAAGCAATGTGGTTTGATCTCAGATAGATATTGAGCTCAGCAATTTTTCCAGGAAAATATTGACTGAACTGATAAATACTATCGATTTTTCGTTGGCAATTTTCTTTAAATCAAGCACATGTCTTCCTTAAACTCAAGCAATATGGTTTGATCTCAAACAAATATTTCACATGATTTTTATAAAATTTGTTCAAATTAAAGAGACAAATTCTATTTTAACCAAAGAAATTTTTATTAATTGGAATAGTTTATTCTTTAGTAGGTTCAGCTTGGTCTTTGATGTCTGCAAATATGCGGAACGAAATCGAATTATGATATCGAATAGCTAGGTAAAATTATTTTTCGCCCAGAAAAATTTGTTTTCAATCTGGCGTTGTCTTTTCTTGGAATCGAAACTTTTGTCTAATAAAAAAAGATTTATTTTGAATGGGTGTAGGCTCTTTTAATCGAAGCCTTCAATTAAGAGAGCTTACTTACCCATTCAAAATAAATCTTTTTTTATAAGAAAGAAATTTTTTACGATTTAACACAGATTTGGATGGCTGTAAACATATTGTAGGTAACTTATATTACACTTATATATTACAGCATACAGCATATAATACATAACTGTTACATGTGGAGATATTAATTCAGAAAGAGAAATTTGATTAGCTCAGAAAAATACTTTGAAAAACAAAGAAAATGTTATTGTAAAATAGAATGAATTGATTCCAAACAGAGAGTTTCCAGAAAAGATATATTATATTATAAAACCAGAAAAAATAGAATAACTGATTCAAATCGACGGCGAAATTCTGTTTGTGTTTAGAAAAATTAATATCGTTCGAAAAAACCTCTATTCACCAATAAGAGCCAGCTGGCCAAAATACTTTAGCTACTAGATTTTAAGTTTTCTTTGTTAATTAAACTTTTTTTTAGCTTTTTTTATTTCATTGTCTACTTGCTCTTCGATTACGGCATAGTGGTTGAGGCAAAATAAATCGAATTCTCTATGGATTCGTTAATTCTTTTCACTCCATTATTTTCTAGCAAGCCATACTAATGGGTGACGGCAAAAGTTTTGTCGATTTTAAGTGCAAATTCAAAAGACTTTTGTAAAATGTCATTTAATTCTTTAATAAATTACATAGTTTTCCTTATTGGCTATAACAGTATTCCTCGCAACTTGTTGATCCCATAAAAATAAAATTTCACGGCCTTGGAACTGAAAAAGGAGTCAATGCAATTTCATACATCACTGTCAGGTGAAAAAAATTCCACTAAGAAAATTATAAGAAAAGGGGAAAAGATAGATGAGTATGCTGCATGAATCATAATTTTCTCTCCAAAGAATTAAAGTTTTTGTTGCGTGATTGTAGCTATGTGAGATCTTGTCTCATATTGATGAAACAAAACTGTCATTCTATTGATTAGTGTGGGATTCTTTTCGAAAGGCCATTATGCAGATGATCCAGTTGCTGACAATAGCATTCCCTATCAACCGTTTCATTTTGCTTAAGCAGCTCATAGTAGGGAATTCTTTTACAGTTCCATTAAACAAAGAGCATAACTTTCCGTTGGTGCAAATCTGGATTTGAGCTTGCCTCCAGTGTTTTTTTCTTTACGCAGGATGTTCTTTTACACATGTTTTTGATCCACTTTTCTTCCCCTGCTGCAATTATCCCCAAGAAAAGTTCCCGAACATCCGAACATCCCAAGGACAATGCAAGCGGATAATCTGTGCACTAAATATTTTTGTATCAGTTTATGTGGTACCCACATGGATAGCTCTAACATCTGCCCAAGAAGTTCAATATTCTGAGTATAGTTGTTTGGTGAGCTCTGAACTTCTCTGCAAATTTTCCAGACGTTTGATATGTATTCGTTCAGACACAGAGGAATGAGCTCGGAATGAGGTTCGTCATTTTAGTCAAAATTTCTGGAAATGTTGACAAGTGCATTCAACAACCTACAACCACAAACTTATTGAATATTTTTAGCCACCGTCACCGCACAGTTTCCTTATTTGAGCTCGTATAACAAAAGGTAACTGAAATCTTCAGCAGAACTAAGGTGCTTTTGAAATGAAAGATAATCTCCTACCACATTACTACGCAGAAATAATTTTGATTGTGCTGTTTATTAACATGTAAAAGAATGACTCATAAAACTTACAAAACTTGTACATGCCAATAATATTTCGAGTCCTTACCTCATCAATTTGACAGAGAGCTCTAACTTTCTCAATCATAAGTAACTTTAATTTTTTTTCAATTTGCTCCTCAAAATCCTTTACTCTAAGTAAAACCTCCACATTTACTGAGAGTAATTCACACAGGGCTTATTTCTTCCTATGCCATGCCCTTTTGCGCAGAAACCTCCTTCCAATTCGAGTACACCGAACGATAGCGAGTTCCTTTCCTATCTATATTTAACCACTGCATTAAGTCGGTTTTGCGGGAACTATTAATAGGAACTTAAAACAAATTTATTAAAGTTCGTTTAAATTCAATCGAATCTTCAAAATGATTTAACAGTTAATAAGACTTGTTTGGCATACATTTTCAAAGCATGTATTTACTTTTTTTTTGTGGAGAATCTTCGCTAATTAATTTGGCAATTTTTTTTTTGGACCACGTGATCATCTTTCGGAAAGTCGTTGGTCAGATCATTGCACTTTTCCATATAACTACTGCAAAAACGTTTTTTTACCTTGAAATTTTGTGGTTGATGCAAAAAATATTTTTTCAGTAATATATTATATAGATATTTACATGATTTTTTGCATATGCCTAAAAAACAATCAGAAAAGTAATAGAACAAAAACAGGGTTACTTAATTGAATGATTTGAAAATGTTAGAAAAACGAAAAACTCGATTTCCATCACACTTCAATTCATACGACTTCATTTTCGAATTAATCGATTTCGAATCGAAATTCAACACATGTCATTTAAATTTCATCATGAATTTTGTCCTAAGACGTTTTGTAGCACACATTTGAGAAAATATTGTTTCGTTAGCTTAAACGATTCAATAAAAGTTATTCTATTTATTTTGGAAAATGAAATTTATTTTCGGTTTTTGAATTTTGCACAATAAGTTCTTCGAAGCGGTGAATATCTCTTCTTGGCATAAATCTGTTGAAAACTCAAACGATCTCTCACAATCTGTGATCCCCTTTGAGCTTAAACTGACGTAAATCTCTTTGTTTTGGTTTGTATTTTTGAACGTAGAACATTATTTTTCGCCAGAAGTTGTTAAAACGAAAACGCTTTCATTTAAAGCAATTGATTTTTTTTTCTAAAAATGATTTGGAAAAAAAATTTTCTTTTATTCTTATACGGAATGATGATGCACTTATATAATTTATTGTCTTGAAAAGCCATGTATATGTACCAATCCATTTTATTCTTTGAATCGAAATAGAGTCAATCAAAATATACTGCAATAATGCCAGCCTACTCGAAATATATTCCGGCAAGATCTTTTGGGTATTTGATTACCTTGATTTTATCTGTGGCCTTGATGTATCTAAATGCTGTTATATATCTTTTTGAGTGACTCTATTGCTACCTCCTTTGATACCTCAGCCATATCGACATTTTTAAACTCAGGAAACACTATGCGATGGATTTTGATGCGGGATAAAAAATCAACTAACATTTTTATTGAATTTTGGCAAATTACGAGTTACATTTAGACTCACGGGATAATCATTCAACACCACCTGGAACTACAGCTCAGGTATTTGATTTCTCAAAAGCCAACAAACTAGGATTTTCTCACGTGCATGAGCTCGCCTCGGTGCATAGTTCTTTACGTGACCCCAATTATGGCCATGCCGGAAAAACTCTTGAATTCCGGTGTCTGCCGGAAAGATGATAAGCATACGGAAATCCAGTTCAAAAGTCTTTTCATTTAGCCCGAACTTATCTTTCTGGGAACCTATAGCCGGAAAACCAACCATCCCACATTCTAGGTTCTTTGGAGACTTACTTTATTTCCCGCCGCCCACCGTCTGTCTTTTGAGTGGTTTTCCTGAACTTAATGTTGTCATGTCTTTTCTGTTGCGAAATTAGATTTTCCATAGTTCGAATAAACTCCAATTGAAATCCATTCCGAGTAAAGTCATCAATTTTTATTGTTTCTGGAGTGGTGTATGGGGAGCTTGAGGCGAAGGCGGAAAAACTACAAACAACCAAACACTGGAAATCGCTGATACGACGTGCAAGTAGGGTACGTTATCTTGTACAATTGTGATTGTCGGGGATTGTTTGCTCCGCAGATATGTCGGCGGTGTATTTGTGTGGAGTCTGTGGGGAGCATGTCTGCATTGCATACGAGCGAATGAAGGAGGGGCCACGGCTGCCCGATGCGCCAAGCCTGCCAGGAGGGGCTGATCGTACGATCCAAGAATATCGAAGACATTCGTTCCAACTGGAATTGGCAGCTTGGAGCATTCGTTGGAGGCCGCCCAGCTACCGAGAGTTTCCAGTCGGAGCATTTCGAATGCTGAAAGCTTTAGGTTGCGAACGGTATGAATGACGCCAGGCGGATCTGGTTGTATTTCTGGTTAATCCACGCGCTTATAAGGAATTCTCACGTGCATGTCGAGTTTTTGCTACTTCTTAGCGAAATTCTCGTATCTAATTACCAGCGCCGTCTGCAGCTGGATCGGATACTAAGCAAGTTTTCGGCTCGATGCACTCTCGGCATGGATTGTCTCGTCTGGTCTGGATTCTTGAAGTCGTGTTTCATTTTCGTCTTGTTTGGCTCAGGCATCTTATTTACTTATTTCCTATTCTTGCAGATTTATGTGCAACGGATATTTCGGAGTGTTGTGTGACGACGACCACGAGTCGCTTGCACGTACACTAAGCACAGAATGGTAGAAAAACAAAGGGAGCGCGCATGAGCACGGCCTTGGTACGAAACGGATGCATATTTTCTCCGTCTTTATGTGAAACAGACATTTCCCATTTTACATTTTCACTGAGTTTTCCATTTCCTATTCAGGGGAGCATAGCATTTTTTCGTGAGTATTTCTGTCTTGGGTACATATCCGATCCGAGTGGCTTGGAGTGACATGGGGATGGGATGGGGCATGTGAACTTATCGTTTCGAAGACGCAAACGTACGTTCGCCCTGAAATGTTCATTTCCACTCTGAATCGGGATGCTTCACTGCTGGCGGTTGGGTTTGGTTCAGGTTCTGGTGACAACTACTACATTCAAATTCACTTTTCCACCCAAAATCTTTGCGATTTTATTCGATTTCGGTTTGGATTCGAGAGCATTGCGATAACGTGAATGGGAATGGGAATGGGACCGATGCCGACTCTGGGAGTTGGGTCTCGGAACGAGAATGGATTTTATGTACATATGAAAAGTGGGCTCGAGGCTTGAGAACATATAAAACTCATAGGATTGGAAGCGGACTATTCTTCGATTTCGTCGTCAAATCGTAAAAATCTACACTGGAAATGGGCGTTTCTTATTTTCATTTTCCCTGGTTTTTCCTTTTCTTGTGTGATTTTCCGTATTTCTATTTGAGACGTACATTTGTAGTGTACGATTGTTGGGAATGTGTCGCATTTGTAGGTTTCTTATTCGGTAGGGGAAGACTCGTCGGTGATTCGTCCCACCAATTGCAGAACAGAGAACTGTACCCGCACTTCACCTGGTCGCACGGCACGCGAAATCATCAGGCCAGACCCCGTATCTTACCCAACCCAAGGTTCCCGTCTCAGACGTCGCTTTCATTGTCGGAATATTTCTTTCAACACGTTTATTTACTTGTGTGATGATTCTTTTCGATTCCAGTGTAATTCCGAAAAAAAATAAAGAATAGGAACGATAACAGCTTTCCTCCACTACTGCTCCTAGGTCCCTTCTTTACAGTCGAGTAGATAAGAAAATAGTCGAGTGTCTATATTTCAGTTGTTTGCATCTAGAATTGTGGTATTTGCAAAAGCTGCAGGCTGTTGGAGTGCTGAAGAGTGGGGGCGGGTAGCAGAACTATAGAAATTCGAGGCGGGGTTTCTTAGTGTAATATAATTTATAGAGATAATTATAGTTAGCAACGAAGAATTTTGCACTCTTTGAGTGCAGTCAGATTTTGCTTGGCGTTGCTGAAGGCATCCATTAGAACCACTTAATGAATATGAAAATAAAATTATAACGCGCGTCTGCTCTGTATGTTTCTGTCTGCGGTTGAAATGGAAATCAAATAATTAAACAGTTCACTGATGGTGATCTCAAATTACTCCAATATGCAAGGGTTGACCTATTTATACACGAGAAATTAGTTTCAGACATTTTGTAAATTATTCCCTTTGGGTTTTGTAATCTATTTAAATATAATATATACATTTCTTGATTTCATGAATGTGTTGGGGATACCAGTTCCGGAGTTATTATCGTATTTGATTCGATTTCAACGTTACAATAAACGCTATAATAAACAAAGCATATATAGCAGTAATAAGCAAAGCAATAATACACAATACATAATAAACAAGAAACAAACAAAGATTGCATACTATGGTATATAAATAAACAATAATATAAACATAACATATAATATGCTAGGCAGTATGCAAAGCGTTGTAAAATCGGTAACATAGTTAGCAATACTAAAAATGGAAAAACTTTACTTATTATTTTGGAAACATATGAAATCTGTAAAGCATTTTTCAGCAATCAAAAATAAGAATGATACTGATATAGCTTCGAATCAGATATCCTAAAAAGCGGAAACAATAAGATGACTATAAGGTGATGTATGATATATGAATGGTGCCAAGTATATATCCGTTTTGTATTTTTAGAATGCACGGATCCGATTGCAAATCAATAAAGTTGTTTGATATCACTCCAAAATGAAAAGAATTGTCTCGCTCTGTTGTTTTTCGCTGTGCCAGTGTAGGAAAGGAACAGCATCTATGAACCATTTCTCGTTCTGCTGATGTGAAAATCTTAAAATTAAAAATCGATTGGTAAAGAGCCAGCAGATGGAAATAATCATAGTAGAACAGCCTCCAATTCAAATCAATATAGCATATATTCTGTCAAAAAGGGAATAAGAAAACCCAATGTTGCATAAAAGAACCCAGTGTTCAATTAGTGCGCCAGATTTATTTAGTGCAAACCAGTGCATAGGTAAGCACTTGTCCTAAACAAATGCAGTAAGTTCGCGCTCATTGTCATCCGTTTGTGGTGGCGCACACTGGGCTGGAGAAAAGTCTGGACAAAAGTCAAAAAATGTGTGTCAAAATGTAAGATTTTCAGGTATAGGAAATTTTCCTTAAGGCTTCAGTTAACCTAATTCCACAAAAAATTTGTTATTATAGCGAACAACAGTGTGTAAGAAGTTACTGTGAAAACGGTCGAATGCAAGTAGAGCGTGAGCCGCTCTTGCGACACATTAATGTGACCTTCCTTTGTATTAACTGCTCGGTGACAAGAATGTTTATTTTCGTTTGAGTGTAAATCTAACTTGTTTAGATACTTTTCAGAAAAAAGTTTCAAGCACTGAAAACGCCCTATTGAAAAAGGTAAATTCGTGCCATAAGAAGAAAAGAGAGTGTGATTTTGCTTCGTGGAAACTGAAAAATTCTTCACATTTTAACGTCCAACCTTTTTTCATTAGATTTCATTGACTTCAAATTTTGAGAATTTCTTTATTAAGGTATAATTAATAACATATTCAAAAAAAAGGGCCATAATGAACCATAAATTGAGATATAACAATAATTCTGGGGTCAGAATTATAAAATTTAAATTTTCAGTTTAAATCCCTATACGTTAAAGACCTCACAAGAAACATTTAATGCTAATTACATTTTAATGATGCTTCTTTTTTTTAAAATTAGCATTATTTATTGTATATTCGTAACTACCTTTCTTGATGTTAAAACAGCTAGAGAGGTAGTTGGGAAAAAAACATCATTAAAATCATTAAATATTATGCCAAATGAGTCATATCCCGAAAAATTTAAATTTTTGTTCAAATGGGGCTGTGACGATACTTCTGCTATAAACGAGTACATGCAGCTATTTGAACCTGAAGCATCATCTGAGGAATCCGGAATATTCTAGTGATAGCATTTTTATGTTTTCTACTGTTCCGCTTCAGCCGACTGCGCTCTTAAAGGAATCGGGAGAGAAAATCATGCTGTGCGAAAACCCACATCCTTCACCGACTCGATATTGCCGACCAATAAAGTTTTTTTTTATAAAAGAAACAAAAATCACCTCTAGAAGAGAAATAGATACTGTGCAAGAAGAAATAGAAGATCTGGAACTTTTCGAGTTCATAATTATACTTTTTTTTCGAGTTCATAATCATATTGACAATGCAAAAATAATAAATGCGCTTACCAAAACCTCGAGTCAATCATGCTATTTGTGTGGCTGTAAGCCTACTGAAATGAATATGTTAGAAAATATTAAAAATCGACCGATTAAGACGGGAAACTTGCAATGCATGGATAAAATTCCTAGAATGCATCCTGCATATAGCTTATAAATTGGAATAAGAAAGCCAGTTATGCGAGGGGCCACTTGTCATGAGAAGCATGCGGCTGAAACCAGGGAAAAAAATATCCAGAAGACTTTATAGGACTCTATAGGGATAACAGTGGACACAGTGGTTCAGGAAAGTGGGACGTCCAACACCAAGAGCTTGGCTCGTAGATTTTTTAAGCATCTAGATTTGGAACTAGTCTTCAGGTATTTATAAAACAAGTTTCTCAAATTGTTCACTATGGCAATCACTTTTTATTCTTCGTTCTTTCTTATTATTTCAGGTTATTTCAAGCGGAATTACAATCAAGGAAGAAAAGTTCAACACATTTACTTATGATACTGCCAAGCTGTTTGTGGAGCTATATGGCTGGTACAGGATGCCTCCCAGCGTACATAAAATCCTTTTGCATGGTTCTTTAGTCATCAAATATGCTCTTGTTCCAATAAGGCAGCTTTTAGAGGAGGTACAGGAGGCAAGGAATAAAGACATGAGGCGATTCAGAGTCCATGATACTAGAAAGTCCTCATATATAAAAATCTGTGAAGACTTTGTTCACATGCTTTTGGTCTGATCGGATCCTGTTATTATAGGCCTTAGAACTTTCCAGAAGTTTCCGTTGAAAGAGCTGAGTCCTGATGAAAGGGAGCTGATCACGGATTCAGTGGAAGAGGATATGAAGTATTCTCCGAGCGAATCGGAAAATGATTCTGATTTTGAATTATTGTAATATATATGTAACAATAATAGGTACTTGATTTTACTAGAAAATAAAAAAAATATGTTTCAACCACTAAAACACCTACTTTTTATCTCGTATAATTTTTTAAATTGTTTATTTAAGCTATTCCAATCTTTAAGCCCTTGTTAAGTCCATAAAATAATTTTATCCAGCTAGAATCGGAATTCAGCCCAGGGTGCGGCGTGAACGTCTCATCACCAGTGATGATGCCTTTCATTGATGTGAGATCAGATTCGACGCAACCTAGCTTGTCAAAAAGACTTGTTATTATTATATTATTATTTTTGTAGAAGAGATCAAAGGTCATCCGGGAACGAATCTTGTCTTTAGTGATCTCTCAGCTTTCCTTGAACGCTTTGCACTACCCGTAGGCCTGAGCTTTTGATAAATGTGGCTAACAATAAGATTATTTTAACAATTTAAGCAAATGAACACATAGAATTCCGGTCGCAACACCATATTTAATGGAAATAATTTTGTGCAACAGTTTCATCCATTGTAAAAATCCGGGTGTACTGCTGAGGTTGCATTAATTGTAATTTTTTAGGACAACATATTTTTCAATTCAATTGTATGTTAAATTGCTGTACTTTCTCATTCAATATCTGAGAAAATGGCACAGAACCAGAAGGATCCGTTAGTAAAGCTACATGGTTTTCCAAATAAACTGATCAGAGGTAGAGCAATGAAGGCAATAGTTTCATCACCGTGTCGCAAAAATAAGGCACTCAACTGCTCTTAACGTAATGTAAAGATAACTATAGTAGTAGCAATCGGGCGATTTGAGCAAACTAGGCGAGTCGGTTTCTTCGTACATTACAAAGCCGAGAGGCGGCCAAACCGCGGTGTGTGTCATAACATTGCTAAATTAATGCACGACATTCGCCTAAGACGCATTACTAGACTTCAGTTTAGACAATTATTTCCGAGTGCATAAGAAACATCTGCAACGAAAACAAATCCAGCATAGTTTTTCAAACCTACAAATATCGTCCCTTTTGATGTTTCGATTATTCTTCGCTGACTACCAAACAGAAAAGAAACCTGTATTAAAATCACAGTGCTCTAAAATTACTCTACAAAACGGTTCCACTAGTAAAGAATTCTTTTCGTCACCGCAACGAGGTTGCTCTAGTTGGCTTAACCTACAACTTAGTCTTGTCAGTGCCAGTTGTACTTGCTACAAGGAAACATTCCACACAGTGTCCTAGTCACTTGACAAGCAATAAATACGATAGTCTTTGTATTTGAAAACTGATACTCTGAAAAAGAGGGCAGATAGCCTCGCCAAGAAGCACTATTACCAGCTTCTTAAGGAATAATTGGTCATTGGATTAAAATATTTGATTTAAACAAATTAAATCAGATTAGTCCAACTTAATTTGAGCTCTGAAATCAATGCAGGTCAACTGGGAATAGATGGTAAAATCTTTGAAATATTCCAATAAAGCATTATTTTTTCCTATTAAATCCTTAAATCCTGCAAACACAAATATCAATAATTTAAAAATAAAATGCTAATTCAAAAAAGTGATAAATTAAACAATAGATCGTGTAAAGGCAACAATTGGATACATTTAGCATCGTATGGCTTGGAAAAATAAAAGTTTGTTCTTAAGAAAAAATGTTAAAAAAATGTAAAACTATTATAGATTTGCTTTAGAATATTCACAAGTCTACTTGGAAGCAATTCAACTAACTTCTTCGTAATGCGGAACGGAATTCTGTTCCGCTCTTCCGAAATGATCGTCTGAATTTTCCTTTTTTGTTGTTTACGGCCTTGCGTTTTCTAATTAATTCCACAGTAATTCCACAGATGTTCTATGGAATTTGTATCCGGGGCCTGGGGAGGCGTTTCAATACAATTTGGGCAGTTGTATACTAGACAAAAACTTACACTCAAAGCCTTATACCATTTAAAACCTTTACTCTTAATTTGACTTTGGTACCTAGTTACATAACTCGACACCTGCTGAGTGATCGTGGCTGGATATTACTTTTACTGCCGTACTATTATTGAGTTTAATAATTCACATTTTTGTTATTATCTAAACATTTGGAATGAAAATGTTTGTAACGGAATATTATCGAATTTAAAAACGTCTAAATCGACCTCCAAATGGTTAAATCTGTATACCTAGTCGGATTAAATTTTCAGAATAAAAACTAATTTTCTTCTTTGTACTATTTTATCTTGAAAATGATCACCCTACACTGATTCATTTCTCGCTTAATGTCCTTAACTTAATCAAAATGAAGCAATTATCATTTAGCTACGAACGATACGTCTTCGATCTTCGTTCGCAATTAACCAAAGTTCCACCCAATCACTTTATCTTCGATGGATATGGACATGGTTGTATCCAATATAGTACTTACTTATCTACATGCATTTGTTTCGTTCCTAGCTCTTATTGTACATCCGTTTCGCAACGCCCTGTTAATTCATAAAAAACAATTGCAGTGCAATCGTATCGAAAGCAAACTGCTGATTTAATATTGTAGAATCGATGACAACCCCGCGACCCACCTAAATTCAATTGCAATTGCAATTTGCAATTACTCTTACAATGCATTGATCCGAGTATCTATGAAGTATGTAGGTATAATTGCAATATTATTATATTGCTCTAGTGTGTGCAGTTAAGCTTGCGCTTGCGAGAAATGGGCAATTATCTGGCGACTTGAGACGGAGTTTGTCTGTTAATAGTGTTGCCGAGTGCAAGAGTTTGTAGTCACATGCCTATTTCATGTTTGAACAGCAAGAAAATATATTTAACCCTTCGGCGACAAAGAGCGTTTTAGTGAAATTCTAGGTATCCTTGTATGTCTATTCTCACAAGAGATTTAGACAAGTTAAGGAAATAAAAATTGGTAATATTTTTTAGCTTCGTTATGATCATGCTTGGCAAATTTTTAACTCTGTGCGTGCGCTAAATGCTTAAAAGCAGGCAAAGAAAATCTGTAAAATTTCAAGTTGCGATAACTTCCCACAAAAATATTAGATCATTACGATATTTGCAGGACACATTGTTGGGCATAAGAAATATGCCTGTGTGCTTTATGGTAAATGCGTGGTCAATCCTATAAGAAGAACATGCACGTAATAATAGAAAACCCTCAAAACCACAACCCTCTTAAAAAAAATGGGCTTCTTAGACAAAAATGCTAACGATTGATAAATTTTGTGCTGTATCTATACATTCAAAGATAAATTTTCAACATTCCTCATAGCACAAGCACTGTAAGCTTTTAACAAATTACCCATATTTTTAGTACCCGAAATTTATGTTCAAAATAATTCGCGACCCCCTAATCCAATTCAAATTCACAGTTATTTATTTTTTTATCACCAAGCAAGGTATAAAGTACATATACATAAATAGATGCTAACAAATTAAAACAAGGTGTATAAATACATATTATACATAAACAGCTAAAGAACATAATGGTCACAAAGTTGAACAATCAATATAATGCGACAATAAATGTAAAATCAAAAAACAATACAGAATTAAAAAAATGAACTTGTCAAAAATAAGAGGTTTGTTTTAAGATTTTTTAAGATACGCTAGGTTGATAGACTAGAAATGGTAGGATAAGAGAGCCTTGGTTAGTCTAGTTTTAAGGGATGTTTTGGATGCTTCCCTGGTTCGAATCCAGGTTCGGACGAGGGTCCGCACACCAAGCTTTGAGCTGACCTAGATCTAAATAGGTACTTGAAATAATCAGGGGTAAAGCGAGTCGTGAAACTAATCCATTCATTGATTCTAAATTTGTAATGCAACTCTCTACCAGCTTCGACCCCTTGACCCGTACGAGGGTTGTCATGGGATTACTTGGATATCGTGGGGGAGAAGTATTGGCTCATGGTTTTGAATATCTTGCAGCATCTATTTATTGGCTTATTATTAGCGTATGCTGCGCTATACTTATATTCAATTAGCAATCGTCGGTATCTAGTGACTCTTACTGTAAATTAAGTACAAACCTATCCTTTAGTCGACATTTACAGCGTCTGTAATGAAATCGAAACTGAAGCAAGCAGATATCATGAATCTTCTGGATGCAACTGGCTGCAAGTTTAGGAGTTTAAGGCGATATTCACATCGCGGTAAATTTCTGAAATCACAAGGACGGTAAAGATGTCTAACAGCGAATAGTAAGAATTACTTTTGAGCACACTCAAGAAGAGGGTGAACGAGCGCCGTGTATAGGAATTTTGGTCGCTTAGTGAAACCAAATAGTTTACTTGTTGGAGAAATCACTTTGTGACATATAAGTTAACGCGGACTCTTTTATCCAGGACCACATAGAGGTCGAACATATTGTCAACCCTACTAAGTGGATTATTGCTTAGAAGGTACGTAAAATGTACGAGTGTACTTTTCCGAAAGAAGATAATCTCATCATATTTTACGATATTGTTTTAAGTGAAAAAAGTTGGCGTCTGATATAATGAATTTTCAGGTCAGCCGCTTTGAGTAAATGATTATATCAGATAAAACCTCCGACATGTCTCATATAAAAAGGTACACCTGAGTTGACATGATTTCTTTTTCAGATTTAAGCCTTTAGAATTTCACATGTTGTGAGTGGCTGAGGTAGGAGCTGAGCCATCTTAATAGAGATCCTACAATTCCGAGCCACTGCAGCTTGTAAATCAAAATTGAGTGATCATCGCGGTCAAACGCTTTGCTGAAGTCAGTGTAGACTGTGTCAATTTGATCACTTTCCTCCATTTTGCACAGAACACAGGAAACCATCACCATCAAGTTAGTATTGCTAGAACGACCTTTCCTAAATCCAGGCCGGTGTCCGGTATTTTCTATCAAGGTCCGAAATAGCATTAAAAATATCATCTCTAGAAATGGTAATAGCGTCAGCAAAAATTGTTCGAGTTGCACTCGGAGATTAACAGGCTGATGGAATACTGGCTGGGTTAAAAACCTCTTTAAATTTAGCTGCGTAAAATCAGCAAAATCTTGAGGAGAAGAAGACATTGAGTTTTTGTTAAACATAGAAGAGGGATAACCGGTATTTTCCGTTTCATGTTCAGAAGGTCAGAAAACTTTTTGGGGCGGTGAGTTATATTCTCGCTGGTAATTTAACTGGAACTGTTATACGCTTTGTGAGACTTTTCACTGTCTTGTATTACTACGATGACTAGAGTTTATTGTCAAGCCAAAGCTCAGAAAGCCGATCGCTTCTCATAGTTTTGGGGCCACATAATCGGCCCGCGTCAAAAACTACTTTGTAAGATGAATTTGCAGGATCATCAAATAAGTTGGTAGAAAAACTAGGATAGAGCTACAAGCTATGACTATTTTCGATATTTTTTTTATAACGAATCTAGAATATTCAATCAGAAAAATAAAAACTGTTTGCCTTATAGCTTCTGAAGCAGTCATCAGATTGAAATGAAAATCACGAAATACAACTTTTTGTGATAAAATCCGTCTACCCTAATAACTTCCCACGCAAACATCAAATCTGAAAGAAAATCACAGAATAGTTATCTTAACATAGTATTTGTGCAGCATCAGACATTTTGTTAATGTATTACCAACAGATACTTTCATCTTATGTCGAAACCAATATACACATACACCAAGAAATATGAATTTTTAATAATAATTTGCTTCGAAAAGCAGTTAAAATATTTTTGGGAAAGAAACTATTGCTTCAAATTGTGAATTGAGACTCTTCATTGTTGACAACCTTTTTATGTCGATTTTATGTCCATTCGCAGTTTTTATTTGAAAATTATCTCTATGGTAACACAGTTTCTCTACAAAACCCAACTAAACTATCATCCATAGACAGACAACAAATGGGAGGTGTGGTCGAGCTGTTGTTTAGATTATTTGCTAGAAGAAGGTGAATTCAGACTTGCTAGCGCTCAGATCTGGTGAAATGTTGCACGAGAGTCCGACACCGTCATGATCGACTCCACAAAAGCAGTCCTTACTTGACATACCGGTTCACATGCTTTCGTTTATTATTACAGTTTATATGAGCATTTGCAAGTTGCATCGTGGCATGCATATATATATACAAACGAACAATGTCCGTCTGTTATTCAACTATCTTTGTACTGTTCTGCCCATTCTGGGCACTGTATGCAGGCGGAAGAATCTTTTTTCGGGCTGAAATCAGTTTGTTTCGCGTTTTTTCTACTGCGAACGCCAAATAGACAGATACATTGCATTCCATCGGAACCTCTGCGCTCTGCAACTAAAAGGATGATTTGTTCTCATTCAGTCGAGCCGGATCGTTCGTGTACTTTTTATTTATTTCGGTTTAATTCGATTCGTAATTAAAAATCTCTTTTGCACAATGTTTAACATGGTCTTTGGATGTAAGCACGCGGATTGTTGGCAAACGTAGGTCACGTCATGGTGTAGTATATTCGAAGGAATGTTGCAAAGGAGTTACACGAGCTGTTGCATTTGATTAATCGGTTCTGATCGATATAAAGTGCAACGTTTAGAGTTTAGACTGCAGTTGAGAGATTTGAAATAGTTGAATTTCGCTGAATAGAAAATTATATTTAAAGATCAGGCAGTGTGCAAATGTACTTGGTGCTGACGAGTCTAATGCTTTGTCTTTTAGTTCATTCACCAAACGTCAGATGTTTCATTTCAATTGAAGAATTTCATAATATCGGGGATTAAAACAGCATAATCAGTGTAAAATCGAGAGCACCCAAGATGTGATTGTTGTACTAAATCAATTTTCCAGGATGTTTTATGTTTGCTGAAAAAAAAAATCTCAGCTGAATTATGACTGGTCTGCGTGCATACTATAAAGATATCCAGATCGATTCACTTTTACTCAATCAACAAAATCACTGCTGCCAATAACTGTTCTAGGTCTCAAGAATTCAAAAAAACACTTCGCACCGAATCACGAATCATTTCGAAACATCATCGAATAATTCACTGAGACGATATGTCTGCGAGTCTGAAGATGCTAAAATAAAACGCCCAAAGGATCGCATCGGACATTAAATGACCGCGCTAATAATATGCATAATCAAATTTCTGATCTTGGGAGACGAAACAGCGACGCGTTCAGTTCGGATGAGCTTTGAATCGATATATGTTCTTCATTCGAGTTGTCCGCGTTTCGATTCAAGTTGCACTCCACTACCGCCGCACCGATATGGAAAAGCGAAAGGCTTTGATATCAAATGTACGCGGGAAAAAATGCCGATTGCGTGTCCTAGCCGGCAAGCAGAAGAGCCGTGAGCCGGTCGAAAACGAAGAAGAATTGAAGAAGTTTCTGTGTTTTATCAGAAATAATTTGCCGCTTAACGTCTACACAAGATTATCGTGTTGTCCAACTATCAACGAATTTAATTTATTGACTCTCCACCGAACAGTCATGATATGGACATGGTAGAATGTTAAAAGAAAATCCCAATATCACACGAAAACCATATATTGAATGCATAGCGTGTCATGCACTCACCTGTGTATTGGCAATCGTATTGATTGTCTGCTGAGAGAAATCGACCCTTTTTGTTCATAGTTCGGTGTTCTATGTTTGGAAAGTTTTGTTTTCATTTTGGATGTTAGAAAAATGTGAGTGAAATTACTTGAAAGGTACTTTACTTTTTATTACTTGAAAGGTACTTCCTCCGAAGACGTCCATGTCTCGGAGCAATCAGAATCTGATTATTCAGAAGATTATACCTTTTTTGCAACCCTTTATATAGAGCTACTTTTTTTTATTATTTTACTAAGTCAGGAGAGTATCCATATACATTTTCAGCTCAATATATTAAAAATTGACAAAATTATGATTTTTTTTAAAAATGCAAATTTTAAAATCTTCACAATCGCCACCGTAAATATGCAAAATAAATACCTTTTTTTCAAGGGCCACAATAGGCCTAATTTTTTTTATAATTTTGTCATATCTTGGGAGTATCCACTTAAATTTTTAGCCAAAAATATTGAAAATGAAATAAGTTACGATTTTTTTTAGTAAAAAAGCTGATTTTCAACAAAACTGTTTTTTCTTGAATTTTTTTTAGGTATTTTTAGGACATTTAAGGCACTTATAATGTATGAAAACTACTAAAAAAGGTCTCAAACAATAATTACAATTTTTTTCAAATGAAAATCTTCAGTGGCGGCGATTCTATAGGCGTTCAAAAGTGGTTGGGGTCAATTTGACCCCAATTGTTCTCGATGATCGAAAAAAATAGGTGTGTTCTCGGAGGGTTAAAGAAGCAGAAGCAGCACCGAGAAGTGAAAAATCTGAAATGTAAAAAATGGCCATCCAAGAAAATGATTGGGCTGAGGCAGACACCCACAGATCCGGGATGGTTTTAGGGCCATGACCCTTGATAGTGTTGGGGTCATGCCACCCACTGACTCCGGCCTAAATAAGAGTGGCCGAAGTTCCTCCCTAATAATATACCATCGGACCCTGAAAAACAGAAATTCTTACGGACATTCGCCCAATAAGAAGGCCAAAAGGTCAAACTTTATAAATTCATTATATTATTACTTCTTAGATCATCCTCATTTTTCTTTTTAAATATATTTTGTTTTGCTTTGTTCATCTGAACATGAAGACTAAAAATGCCTGTTTTCAGGCTGAGTTAGTTATACAAAGTACAAAAATTAAAAGTCAGCAGAAATGTGTGGCATAAATGTTTTTTTATGGATGGCAGACTGTCGCTAGAAGATGACAAACGTGACGAAGTAAAAATAGGTATGAGACAATAATATAGATAAACATGTATATATTATACATAAATTAACAAAAACATTGATTGAGATTATCTCAGGAAAGCGAGATCCGACTGATTTGAAATTTTATATATGTACAAGGATTAGGTATGTCTTGAGTTAAAATTAAGTCATTAAACCCCTTGACGACGGTGGGAATTTCGGTGAATTTTCAGATACCCCTACATTTCCCTGAGAAGAAGAAATTCGAAAAAAATAAGTATGACGAATGAAAACTGATATTGTTGTGAGTTTTGGATTTTTTTTAATCCTTTAAAGGCGCTGAATGCCAAAAGTAGGCATTTTATTTAATTAACTTTTTGTTATTTTTTATGTATAACTTTTAAAGAATTTGCGTTACAGCGTATCTATATAATGGCAACTATATTTATATGGCAGTATATTAATGGCAACAAACGAATCAAATTTGATCGCGATTAATAAAATAATATATCATTGATTAGCAAAAATTAGAAAAATCAAACTTAAAAATTGAATAAGAAGTTAATAGTTATAGCAAAATTATGATTTTAGCAAAAACGAATATAAAACAAATCATCCATTAAAATCAAATAAAGTTTCTTTTTCAGAATCTGAAATGAAGTTAATATAATTAATTTCCCCGGAAAATCGTTAGTTAGTGAAATATCTAATCTGATCGTAAAACTTTAGCATCCGATTACATGTGGGTATTTCTATAATTGTGGATCACACTGATCGTTGTTAGAAATATAGAGGAATGTTTTTTTTTGCAAACTATGCATTTTCCAAATGGCCTTTAACTTTCCAAGTACTATAAGTTTAGATAAGGTCATCTTATCGTCCGAGTTCTAAGATCTAGATTATACAATGTCTTGATTACTTTATTAACTTAAAAATGCCTGTTTAGAATTTTTTACTCCAGTTAAGCATAACATAAACTAGGAATGAATTTACAAATGCCTGATAGACCCTATTTTCGAAATTAAGGTTTTAATTTTTGTTCTTCTTAAAAACCTAACAATAGGATTAGATTAGATTTGATTTTCCTAATATAGCCAGACGAGTTAACCTGCCATCTATTAGCATTATCATGCATTTTCATAATATCATGCACCGTATCATGCTTATTGATAATTTTCTGCCTGAAAATTAGATAGTGAATTTTTCATGCACGTGAAGCCAATTGTAACATTTATTAATATACAACTGAGCCATTTATATGACAGTCTTTCCAAGAGGTTTGAAAGTAAAAGCCCCAAAATCGTTTTTAGAGTTTTTATTCAAATTTGAAGCAAATATTTTGGTTCCAAAACGCCTTAAAATTTGGCAAAAAGTCCAAATCAAATTTTCAGGTTATTTGCCGGTAATAATATATATGATAGTAATTAACATAATAATAATAATAACAATAATTTTTTAAATTCCTAATTTGTTAGGTTGTTTATGAGTGGGCTTAATTGGAGTTATTTAGATTTAAGTCAAGTAAACATAATTGAAAACATAATGCTGAGATATTTTAACAGATTTTAACTATCAAAGCAAAAGTCAAGGGGATAAAACGTCAAGTTTTACTTCTACGTTTACATCAACAGAACAGGAGAGAAAACAAAAGCATCAAAGAAAAAGAAACATTCAGTAAAATTTTAAGCAAGCCATAAAACGTGAAATACTTCGGTGAAATAGCATTATTTTAAAATAATTAAAACTAATTGTACTGAAGTCAATACAAATCTCTTCCCGATTAAAATTCCATACCAACGAATTCCCCGAAACCTATCAATGGATCATTGAACTTGGGCCAAGATGTAATTTCGCTTCAAAATCTACTATATACAATACTTTGGAGCCTCTGATATCCATTTCCCAATAGATGTACCTATTGTGCAAATTTCAATAGTCACGAATAATCCATCCATTAACAAAACAACAATAGTTCAGCTTAAACTAAATAAGTCTAAACCCGAGATAAACAAACAAGAAGGAAGAACATCAAGATTACTTGAAGCTTAAGCTACACTGGTATGCAAAAAGCAGTATTTTAAACGAAACCATATATGCTCGTATCGGAGTCAATCTACAGGCTTTGAAAGAGAGGATTTAATTGAAAATTCCCCACAAGAAAATTAGTTGACGATATGAATAAGATATGATAAGAAAAAAAAAAATTAATCAAATGATCTGAGCATATTGTGCAAAAACATACGCAACTGACCTGACATGACAGATTTACAGATATATTTCCCTGCGAAACATCGCTTTTATGCTTTTCCACTCAACTCCGCATTTTCGCAACCCGCCACTTGAACAAGAGAAAGTGATTAGCGATCAGATCATCAAGCTGCGGTTGTTGCGGCGGCGACTTTTTGATGAGACGTTCGCTCTGAAACCTAATCCCGAGCTTGCTGCCAGCAGCATCACTAACATCAGTAAGAAACCTCAGGTCCCAAGTGCAGAATGGAATTTTCAATTAGAAATACCATCTTAGAGTGTTTGGCTTTTAAGCTACTGTTTGTAGTTTTTATCCAGATCATTTTCGTGTTTTTCATTAAACTGAAATTCCTGTTGATCTTTCTCCTCGCGCTAGCGCATCGACTCGCTTCTCAAGTGTTTTTCTCTCTTCTCATTCATTTAATGAAGCTTCTCGCTAATAACCTTCGTGGTACGTTTAATGTTCAACGCGGTGGATCAGCAGTCAATGGAGCAATTCATTAGCTGGTTGATAACAATAAAAATCTATCGATCATCAATCAAAGCCGCCGAAAATAAGAACGAGGCATGGTTGGCTTTTTTGTGCGTGTGCATCCTGAAGCGAATGATTGAAGTCGAATCGAACCTGACCTGACCAGGCTGCACTAGGTTTCGGCCGACGTCAGTAACAGTTTCGAAAGCAGGTTGATTGTAGCGGTTTAACAAATGTGACTTTAATGATGATTTCTGAATTGAGTTGAAGTTGAAACAATAAAACAATTTGTTCTAGCCAAGTTTGGTCTGAAATAAATCAATTTTCACGGCCGAGGAATTTGTTTTGATCGGACGTTAGGCACAAGCTTGGCCTGATTTGATACGGAGGTTTTTACAAGACTATACGTGTGCGAGTTTGTGCTAGATCATTAGATGGTAATATCGTTACTCAAGCATTTGGTAATACGAGTTGGATGATTTTCGTAAAAAGTAGAAATTTTTAAAACAAATATAGTGTTTTTTTTGACAATGTTTCTTCATGGGTGGCCGTCACAACCGTGCAAATTGCACTTCATATTAGATCATTTCCGATAAACAGTTATTTGTTAGATACACCGAGAAGAGCAAACATCCAGATTTTGAAAAAATATCGGTCAATAGTCTTGGTGAAATATTTTAGTTATTTAGTATGTGTTCAGAGGGAAGAAATATCAATATGTATCGGCGGTACATTGTCTTAGGGTTTTCATAGCATATTAGAGTAAAGTACCAAGTAGTTAGCCTATTTAGCCAAAAAGAGAAATTCAAATAATAATATCTTTGTTGCAAAAAGATGTATAAACATCATTTCAATACCAAATAGAACTAGGTTCCCTTAACTTAAACGGTCAGTGAAAATAACAGACTTCCGTGTATAAATATAACACAAAATTAATTAAAATAAGTAGTTTTTCTCCATTGCCCATCTTAGCAAAGCCAATAGTCAGCCATGTAGTACCCAGTAAACGGCCTTTCTGCTTGAACAACAAAAATACAAATAAAATACAAATGTATAAATTGATACGTAAATATTGAAACTGTTATATATTAATCTTAAAAATATTTCAAAGTTTATTGAACTATTGGCAGACGAAAGGTAGTAGGAAGTAGGAAGGTAGGAAGGTTTTTTTTACAAACTTCACCGGTAAACTCTGCTTATTTTAAGTTTTGCCAGGTTCGACAACGATCACCTCCAATTTTTTAACTCATTATTTTCGATGCCAAATACAATTTCATCTTGACACCTGCTACATTTTATTTTAGCAAAAAAAGTGCAGTTCTTTTTTTGAGCCTTACGTTTATTTATAGTTTTCATGAAAATCCTTTCCTGGGGCTTTTCTTACATTTTCTTCCATTTTCTCTCTTTCTAACTTTTTTTCTTTTCTTTAGCGTTTTATTTTTCCTTTTCATACTTTCTCCAGTCTTCCAATGGTATGGCTCTAATAATGTTCATTACTTTTGTCGAGGATCTACGGCACTCATTTTCATGGACTGTATCAGATTACTAAATTGAAAGACTAATTTTTTCAGCTGATCATCCTCGATATTTTCATGACAACAGAAGGCGAGAAAATTTCTTCGCTAGCAGAAAAGAAAAGTGTAATAGCGTCTTTCTTCTTGCCTTTATCAATTATTTTTTATCAATTTCAATCAATTATTTGTATCCTCGAGGTGCAACATCTTTCCCCATTTTCAGACATCGCCATTGAATATTCTACTGAAATCGTTCAAAATATTGATAACTGCAAAATCATTTAAATAACTCTGCAGATTATTGAACATTTTTTTTACTGCCTTCTGTTAGCACAGTTTACCTTCTTGATATATTATGGTTAGGTTAGGTAGTAAAGAAGGTTGTCGGCTTCGCGGCAAGCATTAGTCCGCCAGTTTGATCCCATTTACCACCCTCCGCTGGCTTCTTAGAGCTGTCAAGTGATCACTTTGCCAAACTGAATTAGCTGACTCAAAGTAACGGTACTAGCCACATCTGCTAACTCTTGAAAGTGAAAAGAGCCAAAAACCTTGAGGCGTTTATTATTTAGGGCCGATCAATCGCAGTGAGTGTGCTCGATGGTGTCTTCTTACATCTCTTGCATAAATTGCTGGATGTCAGTCCGATTTTGTTCCCATGAAATGTGGTATGTCCTGGCTTCTCTGCAGTCCATCCTGTTTTCATATTCGGACTTTAGTTTGGCATATATTTTGCTTGTGGTGTCAGTAATTGATGCAGGGGCTACTACTAGCTCCTTTCTCACCAATTCATCGGCTTTTTCGTTGCTTACGACCCCACGATGCCTTGGCACCCACATAATCCGGATATGAATATGCCTTGCCTTTTCATTGAGAGCCAACCTGCAAGCGTTAACAGTTTCTCAAGAGTTTTTCAAAAGCGAGAATGGCTGCCGTGCTGTCAACGCAAGTCGTCATTGGTTTGGTTGATGTTCCGCTAATGGACTCAACTGCCATGCGTATAGCATATACTTCAGACTGAAAGACAGTGGCATGCGTAGCATGGTCCGATAGTCTACACGACAGGTGAAGGTTCAAATCCGTGGATTTCAATTGTACGGAAACTGCTTATTGAGTCACTCTCAGCGATTTTTCAAGCTTTTTTGCATTTGACTCGGATCTTCATCGAGTAATGCTTCGAGTTATTTTGGCTGTCCAGAGCTAGGATTGCCTTCAACGCTGAATCGCCATTCTTGATATGTTGAAACTATTTTCTACATGCTTTACCAGTTGAAGCAGTGTCACCATAAGCTTCAACGAGCAATGAACGCGCTTAAGCTGCACTTTCCTTTCAATTAAAGCAGAACACTAAAATCTCCCACAAATACTGTCTAATTAACACAAAATTTGACATATTCAACACAACATCCTAATCCCACTTAATTTCCCCTCAAACTTGCTTAAATTAAAATATAATATGTTAAGGTAAAGCAACTAAAATAAAAGTTGTAATGTATTTTGTTTTTTAATGTGTTGGAAGAATATGTATTTTGTTGTTGTTATAATATCATGAATTGTTAATGTTTTGTTGTTGTGTATAATGCCTTGTTTGGTAAATAAATTAAATTAAATAAAAAACAAGGTTTTTGTATGAAACTCAAAACGATATAAACTGAATATTATTGACAGATGTCTAACCTCTCTAAAACTACTGAAATCAGCTGTAACGATGAAACATTCATAGCAGCCAGAGCTATCCTTTGAAAACGGACCGAACTAATTTGTACAACCAAAATAAAATAAAAATAATTTCAAATATTAATATCAATCAATATACGTGCCAAAAAGAACTGAAATCTCAAAAGATCCTTTGTCAATTTAAAATTTAAGTCAAATTACCAACTATACAACTATTTCAATTAAGTATTGAGACGTAAATTGCACTCTAATCGAAAGAATGACCTCATAGCTCTTCCTTCAAGCTATGATCGCTTTCATTCCCGTCAATCAATTCCTCAATTTATTTATTGATATTACCTCACCACTGCGATAAACATCTAAAAATAATACATAAATATTGCAGTATCTATGTCTCATCTCCACACATCTCTAAGCCCCACAGTGATAATTAAATCGCAATTCAAACAATCCCCAACTTGATTTCAGCATATGAAATTGAAACTATCTTGTTCACATGTCGCAGCGAAACTATCGTGTTTATTGTTTCAACTGAATGACGACGATGACGACCAAGGACGATAAAATCCTATTAAAAGACACAGCAATAAAATGCTGGAATAAATGTAAATACCTGCACTTGTCGTCTATTAATTGTCGAGTAGTTAAATTTCCAAACAAACAAAATGCCCCAGCCGTATTCGTTGTCCCAATCGTTTCGTTTAAGTTGCTGCCCAGTTGCCTTGTGATTGTTTGCGATTGTCGAGCCAAACGGCATTCTGGGAGCACCGAAGAACAAGCAATAACACGAAATTAATCTTGTATTCTATCAATTCGAGACATTTGGGTCGTAAAATTTTTACAAATGCGACGACGACTTAATGAAATGTTTGTTTGCTTTAGTCTAGTCTCCAGTGCTCCATGATCATCATCCTGACCACATCTACGCCGTGTTTATTTGATGAATCGCCTGCGTTAACATGCTGTGAGGTCCACACATCGCAGCAGAAGAATGTCCTGATGACGCGGGTGTTGCCGTTGGCATCAAGTGCTCCGCGCCACTCATTGTTCGCTCTTGCTTGATCTGAAACTCATTAACACTTACTACTAATTATTCGGGACGCTAACGTCAAGCGTGTAACGGGGCCTGGGGGTGTTTTCTCTGCATTCGAGGAAAACTTTTTGGTCAATATGAATGAACAGGAACATCGGTGGGAGCTGATTATTTGCATTTGCAGCAGCTTTCGCGTTTGTATCTCGTTCGTGATGTCTAAGTTGGCAATAAACAATTAATAATTATACTTAGTAAAGGTAATTGAAATTTGATCATGGTTCCCTTCTTGTCTATAAATCAGCATAGACAACGTATATCATTTCTACAGCTTATCGAAGCCGAGCATATTGAAACGGGAAAATTCGATCGTTTTTGCGGAATCAGCCTCCGAAAGCAGAATCAATTGGAATTGTTTTTGCGGGATGATTAAAATTGAACAACTTTTTATTAACATTAAAAATTTTAATCTACATTGAAAATTCTATTTTGACAAAGTGGTTTCGAAAGTATGCACTGCTTCTCATCAGACACCAGCACACAGTGCATACTTGACTGGCGTGACCACTTGCAGGTGGAAATCATTACATTTTTATTTATGCTAGTTGTGACAAATTTTAACATCTCCGACTTATATCCACGGATATAATTTTACTTAGTAAAGGTAATTGAAATTTGATCATGGTTCCCTTCTTGTCTATAAATCAGCATAGACAACGTATATCATTTCTACAGCTTATCGAAGCCGAGCATATTGAAACGGGAAAATTCGATCATACATTCGATCGTATGCACTGTGTGCTGGTGTCTGATGAGAAGCAGTGCATACTTTCGAAACCACTTTGTCAAAATAGAATTTTCAATGTAGATTAAAATTTTTAATGTTAATAAAAAGTTGTTCAATTTTAATCATCCCGCAAAAACAATTCCAATTGATTCTGCTTTCGGAGGCTGATTCCGCAAAAACGATCGAATTTTCCCGTTTCAATATGCTCGGCTTCGATAAGCTGTAGAAATGATATACGTTGTCTATGCTGATTTATAGACAAGAAGGGAACCATGATCAAATTTCAATTACCTTTACTAAGTAAAATTATATCCATGGATATAAGTCGGAGATGTTAAAATTTGTCACAACTAGCATAAATAAAAATGTAATGATTTCCACCTGCAAGTGGTCACGCCAGTCAAGTATGCACTGTGTGCTGGTGTCTGATGAGAAGCAGTGCATACTTTCGAAACCACTTTGTCAAAATAGAATTTTCAATGTAGATTAAAATTTTTAATGTTAATAAAAAGTTGTTCAATTTTAATCATCCCGCAAAAACAATTCCAATTAATAATTAGCTTGCTATTTCACACCTTCAATATTTGGAATCATCACTCGTTATAGAATTTTCATTTCGATTCCGGGCATGAATGTATGTTTATTTCGGGACTTATTTCCATGCATAATTTATAGACTAAGAATTGTTTTTCACTTATCTCTTCTTCGACAAAACACGGAATTGACTATAAGCAGTAAGTAATGAGAACTTGTTGCCTGAATTCTTAACGCATGCAAGCTCACTTGATTGCATTGCACGTAGAAATTATAGCTTTGAAATTCAGTGCTTAGGTCTGAGGAATTTAATGTGAATGAAAGTTGCTTCAGAAGAGTCTGTGAGACAAAACGAGTTCGTTCAAATTAAAATAATTGCAATTTTTTCAATGAATTAGTTTAGAAGGAAATGAATGTTTTATAAAAATTTTATTTGGATTTTTTGATTGTATCTTATAATTTTATACTAATTTTAAATTTATTTGAAAATTAGTATAAGAATGTATTTGCTCAAAAATCCAAAGCTCGATAATGCACACTCTGTTTCAAAGCTATAAAAGGATTTGAAACTTTCCGTTTTCACGAGAACAAATATAGATTGTGATAAACGGTTTCCAGAATATAGAGTGACACCGGAAGCCGTAGACACAACTAACTGACAAAAAGTGATTTCAGTATTATAAACGACATACATTTATTGCATATTTAAATCGCATCAAAACTAATATTCAGTATTTGATGGGTTTGTCGTTCTTTCGCACCATACGTTGCAAAAAAGTGATCCGCAGAAGTTGTCTATCAGGCTAAGATCAATAAAACAATTGGGCCAGGCTGGATTATTTATTTCATGATACCAAAACCACACTCGCTTAAATCGAGAAAGTTGATTTCGGAAATGTTGCACTATCTCCTTACAGACCACAGCATGGTTTTAGGAAAGGTCGTTCTACTACCAATAACCAAAATGCAGAAAGGTGATCAAGTTGACGCATTCTACACTAGCTTCAGCAAAGCGTTTGACCGTGTTAACCACTCCATTTTTATATCCAAACTGCACTAATTCGGAATTGCAGAATCTCTACTAAGGTGGCTTAGCTCTTCCCAAAATGTGAAATTCCAAGGGTTTATCTCTAAAAAAAACTCATGTCAGTTCAGGTGTACCTCAAGATAGCTATCTTGGCCCTCTGCTTTTTAACATTTGTACATCAGACATGTCGGAGGTTTTATCTGATGAGCCTCATCTACTCTATGCGAACGACCTGAAAATTTATCCTGCTATAAAGTCGCCATCAGATGCCAGCTTTTAAAAAAAAAAAACTAAATTCCCTGGAACATTAGTGCTGCGTGAACAACCTACCTCTCAATATCGCAACATGTCAATTTCTCGAAAAAGTACGCTCGTACATTATACGTACGTTTTAAACAACATGGTACTTAGTAGGTTTGGCAATATATTAGACCTCGGTGTGGCGCTGGATGAAAAGCTCGGCTCTCATTTTCATTATGACAATATGGTTTTTCAAGCAAGTAAACGACTTGGCTTCATTAAGCGACGAGCCAGGGAGTTTGAGAATTGTTGGCTTACAAAATCACTATACACCACGCTCGTTTGTGCGCTTCTTGAATATGCTTGCATTATCTGGTACCGGTTTTCGAAATTCACAGCCATAGATTTGAATCTGGTCCAAAGCAATTCTTGCTATCCGTTCTTAGAGATCTTTACCATCCTTGTGTTTTAATATCGCCTTAGACTTCTTAACTTGTCACCACTTGCATCCAGAAGATAACAGTTATCAGCCTGCTTCAGTTTCGATGTCATTAGAGACACTGAATACAAGAAAGATTTCTGCTTAATCAGCCCGTGAGAGTCACTAGATCCCAACAAATTCTAGTTAAATATAAGCATAGCACCGCATATGGTGATAATGAGCTAATAAATAGATGCTGCAAAATATTCAACAATATGAGCCAACGCTTTTCCCCCCACGATATCCAAAGCTTCCTTTAAAAACAAAGTTACCAAGGCTTTCCTATTCTAGCCTCTCCAGTCTATCGGACTAGTATCCTTTTTATGACTAATTAATTATTCAATTTTGTTTTTGTTTTTAATAATTTTGCTTGCTCAATATTGTGCCCTACATGTAATTTAGCTGTTATGTATTTATTTTTTGAATGCTAATTTATTTATTTGCATAGTATTCTGTTGTATTTTATGCCTGTTTTTAATTTTTTTAATTTGTTTAATTTGTTTATTTTTTATTTCGTTTATATGTAGTTGATACCTTGTTTGTTAAAATAAATAAATAAATAAATAAATAGATCATCATAAATTCCGCGAAAAACTTCAGTGCTCTGTCATCAATTTTGTTATGTTATAAGAATTTGTAATTTTTTGGTTCGAAAGTTCTAGCAGCTAACAGTTTTCAAGTGTTTCGATTCCACCTTTGGATTTTTTTTGGCTTGGCTTTCATTAGTGAAATGTCTTTTTCCTAACCAAAAATCTAGTCAACCATGAGGCTCCTTGGTCGCGGTTGGAGCAATTTAAAATATTAGGAAAAACTTATTTATTGAAAAGCAGCATGTCGACCAGAGACCATTTGAGAGAACCAGGAGATATTGTGAACTTTTTGGTTTGCATAAGATTACAGGTTTTTTTTAAAGAAACATTAAACGGGGTATGCCCTTTTCAGTTCTAGTATGCTGAGCACTTTTATGTCATTAGCCTGCAAAATGTTTGTTAGTACTAAATAAATTTTTTAAAGATTTTCTTCTTTTGCAGTTTCCATTTTTCGTTTTTGTGACGCAGTTACTATGTTTTCTGGGGGACCACATTTAATCGAAGGTACCCGCTTGTCTGCTTTTAATGGGTTGCGAATCTTTAGAGAATGATGGAAGTATTTCTTTGAATTGCTAGTAAAAGATATTTTTTAGAGCAATTGAATGAGGAAAGCTTAAATCATGGAACTTGAACATGACAAAAACACTTACATTTCCAGTCCCAAAATTTGTTTATGCACTTATATGTCTCATTGGTGTGACATATGCGAGTATGCTATAACACCTTATTCACATTTTTAAATCTAACTCCTACATCGTAAAACCAACTCTAACTGAACAAGTAGGTAAAGCCAATCATCATTCTTCTCTATTTCTTCATACCGATGATATTTTTGCTCGTCGCAGAATGCACTCATCTTTGAAATGTCTGATATTCCTGACAAAAGTGTCTAATACCCCAGATCTAGATAATGCGGCATTTACAACAATAAAGATTGACTACTTTATAGCCTAAAGGCCTCCCATTGCAAAGAGGACGTGCCGCTTAAATCGATGCAGTTTTCCAGGCCGTCAGGATGTATTTGATTCGCGAAGCACTATGCAACTGCAACAGCAGCATGCAGTTGCATTACGGATTACACTAAACCAGAGCAAATCGAATGCGATAGAGCTGATGAATGTGCCGCGAAACTTTCCGCTTTATCTAAAGCAATCCGTAAAAATTGCACATTGCTACACCGAAATTCAATCCCAGGCATGATCGTGTAATAAATTGCTATGGAGCTGCAATCGCACACTTGTACGCCCCGGATCGATTCTAGTCGACTTGAGTGGAGTGCATCCAGATTCAACCTGGAGCACTGACTCAGAAAGAGAGACTTGCACTGGCACTGCGCTTGCTAAACGTTTTATTTACCTTTTTCGCGCCCCTCTGAACTCACATTAAAAACCTTCCGATTACATTCGATTGAATTATGTGTTTCATTAATGGCCAACAGAAAACATTTAGTCGTGGCGTTCCAAAGCATCACGGGCCTAAGCATTTCAGCGAGCCTTACCACATGACTGCACACATATTGTTTGCAAGTGCACCTAGCCCCGGGCACGTTCCTTGAAGCTATATGGTCTGGTAGTCAGCCCTTCAGGACCTAGGGCCCGGGGAGGTTCCGTCTCCATCTCCATCCAAGTCAAAGTCGTACCAATATTGATAGTCGTGAATTGAGGCGAGATAAGTCCCGTTTGTCGGTATTTATTTCTTTAAATTGAATTTTTACAATTTATTGGTGGCTTTTGGAGCGATATTGAAGCGAACAGTTAACAGAATCGGACTTCTATGGTGTATTTGACTAAATGCATTTTGTGGCCGGCTATCGTCTTCGGAATCCGAAAATAAGTGAAAAACGTGGCCGCCTAAGTGCATCGAGTTGTTCGACAAGAAGTTTAAAATTTTTTGAAATTCGACTTTGGCATGTTGTACTGGGTCGGATTGTACAGTCGGCGACGTAAGAAATGTATCAGTTTCTTTGTTTAATTTGATTATGATTATGCCATGGCTTTCAAACTCAATTTTATTTGAAGGCCAGCGGAATAGTCAGAAAGGGCAAGCAATTATACATTGTCAATTCCATTTATTGAAAAAGTAGTACTTAGTTATGTTGTGCTTAGTGCCATTGAAATCTTAGAGCACTAAACCGTTTCTTATACAGGCTCACACTGAATTGTCAAACGTCGTTTAGCAAATAGCTTCCAATGTAGTGTTCTCAAGTCCGAGCTAATTGAGCCACTATACTGTACAAGAAAGTGCATTTAGGTGCGCGCATTATGACTTCCACCTAAAAACACTGATGCTTTCGACGCTACCTCCTGCAACTTGTTATAGCGCATTTCTTGTTACCGTCCGGTATACGAGAGCATTTCGATTTTTTGTGTATCCTCGAGGCATGCCCATGCTGCGCTTTCCGATCACAAAACCGATTTTAAGTCTTGTGACTGCAAAGCTCGATATTGGTTTTCGCCTGCAATCAGCGATGAACAGCTAAATTAAGTTATCGCTCAGCAAATAAGGCTCTGTAGGTAATGCACATGCATCCATACACAGATTTCAACGGCCTGCCGGCCGGTACCTAGACGGATCTTCGGAGACGCGCTGCAACGATACGATATTCAATTACTGGTCACAAAAAGATATCCCCCAAAAGATTCGAATCAGCACAAGATAAATAAAGTCATGTAAATTTGTTATCCAAATCGTGATCTTGTTAAAGGAAGCAAGAGCGCAAAAACGACGAGTCACAAGAAATTCCCGTAACAAACAATACCTTTGTGCGGTTTGTGTCGTGTTCGTATGTTGCATTGTCGCCTCTCTAATTAAGAGAAGTGCACTTTGTTTTCGCGACATCGACTCGACTCGACGACGGAAACGACGATTTCGACAATTCGCAACTGCAGTCTGCCCGGCTACTGGATACTGTAATGGCTTCTGTACTGGCTACGAACTATAGAGGCTAATGGTCATGGAACAAGCAAAAATCAATCGAACCCGAGGTCTTTGGTCCGAGAGAAAAAAATCGATATTTTATTATTTGTTTATCTGAGAGATAAAATTCCGATGCAGTTTTTGCATTGCAGTCGATCGGGGAAATGATATACGACACAACGGCGACCCCAAGGAATGGATGCTGTCGAAGTGCGTAAAACCTTTCTTCGACTTGGAGCTATTAGCTATTGTAATCGTGATATATCCATAATGATTGTTAAGAACTTCGATAGAAGAATGGAATGCAACAAATACGCTGCATTAGTAGTGTGATATGCTGCAGTCATAGGCGGGCCGTGACCTAAAATCTGGCAGGGGCCAGGGACTGAAAGGTTCAAGACATGCGATGATTTTGTTTTTGTTTGTACACGTACTGTTCATACAACTTATATAATTTACTAATACATTATATATTTGTTGATTTATTCTTTATTATTTGCTAATGCATAATGCATTATCAAATAAACTAAAATAAACAAATAAAAATCAAATAAACACATGCATATAACGTGAATGGTTAGGTATGAACTACACATGCATTATAAATGACCGCTAAGAAAGAAAGCTTGTATGAATTATACAGGAAAAGAATGGAAATAATTAGAAATGTCAGAATATTTTTTTCGTTTAGAAGCTAAATATATTTCAACTTATACTTGAAGAAGAGGATAGCTTAGTTTCAAAATATCTTTGAAACAATTGGAATATATTAAGCTTAGAAGGAAAAAATTGATCTCTTGCTTCAAACATTTGTTACCTAGAAATCCTAGAAAAACCGAAAATAATTTGGCAAGATGAAAAGTGCTTTAACTTACTCTTTTCGAGCCATTTGGTTTGCAGGAATATCTTTGTAGCCCTAATTGCGTGTCCGAGGCTAGATGAAACAGCAAAACCTTTGAAACTAGTGCTTTTTGCTGTTTTCCGTTTTCGCGATCCTCTGGTAAATGTGAGATTCAGACAGTTCTTTTCTGCGAATGATTTAATTTTTTCCCCAACTACATACAAGTCTTCTCGCTCACTTAGTAGTGTTCCATTCACAAGATTTATCCCATCCCTAAGAGTTGCATTTTTAGTTTGGAAATATGTGCTTGCTAACATGTTATAAAAAGAAAATAGTGAAAGATGAAAAGATTTACTACAAATTAAAGATTACTGATTGAATGAAAGATCCCCAATGAATAAACTGAGTCGTTGTATTTTCCCTCATTCATTTCTTTCTCTAAAGTCTCTTTCATAGTCCCATAGCTATTGAACACATACATATTTCCAATTGTGAAATCTCATTGACTAACGAGTCGAGCTTAAATTTCCCATTCCACGCCTTGTGTTCAGACCAACTGCCTCTTCAAGCTGCTTCAACAATTCGTGTTGTGATGGCTTCGAAAAGTGTAGGTAAAGGGATTCGATGGCAAAGGATGTAAACGTTTCGATTGTGAAAAATGTGTCCATCGCAACCAGGATAATTTTATGAGCTAGACAGTGTACAAATGTGGCTGCAGGGTGTTTCATCTTAATTTAGATTTGTACACCACTTGTTTGTCCTGACATGACACTAGCACTATCATAAGACTGTCCAACAACAGGTAATTCGCTAAGCCCGTAGCTGTCTAACAGGCTCAAAATTATATCTGCTAAATACGAGGCATTTCTAGCTCCTGAACAGTCTACAAACTTGAAAACCTTTCTTCGATTGCTAGCTCTTTAGCAAATCTGACAACCACGGAGAGTTGTTCCTTCTTTGGACCCTTGTTGCGTCTGCCATAATGGATATCAATCCGCAATCTTTTATTTCAGCTGTATTGTCCTCGCGAACGATTTCAGCAATTATTTTCATCAATTCATTTTGTGTTTTGCCACTACAGTAGTTCGCAACCTTGTTTTTAAAATTATTTTCAAAAGTTTAATCATGCTTCGCGAATAATGCACAATATTCCAAAAAAAATCACGGTTATCACTGGCACCACTTTCATCATGTCCTCTGAAAGCACAACTTTGGCGACTGAGACACGTCGTAAGGTCGATAACCTTTTCCAAATAATTTTGGTTCATCTTGACAATATTCCAAGGCTGTTCAAGCACCATATCATTTACTGTCTTCAAAGTACTATTAGAGTTTTCTCATTGTGCATGAATTATACTATTCGGATAATTTATCCGGATCGCGATGTTTGGTGGAGCTGAAATTTTGGTGTATTTTTGACGATAATGGAAACTCTATGGAAAATTTCGCATTGTGGTAACTTTACCCCGAGTCATCAGATCATCACAAAATTTACAAGACTCATCAATGGGCATAAAAAATAAGTTTCTGTCGTTTTTAAATAATGTCTGGGCAACCTTGTAGCTACCATAAGTACGTAAACACAAATTTTTCACACGGCTGTTAGAATAAAATGCAAATGATTGATGAATTTGATACTATCTATATTTATACAATCAAATCTAAACTTGTAAAATTCCCAATCGCACAAAAATCGCACCGAATTATTTATATTTTTAGCACCTGGAACTTGCGTTTACGGTATCTCGCGACCGGATAAAATTCATAGAATATGCTGGTCTTGAGTAGTCTGACAAAAGTTTAATGAATATGATAAGAACCATGTGGCGGCTGTGTCACTATGAAAAAACGCTCGGTGAAATTGAAGTGCTATGCCTTTTAACTTCCGATGCAGTTATCAAATTATAATAAAATTCACACATTTAACCTGAGAGTTAACCAAGTAGGTCATAGATAGCATAAAATTGGCAGGGATGCCATTTTTATTCTCCAAATTGCCTACCATTTTAATATTTAGACTAAGTTTTGTAAAAAACATATTTGCATAAAACACCAGTTTATAAAAATGTTCTTATCTAAATACCTGTATATTGCCTAGTAGGAATGAACAGATAATCTTAATAAAAAAAGGATTATTGGCGAGGTGCTTTTCGTCTTTTAACGTTTAACTTGTCGAAATTAAATATTGACGTCCATTTCTCGAAATAAGTAAAATAATATCGTAATAAATACCGCAAATAACACAGTCTCTATTTTATAAGTAGTGTGTATGCTTTGGTATAGGCTTACACTACTGCACTACTCAACTTTTGCTGTAACCACAAAAATCTAAGAGGCGAAAACTTAAGTGTCTGCTGTTGGAAATATTTATTTTTCTGGGAGGGGCCAACCTAGGTTCTGGGGGGGTCCCGGCCCCCCCTGGCCCCCCTACGGCGCGCCTATGGCTGCAGTCGATGCAATTCATTATAACAAGGAACTATATGAATGTATTTACTTATCCTATTGATGAATCAATAGATTTTTATAGGTGAAATAATCGTCTAACTTTTTACAAGACTAGATCGTTCATGTATAATTCCTCTTAAATTAAATTAATTCCTCTTAATTCATTCTAATGCGAAATTTAATAAAAATTTTAAATTTAAATTTAATTTTCTATTTAAATTCATTAACTCCTTCCAGGCCTCTCATATTTTTCTTAAACGAAATGTTTTATCAAAAAAGATTTCAAAGAAATCTCTACGACACCAATTCAATGAAGCCCAGATGAGTAATTTGTCGAAAGAAACTACGACAGCAATAGCATGCATTATTTCGTTCAAAACTCCAGCCATTAAATTGTAAATGTAGTTAATTGCAACAGATTAGAGACAAATAAACTTATACTTTGGATTTAAATTTGGCAAAAAATAATCCTACTCATTTTCATTATCAAAAACGCAATTGCTTTTAAGTATGTGTTAGTTGTTCTTTTATTAATAAATATTATTAACAATAAATTGAAATAATGTTTGGATAAATATTATAGTTTACAAAAAACTTCATGTGATGGAGTTTTGAGATTAAAACTTCCAGGCTTAATTCAATGGAATCTTTAGCAGGCTCAGGATGAACGGAACATAAAACAAAAACAAATAAAAAAAAACTGAAAACATTACTTAAATTCTATTTCATAGTTTCGATTTTGATTGAATTTCTATTCGCGAATCAACTGAATTTTCAGCTTTTTAGAACATGCAACCTTTTAATCATTATTCAAAGACAAATTTTTAATCCTTGAAGTATGATTGATAAATTGTGGTCGCTTGTTGCCTATTCTTATTTTATCGAGCCTAGAAATTAGCATGTTCTTATTTATTTCTACAAAATTTATCTTTTCACATGTTTTATTAAGCTGCTGCATTTGTCTTGTCGTACAGTTCTATCTATTGCGGTAGAAATTGTATGGCAGGCTTAGAAACTTTTTGGGTTTTCTAAAATTTTATGTATATTAAAGCTCAATACTCTTCAATTGGGTTGAAATTGGAGAGATTATGCACGTTTGTCTCTTTTAATACCATTGTTGCTTTTGAATCTTGGCTGAGCACTTAGTGAAGCTAAAAATTACTGGACCTCAATGCTGTCGAATAAGAGGTTGCAATCGCTTCTTCAGGCAATTTTCAATGTAAATTCACAAAATTATGTTTGCCTTTGAAAGAAAATGTGCATTTTTTAATCTCCCATATCGTTTACCAAATCATATGCCTGTTACGAAACTTGATGATTTAATGGCCCTTTGATCAATCATGACTTCATTCCTTCTTTAGGCTGCAGACAATGTAAGCCAAAGTAGTTATTTGAAGACATTTTTACAATGCATTGCGGCATCCTCCACGGTGCAAGCGTTTTTGGTCAGGTTTTCCTTGGAGAGCTGACATGCTTTGTTCTTGGCTATTATTTATTTTTCCCTTAGCCGGTACTGTACTTTTTACTCTTTGTTAGCTTCTAAGCTATTATATTTAAGGTAGCGTTAATTTTTCTGCTATCGTCCACTGGTGTCGTTTTGTTTTGTGAAATCCCGGGCTTCATAGTTAAACTCTTCGTATACGAAATAATGGCCAGTTTGATAGCTTAAAACGCTTTATTGTGTTAGTTTTTATGTAATTGGAATTAATTTAATTTTGCATTGAAGAAATTTCCCCGGAACAACAATAATTTATAAAACATATTCATTTGAAGCCTTATTGTAGAAAATAGTGATGGGCCGAACTGTTATATTCAAACAACAATAGTAACTGCTATTGCTGTGTCTGAATAGCAGCTCCAAATAGCAACTAAAAATAATACTTTCAAATAGCAGTTTAAAAAAAAAGCAGCTTGCTATTCGAAAGATAAGAATGCTGTAGCATTTTCACGTGTTTGATTCTCATATGCCGGAGATAGACTAGGTTTTTCATTCAAATTATGTGTATACGGAAGGAAGAAGTAACACAATCAATGCCATAGAGGCCATAAATACGTACTGCTATAGCTATGTACTATATGCTGACTGATGTATACTGGCTGCTATTCTGTTACCGAAATAGCGTCTAAGAAAAACAGCAGATTATCAGCTTTTTAAATAGCAATCTGCTTTTGCTATCTGTAAAAATCAGTTGAAAAATAGCAGCTATTTACGAATAGCAAATAGCAACCAATGACTAGTACTAAAAAACTCCACCCTCAAAACAAATTGCGCTAACTCGCTGAATCGAAAACTCGCATGAAAAACTCGCATCCTGTGGAAATTCTTCTGTGCTGTGGCCAATCACCAGTCGTTACAGATTCCATAGTCTAGTTCTGTATGAACTGTTAAAATTGAAATTATTACGAAATAAATTAAATTATTCTTTGGCATGTCGCTGCGTATATATTTCTTGAAATAAAATGAAAAATTTCATTTATATGAAAGATTGTCCAAGTTCATTTGATTAGGAATAACACTTTAAACTTCATGCTTTATTTGAGGAGTTCAATTATGTATTAAGGTTGGAAGCAATCTGATGATATCTATAGAAACTTTCTTAGCAATACTCAGTTTTTCTTTGACAAAACCTATAATCTATTTTAACATTTCAGCCCTATTCGAGGCTTTGAGAATTCCTACTGTTCCGCATCTTCATTGTGACAAACGAAATATTATTTTCTTATTTCTAAATTTGTGATATTTCGAGTTTCAAATGCTGTTATGATATGCTTTTACGATATGAATATGTGCGGCTAAGTAAAATTCTTGTATTGAAATACTGTCTGAGTTGAAGTGTTCTAGAGCTCTTGTTTATTTAGAAATAACGGGTGCCTATCAATAGCCATATGAAGAGAGTAAAAAAACTATAGAGAGGGAGAGAGAGAGACTAGAAAAAATTAATTGTACCCAGCATTGTGAAATAGCATATGGGTGAAGATACTGAGGTGATGACCTGATTTGATTTGGAGATGATGATTTGGAGATATCGATGACAACTCCTTTATTTTACCTCGATCAGCCTCCTATTCCTGATATACACTTCTTCGAAATAGAGTTCTAGTATTATACATTTTTTTAAAGCAAGTTTAACGTTTTTTCATATCTTTTGCTTTGTAGTAAATATTTCTGTATTCTGATCAGTTTGGTCTTAAAGCTGAACTGCATCTTGACCAACAGCTATCAGTTTTGACTGTTTTATCTTTATGGAAATGGTTTTCGGCAAAATCCGAAACATTTTTTCCGTTTGATGCAGTAGGAGCTAATCTTCTTTCATTTTGACTACAATTTTTGCCACGGTATACCTGGTGTGAGCAACTGCAGCCATTAATACTCGAAAATTATTGACATTGACGCCATGCTTAGCTTTTCTGGGTTTTCAAATATTTGATCAGCTGTGACGAGGACGCTTTATGATTCTCTGGAATGACGGGGCTTTTATCCTTTGATCGTCGTGTAGCCAATAATTTTTAAATTTGTCTACATAGGATCAGGACTACTGCTAGAATTCCTCTAAAAACTTGAACGCTGATAAACATTTTCTTTTAAAATGTACTCCTAGGTATTAATTTCTCTGAACTGGGTGTGCTCTGCTGCTGAGCTATCAACAAAGTGTAGCAATTTAAGCAGATGATATTTGAAGAGCAAAAATAAGGCTGAAAAACTGGTATTTCAATGGTTCTTCCATTAAACTCATCCTTCAAATCAAATACTGTTTTACTTCATTGAACGTATTTCATCTTAAAATTGCATCACACACCACAACAATTTCAACGCAAGAACGTAAATTTCTACAAAGGGACGGAAATTTCATAAGCACACATTATTTATTCGCGTACAGGATCGTATTTTATGGACATGGATATTTTATTGGCCGACAATAAAGAAAACAAGGAACAAAACTCCTTTCCTTTGTGCTTTCTGACATATTCACCTGCACGTCGAACACACTATTTCACCGAAATTTAAAAGCCAAGTCGGATTCTATTTCCCTTAAACTCATCCATACATATCCTTATGAAACAGATCCGTTCACGTAAGTCCTTCTTCTATTCTCAGTCTCAACCTTACGTTCTTGGTTTCGAACTCGAAAGGTAGTCGACGAATTTTATTCTTTTTCGGGGGTAAACCGAAATTGTTTGGTTTCGAAACGAGCAGAGAAAATAGTATGTAAAGTTGAAAGATCAAAAACTTTCACATATATTGTTCGAGGGAGCTGTTGTAAATGTTTCAGCTTGGGTACCGACTGGGCTAACGATGAGTCAAAGAAAATATTTGTATGTCGTCAAAAATTCTTTAGATTCCCCCACGTCTTATATCAGCCCGTTTCATCATTGCTTGTTCGGATGAAACAGAATATGGTCATATAAAGTTGAAGAATAAACATTCTTCAAGTAGCACGAATTTATGAAATTTATTAACATACTTTCTTTTTTGAGTTTTAGTTGCGTGAGCTTTTATTTGGAATGATTTAGTTTAGGGAATCATTTAGACATGGTATTCCCAGTTAGAATATTCGAGGAATAATTATCGCTAGTTTTCATAAAAGCATGGTGCAGTTAACTCATAAGGGTTTCCTTTCCTCTCGTTTGATAGAGAATACAAGAGCATTCATAGCTTCGAACATTATAAAAGTTACAAACTGTTTACGCAATTAAATAAAAAAGACACAAAAATTTTCAAGCAAGAATTTAAAAGTTCATTCGGAATTGCTGTTCTCACCATAACTATCCCCCGATTTTCTATATTACTCACTTAGAAAACTCAGCACTTTTCATGATTTATGACCATGATTGTTATTTACAAGGTGATAATATTCGAAATGGTCTATGCATAAAATACTGGCAAGAAATTTAATACGGCACCCATCTACGATCCACTCAATTTCCAATCGACCCGGAGCCTCCAAACGGAACCCAGTTAAATTCGATATTTCGCACAGCCCCAATCAATCGACAATAAATAGCGATATCGAAAGCAATCCTCATACGTACGTACGTTCGTGACGGCGTGGAAGGCAAATAATTTTAATAGAGCTGAAAACGCTTCAAACACGGCTGATTGCCAAGCCTGACTCGTACAAATGGAAGCACAATAAATAATGCAAGAAATCAATTCGACGATTATGTTGTCATTACAAATCATGGCCGTAATGATATGTTCAGGACGCGGACTTGCAGTTCGACGCAATTCATAAATATCAATTTTGCGAAATTCGTGATTTGTACGAATTTATCTTGGCTGTGTGCAATTCGAACGATTCGGAATGCAAGTTATCCGTCGAGGAGTATAGTTTCGTTGGTACTGTAAGCAACGAGTCCGCCTTTTCCTGTTCCATTCGTGCGCAATTAACGGATAATTACGAAATACTGCTGACTGTATTGTTTCTTTAGATGTTCGTTTCATTTGCAATTCAGGGGCGTAGTGAAATATTTGTTTCCGTACGTCCTGGAATTTTTTCAGACTGAGCAATTTTTATGAAGAGAGGAATCATTTCCAATTTACTTTTCTTCAAATTTTTTTATATTTTCATTTCAATTGGAGATACTTTAACTGCGATGACGTAATCTTTTGTTTATTTGTTAAATTCTACTATGCAACGGACTTATGTTCAATTACACATTAGAAAAATAACCCCAGTAAAAAATACTATACAAAAATAAATAAAGTTAAAAACTAACCAAGCAAGTTCAAAAACTGACATCGTACTTAAGGACTCTATTTTTTAAAAAGTTTTTGTGTCCAAAGAACGTCAACAGAAGAGATTCGAGTTTCAAATTTTTATGCTTTCTAGTTATACGTAACAATGGCGAATAAAAGTAAACATCAGTTCGCGCGAAAGGAACGTTAAACATGAAAGAGGATCTGTTAGATCGACAAGATTCCCGAATAGGAACCCGGCTGCAAAAATTACAATTAATAAGATGGTAATGCCGTTTGAAAAGGAAACTCTCGCCAACGAAAACCCTGCGTAATTGACGGGAAGAAATCTGCAATATCGAGAGTCGATGATTATAAACACAATAAAAGATATTGAATTTGTAAAACAAAGAGCGGGTGAACCTACGTTGAACGGATTCTAAGGAATGCACAAAGTATTGGTAATGGGGACATTACACTTGACAACAGTATTCCAGAATACTACGGACAAATGACAGGAAAATATGTAAGCATGTGAAGAGGTTAACAAAGGCCAAGAATTGAACCTTGTGGAACTCTTGATGAATTAGAAAATGGAGCAGAGGTACAGGGCCACAGCCAAGACTAGTATCAAGGGAGCACATCAGGGATTCTATTTCAATAGGATAAGTACGAAAAGAGGATAATGTTGCAGAGAATTGGGGAAGAGAAATAGCAGAAGTAGGGGAAATTTGTTGCAGAAGGAGGAAAAAAAGTAGCGTGCAAGAAGCTCGCAAACATTTTGTGAGTTGGAAGCTGATACGTCGTTGTACTTCATACAGTTGGGAATACCAGCGGAGCTTTGTAGAGACCGAACGCAAGACCAAAAGGATTTAGGCTGATCAGATTGGATGGATAGATACTTCAATGTGATTGATGTAAGACTGCATAGCGAGCTCTGCACATTTTTTCGCATCGGAGCGGAGCCTCTAGTAATCATTCAGGTCATTTTGAGAACCTGTAATTTTGTATTTACTACGTGCAACGTCTTTTGGCTCACGAGCGGCAGCACTATCAACGTTCAATCTACGAGCGGTAGATTGGGGTAAAATACGAAATCAGGTAAGAAATAAATGGGTAAAATTTTTGCAAAGCATTATCAATATCATGACTACGAGAAAAATAGAACCAATAAACTTTATAGCAGTGGCCATGGCTGACAAGTTTGCTTTACGAAAATAGAAACATGAGACATTAGCAACTTTCTTTTGCGTACGACAATTGACGGAGATTTTTTTAAAAAAAGCGGAGAATGGTCGAGATCAGGAGGTACATAAGGAGAAAAGGCCGTATTTGATGTGACAAAGCACTAAGGAATATTGTGCAAAATAAGATAGAGGATTTTATTGTTAGAATCTGGGAAAGTATTGAGTTGAAAAAATGAGCACAGTGAGAGGAAAGAAGAGGCTAGCAGATATATGCTGTTGGATAATACGATAGTCGAGAATGCAGCATCCCAATCGATGGTTGAGAGGTTGAAATCTCCAAATGTTAATAAGAAAGTAGTAGAAGGTAAGAAGAGAGTTCCGCAAAAAAACATCCGTTAACTAGAAGAGGGCTGTTTCAAGGGATATTAATGGACGCAACAACTTAAGTTTTGGAAGGAGCTAAGAAAATGCGAGCCAGAACACATTTAATATGCAGAGCAACAAAACTTGCCCAGGCAGAGGAAGAATATGGGCGACTTCTGCAAAAGAAGACAAGGTGATTGTTAGGGAAGCAAAGAGAACTCTTCTTACAACTATTTCTCTCTACCTCTCTTACATCTACAATAAACTCAGCCTTAAATCGTGAAAAAAATTTTGGCAATGGAGAAAAGCAGAGAAACTGCTCATATCTGACGTATAAAATGTCAAGAATTTCAATTTTCGATCGATTCTGTTATTGAAAAGACATTTGCACAGCTCTATTTTCAAATTCAAACACCAAATGTCACTTTTTAGCTCGAAAGAATGAACTGTACATAATAAATTGGTTTAATGAACTAAAGTTTAATTAAAATTTTTTCCGAGAATACGGTTGATTGAAATTCTCATTCAAATTTCTAAGATTTTCACAATAATTGTTAAAATATTTTTTAAATTTAGTGTGTCAATTTTTGGATGTGCATTTTGGTTACTTCTCTTTTTTTAATGAACCCCTTGAAATTCGACGCCGTTTGGTAAATTAAAGTTGCATTTATGTGTTGCTATTTGTTCGAATTGAGCATATACCTGCCGATACCAGCCACACTGTTCATGGGATGCTTGGTGTTCATACATATCTTCCATACTGGCATCCATATGCAGTCTGATTTGCACAATTGTGGTAGATGCATATCATTCCGTTTCATGACCACGTGAACGATGCAAGGTGATTGACAACCGGTCCCGCTGAGAGCTTGCTGAAAGGCAAGACAATGGTTGACCAGTTACATTCCATTTTGAATGCAATATCACCAAATTGCAGCCAACACTCAACTGTTATTGGCCCCTGGGCCAGTGCTGTTTTTCAGTTTAAAAGTTCCCACTTGCGTTCGCCACCGCATGGCAGCAAAGCGGAACACTTATGAGTCGATAATTTCGATCTGATGAAATTTAAATTGTCCAAGTACTCACCGAACCGACCGAGGATAAAGGTTCGCGATGATGGTACTCCAATCCACCTCGTCCTCATCCTCGCGGCGCGCTGTTCTTGTGCGAATTGAGTGCGTGGCGGCGGTGCCAGCAAACAATGCATTCGAGCATTGTCCGAGCGCTGCATCGAAGGGCGGAGGACAATGCAAATACCGACCATATGCAATATGCATTTCATGAGTTAATGATGGCACATTGAGTAATGGACGAATACGGCTTTATCCTGACCATGCACGATTTTGGCTAGGATCGGACTTGCAGCAAACGGCAACGGGATCCGTCTCTCATGCCGCAGCAATGCAATCGAGAATCCATCGATATGTGATCCATATGTGCCGGAATGAACTGGACGGGACTCTATGATGTGTGATGTTGTTTTCTGTGTGTGGCATTGTTTTGCACCATGAATTATTGGTAATTGCACGCTGTTAATCTGCTCCATTCGATTTTCATTCAATATGTTGATCGGAACATGAATTATTATATGTAGGACGATAAGAAAATCTATCGTTGTTTTGGGAGCCAGTTGACTTTTATTTTGGGCGGTTAATCTGTAGTCGGGAGTTTTAAGTTTCTTTTTTGCAGTTCTGAATGGGTGAAATCGTGTTTAGAGCTATTTTATTAGCAATGATTCAGATGGTTTTGCCTCAAATGCCGCCTTCATATGTTCATTTGATGTGGTTGTAAACCCGAAATATTTTGCAGAAATTTTTTATAGCTTCGATTATTCCAACTCATATTACAAATTTCAAGCTTAACAATGAACGGACGAATTGAAATATGGTTTTAGTCGCTATTACGCTTTGCAGTAAGTTGTCGATGTCTATCAAATCTAATATTTAATTAGTATCCTAGATTTGACTATCTTAAATGAAATTGGAGCTTCAATTAAATGTTTTAACTTCTGAATTGGCGATTTAATTTCGAAACATCTTTTAGTACGATATTTGTGGATATGTCCATAAGATATAAATATTATTAGGCTCTGGATTAACTTTCAACTTTCTCATGAAAGATACGCATATATGATGCGTGCAATTGTAGATGTAAACATGTTATCGAGATTAACTCACAACACATATAAGTCGATTTTTAGAGCATTACCTAGAACAGTATACAATTAACACAAGAGGTTCATAAGTTATTCAGAATCAAAGGAAATTTGGTCGGTAAGTATACTGCCCTACTAAGCATAAACGTTCTATCTACATTTTAGTAAAAAATTTCGAGACATTCAATGATTTGTATTTTGATTGGTACTACAGATACATGGAGAGTGCATTTTTCAATATTGATTTTAACATACTTCCACAAATGATAGATTCGTCAAAATTTGAAGAATGATGTAATCGAGTACGTAGTTTTTGAATACTGTGTAAACTCAAAAATGAGAAAAATGCAAATAGAGCGTTTAAGCTTAGCAGGGAAGTATAGGTCTTAGGTTCGTTGCAATCAAAGCGAAAGTAAACGATAAAATGAAAAATATATGAAAAGTCTTTCATCTTGAGATCGATGTGTGAAAAATTGGCGCGCGAATATCTTATGCTAATACCGACGGCAAAATGCGATTGAATCGTGTGAACCTTCCGACGGCCAAATCAAGAGATGTTTATGTTGCGCTGGTAGAGAGGATTAACATGGTGTTGCTGCGCACGAGACTGAATCATGAAGGTATACTTTAAAAACCTTCCTTCTTTGGTTGATTTGTCGTTTAAAATTGTTGTATGGTTTACGACTATCGAATTTGAAAAGAAAAATATTTCGATAGAAAACTGCTAAATCGCGATCAGCTATTTTTTATCCTGCCTACAAATTTAAAGACTGCGTATATCTGCTCCAAACCTTGTATTCTATGCGCAGGCTATTAATGCGAGAATGTTATGAAACATTTTTGTGGATGGCCCCCGAGAGCATTATCATTACTACTAAGTTTTTTTACGACACTATTAGAAAATTGAATTTTACTAAGTCGTGGATTTGGAGATAAGACATATCTGACTACTTGGAAGATAGGGGATTTTTATATGGGAAAAAATAAAGTTCACAGATGAATCTAAGTAAATATGTACATATATATAAGCTCCCACTTTCTAAGTGGTCTCATCAGTCAGATATGTTCAATGAGTTAATGTCTGATGAGAAAATTGTGCATATCTTCAAAAGCAATACTTTTCAAAAATTCAATTTTCGGACAGATTTCGGTTTTTATGCAAAAAAGAGACGAAATCAAATTAATGCGATATCATTTAGCTAAATTATTATAAATTATAGCTAAATTGGCTGAACGAGTTCTCCTTTCTCGCCTAAGCGAAAAAGTCTACGAGAACAACATTATCCCAGAAGAGCAGTTCGGCTTCAGGCCACAACACTCCACGGAACTCCAGTTAGCAACGGTAGTGCAACATATCCGAACAGGACTGAACCAAACAAAGTCAACTGGACTGGTTATGTTCGATACAGCAAAAGCCTTCGACAAAGTTTGGCATGCAGGACTAATTTTCAAAATGCATGAATTCAAAATACTTCTCCCACTCATACAGATCATTGGATCATTCCTTAAGGGCAGGACATTTAGTACCACAAGGCTCCCCGCTGTCACCACTTTTGTATAATTTATACACAGCAGATATCATCAAACTGCCCGTAGCAAAAATATCACTCTTCGCCGATGATACGTGCATCTTCCACACGTCCAGGCAAGCAGAAGTCATTACTTCAACTCTGCAGTCCTCTATAAACACGCTAATGGAATATTTCCAAAGATGGAAAATCAAAATCAACTCGGACAAAACTCAGGCGATTTTCATCGTGCGGAAAAGACGGCAGACCCCACACAAACTGACCGTGAACAATGAACAGATACAATGGCAACGGAGCGCAAAATACCTAGGACTTACATTCGACGACAAGTTAACCTAGACGGAACATATACAAAATAAAAGGAAAACATGCAACAACCTACTACAATCCCTGTTCCCACTTATAAATACCAAAAGACTACATATAAAAAACAGAAAACTTATATGCAAACAAATAACTAGACCGACTATTTTATACGGAAGTCTAGCTTTTGGACAAACCACAATAACGACTAAACTTCAGACATGTCAAAACATCGCAATGCGGCAAATTTTCAGGATTTCATGGTATGTTAGATCAGAACTCAGAACAGAGTTGAACTGAACTCCAGATTTCTATAGTGAATTTTTTAAGGATCTACGAATAGAGACAATCGAACTGGACTTACGTGACAAAGCCCTTAAACTCTTTGACAAAATAGACCGACACGTTAACAGTAGCATGAATATCTTGAAATTTCCGAGCAGAGGACACGAGAAGTATCCACACTTGAGGAGTCTCGCAAATCTTTAAACAAATTAGTGAACGCACAAAAATGCACTTATTGAGGGTATGAAATGAAGCTGAGCGCAAGACCGCTCACTGACAGGAATGGAGTAAGAGTGAGTTATTCACTAGCTACAAAACAACCCAGTTCTAACCGTAGAAGAGAGAACATCAAAATTGAGAAAAACGAAATTCGAGCTGTCGAAATTAGAGATGTCTACCAAAGACATACACAACGAATTTGTGGAAACATTAGGGGACTTTGCTGCTCCATACTCCACCGTTGCACGCTGGGCCACGGAGTTTAATCTGGGAAGAACATTCACTGAAGATGAACACCGCGAAGGACGTCCATCCACGTCCCTCACTGCAGACAACGTGAAAAAAGTCGAAGATTTCAGATCGAAGAGTGATCATCAGGCATGTAGCTGAGGTCACAGGGATCTCGCATGGCAGTGTTCAAAGAATCGCTGCCAACGAATTACACATGAAGAAGTTATCTGCGCGTTGGGGGCCAAGAATTTTGACCGAAGAGCAAAAGAAGAAACAAACCGAATTTTCGAGGGTGAATCTCGAAAAGTTCCAGGCAGATCTGGAGAAGTTTTTGTCACGTTTCGTAACCATAAATGAGATCTTACTTCGTTATTTTGATCCAGAAACCAAACAGCAATCGATCACCTGGAAGCGACCCTCTTCACCGATGCCGAAGAAATTCAAGGTGTCGAGTTCGGCAGCGAAGGCTAATCATTAGTTTTTTGGGACGTTGAAGGACTTATTATGGTGGAATATTTGGAGAAGGAAGCAACTATATCTGGCTCTTACTTACTATTGAGAAAAAAAATGCGGCAAACTGCTTGCCGGAGTGCTGTTTCATCAAGACAACGCACCGGTTCACAAGGCTGCAGTTCAGAAACAAGATTCGAGCTGCTTGAACATCCACCCTATTCGCCAGATCTAGCTCCCAGTGACTTCTACCTCTTTCGTCGGGTTCAGTATTGACTTGAAACATATTTAAAAGTAGGACATGTTGAAAAAAAATTCCGATGGATAGTCTATTTGGCAGCATTATTTATTTAACTTTACTAAACATTGTTAAATGAAATGATATCAGCTGAAGGTAAATTTCTTTGTCTTCTTTCGAAATCATATGAGTTATTTATCTTTAATTAAAGGCGTAAATACTCATACAATTCGAACTAAGGCACATTCATTTAAATATTTAATTTACATGTATTTGAATCCTCTTTTGACATGACACACGTAGCCACATCACTAAAAGAACATTTTATCTCCGTTCTCTTACCCATTCATTTTCCGTGCATTGTCCGACATAGTTCAGCTGTTGTAAGCTAAAACCACACTAATTCTGGCTTTTTACTCAATTAGAGGGTAAAAAGAGCAAGTGGTCAATGTGGCGTTAAACCTTCGCACCGTAAGCCCATTCAAAAAGGTGAACAAGGCTATTTTCCCTGTCTTCGACAAAAGCTACTATTTCACTGGAAAAAAAAGAAGACATGAGTGCAGCCACTTCAAAAGGGGAGCCCTCAATTAGGTCTATCGAATTTCAAGTTTTCGATGTTAGTGCAAGGAGAAGTAAGAACGAAATGTTGGTTGTGAAATATGCTTGTATGAAAACGTTCTGCCGCAGTGGTAGGTACTTAACTAGGTGAAATTTTGGTAGGATGGCTCACTTTTCAACATCATTTTCTTTTGAAAGCAAACTGTTCCTTTGCAAAATATCTAGCCAAATAGAAGAAGAAATAAATATGGCAATAATAAATTCATGGGACATTAGTAAATACCAGATAGCCAAGTATCTTTTTCCACTCCTGCATTAAACAACTTCAAGAAAAATATATCTATTCTATCTATTGCAGGAAAATCAGACAAATACTCTTCAAAACTTTTCAAACGTAATGCTGCAAACTTTTTCTTAGTTTTTATTGCAGCTCTAACTATACTACTGAAACTTTTTAACTGTAGTTTTTATTCCAACTATAGTCATTCCACATTGAACTCGACCTCGATTTAAAATTTAGCATTTGGATTTTATTCTCCACATATTTCATAGAGCAAATATATACTTTCTTTGTACTTATACCTCTCACGAATCTGTTTGTCAACAGTGGGTGTGTTCAATGTGCATGCTATAGCAGCTATTAGCTGCTATTTTAGCAGCTCTGGCTGTCCAATGTCACGAAATAGCTACTTTCTGATGCTTGCTATTTGACAGTTGGGCTGTCCAAGATTCCGGCATAGCTGCTAAGGTAGCAGCTATTCGCTGCTCGTAGTCTGGAGGATAGCTAGAAAGTAGCTAAGGCAAAATGGCCGTGCGTACACAGCTGACATGCAGTTTAAAAGTCATTTTCAATTTGAAATTGAAATGAAAAGAAGTTTTTGCGCTTTTGTGACATAGGAGACGAGGAATAAATTTGAAAATAGTGACAGCATAAATTAAATACGGGCTTTTAAACACTTAAACTCAACTCGAGTTTTAAGTTGGCTTGTACATAGCGCAGCTCATCTTGAGTTTTTAGAAGGCAAGCATGAATCGTAAAAGGCCGGGTGCTCTGATTCCTGTATTATCAAATTTTCAACGATTATTTTTTGCTCTTTTTCTCATATATGGCGTCAAAAGCCGGAAATAAATGATACGTTTTAAATATGTTAGGAAAATTTTAATGGATTGTGCAGCTGTATGTTGAAAACTCCTAAATTTCATACAGTTTCAAAAGTGCAATGAAAGTATTGAACTGATCCACGAAAATGCAAAAATTACAATAAAAAAATTGAAACAAAATTATTTTTGAATTTCCTGCGTAAAGGCTGCCTTCGTACATGCTTCGTAGCAGCTCTTGGCTGTCCAATATCCATAGCTGCTTCACCTAGCTACTGCGTATTTTGACACTTGCTAACGTGATGCTATGCTATGCTTTTGGAGCAGCTATAGCATGCACATTGAACACACCCAGTGTTTATTCACACTCATCATAATAGCGGATGAAAGATTGGCGCAAATAGATGGTCATGGGACACAATAAAATCTATTCAATTCATGCACGCAACATGCGTGTCAAATATTCAACTGCCTCCTGTCCTGTGGTGTTGAATACAATGGCAGTACTTTGAGATGCACGCCACGCTAATATGTAACAATGATGACAGGATTGTGATTCGTATTCCTATTATGCCCGCATATCAGTCCTTTTGTGTAGAAGATTAAACGCATGAATTACCAAAAGGATAAATACAATTCGAATTATTATCTGTGGGAATGATATATTTACGCCACTTTTTCCATCTCACCTACAATACAAGGATCAAACATACCACATGGAGGCATATGAAGGTACATTCGTTGGGCACATGTGTACATGTACGAATATCTACTTACTGATATCGCCGCCAAATGCATGAAACCACAGATAGGCTCAGACACAGAGATAGCTTAAGTCCACAAATGCACGTAGCGAATAGAAGTGCATCTTTGTGCGCTCTTCAATGTATTAAGCAGCTCAACATACGAGTGCAATATCTGCTCTTTGATTAGTCGGAAAAATGTTTAGCGCTACGTGACAAAAGTATCATTTTCGCCAAACAAAAGACAATATCCACTGGATTTCCGAACATCATACGTTCTTTTTTCTTGTAGCATTAATAATTTGAGTGTTTTTTTTTCTGCATTACATCACTCTTCAGATAGGAACGGACAAGTAGACGAACGATAAGGACGAATACGTACCTCTTCTTACGCTGACGTATGAATTGCATCGAAATTCGATTCGGTTCGATTTTCAAGTACAATGTATATGCGCTCTTGTCAATGATGAATCGAACAAGGACAGACAGGATTCGTATGATACGCGCGGCTTATGAAGCGATGACACAAATAAAAGGAAGATTCAGGAAGACGATAATCCTTACACAGTTACTCGACAGACAATGCAAGAAAATAATGAAGTGACTGAAAGCTGAGAGGCTATGTGGGCTGAAATTATGTTGGTTGATTTGATTATAAAAGTGAGGGTGGTTTCTGGTAGATGGATACCATGTTTGAAGATAAGTCGAAGAAAACTTGAAATGCACTTTGAATGAATAGCATGGAGGCGTGCATGTTGGTGTTGTTAGTTGTCGCAACATAATTTCCCTGATGCTGGTAGCCATTGATGAGAACATAGATTTTTGTGGCAAAGCAATTTCTGTACAATAATATACATATCCATTTTTTGGTTTTTATTGATTGAGATTAATTAGGGGTCAGAGAAGTGGAACCTATGTTAAAAACTTGCACATTTTTCATTTAAATATTCAATATTCTTAGCGCACATTCAAAGAAATAAAATACCGGAAATTAAATTAACCGTTTTTTGCCTAATATTTGATGTGAACGTTTCTATTGAAAACTATTTACTCTCTGAATCTTATGTTTGGCTTGAACTTCATTATTAGCATCGGCACTACAGTCGGAGACTGGCCCAAGTCCCTCCCAACAAATTTTTCGGCCGAAACCAATCTTGAGCCGATCTCACTCAGTTAGATACCCCTGAGCTCTGAACGTCCTGGACAACGCTATCCCTCCAGCGAAAGCAAGGTCCTCTTTAAATTAACATTTAAATTGAAATGATTTTAAAAAATGCATGGTATCAAAAGAAATCATTAATTACATGAAAATTTGTTTTTTTAGTATAATAATACTCCAGCTGTCGATTTTAAGCATATCTTAGAGTTATACTAGCTAGAACAAGTTTTAAATAAAATGGCAACCCTATTTCGGCCTACGGACTCTTAATAAATATAGTACCATCTAGCCTGTAGGCTTTGAAAGATGGTAGCTAAGTAGAATAGAACAGACATGCCCAAACTGCTTTGTTGATTATACAGCCAGTTGCCAAAGCTTCGCGATTTGGGTAAGCTATTACAAATATGCAGGTATACGAATATGTAAATTACTGATTCCTCAATCTTGTTCAATTAACGTAGTGGGTGCCATAGAGTTAAATTATTTGAGCGCTTTTCGTTCATATGCACAGCTTAGATACGGAACATTTTGATACATAAAGATGGAAAAAGTGTCCCAAGTAGAGTTTTGTATTTCTAACGCATTATGTTTAAAATCGTAATGTTGAAATAGTTTAAAAGCACATATAAATATGAATATGAAAAACTAATATGCGCGTGAACGTCAACCCTTTAAAAAGGAAGTGTTTGATACAAAAGCATTCAGGTTTTTTTTTTTAGATAGTAGAGAGAAACAAATTAAATGTTCCACAGAAGATTCCAATAATTTCCAAAGACTATGACTGGCAGAATCTACCTCTCTAGCACGTAGGTTTGGTTAGTTTCCGCGGCTGCTTCCAGATAGACTCCGGAGAAGGCATACTTAGGCACACATGGGCAAATTGTGATACCGAATCGCATAGTGCACTTGTTAATAGAAGAGCCCCCGAGTCATTGATACACTGAGTGATCCTCTTCAGATCCATTGAAGCTACTTCGGTTAAGCTTGTGAAGTAGTATGAGCCAAGACGCTGCTTCTGTCTTTCCGTAAGGGCCAACCATTCGCATAGACAGTAACGAACTGTTTTCTTTTCCACCTTGCATCTACAGCTCAGACAAAAGTCGTTGTAAGAGGCACCCAGCCGTTCTGAATGCCCGTCAAGCAGACAATGCTTAGTTAAAAAAGGGACCCCCTTCTCGGTTCAAAGAGTTCTCTGGTGCAACCAATGCTTCAAATTCTCTACAGTTGCCTTCGTCTCGCACGAGAAAGTTCTTCTAACCAGAACTTCACAGTGTTCTTTAAGTATTTTTGTCTGGTGGTCAGTTCGACTGAATCTATAGAAGAACCAATCGGGAAACTGCAAGACACCTCCAGCAAAAGTGTATCAGCCTTTTCAAGTTCCTCAACTTTACAGTTTCTCTTAATGTACCTACGTCCTACCAGCTGAAATAACTGCATCATCGAATATCTCGATATTTCGTTAAGATACGTACGGTATTTGTAGCCTAGCTCCAAAGAAGTGTAAACTCCAGTATAGGACTGAACAAATTGGTTACTTTCAGAATCGCCAACAGTTATATAGCAGGTGGAAAAAAGCTTCAAATTAAGGTTAGTTGGAAGTATATCACACCACTTTGTCCCTCATTTTGGAACCATTGACTTATGTTTTCGCAGCATCTGTTTCTAAGGCTAACCCTTTCGTCTTATTGTTCTGCTTGAGCACTGGGTTTCAAACCTTTGAATCAGAAATTTTTGGGTAATAGTATAATCGATGTCCGAAGGAACCAACATGCCCTGCACAAAAGCTTTAGCATGGTCCAGGCCTGCCCCAGTCCAATGGTCACCGCAGTTCAGCCTTACGGTTGTGCACCTCATAAGTTATCATACATACAAATGGGTAGAAAGCCAATCAATTAGTACCAGAAATGATATTATTCATCGTTATCAATAAGGTTTCACAACCTACGTAAGTTCTCAAGTATTTTTTGGTTGACCACAAAACTACTGTTTCGTACCGTAGATTTGGTTCCCCTATTTTGGTGTAAATCCAGGAAACGATGTGAAGTTGTAGCACCCATGTTGCTTCTATAGCCCTTTTATAGCTGTGCAGAGTAAACAATGTTTCGCGAGCATTTCCTGCAATAATTTTTCTGCATTCGTTTGCTGCCATAGAGGTTTGGAGTCCAGGATTAGCATGCTCTACTAAGGTATGATGATCAGCATGCTCTACTAAGGTATGTTGCGCTGTTTCGTAAATCTTAAATATAAAGGAGCTTACACAAACTGGTCAACATTCCTTAGGATCAGCGGGCGATGCTTTTGCTGCATTGCTGCTTCGAGCAGTGGTGTAAACAGAGCCGTCAGCATCAGAGTATCTGATGCTAGATGTTTTTTTTATTGCAGAAGTCCAAAAAAAATCTACTTTCCCGATCCACAGGTGACCTATCACATATCTGAGGTTTGACTAACTAAATTAGGACCATCTACAAGCCCATGAAGTTATGATTCGGGACCTGCCTGAGCACCGCTTCAACCCAGTTGTGCTGAGTTACCTGCTGGCAACCACGGACTTCAAAAACTACTACAGTTTATGGATCGGTAAGGCAGCCCTCCTCTTTCTTTATGTGCAGTTCTTTCTCAATGCATGATGAGACTGTGGGCCAGTTCTCTTCGTCTCGCAACATCTTATGCTGCCTCCTCACTGTGGACCATCATGTGGCCCATTGTGTAGACGGGCGATGGCTTGCAGTGGTCGACAGTGGCGAAGCATGGAAATGGCGATGGCCGAGGATGGCTTTCGGAGTGGTTTTTTGCACACATCAAAGCGGGCCATCATGCGCAACCGAAAAATCATGACCGGGGCATCTAGCGGCCCAGTGTTTGGAGGCAAATTTGTGATGGTGACCATAATTGTGGCGATCATTGCGACCATTGCAGTGGCCGATGATGGCCCACAGTGAGGAGGCAGCATTCGGTGTGACCAGGCCGATCGTGGGCTCAACGGTGCGCCTCAAACTTACGAAACGACTGCACATAAAGAAGCTTGATTCGATGAGCTTGAGCTTCATCGAGCTCAGTCACACATTAGCAGTATCGCTCTCACTACAGATGCTACATTTTTTTGATTGCTTGGTTTTTTAAACTCTTGTCAGCTCAGATTCTCACATTACATGGAGCCTTTAGATTTGATCAGTTTTTTGACAATGATTTCGCGGAGCATGAGAAATGCTATCGGCTAATATTGAAATTACTTTTCAAAAATGCGATTTTCACTAGTTTTTGCCATTTTTCTGAGTGGCTGCGATTTTCACGTAAGACTATGGTGCTTTGGAATCTTTATTTTCAACTGCATCACTTTCTTCATCAGCAGGTGGTTTTTTACATTTAAATTTGAAAACAGCTTTCACATATGGTATTTGCTGTATAAATATCAATAAATTAAAATAGAATAAATAAACGTTCGTTAAATTCAGATCTCACATTCGAAAATATTTAGGAACGTCTGCGTTGCATACAATCAAAATTATATACCGTTTAAGTTTCAACTATTTAAATAACCAGTCATTTTCGATCAAATCATCGACCGAAACCGTTGATTAGTCTAATCATATTCGATTGACACCGTCATTAAAACACATTCGAGTCAATCAAGAAAAACGCAAAATCTAATCTACGTGGTGCGTCAAGATTGGGGTTCGTCGTCGTCGTCGTTCAAACCAATAATAAAATTAAATCGATAATTGGATACCGTTTAAGATGGGCTTGGATTGGAATTTCCTATTTAATTTGATAATAATCCGTTTTTGCAGATTTGGGATCTCGACGATCGCGGCTCCATTATCTTTTTCGTTTGTCTGAATCTCAACGCAACATTTCCAGTATTTCGATCGAAATCGATCTGCGACGATTGCGCACTCTCTTCGTCGCAATCTTCGTCTTGATCGCGTCCGAAAGAGATGATGATCGATCAAAAATTCGTGAATGATACGCCACAAACTGATACAAAATTTCATTTAATTTTACTAAATACCTACTCTCGCAAATGGCCCAAAGCTTTAGTGTTTTTTCAGAAACGAATCAAATCGCACGGAAAAGACAGGATAACGTGATGCTCGGTCGGCAATTTATCGAAAAAATGCAAAAGGAATTGATGGATCCTGTCGGAACGATATGAGAATTGTTCAAGCTCCAGGGCAAAATATTATCAACGGTATAAGGTAATATTCTTACTCTGAAAAATGCTAGCTAATTTCAAGGACCGCAATTTCTTTGATTTATGCACATGTTAATGTACTGGGCATATGTCTGCAATCCACAGTTGGAGAGGCTGCATGGTTTTTTAATCTTACTGAATTGAACAATACTCGCGTTGAAACTGTATGGAAGGATCGAAAGAGGACAAAAGAAATTTCCACCATACGAAGAATTAGGGATCTTCTCCTCGAGTGGCTACGAGCCATGCAATTGGCGAGATTATTTTTTGTAGCGAAGTCCTCAAAGTAGTATTTAGTATTTAGGACTGTTGTGAATTGGGCTTGGATAGCATATGTTGCAGCTCGAATGTTTTGTTGAGCTGTGAAAGGATTTCATGAAGGGTATTAAAGGAAGGTAACTCAAAGACCACTTAGGTTTTTATTGAAGTTCATATCGAAACAGTATTTTATTAATCCTGATACTGTGCACAAGAAAAGCGTTTACAGTTCGTTGCAATCATGTACACGAAGAAGTAATCAATTTATTCAGCTCATTTTAGTAATGTATATCATAGTTGAATATACTTGTAAAACAAAAGCATTTTATCGATGAAAGAGTATGAAATGTTGAACTTAAAATGACGATTTACTATCTTGCGCTCAAAAATCTGCGGTGACTTATCGAAATTTCTCATGAAGCGGACTGTGAAACCTCGGGCGCATAAAACGGGGAAAATTTGTAATCAACAATGATGCGTTGTTGTGCCAGTAAAAATAAAACTAAACGGAAATAAGCGTCCTATTATCTCTTATAATATTATTTCCAATAGATCTAAGACATATCATAAGCAAATCCAACCAGTGTTGTTTGAATCGAATGTAATTTTCCTAGAGCTTATAAGTTGTTTGTTTTTTCAAATAAAGGGATTTATTTAAATGTATATATATATATATATATATATATATATATATATATATATAAATATATATATATATATATATATATATATATATATATATATATATATATTATATTTAAAGGCAAATGAAAGATGGAACATTCAATTCAAGCCTAAAATTTTCAATTTCTCATTCACTCAGAAAAATTTCACCACTTAAAATTTAATAGAATCAAATTTAAATCAAAAGTTGAAACACTTTTAAATAAAAAACGAATCTTATTTGAATTAAATAAGCCCCCACATTCAATAAAAATGATTCCACTTTATCATACAAATGTTATTTTCATATCATAATTTTCATCATTGAATGTAAAACAAAACATTTTGAGCTAAACAAGACCACTTTGATACAGCGTTATTGAAATGAAGGCAGATTATTTGAATTAAAAGGAAACGTATATGACGCCAAATCATATTTGAAAATATTTGATTCATATCGATTTTTTTTATTTATACAACGATTTTTTTCTGAGTGTTAGTTTTTATTAGATTAAGCTAACTTAAGCTTATATCTGGCACAAAATATAATCCAAATATATCTAGTACAACATGTATCTCAGCTGATTAAACTCCAACAGCATTTATCACAAACACTAGTGCAGAGTGCCATAGCAACGTTTGTTCTTTTTTATCGAAGCGAAGATATTTTTTTGAGTGTTTTAAACCCTCAAGATTATACCAGTAGCTTTCGATGTTTTTCTTACTCGATGTTTTAATTTCCTTGTCCGTATCTGTCTTTGTATAGCCCCAATAAGAAGAAAGATCGGTGAAGGGCATTCTTGCTCATTCTTTCAATTTGGTGTCAGCTTCCATGCATTTTGCACTTGGGAGCTACGATCGCTGCCTCAGCTTCACAACCCATCTTTGAACCATCCGTATACCACAATTGCGCATCTTTGTACGAGGGAGGTGCCCCATCCTCCCATTTGTCGTTTGATGGAATTGTAACTTTGAGCATCATCCCGAATGCTGCATCGGTCTTTATTTGATCGCTGAAGTTCAACATTTCCATTATGGGCCTAATGTCCCCCAGGATTTTGCGGTGGCCTTTAAGGTCTCTTGCTTTGTGCCTGTAGGACTGTTGTAGACTAATAGCTTGTTTCGCTACTTCCTCCTGAATTTTGAGGAGTATCGACTTTAGGTTTAGAAGTGCCTCCATTCCTGCCACTCCTTGCTTCTGTAATCAGCAGATTTCATCATTTGTTTGTATACCTATAATGTCTGCCTAGAGATAGTCCCCAATTGCTTCCAAGCATTTGTGTCGTCGCCCAGAGTACCTTAGTGGCCTTCAGTGTCGTTTTGTTTAGGTTATTGTGATTTTATTTCCTATGTAGGTGGATTTCTAGATATTTTATCTCGACTGTGCCCCTAATCTTTAATGATCCTTTTTCGATTTTACTTTTGCTGGTGAATGGTACTATGCTAGTTTTTTGAAGATTAATGAAATTACCCACTTCTTTGCCCCATTAGGCTGTTTTATTTAAGGGCTTTTGATTTCTGGATCTCAAGGGATACAAGTGTGAGTCTCTTATTATTACCGTGATGTCGCCCGCGTAGTCGAGAGTCGTTAGGTCCTTAATATTGAGGGTCATGAGAAGGTCATTAGCTAGTGGGGACCATAGCAGGGGGATAATACCCCTTCCTGTGGAAATCCCCTCCTAGTGTCCGCCCTTAGCATCGCTTCCCCGAGCTCCACAAACACACCTCGGTATCTTAGTCTTTTATTCACCCGCTTTACCAGTTCTTGAGGGGTATCCCTCCTTAGGAGAGCCTGACACAGCGAGCTATGTCTTGTATTGTCAAAGGTTCCTTCTATGCGCATGAAGGTGCAAAGTGCGATTTTCTTGCCATCCAATGCCCTTTCTATTATTTGAACCTGCTTATAAATAGCTGATATAGTTGATTTGTCCTTTTAATAGGCAAATTGAAATTTGTGAAGTGGCATCTTTACCAAAAGATTACTCCTTATATATAGGTCAATCAGTTTCTCCATGGTCTTTAATACGAAAGAACTGAGGCTAATTGACCTGTATAATTTTGGCAGGTCAGCTCTTAGGGATGAACACAACCCGCGCCAGTGTCCACGATATCGGACTAAAGCTGAGTTGCAGGCTTGATCTAAATATGTGTACCACAATGATTTTTAGTTTCCCCGTGCCTCTTTGTAGCAGAGCTGGATAAATTTCATCTGGTCCTGGTGATTTGTTTTTTGCCCATTCAACCTTTTGATACGTGATGATTTTTTTACTCAAAGGTGAGTGAGGTGTTCGATCTGGGCCTTCTTCTTCTTTCTCATCCCTACCGCTGCTCCTAATTTTGCACCCTGCAAAGTTCGTTCCAAGCAGCACTTCCAGTGTATCACCATAGGTGGTCATCATCCCTCCATCCGGAGCTCTTGGTAGCCTTTGGAGAGAGCTTTTTGCATCCTGGCAGTCTCTGGTATGCTGTTGAGACTTCCGCAGAAGGTGCTCCAAGCCTTTCTTTTGGACTTTCTCAGCTTTTTGTTGTATTCTGAGAGTTTCTTTTTATAGGCCTCCCAGTTTGATGTAGTTTTAGCTGGGTTCAACTACGTTCTTGGGGCTCTTCTTAGCTTTTCTAACTTCCTGTTCCACAATGGCACTTGTGTTTTGGGAGGCCTGGTTTTCTCAGGGCAGTCGTCGTGGTATGATTCGAGGATTATTCTGCTTACCTTGTCCACAGTATCCTCCAACTCTGTCTGCTCATTAAATGCACTGCACTGTTTGACACGAACGTGAGGTCTAGTACCTCTTGCCTGTTAGCTGTCGTCTTGTCCTTATTTGCCATATCCAAATTGCTGTTTAGGGAGAAGCTTAAGAGTGACTCCACTCTAGTGCTGACGTCACTGCTCCCCTATCCTGTTAGATGACCGTTGGGATCGCATCCAATAACCAGCGTTTTTTTCTCCCTTCTGCAGTGGTCTACGAGTCCTTTGATGTTGTTACTTGAGGCCAGGTCCTCATTTCTTGGGAAGTAAACTAAGGTAAATATCACCTCCACTATTTCTCCTTCGATGAGGACCACCACTGTGTCCCTATTGGTGTATTTTGGGGTTAGAAGAAATTTAAGTTTGTGTTAATTACAATCGTCGCCCTCGAGCTTTTTTCCCCTGCGGCCCACATTAACTCACTATTTATTCTGTGTTTGTTTACCCCAGAGCTCTTGTATTAGCCCCACATTATAGGTGCCCGAGGCAAACCTGCTGCTTCTGTTGGTAGCAGAGAACTGAGCCGTTGCTACGACTAACATGGCGCACTTGCCTTTATTCTCCCTGAAGAGGGTTCTCTAGGACTTAACGTCACTTTCGTTCTTAATACACAGCTATAGCCATACATGTTACAGTACCTGTAGTCTTGGAAAAAAGTACTGATCGTTATTGGTTTTTTGGTAATTTCTGGCGATCCAATTTGAACTGAAATTTTTTTTTGCATTTGCATGAAGTATTGCTCGAAAATGTCTGTGAATTCGAGTTACATTTACACGTTACGTACATTTTAATAAAATATGTTGCAACAGCTACTACCAGAAAAAATATTACTTCAACAAAAATGGATTCTTTTATTTATACTTAGACTCTAACAGGAAAAGAAAATGAAATTGCCAATAGATTTTTTTGAAAAAATCGGAGATGAACAATTGAATTAATAAATAATAAATATTAATCCCAAAATGGGTAAGATGCTTTTGTATCTAATAACAAACAAATTTGGTAATATTTTGGTCAATATGAGATGGTGACTTCAGGCTCATATTGAATTTGAATTTGGCTCTGTAAGTTATTACTAGTTACTTTTTCTTCGATTATTTGTTGAAAACGCAACTATTTAAAAGCTGTCATTCTAATAGTAGCCAATAACTTGGAGCGGTAGAGTACCTGATTTTATCAGTGTATTTAAACATATAAACCAAGTCATAAAACATGATTTCGCCAAGTATACTAAGTTTCAAAAATGTCAAGATAGCAGTCTAACTTTATTTGATGACAAATAATGTTGATCCATCCGTAAAATATTCCTCGGATTTTGATTTAGTTTTTATCATATTTAATCTGCCATTATTTTGAGTTAAAAGAGAGATATCTTAAATCTCCCGTGCTTCTCCATGCGTTAAGAATGCTTTTGACTCGGACAAACATATCGTTTGCTGGTGCAACTCAGAAACCAAAATTCCCCGCGAGATAAGCACAATCAACTACAAAATACAGAACATCAATATATAAAAACATTTTCTCATAATTCCCTCGAATAGCAAAAGGTAACAAGAATACTTTTATTCTCTCATCAAATCAAATCTAACGAATTCGAAATACTTGAGCATAGTCGCTGCTATCGAAGTACCTACCTAATTTCAGACATCAAATAAAACATGAGGCTGCTAAGGATACATTCTGACTTTCTTATTTTTACCGGATCGTTATAGTCAACATAACAAAGGCATGAAACGACTGACTGACGAAAGGTAGGTCTCGATATTAAGAAATCTGAGAATAATAACGAAGTTTTGCCTCTTCTATGTGGATTCTTTATGAATAAAACGAATGAGAATAGGAGTCTGGTCTCATTTCATCTTCTCAGATCTGTTCCCGTATGGCCTATCACAAATGAAACGACAGACGACATTACTTTCAGTCAGCCTGAGCACCATGTTTGCAATTCCCTTGACTTCGACAGCTGAGAGTACCTCAAAAATTCATCGTCTGCCCAGCTTTTCATCATACAAAATATTTCGTACAGCTTTTTGGTGGCATGTAAAATCCACCCAATTCCCATTGAGCCAGGGAACAAATATACAAATGGCGTATAACGAGTCTTCCACATATATATTGGCAACATCCCGCAACTTCCCATGATACCAGCTATTTATGCCCATATGTTCAGCATGCCACCGCCACGGTACCGGTGCAGAAACAGACGAGGCGCGTTCGTGCGCGAGGACGATGCCAACAAAGGATTTATTAAACAGAACGAAAACAATTGGCAATTTCGCGGGAATATGTGCTCCTTTTATGTTTATGAAACGACATAAATGTAATTGAACGCGCAATTTTATGTGTGCACCAAGAATGTAACAATAATCACTTTATAATTCATTTCGCCGTGCATCGAGTGCTTGTCGCGCCGCGATATCAAAAGAAATCACAGGTTCGGTGGCATGTTGACGAAGCGCGATTGCAGGCTGAGTTTTAACCGATGGGATGAGAGCGAAGAATTGATGTTTGACAAATATTAGATTTCGATAATTCTCGCAGGAAATTTATATGAAGTAATGAATATTTTTTTTGTGTTCCTGACTATAATGCAGGTAACTAAACAGAGTCACTTAAATCCCAAATTTTCAGCAACATATTTTTTATCTGCAATGTGATTTTTTCCCTGAATTTCACGGAATTTTTCTACAGTGAAACACACCTCAGTAACGATTTTTCAATAGATTCGATAGTCCCCTCTTGTTGTCGCCTTCTTATACACTTCAATGAAAACACTACCAGTCTGCAGTTTCTCATAATATTGAAATTACACAAGCCCATGGAAGCTTATGCAACCAAACGCCAATTTATTTCTATTCATCGTTGAAATTTTCCTGACCACAATCTTTAGTGCTATTTAGTTGAAACTATTTTATTCAAATTAATCGTAACTACGATTTTCCATCGTCAATTTATTCAACTAAGAAAAACATACCGTTCTTATTGTTCCAGGCTCGACAGATTTATAATCCCAAACAACGATAGCAATAATGTTCAATGGCGACCGATTGATACTAAAGACGGAGCATTATGGATCATGATAGCTATCACGACAGTGGTGATGCGATGAAAAGAATAATTTCCATCTGTGATTCCTTTCAACATCAAGCATTACAGAGGATCAAGACTGTAGTGATTGCACTTGTAAGTTAATCATATTGACCTATGAATGATTACTTTAATAGAGTACAATCGGTTTAGTAAGTTAATCATGGCGGCGCAGACAATTTGCGGCCATTGAAGATAGTTTTCAGGAAATAAATATTAAAAGCAAAGTCTGGTATATTTTAAATGTATGGCCAATCAAAAATATGAATACATAACTCAAACTATGATAAACATATTGGAAAAATTATCACGATTCAAAATAAAGTCGTGTGTAGGGATCTAAGTTTTATTTACGGGTTCACGTAGACATTTTCAAGCGCCAGAATGCAGTGGCGTTCATAGATGGGGGCAAAGAGGAGCAGTTACATCTCTATTGTGATACTGTCTTTGAAAACAAACATTGCATAAATGCAACATATGGATATCAACATTCAACAACATATGGAAGGTATCTCTTTTCTTACCCATACATTTTTCAAGATCCAATGAGATCATTGACCGTCACTCGAATCGACCAAGTTTCTTCGTGTCATTACATAGTCTAATAAGCGATCTATATTTCCGTGTAAGTGTTTTATATTCTCGATCTTATTTCACTTAGCTCATATTGTTAATGTTCATGTTGTTATCATCAATATTTTTCCCAAGCATATTTGTTTGCGATCGTTGCTACCTGGTTAAATTGCACATTTCCTCAGTATTCCGTTAAATGTTTAATATGTTGATTATTTTGTATTGTGTTAAATTATCTATGGAGGTGAACGGTTAGTAGTAAGTAAGCACAGTACGACTTGTCCTTTTTTAACGCTCTCTTGGAGGATCGCCAAACTTTATCTAACCTCAATATTTGTATCCAGAACAGCTTCCAAATCAATCTACTCCAAGTCCTAAAAATTAATTTTACAGAAATACTTCTATTTTATTTATTTATTTGTTTCGAATAAGTTTTAGCTGCTCAAGCCATAACATTGCTTTAAGCAAATCACATGCACTGTGTATGTTCAGAAATATCTTTGTCAATTATTCATAAAATCAAAAACCATTCCATTTACGGCGCCTCTCTCCTAAGTCAATCCTAACTTGTTTTAACACATCAAAATGTACAATCCTAACAGATCCATATCTCTTTATATTCCATCGAAAACTAATGTCATTACATTTAGCTCTGATATATAAATTTCAACACACTTCTCTAAATTAGACCAATCATTCTTTGATTTTAAAGTGAAATTTCGCTGAATCATGACATTCATGAAATTTCCATTCGGTTCAACAACGGGCCTGAAACATCTTGAAAACGTTCATCGAAAGCGAACGAAATAATATCCATTTTAAAGAGATCTTTTTTATTGTTATTATTTCCAGTTCAAAAATGAATCTATAGATACGAGTCCGGCATACGGTTCGGCTCAAAAGGCGGCTGATACGCGTTTCATTTTAAATATTAGAGAAAAAAGGCGAATTGAAGTGAAGAAAGGAAAAAAGACTGATTGTGGCGCCATGACTTTGCGAAAAAGAGCGTTTCGCCTGGCGTTAGAATCCAATTCTCTTGATTCGAAAACAGATTTATAAAACTCGTTACTGTTGACGTCTACATTGAGCGTTGTTTGATTGATTTCAGTTCAGGATTTTGATGATAATGTCAGAGTCACGTGTATCTGGATTTATCAACTGATTTACACATGTGAAGCTAACTCAAATTCTACTCGGAGAAATGGTCACTTTTACTGCTAAGGTTCGATAGTTTTGGTTTTGGATTCCTTGTACTGCTTTGAAACGAAAATACGTAATCATTTGACTGTCCCGAACTGTACATATTCACTTTTTACAGGACGCAATGAGAACATATTATTTAGGGATCCAAGGAACAGGATCCAAGGTTTGCGATAGGGATAAGTGATTGGACTAGTAATAGGCACAAGATCCTGTTGGTATGAGCGAAACCACACCCTTCCCCTATTTGCTATTCATTGCTATAACCCATTTGAACAGATTTTAATAGAAACATAATCAATTTTATTTTTTAGACGCTTTTTGGGATTGACTGACTGAAAAAGGAACGATTACATTTTGGTGAATTGGTGAATTGAACAAACGAAACCGATTCGTCATTGTGCTCTTGGCAGTCGACAATCGTTCCTATCCCGTTCTCTTGCAAGAAAAGCAATTGCCAAGAGTTGTAACGAAAGGATGATATGTCATTTTCTCGTTGTGGATTGATTTGAAATGCAAAAGTAACATTTTGTTGAAAGTCTGGCAATTTTGAATGAGCACCTTTTGAAGGGATGGAAGACTGTATTTCCCCATATGTTATTACTTGTCATTGCGTGAGTTTGAATTTTTTTTTTTAAAAAATCAGAAATTGAAATGTGATGTTATTCTGTTTTGAAATGAGTGTAAAGGACTTCAAGTATTTATATTTATTCTGTTAGTGGAGATTTCAAATTTTTCGGAACAATAAGCTAATTTCAAAAGAAGGAACCTTAGCTAAAAAATTGTTTTTTTTAATTTCACGCAAAAATTTTCAATCGAATTTAAGTTTTTTTGTAGTAGATAAATTTGAATGTGGAAAAAAGTTGTGACAACAGCTGTAGCTAATTTTCCAATTAGATTTTCAAAACAAACCTGTGTTGCTAAAAATATGGTTTTGTTGTTTTGAGATTAAAATTGCTTTGGGAAAATGTATAAAAACATGATTAGAGTCATTTAGGACCAGACTGATTACTTTTGTACACTTTTTTAAATATAATTCTACTTATTTTATAGTAATCTGGTTAGATTATTCTGTATCGTGTGTCTTACACTAAGATTTTAGGTGCTATAACATTATCTGATGATCCTTCAATATCTGAAAAAACTCCTTCTATTTAAGGACCGCCACGTTATATGACCATTTTTTTTATTGGCTGTCTTAAAGTCAACAACCGTAAATTGATACCAAACTTTCAATTTGATTTTAGAGAAAAGCTTTCAACTGTTCGTCAGCTTTTAGGGGTTAAAACATAAGTCTCACAGCAATCGGCAGTTCCGCAGGCAATTGGCATGATACTGTTAGATGTAGAGAAAGCATTGGACACAGTATGGCATGATGCATTAATCTACAAGCTTATTACTAACAGAATATCTTTTTATCTTGTGCAGATTATTCGTTCGTGTACACTAAATAGATCTTTCAAGGTAAAAGTTAAAAAAAAACTCTCTCAAGGGAACCTTATTAACGCAAATTTACCCTTAATTCTAGGCTGTTGCATTGCTGCTTTTGCTGATGACACGACTATTTACGCCTTTGGTAACAGCCCTGCGCAAATTATAAAGACCCTTACCATCCAACTAAACGAAATCCATAAATTCTATTCCAAGTGGAAAATTACGATTAATGGAAACAAAACGCAGAAATTTCTACTTCTGCAATCTGTTAACCTGCTCGGGCACCAAACACACTGCTCCGGGTGCGTAAAATATCTAGGAGTCAATCTCGACTCCAAGCTAAGTTTTATTCCCCTACTAAATTTCTAATAGGAAAGAGTATGACATTTATAAAACTTTACCCTATGGTGAGCAAAAATTCTGCTTTGTCTCAGGAAAATAAACTACATATCTACAAAGCCGTAGTTTTATTAGTTCTGACGTATAACGTGCCAGTCAGGAACAGATGTGAACCAATGAAAAATAAAATCCAGCTTTTGAGGCTGGATTCGTTCGGGATCTTGCATTCATTTTTTCTTCTTACCCATGTGATCATACTTGCTTTGTAACTGTTATCTCTTGTACTTCTTTTCTTTTTTATATAATTTTTGTTGTTCGAAACATATCCTCGCGTTGAAAATATACCATTGTGCAACTAGTGCATATAATGAAGTTTACTAGCCAAGTGACACTTTTCGACTCACTTGAAAGTTCGTCTTCCTACTCACGAAACTATGGTAGTGGCAGCTTCTTTTCAGCTTAGTTACTGAAATCCAGCCGAAAATATCCCTTTTTAGTGGTTTTTGCAAGGCATTCTAAACCATTTTATAAATTCACCTTCAGACATGAACATCATTGCAAATCTGTGAGGGCTTTCCAAAGACGTCAAAAGAAGAATTGTGTCCATCCAATCATTACTCGAAAACTAGTCGATTCAATACCAAACAGGCTTTTAGGCACACGAAAAGCAAAGGTTGTTAAAACACTTTTGGCCTCGTGACCGTGCTTGTACAATGTGAAACTATACTAAATCCAAATCTACCGAAGACTATGGGTTGATAAATGAAACTGCATATTGCACAGCTCCTATATTTAATGCGATTGCGCTCCTAAGCTAAACTTAAAAAAAAATATTGTTTTTTGAATTTCACTAATCAACTTACAGCAAAAATGGCAGTGTCGTGGCGAACATGGCTTTATTCGTTACAATTCGATTCCTTACGAACTACTAAAAGGGCTGGGTAAAACCTTCTGAATACAACCAATCAAAACATAATTGAAACAAAAATGCTGATTCCCTGATAACGAATAATAGTTATGTCCAAGCGCACATTATCATGGCACCGTCAACATAGTCCATTCATTCATTCGTCCATCCATCGTGCAAAAGTAAATTACCATTTATACCCTTTCCTTCGGGTTCTAGACGAAAAACATTCCTCATGCAACTAATAACAATAATTAGTCCATGTCCGAAGAATATTTGCAGTGATATTTAAATGAGCTGGACTCGAGGGCGTACAGTTCCAGTGCTTAATAGACGACATGCTAAAGGCAACTTGTACCCATACATCAACCATTCACAGACCATTTGCTTCCTTTCTGCTCCTGCTGCCTTTCAGCCTATTTTTAATTTTATTTTTCAAAAATGAGCAATGAAAAAAAAGTTCCATTCAAAGTTATACTTGAAAAGGGTGTACTAAGTCCTTCTCCGCCTCCTTGTGCGTTTTCTTTTTTCTCGCGCTTGTTCTTTTTCGTCGAATCATTTCTGGTCTGATAAGAAAAGAACATGAAGAAAAATTACTCTGACTCTAACTCCGTTGAAAACGAGGATTGCGACGACGGCGATGACGATGTCGACGGCAATCATAATTATGCAACTTCTTCCAATGGCTACACAGCCCGTCTTTCGAGGTACAAGAAGCAAATTTCGTATTCAAGAAACGTTTACGACAAAATGGCAGAAATATATTTTCATATCGGCTGAGCGAAGAGCTCAGGTTCGAAGCTCAGGTGAACTAAGGAATCAAGAAAATGATGATTTAACCGTCTTGACGGCTTTGTATCAGTGTTTGAGGAGCTGCAGGCCGCGACCTGACGTGGGATTAGTTTTATTTGATTTTGAAGGAGACGTGATATTGCTTTAACTTATCAGTACATAAGTGGTATCTTTAATTTTTTAATGCCATGCATAAATTTAATGCTCTACTTATTCACAACTTGTGACTTTTCTTACAAACATTTTTCATCTAAACAAATTATATACAGAAAAAAATAATATTTTTTAAATATTTGCTTGGCTCGCCCCAATATTCATCTTACGATCACCGTTTGTACCACACCTTGTCTGAGCGTATTGCACAAAGTAGTAAAAGCATTATTCGTACCGCAGGGCGAACAAAAGAAAGAATTCAGGATGAATAAAACTGAGAACAAGACCACGACCATAAAGCATAGCGAGTACATATTCTGGTTCGAAAAATATACGATCATACATTTGTACCTATCTGCATACATGACTGCATATACAAACAGGTAAAGTTTGTAGTTGATTCTGAAATCCGCGCTTATATCGCGAATAATGAGCATGGTTCGCATCAATTCGCCAGGAGGCAGGTACTGAAATGGGCGAATAAGGAGCCTGTGCAACTTAAGAAGCCAATTCGTACACGAATCATCTCTGATAGTCATCGCAAGATTCTTATTTAAAGTGTCCGTTGCGATCCCGCTCCTAGCCATGGCAAATCATTTTCTTTCTCGGCCCTTCCAACATTTTCTTCATAAATAAAGTTTTTATTGCACATTACCAGCGAGCGGACCAAAGGATTTCGAATCGGAGGAGCCTCTTCAATACTCCGACTGCTGCTTATCGCTCGTAATAATAATTATTGTTACCCGTCTCATTTTTTGCAGGCATCGTTATAGTTTTTCTTGCGATCAAGCTTGTAAAAACTGCAGCAGTAGAAATTTATAAAAATCCGGATTCTTAAATTCTTCATTAACGAAAAATAAGAGAAATTTGTTTTGCAAAAAGCAGGCAGAGTGACCCGAGGCAGAATTTCAGGAGCATTCTGATAAATCAAGGCAATATTTATTTAATGGAAATATTTCATTTCTTTCTTTTACTTTTTCACTTTCGTAGACTACTTAAATCCAAGTGGAGAGTTTTTTTTGCGAAGCACTGTATAACTTTGGAGTAATTCAGTGAAATTTCAGCCGCCATTTTTATCGATATTATGTTTTGCTTTGTTTATATGTATAATTTGCGAAATATTTGCTGTCTGTAGATGACAATCTTTGATTTAGTCTCACGTTAATGGCGGTATAGCGCTCGTAAGTCAGTGGCTTCTGATTTAGCCCAGTAATCATTAAAATTATGTTAATACAGTACCTGAATAATGCACAATCATGGACGAGTGCTTGCAGTGTTTGAAGAAACTAGCCAGTGGCATATTGGTTCGTAGTGGCGTTAAAATGGAAGATACTACAGCAAATAGTCAATCTAATGTCAGTAAATAAAATTGAGATTATTTTTGAAAATCTAGTAGTAGCAATAGTTTATCGACGTGTTCTTTCAGTTACTGATTACTGCGGAATTTATAAGATTATTTCTGTTCAGTGACGAAGTACAATAGGCGTGTTTTTTCGCTCCTCTGTCCAGCACAGAGCAGAACTGAATCATTGGAAACAATAACGCTTCTGCCCCAGTAAATTCAATAGCACAGAAAATCTGTTCTGCATAGGTAGCTCATGTGCTGAATTATAGAATGTGCTGATATAAAAAAGAAAAACTCATGAGAAGTTGCTTTTTTGCCGTGAGATGGCTTTGGATCTCTCACGGTTATGTTGAATGTTTTGGTAGTTAGGGAATTAGAAAAAGCCCTGATAATGTGTTCAAAGTTAAAAGAGGTAATTTTATGTTAAACAAACATTTTACATTACTTATAAATTATTATTATATTGTACAAACTTTATAAGGACCAGCAAGGGACTTAATAGCCGCTTGACTATCAGCGACCTACCTTCTTCGGACGAGGATATATATATCTTGGAAGAACTGTCTACAGTTCTTGTATTTCACTTTTAAATATTGATCTTATTTTTAGGAGCGTGAATATTTATCACTAGCTGATTTCATTACTTTGGGGAAAACAGATAGTTTTCTACAGATGAAACCGAAGCAGAAAGAGCTTTATGGATGTTCAGTGCTGGTCTCAATTGATGCTGACGAGTTTTAAGGTATATCCAAAGTCCAATGCTATTTTCTCTATAGAAATATTTTTCATAAGTAGTCGCATGATTTCCTTTACAGTTAGCACAGTTTCTAACTGTATTTTTAACTCCTCACACTGCCTCTTATAAATCAAAGTTTGCATTTTGCTTGGCAACTTTTTTATTGGGAATGAATTGTCAAAATCTGTCAAACTATCAAACAATTAGTCAAAGGGCCTATTTGAAGTTTGGCACACCTCCTAATTCATTTTACTTATTGATCGGTATGTGATAACACTCGCCCAAAAGTAAAGAGCAAAAGTATTTGACACCAAATCCAAGGAAAAGAGTTCTCAGAGGGTAGAGTGATAAGTTGTATGACCAATTTTATTATTCGGTGTATAGTCAAGACTGGATTTGATAATAATTATATACTGGATTTGATAATAATCATTATTCACTAGAGGGATAGGTAAGGTTAGGTTAGTGAAGAGGGCTGCCGGGAACGCGGCCAGCATTAGGCCACCAGTTTGGGCCCATTTGCCACCCTCATGGACAATCACATGCATTCACACTTCAGCCATGTCACCGGCGGGATTCGAACCCGCAGGTCCCGCTGCACGCCGCTTTTCGGCCTGACACCTTAAGGCGTGTACACATACAACCAACGAACGGCAAATGACAGTTTGATCGAATGTTGGTCGTTGGCCTTGGCGTTGGTCCTGCCGTCTACACAGGAACAAATTGGCACCAATGGTTTGGAGCCAAGGCATTGGATGCGGTTCAGGCTAAGTGTCATTGTACACCTAGTGATTGACAGCGATTAAATTGGAGTTATAAAGTACAACGCATTTATAGTAGTATAACGTATTTCGACACCGTACACTATATTTGACAATATGCAAAAAACATAGTCTAGCTCAACACACTACGCGGTATTAATGACAGCCAACACGACCAACCGTCCACACTAAAACGGAGTCCCAAGGCCAATACAATGCCAACGCTTTGAAGATACCGCCAGCAGAGCGAACAGCAACCAAGGCTAAGGCCAAGGTTGGCTCTTCGTACACACTAAGCGAATCCGAGCCAACGAATGGCTTGGCCGTTGGTCTTGGCCCTATGTGTACGCGGCTTTAGTGAGCAGAGCTACCGGGCCCCCTCACTAGGGGGATAAATGATAATAAATTAATTTCTAGTTCTTTTCATGCTCTGAATCAAGAGGTAGATGAAACGGTAATAACAGTACCTCTTATTAGAACTATTAAGAACATTATTTTTGAAATATTGTTAAAAATTAAAAAGAAATTTCGCTTTCTCGCTAACTCAGGCTTCAGCAAATTACTGGCGCAAAAAATATCAGTAATCTAAAAAGAGCTTATCATTGAAAAATAGAAAAGATAAAAGAAAAATTATCATGGAAGTTCTTTGAGCAAGGAAACTGATAGAATCAAACCGCGAAATGAATGTATCAGTTAATTTTTTAATGGATTTAAAACTTCTTGATTTTTTTTTTATGCCGCAATAAACATAAAACCTCGTCCTAACGGAAACGTTGAAGTCAATTTAACGCTACTTTTAATTCGAATTTGAATGTAACATATTGAAAGTGTAAATTGATATTTGTGATGGACCAAAATATGTCAGACATGATATAAAAGACGGAGGTCGTCATTTAAAAATCGTCAGCTGCAATTAGAGTGGATCTCAGATTACCATTAACACAGGTGATATAAATATGAAATGCACATGTGACGGAATCTTAGAATTATTAAAACTGAAAATGAATAGTTTGTGCATGAAAAATTTAAGAAAAAAAGTTTGTATTTGGTGCTGAGTATATTCCATATTCTATTGAATGCATTATATTCTGCATCACACATACATCGACTTCAATATTGTAAGCAAGAATCACTACTGTAACATCTATCGTTTCGCTGTTCATCCCCCGGTGAACGTGAATTGCCGGAACGTTGCGCTGCAATATGGAAATCTTCAGACCAAAAACAACGACCAAAATAAGTATAAATCGATTATGTTTCTTGTCATCTTCGCGCGACATCAAATATGAACAGCGAACGAAACAAACCCAATCCGAAATGAAAGTGGCATGGATGCGCAGGGGCTGACGCTTGAGCCTGAGATACGGTGTTCTAAGCACCCGAAAGCCATGGAATGGGATGAAAAGTTCGAGGGTTGACTGATTATTATTGGGAGAACATTTATAAAAGCCCCAATGAATACTAAACAGAAATTGTATATTTATGTAAATTATGCTATTATATTTAGATTGTTTCGCCAAATGCTGATATGACATTTTTTACAATTTGAACGCAATTTAACGCTTCTCGGCAAGGCTTTGCTTTTGCGTTTTTCATTCTGACTGTTGCTCGCAACAATTTTTTCGCTCCGTGACTTGTGCAAAGCTTAGTGGTGGTTCGATGTTAAAGTCCTTATTCGAGAAATTTGCATATTGTTGATGGTAGCGTTCGGTGACAGGTCGACTGCCGAGAATATAAATCAATGGAATCAGACAGATGTCTTTTCGGCTTACGGTTTTCATACCTTGATGTTTTTAGGCTAGGAAAGCAGTTTCTTGTAAATCGACTGTTATTTTTATATTTACTGCTGCATTAGTAAAAAAGTGATCTCACGACAACCTCTTTGCAAGATTAATTCATAATTTCACAATCAATGAGAATACAAGTGTGGAGTGATTGGTTCCACGGCTCACTTTATCTTTGATTTAACTAAGTGAATTTAAAGCTCGGTGCACCATCACTCTGCCGAACCTGGATTGAAATTAGGGAGTCCAAACACTAAAACCTAGTGCTCTACCCACTAGCTACACAAGCTCAGAACATGATTGCTATGCATGCTGGATTAGTACTCGGGTCTAATAGGATTGACAAGCTATTTGAATTCGGAGGTATTTTGTTGAAATAAAATAAAACTTACTTCAGGTGATAAAAATATTTGCCACCAATTGTTTTTGTAAATCATAAAGTCAGCTTAAATCTTGTGATTTGTTTACGAGTTTCCAAAGCTTGTTGACTAGTTTTCATGTCAACAAGCTTCAGAATGGCGTCTTCCAATTGAGCCGAAACCGAAAAAACCACGTCTAAGTTGATAACAAATCAAAGTAATGTTGACTGTTTTCTTCGATTATTGCAATGCTATGCACTCGGAGTTTTCGTCAGAAGAATTAGAACACGGGAAGTAAACAATATTATCTGAACGTTATATGGCGATTGAGAGAGCAAATTCGTTGGAAAAGGCCAGATTTGTGGAAAGAAAACTCTTTGATTTTGCATCACGACAACGCACCATCCAACGCTATCATCGCAACTTAACACATACCAACTGATATTACCACTTCGAAGCACCCATTTCCTTTCGATAGAAGACATAAAAGAAAATTTGTGGTGAAAACAGAAGTCGATTCCGAAAAATGCGTTTAAAAAATGTTTTAATGATTGGATTACTCATTGGCGTAAGTGTATTATTTCGGAAGGCGATAAACTTGAATAAATAATAAATATTTTGGCGGAATTCATCTCAAGATTCTAGATCGAAAGCTTATGTAGCCAAGTTTGCTAGCCACTAGCTACTAGCGTCTATCATTGCTGATTCGAATTCAGCCAAAATACATCCACAGAACCGTACTTTGAATAATCCTTTCTACACGCGGATATCTAAGTTAAATCAGGGCTAAATGAAACCTCTTCCAACTCCAGTCCTTGAACCCACCACGGATTACTGTGGATCAACTATACTTTAAAGATCATATCACGTTTTAAAGCGGTTAGTAGATGATTCATTCAACGATTTCTTTAACTTCAAGTAATTCAGAACTTACTCTTTGACCTCCATTAACCCTCTATTAACTTTTTCAAAAAACTTGTGATACAAACCAGAAATGTTTCCCATTATCTATCTTCAGTGAACTCGTCTACTAAAAGCAACAATAAATTTCATTTAAGTTTCTAAAAATTTCCTAGTTTGCGTCTTAATGCTCGTCTCACGCCTCATTACTTTCATCTAATTTCTTATTTTTCCTTTTAACCCAGTCATCGTCGAATGTTATCCATCGGAACAGCACTCCAAATCGATTCAATGTCGATTCGCCCTGTTTAAACACGATATACTGCCATTCGAAGGTCGTTTAAATAATTGAAATTTAATGGTCATTACAAATCGAGGACCTAAAAAACACAAGCTGAAAGCGTTTTCTACGATGGCAGTTAATTTTTAATGCTAACTTCAGGAATTAACTCGAATTTAGAGACCGATAAGCACAATCCAAATGTTCCGGAACGAACATCTAGAGACAAATGAAAAACAGAAAATTTCCATGCAAAGTAGATAAAGACCGAAGATGTCGACACGAACAAAAGTACAATCACCCACAACAGTTGCCTCCAAACAGCGAGTCGAAACGAAGTGAAAAACTTTTCACTTAAAGTCTTAGACGAGAGATGTCAGAAGGAAATCCTCCCTCATATATTTAACTTTCGATTTCTTGTGCTCCATTAGGGCAGACAGTTATCCTTGAGCGCTAACTTAATTGCGTAATATCCATTTGATTTCATTTGCATTCAATTAACAATCCATCAACATCCAAAATTTGATTCCTTAATCTCTTCCTTTTCCTTGAAATGTGCCACCACACAGTTTGGCTACGATACATTTTCCGACAGTAACCCTTTCGCAATGCGAAATGGTCCTTGCTCGCTCTCGGCTCAACCTACCGCCCGTCGCAAAACAAAAACAGCATCGGGCGTGGAGAAATCGAGCTTATGTTTATGCCATAGTTGTTTACGTAAGGCCAACCCGACCACTTCTCATTTCGACTCTCGAGTATCCTAGTTTGCTGCATCAGTTCCCAAGGCTTTTCGATCCGATTGCTTCATGTTGGCGATGATGATTCTTAAGGACTTGCTGCTTTAGACTCGATCCCCGAAAAGTTTAATGTTTTTGTTTATGCGTAGACGTCAGATGAAGTTTACTGCTCCTTTCAGTTCGGATTTAAGTAATATGTAAGGAGCGTCGCAAATACGATTGGAAACCATCTATAACGTCAAATGCGATTAAGATAGAGACTAGATGAGCGGAGGCAAGTGTTGCTTAAAATCTGCCTGGGGGGATAGGTTCGGTGACTATTTTCACTCTCATTAATATTTTCGATTGTCTAAAGCCTATTGAATTGATTTTGCCACATATGACTTTTTCAATTGAAGTTCTGCATCTAATGGAAACCGAAGTTGTACTTGCCGTCAGGTTTAGCAAAGGCTGAAAATCGATATACACATCCTTCTGTTCCAGTCAAAAATGAGATTTGAACTCAGTCCTGAGTAAGAATTTAATGCCTTCCTTCCATATTCACATGTTAGTAACTTTTCATTGGACAAATCTTAGGAAAACATCTAGGTAGCATTGGAGTTTGCTTATACGATGTACGACGTTATGATGTTGTTTTCTGCTTGACTTATTCATGTGTACGGCTAGCATGTTATTTTCATATACGAGTATATAGATCCGGGATAAAACCTCCGTGAAAAGGACATGAAGCGAATTTCAAGGACTATCTAGAATTAGATATGATAACACCCTCAGGTACTGTTTAAGAGGAATGGGCATAGCTAAAAATGGCTACATGGGTGAAATTTTATTGTAAATAGTTTGGATCTAAAATTAGAGTATTTAGCTTTAGAGGATTGGCTGAGTGGACTCAGTTGTAGCGGACATTCATATTTTCGTTAAGGTGAACGTGTTATTGCGTTGTTCCAAACAGGATTGAATTCGTACACATCTTCAATGTCTGCTAAATTTAGAAATTTGTAATAATATCATAACTTTCAAAGCAAAGTGAATTTTATATTCTTCAAGGTTTACGATGTATTTGTAAATATAATATTTGGTTTGGAAGGATTATAGTCTCTGAAATGAAACTGCGGAATAAATGGGTCAACCAAAGTTAAAAGTTTCATGTATGTAATATGTTTACCAACATTTCCTCCTGTATTCATTTATATGTCTCCTTAGTACGCAGTATTCTAGAATATGCGTGCCAAATCTGGTCTCCGCGCTTTCAGTACTTATCTGATGCTATTGAATCTATTCAGCGCAGGTTCACTCGCTCACTTCTTTTTAAATTTAATATCCCCTATTGTCCCTACTCCTCTCGTCTTTCCCTCCTTCGTATGTCCTCGTTGCAATCACGGAGGATTCACAGATAACCAGACGTGTATCCAGCCGTCCAAGTCGTTCTTCTGAAGTTTTCTCTGTTCCTTTTGCACGTACGGAAGTCTACTTCCATTCGCCTTTGCTGCGCCTACCCAGAACGCACAACGCCCTTAAGCTTGGTCCTCTACCCCAATCTTTTTTACAATTCAAGCATGTATTAAAAATGTTACCTTGAATTGCTACTTACCTTACCTAATTTTAGTTTTTAGTTTTTAGTTTTCTAATTTTAGTTTTTAGTTTTCTAATTTTAGTTTTCTAATTTTTAATTATTTTAGTTATTTCTTTTCCTTTTTCATATTTCTTTTTTTGTTATATTTGCTTTCTTGTTGCTGTAATTAGAATTATATCTGTAGCGCAAGGGATTAATAAATAAATAAATAAATAAATACGCTTAAAACACTTTTAATCTACACTCTAAAAAGTGGGTCTATAATTAATACTTTGATAATAGGAAATATATTCATTTTTTCATTTAAAATAACGAATCACAAATTTTTTTACACATTCGATGTGCATTTTTTGCTTTTACGTCATATCAGCTGAATAATACACAGCTTTTTGTAAATTGAAGCAAAAAGAGTGTAAATTTACTGGTTTGCTATTCACTTTCGCGCCAAAGCCATAAAATTGCATCATTATTTAGGGTAAAATTACACCATTTGGTCGTAAAAAAAAATATTCTTTTTATGCACTTTTGTAAATTTACATCTTTAATAGTAGGAAACCAGTTTCCTACTATTATAAGGATAAAATTCAACCAAATTTTTTTTGAGTGTAGCCATTTATCAAAAGCCAATTGCTTTGAGTGACAGACAGCCAGGGACAGTATTCATCATTAACGCAAGGGCTGTGTGTAAGCAACTATTATGTTACTAATTTGGGCATAAATGATCATTAGTAAATTAGTAATTTAAGTGCTTGGCTGTCTAGGCTTTAAAAGTAAAAATGACTTTATTGTTTAATTGAAGTTGAAATTCGGGGATCTACTGAAGTCAAACATTTCGAGAAGACAAATTCTTCAATGAAGTCATTATTCAATAAATATTTTAATTTGTTTTTTAATACCATTTTATTGACTGTTTCGAAGCCAAAATTTAATAAGATATGTTACTTGAACTTAATTAGATATGAAAGATGTGAGAAAAATGAGTCCTGTTTCCAAGAGAAGGTAAGATGCGGGGTTCCGCGTATACTGCCAACACTTTCAAAGCCATCCAGTATTATTTTAGTCGAGGTCCTTAGCGTGCATCCCTCTGATTCCTCTTGGGTTACAGAGAGTAATGATTCTTCCCATGTCTTCGATTTTTGCATCAGACTCACCTTCTTTCATATTCGTCATTCTATTCCAATTTCCAGCAACTATAAGACCCAAAATGTGTTTTATGTAATACCTATCTTCCTATCTTGTATCCTATCCTATCTTGTCACTATGCTTAGGTGCGCAAAAATCTAGCCATATATCCTTTTCGATTTTAATGAACTATTTTTATAAAGCCTAAATTATTCAGTTATCCATTAACCGTAAAGAATATTTTTTATATCAGCGTAACTGACTGTCGTTCCGTGGAAATATATGCATGGCTTTGACATTAACGTATCAAGGAGCAAATCCAGTAGCTATAATTTATTTCAAGTTGATATTGCTATCAATGGAATATTAATAATAATATGCAATTTTATGCACACATCCCAGAAACCATTTTCTTTCTCCGATAGGAAATTGAATAAATGTTACACTCTTACTCATGCATCTAATTTGTGCTAAATCTTCTGAAATTTGGTCTTGGCTTTGTATACTTCTTCTTTTTGATCGTAGGCTGGGTGGGCTGTTCGTATATAATAAAAGCCTCGTTTGTGTTAATTTAATGCAGTTCATGCACAATGTATCATATCAGAGACTTTTACAGTTGATGATAGAAAACAAACTTTTCGGCACATGAAATGAGAAAAATTGCTCATATATATGTGTGTTGGAATTAAAAGGTATCATTTACAGAAATAAACTTTTGCAGAATTTTACGTTGAAAAATAAAATCTGCTTTTTTGATTAAAGGTATCAAACATTATAAATTCAGTTTCAAGTAGTAAGAATCAAAATATAATATTTCAGGTTTTGGGGCTTAAGCAACGACCAACTTTCTGTTCTCTGCAAAATTTTAAACCATTCCGGAGTTTATGGAAAGACCTCGCATAGGAAAAAAAACAACGAAAAGATCCTGAAATATGGCCTACGCATTTGGATACTAGAATATCAGATCATTTAATAAGCCTGGCACTGTCAAAGCATTATAACAACAAGTCGGTCAATAAAAAATTACTATATCGTAGCAGAAAATCATGAGTGGCTGGGAAAACCCAGGGATGCCTAGAAAATCCTCGCAGGTTCAGAAAAATCATGGGATTCGTGAAAAAAAATATGGGATTCTAGGAAAATATCACTAAATGGTAGTATCTATAGCTTCTTGGGGGCTTGAAATAAATCAAGGAAGAAACCTAGAAAATCCCGGCACTCTAGAAGAAGTTCATGAGAGCGGTGAAAAAATCATAGAACACGAGATCGTACACTCTATTAAAAAGTCGGGAGCTCGTAGTAGCATTTACTGTCGATAGTAAAGTTGCAAACGAGCAATTGTGTGTGATCTGCAGGAAAGGCAAGTATTTCAAAATATGGCTGATAAACGGTCACGCCCGGACAAAAAAAAAGACGAGGAAACAAAAGACACATTCCATAGCCACATGGAAAGATTATTTAACTCATTGTTTACAAACCACGTCGAAATAATATTCGTTGACTTCAACGCTAAGGTCGGAAATAAAGAAATATGCTGGGGAACAACTGAAGGGCACAGCCTCTATGATGGCACAAATGACAAGAATTTGTGTGTGGTGGAGACATAGTCGTAAATTCGATATAATATACGACATACTACATTGACGCGCCAACAAAGGAATGTGTGCATCGTCAAATGGCAATATGGGTTTCCAGCATACTTGACGTCCGTATATTTCAAGGAGCAAAGAATGACTCGGACCACATCATGGTAAAATTCGAATATCGGTAAATTCAAAACGGCGCGAGTAGCCGAAAACTTAGTAGAAGGTCTTGAGACGAAGCTGACCGTCATCATAGCCATCTGTCAACGCAGGGAGGCCGTTTGACGAGGTCAAGATGGAGATTAGGACAACAATCAGAAATCAAAACCGCTGTAGAACAAGTGGTTGCGCATGAAGCTCGGTACTTCCCTTAACGAATACTGGGCCAATAGTAAACCTAGACAAGCTTACAGTGCTAGTAGTAGTGAAAAGTTTAAGAAGTGGCTATCAGCCCTAGGATTTACTCTGGCATTAACACCCGGCCCAATAATACTATATGCCGATAGACGTCTCTGATGACGAGCTAATAGTCCCTCTAACGCTAGAAGCCACAAAAATAGTAGAACGCCGGACAAGTAAGAAATTCCGTTCAAAGGTTGTCTTAGTTTCGTGCCAATTTCTGTCTTCACAAGGAATTTTTACTTCAACATTTGTCATGAAATTAACAACAACGAAAGCAGCATTCATGACAATTTGAAACTTTAAGCTGGCTTTTGAAATGTAAGGCTAAAGATATTGAAGAAACCCTTTTAAGACAAATATATAAAACACAATAAGGCTGCATTCATTGAATCGAATTGCTAATATTGTATGAAGAGCAATAAATAATTAAAATTGTAGTGTTTATAATTTATATAATAAAATCATCCCTTTGTTTCGAAATCAGCTTTTAAAATACAAATTAAAATTTATATAATAATAACTCTGTCAAAAAAACTTTTATTCGACACTGTTATTTGCTACCACTGTACGGTGCGAGACTCGCTCTTTACATCCTCATTATTTTACACTATCTCTTGTATATGTCACCGGAAAGAAATATCAAAGGTGAGAATACACGTTCGCCCCTTCACAGCACGTATGTGGCTCGAAGAAAACTGCAAGACAACGAGTATTTCATCCTTAGTACATACATCATTCTGATAGAGTACTTGCTGACTTCAAAGACAACGGGGAGTACCTATATGTCACCGAACCCTACCTCTTAATTCATTACTATTACGAAATTTAAATTGCTCTTGAATTGTTAGCTGCGTTATTTATTGCAAACTTTGAATTCCAGCGCGACTTTTTCGTTCGCGGCGAGCTCACATTTCCCCAGCATTTAGACACCGTGCAATAATGCATAAGACGGTTTATGGTCTGGGTGGACATGCTTGACGTTTGCTTTTAAAAGCATTTGTCCATTAAAAAATTAAATGTGCATTAAAAAGTTAAAATTAAAATTGGAAAGTTATGAAGCAGTGATGGTGCGTCAGGGAGAGTGGAGTTATGTTAGTCTGATTGGAATTGGAATTTGAAATAATTAGTGCGTTTATTTTCTTCACACATTTTCCTTGATGGTTAAATGTGTGGACATATCAGCGCCGCCCAAAATTTTGCAATCATCTTACTCTACAAACTAGCACTTCATTCACTACAAATCAACTCACTCATACCACTTCTCCCCTACAGCTAGCACATTTCTTTCAATTTTGGCTTACAACTGCAAAATAGATACATCACGTCCCGCAATAAGAAAATTATTACATCAGTTTGCTGAATGAGCCAGAATCGTACTCTCGATGAGTCTACCCGCCACTGATTCCATACCCGCTGCCATACAATAACATTCATCCCCCGGAAGATTTCCTGAGATGGAAAACGAAACGCATGAAGCCAAAACCCATAAATTCTTCCAATTTGACAGTAATGAAAATATTCCAAGTCACTTTGTTATTCTTATTGTGAGTCCACCACGAGCCGAGTCAGAATACAGGCATCCATTCTTCTGAGCACCGTTCAATTCGAGGCAAAGTTTCGCAGTCAGAAGATTTCTCTTATCCTCTAGCAAATATATTTCTATTACTGCAATAACACTCAGTCTGCGTTCAAAGTTATTGCTCGAACGGATTAAGGACTAAGACTTTGGCCAAAGTTATTGGAGGCTTCTGTTCTTCTTCACCATGCTGTTATACTGCGTTCAGTTCTTAGTGTTTTGCAGAATTGCTTGCTTGCTTTTATCGGAAACAGGCTTTTTGGTTTTTACGTGTTCAAGTACTGATTCACTCATAAATTCATAGATATGTATAAGTACAGTTGGCGCTAAGTAGAAGTACAGCAATTTCGAACGTTACAATTGAAGTTGGCTCAGGCGTAGCGCCAAATTGATACGATGAAGCATATCTTTATGGAACAGTGTAAATCATCGGAATAACGGAAATAATGCTAGCATAATCAATTAATAATAGTTCCAATCATTTGATGAGTATGGTGTATCGTTAATTTGTACTGCCAATTTAAAACCGATGATGATATGATTATGACTTTCTAAAGCTCATAAAAAATTACAGTTGAACATACTGGTCTACGCACAGTGTCAGTGGTTTGATTTAAAGAAAACGATGACCACATTTTGCCAATGTGCTTATGTTTTAATTTGGTGAGGAACTAATAGATTCAAATTTACGAAAAGGGATCTCATATAGTGGCTAAACCTAGGTTTTACTGATTATCGAAGAAAATTATCGAATATTCATTTATCTTGTTCATATAAAAAGCTATTTTTTTTGTTGGAAATATCATGTTTAGAAAAAAACTGATATTTTATATTTATTTATTTATTTATTTATTTATCAATCAAGGCGTACATGTATAAGAAAAAGAATAAAATAAAATAGTACATGCATAAAATTACGATACAAAATAAAAATAAAACAAACTATAAATAAATACAAGACTAATAAATACTGCATAAATAAAATTAGTTATAAACAGACAACAAATAAAGTAATAAATAAATGACAAATGACAAATAAATGACTAGCAAATTAAATTTAAAATGAAAATACAACGCAATTTAGCTATGATACAGTTTTTTTAAATGTATTTAAAAATCCTATGCGGACAGAGAAATTCATTCGGTATAAATATTTGAATACAAATTTGATTAAAAGATGGCAATAAAATTTTCGAGAGGACCAAGTTGAAGATGGCTATCAGTACGCAAGAGTCGCAAAACATTAGAGTGGAAGAATGTATTAGTACGAGCAACAGGTACTTCAAACACAATAGAGAACCAGATTAGCCTTACTTGTTCCCGCTTTATGACCAAAGGTGCTAGAGAGGAAAATAAGTAGCTACGACAGATTTTAATAAGAAAACACTTATCCAAGTAAACTATGGACTACTCGAGAAGAGGGATGTTTTTCAGAGATAAACGTTCATTGTAAGCATTTAAGTAAGGTGCAAGCAAACCTCCGCTTAGCTGATTCAACAGAAACTGAAAGGTGTTTGAAGCGAGGGCATCATACTTGACTACAATATATAAGTAAAGAATGGAACAGGGTAATAAGCAGTGGACACATGTTGAAATATTAAAGGAATTGTTCCAAGAGCGAATGAATCACAAAACCAATAATCTGTGAAATGGACATCAAATTTCCGCTTTCAATCGACCCCGAGATCAGTGAAATGTTCAACAAGAGAGAGTACACTACACAAATAACACAAGCAAAGGCGTAAGTGTGTGCCTTTAGGGAGAAATACCTGGATAACACTTGGAAACATTCAAGGGTAAACAATTCAAATTACACCAACAAGAGAGAGCTTTTAAATCTTCCTGAAGAAGCAGAGAGTCAGCAGACTTTTTGATTACCCGGAAGATTTTAGAGCAGGCCCGATGACACAAAAAGACCAGGAAGACATTGATGAAGAGACTGAATAAAAGTGGCCCAAGGATGGATCCTTCAAGTATGCCAGAAGAAACGGAGAAAGGTAAGGATAATAATCTAAAGAGGGAGACAACACAAATGCCATTCGTTTAAAAGCGGAGAGCGGAGGAAAGCAAAGAATCACAGATACAACAATGCTTTAGTTTCTAACGGAGTAAAAAGCCTTTCTAAAATCAGTATAGATGACGTCAACTTCATCGCTTTCGTCAACTGCGAATTCAACTAGACTCGTAGAGGTGCGATTGTCTTTTACGAAACCATGTTTTTGAGTTCCAAAGACGCAGCTGAGGGCATCATAAGTTCAATTAAAGGCGAAGCGTTCAAATTTGTTTGAAAAGCAAGGTAGAGTGGAGATAGGGCGATAGTTTCAAGGAAGATGACGTTCACCCGATTTCAAAATGGTAACTTTGAAAGGAGGAAAATTTACCAACAAAGAAATTAACATTGAATAAGATGGATAAAGAGACAGAGAAGAAGTCGGAAGATTTGAAAAAAAAAACTGGGTATATTATCAGGATCTGGGGAAGAATTAGAGTTCAAACAAAAGCAATAAGTATAAAATTCACAAAATTTATGAGTCTTAAATGGTATTAGGTCTGATTGAAGCTATTTGCAAATTTCAGCAAATCCGTGGTATCCGGAATAGTCACTGAAACAAATAAATGCTTTACGCGCTGTACCTTCCGATGCAGTCAACAAATTAAACTTGATCGGCTTTAAGTTGAAAAATTAAAATAGGTTGGCTTGTTTTGGAAATATTCGTTTTTTTACTAGCAAATGCTGCCATTAAATTTTCAAATGTTAATAGTCTTGTTGTGGCGATCAACAATAAATGTTTCGAATTCGAAAATTTTGAAATTATTGCCGGCAACAGCCCTTCAATTCTTTTTTTCATTAAGTCAAAGCTAAATATACAGGGTGGATTGAACTAACCGTAAAGCAAATTTGTGGGAATTGTGGCTATGGTGCTAACAAAGAATTACCAATACCAAGGAACTTTTGCTATTTTCATACCAACAGATGCTCCCATTAAGTTTTCGTGTTTCAAACAAATATTAATTTTATCACAGACCAACCCATTAAATAATCACACATTTTTTGTGATATTTAGAAACGAAGAAATTTTATTGTAAAGTGTATTCATAATTTTTGTAGAATGTTATAGCCCATTATTCGTAAAGTTTAAGATCGAGTTAAAACCGATATACAAATAAAGCTAGACACTCCGAAATGATTCGATGTTTGCTTCTCTACAAGCGTCTTCAGCAGGACTTAGGAATTCGAACTATTTTTTCACACCAAGAAATCAATTAAACTGAAAATTGGCCATAAGTGGTTTATTCAGCTGACACTGCACAAAGCCATCACTCTGTTCGCTGCAATAAGACGTGAAATAATATACGAAAGTAAAATGTACTGAAAATAATTTTAAAAGCAATAATATTTTCTAACTGTTCATACTAAAATTGGAAACAGAAAAGCCAAAATCTTAACATTGGATGTAATTAGTAAGATGGTTTTTAAGTATTTATAAGCCAATGTATGTTCATACTAGAATACCATTTTCAACCTCCTTTTCCCACAAAACCTTTCGTCTCGCATGAACGCATCCATACGATCACACACTCATGATGCAATCATTATATCCCCGGAACGGATACCCGTTCCGAAGAGTGCAAGTGATAAAAACGTTAATTGTCAACCACGTTTATTTATTCCAAAAATATTTGGTGGACCAAGCATATGAAAAATTCATTAAAATGTCATGAGGTCGGATGACAGGATAAATATTGACATTTTTTTTTGGTAGGTTTGAGCTTCCTCCAATAGTGTCCTTGCACATGGACCCGGGTCTATCTACTCTCGATTCATATCGGTTTGGCAACGGTCCATAAAACGGTCAAAGGTGCAAGTTGCATGTGTACTTTTATTAATGTTTCGGATAAAATTGGAAATGAAATGGCGCGACATGACACATGCATATGCACATATAACTTTTATGTTTTACCATTTAATGGGAATCGTGTTGCTGACAGCTCAAACAACCATATCGATGGAAAAACATCAAATAATAACACGTTCTTGAATGGAAATGAATTGCCACGGATATGAGTTAAAATGGAAAATGAAATGGACGGATGCGATGGTTGTTTGGTTGCAGGAATGTACTCGTATATTGTTTTAACGCCTACAATATTATTAATAAATGTTTGCTTTGTAATTAATTTGAAGCGAGCGAGTGTTGATGATCAATGGAAATTCTATTTCGAGTTTATCGATGTCTAATGAAAATATTTTGTGGTTAATAGTTTTCCTTGCTCAGTTGTCTATATTTGATTGATTTCGATCAATGTTATAAAGAGGAAGCTATAAAAATCATCTTTTCTACGTAATTCATTGAGGCCATTCCTTCAAATCATCCATTAGTTTTGATTGAAAATATTCAGCATTTATCCTTAAACCTTTCACGAAAATACCCAAATCTAAAATGTTATTCTTATTGTACGTAAATCACGTTTTCAAACGTGAATGGCATTCGAGTACTGTTAACCTATAACGTTCATGCCTTTCAACAAGCTCTCAGCGCTACCGTACAGATATCCGATTAGATCGACTTCATGTTCTAATTTAAAACAAATTGTGCATGCCAAGCCCATTCATTATTTATACGTCTATTCTACTGAACTATTGTAAACTGTACCTTAATTATACGCACAATAAACTATTGACACCACCTCCATCCAAGAACTAATCTTGAAATTCATGTAGCAGCCAGATAACCTTTCTTCTTCGATTACTTGTGTTTTTACCCTTCCTTGAACTAATACATGGTTCCCACTTGGTTTTTTTTTTAATAGAATCGAAAAGAAATCAAGAGATACCGCCAATTCGAACCTCAATTCGAAGATTAGTATTTTCAGATAGATAAATCGAAATCAAAATTTGAAATATACGAGTTGAAGGCATCGATTTTATAGAGGAGTTGGGTGTTAGATTGGAGCTGTTACATTTTGTCCCACATACATTTTTTGTTTTTTTAGCAGAAAATGTTTGAAAAGTGCTTGATAAGTTGGAAATAGGATTCAAGTAATTGACTAGCTGCTAGTTTTCTTTACTTCTAATTGCCTGAAAAGCAATCGCCATAGAGATGCTGAACCTAAAACAAATCAAAGCGACTAGTTTGAATATCTATTCGCTAGCCTTAACTTTTGACCACGTATAGAAACGATAAAAATGTAAAAATAAATGACAGATGTAGATGCGTTCCGACATATGTAGAACAAGCTCTTTGAAAATAAATACATATGTTAATGAAACGCAAAACGAAATCGTTTTCATTCAATGTTTTGGAATATTTGGTTTCATAATGGCAGTGTAATAAACAAAGAACACAGCAGTAACTTACGGAACAGGCACGAACCAAAGAACTATGTGAAAAGATTACGAACAACGTCAAAATAATTCCATTTTGATTCATGATAAGCCTCATAATTCTTTGTTCAGTTCACAATCTGTTAAATTGAAGTGTTCTGCTATTTAACGTAGTCTGCTGTATTTGGGGAAAAAATAGCTAAGCTAATCCGACTTAAATTTGAACTTAAATATTGGCGATTTGACAGTGTTTTCAGGTTGACGTTTTTAATTTTTTGCATTCAAAAAGTCTGCCAATAAAAATGTATCTTTGTTCAAGTTCAAATATTTTTTTTATTTCGTCCTTGACTGTAGAGTCAAGTCATTCAACATGCGACCTGATTGGCTGGTGGGGGCACATCAGGTGAAGAAAAAGCCCCCTTGTGAAGCGGGACTGGAGAGAGCTTCTTTCTACATGCTTCAGTACATGCTTAGTTGGGACTTTGTCAGCGGTTCGACACACTGAACTTGAACATTTTGTGAAGAAGGTCATAAATATCATTTACAGTTCAAAGCTGAAGAAGCAACTTTTAACTTGTGGTTTTGTCAGCAACCGGGGTACGAGTTTCATCAAAAACCAGTTTATTTGGTGCTGGGGCTTCAATTTAGAATACTGACTGCCATGAATGATTGTTTTTTGTTTCGGGTGCAGCCGCAATTAATAATCAATTATGCACCGAAAGGATGTTTAGTCAAACAGGGACTAGAAAATTCATTTTTCGAAACAGTTGCACCAAGGGTGGCCGTGACAGTTGAAGTACTTTAACCTCAATCTTAACAGATCGCAAGGGTCAGAAGCGAAGATGTGTGGTACACCATATGGTAAGGGTTGGCCAGTTGGCCAATTATTGGTCTAGCTGACGATATATTACTTCTTTGATAGATTACCATCACAAGTCTGGCAGATATCTGGTTCGGAATTCCAAATCGCTTGAAAATCGTATCAAGGATCTCTCGAGGACCTGTTGCACTTTGTAATTGAACTAATGATAATTTTTCGTGCCGACAAATTTTTCTATATATTTTCTGTTAAATATTGTGTTATTACTATCGTCAGGAGTTTGGCTGGCTTACACAGTATGAGGATTCCATGCAAGTTATCTCAGCAAAGTTTGTCAACTTTCTTTTTTGCATATGGAGCAAACAATGTTTTTAAGTAGCTGTTTTCATCTTTCTTCTGCTGAGATATTTTTGAGTAAGTTTTATGAAAACAAAATACGCGAACTTATGTTTATTAATTTTTATACGAACGCACACGCACTACTCCGCTACATTAGAATCACCTTATATCTGAATACATTTATTGTTTTTCGCTAAATCATTCCAATTTCATCGGCATATCTTGCAAAGAAGCATAATAGACGCAGTCACTATAAAGTAGCAGTTCTATAGGCGCCTACAATTCTGATCAACTGATGTAATCTTTCACTTTAGACATTTCAAGATCGCACCGACTATTATCTGGAATGAAACAAATCTCATGGATCTCATGGATCATCCTCATCGTTCCTAAATAGATCATCGAAATAGATTGAGCGAGATGATAAGCGAAATCTTTAATTGAGTTCGATTTGTTGGCGATATCGTTGCTGCTACTGGCATACCAAATTGATGCTTCGTCGAGTTGAAACAATAATAACAATCATGTTAGTTATTCGAAAATATATGATCATTTTGATGAAAGTTTTGTATTTATGCATTTGTATTGACGAAGCGGTAATTACAAGAACAAGATAGAAATTTGCGATGAATCATATTCGAGAATACTATTATTATAAAAAATTTTTAAGTGTTATTCTCATTATGTACATATCCTCTCTAGACAAATTTTGTAGTAAAATTTTCTTTCTTAAATACTTTCTTAAATTCGTACGAAAGATTTCATTAAAATTAAAATCAAATCCTAGCAGGTAGGTTTTACTCCGAGCCGAGTAAAACCTTAGGGGTTATTAAATTTCCATAAAACCAATATATTTAATGCAGTTAATAAAACCATTACTTGTTCGAATTCGAAAACGTATCTAACATCGTGACTATTTCACACTAATGAATTATGGGCTTCTAAATGTAACTTTAAAATTTGCATCCAAACCAATTCCTTATTAACATCATTGATTGATAAAATCAACAAATCTCATATCGATTTTCTGACTTTCCTTCAGATTTCTTTTGATTTAAATTTTTTCCGCTCTTCCATGTCAAATTATGATTCCGTTTGAAATATATTCTTCCGTTTTTTCTCTGTGAATATCTTTAGCTAAATTAAAATAAACATCTTTTTTCATAATTACGATGATGCAACTGAACGTAACGGTAATAAGAAAGAAAGGTAATGATGTATTCGACTGGTTAGAGAAGCTGATGACCGTCGAGAATACTGACTGTCTAAGGCTGCAAAGCCTGGAAATTAATTTTCAAAGAATATCTGTAAATTGTTTGTGCAAATGTTGCGCTACGTCGTCTAGGACGTTTCATCTTAGAGAATTTTTCATCTCATTATATGCGTTCCGAGAAAATTGTCTTCATTCCTTTTGGTTGTTTTCAATGTTCATAATCTCAACCTGAAACAGTCTGGTGATGACTGATGACCAGTTGGAAACTTGATGGTATATACTGGAAATTATAGAAAAAAACACATCTCTAAGAACCGGTTTAGACAAGCAGTGTTGGGCTTTCCCAGCCCACAGTTTACTGGCCGATGGTGCTCGCTATCAGTTTAGACGAGTGGTTTTTTTCTGTGCTAGCATACAGTTTTTGATGTGCATTATGTCTATTAACAGTTGATTATTTTGCGTCGTTCAAAGAAGAAATAAAAAATTGCGTGCAAGTTGTGTTCGAAGCGAAATTGTGAATCGAGTATTATTTGACATTTGAAAACATAAGAATCGAAAAATGGATTCTAGTTCAAGTGAATGTGAAGGTGAAATTTCAACATTAACCTTATCCAATGCTGCACTAGAACAATGCGAGAAAAATAAACTAACATGACGTGGTGTTGCAAACTCTGCAATGATAGAAAGATGAAGTGAAAATAGAAATTCCAAAGGTTCATATTCGTTCTTCACAAAAGAATTAAAACCTCAAGATAAAGATTCATATAGAAATTATTTTAGAATGACAGATTATGCTTTGGAGTTTTTCTTTCATATGTAGATAATGATTTACCGAGTTAGGATACTGCTATGAGAATGTCATCAAATGTCCTATACTTATAAAATGTCACCCGTAATATATTTCAATACTCTGTACGAAGCTTCCATTACGGCTGTTGATAATTTTAAGGATCTTGGTGTGTACTTTGATCCAAAGCTTAAATTTGACCTGCACATTGCTTATATAACCGCCAAGGCCTCTCGTCTGTCCGGTTTCATTCTTAGATGCTCTTCTTCGTTTACAAGCATCGCTATCTCTTTTCATCTGTTTTTTTTCCTCACTTGTTCGTAGCATCATAGAGTATTGTTGTCATAGATATCTCAATGAGCCAGTGGAATGCGTTCAGCGTAGTTCTACTCGCTCACTGTTGTTTAAATTCAACATCCCTTACTGTGGTTATAGTGATCGTCTTTTCTAATTCCAAATTCCTTCATTAGATTCCCGTCGAGTGCTTGCTTTTCAAGCTACTCCATTGCCCTATGCTCTCCGATCTTGGTTATATGCTGTGTATACGTAACCTCAATCGATCAGATAGATCTCAAATAATCTTCTCTCTTCCCTTCGCGAGATCTGAAGTTTATTTTAACTCGCGGCAAGTGCGTATCCCCAGGAAGCACAACGATCTTCAGCTTGGTTCTTTTCCGTTAACGTTCTCTCAATTTAAGTCTTAAAGCTCCTTATAATATTTGATTCTCTTTTTAATTTTTGGTGGTTTCATGAAAAAACCTCGAAAAATTCTGCAAGGAATTTGAAATAGAGAAGGTAAACATCTCAGAAGAGAGAGATTTAAGAAAATGAAAACAGCAGTGAGAAGTAAAGCAATTTGCCTGAACTCAGCGTTAGTAGTAGTGAAGGAAAACTATGGAACCATGGGCAAATTTGACAGACTTGTCTTCCGCGAACAGAGTTGGCCATGTGTACGACACAGATAGAGATAGTAGACCATTTGACAAGTTATAACCAAAAGATCGTAGATCTTAGGTATCGGAGGCACCAACGGGAATATCTGTTGTAGTAGTTCTCTCGATTTGTTCTAATTATAGATTTTTCCTTTGTAGTAAAATTGCTTTACTAAATTTCGTATATGTATACGCTTATTTCATTTCCTTAAATCTCTCGGTTCTGAGACAAACACCCAAACTCGGCAAACACTTGCCTTAATTTTCAGTGAAGTACTGTGAAGGCACAGAATAGGTGTAGTAAGAAGTAAAACGCATCAAACAAATTTCTATAGTAGCTATGCAATAGAGATGACAACCGCCTTCTCCTTTGCACATGTATGCGTACGTCACTGCCTTTCACGGTATTTCTGCTTCCAAAACAGAACAAGAGCAAATGCAAATATAATTCATAAATATTTGAATAAGAGACCTATGGTTAGATCAAGTTTAAAACAACAAAATCAGAGTATATGTACATTCAGTATTTCACGAGCTTCTAATTATTATTTCTAAGATTGATTAAAATTAAGAAACAACTAAATTTTCCAGAACAAGAGTGCTGCAAATTTCAATTTACAGCCCAACTTTGAAGTTGCTAGTTTCGAACCCGCAGTTATACATATATGTACCTATCATTTACATCCTACTTTCATTATAAAATTTCAGTGGTGAATATTTCTATTTCCCCTTGGGTTTATTTCGAATGCAGACCAAAATCAGAAATCTTCTTCTGTGTTGCTAAAAAACAACATAAAAAGCGAATGCTTTGCACTTAATTTCCTGCATCTCTATTACCATCAGACGGTGTGCTCAGTGTTTTTCCCTAGACTAAATTCCTTTTTTTCACTTTCCCTAATTTTCAGATGGACTTTATTTTGACATCCACGTGATTTTCTACATCCTAAAGACTCAAATTAACCTGATTAGAGCTTCTCTTCTACGAAATGAATGCATTTAAAGCCAGGCGGCTGCCACGTAAAAATTAATATTTCACCGGCGTCACAACGAAATGAAATCTAATTAGAATTGGAAAAAGAAACACCTGAGACCACAATATTTCGGTTGCGTTTCTTTCACTCAATCTTTCTTTAATTTGTTTAATAATCTATGTTTAAGACTCGTAAGAAGTATGACTGAATGGAAATTGCAAAGGGGAAATCCCTTAGCGGACTTAATAGCATTCTATATTAGCAGCGATATTGGGTGGATGAATTTTGTTTGGATTTACAATAAATAAATCGCACAAATGTGGTTTAGGGCTAGTTAGGTAAATGTTAATGTAAATACTAGACTGGCGATTAGATTTGGCTCGAATGTCAAACATTATTAATAGAAAGTTTCACTGCATGATTAATTTTAACTTCAAAACAAGATCGATATAACAGTATCCAGTTTTCAGCAATTGCATATTTTTAGCTGTTGTAAAAAATATTCACTAACTTAGGTAAACAAGCTTACTGCTAAAAATAGTGATTTTCGAAGAAAACTAAAGGTATCGTGCAGATTTTGAATCCATGTTCCACCAATCGTGTTTTTTATTACAATCAACCTGTATTGAAGGTCATGTACGACTTTGATCCAATGACAAAGATTTCCAGGCATGTATTTCAAAATTTAGGAGACTAAAACACTTATTACTTATTGTCATTATAGGCATATCATATAAAGCTTTGATGACAGCATGTCATATAACATAACAGATGAAAATGCTCAGTGCTGGCAACAATTTATCAGCAGTGCAGCCAAAAATCTGCCACAACTGTTCCACGTCAAAATCAACCTACCCTGTGCATTTCGTCTTCTTCTTCATCGAAAGTTACAAATATAAAAAGATTCTTGGAGTTGCCATTCAAAAATAATACTTATTTCCATTGTTGATGTTTACCATATGGATATATAATGGCGGGATCTGTTGGCACGAAAATAACAAAAATGACTTAGGTTATGTATAGTTATAGCGCATAAAGGATTTATTTTGTGATATATTGTGGGTGTTTCATTTCTTTTATTTATATACATATATTTTGAAATTTTATGCATTTTAAATTTTGAATTTTTGAAATTGTGTTGGGTTAAATTGTTGCTGACCCAAAGCCCGTGATTTGATTGAATTACTTGGAATTTTAATAACAAATTATTTTATTTATTTAGTTGAGCTATCAAATTTTTTTGATAATACTGTTAATACTTATTATTTTATTTATTTACCTAATACAGACTATCTTTGAGTAGTATTCTTTTGAAAATAATGGTTCCTACATGGAATCTTCTCCTCTATCCCCAATTTATGTGAAGCAATCTCAACCATTCTCAACGGCTCGGCAGAGTATGTCAGTCGCAACCATTCATAAATATATCTAGAAGACTCTGATAAATCGTAATGCCAACTTGATGGCCTTCTACACGTATTACCAACTTCATATTCAGACATGTACATCGACGTACTACATTGCAACGAACTCCATAAAAAATAAGTCAAATCTCTTCATTATTTCCATTCCCCGTACACCAATCAATAATCCAATGACTTTCATTTCAACTATGACTTCATCCTGATAAGCTAAAATAAAACCGCAGGACATACAATTTCGACTAGAAGCAATATCTTCTTACTTTCTGTACCGTTTAATTTACGAGAACTGACTCTGAACCGAAATAAACCTAATCTTGTACTGCTGCTCATTTCAGTCCATAATAAGTCTCGGGAAATCACAGGCCAGAGCCAATACAACTCAATCTGGTAGATGGCGAGAAGTAAATATCTTACGCACATTACAAATGTTTTTAGTTTCTTCATTTGCTGGCAATAAACATTTTAATTTAACCTCCTGCTGATTTAATTGTTTCGTTGTTTCATCTCGACTGTGGGAGTCTTGTTCTTAGTTCGTTGCGCCGTACGTTGCTGCTGCCGTCTTAGTGCCGGGCTGGTATGTTTGATTTGCTCCATTTGGCTGGTCGTAACAGATGAAATAACTGCAAACAACGGGGGTCACTGTTTAATAGGGAAACGAATACGATTGTCAAGCGGACATAAATTAATGCAAAAAACTTAGTTCAGGATGCTTTTAATGGGTCGAAAGCGGAAGATAGGTGACTGTTCATATACATTATATGAGGAAAGACAAGTGGATTTCAATGCATTTGTGCAATTGAAATTATAGTTTAGTACAATTCGAATGCGTCTGTTTGCTAGTTTAGCACAAAATAAGTACAGTTGTTGCATTTACTTTGAAATATTTCACAACATCCAGTGAGCGTATAATTGAATATTTTCTTGGATATAGATACGAATATATTTATGAGATGTCGGGTGAGTCAGAAGGAGTTGAAACATAGTTGCTAGCAGCTAAGAACACTCACTCAAGTGAACTTGTAAAATTATAGTCTTGGCCTATAATTTCAGGTAGTCGAAAAGATGATATCTAAGATAAGGAAACAAAATTAAGTCCCTGAGCCTTAGCTTGACAAGACACTTAGACGTCTGAAAAACAATAGAAACAAACTTTACAAATTAATGAAAAATCAAGTCGACGCTAGCCATCGTATTAAAGAAGAATACGATTTAATTGCTCATGAATTCTATATTAAGTCTCATGAGGCGCATGACAGATATATTAGAACTATTGGCGAGAATATAATTAGCGACCCAAAATTTTTTCCAAACCAGTTCTCAGGACTCAAAGCCAAACAGAACTTCGGCTAAGGACGTGGAAAATATTATTATCTACGAAACGTCCTCAAATAAAATTCCGGGCATTGATCTTATCACTAATGCTATGCTCGAACAGTTGCCACTGATCGTATCCTCTTGGTTGTCTAGTCTCTTTAACGTTATTTTTCGAATCGGATATTTCTCTGAAGCTAGGGAAACAGGCGAGATCATAATGATTCCCAAGCCTGGTAAAGACTCTTCCCACGTGAAGTCATGCAGACCTATTAGTCTTTTGTCCTGAGTTTTCAAAGTTTTTGAGAAAGTTCTGCTGAGAAATCTACTTCCAATACTTGAAGATTCCAAGTTAGAAATAAAAAATACCTGCAAAATATCGAGCGCATGCTATACTCTATACAATCTTCACATCTGATCTCCCAATAAGCGACAAAACAACTGCAGCTCCCTTTGCGGATTCGAATGCAGTTATGGCATCTCGAATCCTGCAAGCTCACATCTCATTTCTAGAAGAATGGCTTGCGAAATGGAGAATCAAAATGAACGAAACCAAATGCGTCCACGTTACGTTCACATTGCTAAAACTAACCTGTCCTCAAGTATATCTAAACAATGTATCAAAACCTCAGAGCAACGAAATGAAGTACCTCGGAGTGTACCTTGACAGGAGGCCTACCTGGAAACGGCATATTGAAGCGAAAATTCAGCAGTTGAAGCTCAGGTTCAACAATTTCAAATGAATGCTCAGTAGCTTGCCAAAACTTTCTCTCGCCATCGTGAATTCCAGCGATTGAAAAGAATCGAACCATTACATCTTCCAGCTCCAACGTAGAACAAACTCTGTTTAGTCACTTTCTTTGGCAAAAAACCTCTTGTAACTCTTGAAAACTAATCTTGACTTTGTTTTCTGTTATAACGTAGTTTGCGCTCAACATGTACATGTCCTCAACTGTGAGGGGTGTACATAATTTGTTCTAGTATGTAAGATTCTAAAACTAAAAGAAGCTTCTTGTACGAAGGTAATAGTTAATAAAGTTATTTAAAACAAATGAAACGGAAAACAACCGGTTACCGCTCATCTATGTTCGCTGAAAATTCGATGTTGTCCTCTTTTCCTGCTACTCTTTTGCTGACCATTTTGAAGAAGTTTTTCACCCAGTACAGCTTCTGTTTTCAATACACCCTCTGGCTACTGGAGGATGGCCGAATGCCTCCATTCTGATAACTCGTATTTTCAATTTGGAATACAAATTTTCGATTTTCTGCCTCCACTTCATCTATCCGTGACTCCTTCAATGTTTTTACAATATTGTGCAGGATCAGTCACACCACTTACACATCTTTTCCTTCCCTTCGACCGACTTTCCCATAGTTTTGACATTTGGCGATTTCTTTACTGATAATTAATTACAATTCACTACCACCAATCCAGCACACCTGTCATAAAAGAGTTATCAACCATCATAACTCTCTGCTCGAAATCATCGTTTGATCGATTTCCTGATAACAACTCTATTATTTGTTAAGATATTCATTATCCAAAGTTCGATTGACAAGTGATATGTCATTCAGTTTACTACCTTCAAAGCACTGGAAGCCAAACTCGGGATAAATCGTCAGGTGTTGGGATGGAAAATTCTTGGTATTTAAGAAAACGACAAATAACGATGAAAAAACAACTGACACTAAACGTTGGCCATTTGAATACTCATTATGTTAACAATTAGGTATTGATTTTAGCCAGACGCTGCCCAGAAGAAAGCAATCAAACCCGTGTCATTATTTGCGAAAATCGCTCCTGTCCCGTCCACGCAAGTATCGTTTCGAATAGGAAAGAGTTAGCGCAATCATTATGATTAACCACAATCGACTGCACATCTTTTCCGCTACATCACCTCAACTTTGTTTAATCGACTAGTGTTTGAGGAAGTATTTGTATTATTGAAGGTATGGTTAATGTTTATTGATAAGAAAGACTTTTTAAAGCAGAAAAAAGGATTTAGTTCCCAAAAATAACAGCAAAGGCTCGGTTTTCGTATTCATTCACTCAGAAAAATTTCACCACTTAAAATTTAACAGAAACAAATTTAAATCAAAAATTGAAACACTTTTAAATAAAGAACGAATCTTATTTGAATTAAATAAGCCGCCACATTCAATAAAAATGATTCCACTTTATTATACAAATGTTATTTTCAAATCATAATTTTCATCATTGAATGTAAAACGAAACATTTTGTGCTAAACAAGACCACTTTGATACAGCGTTATTGAAATGAAGGCAGATTATTTGAATTAAAAGGAAACGTATATGACGCCAAATCATATTTGAAAATATTTGATTCATATCTATTTTTTTTATTTATACAACGATTTTTTTCTGAGTGTTTATACAGATATGCTTTTTATTAATTTTTACAGAAATACATAGGTAATGCAACTTTAAATCATATTTTAATTCAAGTAACCGTATGAAAAATCAGGCCTGTGACATCTTTATGTGCCTACTTAAATCATTATTCTGTACAAAAGTCTACAGTTAAAGAAGTCGTGCAGGAAAAAAGCGTAAATCGATTCCGCAAAAAAGAGGAAAACAAATAAGCGTAATAATAATAAGAGCACACAAGATAAAGCAGTAGCTATTTTAACGACATAGACTATTACAACGGGACTACAGTACAAAATAAGTCGAAGGCGTGAATATGTAAGGAAATCGGCGGTACGCAACCATTCGCCATGCTACCCAAACCGATCATACGCACAGAAATAATTAACCATTATCGTTTTTTTAAGTCTATATAGTTTTTTCTTAATTTCAACTTAATCAGCATCATTGCCTTTGAATTTTTTTTCTCGAAAATTAGTTTGAATCAGTTTTCACATACCCGTTTATACTAAAAGTTATAACGTTTGCTAGCTTTTCTTCACAAAAAAAGTCTCCATTTAATTTAACTATAATTAAATAGCTGATCGATTACCGGTTTATTAGAATTATTACCTTGGAGTCGATACTTGGACTAAAAGAGAACAAAAAAAATGTTCCTTGATTGATCGAACCGCTGAGCTATTTTTCAGTGTTATTATACAAATTTAATTCATATTGGAAATAAACTTTAGATTTCACGTAACAGCCTTTGAGAATCTAATCGCATCACCGTGTGCTCAAACAGACAAAGAGAAAACATAGCTATGAAATTTTCAATTATCAAGCTAGAATCGCGGTTTCAAACCTTTAGCGCTCGGACATTTTTTTCATTCGTGTTTCCTTTGAATCGAGCATTTATAGCTGACAATCATCAATATTGCATAATTCGTGAAGAATTTTTTTAGGAATGTTCAACATCACCTGTTTGTGGTGTCATTGCTTTCGACGAAAAGTAAATATTTATTTGGCTTTACTCTAGAAAACGATTGAGACGAATTGGGGACGCGCATGATCTACTTTTAGATCGCGCTAGACACATTTCTTAATATGGTCAGGGGTGATGCAAGTTTGTCCAGGGCAGGGATGAACAAGATTTTAGTAATATATGTATCCGCAGGGTCATATATTGAAAGTTTCACAGCCCTGATATTGAAAGTACTGGCTACGTGCAATTGAAAAAAAAATTAATTCAATATGGCGCCCACTGTGGGTTCTAAACATAAATTTTCAATAATTGCTACTAGAATTCCTTTAGAAAAGTTACAAATATGCCGCCTTTTCAATGAAAATATTTCTTAGCTAATCGAGTCTTGGATTGAAATAATACAATTTATAGCATGTCAAATAAAAGCAGTGAGAAGATTCTGCTAAAAATATATATGCACTCAGAAAAATTTCATCACTTAACATTTTTTTAGAATCACTTTAAATCAAAAGTTGAAACACTTTTAAATCAAAAGGGAATCTTATTTGAATTCCACTTTATTATAAAAATTTTATTTTCAAATCAAAATGTTTCATCATTGAATGAAAAATAAAACATTAAAACAAGCAAGACTCACTTTGATACAACGTTGACTCACTTTGATACAGCGTTATTGAAATGAAGTGAGATTATTTGAATTAAAAAGAAACGTATATGGCGCCAAATCATATTCGAACAAATATGATTTGGCGCCATATACGTTTCTTTTTAATTCAAATAATCTCACTTCATTTCAATAACGCTGTATCAAAGTGAGTCAACGTTGTATCAAAGTGAGTCTTGCTTGTTTTAATGTTTTATTTTTCATTCAATGATGAAACATTTTGATTTGAAAATAAAATTTTTATAATAAAGTGGAATTCAAATAAGATTCCCTTTTGATTTAAAAGTGTTTCAACTTTTGATTTAAAGTGATTCTAAAAAAATGTTAAGTGATGAAATTTTTCTGAGTGTGGGAATGGCTACGAAGTGGCAAAGAGTTTCATTCGATCAACCAGGTCAAGTCAATAGGGAGGTTTAAAAGAGTTGCCTCTTATGTGCCATGTAAGTCTGAAAACATTTTTGGTATTAAAATTGCGGTGGCGTCTGTAGAAACCTCCTTTTAGTATTATGTGTCTAGTGGTACACAGTGTTACCTTATGTCAATGTAAGCCAGTTAATTAAATACAGTGAGATAGTAGAAATGGAGTGGACATGCCCATAAGATTTACATTGAAGGGGATGGTAGTAATTTTTTGGCTGCTCATTGTCAAATCGGGTCAAATCCAAGTAGTTACCCTCCAATTTGACAATTAGATCATAATACGGAAAGGCAACTTTAACATGCTTTGTGCGCGAGAGGATTGAAGGGTCTAATGGTGGAAAGTTATACCGTCCATGTCCACGGGCTGATTAAATATGAAAGAAACGTCGTAAACGTAAGTTGTGTTAAGTTCGTCTGCCCTAGGCCTATTTAGGACATTGTTATTTGCACTTTGCTGTAAATCATTTGTTTTCAATATAATTGGGCGACGATTTTTTTTTTGTCAAAAGTCAGCCTCATATATTTGGGTGCGCATTGTCTTTCAATAGCCTGTTAGTCTACTTAAGTTAAAACGGAGCCAAAATGGTTTATTTTTGATGATAGTGTCTGAGCATTTTGGCCACATCTGCTTTGAGAAGTGTTAGCACTTATTTTTCATATGAATATATCCGATTATCCGATTATGAGTACGAAAAAGTGTTTTGGTAAATATAAAATTTCCTCTACTTTTCTTGGGAAATCAATTTTTTGAAACAGCTGCTTTGTGCTACATTTTAAAAATAAGTAAAAATATAAATTACCCAGTAAGATTTAAAAACGGGTTTCCAATCCATCAATCTAATTATTCAGGAAAATATTGAAATTTATTTTTTTGAAACCCATTTCAAGGACCTCGTACTTGAGGAGATTAAAATTTAATTTTTGACGGCTGTAGATGTCGTTGACGCACGGTTCATGCAGCTCAGATAAGTTTGTCTGTACTGCCATGAAACATTTGTGAAATCAAAGAAGAAGATAAAATTAAATACTATTAATTTTTCATGAAACAGCATTTATTTTCGCTCCTTCGTTATAACATTTTTATCTCTGTTATATGACACTGCTATTCTGTTTTCGATATTTGACACCTAATAATGTTTTATTGCGCGAAAAGTCACAGATAGGGGAAATCTTTCAATTTATTTTCTAGCACACATTGGACAGATACACTTTCATCATATATTTTATTGAGATCTTAACCTAGTTCGGACACTTGTCCGAACACAAGAACTCATCCCCATTACGAATGTAATAGCCACGAGCGGAAAATCTTGAAATAGGGCATCAATCGCGCTCAGCCAGGACTATATTTCTTGATAGCACCAATTCCTAGCACAACTTATATCTGATTCCATAAAAATATAGACAGAGGGTGACTCGATAGCTTACGAGTGTTTATGTGTTGGTAATAAATGTGTTTGGTCAGTACCATAATCATCATCAACATTGAACATCATCGTCATATGCAATAAATAGGTACGATATGTGTGTGGATAGCCTTTGGCGATTTTCGTCTCGGGCGCTGAGTGCTTTTGCTTCTACACACAGCTTGATTGGGGCGAAACTCGTGTAATAGCATCGAATTCTCTCCGTAAATTGTCCGGCGCTTAGACAAGATTACTATTTGCACGTCTTATTACGGAAAATATCGTAGAAATAGATGATATACTTGTAAGAAGTCATTTTCCGATTCTGCCAAACTTTACCGAGACATTTGATTTCTTTTTGGATGACGAAGGCGGATGAGATCTTGTTGATTGCGGAAATAAAAGGTATATTGATGTCATATCATAATGCTGATACTGGACTGTCGGCTTATGAGTGATCATATTTAGATGTTTTTATGAGTGTCCGTCAAATGAATAGGAAAATGCAAGGGTAGGCAGGAAACTATTTATGATTCATGTATAAGTTAATCTTATGGATTTGTTAAGCAAATATCTTCATTCCTTGTTTTTAATCGCAAAAAATGAAATGGTTTAAAACTAAAAACAGGCTGAAATGAAAGACGGACTGCCAGTTGATTCAAAGCCCAACGTATTCATTCAATCCTAGATTGCTGGTGTAAAACAATAATTGATTATCTAACTGAAATTACATAGCAAATTAAACAATCAAATATAGAAATAAAAGTCTACTCCAGAAAATCGAGCTTAATTTTCATCTTAATGGTCATTCTGATTTCAATATGGATATAAGTATTTCACTCTTGTCATTGTTCTGAATATTAACATGACTACTTGTCTAGGTAACTTACATCAACTACCTTCCAAATCTCTAAAGCATCAACAACTTCTTCTTTCATCTCCACTGTTAAGCCCCCTTTACAATAACGCACCCCCCAAGAAAAAAGACAATTTACTTCGTGTCATACACGCTAGGGTGAGCTAAGCGATTCAAAACTTAGCGGAACGATTGCAATGAACGCAGCACATTGGACTAATAGTTGATTGAGTGAACATCATTTCTTATTAATTGAAACAAGAACAAGTACAAATTTCTTTGATTTAATTACAGAATGCAGAAAGTAACCAGATAGAAGGAAATTGCTGAAATTTTTGTTTTCAATTATCTTAGGTTAATTAAATTTTAAAATTGCCTACTAATTAATCAAAAAATGTTTGGGAGCACCCTCACAAAACTTTTCCACGTTTCAATGTTGTTTCCTATTTCAAATTTATTTCCGCTATGCTTATAGTATTGTTCATCGACATGGGGGTGAGCTAAGATGGATTGATTTAGAACTGTAAAATGTATTGTTAAGTAGGATATATACATACCATACCAGCTTCTGAAGAACGGTAAATGAAAAGGGGTTTTTAGGAATTTTCGAAAAGTTTCCAAGCGTAAACAATCATTTTTCACTACATCGCACTGATTTCAAGGAGTAGTGAACCGAAATTAACGTTTTTTGTTGGTGGTAGAAGAGTAAATTAGTACGTTGCACTTTGTATGTTAAAAAATGCAGAAACCGTTAGCAAATACTACTAATGTGAAAAATATCTTGAGAACTGCTTAAGCTTTGATTTTTCAATTATATTTACGTTTCCAGCCAAATGTATGATAATGCAATATAATTAATATATATATAATTGGAAGAGATATAACAAAATGACAAAAATACAGTAAAAAATGTATAGACGAATGTTGGGCTTTACAAAAATTTTGCGCATATTTTGATGATAGGGCAGCTTTCATCATATCCATAATTTCCGACCTCACTCGGTCCAAGCTGAATCAAATGATAAGAAGTGCGAACAGTGGATCAATAGCCACGGTCTTCAGGTGGCGGAAAAAATCAAAATGAGATTGCCATGATAACCTACGGGCAGAATACCACAGTTATATCTATGACGGTTGGCACTAAAATAATCGAGATCTGAAAATCAGGTGAGCTTCCTAAAGTGATACTTGACTTGAAAGAAAAATATCAAAACAGCATGGACTTAGTTGGATTTTCCAAAAAAAAGCTACCTGTTGTTTGAATAGCGGCCAATAGTCTGATGTGATTTACACTAACTTCGTGAAAGCTTTTAACAGATGATGTCGCTCAGTGTGAACGATATTCTTCTTTCTACGTTTAAATCCTACATAAAAGATAATGCCAGTCCTGGCATATTTTATGGTTGTTTTTCCTCTCATTTTCATCTTTATTTGGTTTGCCGCAGGGCTACACCTTTGGTCCACTCTTATTTACCTTATTTACCAATGAACTTCAATGTATTTTTTAAGTTGGGTTAATTAAGTTAAGTTAATTTTTTAAGTTCTATATAAAGACAACCTTAAAGATTTTCGTGCTGGTGTTTCACATACTGATTGTGTTCATTTGCAATTTGATCTTACAGCTTTAAATGAATGGTGTACAGCAAACTCTCTGAATTTTTGATTTCAGATGAACCTGCAACGAAATATTCTGCCTACCGCAAAAAAAGGCTGGACGCGAAAAACTGCAGGAAAATCGAGAATTTTAAATATTTTTAGCTGAACATTTTTTTTTCAACTTCTTGAAGTGCTAAACTTTTCTATGTGGAAATTTCAAATAAAATAGATTTTTGGTGTTTAAAATACAATTTTTTGAAAAAGTTTTTTTTTCCTTCAAGACCTATGTAACCCCTTAAGTCACCTCTAAGGCACTGCCTCTAGGAGGCTTGGTTCTGCACTGCTCACGATTTGCAATTTATTAAATTTATAAAATTTTTTATTTTATTTGGCAAAGTCTGTTCACCATAATTTTACTTATATCCTGCTGTACTAGTTTAATGTCTCTTATTGTCTGTACTTTGTAATAATGTAATAATAATGTACTTTGAGTACACGCAGAGAAATGCTTGATGAATTATTTTGATCAAATTTTGATCCAGCATCTGTGTATCTGATTTTTTAAGAGCCTTTGGTTACCCAGGAAGAGCTCAATCATTTTGTAATATTTCTTTTACTCCTATTCTCATTTATTTTCGCTCTCCGATGTCTAGAAAGAAAGCTGAATAGACGTGACGAAGACCAGTTTGGTAATTGGGTCGCTTTTTTCATTTATTTTTTCATTTGATTTTTGCTTAATTGTTTATCGCATTGCTTCATTTTTAATCTTAGTTTTTATTACTTATGACACTATTCTTTCTGAGTTTATACCTTTATTCCGTGAAATTGGGTAGATAAATAAATAAAATAATAATTGTCGTATTGAGATGAAGCTAAGACAAGCGACTTTGTGATTTCAAAAACATTATTAAATTAAATATTTGCTCGGTACAAGTTTATGAAAATGCAAAATTAAGCGAAATACATGAGCAAACAAAAATATATTTTCTAAAAAAAATCATGTTGCTCCCTCCTCTACATCCAATGAAAAACTGCTCGTGAATTACCTGGTTGTCATTGCAATATCAAAAATACCGAACAATGAACTTTTATTATGATGTGAACATCTGCTGACTAAGGCGATATTTTTAAATAATTCAGATAAGTCGGCCGACCTGTTACCCTCATTCATATCGGCGTGAAGTCTCCAAACGTCGTTGACAGGGAGAAAGTAGCTAAGTTGGCCGCGAACGTCTACCATTCGCGATAAATCCTGTAAAGACCAAGGCTTATAAAGTGAATGGAACTAAAAAAAAAACGCAGGAAAAGTATCTTTTGCAGATTACATGCATATTTTCTTACCCCCAGACCAGAAATAAAAAAAACATTGGCTGCGGAAGAAAGCATCCGCAATAATGACGCCTTATTATGTTACGTTTGTATATCACGATCTTATTACAAAATTAAAAGTCTTATATCTTCGTTTTGTCTGCATGAATTATACATCGGAAAAGCCATAATATCCCCTCGCACAAATGCGTTCAGCTGGACGCCAATAAAAGGGAAATGAAAGTAGAGGAAAACTGAGCATCTGTGGAATTTTCTTTTGATACCCTTTTTGTAAAATTGATTATTTATGAGAGCAATAAGTAATAAAGATTTCAATTCTTGTATTTAACTGTGCCCCAGATTGTCTTTTTACACCTGAATTGAGGACTAGAAATTTGTTTTCATGTCTATTCAACTTTATTTTCATGTCTTTTCATCAATATTTCCAACACAAACTTTAAAGCTATATTGCCAGTGTCTAACTGTGCAGCTAGACCACCAAATTTCCCTCTTTTCTGCTCTGGCGCTTTGTTTGATTCCCGCGGTGAAACCGAAATAAAAACCAAATACGGAAAAGTAAAAAAACTTTCGCCGACAATATATCGAGAGCGAGAGAAGAAAAAAAAGGAAGTGAAGAAACAAGGACCTCAAGTCCTGCAAATGTGGGGGCTTTTCTAAAAGACTTTTTATGTATACACTCCCGGTGGATGTCGAATGTCTAATGGCAGGAAAGGGAATAAGAATGTTTTTTAATGGATTATTGCAATTAGCCGTAAGGGAAACAAACCTATTATGTTAAGAAGTTGATATTATATTTGCATCCGCTTCGAATCACTATGCTGATAAGATGCGTATTTTTGCGATTACATATTTGTATGAAAAATTATGGCAGAAAAACATATGCTCTGGAGATCTATAGATTTAAAACTTTCGTCATTGATATGGTGCCGGGACTCATTTTAGCTAGCTTTCAATCGACGATCCGTCAAGCGAATTTCAACCTTGTGAGAGCCCCAAGTCTGCCATCATACGCCTTTAGATCGAAAATGCATCTCTAAATCACATGTGCCTTTAATCGAAAATGTGCATCTTCAACGGATGTTCGTGCACCACCAATGCATTGCCACTAGTCAATAGACCTTTTGTTTGCGAGAGGCACCCTTGTACTGTCTGAGGCCGGGCATTTTCCTACAATAGACGTTCAAACTGTCCTCTAATATATGTCAGTTTTAAATGAACTGATGCACTCTGTTCCATGATTCGGGCGCTTTGCTCCTAAGAATCAGCCTTTCAAGTTGGTTTTAGCAGGACCGTCAACGCCGGACTTAGAGGCTTTTGCCAAAATGAAAACGAACATGGCAGCGAATGCAAGTATGGGAGCTTCGAATAGAGGCCCAGGACGCTACGAATATTGTCCTCTGATGACGTTGTCTGCATTGATAAAGTTGCAGAACACGATTAAATTGGTTTTCCAGGAGCTACAACGCAAAACACTCCGCTTGTATTGTTGCATTGTGCAGTTTATAATTAGCAGATTTTATCGAATTATTTATGTTGAAGAAGATATGCGACTCTATTCATCGAATTTGAGAGTTATATGCGGAACAATAAATATTCTCGAGATGACTTTTGTTTGTGTTTGTCCATTCTCGATGCAATACTTGACGTTTTCGATTGAATCAGATTGTGGGTGCATTTGGGAGCAATTCAACTCTGGTATGTGTTCGACTGCAGAGGGACTCATACGTAACAATGTGAGCTCAGAAGTAAATTGTTGTTAATCAGGTGATACATGATATATTCTAAAATATATTTTTAAATATCTATATCTCGTTTTGCTTCAATTTTTTAATGTCTGGAATTTTTTCAGTGCAGTGCAGTGCAGTTTCTTATATGAAGTAGAGCAAAGTATAGCAAAGTAACATTAGTAGTTAGGCAAAAATAAGTAATGTCCAGTATCATAAAAAAAATATAAAATAAAAAAAAATGTATTGAAAACAAGAATAGGAAATAAAATTAATAAGAAACAAATATTTTGCAACGAATTAATTATTTAAAGGTGGTGCTAGAATGTGGAAGAAGACCAATTGTGAGTGCGTTAGAGTCGCAAAATAGCAGAGTAGAAGAATCTGTTATTACGAGGATATGGTACTTCAAACACAATGAAGGACTTGATAAGCCTTACGTGTTGCCGCTCAATGATTAACGATGCCAAAGAGGAAGAAAATTAGCCACGGCAGATTTTCAAGTGGAAACTCTCATCCAAGTAAACTCTGCGCTGCTCACACCGGGACTCGACTAGCAATTTTCTCTGCAATTTCCGATTGCAACGACTGTCAAATTTATGGTATGCAATCTGTGCGTGGGAGATTTCATGGCATGCAATATCATTTCGAAAATGCCTCTGAGCGAGAGACACGTGCGCTGTATCTGAGCGTCAAATGCTCTAAAGGAGTTATTTGAAGTGCAGAGCGAAGAAATTCCCAATTTCCCAGCATTTCATACTCTGTAGACTATTTTCATTGCTAAACGATATCAAAAAATCCCTTTGAATTCAGAATCCCTATGCAAAATAAACCAGGCCCACGGTTCAGCGCCATTTTGAAATCAAGAACTGTCAAAATATTGCAAGGCAGATTGCCGAGCAAATTGCATACCATATTGCCTACCATTTATGGCATACCATAAAATATTGCATACCATAGGCTGCCTCCACTAGCAATTTCAAATTTCATGCAATGGGAAATTGCTAGTGGAGGCAGCCTGTCAAGGAGGGGAATGTTTTGAAGAGACATTCGTTAATTCCAGGGTATATACAGAAGAAGATATTTAAAAAGTAACGTGCGTGTAAACCTCGGCTGAACTGATTCAACAGCATGTGAGAGGTATTTGAAGCGCAGACACCACAATTGACTACAATTTTCAAATATAGAACGGACTACGGTAAAAAACAGATTCACAGGTAGATCTACTAAATGAACAGTAAAACACAGCCAGCAATCCGCGAAGCACTTTTAGTGATGTTAGGTCATGAATGTCGAATTTCAACTTACGATCAAAGGTGACCACAAGGTCAACAGAAGAGAGACTAGTGCCACAAACAACATAAACAAAGTCATGAGAGTTGAAGCTTGAAGTGAAGAAAGGACATAGAAAAATACTTGGAAACATTAAGGGAAACAATACGGACTCAAGTTACACCACCCAGAGAGACCATTTAGATCTTCCTGGAAAAGCCGATTGAGATTTTCAAATCATCTGCATATAAAAGACAAGATGACTCAAAAGTACTGGGAAGATAATTAATGAACAGATTGTGCAAAAGTGGTCCGAAGATGGAACTTGAGATACACCAAAAAAAAGGAGAAAGGTGAGAAAGACAAACAAAAAGGACAAACAACACAAGTGCGATTAGTTAAGAAGGTGGAGATCCAGGAATAAAGGTTTAGTTTAACAATAAGCAACACATAATTAACGGTCTCAAAAGCTTTGACAAAATCTGTATAAAGGACATCAAATTGATTGTTGCTGTCAATTGCAGATGCAATGACATGTGAAAACTCAGCTAGGTTCGTAGAGGTGCGACGGCCTTTTACAAACCCATGTTGTTGCGCTGCAAAGACACAGCCGAAGGCATCATAGATACGATTGCAAACGAGGCGATAGTAAGAAGTGAGGTAACGTTTTGAAAATTGGAATAATGTTTGAGAGCTTCTAGGAGGACGGAAATTTACAAGCACAGAGACTGGACTCAACAGCGTTAGTCACAACAGAGGACAGACAATCAGACAAATCAAAAGAATAGCAGTCTGAAGGAGGAGCTGACGAGTTGGTGTAAATTGAGGGAAAAACATTGACAATATATTGCAAATGTCAAGAGGATTGGAAACATAAAAAGCTTTAAATACTACAGATTCAGGAAAGATCAAGAGGCTCTGAAGGAGCGAAAAAAAGACCAGAAACTTTTGGGGTTACTCGAGCTCTAAGAAGAATCGGCAAATGAGGAATTGTTATGCAATGTTAATCGTCTTTCGTTTTTCGCAGAAGAACGTTAGGGAGAAAAAATAGCATAATCTTCACCAGATCGAGAGTTCAAAAACTTCAAACGCGCAGAATTTTTATCTCTAAAGGCAATTTTCACCCTCTCGGTACCAAGAAGAATCACGGGGTTTGCGAGAACAGAAAACAGGAGTATTCGCCGCGAATAGTTCCAGAAGAATAACGTAAAGTTGCAAAATAGCAGAGTTAATATCGAGACCCCGAAAGCAATTAAACCAATTAATGGAATTCATGCCAACAGTCAATCGATCTAAATTATTTTGTCTTTTTAAGTTAAACTGACCCACAGTGGAACATTTAATGCGATTCAAGAAATTGATGAACGCATAAACAGAGAGGGGAGGTCGCGTATAGAATATTGAAGCAGGGGGTAGTAAAAAGGATGAAGACAAAATGCTAGAGAGGATGAGGTCAAGGATCTTGTTATTAGCATTAGCGAAACAGTTAAATTGTAAAAGTGAGCAGGACGAAAGAAGACAAGATAAGGGAATAGAAAGATTTCTGGAAGACTCAATGCGGAGAAAAGAGGAATCCCATTGTACAGAAGGCATCTTAAAGCTGCCACAGTTGTAACGAAGGAAAGTTGCTGTTGCATGCAGTCTTTTACAGAAAACTCATCAGATGACGAAGTTAATGAAACAAATAATACTAAATAATAGTAAAATATATATGAGTTTAAAATACTATTTTTGTTTTTAATACTTCAGTTAGATTCAAAACTATCTTTACCTAGGTTACAATTTATGATTGATGGGTTATTAGTTGAATGATGTCTAATTATGTTTTAGATATTGTAAATGTAGCCACCACATTTTGACCATTGTTATCCAACATTCAATTTTTGTTTATTATATTTTTAATTTTACCTGTGTCCTTGTACCGCATGAATCTACCAAATGTTATTTTGGATGATTTTTGCTTAACCTAAAAAGTAAACCTAAAAAGGCAGTAGGAAATACAAAAACGTATAAAATATTTTCGCCTAGCTTGCTTGTTCTAGACCAAACACTGTACAAGGTTTTTTTTTTGAAGATATTGCTAAAAGTTTGATTGAATAATGTTTAGACTTTTTATGTTCGCGATCACTTGAATAAGAGGAGTTCTATATTGCTTTCAGTGGTACACTTTTTAATATGTCGTTAACATTATAATTGTAAATATTTTACCAAATACAGGTCCCATCATATCTTTTTCGAATTCTGAAAGCTGACTTGTCTTTTGCAGTGAGCTTCAGAAATATTGGAATGAATTTCGTAAGTCAAATAAGAATGCATGGGAAGCAACACGCGAAGGTTTAAAGACAAAATTAACGTTACGCCTGACATTGGGATGGAACTGATTATTTTTGGCAGGTTCAACAGTTATCACGTTTCTCCCGTTCAGTCCGATGGAATATCAAGAAAAAGAAGAATATATCATATGAACTACCGTTGCTGTCGTTCTCGTTAAAAGCGAAATACAAGTGTTTCTAGCTGACCGTAATTCTCCTTCTCAAAAGTATCATTACGATGGATTTAAAATCCTTTTCCACGTATTTAATTTCAAAAGAGCTCTCCCATGACCACTGAACTGTATTCTCGAATGGCCTGGCCCGTAAAGCGGTTATGTGTGTGTTTTGCAAACAAGCCATCCTCAAAGTAAATACCAATTTCAGGATGTTCAAATATGCAAAGCAAACATAAAACCAAACTGACCGGGACTATTCTGGAGTCCTGCTCTGATCCGGTCATTGGGAGTCCGAGAGTTAATAAATGCATACACAACAATATGTAAGCGTATGTACGTATATTGGAACGGATTGTGTAATACAATGCAGGGATGGGCTTTTTCACTTATTCAAATGTGCAAGTAATAAAACAATGAGCTAGCGAGAAACTGAAATGTACAATGTGGGGTGAAGTTCATATGTGGTTGCTCGTACCCAGCAGAATTTGGCTGGGATTGGAGGAGGCAAGTAGCAAAAGGATAATTAAAAAGGTGTATCTTGTTCTGTCAATATTTGTAAATCTGACGGCACTTTGCGGAATTGCGTTGACACTTGATGCGGTTCGCGGAGGGAAGCTTGACCGTAGCTGAAGTAATGGGAGAGTAATTGCTGGTGGAGTCAATGTAAGAACAAGAGAAATGGTAATTTGCAAAAATTTGCTGCATTCATTCGGTATGCACTAACTGATTTCACACAAATTAAGTTACGCTGTTTGATCATTTGCGTCAGCTGAAGCTCCATGCGAGGGCTACATTGCATCATATAGTAATGGAAGTCACGCTAAAGATACGTCACTACGCATCCAACAGACAGCATGCTTAAATGTTTCTTCACGTAAAATAATATTGACACAAGCAATGTAATGTCAGTTAATTAAATTTACCAATTGCGGTTTTATTGCCAACTCAGTTGAACCACTTAAGGGCACACTTACATGATATAATTGCTTGTACGCACAATATCTCTTTCAAAGCCTCGGCTCGTCTCGTCTTGTCTTGCTTCATTCTCAAGATGACTAGGTCGTTGTGACCAAACCATGACATTATATTGCGCATTCGGGCTCATTGTTTGAAGGCGTAAAACGTTTAATTGTCCCCGAAAGCATATTATTCTCGTTCGGTCGAGGATTGAGAGAATTGGGTGCGTACACGATGTGCTTGACGTAATTACAGACCGGAGTTGAATATCTGCTAGTGTAGCTATGTATATGCCAGCTGTTATATGCGCTTCGCAAGGACTTATTTGCCCCTAAAACACACAATCAAATAACCAGATATGGACATAATGAAGCTTTTGGGTGGCATTCAAGACGGATGCTTTAGCCGTAGATCATATTCTTGACCTTTGAATCTCAATCTTACTACTGGTCTTCATTGCTGTCTGTGGATATATTAACACACTGAACAGCATTTAATAAGAGACACTGTGAGCTCTGAATAATGAAAAGGCAGTCGCTTAGCAGGATTTTGTACTGATTAAAATAATCTATTTTTTAAACACCAGTAAATGTGTAATCTAAATCTATATATTAATAGGTATACCACTATTCCTGATGTTGATGTAATCACTCTTTTTCTCAGCTTTTGGTTTACTTTGTACTAGAGCTTGAAATCAGCTCTGTACAAATAAGTGTGTAAGCAAATCTGAGTTTCAAATTGGCTCGAACTAGCTTCCAAAATCATTGTTTTATTTCGAATTAAGATGAATGAAGACTAAACAATTTCTGTCAGTGTACAATTATAACAAGCACAAGCACACACACAAAAAACATCTCTCCGAACACACTTGCATTCATTCCCTTGAAGAACAATCATATCTTAAGCAGGATTCCATTGTTCGAGCTGTTGAGATTTTGATTTGATTTTGTCATTTGGAATCGAATGGAAAGGATACAATTAGCGGAACATAATTGAATTACTCAGCTCGACTATGATGTGCTCATATTCAATTATCAAATGCTTTTAAGCCATTTGGTTTCGGTACGACGAATACACGTACCAAACACATATAACTCTTTGTATCAGCAATGGTAGATGGTAACAGCACAACAATAAAACATGTCCACAGGCTGAAATCGTTTATCCCGTTTGCAGGATTCATGACTTTCGAACTATGCCGACATCCGACAAATTTCGGAGTTTGTTCATATTCGAGTGCAATGTACAACGAGCGACGCTACAATATGTTCATGGGACAGGTAATTAAGTTTGGAATTATTTTTTTCAGGACAAAGTTTGAAAAGGCTTCGCTTGGACAATCGGTAGAAACAACTGAAATGGCTACTGGTTGCTTTGTAGTGATGGATGTGTCGATGGGGAATGTAATTGCATTTGAAACCCAGTCAACCGATGAACTTCGAAACTTTACAATGAATGTACCAACACTAGTAGTATTGTTAAAACGAATGTTTAATCAAATTTAATTGCTGTGGTGAATACCACCTCAGAGATCTCTAAATTTTTTTACTGCAGCTGTTTCATTTCATTATTAACTTGCAATAATTAATGCTGCCAATAGAATGAACAACAGCTGCTGATAGCTAATTAAGGGTCCAATGAACGTGGGAAAGTATCCGGCTGAGGCCTCTCTGGTTTCCAAACTAGCCCGCCAAAGACGGGCATCAGACACCACTGACACAACGCCGACAGACGTATCGGACCAGTCAAAAAGCGAGCGTTGTGTTAAGTCTCTTTTTCCTTTGAAAGTGTATCCATTTTTTTAATTTATTCACAATTTAAAAATTGGCTCTCATTATGTACCCTTAAGCAAAAACTCATTTGGAAACGAATTTTAAGTTTGCATTACTACTGACTTGCACCATCAAAAACTACTTCTGAAAATGAGGATTGTTTAAACGCTTCAGAGGTGGCGATTTTTGCACTGCACAAAAGACAGGAAAATACCAGAATAAGAATAGGAATATACATGGGTGTACCTTTATATGAATGATGTCGGTTGGCACTTCGATATGTTTGAGGAAGGTAACTGGATTGGCGCCAGCGATGCAGAGAAACCTAATTACAACTTCAGGTCACCCACAAAAAAAGGACAAGTAAGTAGGCAGAATAGCATTGACAAACAAGATAAAAAGTAAAGTGCCAAGAATAGAGCCTTGAAGGACAAGAAAAGACTGAAGCGAAGAATACATTCTGTTATAGCTAAGGCATTCAAGGAGCTTACTGAAACAGCGAAAAAGAGAAATAGGACCATGGTTTGCAGAAGTCAACGAATCAGTAGATTTAAAAATAAGGAACATATTAGCAGCTTTCTCCAATGAAGCAATCACACCAGAGGCAAAGGAAGTATTGGAAATTATAGATAGCGAAACACTAAGGAAAAAGAAAAGTGATTTCACCAGAATATTGGCAATACATCTAAGGTGTTAGACATTCAACTTCCGATGGATTAGTGCTAATCAAAGACAGGGTACATGAAGTAAAAGAGAAATCTGAAGGAAGCAAATTCGTGATGAAGAGAAAAATGTGGTAGAAAGATCGCTTATCCCGTTTTGCCTGCCTGATTACTTCTTTAGCCTTAGATCAAAAAACACGAAAATTTTAAAGAACTGTGTGTTTACCCATCTGTTTCAATTTTACGCGAGCTATTTCCTTGGCTTTAAAAAAACAGTTCGTCTAACTTTCAATTGGAACCATGAAGGCGCATTCAATTTAAGAGGATTTAACAAGAGATGAAATTAGACAAGAATACATAACACTGAGACAAAGCACAGTTCACATTCAAACCTCTAAAGAAGAAAACTAGTTGATAAGGTTGAATTCATTATATATGCTCTAAAGACAGCTTTGTAGTAATTGTGTCAAGATATGGATGGAAGGGGGTTTATTACTTAGCTGAAACTTAAAATGAACATCAACGAGAAGTGCAGAGTGGTAAAGATCAGGTTGCGACGAACGAAGAGGAGCTGAAGAAATAGAGAGGGAATCTAAAACAAGCATGAAATAGCTAGGTCTAAAGTTCCCTTATTGGCATTGCAAAGATACTCGAATTTAGACGAAGAACAAAGAGAGAGGATGGAAAAATTTAGAAGAGGGAGGTGTTTGTTGAATAATACATATAGATTATTAGGATCCCATTCACCAGACGCCATATTAAAATCACCAAAAATAAGGAGCGGAGTTGATGGAAATTCGGTGAGAATGAAACTGGACAATGCCGCAGAAAACGTTCATATGCAATGATAGAATAATTGCAGCAGACAAGGAGTTCAGAGTTTAACGATAGGATTTCAGGAATAATGATACATTGAACAGGAGTAGAAACGAAATTATTGCAGGGGATTCATTGAAGACTATTATGAATGACAATTAAGACGCCATCTGCATTGTTTTATGAAGAAGCAAGGAAATATCGATCTCTTCGAAAGACAGAACAACAAGGAGTCCTTTACTATGAACTGCTGAAACGTGGTGAATCACTACCCACAATAACGTATCAGTTTCAACATTACATTGCTTGAAAAATGGGAGACGAGACACGAGACATACACGAGCGGTACTGCAGCGTGACAACGCTTGCTCTAGAGATTGCAAAATCTATAGCCAGTAGAGGGCGGAACTTTCAATAAACATTTTTTGGTATATTTCTTCAATTTTGCAGGTTTCTATTTAAAAAAAAACCGGAAAATGTCATTTTTGAGATTCAGAGTTTTCATTTACTATTATTTGTCCTCCGCTGGACATCATTCAGTACATTCACAAGCATTTGCCTTCTTTTAAGTACTACCTTCTGTTAAGTACTCCTAAAAATTAAATGCAACACTCTCAAACTTTCAGATGAAGCCAAAAATCTAGGAATAATATTGGACAATCAACTACCGTGCGTAGCAATCATAACGTAGCAATCATAAGGCCGATGGTCACCTAAGTATGCATAGTGTAATTGACAATTTTGAAGCTCATATATGTTTGCGAGAAGTTCACTACATTACAAAGAACTTCTCGATATATGTGGTGCCATGAGTAATACTGCGAGAGCGTCGCTTGATGGGATTCTCAATCGAACTCTACATTACGTTTATTTCATAGTATGACGATGAGCTCTGTCCACATACTAATTCAATTTGGCCTGTGGGTAGATTATAACGATGTGGTGCACTACTCTATTAGAGGTTCAATGCGAGAGATCTTTTCCATTCTTCGGACGCTTGAGTGCCCCTAATCAATTTCGGAAGACAATATGGAGTATTCTTTTGGAGCAAAAGTGACTTGGGAACACTCCGATGTCTTTGCGAAGAGATGCAGCTTCAGATGTAAAATCTGTCTTTGAGCCATTGGTTTTAAAATCTCCGAGTATCCTTCGCACAGGCATATTAATTGAATGACATGTACGGTTTTCTCTCGGAGCGCATGTTTCTGTTTTTTAAGCAAAAATATTCACCATCTTGAAAGCTACCTTCTGATCGATTGATGAGAAGAGGATGCAATAGCGCATGGCTTTTTCCGCACTGTAACGTATGCCTGATTCAAAAAGTCTCCAAGAATACAAGACACGAGTGAACTATGTCGCTAGGTTCGATAAGGGACGTCTGTTCTGTGTATCCGGACACTGCAGCGCTGAAGAAGGCTCGACGCTTCCACTACAGGGTCCCGAACCGGTCATTGGTGTGACGATCGTATATACACGCGCCATTGTCCAAAAGTGGGTATCTGATGCTTACAACGACAAATGGCTATTTTCTAATGTGGCCAGACACACTAAGATTTTCCTATCAAAATCTAACCATGTGGATTTCTCCTCAACAAGATTAGAGCACATTGCGGAGTCCTGATAGGCATAGTGACTGGGGATAAACGTCTAGGAAGGCATATGCGTGTTCCGTACAGGTGTTGTACAGATTGACGTTTACCCATTCTGCTTAGAAGAAACTGACTCCGTGAGACATTTAGTATCAGATATCAATAGTGTGACTAGGTATACTCATATGCAGAGGATAGCCTTTTACTTCGTCTCATTGATCCTGGTCTTTATTAATAGAACCGGGAATTTTATATGCTAATTCACCAGAAATTTGAATATAGTCATTTCAATCAAACGCGGCTTTAGTTTTAAATAAGGTTCTGAATTATTGAAGACAGTTGATGTACAATTTGCTAAGTAAAATTTGCTAAGGGCCTTAGTCAGGGAAGAAAAAAAATACATACCAGGTACACTGTTAGCATGTGTCGTGCAAAGAGCTCAAGATGGTTGTTGCAATTATCTTTGCTTTAAAATTCAAAAACAAATTCTGCTTCAAGCGTGAAAAACCAGCTTATGATTCTTTTAAAAATTCGTTAAATGGGTACTTTTTTTTTAAATTTGAAAAAAAAATTATTGTCATTTAAATTCCAAAAAAAAACCTTTCCAAAGTTCTTAGCCATTAGAATCCAATGCATTTTCTCCTCGATTCATTTGCTCCATAAACCCGAAACACTTATCAATTCAACAGACATATCTACTTCTGAAGTGCAAACAAACAAACGAAATTCTCATTCACCTGTTTTCCACTTTCACAAATGATTAAAAGACCTACTTAAGATTGTTGATGACTTCACCTCCACTTGCTTGCGCTTTGTCCTTTTTTGTGTGCGATTCGAAACAAACATAAAAAAATAATTACGTAATCATCGTGACTCAGGTGAATATGCGACTGCTTCGTTGGAGAATTGCCAACACCCTCATCTGTCGCATTTCTCGCTTTACGGGTTAAAATTTCCTGTAATGTATTCCGTGTCACAGACACTTTAGAATTCCCTGGCGGTAATACGATGCTGCTTGTTTTACGAAATGTACCGAGTAGGCACAAACACTCAACAAACATCATCAGTTTCAACAGTCAGTTTGATATCCGTATTTGCGGTGGAAGAAGCTGGTAGCAAACACAGCCCTCGAAATCTTCCGTTCCTCGTTTATCAATGCGTGTTTCAGTCTCAGGAGCGCCCCGCATGATTTCTTTCAGATTCCGGTTAGGTCGTTCTAGTGGGTAGATACAGTGGATAGTAGCGATATTGAAACGTATTTGGTTTAGGGAGGTTGATGTTTGGAGTTCAAGGCATCTTATCACCTGCGAAAAATAGTATCAGCTTTTTTTTCGATTAGAAGTCTTCAGCCAAATAGATACATCTTATGGAAGTTAAGGATTTATCAAATCCAAAATCCAAACTAAATCAGTATAAATCTCTACTTTAAAACAAAACATCTGATCTTAACTAGGTTTCTTAGGATGTTGCATCACTGCTTCACAACAAGAAAACCTCTACGAATGCGAAAAAATCAAAACAAACAGAAAAATTTCTGCAATACACGTTTATTTACCGGGGAGCATACATCTGCTTGCTCTTTGAAAGGATACTCCTCAGAAAAACGTGAACGATAGCAGAAAACACGAATCAGAATGAGAACGAGAAATGCAATGCATTTTAAATTCAAAACAAACAAAAATCAAAACGTGCACTTGCATCCTTTTTATAGCATAGAAATGAAATACGGTCGAGACAGGCTGGTGTTGACAAATTCAAATTATAAAGCCACCCGTTTCCTGTCTAAGGACCACAGGGTATGCAAATACAAATAAGCTTGAGAAAGCAGGTTTGCATGGGCTGAAAAAAAATTGAATGGATCAAAAAGTCTCATGGTCCTGTTATTTACACCATCGCAGTGAAAAATGAATTGATTATTGAATTACGCTCGTGATCTAGTGACAAAATCGATGATAAAGACCATTGCGCTGATATTTTTGATTGAATTTAGAAGCTTGAATCCAGTATTGAACGAAACATTTGCTTATTCCTTAATGTCAGGAAATATAAATGCTTTACACGGTCACAATCATTACATTTAAACGAGCTTGATTATCATTTTTGTCAAAGACAAGAATATACATATGTTCGGTAAACATGAAAGAATTATCTAAAAATGTTTCGTACTTTGAATGAAAGCACTGATATTGCACGAAATTGCTGTTCTTAATTGGTTTGCTTTTTTATTAGGTTGGATGCTAGTGAGACCTTTCACAGGTTTTCGATTACCCTTGCTCGTTTGATTTGCCGCTTTACTCTCACGTGCAGTCTCTAAAAACTAAGCAATGCTTCTTAACTTAATTTGGAGTGGCTTCAGCTCTCAACATTTTGTGCAATGTGCGTTTTAAATTGCTTATTTTGGTAATACTTATTTGATTTTAGCGAATTACGGTTTACCGAAAGTGGTCAAAAAGTAATGTAAGATTATACGATTCGCATGATAAATTTGTTACCAAACAAACAAACCAAAAAAATCTGAAACTTGTCAGAATGCTTGTTTTAATAAGACAATTAGTAACACTGCCTAAGAAATTTCTAAATCGTTATTTCGTCCGTTATTTTTCTGCGTTTTATTCTCTTGATTGTTTATTTTTCTTTCATAATTTTGAGTGCAGTTTTTTGTTTCATTTCAGCTTCATATAGGCTGATCCAGAATATATCACCCTATCAAAAGATGCTATAACTTTTGCAAATGGCGACAAGTGTCAGATTTGTTTTGATATTTGAGAAGTAAACAGATGCTGAATACACATCCACAAGCCATGGAACCTTCTCAAGATCGTGGAATACTCGTAACTTTTTTTACACAATGATTCGTCAGTGATCCGCATGTCTCGGTCATTCTACGCCAACAGGTCAACTCGCCAAAAGGATTGAATTTGCGGTAAAAATAGCCCAAATGGTTATCAACCATGGCGGCACCGACTTGACCGATATTTTCTTCAAAAAGTTATAGAAAAAAAAATTAAAAGTCAAATAAACATTTAAAAATTATAATATTATGTCAATTCAGTTTAAAGATATAGCAAAACAACATCGGCTGGCTGATTTCGGGACAAACTGTAGGAGCCGAATCTTTCAAGATTTTTTTTTCTATTCTATCGCAAGTCGTGATCACTATGATATTTTGAGCATTCTTGCGAACTCACTAATTTTTCATTCATACTTCTTTTTTTTTTATCGTCCTCTATAAAATTACTGAGCTGGTCAGGATCTGTCTTATTGAAGGATAATTTCTTTATATCTCTTGTGCCATTCTGATCATTCTTTCATACGAGTTGGTGTCGGCAACAACCACCAGTGATAGCTTCGTTAAGTTTTTGCAGCTTATGGTACACCGTATCTTTCTGGCCCCATAAAATGTAGAGCATTATTTTGTTCCAATGAGTATTTCGTGCTCTTATTGATGGGTCTTTTGCTTCATTTGACCGTTTTTTGGAATTTTCATAAGGAAAAAAATGCCAGGCATATACTCAGTCTACACATACACATAGAAAGAACGAAAAAAAGGCAACGCCAAAAACCACTCGTCTGTAGATGAATTTTCGGTGGTATTCTCTGATTTTAATGTAATTCTTGCATAAGTTTATAATCTGGCTGCAAGGTGCAAGTTGCAAGTACTTGTCTGAACTGAAGTCTAATACATCGTTTTATTCTTTAAAAGGCATTGAAAAGTCTATGTTCTAACGTTGTATCGGCTGAAAGGTGAAAAATCTTTTAGATTTTTATAAAGACAGTTCCAAAAATTAAATTTTTAGATTTAGATTTTTATAAAGACATTTTCAACTTTTCAGCACTTACCTCAATTTTCCGTGAAGCACATACTGTATATTTTACCTACTGTTTTTAGCTATAGATTAAAATAACATCTTTACATGGAAAATAAGAGTAACGATAAAAAATTAAGCAAAGGAACAAATAGCCGAAATATTCTTTACATTTCGTTTCAGTAAGGAACTACAAAGCTGCCTCTCTATAGTTGTCAACCCAACAGACCAGAAACCTCAGCTGAAGGTGGGCAACTGTTTCGCTGCTTACCAAACTCACATTAGTTTGGTCTACGGTTCGGATCCAGTCACGGACAAAAACCATGATCAAGCTAATATAACTGTCAGTGCATTAGTCAACCTTGACTAATTTGTAGCTTTGAGATCAAACTACACTAAAATGAATGATACTGAGCTGCAATCCTATCCTCTGCACTGAAACTTATCAAATGTCATCAATCTTGAGGACTAGGAAAAATATGGCAGGACAAAACGCAACGACCCAAGCAATACGAACTTATTGTGCTCTCAATATTGTCTCGTAGCGAACAGACACAATAGCTGGGAGAGTGTGAATCCATGTCACACATGCAGATAATATGCATTCAGCGAAGTGCAGTACGTTGTTGCACATAATATTGAATGTAAAACGTTAAACGTAAAACCAAGAATCATATTCATGTTTTGATAATAATTTTGTGGCTTCACCAGCAGTTGGTGCATCAGAGAATCGACAACGACCTGGACGCAGAGTATTCTACTGTCCAGTGTCCACTTCGGGCAAACGATTCCATAAAGAACACTTAACAATTTCGCATAGACTCGCATGAAGTCCAATCTCATGTACTCACATGCGGTCCAACTTATATGCTGGCCATCATCGGTAAATGCATTCTGTGTGCATCGTTTGTCAATAAACGAACAACACATTTTCACTTGTTCTGTGTACAGGTTTTATTCTCGATGCAGACGGGGAGGCTCGACGACATCAAAATCGACAAGAGAACGTTAGTCTTGTTGCATTTGCTCCTGATTGTTAGCGAAAACAAGCTTAGGGCTGACTCAATTTTCGAGCGTAGTTCGAATAAAAGTACCGTGTAAAATTATATTAAAATTTAGCACCTACATATTTGTGTCGTTTAAATCAAAATCGAAACGCCGTTACATAAAAAAAATGTTTAGTTCAATAAAGAAACGGCACTCGTGATGCAAAAACTAAAACTCTTTTGGTTAAAATACAAAAGCAAGAACAATGACTTTTGTGGTCAACCGAAATATCGCTTTTCATAAAATTTATTACTTTCGTAGAGCGTCAAAATCCAGCATGTCAATTCCTTCCGATATTTCAGAGCACTTGACTATTCCTATCATCGGCCTAGGCACCACAAAATCACTGTAAATGTTATTTCGCTACAAGTGCATTTTGTTGACCGAAAGCCGTATTTAAGGGTGTCCACCCTGTTATGCACTCTACAAAGGGCGTCGGCGTTGCATTGCTCTCCATTTTGGAGATATATTAATTTTATTGAACAATTAATTAAGTCTTTCGATGAAATTGGGGACTTTGGACTATCAACTCACACTTAAATAGCATTTGAATCTTTTGCGAAATGAGCATATGCGACTTGTTAACGAGCTTTAACGGCACAATTATCAGTTTATTTGCAATTTTCGATAAGGTCAGTGAAATTGGTTCGATTCGAAAGCAAATCGACATAAAATTTTGCAGGATTTTGTAGTTGCATTCGAAGTATCATTACAGCTATGATTTTGAAAGCACAGTGATGTGCTAGTCTTTGTTTTCACTTGGCAGGGAAATTGGAAAATGAAACGTCTTACAAAGCTATATCTTTAAGAATGAAAGTCAATAAGAAATGCTTCTAATGATTTAATTTATGAGCTCGTCGGTCTGATTTGACTAATTTAATTTCAATTTATTAAATTTGTCGACATCCAAAATATTGCAGGCGTGGCCATGGGTTTAGCTTTGTGTTTTAATCTAACAAAATATATAATTTGCGTGCAAGAAAAGAAAAACGAAATATTAAATTTGAAAACAATATTTAGACATTGGAATCCATATGCATTTAAATTTCTCGTCATGTTTCAAGTTCTCTAGGCTGCATTTCTTTTGAATTTTGTATGATAAGGATGTATTAATTGCGACGAATGGGTCATAAGAAAAAAATGGAAAGATTTACGCAGAAAATCGTTTTATGCAATGAAAAAAACTGAGGACAGTCAAGCTGTTACCATAACTGGAGTATGCTATCGTGTCATCGATTTTGTATGGCTGAAAAGCAATGGCAGTTGATACCTGTAGTTGCATTGCAAGTTGTCATTGTTCTTGCTATTCTATTTCAGCAATTATTTTCTTATACAGTTGAATTTCTATAAAAGCGACCTGAGCAACAAAATAATATTTTAAATTTATAATAAATAAATCCTGCTCGAATTCAAATTCAAACCCGTCACCCTGTTTTTTTTAAAAAAGACGCTCTATCAACTAGGCTACAGAGCCTTATTGAACAAATTTCTGTTATTTATCTTACTTTAATGATATGTTTCAAGATTAATTAAATTAAATTAATTAAAAGTTAAAATAAATACTATATGGTTAGCAGGAAAATAGTCAGAAGGTTCTCGCCACATCATAGGAATAGCAAACAGCATAGAATTGCATGGGAACGGCATAGAAAGTGCACTATATTTACATGACAAAAATAAGGAGCCGACCTTTTATTTCATTTCTACTTTTGTACGGAAAATATGAAAGAAAGATAGGCTTTTCTAACTTCCTCTGATGCATCTCTAGCTTCTGCTTTACAGTAAATTATTCACTTAAAAATTTGACTGGACATACAAGACAGAAACAAAGTAAATGATAGAAAATGAAAATTATTAGGTTATTTAGTTATAAGGATTTTATAAGGAAACTTTATTATTAGTTTAAAAGAGAAAAGGCTTCAATTATTGTGCTCTGTTCCCGAAATATTTATTTGTTATGTCCAATCCTGTTGACCTCAGTCGACTCCATGCAAATTGAAATTTGCCAGTAATGATGAATTGATAAGTTGGATATTGATGAAAACAGTGTATAACGCCTTCAGCATGATTATTATATTATTCCGATAATGCATCCGATAGTTGAAATAATTAATCTTTTGTTGTTGATTTTAACCGATACGAACAGCTGCTCTACATCAATTTTTTAGATGACATCAAACTTGATAAGGATTTATTTGACAAAGCTATCAATACACCACCACCTTTAGAATTACCACTTGTTTAGAATTTCTAAAGTTGATTTGAGATCGTCGTCCGGATTGATTTCAGGAACACCACAGATTAAAAGATTTGTTGACTTGAGTTTGCGCTCCTTGATTTCATAAATGACGTCATCCGTTGTCAATGGCTTTGCTTGAGATGCCTGAGGAGATTTAACTTCTTCTTTAAGGCTATTCTCCTCATTTCTCATGCTGGCTACCAAGCCACATAATGTAATCAGTTGCTCCTCTTTTTTAGTACACGTCGTACATAAAAATAAAGCTCTCTTGTTAGTATAAAAAAAAAGGAGGCAAAACAGTGACCTTTTTTCACTTCAACAACCACGCCTTAGCTCAAATTGTCGCTGACGTGAATGCGGTTAAATTTCTGACAGTGTACTAGACGTCTAGCTTCATCCTCAAGTGATCTTGCATCGGATGCAATGGCATACTATCGACTTTCTCGATTGCCAAAAAGTGTTAATCGACAATTCATTCATAATCCAAAACGCATCGCATTGCCCATAACGTCATCAACGACTCAATATTCGATAGAATTACATGCAATTTAATCCAAGCTGCCAAGCACAAGATGACCACCATTAGAGACCTATATTGTTATGTTTTGCCTTTCGTGATTTCTATGAATGTCCATCCAGCTGAGAGAGATTTTGCGTGGGGGGACGATGATGACGACTCCTGCAGTGTTTGGAGATTACTTTCATCATCGTCTCGACTTCGGTCCGAGTAGCCTATTGTTTACAGAAAAATGAAACGGATAAAATATCACCTTTCACTGCAAATAAATAAAAAGCTAGAAAGAATGCTGCATGCCCAAGTCTCAAATGTGGCCCGTAATAAGAAGCACAGCTCGAGACAAACATGATTTCCTCTAATGGGTTTCTAGGATTTCATATTATTAGGTTCCCAAGGCAATCGATTACGTCCGAAAAATAATTTATGACGAGCTTATTATTGCGAGTGAATGTAGTGAGCATTGCCCAACTTATGTACGCCGCAGGCTTCATAGAAGATATTTTGCTTGGCAGCATTATCTAGGCTAGGTGGAAGATAAATATTTTTGCTTTGCTTTGACACCTCGTCGTGACGGATCTCCCGATGAAGCTTTTGGCGAACATATCTTTAGATATGAAGATAAGCAAAATGAACTTTAAAGGGCCGATGGAATTTAAATAAAGTATTTTGTTCATTTCTTCAACATTCAACACTTATTGATTAACGGACACGTGTTGGCGATTCAACAAGACGCGAAGACATAACTCAAGACTTACAACAAAAAATTCAAAATGCTTAGGAAATTATTTACTCAGCGTTTCCTTTGATGTCACCTTTGAAGGCATCAGACCAAAATCGTAGTTTTAATTATCTATTCACGAAAAAATATGGCTTTAAAATTGCGTACTTCAATCAATACGCCCTCTACTAAGCGTAACGAATTTCATCGACATGTGTAGGCAGGCATATGTCCTCAACTAAAAATTCTATTTCGCAAGAGCAAAAAAAATCACTAATTATCAACAGTTTTGTCCCCGGCTTTCATTGAATAAAATAAAAGCCGGTTTCGATATTCAATCAAATATAATGAACGGTTTCGTATCGTACGTCTTTCAAAATTCTACCAATCATAAGAGAACCGCAATTTTTTCCCTGTGAGACCTGCCAAAATGATTAATGATCCTTAATTAATTTTTTTCACATCTTTTTACTTGCACACGAGATAAGAGAAAGAAAGAAAAAAATGAAAACGAAGAGAAGCAAATGAATGGTATCTTTTCACAACAAAGATACTTTTCAATATTTAATTTAAAAGGTGGTAGCCACAGACACGAAAAGTCCGTCTTGAACTGTTGTCCTCGTGCCACTGCCTGGCGGATTAATCGGGGGACGAAAACGTAGAAAATCCATTAGAAAAAAGAACAAAATACACGACCATAAATACTTTTTTCACTTCATCTGAGCACCCCCGAGTCGTGGTTGCTTGTGTTCATATTTTTTAATCTCATTCATTAATTTCATTTTCCATTGACAAATCCCGAACCAAGCAACGAGGCAGGAAGATTCGTTAAGAAAAGCGAAGTTTGTTTAATATGACTGACTGTTTTCTTTAAAATATCCATTGCCGCCATCATCATTGGCTATCTGCTGACGAAATCGGATTTCGTAATTATATATTTTGTATGGTTCTGGTGTTGGTCGGCTCTTCAGAAATGTCAATTTTCGACGGTCAGACAGAATTAGGAAGGAACGAAAGTTTCAAGTTTATCAACAAATAAAATGGCCTGTAGTTGTTTCTTCACGTTGAAGTTGAGCCAGCCTATGAGAGGAATAGCTTACCTCTAACGAGATTAACTTCCTTACGCCTGAATAATTCAATTAATTTCCGAAAAGTGCTCCGAGCGACATTCGCTTTCGAATAGGTGAAGTGTTCGGAATTAGTGAGAATTTGAATTAGTTGCAAATAAACTTAGCGGGTTTGAAGAGAGCTCACGGATATTCAGCTGATTATTGTTCGGCAAGTTTTCGAAAACTGAATAGCTGCACCATTTGTAAACAGATTAGTTAGGTATAAAAACATCTGCGTAAAGGGCGAGCAAATTTTCATAAAGAAATAAAAAATATAAAAAAAATATAATAATGAAAAAGTTTAGCTAATTTTTTTAAAAATAAATCTTTTATAGTTTTGTAGGATAAATTTAATCTGCTTGATCTTCACTGGCCCTAGCAAGGTGCGTGTGTTGCATGCCTGGAATTAGTTAAATTGAGATGCCGGTTTTGACATTGGCTTTTTGAGAGAAACCAGTATCTGCAATATGCTCGCTGGCTCGAGCTAGTTATTTCAGGGAGTTGGATTCTAAGCTTCGGCGATAGCTATCGCTGTTGGTGTTGAGAAAGTTGAGTTTAAACAGTAGATGAGAACGCTGCGTTCAAAATTCAAGGGAAAAAAATATAACAGGTTTGATATACTCTACCTGGATTGAAAAGTTTGAAAACAAATCGCTAAGAATACAACAGTTAACAAAACTACAAAAGCCCACACCTCGCTGAGGTAGCTGGTAGGTTTGGCACACGGGACGTATAACAACGGGACCTCAAGGAAACTTTGCACTGACAGTGAATTGGCAGAGTTGGGTTCCGATACAACTAAGTAATCGCTGAAGAATATGGTGTTATTGCAACCCAATGTTAACAAGTTCTCAATGAATTTGGATAATAATAATGAAAAGCTGGAAGTTTGAACGCAGCAAATACAAAATGGCACTGCGGACGAGAGCGACATGTGCCACGGCGTTAGGTTGAATTAAAAAGAAAAGATTTGTAGACACGAAATCTGGAGACCACTGAAAAGATTTCGTGGAAGTGCAAGTGGAAATCCGCAGGAAGGAGTATTTTAGAGTCGACCTCTTATCTTCAGAAAACTGGAAAAAGTTCAAGCTGGATTTCTATATCTTCCTGGTGGCAGCTGAATTGAGTAAAAAGGCGGAACGTGTAAAAATTGGTATTTCTGAGGCACTAGAAGTTTTTAATAAAAGTAAGGTTATATTAAGATCATCAAAACTTTCACCAAAAAAAGAACCAGACTTACAAATCTTTCCTGGTTCGAAGTCGCAAGTAGGAAAACGGGAAACAATTGCACAATTTCTTGTTATACCTTGCTTCCTTCCACGGAAGAGCTTCCATCCGGATATTGACGCATTGCACGCTCTGTAAACCACCCCATGGTTCTAGTAGTAGTAGCCTCAACAACTTCAGTGGGTCAGGTTTCGCCTTCCAGGATCACAATAAGGGATGTGACTGTCTCACGTCTGTTTAGCTTGGCTGCATTCTAACCACGCATTTCCTAGAATGTGCGCTGTTGTCTGTGCCTACTCTCTGCATTGTGGAAGTCGATGCAATTGTGATCACTACCTACGTAGTCCTGTATCACCACTTAATATCTCTTAAGAGCGAGTCTTTCTGAAACCATGATGGAACTAACCATGACCTCCAGTCAGTATGTTGCTGAAGATCTCTTGTTTAGAATCAACAGCTTCAAGCTGGACATTATCTCTACTATACGTTGATATGGCTCATCCTATTGAATATTTTGCAGTATCTATTTATTGGCTTATTTTCATTATATGCGGTGCTATGCTTATATTCAAGTAGCATTCGTCGACATTTAGTGTCTCTCACCGGCTGATTAGGCAAAAATCTTTCCTGTGTGTAGTCGACACTAACAGCGTCTCTAATGACATCGAAACTAAAGCAGGCAGATAATATTAATCTTTTGGACGCAAGTGGTGACAAGCTAAGAAGTTTTAAGCAAGATTCATGTGGCGGAAAATTGCTGAAATCACAGGGATAGTAAAGATCTCTAAGAGCGAATAGCAACAATTGGTTTTTGAACAGATTCAAATCTCTGGCTATTGCTTTCAGAAACCAGGTTCCACATAAATTAAGCATACTCAAAAAGAAGGCAAACAAAAGCGGTGTGTGATTTTGTAGCCCAAAGGTTCTGAAATTTCCTGACGAGTCGCTTAATGAAGCCATAGTCGTTTACTTGCATGAGAAATCGTTTTGTCATAATGAATATTAAAACGAAGCTTTTCATCCTGCACCACACCGAGGTCCAATATATTGTCAGCCCTACTAAGTGCCGTATTGCTTAAACGGTAATCACATGACATTTTGTCCAAGCAGAATCAATGTTCCAGGGAATTTAGATTTAATTGAAAAACGTTGGCATCGGATGGCGACTTTATAGTATCATATAATGTATTTTTAGGTCATCCGCATGGAGTAGATGAGGTACATCAGATAAAACCTCCGACAAGTCTTATATAAAAATGTTAAAAAGCAGACTAGCAAGATGGCTACCTTGAGGCACACCAGAGTTGACATGATTTATTTTTAGATATAAGTTCTTGAGATTTCACATGTTGTGAACGGTTTTAGAGGTAAGAGCTAGGCCATCTCAGTAGAAATCCCATAGGCATTGAATTTGTTAGAATGTTAGAATGATTTCTATGCACTGGTGAATGAATAGCTTTCTTAAAATTTTTACAATCGAAAACATACAAATGTAAACACATATACAGAATTTCCCATTCATTATAAAATACATAAATGCACTGTTAAGCACATCGGATGAAAATATTCATCATCATTTTCTCGAAAACAACATTTAAAATGGCATGACCAAAAAATTAATTAATAATTTAACACATTTTTTCCAGAAAAATGTAAATTTTTTCGAACATAATTTACATGATTCAATTTACATTACATTCAGGTCAAATTCACTTTGCAAACGAAATGAAATTGTCGAGCGGAAAAAAGGGATCACAGAAAGTGTATGAGCATGATGGGTGTACATCGAACGAGGGTTATTTTCAATTAACAGCCCAAGAAACAAACAGCGAATTCATGAAAACGCAATATTTCGCCCATCACCGTTCAAACCCAGAAACACGAAATACACTTCGAAACACGAGCATTTTTCTTAACTGGCTGGATCCTGTTCGGGATTTTGAATACAAAATACTTGAATGCCTGACTGCTTGCTTGCCTGACGACAGCCAGAGGCCCTTTTCTCCGAATTATAATTGAATTATTGTTGCGAAAAGAAAATAATCTTGAAAACCCCAAAAATCGAAGAAGGACTTAATGCTATTGTAACGGGTTTTATTTACATAGGATGATTTTCATTGAAGGTTCATGTCGGTGGCAAGCAGTAAGCAGGTTATTTCCTCTTGAAAGGATACGCATGATATGAAGTGGCATCGGAGGTGGATGTAGCGAGCCTGGCTGTTACGGATATAAAAGATTACAACAAAGACAGCCAGCCAGTCGCAGTTGCTACCGGTGGATGAATAAGAAAGGAAAAATTGATTTTGAGTGAAAAACAACATTTACATGTGACGTACTGCTATTCACGTTATTAAGAGCAGCGCGTGGCTAAAATTACTCTGAAATTTCACATCGTTCAGTTTACGCAACATACAGAAATTTTACTGTTTACACGGCATGTGTGTTGAAATATGGAGAGATATTTAGATAATTATAAAAGAATAAATATTCCCAGCTATTTGAGTTATCGATATATCGGAAGCAAATTAAAATTTGGAAAGCAAAGCAATATTTTTTTTTTATTAAAATCTGTCATTTCGGAATTTTTTCAAGTCAATACGAAGCTCAGAGTTCTAATCGACTCTAGCTACAAGTTCTCATCACAATCAAACTTTCCCCAACATTTCACTTTTCATTTCCACCTGACTGCCATCCTTCGCGACGAACCCTATTCTGTCAAATAAGTGGTTTCATCACACGAATGGAAGATAGAAAAAATTACATCACTTACAGAAAGATGAGACATTGGAAATTAGAGGGCTCTAAAATTGCTTTTAAAGAGCAAACAACAGATGTGCCAGAGCATTTGCATGAATTTCTTATTCGTTGGCATTTGAATTTCGGTACCAAATTTTTGTGACAGTCGCCGATTATGTCTTGTGTGCAACCCACATATAATAGACAAACGACTATTGTTCCGGATAATGGAGCAATGTGGGCGTGATGTTAAGATGAGTCACTTCTGCTTTTAGTAGTTTTTTTAGGGGTGGTTGAGCAGTATAACTGTAATATGGTTGTGATTATGTTTGGAAATAGTGTCTGTAAGTTGTAAAATTCACAAATTTGATGGGTAATTTAAACCAAATGATTATTGAGAATGAACGTATTTATCTCTTAAGTGGAAAGTAAGTTTGAACCTAGGTTCAAGGAACCAAATCCAATAGAAGCAATTTTGAAATATGGGCAACCCTGTGCCAGTAGTGCCATTTTGGAAAAGCACTAAGAAAAAAATGCTTTGCGCCCTATAAATTCTGATCCAGTCACCAAATATTGACGAAATTCATACAGTATGTGAGACTTACTTTAAGCCAAATTTGATAGTAATTTGGTTGAAAAACGAATTTGGTGTTGCCAGTTATGGCAATTTTTGCATCTTGAATTTTGAAGATTCATTCAGCAAAATTAAGCTATTTGCTCGATAGCTTCCAATGCCGCCATGAAATCAAAACGAAATTCATATGATAAATGAGCTTTTTCGTAGGCAAAGTTTCATGGAAATCTGATTGAAAAATCACGACAGGGCTGCCAGCTATGGTTGTTTTTGTATGTGAACAACAAATTTTAGAATTTCGAAAATTCGAAAACTTTTGTGGGTGGTAGCGTTGAATTTCTTGGCATCCTTAAATTTTCCAATGCAGGCATCGGATCAAAAGGGAATTCGCAGAGTAGGTTGGTTTGAACATGAAGCAGATGGTGCTAGTAAAGGATTGCCAGCACGAGTCGTTTTTGTTATTTTCGTATCCCTAAATGCTAGCGCTTTGTATTCATATGGCGAACATCTACAATGAAAATAAGTAGGCAATGTTTAAATTTTCCAAATTTTGGAAATTTTTCGGATGGCAGCCCCAAATGTCTTTCTATCTCTGTAATTTTCGATGAAGTCATCGGATGAAAATGAGATTCATAGTGTTGATTTAATTTGATGTCAAGCAGTTATGGTAGATTCTTAGTTGCAGTGTTAGTTATAAGAGATACTGCTTTCAAAGTTAGCTACAGCAGGCTAATGAAAAAATCATTCATATCATCGAATCTCCTGGAAAAAATCCTTGGCAAATGTGGGCAACCCTCTGGCTGTGGTGCCATTTTTAAATATCATTCATTGAAAAATACCTCCTTCCCCTATAATTTCCGATGCGGATATGATATTAAACCAAAATTAAAAGTAAACCAAGTATGACAGATTCTTCACTTTTTAACTAAGAGATATTGTCAATAATATAAAGTTGAAATTTGTCTGCAATGAGTCATGCGACAGAGAGCTGCCAAAAGACATATCTACCCAGAAAATAATCCCGTTGTTATTATGCCTGATTCATATCTCTCCCTTAGTCACCATAATCAGGAAACCATTTTATTCCTTGAACAAACTGCAGTATTTCCTTTAGGTTAACGGAAGATAGGTCAGTCAGCCTTGAGAGAAAAGATGCCTGAATGCTGCTTATATTCTCTTTGTCACAGCTGGACATCCTTTTAGTTCTCCCAGCTCCGACTGAAATCGTTGAAACCAGCTCTCAGTCGTTGCGTCTGATCTCCTATGAGGCAGTGGCAACAACACCAAAAGAACGCAAGGCACTATGGGCTAATCACAACGGCTGCCTAGTCCAACGCGGACTCAAAAATGTCTTGCTATCGCACACGATGGTTCCTCAGCACAGGACTACCTAGAGTCTTCGAGGTTGTTTTGCCTGACGGCTAGTTTGACTGATGACATCGGTATTCCCTTGGAGAGAGGACATGAGACTTCTGTTCTGGTAAAATGGTGCCTAGACTCACCAGTCAATCGGAATCACCAATGCCTCGGATACCATTTTGTTTAGGTACCTATATAAATTGTACTGCCGAATGTCTCGACATCTCCCAAAGAGATTCAAGGTAATCAACGACAGCCACTATACAAGGACCAGCAAAGCAATTAGTAGCCGCTGGGCTATCTGTGCAAATACCAATAATTACTCCCAATATTCGATTACACAGCCGCCATTTGGTTGCTTGAAAGGCACTACAATGGCCTAGAGGACGAAAGGACTACTTCAGATTGAGCTCATCCAAGTATATACTACTTCCGATTTTATTGTTTGGTTTTGAGCCATCGGCGTACATATTGATAAGCCCCTTTAAAAATAATAATTACCTACCATCGATAAAGATCTTGATAAATTATGTTATAAATAAAACTGCAGTACCATATACATTGCTTCTACCAAATACCAATTGCTTAGCGCCTTCACTGTCGGAAATTTTAATCAGTATCGATGCACATTAGATGAATTTCTTGTTTATGTCCAGTCTGGTTGTTAAGTATGTTTGCATTCACTGGTCGCTGAGCAGCCCATCTATTTCTGTAGTCAAGCTCATTAGCTTAAAACGAGCAAATTTCCATTAGAATAACGACCCCCGACCAGAACGCTGCCTATATTAATTGAATCGTAATATGGAACGTCCAGTATGAATATGAAGTGATACTCCGATTGAGTAAATGCGATATGCACTTCGCATTGAATGCACATTTGTGCAACGCGCGAATAGATAAAATGAACCTTGAAGTTGCACACTTACGTCAAGGAGCAACGCTTCGAGAGGGTGTTTGTTGTAGCGTTTATTGTATGATTACTGGGTGCAGCTTTGGGACCGAAGTACAGGCGGGAGCGTTTAGCTGGTTTGGTGGCCGTTGAAAACTTTTCTCCCCGTTATTAATTAAATTGTGTTTGATAATCGTTGAGAAAACATACAGTTACAGGTCGAAGATGGACATAATGGGTTTTAGAGAATCTAAGGGAAATTAGGCTGACATGGATGATGTTAGTATTTTTAGTGCCTGATTTCTAGTTTTGGTACACTAAAGTGATAGGAGATAAATAAAAGTTAGGTTAGATCTCATCCTAATTTTTCTTGTTGGTAGGTGCTATTATTTCAATTTAACTTCATTTTTAAACATCTCTTGTCGTTTCGTTTTCTTGTCAGGCATATTTGGCGGCTATTTAGGGCCGCATCTCCCTATTCATCTAGTGATGACAAGCGAATGGCTCTATCAATGTCATCAACAGGAAGATTGCATTATGGAACTCTACGAAGCCATCGTCCAAGTGATGACGACCACTGACGTTCATGTCGTCGGGTACTTTTATTGAACAAACATAAACCGTAAACACAAGCAATTTCTGATAACGATTCGCCGTGCTAGAGCCAGGAAACGATGCGTCGATGGTCATATCACTGCATGTGCATCATTTGCGAATATGTCTTGGCTTTCAGAGTGTTGTCAGTTTCGCAACATGGTAATAGGTGCTGGCAATGTGTCTCCTCCAGCAAGCCGGACAGAACGAGTCTACGAACTTCGCTTATTGGACTTTTGTGGCCATTGATAAAGTAAAATTGCTGCCAGCATGTGCGAGCCTGACTGAATGGAATGAGATTGTTAGAATCGATGGATCCGTTGTCTGGTTAAAATTCGGGATGAATTTGTGGGTTTTGGATATATAGGTATATCATGATTTTGCTTTAATTTTCTTAGCGCCAAGATTGTCTGTATCTAATGCTTTTGATTTCATTAAAATTAAACATAAAAATTAAACAATAGTGGTGCTTACTTCTTATCATAAAAGGTTGCTTTGGTAATTAAAATGCAGATGTTCTTAGTAGTTGGTCTCTAACAATTCCATGCCAATTTAGTATGTGCAGTTCATTATTTCGAGCTAAAAAGTGACATTTGCTGTCTGTCACAAGTGTTTGAGTTCACATTTATTTAGTGAACTAAATAAATGTGAACTATCGATTTTTTATTAACATCTATCAATAATCAGCAGTCTGCCCTTTTCTCCATTGTCAAAATCGTCTTGATGGAGGCTTGTAAAAATTCATCTTCACGATTAAGTTAATATTAATTGAATTCAAAAGTAAGTAGGTTGTAATCTATGGACAGCATAAATCTCTGCGTTTCCAAAAAGTATTGGAGATAGCAAATAGCTAGATAATCCACTAAAAGTTTGCGTTCGTATGCACTATACTTTTATTCTGCGTCAATTTTTAGACGAATAACAACCGAGGAATTACCCTGAGGCTTAACATTCCAAATAGCGGCGTTGGAGGCGACTATGAATAAACTAAGCTCAGCGTTTTAGCCTTTTAGACCTTGCTCCGCGAATAGTTGAAACGTTTGTTCAAGGTGAACAATATCGCAGAAGTTGAAGCTACGAAAATATACTTGAGAGCGATAAAGAAGAATTTCAGCCTGTGCAGGCCTTTGTGAATTAACCATTGAAACGATTATGCTCCATTGCAAAGTCCGAAAGTTAACGTGAACTCAAAGAGTCCGAAGGATGTTCAGATGGTGGTCTTAGGAACTTCGTTGGGAGTGACTGAGATTTGATGGAAGGCCTTTGTCAGGTCTGTTGTGGGGAAGTTTATTTTGCCTTCAAGCTTATGATATAGTTCTTGTGTAATGAGAATTGGATATCTGTACGGAACGGCTATGTCATTAAGAGGGCCGTGATTACCGTGAAGGTACCATTTTCCATTAGCTTTATGGACCATGTAAAATCGAGACGACTACTTACTATTGAAGGGGTGGTATATACCCTGCAGCAGCAGAAAATCGAATTCTGTTTTAATCGTTATGAGCTTATGGAGGACTTGTAACCGTGGTCTGAGCACTTTTAGAGGACTAGTAAGCGTGGTCTGAGCACTTTTGGAGGACTGTTGACAGCATATGATGTATTACTTTTTGTTTGCAGGGCTGATAGAGTCTTTTGTTGACCGTGATGGAATGCTATTTTTCAAAAAAAGCATGTATCTGTGGATCCAGAAAAAAGTTTGGTTCTAAAATCGTCCCAGAAACATCGGCAAAAATAAAGTCCCATGAGAGCTTGCGCTAGAGTCCTAACTCCAACTTTAACCTTTCATCCCTACTCAATCAACTTTCGTTCCGTGCTGTCGATAGCCAACTGGTTAGCCGTGGCAAGTATAATGCTAGAAGGATGTATTCTTCTGGTTGTGGGTGCTGGACGTCAAAAATGTCTACACTAGTGTCTAAAAGGTGCTGTCGGCTAGAAAAAATTGACGTATATTATAAGAAGGCGGCTACGTAACAAGACGTGTTTTTCTATCATCTGTTTTTTGTGGAATCAGTCTTGGAGGAGTGAACTCGAATGTCTTTGAACCGAATTTTCGGTGCGACAGGGGCACATGTTGAGTGTTGTTTTGTTGACGGATTCGTGATTGGGAACGGGTCCCAGAGCACAAACGTATCCGTAGGTGCTAGTTAGCGAGCTGAGTTATAGTGTCTACAGACGACGAACCTGGTTCGCCAACTTGGCGTGCGAACACGTGCAATTGTTGTTGTACGCAGGTAAGCACTTACCCTTTTCTCAGGTTCGCCAACATGTGCGTGAACATTGAAATTCAGTGCAAACTGATGCGCAATGTACTGATGTTCGGCATTTGGTGCGAACGTCTGTATCGAAGTTTTCGCACCAAGTTGGCGAACCAAGTTGACGAACATGTTCGTCGTCTGTAGATACTATTAGGGTAGCTTCTTGTTCCATCAGCTCAGAGATGGAATTATGAAACTGGAATTGAGCGAGATTTTCGAGTATAGAGCGGCTTTGTTATTACCAATCTTGTTTCGAGGTGACATGTACTCGAAGCTGAAACATGCACTAGTTTCGAGTTAGAGACGAAATTCATTCCTCGAAACTACCTCGTTTGACAACTGAAAACAAGACAGTTTTAGTCGTATGCTGTTCAGTGCTCGAGCTATTTGGTTGAAGTTTTTTCCCTGAAAAATGTGCTACTTTTTGAAGGTGTTGTAATTTTTTGAAGAAATTGTTTGTTTAAAATATTAGTATGCATATTTTTTGCTCATCACCCCAACAATCTGGAAGAAAATACTAGCCCATCGTAAATTCCAGCGATTCAAAAAAATTAATCCGTTAGACCTTCCATCTATAACGTAGAAATAACAACTTATTTAGCCTCCTTCTTTGGTTTTTGAACTCTTTTGCATTATTAACATTGTAATTCTAGAGCAATTATCCTAACTTTTCTATCTGACTTTATATCAGTAACTTAACTTGGGTCCAAAATGTACACGTGCTCAACTATTGGGGATGCACATCTCTTGTCTAGCATGTAATATTTTAAAACTAACTGAAGCTTCTTATACGAAGATGGCACATTAATAGTTATTTAAAAAAATATACTTTTTTAGATATTATCGTATCAGTGCTTACTCTGCATGATCTGAGCGTGGGCTGAAATCTGAAAATTATTTCGCAAGATAGACTCGCAAAGAGTCACTTTGCTATTTGCTTTGGAGCAACGTTCAAATAGACTTTTCATTTTTCTGGTTCGCACAGTGTCGAATTGGTCAAATTTTAGCGAGCTCAGCTAACGTTGGTTCAGGCAAAAATTAAAGCAAACTGGAAAAAAAGAGAAAAAATATTTATGAATTGCTTTTTCTTTATTGTTGTTAAAATTGTTGTTAAAATTTTATCAAGGGGGGAAAAACGTTCATATTCATTACATTTACTTATATATTGTTAGAATTGTATTTGATAAAGAATTCTGATTTCATCATGTATTCTGTGACCTAATAATGTAAAATTTATTAGGACAATGCAAATTTTAAACGTTGAGTCTAGTCTACTTTGCGTTTAGTTTACGCTCCAAAATACCAGAAAAACCTACGAAAATTTTAGAAATGGTTACTTGAGCTATGCCTAGTAAAAAATTGGGACCCATTCCAGCTTGGTATGCCGCGGTACTCAGCAAGTTGAGAGCAGCAGCCAATCTTAAAATAGGTGAAATTGATGTGCTTTTTGTTCTCTCTAATATGCTCCAACAATATAAAACATATCTGAAGGCCTGTTTGCTTAATTGCTTGCGCAATCTTGAAAAAAGGGGGATAAATCATAAATCCATTTGATAAAAATAAAATATTTATTGATTTTATTCCGGGCATATATAACTGCTTTTATCCTAAATGGAAGACACTTCATCCTAATGGTGATTTGTCCTTCATCGTCAAAACTGCTGCTGTTCAAACTCAAAACTAAAAACACTATACAAAAATCAAAACTTTTACTATCACGTGACTTTGTATGTACAAGAGTTTTCTAGAACTTTATCATTTGTAACCAGATCACACGGTTACATAGCTCAATCGGAATTTGCAATTGCAATGTACTTTCGAGAAGAGCTCAACACGACTAAAAAAAAGTGACATAGTTCGAGTTTCAAATTTGTACTACGGAAACCTCTAATTTCAGGGTGATATCGACGACTTCGTGTTGCTCGGGCTGTACCAAAACCTCAATGTTTTTTGTCAGCCGTTTTCGTGAGTCTGAAATAGTCTCTGTTTATCCTGGAAGTCGGTGCAGACAGAAAATTCTGAGTAAATCATCACCCACTAAAGAACTTCCCATCTGATGATGCAGATAATACAAATACAAATCACTTAAAATAAAAATATTAAATTCAAGGTTGCTCGTTCAAGTCTGACTGTCAGATGTGTTCACAATGAAGGCTAAAATGGCTCTCCTCTTCAGCCCCGGGGTTGGATGTCTTCACTGTTATTCTTGTAGGCATTCGGTTCTTTAGGGCTTCAGTGCCTTTGACACGTAAATAGTATACAGGTCTAATTGGCTGTCGTCATCACCCAAATAAAGTAGCAATCCGTCACTTGGGTTAATTGATGAAATATTTCAGCTACTAGATATTGGTGCCATGACAGATTTAGTGCTGGGCAAAGATGACAGTTCCATTACCATCTGCTGTTTGGCGGTTTGACCACGTGATGACCTCCTGCATTTAAATCTTGATAGGGTCAGGTCATGACTACATAGAAAGTTTCTTGAGATATTAAGAAAAATATGTGTTACGGATCGAGGTCACCAGTATTAGAATTCCTTCTCTATTAATGTCGTTTTCAGCAGTATCAACAAGAATAAGCCACTACAATTGACATGATTCCACTACAATTGCAACTTTAAATGATGATGTATGTATAGATACGCGTACTGTTTGTGGAGATTTCGTGTTGTCCTGCAAGGCTTTTCTTGTAAAATAAGTTCCGTTTGAGTGTACCTACACGATTAAATAAATGTTAAGGGATCCAATCCCCAATGCGTTAAAATAGAGCGCGAAAATTCACAGAGACCTTTTAAATATCGTCGAAAGTGAATTCTGCACGTAATCGGAGAAATCACTATTCCTTAAGTGGTCTCTTTGATACATCAAAATTGATTGCCCAAAATGGATATTTTTGAAGCAGCTAGTATGTCCTCAAAATTTTTAATATTTAGAGAGTTTACACTCAAAAGCAAAATATTGTCACAATAATTTACGTTTATTGGAGTGTTTTGAAATGAGACGTAATAGTGTTTGTTTCGAAAGAAACGGAATACAGCTCGAAGTGCAACTGAAAAAGTCCTCCCATTTAAGCTACGAGTATTTCATTCATATTCAGAACAGATTCATACTATTTCGAAAGTTTACGCAAGATCATGAATTGAGTCGCAACGAAATGATTTTCCCATGAAATCGCAATAGGAAATTGACTACCATTAACATTATACCACTCGAGGGGAGCACATTGCCAGAGCCTTGCTACTTACTCACAATGACGAAATCCAAGAGCAGCCAGTGCGAAATGAAATCCCAAGTGAAAATGCATCAACAAGTGGCATTTAACTACTTCGATATTGGAGGGTTGAATTACAAACGGCCCCAAATAGAAATGAGCAGCGCTTAGCAGGTCTTCGACTGAGTCCTGTCTATGGAGTTCAAACGATTCGAACTAAGAACAGAGTGCGAATGTACCGACCGGAATGTCGAAAATACGAACAAGAGGGAAGTCAATTTGTGCAAATTGCTGTTGCTATTGCTATTTTATCCTTGCGGATTTCGATTTATAGCTGCCTGGCTAGGTGTCTCTAGATGGACTGCAAGCTTGGTGATAGAAGAGGCAGTCTCATCCTTCGTTTGTTGCGTTGCGACGTCGGCCTAGGAACTGGCGAGCGTGGATAAACATTTGCGATTCGATCAATGGTGCTCGTAATTATTCTGTCATGTTAACGAGAGATAGGAAACGAATCGAAAGCTTATTGCGGATTCGATCTCCAGTTGTGATTTTGATTGGAATTGTATGTTTTCGAGCAATTGATTTGATAGAGAAAATATGATTTCCGAGATTGGTTAGGTAAATGATAAATTTGAACGAAAATCCTGCATCGGAGAAATAGTATTTTCAACGAGAACTATTCATTCATGGATTACTGTTACTGAGAACTATTAATTCATGGACTATTCATTCCCAGGAGCTACATAAATTTAAATATCGTTCCATTCGAACCAATAGCTACAAGTGGCCGAAAATTCTTTATTTTTTTTTCATTGCTCCCAAATTTTTCGTTATTTCAATTCTAATTAAATTTTCCTCTGTGAATATATTTTCCATTTTGCTAAGAGGATTTGTTTAGAAGTCCGCTTGAAAAATTATTTTATTCATATTATGGTGAAAAATAATTGTAGGTATAAAGAAGTTTATGGCTTTACTATGCAAACTATTTGAAACATGAACAAGAAATTTATAATTTTTTTAAATTCAAAAAGAAAATTGACTGTATTTGCTTTTCACTATAACCCAGACCAAATTTTGATGGGTTTCAACCTAATCTTAAGAATATCAATATTTCTGCACCTACGTACTTGACTGTTAAATCGATTTGAAATAACATTTATTTCAAATCTAATTCAGATTCATACGCACTGTCGCACCATTATTTCGTCGCCCGAGTTAAACACAGCCAAGAGGCATCTAAATCAAAACACTTGTAGTAATTTCGGATGGTGAATGGAAAACGCCAGGTTGTTGTGTCGTAATTTGATTTTCTCTTGACGAAAATATAATTTGCATAACGTCAAGCAGAAAATGTCTCCGTGTTCGTTTGCTGCTGGAGCGCTGTTTGTCGTACCGAACCGAACACGACGAAATTGTGAGACACATTAACGAGAAACATGAGTATGCCTGGATTAAATGTTTCGTTTGACGCCCTCGGTGACAATAAAAAGTGCGCACAAAGCCATTAGAAAAGATTTGATTATGCCATTTACCTTTAATCTTTTCGGAGTCTCATTCTCTTCGACGAAGAGTTGGATTCTGTTTGGCTTGGTTATCCAGAGTCGTTTCCAAGACTCCTTAGAGTACCATTTTCGGTCGAGGGATGCCAAAACAGCAAAGAGATGAAAAGTCGTACTCGGATGCAAATGACTTCTTTGCCGCAAGGCGTTTTATTTTAGGACGAAACGAAGAGGATTTTGTTAGGCTGCTCAGTGAACAATTCTTATTCTTGGTCTTGTTGTAACGACTAACGATTAATATTCTATTTCGTCTTTTTGGTAATTTGAAAATGTCTCAATGCAAATGAATTTTTTATAGAATTTCATTTGAACTTTCTGCGCTATTGAATTCGTTGAGGATGTACGAGAATGTTGGATGAATGGAAAATGTAAAGAAGTACTACATGATCATGGTGAATTGGTATACTTAAGTTAATACATTTTGTGTACCCAATCATAAAGCCACCATGATTATTTCTGTTTTTCATTAAAACTGTTTATTTTTATGAACGAATTGTGTAATGTTGATGACTGTATGTTAACCTGCCAATATAAATAATAAATACAAAAAAAAATGTCAGAGAACTAAATCTCCCGATCTGAGCCGTTGGTAGTTTTATGAAATAGCACGACAGACCCTGTCGGGTCTACGGATTGAAGATAGTAGAGAGCTTCTTTTCCAATTTAAAATCAATATATAAGACTGTGGATTGATTAGTTGCACGACTCACTTTACCCCTGATTTAGTTTAAGCGCCTATTCAGACCTAGGTTAGTATCTTACACAAAATACCCCAGCAGAAAAAATGCTGTGGAATGGATGAAATCTGTATTTAGAAAAATTGGGCTATTTTTTATTATAGCTTAGCTCCTAAAAATACACAGAAACTACATTTATAAACATTAGGATGATTTTTTCAATTAAGACTCGACATTGAGTTTTCACAGTGGCCATTAACGATTTCGTATGCGTTGTCCTTTTAGTAAAGCCAGATACATTTTTAGCTTATCCACTGCTTTCTTTCAATACTCGTTTTACTTGAGCCTAGTATGGTTCTATTGGTCTAAGTTCAGGACAATTTGTTGGGTTGGCCTCCTTGGGGACAAAAGTGGCGTGGTTGCTTTATACCACGCCAGCGTTTTCTTAGCATAATGACTTGACGCTAGGTCTGCCGAAAACAACACGGACCCTTCATGCCTATTAATGATAGGCAACAATCGCTTCTGCAGACATTCCTCGATGTAAACCTAGGCATTAATTGTGCCTTTCGCTATAAAAAATTCGCTCTTTAGACCACATCGAAAAATTGTTTGCCTCACCACGTACTGTTTAGGAAATTTACTGGTTTTCTTCGACTTGAATACTTCTTTTGCAGCACTCTTCGCCTTAGCAGTGTAAAATTTATGGCCAGGAATCTGCTTGAAGTTCCCTTTGACATAAGTCCCGTCATCTAAAATGACCCAATAGAATTTCGTCCCATGTTGATCGCCAAATTTTCGAACCTTCTCTTTTGTTTCTTTCTCCTTTTCCCCGGATCGATCTGGATCTTATATGTTCTCAAGCTTTAACGTTTCTTCGTTCGATTGACCGTTAACTTCGATGTACCAGCAACTGTTGCCATATTTCGAACTATCACCCTCTATGGTCAGAATTCTCTCTATTGTATTTAACAACGCCCCGAATAATGGTTACAAAGGACCTGTGACATCAGAAGTTTGATAAGGTTCTGTAACTGGACCGATTCTTTATACCATATTTACCGCTGACCTTCACATTCCACCAAAACGAATAGATATAAAATTTTCAAGGCTTTATTTTTTTTGGCTTTTATAAGAAAGTATTCTCCTTATTCTAGCTTTAACCATAATGCACTAAAACCTTCTACTTATGAAAAATGATGTATTTAAGATTCCTCCAGTATAAACTGCCATAACATTCCCCCTATCATCCATTTAATATTCTAAATAGGAATGTAAACTTCATTCAGCAGCAGCGTGGCAATTTTTCTTATTTACATAAACCTTATGTCATCTAACCGATGTAATGCTATTCTTACAAATGAACTTATTTTGTAACACAATCTTTTTTCTGCTTCTCTGCGTCCGACACTAGGCTTTCTTGCTCGCCTCATAGATACTACAAATGACTTTATAATGTGTTTCCTCTTCTCCGATTTCTCAACTCCCCACGTCTCACCAGGAATATTGTAGTGAAGCAGAAATATACCAAGCTTGCATTTCTCAGTGTGGCATTAATATTGTTTCGAAGGGTGCGTCCTGTTTGTGAAAAATTAGCGAAATAAACTCGGATCGATGCTAGAAAGTAAAATAAAAAAATTGGGGACAGTTGCTGACAACCGTAGATAAGTGTTTGTCAGGCTGTTCGTCTATCATTGAGGAGTTTTCGCGTGCGATATTTTTGTCTCCGCTTTAAAGGTTTGACTTTGGTTAGCCTTCTGGGGGGACATTGAAAGGAGCTGCGGACTATTGGCTTCGACTTAAAGCTTTCTATTGCTTGTTAAAGTAAATATGATACTGATGATTAACGGTAATCGGAAAGTTTCAGTTACTTATTTCTGAATCTAAATAACTCAAATTTTTAGTCATTAGTTTGCACCCTGAAATGAAAATGAAATGTCTTGCATATACTGGTTTGAAATGTACTTTATCGCACTTTCAATGCAAACTTACTACGGATTTATATTATATATAAAAGATGATTTTCACTTACACTGAAAGAAAAATCTTGGTAAAATCAACAATTTTCCTTAGTTGTTTTTGCGTCAACTACGGGCTATAGTTAAAACAACCATAAAAAAATAGTTGATTACTTTTATGCACCATGACGCGTGGTTGATAAACAACGTCCGTGGTGCAAAAAAAGTAAGCAACCACAAACAATGGTATTCCAACCATTGTTTGTGGTTGCTTACTTTTTTTCCATACATAGTACGAAATATAGGCAGGGAAGGCGTGAATGCCGCAGTTGAATTTGGTGAAACACAATGCAGCGACAATGTCGCTTTCAATGCAACCAAGGCACCAACCAAATTCATTTTTTTTCTTTTGTATTGCTAAATCCTGTTGTACGAGGATTAGGTTGGCTTATCACAATACACATCAGCCATCGCTTGTCTATTCCACCAGACCATTCAACCTAATTCAAACAGATGTAATTGAACCTAGTGGTGATGCCAACCTATGGCAGGTATCACCGCTAGCGGTGCGGTAAAATTAGAAATTTGGCATTTTCTGCCGCTGCCGCAAATTTGGCCGCAAATTCGGCCGCAGCCATTGTGCGCGTTACCATACAAAACAGTGCATTCTAATTTTTTGACTGCGCTTTGCCGCAGCCCACTGTTTTGCCACAGCGGAATACGCTGTATTGTGAACAAAATAGCGTCATACAACGTAATATAAAGGCTTCACAGCATAACATGAATATGAATTATATCGGACAGCAAACCGAACACAATTTTGCCATGTATCATATGAAACTTCTATGATAGAATAGGAGCATGAGTATGAGGAGTATGAAAAATCAACAGTTTTCCTTAGTTGTTTTTGCATCAACTAGGGCTATAGTTAAAACAACCATAAGAAAATCGTTGATTACTTTTATGCACCATGACGCGTGGTTGATAAACAATTTCATTCGGAGCATGAAAAACGTCCAAATGTTGAAACCATTCTACTTTGCGTAGAATAATTCCAAAGACGTTGCTCACTGAATTCCGTTTGTTGAAATCAACGATTGCAAAGTAGTTTAAGTACCATAAAAACTGTTGATAATTCGAAACGTTGAAGTTTTGAGTGAATTGATGAATATTTTCTATTTATCAACTAATTTTCGTGGTTATGAAACAATTAAAACAGTTGATTTCATGAACGTTGCGATATTTTTTGTATAAACAGAGCCAACTACTTTTATATCGTTAAATTAACTATATTAACATAGTAAAAATAACTATTTTCCTTAGTTCATTTAACGATTTTGAATGAATCGTTGCAATACTATTAAAAATAGTTGAATCAACCAAGAGTTTTTCTTTCAGTGTAGTGATTAAAATAACAGCTGCGCTTTCTGCACAAACTTTTATATACACTGAAAGAAAAACTCTTGGTTGGTTCAACTATTTTTAATAGTATTGCAACGATTCATTCAAAATCGTTAAACGAACTACGGAAAATAGTTATTTTTATTATGTTAATATAGTTAATTTAACGATATAAAAGTAGTTGGTTCTGGTTATACAAAAAATATCACAACGTTCATGAAATCAACTGTTTTAATTGTTTCATAACCACGAAAATTAGTTGATAAATAGAAAAATATTCATCAATTCACTCAAAACTTCAACGTTTCGAATTATCAACCATTTTTATGGTACTTAAACTACTTCGCAATAGTTGATTTCAGCAAACGTAATTCAGTGAGCAACGTCTTTGGAATTATTCTACGCAAAGTAGAATGGTTTCAACATTTGGACGTTTTTCATGCTCCGAATGAAATTGTTTATCAACCACGCGTCATGGTGCATAAAAGTAATCAACGATTTTCTTATGGTTGTTTTAACTATAGCCCTAGTTGATGCAAAAACAACTAAGGAAAACTGTTGATTTTCCATACTCCTCATACTCATACTCCTATTCTGTCATAGAAGTTTCATATACTACATGGCAAAATTGTGTTCGGTTTGCTGTTCGATATAATTCATATTCATGTTATGCGGTGAAGTCTTTATATTACGTTGCATGACGCTTTATAAGTTAATCACATGACAATGTCTTCCACTGTGGCAAACGCAGTGGGCTGCGGCAATACATCCATTTCTTTTTGTCTTTTGTATTGCTAAATCCTGTTGTACGAGGATTAGGTTGGCTTGTCACAATACAAATCAGCCATTGCTTGTCTATTAGACCATTCAACCTAGTAGTGATGCCAACCTATGGTAGGTATGACAGCTACCGGTGCGGCAAAATTAGAAATTTGGTAAATTCTGCCGCAGCGGCAAATTCAGCCGCAGCCATTGTGCGCGTTACCATACAAATGCTAAATTCAACAAACATAATTCCATACTGCATACTATGCACACTGCGTACTATATATATTGTTGGAATACCATTGTTTGTGGTTGCTTATTTTTTTTGCACCACGGACGTTGTTTAACAACCACGCGTCATGGTGCATAAAAGTAATCAACTATTTTTTTATGGTTGTTTTAACTATAGCCCGTAGTTGACGCAAAAACAACTAAGGAAAATTTTTGATTTTACCAAGATTTTTCTTTCAGTGTACCATATTTTCGAATGCAGTACTTTTCACAGATACGGTATCTATGAGAAACAAACGTACTCTGAAAAACGATTTCGAATGTCATGAAGTAGCCAGTAACCAATATATTTCATCTCTAATCTTTTAAGCAAACCAATAGGTACCAGTCGTATTACATCATAAAGAAAGGCGGACGATCGAAAGTGCTCTTCTATTGTGTGTGCGATAATTCGATCTAATCCCGCAACAATAGCGTTGTAGCACGAATATTAATTCAGATTTCAAAGACCCGACAACTCAAGTCATCCTGTATTCCAACAGGACGAATAAAAGAGGAATCCAAAATCCAAATCGAGAAAAAATCTAATCTTGAACGTTATAGTAACCGAGCGTGTAATTCCTTTCGAATTGAACCGACGATTCTTTGCTCTAATTTCCATTCTCGATTCCGCTCTTTGCACTGCTGCTCCTCGTAGCATTCGTTCGAATCCCCTCCTCGCTACTACAGTCAGTTCCGCGAAGAAGTTGGGAAGACATCAACTTGTCTCTGGATTAAAATATTGTAAATACAGATACTCAATAAAAATATGTATTCCTTTCGACGGAGCATAAAAAAATTCGAACAATTTGCATACGAAATCATATCTCGCTCCCTGAGTATTTTCTTCCGTCTGGTACCGCATCGAATCTCCGAAGATGAAAAAAAAAACGTTTAAGGACTTCGCCTTTCGTCGCATTCGGAAGATATTGTGCTGAGAATAAAAGTAGACGTTTTCCACTTATCGTTCGTACTATGTTGGAGGGTAAAGTATTTGTTCCTTAATTTTACGCATATTGATTTTTATAATCGACTGAATAAATAGTGTGTTTGATAAGAAAATGGGAATGCATGGATGTTTTGGGTGTTTGCAATTTTAGATGAAATAAGAGAAGGAAATCATTTTAAATTTATTTAATTCAATGAATATGAAATCTTTTCCGTTATATTTTTACATGGCACTGGTGTGGCTGTAAAACATTTCTAGAACTTATTAGTTTTGACAAAAAATGTAATACTTATTATCTACCTGCTTTAATTTAATTAATGTCCACTGTTTTTTTTATCTACTACTTCTACAGGCGATAATATTTACCGACAAACTTAAAACATGCTTTCGAACGCGGAAAAGAATGCTTTTATGATATTATGTGTAAAACGCAAGAGTCAGAATCGCTGCACTTCTGCCAACACAATCTGCTGTTTGTTTGATTGATGTTCCGCAAATGGACTGAACTATCATGAGCATGGCAAATACTTCTGGCTGAAAAAGGGAGGTGAAGTTCTTTCTTCATTGGATCTGGACAAGTGAAAGTCCAGATCCAATGCAAAAACGATTGTGCTGACTCCTGTATCCGTCTTTCACCCATCAGTATAAATCCAGGTGCCAAATATTTAATCCTTTCGTTTCCAAATATTTGCACTGATTAAAGGCATTTTTATGCATATCGACTTGTTTCGAATGCGTCTGGAGAGCGAAGCTTTTCAACGTTAAATCGTGTTTGAAACAACTTAAAAAATTCTTTATACAATATAAGCTTAACAGCGTAATTATTGTTGGAATAAAAAAAATGATCGTGCCAACTCATTAAATATGATGAACTCGCAGATGAGTTTTCAGTTTCCAAGGTTCAAAGAAAAGCTATATTACCAGATGATGACTGCTCTTGAATTGTTTTGACTATATATCTGAAGTTGTATTATTTTTTAAGGCAAACTCTCGAACTTCTTAGCTTTGGTTTATATTCGCTTTACGTAATATTAAGCATAGCTAATGTATGAGTATTAAATGAATAGGAAATAGACAAAATTGGCGAATAATATACGTAATTTGCTTCTAAAATATACTTAGGTAAAAAGAAAAACAAGAAAACAGTCAAGAAATCCGTTAAATTCCTTTTCCTATACAACTTCTGTGACAAGAATAACATTCTTCCAATTGTCACTTTTCGTGCGTAGAAAGGTATGCTCGCTAGAGGTCACACTTAAAGTCTCCTTGATTTTGGCAGCTTCTAAACTTCCCTAGATTATCTTTACGAGCTACGATTGGATCGTCGTATTTTTTTTTTAAAGAGAAGCAGCACTTGCTTGATACAATGTATCAGTTTCCAGCATTTCTGTACCACCTTGAGTTGCTAAACACCTTTTGTGTGCGGCCTCTTGCGTTTGTAGTGGATTTTCTGCCACGAACATTTGCGATAAACGGTTCATCTCCTAAGTAATGCGTCCTGGGTTCGTATCATCCAGCCCCTTGGAATAAACTCCCATTTGGTTGTTTTTTCTTTTGATTTTTTTATTTTTTGGATGAGATTCCAGGGCAACTGATGATCCAGCAAAGCTTAACAGACACTAGGTCAAACACTCATCAACTCTCCGAAAAATTCTGAATTTTTGATGGAAAATTCTAGTAAATGTCTCCCTCTGTCGTTTGTGTTGTTGCTCCCCCATACCTCGAGGGGAGCATTCGCCTCACAGCCAATAATAGCATCAGCCCTCATAGCCACTTCAGTCCTGTTGTGATGGGATTTGCGTCGTATAGAAACTGTTGCCGCGTTCTTCACTTTCCAACACGCAGTTGCGGCTTCCCTGTCAGGCGTGATTACTTTAAGTTCATTTTAGTGGAAATACAAGCCCTTGTTTTGCCCCTACCTGCTATACCTACCTATTCTTTCCTGGAACACACTCAGACTTGCGGTAAATCTATAGACCGCGTTAACAAGCGATTCACCTCTGATTTTGATTCACCTCTGTTGCTTTCTTGGCCCAACCTTCATAGTGATCTTTTTCAGCCTGAATTGGTGCTAAAATAAGATTCAGCCCAAATTTCAAAATGTGGTCTCTTCTCTTCTCCAATTGAAATCATTTACAATCAAAAGCTGCCAGTTTTCCACTTCTGCTATTCCCTTATTTTCAGCTTAATTTCAAGCAATTTTTTTACCCAGTATCCACACTGAAAAAAATCCACATAGCGCCCAGAGCCATGTAACATAGCGCATTATTTATGGCCCCATACGCCATGTTCATAGTACTCTGAGCCATGCAATATGGCTCCCACCGCCATAATGTGAGAATCTACATAGCGCGTGGTCCCATGTTACATGGCGCAGCATTTATGCCATGTAAGCCATGTAATATGGCTCATGGCACTACAATTATAACTCGCAGCCATGCTGTGTTAGGTGTATAAATATAAGCAAGCTTCTTGAATATAGGAGAGGATATGATCTTTGATGTCATTAATCTCTCGGGAATTTCTTTGGTAGAAGTCCATCCCTTAACATCAAGTGCTCTACCTCCAAATGCTAAGAACTGAGAAGGTTCGTGGCCTTTTATTGGATGCAAACTGGATCATCTTCAGATGCACTGAAAAAACACATAGCGCCAGACGTCATAATTTATAGACTTCTGGCGCCATGTACATAGTCGATTTCGGTCAATTTGTGATAAAATATAGCGCCACACGCCATAGTATATAGGAGCAGACGCTATGCTTCCACGCCATGTACTATAGTCCTCCACGCCATACAGTATAGTCCTCCACGCCATACAGTATAGTCCTCCACGCCATACAGTATAGTCCTCCACACCATGCACTATAGTCCTCCACGCCATGTAATATAGTCCGTCACGCCATGTACATGGCGTGGAGGACTATGTACTTTTAGCCATGTATTATGGCGTGTGGCGCTATATTTTATCACAATCCCTAAATCGACTATGTACATGGCGCCAGAAGTCTACAAATTATGGCGTCTGGCGCAATGTGTTTTCTCAGTGCAGCATGTGCACTGTCGAACTATATAAATTATTTTTTATCCCATTATCCCTTTTGGCAGCCGCTAACAATAAAATGAGCTAAGTGTCTAGAAGTTTTGAACCATTATACATACATTTGAATTTTGGGAAGAAATGTAAAACACGTAACCATTTTTCTGTATTATCTCTTCGCAACTTGAAATCTGAGAGGTGCGACAGAAGCATAAATAATTTTAATTAAATACCCTTTAGCCCATTGAAAACCTTTTCGGCTGCTTTTGCTGCCTCTCAAAATACAATGTCGTGTCCATTTGTTGGTTTATATGTCACACGCTCCATAAACGCTTGTTCCGCCACAAAAGAAAGGTAAATTATGATTGCAGGAGGTGTACGTATTACCATGCGAAAATTATTGTTGTTCTGTAGAACCATTTCGAAGGTCTTTCATAAGCGTATGTGGTTGTTGTTTGATTTTGTGAAATTATTCAACCAAAACTTTCCATCAGTGCAAGAAATTTGTTCGAACGATTTCAGCACCTAAGCCTAAAAACTGTTTGGGAAACTTAAGAGTTAGCGAATATCCGCTTGGCAACCCAATGGTCGCAATCTGCGCTGGACAATGGTCCTGCATGAATGCTGTGTGAAAAAGTTACACCGTCCGAAATGCCACCCTTCGAATGTTTCAAACAATAATGATTCTCACCTACGAGAGACGCCAGTCGAAAATGTATCCTCAAAAGACTTTCAATTATAACATACGTAAGTGTATTGCAGGATAAAACTGGACGTGTAAATTCAAACGTTCGCAGTCTCACACACAAGTTTTGCAGGCAGTCGTTTAGCTCCATAAATCAATAGAAAGCAGATTGTGTCTATGTCATGTTAAGATTTCAATATCAAAGCGACAACATCAACTAAAAGGCGGAAAGTATAAATGGGAAATAATCATAAAAAAGACGAAATTGTGCAGAAAGCCTGAGGATGACTGGATGGTGTGTGGAGAAAGCGGTAAAAGGATTGGTGTTTTGTAGCGTTCAAGCTGATGTTAGTGTTACCTGCGGTATACGAAGAATAGTATGACGCGCTCGTAGACAGGCAGAGCTACACAAAAGACTGTATAATTACCACCTCCAGAAAAGCAATTTAAAAACGTTCAGAGACGCTATTTTAGCGCTCGAAACTTCAACTCTAGCCATGAGCGAATATTTCACCGAAGATGTGTATGTGTGTAGTATCCTTTCTCATTCAAAGTTTGTGTACCTGGAGGGTCGTTGAAACTCTTTTGGATGGAATGTTTTCGACGGAAATTAAAATCTGACTAACTCTTTTCTTTCCCATAAATAAAACACATCGGAAAGGAATTCACTTTAAATGTGAGTTGTATACTATCATTTACACAAACGACGCCTTACATTCACTGTGCAACATACGGAATGAGCAAGCTCATAAATGTGTGATATGATGATACTTAATATTAAATTCAGACTGAAATGAGCATACTTTGTATCATGTTAAGTGTGAAGTTACAGTTGGCGCAGAAAAGAATGATGTGAGAATTTGAGGTTTACTTCACAGAAACTTATATTTTTGGCGATAGTTCAATTATTATGCAGCAAAAGTAGGAAGCATAAGATTTTAGATTAAATTTTCCGAAAATATTGGCATATATAACGACGCCTGTTAAATTAAGGATATTGTATATTCTCTGATGGTGGTAATAGAATATAGTCAATGTTCGAGTAACCCTGTATTTCTATAGACACAGAATAGATGGACCTTTACGTGAAGCAGATCTGGTATACTTTTAATTGTGATAGATGTAATGAATTGTCAGCATCAAGGATTTTTGCACCAACATATCCTGGCATTTTATAGACGAATATTTGTCATAAAAAAAGTAAACAATTTTTAAACCTTCAAAATTTTAAAAAATTCGTGGTGGGGAAACTCAAAAATATTTCTTTTCACGCTGATTTTCCGTGGTACCCAAGTACTTAATAGAAACTAGCGCATCAGAACCGCTAGAAAACTAATTTTCGAAGAAGTTATCTTTGAGGGATTTAAAAATGTGTGAAGACGTTATACACTTCTTTGTAGTATCATATCAACAATTTCCCACTCAAAGGAACAAATATCATTTTCTGACAGCATTTCCTAAAACGCAAATGATGAAAATGTTCAGTGCTGGCAACATTTGTCCAACACAGCAGCAATAAATCTACCATAACATGCTCGTGCTTAATCAACCTATCCTTTGAATTTCGTTTTCATCCAAGGATATCATCGAAAGTTTCAGCGATTAAACTATGTGGGGGTTGCCATCTGAAAAATTTCCAAGACTCGGAAAATTTAAATATCGGTTGCTTATTTTATTGTAAATGCTTTGCTTATGAATACAAAATGGAAGCATCTGTTGGTGCAATATTTACGAAATTGTCTGGTGCTGGCAATCCATGTGCTAGCACCATAGCTGCTTCACGTTGTGTTAAACCCACCCTATGAATTTCGTTTCGATTGAATAGCTGCGCCGTAAGATATAGGAGTGAATATAATTTTAGGGTTACCACCGTCTAAACTTTTTAAATTTTTGAAACGTAATTATTTGTTGTTAATTGCCATTGCAGGATCATACCCATTTGGAAATTTTATGACAACATCGCTCCATAAAGAAATGTAAATAAATTACGAAATTCATCATAGCTGGCAACCCTTTCACGATCTTTCAACGAAATTCCTACAGAATTAGAAATGCAACAAGATTCACTTATCACATAAATTTCGTTTTGATTTCGTTACTGCATCGAATGTTATAGGGAAAAAAACCTTTATTTTCCTGAGCAAATTTACAATATTTAGGAGACAAAAATTACCATAGCTGGCGACTCTATACTAATTTTTCAGCCAAAGTTTTACAAAATCTATCTTAGAGTAAGTTTCACCTACTGCGCGAATTTTGGTAAAATCTGGTGGCTAAATCGGAAGCTAAAGTCCAAAAACCAGTCTTTTTCTCAGCGATTTAATTCATTCAAAATCACTTCTATCAGACCTGGTCCTAGTCAATACCAACATTTCCTGTAAATTCCATATTGACCGCACTATCCGATCGTGAGTTCTCGTGAACAGAAGTTGTGAGTGCTGAAAATAGAGGTAATTTGATCATCGGTGGCCGTTCTTGTTTACCGCGGAATTTTGAAAATGTTTATTTGACTTGGTGGACAAAAGTCAAAATTTATCAATGATTTGAATTCATTTTTAAAAATCAAAAATTTTTCAGGAGGGTCGATGATTTGAAGGGTTTTTGTTCAGGAGCCTGCTGTAGCTACAGATGTGCCGGCACAGTCTTGAAAGTCCATGTGTGTAAATTTCTAGTCTACATCAATACGCTCTGAAAATTTCACGATTATCCATTGTTCTTCTTAGAAGTTATGATAAAACGAAATTTGAAAAAAAATCCTTGCCTACTTTTAGGCACTCAGCACCTAGCTTGAAATTGCCAAGGCTCGAAATTGCCAAGGCTCGAAATTGCCAATTCTTTATAATGAGCAAACTAAAAACATAATAAGTTTTCATTCTTAGCACTTATTTTTTAACAAAAATTTACACTGCTTGGAAATATAGGAGTACCTGAAAGTTCACTAAAATGCCCGCCGCCGCCAAAAGGTTTAAGATATCTCAATCTGTTATATACATCTATGTCCTCCGAAAATTTCAGCTCAATCAGATCGGCCACTCCAGAGATTATCTCCCTTAATCATTTTCCTGATATATTTATACATACATATATATATATATATACATATATATATATATATATATATATATATATATATATATATATATATATATATATATATATATATATATATATATATATATATATATATGACGATTTTCGGCGAAGCGAGTTTAATACTAATTTTCTTCGAAAATTGGTAAAAATACTTTTACATTTGCTCACCAAGCCAAAAGGGTGTTCGTAAAATTGAGTACATTCAAGTGGGTTGTTAGATCGTATCAAATGTTTTGGGCATATTTGCCATGCTTAAAATATTTAAATAAATAGTTGGCAGGTTCTTCTTGTTTCGAAAAGGATAATTAGGTTTTATTAATCAATATCAACACGCACAAACTGCCATTTGGAATAAGAATACGGTTTGTTTGGATCAACTGCTTGGACACATTAACTCTTCCGTTACGAACTTTTAGTTTTCAAAAAATTAAAAACCTCCGGGGAAATAAATGCAAGCCTTGAGTTATTTAATAAAACTTTCGCTCTGGACTTTGTTTTATTTTGTCGCGTAGTGTACATATACAACAATACCAAGATCATCTTCAAAGTTTAATTCAGTCTTCATTCTCTGATTCCCCTACACAATATGAAATTTATAAATTTTAAATAACTTTCGATTAATTATACCCTAGGTCTTATTGTTAGACATGGTCATTCGTATTTCATATAGTTTTCTATGTTACGCACATAAGCAATGTGGCTGGTCAGCAGTTTATCCTTTTCGGTTTCCACTCCCATGCATACATAATACTCTAATTAGGATAAGGTTCTGATTACATTTGGAATATACTGTTTGTTTTGATATGAAATGTAGGACGCATAATATAGAAACATTGTGTTTGGGAAACAGTAAAGTAAAGTAGGTACGTTTACGTATATTTGACAGAAAATGTTTGATATAAATGACAGAAATAAAAAATGATTTTCAATCGAGATATTTTTTCTTCTACCTTGAAAAACAATAACAAGACTAAACGGCAGTCCTTCTACCTAAACCTTTTCAATTGCAAAACAAAATACACGACGTGCTATTACATGTTTTTCCTAAGCTAAAAATAAGTTCATTATCGTGTTGTTGTTTGAAACTTTCCATTCATCAAACATATAAGCAATCCACAACACACTTTTATTAATCCTCTACCCAACTAATACTTGCCGAAAACACCGCAAACTTGTCGAATCGATCGAAATCGATTATATTCTGAAGTATGTTATTCCGGACGTGGGTGCTATGTCAATAGCCCCTTGAAACTAAAACAAACAACATTTTATCAATTATTTGGTATTTTCCGATTGGAAACGACAGTTGCCTAAGTAAATTTTAATACGTCGCTGATGCTCACTGAAATATGCAAAATATTCAAATTAAGGAATTTTTGAATAACACCTAAGCCACAACGCCATTTCTAACGAAATTACAAAGATTTAGTGAGTACGCTTGGATGCAAGATTGCTCATGGCCATGTCATAAAACTCAAATAAGGCTTAACTAAAACACTGGGCCCAAGTAGGTAACTAAGAAGAACGGAGATGAAACAAGAATTGTTGTGGTAAGAACATCTGAAGCTGAAACATTGTTTGGGTCGTCGACGTCGCCGTCGCAGTCGCCGGCAAATCCACGAGTAGGTACATCATGTACGCGAATCCAACACCAGCACTCCACTGTCTACGAATCATTCGGAGTTTCCCCAGATGAAATATAATTACATTCATAACAGGGAGAGGAACCAACTTGTTTATAATTATGAACCCTTTTATTATTTCATGAAGACGACAGAGAGTTTAAGGCGAAGGTGGTGTGCTCGTAGCCATTGTCGATGGATCGATTCTTGGCATCTTACCTAGTGGAAGTGTGTTGTAAATTCGTTATAAGCAATAAGCAATACTGCAGGGAAAGTGTTTACGGTTTTGTTGTAAAATCAATGCTTTCTATTATCTGGCAGACTGGTAACTTTTAAAATAGAATATTTAATTTTTTTCTATATATGCAAAGCTTATTTTGTAGAAAGAGGAAAATGAGCATTTTAGTTGATGATTTCTGATTTATTTGATTTGTGAGAGGTTGATCGTCACTCAATATTTTAGAATCTCAGCTTTGTCGAAATAATAAAAATTGCGCAATAGGTTTTCTTTGCGGGCAATGTGATCTAAAAATGTTGTGCAAAGTTCAAGCCATTTTGAAGAAGCTTGATGAAATTTTCAAAATTATTATCTTATTAAATTTTACGCAGTAAAGTATATATTTTCTTTGCAAGTCTATTACTTTATGGCTTTTGTTACACAGCGACTTGAAAAAAGTTAATAAAATCAAGATTGATGTCATTCTGAACGTACCAAAATGCACTAATGACGCTTTTTATTTCCTTATCATGTTCGTTGAAAATTACGGAGTGTGATCTGATTTTGAACACGTCCAAAATCTTACATTTGAAACACTAAATGTCATATTATTTTATGGCGCCCAATGTGGGCTTGATACGTATGTATGTCGAATAGCTGGTGAGTTATTAGGATTGTCAAGTATTACCTCATACAGCAGATAATAGTATTAAATGTCACTTCTAAGCAGCCTTTGATATATCTTGCGTGTGAAATAAGGGTTTTCCGGCTTTTAATCTAAATAAACACAAAAATTAAAAATTATTCATTATCTTCTCTGCTTACCGTTTTTCACTTATTGGACATCATGTCTATTTGAATAACATGATGTTAATAGCATACGCCTTCTTAATAGAGTGTGGCTAAAGATTTATTGATTACGAAAAGTAATAAATGCTGGCTGATCTATGGAAGCTAAATTTAGGTTTTATTGCAAACTTAAATTCATGTTAAGGGGATTCTTGACACGTAGATTAGCACTGGCTTTAAATATATTTATTCAAAGCAATTCCATAGATCTGTGGAGTGTTTCAGTGAAACAGAAATATTGAAGGTTCAAAATTATTTCAATATTTTTTTTTATTTGGAACTACAATTTTGAAGGTTTGCGCGTACATCCCAAATTAACTTCACCTAGAGCAACATAGATATGAGAAACTTTTTAAATCAAAAATTGTGATATTTGAATTTTATGTATAAAATTCAAATTTGGTTTTTTCTTCATACATAAAAAAATTCAAATTTTGTTTTTCCGTCTCGCAGAAGATTTTCTTTTCGGCTGTTGTCGGTGTAAAGTAGTGAATTGAAGGAGACAAATTGGAACTTGATTCGTTAAAGCACTGGTAAATTAACGAGTTATGCCCGAGCCACCTAATATTGACTACCATCAGACAAATCCATTACTACTACCACGTGAGAAAAGTTTTATGTGTCGGAAAGTAATAGTATTGGTTGGCATAGTACCTATTTAGTGGAAAATATAATAAAATGTGTTGATTACTTAACAGAAACTCACTATTCTGCGTCATGGTGGACAGCTGAGTGTTGGAATTACGAAAAATAGCAGCAAATAATTACAGTAAAACATAGTTTAATGATCAAGCAACTAAAATAAAATGGAAAATGAATGATTGTCAACGATCATTATGGCTCCCCTTCTCTTATATAACCTATGGAAGCTCTAAGACTTAAATGAAAAATAAACTCAATAAATTTGATCAATATCTATCACTTTTCAATTCCAATTATCATCAAAACCTAAAAAAAAATTAACTAGCGAACACTTCCTAATCATTAACCTAGAATAATCATTTCCACAATTCTCCCCACATCAAATTTAATGAAAATTTCCTGCTATAATTTGATCGATATGCAAAGACCATTCATCCAACCAACTCTTCTATACTCGTCTCCTCCATAGTCATTAACTTCTCAATGATTTCAAAACGAAAAATGAAATTTGATAAGAATGAGAGACCCGATGAGAAATAGGACAGCCACCAACTAGCCTTAGAAATTCCTTTCGAAGACGTTGGTCTATAAGTTATACTCTGCAGTGAAAATGGAGAAAACAGCATGACACGACTTTGATAAATGGAAATTCGATACGTTTTCAGTGACTACGCAAATGTCCAGCTCATTATAAAAGAACTGTGCTACTACTGTTAGCGATTGTCTTGCAGGCGTAGGTTGCGGACGGAGCGTATACAACTGGAGCTCATCCACCTCGCGAATTCTTCAGTGGGTGCAATGAAAATCCAAAGGGAAACTTAGAAGCAAGAATTATTGAAAAATTGTCGAAATTCAGCAGAAACATATTATTAGGGAGTTTGTTGATTTTAACGGTCAGATGGCTTTTATGTAAAGCAATAGGTTTTCCTTATCATTAATAGGTTAGCATCATTAATAGGAGAAATTCAATTAAAAATCGAATAATTTTAAGTCAAAAAATGTTTTAAATAGCACATCACCCTGTTTCGTAGTTCGAACCATCTAAACTTAAGCTACACAAACAGTTCCTTGAGAATATCAGATAAAATTATTAATGGATGATTAATTTAAATAAAGAAAGGGGATACAATAAGATACTCCCAGTTCCTTCGTCTTGTTCATTGTGTTCCTTATTATTATTGCTTTCATATCGACTTGCCTAGTTCGCTCTTTTCCTTTAATTTCAATTCATAAGGGAAATTACAAAGAACGTGCAAAACTGGATAGATGATGGTGTTCAACACACCCTTATCGATGCACTGGATTGGGTTCTTGTATTGCCCTAATTGTTTTTCTAGCTTTGAACAATACTTTTGTGCCGTGTCTATCCAGGCCATATTGTTGACTTTGTTGAAATCCATTTGAAATTCGACTCTTATTTGATTTTGAATTAAAATGTATAATTGATTGCGATGTGTAATTAAGGAAGACAAATGAATTTATGAATCCATAGAAGGATATTTGGTGATAAAATTTGAAAATTAAATTTTAATGCTTTCAACGTTGACGCGTAATTTACAAGACTATCAAAGTGACAATTTTAATCTTAAAAATATGTATTTAGTTAATTATTTCAAATATGGTATCGTATTGAATTCTATTAAACTTTATGAAGGCAGTGAGTGCCTCAAACTAGAATTTTTTTTTTGTAATCTGACAGCTTCTAATGGAATCGTCACATGACTACGAAATTCGCAGGACGTTTTGATGTTAATTCGATATAGACAGAGGTGAATTTAGATGAATATGCAGGCGGGTACGTAAAAAAATCTTCCAAATCATCGACACTCCTGAAAAATTGTTGCTTTTTGGAAAATAAGCCTCTCATATATAAATCTTAGCCAAAGTAAAACATTTGAAATTTTACAACGGGCAAGAACGGTATCCCTTCCCCAATTTACCTATGCTTTTAGCATCAAAAACTTTACAGGAACTCACGACTTGATAATCAAATACAGTTAAAATTTAAAGAATGTATTGGTCTTAAGTAGGACCAGATCTGATAGAAGTGATTTTGAAATGCGGGCAATTCTGTGCCAGTGGTTCCATCTTGTAAAATCACTAAGAAAAATAACTGCTTTCAGTCCTATAAATTCTGATTCAGTCATTCAGATTTTGACAAAATTCACACAGTAGCTGAACCTTACTTTGATACAAATTTGGTTGAAAAACTCGGTTGGAGCTGCCAGCTATGGTAATTTTGATGCCTTAAATTTTGAAAATTCACTGGGATAATAAAGCTCTTTGCCCTATAGCTTCCAGTACAGTCATGGAATCACAACGAAATTCAAATGGCAAATTAAACTTACTGTAGGCAATATTCAGTAAAAATCTAGTTGCAAAAACAATGATAGGGTTGCCAGCTATGGTTACTTTTGAATTTTTATTTTTAGTAAAGATTTTATCATAAAATTTTCAAATCGTAGTGATCTTGTAGTGAGAATAAACACCAAATATTAAGATCTAGAAAATTTAAAATCTTTTGCGAATGGTAACCCTGAATTTCCTAGTATTCCTATAACTTCCAATGCAGTGATCGGATCAACACGAAACTCGCAGAGCAAGTTGACTTCAACGTCAGGCAGATGTGACATGGCTTTGGTGCTTGCAAAGGGCTGCCAGCACGAGGCGTTTTTGTCATTTTCGTACCAATAAATGCTTGCATTAAGTATTCACATCGCGAACATTTGCAATGAAAATAAGTAAACAATGTTTAAATTTTCTATGGTCTGGACATTTTTCAGATGGCAACCCCAAACACCTTTCTATCGCTGTAACTTTCGATGAAGTCATCGAAGTTAAAATAAGCTTAGGGTCTATTATTACTAAGAGTGTACTAGTCTTAAATAGGAAAAGTAGCTAGTGGCAGAATACACAATCAAAATCTGCACAAATCCTGTACTGTTCTTCGAGCATTAGTGTTTCTACCGATTCTGATGCGTTAGGGTTTTTTTCTCGAAATTCTGTCACGTCTCGGCAGTAATCTGACTAAATTTAAACTAGTTTTTGTACTTGCTTCCGAAGTAGTTGATGCCGCAGATCATTATGTTTCATGTTGGCTTCCACAGTGAGCAAATATTATCACCTTGCATGCTTCAAGTACTTGGTCAGGTGTATGGTAGCATAAGCATGTGGGAAAATTGCAGCCTCCTCTTCGAGGCTTGAATGTTTTTTGATAATTGATACTCTTTTGGATTTCCCTTGATCAAAAAACCACGATTCGAGTAACATTTACTAAACGCGAGGAGAAAATAGAACAGCTTGTATTTTGAAGAGATGTTAGAAAATAAGTCCTTACTATTTCCTATATTTCACAATTATTTAGGCAAGTTCCGCAAATAACGCTCCAACAGCGATCAATTGACAAATCATTCTTACTTTTTCAGCGCAGTTCTATTATTTAGTTAAATTACCAGGAAATGAAAAATATTTAAATTTAAACACTTCTACCAGGAAATATAAATTATCATAGGCAACTTAATAGCTATCTTTCCTGTAAACTGAACTTATGCCTGCGGCTTGTTTCAACTGCAACAAAATTTACATTTTTTGATTATTCTATGCCTTACGCGTATTCATATCGTGCGCTGTCTTATCGTCCTGTACCATATTTTTAGCCGTTCCCCCAGCAACAATAGTCCTATCCGTTAGTCTACCATATCAAAGCATATTTTTATTCTACTGGAACGATTTTATGCTTTTTCAATAAACATTTATCCGATTTCATTACCCCCGGAGATAGATCTGAGGCGAAAAAGTGAGGTTGATAACGTCTTTTTGATAGGTTTTTATACAATTGAATGGTACCGTCAAATGGCAGTCACGTGGTGAAAGAGGGGGTTGATTTTTCGGTTGTCGTCGGCGAATAAGCGAATCAATGAGATGAAAAAAATGTTTTCGAAAAAATATTTGAAATATTTGCTTTGGGATCAATTCGTAGAGTTGTATGGTGGATGCTGTCATTTTCGATGATGAGTGACGTAGGTATAGTCTAGAATTGAGGAAAGTTGTAGGCTCGCTTTTTAAACTCGTTAGTAGTTTTCAGATAATACAGCTATGTGTAAATTATACGTCCTGTACATTGCATGCTTACGAGGATAACTAATCGACACTTGTACTTTTAAATTCACTTCTATATTCAAAAACATATATTGGATGAAAGGAACTATTTTTGACCACCTAAGTCTCATTTAAAAGAGCATTTATTTGAAAATTACCACCGTAACCTTCCACACACTACTCAACTACTGCGAATAAAAATGTAATTTCCCCGAAATGTTACCTACGCCACTGTTTCCGAGTTCCTCGTTTAGTTTGCAACAAATATCTTGAACGAAGGCCTTCCGGGCTTTTTTCTGACTCGCATTTTTCTCTATCTCTCTTGACTTACTTCTTGTGTTTTTATTTAAAATTGCAATCGAAATATTGGATCAATTTGTGAAGTGCTCCTGGATAAGCTGCTTCTGAACGACTCGAACAAAAATTACGAGTTGACTGGAAATGGATGTAGGTATGATGAAATGGGATGAGTAAGTATTGAATCCGGAGGGTGAAAGTGAAAGTGAGCATTGATATTGGCACCACTCTTTATTCGCTTTATTTACGTTTAATGTTTACCACCCCCGAGAAGTTAATGTAGCGTCACGAAACGAGGCGATTTGAAGAGTTTGAAATAAAATGGAATATGAAAATCGAAGTTTACCGGTAAATGGCGATGTATCAAAGCAAAAGAAAAATAGATCAGGGATGGATTTGGCAACGGATTGATTTTTTTGATGTCCGGTTTAGTCTTTGGACAGTCTGGAGAAATGAAACATTGAAGGACAATCGGATTGGCTTAAAAGAAAAATAAACGAAGTTTTCGATTGAGCATAGTAAATAATCAATAAATTAAACTTAATATCCAGAGAAAAAAGATTTACTCAAAATGATATTATTTTAAAAGATAAAAATAAGTTCTAATTACTATGATTATGCACATCTTATTGCTCCCTGTTAAAGGGTATCTCACACGTCACAATTTCGCGACCACATGTCAATCGCTGCATTTTCCTACCCACTTATTTTCAAAGCTTGTTTAAACATTAACACAAACATTTGCAAATGAAATCCACTTCGAAGCTTATACCGACCAGCGTTTTGCATTGCTAGTCTGACAGATGAAACGTGACTATCGGTCAGTTGAGATTCTTTCATCGAGTCAACCCCTTGACTGTGCCGCGCCAAGATAAGCGTCACCCTTACTGCCCGATGACCGATTTCACGCCACCAGCAAGGAAGAACTTTTATCCTCGACAAAACGGGGACAGACTTCGTCGTATCCTATTTGTCATATCTGGTGACTTTTCGCACAATAAAACTTTATTGTATCGAAATTATTACAGATGCCCGGAATTCGAAATTACTGCGAATGGCAGAAACAGCATCCGGAATCATTGAAATGTGAAAACACAATTTGAATTTATTGCGGTCGCAGTGGACAGAAGTCGTCGGGGTAAGCCCAGTTGTAATTGAAGAGGCTTTTATGTCAGGTCGAAATCGAATCCGATACGAATCGGGAGCATTGCAGTATCGTCAACTGAACTGTGACCATATTGTTCTGTTTGTGCGAGACGAGGGAGAGAATGATGATTATGACGATATTATCGCATTCTGGAAAGCATATGATAATCCAGTGGGGCGGAAAATTTACGTTTTAGATTTGATGACGCAAGTGTGCGCAAATATTCAAATTCTTATGCAAATCCGGAGTCTAATTCAAATATTTATGTTGGAAAAAAATTGGAATTTTTATTTATGCAAAATTTCTGTTTGAATCAGCAAAAATATTTCAAGATCTTCCAAACTGAAACTGTCGATAGTTCCGAAGATGAGGTCGAGTGTGATGAGGACATCATTGAAATACTTTCATGTGAATTATGGCTAAGCTCGGGATGTATGGAGTCAAGAGTACAAATAAGGGTACTCGTTTTTCGAGTTTCGTTGAAGTGAAGTGTGTTGACTTGAAATCGTTTTGAAATGGATCTTAAAGTGGTCTGGTTTGAATGGTTGAATATTTTTCAAACTTAAAATCAAATCGGTGTCGCACGCTTCCGTTAAGGTTTTTAGTGCTTATGGTGCAGAAATAGAATCTACCTTGATTGAAATTCCGAATATTTAGAATGCTTAGAAGAGACGTTTAGATACATTTTGATTTGAGCTCGCTATGGCCGAATTTGGGATATTGGAGACTGAAAAAAATTAGCTCATCATAAATGTGGTTATGTTTAAATATTACTGTGTCAAAATCTGTGCGATCGGTAGATGCATAGAACATTTAACAATTTAAGCTTTCAATTTTCATCCGAAAACCAAAAAAGCCAGCAGTTTGTTTCGTTAACTTATTAAAATACATTAAAATTACTCTCATACCAAAAAAAGCTAGCGTAATTGATGTGATCGTCCAAAGATTTTAAGTTACGAATATGATTTTAGCTTATTTCCGATATGATAAGTTTGATGTGATGTCTTAAGGTTTCATCCTATCTATGACGTATCAGTTTTATGTCAGAGTACCATCTACGCCGCATCGGTGCCGTTCATTCACACATGTTAATGAGTTTTGTTCAGGTTGAATTCATAGATTTGCAAAATGGAGAACCTAATGAATACAACTTTGGCAATCAGCAATAATTTTAGATGCAAAAGTAGGTGGAGAAAATGTCAGGATCTATCGCATCCGTTCGGTACAGAAGCAATTGTTGTCGTTCGCTGCTAGTTAATCTTGACATTTTTTATAAAATTTACCGCTTTTCACCACGCTTTCAAATAGAAATAATCCACAAGTGGTCTTTTACCTCGCCGTCTTGTGCTTTTGTGTCCTTTTTCGACTTTGGAACTGCTCTAGAATAGTTCCAAAGTTAGTCCGGAGTAGGTACGTCGCAAGTCCGGACTAGATAAAGAGCAGGTCGGATACTTCATCTCGTGTATTCTGCATTTTTATCGTTCTACGCCTGGAGTTTTAAGAGCTATTTGATTTGCGCCTGGTATGCTTGATTGAATATCGATCTCTAATCGCTTTTGATCAGTAATTTTAGACTTAATTCACATGAAACATTCGGCCACTGTCGAGACATAGATATGTGGCCCCGGACAATATGGTTTCTTGTGTAAGCTCTGTCATTTCACTTATATACTCCAGCGGTAACTAGGAATACAGTGGCTGAACACTGAATGCCCGGTGTTCTTTGGAGTGTTCTCGCTCTGAATCTGGTTTTTACGAACACTAATATTCAACTTTATCATTTTGTGCACAAACCTAATAAGGTCATAAGCTCTTGGGTGGAAAGTTTTCCAGGTTTGCCGGTTAAATGCTGTTGAAAATGCTCTTAGTACAAAAATGATGAAAATGTTCAGTGTTCAGTTTATTAATACTAGAGCCAAAAGTTCATAGTAACTACTTCAAGTCAAAATTAATGAATCCTGTGAGCTGTGTTTCTATCCGATAACTACATCGAAAGTTACAGAGATTGAATATTTTTGGGGCTGCCACCTGAAAAATTTCCGAGACTTGTAAAATTTAAAAATGTCTTGCTTAATTTCGTTTTTACATCTGTTGGGACATAAATAATTAAAATGCATGTTGCTGGCGACTCTTTGGGAGCACCTCACTCAAAAGTGGCAAAATCACTGTGGCAAACTTATCCTGTAAATATGTGGTCGAAGTTCGAGAAGTTGAAATATTTTTTTGTTTGCCGGCCAAAAAATTGGTTACTCTGCTGGTCTGAGTTGCACGCAATCTGCATATCGCAGTTTGTATCATTTTGGGGTCAATCTAGTACTTGATCGTATCGATAGGGGTTGGGATGTCTACCAGTCTTGACAGGGAAAGGCTGGCCCCACGCTTGGCTAACGCATCCACCCTTTCATTTCCATGAATGCCATTGTAACCGGAAACCCAGAAAATTCTGACTGTTCTGCTGTTGCCCAGTCTATTCAGGGTCTGAATGCAGTCGAAAACGCACTTCGATTTGTAGGTGTGAGACATCAGTACCTTTACCGCTGTTTGTAAAAATGTTGATCTCTTCACGTGTAGTATCTTTAGCATATACTAGGTGTGCGGCTTTACGTAAAATGGAAAATACTACAATAATTAGAAAGCCTGAATGCTGCTTCTCTATCGCGGTTTGCAGAATATGCTGCAGCACTCGCTCCTGCAGTTGTTTTAGAGCCGTAACTGTAGATGCTAAGAGCTACTGCGCCCATTTCCTGATTCCGTTCCTGCCTATCTCCCACAGGCGCTTGATATTCTCGCTCGAAGTACAAAGCGGGGTCCAAATAGTCAGTGATTCCTGCGAAGGATCTTGACTCGTAGTGTCTCGATTCACTAAGCCTGACAGCATCTTTTGCGGCAGTGCCTCTAACAAAGAGGTCAAGTGGAGGGAGATGAAGTAGGACGTTCAAAGCAGATGAAGGAGTCCAGGTTAAAACACCTGTAGTGTAGAGAGCCGCCAACGACTGAGCTCTGTTCGCTATGTCAGCAAAGGAAGTTTTTTTCGCTGCTGACCGCTAGACGAAGCACCCGTAATCATGGATCCCATGCATCCTTATCCAGGTCTTAGACCCCACGTTTCAACCTGGTTTGCTGGCGTAAATCGCGTTGCTTGCCCGTTTGGGTCTGTTCCTCTTAATTCACCTTCCATGTGAGCTTGATGTCAAAAATAAGACATAAGTACTTAGTTTGTGACTTAAGATTTAACCTGGCGCCGCCCAACCTCCTTGGGTCTAATTCAGGAGTTTGCACTTTCACGTGAAGAGTTCAAGGTAAGTCTTATTGAAGTTGATGCCAACGCCCACGGAATTCGCCCATTCCTCAACCAGCCCCAGAGCGTACTCGATGAGCAGGTATGCGAAAACCTACCCGAGACTATGATCACAATGTCATAAGCACAGGCCACAACCGTGAGTCCCTTGGTTTCCAACCTTTCCAAAATTGGTTTTATTACCTGGTTACATAAGAGAGGGGATAGAACCCCTCTTTTTGATGTGTCTCCTACGATTTGCTCCCCGCCCATTCCACTGATATGAGCCCTTGCTCAAGCATCTTGCTTAACCAGCTACAAATAGCGGGATGGGTGTTGGCTGCGTGGAGGCACCCAAAGCGGACTCTGTGTAATGAAGTGCCTTTTCTATTTCGAGGACTACCCTAACTATTGTTTAGTTTACGATACAACAGGCTTGTATCGTAAACTAAAGAAAAAAATGAATATATATTCAGGTATTGAGGAAAATATAGGTGGATTGGATACCAAAAGTCACACTCAGTTGCATTGCGAACAATATGAAATAATGTTTATATTATTTTCAAATAGATATTTTCCTTTTTGAGCTCCAGTACCTTTTGTTGCAATCATTCAATTTCATTCACCGTGCTAAGCCTTTCGGCGTTAAACAGTAATTTCATTGAAAGCCGTGAATAATGAAATACAATGCCATATCAAAACACCCGTTGCCATTATATCAATTTCGTTACGATTTGCTAATTGTTTACCTTTCGTAAACGTTGAACCGTTTGCGCGTTGTCGCCGCCGTTCTCGTCCTGGTTCGTCGTGCTAACGTTTACATTTCCTATTATTTTTGTTGTTATTCATCAATAGAGAATCGAATCCATTTAAATGTATCCATTTGCATTTACGCCTACATTTACAGATACCACCGTTCCGAAATCCTTCGAATTTCAACGGTGGCTGACGGCAACAGGAAATCATGAAATTGAAAAGAAAATAGCTGACGGCGACCTCAAACAGGAATAGCAAAAAGAGCACGTGTCAAATGGAAACTCATGTCTTCCGTAAATACAGATACGCAATCGTTCAGGGTAAACTGCGTGACTGAATGAATCTTTCGCGAAGGTAAACTCACTCACTCACTCGCTTAATTCAGACGATAGCAACCCTATCGAAAACATACATATTATTGTGAAAATGGATCAAGTTGAATTTGGGCAGGCGTCGTAGTCGACATCCTTCTAAATATTATTTTCATTCTTTTCAGTCGAATGCTTTAATTAAATTTATGAAAATTGCTTGCAGCTAGACGCTAAGTTTGTTCTTTAATTCTTGTGATTTTCATGTGCATGGTGGTACAGTGGGTAATGGAAACTTAATCCAATAGTGAAAATATTTACAAAAAAAAAATCCTTTGCAAATCTAAATTTAGAGCATCAGAGTAAGAGAAGAAGAAAAAATTGAGCTTTAAGAAGATGGAAAATGTTACAAGTAATAATGTAAGTATTTTTATGCATCGAAAGATGTTTAAGATTTTGTTTACTATTAATAATTTAGGTAAATTGTGTATGTCTGGATAAAAAATTAGAGTCTAGTACTTTATTTCAATAGAATTATTTTTAATTTTGTAGAAAGTACTAATGCACAGTATAATAGCATGTAGTTTAGTACAAAGAATAGTATTCATTAGTTCTAGGAACTGGGCTGAGATGTGAAAAAATATTTGGCAGTAAATTAAACATTAATACCTTGTAATTTTAGTTACTTATTTGAACCAACTTTCCTGCTCTCGGATCTTCACTTTTATCAAAAATGTTTCCCTTTTGTGTCCTCCTAGGCTTTTGAACGAAAAAACTGATCATCAAATACAGTACGCATCTTTTATCGTTCATACCTTTTGCCTTTTCTGGGATTTTTGTCATCAGTCTCCACATTATTCCAATTTGAAAGTCAACCATTATGTATTTTACGGTTAGCTCAGCCGTAAGTTTTGTTTGACTTCTTTTTTGGAGTTGATTTTCACCCACTTGAATAAAGCTTAGTACTGTCTTCGATTTCACGTGAAATTCTCATACAAAATTTGACGCGAAATTTGTTTCGGCGAAAATTTAGCTTGAAAATAAGCAAGAGTTGTACTCAGTTCTTAGCATGAAAAGTAAGTTTGAGGTTGCTTTCGCTTCGAAAATGAAGTTGGCACTGACACATGTCTGCAATCATTTCACGCCAATTTAGTATGTACAGTTAATTCTTTCGACCTAAAATGTGGTGTTTGAATTTGAAAATTGAATTGTGCAAATGTCTTTCCAATAAGAAAATCGATCGGAATTCTTGACATTTTATCCGGCAAAAATGAGCAGTGCCTTCGCTTTTCTCGCTAGTAAATGATTGCCGAGGAAGTACGAGGGTTAGTCCAAAAGTAGTGATAATCGGCTATTTCCAGTTCGCATAAAAACAAATATACCCACTAAGTCAGCATAAAAATCCGTATGAAGAGACCACGATTCCAGGGAGGTACATTCATTTGAATACGAATAGTCGAAGAGAGAACATCAAAATGGAGAAAATCGAAATTAGAGTGGTGATCGAGTACCTGTGTTTGAAAAAAATATTTCCCAAAGACATAGACCGCGACTTGGTAAAAACACAAGTGGACTTTGTTGCTCCATATTCCACCGTTGAATGCTGGGCCAAGGAGATGAATACCGCAATGGACGTCTATCTACGTCCCTCACTGAAGACAAAGTTCGAAAAGTCGAAAATGTCGAGTTGGCAGATCAAAGAATGTCCATCAGACATATAGCTGAAGTCAAAAGGATCTCGTATGGCAGGTTTCGTTGAATCCATCTGAAGAAGTTCTCTGCGTGCTGGGTGCCGAGAATGTTAATCGACAAGCAAAAGGAGAAACGAGTCGAAATTTCGAGGGTGAATCTCGGAAAGTTCCAGGTAAGTAGATCTGAAGAAGTTTTTGTCACGTTTCGTAACCATGGACGAGACCTGGATCCACCATCTTCATCCAGAAACCTAACAGCAATCGATGACATGGAAGCGACCCTCTTCACCGATACCGAAGAAATTCAAGGTGTCGACAGGAAAGTTTATGCATCAGTTTTTTGGGACGCTGAAGGAATTATTACGGTGGAATATTTGGAAAAGGAAGCCACTATATCAGGATTTTACTATGCGGACCAAATAAGAAGATTGGGGAGGCTATCGAGGGAAAGAAACGTGTCAAACTGCAAGCCGGAGCGCTTTTTCATCAAGACAACGCTGCACAACGCTGCGCTGGTTTACAAGGCTACAAGTGCGATGGCTGCAATTCAAGAAACAGGATTCGAGCTGCTTGAATATCCACCCTATTTGCCAAATCTAGCTAACAATGACTTCCACTTCTTTCCTCGGCTCAAGGAACACCTTCTTGGCAAGAAAATTGAAGATGGTATCGAAGTGATGGCCGGAAAGTAAAGACAAAAAAATGTTTCTAAGGGTATCCTGGTTTTGGAAAAAAGATGGACTAAATATATAAGCTTGTTAGAAAACCATGTTGGAAAATAAAAATCTTTTTTAAGTTTAATCACCTTGGTTTATATTGATTATCATTAATTTTGGATCAACCCTCGTACGTATTTTGGGTGACCGAACATTTTCGGGAATAGGGAATATTTAATATATTGAAAGATATATGTTCAATCAACTATAACTTGCGCACAACATACAAAATCGACACAATAATTTTATGTTGCAGTGTCCTTTCAATAATTCATAGCTCTGTTCTTTCGCAATCAAAATAACTTTTCCAGAAAAGTACTTGATGTGCTTAGCAAGTTATCAGCTTACGAAAATACTCAAATCTTCATCCTTTCCTTCATCTTTACAAGATACTTTTCGCTCACTCCCTTCGAATAACAGATATCAAATCACTTTTGTGTTTGTTTCGTTGTTTCGGACCACCATCCCTCCGACTACTCGGCTGTCATCCGTTCTTTTCCGGCATTGTCTAATATTATTTATAAGAACATCTTAAACAACTTGCCGCTTCGAATTTCATTTCCATTATTATTTTCGTTAGTGGAAACATTACAAATTCGGTACGATGAAATGAATATCCAACCCGATGCCCTCACATGCTCGTCTACATGCCCTTATTACTTCTTCTATTATTATGATGAGTTCCAGTATGAAAAATACCGGTGAGTGCATACATATTGTACGACGAGTACGTTCTTAGGTATGCATATGGTATGCTCCACATGTTCGTGTGTGAAGGGAGATGGGGGTGAAACTGTGAGTACAAGTACGAGTAGGTTTGATGTTGTCGGTGGCGATGTTGTTGAAATGAAATAACCAACGAAGGAACTTATGGCTCCTCCAACCCCTTCGTGCATATGATCCCTGTGTCGTGAAAACTTTTCGTAAATTCAAGAAATAACTTCTTCTTGTAGTGGCGGAAGTCTTAGATGAAAATCTCATACAAGATTGATGGCGTTAAATTGTAGACTTTGTTTGTGAATAATAATCAGAGAGCAAGCTGATACCTTGCGCTTTATACCTGAAACAGAGCACAGGATTTATGAGGTGGGTGTGCAAAGACGTACATGGACGTACAGGTTTCAAGAAAGGTTTCGAGTCAAATTAAAATGTTCGTTTTGTAAGGAGTGCAATTCTCCTCGAGTTGGACGAAACACCCCTGATCTTCTTTCTACATATAACTGTAATTCAATATTGAGGTTTTCTTGAATTTTCATGAACTTCCACCTGACATCAGTTTCTGCATCTCAATCAGCAATATAAATTGAAATGTAGAAGTGATTTCAGCGTAACAGCTCCTACATATATGTACATTGTTTCCGTGAAATCGTTGCGCCACTGACATTGTGCCGCCGCGGGTATCTATAATGTTGTAGTGTATATTTTCCGAAACTGCTTGTTTCCAGGTGACTTGAGTGTGGGAACGCGCGGAATCATAAATCCTTTTTGAATTCGCTGTAGCAGCTACTTGCACCCGTTTCAAACATTAACTAGTTCTGATGGCAACGTTGTTATTGCCTGTTTGCAAGTATGGCAGCGAAGCGACTAGTTTTGCTAGCATCGATTCCAGCTTTTCCCGCAACATTACCATGAGCTGCATCACTAGTTCCGCGCCAGCATAATTATTTCATAGAACCAGGCACAGCAATATGGAAATAAGTTTCCTCCTAACGGTTTACTTATTCCGAGATGCGAACACATCGTGCTAGTAAATTCAGTACAGCTAATTGCATGATATCCATCTTTGATGTGTAGTGCACCTCTACTCATGCACCTAGCTGGTGGATTGTAATATTTCTCAGTTTCAATTTGAAATGTAATATTTCAGGTAATGGCTATAAACTAGGTTCTTGATTTATTGCTGAGATTCCTTTTGTATTATATGTTAAAAGGATGCTGTTTGACGCAGGATTCTTTTTATGTAACTATTTATATCTTCGATCTATGAACATGAAATCAATTGTGTACCTGTAATGAGAGTGATGTTTCGGGATCATCCCTCACGCGGTGAGTTATATTTTTCAGCCCCATACTTCTTTCACGGTGAAAAAGTAAACGAAATGTTGAAAAACTTAGTCTTTGTTTTTTTACCGATCTAATCTAAGACCTAATCTTTGTTTTCTTTATTGATTCTAAGAGGCCACGTTCGTGTATCTGGGCAATTTGGTCGGTGTTCAAATTTTGGGTGAAGAGATCAAAGCCTCCAAAATCATGCTCTGAGAAGTATCCCCAAACACTCAATATGACTGAATTTTTAACAGTGTGCTAGATAACATTTATACTGCGGGTGAACCAAGCTTGCTTCAGTCAAACCCACGCCTAAAAATTTATTTAGAAAGAAATAACAAGAAATAACAACCTTGGTCCAACCGCGGTCCAGCCCAAATTTTGCGTTTTTTGAAGTGTTTCTCAGAGAGCAGAGGTTTTGACGTCGTTTGCCTTCTGCAAACGATGTCCAATGGTCTAGGTACTGACATATACTCCCTTCTTAGCGAAAAGTGTGCGAGCCTGGCGTTGCCACAGAGGAGGATTTAGTTCGAAAACCACCTTATCTTGTTTGGTCAGGTCATCAGGAATTTTGCACAGTTTGTACCGCTGGTTCGACTTAATAACATATGATTCTTCGATGTTTTAATTACTTATGTGTATGAGAGTATGATCATTTTTACCTTTCAACTGCGAACATAACAATATCAATTGGTAACGCTTTTCATATTTTTCGCTTATTTTTGTTTAGTTGCGTTCACTACGAGGCTTTGAGCGATACTGAAACGAATCAACCTTGGTCCCATAGCCCTCTGGTGGAACAATCAGGCAGAAAAAAACCTCCAGGTACTTTCTTCCTATTGCAAGTGGGCATATCAGTTAGGTAAGCACTATGAGCTGATGTCTGATAACAAATGGTGCATGCTTTCGAAACCACTTAGTTCAGTTCGGTCGTCTAGCAATCAAAAACAACTCTATTTGATGCTACTTCCCGACTCTTTATCCGCAAAACAATTCATATTCCCATATCAAATACTTTTAACAAAACGCGATTCGTTTCTTTTGACCGATTGAGGGCAATGCCTGTAAAGCGGGACTGTATCTCGGGAGTTACGCACTGATTTTTAACTTCCACAGCTTTAATAGCGTCTACCTTTTCAGCATCCAATTAATAAAATTGTTCAAAATTACCCTCATTCGCATCAATCAGTCATATGACTTTTTGACAATTTCATTAAGAAATAATAAACAAAAATTGATTCCAATGATCGTATCAAATGCTCGTAAAGGGTAGCGCAAAATCAATCACCTGACGCAAAAGTTTGCACTCTATCGGAAAATGTTGGATGATTAATTTTGCGCCACCCTGTATATATTTGTTCCAAATATACGAGTATTTTACGTTTGTTGAAAAGCACTAAATTACCTTATACCATAACTAAGTTCACCTATGTTCGCCTTATTGAATAATTAGTTCATTTATCCCTTTCAAACAAATTGATTAGAGAAAATTCAATATTTATGATTTATTAAAATAGACGTGCTTTTTATTTAGAAATAACAACAAAAAATAAACTTCATTCTTGTCAGCAAACGTAACATAAATTTGAAACAAACATATACGGGCATAAACACTTGGGATTCAAATTGTTTATCATTTCTAAAACGTAAAAAAAAACCATGTCTTAATAAGGTGAACAAGACTATTTTCAACTCAGTTGTTGACTATTTTCAGATTCTAGGTCTATTAGGGATAGATTGATTGTTTTACGAGCATGTCCTTTGACTATATCAGGTTTGATACTGTCTTTATTTAAAAAAATATATTTATAGCTCACATAAGTTTAAACCTTTAATATCAAAATGTTTTGAATATGTAAAGTTAAATAGCGCCCAGTGTGGGAAGATTGATTTTTTTGTGAGTTGGAAATTTATTTGCTTGCATTCTTCAAAAAAAAAAAATCAGAAATGAAATAAATGTTTATTATTAAAATAGCATGGGTACATAGATTTGCCGGCACAAAACAAATAAGTAAGTTATAAATTTAGAAATAATGAAAAAACAACAGAATAGTATAATGACTTTTTGTAAAAAAGCAAATAATGGCACATTTCATCATAATTTGAATCAGCTCAGTTTCAAGGAGAACAAATTTCAAAGAAAATAAGAAAGTTGTAAGCTGAAATGTGGCAGCTGATACAAATGCTGTTTTTTGCGCTGGCGAAAGCTATTGAACGCTACTTGAACTACAATTACATATATATCATTGACTTAAAATTAGCCTATGACGTTGAATAGCAATTCTGACACCGCTGCAAAGATATTGGCGTCGAGGAATCCTAAATTGGATTTTTTCAATGTTTGGTCTTTGTTGTCTTAAATGACTCAATGATCATGCCAGCTAAGAATATTGTATTCATTGTCAACTACTAGATACTTCTTCTTCAATTTATTCAATTTATTTTAAATGTCATTTCAGTACAGTATTTGTATTTTGAAATACGGGAAACTTTCATTTTTCGTTTGAATAAAAATCTTTATGCTTTGGCCAAGACATACTTATTTTGCCTGATGACTAATAGGATGTAATGAGGGGAAGTTTGGCGAAGAACAATGCTCAATTAAGCTGAGGAGGGTCAAGACTTTTCTCTGAATCCACTCTTAGTTGTAGATGAGCGCTTTTGTGACAGAAAACCGTAAATCATTTCAACCTAGAATGAGAAATAGGTGAGCTTCTATAAGCGTGTCTATAGCCACTATTATAAGTGGTCGCACACTAAGTATACTATATAGAACACTAGCACAGTTGGCACTTGCTAAGTTTTTTATGACTTTTAAGGGAACATAGCTAGCATAAAATAGCCAGACGAAAAAGGATTTGCTTTCTTGTGGAAGCCGGGGGCTTAAAAGATCACTTGCCTGCCTAATGAATGATGTTAGAGCGACACTTAATTGGTGAAGCACTCAGTCGCCGGCTCTCAAGACAACACAAAAGCATGTGGGCAGTAGGTCGCTACTGAGGATTGGTACCGTAGCGAATAAACCGTTGCAGAAATTCATATCTAAGCCATTGAATCGCAGGTCCATTAAGTTTTATACTGAAGTACATACAGTGTTACTGCCTATGATATTTCTTTTTATTTATTTTTCTATATGACAAAGAATCGTTGGCACTTGCAGAGTGGTTGTGGGCAAAAACAAGAATGCTTTCTTCTTCCGAACAAGAATGCTTTCTTCTTATTGTACGAGCGCAGTGGTGTCATACACAACGAATAGGCAGATGAGTTGGAGAGGAGAAGTATTTGAGCTAGAAAAAGCCTCCACATAACTATAAGTCTAAATGCGGCCATATAGGCTACACTAAGTTCCAAACCGGAAAACAGGACGGACTGTAGTGTAGCCAAGTCATCATCCAATTCAAGTAAAACGACACAATCGAGCATCCTCTTTGCGAGTGCCCGGCCTTTAATCATAAATGCCTCAACATACAGGTTTCAAAAGCTAGCAGAAGCGGCTAGTGCCACTACGTTGAGTCAGTTGATTCACTTTCGCGAAGTGGTCATTTGGCAACTCTAACTAGCCAATGGAGGGTGGTAAACGGGAACAAGCAAATGGCCTGACCTAGCCTGACCTATTTCACTATCTTTGTGACTTGTATAATAGAAAGTTTATATCAAGGTAAAACAGTTCCATTTGGAGCATATAGCTGTTCTTGTTGTTTGACTGAATGGATCGGTGTTCGGTTTGTTTTTTTTAGTTTTCTTAGAACAAAACTATGTTGATGTAAATTTAAAACATACATTCTTTTTTTTTCAATGCCAGTAGCACGTGAAACATTTTTCAAGTTGGATTATACTCACATGTTTGTACTTATAGACCGATTTTATATCCATAAGTAAAAGTGTATTCAAATTTGATTCCACATTATTTCCTTGTTTGATCCAATATCATATCCCCAATGGATTTCATCCCAGTCACTAAAGTCCACTAATTATTTTCGCAGCAGAAAAGGGAAACGCTAAGATTAGAACCATCAACATGAGATGTGCTGTTATTGACGAAAGCAACCCTTCTTACATTAATCTCGACAATGTCTGAATCGAAACGTCTTCTTCCCTTACATCCTACTCATACCCTTTGACGACTGTTAGCTAATAGCACGTATACTTACAGCAAACATTTTCCATGATTTAATTTCGAATGTTTCGTCAATCTTTGATTTGTTTTTCAATGCAAACGACAGGAATTAATTTAGATAAATGATTTAAGATACTCTCAAGAATGCTCGCTTCTTACGCTTAACATTCATTCCGTAGATTTCGCGATGTTTCCTCGGAGTGGGATCCGTTTCAAAAGCGTAGCGTACAGCTTATTCGGGAGCTATGAGTCGGAAAAGGATGGGGGTACTATTAATGGGTCGGCTTTGTATATATTGTTGTTTGAATTAAGAAATTCCAAGAAATTATCGGTTCCCTAGATACAAGCGAAAGTTTGTCCGAATCTTCGATTTTGTAAGAATCGAATTATTCACTTCCTTGCTTCGACTTCACAAAACAATTTTAATTGAAAAAAATGGTTCTGGTATTTCTGTTTTTGAAATGTATTGGTTCTAGGTGAATTACATTGTCCGGGAATGAGCAACACGCAACAGAATGATTTGATTGATGTTAAGTTATTTTTACAAGCAAAAATTAGTTTAGATTAGATATTATTACGATCTCGAATGATCTGAATGTTAAAACTTGAATGGAAGTCTTTGAAATTTCATAGGAGGGCTTGGGACAAGTAATAAGACTTGAAAGAAAAAATTCATTCTTTTTACCCTGTAATAAGACCCGCAATCATATGGTGATCCTATTTCCCGTTTATGTTTCTAATTGACTTCAGAATGCCTGCACTTTTTCTTTTCGATCTCACGAAGATATCAAACTACAGTTGACATTAACAGAGTGCCAACGATTATTTTCACATTCCGGTCTATCCCGCAAAGCTAAATCCAATAGCGTTTAGATCAGGTTCAATTCGAATCGGAAAACCGAAAATCCTATCGTCACGGCCCTAGAATTTCAGAAGAACCGACATGCTTCTTTTTTGTCAGTCAAGTCTATCTACAGAACAAATCGCGCTGAAATTTATATCGTTCGCCCCCGTTATTGAAAGCAACAAGGGTGATGCTACTTGCAAGGGTGCAACACGTACATTTCTTACGCATGAAACAGTGTTGCTGTTATTGGCATTCAAACCTTGAAAAAACTGGGCATAACGGGAAATTTGACGAGGCCAATCGAAAAGTAAAATTGTTTGATCACACAGTGTCAAGGATACTGTATGAATATGCAACTCGCCGACACAACCGCCCAAAGAAAACACATGCGCTCGCGCTCGAATATGTCCTGCTGACGGGCAAGCAAACTGTACGAAATTGGCTTTCAAATCCTCGAGATTGACAACACATTGCGAAAGCTAACTTCATGCAAAAGGGACTAACCATGCTGTTCGCTTGAAATGCTCCTTTGTTGCCTTTTTGCGCCTTTGAAAGTTGCGGCAGTGGTGCGAGCTGCGAACATAGCGAATGATCTGATGCCCTATCGCTCAGAATGCGCGGGTGTGAGTATGTTTGTGTTTGTCAACAAGTGGTGGCTTCCGTTGGGAAAATCCAAATTTCTGGTTCATCTGAATCCCAAATGGAATCGATTAACTTTTCGACGGTTCAAAAGCCCGAAATGGAATTGTTCGTTGTCGTCATTTTTCGTCAGCGAATATTTTCCACTTTTCACTCGACATTATGCCACTCATTCGTAGAATCCGGGTGTGGGGAGTTGAAGTCGCAAAAAGGTAAAAGCAAAACTGGATGTTGACGAAAATCTTTAACTAAGGCGATTTTCAGGCTCCATGAATAGTAGTAAGCCATTTAAAACTGTCAGCAACAAATGTACTCATTAACTTGAGACGAAGCTAATTTTAATGCTGTTCGCTGGAAGATTGCGTTGGCTGTTTGATAAAAATTTCAATTCTGACAGCTGTATTGAGTTGGTGTAGTATCTGATGAAAATCAATTCGTTAATTTAAAAATAAGTTTGGCGATGGAATTTCAAGTTTCTTCGTTTTTGTGTGAAATGCTTGAAGATAGCTTTTATTTTTTGCACAAAAAGAGTAATATTATGTTTCATGCAATTAATTAACAGATGTTTTTCAAACTGATTCAATCTAATCTACATTTTACCAGCTTTCATCACCAAATATTTTGATTTAAATGCCAACTTTTCCTTTGGAAGCTAGGTGTATTTTGTTTTCTTGAAAGATATTTTTTTTCGTGGGTGAATTGCGCTCTTTTGGTAGACGTGAAAAATGAGGGCAAATCACCCTTGAAATATCGGTCAGGCAAAAAATTGAATATACTTAGCTTCTCAAGAAAATTCAGTCTTTAAATTAAAATATTTAGATATATTTCAATCAGCTTTTGGTCATACCATATACTTATATAGTAAGATATATTTAAATATGCTAAGCCTGAGTCAGACTTCTTTTTGCTAGAATGAATTTGTTGACAGAGAGGTATGGCCACTCAAAGGTCAGTTAGAAAACTTCGCGAATAAGCTAACAAAATCAATTAGGAAGTCAGTAAAACCGCAAAAGAGGCTATAAAATAATTGACTATACATATATTACTAAACTAAAATGACACGGTTTTGAGCTGCGCCTGGAATAAGAACCACAAAATTTGATCCTAAAAAGTCATACTATGGAATGTTTCATTAAAGCGGAGTGTGCCTTTGATGCACCCGACTTTTTCCCTAACAATTGTCTTTAAACTTCAAAAATACTCTATTAGCCTAAACAGTCGAAAGTTCGATTGAAAACATCAACGAAGCGGACTTGAAAGATGATGCAATCAACACAGTGCAGGACATAGACGTGAAAAGGAATTTGAAATCAAGGGAGCAAATACCAGAATTACGCACACACTTTTTTCATTGAAGTACTGTGAAGACACAAAAGTGCATTTTTTTCAAAGGCAGTTATGCAATAGATTGGGCCATTGCCCTCCTTTGCCCCTGTCTGTGCACACCACTGATGCAAAACTTTATGTGTTAGAATGCAATTCGGTTTATTTAGAAGCGTTTCAGGGCCGTCATGATAACGAGGATGTTGTTACAGCATATTTTTCAACAGGGTTTATGTTTGTGTATTTACTCAGAGACATAATATATCGAATGAAGCATCGGATCGATTTTCACCCTTAGAAATCAGAGGTATTACTGAAGAAGCAAATTTGCAAATAGATACTTTAATGAAAACACTTAATGCTACGAGAGCAGCAAAGCTCGAAACGTAATTAAATAGGTCTTGACACATTTTCCAAAGTCAAATTTGGGTCGCCATGCTGACATGTGACCTATTTTTAAAGATGCAAGATTCCGCGCATTAGCTGCTTCTTTGAAGTAGAGTGAAACATAGGTTAAGGCAATCCGCACACGGGTCGTTGAGCTATCGTCGTAGATGCGATATTTCTACGCTTGGTCGTCACAACCTATGTAAATCAATGGGTGACCGCTAACGGAGCGTTAGTCTATCGTGAAGAGCGAGAAGCGTAGTCGGTTCACGTTGAATGCGTCTCAAGCGTTGTGCATTGCAGGCCTTAAGTCGAATGACTAGTCGTGTTCGCAAGCGCGATGGATGACGGCAACGTACAATTAGTGGGGGAGGTGGGAAAATGCCCCGAATTGTATGATTTTACGATGTATACTGACGTTTTCTTGGCGACCCGTGTGCGGACATGATACGAGGATGACGACACTCGTTTTCTCGCGAGCTTCACAAGTGTCAAACGCGTCTCTCACGTATCGCATGGCTAACGACCCGTGTGCGGAGTGCCTAAGACGTTTTTTGTTGGAAATGTAAATTTTTATTTAAATAGTCTTCACACTACTTTGTTTAATTATTTAAAATTTACCCCTAATGATACGTCCCAATTATAATTAAAACAGTGTAGTATATTTATTCCTCTCAATAAAACCTTTTTCCAATCTGAACCTTCAAAAGAAAACATATATTTTTCTGAATTAAAAAATCCGCGCTGTTTTCTATTTCACAACATTTTTGATAAGCTATTTTTGATAAGCGAGGTTATGGCCATGCTATCCTCGATTCTCCACTCTAGCTGCTCCTTTTTATTGACGGTGGCCAGCTTGAGGTGACCGGCAACCTATTTCATGAATGAACAAGCTCCCGCCCCCCGTCGAGGCTTCTTCGTTCGTTTGACTTTCTAGGAGACTTTCGCCTGTAAGCCTTGACGCTTGCTCGCAGCCAAAGAAGTTGATTTTTCTATCGCCTATCTTGCAGTGACCAGCAAATTTTTGGGATCGGCTACAATTCAAGTTGCAACTCTTCTAAGTGGCTTAGTCACCGTTTCACTTCCGGTGAGACCTTTAAGCTCGCTGCCTCCGTTCTGGATTCCTGCTCTACAATATCTCAGCTTGGCTCCACTTCTTTTTAAATGACTGCCGATTTCTCGGGCCAGTTACCAGTTTGCTGGGTCACTACTCTGCTGAATGGCGTTACTATATCTTCCAGAATCGTGGTTACCTCCAAAACGAGTTCCTCAGACAGTGCTAAGGCAGTGCATATCTCGATTGCTTGGCCCTGAGCTGTGCGGAGTCTTTCATTGGTGATCTTCTTTGGAAAGGATTTTGCAGCAAGTGCCTTTATTCCATAAGTGCAGGCTGGAAGCTCGTTTTTTGGTTTGTATTTATTTGATTTCATAGAAATTGGTTTTATATTTTAGGTTCCGGTTTTGCATTCTCAAACCACTGTCGAGGCAATCGCCAACATTTGCTTTTTGCAAAACCATGTTCACTAAAGAACAAAGTTCCACTTTGACGATACTCACCCCACTTGAATTGTAAGACAGACCTCATCACGACCTTTTGATGGTTCTATAGGCTTTCATTGTCACCTCACCAAATAAACTTGCTGTCCAAAGTATTCAAGGTGTCTCCTCTAGTCTAACAAGTAGCTGCTTTGTAGACCGTGGCTCACTAGGCGCCAAAGCGAAATAGATCCAGAGCCCCACGATGAACCTTGACATTGGTCACCAGTTCAGATCCGTGACCAGGTCTTTGTGTCACTCCTGTAGAGAGAATCAGAAGCACTCCTCCGCCTGGGAGGGCGAAATCTCCGTGTACACAACCCTTACAGCTGCTATAAAACATTTCTTTCCGGGAAAAGCTAATGAACTCTGATGGTTGGTAAGAATGAAATAGTCTGACCAGATTAGCCAATCTTCAGCGGAACTTAGATTACACTTCCAACAATTTTATCCCCTATTCCCTCCATTCGGTGTTTCTCCCAGCTAATTCTAAAAATGCTTATCTTTTGTGCGATTTATTCTGCCTTTGCTCGATTTCGAAGGCTGAGACTGCCCAAGCCCAATTTGTCACCCACACTAAATTTAAAGACAAAATATTTCATTGGCATGGATATAAATTTGACAAGAATATAATATTGTTATCAGGATCGGTTCATTGATGGAACATTCAATGCCAGCGACGGTCGGCGATCAACTGTTCAAATTAAATATGGATACTAAGATAATAGAAGATTATATATTTTTGGGTGATACACTTTTTTCATAAATACATGTAAAATCGAGACGAGATAATTAGTCGAAGCCAATGTTTATATATAAATTATAAATACAGCTCTCGGAAAATGTGTGTTAGTTTTCATGAAATATCAAAAAAGCATAGAAATCTAAATATATTCGATATAACTTATTTATTTTTACCAAGTGGTGGTGACTCAAAGGTAAGGCTGTCTTTTCAGGGAAGAATGGAAGCAACTATGTGTTGTAAACACACTAATTTAATGGAAAGTGAAAAACTGTAAAAAAAAAACTGTAAGTGAAACACTGTGAAAAACTGTAAAAACACAAATTTAATGGAAAGTGAAAAACTGCACAGGGATTCCGAAAAACAAGTATTACGGTTTATTTAAAAAAACAGGGAGTAATATAACATTAAACGCAGAAATTACCTGGTTCATAATAAAATAACCTCGACAGGTATATGAAGCCAAAGATTTTCTGAATTCGCTTTCATATAATCTATAAACGCTCATAAATCAATACACTATCAATTTCCATATTAGACCATTCCCTAAAATTTTCTCTGGGCGGACTAAGAAAAATAGCACTTAAGCAACATCTGCTACCATCACAATAATTCCATGAGTTCGTCGGTCGTTTGTTTCTTGCTAAAATCAATTAAAGCGTTGCAATGGCTTCAGGAGGACTTAGCAGCGGACAGGATATAATTCTTAGTGTCTATGCACTCTTCATAGCCAAATGTATCAAAACTATAAGAAGTAGAAGCCAAGAAACTACAAAATCGTCTTCCGTACCTACTATATATCCAAACTACATTCATTTTCCGGTATCATAATTAATGCAAGATTTCGAATAACTGCAACACCTGTGGTTTAGTTCATGGCTAAAGGATCTTACGACTTAGAACTTGTCCTGAATACGAAAACTGTTTTTTGGGTTTCACTGGAAACTATTCCTAGCGTGGCGGACAGAGAATGCAGTGGCTTGAAAGTTAGCAATACTTGAAAGTCGAAGATGTTTTCTTATTGGATATTTACTGGTAGGACTAAGTATTTTGACACGAAATGAACAGTTCTTTAAAAAAATATTCGGAGGTCCATTTTTTTTTGTGAAGGTCACACTAAAATGTCATTTTTTCAAATAATTTAACTATTAACTAATATAGATAAAACTTCTCTTAATTAAAATTCAATTTAGTTACGTAACACTGATCAAATTTCATAGCTGAATAGAAAATGCAATAAGGTAAGTTTCGTCTGCCTAAGCTGTAAACTTCTGCAAATTGAAATTATAAGCACCAGCCCCAAAAACCTTAATGCATTGTATATATTTCTCCGCATCATACACCTGTTCTTTAATTTGGTCTGCTTTATTGTACAAACGAAACATGGAATAGAATTGAAATTAGCTGATTTGGGTTTGCCTGAAACAGACCCGGGTGCTCATCTATGCCAAACGTACGTAGTGATTGTCTCATTCCCAACTCACCACATCCTTAATCTTGTGGGCGAACGTAATGAATTAACCCTTCGTGACGAGTTCATGAATCAAAAATTTATTTGATGGCAAAAGTCCTTTTTCGCCAGAACACATCTAATTATATAATTTGAAATATTTGTGTCGTTTTCCCACACACAACCTTTCCCGAAAAGACGAAGGAAACATTGAGTCTAAATTAGATTCAACGGAAATGTCGAAGAATGAAATTTCCAACAGAATATTACATATGGGTCGAAAGAATTTAATAACAAGCGCTGGAACGCCCGTTAGCGGCATGAAGATAATTACATGTACTGTCGTCTTATTAATTATGTGTGTGTTGCAGACGATGAGATATCTCTCGGAGAAAGGATGAATTTTTATCAGGATAGCGAAAATTCTCGAGATGAGAGGAAGAGTTAAAATCTACAAGTGGATCAAGGCAAACCAGAAACCGGGAGGACAAATTCCTTTTCCTGACGTTCGTCACATCATCAATTTGTTCGTTGTAGTAGTCGTCTTCGTCGGTGCAGACGTTGGTTAGTATAGTAGGTTGACTCTTGTCCTATCGTATGATCGAATTCCTGTGTCTTGTGTCCTGTGACATCCATGCAAAACATGTTTCAAAAATTTCTAAGGAAGTATGGCCGGTAACGGCAATTAGTTCGATGAGCTGAATATTGTCAATGTTCTTCAAATTAAACGTACAAATTTGGAATGATATCAACCTACATTGGGTTCCATTAATTAATCTACAATCGGAACAGATATGCCCTACCTCGAAACTAGCCCTTATCTCCTACAAATCATATTATTTCTACAAGCGAGACTATCTAGATTTTAGTCCGTTATTTGTCTCACATATAACAGGAATTTCAGTAATTAATTTATTGTGCGAATACAATTTTTGATATTACTCCGTTCCATCGAGTACATCGAGTTCCCTTGCAATGATGAGAAAATGTCCTTGCCATTTTGTTGCCCCGCGGGAACATCAAAGGATCATGAAGCTTCTGTCACAGTGATGTGAATCTGAAACTGGCGATGCTGAGGATGTTGATGATAAAATGTATTTAGTAGAATCAATTCCGGCCTCGGGTAGAAAACACACATGAATTATAGTCGAATTTCGTGGTAGCATCGATTATTTTGAGTTATTTTGGTGTGATTGCAGGCTAAATGTGAAGTCTGGGCTAAATTTGAACTGAAAATAGTTTTGGAATGCACAGAATAAATACTCAATTATTTTCATTTTGATTAAAAAAAAAAACAAAAAAAACGGATAATGAAAATGAATGAATTTAGATGAAAATAAAATTTGGATTTTTCATTGCACAGATTTCACTCAACGCCAGGAGCAAAATGATTTTAAATCCCTCAGGGACGGTTCGAATAATCATTGTATCACTCAGATTCTGAAGCAGAATGAGAATTCTATCAACCCGACATAATGTTATTACATTTCAATTTTGGAATTTTATCAAATTGAGTCGTTATTATTTTTGACCACACAAACATGTACCTACATATCGGACATATTGATAATGGAATTCATTGGGGGGACTCGAGGCAACTACTTAACGGAGCGCTTGGCCACATAAAAATGGACAACCAAGCGTCTATCACTCACATATTCATCATAATGAATAGACATCTATTTTCTCGTATGGGTTAACACATGGTCGGGTGAAATTGACCCTTGGCCGAATGCTTTTTTTTTGTCGGGGGAATAATTGCGATTTGAGCGAAAAAATATGGGGGAAAATATGATTTTCTTTTCGTCCGATTTCGATTCATGAGAATTTAACCGGCAATTTGCTAACAATTTCACATTATTTTCGACACAAGTGGAATTTTTATGGTGGATTTTAGATTCAATATAAGACTGAAAAATTCACGTCAGGATTGTTTTTGATGTTGAAGAGATGTAAAATACATTAGAATAAGTAAATTTATTCACTTTACAGGAATATGAATACATAAAAATGTTCAAATATGTAAATCCATTTACTCACTTAACTACTTAGACTAAAATAGTCACCCTCAGTTGTCAAAGAAAATATACTCCTGGCTCTGATCCTACAAATTCAAGAGGAGTCTCATCAGGACACGGAAAAATCTTTGGAATTAGCTGAGAAGATCATGGCCGATAAAAAGGATTGGACAATCTTGCACAAGTACACAGGAACAGAAGAGTTTATAAGCTTATACATATATGAGTCCATCATGCCAAACAGAATGTGCGTTTTTTCGCACTCATGGGCAGATCCGATTTAGGCAGAGCCGCTGCCGATGTAACGCCACTGGGGCAGAAATCAGCTAAAAACATTTAATTTCTGGACAATTTGCAACACAAATATCACATTCTAAGAATTGTTGCAAATTTTTTAGAATTCCTAATTTCATGCTCCTAAGAATTGATACAAATTTTTAGAAGCTCTAAATTAACAGAGAAATAAAATACATATCGATTATTCTATGCTACATACGGCATAATCAGCTCAATTCTTATTCGCAATTCAATTCAATTAACGCATACCAAATGCAATGAAATGCATTCAGTAAGTGCAGGTATCAAGAGTACGAGAAATCATCATTTAAATGCATTTTCTATTGATGTCTTGTCAAATCGCTTAACAAAAACTCCGTTAATTACAGGTCGGTTTAAGCATACATTTACCATTTCGACCGCCTCCTATCAAACAATCGAGAGCTTGTTGAATTCAGTGCTTGCGTAGAAGAAGCGTTAATACCATTATTGTTCGTATTTAGATTCTTGAATGAAAATTGTGTGTCGGTAAGCAAGTGCTACCACCTTCGAGAACAGAAATGAATGAACGATATGAGTATGCGTTGAAAATATTTTATCAGGTTTTACGAGCGTTTAAATAAATTGAATGCATAGATTTTATTAACGGTGTCTTTCAACTTTTTAAAAATTCAGACTGAAATCTAAGTCGAAATGGCTGCTGTAATATAAGACATTTGCTTGATTATTTATACGACAAAAACTTACAAATTAGCAAAAAAGACTCAAAACATCTCCAAACCTGACTCAAACTTTATCTACGGTGGCAGCACACCGTCGTCAATAAGTCAAGAATTTTCATAATTCAAAGAGCTCCAAAACAAATAGATTAACCACAATGGCGATGCCAGACAAATCTACATCACAATGTGATCCGAAACAATTCCCAGCGATATTACCGTTCTTCTCGTACTGGCGTCTATCCATTCATCGACCGGAGCAATCAAAATGAAAACCAAAGCGGAATGGGTTTGGCAAACAGATTTGCTGCTACTACTGCCAATAATTGAAAAGTTTCTTCTGAAATTTTCCGATTTAGATACTTGTTGTCCGATTCGTTTGATCTATGCGAATCATATATCTGAGGGATTATTGTCGAATAATGAAATGTATGCTTGCCAGCAATCCACAAAAGGCTATGGTTAGGGAAGTAAGTCCACGGCCCCCCAAGGAGCACAAAGTGCTTGGTAGTAAATTTATTAAGTAGAGTTTTTATGATTCGTACCTTTGTCGGCATTGGTGCGAGTAGCCGTTGATTGTTCTTTCTTTCAGATTTTTGATTTTTTGGACATAAACGGTAGAAACAGAACATTATTAAATTTTAATCTCTTTGTTTTGGGCATTCCATGCTTGAAACTTTTGTATCTGCGATATGAGCTATTGTGTGCACTAACCCTCGATCATAACGAAAAGTCTACCTATCTTACAATATAACTTTGACAATTTCGCAGATAATCCTTTTACTTTCAAATAACTATTGTGTATCCGAAAAGTTGTAGATTCGAATTTCACAAAAAATGGTTTAAAAATGTTCTTTGGACATTATCTGTATATTGAAATTCTTTGGACATTATCTGTATATTATCTTAACTTCGCGGGAAATTTTTTGTAAATTTTACCGTACTTGGTTGTTTAGGTATGACCTTAGCAAATATCACTTGAGTGGAAATGTCATCTGTATATTGCAGGACTTGAACCTTAGGGCTATCAGCTGGAAGAAAGTCAGTAGTTAAAATTGTGTACAAAATAGGTCAGATGATGGAACCTTGTGCTATTTCGATGTAACATGCATCTTGACAAGGAAGTTTGTGATCAACCGTACTACTTCTTTCACATTATCCCATCCATCACGGGACATTGGGGCTAATTGTCATAAGGGGTTAGTTGGCATTCAACAGCGAAATTTGTCCACAGAGTAATGAGAGCGTTATCGTCTGGATATTATGACAAGTCCATTGTGTCATATTATCCACCGTTGTTTCGGTTTGATTGAAGTTGTTGGCGAGTGGGATGTACACTACCGCTCATAATTATTGGAACGGTACGTAAATTCAACGTTTTTCGCAATCAAGGGGAATGATACAATCTATTTTAAGTTTTAATGATTTCATGACCTCTGTTGTTTTTTGGATACAACCAATACAACCTATATTGAAAATTAGGCCAATATTATGATTACCTCTCGTAAGTGGCGACATGCAGCCGGTATTTCTGGCCTTACTTTTACCTGCTGGAAGTTCTGATTTTTTTTTCAACCAAACTGCATAAATGCCAGGACTAAATTTCCTCAGATACTAATTTCGTTTCCGATTTCATCTTGATAAGTTTCAAAAACCGCCCTAATATGCCAAAACGTCTTGAATTATTCGTAAAAACGCGTTTTGCGGTTTGCACTTTTCGTGAAGAAGGATATTTTTAGGAAGGATATTCGGCCCGTTTTAAAATATCAAAGAGCACTGCTTGGGCGGTTATTAAGAAGAAGGATGAAGCGGGCAGTGTTATCAACAGGAATCGTTAACAAATGAAATCAACAGGAACCGTCAAACTCCCATATCTGTTTCAACTGTAAAAGAAGCTGGTCTGTCAGGAATAGTAGCAGCAATGAAGCCATTCCTTTAGTTTGCAAATAAGGTAAAACGTTTCAACTGGGCGAAAGCGCTCAAAGATTGGACGTTGGATCAGTGGAAAAAGTTCGTTGGACTGACAAAATCTTCGGATCCAAAAAGACGTGTGTTTGTTCATGGGCGCAGCGCAGAGTGAATGTTGCATAGCTGTATCGTGCCTACAGCTAAACATGGCGAAGCAAACGTCATGGTTTGGGAAGATCCACTGGCGAGCGTGTGAGAACTAACGAAAGGTTAACAAAGGAAAGATACAAGAAGATATTGGACAAGCATGCTGTGCCATCAGAAATTAGACTGTTAGGTGATGGATTCATTTTTCAAGAAGACAATGATTTGAAGCACTCAACACATATGTGCAGATCATTCTTGGACGAATTTGAAAGGAACAATGTACTAAAATGGATGGTATGGCCACCACAATGTAAAAGTAACTCTAAAAGTAAAGAAAATCTAAAAGTAACGGGCCCAAACCGCAAACAAATATAAAAACATCGATAGAGATAAACATGGTTTATAAAGGGGTTTCCATTAAGAACGCCTCATTTATCGTTTAAAATATTATAAAAAAGATTTGAGAAATGAACAAAGTTTTTATTGGAAGTTAAAATACCATCAATGGCATTACGTATGATACAAAACATCATTTAAATGACTCCCTCCGGAAGCGCTTGCAATTGTGGATCCTTTGAACCCAATTTTCCATCAATTTTTCGCACAGTGTGGACGATATTTAAGCGAATTCACGTTCCATATTGGATCTGAGCATCTCTAAAGTTTACGGATGGTTGGCATAGACCAATGACTTGACGTAGCCTTAAAAAAATTCGAACGGGGTCAAGTCACACGAGCGAGACGGCCAGTTGACAGGACAATGAAATGATTCGATTCTCAAAGTTCGACTACCATAAGTCGATTGTTTGGCCAGCTGTGTGACACGTAGCCCCATCATGTCGAAACCGCATACCAAACATTTTCTTCTAATTTATATGAAAAATAACCGGTTAACATGGCACAGTAGCGCTCTTCATTAACCGAGACTGGCTTCTAAAGATCACTAAAAAAATGATACCACCAGCATGAAAACTGCACCAAACAGTCAATCCGGATGTAATGGCATTTCGTGAATGGCTTCGGGATGCTCACTTGACTAAATTCGGTTAATTTATTTATTAACGAATCCGTTAAGCTAAAAATGTGCTTCGTTGCTCAGTATGATATTGCGGTAAAAATCGAACCCGAATTGTGATAATAAATTTGTATTATCTCTAAACGTTGCTGAAGCGTATATCTATTCAGGATTGAAAATAGAAAACCTTCAACTGTTCAAACGTAAAAAAAATTGGCAGAAATTTCTTCGCATGACAGCGAAATTTCAGCAGAAAATTAGGGGGCCTGATGGAAAAAAGGGTATACAGAGGGCATTTTTTAACGAGTTCTGTGATATATGTATTAGTTTGCCGAGTGTAGGGCAAAATTCTTCCCACTTAAGCATCGGAAGATAAGCATGACATCAACATCAGCAAGAACAATAAAGCCTTCGGTTCAGATCGAATTCCTGGTAAAATCAAACAACTAGTTGACGAAAATCAACTGAAAAAGCTGGCAAAAAATGTAGCCTTGAAGGATTGACGCACACATGCCATCGAAAAAGGTAAAGAGTGACATTTTACATGAGAGAGCATTCATGGTCTCAATATTTAGCAGATATTTATATCTCGTATAGACATGAAATCTATTAAAATGCTAGGATGTAAATTCATAGTCAATAAACTAAAAACTAAATTTCATTGCCTGTTTTATTACTTCATTGAATACAATAGAAGAGACCATGCTTTTGTACGTCTACCCCACAAAACTGTTGCTAAATCAAAAAACATTCACAATGGCTGTCGCGCAAATTATATTCAATTAGCTCAGTACAATGGCGCTCAATCGTTGCCGCAAATATTTAAGTTACGATTGCATGTCTACCAGACATTAAGACATTATATCTCACTTGAAAAATCCATTTGAAATTAGAGTTCTAGCCATGGATCATATTAAATAACCGAATGAAACACGTCCGCCAAGCAATGATTTTCTGGAACATATTTACCAAAGAAAAACGATGGGAGTGTCATGAAATTGCATACAGAACAAACCACTATCGTTTCTTTTCGCGCGACTAGATCCAGGTAGTTTAGCCTGGTCTTGTGCATGCACACCGGCTGGAAAATTTGCATAAAAACATCGTCACTTGCATCGGTCCACGAAATTATTCTTTCTTCCATGGATACTTGCTTCGACTCTTTTTTCCAATAACATTAACTTTATTCCTGACCGAGTATGGCGAGGTCGTTGGCGATTGTGATGGCGGCCGGTGACGATGATGGCAAGGATGTAGTTGAAAACAAGGAGCGCAACAGCAGCCATTTTAAGAATGCACAGTCTTCGGGCTATTTAGGCGGAGTTAAAAGCTTATATTCAAGCATATACATGCACAGTGATATTTGAAATATAAAAATTAATTCAGGATCTATTAGAAAATAAATGTTTTTTTAAGGAAGCAAAACATTCAATATTGGCTAGAAAAACTTTTCCATGTAACTTACAAGGTTTATCTTTGTCGAAATGATACGTGAACACAAAAGCATCACTTTTCACTACACTTCAAATATAAATCAATTTGATTGCAAAATTCAATAATAAATCATACAATACACATCACATCACAAAAAACATTTCGTCACATGTGTTGACCTTACGTCTTAGACTCGCAACAATGCCAGTCATGTCTCAGACCAGGCAAACAGTATTTTTTTTTGTCACGAAAGATATCGACCCCTTTTCGTCTTTTCGTCACTTCCCATTCAATTGAACGCCTGGAAAGGATAATCTCGCACTACCCTCCCATTCAGATGACATAAACGATGTCATCCGTCATCTCTGAGTTCAATATTGTATGATCCCGGGGATTCTGAAAGTAACCGAAGTCGAGAGAAGCTATCAAACCGCAAAATCGTAACTCCGCTAACATACGACCAAGTCGTTGACTCGCCAAAATGATATATGATGAGCGTGACATATGCAGGTTTGGCATTGCGATTTTGTTATAATTCATTTTGGTTGAAGAATAATGGTGAGCTTCATAGGAATAGATAGTATTTTATCGACTTGAAGGTATTGATAACAATAATTTTAAATCGCTCATTTATTGCCGCACTAAGGATTATCTGTTCGTTCAACTAATTGCAACTAAATCTATGTCTTCATCAAGCACCCGACCTGCTAACAAATCGTCCAACTCCTTGTTCTTTCTTTCAAATCTTTTTGTTTTGCATTCTTGGAATTCCTTAGCATCCTCCCCCTCTCCAAGTTCATTCGTCCCTACTTTGTCATTTGAGAGCTCAAACACAACAAGATATTGGTCATTAGTCCAAACATGGATATCTCCTGTTTTGCATAAAAGCATCTGTTCAGCTGACTTCGAATTACTTCGAAACATTTTGAACAGGAATCCTCTCACTTGTCGAATAAGATGTTTCTTCAACTCCGGCTTCTCCATCATTCCCAGAGGACTTTTCCTTATCTCATTCCCGAGTAATTTGAGACTCAAATTAAAAATAATTCGACTCTAGTGCTGTCTGTCTTATTCTGTTAATTAGCTCGACTCATGAAATAATAATGACGTCAGTCTCTTAAAAATTAATGAAATCAGAGCTGAGGCAAACGCAATTAAGTTTTCTTTGGAGCGGTGAGTTTGTTTTCGCGCACAATAAAAAAGGGTTAAAGGTATTATGTAGCGGCTGGAGTGGATTTATTAGTACAAGATTTTGCATTTTGAATGTACTTTTCGAACGAATAGTAGATTGCACTTCAAACATATCTTCAGGACTGGGCAGGAATAAGCCCATTGTGGCTAATGGGTGTCAAAAAGCTTGTTTATAGTTCGTGAAAATGCTATCAAGCCTTAGACAAGCATACAAAACACAGAAAGAAAAATTGAGACAAAAGGATTATCAACAATCGTTTCATTGAATAATATGGATAATATAGACTAGCGCGTAGTCTTATGTATTATAGTATTGCATTTATAGTCTCAACTCTTCTGTAACATAGCCGAAACTTCCATGAACAGAATCTCGGCACATATCGTTAAAGTCAGATTCAAAGCAGGTAATGCTTGCTAAGGTTAGCACACATACGAGATGTCTTCAATATTTGGTACCTTGAAAGTCATGAAATTTACAAAATACAAAAATATGATGGCCTAAATAACAAGTAAGCATTATTTTTTTTTCACAAAATTAGCCAAATGGCTGAGTGAAATGATACATCATCTACTTGAGCACCCCACCATCGTGTAATTGCGCATCTAGTTGCTTTCCTGCTAGTTTTAGAAAGTCTCTATAGTAACAAATTAATGTGAAGTTTATACAAATAACATCCGTTGCTGAATATGGAGCACATTTTAAACGCACACCGGAATAGAGAGTAAAGCATCTGCTTACATTTAAATAGCTTAAAACAATTCCGACAAAATCAAATCATAATAATTTTCATACCTGTTGCGTTAAATTACGGTCAGGAAGAAATCGGAATTTCACAGACAAGCTATCACCATTGCCGTGGCCGACATAGTCATCATCACATTCATTTGTTTATTGCTATCAGATCCATTTGAAATGCAAATTCCTGATTAAAGTGCTGCCACCTCCTGTCTGTGTGTCGAACCCTTTGACATTAAAATTTTGTTACATTTGATCTTTACTTTTCGCCAAAACATTTGCATATAAATTGCTTTTGTAAAACTACTTCTGGTACCGAATGCGGATGCCGCTCTCAATAATAATCACACCCGTAAAGCATTTTTTTTCATTTATGAATCCCTTTCAGATCCTGAAATATATAAAGCGGTGGGGTGATGGAAGCCATTCCATACGTCTGGTCGCTCTTACTTTAAGATGAGTGGGATGTGGTGTCTCTCTAACTTCACTAAAAGTTTGTTCGTCTGTATCTGATTTATTCTTCGACGGAAGATACGAAAAGGATCTTCGATATCCTTATTCGGTGCATGTGAATCCGTTTGTCGGAAAGATGAATTAGTTCTGAACAAAACAAAACAAGGAGTTTCGGTGAAAAATTGTTTCAACTTTAGTTATAAGGATTTCCGCTTATCGGAATTGATGAGCACTATATGACTATGTTAGTGATGGGATATTGGTACATCTATCTCAAATTAATCGAAGAACTTTCTGAGTCCTAAAGGATACCGTACAAACTCACTATGCGATTTGAAAACTTTAAATTTTGCGGTCGAATGGTTTCAGAGATATGTGATTGTGTCTGTGCACATGGGAAGAAAATTTGGCGAAAATCCAGCAGCTATCAGATGCTTAACAAACGTCACAATGTTTTCCAAAGATTCAATTTAAGCTATTGCAATGGTTCTGTATATCAAATAACTCCTGAGCTTGCACCCTTTGTTGGAAATGAAGCTGTCAGATATTTACAAAAATATGCATTAATATGTAAATTATAATTGAATTCGCATTAAAAAAAAATTTCACTACTTAATTAATAGGTGCTAGACTATTACTGAGCAATTCAGAGTGTACATATGTGGCAATACAGCAGGCAGTCTTCCGATATCTGATCAATAACCTTTCAGTTGAAAACTTCAACATGCTTCGCAATCCTTCTAAATCTGTTCCCTATACGGATGCACATCTTCGTGGTCATTAAAACCTCGTCAGGAAATTTTGTTTGGCCTCGGAGGCAGTGAAGCCTTTTTTCGGGTAGCATAACAAGCAATATACCAAGCTGGCAGTCAACAACGAAACTGATTAAAACTAAAAACTAAAAATGTACACGACGTATGGCATCTGTGCGACGATTTGCTTGCTTAGATCGCAACTTAATTCGGGGGCTGCATTACAGCCAAATCTGAATGTCTACCAAACCCAGGAAGTTTCTTCGGTGACAATGTGGTGAGAAAAAACCCCGTAATGTTGGCTCGACGATGGGCGTCGGTTTTTTAGCATACGCGTCGCACAAGATTGTTTCCGAGGATGTGCTGCTCTGACGGATTGACGAAGATTTATGAGACCGTCAACAATTGAAGGGTGAAATCGAATAGGACCGTGCCTGGCGAAAGTAGACAGAGAAATTTGAATTTTCGTTTTGAAACGTTCAAATTGCATGGCTGTAAGCACCTTGCGGACACCATCCAAATTGGTAATTTGTAAAATATCGTGTTCATGTGTGCCGAATTCAAATGGTGTTCATTTGTATAAAATGTCTGATTTTAAATTGATGATGTTACTAATGTCTTCATGCATATGGCTTTTGGTGATTATTAACGCGGAATTCTGTTTCGGAAATGATTGACAAATTTTAATGAGGAAAATATTATGTTTCACCTCAAATTTTAGAGTAATTCGTCTGAAAATGTTACATTAGGAGGAGGTCTCGACTTATATTCAAACCAGTTCTTCACATGTTACAATGAGTTTAGTTTTTTATTGAATAATTAGTGAAAAAGCTAGCGCGTAATCGTAAAAAATAAATTGACTACTAATTTGACATTCAAATTTTTATCAACAAATTGTGCTTGAAAAATATAATTTTCGGCTTTCTAATTTAGTTGAAGGGATTTGAAATGTCAAAAAAATCTGAGAAATAGAATGATTGATGATCAAAAAATCAAGTCAAATTATGCCTTTGCTCTTCAAGGTTTTGTACTGCATTCGCCTAAATTGAATTTTCCCTGTAAAAATAACTCTAGAGCCAAGGAACCAATAGAAAGTCCGATTTTTCGAAGACAAGCAAAGAAAATATGTAGATTTTGTTGCAAAATTAATATGGTTGAAATATTTACGGTATCGCTTTTTCGTTCTCACGTCCAGATCACAATTTCAGATATTTTGAGTTTGCTAGCTAGCATATATCATAAATGCTAACATATATAAAAAAACAGTTGGCTCCATTACCCAAACACCAACACCAATAGCATTTATTTATTGACATTTTTAAAGATTCATTTCACAGATACATGACCCAATTACAAAATAAAAACTGAAGATATGTACAAAAATACAGGAGAAAAAAAATAGAGCATTGCTAAATATCACTATTTTATTAAGAATAGAATATTAAAACATTTGCATTATAGGCGATTAAGCTCAGACAAAACTTGAATTATATCTACACCTTTTAAAATAAGAAAAGAAACGGATGCTCCTCATGACTTCTAAGATGCAATGGTGAATGAGAAACTACCTCTTTACGTTCATATAACATTTTCCGAAGATTCAATTTAAAATATTGCAATGGGTCTGCATATCAACTAACACCTGAGCTTACATTCTTTTGTTGAGAAGAAAGTAGACTGAGTTCTAATAGGTCAGCCAAAAACTCGTAAGAATTGTGAAATAGGAATATTGAAGAAAAGTAAGCCAAAAGTCATCTAGGTTAAGAAGAGGAACGAAACTGAAGCAACTAGGATGGTAACTAACGCACATGATAAACAAGAAAGGTCCAAATATGGAACCTTGCTAAACATCTGATGATGGATAAAATTGCTAAAAAGGCGAGGAAACGCAGCCTTTGAAGATGGCACGACAAATACGATTAACAATGCAGGAGGAGATTGAGCGGTGCAAGTCATCAGAAATGTCCAATCAATAAAGCGTATCCAAACACACACTAAGATTGATTCTGTCAAATGCCTCAACGAAATTCGAACAGATGAGAACAACTTTTTGCCCATCATCCAACAAACCGGCAGCAAAATTCAACAGCTCAACCAAGTTTGTAGATTGTGTAGAGCGGAGTTTGATAAATCCCTGCTGCTTCACTATAGAGCTTTCAGAGTAAGAGAGACATAAGACGGTAGTTGAAAATATTTTCAAATATTAGTCCGATTTAAACATCGGAAAAATTTTGGCAACTATCTAGTAGAAAAGTTACAAAACGGTTTTAACAAACACATTTAGAATTTGATCTGGACCACTACTGGCAGTAGATCTCAGCTTTAGGAATATCACGGTGTACCGATTCATAAAGAAAAACAATCCCATCGCCATCTTAAACTACACGACGATATAACTTTCCACGATATAACTTACGATATAACTTACGATATAACTTACGATATAACTTACACGACGATATAACTTTCCGAAGATACAAGAAGATTGAAGGGAAAAATATTTCGAGCAAATGGCGGCAGCTGAGTAATCAGTAGCCATGCGAGAGATAGAGGGATAGTGGGGGTAGAGTAGGGGGGGGGGGGTGTACATTGAAGAAGAGAGGGGGCACACTGAAACGATCTACTAATAGACATCAGAGCCCCGTCACCATCGAATTTTTAGATTTAGGCTCTATCCCGGTCATCCCTAAAAACATAGTTTAGGGGTATACTTTCAGAAAGCCAAGTTTTCATTACACAAAGGTAGTTCAATGACTCTAATCAGTCCAAATATGCACTTGGACATAAGGTGCAGATTGCGACGTTTATTTGGTCAATTGACTTGGTTTAGGCTCGACCTGTGACTGATGAATATATTGTTCCTAATTGAACAATTGAAAGTCAGAATGTGATGAAATGTCCAGATGAGGCTGCATTTACTCCTGATTACGAGATTGAAACTGTCACTAAGATTGTTCATATTGCTGAAAAGATTAAAGTTGAAGTTGGTGATTATGCTGGATCAGCTAGAGGCATAGTAACGAAACAGGCAGGAGGCAACGAATTAACTGCTGAAGTTGTAGCTAGGAAGATAACTGAAGAATTAGGGTTTTCTTTCGCAACACAAAGAGTCAATAGCCCATTAATATTTTTATTGGCTGACGCTAGCATACTTGCGAAGCTAGATACTGAATTATTTAATTTGCCGATCGTAATGGCAGCAGAGAAACAATAAACTCCGCTCTTCCAATAATAAACTGCTTATATGTTGATGGCATTTTAAAGCTATTTTAATGCTAAACTTCATTAAGTTATATGCTTCATTCAAAGAAAAGTAATATACGTCGTCGACACGAACCGAATTCGATTCCACTTAATTTATGGGGCATTTCACGTGAAGCGGATAACGAAAAAAAATCGAGGTTCTGGATTTCGTTCATATTGTGCATAATGGTTCTTCTAGAAAGTACGAATGTGGATGCACAAGTTTTTGTTTCTATGAGGTTTAGTTGCCGAGTTATGGGCTTCTGAATAATAGACGAAATTGATAAAAGGTTTTTTTGAAAGCGGATTCTAAGATTCAAAACAAAATCTAAAAAACATTAAACATATTGATTGGTATAGAAAAAAAGCCAACTAGCTGCCCTAAACAAGCTCTCAGTACCACGCTCCATGCGACTTTTATGGATTGAAATTCACCTACCTCCTAAACTACTGGCCATCCCATTCTAAAACTTTTATGATTAAATAAATATACTTTAAGCTTTGTTTTGTTATAAAAATAAACAAAATTAACCTGGTCCAAATTATTCAAATTACGAGTTGAAGTGTCTACTTCCGGTTTCACACATGAAAAAAAAATTGTTTTTCAAATCTAATTTCAAAATTAAAAAGAACAGCTAATTTTCTATACCAATCATTATGTTTAATGTTTTTTAGATTTTATTTTGAATCTCAGAATCCGCTTTCAAAAAAACCTTTTATCAATTTTGTCAATTATTCAGAAGCCCATAACTCGGCAACTAAACCTCATAGAAACAAAAACTTGTGCATCCACAATCATATCTTCTAGAAGTATCATTATGCACAATATGAACGAAATCCAGAACCTCGATTTTTTTTCGTTGTCCGCTTCACGTGAAATGCCCCTTATCCAAACCATTGTTTCCAAACCAATTATTCACGCTTTCTAGAAACAGAACGTTCTATGTAGTCATAGCTTCTGAGCTATCATCGAATATGATTTAGCAGCAGGTGTCTCCCGAGAATCGGTGTAAATGTTCAGGTTTTATCTGAGATAGAGCTCTAGTTCACAAGGCCAAACTCACGGCTTAACCTGGAGAATAAATTGCTCTTATACAAAATTATCTTCCGGCAGATGAGTTTAATTGTCTTGAAATTTTAGAAATCAACTAAAGAAAAGGATTGTCCTTAGAATAGTACGCAAACAGCATCAAACGCAATTTTGACTCGAATAATCAAACCCGTGAGCAGCATGAACACAATTTTTTCAAAAATGTGCATTTTGAATTTTCCGATATCATACCAAATGCTCGAGACCTATGTACATACTAACTAATCCGGAAAAAAATTTATGAAAAATTCCAAAACATTAAACCTTTCAAACTTAATCGCTTTGGCAATCATTTATTCGCTTTCGTATCAATCAAATTAATGATTCGATTGAACCTTTACTGATTCGATTTTGAGGACCAATCAATCTATTTGCAATTTTCATTGGCCTCTGGGTCTCAATCGCAGCTTCTTCGGAGCGTCTGCCTCAGATCTTCGTATATCTCTCACATGCTTCCAATCCTCCAGTCCCAGCGGACAAATGCATTTATAAAGCTATCTAAAGCCTATAATTTGTGCGGATATTATGCCGGTATATAAAATTCAGTTCGATATGCATTCGTCTTGAACGTCACCGTCCGAGCCATTTCAGGTTCTGATGAACTAACTCCTTTTGCGCACTGTTCTCATCTGGGAATCAGACAGGTTGCGTCAATGTTACGGTCCTGATTCAGGCCGCGCATTTTCGACGAATACGCATTTCATTTTGTTTTTTTAATCTCGGAATTAAATCAATAATTTACGTGACAGGAATAACTAAGAGCGCCTTAGAACCAGGCAATTACGAACCTGACCAATCAGGTCAATGCGTCAACAGTTTCAATGCTGCCAATCATCTGTATGTTCCATGTTTTCTTCAAATATTTACGACCGTTGCAGAAGTTTAACTACACGGTCATTTCGTATCGTTTTCCTGATGATTTCATCCGACGATGAATCGAATTCCATTTAGTTAATTCGATGCATACTTGCTGCAATGCGACGCATAGGTAATTCATGTAATTTTTGTACACAGACTCCCTCAGGTATGCTATAAAACGGAAAATTACTTCGCGTTGTAATTACATAATGTGTCGCACATATTTTTTAATTTGAATTCAATTACTTTGCGAAGAAGGTGATAACTCAAAATATTCATGTCATGTTCGTGTCGTGGTCATGATGTATGTGACCCGATGGAGTAATACGGCGAGGATGTTTTAGGTGGAGTTTCGCAATTCTGGTTCAGCGACCTGTGAATGAAATTGCTTTATGATTTATTGTGAAGAGAGTAGTAGCAGAACTCATGCTTGCAAATTAAGTCTGAATAAGTTGGTTTCATTCATATCGTTTGCAATACTGACTGCTGACTGCTGAATTTGCAAATTCTTTCCTCAGAACTAAGCTTGACTGGTGAGATCTATATGTTTTCGTTAGTATTGTTAAAGATACGTTGGCATCTCGTCAGTGCACTAGCGCTAATTGACTGGTATCGTGGGCAAATTGAAAGATGGTCTATTTTCCATTGGTTCGGTTGTGCCAATTGCAATTTGATAAAAAGCGGCGACAAAAAAATGAGTGAAGAGGACACGATCAAATAAGTGGAAATGTATGAAAACGGAGACTACAAAACGAAAATATACAAAAAATTCACGTGATAATGCTTAAGATTAAATTGCTAAGAACACATTCATTCTCAATAGTCCAGTCACGCAAAACGTTTAGCAGCATTGTAAAAGTAAATCTTTATATTGATATATTTCCAATTTGTAATTACTAGGTTTTTGTTTGGAAATACTTAATAATAGGTTACGTCACGTTACAGGACCAACAGTCAGAAAGTCTAGCCGAAAGACATATTAGAGGCCCGTTGTGACACCACGGATATACTTTCCCTTAGTCAATGTGCTCTGGAAACCGTTTGATTCCTTTGATGAACTATACAATACACCTGAATTCGATAAGGAATGGATCAAGTACCTGAGAGGAATGGCGTCAAAAGAGAAATCATTCTCTTCCTCGCGAGTGCCGGACACTAGCACATGGGATGGATAACGGAATCCCCTTCATCCTCTGAGCTACAGCTCCGACGGATGTTGTAGACTGTGCGTCCCACTCTATGAAACAGTGGCCCGTGAGAACGCCCATGACACAGAAGAAAACACAACGTACACTCATGGAGGTTCAGGATTATCTTGCGATCGCACAGGGTAATTTTTCAGCCCATGACTTCTTAGCGTTGTTGAGGTATTTTTGTCTAAAAGCTAATTTGACCGATAACTTCGGTGCACCTATAGTGAAAAGGCAGGATACATCCGATAGGCAGGCGAAACGGCTTGCCATTTCATCGACTGCACAGTAGCCTTGCATGCCCATATGTCCAGGCACCCAAATCAAATGCGCTGCCGAATGTCTCGATATCTCCCTAGGAGTTACACGGCATTCGGCAACAATTCTGGAAACTGCACAAGGAACAGTAAGGGAATTTATAGCCACTGGTTATCTACTCAGAGTATTTGATGGTGCAATCGATGGCTTGAAAATAACCACTACTTCGGTCTGAAAAACACTGTAATGGTCTGGAAGAAAGAAGCACGTCCAATTGCTAGTTTTATTGTTCCGTTTTGAGCGATTGATAAAACCCATACTCCAAGGTGACACCATCACTCCATTCACCTCTACCAGGACCAATCTTTACAATATTTCAAGCGACCGTTGGTAGGCAGCATTTATAGCGGTCTGCAACAAAAAGAACATTCAATGCAGTAGTATCAACTCAACCATAGTGATATGGCACAATGCGAGGCTGCAGTCCCCACTCGTCAAAAGCCTTCCGTACTCTTTCTGCTATGTTTTCGTACCATAGGAGCATCGACTCAAAGATCAGTTCCAAATATTTGAACCTTTGGGAGCCTCCATTTAATTTCGGTAAGTCAAATCGAGGAAATTTTTACTTTCTTGTAAATAGTACTAGCTCGGTTTTGATGGCGTTCATATTCAAGCCACATTTTCTGCTCCAACGTATATACAATATAGTGATTCAGCCCCTCCGAAAGCGTAGATAGGTACTTTCCTGACACTTCTATAGCTCTATCATCTGCATAAACAACAATTTTCCAACCGGCACAGTGCAGCTTCCCCAGAAGATTATTTACCGTAATGTTCCACAAGAAAATAGATAGCTCCACATTGAGGTGTGCCCGGGTCGACCTCTTTCCCAGCAAGGAGGATACCGCACTGTTTTTCAGGCGCATATCAACATCCAATCCTGCAAGTGCCGCCACAGTCGCATCAGAACTGTTGTAATGAAAAGCCCCGTCAATGGCTGGGAATATACATATGTCTGGGAATGTCTTAAGGAATATACATCTGCCGCCTTGGCAGATGTATATTCTTTAAGAGCACAAGATTTTTCAATTTGCTCGATGAGAGCATGGAAAACAGTTTCGACGAATTTGCTTTTGGTGTAGACATTCTGTGATTGCAAGATTAATGAAAGATCAACTGACTTTTTGATATGGTAAACAATGATCCTTTCCAGAATCTTTAGCAAAATAGAGCTAAAATATAGCATATGACAGTCCTCAGCTTTGACGTGTGAAACTTTCGCTGCTTTCACTGCAACTCTTGCAACTCTTGCAACTCTTCAGCCATAGTAGCGTAACCTCTATAGGGTACTGAATATCAGCGAGAAGAACTCCACCAGGACTTGGAGATTTGAACGACTAAAAAAGTTTTAGGCCCACCACAATTAGGCTAGTTTTTGAAGAAATTATTTACCAAACTTACGCTTACATTACGAAATTATACGCTCACAATTCCATATATTTATTATAGATGTTTCTCAAGCACGTTTCAATTTAATTTCACTCTTTGTCTGGCCTTTATGTGGTGGTGTACAAATCCTTCGTATGGGAGATCTCGCCGTCAATTAGTACAAACAGAACAAGTTTATTTGAGTATGTATTCTTTTTGATTTATATAAATCAATATCTTTTCACTTTTCATTCTTTCAGTCTAAAAAAACACAATAATAAATTATATTTGTTTCAATAATCCCCCCGAAAAGGAGATATTTCTTTTCTACAGCCCGACAATTTAGTTCACTTGTCTTTGTCATCACTTTTCAACGCCAGCGTACGTTTATCTCCCATTTTTTCCACTCCGACGATATGAAATTATGATAAATGACATTCAACCAAAAGCGACTACCTTTCATATCATAAAACAAATCCCACCAAGTTTTACACGAAGTCGTGCTGTATTCACAGAAATGCTCCAGCTTCTTATACCCACTCTCCTTGCTTGCCGTCGTATGTACAGATTCGCATATAGCTACAAAGTGTTTTTTATTCGAATAAAGGTCGGCGAAGATTCATTTTGACACTTCTTTTTTCGCTGGCAAATGGAAAATCGTTTATCTCGCCACCTTACATCACTTCGGCTACAAGGAACGAAATTTCACAAAAGTTTTTCTTTATTATGTAGGGGAGTAGGTAGTAGGAGGACGAGTTTTCTGCTTGTTTTTCTGCAATGCACTACTTAATGGGAAAGGATAATTTTGATAAAATTGGGTCAATTAACATGTAATTTTAAAACAAGAAATGGAGGAATATCAGTGTTTGCCTGTACACATTCATTTTAATGTCTACTGCAATGAGGAACAAATTGAAACGTTTAAAAATTGACCTTCACCCTGCTTTGCTTGAAACTCTCGACGAAACTTAATTCTGCTAAACAAAGACTTCCTTATAAATAACTGCGCCAGAGTGGATGAAGGCCGATACTGATGATGAGAACCGAGGGAGGATGGAAGCGTGGAAACCTGAATATTATTGTGAAAAACAAAACAATATCAAAGAGCATCGGGAGAAAGAAAAATGATATTAGAAAAACACAACGGAAAATCTGTAAAAATGGAGCAACCTCTACTCCGCCAAATGCTGTCGACAGCCTATGGCGGGAATGTTGTTTTGACATTCTGCCCTTGTAGGCGATGACAAAGTTTTTTGACAAATGATGTGCTTAACCAACACAGTACGATGTTAGGACTCAGAATACATATTCTGACTTGAATATGATATCAGGACGATGTCTGGCTAGCTTACGCCACCATATGAGACTGAAATAATTAGTATCAGCAAGAGGGTGGATTGTATTGTAATGCAGTAGGATTTTGTTTAAATGTGATAACATCCGTATCTGTCGAACCCTCTCAAATAGCCAAGGACGAATGACTTTCGGAGCAAAGTAAACGTCGTGTCTTTAAAAATCGATGTGTAGATTGTATTCGATATACCATTTATCATTTTTCTATCGAAAACACATTCTTTTACTTCAAGTTGAACATTGTATGTTTGAATGCAAAAGAGTCGTGGGCATTTTATTCAATTTTTTCAAGAGCACCGAGTTTTCAGCTCGACTTGTGCCATGCTTCAATTTTGCATTTATCATTACAATTAAACGTTAAATCATTTTGAAAATTCTCAAAGATTTTGAATTTGTGCTGCACTATAAAATTTACTCATCCTGTCGAATTATTTCACTATTTTAATATACTAGCGAAAAACACTTTTAGTTTACCATTAACCAAGCAAACATGTATCATGTCCTCACGAAATAAGAACAAACGAAATTTCCGGAAATATTTTCCGCAAGTTCTTGCAAAATGTTAGAATATTGTAAAATTTTCTTTTAACAGTTTCTGATTTCAGGGTTCATCGACAAAGATTTTCAAGTTCCTGAAAAAGGAATCCGACTTCAAAGCGTTAATACGATATTTTAAATGTCCTGACACTTTGGCCGGCATGGTCTCGACGAGCTCAACTCAACGCACTAGTGTAGTGTCCATCGTTGGGCCAAAATCAAAGTGTTCCCAAAGAGATTGTGGTTTAGTTGCTGTAATAAGCGTTAAGAATTTCGTTGGAACTTTGTAGTGAAGACTTATCGGGCACTGAGAGTATTTCTGGGTGTTTTTCGGTAATATGAAACTATTTTATAAATAAAGAGCCTTGGATTTAATTTGATCAAATAAGGTAGGATTTCAGTGAAGAATGAGTGTGGGCGTAAAATGAAGTATACATGATGTGTAAAAGTAAATATTTGGCGTTTGTGTCCACTTTGATTCCGAAATTATAATTTCAACCGAAGCGAATGAGGAAATATTCTGAGGAAGTCAAAAGCCTTTGACTACAGGAAATGCGAGGGCAGTGCTGCATCTTGTCGACAAGTTCGGTGAAAAACCATCCCATTCTCCGGAAGGGAAGAAATGGCTAAGCTGGGCTAGGACAACAGTGGGAAAAGGCTGCGAACACTTCACCAGCAGCGATAAGCTCGCGCTGGAGGACTAGCAAACAAGCAACGAAAAGACAAAGGTTCGCAAAGGTTGGCAAAACCCCTGACCAGTATGCTGATATATAACAGTGATCGACAAAAGGTCCGAAAATCCTCCACGGTAAACAGTCACAGAGGCTAGCCAGTCACAGAGGCTAGCGATGTGGCAGAACAGGACATATTCATGGTACTGGTTGCCTGAAGCAGCTCTTTGAATCAATTATCGCTTTATAAGTTTTGAATAATGCATATTTTAAATATTTTAATAACAGATCCAGACGGCTCCAATAACCCATGTACTAATCCAATGAAAATAATCGGTTAACGGAAGCTCATAGATATATCAGACGTTGGTGTAAGTTTATCGATCAAGAGAGGAAATTAACCGTAATTGTAAGCCTAAGTTTTAAGATTTAATTGAATTATTCTCCTTTTGGTCTGATTTAAATTGTTTTCAGTTGCATAAGTCAAGATCTTTTTTTTTGCTGAAACAAAATAGAGATCAAAAATTCTAAAAGCACAGTAAAATTACTAGATGGGCAAGTCCGTCGTCAATATGTTAAAAAAAAAAATTGGAAAAATAAATGCATTAGGTATTAAAAATCGAGTAGCCAAAAGTAATGAAGGTTCGATAATAACGTCTTTGTTGTGCCTATAAAACTGAAAGTTAATTTAATGTTTAATATGGAACATAGACCAAAAGTTTGTTTGGAGTATGATCTAGATAAAAAATAAATCATTTTGTTCAAAATAAGTCTGTACCTGGTCTTGTTCTTGATTTTCGTTTGGTTTTCATTTTTCTTGGGCTTATTTGATGAAAATCAAATTAGACAAAATCTGTAACTTTGTTCAGTATATTGTAGGCTAACTAGAACCACACATTTAAAACGATTACCAGCTTTGAAACAGCATTAATAACAGCTACTGATACCGGTCTAATCAATGAACACATATCCTTTTTTTATTTTACCTTGCAAAGTCTTGTGGAGGTCTACTGCGGAGCTTTGGAACCAGCAGAAGTTTTTTTTGTGCCCCGCGTTTTCTACTTTACCAGTGTCGATAAATTTTGATAACCTGGTCGAAAGCTATATCATTCAAACCATTGATGAAGAAGATTTAGCAGTTGGACGTTTTTTACGATACGAAAAATGCAAAGGGCAACACATAAATTAACAATACATAACTCCTTCGATTTCGCTAAGACTTTTTGTTTTCAACGAAAACATTCTTTCACGAAATTGGCTGGTGAACTTTGAGTTTTTTTTTTTTTTTTGAGTGATTTAAAAAAACAAAATTATTTTTTCATATTGACTAGTCTCTCGTTTTCACTTCAATTTTCAATCACTGTTTTTTTTTAATTTATTGAGGTAGAATTGATTTAATTTTTTTTTTTAATTTTTTCGATAGGTCATTGCATTTTTTAATTTTTAAAATAATTATTTGGTTTTTCCCTTGATTTGGTTGAAAACCTGCGTCAGCATAACTGGTTACATGGTCATGGAGGCAATGTCACTTATCCTCTAGTTTTTTTCGCTTCTAAATGCGTATATTGCTATGTTTTTATATATATATATGTCGTAGCCCAGAGTTTGATCGTTCCCAAAACTTAGGCCGGGGTGAGTTAGCTGGAGACTTGTGTCGAAACACAAGTAACTCATGTCTGCATTTACTCCTTGTTTTAGGTTAGGTTAGGTTAGTGAAGAGGGCTGCAGGGAACGCGGCGAGCATTAGACCACCAGTTTGAGCCCATTTACCACCCTTATGGAAAATCACACGCATTCATACTTATAGCCATGGCACTGGCGGGATTCGAACCCGCAGGCCCCGTAGCACGCCGCTTTTCGGCCTGAAGGGTTAGCGAGCAGAGCTACCAGGCCCCCTACTCCTTGTTTCACCTCTCTAAGATATTTCAGAGTTTTTATTGTTGGTATCACATTTTTTCAAAACCTTTTCATTGGCACATCCTAACCAATGTCGACTGTCATCAAGGACTCCCGCACCATCAAACATTCATTTTTTCTGAATTAGTTAACGAAGTAATTTTTTACTTTTTTTGTCCCACCGATAAATTTGGTTTTGAGTGCTTTCTACATCTAACCAAAAAATCCTAATTACAATAAGTTTACTGTTAATTATAATAAAGAAAATCAAAACAACATATTTATTTGAACTCGAACCATAAGATTAATCTGCTTTTAATTTCATTTGCATTGTCACAAGCAACGAGCAACTATAGGAAACTCGTCTAAAGCAAGATTTCAATCCTGTGATATCGAAATCACATCATTGCTTGTCTCGAAATGCCACAAGAATTGACTTCCAGCCCACACAATTGCCATCTTCAGAACGAATCGAGTCAATTCAATTCAGATTTCAAGTGCAACCATATTTTGCCCAAGGTTGATAATTGAACGTCCGGCAGTTGAAGTCAATAGCTCTGCACGAACTAGGACCAATTTCGATCCATCTATCCATCCAACCATTCGTCCATCCATCTATCCGGACGAATGTCCATCTAACGGAAACCAGTGCGAGAAATGAAAGTTCCTGACGGGAATGGACTTTAAGAGGGCGAAAATCTGTAATAGCAATTAATCTATGTCCACTTGAATGCTGTGTGACATTTGCACTTTAGGGTGTCCAGTTCCTGTGTGTTTGCCATCACTCCGACACACGATGCCGTCAATTACGACGAAACTCCGAACGGTCAATATCGAACTAGGAGCAGAAATGTTTGATGCCCGGCGTGATTCCATCAGGTCTTCGAACAGGTTCCTGTCTAATTCATTCAGGAAATCCATTTGAATATTTCAATTTAAGTCTGCCACATTTATAAGGGTTTCGTTCCATTTCGAAACACTTACCTCTTTCGTAATGCTCGCGGCGTGAGCTTTCATTTCAGAGTTGGAGTCAAAACAATAGCACATGAATGTAATGGAGTTACCATATACATTTACATTTGTATTTTGATTTTCTTTCTCATTCTGCCAACAAACAAAACTTGCTTTGAATTTCAGTTGTTTCTAGTTGATACTGTTAACGCAAATTATATCGGACTTTTGCTCAAAAAAGATATAAGTGAACTTAACTGTTTGATAGAACATTCGCAAAAACATTTTGCGATAGAGCATCAACACAGTCAATTCCAATATCAATGGTCATTGTTTTGGTAAATTGAGCACCACAGGGAAATCGATGGTACGTACTGCAGATATTTCTGTAAAATCCTTCTCAATAGTTCGGTTGACCAGCCACGTGACCGTTGAATCGCTTCAATAGATTTCACGGTCGCACGCAACCAGCGAATATTCTCGTCAATTGATTAGATAACTCAACAGGATAAAGCTACAGGGCGAGTGAAAAGAAAATCAAGTGGTGCGGATGACATTGCAGATAGCTTTCATATACAACGATTCCGCGCTCAACCTCTGTTTGGGTGCATAGAATATTTTGAGAAAATTTAGTTTCATTCAACCATCTAGAGGTTTTTCTAAAATATTTGATTGCTTCGAAAGAACTTCATCTCGAGTTTGGCTGAAAATGTTCGATGGACGAAGACAATTTTTCTTATATTTACTTTCCTAAACCACAGCTACGTTTAAATTAAAATATGTTAGTTCATTTTCGAAAATCAAAAAGTCTCCTATCCATCCTGTTTCAATTATCAGACTTTCAAATAGCCAACTGCCCGACAACAACATGGTATCAATCGATTGAAAGGTGCTAGCGAATAATATTTTTTTCTAAATTTGTACTACTCCCGAACAAAGCTATGCACATAGCTCCTAAATCCAACGTATTTTCGGTGTCGTGACATTAATCTCAATTTGCCTCATTGGTACGCTTTGGCACGCTTATTCGAGGTAATGCCCAAAACGGCAACTATAGGATAGCCGCCAGGATACACCAAACGGAAGTGATTGATCTAGCGGAAAATAGGACAAAGGCAAAAAGACGGTTTCTAAAATCAGAGCCAATGGTTTTCCCGATTCGATGCGAGGACCATATCGTCGTCATCGTCGTTGCTACAGTCTGATCCTGAGCCAAGTCCTTGTACTTTGTCCTTGTTCGCCATAAATAGACGTAAAACATTTTGTGAGTCAATAAAACTTGTTAACAGAGTAATTGTCGGCAATTTATTTATTTGTAGTGAGAAAGCTTGGACCTGGTTGTTCTTTATCGCATCGGTATCTTTGTTGGCCACTGTTAACTGTTTTCTCTGACGATGTTTTCCCCCGAAGGGTAGTTTTTAAATTGACATGGGACAACAACCGAATGATGTATGAGAGATGGTGTGTATAGTACACATATTTTGGTGCACCGGTAATCTAATAGCCGGCGGAGAGTGGTAATTCATCAAACGAACTTATTTTAATATATCAAGAGATTTGGGACAAGTGTCCTTCATTATTCTTCATCTAGGAGGATTATTGATTAAATAAGTTTCGGTTATTGAAACTAGGAGGCGTTTGATAACATTTACAAGGAGTGCTAACTCATTTTTAATGATATTGATGATCTTTTGTGGGCTTAAAGTTAAAAGTAGTTCCATTGCAACCTTTATCAAAATCAGAGTAGTTTTTCGAGTTATAATTAAAATAAAGGTGTATTTAGTTTCGAATTTAAAGAGTTTTGGTTTTAGAAACGCAGCGAGTTACACGCTTAAAAACAGTGTTTTAGGGAAAACACAGCAATTGGTGCCAAAATAATTATATTTTTTTTTGTGTTTCTCAATCAATAAGTGACTTTCAACGGATATTTGAGCTATGAGTATCTAAAAAAAACTTGGTTTTTAAATTAAAACATTTGGCTTTGAACGCCAGAAAACTTAGATCATATTAAATAAATTACTTTCTAATCTTCAAGTTTCGAACTGAATTGAATTTTCAAGAGAACGATATAAGTACAGGACTGCTTTAACTAACATTATGCTATCGATATTTATTCTAGAAAAATCCAGTTTTTTAAAATTCAAAGCACTTAGAGGCATATAATTTTGAACATCAAAAGAACGCAATTCAAAATTGAGCTTTAGGCATTCGTGAAACGTTTTGGTTTCAAAAACTTAAGCATTTTCCGTTTTATTGGTATAATGTGAACCTATTACACAGTAGCCCTGTGATTTTTATTACAACATCGGTTCTTTGACATTTCGTCCATGACGGATCTTTAACGCACTGATTAAAGACTGTCTGTTAAATCTTGCCGAGCTCCTACGTCCCATTCACTCTCTTCCAGCAACGATTACCGTCCAAAATCCTTCAATTAGATTCAAAGTGGCGCGAAAAGTGAGCTTATCATTTATTTAGGACGAATTGTGACAAAGTCGCTAGGCAGTTCCTTTGAACAATTCACGAATTATAATCAAATGAAAGTGCTACCTGTCTCGAAGAACAAAGCCTGATACACTAAAACGAAGAGAAAGAGCACACCACTGAGCACGGGCTGCCTTATTAAAGATTCAAGTAGGCAAATTGCTCTGTTAAGCAGCTAAAAATCATGAATCCACCGACAGACAGACAAACGAAAAGACAGTCAAGCACACAAGCTTCAGCTGGTGTAATCACAGATTTAAGTAACACAAAAGCATGTAGGGCAGAAATTCAACTCCTTTGTACGTTTCTACAACTTTTGCATAATTTATTCGATGATGATTATGGAAACCATCCTTTATGATTTCCCATAAAAGTTGGTTGATATGTTGAAATTCGTTTTCAGTTCGTACCACCCCACCAAGCACTACTCTTGCGACAAGCATTGCGAACACTTGATATCCTTCGACGCTGCGTACCGTTCTCTCTTTGAATCGTTAACAACATCCCACGTCATCACATTCATAAGTGGAACATAAAATTTTAGAATGGAGAAAAATTCCAATTACATTAATTCAAGTCAACAAAATTGAGAATGGAGTAAGTGGGTTTCGTAGTGAATACTTTGCATGGCGAATGAGTGCAGATGAGTGTTGTCGGCAAGGATATTATGACTTGCATTCGTTAAAGCCGAAATACAACATTTTCTAACATAACTGATTGCATATTATTCTTAATGTGATGTGGTTCACTTTCGCGAACTTACATGACGTGGGGATATCATCAAGCCACCAGTGATTGACCACTGTTCACTTTCAAATTCTAATCTAGGCACAATAATCCATTCAAAGTGGCTTCCTTTTGCAATATAATTTATTTTAATTCGAAAAACGAAACTCCAGCACATACCCAAAATTGAAAACTCTTGCAATTCCGTCGACCGACAACAATAAATAGCTACTGCAGATTGCCAAACACTCACATGCAATGGCCAAGGGGTAGACGAGGACAAAGTCGATTCGAACAATTCCCATTGTTTAATTAACTGCTGATCAATCATAATTCATCACTATGAGAAATTCAAATAAGTTCTCAGCTATGCTTGGCGCTCGTCCTCTCTGCGTTTTGGCAACAGCCAGGGTCCTGTTTTAAAGAAGGGTAATGGTGCGAAGGAGCGAAGCGGATCAATCAAATGGGATGAAGTCCAAACTCCAAGGATTTTCTATTCAGACAATACAATTTTTTGCGATTTCTAAGGGATCGAATGAATGAATGATTTTTTTTTGTAATGCGATTGTATCCATTTGACAAATTGAAATGGTTTCAATGTTTATTTTGGGAAAGAATTCAGTTGGCCAGTGAAACGAGGCAAGAGAAAAGTTTTTTGTAATGGTATTTTTAATTTGGGATCCATGCTTGTTGATTTTTTCGAAAATTTCATACCTGAAAGTTTTGTGTTGTATTGTCAATAAATAAGAAAAAGAAATAAATCAGACTTGGTACGTCAGATTATCTGCTGCGTCTTACTGATTACGTTAGTTCCAATATCTTTTCAAAAACTAGACAAGGATTGTTCAAATCCTCATTGCAAAGCCAAAATAACTCAATTTCTACCGACATCTACCTCTCGCAGGATACTCAAATTAATTCAAACTCAGGCACATAACCATCAGCTATCAGTCTCCCCAATACTAAAAGAAATATGCGAACTTTTTCCGACTAAGACAGAAAACGAAATTACAGGAAAGAAACTTTCAATTTACTACCACGTGCAGCGTCGAGTTCCACTGTCTATGTTGCTATGTTTCAATCCTGTTATACAACTAACTAATGGGTCTTCTGGTCTCGTCTGCATTTCGCGCGAATTTCCTACCTGAAAAGAACTTATAATGAAAAGAAATTTGACGCGAAACACCTATTAAGGTTTGATACTTGGGCCATTAAAGGTGGATTCTGGACATCTGTTACGATTGAATGCGTTTTACGATCGACTTTTCTCTTTTCTTATTATTCTTTTCGCCGTCCGAATATCTTTTATCTGTTAGCCTGTGCCTGTGTTAGTACGTTGTTTTACCCTCGGAACTGTAGCAAAATGATTCCGGAAAGGATATGAATTCAGCACCCTAGACACCATCTAAACCAATTACCGAAAACTAATAGGAATAAGGGAGCTCAGCGATAGTATTTTTGTGGAGTTGGTTATTATATAGTATGGAATAGGAAGAATAGAGCAAAATCATAAAAATTCGAAAAAGCACCGATTATAATTGAAATATATTACCAAATCATGAAAAATGAAAAAATTAAACTGTTTTAATAATTCGGTGCTTGAGAAAATATAAACCCGATCTAGTTTTGCGAATATAGAATGAACGTATTTAAAAATTGTTAGTATGGGTCAAATATCAGACCAAACTTTCTCACCAACAATTTCTACACTGTCTGACAATTTCCCAAAAATATATCCGGCAACATTCTTATTATCTTAAACGTTCAGCCTTTGCAATAAATTGTATTCTGCCATTTGGGTCTAGCGATGTAACGTAGCCAAAGACGTTGACAGAGTTTGGGGGTTTGATTGGACTTGCTTGCGGTCAATAAAGAATTGCGTGAAACTAATACGGCCATAAATCTCACATGTCTGACCGGATGTTGTATTTATTGCGTGGTAAAATTGCAAGTGGAATCGAATAAGTTCAGTTAATAAAAGAGTTATTTAAGGGTGTTTTGATGTTCAGCTTCGGTCAGATAGTTTGTTTTATTACTATTTATTGATTGAAATTTGATTTAGTGCGACGTAATGGGTTTTACGGTTTTACTTACAAACAGTCTAGCTTATTTGTTTGTATTTATTGCGTAAAATAACACATCTGCAAATGTTGGTATCATTCCATATTAATATATTATTGACACCATCTCGAAAGTAGTGTTTGTAATTTTGAAGATGTACATATTTTGAATTTTTTTTATCTCCTGAAACTGTTTGTACGATTTGCGGAAGCCAATTTCTCAGTCTAGACGAAACTGTGTAGCGTTAACAACGTTATTCCAACCAGAGATGTTCCTATTGCCAAAACTGAACTCACTTATGTAACATCTGGATTTCGCTTGAATGCAAAAGTTCATTGCTTGTGGTCAATATATAGTGCAAAGCTCTGGGCTTCCAAAAAAATTCGTTTATAGCAATTGCCCTGATAAGCCTTATTGTATAGCTTGATTTGGCCAAGTAAAAACCGAGAAGTGCAAAGAGTCTTGACAATTTTGCTACAGAGCGGGCCCAATACCAGTAGTGGCAGATCGATTTCGACCAATTTCACGATTCTCGTTTCTGATATACTCGGTGAAGTAGAAAAAGGAAATCAAATTAACGTGGGCGATACATACTTGGTTGGTCGTTGCATCCTGTGTTCGTATATCATAAAATATGATAAACGAACTTCGCAACTTTCGAATATTTGGGTCCCTTCTTGATTGGCTCCAGTCTTATCTTTGCGATCAAACTCCGCTTGTGAAATTCCAAGGCCAGTTATCCAAAATGTTTTTCGCTTCTTCTGGAGTAGCATGAGGCGGTCAACTAGGCCTCTTGCTTTTTAACATCTTCATTTCTGATCCGCCGGAGATATTGTTTGGCATACCTCATCTCTTTATACCAACGACTTCAAAATCTACCACATCGTAAACACGCAACCTGACGCAACCTCCCTTCAATCCCAGCTTCAAGCTATTGAACTGTGTTCCAACGAGAATATTCTGAATCTTAACATTAACAAGTGCAATGAAATAAATTTTTCCCGTAATGTTTTCTTGTTGACTTAACATCATGGAATTGAATAGGGTTGATCATATTATAGACCTCGGCGTAGTATTGACAACAAAATGCGCATCAACCTCCACTACGACAAAATCCTAGCCAAGGCTAATAAAGAGCTCAGATTCATTAAGAGATGTGCAATAGAGTTCCGGATTATATGGGTTAGCAAGTCATTATAGTTAGTTATAGAGAAAGTTTTCACCTAAAAACGAGTTTAGAGACATCGGCAATAATGGAGTGTCATAATATCTCATAACAATTTAATTATCTTTCATCCGTAGGTATTGATACTTGACTGCGACAGAAGGAGGTAGCTTTTCGGTTGTGATTGCTGAAATCGCCAAAATAACCGAACCTGTGTCTGAAAGGTAATGTTGTTTGGAAAAATTGTCCTAAATTAAAAGACCGGCTTGGTGCTAAGTCGCGTTTTCCTACAATTTGAAAAAAAAACGACATATAAGTGTTTTGTTTCCGTTGAATGAGTCTTAAAAGTGGACTTGAAAGCCTTTGAGCCGAATTTTTAGTGGTAAAAGGAAACTTGTTTTGGTTTTTTTGCCGATTTCGTGATCGAGAGTAGGCTTTTGAGCGGTGCCCAGAGAGCAATCGTATCCATAGATGCCGCTGTACAAGCTTTGTGAAGGCGATTACATGTTTCGTTCGACTTTTGACTGTGGTAAGGACTCAGGAACATCTTCTTGTTGTGAGATGAAATCCTCGGTGATTTACATTTTAGGTTCAAACAGCCTCAGAAATTCGTTAGAGAGCTAAATGGGACGCGAAACATTCCAAATTCCTTACCGACATACAAAATAACGATCGCCGTACGTGACACTTCAAGGAAACGACACTACCGAACACATCTGACTGTGGGCTTTTTCACCCAAAAAAAAATTCGAGCATTTTCTGATTTTAATCTTTTCAAAACAAGGTTTAAGTTTTAGCTCGCCTAAACAAGTTCAACCGATTTGAAACCACTTCGATTTCACTTAAGTATCACCAACTTATTTATCGTTTTTCGTGTAAACTGATCACAGCCCACTCGATTAACAAAATTGAATCGCAAGCTAGTTGCGGCACGGTAAACAATTATCTAATTTCTAATTTATAAAGTTAGTGGCATTGAAGAGTGTAAAGCTGATTAGATACTATATCCCACTACTGCTTACGTACAAACTACTCGCCGAAATCATTTTCATGATGTAATTACCTTAAAATGCATTTAAGCATGAAACTAGTGTCGGAACAATCAGCTGCCATCTCATCATTTTTGTTTATCCGTATTTCTATCACCAACAGCAGTATGTATCACTTGTAAATAGAAAAGACACCGAGTCACCAACCAACCCCTCCTCCCTCAATCCGAATCGAGGGAGTTAAAAATGTAGAGAATAATATATATATGGATGCTTTTTAGTCAATTATTCCGTTATGCTTTCAGGATTTAGAGGAGATGAGAGCCAAGTGATGTGATGAGAAACGGAAGCAATGGATCGAGGACGGATGGTATGCATGCATACGTATACCCGCCCCGAAATCCTTGTGTGAGCATTTAATTTTCAATTTCACAGATAATCACATTCTGAGACTGAAATAATATCATTCTCTTTACCGTGTCTGGGATTGGGTTTTTGCGAAATAAAACTTTACGTTTCGAGATGCTTTCGGGGGCAAGGATTCGACGATATTTACGTGTAAGATTAGTTGGATGAATCGTAGTCAATTCTCTGGAGACATCCGATATTGGGGACGATGTTCGTTTCAGATTATTGTACATATATTTACAGACAGCTTCCAAAACAATGAGCAGGTAATCTTGTTTACATATACGAGGTCTTTTCGATGCTTTTGTTTCCGGTTCATTGTCGAAGTGCTGAGGGATATCTGGGATTGAATTTATTCTATTAGATGCCAATAAACTATGCCTTGATTACTGTTAAGATACTAAACCCCTATCCCATTACCGCCACCCTTGGAAAATTGTCGAGTTTTAAAAGGGTTTTTTGTACTTCACTGAAGGACGACGAAGTCAGTTGCTTGACTAATGTTTAGGAAATATGAATTCATCTAACAACGTCAGAGTTTTCCAATATTAGCTTTCGAAGTTCATATTAGGTTGCAGGTGAAAAGGGAATTAGTAAAATTTTGCCGAAATATTTTAGTAAAAAGCATACAAAATCAATTGTCGTCTATTATTGCGCACAGGATAAGACTGACATTAAAATTGGAAAATATGCCTTTCGGATTCCAAATGCTTTCGAAAAATCTTCTGCTGCGCTTTTCGATATTATATTACCGTCATAAACAGTTCAACCGATATCTCGCCGGCCCGTTCCAGTTTGTCACCATTCGAAAACGTCTATGCGAAATGGATTCAAATCGATATTCGGTCAACCGAATATATCCTTACGCTTGTACGAGTACAAAAACTCGCCCACTCTTCTTCCACGACGTGGAGCAATAGTCCTGCGTTTCGATATCTTGTCGGTGATATCAAAATAGCAATAGTGCCTCGACAGAAGAATGACAAGAAGCGGAGAAGTTGATCCGTTCTAGGGTGACATTTGATTTTTTAGTGGTTTTATGAATGTGAAGCATGATTTTCGTTTTATTCCTTTCACGGTATATCCATGTGGGGTAATATTTACATCATGCCAGCATCATCATCATTGCCATCATCATTCGCATCAATATCCATTCACCCTTTGCATTATTGTACTACGCTCTGTACCTACTTGCTTTGTAACGTTCTACGTAGCTACTACATTCAACTTACTACTGGTCGGCAACCTCGGGCGCAATGTGTTTTCTTTTCAGGTTATAAGAAAATACTTTTTCATTCTTTCCGTTTTTGTGAGTGCTGACAATAGGAGATGAGGTAAGTGAAAAATCTGCTTTGTGATACAAGCAAGTGACTGCAATGAAAAATCAAACGCAACACAGGGGGCTTTACGGATGAAATATTGAATATTATGTTTGATAGGTTAAGATCTAATTCAATGTGGGATTTCATTGATATTTTATAAGCCGAATTTCACGTCGAATCGAATTGCAAAGTAAACACAAATTGTTATAAACTTAATAGTAACTATTTCTCTGAAAGCATTATAAGTTTAAAAATCTAGCCGAAAAATATAGTGCATTACTCTTCCTAAGTTTTATCATTTAAATTGGCATTTTAAAAGTCATAATAATAAAAAATTTAAGCAAATCGTACCATTATATATATATATATATATATATATATATATATATATATATATATATATATATATATATATATATATATATATATATATATATATATATATATATATATATATATATATATATAGCTTGTAAAAATATTTCAATTTAAACCAATTTTTTTCCTTTTGAAGCTAGATTTATTTTGATTTTGACATATATCGACATTTCGAGGGTAATCTGCCCTCTTCTTCAGGAAGGGACCAATAGACACCGAAGAAGAGGGCAGATTACCCTCGAAATATCGATATAAACGATATCGATATAAAACGCCCCTTAGAATAACTTAATTTACACAGTTCAGCACTAGCCAGATGAAGATAAAAGCTTCTTTGTTCTGTTCTTCTCTCCACTTGGTATTTAAGAGAAGAAGTTTCACAGGAACTCTGGGTATCATATAAATCATAGCGCAGAAGTGCCGGAATAGGTCCAGAAGTTTTCCTTTTTAGCCACCATATTAGCTTGCTTCATGCAATCAATCAAAACTGATATTTTGAGCAACGCAGAAAGAAACCGAATCGGCTAATTAAACGGCTTAAAAACAACATATTGCCAGGATTCGCTTATATATCTGCCAAAATTATTAAATATGGAGATAGCACCATGCAGTTAGACCATCAGGTAGACCCAGGCAGTGCAGAGCAAAGCTATACTCAATGACTGGCAGATCTGTCCCATAACCAAGAAGAAATAAGGTCTGTTCCCGTACTACGATTAATTGCGATTAATCGCGATTAATTGCAATGAAGCTGTTCCCGTACACCGTTTTACTGAAAACTGAAAATTTCCCCTCTTTCAGTAAATTTCAGTAGGGTCTGAGCTACTGAAAAATACTGAAAAGTTTCAAACGGAGTAACTATTTTCAAATGTATGCGGCAAGCAACATATTTTTTGCGTAATGTTGCTATGAAGGTCGAATATTTTTGTGGCGATAATTTATTACAGCTTAGGATGACTTTGTAATCACTATTATTCTCCCAAAAACCGAAAACTGACACTTTTGGTTGCCAATTTTCAGGAAATACAATGAGAGCGTCCCCGTACTTTTCATGAAATTCCCCACCACATGATTCAGGAAAATTCAGTAAAATTCAGTTACTGAAAGTACGGGAACAGACCTATACACTATCCAGTTGCGATGTGTTTTTCATGAATCAAAGTGCAGATGTGTTTTTTTTTCTTTTCGTCGAAAAAGTCCCAATTGCTGAAAAAGTAATCAACTCATATCAACAGGGCATTACTTTGGGCAAATCAGCAATGGATGACATTGTACAGCTGAGGTTAAGCCATTCTTTTATCGATTATATGAATGACCATGACGAACATGGAAGTGAGACGTAGCTGCCCAAACAAAGTTGGTTCATCATTATGGTCATTTGGCATCAACAATGGTCTACAGCAAGGGTGCACATTATCCGCTTCCTCTTCAATCTGGCGCGTAAAAATTGATCCGCCGAGATATTGAGGTGAGTATAACAAATACCACCTTTGTCAATTTCATCCTATTTATGGCTTATGCTATCAGCTCTGGAATCATGTGACCAAAACAAATCAGCTAGTGCTTCATAAAAATTGAACCAGTATCGTACAATATAGAATTGCGCATATATAAGGAGAAAACGATTTATATAAATATGATAATTGTCGAGAAAACTCCCAAACTAACGAACAGGTAAAAATAAAATAAAATAGATAAAATATTGGTAGTTTTATATTATGTGCAACCAAAATAATACATTTACATTAGAAATTAAGTACTTGAAACTACAATTTCACTTTCATAATCTCTCTGATCGTGATCACCAAGGGTTAACATACCACAATATAGTCTGACGTCCCATTTGCATACTTTTAGGAAATATCTCACAAAACCCAACAGAGCTTTAGCATCTATACTATAGAAGCTTTAATGTCCACCAAAGTATCTTCAAGATCTCTTTTAGATCTGTTGTTATCTCCATTTGAGTTCCACTACAATCCGCGATTCACTCAGATTAATCAGAACAAACACGTTTCTCCATCATTTTCCATCGTTATGGTGTGAAATTCAATATTCTTCGATTTCATATTTCATTGGCAAACTACAATAGAAATATCGACATAACCGAGTGGTATATTCATAAATGCGTTCGTACATATCACCCACGTGAAAGAATCAGTGAGCACATGAATACACGGGAACGGAACGCGTTTCTTTGTTATAATCCGGCAAAGGGGCCAAGCAGAAAAATGCTGGCGCATCCTGTTATCATCGTCGAATTCATTGAATTGAAATCGCTACTCAGATCCGTATATGTATCTGCATATGCTTGTATCTTTCAGAAATATCTCATCGAAAACGAGACACAGTGAAATCGCTCGCGGATGTTGAGTACACAGAGCTTGGTACGCGTCCGCTTCTCTCGATTATTGATTTATCAAATGATATCGGCGGATTGAAAGCGAATATGATACCATCAACCCTTGCATTAGCCTTTTGTGATGAATATGTTCTCATATATTGGTAGAAAAACGCTAAAATCATCTCTTGCTCGTGCTTTTGATTCGTCCCATGTATTTGTTTGCGGGCACATGTTGCCCTGACGCTAAGAGTTAGAAGCTAAAGCCACCTTCGAACTGAAAACAGTTCATTATTTCGCAGGGGATACGAAATGAGATTAATGATGTGGTTGAATGGAGTTTGGAGGGAGAGACGATGAAATCGTGTATTTTAAAAAGAAATTATAAAATCATTCTTGAATAAGTTGTTGTGGGGTGTAGGCGAAATATATTGTTATTCATCTATGACTACCTACACCACACTAACTGATAGCTGACACCTCATGTGAGCAGCAGTCTATCATTTCTGGCAAGAAAAACACAAAGAGAGTTCCTTACGCATAAGGATGAATCCCCAAGGCTTTCACCTTTTTTATTACTCTACTTCCCGAGTCCAATGGTATAGTATGACACTGACAGCACCCATTCAGATTCTCCCTTTTCCGTGTCGGCTGTCATTCCGCGATTCATTGAATCATATCGAAAAGACACGCTCATGTCCCAAAAACCATTTCGCACGGTAAACTTAAGAAAGTTCACATATCGTCAGCGGCGTATGTGTTTTTATCTAAAATAGCTACAAAGCCGACATAAATATGGTTCGTGAGCAATTTATTTTGGGATATGGCCAACTTATCATGGTCTCGTATTGAGTGCCGAGTCGATTTCTTTAAAATAGGGAGTCATTTAAAATGTGGAAAACCTCTTATCTTTCGGGTTATGACTGTTTTTTTTCACCGTTCATCGCTTTTCAAATGACTCAAAGACTAGGATTCCGGCTGAAAAACGCGATTCAGGTCCGGACCCTGGCTTCCATATGTGATATGCGACTACACATATCCCCGTGGTCGTATACGCGAGGGTGTGTAATATTGCTCATTGAATCATTTTGAATCTATTGTTGATTTATATTTATGTGAATATGTGGAAAGGAATTTTGAAAGTTCGATGAAATCTCTGAAATCTCATGAGTTTTTATTACACAGATTTTTTTCATAGGGTCGGATTATGTCATGGTAATGGGTGAAATATTGAATAGATTACGCGAAATGATTTTAGGAGGTGGAAGTTATATGTATGTTTTTTCTGATGCTGAAAATATGTTTCTTTGATTCGAGTCATGGTTTTTTTTCTTGGGGAGTTTTATCTGTTTAGAATAATCTCATAGGAATTTATTACTCACGAAAATTGGATTTTAGCTTCTTATTCAATTTTATCGTTTGAATACTATTTCTGCCAAGCCAGTGACAATGTGGAATACTGAACAAGAGTGGACAATGAAAACTGGTTCAAAAAAAGCATAATTTACAATCAAGAGAACACACGATTAAATTTCTCATGATTTTTACATCCATTACTCATTTATTCCATTCATATTTTTAGAAAAACTTTTGCTTGACAAAGAGAAATATATTCAATCAGAGCTATGCAAGGAAGGAAAACTATTTTCTGCAACCACATTGAATCCTTCAAATTAGTTCCCTTGAGTCACGTAGAGTGTTCCTCGATGAGTGCCTCTTTTTTAAACTTTTTAACGGCAATATATTGGTTAACCCCAGCATTCAATTTTCTGTTAGGGCCATCCTAGTAGAATATTATTTGACTTTAATATTACATTCGCCCGTACTGACACCTATTTCTTTTCCCTCCTTTTGCGTTTGCTTCGTCAACACAATAGCCTTAACCTTGGTCCTCCGCCTCGAACGTTGTCTGTGTTTAAAAATACTTTAAAAAATAACGTTCTTTCATATACTCGGAATATGTCCTAATTTACTCAATTTGTTTGTTTCTTCTTCGGTCGATTAGCTTTTTATTATTCTTTTTTTGTATTATTACTCCATTCTGAATTTATTAATTTTCTTAGTTTTTATGTTATTTTCTTTTTCTTATATATATATATATATATATATATATATATATATATATATATATATATATATATATATATATATATATATTTATATATATATATATATATATATATATATATATATATATATATATATTTATATATATATATATATTTTTCTTTTTTCTTCTTGTTTAATCTATAATTGGATTTGCTCTGTGGATTTGGACATTAAATAAATAAATAAATAAAAATATATATTTTAAAGTTAGATTTTATTAGATACTGGCTTCATTTCTAGAAAATAAATAATAGTTTACTTAGATCAGTGAAAAGATTTATTTAAAACGGTTATTTATTTTTAGCCATCGTCAATACTTTTGGATATACCCAAGACACGGTCATATTGTTTCAAGAGCTATACAACAATTGGAGTCAGAAGTGGAATTCTTTTGCGTTCGTAAATCGATTGCAAGTTTTCATCGGATTTGTGGAAAGGGCTAATTTGTGAAAAACGCGCACAGCACAACCGGGACAATAATTGAAATATTTAGCAGTGTACCACTAATAGGAACTGCACTGGAACTTCTTCAGATCATACCAGTTGAAAATTACTCCAGTTGTTCCAGCCTCACAAATACTCTAGACATGCGGTATGGTGAGGATTACTACAGAAGTTCATCTAAGAACGCGAGCCCAGAAACCAAAAGAAACATTTTAACAGCTGAGTTATGATATTGAGCGTCTGGCACTTTTGTTCTATTCTAAGGATGCGTTCGTCCATTGATAGCCCGATGAGGAACTTTAACGGGCTCTTCGCCGAGCTCCTAAGTGGTCGCTAAAGCACGCTTCATCATTTGTTTACATTTACGAATCGGTAAAACGGCCATTTAAGAAAAACGTTTAAGCCCGTGTGATGCATGACGAATGATGAGTTCAAATGGGCAAAAGAATGATGAGTTCAAATGGTCTGGTTATTTTGCAGTAGCAAAGTGAGTAAGGAAATAAATTTATAGAGTAGAAGTTGGCCCACAACGCCGATGCTCTTTAAATTATCACAGTTGCTCCTTAAACTATCACGTTTCGATGGCGGAGCATTTGTCAATCACAACAAAGTGAATTCTGTGAGCTGACTGCAGCTACAAATGTAGCTGCAAGGTATTTTGCCTCAATGTTGGTTTGCACACCTCCTTTTTGCCTTCATATGGCACCAACAACAAGCAATTCACGAAGCCCAGAGCTGTCTCCGCGGCTCAAAACTATGTCTACCAAAGACGAGGCATCTTTAGTCTTGAACAATATACAAAGCCTAAGAACCTTTCTTCGACTGTTAGTAAATTCCGTTAGTAAGTAGTAAAGTCCGTTAGTAAACCTCACTGCAATTGAAAGTTGTTCATGTTTGTAGGCCCTTGCTTCCTTTGCCATTATAACTATCAGTCCGCCCTCTTTTATTTCATCTATGATGTCCTCGTGAACGATTTATTCATTATTTTTATTTATCATTTTTCTTAACTAAGTTTAAGATCTGCACAATAGTAGTTAGCAATTTTGTTTTGAAAATATTTTTCAAAATTTACAAAATGCTTTGCGAACAGCTCACAAAATTTCAAAAAGTGTCTGTGACTATCTCCGGCACCTAAAAACAAGCCCTTGACGACTGAGGTATATCTATCGTAAGGTCGATCACCTTTTCCAAATAATATCGTTTCATCGATAATACTACTCTAGTTCATGCACTGCTTTACTGACTGATTTCTCGGCACTGTAAGAGACATTGTATGCCTTGTGTCCTAAAACTTCGTTATTGAGGAGCGCATTGGCTGGTCGCTACAGCCCCACCCCACACATTACGATGCACCAATGCTCAATACTCGAATGGGGTTAAACATTTCCAAAACATTTTCATAACCAAGCTTGAAACATACCCAATTTTCATGTCCTAAATTTATGGTTTTTTTTTCAAATAGTTAATTATTAAATTCACTAACATGGGCACTGTCATCGAGGGGTCAAAGATATTTTGTGTTGGTAGACATACATATACATATATACATACATATACATATATTATGTAAAGCAATGTAAATTTTTGTGCAAAGTGACTCATATACTAATTTCCTTCGAAAATGAAATCAGTAAAAAGTAAAAAGTAAAAAGTTGTATTACTACTATTCATGAAACGTCTCAGCATCAAACATTTGTTCAATATATTTCAAATCAACCATCTAAATTCCAATTGAGTACATCACTCTCTTATCTAATAAATTCTTAACATCAAGTTCGATCGTTTCTTACAATTAATCGAATGATTCATCTGCTATTTGTAAAAGGCTATCGCCCTTTCAACCTATTCAAGATTAATTTAGTAGTCATTAATTCTGTAATTAATATTCATTTGATAGTTGTTACATCAATATTCCATACAAATCAATGTCTACCATCAAAAGCAATAGAGTGTCTTATCAGTTCAATTTACTTCGCCGACAATTTACTTCCTCAAACTTTTTCGATTTCAATTTTTCACAGCCATAGAAAATATCCGTTCCAATGAAAATCAAGCTGTTTTTTATGACAAAATTTTCATATAATCTTCAAATCGGGGGGAAAAAACCTCCGAAAAATGTAAATATTTTTCATCAATGCACCAAAAATTGATGAATCGACTGGAAATTGATTATGACAGAATGAAAAGTAATTCAGTAAAAGTTATAGCAGGATAGTTCTGCTTCCCCCCACAAAATCATGCTCGGTCCACTGGCCTAACAGCAATAAATCTAGCTATGGTCTGTCCATGTTACTTCCATGTCCAGCAAAACACCGAGGGACGTCCGGCAAAATGACCATTTCAATTTTCGATGTATGAAATTTCAATTTGAAGTGTTTTCGGCAAATCGAAACTCTGATTCTCGGTCTCGTCCCCATGAATCTTCTAGTTCCTGATAAAGTCAACGCCTGCCTGATTCAACACAGCACATAGCACAGAATAAGATTTATACAAAAACTGATTGTGACGTAGACTTGACAAGTATAAATCGCTTTTCAATACGCAACTCACTTTTCCCGTTTCGATTTCTCCCAAAGTGTGGGTGTGCGTGGTGAGTGCAGACAAGTCCAGGGAAGAACGCAGAAGAGTGTCGGTGGCGACGACATGGAACACACAATATCTGAAGCTCGATGCGTAGTCAATGCTAAGCTCCATAAAAACAATAATCCCATAAAATTCTGCTTATCTTGGTCTATTCCCAGTACTTAGGGCACTGATTTGAAAAAGCCCCCCATCGAATTGTTGCGAGTGGGTTTTCTTGAGCATTTTCCATTTTTCCCAGGCAGAGAAACGAAAGTGAAACGAAAAAAATACCGAAAAATACGAGGGAAAATATGATTTTTATGTGACTCCTGGGAATAGTCCTGGTAAAATGTTTTTTATTAATAAATAAAATCCGAATCAAATGTACTATGTGTGAGTGGAGCATCGAAGAAGTGATGGAAAACGATTCGAAAGAGCTTGAAGGTGGATTTCACGGACAATCCACAGGGATTTGAACCGAAACTCATTGATACGGCCAATCGAGATTTTTTATATGCGCTTATCACGCCAAGATTATTTTCTTTTCGATGGGAATGGAGCGGTAAATAGCAGTGAATAAATATTTTTGATTATGTGCTGGTGGATCGTGGAGAATATTCAATTTTATCGATTTTGAACTATTATTTTTTTTTTGTAGCTTGAATTGAAAATTAATTTTTTAATTGCATATATTGACCAGGTCCGAATGTATGGAGGGTGAATGCCATTATGTGTATTGAATTCACAATAATATATTGAATTGTTTTAAACGTACCAAAATACGGCAAATTTTCCATGAGTTGTTGTAGTTTGAATAATTGAAAGCGAATAATTTATCCCGTATTATTGGAAAATGAAACAAAAAAATCGATACTTAATAATAAAATATCCGCGAAACACATGTTTCAAACATACAAGGAAAAAATTATCGAAGGTCATGAGCTACTATGACCCAATAAATGAATCGAAATTCATCGGTTATAAAGATTTTCAGGGTTACTACTCGCATGAGTTTCAAAATAGAAGAAAACGGAGCACTGGTTTTCTTGCACTTATTTTCATTACAGGATGTCTATAAAAACATTGAAAACGAAGACGTGACTTTTCTAATATCCTAGGTTGAGAGAAGAGTAGAGCCAAGCAACTCTGATCTTCGTGTCGATTGTAGGGGAGAGCGGGGCTGGAAGTTCTGATTTTCATATAACATGAAGTTTCATTATGAAAATGAAGGGTTTCATTTTCAACATGAGCAAATATTGAACCGATATTTATCGTTCTTTGTAATATTATAGTCAATTCTGCTCATATCTCAATAGTTTTTTTTACAGAAGCAAATTTTGGTCAAATTTAGAAGCGGAACATTTAACCCCGCTTTGGAGTTAATTTTTTTTTTTTAATTTTTACACGTGCTACATTCTACCCACTGTTTTCTTGGACGATAATTTGAATAGGAACCACAACAAATTATGCAGTACCATTCAACATCGTTATCGCTATCACTCTGGCTTTCTTGTAATACTCTTCGCTTAACTTTTTCTTGAGATTTGCTCTTCTCTTTCCACTTGATTTTACCTTTTCCTTACCTTGTTATCGTCTTTTTCTTTTTTCGCTTCTATGCAATGTTTTCATTCTTTTTTGTCTTTTTCTTTATTTGTCTTCTTCAGCCAACGCATTTTTTCGATTGTGTTAGTTTAAATAGTCGTTTTTCTTATACGTCATTTGGTAAACATCAGCAATCTTGGTGGTGCCTTTGGTAAAGGTTTCGCAATTTCAAGGCTAAACACAGCTATAGCATTTGTCTTTGCTGGTGTTAATTGAAGTTCTTGGTCAGTATTCAGTGTCAAAGAGTCAGTCTGATGGACATCAGTCTGATGGACATCACTCTGATTTGTTGTCGAATGCTGAGATTGTTCAGCATTCTGCATTGATATTAAAGTCGTCAAAGGCTCCGGCTGCACATTGCTCATTCGAATGTTGGATGGTCCTGGCTGGACATCATATTGTGTCGGAATTGAGCTTCTAGAAGACTGGGGGGGTTCTTCATTTGACACAGCTTGAGATGAAGTAGCTTCCGACAATGGCTGATCTATCATCAAAGTTGGAGCAAAACAATCGGGGTTATAAGGGCATATTTCAATCTTTTTGAATGCATTCATAATATTTGTAGGGGATGCTGCTAAAGGCCATCCTGTTTTAACAATTCCAGAAATTTCATAGATTGACATGATTTTGCCGGGGTTTTTATGGAGCCAGTCATCATGGGCTTTGGTACAGTATGTTTTAAAAGACCCGTGGATGACAGCATCCACAGGTTGCAGCATATGGGTGCAGTGAAGGCGAAATGACAACATGATGGTGGAAACGGCTTCAGCTTTTTCAACTACATTAATCTCAATGTGTGATGAGTGATTGTCTAATAATATTCAACACCGGTTCTTCTGGGGTGGGCTTAGTAAACTTTATGCAATGGTCCACATATTGAGAAATTCAATAGAAGCCATCCATTCTGTGCTATTTGCAACCCCGACTGACTCAGGGGACCATCCTCAAAAACAAGTCTTTATACTTTAAACGATGGGAACACAAACATTGGTGGTATGGTGTTTCCCGTGGTGTTTCACGGTAACAAAAGTGCCGCGCTCAGCAGACACTGTAGCACCTACCTGCTTTGTAACTTTTTCGGCCACTTTTTTGGCTTCAACACAGTCGTTACTTCAGCCTTGTCTAGGTTCCAGATTCTTAATGGTGTCAATTTATATTTTACGAGTAATTTTTAGTACTCCTATCTCGATTTCATTTTCTTGGTGAATCGTTATATGTTGGCTTTTGAGAATTTTTTGATAGACCCTACTCCTCAAGCAATTGTGTTGTTTATTTTGCACTCTGCATTCCTATTGCATTCTGTATTTTAAAGTTTCCGAACTTGAGCCTCTTATTATTACCGTGATGTTTTTCGTGTATCCGAATGTATATCTTACGCATACATAAATACTATTCTAAATTTGAATATTGTTTACGCCTGAAAATAACCACGTAAATATTATTCTTCCAAGTATTATTGCTGAAAGTTTTGATCTAACGTCAGTAGCAGGTGGTTTCTGGGATTGCACTATCCTCGCTTTGAAACAAGAGTAGGAGTAGGTGTTTTTGCTAAATCTGCTTTTATTCTTGCAGTAAACTTTTCAATTACTTAGTGTTGCTTCATTAGTTGAAATCTTTTGTGTTCAAAAAAAAAAGTTTGTGTAGTATGAACCTATAAATTGATTTACACACATAGACCGAACTAAGCAGCATCTTGAAATTAAGTTAATCTGTTTGTTCTCTTTTTTTTGGGTATGTCTATCTCTAGAATCTGCAATCAGTTCATAATGCTAGCTTTATAGCTTCAATAAACATTTCAAAGATACTTATTTAATATTTGAACTGACAAAATAACAAAATGTATTGAAAATGAATGTAACGTTCCCTTCAAATCGAAGGATTCTTGAATGATTCGAAGCTAATTTATTACTCCCTTGTGTTTTTCATGTAACCACTTTCAATATACACGCTCCTTTCTTCATCGGTCTTCTGCTGTTCGTCTGCATTTCGGTGTTCTATCGAATTGTTTAAATTTAATTCGTCATTAGCATAATACGTCATCCATCATAAGCTGTCAGAAACTGGTGACTAAATTCGATTAGTCGAAATTTATTTACATTTTATGCAAACACACACGAACGTAGTAGTAGCGTACCGTTCAAATATGAAACGTTATAATTCGCTGTTTGGTTGGTTTCCTTCAAATTTCGTGGTTCAGTTTTTCATATGTCGAATATATTAGCATTCAATAGAAAAAGAAAAGAAAGAATGGATTATAATGACTAAGGCATTAATGTTGTGAAATTGATGAGTTATGTGTGTTTGAACATATGAACAGTTTCAATTTAAAATGTGCTGAGTGAGAGGTTTAATTTGAAGCAAGGATAATTCATGTCAAATCAACCACACGCGACTCTTTCACAGGAGCCGTTCTGAAATTTCGTAGCTTCTTGATGTTATAACTAAGCTCGAGGCAAATAATTGCTTAAAGAGCGAAATAATCCTATAGACAACTGATCAACTTTAAATGTCGATAAATATCTAAATAGAATCGTCAAATGAAATGTTTATGAACAAACACTAACAAATATGTATAAATGCAAGATATTGTAAATTATTTTTATTAGCTCTAAAAACATATTCTCGAAATCATTTCAGATTTATGCAGTATGAAATATTATACTGTTAACATTGTAATCAAAACCATGACGATATGTTTGAGTGTTCGCACATTACGTGCAATTTAATTAGAATCCCATACAAAATCTCCGCCATGTAAACATTTCTTACGAAATAGATGCTATACTTAATATTAAATTTCTCATAGGATATTAAAATAATTTGAGACTACACTTGGTTGTTATTTTCGGTTCTTGTATGTAAGTCCTACATTCGCGCTTATTCCTATCAAGAGCCCTTGCATACATACATATACGCGTCAGCATAAGAGCAACAGCAACTATGTACGAATATAGTTGAATTATTCTCGAAATCATGATTGTAGTTTAAATTAGATACGATAGGAAGATGTTTGGTAATAGTCCAGTCAAAATAGACTAAATTATGATCCAAGTTTGCATTAATTCCCAACAAGCTGAATTTTTGTGTGGGCCTTGGTACTGGCGTGTTGAACAAAATGTCAAAAGTCCCCATCGATCCGAGTGCTGCGTCGCTTTTTATACGGGGTCAAAGGTCACCAAAAGTGACCTTTCCCAAATATCTCAGTAACGGTTACGTCTTCAGAAAAACAATGTATGATGAATTTGTAGCTTAGCAAATTTCCAACAAAAAAGATTATATAGCTTTTTCCTGTAACTATAACCGTTTTTGAGATATATTGATCTAAACATTTGTTACTAACAGCACCCTCATTCTCAAAGGCATGTTGATATTATCCGATTTTGATTACGACTTGGCATGTTTGTGAGTTTGTTTTTCTATATTTAAGAGGCGCATGAAAAAAAACATGGACACAAACTTATCTACCAGACTGCAGGGTAGGTGGAAAAGTGTACTCCGAAAAGTTACCACCATCCCCCCGCCCCCCTTTGCCATAAAACTTGTAGGGACATCTGTTCGCTACTCTCTTCTCCGAAAAAAACTATATTGCGGCATCATTTATGGGATATTCCACGAAAGAGCAGGACAAAACAACCAAATTGCAGGTGGAAATAGGTTTTGTGACATATCATGGGCCTAGGAGCATGAAAAAGCAAGATAATATCGTGGCATAATTCTGTAAACGCTCATTCCTGACATTATAGGAGCTCAATCCGATGCAGATTATCCCCGAATAATCAGTTTTTTTGCCAATCCTGTGATGGCTGCATAAAGCCAAAGGGATATGACACGTCTCGAAACCAATTTGCACCTGAAGTTACGTGACCTTGCCCTGATCGTTCATGGGATAAGACGGTATGGAAAAAAAACTAAAAAAAACGGGTATTTCGGGGTGGTTCGTTTGCAGGGGTGGGTAGGGTGTGGGAAGGGTGTGGATGTAGGGCTGGTCGTGCGGTGTCAAGAATAGGCAATTAATAGGATAAAAAGTGATCCTACCTTGTTTAACAGTGGGCAAAGAGTAGGCAACGAGCTCATTTCTGAAGATTTGGGATGGATGCTCAGGATACCGTTTTATGGCAAAGGGGGAGGGGGGAACTTTTCGGAGCACACTTTTCCACCTACCCTGGAGTCTGGTAGATAAGTTTGTTTACATGTTTTTTCTATGCGCCTCTTAAATATAGAAAAACAAACTCACAAATATGCCAAGTCGTAATCGAAATCGGATAATATCAACATGCCTTTGAGAATGAGGGTGCTGTTAGTAACAAATGTTTAGATCAATATATCTCAAAAACGGTTATAGTTACAGGAAAAAGCTATATAATCTTTTTTGTTGGAAATTTGCTAAGCTACATATTCATCATACATTGTTTTTCTGAAGACGTAACCGTTACTGAGATATTTGGGAAAGGTCACTTTTGGTGACCTTTGACCCCGTATAAAAAGCGACGCAGCACTCGGATCGATGGGGACTTTTGACATTTTGTTCAACACGCCAGTACCAAGGCCCACACAAAAATTCAGCTTGTTGGGAATTAATGCAAACTGGAATGTCTATTTTGACTGGACTATAATGGAATATAGCATACGTACAGGAAAGGATCGTAGAATGTGTATTATGTGCGACATGCAGAATGTAGTTTTAACCCAAACCCTTCTAAGATTATTATTTTGTTGATATCGTCGCCGAGCACGGCATCAGCCCAGTTGACGAGGAGGGGGCAAAAACTGTGGGCACAACTCCGGCTACAACAATTCGTTCGGGTATCGGATGCCGTCTTCAGGTCTCCAAGGATGAACGGAGGATTTCTTGATACATACTTGCTGAATGACGGTAACTAGTCGAAGAAAATGCTCGCAGCCGGGTAGGAGAGTTTGTTTGACTAATGGCTATTTAATAAGTTCTCAATTATAAACCCAAAGACGAATGAGAGAACGTGAGCATACATAATCGAATCATGTTTTCGACTGGTACGATAGTGGCGGAAGGAAATTGGGAAAACATACAGCATATCTAGTTTAGGTTCGGCTCAGCGACGTATCCCCGACGGTATTTGGTATTTAATAAAAAGGGGTTATCGCCGGTTTGGCAATTCCGGACCGAACAATATTTACTCGAACCTTGCTTTACTACCAACGGCTACCAAGATTTTCCAATTTTCTTTACGAAATTATTACTCTTGCCAGTTCCGAAGGCTATAAAGGTAGACGGGGCTGTAGGAAATCTCAGTACAGTGTTGTGCAGATACCGGCAAATAACATGAACCCCATACCGTATCTGTATCTAATTTCTATTAAGGATGGAACGGATGATATGGACACAACAAAACACTATCGGATACGGAACAATAGATATGTACCTAATAGTCACCGGTTATAGTCGAGAGGGAGGCGTTAAAAAGGACGGTGATGCTTCATTTGCTCGATTTCATTAGTGTTTGCTTGAATAGTTCAGCACAGTTTCTCTTTATTTAACGCACAGAATATTTGGTTAGTCAGATAATTGAATGGAAGGACTCCATAATATCCCACGCACATAAAACTTTCAATGAATTCAAAGGGTACTCAACGCCACCATGTCATTTAGAGCGGTGCGATAAGAATCTGTTTAAATGATTTTGAAGAATTGATAATATTTGATGTACCTTTAAAACAACTATATGCGTAGTTTTCTAATGTCGTAGACGTAAGAATACTGCCCTGTTAATCCTTTCGTTTGTTTTCAGTTTCTAATACTTCGAAAGTTGATTAGCTACGAATTGATTTATTTTTAGTATCTAAAAGTATTTCGCTAGTAAAAATAGCTTGCTGGCTTATGGTGTTAATTTAGCATCTTGTTCCCCCAAACACAAAAGAGGTGAGCAGAATGAAGCAGCAAATTTGATATATCAAAAATTTAAAAAAAACGCTTCATTGAAAACATACTGAAAAAAACATTATTCAATAATTTTTTATCTGTTTCAATATTCAGTTAATTTATGCATATTTATGAAAGAGTTTAGGATGTCTACAAATCATTGTGGTGACAGCTGTATAACGATAACTAAATGACATTATCGGTTCCACACGAGGTATCTGTCACAAAATTTGATGAAAGTTACTGTTGATTTTTCAGAATATAATAATTGTTAAAAATAAACAAATAAAATATAATAAATAAAATACCCCACTTTACCTTTCAAAAAAGGAATCAAACTCGCAATTCTACGATCTAAAGGAACCACGGTACAAAACGATTAACTATACATAACATTTCCCTTAACTTTCTAACATGCACATTCACGCATGACGAATTCGGACCTATATTTTTAATCATATTATTTATTTATTTATTAACTATCTATATTTATCATCAAAAAATATAAAAAATGTGAGTTTAAAAAATACATAAATAAAACAAGATCGTTTCAATATTGGCGATTAAGCCCACGTTGGGCGCTAATTTATTTTTGCAAATAAATTTCTGTAGATATATACTTACATAAATACATAATTGCGGTGGGGTTTCTCCATGTTAAACCAAAAAATTTTTAGATAATATGGCCAGTACTTATAAATTAAAATCCATGAAAAGGATTTGGGGAATAAGATATATTATTCGAAGTCATCATAACAGATATTACATCCACAGACTAAAATACAATCAATTTTCCATCGTTCTTCCGCTAATTTTCATTCTTTACCATAGCTAAGAATAACTACCCCTTCTTCCAATGGAAAGGCGATCTATCATTTTTTTTCGATTTTATAATCGATTTTTATATTTGTCGATTTGCTCTTTTCCACCATAATTTCTCTTATCAGTCCTTTTCCATCCCAACAAAACAATATTCTCACTAAAGATTTCGAAGCTATTGAAAATATCTGCTGTCGCTGTTGCTTTTTCAACGAACATCACAGACACACTACCATCATTTATTGCATAGTCGACGTCGTCCCGTTGAGTTTCTTTTTTGGGTTGAAAATTAATTAAACTCAAATAAGTTGGTTGCCGGTTAAATAGAAGGCTCACTACCAGAGCTGCATATAGAAACAGTAAAAGACAAGACATGCTTCGGGGTTGTACTTTCGAGGCGAAATGCTGGGAAATACTGTACTTAATACAAATTTACTAAAATATACCCATAAATGTATCGTTGTACATTCTTTGATTTTAAACGAAGAGAAAACGAAAGAAGAAACCCATCACTGCTGAAAACACTTAGATAGTCGGAACGGAATAATATAGATGCACGAGAGACAGAATAGTATCTATCGAATATAAAATACTTCTTTTTCTTCCTCGCTTGGCTGCTGGTCTGAGCTTAGAGCAAAAGCGTTGCAAAAAGCAGCCATTGCAATAGCAACTGACAGTTTCCGCATCAGCTTGGAACGTTGAAAAGAAAATAAAGAAAAACTTAAACACAAAATATAGCTCTTCTGGCGTAAGAAATTAAAATTTATAATTAATTTACAGTTATGAAAGAAGATAGTATTTTTTGGTCGTGAATCGATCGATTGAAATGGTTTTTTTTTTACCTGAGTTTAGCCTGTGCTGCTGAGAAAGGAGTGGTCAGTTCCAGCTAGATTTGTACTAAGATACGATAAATACCGTGTAGCGAAAAAAGCTGGGATAGAATGCTAGCATAGGGTTTCAGGCACCGATTATTTTCGGAATTGACCAGAAAAATTTTAATACTTATAACTTTTTTTACTCCTCTAACTCCCGATGCAGTTTGGTGGTGGCAAGGATCATGTTCGGTAGAATATTCAGCCAAAATAGACAGAACGCCTTTACTTTTCTTCGAAAATTAGACTTTATAGTGTTTCTACACTTTCAATACCTGGTGGCGGGAAAATAACTCCCTTATGACAACCACAATTTGTTAAAATCCTTAACTTTATTCTAAACTATGTTTGCTGAACTTCACTCTATATATGAGTAATCATCCCCAGGCGGTGGGGGGAATAAGCGCTGGTTGAACTATACATATTCTTCTGGTATGCCCTCCCTGGGAAGCACGAGCGAGGAGTATTCCTGCTTTTCTTTTTGGAATTGCAACGAATATAAAAGGGGTGGCATCTAACACGTTCTTCGGCTGGTGTATGGAGGGTCATGTTGGCTTGCGAAAATGGCTTAAAGAAGCTAAACACTCTCTTCACCTCTCCATGGTCAGTAAAGGCCTGACAGGAATTTACGGCGGATCTTAGAATATGAATTCTATGATCGAAGTTATCGGTTTGGCAAATGTAAATGATATATTTGAGAAGCTTCTGCAATGAAGAATTGTGTAGGAGGTACAAGTAGTAAAAAAATTTATGATCGAGGAGGTGCTGACAATTAGACAGATGGTCCATAATATTGCAGTGACTGAATCAATGATAAAAGAACATAGATGCGATCATTGTTGTTGGATTGAATAGTTAAAAAAGTAGGACACATGAAGACTTAAAGTTTGAAGCTGAGAGGAAGCTCAGTCAATTAGGGGCAAGGTTTGCACAATGATATTGCAGATAGTCGAATCAATAGAATGGAAAACGTACTGTTTGATTATGAACGTTTTGAAGACGATTCGATTGGTTGAAGATTGAACGAAATTTGGTGAAACAAGTAGGATCAGGTTAAGCCAAGCAACTTGAATTTAAAAGTAGTAGCCTTAAAGTAGTAACGATTGGAGACGGAGGTCAGGTTCGGTGTGTGAGCAGTGCTCCCACTCACGCACTGGGATTTGGCAATGATGGACGAATGAAGAGGGATTTGGATTGACTGAAACTTTGAACGATATTGAAGGCGCGGATGCTAATGAAAATGACGAAGGAAATAGATGAAATATTTGAAGTGATGCCGTAGTAGAATGGCAGGCTTTCCTGGCCTGGGTCCAGTCCATAGACATTACTGTGATCAAACATTACTGAGCACATCCATATGAATTATAGGCCTTCATGCCTTCATATGAAAAGACAAGCTTCATCCGAAAGATGGTGTTGGGGGGTTTACCATGAATAACCCTTCTAACGAGCGTCGGTATGGCAAGGGCAGGTATAGCCCCCACTTTCACACAAACCGAGAGTGCACCTGCTATTGAGGTTGGCTTCCATAGTGGGAGCATCCCGGGGATGTGTTTTATAGGCTATCTAGTATGGATTTGTTATCTGCAATGACCAGAAACCGATTCCGAACCTGACGCTTGCTTAGGAGTAATGTGATCAGCATTCTCCACCTGGACCCAGGAAAACAGGCTAACAAAAATGCATTAAGATAGGTGCGCATTTTACTATTAATGAATTTGAACATCACGGGTCAGACTAAGAATGGTAATATTTACAAAAGTCAATATTCTATTGATCGTGCAACATTCTGGTCCCCGTCCTAATGGTGGACTCTCTGATTAAGCTTCAGTGCGGGAGCAGAGGTAAAGCAAATAGAGTCGTAATACCACTAATCAGATATTCGAATAACTCAACATAACTAATATAAAATAATAAACATCTTCTATATTTGATTTTTTTTTTTGTGTTTTTATAATTTTTATTATGCACTATCTATTTGATGTGTTTATTACATCAGTTTGTTACTTTTGTTTCTAAATATGTCTCGAAACGTATATAACGACATATATACTTTCACCAAAATTTCATTTCATTATTAAACTTCAGGCTTAACAGGGTACTATTGTCATCTTTCAGGTGTAAAACATATTTAATTTCCATTATTTGTACATATACTCCCAACTTCTTCAAAATCGGCTTACGCATTAAAACATGTTCCTTAAAGATATTCAATCCAAGTTTTCTATTTCACACATCCACTTGCATCAATATTGAAGGCTCTCTTCCGTTACCTAGCTCCTTTCAAAACTTTTACCATTCTTGTACTTAAACTTCAGCCAACTCGGAAATTGTCAGGTAAATAATTGTTGCTCTTTCTTTCCACAAAACACAATTTAAATCCAACCACAATGCCGCCAATATCCTCCACAAGTCAACTTAAAAGGCGGAAAACTCTTGTCGAACAGGCAACATTAACAGAAGTACGTTCAGTTCGAGAACATCACAATCGAGTATTTGTGTGTCCCCCCTATTTCGGCAGTGCGAGAAAAGACCCTTGTGAAATCGTCCTCTTTCCTTATTACTCTCGATTTCAAAAGAAAAAAGGGGTGATGAAGTTTTAAAAAGATTAAGTAATTATGTGGCCGACAGAAACGACGGTCAACCCTTGGTCCTTCGCCGAACCGGCGGCGGTGGCGGCGGCGGCAGTCATTCAAGCGACTGAGTGAAAATATTAAGAGCACGAGCATTGTTGATGCCTATTTGCTGGTGTCATGCCGATCGGAGAGACGGGCCAACTTGAAAAATGTCTGTTAAATGGGAAAATTATTATTTTAATTCTTTTCATTTTCTTATGAAACGTCTTTTGTTTTGGCAAGAAATTATGGGGAAAACTTTTAATTGGAGAACGCGGTAATGAATTGAAAGGAAAATGTAAAAGAGAAGAGACTCTTTTTCGTGCAAACAATGCTATGTTGCTATCTGTATTTTGAATGAGAACAAATAATTGAGGTTCGTCTTTAATGATACGATATCACAAAAGTTTTTGGTAAATACCTAAAACTTGAATTTACACGTGGAAGAAGGTGGATTATAAAAATCTTTGTCATTTAAAAACAAATTGGTCACGTCAACCTGTTTTCGTGTCGGTAAAAAAAAATCAGAATTAATTCGAAGAGTTGAACTTGTCTAGGCAATGTTTTGTAGGTAAATTCACTGCTAATCAGTAGGTCCACTTTGAATTTAAATAAGTCTCAAACGAGTCAAATTAGGCAAAAATCATTTGGGGAAAACATACTGTCCAAACTTTATAATGCATTTTGAAAATTAAATTAAATAGTATAGCGGGGCGTGCCTTAACAATTGCCAGCCAGTTTGGTTACACTGACAGCTGTCATCTAGAATCAGGCGATCCATAGTGACATCCTCTGCAGTGGAAAACTTTGCAGTTTATAGTATACAATTTTTGGAGGATTTATTTTTGTTTTTTTTTCTGTTAAATGGAAACTCATGCAAAAGAAAAATGAGAAGAACGTACGTGCGAGAGAAACTTCTATGTTTTGGCTTAACAATATGAGGGCTCTGAAAAAAATATGGCAACGAAACCTAAATCAAGCAGTAGAATGCCAAAAAGTAAGACCATTCTTTCCATTTATGATACTCAGCTGTCATCATCGAACCAAAGGATGATCTTCTGTTGGATGTTTACCCCCGACAAGAGGATATAACTTATGCAGCAACGAATTGTATTAGAAATATTGTATGCTCGTGGACATGGTTCCTGATCAAATCAGGCTCATCAGGTTGCGGTGGGACAGATAGTTTGTTCATAAAGTGAAGAAAATCAGGCTCACGATATTTATGAGGCAGTATAGGATGTGCTATAAGGGAGGCCATGTCTTTGGTGTAGCTATGTATGCTAAAACATCAGAGAAAAACTGAGTTTATCAAAACTGACAATCATCTAAAATTATCAATTGGAGCAGTCCTAGACCGGAAAAAAATGGTTGCTGCACCATTGTTCCATGGAGGTTTTGTCTTATTTCTCTTTAAAGGCAAATGTTTGGCAAATTACTTTGCTCTTTTCTTTTATTGTTTGTTTATTCGAACCGGCATTTCCCCCAAGCATTTAGAATGTTGAAAAATATCAGGGCATTTTGTAGCCAGGATTTATTTTAACGCGTTGTTGCTCCGTATGCTTTCTCGAATGAAGCAACTGATTCTTGAAACTTCATTTTAATTTTAAATCTTTCCTTGTAATTTGCTACTTCGTGATAGTCACACACCTATAATTTGGTGGCCCCCTACCAAAAAATTTTGTGTTTTTTTTGTGGTTTGAACTTAGGCTCCTAATCAATGTCACCTTTGATGGCTGCATTAAGACATGCTGGACCTTCATTTTCTTCTGATTTCTTCCTACAGAAGTTTACAAGCCACTCTCGTAAAAATAGAGACTGACTTTTCTCGACTTCATCTTGATTTTGGTATGCATACCTTCTAACACACAGAACCTCTATCAAGACTTTCATTGCCTCTTCTGTATAACTGTAATTGGGCAATCTTGCCTGTTGTATTGAATACGTACCAAATAAATAAATAAATAAAAAAATAAAAATAAATAAATAACAAGGGCACACACTTTTTCGTGCAAAGTCTGAGCGCCCAAACCCACCATTGAAGAGCCGCGAGAGGCAACCAAGTTGAATAAGTTCATCGCAGAATTACAATCAAGCCTGCACATCTTTGGTCCTAGGAGTACCAATTCTCTAGACCCAATTGCTCCCAAATTTCCACATTAATGTCCTCGGTGAGCTGCAGTCTAGCCACAGGCCAGTTCTTTCCCGCATCGATAGCATCTTCATCGGCAGCCCACCAATATGAAAAGACATCACCAACTGGGAAACTTTCCGCGTCCCGCTTGATCAAGTAGCGAACCCAGAAACACCAGTGGCAAGGAAAATTTCAGCAAAAGCTAATGTAGAAAATTGAACTCCACTGATAACTATCATTTCCTTCCAGGACTTCTATACTTTCACGCTATCAGTAGAATCTACCTTCTGATTTCCCATCCACATACTTTCTTCGTTTCAACCGATTTTTCGGCATTTTTTCTATTCAAGCTCTTTGAATCCATAATCAATCGTTATCGTTGCTACTGTTTCCTCTTTAATGAGCCAGAATTTCGCCCAATTTAATTTCGGAGTCAATACTTTTCGGGTTTCTCTAAAATGGTGAATCACAAAAACCCTTGGTATTTGCTATTTATATATATTAGCATCCCAATAATAGTTTCTTGTATTCAATTGATGTTTTAATTAATAAAAATAATTGATTGATTTATTTGTTCCCAATAAAAACTTATTTCAGCTAAATTTAATTAGTTTTTTTTATGTTTAAGATGTTTACTTACCACTAGAAATAATTCGAATTGGACTGTTTTTAGATGATTTTTATTTTAATTTTTTTCGGAAAATTATGGGTTCTTGTGAAACTCCCACACATCGAGAAAAACGGTAATATTTTGTTAAAATCTATATAAATTTTTAGTGAAAAATACTGCAAGTACGCAAATTGGGTGTGTCACGCACTTAAGGTTCAACGAAAACCTAGATACTAAATTTGGAAGTATTTTGAACAAACATTCAATGTCATTATTTCGTTTAAATATGCAACCATTTCGCAATTATTTTTAAATCTACGTTTAATTACACGACATCAAGAAAACAATGCTTCAATCGATTTTCTAGACAAACGACTATTTCTCACTTCAATCAAAGCCAATTCAAATAAACTTTCACGTTTATCACATTCAAATAGCAGCATTACGACAAAATCCTATACCACTGTCATTTACTAGTCGAAATCAGATAATATTATTAACGGATTATTAATCCAACAAGAAAGGGTTAAGTAAACAGACCTTGTGATTTTAATTTAAATTTAATGAAGGCTTTTTCAGGTTTACGATGGAGCGGGTCGCCGTCATACTCAAAGGCTTTTTCGAAATCTCCATCCAAAATAATACAACTCCTTCTTCGTTCACCAAATCTACCACTGTTCTATTAACGCATCGTCGTGGGCTCGTTTCCGCATTAGAGTCAGTCATTGCTCCTTACGTCGTCATCCGTAAAACGCAGGCAATTTGGATTTTCTTATTGTTCGTCAGATGTACTCCTTTCCTGCCGCATATTGTTGCAGAGCATTTTGCATAAACAGTCGGGTCCAGAAGACAAGACTTGGGAGGGGGCGATGAAGGATAACATCAACGTTAGCACACAGTAGGTCGGTAGTTTTGTTGTTTTTGCGATGTTGTGTCAAAAGAATGGCACAGCAGAAGAGCATGAGCTACTTAAATTTGCAAACCCTTTTCCTGAAAAAGAAGGTGAAAATAACAGTGGCAAATCTGTTTGGAGTCTTATTTTTGTGTAAATCTGAAGTAAATGCTTAGATGAAATGATTGTGGAATGAATGTTAAACTAATAAATTCATTGAATGCGCTTCAATCGAATCTCTCTAGAATTAGGCTAGAGTGAGAGTCACGCCGAATTATTCACGGCCGTTGAGTCACGGAGTCACTGCAAAGTTATTCCGAAACTTTAGTTGTAATAAATATAAGGTATGTTCCCTAAGTCAGTTTTCAGTGCGTTCCCTAACTAAGCCACACTCCCCCTGACAAGTTTGTACCCAAAACTTTTCTGCTACCCATTTCTTGCTGTGTGGTCACGGCTGTCAAGTAGTCCCTCAGCTGATTACTTTCATGTTGTTTATGTGAGAATGTTGTTTACCCGACAAGTAAAGGAACAGACCTATAGAGAATTCTGGTAACATTTTAGTTGATTTTTTTAGGTGTCGGAATCAAATTCCGATAGCGAGTTTGTGTTCAAAAAGGTATGTTCTACTAGACTCTGATGAAACAAAAAGCAAAAAGATGCGCATATATGAAAAAAAGACTATATCATATTGGGTTCGCTTTGGCAAAGGAATCTGATGATGAAATGTTCATGAGCTTTTTTGGGTTAAATGGCCATCAGTTTAAGGCAAATCAGGATCCAATCAAGAGTAGAATTGACAAAGAAAGCAGGAGCAACAAAGTAGCCATTTGCTCATCATGTTCAATTTTTTAATTTTAATAATTTAATAATTTTAGTTTTAAACTAATATTCTTCGAACATTAGTATTAAAATCACTCGGGCATATTACAACAAATAAATTTTACAAAAATAAAGCTTATGGAATGATTTTGAACGTGTTTTAAATGTGAATATAATAATATTTTTGAAATTGTTAACCTAAAGTAAGATTGGTATAATTTGAAAATTTTTGAATCGCGATAGCTTTTGACCAGACTCCTGAAAAATTTTCGTATTTTACAATAAAGACCAACTTATACATAAATCTTTTGCTTTGTTTACACAACCAATGCAAAACTTTTGAAGTTTCATACCGGACAAGAACGGTAACGGTAACCCTCCTCCGATTTGAAGCATTAGAATCTTCTGTTCACGTGAACTCATGACCCAATAATCAGATACATCTGAAATTCACAGAATGAATTGGTTTTAAGTAGGGCCAGATCTGATAGAGGCAATTTGGAAATGTTGACAACTCTGTACCAGTGCTGCCATCTTGAAAAATTGCAAAGAATAAAAATTGCTTTTTGAACTATGAATTCTAATTCAGTCAGCAGATTTTCATGAAATTCACACAGTAGCTGAACCTTACTAAAAGCCACGTGTGGTAATTTGGTTGAAAAACTCAGTTGGAGCTGCCAGCTATGGTAATTTTCGAGTCTTGGATTTTGAAAATTCGCTCAGAAATATCAACCTCTTTGTCCCATAGCTTCCGCTACAGTCACGAAATCAAAACAAAATTCAGACGGTAAATGGAACCTGTTCTTTAGGCAGAATCTGGATAAAAACCTTGATAGGGTTGCTAGCTATTGTTGATTTTTTTATTTTTTTTTTTTTATTTTTTTTTAAGCTTTTATTTTTTTCCAAACATCTTTCTATCCCTACAACTTTCGAGGGAGTTATCGGATTGATAGGGTTATTTAAGTTTAACGTGAGGTAGCTGTAAGAGACTTTTAGTATCAGTGCAGGTAAGGTGTTGCAAGCGCTGAGTATTTTCTTTATTTATGCTGCTTTCAAATTTTTGTAGTGTTTGACTTTCCTAAATCTTGAAATTCTGAAAACATTCCCACCCTATGAGCTTAAACGCATAGAGTTAAGATCAAAGCGGTTTTTAGCCTGGAAATAGGTTGAAGCACGTGTGGTAGAATATGGGGTTTGTCAGTAAATTATCAGGTAAGTGATTTTCTTCAAGTGGATATAGTCAAGTGGAAAATGTTTGAATATTAGCGGATTCAATCTTAGCCTGCTCAGAACTTATCGATTTCTGTACTAATGAAATTTATAAAATTTGTCAAAATTTATACAATTTGCTTCACTCAATCTGGTATTTAACATTATGTGGGTACCGGGACACAGTGGGATAGACGAGATTAATTAAATCGATAGTGAGGCCCATAGTTCTCAGTCCAAGAATAGAATAAAGAGAATAATAAAGAAAGAAGGAATAAATGAAATAATATATGAATATAGAAGTTCGTATAGAAGACAAATTAGCAAATATAAACAATGTACCTGGAACAAAGCATATTTAAGAGGGGACGACTATGTATGGTTCAAAAATTTTAAACTTAAAAGCAATTTAATAAAACATTTGAATAGATTATTTTTTTATCTACAAATTGATCATGTTCCAAGACCTTTCGAAAAATCCTTCAGTTGGGATGATTTGTTGAACGAAGAATGTACGATGATTTGCGTATGCTAAGCGACTTAATAATATCCATATTTTTTCAGATGCTAGTTTGAATGCCTTTGGAGCAGTTGCATCTTTAGGATGCGTACACAATGGCAATAGCGTCAGCACTCATTTCCTGTGTGCTAAAAGTCAAGTTGCTCATTTCAAGGAAGACGGCAAAGGAGGGCTTTCACTATCTAGATTAAAACTAACGACGGCTTTCGTTGCTACGACATTTGAGTCGGTCTCTACATATTAAAATACAAAGTTATCGTATGTGATCAGATTCGCAAATTACTCTTCATTCGATTAGAGGAAGCCGCAAAAATGGAAGCCATATGTTAGAAGTCGTGTTGAAGAAATAACTTCCTTCACGTCTGTCGAAAATTGGATGGAGATTCTCCTGACAAGGAAAATCCAACAGACTTGCTTATCCGTGGCATTAAAGCGAAAGTTTTATTGCGATCTGAAGTTTGGGAGGAAGGACCAGAATGGTTGAAGCATTCCACGAAAGAGCGTTAGCCTCAAATTCCAACGTTTTTCAATGATGGTGCTTTCGCCGCTCTTGTTGTGCATTCTGAAGGAGGTGGTGCAAGCCACCATGAGTGAACCATTACTACGGTTTGAAAGATTCAATAGTTTGACTAGGTTGCTACGCATTACTGTGTGGAACATATATTTTATCTCAAAAGTTAGTAAATGGTCAAATGGTTATGATTTGGTCGCCAGCGAGTTCAATGTTGCTGTAATATATTCGATCAAGCACAATCAACATTATAGTTATCCAAATGAAATCGAAGCTAAAAGAGTGTACCTCGTGACTCGAAGATTTTGAGCCTCAGTCTCATGGGATTTCACGTGTGACCGGTAGGTTTTAAGCTTTCGACAAAGCTGAAGACATTTTCATCCGATTATTCTTTATGTTGTAAATAAATAAAACAAACGTCTGTTTATCGTTCCAAATCATCCGATCCAGCGACCGTTTCTTGAAGTGCTGCGTTTGCTCCTTTGCTGCCATTAGTTTATTAATTAAGACTGTAAGCTCTTTTGCTGGTCATTTGGATAGGGCCATGCTTTAAACTTTTGAGCTGTTGAGTGAATATAATAGTTCTAAAAACCTTCAGAAAGAAATATTTTATTTATGTATATATTAGCCGTGGTTCATTTAAGTGATACAATTTTGAACGGAAGGTATTGTTTGTTGCTCTAGCTTAAGTTTTCGATGAGAACAAGTAAACATGTCCCAAAACTTCATTGGAAATGTTCTGGCAGTTTACCAAAGCGATGAATGAGATTTCCCTGGGCATTTTACCAAATCAGGTAAATCTGCAATTATTTTCAGAAATCTTATGCACTTTTTTACTGTAAGTGATGCGACAATTACGTACACTAATATATTGTGAGAATATGTATATATAAAATATATTTTACTAAAAATATAGTACATCTATATTCTAGAGCTCTCTAAATATTACCAATTGACGCTGAGTTTTGTTTGATCTTCAAATGGTTTTTACAAAAAGAATATAATTTACTTAAAGTAATTTACTATTCACCCAACTAATTCCGTATAAGAACTGAAATCCATTCTAAATCCGGATCAACGTAGCCTAGGACAATACGCTTTCTAAGTTCATTTGCTAGGCTGGCACCTTCACACTCAGAAGTGACCAACCTGCTTTATGCATCTTAAGAAAGCATTCGGCCAATAAAAACATTCATTCTTCAACGAAGAGTAATTAATAACATTATATATGTTCAGCGGCTGTGAAAATCCATTCAAATTCAAGACTGAAATAAAGCAATATCCACAAGCACACCTGCAAAAAGACATTTTCCGGAACAAAAGAGACATTACTCAGGCCCAAAGCATTGTCGTCGTAATTTCCCAAACTAATACTTAAATTTATATTGCAGAACTATGTACTTTACACGAACAGGTTCCATACTGTGTGCTTGGGAGCTTTTCATACCGGAAAAGTAATGTCCACGTCCAATGCAATTTTAAGTCTGCGAAAATTTCCATCCAATATATTGTAGTTTTCGAGTACCCATGGTACTTGAACCGTTACGTATACTGCAACTGCTGCAACGACGTCGAGAGGAAAGAAACGTTTTTGTGTGGAATTGCTTTTGACGACAAGTCGTAGATTGTAATGCTTCCGCAGGCAACGGAGCGAAGACAGCACGGGGGCAAACTTCTGCATAATTTGTATAGAGAAAGCATGTCTGGTGTGGCTGTAAGACCTCAAGTGCACGAAGGTGGCACTGCAGTTTTCATACCTCAAATAATAAAAAACGATCTACGGTAGAGTTACACTCTTCCATTCATGTCCTCTTTCAGTATTCACTACATTGTTACAGAAACCTGCCGCAGACCATATTTCGGTCGTTTATTAGTCATATTGCAAAGGAATTGAAGGCGTGGCTCTATATGCAGTGAACTTTACATAAAGAAACCTTTTCGCTGTCACAGATACTTTTATTTTCGCCATTTCATTGTTACCCTTACATTCTGTCTTGTGTAGACCAATGTCAGATAAATGGAAATGTCTTCGACAATAACAAAATATCTAGAATAGTATAGAAGTGGGAAGAGAAAACATTATGTACAAAGTCCTCGAAAAAGGTTGAGTCGTATTTAATTCAAGATGAAGAAACTAAACCCACCGAATACCAGCTTGAAAACAACAGAAACACATAAAACTCATTGACGTTAGAATCGTCTTGCAACCCCAACCAGCATGTATAGTCGCAGATCCAACAGTCTTCGCAAATAAAGGAGATGTCTTAAAGCTTCAGTTTCGATATTTCATTCCAAACAGTCGCATAGCAAGCAGATTTATATTTCCGGGAAAAGGAAATGGATTAGTGTCCTTCCCTTTTTTCATTCTACAATAGGTGTGACTTTGGCACTGCAACGCCCCAAACTGTTCTTCCTTTCGCGGTGCAAATGGAACCAGTTGTAGGTACCTTGGATATAAATTCTCTCTTTGTCCTTTGATTTTCCATCTCTGTTTTCATTTCGAGCGATTTTCACATTTGTAGCTGAATGTGCATTTGATTACACTTATTCTCGAAACCAACGCGCAAATATTCACCATTTCCACATTTCTCTGCAAGAACCAACCACTCTGCCTCGTAGGTTCGCTATCGCTATCCTTTTCTCAATTTCTCTACATTCATATACGGATACCAGTAGGAGGACAATTGCATCCTCCCGAAAGCTTGCAATACATTTGAAACAGCTCCTCTCTCTATCCGCGAGAATTTCAGTCTTCTTCACAAATCCGCTTCTTTTAGAAGTGTATTCTTGGCCAAAGTCATTCAAAGGTACTGGCTGGGTTCTACGGAATCCAACAAGGAGAGCCGGAGGACTCAAAGACGATTCCTTTTGAGTCGAAGAAAAAACTAAAACCGAGATATCAAGAACAGACAAAAGTGAAAGAGTTTCTCAAAATAGATGTTCGACGTGAGTTAGAAGTATTCCAAGCACAGGAAATTAAAGGAACTCGCCTTTCGCGGTAGACCAGAGGGTGGCTGTAACAAAGTTGAGTTTCGGTATGCCAGTGAAGCTAAGGCACTTCTGCGAACTCCTGACAGAGCCTCATTTCCATTAGGAGACGACACGAAAATTCTTTCATACAAGCGTGGGAGTATAAGGTGAAAAGCTTTATGTTTTCCAGGCAAAGCTCGATAAGTTTTCATCTCATAAAAACAGAGAGTTCTGCTATCGTACCATGTGCTCGCTTTGAATGTAGTAAGCAGCTTAAGGACATGCGCTTTCAATTAGATTCCGGTCGGTCGCATCCGAGATTGGGTTGGTTGTTTTCATAAAAACGAAATATACTCGTACATAAAGATGTTTTTATGTTTCAAGATTTTCCTGTTTCCACTTCACTTCGACTGCCATTCCATTCGTTTCTACAGACGATGGAGTGTATCTTATTCTCTTTCCCATCTTCGGATCAGCAACATTTTGCTTTTTTCTGGTATGATTCTATTTTCATTGAAGTCGTTGAGCTTCTCCACTGTTTTTTTTTAGGAACGGCTGTTCCAAGGAACTGCTGTCGCGAAAGGAGAATGGATAACAACTTATATAGATCGTTGGCTGGGAAAAGGTGAATAGGTACTAGGAATTAATCGAAGAACATTTTAAGCTATTGGGTTTGGATGACATATGGTAGTTTTTCGGCAATAAGATTATTTTAGAATTTTTTGTTAGCTTGAAAACAACTATACTGAGAGTGCTTATGAAAAGATTTTATTTTATTTATTTTTTTCAAAATTTATTTGCATTAAGTCCTATATTTTGAGAACATATGCTAATATGAATGCAAATAGTAAGTTACGTAGCCAAAGCCTGACTGCCAATTCAGCAGGTACTGCCTGCATTAACTTCTGTCAACGCTGCTATAGTGTGCAATTATCAGTGGAAATTTTCGTATAAACTCCAAGAACGATTTCATCCGAATAATTTTTACAATCCGTTCTCCCTGCAGCCTCAAAAATTTTTGTGCAAAATTTTCAAGAATATTAAGATACAAAAAACCGGACAAGCAATGCAACTCACTATTCAGATATTCAAAAAAAAACCGACTGGAGTATCTAGTCGTTCAGGCAGATACGCCTTTACTAGGGCCTAGACTTGCTAAGCTTTGGCCCGTATGTAACCGTGGTGGAGAAGAAAAGGAAGAATAGGAAACCCACGAAAGCATCTGCTGGAAAGAAAGAGGCTAAACCAAAACGAATGTGTCACAGCAAGACAGGGCTAAAATGCGCAAAAAGGGAGGCGACGTGAGAAGAAACTGAACGCCGTTGGCGTCAAACGAGCTCCAGGTTAAACTTATGCGGAAGTTCTGGCGGCTATCGCCGAGGGTATGTGACCAAACAAAACTCTATATGAGAACTAGAAGCTCAGAGTTGGCTCTATATTAGAACTAGAAGCTCAAAAAGATGGAAAGCGTTCACCTTCATTTGCCGCGGTTTTCGAGAATATGCATTTGCTCGACACACTCCAAATTGCTGCAGGCATCCTTCGATGCATCTGATAAGAGGAGCTTGAACCACGTCCTCCAAGTTGCTCTGGATTAAACTTTCCTCCACAAAATAAATGAATGAATCCATTTCGCTCATTTATTTTGGCAAAAGTGAATGAAATGGTTTTTTTTTTTGGTAAATTTAAAACCCGTGTGAGTTTTGCGAAATTTAGCCACTATCGTTGTGACTCAACTCAAGAATTTTCGGATTCAAATTGTCGGTTAAACTATTTATACGTATTCTGTAAGTGTTATTTTGCTCTAGCATTGTACTGAGGAGGTTGTTTTTTGAAAATAACAATATTTTTGCACAGTTACGCACATATTCGTGACCTTCTGTACACTCTGTCTATGATTTTCTTCCGCATTTAACACAATGCCTACCTATAATTAGCATTCTATTTTTTAAACAGTCAACTGACTTCCTGTTCTATGCCATTTGAAACCTTTCAGAGCAGCCAACAAATAAGTCGAACTTTATTTGCCTTCATATGCTAATCTATCGTTGATCGTTCGAAAGCTGCTCATTTTTATTTTGGTAGTGCTTCTTTCAAAGACAATTTTCTTATCTGAAGCATCGCAAATGTCGTATCTGCCGTGTGCATAAGCACTGCGTTGTAAATTGTATGTAGGCATTTTTAAGTTGCATACACATATATGCTCATACATAAGCATATGTAGCTAGTCTGAGAACGATTCTGAGTCCCCCACTCTTCATATGAGCAGCGGTAGCAAAACGCATACCCTAAACTAAAAAACATATACTTTTGCGTCTTGGCCCCCAATACGAGATAAAAGAGTTGGGCATATTTTCGGGGACCAAAAGAAACAAAATCGAAAATGCAAGTCTTTAACCAACAGTATACAAAACATGTACAAACGTATATATAGCAGAAGACAGTGTTCTGGACCTTGAAATTGAGTTCCCGAACACAAAAAAAAAGTTCGTTTATGTTACCATGATCATATTTCGATTTGGTCGTGCTTTGATTTCAAAAAAAAGAAGCAACGCGTTTGTCGGCTGAGTTGTTTTTCCTTTATAAATGGCCTCAAATTCAATTGTTATCAAATATTTGAGTTTTGCTCGCCGGCCAGTTGTAATCGTTGCGGAAGAAAGTCCTCAACTACCCTAGTCTGGTCTTTAATTGTGCTTGTGAATTAATTTCTTTTTGTCGGATATGAACACAACGGTAACGAACTACTATCGATCGAACGACGTTCAGCGGCAGGATGCCCTGGATGTTCTGAAACAGTATTCGAATGTGATAAAGTGGCGTGAGGATGGTCAGGACTCGTTATTGGATATCGGCTGTGGAAGTGGTGATGTAATGATGGATTTGATTATGCCAGTTATGCCGAAAAATTTTGGTAAAATGGTTGGTGTTGACATTGCTGAGGATATGGTGAAGCATGCAAGGCTCTTGTATCAGAAATCAAATGTAACGTTTGAAAAGTGTAATATAGCTGGCGATGTTAAAGCCCTTCAAGCTGATCATCCAGAAGGATTCGACCACATCACATCGTTCTATTGCTTGCACTGGGAACATAATCAGAAGTAAGTTAAATAATCGCAAATCCAGAAAAATGTTCATGCTGAGGTCAACATCGTCCTCAAAGCAAAATTATGATGGGTAATTATCTACAAAGAATTCTTAAATTTTCAAACTATCTTGATTTTTTTTCAAATCAAGAGACATAAACCATAAAATATTCAACACCTTACAGGATGGCTATCAAAAATATCTACGATCTATTAAATCAAGAGGGTGACTGCCTCCTAGTGTTTTTAGGAAAGCATCCTGTTTACGATGTATACACTAAACTATCGCAGAATAACAAGTGGAAACCTTTTATGAATAATGTAAATCGGTTTATTTCACCATACCACTCTAAAGAACGACCAGACGAGGATTTCAAATCATTACTGTCCGCAACTGGATTTTCAAACTACGATGTTAAGTTAGTTGAAAAAACTTACATATATCGTGGTTTGAATACGCTGAAACGTAAGTCTGAGCTAAAGAAGACAACAAGGAAAAATAATATATAATTCAATTTTCTATTTAATTTGCATATATATTTTGGGCTTAAGATTTTTCGTAACAAAAATGGTAGCCTTCACCAAATTTTGTATACATTTTTAAATACTGTTGCTTTATAATTTTCAAAAGAAATGCATATTCAAAAGAAATCCTACACTAACGCCAATAAACGAACAAATTATTTTCAGGTAATGTCCTAGCAATTAATCCATTCCTGGGAAATATGACAGATAAGGAACGTGACGAGTTTTTTGAAGACTACATTCAAACACTGGTTCAAATGAAAATCGCACATATACATGACGATGAAAGCGATTACAGATTCGTGACAACGTACAAATTAATTATAGCCTATGCTATGAAATAGTATAGACTTACCTAAAGATATTATTTGGGAACAAATATTCGTCATTGCTAGTACAAAAAAATCAGATTTTAAATAGATTAAATTAATATACTTAAGTTTGTCGTTTTTATTGCGATTAGTTTTAAGGCTCCCAGCACTGCAAATTCCTGGGGTTATTGTGTCTTCTCGTCACTATGTCCTATGGGATAAGTAGACTCCTTTCAAACTTTGATATGTCCCCAGATGGGACTTTCCTAATATCTCAGATGAAGGAAAGAGCGCGCCAAGCAGCTCTAATCTTCGCCTCGCTAGTGCTGGACAGTGCGTGAGTAGATGTTTGACACTCTCTGTAATTTCTTTCCAGTATCTACACCAGTAGTCCCGCTACTTGCTTATCCTGTGAAGATATTTTTTGCAATGAAGATGGCCTGTTGAAGCTTCTTATAGGGCCCTTATGACACTTTTATGGAGAGCCAATGCTTTTTTTTAACTTTTTGCATCGCAGCTGAGGTAGTCTTTTGATTGTCTCAGACCAAAGAGTTTTCAATCCTTTTTCAGTCCATTTTTTTCAGTCCACCTTCGAAAAGTCCCAGCAATTTAGCCCCTTTTTGGCTTTAGTATCAGCTTTCTCGTTTCTTTGGTGCTCGTCATGGACGAGGACCCTTATAAGGTTGGGGCTGTTCTGTAACAATATTTCATTTAAGATCTCTCTTACCTCTCAGCTAAAGATTACGACTCACCAATCACTTTTACAGTGCAGCACCTGAAAAAAGCACAACATAGTCTACGAGCGAAAGTTTTCGTTCGACTAGACTTAATGAAATGTACAGCGAACAATGTACTGAGAGAACGGTGCAACTCTGTAACACAGAGCCATCGAAGGTGAGCTCTGAGCTCTTGTGCCCATGTCTACTCTAAGCTTATAACTGAGCTCATTTGATCCCGATTGGTAGCACTGAGAACTGTTTGCCTATTCGATAGGATCTTAATGCTGACCTTTTTAGTGTTCCTTACTTTAAGACAGTAGCCTCATTAGGGAAGGAAAGTGTAGTTTGCACCTGGGTCCTACTATCACTGTCCTCACTCTACAATCCATTTTCGAACCGCCCCGTCCGTATCTTACATTTGCACCCTTTTCTGCCAGAAAGGTTGCACTAATAACCCATTTTTTTCTTGATGGTATTGTGAACTTGAACCTCTTCCCGACGGCTGCTTTGGTCTTTATTTGATCGTTGAAATTTGTCGTTGAAATTTTGAGACTGATATCCTTCAGGATTCTAAGGTGGACTTGAAAGTCTCCTGATTTGTACCTGTAGGCTTGTTGTAAACTTATCGCTTATTTTGGTGTTTCTTCTTGGATTTTGAGAGACATTTTCGTCTAAAATGACTGGGCTAGTAAGATGAAAATGAAGAAAGCTGTAACCCCTATTAGAAATTTTCTACTTGCATTTGCACATTTGGTTTAATGGTTATAAGCTCCATAAATAATTTTTTTTTTAAATAATTGCAAGTTGAACAGTATTGCGATGGTAGACTAATAAATATTTAATTGAATAATCAAACACCAGACTCTGATAAATGCGTATATGTTTGCAATTCTGGATTGTTTTCAAAACATTCAAATCTTGAATCTATCGTACATCACTTCTCCCAATGACCACTTCCATTATCTAGTTCGCAAGGCATATTTGCTCAATTATAAATTAGATTCAATATACTCGGATGCACACAAATTAAGTCCCATATTTTTGAGATGATGAAAAAACTGCATTCATTCGCGTATTCATATGTTCCCCATACTTACTATTTATTATCATACCAAATGCATTTTATTTTGACTTGCTTTATCGCTCGAACCGAATGGATCCATCTCAAATCGCAAAGTGCTTTCATATAAAGTTCTTGGCTCTCAACCATGCAACAGACGATTTTTTTCATAGCATCAAATTTCGTGAACTGTTCATTGAACCTACCTCAATTGATGCATCGTTGTCCCACCCGAAATCCTTCCCCAATGTCAATATGAGTTGCCATCCACGGCAACGACAACAAGGGCAACTGCGAAGCTGAAAAAGAATTGAAGAATCGCCAAGAACGACCATAACCAGTTTCATTAATTCTTGGTTGAGTCTTTCAGTGTTTTCATGGAGCCAGATTCAACTTTAAACATATTTGGGCATGTGGCCTGGTGCTTTTGTGCGCGAATCAACGGATGTAAGCTATATAATTCGGATTTAGATACATGAGTAAGTATTTACTGAAACAACATACCAGCGGATCTGATTGAGCATTTGTTTGTCCATTTATTGCTTCGACGAAAAGCCATAGGAAATATTAATATATTTGTAACCGTAAGAATATTAATCCAGAAGTGTTTGTACTTAAAAGTTAATTTATGTAAATTGCTATATTTTTATTGCAATGTGTGCAAATTTATTTGTTATGAATGGTTGCAGGATAATGAACCTCTAAGAAAGGAAATAATCGGCTAATAATTTCGAAATAATTTTCCATTAAAATCTTATAGCGTAAGAAGTATTTGCTTATTTTTTTAAATGATCTACTACAGCAGACTAAGGTCTAGTTAAAGATTTGAAAATAAGAATAATTAAAAGTGAAAAATCAGGAACAAAGAGTGTTTTGGGATGCGAATTCAAAAGAAGAATTCAGTCCAAAGTATAAGAAAAATTAATTATCAATTAAAAACTAAACTTAGAATTGACAATGTTTTTTAAAAAAATTTAGTGTGGAAAGAACTTAAACGGGAGAGGACCGAATTTAGCAATGCATAACAATAGTGAATAAAAGAAAGTTCCAGTTCGAGCGCAGGAAACGTTAATCCCAAATAATGAGGATATGTAGAAAGATACGAAACACGGCTGCTTAGATCAGAGAAAGCAAGATGGTAATGTAGTTTGAAAAGGATTCAAGGAACGAAGTCCGTAGTATCGAAAGTCGCGATGATGAACCTGCGTCGAACAGATTCCACGCTATGCACCAGGTATTGGTTAGTGGCGACACCAACTTGACAGGAGTGTTCAAGGCCACTACAGAAAAGGAAAAGATAAGTCGGGAGGTTAATAAACTGTTCGGAAAAAACTAAAAATTAATCCAGGTAATTTAAAGGCTGTGCATTATGTGCTGATGAAATTTGAGTTTCGAGTCAAGTATGCCGCCAAGGTCTTTAAAATTGTCAGTGACAAACAAAGTTGGAGTAGATTACAGAGTTTATCTTATACATACACATTTGGTAATACTTCCCAACATTCAGAATAAGTGTGTTAGCACTTATAGTTGAGATCATTTTGCAACTGAAAACAACCCTCAAATGTTTCAATCACTCTAAAAATCTTGAAGTCTTATATAATAATGTTTATAGGATGTTAGGCTATTCATAAACAACTGAGAGCCAAGAATTGAACCTTGTGAGACTCCTGACGTAAGATAAAATGGAGCAGAGGTGCAGAAATTGGCAGCTGCAGCAAAAATAGGGCAGGAGAGGAGAAGACAAGAAAAACCTCCACCATTCGATTCACAACTTTCTAAACGAACCCGGTCCTTACGGAAAACGGTGTAGTCAGGTAAGTTTTTTGAATCAAAGATATCATCAGTAAGCCAGATTTCTATAAGACATATTATATCGTCCACAGCTAAGGTGGCAGAGGGGCTAAACTCATTAGTTTTGGTCCTCAAACCGCAACGAAAGTAAAAGTCTTGTGCTGACAATCGTTTGATAGCATTACAGCCAAAAGTATACCAAATTTGCTTTCATTGAAGCTAATACACCCTGTAAATTTCGTTTGGACCCAATTACTGTCATTTGAGCTATAGAAACTACCACCCGCGAAAATTTTGTTATTTTTCACATCTGAAACGTTTGGTGCTAGGTTCCACTAAAAGATTATTATTATTATTTACAAGATCATTATCATTTGAAAATTTAGGGTCTGAAAATGCTAGGCTTTTAATAAATTAACAAATATTAACAGTTGAAGGTTGAATGACACGGAAGTATATAAATGTTTCCGATTATTTGGAATTGAAAATGATGTCTGAGGAAAATTTATTGTAATAGTTAAATATCAAAACCATAGGGAACCAACAATTTTCAATATGAAATAGTTTACGAAATATATTATTTAATATTCGACATATTTAGCTTGACACTGGGTAATAAGAACATGCAAATACCGTGAGCATACTGAGGAATGCATGAGCGTGTGCTATTAATGAGAACGAGTGAAAAACGTGAAAGTAGGCGAATAAAAGGATGTGTTGTGGTTGACTGACGGAATACTTTCACTATTCAAATTGTTTGTTTTTTGAGTGGGGTCTGACAGATACATAATATTTCTTTAGTCTTTTTTTGATTTTTTGATCGTGTCCATGGAACTGAAAGACACATATAACATCGAATATCACGATATTAGTAATACCAAATATGGGCCATATATTTATATTAGTTAAGATATTATAGTACCGTTTAACTGATACATTAGTGCAAGATAATATCATAAAATAGAAGCACTAAACCACTTCTATCAAATACTTATCTGCATTTTTATTTATATTAGATTATTGTTGTTGACGGCTTGAGGCGCCTACGCGGTAGAGCACTGACTCCTTATGTTTGGAGTCCCTGGTTCAAATCCAGCTTCGAACGAGGGACCGCGCACTGAGGTTTGAGTTCACCTACCTGAGCTAATTAGGGGCAAAGTGAGTCGTGGAACTAATCACTTCACACACGTATTTACATTGATTGTAAATTTGTGATGAAACTCTCTACCAGTTTCAACCCCTAGCCCCGTACGTGGGTTACCGTGAAATTACTTTACTTTAAATTATTGTTCGTATTGTTGATTGCTAATGTAAGTCACCGCAATGTGGCCGCGGACAATATTGATCTTTCTCCCAACAATATGGCGAACTTCGACAGTTCCTCATTGATGCGTTTTATAATTATCTTGGTCACGCCAACCCCGAGTGTCCATTCCAGCTGCTTCTTTTTATCTAACAACAAGCAACTTAAAGTGACTTGTATCCACGGTCCTAAAGAACCGAAGTGAATAACGCCAATTTGACTTATAAATAAGGTATAAATATTAACCGCTAAAATCTAGCAAGTACACATTGTTAATGCTTAATATATTCAAACAAAAATAATGTCAATCTTTTCGACAACCAACGTACACATCATCATACGGTGCGATTAATCGCGCAAACGACTAATCTGCTTTTGACTTATTATTTTAAGCTACGTAATCTTAAGAAGATCCGATAAGTGACGTCAGTGGCGCGAGGCAGGACAGGCGTGGAACTTGACGAATTTGAAACTCGCCATGTCATGACTTTTTCTTCTTGGTTCATGTGAACAGAGCAATAACAATGCACGTGTGATAATTTCTTGTTCAAATGCGGTTTGTATAAAACTAGCGGCATTTCAAGTAGCAAGACCATTTCATATTCACTAGTGCTAGTCGCTCGATTCCGAACAAAACCTGGTTATAGATTCATCAGCTGACCTTCTACTTTTGTTTAATTTAAGTAGGATTTTTCTTCAACCTAAAAAATAAATTTTAAACATTTCTCAAAGCCAAGAAGAATGAACGTGCCACCAACTGTGTATCATGGATCAAATCAAGTTCAACGCAGGGACGCTGAAGATGTTTTCGGAAGCCATCTGAAATTATTGCGGTGGAAAAACGATGGTACCGACACTATACTAGATATTGGTTCGGGATCTGGGGATGTTACTGCTGAATTTATTTTGCCATCATTACCACAAAGTTTTAAAAAACTTGTCGGTATTGACATCTGTGATAAAATGGTGAACTATGCTAATCAAAAACATGCTCGTGCGAAATTAATGTTTGAACAATGGGACATGAAAAGTGATATCGAATCAGTTCTTCGACGACACCCTGAAGGTTTTGATCACATCGTGTCGTCGTACACTTTGCATTGGGCAGAGAATCAAAAGTAGGTAAATTGTCTTGTGTTGAAATTTTATTTTGAAAATTGACAGTGTTGATGAGCTTGTATGCAAAGTGTTAATCAAATTTTAAAAAATTTTAAAAATCTACATACAAGCAGACAAGTCAGGACTTTCATGCAATCATTGTATAATTTGTCTTCACCAGGAAAGTTATTAGGAACATTTATGACTTACTCAGACCCAGCGGTGATTGCCTGCTCATCGTTCTTGCCAAGCATTCAGTTTTCGATGTCTACGATATCCTAGTGCAATCACCAAGATGGCAACCATACATGCGAATGGTTCCGAATCTCTTTGGCCACTTTGTCCACAAAAGAGATCCTGAAAAACTGATGAAAACCTATCTAAAAGCAGCTGGTTTCAGTGAATACTACGTGCAGACTAGTGATCGGGGGTTCATTTATGATGGCTTGGATGTCATAAAACGTAAGATTGATCTAGATTTCACATACAAAGCAAACGTTCAAAACTCAATTTGCGAATGCAGGAAATGTAGTAGCTGTCAACCCTTACATGAAATTCATGCCACCAAAGGACAGAGAAGATCATCTCAAGGACTATATCAAAGCGATTTTCGATTTAGGTGTAGGAAAACACACAGATGATGGTGATTGTGAATTTCACTCAAAATACAAGCTGATGATAGTGCATGCAAGAAAGTGATTGTTGAGCGATTTATTGACATAAGTTACGTAATTTTGGCAACTATCGTACATCGTATTAATTTAGGAGTTTTCTATTGATCATCGTATGAAATTACCACTCCTATTATATTCTTCCGACTGCCATTTATAAAATAAAAAACACATAAAAAACACATTACATATAAAATTTTACCATGACCACAATCGGACACATTTCAAAGAGCCCGCTGCTTCAAAATCTGAATTACCACTCCTATTATATTCTTCCGACTGCCACCACATTACACCCTAAAAATACTCAAATCCAATAATTTTTTTAGTTTGGTATAATTTAAGAACCAAAAACTGAAGTAATAATAAAATTTCCATCGTGTCGTCTATTAATTTTCTTTTCATGCACTATTAGTATATATGTATGATGTGATATTTGTGATATGATGTGATATTTGTCGATTATGTATCCGTTCTAATAATGGATAAATAATTGTTAAATCGAAAGTGAAACATATAATTAATTTTTCAATCTATTAAATGCACATAAAGTTTCGCGATAGCTGATGGTTAATGCGTTTTTTTTTTCATAAGCAGACTAGACGGTATTATTGAGATAATATAACTTTTAGACGTCAGACTCATAAAATAGATAAGCAAACATTTTCAAATTTCCCCTGCCAACTTCGATCATTTCTCACAGACTCAAATACATTTTTTGATACGATTAAATCAAAGCTAAATTTTCTACGAGAGCTCCTACTTTGCAATCGAAATACAGCTTGCAAATTGTCAAGAACGATAACAGATTATTAACGATTTGAAATTTCATTTGAACCATCAAGCCATCCAAACATATTTAAAAGATATTTTTAATCAGTCCAATCTGCAATTACAAGCATAATTATAAATATAATTGTTTACTACTAATTAATTAAAATGATTATCTAACTTTGTTCAAACTATTACCGATAATGTAGATTGGAAAAATTATCACCACCCGAAAAAATTATATTTTAATAGATGTTTCGTCATTATTATGTTCCCCTTGACCCGCGCATTCAACGTACTTGTCGAAAATGATACGATGAAGAAGCATGTAAGTGGGCATAGTTTTGTCGATGGTCCATCAAAAGGAAAACTTAACACTTTGACGACCGGAATCACGAATATGTGCTTTCAGTTTTCTAGTGGTTTTTGGCCAGAGTGAGGAGCAGATGATTTCACAGTTTTCACGGTCGCCTATCTAGATCAATTTAAATAAATAACAGATACTAGCTAGGATCATTTGCATGTGGCCTCAGTTAGCAAATGCATTCATTGCGTAGAGATGAGGCGTATATACTGGAGCAGGTATATAAAATAAGTATTTTTTCGAAACAGCCCGTACCTAGTACGGAATTCAAAAATACTACGTAGAACGAGTATTTTTGTGAACTATACATGTGATCAAAAATTTACCAAATTTTTCTCTATTTGATTCATTTCAATCAAACAACCCTGAATCCTGAAACCCTTTCCACCCTATTAGTTATAATGCATTTGTCAGATCAAAGCGGTAGGTACATTGCCCTCGAAACAGGTTGGAGCATGTGTGGTAAAATATGCACTCAAAATCTGCACGATTCCTCTACTATTTATCGAACATTAGTGTTTCTAGCGTGTAGCATCCAGTAATTTTTATATTTTTCATTTAAAAATTACTGGTCACACATCTCCGACCCACACTGTATGGATCGGAGACGCTACAACATTTTTGCAATTGAAATACGTTTCAATTGCACAAAAACAAAATCCCGCAAGTCCCCCGGGCGACCTTATTGTTGTTTTCGCACAGCCAAGAGAAAATCCCGTTAGATCTCGTGGCTGTGCATGAGGCTTGCGAGCTGGGACGCGAAAAACCTAGAGAGTCATTGGGATAGCGTGGCGTCGAGAGGTGATTGTAGCGACAACAGGTCGGAAGGGAAGTCGGTCGTGGAGAACCGCGTGGTCTGGTCGGCGGGCCTTAGGAGTGGAATAATTAACGAGTGATTCCATCCTCGAACATTGAAAGTTTGGCATATCCGTTTTTATTTCTCGGCCGCGAGTTCCTCACGTGTGGCCTTGGCGTCGCGACGAAATCAAAGCACATCAGAATCCGTGCAGAGAAGTGTGTGACGCTACTTTACAAGTCGAATAGTGAGAATAGAATCAGACAGTGATCGTGATTGAGTGTCCAAAAGATTGCTGGTTTATCTGCATTGAAAAGTTCAACCAGAATTTCGCTAAGGTCGGTCGTATCGAAAACAAATTTTCGGCAATCGCAATTCTGTGGTCGAAATGTTACAATGCTTTCAGCTGCATTTTTAGTTTTCAACTCAGTGTAATGTGCTGCTGTGAGAAACTTCCCTAATGAATTCCCGCTAGGCACCCGACAATCACATGTGCTGTTGGATATTAGTGCTCACATCATGCGATTCTATTAAAGTGGGAAAAACTGCGATACTAGTGCAGACGCAGCTGGAAATCACAAATTTTTGGGGTTGTATTCCCGGTGACGGGCGCGTGAAAAGAAACTGTGGGACATGTTCCGGCTGTTGGATTAATTCTTGATGGGCAAAATACTATAGCGGCGCTCGTTTCAATTAATGGGTGTGACTCGCATCGGAACCGAAGATTTGACGACTTTCGCTGTAATTGCCCGAGACAGTTCCCGAAAATAGGTATTACTCACACAAGTCCCCGATTGGTATACTATCCAGATGCATGGAAACTGCAAGTAAGTCCTAAATCCGTTATGTGTTTGCTAGATAGTTCGTGAGCCGGACGGAGTACTCAGGTGTTTGTTCGGTCGGGTCGCCGGGCGGTGGCCAGCATTCATCAGGGCCCTGGTTTCGTATCTTCGGAAGCACTTAGGGGCACTTGTTGTCGGCGGATCGCATCGTGGCATCGTACAGCGGGTTGTCATGTGCAAATTGTACTACCTCCGCCACGCTGCATGACTTGGGGGGAAGTATTCATCTTATTCACCATACTAGATGCTAGCCACCGGCCAAAGTAAAATTGGGTCAATTGGCAAGAATAGTCAAAAGGATAAAATAGGTGCAACCAACGGGTGGTACGCCACCATTTCAGCGACCTTCTGTTAGCCATCCACTCCCCCGTAACCGTATATTGATGGATATGCGACATCATCAGCCGAATAGTCACAGCAATCCGTGCGACAGGCAAATGGCGCAGCAGCAACAGTTGCTGGCACAGCATCTATTACGACATCATACCGTCGATACCCGCCAACTGTCATTTACTACCAGCATGTACTGGTCTTCATCAGCTAGGTGATAATTATAATATATTTGACTGTATATAATATACAACAGCGCCTGAAATTTTTTGGTGGCAATAGGCAACCTTATGTCAAAATTGTAGATTATTGAGTACAAAAGACAAAAAAAAAAAACAGAAGAACTCATTGGAATTACCATAATGAATTACAGTACAGTACATACATAAATTCCATCTAGATTGAAACAGGTCTTGCATTTGATTTTTTATTGTTTCTAATGAAACAGGCCAATCGAAATCAATTTATAACGTGAAGCAATATTTTAAATTTATCTTAGTTTTAAGTAAAAGAAGTAAAAGACCAAAACATTATTTCATAATCGAATTGAAGTGGAAAAGCAAATAGGAGTTTTAGTAGGTATAGGTCAGAATTGTCATGTTTCGAAACCGTTTTTTTTTCTTCACGATAATTCCATTGGTAGTCCCGCTATAAAGCAAGAACAAATATATTTACAGAACTGAGATTACTGACTAACACTGGTTTCAATGCATACCATTGTTTTTTCGATCTACCAAACCTGCAAATGCACGCGCCGCTCAGTAATTACCTAGCACAAGATAGCATCCACTCGTAATCAAGACCTAATTAGGGTCAGTTAAGAGACTCACAGTAAACTGTACTAAATTTAGGCTGTATGCACCTTACTGTGCAGGGTAATCGTATTGCAGTTAATGTATGCAGGGAAAGAGTGTGTATATGCAGGTACAACTTAATTTTGATAAGATTCGTACGTAATCGTACATGATGTGTACACCCCGATACGCGCCGGCGAGAGTAAAGTTATTTCAAAATGTTAGAGTATGCATTGTTTCCGAATTGTTGACATATCTCACACCTTAGTTTTTTTTTCACCTCGAGAAAAAAAAAAAAAGAAAAAAAAAACAATATACATGATAAGGAAATATCATAATAAATAGTTGGACAGAAAAGAAGAAACCTACGGATCCGTCAGGAAAATTTCTTATCTCCTTATTAAATGGTCAGAATAGTCGACTAGTAATGGAATTATTTCTATAAACACTTATCTTATTGCTGTATTGCAAATTCCTCATTTTAGTCAGAGACTGATATAACGAACCTTTGTAAAGTTTGGAGCTCAGATTTTTTTTGGGTCAATAGAAGAATTAGGCTCAGGCATAACGAAGTTGAGAGCTGAGCTAGACTCTGTTTTTTTTCTGTATTTTTATTGCAATATAAGTCTAGTAATATATCATGTATTGTTAAAAGTTTAAATTCCGGCCTTCTTATTGGGCGAAAGCCCGAGAAGTTCTTCTTCTTTTTCAGGGTCCGCGCGAGGCCTGGCTGGCCCATGATGAATTAGTGTTTTCGTGATTTTTCGGGATTTTTCAGCTCTTTAAAGGGAGGGATACTGGCCCAAACCTAATTAGTTTCAGCATTTTTTTGGTAGATTTTTGAATTTTTGATATGGGGCCAGTATCAGAGGGTGGAGGACCCCAGACCATCGGGGTCAGGGCTCCACTGCCATCGGGGGCCCGGGGCTGTCTGCCTCACCCGGGTTCCTTGTAAAGAGAGGTAGCCTTTTTTCCTATTTTCCCGTTTTAGATTTTCAATGTTCTGGCTCCGTGCGTTGTCACGAGCACTGGGTCTGCTTAGTCAGCCCATGTTGCAGAGCCTGGGTGGTTTCCTTTACGGAGCTATGCCCCCTTTTGGTCCCTGGGTATTTTATATACCAGTTTGCGGCTACGAAATTCATGACGGATGAATAATACGTAGCATCCCGTTTTCTTGAGAGCAAACCATCCCCATTTTTCATGAACCCACCCCAGCCGCAGCGAGCTAGCAAAGCGGCACACCAGCATCCGTCGGGGTTGGTTAAAGGGTGCTCCGCTAATGCGGACGAGGGGCCTTCACGGCCATTTCTAGGGCACCCTGCTCTCGGGGCAATTCTTTTTTTTTGTTTTGCCTCTTGAATGGCAGTAGCCATTTCACCTTTTGACCTTAGCACTCTTGGTTCTGGACTTCGGTCTGGTTCTAAGTTGAGCTAAGGCCATTCCCAAATACATATTCGCTACAAGCGGTTCTGTTGCGCTAGAGTTTTTTTTATTGTTAATAGTGTTTGAGTTAGGCTAAGAATGTACAAAAAAAAAACTACAAATAAAATATTTTTCAATTCAATCAAGCAAGCGCCTGTCGATGAAAGATGCAGCGCATTGGAATACAATAATACACAGTAGGGTTTTTAAGGTAGCAAGCTTCGAATCATACCAGCGCAACATCTATACATAGCCCGACAAGCTTAGTCAATAGCATTTCATGTTTATTGAAGTAGTTGCCAATAATCCCTTCGTCGTCCTTTTGACAGTCACCGAGAGTTGTCGGTACCGCTTCTTCAAATGCTTCTTTCGCAAAAATATAAATATGAGCCATCATATGATACACACTTATTCATACGTTTTTTCGAGCTCAAAGAAATAGTATTTTTCTTAAAATCTTTAAAATTATGGCATTTTTATACGACTTGTGGCTTTTTTCAGGCCGAAAAAATAACAAAGAAATCCAGAAAGGAAAGTCAAGTTAGTAGGGAAGATAAAGAGCTGGCGAAAAGGTTTTTTGACGTTATGAAGCAACTAATCATCTAATTGCCACAATTTAGGTCAATTTTTTGTACAGCTTCCAGCGATTTTTTTCTGAAATTCATTGTATTGTCTTGACAAACGAAACCAACATGAACAACCCCTGTGATATAAAAAAACGTCAAGCACATTACATTTACAGATTGTATTTTTATTCTCTGGCATAAATATGTCTTCCACTAGACAGACTACCGCTTGGTTTCAGAATCATGGCTCTTACACAGTGATTCTTAACTGGGGCACGAGTGCCACTTTGTGGGCGATTTAGAGGTCAGGCGATGTGTTTTTAAAGTTTTAGCATTTAATGGGCGCTTCAGAAGTTAAAGCGGGCATTGTGTCAATATAGCAAAATAAGCTCATTCACGGGCTAGTGCAGTGACACACATATACACATTCTCTAGGTGCTTTGATTTTTGTAAGTTCTGTTACACAAACTAAACATTAACGCCCGAAAATTTAAAAGGAGCCTTAATACTCAATATACTGCATATAAAATAAAGGCCCATTCAGAAAGGTTCAAAATATCCCCTACGAATGAGACTTCTTACGTATATGTGTTCATCAGCAGTATCAGTACGAGAAATGTTGGCTCGCACGGTCGCAGCCGGTCTCGGATTGGTCCGAGATACTTCGCTTCGGGAGCATTATCGTTCCATAATTCCATGGCTTCATTTATTTCCAGCTCACGAGAATAGATTGGTCCGTGCTTATTTCAAAATGGCAGCCAAACAGAAAAAGTGTCGACAATATTCGGTTGACTATTTAAAATCTGGTTTTGTTCCATCTGACCATAAAACCATCACGGTTAAGTGAACATTTTTTAAAGAAACAAATTACTTCCTACTAGCACGACTAGTGCATCAGTATTTGAAACCCTTGAAAACTTTTTCGCTGAATGAAAATTTACTTTTTTAATGTGATTGCTTGTGCTACTGATGGAGCAACATCGTGGTTTTGTATCGAGGCTGAAAAATGTAGCACCAAATGTATTAACACTGCATCATCCACCGTCAACATTTAGTTGCAAAAAATCTTAGCAGAAGACTTCGAAAATCGATGAGTATTGTTACAAATGTTATAAAAAAAATAAAGTCCTTTCCCTTGAATTAGAGATTATTCCGTCAACTGTGTAAAGAAAATGATGAAGAATTCAAAAGACTTATGTTACAGGAAAAGGAAAGGAAATTAACATGGAATTGTTTTTGCGGGATGGTTAAAATTTGAACTTAAGCTCAACTCTTGGCATCTTCACCATTAGCTCTCCGAATTGTTGAAACCGTTTCCAAAGCTTTTTTAGCATCGAAAATATACCAAAAGTATTGACAATTTTTTTGTATAAAAAGATCTTAGAATTTAATAGGCTTGGTTTATCGTACGTATTATTTCGATGGAAATTCAAAAAGGTTTTAAGATTTGATCAAAATACATAATCCAAAAGTATTGGAAAAGCTCGAAAGTTGATTTTTAAATGTTTTTTATAGATGAAATGAAAACTTCCTCACTCTTGGAAAAACGAACATTTTCATGAAATGTTTCCAGTTAAACAGTTAAACAAGCAAGTTTGGAACTATCACATATGCAACCAAATGACAGTCGACACTCAGTGGACGACACTTCAATCAACTTCGAGGTTTTTGTTTTTTTTAAATAAACGTGTATAATACTATTCAGATTATTTTATAACGTGTATAATATTATTTAAAATGTAACTACTTATTTCATTGATCATGACATCTACAGAGCAATTTTTGTAAAAGAAATTATAATTTCTAAACACATCATCCATGTTTCTTTACAATCAAAGAAAGCAATCGATAATTTACTTTGGTAGCAATTGAAATTTACCTTACAAAAGTAAATAGGTTAAAGTACCTTCGATAAAAAAATATACATTATCAATAACATTATCACAAACAACATTTCGAAAATATCTTCACTTCACCGCATAAATAACAACAAGCTGATGAAATGCATCAAATTCATTATTATTATCTTCCGTGCATTCACGGAAAACTCCCATTTGGTCGGCAACTTTCAAGTAATCATTAAAATAGTCATCTCTTTCGTGTTCAGTTTTCAGTTTTGGATACACCGGGTTGACAGCCATTAAATTACCTGAGAATAAACACATTTCAAAATAAGTTTTTTTTTTAATTCTTTGGATCGTTAGCTAATGCGTTAGTCAAACATACTTCGTATTTCTTCCATTCCGCTGTATACACTCTTAACTTCGGAACATGTTACGGTGTGATTTTTAAATTCAACAGTCTGTACTAGATTTTTCAACGTTTCTTTAGGATCATCGTTGGTTAAATAAGGAGCGAAAATCTCGTCAGGGTTCGGAAGATACGGACGCCATTTTTCATTCTGTGACATCTCTTTGTAAATTTTAAACTTCGGATGTTTTGTTAATGTTACAAGGAGGCAATCACCGTCCTCCTTCAGAAGATTGTATATATTTCTCAGAGTTTTGCTGAAATTACAGTTAGCAGTATTGAAACCAACTTCAAAATCTGAATACAGTATTCGGTGGATTGTAACCGTCAACACAACTCTGAACATACTTTACATCACGAATCCAATGCAAACAGTACGTAGACACAATGTGATCAAATTTCTCGGGATATTTTGCCGCAAAGGACTCCGTTTCTCCTGCTATATCCAGTTTTTCAAAAGAGATATTTTCATTGCCATAAACTTTTCGCGCATGGTTGATCATACTTTCCGAAATATCGATCCCCACTAAGTTACCAAACGGTTTCGGTATGATGGGTAAAATAATGTCAAAAGTCACATCGCCCGGACCACAACCGACATCCAAAACACTCTCACATCCATTGTTCCGCCACTTTATCACCTTCGAATATTCTTGTAAAATCCTTCGCGCATCTTTTCTTTGCACTTGATTAGCATCGGAATAACTTCGCGGTGAGGGATTCATGTTAGTTTGTTTACTAAACTAGTTTCACAGTGCAATTAATTATAGAAACAATAACAACAGTTTGATTCGAATGTTATCACTTGTTGCAAGCAACCTGATTACGATTTTTTGTCAAAGAGATGTACGCACAAGCTAGCTTTTTGCGTAACTTTTTGTCAACCGTATATAACTTTGCTAAGCATTCAGCAAATAGGTTCCTACGAAGTGGTTATTTTTCGTGCAAACTTAATATCGCCATCTAAAATACCGTCACACAGAAGCAAGATTCAAAACTTTCTTACGGTCCAATTCGATCACCGTTGGTACTATATTGCAAATGTTAATATGTCTATTACTCGTATATAACTAACGAGCCAATACACTGCAAATTATAAGTAGATTATGAATTTATTAGGACCAAAAATTATCAACACAAATGCTTCGTTCACGAGATATGTAAAACGTTTGCTTACTGTGAGCCAGAAGCAAATAAGCAGGTAGAGCCATGACGTATGTAAGTAAGTAGGTGTTTCTTTACTGGTTTGTGCCGCAGTGTTTGTCTATGCGACGCTATTGTGTTTGCTGTCGAATGTTAATATTTGGCATTGGATAAAAAATGCTCGTACGTCGAGGTCATATTCCCCAACACTAGACAATGAATATTTCTCGACTATGATGTATTATAATTGATATTAAACTATAGACCAGCTGTTACACATACAATCAAAATACGAATGAATTTCTAATCAAAGTATATGTAGTAAGAAATAGCAGAATTTGTTACACAAATTGAGTCAACAAGTACCACTTAGCCGAAATGATAAGCCAAGTGATTCTTGTGTTGGACGCCGTTCGGACCTTGGAATATGTAAATTCTAATACTCTTACATCAACGACGTCTCGCAAATAGTTATCATGATTTTTTACTAATGTTCGAAGAACATTAGTATTAAAATCGATTCGGCCAAAAATTCATATTTCTTTATATATATATATATATATGTACAAAAAATTTCAGTGAGATAATCTCGGGAACGCGCCATTCGATTGAGCTGAAACTTTCAGGATACATTGGTGTATATGCAGAATAGGTCCAGGTCTCTTTAAATGTCAGTTATTGTAAACCTTTTCGCGCCGGCGGGCATTTAAGTGATATTTTTAATATACCTATTATTTCGTGCACAAATGATTTTCGCAAAAATAAAGTTAATAAAATAAATTTCTAACGTGTTTTACATATGAATCGGATAATGCTTTGGAATATTTTAACCCTATGTGTGCGCTGGGTGCCTAAAAAGAGGACGGGAAAATTTGAAAATTTTTAAATTTCGATAACTTTTGACAGAGCTATTCAATCATTACCAAATTTTCAGGACATATTGATATTATTTAGTTGTAGATTTATGTGGCTTTTAATGAGCGTGCTGGCAACCCTGTAGCTAGGGCAGGCACTGAAAGTGAAAACCTCCAAATCATCGTCTCTCTTGAAAAAATGCAGTTTCTTCAAAAATAAGCCTTTCATATGTAAATCTTGTGCTTTGTTTACATAACCAAAAAAAAAAAAAGATATGGTATAACGGGCACGCCTGGCAACCCTTGCCCAATTTACCTATATTTTTAGCATCAAAAACTTCCGATGAAACTCACGATCCGATGGGCAGAATTATTTGAAATTCACAGCATGTATTGACCTTAAATAGGACCAGGTCTGATAGAAGTGATTTTGAAATGCGAGCAATTCTGTGCCAGTGGTGCCATCTTGAAAAACCACTAAAAAAGATAACTGTTTTTAGCCCTATAAATTCTGATTGAATCGTTCGATTTTGACGAAACTTACACAATTGCTGGACCTTACTTTAAGCCACGTTTGGTAGAAATTTGGTCGAAAAATTCGATTGGAGCTGCCAGCTATGATAATTTTGGTGTCTTCATTTTGAAAAAAAAAATTTGGAAGTAAAAACATTCAAACCATCGAATATTCAAAAAAATGTCCGTTTCTTACAATAAAACCAATCTGTATATAAATCTTATGTTTTATCTACACGTTCAAAATAAAACTTTGGAAATTTCATGTCGGACAAGAACGGTAACCCTCTCCCAGTTAACCTATATTTTTAGCATCAAAAACTTCTGTTCACGGAAACTCACGAACCAATAATCAGATACAGCTAAAATTTACAGAATGCATTGGACTTAAGTAAGACCAGATTTGATAGAAGCGATTTTGAATTGTGGGCAACTCTGTGCCAGTGGTGCCATCTTGAAAAATTACAAAGAAAAAAAACTGCTTTTTGCCCTATGAAATGTGAATAAGTTACCAGATTTTCATGAAATTGACACAGAAGCTAAACCTAACTCTAATCTCTGTTTGGTGGAAATTTGGTTGAAAAATTTGATTGGTGCTACCTGCTATGGTAATTTTTGTGTCTTTGGTTTTGAAAATTCGCTCAGGAAAATAAAACTTTTTGTACTATAACTTCCAGTGCAGTCATGAAATCAATACGAATTTCATACAATTAATGAAACCTGTCATAAACATTATTCAGGCCAAATTTGGTTGAAAAGACACGATAGGGTTGCCAGCTATTGTTGGTTTTGTGTTTAATTGCAATATCTTTATTAAGCGGTTTTATCGTAGAATTTTCAAATGGTAATGATATTGTAGTGACAATAAACAGCAAATATTAAGCTTTCGATCATTTGAAAAAACTCGCTGCAGGTAACCCTAAATTTCTTTATACTCCTATAACTTCGAATGTAATTAAACAACGTGAAGCAGATTTGATATATTCTTGGATTTGATACTGGCGAAAGGTTGCCAGCACGAGTCGGTTGTGCTACTTTTGTATCAATAAATGCTTACAGTTAGTATACATACCGGAAACATTTACAATGAAAATAAATAACCGATGTTACAATTCGCAAAGTTCTGCAAATTTTTCGGATCGCAGCCCCAAACACCAACTTCAGTTACAGTGCTGCAGGCACTGAGCATTTTCTTCATTGATGTTATATGAGATGCTGCTTTCAAAATTATGTGAAATAAGCAACTGATAACGAATATAATTAACCCGTGTTTTGCTCTCATAAACGTTGAAATTCATGCCAGTGGTAATATCTGAAACCTTGCACCATATGAGTTATAATGCATTCTTAAGACGAAAGTAAAACGTGGCATTTGAAACAGTTTGGCCGTAATAAGCAGCACATGTGGTGGAATATGCACTCAAAACCTGCACGATTCTTCTACTGTTCTTCGAACATTAGTGTTTCTAGCGGTTCAGGTGCGCTAGAGTTTTTTTTTATTTTTGAATTGTATTCACAGATAAAAATTTCTGGAAGTTATCATTGGTTATCAAAGTGGCAGTTAAATGACGACTATTTAAAAGAAAATCTGGTAACTGCTTAAGCTTCCATAAGTCTACAGGCCGTTCGATTCCACCAAAATAAATTTCGAGCTGAATTCGTTTAGAGATATAGATACATATATGTAAAGGGATTATATATGTAGATATATGTAAAGGGATGAGTGCGTCCCAGCCGGTTTTTTAGAAGGCGGGAGTTAAATGAAAGTACAAATCAACGTACTCGCCTTCGCCTACTTCACTCCCGGACTTCATTCATTCCGCAATTCCGATTTGCAAACCTTCCCAGTCACTCCGTCAATCATTCTCTCTTAACCCTAAACGCTGACTGGTAGTCTTCCATCCCAGCTTGTCTCCTCGACGTCCAAAAGGCATTCAAACCTGTTTGACAAGAAGGGCTTATGCACAAAATGCTCTCCATCTTCCGCTTTAATCCGCAGTTGTGTAAAATTATTTACAGTTTCCTTATGCTAACGCAGTCAGTATCCGCGAAGGCTCTGTCCTTTCTCGCGTCCTTTTCGCCTTCTACACAGCAGATATTCCAAGCCCCTAACTATCTCTCAAAATCTTACAGTTTGCAGATGTCCTCATTGTCTATTCACCTGCTCGTATCCCGCGGAGCCTATATCTACGTACTTCGACTACTTCCTCTCGTGGCAACTTATTCCCCAACCCGTCTAAATCCGAATACATCATCATTCGAGCCAACATTAACCATCCCCAATCGACCAGACGACTCCTTCGTTTCCATAAAGGAATCTCCATGAAGAGCTGCTTTCTTTGCATACGGCACACTTAAAAGCCTTAAGTTTCATTTTGTACAGTAACCAATAATTAGGCATTTCAGGTTTGTTGAACTTCTTCCGGTTCAAGCTAGGGATTTGAACAGATTTCGGTGCGTCCTTTTCCTTTTCCTTATTAATAAAAGCTACCTGTTCGGTTGAGTACTCTAGTGGACAGAGCACAGGCTTCTTGTGTGTGGGGTTCGTATCCAGAGTTGGACGAGGGTCCGCGCACCAAGTTTGAGTTCACCTAGCTCTGAATAAGTACCTGAATTAATCAGAGGTAAAGTAAGTCTTGGAACTAATCATTCCATTTGCCAATTTTTTTTATCAGCTTCAGCACGTAAACCCGTACGAGGGCTATGGGTTAACTTTACTTTACCTGTTCGATTGAACTACAGACAATAACGTTGAAATGCGGAGAACAAACATTTTACGTGCCATGTCCGCGTGACATATAGCAAAAAACAAACAAGCATGATTTCCGATCGATTTCCTCTACAATAGTAAATGTTATCCTTCTCCCAGAAATTGTGGATTATAATAGCATTAATGATATTCTTAACAAGAATGCTGACTCGTGGTTTCTGCGAACCGATGCGAGTTATCAGCCTGTATCTATTTATTTATCTATTATGCGGTAATTAACAACCCATGGTTCTCGGATTATCATTAACTCCGCTATTTTAGACATGCGGAGAAGCAAGACAGCTGTTACGGCTTCTGAATGGTGAAGGTTAATTTGAAGTACCTTCACCATTATTAATAAGAGTCAAGTCAATGTCTTCCTCTCAGACACAATAGCTATCTCAACCCTTTTCTCTGTTTCTAGAGTCAAAACGTCAAGATAATTAGTTCAAACACTGACCCCATCATCGAGGAGGGTTTCCACATCTAATTTTTCACCAAAACTACCCGCAAAAAGTTGATGGACCCCTTAACTTTCACAGTCACTTGCTTTGAGTTAAGTTTTGCAGGATCAGGATCCTTTTATCTACAGCTCTTCTGCCTGTCGCATCGATAGACACGCAGAACCCATTTCTCGACAGCGTACCTCAGTGCCTTTTCAGACCTCTGCGTACAGCAGCGCTTCTTCAATTATAATGTCAATTATCGTCAGGCTTGCCAATTTTGCCACTTTCATTTCCCCGTAGGGAGTTCAGAGTTGGAAAGCCTAAGAATTTTCAGTATTTCTATTGGAACAGAACGAAACCAGAGTATCTGTGCCCTGCATCTAAGCCGACTGCATATTTCGTCCTTGCGCACCACTTTTGATTTGGTGCCTTGCCAGAGTTTCCCCAGTACCGAGACCCTTAACTTATAGAAATCGGCCTAGCGTTGGTCCTCGTATGCTTCAAGCTTAACTTCTTTGCACCAAGCCACATAATTTACAGTAAGTGGAAGCTCCGAGCTGAAACGAAAGACCTGAAACATATCCTGCTTTATATTGAATAAATTTTCTGAAGAGATTGCACCACCTTTTTCTGACCTTCTCTCAAGCAGCCAGTTCTAGAGGTCAAATTTTCGACCACTTTTTTAAGCTACTGGGGCCGTATATCGTCAATTACACGAGTAATGTTCTTGCCAGACAATTTATTAGGGGACATTTTTCAGCAGCCTCAAAACCTTGTTCCTTGAGCTTAAGAGGAGTTGGCGATTCAAAATTGAGTTATCTGAAAATGGCGCGGCACAGAAGGTGGCATCATTTGACGTTTTAGCTAGCTCATTTGCCGTAACTTACGTGCCACTCTGGCCACGAACGGGCTTCTGAGTTTCCCCCCAGGTAGTTTTTATGGTCCAAAATAATTGTAAAACGAAGCTATAAGAGTGTGTTGGAAGTTAATGGAGGTGACTCATTCGTTATATCCCAATAATTGAAGCCAAATTTACAGCAGGACCGCCAGCAATTTGCGGGGCTGGTTCATTCACCATAACTCAGCTTCTCGTGACCCTGTTTGCCCTCAACGGCCAAGCCACCTTTGTCTCCCTCTCGACATTAGAGGAAATTATGTTGTTTTGTCAGGACTTCGTCTGACGTATTTTTTGTTTGTAGATTCCATATTTTCCGTTTTGAAAGGGTTCGCACTCAGAGCCACTCAGTCAGAAAATATAGTCACTTTTATGATACCACTATCTATGCAAAAAAGGAGACCATATGAAGGTTGGCATATGTCTTTATAGGGAATGTGCTCCGAGCCAGGCCGATGCGAAACAGGAGTCCACCTCAACTGAATTTATACTACCAACTTAATGGTGATGAAGCTGAGAATATACTCCGAGGCCTATCAGGGTTTTAACAGGGCAAAGATTGTTGTGTTACGTCACAGCCCTTCACAAGCAAATTTCACTCTTTTGCGATCGTGCCTAAACACAACTACGTCTGGAATGCTGTAACTACCAATCCAAATACAACAGATTAGAAATTGGGAAACAGAAATAGTCCAAGGAAAACACGGTCGTTATAGAAGTAAGCGTTACTCAGGATCAAAACGAGGAATCCACCTAGCTTTAGCTTGTTTTTATTGAATTAAAGACATTGAGTACGAGGATGAAACAACTGGAACAGTAATGACAAGCTATTGTTTTGTCCTCGCTCTCGCAGCTTTTGGTTGAAGCATCGACGATTGTAGTTTTGTGTTCACACAAAAACTTCAGATCATCGTAGGACCAAATGTCTTACACTTATAAACCTTAGACAAAACTCGGAACAAATGTGTGGCTTCTAGAAACTCTCATCAATTAAAGTTTACAATCTATTCATTCAAAATAATCATGTTTGTATACAATGAAATATCTTTATGCTTCCGCCGTATCTTTTCTCACTCAAACGATCAACTCTCCATTTTTCTGACAGTTGTTTAGTCATGGACCTAAACCATTTCAGAGATTTTACCGAAACAGTTAATTTGGACGGAAAACATGTACTGTACTGCTCTTGCCCTTTTTTCTCCTAACACACTTAATTTTTCTAAATACTTCCAATTCAACTGCACATTTAGAATACAGGTAAATTTCCAAAACGATGTCTCCAAATAAAAGCACAAACTACAAGTAACCAATCAAATTATGACCCAGTGAGAATTCGCTTGGCTTACCAACCGTCAACAAACGTGTTATCAATATCGTCTAATATAACAGTCGATCAGTCAGTGTATTCGTCACGTTGATTACTACAGTTTTTACTTAGCCTAAATATTAAAGGAAATGAATCCTGGCCCGTCACAATACAAAAAAGCAAATGCAACACAGCGTCGTGATGCCAAAGAAATTTTACGGGAATATTCAGAATTGATTCAGTGGAAGTTCGATGGCGAAGAATCAGTATTGGACATTGGATGCGGTCCTGGAGATGTTACAGTTCGCGCAATTTTACCGATCATGCCGAGATTGTCTGGAAAACTAGTGGGAATTGATATATCCGATGATATGATCGATTATGCTGATCGATATTACGGCGGAGGAAAAGTGTCCTTCGAAGTGCTTGATATAGCTGGCAGCATTGAACCTTTTGTGCAAGAACATCCTGATGGATTTGATCACATCATTTCGCTTTATTGTTTACATTTTGTGCATGATCAAAAGTAAGTGGAAGAAATATTCATACGTACAGGAATAAATAAAGAAAATATTGCCAGCACCTATGTACATGTGCAGCGAAAAATGACGACATATTGTCTTCTTCGTTCAAACTGTACACAACAAAAGTGTTTATCATGATATCAAGCATGTAATTAATAATTGTTTTCTCAAACAATTTCCTTATAAGCATGGTTTAATTTTTAACAAATCCAAAATTAAATTTGTCTTCGTACGTAAGCAAAGTTTTATCAATAATAGTATTACGCATAGATAAGTGAATGTTGTTCAACACGGGTCAATGTGTCTAATCGCAGCAAGAGATTCGTTTGGATTCTTTTCGTCTTCAAACCTTAATAGTAGCTAATTTTTTATCAAGTTTAGATTTGTATATCTTTCATTCATTTTGATTGGTTTATTGTAGAGGATATTCTAGAAAGAATTTTTATGCTTGAATAAAATTATGTTTTATTATTTAACCAATCAACTCAAGCTAATTGAATGTAAAATTGCAATGTTAAGGGTTAGAGTTTTTGGAGTTAGTTTAAAGTTTATGTTTAATTTAACATTTCTTCATAATTAAAATCCTTACTATATATTTACTAATGCAAGCGGTCAAATTGCATGTTTTGCAGAAAAGCTTTACAAAATATCCACTCACTGCTAAAACCAAATGCCGATTGTCTACTGGCGGTGCTGACCAATCATCCCGGATTCAAAATCTGCAAGGAGCAATCGACACACGAAAAGTGGAGTACGTTTATGCCAAGCATATCTGACTTATTTGCTTCCTACTGTGATCGTGACGACGCCAAAACACAGATTACTCAACTGCTTCAAGAAGTTGGATTTAAAAGCTTCGATATTAAGTACAAAGAAACAAGTAAACTATACATCGGGAAAGATGAAATAAAAGGTACGTGTGCAATATATACATACATGTTTTGAACAAACAATAATCAAATTGAATAAAATTGGGCATTTTCCCACAGATAACACTGCTATTGTGAATCCAGTTTGGTCAAAACTATCAGCTGAAGAACGCGACGAATATCTAAACAATTATTTGGACTATGCCAGTCAAATGAATTTGTTTAGCGAGGCTACAAATGATAATGAATGTGAGTTGTTTTTGAAACAGAAACTAGCAATTATCTACGCTGTAAAATAATTGGATTATCAAGTAGCGAATGGATTGTAGGTATTTGGCAGGTACAGAAAGGCAGGTCGAAAACCTTTAGTATTCATTTCTTCAACTGAATTTTGTAGTCTTTACTAACGTTTAATCATCATACCTCTTGAAGTTACAACAGCACTTAGTGTGATAAAGCCTTTATTATATGCATCTAGTTACGAAATCTCTTTGCAGTATCTCAATAATAAAAATAATAAAACAATATATTCATAATACCTAGAAGCTTATTTGTGTCTGAAATTCGTCAGGATATGCGATAAAGTATACTTCTTTAAAACATCCTTATAAAATTTATTATCTATAAATAATACCATAATAAAGTAAAAATTAGCATAGCTAAACAAATTATTGAAATTCGAGGAAATAAAATGGTTTGTCAACAATTATAAAGGTTATAAGGGACCTTTTCTTTTTTCAGGTTTCGTTTGTCCTGTTGCATAGAAGGGGGAGACATTCGGCTCCTTCTGAGGCAAAGTCATAGGCCGGGGCATGGTCTCTATAGCATCTAGAGGTTGAGGCTGTCTTGTAGCAATTTTAATGAATTGGGGATCCTTAGTGGTGCCTCAGCTGAACCGAAGCTCAGTAGAGAGCCTGCCAAGCAGGGTGAATTATGAAGAACCATCAAAAGGCAAATCAAAAAAAGAAGTGCTTCCGGAGCAGGGTACCCTAGAAATGGCCGTGAAGATCCCTTCTCCGCATTAGCGGAGAACCTTTTAATCCTGGTTGGATGCTGGTTGGCCGCTTTGCCAACTCTACGCAGATGTGGTGGGTCTTTAAACAAGGGGTGGATTTACTCCCGAAAAATGGTAGGAAGCAAAAATTCGGTCTCTGACTGCCGTGTATTTCCGCAATCGCTCACGATATGGCAAAAAGGCTAAACGTGTTGTAGATCCCGTGTGCATATGAGGTGTGTTTAAGGTGGTAGGTGTAAAGTCAGTCTGAGGGCTATTATCACTGTCTACCTGCTGGATCGCGGTGGAGACATTCTGCTGTGGAGGAGGCTCGAGGTTTTGTTCTTTGCTTCCAGCTGACGGTTTTTTGATTGGCAGTTACTACAATTCGGTTTGTAAGTATCTGCCTTTTCGCAGCTGTAGCAGAAGATAGTTCTATCCTACAGACGGTCATGGAAGCGGTGTCCCACCTTCCGGCAGCTCCAATAGGTAGGCAGGCAAATTTCAGACTCTCTAGGAGCTTCTTCTGTCCGGTCATATGGTTCTTCCTCTAGTTCTGCATTGCTCGATCTCCATGAGGTGGGCCTGCGGCGACTCCTGAGCTCCATTTCAAAATTCTCCACACGGAGGACGGCCAGACAGAGCATTCGAACCGATGGCAGATGAATGTGCAGCAAATTGTGACGAATTTCTGGCAGCATGTTGCGCCTCAGGATGTCACCTAGTTCGAAATCTTTGTTGGGGCGTTCCAGTCGGTCTAACAATCTCAGAACTTCTGCGCTTTACTCGTCGATCGTTTCTTTTGAATGGTGCTTCCGGCCACGGATTAATTCCAACAGGTCGACATTCGTGTAGCGATCTCCGGAATGATCACACAGGACCGCTGCTAGGTCCCTCCATTCTAATTCACGTCTGGAGCGGTGGAACCCCCAGAACCAGTTGGCTGCTGGCCCCGCGAGCAGCTGATGTGCGTGCTGGCACAGCAAACTGAAATTACCCACTAGGGTCTGACGTGTCAATGCATTAGCCCGGTATATAAAGACCTTCACAGGGAGCGAGGAATCTCTTCCTGAAAATTTAAGTCTCCAGGCGCCCACTGTACTAGCCATCTTATCGTGGTGGAACTGAATAGTTTCGCCTCTGGATCGGGACGAAGGATGGAGAATGAAGAGATATCAAGAATTTTCAAAAATAATTTGCTTTTTATTGGGGTCAGTCCCATTCAGACTTCCCCAAATAAGGTTCGCTGGATGGCTGGCTGGATCATAAAACCGCAAAGCCCCACGTAATCAACAGCTTGAATCAAACCCCGGAAAACTGTCTAGCCCAGAACAAAAACAGTTAAGTCAATGGAGTGACTTCCACACAAAGAGGGGCAGGGGCCTTTCGGATGCATTGGACTAGGAATGGTGATAAACCACCAAAGCCAATGATCCAAAGTCAGCCTCCACGTTGCACCCAGATCCAAAAAGATCAAAGAGGACAATACAGTGGAAGCTACCCAATGGTAAACTACAAGGAATTATTTTAAAAGGATGAGAGAGGATAGGGTTGCGGCTGGAGGGAGACAGAGCTACAACGAACAAGTCCAAGCGAGCTCTATTTGTTCTATTGAACAGAAAAAGTAAGGACCACAAGGGAGGCGATTCAGAGACATATTAGTGAGAATGGAATAAGGGATTCAGACGTTAGATCGTAGGAGTCATGAGCGAATGCTCATACATTATTTTTCCCACTTGGGTGGAGTTACCCAAAACAAGTTTTAGCGCTCCACGTTGTACGCCATTTGTAGCGATTTAAGAGAATATGGAGGTGCTTCAGCTGAACCAAAGTCCAGTAGAGTGCCTGTGAAGCAGGTATTAAAATGGCGAACCATCAAGAGACAAACAAAAAAAAAATGCCTCTGGAGCAGAGTACGCCTGAAATGGCCGTGAAGGCCCTCGTCCGCATAAGCGAAGCACCATTTAATCCGAACCCCACGGATGCTGGTTTGTCGCTTTGCTAGGTCTACGTGGCTGGAGTGGGTTATTGAAAATGGGACGGATTCGCTCCCAGAAGAAAAATAAACGATATTAAATATAAGAATATTTGCTCTAAAAGGATCGTATATCTGGATGCACTTAAAAGTGTTAAGTATTCCTTGCTATCTATGACAACTTGTAGATTTCCTGGCATCGAAAAAACTAGGTTTTTACAATATTCTATGGTGTTATTGCGACACTCCTTTTTTATTACTACCCCAAGCATGAATTTGCTGAGAATATCGTGGGTTGATAGATTTCTTCATACAGTACGAACTGATTTTTTAGTCGCGATATAATTCTTCTTTCCTCCAATATAGTTTCTTTTCGCATGTTAAATGCGTGGAAATTAACCCCACAATTAAATTTATGCAAAGCTTTATCATCACTTCATTAATTAATCCTACTCTTAAATATAATTTTCTAATAAGCAAGTAACCACCAATTGGACATAAATTCAGTACTTTGTGATATGTTAGATCTGCAAATGTACGTTCTAATCAGGCTTACCAATATATTTTTCTCGCCTCATCTTTAGGTAAAAATTTCAGCGAACAGCCGCCTAAAACTCGTATTTAAAAAGTGCATACATCAAACTACGCTATGAGCTATTAACTGTATAGTCATGTATTTCAACAGCTCATAATTTAGCTGCTAAACTTAGAATTCTTCATAATTTCATTTTACTGCATCATTTTTTCTCGACACAGTTAGCGGAGTGAAATGTAAAGAGCAAGCTGTTTAGTTTAAATCACACTTATTTAGTTTAAATCACACTTATTTAGTTTAAATTAAATACTTTTATCGTTCAAATCCAATTAGCAAGGTATCCGGCTCCCTTGAAAACCAGTAATATCACAATTCAAACTTTCAGTTCGCGTTTCCATCACTGGGTGTCGCTCTATTGAAATCTGACAATTACGTCGGCCAATCAAAAATCAACACGGCCATTTCCCTATCCATACAAAAACGAACTCCATTTCATGTAAATGACACATTCGCTTAACAAAAGTCGTCGGGATTGTTTTTGAGTTAATTTATTTGATAAAGGAAGGACTAGTTATGCTAATAGCAGTCATTAAGCCTATCACAAAATAAATAATTCGTAGGCAATAGTGTTCAGTTTACTAATATTCGTGTGAATCAATATCGCAAACAATTCCATCTTGTCATACCGGCATTTAGTACATACGTCAGCTAAATGGCGATTCTAGTTGGTAAGATAGATTTTTCTAGTAACTAAAAGGTTGAACATTTAAATGAATGAGTTCCAATTGCTTCATCAGATATGTTGTGGATTTGTTTTATGTAATTAAATTGTGCATTTTCAGTATTTGCCGCCCTGCTGGGCTGCTCGATGGCCATGTATCCTTCGTCGAGCGAAGTTGTAGAACTGACATCAGGAAATTTTGACGCGCGAGTAATTCAGAGCAATGAAATCTGGGTAGTTGAATTCTATGCGCCGTGGTGCGGTCATTGTCAAGCACTTACTCCAGAATATATTAAAGTTGCGAAAGCACTGAAAGGCGTGATAAGAGTCGGAGCGGTCAATGCTGACGATCATAAGGATTTGGGTGGAAGGTATGGTGTAAAAGGATTCCCTACGATTAAAATTTTCGGAAGTAATAAGAAGTCACCGATCGATTATACTGGGCAAAGAACAGCTTCAGCGATTGCCGAAGCGGCGCTGGCACAGGCAAAGAAACAGGTAAGCAAAATGTTATATTGCTACATATAATGATATGGAATGTTACAATCAATATCATATGGTTGTAAAGAAAGATAGGAATTGTTGCGATTGCTATAAAGGAAACATTTACCTCTTCCCTCATTGTGCAATAGAGGAAGAGAATGAATCGACCACCAAACTTTTGTCTCCGAGTTAGAACGTATCAAATTAGATAACTAGACATAAAACACGCCTAGTTATCTTATCGCTTAATTTATATTCCTCGCGTTTATGCACTTTATTGTTTGTCGTTCAGCTGACGTGTCAATACTCTCAGTGGTCAATACATAATTAACAAAGTTTTCACAGCTCGTTGGGTTATAATATGCATTGCAAAGCAGTTTCACTCTGGTGAGAAATTGAATGATTGCAGAAAAAAATTTAATTATTAAACTTTGAACTACTTAAATCATAGTAATAATAAAACATTATTCTAAAGCAATTCTTTTCATTTGATTTCAGGTCAAAGAAGCTCTCGGCGGAGACGGTGGATCAAAATCGGACTCTGGATCCGATGACGTTATCGAACTAACTGACTCGAATTTCGAAAAACTAGTTTACGGTAGCGATGATATATGGCTTGTGGAATTCTTCGCTCCATGGTGTGGACACTGCAAAAATCTAGCGCCACATTGGGCTAAAGCGGCAGCCGCCCTAAAAGGCAAAGTTAAATTGGGTGCATTGGACGCTACAGCTCACACTCGCATTGCCAGTATGTTTGGCATTCAAGGATATCCTACAATCAAATACTTCGCGAAAGGTAGCACTAGCACTTCGGACGCTGTCGAGTACGATGGCGGTCGCACAGCACAAGATATCATCAATTGGGCTGAAGAGAAATATTCCGATAATATCCCTGTTCCTGAGTTACAAGAAGTGACAAGTGAATCCGTTCTCACTGATACTTGCGAAGGCAAACCACTATGTGTTGTATCAGTTCTGCCACATATTCTCGATTGTGATGCTAAATGCCGTAACGGCTATCTAGATATACTTAAAGAGATGGCCGAAAAGTACAAGAAGAAGCAATGGGCCTGGGTGTGGGCCGAAGGTGGCGCACAAACTGCTCTGGAAGAATCTCTTGAAATCGGTGGATTCGGCTATCCGGCAATGGCTGTTGTCAACTTCAAAAAAATGAAATACTCGCTGCTGAAGGGATCATTCTCCAAGGACGGCATTAATGAATTCCTTCGTGACATTTCATTCGGTCGAGGTCATACAGCACCAGTTCGAGGAGCGAAAATGCCGAAAATCAACAGCATCGACCCGTGGGACGGTAAAGATGGTCAACTGCCCGAAGAAGAAGACATCGATTTATCCGATGTCGATCTAGATGAGAAAGATGAACTGTAAAATTTAATAATAGAAAGACTGCTCAAAAAAAGCATTTACTTCCTGCATCCCATTGGGTTCACATATTTGCATTAATTGTAAGTGATTGTAATTTTTTTAGTTTGCTTTTTGTTTCTTTAATACTTTTTTAAAACAAAATAATTGTAAATTAAATGTAATGATGTGGTGAAATAGTGAATTTCTATGAAGTTAACTAATAAATTAATCGAATGAATGAAAATAGTTATTTTAATGGACATCTATCTTAGATGGTCAATATAATATTGTGACTTCTTTCATCTCCGATTAAACTAAATAATGAAAATTGTTGGAAAAAAGAAGTTTAAGCTAAGCGACGAAATGTAAACAATTTCCCTATTATTATTTAGAATTTTAACTGATGGTTTTTATTCACTATTTTCTCCAGAAAGGCTTGTCCGTTTTTTTTTATTTACTTATTTTCCTCCTGGATACTAGCATTCTATACAAATTGTTAGGGGACTTAATGTACAGCATTCTATCGAAATGTGTTTGAGCTTATACATAGGGAGCGAATTTCATGAGATAAAGAGTGTAGGAGTTTTACAGTAATGGATTTCAGATTAGTGTTGAAAGAAAATTTAGAAATTTGGTTGGTTTTGGATAATTTTTCTTGACTATAAGGAGGAGTCGCGTAATCGTAACAATGCTCCTTGCTTTATCTAGAGTTAAACGTTCTCACTATAAAAACAATACTGCACGAATAAAAATGTTGAGTTCTCATTCAGAGCAATACTAATTTCGCTCGTTTATGAGCTGCTGCCAAGGATGAAATGAACACACCATGCACAACTATTTTTCAAGGAGTCAACATTATAAAAAAGAAAAACTAAAACATGCGCTGATACTTTGAACATTAACTCTACGTTGATCATAATCCATGAAACAAATACGATTTCTTCAAGTCCTTTATATGATTATATAAACCACATAAATATTAATTTTTACAATATATATTTAGGTCTATGATAGAAACGGAAGTAAACAAGTTGGATAGACGACGAATGAAATATACGTAGCGTCCCACCTTTTCTGGGAGCGAGTCCACCTCATCTTCTATAACCCACCCCAGCCGCGTAGAGCTAGCAAAGCGGCCTGCAAGCATCCGTCGGGGTCGGACTAAAAGGTGATCCGCTTCACGGCCTTTTCTAGGATACCCTGCTCTCGTGGCATTTTTTTGTTGATTTGCCCCTCTTGATGGTCCGGCATCGCCTTAAATTAGTGAAACCATTCTTGTCTCTGTGGAACATTTTACTGATTTTGGTGTCACTTTTGATCGTAAACTGAAATTTGATATGAATGTTCCAACAATTACCAAAAAAGCCTCACGGATATCAGGCCTTGCTACACGTTCCAGCCATAATTCTTTTAGCATTTGCACATGTGTTAAAATGGTTATTACCCTTATTTACTCCAAACTCGAATAATGTAGTGTCTAGTCTGAAGTCCCCGTTCCACATACCTTTCGGATTCTGTTAAATCAGTTCAGCGGATGTTTATTCGCACACGACTATTTAAACTTAATCTTCCCTATATGTATTATAATGAACGTTTATCGCTTCTTAACTTCAATTTCCTAACAAAGCGCAGGGTTTACTTTGAATCCTTTATTAAATCAGGTCCTCTGTTGTTTTTAACGTACTATTTGCACGTACTATTAATCTCATACTCTGCGCCTTTTACGCATCCGTAACAGCCTCCAATTCGGCCACATTCAAAATTCATTTTCGCAACAGAAGATTTACTTCTGATTAAATTAGTTTCTCTTATCTGTCATTTGGATCTTTGAATTGTATATTTTTATTTTCTATTTATTATATTTAGATATTATATTTCTATTTTTTAAGCTGACCTATTTGTAATTGGGCAGTTTGCCTGTAAATGGTTGTGGGACTAAAATAAATCATAAATAAATTATTAAAGATATGTTCCGTAGCTTTTTTTCATTGATTTTGTATCTAACGTTTCCATTAAAAAGGGGGAAAAATCAATGGGGAGAATGATATTACATTAAATGTAATTTTATAAAAAAAAGTGTTTAGGTTTAAGGATTTCCGAACAATCTTCAACATTGACCCAACTATTGGGAGCATTTCAGAGCTTAAATGAACTGTTTGTACATTTTCTTATTTCTGACGTACAGTCTACGTACTTTATGGTTGCCAGTGCATCAGATGCTCTGGTGCAATATTTAAATAGGCCACCCAATCTATATCAGTTAAAACCATATAATAATATCTAATCTTATCTAACAATCTACTCTAAATCTAGTAATTTAATTTTTAAATAGTGGCAGCCACGGTGTATGTTGTTGTGCTTGTTTACTCTATTTGTGAGTATTTCGCCAGAGGTTTCGTGAAAATGAATGAGTTTATTATTTTATATGCTTTTCAAAGAGTTTTGTCGTGTTTCTGGATTTAATCGTCAATGTTGAAGAGAATTTACATACGGTAGATGCTCGTAAAAACAGAACAGCTCCAATGAAAGCAGTGACAACTGGGAAGTTAGCTCAGGACAGGAAGAGTCGAACTGAATCGTGTGGTCATATCACTTGATATATATCTCTATATGTTATAGAACTCTAAGAATTTGGAACTAAATCAAATTACTCACTTCTGACAATATTTCCTTTTTATGTATTTAATTAATAACTTGATATATTAGTTCCCATCAAATTTCTATTGAAGTTGCCAATTAGGCAAAGTATTTAGTTTTCAGAGCGCTCAGTTTTTTTTTTTTGCCAAATGCAAATTAACCGTCAAAATTAATTTCATTTTTCTCGGTCGCTTAGTACTCTTGTTTCTACTTCTCGTGAACCAATTACTATCTGTTTTCGACTTTATCGCTGCAGCATTGCAAAAGTGCTAAAAACATTCAGTGCCACCTGAAGCTCTGCGAACATAATTTTTTACTAATGCTGCTAAGGCAATAAACTTCATTATAAATTTAAGTCACGCAACACTTCCAGACATGAAACTATTTCCCAGTACCAACTTCAATTTAGATTCCAAAGAAAATACTTAAATTGCTATCATTTTCATGAGATCGACAATCAAATAAAACCTGTTTGGTGCGTCGGCCTCATTAATGCGCGAAAAAAGCTAAATCGACTGTATGTCGCTCTCACATTGTTTATAGAAAACAGCACGAGTTAGGTTTGGTAAAAGGTTTAAATCGCTGTCATCGAAATTGTGCCCGAAGGGTATCGCACATAAATATGTCCCATATTTTAACTTCACACGCTGCTACCTGCTCAGCAAAACATTAAAAATATTTGAAGATGACTCATAGGTCCGCTTCCAATATAAATTCTGCCTCGGTGTGCAACCTTAATTTGTGTCGATCGATTGACCGGCATACCGGCTTAGACAAAATAAGCTAAGAATAGCAAGAACGATTTTATGAGCTATTGAAAGAAACCTGATTCTACTAAAAGTAATAAACTTTTTTATTACAAACTCGTACAAAAATATTCGAGCAGTTTACAATATAATACGGCACCTTAAGCTAGTCAAAGTAGTAAAATTTCTAGAAAAACACGATATACATAAAATTATTGGAAAGATTCGTTATCTTTTGAACTTCTTAAAGGCAGAAAAATTTGCAGAATAATACTAGCAACTAGTAGGCTCGACATTACGTCAAAATCTGTAGGAAAATTTGTTGAGCGCGATTAGCATCAGTCTTGATCCCTGTGTGTCGCAAACATTGTTACAGCAATAGGCCGCCCTACATTCGTAATATCGACTTAATCAACCACTTCTAAATGCAATTGACCAAAACGAGCGACACCCAGGGAGTTTCTACATACTGTGCAACACTTACAGCGCTGCCTTCTGATCATGATGGAAATTTTCAATAGATTGAATTGACCGCGATGTCGCTCCAGTCAGCGTTGAAGATGCATCCATAAATTGATACATTCGTTCGTGTTTGCAGAAGAATGGATAGCAGATTATGCCATAATACGCACCAAATCCTAACAATATGACCGTCGTAATAATCATGATAAGACCCCAAGCAGACAGTCCACTGGATTTCGAGGTTTTCGCTGCACTACCTCCTTTTTGGGCTGAAGCTCGGGGATACGGTTCACTGCCATCATACGACGATCCGATATATCTCTTTCCGGTATTTGAAGATCGCCCTGAATTACTACTACCACCACCGCTACCGCCACTGCGACCAAATACTCCGCATTCCGAGACATGTATATCTACAAGGAGCAAGCAGATATTTCCAATTGTATTTAACCAAAATTATGTGGACGGACTAGTCTCACTTACAAATAAATAATAAACATAAAATGAACACTATGCGACACATTGTGGAGTGTAAACTAATTAGGTTGAAACTAAATCACTGGCAGGCAAGAATTAATAACAAGTCTTCGGACAATCGAATCACGCACCTCCTCTGTACCTTCGTTTGCAGCTCGCGTTCGCTTTTGTTCGGAATGTTGTTTGACGACGAACGACTACAAGAAGAGAAGACGTATGTCAATAGCCGTGAAGTTAGTTGTGTTTGAGGGGAAATTCTAAAATGAATTTCAATGGTACCGGAGGTAGTGGCAATTGGATATTTTCAAAAATATTTTGTAGGGAAATTTAGATTGATTGTTAGATTCTTTAATAAGCAGGTAGGTGATCGATTTAATATTTAATGAAATTTTCAAAATTTTGTGGTAAGTTCGCTCTATGCTAATGTCCTTACAGTAGTAGATTGAGTTTTTGGCTACACTAGACTACGTTGCGCCACATAACAATTTTATCAATAGATGTTCGGCTGATATGTTTGTGTTAATGTGGCTGTGCGTTTGTTTGTTTTTTTGAGGATGTTTTTTTTTTGAGGATGTTTTTTTTTTGTGTTTGTTTGTCTATCACTATCGTGTTTTGTCGTCTAGTTCCTGTATGTTGTTGAGTATGCTTCTTTAAGTTTTTGCCCCTGCTAACACCATAGAATGAGATTGGATCGAAAATTCAAGAGAGACTAACAAAAACGTACAAAAAATACAGGAGTAGACAACACACTGAATATAAACCAAAAAAAACAAAACCACCCAACCAAAAATACCTGCCAAAAATCAATTAGTAAAAGGTCTGTTCCCGTACTACGATTAATTGCAATTAATCGCAATGAAGCGTACTAAAACGGAGTACAAAAAACGGCTTCATTGCAATTAATCGCAATTAATTGTAGTACGGGAACAGACCTAAAATTGTCTAACGTCTAATTGTCTCATTTCCCGCCAAAAATAATTTCCCTGTTTTATTTTACCAGTAACAGACTACAGTGACCTCGTCAGGTTTATTTTGGTACCTCTACAATTTGACATTTCAAGTGCTTTCCTATTCGACGTTTTGCCGTTTTTCATTTCTCGGCATCTCGTTCTCGAATATATCAACTAAAGTAAGGACCGCTCACATCAATGTACTCTTAAATAAAATGAGTTTATCTGTTGATACACGTGAAGTTCTTTCGCATTTAAACGCTCTGGGATATCGCAACATATCGGCAGAGCAACTGAAGGAATTCATTCGAGGTCCGTTGCAGCCGCTTCATTTCACATTTGAAAACGCTAATCTTTTGAAAAATTTTCAGATCTAAAGAAACTAATCAAATACGAAAGTCGCATTGACGCAATACCCGATATTAAACATATCAAGGAAACTCATACATATCAGGAAAGCAATGACATATTTAGTAAGTTGCACGACAACAAAACTACTAGTATTCAAGCAAAGTACGGGAACACATGTAAGACCAGACCCAAGTGTGTTACGCCGTCTCGCGATTTGAAACCTCGGAATATTCTTACGGAATCGAATCACACAAAACCAACGGCTGACGTCGGTGCAAAAGAATGCCCGAAAAAGACACAGTCTTGTCAAAGTAGACCTCATTCGAGTGCGGCAACTACAACCATTACGAATCGTGACGGACCGAAATCGGCAACAGATTCTGGACGACGTCCCAAAACACCGAAATTTTCGAGGAAAACCAAATCAGAACAATCGTCATCGGAACAGAAAGAAAATCGAATGTGTAAGCTACTAAGGAATATTGCCTTCTAAAGTTCTTCTTAAAGTTGAATTTTTCGCATTTTAGGGATTCGACCGCGTATCGTTCAACCGCACCCGCAGCGAACAATGGACCCTGTCCAGCTCTATCACTTCTATCAGAGAGAATGGGAAAGATTCAAACAGCAAATGCCAGGTGAAAATGATCATTCAGAATTACGCTGGCAAATTAGACATAAATTAATGGGTGGTGGTGGCCCGTAGATGGTTAATTGTTGATGCTGAAAACGATTTTAGTATGCTAATTCTTTGTGATCATATTGTTAAGTAGATAAAAATAATTATGATAAAACATAAGAGAATACTATGCATTGTAGAGTATGCCAAATAAATTGCACTTTGTTTTTAAAATATGCAAAACAGCGTTATACTTTTAAAATGAGTAAAAATTGCAAGTGTTTTGGTTGTTAATGTTGATCTACACTGCCAATTTAAATGTAGGATGGCTCCTGACTTTGGGAAACATGGTACGGAGCTAGTTACGCACCAACGGACGTACTGGATATTGAAAACGCTGAATAAACCTCAAATAAATGGTAATTAAATGTGCTAATAAATAAGTCACACTATTGTACATGTAATCGAGATGAGACGAACTGCTCACTTTTGGACCGTGGGAGAACAGCCACTATCTGTGAGTTGTTGGAACCTCAAAGATAATTCATTTTCGGTGTGGAAGTCATCTGAATATTTTGATGTGCTGCGCTTGCCATGTTTATTGAGCGTACAAATCCTCAGCTGAAGTAGCTCAATGCAAAGAAAGGATTATACGAGGCATACGTCCTTCCTCAGTTTCCTGCATTTGCATTCGCGCTCAGATATATACACACCTTAGGCCATTACTTATCGTGCAACTTATAACATCCAGGACATAACAATTTTGTATTTAAATAAAATACAGAATTATTGAAATTTATTCATATGGCCACCGCGAGCACGTTTGCAGTGATGAATTCTTCGGAACCAATTTTTCCATCACTCTGCCACACATATGTATCTGCCGGAACATTGGTAATTTCTCGTTCGATATTGTTCCTGAGTATATCTACCGTTGTTGGCCTGTTAGAATAAACCAAGGACAAAAAAACTCAATAAAAAGAAATCCAATGGCGCTAAATCGCATGAGCGAGTGGCTATTCGGTCGGACCATTTTTTAAAACAAACTATTGCCGAACTTTCCTTTTAATATATCAATCGCTTGCCGTACCATCTTCTTGTTTGAACCACTTATCACTGTCAAGTTCATCTAATTTTAGCAAAAATAGTCTTTCAACATGACACGATAGCGAACTCCATTGACCGTAACATGGCGATCACACCTCTGGGATGAATTTCACTCCATTTGCTCACTTTTTGTGGAAGCAGTGGAGTCTCTTCAAGTTTATGTGGACTTATTGATGTCCAATAATGCATATTTCGCTTATTGACAAAGCCATTAATCAAAAAATGAGCCTCATCTGAAGATTATTTTTCGAAGAAATTCAGGATTTTTTTCTAACTTTTGCAGAGCTCATTTGGTGAAGGTTAAGATCTTTTAGCGAAATTTGCCACATTTTAGATGGAGAGATTCCCAGCTGCTGTTGAAAGCGTGGAATCGACTGATTTGGCTCATTATGAACTGAAGCACTTACGGCTGCGATAATTTCGGTAGTTCGATCGGTTCGTTTTCGCACTGGTACAGGATCATCCAATACTGAATATGTTGAGTCGAATTTATCCACTAAACCACGCAAAGCCTGTCTTTCCTGTGTATACCTTGTTTATATCGTTTACACATGAGTCCATGCGCCCAAGCCGTTTTTAACTAATCTAAGTATATATAGCCAAACCGTTTCCATCATGGCAACTATTGCAGAGGCCCATCATGGGTTACTATGTAGAGGATAATATCAGGTTTATCAATAAGTAATTTACCTTTGGTGTTTCAATACAAATGTACTCTTCAACTTTTTTTATGACCTATCAGTGTCAAAACAACATCAGTTAAGGTTAAAATTTTTATCATGGTGAAGTTAACGAATGAGCAACGGGAAGTGGAAATACAAATCAACGTACCCGCCCTCTTCCACTTCACTCTCAGCTTCTAAAAAACTGACTTTGACACATGGACTCATATGTACACTCTCCTTTAAAGCTGCGATCGCCGACTGCATTTCACTAGTAATTTCTAATGATGTCCAAACATTGCTCATTCGTTAACTTCACCATATTAAAAATGTTAGCCCTGACTGATTGCTTGCACCTTTTTAAGTTTTCATATTCGTTTTTGTGCGCCTTTTTAGGGTAAGAAACCAATAGCATTTGCTATTTGTGTAAAAATCACAAGAAGTTTTCGATCGAAAGCTGTCAAAAAGATTTTCTAATAAACTTTACTATTTCTCGAAGTTTTCAGCGCAAAATACCTATGTTAATAATTTCTCCTTCTAGAAAGTAATTTTGGAAATGAAATTTTGGGATACAGAAGCTGGAATAGCTTTTTTCGAATGAATTTGCCCAAATTCAAAATTCCTTTTCATTTAGGAAAAGGATTTTGTATGTTCGGAAAATGCTATATATTATGCAAATATAAGCGAAATGAACCAGGCTCTGGCATTGTTAGATATACTGAAATGTAGATTAAATGACTTCAACATACCCTTGGAGATCCTTGATTAGTAAAGCTATCCCTATGAGAAACTATGACAACACCAGCGCTTGGCTTTCCACGCGTTCACCAGTCACAGTATCACTACTACACTTTCACTAAAACTACAGCACTTTCACAGTATCACTACTTCATATCATTTTTATTACATTTTCACTTCATTTTGTGGACACTTTCAATCACTCAATAAAATTGCACGGTTCATACGCAACATATTCTCTTGGAAGCAATAATTTTCACCCCGTACTTCAAACTGGAAGTCCCATCAATTTCGCGAAACATCTCCGGCAATCAACCATTCATTTTCTACATTCCACAAAGTGCACTACTTTAAATCACTTCTATTGCGTATTTTCATCCTTAATTCGAATCTTTCAAACATTGAATGAACTTGTACGGTCCAGGTGCAACATATTCACTTCGAATCACTAATTGTCACCCCGTACTTTAAACTAAATCACATCAATTTCGCGGAACATATACGCAATCGAACATGTATGTCCTACATCCCACAAGAAAATGCCGCTTTTGGCGGGAATCAAACAAACAACGCCCTTTACATGTCTGCAAAGTTTCAGTCTGCAAACGCATTCCCTGTTTTGCCACTGGGGGGCGGTAAGCACCTGTTGCTATGACAACAGCGACCACTCCAATTAGAATTTACACAATTAACAATTTGTTTGGTCGCCGCTCAGTGGGTTCCCGTGAAAAAACTCCAAATAAATTTCGTAGGAGTGATGGATTGGGCTGAAGACTTGAAAATATCAATCAGAAAGGTAGGCTTCACGGAAATTCAACAAGAATCATAGCTAAATAGTCGTATCTACAACTTAAGACAACCGCGAAAATGGGACGCCGAGCCACGCAAAAAAATCTAAGTTCGCAGAATAGTTCGGAGCGCGAAGAGTCTCTGGAGGTTGATGTCGATTTCGGATCGGATGGTGCTGGTGCAAGTAGCAACGATTCGGTTCTGAAAAGTCCACCGAAAGGAAAAAAATTCAGTGGATGGGCTGAAACGGCAGTGAAATCAGGAAAGTAAGTTGTGCTGCTAAATTTGAGAAAGAGATACTAACACATATGTCATTTTCAGAAATCGGGCAAGCAAAAATTTGATAGAAGAGTAAGTAGATTTATCGTAAAGAATCTATTTGGTTAATTTGATTTGCTTAGTTTCATGTCAACGGTAAAGTTAAATATGAAACAATAATGAAAACTGTTGATAAATTGACCTGCATAAAACTAATAGAATAGCTCACAAATTTACTAAAATTTAGAGAACGCTTCAACTTATCGCCAAAGCACGAGCATGATTTTATCGATGACATTCCAATAATACCAGATCTAGATGAGCTTCAGGAAGAACTACTAATGTCTACAGTCGTCGAACCACCATCGTAATGTCTATTCTGAAATATACACCATATTTTACTTAAGTGGTTGACTTTTTTCAGTGTATCTGCAAATCGAACTGTTACCTTAAAAGAATTAAACTCAGATCTATTAAAACAGAGCGCCTTTTCGACATTGGAAGATATCGATCTATCTATTCTCACAAAATGCTTGCAGTCCCAGTCACAACTTGACGAGCCGGATGAACCGTGGGAATGGGAAAAAATATTCACTGAAGTGTCGGCAGAAATTCATATTGATGATAATTCGGCATTGAAAAATGAACCACCAGAAGATGTACAGACGCCGTTTGTTACTTAAGTTAGTCGAAGTTAATTGATAGTGTTAACGAACGATCAAATCGTAGCAAGTAAGTTAATTTTTGGTTTGGTTTTGTTTTAATATTATTTATTTTCCAAATTTGCATGCGATTAAAGAATTTTGAAAATGTTTATCCTTAATTAAAACAATACGCATTGTGTTCGTACATTCGATAATGCCCATAGTACAAAATCGTAGCATATATTCTCTTAAAAAATAAACATTGCAATATGATTAAAACTTTACATTGAAAATCTCTCTAAATATTTTATCAGAAATTAAGAGTCATGGACTTGATTATTTGATTATTTCTTTACACCATTTAATTATTTTAAACTAAGGAAATAACAGTTTATTCAAACACAATGCTAAAAAAAAACCATTTTGTAGGGTAGAAAAAATCCACGAAACAAAAACCCTCCCTGTAAGTGGTGCAAAAAGTCTTCGAACTTTCTTTCCTAAAAGTGTGTGGATGAAGTCCCGTTAGTTTTTCAACATTTGTCAAGGAAACTCGATCTGATGTTTTGAGTTCTGGCGTTACGTCACTTGACTGGATAATTAGCCAAAATGAGCCCAGAACGGAAGAAAGTTAGCGATGAAGAGAATAACTCCAGAACCAGTGCAAATCATTAGGACAAATTCAATGTACAAGGCATTGTAGATAGGTTTTCGGAAAGAAAAACAATTGAAAACAAGTATCGTTGTGGCTGCCCCGGGTTCTAAATGATCACAATGAGCGCACAATTCTCCGAAAAGTTAGGGGCAATCCCGAAATAGCTCCCATAGCTCTCATAAAATATAAGCGTCGATCGACTAGATACGGTAGCTAGAAAAGCAGAATTTATCTCCGACCGTGAAACATAAAGTAAAATTTGTTCTAGTGACGGGCGTGTAAGGTCTTTCGGTTTAGAAGACCTGTTATTTGTGGATAGTATAATAAAACACAAATATTATATAAATATCCTCAAGTATGATTTAGTTCCGAGTGCAGGGAAAATTGGGATATTGACGGATTCTATCTTCATGCACGATAACGACTCCAAGCAAACTGCAGTGAATACTCGACTTTAGCTCCTGTGTAATACATCCCTTGTGCTGCATACACCTCCACAACCCCCGGACATTGATCCTATAGAGTATATTTGGAAAAATTTAGAATATTCGACAAAATAGTATAGGTAGGTAGGATGTATTTTGTAGGATGTCCTTATGGCTTCAACTTTGCAGTAGATTTGTTATGAATTTAACGGGAGTTTCAGTGCAGCGGGATGTTATTTTATTCCATTCATCTTGCAAGGCGTTTTTAATTGTGTTAATTCTGATTTATCGTTCAAGCACATACCACAAGTTTTCAATAACATTCAGGTCTAATGTCTGGGTAATGTGTGAACACTTCCATAAGAGGAAATTAAATTATCTTGTGATATCTTGTTTACCATCAGATACTGATAAAATTATATTTGCTTTCGTCTGCTAAAAACAAGCTCTCCAAAACGATTCATTTTTGTTTCTGCGGTCATGTGGAAATTGCATTCTGTGCTATATGTTTTTCGCATTCATGAATGTCCTCTTACGGGCAGTGCATCCATGAAAATAAAAATCCCTCAGCACCCTTCGGATGATTTCAGGATGAAAAGGTTTGTATTTAATATTGTTATGATTCCTTAGCCATATCCAGTGGATTTTAAGGTGGATTTTTACCGACTTTCCTAAAAAATCAATTAACGATTCTTGTCTTTTAAGATCTTATTTGTTGCACTTTGACCTAGGTCAATCAAACGGTTTTCATTCACAAAACGATGATGAGCTTAACTTCAAAAATTGTCCTATTTTTCGCTGACTTTTTCCATCTCTGAAAGTAAGGCAACTATTAATGAATGCACTTTATAGAGTTTGAGCGATAACTAGTCAGTCATCTAAACTTATGAAGCATATCCGTATTTTTGGTTCGATTTTCTTTATCTAATAACGCTAAACATCGATGCATTTTTTAAGTAATTTATTATTTATTTATTTTAGGACGTAAAAGTTTGTGCTATTTGTAAAACTTTGTGCTATCCCTAAACCAGTTGTCTGGGAAGCACTATATATAAAAAAAAGTTGTGACTTGTTTTTTAGTTGGAATAATACATTTCAATTTTTCTTTTTGCAGTATTTATGATAGAACTATTGTTGTAAGCATTATCTAAAATTTAAAAGTTTATTCTTTTTTGACAAACGAATCATCGATATTTTTAAATTTTTTGCATCTTTCACTATTAAAAATTGACTGCATCATATAAGCTGTAAACTACTGTTTATATAAAGGAGTTTGGAGTAAAAGATTTGACTTGAATCTAGTAACAAAATTGTTCGTGTGTTCCGCTTCAAGGAAATCACCTTAAACTTATTATCAGGACTTCTACATATTGTGGCCTTCAGAGCATATTTCTGATAATAGTGCATGTTCGTGCTTATTGTCATTTACTTTGTTCCATAAAACTTTGATTTTGTAGTTTTGGTTTTTCTTTTCGATATTTCTCTTCCATACATGAACACAAATACACAAGCAATTACAAAACGATGACGTTTAACATATTTTATATCGCTGCATATAAAAAGCTTAAATACATAGTAAACATAGAGCCACCTTTATGTATGTACAGCGTCAAAGAAATCAAAATCAAAAAGTAAATCAAAATATTAGAATCGAAAGGTATTCTTCGAGGTGATTGGAAATATTCGCTCGACTTTGGACTCAATTGTAAAGACAAAAAATCATCAGAAGTTCGAAAGAGTCTTAAGTTGCGATGTGGGCTTCGATTCATTGATGCGAGCTCAACATATTTTGTACGAAAATAATGTTCGAAACGAATACGCAGCGATGTAGAGCGATCTTTTTCAAATTATAAACCAGTTTCGGACTGAGAAACGGCAATTTTACACGTTTGCTCAATGAATATTTCTAAATCTTTTGTGTCCAATCGACAAAATAAAAATCTCATGTACATTTTGTCATACATGAAGAAAATATTTTCCTTGGGTGCTACGGCTGCTCTGCTCAATCATAAAATCTGCAAGATTCTGCACAATGAGCTTGTAAAGTATATACAAGAACCAACGTAGCGCTGCTCTCAACCATTGCTGCACAGATTTTCCATGGATATACTTCGCAGTTGTCAATTTTAGCAAGTGGAAGATATAAGCGAGTTTTGAATCGATGTACAGTGGAGGTGTGTGTCTTCTGTTTGTGATGGCACGTAGCTGGACATTGATCGCTTTAAACCGTTCTTAGTGTTTGCAGATCTGCTCAGTGGCATCCGTCACACTCTAATATTTCCCTGGCAGAAAACTCGTGGAGTATGTTCGTGGACTCCCGCTGCACGGCAACGGGCCGGACGCACGGTGTCATCACTTCCACTGGTGACCGAGACCACGCACTGCTCCAGGCTGCCGCCTTTCCAAATTTCATGGTTAAGTAAATTGAAGTAGCATAGCTTCGGATTTCGTAACTTAGATTGTTCAGAACACTTCCATAGACGTGGCACTACCGAGTAGTATGCCCATTCTTTTGTTTTTTTTAAATAAATCTATTTCTTATGCCGGGTTTCCACCAAAGAGACAAAACAAAAAACACGGACAAAACATGTTTTTCTGAACAAAAACACGAATGTTCTGTAAAAACTGAACAGTTTCGCGAGCATTTTTGTCTCTGAAAACTGTTTTAGTAAACAAAACACCTTTTTTGTCCGTGTTTCTTGTTTTGTCTCTTTGGTGGAAACCCGGCATTATAGTAACATGTCATAACATATCCTATAAAACATAATTTACAAACTTAAAAAACAACTTGAAATAAATAAAAATGAATGACAAAAAGTTCTAAATTATTTGTGCACACACAGTTCGGATAGAATGGTTAGAAAACAGTTTAGTTACCCTGAACTAAATTCATTTCTAACCATTCTATCAGAACCTTTGAAGGAGTTATGTTTGGAGCATTGATGTGGAAGAAGAGGTTCGAATGAGTGATATCTAATGAAGGATGATGGAGATCAACTACTCTGAACTGATAGATAAGAAATCGTAGATATTAAGATATAAAGATCGTTAGAGATATGTTAGAAAAGCGGTTGAGGATATGATTGATCTGTTGAAGGGCACAGATATACATTAACTTCCCAAGTTTGGTGGCAACTGGCAAAGGAGAGGATGTTGCTTCAGAAAAACCCAGGGTAGGGAGGGGTCAATGACTGATTGGAAGATTTTAGTCACCGCAGGGAATGAATTTCCAGTTTGGAACTGATGAATTAATTATGCTTTCGAATGATTCAAAGTAATCATAATCATCAATATTACTAGCACAGGCTAAGTAAACACAGGAAACAATAAGAGAGCTGTACTCGGACAGTAACAGTCAAAGGAGTTTTTCTAGAAATTCATGTACAACTACACCCGGCGGGCCAAAAAGATTGTAGAAAAATTACTGAAAAGTTGATGAGACAGCCAATTTGAATGAGCTTATTATCTGCACTTGCAAGCCATCTTTTGCAAGTTTACGACAAATGGTGGTTTATAGGGACTAAGTCTAACAATGTCGCTGAAAAGTTTTTCATAGGCAGATTCGCAGTAATCTGCAAACAAGTGACAGGTTGATTGCGAGTTATTAATCGCTATACGTCAATGATAATTACCTAGGGTATCCGTCATGATATCTTTTTAATTTACAGAATTCCATATATTTTAGGTTGGCTTATGAAAGACTGCCCTAGCTCCGTCCATACAGTTGGGGAATAGGCAGATGAACTTTCAGACTCGAATCTATTTCGTAATTCCTCATAAACTTCAATGTAAATCCCCTCGGCCTAAGAATTGATTTACACGCGAGCGTTAATAATATATGTATTTTAAACATATATGTTCGCATCTTAGTATTTTGACGCAAAATATTATATCAATTATAAATTTTAAAAATCATGTTTGAGAGACAAATGAAACGATAACTACAATGCGTGAACTGAATTTAAACTAAATGAAAGATGACGTTCCGAATGGAATCATAAAGGCTTTCCTCTAAATTTATTTACTGTGTAAAATCAAACCAAAATGTTCTGAAGATATTTGAAATTCGGAGCACATCAAGGCACGTACGGGAAAATATACCTTATTTAATAGTAAATTAAAGAGTTCAACATTTCTTTATATTTTTTATTCTCACTAGATGTTCGCAATGCAAATCAGCAGTGACCAACTATATACAAAACAACTTAAACTATGATTCAGTATAATTTCAAAATATTTTATACTGTTTCAATTAATCATTCTCATATCTCACTTCGATATCTTCCACCATAATATTTCCTGTATACATACCATCCTCTGTGGACTCACTCTTACTCTTCGCCAAACTGCCTGACTTCCTGTCCTCATTTATCTCAACTTCATCGTCTTTAGCGCTACTCGCTGATTCTGTGTTGGTTTCTTTTACATCATAACTACGAAACTTATTAATATCTGCAATAAGCCCATCCTCATCGACCTCTTTCAGAATATCGCAAATCAATGCCGATTCGATGGTTAGAATGTACTTGCATATCTCCGGCTCTAGAAGAAACATGGATACTGCTGACGGGCTCAATGAAGCCGATCCGCCACATTTCAATCGGACTTCGGTTTGTCGTTTATCGCCGGTCTTATCGCACACCGCCCCATCGCTGTAGAAATGCGTCACATGCGTACGTACATTTTCTGGCAGTGGTCGTTTCTGCGGATTTTCTCTCAGCCATTGTCGATGTGCTTTTTCATTAAAGTAACCTAGCATTTGGGACTTTTTATCTTCGGTTTTATCGTGGAATTGTCTGATGTAACGCCCGTAGCAGAATTCATATTGCCACCAACCGGAGCCCTGAAATAATAAATGATTTTAAATTGTTATTAAAACTTAGGCTTTTGGTGGAAATTTGTACGTCATGGTTGCATTTAATTTTAGTTCACATAGCCATACATTCTCCACTCTCAAAACATTTTCAAGTAAAAACTTACGCCTGTCAAACAATTATCGCCTTTTAAAAATTCAAGCACGGGATTTATATCACGTGGCGGGCGCAATTTGGAAGTTGGAATCGAAGAAGATTGCTCTTTTGAGTCGACGACACTTTTCTTCAGATTCAAAGCTGGTGTGACATCATCATCGCTTTCTTCCTTGAGTTCTAGATTAAACAGCTTCTCGTCTTGTTTTGGACTAATAATATCCACTCGAAACGTCCCATCCTGTACATAAAGTTCAATTTTTAATAAAAACAATAAATCGATGTAAACAGCAACAAATGTCTGCTTTTTTAGCATTGAACTATGCAAAATAACGAACCTTTTTGTCTACTTTAATGATAGCAATACTGTCCTTAGGTTTCACAGCATCCTAAACAGTCGAATATTATGCAATTGAAAGGAAATAAATAAATTATAAACAATAGAAATCAACGAGCATTTGAACTAGTTTTTCATGCAGATTACGATATCACCAATGGCTTTGATTAGTGTGATGATTAGTGTACAGGCAACTTTTAATGGTTATTGTTACACTGATTTCAAAGAGTTAATGCTTATATTTCAGTTTAATCTTTTTTATTTGAATTTTTTATCATTGCTGTGGGATGGTTGACGTAATAACTTCTTTTGCTATGCGTTTCTTACAATTTATTTAGCCGGTTGCATTGAATTGCATTTTGAATGTTAACCAGAAAGATCAATCTTCATAAAATATTCTCTGCTACCCACGCAGAATAAGAATTATTCCAAAAACGCGATGCTCTTTAAAAATGAAAATACTTTACTAACATATTCGCCTAGGACAGGCGAAACATTATAATTCTAATCTAATTTAACTTCGTAAAAGGAAATGTCGAATAAGAAATTATTAAAAAAAAAAACATTTCACACTAACTCTCAGCGATATCATGCACCAAATTGTCTATTGTGTAGAGTCCAAAACCAAAAGGAAGTTTTTATTGAAATTAAACAAAAAATAAAATTTCATGCGTGCATTTTTTTAATAACAAGATGGAAATTAAAATATAGCTTAGCTCTACTATATACTAGAAGAAAATTAACAAAATCGAAAATAGATCATTTCTCATCAAGAATATCAAACAACTCATTCAATTCATACATTACCGCAACAGGTGTATTCCGCCATTCCAAATCTCGTATTTCAGCTTTAAGAAGATCGACAGGTTTCTCTGGTGACTCGTTCACTGGAATGCATTTGATATCACTTTCAACAGACGTTTCCGGTTGAAAGGAAGGCAGCAAACATAAAGCCGATGTCAGAATAACCATTTCGTAGTTACAAGTTGATATCTCTTTCAACGAGAAAATTTCGTTTTTACCATGAGGATAACAAATATATCGGACTCGAGTCATTCGTGGTTGATTTATAAGGTCACAGTTAGTACCACCACCCATTTCGATTTCGAAATATGGATACTGCACGTTATCGATTTTGGTAGTTTTGAATGATTTTCCAGCAACGATGTCCTTACGTGTCAGCTCTTCCAGTTCTTTGACTTTGGTCTCATCCCACATGCCGAGATAGTACTCTTGTACTTTGATGTTTTTACCTACTGGTAAAATATAGTATTACATGGGATCATACCATAGTCAACTATGTCGGGTTTCTACTTACCGTCTCGTTCTTCATGGTATTGTCTGATATGGAGTCCATGACATAGTTCGTAAGACCAGTAATTTTCAAAGCGATAAGAGCATATTTTTGATGAGAAAATAGGCTTAAGAACGCTAAATGGAGCTGCAAAAATGTTTGTTATTTAAATTAGATTAGATGTAGTTGTTTTGTTCATTTCACAATGAGTCAACTACTTACATAGACCTGCATTTTCTGATTCTTTCTTGACATTCTCTTCCGTTTGCGGTGGAATCAAGCACTTATACGTTTCCTTATATCTAGTTGTTATCGTCACCGATTCATAGCCTTCTTTTTCCTATTTATAATAATAATTCGCATCAATATATAATTCATTATTGTAATAGTATTTAAGATAATGAATAAGCGATGTACAATAGCTTTTGGTCAAAAACATGAATATAATATATACCATTTCCAAGCCAAAATCAACGATTCCAGAAACCAATTGAATATTTTTTCAAACCAATTGAACAAATTTTTTAAACCAATTTAACTTTTAAGGATTGATAGTTTCTGTTGACTTGGAGCGAGGTAAATTATCAAATATTCGAACTGTAAATTATCAAATATTCTGGAGGCGATCTGCGACATATTGTGCATCCTTATGTCGTCTCTACATTATGACCCACTGCAATGATTATCTATCATGGCCACCATCACAAAGTTTACTCTACATAATGAGGCACTAGATGGGCCAGCTCAGATTTTTTTGTGGCGCATGATGGCTCGCTTTGATGTGTGTGAAAAACCGCTCCGAAAGCCATTCTCGGCCATCGCCATTTCCATTCTTTGCCACTGTTGGTCACTACTAACCATCACGCGTCTACACAATGGTGATGGCAGGGAGGTGACATCAGAGTCAGCAGCTTCAAAATTATGAATCTGGAGTGGCAAATTGAATATTTGAAAAAAAAAACTTCGACCAAGTGAGGTCCTTGGCTTTTTTGAGATTGAAGCCCTGTCTGTAGTGTCTTCTCGAAAGTAGGTGATAATGCTTATTGCTTATAGATGATGATTGCTCTCGTGAATTTATGAGAATTTCTCGCTGTTTGTCGGAAGTATATGGTTGCAGCAATAACAATTTTTAAACCCAGGTCAATGATACAACTCCCGTTCATCAGCCTTCAAGTTAATGATGTTATTTTATTAATACGGCAACACAACAGTCAACAAGTCTTATTCTACCACCAAAAATTTGGCTCTAAGGCAAAGAAGTGCCTTCAAATTAGCACCTACAAGATTGTTTCCTCTGCACAAAAAAGTTAGTTGCTGCAAAACTCATCACCGAGTCGTCGTTAAACTATTTTACACAATTTGTCCTTTTTGGCAGCAGCAGGGAATATGCCACTCCTCGAACAGCCGCTCATCGTATTCACCTCACATGGTCCGTAAGTCTTGTGCCGTCTTGCGGCAATTGAAAATGTCATAACCTTCACGGAGAGATATCTGAACCCCATCACTCAAAACTTCTGTCAGGAAATACATGGTAAAACAATCTTCTCCACAATAGGCCTAACAAAGGGCTACCATCAAATTCCAGTCGATCCGAACGATATTGTTAAGACTGTTTGCACATCCTTCTTTGAGTTCACCCAAATTACTTTCGGATTTTCCGATGTGGTACAATCGTGCCAGCGGTTTATTCACAAGGTCCTCCACAAACTGCAATTCTATTTCATCTACCTCAACACAATTCTGGAAACTTCGACTTCTCAAGATGAGCATATCGTTCACCTTGAGCAATTGTTCCAACAATTCGTGGGTCAGGGTCCACTTCCTTCGATCCTCAGTTACTTTCCTAGGTAATTATTTGTATTTGTCTTTTTTAACGAATATTGTATCCTAGTAAGGTGCTCAGTATTAGTTTATCAATAAGTTGATATACCGGAAAACATTAGAATGCAAAGAATGTGGTTGACACTTAAACACATAAATAAAAATTTATCAAAAAATCATAGTCCATGTTTGTTTCTTAAAAATATTCAAAAGTAAACAATCTGGATTCAAAACATTTTACAGCAGCCATGTGGCCGAGTGGGACTAATCTTCATTCAAAAAAGGAGGATGAAGTAAAATGAAAAGTCTAGATATATAAAAAAAAAAAGTTTAAAATTTATAATACAGCTACATCAAGGAGGCTTCAGAGTTGCTCGAAACTAGTTTTATTATAGTCTAGAGCATGCCAAAGACATAAATATTGAGAATTTAATTGAAAATTTTAAATCATTAGCCTTAAATAAATGGCTTTTCCTTTTGGGACAGTACTATTGCTCGAGCAAATTTTACACTCTGTATGTACATAGCTTTATTGCATGAATTTATATAAATATCATCGGATTATGTAAATATTATAAACTTACAAATTCCTCAATTGTTTTTTCTAAAGTATTTCCTGGCCATTCAATGTTAAACAGCACAGAACTTTCGAAATCTTTTAGCTCGTGAGCTAAACATCCGGCAACGAGACAGATGTAGACTATATTGCTAAGATTGCTAAGAGTAGAAGTCATCGTTGATATTTATTATTTCCACACCACACAATTTAGTTTAAGCACATTTTTTATTCGGGTCTAAATGAGGTGGTACCAGGCAATTGGCTCGATAATCGACAAACAAGCTTGTTATGTTTCAATTGACTTGCTGACTTGTCAAGAAAATCATCTTTTGCAGCCGGATAGGTACTGTCAAAAGCATATGTTTCTGTTTATTAGTTTATCCTGAAGATGGTGCTGATTTTCTGCAAATCCTTTTGTATTCTGCATGTTTGATCGTTTCAAAGTGGTAAATTCGGCTCAAAGAAAACTTACGAATGAAAAGGAATAAGCGCTCTAGTTTTTCAATTTCGGGTAAACTGGACTTGATGCCCCACACCCGGGAAATCCTACCACCAGAGGGCGAAAAGATGGTAGAAGGGCTGAAAAAATGAAGAAAAACAGACAAAATTATGCAAAAAATAAAAAAGAAGATAAAACAATTAAGAAAAAGAAAAAAAAGAAAGAAAAGAAGCCCCAAAAGCAAACGCACAACCACAAAAACACAAACATATTAGCCCGACATCTATCGCCAAAATTCATGTAACAGCTGTGTGGGGCATCAAGTCCAGTTTTACCTCAATTTCTAGTATAGGCATCTAGTTTCAATGTCGGCATTTTATTTCCCTGCATTAGGTTTTTCGACTTAGTACTAGGCAAGCAGACTGCTGCACAGCCTGCACAGCGCATGACGGCATCTGTTCAGCTGTCAATTTTTCTTGATAGAATATTCTTGTTATGAAGTGTTTCTGGGGGTAGTTCTTGTGACTCCGTAATAAATTATTAGCATGTAGGCTCTAAATTTCTGAAAGTTATTTGTAGTTAGCTTTCGATATCAGCAGTGCACGGTGTTATTCAAAAGTTGGTGGAGTGAAGTAAGTCTGAAACTTTACTTAATTGTTTATTTACTACTAATATTGCACTAGTAATCTTAAAAAACATTATTTAATAGCAAATACATGATATAGTTCAATTTTAATGACCATATAATTTAGAATTCAGCGTGAACTTATGATTAAAGCTAGGTGAGAATGACTATGTGAAAATTAGGGACCGTCTGCATATTGCGAATCCCATTAAAATATGTTTACTGTTCACCTACATGAAAGTTAGCATGTGCACACATAATAGCAACAGTACCGCTTTAAACAAAGAAATACATATGTATGTATAATACAATTGTCTCAGTAGATATATGAACAAAGCAAAAAAGCGTACAGTAAGTTTGATATTTGGTTGCCCTTTCAATTATCTTGTCATTAATGAAATTGTTATGCTTTTATTTTTATATGGTTGTATTCACTATCGATTATCTGAGTTATGGGAATAAGAAAAATGTTTAAGCGTTTGAAAAATATGGTTAGGATGAAAAGAGAAATAGAGTAATAAATTTCTGTATTTCCCTATATGGACATGAACAACAAAAAAGTTTGGGAAAAGCAATAAAAATAAAAGTTACAACTAAAAAAACTTGTGAAATATTATACTAAGCCATGGTCCATGAGAAATAGTAATGTTGTGACGACGAGCCGTATTTGGTATACGTGTTTCACATAAATATCAAACCTCATGCTTATAGTTTTATTATACATGCATTTCTTTCAGTCAGAAAGGTGTAGTAACAGTTGATAATGTTGCCAACGGTCGTCTGTCAGAATCAAAACCTTGTCTTTTATTATGTACTTAAAGCTATTTGCACGCGTTTCCGAAAATGATTCGTGTACCAGCAAAGAAAAATGAAGTCCTGGGTCAAAGGCAAACTAAAGGCTATTTCTTTCATGGTCACGGACAATTTTTTGCAATAAAACAGATTTTATTTGGAACTGGTCCAAATTACAAACTTTTAGCGAGAGACGTGTGGGATGTAGTTAGATCGCCTCCACGTGGTGCATCCTGGGTAACGCCAAATGATCTAATCTCCACGTGATTTTTCTGTGGGTACCGTGAGTGCGGCTGCTCTATATCATGCGGTCGAACCTGCGGCATCACCAGAAGGATCATCCGGTACAACCTACCTTTCGTCCCCGGATTATTCTTTGATCCCGATTATAATGTACGCGCTGGGCTGGTGATCTTGGCATTCTGGACCTAGTCGTCTTCGGGCGCGGTAACGACAGAGTGAAATCTGCTCGTGAACGGCTCCGGGTTAACAGTATCATCTCCGTCCTAATAAAACCGTGGCTGGTCTCAGAAAACGCTCTTAGTTTCGTAGCCATTAAGTTGGCTGTGTAGGTTCAGTTGAGATGATCTCCTGACTAGCACCGATTCGGCGCTGAGCACTTGTTCCCATAAGGCCTTGTGCCAACCCTCGTATGGCCTCCCTGCTAGGCATAGATAACCATAGGATCATTGTAGTGACTACACATTCGAGCTAAGATAACGGATCTGAGTTTGGACCCAATAGCATCAATGTCAACTAAAAAATCACAAAAAATATCAAAACTTGTCGGGCAGACGTCTGGCTCTCCTAATCCTAAACCTGCTTCTTATGTCAAGGAGGTGACCAATTCTACGTCAAGGTGTCCTAATGATGGGGGAGAAGTAGCTGGAAAACCTGCTCTACCATCCACAAATACATTTTCCGTACCACTGTCCAAGGATTCTGGAGAAGTGGCCTGCAAGCATTCTCTACAGACTTTCGCAAGTCACACCTCTTTCCCTATTTCGGTCCCTTGCTTTGATAAGGGAATCGAACTGAGTGCGGATGTGAGGGAAAAGCCCGGATGTACTATGCAGGATCCAGGAGGAATAGCAATTAATATGACTCAGGAACCCACTGCATGTACCTCAGACGTCGGCTTAACTACAGGCACCCAATCCAACATCAGCTCAATTCAGGCATATAGAACCCGGAGGAATGCCTATAAGATTCTAAAGAAATTTGAAAATATCCCCTTCGGCACACTTTCCGACAAAGAAAAAAAGTCAATTGAGTGGGCGAAATTAAATACAGGGACTCGTTCCGCATCTCGGGCTCCTGCAACATTGGCTACTCAGGCACCCGCTGCAGGAACCTCAGGTGCCGTCTCCACCCATGGCCCTCAATCCAACATCAACTCCGTTGGGCCATTTCAGGCTCCTCTACCACCGGCTACTCATGCACCCGCTGCAAGTACCATAGCCGTCGCCTTCACTACAAGCACTCAGTCCAACATCAGCTCGATTCAGGCATATAGAACCCGGAGGAATGCCTATAAGATTCTAAAGAAATTTGAAAATGTCCCCTTCGGGACACTGTCCGATAAGGAAAAAAAATCAATTGAGTGGGCGAAATTAAATACAGGGACTCGTTGCGCATCTCGGGCTCCTGCAACATTGGCTACTCAGGCACCCGCTGCAGGAACCTCAGGTGCCGCCTCCACTCAAGGCCCTCAGTCCAACATCAGCTCGATTCAGGCATATAGAACCCGGAGGAATGCCTATAAGATTCTAAAGCAATTTGAAAATGTCCCCTTCGGGACACTGTCCGATAAAGAAAAAAAATCAATTGAGTGGGCGAAATTAAATACAGGGACTCGTTCCGCATCTCGGACTCCTGCAACATTGGCTACTCAAGCACCCGCTGCAGGAACCTCAGGTGCCGCCTCCACCCAAGGCCCTCAATCCAACATTAACTCCTTTGGGCCATCTCAGGCTCCTCCACCACCGGCTACTCAGGCACCCGCTGCAGGAACCTCAGGTGCCGCCACCACTAAACGTACTCAATCCAAAATGAGCTCTATTCGGGCATATGGAACCCGGAGGAATGCCTATAAGATTCTAAAGAAATTTGAAAATGTCCCCTTCGGGACACTGTCCGATAAGGAAAAAAAATCAATTGAGTGGGCGAAATTAAATACAGGGACTCGATCCGCATCTCGGGCTCCTGCAACATTGGCTACTCAGGCACCCGCTGCAGGAACCTCAGGAACCGCCTCCACCAAAGGTACTCAATCCAACATTAACTCCTTTGGGCCATCTCAGGCTCCTCCACCACCGGCTACTCAGGCACCCGCTGCAGGAACCTCAGGTGCCGCCACCACTAAACGTACTCAATCCAAAATGAGCTCTATTCGGGCATATGGAACCCGGAGGAATGCCTATAAGATTCTAAAGAAATTTGAAAATGTCCCCTTCGGGACACTGTCCGATAAGGAAAAAAAATCAATTGAGTGGGCGAAATTAAATACAGGGACTCGTTCCGCATCTCGGGCTCCTGCAACATTGGCTACTCAGGCACCCGCTACAGGAACCTCAGGTGCCGCCACCACCAAACGTACTCAATCCAAAATTAGCTCTATTCGGGCATATAGAACCCGGAGGAATGCCTATAAAATTCTAAAGAAATTTGCAAATGTTTCCTTCGAGACGCTATCCGATAAGGACAAAAATTCCCTTAAGTGGGCGAAATCAAATACAGGGACTCGTCCCGCCTTTCAAGCTCCTGCAACATTAACTACTCAGAAACGGCAAAGGTTAGCTAAGCAATCAGGTCAGTCTTTCCAGCCGAAAAAACGCAAGACTGCCCCAATTGGAATTGCTCAGCCGTTTAATGAAATGGCCAAATCAATCAAGTAAGCAAGCAAGTTGGGTGAAGCTTGGTCAGGTGCGAAATTGGAAGTGGTACGCCAGATTCTGAGTAAGCCTTAATCCGAGCGTTCTATGGCTGAAGGACTGAGTGGCACTGACGTTTCTTTAAATAATTGGAACGTTATCCGATAATCATAAGCGCTCATAAACATAATTGAGAAATACATTCCACATTTAAAGGACCGTAATTACCCTAGCGGTTACAATTTCGATTTCATCTAACTGAATGTACTCCGAGGTATCTTAAATGTCCCCACTCCAAAGAATTCACCCTCTTCGGTAGGTGGAAAAAGAAGGCTGTGAAAAACGGCTGTAATTAATAAATGTGATGGTACTGCAAATTATTCTTCATCACTCACAGGCGGCGTAAGCTGCTCTACTTTTCCATCTGTATAAAAAAGCAGAGGAGATAATTATAATTCAAGAACCATGAGCCGCTCAAGGGCCGGGTTTGCGAATTGCTTTAGAATTGCGAATCTTTAGGTTAACCAGTAACCTGAATCCTCATCAAAAAGTCTACAAATGTCCTAACCATTTCCGACTTCAATTGCAAGAACAATGTTTATATTGTAATCGAACTAAAGCCGAAGTCATTTTGGATCGTTTCATGCTATATGGCACACAATGAAAGTTTGCTACCTGCCAACAGCAGTTTTAAGGAGTCAACATCAGCCGCAAAGACACGACGGATTTCGCTAATTGTAGGTGCCGACGCGTTTCCGTGTTGGAGACAATAAAAATTTAAAACTACTCGCATTGCAGAATTTATCACTATCTTCCGTTTAGTGGTAGAAGAGTTAGACGCTAAAACTAAAGCTAGCCAGAACCTACCATTTTTAAGCAAGTTCCCTACAGTCATATACATGTATTTATTACTGGAACACAATGAAGCAAACATGAAATCGATAGTAACACGTAAAAATAGTCACTAGTCCTTCTTCGCGGTTAATAAAGAGTATGCAAGAGGAAGGGATTTTCACATAATCTAAACTGTAATTTTCAGATCAATAGTTTGATTTAACTTTAATCTGTTTTCTTTTAGCTCAAAATTTCCTGTTAAAAACAGATTATTAGGCTATATTATAAAAGATTAAAAAATAATACATCAAATGGGATCGAGCGCATGTAAAAGGTAAAAATACAATTATTTCATCATAATTATAGCACAATCTTTTTACTACGATTTTTAAAAAAATCAAGAGTTGAAGGAGCAGTATGTGACTCGGATGGTTTGAAAGAATGGATGACGTCTCTCCGGGACGACATTAGAACAAACGTCCCGATAATATATCTCGCCATACCAGGATCTCATGACTCCATGACATTCGGAATCAGTAGACACTCGAAATTAGCTCCCGATGCTGATGACATTGTACGTAAAATTCATAGATTACTTCCATGTTTCATACCTAGATGGGCGAAAACCCAACAACTTACCGTCACAGACCAATTGAACAACGGTATAAGGTAAATCAGCAGAGGCAACAGTTTCGTTTCAGCACTAATGAGTAAATCTTACTGTTTAGGTTTTTCGACTTACGTATTAGTAAAATAGATGGTGTAACTGAGGTTTCATCAAACTCACCTGTCCCCGATGTTGATGTTTATTATTTTGTACATGGCTTATATTCCGGACAAGTTGAAAGTGCAATTGTTGAAATCAATTATTTTCTCGATCAACATCCGGGCGAATTGATTATTTTGGATTTTCAACATTTTTATGCAATTGGAAATAGTGATCATTACTTGCTTTATCATTTTGTGAAAAAAGTTTTTGGTGATAAGATTTTCACGCCTCAAGATGGAAAACTGAGTGAATTAACGTTAAATCGAGCCTATAAGGAAGGGAAACAAGTAATAATCGTGTATAGAAGCCCTTTTTTTGCACCCGAATATTGGCCCGGATACATGTGGCCAACACCGTGGCCTCAGACAGCCAGTATGCGTAATTTGCAAAAATTTTTGAAAACTACTTTAGACGATCGTTGCCGAGATTATGGATGGGTATCGCAATGTCTTCTGACGCCAGATGCTAAATATATTGCAAAGAGGTATGGCTTAATATACACATTAATTTCCATTGTGTTCTGAAATAATTCGATAACAAAAAATAAATGTAATGTAATCAATAATTACGCTCTCCAGTTTTTGTAAGAGGGCGTTAAACGACATTAGGAGGCTTATTTTTATGCCTTTTTGTGATTTTTTTTTTGTGCCAAAATTTAATAAAAATCTTCGAACCTGATTCCAGTTAAAACTCATGTTCTGGCGGATAAAAGGCAATTTATATTTTTAGTTGACATTTCACACAAGGTGCAGACTTCATCCTTGAACGAACAATGCTTTTGTCATTCTTTAGAGCGGGCCACACTGCAATTTGAAACCTGAAGGTTCGGCCGCCTTTTATTCTTTCCCACTGATATCGTAGGACTGGACGCTTTTGAGCAAATTCTTCGTGGATCCCGATCTTCTAGTTTTTTTCAGGTCTTGGTAGTTTCCTCTGACCTTGATTATCTTTGTTCTTTAGGTGACTCCGAACAAAATACTCCGACCTTTCGATCCTTCGAGCAATTTCCCTCCTTGATAAGCCTACCTCGGCAAAAGCACAAATGTGACATTTTCCCCTTTCTTCTGAAACTTAACCAAGTGGCATCGTAAGTAAATATTGTAATTTAGTACATAAGTGCAAAAATAACTTCATTATAAATAGCGAAATCGCTCATCTTAAACGCCTCATCTATAGCTATAAAATGTATGTGGCCACCAATTTTGCAAGTATTTAACTGATAAAGTAGTACACTTTTATAAATAAATGCACAGACTCATTGAAAATTCATTACCTAGTCGGAGAGTTTTATAATTAGTTACATTACATTTACTTGTTCCTATAGAATTATTTCAGGACAGCAAAAGAAAAAGCTGTTCCTATAGTTATGAAATGCAGTGTATGATAATTATATTTATACCAATTACATCCGCTCGAGTTACGCGGTATTTGAATTGCGCTTTTTTGAATATTTTTGTTTTTAAAGAAAATTTCATTTTGTTTAACAAATATAAGAACTTTTAACAAAAATGTTTATAAGAAAGTAAGTGATTACGTATACATAAATGTTTTAATATTTTTGTTTGCAATAATCTTGAGTTTCTAACTACGCGATTTTATCTTAGGCAGAACCAATCAACCGCGCAACTCGAGAGACACCTGTAATTTAAGTCGATGCCTTTCAAATTTCACATTAAAAAAGCAATAATGTTTCAATTGCAGACCGTTTAGTAAGTTGGAGAACACCGCGAAACAAGTCATAAAGCATCTTGAAGAATGGATAAACGAGCAAACACCCGGCATATGGAAAGATAACGAAGAAAAACGAGTAAATGTGATAATTGCTGATTTTGTTGATTTGAAAAATTCACAATTCTCTGCCACCGTAGTGAATCTCAACAACAAGATTCCAAAAACCAAAAATAGTTAAGACATAAAGATACCGAAGCTGATGCATGCGTCTGTGAAAAGTTTTAATTGCAGGAGCTTTGATAGTTTAGGGCGCAATTTCAGTTCGATAGATTTAAAATTGATATTATGTAATTATTTTTATTTTGATAAGTTTTGCGTAACAGTATTTTTATACTGATTTAGCTATAATTCATTTCGAAGTGTAGATGATTTCTTTGTGATATATTACGATGCTTTTTGTCATAAAATTGAATAGTATGAATCGAACGCTGTTTCATTTGTCAAACGATAGACAATAAAGGTAAAAATGGAAATTTTGATTGAGTATGCATTGCATATTCATTGGAAACGGACGCCTAAACTGAGACAAAAATCACTATAGGTCTGTTCGCGTACCTGAATTTATTATAATATATTAAAATAGATTCACAGCAAGTCGTTTTTGTACTCTTGGTGCAAGCCAAATTTTGCCACAAAAAGAAGCCAGCTGCAAAAATCGCTGCTGCGGTACGCGAACACACCTTATAAAGACTAAAACTGAAATTGCATAAAGCCGAATCCTTAAATAGACAACGTTTAGTTTGATCCTGATTTTCATCAATTGGCCCATATTTACGAGAACAAGGAGATTCCAGTGGCTTAATATGGGTTCAATTTATCAAAATTACAAATAGAATTTCTAGGATCTCGGTTGAAGAGTTGAATTTCGATTTTGTTTTTTATGCGTTTTTGGGAAACTAACGCTAGAAAAACCACAAAAACTTGGCCAAAGAAGCTCTTGATTGCTTATATGGCTTGGAGATGTAATATGTCCTTGAAATTCGAGTCTTGGTGTGCATACAAGATCATGGTTGAATTAGCGTAGAGCTCAGTTAGCTTCAGAGACAAAAAATAATCGTAAATGAAATGAATTCTCTATCAGTTTAATTCCAAAAGTCATACGCTTTTTATCATTCTAAAAACTTTGCTAACATACCTATCATTCTTATTACCTCAATCGTAGCCGTCTCAGCGCTTAAAACCTATTTTAAGGCTGGACATTTTTGAAGTGAAGATTGCTTTATAAATAGCAGAGATTATCCATGGTAAAATTAGCTTCACCGGAAGCTTTGATTCTATTTAACATGTAAGGTTCCTTGTCAACTGAATTGATTGATCCAAAACATACACTTCCGCGCCAAATTCCATATCCAAAGAAGACAAGCAAGACAAGTCACTAGTTACGTCTGCTTTCCAATTGGAATAATATTTATTGCACCGCATAGTTTAGTTGCGTTTTAAGATGTAAACAATCACTCCCTGCACCTTTCAGCCGTCCTTGGCTTCATTTACAATTGCTGCAGCAACAAAACAAACACACAAACAAACCCCACGAGCAGCACCAATTCGCTGGCAACGTGAACAGCTGATGGCCCTCACCTACACCAATTTTGAACTCACCAATTAGATATTGAGCGCAAAGGCACATTTGACATATATCAAAAAGTGGTCGACCGAAGAAGAGACGACGGCGATAGTGACACGAGTCTGATTGCAAAAAAACTTTTAACACTTTGCCAGGTAATAAAAACTTTTTCTTGTGCTATTTTGAAGTTGAAAATACTTTTTGCTTATAGTGCGAACAATGTCGGTGCTGAGACAATGTGGTGTCTTGGCCAGACAAGCCACAATACTTAATAGGCCAAAATATTCGGTGGCTCCATCCATTTGCTGGCATGTTGGCTGCGGAATCGGAGGAGTGAATGGTAATCAATCAGCGAATGGACAAAGTAGTCGAGGTTATAAGAAATTTGGACATACACCACAGGAAACGCCAAGAATTACGAAATTCTATCATTTGTTCATTGGGACAATGATTATCATTTCGATTCTTGATTGGAAGTAGTAAGTATTAATCAATTGAATCGAAGTGCATACATTATATGCGATGCAATGTGTGAAAATAGAAATTGTGGTTAGGCGCGTTTGTTGCGCGTCTATCGAGAGATGATTGATAGGTAGCATTGAAAACAACCACAATCCTGCCCCAGTTGTTGTTTTCAAGGCTATCTACCCTAACCAGCTCTCGATAGAGGCTCAAAAAGTAGCAGCCCTTGTTAGAAAATTTCCCAATGTTAGAAATCATTAGATTAAATTAGATCTCCAAATATTGATGTAAAAAAGGTAGCCTCTGCTGCGGGCACGGAATTTGGTTTAGATACTTGCTAGAAACTGGTTTCTGGCAAGCCGCATCTCGTGTGTCGCAAAATTAGAATTGCAAATGAGATGAAGAACAACAGTTCTGTTTATGTACCTAGTTGTCTTAATAAAATTTGAAATATAACCAAAAGTGTCATTAAAACCGGTCGTGCAGAGTGTGGCATTAATGAGCTACGGATTATATCCGCGAAAACGCGAATACGTTTCACGTACGTTAAGTACCTACACCAATACGAAATTTATTAACTTTTTCTAAGAATAAATTCATCGATGTCTGTTAAAAGAACCCTGAAACATATGCAGCTTCCAAAAGAAAAATTAACCTTTGTTTTATTTTCAAACCGAAAAAGTAGGTCATTCGATTATTTGAAAAAATCGTCTAAAACAAACTAGTTACATAAAAAATTGTAAAAAATGAAATTTTTTATTCAAAGACCGACAAATTAAATTCGTAATTCAGAAGTACTCCTAAATCGAGTACTTTTTCTGAATGTGCTAAGGTCATACTCTTCAAACAGTACACAAATTTTAAAGAAGTTGATTTTCGCATGAACGATATGACCGAATACTTCTCAATGTCATTTACTATACGGTTCGTGTTAGACCAGTTTGAAAGATGACTTCTTCAAGACATGGGGTATATCTTTAAAATACAAAACAAATAGAAACGATCCCAGGTGGCTTTTCTGGGATCACCTGAAAAGATACCTGCTGGTGATAGTGCCCCACGAAAAGATAGTGGTTGAAACGAAGTAAGAAGCAATCCAGCTAACCAATTGTTGGGAAAATTACAAGTGGATAATTTCTCCCGTAAAATCGAATGATCCAGCGTATCAAAAACTTTCGTAAAGGCAGTATAAACCCAGTCCATCTGCAGAAGATTTTCTATGAATGAAATAATAATGTTGGAAAATTCCACTAATTCCTTGCAGCTGATTACCCCTGTGTGAAAACGGATTGATAGGGCGATATGAAAGACATACAATTGAATGCTATGAATTCACTTATTATTGCTTCAAAAAGTTTGGCGATACTAGGTAGCTTCCTTGTGTATGGATGTAACGATTACAAATTTCCCAATGTAAGGGAAAATACCCATGAACGCAGGTGAAAGAGGTACGATAAAACAGGCGACAGAGAAGAAAAACAACGTTTCAAAATGAAATTTGGGATGCCTCCAAAACTTGGAGGCAGGTTGTTGTCCAGTTTTTTTTTTCAAAATGCTTCAGTGTTATCTGCGTCAATAACTAAATCTTTCATTCCCAGAGAGGTGCAAGGGGATATTGCTATTATTTTAAATTATTGTTAGTATTAGTAGAGGCGTCCTTATTATATGCTTTATGGAAGTGATTTTGTTTAAAGTGTAAACAACAACTGTTCATATCGCATTAAACATATCGGAATTTGTTCAAAAAAACAGCGTTTGCGGGAAGTTCTTCTCAACTTATTTCTTTTGAAGAAAAGTTTACCTTTACGCCGATTATGCTCCATCGGAGCCAAGGTGAAATTGGTTTAAACGCTTCAAAAGCGGTGATTTCGACGTCAGCGATAAAAAACGCGATGGAGCTCCAAAAAAGTTCCAAGATGACAATGGTGAAGAATTGCTGGATATTGATACTTGTCAAATTGATAGACATGAGAAGCTGACTTTGCAGCACGGATAACGCTAGGCCACATGTTGGCCAACCCTCTGCACATACCTAAAAGGACTGAAATAGGAGATCCTAGCGCACTTGGCATATTTACCATCCATTATCCCTTCAACTTACTGGAGAGTACTTAATCTTACATCACAGCATCAAAAAATAGGTCAATGACTGGATCGCTTCGAAAAAAATAGTATTCAACACTCAATAAATCCGTTTATTCTCAAAAAGGTGTCACTTCAGATGGAAAATATTTTGAATAAATTGATAATTTAAATAATTATTAATATTTAAAAACGATTAAAATTTATTCAGCTATAAATTTCCTTGCTGGTCCTTGTACAGTATCCAGAACTGTCGCCGAACGCCGTGCAGCTCCTAGGGAGATGTCGAGGCATTCGGCCGTGGAATTGATTTGGGTACCTGGACATAGGGTATACATGTTAACCGTGTGGCCGAACAACTGGCAAGGCTTAGTAGTCTTGGACAGACAGTCTTGGAGACTACTAGGTTTGGGTCAGCAGGCAACTATTAGGTTTGCCCGCAGTGCTCTTCGCTGTGTCGTGGCCGTTCTCACAGGCCACTGCCTCGTAAAGCGGTGCACCCGGCGTTTGGGCGTTGGGTTCAACGATTTCTGTCCGAGATTGGAGCAGAGGATGAAGATAAATTTGTCTTCCATTTAATGTGCCAGTGCCCGGCTCTGGCGAGGAGAAGAATCCACGCAAGTCAAGAAACGAGATGATTTCGTGAGTACAGTGGCCGAGGTAAAGCTATATCCGTGGTATCACAATGGGCGTCTATTGTGCCTATGTGTGTCTTTCGGCAGGGCTGTTTTCGATTGACAGCCACTCGACCAATGTGTCTGACTTGTCGGTAATCTGCGGCGTGTTCGCTCAATGGTTAATGCTTAATGAAAAGATTTCACATTAGATGTTGAATGGTGTATGAAAAAATACCTGCCACTTTGCAACTATATTTGATGGTTAGCAGGAAATCAAAATTTAGTAACGGGAACCACCCGTGAGACTAAGCTATAAAAAATACATTATTTGAATCTGTTTTACATGTAAATATCTGCTTTTCTTTTTACAGCATCAAGTATAAACTTTTCCCACCGGTTGATGCTGATGCTGGACATGAACCAAAAACAACCGAAAAAACTACTAATGACGATAAAACTGATATATCTGATTCGGATTCGGATGACGAGAGTATCAGTTTGGATTCAGAAATCAGCAAAAAACGTGGCAAAAAAGAGAAAGTTGGTTTTCGTGAACGTAAGGTATCAGTGATAAATTTTTAAATAGTTCTATAATATTTGTAAAATAATTAAAAGTAAATAGAAATACACGAAAATTGTTTTTCGGTTATGATGAGAAAAAAAGATCAATTTAATTTTAGATTGCGTATTTTTTTGTTTTTGTTAATTTCAATGTATCATTTGTTTAGATTATCGAATATGAAAATCGCGTTAGAGCGTTTTCGACACCTGACAAAATATTTCGATATTTTGCAACAATCAAAATTATCCATGGCGGTGGAAGTGAAGTGTATATGACGCCTGATGATTTTCTAACAGCAATCACGCCGGGCATGCGGCAACCTGATGGTAATAATAAGTTTAGAACTTGTTAAAAGGATACGGAAGAATATGAGCAATCATGCTTTCTACCAGTAACATGCGGCTACAATGATTTTGGTTGTTTTGTGAATTTTTCTGTGATGATTAAGCTTTTAGTTTCATAATTCACACTTACTCTCACATTGATTTCATATTCGATAATTATTCATTGTGTATCTTAAACTTAATAGCAAGAAAACGTGAAACTTACATGTTCAAGTCATTAAATAATGGTTGGAAGATATCATTAACGAACAAATTTGAAATAATTCATTTCATAGTTGGGGTTTCGAAATCTTTTCCAATAATTTAAATAAACATTTCTGGTGTTTGATTTATATTAATTAAAGTCTTCATGGGATATTAATTTGAAATCTCTTGATAACAAATACTGGTGAACGATGTTTGGTTTGCATTTATAATTTTGCTGATTATTTTTACCATTTATTTCATTCACTAACTGAATTAAAAAAAGTGTACATATTGGGAGTAGTATTCCTTATTGAGCTAACTTATCCTCATCAAATAACATAGCTTAAGTAAGTCATATCATAACTTATTTTAACAGATCATTGAATATGAGAATCGTATTCGTCAGTATTCAACTCCTGACAAAGTTTTTCGGTATTTCGCTACGATTCAAGTTCCATCACCAGCTGGAGATCATCATGAAGTTTTTATGACACCTAGTGATTTTCTAACAAGCATGACACCGGGAATGAAACAACCCGAGGGTATTTACTAACTAATTTCAACATGAATTACATTGCACGGTGCTCTAATATAATGCACGCATCTTAGTTTCCTTTGTACTATTCACAAAACTTTGTTTTTTCAAAAGTAGTTTTGATTCAATGTATACGTGGTAATAGTTACATGTGTTTTTTTCGTTTCTAACAGGATTGGGATTGGATCAGTACAGGAGATATGACCCAAAGGTAAGCTCATATTTCATTTGATGGTTAGTTTAGAGACTTTCGCAACTGAAATGATGTGTCGATTTCTTTTTTTTTAAGTGCAAAGCACAATTCGGAATCGTATGTAAATCTTAATGTTGAAACTGTGTCTTCGAAATAATAAAGGCGTTAATTTCAATTCATATTTTAAGGTACATGAGTAAAAGTGTAAAAAATGTTTAGACGAATTTTCAAGATGATATAATATTATTATCTATTATTTGGAAGTTCACTATGAGCAGAAACTTATAAAAACACTACCCATGTACCTTTGGAAGACTCACTTGAACAACAACTTCTAAAATATGTATCACAGGCTTGGTAGCGATGAGAATTTAGATGATGTTTAGCGGTCATAAGAATTGTTCAGAAAAATGAAAGAATTTAAAATCAGTATAAAGTCGCTGCGGTGAAGTAAATACTTTTACAAATATAATCTTGATGGTCGGAGAAAATATAAAAATAAACACCAGACATACGTTTTCATGGTAAAGCAATTAAAAAACAGCACCAGAAAAATATCTAAAGTAAAGTCTCACTATAGATAGTAGACGAATATAATGATAGTAGATAATAATGTCAACAGCCTCCCACTCAAACCAACAATTCAGGTGTGAACCAGATACAGCATTATTCTATTGGTGGTAAAGAGTATCGACGTGTTCACCTTACTTGGTTTTATGCTTTGTTTCAATTTAAAGAAATCACGATTCCAAAACTTATACATCCCGTAAAACAAGTCTTACATTAACTTGCATAGTGTGGTAAATTGACATGGTTATGCACTGGCATCAGAGGGACCTCAAAGAGCTTCGATATTATTACTAAACAAAAAATTTTCGTAGCTGGATGATTCCAGTTATTAAGTACTGAGTACTGAGGCAGATCTCGAGATTCATCAGCTATTTGTATCAAATATTTTTCATATTTTATCGTAAACGATGTGTAACTTACTGCAATCCAGTAAATCCTTACAGCTCAGTCAATATGCAGCATAAAAACACAATATTTTGGCAAAATTCGAGTTTATTCATCAACATAGTCCACCTTCACAAGTGATGCAATCATTCCAAAGCTTCTCCAACTTTTCGATACCTTTTTTATGGAACGATTTATCTTTTGCTTCAAAATAGGCCTCAGTTTCGATAATCAATTTTTCATTCCAGTCAAATTTCTTTTCCTGGAGCAATTTTTGGAGACTTGTGAAGAGCCAATAATCGCTAGGGGCAAACTCTTGAGAATATAGTGGATTCGGAAGTAATTCGAAGTGCAATTCACACATTTTTGCCATCGACTTGTGGCACTGTGCATTGCTTTGGTGAAAAGGAGTTTTTCTTCTTCATGGTCGGTGTTTTTGCAATTTCCTCCTTCAAGCGCACCAATCACCTCATGTAATATTCGCCATTGATGCTTTTGATGCTTCTCAAGGTAGTCGATGAATATTATTATTAAATGATATCCCAAAATACGGATGCTATAACCATGCCAGCTGTCTCCTGTGATTTTTGTTGCTTTGGACGAGGTCCACTTAGATTATGCTGCTGTTCACTTAGATGGTGTTCGTTTCCATTCTAGTGTGGAGTGGTGTAACCATGTTTCACCCATTGTAACATACTAATGTAAGAAATTCTTTTTACAACAGCCTCAAACTACGCTTTGAATCATCAACACGTAGTTGTATTTGATCCACTTTACGGTTGACCAAAACAATTTTGAGGCTTTTTATGTTTTGCGGTGTAAGTACCTCATTTGGGCGTCCACAGCGTTCGCCGTAAAGCATCATCAGTGTCGTTACGACTACGTTTAAAGTTAGCAAACTAATGCTCAATGGCTGATTTTAATGGAAGAGAGTCTCCATCAATAAGCTATCTTTAGAAAAAATTAAATATTTAAAAAACATGAACACAGGACAACAGACTTCTCGAATCCAATAAAGGACAAAAAAAAAAACTCCCAAAAATAATTGACAAATTAAAAGACATATAAAAGCTTCAATCAGGTGGCCAAGTATGATGAAAAGCTAATTTCTCAAACGGATATTTAAGGGGAAGACCAAAGAAGAGCTCTAGGTGGAGTCAATAATTTCGATTTAGGAACTACTATGCAGTTTGAAAAGCCCTTATCACTTTCATATGCTGCATCCGGTTTCTTACACTAGGAAAGTGTTTGGTACCACATCGTCAGCTTTATTTCTTATATATAAGAGCTCATAATTTGGAAACCCAATGAGAAAAAAATAATAATTCTTAAGTGAGAAGAAAATTTCCGAAGGGTTTTTATAGAATAATTGGCATAGATAAATTACGGGTTCGCTGAATTAGCATATGATACTAAATTTTTAGCACCAAGTACATAAAATATACACTTCATCCAAACGATAAAACCATATCATTTCACTTGCGAATTGTAAATAGATTTGTAAATCGTATACATATTGTGTCAGTACCGTCATAATCTAGATGTGTATTTTCCGATTACACCCACAATGTCTTCGTTTACGTGTTTCAATTATTTCGTTGTCAATCAAAAATCAAGAATTTACTTAAACTTTTTCGTTTTACTTATGAATGTTGCTCATACACTATCTAACTGTGGTCATTTTCTTTCAAATATGTGTCTTCTGCAGACTCTGGGAGAGGTATTTACCATTTCCCTTATTCTTTTCAAAGCACAATCTTTTTTCTCACTATCAAGACTTTTCGCAAACCGTTATTAGCTTGAATGATTGATGATTTGGATGGCAATAGCAAGTCATTTGTGTTAGTTCTTGTATTTTTTTTCTAGAAAATTGGAACTACGGCTGTTTTTAGCTTAGAGCTTCATCAAAAAATATTCATAATGCTTGAGAAAAGCCGAAAAAATAAGCATCTGAATGAACAAATTGGTATTTCATTGATTTTACAAAAGCGGTCATGCTTAAAACAATTCACATTTTCATTCAATTACAATAGTTTGTCATTTTGAAAAATTGCAAACATAAAAACGTATACTTTTTTAAATTTAATGTCGCATGGGAATGTATCACGCTTCTTTTTAGTGCTAGAAGCTTTAAAACGAATTGACATGTATGTTGATAGTAATTTACTTTAACTGAATTGGCTGGTCATCTTAAATAGTGTAGTAGTAATTATTGAATGACTGATAATCGTCATTGCACAGTATACAATTGAGAGGCTTATTAGTTGGGTCCAAATCAAGTCATACTTTTAGTATTTAACTTGTTCCGTTACTTTCTTTCTATAAACAAAGCATTGATTTACATTTTCTTCTGGAAGAAAGTATGCAAACACCAGAAAGCAAGCGCAAATATTAAAAAAATATAGAATAATATTATTTTCAATTAAAAGTTTATTTGCATAGACTGCTAAATGCCTATTTAAATATACTCTCTCCAATTCTTTTTACATCCTCTTCAAAATTAACTTCTACTTGACGGCAACTTAACACTTTCAGCCTGACAGAGACTGCATTAGTGTTAGATAATTGCTCAAAAATTATTATTGCATTCTTCTTCCAATCATAGCTAAAACTTTGTCTTGTCTCAAATTTATGTTAGCTATGCATTAAATTCTGTTCATCAATACGTTCTTGTCATTTAGGATTTGAAATTATTTAAATAATTTTTAATGCAAATATTTTTGTATACTTTTCTATAGACTGTAACTGAGAGACTAGACTTGCATTTGGAGAAAGATAGCATTTTTTACAAACTAGGATCTTATGGACTGATTTCATTTTCGGATTACATATTTTTGCTGACTGTACTGTCAAGTAAGTAGATATGTTAAAGAATATTGCTGATGAAAATTTCAAAGGTTTCAAAAACAAATTTTGTGTTAATTTAAAGACGCATTTATACTTTATATTTAGATTTACTGACTTATATTTCGATTTATTGACAAAAATCTAGACCTTAAAGATGATACTATACTACCAGGCTAGAGACTTTATCGTTGAAAATTAGAAATTAGGCTTAATTGAAATAAATGCAGGCTCTAAATATAAAAAAAGAGGCGTAATATTAACAACTTTGTGTGTTGATATTTTTTAAGATTTTTACGCAAATTGATTGGAAAACTTTAGGGGATTGGGAGAAGAATAACGAATAACAAATCGACAATAAAAAACAATGTGAAAATATTTATATTCGTGTTAAAACAACAAAATATATAAATATGATCTATATTTGTGCTAAAAAGAAGAAGCGGAGTTTGGACTTGAATAGGTTTATTTCAGTACAATTTATATACGCACCATAAGCAGTTGTACTGGAACTTACCGTTTCTGAATATTACACGTCCAAGAAATTTTTCTTGTAACATCTTAATGGCTGTCCTGTTGAAAACAAATCTCCTCCAAATTATTCTTATTCAATTCATATCAATCTAACTTAAGTTAATCTTAAAGTATGGTTGTGTTGGCAATTGCCGTTATAAGATGATTTTCATAGTTGTTAAGACGCGACATTAATTTGTGCTCTTGATTGTTGAGGAGTACATGTATGAGCTTGATACTTTTATGGATATTGGCACAATCGTTCGAAACTGACGTGACATACGTCATATCTGGTAAAACTAGGGTTTTGGAAAAAAGAGATTTATTTTCTTGAAACAAATGTTAGTTCTTGTTCACGAAGTGATGCAGGAGCATTATTATGTTCATACACTTTCCATTAGAAATTTGGTGTGGGAGTAAAACGCTAGCTTGGAATTGAAGTTGGCTCCTAGATATTGAAAGTACTTGGACTAACTTGCTTGACATCGCAGTAGATTTTAATGATGGGCTCAAAAACGCTAAACAGTTTTGCGAAAAACGTTTGGCTGTATAAAACGAACGAACAGTTTTTCCAAAGAGCGAAAAACAGTTTTTCTAGAACGAACAATTTTTCTGAAACGAATAGGTTTTATTAAACGAACAGTTTTTTAAAACCAATAGTTTTTCTAAAACGAACAGCTTTTCTAAATCGAACAGTTTGGTAGTGGAAAACAGTCTGCGAACGAAAAACTGTTTCTCAGCGGCAAACTGTTTGGCAGAGAAACACTGTTTGGCAGCGGCGAACTGTTTCGTATCGGGAAACTGGTTTTCAATGACAAACTGTTTGGCTATTGTTGTTTTCGTAGATCCTCGCCGATAGAATGAACAATACTTCTATAGTTTTATATGTATAGTTTATTCTCTAAATTAATAAATGAAATAATTCAATTTTACAGTATATGAAATGAAAGATTTTTCCTTTACTTTGTATTTTGGCGTCGGCTCCTTTCCGTTCCAATGGCTTCTGTTTAAAAATGGCTTCTGTTTTAAAAATGGCTTCAATGCCCTGACGGTAGAGGCGAGCATTATTCGGTGCTGCCACATTGATGTGATCCGTAGGCATTTTGCATCATTAGTCGGTTTACAACATTCCCGCCTCCGTAAACTCGCTCAGGCGATTTACTTTCCGTTACAATGTCGAGTTTGGCTAGCTTCGAGGCCGGTCTTCTTAGGCTACCATTCGATGTCTTGACTTCCGCACTACGGACTTGTCCGTCTCTTCCAGGAAATACTGTAAAAATACGACCTCTTTGCCAACGGCTTCTGGGCAGATCATTATCGCATATTAACACCAAGTCATCTTGTTTGAGTGGTTCAGCCTTTTCGTGCCACTTCGTCCTTCGCGTCAAATCGGGTAAATATTCGGTAATCCATCGGTTCCAAAAGTGGTTTTTGAGTTGTTGCGCGATACGCCACTGCTTCCTTAGGCAAATGATGCGATCGTCAGGTGATGCTGGGGTTTGGGTAGAATTAACCGACCCCAATAAGAAGTGGTTAGGTGTCAGCGGCTCTTCTTCTTCGCTTGTCACGGGTATGTGTGTTAACGGTCTGGAATTGACTATGTTCTCAGCCTCAGCTAACACGCTCATAAGAGTGTGTTCTTTCGGATATTTTTCACTGAGAGTGTATTGGAGGACTCTTTTAACACTTCTGATTAGTCGTTCCCAACAACCTCCTGAGCTTGGATCTGAAGGCGTGTTGAATACCCATTCAATTTTGAATTTCGATAGCTCAGCGTGTATTTTATCGTTATCTAAAAAGTTTAGTTCGTGTTTTAATTCCTTGTTGACTCCGATAAAATTTGTTCCGTTATCGCTTCTTATCCGGATAGGAACACCCCTCCTATTTATGAAATTCCGAATACACAAAATACAAGCATCTGTTGATAAGTTTGCTGCTACTTCCAAGTGGATCGCACGAATAGTCAAACAAGTGAATATTGCAACCCACCTTTTTTCATGACGTCTTCCGATGGATACTTGAATCGGTCCAAAATAATCCAGTCCTGTGTACGTGAACGGACGGACAAACGGTGTCACTCTGTCGATCGGTACGGAGCCCATTAACGGTTGACTTGGTACAGCTGAATCGTTTTTGCATCTCTGACAATCAAGTTTAGCCCTTCTTACTATTACTCGAAGATGAGGTATCCAAAATCTTTGGCGCAACTCGCACACAATAGTTTCCTGATTCTGATGATGAAATTGTTTGTGATAATAATCAACAATTAACTTGGTTATATCGTGGGTTTTCGGCAGAATGATTGGATTCCGAGCGGCGAACGGTATATCTGAACTAGCATTGATACGACCATTAACTCTTAAGAGTCCATCCGATCCTAAATGTGGCGTCAGCTTGTAGATGTCGCTAGACTTTGGTACGTTTTTTCCATTTTTGAGAAATCCAAGCTCCTCTTTATATGTTTCTTCCTGTACCGCACAAAATAGTATCCTTTCCCCATGACTAATTTCACTTGCAAGTAGCTCGCCCTGCATCTTAGGCGGGTCTAACCCTTTTGCTCGACAATTTCTTATAAATCTCATAGCCCAAGAAATCGTTCTTACTAGTTTGAAATAATTCGAAAATTTTCGAACGTTGATCAGTCCAAGAAGTGGTTTACAACTGACAGTTGTTAGTAAAATCGGATACTTCGCTCGAATTTCATCTTTAATATCATATTCCGTAAAGTCACCGTGTGTTTGTGGCCAGCCTTGACGATGTTCCAACAAAAATTGGGGGCCTCTTAACCACCGGCTGTTAGGATCAAATATAACTGGAGTTGTTGCTCTAGTTGCGTCGTCGGCAACATTGCTCTTTGATGGTAACCAATACCACTGCTCCGGGCTACTATTTTCGATTATTTCGGCAACTCTATGGGCGACAAACGGCTTATATTTCCGATGATCCGATTTGATCCAAAGTAACACTGTTCGGGAGTCGCTCCAAAAGAAACATTCATCCACTTTAATGTCATGACTTTTTATTATAGCGTTTTTAAGTCGTACTCCCAATACCGCTGCTTGTAGCTCGAGTCTCGGGATCGAAAGTATTTTTAGTGGAGCGCATTTGGTTTTCCCGGTGACGAAAGATACGGTGACATCGTTTCCTGACGACTCTATTCTCCAGTAACTTACTGCAGCAAAGGCGACTTCGCTGGCATCAACGAATGTATGTAGCTCTATTCTACTAGCACTGAGAAAATATGCTGAGTAGCATCTTGGAATGGCCAATAGTTTCACCCGTTGCAGTTCGTTCTGCCATTGAATCCAATGGCCATATATGTGGGCTGGTATGTGCTCGTCCCAATCACAAACAACCTTCCAAATCTGCTGCAGCATCAACTTTGCGTGGATCACCAGGTTCGCCACGAATCCATAAGGATCGAATATTGACATTACAATTCTCAATGCTTCACGTTTCGTTGGTGGTCTAACTAGTTCTAGTATCTCTTTGGATACCCTATGAAATTTAAGTTGAAATACGAAGTTGTCGTTGACTGTATCCCAGTACATTCCCAAGACCTTGTCTCCAGGATTTTCATTAGCTTTATTCATGTTGACCATACACTGCGCTGAATCATGTTGAATATAATTTTGTACCTCCTTGTAATTGGATACAAAATGACGCAAATCAAACCCACCGTACTTATGAACGTTTCTGACGGCAGTAGTAATGCGGATGGCTTCTTCAGCATTTTTAAAACTAGCCACATAATCGTCGACGTAGTGTTTGTTATGGATTGCGTCAATAACTTCTGCTGAAGTGTTGGGGGCGTCGACGGCATTTCTATTTTTAATATACTGCGCAATACAAGGTGAACATGTAGCACCAAATATCATAGCCATCATGACGTACACATCAACTTCCCTCGTGCTATCATTTCCGCGCCACAGGAATCTTTGTGCATCTTGATCCTTTTGTCTTATATTAATTTGATGAAACATTTCGGCGATGTCAGCACAGACTCCTACGGCACCCTGACGAAATGCGAAGAGAATTTTCTGCAGAGGCTGATTCATATCCGGACCCTTCACCAAGGCTGAGTTCAAAGATACACCATCCACCTCCGCTGCAGCATCGAATACCAGCCTCAGTTTATTCGGCTTATTCGGATTTATTACACCGAAGTGGGGAAGGAACCACGTATTTGGACTCTGCTGTGCTGCTTCAGATCTAGTCAGCTTTCTGGCGTATCCTTTAGCTATATATCCCGATATAACACTCTCATATTTGGCAGCAAATTCGGGATCGTTCTGCATTTTCCTTTCGATAGAATGCAATCTTCGCATAGCCATAGAAAAGCTACTGGGCAATTTGGTGTCTTCAGTTTTCCACAGAAGTCCAGTTTCATATCTATTTCCCACCCGTTTAGTTGTAGATTTTAGTATTTGCCTTGCTCGTGTATCTTCCATGCTTTCTATGTTGGTAGCATTACTTCTTGTTCCGAAGTTTTCGGTATCAAAGTAATCTGTGACTATTTTATGAATATTGTCACAAGGCTGAGCATTAATTTTATCTCGTATAGAAATATGAAGCACATTCATCGACCGAACCACTGTCCTTGAAGATAAAGGTCCGTATATAACCCATCCGAGCCTAGTTTTAGCAGCAATCGGTCCTGACTCTGAACATTCAACTGACTTCAATGAAACTCCAAGACTGGCATTGTCAATTCCGATCAGTACTTTTGGCACAGCGTTGGAGTAATTCGGCAACGGCAGACCCTTGAGCTGTGCATAATTACTTATATCGTTCGACGGCATACTCTGGCTCGGCAGGATAAGATTCGTTATCGTATGTACGTTTGATAACTTGAATTTCCTGCTGTTTCGATTGACACCGCTTATTTGCATGCTCACTACTTTGCTAATTATCTCCGTTTTTACGTCTCCGAACCACTGCAACGTTAACGCTTCGTCAGAGCCACTCAAACCCAAATCCTCTGCTAGACCTTCATCAACCATCGTTACTGAAGATCCTTCGTCTAGAATAGCAAATGTTTGAATCAGACGTTTCGGGCCATATAACTTCACTGGCAAGACTCTGAATAAAACAGGCCCATCGACTTCTGGGGCGCTACTGTTGAACGTGAGCACTGGTGCCGGTGCTTTTTGTCGACCACGCTCATCAATCGAGCTTGCATTCATTTTTTCACTTGTACGGGCCAAGTCTTCATGAAGTACAGCATTATGCATCTTTCTACAATTGTTAACACCACATGTCTTCCTTCTCTTGCAGTTGATCACACGATGCCCGCACTTTAAACAAGCAAAACATGCACCCATCTCTTTCACTTTCCTCCATCGTTCGGCACTACTAAATCCTTTGAATACATTACAATCTTGTATCTGGTGACTACCATTACAGATTTGACATTTATCCATCGTCAACACGCCGGCTGTATGAAGCAACACATTACTTTTCGTGTATTTCTTATCACGCTTATGTGCTGGGATTTCCACTGATATCAAGGCCACCAATTTTGCCATTTGGCTCAGCCACTCACTAAAGTCTTTCACGTTTGCAGGATGACCCAAAAACATTGTATGTTGTGCCCAATCAAGCCGTTTTGCAATTGTGAGCTTGCATACCAACTCTTCTAGCAGTACTGGGTTTGACAGATGACTGTAACCACCAGCTGATTCCAAAAAGGCAACAAGATTGTTTACTTTTGTTGAAAACGGTATTAATAAATCGATGCGACTTTCTTCTAATGGCTGTATGTTTGAAACTTGAGCCAGTTGATTTTTAATTAAGATTTCCGGGCGGCCGAATCGAAAATTGAGCTCCTCTATTACTCGTGGTGTATTTTCGGGGTGCATTAGCAGACTATTTACTGTTTCTTTGGCTTGCCCCTTCAAGCACTTCTGTAATCTAAAGCTATTGTCTAAATCAGAATAATTGTAGTATTGCGTTGACTGTCTAAATGCACTCAGAAATGTTGGCCAATTTTCGGGTGTTCCACTAAATTCCGGCAAATCAACTAGTTTGGGCCTGTACAAGTACGGCATGGAATATGGAGCGTGCACACAGGCCGACGTGCTTGTTGCAGTGTTCGGGGCTATTGCCGGCATAGGCGGCGTCTGGCTCGACTCTGTTGTTGGCAGGTCCGATTTATTCTCCGCTGATGGCGGGTGGCTCGGAACAGTTGGCGGCTGGGATGACTGATTCCAGGCTGTTGGCTGGAAAGGCGGCTGCTTTGTAGCCATCAGCTGCGGCTTATATGGCTGCTGATTCCAGTTTGTCAGTGGCGAAAACGACAATTGGCTTGAGAATGTTGGCAACGGCGATGGCTGATTTTCGATTGCCGTCGGCAAAGCTGACTGTGTTGCATTAGTGCTGGCGCTTTCACAAATATTGTCTCTCGTGGTGCTTTTTACGCTGCCGGAGGCACCTTTTGCCTCGGCTGCTATGGCATCTAATTTCGAATTTATATTGGCTACACGAGACTGCACTGCTATAAATTGATCTTCTCGCAACTGCATAGTTTCTTTCATATTCGAAACTTCAACCTTTTGTTGCTCACTAGTTTCCGCCACTGACGTTTGGAGTGCATCCATCTTATTTGAGAGCTGCTCGAGACGTTTAAGCAAACATTCGGCAAAGTCTGATGACAAAGCACTTGCTCCGGCTTGCCCAGATGCTTTTGCGTTCAACTTCCCGGCGGCTGGACTTTTGTTCGAATCTCCTTTCGGCGGCATTTCGACTGGCTGTTTTACACTAGATTTCAATGTGAATACGGAATTTTCCTTTGACTCGGCTGTCCTCACGTGGCGGTGAGAAGACGGAATTTTCTTAGGTCCAAGAAAAGAATAAAATTGTTGTTTTCGTAGATCCTCGCCGATAGAATGAACAATACTTCTATAGTTTTATATGTATAGTTTATTCTCTAAATTAATAAATGAAATAATTCAATTTTACAGTATATGAAATGAAAGATTTTTCCTTTACTTTGTATTTTGGCGTCGGCTCCTTTCCGTTCCAATGGCTTCTGTTTAAAAATGGCTTCTGTTTTAAAAATGGCTTCAATGCCCTGACGGTAGAGGCGAGCATTATTCGGTGCTGCCACATTGATGTGATCCGTAGGCATTTTGCATCATTAGTCGGTTTACAACAGCTATGGAAAACTGTTTAGCTGCAGAAAGCTGTTTAGCTGCGGAAAACAGATTTACAGAGGCAAACTATATATAATACGAGGTTATCAGACGTATTGGGTGCTAGTTATCGATCAAGAGCTGGTTAGGTTAGGTAGCATTGAAAACAACAGCAATTTTGATTCAGTTGCTGTTTTAATGCTGCTTACCCTAACCAGTTCTTGATGGCATACAACCATGTATGTTGATTCTATACAGTCATGTGTACTGATTGATAATTATTATACAGTTGATCAAGTAGATAATATGTTGGATATATAAATATCAATTCATTTTGGAAGCTCTTAGTACTATCAATGAATGTACGATACGATGGTGGCAGGAAGATATAATACATAAAATATATATTAGAAACACATAATACATAAAAAAAATAATTGCACTGAATTAATTGAAGATTATTCAAACTATGAACGATGTTTCTTAATTGAACTACATACATTTCAAATATTTATATTGTTGCACAGTATAACATTTTTTCTTGTCGTTAATTCAAACTGTTTTTCAAACAATTAAAATTTAAAAAACAGTTGTTTTTTTATTTAAAAAAAACAGTTCGTTTTTGTTTTTTGAAAACAACAGAAACGCCCATCACTATTAGATTTACAGATTGTTGTGGTAAAAATCAGACTGCTCTCCGTCTGGTGAAAAATATAGCCTGAGTTTTGCTTCCATTAAGTTTTATTTTCTATGTGGAATAAAATCTCTGGATTTCGTTTGATTCGGTGGTAACGGTGTATCTAATTTGAACGGGACAGCTACCAGTAGCGAAAATAGCCACGTCATCAGCAAAAGCAGCAATGTGACAAACTGGGACTAAAGGTAGATTTGCGATATGCATGCAGGTTGAACAGAAAAGGGCTCAGACATAAACGCTGAAGGACACTCGCGCTGATAAGCTTTTCTTGGGAGAGTTTTTACTTTTACCCTGATGGGTCTATTTATATTGTACGAACAAATAATGTGTACGAGATACCAGGATATTTTCCTTAATAAGCTTTATGTCGTAGCAAACTTGTAGATTAAGCTATTGTGCCAAATACTTTCTCTACATCTAAAAGTATCATGCCAGTTGCTTATATGTTATGCATCTCTGATAGCATTCGATATTTTAATCAATCCAAGCTTGATTGACAAGCTGACGAGGTGACTCGATTGAGATTGAGTTAAAAATTTTCAGTTTCTTGTATTCAGTTTCTAAACGTCCGCTACGACTAATTTTCTTCTTTTATCTCAGACCAAACCAGCTCCGTCACATTATGGAATAATTTGCAAAGAGTTCCAACAATACTTGTGGCAGTTGTTATTTCTGCGATAAACTTAATTTTCATTGATTCGCATTCATTTCTGCAGACAAGTGCTAAGTAGCAAGTATTTATTCAATACAAGTTTTATGTAAAAAGTAATGAGTCCTATTATTTGTGTCACCACTATAAGTCGCATTGCAGTCGCTTCAGGCGGGTTTGGTGATAAACGTACCAAGCACCTCCGAGCCTCCGTTCGTTGTACATCGTGTTTTTGGTTGGGCCAGATTTTACGGATAATCAAGCAGTGTTATACCATAAAATTTTGTGCCGGATTGTTGGCCGTGTTTCGGCAAGTGTTTAGAGATGAAAGCCTGTCAAAATATGCTATTGTGAGGTGGCACTAGTGCTTCAAGGACAAAATTCTGCCGGGTGCCCATCCACGAGCAATAATGTACAAAATGTGTAATGTGTATCGTAATTATATGAATTCAGAGCAATGATTAAGTATTCGAATGATTGTTGAGAAGATAGGAACCGACATAATCACTGTCCACGCCGTCATTACCGAGGATTTTCAGTATATTCCATCTCGTTCCAAAAGTGTTCACTGACGACTAAAAGCAAAACCATGTGCTTTTTTGCGAAGATATTTCGAATTGTGTTCAAAATGACCGGCGATTTTCGGACAATGTAATCATTGGCGAGAAAAATTGTGTTTTTAAGTACGATCTCAAATCAAAACGCCAATGTTCCGAATTGCACACAACAGCAATGCCACCTCAAAAAAGGCTCGAATGAGTAAGCCCAAGTAAAAAGTCAATCAGAACATTTTCCGGATCCAGTCTACAGTTGTTCCGGCAGACTTCTTCCTGCTCCCTTAGTTGGAGACAGCTCTTAGAGGTCCGTAGTCTAAGTTAAATGGTCCTCAATGATCTGCATGAACATTTGCCGAATCCACTCTACAGTTCCGGCAGACTTCTTCCTGTTCCCTTAGTTGGAGACAGCTCTTGGAGGTCCGTAGTCTAAGTTAAATAGTCTTCAATGATCTGCTTGAATGCCTTCTATGCATGAAAAATCCGCTGGAAAAGGTGTATCGCCGCCCAAGTGCTCTATTTTGAAGAATTTTAGTAGTTTGTAGCGATAACTACAACAACAAAAATTTCTCCAAAATTTAGATTTATTACTTCTTATTCACACTCTGTACACTAAAAATAATTTTAAAATTGATTATTTGACGATGGTTACTGGACGATGTCCATAAACAATACTAATAAATATTGCCTCACCTTTAAGTAGTCATAATCCTTTCTTTTATATCCTAAAATAATGGAGAAAAAATATCTTTGAATATATTTATTTATTTGACTTGAATATCTGATTCAATTATATGGGGCATTTCACGTGAAGCGGACAACGAAAAAAAGTCGAGGTTCCGGATTTCGTTCATATTATGCATAATGGTACTTCTAGAGAATATGAAGGTGGACGCACAATTTTTTTCCTTCTATGAGGTTCAGTTGCCGAGTTATGGGCTTCTGAAGAATTGAAGAAGCTGATGAAGGGTTTTTTTGGAAGCCGATTTTGAGACTGAAAAAAATGTATTAAAAACATTAAACATATTGATTGGTATAGAAAATCAACTGTTCTTTTTAATTTTAAAATTAGATTTGGAATAAAAAACAATTTTCCTGTTTAAAACCGGAAGTAACCATTTCAACTCGTAATTTGAGTAACTTGGACCAGGTTAATTTTTTTTACTTTTGTAGTAAAACAAAGCTTAAACTATACTTGTTTTATCATTAAAATTTTAGAATGGGATGGCGAGTAGTTTGGGAGGTAGGTGAATTTTAGTACATACAAGTCGTATGAAGCGTGACACCCGAAGCTTGATTAGGATAGCTAGTGAGTGTGAAAACAAAACATTTTTAGTAAAATTATTGCTATATCGTTAAAATATTATATATAGAATTAATATAGTTAAAATAAAGCGATAGAAGTTCAATATTAAAAGTTGCTAATGCTAATTTATTTAATAAAATAACAAACTTGTTTATGGAAAAATGAATTTATTTCACAGTTTTTACAATTACATATATAATTCACCTACATATAGAGGTTAAAATATAAAACAATTGCTAATGCTTATTTACGAAGCGAAAACAAAAAAATGATTTATGGAAAAAAATTTTTACTTGAACTTATATAACTTGGGCCAGTTTATTTTTTTTTTTATTTTTGTAACAAGACAAAGCTAAAACTATACTTATTTGATGTTAAAAATTTTAGAGTGGAAAGTATATGTAGTTTGCCGTGATACTATATCCTGTATATAAATAGTTTTTATAACATACTTAAAATACATACTTAAATTGTGTTCATACTTAACCGACTACCCTACAGAAATGCGATTAGTGGCGCCATATTTTAGTTGAAAAAGGTATTATTTTTTCATAAAAAGCCATATAATAGAAGGAGGTCAAAGCTATGTAATAGAGAGGGATGGAAGTGTGATGAAAGAGCCATTTCGAAAATATTTGCAGGAAAAAACTGACCGTGGAAATACCTGCAAATTTTCAGCGATCTTGCCAATCATCAACTGATTTGTCTTTGTGCTCCCCGGGTTTACCATTCATTCCTGAAGAGAAGTATAAACATAGCTCAAAGTAAGCTGATTCAACAATATACGACCAAGATATTCTGACCCAGTTAAAAGCAAAATTTAGCAATCCGTCTACATCTACTGCTATGAAAACTACGATACTGACTATAACACCTAAGCCATGGATCGAAAACAGACTTGCACAAGAATTCGGAACATCCAGGCGGCAAGCGAGAAAAGCAAAGCAACTTCTGGATCAGTTTGGTATACTAACATCTCCAAATCCACGAGGTGGCCGTAAGCTAGCAGTTGAAACTATGAACTTGGTGAAGTGCTTTTATCTGCGAGAAGACATTAGTCGAACAATACCCGGTAAAAAGGATTTTGTATCTATTAAGTTAGATGACGGAAAAAGAACGCAAATCCCAAAACAGCTTTTAATGTGTAACATTGACGAGCTTTACCAAACGTTTAAAAATGAATATCCGGATATCAAAATCGGCCAAACAAAATTTTTTACTTTGAGACCCAAACAATGTATCCTCGCTGGTGACTCTGAAACACATATGGTCTGTGTATGTATGTATCACCAAAATGTGAAATTAATGATGAGTGGAGGAGACATTGACAATCTGACATCTGGAACTATTTTGGAACTTTCTACTTTCTACGCAAAATGATGTGTCCTAATCCTACGCCGAAATGTCATTTAAAAATTTCAACAAAAACCCCAAATGAAAGTTGCAAATCTTATCCTGGCGTAAGTGCAATTCGTGATCATTTGAAAATGATATTTGATGATAATCAAGTGACAACCGTTCAGTTCGAAAAATGGGTTTGTTCAGACAGATTTACCATTTCTACTCATCTGCTTGCATCCGATGATTTTGTGGACAGCTTTTGTCACGCGTTGGCTGCCTCGAAACCCCATGCTTACATTGCAAGGCAACAGGCTCATTATTTTAAAAATCTAAAAGAAAATATAAACGAAGAGGAAATTTCAGTACAATGCGATTTCGCTGAGAACTATTGTTTTGTTGTACAAGATGCTGCTCAAGCTTTTCATTGGAATAATGAGCAGGCAACACTTTTGGCATCAGTCTATTATCATAAAGTTGGAAGTAAAATAGAACATGGTAGTATTTCCAGAAAACCCTTCACAAACATCTGTCTGAAGAAACAATAGCTGTGTCAAAAATTATATACATAAAAGATGGGGCCCCACAACATTTTAAAAATAGATTTAATTTTGTGACTCTATTTTATTATAAAACTGATTTCAAGACAGAAACTGAACTTCATTTTCACGCGACTTCGCATGGAAAAGGCCCGTGTGATGGTCTCGGTGGTAATTTGAAACGACTGGCAACACGTGCGAGTTTACAATTACCTCCTAGTAAAGCTATTACTACACGTTTACGTTTTTTTCATTGGGCAAAGTCGGCTTGATCCTTAACAGCCACTTCAGAGGAACTTCAGCGCCAGAGAATATTTTTAAAACCACGGTTTGATTCCTCTATTACTATTCCCGGGACTAAGAAATTTCACTGTTTTATTCCAGTTACTGAAGGCCTTCTTATAAAAAGAACAAGTTTAAGTAATGAGTGTCAAATTGTAAAAATGGTGAAATAAATTCATTTTTCCATAAATCATTTTTTTTCATTTAGTAAATAAGCATTAGCAATTGTTTTATATTTTAACCTCTATATGTAAGTTAATTATATATGTAATTGTAAAAACTGTGAAATAAATTCATTTTTCCATAAACAAGTTTGTTATTTTATTAAATAAATTAGCATTAGCAACTTTTAATATTGAACTTCTATCGCTTTATTTTAACTATATTAATTCTATATATAATATTTTAACGATATAGCAATAATTTTACTAAAAATGTTTTGTTTTCACACTCACTAGCTATCCTAATCAAGCTTCGGGTGTCACGCTTCATACGACTTGTATGTACTAAAATTCACCTACCTCCCAAACTACTCGCCATCCCATTCTAAAATTTTTATGATAAAACAAGTATAGTTTAAGCTTTGTTTTACTACAAAAATAAAAAAAATTAACCTGGTCCAAGTTACTCAAATTACGAGTTGAAATGGTTACTTCCGGTTTTAAACAGGAAAATTGTTTTTTATTCCAAATCTAATTTTAAAATTAAAAAGAACAGTTGATTTTCTATACCAATCAATATGTTAAATGTTTTTAATATATTTTTTTCAATCTCAAAATCGGCTTCCAAAAAAACCCTTAATCAGCTTCTTCAATTCTTCAGAAGCCCATAACTCGGCAACTGAACCTCATAGAAGAAAAAAATTGTGCATCCACGTTCATATCCTGTAGAAGTACCATTATGCATAATATGAACGAAATCCGGAACCTCGACTTTTTTTCGTTGTCCGCTTCACGTGAAATGCCCCATATACTATATGAATATTCATACATAAAATATTGCATCGAAACTTGTTTATAATATCATTTTTTTCATAATAATAGTTTTTTCTATGATTCTGGTTTCATAACTATTAAAAATCAGTAAACTTTCAAACAAAAAAATAGGATTGTCCTAGAAATACATAATTATCATCAATTTACAAAGTACAAAATCTGAAACTAAGAATACAGATCACATAGCTTACATCATTAGATTTAATCGTATCAATTTTTTTCAAAGTATTTTTTTCTCGTATTTTACCAAAATGGTTTTTTTTGTTGTTGATAACAAATATGTAAATAGCTATGGAGTATAAGTATTTACACTACAGATACACAACATCATTTCACAATAAAATATATATTCATATAAAGATATAGGTAATAATTTCATTTATTTATTTTTTATATCAATTTCATTAAAGTTTATCAAAAAATTCTATTACTTCACATGGTTTAGATGCGAGAACACCTAATCAGGTTTTGTTTTCATTTTTGGTTTCGAAAATATCGAGATTACGAGTTGAATTTTGAATCACATTTTTTAGGTTTTTCTTTAAGTTTAATAAATACATAGTAAATTGTGTTAATAGTTATTAATAATTTGGCTAAGTACTAGACATAAACATGTGCAATTGATTTAATTTATAAACTGAAAGAGTATTTGATAAATGTGTGTGATAACTTTATTTATTTAATTATAATTCGATTGGTTTGGTATCTTATCGTAATAATTGTTGTAGTAAAACCTTATATAAATAACAGTAAGTGCAATTTTAGGATAAGAAATAATTTTAGAAAAAGATTTGAAAATATTTTCAACTTATTATATGAACGTGATTTGAGTAACTTTGAAATGGTAGAATTAAATGTAATGTTTGGAGTTGGGTTTTTAATGTTTTTGTGAGCATAATCTTGCACTGAAAATGATTCGAATCTATTGTAATAGCATTCATGCAAAAAAAAACCTTAAAGAAATTTTTAAAATTAATTTTCATACAAATAAGCAGTTAAATCTGCAGAAAAACACTATCGTAAACAGTTTTTTAAAAAAAAATGGCTCAATATTACGAAAATAGAATGTTCAATATTGCATTTGATGCAGTATTCTGCATCAAAATATAATGAAAATGAATTTCTCAACCAGATCCTATTTGTGACTCTATTTATCAATAATATTCTCATCATTCTCCATTACTTAATCGTTCGTGGTGATTGTATGTTCGTACTATAAAGATATTCAAAAAACCATGTTCGCATTTGAAAATTTAAAATAGAAAGCGTGTTTTTTTTTGGGTGTATGATGGTCATCTATTTCTCTCGAAATCTAATTGGACACAATTTGTTTGGCACTTGATTTCAAGAAAATTTCTTGGAGTGAACATGATGATTGAGCAATTAAGAGCTTTGTTGCGTTGATATCTATACATTCATTGCGTAGATGGTATGAAAAAACAAGATTTATTTCATTAAATTATCATATCCTTTGCTTCGATGGCTACGTACGAGCCTTCATCGACTGCATTTCTTCTGTCTCAGAGAAAAGTTGAATTTTCTTTCGATTTATTTGTATAACGAGTTTTTGAAGTGATATAGCACAGAACTGTAAGGTATTTTTGTGCAATTATTTTCAATACGTGCTTACAACAAGTGGATGAAACTTTTGAACTTCAAGTCAATCATGGAAGCAATCAGAAAGTAATAGATTTTTTAGTGCTGCTTAAATATTTTTTAAATCTGTATGTTTCATTAGAATTCCTTTAAACAAATTAGACTAATTAATATTAAATTTAATATTTTGTGGGCTGTTGTTTGTATGTTTGATTACTATCTATTGAAATAGTTTACTATGTTTGCTTATTTTTTATTTCGGGAATATCGGGTACTTGATGATATTGAGCTGCTTGAACTCGGATACGGTGTCGTGCTTGTTGTTGATGTCGACGTTGATGGCTCTGGTTGGACAATATCATAGTATTTCTTGAAATTGTATCCAAAAAGTTCGAAATCAAGTCTATAGATGGTTAAAATCTCGTTCAAAGTTTTACGATCGACTTGTGAAAAATACCTGAAAATAATGAAATACATCCATTACTTCCTTGCTTTCAAATCATAAAATCAATATAATTATTATATAATTAAAACTCACTTCCTGATTAAACTTTTTGTATCATGTGCCGAACGATTCGATATCTTTCTCATACGATTCTTTGGTAGTTTGCCCAATAATAACGCTTCAAGTCCAGCCTGTCGTATCACATAATCCGTATCACGTTGTAGTGTTTCAACTTTAGCAATTAGCGTATAGTTAATACTGCACGGCGTACAAAATTTATAAATTGGGGTCCAATGCTCGTTAAATGGTTTATTTTGCCTATAGGATTTTATTAAAAATAGAAGAAATTCTTTAAATGTTGGTCCGGTATTGTGTCGTTTTAAATCGCTATCATTACGAAATGTTCTAACTATTTGTTTTCCTATTTCTTTATAATATTTATTACGGCATCCTTCCAATTTATCCCTGTATGCCGATAAAAGTCTTTCGAATGGTTCACGTACAATTAAAAATGATACGGAATTATCAAGGGCATCGTTTAATTCATTGGATTTTGGCCGTGGAAAACGTTTACGAGCTAGTTCTAATGGTGATGTTTTAGTTCTTTGCAAATATTTTATATCGTAACCACCTGAAAATATTAAATGGTGAAAGAAATTAACTATGTGATATTAATTGATAATTTATAGTAGGATAACGGTATTAGGTGATAAGTATTTTATTAAGTTCCGAAAATCATCTAATCCATTCGTAAAATATTATTATAACGCCTAGGGATTCTGACCAGGAGAGCAGGGAATTCCATATTTATACACGCGAACGGAACAGTGAAGACTACTTGAGACATGTTGACACGTAACGAGCTTTTGGGTTAGATCCAATCGGCATACCTGTATATAATTCCTCGCTGAAGTTTGAACGGGAAATACAGGTCAAGGAACATTCGACGTGACTATAATTGGAAACGAAGAAACCATCGCCAGTTTTGAAAATCGGATAGATATTAGAAACTTTCCAGGCAGAAGAAAAAACGGAGGATGATAGATAGGTGGAACGCACAATGACGCAAAGATAGACCACGCATAGAAATTGGGAATGTAATCGGGTCCACCACCGGAATGCGGATCAAGACGGAGCAATAAGCTCTCAACTTCAATCGAATTTAGAGAAAGTGAAGTAGGAACGGAAAGAAAATTGGAAGGATGTAGTTATAAGTGAGGGGCGGTGTAAACTATTAAAGAAATGAGGAAAGAGGTTTGCGCAAAATGCACATACATCCTGCTGAAGCTCTGGTCTTATACCCAGTCGCCGCGCAAGCTATGATGCGATACTTAATTGGTGAAGAGCTGGTATTATGCCTAGTCACCTACCGACCTTAAAACTAGCTAATGAACAAACTTGCAATGCTTGCTTCATTATTATTTTAGCTAAGGAACGCAGGGTCCGAAATTAAAACACATGGGTGGAACGAAGTGGATAAAGATATATCAGGAGTGGGAATATTAGAGAAAATACGACCATTCAAATAACGCGTTGTGCTAAGCGGTGAAAGGGAGTTAAGGCAACGCAAGGACAAAAGAATGAAAAGCTAATTAATAGCATAAATAGCACAAGAACTGCTACAAGGAACATATGCATCATAGATTCAACAGTAGGAGAAGAATAAAAAGTGCTGCATTAAGTAATTTGCGTAAAGCAATCAATACACCTTCCCCATGCACTTTGCCAGAAATAGAACCATTACGATCTACTCGAAATACTTGGTGGATAGGAAGAACTTCATCGCTGTTAATATCGTCTGAGAGCCAAGTTTCCGTGAGGCAGATAATGTCATCTAAGGCAAGCAGAGAGTTAAAATATATAGATTAGAGCTACAACCTCAAACCACGCATGTTTTGGCAATATGAGAAAATTTTACAATTTTTAGAATTTAGATTGTAACAGGTGCTACGCTGATTCGTTGAAAATTAAGACGAGGTCTTCTGATGAATGGTTTGGCAAGTATACCAGCAAGCCAGAAGCTGACATCCAATAATTCTTTGCTATCACACAGTGGTGGTAATTTTGAAAGAATTTATCGTTATTACAAAGAGGTTGTCAAGAGTGAGTTTTGGACAGTGGAGAAGCCCAGGTGCGAGTCCAAGTTTGTGAATAATGCAATTCTTGGCTTTTACAGTACCCGTCTCATATATAAGCCTAGTCACAAACAATTGTCGCGGAAGAGTACCAGCAATTAATGTTGAAGCGGAATGTATCGGATGTTGTGTTTATTGATGCAACGTCGAGTTGCCATCATGCAACCTACGATGCAAAAGCAGGCTACTAGTGTAGCGTCACTGGATATAAAAAGCTAGGCAGTTGCTGTTATATATCAGGTTATTGTTGCAGCACTTGTTTGCTATTTAGTGATGAAGAGGGAGCAGATTTTAGAGATAAGCCAATTGGCATTGGTAAAATCACCGACAGTAACAGGCTTACCCACTGTTGTCAGCATGAATAAGGATATTATTATAGGAAAACCAGCTGGCAAATCGGTTAAGCTTTTTCCTTAATACTTTGTTTTCTTTAGAATACATAAAATTCTGCTTATATTGCAACAAACAAACTTACCTAAAATATTAAAATAATACATCCAGGTACTGCTTGCCGCTTTAAAAACATTACACCATACTAAATTATGTCCGGGTGACAAGAAAAATTCCCATGCATTCGGTGGGTATGTTCCAATTATATTCTCTCTAATGCATACATCCCATAAATGTGATTTTCGCATCGATAACTCATTTTCGATTGCACTATGCAATTCTTCAGAGTATTCATAGATCGGATTAACAGTCGTATGTGTATGACGAGTGATTAAAGTTTTTAAATGATTGTTATTAGCTTCAGAATTTTTACTTTTTAGCACTATACGTGATCTTTTCGGTATGATTTTCTGTCGATTCTGTAAAATTTCGGAGGAAAACAGAAATTAGTTATTTGACACATTCAAATTAAATTAATTATGATATATTAGTTCGAAATATGCAGAAGGCAAGAAATATTGTTTCAAAAATTTTATGTCCAAACTATTTGTTTGAAGTATCTAGCACGCTGTTATAACATTTCACTACAAGAAAAATCTAAATTTCTCAAAAATGTTTCTAAATTTTGCCAATTTACATAGGCGTAGAATAATTAGAATCTAAAAATCCAATAGACTATTTGAAGCAGTTTTTGCATCAGGCAACTATTATTGTAATTTATCCTTTTCAAGATATACTGGATTTTGATTTTAGATGGTGATGATCAATTAAATGATACTAATAAAATGATAGCAAGGTGGGCTTATGTTTTGAGTCCGTGAATCCGTAATTTAATTTTGAAATGCCTATATTGGCAAGAAACCATATGTAGCTATAATAAGCTGAAGCATATAACTGTTCATATTTTTTCTTCAGTTTCTTATTTTTTATCTTCAGATTTATCTTTCTTTTAATTTTAATTCGATTCCCAATATAAAAACCCGAAATATGTTTCAATTGACGATATTCAAAATGGAACATATAGAAACAGTAGCGCGTTAATTTAAAAGTAACTGAACTTCTAATCCACCGCCACATATATTGTTTATGTTATTCCTCTGGTCTACCTTGTATCATATTTATTTCACCATTCAAAAATAATCATCAGCATCTCTCAACTATAAATCTTACACTATAAACTCAAAAGATACAGCTAATCGAAATATTTTGCAATACTTACTTACCTCTTCTCTATATAAATTTCCACCCTTATTAACCGCATATGCATGTAATGACTCACGAAATAAAAACGAAAAGTAGAAAATAACTAACGATATAGCACCAAAATATTTAAGATAAATACTAGGGCGTCGTATTGAAAATAATATTTTAAGCATTATATGTGTGTGCGTGTGTATTTTTATGTTTGAATTTTTTTCGCTTAGTATTCTTTTTTTTTTATTTACTACTTTGTTGCTTTGCGTTTTAAATATAATAATGGCTTGTATGTGTGTGTCGTATATAATCAATCAATATCGTTTAACCGAGAATTCTGAACGCGCTACTTATTTTATATATGTATGATGCCTAGTATATGGATTTTTTGCGGCGTTTTTTCATTATAGAAGATTTGGTTTCAGTATGCGTTCGTTGGTTTTGAAACGATTGTTTTTGATGATTATTTTTATTTTTTTTACTATTTGGCTTGTTTCTAGTATTGTTGAATTGCTATAAACACTGTGAGGAGCAGCACTACAAAAGAAGATATAAATATAAGATAATATTATTAAAATTTGTGAATATTGTTAATGCGATAAGTGTTAAATTCATCAATGATGTAGATTGATTAAGCAAATGTGATGCTAGTGAAAATTGTTAGCAAAAATAATATTCAACTCTTGTACTATAGATATATTTGGAAGAGTAGATGTTTTTGAACATTTACTAAATACTAAATATAGATCAAGCTGCTTTGGGGTATATCGTGTAATTCCTTAAGATGAACTAATGAAAAAATTGTTCCACCCACCACATATATTTTCTACATGTCATTATGTGTTTTAAGTAATTTCGCGTTACATTAATTTGGATAGTACAGTTTGATCTTCCGTAAAGACAGCCGGCTATGAAATGCTCTTTTTTTAAATAAACGGTTTGAGATAGTTTTTTTGGTTATCCATATTAAAGGACCCAGAATGAGTGTGCATACCAAAACCAGCGCTTGAGAAACTGAGAAAAAATCGAGGAAAAACCAATTAGAAAAAGAGTTTAGGTGTTTATAAATAATCTGGCATCAAACAGGAACCAAAATCCTCAACTAATAGAAAAACAACTGCAAAAAAGATTGAGTTTGTCACGGGAGAGTTTGATTCGAAAAGTTTATTGACTCCACCAGATATCTCAATGCTGATTTTGTGCCGAATTTACACAAGAAGGGATTTTTGAAGTTCGCTGAAATGCTGCGTGAACTCCAAAATGATGACTGGATTCTGCAAGAAGACCACGATTCTCTGCACATCTTGGAAGAAAGAAAATTGGATAACAAGCTTCGACTGATCATCGCAGAGTCAAGATGCGAATTCCATTGAAAATGTGTTGTCGCTCACAAAGTCCAAACTAATAGGGGGAAAAACAACTACCCAACAACCTATTTGAAGTTAAAAACAAATTTGTAGAGGTCTAAGTGTGGGTTACACTGAAATATTGAACGAAAGTCGTCAAAGAAGATGCCAAACAATTGTAGAAAATAATGGTGACTCGACGTCATATTAACATAGTTGCGAAATTAATATGAGTATGCCTGCAATGAATTTTATAGTATTAAATGTTTTTTTGACACACTCTCTTCTGAAACAAACTGTACGTTACTCTAATTCCAATTTTTCAAAATTTAAACTTTCGAAAAAAAATAGCTATGCAGAATAGAGTTTGCAGAGTAGATTTTCAGGAATAATACCTCTACTTCTACTTAGCAGCCTTTTGCAAGTTTAAAAGAATGATAAATCTAAAAATGAAAACTACTCTTTTACTCTCTTTAATATATAATTATAAATATGACGTCATTTTTCGGTTAAGGGAAAAATCCCTTCTTGCAAAAACACATATACAATTTCTCACTTCCCCTTTTGTCTCTACTAAAATAAGCTTAGTGCCCTCATAGTGTCTTCTAATAACTAGCCTTATTAGATTATCTCTATTTGTATAGCATGTGCTCAAAATAGGCAAAATGAAGCCTACTTTATGTAAATCACTGCACAAATTATAAACGTTTTCTATACCTACAAATAAATACATATGTACTAGTAAATTTTCAATTTGTCTAACAAAATGTGTTCTTTTCAACACAAGTACTGTACCGAGTCCTGTAGAATTAAATACGTTGTGTCAAGATGAAATATTTCAATTTGTTTTTGTCATTGAACATTTCAGACGCAATTTCAGGCTCAAATCCCAGTACGACCATGTTATAGAAAGGAATTAGTAGCATAAAAACTTGTTAGTTTGACGTCAGGCAGTTTCATTACTGAGCACAGGCTTCAAATTTTTGTTTACGTTCGGGGAGCAGCTCAAGTGACATCACTTGTCTATGACACAATGGACTGATAACGTTGAATTTAAATTTGCACGACAAGCGACCAAAATGGAATAGATGAAAATGAACCTTGTTTTGAATGTCACCGTAGGGAAATAAATGTCTGTTCATAGTATAATCAATTCGCTAACCGTATCTTTTATACTGTTTATAGGAGATGTTTGTTAAAACTGTGCCTATTCAAAACAAAAACAAATTACAGTATCTCATTGTGCGTATCCAAAATACTTTAACACACTCGAAATCTCTCAAATTCAAGGTAGCATCCATAAATCTATGCGGAAACAATCCAGCATCCGAAAGATTTAATGAGCGATAAGATAAGCCGCCATTGAGCTTTTCTCGTCCTGGTTTTTGCCTGCTACGATAATCTGATGAAACTAATTAGCAAATAATACACAAAAGCCCGCAGAGTTGCTTAATTTGTTCGCCTACGGAAAATTAAGCAAGTGATATTCAGCACTAAGAGCACAAAATTTTAAACAAACTATGTCTATTCATCTAGTTTCCGCCACAGTTCAGCGAATGAAAAGAAACTGTCGCTATGTTTTTGTGTTCTACGAAAAGCACTTACTCATTAAAAGCTAAAAGTGTAAATATTATTCGAATTAAAGTCAATCTTGTCACTCACTCACCCGCTTCTATACGACTTGCCAGCGCTCGAAAACAACGTGCAATCATCGTTATCCTGTTTGCTGGCCGTTCTTTCTTTTACGAAAAGTGAGCGAGCGAGCGATGCTAGCAATGGCCGTAGTGCCTCCTTTGGTTCCTATGACGTATGTAAACGTTGGCTTTCGGCTTGAACTGCGGGGTAATCGGAGCGATGGCAGGTAGGAAGAAAAGTCCTTAGAGTCTTCGTGATAGCCTGGCAGTGGTATAATAAGTGGTCGCAGCAAAGTTGGGTGGGAACGGTGCGGTGAAGTCAAAAGATAAACTGCTAATAACAAAACGAGCACGAAAACAACACCTTGTTGAATGCCTCACACAGAAACATTCTCTATTCGAATTGGTGAAATTGCACTCGCTTGTCACATTATAAAGGACAACAAACAGCTTTTGCACACTTTTACACAAATATGATAGCTCGAATCGAAAAGTCGCCGTAAATACAAATTTATTCCCGTCACTTAGCCTATTTTCCGCTGCAGTTTGCACAAAATGAGATTTCCTGCTTTACACTTGATGCTCGAAAAAATTGCTATTTACACGAACAAGTACATCCTGTATGATTGTTTTCGTCGAGTGGCAGTAAGTGGCAAAGAGAGGGTTCCGGTTGATTTGTGCAACAATAACTTTAACCTATGCTGTTTTCTTGATCCTGACGTTGATACGAAGCGTGATGTGATGTTAAGTGGGAATTTGCACCTTACACTGGCAAAAGCTAGAAGAATGAAACAGGATAAAAATCGCACACGACAACGTCGTCGAACCACACTAGCAAAATCTTCTTCGTCGAATGAATGTGTTGGCGAAAGGACATCGCTATAAGCACTAGAACATTTGCTCCTTCCCCACTTTTGAATTTCAGCGAAACTTTGAAATCATGTTGATGGCAGTTTGGTATCGTACTGAATTCGCAAAAGATTTTGTAATATCTTGGATTTTTGATACCCAATAATGATTGAAATAATTTTGGCGAAATAATATAAATGCGAAGATAAAAATGAAAGTATGAATAATTTACTCAATTCAAAAAACATTTATCATCAACTCCTTTTCACACTATGCCTAACACATTTTATTAAAATTTTCCTCAATTTTTCTTCCACTTTAATGATATTGATGCACATCATTTAACTACACAAAACCATTTACCACGACCTAAGAAAATGCCCATGCATGAACCCACCAAATTTCGTTAATGAAAAATAAACAAATAAAATAAGCTTCTTAAAATTTACCACAAATGATATCATATTAATATAAAATTAAATTGTATTTATAGTACATAGGATATTTGTATCAAACGTAACCAGTGGATAAATCATAAGAAATGTTTTATTTACTACTGTCAGAGTATGCAAGCAAATGTTAAATTATATTATATTTTTACTCGACAAATTATATGTCATCCGATTCAACGTTGTCAGTAGTAGTTTAGTTTGGCACAATCTTTTAGTGCGTTATTTCGAGAAAATGTAATTTTGAAATGATAGTAAAAGTTTTTCACCCTTTATTTTGAACTATAGTCTAACTAACGCAATAGAAAATTGCCATTATTTTACCAATTACCAAGTCAAGTGATCGTCGTTGTACTTCCATTTATCGCCTTATGCCCCTTCTTCCATGCTTTAATAAACTTCTTGAACTCAGTATATATAATAAGCTTCATTCCCACATCCAACCCTCTCTAACTCAAGGGCAGCATAGTTTTGTTAAAGAAATGGCTACTCTTTCTGATCCTTTGTCGTTCACTAATACTGTGGCATCTGCTTTGGGTCAACAAATGCAATTAAATGTTTTATACACTCATTTTTCTAAAGCTTTCGATTCTTTTGGCCATAAGGTGCTGTTTAATTTTTAAGCTGGAATGCTATGAGCTCTCTGACTTTGTTCTTCTCTCGAACATTTTATATCTTCATACTTACATGATCACGTCTGTGTAGTCAATTCCAACTTTTCATCTCTCTTCGATTATATCTCTGAAGTTCCGCAAGGCTCCATTATAGATCCTCTTCTGTTTCCATTTTTCTTAATGACCTCACTCCATTAATTCGTCTTGGCAGAGCAATTGATACGCTTCACTGGTGGTACCGTGGTGGTCACTGGTGGTACCGCCAACTAAATGTCTCAAAATGATATCAAATGCCTTATACCCATTCATAAATCCCCTTCGTGTTCTCTTGTTATATTACGGGACTACATCTTGGTGTGGTTAAAGAATCATCACCACGGGGTCTCGTTTGTCCGGTCTTGTTCCCAGATCCTTAAAGCCATTTAATTATATATAAACCTCTCTACATCTTCTCCTATCATTTGTACGTAACGTCCTTGACTATTGCTGTCAAGTGTGGTGTCCTCATTACAGGTATCTTATGGAAGCTTTAGAATTCGTCCAACGTAGGTTCACCCGTTCATGACTCTTCAAATCTAATTTCCCATCATATTCACATTGATTGCAAATTTGTGATGACGCTCTCTATACCAGCTTCAACCCCTAGATCCATACGAGGATTGTCGTGGATTTACTTTACTTTTTTATGTTGCATATATTTAATTTTAGCTTTCTGCAAACACTATGATTAACTTTTGAGAATATCTGAGCACGTGTTATAATGATAAGAAAAAAAACAATAAAAAATCTTTTGAATAGTACAACATTTAGTACTGCAGGCTTTGTGTACTAACCAGAAGATACACATAAAATTGTACTACTCTCTACTTTTCAACGATGATACTCCGTGTTTTTCGCTAACAGCAAAAATCCCAATTTGTCATGCGTATCCCGAAGCTTTTCCACCTCCTCACTCTCATATTCGCCATTTCTCGGCAAGTATGCGAAGCTGCTTCCCTTGAAAATACTAAAATCTCTGTATGTTTGCAGCAATTTTTAGAAGCCACGCGAGTCATGGAAGTTTAAAAAAAATTCAACAGTGTTCGGAGTATGGTAGTCACTAAGTCGTCTTTGTCTTTAACGCAGCTTTTGCTGTAACTGCTACCTTTCGAGCATTGACTGGTTTGTACGTAATGAACAGCGAAGGGTTGTTCTCGGGATGAACTTGAACATGACGTTATACAGTCGTTATGCTGAAACGAAAGGTTACCAGATTCTTTAGGAAATGTGTGAATAGATCCTATGGAGAGACATGAGTTATCTTGAATTTTAGAAAGGATAATTTGCTTCTTGGCGCCATCAGAGCAAGGGTTGAAGCATCATCGCTCCTGCGAATGCATGTTGTGGGGGGTGGTTTCAGTGGTGGCATGGGCCATGGGGACGATTCTGTGTAATGTTCGCAAGTCTGTTTTTACATTCTTCCGCTTACATTTCCATTTCGTATTCGAGCGGTGAAGATGATTTGGGACGTCGTGGAGGTTTGGGGGGCATTATTACAGAAAATAGAGCATGAACTTTGGAGATGTAAAAGTACGTAGTGAGGCGGTAGTTTATATGTTTAAGGATTTCGCGAAATTTGCAAGTACACGATTGCATATGTAGAAAGTGGTAAAGGTAAGTGAGTTAGAATACTCACAAATATTAAATAATGATGGATGATTGTGTGCATTTATAAGCGCATCCATCATTAGGGTATTTGTCTTTATGAAATCACATCAATATTAAAGTAGTAATTGATAATAAAGAAATATTTAAAATGTTTTTGATGGGAAGTTAAATAAATTTTCCAATGCACATAATAATATGGAACAGTATGATGCATTACAGTCGAGATCGAATAACACAAAAAGCCAGGGCCCACAATCACTTTTATTAATGAAATTTCATTTCAAGCATGACTACTTAGACTTAGTGCAATTAAATAAAAATGTTAATCATAATTGAAGAAATATTATATTTTGACATTGAGCAAAAAATAAACCGCGTTATTAAAGTATCTATTGCAAATGAAGTGTATATTATATTCTAGTGCATGTAAATAAGCCGAATAAATGCATATCCATTTCTTTGGCAGACTTAAAAAGGAAAAAAGCTATTTTGGCTTTAATCCTTTTATAAATTGTTTGCTTCCCATCACAGGACTTTAAGTGGTATATTTCAGTTCAATTTGTTCCAAATTTAATCCGCCATCAAATCCCTGTTGATGCAATATTTTCGTCTGTTTCATCATCTTGTTCGTTGCAGTCACTAATTGCTTATAGTCGTGTTTCCTTCACTGTATAACTCCTCCTCCTTTGTCAAGATTTGTGAGGAAGCACCTTTGCACCTGGCTGACGCTGTATTTGCCTTGTCGAACTAACAGGGAATGCTATCGCCAAGTTTGAAAAATCGTCCATGAAATCTTCCTCGATCGTAATCTGTGAGCTTCCGCTGCAACCAGGGTCGTGCATTCCAGTCATACATGAGGCTGGGGTCTGCAAAATCCTAATCTTTGCCATATTGAGCGAGCACATCGCAGGTGGATTTGCAGGGATAAAATCCTTAGGATTCATTGTCATGTTGTATGCCGGGCACTCTTGGTGTGATATATTGCGATGTACAGGCCACCTCCACTAGGACAAGATGGTGCCTGATCTGAGTACCAAAAGTATAAAGTGTAAATATTTATATTTTTCATATTTTAGGATACCAGGCTAATATTTTATATTCATCGCTATTAAGTTTGAAAAATAAGAGTCAATTGGAGATATCTTTCTGATTCTCTTTAATTGATGTTATACCTAGATAACAATGTTTCACGTGGTGTTCTTCTACAGTTAGAAAATTTCGATTCACAATCATAATTCAGTAATTTATGTCACGTCTCTTCTCGAAATATACCTTATCGAAATATCGCGTCCAGAAAATTTTCGTTGCAACAATTCAAGTATATCGAGGTGCCGGGGAAGCACGTGTTGCTCCATGCCATACCATTCAAATCAAAGAAATAAGATATTATGTAGCAATACCGTTTACCATTAAAAGTCACCTAAAACATCTGATCTAAAGACCGCACCGAATTTCAATCTGAAACTGACATTTTCTCCAGAGCAATACGTAACACTGCTTCAAATTATTTTTGCTATTCTCAAGAATTTAAAAGTACATATCTCCACAACAACAAAAATATTCATTTAATTTAATTTGTTCAACTTTTAATTTTTGTAATATTTGATCAATTTATCCATTTATTTTAGCCTCTCGTCGGCATTTTGAAATTGCTTTCCGCATGTTCGATCTGAACGGCGATGGCGACGTGGACTGCGAAGAATTTGAAATGGTTGCAACTTTAATCAGACAACAAACAAGTATCGGGAACAGACATCGAGACCACGCTAACACAGGAAACACATTCAAGGTAAGCAATTAAACACATATTACATTGAATGATTTCAAAACTTATAACTATTCCAAACTTATCTGCAGGGTGTGAACTCAGCTCTAACAACATTCTTTTTTGGCAAGAATCTCGACAAAAAACTGACCATTGAAAAGTTCCTCGAGTTCCAACATCAACTGCAACGGGAAATTCTCTCTTTGGAATTCAGACGTAAAAAGCCCGATGAGAATGGTTTCATAGCCGAAGCAGATTTCGCTGAACTTCTCCTAGCCTACGCTGGCTACACGGAAAAGAAAAAGGCTAAGAAGTTGAAGCGAGTCAAGAGGAAGTTCCGTGATCATGGCACTGGCATTTCAAAGGATGACTACTTGGATTTCTTTCATTTCTTGAACAACATCAATGACGTAGACACTGCTTTAACATTTTACCATATTGCTGGAGCGTCAATTGACCAGGCAACTTTGAAACACGTAGCGAAAACCGTAGCACACGTACACTTATCCGATCATGTTATCGATGTTGTGTTCACGATATTCGATGAAAACAGTAAGTACTGAAATGCACCAATTACGCTAGCTATTTTAAGCTCTTGTGTTTAATCTCCGGTGATTTGCTAAGACAAATGGGTTTAAGAATTTTTCCGACGTTTATTTTCAGTGGACGGTCAGCTTAGTAATCGTGAATTTGTGGCCGTCATGAAAAATCGACTGCTTCGCGGACTAGAGAAACCGAAAGATACAGGTTTTGTGAAATTAATTCATTCGATTTTAAAATGCGCCAAAGAAACTAAACCAGTTTTGCTTGACATATGAATCTTATACAGTCGTCAAGGGACTATAAATTGAAATTAATAATATTGCAATCTATCGACAACTTAATTATAAGCAAGTGAAATGCCAGTAATGAAGCTTAAGGGTAATTTTCGAAGATGTTACCGGTTAGTTGTTATTTATTAATGTTTAATAATAGTTTTATTTTTATATTTTTGACTTGATAGTGTGCTCTAAACTTTTGGCTTAAAGCTGTGTCCTTCCGGTAAAGTTGCGTGATTTTTTGCATTGTATATTCATTTAAGAGAAATGTTCATATAATGTTTTGATTTTCGATCTTGTGTGTCGAATATACAACATAAGCTCTAATATTGAGGTTTTCGTCACTTATTTTGCGTGGAATCGGAATTTAGCAACAGTACGAAGTCTGGAGAGTTTAAGAAACTAATTTAAATTATTGGCCATTGGCATTACGCCTAAGGTGTTCGCAATGTTAGTACGATAATGCGATAAAAGCTAAATTTGCATTTGAAGAGTTTCGAAAGTGTTTTTTTTTTTGTTCAGTTTAGTTCTTTTTGGTCATTGGTTCTTGGTGCTAGTATATGACATTTTAAATTACGCTTAAAAAACTGATTATCCCAGATTAAAATCTTTATGTTGTAAGGCAGTTAATTAAAAAGTAGTAAAACGTTTAATATATGTATGTATATGCTCTAATGTTGGATTAGCACGCGTTGTTGTCATGTCTGTGCCCCTCTGGCTGGTGTTAATTGAGTGATTTATTTGGGTTAGTCGGTTATTCTTATTCATGTAAGTCAGTAGCCCCAGAGAGAGTGTCCTTTGCCGGTTAAGGATATTGATTAGTTGTAGATTTTCAGGTGATTGGTCATCCCATAAGATAAGCCTGATTCTGAAGTCATTAAATCATATTTTCAGATGTATTGTTGATAATAAAATCTTGTCTTTATCTAATAAAATCTAATTGGGATTGTAATTCGTCGTTTTAGCCCGGATACGTCGTTTGCACAGTCATTTTCTACTAATTTTCTACAATGTATTGTGAATTTTCGACTAAGTTTTGAGACTTGAACCACATAGAGCCGTTAGATAAATTTTGCCCGATAGATTTTTGACTTGTAAGTTTGATTTTGTGGCTTTTGGTTTGTGAGTGTATTTTGTTTTTCTGAAGTGTTGTTGTCTTTTCATGGAGTTTTCCAACTTTTGACCGACCGTGATAAAATTTCACAATTTCACTAAATCCAGGACTCCTTCCCTTTTCTACCATATCTTCAAACCACTTTCTCAATTCTACCGGTTGGGTCAAGTTGACGTTCGTGCACCTGAAATCGAAGTTCAATTGACATTTGACGCCTCCGTGAATTTATTTTGTATGCCGGCGATTTTATTATGTGACGAATTTATCGGTGACTTCACGCTATTATAACTGCAAGCCTACACTAACCAAAGACAAATCCATGAGAAAAATCCATAAGCAGTGCATACAAAATGGTTTTGGAGGCGATTAGCTTAGGTTTTGCGTTTGTTATGACCGGAGCCCTATTGTTCCTTCTAGTCTACTTTGTAGGTTTTCGAAATAATACTGTTTCGTTTGTAATTAAAAAAGTGTCTTTCATTGCAGATTTTAACATTATCTGATTTGGAAAGTGATTATCTGAATGCAAGTGAATGTTGCGCTAATTTGAATTTCTGGGTTGTTCCGCATTTCGGGGTACATCTGATTGCTACAATGTTACTGATATTCGGGTGGCACTGGGTATTGTTCTTATTCAATGCTCCCATGGTTGTCTGGCTGGGATACGAACTGCATAAACAACCTAGAGGCAGTTTGGGTGTCTACGATCCGGCTGAGATTCATAATCGCGGAAGAATTAAGATTCATCTGAGAAATTGCATGATTCGAATTGGATACTATCTGATTATGTTCTTTGTATATTTGTATTGGTAAGGAAGTATTTTGATAGATTCCGAGGAGAACGTTGATTATCCTTTTTTCTTTTGTAGCATTATAGCAGCACTGCTAAAAGGAGATCCCATTCGACGCCATGAAGATGGCGAAATAGTTTCACATTTCTAAGGATAAGGTGTAAAAGTTTACGTATTTATTTATTAATTTTCTCTCTAGGTAAAAAGATACAAACTTGTCACTTTTAATGTGCTGTCATGGCATTTGAACTAGAATAATAGAATTTATAATATTTAAAGTATATTTCGAACAAATTCAACTTCAAATATAACGTTTTATCGTCTATTCGTGGAGTATTAACTAATGAAATTAAATTTAAATACGTGTGGTATAGCCAGATGCCACGGAAAAAGACACATAATATTTATTTGATAGCTTTTGCTGCTCCATTGAATCTGGCAGATTCGAAAATTCCTTGCAAAGTGGAAATATATGAAAATGCCCTACTCTATACCGAATAAATAGTGTTTCGATCAATGGTAGTTTTCCGCTGAAGCTGTTAGCCGATACTCCAAGTAAATTTTGAAGAGTTTTTCCGTCAAATTGAGGATTTATTTAGAAACTTTAGTATGTACTTATTTACAAAGAATTGTCCATCGGAGGAAGCGATATTTTCTCATACTTCTTGTATCTTTTTGGATTCCATTGCAAGCTAGGTATGAATAAATCCTTTTATAAACTCATTGAACTGAAGAGAAGCATATTCCAGTCAGGGCGATTTGCTTCGATCGAAACAAATGGTAGTCAAAAGAGTCTAAGATAGGGTTTTAAGGAAACCAGATAGAATTTCCTATCAGACAGTTAGTGCAGTTTCGGCGGATTGCAGACACTATTTTATTCGTTTGTCGCGCTTGATTTACGATTATTTGCGGTTTGGGTTGTCGAAGAATATCGTCTTTTCATTGCCAGTGAAAGATTATACAATTCAAATATGACTTTTGTTTGTAGAGAAGTAGCGTTTTAAACATAGGAAATTGTCTGTAGGGTTCAATTCTTTTGGCACCCAATTTCCTTGCTTATGAATCATTCTTTTGTCTTTATACGTAATGCAATAGATTGTCGAGTCACTTCCAACGACTCAGTAAGTTTGTCTTGAGTTTGACATGGATTTCGTTCTAATAACGTCCTGGCCTTCTCTCACGTGTCAAAATCATCATTTTCCCCCACATACATCTCTTTTAGTTCACTAGTTCAATATGATATTAATTACAGGGATATGGTCGCTTTTAATATGTTTTTCTTTCAGTTCCTTTTATCACTAATTCGAATCTTGTGACCCCCTTAATAATATTCGGCACATATCGTGTTCAATACCGAATATCGCCAATATCTGACTGCAGCAGAACCTTAATCTGAAAAACAAAATCCTTTATAATTTCGCCGAAAATAATAGGTGTCTTTTTTTGCACACCCGAGCAGCTCAAATTTTTTTAAGGATATTGAATACAACAATTGTAAATATACTTAACAAAATTTGATCTGCTCGGATGTGCAAAAAACGCACCTAATGTATTGTCGTCCTTACCAGATGATTCGTCTGAGAAAGTGAACAAGAACTATGCGAAATTTTTCAGAGGTAATCAGAGTACCCAAAAACAGGAAACACTGTGAAGATAAAATTTTTATGCTGAAAACTGGTTCACCGACCATCTTCCAAGATCAGGAAACAGGAAACATAAATGTTGATAAAATTGACCTGAAAATCTGGAAAGGGTGAAGAACATTTGCATCGTATTTAATGAAAAAAAAAAATCATTTGATTTAGATGATAAAAAGTTGCAAATTATTATAGATAATTTATATTTTGCTGGCTTCTAAACATACCTTCTCTGGTAAATCAAGCGTGCGATCTCAAGTCGTTCCCTTCCCTTCTCGCATCAATTTTCTCTTAGTACAAATGTCTATCAATAATATTTATCACTGCGGCACACTGCAAATTTTGTACCTGTGGCGTATGTACTACTAATGTAGTCAATTTTTCCATACGGATGATGAAATTTGAACTTGATACAGCAATTCGAATTTGACCATTTACTACAATTTTAAAGCGGAGTAACAATATAATTTGAATTTATCTATAAGAACACACATTGAGCATATGCAAAAATTTCTCTTTAACTTTCTCTTTCGAAACGGAGATATGTATTTAGAACCTGAGCAAAATTTTTCGCAAGTGCTTTTACTACATCACACCGATCGACCTTGCGTACGCCGATTGAACAAAACACACGCGTATCTGTCAACCGCAAACGTGTTGCATAACCAAAAGATATTAACCGTCTCTAATTCAGCACTAGCTTTCCCAAAACGAACTTTCTCTTAAATTTCGATTACTCACTTATTGAAATTGCTCTGCACCGTCTTCATATTCAGCAATTCAAATAGCATAGCTGACACAAGTACTTGCTCGCTACTATCGCACAGCCTCCGCTGTACGCCCGTCGCTATCATTTGTATCGCACGAATTTCCCTCCTATTCCGCATTGTAGATGTTCCGGGAAAAAGAAAGTCCGCTTTTCCGAAAATTCGTCCCCAATTCGCCCTGTTTTGTTCTTGCTTGAGTTTTTCATTTGTCGACTTTTCCGCCTGCCCTGACTGCCTGTGTAGAGCGCAGCAACCCTTTGTCCGTGCGCTCGATGTCGTCGCTGTCCGTCAGCTCAAAGTGATTTTGCAACTCGCCGAGTGAAGACATGTTACAACCGGGGCACGTTCAGTGTTTTCATTCCGATTAGATCAGAACTGAGTGAATTTTTGCTTGTTGTTTTGTGTATTTTGACAAAAGTTAACTTGAAGCTGTTTGGTGCGTGTTTTGTGCAAATTGACAGGCCTTACACTGTGCAAAAATCACGGCAAGTGTCTTTTTCCGTCTGCAGATCGGCGGTCATTGTCAATTTATTATTCGAGTTCGTGTAGTTTTGTGGCAATTTCATCGTGGTTTTATGTGAGCATCTGTTTGGAGTGAAGACCTGGCCTGATTGCCTGTGCCAAGAAGTGATTGACTGTGACACAGGTCCGGAGCTTTCCCGACGAATTAACTAAAAGGTGCCCGGGTCGTTTCGCATCGAAACGAGGGTAGCGGCGACAGGTTGATGAGCCTGTGGATAATCGGTTACTGGGACAGTGTGATAAATTCGCGCGCGGCGACCTTATCTTCCGCGTTTTTCGCTGCCGAAATTTGTACTTGCATAAACTGTACGCATCTCCGAGTATCGGGTTAAGTTAGTGAGTGTGGCGCGGTTTAATAAGGATTCGGGCGGAGGCTCCTTGTAAACGCTTTCCCTCTCTACGTTTGGGTCCACCGCAGTGCTGCTTGCAGCCTGTTGCAATTTCCACGCTTGTGCAACTCTGCGTTCATGCATGGGAATCCCAGCGGGATTTCGCACAGGATCCGGCAGAGCGACTTCGAAGAAACTCAAGTGAATTCCGTTCAGTAGACGTGTGCAATATCCGCGAACAGGATTCTCGCGAGAATTGTGGTATAGATGATTTCGCGGAAAATTCTGGTGTTTGTTGTGTGCAAAAGATTGAAGTGTGCCGAAAGATTTTGTTTGTGTTGAAAGTGAGCAAGTGGAGGATTGTGTTTAAGAGTTGCGGCCAAGGAAGATTTCGTCTTAAGAGCCCTAGGTAAGTTTCGGCATAATCAGATCGAATTTTAATTGCATTTTGAGAAAATCGAAAGCATCTTGCTTCTGATTTGTTTTGTGAGAAAATCATAATTTTATTTGAAAATCAAAGAAATGTGCACGAAATATTTCTAAACAACAGCACAAAGCAGAAAGCTTCCAAGACGATAAGGGAACAAATACTAATTTTATTGTTGTGCGGCATCCGGCCGCTAGGGAACATATGGTGCAATGTGCATGATGAAGAAGAAAGTAAAATGATTAACTGCTGGTGCGATTCGCCTATTTGGTTTGGAAGCGTTTACTGAACTAAAATGAATGAATATCTGAGAACAGAACAGAAAATTCAGTGTTCGAATATTTTAACCCATTCTCTGCCTGGCAAATTCTGAGAGTTATGCCCTATTAGCCCAATTTATTAAGTTAATATCAGTTGTAGTCATAAAATGGCATAAACTCGTGGTGGCATAAGCTTGAATTGATATTTCATAAAATGAGATTTACAGTAATCTTCAAACTAAAGCATTAAAGTCCGAACAAATTGAATCAAATTAAATTCATCAAAAATGAATATCAAGTCAAAATCATCAAAAATGAACATCAACAACAACAATGGGGACAGTTTCATCGCTGATCCTCTTCTTCCTAGCTGCTCCAAGCCGCTTAGTCAAGAAACAAGTTATTTGATTATCGTCATCCCCCGAAAGGAAATACGATAGGAAGGGAATTCCAAACCACACTCTTAACACATTTCGATAAAAAATATCAATGCTGAAAAGAAAACAACTAGAATAAATGGAGAATATAGATAGTAAAGTAAGATAGAGCTTTTTGATGGAAAGTTAGTAGAAATCAACAAAAAAAGCATGCAAAGAAGAAGAAGAAGCTCTTTCGTATTATAAACATCAATTGAAGGATTTAAAAAAAAAACGAAACGAGAGAAAGTGCTGGTACCTATGAAGGATGCATTTTTAATTACTTTAATTTTGGTAAAACTAGTGAAAAACCGATCGTAATTTACTTTACATGGTTCTAATGTGATTCTTCAGCAGCCTTTTAAAAACGGGATAGTATCTAGCATTCTTCAAAGTGTTGGGTAAATTATTGAAGATATCCATAGCAAATCTAATAGAATCTTTATGTTTTCTGTTCGTTCTAGCAACATCAAACCTCAGATTATCAGATTATCTTGGATGATAGCCGTGGTAATCATGGTGGCTTATGAGAGATATCGAATATTTTTATTGACTAACTTATATAGTATCTTAATCTTTTCCATAAATATGATACCTCTTATACTAATCTTTTCTATTTGTCAGTACAGTATGTTACTTGGATTCATTCTGTCAAGTCCATGCACTGCCTTAATTATCCTATTGCGAATTCTGTGAATTAAGTCGAAGTGGTTTTCTTTCCTCCGGATTTTTCTTCCTGAATTCCTGACTTGTAGGCATCAGCCAACGTTTACGCGATTAGTTTAACACTTTTTTAATAATATTTTACAATTATATTTCACAATGGCGTCTTTACGACGCGTTGATTCCCGTACGCTCAATTCCAGAAAAAGACCATCCTTCGGAGAAAAACATCCACTTTGTAATTCTCCGGCTACAACCTTCCTCTGCCAGAGACCATTCGAGAATGATCTCGGAATTTTGACTACAATTCAATATACCATAAGTAACCTTAGACAGTACATAAGAGTTGTAGATCATATTTTCCAAGTCTACAGTGGCTCACAGCTTAGTTGATACAGTGACTATTTAAAAATGCAAATCACTGTAACTTTGAAATAAAGAACCCTATCCAAAAAATTTAAATGTATTTGACTAGATGCATGTTCAACGAATACAATGCAAACAAAAAATGTTCCAGCAATATTCCTCGGCGTCCGGTAAAAGAGAAATACCACTGACGCAGAAAAAATTACAGCTCACAGCTTATTTGATACAGATACTTCAATGCGAATAAACTTCTATTTGTCGCGCCGTTAATCTGTGTTGTTTTTGTTTCTTGAATTTTTGATTGTGTTTAGACATTGGCTTAGGTAATTTTTAGCAAGATCTTGTAAGCTGAAGTGCCGAAATTGAGTAGTTGTTGTAAAATGGGTCATCGCACCGCAATTAAGCAGCGCGAATTGGTATTAAACCACTTTAAAAAAGGACAAAGTGTTCGAAATATTGCTGAAAGTGTGAATTTGAGTGTCTCTACAGTGCAGCGCATAATTGAGCGCTTCGTACACAAAAATCGGGTAGAAAATAAAGAGGAGAAATGCGCCAAACAATATTATCACCGTATCCGACGAACGATGCATTGTAAAGAAAGTGAAAGCAAACACGAAGATTTCCGCTCCAAAATTGGTTACTGAGGTTCATCGTGAACTAAGGAAGTCATGTAGTGCTGAAACCGTCCGACGAGTGCTTCGCGACCATGATTTCAACGGACGAGTAGCTCGTAGGAAGCCATTCATTTCCAAAAAAATACAATAAGCCGATTTGCCTTTGCCAAAGAGCATGTGGGAAAGCCATCCGAGTTCTGTAATACGGTTATTTTTGTGGACGAGTCCAAGTTTAACATTTTTGGCTCCAACGGAATGTCAAATGTCTGGCGCAAGGCAAACACTGAGCTAAACAAAGAGAACCTCAAAGCTGCTGTGAAGCATGGTTGTGGTAATGTGATAGTTTGGGCCTGCATGTCCGCAGCCGGAGTCAGAAATTTATAGTTTATTGAGGAAACAATGGACCAAACAAAGTACCTTGATGTACTCAAAAACAATTTGCTGCAAAGCACTGAAAACTGGGTGTTCGCAACCAATTTCGGTTGTACCAAGACAACAATCCAAAGTCGGGAATTGTGCAGTCCTGGCCAATTTGGAATTGCCCTCATTTGATGTCTCCGCCGGCACAGTCACCAAATATGAACCTCATTGAGAATCTGTGGACTTTGTTGGATAACAACATTAGAAAACACAAGATTTCTAATAAACTAGACCTGAAGAAAGCACTGCTAGAGGAATGGCAAAAAATTACTCCTGACATCACAAAAAAACTCGTTGACTCAATGCCGAATACGCTCCAGGCTCTGCTTAAGGCTAAGGGCTATCATACGAAGTATTGAAATCAACTGGAAACCTCATAATTCACAACAATTTTAATGTTTAATCAAACTGTATCAAATAAGCTGTGACATGAAATTTGTTATTACTTTTAGTTTTTTGTTTTTTAAGATGTAAAACAGCAACTTTGTAACAAACATCAACTTGTTTAATAAACAGCAAACATTTTTCTTCAAAATGGTGTTCAAATTTTTTTGATATTGTTATTATGTTTTGAGTTATTGCAACTTCATTTTTTAAACAAGTACTGTATCAAATAAGCTGTGAGCCACTGTATATCTAAGTAATATTTCATTCTAAACAGCCTAACGCAGAAATCCAACTTAGGTTTCATATTACTTATGTGAGGGAACCAAGATAATGCCATTAATAATCAGTCCGAAATATTTAGTTCTGGCTACTCTTTGAATCTCGTCTCCCTCTCCATGTATGTATTCTAATGTGAAGACAGATCTCGCTGAATCTGCTTGAATATCATGTCGCTAGTTTTACTGGTGTAGATTGTCAATTAAATCATTATTAATTTGTCGCTGCAGAAGTTCTGCAGAGTTGGCAGGAAATAAGAAAAGAGTATCATCAGCATAAACATATTTTCCGGTCAGGCCAGGGAATAAAAAGTAAAAATAAAGTTGGTCCTAGTATTGACCCTTGAGGAACACCAATGTTTATTACTCGTTGTTTAATTAATTTACCATTCAATCTTACCAGAATTTTTCTGTCTTTTAGAAAGCTATCAATCAAAAATAATGTCGAACCTGTTATTCCAAGCTCTAGGTTTTCTAACAACATGGAATGATTAACCGTATCAAAGGTCTTCGCTAAATCAATAAACAATGCAGGCTCATATTTATTCGAATCATATTGATGTGTGTATGTTTGAAATCAAGAATCACTTTCACGAATTGTTAACGTGTCGACAACAGAGTCTAATTGCAGTGGGGTCAATAAAAAAAACCGATTTCAAGTGAACAAATGAGATTCCAAACACTGTCAATATTTCACTCTACTTACAACTGTCAAAACAACTTCTTCTTATATATGTATTTCTAAAACCGCAATTGTCCTGTTTGGCCAAGGACGAAAATGATTTTTCCCATTTTCTTGGATGTAAAAAAATGTCCGTCTTATGTTTTGATCTAACTGGATCTTAATCTACGCGACTAACGCTATTCGAATGATTGCTCCACTCATGTTTCACCGCAGCTTTTACATGAGATACTAACTGTCCGCGAAGCTTCTTGTTGGATCCCCTAACTTTTCTAGTATTCTATCGAGCTGTCTAGCATTTCTCTTTATACGGTCTGTTGTTGTTTATTGCTGTTTGATTGTTACATAAGTAATTGTGTATCGGTAGCTGTGTATTTCCGTCACATAATTTTTGTGAATACTTTTGAATGACTTGATTTGGGCTATACAGATCTTTGGACGACTTAAAAACGAATATGCACACATATGTATGTTTTGGTGGGTTAGTCTGTTTTGTACTTCTATGCCTTTTGGGAGCATTCTTTTTATTGCTTTTCTTGTACAATGTGAAATTGTATTATATGAGCGTAAATCCGTGAATTAATTGATCGTTATGTCAAATTTTTAGACCATTGCGCGAACAATTTTTTGTCATATAACAATATGTACTTTATTTCTGTAGGCAACTTACAACCACAAAATCTTGACTGGCATACTATTGAAATCAGTCACGTACTTTTGTAACAATTATGGATTTTTTTTAGATAATTCTAGGTACGTTTTGGCATGTGTCCGGTGCATGATTTCATATTAGTACTCATTTTTCAAACTAATTCTTTTTCCTGCCGCAGTCAATCTCAACTCAACTATCTCGCTATTTTAAGTGCAATTTTTCGCCGTCAGAAAAAATCAGACAGAAAAATGAAATTTGAAAACAATTCCGATGAAAAACACTTAAATATAGACTATCGCCATTTTCATCGCCAAAACCGTTTACTGTACTAAAATGCGCCAGCGGCTTTTTCAACAGTCAATTAAATTTTTACTACAAGTATCTAAGTCTGCTTTTATGAGTATATTTCAGTAACTTCTGGAAAGTTACAGTTCAGTAACTTCTGAAATGTTTTACGTGATCCTGTCGACTATCTTCGCAATGCAATTAAACATGCAACATTCGCATGCTGAAATTGTAATCTTGCGAGCGAAAGTTTTTCGGAATGTAAAATGCCAAGTTAGTTCCAGAAACCAAATCCCGGTGAGTTCCTTCTCTCACTTTTAGTGACATTTGGCATTGCCTGACATTCCATTTCTCCCTGCATATTCAACGTTGCTTACAAACTTCTCAAAGGCGTAACAACTCGCCTCGACAAACGTTTAATCAAATTAACAGATGCTCTTCCGAAAACCAATTTGCACGACACAATTTGTCCAAGATGGCTCTCAGGTACTTCCGGCGGCTGTGTCGTGTTTGCGCTAACAATTCGTCACCCTCAAATCAGGTACTTGACACGCACATACATACATACTAGCACCCTGACTTCGAAGGGCTTTTCAATAAATTATATTTGAAGTCGTGTCATCTTAATTACTACGAAAAAGCAATGAATGCTTCAAGTGGTGGTGGCAACCCACAAAATTTCCATCTTTCATTCGCATCCAGCCAGCGAGCTAACAGAACTCATTCCCAGCATCTTCCGCGAAGAAGCAGACATTTCAAAGCATCAACGAGATCGAAACTCGGCGGGGGAGTCCTTAAAAATTAATTAACCTTTTCCGTCTTCTCAGTTACAAAAACATAAAAGCTAGCTGGTGCCACCATCGAGCTGAGAGCCGAACGAATCGTGGAGAGCTAGCCGGCTCATCGAATTCGACACAAGCATATGTCTGCTTGTTGGATTCGGCTCGTTGTCAGCTAGAACAGGTAAACACCGAAAGGTGAATGTAGTGGAGAAGTGAGAGCAAGATACTAATTCACCGATAAATGGAAACAAAAATAAAGTGTGATCGACTCAGCGGCTGTCACCGCTGTCGAAGCGAATAATGGTCTGAGCGCGCTTGAACTGTTCCGAGCGAATCGTGGTAGCGATGTAGCCCAAGAGACTGGCGGATGGGGGCTATGCTGGTGCTTGTATGTGTTTATAAATGTATCTATCAAAAATATCTTACAGGAGTAGAACAACAAGCAACTGAAGATATAGTGTGGAAATGTGAGATTGCAAATGACAAGTGATAGCTTATAGACACAAGACACTTTGCTTCCTATACTAAACGAACATACTACCCTCGGAATAAAACGACTGGTAATTGCAGAAACCATTTAAGTTTTCCGAAGCACTAACATATGGATTTACTCTAATAATTACAATAGTAATTATCAACTGAGTCTGAGTTGGGGAATTGTCGTGCCTTTCGTCACGAACAATATCTCACCTGCTGCTTTGTATTCAAACCACAAACAAGAGCCAGCCGCGATTTAAGTGAGCCTAACTGTGAGTTGCTATATAAATTGGCGGCGAATCTCATGAAAAAGTAAACAAAATGAAAAATTCCGCGCTGTACGAATCACCTGATCGAACTTGAAACTAGTCATGCTTTAAAGATATTTTCAGTCATTTATTATTCATTTATCTTATTAGTGCGGGATCCGAGTCGATCGTTTCGTTGTCATTAGAATGAACTGCTAAACTCGTCGCCTTATGTGTGCTCGTAAGAATCAGACTTAAGCTTGATAATGATGTAGACGAAATTTAAGATAAAGTCTACAACAGCTTCTAGAATGCTATAAAATTTGCTTGCTAGTATCTTGAAGTAAAGCAATCTTCTTCTAGGTTTTAAGTGAGTGAGATAAAAACTTGGATTTGATAGCTGCGGGAAGTGACTGTCGAGAGAGTGAATTGCATATTCTTAATTGCTCATTAAGAGGAGGATGTCAACACCTACTTATCACGTTTTATCTGAAAACTTTGCGTGAAATTTCATCGTGTATTATTAAGCCTTATCGATTTGCAAAGATGTACATTTTTCCCCCCAGCAAAATATCTAAGTCCAATTAAAAAACTTGTGATTCATTCAATATTTTCCGATGTTTGTAAAAGAACTTTTAATTGGTAGAAATGAGCGAAATTTTCATTGTCATTATAATAATTTTCTGCTAGTCTGTCTAATTTTGTATCTGTGTTCGTTCAAAGCTAGAAAATCGAAACCTCAACTAATGCTTACGTTGTTTTTGAGACTGTGAATAAACTTTTCTCATATGCAGACTCTTTTCATCTTATTTACTGACTTCACATTGCTGCCTGTAGTCGCGGTTTCAATAGTTATTCAAGAGGCTCTTACGCCGTATCAAACATACCAAAAGGATATGTACGCTGATGGTTGCAATAGAATGAAAAGATTGAAAAGTTTTAGTTCAGATTGATAGTTTTAATAGCCACCACCTTAAGCGGCGAGTCAATGATAAGCTCGTGAAAGTTAAGTCTTTTTTAACCAGTAGACAGACTTCTTCTCTGTTACTGGATCTATTTTTAGAGACTATATTGAAACTTTTAATCGGATTGCGATTAAAAAGATCATTTGACAATAAAGTTTCAGAAAGGATTGCAGTGTTATAATTATCGTTGTTTAACGCATATTCTAAAATATTTCTGTTCTTGAGTAATCCTTGTATGTTTAATTGCAGGACTTTTATTGGCGATAGTTGATTGATTAGCTAATTGCATTTTTTTAAAATACATTTAGAAGAAAGTCAAGCATATTATTAGAAATCGTTTCTTTATTCTGTACCAGATTCTCTATCTTATTATTGACAACCAGACTACTACGGAATTTTTCAAATTCATCAGAAAGGAAATTGCTAGGGTTATTAAAGACAGGGGTAATGTCGGCTTTATCATGAATAATATGGGCAATTTTGGTTGGTGCCTCCGTCTTCCGATTTGTTTTCAATATGTCTGAGAATTTTTTCCTTTAAGGGCGGCATTGATTTCTTTTAAATTGTTCCGAGTAGAAAGATTATCATTCTCTAGAAGGGGTGGGAAAGCACTGAGTTTTTCCTCATCCAGTACGTGAAAACTGTTTGCACCACTGACAATTTCCCTAGCCTTAGCATAAAAAACGTTTTTGATAGGTGCGATTTCCAGAAATAGTCCTTCATTTTTCCAAATCTTGCAGCGTTTATCCTTAGCAGAATGATCTCAAGAGTTGCAAAGGATACAAACAGATTTCCCACGATTGCCAAAACAGGAAGAATCACAACAATTAGGGCATCTTTTGTTTGGGCTTTTGCAGAATTTGCTACTTTTACAAAATTTGCTACAGCAGTTAAGACATTGTCTCGGCTGGCAAATGTAATATTTTACTTTGATTCTTAAATAATCATTCTTAATAAAATCCGGAAAATCGTCTCCCTTAAAGTCAAATTTGACTGTTAGTGAAACAAAAATATTGGTATTAGCTCTATCTCTTCTATTAAACCTCTCGACCGATTTGATTGCCATACTCCTTATTTTATTCTCAAAACTATTGCAGATAATGCCATACTTAAGAATGTTTTCGATATCAAAGTCGAGTGGAATGTTTCTTAGGTTACCAATATCTAGAAGTGAATTAGCATCTGCGGCTTCATTAAAAACAATTTTAAATCTTCCAAACCCACAGTTCTCAATCTTCAATATCAATATCAATATTTTTAAGCTTGTCTTTCCTAAGTACATAGAAAGAGATGATACCTTGGTACCATCTTTATTGATCCTCTCAACTATGACAGGATATTTCCTTTTGGTACCCGACGAGTATCTATTCATCATACGATCATTAATAGGAGTGCTTTCATGGTAAATGGAACTTCCATTAAATTTATATTACTGGTAATATCAATACCTGTATTAATTGGAATAGGACTAGCCTGCACAATAGAATCCGAAGTATCAGTTCTAATCAAGATATTGCTTTCATTTAAACTAAAGGAATCCCCTTGTTTAAGGGTTGACTTGGTTAACGTCATAGCTCCTTCTTCATTTTTCTTCCTTTTCAGTCTGGGTATGGCATCTCCATCTGCAGGCTTTTCAGTCATGCGTTACATTGACGCCCAACCCAACCTAAAAAAAAGAGTTAGCTCGAGCCGTCTGACCTGAACCCTCAAAAACTTCCCAAGCAAAAACCAGAAATTCAACAATAAATTAATGATGACTTGAAAAAGTAAACTTACTTTCCTATAAACATGGTCAAAAAACGAAAATCGTCACTTCTAAACAACAATAGAGCACATCACTTCTAATCTAAGAAGTAAAAAAAAACACGTGCACTTCTTCCAAATAAAATCAAAGATGGCGGATAAATAAACGCGGAGCTCAGACTAGGCACAACCTATCGCCTCGGGATCTGGAACGAAACAAAACACAAGGTAACCATAAAAACGTAGACAATTGACGTAAAACAATCAACGTTTTACGTTAACATGATCATTGCCCATAGTATATTTTTATTCTCTTTGAGGGGTTGCATAAAATAAAGCCTTCGGCTAGTTTGTACTGAAAAGTTTCTGATGGCTTTGTATCGAATTTCCGCATGACCAGATTCAGACATATGTACTTCGCAAAATTTGGAATATCGAGCCGAATCTCCTGGTTCTTCTCCAGTATTAGAAAATTCACGCGATGACGTTTTAACCGTGTCAACCTCGGTCAACCTAGCCATAAAAACTTCCTCGTGTTTTTATATATCATACACCACTAATAATCACACAAATCCAAACGGGGCTCTACGTGCGTGCAATTCCTTGGGTGCTTTATTCTATGCATTTTGAATGCACTAGTGGAACACTAAAACCTTCAACCATGAGCTTCTCATTTGCCCAAAATTAAGCTTAATAAGCTGCGCTGGTCCGGACACTTTTTTGAGTGAAGAATATGCGGCACGGAAAGTGTGTGGGGCCAACATTATTGCAAAAAGATTTGGTATACGCCAAGAGGTCAAAGAAATGCTAAGGATGTCTAACTGAACGACTCCGGCGCACAACTGGGACGTATGGAGTTCTGTAATGCAGCAGGCTTAGAAGAGATTGCCGGTTGTTGCGACGTTGATGCTGCGGCTGATGAAGATTCGACTCTATACAGTAACTTACAACGAAAAATATAGATTTTATTATTCTCACTGTGCTTCGTCGCCTCTCAGCTGAACCTGGGACAGAATATTCAGCTTTGAGCCTAACCTGTTTGAACACTGTATCTTCCCCTTGGTTTTTGATCAATTTTACACACAATTTTGTTTGACTACTATGGAATCTGGTTTCGCGAATCCCCAATGAGCTTTGTGCTTTTAAATTTCCTTTGTTTGACACATTAGAGTAAAAGCTCTACGGGATTCACGAAACCAGGTTCGATTGTTGTCTGTCTCCAGTATTCAGACGAATTGAAGAGCTTTAGTAATACCTAGCTCGCAGACTCGAAAAGTCGATTTATAGAGAATGGTCATGTAACTCTGAATAGTAATTTTTATTATTTTGACAATTCATCAGTAGCATTTGTGCTTTAAAAAATCATCTTGATAAACTGTCATAGGTTGTTAGTATTTATTACCCAACCCTGTTGAAGCTATCTAAAGCTAATACGCTCAAATATCATTCAATAATAGCCTAATACGATCAAATATCATTCATTTCATTGAAAATAGACCAACCTGAAATATTCCAACCTTCATTCGACGAAAATGTATCAAAAACTCTACTAAACTATTCTTGCGAAAATCTTTTTGTGGTGCTATGACCTTCGATAAAAGATATTACAATCGCTGACAAATAAATAATTCAAAGTAAGACCGCTGAAACTCAACTTACTGCTCAGGCTGAAAACTCTCTTAGTCATTTTTGTCGGCAGTAGTCGACCTGAAAGTGTCCACACAAAATATGATATTTAGGGATCCCGAAAACGAAGTGAAATAAGGAAATTTTTCCCAAACACTGCTTATTACTTTGCGTGCTAGAGTTGACTTTCTGCCTGGAAGCTTCGCTTTGTTGGATTATTTGCAAAGTAGGTTATCTTGACTTCGAAGACTTGTGAAATCAAATAAGGTTCAATCTCCAGTTGCTCGGTTCGTCGTTGGTTGTTCCGCTTCGAACGAAAAATCAAGAGGATTTCGTTTGCATTTCAAATTAACCAAATTTTGATGGGAAATGGTAGCATTAAATTTTCATTTTAATTTCCAATGAAAAAAGAAAAACATTTGTGGTCCGGCAATTTTATGTGCTAGTGAACGTTGTATGGATGACATTTTCCTGAAAGTTTCGATTTGCTTTAATAATTTATTTTTGACGGTCGAGTGAAAAAAATATAAACACGTACGCTTGTGGCAGATTTCATATTGCAGTCAAAAATTGTAAGGATTTCGTAGAAATTGTAACGATTTCGAGAGTGACATGTGAATTTGATTGACATGATTTTCCTGGTGTTTTGATTTTCTGGTGTATGGTGCCTAAGAAAATTGCGTTACGGTCGTGGCTGAAATTGAATTGTAAATACACTGAAAAATAATAAAGTTTTATAAAATTTACAAGTCATCTGTTCTTACTCTAGGAAACGTCATTTTAATTTGATTGTTTGCATTTATTTGTTTTTTTCGCTGCGTTTAACCTCAACACTTACGTCACTAACTTAGCTGACAAAAATAATTCACCTTTATTTCAAATTACACAAAAATCCTTGTTTTTTTGTTGGAATAGTCGAATCCATAATCCTTTTTAACTGAAGCGAAAATTTACACACTACACACTGTCAATACCAGCGATGTGCTTAACATTTAGACTCTGCTATCTAGACAAAGCAGAGGGAAAAACTATTTCGAACGAAAGAATCCAACAAAGCGAAAAAGGATTCGATCAATCCCTTTCATCTCCACTCCCCCACACGGTGGAATGAAACGTCCACGAAAATCGTTTGACATGATTGCATTTAATAGGACGAAATCGGCGACGGCGATGGCGACGATGAAAACCTTTTTCGTGGGAGCATTTTACACGATACGTATGTTTTGTGTCTATCAATGGATTGGTAGTGATTTAAGTAAGAGGACGGCACAGATGCATAAAAGCAATGTCAACCTTTTCCCTGAGGAGCATACGATTCGTTCGGTAGTGAAATAGACAAGAAATCTATTCAATTGTTGGCGTAAAGTTGATTTTAGCGAATGTACTCGGTTGAAAAATCAATATCGGAGAAACGAGTTTCATTTTTAGAATGACGGTAGCTAAAAATAAAAACTATATCTTTCCATCCATAGAAGCATGGAATCGGGCAACGGTTTGTCCACAACAAGTTCTGAAAATAAAAAGAAAAGAGGAAGGTGAATAAGTGATGTTGTTTTTAGCAATTTTTAAGGAGACGTGATTATTTTTCTTCGACTGAATTCTAAAGTGGTTCTTTCCATTACGAAAGCGAATCAGAAGAAGAAGGAAGAAAAACAAGTAAATTGGTTCCAATTTTCTATTAAGTGGTATGAAATTGGATAGCTACTCATACTAAACTAGACCGTCTTGTTGGAAGTTTTGAAGGCTATGTTCGAAGTTTGCTCGGTTTTCAGGAATTCATTACGCGGTTTTCCTTTCAACACTGTCTAAAACCTTCCTGAAAACTATATTGGTAATTAAAAACATATCTATAGTACGTATTACAAATCGCCAAAACCGCCGCCAAATCGTTCTGCCGTTACAGCATATTGACTTGAGTTTCCATTTTCACTCTTTCTTTTATTTCTAGATAGTCTTGATCAAAATTTAGGATGAGTAAAGAGGATGCCTGATCTGATGAAAGGTGATGGAAGTACATGTCTTTCTTTGCATTTTCTTTCTTTCGTTGCAGTTCACTGAAAAAAATCCACATAGCGCCCAGAGCCATGTAACATAGCGCATTATTTATGGTCCCATACGCAATGTACATAGTACTCTGAGCCATGCAATATGGCTCCCAGCGCCATAATCTCAGAATCTACATAGCGCAAGGTCCCATGTTACATGGCGCAGCATTTATGGTGCCACACGCTATGCACATAGTACCCTGAGCCATGCAGTATAGCTCCCAGCGCCATAATTACATGGCGCAGAGATTATGGCCCCACACGCCATATTACATAGTGCCACGGGCCATGTAATATGGCTCATGGTACTACAATTATAACTCGCAGCCATACTGTGTGAGGGGATCTATAAATGTCAGCAAGTGATACTTGTGTATCGTCGATAGATCGACAACATTCTCAATCGGCTAAGGGCGCATATTATTGAATGGCTCCTTCGGCGACTCGAAATGCAGCCAGCGCCTGTTTGTTGCAAGCAAGTGACTTCTCCGTGTGCTCATTTATGGTAAGTAGCACTGTTTTGACTGATTTGCTTCTTCAAAGTACTATAGTCTTCCGCGCCATGTACTGTAGTCCTTCACGCCATGTACTATAGTCCTTCACGCCATGTACTATAGTCCTTCACGCCATGTACTATAGTCCTTCACGCCATGTACTATAGTCCTTCACGCCATGTACTATAGTCCTCTACGTCATACAGTATAGTCCTCCACGCCATGTGTTATAGCTCTCCACGCCATGTGTTATATCTCTCCACGCCATGGTTATATCTCTCCACGCCATGCACTATAGTTCTCCACGCCATGTAATATAGTCCGCCACGCCATGTACATGGCGTGAAAGACTATAGTACATGGCGTGTAGGCCTATGTACTTTTCGCCATGTATTATGGCGTGTGGCGCTATATTTTATCACAATCCCTAAATCGACTATGTACATGGCGCCAGAAGTCTATAAATTATGGCGTCTGGCGCCATGTGTTTTCTCAGTGTTGAGACTTATTTAGAGGAAAAATATTGAAATGAAAAACTTTCTACCTCAGGGTTCACCCTTCGAAAGTGACAAGCTTTTGTGGTGCTGTCAACAATCCAGTTAATGCCGCGTCAGGTTGTGATATCAAGAAATAAGGTTTTAGATGGAATTAGCAAAACTATATTCCCTGACCATGGCAGATCTAAAACCTTTAAAAATGTTCCGCAATCCATGAATTGGCCTTAAATAGTGCCGGAAGTCGCTAGTTTGATTCCAGCTATAAACGGTGAATAATAACAACACACTCGGCTTTTAGTTAACCTAGCTGTGAGCTGACACCTAATTCAAACCGACATTCGTACAGATTCATTGTTAAATTAAATCTCTATCAACTTCATCCCCCCACACCCATAACGAGTGGAAATGAGAGAACATTGTTTTGCTTGCTTTTTTAAATCCATCCTATTGTATGAATTATCAAATCTGGTCACGTACGCATTTGGAAAAACAATTGCTGGGGGTATTAAATACATTTAAAAGTTTACTAATTGATGGATAAGCATAAAAGTAAACTAGCCTCACTACAACCCTTATCTGCTCTGGGGGCTAAAGTTGGTAGAGACTTCATACACAATTATTGTTTACGAGTGATGCTTTTCTCAATTTTTCGATTCCTCGTTTAACTCCGGTATTAACTAGGGTTAGCTTGATTCGGAGCCCGATGTGTGTTGATGACCGGATTTGAACCATGGATCACACACGCTAGCAGCTGGTGATCTAGCTACTTGGCGTCTGGTGGCCGAAAATAAAAATGGAAAATAGTTGTCTTGTTTGCGACTTATAGCTTTGATTTCATTAACATATTTGAAGATCCTGGTTCAGCTTACTGTGAATTTATGCACTCTCAAATGCAGCATTTTGAATTCGCAAACTACCCAAACATACTTGATGAATCAGCCATCAGTATAACATCAAAAATTATTAATAGTTCAATTAAATGATTTCAATATGCAATACTACACCCACAGTTTAGACTTACTCCATTCATTTCTAATGATATTTATTGGATCTGCAATGACGCTTTGAAATTTGCTCTTATCTAAATTGACGACACTCTACTTACCTCACACAAGCCCAAATAAATTTACCGAAATCCATTCAAGCACCTAATCGCCGTGCCTAACCATCATCGTCATACTTTCGATCATTTTCGCACCAAAAGCTCCGTATCTGTATCTTATCTTCAAACGCTAGCAATAATGGATTATTAAGATTGAAATATAGTGCGCGACTGATAGTGAATCGCGTGCTCTTTAATATGATTTAAAATGTTAGGTGTTCAATAAATAATTTCAAGTGTCCAATTACGATTATCGCCTAACGACTTTTTGTTCCGGACGCTCAATGAAACTCGAGATGTGATATTGAGCTACCGCAACGGGATTCTTATCGACAATAAACGCGCTATCATATCGTAGCCATCAATCGTTATGATTTTTTTATTTTTATTTTTGCTACTCAAATAATCCACTCGAAGAGTCATCAAGTGCCTGGGAAAGGTACAATAATAGTAAAAAAAAAACGGCGATAATGTAATTTATGAAACCGTTTGAAATTTATTGGGCTTTCACTTTGCTTGCAATTCGTGTCACTTCATTTTGATTCTATATCCAGTGTTAATTGAACCTTCAACGTATCCGGCGACGATGGTATTTATTTCTGGAAAATTGATTTTATGTAATTTTCTCGGCGAAGCAAAATCAATTTCGTGTCTTACTGCCATCATCCAAAGATGGATTCTTTTAATATTATGTGTGGCTGTCGTGACTAGGCCAGGCAGACGCAACAAAATGAAACCAAAATTTCCGGGAAAAAATCAATTTTTCCTACGATATGCCCGTGAATTATGGGTTTATTAGGGTGGAAGTGTAGGTAATATACACAGTTTGATGGTCAGTTCCCACTTGGCCAGCATGATGCGCCAAACGAAAAATGTGTGATGTAGGCCCTCTTCCTATTGAATCTATTTAAGTTTTCTGAGGGCATATTGTTTCATTGTGTGAGTGTGCTTTCCGAACGGAAATTCAGTAAATCGAGAGAACATTTAATTATGTATTTAAGGCTAAGATCTAAGATTCTAATTTTAGTAACGTGGATGTGATTCAGATTGGATATGGGTTCGCTGTCGGCGAAATCTGAGTATATTGTTCTAGGTTTGGTCGATTTGATTAAGGTTTATGATTGGGGTAATAAATTGTGAGATGGATGTGAATCGATATATGACATATTAAGTAATATATACTGCACACAAAGCTTGAATTAATCAACTTGTTGAACGAAAACACACAGGAAGATTTTCATTTCAGCATAAACTATGTTAGGCCGATGGGCCTGAAGCTCCGTGGATCTCTTTTCCAGGTTTTGGTATATTGATTAGCTTTACCTTTAGTCCAGATGATGAACATATCTCAAGCACAGGTATGCCCAAATGGTTTAAACACCCTTAGCATGGCCGGTGATTTGATACCCTGAAAGAACATGACTGCATTCCTGGTCTTTTCGCTACTTCTGTGTGCCAGCTTTTTTTTAAAGAGACACAGATACACAGAAAAGAGACACATACAGTTTCTAAGAACTCCTTGAACGTGGCGAAACCACCACCAGGCCGTTTTAGAGAGTCCGGGTTAGCTGATTGGTCTCTTCCGTGGACCTTATACAGCCTTGAGGTGTCTCTTGCACTTTCTAGTCCCGCACAAACCGATATGAATGAATCTCTCTTGGAGGTCCTCGGCAATTTTTTTAGGTTCTTTGCAAAATCCCGTTAATGTTCCTCCCCTCTGTGTTGCTTTCACAAACATAGGGAATTGAGGAATTCCCTGGTGTTTTTCCTGACCGTCTGCTGTTTCCGATTCCACCAAGCAGCCGTCTTGTTGCTCTACTTTTGTTGATAAGACAGGCCTCTTCATTGTTGCGTAATATGGTTCTCTTCAGACTACTCAGTCGAGATTCCATTGACATTGGCGATTTAATCCCGCTACTAGGAAAGACCTTATCTTCAAGAAGACGATTGAACTTGTTCCAATCAATGTTTCTTGGATTTCTTCTCTCCACTATGGATGTCGGATGCGTAGCTAAGTGAAACAGCGAAAGCGGCAGTTAAGTTTTAGTCTAAAATTTTCGCTGCACTTACCGCGGACCGGACCGGACCGGACCGGACCGGACCTGACCACCTGATACCTGTCTGAGCTTGGTGACATCAAGCAGATTAGAAACCAAAACGAAAGTCCGCGACCCCATTGACATTTCAGCATCAAAGGTTTTTGCTCCTTTGACTGAGCTTTGACTGGCTCCTGCACTAGATCAATCTAGTGGAACGTTTGCAGTTTTACCAGTTTCTTGCTTAGAAGAAAGAACTAAGTCCAAGGATGCTTCGAGTTAACCTAAATAAATCGAATACATTCAGGTAAAGCTGATTTCAGGGCTAAAGTTTGAAGATTCAGATTGTGTCTACGTGCCCTTAGTGAAACTTTATAGAAGTTCCATTCGTTTTTGCGGTATGATCTAGAGACATATCCATGGACAGTCACAAAAAGTTCACATCTACTCGATTTGGTCGAATTTAACTGCAAATAAGAAATACCTCGGCATCATTCGATACCTTTCTTTGAGCACAGAGACCACCATCTTCATCGGTAGTGGGATTCTTCTTAGAATTCATTTACCTGATGCTTCACATTGATATCCGAATTAAGCTTCCCGAACATCCCAGTGACGCCACCTGCACTCTTGCGGCAAAGACGCCACCGCTCTTCCGATAAGTGGCTAGGCTGGAATGCCGCTAAACTTAACAGGGACGAAATAGTCGCATCGCTCGTTTCGAGCTTGCCAGAGGAGTCTCTAACATCTGGGACCCCAGTGACTCGTGCAATAGTAGAGGCCACTGCTAACAGCACCATGGGGTGGATTCGCTGGAAGTGTGAGGCTTCAATGTACAAACGGGGACTCTTTCGTAGGAGGCAACATGCGTACTGCAAATCGCCGAACTGCGACGTATCGCTCTGGCGTACAATCGCCAGGAATAGATTCTTGCGGCGATCGGGAATCCAACAGCTGACATGGTTTGATTTGGCAATATGGGAGACCGAATAAGTGAATTTGGGAATATAGTCAATCTTTTGTTGGATTCAATCACAGCCCGGATGGCGCCCTATTTGGCCGTTTCGTTGAAGGACCACTGTAGTGCTGCCAAATGCTACCATTAAATTTCTAAGGAGTTTGTTTAGAAGACCATGAATTTAAAATCTACAAAGCACCCTTACTTTTCTGATGGTTCGTATGCGCTAGATTTTTCTTTTAAAATCAAAATGCTTCAGATGTGACTGTAAAAGTCATAGCACTTGAACATTTCTAGAGCCAAAAATTTTACTACGACAATATAATTTCGTTCTTAAGGTTTGCACAATAAATGAATGAATTTAAAAAATGCCGTTGGAAATTGAAGTCTTGCAATACGAAGGACAAAATATCATTTTACTATAGCTCGTTAACTTTTCCCCAAACTACTGCATTTTCAATGCCATACCAACGAATAATTGGCGTTCTCTTCGTCCCGAAAGTAAAACGCCGGAATGCCAAAATTCTAATGAGAAATTGGCAAAATGCCATTGCCAAGTGGCATCTGCCGTTCCTCAACATCCAATATAGGTAGGTATATAGTAGATATTTTTCCCCGATTTCATATGAAAAATTTTCATCTTGAAATACAAACATGCATGAAAAAACCGCTGCACGAAGCCCACGAACTCATAATATGTGTTGAACTTGCGACTTGTATGTTTCATTTTTTTTTGCCGTTACGTGCTCTCACATCACACATTTTGAGCATGGTCAAATAAGATTCTACTTGATGACGGAAGATAATGGGACGCAAGAAGCAGACACTGTGCTTGAAAGTTTATTTAGATTTCTCAAGTGTATTGACACTAGTGATACAATGAAATACCGACTGTGGACCGCCGGCCGTCGTTGGCGTCTCGAAATTGTGACATCAGTTCCTCTTATCGCATTAATGCTTACTTATTCAAGAAAAAAATGTTACCTATTCACGCAAATAACTCAAATCAGCAACATGTGTGATTGTCGACGAATAATATATGTACACACATATGTATATGTTTCTAATGTGATTTTTTCGAAATTTGTATCTTTTTGAGCATTTTTTATGATAAACATTCTTGACTAGATATCATTCGAAATTTCGATTTGAGCACGCTACTATCAAGGGGGTTTCACTATGAATATTTCCGAGCGACATGTGAGATATTTACAATAGATACCATTTCATACACGCAGCGCTCGGGGAGCTCATGAGGGAATTCGACAATGAGACGCCACCTGCCGTCCTGATTTGGCCCAGTGCGGCGGTGGATTAGTGGATAATACCATTCAGTTTCCAGTGGCTGTTTTTTCTTTGCTCGGTGACAAGTAGAATTTACTTGTTTTGAAATCTATTTTTATGTTATTATTTTCCTTTGAATCGGTTGTTGATTGTTTTGAAGTGCATTTGCGTAATTAATTCGACGTCACGATCTGAAAAGGATGAATAATGGATTGTGTATGAAGGTGGATAGTTGAGAGAGGAGGATTTCTATTGATAATCATTACTTTGTTGTGAATATTCGGGTGTTTTGTTGTGGGTAGGAAATAATACGCTTTGAATCTAACATGAAAAAAAAAACAATTTAATGAATATTCATGAGTAGCAGAGGTGCTGTTTAATGATTGGATTTGTTTTTATTTCGATCATCGTATGGATACTCCAGCAGGTGATTAAATAATTCACAAATGTAAAAGATAGAACAGGCTGAAGAAAATTATATCTTACTCTATGAGTAAAGAGGATTTAAAGTAGAGTCAGATAAATAAATAGAACACCTCAGTTTTATTCTGTTTCGTTTGTTTGATGTGAGAGGAATGTTTCGAGCTACGCTTTCACTAAGAAAATAGCAAGAAGAGATTAGAACGCACATTCGAGATTAGAACGCACATTCGAGATTAGAACGCACATTCGTGAGAAAAAAAGGCACGATTTACTTCGGCCAATAAAGGCGGCCACTAAATTGATGTGGAATTCAAAAACGAGTCCAAATAAAATACAAAGGACCAAATTGAATGAAAGTATTTCATATTTAGAAATCGGTTGATTTTTTTTTATGTTATTATTTAGTTATACAATGTTTACATACCGATATAAAAGATGGCGCACCTTGTATAACAAAGAAAGGCTATAAAACTAACAAAATCAACTGTTCAGTATAAACTTCAGTATGGTTATTCATGAAGATGTCTTAATCTAATATTTTAGAACAAAAAACTATGAATAATGCACCTTACAGTCTTCACAATTCTTCAAAATACTAACTTTTCGAAAGTCAAGATTTTATTTACCACAAAAATGAACACCATTTTGAGTAATCGACGTTTTTCATATGTGCACTATACCTAAAAATGCCAGGAGTTCATGTAAAACTCAATCATTACATTTTTTCCCACGAAATTGCGAAGTTAAAATTGATGAATAAGTACTGGAAATAGTCAAAAAGAAAAAAATGAAGTACCTCCAATAAAATTACATTGAGTTTCCCAGAGGATTTTCTTTCCAATTTTATATTCTATTGTGGTAAAATTCGAAAACCAAATTTAGGGCAGTAATTTTGCTGCGCAGATTATTTTAACCGAATTGTATACTTGTATACGTACAGTACAGATGAAAGATATAAATAACAATTGATTCATTATAACAACTGCATCTCTAACTAAATAAATATGTACATACCGGTCTAGAACAATGAATGCATGATTTCCTTTGCTATATGAATTTTCCACTCATACTTCTCAATCATTCATAAATCAGAATTACTCAAACAATTATTAAATAAACTAGCCCGCTTTTGTATGCAACGCTTATTTCTCTTTCGTTTACACATTCAATTTTTCGATCGTATGAAAATCGCGGAAAATCCTAGGAAATAAAACATTTCGATGGATTTTCGGAAATTAACTATTACGCATCGCATCGAAAAAACAATGATTTTTAATTTAATTCTGATCTGAGAAATTGGCTTTTAGTTGTGCCCATTCTCCACGTTGAATAGTAATTCAATTTTCCAATATTTCTCGATTCGTTCTGAAATCAAAGGCATTTTCTGCGGGAAACACGCTGGGAAGCGACTATGCACATGTGGCCGAATGCACCACAATATTCGGTGGGTAATTTATAGATTACAAGGACATAATTATGTAGGCACAATGGATATCGAATTTAAGTCATGATTCAATAAAATTACCGGTGTACATGATGGTGATTTTTGCTGCCCTACTCCGAGCGACTGCAATGAAACTGCAGTTTCCAAACGTGTGCTGCAAACAAGAGAATCTATTTTTGGTAGAATTCTTAGCAAATTTCTCTGTCGTAAAGTTTAAGCGACCGGTTGATGTACTAACTTTTTCATCACCTCTTGATTGGGTTCAATGGAATTCATGTTATTTCCGGTGGAAGAAAAATACGTCCCTGGTCGAATAATGAATGAAAATCGCCCACGAGACTACAACGAATACAGCCAGACGAATACAGACTACCACGAATAAGAACATTGCATGCCAGATTTATTTGTAATAATATTTACTAAGTGTGTCGATGTCCAGATGCGAGAACAACTGGGTGGTCCAGCTCCCACAACATTATGATTGGGGCGAAAAATGGCCTTGTTCGTTCCTGCTATTTTTCATCAAATAAATGTTCGCAAATCGCGCGAGACCCGCGGCAAGAAAGTCCATTTTCAGGTCTAGACTGATTTCAGGCACCAAACGGACATAACATGAGCGACAGATCTAATTATTCAACTTTCCGAATCAGATCCGCCTCACTGTCTTTGACCGGGAAACATGGCCCCATGGGATTATCATGTACCACCCCGTCCAGGGCTCTGTGCTCGTTCAACAGCTGAAAGATAATTGTAGTCAAGTAAGTAAGTAAGCGGGCGAGCTATCGCCGCCACCATGTGTTCCGTACGACTTGGCAATTAATTTATGTTTGAACTTGGCTTCGATTGCAATTAGCATCGCGAAATGGTATTGCAAATGCATTACATGCCGCTGATTATCGCGATTCACTGCGACGATTTGTGCCGTTGGCTTTTCCAAAGGAATCGAAAACATGTGAACGCTGGCAATAATAGCAAAATGTACATTAATTTCGATTTCATGTGTTGGCTGGTAGGTGAATTGGATTTGTGGTAATTAATTTGAAGAGGTATCATCATCGCACTTTGGATTTCGGACCCGGGGCTTTGATAGCCGGCATGAAATATATAGATTCATTCTTGTTTGAGTCAGCAAAATGTTTCTGTAGATTATTCGTTGTCTGGCATAAGCCGGGTGACAAATACAATTTTAATGTTGAATAGATTCGGATCAGGGGACCATTTTGCTTCGATTTGTAGATAAATGAACGAATTACTAATGGTAAGTATCAACGGATGACTCAGAGAAGTAAAATAGATTGTTATTTGTTTAAAATATGAGCAGCATGCGAATATGAACATGGTAGTACAGTAAAACCGATAAAGTTGGCCACACACAAAAGTTGTCTGGAAAATTAGCGCACCAAAACAAATTCAAACAAAATATCTTAAAAACTACTGTTCATTTTGGCCAAAAATAGTCATACATTTTTATGTTGCCCAACATAATTTGACCTGCGAGACATGGCCATAAGAAACATTTTGTGTAACGGAAACATGCACCCTTCCTTTGGGTCTAAGAGTGCCTCCATCCAAAGGAATGAATTTTTGCGGGTGGCAGTCAGACTGAGTTTGGATATTCGCCCGTGCTGGGCTAACGGCTACAAATCCAAATTGAATTTTTCCAAATTTTTTTCTTTTTTCAAATTTTCGAAGCAGGACCTCTACTCTATCTTCGCTTTACCCGCATTATCTCATTTGTTTGTTTTTAACTAGGTATGCTTAAACTACCATCCATATGATCTATACTTTGCAGGGACCACTTGTTATCTCGAACTGTGCTGGCCAGTTTGCCTCGCTTTTTTGCTTGAGCCAATCATACTTCTATGCTAAAATCTTCTACGACAAAAATTTACAGCTTCTGATCAGATTTCAGCAGATGGTTAGTGGCTTGCATCAAATAGCTCCAAACATAGGATACAGCTATGGATTCTACTGAAATTTGTCTACCGAAAAGAATCGAAAAGTTCTCCGAGGTCAGTGTTGAAGTTCAGTCCTCATAGTCGACACATGAATGACCGCGAACTGAAAAAATCAGTTCATAGCTTGAAAAAAATAAGTTCAAGGTAGCTGATTTAAAGAATTTCCCTGGAAGAAACCCATCCCAGCTCAATAGACATAGCATTAGATCTCCAATTTTACTGCTGAAGGTTTATCTCTTTATCAAGTGAGAGTTGATATGTGTTTGAGGATGAGCTGAAAATGATGGTTTTCGTTAGTAGTTTGAGGTTGGACATGTGTGTTTTTGCTCACGACATGCGCAGAAAACTTGTTGGTTTCTTTGAATGGCATCTTTGCAAACTAGCCTGAAGACTATCGTTGTAGTTGACACATTTCGCTTTTTTATGGAGATCGTTGCACTGCAGAAAGTTTTGGCCATCATCATAAGCCAGCTGAGCATGGCAAATATTGATAGCAAGACCAAACTGCTTGAAGGAAGACACCATTATTATTCACCACTTTATCGTTGTTCTACCATTCTGCAAACAAACCAGGTGGTAAATCGGTCGAATATTATACATTTTTTATCCACTTGTTAATTAAGCCATTGCTTTTACCACCATTTTATCGAAGATTTTTGCACTGAATATTTCATTTTAGAGTCTTTGAATTGCTACGAGCATGTATATGCATGTTCAACAACAGCTCAAAACAGTTGTCAGAACTCTCCGATGCCACATCAGTTCATTTTTAACAAATCAAAAAATAATAGTCAGTAGCCACAACAGAAATGCCATTCTGGAATATTATAAGGGTAGAACTAGAGCATAGAATATTATAATTTAATTTGAAGTTAATGGATATTCCCAATGTTGCATATGTTTTCAGCTTAGAAAGAACGAACTTCCAAGATATTTGTCGACAGTTATATTTTTTTTTTAGATCCATAATGGAATGATTACATTAATTCTGGCATTGAACAAGACCATTCACATTCGCAACATAAATTACAATAGTTATCAGCTCTAATTTCATTAAAAGCATTTAGCGTTTCAACAATACATTGTATGATAATGAGTTAATGTGGTGCCAATGTTTGTCAAGAGGATAATGGTTGTCTGATAAGCATTTGTTTCGTGAGAACGAATAGATACATTCAAATGGAAATTAACTCAACTCCATTGTTATAATATATCAAGTCAATAGCACCTGTGTTTCTTCTCTTCAATTTGTGATAGCTTATTATTTGTCCAGGTAACTATACGAAATTTGGTATAGAAGAAAGAGGCTTTTCGAAATGAATTCTGAATGAGTCAAAGTTTATGGAAAATAATGAGATTGCGTCTAAAAGTAGATTTCATAAATCACAGGAATCAGGTGGACTAAAATATAATTAAACGTAAATAATAGAGTAAAAGTAACTGAAATAATTGTCGCTATTACGCTGCACAGCTTTTTCAGCTTATATTGAAACACAATATATCAGTCCATCCAGTCTCAAAATTACAGCAATGCAAGCTCTCTCCTTAAAATGCATGCTAGGATGCTACATGTGAAGTGCATAATAACAAATCTCACTACATCTCATATCCATCAACTTCAACAAACTCTCACTCTATCTTCAGTACGTAGACAATTAGTTTTCACTCTCAAAAGACATTAGTTGCATTCTCCGCATCACCTGAGCAACATGACGTTCTGATGCATCAAATTCGTAACCATTTGTCATTGAAGATCTTCTGAGATCCCAACAGGAGCGTTCTGCTCAAAACTCCTGTTTGTCGGCCAACATCGTATCAAATAACCTTCTCGACTACCAGACTCTTCCGTCTGTTCAGGGGCATGCATTTCACTTGCACTAATGGAGTAATCTGATACGTGCAGTCTCTCAGACTCAGCAATTGTGCCTTGTGCATCGCCATTCAAGTACAAAGATTCCATTCCTTCTAATGGAAAGCTTTTTCCCAAACAGCAATTGCAATCATCCAACATCTACCTCTCCATCATCATATCATTCTCGATTTCGCAACGGTATGGGATCGTTGTTGGCGGTGGTGTTCGTTTTGATGCCAGGCCGTATAAAATTACACAAATTGTGCATTATTCGCGTATGTAAGTGAGTTTGCAAAACTAAGTCACACAGCCGCCCAGAGTACACACCCAGTGTTAATGCAAGTGCACGTCGAGCAAACATTGTTACTATTCCGTGCTTAGTCATATATTTTCCATTGCACACTTTACGTGTTTTGCCTTGTTTCAGGAAAAGTACAATGGAAAAATCTATAAATCATCATTAAAGCGAGGCATGGACTCAGGCCAGGAGTAGCAAAAAAAAAATCCACGCAAATTTGCTCCAAGCATTATGCGGTGAAGTAATTTGTTTCATTTCCATATACAACTATTTTTGGAAACACTATTGTGTTTATCGGATGTTCAAACATTTGCACTTTGTAGGTCGTGAGTCTATGTGAGATTACTGTTTATAATTTATGTTCATTGAGTTCAAAGCAAGTTTTGTGATAGTATGTGAAAAATTATTCCGAAAGTGTACACTTATTCTGAATCGATTTGCAGAATCAGCTTAGAGCTTACTAACAGGCAGTTAATTTTCGCTGTAATGAATGTACGAGTAATTCTGACCGTTGATAGAAACAATCGCTGTTTTTACGAAGTATATGTTATCTAGAGTTTTTCCCTAGGTCGGTAGCCCAGAAAATGATTGTGTAAACATTCAGCACACAGGAGTCGTAATACTCTAGGTGAGAGAAAGACGACAACACTGGCAGTGCTACTTGAAACTCAGCTTTGTTCCGGAATCGTGGAGACTAGCGGGGGTATTGTTGCCTTATAAGTAGTCTACTACCAAAATTATGCAAGTTAATAAGCCTCACAAACTTCATATTGAAGACTATATTCGACCTACATATAAATGAGTGATCTTGTAGTAAAGATGTCACTACGCAAGATTGAATTTGCCTACCAAAAGGGCAAATGAATTATACCAGCTACACATAAGTTGGTACATATCACCAAAAAGATAATTCTTCCCTCTTATATTAATGGAAAGACAGTTAAAATACAGGGTCTTACTATTTACTTCCCATATATTTTGATGAACATTTGACCAATGTCTTCAAGCAGATAATGTATTATTTGCCCATTAACTATGTCAAGCAGATAATGTAATATTTGCCCATGAACTAAAATACCTTCGAGTCTAACATGAAAAGTTTTCTTTAAAATCATTTCCAAATAAGGATAAGTATCGGTTAATAGTCTTGCCAAACGCTCCATAAAATGTTCATCTCGTTTAAACTTTTTTCTATTAATTCGACAACTAGTGCCTTAAACTCGACTCTGATCTCGAAATCACAAAATCACCACACGAAAGGTAAATCTGTCGAAACAGCGGTGCACACCTTAGTGGACCAGATTCAAAATCACTAGTCTGCAAGAAGGACACGCTTCTGAGCATCGAGGGAGCGTTCAAAATGTGCGTCCTCAGGCGATTGTGAATGCTAATTCGTAAATCATCATCATCGGTCCAGTCCTAGCCTACTTCAACAAATTATTCCACCGGTCTCCATCGCGAGCTGATGCCATCCAATTAGGCACCTCTAAACACCGAGCTTTCTGGTCAATGCCATCCCTGTCGCTTGCCGTAAAATCTGACGCAAAGGGTTTTCAGAGCAGGTACGCCTTCGCTCATACGATCTAGATGCCTCGCCCATAAGAGTCTACTCAGCTTTATTTCCCAAGACTTTCCTCTAAGAGGCCATAGAAGCTTGGCTGCTGAGCACCCAAATCTCGGATCCGTACGTGAGTACCGGCAGGATCATGGGATTGTACAGCAGAAGTTTTGAGGTTCGATAGCTTTATTTGTAGGTGTAGTTGTTCTTAGGACCAAAATGCAAATTAAAGATGTAAAAGTAAAGTAAAGTAATCTCACGACAACCCTCGTACGGGTCTAGGGATTGAAGCTGGTAAAGAGCTCATCACAAACTTTACAATCAATATGAATGCGCCTATTAATTCGAGTACCTATTCAGAGCTAGGTAAACTCAAAGTTTGGTGCGCGGACCCTTGTCCGAACCTGGATTCGAGCCAGGGAACCCACACACAAGAAGCTCTATCCACTAGGCGACTCAAGCTTATCATTAAGGATGTCCTGGTTTTAATGTTGGTGTGGGATGCACTTGTTTAGCTCGGTTGTTTAAGACTTTCGTATCTTTCGACCAGTGTGAAAGAAACGAGAGTTGAATTTATCCCTGAGGCAGGGAAAACATCGCACGCTATACCAAAGGACTAAGGACTAAGCTTCTTTTTATCGAAGATTTTAAAGACGGTGGTGGGGTATTGGGTAACCAGTGCATTCTGAAATAATCCTTTGCATGTAACGAGTACACGCTGGCTTCATATCTAAACATCGAGGAGGCGATTAATAATGGGCATCCTCAGGCGATTGCAAATGCTATCGAAAACCTGAATGTCAATTCGCAGTTAGTAACATTTACAAATCAGCTACTCAGGAATTATACTCGTCTTTGGTAAGCCCAGCTGTGGTAAGTACGGGCATTTCTCAGGGCGGTGATTTGTCTCCTTTGCTTTGGAATTTAACAGTTAATGAGCTTCTAAGAAAATCGGCTCAAATTGGGTATAAATTGGTAGCGTATGCAGATGACATCGCTATTGATATATCAGGGAAATTTATTTCAAATTTATCTCGACCCTATCAAAGCAACTAAATCATTCCATATACTCTCTCACAATGGCGTCAGGTGTTTGGCTTTAGTACTAGCCCCATAAAACGAGACTATTGCTCTTCACGAGGAAGTATACGATTCCATCCAATCGGAATGAACGGAAAATATAGCGGAAAGGACTCGCCTTATGAATTACTACCCCAACGAAAACACTCATGCCTCCTATTGATCTGCTTGTCTCGCACCATGTAAGCGCGCGGACAGTGAAAGACCTGCGGCCATGCTAAAAGCTTGGTGTAGGACATGTCTGTTTCGGCGGACATCGAGTATACTAATGCCCAATCATCTTTGACTTAAGTGTTTGAAGCTCAGATCCCAAGCAGAGAGGAATGGGCTAGGGGATTATCTCTAGGAAATAATGCTGTGGAACTATATACCGATGGCTTCAACTGGACGACAGAGTAGGGTGTGCCATATTTTCTACTGACCAACACTTGAAACTTTCATTCCGCTTGCCAGAACACTGCAGTGTCTTTCAAGTCGAGGTGTTGTCGATTCGCGAAGCGGCCAATTCACAGATATTCAGAGTGAAAATGCAGATATTTGAAATTTCACTAACAGCTAAGGGGCTATACAGTCTCTTGCTGGAGTTTACACCTCCTCGAAGCTGATCATACGTACGTCTCTTAACGAGATATCGAGACATTCGACCATGCAGCTATTTTGGGTGCCAGGACATAGGGAGGAACTGCGAAGCGGACGGACTGGCACGGTTATGCCGGAAGTGTCCTGCAGTTTTCCGATTGGCATTTCGATGTCTTCAGTCAAACTGGCCATCAGACAAAAACACCTAAATGTTAAGTCTTGGGTGGAAGAACCTGCTTGTTCTAATGCAAGGCATTTGTGGGGAACATTTGAATCCGATCGCACTAAAGAACTACTCAATTTGCGAAAGGGGTCACGACGTGCTCTGGTGAATGCTTTACCTGGACATTGTTTGTTCGGCAGAAATGAGTTCGGCTGGGTGTCCCTTACAACAATTTGTGCCAGAGCTTTAGATACATGGAGGAAGAGATCACAGTTCTCACCTCTTATGCGAATGCCCGACCCTTGCGAGAAGAAGAAAGCAGTCCCTTGGCCCCTACTTCTTCGTAAATATAGCCGGAGTAGTGTCGGTAGACCTGAAGAGGATCACACAGTTCATCAAAGACGCGACTCATTAAAGGGTGTGGACCATACGAATGCAGTATCAAAATGGGGCCTTGGGTGCTTAAGTGTTAAGCTCTTCAATGGTGGCTGTACACATTAAAGTCATATTAATGCTAACCCTTCGTGATCGTAAAGTGCATGGAAGTCGTGGGTGAATTTCAGAGAAATCGGAACACGGTATAGCAGAACTGGAGCAAGGAAATTTGCGATTGTACCTTCTTATTTAGGGAGTTCGGAGAAAATGGTGTTAGTGTAATAATTATATTAGTCTGCCATAGTGTTAGCTGTTGCGTTAAAGTGAGCAGATACGACAATCTAGCCCTGGCAGATACTTTGCGCATAGTATTGATTCAGCTTTATCTGCGGAATTAAATAAAGCCTTCCAGTGCTAATTTATCTTAACTTTTCATTAAATTTATGCTTTCATGGTAATTTTCAGTTTTCCTACTTACTGTTTGTGAAAGTCAAATACACGGTGATCTAACATTTTATTTTTAAAACAATTCGAGCAAAGTCAATAATAACGTTATACCTATACGATTGGTTTTTGCTGTACCGTAGAACCATATTTTTCAATAAATATCGTCATCATATGCACACGATTACATGCATGGACAACGTCGCGATAAATGAAAAAAAACTTCTGCTACAATAGTTCAATGCGAAAATAGAATCGAAAACACTATAATAAAATACTGTACCAGCTGTATCAACGTAACTGAGCTTTTCTTTGCATGCACAATCATCCAGCTTTTCAAACTAAAACCTGAAACAAATTTTCTGAATTATATTACCTTAACCAATGACTCAAGTGGCAACTAATTTTATGAACCTGTCTTTCACTTGATTCAACTATTTAGTATTCTGACCAAACTACTAACCGTTGAGTGGCTTAGAACTTTTCAGATAGCCTCAGACCAATCGAAACCTGACCTGACGCTGCCATTCACTTGTATTATTTCATTTTTTGTAGAAGAGGGGCGAGTGGTAAATCAACCAGGCATTCTGTAAACGATGAATGCGACATTAAATCACCTCTCTAGAGCTCTACTGGGGTTTTTCGATACATACGAGTACGCTTAACAAGCCAGTCCACTCGAATATTTCGCTTGACCTTCCCTTGATCAAAACTAAAATTACATTTGTGCCATTAGAAAAGATAAATACAACTTAACATGCCCATTTGAATAAACAAACACAGCAATGAAATCGGTGCCGGCACTCGGTGCATTTGGCACACTTGTAAGCAACTTTTGTTTATTATCAAATCGAAATACACCACAGTCGTAAAGTAGAACTAGTTGACTGCGATGATTGATAGAACGAGTGGTTCGCGTAATTAGTCCGTTTGATGAATGCGCTGCAACCGAAACGAGCAGGACTCCGAATAAATAATCTGCACGCCTCGTATGACGATCATTAGGATTTAATATGGCATTCGGACGTCGAGTGCCAAGCGATTTCATTCAGAACACAATGTTTAGAGCACTTAAATCAATCGAAGACGTTTATATGCCACATGAAAAAACATTTGCGAATTTCCTCGTAAAGCAACGTACGCCATTCGCCGGAATTAGAGCTGCAATTCTCGCAAGGCTATTACAAGAAAATGAAATCTTTTCATATCGCATCGAAATCAATTTTCCGTAGAGCATTCGTTCCCCGTTCAGTTCCGCTTCGAAATCGATAAAATTATTAGGCGCGTTTTTTTGCTCCTCTATCCAGCGGAGAGTAGAATGAGAGTAGAGTAGACGCATTGAAAACAACAACAACACTCCTACACCAGTGAATTCACTGGTGTAGGAGTGTTGTTGTTTTCAATGCGTCTACTCTACTCTCATTCTACTCTCCGCTGGATAGAGGAGCAAAAAAACGCGCCTATTATTGAAGACTTTTCTGCAGCTTTGCTCCTAGACCGCGACACAGGAGAAAATCAATAACTTCAAATAAACATTAATCCGCATTTCATGTAAGCGAGTCAGTCGACAAGCTTTGCAGAATTTTCATTCTAGTCACGAACCGGACAGTTCGCACACAGTTCGAAGGGAAAAACGATGAATGCGATAATAAATAAAACGAATGAAGGTAGAAGAGTGTCGTCGGGTGGTTGTGGTGAGGCTGGAATTTTCCGGAAGGAAATTTTAAATTTTAGATGTCGTTACTGGCACGGTTAGTCGATTCGAATAGAGGGCGATTGAAGTGTTGTTTTTTAAATTATCTGGAAAGTTTGATGAAGCAACTTGATAGAAAGTTAAATTAAGCACATTAGTGCAGATTAATGTTTTATTAGATTTGTAAATCAATACGCATTAAAATTCATTATGAAGATTAAATTATTTGTTTCGCTACCAAGGATGTTTTCATTAGCCTATTTTCGGATCATCCACAATTCGCCTGCCAAGCGTGGCCACTTAACTTCATATCACATTAAATTTGGAGTATGTTTGTGGCTTTTTAATTACATAACGCATAACGATGTGGTCGCATGCCACTGTTTATGGGGCTGGAAATGAAATCCGGAAAAGTTGGACTCGGTCGAATTTCGATTATTCGTATTACAGTGATGAAAACAACCAGATTTTCGTTCTCGAAATTTCAAAGAAAACCACAAAAACTTGATAAATGGCAAAATGAAATAAATGCTGTTTACCAAATGTATGAAAAGCTTTCGAAAAACAGTCGAAATAGATTCACTTCCACGTGATTGGAGTTAGCTACTTTAGTTTCTACGAATTAATATTTTTTTTAAATTACAAACGCACCTACATACATATTTACTCGATCCTATACAATTATCACCTAGCATTGCTTGGCTATAAAACTTCGACATTGAAGTCAACTTACCACATATTTCTTTCGAAAAACACTGCAAGGTTTTCTCAAGGTTATTCTTGATTCCTTTCTTCACCATATTGAATGCCCTGTGCCTAAAAAAATTGAAATGAAAAGAGCAATTTTTCTTTCTCATAGGTATATTGATTTTTCCGAAAAATTAAACCGGTAAGAATGGTATCGTTTTTAGTTGGAAAAATGAGAAACTCAATCTGCAAGGACTCAGTATTGTGTCTATTTGTAGCATGTGATGCTTTGCTGCGCAAAAGAACTTCTGGTTGAATAAGTGTTCAAGTACTATCAAGCTGAATATATTTACAAGTTTTTGGTTGTAAGAAATTGTTCAGGAACAAATAAAGGAAAATGACTCTACCTGAGCTTTTCCTTAACATTAAGAGCATTCAATATTCAGAATATTAGTAGCCTTACATTTTTGTGTTTATTTCAAAGAGTCTACATGGTAGCTTTGATATTCGGCATTTGAATAAAAAATATAATCTAGAAGCGGATGAACGAATTTGTGCCTTTAATTTAAAGAAATCAAGTGCTTGAAGAACGTTTGGACACGTAAATAACAAAAAACAGCACAGAATTCGGTAGTAACGGTAATCTATTCCAGGCCAGGGGTTTGAAATTGATATAGACTTCATGCATATGGGTCTGAAATGATTATCCATGACTCACTTCTCCTCTTGTTCGACTTAAGGGGTAACACCTATGTAGAAATTTCAAAAAAATCTATTTGTTTGTTTTTGCTAAAATGGCAGGGAAACATGTCTAGAATAAGTTATTTTCAGTAAGTTATTTTCAAATATAAAATTTTTTTTTCCGAGTTATGAGCATAAACGTTGGACGCCCCAACGTGCGGTCGGGGCCTATGCGGCGCGCGTACGGCACGCTCTGCTCCAAAGTCCTTATACCTACCACAGGTATCCGTTAGCGACTTTTCTCATTAGTAAATTACCATTCAGTATGACAGGTAGTAGACCAACATTTGCCACAAAAAAGGCAATAAATCCACAAAGCGAAAACGAGAAACGTGAAAGAGCCGCCCTTTATTTTCAAACTTTAAATGCGTTTTTCTCGAAACCACATTTTTTGATACGGCCCGCACGATTATTCAGCCAATTTGTATCCGATCAATTTGAAATTTTGGTGCAAGCTTCACAACATCATTTTCTAGGGAAGTACGTACGATTTTGTTGATAAATTGAAAATTTTCATTTTTACGGCTGATTTTGTACGATTTTTTTTTACCAAAAATTTTTTTTTTTTGAAAACCGTACGTCAATCTTTCAAAATTCAATATTTTTGAAAACCCGTACGTACTTCCCTTGCTTTTATTTCAAACTTTAAGAAAAATTTTGATTTTTGTGTTTCAGACCATTTGCGACGACGAAAAGTTGCGGGCCGTTGAGGCATCTTTGAAAAATCGTCTGATGCTCGTAGCCTGGTACAGCCGCCATTTTGTATTTTAGGACGTTGTAAAAATTAATTTGTATACTTCAAAACATGTACAATAAAGCCATGTAATTATTTTTTCAATCAAATATAAAGTTTCCTTGGAAAAAAATGCAAAAATCACCCTCGAAAACAGCGTTCCACATAAGTGTTACCCCTTAACTAACTCCTCACATCTAGGTCAACCCAAAGTCCGATGCCTGATTATGATTGTTAATGAGCGTCCATGCCTGAATTCGAACCAGAGACAACCCGTGCTCGAAGCTATCGCGCTCCGCCCTAATTAAAAATAGGAAAATACTATGTCAAATGAATAGATTCGTTCAGCTATTTTAACTGACTGCTGAGAGAAAAAGAAATGTTATCAATCAAAGAAACTGAAATTGCTGCGAGAGTAAAGATAAAAAAATGTATTTCAAGATAGTAAAGTTGAGTGGGACGCAAAAACAGTTTGTCACAGAGAATAATCGTACAGACGATTTGGAATATCAAGTATGTATCTACGAATACTGCATAATAATACTTAATGTCTCTACATAAAAAATGCAGATAATCCTTGCAAAGTTATCAAAAACTAGTTGCGTGCGCTTTTACTACTATTTTGCACTACTATTTTGCACTATCTACAACCAACATTTGTATGAAGGTAAACAAGAATAAGGCCAGTAACAACTCAAATGAATATTATTTAAGGGGGGGGGGGGTATGGTCAGAGCAGCACATTTTATACCCATTTTCAAGATTTTTTTTTAGAAAACTGTTAATAGTTACTTGATTGGGATAATATCTACAGTAAAGAACAACCTTTGAGGAGTATCCAAAAAAAAATTTATTGAAAAATATCGAAAATTAAGCTCGTGACATGAATTTGACATTTTCGTTCAGGACAAAGAGTTGATTTGCGGTGAGACACATAACTAATGACTGGATCATCGTAAACAAAAAAGCCAAAAATAGTTCGTTATTTTATGAGTTTCTCGAGGTAACGCTGTCAAGTTTTTCCAAATATCTAAATTATTTAATTTTTGGTATAAGTTTGAAGTCGAAAAAACGAAAAAAACGGAGATTTTTTTTCGAAATTTCTGTTTTCAGTGGTAAAAAATTCCATAAATAAAAAAAAAGCAAGAAATAAAAAATATCTCGACAGCGTTACCTAGTAAATTGCCTACAGAAATAGTGTGCAAAATTTCAGAAAAATCGGTCGAGTTGTTTTCGAGTTACATGTCTCACCGACTTGAAATATAAAATTCCTCAAAAAACGCGTTTTAAAATTTTAATTGTGCAACAAAAGTGCGTGAAAAATTACGAAACCCGTGTACCGTAACTGCTCGATGAAATGAATGTATACTACTACAAGTCACATATATAAGTGTTTTTACACAAATATAGCACATACAGGTGTGGATAGAGTGGGAAGACTCTACTATTACGTATTTGGGAGCTGCGCGCGGCTAATAAAGCAGGAAAGGAACGCGATTTGCGCGAAAATATGAATTTGAGTTATTTGTATTGTTAAGTCGATAACTTCGTTAATTTTGCTCGGATCGACCTGAAATTTTGTATGGACACTCCTGAGTCACTATACACTAGTCACTAAACAAAAAAAAAATATCGATTTTCTGACCATACCCCCCCCCCCCCCCCCTTAAGTATCTCATTCAAAATACTACTGCTATCATAACATTTGGAAATAACTTCCATCGTTTTATTATGCTAAGATTTCATTATGCGATCTACATGGTTTTCCTCGTTTTTCTTATGTCTTGTTCTATTGTCCTTTTTCATCCCTCATGTTCTCTCTCCTATTTTTCACTTCTATTATTTTGCTCTCTTAATACCGCTTAATGTTTTTTCTCCTCTTTTATCTTTTCGATTTCTTTCCGTTTGTTGCTCTTTCCTTATTTTCTTCTATCCTTATTCTCTTTTCTCTCCTTATTTTCTCTTTACCCTTATTTTCTTTTTTACCCTTATTTTCTTATCTTATTTCTCTTTTTTTCTTTCTTTTTTCTTTTCTCCCTTTTTTTCCTTATTTTACCCTCTCCTTATAACCTATTTCCTCTCCGAATACTTTTTCATTGCTCCCTCTTATTTTCATTCTTTTCTTCCCTCTTTTTATTCTTTTTTTATATTTTTACCTCTGAACATTTTCTTCCTTCCTCTGACTTTTTCTTTTCTCTGATTCTACTCTTATTTGATACTTCTCTTTTCTCTGACTTCTCTTTTCTCTGATTTTTTCTTTTCTTTCCTTATCTCTTTCTTCTTCTCTTTCCTCCTTTCTTTCCTCTCCTCTTTTCTTTCTTCTTCTTTTTTCTTTCTTCTTCTCTTTTCTTTCTTCTTCTCTTTCGTCATTTCTTTCCTCTTCTCTTTTCTTCCTTCTTACTATTTTTTCCTTCATCTTATTCTTTTCCTTCATTTTATTCTTTCCCTTCCTTTTATCTTTTCTTTCGTTTCCTCTTGTTTTTTTCTTGTGTTTCCTCTTCTATTTTCTTTTAATTTTCTTTCCTCTCGTTTTTTTCCTTTCCTTTTAGTTTTTCTTCGTTTTATTTTTCATTCATTTATTTTTTTCTTCGTTTTGGTTTTCTTTCCCTTTGTTTTTCTTTCCATTTGTTTTTCTTTCGTTTTGTTTGGCTTCCCTTTTGTTTTTTTCCTTTTGTTTTTTCTCTCCTTTTTGTTTTCTTCTCTCCTCCTTTTCTCTCATTCTTTTCCTTCCCTTTTTTTCTTTTCTCTTTTCTGCTTTTTTTCCTCTTATTCCTTTTCAATCCTCTTTTTTCTTTTCGCTCCTCTTTTTGTTTATATCCTTTTTCTTGTATTCCTTTTCTTTTGTACAATTTTTACTTCTTCTTATGCCCTCTAAATTGTTTGCCTCCCATCCTGTTTTTTTCCAGACATTTTCTTTCGCATCTTTCGAGACTTTTTGCCTTCTATTTTTGCTTCTATTACTTCTTTTCTTTTTCTATTTAATGTAATTACTTTTTTTAATATTTTCATATGTTTCTTAGTTTCATTATTTTATCATGTCTGTTTGTTTCTATTTTCATATTTTCTTTTGAATTTAATTTTTCTTCTATTTTCCATCCTTTTCCAGCTCTATTCCTTTTTGTGCTCTCTGCGCTCTTCCCTTTTCTACGGATTTCCCTTCTATGCGCTTTTTGTTTCTTTATTCTCTTTGTTAGATATTAATTCTCTGTTTATATTGGCCCTTCTTTTATTTTCTTACTTTCTTTATTTCCTTTCTTACTGTTTTTTCCTTTCATATCTTCTTTCTTTTATATTCTTCTTGTATTTTCTCTTCTATGCTTTCATGTCACTTTCTTTTCCATTTTGCAATGCTGATTTCAAAGATAAATAAAATGAAATAAAAATTAATTAGGTTAACAACATAGTCAAGTTTTCCTATCCTCAAATTTTCCATAGAAGAAGACCCAGCTAGTAATCCCGACAGTTTGACCATATTTTTAGTAAAATAAATCACAGGTTGTTAGTATTTTTGAGGCTGTAGGATAACTATTCCTTGATGTTTAAAATTTTGGCAGATACAATCAGCTCAAGAGGCTGCCAGTTGCATACGAAAATGGGTAATATAATAATACATTTTTATTAATTTTAAATTGTACTTATATAACTTAAAATAAGGAGTATTTAACATAAGCAATCTTATATATAGCGGCTATACTATGTTGGCCTGCTGGGTCTTATTGAATGGTAGCCATTATTTTCATATCATTTATTTTTTTTTCGGTCAAACTTATAGAATATTACCCAGGTTGTACATGACCTGAGGTTGACTTATCAATTTTATGCTGGCGAAATGGGTTTATTTTAGTTCTGATTTGTCCCAATAGAGCCAATACGATATAGTATTATTAATATATATTGAGCGTATTAAGGGACCCAAAAAAACCCTGAACAGAAAAAAATGTCATGAACAATGTACCAGCATATAGAGCACGTCTCGCACATTTGAGTTGCATAAAGATATGTCCTATCCATTGATGTCCTCTGTGTCATTGCGTTGACCTAGTGGGCAGTCCTGAAGGTAATCGATATTGCTCTCATGCTCATGTTGGCCTTGGCCGGAGCTCAGGTAAATGAATCTGGCTGAGTTGCGAGTAACTCTCTCATATTTGTCATAGCTGCAAGTCACATTTTTCCCTCGTTTTATACTTACTATACTATTCCATATAACTAGGGTCAACATATCTAGATGGGTTTACTTTCGTAACCAGAATTTATTAGTACATGTTGGTGGGGTCGAAATTCGAACAATGTACTGAATCATAGATCTTCAAAGTATGTATGTAATATTTATGAATGATTTGTACCAGAAGAAAATTACCCTCTGGAAGATAAGAAAAAGAAATAGCGTAGTATCTTTCGAGCAATATACATATAGTCCTAATGAAAAATGCAAATTTTTAGCTGTTCTCATCGCAAAAAGCCAAAAATTAACTGTAACAGCTGGTAAAACAATCTACTAATTAACTGCTGTGTAACTGAATTGTTTACCAACATTAAATTATCTGCTGCTCTTCCATTTGTATCCATGTCACACCTAACATTGTCCTCTTTTCAAGCATCTTGTATCTGCCACTCCAGATTTCTAACATACAACTTTCTTAATTTCAGATTTATCCTAGCTGGAAGCTTCGCTCGGAGAACTGGAGGTGAATCTGGTGCGATACGCTTTTCTCACTTCATTCAACCCGTCATCAGACACGATAGGATCCTTGTCACTTCCATGTACCCACTCGCACATCTCCGGGCTCCAGGAACGACATACATTTTAAAATGTATGAAAACAATTTTCCATTCTGAAGCGTGAAACCAATGCGCCATGAGAAATTTTGTGAAGGGATAAAATATCTATTCTCGCGAAGCGTACCGAGGCCACTTGAAACGGTCGCCATACACAACACTGACATCCTGTTTCTGCCGATTGTAGTCCTGGCGCGGCAGCAGAAACATCACTAGGACAGCCGAAGCAGTAGTGGTGGCGGACTAGTCGGCGCTGTTTGCGGAGAGCGGTAAAATACGGTTGGCGCAACGTATGACAATTAGCTTTTGCTGTCGTGTCGTGAGTTCCTGTGTAATAACAAAAGAAAATGCTGCCAAGCGGAACTTACGTGTCAGTTGGCCCCGTCGAGGTGTCCAAAGCGATGCAGGATGGCGAAAAGTTTATCAAGTGGGATGAGGTAAGTGATAGTTTTTTTGAAATGTATTATCTGGAAAAAGTATTGGATCCTTTGGGAATCGATTGTCTTGTCATATACATCATATTCGTTTCGATAAATGCGACCGTGGCTAGAATGTGGATTGAAATGTGTGAACGATGGAGCTTTATTGGTCGAAGATTGTTTTGAAATATGGTAGTGATTTTTTTCATACTTTGCTGTCTAAAAAAATTTATGAGGAAAAACAAAAGATGCTCTTCCTGATATGTGACTACTAGGGAAAAGCTGTAAAATTCGTTGTAACTTTTGTGGTTCAGTTTAGACTAGCTCTATTTTGTTCCTTTTATTTTGAAATGAATATAAAATTATAGAAAGAAATCCGCTGCACGAATACTTTTTTGTATGACTGTATATATATAAAAAATATGAAGCTGCTGTGTTTTTTCTTCTTTTAAGTCTTGGCATTAGCGCGATTTTGGTAAATAAATACAAAACTGTGGTAAATAGTTCACACATTGTCCATGGGAAAAATCGTGGGAATTCTCATCATGCACTGTGGAAAAACCGAGCATATTCGAGGGAATCGCGGCCACGGAAACCTCACAGCACTGGTGAGAGATCTTGCGCTCAACTGTGCGTCACGACCAGATCAGGTGCATTCAGTTGCTTATGTTGGTTAATAGTGTGCGAGATTCCTCAAGTGTGGATACTTTTTGTCCTCTCTGCTCGGTAATCTTAGTCTTAATCTGCGTGCTTTCAGGTTTGTTTCAGGTGCTTCAAGGCTGGAAATTTGTTAGTGTGACTCAGAAAAATTCTCAGTTGGTAATTTTTCTCTCTGTTACTCGACTATCGATGCATATATGCTCTATTCGAAAGAAAACCGGTTTGTTTTCTTGTCGAGGACCTTAGTTCAGTACGTATGATATTCTTATGTCTAGAACGTAGTTGCTTAAAGGACTGAAGTGCGCAAAATTAGTGCCTATGATGTCGTTTAGCTCGATTCCAGCTTTGTTAGTAATCTTAGCTTCTCAATAGTGGTGGTAGGCATTTAAGTCTCCTGTGAGAAAAAGTGTGCCCTCTTGTCGAAAAGTGCATAAACGTCTTCGATAAACTTAGCTATATAGGAGGTCGTTACGTCAAAACCGGTACAAAGTCGTGAAAACCTTTTTGTAATTTCATAGATTTGGCTCCCGTGCCCCTAATACTGGGGATTAGAACAGACTCCAAGGATTGCGGTACTTTCTCCGCTAAGAGTGCTTGGGTTGCACGGGCAGCACCCATATCTGGCAGGATGTTTGCCTCAACAATTTACGCACTTTGGCTTTCGTTCTATCAACTTTTTGTGCTGATCGAGAAGTGATGAAGGCCATTGCATTTGACGCGACGGGCCTTGGCGTGATAGTTGTTGGCTGATTTTCCGAACAGTTGACCACAATGGTATGGTGATTGCCCACCTCGTGGTTTTTTGCTTTAGACACTTGTCTTCTGTACATTATACATCTTCTTCTCTTTTCTTGGGAGAATAGTTTTATCCTTAATTTAAAGTAAAAGTATAGGATAAAAGCTCTGTCTTTCAAGCCCATCTTCACTACTTCTAGTATTAAAACGTAGATTTCTCGATTGACTACGTTTAGATTCTTCTCTTCGGGAATGTAGTACGTGTAGTAATGTACCTTGAAATTGGTGAAAATCTTGATGATTTGAAATGGTGAATGAGATTATTTGCATCCCAAGGTAAATGCGGTTTGTTGGGTCAAACTTAACGTTCAACTCCCTGAGGACCCACGTCATGGCTGTACATTAATCTGGCTGGCATATTGCGATCGGAACTGATTTGTTCTGTAGAAGTTTGTTCGGTCGTTATATTTGTGGAGTTTTGTGTAGTTGAAGCAGGTGGTAGTGTTTTGTGTTTGGGCTTTTTTCTCATTGTTTGTCGTTGTTTGGCTGTGCCGCTGGAAGAGGAATTAGTTATAGTTAATGAAGAGAAGGCGCTATTTATTTTCCTTTTTTTATATTGTTTTTGTTTCATTCTTCTTCTACGTCAGGTTTTTTTAACTAGTTCTTGTCTTGTTGAGATTACTTGTTTTGCGTGTCACTTAGCTATTGGACTATTTCGGTCAATTTATCATTGGCATTATCTCGACATTCCTCGCTTTAAGTTTAAGTGAAACGATCAGTCGGTTTTGATCACTGTCCGCGAATGTCGCATTTGGAGTGTATCTAATCTCGACCTGCCTTGGTAGAAATGACACCGCCCGCAACAACTTCTCAAATCTCGCAAGTCTCGTTCAAATATATTTTTACTCTTATGCATCTTAGATTGATTTATATTATTATGCTCTTTATTGTGACCAGTGATGGGCGTTTCTGTTGTTTTCAGAAAACAAAAACTATTTGAAAAAAACAGTTTAAAAAAAAAACTTTTTTTTTTCAAACAGTTTTTTTCAAACTGGTTTTTTTTTCAAATAGTTTCGTTTTCTGAAAACAACAGAAACGCCCATCACTAATGGTAACACCCAGTATCAATCTGCTGCTGGTCGAGTGAAAACAGTTTTCAAAAAGTTTTAAAAAAACAATTGTTTTTGGAAAAAACAGTTCGTTTTCGTTTTCTGAAAACAACAGAAGCGCCCATCACTAGTTGTGACTACTAACTAGCTAATTAGAATTCCACTCTCTTAGAGTTTTGTTCTCTTTCTCTCTCACTTTCTCTCTGTCTTCCTCTCCAAAATTCAGCTACTTTTCCGTATTTTGAAAAGCCCTCTCTCAGTTTTCACTTTTTGCTCGCCAATTGATGTTGATGTCACTCTGATTTTGAATGTCCTTTGGCTGTAGCCCCGTGATCAATTATGATACGTTTGTCATTTCCGCAGCTGTATTTTCTCTTTGCCACTATCGGAAAAGAACGTCAAGTCACTCTACCCGCTCGTAATCGACTGATGTGTATACTCTGTACGCGTACGGTACGTGTGAACTGAACAGATTGGCTGCGATGGTTAAATCACAATTACTCTGCTCTCGATAGAGGCACAAAAATACGGCTGTTGACTTGTAATCACAGCTCGTTAACTTTTTGACAGCTTAATGGGGACTAGTACGATAGCAACTCACCAGAAAAACATTTTGAAATACAAACTTCGAAACAAAATTGTGGCATACCGGTCGACAAAGAGAGAGAGGGAGTTTAAACATTTCTTTTATACGAATTCTATTTATGAAAGTGAATTAACGAATATGTAGATTATTAGCATAATTGAGGTTGAAGCATCCGAAAATTTAATTTGAATTAAATTTCAAATTGACTCCTGTTTTCACATATTTACACATCGACCATTAAGGAGAATGAAATAATATCTGTCAAAAAGCAAAACCTAAGCTGCATGTTCCCCATGTCTCCCTAGGCTGCATTACTTTCATATTACCAGCCAAAAGCATCATTCTATCCCCATATGGTTAATTCTCATACAACTAGAAAATTATGTCGCAATCATCACTGCTTTTCTCTCAAAATTACAAGTCACTACGATCATTTCCTCTTTGATTGCAGCCTTGGAAATGTGTTCACACCCAATAGTACACACCTTCCGCATTCACAAATGCAATGCTGTAACATTTGCTGGTCCCCAACCCCAGTCATCAGCATGCTAGTTTTACTCCGGAATGTAATCAAACTTGATTACCTCATTTACCGGAATTACCACTCACATGGCACGAGAAATGGAACGATACGGTCCTTTCGGCAAGGACCAGCAGCAGGACTGGAAAATTCAAGCTGAAGTTCGACTTGGTCTACCGCATTTTTCTCAACCGCGAACTGACGTTTCGGAAAGCTATTTTTGGGATTCCACAAAATTCAAACGGAAATAATCAACACCGTATTGTGTGTGTGTGTTGCAAATAGGTTTTGTGTTTCGAGTCCGTTTATTGTTGCTGGCGATGGTGAGCGATCAGCAGCTTTATTTACGAAATCCGAACTGGACAATATGTTGCTTGTGAAACTGAACCTGTTCGTGGAAAACGAGGATGTGTATTGTAGTTGGTTTTTGATAGTTCGGTCGTTTAATATTAGGTAAATAGACTTAATCGATGAAATCATTTCTTAGGAGTAGGGAATGGCTCTAAATGCAGGATTCAATGTTTTCATATATTTAATATAACAAACTTTTGGGCAACGTCTGCTCAACCTGATTCTGTTGCCAGGAAAAAGCGGATAAGATAAATCAGATTCAAATAAATCAGATAACAAATGTTGACGTTAACGAATATAAAAGGCACCAAGTTAGTCAAAAGACCTTCGAAGAAACTTAGTTGGCTTTGCTTGGCAAGTTTTTCATCCCCTAAACTTTCGAATCGTTCGACACTGAACAGCATTAAACTGAAAACATTCTTTAATATCGAATAGCGTCCCCTGCCATCAACCCACTACATGTTGAATCGAAAATTTTGTAATCTACGTCATCTTTACTTACCTAAGAACCAGCCAAGGAAAACATCTAACCGCACCATTTATTTCTTGACGTCCTACCGCCACCCAATTTGGCTGTAACCTTTTGCTCACTCCCATCCGTTACACCTTCCCTATTTGTCTAATCAAGTGTTATTAATTTGCTGGAGAACTCGCGTGCGGGGATGGGACCGAAACTAAAAGACAAAATGAGAAAAGGTTTCTATTTCGGACTACTTGGGTCGATGGAATAGAACTTCAGACCATGAATCGGGCTCTGATTCATTCTGCGACGCTAAGCATTAACCTAAATATCGAGGACAAAGATTCGGGGGCTAACAAGCACTTTTCGGGGACGATGCGGTGCTTGTGCTGTTGGCGAAATGCTTGCATGCCCAAAATAATTTTAACGATATCAACAATAGAAATTTTTTACTTTTCTATTGGGAGCGATACGATAATTTGGAAGCGAGAATAACGAAGAGGCGATGGGTTGGCTTGGCGCTAGGCTGAAGGCGAGTCGTGACACAAATGAAGAAAATGACTGAGTCGTTTTGAGAGTGTTGGGTATTATAGTCAATTTCCTTTTGCCTGCAGGGATCAGATTATCTTTTGTCCGATTCAAATTACGAAAACGACGACGACAGTTAAAGATCAAATGGAATCGGGGACTGTGAGTTATTGATTTAATATTACGGTCAAGTAATTTCAAATGGGTCTAGTCGGTAGGGAAGCTAAAGGATTTTTTGGGAAATCCGCTATCCTTGCTTGAGGAAAGAAGCAAGAGAGGCAAATGGGATATGCCAACACAAAATATTGGTATCACGTTACTGCATTTAAGGGTTCAAATTTGGATTATTCACCCAATCCATATGCGAGCTTCTAGGGGTATTAGCTGCATATATTTTTGTTGTACCTTCAACATGATATCCTTTGCTGAGCTAATCGCTGAGTGTAGAACTGAAACGTTTCACAGTCATATTAGCGAACTAGTTAGAAAGTAATTGCTGTCATCGGAATCACGACAGGTTGCAATATGTGATTACGTACACGCGATGGCGCTTACTATTACCTTTTGAGCTTGTGTAAGTCGTCAGATTATTCCTGAAAAACTTACCAATGTGAATAAAACATGAATCCAGCTTGTTATGGGCAGCCCAGAATTGGTTTTTTGAATTTGACTCCAAAACGGTGTCGAATAGGGTCCCTCGTTTTAGATAATTTCGTATTGCGTCCTATCGGATGAACTGAAATAATGCTGTCTGTTAGTAAGAAAGCTTGCAGCGAGTCTTATTATCTCTTCCGGGAATCCAAACTTGATCAACTTAAATCGAAAGCCTTCTTGTCAGACGGAATTCATATCCAAAGCACACTACTGTCGGTGTCATAAAGCTTCCCCCATTTAGGAATCAAGGATAATGGACGGAAATTGCTTTCCCCTTTAATTTTTGCCTTGGGAACTATCTTTGCTACTAATGAGAATTGTCTTTGCTACTTTCCATGTGCCCGGAAAGTAGTCGTTGCTCAGGGCGTTGTTGAAAACAATGGAAACATTTCTGAGCATAGAGAGCGGTAGATGTTTAGTAATGAAATTAGACATTCCATCATGGCCTGAAGACTTCTTACTTTTTATACCGCGCTTCCTAGGTTTCATCGCGTTTGGAAGAAGCAACATCATTTTAGCGTTCTTGATTTCTCTCTGGCGAATCGCTTCCGTCACTTCTTTCGTGGTTTTGCGGCTGTCGAGTTTGACTTTGGAGACATATTTCTCAACCTTTCCGACGCTTCCGACCACCGTTTGAGTCTCGTGATATTCTCGTAAGTTGTTATCATCACCCCACCGTCTGCCGTCTTTCTTATTTGAAGTACCAGTGGTCCAACTTTGCTTGAACCTGTGCCTCCGCGGATACACAAAAGGACCTCCACGTGTGTTTCCTGAGGCGGGCTTCAGCCTCACTGCTTCCTTCATAGCCTCAGATGCTCGTGCTAGGTTCTGCCCACCTTTGACTGCTTTATGTTGCTATATGAACGGCAATTTCTTAGGTGAATTTAAGAAGACCAACCCCTCCTACTTTCCGTCACCATTTTGAGATATTTTACACTTTTGAGATCTCTTAGCTTGGAGTTCTAATCAATTGAGTCTGTCTCGGATCGTGGTCTATCAGCGGTTTCTCTTATTAAATAAACCAAGAACTCTGTTTTATATTGCTCAAATAATAAATAATTTCAATGCGATGGAAAACTTTATCTAAAAAATGATAATACTTACAAGTTAACAAAACTTTAACACCGCGGTAAGTAAGTTAAATGAATTATTCACGTATTTTTCTGAATGAGAAGATACAGACAATATATCAGATACAGACGAGTCACTTTCAGGCATTCACATGTTTCGTCATTCCTCTTATCATTCGGATGCTGCGATACACCGAGTTCACCGGAAAGCTTATTATGCGAAAAGGTTCGTTCATACGTAAGACGAATGTACGGGCATGTACATATGTACATAAATGTGGTACCCTTTTCAGGAAAAGCACAAAAACTTTTCAATGCTAAAATATTTACTTTTGCCATTCAAGTAGTCTGATAACCATTTACGTCATACTACATCTTTAAATTTTTAATCAACGATAGATATATGTATGAACCGTACGTATTCACGATTTGCAAACGAACCACCGCCACCGCTGCCTGCAAACGAAATGATGTGCAAGTTTAAATTTGATGCTATCTAAGAACCCACAAGAACACCGCGCGTATATGCACATACAATATTTGAATCTGACTCGGAGATTTCAGCACAGCAAAGATGAAAAGCTGGAAAGACTCAGTGTTGTGTGGCATGTTTGTGTTTTTGAAATTATGGGGAATAAATTAAAGATGCTTCTGTTTTAGTACTAAATTGTGTTGTTTGGTTTTTGAATTATGAGTAGTTTGTGGTCGGGCCGTATAGTTTTGTAAATGTAAATAAATTATTAGCGAAAAGTCAGTGTACTAAAAGAAAAAAGTTTAAATTAGGATATAAAATCTGAAAAATGTTAAATTAAATTCGTTAAGCTAAATGCATCCACAAATGCCTGTATAAGTGTTTGTATAACATAAACTGGTTTAACTTTGTAGGTTTTGTGAATTTAATTTGAAGGAGATTATAGTTTTTTGAATTCAAGTGCTTTAAAACTAGCGACCAACAAGATTTTTTCTTGAGACCCAAGCGAACACGATTTGCAAACGTATTTATAGACTGCATAGCACACAAACACTCCATGCAGTCCTGCTCCCCACATTGATGCTTCATGCAAATTTGCCTGTTTCAATCAAATCCACTATCATTCAGACCCACCTAAGCAAACTCGAATCTTTTCACCATGTCAGAAAAACAATATGTTAATCCTTTTTTTATCGCATTGTCGAAATAAAGTCATTGAAGAGGGTCCATCCAAACTATCCAAAATGAAAACCGAATTAAAATGCTTCACAAACAAAAACAACTAACACTCAAAAACCTCTTTTATACATAATTTAACAATTCCGACTGTCCACGAACCAGCCGGAAGGAGACTCGTGCCGTTTAAATGTCGGAAGGAAAAGATGCTTTACCACTGAGTTCAAGATAAAGACAAAGTAAAACAAAACAATGAAAACTAAAATTTCTCCGATATAACAGAACAAGCAAGTAAGCAACATAAAATTGCCAGAATGTACTCGAAAATATTCCTATGTTCGTTGACCATGTAATAAAGTGTGGGTTTGCTGGACGCCTTGGCTCACTTGTATCTTCTTCGACCGACCGGTCGGTCGCTCGCCTACGTACGAAAGATGCTGGACTCGCAATTAAGTTAACATTGAACTAACCATGTTTGCGGTGGTAGACATAAATATATTATGCATGACATGAAAGTTGTAACAATGTGCTAGCGCCTTTAAGATAAGCACTGATATCCTTTAAATAAATTTTGTAAAACATCAACAGGGGAGATGTTTAGGCATTCAGTTCTAAAGTAATAGTTGTTTGTTAGTTTTGACGTGTGCTTATCGCTGACGAGGATTATGTCTATTGTATTCGTCTGTGCTGTGTTGTTTGTTTCCCGTTCTGCAGGGAGGTATTATCATGATAGCTATGGAAAAATATTGATTATGTATGCACCTACTTGGAAATAGGCCAGGTCGAAATAAATGTTTTTTGCGGCAATGATTTGATTTCAATATAATGCCGGGTTTCCACCAAAGAGACAAAACAAGAAACACGGACAAAAAAGGTGTTTTGTTTACTAAAACAGTTTTCAGAGACAAAAATGCTCGCGAAACTGTTCAGTTTTTACAAAACATTCGTGTTTTTGTTCAGAAAAACATGTTTTGTCCGTGTTTTTTGTTTTGTCTCTTTGGTGGAAACCCGGCATAAGGTTGAAGGGTTTTGCTGTCTATATAGTTTTTTCGAAGCTTACGTAATGGACTGAGTAGAGTACCGGCTGGTATTATGGTTGGTATTAATTACCTAATCCTACTTAATATTATATTACCGGATACCAAATATTCACTAATACTATATATTCGTGAATGCCTTAAAGAATATATCCGTTAAGGTATTTACTATATTTGGTGTAAGGTGATATCTTAGCGTATAACGACGTGACATATGCTCATTGTCATATGTCTAATGTTTAATGAGTTGATTGGGAGCTAAGCTTTAGTGAAATATGTGCGTACGTATGTTTGAATGTGTAGCGATTTGAAAGGATGGGAGACCTCGGCAACACAGCTCAGCTGCACCGAAGTCCAGTCAAGTTCCTGCCAAAGATGTTGGGATGGCTAATACCATCCAAAAAGGACGACAAAAAAGGGTTGTTTGCCCCTGGAGCTAGGTGCTCTTGAAATTGCCGAGAAGGCTCCTCGTCCGACTCCGATGGTTGCTGGCTGGCCACTTTGCTAGCTCCCCGCGGCTGGGGTGGGTCATGAAATATGGAGGGATTTTTGTTACTTCCTCACTGCAAGACGCAAATACGATTAACCATTATACATATATAGGAATTAAAGTTTTTAATAGCTTGCCAATGTCTATCAAGAAAGCAAATAATTTAAAAATGTTCAAAAGAAAGATGAATGAATTTCACCACGCAAGTTAAACATATACTCTTTCTCTTTCACAATTCGTAATTTTTTGCTTATTTCTTGGTTTGAAACTATAACATCCTCCATGATTTAACTAACTGTGTGTATTTATAGTAGTAGCTTCTTTTTCTAACTTAATTTATAGTTTTAGTTATTAAAATTATTGCTTCACGATAGAATTTCCACTTTTTACATAGATGTGCGTGTTTTATTGTAAAAAAAACATTAGATTAGTCTATATATATATTTTAATAAGTCTGGAATCAACTATTTGTCCAGCTGAATATTACCATTTGCATGACAACTCTCGTCATACTAAATCACTTGCGTAAGTTCATTGCCTGATACTCATCCACACAGCTTAAAACGTTTAGTTAACTGCCCGCGAAGCATATCAAGCGCAACCTTCCTACATAACGAAAATGTTGTACTATTAATTGCCTAGCGGCAATTTTATCTAATAGAATAATTTATATTGACACTTATAATTTAGCGATCATGTACCTATTCATTTAATATCACGCACTATCTATCCACAGTGTCATTTGCTGGTCCAAGTGCAATCGCTGCCATGACATATTTTCCAGGCGACCATAATTTATACGAGAGCATAGCCGGTTTGCTCCCCCTTGTTTGCATTAATTGCAGGTAGAAATTATCATGGAGACCAGCGTGGTTTTCATGCACTTAACGTATTTCTACATGGAAGCAAGGGGATCTATAAACGGAAAGATTATTTCATCCATATGCGGTTAAATTGTGGCCGGTCAAAGCCAGGCCATATGACGTGAAGCTCATGGATTGCCTGAGTGGAAAAGCCCATAAATAGGGAGACAATTGACTATAACATTTAGAAGTTATCTTATGGATTTATATTGCTTCTCTTCTTGCGTCATATCGATGATTAGACGATGACAACGATGACGATAGTCAATGAGTTAAATGTACGTGGACATCCTTCAAAAGCAGAAGATATGCGTATCTGAGCTGAATTACGATGTCATGTCATTCAATAACTATGAAGACAGTGGTATATGAATTCAATTAAAATTAAATCCCTCTGCACGTTTAAATTTATTTGAAACTTTTGATTTTATGACTTACAAATTCAGATGAATAGCTTTTCATCTTGTGCTTCCTTAATTTTAGTACTGCAATTTCCTTAATATTTTCCTTGAAACCGTTTTATACTACCACTTCAATATGGTCTACAACCGTAATCAATTCAATTGCACAACTATGTATGCGCTCGTAGTAGCAATGCCAACGTATAGGCACAATAGCAAAGTCAAAGTGCTTTTAATAACATACCGTCTTAAAAGCTTGATTCAATTACAAGCTAGTAAGTAGCGAGTAGTTTACCTACCTCTACAACTGTTGCACTCACCGGAATTTGCAGAGAATTGAAATATGTTTGAACGTATGCAATGCGAAACGAGAAGTAGACTGTATATACGAGCCTAATCATTAAAGTCTGACGGCCGAATGTAATTTAAACGTAAAATTGAATTTATCAACATGGTTTGCCAAGTGGCTGTGCATGTTTAGGCGGGTTCTTACACCGGATTCGAGCATTAAGTGAATTACAAACCGGTAACAATAAAGAAAGAGAGATAGCTAGCGTGTAAGGTAAAGCTAATGTGATTACCATTTCAACTTTTTGTCGAATTGGGTGGCAATCCCTTGACATATGATTTTCTCTAGAAGTCTGAAATGTCCTTCATGAAGGATATTCAGTTAGAGAATTTTCGGCGATTGAACACTGAGACGATACTACTTTTAAAGTATCCCGAGAAAATATCGTTGGATGAGTGATTTTTTTATGTGTTTTATTTTCTCAATGAGTGTTCTCGCAACTTTTCCAACATTTGCTGCGACCCCAAATTAATTGAAAAGGTCAAATATATGATAAAGAGTGCATGTTTGCACACTTTAAATTGTTTCAATCCCGAAAATGAAATCCTTACTTTTAGTGCAAATATATTTTTAAATACATTGCATCAGGGAAGTAGTTGACTATAGAACTACATTGTTGACGATAGCAGCCAGTGGTTTGCGGCTAGTTTGTTTCAGGCCCCTAATGTTGGCTGAAATGCTGAAATTATTGTGCTATCTGATGCTAAGCCTGATGTGGAGGATCACCCTAAGGTATTTTATTGATGGCGTCGAGTTTTTGACTTTGAGATCCAACTGCAACTTGTATAAGCTCGACCTGCTTCCGAATCGTAATAAGTAGAGCCTGTGTTTCATGCTCAGCGAAATTTCGATGAGCTGTCTCAAGACATGTTTTCACTTGGGCACTAGTCCTCATAGCTTTGATTTGATGTTTATGTTTTGCTAAGGTGATGATAGCTATGTCATCAGCGAATCTAATGAATGCAATGGTCCCAATGGTTTCTCATGCAGTGTCCTCGGCTTTAGATCGGAACTGCCAAGTTCTGTATGTGCTGTATGTGTATATACAGATTTCTCTAAAGCATTTGACTACGTCTATCTTGAGGTACTTCTACTCTCTTGGATATCTTCGTTCTTAACTAATTGCACCTGTTTTGTCTCAATCTCTGGCGTGTCGTCCTCGCCCTTTTCCTCATCTTCTGGTCTACCCGAAAAATCGATACTAGGACTTGTCTTATTTAACCTCTTCAGCAACGATTTTTCCAATCATCTTGTCTATTCTACGCAGATGACTTAAAAATATTTCGGGCAATCGAAAGTTCAGCTGATATCTGCTTCTTCAGGAAGATTTGAGTTCTCTTACTGCTTGGTGTGACTTTAAGTAATGTTTCCAAATGTTTTGCCATGTTCTCTTCTTTAAAGCTCCAAACTTGTGTCTTTCTGTATTTAATTTGTGAAACTTGGCTTTGTGGAACATTTTACTGCTCTTGGGGTCACCTTCAATCGTAATACTGAAATTTGATAGTCATGTTGAAATCATTACCAAAAGTCCCTTACGGATTGCGGACCTTGCTATAGGTTCCTGCTACAATACTTTTAGTATTATTGTATATATTAATTTTTGATTTTGCCTGTAAATGTGTTTTTGTGCTTTTGTGATTAAATAAATAAATAAATAACGTTCAACAAGAGTGGACGAAGTGCCGAATTCTGTGGAATACCGGCGACATCCACAATGTGGGACAACTCTATTAACCTCATATATTAGATTCCTGTCCCTAAAATAGCTAGCTATTGTATTTAGGGTATATTTGGCGTCTTCATCCTTCGAAAATTGTTTTGGATATGGCCGAACCGAAGGGATTTCGAACGTCAAGTGAATTGTATTTCGCCTCAGTTTTTTAGCCAATTCGACAGGTTAATATCGCCTTGATCATTGTACTTTTCTCTGAACGTTTAAGCATCCCGATTTAATTGAACTAATGTTTTCATTCTATCGATCAGATGGCTCACCTTGTTTGCAAATTCTCCTGCGCAGCATCGATAACCAGCAATTCACTTACGCGTCCTGTGCTGTTGATCTTTGTCGATCTTTGATCCCATCCCAGCTTCCTGAAAGTATCTTTTTTGCCGGCATCCAGAAGTGACGGATTCAAGGAGAGCCTGGCCCCTTACGTTAGTACTTCGGCTACCCCGTTCGGTTGCTCATGCGTTGAAGTCGCCACCACAATAAATATGAGGCTTTGCATCCTGTCATTTCCATATCTGTCACAAGTTCGTTGAGCAAGATTTAGAACCTGCTGAAAATGCCACTGGGAGAAGCGGAATAGCTGAAGAAATAGACTGTGTTCCCTTTTCACTCTGACGAATTTCTCGCATTGGTCAGTCAAGTCCTGAGATGCTGGTGATCGTTATGCCCAAATGGCTTTCTTTATATATGTATATATTTCCCACAGGAATAGATACTATTTTGCTTGGTTTTATAAGGTTCACTTATGTGGGTAAGTTGAGCGCCCTTCTCCATGAATGAGCATGTCGTGAGCTACCTCACAGTGATTTAGATTTAAATGGATATATTTCATCCTCTAGTCCTTTCTGCGGGAAGAGAGTTTTTTGTTGCCACCTGATTGTCTAGTGTCTTTAGACTTACAGTTGCCGTTTTTGTTCATTCATTCGAACCGATTTTTTTAGTATTGAGATGTAACTTGATTGACATTATCGCAGACATCCGGTCTGATATTAACTTGGTGGATGTCCTTGATTTCAAGCACGTCATCACCTAAATTTCTGCTTATTGTAATTGGAAATCTGTGCTCAAAATTAGTCGTCATTGAACGTGTTGCCTTTTTCGCCTACATTTTTGCAATAAAATGGGAAAAGTAATGCTATTTTTTTATCTTATAAAAAGGTTAATGAATCGTTAAAGAAGCCAGTAGTCGTTATATTATACAGTTATGTCAGATAGCCTGGATTAACAATTGATTGTACGCAAGCACTCTTCTATAGTTTCGTCTGATGGCATTATTTAGCTCATAGAATCGTGGATGCTTGGGCTCTGATTCTCTTGGTGATCTGGTCAAAAATTAAGTTTGCTTGATATCCTTAGACCATGGCAGGGTGAAAGGCTCGAACAAATTTTCAATAGACCAATCGAAAGTTAAAGAATCACTGAACTGAACTATGATTATGTTCAGTATTGATATTTCCAAAAATGGAATAAAAATCAAATGCTGGGAATTATATCAATATTTCTCGACATACCTCACTGAACAACGGGTGATGAAATTTTCTTAGTAATCATTACAAGCTCCGTTAAATTTCCACCAAGGTGAAATAAAATGCAATTGAAATTCTCTTCGGAAAATGTCAAACACTACGCCAAATAAAACCCAAAAAATCGACTATAAAAATATGTAGAAACCGGCATCATGACCGAAAACATTTCACAAACCCATCCCGCTGAAATTTGGAGTCTCAATATCGAACACTCGTATAGCATCTCAGCCAACACATTTTCATTCATTTGTTTGTGTATGAAACTTCCCATCGACGGCGGTCATATTTCTTTCAACTTACACCGACCATATGGAATTAGAGTGGAAATCGATTAATAACGTTGCGGCATCAGTACGAATTTGACTCACTTCTACTTTGACTTCAACTCCAATAAAACTTACCGAGTTCTTGCAAATAGCAGAGATATCGCGTTGAAAGCATGGGACGCATTTATAAGGAATGACGTCAAAGCTGCCGGATTTTCAGGGTAAAGCAAACAATGTACAAGTGTTTGAACTATTAGCCGTTTTTAGATGTATCCCTTTTGTAAATCCTCATCTAGATAGGTACTTTAAAATGAGCGCGCTTAAAATGAGAGCGAAAAGACCATTGTAGTACATGTATTATAATCTGGCACTTGACAGTATCAGAGCACACAGACACGGGCTATCACAATGAAGAATATGGAAAAGTTTCTAACATAGGCTCATATTTATGTCCTCGTTAATTAATTGCGAACGGTAATGGAAGTGAATGAAAGTGACATCAAGTTCCCGCAACTTTTGCATGTTCTAGCGCAGGGTTGTCCATAAGAACATAAAAAGGATGTTGAGGTCGTTAAAGGTCATGCTTTTTGAATCTATTCTCTCTTCACAAATTTCAATTTCTCATATCGTACGATTGTCTTTGAATCCACCTGAAATCTGAAAATCTCGAACATTCTTACGAAAGTTCAAACACTTTTAAGTCCCTCTCGATTAAAATTCATTGATTTGAGTTTATAATGTCCCGGTGGCGAATTATCTTCATATTTTCTCCATCAGGTTTGAATTTGCTTCATATTTTCGAAATTCCCTGGGAGAAAATTCCGAAAATTGTATTGCCTCCGATTGAATATGAACTCCAAATACTTAGGCTGTGCATTTCACTTCAAATACACCAACACTGTGAGAGTACATGTTTTTTTTATCTTACTCTTGATCAAGTAAAGTACAAGACGTCATACCCATGAATATTGTAATCTCTCCCAGGCTCAGAGAGAGGATTACCGACATTACATGTCGAAGTCTGAAGGGATATACATATGTATCTACCGAAACATACAATTTCCATTTCGTTTTTACATTTGTGCTTAATACATGATATGTACCTACTTAGGAAACCGCATGTATCCCAATGGATTAGCAGCTTTCGTGCGTACTGCTAATACATTCCAAGATACGTACCGTCTTTTCACTTTAACGGCAGTTTATTTTCAATCCTGTGCATACCTTTTGGAAGAGGGTAAAGATGAACATTTCTGGTTTCTCGAGCTACTTGCTGGTTGGATTTTTGTTTGGGCGACCGTTGCAAAAAAGGTGAAAAGAGTTAATGCGTCAATACGGTATGATTTAAGCTCCTGGTTGTACGTTTTTGACGTGAGGTCATGTAGAGGCAAATTAGTCTTGAAAATAAATGCTAATGTCTGCTGGGATTAGGATCAATAAATTAGCTGGGAATAGAGGATATGCCAAAGTGTCCAAAATAAGAAGATGTATGCTAATAGCTTCAAATGATTCTGCGGATGCACACATTGAGTAACGTTCACTCCATAACACACATTGTGATGGCTCTGCCAGGTAGGTAGACTCGCTCCAGGTCTTAAAAATATCACTTATGCTTATAAGAAGATCAACTTTGGCACCTTCTGGTCTCAAGACGAATGGCTTCGCTGCATTGGCGAAATATAACAATCAAATTTGTAAAGTATATTCTTAGTGATTGGTCATGCGATACAGAATACCTTCTTAGTTTGCCAAACCTGCTAGTACAGAGGCGCAAATTCTTCTTTTCAATACCTCTGTTTTTGTCGTGGCATAAACATAAACTAGAGGTTTTTTTAAAAAATGTTCTCTGGACACAAATCTTGGCGATAGGTAATGCGTAAAATTATATGAAAAGAATAGTGTATAGCAATGCAAAATTGAGTGGTGGAGAGTGGAATGTAGAGTTAGCTCAAAATACCATTTGATAAAACCAAATTCACACCTAAACTAATAATTCAGGAAGCTCAAATTAGCACTATCATAATCATGCTCATTGAGCGATTATCGGCTCCTCACTGATTTTACTGGGCCGTACCCATCACACCGATCACATTTTATGGCTTTCAATTTTCTTAACTAAGCATGACAATTATGAATTAAAGCATGTATAATTTCAAAGCTATCTATCCAAAAAATTTGCCTCTCCTCTGGAATACCTTAAAGCAGCCAGCAATGGCCGCTCCTGTTTCATATTTTTATTTTGGATCTGTTCATGGCAGGCGTCAGCAAAATTTTACAGATAATTGTGTCCGCAGGGTTATTAAAGTCGGCAAAGTCATTAAAGTCCACAGTGTCATTAAGAATAACTTGATCGAATGCAGAGAAAAATCGATAAATAAAAAACACCAAACTGAAAAATTTCAATATCAAAGGCGCAGTCAAAGGTCTCTTCAATATCCACAAATACCCTCATCGCATACATACCATTTGAGATTGCTCCCTCAACTCTGGAGAGCAGAAAATGAAGGGCCGACTCGCATGATTTTCCTCGCTGGTACGCTTGTTTAGACTTAAGCATCCTAGCGCGTATGTGTCGTTCAACAAGTCTCTCCAGGCATTTTAGTATAAACGAAGCTAAGCTGACCTAAAGTTTCATGGATCTGAATAGTCATCTCTCCCTGGTTTAGGTATAAAAACTACCTTAACCTGTGACCAAGATGACGGAACATACCCTAGAGATAAGCATGCTCAAGATATCTCTTAAGTTTGCCTCCGGGTAGTCAATTCCCAGCCTAGCATAACCGGGTGGACGCCATCTAGGCCCGACGATGTGCAATTTTCAAAGGACATGATGACATCCCTGATCGTTTCACTAGTGACTACAGATCTAGCTGTATACCAGCATTTCCTATTGCTGCAAAGAACAAGAGGTTTGGTCAACAGCGCAAATACACTCTGCGTTTCAATCAACGGACCGCCAGTAAAATCAGTCCCAAGTAAAGTCTCTAGATACAGTAGAACGCCGATTATCCGAACGCCGATTATCCGAATCGCCAATTATCCGAATCAGTCCTAAGCATATAAAACCAAGTAGTTTTTCTTTTGTTTTGTTGTAACAAGTTGGAACTTGAGTTAGAAAAGCAGGCGAAGGAACGAGAATCAACCGCTGAAGTTAATGAAGACGAACAGGAATTACCGTCAGTGGAAGAGTTTGTAAACATGGCTAATGAAATCGCGGGATGTTCGGCGTGTGATGTCGCTGATATGGAAGAGTGGTTGCACTGTGATAAGAATGATCAAGGGTTCCAGATACAGACAGATGATGAAATCACAGCGAGTGCCATGGACGAACAGGATAATGAAGAGGACGACAATGAGACCGGGGGGAAGAGGCACAAGACCAAAGTGTACCATCTCATAGCGAGGCGTTTATATGTTTCGATAACGCCCTCAAGTGGATGGAACGGCAACCCGAATGCGACGGTGTACAACTTCTTGCCGTCCCGCGCCTGCGTGACCTTGCCGCACGGAAACGAGGCAACTTACTCTGATCGAGATGTTCAAGTGACAAGATATTGTAGAACTGTGTTTTTTAAACTTAATAAAGTTTACTCTATGTGTGACAGTTCGTTTTTCTTTATTACCAGTCTATGTCCGATTATCCGAATTTTCGATTATCCGAATCGACCCCGGTCCCAATTAATTCGGATAATCGGCGTTCTATTGTACTGCTTTTTGGATTCGGTAAAATTACCATCCGAGCGTTTTAGAGAGTCCAGTTTAGCTTATTGATCATTCTCTATGACTTTGCAAAGCCCCAATGGCTTTCCAAGTATCCTCTTGAATATCATTTAAATGTTTTCAGTCTTGTTGGAAATGTGGGAAAGTAAGGAGTGCTCTTTACCAACACTTACGACTTATCAACGGCCGTAGTGTGCTTCGCTTTTGTGATCATCCTTGTGTAATGGCCGTTCTCACGGACCACTACCGCTTAGAGAGCGTTTGGTCGTAGGAATCAATTAGCTGTGACTCAGAGGATAAAGAAGAGTCCGTCCTCCATCTCATGTGCCAGTTTCCAGCTCACACGAGGAAGAATATTGGCCTCTCTCAGAGAACTATTCTATTCAAGTCTGACTGACCTATTGTTTATCGACTTACAGATTGCAGTGGCTAAGGAAGAGTGCATTCGTGGTATCATAACATATCTAATTTGCTTCTTTGAGTCATTCGGCAAGACTCCGATTGCCAGCCACTTAAGCTGACATAACCTGCTCTTTAACCTCCGTTGTAGGTATCAAATTTTTTCAACGAAATTCACACAATAGATGAGCCTTATTTTTGAACCTTGATAGAATTGGGAAGTTATATTTCGTCATGGTTTTACTAAAAGATGTTGCCAGTAAATTTTTAAGTGTTAATGATCTTGCACATAGTGAAAGTAAACAATAAATACTAAATGCTTCGGTTTCGAAAATTTTAAATTTTCGCGGGCGGTAATCCTCAAACTCTTTTTGCACCTATAACTTCAAACCCATTTATCGAATCCAAAGAAAATTTACAGCTTGTGCTAGCTCAACGTGAAGTAGATTCAGTATACTTTTTGTTGTGTTCCTATGTGTTCCTATGCACCAGAGTTTTTTTTTTAATATTTCAGTATTATTTCATCAAACAGCTAATCATCAATCGAAATGTTAATTGATATTAAATATCGGACTTGATGACAGTAAGAAATAGCTCTATGCTGATTGTGGTTGTGTAGCTGACGGGAAATAAATACACTATTTTCTCCCTGAAAAGTACCAGGAAAATTCCTACAGGAGGAGTTATACTATTAACCAGATTGTTAATGGATCGACCAAATTGTTCAAGGTTCGCTCACAAGCTACTATTATCGAAGGCATTATGTAGTAGCCTGGCTTTTTTCGCATATCCGCTCATTAGGTCCTTCAATTAATGATTGCATTGCGAAATTTAAACTAGAAACATTTTGCAGTAAATGTTAATTTTCGCATTAAACTGATTGCGACCTAGTAAATGCAATGTCAAGTATAAAATCCACACCTCTAAATTTGCATCATAGTGCTTGTTTCATCATTTCCATAAAATCGTACTGCACAGCAACCCCTTTCATCTAATGATTCATTTAAATGCAGATTCAACCATCTGATGAGAGAATAGAGATAGCCCGTCGCGTTGCATTGATATTTTCTTCGAAGTAAGCTGATACCGAGAGTTTGCATCATTGCTTCATGATGATGCTGACGATAGTAATTTGCCAGTTAAGTAGTCTTGACAACTCGACCTAATATATCCCGCAGTCAGCTCTGCAAAGTACTCCGATCCAAGGATTTCAACACGTCGCTCAGCTCGCCCCGGACCATGGTAAACAGTTTTGCATTATCTGCGGTTTGCAGAAACCTGGTGGCATAGGGAAAATTGAAGTTGACAAGTTGTCAACGTTTCGATTTTCTTTCAGCTACTATCAACCCAGCTACGATGCCGCCGATAACAAGGACGAAGAAGACGAATGAATGCATTCTGTGGATGCAGTCGAGATGGAGAATAGTCCGTGGTAATTTGGAACGCAAAATTAGGTTGGGAAGATGGAAAACTTTTACTGGATGGAAGGCAGACTGCTATGATTTACATATGCAAGAGAATTAGAGATTTGAGGAAGATTGGTTTTTGTGGTGGTTTAGTGTAACAGAGCTAATTGAACTATGTGCAAAAGATATTTTCATGATAGTAATTTGAATTTGTGTGCAAAAGGTCTAGCCTATATATTTTATTTAATATTTAATTTTAAGCAGAATGAATTAAAATCAAAATTACTTTAAACATAAAACTCCTTTCAACATTCAGATGACGTGGTTAAATCACCTTGTAATCTGTCGTCTGGGAATTAAGTATAACTAGCTTACATTTTTCAGCACGACTCATGTCTACCCTTGCATTATTTCCCTTCTACTTAGCCTGTTAATGATTTCCTTCGCCAACTTCCCGTGATTCGCTTGTGCAAGACCTAAGCAAAGCAACTATAAGTCTAGAATTACCATAAACATTATCATTTCACCATTACCCGGCAGAATTCTGCTCAACAAGCGCTAAGCAGAAAAAGACAAGCATTTTAATAAATTAGAGACCAAACACAATTCTTTTATTGTGCAGTTCACTTTTCCATTTCCATACGACGCCAGTGAAATGCTCTCAAGCCGGTAGCATCTCCTTAATAGCCCTACCAGATACTTACACATATAGTACTGTGTTCAGGACTCGTCGGCAAGGAGCGCACCTTAATACATCGCTACTGCCGTGACTTTAAATAAAGTCACACAAATCGTTGCAAAGAGCACCTTCAGGGCATATGCTGTGCAAAATTTATGTCTTGCGATTCGCGTTCTGACATTTTTAGATTTTTTATTCACACGTGGTCATAATGTAGACTTGAACGTAACGAATAAATTCGTTGGCTCAATGGTATCATGCCTCGGATTACATACGAGTGAAATTAACGAAGAGGGAGAGAAGAATAAGTGTATACAAATATGCCACTTCGTATTTGTAGAGGTAAGGTATGTGTTGTGTAATTTTTCGATTTATGAGTGTTGTTAAAATGAAGTCGCGGGGGCTTAAAGTTAATAAATGAGGTTGTTTTTGAATGAAGTCAGATATGAATTCGCACATAAAAATGGCTGATTTGAAGTAGGAAAGGCTTGATCGTTGATAGTTTGAATAATAGTACGAAGATAAGGTCACTGACAGTACACTTAATAGCTTAATTATATGAAAAGTTGGTCACTAATAATAAAGATTTGAATCATTGACTTGTTTTTTGTCTCAGACCCAAATAAGTACGATTCTCACCAGTATCAAACACACAAGGCACACTATATGCAACCGTAAGTCTGACAGAAACTCCTTCATTCTTCGTTCAATTCCTACAAACAATCTCAAATGATAGATACCGATTCCAAATTGCAGTACCAGAAAATAGCAATTCAAGTCATATTTCAATTTGACGTAGCATCATGCGTACTCTCTAATTTATCCTTGTTCTTAAGATTAAACTCACCCTGAATTCGTTTAAAATCTTGACAGTTTCGATACAAGATAACATTAACAAATTAAATACTTCCTTCATTCAATTTAAAATACTCTGCTAAGAAGAAAGATTTATTGCCCAGATAATTAGAATCGGTTCGAATGGCACAGGAAAACAAATAACTTTCAGAAAATATCATTCTACTCTCTGGCAAATAAGATTGTCTACTAAGGCAAGCATTGTGAAAAAATATTTAAATGAATACAATTATTCATGCTTGAAAATTGTATTAAAAAAAATATGCAGAGTGCTCAGCCTGGCCGGGAAATGCGTTGGCCACGCAAAGTTAAAGTAAGGATTAGTTTAAATTTGAAATAAATAAAATTTAGTTTTGGGCATTCTTTGCAGAAAAACAATTTATGAAAACTTCTGTATAATGTCTATGCTTTTAATAAAAATGTCTTGATTGGAAAAACGGGGCCGAATTAACTAAGTTTAGGTCCGGAAGGAACGTGAACAAAAAGCGTCTCGAACTACAGGTGAAGTGGTTTTCATACCCTGCAAAGGCACCACTTCTCCAGGTGGTGGTGCTCAGAGAGCTCCAACCTCCACGGTCATCTCCAGCTAGTATCAATCATGGTCTGATAAATGATTTTATCAGGTAAGTTTTGGCGACGGGAACTGACGCTAGGAAGCTGGTTGCCACTTTTGAGTTCCTGATTACCCTTCTACATGTAGCAGGGCTTCGCTCAGCTCGGTGATGCAAAAAACGTTCCCTCAACATCTCTCAGATGAGCTGAAATCGAATCTTATAATGCTAGGAGATATCCTCAGAGCTCCATAGAGGTAGCTTGAGAGGGTTCACCACTGTTTTTCACAATCAAAATAGTGGATTTAAACTACTGATTGCGAGTAAACTGAAGGTGAAGCCCATTGAGGCCCCTACTTTTAAGTGCTGTGCTGTTGATGCATTAGTGACCAAAATAACAGACGACATGCGGATGCTTGTTGCATCTCTGTCAGTTTTATGTAGTCTGCCAAAGTCGAGTCTGTTGTACGGTTTCGGAGTTATTAACTTAATCACATCCCAATATAAATATGAGTTCGAGACGAATAGAAACGGCAGGGTATTGAACGAATCGATGCAATTAAATATTTCTCCCAGTCCGCAGCAAGAAGTTTGTCCACATTCGCCAACCAAACCAAGTAGCAGCTCAACAATAAATTACTTTCACCTACCAGATGACCTGCACAGCAGTATTGACTCTCCAAACTGCTAATCGCATGCAACCATGAGACTTCGATTTTAGTTGCGCTTCTTTTCCAGCTTCACGGAACGACCTCTACAGGGAACTAGGTTTTTCGGGAACACCGATTGAGGTGAGTTCCAGTGCAACTTAGACTTTGAAGTCGAAAAGGTTTATGTCCGTGTAACGGAAGACTTAGCGAACCGTCAGGTTAATAATCTAATAGAACCCATTAATAAAATCGTAAACGAAAGCTTTCCCCAGAATACACGCTTAATCATACTTGATAAATATAAGAATGATGCACTGCCACCAAAAAGTATTCAGGAAATGAAATTGAGACATATTTGACACTGGAAGTTAAGGATACATGATAGATCACCCGTTGTATGAGGGTTGGTCAATAATTTCGCGGAATGGCGGGTAAATACAAATTTATTTTTCTTTTGCAATACACTCGCCTGCTACTCTAATACATTTTTCGGATCTTTCAATTCGTTTTTGCATACCTTCTAAAAAAAATGGATTGTATTTGTTGGAAACTGCATCCTTCACTTCTTCATCATTTCAAAATTTCTTCTCTCGAAGTTCCTTGTCAATTTTGGAAAAAGATAATAAGCGCTCGGGAACCAGTTCAGGCTGTAGAGTGAGTGCTCTAAAATATCGAAACCCACCTTATGCACGGCAGTCAACACCGAACGATTTTTTTTTTGAAGAGGCGCGTTGTCATACAAACAGCGAATACTTTTGGCTAATTCTCCTCTTCCTTTTTCTTTGATGGCTTCTTTCAATCGCTCTCAAATTGAAGCGTAGCATTCTCCGGGTATGAAGACAACTTTGTTTTTAAAATCGATCAAGAGGATCCCTTCTGAGTCTCAAAAAACGGTCCCCGTGAGTTTTCCAGCAGATTCTGGTGCCTTGAATTTCTTGGGTAGTGATGTGCCTTTTGTTTGCCACTGCATAGTCTTGTTTGTACTCAGGCTCATAATGATCAATCCAAGTCTCGTCTTCAGTAACTATTTGGCTCAAGATTCCATCCATGTCTTCACTACAGAGATCCAAAGACGCCCGACAGCACTCCACACGGCAATGTGAGCATTCACGGCACCCATCTTGCGCTGACCTTAGTTATGCGAAGATGTTTGTGAAAAATATTTAAATTGGTTTTATCTGAAACTCCAATCATTTCTGTTTCTTCTTCAGTCTAGCATCTCCTGATATCACTTGTTCGACTTTTCGAACAATTTCTGAAGTGGTTACTTCGATTGGCCATCCTGGTCGAGGGTCGTCTTCAACTGAGTCCTTTCCTGGTTTAAGAAGATCGTGCCACTTGTGAGTAAAAGTTTTACCCGGACGAGAGTCCCCATATACCGATGCCATCTCTTCTATTATGGTTTGAGCCCAGTTTCTTTGTTTGTTGATGAATTTCATAGCAGCGCAGTACTCGATTTTATCAATATTTTATACTTTCTTCAAGATTGAGCTGGTTAGTCGACGATAGGTCAAAAACGAATGGCGTGGTTGAAATAAAACTTGGTGTTTATGCTTATAAGGAGTCTCATACGTTTCATTAAACTACCATCATTAACGACGTTCCTACTCATGATGTATTATCCTGATGGAGAGTATTTGCAAAGGACACAATCAATATCAGCGAATAAATGAAGATTTTTTCGAGAAAAAATAAAATTCCGCGTAGTTTTTCATCACACCTCGTATATCAGGCACAATACAACTTTTAAACCTGCAAGCATTTCCTTGAAAAATATCCGAAAGTGGTGTAAATGTACCGAAGTCATTGCAAAAGAAACTTTCTCACTAAAAATCCACGAACAGTTTTACAGTCGAGTGGGAAAGACGAAAAATGTGTCTTAATATATTGCTCATAAATAGTTCGTCTTCTATACGCCATGTCCTTATGTAGAAAGTCCAAGTGGAATCATCTAACAAACGTCTTCTTCAAAATCATGTCCTCTGTAGAGTACAATGTACACTCAATGATATTATCAGAATGTCAAAAATTATTGCTAAGAATCAATATTTGAAACAAAAATATCGATTTTAATATTCTCTCTCTATGATAAAATTTTTAAACCGAACATCTAGTAATAACGGTTTCCATCATCGATACTCACTACAAGAGTGCTCTGCTAGAGTTTCAACTCATTAATGAAAATTTCAAGTTTTAATTAAACTGTTCAATGAAACTCTTATCCGCGGGCATTGATGAGCTTAATCAAAACTACTTTATCATCGCCATGACTTCATACATTAAGGTTATATGACATACTAAATAAATCCTTTTTTTGAACTGAACTACCCGTCACGCCTTTACTGTACTGATTCGTAATTAATTTTGTATTAATGTTGAATTTCCATAAAGATCATGATTAATATTGCATAAACATAAATATCCTACATGTTATATATTTTCATAATGGTCATCCATCCGAACGTGTTACATACATAATTTAATGTAAATAAATAACGTCACAAGTGTACTGTTACAGTTAATAGCATTTACAGATAATTCCATTCGTAGTATCGAAAATAAATTTGTATTCTGTTGCATTTCAGGATACGGGTTTTGGTACACCGGTGACAATGCGAGTTGACCCGAAAGGATTCTATTTGCACTGGATTGATCAGAATAATGAAATGGATTTACTGGATATATCTACCATACGTGACGTTCGTACCGGGCAGTATGCGAAAAAGCCAAGGGTAAGCTGATTTTATTGTTTCTGTTATACAAATTTGCTTTAAATTATGAAGTGCGCTGGAGTATATTAGCAGCCTGAAATTTATATTTAATTTCAAGTTAACTCATTGATTGGAATGCTAATCGCTCAAAAAGTACAGTAACAGACTATGTTAAAGCAAGCATTACAAGCGGGTTTCCGTACTTCCAACTCAGGTTTAACTTTAAGAAATGAAACACGTTTGCTCGATGGTTTCCCAAGAACAACAACTTTCGTGAACTAATTACTTTCTTTTATGCAAAATTAATGCTGATATGAAGTGTAAATTTATCAATTCATTAAAAACTGATGCATCCATGAAATATTCTTTATTCGTGCTAGTAAAATGAATACTATAAAGTGCTGAATTGCAGAATTGACTGTATCGATAATTGATTGAGTTGATGCTTGATTTTAAAGTTTTACAATTTGTATACAAAGAAAGCTCTATAGTATGCAAGTAATTAATAATGAATGATTACAACGAACGAATGTAAATTATAACTTTGAATAATAACAATGGAAATAAATTTAATCTAAGAACTAATCCTTTTGAATAGACTAAGTTAACAGATTTCAGGAAGTTTTTCCAACAAAATTTAAAAAACCGCTGTCTTCACATTTCACTTTGAATCAAATTTCCGCCCCAACGAAACATTACCCGGAAATTGGGGCGTCGTTCATCGCAGCAGTAATAACAACGATCTTAATAGTGACGATTGTGTGTCTGGCCTTGTTTTTAGTGATATCGTGAAAGTCCAGATTCATACTTGAAAGTTTTTCACAAAAACATCTTACTCCATTTCGTTATGTAATTCAATTTTCGGTAAAACTCGACTATGTGCCCCCATAGCCGTTAGACAATTTTACCGATTGGGTTTTTTTTTTTGGTTGTGTGTTTGTTTTTGGGGGTGATTTTTGTTTGTTTGCTTGTTTATCTTCAGTGTGTTTTTTTTGTACGTTTGTTTTTGTTAGGTTTTCTTCAATTTATGATCCCTGCTCGTCCTCTGGCGGTAGCAGGTGCAAACACTTTAAGATGAATACTCAAAAACATACAGAAACTAAACGAGAAGACAACACGATGATGATAAAGAAGCAAACAAACTAAAAACTTCATCAAAAACAAACAGACAGCCACAAAAATACAAACAAAAACACGATCGATAAAACTGTCAAACGGCTATGGCGGGCACGTAGTCGTGCTTAGCCCAATTTTCACCCATTCAACGAAGCACATATTTCAACTGAGCAACTCGTTAAACTTACCTTATTCACATTGCGTAATACGAACTGTCATCCACTAATAGTCCAGTAACCTTGACGTCTAAAAGGACAGGTGCATAGCGTCAAATCCGGTAGTTTTGATTTTTTGTTGACTTGTTTATGATGCTGGCCCAATGAATAACCCAGGTTTGCAACCTCGGGCGCCGAACGCAACCTTGTCAAAGTCGAAAAAAAATCAAGAAATGTTCGACCTTTTTTTAATTTTTGTTTGTTTTATGATAAAAAAATTTGAAAAAAAATTGACAGACTTTGAAAGGCTGTATCTTGGAAACTATCGGGTCTACAGATACAGTTTTTGACTCAAATTGTAGCAAATTTAGTATAATTCAAAAACTTACCGCATAGAAAACAAGTCTTTTATGGCATAAATTGACATAGATTAAAAAATGTCGTAAATTTCTTATTGTGTTCGATTTTGACAAGATTGCGTTCGGCGCTCGAGATCGCAAACTTGGGTTATTCATTAATCAAGTCAGCAAAAAATCAGAACTATCGGATTTAATGCAACATCTGATGTATAACGTTACTGGACTACCATCATAAACATTCAGTAGATATCTGATACCGTAACGAATACCAACCAAGTCGTTTCGCGCTAAAATATCAGCTAATATCAGATGTTATTGCATACCTCAACGATTATATTCGTTATGATAGTCACTAATATTTGATATCAGTGAATATTTAGTTTCAGTGAATATTTGGAATTAATAATAACCCATTAAGTCATACCTATAGCTCATTCGTCAAGGTTAAAACTAAGCTATACCAATAATTTGGCGCGGGTTTGCATAAGTCTGGGCGAGGGCGTTTCATTAGCCTTTTGGTTTTAGTTTGATTGAAACTCAGCTGTTGCAAAAGAGTAGAAAACGATGAAGGAAAACAGCAGTAGAAGCTTGTGAAACTTCTTAATGTTATAAATCATCGCAAAGAAAGCATGCCAATTTATGCTGAAGAGAAGCGCGTCGCGGTTTGTTTTTTTTTCTCAAATCTTTCGACGTCGAAAAGAATCGAGAGCTTTCCACATATCTCAAGCACACACCACTGTGTTCCAGTCAAAAATAGAACTAACCGAGCATTCAAGTCCTAACTAGTAAACTTTTATTCAACTTGTGAAAAACAAATATAACTGCTCGTTAGCCAAACAACGGAATCGCACTTTCAACTCATATCCAACCATAATATTATTAAGCGCTAATGTCTTCAGATTATCTTCTCATTGAAAATAACATAATTTTTGCATTTCCTCGATGTTTAAAGCGAATGAGCATCTTTGCAAAAACTTTCAACAATTACACTTTGCAACAAACAATTTGCATAAGCTCTTCAAAACGCAAAGTTCTAGCCACTCGAAGAAAAACAAGAAAAACACAGCTTTAAGCCTTCTTCTACGGTATCACTTGTATTCCGCTAAAAAAAAGTGGATTGCAAACGTAAACTTTACCCGTTCCGCAGGACTATTGATTTTGCGAGATTGCTTGCCATCTCCGGACACCTCTTTTTATGAATATTTTCAACTTCGTAGTTACGTTGCGGCAAGCGCTCTGATCATTTTCCCCTCACTAACATCAGCTTTCAGTCGATGTAGTAATTAGTTAGGTAAATGCAATTTGATGGTAATAGTTGCAATTACCTCAACTTGTAATTTCAAGTAGACGAAGAGAAAACAACAAAATGGTCGCGTAATGAAGTTTGTCCAACGTTTAGTTGGTTTCAATATTTGTAGGCGATAAAGGACGGCTGTTGGTTTTGTTTTATCGCGCTTAGGTGGTGGCGTTGAACTGAAAGGCGGGGGCGCGGAGGATGATAATGATTTGCTTTTGCGAAAGTAATAGAGTTCTGATGCGTTTTGTCTGGAAGTTTTTGCAAATCATACTTTATATTTAGCGTTTCGAATGAAGATTAATGGCCATCGAAAATTATAAAAGCGTCAGAATATTTCTTCCAAATATTGCTGTTCTTCCTTCCTCTGAACTAGTCGTGAAAGAACAATTGCTTTTGTTTGGTCAGTCCCGTCCACCTTTTAACCGGCAGGAGTCTTGCTATCTAACACGCAATCTTAATACGAAATCACCTCTAGACAGTTTCGCCTTGGAAACAACAAAAACCCAACACCTTTCATTTCTGGACATAAGCTTTTGTTTTATCACCAATTACAATGCTAATGTCAGTCGTATTGTACTATTGCTTTTGCTGTTGGGTGATCAAACTTAGACTAATGAAACGCAATGTTGGATTAACATAAAAATGTCCTTAATTTAATCGCAATTTCGGGGAGGACGAAACAATAAATTAGTTCATGTCCCAGGCGGCAGGTATATGTGTGTACAATGAATAAATTAATATGATTGACGATGAAATTAGGCACAGATTCGAAGATTGATTAAGGTTATAATATTGAGTATCCAACAAACTAGTGCGAACAAATTGTTTGTTAAAGATAATGGAAGGAATATATCAAAAATGTTTGCGCCCAATGTGGGTGAAGGTGGCCGAAAAATTCGCTTTTATGCAAAAAAACGGTGTATGACTGCACTCTTTTCGTCATATTTGGGAAAAGTTTTAGGTATTTCAGAAGGATGTAAATGCTCAGATTGATAATATTTACATATTTCATTCTGTTACCTGGTGCTAGATTTACTCTACGAGCACTATAATTTTCTTTATTTTCTTCTTATACAAGCTCAAATGTAAGTTGTCACTCATGGGCTAGTAAATATTTAAATTTTGAATGCATTTTTGTCCATAAATAAATATAAAAATACCCCTTAAATTCATAGTTAATCTTATAAATACCCTTAAGCTATGACTGAAAAAAAATCCTTTAAAAATCCTATCACTTTCACTCAAAAATTTTACTTGAGTATTGCTTATCGCTTTCGGTATGGCAGAAATCCTATAAAAACTCATAGAATCTCTCGTATGATGTATATTATTTGTTTATATTAGTAAATCAACGATGTAAATATGTTTCCGCCAGCCTTTTGGTACAGAAAGTTTTTGAACTTTTCTAAAAACTGCACTCCTAACCACTGCGAAAAAAAACTCCGCAAAAGATACTATCAGCTGTTTGTCCTTTGATTTTCCAAAAATGCTAGAATTCGGCGTAAAATAGATACGCTGTTCCTTATGAACTTCATTAAGTTGTTGAATCTGTGGTCGCTTGTTTGGATATCGGAATCTTCTTGTTGGAGGTCGACTTTGATAGTTCATCGCTTGTAATTTAATTGATGGACCAACTTCTATTGGCTGATATACTCGTGGTTTCACAGGTAATGCCTTACAGTTGGAATTAGGGTTGTATGTGAAATTGTGGTCCTTGTAGGATGCGTGGATTATGGATAAGTTTGGAGTAGATTGCAGCTAACAGGCTCCAGTTAACAGGTTCAATTGAAAATTCTATTCTCTGCTCTATCGTTAGGATGTTCTGGTCAGTTTTCACCTGTAACCTCGGATAGATGGCTCTGAATCCTTCTAGCTAATACAAATGTGGCTTTTGTGGATATATGGATGCAACAGTATTTTCATATCACCGTATTTTCATAGCATCATTTTTTGGTCTCGAATTACTCTCCGCCTATTCTCCCTGTGGATGGGGGGTTTGCTTCGATATGGAGCAATTGTAAAATACATCCACAGCCAGACCCAGCTTGTTGTAAAAGGTGACTAATGGGGACAAACATGAGGATGCATCCGAAGGATGCTATCTCTGCAGGTGGCAGCCAGACTGCGTCTCGAAATCCACCCGTGCTGGGCGTGCTCAGTACGTCAGGTGCTCGGATTCTGCAGGCCCCAACCTTATGTACGACTGCAATGGAGGACCCTGGTTGCAGTGGAAGATCAAAGGGTAACATCGTGGAAGATTCCATAACCAGCAAGTTTTCGAACTTGCTACTATCATCGCCCGTGGTCACAGGCTCTGCAAAGGCAAAGTCGGAAGAGCGACTACGGCCGTACTAGGGGAAAAGTAGCTTCCTCCCGAATCGTCACAAAAGAGGAGGAGTGATACACTAAAGGAAGCAACTCCTTACAGAAAGGAAAAGTGCTCGTTCCTCTGAACTCCTGAAACCTGTGGAGATTCTCAGTCGCAGGCAACGTATGAAACTGCGCAAAAGGTGAAAGCTGCTGACGAAGGTTGACAAGTTATTCACCTTATTTGGGAAACATCGAAAAGACATAAATTTCGCTAGTTTGTGAATTCAGGAAGACTGGTGTCTGTCGGTGTGATTCAACCACTTCGGAGGTTCGAACGCCCTGAAAAAGCTCATTTTTAACTGAATTATTTAGAATTAAATTTTTATTTGCTGAGTTTTGATAGAATTGAAAGTTAAGTGCTCTTATCCCTGAAGGGACGAGGTTTTGTTGGAGTCTGAGGTATACATTACATTTTCTGGAATCCACAGCGTGTCTTTCACTACCGCAGTGTGTTATATGTTTAAAATTATTGTTCAAATAAGGTATCATAATGATATATAGGGATTATATATTGAGATAAATAAGTTCATATTACACATTTCGCAATTTATTTTTGCATTTCAGCAAAGCATATTCTCTGTTTTAATCTACTAGGTTGAAAGCCTCCAATTTTTGCTGATTTAAAGAACGTGTAAAAAATTGCCCACATACACGTCAATCGGAAATGTTCACTATAATAGGTCCAGTGCGCGTGCAATCTACAATTACCCTCACCTCAATAAATCCACTCAAATTTACTTAGCAAAACACTTATCATTCAATCCAATCTAACGATCACATAATTCGTCTCGCATGCAAATTTTTTGCCTGAAGACTCACCTTGCCTTAAAAAAATATTCCACAATCTCTGCCACATTTGTATCCTTGTCCTGATTTCATCCTTTTAAAAATATGTACCTACAACAGCCTGTGACGATAGCCACTTGAGATTTTTCCGCTGCTGATACTGTTCGTCCGACCAATATTTAGATTCGATACAATAATGTCAGCAAATTTACCCAGATACAGATACAGATTTTCAATTACTCGAAGCTGACGAAAAAACAAGCGTGTGGCGTCAGTGAAAACTCACTGCAAATCGATTTTCCGACATTTTCCGCAGTCTGACGAAAGTCCGCATTTTATCCGATTCGTTGCTGTTGGCATTGATTGATTGTTTGAAGTTTGCAATGGTTAATCGTGATGGTGAAATGGTTGGAAAAAATTGAGATATTTCCACCGTACCGAAGATCTATTATGATGGGCTACGATGACGAAGCATCGAATGAAAATTCCAAAGATAAAAGGAGTTGAAAATGTATTCTTGTAATTGATGGAAGCATGAAAAATTAGGCTATAGCTCTCCATTGTTTCAAGCGAAATATTACTCCATTAGCCACATATTTTCGAGATCAAACATTACCTAATTGAAAGCTCGGAACTCGTTGTGGATTTCTTTTCAAATCATATCCACTTGATTTATGTCATAAACATAACTTTTCTCAGCTCATTAAGCTGGAAAACAAGTTTTATCTTATTTTTGAAAGGATCACGTACGGATTACGTAAATCATCGAAAACGTGAATCGACCCGATTCAAATACTCATATAGTCTCCATCCTGTCCGTCTGAATGAACTCAGCAAATTATATACTTTAAAACAGCCAAAAAGTAAGCAGGTTTTTCATATACAATCCTTAGGGCCAAAACCGTACGTGACAGTTCAACCGAGAAGAATCCGATAGCACAGACAACGCTATCAGTGTCTAGATTTTATCTCGGCACCGGAGACTATCCATTTCATTCATATTTCTGTAAATGAGGCTACTGCCTCGACCGCAACCAAATATCATACATAATTGAATTCATGCATCATTGGAATTTCTAATAAGGTCCCGAAATCAAAGCACGGACAGTAACACGAAAAAGGATCACAAAGCCCTCAAAGAAATTTCTGTGGCTATCGTACAAAGATGCTGGCGACTTGTAAAGAAGAAGATGAATCGGCACCTTCACGACATGACATGTTGACATATTAAAATAGCGGGAGATGTGAGCAAAAGCAGCTTCGAATGGACGTCGAACCTTTTCGCAATTTCATTATTGCGAAACGTTCGATTTTTCGGCCAGCGCAATGGGTGCCTTGGCTGGCTAGCTGCGAACAATGTTTCCTATCTCGGCCGATTGATATGCGTAGGGTCGAAAGATTTATTGTGCCAGTGGATGGGATATTATCGACTTGACCTTTCGCTCTGGGCTACGTATGGACAATGCTGTTTTCTTTTGTGAGATAGGTTTTTTCTTGGCTCTGGCATCATATCAATATTAGGATGTCAAACAAAACCTGATTACGTTTATCGTTTATCGTAGTGTAACAAGTCTTGATGTGTTTTTGATTATTTTTGGAGACGGTTCTCCTCTGATGAATGTATGTGAATTTTGAAGTATGAAGTAATTTATCTAGAACTGCTTATTGTAGAAACTGAATGGATACTGGAAGGTTGTTTTGTTGAAATATTAGTTTGCCTGCGGCAGAATATTATCTATGATTTTTTTTTTGGTAAAAGAGAAAACAACAAAGTTAACTGCGAAACTGAACCATAACGACTGCGACTAAGCGGATAGGGGAGAAGTTGAACAAATTATATTAAAATTTCCCTACGGAGTTATTGATTGTACTGCCTATGGCGATAGCCATGCAAATATCACGAAGGCTCACATGAACAAACAGCTTTGCTTGTTCGACAAATTATAGGGACTTGGTGTAACTTAAGATCAAAATTCTAAAGCTATCAAGTTCTTTCACGTTTTCCTAGTCAATTTTTGGTTCTTCTCTCAGTTCTATTGATAGTTTCAAGGACCATGGTGTAGTATTTGATTTAAAACTTAAATTTGATATCTGATTAATAAATATCCCATCCAAAATCCCTCGATGGAGTGGTTTCATTCTTAGAGCGTCTAAATTTTTTGTTGATATTTCTATGTTCGTCTGTATATCCTCTTTGTGTATAGTGTCCTAGAATTTAATGCTTAATTGATGTCGTTATGTCTTTTTTAACCTCCGTTGTCGCATTAAGCTTGAGCTCTATACCTGACTTGCAACTGAGGCTCCACTTCCACAAGCCAAGAGGCTTAAAACGCACTTTCATCCTGGTCTCTCCTCTGGAAGTTTGGCCTGGTTAACTTTAATATGTCAGATACCCATAGATATCTGTTTTTCTTAAATCCATTGCAACTTTAATGCACACAAAATAAAACTTTGGCTCCCCGAAAGTTTGTGTAGAAGTCAATAAATAAATATTCCACAGATATTTAATCGCGCTCAATGTTATCTCACAAATATTGACCAAACCAAATGAAATGTCTGATTTATCGAACCAGCAAATTCCCTTCCCGTTGCCCAAAAGAAAGCACATCGTCTGAATTATGGTGAAAGAATCTCTACCAACTAGTCAGTCTCTCTGTCTCTTATCTAGTTCTTGTCGGCTAACATTTTATTTGGCTTAAGTAAACACACCAGCTCGGCATAACACGTCTGGCCAGAGAAGCAGTAGGTAGACAGACACCTTACTCACTACCGGCTGACATGCAGCTCATATCAATAATTCGCTGATATGAACGTTATTGCTTTCCAGGAGGCTTTCTCGAAGCTTTCGCGAACTGTAAACATCAGGTTCACATCAAATAAAGGATATAATGTAGTGTCGCACACGGGCGACCGCGTATCGATGAAAGTGAAAGCGAGCGTGACTGACGGCTGCTCTTATAAGTTCGAACGCATGCTCACTTATGTACATATGAAGGAAATGGAAGGAATATGCAAATATGAAGCTATGATTATCATCGCAATTACATTCGCACTTGCGGTCTAGCGCTTTATTTTGCTTCCTTGCAAACATTTCAGGATGCGAAAGGTGATGGTATCGCAACATGTGCTAGATCGAATTCGTGTGTGGTTGATGGTTAGTCAGGCGTAGTTGATAGTAGGAAGGCTACAATGATGGTACAAAATATTGGAAACTGACCTAGTTCTTCCAGGCAATAATATGTTACTGGATTATTGTGCATATGCGTTATAGAAACTAACAATATATGCATGAACAGCGTCTTCGTGAGTTCGTAGAGTTCTTATTGGGATCGGGGTGTCACTTTCTGGGTCAGTAAACTTCTGTATGGCTGATATAAGGTGGTCGTTACTTGCGATTTCGTTAGACAAAGTTACTTTCTTTTGTAGTATGCGATAGGGTCCTTCTCGTTTGGGCCAATCTTGTACCGTCTTCGTGACTTCTGATTTACTTTTTAAACCTTCTGCTGGACGTATGAAGTATTGAGTAATCTCCGTTTGAAATGTTGAGTTTCTTGCGTTGTGAGATAAATCATCCTGGCTTCTACAGGTGTTTGTGGTTGTCTCCCGAAGGTTAAGTAGACAACAGTCATATTGGTAATTAGAGAGAAGGCAGTGTCTATCCCAAAACGTACAGCTGAGAGTTTTCAAATGCTGAGCTGGCTTGAGATTGAGATTCTTCCTTTAACAAGCTTCCATTTTGAATGATAGACTGGCGTAAATCGCAGCTGGATGTTGAAACAATGCGTCAAATGTGCATTTGCAATTTGAGCACCATTATCGCTGCTGATTTGACGAGCTATACCGTAGCGAAGAAAAATTTCTGGAATTAGAGTGGTCGCACAGGTATTAGAAGTTACATCAACGCATCGGCTTGCTTTGCTTCCTTGGCTGTAACCGCGGAACTTATTGACACCCCATACTACGGCAAATGATTCTCTTTCAGGTGAACTGTAGTCCGTTTCTGCACTTAAGAATAAATGACTGACGTACTTCACAGGCTGCTCATCGTTCCCGTCCTCTTAAGGTAGTACTACTCCTCTGTCATCGCTATGTGTGATGAAGGACTAACTTTGAATGGCTTTTGTAGTTCTGAGACTGAGGTAAGACATGCCTCAAGTTGAGCTAGGCGTTTTATTGTTCATTTTCACTTAACATTTTTTTTTCGTTAGCTCAGTAAGTTGACTGCAGTCAATTTAACCGATGTCACCAGGGTGACATCGGTTAAATTGGCTCTAAAACAAGGAAACCAAGAACCAGTCTGTAAGAAGCCAAGTTTCCGACATGAAGGTCTATGGCGATCATGTATTTAGTCCCATAAGCAGCGTGAAGAAGATCATCTAGGCGTGGCAGCTAGTCTCTTCTCAACAGATTGCTCTAGTCCTTCGTCGTCTCTCAGATGAAGGTCATTCACATCAAGTTTGGTGATCTTTATGACTCACATTGCTTCCTTCGAAGACGTTTGGATGTTGGTTGTGTCAGGCTTTTTGGTGGATGTAGACAGAAAGAACATATCGGTGAAGAGTAAGAGTCATCTTGATAATGACGTATTCTGGGCGGAGTCTTTTGTAAAGAACTGATTCGATAAAGAACTTGTTTGCTTCAAGAACTTCGTGGTTTTAGCGGTGGTCCGAATTAGAGCTTTTGCCTACCTCAATAAATCTAGGTGACTAGAAGATAGTTATCACAATGGCAGTTCTTGTAGTCATGTCATTACTTAAGTCTTGCTTCTGATATAGGTTGTACTTCTCCTTTGAACTTTCACAGAAAAATCAATATCGCGTTAAATTCATTACTTTGTCGGTGTCTTCCAAAAAATCCATTCCTAGCAAAGTACGGTTATTTGTTGGTAGTACCATGAAATTTACTGAGATGATTTTTCGCCTTAATTTTGACGTCTGCTCGCTCCAGCAGAATTTCCGGGCATCTTCAGCAAGTATCCGCTAGAGTGATTTTGGTAGTGCATGCTCTAATGCTATAAAATTAGCAGAAATTGTTGTTGTTTCCAGTTCTTCTATTCTGTTCTGGATAGAGGAGCAAAAAACACGCCTATTGTATCAAATTGATAGTCACACGCGCACGGTAGAAGACGCTGAAAATTCATGACTTCATCTCTGAAAGCATGAAAACAAGGTCGTGCTGCTGTTTCCAGTTTGTGCCTCCTTGAGAAGTTCGGCAAGTAAGACACGATTTTCGCAGATAAACATGTCTGATGGAATCAAATCAGGTGATGCATGCTTATTTGTGATAGTGTACATATTGTTTGCTACTGTTTTCATTTTTTCTTTCTTTTTCTGCCTTGATTAATTTCTGTACCTAACGTTCTGTAAAATTGGCAGTATGATTCTCATCACATTTGTCACATTTTTTCAAGAAAGGATCCATTCTGCTTGTCTGGTGAGATCTCTCTTTACGGTAGACGCCTTATATGACACTCAACACAATTTTGAAAGAGAGCAGTAAGCATTGCTATGGCCCATTTAGTTTAGGAGAATCTTCGACCAAAGTTTGACAATGAAAAAGATAGTTAAAGCTGTAGACTTCGTGATTTTCACCTATATTATATTTTTTTATTCGACCCTTTTTTTAAAAAAAATATTGTAATATATCTTAGGATGTCACAGAAATTATAAACGTCTATTGGGATCAATGAAAAATAGTTCTTAAAAACAACACGGACTGATAGTACTAATTGGAAGACCCTTTTTACCTACTGAAGGTTTCTTGTAAGGATGTCAAGCACATATGCCCAAACCATGCAAAGAAATTTAGCGAACAGTTTTTGTTGAAGCTCATGTAGAGTCATGAGTAGATCTCTGGGTTCTGGTGTGTGGGATCTCTGGTTCGAATTCAGGTACGGACGAAAGACCGTGCACCGAGTTAACCTAGTTCCGATCAGGGACCTGAATCAAATAATAAATAATAGATAAACTGAGACCCAAGGGCAATTGTTTCACAATCATCAAAAATTCGATTATGAGGATGAAGTCTTCACAACCTCCGCTCCCCAGGCCGCAAATGGGTTGTTTGGCTTTGTTGCCCACAACCGAAGATTGGCATCTGCTATCGTTGTTGTAAAAAACAAACAAACCAATAAAGTTATAAAGTGTCATTCAAAAATAACAAATCTGTTCATTTAGAACTGGTGACAAATAACACCACTGTACAATTTAATGCTTATTTGTATGAAGATGTTTGCAAATGTTTCCGTTGAAGTAGAATTTATAATATTAACTTTATACTTAAGAATGTCAACAATATCCTCAAGTGTTTTAAAGATTTTTTTTTGGTTTAAGTTTAATCTAATTTCGTTATTAGTATATTTTTATCGCTGCATTCTGACAAATAATCGAAAATTAAAAATAAACTTTAATTGGGAAAAATGGCACAACTCAACTAGTGATTCTTATTGATATTCAAAGGATAAATTATGCAAATATTTGCATGTTCATGTATAAAGTATAATCAAAGAACAAGAAACACCGGAATTCTGTAAATTCAATAATTTTCAAGAGCTTGTATTTTTGCGACAAAAAAAAGCGTTAAATTTAATTTACTATTCTCCTAAAATTTCCAATAAATCTTTTTGCTCTAGATATCTTCATTTAGTCTTCAAAACAGTATTACATTCTCCATGCTAAAAAAATTAATTAACGTTATTTTAGTATTAAATTGTTTTAAGCTAATGCGCCTTATTTGATTTAATTTTGATTCAATTTTTTTTTAATGCTAAATTTATTCAAATCTTTCAAGAATATAAAAACTATCTGCATGCACTGTAAATGCCATCCAGTACATTTATCTTCATCCAACACACAGCACATTTGACATCCAAAACGGAAGACAAAAAATCAGCCAGCCTGTAGGTACTTACGAAAGCGACAATTTAACGAACCTATTACATTTTCGTTTGTTTTATTTTTCGGTCGGTGGCTCAAGCAAAAACATCCATACGTACATTCCAAATTTAGTTTAACATTGTCAGGGGGCTGAGCTTAATCTAATCAGAAATAATGTGATTCTTCTTTTGGTTACACAAGCCAGAGTAATGTCTGGTTATTGAAAAGCGAAATGGATAAAATTCTACGATAAAAACAGAAAGTGACAGTTGATTTATGACTAATAATAAAAGTGAAATTATTTTGTTCATAGCTGTTTAACATTTCGATATTATCGTTGATTGGAGTAGTTGCCGACATGTACGACTGCGAAAGATAGATAAGTATGTAGAGCAGATACTTAAAGTTGCATAAATCGATAGAACGAAAGGACGTAAATTATTTAGTTCAGTGTTCGCATAGTAAAATGGTTCATTCCATGAGTCCACGGAGAAAAAATCGAATCTATTGTATACTTTGAGTAGCTAGAAAATAATGGATCGAAAAATAGGTGACGAAAGATAATTGTAAAAGATTGTAAGTTTATAAGATCAATAGTTAACTAGTTACAACTGGGATAATTGCAAAAAACTTTTGCAAATAAGATCATTCTCAACAGTATGTATATGTATTGCATAGATATGTACGAAGAAATCGTTGAATAAGATAGAAATAGATTTAATCCTTGTGTATTATTTTATTTAAATTTTTCCTTCATGCTACGACGCCTACTTTGGATGATTAAAGCTTAATTTCATCTAAGATGCAAAGTGTATCATCACACACTCTAACTTATTCATACACAGCACACGTATCATGCCCTCTCGTTTTCTAGTTCGCATAGATATCGCAACGAGATTTCTAAGAATCATTTGATGGGAATTTGTGTAAACAGCCCAATTTACCTGAAAGAATAATATAATACAGTGTTTGTAGCACATCTATAGAAGAAAGTTTCAAACTTACGTTGTCTTACGTGTTTTTTTTTCATTCCGTGCAGTGATTTTATTAGAATTGTTATCTTATTTTCTTTCATCTCCATTATATAATCTAGCGAAATTCCATTTGACTCTTTAGGATCTTTTTTATTGATCATATACTTTGATCAGTAAAGCAAGAACAGTATGTTATATGTAGTCCACTAAGTCATCTATCTTTTATAAGCTTGTTTCAATTTGTTATTACAAAAAGGTTCAAGCAAAAATAACTGGAATTAACGAAATTTCACAAAACAAAAATATAAATGATAAATATACCCTTGTCGTTTTTAACCCAAGACCTTTACATGTCCATTATCTTGTAAAATAACCGTAATCAAATTACCTTGATCTTATCATGGCATTATTTCTAGCATTTTACTGTTTAATATTCTCGTTTCCTTTCCCCACGCATAAAACATCTACAACTGTTGAAAACATATTCATTAAAATACTTCACTTTAAATTAAAAGGCTTTTATGTCCTTTGCAAAGTGAAAGTCCGTTTCGAACAGTGCACCGTAAACCAACAAGCAACAAGCCTTTTCATCAAGAGACTTCTCTTCGGCAAAGAGGGATTCTTTGAACTGTTGAACAAGCCAGTTCAACAAGTGACACGCACACACATTCCACGAAGAAAGGATACGATGCGAATGTGACGACAATGGAAAGAGGCAAATAAGACATTATTTTTTTGTTGTTGAAAAAGTACCATTCGCTATTTTACTCAACGACCAGTCCTATGTGGCTCTTTAGCACTAGATACTCGGGAGGTAGGTGGTGTTTTGTCAGATGCTTAAAGGATTCTCTTGTCTGTTTAATTTTTTTAAATTTCCAATCGAGTACCTACGAATTTTTTGCTGATTGTGAGCTCGCCTTTTTTTCATTCTGTTGCCAGATTATTATTAATGTTCGAAGAACATTAGTATTAAAATCACTTTGGCCAAAAATTCATATATACATATATACACATAGTCACAAAATTGAAGGCACAATCTATATAAATGCCAAAATATTATTCAATGTTACTACAATTGTAGTAAATTTATCGAATTGGCATTTTATTCTGTTAGTGCGTAAACTTCTTTGTAAATGTACACCAAATTAATACAAAAAAAGTCGGATCTATCACAAAGTTTGCTATTTTGATGTCAACTGTACCACTTGCGAGCTACACAAAATTGAAGGCACACGTGCATCTAACAAGATATTTCGTAGAATTTGATGCTGCAATTACTTTTCATTCTTTACAAATATTGAGTTTTAGGCGAACGTTAGTGACTAGTTGAGTTAAGTGTGTTGTTTTACAAAAGCAAAATAAGTATTTGTACATAAATAAATAAAAAAAAACTGAAATGGATAAACGGAGAAAAGAAACCGCAGTTGCGGAAAGAAAAATAATTATTAAGCTTGTTTGTGAAGGTAAAACATATCGAGAAGTAGGAAAAATAGTTGGGAGATCATTTTCTTCAGTAAAAAATGTAGTCAACAAATGGAAAAATGACGGAACTTATATTAATAAAACGGGACGCGGACGAAAAAAGTTACTGTCAGTTAAAGATGAGGAATACATTCGACGGCAAATAGAAAAATGTCCAAAGAAGCCGATTAATAATTTGAGGGCTGAAGTTTCTCATATGATCCAAAAACCAATATCCAAGGAAACTATTAGAAGAACATTGCGAAACCATGGTTTAAATGGAACAATAGCCCGTAAAAAGCCATTTATTTCAGAAGCATATAGAAAAAAACGGTTAGAGTTTGCGAAAACTTTCGTAAATGAGGGTCCAGATTTCTGGAAAAACATAATATTCAGTGATGAAAGCATGTTCAACCTATTTGGCTCTGATGGCAGACAAATAATTTGGAAGAAAGCGAATACCGAGCTAAAGAAAGAAAATTTGTGCGGAACCGTAAAACATGGAGGAGGTAATGTGATGGTTTGGGGCTGCATGTCTGCAGGAGGAGTCGGCAACATGGAATTTATTGAGACCACTATGGACAAATTTAAATATCTCAATATCCTGAAAAGGAATTTAAAATCAAGAGCTATTAAATTAGGACTATCGGATGTGTTTTGGTTTCAACAAGATAATGATCCAAAGCACACCGCACATATTGTAAAGATGTGGTTGCTTTATAATACGCCAAAACAATTAAAAACTCCACCTCAGTCCCCAGACCTTAACCCAATTGAACATTTGTGGTCAATACTTGAGCATCAAATCCGAAAATTTTCAATTGCGAATAAATCCGAGCTGAAGTCAATAATAGCAAGGGAATGGCAAAATATTAGCCCAACCATAACAAAAAAGTTAGCGGATAATATGCCTAGAAGACTAGCAGCAGTAATCAAAGCCAACCGATATCCAACTAACTACTAATAATAAATTATTTTATGTTTTTCTAGTGATCTTGAAGTTTGTGCCTTTAATTTTGTGCCTTAAATTTTTTGTTAATTTTTTCTTTTGTTACATAATTCTTTAAAAAATTGAATTTAATAAATTTTTTTATTAATTTTTGTATTTTTAGTCTTCAATTAAATTAAAAATAAAAAAATTTGTGATAATAAAGTGACATTAGTTTATATACGATTAAGAGTTTTCATATTTATTGCTTGTGCCTTCAATTTTGTGACTATGTATATATATATATATATATATATATATATATATATATATATATATATATATATATATATATATATATATGTGTGTATATATATATGTATATGTATATATATATATATATATATATATATATATATATATATATATATATCTATATATATATATATATATATGTATATATATATACATATATATACATATATATATACGTCACTGAATTTATTATACATACAGTGGCTCACAGCTTATTTGATACAGTGACTATTTAAAAATGCAAATCACTGTAACTTTGAAATTAAGAACCCTATCCAAAAAATTTAAACGTATTTGACTAGATGCATGTTCAGCGAATACAATGCAAACAAAAAAGGTTCGAGCAATATTCTTCGGCGTCCGGTAAAAGAGAAATACCACTGGCGCAAAAAAATTGCAGCTCACAGCTTATTTGATACAGACACTTCAATGCGAATAAACTTCTATTTATCGCGCCGTTAATCGGTCTTGTTTTTGTTTCTTGAATTTTTGATTGTGTTAGACATTGGCTTAGGTAATTTTTAGCAAGATCTTGTAAGCTGAAGTGCCAAAATGAGCCAAAATTGTAAAATGGGTCATGGCACCACAATTGAACAGCGCGAATTGGTATTAAACCACTTTGAAAAAGGACAAAGTGTTCGAAAAATTGCTGAAAGTGTGAGTTTGAGTGTCTCTACAGTGCAGCACATAATTGTACGCTTCCTACACGAAAATCGGGTAGAAAATAAGAGGAGAAATGCGCCAAACAATATTTTCACCGTATCTGATGAACGATACATTGTAAGGAAAGTGAAAGCAAACACAAAGATTTCCGCTCCAAAATTGGTTACTGAGGTTCATCGTGAATTAAGGAAGTCATGTAGTGCTGAATCCGTCCGACGAGTGCTTCGCGACCATGATTTCAGGGTCCGAGTAGCTCGTAGGAAGTCTTTCATTTCCAAAAAAAATACAATAAGCCGATTTGCCTTTGCCAAAGAGCATGTGGGAAAGCCATCCGCGTTCTGGAATTCGGTTATTTTTGCGGACGAGTCCAAGTTTAACATTTTTGGCTCCAACGGAATGTCATATGTTTGGCGCAAGGCAAACACTGAGCTAAACAAGGAGAACCTCAAAGCTACTGTGAAGCATCGTGGTGGTAATGTGATAGTTTGGGCCTGCATGTCCGCAGCCGGAGTCAGAAATTTAAAGTTTATTGGGGAAACAATGAACCAAACAAAGTACCTTGATGTACCCAAAAACAATTTGCTGCAAAGTGCTAAAAAACTGGGTGTTCGCGACCAATTTCAGTTGTACCAAGACAACGATCCAAACCACAAGTCGGGAATTGTGCAGTCCTGGCCAATTTGGGATTGCCCTCATTTGATGTCTCCGCCGGCACAGTCACCAGATATGAACGTCATTGAGAATCTGTGGACTTTGTTGGATAATAACATTAGAAAACACAAGATTTCTAATAAACAAGACCTGAAGAAAGTACTGCTAGAGGTATGGCAAAAAATTACTCCTGACATCACAAAAAAACTCGTTGATTCAATGCCGAATAGGCTCCAGGCTCTGCTTAAGTCTAAGGGCTATCATACTAAGTATTGGAAACAACTGGAAACCTCATAATTCACAACAATTTTAATGTTTAATCAAACTGTATCAAATAAGCTGTGACATGAAATTTGTTATTACTTTTAGTTTTTTTGTTTTTTAAGATGTAAAACAGCAACTTTGTAACAAATATAAACTTGTTTAATAAACAACAAACAATTGCCTTCAAAATGGTGTTCAAATTTTTTTGATATTGTTATTATGTATTGAGTTATTGCAACTTAATTTTTTAAAGAAGCACTGTATCAAATAAGCTGTGAGCCACTGTATATAAATTCAGTGACTATTTCTCGGGAACGCGCCATCCGATTAAGCTAAAATTTTCAGGATGCATTGGTGCATATGCAAAATAGGTCCAGGGTGGAAGCAGGAAATCGACACTCTCCATCTACGGGAAAGGGGCTGTTTCGTCCTTCGGCACCATCTTTAATTTGTCGGATGGACAAAGCTCCCCATTACGGATATTGGTGCTATGCAGCTTACAGCAGAGCCCGAACATTTATTTTCAGCCAGTCTTCTGCCGAGATTATTCCATGTCTTTTACTGCCATCGATTTTAGCCCAGATGAGGCACTCTACCCATTAATTTGAAAGATTGAATTAGCCCTGGAGCGTTCGCAATCAATTTTGGTTTCTTCGAAATCTGCCTGCTCTCATTCTTTTACATAGTGCTTGCCAATAGACATGGGTAACGCAGCGCTGCGCCGCGCAATTGCGTTGAAGCACTAGCCATGATACCACTGCGCTGATACCGATTGTCGGTATCAGTAGCGCAGTAACGCACTTCGGTATTAGTAGCTCAGTAACGCACTTCGGTATCAATGGTGTTGGCGCTGCCGCTTTGCAATGCCAACACCATTTGGCTTGGCGCGGAGCAAAGATATGAGTTGAGTATACTTACCTCAAGTCTGTTTGATGCAAAGCAATATACCTACGCGTACGCACGTTTGGAAAGATACCTGAATGGGTACATACTATAGCCTGGGTATTTTAGGGTATTTTATATCGGAAAATTAGTAAGTTCAAATGTGGGTTGCTCTCGTTCCATACAAGCTTTTTCAATCAAGTTTTTTTGAGTGAATCATAGCGTCATGGTATCAGCGCAATGCTACCAGCGCCGTATGTAAGATCATGGTATCATAGCGCATTGCGCTGATACCACTGCTGGCGCCGGTATCAGTGTATCAGCGCTTCAAATTTTGCTGCGTTACCATGTCTACTTGCCAACGTAAGGTCTTTTTGTCCTTGTCAGACAACGTCTCAGGAGGTACCTTACCTAGCTTCTTTAGAACTTTGAAGGTTGGATGCAGAAAGGAAGTGGCATTGGAGGCGATCGGCGTAACTTCGCCTCTGATAAGATAAAATGAGTTGAAATCAGATCAGTTGAAATCCACTCAATGGGTTTAATCGATTATATGTTTTATTCTGCCGACATTAATCTTCACCGAATTGCCGCTAAACTAAGACTCATTTCATGTTACTTTCCATCTGGAAAAATATCTCGTTAAAAAACTTTTTCAATTATTTGCTTCTCTTTCATTTAATTTGACGTTACCATACCTATATGAGAGAACACTCGTACGTATCATTCATTCCTTAGCTCGGTCAGTTTAAATTGTATTATTCGTAGCAATAGTTGTAGATTCATTGCCAGAAAATTCATCATAACTTTCGGAACGATAGACGTGCTCTACTCAGTAGAAACTGAAACTCAATTAGATAACACTCAAAGGGCATAGATACAATGGATGCGGAACATGCGAGGATAGAAATGTTACATATCCGACGTCGGATCATTTGTGGACGTGACATGCTGCTGAGTTTGCAGACAATATCATTTTCCGCAAGACAAGTGGTAGCGAATGACGCAATAGTACATGTGCAAATCCTCGTGTACGACAAGTATCGCAAGGTTACCGGCAGATTGTGTGGTGGTATTTTGGAAGTTAGCCAGAAAGGGTAGGTAAACCTCAATGGCATTTCGACTAGTGAATACACCAATCTAGCGCTGGGTAAATGTGCTGGATCGTCGTTTTGCATTGTGAAATGGACCTTTGCCAAAGAATGCCAGTTGACAAGCTTGATGTGTGTTTTTTAAATGTGTTCATTTCTATTCCAGAGTTTACACGAAAAGATGTCTTTGTGTTGTCTGCAAACACCTTAAGGCAAATTAGGGCAAAACAGCGGGAGTATCTCTTGACGTTAAAATGTTTATATTCCTTTGATGTCAATTTTAACAAAACATTCCCTATAACCAGATCATCAGCAAACGCTTTAAAGTAGAAAACATAACTCTGAAAGCAATCATAAGTCAAGAAATTCCAACTTGGAAATACTTACAAAATGTTTCAATCAAGGACATAGCTTTTCTTTAGAATTCCTTCTGGAATATTTAATTGATTCGTTCACTTTCTCTTTTTCTTGTGTGATCTATTTTATTTGATGTTTAAAATGGGTTGGTCAATGGTAAATACCATCGAAAATTCAGCGCCCAGTGTGGGCAATGAACAATGCAAGATTGGTTTAAATTGACGATTTCCATGAAGATTTAAATGAGCGATAAAGTGACAGCTGCTGAATATCAGACACAGAAACAATTTTAAATTAACCATGTTCAAACTTCATTCTATCCCTGCCTACCCACCACATTTTAATATGATTCGACATCCATAAATAAAATGAAATTCCTAAATTATACTCCCAGATTTGAGAAAACTCAAAAATTCATTTACAACTAGAACAAATCCCTCCCAAATCCATTAAAGTCATCTGAACTAACCGTCATTTGCATTCAAACTACAATTGAAGGTGCCTACCTGCCTTCCATACTAATGTGTGTTTTGCGTTTAGAGCACGTTATCGTAAATCATTTATTAGTCATTTAGCCTTAAACAAGTATGCCCACAAGGGTAATGGTCGAAAATTGTCGAGAAGGATTGAAATATATGAGTGCCAACATAAAACATAATTTTATGACCCGATGAAAGCTTTTGATGATGCACTGAGTAATAAATTTTCGTTTAGTGCCTCTAGTAGAAAATCGGAATGAAATAGTTTCATTCCAACAATATGTTCTTTAATTTTCGAAGCTAATGAGTGTGAAAAGCTATATGTTACGCAAAAATTGTAACGTTTTTTTATGCGAAACTAATATGTGGAGATGATCAAGCTATTAAAATAGAACATGTTGTTTTGTAAAGTTCTATATGCAGTTATAATTCATTTTGAGAAATGGATTTATATTATATTAACGGGTCATAAGATATTTTCAATCATGTGTTGTTTTTGCGGGATGATTAAAATTGAAAAAATTTTTATTCACATAGAAAATTTTATTTGACAAAGTGGTTTCGAAAGTATGCACTGATTCTCATCAGACACCAGCACACAGTGCATACTTGACTGATGTGACCACTTGCAGTTGGAAATCATTAATCTTTATTTATGCTAGTTGTGACAAGTTTTAACATCTCCTACTTATATCCATCGAAATAATTTACTCTCATAAAGGTTATTGATTTGTGATGATTGTTCCCTCCTTGTCTATAAATCAGCATAGACAACGTATATCGTCTCTAAAGCTTATCAAAGCAGAGAATATTGATGCGGGAAACTCGATTGTTTTGCGGAATATTCTATTGTTTAGATAAAGTAGGTCTAAATTCTGGCGCGACCAATAAATTATGCTTTGTTTTTGTGGATGTCTTTTCTCGTAAATTACAGTAAACTTTAAATGGTCATAGAAGTCTTTTTTAATTTCGTCCAAAGGCAAATTGAAAATTTTTTCAGGACTCGAAATCTGAATAAAGGATCTGTCAATTTAATTTCATTTAGACTCAGGGTACAAAGGTAGGCGGCACTCTATCTTTCAGCAGGGCCCAATTAGTCGAAAGATGCTGTCATTTAAGGCTTGCTGGCCAGTATCTATTACTAAATATTCAAAAGAGTTATTGTGAAAAGCGCGGAATTTCGAATGTTTTTATCCAAACTACTTTTTTACATTTACTGAATATTTCGTCCATTCGAAAAAGCGTTTAACAAAATTGGAGGCTTAAATCAAAGCAATCTTTTTGAAACTGTTATTTTTCTATCAAGAGCTAAAAAACGGCTTTTGAAAAAATAAAATAAGATAAATCGCTAATACAAATTTCAAATAGTGCATGCAAATCTCCGCTGAATTAAATGCGAGGACACCGGACTTGGTAAGAATATTCAAGTAGAAAACAAACAAAGATACGATAGAAACGAGCATAAATGGAAATTCTAAAACTATTATGGGAGCAACGTATAACGAAGCCAGCAGAAAAGCTTTTTCGATGAAATCGAAATGAACAACGAATGTCAATTTTCGATTTATAAAAACAGAAAAAATTTTTTTCGAGTTTTAAATCACCTTAAAGAACGAAGTAATCTGCAAAGAAACGGGAAATTCAGGTATCAACTAAAAGCTTGGAAAAGGCTGGTACTGAGTTAATCGTGGAGCTGAATTTCGACAAGTCTCCATTATCTGGTCATTCTTTGGAGCGAAAATTTTGACAATTGTGAAAAGCGTAGACACTGCTCTTTTCTGACGCATTCAATGAACTGCACATACTAAATTAGCGTGAAATGATTGGAGACAGGTGTCAATGCCATCTACATTTTCAACTTCGAAGCAATTTTTCACGCTAAGAACTGAGTACAACTCTTGCTTATATTCAAGCTAAATTTCCGCCGGAACAATTCAATCAATCAAAAATTCAAAAATTTTTAAATCGAAGACAGCTTAGTACTGTATTGGATTTCAAGACATTTAAACTATCAGTCTAGAGTGGACAAGACGATATAAATTATCATCGATAAAGTGATTAAATAGTAAATGGTTGAAAAATCGACCCTTGAAGGACAGACATCAGGAAAAGGAAAAGTTGGCGGTATCGGGTTTGGGAAATGGGTGACGAAAAATGTCAAGGCTCAAAATATCATCTACCCATAGCTAGGCACATCCTTTTCTATTGGAGAAGTAATTGTCTTCAAGTTTAATCCTCGCATACTCTAGTCCTGTTGGAGTTTGTAAATCAGATAACACTCCCTGGTTTACCTCGCAAGTTGCTTCAGTGCAATTGATTTGGCTCCCTGGACATCAATCAATCAGCTTGATTGATCTTCCATTAGTAGGCCGACTTCTAATAACTAGCTTATCAACACCGAAGTGAACCCAAAGACATACCCGCCACTCATGGTCCTCCAACTTTTTTGTTGAACGCAATGAAAGTGAACCAGCACACTTTAAGAGCCAGTGATGCTCTCACTGGGTGTGGTTCGCCATGCTAAAGACTCATATCACAATAAAGTGCGCTTCACACTAGCTCGGTAGGTGTGAAAATGCCACCTAACCTTAAAGGAGGTGGCATTAAATTATTATTCATTTTAAACAGAAAAGCAAGTACCTTTCGTTGCAGTAGCTTGGTAGGTGTCGGAACAACATTATTTCATGCACCAGCTTTAGGTATGTGTGGAAGCACTATTTTCCAAGTTCCTAGCTGCGAGCAAATCAATCATCAGGACCTTCCATGTAGCATAATGTTCTACGCAGCTCCTTGACTACATGAAAACCTCGCCCAAGCGATCAAAGTCTCGATAGCCTTGTTTTAGGGACATGATAACTGGTGATTGCTGGTTAGATTTGCTTTGGTGGCACCCTACCATGAAATTTTGATGAACACACCAACTAACTTGCTTAGAATATTCGAGGTCCTGTTTATACTTTAATTTTGCCACATTTTATCTGAGATCTAATTAGCATTTTTTATGCACTTATTCAAATTCTAAAAGAGCTTTAAGTTATTTTATACTATAAATAAATTATCAAACACAACTTGAATTAATCGAATTAAATAAATACGTAATTTATCTTAAGAAAATAATCAAGCACTTCCACGAATACCGTATTTCTAGTTTGTTTATTTGCTAAGTTATTTAAAGCATTCTTTTCTGTAAGAAAACATTTTAATGATAGAAATAAATAAGCATTTCCTAAGAAATAGATAAAATACTGAATTACATCTGCGTAGACTAATTATCAATTAGTTTTTCCCACAAAATAATTACTTGAAATCAAATATTCCTAAACGAATTAAAACGCGAATTACATGAATAATGCAAAACAAACGCTTACATTCCATTACGATGTTGCCGTTCGAATTGAATAAAATACATTCTATTCGTACATATTTTTTTTTACATTGTGCAACACTTAAATCCCTTGACGTGGATCCAAGCACTTTAAACGTTAATGCTACCCGGCGTCAACCGTGTCCAATTCGCTGGCCTGGCGATAGTACGGATTTTCCCGGTATCGATTGCATCCCTACGAATTTTCATATTAAATTTTTATAGGATATATAAAATGAAACCAAACAGACAATTTGCTTCTCACCATTATCTCTTCCCCGTCTGCTCCTCTTGCACTGTCGTTAAATTCAGATATCGTAAACTATCGAAATAATCGTTGGTGTTTACAGGGACACATACGCAGCTCAGGGGGCTTCATTTAAAATGGCCAATTACTACTTTAAATGTCTTCAGGGAATAATACAGGTTATGGTAAACGTTTGGTGTAAAACAGAGTGATGAAAAGTTATAGTCCTTGTCGTAATTTTATTTAAAAAGAGAATGAAATCGACTTAAATCTTTTCGAAATTAAATTGACTTTCATTAATCATAAAGAATAAATGAATAAATAATGTGGTTTGTTTCTTCACAGGACTCAAAACTACGTCAGATCGTAACGATGGGCCTGCAAGATACACTGGAAGAGAAAACTGTAACCGTTTGTCATGGTTCAGACTTTGTGAATGTAAATTTCGTGAATTTCTGCTGCACCCGGAAAGATATAGCACAAGTAAGTATGCACTTTGAATTAACCAAAAAAAAATCTTTAGCTTTTTAAAAGATGAGGAAACTAAAACAGAAGGATCTTACTTCATTAATTCATCATCGTCCTTATTCGTAGCCGCTCGAGTCCTGTTAGCTCGTGCATTAGTGAAGTATTAGCATTTCAAAGTATGCGTTCGCTTAGAATCCATTAGTGTAACGGTAATGCCTTTTTAGCATAAATTCCTATAGAAAATCAATATCCTCTTGTTAATGAATTTCATGCTGCGTTTCTTTTGTTAAGTTTTCTTCTTGTTTATTAATGATGTATACCGGGGATTTAAAGCGAGACTTAGATAGGCTCTACGTCCTGGCACTGCTTTGAGCAATGTATTGTTGATATTTTCATGTGCTTGTATGCATTTCGTGCAAATTGAAAATATGTGGGGCTTAGGGGGCAGCACATTGAGCTTCCACTCGCTTCCCCAACTTTTCTTAGGTTTCACGAAAACGATGTTGATTTTCATCGAATACTGGCGAGGAGATTTTATGGAGTAGTTTATGTTTATGATCACCCTTCATGGTCGTTAGTTGGTTTATTGCATAGAATTTTTATGCGCGAGAGTGTAAGCTGAATGAAAAAGAGCTTAAATGAGTGGAAACGTTAAATGTATTTGTAGTCTACGATAAAGCGTTAACTAGTACTTAAATGTTGATGTGGGTCGGGATCAATTTGGTTTAGTATGAAGATGAGGTCATGGTTCGAAAGAATAAAAAAGTTTCCATTCTGTCTTAATTGTTCTATCCTGACATTTCTATCCTTTTACGCATATAACAATGAAATTACTTCCTACAATGTAGTTTGACTCGGTCTGATATATACTATCTTGGTTTATCGCTTCGCCTGGCAAGCGCTGTTTTTGTCAGTTAAGAAAAGTGATTCTTAAAGATTTCATTCGCGGCTAATTCTGAAATAGGTTTTATGTCTAGAATTTAATAGGATCTATCAAGAGAACTCGGTAGTGTCAGTGGTAGATGGGTGTAGCTAGTGTGCCGTAAAATATTTATTTTATTACTTCCACACTAGCGGTGCAACAAACTTCGATCTTGAAATTTCTACAATATAAGACCACGGCCTTCCTAATCCGTAAGTATTTGCCAACAACTATGATGCTTAGTAGAACTAATTGCAAACACTTATTCGCGCCATCTCCCGGTAAGAGAGAGGGTAATATTGAAAAATATGTAGTACTGTGAATGCAGAGGTTAATTATGAATTATGAAATCAGACACTCCGTCAGTCTTGTTTTTATTCTTCAGTGCAAGAAAAGGGAAACTTGGGATCAATTCTTCTCAACAGTGAAGCAATCGTCACTTTTCTCTTCTTTAGTGGCACATAGTTGTCCCACTTACCAAAGATTACTTGAATCCTGTGAAACCCTTGAATCATACTCGCTATGTGGTATACTTTGGTAGCTATCAAAATTTCTAAATGCAGAAGCTTTAGCGGGGAACGGCTATCCAGACTCGTCGGCCGATGTACATCCCCGTCATGAGTGTCGTATGGGGGCTGTCAGTTCGGGGTAGTGTATTTGTTGGTGCCATGAGGAGTGCAGATTGATCCACCCCGCCAACAGGTTGGTAACGGAGCAAGCATCGCTAGATGTTTTACATGTGTACTTGGGTCTAAGTGATCAAGAAAAGAAGAATAACGGATTTTTTTTTACAACAGACCTTTAAGTAATCAAAAAACAATCATCTGTTGCCTTGTCGGTAAACTAACTCTAACTAAACTTGATAAAAACTTACATCAAAATTACATTTTACTTAGCCGATGAGTGTTTTAAATTATGATATAAAATGTAAGTGTATAGTGTTTGTGTAGAGTTGTGGATTGTATGTGGACAGATGTGTTTCCAAAAAATTGATACAAGGTTGGGAAATACTATGGGTCCGGTTCTTGGATCATTGTCCGATCACTAAGCGGTCTTTGCCTAATATAGGAGGAGATGGAAGGGACTACTCGTCAAAACATGAACTTAAACATGAAGCGATTGGAACACTCGACCCTTCTTCAATCATCGCTCATTCGAGACGTTTTGTCACTAATCGTGGAACCTCCTGCATTCGTGCTGATCTAGCGTCATCATCGTCCCAACACATCCCTAAGAGGGCAGGTGCCCTTTCATCACTACGGTGTGGTTAGCATATAATTAAGGACACATCTCTTCCCGGGGAATTATTCTTGTACAGGCTCCGAGCCATTACGAGCCATTATAACCTCTGGAAGGAAACTTAACTTTATCATGTCAAAACTTACACCGACATTTCACAGGCCCAAGCGCAAAGTAGTATTAGAGATACCATTGCTTTCATCAGTACGAATGATCAGACAAGCTGTCGCCCGTGTGCGAAATTTTAAATCGGAGCACTATAGCTGCCCTAGATCCTCGCACATAGTGGAAATTGCTCCAGAACTTTCGGATTTACTAGACACGCAGGAACTTTCTGACACAGTAGCAGCAGCATCAGAACTAAACAAAACCGAACTGCAGGAAGCTATGGTATCGCTTTGACGACTGTTTTGAAAAGAGGCGCATTTTCTATTATGCCCGTAGGCAGTCTGACACCTATAGTCCCACCTATAGGAGGCAAGCTGGTACGGAGGATGCAAATGGTACTTCCAGAATTATCCTACTTCGCCCTAATGCCTCGGTTTCGCCACATACTCTCATAGCAGAGCTAAAACCGGGTAAAACTGAGCAGTATCTACCTTTAGCTTTGTTGCATTTCAACTTGCAACCATAAAATGTGCATGCTCCACCTAGTCACAGGCGCTTTCGTTATCAGCTGTCTTTTCTAGCTACATTTTAGCTAGCCATTCTTACGTTATAAGTTTTGCTATGATTGAGACTGATATGTCCTTAAATACCACTGGAATATTCTTTGTCAGTATACATCTTCTTCATATCCTTCCTAATGAATGTCATTCAAAGTTTATTCCTCAGGCACTAAATACCAAAAGGTTTTAAATACCCCAGGCACCAAATGCCAAAAGGTAAATATCAAGGTTTAAATTCATCAAACAATACCGAAATCTAAAACTGTTTAGTACAGCTATAGGTATTATATTACAAAGTTTTGATTTGAAACCTTAATCACAGCTGAATCGTACATGCCCATGTCCAATCATTCAACAAGTTTGACGAAAACAATTACTATTATTAATATGTCGATAGAAACTCATCATAACGACTTAGATCCCCAGTCTCTGTCAATGTCTAGAAACAAATCACCCATAAATGCTAACCAGCATTTGAATTAAGCCTAATTGCTCCATTTGGGACTCTGCCCGTTTGCCATCCAAAGAGTTTCTGGACCATTTGCATGTATGTGTTTACCGGAGCATCTGGTATTCATAACGGTACTATTTACGCTTTATAGCTTTATGTTTTCCTTCCATTTCACTTTATCTGACTTCGATTCCGTTGATCTTAGCTATATTCCTCACCGATCTGCCTGCAATTAATTGAGGTAAAACAGTATTCAAAAGCTTGATGTAACGACTTGCCCCTGCAAGGAAAGTTCCCTGGCGACGTAATAATGTGCTATTCCGAGTATGACGATGGCGAGTAATGTGGCCGAATAGCCAGACGATTCGATGCTTTCCAGCAAACGGGACTCCTATGATATCTTAATAATTCGATGGCGATATCATAACTGTACTGTTACGGCAGTTTTTTTTCCGTGTTATTATGACCGCATTATTGAATAGGCGGATTGCCTAACAGAGAGGATTTATGTCGGAATAATATGATCCTAGGAGAAAATTTATGGACAGATTGTGTGAATAATGTAATAATGAGGAAATATGGATGATATATGAGAAAATGTGGAAAGATGAGATGGATCGAATATTATGATTTGAAGAAGGTACTTATCGCTGCGGATTTAGAATGTAGGCAGTGTGTGAAAACATTGGTATATCCAAGCTTTAACCGAGATTCATTGATAATGAATGTGGTAATAGCAACGAAAATTCAAGCTTGTACTATAACACATTAACGTTTGCATATCCTTTCTTTTCAAATATGAAGCATCAACAAAATGAAACGCGTTAGCTTAAATTTATGGATTTATAATGGTTGCCTCAGGCTCGGCGTTCACTGCAAATCAAATACCAGCCATGTTGGCAACAGAGCTTTCCGCTAAAACAACATCTAAAAAATGACTTATCACTCCGTGATACGGATATTTTTGCCTTACCCACTAAATCGATACATTTTCGCTTGCACGGAGGACATTCGGTCTCCTACTGTTCCGTCTTCAATCTAATTTTTCAACTCGTGTACATTTATACATGTGCCCAGGCCGAATGTTGATCTAGCCTTAGCATTGCGTCGTCTGTCTATACGTTGTATGTATGTCTCATTTGATTTGGACTGCGGCATCACAACAATCACAATTACGTTGATGTTAGCATTTATTCTATTACGGAATCCATCATTCCTAACCAGTGTCGTCGCGTCAATCTGGGTGTCCGTATGCTTACTGGCAAAAGCAAATCAAAAGGAAATGAATCGTGGATTTTACGACTTTATTTACGTTTATTTCTTCGTCATCGGAAGCTCAGGAGCTCGTGTTTCTGCCGACGACCTTTTTTCATGAAAATTTGTTACAAAAGACACGGTTTCCTGTTTATGGATGAATTTCAGTGGTTTTTATGATTGGAACTTATATTTGGATGTCGGGATTTTTCAGTTTGATTTACCATAAATGAAAAACATGTTATTCTTGGTACGGTAGTTATTTTTGTATATTTTGGCAATGGGAAGTAAATCAGTTCATTGACCGAATCGAATGGACAAAAAGTAATAGCTACTAAACTTTGCTTTGAATTAAATGGGTTTTATGCTTTATCGATGATTGGAATTTGTACTTTTATGTTTTATCTGTCAATGAGCATTTTGAATTGTATTTCTTTGCTATCATTTATTTCGGAGATATCTTTAAAAAAAATTAAAATTCACAAATATCTATAACAGCAAGGAGATTAAAGGATTAAAAAGAAATAAAATATGTTATCTTCGTCATCACTTAATGCTGTTTTTAAAGCGATTTGAATTTTAAGTGTAGAAATCGGATTTTGTTTGGAAAAATTTATTCTGAGTCTTTGAACTCGAAAAAAAAACAATGTTGGCTCTGATAAAACTGAGAAAAAATCCTAAAATTTTTTTCAAATTAATGTGTTTCAAAATATTGACCTGAATAGAGCACATCTCTTACTAATCGTTCGAAAACATATTTTAATAACATATCAACCATCAAATTCGTTAATACCAAACATATGTTTCAACAACATTATAAGAAAAATCTTCTAATTCAATCGACCCACATTGGGCGCAAACATTCATCTTGAGCTATTGGATCGGAATAAGAGATTTCAACACTTTATTGCAACGCAAACTAGACAATTACATCGAACTGAAATTTTTGAACATTGTTTGAATAAAGGTTATTCATTTTTATTTGAAAAAGGTACCGACACAGTACCTGCTGAGTACGAATCTAAACTGGGTGCTATGGTCTTCTCTGGCTGGTGTCGAGCACCTTTGCTCCGTTCTCCTGTGCAAGTGCTTTAGCACATCGCTGGCATTTAAATAATAAAATCTTTCCGCGTCCTTATAAGTACCCTTGGAAATTTATGATCAGTCTGAATCATACTATTACGTAAACTAGCAATTGGAGAATGTTGAACACTAGTAGACATTCATTGGTTATTAAAAAGAAGTGCCAAATTTGGGACTCATATAAGTATTTCAAATACCAATTTTTCATGATAAGAGAAGAGAACTTAATGTTTTAGTGTCACAGGTGGTATCAAAACAAATTCTCATCAATCAAATTCAATTTCGAATTTGATGGAATTTGAAATGTTTACGAAAATTAATTTCTAGATATCTTTTCCATCACGACATCGTAATGGATTTTGCACTGAAAATAGGCTTTAAATATTAGCCAAGCTACTCATATAAATTCCTAGTACTCACATAAACCAGGTCTTTCCATATGGTTGATATTCGAAAATTGCTAAAAGCAGCCATGTAGCTGCCACTCAACGCCTAAATACTGCATAGCTATCAATATATTCTTCATTCAACTGAATAAAAATGTCTTCTCAACATCAAATATAAACAATAAAAATGAATTCAACTGATATGTCAACATGCTCCTTAATCCTGAATGGCGCACAAAAAAAATAAACTACAAAGTGAATTCACATTTTTGATTCAAAAATTTTCAAATATGATTTGGCGCCATATACGTCTCTTTTTAATTCAAATAATCTCACTTCATTTCAATAACGCTGTATCAAAGTGAGTCAACGTTGTATCAAAGTGAGTCTTGCTTGTTTTAATGTTTTATTTTTCATTCAATGATGAAATATTTTGATTTGAAAATAAAATTTTTATAATAAAGTGGAATTCAAATAAGATTTCCTTTTGATTTAAAAGTGTTTCAACTTTTGATTTAAAGTGATTCTAAAAAAATGTTAAGTGATGAAATTTTTCTGAGTGTAAGTTCCCGTGAAAAAAGTTTCTGAAGCTTAAAATATAGGTAAATTAGAAGAGGTTTGCCGTTCATGTCCGATGTGAAATTTCAAAAGTTTTGCTTTAGATTTGTATATGAGTTGGTTTTTGTTGTAAAAGTCGACAATTTTTCACGAGAGTCGATGAGTTGAAGGTTTTCACTTTCTATGCCTGCAGTAGCTGCAGGGTTGCCAGCACGCTCATAAAAACGATAAACGCACATCAAAACTACACGAGTCTACAATTAAATAACATCTATATGTCCTTGAAATTTCATAATGAGCTGATAGTCTGGTCAAAAGTTATCGCAATTCAGACATTTTCAAATGTTTCCAATCTTATTTTAGGCACCTAGCGCACACATAGGGCTAAACATTTCAAAATTATTATATTCACATTTAAAGCACGCTCAAAATTCATTCCATAAACTTAAGTTTTGCAAAAATTATTTGTTGACAGAATAATAGGTATATTTAAAATATCAATAAAATAGCCGCCGGCGCCAAAGGCCTAAAAATTATTAACATTTGGTGAGACCTGCCACTATCCTGAAAATGTCAATTCAATCGGATGGCCCGTTCCCGAGCAAAAGGCAGTGAAATGTTTCGAACATTAGTTTGTTTCGAACATTAGTAAAAATGGGCCAGAAAATCCCGGCGAGAAACTGAATAAGTGTTCCATAATCGACCAGAATATCCCAGAGAGTGAGACACTGGACGTGTTCGATAATTGTCCAGAATGTTAAAAACATCGACGTGAGCATATAGTCTAAATAGTCTATCGACAAATTGGGGAAGTCTGCCCGATCAAGTGAATCAAGTGATAAGCAGCGAAAGATAGCGGATTATTTTTATTGAGGTGTGAGAATTATATGCAGACGAACGTTTTCCGCGATTTAGTTGAATAAAAGCGTGTTTAGTACCAAAAACAAACTGTTTTATGGTAAAATTTGACTTGATGCTCTGCAACCCGAGCATTTCATTGCCAGGGATTGATCAGTGGTAGCAAGTGCGAGAAACTGAAGAAAATACAAACCCACAACCACGAGTCTAGATCAGAGACTCTAGTTTAGATCATTATAACCGCAGTGCCACAAAAAAACGTATCTACAGACATGATTTTTGTTCTACTTATAAATTAGCATTTAGATATAATTGTTTTAACATTTTCTGTGATCTAAGCCGTTGAACAGCTAACCACTCTTCAGAAATATTCTTTCACAGGCAACAGATATGCCAACGACCCCTGCTATTCTTTCTTGATTAGGTTCTGGTAAATATTTTTAGAAGCCTAGAAATATATATAATTACTGAGATAAAGTTCGGCAAACTACGGTGGGTAGGACACCTAGCTCGAATGAGTGAATGGATCCTGCTCGAAAAACCCTTTGCGGCAGATTTTACAGCAGACGATAGCTTGGGAGACCTTGCCTGCGCTGGAGAGATGGCGTTGATCAGAACGCTCGGAGTTTAGGGGCGCCCAATTGGATTACATCGGCTCCCGATCGGGACCGATGGAAAAATTGGTTGATGGAGACCAGGGCCGGACCCCGGTTTTAGCGCCGACGATGATGATGATGAAATATTTTTTAGCATTCACGTTATTGGTAACTACAGTAGTTTCCAGGATGTCAACCATCACCAAGTTGGCCACGGATTGGCTCTACACATTCTGCTACTCACTACACAGGCCGGTTCTGATTTTTTGGTTGCGCATGATGGTCCTCTTTGATGCAGTAAGAAAAATCGCTCCCAAAGCCATTCTGCGCCATCACCACTTCCATGCTTCATCACTACCGGCTGTTAATGTGCAAAAATGTCGGCCCCAAGGCACAACACATGATCACAACAAATAAACAAGTGTCGAAACAACTCAATCAGAATATAGTGTGTCGACGCTGTTGGGTGCATGTGATTGATTCATTATGATTGCTTCAGTTATTTGTTAACCATCTCTAGTGACTACAGATCCCAGGCATCCCTGTTAAATTATTTTTTTTTGCTTTATCTGCCATATAATTCTATCTACAGGAATGTGCTATTGACGCGAACTATAGCCAATCTGCAAATAACACTTTGTGTCATAAACATTGCCTGACTTTGTCGATGGTACTCAAGACCAAGCTCTAATAGCTACCTTGTTTTCTACAGGACTTAAATTTGGTCTTCTGCTACAATTCATTTGTTTCCTGGATTCGGAAGTAGCAATTCTCTTTTCACTGAGTTATTCGTACCGGTACTAAGAGTATTGGATTCGACATCTACAAACGTTTTAAAGCAAAATCAGTGCTTTCTTTCAACGAGAAATCTATCGACTGTAAAAAATGTGATCCAGATTCTAAAAATAGGCTAACGAACAAATATTCGCAAAAAAACCGATGTGCGTTTATCGCACAAATGTAAAACACTCGAATGGTCCTTATGCCTTTCATACCCAACTTGAAAATTAAGCATGGCTGCATTTGAATACGCAATCAAATTTTATGAAAAGAGTTCATAGAGCTCTCGATCCGCTTCCATAGCCTTTGAAGTTCCACCCCGAAGCATTCCAAATGCATACTAAAGAAATGTGAAAGTACTTTAAATTTAGGTTGAAATAGGTTACGTAGCAAGTTTAATTTGATAAAGAAAGCACTATAAATCAACTAGAGGTTTTAGTTCCGATCGTTTGAGTTGTGACAACCGTACTTTTAAGAGCATACATCCAATAGAATAAAAAGCAAAAATAATATTTAAAATATTTAATATTTAAAATCGAGTCCGTTTTACTTTGAATCGACGTTTTAAAAAAAAAGCTTAGTCACGAGTACTGCAATGAACGACTAAATAGCTTTCATCAAAACAGCAGTTCACATGTTTTCTCTCTTTTGCTTCATTCCATTCAATTCCTTTGAATATCCTCAAGTGTCCTTTTTCCATAATTTGCATACAATTTCTCGAATTCAACGTGTATTTAGATGTGACCTTTGCAAAACGCTGTACTGACTGTTTAAATCGATAGTAGTCTCGCTATGAAAGACTCGTACAAAACATAGTTTATTTGAAAGTCAGCACCAGTGGCAACCAAGTACTCGAAACAAGCAGCAAGAAAACCAAAAATCTCATTGTTGTCGGCAGAAGTTCAAGATGGAATTTTAGTTAGAATTCAGTACACCACACCAAGAAGCACCGAACCAAGAATAACTATGATAGACAAAAACAGTTTCACTTGCGGCAAAACTTGTGAATGGGGAGGCTATGCTCGACTGTATTCGGTGGCTGCACGGTTTTGTATCTTTGCCTCCACACGGCGTTGCGCCTCTCTAAGGATTGTTTCCATCGCTCTCATATTTTGGGTGGACGCCAAGATGTCTAGAGTCTGATTTATTCATTGACCATAAGCTCAGTAAAGTGGCCCATTGACTTGTTGTCGGTTGGAGAGCATGACGAGCGTAAACCGCCATTGTATGTGGGTATTACGCTTGAAAGAAAATCGCGAAATGAATACGTATTGCTGATATACTGGTTAGACAACGACAGAACTGTAAAGCGTGGGATTAAAATAGAAACTGGCTCTCAAAACTTTTCGAGGAATTGAATGTATCACCGTGCACCAATTTTGGGATCCCAAAATAAATTATGTGAGGGTTCATCCCACAGGTCCCATAACCTGTATAAATTCATCCTGATGATGCCTGAAAACGTAACGATGCCATTCATTCATCCACTCGTCTAAAACAACATCAATAAAGTAAATTGGTTGATAGCCCATAGAAACGTGGAAAGACGTTCCCACTCGCAATCAAGTGGACAAGCGAGTATTAGACATCACCCAGCACATGTGCGTCATAATTTCTCGACACATGAAAGTGGTTCCTTTGCCATCAAAAGCATAATGTGTGACATAAAATTCGTTCGTTGAAATCATTATTCGGAAACCTTTACGACCGTTTCGCAAGCTCGTCTCGCTGACATCTATAAAAATTCAATAAAGCAAATGAATAAGATAAGTCAAAGTATACATAAGTTTTTCCTGGAGGCATTTCATTTCAACTGAAAAGCCTGCTTCTTTCTGAAATTGGTTTCGTTTTCGCATGAGACATTTGGTTTTTTCACGGAAAACCCGTAAACTAGCCAAGCGTGTGCACGTTTTCCGATTCAAGTCACTCGCTTTTTTTTCGAGAATAAATTTCCACATGAAACGTTATCTGTCAAAGGAGTCGCTGCAAAAGAAAGTTGTTACCGTCAAATGTAGAAAAGCTCTGTCACGGGCAATAATGGAGCACAAGCATGCATCACCGTTCCGATAAAATGCCACCGAAATCATTGCGTTTCAGGAGTGAGCCAGCACTAATGGATTGGGACACGCACTAGGACTTTGTTGTCACCTATGAGCAGGTAACGAATTACAAGTGCTTGCCTTGTGGGGCAGGTCATAGTATCTAGTAAGTACGTATCTTAATGGGGCAACAAACTAGATAATCGAGAAAAGTAATTGATAGATCGGAAACAATTTCCTCGGTTGGTTTGTTCGAAAAGAAGGGCGCGAGTGATTTACGTGCACTTGACACAAGTAGAAATTATCCTTCAATTAATCGATTCAACTTTCGCTTCAGAAGCATCTGTCCGAACTTTGCACGCTAACTCTTTGTTATTTGATAATTAGTAAGATAATTAGCTTGGTATACGGGAGGAAACTTCCAAGTCTGTGGTCTCTAGTAGTCGTTTAAAGGTCGAATCAGATGTATATACATATTCAGTTACAATGTAGGTATGTCTGATAGCTTTGAAGATATTCGGATAGCAGTTTCACTGAAATCTAATATCATTCTAACGAAAAATAGCAACAATAAGATGAAAAGAAAGAAGCAGAGAAAGGAAAATTTAGCATCATGTTTGATGTGTTAAAAGGGAACATGTGTGAATACTGTCATCCGTAGAATAAGACCAGAACTGTTTTATTTGGAGACCAGAATCACGTATCAATGTTTTATCCAAATTCTGGGTTTTACTCAAAACCAAGTAGATTTTTCTTGTAATTTGGGTTTAGAATTGCGAAAAAGCAAGAATTGTTGCAGTGTAACAATATATATAAATATTTTATCAATTAATCAGGCAATGTCTTGATCGAGAAAATAACGACCCAAGAAAAATAGAATGAACGACAAAAATTTATAGCATAAATATATAACAAACAGAGGGTGCTGAGACGAATACAGGGACGTTATTAGGCTCTACAAATGCGAAATACAGAATACAAGATAAAGCTCCTGTAAGGAGCTGGTGAAATTGAGACCACGTAGCAAATGGCGAGACCTAAAAAACTGCTTTCTAAGAACCCTGTTATGCCAAGCTTTCATTGCAACCCAAATAAAAGATGGACTAGTAACAGCACGGAAAGGTTCAAACTCACTTTGTGGGCTTTTGGATGTCTTCACACCCACAAACACATGCGAGCAAGTGAACGGCTAACTCTTGTGCCTGTAGCCTGGATAATTCTTACGCTTGTATTTATACCCTTTCTTTTAGGTACCTAGGTAAAAGCAACCATACGTATCTGAAAGACTAGAGAACAATTAGTCTGAAGTCCTTTCTCCTCAAAGTATTTGAAAGACAGTGACTTTACATTAAGGAGAGACTAGAATCTCAAACTTTATCGGGAGCCCCAAACGTGTACACAAAAGGGAAACCTCTTAAAACGGCTTTTCACGAAATAGTTCTTGAAAAAAAGACACTATTATAAAATACACTTTAGGGGCCTTTCTGGCCGTTGAGAGTGCCTTCAATAGTGTGCATATAATAGCCATTATGGAAAAACTCCGCGAAACCAACGCCCCACTGCCATCTACTACTAGATTAACAACAGGCTTGAACAACATTTCATATCAGTGGACCGAGTGGGAGCGCAAATTATAAAGTGTTTCCACTTTCCGATCTCCTCTCGCTCGGAACCTAGCAGCAGCAAAATTTTATATAGGTTGGAAAGAAAAATACTCGCTGTTTTCATCTAGGCCGATGACATTGCGATTATAGTTTCTGGTAGGCTTTCGCATACTCTTGGTTAGCTCAACAAGTATGCCCTGAGGCTGGTTAACGAGTGGGCGAAAACGTGGGATCTGGCATTAAATCTTATCAAAATGATATTGTACTGCTCTCAAGGAAATACAAGATTCCTGAAAAAGAACCAATCAGATTGGGCGGGGCTAGATTAAGTCCTGAGACGCACAGCAATTATTTGGTCCTACCAATTAGAATGTGAATCTAGAGGATAGCATAAAGAGGACAAGTAACTCACACCAGCAAAAAGATGCAGCGTAAAATGCAGGGCCTCAACTCCGCTCTAACGTACTGGATCTACACAGCGACAGCATGGCCAATCCTTGCTTAGGGCTGTCTGGTTTGCTGGCGAAAAATGGGCAAAATCACCTTTGCTGACATGGCGAATAGAGTTCAGCGATTGGTGGCTCTCTGTATTAACCATGACTCCTTTCTCTGCATTAAACTTCCTGTTTCATTTCCCCCCCGCTTGACCTCATTTTTAAAAGCACTGCAGCAAAAGCTGCTACAACACTTCGGGATGAAGATCGCAAATTGCGCTGATTACTTGGTCCCCACTTTAGCTTCAATCGAAGATATCAAGCAACCGTAATGGATGGGCCAGAATAGAATCGGCTAAAGGGAACAATAGCTCTGAGCATCTATACTGACAGATCCAAAATAGCTGCAGGATTATGTGCTTGGACTGAACCGTTAAGTTCCAAGGCTTGTTATCTCGTATCACTACGGGCAAATATGACCTTGTGTCAGCTAGGGAAACCTAACCTTTTTGATTTGATGCTTTGGTTTTCGGTTTGACAATATTTATTGATTCAGTAATTGTTACTTTCTGTTACCACACATTTTTTTTGCCGTATCGCGCCTATCTCTTCGTTCTAAGTATATTTTAGTTTTCAAACTTTTACTTTCTTTTAAATAAAAATATTTTTCTTTTCTTCCGCTGCACTCTTTACTATATTCAATTGAACTGTTTTTTGATTTTTAGGCAAGAAAAGCAAAATTCATCACATTTTGTGAATTGGCCACCCAACAAATCAAAGTCTTGGTATTACTAATTTAGAAAATAAAAATATATATGCGCTGATCGCACCATGAAGATCCTATCACACCAGTTTTCATATAATTTGCACATGGCATAGATGACAATTTAGATTCGATCAATCATACGCATCGACTTCTTTCAGACTCTCTGAAAAAATTACTTTTTAGGTACACATTGTCTCATGACCATCACACCGATCGCTAATTATATTTGTGGTTTTCAGGGTCTAAAAAAATAACCAAATTTAACGGGCCTTCCGCGGCCTCTTCGAACAATTAATTTTAACACCAAATGTGCTGAATTAATATTTTGTTCCTCTTAAACTACCTATTGAGAACTAGCTCAAAAATTATCTACCAATCGCTTTTACGAGGGTTGATCCAAAAGTCGAGATAATCGGCTATTTCCAGTTCGCATAAAATTACAAAAAAAAATTGTTTGCTACCTCATATACCCACCAAGTCAGCATAAAAAAAACATAGGAATAAGCCACGATTCCAGGGAGGTACATTCATTTGAATACGAATAGTCGAAGAGAGAACATCAAAATGGAGAAAAACGAAATTAGAGTGGTGATCGAGTACCTTTTCATCCAGAAACCTAACGACAATCGTTGACCTCGATGCGACCCTTTTCACCGACGCCGAAGAAATTCAAGGTGTCGAGTTCGGCAGGGAAGTTTATGCATCACTTTTTTGGGACGCTGAAGGAATTATTATGGTGGAATATTTGGAAAAGGAAGCCACTATATCAGGCTTTTACTACCAAATAAGAAGATTGGGGAGACTATTGAGGGGAAAAAACGCGGCAAACTGCAAGCCGGAGTGCTGTTACATCAAGACAACGCACCGGTTCACAAGGCTGCAGTTGCAATGGCTGCAATTCAAGGAACAGGATTCGAGCTGCTTGAATATCCACCCTGTTCGCCAGATCTAGCTCCCAATGACTTCTACCTCTTTCCTCGGCTCAATGAACAGCTTCGGGGCAAGAAATTTGAAGATGATAGCGAAGTGATGGCCGCTGTTGGGGCGTTTCGAGAGAGTAAGGACAAAAAAATATCTAAGGGTTTTTTCTGGGTTTGAAAAAAAGGTGAACTAAATGTACAAGCTTGTTAGGAAACCATGTTGAAAAATAAATATTTTTCTTAAGTCTAATCACTTTAGATTATATTCATTATCATTACTTTTGAATCAACCCTCGTATATCACTTAGTGTGGGAGAAATCAGATATTGATCTTTAAAGAATTGCTGATTTGGTTTGCATCTCTGCAAGTTCTTATCTCGCAGACTAAGCATTTGATGTAAAATTTGCTCGCTTATGCGATTCTTCATCGTGGTTGTTCTTATCTGCAGATATGACTCACCCTTCATGCTTTTTAGTCAATCAGCGAATGAATCGGGATGCGTTCGATCTATTTTTAGCATGAAGCATGGCCTAATATGGCCATGCGTAGAATATGATCATCGCAGGAATGAGCAACTTTAATGTGCAAAGCGGAATGGCAACTTTGGAAATAGAAACTGTTCAAAATGATGTTGCGTAAATATATTGAGGTAATGTTTGCTAAAATATGCATCGTCTCCAAAAAAAAGATTTGAAAACGAGCAAGACTAATGCCAAAAAGGGAATTTAGGTATATAGATATTTTACAAATGTTTATTTATTTAAAATAATATTAGAGCCAATAATGTTTATTTAAAGGGAAAAAAGAAATATGTCGAAGAATGCTTATTAGATGCTACGTGAGCAAATCAACAATTTCATTTACAGAAGAATACAATACTGTGTCACGCAGACGTAACAACTCATTTCAAGTATCTTTAATTTGAAGAAAAATATAATGACTATTGCGTCCTGAAAGTCCTGACATCTGACATCTCTCATCGTTCCGTTACATAATACTAAATTAAATTTGAGCAAAGGTCAACCATCCACATTCGCCAGCAACGTTTGCACTTCTGCCACGAATCTGAACATGCAAGCATTAAAAACCTATCAACTAATTGACATTGTCAGCTATAGATAACTTTAATTTGAATTCTGTAAAATCTACTAAAACTTTTCATTCCCTGACACATTGAAGCAATTCGATATCGATCGCTTACCTTCTATATATAAGCTATCTTCAAAAAAACTTTCACGTTCGACATTTCACCAATTGACAACCATTATTTCCAAGCTGATATCGCTGAGTCAATTAAACCTGCCAATAAAATTGCACTCGGAACGCGCAGCCCAACACCACGAACAAGGGAATAATTTTCAATTATGGAATTATATCGGTAAAGTGAGAAATTCAATTACACTGCCCTGCCACTCGCCGATCTGACAGCAGACGACATTGTCTATGAGAATCGCATCGAAGAATGATGATTGGACTTAAAACATTTAGACTCAAAAGAATTTGAAATGTATTGTAACAATTTCCCACTAGAAAATCCAATTGAATACAATTGCCAGTTGACTGAATACGTGTGAAATTCGAGATGATTGTGAGAATTGATGCTGGAACTATTTGACACGGTTCTGAGTCAGAGATTGTTTTATAGCTCATACACGTTAATTAACTGTTTTGAACGATATATAATACGTGCGACAGTTTTTCATTCATTAAAATTTCAATTTTTTATGATTGAATTATATAATCTATCAATTATAGGATTCAACCATTTCCCATCATTTTATTTCAGCATTGGACTGATGGTTTGTTAAGATTGTCTTACAATTTAACACAGCAAAATGGTAGCACAACTTTCTATCTACAAAAGGCGCACACAAAACTTTGTTTACAAGTGGATAAGACGGGAAAAATACCGATCAAAAAGTAAGTTTTTTTGGTAAAGTTAAATTACTACCTTTATGCATTTAAGATTAAAGAAGCTCATTTTAAAGCAGCTAGATTTTCAGATTTTAACGGTTTATTATTCATTGATATATTGTAAGCATTTTGAGTAAAAGTGCAAATAAATGAATTTGAATATAAAAGATACGTAAAATTGAGGCTTTTCGGCGTCTCCTCTGCTTCGGCTGCCACCTCCTCCAATTTTTTTTGCCTTACTTATTGCACTAGGAATATCTTTTGCCGCATTTTTTTAATACTAATGAAAATATAATCTTTAAAATATTTGATTTAAAAGGGCAAACCCTCAAGATGGCATTAAAAAACATATTTCCAACTTTGATGATGCTTCTTTCAATACCATGTTATTTGCACTTATTTACTTTTGCACTTGTACTTATGCAACTATTTATTATTTGTTGCCATTTATGTTAATTCAATAGTAAATTGATTTTAAAGCCTTTATGAATTGCTTAAACCTACTGTCTGTTTAAAGGTGGGTAAATTTGGGATCAATGATGTACATAATCAAATTAATCATAACTTAAATAGATTAAAAAATAAAATTCTGTACTCTCTTAATGATGCTCTCAACATATTATTCTTTCAGCATTATCAAAATGTTTGCTTCGAACAAAGATGATCGTCGACGTGTCGAAAAAGCATTAGACATGTCCGGCTTTCCATCGGGTAAAGGTGATACACTGCACTTAACAAAATTCCAATTTGAAGACTTTTTCAATCTCTATAAGAATCTCGTCCAAAGGACTGAAGTCGAAAAGATTTTCGATGAAATGTAAGTACAGTATGCTTAAAGAAATATCTTAGAAATTCCTTTTCTCATTCACCTTCATCTGACCCTTCGTTAACTAGATATTACTATATTTAACTTATATTCTTCGTCGTTTTACTTTCCTAGCGTCATTCTTCCTTGTTTTCCTACATTTACACCCATTTTATACGAGTTGTAGCGTAAAATAATGCAAATTTTTATTATCTTGCTTTTCTTTGATGGTCCTAAATCGTATCGTGCGAACATGGATGGATACCCATATTCCGTTGTCGGGTGTGGAATAGTGTCGGAACGTCGAAACGCCGATGTATGACAACAACACAGCTAGTCGATTTCTTAAATAAAACACAACGGGATCCACGACTGAATGAAATACTGTATCCCTATGCAAATACGGCACGAGCTAAAGAAATTATACATGAATACGAGCCGAATAAATTCAATGCACAGAAAGGATATTTGAGTTTGGACGGTTTCTTAAGGTAAGTGATATGTTTTGTTTGGGGATTTATATAGATGGATATAGATTTGGTAGCTGTAAATATCCTTATTCGACGGGTATTTGATTCTTTGTATTGTTGAATAAATTAAATTATTATTTAAATTACTATTTTGAGGACTTTAACGAAATTCTTAATAATTCTACGTTTCATACAAATAATAGCAATCATTTGAATTTTAGGACTATATTTGGACAGGTTTTTAGAAATTTGGTTACTTAATTTGTTTAAGTTTAATGGAGACAACTTACCTTTTAGAATTTGGCGTGTAAATGTTATTAGCCATGTTCCGTTCACTTGTATCTACAGTTCAACTACACCTTACTTTGACGAATTTCAAAATAAAAGCTATTCCGCTGACACAGCTACCCAGAGGATTGTAGAACATTGTCCGCTTACTACAATCCATCAGCAACTTTGTATCTTTTTTTATTCTGATGGTACTTTCATTGCTTTGTGTAAGGCACAGGACTAAAGAAGAGAAATTGATTTTTTTTTCGTGGTAATAGTTTTTTCCTTGTACTGTGTATTTATTTCTCTTAATACATCGTAGATATGCCTAGTCTGTGGCTACAAATCAAAACAGACTTTCATAATCCCGCACTTCAATTCGTTTTCTCTCATCTACATTAACATATTTCTGCGACAATTGTGTAATAAACATTAGACCTTTTTGAATCGTCACATGAACCATAATAGTATTGCTGTAAACGGAATAATGTTGTATATTACCATGCATTACACTCGAACATTGCATATAAATAACAAATAAACTCTACCGAAAATAATACCCCAAAATCAACTATTATCTCGATTTGCATTTGTGAAATAGCTTTTATTTGCAAAATCATCTGCCGTTACTATACATTTTACGAGCAGTTTAAGTGTTAGGGGGAGTCTAAAGCGACATTCATAAGCTCTTGTGTGTCTGTTATAACAGTGCTAGTGTTTGTATGTTATGGGCAGTACATTCCATTCTTCTAACAAACATTCAAACCATATTTGATATCTGTTCCATGAATTTAATTTCAAACATCATTTCACCAATTTGATTTGGTGGATTAAATTCGTTCAGGTTACATTTGTTTGATGATAAGTCTTGTTTAGAAATATCTATGAAATGTAAACTCAGGCTAATGTAAGGTTATATATCTTGTAAGCTTTGCGATTTTGAAGTGGTTCATTTGAGTTATGTGATGTACATTCTACGGTGATTTGCTCAGAGGAGCATGCTTCTCTACATTTACGACGGCTGTTCTTTAAGTAAAGAAAATGGCAAAAAAAAACACCGTCCACATAGTCTCCGTTGAACTCAATACACTTTGTCCAAGGTATTCCTTTTTTTTTAATATCGTCGGTAAAATACGATTTCTCTAGGTCTGCAAAATAGGCATTCGTCTCCGCAATCACGTCCGCACTTGAGATGCATTTTTTCAAGCAAGCGATTTTTCAAATTCGGGAACAAGAAAAGTCGCTGGAAGCTTAATCTGATGCGTCAATTCATAGCGTAATTTATGAATTTTCGCCATTGCAATTGAAGGCTTGTGAATGGGCGCATTGTCGTGATGGAAGAGCATTTTTCCCTGCCAGACGAGGCCATTTTGTCTTGATCACTTCGTTTAGTATATCCAGAAGTGCTGCATACTCCTTGGTGATGACCACGTCTTGCAAATCTCCCAAAACTGCTGCCATCACTTTTCCTGTGGATGACAATTCATCCGGTAGATGACAAATCATCCGCAAGCGGCATTGTCAGCCGGTGGATGACAATGCCGCTTTCAGTCTTTAGTGGATGCATCGGGAACAGCGCTCCAAGGCTGCCAAATCTCTGGGAACAGTTCCGCGATTTCATCATTCCATCAGGAGGCTCATTTCCTTCCACGGAAAGCATCGCAAGCTCTTCGAATCCACTTCTTTGTGCTAGTTGCAGTAGTGTCAAATACTTCACAGGTATTTTTGGTCCTAAAGGTTGGAGCTTTCTCTTCTGGGCTACCACTTCTGTTTAGCCTAGCTGCGTCCATCTATGCATTTCCCAGAATGGTCAGTGCTGTCCATGATTGTTTTCGGCAGGAATGCCAACTCCATAGGCATTCACATCGCCTCCTCTTATGGCATCATCGTCAATAGTCCGAAGTGTCTCAAAGAACTGAGCTTAGTTTCGAATCCCTGCATTGAGTTATTCAGAGAGTAACACCCGCGCATGCGCTGAAAGTGTCATTGGTCCAGATCACTGCGTAGTTTGTGGCACCAAGCGAAGAAGACGAGTTCCTCCTCGTGCAAGGCGTACTGATCATAACGATCTGAGCAAGTTTTCGCAAATGACCCGCAGTGCTGCAGGTTTCCATGGACAATCCTCGTAATGTTCCCTGCTGCCTCCTCCTGGTGTCAACTCCGTCGATAAATCACTTACAGGAACTAGAATCCATAATGTTTGTCAGCTTGTAGTTGGTTTCTGCAGAGCAATTTGTCGGACGGTGGTCGGACTCACCACATTTCCAGCAGCTGCCACTAAGGTCTGGGACTTCGTAAATAATCTTGATGCGTTAGTCGCTCAGACTCCAGTAGCAACGCATCACCTCTATCCATATTCTCACTCAGGCGTATTTTATACCCAACCTGACTCTGCTGGCTGTGAGGATTTTCAGGGCTACCACTTTGTTTAACTCTACCCCGGCCCTTCTCTGCTTTGAGTTGAGTTTGAAGAGAACAAAGTGCTCGCACTTTACAGCAGTTGGCATCACTTCATCAAATGTGAGGCAATCGAGTATAATATATCTTTCTACTCGTCTTCCCTATCACGGTCGTCCACTGACAGTGCCCAGGAGAATGTCTTTGGACTATATATTTTTCACAAGTATCTTGACACAAAGTAATTACATACCTACGCAACAGCACTATCAATAGTAACCAAATAGCGGAAATATTGTATGCAATTTTGTCCCTTGCATTTAATTTATTGGTCCTAAAATAGCAATAATTATCATAAAAACTATGCTTGGAAAATAGATGCCCATAATTTGGTGTTTCAATAGTACATAAAAGTATCAATAAATATTATTAATTATATGCATCCACATATGACAGTTTGATGTTAAGTCTCTCTCTTAACTTTCCTTTTTCTTGTGTGAAAGCCTCAACTTTCTCTCGCCATAGCTGCCCTGACTTAATAAATCACGAATCATCACAAACCTTGTCATACATGTATTGAAATTTCTTTACCAGTTATCTCATCTTCTAAAGCGTTGTTGTAAGCAAGTCCAAAGCAGCGAAATCCTAGTTTAATCGAATCTGGTAAATGCAATTAATTGAATTTAACCTTTTAATTAACCCCTTACTATGCTTCGACGAGCTTGACCTGAATGAGAATGAAAATTTCGAACCGAACCTGAATATCACAAGTCAGGCTCGTAGTTTAATTGAATATCAAACGTGAATATCACAAATCTGACTTGTAACCGACATTTCGAACCAAACATAAATAGAACAAGTCGTCCTCGTGGTCCTAACCTAATAAGTCACAAGTTCCGACATTCTTATCCCCGCCGCTTCGGCATTTTTCCCGATCATTCGAGCAGATTGCATGAGACCAGATTCCACCGAGTTAAATCGTATGACAAGAAGATAAACAGTATGAGTAGAATCCCACAATGGGCGCATTCCAGTAGACCACTTTAACGCGTTTGCCTTGCCGCTATGCTTTAAACAATTTATTGTTATTCTTTTTTGGATGAATTTCCTCTTTTTTTACGGAATGACGGTTATCATTGATTTATATTAAGCAATTAAGAATAAATGCTCTGTAACAGTTATTTGTCTCCACGAAAGTTAAAATGTTAAAAGTTTCTCAAATCATAAATGCTTCATGCTATTCCCAATATAGCAAAATCATTTTAAATTTGAGACCAGTGATTTTAATTCACTCTTACCTCATTTGTGCAATTATCTTGCTCCGAAAAAGCACTAAAATACTAATTACCTAGTGCTCATATTTGTACGTTCTGGTTGAATTGGGCCCATCGCAAAAGATCCAGTGCATTTTTTTCAATCTTCATTTGTCTGCAATTCATATCACTCATAAAATCTAACACCCTCATTTATTATCCTACCCTTACGAAGTCCGAGCATTTTGATTAATTGTTGGATCTTTTCATTGCTAAACACTCGCTTTCTGTCCAAGAAATCAAACCCAAAAAGGATCGTTAATAGCGCACCGGTTCCTTTGTAGTATGTAATCGCTCAGTTTTTCCTCTTGTAAGATTTTGACATTTATAAATATTGAAATTAGCTGCAATTAATTTTATCGTATTCTTCATTTAATACACGAAAGAAAAATTATCATATTTTCTTTGATGAATGTAAGCTGTCAGTTGAAAGGAATTATAATGATGGTAGTATTGGGTTATATTTTAATTAAATCGTATGGAGTAAGTATGCACACGAAATATCGAATTCATATACGAAACGTTACCAAAATGTTAATCAAACATTTATTAATAGATCCTCATTCTAATTTTGATTATAATTATTCATAACGTGTAATCGTCTCTTGTTTATTCTTTTTTCATATTTCACCGAAATACTTTCACATTGTGCGTGCTGGACTCATTTTACAACCAACCAACAGATACTTAATGTCCGAGGATAATCCGATTACAGCGCCAAGTAAATTGGATTTATGCGACGACATGGATCAACCATTAAGTCATTATTTTATAAATTCTTCACACAACACCTATTTGACTGGGCATCAACTAACGGGCAAAAGCTCCGTGGAGATCTATCGACAATGTTTATTATCCGGCTGTAGGTGAGTAATTTTTGTCCCGAATTAGAAAAAACAGTGAAATTATGTTTAGGGATGCATGGAGCATAATGCAAGGTACATGGAGCATAATGTAAATTATTTTTTTCCCAAACGCTTTTGATTGAATTTCAACGTAAAAAGTGAATGAACTCAATTTTAATAGGATTCGTCAGAAATTTGGGTACGTGCTTTTTTCGAACGAATTTAGAACGTATCTAGTTTGCAAAAAGAATCATTGATTAGTTACAAAACTCAATGACAGTACTTTCGAGGAATATTTAGTATTCATTTTCTCAATAGTTAGAATAAAAGACGAAAATTGTAATCTATTTTACTTATTTCAATTATTAAGTTTTTAAAATCTATGCCATTTTCACTACTTCAAACGGGCCCCGACAATTTGTAAACTACAAAGCAAATTGCTGAGTTATTACTTCTCTTGGACGTTTTATTATGTTATGTTAAAATATGTACACCTCAAGACGATTTTAATCGGAGCGAGTACTTAAACAAAAACTTCATTGAAATGCACGCGTGACAGTTTAACTATTAAACGCCAACACGTTTTTTTTTCAAAAAAAAAAACAGAATTCAGAAAATCTGCATAAATCATGCTTACTGACTTTAATCACGCAAAGCAAATAGTTACTTAGGCCAAGACAAGCAACAATAACTAGTGACAAATGAAGGACATTTAGCTACATTGCTTTTCAAAATGCTCACGATAAGTTATTTTGGTGTTGGTTGCAATCGTTGTTTGAATTGTGCCGAGTATGGAGTGAGAAATCATTATTGTCGTTTCTTCGTACATGCATTCAGGCTATATTTGATCATTTCATTCAAATTGGAATTATTTTTTGCGGGATGATTAAAATTGAAAAATTTTTATTTATCTTGAAAATTTTATTTGACAAAGTGGTTTCGAAAGCATGCACTGTTTCTCATCAGACACCAGCACACAGTGCATACTTGACTGGTGTGACCACTTGCAGTTTGAAATCATTAATTGTTATTTACGCTGGTTGTGACAAATTTTAACATCTCCGACTTATATCCATGGAAATAATTTACTCATAAAGGTTATTGATTTGTGATCACGGTTCCCTTCTTGTCTATAATCGCATAGACAACGTATATCGTCTCTAAAGCTTATCAAAGCAGAGAATAATTGATACGGGAAACTCGATCGTTTTGCGGAATAAGCCTCCGAAAGCAGAATCAAATTGGAATTATTTTTTGCGGGATGATTAAAATTGAAAAATTTTTATTTATCTTGAAAATTTTATTTGACAAAGTGGTTTCGAAAGCATGCACTGTTTCTCATCAGACACCAGCACACAGTGCATACTTGACTGGTGTGACCACTTGCAGTTTGAAATCATTAATTGTTATTTACGCTGGTTGTGAAATAATTCCATATTGTGAAATAAATAAATATTTACGCTGGTTGGGAAATAATTCCAATTTGATTCTGCTTTCGGAGGCTTATTCCGCAAAACGATCGAGTTTCCCGTATCAATTATTCTCTGCTTTGATAAGCTTTAGAGACGATATACGTTGTCTATGCGATTATAGACAAGAAGGGAACCGTGATCACAAATCAATTTCATTCAAGTTAAACTAACTGAAATAGATATATTTTTTAAAGGTCATTTTTTCTTCAGAAACGAGATATTTTTCAATTTCCGATCAGATATCAATATTTCAACGATAATCTATCTTCTATTTCTGTGTCTGTTAGGGTAAATCTTTGTTTAACTAAATCTCTGATGTTTTATACTGCTCTATACTATTGAAATATATTATGAAAAAGAAAAATTGGTATCTAAAAAAATATTGAGTTTAGAAAGCTAGGAAAAATTAAATCAGATTTATTTAACTAATAATTTGAACTATTTTTACATATAATAGTTTGAACTGTAGTATATATAATAGTTTGAACTATATCCTAAATATTTTTTTTGTCTTATACTGTTACTAAATAAAACTTTCACATATCATTTCAGGTGCGTTGAATTGGACTTTTGGAACGGTCGTACAGATGAACCAGTCATCGTTCACGGTTATACATTTGTTCCTGAAATATTTGCCAAGGATGTACTCGAAGCTATAGCCGAGAGTGCATTCAAAACATCCGAATTTCCTGTGATATTAAGTTTCGAGAATCATTGCAACCCTCGGCAACAAGTAAGCTCTTTTAATGTTTAGTCCTTGAGCTCATTTCTCACTATCCACCGAAGACATAAACAAGAAAAATACTCGATGCAATCAGGTACTTGGTGTGCTTTGCTGCCATACCACAAAGGACAAAGTCATAAACGGCAACTACTTTCAATTATCTCGCTCTCAAGTCGAATTAAAGTGTAACGGTATATTGTGTTGGTTGTCAAGTATGAAAGTATCAAAGCTTTACTCTTTCATGCCCACTTGATGATGCTGCTTGGGTGAGAGAGTACTTGTTTTTGTACAGGCGTGAGGTACTTTCGTGTTTATACATTGCCACCACGACCTCCCTTACTGCCGCAATAAATTGAAAGTCATGGTTTTAGGCAAGAGAATGATAATAGCATAGAGACAAGAGCTAAGGATAAATTCGAAAACTCCTGCTGTGACAACAAGGTGTTGTAGAAGCTGCCTGAAAATGGAACAACACTGCTAGTATAAATAAAAGATTGCTTAGGGACTTGCTTTGTTGACGTCGAAACAATTTATGAGATGGTTCTTTTCTGTCTAAAAAAATTATGTTCATCCTTGTTGAGCTGAAAATATTTTAATGTGTAACCATGATATTTACTTTCGTACAGCAGTCTGTTACACGGTTTTATCTCCTTTTCGTAAGTTTTTCATAACATCATTTGTATTTGAAAGACAAACAAATATATATAACAAAAAAGGTATAAAAACTAATCATGGGAAATGAAATCGTCTGTATAACAGTTACATAAAAAGGTAAAACATTAAAATAAGCTCAGGTCAACATCAACATATTTTTTCTGAAAAAAAACCTCTTCTTAATTTTTTCGTAACATAATAATTTTTTTTGGTGGATACTGAGAATATCATGCTATTAAAAGAGTTAAAAAGCGATTTTTTGTACTTTTTAAATATATATATATATAAGATAAATGCTCCTATGATTGACATTCTTGGGTGACTTCCGCACATGACTTTCAGTTTTTTTAGCAGTATCTAAAGCTGTAACGTTTCCGACACGTTTATCATACAATAATAAATTAGTAGCACTAATAGTTGACAGTCTGAAACCCAGCAATATTAATGAACACTCAGCTGTGAAAACTCAGTCGAATGAAACAAAACTAATGATTATTTGCCTAATAAGTAGTAATACGTATTTCAAATATACTATATTGTTCACCCAACAAAAATATGATTTTTATACAATTAAAAGACAATGTAAATATTCATTTTATTTGTACGCACACAATATTCCGCCTGCATAATGGCTCTTATCATCGAAAGAAAAAATTTGTTTCCTTCAACAAATTAAATGACTGCGCAACATTTCTAAAAGTTATTTCAATTTTTTTCATTACAGGCCAAAATAGCTAATTACTGTCGTGATATATTCGGAGATATGTTACTAGATAAACCAATGGATTCACATCCACTTGAACCAAATATGGAATTACCACCACCATCGCTCCTAAAACGCAAGATTATAATTAAGAACAAGAAGAAGCATCATCACCATCATCATCATAAAAAGACAGCAGTGTCGTCACAAAACAAATTAACTTCGTCTAATTCAGGTTCGTGTACGGCATATTATCAAATTATCTCGATTCTTTACTTATTTTCCATCTCATGCGCTCGAACGTATAATGACACGATTTAAGCACGATTCAAGTTGAGCCGGGAATATGCTTGAAACTTTTCCTTTTTTTCCTTGCATACTAAGCATTTCAATTTACAAAAAAAAAATGTTATCCGGCGGAAATAAAATGTATCTTGTTCTGGGTGCTGTCATTCTACAGTGGACGCATGTAAGCCTCATCAACTGCCACAAATCCAGGAAGATAGCATTGCAGGAGCACAACCACCTGCGCCTCATTCCAATATAACGACCGCTACTGGAAACGGTGACATTTCTAACCATGCACCTCCACTACAAGTAAGTAAAGAAAAGAAAAAAACGAATACAGTTCGTGTCACAATTGCGATAAAAATTTCGAGGATATGTCCAAGAAAGTTTTAAAGTAGTTGAAATGAGATTGCTGTGTCCGTGGTAGTAAGTTTGTTGAAAAGTGTCAATTTGATATTTGTTCAAGCTTAAGCTGAATTATTGGATATAAAAGTTGTTTAATGAGCACCATTCAAGTGTTAAACTCACATAGAAGGCATCTGTGCTAGTTTTCATTTAAGCTATATTTAAATTATATATTATAATACAACAGTTTTATGTGTAAAAACACTTTAACGCTCTATTAAATCATTTTCATTTCTAGCAAATTCGTCAAAGCTCCAAAGATAGTACGGGTTCATCGGATACGGAAACCTCAAGTGACGAAGAATCGATGCCAATTGTGAATCCTATTGCACCAACGGGGAACGAACCACCTTCGGAAAAGAAAGAGACTGAAGCTGGTGCTGAAATTTCCGCTTTGGTCAACTATGTGCAGCCTGTTCATTTTAGTTCCTTTGAAAATGCCGAAAGTAAGACCCAAAATCTATAGAAATGTCACTTGCATTCACTCAATTCATAACATCCTACATTTTGTTTCACAGAGAAAAATCGTTGCTACGAAATGTCTTCGTTCGACGAAAAGCAAGCTATGACACTGCTGAAGGAACGTCCTATCGAGTTCGTCAACTACAACAAGCATCAGTTGTCCCGAGTCTATCCGGCAGGAACTCGTTTCGATAGTTCAAATTTCATGCCTCAACTTTTTTGGAACGCAGGGTGTCAACTAGTTGCACTGAATTTTCAAACTTTAGATTTAGCTATGCAATTGAATGTGGGCACATTCGAGTACAATGTTAAATGCGGTTTCCTACTAAAACCGGAATTCATGCGACGCACAGACCGAAGACTGGACCCTTTTGCGGAAAGCACGGTACGTATCGAAATGTGATTGAATGTAATTTGGATGTCTTTAGAAATGCTTGCATGGTATTGCTGCCGGACTAGTCTCTGTACCAGGAGGATTGAAATGTAGTAATATGGTAGAATTTCAACAAAAGCTCTGTTGTAGTTGAATTCAATTCAGAGTTTAATTATGATGGCGAATTGTTTCATAGAGGACAAAAGTAATCTATTCAATCTCAGCCCTGCTTTAGATTGAATAAACTCCTCTTCGAAAGTCGCGTTTAATTTATTGAATTCAATGAAAGGGTATAATTCTTTGAGCTCAATGAATACAAGCAATACGATGGTTGATAGAAGAGTTGTACTGTATTTAAAATTTCAAAAGCGTGGGATATTTGACGAAGGGTTTGTAATTTGTAATTTATTCAGAAAAAAATCATTTAACAGGCAAGATGCCTGCTTGCAAAATGAATAAAAATAATATAAACAAAAAAATGTAAGTAAAAATTAGAATACAGAATAAGAATAGAAGTACAAATCATCAAAGTAAATTCTGCGCCTTTATCAAGATCTGAGCAATGAAAACAACAACAAAAACTGGGGCAGATTTGTCTGCAATGTTACCTATAAAAACCAGCTTTCGATAGAGACACAAAAACCGCGCCTATTGTAACAAAACTATTGAATATGTTTACTTGAAATGTATATAAAGTGCAAAACGCCAATCTACAACAATTAAAATAGGCGAACTATAAATAAGAATTAGATTGTAGTAACATCATATACGTGTTAAATTGAAACAGAGAGCGTAAGTTATTCATCGTCAATTCTCTTTCAATGTAGACAGGCAATAAAGCTTTCGATAAAAGTTTATAAATAAAAACAGGCAGAAATCAGGCAAAAAAAATTAAGCTACTGGGAACAATGAAAAATTATGGTAGTATCCGAAAAACTGAAATGAACTCTAGCAGTATTCTAAAAAAAACATTCATGATTCTATCCTCACAGCAGAGTAACTCAACAATTTTTTTTCTTCGAATATGGTGTAAATAGATGAAAAATTCGGTTCATTTAATGTTTATTGAAGTAGAAAAAAGTCGAACAATCAGAATTTATTTTTAAGACCAACAATAACCGAAAAAATATCTTCAGCTATGGGTAGTCTAAAAAAATCTGTAGCAGCGAAAGTGGACAAAATTAAAGATGTTGATTTAAAGATGATAGATGACATTATTGCTCCACATTATAGCAAAAAAAAACACATGGAAAACTGCATCGGTCCTGATTTTATTACTATTGTTTCTTCGCTTTCATTAATGCTACATGAAAATAAAATATAATAGCTTGCGTAAAAGCAGCGATAATCCAATCAAAAATATTACGCACACTGCAACACATATATACAGTGGTCCCCACCTATTATAATCAAGTTGAGGCTGAGATCGCTTAAATTTTTCGCGAGCAAAATCAGATTGCTTAAACCATATGAATTAGATCGCTTAAACTAAATAACAAAATCGCTTAATCAATTTAAAGCCAAGGTTCGAGTTGATAGATTTATTAAACTAAGGAGGAATTGAAACTTGACAAGATAACGTTGGCAGGATATTAGTCCAATCGAACTTAAAAGGGATTTCAAGCGACATAGTCGCCACGAAAAAGTTGTATTCAAAACTTTGATGCATGAAACCTTAAACTCAGGTTAATCACAACTTCTAAAAGAGTAGGTGCATGCGCAAAACCGGAACGTCTGGAAATCTAGTCGTAGACCGTCCTAGATCTGGACTACCGATTATTGCCCCGTTGATGATGATATGATTTGTTTTTTCACACTCAAATATAGCCGAATCAATTTATATAATTATATCTCGTTCTTTTGAAAAATAGCCAAAATCAATATTACATTAAAATTTTGCTTTGCCTATTTATTTCTTGTATCAATTCCAGGTCGACGGTATTATAGCTGGAACGGTTTCTATAACAGTCCTCTCGGGCCAATTTCTAAGCGATAAAAAAGTCGGAACTTATGTGGAAGTTGATATGTTCGGATTACCTGCAGATACTGTTCGTAAAAAATTCCGAACGAAAATTGTTCGCGACAATGGCATTAATCCTGTCTATGACGAAGAACCATTTGTATTTAAAAAAGTAAGTGCTATCGATTATTATCTTGTCTTTGAGATGGCGTAAAACGAGTCTAATTGTATGTTTTGAATTTCAAGGTTGTCCTCCCTGAATTGGCGAGTATTCGCATAGCAGCCTATGAAGAAGGCGGCAAATTCATAGGTCATCGAGTTCTTCCTGTTATTGGTTTGTGTCCCGGATATCGCCACGTTGCACTTAGAACAGAAATTGGTCAGCCTGTTACGTTGGCATCGCTCTTTCTTTGTATCGTTGTGAAAGACTATGTTCCTGATGATTTGTCAAATTTTGCTGAAGCACTTGCCAATCCAATCAAATATCAAAGTGAACTGGAAAAGCGCAGCAAACAATTGGCTGTATTCACGGAAGATAACGAGCCAGCTGAGGATGATATTACTAATTCATGTAAGATATTATGTTTGAATAGAAAGTTTGCCAGCCATTTAGGATTAAAAAAAATCGTGGGGTTGGTATTTATGTTGAAATCGTTGTAAGCATATTAGTCTAATGGCTATGCAGAATATTCCTAGCAGTGGTTTTAGAACGTAGTTAACTTTTTAGATTTTGGTCACCCGCTCGCAAAAAAGGATGGATAAATTCTTGTGCTGTTTTATAGTATTTTACGCTCATTAGAATTTACAATTCGCAAGAGATGAGTAACATACATAAAATTATATTTTACTCATGATGAAAATTATTTGAAAGATTTAAAAATTATTTGCTAAATTTTATTCAAATGGACCCTTAAATTTCAATCCAAATATGATCACACTGCGGACTTTGAGTGAATCTAGCTGTCACATTAGACGCAACGCAAATCATGAAACTTATCATTAAACGGAGTCGCTATCAACTTCAACAGCTCTTAGAGCTGTTGAAGTTGATAGCATGTTGAAATTCTATTATGTTATCATTTATTTTTAGCATCTTCAAATTTTCTTTCTTATCTGAGCTCTGCAATAGTGCTTTAAATTAAAAAAAAACTCGCATTTTGTATTTCTTTTGTTAGCTACTAAATGCAGTAGAACTATGTAGATCTCAATATCATATTTATTTTATTTTGATGGAACTTCTATCTGTTACCGCGATTCACGATGACGCCACGCGGCTTACCTATTATACTTAGTTCATTCTGAATAAATCAAATAATCCCTAAATGACTGGCAAAAATAATGGGACAATATAACAACAAATTACTAACACCTACATTCATCGTACTATATGAGGACTGTAAGTAGAGAATAGACACAGCTTGTGCATGCTCACGCGACCTGTGTGTGTATTATTGAATGTTGTTCGTCTCTCGATGTTTTAACTAATCTGCCTCAAAACAAAAACAGTTGTTTTCGTTACTTTAGGTCAACGCAAAGACTTCCGGCCAGCTGAACCATTATCGGGCAGTCCAAAGCATCGAGCTAGTATTACTGCAGCTTCGGCTGCCATAAGTCTGGAAGCACAGACAGATGGTGATACAGAAACAATTGGTGGAAGCAGTTTGCAATCAATATCACATCAGCATTCGTTAGATCAAGGCCCGAATCTTGTTTCGAAACCGTCAGAAACTATTCTAGAAACTGAAGAAATTTCCGCTGAATCTTTAGAAAAGATTCTCGATCATAAGCTAGTCAGAGAAAAACGTCTCGAAATGGAAAAGAAACTTGAATCGCTTCGGAAGAAACATGATAAAGAAAAATTGAAGGTGTGTTCACAAAAAGGCAGTCCGTCGGAAGGAAAGAAAGCGAAGTTTTCAGTAACAAATAAGCTGGTTAAACGATTAAGTAGTAAAAATTTGTAAGTATTGTGTGAGAATAAATATTCGCGAAATGTAGCTTTATATTATTCTGTTTCAGAGATGTTAATTTACAAGTTCCACCATGTCCAGTTGAACTGGGAGAGAGTAGCGAAGATAGTGGCGACCGGCAGGGTATTACACGCAGTCAGTCGGAAAGGCTATTAGCTGTTTGTAAGGAATATTCACAAGCGTATAGGGATATCCAGGAGAAATATCATGAGATAATTTATACGACGGCGGAAAAAGTGTTGCGTAGTTCACAAACTAGTCAAATGAAGCAGCTAAAAGCGTCGCTCGATAAAGTAACGAATGAGGTAATGCAACAGTTACAGATATCGAGGCGAAATGAAGTAAAGAATTTGGCTTCGGTGCATCGTGATCGGGATGAGCTTGTAAGGTAAGTTATGAAATGCATTAAAAACTTGCTTCAATATTCACTCATCGGTATTTAATTTAATTTGATAAATTATTATTATCGTATTTTTTATTTAATTTGGTTAATTTCAACTCCATCTTGATGTTTGACACTGAATAACCTAAGAACATAAAAAAACTTAATAGTCGTGACATATGGGAGAGTTTGGGAGATGTGGGAGAAATTTTCGTGTAGGGTTTGATTCCACAAATTGCAGATTGTATTTAAAACTTAGTCAAATTTCAAGGAATGAAATGAAATTTATGTTTTGAAACGGCAGGTATATAGACTATGAGTCCAAAACAACGGAAATTTTGATCATACGATTTTTTGATTCACTACATGAATGTTTGCACAAAATTCATATCGATACTATCCGTTTTTTATCGGTCTTTATTTTATGACTTCGTTTTCGTGTTTCCACGACCTTTGCGCGGATTTTATGTAAATCGCGTTTTATTGGGTTACATGAACTAATGTCCTCGCGTAGTTGGTCCGAAATATAATTTCGTAGGTCGAGTCCAAAAACTAGGTTCGAAACGATTGTACGAGTTGTTCATAACAATCTCACACTCTGCCAAGCTTATCCCATCTATTTTCATATTCTTATGAGAGTACTACGGTTTCTGGAATGTAAAAGTAAACCGAGGAATTTTTAGCTTTCGGCACGAACAGCAGATTGAATGGAAACGGACGCCAAGCACTTAGCACTCACTTTCAACGATGGACTAACTTGGACGACACACATACAAAACAAACGCAGTGTAATAGACTCCTTCATGCCTTTTTGCCTCATTAAATCCCAAAAATTAAACAAAACCAACAGATTACTAACATACAAACAAATACTAATTACTATACAGCATTACTATACGGAAGTCTTGCATTCGGACAAACCTCAAAGAAAACCAAACAGAACTTACAAACCTGCCAAAATCTCCCACTGCGGAGAATTTTCCGAATTCCATGGTATGTTAGAAATGTGAGCATACATAAGTACTTTATGATCGAAATAGTACAAAAATACATACGCGACAAAGCTTTAAAGCTTTTCGACAAAGTAGACCGACACACTAATAGCACCATGGATATTCTCAGATTCCCGACCAGGGCACATAAAAATTACCCGCACTTCAGTGTAGCCTAATACCCACACCTAAGTGCCCAATGTAGCCAAGATTCATAGATGAGTGCAAGACCGCTCACAAAGAAAAGTGGAGTAAGGGTGAATCAATTCGCTAGCTCCAAACCAACCCAGTTCTTCGTCGTCATCGTCAAATAAAATATTTTTTATCATTTCCGTACGATAAACGTGCAGTTTTTATTTCGGTTTCATATTTATGTATTGTACTTACCTAATATTTACACGATAGGACAATTTTTTTAATTTATGTGTAAATTTTACAGAACTACAGTATTCAATTTTAAATTCCATTTCCATCCACTTAACCATTTCCATCCACTTAAGTTTCCATACAAATCAGCTAATGAGAACCGTTGTCAATATATGGCAAGTATGACATTAAAACAACCTGACATAGATTTGTCCAAAATCTTCCAACCCATGTTCTAAAAGAAAAATACTGTTTCGCTTCCAATATTATTAATCATAATGGCAGTAATATAACTAAAATATAAACAAGCTGAATTTATTTTCCAGAATGAAACGAGAAGTTGCTAGTTCTGTAGTAGAGCGAGGTGTAGCTGAACGTGTTCGTTTGAAGCAGGTCTATGATAAGAAAACCGAAGAATTGCAGCGACAACACGATCTTGTTCGCGTTGCACTTGTAGAACATAAAACTAAAGTAAGTGTAAAAATATCCTCGTTCTTTCACTCTTCGCCAATCATCATGGCCAATGTCTATTCGCAGGCAAGAATCATTCTTGAAAAGGAAGCAGATTCTCGTAGCTGCGTATCATCCGAAAGTTTCCTTATTCTCTTTAATACCGCTTCATCAAATGTCACGACGAGCTTAGCACCCGATGTTTCAACAGGCAATAATGTTGCTGTAAATAGCACTACTTCGATGTCTATTGAAACGTAGTGCGAATGCCTTCATCTTGTCTGTAACGTGTAATAAAGCAGTATTTGTTTTTCCTTCGTCAAAGTTAATCCAAACAAAAACCTCTAAATTTTAGAAATAGATACGAAAAAAACAACAAAAACTTGAAACAATAAATTTGTTAAAAAAAAACTAAATACTTGAATAACATTCAAAACCTAGGAATACTTTGTAAAATTGGCCTAAAAAACTATCTTAGTAGTTTGTAAAAATATGTAAAATGTAAACCTGAATTAGTTTTAAGAGACTAGGATCTATCCGAAATTTATATAATATGATATAAAAGTGGGTTGTTGTTATCGTTTTAGTAGAGAAATTCAATGAATATATAGACCGGTTAACAAATACAGCGTAGACATTAGAGAATCGAAAAGAATGAATGGAAAGCAAAGCAATTCATAGTATGAATTGAAACGTAGAAATTCTACATTTGATCGCTAAATTTGCTGCTAGTCTTCTACTTTAGCGATTAGAAGTAAGATTTGATGTAAACGTAACAAACAATTTCAACAATGGACTGTTTCATAGTCGACGGGAATCTCATTTTTTCTTAGTTACTTGTTGATCTAGCTTTGAAAGCACAAAAGAAGAAAAGTCTCAGACCGAGCACAAAGAGTTTTGGCGCACAAATTGTTGAAATGTTACGCACTAAAATCGTATATTATTTATGGAAACTTATTTTCGTAGTGTAATACATTATTGTTTAGCGTTAACTGAACAAAAAAGTTATTGATGAATATATTTGTCTAATTCGTTTTGATTTACAGTACAAAAAAAAAACTTAAACTACTAGATAATTACGTAAATTTGGGGAGTTAAATTCTATTAACTACGAGAGCAGTGCAGGCTAATGATTTTGTTCTGTTGATTATTTTATCTGAATGATATTAGTTTTCTGATTTTATGTACATTCTGATTCTGATTCAAATGTAATCAGCTAGTTAAATTGTATCAGATTATTTATTCTCGAATGAAATTAGCTTGTTATTTAATATATTCATAACATTCGAATTATAAATATACATAAGTAACATTGATTACTTGAAAATGGTAAACGTTTGTTGTTTTTTTCAGTTTTTTCGTTCCATCGGATTTATGTGGTTATCGCTCTTTTTCTTCGGAAAATCTTTTCAACTATTTTACGGTTTGATTTTATTGATTTTCTATTCTTAAGGCTCTTTGGTTACAATTTCGAACTTCATCTCCTGGTATGATTTTTAGAGCTCTGTAGAATTACAAGGGTCAGCATGTTTTCTGTGTTCGACAAATACCTGTTAATTGAACATTGCAACTTTTAATGCGGTCGCATGCGGTCGAATTTGGTTCAACGCAAAGTTTTTTGCCGAACTCAAACTTGTTAAAAATTATGATAGCTCTAGTGAAAAAAATTAGAATTCTGTCTTCATAGCCTACTTGTAAAATGAAAACTATAAGATTCCTACACATTGCCGACTCTTTCAAAGAATGCTTTAGTATTGTTGTAAAAGAAGTAGAAAACAGAAAGATTTTTGAAAGTTCTTATATATATTTCGGAGAAAACAAATGATGTATATTGGTAGCATACTCAAAATTGCAACGCACTTTTCGAATTGACATTTTTAGAACCATGGAACCCTGAAACTCGTTCAACTTTGGACGATTGTTTGCGGGGGCGAAAGGATTGAGACTCTGGAAGAAATATTTTGTAAAGTAGCCATAGACATGCAAATATAAAATAATCGAGTGAAATGACAAAAAAAAGTTCGGACCTATCCGAATATAAGTAGAAATACAGATATAGTTCACTTGTAGAGCTAATGAACAATTTCATGTTATTCACTAGTCCCCACAATAGTCATTCTCTTCAAATGCATACACTATAAAAAAAAAACGCATGGATCACCTTCTGCAGTGGCTAGGTGTGTAAAATTTGATATGAAAAAGTATGGAAGAAAGAATAGTTTATTTAAAAAGAAGAAATTGTAAAAAGAATTCAAGCAAAGGAAAACGTACATACTTACGATAAAATCCTGACAATCACCAGTATTTATCGATTTTAACGAAGCACAACCAATCGGTTTGTGTTAGTGTGTTTATTTAAGCAAATAGTTAATTGTACCTAATGGCTAGTTGGTAAAGTAGAATATAATATTGAACTAATTTGAATAACTAGGAACGAAAGAAGGGATTGGTTTTGAAATCAAATAATAATTGTAAAACTATCAAAAAACTTGCTATTTATAATGGATATCTATGAGATTGAATCTGAGTTTACTTGGCCCAAATATTTCCTAGTTGATAAATAAAAATTCCACATCTTAATTAAATTTCAATTTAAATCCAAATCAAAATTAACTTCATTAATAATAATTACTCAATAGATTGTTAACCGTAAGAGGTTTTGCATGGTATAGTCGTGAAACACAATAATTTTATGTGGATTAGTTTTTTTGTGCCTGTATTTTTCGGAGTTATCCAACTGGCATTTTTGGTGGCGAATCCAAATGGACTGCTACCAAAACATAGCTATCGATACCCTTTTCTCACTTACTCGGTGCCACGAAAACGTGAGAAGCCACTCAATGCACTCATTCACAATGGAACCCTAAGCATCCTAAATTTTAAAATTCCATTTTAGTATAAAAATAGTAATGAATTTGTTTCCAAAACTTGTAAAAACTTCTTTCATTTTGAAGTAGTTATATTTACTCGTATTTGTTTACTGGCAACAATTACATAGATTACAAAGCGAATTGTTGGTAAAACGGCCAGCTTCGGTGAACAGAAAAGAAGTCATATTGCAACATGATAATGCCAGACCCCAAGCCGCAAGATTCACTCAGTAAAAAACTAGGTAGATGAACTGGGAACCTTTACCACATCTCTCCTATTCTCCTGATATAGCGCCATCCGACTTTCAATTAGTTCGTTCAATGGAACATTCTTTAAGGGGTTAAAGTTTTAGAAATATTGATAATATGCGAGCTCATCTCGACTCATATTTTTCATCAAATCCAACTGAATTTTATAAACAGGTAATTCAGACTCTGTCAGCAAGATGGCAAGATCTAGAAGATTATATAATAGACTAATTGTACAATTAAACATAAAATAAATTCGTTTGTTTGTTGCCACTAAAATAATTGATGACTTATGGGAACACCTAATATATACATTATGTTACATGTTTTATACTCAAGAGTTGATGTTCGGTTTCATTTACATCGAACCCATTTTAAACTTTCCCGTTATTTTTCCCCTGAAATTATATTCTGCTTGCAAAAAATTTACATTTGCCATTTGATAGTAACAGATACGTCAACGAAGAGTTATATTAGACTTCGTAGTAAATCTTCGAGACTACAGAGCTCATCTTCGTACGATTGAGTGAATTTTTTCGCATTTGTGGTTTCAAATACTGTCCAGGCACATTGCAATTTCTGATCCCATAATGTCAAAATTTACAGTGAATTTTAGTTTGCAGTTTCTTCTGGGTATGAAACTCGGAAATAAGCCTCATGATATTCTGTTTTACATTTCAAATAAAAATTTCAAAATGAAGTATTGTTTTAAGTTTGGTTTTGCGTTCGGTCATAGACGCGTTCCTACCCAAAAGGGTCCAGAAAAAAACATGTAAAATAACTTAATGTTTAAATAGCCTCCATTGAAGATTCAGTCGCTTCGCGGAGGCAGACGATTATCATGGGCATCTACGATTTGAGATGCTACGCAGACGCTTTGATTTCAGCTTGCTAGCCAGCCCACATAAAGTAAAGTCCTCTTGGGCTAGCGTACAATAAAATGATCATGAATTTCAACTAACCAATTCATTATTCATGTCCATATCAAACCATGGCCTCCTTAATATACAGTCCTTCAATCGTCTGGGTTCAATGACTGAATCGGGTCCTCTGTACCTAACTGCTGGGATGATACTTAACCGCCTTCAGGAAAACCGCAGCCTTATACAGTGTTCTCTGGCTGGCAAGATGTGCATTTTGTTTTGTATGTGCAATTAATAATAACAAACACGACTGCGTAACAAGTAAATAAACCTGTAAACCATTTAAAATTACTTCTCATTCTCCTAATAGTATTTCAACAATTTATCAAAATCATTTTAAATTTGTTATAAAAAAAAAATTATTGCCAAGTACTGCAAGAAAAACAGTTTTAATCGAATTGTAATTATTAGTCTTTCCAACTAATTGCCTTATATCTATGTACACGATAAGACACAAACTAAATTAACAATGTTGTTGATAAATTTGTTACATACACATTTCAAATTAGCGAGCATCGCAAGTAACAATCCACAAAAAAATATAATCCTAGTAAAAGCTAATATTGCCGATTTCATTTCAAGTACATACTTGCTTCTTTATAAACATAGAAGCAAACGTCAGACATGCATACATGCTAATTTAAGATTTAAGTGAAAATAGTTGAAAAAAACCCTAAACAGCGAATAAAGAAGAAACAAATTTGCAGTTGATTGAAACGAAATCACTTAAAACAATTTCACTCTAAGCATTCATTGGACGGCAAAACCACCTTAGATGTTGTAAAATGCTTTCATTAATACGACTTATGTGGCAAAAAATGAAACTATCGACTCGGAAATAAAAACGAAAACAAAGCAAAAATAGCTCTATTGGAAGAGTACGTTCTATATAAGTATATAGTGAAGAAATTGATTGAATGAAACTAAAATAATTGAGATGACTTTGTAAAATTGCTTGTTTTGTATTTATATTGCATGGATTCTGTTGTTTGAAGCTACTGCTAGAGAATTTCAATGGTTTTATTACTGACTGGTAGCTGGTATTTCACGATTTGTTCCTAAATTGCAGGTGTGATTTGCTTGATGCATTTCAATGCACAATGAAATAGTTGAAAAGTATGACCGCATTTGCGAAATCTGACAATAGTGCAAGAGTATTCAAAAGTCATGTACATACATAAATCATTATATTTGAATGTTCACTTGTGAGAGGTAAATTGAATAAAATAAATAAAATAGTCGATGTTTATTATAGACACAATTGTTTTACATGAGAATGAAAAATGAGTTGCATTTGAACGCGCAGTAAATGCGATCGTGTTTTTACGGGCTCAATGCTTCAGACTGCTCGTGTTTACGCTGGAATCATAAGGTCGAAAAGGTTTTAAAGCTATTTTAAGCGGTCTACATACGATTACGTAATTTAGGAATCCGCACACGTCACATCAGGTATTATGTATTTTAGCTTTTCCCGGAGTAGCTATCAAACTTATTGAGCCTAACCAATAATCCAAATGCTTATGTTATATAGCAGTTAGTTATAATGATTACCAACAAAATCGAAGTGGACTCATTCACTGTTAAAATTGTCAATCTTTCGGGCTTGCGCACGTACATAAACGCAAATGTTCGAGCTGTTTAGGCAATCACGTTGCAAGTATTTCGGAATGCCCGACTAAAAAACCTACGTGTATCTACTGTCGAACTGCGAAACATGCATTCAAGACCAGTTTCCAAAATAATAGCGAATCACGTAGGGGAAGATCAGGTACACTTTACACTTAAATGAATTGCTAATAAAAACACCAATAAACAAAATTTCTTCTTGCAGTGGGAGATCATTAATTTTATTCACGTTAGTTGTGATAAATTTTAACATCCTCGACTTATATCCAACGATATCATTTACTCATAAAGGTTATCAATTTGTCAACACGGTTCCTTTCTTGTCTATGAATTGGCGTAGACAACGTATATCGTCTCTAATGCTTATCAAAGCAAAGAATATTTGATACGGAAAACTCGATCGTTTTGCGGAATAAGCCTCCGAAAGCAAGATGATTAAAATTGAAAACTTTATAACTAAATGGTTTTGAAAGTATGCACTGATTCTCATCAGACATCAGCTCATAGTGCATACTTCGCATACGATATACGTTATACGTTATACATTACATTAGAGACAATATACTTTGTCCATGCTAATTTATAGACAAGAAGGGAACCGTGTTCATAAATCGATAACCTTTATGTGAAAATTTATCTTTATTTTACTCTTAAAATAAAACTTGGATCTTCTCCAATCATAATAATTAAAAATTATTTATCATATCAATTGTTTTTTAAAAAAACAACCTGGCACTTGAGTTCACCATTCGGGCAATGGATATGAACACCAGCGGCACGCTACTCTTTAAGTAAATGCAGCTCAATATATCGTCGCTGTGAAATCAAACCGGCATATCTGCAAAATACACATTTTTCACTAGAGCGCTTTAAAGTTTTCGCATGTCGGCTATTTCCACGTGAATGCAAAGCGGCAAAACACCATTAGACGGGTTTTTATTCAACTTTACGATATGCCGGTGCGACATAAAAATAGAGGGGAAAATAATGAATTTTTTGATACCAAAAACTCAAAAACTCAATTTTTGCAGATATGCCGGTTTGATTTCACAGCGACGATATGTCGACGCCGAGCAACTACTGGGATTCCAAGACTGGAGGACGCGGTCACGTGACCGAGACAATTGGAGGACAACGATCCAGGCGGCCAGGGCCCGAGGTCGGGCTGTTGCGCCACGATGATGATGAATGCATTGGACTGTTTTGTGTGACCGACACTGGCGGAGGGGCATGCTGTAATAAATGAAATAACTTAGCCTAGAAGGTAGCAGAATTTCTTTTACAAATTGGTAATGTTAGATTTGCATGACTTATTATTCATCAAAACATGTGTCACATTGTTTCTTTTTTTTGCTTTATATAAAGTGCTTTGTGTTTTGAGTATGACTAGAAGATTCCAACTGTATGTTCTTTCTTCCCGCCCATGGGTTGATGATTAATTGATAAATTCTTATGTAATTAAAGTACTAAGATTCGACCCTTTCCTTTGTTAATTGAAAAAAAAATTTCGAATTATCGTACAATACAGTGATACATGTTGAAACTTAGCAGCTTAGCCGATTTTCACTGTATTTTTTTAAAGCCGAATAAAGATACCTATACTACATATTGTGCTTTGAAATTTACTAGTAATCGACTTGTCAAAGAGACATACGCAACATAAACTCATTTAAAACAGTTTTATCTATCTGTCTGGTCTTCAACAGTTATCTCTAAATTATTCATCATCAACGCTGGTACTCTAAATTACAGCAATCAATAAATTATGATACTTTCCCCAGCAAACATTTAACTGTATATGGAACTTCACAGGCCTGTCACTAATTCAGAAAATTCTACGTTTCTATTTTGCACACTCCAAAATTTATTTAGGTTAGGGACTTTTACATATTAAGTTATAAAGAAAGTCTAAAATTATCTTAAGTTATATTTAGATTAATATGCAACAGATTTTAAAAAATTATTGTCGCTGCTTGTGTTCGGAAGATGATGATTTTCAGCGAAAGGTAAAGTATCTTTATTAAGTTTCAAGCATATTACTGTTTCCATGACCATTTAAGGAGTTTGTACCAGCCAAGTCACAAGCAATCAAATATTGTCAGTGGTATGTATGAATACGATATTTTTTTTATTAATTACCTTACTGATTATTTCCTTATTTCACTTGCAGTGAATCTGGCCCAACCAAACGTATATCAGATGATAAAGTGCTTTTAATTTGTTGTAATAACTGTGTCGTGAACGAAAAGAAAGAAATCGAGACAGTTAAACGTGTATGTCAAGCACCATGTATCCCACCACAAACCAGCCAACTGCAATCACACCCTTCACCTCCTTGTGGCTGTTGTGCGTGTAACAGATGTCCCATATGTCTAATCAAAAGCCTGTGTGAGAACACCTGGAACAAGTACCAACAAGCTAAAATCAAGCCGGAACGGTATTCAATATTCGAGGGCGGTCCTTTGGGGCCTTATGGCAAATATCCTGGTAGAGGTTGGTTATTTTATATGTTATTCTGAGTTATCCTGTAATTGTCCTTCAAATTTATATTTAGTTCCTTTCTTAATGAAGCCAATGTTGCGTCAATGTTTCTGAAAGATTCTTACAAATCTAATTCGTCTTACAACCTTACTGAATTCTTCATAGTTTCCTAATTTGTTATTGCTTCGATTAATCGCTTTTCGATTCATCCAACTCTATTTCTGGACAGGTTCGGAGTATCGAAGCAGATCGTCAACCAAATACCGAAGAGGTACTGACGATCAACAGGGCCGCGACCGAGAGGAACCAAGTGATAAAAAAGCTGCCGGAGACCGTTTGGATGACGATTACCGCAAATCTGCGAAATCAAGTAAAAATAAGAGAAAGCATGGTGTTTTTGAGGAAGACGAAGAGATTCGCGGGAAAGACAAACGGACGAAAAAAGGTAAATCAAAAGGTGGCAATACCTCGGAAGAGCTCGATACGAAAGGAAAACGAACAAAAAAGGGTAAAACAACAGGTGCCGATGCCTCGGAAGAACTCGATACAAAAGGAAAGCGGACGAAAAAGGGCAGATCAAAAGCAGACGATGATGATGTGGATATTAAAACTAAAGAAAAACGTAATAAAAAAGAGAAGCTAAAAGCAGACAATGAGGAAATTGATAAATACAGCAAAGGCAGACGCGATAAAAAAGGAAAACCGAAATCAGAATACGACTCAGAGGAAGCTGACGTAAAAATTAAGAAATCGAGGAAGGAAAAAGGCAAAAGTGAAGGAGATTTCGATGATGGAGATGCAAAAGGCAAACGAGCCAAAAAAGATAGAACCAAAATTGAGCCTGGAGATATTGATAATAATAAGAAACGGGATCAGAAAAAACCTAAAGACTATTATGATTCCGAAGAAGAGCAAGCAGCCGCTAAATCGAAAGCGAAGAAAGGTAGAAGCAAGGGAACTGGCAATGAACAAGAGGATGAGAAAGGTCTAAAGGGTAAGGCCAAGGGGGGTAGAGGTGATGAGAAAGGAAAAGGCAAGCATCGATCCGCGAAAGGTGAAGATAGCGAAGAGATTGAAATCACTGGCCCCAGGCAATATTTGACCCATGCTAGAAATCGCATTGTAGGACGAAACGGAGTAGCCATTACTTCACGAAAAGCAGGTGAAAGCCAACGTGCTGAGTCGCCATCTCGGCGAACTGGTAGAGTTGGAGAAATCGAATACTCACCGGATGTTACAGGCAAAGCGGAAGCACAAAAAGGTAACTTTGGCGCGCACACACACACACGCATCTGTTGACGAATATTTCCCACCTGTCATAAATTATGAATTTTTCATCTGAATTCTATGCTAAATCCAGACTCTCGACGAGATATTCGGTGAGTAGAGTTCCTGCGAGTTCGACAAACACCGAAAAAAATCCAAGCGCTCACAAATAAAGGCGTGCCAATAAGTCATTGTGTTAACCAAACTCTCGTTCTCGCCCAAGTTGGCGATAACTTGCGGAGAGTCTGGATTTAGCTTTATAGTGCTTAATTTATGTCAATTCCTACCTCAGCTTAACTCAACTACTTAGCTCAACTCTAACTTCATTTTAAGATTATTTCCCATGCAATATTTATTATTTCAACAGATCGGGGGCGAAAAGGAAACATAACCGATTTGATGCGACTGCGCTTGGAAGAAAGTGATCGGAAACGAACCTGTAGAGATAGGTTTGCTTCTATTCTATTTATTCCAATAGATCAATACAGTTTAAATGCGCTAATTGATTGATTGATTTATTTTTTTCGTTTGAATTTTAGATATTTAACTAAAAGTCCATGTCAACTATGCCAGCCGTGCATTTGTGAACCATGTCAACCGTGCAGATGTGAACCATGCCAACCGTGTACTACTTTCAATCCATGTGCAGCGACAATTCGTTGCTGTCCATTATATAAATGCTATTAAAAATTTGATAACTAATTACATAAACTAATCAATGTTTTTTATATTTTGCAATGTATATGTTTTAAGTTCGCATAAAAATGCAAATTTGTCACTTTTCAAATGGAAAGTTGAATTATTGTAATTATCTGTATCTATCGCTTGTTTTTGAAAAAATTATACATTTAAAATTTGGGGAACTATTGCCGTTTTATTGTTTTATTCTAATATTTCCATTTGAAATCGCATTGCTACTGTTGGCTAGCAAGTACAACCTTCATTGGATATTTACCTGGGCAAAAAGTGTTCAATTTATCGCTTTTTCTTGAAATATATATTACTGCGAGCTTAAAATCGCCACTCTCATAAAAATCTTATTCGTGATAATAACACCGTTTATCAACAGATTTTCGAAAATCGGTGATAAAGCTAATGAGTCGAATTTTACTATCAGCCCAGAAATATATTTTTTGGACTCTTGTGTACTTTGATAAACTTTGGTACACTTGATAACGTGGAATTGCTTTGTTGCTATTTAAAAAAAAAAATTAAATTGTTTTTTGCTTTGTGCTTTTTCACTAAACGGGGAGGAGGCTCAATTTCGACGGTTTTGACTCGCCAGAAATTAAACAGCTTCATTTTGCAAAACCAAGCAAAAATTTAATAAATTTTGCCACAAAGACAGTGCGAACGTTCATTTTAGAACCACTTGAACAGTGAAGTTTGCAAGCGCGAGGGTTTCGTAAAAACTACAAACATTTTGCCTTGCTGCTAGCTCTTGGGCTACGTCTTTCTTAAGGAAAAGGGCAAGTCGGTTGGAAATGAAATGTGTACGTACATCTAATTTTGAACTGCTTAAGAGATTTCGCTATGACTTCATCAGCTGATTGCAATTATCTTCCGTATTTTTATCTCTTACTTCATTTGTTAGTTCCGTTGTATTTATTGTTGTATTTATGTTAAATTCGAACTAATCGTTTTAACCTACTCTCGAAAAACACGTGAATTTTTAAACTTCCAACATAACACGGCAAACTCGATTAAGAAGTAGCTTGAGTTTAAATTTGTTTAAGTTCGATATATTTTCAAATAGGGTTAAAAATCAACCATTCATATTCAACCTGACCTTTCCATAAATAAAAACGATATAAAACAATTTGAATATGTGTAGCTTTATATATATGCAAATTTAGCTTAATTCTATCTCTTAACGCACCAGTGCATGAAAGAACTACCGAAGTGGGCTCGACGCGGCATTATACTTTCCATCTAATCACGGTAAGCTATGTCGATATGAAAATGAGTTTCATTAAATCCGTCATAGAAAATCAAAAAATTCAAATGACTTTCATTAGATAGCCCTCCAAAAAGCTCAAATTCAAAAAAAGTTTAAATTTTAAGTGCAAATTAAATTAACAGTTATTTTTGTTTTAAATGCACTTTCAAGATAACGAGATACTTATATGTATAAGCAATTAAGCTAGTTTACAAAGAATAAGATACACAGATAATTTGAGCTTAGTGGTGAGAACGAACGGTGTATATTAATATGCAAGTGGGTAACCAACTATTATGGATACTTCAAGCTTTTATGGGTTTGGTCCCGTTTATTTCTATTTCAGTGCTATGAGATACCTGATAAAAAGCAATATTTATATCCGAGGTGTGATTGCATTAGACGCAATGGATTACAAGACCAGTGCCGCTTGAGAATTTGCCGCAGATTTTGTGGCAATCCCTATGGGTCTCCATGTCGACCTTCAATGGTTGCCATGCGACTTGCCAATATTTCTATGGGCCTAACCAGCCAACGGTTGCACGCTCGTGACTGCGTTTATTAAAAATATGAATTGTAACTTAAGTTCCAAGCTCTCATTAGTCTCTCGTTAGTCTGTAATACTGCATTTGCTTGATGGTTGCATAAAAACTACTTTCAGCTAGCAGATGCAATATTATTGACATGGAGACTATGTGATTTTTACTATATTATTTCCAGTGTTTTTGGAAAGTCTAAAGTGTTTGTGACCGCAATTAAAATATTGTCCGAAGTGCATTAAATAAATGAATCTTGAAATCAAATTGATTGATTTAGAAGTTTTCTTAATTTTATTTTATATTTCTGGTTGGGGTGGGTAATATCTTTTCAAATCAATATTTCTCTGTCTTTTCTCTGTCTCTGTATTTTAGGTAAATGTTATCTTTACGCAGTACAGTTACAGTTGATGTACCAGAGTCTCTTATTGCTTTCTCCAACGCCAGTCTTCTGGCATATCTTCATGCTCCCGTACATGCACATGTATTGCGTGGTGTTGAGAACTTACTACCCCTGGGTCGGGAAGCCCTAGAAACGGCCGTGAATGCCTCCTGGTCCGCATTAGCAATCTTCTACCCGGCCTTCGTAGGTGCTTGAAGATACGCTCCAAGAAAGGGGATGAAATTGTGTTGTTCGTCCTTCAAATCTACACTCAGTACAAACTAAACTCAACAGAATCGCGACCAAGCGCATTAGCTTAAGCATAGAAAGATCATGCACAGACATGTGGGAGCAAATGCCTGCATTCCAGAGACAGATGTAATTGGAGACAGACTGCCTCCGTCCCCGTGTTGTGGGAACCTACCTGACCCTGTGACTCCGGCCTAAAATATATTCATATTAGCTGGAATTCCCTCCCGGAGCCTAAAAAACGAAGTTTTCCTGTGCTATCCCTCAATAGAATAAATAGGTTAAAAGTTTTCAAATTTACCAACACATTATTTTACTCATTCATTTTTTATCTATGACGTTCTTGGTTGTTCTTTTCTTACTGCGCATTCTTTGTACATATTGAAAATTGTTATGTATGCACCACCAACCGCGCATAGCGCCACCTGAGGTCTAACATCGGAGATCGGAGCTTGACATACTTCAGGTTGAACTGCACTCATTCTCATCATTGAACGTGAGTCATCTTAGTCATCTTCCGGTCGTCAAACCCACACAAACGCTATCTTAAACTTTGTTACATTTTATATCGAATTAAATTGTTTAGTTACGAAACCAACGATCTTTAAATACATAGCAAATTTTGGTGTCAGAATTGGGATGACAGACTTACCGGAAAAGTTTTTGGAAAACCTTACAGCAGCCATCACCGCTGCATTCCAAAGGTCAGGCGACAACTCTGGAGCAGATTCAAAGCCACCACCTTTTGCCATGCAAGAGTATAAATCTTCAGATGGCACAACTATCAGCGATTACTTCAAGCGATTCGACTGGGCTTTGCAGCTTTCCAAGATCCCTGAAAACTTACACGCCAGCTACGCACGTGTCCACATGGGATCCGAACTCAATAGGGCTCTAAAATTCCTATTATCTCCCCGGCTCCCAGAAGACGTCACTTACGAGACAATCAGGAAAACATTGACCGATCATTTTGATTCTCAAAGGAATAAGTACGCCGAAAGTATTCGATTCCGAACCATCTGTCAATCATCAGGTGAGTCTATTTCAAAATTTGCCCTGAGACTCAAACAAGGCGCTGCATATTGTGAGTACGGCGAATTCCTCGATCGCATGTTGATCGAACAATTATTGCACGGACTCGAGTCGAGAAGCATATGTGATGAGATCATCGCCAAGTCTCCGAAACAATTCCAGGAAGCGTTTGACATCGCGAATACCCTGGAAGCCACAAGGAACACGGCAACCCAAGTGAAAATCCCTGATAAATCATCACCAGAGCCAACAAATAAATTGGGATATGCTCCGCCTCAGTTCAAACGGACCAGCCATCGTGTATTCAGCAAATCATCGCCAAATATACGCAGTCAACGTCAAAAATCGTTTAAGTGTCGCACAGGCAATAATCTCAGTTGTAATGGATGTGGAGGAAAGCATGCTCGCAGGGAATGTCCCTATAAAGACGTAACGTGTCATGAGTGCAAAAAAAGAGGTCATCTTGCTAAAGTGTGCCGTGCAAAATCTAAAAAATCTGACAGCACGGATCAATGCGACAGTGTTTACGCGCTCAACGGAATCAGTCCCCACACGTCAAATAAGTCAACTGACAGGCAGTTTTTATCAGTCAGAATTGATAACAAGCCTATCCAGATGGAATTAGATACCGGTGCTCCTTGCGGAATTGTTAGTCTCGATACGCTACGTTCCGTTAAACCGCATTTTGTACTTGCGAAGACTGATAGACAATTTAGAAGTTATTCGGGACATTATGTACAGTGTATTGGTCGCACTCCGGTCAGTGTAACAGTCGGTCAAAACACGAAGAAACTGGATGTATATGTAGTGAAAGGCAATTTCGAATCGTTATTCGGTCGCGAATGGATCTCGCACTTCGTGTCAGACATTAATTTCACAGAAATGTTCATTGGTAACATCCGTTCGCTAAAAACTTCAGTGCCAAGTTTATCTGCCGAACAAATTAACACACTTAACCTAGTTTTGTCACGTCATGACAAAGTGTTTAGTGACAAACCCGGTAAACTCACAGGACCACCTGTTAGTGTGCATTTTAAGAATGGGGCGAAACCAGTATTCGCGCGGGCTCGCGAAATCCCATATGCATTACGGGACAAGTATGCGCAAGAAATTGAGGCTAAACTTGCGTCAGGACTTTATGAAAAAGTGGATCATTCCGAGTGGGCTTCCACGACGCATGTAGTCGCAAAAAAGAATGGAAATATTCGCATAACTGGCAACTACAAGCCAACATTAAATCCACAAATAGTTATCGACGAGCATCCTATTCCGAAAGCAGAACATATATTCAACGGAATGAAGAAAGCTCGGTTCTTCTGTCATTTGGACATTGTGGATGCATATTCTCATTTGCCAGTGGATGAGATTTTCAGTCACGCCTTAACACTGAATACACCAACGCATGGATTGATACGACCTAAAAGAGCTGTTTATGGTGCAGCCAATATACCTGCAGTGTGGCAGCGACGTATTGAAGAAGTCGTTCGAGATTTAAAGAAGGTACGAGTATTTTTTGATGATATCGTTGCTTTTGGTGAAGATTTCGAGGACATCTTAGTCGTTTTAGAAGAAGTTCTCTGTCGATTGGAGTTGCATGGTCTTAAACTCAATCGTACCAAATGTACATTTATATCACCATCTATAGAATTTCTAGGTCATCGTATTGACTCTAACGGAATCCATAAATCGGACACTCATATCAAAGCAATCCGGGATGCCGCAAAACCATCCGATTTCGATGAACTGCAACTATTTTTGGGAAAAGCAGTTTATTATAGTTCGTTTATACCTAACCTTTCATCCATAGCTCGACCGCTTCGGGACATGCTACAAACGGAGAAATTTACTTGGAGTCCCTCTGCTGAACGAGCGTATGAAACCATAAAAAATATCCTTATTTCACCACAAGTTCTAATGCCGTATGATCCAGCTTTACCATTGTTGCTCGCAACAGACGCCAGCAAAACGGGTATCGGGGCGGTTCTGTCGCATCGTCTACCGAACGGAACTGAACGCCCAATCGCTTACGCAAGCCGTACAATGTCAACTACGGAATAACGTTATCCTCAGATTGACAAGGAAGCACTAGCCATTGTATGGGCTGTTCAAAAGTTCTTCCATTATGTTTACGCACGTCACTTCGTTTTAATTACTGATCATAAGCCATTAACGCAGATCTTACATCCAACCAAATCCTTACCTGTTTTGTGCATAAGTCGTATGGCAAACTATGCCGATTACCTCTCTCACTTCGACTATGAAGTAATCTTTAGACCTACAAAGGAGAACACTAACGCTGACTACTGCTCTCGTGCGCCTGTTACTTCTGAGTCCGTCAATAGTATTTGGAACAGTAACAAGGAGGGAAGTAATAATGATGACTTCGACGATTTCATGTTACACCACCTTAGTCAGCTACCAGTTCGTGCCGAGAGGATTGCCAAAGAAACTAGACAAGACGCGTGTTTAGGAAAAATTGTTCAACAGCTTGAATCTGGACAAGACCTTAGGAGATGCGGACACAAAGCACCCGAAGTCAACTACACTCTGGCAGGAGGCTGCTTGGTATTTGAGCATCGGGTAGTTGTCCCAAAAACTTTACAAAGTAATATTCTCCAAGATCTTCATGCTGCGCATCTAGGGATCGTCAAAATGAAAGGAATTGCCAGATCATTTGTTTATTGGCCAGGTATTGACGCAGACATCGAGCAAATAGCAAAATCATGTTCTCAGTGTGCGAAAACTGCACATCTTCCTGCGAAATTTCGCAATCACCACTGGGAGTATCCGAAAGCTCCATGGGAACGCATACACTTGGATTATGCTGGACCAATCGCCGGTTCTATGCTGCTCATTATCGTTGATGCATATAGCAAATGGCTAGAAGTAGCCATCACGAAGTCAACTACATCTTCTGCTACAATAGAAATACTCGACAAGTTATTTGCAGCTTATGGTGTTCCTGTCACAGTCGTTACTGACAATGGTACTCAGTTTGCTTCCGACGAATTTCGGTCCTACTTAAAAACTGCAGGAGTCAAATATCATAAGCTAACGGCACCTTATCACCCATCAACTAATGGTCAAGCTGAACGCAATGTGGGTACGGTCAAGAGTGCATTGCAAAGCTTAGCAACAACGTCAGCTACATTGAAATCAGATCTCAACGTTTTTCTACAGCACTATCGAAGAGCACCACATTCTACAACGGATCAATCCCCTTCAAGCCTTTTCTTGGGACGTAATATCCGAACAAAATTTGATCTTCTTAAACCCGACGATGTCTACACAAAAATAAGTGACAAACAACGAGCATCATTCGACTCGTCATTCAGAGAATTCAATGAAAATGAAATAGTCTACTTCACGTCTAATAACCCCAAAATGGATAAATGGATTGTTGGCAAGATAGCTAGCAGACTTGGTGATATTCATTACAAAATAATCCATCAAGGTAGACAGTTTAAACGTCACATCGACCAAATAAAATCTTGTTTATCGAACTCTAAGCTGAAAGATCAAGACGTCATTCCAGCAACTCCGAGAGTGCGTTACTATACACCTGAGCAGTCAACAACATCTACTGAATTGGAAGGTCTCGAAGCATTTTCAGACGCATCGCATTCAGTACCTATGGAATCCTCTGAGAATACCCATCAACAGAGACATGTATCTACTGCAAGTCAACAAGATGTAATCACGCCGCGAAGGTCAACGAGAACTCATCGACAGCCTGATAGATACAGCCCTTAAATATTATCACTTTTGAAACGAGGGAGGAAATGTTATGTATGCACCACCAACCGCGCATAGCGCCACCTGAGGTCTAACATCGGAGATCGGAGCTTGCCATACTTCAGGTTGAACTGCACTCATTCTCATCATTGAACGTGAGTCATCTTAGTCATCTTCCGGTCGTCAAACCCACACAAACGCTATCTTAAACTTTGTTACATTTTATATCGAATTAAATTGTTTAGTTACGAAACCAACGATCTTTAAATACATAGCAAAAATACAATAAATTTATCCTTTTTTCTTCTTCCTATTTTTTAACTTCATTCAAACTCAGGCTGTTTGCCCGTGTCTTAATACCGGAACACAATGGCCGTTGATATCATTGTACCTTGGAACAGGAAAAGGCAAACAAGTATCCTAGCATTATTACTCATTTACATTCTATTTATTATAACTTGCAAACTGTAACTAGTTTGGAGATGCGCCTGTACCCTCCACCTCCCGTGCAGATGGTGAAGGGAGATGAAGGCTCATATCCAATTTGATGACCTAAATTTTGTTAGGTAAAAGTGAATGGAGTCGCCCAACCTCTCTATACCCACAAACCCTAACCTCTCGAAAGGTGATCAAGTGCACACACACGAGGTTAAAGGTGGTGAAAGGTGGTCAGATGGCTTCATTTTGAAGACTAAAAAGTGGGTGAGGGACGATCACGTGGGACACTGTAGCAATAAATGGAATAACCAACTCCTTGTACGGATCTCAAAATCAGCGGAATCTGTTTTAAAAGTCACAGGAAGGATGCTGCTCGTCTGGTTGCGGTTATAAAGGTAGGAAAAAGACATCTGCGTAAGGACAGTCCGAAGGTGGTCAGCAGAAGAAAGGCTGATCGGTCAGTGTCCTCTCAAAATACCACGCCTAGCCGAGCTGGAATCGAGTGACTCCTACTTTTCATTAAACAAAGAGTAGTTCGTGAACAACAATTGTGATTATTGGAATATTTTACTGCTTGCCCGAAAAACCAACTTTTTAGATTCTGATCGACGAAAAATATTTCATCCAATGGCGCCTTAAGGAGTAGTTTCACCAACACTGCTTTGTGAAGAAGGTTTGAACCCCGGTCAGCCTCATGGTGTGGTCTATGATTTTGCCCAAGAGCATAGGATACCTAAACATCCTGGGAGGGACCGTGGCTAAGGACCCTGCACATGCAAGTATTAGAAATTCGGCTTCTGCTGGAGGGGGAAATGGTGCTGCTTTAGGCCATAATGCTAAGAACTTTATTACATTCTTGGCGAAAAAACATCTACGTTTTATCCTGGCCGAGTACTCACCTGCCATTAATCCCATCGAGAATATATGAGAGCTCAGCAAGGAGTTGATCACTACCAAGCGCTAGTTGAATGCGAATCTCATCGCATCACAATGTCGAACCAAAGTAAAATAAAAATACATGCCCAGGGAGCACGTTCTGGCACATAGAACCACGAATTGCAGTAAAGGTTGGCAGCATTCTTGTTAAAAGATTATTTTTATTGAATTTTGAATGAATGTACATTTACTTTTAGGAAGAAAAAACAGTTTCATATTTGTAATATTTGATTTTTAAGATCTAAATAAAATGATCTAATAAATTAAAAATACCCACAAAAACCAAAATTCCAATTGATTTACTCTAAAAATTAGTTAAAACTAGACAAAACAAAAATGTAAGTACTGTCCCTAATTATTTGATCACCTACTCTAAGGTAGATTATATATGTACTTTGTTTCAAGAGCATGTAACTGTTCACTGGTTAAACCCATAGTAATGTTGGCAAGTCGCGTTGCAACCATTGAAGGTCGACATGCAGACCCATATGGATTACCACAAAACCTGCGACAAATTATCAAGCGACACTGGTCTTGTAATCCATTGTGTCGAGCACAGTAACATTGCGGATATAGGTATTGCTTTTTATCAGGTATCTCATAACACTGAAATAGAAACAAACAGGATAAAACTCATATGTACTTGATGTATTCATGCTTGTTACCCACTCGCATATTAACATACACCGTTCGTACTCACTACTTAGCTCAAAATATCTGTGCTCTCTTATTCTTTGAAACTTAACTTAATTAATCGCCTATACCCATAATTGTCTCGTTGTCTTGAAAGTGCATTTAAAACAAAATTAACTGTTAATTTAAATTGCCACTTGGAATTTAGAAATTTGTTTCGAATTTGAAATTTTTGAAAGGCTATCTAGTAAAAGCCATTTGAATTTTTTGAATATTTTATGACAGGTCTAAATAAATTCATTTTCATATCGACACAGCTTACCGTGATTAGTGGGAAAGGGAGGTTTTCTAGAGAAAGCATAATGTCGCAGTCGGTACAAACATAAAGCTTCACACATGGTCAAATGATTGCATATCGTTTTTCTTTTCACATTGGAAAAAGGGCAGGGTGAATGCAAAAATCCACCGTAATAACTACTATAACTATGCCACTATCAAATATTTTGCAAAGAATAAAACTCCATAGCTATTAGATGTACATATTTATTTTGAAAAAAAACTAGGGCATAAAAATCACACATCCACATACCTCTAAACATACACAATTGGTCGGTATGGGTAAAAATGCATTTCAGCAAAAATTGTTCAAATACAATTTTATCGTCTTACGTGTAATAAAACAAGAAAGCAACGTAAATTTGACCTGTGAATTTCGCATAAATATCTACTCATTCATATATTCAAGCATAAGACATAAATTTTCGTTTATTTCTAATTCATTTCGAACAATCGGTATTGCTACTCTAAAAAGCAGAATAATATTCGATTTAGACTTTAATACATATGATTATAAAATGCATCGTTCTTACATTACACATATATTGATCATTGCGATGAGACAAAAACCTAAGGTTCACTTAATTACATAATTTTTAAGATTATATAGTGTATTACAGTAGACCTGTATTAAATTACGTCTTGGTTCCTTATTACAATTAAATAATTCGTTTTCATTTTTGTTTCACTTGCATCATAAGTACACATAATATTAGTTTATATAAATTACACTTATCGTTGTATAATCTGTAAAAATCATTCAGCTTGTTAATTTCTAAATGTTTCTTGATTTTTGCCATACATTGCATAAAAACGCAGTTTTTTACATATCAAGTTAAACTGTAAAAAAAAATAAACCAAAAAATCGATTATCTATTTAGGCTTGATATTTCTTGTATTTTCAAAAAAAGAACGTTCAAGTTGGAAGTGAATGCACTGCTTTTTGAATAGTTGATGCAAAATCGTATTATCGAATATTTTCAATAAATTTTCTTTTCTCTTCTTTACTTTTGTTCTCGGAGGATAGAATTAAGGTGCAATAACGTCGCATCGTGGTAACTGCCCTTCATTAATACTTTTTTTTTACGTTCACCAGGCATTATAATATATTTCATTATCACATCATATATTTTAATTATTGTTAAAAATAAATGTCAAGAAGTCGAAAGATGATTTATTTTCTGTTTAGGAGACACTGTTTAGGAATATTGAATGGGTGAATTTATGACAGGATTTAAAAGACATTCAGAGTAGTATTTTCTCAACAAATGTCTATATTTCAATCCAAAATGCTATTATGAGAGATTAGGTGAGTCAGGATGAATGTTTTCTATTCTTTTTTGGCACTTGGCTCCAATTCATTCCCATGTTTTACAGCCAGTCAATAAAAATATGCAAAGATAAATCTTTATAGTTTTATTCTAGTCATCTGAATTGTAATTGACATTCCTATCTCACTAGTTTACTCGCTAGATTTGACGTTGTCTATTATTTCTCAAAGTAACCGTAGTTTTATAGGCAAAAACATATTTCTATTTGAACATGTTTTGGCCTTTTGCGGACGCTTTATTACCAAAACATTTCGATGTCATTTAACTCGTAGCTGCCTATTTCATTTTTAGGCGACTTTAGCTACTCTCAATGCTTTCATCTTGTATCTTCTTCAGGTAATGAGCCTATTTAGTTTCCCATTGATGCCCTGAGATGAATTCGAGCTAAGTGTGGAGCAGTTGAAAATATTTTTTAGCGTATTCAGAATATAATGAATCGTTTTGTCATCCATATTTATTCTAAGTTAATTCAATCTTGACGTGATGGCAATATTTATAAGACTCTACCATGAATTTTTATAGAACCATAATCTTTCCATCAATATTCGAAAAGTATAAAATAAATTATTTTTGCCCATGGAGATTAATACAAAAATTATAACATTTATATCTTTAAAATGTAAAAATAATTAGATTAACCAAACTCGGATCGAATTCAAATTATCTTCTCGATATCAATAACTTTCAAAGTCAATTAAAAGTTCAAATAGCAAAACTGACCATATTCAATCAACCTAACTAAATTTGAAAAAAATTTAACATACAGGGTACTAAGATAGCTTAATATCACACTAAATTTGTTTACCGCAGTTTACAAGATATGTTGGAATCATAACGAATTCTATATCAGATTCAAGTCAAAGATGCAGTACTCCTATATGTGAAGCAATTATTCAAATTTATTTTTGTGCTTGTTAGAGTCACTGGGTGAGGCAGTACGAATAAATGAACCCAATGAAAACTTAGCATTGAATAAGCTACAATCCAGGAAAGAGAAATGCATGACATGAACATGCATCTATTGAATTGATCAAACCTTACTTTCTAAAGTACCAAATAAGAGGAGAGCTATTATCGCGAAATAAAATAGTCGCTCAACTTTAAATGTAAGAATAAGAAATGAAACATGAATTGAAACCAGCAACTAAATGCGAAGCGGAAAATATGAAAAAGAATTCGCAAAAACCACTTAAAATATTATCAGTGACTAATATATTCTGATTACCACATTGTATCAATAAAATGTCGGTTGGTTGTTCGTCATGTTATGAAACAAATCGATTTATTTAATAGAAGTGACTATATATTGGGCCTTATCGAATGAACGAGCTGAGAAGACATTTAATTGGGTTTACGTGGTCGCAGCAAGAATGTATCAATGCGTAGTTATAGGGTGTTGTCAAGTTTCAAGAAGAATCGACTCAGCAATTGACTGAAACGCTCAGTATCGGAGGTTTCGAATAACAAAGCACATAAAAACAGACGACGAATTTCAAGTGAAAACGCTGAATTCGATTTCGAACCGGACACCGTTGTTAGTTTTGGAGCTTGGTGTATGCGCTAGGAAAGTTTTCCCATGAAAGGTGATGGCCTAATCTCAGTGATCAGGCGAAATTGCGATTGTTGTTGGAAATATATTAATTCAATTCAATTCCAATTCCGCAATCTCCCTATGACATTTCATTTTAGGATACAGTCAACCGACTAAGAAATGTATTTGGAGATCAAAAAACTTTACTTGGTTTGTGATATATGTGTCTTCAATTAATAAAATTGGCAGAATTTCAGTGTCCAGTCAAATTTGGACAATAATTATTCATCGACCCGTGTTGTAGGTACGTAATTCAGTTAAGCTTAAACTAGCACGAGATGCTTTGTCTAGGCTATCAAACTTTTAAATTCTCTAATAAGCAGTTTTATAACGAATTCACTAATTTCTGTAAAGCAGTCTTCAATATACGAGCAGCCTTCTGGCAAAAAACTGCCATCAGCATAAATTTTTCGTTTAGTTCCACATGTTCCAAACAATTATCTTTCCCAAATATCAGAAAGATGTGTTCGGAGACATATATTCCTAAACAGTTTTAAGAATATACTCTCCGATAACTCTTCGAACACTCTTCTTAGCATTACTTGCATTTCCTCATCAAAAGCATTCAAAATTCTGTTTTTCACATTTCCTTCTGGCTGCACTGTAGCTTTAAATCTTCCTTCATCATAAATAACTAAACAAGATTCGTCATTCCGACCTCAAATTTCATCAGTAAGGAATCAAGAGTAAATAAAATAAAACGACTGTATTGGGTTGTCTTTATTTATAAAATCACTAAAAAGTTTATTCCAGTAAAATAAAATTATGCAATAAAAATAATGATTTTTTTTCTTCAAAAAACACAAATCTAATTATATATGTGCTTTTTCTCTCCCTAAATGAATAAACACAAAGATATAAATATGTATACTTTACGCGAATTGATATTTGAACTAAAAATAAACAAACAGTATTATCATTTTCTTTCATGTTTTCACTTAATATTATATATGTAAATGTAATTTTTATGCAATATTTACTTATTCATATGTTTTTTTTTTTTGAAATCATGCTTCTATTGAAATTCCGTATGTTTAATTTTTCCATTTTACTTGACAATATTTATACAAATTTTGATTTTTCTTACTATGATTATATTTATTATTATTTTCGTTTAGCTATTATGATTCGTTTTTTGTTGTTGTTACTGCTGCTGCTGCTGCTTTGATAATTGCAAGCCTGATGTATGCTTCTGTTAGAAAATTTCTTTCTTTCGATCCAGTTAAATCGATTTAAAGTTTATAGTTTTTCATTTATGCATATTTATACGAATATTTTCAGTAAATCTACAAGAAAAAACTGCTATGTGCCGTTGCATGTATATAGATCTTACAAAGTCTGCATCTAGTTTTATGATTAGAAATTACAAAAAAAAAACATCTTTTCGCGCGTTTTACATCGATATTGGTACATCAAAAAACGAAAGAATTGTGTAAATCGTATAAAAAATTGCAACTTGGATCTGGTATTAAAATGTAAAAGTTAATAGATTACGATACATTATTTTTTTATCAAAAGTTGTATGTCTAATCTTTCTACGTTACATTGAATCGTTTCAAAAATTTGTAAATTGAATTTCAAAAATTTCTAAATTTGTTGTAGATTGTGTGTGTGTGTGTGTTTTATCGATTGGCGGGAAATATCTTTAATGGTTTAATGTTGTGATGGTTTTATAAAATGAATTTATGAATGAAGATGATTTTTATGAACCTCTATCTACTACTTTATGTGTGTTGTGTGTGTGTGTATGTGTGAAAAAGGTGAATGATGATGCAAAATAGTAGAAAAAAAAAACACAACAAACCGCCGGTCTATTCGCAGCGACGTATCATTGTGTAACGCATTTATAAAAAATATGAATAGAAGAGAAATGAATATTTTTTTATACTTATGCATAGATATACATATATGAAGTTGCGTAGTTTCTAATAGAAAATAGTGTGTAAGAATTTATATTTTTCAAAAAATTTTGCTTCCCTTGAATTATAATTCTCCGTTTCTCGTTTTATTTCGATTCTTCTTCGTGCGACCAATAACAATTTTGTTTGCGTTATTTTAACGTTTCTCATTCGATTACTTTTAATTCTTCTTCTTCTTAATATTTATATAAAACGTTCGATAATCAAAATACATACGATGTTAAGCTTTATTTTTTTTTTAAATGTATGTGAAATAATATTATTATTGTATGTATAACCAAAGTATCAAACTTCTTTCGTCGTTGGAAATGTTCACTCGTCATTTTACAAAGAACAAACAATTAAAAAATTAAATGAAACATATATATAGTAGTATTAGATCATGACAGAAAGCTATATGTGAAAGTTTACATGATTTTTTTTTTAAATCTTGTGTGTATGTATTTAGCTGTGTTTGCGTTGTTCATATATCAATTTTTTAATATCTTTGATGTTGCTGTTGTTCACAGTGTGTTTATCTATTTTTTTTATCTCATTTCAAATAAATTTATGTAATAGCTATTTACTCATTATTCGTATGATTATTATATTAAACTCTCATTATTTTTTTGTTATGATAAAGATCCAATGTGATGTTCATTTCTTACTCTTTTACTTCAACTGTAGCGACTGCTAGTTCCGTCGTTGGTTCGCCAATCAGTTTTTCTGAGCAATCGGTTTTGATTTCCTACGGAAATTTGAAAAAAATCATTAATAGTAAGTCCAAAAATGTTTTAATAATAACTAAATGCAACAGTAAATTTGATTAAATTAACAAATCCCTCAAATAAGTGGGACGATGGTTTATTAAAACAATTTGATAGTTTGAAGATATTTGAAGAGATCGCAATGTGCAATTTTAGTCCCTCAAACAATTTAAAATATATTTTTTACATTTTTATATCCCTCAAGCAATTGGAAATGGTAAAAAGAATTGAGGACCGTTTTTTACAAAACTCAATAAGATTTTGTTCCGATTTTGATTCATATATGCAATCATATTAATGTTTTGGCGTTGGATAAGATAGTGCTTCCCGTTTTGATGGAAACGGTGTGTTTATGGAGCAAATAAAATAGAAAGTTTGCGTGTTTCACAGGCACCAAATTCCAAGACCTCATTGCGTCAACCACACGATTGCGGTACATAGTCAGGGCCAAGTGGTAAGTGATTAGCAAGTAGAGATGGGGAAAAAGCGCAAAGAGCACACTTCACACCGCACACTTCACACCGCACACTTCACACCGCACACTTTTATACTACCGCGACTGAAAAAAGCACAGGATGGACTGTGAACGAGAGAGAGGGTCTGAGAGTACGGCGCAGCACTGTAAAAGTGTGCGATGTGGGATGTGCTCTGTGCACTTTGACCCATCTCTATTAATAAGCTTGATTTGCTTTTAGATTTTTGGCACACATGTGATTTCGTGATGGTAAATTCGGCTGAAGGTATATACAGTATTATCATATACTTACACAATTTTTATATTTTATTTGATTTAATATGAGATTGAAAAGCTGGAATAAATCCTGCATAATATTCCATAATTGTAATGGGCAAGAATGGAATCGGCAATCGTGCCCAGCAGCTCATAGCATCTACACTGACGGCTCGAAAACAGCTGCAGGAGTGGGTGCTGCAGCATATTCCGCAGATGCAGCTATGGAAGCAGGTTTCAGGCTTCCGAATCACAGTAGTATTTTCCAGGCGGAGGTTTTTGCGATTCGTAAAGCCGCAGATCTGATACATGCCAAAGATACTAAAAGTGAAGAATTAAATATCTTTACGGACATTCAACCGGCGGTAAAACCACTGATGTCTCACACATACAAATCGAAGTGTGTATTCGATTGCATTCAGGTCCTGAACAGACTGGGCAACAGTAGAAGAGTCAGAATTTTCTGGGTTCCCGGTCATAAGGGCATTGATGGAAATGAGAAGGCTGATGCGTTAGCCAAGTATGGGGCTAATCTCCCCCTTTCGGGATCGGTAGACATCCTTACGCCTATCCAAACGATCAAGTTCTCAATCGACTCCAAAATGATGCAGGATGCGACGCGTAGATGGGGTGCAACTCAGACCTGCAGGGTAACCAAAATCATGTGGGGGTCAAACAATCTCGCATCGACTAAGTAACTTCTCGACTTAACGCGGACTGACTGCAAACGACGCGTTGGTATCATTACTGGCCATTGTTTTTAGCAGCACATGCTATGAAAATGGGACTCCTAACGAGCGACACCTGTAGGATGTGTCCAGAGCCGGGGATCTCAGAAACAATCCAAACATTAATATATTGCTATATCTGATCACATTATTACAGGTATTAGAGACACGACGCAGTGCTGTGAACTACCAAGTCTAAGCAGAATATGATAAATGGAACAAAGGAACGTCATAGAATACACCTGATTGACATGCGCAAAATTTGTTACCATTAAGCGCAATTATTTCATTTTCATAATAAATCTACCCCAATCATAATCTCATGCTTTCTACATAGATCCAAATTCTTACCTCAATTGCTTTGTGGTCAACAACTCCATTTAAACTTTCAGTCGCTGATGTCTCAGTTGCATGATTATCACCGAATCCATTCTCCTAAAACAGGCGAAAGAAAAGATGCAATTAAAAGCAGAAAATACCAGCAATCGTCAATCAGTAACAAAATCCAGAGCAGATTTCACTTATTTCAAATCAAAAAATAAATAGTTAAAAGCAAATAAATTTCTAATACATATTCACTAAACACTAAAGCTGATCGTCATCACATCTTTAGTAAGTTAATCTTTTCTTCAAACATACCGAGGACAAGATGACAAAAAGCGTAAAATTAAAAGCAACGAAAAAACCAAAACAAACTTAAAACGACATAATGTTAAGGTACCAGAGTATTGTAACTAAAATTGTGTCTTAACTACACTAAAGTGTTTAGTCTGATACACATATCAGTAAATATATATAGTTTAGGATTACAAACTAACAATGATTCACATCTATATCCCACAAATATTTGTTTGTGTTTTTTTTTCTGTTGGAGTTTCGTACAAATACATAGCAACAAACGATATTAGTCACCAATTAAAAGCCTTTTCTTGTCAAATATCTAGTATTGTTGTAGGGATTTCAATTGATTGTTGTTTATTATTTAGCCACAAACATATTGTTAATAACAGTTTAATTCGTGCAATGTGGATGTCATAGGGTAGAGAATACTTGCAGCACAAATGGAATATGAAAGTCATGAATGAAATGTTTTGTTAAGCAATAATTTGTAGGAACAGTGTTCCAATTAGCAACGGAAGTTTTTTTTTGCATTTTGTTGTTATGCTATTATCAGAATTCATTTCAATAGTTTTGACGCTGAGATATAAATGCTCGATCCCGTGAGAAAAACAAATCACAATATTTTCTTCAACCTTCGACTTTGTCGTCACGAATCAATTCTGAAACGCCATTTAATGCCAACATTTGCTTTTCTAGGTCACTTTTATGAGAATTTACTTAATCCCACGGTCGTTTCTTTAAACAAAATTTTTTTTTTTTTTTTCCACAAAGCTGCGTCTTCTCGACGAGCGAAAACAAATATTTTCGGTATATATTTTTGAACAACGTCTCATTTCCGCAAATCGGATAAAAATAAACATTTATTCATCATCAAAGCAAAATGCACCCTCATTCGTGATTAATTCATTCCGAAGCTATCATCCTGTCCATGACAATATTATTTTCAATGAGTTCTTAGTGCGAATTTAATATTCCATCGAATGCAACCAGAAGTGTGCGAAATGAAGGAAGGATCATAGGGATAGGGGGCGATTACAAATCCTAATTTAATGTTTTTGGATGAAGAATTTCATGGTGATCTTCGTGTCCAGTCAAATTTTTCGTTTAGACAGAAGAGTTCGTCAAATTTCTTGAAGAAGAACATCAACATTGTCATAAATACTGAAAAAATGTTCGCCCGCTCATTTTGTACACATTTTTATTATTTTCATTTGACATAAATCTTGTGTTCCTATGCAAAGAATTTAAATATTTTTTTCTATTAAGAATATTAAAAAAGAAAAAAGGAAAATTGTAAATATTTACTAAACTATATATTTTGAGTTTGCTGGACACATCTTCGTTCCCGATATGAAGAAGAAATCGACATATGCAAGTGTCAAGTCTCTAATTATAAGTGCTCTTCAAATCATCATACTTGGGATTGACAATAGTATATTTTAATTTGGACAGCTGGCTTTCGATTCAAAGGCATAAAGCACAATTCGCTTCGTTCACATGATGAAAAACTTCAACCAATACCATTTTTTTCTATTTCTATTCTTTTACGTTTTGCGTTTTCTTGCAGTAAATCATTCAACTCCAACAAGACCATTTTTGTCCAAAGTATTCACCTTCGTTTTGGCGACCTGGGCGGCAGCTTCATCTGTTTCACATGCGACAGTTGGTGGGTTGGTAGATAACTTTACAGCTTCATCTTCGACTGGTATTTTCTCTACTGGCACGTCTGTATTCACAATGGGCTCTTCAATGGGCGTCGACTGCGCATTTTCGCCATGATCACCTATGTGTTCTGTGCGGCTCTCTTTTGTTTCAGTATTTGGTGCTTGTAATGCATCGGGAAGTGATTGCGTAATGGAAGATTCCTGTTCTTTGGGCAATGAAGGATCTTCTACTGGAACAGAAGACTCAAAGACGGGCGATTGTTCGGGGGCGGCAGGTTTGTCTTCTTCAGGATGAGTAGGAATAATAGGTGATGGCAATTTGAATTCTACATTATCGCTGGGTGCCTGTTGTTCCTGTGCTACCGGCTCTGAAGTCTCCACAGGCGATTCAATCGGAACTGGACTTTCTAACTGATTACTTACGCTAACAGCCGCTGTTTTTGTAACTTCATCAATCAGTGCGATGGTTTCTGCAATTTTCTCTTGGTTCACCGGACTTGATTCTGAAGGGGGAGTACTAGCCAAGGCTGCTGCAATAGTTTCTTCGATGGCAGCTTCCTCTGGTTTAGCATTTTCTTCTTTAGGTGGAGCAATTTCAGAAGAAGAGTCAGTAGTTTGCGAACCAGTTTGTTCTGGAGTTGCCACAACAGTTTCAACGACGGTAGCTGCTGTAGTGGGGGGTTCCGCACTTGTTTCTGCAACAACGGGTACTATTGCAGGTTCGTCCACCACTTTCTCAATAACTTCCTGATTCTCTGGTGGGATTTCATCTGGTTTTAAATCGGCAGCTGCCAGAGCCACTACTGGTTCAGGAATGGAGTCATCTTTTAGTTCAGGAACAGCTTCCACAGCGCTAGACTCCAGCTCTACTGGAGGAGGGACGAGCGATTGTTCGTCTTCGACATTATCTTTATTTACATCACTTAATGCAAATACCGACACCTGTGAAGGGGGAGAGGTACAAGGAAGAGGAGGTGGGGGAAGGTTCTGTGCACTTTCACTATCACCATCAATATTTTTTACATTTTCATCAATCTTGTTTTCCATCTTATCAATATCGCCTTGTTGCGGTGAATCAGAAACAACTTGTGCTGCTTCTAACTTATTTTCGATATTTTCATCTTGAATACTTTCAGCTTTTACCTCAATTTTGGCTGGTGGTGCGGGAGTCTCTTCGGTTTTAACTGGTTCCGGAGCAGGTGATGATTCAACAACAACTGGTGGCGTTTCAACTTTTGGTGGTTCTTCAACGACAGCGCTGCTTTCCGCTTTTTCCGGTGTCTTTTCTTCGGCGACAATGGTCGGTGCTACTTCAGCAACTGGTTTCTCATCTTTAGCAGGTTCCGATGATCCGTTTACAACAGGTGCAGCAACTTCAGTAGTAGCAGCAGCTACAGCAGCCGCAACAGGAGCAACTTCTTTTGTTTCAGCGGTGGTTGGGGATGTTGCTGCTGGTGATTTTACATCAGATGGAGAAGTAGCAGCAGTAGCTTCTTCGGCTGTTGCTTTACCATTCTTGGCAGCATCATCGGTAGTAGCCTGGAATTGAAAGAGAAGGGAGATGAGAAGGTTATTCATATGCGATTAATAGAGCAAAGTTTTAGATCAATTCGATATAAATTGGTTCGAAAGAATGAGATTAAACTTCAGGAACTTCAGCTTCAAAATTAAATTAAATTCAAAACATCCAAAAATCAAGAAAGGAAGTTTGATTTATTATCAATTTAATCCTGAGGTGATGATACAGGCAAATTATTTCGTTTGGGAATTCTATCGTTTTGTTAATCCACATTATTGTAGATACAACAAAAGTAGAAAGAAGTAAGTATTCTAACTGCACTTCAAGCTCAAAAAAATTTTCGGATTAGGATAGGTCCTAGAGGAATTTAAATAAAATCATAGCTAAGAAATTCATAAAACACACGAGATATTGAATATTGATCAACAACAAAAAGCTTTCCAGACCAACAATAAGATGATGAATATTTTTTTAAATTATCACCTACCACATCACTTTTTGAGACTTCCATTGTAGAAAAAATATTTTACTAAATCCAGCTAAAGTCACTAATTTAATGTCCGAAAAATTGTGTCTTAAATTTTTTCGATACACCTATCTACTCGAACTCGGTCGACTGGTTCACTATTAATATGGTATGTAGAGCGGATGATATTCCTAACGCGACTGATGATTATATCCTTGTGCTTTAAGAGTTTATATTGGAATTTCGCACACGCTCCCACATAATACGACGCGAACGAGATCACAAGTCATAGTATCTTTCACACCATGAATATTTGTTTAATTCAATTTTATTCGAATAAGAGACCACACCACATTCACTACACAGCCCAGTCCCCTCTTCATCTATCGCACATACTTCAAACACAAACACATCGAACACTTGCGGATCATATATATTAATGTGCAACATTCAGCGCAAATATTTAATACTTGACCAATTCAAAAAACAAAAAAATACTGCGCACCACCAAAGCTCAATCATAAAAACCGAAAATCGAGAATAAACAAACGGTGACCATTTTCAGAAGACATGATTTTTTCCGCAAACGAGTCTCGTGTTTCATTTACCTTCGAAAATCTGTTTATAAACAAGCTTTCTTGTAAAAAAATGATTTTTTGAGACAATAACGAAGAATCTTCGATGTCTGTTTGGATGGGAAAAATTCACCCAAAGTCCGAATGGCATGATGTTATTCGCAAGAAATATAAATAAATTTGATTCTTAGGCTGCATGAAGGGTCTTGAATTTCATAAACAATTCCGAACTTGAGGTCGAGTGATGTGCGAAGCATGTTCGACTAATTAGAGCTAATTTTAATTTAACGGCTCAACGAATATCGCATCGCATTCCATGCAATTTTGAAGCCAGACATAGTACACTTGCAGAAAACATCCGAGCAGATAGCGTAACACTCGAAATGACAAATCGATTGGAACAAATAAATTATAAGCTCTTGAAATCTTGTCATAATTGAAAATCTTTTCGAATTTAACGAGGGAGATGATCTGAGTCTTGCCAGATCGAGCGCGCAAGCTAAGACTAGATTCGAGGCGGAGTATTCAGCCATGAAAGACGTAGAAGACAAAAATTTACTGGCTACAAAATATACTCCATGGGAAGGTATAGTAAATGTGACGTGAGGTGAAACAAAGCAAGTATTATTTAAATCCTCAAAGCTATTAGCACTTCGAGTTCTATCAAAGATATTATCACCCCAATTGAAAAGATTCACAAATTTTTTCCGAAAATCTACATATTCTTCACATTTTTTGAGACATCTTTCTGGCAAGATCAAAATCTATCAATAATATTTGCGTCTTAATCATGAATGTTTCACACTTATTTTGATAATTCGCCAAACGTTTCGAAAAGCATGTAAAACATTTCAAATGAAAGAATCGGGAAGAGGAAAGGCTTCTAAAACAGATGGGAAAACGTGTCAAATTGGCGTCAATTGCGACAAATTCACTGTAACCTTGATAGCTGCTGGCAAATGCACACAACAAGCATAATATATACACGCCATTTAGCATTCGCCAATAAAATCAAATTAGGATTCACACAAGCGAAAACCATTTGCAACCACTGCAAATCAAAATTAACGGATCTCGTACAGCGGACCATGTTCTGCATACAGCAGACTTTTCAATTAGATTGCATTAATCGTTCGTACTAGTTATGAAATAGATGATTTATACTTAAACAAAATACTAACAATGCTCATATATACACAGCCAACACAATATAAATGAACACACTTTAAAAAGAAATGAGTCAACATTAAGTGTAAAAATAACCTAACTTATCAAAATAAAACAAAAATTATCGTGCACGTCGCATTTTATTTAGCTTCCGAGATCTGTTTTGATTTTATATGTTTAATGACCGGAAGAATGAAAACTCAGTGGTTCGATGATAGAAATTTAATTTTACAAACTTTCTCAAGGTTCAAAATAAAATATGATATCAAAAACAAAAATAAATTTATCAATGCTACGAAGAATAGTAGTACGCATTTTCAAACGATTTTTTAAAAATATCTGGCGCTATGTTTTGGAAGATTTGTCTATGACACGAGGACAATGCTTTTCAAGACGTTGTTGAAAGAAAGATAGATTACTAATATCTTTAGCTATGGATGCACACTACACAGTGAACGAATGTGTGGCTGAATAGCATTCAATTTGCCAAGTAGTACGACAAAAATTTCGAGAACGCAAAGCATGTAACTTGTGCCAAGAATGATCTCGTGCCTAGTAAAGTTTTATTGCTTTTGTTATTCATAAGATGCGTGAGAAACTGAATTTTCTAATGTGGGAAATTTCCGCCAATGAGGTGAAAGCATCAAAACAATTACTGTTTACATTAGGGATGACTTTTATTTGATTTTTTATTTTGAGTTGAGAACAAGGAATAATTTTGATAAGACTGCGCTTAAAAATTTCTTGCTAGAAGATGGAAATCTTTCAATGCAATATTTAGAATTATATAATGATTTGAATGTTTCAAAACGTTACCAACTTAATACTTTTCAAGAAAAAATTTACTGCGAAGTAGATTTACATCCTAAGTAGTAAATAGAATAACTCTTTTGATGAAATTAATTCTTTCTAGAATTTGCTATATCAACCAGATTAAGGCTGCCATGCAATTGCTTCATCAAATTGAAGAAGCAAAATGTCGACAATTGTGATCAACACCATCTATAAAGCTTGTATTGATCGCTCCGAGCGATCAATATGAGCCTACTATATCAGATTGATAGAGTCCGTTTTTTCAATGCCTGTTTGAAGTTCAGTTTTTTTAGTAACCGAAAAGATGAGAATATAAATTGGTTCTAAGCTTAAAAAACGGTCTAAAATTGGTTTTCAGTATTTGCCTTTAATTTTAGTCTTGGATACAGCCACAGATATACATATTTCAAGGCCATTCCTTTTTTTTCAAATGAACGAAACATCGAAATTATGCTAAACATCAACCTATTTATTTTCACATGTGTGCCTTTTGTACGGTGCACAAGTCGATTCAAAACCAAATCTATATTTGTTTAAAATTACGAGAGGGTATAGAAATATAAAACAAATATACGGTGAAAATTCCAAAACGGTGTATATTGATGCTTTCATTTTAATTTCAATTTATTAGAAAAATCACAGAAATTGCGAAAAATATAGCCGTCTCACGTAAGATCGCCTTAAAATCACACCTTTTTTCGTTAATAGTACTGATACACAGCTGGTATTGATACCATGATATCGGTACTATAATATGTACACGCGACTAGGAAATGCGATACATTATATCCGGTATTTTTGAACATCACCTATAAAACTAGACTTGAATAGAAAACGGTATTGAAAATGGAATTACTGCAAAAATTTGGAAGTTAATGAAAATTACAAGTCTAATCTGGGGTATTAAATAGAAACCTAAAATGAGCTTAAAGTCATCTGTCAATGAAAGATTTTGGAAATATCGACTGTTTGGAAAAGGTAGCAAAACTAACAGAAAAATTGTCGTGGTTTCTATATCACGAAAGGGCTATTCATTACTTTATTTATTTCCTAAACTTACTATGGGGTGATATATAATTGGTACGAATGATACCATAATATCAATACTAGCTGCGAATCACTAGTATAAAACCTTTGATTTATCTTTACTATCTCACTTGTACATGTCCAATAAGCATACTTTCAGTATTCATTTGAAATGAATGTTAAATGCTGTTGCCGACTTACCGTCTATGATGTATGTGCATTCACAATTAACTTGCATAACGAAATAATTTTCATTACGCCTTTCAGCTCTTCAGCTTTAATTTATATGCGAAAAGCTTTCAGAAATATTGATTGATAGAAAACAAGGGGATGGATTAGCTCCTGTACTCTTTAACTTAGCACTTGAGTATGCCATCAGAAAAATCCCCGTTGACACGAGTGGAACTCTTTTATTTAAATCGACACAGCTAGTAGCTTAAGCTGATGACATCAATATTATGTCACGTTCGTTCAACGACGCCAAGGAAGTATTAGTAGCTCTACACGAAATCGCCAAAGAAGTTGGTCTTGAAATTAACGAGTAAAAAACAAAAATTATGACCCAATGAAAGAAAAGGACGCCACTAAGACAAAACATAACGATAGCGGACTATAACCTTAAAAACGTAGACAACTTGCTTCGGGGCTTCCCACATTGAAATTTTGATGCGTACACAGGAAAACGAGGTTTCGCATCTACAAAACAATAATCAGACCTGCGTTATGCCAGGGAAGCGAAACCTGGACACTGACCCAGGCGTCTGAAAAAGCCTTAGGAGGGTATTGCGAAGAATCTTCGGTCCGATACGAGAAGAAGATGAATGGCGAATCCGATAAAACAATGAGCTGTATACCACATATGACGAGCCGGAGGAAGTCTCTACCGTCATACGATTACAATAGCTGCAATGGGCTGGTCACGTCGAACGAATAAGCGACAATTGAGTCCCCAAGCGGTCTCTCAAGGGGCGAGCGAGCGGAGCCAGGCTAGTCGGTAAGCCACGCAAGCGCTGAGAGGATTCGATAGATGGTTAAAGTAGGTCGCGGCACGAATAGGGCTATAGTGCCACTATGATGATGTATTTTTAAAAATGGATGTAGCAACAAAGCACTGAGTAAATTATTTTGTGATTAATGTACGATAATGTAGTAATGTTGGTGGTAAAATTGCAACAAAGCATTAGCTGTTAAAGATACAAAGGTAAATCATGACAGGAATCATCTTCGTAACTTGATTGAAGAAGCTTTGAATGAATACAATATTCACAAAACACAGATTATCAACATTGTTACCGAAAAAGCATAAATTATTGAGAAGTTAAATGAAAGTGAAGAAACTGCTGATGAATAAAGTATTGCTTCAGCTATGGAAGGACGACCAGATTATTTGGATAAAACTCTTGATGATGTTGCTCAGAGCCCGCCAAAACTTTGCCAAACTAAACGCATGCGCCGTGCAGTTTACACTTTGCAATTTGCCATAAGAGATGCTCTCATAGACCCCCCATCTATTGAATCTGATTGGGATGTAACGGCTAGTAGAAGTTGCAGCAAGAGCTCCAAAAATTGACGCTATTATTAGAAGAAGGGCTGGAAAAGGACCCATCATTGACAAAGTAACTTGCAAGGGGAATATTTACTTGATGGTAAAAAGATTGCTTGAAATAAGTGTTAGAGGATATTGACAATCCTGAAATATTATTAAGTGAAATATAGTGGCGGCAAGCAACACAATTGGAAGAGCTCCACCTTTGAAATGAATGGAGCACTAAGCAAATCTTTAGAAAATCGTACATCATCGCAATATTCAAAGCAAGTCTCAGTCATCATCTTCCAGTCATGTACCTTCAATGACTGGAAATGGATAAAAGCAAAAAATTGTGACTAGAAGTAGATAGCTCCCAGCCCGTAAACATCAAGTTATGTAAATTTAAAGAAGACCTCCACAAAGCATTGGACAAAGTATAGAAGTATGATCGTAAATGCACATTATCTTTGTAAGGACTTGTTCAGGTTTATCCAGAAATCACGAAAGAAGTACCTCGTAAAGTTATAGCTATTCCTCTAAATCAAGTGAGTGTAGAGAGAAGCTTCTCTGTTTTGAAGATAATCAAGTCGGATCGGAGAGCCTCGATGAAAGATGACATTCCAGAATCCATTTTGTTCTTAAGAACTCATATTTATAAAAAAATATTTCCTTCTTTGTGTATACGATAAGATTCACAAAGTATTTAGTCTTGTGTTTTGATTTATATAAATTTATATAATCATGTTGGATTATAATTTACTATATAAATAAAATATATTAAAAACATCTTCAATAAAATTTACAAATGAGCCAAAATGGAATAGCTATACTCATAAAGCAAATCAAAGCTTTAAAATTAGCCTGATGTCTCACTTGGCAGTGATGAAATGCCATTTTGGCTGATAGATAGCAAGCAGGAGTCGGAGTCTCGGAACATCCAAATTTCCAGGAGTTGGAGCCGAAGGTTCACATCACATTGAAATCATAATCACACTAATTTTAAGAATAGCATTTAATCAATTCAATCTCATTAGTTACTCAATAAAATGGTAAAAACTGAGGTCTTGTGCTCGTACGAAAAAAAAAAATAATTAATTGATTGGATTGATGTGAAATAATTTTTTACTTTTTTTCTAGTTCCAGACTAACATTGAATGAAAATACGTCGCAAAACAATAATATGCATTAAGCATACTGAAAATCATTTTTGTCCTACTGAAAAATCTACTGCATCAAATACGAGTGCTTAAAAAATAACAACCGACGCACTCATTTTTCCGAAACCATCGCGTCTTGTAATTCAATACGTTTTTTAGTGACAAAAATCGAAAAGTTCACTGAACAAAAAAGAGACAAAAACCACAAGGTTCATTCAATTTGTACGTCTTCCTTTTGCATTTTGTTAGATGATACTTTTCTTTGATTATATAAGAAGATATAACGAACATGAGAACAGTTTGTCAGAATGAAGACAAGAGATTTTGTAGTGGGCAAAGATGCGAAACTAATTTGGCTTGAATTCGTCGGAGAGTACATGGCATTGTTGAAAATTTGTGAACTGTCAAGCGTAAACTTGTGCTAACAACGGAAATGAAAAGAAAAACAAATTTCAATATTATGTAGATGCGGTAAGAAGTAGGTATATACAGAAGTTTGTAGAAAGATGTTGGTTGATCAAATACACTTTTTCCAACGGATTAAGAGACACATAATTTGTTCTTGAAAAGTTGTTGTTTCTGAATAATTGAAAATACTTCACCAAAGTCTCACACGATAGCTTGTCACAAAATCTGAGCAGCTTAAACTAGTAATAAATGCTATTCAACAAAAAGCACTATTATCTACTTTACCTCTTCGGGAACTTTCTCGCATTCGCCATTCGTAGCGGGTTCCTCTTTCTTCGGTGGTTTTTGTTTGTCCTTCTTGCCAAATGAGATGCTTCGGATCGACCATTTCTTTTTGACTTTCTCTTTTTTTGGTTTTTTACTGCTATCGCCATTTTCAACTGTCGATGTATCAGCGGCATTTTTGCTTTCATTCAATGTTTCATCTTGATCACCATTTTCGACTGGTTTATCGCCGGCAGTTGGTGTTGTAACCGCTGTAGCCTCATCACCACCTTCTGGTTTTACTGGTTTCGGTTCAGCCGGTGCCTTTTCTTTTTCTGTCGATAGGTCTTTTTCGTTTTCTGTAGCTTCAACTTCGGCAGATTTTTCTTTATCCTAAAATATATATAAAAAAATCATATTTAATGATTGCCTTGTTTGAAATATTTGAATTATTAAGCGTGTTTGTAAATAAGATAGTAAATAGATGCTAAAAAAATACTACTTAAAATATTGGTTTAGAGATGAAGATTTGCATTCATGATTTTTGCTTTTAATTTTAAAAAGCAAATTCAGGACCCTTTTGCTTTTTCACAGCTAAACAGATTTTAATAGCTTGAAAGATATATCTTGACTATAGGTAGGGGGAAACAGTTACAATATTTACCAAGAGCTGCCAGTTTGAGGTATTTGAAAATGTAAATAAACGGACAAAAATCTGGCTTCTGAACGTAATAACATATCAATAAAAAACTATGGGAATTCCTTTATTTTGAATTATAGCAATGAAAGCAACTACATGGTTGAATTCCCACACGGACTCTAGAAATAAAAGACCAGTACTATCTGACTATACGTTCTCAAGCGTATTTTCTATTGATACATAATAGCCGGAATCAAACAATATTTCAAGAAGTTCAAAAAGTCTAATTGAAAACATCCTCAAAGCGCATTCAGATCGACTACGGCGAAGAGGTCAAGTGGAAGCATCCTTAACCCGTATAAGTATCACCATATAAATACAAATCAGACTTATTCAATTGGCTTTACTTGATGGCTTCGAATATCATACAAGTTTTTTTCCTGCACTTCTTCTTTCTCTCCTGAAAAGTCATTAACGTAAAACGGCCCAAGAGTCTATCTAATTTATACATTCATCTTATTGCCCATTGTACACCAATCAAATTTACCGGCATCATTCGAGATTACAATCTTGGTGGATGGGATAGGTTCGAACGAACGACCGTAACCAACAACCATCAGCGTCCACTACACTCAATTCAACTCAAACAGAATTATATTTTTTTGATCTTTTTTCGGTTGATTCGTTGTGTCGTTTCAATTGAATGAATGCCACACATACCTAACGAGCATATAAGGACGTACGTACGCAGCATTCAGTCCTATTCAATACAGACGCGTACACATGTACGTATTATACATTTCATAGAAATGTTCTTTAATCAGATATGAAAAGAATCAATTTCGAAAAATATTATAATCCGTCTATAAAAATAGCAACGGTAATTTCATTTTGAATACGTAAATGATTCTCCTCTTTTCTTTCGGTCGATGTAAATGATGTCAATTGACGTGCCGCAGACTATAAATCATTTTTGTTGTCGTCATGTCGAATTCTGACCTTAGTTTGAAGATTTATTGTGTGAATTATGATGCGGATGTGATAATTTAAAGAATATCTGGGAAGAAATTTATGGTCAGATATATGAACATCTGTGACGAAGAAATTTATCAAAATTCGAATCAACACAGATTTGATCGAGAAGGGGGAATTTATAGAGAAAATTTTTATCTTTACTTAGGAAAGACCCAGAAGAGCCTCTTTCATAGAAAATTTAGAAATATATATAATCAGATAAAATAACAAACAAATAAACAGAAGTGTTTTACCTCTATTGTAGCTAGAACGTTGTCTGGTCCCACAGAAAATATAGTGAGTTCACATTAGTTGAAAGTAATTCAAATGAACATTTTAGTATTGTTCCTTGGTCCTTATGTAATATGTGGACATCATAAAATATAAGCAAGAAAATGGTTTTTTCAAACAAAATTAGTTGAAACATTTTCCAGCAAGTGGCTTCAGACTTCAAACACTCTGTTCGGTAGGAAAGATTGCCTTGTTCGGGTTCTGAACGGTTCCTTCTTTAATTTTTTGCAGTGGCCACAAGCGAGAGTCATCGTTCAGGAAGAAAATGAGTGAAAAATCGATTCCAAATGAACTGTTCAGTGCTCTGTAAAGGGCCTGCTCGAAAAAGTAGTCTAGAAGCGGAAACACGTTCAACATAAAAATGTTTGTTGCAGCGTGGAAGATTTTCAAGGCATGATTGATTCGAAATTAGTAAAGCAATCCAGACTGGACCCCATTATTTAAGAAGAGGTCCGACGTAAGAGGCATAAAATTACACGAAATTCGCGATCGATACCGCTACAAAAGCTTTCCATAAAAGGATATGCTGAAATGTCCTTTGTCATGAAATACCAACAAGCGAGCACATCCTACTCCAGAAAAACCAAAAAAAGACGATCAAGGAATGAGCCAATTCGTAGAGCCTTGTTACTAGCTGAGCCAATTCGTAGAGCCTTGTTACAAAAAAAAAAGGAAATATTGGCTCGAGAAATGATGATTCCGATTAGAACTATGTCACACCCTGTATTTTGGACCAAAGGCTTCTCTGAAGCGATTGACAGACGCTTTAAACCAAATTGAATAGTTTACACAAGTTATTTATGAAGGAAATGTCCACAGTTGATAAACAATTTAGCGAAGAAAATATGACTTTCTGAATGATTATTCGCTCCAGAAATGGAGCGAAACCATTTCCAGAAATGGAACAGTTTTTGCTAAACAATGTCAAGGTATTGGACAAATACTTCTATGGACTTACAAAAAGTGAGTTTTGGTCATGAATTCGTAGAAAAAATCAACGAATTAAAAAAAACATGCAAGTAAGACTAGTTTGCGCAGACACATAAGGTAAGTTTGGAAGCCTGTGGGCGATAAATGTACCGGAAATGCATTCCCTAATTTGGTCGTAATCGGAAAATGACTTAATTTTTGCTGACGTTAGCGCACCCCTTTTGCAAGTACGTACCCTATTTTTTCCTGCTGGCGATTTAACTGGTTTCGACTGTCAAGTAGTCCCAAAGCTCATTAATTTGACGTTGTTTATATAAGAATAAGAGAATGAGTGGCTCTCCTTCTTGTTTTGCCAATTTTTACCCGAAATATGTACTTTTACTTTCCTAGTTTCTAGCAATTTTCATTCCACTACAAAAGTAAGTATTTGCCCAAAAAGTTTTAACTGGAGAAGTTAAAAAAAATCTACAGGTTAAGTTTAAGGCAACCCCAAAAAAATACATTTTGACTCGAATTTCCGGATTGAATCCTGTGTAAATTCTTTTTTTCATTAATTATTTGAGGGATTTTGCTTGAGAAATATAAATCTATTGGAAGTTGTTTTTATAAAATGGATAAAACGGATTGCCAAACAGTGCTCAATAAATTGTCAAAATATATAAGGGAAAGAAAACCGTTTAGAAAATACTATCCAAATAGCATGAGACAGCGTTTACAGCACTTTGTTGCATGAATGCAATATCAGCTGATGTATCCACATAAGAATAAAATATACTATAAATTGCTGGATGATTAACGAAGTGGTCGTACGTTTGTCCTTGCACACAAGTCACCGCCTTCAACACTTAAGATGTAGGATTTTGGGTCCGATACACAAGACATATGGAGTTACTTGTGACAATTTTCGATCCCAGTTCTGCTATTTCTCGAAAATATTCAATACAGCTTATTGAAGAGTGATATAGGCTGAAAAATGGTACCATTTGCCAAAATTTAATCAAAATTCAGCATGCCATCTCTTGCCATCTCTCAGCATGCAGCTCGCAATCTGACCGTGCAAGTGGTCAGATTGCGAGCTTGCTTATAAAAAGACAATTCTATGTCAACGTCAATGAAGCGAAATCACATAAAGGTTCCCTGATATTAGAAGTACCACAAGGTACTATTAATGTATCTATTTTGTACACCATTTTCACCACTTACTTCCCTATTACAGGAGGCCGCACTCAATATAAACACACTCTTGTCGGCGTCGAGCCAATACCCGCTCAAAGCTGCCAATTTATATGAATTTCTACCCAGAATTTTCTATTCCATATCTGCCATGGCGTTAGGGGAGATATTCCAAAGCTTTTGCACTGGTAGGTTCTACTAGAAGCTAACTAGAAAGTGGCCGATGAACTCTCTTCTATGGCAAAAGACGGGACTTAAATAGCTCAAAGACAGAGTTGTCGAATTGATGACATGGTTTTCGACATGACAATTGACTGATTCGGGAAATCGGACGCACAGATTGTTCTATATTTATCCATCGATCGGAGATAGCTCATCAAACAACTTTTATAGCAGAAACAATTTTTCGATAGATGCAGTTGGGAATACTTGGAAACTGTGTGCTTGCTTATCAGGTGTCCAAAGTATCGAAAAAAATATATCATGCTACGTTAAAATCAATATAGGGTCGTACAATGGGGACAAATCTAAGGCCACATATTTGAATTGGGGAGTTTGACTTAAGTTTTAGCTTGAGACTCTGCATCCTCTCCTGAATCACATGCTTCAAAATTAATGTTTTTTTTTTTACTTTTAAGTGAAAAAAAAAATTTTTATAACTATTCACAAACAAGACTCGAAAACAACTTTCCAAGTCAAATCAGATCAATATTCAAATGGATTGATTGCGATTGCAAGGGTTCCTCATACAAAATAACTGATTTTATAAAATTTCATTCTACGATAGTAGCGTTAACGCTTTACTCTTCACAAAACAATCGTTCTGAAAAAAAATAAAACACAAAAGAAATTGAAATTTTTCCATAAATCAATTTATCTATACTTACAGCAGCATCGTTGTTTTCATTATGATGTGTATCACCATTAACTTGTGGCTTTAATTGATCCACATCTTCGATTTTTCCCATTTTTCCTGTACCTTCTTCGGGAACATCATCTTTCTTAACTTCTGTTGTTATATCAACGGAACGTTTACTTTGTGCTTTACCCATTTTCGTTTATCTTTTTTGTCTGCAAATACAAGAGAAAGAGAAAATTATTATAGTTGGAGATTTGATTTTTTCAGATGATTAAAAGTGAAAGTAGATTGATAATAATGAAGATTTACAGTAATAGTAATTTTCTATAGATACCAAGTTGCATATGTGCGAATAAAGAATTTTTTTAGGTCAGAGTATGTATCTAAACATGAAATAAGAAATTCAAAAATAATAATACTAGATTTTTATCCAACATACTCATCATCATCCGATGATAATTAAACAACTTCAATTGGGTTGTCGAACTCTTTTGGATATATCTTATTATGAGGTACACAAGAGTAATATCGTTTCTGCATGAAATTTCATTTCGTTCGATATCTGAGACGACCGAGATTATTTTTTTGACCTGTTGTATGTAATAATGTATCGATCGAATGAACACGAGATATTTTCTATTAATGAACGTTATAGGGTTTCGCTTCAGTTTCGGACAGCTAGCACATTGAAAAAAAATTGAGTGAACTTTACAACAAGTTTCTAGTAAAAGTCAGTAACAATTGCGATAACTTGACTCAGAGGGCTCCGAGTATGAAGAACCAGTATAGGTGTGGAGACCATTTACTTGCAGCACACGAAGAACATTTTGCAAGTCAATTTATGAAAGTCATCATATTTCTGGTTTTCAGTTGAGTTGAGTATTGAAAAAGAAGTTGAGTAAATAAAATCTAATCAAGTTATAAGTGGTGAGCTTGAGAAGATTGTGGTGATGTTATTTAAATTAATATTTTAGATATTAGTATTTGAAGGTGTAAAATAAAATATATATTAGGAAATGGACTTGACTCAAGTCTATGAGATTGAAACGAAAAGAACAAAAAGTTAAAAGGGTACGATAAGCTAACAGGAGCAGAAGACATGTTATTTAAACGAAATTTAAATTTTATTTCAAAACAAGTTCAGAACACTAAAAGCACCAGAGTTTTTCAGTAAAAATACTGAATGAAAAAAAAATACAATCAAAGACTGCTAATTTGGAACATTTTGAATACGTAAGCGCACGAAAGACAAATTGGACAAACAAAAATTGGACAATTTTACAGAGATCACTCAACGAATAGGCAGGAGCTATTCCGCATACCCCTGCGAAGAATCCCAGATGAAAATTGGGGAAAAGAGCAGATGTCCACGAGTTCCTATGATTAGGATAAGCTCTGATTTTTCAACTTGTAGAAAATGGTGCATGAATCAATTTAATGCTATAAGAGAATCTGTAAATTCGAATTTCAAATTATTTATTTGATTTAAGATAAAAACAAGGAATAATAAAATATGAATAAGTAAACCATGGACAAGCATAATCCACAGGCTAGTAAACTATAGGTAAGGAAACTATGTGTGAATAAACCATGGGCCATTTTTTCCATACATTCCATACATTTCCATACGACACATACATTTGTAGAAAGTTCTGAGAATTGCTGGTGAATAAGGCTTGCTGGTGAACAAGAGACAAGATTTCCATGCTCATAGAGTGCACACACCCGAAAATATTACCACTCTGCGAGTCAGACCAGAATATCAACTTGCCTTAGAACGCAGCAGCTCAAAACAATTTGCTCGCTAAATTATCTTTTCCACCTTACAGGCTATCCAAAAAAGCAAAATTATTGCATTTGAAGTACGGGGAGCCCAACGTAACCGTAGAGAAAACCAATGCATCCTCAACGAGTGACAGAGTTTGGTCCAGTTTTTAGGGTGTTGCATTATTGGCCCATTTTTCTTCTCCGTTATGATCAATGAAAAGCACTTCAGAAGGATGATAACTGAAAAAAGCCGTGAAACAATCGCCATTCAATCGTCCGGTTTACCGAATCGGGCGGCGCGGAACTGCGATTTGAAGCTGTCGGATTTATTTTTGTAGGGTGTCGTTAGATTGGGCTGAGGAGGAATAAGTTTTATATTTTCTTTTTAATACGATTTGTTTGCTGTTTGGCAGTGTTTCTATTTTTTTTTTGAAAAAAAAAAACTGCTACTCATTGTTTTGAACAGTGTTAACTTTTTTTAGGCTTCCAAATGGAGTACCCAGTAATCAGCATTCTCGAGACTTGCTTGTCTGCGCTTTTCATCGTCGTCAAAATGCTGCCGAAGCAGCCCGGGACATTTGCGACGTGTACGGAGACGATGTCATAGGCTAGGCGAGTCTACAGCACAGGACCTCGACGACCCGTCTCGCAGGTGGAAGAACTTTGAAATTCGACAAAGCTCTTTTGAAGGAAACCGGTCGCCAAACAAGTCGTGAATTGGCCGCACAAATGAACTGCGAACAGAAGACAATTCTCTATCATCTTCATTCAATGGGATTTTCCGAAAAATTGGGAGTCTGGATGCCCCCCACGTACTGACCGAGAACAAAGAAAAATGCCTTAAAATTCCTTCCCAATATCTTGCCCGCCACCGAGCAATACCTAGATAGAAGCCAAGGGTTTTTTGTACTGAATCGTCACAGCAGATGATAAATGGTGCCTACACGTCCATACGAAACAAAGAAAAGAGTGGGGGGCTTTAGGAGATACGCCGGCGCGATCAAGACCTCTACTCAAATAAGATCATGATCTGCGTTTGGTGGGACTGGAAGTGTATGTTGCATTGGGAGATGCTCGAGAGGTACAGTACGGTCAACAAGGGACTTTATATTGCCCAACTGCGCCGCATAAATGAGGTTGTTCAGCAGAGCAGACCCAATCGACAAGAACAAACCATTTCCCTTCACAATAACGCCAGTTGTCACAGCCGCACTCCAAGAGCTCGAGTGGGGGTTCTTCAGCATTCGCCATACTCTCCGGATCTGGCGACTATACAATCCAGCAACGATTCATGAGCTGAAGCATAACATTTGACGAGCCATTAGTCAGATAAAGCTCAGAGGGAATGAAAATGTACTGGAAAATTTGATTAACAGGATAGACTACTGCCGGACTATCTGAGGCAGCTAGTTGAAAGAAATTTTGTTTTTTATTTAAATTAGACCAATTTTGAGAAAGAATTGTGATAAATTAAAATTCTCAACCTAGAGATAATCGTTCCCACGAAGCATACGTAAATGGAGGGAGTGAAAGTAAGCTTCAGTACGAGCAAAAGTGACACTGAAGCCAGCCCGATGTCTACAGGATCATTCAAGATCAACAATTTGTGGGAAAAAAATATCGGGCGAGGTACAATCTTCATACGCTTAGAGAAGGGAGGTTCAGAAAGGTAAGACATTTTCCATAGAGATAATAGGAGACACTGAACTTGTGCAGTAAACTTGCTTTGAACCGATTCAATGGCATCCGACAAGTATACGAAACGAGACCACACTTGGGACCAGTATCATGGATGCAAGGAATTAAGGAGGCAAACAAACGAACACACATGGACATATTCAAGGAGTAGCGTGAATAACGAAGAATGAAAGCAGCATTTCATACAATCAGCATTTTTCACATATCCATTGAACAATATAAACCTTTCATAAATCATTTAAAATCCATGAATTATGAAGAGTTAGAGTATGGGTATGAAGAATTAGAACTAAGAATTCACCCACCAAAAATACTCGAAGCTGCACATACTCGACTCTACTTTGTTTTAATTGCTCAAATTTCACTTAAACTTTAATTTTCGAGCTATTAAGACAAATAAATCAAGTCATGAAATCAAGCTTATTGGAGTAGTAGTAAAAAACTACGCACAAAGCGTATTTACATATGTATGTACATGCGCGTTTGAAAATCTAGTAAGAAGTTGTTCAGAATAGCATCTATTTAAATTAACAATTCAAAGCTCGATTTCATAGTTTTTTTTGAATCTTATGTACACAAATACGGACTAGAATGGTAGATACGGTGCGTTTTTCGCTCGAGTTTCTTTGGAAGGTTCCATCATTTGCGTACCAAAATGATTCATTATATACATTCAAACTGATTTTTTTCGATTGCACGCGCACCTACCGTAACGTCGGGTATGCTGTTTTTCACACACAAAAACAGTACCAAGAGTGAATCGAAAAAAGGTTTTGAATGATATTCATTAAATTCAAATATAGTACACATGCGCGCAAAAGAGATCACAACCGGCTTTTAATTCAGTAGGCTGATGAAAATTAAATGGAAGAATTTCTTGAGTCTTTGTGGTTTTGAAGGGGAAAACTTTTAACGGTTCGTGAACTCAAAGCATTACCCCCATGTCCCTGAATAATTTACGAACGTCCAAAATCGAAAGTATATATTTATTTATAAATTGACGCATTGAAATACTAAGAAGGTCGTCTCGAACATCATTTCCACGTCTAAAATAAGAACGCACATCAAGGCGCAGTCCGTGTAAAAATATCTTGAACCACCTGTTAAGCTTTTTTTCAGGGCAACTTGTTCGCGTCTCGTTCCAAGATAAACACAGATCTGCATTCCTGGCCACTGGCTAGCGATCACAAAGCTTCAATACATCAACTCATATATACCAAAACACATATGTGTTTATTCCAATCGATCTAATACTTAATGTGTACTTCTAGCTCAGCCACTTAAGTAATAAATAAAAAAACAAGACAACTTGTAGAGAATCAATCTGAAACGAATCGACGTCGTCGTCGTATTTGGAGTGTGTCTTCAATTGATTTAATGAAAATGTTTCGAATACTTTACAGATCACTGCACCTACGATTCTATGGCAACATACACACATTTAGATTATTTTTGATTCTTGCAAACTGGTCTACAGTGCAAACCAAGAGACCAATTCTAAATAATGTCGAAGCGAATAGAAGAGAGACGCATACGATTACTTTGATATAAAAGCTGATCACTTCATTGAACTCGAAACAAACTTATTAAAAGTCAATTGATGTTAATAAGCAGAATAATTACCAACCGAATCAAATCGAATTAATTTGTTCTTGAGGCAATTTGAAAGGAAAGAAAGTATATTAGCTGACGTTTTAATTGCTGATGTTGTTAAGATTTTGTTTGAAGTTTTCATAAATTCAGGTTAGTAATTTATTATATCGGCATAACTATGGATTTGATATACTTGAAAATTAATGGGTATATGTTTGGGGATGATTTCTAATTTTATGTGACATTAATGAAATTGCGATTCACGCCGTTCCCAGCTCTCTTTTAGTTTTTTTTTACAGTTCCGGACCTGTAGAATCGAAAATTCTGATTTCGACAAGGTTGGGTCAAAAGCCGCTAACATCGGTGCGTTTAATTCGACCCAAGTGAGAGAGACTTGAGGAAAGAAAGAGGCGCAAAAGGACATGAAAGAAACAGACAGAGGAGAGAGAAAAACAGACACAGGAAAGAAACAGACACAGGAGAGAAAAACAGACAGAAAAGAGAGAAACGGGAAGAAATCTAAAAAAGAAGCATGCAAAAAATACGAAGCAGAAAAAAAATTAGGAAGCAGAAAAAAGAAGCAGAAAGAGAAGTAAACGGAAAAAATAGGAATAGGAAAAAATAGGAAACGGAAAAATAGGAAGTAGTAAATGAAGGAAGGAAGTGGGAAAAAAGAAGTGGGAAAAAAGAACTGAGAAAAAAGAAGTGAAAAAAGAAGCAAGAAAAAAAGGACATTGCAAAGAAAGGAATGATATCCCACGGAAAGGAATTGTCTTGAACAGAAAGAAATGACCCAGAAAGTAAAGGAATGATCCAGAAATCAAAAGAATGATCCAGAAAACAAAGGAATGAACCAGAAAAAAAGCAGTAGAATGTTACAAGAAACAGTATGGATTTTGAAAGAAGCAGCAAGTATTTTCAAAAATATCAAAAGAGTTTTTGAAAGAAGTAGCACGGATTTTGAAATATATAACAGTGTTTGGAAAAAACCTGTCATGGAAGCAGTTATTAGTTAGTAAGCACAAGAGAGGAAAATCTAAATTTTTGATAGAAACGGTACAATGTCAATCAGAATATGGGATCATTTCCATCAAATTTATAAATTGGATTGTTCATGGAACTCTATTTCAAAGCATATTAACAATTTCAAAATTAGTGGATCTGATATACGTAGGTTATTCCATCTTCATTTGAAGGGTTTAACATATTTTTATCGACCTTACCGTGTTTCTCTTTATTCTTTTCAACTAACAAATAAATAAATTCTTCACTTTTTACCCCGACAAAGGGAGCTCTCACACATCGATTCAAACAAGTGACTTTTTGAGGAATCAAAAGATTGAGTTGATGGATCCGTGTAGTCCGGATTTGACACTAAATGACAACGGTTTATTCGTTCTTGTTGAATTTAAATTTTGAAAATGTCAATTGGACAGGATGAGTAAAGCATATTTTTTTTAATCTTCTGCATTTTCCTCAAAAAAGGGCAAAAAAAAATCAGACCTTTCGGACATGTCACACTTTCATCAAAAACTACATGGGCTTTTCCTGCAAATTTGTAATGAGCTGATCGCTGTGTGCGAAGTTAGCACTATTCGAAATTTCCTTTGCCTACTTTTAGGCATTTAGAGCCCTCATAGGGTTAAACATTGTCAATCATATTTTCATAACCGATCTAAAACATTATCAGCTTGCCATTCATATGCTTGTTTTTTTTTCAAACATCTCATTTCCTCGGAAATATAGGGGTACCGAAAAGTTCAATTCTAAAATGCCCGCAGTCTCCAAAGGGTTAAATATATTTTATTGCAAATTAAAAAAAACCCTACAGCTTATGTACAAGAATGTCTCCGGATTTTACTTTTCATTATTATTTGTATATTTTTATAGTTTTTATAGTCTTTATAGTGCTTTTCTCCAGCTTTTACGCAACCTATCTATTAGATTCCATCAAAACAACACCAGAAAATAATCACTGAACTTCAAAGGTCCACAAAGTAAAGCATCATCTCATCAAATACACATGGCATACTTTTACAGTAAAGTGTGTACTTGCTTCTAACTGTTCATTTGAAAAAATAAAAACGAATAAAAAAAATCGTGTGGTTCGTGTACATTTCCATGCAAAGATACCACCAGTCATTGTAAACTAATCGTGCACCATTGCGCAAACTGGATGCATAATTTACCGCGAGATGATGTTCCATAGAGTTCATCATGTATTTACATCTATTTTCACCTTTTCCGTGTATCGAACACAAAAGAAGCGACGATATGTATGCCTGCCTCGAGCAAATACACCTGGGAGGAAGTAAAAAGAATACGCGATGAGACTACAGAAAAGATTTACGCTACGCACATATAGTACATAGGAAGATTCCTCGAATATATGGAGTCTGATCCGAAATTGTGGTAGATAGAGGTGTAAGAAAGACGCTTTGGTACTCGATTTTTTTCACATACCGAAATCTACGTGCATGAAAAATCGTAAAATCCGCTAAAATATTCGTCTTTTAAGAAGATGGATAAATATATATATATATATATACCTGTATATATGCATGATATGAGTAAATGACCGTTATTTTACGCTTTTACTTCATTACTGCAAATGTGATGCATCATATATATCATGGTTGAGACGTTTGTTTCCAATTGACTTTATTCATCTGCTGGACCGAGCACCACTGTTTGGAGCTTCAGATATAAAGACATACTTAACCAGTTAAATATTTGCCCAAAAAAAATCCAACACCTGTCACACCTGTATTCGTACTGCAGTGAAGTTTGCGTACGGCACTTAAGTCGGAATTGTGCATTTTTGTGGTTGATTTTATGATCCGACCGTGCATTTTACGACCAAAAATAAAGCGAAGCAAACTATAATTTTTAAGAAGCGTTGCCCGCTCAATTCATTACCTTACAAGGCATCTTTACTACAACGATGATCAGCAACTTCTAATCTACTGACTTGGCTTGTGTGCTTTCTATCTATCGTTGCCCGATAGTAGCACATCCGTTCAAATCATTCGTTTTTTTCCACTTAACCAATCTAAGCCTATAGCTTCCGGAGTTTACTCTATCATATCATTTTAGGCAAGTGACACTTCCTTTCCCCGGTCCTATCGAGAATTTATAATTATATCTGCTTAATGTAATCGACTGTCTGTTGTTTTTGGTCTTCGTTCGCTGCTTTCTATCGTTTCTTGTCCTTCTTTTTATTCTTCTCGGAGTTCTATGAAATTTGAGTACATAATAGTTTCTGGTTGTAAGCTTACATGTGCAAGCCCGTTGTACTCGTTCGTCTTCAATCTTTTACAGTACACGCGGCGTTTGTCGAACCACTCTTTGTGAGCTTGAAGCTAACTACTAACGTGCGCCGAACCGAACCGATCCGACTAGAAGAGGAGAATTGAACACAATGGAGACAAAGTTACTTTTCTAGTCTCGAGGAGTATATTAGATAGTGTCATGCAGCGCAATGACCCGCATCATGCATTTCATACTTCATGATGCCAAGCTATGTATGTACTCGTAGCACACTCTTGTCGACTTTCGAATAATATGCCGCGTGCGCATGGCTTCCCTCTTAACCCTGACATTGATTTATTGCTTGCCGTGTTGCTGGTTTTCATGGAGCAGAATGAAAGAAAAACGTATCTTAGATGAATATTGTAGTTAATGTCCGACAGCAATTATAATGGCTGTTACCAATCGAGCGTTTTTCTCCAGTTGAATGGGAAATAATTTGTGATTTATTCGTTTTTTTTCAAATATCTGAGTGGTTATTGTAGTTTTCATTCGTTTGAGTTGAATATTATTTGAAAATATGTACGTATAGTATATTGGAATTGAAAACAGGTCACAGATTTCTGTACTGTGCAAGATTTTAATGCAGGCATGCATAATATAAAATACTTTTTGCGAACAAATCACCATTGCTTTTGGTAAAAGTCTTCTTCTCCATAGAAACTTAATTGACCGACTGTTCGTCCACTATACCGAAAACTTTCTGAAGTTGTTCCATTACATGAAAAATTTGTGGAATTATATATATTCCAAAAATATTTAAACCATGTTGTGCTTGGCAACGATTAATAAGATTTAGGAGTCACGATGAAAAAAAACTATTATACGTATTTTTTCTTTCTTTACTAAATCAGATATGCTTGCACTACCGATCAAAAGTGTTCCCGCCCCCTTGGTTTTTTGTGGTTTATATACTTTTAGAGCAATTTCGAATGACAATATGTACTGCATTTGAATAAGGAATGCAATGTAAAGTAATCCCGTTACAACCCTTATCGAGTCTGAGGGTTGAAGTTGGTGGCAGCTTAATGCACAACCAATGTTTTACGAGTGTGAAGTGATAGATTCCACGTCTTATTTTACTTCTGATTTAACTCAGGCATCTCATCACAGTTAGGTTGACCCAAAGACCGATGTGTCCACGCTCCACACACGTTAGCAATCAACGCCATACTTACTCGTCTATAGAATCTTTAACAAGAATGTGTACATTTCTATTCTCTTCTTGCAGAAAAAACCATAAACCGGAAATTCTGATGATAGTAGTTGATATAAGGCTCCTTTCGTGCAAAAAGCGTCGCTAAACCCACAAAATCCAAAATTTTTCACTAAAACTCGAGGTTGATTTTCGTAGAGGCTTCATTTACAAGCAATTTACTCGTGGAATGATAAATTACAAATCTCTCTTCATCCCTGATTTGACTAAGGTACCAAATCACAGCGAAGTTAGCTCGAAGCCCAATGTCTGCCTATGGTTGGATTCGAACCTGGGACGACACATGTTAACAACGGATGATCTGCTAATTCAGTTACACAAGCCCCTAAAATATTTATAAATCAAGAAAAGTACCTTTAGAGAAGCAAACTTGAAAATGGGATTCAAACATGACCGTGACGACCCGACACATATTTTGGAACACTATTGGGATCATTTAAGACAATGAAGCCTTTATTATTATGATTATGTATTATATTGTATTATGATGTGTGATTATTTTAATGTACTCTGGTCGATTGAACACGGAAAGCACCTGAAAGCCAATATAATTAGTGTAGAAGAATTTTTTGCCTGGGACATGGAAATAAGGTGTAGTAATTTAACGAATGCTATTCTGGTAATTTAACAAATGTTTATCTTTCAATTGACGGGATTGTCTTTGTAGAGACCTTTTTGTAGAGAACTTTGAAGGCACGAGAGTCAAATGACAACCCAGGGTCGATAGCCTAAGTGTCAGCCTCCACTTTCTCTGAGAAAAAAAATGTGTGTGAATGTTTTTTAATGAAAAAATCTTTATTTTGGTACATGGTACATTAGTACATAGACACCCCCATTACTCCTTCCGTCTCCGGACTGCTTAGTTTTTCAAGATTTTGATCTGTCGTGCTTGGACTGGTGATCGCAGTAATCTTGACTTATCTTATTCAGGTGTGGTAGCGACGAAATGAAATCTATTGCGGTTCTGGGTTGATACTAATATATTCGTTCCGTTGAAAACCTGGCAGGTCTCAGGATACGTTGTCAGTCTCGTCGCTATTATGTTGTTGATATAGGTTTAGTTAACGAGGCCTTATAATTAACATCGATCTGACTCTGAGCACAGATGTTGCAGCTAAGCCATGAGAAGTGTAGCTATGGCGAATGAACAAGCTTCATGGATTATTGGCTGTATAGCATATAAATCTGCTGGAGGTAGTGAAGATATGACCAACGAGTCAGCTTTCTTGTATTTCAGCACATCGTTAACCCTTGTTTCGAGTGGTTCCATAGCTTTGGTCACCAAGTCTGGCCTTCGGAAAAGCCACGAAGCCAGTTTGTGGCCAGAGTGGCAAGCAACTTGTACTACTTTTAGTGCCACAACTTTCATCCGCCAACTCATCTCGACCTTCAAAGCTCTGAGAAAGTTGGGCAACAAGGACAAAAAGTCCCTTCAAGGGGCAACAAAAATTGTTGAGAGGGATGCGCTCATTCTCAACTCTGCAGATTCTGATCAGAAACGGCAGAGGTTGGCTGAGCAAAAGAGTCACAAGCAGGCAAACATGGAAAAAGCCCGAACTAATGGCAGCTAATTCAGGGCCAACTCGGCCTTTCAATTAAATGACCAAAGTGACTCAATATATGGACTGTGATCGATACCAGCAAAGAAGATAGAATCAGTTTTGCGGAAAACTACTATGTTCACGGTCTGCTACGAACTCCGGAAACCCAAATCGTGTACTCCGCCTGCGGTGATTGAAGCGGGTTCGTGAAAAGGAGTCAGGTGTCGGTTAATGAGTCAGGTATCAGTTAATGAGTCAGGTATCAGGTAAGGAATCATGTTGGGAGCGTGTGAAGATGAGCACCTGGCCGACTTCTACAAGCAGGCGTCCTCCCAACTGGAGGATTTTTGCCCAGACGCCAAACTTGAGGTGGTACCGAATAATGAAAAGGTTAGTCGGCGTAGATGCAGGGCATGGATTCTCCACTTCCATTCTTATCAAGAATACATTTTAAAGAACTTCAGGTGATGCTACCTTGATCTTCCAACGGATGATAGGGGGCTGACCAAAATTATTGTGCCGTCCTAATTGATGAGGTAATACTGCTCTGACCAGAGGAGCATAATCCAGTACGAGGTTTAGAAATTGTCCTTGCGGCAAATAGAAGTGATAAGGCTAAGGGTCCTAGATCGAAGAACCCTGAGTCCGCCATAAGAGTAGAGGATATATAAGAGGTTCTAATAGTCGAGTAGTCATTCAGAAAGGTGTCTACTATTCTTCCTGGTGGTGCTTCTAAGCGAGATTCCAATGAGGATTCCTTCTAAGCTGATGGGGTCTGTGTCGTACCAATCTCTGATTTGGGCGGCTGTCTAGAGCTCTAGACTCTGAAGCCACAAGGGATTTTAGCAGCTCAGCGTCCGATCGGAAGATAGTCCTGGGTCTGCACGGACAAGGTCACATTAGGCTGTTGATAAGTTTAACCCGTAGAGCTTTTTTATTTTAGTGGCTGCTCTCACGGACTACTGTCTCATAAGGCTGCATACTCAACGTTTAGACATAGATTTCAACGATATTTGTGAGAGCTGTGGGTCTAAGCACGAAGAGGAGTCCATTCTACACACTACAGTGAGAAAAGGAGTATATTTCCGTGGTGACACTACGGGCCTCTACTGTATCAATGTGACTTTTGGCAAGACTCTTTGATAGACAGCAAATTGACATAATTGACCATTAATGTCAAAGGGCAAGATTTTTTGCATGGGAATCTATGACTTGCATGATAGGTGGAACCGATGTACTGGCTAGTGATGGACAATGCTATTATTTACTTTGAAAGGAACATTTTAAAAGCCCCAATATTTACTTGAATATTTTAACTTGTATTTCCTCCTTTTACTCCTTTTCTAAATTTTTAAGAGATGCTTGATAGGTAATTTGGTTGTTTTTGTTTGCAATGGAGTTTTAAAAATAACGTAGCTAATTCCTAATCTGTTTCACTAGTATTATTGCAACACTTTCAAACTTTTACTGGGGGTGTGATCATTTTGGCTTGAATTTGGATGAAGAATTATTTATTTTATCGGGCTTTTTTCATCTGAGAGTGCGGTTTGCATTAATTTAGGTACAAAATGAGTCACTATTTCTGAAAAAAAAAAAATTTATTAATCGCACTACACGTTAAATGCACATTATTCTTACAACCGGAATAGTGCTTGTAAAATTAAATGATCTAAATACCAATTTCGTCTAGTGTATTTTCTAAGAAAACCATTTATGAACTAACCAAATTCCGAATCCTCAACTCATAAAAGTCGTATAATTTCTACTGATTTTACGGCCCGAATTTAATTTTCGAAATTGATCTGATGCCGTATCTTTATATCTACTGGGCGCAACGATTTTACTACCAATAAAACTTCTTCAACAGATCGTTATCTCTCATTCATTTCACAATATCAATTCCGTGCACTTTAGTACAGCTTGAATCACTTCCATTTGTTTTACTAGCTTTCTATCAATAGGCAGAGTAATTCGTCCGCTCAGAACTATATTTCAAAATCAACAGGAATTTTCCTTCAATAAATCAATCAAAGATTCGAATGTTTACGGGCAAAGTCTACTTCCCGATACCTTTTCAGCCACTCAAACTTACTTAAGAACTAAAATATGTATCTGACGAAATTCAGCCACGAGCAACGTAATATCCAATGACGTGTTCAGTGACTTGGTTTTGCTAACTAGTGAAACTCTTTCCTTCTTTATGTGTATCTACTGTGAAAACCTCCCTTCGCCTATTTCTTTGGTTCCAGACAATTCACAGTGACAGGACTATAAAACTCTCTTGCAGCTATTCGAATAGGGCAACTCAGGAATGAGAGGATACTTGTTGGCGCCACATATCCGACAATTACAGTTTTTATTTCTCGGGGTTATGACTTTTTATGACCCAGCCAGCTTTCGTGCAGCATACTGACACAATAGGACAATGTGCTGCTGCTAGTAGTCCGTACACAACGCACGTAATACTGGGGTAGTATCCAGCAAATTGATACCGGCTGCCCAGCCATTAGCGTCGATGATGAATTTGCTGCGAAGGAGATTGGGGTGAAATCGTGGCCTAGATGATGTCGCCGAGTCGAGAGGACGAGAATAACGAGGTCAAGTACGTTGTTACCAATGAACTGCTTTTGCTTCTTCAAGACTTCGATTTAGTTTTCGTTAGTTGTTCATAATTTCGTCTGGCCTTGCGGGAGTATTCTTACGAAGGGACATGTTTTGGTTGAATGCTTCATTAAGTAGTTCCATGATTGTAATAAACACATTGCTCCTTATCTGAAGTGGATCAAGTGGTGTGAAAGGAATGTGGAGTCTAGCTTCATGATGATTTATTACGAATAGGTTGCGGGCAAGATTATACATGGAGAGGCAGGTTCGAATTTATGCCCGTCAATTGCGGTGTATTCAATAGTTTGTCTTTTGAAACTAAACATAAAATTTCTAATATTTCACCCTCTACAACAAAATTTTCTTTAAGAATCTCCATGTCTGGCCCAATATTTTTGAATGATTCTTTTGGTTTCTTTTTTCATTTATATGCCGACTAGTATTTAATTTTTTCATTGTAATCCTCGCTGATCACGCGAGAATCGGTAGCTAAATCCGAACCAAAATTGTAGTTTCCCGAGCATAAAACAAAAATTTTAGTTTCAATTTTAATCGAAGACGAAACAATGAAACGTCTAATTCACATAGATGAGTGGAAAACTAAAAACTAAGATCTTGTTAATCGAAATGAAAAACTTAAAATGTTTGACTTTCAGAAGAGAAAAGTATGAAATAGTAGAAAGGTCAAAAGATAGTCGGATCATAATTGCGACAGCTTTCGTTGTTTGAGTGTCATAACGACGCCAAGAATAAATTCGAGTTTGGTGTCCTTTCTCCCTCCTTTCGCAGATTACATTTAGAATCGGTACATGTTAATCTTCGTTTTACCAGCAACTGCAGTCCAATAAGAAGCAGATCCAATTAAATCGCCGATTCCATCTTCTAAATTACTTTCTTCTAAATACACAAATACTAAATGTTGTAGATGGAACTATTAAAGATATGGAAGACCAATGGAAGCTCTGAACTCAAAGCCGCGGTGAAACACCTAGAGTTTAGATGAGCACTCACTTTCCTGAAAGTAAGCACACGTCTTCATTTTCACCGCTAGAACTAATGAGGAGAGCAGATAGCACTCATCACTCAGCAACTAAGCACTCGGGCCAAAATACCCATTGTACTCATACCCTTAGCCAGAGATTTTCCTACACCCCCCTAACACCCCCCTGGAAAGTGCATACACCCCCCCTAACACGGACAATTTTCATACACAAAGAGACCTTTGTGTCCTTTGCTCCAAAGGGACACCCCTCATAAAATTCTGAACACACCCCCAAGAAAAATTCCTGAGAAAACCCCTGCCCTTAGCTCACCATAGTTTCCCAGATTTCTTAACAAAATCCACGATCAATGATATGAGAAAAGAGGTCATCTTCTTTATACGAGCCACATCCCAACCAAAGCATTGATATCTGGGACGCGCAAACGCTGGGCATCCACAGACGAAATGCTCCGCGGAATCAACCTCTTCTGTACCTATTCGGTACATATATTCTCCTAGGCAGTTCTGTCCAGTCAGTATGCTTGTCATGGCTTTGCAAAATTTTGGTGCTCTTGTTGGATCCCACAGTGGCATGACTGGGATCTGAAAGGAAGACTTTAGTTTGCCTGGCCACATCAGAAGGCATTTATCTCTCTTTCTGAGCAACTACCCACTTCTGAAAAATGGCATGTGCAGATGCAGTAGGCAAACCCAAGGCGGCTTCAGGGATGTCTCGTAGTGATGTCCTCGTAGTGATGTCCTCGTAGTGATGTCCTCGTAGTGATGTTCTCGTAGTGGAGGCCTCGTGGTGGAGGCCTCCACTTAATTTCCCACAACACCGCAGTGCCCCTTGATAACCAGTACTTTTAACTCTACTTTGATCTCAAAATTACAGCATGCTTATACCAAGGACAAATCTGTCGAAACACCGCTTCATATTCAAGTGGAGCATGAAGAAGTTCAATTGAACTCACCATCAGGCAAAAACACTTAAAGGGAGCTTTGAAGCCCGGGTTTGAATAATCTACCTATGCGATCAGAAGACAATAGTAAAATACTTTTGATATTGATGGCACATGGGTACTACTACCTTTACGGAGCAGAGCCTGTATTAGCTGAGCATTATCTGCTTGGCAGCGTGCGCTATGGATGGTTACTCCTTACAACGATTCCTACCGGAGTTGCAGATACAAAAAGAAAGAGGAAACACCTCAACTCTTCTTGTGTGAATGCAAGACGCTTGCTGGAAGAAAGAAGCACTCCCAAGCCTCATACTTCTTCGGTAGCCTAATTGCTTCGGAGATTTAAAGAGCATTAAACGGTTTGTCAAAGGCTCGGGGTGGCTGTCAACTCAGCAGTGTCTGCTTCCCAATGGGGCCTTGACTGTTTACGTGATCCTTCTCCAGAGTCCGTTTAAAGGAGCAGCCGGGGAACCTACCCACCAATATTCCAGATTGTTAGAAAATTCAGCTATTCCCTTAGAGCATCTGCTAAGCTTCAAACAATTTTTCGGTTACAAGCATCGCAAAAAACTATTAGCTCCGTTAGTCAGATAATACTTTGGGTTATTTCGTCTGAAAAGATTGATTACCTGCTCACTAAAGCAGACAATATACCTGCAGAATTTTAACGGCTTACACAACAACGCGTACTTGTAATTTTTACTCCAGTACCTCTTTAAAAAAAACCTTACAATCATGGATCAGACAGTCTTCACCAGAATATCATCTAGCCATTAAAATCTTAAGCTCAAGATATTGCAACTAAACTGCTCGTTCGGACTAGCTTTCTGGATTCACTTCAAAGAATATGATTCCAACCTTCTGCCTCGTTGTCAAAAAAAAAACTATCATGTCACACTACAAAGCAAACTGTACCACAAGAAACATTTTCTCCACAAGTTACATAATGACACCTTCTATTAAAGATGATATCTGTCTATGCCGTCGAAGAACAAACAGTTAACAGAATTATCTACCATCATCATCATCATCGTCGTCAGCCCACTATACTACCCATTAGCATTATACAGTAATCGCTGCAGCCGATTCTCTTTGTTACTTTCCAATCTATGCCGGCACCGCTGCGTTGCCGACACGCCAAAAGTACTATTCCACTCATCCATCTTAGATTGGACAAAAAAAAAATAAGCCCAGAAAAAGCCAAAAACCGCTTTTCTTTTCCGTCGAAGAAAATAATTTTGAAATGGATTTGCGCACGATTTTAGTTGCCATATCTGATGGATTTACGATACATTTAGGTCACACCGGTTTGTCCCTTATTATAGTATCTTCATCGTTCCTCTCTCCTAGCTGCCTTTCATTTCTCCTATTACGTCCATTCGATTGTATTGTTAAACGCTGTGTCGTTGAAGTTGATGCTGCGGTAGTGTAATGTTTGGTCGGTTTCTTTCTGCATCGGCAAATACAACTTCATTAGACACTCAAACTAAGCAGAAACGGCTAGCTAAGTTGTTTTCACTTGCTAACAATACAAAACCCAAAGTTGATGGAAGATTAGCGCACTAGCGAAAAATCTCCACAAGTTGAAGTTTCTAATTTCAATTTCATGCTTGAGTTGCTGACCAAAAGGCTCAAGAAATAATGAAATGTCGAAAATTAATCTAGCAATGAATCGAATCGTTTTGGGTAATTCAAATCTGACGAAAGCTTGTAGAGAGACTGAGTTACGACTTGTATCTGCGAAGACTTCACGTTGCTAATGTTCAAGTAACCAATCTACCTCCAGGTGGCGATGAAGAAGCAAAAGGAAAAGGTTAGTCGAATCTTCATAACGAGTTGATTAATGTAGAATCTATCATACAGTTAGACGATAGACTTGACAGTTATGTGCTCGTTTTGTGGTTGTGGTTTGTTTCTTATATGCATGGGGAGATGAATCACCTATGATACTGATTGGATTCAATGAATAATTTGCACTTTGTGTTTCCTATTTTCGTTCTAGTGCACGTGCGAAGAATAGGATACATTTGAAAATAAATATTAAATTTGATTATTTTTGCTGAATTTTCTTATCCAACCATATTTTCAAATTTGGAGAGTTGAAACTACTTTTTGCTTTCGTTGAAAAATTCACTGAAGTTTCAATTCAATGTTACTGAAGAGCAAAACTAGCAAAACTCCAAGAGTTGGGTCTATAAGAGTGACGTGAAAAGTCGGCTAATATCTCTCTTGGATAAAGTCTCCACAATACGGAATTTGATCATACACTATACGAAAAAAATTTAATACACATCTTCTTTTTGAAAATTACAATCCCCGAAACAACAAAGACCAATACTTGACAATAATATTCCCATTAACCTTAGGAAATTAGAAAAAACTATCATTCTGCCCACTACCAAGGCGAACGTCATAAGTCTCCACAAAAACAATATCTGAAAATTCATTTAATTTCGTTTCCTGGTTAAAATAAGAACAATAAAACCCTCAATCGTAGCCCATTAAGCCTAGAAATCCGTTAACAACCATCCAATTAATACAATGACAAATCTACAAATAATGCATCTAATCTCTCCGCACTTAAAATAACAAATTTCCCATTCAACAACAATAAATCACCCTGACATTAATTAAACTACAATTGCATTCAACTAATTAGAAAATCAAATGGTCTTAGACATACTCTACGGTAAGTACTATTATTAATGCTCTCTTGTTATTGGATAAATACGTATACTTTCAAAATTCCGAAAGTGCTATTTAAAAATATATCAAAGACCTGTCAATCAAACTAAATACTGTGTGTTCCGGCAAATATATTATTGTGCTTTCAAGTGTTACAATTGGAGAGTATTATTATAGTTGGGGAACAAAACATAATATTTTCTTGACCTTTTTCGATAGGTTGATTTAGTGTGCGCCGCACAACTATTGTGTCTTGAGAATTATATTCTTTCGATTTTAGGTTGCAAAAATTTTCGAATGGCAAGTTTAGCGCTTGATGTCAATCATAATATCGTGAATTGTTCCGCATTTTTGCAATGGAAGGTTAGCACATGCTGGGAATAGTGGCGAATTTTAGATTTTTCTGCAAACCTGATTTGGAAAACGGCGAAGTGAAGAGCATGGACGAGGTTTTTATTGTTGTACGTGGGTCGATTTAAAAAAAAAAAGGTTTTCGCAGGTTGACATTGAAGTTTTTGGACGATTTTAATTTCGTTATGATGGTCTTTCGTGCAATATGGTAGCAAGAAGGTAATTTGCTATGCGGTTTGTAATATTTGCGGTTATGATGCGGAAAACAGAGACTCTCCAGCGAAGCAGGAATGAACCAATCACTACTTAAGCTTTTCATTTCATCAGAAGTAGAATTTACAATTAAACATAATTCTTTGAATAGTTGATTTGACGATGAGAGTATTTTTTAGCAAATATAAAGAAATACATCGAGAATGTATGACTTTCTTTCAATAAAAAGATAGACCTTTCAAAGAAGTTTATGCTCAGAAAAGTTTTAGCAAAAGAAACAGAAAGGAACTCTCCGAAAAGCGGACGGGACTTTCAGAAAAGTGATAACGCTGTCAGAATCAACAACATGACTTCCAAAATATCGATCTGACATTTCAAAAACTGACAAGACTTTCCGAAAACGGATAGGGCTTTTCGAAAACTGACAGGTCCTTCACGAAAAAGAGCGGACTACTTGCAGCAAAATAGAAATTAGTAAATAAACTAAAATTGAATGATTCAGTAAAAAAGAATAGATAGTTCAGTAAAAAGGACAAAACTGTCAGTGGACTGGAAAAAGCCAGAACTCTAAGGTCACAATTCTAAGAAAAAGGGCAGAACTCCCAGAAAAAGGATAGAATGCTCAGAAAATAAGGATGGAATTATCAGAAAATATCGATAAAATTTTCTGAAAAAGAATCGAATTCTCACAAAAAACAACGCTTTGAATAAATGGTTAGAAAGAACTCACAGGAAAATGGGATAGAACTTTTCGAAAACAAATAGCACTGATAGGAAAAAAATGCAATGTTTTGAAGGAAAAAAGGCAGAGTTTTCAGGAAGAAAAACAAACCCGAAATTCTCGGAAAAATAACTTTCAGGCAAAAAATGACAGAACTATCACATAAAACAAATCAGAATCCTCAGGCAAAACTGGACAGAATTCTTAGAAAAAATGGACAAAGTTCTCAGAAAAAAAATCTAGAAAGTTCTCAAAATAAATCGACAGTGTCCTCTGGAATAGTGGGCAGAAATCTCAACCGGAAAAGGACAGGTTCCAGGTAGAAAAAGCAGAACTCTCAGGAAAAATGACAGAACCCGCATAAAAAGGACAAAATCGCAAAAATAAGGACAAAACTCGCAGAAACTAGGACAAACACGCAGAAAAATGGACAGAATTCGCAGAAAATCGAAAAGAATTCGCAGAAATGAGGACGAAATTCGTAGAAAAATGGGCAGAATTTGCAGAAAAATTGACAGAATTCGCAGAAAAACGGACAGAGTTAGCAGAAAAAAAGGGTAGGTAGGTCGAGAATAAACCTGCAAAACAAAACAGAATTCCCAGAAAAATATGGTCTAGTTCTCAGCAACGATGGATCAAGCTCTCAGCAAAGTCGGACAAAATTATCAGGTAAAAAGGACAACATTATCAGGCAGAGGTCGGAATTATGGGGCGGAAAGGATAAAATCATCAAGCAGAATAGGACAAAATTATCGGGCTAAAAACTGACACTTTTCGAGAAAAAGGATAAACTCAGAAAAACAGGATATACTCAGAAAAAAAGGATTGAGTCAGAGAAAAAGGATAGACTCAGGAAAAAGGATAGACTCAGAGAAAAAGGATAGACTCAGAGAAAAAAGATAGACTCCGAGAAAAAAGATAGACTCCGAGAAAAAAGATAGACTCCGAGAAAAAAGATAGACTCCGAGAAAAAGGATAGACTCCGAGAAAAAGGATAGACTCCGAGAAAAAGAATAGACTCAAAAAAAAGGATAGACTCAGAGAAAAAAGGTGGACTTAGGAAAAAAAGAGCAAACCTCTAAGGAAAAAAAGCAGACCTCTAAAGAGCAAAGTGCAGACCTCAAAGGAAAAAGAGCATAAATACCAAAAAAGGAACAAAAATCTAAGAAAAGGTACAAAGCTCTCAGGAAAGATACAAAAGCTTCAGAAAAGATACGGAACACTTAGAAAAGGCACATACCTCTCAGGCAAAAAAAAACAATTCCCATGCAAAAATTAAATTTCTCAGGTAAAATAAGACAATTTTCAAACTAAAACGCCAATTCTCAGACAAAAATTGAACTCTCGAGAAAGAAGTGAACAGAGCTCTGAGTGAAAAACGGACACAACTTTCAGATGAAAAAAAGAGTGTTGGGCTCTTTTAGAAAAGAATATATAACTCTCTTTTAGAAAAAAATATATAACTCTCTTTTAGAAAAGAATATATAACTCTCTTTTAGAAAAGAATATATAACTCTCTTTTAGAAAAGAATATATAACTGAGAAATAGAATTGCCAGCCAGAAGTAATAGAATTGTCAGATAAAAAAATAGAAAACGCAGAAAATTTGGGGCACAAATCCAAGAAAGCTCCCACAAAACAGGGTAGACTTCGATAAAAATAGGACAGAGCTGTCTGCAAAAATATGATTAGAATTCTTAGAAAAAAGGGCAGAGCCCTTAAAGAAAAGCGAGCAAACAAATTTGAAGGAACGATGATATAACCTTTATCGAAGATAAAACATAAGAAAAGAATAGAGAAACAAGTTTTGTGATGAAGCAGTTAAATGTTCATTGAAAACTACCCATTGGGCGAAAGCAGAGTGCAGTTTTGAGCTCTGGATTTATTTTTTAAGTGAGTCGAGCGCATAGAAGCGGAAAAAGTTTCTGTCTTTGGTTTGAATCCTAGTTTCAAGTCTCTGAATGAAACCAAGGCAAAGTTAACTGACAAAGATATTCATCCAAACGAAATCATTTTCAAACCCTTAAAATATAAGCTAACTTCTTGAATGACTGAAGGAGCTAAATGAAACCGGAAGGTTGAAAATATGACAGGAGCTGAGATGATATATTAAAAAAAATTTAGAAAGGAAAAAGTGCCAGAAGCGATGGCAACATAGAATAAAATGGAAAGAAATACACGCTAGGAAATAAAAGAGTGTTTGAATTTACTAAGCGCTTAATTTAAGTAAAGCAATTTTTTCAAGCAATTTTTCGTTTATCTGGGCGAACTGATCTATCACTCAAAATGCTATCGAACACGCATTATGAAATTTATTACTGGCAAAATTACTAGGAAAAATCAAATTACAAAGAAAATTCCACCAAACGTCTGGCTTTTAATACAGTTCTTGATTTTTAGGATTTTCTTTCGAATTTTCAGAAACCAAAACGTACCAGGTTCTTTGTGAAAAACAATGTTAAACCTGAAAAAAATCTCCCATTTGTCTGATGTGAAATATTTCGGTATCCTTTTGTTCGCATATTAATCCTCACATTCATCATATGAAAGCATTTCGGTTTCCGGTTTGATCATTGTTAAACCTGTTCAAAAGGTCACATGCGAGTCTACATTGGAGTAACAAATAATCATGAAACCTGTGAACTCGACCTATTGTCACAAAGAGTTTCAAGAATGTAAAAAAAAGATTACAAATAAGAAATTTCTTTCTTACCTGCAAGTAAACTCACCGGATTGAGTACAGTTGAGTTACAGTAATCGAAAAATCACTTCCACCATTAAAAGGAGTAACTACTGCCGCCCTAGTACATAAAACTAATCTGACTCATTTCAAATCGAGCAAAACTGTTAATATCTTTCAAGATAACAATTTCAAATATTTGTCAACAAAAAACACTGCAAACAATCATCATACACCCCATTAAAATTTGCGTCATTAGAATGGAGCAATAAAAGTGTGCCAACTAACTGGTGTATGTACTACAACAATTTTTACGATAGGAGACGGCGGTCTCAGAAAACCGGCAACAACAAAAAAAATATGATTTATTTATATGGTAAAACATCTTAAACTACATGATGGTTGTGATGATGATGATAAGTGGCAAATAAATTGCGATGCGATTTTTCCTAATGTTTTTTTCCGTTTCGAACACACGAAATATAGACGGAAACAAAGTAAGGCAAGAGAAAACATTAAAAAAAAATTATCATATTTTTTCGCGAGTGCGCGTGAATTCGTGTTTATTCTGTGTTTCTTAGACAATTAATGATAACAATAAGCGTGAAATGAATATTGCCGTCTTTTTGCGGTTGCTGTATTTTCTCCTGAGCAAATCCCGAAATATACGTAATGCTTGGCTGGATTAAGTTTCGATATTAATGCTCATCTGCCGTTGTAGTTCAATCTGTTTTCGGTGCGGATGTGTACACAAGGAAACGGAAATTACGGAATGCATATAGCGGAGGCTTAATAGAAGAATAATTATTTTTGAAAATTCGCAAATGACGATATGAGCAGAAAATCTAGCGAAGCGAAGGTTATAATTTAGCCTAGTCGAAATAAGTAGGTAGTAGGCTTAGCTGTAACGTAAATTTTCGTTCTTTCGCATTTTCTAAGGGAATTTGTACAGTTATATAGAGATTTTCAAGTTGGTTGACTAAACAGGGTACAATTTTTTCTTTTAGTGGCATAATAGTCTAAAAAGTACATTCAATTGAATGAAACTAAAATTATTATAGCTAATAGTTTTTAAATGAATTAATTGGTTTATCAACAAAAATATGTTATACTGATATCAGTTATATTAAATAATTTATAAGTCTCTGAATCTTCAAAAATGGTGGAGCTAACACGTAGTGATAACGTGTCAACAAAGGATAATAAAACAACACTGCTAAAAATATATTTAAAGAAACGCAAAAATAAAAACAGGCTACATCACTAGCGATAAGTTCTACATACCTGGAAATTTCGTACCAGTTGATCACAGGAAAGCTGAAAGAAAAAGATAATACACATTAGCACTCGACACATAAGGCGATCAAATTTATATTTAGTATTTCATATTTAGTTTCTGCATCATGGCTACTTCAAAACTTGGGTAGTAATAAGCATTATCTATTGACTAGGTTGGACGCCCTGAGTTGAATCCCTAGTTGATCATGGCCCAACAGTTGACCAGGTTCAAATTTGAATGCGAATTATAACCTTTTAAGCACAGAAATTAATCCGTTGTAAATTGGTGTGGTTGATATATGAAGATTATTTTACTTACGTCATTATAATTTGAACATCATTTTATTTATCATCAATAACTTGTAAAAGTTGTGGCGGACTACTGCTTAGCACCGATTTGGCTCTGAGGACATGTCCGTATAAATGCTAATTGTTCAATCATTAATGTGACAACACTTTTGGGCTGGAATAGCGGCTCTGAGTGGGGATCCATATAAAGCGGAATAAAAAAAGACCAACAAATCAAAACTCGTCAGTCGAAATCTTGGCATAAACGTCAATACATCTCCAATGACGAGAGAGGACTAGGACGTCTTTTTTGCCAGGAGCCTAGGGAATGTTGAGGTACGCGAATGACCCAGCTTCGCAGACTGATAGAAACTTAGCTGCTAAAGCTGCTGGCACTAGTGGATCTATGACGAATGAGTTAGCCCCATGAGCTTCCAGGAAAACGATAGCTTAATCCACCCTTACTTCTTCAAGTAAGTTCCGGGGAGAACTCAGAACGCTCATATGAGCATGCTCGACCGTCTACGACTGCCACCTTTAGTGCCGCTTTCTACGCATGAACTACTCCTACCACAACGACTCCACTCGGGCTTACGATACCAGGTCAGTCAAAAATGTCCCTTCCGAAACGTCCGACAAAACCAATAAGTCCCTTCCTATAGGCAAAACAAATAATCGAAGAGCACCCGCCCCTTTTAAAGCCAAACAAAAGACAAAGGTCAGGTGAGTGTAAGAATTAGACCAGGCAAATCACCAACCTTAGCTGACGAACTAGTGACAAACTCGGCCATACAACGAAATAGTCAATGAGTATCTCATCTGTGCTCAAGATAAGGCAGGCTATGTTAAGCGCCTGCTGTTACCTGTAGAAAGCCAGCTTGTGGCCTTCACTTACGATGAATGGTGCGGATTGGTAAAAAGAGGTTATGCTGATAACGTGTGATGACTAATTCTTCTATAAGCAAGAGATAGATATGGGAGTTTTGGCTTGCCACCGAAAGACGAAAAATTCAAGCCGTGGGTTTGCTGCTTTCCATTCGATCCAGCAGAAATTCTGCAGATTTACAGGCTCTCTAATCCTTACCCTCCCACGAAAGATTGAAAGATTGGCAAGCCTGTTGAGAATTGGTGGGCTTGTTGAAAATTGGCGAGCCTGTTGAGAATTGGCGAACCTGTTGAGATTCGGCGGACAGCTCGCTTTATACTGAATGAGAAGGTAGTACTGCTCCTAGAGGTCCCGACGAGCATCGTCAAGTACACTGTTGAAAAAATGGCCATATGCTTGCATAAAAGTGGTAGAGTACTGGGCTCTGGTCACCAGATTCCAATAGAGCTATGCAGAACCCGAAACAGTAGGCTCCTAGCAAGGGGTAGGTGTTGCATTTGAAGAAGAGTCAGATGCGAAATCAAATTGTGCTGGTGGGGTCACTGTTTGGACTACCTCCGAGTTGGATGGCTGTTTAGATTTCGTTACTCTGAAAGCAGAAGAATGGGATGAGACATCTACTGTGTCCGAAGAGGATCTAGATTCGATCTTTATTGGTAATGATGAAGATACTTCAGATTAATCTACACTATTCCAAAGCACTACTTGCAATACAATTATTATAGTTCAATTCAAACTTCGCATTCGTGACTTTGCATATAAATTAAGATAGCAACAGTAATATGACGCTGTAATTATATTTTCATGTTGGATTTTCCTTCAAAAAGATTTATATGAGTCCAGACGATTTCAGGTATACAAGAATTCAACATGGTAGACATTTACTTCGTCATTTTTGGGTGCTCGGTATAACACCATGAATAATTCTAATAAACTTTTATAATTGAATGTCAATGGTTTTCTCTTTTAGCTGTACCACCAAAGTACACCGAAACACATGTTAAACTAACATTCCCTTTCCAAAACATTTCCCACAATCTTACAAACTCGCTACATTACTAAGCTATCTGAACTTAACACATTCCTCACATTTCGTTATGTTAAGTACAAGTGTTAACACATTTAACACTTCAAGTGTTTCGAGCTATGTATTCACATTGCACTGCTGCACACACTTCATGAACATGCTGCACTTGCATGCAGTGTATTGGAACAACAGCAACACGAGTAACGCGAGCAACAACAAGAAGACAGCACACATTTCTTACAAGTTTTTTCCATGTTACGATTTGTTATCAATAAATTAAACGCAACATGATTTGCATATGTGTGCCTGAACAAACAACAAGATAAAAAAAAATGATAATGGAAACTCAAGTCCACCGTAGCGGCGTTTACAAAATGGAGGAATAAAAACAAATTCGGTCGTTTTATGGTAAATAATCGCACAAGCTTACCGTTGTTTTTTATGCAAACTGACAAAATAACACGACGATTAAGTTAATTTTCCATACGATTGTCCACACACAGTGCAACGTTCGAACCTCTGGTTTGAGAGCGCACACACTTTTCTGGGATGGTTAAAGTCGATTCCGCTGTGACTGCAGTGTCGTTGAAACACTTCTGATTTTTGTATCTGCGTATAGTTTTCACACACAATCAGTCGATTTCATATATCAAAAGCGTATCGAAAGTATCGACTTAGTATAAATCACATCTCCAACCACGTATTATCCAATAAAAATGGAATACACAACACTACCGACAAGAACGCCCGCAACACAATAGTACTATCGTACGATGGTGCTCGCTTTTGTTGTTGACAAATATTTTATGATTATTGCTTGAAATCCCCGGAATTGATGCGAAGCAGACCCGAACTGTTGCTACTCTATTGGATGCCGTTGTTTATGCAGCGGTAATGGGTTTACGGTTGCTGTATTGAAAAGACCTAGCAGTATCAGTTATGAAGTATTTTTTCCGTGTCCTGCGAGAATGTTAGCTGCTGTTGCTCTGGATCGTTATTTAATCGAAAGCCGAAAAAGAAGTCCGAAAATTTTTATGTGTACATTCGATTGAGGGAGGGGTTATAATCGCGTCGATTAAATTAAATAAAAGTTGTCATATTATGTTTTAGGAAGTGCCCAATACTGTATGTGTGTAGTTTTGACAGGTTGACAACAATGGCATTTTTGGTTGACACGCAAAGTGATCGAAAGTTACTGAGATGTGAGACAGGGGCATTTCAGTGGTGTAATTGGAGCAATTCGTTTTCCTTTTGAAAATACCCGGCAGGTTTGAATGTATCATGCATGAAGAGGTTTTACAAACCTTCAGATTAGCCATCACACATACATGAAATAGAAACAAGGGAGCCTCCATCAATCCTTCTATTCATCAAGTTTTTGAATGAATATTATCTCAAATGCATGTTTCAGTCAGTTTCAGTACAAGCCTCCAAGGTTATATGATTTGACCCAGCTAGACAGTGTGTATGTCATCTATTCAATGTTATATTCTGATGAACCACAGACGATTGAGCACCCGGCAAATCTAGGTAGTCCACTTTACAGGTAAAAATTCAGACCCGAATTTGACAGCGAAGTCTAATGTAAAACAGTTGTTTACTACAATTCCAAGACCAATATACTCTTAATGCTAGCACAGCCTTGAAAGAGTCGAATAACGAAGTGTTTGAGAAACTCACGACAACGTTTGCATGCTAATGCCAAAAAACCAACATACTATCTGTTTGCAAATCAAAAAGTTAAAGCGCTGACTTAGAAATTAAATGATGATTCAGAAGCGAATTATGTCGCCAGTTATTCTGTAAGTACTACCAGTTTGGAGTAAATCGCGAACAAAAATGTCGCATAAAATAAATATCCCTCGACTATCTAGAAAACTATTCATTTATTCCAAGCATCAGCTCTATAAACAACTTGTTTACGAATTAGTATAATTTTCTACCGAAATTTTTTCACTGTCACAGCTGTTTGATTTTATCTTTTCATAGCAAGAAGCTTCTGTACGTTATATAATTTTAACTATTTTTTAAGCATAAGGTTGTTTCAGTATTAATTTCTGTAACAGTTTCTAAAAGTATCAAAACACAAAAAAGGGGTTCACTCCTCGTTTTGTACTGATCCCATGACTTAATTATATATCTGAATCAGCAAAAATAGGTTCTGATAAAAATCTTAATAGACGGTCGACAGTTGAGAGCAATAAGCACTCCTCAAAAATGTTCATCATCAAAAAAAAGTTTTAGAATGCAGATTTGAATTCCATCAAATTACCTTGCCGGCATTGTATATTAAATTGGGTGAAAAAAATATTATGTGCACTGATTAATCAGATTAAATTTAATTATTAATGATTAATCAGATTAGAATTATTAATGATTAATCAGATAATCAGATTAAATTTAATTAAGATCGTACTACTTTGCAATCATCGAAACTAGAGATGACCATGTCAAACTGTTTTTAATGGTGTCAAATTGCTAGAAAATCTCATTGTGAGTTTAAATACAAAAAAAAACAATGCATAGGAGCATATAATCGAGCATGAAATTAGCATAAATCAAATATTAAGTTAAATATGAGTTTTTAAAACTAACAAATGGTACAATTTGAATTTGGAAAATTGTAATTTCAGATGATAATGCTGAATTGTCTATGGATGTAGTCTATCCTTTCAAAGATCCAAACTATCAAAATAGATCCAAACTATCAAAAATCCAGACGAAACTGATACCGAAATTTGTTGAAAACCAGAAAAGTGAGGGCACCGATTTGGAATAAACATTGGCAAAATGATCCAAAACTAATTTCACTCACTCTCACTCAAACAACGTCAAATTAACCCTTTGAATACCAAGCTAATTTGATAAAACCCCGTTTTGAACATTAAATATTTTGTGTAAAAACAAACAACGATACGTATGTAATGCCCTTCAAAACCACCGCTGAATATACATACTATTTCCTTTCCAAACAGAGAAACTGACTTTCCACACTAAGTATTCTAAAGCTCAGGAGCTGCCATTGAAATATGAATGACGTGGCACTCAATGTGTTAATAAGCTGTGGGACTGCTTGAAAGCCGCAACCATAGTCAGAAATCGCCAGCAGAAAAAGTTCGAGTAAGAGGGTTGGAAAAAGTTCGAGTAAGAGAGTTGCAAGTGGGATAAGCAATGCCGTGAGCAAAAATGGTGTCATTTTTTGGTTAGGGAACGGAAACAGATCTATAGTTTACTAGGTTTGATTCATACGGTCTATCGACCTATTTCTGATACTAAAACTATCACATTTCCTCAATTGGGGTAATATAGTGTAATATAGTTCAAAGCCACCTGACAAAGCAACGCAGAGCATATTTTTTATAAGGCGTCGCAGGTTCGTTTGATTGTTTAATAAATTATTCGGGGCAAGGAATTTTACAAATTATTTCTCAGTGCAACAAGCATTCTGCGAAGTTACAGCAGGTTTTATTTGGGTCTCTTTTATTTTGTCGAACGACTGTTATAGTCGTGTTGAAGAACATATTTAAGAACAAATTTAAACAAAAATCAATGGCTTTCTACCATTTCTTTAAAAAAAACTGGGTCGTTACGAGAAACTGTAAATATTTATACAAAAGAGTTTCCAGTTAATTGCAAAAAATTGAAAAAAAATATGTGATTATCAATTTATTATCTTACAACAAGAGTAAATGGAAAACAATTTTGAGGAAATTCAAATTTGTAAAAACAGAAGAGCGCTAGATAGTTTTAGGAAGATGTCCTTTTTGGGTTTAAATCGCGATTCCCTAACCTACAAATGCTGCTGAAGCATCTGCTTGAAATATATTAGTTCGTATACAAGAAAGCTTAATGCAAAATAAAATAATGCAAAAAATAAGCTTCAGCAACAGAGCACTGGTTTCTATTGTGTGATCCATAGTTCGACTCGTTGATTCGCAGGGCGTGTGAGGCTTCAATGCCCAAACGGAAGCCCTTTCGTAGGAGGCAGCATGCGTACTGGTGGAACGAAGAAATTGCCGAACTGCGGCGCATCGCTTTGGCGTGCAGGCGCAGGGCACAGCGAGCCAGAAATAGGCCGGGAGTGGCTGAGCTATCTGCTGCCCACATTGCGGCAAAGAGGGAACTGACCAAGGCTATCACGAGGAGTAAACGTGCCAAATGGCAGGCTCTTTGTGAGGAGGTCAACTCAGACCCGTGGGGAGATGGCTACAAATTGGTCACTCGCAGACTTGGCTGCATGCGACCTAGCACTCTCATGGATGCGATATCCATGGAGCGCATTGTTGGCTCGCTGTTCCCGGTGCATCCGCCAAGGATTGATGCGCCCATACTCGTCACCCAGGCGGATGTTCCTCTTTTTACGGACGAGGAGCTGACCAATGCGGTGTCCAAGATGAAGAACCGGAAGGCCCCGGGGCCTGATGGAATTCCGGTCGAGGCACTTAAAGTCGTGGCGGAGAGTCAACCGCGTCTATTATTGAATTTGTATAATTCATGTTTAGTCGCGGGGGTCTTCCCGTCGCGGTGGAAAGTGGCTCGACTGGTACTTGTAGACAAGGGGAAGGGTGACCTGGGCAGCCCATCGGCATACCGCCCGCTGTGCATGCTGGACACTGCTGGAAAGCTTCTCGAAGGGTTACTAAAGCCGCGATTGCTGTCAGCAGTGAGATCAGCTGGTGATCTTTCTTGCAGGCAGCACGGCTTCCGGAAAGGGCATTCAACAATCGATGCCATATCAGAGGTTGTTGGGGCTGTAGCAAGAGCGGAAGAGGCATGTCATCAAGCCAGACCGGTCGTCTTGCTGGTAACGCTTGACGTGCAAAACGCCTTCAACTCGGCGAGGTGGACAGACATCCTTCGGGCCCTTGAGGGGAGGTTCAGTATCCCTGGCTACTTGCTGGCCATGATGAGGGACTACCTCGGGGACCGATGGTTGCTCTACAACACAGAGGACGGAGTCAGAAGGAGGCCTGTCACCTCAGGTGCGGCACAGGGGTCGATCTTAGGACCTGACCTCTGGAACATCATGTACGATGATCTGCTGCGCCTGGAAATGCCTGCGGATGTGTTCCTAGTAGGTTACGCTGATGACGTCGCAGCTGTAATCACTTCTAGATCTGCCGATTTTGCTCAACTTAGACTTAATCAAGTTATGAGAAGAGTGGATCGGTGGATGACTGAGCACGGCCTCCAGCTGGCAGTCTCAAAGACAGAGATTGTCATGCTGACGAAGCGGAGGATACCAACTGTCATACCCATGACAGTTGGCTCCGTTGAGGTCCAGACCAGCAAGTCGGCCAGGTATCTGGGAGTGATCCTGGACACCAAGCTGACGTATTGGTATCATATCCGCAGGGCATGTGATAGGGCTCTAGTAGTCGTCACTTCGCTGAGTAAGCTAATGGCCAACGTTGGCGGACCCAGTGAGACGAGACGGAGACTGCTGATGGAGACGACCAATTCCATCTTGCTATATGGCGCCGAAATTTGGGGAGATGCGCTTCGAACTAGGAAGTTCCGAAAGCGCATTGCCAGTGTCCAGCGCAGGGGTGCCCTGCGAATTGCCTGTAGCTACCGCACGGTCTCGGAAGAGGCTGTGATGGTTGTATCGGGAGTAATCCCGATCGATCTGCTAGCGCGAGAGCGCAAGGAAGGGTACCTCTATCGCTCAGAGCTGGACAGAACGGAGGCTTTGACGCACGCGCGTACACTGACCCTCCAACTTTGGCAACAACGTTGGAGTGAAAGTAATAAAGGACGCTGGACGGCTAAGCTAATTGGTCTTATTGAGCCTTGGCTTAGCCGGAGCCACGGAGAGGTAAACTTTTACCTTTGTCAATTTTTGACAGGGCACGGTTACTTCAAGAAATACCTGAACAGAATGGGTAAGGTGGTCACACCGTACTGCCGGTACTGTGTGACTGAGCTCGATGATGCTCAGCACACATTCTTTATGTGCAGTCGCTTCGCAAGTTTGAGGCGTACCATTGAGTCCACGATCGGCCTGGTAGCGCCTGAGACGATCGTGGATGCAATGATGCGAAGCGAAGAGAACTGGCGCGCAGTCTCAACATACGTTGAGAAAGTGCTGCGCATAAAGCGGGAGGAGGGTTGTCTTACCGACCCATAAGCTGTGGTAGTTCTTGAAGTCCGTGGTTACCAATGGGTGAGTCAGCACGACCGGGTCGAAGCAGTGCTTAGGCGGGTCCCGACTCGGAACTTCGTGGGCTTGTAGATGGTCCTTTTTTTTAGTGAGTCAAACAAACCTCACATACCCCGTGGTGAAAGGTCACCCGGGGATCTGATAAGCAGATTTTTTTTTGCCATCTACACTAGGGAAAAAAAAAAAAAAAAAGTTCGACTCCAAGCCTGAGCACACACCAGAGCTCCAGTAAATCTAATTCTAATCAGCGGTATAGTAGTGAGTCATGGAACTTATTACTTTTAGAAACAGGAATTCGTACACATTGATCGTGAGTCAAGTCGCTACCAACTTACACCCTCAGGTCCGATAAGGGTTGCTATGATAAGATTTCCTAAAAATATAAGTAGATAAAGAATTTATTGAACAAACCATGCTATAACCTCAGTAGTTGAAAGTCACAGAGAGAAATAGAAGGTCAAATACCCAATAAGAATTTCTAGCTCAACTAACCTGCTAATTGTAGTTACTGTAGATTTCAACTATTTTACTGTCATCAATGAATTCTGGTTACAATAGAAAATGAAAACCGCACGTAATTTATGTATTTTAAGATCAGGTTTGCTTCGAGGTAACTGAAAAAAATCTATTAAGTTTCTTTTTGTAGAGTATTTTCCTTATTTGACATAAAATATTGTCCGCATCCATGAGATAACATTGCTGCATACATTTCGTTTGATCTCATTTAACCCTTAAAGTGCATACTTCTTAGGAATCACGTAAAGTGCACACTTGGGTGTCCGACACCCTGACGTGTTCTATGCTGATTTACTCTGCCGCTATGGAATATTTTATTACAAAAAAATTACGGGATGTACTTTAAAATATCTCCTTCAAAGTTATGTAAATTTTATATTAATTTATTAATTTTTAATATGTTTAAACAATTGTTGAAAGAAAAAAAATGAAAAATTGGCTTTTTTAAGTTAATGTTGTTGGATGTCAGGCACCCACAATGCACTTTAAGGGACTACTCATCTTTTTTTTTTAACATAAATTAATAAATTAACTGCTGCTAAATAAATTAAATAAGTTAATTTTTTTCGTTGCTTTTCTCAGCAATGCAATTTGTTGCAAGTTTTCCCTCAGACAATTTTAAGCACTATATCATTTCCCAATTCATATAAAAGTTTTCGAAAATTAAATAAAAACCAAACAATGAAAGAACAGTTTTGATCAGTTTCTGTAAAAAATTATTAGCTCTGAAATTCGGTTCTGAATGATCTACTGACCCACTTAACAACTCTACAATCAATACATTGAACCTTATTAGCAAGCGAACTAAGAACGGTAGATGAAATCTATTGAGAATAGAACCTGACTTAAGATTCACAGACAACACTAGTAAGTCATGCTTTCATTGTATCCTTGTGCAGCTTGTGAAAGACAAAATACATTAGATACATTTTTTGAAGCGAGTGGCTTGTTTGAAACAACATTGTGGAGGCGGTATTGGCAGTGTCAAAAGGACACTATCCCGATGTTTAGGGTTGCAATCAAAACACTATTGGTTTTATTAGTTTTCGTCTTTTTGGAATGATTCATTAAAAGGTGTTTTAAATTGATACCGTATTTATACTGTCAACGAATAATAGAAGAATTAAGGTAATAATTAAAAAGTTACACTATAGGTAGTTGAGTTTCAGAACGCTGGGGTCTGAAGAAATCATCGGGATACAAAAGAAAAAACCTCAAAATTCCAATTTAAAAAAAAGTCGTACTTTATGGTTCCCGGAACGTGACTTGAATATGTAAACGAATGACAATAAAATTCCAAAATTAATTTTGAAAGTCAATATTCTGATGGTTTTATTTTAATAAAACATAACAAGTGGCACATTCACGCTTTTCCAAAAGTTCACTTTCAGGTGTCACATTCACGACTTTCAAAAATGTCTATTGATATTTTAAGTGCAACAAACCATACAAAAGGTTTTCGATATTTCAAAAAGGTTATCTCCGTTTTTCTAAGATTAGGTAAACAGCCTCATTTGAATTCAACCTCTTTTACACGAATTCAATATGAGAATGCAAAATTCGAATTCAACTATGAAAAATCCTCAGATTCAAGTTCTTGTCTTTTGTATGTATCATGTTGACCTGTACTATTCGTAACAAATGATTATATAGCCTCAAAGCACGAAAATTCATAGGAACGTGTGTCGTATATCTGCCATTCACTTTATTACGATCTTGCAAAAATTTGCGGTCACAAAAACTTCGAAGACTTCTTGGTTGTAAACTTCATCGCGATATAGTCAATTATATTGCAACATGATGTGTTGTGTCCATGAAGATAGCAATTTGATTGGAAATAGGTCGAAAAGATAGAATTTCGAATTCAATAATTTTTTTCCTATTTTGCCGGATATTTAAAAATGAAAACAACTTCTCTGAATTTAGATTTAATTTCGAAGAAAATACTGACCGATATCAAGTGAGTCATATAATCATTCTGTTTCGACTTGAAAGTGTGACTAATCTATGAATTACGAGAATGAGCGAACAAAAAATGAATAATGCACTAGAACAAATTGACGTTTCATTGCGAAAAATATACTGCACAGTGTGGGGAACTACCAGGTTTCAGATTCAAAAATAATAGTCGAAAATGTCTTCGCTTGTAACCATTTTTTTGCAGCGCGATAGGGACTTTATTGCTGCTGGAATTAAGATACAATATACTTTTGATTTTTTTTCCTAATTTGAAAAAAATCATCTGATTTGTATGATACGAATAACTTCCGAATCCAGAAAACCACTTCTTGGACAATCACTAGGGCAACCTAGAAACATAAAGCTCCAAGAATTGGACACGTATCATATCCTCGTAGTCCATATTTCAACGATGAATCATGCACCATCAGTCAATGTGGTGACATGAACGCCCTCCTTAATATCGACAACACAGGAAAATCACTTATTCACCTCACATACACCCATCACGCTCAAGGAAAAACACAGCAAAAAAAAAATCCAATTTCCTGCCATTCAATGAAATAGCTGGAAAACTTAAATCCATCCGAGTACATACTGAAGATCTTTGAATTTAATTTCACCAAGATTCTTTCTACTTACATTTTTTTAAGTTACACCAATGTAGCTAGATACTCCAAAAATATTTTAAAGGTTCTCTGAACACACAGGCACTTTAGCAAGATATCACACGTTTCGTGGTAACATCCAAAAACACTGTTCACACTACGCGAACAACACCTCTGGCTGCCTCTAATCTATCGACAATAGACTCGGTAAATTCAGTAGATGAAACTTGGTTGGTCAGTTTTGCCACAGTCTCTCAAGGATTTATTCATTCTTCACCACTTGAGCACACACTCGGAAATTGTATTCGATACAGTTAACAGCAAAACACACAATTTCTTTTGTTGGACTTGCAGGCGCAGACTAGAGGGTTCTCGACCGACCCCAAAAACGACCGAATCAAAGAATTCAAACCAAAATGAAAAACTCAATTTACACTTTACAGATAATAGTAATTACACTAACTGGCCGTCGACTGACTCGGATTGGTCGTAGGGCAGTTGACCGCAAACAAGGATCGTTTTAAATTATAATAAAAAGAAAATAATATATTGGAAGAAACAATCACTTTTTCTTTCTCCCGTTCGTTCCGTTCTGTTACCGAGTACTACTACTCCGGTCGAGACAAGACCACGAAATGCACCGCACACTCTTGGGCTTGGTTTTCGCTACAAGAAGCAAGAAGCGCACACTGAAGTTCGTTCGTTACTGTCTTTTTTTTATTATAATTTATTGTCTGTTTCGTCTTTTTCACATTATACTACTTCTCGATTTTGCTGAAGAAAGCGAACAACGAAAACAGCGACTCGCCACGAGAACGATAGAAGATAGTCCGCACCCTTGAATGATCCGAACTTCAATAAAGATACTTGTATATTGTGGAGAAGTGTAACGCGTCGACGGAGTCGAACCCCGGACCGGCTTCAAGCTGCCGTTGATTTCAGCTTTGCTCAGCCGACCTTCTCTTCTTTGTTCACGTATTGTATACAGTGCGCTGCTGTGCTGTGCTGCTTCAAGAATATCGTGTAGTCACTTACGTATGTATGTACACTGCATGCACGCTACGCTAGCAGCCGCACGAGTACAGTGTATCAAATGCCGAGTGCGATGAGTACGCACAACCACAACGTGTATACGACGAACAACAAGCAACGGATAGACAGGAGGCAATGCGAGGTTCGCGTTGATCTATCTACAATATACCCGTCGTCGTCGTACCACACATCAGACAGAAAAGATACATAGCCGCAAGTTTCAAAAGTCATTCCAGTCAGTTCAGTTCAGCCAGCCATCCAGCAGAAGTGTACAAAGAATGCATATGTGAGTGAATCGATATCCTGGTAGGGGAGAGATGGGGGAGGAATGATTCGTATATCAAAATTATTTTTAAACTAAGAACAGAGTTACAAGGCAGGAACGTATCTAAAATTAATTTTTTGCATAAGTTTACATTTTTTCGGTTCACTCACTATTTCATTAATTCAAATAGTTGGATAATACTGGTTCCGGACTCAATAGTACAGATACTTTTCTATTTATTCATTTTTCTTGAGTATGCAGTTAAATCATCTTTAGAAACCTGAAGGTTTTCCCGTGGCATCTAAATCTGCATTTATTTTTTAATTATGGCGTATGTTTTTTTAGATTAAAAAAAGTATGGTGTTTACCACTATTTCGATTCTACGGATTAAAGTTGGTAGAAACTTTATTCATAATCAATGTATAAGAATGGGGATATATTAGTTTCATGATTCTTTTAAACCTAAAATGAGTAATCAAAGCTGGTTTAACTCAACACCAGGTATTTGCTCATGGTGGGATTTGAGCCAAGAACCATAAACTTTGATCGTTTTTCCCCCCACCAAATCATCATGTTTTTGGCAGAGGTTCAATGACCCGATTTTTTTGATTTCGTTAATATGAAGTGAAAATCGACGGGGAATCTCACTTTTACGTTCATACTTTTTGTCCTTCTTTAACCTCAACAGTCCCCTTTGTCTAAACTGTTTCAAAAAACTTTGTCGACGGAATTGTTTCAGTAAGAAAGGCAATAGTTGCGCTAAAAATCAACAAAGAACCTGGCAGCCCTGACCAAATCTCTCCTTATTTTGTTGTCTAGTCGATCAGCTAGTTTAGTCCTTTTTCAAATTTCAACAAATTGCTGCCATTCGAATTCTTTCTATCGTTTTGGAAATCTTCGAATCCAAAGTCTATTTTCAAAAGTGGTCATAAACGATCAATTGTTGTTGTATCACTATTTCTGTCACTTATCTACAAACTCTTTGAGAAGCCTGTTTTACGATAAACTTACACAAATTCCGGCACATAATTAAGTAATTTTGGTATATCTGGTATATCATTTCCGGTTAGGTATTTTATTTGACACTCCATACATCGTACACAATGATAACTTGAAAATGTAAAATGCTATCGAACTGCTATCTGACATAGCTTTCCTAAATTCGGAGCTTTACTCCCTCGAACAGTGGTGCAATCTGAATAAACTCAATCTCAACGTTCCCGAAAAAATAAAGTCAAATCTAACTCTTACCACTTCAAAAACACTGAACTTAAAGGGTTAACAGATCATTAATCGGTAATAGGGAAAAGCCCTATCCAGGGTAAATAAAAAGTTAGGTTTCATGAAGAGGAGCGCAAAAGAGTTCAAAAACATTTGAGTTGTTAAGTTTTTATATGCATCACTGATACAACCCTATCTACAGAAATACGCCAGAAAGTGATGAATACTTTAGAGAAGAACGACTACAATTAGAACTTGAACTCGCTAAAGTTACCCTCCAAATTACAAAGTTTTTGCCACAGGTTTGTCAGTTAGATGAAAGCAGAAGTCTTCTAGTGAAGAAGAAATATGAAAAGGAGTTAAAAAAAAACATTGCAATCTGCGAATGCGATCAAAAATCTACAACAGTAGTCCTATCAACGTTGATGAAGAGGACATCTTTTTCGAATAATTAGGATGAGTTCTGTATGCGGGAGCTAAATGTGTGCTAAAAATTACACCGGATAAAGTCAACAGCAATGTGGAGACAAAAACCTCATGTGCAGGCAGTATGTTGGTCTTAATACATTCCATGAGTACAATGGTCATGTCATAGATACAAATTCAGAATTCCAAGTGAGCAGTGACTCATCAAATGTCGTTGATAGTTAACGCCAAAAAAATATCGCTAAAATCACCTTTGTATCTTCAGAAACCGCTAGTCTAAACCTAATAGACAATATGCTAATGGATCAACGCCATCATTTTACCCTGATTATCAGATAGCCCGAATTGACTCGGAGTCGCACAGGATTTAGAATTGATGCTTGTAGGAGCGGATGCCAACTCACATTACAACCTTTGGGACAGTACGGACACTAACTTAAGAGGTGAGCATTTACTCAGTTTTATTATTAATCATAATCTAGTTAGAGCAAATCGGAAAAATGTCCCCACTTATAGGAGGCTTCTTAGTGAAAATCATCTTGACCAGCCAAACAGCCAACGTCGGGGAGCGCCGAACACAGCCAGGAACATCCCGAAGTCGAGCAAGCTGAAGTCGACCCTGCCATCAAATTGTTTTAGCTAGTCGATACGGAAGATGCGGACATTACTTCCCACAAGCAAACTACCTCGCCCTGATGCTGTCGCTCGATTAGGGCACCAGCCTCATTAGGAGAGACACCTATGGTAAATATGAAACAATATCCACTTTAAGCTTTCTTGTCTTAACACTTGAGATTATAGAAATAAATGGCTTATGAAACTGCTAGCACATCTAAGCCAAAATAAATCAATTATATCCGTCTCCGGCTTTGGTTTTGTCAACTCAAAGCCTCGATTTTTGACGTATCTCCGGAGGATGTCTGGCTCTACGCGCAAATTATACTTTTCGGCCAATTAACATAAGGTTTGATCGATACAGGAGCTAGAGCGAAGGTGAAAAGAGCTTCTCTTGGATTGAAGACCGCTGACTGCACTAAGCACCAAGCCGTAAACCGTGTGTCACATTCTAGGGGTTCACCAATACGTTAACGATCTGGATAATCCCCACTCTCAGGGAAAGCCTCTATTTGGTTAGTGAATTTCGTCCGTCTATTTGTCCTGGCCACCGACTTGATTGCTTAGCCACGACAAAGCTCAGTGTTAAGCAGCCTCAACGGTCTCCAAAGATGCCGACCAACACCGTGGTATTCATCATTCACTGCGGAGCGTTTGGGAAAAACATCTCTATTCCGTGGAGCATTCTGCTTATGGATCGAGTCAAGAAGAATTCGATCTTCACTGCGCCAAGTCGTCCACTCCACCATTGGCCCAGCACCAACACCACACCAACATTTCGGCGCATTTCAAGAAGCAGGTATTTGTACATTTAGCCGATTTGTTGGTGTTTACTGAGAAATTTGACGTAGAGATAGGTAAGTTTCCCACTAAAGAGGCCATGTTTCAAGGGCACCCTCTGCCAGGGGGAAACATTGATGTTTTTGCTTCGCTGCTGGATTACCATCGCACCTTTGGTAGCCTCTCTCCTGGACTTTCAAATTGATTCGCAACAATCGCTACGGCCTGTAAAGCCAACGTCAATCAGCTAGCTGCCTGGACATTGTATGCGCCCAAAATTAAGAGTAATGTATGAAAGAGTCAAAGGGACCGCAAAAATCTATAAGTTTCCTATGCAGTAAATGATTTGATAAGGAATATGTGGTTAAAGATTTAGATTGTAGAGTTGGTAATACAAGGAGATAATAAGTTTTCGTATTTACATCGATAAGTCCGTTGAAGAGGAGTCATAACATTTTTTGGATGGTATTTTTAAGGAGAAGAAAAGGTACTTTTAAGAGGAAAGAAAGGCATTTTTAACGAGTAGTGGAAGCATTACACCATAACCAGGTTGCAAGAAGATGATTAAAAAGAGACGACTTATGACTAAGAAGTTGTTTTTTTATAGTCGGATGTAATAGTAACATAGACGTGTGCAGATTTTGCTATCATTACGTTGCTGGCTATATTTATAGTGCAAGCGAAATTTCCGAGTATTTAAATATTTGAGCTTTGCATTTAAAAAAAATTGTATTCTAGTCACCGAACACTTCAAGGGATCGAATCTCTGCCCTACGATTTGTCTCTGCTCTCAGCACATCCATCTCCCTCGCCCCTCAACGCATCATTTAAAAACCAACTACTACTCGCGGATAATACCACAAATAATAGCAATAAATACGATACATGTTTCTCCAACAAACCATTCTATACGTTCGAGGTTTTGAAACGATCCAGAGGCAATATGATGTGACTTATAACATTCTTTCAAGCCTAGATTATACAGCATGTGTTCCCGAGCGAAAGACGAACCGGCTTAAGTGCGTCGCGCGACTTAAAGACACAAGTAGGAATATAAGACATAAAACATTGCTTCTGTTTTAAGCCAACGAAGGAGAGGAAGGCGAGTGCAGGAGCGAGGTAAGACATCCCAAGACAAAAAAAATTATTTAGAAAAAGATAGCTCCTGCATGCATACGACCAGCAATCACGATGTGTGGGTTTCGGATAGTGCTTCACTAGCTTGCGCCCACCACTTCAACAACGCACAGTCGTCCCAACAATGATGACCCGAAATCAAAAAGGAAGTGCAATTTAGAAAAATTAACTTTACTTATTGCTACCAAGTCCCAATTTGATAATTGCAATGGCATTTTCTTTGAATTTCCTTCACTTCCATCGAGGCTTTGCCTGGCGCTTCTATGCACTAGCGTCCGGGTCTTCATGAAGAATTTTTATTTATGTTTCTTTTTCGAATTGTTGAAAAACTAAACTGAAATTCTCGTCTTATCTATGGAATGCATTCGATACGGCGATACTGCAGTGCACACATAAATAATGCACATACTGCTGCGTACTTGGGTTCGTCGGGTATTTGTTCCGAGGCAATCGGATAGCGTTGGAGCGATACAGTCTAATAAGTGACGTGTTTTCGTCATGCATTTTGGTGGGCACGTATCGCTCAAGTCCATCCGTTCTGCATCTATGCGTAAACAACTAGATATTTCGGCTTGCACACGTCCTCCATTTAAATCGCTCGCTAGCATTATGGATTGAATATTTCGATGCCTTCTTGTTTCAACGATTTGTTTACTAGTAATGGGAATGATACATGGCGTGATGGAATGTTGGTTTAACCTAAAAGTCGGATTATTCGAATTCAATTTGGATAAATAAATACCAAAGATAACGAACGAATGAGCGCTCGTGTAGTTTTATTTTCGGCTACGAGTTCTAAATGGGAATACGAGTCAGGACGCGGTTTTTGTGACTAGAATTTTTGCTGAAATTTTCCCGCAAATCGATCTAAGCGACAAAAAAATCGAAACAAGATCAACAATCGTCACAAGTACATACAAATTCACTTATCTAACAACGAACAAGATCCAAGCCCATTTCGCTCGACTTCCATCGAACCAACAACGCAGGCCTATTTATCAGCAATTTCAATTTGTAAACAAAATTTCGCTGATAAAATCAGAAATAAATCACAGTATGGTATGGAGCGCGTTGATTATGCGGCGTTGCGAGGAAGGCTTCTTCGATTGGCCAGCCGCCGCTGGGTAACAGAAATTTCTTCGTCTTCGATTAATGCATGCGCGATGGCGGCGGTCAGCCTTCTTTAAATCATCAGTTCGTTATTTTTAGCAGTGAAACAAGTAAGTGAACAAGTAAGTAGCCATCATTATTGTCATCGATACCGTCGTCACCATCATCATTCATTTCGGGGCCTTATCATACAAGTTTGAAGAATGCAACCGACTTGCAGCGTTCATAATGGAATTCTCGGACTACGCCGCACTACCATGGTCTTTTTTCTTGTTGATTGGTGACAAGATTCTTTCGATGCCGATCGTTCCGCGGGGCATGGGACCTTGATTTCTCGGTAATACGAAACCCATATCGAGCGAGTGCAGGGTCAGCATCGCATTAAACGTCTCGGGCTCGCACTCTGATCTCTAGGCTCTGATTATATTGCAGCGATAAGTGTATTTTAATACGAAAAGGGAGGCCGTGATCAGGGTTTTTTCGGGCTTAGGTTTAGTAGTGTTCATTGTGATATTCAGAGTGGGTATCAATAGTGATGGGAAAAAGTTTCATACTGAATTTTTTACTTAGCTTTATCTTTGTAGTTGATCGATACTCGATCGTACATGAATAGAGGAATGCATAGTCACAGCAATGGTAGTTAACTTAATTAAGAGTCATTCTTTCTTTAGGTAACCAAATACGTAGCCCAATCAGCTACAAACAAATTGTGCTAAAAAACTTGCTTCGAACTCGCCTTTTTTCGATAACTCTCATTCAACTGAACTTACCAGTGAGCCAGTGTAAATGTATTAAAGTGACAAATATTGATAATGACGACGCTAGTTCTGGCATGCAGGCATTAAATAACACAATTAATAGGAAATAATTTGGCTGTAATGCGATTAGAGTGATGCCTAATGAGATTATTGTCAAATTTTCAATGCGGAACGAGAAAATTAGTAATCATATAGAGGAATGATTTTGGGCTTTTTGAATCATGATATTTACAACGAAATTATGATGAACGCTAGAGTACCATATTTTAATGTTTAGAAGCGCATAGCAGAGCAAATTTGATAGATACGGATGCATGTTTGAATGAATTAAAATGAAAAATCGATGATTACCAGTGAGGACACTAGGCTGCAGTTATACTGGATTTAATATTGTTGATGTGACGTGAATTCCTCGAAAAACTTTAGAAAAATTAAAAAGAGGTGGACTCAAAAACCGATTGTCATCTGCCAACTAAAACGGCTCAAACCAATCGACCAGCAAAGCGGCAACAGAAAAGAGATGCTATCAATTAAAAAAAATCACAGAATCAATATAATCAGCAATTTGATCATCTTACCAGTTATATCATTTCCCAGCTAGATAACTACGTGAATCACCACTCAACAGTGCTCAAAACCATAAGATGTGAGGTCGAAATGTGTTAACTGTGGTGGTGCACATCCAGCGAATTACGAGATGTCTGAAGGCTTTTACCAAGATCAAGAACAACCTTACATAGTCTTGAACGTTTTCTCTATTACTTTAGAGTATTCATGTTTTGTCGTTCAATATCCCTAATTCTTCGGCACTTTACCATTTAAGCGAAGATCGCCTTAGGACGCTCTTCTGTCTTGCTACTGGTGTTGATTTTTCTTGTGATCATTACGTTTGCGAAGCGTCAAATTTGGGTAGAAATACGTCTATCGACTTTAATCGATGTTATGGCCCCACGACCATTTATATCAAGGGAAGAAAAAAACCCTTAACTCTGTTTTGTCCATGCGGGGAAAAATATTTTTTTTAAAACTGATTTAATGCCTATTGCGGTCAAATATCAAGTCCAGTATTCAAGTATTCATTTTGGCGATGATAAAAAATGCAAGTAACTTTGAAAACTTGGTATTTCCCCACAAATATTTGCCGTTTTCTGTTGACATAATGTGGCAAAGCAATGAAGAGCAAATAAAAATTAAATGGCTTTCAAGTGAGTCTTATTTTCCGATTTAATATTTCCGCTTACATTTTTTATGTGTTGTTAGCAAATTCATTTATATTAAAATCGCTGGCATATATGAAACTATTAAACTGTTTTTGATGATTCGATATTTTCTTTAATAATTTACACACTAGCTTCAGCAAATAAAGCATTCTATTTAATTTTGTTAGCTTAATTTTGACGAAAATCAAATTCTAATATTTCACTGTGCTCTACTCACCTTAGAATTTACGACACTTGATCAATAATCTGAAATGAAACAGAAACAAAAAGTTAGTTTCAATTTTATGGTAAGTAAATAAGCCAATTAGAATTCATCCTAATCTCATTTTCTGTGAGAAACGAACAGATGCAAAAACTACACAAACAATCTCATCAAAATTTGCCATTCATAATAACTTTGCGCTCTTTTGATGCAAAAAACAACACTTCTCATTCTTCTTCTCCCCCAACCAAGAAGAACCTGGTCCCGAATTCCTGAAAACATGTTCGAAACTAGTTTCACGATCGATTAATGACCTATAATATTTTATAAACTAGAATATAAAAAATGACCGGACTCGACCATCCGGTCACAGAGTCGATTAAAATCGTTTTTTTCTTGCCTTGTGTTCTTCCAACGATCATGATAATTTAACAATCGGCAGAAATTAGCATTAAATATCCAATGAGCCACCGCGCTCCTACCGCGCATTTCTGGTGGATCCAACATCGCTTGCACTTAATCTATTTCTTCCCGTCCGTTCGTTGTGGTGATGGTGGTCTCTTTGTGTAATCGTTAATCATTCGATAGAAGATTTTTCTTGATCATGGAAAATGTGTCGGTTTATGATATTCGAAATGACAGATTATAGACAAACTCCTGCATATTATTTTATAAATGTCGGATCGTGTAAGTTAAGCACGTCGGTTTGCTTGTGAAAAATTGACTGAAGATAATTTATGAGGCATGATTCGATTCGGAAAGTTATAAATTAATATGTGATCTGCGAGGAATAATGTTGACAGTGGGAAGATCGATAAAATGGAAACTACTGCTAGAATCGCAAGAGCAAATGTCGAATGAGTTATGGTTAGAATGATAGACAATATGATAATTTTGGTATTATTTTATTTGAGAATATCGCATAAAAACGTACTGTTTGTTGAAAAGGAGCTAGGTTTTTGAATGAAAAAGTCATTTATATGCGGCCCTTAAATCAAAAATATATTATTTGAAATTTAAAAATTCAACTAATTGACAATGAAATTCAAAATACAGGAAAACGAAATCAATTGTACCAAAATTCGAAAAAATGCTATTGGAATATTGCAAAAACAAATTGTTATTAGTTTAATTAAATTTAAAAACACTGTTGAAATAGAAAGAAATTAAATCATATAAGAAAAAAAGAAAGTGTTGCATTTATTGACAGAATGTCATAAAAGTGCATACCTCTGTCAAGATAGTCAGCACGATTACCAAGTTGAACCAAGAAAAAATATGAGTCTTTGCTACGTGCTCCTTATGTAGGATTGCAGTCGCCATATTGCCAAATTTCCCCTATGCACCATATTCCATTCGCCATTTTGGTTTGGATGAATCAGCCATAATTAAAAATTCTGCTTAAACTTTATCTTTCCTTTGATAAAATTCTCTGGTAAATTCAAGTATCCATCGAATTTAGTCATTTTTTCAATTTTTCTAATGTAATTTATTGATAGCTGAATAAATTTAAATTTTGTTCATATAAATGGCAAACTTCCGGCATTTTGTCAAAATTTTCGATTCTCGATTGAAATTATTTCTATCTGTTTTCCGATGCATGACCTATTCTTTCTCTGTCCCTCTCATTGTCTTATGGGATTTTTTTTGCTACTTGGAAAGTAGCATCCACGGACATATTATATCTTATGCTGATGATAGAGTACTTTTATATACTGGATCAAGCTTTGGTGGAGCTACTGCTCGAGCAAGTGCTGGATCGTCAACTGTTTTCTACAGGATTCGTAAAACAAACTTCATTTGAACATAAATAAAACTAAATTCTTGATCTTTGGCTCGAACTCTCATGTGGATGGCACATGAGAGTTGATAACCCGTTAATCAAGAGAACCACTTTAAACTATCGCTAGCCAGCGAATTATTGCGCTTTAAAACCATATTTTAGTTACCACTTCTTTACAGATCCGCTCATCAGACTCGTTTTCCGCAGAACCATATTGGCAATATACATATAAAACTAAATAAAATTTTCTGAATGTTTTTAATAAAAAATAACTGACTAACTTTGTCGCAAAATTACTAATCTGATTGTAAACTCAATGGCTCATGTAGTTACATTCAACTATTTGTATTTGGAATTTATTATTTCATTAATTTATCTAACACAAGGATCAGTTAACGTCCAAAACTGCAAAGGTCACAGCCAACTTCAAAACTATTTAAAATGTTGACGAGGATTCTCCAACATTTAACATGTATTCATTTTCTTTATCTCTTGTCAATCTTTGGACCTTTGATAACCTTTGCATACTCAAGTGGATACATTTTTTTATTTTATTATTTTTATTCGATAGTTTTATGAGAACATTGTCCTGTATCATCATATCTTTTGTTGCACAAATATTCCAAAAATGTTCAGAGGAAAGACCTTTGATTGTTATCAGCATATATTTCAGGTAGCAAACACCATTTTGCATGCCTTCATTATCAGTGGGATCTCTTGAACATTCTAGAAAAATGAATGTATCAAATTTTCATGAAGAAAGATTGTTTCCGCTATCGAAAGATGATAACAGGAGACAGTTTAAAGATAGGCATGGTCAAAGAGTCATAAGATATTACGGGGAAAATAGACAAAAAAAATATTTGCAATGTTATTAGGGAGTGTACTTATCAAGAATAAATGATGTTAATATTTAACTGGTATTTTCTTGTGCTGGGCAGTTGTGATAAGAGCAACCAATGCTAGGCAAATATTACTGAATATTTGAATTTTGAGAAGAATGGCGTTGTGTCCTTGAACAATGTCCATACGGCTATCATGGAATGTTGAGGTTTGGTTTCGAATAATGATTAGAGGCTCTCAGCTTCGTTATTCAGGCGAATATGCTGCAGATTATAACGTCCAAACATTATCGTATTCCACAGATATCTACGACATGCGAATATGCAAGTATGGTATGTGTGGGAAGTAAAAATGTTACATAAAGTAAAAATTTGACCTCGATAACAGAATCGTGATACAGGAAATCCATTTATTTTCATTTTCATCAACAAAGCCTATCATCGTTTCTCACTAATAAACTTTCTCCAGCTCGCGTATTGAAAGTCTAGAAATAGAAAATTGCATCGATTTCCGGACATTATCCAAGTAATTGCTTCAATTGGCATCCGAACAATAACGTTTCCTGTTTCTAATGCAATATTTTTAGCTTCATTCTTCGATAGCGGCACGCATTTAATATTCCAGCTACATCCACTGCCACCACAACATTGTCACCTACGGCGAATAGAAAGCAATATGGCGCCTGGCACAGCTTCAAAACAATAAACATGTGAGTACCTTCGATTTTCTACGTGTGCGCGGCTTATTTCCTGTCGTTCATTTGGGACATAAACAGCAATAAATTCAGAAATATCGTCACGTTAAATTTCAAAACCAAATTTCCAGCCATTTTACAATGCAATATTTTACGACATGCACAGCCCAAATGACTCTGATCATCACAGTTACTAAAAAAAAATCCCACTTTACAAGAAATTTCAACTGCTATATATAAGTGTGTGCGACACTGTCATCAAAAGGGCTTCTTCAAGTTTTTGCCCCTCTGATACCATCGGGGTCAATTCGAAAATATTGCTTTGCAGCATTACCCTTGATGTGAGTTTCCTCTCATAATGAAATAATGGGCAAAAGCATGGATTTAAGCCAAAGACGATCTCTCTTCTTCGAAGGATTTTATACCTTCACGTAAAATCAACGAATTAAGATCGCCTACGCGAAAAACATACGCATTTTCGCGGAGAAAGATATGGCGAATCACAAGCTACGGCGAGCGATCATAATGCCGCGTTTATACACATGGTAAATGTTGGCGAGCCGAGTGTGTAAATGATCCCCTTGTTTATTTTCGGCTGTTTTTTTACATACGAAGATATGGAGGGAAGTAATTTCACAAGTTCCTCGACGAAACGTTCGCCATATGTGTAAACCAGGCATCAGACTACAGCGACGACGACGAAGACGATTAACAAAAAAGCCTGCTTGCGAACGCTTTGGCAAAAGGAAGAAAACAAGGTGTGGAATGAAGAAAGGAAGAAGAAATAATCACTTTGCATGATTCGAATAGGAAAGAGTCGATTGCCAGAGTAATGCACGGGTCCAAGGTCTATAGTAATTACACACACGTCGCTGGCATATATTATTAAGCGATATGACACATATCAAAGTCTGTTGAATACAGTACAGGAGGAAAATGTGTAGTGTGTGATGTAGTCATTTTGATGAAATTAAGGGTGTGAATATGCCCTTTTTGGTATTGGAATTTTTTCACAATGGATTAAATCCGATCTACAAACAATTTTATGCTGGGGTATTTAACTGTTAATAAGATTCTGGTATATGTTAACTTGGTTTACTAAATGTTTTATAAAATCCAATCCAGTAAGGCACGTCATTTCTTATTCTAGCGAAAAATTGCAAATTAATCGCTAATGGAGAAAGCCACCTCCCCCTTAATTTACATATGCTTATCACTTCACATTAAATTCTTCTGCTTCCTCTTCATCGTCAAAATCAATCTCTTACCTCCGCATCAGTGGTTTTGCTTCTCATCAACATGCACATTTCCTTAATAAAATCTTTCGCTTGAATTAATGTCCACGCATATTTATACATGAAAATTTCATGCAAATGCTGACAATAAAATTCGCATTTGTACCGTAGCGCAAATCATGAAAGAATATACACACAAACTCACGCTATTAAATAACGTTCTAGCGTTGAAGCGAAGAGAGATCGCTACCAAGTTCAAGATCGAAGCGGCATTTCTTCTAGATTTAGATGGTAGCGTAGAAGATATTTTGACTATGTGAAAATACGTTGTGTGCATGGACTGTTCGAAGACTAATGGGAAACAAATATGAATCAATGATTTCGCTAGGTAAATTTAGAATAATCAACTGAGCGAATTTGGTTGAATCAGTGGAAAGATAGACGACCTGAAATGAGTCATGGTATTTCTCCTCAAAGACCAGAAGGTCAGTGAAATTGATAAGTGGCGATGACTATTTTTCGCTATACTGTTTACTTCTCAGATAGTAAATTTCAAACAGATCTGTGATGCTTGTGAGCTGAGCAAATAACTTGCCCCCGAGTGTGACTTTAAAATTGTTTTGAGTGAATCATTCTGTATTTATCAACATGATAATTATATTGTTTTCATAATTTTCGCCCTTATCAATTTTCAGTAAATACAACTTACTGCAATTCTAGAATAAGAACCATTCAGCCTAAGTGAAATATTTATAGATTTATGTGGTAAAGAGATAAGACTTGGCGCCAATTTGAATCATTCTTTGACAGATTAGTAATACGTGATATTTCGTTGTAATAGTTCTAGAGAGTATGATCAACTAAATATTTGTGAATTTTTCATGTATTTTCGAAAAATAAAATTATCACATTATTACAATTTCTGAGCTTCTTTTTTCAAGTTGTAAGCAAACGAAAATAGTTCTTGATTGTATCATTTTCAATGTTAATTAGATTAATTCAGTTTTATTTGTTATCCTATAAGTTTTGGTTACGCTGTTTCAACCTTCTTGCTCTTGAATTTTTGCATATTTTTGATTACTTTGAAACAAAGTTTATTGTCAGATACGCTAAAAAATAGAACATATATATTTTCTTTCATAAAACCGGTGATGAAGTTGTTCAATCTTCGCCAATCGGAGATCGTCGAAAAACCTAAGTGAATTTAATGCCAACTGTAGATGAAGTAAGGTATTCCCGGCTGACACAATGTCGAACATAGACCTTTTGATCCGTAGTGATACAAAATAAGAGGACCTAGAGATAAAAAGTTTGTGTCCAAGTGGCCATCGAAGGCCCCAAAACTTTTTGCGAACTGAAAGATAGTCTTAAGCGTCTGCTTCGCCACGTGCAAGAGGAATGTGGCAACTGAAGGACACTCTTCAGTTCGCAAAGCCATTGCCAGTTCACCAGCCAGGTCTCGACGAAGTAGCGCTGTCTGGTTTTCCCCAGTGCGGGCAGTCACACAGGAGATACTGGCTGGTTTCTGAGACTCCCGCCTCTTGACACTTTCTACAGGTGTCTCTGGTTAGGAGTCCCATTTTCATGGCATGTGTTACTACAAGACAGTGACCAGTAATGATGACGGCCATCCGTTTCGAGTCAGTCGGCGTTAATACGAACAGGTATTTAGTGGCTGCGAGATTGCATGACCCCTCCATGTGGTTTTGGTTGCACCTTGCCTCATATTGGAGTCTATCAAGTACCTGACCGTTGTAACAGGAGTTGAGATGTTTCCGAACCTAACAGAAGAACACTGATCCCATGCTTGACTAACGCATTCGTCCTCTCATTTCCATCAATGTCCTTATGATCGAGAACCCAGAAGATTCTGACTCGTCTGTTGTTACCTTACTTGTTCAGGGCTTGAAAGTAGTCGAGAACGATTTATATGTGAGAGACATCATTGCTTTTACGACCGTTTTACGGTCTACGACGTTGATTCCATCACATGTAGTACGAGAGAAGTTTGATAAGTCAATCACTTTTTAAATGAAAGATTTTTTTCAGTATATAAGCGTTTTATTTCTCAATATAGTCTCGTTTTAGCTCTATACATTTACTCCAGATTTTTTTATTCCTTTCAAATAATAGATTTTTCCAAGGTCATCAAAATAGGTGTTTGTTTCAGTGATGACCTCTTCATTCGACCCAAATCTCTTACCGCCCGGTCATTTCTTCAGGTTTGGAAACAGGAAGTTGTCGCAGAGGCCTAAATCTGGAGAATATGCTGGATGCAGTAGCAGTTCGAAGCTCAGTTTATGGATTATTGCCCTTGTGACTACATAGGTGTGCTCCAGTGCATTGTTTTGATGCAACGCCATTTTTTTCTTTACCAATTGCGGTCGTTTCTGCTTTAAATAAATAGCGAATTTATCCAAAAGCTCTACATAATATTAACCAGGATCATTCCATCCTTTTTATTCATTGATGCATGTTCACTCGAAGAAATCCACTGTTTCATATACGGTAACAAAACGGCGCAAATACTCTTTCTGGTCGGGGTAATCAAATACTCCTTTGAAATGATCACACGGTTCCCCTTATGATCGAGGGTGAGCTATTGTGGGTGATTTCTATGTTGAGGATGATGGGGGTTAGGATATACTTAAGTAAGGAGAAAGGAATGTGCTTAGCATTATGGAAGATTTTGGAGTTATTAGACAAAACAAGATCATGGATTTTATTATTACAACTTAGGATGGTATTAAATTGAAAAAACGAGCACATTGAAAGAAAATAAGAGATAGGCAGTGAGGTCGCGTTTAGAATGCTGCATCCCTTTCTGCATTTGCAAGATTGAAGTCATCAAGTAAGAGTAGGAAAGCGAACGTAAACGATGGTTAAGGTAAGAAGAAAGTTCCATGAAGACGAAAACAGGACTGTAACGAAGGATGTAGATTAACACAACAACAAAAGTTTTAAAGGGAGGTAAAGAAATGCGAACAATAACACTTTCAATATGGGAGGGAAGAAAGATAAGTCACTACAGAGTATTCCAGCGAGAGCTTTATTTACACTGATTAAGACGCCACACAGGCAGAGCGGTTACGAACTTTTCGGAAGATACTATGTATACTATGATTTTGCAGGTTATCAGGTGTAAGCTTTTTGCAAAGAGTAGTAGTATGGCTGCAGCGTGTTTCTTGATTATCTGCGCTTATGCATTGTACTTAAGATAAGTTACGAAGATCAGTTTTTCTGCAATATCTCGTTAACTATTGGTTTATGTAAATTTTTGTGCATTAAATTTGCTCACCATAAATATCTAGGAAAAAAACTCATATCAAAAATGCTCATACTGTGTATACTATGTTCTTGATAACAGCAAACTTCTGCCTACTAGAATTAAATGACATCACTTGCTGAACATTTTCAAAAAGTTGATAGCAGCCTTTTTACTTTTGATAAAATGTACAGAATTCTTGACAGTCTCCGGATTTTTTCCCCCAACCTACTTAATCCACATTTAATTGGCCAGTTTTAAAGTTTCCAAAGTATTATATCTAAAAATAAATTTGTGGATATAATTTACTTAGAAATATTTGTAAGTTTACGTAGCATTCCTATTCCCCGTGGCGAAACTATTTAGTTTACATTATCGATATTTTATTTATTTTATTAAATGTTCAACTTTATCTTCTACCACACAATATATCATGTTTATTGATACATTTACATACCGGCTTCGAGGCAATTTTGTAGATTATTTCACTATACTTGAAATATTCACGTTCAAATTTTATAAACAAATTGATTATTCTACTAAGTGTTGATCCGATTCGAAGCATCTGCTTATTCAATTTCGCGCCCTCTTGAACTCAGATCGCCAAAAAGCGTGTGAATATTAATAGAAGCTTATCACTAAATTTACGACTTTTATCACCAGGTGTATTTTTTTCTTAAAAGAGAAGATAATGAAGATTGGAGATTCATTTTGTTGCTACTTTCCGGTTATCGACGGCTTAAGAATCACAGTTTGCATCTAGGTAGATCTATGATTGCATTTTCCAGAAGCTGAATCGAAAATCTAGAGTGATTTGAGGGTTTTCACTAGTTTATGAGCTTGACTATATTATATTCTTTTCCAGAAAAAAACAGCAGTCATAAACAAGTCCTGTTTACACACAATTCAGTAGAAATTCATTAGCTATAAATCAGTTGGATTTGTTGAGTTAGCTCCATCCAACCTATATCTTAATTGCCCCAGAGCTCTTGGTACCATAAAAAGGTCGATGGCGATCTGCAGAATCTGCACTCTCTTCTAGATTGTTAGCTCCATGTACAGATTGTTGTTACTTTTATATCTGTATTTGTCTTCTATGCTAAACAGCCAGCTAAAAATAACACTGAAAAATAACAGAAAATAAGCTAGAAAGTGGAGCCTTCTCGCGGGCAGTACCACAACGCCACCGGTTCACTTCATGCGCAGATACTACATCGCCGCCATCCACAACTGATGATCCGCAATCATTTTTGCAGTTTCTTTATTTTCCTTTTGATTTTATGTTGGGCTTGGGCCGCATGTTGGAATCGAGCATCCAGCAGTCCCAGCACATATGCTGACAAGAAACCTGTTTCGAATGCAACAAGGTGTTCGAGAATCTAATGAAATTACCTGTAAAAGTCGGATAGGCTACAACACGACGGCAGTAATATCAGAAGCTACCACGCCAGCGACTAGCTATCCGATACACCAACATCGAAATCACATGAAAACCCATTGAATTGCTATATGATCTGCTCTTTGCATCTTTTCGCGTCGAGAGTTGGGCTGCGGCGGCCAAAGTCGAAATGAACCCGATGCGAAGGAAGAAAGGAATCTAAACAGGCACTGGCGAATAATCTTGTTTGGATGGGATTGGTTTGGATTGCGAATACCGGTTGTTTGGTTGATTAGTTTCGTAGATGTATATGTGTGGAGTTCATATTTTTTTGTGATAATCAATGAGTTATTTGCGATTTGCAATTGTTTTTGTTCGGTGAAAATACTTTTCATTCTCTACAAAAAGAGATTCATCCAATGTTCCTGCACTTGTAGTTTTGTCCGAAATTTGGATTTTTCTTCATTTTCTATTCCATTGAAGCAATTTTTATCAATATCCAGGTAAAAAGTGGATTAGTTAAGGCCAATCCGATCTTGTGGCTACAAAATGTCTAGCTTGCTGGGGTTTAAGGAACGGCTTACAAAGGCGATACATTAAAAGCCATCAAAATGCCATCCCTTACTTGTGATAAATAAAAGCCAAAATATATGAAGAAGATGAAGGAGGTTCAAGTCGAGTGCTTGAATAGTTCAGATGCGTATGTGTCTGTTCCCGTGTTCTAGTGTTTAATTAGGACAGCCGGCTGACAGATAACAGGTTCGCCCTTCATTATTGATTCCTGTGGTGTTCCATTAACTTTTTATGAATATTTGTGTATATATTGGTTACGTATTTGGCACGTAGGCTTGTTGCTTTGTTTTTGTATTTTCGAGTTTTTCCTAACACTGTTTGTTGTAGTCGTGATGTGTTCACTGATTTCGCGGATCAGATGCACTAAAAACAATACCTACGACTGATATATGTATAAATACACAGAGTCGCAACAGTTCATAGATACTTAACCTAATACCAATCTATAAAATATTTCCATACACAAAGAATACCCAATTTTCCCACGATTGATTACGATTTACGAGCCAGGATACAAATGTGCTTACAGAGTATGGGCCCGTACGAAAAAAGCCGCCGAAGCCTGCTTGATTCGGTGTAGTTAATATTAAGCTAAATACTTCGTTATGGCCAACATTTCATATCGCCGGAATCGAACGTCCAGACCACGTCCGAGAATTAGTGCACCAAGTAAGTCCGAGACATATGCTGATGTCCGGACCAAGTCCAGGCCTTGTTTTGAAGTCCGGACTGCGCCCAACACTCCGAACAGGTTCAACTACAGACCGAATTCTATTTAAGAGTAAAACCTGCCAATTTTCACGGAGCATGTGCACGTAGTTCAATTGCAGGAGTTTGTTCAAAAGAGTAGGTCGGTAGGTAACTGATGGTCTTCTATATTAAATATTTATTACAATTTGGCTTTAAGGTCAAGAGCTCTACTGTGAGGGCCATAATGATTTTGCAAAAGGCCGTAAGGAATGATAGCACCTAGAGCAAAAGAGTCTAGGGTGCTTGCCTGATTGATGCACACATTCAGTATGAAGTGTGATTCAAAATGATGAATTCCAGTGTTGATGATACTTTGATTAAATTTTAATGTTCTTTGATTTCCGATAATTTTCAGCTGAGATACAGTGAACACCGCAAATCGTCTTTTTCTAAAAACGTTCTTGAAAAACCTTTGTCACCGGTTTGTTTGTCGATATTTGCACATAAAAAAATTACACAATGTTATTGAAATAATAATTAATAATGTACAAAAGATTTAAATAAATTTGCTCTATCCATATTTCTAAAAAAAAATGCATAAAAAGTGTTTTTTTTTACGCTGAAACCCTTACCCTTCCCTTAAGGCAACGTAGCACCTCCAAATTTTTAAAAAATCGATTTTTGATTTTTGATTGAATATGTTAGAATGAAGGTTTTAAAACATGATTTTAATAATATAAAATTGAAATTCTAAAATAAAAAAAATTTTATGACTATATATAGCGAAGCGCCCCAATATCATTTTTTCTATGATTTTCGTTCACTTCGCTATATCGCTACATCGACTTAAGCCAAAGTGTAGACAAAGATAAATGAGTCATCTCCTTTAAAAGAAGCAAAAAATAAGCTAGCCTTGGCAAAAAAATAAAAAAATAGCTGTAAAAGATGTTTCTAAAAAAAGTGTAGAATCTCCAAAATAAGGTCCGAAAAAAGTTCACCTGATACCAAAATTAATGAAAAATTTGGCCACGTATTATGACCTAACTATACGACGAAATCCTGATTCAGTTGAAAATATGCGCAAGGAAATTGGGGCAGCATATTACCACAAAATTTCAACTGATGAGAACCCTCAACACTGTTATTGTCCTGTTGGAGAAACGACTTGGTGTAACTGGCGCAAGGCGGAGGCAGCGGGTTATAATGCATTAAACAATTTCAAGCATCCTCCACCTTTAGATGATGAGGTACAAGAAATTTTAAAGCCTATTTATGATGACTTATCATCAGAAGATTTATTAAAGCGTTGCTTGGGCAATTTTGCGCAGAATAATAACGAAAGCTATAATTTTTGTGTTTGGAATTTGGCCCCCAAACATACTTTTTGTGGGAAAAACATACTAAATATGGCTGCAAATATTTCTGTATGTACATTTAATGAAGGATTTATGGCTATCTTGAAAATAATGCAAGTCATGGGAATTACAATGGGCCAATGTGCGCTAGAACATGCAGGCATAGAGATGCTGCAAGAATTAACCAGGCGGAAAAACACTCGACTGAGGCATCTAAAGAGGCCAGAACTGCTCCCAGGGAGCAAAAATCTTTAGAAGAGGAGGAGTTTGAGCAAGAAGAAGGTGTATTGTATGGTCCAAGCATCGCAGATTAATTTTCGATAAGATTTATTGCAAAAAATATTGAATTTTAACTTTAAACGCGATTTTCTCGAAACAACGTTTTTCAAGTTGGCGTGCATGATTAAGAAAAACAATATTATCCAATCGTTTTGAAATTTTAACACGTTAATCTGCACATATTAATGCTCAGAATGAACTACGGATGAAAAAATCGGCATTAAACTTTTTTAGTTATAGCCGATTTTTGGGGAAAAAAAACCTCGATTTTCGAAAAAACGCCGCCATTTTGTTATTTTTCAACCAAATTTTTTTTTTTTAGTTCATTCCAAGGCCGCTTTGATGCTGGTCAAAACCCCGTTTTTGTTTTTTTTTCAGACTTTCCTGAGGGCAGTTATCATGCACGCCAGGTTTTTTTGGTGTATTTTTCAAAAAATTGTAACAGGCGACAGGGGGCCACAAAACATTTTTAACAATTTTGTTTATGTAGTCTAAGACATATAAAGTATGTGTAAAAAGTTTCATTAAGATATGTCTTTTAATTCAATTAAAAACAAGCCTTTGAAAATAACATTTTTTTTTCAACTTGAAGGTGCTATGTTGCCTTAACAAGACTTCAAATTCGGCTGTTTTCATAAATTTTTTTTACATCCATTTTATTATAGATATGAAATCAAAATCAAGAATTAGTAAAAAAAATATGTTTGATGGTCAAGTAAAAGGCTAAACACATAATGCCGCGTTTACACACATGGCAAATGTTGGCGAGCCAAGTGTGTAAATGGTCACCTTGTTTATTCTCGGCTGTTTTTTTTACATACGAAGATATGGAGGGAAATAATTTCACAAGTCCCTCGACGAAACGTTCGCCATATGTGTAAACCAGACATAAGGTGAATCACATTAAAATTTAGCCCTCCACTAAATAAAGAGTCCACTGCCAAGCCACTCATAAAATTACAGAGCCTTCTCTCACCAATTATCCAAATTAAATTCCGATGAGTCATACTGAACAGGCAGAGAGCACGTCCTTTGCTCGCTGCTGCTTACATTCGCTCCGAAAATGCCATGAGTAATTGCCTGCTCATACTCAAAAGTTGAAAACTACAACAACAACAAAATGCCCCTACAACAACAAGCGGGATATTTCAACAATGTCCAGGGGCATATTCATTCGCCACCAGTTAAGTTCACTCTCTATCCTCGAACTCTATGCCTATTTAAATATTGATTTTGAGCACGATGTCGCTTACATCCGCCCCTAATTCATTATATCTGATGGACAAATTGATTACAGCATGCAAAAGTATGATAAAATGCAGTCCTGTACCCCCTCCCACCCTCCTCTTGTTTGGCATCGAATAAAGTCTATGGCAAATGCTTTGCAGCCCTTGGTCAGGAGTTTGTTCGAGATCCGATGAAAATAATTATTTTGGCTTATAAACTTCTGGGATGATACGGGTAGTACGACAGAGAATGATGGAGTGGCGAAGATTGAGCAAATGAACCAAAAACATTTCTCTGTATTCCGTTTATGATTCACTCGTTTCGTGTCCCGTTGTATGAAATATTCGCACACGCTCGGAGTGTATATGTGTCATTGTCCTGGAATCGCATCTAATTAAAGCCTTCCCATAGCACCAGCCAAGTTAGCTAGCCAGGCAGCAGTGGCAGTTACTAACCAAACAACCCACTTGAACTCGATGAGACTCACAGCCCCTATTCGTGTGCATGTTGAGCGTTACTCCTTCAGCGAACAGCAGTGAGAAAAACTGTTCTCGCAACATCTGTTACTAACCTCGGAGCAACTCGACTGTGCCATTTCGCAACCTGGTTATAAGACACAGTGCTGAACTTGCTGTAATTTAATAAGAAATCGATAAATTTCAGATAGCGGACCGACGAACTGACCGACCGGCTAGTCGCCAGCCATTGTAATGTTTGTTTACGCGAAAGGGGACAAGACAAGGTGGTTTCTTCTTGTCCAGTGCAGCACAACGACGGATACGATAACGTGTGCGTTTATGGTAAGAGCACATTGGTCAACGCTTTGCGGCAGACCGATAGTTTACAGCCATGGACTAATGCCCTCCGTGTGTCTCTTGAAGTTAACTACTTCCGGTCCCAGCGATTTTTCTTTAGTTGGCCGTTACTTACTCGACCCGAGGCCGGTGCATCTATGCATCATAAATTTATACTACAAGTGTCTTTGCTGTAGAACCTTCAAGTTAAATGAATGGAATCACAAGTACGTGACTCAATTTAGAGTTGGTAGAGTGGAATGCTTGTAGTAAGCTCCCCGAGTCTGCATGTATGATGTACGTTCAGATTTAAGCCTTTCTTGAATGTTGTTAATTATAATAAACGTGATATGAATCTGGTGTGACTTTATTAAATGAAATATATGGATTCGGACTATAAACTTGTAGAGTTTCCGACTAAGAACGAGTTCTTAGAACGTGGACTAAGCACAAATAGAATATATTTTCAAGTTGAACTTTTGTGCTCCCTCAATAAAGAAGCACGATGTTTATACTAGCAATAGTATTATATTTCGGAATAAGCATAATTAGAGACAATGGACAAGAAGCGCAATGACCGAAACCAAAAAATGGACGATTTTAAAAATTCATATGAACCTGGTATCGTAAACAAAGTCAATTTTCATTGATATTATTCATTCGATAAGATTATAGAACAGATGAGAGCACGAATGCAGCAAAAACTGTAATTTTAAGATTTTTCTTTTAACGCAATTTTGAATTTTATTTGGCAGTTAAGCAACCCGATTTCATACTTTCGGAGAATCTATTCACCAGCTGCAGTACGAATGTAAACGCGGTTGTTATGATAGCTACAGAAAAGAAATCCGAAAAAATTTTAGGGCGTTAACATTTTAATAAAAAGAAAATTATAAATATTAAGAAATTGCACACGAACAGACAATCAACATTAAGAAATTGAAAAAAATATGTAATAACAAATTAATACACAAAAAAACATACAATTAAAAATAATAGACATAAAACAATGAGCAGCACAACACAATAAGAAATTTAACTCATTCAAAATATAAGGCAAGAAAAATAAAAGACAAGAAAAATATGAGAAAATAAAATTTTAGACATTAAAAATATAAAACAAAAAAAAAAAATATAAAAGACAAATACATATATAGCGCATGTGAACTAAAATAAAAACTTATTTTCGAAAAAGAGTAAAGGAAATGTGTCAGTATTGTTTCAGATTTTATATGGTTGCAACTATAATGAAAAAAAAAATAAATACAAGAATTTCTCAGAATGAAAGTGGCCAAATTGCAACCACCACCATCAAAACTCTATTAGAATAGCTTCATTTCGAAACCAAACTGTGCATTGAACTTCGTTTTGATTCGAAGTCGGAATCGAAAGTGACAGGAAACAGTAAGATTTTTATGGCTCCATAGGGTGTTTATCATCGGAAAATTTGATGGTAGCACCATGTATTGGCATAATTTCGCCCAACTCAGACAAAACCCAATCATGAGGAGAATAGAGCAGTGGATGACTGGGCATGATCTTCATGCTTTCGTTCTCAAAGTCAGAGATGAAGTGGAGGACAGTTGGCTCCGTCGAGGTCCACACTAGCAAGTGGACCCTGACCTATTGGGATCATTGTCGCTGAGTATACTATATGTTAGGACTCAAGGAGTTGTCACTTCGTTGAATAAGCTAATGGCCAGCATTGTTGTTGTCTGTCGGTTTGTTCAGAAAATCCACGAATAGTCCATCAACGTGGTCTGCACCCCGTAAAATTAGTTTGGGATAGTGTTGATGTGTAAAAAGTGCTTTCAATATCTTTATTTTGAAGATGAGGTAGGAATAATTAACAACGATAAACAACAATAGAAAAAAATATACAAACATGTACTATATAAGAGACAAAGAAACGCCAAAAAGAGAAAAGGGAACACCAAGAAGAGAAAAAGGAACACCACAAAGAGAAAAAGGAACACCACAAAGAGAAAAAGGAACGCCAAAAAGAGAAAAAGGAACGCCAAAAAGAGAAAAAGGAACGACGAAAAGAGAAGAAGGAACGCCGAAAAGAGAAAAAGGAAAGCCAAAAAGAGAAAAAGGAACACCACAAAGAGAAAAAGGAACACCACAAAGAGAAAAAGGAACACCACAAAGAGAAAAAGGAACACCACAAAGAGAAAAAGGAACACCACAAAGAGAAAAAGGAACACCACAAAGAGAAAAAGGAACACCACAAAGAGAAAAAGGAACACCACAAAGAGAAAAAGAAACAATGCAAAAAAAACAGCTAAAAATTAGGAGACGGAAACAGAACAGGGTAAAAAGAAGCAATAAAATGAGAACAACTCAATTTGAAGTAAGCAGCACATAAAATGAAGAAGACGCAACACTAAATGAACAATGGGAAAAAACAGACAGTAAGATATTAACAAAATGAAAGAAATTTAAACAAATTTGCAGAAAGAAAGAAATTTTCACAGAGAAAGAAATTTGCAGAGAGAAGAAAATTTACTAAGAGAGAGAAATATATTAAGATATAATATAAATAAGAAAGAAATTTGCAACAAAAATAAGACAATAAAAATAAGAAAATAAAGAAGAATAAAATACAGGCACGAATAATAACGGACGATGCAACATTACAAAGAGAGATAACGAAGAGAAAATAAAATCAAAATATAAGGGAACTACAATAAAAGAAAATTTTATAAAAATATTTTTTTTTAAAACATGAAAACATTAAAAACCATATCCATACATAAAAAGCGGATATATTTTTTGAAAATAAATAAGGATATATTGGAATTGTTTTTGCGGGATGATTAAAATTGAACAACTTTTTATTTACATTAAAAATTTTAATCTTCATTGTAAATTCTTTTTTGACAAAGTGGTTTCGAAAGTATACACTGATTCTCATCAAAAGCGGATATATTTTGGTAAGCTTTAGAGATGATATACGTTGTATATGCTGATTTATAGACAAGAAGGGAACCATGATCACAATCAATAACCTTTACAAGGATATATTGTTTTAAAAAATAAGGATATACTCTTAAAAAAATATAAGATTGTAATTAAAAAATTACGAACATGTTTTAAAAAAAAGTATTTACAAAAATTATTAATAGAAATTATTTAAAAGATAAGAAAATAAGAAAATATTTAAAAGAAAAAAAAATATTTAAAAGAATAGAACATATTTAAAAGAAAACAAAATATTTAAAAGAAAAGAGAATATTTAAAAGAATAAGAAAATATTTTAAAAACAATAAAATATTTTGCAAGAACTAAAAATATTATAAACAAAATAAGAAAGAACATATATTGGAAAATAATGAAAAAATAAAAAAAAAATCAGGAAAGTAACAAATAGGAAAAAAAAAAACAAAATTGAACATAAGCTACAAAAAGTTACTAGTAACGGAAGGAAATAAAAAAATTAAACATAACTCTGTTCGTTTAAAATTTTGAAAATTGTACTGGAAAATTGATGTATTGGTTTTCAATAGGATCAGATCGGATAAAACTATGGAAATACGCGGGCAAAATTGTTTTTATGGTGGTTTTTATGGAAAAACAAGATTTAAATAAAATTTCACCGGAAAACAAGATATTCGAAATTAAATCCGTACAAAGCAACTTTAGTTCATCTTAGTTCGTGGACGCACGAAAATTTGTCTTTTTACGTATCGAGTCAAAGCGATTTAAAAACATCTGATGCCGGCTGCGATGCCATTCATAAACCGATTTTGTTTGCCCACGAAATCATGGACAAGATGCATCATATCGGACAAGATGTATCACACCGGACAAGATGTATGAGTACGGATGGGTACGAGGTGCACTGTTTTGAGTTTTGAGTGAAATGTTCTGAGAAGTAATTTCCCTCTCCAAATGTTCTGGGAGTTAATTTCCCAAGTTCATCGACGAACACCGACGAATGTTCGGGGAGAGTGTAAATCCGGCATAAGAAATACACGTTGCCTCAGCTTAGAGCAGCGAGAGCTACGACCATCATATGCAAATCGTGCAAAATGTTCTTCTTTTCGGCGTTGGTCTTACTTCTAACCTAAGTCGGTTTTTTTGGGTACCGATCAAAGGAATTTGTTTCCGCCTGCCGAACGTCCTCCACCACAGGCACTGTCAGCGTTAGGATGCTAGTGGCTGAACACGTATCAATGCGGCCGAATAGTATATTTTTAGTTATTGTATGTTTGATATCCATGGCAATTTGGCATGAATATAAAACCATCCCCATGGTTTTCAATGATCGTCTTACCAAAACGAGATTAAACAGATCAAAAGTCCACGCCGACTAGACAATTTTGTCACCTTTTTACGAAGAAATGCTACCATTATTTTAATAACATTTGACATATTCTGAATTCAGCAGAATCTACTCATTTTTCGAAAATAAGTCTTTCTAGCGGTACCCATGAGATACAGTTTATTATTCATCAAATTTGATAATTTTAGAAATCTAAACCTAACTCTGATAATAGAAGCAAATAATTTAAAAAATCATTTTTCCTACGTTTGGATAGCTGCTCCCATTTTCCATCATACATATTGTTAATACTGATATTACCGGATGCCACAGTCAGAAGTTTCAATCCGACTAAAAGATATCTTTCGATACCCAAGATATGCTGTAATTTGCATAATCACATCCACAAGATACAACTTACAGCAAGAAACACGCTCTCCTCAACACATTTACCAAGTGAATCAAGCAAAGAATAAACTTTGAAAGTGAAAGGGTTAGATGAAACGGAACTGAAAATGTAATACCCGGCCGTCACGATCAATACTAAAATGTGGTATAACAAGCAAAATCTACAAGGGTACGTCAGATTTGCGCCAACAGATACATTACATCGGCCAGGTACATAAAAAGCCGACAGCGTCAATACGAATCTACTGTAATCATCTACCTATATCGCAGATAGTCAGAGCGAGCCTTATTGTACCGTACACACAAAGAACTTCCCCAAACACAAGATACCCAAAGCAATATCTTAAATCTGCTCGATATCTACGGAAAAGCTTATTGGAAGAGCTGGAGAGCCTAAGTGTATTCGAACAACAATACAGAATAACGAAAGCAACGGAAGGTTCGAGTAAGAAGACAACTACGCTACACAACAAACCTACACTCTTAAATTTACCTTGCTTTCGGCGAGCCTGCTTGTGCTTGCCACCCGGCTGCCGCTTGCCTTCTTTATGGGTTTTCGCACTGAATTATAAATTGGTAAGTACGCCACGAATTGTGCAAACAAGAAAAAGGGTAGTTTTGCCTGTATTTATGCATGTTTGTGGAATCTTTAATACCAATCTAGTGTCATATTGCCTCTGGCTCCCGTACGATAAACTAGTTCCGTACTGAGAAGTTTTCAAACGGACGGGATAAAATAAAGACTAACACAACCACAAGCTATCTTTAAAGGTGCGCTGCTAGTGGAAGCGGGCGGTTAATCTGATTTGGGGATTATGATGCATGTGCAAATCAATTTATCCCGATAAATTCTAATGGGGTCTTCTTTGTAGATGAGACCTGATAATTGACTTTTGCTGGCGTTGTGAAAAATGTGAGTGCACACCAAAGTGTTTTCAATTCGTTACTGTGCAATGCATTAATCCGTAATTAAACATAACTTTCTCCATTTTTCCGGTGGTTCCCATTGCACAATCCACTCGACGAACAGTACTGCTATTGCCATAGTAATCTGAAGCCAGTCACCTGTGCAATGTGCGACCGGCGAAATTCAAATTATCATAAAATCAAATTAAAACAAAAAAAAATACAGTGAACCGGTAAATTAAAAGTGCTTCCTCTCGCGACTTGCGCGAACAACATGGATTGCACAAGTGTATCAGAAGACAATAGAAAGAAACAATCAGATTATCGCGCGCGCATATCAAACATTCGTCACAGTCGCAGCTTTCAATGTTTTTCTTTCAGGCATACTTTTTTTGTATCCGTTTTATTATTTTTGTTTTTTTGTTTTGGGCTAGATAGGAAAAAATGAGAACCGTTGCCAATAAAACAGAAACTCCAGTATATTACCAATCTTTTTTTTTTTGTTGTTGCTGGTTTGTTTCGCTGGTCGTTGTGTGGGAAGAATGTGCTGCTTCTCGATATTGCTATTATCTGTCTGTTGGAACAGTGGAGTATTCATTCACGATATGAACGAGTGAAATTTCCTATCACATCACTTTTCAATTTAGATCAAATGAGACTTGATGTTCACTTAGAATGCCTGCCTTTGCATGCAGCAGGCTGTTCTCTAGTGGAAACAGAAAAAAATTCCACGGCTATGAACTTATGCTTCGTTTGGTGACAGATAGATTTCAACATATGGCGTTATGTTCAGTATCACATTGAATAACGCAGCCAGCAAGAATTCTATGTAGCAATGACCCTAAAGAATGGAGGAATGTCGTTCGATACGAGAATGGTTTTATGCGACAATCATTTTATGCTTGCAATTTAATATGTATACGGAAGGGGTCAGCTGTTAGCTGCTGTTGAGTTGGGAGTTGTCACTTGGATGTTGGTAACCAATGGTAATCGGCTGCTGATGTGCTGATATGTTGATACGCTTAAAAAATTTTGAATTGGCGAAGTAATTCTCAAATTCGTTTGTAGTAATTATCTGCAGCTATTATGTAGATTCCAACTCTTAATGAAATTCAGGCCCCAAAGATGATTGGAAGTTCTTTCTTCTAAGGGTTCAAAATCGTTAAGTTGCAAAACCTTTTTTTTAACCCTTTGTTTAGTATCTTAAGCAACGGTGCTATAAGGAGTTTAATAAAGTCGTTTAAAGTCGCAAGAATATTTTCACCAATAAAGAGCCCGTCGAAGTGTACATCCTCCCGCTCAAATTTGATTATACATTGCGAAGGAAAAACGAAGGTTAACTGAAAGAACTCGTTTTGTGCTGTGCGTTTTGATGGGTAGCTCAGGAGTGAGTCATTCAAAAAGAGTCACACGCTCAGCTGAAGCATGTGATTCAGCACATTTCAATGAACCGAAACCAGTAAGCGCTTAAGAACTATACATGCATTTAGGGATGTGCATGTAGTATCTCATGATTTTCTTAACTAGGTGTGATGAGCTGATAAATGATCTTCTTATCACCGCACAGAACTATGAGAGCTATTTTGCCAGCTCAACACTCATAACTCTCTGCGGGGAGCAGTAAAAAGATCGTGTGTGGCTGTTGATTGCACAACCTGAATCTGAGCCCACCACCACATAATTATATTGATGCATAGCTCTGCAAAATCGCTATTGAGACCAAATTGTTTTGTGGGTTTGTGAATACCAGCACGGTTAGAAGTCCGTATGCGATGTCCTGGATAATACACAGTTCTGTCAGCACATTTGCATTGCATATGTTGAATCGAATGTAGTGTGAGAAACAGCGCTAGTGATGGGAAATAAGAATAAAAATATTTTTGCGCTAATTATGGAATGAGTTCGATGCTCATACGTGGTGTCCTGGAAGGTCAATCATTAATTTCCATTAAAATATGCTAAAAAGCTCTATAATCTAGTCGAAAAAAGTAAAGCAGCAATTTGCAGCCAAAGCTCTAAATGACAGTAGCGCTAGTTTGTAATAGCTCTTTTGAATGACTGTGAAATTGCAGCTCAGTCAAAAAAAAAACTGTGCGTAACTGAGCTAGCTCACTTTAACCCTAGAATGGTACCGATGAGTAAATTTTACTCACATAGGGTATATATTTCGTCGCGCACCACCCAGTGGGCCTCTCCGACTGCCATGAGGCTAGAAGCTATGTAATCTTTTTATGTTTAATGATAAAATAAAAAATGTACATAATACTATTGTTGCCTTCTTTTAAAAAAAAACATGTACCTAAAATCATTCAAAAATTTACCGTACCATTCCAGGGTTAAAGAATCATTTTGCTAATCACAAGCTGTACACAAGTGGCATTGTGATAGCTGCTGTCTTCAGAGTCTGTCTGAGTCGAAGGACTCAGACTTTTAGCAAATTCTTGAGTCTCTCGAGACCTCGAATGCAGATTTCTCAGACAGAGATGCGGTTTCCGAAAGTTTCATACCTCACGAGTTTTTTTACCGGTGATGATGACAACCAAGAAGCTAAATGTTCGTTTGAAGATGAATGTAACATTTTAAGATTAATTTTTTTACTATATTATTTCATGATTTGTTGTAAAGGTCTTCTTAATAATTTGCATGTCAAAGGTATTAACATTTCGTCCCATGAACCAAGAAGGAACAATAGCAATGAATCAAAATGTAATACTTGTAATACTTCCATATTCTCAAATGAGTGTTTTTATAGTGAACTATCCAATTATATTTGTACCAACTTTCCCCTTTCTCCTGTGGTTATCTGTGGTGATTCTAACCTCTCTGTCCATCCAATAGGATATGACATCTTTGACAATCGTGTCCAGAAATGCAGTTTCCATGTCTCTCTCCTCGTTCCTCTCTTACTGCTCAATTCAATTCCATCCCAAATACTAATAATCGTCTTTTGGACCTTGCCCTCTCCAACATTCCCTCCAATCATATCTCTCTCTCTTCCTCTATCAGTCCTTACGTTGACCCTGATCCACATCATCCTCCACTCGCCATAAATTTCAAGCTTGCTCAACCACTTCGAAAAAAGGATGTTTTTTCTCCGCGTTTCAACTTTTTCAAAGCTGATTACTTACGAATTGCTTCTGAACTTGATGCCGTTAATTGGTATACTTTCTTTGATGGGCTGGATGTAGATGCTTGCCTTTCATCTTTTTACGATCTAATTTTCAACTTCATATATATCTACACTTCTACTTCCTCTATTCTACGTTGGTTCGCGATTGATGTGACCATTGCCCGTCGTAACAAAGAACAGGCACGCTTCGTATACTTGCGTAGTCCCTCTGAAGATTCGCTTCAAAATTTCCGCAAATAAAAGCGAAAAAAGCTTTTGAAACGGCTAATTCTGGGCACATAGGGACATCCTTTCTTTCTAATAATCCTTAACCGTTTTGGTCGTACATCAATTCCCTTAAAGCCTCAAAACACTTACCGGATAGCTTTTCGTTTAACGGTCATATCTCGCCTCTTTTCCCCAAGATATTTGTGAGTTATTTGCTGCTCTTTTTTCTTCTAACTTTGCATTATCAAACCTGTACAATTTTCCCAACAGCAACACCTATTCATCCTCAGCTACTCGTTTTGATTTCATTATGAACGTCTCCTCTGAAATAGAAGCTTTAATATCCCTTTTGGACCCTACAACCAGCAAGGGTCGTGAATGTATTCCATGTGTACTTATTAAGTCCCTATCTTCACCTTTAAGTGTTTCTCTGTCTATTTGATTTTATCTAAGCTTGTTGGCTGGTGTTTTTCCATCTGTATGGAAAGTTGCGAATGTGTTTCCGATCATCAAATCGGGGACTTTTGAAATGGTTTCCAATTACCGACCTACTTCACTTCTTTCCTGTTTTCGAAATTGATCTTCTCACCAATGATCTTCTCTTCCGTTTCCCTCCTCTACGCGGATGACCTTCAGCTTCTCCTATTTCTCCTTTTGATGACTGCCTGCTTCTTCAATCAGTTCTTGCTGCTTTGAGTGATTGGTGTACTGTTAACTCTTTTTCCTTCAATATTCCTAAATGCCTTATGACCTTTACTAAAAAACCTATTCCTATCCACTCTGATTATACCCTTTCCACTATGTTGCTGCATGTAGACCAATATAAGGACCTTGGTCTTATCTTTAATCCGTGTCTGAAATTTGATCTGCACGTTCAATACATGTCATCTAAAGCGTTAAGAGTGGCAAGATTCGTTCTTCGTTGTTCTAGTTGTTCCCTTAATATCTTCACTTGTGTCCGTCTGTTCATATCGTTAGTACGTATCTTACTTGAATACTGTTCGCAAGTGTGGTCTTCTTGTTTTGTGCACTTGTCAGATGCAGTTGATTTTGTCCAACGTAAGTTTACCCGTTGTCTTCTGTATAAGTTTAATGTCCCCTACTGTCCTTATGATGAACACCAAAAATTGTTAAACCTTTTCTCTTGCACGTCCACAGGTTGCTCCTTGTTGAATGTTTCTTGTACAAAATTTATGTTGGCCTTTGTTCTATCTATATTCCTATTTCCGAATTTGTGCGGGTCTCTGACCGACCTATCAGATCCCAGTCTTTATTGATTTATTAAAGTGTTTTTGCTTCGGAATTGAACACTTTTGTAAGGCGTGAAGTTTCAAAGTTTTATTTTTGCTTGATATCGTATCCAGCCACATTCAAACTATTGTAAACAATGAATTGAATTTTGAACAAATATTTTCTGTGGAATAACACAACAGTTTTGCCAAATGCTTATATAACGAATCCTTGTCCATTTGAACTATGAATTTAGGGTTTATGTCAGTGAGATCAAATGTTCAGATCAGCTTAGATATCAGTTAAAACAAATTTGCCCACATCAAAAAATGCAATGTGCATTTATTTTTGGATAGAAATTTTAGTATTCAAATTGTTTCGACACTAAAAACCACAACATACTTTCCCATTCAACTAATCCTATTCAAGGCTGCACATTATAACTGCCATTAAAGCTGAAAACATGACACATCATACTTGGAATCACTTTAACAAAGTCAAAGAAAGCAAAACTCTTGAAACGCAATGTCAATTAACTCGGCATTCGACTCGGACTATATGATATTCGAAAAAAATTGCTGATTAACGCCATTTCAAATCAACAGCAAAAAAAACCTTTACCATGCAATCCTATGAAATACTAGTATTCATGCTTTGCACTACTTCGAAAATGATATGTAGTATCGTTTCGTTGTGTTAATAGTTTAATCGTTGGGTGGAGGAAGATGAAACGTTAAAAAAAGAGCGACCGGGAAAGAGTAATGTTGAAATATAGTCAAGTTCATTGCACCCGCACGCTATTGAACCTTTCAGTCGACAGAACAACAACTGTTTGTAACGAGAACGATGACAATAAAAGCGGCATTTTAATTATTCCAACTGAAATGAAAATGATTAACGGGAATATCGGAGTGTATCAAATGAAACTTTGGTGGTGTAGGCAAGAAGTAAGTACATACATACATACGTACTACACCATATTACTATGAAGTCGACGATTGTTCGAATGAAACATACAATTTGCACGCGCTTGGTACAAGAACCTAATTTTTCCGCAGATTGATTCGATTGTTCTTTGGTTTATTGTGCTGCGTTGATGCGATTTGTGTTTCATCACAGTGAGAGGAATGGGATGAGTGTCGATAAAAACTTTGAATCAAGTGGGAGGATGCAGTTATTTTCATTGTAAATTTTGAAATTTGATAGATTTGGGTTCGTAGCCTCAAATCAAAATTTAAAGAAATACCTCGCAAATAATTATGAATAGAGACTTCACAAGATATGATTAGAGACTTCACAGTGGGGGATTAGTTTTAAGAACACTGAGAGGTCAGCTGCTATCTATCAATCAATCGCCAGAAGTTGAAAGTCTGAAAACAGTCTAGAACTTGCATTTCTACTGAACTATTAGTCTACTCAAGCTTTGATGGAATATACGATATACCTATACATATCGATCTAATTCCGGAGAAGCGATTATAATCGAATGTAACAAGATACAACTACCTTAGTGATTTCGTTTTGTACTGTGGCGATTTAGAAAACCAGATACTTCTGGAAGCTTTACAATGCTTACATTCTTCTTGCGTCAGTTCCATCAATTTTAGATGCACACTCTACACGGGGTAGCTTGAAGAAATATTCGATTAGCCTTAGTATAGAATTGATTTTCCTTAAATGTCTATATATTATATGAGATTCTCTATTGCGTCCTTTTCTAGTGCGTCTCTAATGTGCCCTTTTTCCCAATAACATAAATATTATAAAAAAAACTTGTGCACTTTGCATCAAGAATGTTAGAATCTTAAATATAGTTAGTACTGGGGTTTAACGATTTCTCTTGGGAGTTGTGGCTCATAGGATGAAGAGTGCGAGGAGAGCAATGCCCCCTCGGAGTGCATTTCCCTCAAAAAAAAAAAAATATCATGTGCGAGGAGAGCAATGCCCCCTCGGAGTGCATTTCCCTCAGGTCTGACTGACTTTTCCACTATCGAATTAACGACTATTGTACAGTTCATCACATTAACCAAATGGATCCTGCAGTGCAGTCGCTAAGTGAGGGTATATCCGTAGTATCTCAAAGGGCCTCTAATGTGCCCTTGTTTGTCTTTCGACAAGATTCTCTAACTGACAGGCCTTTGGCCTAATTTGTCAAAGTGTACGTAGTTATTAGCATGAAATAGGGTTTACTTATCACCAAAATGAAGGCTTTCCGTTGAAAGTCGTTTTATGAATTGGTATACACGTTTCTGACAATTATCTAACTTGGCTGCATGCGGTGCACAAGTACACGACATATAATCAGTATAGCAACTTACCGTGATAAAATGCAGTCAATAATCTGAATGTGTATAAAAAAAATAATTTATTAAATCATTTAATTAAACGCTGTTGTTAAAAAAAAATCCAAGATAGTTACATTAAAATTCAATCATACACAGTCAACATTCTCATTTTCATATAATGTCAATGAATATATTCGTATTAAAGCCATGATTTTAATATTGCTAATTCTACATGAGAAACAATTTATATTGAGTGTAGTTTTATGTAATATTGCGCAGCATTTATAGTCGTACACGCCATGGACATAATAACCTGAACTATAACACATAGTAAAAAAGACCAAATCCCCATGCACATAGTCTTAGCTCCTCGGAGCATAGTTTCAACTGCTAAGAACATAGTCTCGGCACATCTAAAGAAAGTAGGTTTTTAAAAAATATTTTATAACCCCCATCCAACAGCCGCATGACATTTTTTCACTCTATTTTCCTTCAGAGCGGTGGTGAGCAATCAGGGGTACGAATCCAGATTTGAGCAGGAATTATTTGTAATAATTTAAAATTTCAGGAACAAAATTCCTAAGTGAATGCAGCAACGTACCTGGTCTGGATTGGTTTTTTTCGGATCAGTCAAAGCTGATCTGATCTGATCTGAAGTGTCCATTATCGAGCCAACCCGAACTTCTGGGCTTGTCAGCCTTATGGTACAGAGAGATGATATCCCGGTAAGGGTGTTGAATTCAGCAGAGTGAAATAGGAAATTTAATAGAGGAGATGTAATCGCTGTTTGTCATTCAGTTTCTTTCATCACTTTCTTGGATATCGCAGATGGGCAGTAATACATAAAGATGCATTTTCAGCACTAAGCGTTGGCCAGTACTACCACGCAGCTCAGCTAATTAGACGTTATGATGATATATTCTCGGCTCTCGCACGAAAATTACGGGAGAACTAATTTGGCTGTATACTATATAAAATTGATGCCCAAAATTCAGCTTCGATTCGACAGGCTAAACAAGCTGAGTCGCCGATATGACAAGGACAATGAATTATTGAACCTTCGAACAGTCTTTGGGCGTCACCAGTAGCTTTAATTTAGAAGAATGGCAGTACGCGGTTTTGCTTAGACTATAGCTGATTAAATGGTGTATCGAAAAATATAGCCACCCATTGCCAAGAATAGACAAGATACTCTGGGCAGCGCGAAGTGGTTTTTGACTTTGGTCTTGAAGAGCGGATGCTGGCAAGCCAAAGTGAGAAAAGCGACCACGAGAGCATCGCCTTTTCTGTGGGAACCGGATTGTGGCAATTCATCGCACCACCTTCATACGACTACTCGCCAAAGTATTACCACAGCTGAATGGAGTCATTTTCGACCCTTGGCATTTTTCAATGACTTTTCATGAGAAGTGACCATATGCCCTATAATTTTGTTTGTTGATTTCCTTCAGCACAGAAAATATTTCTATTATTCCTAAACAGAATATTTATCTGTCCATATTTTCTGTATCCCTGATCTTGCAGCTCTAGTATCAATTGACTGTTGATCGATAGCCCATGCTTTTGAGAATTTTTGGAATAACTTCAGGCGTTTGGCTTTTCACCTGAGTTACTTAACTGAAACTACATATAAAACCATTTTGCCTAGAAACTGACACTTATTCAGTTTTTCTTCAATGTAGAAATCTAGTTTACATGCGACGGAAAAAAAGTAGAGCCAAATATGAATATGACATAGAACAATCTCATAGCTTGGAGAAAACACGACACACAAATACTTGTCAGATCTAAAAGTTATTATTTTTCAGCGTAAAAAGTTTCAATCAACCGATAAACCTTCTACCATACACAGGAACCAAATCATACGTGCAGATGGGACATCTACATTCTTGTATCTCATATTATTTAATAAAGAAAAAACCAACGTTCAACTTACACTGTAATGAAATGAGCCATATCGTCTTATCAAATTCTTTTCATTACAGAATTCGTCGCTCGTGTTGATGATTTAGCTATCATAAAAAATACAGAACTGATAATGAAATTAAAATTTAATTTTTTTGTCGCAAATACTTTTTGATCAACAACATCATTGAATTAATAGCCTATTGTATTTCTCAAAGCTAGTTTTTAACGCGCTCGAAACGAACCGCTAATTCATTGGACTTAATTGCGCTTGACGAGTGTTATGATTATTGCTTTAAAAAAAAGTCGCCATAGTAATAGTTATAGTGCTATGAATTTTAGAAATTCTATTTGCCCAACTTCTGTTTCAGACAAATCGAAACTCTGACAAAAACAGATGCACATGTATAATAGATCTTTTTCGCAAAACATAAAGAAAAGACCAGAAGCTGAAACAAATAAAAATAAAAATCAACATTGACTTTGCACTCTCTCTCTGGACATTTTGTGTCTTGAAACACAAACAAATGTGATATTGACAACGAAAACAAGCAGACAAGATGTGAATGAATAAGAAGAGTAATAAACGTCGCAATCGAAACGATCCGCGCAGATACTTAGATGACATCGAATTGGAACAACAGTAGCAGAAAAAGTGCAGAATGAGCAATTCGGATGGAATGTGTATACGGAAACAGGCTGGTGGTAATCATGTGACAAACAAAGGATCGAAGTAAATTCGTACGGCTGTGCAAATTTGTGTGCTAACAATAAGATAATTCGTAGTTATATGTGATCATAAATGATTTTATTTAATGTTAAAAACAAATAGAATATTCGAGTTGAATGCATAAAAGGCAACTGTTTTTAGATAGATTTTTTTCTCAAAAAAAAAAAAAAAAAACAGCTGAGTAGATTAAAACTAGTCTACTGGTACTAGTTTAGTCATACTAGATTAGTATTTCTAGATTATTAGTAATAGTTTACTAGCACTGATCCATTATTATTTGTCTAATAATACTAGGTTTAATAGCCTGCTAATTTTAGTTCATCAATAGACTAATAGTAAAAAATAGTAAGTAGTAATAGTGAGCAGTAATAACTATTAGGGACATAAATACTGTTACGCCATTGAACGCACGTACTGCGCCGTGAGTATTGAACGCATGGTGGTTTTGACATATGGGTTTTGACGGATGGGCTTCGTGTTGTTTAAAAAAAATGGCAGTCTCAGTCAACGCTTTACAATGGTGCAATATCAAAAGATGAGAGATCTTCCGGCTGCTGCAGCCACTCGGAATCATCCGAAGATTTGTGTATGGATGTGCTAAATTGTTCGAGGATACAGGGCATGTAAAAGAACCATTAAAGCCCTGAAGGCTCGGATCATAAGAAATTCGCTCCGAAAACAGAAAATTATGGCACGAAATATGGATGTGAATGCGAAATCCATGAGTCACATCATCAAAAAAGACTTGGTTATGGGGGGCCAAAAACGCCGCACCGGGCAATTGCTCACCGTCAATAGAGTGAAAAAAATACAAGCGGCTGTTGATTAACTTAATGATGAAGAGCTACGGAAATCATATTTTTAGGGAAATTCAATTCCAAAATATAAAGAATTTCTTCCCATTTAATTGAAATCACAACATGAAAACTTCCTGACACAAGCAAACTCTACATCATGCAACTCAAAGACAAACACATCAGAGCTCGAAACGGACTTGTAGCACTACGACGAATCAATCGAAGAAAGCTACAATTTTCTCTTCGGGTACCTAAACTACACACAGATGACTTCCAAAACGGTTATGACATGATTTTCAAATAATTAATTGAACAGTTAAAGTACCATTAGCACTAGAACGTGAGCTCGGCGTTCGTTCGTTCATTCATTCCAGAGCCTATATCTACGACTACAATTAATGATGATTCTATGTTACGATGCCCGAAAGATTTTCTTCTTGTTTTCTTTCCATTTCAGATACCGAAACACAGATAAATGATTCGTCACGTCATCATCGTTCATTATTTTGTGCAAAATGATGTTTGTTATTAGTGCTGCTACTGTTGCCGTTTCTCCTCATACCCTGTGACTGTTGCCTTATTCGTTTCGTCGTCGTCGTCTTTCAAATCCACCAATTAAAATTTCCGCAAATTGAAAACTATTTTAATAGTGCATTCTATAATCTTTCGTTATTTTTTTATTATGTTTCATTCGGGAAAAAAAGCAATAAACTGAAAAGACCAGCATTTATTAATGCTATTTCTAGCGCTTTTATCTGACGCTTTCTTCAATTTCATTTAACGGTTATCTTGTCTGACTTCACAATTATTAGACGCAATGAAGAAAATTACTAGTTGTGAGTTTTATTAATCGATGGCACGGAGGGTTTTTATAATAAATTTGAAGTCAGCTCGTTTTTAATAGTTGAGTTTGTGCACTACTAGCTGTGCATAAATAGTTTCTAAGGGTTATACTTTTTAATGCCTAGTGGATGGGACGACACTGGCTCTTGGCATATGGGGTCCCTGGTTCAAATCCAGGTACGGACGGGAAACCGCGCACTGAGCTTTGAGTAAATCTAGTTGTGAGTCAAATTCGGGGTAAAGTGTATTTTAATTACATACTATCTAATTGTTTCACATTTATTAAAATTTTGGTTATGTGTAAGGTAACTCCAATTATAACTCGCAGGCATACCGTGTGAGGGGTCGTATAAATGTCAGCAAGTGACATTTATGGATCATCGGATAGAAGTGACATTTGTATCTTGAAATTTATATACTGTGAATAAAGCATTAAGTCGTCATCCAGGAAAGTGTTTATTACAAGTCAGAAGTGGGATACGCAGACCAATGGCTACCGGAAGCGAAAAGGAACGATTGGACAAGATGGTGGATCAGGAACGTGAGGTGCAGGATGTCGAATGGCAGCTGAATGTGGCGTCAGGGCAGACGTGCGACGAGGCAGCCATAATCGAAAGCGACCTCAGGATCCAGGCCAACAAGGAAAATGCAGAGCGCGGAAAGATGTCGAGAAATTCAAAGGTACCGAATACGTCGACACCATTTCATGGCGCAAAGGCAAAGTTAGTGCAGCACGGAGACGCTGCGGACAAGTACGAGTATGAAGTGGAGAACACGAGTGGCAGCATTGGAAAACTCACAGATGCTGAAATAATCCTGGCGATAGCGCGCAGGGGGCTCTGGAGCCAAACTGACAACGAAGGCGGAATAATGGGTTCTCCTAACATGGGACATTGTAATGTCACGCGCGGAAGGCAGCATATGTTTAACATGGATGGAGAAGCATCCGAACATGATATCCGAACGACAACCACAGCAGCGAATCACAGCAGGCCTATGAGGAAAATCTATGGCGACTGCGAAAAAATGTTACCCGATTTCAACCCTGGTGAAAAAGTTTCGATGACAGCTGACCAATGGGTAAGGCGAGTGGAACAAGTAGCAGACTTCTACAATTGGGACGAGGCTGACATGTTGTTCTATGGGTCAACGAAAATGAATGGACCAGCGAGGTTATGGTTTGACAGGTACAGTGGTCAATCCAGCGACTGGGAAAGTTTTAGCCAAAGACTCATTCAGGCTTTTCCACGGAGTCGAAGTGACGCTCAAGTACATATGGAATTGGCGGCGAGGAAGAAGCAAGCGAACGAAACCTATGAAAGTTACGCGTACGAGTTGCTGTCAATGACGCAAGGTACAAGCATCGACGAAACGTCTGTGATCGAATACGTAATAAGGGGAAGCACAAACGAGACACTAGGACGAGCGGTCGCAGGTGAACAGTTTAATAGTATCGCCCAGCTTCTTGCACGGATACATCTCCACGAAAGCAGAGTCTCCGTCCTGAAAGACGTTCAGTTAAACTACAACAGCCTACGCAGAAATACAACCGGCGAACGAGAATGTGTAAAATGCTTCACTTGCAATGAATATGGTCACGTGAGGAAAAACTGCACCAAAAGGAAGGACTAGACGACAAATGATGGGTATAGTGTTACCGAGTGAGGTCACTCTGGGATGTCAGGAAAGGCCGAACTGTAAGGTAACTCCAATTATAACTCGCAGGCATACCGTGTGAGGGGTCGTATAAATGTCAGCAAGTGACATTTATGGATCATCGGATAGAAGTGACATTTGTATCTTGAAATTTATATACTGTGAATAAAGCATTAAGTCGTCATCCAGGAAAGTGTTTATTACATATGAAACTGCAAAGACCCTTTATAGCCAAACAGCTCTACAGAATCATGATTATAATACAACTGTTGTTCTGGTTATTCTAAAAAAAACTGTTGTACTATTTATGTTCTATTCTTCATTTATAAATATAGGCATATTCCAATAAGTGTGCGTATTAATGATCACTGAAGTATATCTACATAAATCAGAATATAAACCGACGAAAAGGGGTAGGTTTCAGTCTAAAGCCCGATACAGCTCTATTCTTTCAAGTACTTGTCAACCATGGCTCATTATTTTCAATGAGCTCTTTAAAAACAGCTAAACAGGTAAAACAGCTATCTGGGTATAACACCCGAATATAGCCTGTGCGGTCCATGGTTCAAATCTAACCATGAGCACACACTGGGTTTCGGGTTAACTCAGCTTTGAACGAGTACCGGTGTTAAATGTGTGCTAAAACGAGTCAGGGGAGTTCGTTTCACCCTCGTATATATAGATTTTGAATGAAGCTTCCCCCAATTTCAGCCCCCAGATCCAATAAGGGTAGTGGCAGTACAATGGTAGTTTACTATTTATCAGATATTGAAACTGAGGTACAAAATATCGTTGCCAATTTGTTCAAACAGTAAACTATGTTTAAGTAAATGCTACACGCAAAACTGATATCTGAATAATTAAAAAAAGTGTTTATCCGCATTATCAAAAATCAAATAATGTTCCATCTTGTTAGTCAAAACAGCAAAAAACAGTTAACTAGACACCTAATGATTATTCCAGAATAATCGTATTCATTCCACCGATTCCGTGTGCTTTATGGCCTGCAACAATATTACATTATTTGTATTATTCATTCGTTTATCACTGCCAGTTTTGTATTCGTTGGCCAGTCGCTTCTCTTCCACTGCTATTTATAAGCGACACCAACAGTCAATAGTAGGTTTTTCAAGTCTATTTTTCGTTAAGCGATAATCGCTGACTTGAAGAATTCCACTCACTCTCTATGCAGGCGGAACGCGATAACAGTAGCAAATGGGCAATGAAGAGATTCGAATATGTAAATATTTTTATTTCGAAGCTTTTGTTTTCATTCGAGTCGAACAAAGACGCTGCTGCTGCTGGAATAATTAAAAAGGGTCATTGTGATTTTCGTGATAATAGACCTTGAAAAAGATCTGCTGATTCGAGCAGAACTACGAAAAAGATATTTTCTAAGGAGACGCGATAACATTTGATGCAGAATTAGTTACCGGACAAATTGGAGAATCAATAAGCACAAACAAGAAATAAATATTGTTTTATTTCGTTCATGAAAGTCACTGGAATAGACTGTTCGGGTAACAGTGAAAATTTCCACAAGGTCCCGGATTCCGATTAGCGCTGTTTAATTATACTGCAAACATTGCAAATTGTGAAGTCAGAGAACTTCTATGATTTCATATACCTTATCAGATAAGCTATGCACACATTTATCATGGGATTCACTTTTGCGCAAATCGGCTACTGTCAAAAAAAAAGCAGGAAATTGGATGTTATAAGCAAAGCACGAAATGCATGTAATGCTACTTATTTCCAAGAAGGATTTTGCTAAAATTGATGTGTTAAAAGCTAAAATTGTTAGGAACAGTTTATTTTGGAAATATTGAATATTTAGAACATTTGGTAAAAGCTTCATCACAGCCTGTTCTCCTGTTTTTGTATTACAGCAATAAAGCTGATCCTTCTCTATAAGTTGTTCTAGTAATTGGCTACTGTAGAGTCGAAATGATATGACGCCTTATGTGCTCTGTCCTTTGTTTAGAGATCAGAGAAGCTACTTCGCATTTGCTTCAATTTATCTTTGCGTGAAGCTTAGTGTAGTCTCAACTAGGCCTTACTTGATGTTTGCATTAAAATAATACGGTATTTTTTCTATGAAAATTTTCACTGGCTTTGTGGTTGTCATTAAATTAAATAGCTTTTCTGCTTCACCACGCGCTCTTTTTACAATAGATGAAAAAATGGAATAAAACAAAGGACGGATTCTGCCTTAATAATTTCGAGTCATATAATACGTCACAGTAATATTATTTACCACCTTCCACTTTGCTCAGGACTAAGAAAAACCGTATCCAGTTTGCCGTAAGTAGTAAGTTCCATTTCCTCAATAGTTCGAGTGCGAGCCTCTGTCGCAAAATGAGACGGTGGTAAACCCAAATTATTTTCATTCAGGCACTGCCCGCACTGCTTATGACTATCGCTGGAATCTCTCTTCTCAATTTTTGTACCGAAGATGCCCACGCATGACTATACTGCAACACCTACAAGGTGCAATGAGGCTCTGCGTTGGAGAATCGTCTGGTATGACAGGAAGATGAATATGAGTTTCCATTGTTCCGCGTAACTTCAAACTGAAACTGAACTAATTGTTTCTTTGCAACCACTATCTGACGGCAGCTTGCATTATAAATTACTACCTGAGAAGTGGGTATCCCTATACACTTCCTCATCTCGTTTCGATACATCTCTTAATTATTTGCGCCTAAGCTCCGACACGAAGGAGCGAGAAGAGACTGTGTTATTTACGTTTTTGGCAAATGTCTTACTACTTTGAGAAGGATGGTCTGGTTTAAGGCGTCTTTTTTAATGAGCGTACTGTTCTTACTTTTGTTTTGTGGGAAACATTCCAGTTTTTAGAGAACCTTAGTCTCTTATATTTTGCACAGGAAACACGTTCTTCAATGAAACTTTTCAAGAAAGATTTTTGATTTCTTTAAACCTTCTTTTGTTTTCCATTTCGTTACATATACAATTCCACTAAATTACAGCTTCGATAAACTATAAATGATTTAAAAATCAGATTTCATTTAAAATGACTACCTTTAGAGTAATTTTAGGTTCAGAAAATGGTTAAGGAAGAAGATCAAAGAAAAAGAGCGAGTAAAGAAGATTAAGAAAGAGGAAGATTGACGCAGAGAAACATTAAGGAAGAACATCAATATTAAGAATGAACATTAAGAACGAGAAATATTAAGGTTCAACAGGAGGAAGATGAAGGACGTAAAAAAGCAGGATCAAGGAAGAAGATGAGGATGATCAAAGAGCAAGAAGGAGCAAGAAGAAGAAGATAAAGAAGGAAGAAGATATAAGGAAGAAGGTTCAATGAAGAAGAGAAACATTAAGGAAGAAGAGTAAGACTAAAGAAGAAGAGCAAGACTAAAGAAGAAGAGCAAGACTAAGGAAGAAGAGCAAGACTAAGGAAGAACGAGGAAGACTAAATAAGAATGAGGAAGATTAAGGAAGAACTAGCAAGACTAAGGAAAAACGAGCAAGACTAAGGAAAAACGAGGAAGACTAAGGAAGAACGAGGAAGACTAATGAAGAACGAGGAAGACTAAGGAAGAGCGAGGAAGACCAAGGAAGAACGAGGAAGACTAATGAAGAACGAGGAAGACTAAGGAAGAGCGAGGAAGACCAAGGAAGAACGAGGAAGACTAAGGAAGAACGAGGAAGACTAATGAAGAACGATGAAGACTAAGGAAGAGCGAGGAATACCAAGGAAGAACGAGGAAGACTAAGGAAGAACGAGGAAGACTAAGGAAGAAAACATTCAAAGGATTTGGGATGAAAAAAAAACAAATGATTCTGGACCCTGGCACTGGCGTTGAAAGAAAAAATTTATATAAAATTGGGTGATGGAATTGAAAGGACTCTGGAAGAAGAAATTGAAAAGACTCAGGAAGAAAAAATGAAAGGGCTCTGGGAGAACAAAAAGCAAAACTTCTTTGAAGTTGATGAAGAAATGCAAAGGATGGAGATCGAATAAATCCTGGAGGAAAAAATGATCTTGGAGGAGGCAATTGCAGAGATCCTGTGAAATATTCAAAGAATCCCGGAAAACGATAGTGTTTATCAATATCTATTTGCTAGCTAAAGACAAACAAGACAAACAAGTTGAACGATTCATTACCACAATAAAAACAAAATCATTCTTCAAGGCGATGAGAGATGACTCTAATTGGTTACATCCATTATGACAGGTCCAGCCGCTTAAAATCAGAGGTCAAATGCGCTCGAAAGAATCAAAACATCGTCATTATGATAGCAGAGACCTGATTCTCGGCAAGGTCATCTGAGAAAAAATGTCTTCCAGTTCTTATCTCAATGATAATAATTTGCATATGCTAATGAAATTTTTCGTTTTTACATCATAATTTGCTCATATTTATTGACTTCATTGTTTTTATCACGTTACACTTGTGCCGGCATATACTTAACATAAACGCTCACCATATATTTCAGATAAACGATTAATATCCGTAAAAATACATTGAACGAGATGAAAAAACAGAAAACAAGTACGAAAAAGTAATCAACTCGTAAATTAAAAATACATGCAGTTCCCAATGAACAAAAAAATAGATTACAATCAACAGTTGGTGCACGGTTATGAAATCAGCAACCTTGTCATTAAAAAAATGACAATGTGAAGGACAAGAATATACCGCCACCTCTCCGTATCAGCTTTATGAACAGCCGGTCAAGCACCAGTACGGCCACGAGCAGCCAAAAAAAAAACAACACAACACAGTTCTCAGAATGGCTAAAGCTTTAAGACTTGAAATCATGATTTTTTTTGCTCCTCGTTTATCTTTCTTTAAGTTCATGCAAGGAACAGTTCAAGATACATCAATATGTCGTTAAAATTTGCTGGGATCTTGAAATTGACGAGATGAGTGAGATGATCTTCTGCTGTCTGACAACTAACCAAGAGAGACCAGACCGGTCGACTGGACGAACACAAGTAAGCGACTTTTAGTGGTAACGACTTCGCGTATTTTTTTTTTAACGAATTCGTTTCGCTTGAGAAGGAGATGAAAAAAATTTCCCACAACAATTATGCCGCCGCGATCATCATATCAATTGTGAAAATAGCAATTAAGTCGAGGAGGCAGATAGATGAGCAGATATCGGATGTTTGTCGGGGTTTTATTTATATGAATCTTGCGTGTTAGTTTGGCCATTATAGCACCAGCAATTGCTGAGGGTGATGCCAACAAATTTGCAAGACCAACGAGTGAAACCAAACTGCACATAGTGGATGGATATTAAATGTGGTATGCATTTAAATTTACGTTCGTAGAAAAGGATGCAGCGAGTAACTAGGCAGGCTCTGAGGAAGTCGCCAGTTTAGCCAATTTCTGCTGAATGGCGTTTTTTCTGAGATTACGTCCAAATCAAGTGCCTTTTAATATTAAGATCTTTGACTCCAAACCCTGAAAAACAATAAAACGAGTCAATAATCAAATCAATGGTGCATGACCGTCAGTCAACATTCTACTAATTGCTCACATTATTGCCTTTCTTTTATGCCTATCGCGCTGAGCACTTTATCAAGGGCGCACTCATAAACCACGCTACATTTAATCTCATTTATGCGTAAAAATTCCTTCCACATTTTCTCAAGATGAATCATTTCAGGCGTAGTAGCATCAGCTGCATCATTTCACCAGAAGTGCTTGTAACAAGCAACTTAACGCGTTTCATCCAATTGTACTCTGGTACTCGACTAGCTAGCATGTACCATTCATGTAGCAGCACCAGGTCCAACGGTAACTCCTGGCAGTAGAAGAGCAATAAAAGTTCCAATCAAATTGAATAAATTTCCATTCGATTGAGCAAACAATCTAAATGTCTCCATTTTGATGGAATTCGTTTAAAAATCGAAACAATCACTCCTGGCAGCCTCCGCTGTTCGACGGTTCATCGAAAACGCGACGTTGCTGAATGATGACGATGATATCGATTGAGACATAGACACGTCTGGAGAATAGTGAAATGGGACTGCCAGTTCAAGCGTAACTAAACAAAACTTTGACCGACTTTCGATAATAAACTGGCGAAGACCCGATAAATCTTATTCGGAATAAAAGCGAATAGCTGAAGGAAATGCGTGTCTCATGTGAATTCTGCGAAAATAATAGCTAGCAATTGAAAGATATTGGGTGTGAAGTGAAGTGCTTGGCAGATGATTCATTTATTATGTTTTTATTCAGCTTTGCGTGCTGATGACGAGGAGCTCGAGGAAGCTCGTTCAGATTCATGAATGCTAATCATTTCTAATGAATGATAATATTCATGTGTGTCTGGGAGATGGATTGAAGTTTGTGTGATGTCTTAATATGGGCAACCATACATTGCACATATGATAATTATTTCGACATGTCGCGTCAATTTGGCGGCATCGGATGAAATAAATGCATGATTGAGAAGACAGACAAGTCGTGGTGGTTAGAATGACACATAAGGCATATGAATTATCGATTAAATTCCCGAGTACTGCCCAATTTATATTTGATGAGTGCTGGAATACAATATTATTAAAATATTATTTTTAACAAAAATTTAAAAACAAGTTTCTTTTTTAGAAAAAAACTTCCTTCGATGCTGCACATTATAGATCGTTTTAATATAATCAGAAAATATATTGTGTTTTTTCAGCAAATCCAATCCCATTTTTTTCTGAATACTGTTTGTCTGATAGTCTTTTGAAGCATGTAGATAAGGAGCATGCATAAGGACCTTGGCATCGTTTTTGATCCGAAGTTAAAATTTGATCTGCATGTTTCATTTACCGCTTCTTAACCATCGAGAGTAGCTGGTTTCGTTCTGCGCTGATCGCGCTTTGCAGCTTTTATCGGCACATGTGTTCGTCTTTTTATTTCCCTTGTACGTAGCATTGTTGAATATTGCTCCCCAGTGTGGTCTCCTCGTTTCGTATAATTGTCTAGATCCTGAGCACGACTTAGGTGCATCAGATGGCCACTTTTCCACACCATCCAATGCGACACTCTAAACTCCCCATTCCATTTTCCCCACTCCCTGAATCATCCAATGGGGAGATTCTGTATACATCCAAATGTCTGAAACCGAACTCTTAGCCGAAATTGTAGTCACGGACTTGTATTGCTCAGCCTTATGACTTAAATAGTAAAATTAAATTTTTATTAAAATCCTATATGCCTGAGCAAAGCAGAAGTACGTGCATGTGCTTGTAAAATATACCAATTTTATACTTGGTTTGTCAAAAATGTTGATCACACGAAATGAGCTGTGAGCCACTGTATATTAACCTTATTCACAGGTAGTGAGGGCTACTCGTTGATTGGGCGGTTTCGTTTCACGCAGGTAATTCAAAGAAATTATTTCTTTAAAAAAAACATGGTATTATAATCGGTTAAGCTACATATCTAGGTGAAGACTAAAAGCAATCATTTCAGAGTCTTTCTTATGTTTCCATGGAAGGTCGGAGAGACACTTGCTTCTTCGTGAGCTGAGCTCAATTCTTTTCTTGGTTATACACCTGCTTTGCAGCCATCAGCCCAGACCAGATCTCGAAAATACTGAAATTCATTCAAAGATTCAAATTGCAGAACTCGACGCGATGCCATGGTTGGGGCCACACGTTGGATCACTTACTTCAACCAAAATATTAACCATCTTTTGGCAAGTAATTGGCAACTGATTATTACGGAATAGGGCAACCTCGCTCTAAAATAGTTTCGACTACCAATCAAACAACTACGGAGTTCACTATATCAATCATCATTTCATCACATGATACAAATACATAAATGCATCCATATAACTTATGAAAAAACTAGTTCAAATCGATAGCTTTAACCACTTATCGAGATTGCGTTCTGATTTAGAGCAAAATAAACGCAGTTGTTTCGACTTTGCAAACTCATAATGAAAAAAGATCGCGTTTTTACATCAACATTTAACCGTAACCACAACATTTCGCCACAATAGAACGTACGCTACAAATAGCGAAACAATGCACCGTTGTATAGTATGAAACAAAAACGCAATCTTATTGCGACGCATGGGAGCAAATGAAAAGATTTACAGGCAAGCTGCACCAGCACAGCGCAGGAAATATGCATCAAGGTTGTGACAAATCGGCTTGTCTTTTTATTGTAGTCATGTATTTTTCATTCGATTTTATTTTCTATGGCACGCGTTAGAATTGGAATTAATTGCATTATCAATGCATTCCGATTCGTAATTAGATGTTACTGACTAATTACAGGCGCGTACAGTTAGAAACTATTGAGACATGAAACGTATGGAAATGCATGATCATCATGTGTGAAGTGTAAACAAAAGAAATTGTGGCAGGATGAATTAAAAAAAAAATGATTATGATAATGATGATGAGCGTGGGGTTAGAGAAAGAGATTATTAAGCAGAAAATATCCGTCAGTGATGATGCGATCGAGTATTTTTCTAATCATAAATTTACAGACAATTTAAGCAGATATTCTTGTACGAACAATTTCATGAAATTATATAGTTTCCAGATAGCTCAGATATTATCTAAATTATATTAAGCTTCTTCGCTAGCGTTTAGTTTCAAACAATACCTGAATCATAGATCAAACTACGCTACTCTTTAATCGATAATTATAACCCCATTGCTAACTTAAACATCGTTACATCTTCACGGAGTATAGAACTAACAATCATTTGAAAATCATACAAAAAACCTAATTTCAAAGCTATAATTTGCCCAACTTTCGCTTTTTCAGGTAGCATTATATCTGAAGTTAGCATTGTATCTGAAACTAAAATCCATTGCCCGCACCGTAATCTTTTAAGCAAACTGCAATAACGAAAAGTACCAATTACGTTTTCTAGCTTCTTATCAACTGTTATTTCCGAACAAATATTTTCTCTCTCTCCTTGGCTGCGATTAACGTCTTTGTAGCATTTTAATTTGCATTTCGAGAATATATTATGTTAATCGGTTCGCCTGGATGTGAAATGCAATCTACGAAAAATGAAAGCGAAATTATAAATCTATTTAATTGCTTTATCTGTATTTCTTTGTAAGTAGGTAAGCAGGTTCATTGTTAGATGATTTTCTAGTGCATTGATTTTTTTAAATTTAATTTTAATTATTCGCTAAGTCAATGAATAGTTTAAAATAAGGAATGATTTGATTAACTAGAAACATAGATATTTTTAATTTAAATTGCATAGGTATAACATTTTCATCTAGAGATATGTTATGCGAACGTTTCTTAGTTGAGTCGGTCGAGCATCAACTGTCCCTGGTTCAAATCCACCCACGAACGGTAAACCATGATCACAGATCGAATCTGCTCCAGAATTTATTCACAATCAATACTTATTAGTTCTGAGTAATAAGTTCCAGCCCTCATTTGATTTAAAATTGGAAAGCCAAATCCGACCTCTCTGAGCGCGGTGTGCCGATATGCGATACAATCAGCAAGAACGATATTGCTTATAAACGAAAGTAGGGAGGTAAACGTGCGCAGAAGCGACGTCTTCGTCCTTTATAGTTGATTGGTGTGGCAAGCAACGATGGCAAACTGATCGAAGGTCAACGCGCTATTCTTCAGAAGGATCAGTGGAGGGAAATAACAAAGTTAGGGCCACAGTCTACAATTTCACAGTGATCTTTGTTGTCTGTCACCTCTTTGTCTCCTGCTCCAATCCAAGTTTTAAGGAGTAGCTCAATCGGATCATTACGCGAGTGGCTACTGGCAGTCTGCCCGAATTCATTTTTTAGAGCTCCAGTATTGCCAAACCCGTATATGTCATCTGTTGGATTCCTAGACCGCGAAAGGGTGCAGCTGACATCACTGGCATGTTCGGAAAACTTAACCCGGCCATCAACGTGAAGCAATAGATTCTCAGGTATATAAATCCCAGAAAGGACTCCAGTACCGGTGAGGATGGTGATTTCAATTGAACAGGGAAGTTTCTTGGTGCATCAAGAGGATTTAGAGCATGTACTTTTTACGACTGTGTGTGCATAGCGCAAAGATCCAGTGGAACTTCACTCCTATAGAGTTTCTTTCTCTGAGATCACGCAGACATTGGAGTCCTTAATTACTTACATTGCTCATACACTGCAAATGAGCCCTTAAAAAATATTTATTAATATCAGCTCACAGCATCTTTCGGTTTTGTACTTTTATTAAACGAAAAACAAATAAATCTGCATGCGTCTCTCTACATTGTGCTAACACAGGATCATGATCTGCCGACTCGGACTCATATTTTATGATGAAAGGCTCACGGTGCCGATGACTTGTATTCTAGTTTCTAATCTGTTGGATACCAACACGTTCAGATAGGATTCAATCCGAGACCTGTCGGTGGTCATCGTGCAGTACCGACAAAATAAGAGGCTAAGGTTAACACCAGTTGGACTAGCTATAAATGCAACACTTGAGAAGATACTCTTTATTTTATAGCTTCTACGGCGCTACTTACATTAAAAACTCGAAAATAATTATATAATTATAATAATTCTTGAAAATAAGGCATGCCAGAGTAGTAGGATAAAGCTACCGAAGTCAATAGAAATCCGACTGAATACTCGAAACACAGCTGTTAAGAGACCTATCTTGTCAGGAAGAGCCGATGTAGCAAGATGATTCCTTGGTGGAATAGGGAACTGCAGTGGCTCAAGAAAAACAGCAGGTAACTCCTCAATCGAGCTTGTAAGAGGAGCACACAGTATTACTGATTCGTCCACAAGATCTCACAAAGAACCTACAAAAATATGGTTTGAACCTCCAAGAAGGAATCATTTGGAACATTCATTGTGGTGCTGGAAAGTACAAGAGAGGCTTAAAGGCTGTACAAGCTTCTAGAAAAGGAACAATCAGCCCTGATGACGATTTCATCTAGTCAAGGAAGGAATAATTACAGACTTAACATGACGATCGCTTTCTGGCGTAAAGTTATAACGCACAAGGTTTCCTTGCTATAGGCCAAACCTTTTACTCTTCGTGACAATAGGATAAATTGTTACTTCTGTGGTCGCCAGTGAAAAGGTCAGGGACGCAATTGTGTCGTTTGAGGATTGCAAATCGCCAGGCCTGAATGGCATCTAAAGGAAATCTTTTAGACATGCCTAGTCTTACCATGCTGTCGCAAGAATTTTTGTTGCCAGAAGATGGAGTCAGGCGCTACTTGAGAACGGAGGAATGGATCATGTCCTATCGCCGCTCTCGTATTTTACTTTAGTCCCCCTCCCTGCTAAACGATTAGCAACAGGAACGGCTTTACACACTAGCTTCTGCTGATAACGAGGCCACACTAGCAGTCGATAAGGATTTGAATGTTGCAAGTAGAAAAGCACACCATACATTAGATGTTATTGCAGTAGGCAGGGTCTGAATTAAAATGGTAAAAAAAACTGGCTGTTTCTGGAAGGACTGGCGCTTCCAAAAGTTAAACGAGCAACGCTTGAATATACGTAATCTTGCACAAAAAAAACATATCTAGAAGAAACATATGGAAGTAAAGCTTACTCGAAGCTTTCAACACTAAATATGGTCTGAAACCTCATGTAGTTATGCGAATCTACGTAATTATCATAAGGCCGATGATCACATAAGTACATATCCGTAGCTTGGTGAAGCTGATGTATGCACTACATGGGACTGTTTATTTTAATATCTGTGGTGCCATAATCACTATTCCTGGTGCACTTCTCAATCTCAGCCTAGACATTAAAATTTAGAGCGTGTCGATGAGCTCTGTTTTTAGTCTAATTCAATTTCGTCTTATGGGTAGAAAACGACGAAGTGGGACACGACCCCATTTTAGGTCTGATGCGACGGATTTCTTTGGTTCTCGTAATATCTTCGGACGCTCGAGTACCCCTACTGAGCTTCGAAAGAGGATATGAAGTAATCTTTGTAAACAAAAGTGACTGGGAACATTTATATGTTTGCACAAGAAGTAACTCCGAGGTCTTCTTTAAAATTTTATGTCTGGAACTGGCGTCTAAATGATAAATGGGCAATTTCTCTAAGTGAGTATGCTTCTGTTTATGAAGCAGAGGTAATCACCCTCTTGAAACTTCCTGGCTGGGCAATGATTGAAAGGTGATAGGGAAAGCGTGATCCTATTTGCTGTGACAAACAAGCAGCGCTGCTGACGTTACATATACCCCTGACTACTTCGAAAATTGTAGGGTACGTTTGAGCGAGCTCTATCGCCAAATTCAACAATGTGCATCTGCTTTGGATACCAGGACATTGCGGTGTTGAAGGAAACAAGATTGCTGATGATAGGCAAAGTAAGACTCGATGCTTTTACAACTGGGTCCAGAACGAATCATAATTGCGCCGACCGCATCTAAATATACCATATTTCAAAAGCGTTCACCCAAAAAGGGAGATGGCTATCTTCGGATGTGGCTAGGCATACAAAGTCCTTCCTTTCAATACCTAACTAACGGGACTGCAGGTTTTCACCCCAGAAAGAGTAGGAAGTTGTATGGATTTATATATGGAGTTATGATAGTCCTACTTAATGAGAACATATGGAGTTATGATAGTCCTACTTAATGAGAACCACAAGGAAGAAGGTTTGGGGGGGTTGTGCATATGCAAAGGCCCTATAGTTGATCCTGGACTTCAATAAAAGATCCAGAAAAATTTGGTAGGCGTACAATGGACCATTCTGGCCTGAGTGCTTAGAGGTGCTGGACGACTCCCCCACAACTCATACCACGAAATTTTGACTAAAAAATTGAACAAGCATCGCGTTGTTTGCCATTTGATCACATAAGATCGCAACAGAAAGAAATTCGAATGGACGTTTGTCGCCAACTCTTTGAACAAGCCATTAATGATGAAGGTCATAATGGGAGACAAAAGCTGGGTTTACCACCACGAAACTGAGACAGAAGTTCAACCGTCACAACGGATTGGAAGGTTCTCTACGAGCCTTTTTTCGATAAACTACACTCAGAAAAATTTCATCACTTAACATTTTTTTAGAATCACTTTAAATCAAAAGTTGAAACACTTTTAAATCAAAAGAGAACCTTATTTGAATTCCACTTTATTATAAAAATTTTCTTTTCAAATCAAAATGTTTCATCATTGAATTAAAAATAAAACATTAAAACAAGCAAGACTCACTTTGATACAACGTTGACTCACTTTGATACAGCGTTATTGAAATGAAGTGAGATTATTTGAAATAAAAAGAAACGTATATGGCGCCAAATCATATTTGTTCAAATATGATTTGGCGCCATATACGTTTCTTTTTAATTCAAATAATCTCACTTCATTTCAATAACGATGTATCAAAGTGAGTCAACGTTGTATCAAAGTGAGTCTTGCTTGTTTTAATGTTTTATTTTTAATTCAATGATGAAACATTTTGATTTGAAAATAAAATTTTTATAATAAAGTGGAATTCAAATAAGATTCCCTTTTGATTTAAAAGTGTTTCAACTTTTGATTTAAAGTGATTCTAAAAAAATGTTAAGTGATGAAATTTTTCTGAGTGTATGTGATGTTATTTTTTTATTTTCATTGAACTGTGTATTTCGAATTATTGACGCAAGGCGAGAAAATGAGCCGTGTATACTATGAAGATGTTTTTCAAGGACTACGTAAAAAAATCCGCAAAAAGAGACCAGAGTTAGGGTAAGACAACAAATGATTCTTGCACCACGATAATACCCGCACATTAATCTCTGTTAATTGATAAGCCTTCCTAATCCTTCTTACTTGCTAGCTGTGGCACTGTACAATTTTTCCCTATTTCGTAAATGAAAATCAAATTTGATAGGTTGCCATTTTCAGACAAGTGATGATACCAAAGCAAATCCGTCACATATCTCAAAAGCCATTGTAAATAAAGCTACCTAGGACGACTTTGCGATATGGAAACATCGCTGGAAAGAGCATGCGAATAGGTTGTGGGGAGTATATTGAAGGGGCGAAGGATCAATAATCTAGAAAATTTATAATGATAAATTATAACAATAAGTAAATTTATAATAATAAGTCAAGTTATAATAATTTATTATAATAATTTTGGTTATTTTCTTCTATAAAGCGATAGGGTAAGATGTTAGATGAAGAAGAGCTTTATGATTTTTATGACAATTCTTTTGATACTAATGAGGATCAAAATTTTACCACAAATAAAACGGATTCTGCAAACAAAATGGCGAAAAATAAACAGTATTTTATAAAACAGACAGAGGAAAAAACTGAGGATAAGTGGAGATTTAATTTAACTATGCCCGAAAATTCTGAAAAAAATAATTTGTATGCGTTTCTTAAATAAATTAAACATAATTTTGAATTATTTGGATATAATGAAGTCAACATTTCTTGGCTCATAAGGAATCACCGCATGCAAATCTTATTTCAACGACAATCCGATTATAATCTAATTAAACTTATAAACATCTACAGCACAGATTATAAACCTAAGCTTAGCCACCGCCATCGCACTTCTGTTCTACTGATTACATTTCATTCCACATTTCTCACCTTTATTCCCGAGCACCGGATACCTCTACAAGCAAGACAACGGCAACAAGAACCATTTTGCCATAACAAATTATTATCTTAATCCGAACGCAATATCACTGCAAGACATATACAAATGAGAAAACATTCTCATTTTTTCAGGGGGGAGTGGTGGAGTTAGTGCACGCTGCTGCTACTGATGATGTTGGTTCGACAAAAAAGAAATGATTTCATACACTCGCCGAAGATATAACACCGATATGCTCCGAGAATGGCTAACAGATAGATAAGAAAGTTCGTTTATCGAGTCAAGAAGATATCATCCATGTCCAGGCGGCAAATACAAGTTCTTCGCAATCAACTTTAGTGAATAACGACATGCATAAATTGGTTCTAATTGAAGCGCAATGGCGATATGTACATAACTATGCATATATCTTTTATTGCACGAGGTACTCGTACATTGTTGCCATATTCAGTTTTCTTTGCAAATTTGGATTCTGTTTTGATATAGTTAACGAATATCTGGAGTTTAAAAAGTCAAAGGATTTCTCAGCCTATTCTATTCAGACTTGTGCAGAAAAGTGTAATGTCCTTACAACGCCTTCATTCTTTGATCATAGACACATAATGTTCGATCCAGGAAAAGAGGTAGTTAACAAAGTACAGGCAACCGAAGTGCGCGTCTGTTAAGGCTACCGAAATGGTCTTTCAACAGAGCTTCACGGCCTGCGCCCGCATTACATTATAAAAACGGAATTGGAAGTTGAAGATCATCAGAATAATATTCGAAACCTAACTTGACAGCTGTTACCAAAAACAGTCCTCCAAAACGAGGGTGTTATAATAGAGCAGAGAGTTAAACTCAGAAAAGCCACGATAAAAAAGTTCAACAGTGCCAATGGCACATCGAACTGGGAGGTTTATTAAAAGAGACTTTCAGAATTCAAAAAAGAACTAAGAAAATCCAAATGAAAGGCTTCGTAGCACTTTTTGTGAAATAGTATCCCAGAACTGCCAGGATACAGAAAGCTCTGCTACAAGGGCATACAGGACTACTTAGCCCCAGATACTGGGAAAAGAACACACTGGTAATTTTGCTTAGAGCTCATTTCCCAGGAACCTAACTTAGAAATCATGATGGGGCCGGGGAAAATGTAGACCCTGAGCGGACACCTCACTCAACTCTTATTAAACAAATCAACAAGTTTGAAGAGGTTGAATGGACAGCAAACTCCTTTAAACCATCTAAAACGAAGACAGTTTGTTCATGAAAACAAACGAAGTACCATTCATCAAGAAAATAATAAAGATATTGACCCTAAAAATTATAGGCAAAGACGTGCCTCTGCAGGGAGAGGTGAAATATCTTATAATGCACGTGGATATGAAGTGACCCGTGACAGTCATCTAAACAAAACTACACTAAAGATTACTGAGAATTTTCGGTGACAAAGCATATGCTTGGATACAATTGACGACTATCGCCAAAGCAGACATTGGGTGCATACAAAGAAACGATGAGACTTACACCATCCTATGTGGTAATGATGGCTTGCATGCCGATTACACGAGTAATGAGCTGCACCTTAATGGAAGATATGGTGGCGCCAATACACCTCAAGATTCAAAAGGAAAAGCCTACAACATACCTGCAGGCACAAATTAATTCTGAGTTCAAATCTGAGTTCAGATCCTATCGGAAAACTCTGCAGTTCTCACATAAATTCAGGCATGCTTTCAGAGGCGGGGCGCCTTAAATGAAATAGGGGTACCGAATAGCCTCAAACTGATATGCATCCCGACCATGATGATGGGACAAAACTGGTTCCACTCTGTACTGGGGCTTCGCGAAGGCCGACACGGACAGGGAAATTACTTTAGCTACTGGCTTAATGTGGAGGGTTTGAAACACTTAAAAAACTACTTCAACTTCTATACCAAAAGAGCAAAAGAAGCATTGACTCTTTACATAAGTGACATAAGCACACCTTACAAAAGCACCTCCACAGAATAGGTAAGGAGCGGAACGGCTGCTGGACCGATACTGTAAAGAAACGACAGAGAGTTTAAAACATTTGTTCACTCCTTGTCCCTGCCCTTCTCTCCACCCAGGACGTAGCAAAAGTCCCGTCTAGGACCAAAGGTTCATAGGAATTCTGGATGTAATAGATGACATAGCACTGAGGAGGGACAACAGGGTGAGGAGGGACAACCGTGTGAGGAGGGAAAAAAGCGTGAGGAGGGATCACAGCGTGAGGAGGGACAACAGCGTGAGGGACAACAGCGTGAGGGACAACAGCGTGAGGGACAACAGCGTGAGGGACAACAGCGTGAGGGACAACAGCATGAGGAGGGATAACAGGGTCAGGAGGCCGCTGTGCTAAGACCACCAATACCCACTCCATGCAATTCATTTACCGGTAATACTTAAGCAAAGGGAAAGTTAGGCTAAATTACATGGGCACGCGTAGATAATTATCATAATCTCCTACAAGAGGAGGAACGAGTTTGGCGGCAAGTGGAGAAATTCAGCCGCATGGGCTGAATTTTAGCTGATCAAGCACGAGCGCGAACGCCTGAATTTTGGGAGGAGCGCAGTGCTACGAGCTTCAAAGGAGCATGGACGATTAGGCTAATTCGCGCCTTAAAACCTTGGCTTAACCGCGACCATGGTGAAATAAATTTCTACCGTTGCCAGTTTCTATCGAGCAAAGGCTCCTACAGGAAATACCTTCATAGAATGGGGAAAGTCAGGACGGAGTCCTGTAAGTATTGTGCTAAGGATAGTGACGCTTTGCACACCTTTTTCCATTGCGCTCAATAAAATAAAATATTTCGTATATATACTACAAACAATATAATAAATTATTTTTCTAAAAATTTGAGTGTAAGGTTTCTAATTTCCCTTTGAAATTTCTTATAATTTCAAACACGTCTGTTGATGTTTTTCGAGGATGACGAACTCTCGGGATGAAAAATAAAACATAACTATATAACAATCCTCTTTTTCATTCCTCCAGGATATTATTAATCAATATGTGTATTTATATGCATGCAAAAACTTCATAAAATACGAATTCGAATGCAATTTCATTAAAATTTAAGTAGAAACTTTCGTGCACTTCACACGAAAAGTGAGAGTATATTTACATATAATTTAACTGTTTTCCCCTAGTTTTTCACACAGTAAAAATCGAAATTAAATCACTAATCGGATGAAGCCTTCATTTCGAATTAAGATCGATTGAATTTGTACGTGGTTTGAGATTCCACAAACTGAGCCGGACCACTTGCCAAGTATCTTGTCAACTCAGGCGCAAAGTGCGTGCAACTAACTTCGAAATAATCTTAATGTAATTAGCCTCCAGCTTCTTTCAACAGTTGATGGCAAGGATATGAGCCCCTCCTACCCATTTGCATTTTCTTCTGAAATTTTTCAGCCGTCCGATAGCCACAGGGCCAACAGGCATCGGCGACGACACCAAGTGAGGGAGCAGTCAAACGAACATGAAACTGACAGGACAGAAGCAGAACAGATCCCAGAAGCCATACATATTTGGCAAAGGATATTCTGCGCGACACATTGAAAACTGCAACTCAAGCATTGAGCGCACTCCTCCTGCCCCAGACCCCGTCGAAAAATCCGAACTCTCGTGAGGCAGGCAAAGGTTGCTTTTCGTTTTCGTTTACTACTACAATTCGGTGTGACGCGACTGGGACGTGGGTGCACCGTTTTTCGCCATATTCCTGCCCAACAGCTCGGCCTGCTCGTTGCGTTCAGTTCGGTTCAGACTAGACCGGTTGCTCTGCGAACGATGCATGAAAGACAAAGGCAGGCAGCTTTTTCGCACAACAAATGCAACGTAAAACGAAGCCCATGGCGAGGTTGGAAACCGGGAGCCCGGCAACAGAGGGCAAAGCGCCGCGTGGCCTCGCAGGCTCCGTCACCTATAACGCAGTAGTTTAGTGTGAATTTCCTTTGTTCTCGACACCTGGAATCACATTGACTCAAAAGCATTAGCAGCCCGGCAACTGCATCCTGTAAAATTTCGTGGTTAGCTCTTTGCGGGGCGCAAGGTACACCCATTGTCTGGCGTCTGCTAGGCAAATGTCTCCTCGTGCACTCTACTATCGCCTGAAACACACCCGCCATTCGATCGGATCGTTCTTTTACTTACCTCCTTCAAATCCACGTCCGTCTAGACAGATTTTTCACTTAACACACTCGAAATTCGACCGGACCGTGTACAAGTCTTTAATTTTAATCGAAATTATCCGTTTTTCGGAAGAAAATAGCGAACAAGCGGCAACGTCAAGCAGCGCACGAGACACTACACAGGAGTATGGGAGGAATAAAACGTCCAATTTGAAATAATGACACTCAACGAGCAAATCCAAGAGAATAATCCCAACTCAATTCCTGACCCGATTTCCGGCTCTTTCCTTTCGGTACTTTTCACACGGAAAACTTGTTCTTTTCCAATTTTAAAAACGAATTTTATTCAAATCTCGCTCGAAAAACGTTTCACGACAAACGACGACGACGACAACGAAAAACTCACACAACAGACAGACTCTCGCTCGCTGCACAATAATTTTCCACTCACCAAATTCAGATCGGTTGAGGAGAGACTCGAGTATCGAAACGGTGAGCTCGGTTTTGTTCTGAGTCGTACTTAACGGCAAAAAGAAACAGCAAACAGCAGTCTTGGAACTCCAATTGGATAGCGTTACGGCGTAGAAGAGGATGGCTGTTCAAATTTTCACGAGGAAGTACCGGTGATTAGGAGAGAGTAGTGCAGTAGGTGCAGAAGATTGTAGTTGGAGGAGAAATTTGAGTATGGGAAAGTTGTTGTATTGCCAGATGCAAATGATTAATTCTGGCTTGTGTAAAGAATACGGGGAAAATGATGAGATAGAAATATTGTCCTAAACGATTTAATGAGACAAAATTCAACGGGATCAGTTTGAAAGGATAAACTAATTTATATTCATTTTAAACAGGAACGATTTTAGTCACAAAAATTTGAATAAAATCGGAGTCTCCCTTTCATCAGGTCACCCTTTTCCAATAGGACAACCTTAATTCTTACCCCTTCAACACTTCCATAGTTATCCTTTCGACATTTCTGCAGAACTTCGTTTCTATCAAGCCAAGCAAGGCCCTGCTAATTCTGCCATCACTGGAAATTGGAATGCCGATTAACCAATTTAATTATAGTCCACGAAAAAGATAACAATACTGCTAAAATTCGAACTCCTTTTTAGGCTACAACCGCACCCTTTCACGCAAACCAAATAAGAAGGAACAGGCTCCGTCACTACTGTCCGTCTCTTTCGAAAAACGCTGCAAATTCGAGGGTAGAAATGAGAGACTTGAAATTACGTGAGAGAATCGAAACATCGAACCAAGAGAGAAAATATGCCGGGCGATTTGATACTCGATGACGCTTCAGAGCTACCAGCATGAAGGCATGAAATAAAAAACGAAACGGTTCATTTGTTCGATACGCGGGAAAATTATTCAAATTCGTGGAATACGTTTGAAAATATTTGAGTTTCTTCAAAATATTTGCTAAACAAGCGCTCTGGCATGCATTTTTGTTGAAGGAACGTTTACCATCAGAACAGTTTTCAGCTTCATCTCACAATTGGTTTACTTTTCTAACCTGCAATACGAATTCTAACCGTTTCGCTGTCAAAGTCCAATCAGCCGATTTATATCAAAATAAGAAATGTCAGTGTCAGATATGGAAAATCAACTGACTTGCAGTGGATTGTGCGCGGTGCGGGTAGATGATTTTGTAAGAAGTGGGGCCGGCGATATACAAACTTAGTCATTGCCGAATTTCGATTAAAAGATGATATGAAACAATCGTGCGTGCATTGTGAGTTTATCAGGCCGAAATGTCGAGCATAGTTGAGTATTTGAAGAGTCCAGAACTTGTCGTCAAAGTTCAACAATTCTTCGGTGTCGAATATTTGAAACCGCTGTCATCGTCTTCGTCACTGAGCAATTGCACCAGTCGGAGTCCTAAAAAAATGCAGAATGGACACAAGCCCACTGCTGCAACCCATTCAGAGATAAACGGGAAGATTGAGGACACTCCAGGCTACCGGATACATAGCAAATTTTGGTACTACATATTCCTCATTGGGACCGAGCTGGGCGACGAAATCTTCTATGCCAGCTTCATACCGTTCTGGTTCTGGAACATTGACAGCGCGGTAGGTCGGCGTGTTATCTTTTTATGGTCGATCGTGATGTACATAGGTAAGTTTGCGGGAGACCTTGAACAACTCTCGAGCATGTGTTCGTTTTGTTGCAAATGACTAACTAAATAAGGGTCTGTTTTTTGCAGGTCAGAGCTTTAAAGATCTTATCAGATGGCAACGACCCGGGCCACCAGTTATCCGGTTGCAGAACAAATGGGCGCTCGAATACGGAATGCCTTCGACTCATGCCATGGTCGCGGTATCGATTCCATTCTCGGTGCTGTTATTCACGCTGCAGAGGTACGTGCTTTGTGTGTTGATTTAGTAAGTGTTCTTTTTCAGTTAATTCGATTATGAGCTGTATGATATCCGTATCGTATTAACTGTGACGAATAATTTTTTATACTCTGTATGTGCACTTGCTTTGTGTGCAGTCCGATTATTTCTGGGGAATATACAATGATAGCGAATTCCCTTGATTAAATGAATCAGTGGAATTTTAAATATGTTTATGTTGCCTCACTACCCTGCCAGTCAGCTTGGCAAAGCATGCGAACACTTACTTTCACTTCACATCAATCTAGATTATTCTAAGCGCTTATCTCGTCACATTGTAGATTCTAGATTAAGCAAAAATGAATTTGAAATCGCGCTGTGGCCTTCGAAAGCAAAAGTTTGCTGCTCGATGACGTGTTTGGCTTGCAAGATCGTATTCCGTTGAGATGATCTAAATGTAACAATTTGATGATAAAAAAGCGATAAATATGCTTCTGTAAAATATACCACGCATATTAAGAACAGGTCTATGGCATGTTTTTCATAACTAGTTACAATGTATTCACACTGAAAGATAGAAATAGCATACAGGACAGGTTTTATGTTTTATTTCTTCCGGCATTTTATTATGCAATGAAGTCAATTTGACAAACAAAAAATGTTCTGTTCGCGGTAGCTCAGGTTCCTTCAACCATAGATAAACGGAAGAAAGCAATAGTTTTTTTTAGTCAGTAGTATAACTTATCTAGCCTCTTCTATTCGACGGAAGGCCTATATAGTTAAATAGGGCATCCATGGGCTGCATTTGGAACGCTATTTTCGCGGGGTGCATAAATGGCTCATTAGAGTCCAGTCTGGTCTCATGTCCGTGTCTGTCCGTAGAATCTTGTCATTAATTCTACAACCCGGTCCCTAAGTGGTTTCAGTCCTGATCCTGCAAATACAGGGGAAGCCACTTCTTAGTTACTAGGTTGTAGAACCTGCCAATGCAGAAGCGGAGTATTCTTTCGAATATCTCCGCTTCTGCCATGACAGTTTGAGCGGGTAATCCAGGATGCATACATAAGTCAGGATAGGTAGCAAATGGATTTAGCTTTGGTGGTCATGCCCATATTTTGTCGAAAAGAGGTCGGATGCATTGAAATACAAATTTAGCAGCTTTGATTTTTTGCCTTACGTAAGGATTAAACTTCAAGAACTCGTGGAAATCGATTCCGAGGTACTTAAACGATGAGCTAGGAGTAGTCCTAGAAGTTCCGAACAAGACAGCGAGTTTCTTGGTCTTATAGCGAATAGTTAGGATCCCCGATACTTCGAAAGATTGATTGATTTGATGTCCCATTCGTCAAAGCGGTATTCCAGGCTCTTCGCCGCTTTGAGCGATTCTTGGCTCGACGCGAATAAGATCGTTTCATCGGCATATTGGAGGATTTGAACTTGATGTTGGTCCACTGGAATATAGTGTATAGAATTGGTCCAGTAACAGAACCTTGTCGAACTCCTGATGTCACAATGTCTCAATAAGTGAATCTGCTTCGTTAACGCTCACATAGTATTGTCTGTTGGTAAGAAAGCTTATTACCTCTTCCGGGAATCCAAACTTGATTACCGTCGGAATGTTCAAGCAAGAAACAACTTGGTCATGCAAGTATGGGATTGTGTGCTGGGTGCCGTGCGCTTCTGCGAATACTCCGAAGGATTTTCCGATGAGAATGTAGCCCGTGGCTCACGGCGTGCATTGAAAAAGCGATTAACTTCCTCTTTTACCATTTAGTTGTTAGGAGCAGAGCCGTCGGGCGGAACAGCATTCAGCTAAGATTGGAATGTTGATGCAAACAACTCAGCCTGATGGCTAGGGCTGCGACCCAGCGACATTGTCAATCGTCGACACCATTTCCTGGTTTTTATATTTACCAGAAAGCAGGTTAATTTCCTTAAACATGTCGGGGCCTGGTCGGATGTCAGCCAGCCTCTGCACAACGCTCACTGCGAAATTTACCAACTATTTCAGCAATTATTTTGCTGAGACAGTTGATATTCGAGAGTAGTGACTTATACAACGGGTGATCCCTCCCAGTTCTGTGGAAAATACGCTTTAACTTGCAGCACCAACCGGCTTGGTCTTTGGGGGTATTTCTATGAAGCTGACAAAGGAGCGGAACTGAAGTCTTAGTTTCACGGCAAAGTGATCAGACATACCTGCTTGCGTCCAGCAGTGATGGGATCAATAATGCTGTACAGGTTGTTTGACAGGAGAAATAAATCTATTGTGGAGCTACTACTTGGTCTGGTTGGTGAGTTCGGAGCAACTACGTGTAAGAGAATGGGAGGGCTACTTAGTTGCAGTCATTCGTGCAACACCATACTGTTTCCGATGGCTGATACGCATAGTCCTAAGCCAGGCCAATCCTCGTTAAATAGGATTTAGTATAGGAAAACAGTTACAAAAATTATCCCAGTATGATGATTAATGATGATTTTTTGATGATTTTGATGATATTGATGGTTTGTATAAAATATTTTTTTTGGTGAAAAGTAAAACCTTCAACGATGCAATTGTAACATTGCGTAGGTGAAAGTATAACACTTAGGTAGAATAATTTTCAAACGTATCATTCGGTAGTGCTCAAATCGATATACATATTTACTGTTTTATCTATAAATATAAGTTGAAAAGCAAATTTTATTTAAACATGTTATTAACCATTTTTATTGTAAGCATTTATTGGACAAAATCATTCCCAATCAAAGCACACTTATCCTGACTCTTCTTATTTTAAATACAAAGCTATATATACACTTATAAGACGTGTAGAGAAGAGCTCTCTTTAAAAATGGTTACAAAATTGTACTTTATAATAAAATATATAACTCCTGTATACATGTAATGTATTTAAGAAGTCGTATTCCCAAACAAAAATGTTTTCTGAATCATATCAGTGATAGTAAGTCTTAAATGAAACTGGATAGTTCAATTAATCTCATAATATTTTCTTTTATTTACAGATATCAATATCCAGCCATTGTTGGAATTGCTGCGGCAATATTATGGTGCTCAGTGATATGCGTAAGTCGCGTGTACTTGGGAATGCACAGCGTTCTGGTAAGAAAATTTCAACTTTTGGACTTTAGTACATGTCAATTAAGATAAGACTTTGATCGCAAGTAGATGCCTAAAGAGGATAAGCGAAGTGTGACGATATTAACAACCTCTGTTGTTAAATTTATCTTCTACCGAAAATTACTATGCATAAACGATAATGGGGAAGTTTCAGTTGATAATGATATCCGATAAAAGGCATATTGAGTAAAGAAATTATCTTATCAATCTGAATTAATGCGGATTTGAATGGTCAAGGGTATGGTCATGGTTATGTGACTTTGATGTAGAATTCAATGACTTGTCATGATGGATGATTTTGAAGTGTACTTCCCAAGTGAATATGTTGATATGACTTCATTGAATAACGCAATGGAAGATAGTCTGCTTGTATTGTCTTTATTAGAGAGCGAATAAAAATTAACCGGGCTTGGGAGTTGTGTTTTTAAGTCATTGCCTAGTGTGATTCATGGAAGTTGTTAAATAGCTAATTCATATTGTTAAATAATATGAACTGCACGTACTTAGTTTTTGGCCCGTATCTTTTCATCTGCGCTCCTTGACATTCCAACTCGCCCATAATGCTCGGAGCTTGACCCGAGCTACTCGCCATCTTCATCGCTAAAAGGATCGAGTTCTTTCAGCTTGAAATAGAATACGATTTCATCTGGGGTGGCTACTGAGTGCAAATCGAAGTCTATGAAGGTTTAGATCCTAGTTATGCGCTAACCGTTCGAATCACATGCAGTTTATTTTGATTTTGATTGATTTCGGACGGCAATCAAACCGTGATAAATATTGTCGATGCTCACAGAAACTCTTTCGAAGAATGATGAAAGTTCGTTTAATATCCCGATAACAAGTCGTGTTTTTAGTTTCTCGGATCGCTTTAAGTATTAAGTATTTTCTGAAAGAAACACCTGTTGCTACAATGTATTGATTTCCATTATGGCTAAGCGGAATGACCTGAAATGATCCACATGAAGCGTTTGGAATTAGATGAGTATGATTGGCTCGGCACAAAGTGCTTCTTCAGATTCGCTTGAATATTGTTTATTGTAACAGCATTCAACGCAGGCTTTGATATATTCGCGAACGAGATTCCGCATCACTTCTTCTTCGATCAGCTGCCGTTTTACAAATAGTACTCGCCGCGGCTGCTGATTGAGAGGTTTTTCGCTATTTAACTCTATTTTCATGTGGTTGTTCTAGATGATAACACATAATGTGCGATAGGTTTCGCTTTATTATCTCTCCGTTAATTAGCATGGTGACATCCTTTTCCCCGATAGTGACAATGCCTCATCTAAATAGTTAGCAGGAATCACTCAAAACTTACTCGTCATCGTCATAGAATCAATTGTCTGAACTGTGACAACTTTGCCGTCAGTGTGTACTACACCAGCAGTGAAACACATCGTGTTCATCTACAATCCATATGCTTAATTTCACAATTAACGACTTCTTTGTCCAACTCCTTTCACTGGCTGAATTATTTATTTATTTAAATCCAATTTAGCAGAATAATGCCCGTTTACAAAAATTGAAATAAGGAAATTGAGGAAAGATACTAAGGAAATTAAGAAAAGGATTTGGGATAAGAACTTACGATTACTATACACTCAGCAATGAGTTTGGAATTTAAACTACAATGAGCAAGTAGTCTACTGCATAATTAAGATACTTATGGCGGGTATACCATAACTAACAACAATATTCTAGGATGTTACGAACAAGTAAAAAAAAACATGAAATAAAGTAGAGACGCTAGTAAAAGGAGCTGAACATCTAAGTATTAAACCGGACAAATGAGAGGCCTTGGCGCTTGTATGTGCAATGTGCTGGTCAAATTTGAGTTTTGAATTTTGAAATTGTCTCTTTAAAATTGCCATAGAAGAGCCGCAATAGAAGATCCACAAAGAGAGTAGAAATAGATTAATATAAGACATTTGATGGTATTTAGAGATACCCAGAGTAAGAGTAAGTTTAATATTGTCGTCACGACGTCAAATATAATCATGTATTGAGCTCGTGATTTGCTAGTTTTCCCACACCGTTGGCATCTACCTACTAAGTCGCTGTGTTCTCTGGTAGTCATGTTAAATCTTTCGAACCTACTCTGACTCTGGACCTTCTCCGGACTAGGTCATTTTGGAAAGATGTATATTTGGAACCATTTTGGATATTTTTTTTATCATAAATTCAGACAGGCTGACTGAGTTCAGGGGCCCTCGGCGCTCGTTAAAAAGTGCAATCAAAAATGTAAAAAAGAAAGCCTGGATCGACTTTGTGATGAAGCTGGGTTGTGATGAAGAAACTGAGGGCTAATACTTCACCTGAGATGAAATGCCCGAAAATGCTTCATAACATCATCACGACACTTTTCCAACTGTTGTTACTGATGCCATAAGAGGTCCACTTGTGTTCGAAGAAACGCGATCAGTAATCGAGAATAAGCGGAAAGAGCTCTGTAGTAAAATCAGCGATTATAAAGCCCCCGGCTCTTAAAGCCAGTATGCGAAGAAGAGTCTTCCAACAATGCTTGGACAAAAGAACATTCCCATGCCAATGGCAGCCGTAAAGAGTTTTACTTGTATCTAAGGCTAGCAAACCTTCTGGCGATGGCGAAATAATGGAGCGCGTTAGAAATTGCTCGTACATATGGCTGCTGTCGCCATTGCTGGGGAGAGATGGAGATGAAGGAAAGAGATTACGGCACTGTAGCCACACTTAACGCGAAGAGTGCCTTCAATTCGGCCAACTGGGAGCACATTAAAGAAGTTCTAATAAATGTGGAGGCTCTAAGCTACATCCTGGATGTGATATTGAGCTACTTCTAGGACAGCAAACTTATATTCGAAAGCAAAAACAGACTAGAAACCTGGCATAATCGCGACTGTTCCGTGAAGCCCTGTAATGGGCCCACTTCTGTGGAATATAATTTACGACACGGTGTTGAGATATCCATTACCTAGGCTAGGGTACCTATAAGGGTCTCACACACCACAGTGGCCGCCACCGGAAAAAAAACACAACATTGTTCTATTTTTAACGGGTCTTCAAATACGCATATGCAATATATAGTCCATACAGGAGACTATTTAAAAAAAAAATTCTACGAGAGCTTTCTAGGAGTGAATTTTTTAATTTGTTTTCTAATACTGATTGCCTGAAATATAACTCCTGGGCGTAGACTTTCTGGAAAATAGGCGAAAGAAAGTATTTTTACATAGCGCTTTTCAGCCTATTTTGCCTCAACATTGTGTGCTACAGAATTGGGAATGTGAATATTTTATGTGCTCCTTTTAATTGTACCAAGGAGGCTTTCAATGTGCCTGTTTCACTTATTAAAAGAAGTTCGAATGATAAGAAGCTTCTCGAAATATTAATGCTTTTTAAAGTAAATGAAGCAATACGTAGTTAGAAAATAGGGTACAGAGAGTTGTGTTTGAATGTGATATGCTTTAATGTCTCATTTTTCAATTTAAAATTTATATCTGGCACGTAATATTTTGAGCTTTTTGCGGCATTGAACGGATCTGGTTGAAAAATGATCTGAAATCCACAATATATGTGAACTATAAACTTTCACCATCAGAATGCTACGTTTTTATATTTGAAACAAAGAATTGGTTGAAAAAAGAAAGATGAATTGGTTCTTGTAATTAGCATGGAGATTTCAAAAATAGTCAGCAGAAGAAACGGATTGTAAATAATTGATTACAGTTCATCATACCGTTAGGAAAAAAAAATTGATTTATAACTAAAATATCAAAATTATTTGCAATTTTATTCTTTCCATACACAAGCTTAACTTAACATCATGTTTTATTTACAGGATATAATCGCCGGCATATCATTAACCGTATTTTTGATGATATTCCTAATTCCTCTAGTCGATTTTTTGGATTACTACATAGTAACCCATATGTATTCACCAATTTTTGTTGTATTAACGTCGATTATGTTAATCGTTTGTCATCCAAAATCTGATAAATGGACTCCAACCAGGTAAAAAAAATCAACTATATTCAAGTTTTCAAATGTGTACTATCAACATTTTTATCTTTATCATAGAGGCGATTCGACAATGGTGGTTTCCGTAACTGTCGGACTACAAATCGGAGCGTGGCTTAACTATCAACTTGGCCTTATGGTCCCGACCGACCTTAAACCACCATATGTAATTATTTGGCCGACATATCAAATGCTTGGTATGGTTTTGCTACGTACAATTCTAGGACTATGCTGTATAGTTGCTACTCGTGCAATCGCCAAGTCTGTATCGTATGCATTTATTTGCGCAATTTTGGGGAAAAGTCCGAGTGAAATTCGGCAGTCTGAGAGCAGTTTAGAGAATCGTAATAAAAATATTGTCGATTTATGCTATAAATATTTCACATGCGGAATGATAGGCTTTAATACACAATATCTGTTGCCGAATGCCTTCAAGCTGGTCAATCTGGGTCGGCCAGATTTTTATACGGAGTTATAAAATTATCATGGAAGAAATTCAGAAAGATTTTTGTAGTGAAGAAGCAATAAGATGAATCATCTTTAGAATATGAAAGCAAATTAGTCTATTTATCATACTGATAATCCATTTACATATGAACACAGTAAATGATATTTCTCGTAGTGAAACGTTAACGTGAATGGTTACTTAAATGTTAAGTAAAACCGCGGATATTTCAAAAACTCTTATCACTGGCTTTTTATTCGATTTCTCTTATACCAACAATCTTTGACACTTAAAATCTAAAGTAAAAGTACGAGAATATTCCAAATTTCTCACTTAAATCTGATGGGGCAATATTTAAAGATAAATTTAACATTGCATTCGGAAACGTCGTTTATTCTTCTTCGCTTTAGCTCTTCTGTCGAACGCATCATTTAAACTCGCACTACAAACAAGTCCACTACAATACTATAAAATCTATTGGAGAATCTCGACTCTACATTAGATGAAACCAGAAATATATTACTGCGATGTAATTTGACTATAAAAAGCGTTGGAAAATCAAATGAATTTGTTGTATTAAGAGTGCAAAATGTTTTTAATTCCTTTTAGTTTTATGTTCATACATTATATTGAGTCATATATATGTAGTTTAAGAGTACCAATTGTTGCATTTCGCTTCACCCAAAAAGGTTGTTATTTAGTATATTATTATCATCATTATTCTTAAGGAAAAATGTTAAGTTAAAATACATTTATGAATCTAAGATCGATATGTATATAGTATACACTTGTTTGAAGATTTGCTTAGGCTATTTGTTTGGATTATAGACTTGTTGTAAGAACAATGTATTACAATGTACGATTCAGATAGCTGATTTAATTCCCGCATGTCTTAAAAAAATATACGATACATAAAATGGGCAATTATCAAGCAAATACATTTTAGTCCACAAAAAAATGTTTTTTTAAATTGAAGTTTGGAACTAATTGGACATGGATAAGATTCACTTGTTTATTTCAATGCTCTTCTTTTACATTTTTGTTTGAGGCTTATCGAGAGTTACAAAATAGTTCGTCTTCGATATGCACGAGTATGAAATGATTAAGATGTTGGCTGATAGCTGCTAATAGATGGGTAAATCCAAAATCCGGTTTACGATCAGTATTGCATCGGCCACATCAGGATATATGTCCTGGGATGATTTCTTCAGTTTTTTTTAGTGAACAAGATTATTTTCGCAGAGTTGTTATTGTTTTGGAGTTGTTGGTGTAATGTAGACACTTGAGTACTCCGAAAATTGCCAAGGAATGTACGGCACGGTTCAACTCTGTCGCTAGAATCAATAAGGTGCGTTTGGATACTGCGGTGTTGAAGGAAAAGAAATTGTTGATGCCATTGCGCAGTAAGGGTCGACACTTGATTTCCATAAAAAGAAGTGGCTGTTTCTAACCTAAACATGGGACTGCTTAATACCTCCTCAATAAGTGTAAGAAGTTTGTAGCGCCATGACAAATCCACTGACACGACACAACCACCTAAGAGGATACACAGCCGCGGAGAAAATTCGGAAACTTATTTTGCTGCACATATAGTAACGCCGTATTTCTTGTGTTTTTTTGTGAGGATAAATAACTCAACTACCCATATCTAGTAATTAGGCTCCGCCTATTTCTCTGCAATTTGCTCACTGCTATCAAAAAGAGTTAGCAACAAACTACTGAAAACTGAAATGATAGCCTTTGTGCGAAGGACAAGAATCTGGAAACGTTTGCATGTACTCTATAAAATCATATGCGTAGTGGGTTAAAGCATCGTGAATAAGTTGAAAAGTGCTTAAATTATGGCTGCGTCTGAAGTTCATATCGTGAACGTGCGGACAATTCGTCGTTGCGTGGCAGAATCTGGACTTCATGGGAGAGTTCCTGTAAAAAGTAACATATGTTTCGGAAGCAAGATGTTCGGTAAACGGCATTTAAACGGGTCACAAGTTGATTCGAAAAAGATACTCCAGACGGATGCATCGAAGTTTCACCTAGCGCATATTGGCAGTATCCGTTATATCTAACGATCAGTGAATATCCGTTTCAATCCATGATACTCTATCGCCACCATTAAACATGGAGTGGGAAACATAATTGTTTGCATAACATAATCAATTACTCGAATATTGGTCCACTTCATCGATTTTTTATCGATAAATTATAGAGCAATAGATACTACAGCAAGGCAAAAACCCAAAACGTACAGAAAGGTATTTTAAATGACGATTCACGGCAAATAATGTTCGAGTAATGGAGTGTCCGTCACAATCGCCGGACCTCAACCCAATTGACACTAGTGGGAAGAAATAAAAAGATGTTTGAAAATACCTCGCAGACGCCAAGCTGTCATCAAACCAAAAGGTACAGTAATGAAATATTAAACCTATAGTTGTAAGATTAAATTCAGTTTCTGGGGCCAACAATGAATAAAACACCAAATTTACAATTACAATCTCAGGTTTTATTACAAAATATACATATGCACAAAAACAACATGCACATTTTGTCATCGTCCGTATTACGTACAAACAATATAGTGTTTCACATTTGAAAAAAATCTTTTTGCTGTTTTTTGTAGTAAAACTATCTATTCCCTGCGTGACGTTAATTTGCTTTAGACTTTCATTTACATTTTGCAAATGATAGTTTTTATTCGGGGTTGCGGGAAAGAATATTTCATGAGGCACAAAGTTTTAGTCAGTAGGCGTAGATATTGTATCTTTGACAAAAACGATTGTCAACATATCAATGTGTTTGAATACGTTTGAAAACTGGAAAAAGAAGTTCTAAAAAATACAAAACCGCTTCAAATCTCTAAGATCGTAACATTCAGAATAGTTTGATTCATGATATTAAATGTACAAATTAAGAAGCTTTGATTTTTTTTCTTAAAGTATGCATACTAGGATTTTAAACAAGTTTAAGTTTTAATTTAAGTTTTTTTTATAAATATCGCAGAACATATTAAGGTCAGATACACATGACGAGGCAAAAATTTGTTTGTAACTTTTTATGTACATTATTTTTTCGAGTTCTTAAGTACAAAAAATGCATAAGTTCTAGTAAAAAGTTATTTGATTCTAGTTTCTGGTTAGACTCGTTTACTTGAGGTATTAATGCAAGTAAATGAATAAATTTTATATCTCATATAAGCAAAAGATTAAAATGCCACAAATAAGATGAATTCATACAAAAATTGGTTTTTGATTTTTATTTTGATCGAAACCGAGCTTAAAGACAACATAAAATATGTTTTTGCAAAAAAAAAATTCAAATAGCATCTTCGTTTCTATTGATACAAAATATACGATATTCAATTTTATTAGTTATTCATTTTACATTGCACGATTCATTTTTTATTTTAAGTCAACAACAGAATCGACAAAATACTGATTATTCAGTACACAAAGAAAATATTGCAAAATACATACATAGGGCAAAAATAGTGTAACAAGGAAATTATTATGAACACATGCATGCATGCCTTACAGAATCTGGCCTTTGAATGAAAACAAAAAAACGCTAAACTAATCAAAATAAAATTACAAAAATATAAACATTATACTTAATTATACTATCCCGGCGTCCTTGGCCATGCTATAGAATGCTGAGCGTTTGTTCTGCAGCAGAGTTGTCGGTGCATCGAATTCGGAAATTTTACCCTTGTCCAACACCATCACCTTGTCCGAATCCAGAATCGTGTTCAGACGATGTGCGATTGTAAGTATGGTACACTCTTTAAATTCGGTTCTGATTGTTCTCTGCAAGTGACAACGTAAAGATGGACGATATAAATAGTATTCGGAAATCGAGTCGAACATCTTACACACATTTAAAAAAAAATAATTGTGCGAGTTTGTTTTATAAATTTGATAGCATACAATTATCTACATGTGCACTATGAAAAACAATTAAACCTACCTGAATAAGATCATCTGTTTCTAAATCTACAGCTGCTGTTGCTTCATCTAATACGAGAACCTTGGTCTTTCGTAGTAAAGCTCGAGCTAAACATACAAGTTGCCGTTGACCAACCGAAAGATTCTCTCCACCTTCAGAAATTTCATGATTTAGTCCGGTTGTAAGTCCTTTCACGAACGATTTCAAATGTGCATGTTCCAAAGCACGCCACAGTTCTTCGTCAGTACACTTGTTGAATGGATCCAAATTGATTCGCAACGAGCCGGAGAAAAGCACTGGATCTTGGGGAATAATCGTTAGACGAGATCGCAAAGCATGAAGACCAAGAGATGCAATATCAATGCCATCGATAAAGATTTGACCGCCGGCGGCTTCAATGATTCTAATAAATTAAGAGCAATTTTTAAAATTATATTGGCAACACTAGGGGTTTGAGCCTCGCGGCAACATGACCTGATCACCTACCTGAACAATGACAATGTCAAACTTGATTTTCCTGCACCAGTTCGTCCAACGATACCAACTTTTTCGCCACCAGCAACATGGAATGTTATTCCCTTCAAAACCAGATCCAAGCCTTCTCTGTAGCGAACTTTGAAATCACGGAATTCCACAGAGCCAACTTCTGGCCAATTCGGATTGACGGTGGAATTCTCTAGTTCCCAAGGAGCTTCCTGTTGCGTTTCACTATACTCTTTGATACGTTCAACTGCGACGATATTAGTTTCGATATCTGATGTCATACGTACAAGCCAGTTAAGAGTTTGTGTGACTTGCAAGGCATACGAAACCGATAGACCGACAAGGCCGGGATTTGTTTGTCCACCCAAAACTGCAAATAGCGCAGCGAACAAAATAATCGAATTACCAACCATTTCCAGACGGATAGCAAGCCAACGGTTAGCAATAATGCTTGGATATTTGCATACTTGGTTGCCATCGACTTTAGCATCTGATTCATCGATAAATCTGGAAAACACTCAATATTTAATTTAAATTTCTTCTTAAATTCTTTCTTACCGTTCCTGTACTCCATAAGCACGAATAGTTTGAGTGCCCGTCACTGTTTCACCGAAATGCGAATAAATCGGAGATCTTGAAACCGATTCCAGACGCATCAATTGTCGTGATGAAGCTACGTAGAATCTTTGTGCGAAATAGTATAGGATAGCGATCGGAACCACAACGGCCAAGAAAATCGGTGTGGAAATAGTGATAACAACAATTGTAGCTAAAACCTAAATTTTTAGGAAATTAGGTCGATATTATTTTCAATGTGATTTATGAATATTTTATTCGTACTACTCTGGATGGCTTTTTATTACTTGATTTCGCGCTGATTTGTTTGGGAGGAAAAGTAAAAAACAATTTTTCATTTAGACATATCGGGACTTTGGTCTTCATAGAAAGTTTATGTAATTAAAAACAATAATGTATAAAATTAAATAACCATAACCAAAACATGTTAACAACACTGAATACCTATTCACCAATATGATTTAACGTAGACTTAACATATGCATTGAAAATGGGAGTGTTCTTATTACGAGAAGTGAAACATCACGTATAATTTGCTTTTACACGCGGTAACCTTAATTGGGCATTTGTCATTTTCAAGTCAAATGTGGAATTTAGTTCCATTTTCTAGTGATTGATATGGGAATGGAAACTAGTGTTGACTCTTAAAAAACATTGGAAACTATCTAAAACATTTCAGATAGTTTAGTATTGAAAATAGGCTGTATATTTGCTTATATTAATTAATTACATCGTATTTTAGTTACTGCCATTTGAATGATGGCATTAGCTAGTAAATCTTGATTCAAATTTCCAGTCGATTCTTGAATATCTGAAGTTTAATATCTATGAAAGCGTTTATTACTGTCTAAATTAAATAATTTATGATAGCTATTGTCTAAATAAAAAAAAAAAAAGTTTAAACAGCACAATACACATCACATTGTCGATGTACGATATCTTCTTTGTTATGTATTTTTATCTGATCTCACCTCGCACTTCATTCTTATCGACTGTCCTCTTGACGATCATCATTCATCATCCTTAGTTCATATTGAAAGTTTCAGATGCTTTTAAAGTCAAGGGAAATGCTCGCATAAAATGCAACCTAAAGCTGGGATTATTTTTTAAGCATCGAAACTTCAATCTGTTCTGATAAAAAACGAGGCTTTTAGTCTTACTACCATTCCTTGAAATCTTGTTTCTATATTTCTGATGATATTGATGACACAGCTGTAACTTCACAAGTGATTATTCGCAACATTTTTCTCCTTTTCTTTAAAAAATACATCAAAAAATTTACTTCCCACAGATTTCTCTTTTACTCTACCTATCCTTGTCCTTGATTAGTACTAATCCATTAGAAGCTAAGTACCTAATGCTGAACCTAGGTTCGAACATTAGTTCCGGTAGTGACGGTATTTCCAATATACTGATGAGGTTACTATCTTCTTTTCTCTATGTTCCGTTACCTATTATTTTCAATATTAGCGTTGCCTCTGGTGCAATCCCTTTATCGTGAAAAGGTGCTAATATTTTTCCTAATTTTAAATCTTGTGATCCGCCCATTGTTTCAAACTATCGCACTATTTCTCTCGCTAGCTCATTGAACGCATTGTCTGTATATCCTTCTCTCCAGCCTTTTCTTGTCCCCGAGAAGCACGGTTTTACTAAGAGCCACTCCATAACGATTAACCTTATGGTGTTTTCAAATTATTTCGCTTCAGCTTTCGATTCCCAACTTTAAGTTGGTATACTGTATACCGACTTTTCGAAGGCTATTGACTCGATGAACCATAACATGCTTCTCAAAAAACTTTAAGTTTTTCGAATTCCCGAAGGGGATCTTCCTTTCTCTCTCTCTCTCCTAGTTTTCTTCCTATGCTTTTAGGCGTATAGACTCATCCTTAGCAACTCTTTTTCTTCTGCTTTATTTTCCACATTCATAGTTTTACATGGCCCTATCCTTGGTCCTTTACTTTTTATCCAGTTTGTCAATGATATTCCGCCTGCTATACATCGCAAAATTATGCATCGCAATCAAGTCTGAGGACGACTGTAACCAGCTTCAAGCTGACTTGATTGCCTTTTATCATTTAGTGCCAATCCAAATATTTGTATAGCAATGTTGTATAGCAATTTCGAAACATTAGGGTAGTTTTAACACCAGACTGAAATTTGACCTTCATGTCATGCATATCACTATCAGGGCCTCCAAAGTTGCTAGTTTTGTTTTGAGCCTTTCTTACATGTTTACACATATTTCTTTTTACATTCATTTGTTTTTTTTTTACCTTTATCGTCTCACTAGTAAAGATTAAACCACTTTCGTTTTAAGAACACAATCTCGAAGGTTAGGATCTTAAATAAATCCTTAATGCAGTGGCCCTAAGCGCTAAACTAAATTCCAAGTCCGATGTAGCAGCAAAATGAAATTATTAGCTGCAAAATTCTGAATTAAGACCCATAATTAAGTCAATTTGGTATACACTTTGGTATTTACCTTCAACATTAAATATTTAGTAAAATTAAACAGTTACTATCCATTATGATACAAATTGAGCCGAAACTATATATTCTTTGTCATCTTCGTGGTGCTGCAAACTTTAACTTCTGCGTGTATTGTCTCCAAGTGCATCGATCTTTCGCCTCGTTCTCCAAATTTAAATTCATGTCAAATTCTCAGCTTATTCGATTCGATTTTCTTGCCGTAAATTATTTTCTATACTCGACTTTTATGCATACGATGCAATTAATTTGAAATTTAAAGTCTAAATCGTTTTTCTGGTTCTCATAAATGAATATTAGGCGCGTTTTTTTGCTCCTCTATCCAGCGGAGAGTAGAATGAGAGTAGAGTAGACGCATTGAAAACAACAACACTCCTACACCAGTGAATTCACTGGTGTAGGAGTGTTGTTGTTGTTTTCAATGCGTCTACTCTACTCTCATTCTACTCTCCGCTGGATAGAGGAGCAAAAAAACGCGCCTATTATATAGTTAAAATAGAAAATTGCATGAGTTTCAGTATCAACCAGTATCAAATATACATAGCTGTAGACATATTTGTTCATTGTAAATAGTATAAATTTTTTTTTTTTTGAAAATGGATCATATCATAGAACATGTAGTCTTATCTCTATGGATGACAATTAAGGCAAGGGCTGGGAAGCTACACTAGTGTCTATTTTCTAGGATAGATTTGTTTGGAGTTCATTTTAGCGAAAAGAAAACAATAAGTCATGCACCTTTAATGATCCACCCAATTTGCTATTAATTCTTTTAAACTCTCCCCACTCAGCAAACAGTTTTGTGAATTAATAACAAAATCAAGAAAATCTAAGTGATAACTTATCGTGGAATTTCAAACACAAAAACATTCAAGGGAAATAGTACTTTTTTGTTTTACCTCAAATAAGCTCCAGATCGAAGCCATCACACTGGATGGCAATAAACTGTCGGCAGTTTCGATATCTTTCGAGAAACGCGATAGAACTCGGCCCGTTGGAGTTTTATCGAAAAATGATAAAGGTAAGTGAAGGATTCCTTCTAGCAGTATAGCATGTAAGGTACGTGCTGCATATAGACAGCCAAGTGTTGGTACTAAATACTTGAAGAATGAAATAATTGCTGAAAATATAATGTTAAGCTGTTAACATATTGTTGGCAAGTAAATTATAATGCAAGCAGCATTTTTGAAATAAGATTCTTTGTTGTTAGTTTGAAATGAGTGAAGACAATGAATGAGAGAACGAAGTTTTGATGATTGCATGTCAGATAGTCCTGAGCTGAAATTCGAGAATTGTCGAAAGCGCATCGGATATTTTCAATGGATTTCGCTTCCAAGAACAGATAACAAAACATGCATTTCTACAATTGTTGCAATATATATGATGGATCGATGATATTGAAAAATAAGAAAAATAACATGAAAGCTATCGACGACGAAAAATCTGTAATAATTTCTAAAGTGAACATTTTTTTAACGAGCCTCCGAACGGAGATATAACGTCCTCCTTAGACTACATTTGTTTATTTTACATGTATCTACAAGTATTAAATAAATAAGGTTAGTTTGACTATATTTATAGAACACTAAATGAAAATGTTAATTACTTTACAAGGATAATATGTGGACTCCCTGAGGGCATATTTTTACAGAGATAAAAACTGTTTATGTGCGTTTATGTTTATGCTTAGCGTAATTTAAATTTGACTCAAACCGCAATTGCTTTGCAGTGATTGTTAAGTATACGTCAACATTTTCTTAAAGAAGTTTAGATCTCAGTGTGCTCTTACAAAATCAAATACATGAAAAACATTTCGAAGATTCTGAGATTTTAATTTTATGACGATGGTCTCATAAAATTCGAAATCAAATCGTAGCACTTTTTGGTCAAAATTGAAAAAAAAATATCCAGTGGTTTCAATTAACTTTATTTCACAAAACGTGTGCCCTTTTGATCGATGACTTTTTACCATTTTCCTGGTAAGACATAACTCCATCAGTGTAATACTTCTGGTTTTTCTGATCGAAAAACTGATCCAAGCGCGTTTTGAAGGCGACTACGGAATTTAAAGTTAAACTATTAAGGGCAATCTGCAGATACTTGAAGAAATGGTAATCAGATATTACTAAATCCGGACCATATGGTGGATACATCACAATTTTCCAGCTAAGTGTTTTCAGTTTTTGACGGGTGATTAAAGATGTAATAGTCTGGTGTTGTCATGTTGGAAAACAATGCCTTTTTTGTTGATTCATTTCGGCTGCTTTTGTTGAATTGCTTACTTCAATCTGGTTTGTTGCTGACGGTAGAGTTCAGAATTAATCGTTTGGCCAAGTGGTAGCATCTTAAAGTGAACGATTCCTTTCCAATTCCATCAAACACACATCATAGTTTTTAACGGCGTGAATTTGAGCTTTTACTTGTGCAACTTCCATTCGTTCTGATCACGACTTTAAAGTTAACTAATTTTCATCGCCCGTGATCAATCTATTCAAAAATGGTTCGAATTCGTTCTGTTTGAATAGCGTTCCACGAATGGAAATTCTATCCATTAATTCATGCGACACCCCAACGAGCTCCTTTTTATATCTAGCTTTTTCCAAATGGTGGATGATAATTTTGGATTATGTTCAATTCCATCACCATTGACGGACCAAAGCAAGAAACAACTTTGACATTAAATTGTTGGTCTTCTCCCCTCTTCCTGCACTCTCTGGCGATTTCCACAAACCACCAAGAGTGTTTTTAGTTCCTGTGGCTTTAAGTGGGCTGCAGGCTGTTCTTTCTCGGGAATTCGGAGCAGTTGCAAGAGTGTTAATCGCATAATACTAACGATCGATGTTCTCCGAAGAAACCTCCAGCGAACATCGGATCGTCGACTGAAATTACTTCCAAGCTATTCTGTTCTTACCAGCAAAGATTATTGAGCTATGTTCGCCCTGAATAAAGAATATGCATCAGTAATCAGAAAAACCCCCCTCTGGATTACGCTCCATTTATTCAGGAGATGTAATGTACTACCCACTGAGCAAGATATCAGAAAACATATCAAAAACCTGCCTCTGATTTGAAGTCAGGAACACATTTCTGATGGACAGGTTGTAGTTCAAGTGCTTTACTTTACAACAGTGCTTTACTTTGGCCATTTATGTTGAAGTTGCACCCCCAATATGAGCGTTAGAGACAGCTCTTAGAATTAAAGGCACACCAAACCGCAACAGCCATGTTATCCTTGCCATAAATATTGTGAAAAACAGGACCAACTGATCATTAATGATGTTCTTGGCATGAATATAGATTCGATATTGAGCTTACTTTCGGATAAGCAAGGATTTTGGCCGTTTTATGTGTTTTTGTACATCTTTTGTTCAATAATAAGCTGTTATTCTATCATCTAATCTCTAACGATCTTAATAATCTTATTGCAACTAAAGCAAGTGCTATAAAACCAAAGTCAAATTTTTAGGATTCAATTTTTTTGTAGGTAAGCTTATTTTAGAGAAATCAAAGCAATAGAGCAAATATCTTCAATTCTTTTCAAATAGTTAATGGGTTGAAAATAGACTTGGACATATTTTCGTGAATTAATAATAAAACCAAGAAAAGCTAACCGATAATTTACCGTGGTCTTTAAAACGCAAAATCATTTGTGATTTTTACCTCAGACAAGTTCCAGATCGTAGCGGACACATTAGATGGCAATATACTATCGACAGTATCGACATCTTTCGAGAAACGCGATAGAACTCGGCCAGTTGGCGTTTTATCGAAAAATGATAAAGGTAAGTGAAGTATTCCTTTTAGTAGTATAGCATGTAAGGAACATGCTGCATATAGACAGCCAAGTGTTGGTACTAAATTTTTGAAGAATGCAATAATTGCTGAAAATATAATGTTATTAACATATTGTTGCTAGTAAATTGGTAGGTAAGCAGTATTAGTAAAATAAGATTCTTCGTTAGTAGATACAAAGCAATGATTAAGTGCGAATAGGTCAACAAATTTTTGATAATTTTTGATAAATAGTTCCGAAATGCATCAGTTAGTCTGACTGGAATTAGCTTCTGAAATAAGACAATAAGAAATGCACTGGGCATACATATTCATAATTGTTCTTAAGCTAATCGTGCTGCATTTTCCCCAAAAATAAGCCATGGATAATTTTTCCCAAACTTTCGAAATTTTGACTTTATGACTATGAACTCATGTACCCAAGTCTGTGTTAGTTTTCCCCACTTTTATCAAGGAACTAATAAAAATGAATTATAAATTAGACCATTAAAAATTTGAAGCTCGACACTTGTAGAAACCAAAGTCTAATACCAATAAATTTTCCCTACATTCCGCTCCAAAAGGATCAATTAAAAGGACAAAGCACAAAACATCTATTTACCTCAAAGAAACAGTAAATAATATCTGCTAAGAACATTGGTAAACTATCATCGACTGATTCCATATCTTTTGAAAATCGTGATATAACACGGCCAGTTGGTGTTGTGTCGAAAAATGATAACGGCGATCGTATGATATTTCTTAAAAGAAGAGCATGTAATATCAATGAAGCATGCAAACACCCAAGCCATGGAATCAAATCGCAGAAGAAAATTGCCGTTGCTGAAAAAATCATATAAGTTGTTTGTTAAGCGTAAATGAGATGAAACTTGAAAAGGAATAATGTGGATATGAATAAATGTAACTTAAATGTTAGATATTTGTTATAATAACTATGTAAATAGATCGAAAAAAATGAATTACGGCTCATAACATGATCGATTCTTGCATTGCCTTATGATTAATGATAATAGTGGGACCCCAAAAAATAACAAAATAATGATAAGCGTCGGCTCCCAGGTCCGGAAATAAAGGTGGATGCACCAACACTTCTCAATCAAGCTCCCAGAATTCCCGGCGAATCACTATAGACAAATGTGGACGTTGCATCAGGACAACGCCAACAGATGCAATACAGCTTCTCTCCTATTGACCAATTGTGATCACTTAAGGTCGATCGCAACTTCAAATGAAGCAATTTAATGTACATTTAGTGTTTGGCCACATGGAGGCAGCTCATAGTAGATGGCTCCTTTCCAATCCCACCAAACACAGAGTAGAACCTTCTTGGTCCTTAATTCTCATTTTGGCAACAGTTTAAGTCGTTTCTCTGCGTTTTGATCACGATCATTTAGGCACAATATTGTCGTATGGAACCTGTTTCTCATCTCCAGTCACCAACCATTTCAAAAATGAGGTGTATCTTTAGCATCAAAATTACCGGAATGAAACCGAAACACCGAAGTTTTGCGCAGTCGGCTGTCACATTATCGGGACCACACATATCATTCACAATTTCAGTTGCCCGGCTTGTTTGGTTGCCTTTACCGAAGCAAAACTGTAAAATATACTAAATTTTTGCTGACGTCCATCTTTCACGCGCTAAAGCTCGCAATTGCATCGGTCCATCACACAACTGTCAGATACCTTTTTTAGTACGGAGGGTTACTTTTCCAATGAGTATAACACTGAGAAAAATCATAGCGCCAGAGACAATAATTTATATGCTTCTGGCGCTATATAAATGGTTGATCTCGCGATTGTTATGAAAAGCGCCTGATACTATGATGTGTGGCGAAAAATTCATAGGAGAAGGCACAAAGTATTAGAGGCCTTAACCCTATATATTATAGCCTATAGCTTTACGCATGATCGCCCTGATAAAAAGCAAATTAAAACTATGTAAATAGTGCGTGCGACCATAAGTATTGGACTATGTTGCATAGGAGCATGTGATATGCAAATTTTGATATTATGTCGTTGGAAACTATATTTCATAGCTTAGGGAACCATGTACATACCGTCAGTGATCATAATCGCTGCGCTATATTACATAGGACATCGTGTTACGCTGCGATCTATGCAACAAGAGATACATATCGCTAGAGCCATCAAGTAAATAATAAAAAAATAATGGATTTCGATGTGTTTATGGGAAAGTGCTCAAAACGAAAATCATGGTGGCGAAAGGCTCAGAGTCATATTTTTAGTTGAAGGTGCTAGTAAATGCAATAGTCGTTTTACTGTCCAAGAAATAGCATCACAAGTGGATGTAGAGAGGTATGAACTTTTAAGTGTTTTATCGGTCAAAAGCTTATCGTCAAATAGAAGTTAAAAAACCATAGTTGAAAATACATTTATACAACGACAACCCTTTTCGGCTCTAGGGGCTGAAGCTGATAGACAAGTGCCAAGTGAGTCAAAAACCAAGTACCTGTTCAGAGCTAGGTAAATTCAATTATCTGTGCGCGGTCTGCTCTCCGAGCCAGGGACCCGACACATAAGAAGCATAAGAAGCTAAAAACCATTGTTACAAGCCGAAAATAAGAATAGTTGACTGGAATGGGCTAAGCAACACAAAAATTTGACAAGCAAAGAGTGCCTCTTAAAAAAATCTAAAACTGAACATTAGTTGTTTATGTATAGACATTTGCTATAAACGAAATAGGCAATAAAATATATTAGATAGCGACTCAACTTTACGACTACTTCTGAGGCTGAACCTAAACTAACCACAACCAAAAAACCGGCTAAAATGGTCGACCAAATTGCCGTAAGAAAGCTTTTTATCCGTTTTTCCTTGTAGTTATTGTTAGAATATTAAAATTCATACATCCAGTATCAAAATCCAAAGGTGTAGAAACGGTATAAATTAGACGGTATAATATATGAGTAAAATATATAACTTACTAACCTATAATGAGCAAATACAATAGCAAATTTCATATTTTATACAATTTTTGGACCGTCTCAGTCATAAAAATGCAGAATATAAAAATTAAACTGAGCTAAGAATAAATCAATCTTCAATTGTGATAGATCTGTGATCATTTTCTTACACTAATATGTTTCTATTCCATCATCTAAATTCTATAGATTTATATCATCTATGGCAAGGGCACCTCTAGAGTCTATTTTCTTGGATAGATTTCTGCTGCAGATAATTTTATTTTAGAGAATGATAAAAGCAGTAGAGCAACCATCTTCAGTGGTATTTTTCTCAATTTCAAGTTAAATTCTTTTCAAATAATTAATGCACTAATCCTAGTATAGTCGAATTGATAACAAACTCAAGAAAAGCTAAGCAGTGGTTTATCGTGGAATTTAGAATATAAAACATAAAAGGAATATAGTTTTTTTTTTACCTCAAACAAACTCCAGATCGAAGACGACACAGTATATGGCATAATACTATCGACATTTTCGATATCTTTTGAAAAACGCGATAGAATTCGGCCCGTTGGAGTTTTATCGAAAAATGTTAGAGGTAAGCGAATTACTCCTTTCAGTAGTGTAGCATGCAAGGTACAGGCTGCATATAGACAGCCAAGTGTTGGCAATAAATTTTTGAAGAATGAAAATATCGCTGAAAGTATAATGTCAAACTGTTAATTAACATATTGTTTCTGGCGAATTATGGTAGAAGCATATTTTTTTCAAAATCAGATTTTTGTTGATAGTTTGTAATGAGTAATAACGGGGCAATGAATGAATGCAAAAATCTTATCTATTTTTGATGATTTTGTATTAGATAGGCTTGCGCATTTTTGTTGCCTTGTGGCACTCGAAATATCACCAGTATTTAGCTCCCGATACAATATAATAAAAAATGCATCATATATGTACATTCACAATTTTAGCGATATTTATGACTCTTTAAAAAATATACCAAATTGTTCGTTTGTGCTATATTAAAAATCATCACTGTACTACGAAAAATGCTAGCTTCGAAAATACTCAATATCTCTTTATGCCGAGCCTTGGATCCGAGGTATAACTTCCTATAGCTATATATTAGTGTTTTACAAGTATGTACATGTCTTACACATAAGTAAGATATTTGATTTTATTCATTGTTACTAAATAAGTGTTATTTAGTTTAAAAGCATAATATATGGACTCTGTAAGGGACTATTTTAAAAGTGGTAAGGACTCTTTATATGAAACTGCTTATTGTTATCAATTCTAAATGTAATTTTTCCTTTTATATCTGATGAATTGATTGATAAACATTATTAATTCTTAATTAATGGAATTTAATTTTTGTGCATGATGTTAATGTAAAACTAAAAAAACAAAACTACATATGATTTGAATTAAGCGAAAGAATTGCAAGTGCTAGTTTTAGTTATTATTAAAAATGCATCCATTGCTATCCCCACATATGTAAGACTACAATAATCGACTCTCGATTTCCCCAAATAAGGCGCATTTTTGCCAAGGAACTAATAAAACCATGTACAAATTTGACTATAAGATCGGAAAATTTGAATCGGCCAACAATTTTAAACTCCACCCTTTTAGAGACTAATAAATCTTTCTCATATTCCGCTTCAAAAGGATTATTTAATAGTACAATAATATCTATTTACCTCAAAGAAGCAGTAAATACTATCTGATAAGAATCGTGGTAATTTACCATCGACAGATTCTATATCTTTTGAGAATCGTGATAAAATACGGCCAGTTGGCGTTGTGTCGAAAAATGATAGTGGCGAACGTGTGATATTTCTTAAAAGAAGAGCATGTAATATCATTGCAGCATGCAAGCATCCAATCCATGGAATCAAATCGCAGAAGAAAGATGCCAATGCTGAAAAAATCATACAAGTTGTTTGTCAAGAGTAAATGAGATGAAAAAATAGAATAGTGGCTATGTTGATATGAATGCTGCAATGGCAGACATATGTAAAAAATAAATATGATCTGTGGATCAAAATAATGAATTACAGCTGATAAATAACATTATAAATTCTAGTATTATCTCAAGATCAGTGAATCATTTATAGGGAAGTAATAAAGTAATAAATTCGGGTAAACTATAGAAGTCAGATAATTACTTAATATAGTTAGCCTTTTCAGAGTCCATGTTATATCATCTAACAAAATACAATAATTTTCTATTTCTGCGAAAAAACACTCTTGTGACAAATTAACAGATGTTAATTGGTGTTTACATTTTTATAATACGTTAGCAAAGTGTATATAAATTATTTTACACTGAAAAGTATAAAAGAGCATAGGTTGAAACAGCTAAGCAGAAGCGAAAGCAATAAGTGCACATTTAAAAAATCTAAAACTGAAAATTAGTGGGTTATAAAAGTATTGATTGGCTATATTTGCAAATGAGATTGACTATAATTGGAAATGAAGATTGGTTATAGATTATAGATTATAAAAGACTAATGCGATTCTAAAGTCTCATCAAAGTCTATTTTTAATAAATAAAGATCAATCGTCTTCAAATTAGCGAAATTGTTATAAATGCAACTGAATTGATATAAATGCAAAATCCATAATATATATATATATACCATACAATTCATATCCAGTTCGAAAATTTGATATTATTGTCTTAGAAGTAAAAACATTTTTTTTTTACTAAGTAGTGGTTTGCAGTTCAATGTTATAATTTGATAATTAGGAGCAAACGTATTATCTCTTAATGCTATGCTGTAAAAAAAAAACTGCAAAGCATATTTAATATTTTGATATTGTAAGCAATTTAAAAAATGAAATGACAAACATGTTTTAAATTTTGTGACAAAGCACAACACTTTAAAGATATTGCTCACGAAACAGATGCAGCTATTAACGAGGCTTGAGCTAATCAATATAGAATGAAACTCAATGTTACCCAACTAAAAAATAAATTTCGAATCTTCATTCAAATTGATACTTTATTTGGTTATCAATTTATACGAAGATAGAAAAACTGGATTACACCTCATTTTGCTATCATAGGTAGGTAATCCAATAATAAGACCTACAATCATGGTGATAAAACTAAAATGTTGTTTGGAATATATTGTTAGAAAAATAATTTCTCACACAACTTTTTTTTGTTGAAAATTATTGGTGATAAATCGTAGTTATTCTGATTTTATTTATTCTATTACGATAACTTGCTTAGTTTTAGAAAATCGTTGGGCAAGCTTGACTATGCATTCGACAAAACCGATTATGTTTTGATGTTTTGATCGATGACTCATGGCCTGACTGAGTAGTACTAATATTTAAAAAAAGGGTCAATATGTAGATAACCACAAAAATGAGTCGTTCTCTTGACATGATATATAAGATGGAATAAAGTAGCGATAATGGACTAAGTTATTGATTAATAAGGCAACGACTAACTAACTGGGAGGAATATAAAAGGAAACTCTCAGAATACCCTTTTAGAGACTAATAAAACTTTCTCATATTCCGCTTCTAAAGGATTATTTAACAGTACAATAATATCTGTTTACCTCAAAGAAGCAGTAACTACTATCTGATAAGAATCGTGGTAATTTACCATCGACAGATTCTATATCTTTTGAGAATCGTGATAAAATACGGCCAGTTGGCGTTGTGTCGAAAAATGATAGTGGCGAACGTGTGATATTTCTTAAAAGAAGAGCATGTAATATAATTGCAGCACGCAAGCATCCAATCCATGGAATCAAATCGCCGAAGAAAGATGCCATTGCTGAAAAAATTATATAAGTTGTTTGTTAAGAGCAAATGAGGTGAAAAAATCGAATAGCGATTATGTTGATATGAATGCTGCAGTGACAGACATATATATAAAAAAAATTATTTGTGGATCGAAATAATGAATTTCAGCTGACAAATAACAGGATCAGTTCCTATATTATCTCAAGACCAGTGAATCATTTATAGGGAAGTAATAAAGTAATAAATTCGGGTAACCTATAGAGGTCAGATAATTACTTAATATAGTTAGCCCTTTCAGAGTCCATGTTATATCATCTAACAAAATACAATAATTTTCTATTTCTGCGAAATCACACTCATGTTACAAACTAACGGATGTTAATTGGGTTTTACATTTGTATAATACGTTAGCAAAGTGTATATAAATTATTTTACACTGAAAAGTATAAAAGAGCATAGGTTGAAACAGCTAAGCAGAAGCGAAAGCAATAAGTGCATATTTAAAAAATCTAAAACTGAAAATTAGTGGGTTATAAAAGTATTGATTGGCTATATTTGCAAATGAGATTGACTATAATTGGAAATGGAGATTGGTTATAGATTATAGATTATAAAAGACTAATGCGATTCTAAAGTCTCATCAAAGTCTATTTTTAATAAATAAAGATCAATCGTCTTCAAATTAGCGAAATTGTTATAAATGCAACTGAATTGATATAAATGCAACTGAATTGATATAAATGCAAAATCCATAATACATATATACCATACAATTCATATCCAGTTCGAAAATTTGATATTATTGGCTTAGTAGTGGTTTGCAGTTGAATGTTATAATTTAACATTTAGGAGCAAATGTATTATCTTTTAATGTGCTGCAAAAAAACTGCAAAGCATATTTAATATTTTGATATTGTTGCAAGTTAAAAAATGAAATGACAAACATGTTATAAATTTTGTGAAAAAGCACAACACTTTAAAGATATTGCTCACGAAACAGATGCAGCGATCAACGAGGCTTGAGCTAATCAATATAGAATGAAACTCAATGTTACCTAACTAAAAAATAAATTTCGAATCTTCATTGTGATGGATTGTACATTCAAATTGATACTTTATTTGGTTATCAATTTATACGAAGATAGAAAAGCTGGATCACGCCTCATTTTGCTATCATGGGTAGGTAATCCAATAATAAGACCTACAATCATGGTGATACAACTAAAATGTTGTTTGGAATATATTGTTGGGAAAATATTTTCTCACATAACTTTTTTTTTGAAAATTATTAGTGATAAACCCTAGTTATTCTGATTTTATTTATTCTATTACGATAACTTGCTTAGTTTTAGAAAATCGTTGGGCAAGCTTCTATCTCAAGAAATCGTATAAGAAGAAAGCTTATTGACATCAAAGTCAATATAAACTGTGTATATTACTCAATCACTAGGCAGATTGGGGGGAAAAATTAGCTCTATCAACGCGTATTAAACATTTTACACATTTTTTGCAAACTTAGAATGTGGAAATTTCCGAGGGCAAATAAATTATTCAACGTTCTATTCAACATTATCTCTCAGAATACAACAATGAGATGAGAAAACTAAGGAAATTCAGGAGAAAAGCTTGGGCGCCTTCTGCGAAAGTCTCAATAGCATTCCAGAGACTGCTAAGATGCAGAAAGCTCTGTATAAAGGCTACTAAGGGCATATAGGACTACTTAGAACTCCAGATGGAGGGATGACGACCACGTTTAGTGACACACTGGAAGTGCTGCTTAGAACACACTTTCCAGGATGCAAAATCAGGAGCAGCGATGGTGCTGAGGAAGAAGAGGAAGGCCCTGATCGGACACCTCACTCACCTTTGATTAAACAAATCATCACGTATGAAAAGGTTGAATGGGTAACAAACTCCTTCAAACATTTTAAATCACCAGGATCCGACGGAATTTAACCAGCTCTGCTACAAAGAGTCATTCTGGTACACATATTTAGAGCGAGCTTGGAACTCAGCTATATACCAAAATTATGAAGACTGGCGCGGGTTGTGTTCATCCCTCAGGGTGACAACAAAGCAGCCAACCTGCGAAAATCATACAGGGTAATTAGCCTAACATTTTTCAGATTAAAGACCATGGAGAAATATATATAGATGCTTATATATAGATGCCATTTCACAGATTTTAATTTGCCAACCAAAAAGGGCAAACATAGAAGGAGCCATAAACATAGAAGGAGCCTTTGACAACAAGACATGACTCGCCGTACCACGCTCTCTAGAGCAGGGATGCCCCTCAAAAAGTACCAAAGTGGGCGAGTAAAATACTGAGGTATCGAGGTGTTTGCGAAGCAGGGAGAGGCGATGTTAAGGGCGGACACTAGGAGGGACTGTCCGCAGGGAAGGGTATTATCAAGTTGATGACCTTCTCGTAACTCTCAATAACTTAACTGCTCTCGGCTACGCGGACGACATCAATGTAATAATAAGAGGCTCACAAAAGGATGCCTTGAGATTCAGAATACAAAAAGCCTTAAATGAAAGAGCCCAATATTGCGAAGAAGAGGGTTTATCCATTAATCCTCAGAAAACTAGCATAGTACTATTCACCAGAAAAAGAAAAATCGAAATTGGAGTCCTAAATATTATTCAGTCGTATGCCTGCAGAAAGAGGTAAAATATCTAGGAATCCACCTAGATAGGAAACTCACCTGGGACAGTCATCAGAGCAAAACGACACTGAAGGTCACTAAGGACCTCTGGACGACAAAACAAATGCTTCAACACAATTGAGGACGATCTACAAGGCAGACACTATGGGCATACAAACAAATGGTGTGACCTATCATCCTATATGGAGCTGCAGTGTAGTGGGAGAAAACCACAAAAAACTGCTACTAGTAGGCTCAACAAGCTTCAAAGTATGAATTGCCTGCTGATTACAGGAGCAATGACCTTTACCCCAGCGGCGGGAATGGAGGCCTTTCTAAACCTAGAACCACCACACCTCGAAATTCAGGAGGAAACCGCAAAACTGGCTATTAGCCTACAACAGGCCTACAGGTACAAATCAGGAGACCTTAAGGACACCTCAAAACTCTGGAAAACATCAGGCCCATAATGGAAATGTTGAACTTCAGCCATTAAATGAAGACCAAAGTAGCCTTCGGGAAGAGGTTCAAGGTCACAATTTCATCAAGGGACAAATGAGAGGATGGCCCACCTCCCTCGTACAAAGGAGCGCAAATGTGGTATGCGGAGGCTCAAAGATGGATTGTGGAGTAGGAGCATAGATCGTAGATCCCAAGTGCAAAATGCTTTTCTTTCTTCTGTCAAGCAGAACTATCTGCCATACAAACTTGGAGCAAGAAAAAGATCGAAAGCTACTGGCTTAATTTGAGGGTTTAAAACACTCAAAAAAGTACCTTGGCTTCGACAAAGAAAAATAGCAAAAGAAACAGTGGCTCTCTGCAAAAGTGGCATAAGAGCTCTATATGGAGCACTGGCAGGTCACTTTCCCTGCAAAAAATATCTCCATAGAATATGTAAGGACCAGGACGACTGCAGTAGATACTGTGGGGAAATAACAGAGTGTGTAGAACATCTTCTCACACTTTGTCCAACACTAGCGAGATCATTAGAGCTCTTCGGCTCTGCTCCTCCCTCCATAAGGGACATGACAAATGTACCGTCAGGAACCATATCCAGGTTCATAAGAAGCCTGGACATCGTGCAGGACATAACACAGAGGTGGCACCATAGACCCAGGAGGTGGCAGTGCTAGGAGCTTTCTGGACCCACTGCAGGCTATCAATCAATCAAACAATTCTAAGTAAATTTTTTGAAAGAATCCTTGATTAAATCCGTGAAATTTGTGAATGAGCAGCGAATCAGAATATTATAAACTATAGAATATATACCACAATAAAACTATGCATTTCAAATTTACGTTAGATCCCCATTGTATTAATTTAATTAATTATTGATTTAATGAATTCACTCTAGTTGTTTTATTTATTAAGATTAAATTAAAACGTGATTATATACATTTCAGGAAACACGAAAATCGGACAATTGGCAAAAACATGCAAAAACAAACGTTAAATATTTTAGTCACATACCTTAAACAAATTATTCATAGTAGTTCTCAAACAGTCCATCATATGAGATTCTACTCTGTTTATATCGTTAGCACATCTATCTAGAATACGACCACGAGGCGTTGTTTCGAAAAAACTCGCAGGAGCACGAAAAATTCTTTTCAATAACGTTTCATGTAATTTGTTTGAAGCATTTAATGTTCCAATTGCTAATGTAACAAAGCCCATATAAATTCCGATTACTGTATTCATGGGAGAGAACTTAGTTTATTTTAGATAAGTTATAGCATAGTTAAGAATTAAAGAGCAACTTTTATGTAGCTGTTAGCTTTTTGTGTTAATAGATTTTATTTTGAAAGAATATTTGGTTAATAGTTTTGAAAGTACACAAGGTGATAGTATTGCTGGTGATTGAAATATAGTATAGTAGTTAGTAAATTGTAAAGGTTTTTTACACAGTACAATGCTTGTCAAATTGGCTGGTTCCGTAAATCTAGTGTTAAAGCTGTAATTTGTGAAGTATGCTACGTAGAATATTAATCAGACGATCTTTTAAGGAAATATGTCAAAAATGAGTATCGTTACATGGTTCATTACGTTCAATGATTCATTAGATATATAATGGAAGGAAAACTTTTTGTTTCTGGGGACGGTGACATTAGAAAGGCATCAGTCCAGTCGGATTAAATGTTAGTTTTATTAGATGCGTTTTTTTGCTCCGGTACAGAACAGAATAGAACATTGACGCAAAAAACCATCCATCACAGAACAGCTGATGCATTCGTTAAGCTTTCTATAGGTTGCTGTATTCGCTATGGTAGCGCAAAACAGCTGAAAATAAAGGCAGAAAATAGCGATTATAAACTACCACAATCGATAGAAAATAGAAAAAGAACTAACAGAAAATTGCCTTTCTTAACTTTTTACACATTATGAGGGCTTTTTCGAATTTCCTCACTACCAAAATATTCAAAATAACCTTGAAAAATCCAAAGCTACTTCACAACAAAAAACTTCTCATGAGCTTTTCTTTAAGTTCGGTTGCCCAACAAAACAATATTATACAATAGAATATAACTATATACTAGGAATCATAGAAGAGTGATTGTGCAGAGAGAGAATGTTTTTGTTATCATTCGAACTTAAAAGGTAAGACTATATTAAAACTTCCGTTTTGAAATTTCGACATCTAAGTTTATAGATTCGCAGAAATAACGGATACCACATAAAAAGAGAGAATACCGACAATATTCTGAAGAAAATTTAATTCATGGCAAAAAAAATAATTTGAAGTAGTTCAAAACTATCAAAAATACATGTTTGAAGCGGTTAATATTGTGATGTCGACAGTGCTCACAGTACGGATTTTTTGCAGGCGGAGTATACTGGGCGGAGTACACATTTGTTTCAATTTGTGTTCGGTTGCCAAAAAGTCTGAAAGAATTTGATATGCGCAGTCATATAAGCGGTCGAAAAAGAAGAAGAATGTACTGCCGAAAAAGAAAGGAAGAAAGAAAGTTTCAATGAGGAATGATACTTTAATGCGACTTTAAAAAACTGCGTATAATTGCTGATGAAACCAGGAAATGTATGAAGAGCTGTGGATAATAACAAATTGAATATGAAGATCTGCGGATAGTAACGAATTTATCCGATTAAATTGCATATTTTTCCTTGGTTTAACGTAAGAAATAATAGTAATTTGACAACAAACCAAGCAAATCAAAAATTCACAGGAGAAATAGCCTTTATACATATACCTTAAATCAAAAACAAGAAGCATCAATTGTGGGGCATTTGTATTATATCGACTAATAAAACAAATATAAAGAAAGCATAGGAAATTCTTATACCTAGATAACTAACTTGCAATAAAATTTATTCTACAGTGAGACCTGGTCACTGGGATCTGAAGGGACCTAAAATTTTTTATCACTTGTAGAGGCTTTTCATTTACCCAGTTTTCCAAATAGGCAGGTTAACATGACAGTTGTCTTATTTATTGAGGGTCCCACTATGATAGGTCGAAATGTACCATTTATCATATAAAGAGATGGAAAAAGTGGGCTGCTGGTCATTTTCGTTGCTACTACAAGCGGCCATAATCTGATGAATTGTCTCGCTTATACGGGTTATTGAGCTACGAAACATCGAAAAAATCTATGAAATCTAATCTCAGTTAACAAGGTTTGAAAATTCCCAGTAACATAGGTATTTCAATGCAAAAGTGTCGGGACCTCATTGTAATTATCAATAACAGAGGTTTCTCACATATCCAGGGCCCACTTAAACAGGTTTCACTGTACTATGTTAGTTGGATGCTACAAATCCGTACACGGCTGTTGGCAGCCAAAAAACCCTTATTTAGTCTATCAAAACTATTTCACTCAAGTTTCTACAATAAGTCTAAGCTCTGTCTGCACAAGACATGGTATTGCCTGTCCTCATTTATTTGTCGGAAACATGAGTTTTTAGCAATAAAAGTTACGAGCTCTTGTCCGACGTATATTTGGCCCCCCGACATAAGGATGGACGATTCCGAAGCCTATAGAACAACGAAATATATGAGCGATATGGTAACCGTGAGGTCTATAATAAGTCCAAGCTCAATAGGCGATAGTGGGTTGGACACTTAACTTACATGAGCGAGGAAAATCCTGCTCGAAGAGTTTTATTGGATTAGGATTATTGAAAATAGACGCCAAGGCAGGTTCTGTCTTTGATGGAGCGATGACGTACGCCAAGCCACCAAAGAAATATAAGGAAAAACCGAAGGTGAATTCTCTACTACGGCGACCTTAGACCGATCTATTAGTTGCTGCGTCGTTGATGATGATGTTAGCTGTAAGATACATAACTGATGTAATATCTACCAATAAGTAATCCACACTTAGTATATTACACTTAGTAGTTTCTGGGATTAAATTGAAAATAGAAACCTAATATGACAGTTGCAGCCAGCCTATACAACTGACAGAGCTGGATAGCATTGATAGGACTTGTGAGGGATTGATATGACAATCGATTTGGCACGTGTTCTATTTTGCAGACATCTCTCAAGAAAGTCTCCTTCATAAAACTATTTGATCAGATCTAGAACAATACTAAGTAACTAACGTTGAATGATCACAAAATACTAGAAACGATAAATACATGAATAAGCAAATATTCCCATATTAATTTGATATACAGCAACTCTTTTCAGTAAAATATGTAACACAAATTACACTATCGATTACAATCACTTACTCCATTAATCAGTTAACTTTGACTTAATTTCGACTTGATTCACGAACTAAATTTGATATCTAGTTTTAAATAATTGTAAATATCATACATATCAATGTCCAGTACGTGAAAAACGTATATGATATCTTCAATTGACGGTTGAAACCTATATAACATCATAGAGCCATATAAAGTTTCTTCAAAAAACAATGAATAACTCTCAGAGATTTGCGAGTTAAATCTGTTATTTTATAAAGAAATTAATATGTGCATATATGTGCATATATGAAAGGCTTTTAATAGTTATGTTTATCTTTTAATTTAATAGTTATCTTCAAGTCTTACTTTTGCTTATTTAAGACTATAGACTATATATTTATTCATATAACTGTATCCAATCAGCATTTACTTACTTTCGCAATATTCATCTGAGAAGTATTTCGGCTGCATAAAAAACAGTGCATTTATTTGTGGAAACGACGAATTCTTATATATATATATATATATATATATATATATATATATATATATATATATATATATATATATATATATATATATATATATATATATATATATATATATTCGTAATATGAATGGACCCAGTTCCCAATGAATTTAAATCGCTGTGCATGCTCTTAAGGACTGACATCATAATAATTGACATACTTTCTATGTCAGATAAAATATTTGTTAAAGTTTAACCACATTGTGTTAATAACATTAGTAACATATAGCATGCACATATAGTATGCATGACGTTCTGATTTGATTTTCAATAGATAGTTGTGATTGTTCGCATGCAAAATAAATAATTTGAAATATGCAATGTTAAATATAGCTAACAGTAGGATAGACGACACTTAAGTAAATTTAATCAAGATTCATAGAAGCATCTGCTCAAGTGCTTGAAAGATTTTTTGCAATGCAGATTACTTAGAGAAGCTCTTATTTAACAGCATCATGATAGTGAAGCATATTCCCAAACCATACTAGGATATACATTTTCTATACCATCCAGACTTAATATAGTACATGTACATATCAAACAACCACAATACCGAAAACAAACATGACGTCATGGCATGTACAGTTGCAGGCAATTCTTCATCAATATCATCTATATCCTTGCTGAATCGATTCAATATTCTTCCAATCGGTGTAATATCGAAGAATGCTGGTATCGGGGACCGCATAACATTTCTTAGAAGCTTGTTATGTATTTTACGTGCTGCATTAAATGCTCCAATATACAAACACATAACCGTCACAAAAATGAAAAACGCTAAACAAACAAAACGTACAAACAAATATATACATTAGGGCCTAGAAATATATACAATTAGAAGCAAGCAGGGATGAATTTCTATCAGCGCTGAGTTTTGGGAAAAAATGTTAAAATCAATGTTGACCAACTTAATATTAATTCAGCGAAAATGTAGAGAAAAACATGTTCTTATAAAGTAATTTTATGTTTTTTTAGTTTCCAGATATGTTGTAAATCAAGTAATAAAGTGATCGCAGAATAATCGAAAAATAGAAAGGAAACGAGCTATTTACCACCAAAGCTTGCGAAAGCCAGACTCGCATAACATGCGGAAGAACGTTATCAACAACGTCAACATCTTTTGAAAAACGATTTATGATTCGACCAATTGGTGTTGTATCAAAAATCTGTAGTGACCATTTCATGACATTATGGATCATAGTCAAATGCATTTCACGGGCTGCGTAGAGAGTTCCCAAAGCCACAGTTATTGATGCCACAACTTGTGTGACAGCTAGATTTTTATGATAAAAATTTTATGATGAATTTTTTGAATTTATGCTTTCAAAGGATGATTAAAAAAAATAGATTATTTTTTGTGGATAAAATTAAAATAATATCGTAGATTATTATTGTATTTTGTTATTTTTAGTTTAGTTACTTGCGAAAAGAAATATACAAGTTATGAGATGGCAAGTTGAACATTAAGCGTATTTACAAGATTTTCAACTCTTCAGAAAGTTCGGGAAAAAACCATTATGATGAATGTGTAAACGATGCAACTTTTTATTAAACAGTTGTCGAAAATTTTGAAAGTACGCAAACCATTTTAGAAAATAGAAAATGCGATTAAATCGAAATGTATGTGGTTGGCTGAGTAAAAGCTGAAAATCATTAACATACCTTGTCCAACGCCGAATCCTCCATAAACTCCTAAGTACATATCACGAACAGCTGTATCATTTGCTGCTGATTTATCGTTAGACCATTGACTGAGCCACAAGTTTGAACCGATCGAGAATCCTTGGAAAGTCATATTCAGGAATACCGTTATTAAACATATTTTCCACCCAATACTTTTCAGATAATGTTTATATACGGCGAATTTAACCTGAGAAACAGACAAATCAATTAGTAATCATTCTTGTTTATAAGTGCATAAATGATTCACCCCTCCCGTTTCGGATTTCTCTTGTTCAATTAGTTTAGCTTTGTCCTGATTGGGTTTCTTCTCAGGTGTGTCTGATTTCACTGAATTCGATCGTTCCGTCGATCTTCGTTTCCGAACACTATCACCAGATTCCAAATTACTACGTGATCCAGAAATTGAACTGAAATACAAAATTGGATTAAATTTTGGTCTCGTTGTGTGATTTGGTTTATTTTACGCTGTATCTGATTGACTGTCTGAGCTACGTTGTCGACTTATAGCTCTCTCTAATTTGCCAAGCAATTCAGAGTCGGGAAGTGTTCCTTCCAATTGTTGTTTAATTTCATCAAGATCTATAATCATAGAAAATAGAAGTGATTATTATTTAGACAAATATAAAATCTAATATTAATTTTGAGATGATTTAACTCTATACTTTTTGCACAGTCGTACCTTACTTTGAATTTAATTATTGGCAAATAATCACGAATAGTTTTGAACATTCAAGAGATTTCAGGGAGCAAGTTCGAATTTCCACACTTTCACCGTTATGTAAAAAGTTATTACGTTGGAAGTTCGGGGGTCAGGTGTAAGCATCAAATGCAATACAAATGTAAGTTAAGTGTGTGTACCCCAGTGGGTAGTCAGTAAAGCATTTCCTCACCCGCAAGGACCGGGAACTGAGCCGTTGGGACTAAACATTTCATACTCCAATTCGAAGTTTTTCTGGCGCTGTTTAATTTCTCCCAGGAATAACAAAAGGCTGCAGTGTTGTCTCAACTGAGTGAATTGTCGTGGAAAAAGGTCATCTAGGCAACTATCGTGGGTGCCTGGCCTATAAAGATATGGTGACCAGTATCGAGGCGAAAAATATTTGTCGCGATCAGTTCAGAAAGTGTCCTTAATAGTTTGTAAAGCAGAGCGTTGTGAATTAAAAATTAAGTGACATTTCTTATATTTCTTATAATAGAAACAAAACTTTCAAAATATCATAGAGGTCGCTTCAAAGCGCACAAAACAGTACCAGACAACCAAAACCGTGATACCGTTTAATTAACTAGAAGTAACTCGAACATGGAAGCCTTAATGGTGCCGAAAATAGTTAGTCGTGCCCAAACTATTCGCAACAAGGCAAAAAAAAACTCGCTATCTCGTATCGAACCCCTAAGATTACTTTTAGCTCATCTCTGAGGTATTGATTTTCACGAATTTCCATGTTTTAATCCTTATTTGCAGCGTAACAAAACAGCTGCAAAATCCGCATATCACCCCATAAGATATCTTTTCGCCAAAATGATGGGCATTACGACAAAGGCTACATCCTCATCCTGAAATACCTGTTCCAAGTCTATCGGGGCAGAAGCGGAGATGTTTGAATGGAGAATTCTGCGCTTGTGCACTAACAGGTTTTACAACCCGATAGCTACAAGGTGTTCGAAAAATATATTAGGAGATAGAACTTGAGCCACTCAGGGACCGGGTTGTAGCATTGACGACAAGAGTTTACGCAGAAACAGAAGGTTATGAAAACGGGCTGATTCAGGGCATCAGATGCACGAGTGGCTCTAATGGGCCATTTATATGTCTGGCGGAGATAGTAGGGCAACAGCAACTAATGGACATACTGTTCGAACTTACAGGCTTCTCGACAAACTTTAGGGGATATATTTATTTTTAGTCAGGTATAAACTAGATTTAGTTCAGCAAATTAAGTTAGCTCTTAAGTAATATATAGCTAAGATAACGCCAGGTATTGTGGAACCTCGGTAATCTTTTACATGCGTAAACAAATAAATATTGTCATATTAAAAATGTGCAACACGAGAAGAGCCGGTAGGCCAATATAGATTAGCCACTAAATTTAAGATTTATTAAATAAAATACACCGAAGTTAATCAACGTATGTACAATTAAAAATAAATATTTACTATCTAACTTTGCTATGTCTGTTGGCTGACTTTCCTGTTGATCTCCAGTGCAGATTTTTTGGGCACTGTTCTTTGAAATGAACTTATTTGGTTAAATTTATAACATATATCCACTAAGGAAACATGTTACGATATTTTACACGCTCAGAAGGTGGCTTGGATAAGTAAGAAGAGCATTGCCTGACTGCATCTCTTGCGAAAAAGTTAATATTGACATCCAACATGTGCAAATTATGCAAGTCTACCGTCGACCATATTCATAGCAAGTGGGCAACTCTAAGTAACAATCACCTCGAAATTTTAGGCTCTTAGTGCTTTCAAGAAATACTAGATATGCCAAGTCGGCTGGTTCAATTTAACTACTCCCTGAAAGAGCTAATTAATTAATTATTTAAGATCGAATAAGCTCCAACTGGAAGCCTAATGCAGCTAATTTACAGAGAATTTCGCCCAACGGGTTATTCTCTTCATAAACCGGATGTCAAGTTTCAATGGATTTTTTTACATAAAACTCAGTGACGCGAAACATTATAGTTACACATAACATGAAAATAAAGATAATAATATCCTATGTAACTATCGAACTATATTAGTTACGTTATTATTACCTTCTTCCTCTGGATTGACTTCCTGCAAATGTTGAATCAAAAACTCGGCAAATGCTCCTTTCTTTTCCAACAGTTGTTGATATGTTCCCGATTCACTCACTTCACCCTCTTTCATCACATATATATTATCAACTTTCGGCAAATATGTAATACCGTGCGTAACAAGAACTCTAGTTTTCTTTGCTAGTAAACCATTCGGCCCCACTACTTCTTCGAAAATATGCTTTCCAACATGCGAATCAACCGCACTCAATGGATCATCCAATAGATAAATATCAGCATCATTATAAACAGCACGAGCCAGTGAGACACGTTGTTTTTGTCCGCCTGACAAATTTATACCCTTTTCACCGATTTCAGTGGCATCACCAGCCGATAAAATTTCAATGTCTGGTTTAAGAGCACAAGCTTCGATAACTCGATCATATCGTTTTTTGTCGTATGGTTTTCCAAACAGGATATTATCACGAAGCGTAGCATTTTGAATCCAAGCTTGTTGTGGAACATATGCCATTCGACCATAAGTATTGACACGACCAGATAATTTGTCCATTTCGCCGAGCATTGCAGACACTACAGAACTCTTGCCCGATCCAACGGTGCCCACTAAGGCGATGAGTTCATTTTTCGCGATACTGATGTTGATATTACGCAAGCAAAGTTCTTCATCGCCCCATGAAAAGTTGCCATTATCAATTTCAACCGGATAAGCTGGAATGCAATTGGAAATTAGAAATTTTGGTATTGCGTTGAAAGCATTTGAGAAATATTACCCTCATTAGGCTCGTGATGAACATTGTTTGGATCCAGTTCTTCACTGTTCATAAATTTGTTGATACGTGTCACAGAAACTTGAGTCTATAGGATCAAAATTATGTTAGAGTCTTAAAACGTACAAGGGTCCATCTACGTTTTCGCGTCTCAAATTGTTTTTACACATACTGGATCGAAGGTTTCAATGGATTTTTTACGTGTTGCAGAATGTGTTATAATCCAGTACATTTTTGCTATTGTTAAAATACTTTAAAAGTGCATGAAGTTCTAGGTGTTTATAAATTTTCAGTGTTTTTCAAATGGGACTATATTTCAACTCTAATTTGAGAACGTTTAAAGGTGGACGGAGCCGCATTTTTTCATAAACTCAACTACAATTGAAGCAAAACTCCTTAAAAAAGTTAAGCCAAAAATTATGTTAAAATTATGCTTGCAATCTCAAAGCATGAAAATTATATTTTTCTAGTAATTATTTACGCACTTGAAAGGAAAAGTCATTATGAGCAGAAGAGTCTACTTTCACCATTTAGAAAGAGACGATAATAGCTATAAATCTACTTATTTTGCTTCAATTTCAATTAAATCTATTTAGAGAAAACTGAAAAATATTAAATGTGTGCAGAAGATATGCAGTATAAACCTATTTTACAGCTTTTCAAGTACTTACGTAATTCAAAAGAAAAAATATATATACTTGAAATTTAAAACCCAGCTTTGTACACATTATCTTCACACACATTATGAAAATGTATGAAAAGAAACTTACTTGGACCATATTAGTGATGAGCATTGGTAACATAGCAAGAGGAAAACGTAATATGTTGAATAGAGATAGAGAAACAAAAGCAGTTGTCGCATTTAGTTCGTTGTTTTCGTCAACTAGTACGTAAGTACCGAAAGTAACCAATGAAACCTAGATGCATAAAATTTAAAATGAAAATGATTTACGTCCAGTTATGGGGTGTCAAATAAATGAATTTTATTGTTTAATGTGTAAATAATCTTCGAAATGGTTCGAATGGATCCAATTTTATGCAGTATGCAGTCATGGTTTCGTCGTGACTTCGATGTGGTAGAAATAGGAAAATAATGCCGAATGTTTAGAGAAAGTTGAAAACAGGCTAACAAGATCGTTCAAAACCTTTCACCGAAATGGTAACATTATGAGTGGTATTTTACCTCGACAATGTAAACAATAAGCAGCGGTAAAACTGCAAGTGGATATTTCATAATGTCGAACAAAGCTAAACTGACGAAAGCCTTTTCGGGTGTTAAAACATGATCGTCACCGGTATACACGTATGTTGTAAATGTAACTAGTGTAACCTTTTATGTTTTTATTCACGGAAATATAAAATTAAGAAAGAGATTTTTTATTAAATAAATATAGTGATATATATCTTCAACAAAAAAATGCTTTGGGTGATGAAATTGTTGATGAGTTTCAGTGACCATTTTTCGGAAAATATCAATAGGTTTGCATCATCATAAAATCGAAACCATGATATTCAAAGCAATTAAAAGTGTAATATAAGTTTCTTGATTTTCCCTTCTAGATTCAGCCAGTTGATTGTAAAATATTTTTTTTAACTGGATTTTATGCGCAAAAGGTGGCAAAACCTTATTCCTCCGTTTCTTTTTTCTTTTTTGATCAAATATTTCTAAATCTGCAAATATTAGCTCCATCGGTAGAATGGAAATATTTTAAAATGTATCGTTTTCCTGTTTGGTGAGTTTTCAAAATGACACTAATGTACTTCAAAAATCTTACCAAAAATGGTGCACACGACCATAAAAATGATGTTCCAGCATTTAAGTACGCAGTTTGTTTAAGTACGTTGATTTCTTTATCACGAATATCCAAAACTAGTTTTTCGAAACTGGGTTCCCATGCGTAAAGTTTAAGTACCTAGTAAAAAGAATTTCAATAAGACCACAGCTATAATCTTCTTCAAAAATACAGTACCTTCATTCCACTAAGAACTTCATTCATGAGCTTAACTCGCTCATCCTTATTCTTCATCTGCCGAACTTGAAGAATCTTAATTTTGTTAGCAATAAATCCATTGATCGGAATCAAAAATATCATAACGGCCAACCCGGCCAAAACTGACGGTCCCAATATTTCCCAGAGAAAGTACAAGGCAAATCCAATTTGAAACGGTGCAGACCAAATCATATTCAGATACGTGGTTAGGTCCATGAAACGTTGAGCATCGACTGCCATCAAATTAACAATTTCTCCAACAGTTGACTCCTTTCGGGAACTATTCGATATAATCAAGGCCTTGCGATAAATCGCATTAATCAGAGCAGTACGAATACGTAGGCCAACGATAAACATCCGATGGAAATATTGTCCTAAAACCAGTGTCTGTATCGAAGTTACGACAAACATTAGAACAGCATAGAATATTCCACGCCATTCTGGTTCGGGATCTTCATTGAGATTGGACACGTAATTGATTATGAGACGTAATATTTGCGGCGACACAAAAGTCAAACAGTCTTGAACGAATTTCAAAAGTGATCCCAACAGAAACACTCCTCCGAATGATTTTATGATAGCTGGTAGAATTGATGCTTGTTTTTTGGCCTTAGACGAATGAGGTTTCGTGAAATTTACACTGGCCGAGTTTTTCGAGAATTTCGCGTTGGCGGAGTCTTCAGTTTGTGGTTGAACTTGTTGGACTTTTTGCACTGAACGATTCCAATGTTTCGCAAATATCGGCATGACCTCTTTAGATGAGTCTTCAGGCTTTAGACCCCATAGATCGCTAACTTCTAGAGGCTTCCGGAAACCTGTCCAGGCTAGGCTATCGAACCATTTATAAGTGATTTTCGAGAGGAAGCTGGCACTTAGCTCGGGACATTCTTTCTGTGAAGAAAATATGGATACATAAATTTTAGCAATTATTTTCAGTAAAGAAAAGTTTACATTCAATCAAATATTTTTAATAAAATATATGAACTACATAAAAAATTGTATTGCTGGGTTATTTCTTGTTATTTGCTAGAGCCCCGCAGAATTTTTATATATGTACACATAATCAGCAAAGATTGCAATGCTGCAGTTAGGGCTTTGAGAAATATCTGGGGTAAATATATTGAATATGGTCGAACTTAAACAAGAGCCGTTTGGGGGCTCCAGCAGATATGGAGACAGTTTGTGAGTATTTTAATTTTAGTGTAACATTATTCCTGGCAATTCGCACATTGCACGAGGCCTTAACGTTTGGCCGGCTCTTTCGCGGTGATTCAGGGGCGCATAAAATATCGAAGGCTATAAGTTTTGTGAATTTTCGAGTTGAAAATTTCACCTAATCAGTATCAATATCGGGTTCTATACCTTTAATTCTCACCAGAAACGTTTTGCAGCTTTCAACTGATACCTGTAGTATTGGCAACGCTGGCGGGAATTTACTTCTTCAGTCACTTTTTTGAAGACTTCTTCCGAAAAAAAAAACTAGATATTTATCTCAGAGACGTGAAAACTAGATATTTATCTCACAAACATCTGTTTTTCAACTGTAAAGCTATTTATGCGCAGCGAGCTTTTTTTTAGCAATAGCTTCTTTAGCAATAGTTACTTTAGCAAACATCTGTTGTGTTTAGCAATAGCTTCATTAGCAATAGCTACTTTAGCAATAGCTCAAATGATATGCAAATTCTATCAAGAATTGGCATATTATTTGTGCTATTGCTGTTGAGTGAATAGTTACTGCAGCAATTAATGAATTCTAAGCAATTGTTTAAGAAATATTCCAGTTTTTTTTATTCCTTCATATTTGATGGGGAATCGTGCGTGATTAAGTGCGTAGAGCAATCACTAGGAAATTCTGTAGCTGCGCATTTATTTTTAAACGGAAAATTATTTGGGCTGGCGAAAAAACTTTAAACGCATTTATTGCTACAACGGCGCACTAGCGCTTATTATTGCTGGTATATGGCTAAATTACACACTACAAATTGTATTTACTGCTGGTTAATGAAGTTGGCACACTTTGCACCGATTTAGTAGCAATAAAATAGCAGTTTAACATTTATTGACGCATAATATTTTTAACACCTGAATGTACTCGCGCTGCACTCGATATGCTTGTTATATGCTCGATATGAAAAGTTGCAGGTGAGCACCATTTAAAGCCAGCACACAATTACCAACATATAGAAAATCGGATATCTTTAAAAATTTGAAAACACGTATCCGCAATATAAAAAACTCACTTAATTTTTTATTTTATAGAGATATTTCGAAGCTAATAATTTATTTATTTATTATCAAACAGATATTTTATCAAAGATAAAATGTTTACTATACTGCCAAGTTTTTTACTTAAGTTTATTGTAGGACGCATTTTAGACTTACGTCTTTTACGCAAATTACTAACCTCTGTTGTTTCATATTTCGTATCCCGCGGCCTCTGATCACCAAAGCAATTGAGCAATAACAACGCACAACTTGCTGCAAAGGAAACCATGAAGCTCACGTACTTGTATTCCGCCCACGAGTCCACTATACCGCTTTCGTCGCGAGCGCTTTTCATTCGTACTTCTGTCCGGCATCTCGGTATGCTCAGTAAAGTGAACAAAAACCAAAATAGGAATATCAGTCCAGACGTTCTCACTCCATATTTTACATTGAAAACTGTGAGAACTGCTACAAGTGCCTGCAAGCAGTCAATACAGGTATTGATTAGTCATCGAAAATCAACATCAACCATGTTAGAATGATTTGTTTCATTAATTGTAATTTGATATTCTATATACTTACAAAACTCAAGGCCTTGATAAGTGGCGTATAGTAATCCACCGGTGCTATTGGACTATCACCCGTCCATGACAGGGCAGATATGATATCGGCCAAGCTTACAGCCAACAGGAACACAGTTAAGGCTAATTTACTTAAATTAAGCAGATTCCATGGTATATTTCTGTTTAAACTATTTCTTATGTAGTAAATATCTAAAAGTGCAAAAGACCATAAGAAAACGCACGGCGCCCAAACCAAAACTGTTTGTTCGAAGCATGGTAAGAAATCGGGGTCATAGGTATTCCATGTTATATTGATATTCTGAAATGAGATTTTTAAAAAAATTCATTGTTTTACGATCGAAGCTTCTCAATTTCACTATTATTGGCTATTCTAGTAAGTTCATAGATGAAAAAATCCTTACCCAAAACTCCGAGCCACAAAACTCGTCCATCGAGCTATTTGCCATGCCGACTGATTATGTTTAATTACGTCACTTGCTGAAATGTCAAAGCAGTGTTATTGTCAAGTGGTGTGAAATACATCATAATAATTGCTAGTTTCGATAGTAAAAGATAAGATAAATGCAACAATGTATTTGAAATTCCATTAAAACCACAAAATAGATTGGATGTTAGCTGTAGTGAAGAAAATAATTTACAACATTTTTCATTCAAATCGGCTACACAAATTTCTGAACGCTACCGGTAGCTCTACTACGCTTTTACTGTGGAATCTAGTAGATTTCAGTCATACGAATTCTGTCGCAGCTGACTAGTGTTCACTGACAAGTTGACTGCGCGCTAAACTTGCTGCTTGTGATTGTTCCTGGAATATTCTGTGCTAGTTTGTGAGCTTTTTGTGAAAACTGTGCGTAAAAATGCCGAAAAATAGCTATTTGGATGCGGATCCATCGATATTGGAAAATAATCTACGATTTGTAAAGGTAATTTGCTGTCTAGTTGTAAGGCGGTGCTATTGATAAAAAATATGGTATCGTTGACTTGCAGAATGATATGGAAGAAGAGTTCGAGAATATTTTCGGAACAGGGACAATAAAACAAGCCGAATTTACGCCGGAATCGAAAGTTGTCATGCCGACGCCAGGTAAGTGGAATTGTTATTATCTTTGAGAACGTTAAGTGGATGATCTGTTGTCTGATTAGACAGATATTATTTTTTTTTTGCGTCTCTCTAGCACCATTGAAGACAACAACTCCTGTCTTACCTGTCCCGCCAAAAAAGTGGTTTTTGCTGTAATCTGATTAGATACTTTATTTTTATAGGGGAATTTAAAATGTCTCTAATGGTAATACACCAATCGCTCGGCAGCAAAGTACTAACTACAATTAACTTATTAAATGTAGACGAACCGTCCTTATTGAGTAATTAACAGAGGCAGTAAAGATTGGACGCGAGAGTGAATATATAAAAGATTGAAACATATACTTTTCTTCCATCAATACATGCTTTTAAAAATGAATGTGACGTATAAATGCTTGTCATAATCACTTTTTGTTGGGGGAAATTTAATAAACATACAAATCTCTGTGTGGTTACGGGTAAAAATAGTTTTTTTTAAATATTAATTTTAAATTTTGAATTAAATGAGACTTTAGGCCGAATAGTTAATACCAGAAGTATTCCCATTTCATCATTAAATTAATGAAAAAATGGTTAAATTTACGAACGTTCGACCTTCTTGGATTTTTTTTTATTGCCAACCCCAAGATTGGCAATACGAGGTCTGGCTATTAAATAACGAGACTGCGCGCCTAGAGGGCGCCGTAGGGGGGTGCGGAAAAAAACGAGTAGTGCGTTGGGTATCTAGATATCTTGTCTATGCACGTACCAAAACACGTTCTCGTCACTATTATTGTATTTGTGCAGTAGAGGTTTGAAACGAACGAATTTTTTTCTCGTGCCGAAAACCATGTGTAACGAAAAACAGGAGCAACGTATCAATCTCAAATTTCTCGTAAAATTGAAAAAATCTCCAACTGAGTGCTATAAATTGTTGCAAGAGGCCTATGGGGACAATTTTCTATCTCGTGCGCGTGTTTTTGAGTGGTGTAAGCGCTTCAGTGAGGGCCGAGAGAGCACTGAAGATGACCAACGCCCAGGTCGCCCTGTCACTGTTTCAACTCCAGAAACAGTGACTAAAATCAACCAAATTGTGCGTGCAGATCGTCGAATGAGCATCTCGATGATTGCCGAGGCTGTAAACGCCGATAAAAAAAACGGTTAGACAAATTTTACGCAAGGAATTACACATGACAAAAGTCTGTGCGAAGTTCGTGCCAAAAAACCTGACGTGGATTTTGCACCAGGACAACGCACCTGCCCATAACGCGCTATCTGTGAAGCAGTATTTGGCCAGTAAGCGCACTCCAGTGCTCGAAAACGTTTCTGGCACGTTTTTTGTTTCCAAAGATAAAATCTGCTTTGAAAGGGACCCGATTTGAGTCGATGGAAGCGGTAAAGCAAAAAACGGCAGAGCTCCTAAAGGCCCTCACCAAAGAAGACTTCCAGCACTGCTTCGATCAATGGAAAAAACGTATGGAAAGGTGTGTGGCGAGGAAAGGGGAATATATTGAAGGGGAGCATTCGAATGTAGAATAATTTTTATAATAAAACCCTTTTTCGTAACCAGTCTCGTTATTTAATAGCCAGACCTCGTATGTTGTATCGAAAAATGCATCAATATAAAAACCACACAATGATATGATTTTTAGAGAATTAGGCTTTCACTTGATTAGTATAAAAATTATTAGAACTACAGCAGCAATTATTGGAATATACGGCAGAGAATATATGGGCTCAAATATATTATAAAATTTTTTGCACCAGCTTCTTTATGCTTTTGAATGATTTGAATGCATTTTTTGCGTGTTTTGTACCTAAAGAATATCTCCATATTTACTAACATTGATAATAATCACTGGCGCAGCAACCACTAGTCCAGACTTGTCGTACTCCAGAAGCTAATTTCAGACATCTCGGTTTTACGCCGCCGCACCAGGAAACTGGCCTTAGGTTTGATGTGCAATTTTACCGAGCACCGATATAACAAACTTGCATCGAAAAGCACCAAATACGCGCCCGTGCAAGCCATTACCGATGAACGGTAGCTGACCCCTGGTTTGTAGTCAACACATACGCGGCAGAGTAGAGGTTGAAAAACCATTAAGGTCCAAGTCCTCTTATCCTTCACAGGTGTTATGCCAAAGTATAGTGTGGCATAGCAATTAAAGCCAGCTTTTCGGTAGCTTTATCACTGGGAAACTATATACCTCCTGATACGTATTCTTCTGTGCGATTTTCATTGATGATGTGCAGCAAATGCATTGTTTCGATGATTTGCATGGTATTCGAGTAGTTCTGTAGTGGGACCAAAGCCAAAAGTCTTATAAATGTCTTGCGATCGTACAGGAAGGTTATTCAACCCAAGATTTCACCGCATTCTTTAGATGTTTTTATCTGATGGTCAGTTTAGATGAAGCTGTCGAAATGCCAACCAGGAAACTGCAAAACACCTCCGACAAAAGCGTGGCAGATGTATGAAATTCGTCCGCTTCACAGTTTTCCTATTAATCTGACACTCAAATTAGCTGCATCGACGAATGTCTTGACATATTGTTAAGAGACGCACGTCATTCGAGGATCAGCTTCGAGCAGGTGTAGAATCCAATAAAGGACTGGATTGTAGCTTGACTGTCAGTGAAAATGCAGATATTCATTATGAATATCTGATTAGAAAAGAGCCAATTGGTCGTTTTAAGAATCGCCAACACCTCCGCTTGAAAGACATTGCAGTAATCAGGCAAGTGCAAGAAAATCTTCAAATTTAGGTTAGTGGAAAATACAGCACACCCAACTCTGTACTTCAAACCCTTGAATCAGAGATTGTTTGGCAATAGTATAGTGGATATCCTCTGGAATAGGCATTCCGTGTACCAAGATTTTAGCATGACCCAGATTTTATCTTTGTCCAGGGGTTACAACAATGAAGTCTTACCGCAGCGCCGCACCTCGCATGTTGTGAGAAAAGCAGATCAGTAGATAGTCAATGAAGCAACTTTATGAGTGGTTTTGTTAGGGGCAGTACGAAATGCTGATGATTGAAAACCAACGCATCTTCTCTATTATTTTCTGATTAACAGCCTTAAGTATAGCTGGCCACCAAACTACTGTTCTGTACAGCGGATCTGGTTTCACTATACAAGTGTAAATCTAGGAGACGATACGAAACTGTTACCCTAAGTACACAGTTCCTTGTGAGCCCTTTTCGCAATATTTTCCTTTCATAGAAGCTCGGGGTCCAGTTTGAATCCTAGATATTTTACTTTGTTTGTGAGACTTATGACAGTTCTATTGAGCTTCAGTGAAAAGTCATCAATATAATTTTACTTTTATTAATTTCTCATCTACTTGCATGCGAAAACCTTGCTACAAAAATGAAAAGTTTAAGAACAGAAAAGAATGCACGTAAAATCAACTCAATGAAATATATCCGCACAGTAAAAGTAAAAAAATGGTTCTACAGCTTGAAAAATCGATCAGGAAATTACAATTTTAAATGTGTAACTTGATAAAAATTTGCAAAATTGGCTATATAAATAACTGATATCATTTGAATAGCATAGCCATATAAAACTATGGCTTTCGTTCAATATCCTATGAAAGACCTTAGAAATTGCAAAACCGAACAAAAGTTAGAGCACATTTTAAACTCATGGCAATTTCACAATAATTTGAAAACAATCAAATTTAATAAAAGTACCTTGAAACAACATCAGCAGTAGATAATATTTTGATTTAGTGCGAATATCTGAATAGGAAGATAATATGTTCGTAAGAAAATGAGATAAGAAAGACATGCTAATCATTTCGTAGTCAGATAGTGTGTACAAGCTTTAATTTTTCTAGTTATTGACGAAAATTATTTGTTTGAAAAGGTTTTTCACTGAAATTGTTGCAAGATATTCAACAGCATGAGCCAACACTTTTCCCCCACGATATCCTCAAAGCGTCCTTCAAAAACAGAATTACCAAGGCTTTCTTATCCTACTCTTTCTAGTCTGCCGGCCTAGTATCCTTTTTATGACTAGTTCATTATTTAATTTCGTTTTTGTTTTTTAAATTTTGTAATAATTTGGCTAATAATTTTTGAGTGCTCAACATTGTGTCCTACATGCTATTTGGCTAGTATATATTTATTTAATGTTGACTTATTTATTTGTATTATATTCAGTTGTTTAGTTTTTTATTTCATTTCATTTATATGTAATTTTTTTATAACTTATTTGGTGATAAATAAAATATAGTTTCCATATCATGAAAATATTTATGAATAATTTGCCGTTTGGAGCTATCATTATTTATGTGACTATTGTATGAAGGTTAGTTACCTTTCTAGTCGCAGTAGCTTTAGTTATAGAAGTTCCTAGTCTTATGAGAAAACAATCAAGAACTAATAGCAATACCACTATTTCTTGTATATCAATTTAAAAGATGAAAAGGCGAATTTAAAATATGACTCCTATCCCAACTAATGGCGCTATAGTTGTTTATTCAATGCACATGTTCTAATCTGAGAGTTATATTCACTTTGCTGTTTCTTGTCACATCATTGTCCGCAATCGATAAAAATATGCTGACACATTTCATGTATGCATGTAAATACATTCATATTCTTTACGATAACGCATACAAAAAGATGGATTTTCGAATATTATTTCGTGCCGTGATAATATATAAATAAATCTGTCCATCGGTTATTATAAAAGTGGTTGCATGAAATCAGTGTTTCTTGCTGATGAAGTAATGTCTTATCACATTTCTATGAATCGCTAAACAGTATTTGAAAGATTGAAATGGGAGCTCAAATTCGCATTGATTTGTTTGAAACTTGTAGACCTTGTTGTCGAGCAGTTTAATTTGTAGTAAGAAATTTCTAAAATAATCTCAAATGAAAAAGAGTATTGTAAATTTTGTCATAGAATATTATAAATATATACATCACTTTAATATCAGAAATAGATACTAGATAAATATATCTTTGCCACACTTATCACCTCGCTTTTTCAACAACAATTTTCCTTATCAGCTTGTAGAGAATATCACAACAAAAGTTGTGTGTTTTCGTAAACGCTTACCGTAAGTATACGGATATGGACTATTGTGAAATACACTGTCCATTATTTTCATTCTTCTGCATTTTCCTTGAGAAATAATACATGACAACTATTGCAATGTAAATTATATGAATATTTGTCTAGTCACTGAACATAAATTGGGTCTTGCTAATTACTTTGCTAACGATTAGATAGTATAATCGAGAAGCCTCACGACTTGATAAATCGTTATCAACAATCATACTAATCTTCGTGTTGAATAAATTGGTGAGGATGTTAGTTTTAAATGATTCATTTTTAATTTGAAGTAGAGACAAAAGCAATGCCATTGGTCTTTCAAATCAACTAGACATGATTGATTTATAATTTAAGGGATATAATAATTTGTTTATTTATTTGATGTTTTAAATTTTATTCATGACTATTTTATTGATCTGTTGTTATATTAATATTTTCAAAGTTTGCTTTTGACAAAACATTCCCTTTTTTACAAAAAAAGACAAAATAACATACGCACTGAATGTATAGAGCTCGTGCTGCAATAAATTTCAATTAAAATTATAGATATCCATCTGTAAACCAAACACCAAAAATAGTTGAAACATCTTTTTGTTGAGAACAAAAACATAAGAAATTAACTATCTACCGCCCGTTGAAAAATACATAGACTCAGAAAATGGTGACATCATTTTACCTTCATGACTGAAGTTAAGGGCAAGTAATTCATTTTGATGATTTGTTAAACCGGTAATACAAAAGAAAGATTGTTTTTTTTTTTGCAAATTAACTTAATTATGTCTCTAGTGTTGAAGATATGTAAGAGATGGAAAATACTATAAAACAGTCCAAAATGAATCTCGCGTGATAATGTTTGTAATTTAATTTAATCAATTTTGCGTTCTTTTTCTAATGAAAAAAGCCTCCAGTGTTTCATTGATTTACGGGTGTTTTTTTGGGCGTTTTTTCTTACTTTAGTCAACAAATACCACCGTCTAAGAATAAATCTCATTTTTTTTGTTAACATTGCAAGAGAATATGTGATATTAAGCTTGAAATTAGCTAGTAATGATACCATTGATAGTTATGTTGTTGTAATATCATCAACGAAATTCCTAAGTCAAGTATTTGAAAGAATTTGAAAGAAACATTTTCGAAGGCGGTCCTTAAGATAAGGCGAGTACCCAAAAATGAAGAAGCCGCAATAAAAGAGGTTTGTGTATCAACGCTTCCTTCATGTAATAGGCACGTGAAGAAAACGCTGAGACACAAACCACTAATGTTTTGCATTATGAAATACTTTGAAAGCCAAGGCAAAGGAACATCAGAATCAGTTTTACTATGGCGATGTTAATGCAAGTAATGGATGGATTACGAAGTTCAGAAAACAGTTTGGGATACGTCATTTAAAACAAGGAAAGAAAGCTGTAATCACAAGTTAATTTTGTCGATTCTTTCTAGAAAAAATGAGTCAAGACCATTGAGGATGATAATCTTATCTTAAGCAACGTATGTTATGCTGATGATAGTGGGATTTTTTGGAAAATGTTGCCAAGAAAAACTTTAGTTCACTCGACAGAATCAACGTGCTCATGAAGCAAAGCAATAGTTTATGGTGTTATAATGTTATAAAAAAGATAAAAGATAAAGAAAATGCTTTTTTCAATAATATATGCTACGGACCTGATAAATAACCGAAGTAATATGGACCTGATAAATAACCAAAGTAATATAATAATCTTAAAACCAACAAAACAAACATTTGCCTCCATGCTAAACAGTTATTTCTTAGTATATCGCATGCGAAATGTAAAGTTTTATTAGCAAATAAACCTGTGTAAAGAAAAAAATTTACTTCAGTTTGAGATTGTCGTAATGCATTGTTATATCTGGTTGGGTCTTTGTGAAGACAAACAATATAATTTTGCACTATAGTTACAACGATTTCGAGGGCTTTTCAATTAGAACTACCAAACCATTTAAAGGTACTGGCCTTTAAAATGGGATTTGACTTTATTTGATTATTTGGCAAAGAGATATGTTGTAAAAAACTATCTTAAATTGAAATAATGTTTGAGAGCCCACTTAAAAATTGAAATAATGTTTCAATTCTTGAGAACCCACTTTGCTGAATATTCGACAACAACTTAGTTTAATGGCCGATCTGTCCTTCAAATTTCAAATAAAAATAAATCATCTTCACATAATATAAATCTATACAATTTTCTCTACCGAACTTCTTATACTTAGGAATTCCATCTGCTAACAAATATTGACAAGTTGGTGATTCGAAAACCGTATACCATTATTCATACACAACACATGTGACCAAAGCTTATTAAGAATTTAGCATCACCCAACGCCAAACTCTAGAAAACACCTACACGGGACACGATTGCATAACTTTTTTATTTTGAATAAATTCCAATTTTTAATAAATTCTCAAAGTTAAGGGCTACTAGTTTGACCAGTTTATTTCAAGTTCAAGGCGATGCGACGTTTTTTTCACTTTGTATCCAACTTTCAAAAAAATCTCGTTTCAACGTCATAGTACGTACCCACACTCATCAAATATTCGTAAGCTTTATCAGTGCTTAATGTGTCTATCAGTGCTTAAGCTAATGTGATTACTTTTCGAATGAAAGAAGTGTTTTACAAAAGGCTAGTCATATCACATTCAGTGCTGTTTGCAATACGAAAAAAAAAATAAAAAAATCACCGGCTTTATATCGGAGGATTACTCGATTGACAACATATGATATTCGATTGTATTTATCGGTCGAGTTGATATGTGAAACGACCGGTTTTGTTATCTGACTGAATCATACTTTGCATAAGCCACAATTCGAGATGATAAGTTTGATTGCTAGGCAACGAAGCCTTAACGCCAAGCAAGTTCTAATTTAGTGCAATGTATTTTGAAAAAAAAAATAAGAATAAAAAATGATTAAAGGCCGTTGCCATTATTTCACGGTTGAGTGAGTCTAATGATGATATTGAGAAACATCACAATTTATTCGAATGTTAATTCGATTCGAATTGATTCATTTTATTGCGATTGCACATTTAACAGGGACTATAAATAGTTGAAATTGCATTAAACTTGTAGTGAATTGAAATTCCACTTTTAAAAGAGTACTGACAAAATAAATATATTTTAACCGCTGGTATATCGATTTACTTCTCTCTTCGCTAGTATAAAATAAAAATATATATTTAAGTTTATTCGAAACAATTTTACCGAAGCAACCGACGTCATGTATGTTTTTATATATTTTGAATGTATCGGCGCACAGATGATAATGCGATGTTCCAATATATTTAGAATTCTCAATTCTCAATTTTCAGTTAAAGTTAATTGTTTTCATCTTGCCTGGAATGCATCATTTTTTGTTTAAATTTTCACTAGCACTTGGCCTTATTGACTAGCAAAATACTGTCGACTTGAGAATATTTTGAGATAGCACTTGGAAGCTGCATGATTTCGCATCTATCTGAATACATGTTAGTATTGGTGATAAGTATCACTCATAATATGTAGCTGTGTTTAATGAGAAGCTCTAGGTTAAGCTAGGTTGAGATATCTCCGCAAAATGTGCTTCATGAGCAGTTCGGCTGCTCTAACTTGCCCGAAGTTGCTCTGATTTATGTTTCATGAGCTTGAACTAGAGCAATTTAGAGCACGCTTTTTTTTCTACCTTTTTTGGTAGAGCCAGTTCGGGCAAACTGTTTGTCAACTGTCACGGAACCGACTTTTAACATAAAATTGAAACTGAAGTAGAGTTTTTATTTGTGAAATGACAGGTTGAACTTCAAACAAGCGATTAGCTCTAAGAATTTCCTCTCAATTGCTCTAACTTGCCTTTTATTCATTGAATTAACCGAAATAACCCACCGTTAAGTGGAATACAGTTTTGATAAATATGCCTCAAAATATTTTCACGGTCATCAAAACGTGATTATATTTTTAGAAATTTTAATTTAATTTAACGAAAAAAGACAATTTTTATAGAATTCCAATGCTAGCAAGAACAGGTTTTAAATTAATTACAACGAAAACCTTAGTCGGCGAATAAAATTGGAATAATCTTCGCCATCTACAATATTCTATGCTCAGCACAACAATATCGAGGTAGGAGCAATTAGATTCCATTAAAAAATCATTTCGTTCTTAACATTCGGAAGACCACACCGCGAGGCCATCAAGCAGTTTCCAGTCGGCAAAATAGGTGGAATGCAACAACGTCAAATAACATGGAGATAATAGTGACATCAAACTATTCACGACAAGTAAAATTTGGTGAACATATCCTCTTAATAGCGGTAAATTATCCTCTATACGAGTAAATGAATGCATATTAATCAACACGCTAATATTCTATCATGATGTGGTGTAAATCGCCAGAAACCAATACGCAATTTACTAGTTTTTGTTATAAACCGGCTTGAAAGGCAGAGGGGCAGGCACTTAAGAGTCAAAAGACCTTCAGAGGAGTCTAATTTAGAATAAAAGTTATCGTGCTGCTTAATATGTGATTTTATCCACATTTCGGTGTCAGGCTAGATTGTATGAAAATTAATAAGTAATTATGTTAGGCAATATTAATTCAACATTTCTAGCGATTATAGCTTTGAACTTGAGGCTTGTAAATGTTTATAGTTTTATGGCAAGAAAACTTTGATAATTCTTTAAGACGCAATCTGATGACAATATAAATATTTTGTTAAAATATCATTCGTATGCATGTATTCAAAATTGCCGATAAGCACATGCATGTTCCTTTCTGTTCACCAGCGTTCACTAAATAACGGAATATCGCTACAGCATTAGATTTCTTGTCTACATATCCATCAAACCGCCTATACTCTAAACTACACTTACGTAAAACTTTCTATTCACAAATTTTCTCCATATAAATTCTGCATACACATTATGAATCTCACCGTACAATTGCACTGTATCACAAGAGTACTAATACTATATCACACATCATCAGCCTGAGACAAAAAAGACTCCATAATTTTGTCTTGTCATTGTTGGCCCATGAAATTATATCAACACAATTGTAGATAGATGGTCGTCTATTGTGCGATTGGCAAAAAAGCAGCGCCATGAAATCACTGGTCAGAAGCAAAACGGCCTCCAGCTAGAGCTTATCTAATCGAAATAAACAATATGGGAGAATCTATTCAGGCATGCTCCAAAAAATAGTATGTTCGAGCAGTTGACTGCATACACCCTTTGCTATCAAATAGTATCGAGTGTGCGACATCTGATTTTCATATCTATTTTCGCTCAGAATCACGAGCTTATCTTTCCTCAATGGGCTTGATTGTTAATTAAAATTTTATGAAACTTCATAACTCCACATAATTAATATAAATATTCGTGGTGAAATATAGCAAGTGTTGTACGTCATCATTATTTGTCGCGTTATATACAACTGCATTTATCTTGACACAAAGATATGAATTTACAATGATTTTAGGCACCTTTTGAACAATAACTTGACACTGGAATGTAGAATTTTCCTCGAATTCCTGTAATCACATACACCAAGTCATATTTTTCACTGATGTTTTATACTACTATTCAGATTCATAAAATTTTTGCGAAACCGATACTACATTATTCGTCATAGCACTATTGCTTATACTAATCGAATCACTTTTCTAAATTTTCTCTTGGCTTATATTTAATAAATTTATAAAAATTAAGTTGTCCACTTTTTTTATATCAATTGATTTCACTTTAAATTCAATCCAAGTATACTTGCATTCAAATTGGGGACAAACTTTCAACACTCAACCGTCTTTGCTAAACGACACCGCACAACTGAAAGATCAGTTCATTTAATCGGCGTTTATTATTGACTGAGAGACCGGTTAGTTATCTAAGCAACAGATAGAGATTGTAACTGGTAATGACTAAAATCGCGATACATAAAATAAAGTAGCTTTTCATTTTTGATTCATACTTTGTTTTTGTAATATCATGCTTGCTAACTGTAGAAAGAAATTTGAGCTTAATGATTACCGGTGCTGGCAGAATATCTAGTGAGCATGAATTTGATATAAAAGCTAGTCTCTTTTATTCTTAAGCACACGTGTTTATAGTACATGAGACTTCAAAGAAAGGAACACTAATATTATTAGCTGCAAATTATTGAATCGTGTAGTAATATATTTTCATTATTTGTGTATATTGGCTTGATTGGCATTAAATGGCTGCTGATAAGTAACATTTTTTTGGAGCGGAGTCTTGTGAAATGCGCTTCTTGATTATTTATTTATTTATTTACATACTAAAGAAGGTTTATCGTAATATAATAAACAAATTATTAAAGATACAAAAAACACTTAAAATTAAGGTTAATGCGAGTGTAGTTAAGTAGGATAAGCTAACTCAGTATAAATATACAATACAGGTATATTAGTGTGATGATAAGACGGAATAATTATGATGAGAGAGCATTGATAAGGTTAATTTTGAAGGTGGCTTTGAAAATCGTAGGAGAAAAGTTCTGGCTCATGCCATTGAATAAATTTTACCATCTATTTAATAGTTAATTCGCTGCATGTGGTGTGGTGTCTTGGTATTCAATAAGCAATCGTCAGGATCTAGTGACTCTAAAGGGCTGACTGAGCACAAACTTGTAGAGATGAAGCGTATCTACTGGAACAGGTATTTGTTTGGCACAGCCAGTACCTAGTACGAATTTCAAAAATACTAGGTACAAGCAGTGCTGCCATTTTAGCATTTTGAATGCTAGATCTAGCATTATTTTTTCCAAAACGGCATTCGAAATTCGGAGTTAGCATCTAGCATTATTTTTAGCATTTAAATTTAGACTTCGGAATAATCTAACACTCATCTATTTACAATCTCGCCCATCAAATTTTAATTTCAATTTCAATTTCAGTTCAAATTTACCAAAGTATGTGCATTCTAGTTAGATATTTTTTCCTGAATAATGTGAATTAATTGTTTTGTTAGGGCTTCAAATGCAAGCATTCGCACGGATAACGCTGGAGAAAAATCTTCGTTATCCGACACTTATACTTTTTCGTCACTTAAAAATAAATAATTGTTGCTGTTTTGAAAAATATTGATAGAAATAAGCTTTACACAAGAGAAAAAGATTTTGATATAACTGATATGTCTGTAATAGATATCAAATCATTTTGAGATTTAAATTTTAAACTTCTAATTTATTTTTGTTACACATGCGAGGATTGATCAATAAGTATTGATAATGAATAAAAACCTAGGTGATTAAACTTAAAATATATATTTATTTTTCAACATAGTCTTCTAATAAGTTAATACATTTAGTCCATCTTTTTTCCAAACCCAGGATACCCTTTGAAAAAAATTCTTTATCTGGACTCTCCCAAAATGCCTCAACAGCGGCCATCACTTCCCTATGATTTTCAAATTTCTTACTCCGAGGGTGTTGTTTGAGCCGAAGAAAGAGGTAAAAGCCACTCAGAGCTAGATTTGGCGAATAGGGTGGGTGTACAGCAGTTCGAATCCTATTAGGTTAATCACAATACAGCGATTTGTCGCAGTGGGCTACGGCGAACCGCAGTCAAAAAATTAGAAAGCACTGTTTTGTACGGTAATGCCCACAATGCCTGCAGCGGAATTTGCCGCAGCGGCAGAATTTTCCAAATTTCTAATTTTGCCGCATCGCTAGCGGTGATACCAACCGTAGTTTGGCATCACCACTAGGTTCAATTAAGTCTACTTGAATTAGGTTGAATGGTCTAGTTGAATAGACAAGCGATGACTGATATGTATTGTGATAAGCCAACCTAATCCTCGTACAACAGGATTTAGCAATACAAAAGAAAAAAAAAAAGAATTTGGTTGGTTGCATTGACAGCAATATTGTCGCTGCATTGTGGTTCACCAAATTCAACTGCGGCATTCACGCCTCCCCCTGCGGCGCCGCTGCGACAATGCCGCTGTTATGTGTTTACAGCATATTTCTTTAATTGTATCCATCGCAACTGCAGCCTTGTGAGCCGGTGCGTTATTTTGAAGAAACAGAGCTACAGCTCGCAGTTTGCCGTGTGTTTGCTCCTTCATTGGCTCTCGCAGTCTTCTTATTTAGTCAGCTTAGTAAGAGCCTGCTATAGTGGCTACTTTTTTCCAAATATTCCATCACAATAATTTCTTCAGCGTCCCAAAAAACTGATGCCATAACCTTTCCTGCCGAACTTGACACTTTGAATTTCTTCGGCGTCGATGAAGAGGGTCGCTTTCAGGTCATCGATTGCATTTTGGTTTCTGGATCAAAATGGTGGATCCAAGTCTCGTCCATAGTCATGAAATGTGACAAAAAATTCTCCTGATCTGCCTGGAACTTTTTGAGATTCATCCTTGAATTGTCGATTCGTTTCTACTTATGCTCGTCCGTTAACATTCTCGGGCAGAAACCTTTTTCATATGTATTTTGTTGGCAAAGATTTTTCAAACACTACCATATGAGATCCCTGTGACCTCAACTACATGCCTGAGGGTCATTTTTTGATCTGCCAACACGACATCTTCGGCTTTTTTTACGTTGTCTTCAGTGAGGGATGTGGATGGACGTCCTTCACGGTGTTCATTTTCAGTGTATGTTCTTCCCAGCTTAAACTCCTTGGCCTAGAGTGCAACGGTGGAATATGGAGGAGCAGAGTCCCCTAATGTGTCCACCATGTCGCCGTGTATGCTTCTGGTAGACAATTTTTTCAAACAGATTTTCGAACAAATTTCGTTTGTCCCCATTTTGATGTTCTCTCTTCGACTGTTCGTATTCAAATGAATGTAGCTCCTCTATGAACTGTGTTTTACTGTAGCTAGTGCTTTCAGCACTTTGAATCCCTGGAATCGTGACCTATTTATGTTTTTTTTCATGCTGACTTTGTGAGTAAATGTTGTAGAATTTTATGCGAACTACAAATAACCGATTATCATTACTTATTGATCAACCCTCATATAAATATACATATTGTTTTCATATTGAACCATGTTTATTTCAATTAAATAAGAAAGCATTATTTAGCATTATAATTTTACAAGATCTAGCATTATTTAGCATTAAATAAAAGTGAATCTAGTATTATTCCAAAAAATTAAATGGCAGCACTGGGTACAAGTATTTTTGTGAGCTATACATGTAGTCAAAAATTTACCCAATAAATTTCCTCCATTTGATTCATTTCAATCAAACAGCGACGTAATAGTATCCTAGTATAGTATTCTTCTTCAATGGCTTTAGCAACCTTTATTCCCCAACGATTTCCAAACTATCCTTCAAGTCTTCCCTTATCCAAGCCATTTGTACACCATAATTTTTAAGCTCTCATTTAATTATCGTTTTTAATTGTTTTTCTTTTATTTCATTGTTATTTTACTTATTTTCTATTTCAAACTTATTTGTTTATTCAATTAGTTATCTATTTATGTGTTATTTATTTGTACCGTACACTTGCTTTTTTTAAAATAATTTATTTGTATGTATTTATATGTATTTATGCCTTGTTTGGCTAATAATAAATAATAATAATAATATTAATATGTACTCGTATTTCATACTTGCAAGTGCTTTCATACTTTCATACTCACGAGTATTTCGTACTTGCTAGTATTTTCATACTAGCTAGTATTATAATTATAGTATTATAATTTTCTTCCTCTAGAAGCTGATTTACTTCAATTCCTTGACAGATATTGATATTTTGAGGATAATCCGCCGTCTTCTTCAATGTCTACCAGTCTAGCAGCATTTGCGATACAATTTTAAAATGTTATTATTTTGCATCAAAATAGTATTTTAATAAAAAAAAAAACGATTTGTCCTTTTGAAGCTAGATATATTTTATTTTCTGACAAATATCGATATTTCGAGGGTAATCTGCCCTCTTCTTCAGTGTCAATTTATAAAAACAAACCTGCTTCCCTGTCGCAGAACTTATGGCCAGGCTAAGTAGTATTTCGTCAAATATCAGTCCAATATATTTGACCGTTTGTTGCCATTCCATTACAACCAATAGCTGGTTGCATTTTTCGAGGGTTGCTTTTCAAAACGCCTTGCAATTAAGATGATTTGTGTCCTGCCTTGCGCTGACACCCGTAAAAAAAATCTGTAAATTTTTTGGTGTATTTAACTCGCAAGGCTTGATATATTCTTGACTGCATATGAGCCTGGAGAAGGTTGTATGCCGTTATATTTACCTGTCTCAACGGTTATCGTGATCCGAAAGGAAGCCAGGGTCAATAAATCCTCCATAAATTTATTTTTATTTCCTTGTTTGATTCTGGCTAAATTTATTTGATTTTTTGCTTGGTTTTGTTTGGTTGTATTTTGTTTGGCATTGTGTTTTATTTATTAGTTTTTGGGTTTTTTTTTGAGGGTTTTGTTTTGATGACTGATTTATGATTTAGCCAAAATGGCGAATCTGGCAACGTTGTTCTGGCAGATAAAATTCATAATGCATGATAGTCCTCAAAAAGGGAATAAAATGATTTGTTTCTGGTTATTCTGTGAATCGGCCCAATTAACTTCGAAATTCCCAATTATTTCTGAACTCCTTTTATGACACAATTCAAACTTTTTGTTCGTGCTTTCAAATGCCTTTTTATGTCTCAATTATCAACATACAACATTCGAGCGAATATCAATCAATTGACACTAAACTACAAACTATTTAACCAAATGTCCCAATTTACGAGCTATGACTAGGCAATAACAATGATAGATAATTAATTTTTTCATATATTTACTTTTAGTTTGGAGCTAGTACTGTCTCTTTTTTCTAGTACACTATATGTGTTTTGATAGTTCCAAAACAAATATAATCACTCAAACCAAGGTAAAGCGGATACTGATGTTTGGTATACACATTTTTCAATTTTTTTTTAGTACTTATCCGAATATTAAAAATACGTTAGTTGTTTACTTAAGCATCGAATTATGTACATGCTAGTCGTAACCAATTTTACGTCATACTACAGTAAAGAACGTGTGGTACACGGTCAACACAACCAAATAAGAGAATCTCAAAGCAGAGATGTGTCATTAAATAATTTATAGCCAGAATTTAACGCCATTTGAGGTGAACTGGTGTTTCATTTGTTGCGTGAAATTCTCGTACATGACTTGCTATGTTGAAAAGTAATTGCGGGTATTGGAAGCACTTAAGTTTGAATTGGATTAGCCCAACGAAAAATTGTCTTTAAACTGCATAATGTAGAATTGTGGAATATTTATGTAATTAAAAATATTCAAAAAATATGGTTTGCATAAGCGGCATGTAATCATTTTGAAGTCTAAAGTTATTACAAACTTCATTAATAAAATTTTATTAATAGAATTTGAATATTACTACCAGACCCTAAAAAATTAGTACTATTACCTCCACAGACACTAAAAAACGATTAATGCCAACAAGGGCAGCATCAGCCTATGTTGTGTTCTATTTCGAGTCCTGTTGTTTTAATTTTCTAAATCACAATGTACGCAATTCTCTTCACAATCCATCTTGACTATAGAGGTATGCCTAGACTGAGTATTTCACTTAAAGAAATATAGAGCGCCAATCAACAAATAATTTGTTCTCGCTGATTCTAATTTTCATTCATTGATTGAAAGAATGTTCATTCATTGACTGAAAGAGTAATAACTACATAGATGTAAAATCGACGAGAATGACGAACTCATTTATCTGATAAGCAAAAAATATATTGTCTAGCTTAGATTATTATGATTCATACGTTTCGCATGTGAGTTTCAATTATTAACGGGAAATAAGCTCAAAGTGCTCACAAATTATTATAAAGGGTGTATCGAATATTATTTAAAAAAAAAACGTTTATATTTACAACAGGTGAAATAAATAAAATTATACTGTCTATCATTTAGAAACTGGATTTGTAGGACTGTATATAGTTTCGGAGCCCAAAGAAAACAATTTCGATTGTCTGCTCTGATTCATTTCACTCATTACTTCATTGTGTCCAAAAATCATCTATGTAAAAAATTTTCCCAATAAGATGTAACGTAGCTCCTACTCCGGAACAGGACAAATTTTCACCGACTAGAACCACTTCCTTCTTCTTCCACATTCCCCGCGTGACTACTTATACAGCATTACTTCTCGGGGGTAGAAAAGCACTTATCTGCTTACAGCGATAATTGCTGCTTCCTGTCTCGTTCCGCGTCGTGCAGTTTGCGCTGCTTACCACCAGCACGTTTTTAGGGTCTACCTGCAGGCTTTCGCCCAGATATTGTGAGAACAGCGTTGTGGTTATTTGCTAGAACATCATCGGACACTTGATTTGAGGAGATCTCTTTATGTCTCGCAAGAATTTGCTATGTGCTTCTTATCGCAACCTTCGGTGTTCCTGCAGAAGAGACAATTTGGGTCTTCAGTGCAATTTGTGGCCCTCTTCTTCACATCTTCGGCAAAGCTTCGATCGGTCCTGCGGGTTTCTGCACTTGTTTGCTATATGTTGACTCCAATATTACAATTGTAATATTGGAAACTATCCCGTTTTGCTCCAACTAGTCGCCTACGGATCCGTCTTTCGAAGGCGTTCGACATATTTGCGGAACCTTGTCCATGTTGCACATATATAGCACAGCAATTGTCATATTATTATTTTATATGCTTGGAAATGCATTTTCCATTGTACGCAGTTGTTCTTCAGTATAGTCAAAACGAAGAAGAAAGTCGCTTTTTGTATTTGCTGTTTTATTTCGTCAGTTTCATTGCATTTTATTGCATTTGCATCTACATAAGTATAGAAATTCGTTCGTATTTTCTAAATTATAATCGTCAAGAGTTGTATTTTGCCTATTGAGGGTCTACTTTCTTGTTTGCGTCATGGATTTTGTTTTCGTCAGGTTGATTTTCAGGCTTACTTCTTTTGCTTCCTGGTCAAGTTTAGTAGGAGTTCTTTGACGGCTGTGAAAGATTATACTACAGTGATTCAGCCGGAATTTCGCTATAGTATTTGTCTGGCTTCTTCTGGCATACTCGACTTCTTCCAGCGTTGAAGGTACTATTGGAGCTTCATTAGAGATGTCTATCGGCTCTGGTGATATTGAGCTATGTGCACGATTAAAGAGTTCTTTAAAATACCGGTCCCATCTCTCCTTAATCTGGCTATCTTCGGCAATGATATTGCTGAATTCGTCATTACAAACTGTCGTCTTGGGTTGATATCCGCGTCTTCAACTTTTCACTACTTTGTTAGCTTGTCTAGTTTTATTACTCTCTAAGCTTTCATCAATACTTTTCAATTGCTCGTCATAATATTTCCGTTTCTTATATCTAATGATCTTATGAGCCACTCGTCGGAGTTTTTAATATTGTTCCCTCTTCGTCCTGGTGTTCTTTTCGAGGTGTTCTGTTGTTTTCAATAAGACTGTTTTTTCTTTTCTAGTGCTTCTTGACATTCCTCGTCAATCCAATCATTTCTCATAAAATCAATTTCTTCATTATAACCTGTATAACTGTGTCATTAATTTTATTTTTTTATTTTCAGGTGTATGCATTAAATGCTACAAAGTCAACACAAATGAAAAATTCTTCATAAATATCTGTCAAACTGATGCAATTCCTGCACCAGAAAATATTTCCGAAGATGAACTCATTAATATTCTGAATTCGGATGCACCAAGCTCTTATCGAGTACCAATGAGCATTAGTGAACCACGAAATGTAACGGATAAATCAGGCAATCCAGCTGAAGCATGCGATATCGCTATTAATCCGAATTTCTTGAAAACATGTGAAGAAAAACTCTACTTTCGCGATTTCTTAGTAGCTGTAGTTCTTGAAGGACTCAGTGATAAATATAATTTACAAATCAAAGATGATAACTGGGTTGTACTGAGAAATCGAAAATGCATGGGACAATTGCTCTCACATCGTATTCAAAATCGTGATGTAAAAAATGTCTGCGCGTCATATAAAAATCCGAATGAAAATCAAAAGAGAATGATGGAAGAGTTGAAAGTTGGCAATAAGAAGTTAATAGAAGAGATCGAACAGAAGGAAGTGATAGCTTCGAAAGGAGAGAAAAAGGAGTATCCTAAATCTCCACGGACGCCTGACGAGATACAGAAGTCTATAGCTCAAGCGAGCTCAGTGGCACCGAGATATAAGTTTATTGGTAAAGTGAAAGGCTCAAAAGTGACGGAGATCCTTGCTGAATTCTTTTTGCCAAAATGTGTAAGTTTGAATGTGATAAGTCTTTTCATTAAGCACATAATTTAATAGTCTACTCGTACATAGTTATTGATTTCAAAATAGATTTTCATTGATTTCAAAATAAATAAATGAAAGTTTTAAATGTTTAAATATACAAACGAGTATATTCGCCCCTGATTAACTCTCTTGCTTTTTTATTTTAGGTTTCGGCAGATGAAATTTTGCTCGACATAGGAGAAGATCGAGTTCTTCTCGAGTCTATGAGACACGGCTACCTCTTCGATAAATTCATAGAATACAATATCGATCAAGACAACGTAGTAGCCAAATTCAATAAAGCTAATAAGGTAATTGCACATTTTATAATTTGAATGCACAAAATAATATAGATATACAAAATGACTAACAAAAACTTAAACGAAGCTCCATAAGAGTGGTGATTTTGTAACGAACCATTCAAATGTCGCACTAAAAACTATAAAAAGTAATATTTTTAGTAGGCTATATTATTTTACTGCATTTAGTCCTCTATATTTGCCATGGTCAGTTAAATGTTTTGATTCCTCTATATGTGCCGTATCATTAGTAACACGTTTCTGTAAAGTGATTCGATATACTTTTAAATATTATATCCAATTCTTGTCCAATTTTCAAACTAACCGGATTATTTTTACAGATGCTGAGTATCAGGATGCCGATTGTGAATACTGGACCTTACAAAAAATAAATGGAATTTGTTTAATGTATGAATGTCGATAAGTATGAATCAAATTATTATTTTTTATGAATTCTGTAGAATAGAAATTATATCGTTGCAATCACATGAAATGTGAAAATTTAAAAAAAAATATATATTTAGTATATGATCAAACAATTTTAATTGATTATATTGCGCGAATTAATCCTGCAATTTTTTCAATGATTCTAAGCATACCTTTACATATCATATATTTTATTCATTTACGTTATATTTGTATACCGTTTGTGGCTATTATTAATATAAAAAAAAACGTTTCAATTGCTTGGAACGATTTGACGCAAACACTGTCAACGTAAAGCAATAAACTCACGGCTCTGTTAGTTTAAATTAACAGCCGGAGTGTATAATTGCGTAAAATGTTAATACCCAATGCATAAAATTTTCGCTTTATAACGAAAAATATAAAGCTGAAAGAAGGAACTGACACTAGCTCAGATGGATGTGCAATAAAGATTGGTTTTTTTCCAACTAAACCAATAATTCAAACAAATACTTTCCAGTCATACGATAATATTTTTTTGAAACGAAAACATGAAATCCTTGGAAGCGAAATAAATAATTTATTAGAAAGCGAACAAGTAAGACGTAAAATCTATCATTCAAGCGACATAAAAATGGATTATATTAGAACTTCCACTTCATAATATATTCGTAACTTCACATCATAGTTGGGCAAAAGTCAGTTCCATTTAACAACTAACCATACAATAAACCTGCATCTTCAACTAACGATTTGGTTGAATTCACTTTCATTTATAAGAATTATTTATGGTTGAAATTCACATTTTATAATTTCAAAAGGAATAATTATCTATGCAAAAAAAAACTAATAATTATTCATTTTGCATTAGTAGTCTTCAGCTACAAATAATAATTAAATGTTGCTCCAATATTAGCTGTCGTGTGTTAGCAACTGTCGTTTTCAAGCAGTTTCTTCTGAGTTCGAGAGATTTTCTTCTCAATTTGAAAATTTGAATCGGGTGATGGCCATAATGTCTTGTTTTCTCAATCGGACTTTGATTTAGCTCGTATGGGTACATCTAGTTCACTTTTGTTGTCAGCAAGTGATCATGAAATAATTATACAGGGGCTATATCTAGCTCCTGATCTCTCCTTGCTGCCTTGTTTAATAAAAAGAGTACTTTATTACTGAACAATGTTATAATATGACGAAGAATACTATAATCTCTGAGCAACAACTGACTAACCCGGTAATGTGCTGCTGTCAGAAACGTGTATGCAGTTTGCCAATTTTGAATATAGCGCTGTGAGGTTAAAAATCCAATGTAACGAATAAAATCAAATGCAAATGTACCACACACTCAACAAAAAAAAACTTTTTTTTTGTTTTCGTAGTTCTTCTCGTTCTTCCAGTTATTCTATTTGATTTTTTCTGAGGCGTCGACTAGTATTCTAGTATCACCTATCTATACAATTTGCCTTGGCATGGTTTGGGAAACAGTCTAATTTTCGCCAGTAATCATCATCATCATCGGCGCTACAACCGTGGTCCGGTCCTGGTCTTCGTCAGCATTTTTTTTTCTCCATCGGACCCGATCACGACCCGATGTCATCCAATTGGGCATCCCTAAACTCCGAGTGTCCTGGTCAACGCCATCCCTCCAGCACAGGCAAGGTCTGTCACGCTATTGTCTGCCGTAAATTCTGCCGCAAAGGGTTCTTCGCTCACTCGAGCTAGGCAGGACACCGGAGTTTATTGAGCTTTATTTTCGTAATTATATCTGCTTCTAGGTAGATTGCGTACAACTCATGGTTGTAGCGTCTTGGGAATCGCCTTTCTTCACATATGGGGCCAACGATTCTCCGCAAGACATTCCTCTCGAGCGCGGCTTAGAGGTCAGATTGCCTTTTGCTGAGCACCCAAGTCTCGGATCCATATGTGAGTATTGGTAGCACCATGGTCTTGTACAACAGGAGCTTTGATGTTCGGGTGAGATTTCGGGATTTGAAGAGTCTTGACAGACTGTAATAGGCTTTGTTGGATTTGACCAGCCGGCTATTTTAACTTGGATTGGTACATTGGTCATGGTCAACCTGCACAATCGTGTTAGTTTGTTTGGGATGCCGAATACTCTCATGACTCTATGCAGTTCTACCCTGGCTATGCTATCATAGGCGTATTAAAAGTTTATAAATAGATAGTACAGTATATTGTTGAATTCCCAACATTTTTTCATCGCCTGCTTGAGAGTAAAGATCTGACCAATTGTTGATTTGCCTGGGATGAAGTCACATTTATATTGCCCAGTGATGGTTTTAGAGTACGGGGCTATCCGTTTTTGCAGGATAGAGGAGAATATCTTATAGAGGTACTCAACAATGTTATACCCCTATAGTTGCTGCACATTGTTACATCTCTTCACTCATGTATGGGGCATATTATACCTTTGCGCCAGTCTTCTGGCATCTAATCATGCTCCCATACGTGCAGTATAATTTCATGTGGGCCCTCCATTTTAATCAGGTCAACTGGCTCCAGGGGCATTGTTAAATTTCCGCCGACTTATGCATAAGGTCGTCGTCTTACATTGGTGGAGCCTCCAATTCTTCGCTGAGCTCACCGTTTAGCAATTCACTAAAATCCACTTCCCATCGCTCCAGAATGCCTTCGGTCGGTGATCAGATTACCCTCTTTTTGTCCTTACAATACGTGCAGCGTGGTTGTACTGCGTCATGTTACGCACCTGGTGCGGACCTCATTCTCTAGCTCATTTTATTTCACAAATCAGGTCTTTTTCCCAGGCTGCTTTCTTCTGTCTGTGAAGTCTCTTCTCTGTTCTTCAGAGCTCTTTATATTCCTCCTCACGTGCCCGCATTCTTTGAGATTGCTGCAGTGGCCGGTTGAAGCATGTGACAATTTGTTTAAGCTTTTCAATCGATCCTTGGACAAGATTAAAGGTCTCATGACTGCTGCTTGTATGACTTCCAGGGAAATCTTCGCAATCTAATAAAATAGATTGAAACCCACAATCTCTAGTTATATAGTGTGCTTTCATCGCAATTCAAATTTCTATCATTCTAGACGTCCAACAATCAGTTGTTATACGCACGCATTCACTTTGATCCAGAGTATTTTGCTTATACTCGTTTAATGTTCATCCGTTTAGTGCAGATATTGGTTTTAAAGTAATTTTCTGCCAGGCAATTGGTATACAGATACCTATAAAAATTGCGAAAACTCTAGTCTTCAACAATCGAAAATTGCTGCATATCGGCTATAAATAAGTCTTAAAAATCGCAATCATTTCCTTTTTATTTACATATGAATCAATTTTTATCTACTTTTTGTTAATGCAAGTAAAACTTGGTTCGACCGTAATTTCATCATATATATTAGCAAAATTAGGCACTGCACTGGAATCACTTATACTTTAATGCAATTAAGTCACAGCAACATTATCCGATTTTAATAAGTTCCCATGTTTTTTTTTCATGTGTGTCCTTAAAATTCCAGTCTTTGATTTATGGCTAATGGACAGATTGTAGTATTTGCAAGAAGCAAAACTACCATTTCCTCATTAAAGTGATCCCACAATGGATTGTTTATGCGTTGTTTCAACATTTTCGCAAAAGCACTTTTTTTTTTTACATTGCTTCACTTACACAAATTTGTTCTTGCACGAATTTGAGCTTTTCTCACGCCGAGTTTTTTCCCCTCAAATACAAAAACCAAAACATTTTCTGTAAATATTTTATTAATGTAAGCGGTGAAAAATAAATATAGGATAAAGAGTTACTCCGGCACTTTCATCTTATTTCTAATTACTATGTATCCAACAAGATACGATCCTTAAAGCATACCTATACAAAGTGTTACTAAATTAAATAAATTTTGATCAGGCCTTCAAAAGCATTTCACTCGAACCGTACGAATATTTATCGCGCGAATTCGGCCTTGTTCGCACATCGTCTATACATCCACGTTGATATCGTGGCCGCATAATCCCTCGAACATCGCAAATCGATATGTCCAGATCTTTGAAGGCATTTAGCAAAAACACTGCAATAATGACTACGCAAAATCCACACAGGTCACCAACAACATCTTCAGCACTCATTTCCTTCCATTCTTTGAATAATATCGCGGAAGCTACGATTACCAATGTGGTAAACATCACATAGTACACTGGAGTAACGATGCTTGTATTAAATATGTCCAAAGCTTTATTCAAATAGTTCATCTGGATCGAGATGCAAATGACAGTAGCTAATATCAAAAACCAAGGAAGCGAGGATGCAAAATCATTTGATTTTCCAGACAATGTGTCTCGAATCGCGAGTCCCAAAGCCTTACAAAACATCACTGTTAAGCTGCCGACAGCCGAGCATAGTGTGATATAAACAGCCACATTAACATTTCCATATTTCGGTCCAATGTAGAAAGCTATGAAGGCAGCAATTGCTGCAATTATCACTGCATACGATACAAAAGAAGAATCCTGAAGTTTTTCAAGAAGCACACTTAAATCTTCGACTTCGACCTCTTTCGGGGAATGTAGAACTATCACAGTTGATCCGAGAATGCATAGCACGCATCCAAGTTTCCCAAGTAGGTTGAGTCTTTCGTTTAGAAATTTCGATGCCATTATTGCTGATATTATTACGCTCAGTGCACCTAAAGGTGTTACTAGCGATGCAGGAGCGAAGGCATAGGCCGTAAAGTTGGCTGCTTCTCCGATTCCCACTAGAAAAAATCAATGAAACAAATCGCAAGTTTAGTTTTTTTTATATTAGATTTGTTAGGATTATCGTAAAATGCAAATAAAAATACATTCCTAAATGTATATTGCATAACAGTATTCTGCGCTTTTAAAAATTCTACAGCTGAATAAGATTATAATTTCCAATATAGAATATTATTTTCATGCTGTAGAAAGTTTGAATACATTCGGGAAAGTGCCTGCGATGTTTGATAATACTGAAGAAGATAATGCTAAAGTATTATCAAAGAAGAAGTCATTGGTGTCAACCAATGAGCAGCTGAGTAATGTATGAGCTAGGCGCTTTGTGGTTGTAATAATTCCGCAGAACTGTAATTCCTCAATCTCAATTCGCACTATTGCATTTTCTTAATTATCTGCGCTGATAAAGATTGCAAATATTCATTTGAGCGATTCCCAGAAATTAAACCGTATGAAAAATAGAGCTACTGTAGCATACTCCTGATATTACAGTAAACAACCGCCTAACTATGATAATTGCATTTAATTGCCGCAAATAAATAGCCTTCTACAAAACAAAAACCCTCAAAGCGTAAGTCGACGAAAAGATAAGTTGATCCGCAGAGTATGCTATCGGATCAAAACAATATGCTGTCAAGATTAAAATTGATTCATGTGATGGGGGGCTGGATGGAACAATGCGTAACAATATGACTCATGTATGAAGATTGAAAACTAAGTCGAGGTGCGGTAATTTACTTGTTTAACACTATTTGGTGAATGATAAGCTGAACTTTTCACAAAATGGCACTTGAGATAATTGCGGTGACGCAACGCTGAACTCTCGAAAAGCTTACTTGTTAATAAACCGGCCCACCAAATCCATTCTTTTAGGTAACCATAGCCACCAGCTCCAGCTCGAACTTCCCCAATCCTGTTTAGTCTAATAAGCGCAACTTTCTTTATAATAAAACTGGAACCGATAAAGAAACTGGATGATATCGCTAATCCTAATCCTATGTAAAATTCCTTGCGTGACAATTGCTGCGGTAGTAGTGATGCATCGGTTGTAGTTGCCATATTTTCCTTGTGTACGTTTAGTTATGTACTTGTTCACCAAAATATAATTCAAACTAATAAGAAAAATTTTGAATCCGAGCAAAGCATCGTCCACTTGACGTTTGCACTTGGAACGAATGACAGCTGTCAGATTAACCTCGCTCCCGTCCCGACTACATGAAAAAGAAATAAGAATTCACTCGAGCACGAAATTCATCAAAGATGGTAATGCAGTTCAATGTAAACAATTCATTCTGCTGATTTTAAGGAGTGCGAGCTGAAGTGGGAAATGGTAGGAGTGAACGAAAGCTTTGATGAAAATATTTTGAAGGTTTCACGAGGTGAGCTGAAATTATGTCGCTAAAATATTGAATAAGCGCAAAAAAGCTTAGAATTGAATTAATGGTCTACTGGACTACAGCGCTGTTTGATTTATCATTTGAAAATCAGTTGAAAATGTATGTACTTATGTATGTATGTATATCCTGAGACTGTCATTGCATCCTGAGTCTGTCATTTATTTACAGTGAGTCTTAGTGAAAATGACCTATCCTTAAATATTCACTTCAAGCACTATTCATTCCATAGTAAAAGCATCAAATATAGTTTAGTCACACCAATGACAACTTTAATTTTGCAAAGTCTGTTGCGTATAAATCCGTTACCATTTTAAGCATAGTACTGAGTTCGAGTTCACGTGAAATTTTGACATGTCTCCATTTTCTGGTCATTCTTTCGAGCGAAAATTTTGGCAATGGAGAAAAGCAGAGACAATGCTCATTTCTGACGGATAAAATGTCAAGAATTTCACTTTTCGATCGATTTTCTTATTGGAAAGACATTTGCACTGCTCCATTTTCAAATTGTAACACCAAATGTCACTTTTTAGCTCAAAAGAATGAACTGCAAAACTAAATTGGCGTGAAATGATTGGAGACATGTTTCAGTGCCATCTATATTTTCGAAGCGAAAGCAACTTCGAAGCAACTTTTCATGCTAAGAACACAGTACCAAACTTGCTTATTTTCAAGCTAAATTTTCGCCGAAACCGATTTCACGTGAAATTTTGTATGAAAATTTCACGTGAAATCGAACTCAGTACTATGCTTTAAGCATAGTACTGAGTTCGATTTCACGTGAAACTTTCATACAAAATTTCACGTGAAATCTGTTTCGGCGAAAATTTAGCTTGAAAATAAGCAAGTTTGGTACTGTGTTCTTAGCATGAAAAGTTGCTTTGAAGTTGCTTTCGCTTCGAAAACATAGATGGCACTAAACATGTTGTCAATCATTTCACGCCAATTTAGTTTGTGCAGTTCATTCTTTCGAGCGAAAAAGTGACATTTAGTGTTTCAATTTGAAAATTGAGCAGTGCAAAAGTCTTTCCAATAAGAAAATCAATCGAAAAGTGAAATTCATGACATTTTATCCGTCAGAAATGAGCATTGTCTCTGCTTTTCTCAATTGTCAAAATTTTCGCTCGAAAGAATGACCAGATAATGGAAACATGTCAAAATTTCACGTGAACTCGAACTCAGTACCAGCCTTAAAGCATAGTACTGAGTTCGATTTCACGTGAAATTTTCATACAAAATTTCACGTGAAATGTGTTTCGGCGAAAATTTAGCTTGAAAATAAGCAAGTTTGGTACTGTGTTCTTAGCATGAAAAGTTGCTTTGAAGTTGCTTTCGCTTCGAAAACATAGATGGCACTAAAACATGTTGTCAATCATTTCACGCCAATTTAGTTTGTGCAGTTCATTCTTTCGAGCGAAAAAGTGACATTTAGTGTTTGAATTTGAAAATTGAGCAGTGCAAATGACTTTCCAATAAGAAAATCGATCGAAAAGTGAAATTCTTGACATTTTATCCGTCAAGAATGAGCAGTGTCTCTGCTTTTCTCTGTTGTCAAAATTTTCGCTCGAAAGAATGGTCAGATAAAGGCTGGTACTGAGTTCGAGTTCACGTGAAATTTTGACATGTTTCCATTATCTGGTCATTCTTTCGAGCGAAAATTTTGACAATTGAGAAAAGCAGAGACAATGCTCATTTCTGACGCATAAAATGTCATGAATTTCACTTTTCGATTGATTTTCTTATTGGAAAGACATTTTCACTGCTCCATTTTCCGCCGAAACCAATTTCACGTGAAATTTTGTATGAAAATTTCACGTGAAATCGAACTCAGTACTATGCTTAATGGGGAAATGTCAAAATTTCACGTGAACTCGAACTCAGTACCAGCCTTAACACACTCTACAGTCAAAATGAATATGATGCATTAGGTTTAATTCTCAATAATTGCATTTTTTGCATTATTAGATTCGTTTATTTGACTTCTATTGAGATGAAGTTAGATTGAGTTGCAAATTTATAATCCAAGCTACACTGTGTCAAAAAATTGCACGTACACCACCTTATTAATTGAAACTCTTTTATCTTTAAAACAAACAAAATTTTCTTTATTTTTATTAATTTTTTTAGTTCTACACAACTGAAACTATCTAAAAGAAAACAGTATTCCGTTATATTATCGTTAATTTTTAAATTAAACTATAATTCATATCAAAAAAATTGCACGTAGTATATAAAAAATTTCCAAATACATTCAAAAAATTAATTACTTTATCTACTTCTAATAGCGTGTGTGGTGTCTTTTTGCTGAAATTATATCCTTTAAGCGATTGTTCATTGAATGGATCAGTTTTCTAGTAATTTCAGGTGTTATATTTTCCCACTTTTCTAAAGTAACCTCCTTCAAGTGAGTTCGGCTTGTGATATGATGTTCCAGCACTTTTTTTTTCCCAAAACAACACAAAAATATTCGATGGAATTAAAGTCTGGTGATTGGGGCTGATGAGGAAGCACAGATTTCACGTTATATAGTAACCACTCTTTTACTAGATGCGAGGAATGTTTTGGATCATTGTCATGTACTAGGGAAAATTCGTCGCTAAGTCCAATTTTTGCACTGGCTCTTAAATTAAGCTTTGATATTTCCAAGTACTGATGCTTGTCCATAGTCCTTTCCACAAATACTAAATTTCCAACGCCATTTACTGCCACCGCTCTCCATACCATAACATTTCCACCTGCGTGTTTCACAGTGGGTCGCAATTTTTTTGACTGCAACGCTGAATTGACTTTGTGCCAAACAAATTGCCGCCCATCAGAGCCAAAAAGATTATACTTACTTTCTTACTATGAAAATAACATTTTTCTAAAGTTGGTCTGACATTGTTACATACTCTCTAGCATACTCAAAGCGTCGGGCAACATTTTTGCACCGCTACAGATAGCGGCTACACGCACCGCTCATATTCCCACTCTATTGTGCACCCATAAGATTTTACTGAGACTGTTAAGCCCTTTTTAGACATGAGTCCATGCGTCCACGCGTCCATGCGATCTAGCGTGTTTTGCTTACACGAGTCAATTCGATTTTGTTTATATAGGCGGCTCGTAAGCGAAGGAGGTGGAGTATGCTGATTCATGAACAATATATTTTATAATGATTTCTTTCGCTCAGTGGCATGTGTGGATGATTCGTTGATGATCATTTAAATATATGTTTTGTGGATGATTATTTTATTATATGATGATGTGGATAATATTTTTTTTTGCATCCTTACGTGCATTACTATTACGAAAAAATTTGAATACATATGAATATCTAGACAAACGCATAGAAAAACAACTTTTCGCCGTAATTGAGCGTTCTCAAATCAGATCAGATATTTAAATATTATTCACGCAAACTTTGGCTTATGTCCGCTAGTCAGGGAGTCAGGTTTTTTTTTCAATAGTATTAGAAAAATTCGCAGGAAATATATAAACTTTTTTGTAGATGAAAGCTTACTCTAATTTCCGAAATCTCTGGTTTGATATAAATTGCCTATGATATAGGCACAAAGAACATTATCAAAATTTTATCTCTCAGTATTTTTGCTATATAAGTTTTATCAAACTGCGTTTAACTTTCAATTGAACGAAAATGAGCATTTCCACAGCATTGGCTTTGCTTACCATTAGTTTAGTAGCTACCGTTCAAACCGCGCGAGTACCGCAATCTGGTCGCGTAGTTGGTGGCTCGGAAGCTAAGCCGCACTCGGCCCCTTTTATTGTATCGTTCCGCGAAATCGGGGATCATATCTGTGGAGGATCAATAGTGAACACATTTTGGATACTTTCAGCAGCACATTGCTTCCTGGACGTGAGAAATGTTGAAGCTGTAGCCGGGATTCACTCAATTAACGATGAAGGACAGCGGAGGATCGTCGAACGCTACGTCACTCACGAGGAATATAGTGGACGTGTTGGTCCTAACGATATAGCTGTGGTGAAAGTGTATCTTCCATTCGAGTTCAATGAGTTTGTTCAACCGGTGACATTGCCAACTCCTAACACGATTCCTGATGGACAGGTAACAGTTTTTGGCTGGGGAAGTATTTCAGATTCGAATGATTTGGAATTGCCTGAAGTCCTGCACACCGTTACTAAGCCGATTGTGGATTATGAAAAATGCTGGAGTGTGCTACCTGAGATAGATCAGTGGAAGTTGCGTGAGTCTAACATATGCACAGGACCGCTAAGTGGTGGATATTCAGCTTGTGTTCGTGATTCGGGTGGTCCTTTGGTTCGGAAAACACCTAGAGGCGGCTATGAATTGGTTGGTATTGTTTCGTGGGGATATTATCCATGCGGAATGGAAAATAGCCCATCGGTTTATACTCGGGTTTCAGCTTTTATTGAATGGATGTATAACAGTATGTATAATAAAGCAGACATTTAAATGTTAAAAACATAAAAACCTTCCTGTATTAGATTTTTCAAGTTAATAAAATATCGAGAAAAAGGTGTTAGTGAATGAATATAGCATATTGCAGAATTTATGGCTTACTGAATAGGCAAAAAAGAAATGAACATATTATTGTTAATAGGAAAATATCCAAACATATTGATTCGACGAATGAAATTGTCGACCAAAGCACAGAAATTATTGTAAGCCTGGTGTAACTAAAAGTAACAACGTATTTAGTACGTGCTAGTAGTAATTTATTTTTCCCGAATTCGTGATAAACTTGAATTGATTTATTGCCCGTTGTAATCTTAAATAATTGCCATCTATAAGCGTCAGATATAATTTATTATAGGGGCGGTAGTAAGCAATAAATCACATTCATATTATCAAGGCAGTTGCATTGCCCAATACAAAATTTTTTTTTGGAACAATTGGGACAATTTTTGAGGTACTCTATATTAGCACACTGAAATTGAACAAAAAAACATTTTTTTTTAAATGTACGATTTACTATTATAAAATTCAATTCCATAATACAACTCAGCTTAATCTTAAAAGTGATTATCAGAAACAACTAACTAGCTCGATTCCAAACCCAACTGTGTCGTGAATTTCACACAGCTTGTTTTCTACAAAAGATAACAATAACATTAAATATAATAGACATAACATACGTTTAATTTACTTACTTCCTTATGATAAAAAGTATATTTGACATCGTATCTTCCGACCATTGAACCGAGCAGATCTTTAAATCGAGTTATATCTCTGGTAAAATCTCGCGTAAGGCACAGTTTACCCTAAAAATACATCACATACATTTCAAAAACACATAATTAAAACTAAATCAAGGTTTTTTTTGTAAATAAACCGATTATTACCGAATCAATTGGACACGTAACCAACGGCTCATAACTACAAAGATTGACCACTTCGTCGGAGAGTGCTGTACCATTTAGCTTGATTTCAACTTCCATCTAAAGTAGTAAGAGCTAAAATACATACATTACTTTCGAAATCGTTTTATACCAGTCCTGAATCTAAATCTTTGAAATATATACATCCACTTGGCACGACACGACAACTTTTCGTTAGCTTCATGTTAAAATCATCACTAAGTCTAACTAATCCCGCTGCACCATCACATTTCGTGATATCACTTAGGATCATATTATATCCATTCTGAAATCGGTAATCCTTAAGTTAGATTTTCTTGGGAAAAATAACAAAGAAAAACTCACGCAAGCGAAAGCCGATTTGACAAGAAACAATGAAACAACAACTAAAAGCGAGCAAACTTTACACATTTTGGTTAATCCTCGGAACAGTTGCAACCGATAACTGAAAGTGAAGTGTGGTTTGCTGCACTTTAAGAATACTCCGTACCTTGAATTTTTTATGAAGTTCGTGACATGTGTTTCCACGAATAAAAATCTTTTATTGACTTTACTTTCTTTGGTATATGAGACTCTTGAAAGTGTTGCTTTTATTTTCGTGAAAAGTTACTAATAAAATTTGAAATGTAACATTGGCTATATTATTGCAATTTTCACAATCGCACGTGGTACTAATTAAAGTTACAATTTCAACAACTCGTTTAATTAACAGTATATACATTAATGAAGATATTTTCAAAACGTCGGAGCTTCGAAACAAATTTTTTCGACATAAAACTTTTCAACTATATTTTGAAGGAGCGAATTAAGTTGAATCTGATCAATTGTTGACTTGTCTCGGATGCAGCTACACTGATATTGTCCAATGGCTTTAGTGTGTGAGGCGATCTGCTCTAGGAGAATAAAATTATCTTATAGGAGGTATTCAAAATATTGCACGCCTGTAATTGCTGCACGTTGTGAATTTACTTTGTGCATGGAACATATTATGCTTTTCCGTCAATTTTCCGACATCTCTTCATGCTCCGATTTGTGCAATATAATTTGATGCATTGCTTAATGGAACGTGAGCCCTCCATATATAATAAGCTCAGCTAGTATGCCGACGGCTCTCGGGACTTAGTTTTTTACAGCAGGCTTTTGGCTCTTAGTACTTTTCCATGCTTAGCAGTGGCAGCGGAAGGCTATCTTCTAGGGTTAGTAAAGCTTCGATTCTCCCCTGAGCAAGCCATTTAGCGATTCATCCAGCCCCTGGACACGGATGGTATAACTTTCCACCATTAGCCCCTTCAATCCTCTCGCGCACAAAGCATGTTAAAGTTGCCTTTACGCCATTTCGCTCTCATTGTCAAATTGGAGGGTAACTACTTGGATTTGACCCGATTTGACAATGAGCAGACAAAAAATTACTACCATCCCCTTCAATGTAAATCTTATGGGCATGTCCACTCCATTTCTACTACCTCACTGGATTCATCTAAGTGCACTTCCCATCGCTGCAGAATGATTTCAGAATCGATGATCAGATTGCCCTCTTTGTCCTGGGAGTGCATGCAGCGTGGTGTTTTCTGCGTCATGTTAATTTAGTAGAACTTTTAGAAACAATTTGGTAGAACTTCCACTTCCACAGGTTCAAATCTTGCTTTCTAATTCTTTCTATTCCATAGATCACGTACGAGTATTTCTCCTAGATTGCTCCTTAGTTTCTTTTATATTCTTCTTCACGTGCTCGCGCTCTATGAAATTGCTGCACTGCTCAGTAAGTAAGATTCTTATAGCCCGTCCAGACTACGGATACTTAAGTATCCGGATACATAAGTATTGTCCACACTTTTCATTGATTTTCATGGCAAGGGTAAAATGTATCTGCAGATGTCGCTGCAGTGTGGACAATACTTATGTATCCGGATACTTAAGTATCTGTAGTCTGGACGGGCTATTATAGCCCGTCCAGACTACGGATACTTAAGTATCCGCATACATAAGTATCTGCCAAAAGATGGTCCACACTGCAGCGACATTTGCAGATACATTTTACCCTTGCCATGAAAATGAATGAAAAGTATGCGCTAATTGTAGATACATTTTCGAGCAATAGCGGATACAATTGTATCCGGATACATAAGTATCTGGAAACAACGGTCCACACTTGAAATTAGCTCACACTGTTGTATGCAGATACAAAACTATGTGAAAATTACTAGTGTGGACCGTTGTTTCCGTATACTTATGTATCCGGATACATAAGTAGGCGCTGTTGGAAAATGAATGCGGATACTTCTTCGATTGAGCGATTATTGATTCGGAAGCGAGAAACACTTTGCGATGCAGTGCACGCATTGTAATGCACTTGAAAGCAATGCTGTGTTCTCACAATTAATGCCAAATTAATTTGTGGAGGTTTGATATTTAGATTTTCTGTATCTGTTTTTCGTCCATTTACAATTTAATGCCTGGAATGTAATTCCCGCCTCAATTTAAATAGTTGTTGCACGGCCAAATATTTTCAAACAAATATCAACCGATGCAGTGTTTTCATAAATTAGCCTGAACGATGCAGTGCAAGTTGTTACACGGAATCACATGAGTTTTAAATTTCAATGCAGTGCAGTGGACTGCACTGCATCCACAAGCATCATTTGCTCATGCTTTTTCGATTGAGCGATGAATGATTGTGTTATAGGTACAACATACCTACCTGTGTCATTTTTAATGACTCTGCAGGTTAGCCTGAACCTAGGGCAGGCATGTAAATGAAAATCTTTACCTCATTCCTGGTAAATAGCCAATGTCCAAATGACCCATTTTTCAGCACACAAAACATAACACTTTCGTTCCGAGAAACACTGCCATGGAAATTTCATCCACTGTATACCTGAGTGTATTAGTGTACATGTATACTAATTGAATTTTATGGCCCTACACCTAATTAAAAATACGGAAAAACCTAACAAAAAATTAAAGACTTGTAATCATTTTCAGTTCTTTATTAATTTTCTTTCTGCGAAAAAGGGTAGTATATTTACAATACATGTTGGCATGCATTACCTAAGTTTTACCTACGCTATTGATTATTTGTGGTATCTGTTATTTTATTAATTTTTTGTGTGCAGGTAATATATTTGCATATCCCAGTCTACGGGCGCATGCAACACTTATATGGTCCTACCCCTAATAAAATCCAAAAGAGGTAAAAATAGGCTCATGTATAAGTTAAAGTTGTTTTTTTTAATCATAATTTCATACTAAGTGTTTCGGTGAAAACCGGTAATTGCCTACTTTTAGAATTTCAGTGCCCACAAATGTTTCATTTTCCAATACTGTATCTTAGCCATTCTTCAAAAATAAATTTTCTTATCAGATTTTCATTCTCATATCCCATGCATTCATCAATGCATCCGCAAAATTAGGTCCACAGCAATTCTTTTTCAAATGTTTCCGCATACAATTGTATCTACGGTCTGGACGGGATTATATGTTTCCGGATACTTATGTATGCGGCTACTTAAGTATCCGTAGTCTGGACGGGCTATTACATTCAGTCGCCAGTTTAAATCAGTCGCCCCGATCTCTGCGAGTACTGCCTTATATAGACGCAGCAGAACCAGCGATGGGCATTGAGACGAATAAATTTGTAGCAGATTTTGTTAAAAAAAGTAGCAGAATCAGAAAAAAAGTAGTAAAAATTGGACATATACATATATATAAGGTCTGTTCCCGTACTACGACTAATTGCAATTAATTGCAATGAAGCGTACTAAAACGGAGTACAAAAAACGGCTTCATTGTAATTAATCGCAATTAATTGTAGTACGGGAACAGACCTATAATGTATGAACAAAACCGAGAACAACGACTTTTTCTGCATTCTAAGAATTTTGTCAGACGAGCAGCATTAACAATAGTTGCCACACGCTCGGCGTTTTCTTATCGTAGATGTGCTTCAGTTGATACTTAATGGTTCACCGAAGTTGCATCAGTGCTATCTTCACTAAAAAGTAGTTCCCCGGGAAAAGTAGTAAATATCATTTGCTACGTAGTAGAGTAGTAAATTCAGAAAAAAACAGAAAAAAGTAGCAGATCTACTACAATTGTAGTAAATGCCCATCGCTGAGCAGAACTAACGATAGTATTCGAACGGCATGTCCAATTCTCTTCTCTTCTACGTCCAACATCGAAAGAAAGAACGCACTACGCAACGCACGAAAAAAGTAAAAGAAAAAACGCAATACGCAACGCACAACGGTAACTCGTGCCATACTTAACACCTAGTCAAACAAAGAGCTGAGGTTGAGGTTGTATTGTTTTATCTGCAAGTGTGTACGGCAATGTGCAGTTCATAGTAATAGAAAATAGAGCCACGGCTATATCCTATTCGGAAATGTTGGATGGGTATTGTGTTCTAACTAGGATTCAGAATCCATAACCAGAATCCATCATTCACCTTCAGATTAGATATAACATTTGGTGTCGCCTATTATTTATTTTTCTTCATTCATGTGTCATGTTTCAATTTGGCTATTAATTTTTTCGAGGGGTCTCCTCCTTCAAGAAATTTCGGGAAATAATAAAGGAAGTCTTCCCAAGGTGAAACGCCACATCCACACACAATATTAAGGGAAATATGTAGCAGCTAGATAAGGGAAATATGTAGCAGCAACATTCGTGGAGCTGAAAAAAGCTTTCGATACTCTAAGTCATGACATTTTAAACAAAAGAAATATAAAATTCGAGGAAGATTTAACCAATTAATAAAATCGTTCTTAGAAAATAGAAGAACCGTAACGAAAAATTCTACATTCCACTTTTATGAATATCGGTATTATTCAGGGACCCATACTATGTATAATATCGGTATTATTCAGGGAACCTATTCAACAAATGCTGCATCTAATTTATGTAAATATTGTACAAGATATACCCTTTTAGGCCGCATTATAATGCTTGCAGATGAAGCTCTTCTTTTATGTTCTGCTAAGAATTAATCATCAAGGAACCATATTGTTAGCACATATCTCCAGCAATATACAAACTGGGTTGAACAGACACTCTATAGAAACACAGACGAAACAAAATATATGACATTACATCAGCGGAATAAAACTTTGGTCAACCTATAATTGAGAATTGACGGTGCATGTCTACAAAAAGTGGAAAATATAAAATATCTGAGCCCCAAGATGGACAAAACAAATGTAAAAAACTTAGACGTTAAAAAGATATGAGTTTCTGCCATTAGACCCAATCCTTACGATATTCAATATTTTTTCAAACCATTACTAATGAAACAACTTAATGGAACCCAAACATATTGACAAAAGGTTAACTGCATCTATAGACTAATCACAAAGGCAATTAAATCCATGTTTAAAATGTCAACGCTCGCATCACTGAACATGTACAGTCTACTCATCATAAGGATTGCTTGCAGCAAATAATTTGCAAGCCAAGAGCCAAACTTGCCATCAGTATGATGAACGTTGAAATAAAAACAGCAGTAACTCGGTATATCATAAAGGAGCTGATCAGTATTAATAAGCGTAACTCGCAAAACTCAGTTATCGCTACTCCAAGATGCTAACGAGCTAAGAATCGCACACTTCTTTTGCTCCAAATTACATTTCGAAGCAATAAGACTAAGTAAATCAACTACCGGGCCATGAAGTTAGTTTACATGTCTTCATAAAGTTCCGCAAAGGGTAGCACAATGAATTTTAATCGTAAAAAAATATTAAGAAAAAGAGGCTTAATAAAACATATTTTCCGTTAAATTCCCAGGAATTTTTACTTATTTTATTTTTGCATTTTCTTATTAATTTCGTTAGTATGGCCTATTCAACATAAATAAATGTTTAACTTAATTTAAAAAAATATCTTATACGTTGAATTACAATTAAAAGGAATGTTGTAAAATGGCAATTATATAATGAATTAATATAGAATCAAAATATTAATATGGTATGTAACATGATTTAGCTTTCAACTTAACGTAGAATTCACAGCATTGGGCAACAACAAATTGGAAGATAATATAGTATTTTCATAGTTTCACTAATTTAATACATGTGTATTGAGCCTGTTTCGTTATGATAGTATTTAGAAGTAAATAAAATTCTGTTCTTGTCAGCAGGATCTTAGTTCGTGGAATTGTCCCAAATATGGAGAATGTTTAATTCCGAAACTATAAGCTGGATCATGGCCTAAATTCACCTAAAATAAACCATGAAAAGATGATTAGAATTTGTAAAAGAATATATTTCTATACTTAAGATTACATTTTTGTCAACTTTTTTTTATAAGTTAGATATAATCCGTATCATAAGTTCGTTTAAGCAGCTATTGCAAAGATAATCCCAGCCAGTTTATTTTCGCAATAGTGCATATAATGATGCTATTAGTATAATGTTTTTTTGCAACAAAAAAAAGTATAAATTTTTGTTAAGGGGAAAAACTGTTGATACCTTAAGGGTTTTTTTTTTTAAATTAATAAATGACTTATAAAAAAATAATAAACAGATTATATATTGGAAAAAACTTATATTTAGACCCAAGTTAAAATACTTCCAAATATGATTTTCGCGATATCTTAATAATAAAATGTTAATTCATTCGCTTAGATAGATCGGACTTCTGGTAGTAAATATGCTTTTCGTTTTCCCAAGAAAGGACTATGAAGGATTCCAAAGGATGGGACAAGAATGCTCTTGTGGATATGACATAGCTTGGGAAGATATGAAAATTATTAAATAAAATACAGTATTAGCAATAATTGGATGGAAAATAAAATTATAACTTAATTTTTAAAATCTCCTCAAGCTTTTCATAACATATTGCAAATTAAAACGTACAAAAGCATAAGCGATTTATTAAAGAAAAACTGAAACCAGTAGGACATTTACGGTAATACAAATCCTTGTTGGTGCAAAATGCAGTGAGAAAAAAATTCTTGAACTATTAGAACAGCATACCTTCTCTGGGCAATGTGCACCCGGACCTGGTTTCTGAGTATCATCTGTTGGTATTTTGAACCTAGCTCCCATCGTATAGAGTGGCGGTTTTTTCAAAATGGCATCGTAAAGACTATCATAAGCTCCAGGTCCAGGTACACTGGCTGTCGGTAAGGCGTGTTGTCTTTGTCTCCCAGTAATTGTAAATGCGGGTGCTGATCGTATTGGTCCTTCTTTGCTTGTGCCCAGAACTGTAGGTATCTTATATACGTTTGGAGCTGATGAAAAAACAAGATATTTATTTTTCTCCATTGAATGCTTTTTACGGCTGCGAAAATTATTGAATATAATATGGATATTAGTAGAAATATGATAAAACACTTTGACAAATCACATGATGATGAAGGACGATAGATGGTAACTGACTGAAATGGTTTTTGGGGGACATGAAAAGACAGACCTTGTTAGTTGATGAGCATATTGATTCGATAATGATAGTAAACACATAAATTCCATGAAAATCTCACCTTATAGTCGTCGATTTAATACCAAACGCATAAGTAGGAACATGATCAAGGCAAACTTTTTCAGCCATATAAGCGCATGGAGCTAAAATAACGCAGTGTAATATACAGTTCCAGCAAATGCTGGTCGTTTCAATTCTAGAGTATATTTACTTACCAGGTGTATCGCTATATATCTCTTTCTTAACTTTAACGCCAAAAGAATAAGCTGGTCCGTGATCTAAAACTACTTTTTCTACATTATACGAGCCGGGTGCTGGATTCAAACACGCAAAAATATGATGTGCAGATATACAAAAATGTGAAAACCAATTCGATTTCAATTGCTAAAAGCGTTTACCTGGAATACCATTTTGATGGCAATCTTTGATGGGTTTCGACCCGAAAGTGAAGGCAGGAGAGTGATCGAATTTAACTTGCTCGGGTTTATATGCAGAGGGTGCTAAAATTATGGAAGAAGCTTTACATTATATAAAGTACACAAATAGATTTTACGAGAATTGAAAAAAATCTCACACAGCGCACAAATCATTTTACAAGTTAAAACAATAATTGAATGAATTTTACCTGGTGAATCCACAGAATGTTTTTGCTCAACTTTGACACCAAATGTGTAGGCTGGAGTATGATCCAATACAAATTTTTCAGGCATATAAGCACATGGCGCTGAAACCAATTATTAAGTATTTTCGAAAAATTTAAAATAAATACTGAATACCTGGCGTTTCGCTGATCTTTTCGTGGTGAAACTTGACCCCGAAAGAATAAGCAGGTGTGTGGTCCAACTGAACTTTTTCTGGTTGATAGGCACCAGGTGCCGGCGTATCACTTGACTTCTCATGATTTACTCGATGACCAAAAGTATAAGCCGGTGTATGATCTAGATTGACCTTTTCTGGCTGGTATGCGCTAGGGGCTGGTGTATCACTGGGCTTTTCATGATTCACCCTATGTCCGAAACTGTAAGCAGGAGTGTGGTCAAGATTCGATTTCTCGGGTTGGTAGGCACCAGGAGCGGGTGTATCGCTGGGTTTCTCGTGGTTTACCCTGTGCCCGAAACTGAAGGCAGGGGTGTGATCAAGATTCGATTTCTCTGGTTGATATGCACCAGGAGCTGGTGTATCACTGGGTTTCTCATGGTTCACCCTGTGCCCGAAACTATACGCGGGAGTATGATCAAGATTCGATTTCTCTGGTTGATATGCTCCAGGGGCTGGTGTATCGCTGGGTTTTTCATGGTTCACTCTGTGACCAAAACTGTAGGCAGGAGTGTGGTCAAGATTCGATTTCTCGGGTTGGTATGCACTTGGGCCTGGTGTATCGCTGGGTTTTTCATGGTTCACTCTGTGACCAAAACTGTAGGCAGGAGTGTGGTCAAGATTCGATTTCTCGGGTTGGTATGCACCAGGGGCTGGTGTATCACTGGGTTTCTCGTGGTTTACCCTGTGCCCGAAACTGTAGGAAGGAGTGTGATCAAGATTCGATTTCTCTGGTTGATATGCACCAGGAGCTGGTGTATCACTGGGTTTCTCATGGTTCACCCTGTGCCCGAAACTATACGCGGGAGTATGATCAAGATTCGATTTCTCGGGTTGATATGCTCCAGGGGCTGGTGTATCGCTGGGTTTCTCATGATTCACCCTGTGTCCGAAACTGTAGGCAGGAGTGTGATCGAGATTCGATTTCTCGGGTTGATATGCACTTGGGGCTGGTGTATCGCTGGGTTTTTCATGGTTCACTCTGTGACCAAAACTGTAGGCAGGAGTGTGGTCAAGATTCGATTTCTCGGGTTGATATGCACTTGGGCCTGGTGTATCGCTGGGTTTTTCATGGTTCACTCTGTGACCAAAACTGTAGGCAGGAGTGTGGTCAAGATTCGATTTCTCGGGTTGGTATGCACCAGGGGCTGGTGTATCACTGGGTTTCTCGTGGTTTACCCTGTGCCCGAAACTGTAGGAAGGAGTGTGATCAAGATTCGATTTCTCTGGTTGATATGCACCAGGGGCTGGTGTATCACTGGGTTTCTCGTGGTTTACCCTGTGCCCGAAACTGTAGGAAGGAGTGTGATCAAGATTCGATTTCTCTGGTTGATATGCACCAGGAGCTGGTGTATCACTGGGTTTCTCATGGTTCACCCTGTGCCCGAAACTGTACGCGGGAGTATGATCAAGATTCGATTTTTCTGGTTGATATGCTCCAGGGGCTGGTGTATCGCTGGGTTTTTCATGGTTCACTCTGTGACCAAAACTGTAGGCAGGAGTGTGGTCAAGATTCGATTTCTCGGGTTGATATGCACTTGGGCCTGGTGTATCGCTGGGTTTTTCATGGTTCACTCTGTGACCAAAACTATAGGCAGGAGTGTGGTCAAGATTCGATTTCTCGGGTTGGTATGCACCAGGGGCTGGTGTATCACTGGGTTTCTCGTGGTTTACCCTGTGTCCGAAACTGTAGGCAGGAGTGTGATCGAGATTCGATTTCTCGGGTTGATATGCACTTGGGGCTGGTGTATCGCTGGGTTTTTCATGGTTCACTCTGTGACCAAAACTGTAGGCAGGAGTGTGGTCAAGATTCGATTTCTCGGGTTGATATGCACTTGGGCCTGGTGTATCGCTGGGTTTTTCATGGTTCACTCTGTGACCAAAACTGTAGGCAGGAGTGTGGTCAAGATTCGATTTCTCGGGTTGGTATGCACCAGGGGCTGGTGTATCACTGGGTTTCTCGTGGTTTACCCTGTGCCCGAAACTGTAGGAAGGAGTGTGATCAAGATTCGATTTCTCTGGTTGATATGCACCAGGGGCTGGTGTATCACTGGGTTTCTCGTGGTTTACCCTGTGCCCGAAACTGTAGGAAGGAGTGTGATCAAGATTCGATTTCTCTGGTTGATATGCACCAGGAGCTGGTGTATCACTGGGTTTCTCATGGTTCACCCTGTGCCCGAAACTGTACGCGGGAGTATGATCAAGATTCGATTTCTCGGGTTGATATGCACTAGGGGCTGGTGTATCGCTGGGTTTTTCATGGTTCACTCTGTGTCCAAAACTGTAGGCAGGAGTGTGATCGAGATTCGATTTCTCGGGTTGGTATGCACCAGGGGCTGGTGTATCACTGGGTTTATCATGGTTCACTCTGTGTCCGAAACTATACGCGGGAGTGTGATCAAGATTCGATTTCTCAGGTTGGTATGCACCAGGGGCTGGTGTATCGCTGGGTTTCTCGTGGATCACTCTATGTCCGAAACTGTATGCAGGTGTATTATTTAGGTTCGTCTTTTCAGGTTGATATGCTCCGGGAGCTGGTGTATCACTAGGCTTCTCATGTGTTACTCGGTGACCGAAACTGTATGCTGGCGGCTTATCCAAATTCGTCTTTTCTGGCTGATAAGCTCCTGGAGCTGGCGTGTCATTAATTTTGATGTGAATAGGTTTGGCACCGAAACTGTAGGCAGGTGGTTTATCAATTTGGCACTTTTCGGGTTTATATGCCCCAGGCGCTGGTGTGTCACTGACTTTTTTATGAATCGTTTTGACGCCAAAACTATAAGCAGGACTTTTGTCAAGTTTTGACTTTTCTGGTTTATACGCACTGGGTGCTGTTTTAAAAATAAATTTTGTAGAATTTATCATAAATATGCTTAGTACAATAAAGGTGTCAAAAGAAGACTTTGACTTTCAATGATATTGTTAACTTTACGAATTTAGTTTTAGAACTCTTGAAAACGCTTCATCGAAACGCAAGGTCAACTTTTTAGATTTATGCTCCTTGGCATGTATCATAGCCTTACCAGGTGTATCCACCACCTTTTCTCGCTTAACCTTAATCCCAAAGCTATAAGCAGGCTTACTATCTAGTTTAACTTTTTCAGGCATGTAAGCTCCAGGGGCTGGGAGTGAAAATAAAACCAAAGCATTGAACAAATAAAAACATTTGCGTAAAGCGAATCGCGTAATAATCATGCACTCAACTACATTACCTGGAGTTTCACTTTTTGATTCCTTTATTGTTCTCAGGCCGAAACTGTATTTAGGTGCTGTATTAGTCTTGACCTTTTCAGGAGCATATGCTCCGGGGGCTATTCATTTCAAAGCAAAATAAAGCCGATTAAATGATAAAAACATGCAAATAAATATTTAAGCGAGAAATAAACGTACCTGGTGTATTGTTTACTTTTTTTCGATTAACTCTCACACCGAACGAATAAGCAGGTGTATGACCTAAGACAACTTTTTCAGGCTGATAGGCTCCCGGAGCTTTTATTTGTAAGCGGAAAATAAGAATATAGTGTAAGCGGCATAAATGAACAAACCAAATGGCTATGTAGCAAAAGCAAAGAAATTAGTGCGGATAGTTTTGTACTTGGTACTTACCAGGAGTGTCCTCGATTTTTACATGAGTATTCCTTAGACCGAACATGTATTTTTCAGTCTTTATCTGCTTGGTTCTCATAACGTATTTACCATTCGTTACTATGAAGAAGTGAAGATGGTGGGCGAAGCATTAAATTCGAAAAAATAAAAATAGAAAAATGTGCAGAAAATAAATTTACAAATTTAAAAATGGAGATAGTTCTTATTAAATATAAAAAGCAGAGTTTGATACAGGTGAAACATTGACGCCACTTAAAGAACCGAAAAGACAGACATAGTAGAACATAAACTTCACCAGAGAAAAGATAAATCCACACCAATGCCATCCTATTGTACAGGATACAGACACAAACATATCCATTTTAAAACTTAGACCGCTTTAGATCCACTGACCTTTATAATATACAGGCTTGCAGTTGCATGCTTAAAGCTATGAATGCAATTTTCGTTTGATATTTACCTGGTGTTTTACTGTCATAAGTAATTTTAGTTCGGATGCCGAACGAATATCTTGGAGAACTAGTACCAGTATTAACCCTTTCAGGGTAATATGTACCTGGAGCTATAAACAAGTTTAACTAAATCAATCGAATGTTATCAAAAAATTTGATTTTAGGAGGGAATTTATTATGATAATGCATAAACTGTGCAAGCTTACAGCAAAACCTCCAAGTGCTATAGCGAAAGAAGAGCTATGCAGAAGTGTGATAATGATGCTATGTACAAATGAAGGCGAAGAGTGAATGTAATCTGAATTGTGAACGACAAATAGCTCGACTAATTTAAGATTTATTTATATATATATTTTCTCTTAAGTTCGAAGCCTGAAACATAACTTCTCTTTCATTTCTTTCTCATTCATTTTCTATCGGAGACTAAGCTCAAGTCCCGTCATCTTGTAGCCATAGATGATTACAAAATCATTCGTGAGGATACGTTAGATAATCCAAACGACAATAAATCGGGAGCAGAACTTCTTGTCAAAAAGAGAATCAAACCGTAAAGGCATTTTATCCTCGGGCAAGAAGTTGAAATTAAAAACTATATAAAACTATGACTAATTTTGTGTTGAAATAAAGAAGTTAAACATTTATTAAAGTTTAATAAACTAGCCTGCATAAACATATAAATTTCTAAATATCCATACCTACTAAAGTAACTGTCAACAACTTTAAACCAAGAGACTACTAACATTAGTAATACTCTACATGAAAATCAACGCAAACAATAACCCGCTAATTTGAGCACTCATTTCAAAATCAACCCTACACAGCAACAAAACTGAAATATATCTACTTTCAACATCAACAAAATGTATCTCTTTAATACCTTTTTTTTCTTCTTAAACCCAATTGCAATTTCAGTCAGTTTCCAATCATCATCCTATTCATCAACCCCGACAAAACTAGTATCCATTCCTTGACTAATAAATCGACAAAAAGTGCGTCTTATGATGAATGATAAATATTTATGTTTTGGAAAGTTAGATTCAACAATTGAAAAGCTTATTTTGTACGCTTTCTTTTGGAAAAGGAACATCACGAATTTCGTTTCAAGTTACCTGGCGTTGTGCTGGTCTTATCGGTTTGTGTTTTTAGACCAAAAGTGTACTTCGGTGACGATTCAACGACCATCTTTCCGGCACGGTTTACATCATATTCGCCTGGTGCGGGTGTTGCGAATTTCTGTTTTTCTTTTGGACGACTTTGCAGAGACATGGCTGGCGGATTGTCACGACCTTTTGCACCTAGTCCAATTATATTGTATTCTGCAGGACCCGGACCGATTGATTCGTCTTTGCCGCGATGACGTATGCCAAAACTGAATGCGGGTGAAGCGTGTTTTTTCGAATCAGGAACTTTAGTACCTGAAATGACAATTTTGTGTAGGCATGAGATTATTACACTGAAATTAATTGAAAGTAAAACAAGGACTAATCGTATGTAGGTATCTATTTAACTGTATAGTAAAAAAATTATTTTAATATCAGATGCAAAGATAAGCTCAATCGAAGTGGTTGAATAAGCTTTTTTAATACCAGCTAGCGATGGAAGGTGAATTGCAATCAAGTACACTCAATACAGCCCACAAACATACAGTTGATTTAATCATGAAAATCTATTTATGAAATGACGATTCGATTACCGCAATAATCTATTTTTGGCGCGACCTAGAGCACCATCTCTTTGTACATCCGATATCAGATGCTACTCAGCCGATAATCTAACAGTAATTAACATCAACTTAGCGTGAGTCAAGTACTTACGACAGTTAATTACAGTTCGTAAGCGACTCAGCAACAATTATTATATTTACTGTTTTCATGCTTTGCAGTTAAAGCGACACATGACTTTTTTGCCATATAGATTCACCAGTTTCAATGAAGCAATAACAATTTCAAATTAATTTTACCTAATAAGGAAGGTAACTGAACACATGCTGGCCCGGGACTAGCAAACTCAGCCGCAATCTTCCCACGTCTAGCTGTCGGTGTCCATGGTCTTTGCTCGAATCCGGGACCCATTCCGCAACGGACCAATGGCCTGACCGGTCCCAATCGTTTCCTAAACGATTTTCTGTCTTTGGATGTATCAAAGTCGAATTTTATCACCTGTTAATTGGTTAATAAAAGTGGAAAGTTTTTTGGGTTAGTAGGGTTAAGTGATACAAGTAGAATTTAGAGAAATGTTAACTGACCATCTTGATCGAGTGTCTTATAGATATTATTTGTAAACTTTAAAAAGAGATAAGATTATCAAATAAACATATAGTAGTGACAGAGAAGTCAACAACAAACAATTATGTGAATTTTTGACGTGCAAATATGAAATTTTGTGCAATGCATAGAAATAATTCAGGATATGGTAAATCGATAGTTTACTTTTATTGTATCAGATTGTGAACGTTTGTTATTTGAAATCTACTTAGATAGTAGATGCGACTAATTAGCATCTGCAATCAGAATTATATTTATCTGTGAAAGCCTAGCTCTATATTTTATAGTAGAATAGTTTTGTTTAACTTTTTCATCGTTAAAACTTTGTATTTTTATTCAAAACACAACAAACTCTGCTTTAGCATTCTGAAGAAGAACCTAAGTTATTTGATAATACAAAACAACATATTCCAAACGCCCTGCTCAATTCATAGTTAGTGAGACTAGCTATTCGCTAAGAAAAATATTGGACAAACTACTTCAATCCAACTATATAATCATGGACTAAATTTAATGGTGATAAATAATAAAATTATTCTATGCAAATATTCAATAAATTTTCGTATTCGAAGTACATAAAGTATTCGAAGATACAGATGTAAATTTTCTCAGTGAAATTCGCTGGCTATGAAACACTCGATATTTTTATTATTCACACTATTCCTTGTAATATAAGAAGGCTTCAGATATTAATGTGGCAAAATTTACGATGCTGTAAGTAGCCCTCGCCGAGTTTGTTGAAGTGTGTGCTGTGTTAATATTTTAAATGTCCATTGTTGACTTCTTTTAATAATTTTTTGCACTACAGCCGTTTCAATTCCTAAGTCGCTCTGCAAATTGTTGTTGTAAAAAAACCAGTATGCTTATAATAGAGTTATCTGTGTTATTTGATCGTCATATAGCTTCCTATCGCCACAGACCATTGGTCCAATGCTGATGCCGGTGCTTTCATCATAGATGTATGTTGATATTGGTTTAGCCTCTTCGTTTATAAATTCTTTTTCATAATTCTCCTTTACCATTAGTGTATTTTTTATAAAAGTTTCGTCAACGAATCGTTCGTCGCATAAGCCAGTAGTTGGCTGAACTTAAGGGTTATTGTACTTCTCCTGTCTACCTCAACATCTCGGAATACCTTTTCTAATGCCAGGTTGACGTATATGGCATTTTGATACTGTAAAAGCGACCTCTTGTCATAGATCATGGTAGGACTCAGGAATCTGTGTCCGACTTCGCATATCAGCCTCGTCAATCAAAACAATATGATTATGATATCAAGCCCTCTCGTAGCATTGTAAAATTATGCCTTGGCTTCGTTATCATAGGCGTTTGTCCATTGACCGACGTAAAGAAGATAGCTATAGATGATATAAAGTGTTATCCATTTCATGCTTAAAAATATCAATACACAAAATATTCGGAAAGTGATATAATTGTTATTTAATTTTTAAGATTGATCCTTGCCATCATATGTGAAACACAATATCGTTCAAATGTTCTCCACGAAATTTCTTACAGGACTCAATCCTTCTGAGGTAATTTTCGATGGCTTTCTGGTACATTTCGGGCAATATCTCGGCCATAACTTCACGAATATTGGCTTGCAGATTGTACAGCGTTTGTTGATTGTTTGCATAAACACGATCTTTTGCGTACCCCTATAAAAACTTGAATCTAGTTGAAGACATTGAATCTTATCGTGATCTTAGAGCCACCAAAAACTGAAAAATCGAAAATCGGACGTCTCAGATTTCGACTGATATATGTATATGTATGCTTATTCATGTATCCATATTTCTGAGTCTTGAAGTTTGTGCATATTTTTCAAACGATCCATTGAATAATCGTTAAAACTAGTTCATAAAGATGCATAAGCTAATGAGCAAAAAGAACTCAAGAATATGCATTTTACAAAAGGAAATGCAGGAAATATTGTACCGTCACGTGAGTGAAGTCTAATGTATGTATACACACGGACAGTAATATGTTCCCACATTCGAATGAAAGAGCATGAAAATTGCAGTAATTTGCATGCCATCAAAACAATCACAATTCCAACAACACCATTTTATACAAACAAGTATAAGAACAACGTGTGCACCGCAACCAAGGATAAATATTTCAGAATCTGCCAGTTCAATAAATTTCAGTGTCGTCAAGGTTGCAACCAGCGTACGGTATAATCGAGCAATTACAAGCATTGGCATTGCACCGAATTCCTTCGAAAATGACCCAATTTCTTTATGCACTGTTGTTACGCCTGTTTTGACGTGCCATTGCAATAACTATTGTTCCTTCGATTTCATAATATGATTTTTGTTTTACCTTGTCCTACCAAAACTACGTTTCGTTATAATAACACTCATTCACCATCGCAACACCCATGTCACTGACTAACTTGACCTACATATAAACAAAAACAGGAAAACCTATTTCACTCTACCGTCACAATGACGGTTATACCGACCAACGACAACAATCACGTTTTGGAATCCTCCATGCAAGGAATTTCAACTGAAAACCTGTTACGGTTCTTTCTAATTGCCAAAGTCGGGATTTTTCCTTTTTGCTTTCAAGGGAACCGAATAAATGTTGGAATATTTTCCCCCGGCTGAGGAACATGCGATTGGGTTATCATCTAGTTGGGAAAGTGCTGGAAAAACGTACCATCCGGTACCAGACAAGTTCAACAGAAAATTTCTAAATCAAGACTTTTATGTAGAGTGTAGACAAAGTCTGAATATCGATTTGTGTGGGCAGATGTTCCGTGTCACTAGCGCTTCATTCATATTAAATCGTTTTTTCCAGACGTTGGCATATTTATTAGAGTGACATAGATTTTCATATTTTCAGCCAATAATATGGACATATGCTTACCATACATGGAATATGGGAGAAATTTGAAAATTTCGTTTTCGTACTTTCAAAATGACAATTGTATTGATTATTAGCTCAGATGATGAGAGTTAGATTGGTTCTAGTTGTGATTTAAAATATTCGTGTTTTCTTGTTCGATGTACATAAACCATAAGATCATCATATGTACGTATGCAAAAGGCTTTAAAAATCCATAGTCCCATGAGTTCTATCAATACGGAGGTCAATGTAAATGAAAATAATTTTCATAAATTACGTTTTATCAACACCTACTCAAGTAATTTCATGAGCACAATATAACAATTAACCCGTTGAAATCTGGATCTACAAGTAACGCCTTATAATACGCGCAAGCTTTTAATGAAATGCATTAGAATCGTTCAGACTTTAGTTTGATAAGCTGAACTTGCATGCAAGCCTTTTAAAGTTTACTCAAGGCGTCTAGAATTTTCACTTACACGCAGTTTACTAGTGGCATGATTACTTGTGGCATGATTGTACAACATGCAAAATTTTCCGGTTTCGTGGTTCGACCCACTGAAATCAATTGCAAGTTATGTTTCAATAAAACTTCAAATTCAATACAATTTTGGCTTTGACCTGTAGAATGAAATATGACTCAGATAAATGTGATAGTTCCGATTCAATCAAAATATTTCCCACAAATTTTCCCAAATTTTCTAAACATTTTAAAATAGAATTCTTTATACTCAGAAGAAAACATCATCAGAGTAGGGTCACAAGGAAACGAAAAACGTGAGAAAAATGTTTACAAATATTATCACATTCATACTATAAAACATTGAAATTTATATTGGGCCAGAATCTATTTATTCACAACCATCTTTTTTGTTAATTTAGCTCAACCTCGTAAGTTAAATAATAGAACTAATAAATAATAAATAGTTTAACAGCTAAAGGATCCATTCAAAGTCGTTACCTCAAAAAGTGGAGCACGCATGCATTGACATGATTCTTTTAAAGGGCATTGAAATCATTTATATCATTAGAGAAGAGCCTTGTGAGAATCAATACAATACGTATACTCATATGTGAAGTACCTATCAATTCTGGGCCTTATAAAAGATTATGAATATTAATAACAAAAGTAGTATCAATCAATAGGAAATTTCCCATTCTATCTCATTCTAGTGTAATTTCAAATCGACCAGACGGTTTTGCATTTCCGAGCAGTGTAACCACACAGTAAAGTTTCATTTAACAGATTGGTTTTCGGATCCCAGTGTGTCGCTCTTGGAAATTATATTTTTATTTATTTATCTATTGTCGGAAATTTCGTCCATACAGATTACTTAATAGTCTTGTTAAAAAATACAGGTGAACAAAAAAACCCTCAAAGATTAAAATCAATATGAGCGTATGCGTCATTAAAACAGCCGTTTATAAATAAGGCAGCTCTCTTATCACGTACTCAAGCGCTAAGTTCAACAGCAGAGGAGCCAGCTCATCGCCTTGCTTTAATCCGACATTTGTGTCGAAGGCGTCAGTCAGATAGTTGCTGATTTTGACTCGTGATGACCATGTCATCGTCATTTTGGGCAAATACATATGGTTTTGCCGTCATATGCTTGTTTAAAGTCCATAAAAATTTGGTGGACGTCGATGCTAAGCTCCCAGCATTTCATGGCGCAGCTTCCACCGCATTTGATTAATTCTACTGAGATTTCATCAATGTCCGGCGCTCTATTACTTTTCTGGCTTCTGATGCCAGTCTCAACTTCTTCCAGTGGTCGAACGACTAATAGGACTTATCAAAGACATCATTCGGGTTTAATATTATTGAGCAATGCGTGGATATTGTTGCCCCCGTCTCGTTCATCTGATTATCTTCAGCAATGAAATTGCCGATTTAGTCTTGACAGAGTGTCGTCTCATCTAAAACTTTTCACTACTTTGTAAGCTTCTCTAATTTTATTACTTAGTAAGTTTTTTCCTACTGACGCTGTTTGGAGCTCTTCCATGTCAAACTTAGTAACAGGCCTGATCTTGGCATGGGATCACATATTTCAACTCTAAGGTTTGCCCAAAGTACTTCGAGTACTTCAAATACACAAACCTGCATATCAATGCCATTATCTTTTGAAGGTTACACCAGCATCGCCTCCGGCTCCATCTCACAATTCCATTCACTTCCACAGCTTAGTAGTTAGACGATTGCAAGAAAGCTTTACTTCGATCATCGATTCGTGTTAGTGATATGCTGCTAAATAGCAGACTGTTGTTTTTCAGCAGCTATTTACAAGTAGCAATAGCAACCTGCTATTTATAAACCATATAATCTGCAAATTTCCTCAAATGCTATTTGGATAGCATAGTAAAAGAAGACAGGCAATATCAGTGAACAGTAGTAAATAGCAGCATGTGTTAAGTTCTTTTCACATCGTTTTTCGTACTCAGACCTTTTGCACATGCATTGTCCAGCTGACTGAGCGATGCGCATTATGCACAATATGAACGAAATACAGAACTTCAATTTTTTTCCTTGTCCGCTTCACGTGAAATGCCCCACATGCAAGGTGGGGGCCTGCGGATTTTGGGGCACCGTTTTGAAATTGCGATCGACACTCACACGGAGCGGGGAAACAAACAAACTGATAGCTAAATAGCACAGGAATAAAAGCCAAGCCTATCTCGGGCATATAAAACACAAACAAGTCCCAATACTACAGCAATTTTATTTTTCACATAAAAGGCAGCTTTTTTGTTGGTATTTATTAGCTACTATATGGAAAGAGCAATGATAGTTGCTATTGCTATTTGAAAATAGCAGTTTGACCACTCCTTAATCCGTATAATTCTCATCATTTTACTAAAAGTTCGGTGGCTCGTAAAATCCTTACGACTACTAACCCTGCCAATCAACATAGTTTGCCTCTCTCATAGTTTGCCTAACTCATGTAACAGTAACTCCTGAAGCTAAAAGAATTGCAGTATTAAGTAAAGGAATTTGGAATGGGTTAAAAGGTACAATTCCAGCTGGTGGTCAAGTTATTCCTAATTCTACTGTAGGAGATAAACTACTATGAAAAAAAGCTCAGAAGAAAGAAATAAAGAAAAAAATTTCTGAAATAATAAATAAAATTATACCTCAACGTAGGCCAATTGTTACGGGGTATGTGTGAAGTCCTTGAAAAGTACCTTCTCGAGAAATGTCTCGTCATCATTGATATATAGTTAAAAGTGTAATAATATTTCCTAAAATAAATAATGAAATATCATATTGGTGAAATCATTTAACTAAACCTGAAACTGTTGTTATTGCGCCGATAGCTCCTGTTAAAGGTCATGGTCTATAATCTACTAAATGAAATGCGTGATTTGAATGTGTTGACATTAAACTACTTCTCTAGAATAAAGAGTACTTAATACTGCAAATACGTAAGATTGAATGATTGCAACAGCTGATTCTAATACTAATAAAAGAATTTGTCCTATTAATAAAAGTGTTACTAGAATTATAGATAATGAGGGTCCTGTATTGCCTAAGAGAGTTAATAATAAATGTCCCGCAATTATATTAGCTGCAAGTCGAACAGCTAAAGTTCCTGGGCGAATTATATTACTAATAGTTTCAATACATACTATAAATGGTATTAATACTGGAGGTGTACCTTGAGGAACTAAATGAGCAAATATATGTTGTGTATGATTAATTCACCCATAAATTATAAATCTAATTCATAAAGGTTAGCTAGCGTAAGAGTTATTGTTACTATTCATTTAGGGAAGAATCCTAAAAAGGGGGGCAATCCACCAAGTGAGAGAAAATTAATAGAAAAGAAAAACTTGATAGTAATCGATGATGAAAATATAATAAATAATTGGTTAATGTGGAATATTTTATATTGATTTAGTAAATAAATTACAGCAAATCTTATAAATGTATAAATAATGAAATAGATAATTCATGTTTTTATTGAATTATTTATTGCTAATATTATTCATCTTAAATGATTAATAGAAGAGAAAGCCATTAATTTACGAATTGAGGTTTGTGATAGTCCTCCGATACCTCCAATTACTGCAGATGTAATAATTGTAATAATTATAAAATCGTAACAAAAATTGTAAAAAATTAGGATTATTGGTGCAATTTTTTGTCATGTTATTAATATTAGAGCGTTAATTCATGAAATTCCATCTATAATTCTGGGAAATCAGAAATGAAAAGGTGCTGCACCTATTTTGATTAAAAGTGGAATTGAAATTAGAATATTGGTGTTTAAATATTGTTCAGTTAAATTATTAAATTTCATTATTCTTATAATGATTGCGACAAAAAAAATTGATGAGGCTATTGCTTGTGTAAGGAAATATTTCAATGCCGTTTCGGATGATATTAAATTATTTTTATTATTCATTAGGGGGATAAATGATAATAAATTAATTTCTAATCCTATTCATGATCTGAATCAAGAAGTTGACGAAACGGTAATGAAGGTACCTCTTACTAATATTATTAAAAATATTATTTTTGAAATATTGTTAAAAATTAAAAAGAAAAGGATTAAAACCTTTATAAATGGGGTATGAACCCATTAGCTTGTTTAGCTTATCTTTTTTTTTTGAAATAAATATATTATAGTGTATGAGGCACATAAGTTTTTGATACTTATAGAAATAGTTTGATTCTATTAAATATAATGAATATAATATATAAATTATTTTATTTACCCTATCAAGGTAATCCTTTAATCAGGCAATTCATTTTTTTTAGTTTACTGTAAATTTTGTTTCGAAATTTATTTTGATGTATTATTTATATATTTAAACTTAAATAATATTTATTAGTATTTTTATTATAAATAAGTTTGTTTATATATATATAAATATATTAATTGTTTATTTATACATACAATCTAACTGTATTAATATAAGATAAATTTTTATTACCGGTCATCATTTTGATAACCCGGGTAAATTAAGATATACAATATGTATTTCATACATATTGTGTATAGTTTATTTCATTTACATACATTCTAATTAAAATATGTATGAAATACATATTGCAATATTATATTTATATTAAATTAAGTATGTATATATTATATATATATATATATATATATATTAAAATTTTAATATATATATATATGAATATATAAACACTATTTATATATATATTAAAATTTTAATATATATATATATGAACATATAAACATTATTTATATATATATTAAAATTTTAATATATATATATAAATATATTAATTGTTTATTTATACATACAATCTAACTGTATTAATATAAGATAAATTTTTACTACCGGTCATCATTTTGATAACCCGGGTAAATTAAGATATACAATAAAATTTTGCAAATTAGCTTCTACCTTAGCTCCTGAATTGTTAATCACGCGACGCTAAGCGCTTATATGACAAGCTGTCAAAATTTTTTATGATTAGTCGCTTAAGGAGAGATATCCACCTAGAATGGTCGGCAAAATCGATTTATTTTTTATTGCATTTTCGTGAAGATACAGGTCTCAAAAATATCTGGTGAAAACACCAAGTTAATATTTCTATAAATAAGCTAGTTACAGCCGATATAATCAAACGTGTTTTACGAATTATGATACGATAGTTAATAACATTCATTAGGCTGCTTCAAGTATTGTTCAATTGGTGTTAAAACAAGCTGTAAAAGAAGTACAACGGGAAATAAAAGCAAAATTCGAGTGCTGTGATAACCAAACTAACCGTTTTTGGAGATAGTACGGGGCGAAAACATGGTTTTACCTCATTGTAGGGAGTTGAGGCTCTCATTGGACAGTTTACAGGAAAAGTTTTTGATATTCTTGTAAAATCTTCTTATTGTGCTAAATGTAACTATTGGAATAAACTCGAAAATACTGAGCAATGTGAGGAATAGAAATCGAATCACGATGGAAATTGCCAGGCCAATCATGATGGATCGGCAGGTAAAATGGAAGTAGACGCCATGAAAGAATTGTTTTCACAATCTGCCGAAAAGTATAGAGTTATGTACACTAATTACGCCGGGGATGGTGACTCTAAGACGAACACGGGATTAGTGAATGCGAAACCGTATGGTAACGAGATTGAAATTACAAAAAAAGAATGAGTGGGTCACGTTCAAAAGCGATTGTGAACCCTTCTTCGCGAATGAAAGAAAAAAGTCCTGGAATCAGCAGCAAAAACAAATTGAGGGCAAAGTTTATAGATATACTGAAGATTTACTATGGCTTAGCTATTTGCAGAAACTGTGCCTCCAAGGATGAAATGAAAAAAGCGATACGGGTAACATTTTACCATTACGGCTCAACAGACAGCAAGCCTCAACAACATTTCTGTCCCGAAGGCCCCGAATCGTGGTGCCTGTTGCAACGAGCAAAGGCTAAAGGAGAACTGGAAAATGTTCGTCACAATTATTGAGCATTGCCAAAAATGGTGCTAGATGTCATCAAACCAGTAAACGAACACCTCAGCAATGAAAAATTGTTGGAACGCTGTGTTGGTCGATATACCCAAAACTGCAACCAACTTATTTGGACAATAGCCCCAAAAACGATGAACAGCGGGGCCAAAATCGTTAGCATTGCAGTATATCTTGCAACATGTACATTCAACAATGGTTTCACCTCATCGCTGGAAGTCATGAATGTGTTAAGAATATCGTTCGGATCGGGAGCGCACTTGTACGCAGCGCAAGAAGACGAAACTTGCATAGCGAAAGCCGAACTGCAAGCGCAAGAACAGACGAAAGAAGGTTGAATACGGCGTCGGCAAGACAATGTAGAAGCCATGAATATTCCGTAAACAGTAAAAGACTTACACTATGGGCCTGGTATCGATGATTCCATGTTAGTTGACAAATTTAATGATTTATTCAGTCCTAAATTTTCAAACGCGTTTTTCTTAAAAACACGTTTTTCAAATCGGTACCCAAAATTTCTCGGAAACCAATTAACTGATTACCTTAATTCTTTTTGTGATTATTTTATATAACATTATCTAGTACTTGTCATAGGATTTTTCTTTTTCGTTACTTAGTTTTTGTTTTATAGCCAAAATAATATCTAATTTTTGGTCAAAAAATCACTATTCATGTTCAAACGTCCGCCATTTTGTCATTAATCGATATTTTCAAAATCGGCTATGACAAGTACTAGATTATAGTATCTAATTTAATAATTTTTTTCCATTTTTTTCTTCAGATAATTTTTGAACAAATGCCAGTGGGTACCGTTAACGCTGTTTTTTTTACAGCGCTCCAAGGATCATACAATATCCTTGTATATTTTTTATATTTTTAAATAAAAAAAAATTAAGCATACTTTTGAATGTGTATACTTTTAGATAATTAAACTCCCAATCCGATATTTCAAATAGTTTTCCTTAAAAAAATGCACAAAAATGACCGTTTTATCCGGCTCCTAGGTGTATATCTCCCCTTAAGCTGTCTTCTTTGTAATGCGCAAAATTTTCGCAATCAATTTCTGGTAATGCGAATCATGGCTGAAGTGAGAGAACAAAATTTCGAGCAATACGTTTAGCATAATTAGATGTGATAAAAAAGATATTTGCAAAATTCATTATGTGTTTCAGTTTCATTAATCTGAACATTATTGTTGTCTAGCAACAACCTCTCCTCTATAGACCTCATTTTTATTAATGGATTAACCCTCATATCTCAATCTATCCATCTTCCTACATCCTTTTGCATTTAATCCTCCCAGATACGTAGTTAATTTCCCCTTTTTATAATCGCCACACTAATTGGCTTGCTTACTACGATTACCTTAATTTCAGAAAATAGCCGGATCAAATTGATGGATATCTCGAAAATTCATTGATACTATTCTCATTGATCGCGACAAATCGACAACCAGTCTCTCATTCAAACCTCAACCACCACTAATCAATCCTACGACCCTAGATCCCATTAAACATCTTAACCAAATCTCATCTGACTATCCACACTAAGCAAATACCTTTCACATCTTAACTGCCGAATACGAAGCAATTTTTGGCAAATGCATAATGATCGATGGAACGGCTGTTACTTTCCGGCTATCTGGGAAAAGGCTGTTCTCATTCCCATTCGCAAATCTCATGTCGTGTCACGTACCACGATTATACCTGATTGGCAATTCGGATTCAGGCCCAGACTTTCTACTAGCCATAAATTACTTCGTATAGTCAACCACATCAGGCCTGGCTTTGCAAATAAACAATGCACTGGTTTAATTTTACTGGAAGTCCAAAAAGCCTTTAATTCAGTATGACATAATGGGCTTATTTTGAAACTGGTAAAATACTCTACATCTTATCCAATAATTTTTGAGACATGGGTTTGCTGACGTCAAAGTCATCAAATGGCCAGGGATCAGTTCTCAGCACGATCTTATTCTACCTCTAAACTTGTGACTTAAATCTACATTCATTATTCGCAAATGACATCGACACTTTCTCTTCAGATGTCGATCCAAATAGAATGATAAACTGCTTACCAACAACAACTAGTGTTGATTAACAAAATTCCAACAAATGAAAGGAAATAAAATTTCCTAAATTTTATGCTGCATGAAAACCCACTTGGTTTTAATAAAGTTATATTATTATTAATCACAATTGTATACATTGACTGTGAATTACCCTCAGCAGATTGAAGAAAGAACCCTTAATTCCTGATTCCGGGCACTTTGTGTTGCAGCCTATTTGGTTTTGCCTTATTCGTTCCTAAGCCGTTCTTCACAGTACTGAACCAATCGCTCCATTATTCCTGACTGTACAGAAATCAGATGTTCCTCTTTGCCTTCGCAGACAGAAAAGCGAGCTGTGTACTGCTTAGTTGTTGGTTGTACTATAGCGCTTGGAGCAGCTTACGAAACTTTTTTTCCTCGCAGGCTTTCTTTTTGACTTATTTTAAGCTAATATTCATTTTAACAAAAAAAAAACCTCTAGCACCACCTGAATAACAAACCAGATTAAAAAAAGATTTAATCGTAATTATTCTGCTATTAATGGAGCTAAGCAAGCATTTTAGAAGGTTGTTCGGCTGAATTATTTGAATAACCACATATTGAAAAGTTTTATGTTATGCTTAACAAATATTCGTTTGGCGGAGCAATTGAAATCAACAAACTAATCTGTCCACACATCTACAAGTTTCGCAGAACTTTTTTCTGTTACTTTTTTGATAGTGCATGTAAGCTTTAGTAGAAAAAAAACCAAGTACATCTTGTTTGGTTGTAATTTTCCTCTATGAATTGAATGCTTAAAATCACTCAAGCCAAAGCGATTATATTGTTCGTGTTGGCTTATACAGTTTGAAATAAAAAAACCGGATGTATAATGCAAATATCTTGCTGTGAATTTGTCATTTTATGAGATTTTATGCGAAAAAAATTATGACCACTGAGAGTAGCAGCAAAGTTGTATGTTTGTGTAAACGCAGGAAATGGAAATTGTGCATATTTTTCTGAGCTTTATCCGGTTTCAATAAACTGTAATTTATTAGCATTCTTTTTCAGCTTATCATCAAATCTTAATAGTTATATTATAAGTAATGTGATTTTTCAAACTTTTTTTATGTGGTGAAACTCTCACTTTACCAACAATACCCACACTGGGCGTTAATTTCATTGATTGAATTGCAAATGGAATAGCAACAGGTCAAGACAAGATCTCTGTAATATAATTTTTTTGATCAAACTGCTTAGCGTAGTAAAACATGCATTTGCAAGTGTCTGTGGCTTACATTGAAACCTCGTATTGGAAAAAGTTTTTAATTTGAATTTTAACTGCAAATTTTCCATCTTTCCAAACTTCTTTCAAGCGCGAAATAAGCAAACAATGTTTTCCTTCATTCTTAATATCATAGTTTTTGAACAATGTCGGTGATAATTGAAACATACGCAACATACGAATCATTATTGTCATCACTATCATTCGTTTTCACCAGTACAACGTCCAAAACCGAATTGCTAGTTGATGTTAGCGTGAAAGTAAGAGAGCTCCATAGCCATATTTTAATTCAGCAATCGATTTTCGAATGAACTAAAATGCATATCTCTCCACCAAAAAATGCCACATTCGAATTTCACTTCTCCATATATAATAAAACATATGTAGCTCACTAATGATTCTTGAATCATAAAATTCAATTAGAAATTTTTTTGCATTAATTTCAATAGAAACCAGTGTATATGCTAATTTTCAATCTTCACCTTGTATACGCCCACATACTAGCAAATTAGCTCTATTGCTCTCGGTAAAAAAACACTCATATGTATGATATGTATCATTATATGGAGAACTTGCTTCAACCAAGATAGACAATTATTGTATATATTTGGCTGCGATTCTTGACGCTATCAACAATATAAACATATTCTCCAAACCATTTCAAGACACCTCGCGTTTCGAATCAATTCAGATTGGCGTAGTTAGGCAATTTTTTTGTTCTTACCCGTATATGTCTATGATTTGAGTACTAAATGCAAAATTTTCTGCGTGGAACGTTCTGACGAATGAATATGGTTATAACACAATTGGCGGGACTAACGAAAAATTTGCATATGAACCATGAAATTTATTCGATATTTATTATGGCTGATATAAGAAATCTAAGTGTGTGATTTTGATTTATCAGATTTTTGGACTCAGTTAAGGTAGGCGAAGAAAATTAATTGACATGTGGAGTGCAAGTGTTCATTGCTTGGATTGCGATTTATTCGAATTAACTATGACACTAAATGTAATTCGAATGAGTCACAATATTTCAGTTTTTGCTTTAAATGAGTTAGCACAAGCAATGTATATTATATGAGATAAATAATGAGCATATACAGATACTTCAATAGAAAAGAATCTATTACGATTTTGGGTAAAAGTCGACTTGATGCACCCCAGTCTAAAAATATTACTACCACAGATCGACGCGTATTACCGACGCGTCCAAAAAACCGAAGTCTAGAAAAATTTTCAACGTTGAAACAATGATAAAAAACTATAGTCCATAGAAACCAATAATTTTGAAAGAAAAATAGAGGAACTGTGATCCCACACGTGCTCCTTATCAAGAACGGATTGGAACTCATAGGGTGGAAAGGTTTTCAGGGTTACCACTTGCATGAATTACAAAATTTAGGAAAGTCAAACACTTGTTACTTATATTCATTATCGGATGCATATCTTACAAGACTTTGGAAGCAGCATCTCCTATAGCATAAATAAAGAAAATGCTCCGTGCTTGTAACACTTTGCCAGCACTGCAACTAAAAGTCTACCACAATTTCTTCACGTCCAAATCAAGCTGCCCTATGAATCTCGTTTTCATCCAATGACTTTTTCGAAAGTTGAGATAGAAAGATGTTTGGGGCTGCCAAGCAAAAAATTTCCAGAACTTGGAAAATTTAAACATTGTTTGCCATATGAATATCTAATGGTAGCATCTGTTGGTACGGATATAATCCATATACCTGGTGCTGGCAAGCCTTAGCTAGCATCACAGCCAAAAATATATCAAATTTGCTTCACATTGAGGCGGATCCATCCTGTTAATTTTGTTTCGACCGATGACTGCATGGAAGTTTTAGGGGTAAACACGAAATTTAGGGCTACCATCCACACATATTTGTTGTTTATTAGCACTACAAGAGATCATTATCATTTGAAAATTTAATAATAACATCGCTTACTAAAGATATGGCTTAAAATACAAAATCTACCATAGCTGGCAACCCTATCATTGTTTTCCAACCACATCGATACTGAAAATTGCCTACAATAAGGTCCATTTACCATATGAATTTCATTTTGATTTCATGACTGCACTGGAGGTTATAGGGCAAACATCTTTATTTTACTGATGGAATTTTCAAAATCCAAGACACAAAAATTACCAGAGTTAGCAGCTCCAACCTAATTTTTCAACCAAATTTGACTTAGAGTAAGGCTTCGCAATTATGTGAATTTCGTCAAAATCTGGGGACTGGATCAGAGTTTGTAGAGTAAAAAGCAATTGTTTCCCTTAGTGATTTTTTAACATGGCATCATTGCCAGAGGGTAGCCCATATTTCAAAATCACTACTATCAGACCTTGTCCTACTTAGGAGCCAAGAATAGAGTAGAAGAGCAAGTAGAATGTTTTGTAGGTGAAGGATTGCAACGTTCAAAGTGATGGGATTTCCAGTCTAACAATATGGAACAGTCACTAGCGTATTCAATCACTCTAAAAATGTTAAGATCATCAGCGTACAAAAGGTAGGGCGATTTAAAAAGGGAAGGGATTGTTAATATACAAAAGAAACAATAAAGGAACAAGAATGTTTCATTGCAAAAATCCTGAGGCACAATAAAAAAAAATTGTAAGTAAGAGTTAACAGTAACAACACACGAGCGATCGCATACGCAGGAAGAGAACCAAGAGAAAAGGATACCTGGGAGATCAAACCCAGCTAGTTTTGACAGAAGAATAATGTGGTTCACAGAATCGAAAGCTTTGGCAATGTCCGTATATAGGACATCTACTTGCTATTGCTGAATTTGAAATACGTTCTTAATTTATTTCGCTAACTTAGTTTTTTCGAAAGTAATTGTGTGTTGATTGAATTATAAGGATGCTTAGAATATCACTAAAATGGCCGTCGTTTGGTGTAACCTGACCTATTCCATCCATACACTAATATACATATACATATATAAACATATATATATATATATATATATATATATATATATATATATATATATATATATATATATATATATATATATATATGTATAAACATATATATATATATATATATATATATATATATATATATATATATATATATATATATATATATAAACATATATATATATATATAAACATATATATATATATATATATATATATATATATATATATATATATATATATATATATATATATATATATATATATATATATGTATATATATTGTACATATATATTGTGTATTTTTCAAAATATTTCAAACATGTATTGTAAAAAATAATCGATTTATGCCTCGTAAGCCTATTACATCATAGCTTTTGTTTTTTTTTATTATTATTGTGTCACAGCCAATACACAACCTTGTCAAATTGTTGTTATTTATGATTAGCGGCACTTATAACTAGATAAACACACCCTAGTAAAGCTAAGTATGACCTCAACTGAATCAAATCTTCTATAAATTGCTTTGATAACTCATAATTATGCATAATTTCTCACTATATTCCAAAGCACGTTCTGTTACTGCTCCCTATGAAGATTTAGTTGGATTTATACTTAATCCATAATTAACTTTTGGAATTCACAAATTATCCAGATATTTCAATGTTTCAGCAAGCAATGTTTATCATTTCAAAACTATTTTATCGCAATAGCATTCACAAGTTCCGAACGAAAATAATCGTCACAATATTCAAGGCAATTACCCCGTAAAATAGTGAATTCACATCACGCGGAAATTTGCTCCACTTCTTATTCTTTGATTTTGAGTTAACAATTGCATAAAACGGTTTTCACTTTGGAATGTATGAATAAATTATTATTGCACATGGATACACGTACTCCTTACAACAGATGGCATGTGCGACACAAGCTTTAACAATTAGTCTCTTCACTACCGTAAAACTATTATTCTTTAAACAAGTCAATGCTCAAGTTTTTCCTATTCGTCTTCGTCTCGTACTGGTAACTAGAACAAACTTCAAACTTTAAGAAAACACTAGCTCATGCAATTTCTATAAGATGACTGAAGAAAACCGTCGTCGTCTCAAAAGCTGGTTGGTCAGTATAACAGCACAGCTAACTTCTATTTGTGATTATTATGTCATTGATACGCTACCACGTAATGAGACGGACTCGGTCCGTGTCGATGTTGACCGTATCTAAATTTCTAAAGCCGGTTTATGAGACTTCTTCAGATACTACCTGTTCTATAAATACAGATGCGTCTGCGATGATGAACAATGCGAAAAAGTGAGCGAATGTAAACAGCTGTTTATTTGCAATTTTGATTAGTTTGTTATCACAATTGAAAAATGCAGGAATTGAACGTATCTGATTTATAGATACGATTAAATCTGATTTATAGTTTGTCCTTTGACAGATTTATTAATAATGAATCAAATGCTTTGATAATAAATTACACGCTGAATTATGGGAGGTATGAACATAAGTGGTATAATGTAGGCCATGGTATAGTCACATACTAAATGATAAAGTGCTGTGACTATCACTATTGACTTGAAGTAGAAAGTAAGCTAAATATTTTGGAAAAATCAATCAAGGCTATTTAAATAGTGTTAAGGTTAATATCCCCGAATTTAAACTGCAATTATATGATGAATGTTATGGAAGTGTATCAATCAATAATTTTTTAGATATAAGAGAAAGTTACGTTGTTTTTTCAAAATTTCAACATGTTCAGTCCTGTCTGACATTGTTTAATCTCTTCAGTCGGTCCCGAGACAGTGAATAGTAATGTTGTCTTCTGTGCAGTCGGCGATTTTTTTATTTTTTGCAATGACAGAAAGAGAAGACCAGCGAGTTTGCATCAAGTTTTGCTACAAACTTGACTATTCTTCGGCGGAAACTGTAACTCAAATAAAAATGTGGTACAAACGTTTCAAAGAAGGTCGGGATTCAGTTGAAAGTGATCCAAGACCTTCATCGAGCAGAAACGATCAAAACATCGAACTTATGAGATCAGATATTAATCCAAATCGTCCATTGACTGTAAGAGAGTTAAAATATGACCTCGGAATACCAAAAACTATTGTTTCTGAAATTTTAACGGGAGACCTTTGAATGAAGCGAGTGGCAGCAAAGTTCATCCCTCGGATTCTGACGCAAAAACAAAAGGGCTTTCTTGTTCACATTGCCCAGGATTTTCTTGAAACGTGTGACACCGATACAAGGTTCCTTGAAAAAAATCATAACTTATATTTATGGTTAGGACCCTGAAACCAATGCTCAATCGAGCCATTGGAAGACACCTGCATTTCCGTGAGCAAAAAAAGCACGCCAAAGTCGAAGCAACGTTAAGACAGTGTTGACAGTTTTTTTTCGATTAGCAAGGCGTCGTTCACCATTAATACGCTCCTACAGGACAGACAGTAAACAAAGAGTATTAGGTTGCAAAGAGAAGGCTAAGAGAAGGAAACGGCCGCAGCTGTTCGATACTGGCGACTGTTTTATTCCCGTGGTAAATTATGTTTGATAGACATTGCTTTAACATTTTGAAGTTTGATAGACATTGCTTTAACATTTTAGAGGAAAGTATTTCAAACCATAAATTCAGGCCGACTACTGGCTCTCAACTTAATACACTCAACACACTGCTCAGGCTCCTTTGGCTGAGTACTAGGATTTTGAGGAACTTCATCGACTGACATTTGCCAATACAAAGACACGACATTTTCGAGTGGTTTTTCCTGTTCTCAGCTGCCCATTAACATGACTAGGTAGAGGATGGCTGACTTCAGAGATCCCACCACTCAGCCACATAGCGGCAACAAGACTATTTTATTGCGTATATACTATATTACTACGTATATATTAATTAGCAAATTTTAGGAAATTACTTTTTTACACTCCTGTACATCACTATGTTGTCGATCCGAATTCATACGTATTCAGAAGAAAAACTTTTACAGGCGCTAGATGTTGTAGAAAATGAAGGTTATATACTTAAGCCAGTAGGTTTTATTGCACATAAAAAATCATCATTCAAGATAGATTGCAAAGAAGGGTACTGGAAAATACGCAACAGATAAGTCGTTGACTTTACTGAATGTGTAGATAACAATTCAGAAAACATTACTTAAAGTAAACGAAAGTCCAAGTTACCGAAAAAGTTTCCTTAAAAATAGACTTCAATATTTCATAAACAAATAAATTTTGGAAATAACTTAAGTATACGTATGCAATGGGACGATATTTAAATGAATCTAGCTGAACAGACACTGCGCAAAACCCAATCGAGTCAGCAAATCAAAATCAATGATAAGGAACGTGCTCGAGACCGGTATTACAAATAAAGATCTAATTCTGCCATATAGTATTTTCCTAAATAACCTCTTCGTTAAATTTAATATGATGTGCATATGACATTTAACTTTTGAGATTTAAAAATTAATATTTTTACTAATTACTAACTAATTATTAACTATAGGATCAAATGTGGCTCGTAACTGGTTTTCCACTATTCTAACAACCTTATACATAAGAACGTAGACATATCATTTGTATTTGAACTCATCATGTTATTATTTTTCATTTTGACGAATGAATATTATTTAGAAATTAAAACGTATTATTATTTTAGAAATTTTATTTTAGAAACTAAAACCTTCATAAAAACATTGAAAAGAGAAGAAATCTCAAGAAGTTTCACATTCACCCGCCCAGATTGCTCAAGAACATCTGAAAATTTCGTAAATATTGCCACCTTAAAAATAGAAACCCGCTAGAACCCCCCTCCTTCCTCTCCTCCTTATTGAAACTGAAAATCGCATTTCTAAATAAATATTTTTTACCGATCCTTAAGTTTTTTAATAAAAATCTAAACCAAATAAATATTAACTAGAACCAAAAAAATATCTTCTAGAAAGTTGATAACTAGAAAATCATTGAAATTTTTGAAGAAAGATAGCTTCAGTATTTCACCACCATTTTCTTAAAATGTGGGTAATTGTCTATCATTAAGGCTTCACTATTGTAAGAAAAAAAATGATTATAATAATTAATTTCTTTAGGTTTTTAGACTAACGACTTAGCTTTTATTTCTTTTTTCAAGCCGATAGTTTCTTGTAAATAAATTCCACAAATAAATTGCAACACACAATAACTCTTAATCCCGTGAAGTTCGTTCGAAAGGCAAAAATATAGACTCTAGGGAAACCCATGTTTGAAAATTTATCATACATATCGAATAAAAAAGCATTCTCAAATTGCTGCAGTGCTGCCGATTGCAAAAACATTCATCCATATAAAATTATTGTTCCTTTCAAGGACTTCTCAAGGCTAACCATGCGGACGTTTATTTTCATACCATAACTGAAAGTGCACTCTGCAATGCATGCAGCTAGACAAAAAAATAAATACATAGATATTCAGATCTATTTTAAATTTTAAGCTAAAACATTTCATACTTATGCTTGTATCGTATACAGAATTGTGCAGATATAATTAAAAATAGCAAATTGTTTTATGTTAACAATAGCAAAGTATCTAACTCTATAAAATTAACCAGTACTTACCGGCTTGACTTGATGTTAATTATTACTCCAGTTATGTTTTCAGATTTTTCAATTACGTACGTCCTAAGTATGTAAGCACTTATTCAAATTTCTATTATCAATAGGGAGTTTCAAGAAGAACAGATGTAATTTTTAAAATTCTAAGTGTGTATCTTCTTTCAAGGATCACTTGTAATTGTCTGCGATATGATTTCACAATATTTTCACCGAAAATGAATTAACCAGAGACCGTGTATGAAAGACACTGCACGTCGTTGATATCGTTGCCGCGAAGAAGTCGAAATGTTGTCGTATCGGAGTTCAAAGCTAAACTGAAATTCCATGAATCGGAATCGACATAAGCTCGCGAAAGCACCATACATCTAGTTAGTTCGAAACGAATGCTAGCTACTTGTATGGGGGTCTACCACATCCACTTGTCTACCTACTAGTTCTCGACTAAACAACAATAGTCGCTTACTTGGCATGGAAGAGGGAGGAAAATGTTCTGGCTGAAGGAGGCCAACTCATAGACTAGATTTGCGTGGTATGAACTCATGAAGTATCATAGAGGCCCACTCAAGCAGTAACCTGCCAAAAATTCAACCTAAAACCAATGCCTAAGATACTTGTACTTATGTGGGGAAAGAAATATACTGAGAATCGAGCGAGTTTCGAGCTGTTTAGCTGGTTGTTGGATGCATTTTCCTGCTAAGATAGCGAAATAGATACTTTTAAGTAGCTTAGTAGGCATTAAGTGTGTCTTTTCAAATGAATGATTTGAATCGGCTGAAATCGGTTAGTTGAGACATGGTATTTGTTAAGTTAGGCACCTTGAAAATCTGTGGAAGTGTTATTGTGGCCATTCACGTCTTGGAGTCATATTCGAAATCAAATCCGATTCATTAGATTTGTTTTGGATATCCATTGTGTTAGCAAAGTTTTAACCGGATTCCAATAAAAATTATTGTAGTTTTAGTGTCTGAATTGATTAAACAATATTCTTTAATTTTATTGCCAAACTAAGAATGATGTCACCAAATAGCTATATTAATGAAATCATAACGGAAATGATGACGATATTATGTTAGTCAGTAAGCCCAGAAACATTAATATAGAGAAGACAATTGTTCTTAAAAAGGGGATGAGAAACTAAATAATTAATACGATAAATTATATAAAATGGTTTTCAAAAATCTTGCGAGAAGTGTGTTAACTAAACTCAATATCTTATCGCTGGATAGTCCCTAGACGTGTTGTCTTTTAATTGATATAATTTTTGATTTGTTGATTTTATCTCGTAAATCACAGTTTTTGTACATTTTCCTCATATCAAGCCTAAAAAGAACCACCAGGCCTTAGGAAACAGCCCAAGCTAATTCATCACCACATCTTATATATTTGACTATATCTGAATGGCCTCTGTTAGGGCGAAAAAAACCACTTTGGTGCGCATTGTGATTTACTCTTCAGACCAAACTACAGACTAAAACACTCCTACAGCCTGGCCTGGAACTATTAGACACATTGCCTCAGGTAAGGATCTTTTGGTGATGCCTTAAAGTCTAAGATTTAAGGTTGATCGATTTTTGTCCGTAGTATGGCCTTCCTGTGGTTTACTTTGTTGCTCCCATTTTCGTGTTTTTTGGCAATCATGTCTTCACTACTGTCATCTTCAGTGGCCTAGTAACACGGTCTTATAACACTGTTATATATCTGTTATACTTTGTTATATATCACTGTTATTTTTCTTGGCGAACCTGTTTCTCCCAATGCCGATAACTTCGATAATTTCTTGTACTTTTTTTCTCTAGAAATGTCGTACGGCTTGAATAGCAATACTATTACTTTCAGTGGTTTTTTGCCTTGGAGCTATCATCTAAGCAGTTGTTCTGATCTTTTCTTCTATTAGGGCCTAAGAAGTAACAAAACTGTAACAACAACAGCGTCTCATAGCTGCTGCCAGATGCTGAGTTTGAACTTCAGTGCTACTTTAACCGGTAGAAAATTCCGTAATCCATCGTGCGACAGCTTCTATTTCGTATACGTTTCGTTGATTGTATGTGCTAAGAATTTGAGAAGTCTGAGTGCGTCGGTCTGAAAACATATTTCCCCCATCTCTTCTTCATGTTTCTGTAAAAGCATAAGGTTTAATTATGCTGATATAATTTTATTAATGCAAAACGATTTAAATGAAACAATATAAAGTTGCAGGAAGTATATCCTAAAAAAACCGACATAGTTTCATTTACCTGGAAACGAAAAATCGAAATAGGGGCCCTAAAAATCGGAGGTAGAAGAGGTAAAATATCTAGGTATCCACCTTGATATGAAACTTACCTTGGCCAGTTATCTAAACAAAATGCTCAGTCGCAATCCAGGACTTTCTACAAGGCAGACACTCTAAGCATGTAAAGAAATTATGTAACCTATCATCATACATAGACCAGCAGAGTGATGGAAGAAAACTGCACAAAAAACGATTGTTTACAGGCTCAACAAGCTTCAAAGGATGGCCAGCTTGTTGATGTTAGGAGCAATGAGCTCCACGGCAGGGATATAGTGTAGGCTCTTCTGAATTTGGAATCGCTACTTCTAAAGATTCGAGAGGAAGCGTCTAACCAAGCGATATGCCTACAACAGGCCTGCAATTACAAATCAAGAAACATAAAAGACAATCTTAGTATCCTGGAGGACATCAAACCGATAATAGAAACTGAACTTCAGCTATCAAATAAAGACTAGGGACTAAAGAAAACCTTCAAGGAAAGGTTCAATGCCACAATGCCATCATAAAATAATTGGATAATGGTTCTGCGACACTAAAAAAGTCCCATCCGGAGATATATCCAAGTTCATAAGGAGTATGGATATCCTATAGGACATAGCGCTGAGGAGGCTCAATAAACCCATGAAATCACAGTGTTAGAGGCCATCTGGATCCATCCATTTATTCATTCATTCAAAGCCAATTGTCACAGGTTTCATATTTTGCTGACTTTTGATTTAAAATAGGAGCACATTTATTCGACAACCAATATTTCGACTGTATACATTCCACAGACTAAAATTTCGCTCCACGATTCCGAGATAAATCTGAAACTCGTGACTTCGTAAGATATTTCGAAATAAGGTCAAATCTTAAAATTTGATTCCAGTCTTTATGAATGCGAAAACGAAATCAATCTAAAAAAAAAAAAAAACTTATACTAGTAAAATCCTTTGCATAATTTTAACTTTTTTGTAGTATTTTGGCATGTTAATCACAACAAGTAATACCATTTGAAACTAACTCATATTTGTTTCGCTTCTCTTGATTACTTCCTCAAAAGGTAGGCGTCCTATCATTGGAACATAAACATTTTAGAATCGCATAATTTGAGGTATGCGAAGATACAACAATAGATAGTAAAATTTCTTAATTTCCTGAAACTAGAAGAATCAACTACCATGTATGGCAAGGTGACTTTATCTATTTCGTCCCGCGCCACACAAACCGATTGAGCTAATAGAATTGCATTGAGTCATTAATTAACTGATTTCAATTGTTCAACCTACTCGTTTTTTTCTTCAGAAAATCTAACCACTCGTACCTAATCAATCGACATCATCAATTTTCCAGATGATCTTTAGCATCTGCTTCGACTTCCAACAACATTTGACGTTTTGCGGGTCGCCAAAAAACTACTCGCCCGTCAATTAAATCATTATTGAATCGAATTTATTTTGAAATAAACAATTTCTTCATTTACATTTTCCAGAAGACCTCGCACGGCCTCGAAGAAAATATCGTATTTTATTGCAGCCGTGCTGTGCGGCGCAAAGATTTCTAGAATGAGAATTTCCCGATTCGGCTAAATGTGAATCGCATTTTGAATCCAAATTGGAAACGCTGCGTTCGCAACGAAATCAACCTACGGACAAGTCGCTCTATGACTCAGTCTGAGATGTTGTCTTGCCTTAAATGTCTACTTAGTGCGATCGCAACACGATCGCTGCTGCTGCCTGGCTGACTATGACCTCCAAAAACCTCTTGGAGGCTGAGATCGAGAACAAGCGATCAATTGCACGAGACATTGCCAAATATTGCTGCTGGCTTAGGTTGATTTCAAGAACCCGGTAAAAATACACATTATCTAGATTGAGGAGAAATTCAATTTACTAGTTTAAGGAGCTTACGAATTCTAAGAGGATTAAAAATTATTTAATTTTCTTTTTTTAAATTTGAAAGCCCTTAGCTATACCACCACAGAAGGAAATTTTGCATTCATAGTTTTTACCAAGCCTAATTCTAATTATCTACTTAGACAGATCCTCTCCTTATGTCCAGAGAAATTATTTTTATTCATAAGAAAATTAGCGATCAATGCACTGTAATGTCATCTTTTCACATAACTCTACTGCATATTTATTAGTCATGACGTAGTGTACTTTACCTTCGATTTAAAATGATTCAACCGATTCCCAAACAGTATACTATACACCCGCTGCGACTGAATCTGTCGGTCGATGACCAAATCTCCTTGATAACTGCTGCGATTTTGATCAATTACATGACCAAAATCGTAGCTGCAGGTCAGATATAAATTTCAGATATTGAAAGTATGTATTTATAATCTGGTCAGTTTCCTTAAATAGTCAACGCAAGACTAAGGAATACTTACAATTGAGTTTATTAGTCGTATGTGTGCAGGTTTGTGGAAAATATATTGCGCAATTCATGACTGTAAACAAAATGACATATGCTGAATTATTATGAAATGATCTTCGTATGGTTCATAAAATATATCATATCGGCCGTTTATTCGAGAATTTGACTGGAAAAATCTTCATACAAGTTTTATAGTGTATTTAGTCGAACCATAAGCTATGCTACAAATTGAAAACACTTTTATGCCAACAAATCAAAATTGTATTATTTTAATTATTTTTTCACGCTTAGGAATTTTGAAAAATAATATTTTTTTTTCAAAATCCTGCTTTTGCAACTTTAACCGCCATGATCGCCACAAGGGTAGCTCTCAGACTCTTCGAGTTTCCGTCGACTGTTTGGAAGATTCAGTGCACTATTGGCAGTCCAGCTGGTTATGGTCCGCGCTACTAGATAGTCAATTATCGATAAAAATCAAAAGGATTATAATTATCAATTACAAACACTTATCATGCAAATGACAACTTTATTCATCAGAAAATATAATGTGAATCACCAGGTCACGAGTTGGACTCTCCCACAACACGTTTTGCAACAGACTCTCCTCGCCTTCCGTCGAGATCGGAATATTGTCTTCCCTGCAATAAAAAAACAATTAGAATACGCAAGGATAAGAGACTGCCTGTCATAAAGTTTAAGTGGTTCCATGCGATATTGTTAATCTGCATAGTTCCTTTTCTTCTCTTGGTTTTTCCACTCTGCACAACAGATGTTGGCCTTTTTATCTTCCCGATCGTTTATTGCCTCAGCGGTTGTGCAGATGGTTTCATTTAATACCTTACAGGATACAGATTGTTTCGCCAGTACTCTTAATTTGTTTCAGCTTTATGAACGAGAGCAATCCTGTTGAAACTACAAACGCTGGTTTTCGAGAAATGTACTATTGAGGAGTTTTACAAAATCCTCTACAACTTTCTTTAAGTGTACGCTGGCTTTTTGCTTCGGAAAAAAGAATAGGTGTCACGTCTCAATAAGCTCCCCCTCGCTTCCGACATGTGAAGTGATGGCTATTGAAAGGACTCTGGATATTTGTTATTCTGCTACAATTTCCACTAGCGCGTGTATCCCATAAGAGAGAATACGTCAAGCGCGAGTGAGTGGCTGTGGAGGTCATGCTGAGGAACTTCGCAAAATGCTTCAATCCGCCCAGTGTGCAAAAAACATCCCCAAGCACGTCAAAGACGGCATTTTTGAGTTGTAGGCCCTAACTTTCCCCCATGCACCCAGCCGATAACATTCTTATCGAAGGCAAAAATTTAGGGCTAGGCGCGTAGAGGAAATGCTATCGGCCGGGAGCGTAGGAGGAAAGCTAGGACTAGTGGTGTAGGAAGAAGCATATCTAGTCCGATACTAATCAAAATCCACCATAATTTTTATTTATTTATATATAATACAAGAAATAAAATGGAATATAAAAGTATTTTAAGTTGATGTTTATTTGTTTTTTTGGCGAATTAGGATGGGAAATAAATAGGTTAGGAAGTTAATCGGGATAGGGAAGACAGATTTGGTGATGCCTGAAGGGTAGTGATGACTTGCACTGTTGAATGTTCCTTAAGGAGGGTTGTATGCCTAGTCCGTCTTACATATTAAAGAGAAGAGAGCGCAAATGAGTGCCTTGTGGCACCCCCAACAGCACAAAAACTGTTTTAAAAGCAAGTCCTAAATTTGCTAATTGGCTAAATCAAATTTACCATAACATACTTATTCCTCCCCATTTTTGTTTATAATGTTACAACACTTCAGTGTTGGAAAAACTCAAAAAGTTACAAACTTGAAAGACTATCGTGCTTATCATGCTTATCTTCTTGGCTTTTAAGGGAGATAGCCACTGTGACGGCCGAAAAAATATGTGATTTTCGGGAATTTTTTTTGACCGGGAAAATAAAGGAATTTGGAGATCAGGTATTTTTATTTTATTAGGTATGCATTGAAGATTATTATCCTAAATTTTTATTAAAAAATATCAAATTGTTACAAACTTATTAGCTTTCTTGTCGAGCCCCAAAAAAATTCCCCCTCCATGGTCGCATTGATCTCTCATAAACGAGTCATCTGAAGAAAAAAATTCAATTTGCATTATGAATAAATGTAGTTATAGTTGCACGTAGCCGGCTTTTTTCATTTTGATTTGAAAGAAAATCCGCCTTTGTTTTGGATTCAAACAGTCTTAAAAAACTTTAAAAAAAACAACTTTAGCCACTATAAAGTCAAATAAAACAAAAAGTTATTGATGCGACCAGTTAAAAAAATTTTTTTATATATATTCGTTACTCTAAAATCATGTATCTGAGGAAATACCTGCTCTCACTAAAACGAATATAACTCCGAAAGTTTTCGGGATTTCGATCTAGAATTTTATACACATATTATTGAATGTATAAAGCTTTGATTTAAAGCAAACAAAAAAAATATTTTGGACCCTTCACAGTGGCTATCCCCCTTAAGTTTTTTCGCCGATGTGCAAGCGAAAGATGCATTTTCGATTTCTGCAGTCTTAGGATTGAATGATTGTTTCCTCTTTTTGGTCTATCTTTTCTTCTAACATCCTTGTTCGATTAGCTCTACTACCTTTATTTGGCTGCTTTTTACAAACAATTATTGAAAATCTTGGTAAAATACAGAACGCACAAACATAACCTCAAAAAAACATCTTGACTCAACAAGCAATATTAAACTAAAATAATTCAACTAGGAGACCTTTGGGAGAAGCGAGCGAAAGAAATTTATTCACGTAGCTCCTCAAGTCGTACGTTACAAAGCTTTCCAACGTAAAATTCATAAGGTAATACATCAACTGACATAATTTCACTATTAGCGATTCTTTCGACAAAACACTGTTTTAAAATTTGCTCAAATATATTTTATTTCATATAAATATTATTCTGTATAAACTGTCCAATATGGCTGAAATATTATGTACTTATTTCTACACTGCTACATAACTTATAAATCTTAGTAAACTTTCCCCCGCCGTTTTCATTGCGATAGATTACTCTAAAGGTATCTTCTGATATTCAAAACAAACACATATTGAATATTTAAGCGGAACTCATTGTAATTTCCATTTCTGGCTTTCAAGAAATATTTGTTTTTGAAAAATATTTTACATGTTTCAATTTATTTTACATGTATATATTTTGAGAGAGAAAAAAGCTTTATAGAAAATTCCATTCTATTATTTCTTATTGCATTATTTACTTCTTCCAGTAGCTATTGACCAAAAAATTGGCAGCTGATTATTATGATAGTTGATTGAGTTGAGTATATAAGCCAGTTTTGGAAGATTCTATGATACACGTTTAAGAGATATGATATATTTTTAATAAATCGAAGTATTGTATGCGAATGTATGGAACTATTTCTGGAATGCCTATCAATTGTGTTAAAGGCTATGTTTTTCACGAGTTTTTTTTTGTCTGTATGAAAAATTTACATTAGAAAGCACTAATTTATATTATTCCTGATTTTGTTTGGTTTGATTCGAATTCCGGGTTTTTGTTTTTCAGACGCTATTTATCGTAACATAATTTGCAATTGATGATGTCACATTTATATACAACATTTTCTGAAATTAATGCTTGGCAATGCGTAAACTGAATACCAACTCTTCCTGACGAAGCTATATATATTTCAATTTTTGCTCATAATTTTAAACAAGCAGACATCTTCTACAAAGTTGATTGGCTTCACCTACATCGTCCAAGAAATTGTAATACATATACAGCTGCGGACATATAAATAAAAACAATTATAGCTCATTCCCTTTAGATTGGTTTTTTATCCGATTCAATGGCAATTGAAGGAGGTAAAGAGCAAATCAGCGGATGGCAGAGATCCTGCAACAACTCAAAGAGAGCCAGAAAGAATTGGGAGATCCAAATCAGCAGCTAATGAATCAACTTTTGGGAGTGGACAGCTCTCCGCCAGCAGCAGTGCCAAAGAAACGAAAGAGAAAACAGGAGCCGACCAGCACCGCATCGACACCAGGCGAAAGTGAAAATACGTTAATGGAGGCAGAATCTTCAGCGGGTAAACATTTTGAGATAGAGTTCCCTGTGGTCCTGACGAAGCCAATCTCCCCTTGTAGCAGCAAACAAGCGAGCAAAACGGATACTCGAGAGAAATCCAGAACAACCCAGGCCGAAAAAGGACTCAGCCGCGACGAAATCAACTATGCCAATCATTATTCGTCAACCGGAGAAATGGATCCAATTAACTAGAGCTATCAAAAAGCTGAATGTTTGGTATGAGGCTGCGAAGAGAGTATACCTGGGAATTCAGGTTATCCCGACTTAGACCAACTAAAGGCAAGATTGCAAATCCCCAGGCTCACTCAATGTGAACCAAATTCTCTTTAAATTGCGACACCAGCAATCCATGGTCCTAATGGCTTCAAATATGACAACGAGGGAAATACTTCCAGAAGTGGATTTTTCGTATCAACGCGGACGTGACGAGACGACGAAGACAAACTCCAAGCCAATTGACAGTAGACAACGAACAAACCCATAGAATAGAAAAACTTTTGACACAAGACTCTCTTGGAATACAACCGAATAACTGCCAGCGGAATACTGAACCAGCTGTATCCATTATTTGTATCAAATAAGCTAAATATTAAGAACTGAGTCCTTATCTACAAGCAGATCATCAGACAAACCATCACCTATGGAAGCACTATTTTTTACCAAACACAAAGGACAAACAAAAAACAGTTACAAATTTGTCAAAACCTGGCTTTGAGGAAACTAACAAAAGCACCCTGGTAGAACACTGCATGCAAAAGGACTTACGAATAGAAACAATAAACAAGTACATACGCGACAAGTCCCTCAAACTGTTCGACACAATTGACAGACACCGCAACAGCACCCTTGCCATTAGTTCCTAGAAAAGAGAGAAAATTATATCTACCTAAACCTACGAACATTAGGATCCTAAAGTAGCATATCTACGAGGGAGCGATCAAGAGAATTATCTATCTAGAGACAGAAAATAGAGCGCATGCAGGGATGGGAGTGAAAATGCAGCTGGTACTAGCTGAAAAAAAAAAAACAAAATAACAGTTCCCAGTTCGTTATGATCAGTTTGAAAAAGCAAGTTGCATTCGTTGCAGTTTAAACGTGATTTTCAATGTTTTAAAAAATGGTTTTAATTTCAATAAAAAAGGCTAGGAGTTGTACTCCCTTAGTTTGACAAAAGATTGTAGACTTGAGAGAGCTATGCTTATCATATCGACAAATTGCTAGCCGCCTAGAGTTCTCCATAAAAATTGTTTGTCGAGCGCTCAAACACGTGCAAAACTACAAGACTGCCCAAGATATTTCCCGGGCTAAAAGAGCCCGAAAAACAGCTCATAGTATGTAAAGACAATTTGTCCGCCCATCGAAACGGAGCCCAAAAAAATCAGTTATCGAAATCCATCGTCGACTTTTTGGGGAAAGTAGCGAAATTTTGGATGAGAACAGTCAAAAGACATCTTTTGCGAGCCGGATTACATGGCAGGAAAGCCAGGAATAAGCCTCTGGTAACGGCAGCTAATAGGAAGAAAAGAATGAAATTCATACGGGAACATTTAATATGGAAAAAATAGTGGAAATTCATCCTTTGGAGCGACGAAGCAAAAAAAAAATCACATTGACCCTAATGTCAGGAGACTTTTTAAGTTTTAGACTGGCCATCAACGAGTTCGGATTTTAATTCAATCGAGCACTTGTAGGGAGACCTAAAACAAACCAAACCAGTAAGAAATTTCACAAACAGAGACCAATTGTCCGATGCGGTGAAAGCAGCATGAGCATTCGTATCCCTGGAAAGATACAGGAGACATAACGACTATGCCGGATCGTCATAAGAGGTTGTGAAGCAGAAAGGTTTCCTGACACGCTACTGATGTTCTTTTTTATAATGTATTGTTTATCATATTAATATTTGCTTGAATCAATGAATTTTAAAATAATTTTTACTGTATGTCTAATTACGTATACGCCTGAAATCTTGGGTTTTCCAGGACTTTATTGTCCTGTCGTCCTTTTAGAGGCAGCATCGGCTAACACTTTACCTTCCCCAATTGCTATTGAATCAGGTAACAAACCAACCTAAAGGGAATGATTTATATTGAAGGATTCATTGTTGCATTGGGGTTTTCTCAGTAAGCTACAAATGTTTTTCATGATATATCTACAGTTGTAGCCAGTGCTGCCATTTATTTTTTTGGAATAATGCTAGATTCAATTTTATTTAATGCTAAATAATGCTAGATCTTGTAAAATTATAATGCTAAATAATGCTTTCTTATTTAATTGAAATAAACATGGTTCAATATGAAAACAATATGTACATTTATATGAGGGTTGATCAATAAGTAATGATAATCGGTTATTTCCAGTTCGCATAAAATTAAAAAAAAATGAAAAATTTTATCACTACATATACTCACAAAGTCAGCATGAAAAAAACATAAATAGGCCACAATCCCAGGGATTCAAAGTGCCAAAAGCACTAGCTCCAGTATAAAACAGTTCTAAGAGGAGCTACATTCATTTGAATACGAACGGACGAAGAGAGAACATCAAAATGGGGAAAAACGAAATTTGTTTGAAAATCTGTTTGAAAAAATTGTCTACCAGAGGCATACACGGGGACATAGTGGAAACATTAGGGGACTCTGCTCCTCCATATTTCACCGTTGCACGCTAGGCCAAGGAGTTTAAGTTGGGAAGAACATACACTGAACATGAACACCGCGAAGGACGTCCATCCACATCCCTCACTGAAGACAACGTAAAAAAGCCAAAGATGTCGTTTTGGCAGATCAAAGAGTGACCTTCAGGCATGTAGCTGAGGTCACAGGGATCTCATATGGTAGTGTTCGAAAAATCTTTGCCAACAAAATACATATGAAGAAGGTCTCTGTCCAAGAATATTAACGGACGAGGCGAAGATAAAACGAATCGACAATTCAAGGATGAATCTCAAAAAGTTCCAAGCAGATCAGGAGAATTTTTTGTCACATTTCGTGACCATGGACGAGATTTGGATCCACCATTTATATCCAGAAACCAAAATGCGATCAATGACCTGAAAGCAACCCTCTTCATCGATGCCGAAGAAATTCAAAGTGTCAAGTTCAGCAGGAAAGGTTATGACATCAGTTTTTTCGGACGCTGAAGAAATTATTGTGCTGGAATATTTGGAAAAGGGAGGCACTTACTAAGCTGACCTAATAAGAAAACTGCGAAAGGCACTGAAGGAGAAAACACACGAAAAACTGCGAGCCGGAGTTCTGTTTCTTCAAAATAACGGACCGGGTCACAAGGCTCCAGTTGCGATGGATACAATTAAAAAAACAGGATTCAAACTGCTTGAACACCCAAGCTCTCAGTGGCTTCTACCTCTTTCCTCGGCTCAAACAACACCTTCGGAGTAAGAAATTTGAAGATGATAGGGAAGTGATGGCCACTGTTATGGCATTTTGGGAGAGTCCAGATAAAGAATTTTTTTCTAAGGGTATCCTGGGTTTGGAAAAAAGATGGCCTAAATATATTAACTTATTAGAAGACTATGTTGAAAAATAAATATATCTTTTAAGTTTAATCACCTTAGTTTATATTCATTATCATTACTTATTGATCAACCCTCGTATGTATAACAAAAACAAATTAGAAGTTTAAAATTTACATTTAAAAATGATTCTACATCTATTACAGACAAATGAGTTATATCTAAATCTTCTTCTCTTATGTAAAGCTCATTTCTACCAATATTTGTCAAAATATCGTTTGGAATCACTCAATCAAAACAGCAACAATTATTTATTTTTAAGTGAAGAAAAAGTATTAGTGTCGGATAACGAAGATTTTTCTCCAGCGTTATCCGTACGATTGCTTGCATTTGAAGCCCTAACCAAACAATTAATTCACATTATTCAGGAAAAAATATCTAACTAGAATGCACATACTTTGCCAAACTTGAACTTGTAGATGCCCGAGGCTCCTGGGAGTCTGAAGTGGATGGGACCCCACTACTGATTTTTAGCATCATCACGATTAAATTTCGCGGGGCAAGAGATTTATTTTTCGCGGGGCAAGAGATTTATTTTTCGCGGGGCAAGAGATTTATTTTTCGCGGGGCAAGAAATTTATTTTTCGCGGGGCAAGAGATTTATTTTTCGCGGGGCAAGAGATTTATTTTTCGCGGGGCAAGAAATTTCTTTTTCGCGGGGCAAGAGATTTCTTTTTCGCGGGGCAAGAAATTTATTTTTCGCGGGGCAAGAAATTTATTTTTCGCGGGGCAAGAAATTTATTTTTCGCGGGGCAAGAGATTTATTTTTCGCGGGGCAAGAATTTTATTTTTCGCGGGGCAAGAAATTTATTTTTCGCGGGGCAAGAATTTTATTTTTCGCGGGGCAAGAAATTTATTTTTCGCGGGGCAAGAGATTTCTTTTTCGCGGGGCAAGAGATTTATTTTTCGCGGGGCAAGAAATTTATTTTTCGCGGGGCAAGAAATTTATTTTTCGCGGGGCAAGAGATTTATTTTTCGCGGGGCAAGAAATTTATTTTTCGCGGGGCAAGAAATTTATTTTTCGCGGGGCAAGAGATTTATTTTTCGCGGGGCAAGAGATTTATTTTTCGCGGGGCAAGAAATTTATTTTTCGCGGGGCAAGAGATTTATTTTTCGCGGGGCAAGAAATTTATTTTTCGCGGGGCAAGAAATTTATTTTTCGCGGGGCAAGAGATTTATTTTTCGCGGGGCAAGAGATTTATTTTTCGCGGGACAAGAAAACTGTAAGAAAGAATACTACTCGGACATTTTAGACCCAATATTAGCAATTGTTCTTTAAGCTGGAAAACCAGCACAACCAAAGTAAATTACGGAAGTATTTACGAAATAAACTACTTTGTTACATGACGAATTAAGTTGCGTCTAATGAATTCTCGCAACGGTTTTTCTAGAAATCTAAAATCAATATGCTGATAAAGCTGATATTTAACAGTTACATGTTACAACTTCCCTACGTTTATGATAAAAACATGGTTTCCGTTTTAATTTCCAAGATGTATCAAAATAATACTACGTTTGCACTGCAATCTCAAATCAAGTAGACTTCGAGCTTACAACAAAAATTAGGTGAGACGTGTGAATTGGCCGAAGTGATTTAGAGTTTCAGCAGAAAATGTTATTCAAATTTATATGAACAATTAATTTAATATGAGAGCTGATGAAAAAGAAACGATTATGGCTGAATATTTTCTTGTCTGTTTGTGTACTGCGCATTCTCCGGTTGTCTAAATTTCCACTATTTTGGAACAAATTTCTCTGGGATAAAATCCAGCAAGCTCTGAAATAAATTAAGCTGAAACATCTGGTTTTGACTAGATTTATAACCAGCTCACACCGCAGTCAAAACAACGTAATTATAGCTACTGCTTTTGAAATCAGGGAAGTTCACATCGCATTGAGGTGCTGATGTTTGACTGGTGCCGTTTGAAATTCAATTAGCAACGTCTTATGCAAGTATTTTTTTTAAAAAATAAAAGAAATAAAACTTTCCATTCTTTCCACTCTGTACTCCGAGAGTGTTTTTTAGAGGTGTAGAACTTTGAAATGAAATAAAATTCGGGTAAATTATTTTGATTGCCATGAAATTGGTTTTATTGGAAAGATAATTCTTTGCCATTTTTATTTAAATATGATTTTGGGCACGTGAGTGCCACGATTGGGGCGGAGGAAGTCCAAACGAGAGGTCCAATTTTCGACTACTCTAACCAACAATTGGGGCCGTATCGCGCCAATAACGCGGCGGCTGTTGTCTTCCAAATGGTCAAGAGTCTCGAACTTGTTGGCATAGACGAGTAATTTTGACTTTGAAATTAAAATTTGATGGGTGAGATTGTAAATAGATGAGTGCCAGATTATTCCGAAGTCTAAATTTAAATGCTAAAAATAATGCTAGATGCTAACTCCGAATTTCGAATGCCGTTTTGGAAAAAATAATGCTAGATCTAGCATTCAAAATGCTAAAATGGCAGCACTGGTTGTAGCTAGGTTAAATATCAACATTGCTTTGTGAATGAAATTTTTTTTTTGAAAACTTGCAAAGATTAAATTACTAATATTCTATTCTAGCATGTTTCTAAAACATAGATCATGATTTGACCAAATTATACTGCTTAAAAACGAATGTCTTAAATCACAAAGAATAATTTTTAAATTGGTGTTTTTGTATCGGAAGCCAGAATGAATATTCCGACAAAAATCCCTGTAGTCGAAAAATTATATGTTTAATGCACATAACGAAATCAAAATTTCATCAGTAGATTGAACATGCACTATCTACTCAGAATTTTTACTTTACATTAGAATGATTATAAATAAAATCAAATTCTTATTTTGCTTCACTTTTGGCTAACTGATGAAATGAGACTTGACGAAGATAATGTATTTTATCATTGGATCCTTTTGATGACCAATAACTACATTATTAAAGAAGAAAGTTCGACGCAAATATCTAACTTAACTATAAATTATCCATTGTAATCATTAGTTCTTATTTTCTAATTCCTTGAAAACGCCAAGGTATAAGCCACCCAAAAAGTGATTCACGGAAAATTGGAAATTTGAAACACCTGCTACTTTGCAACGTATTAACCACCCAACAGGCGCACGAAAAAATAAAACAAGTATACTTCAAATAATTATCATCGCTTATAATTCCATATAAAAGTTTAAAAAACATACAGAAATTTTTAATAATTACATATATCAATTAATTTTCAATACATCAAAGAATAAACAATCAATATAATGAAAATAATATGTAAAATGATAATACCAAAAAAATAATAAAACAAATTGGGTAGTTATGATAATCATACATTAACTCGAAATGAAAACAAATATGAAGCAAATATTGCTAGTTTCGAAAATAAAATCGTTTAAAACTATTCCAATTGAGATTTTCGGTTCTGTTATCAACTTATGAAAAAAATAGTACGCAAAGTCCATCAATCAATCAAAAATACACAACGTAACGTACCTAATTTCATTTATTCGTTTCAACCGACGTCATCAATACCCACTATTTCTCTGTTTTCTCTACTTTTCGAAAGCAAACAGATATCTGGCTCGTAAATGTTTTTATCTATTAATTTTTTCTTTTGCTTGGCGCGGATTGTATTTAAATAATAATAGTTTTTCTCCACATATATATTCTGATTCGATTTGAAATCATAATACATATTCTTTATTTCAAATAATATATAGCAGTTATATGTTTCTTTATGTTTTAATGTTTCATGAAATATTTAATCATGCGCTTTTAGTTAATAGCTAATCTTAATTTTCTTTTAAGAATTTATAAAATAGTTTTTTCTCGTTTACATCTTTCATTCAATTATTATTATTTTTTCAATTGGTTTTTTGTCATTTCGATAAGCACGAGGATATGGTAAAAATGAGAAAATGTATATGCAACGAGTTTCTCTCTGCATGTTTTGCATTGTTGAAATTTATATATCATGGTCTCATGCACATCTTTAGTATATAGTTGCTTGATCTTCTTTTTTGCGTGTTTGAAGACTATCTTTCATTCACATTGTTTTTTTCTGTTATGTGTATAACATATTGTTTTCATTTCATTTTTTTTTCTGCATCATATATATATATGTATAAAAGTTTATTACCATTCATTCTTTTACAAAAATGCGAAAAATTGTAAATACTTAAATACGTTTGTATTACATTATATAGGTATGTATGTTGATCTTAGGATTAAATCAGTTTTTTTTAAGGTTTCTTGTTTTTAGTCTGTTAAGTTCTGCGCAACCAGTGCGAGTTGATCCTTAAGACTACGAAACGATGGCCGCTCCTCAGGTGAATGTGACCAGCATTTTTTCATGACCTGAAACAAATTATAAGAAAACAATTTGATAAATGAAATCATAAGCTAGGTGATATTTATGCATTTGCATAGATTTAAGTGAATTAAATTAAGTAAAATTTGCTTTTGGGTTTCGATTTTGTGTGAGCAGAATGTTTATCTGGGTAAATCTTACGCGTATAATGGAATACTTTAAATCTACTAGGAACAAATATTCTAAATTTATTTTATGAAGCACATACGAAAGTGTATGATCAAGTTGCACTTGTAAAAGATCAATTTAATTGGATCGTGAGCAAAAATTCCGTGGGTCAGTAAAGATCTGCGGGTTTTATTTTTCACGGGATCTCTTCAATGTCATTTATCTAACCAATACAATAAAATATGTACTTACATCATAAATTTCCTTGGCACAAGCCTTTGGTTTTTCTAGAATATTACCGCGTTGTACACGCTCTACAACTTCAGTATTCTTTAGGCGACCGTATGGCATCTTTCCGCAAGTAAATACTTCCCACATGAGAACTCCTAAAATTGAAAATTAAAAAGTGGTATTAGAAGTTATTTTAACTATAGCGTTATTGGAGAAATTTGTCTTACAAATAAGTAAATGATACTTTAGAGAAATAATAGATATCAAAATATCAATTCACTTACCATAAGCCCAAACATCACTTTTCGATGAAAACCTAGTATAATTCAGTACTTCTGGTGGTGCCCATTTAATTGGAAATTTAGTACCACCAGAACTTGTATATTGATCATCTAAAACATATCGTGCCAATCCGAAATCAGCTACTTTCACAACATTTTCTGAACCGACAAGACAATTCCTGGCAGCTAAATCACGATGAATATAATTGTGTCGTTCAAGATATGCCATTCCTTTGCTAACCTGAAAATATTTAGAATAAACGAACATCAATAGAAGTTTAGACGAATTGCAAATTTAAAATTTATGGAGACGCAATTTACATATTTTCATGTTACATTATTACATTTAATTTTCTATTTGGTGGATTTCTATGCTTTTTTTGGTTTTTGGAATTTACATTGGTCTTCGTATAGCAAATAATACAATCGTCAGTCGCCACATCGCGCTTCGATTTCCACGGCTTCACTCTATTGCGGTTTTATGGTGAACAAAAATCGGTTGTGGTGAAACCAAGCCAATCATAGCGCACTGTTCACTAATTGGCTATCCTATCCCTCTTCTACACGCTTTTGCATCGGAAGCATCTTCGCTTTTGTAAGTGTTTGCAATTTCTGAGAACTTGTATCTAAGCTCCAGGATGGCTTCTAAATGTGCTGCTTCTCCTAAGCCTTCTCACGATGCAACTAAGCGCTGGAGGAAGATTCTTACCATCCAGGAAAAGGTTAAACTCTTGGATGTGATCACTGATGGCAAGAAAATCGTAGAACTTGTTCGCGATTACGAATTGAAAGAGATTACCGTTCGCTCCATCCGTAAAGATGAAAAGAGCATCCATTTCAACAAGGAGGCAAAGTGCTTTGTGAAGGTTCATAGATTTCATGGCAAGCAAGGGTTGATCGAGAAGTTTCAAAAAATATATCATCTGAATATTGTCGTTTTCGTTCTCCACGGAAAAGATGCCTCTGCAGACCGGACTGCAGCAGAGGACTACATGAGCGACACGTTCCCGAAGATCCTGGAGGAGGGCGAGTCACATCCACAACAGGATGAAACCAAGAGCCGCAGTTTCGAGGCGTATAAGTATCGCGTGACTATGTGGAAATGCTGAGAAATTTTTGTTCAAACCTAGTCTTATCTAAAAGGCGAAGAACCATAGCGTCCTGAAGAATAAAAACAAGACTCTGCTGCCAGTGCATTGTATGCAGAGTCGCATTATGGTTCGACCATGAAATAGCTGTCATCGGACTGAATTCACGCGTTTCACCCCCCAAATCAAGCTGCATCTTGCGGAGAAGGGTCGCGAGTTTAAAATCCTTCTCCTCATTATCAATGCTGGAGGTTATGCCCAAAACCTTTCCTACGACTGTGTGTGGATCGAGTTCCCTCCTCCCAACACCACTTTGCTAATCCAGCCCATGTATCAAGGCGTTATTCGCTCACTTAAGGCCCTTTATACGCGAAACAGGCTCCAGCACCTAGCGGATGGCATTGAAATTGAATATAACTACTTGCTTAAGGAGTCCTAGCAGCAGTACAACATCGCGATCTGTCTGAAGAACATTAAAGCCGCGTTGAATGGAATGAAAACGGATACCGTGAAGGCCAGCTGGAAGAAGTTGTGTACACGAATACAGAAGATTTATTCCAGAAAACATAAGCAACTCGGCAGTGGACAAGGCAGTTAAGCTGGCCAGATGCTGGGAGTAGGAGGTTTCGCGTATATGACCCACGATGACGTGTATGAGCTGCTGGAGACTCATTTGGATGTCTTAACTGACACTGATCTGGTGAAATCTGCCAGTGAGAACGAGGAAGAAAAGCAGTTCTTGGGGTTCAAGAAGAGGAAGTTGGGTCTACGCTTGAGCGTCTCTTGCGAGTCATGAGTAATATTAAGGAAGTACAGGATGGCACTCACAAATGATGCGTGCATGATGAAGCGAGGAAACTCTGCAAAAGCCTTCTCACGCATATGAAAAGACAGCCTCAGCAAATGCCTATCACTATGCTTTCCAGCCGCGCACTCAGACAACCACTGCCTAGACCTAGTACTAGTACTACTCCTTTATCTCTCCGTATTCTTCCAGCTGTATTCTTATAGATTGCCAATTATTTTTATTCACATAACAACATTATTGCACAAACTCAATATTTATACACTTTTAATGTCGATTTAATTCAAGATATTTTCCTTAACGAAATCGCACAATGAAAAGCAATTATTTCAGATAAATCAATGTCAAATTATATAAATGATTCGACAAAAGTACCTTTTAAATCTATTTAATGTTACATAATTATTCACGTACAACTTACCTGAATACACATATCAAGCAACAATCCCATATTGCCAATAAGAGATGTTTCATGTCTTCGTAGGTAATTGAGTAACGATCCATGTTTCATATATTCTGTGACAATATAGATGGGTCGATGTTTCGAGCAAACGCCATATAATTGCACCAAGTTTTGATGCTGCAATTTTCTAAAAAAAAAAAGAGACAACAATGAAATTATAAGATATATAGCAATTACACAATCATGCAAATGAAACAATTGAAAATCACGACATAGTGAACATGACCCTATAAAAAACTTGTTGAATGCTTACGTCATGACTTTTGCTTCTTCAATAAAATCATCTTCAGACATTGTTCCCTCCTTCATCATTTTAACAGCCGTATCGATACATCCACGCCATTTACCTCGCCTAACCACACCAAATTGGCCTGAGCCCAATTCCTCTAAAAGCATCAGCTCAGATGGATGGATCTCCCATTTGTCTAGCAAAGAAATAATAGTAAGAGATAAATTAAAATACACGAAAGGAATGAAATGCAGAATAATACTCGTATATAGTTAATAGAAGTGATGTGACGGAAGACCCCATGATGTGATAATGTAGATGTGAATAAGTATCTCTTCATAGAATTCGCGCACAATCATCATCATTGTGTTAAGGAATTGATTCTCGAGCACTTACCATGGGATAATCCAGCCGTTGGCGGAACAGGCCTATCACAGGGCGATGACTTTAGACGGCACGCAAGACCACCCGAATTATGTCGATGATAATTGATTAGATCGGGTATTGTCTCACAGCAATGCTTTTCAGATAAATAGTATTCACCACGAGCATTCTGCTTAATATGATAATGTTTAACGTGCGATTGTGGACTGAAAAATGCAAAATGAAAAATAGATTATGCTGCTGAAATTCAAAATTTGTATGTAAATTCAATGGTACTGGAAAACGTATGGCGAATTTGATAGAAAATTGTATTAATATTCAGATAAATTTTACTGAACAAGATACAACAGGAAGAAATATGTAGAAAAAAAATGTAGACTGCAATAAATCAAATAAGAAAATAGGCTTCTTTTCAATTCGATTTATATACAAAAAAATAAACATATAAATTCAATTCATATTCCAAAAACTATACAACTTTACTTACACTTTGGTATGCAGCGAAAGAGTATATAAACCTTTTGTTGAGGATTTTCTAACTACGAAACAGCCTTCTTTGTCACCTTGTTTTAGAAGAGATTCGGCACGTTGGCGTGACATATCACCAACATACCATCTAAAAATTAATGAAATAAAATGTTATTCGTAAATAAAATCTTTTATATTTTACACGTCACTTACTCATATCGTTCTAATCCGAGGAGACCTTTAGCTTTTACATAATTACTAGGTATATATCCAATATTTCCATGCTGGTCTTTCACTTTCCACCAATGTTCTTGTGAATCATCGATTACTTCGTATTCAGCATTCTAAAAAGAAAAGTGAAGTGTGAATTAATGAGCTAAGTTGGTAAAAAAATGGGAAGTGTTAATTTTGTAGCATGTGTTTGATTTGCAATAAATACTGGATGACAACGAGAATTTGCACTTTTTATTGAATATGGAAATATCTTTTGTCCACTCGTTCTGAATCTCAGTTTATAGAATGAAACTTTTTGTTTAATTGCTAGTTAAGGTCGGAAAATGCATTTTGAACAGCTGCATTTGCGAGGAAAGTCTTACAGAGAATCGTTGTTCCGGCATGTGAAGAAGGAGACGTATCTATCTAGAAGCTATCTACCAAAAGATAAAGCACCTAAGACTCCGATGGGTTGGACATCTAGTTCGTATGAGCGAAGAAAGATTCTCCCGGAAACCCCTTTACGACAAATTTTATGACAGACGACAGCGAGGGTGAAATTGCCTGCACTTGAGGGATGGCGTTGACCAGGGCACTAAGAGCTTGAATTAATTGGATAACATCGACTCGCGATCGGGACCGGTGGAAGAAAAACTGTTTCAGGGGGACCAGAATCGGATGATATGCTCAAGTCGGCAACAGTATGGATTGAGGTAGATGCAGCAGATAAGCGGATATAGCAGTGTTTGAAGGAAACTCAAAATAAGCGTATGCAAAAAAGACAGAGCACGTCAAATAAGAGCATAAAAGCAAGTAACAATTATCGACTGATTGATTTCCTTTTCTGTTAGAATGAAGCTTTAAAAACATGATTTAAATAAAAAAAAATTGAAATTATAAAAACAAAATGTATGACCATATATAGCAAAGCGCGCCAAGGTTATTTTTTTCTATGATTTTCGTTCACTCCGCTATACCGCTACATCGACTTAGGCTAAAGTGTAGAGAAAGATAAGTGAGTCAACTCCTTCAAAAGAAGCAAAAAAAAGTTAGTCTTGACAAAAAAAATGCTGAAAAAGATGCTCCTAAAAAAGTGTTGAAACTCCAAAAAAGGTCTGAAAAAAGTTCAACTGACATTAAAATTAATGAAAAACACCTATCGACGAAATTATAATTCGATTGAAAACATGCGCAAGAAAATTTGGGCAGCATATTCCAAAAAAATTTCAACTGATGAGAACCCTCAACACTTTTATTGTTCCGTAGGAGAAAAGACTTTGTGTAACTGGCACAAGGCGGAGGCAGCTGGTGGTAATACTTTACAAAATTTCAAGCATCCTCCATCTTTAGATGATGAATTACAAGAAGTTTTAAAGCCTATTTATGAAGACTTATCATCAAAAGATTTATTAAAGCGCTGCTTGGGCAATTTTACGCAGAATAATAACGAAAGCTATAATTCTTGTGTTTGGCCCCTAAACATACTTTTTGTGGAAAAAATATCATAAATATGGCTGCAAATATTTTTGCATGTACATTCAATGAAGGATTTATGGCTATCTTGAAAATAATGGAAGTCATGGGAATTACAAATGGCCAATGTGCGGTGGAACATGCAGAAAATAGAGATGCTGCAAAAATCAACCAGGCGGAAAAACACTCGATTGAGGCATCTAAAGATGCCAGAACTGCTCGAAGAGAGCAAAAATCTTTCGAAGAGGAGAAGTATGAACAAGAGGAAGGTGTATTGTATGGTCCAGGTAACGCAGATTAAATTTCGGTAAGATTTATTACAAAAAATATTGAATTTTAACTTTAAACGCGATTTTCTCGAAGCAACCTTTTTCAAGTTGGCGTGCATGATTAAGAAAAATATTTTTATCCAATCGTTCTGAACTTTCAACACGTTAATCTGCACATGTTAATGCTCAGAATGAACTAGGGATGATGGAAAAATCGGCACTACATTTTTTTAGTTATAACCGATTTTTGGAGGAAAAAATCTCTTTAGTTCATTCCAAGGCCGCTTTGATGCTGATGAAAACCTCGTTTTTGTTTTTATTCTCAGCCTCTTCTAAGGGCAATCATCGTGCACGCCAGGTATTTTTCGTGTTTTTCAAAAAAAATTGTAGCAGACGACAGGGAGCCACAAACAATTTTTAACAATTTTTTTTATGTAGTATAAAGCAAGTTAAGTATGTGTACAAAGTTTCATTAAGATATGTATTTTTATTCAATAAAAAACTAACCTTTGAAAAAAAAAACAATTTTTTTTTCAATTTGAAGGTGCTATGTCCCCTTAAGCTAGTCGAAAACGTAACTCTAAACTGTTGAATAGATTTTTGTTCAAAAGTCCATTTGGGCTGCTCGAAAACCCTGTGGTATTTATAATCTTGATTTTCATGACGTTCTCATATCATATCTACTTCAATCCTAGAACGAACGGATCAGCTTCGGACGCGCAACATAATGAAAACTAGATGTATTCACATCAATTTTAAAAATGACAAGCCGAATAAAATCGTGGTAGAATTTACAATCTGTATACTATTCTGCGAATACGTATAATGTAAATTATTATTTTCTGAGAATATTTTCCATAAAATGCAGTTACAAACTTATTTTTTGGAAAATCGAATCAAACCTTAACTCATTAAAACACAAAGAAAAGATACAAATAGAAGAAAGATACTAAGAAAAGAAAACATACATACATATATAAAGGTCATATCAATCTTATTCTGCTCATTAATATTTTGAATATGAAGCATAATTTTTTCACACGCCGTGAATTCATTTGAGCGTGAAATTCGTGGTAGATACATGTCTATTTTAAATTACGAAGATACCAAAGTGCATTCATCATAGCTGCATGTATGAAAATCAGAACTAATGCTTACCATTAGAAAGTCTTTACGACTGTTGTAATTAATTTTTCTGGGAAAAATCTCATCTGAGCATGCACGAATATGTGCATACGTTAAAAGGAGACCAAAGATATCTGTGTGACTAATCTTTAAACTTGAATGCAATGAAGAAAAGACACTGCTTCAGCCCCATTTTTGTTACGTTACGTTTCGCTGAATATTAAGTTCTACCCCAACCAAAAATAATCTAAGCTATCGAATCAACGCTCTACCACTGAGACTCCCTTCTAATTTTCTAATTTATTGTTTAGAACCAAAAAGGCAGATCAGTTTGCTGCGTTGAAGAAATTATTTCGTCGTGTCTGTTGTCGTTGAAATAGTGTGTCATTCTCGAAAAATTAATTAACCACAAATCTAAGGCCATTAAACTTGGACATATCCATAAAAGAGCAGGTGTACCTATTTCGAAGCACATGTAGAGTCAGCGCTACCGCACATTTTTTCGTGCGTCAGATGTAAAATCAAAGCCTTGTCTATTTAACTATCGAAATCTTACTCCATAGAGAAACCAAAAATCGAGGACAAAGTTTGATTCCCACTGTTGTTGTAATACATGTTACTTCGATTAACAACTTCAAACTGTCCAACTCATGCTTCCGTGATGTTTTCATTCCCATGACAATGCGAAACATGGGACAAGTCTTTTAAAAAATCCAAGAAAAGCCATTTAGAATAATTTCGACTGTCGCATTTACTATCAAACCGTCATAAAAAAATCTAGATGTTCATAAAGATTTAGTTAGATTTTGGATTAACTTTGACTACTGGATGTCCAGCTAGATCTTGCGTGAACTTTCGAATTAGCTCGCCTCTGTCATTTCATATGTGAACTTTGTGTCTATTTTTTTTAATGACGCGTGAGAACCTATATTGTGGCTCATCACTATCGGATACCGCTAAATTGATAGTATGTCGTAACTGTCTTGTTGATTCGAAATAAATTATCGTGATAAGATTCATTGAGAAGTAACTGTATGACAGGTTTATGGGCGTATGAGCGAGCGTGTGTGATTGTACCAGTGCGGTAACGATGATATTATTATTAATTGTTATTATTCTCAGCAATTGTTACGGTAAGTGCAGAATAGTGGAGACAAGATAGTAAACAAAGCAAATCGTTAATTGATGTGTTATCATCACAGTTTCCGTTACACTCGGTACGTTGTAATAGTTTTAAGTGGCAAGCGATCATTGTATGAATATTTATGTTACAGTTTGTTTGTTACAATCTAATTGAGAAATTGTGCGCATTTTTATTGAAATTGTATTGAGGTGGAAAATATTCCAGATAATGTTTGGTTTGATTTAAAGTTGTGCGATGCTTACTTACCTTTTCTAATGATAGATCACCAGCCTCGATGGCTTTGAAAGGGTATAGCGCAACTACAATTTTTACAAAATGTGAATTGTCCTGAAAGAGAAAAGAAAAAAAATTAATGAATTTGGTTGTATAGCTAAGAAATATTTTATGCATGCACCAAACCTATTTATATTAGGTACAAAATTATATATTAAAAAATAATATTATATTATATAAACTAGTTGAGAAACATTGTCTTCATACTCTAAACATTTAAAACATAATATTTAAAATGCACTTCGCATTTTTGGTAGAAAAATGACTGAGCTAAGTTTTTTTAACCACACCTGTCTAATATTCTGTTAATTAATTTTAAAGTGAACATTTGTGAACATCCAAAATGTGTCGGCTTAGTTCAGGCGGTACTATTTGATCTTACTTTTTTGACGTTGATGAGGGTCGAATTGTAACTGTCACTTAAAATCGAAGATTTTAATGTGGAAAAGTGGGGTTTCAGTAAGACGATATAACTTGCCAGACATCGGATACATGTTCTATGTCGAAAGTTCCCAGGTCGCATTTTATCATATCCTAGTGACGCCACCTGGCGAACTTTTGATCAAATTTTCTAAAAGTTGTTCCTACCCCAAGCAACCTGAAATGATCTACCAATAATACCCCCCGAAATTTACAAGAAAAAATCGGAAATAACCTCAAAAAGACTGACCGATATAATGAACAATATCCGATTTAATTGTTAAATTAGTATGCTTTTTTATTATTAATGTTTCGCATAAAATAAAAAGCATATCTTTTTTGATTTACAAAAATAAAGGAGTTTTTTGACAAAAACGAATTAGAAATCAAAATCAGATCACCATTCAGTGAAGACAACGATATAAATTGCTGTAAAACTTGAATCTTTATTGAAAGTGTTGCTGAATAGAGCACTAAAAGTCGACAAATCGATTATTTGGACACAAACATGGATGATGCTAATTTTGCTAATAAATTTGAAATACATCTTCTTAAATAAATGGTTTGTTCTGAAAGAATTGAATTGCTTTGTTTACTTAAAATTGTTGACTGTGTTATTATCCTAAATAGTTTTCGGGAGTTCGTCAAAAATAGTTCTTTCGATAAAGCCATAAAAAGAGTTAAAAACTAAAAAAAAGACGTCATGAATTGCCTAGATATATAAGCATGCTATCAGCGCAATTTACAGATAATCTCCTAATACTTATAACATCGTCAAGAGTGTAATGGCTGCAGCTGCAAAGATTTTTGTGCTACCCGGAGCTGATAGTAATGCTCATCATGAAGCGTGAGGCAGCTGCAACTCAAATGATCAAATGATTTGAGCTGCAACTCAAATGATCTTAACCTGTGACCTGTCTGTTGTTAATAGCGACAATGTACCGATCGTCCTCACTTCTAATCAGAGGGATGTTCTCTACGTTGCCTTAGCCAATGGGTGATACGCGCATCTCCTGGAGAGAAGATCATGTAGAAGTGTAGGAAAAGAGCATAAGAAAAAGCATAGGAAAATATCTTAAGAAAAGAACGGGCTGGACCAAGTTGCAATCCGTGTTTCAATCCTCACCGGAACTTTCTCCAAGCAGTATCGAGTGCACCAGGATCTAGATCTCCAAGTTAACATAGATGCTAGCGCTCTCAACTCTCAAAGCGAATCCAAAGCCCCCATAGTGAAATGTGGATATGACGACCCTGCAGAGACAGTTTAGGAAAGTGACAATTGTATAAATCGAAATGACAAATTTCATAACATAAATCTTGTCATTAATTCCTTCTGCAGCAACATAGAGGATGTCAGCAAGCCTCATCACTTCCATAAGGCTTTAAGGCAATAGATAATGCATTTAACTGTCTTCATGGACTCGAACTTCTCGAGGAATCACAACAGAGTACGTGGTGTATCAAGTCGACTAAGTCATTAGTCCATCGAAATTAGTCCCCTCAAGCCATTCAAATCTGCAGGCCATGATGACGTTCTTCCGGCTGATATTCAGCAGCTTCTTAAAGTATCTTGGCTAAGGGATATCTATTATGCGTGCTTGTACTTGTTGTCTGTTTCCATCAGCTGGCGATCAACTCGCACGCTAACAGTAAAAACTATCGTCCGATGTGTTTTAGCTCTGTCTTGCTAATAATTTTGGAAAGGACTACATAAAAAGTTAATCGATTCGATGATAGTTTTGCAGTCACACCATTCTTACAAAAAAGGCAACACTTTTGAAATCTGATCTCTACGTCTTTGGCCAGTCGACCGCAAAATCTTTCGCTCTTGCACGAACACGTTGAGAGGGCCTTCAATAACATCAATTCCCATTGCTTGCCCGCTTAACTCTCTCCTCTAAATTCACCTTGCAGGTGAGCTTGCTGTCCAGAATAAGACCCAAGTACTTAGTTTGCTGTTTGAGACTTAACCTGGCGCCGCTCAACCTGATTGTGATTAATTCAGGAATTTTGTACTTGTGAAAAGCACAAGATCAGTTTTATTGGAGCTGATGCCGAGGCCCACGGTGTTCGCCTATTCCTCAACCAGCCCCAGAGCATACCCGATGAGCTGGCCGAAGGTGTGCGGAAACCTGCCCGAGACTAATATCGCAATGTCATCGGCATAGGCCACAACCGTGAGTCCCTTGCTTTCCAACCTTTCCAAAATTGTATTTAGAACTAGGTTCCACAAGAGAGGGGTAGAACTCCTCCTTGCAGTGTGCCTCTATGAACCTTCCTAGTGATTTGTGACCCCACCCAGTTAGGTGATATGAGCCTTTGCTCCATAATGGCTGTTGTGTGAACATTATTGAAGGCGCGTTCAATATCTAGAAAAGCTCCCAAAGTGTATTCTTTGTAGTGGAGTGCCTTTTCTATTTCGAGGACTACTCTATGGAGAGCCGTTTGAACGGATTTCCCTTTCATGTACGCGTTTTGGGCTCTAGATGGAGCTTGAGATCCAAGTCTTTGTGTGATATAGAGATCTAGTAATCTTTCGAAAACTATAAGGAGGAAGGAAGTCAGGCTAATTGACCTGTAGTCCTTCGGGTACGCATGGTTGACTTTACCTGCCTTGGGTATAAATACAACCTTAGCGGTCCTCCTAGGCAACTTTTGTAAATTTGTATAAACCAGGGAACGGTGATCATACCTGACTTTTGAAGCACGTTGGTAGAACTCCATCCGGACCTGGAGACTTGAAGAGCTTGAAGGTGTCAATTACTCAGACAAGCCTCGGCTTGGTGACAACTTCGCCTGCTCACCAGGAAAGGGGGTGGAGTCGTACAGACAGCCCGGGAAGTGAGTATCTACGAGGACTCTTGGCGTTTCCGAGCTGTTGCTTGTCCACTCCCTTGTCCACAGGGCGTTTAGCCAGCCGATTTCTAAGTCTCGTCGTTTCCGATGTGGTTTCGATTCTACACAGTTTACATTAATCGTGCAATTTTTTTTTTTTGTGAAAAGTTTACTGAGAGGAGGTAGCAAGCTGCTGGCTTTGGGAGTAGATATTCATTTTTCTTGGACTTTATAATGAAGGAAATGGATGCAGATGTCCAGTAAACAGCTTTGTGACATGTGTTAAGAAGAAAAGGTGCTGCTAAAAAAAAGAATTCTAGACTCCCAGTTTGTCGCCGCCTTCGTCCAGTGCGATATCTTAACCATTTCTTTGGCAATCTGGCGTACGCCATCACTCCATCGAAGACAGTGCTAGCATCGACACCATAGATTGCATTGCATTGACAAATGCCTCCATAGACTTTCCGAGCTAGATCTTCCCCGCTTATATCAGCAAAGTGCCTAGCCCATTGCATCTCCCAAAGCCCAGTCCTCCCCACTTCTTTAAGAAAGGTGGGGCTTGAAAGTTCTTTCGTTTTCAGTAAGTTGTGTGCTCACGAGAAAAAAATCAATTTGTTTCCATTTAAAAAATTTTGAAGGGTTATTTATTTTTAGAAAGTAACGAAAATAGAAGATGGAAACAGTCGAATACAGAGAAAACTTTAGAATTTAAATTGATTTTCGCATTTTTTTTTTAAATGGGACAGAATCATGATTGGATGACGGGTCGTTGTAGATTCAGAGATGGATACGCAACAAATAGTTGATGTGAAATGTTATCATTTTGAAGAAATTGGATACGTTTGTTGAACAGTAGCTTTTCACTAGGATGTATCTTTTCATATCACTGTGATCAAACGATACTGTTTTTCGGTATGCGAGAGAAAGTACTAGTAGTTATTATTATCCTATTCAAGAACAAAGATGACTGATATGGCTTGATCGCTACTTTTTGAGACAAAGATTACTAATCCAACAGACATAATTTAATATATTGTTCCAGTGTATTGTTCCAGCTGGAATTTCGTTCAACTATCAAGGGATAAATTATCCTTCTACCTCAAATAAACAGATAAATTATTTAAATCAAATTAATAATTTATCCAGTTTGACTAATGTTTAATGCATCAAATACTTAAGTTAGAGCAGACAAGTTTAGCTTGTAAACAAATATTCGGACGAAATAATATCTATTCAACCACACAATCATGCAATAAAAAATATATTTTTTTGACAATATTAAACAAGTTTAGATGGAAAATTCAAATAAAACCCATCATTAAAAACTTACTTTTGCTTTTGAATTTGGAGTTCCTGGCGTAGGAATTCCACCTGGCATTGTGCTGTCACTATGATTAGGCGTATTACCGTTCACAATATTTGTCTTGAATGTCGAAACGGACGACTGAAACGAAAGCCAAAACCAAAAACATTATACAACGTTGAAGCTTGAAAACAAACCGAAAACGAGAACGAAAACGTCTCATTTGATGATATCAGTGGATAATCTTTGCAAAATGAAATTAAAATACAATACCTGAGGATGTGCCGATGTGGGCGTCGAACTGCCCAAACTACCCGAACTATTGTGCGGAATAGTGAATTGACTTGTGGAATTCGAATTCGGACTTATACTCCGTGTCGAATTCTGGGCCGGAGAGCTTCCTGTGCCTGAAATAAAACGAAAATAAAAAATCAATAAGACATACGTACGTCGAAAGAAATAAAAACTAAAAGAAGTTAACAATAAGAAATTTTAGCATTAACGAGCTGAAAAATATTTTTTTTATTTAACATTTTAGCAGAATTCGTTTGCGCAAAATGAAATGACTATACGAATGCCCAGGCACGCTATACGATTCCTAATTTAAATATCGCGCTCTAGATGGCTATCTCACCGAAAAGTCGAATGGCAACCAGGTAATAATTTTCAATGTACCCAATCACCAACAACATCAAGTATCGACCCATTCGGAGCATTTAAGCAAACTGAAAGTGGAATAAATCCGCTCGTGGGAAAAATAAAATAATTTGCACACGGGGCGATCATCGACGTCGTCGTCATCGCGATTAAAACCACGGATAAGATGTGCTGCAACCACTCCGAAGACATCCCAACAAGAAGATTCGAAAACTCGAGTAAAAAAAATGATTGGGTGGTAGTCGACAAGCTTCGCCGCATTTTATCGTCGAATTTAATGAAAGGAAGTTGACCGTTTCTGACAGTCGGAGAGTCGAAAACAATATCCAAAGTCAAGAAAAAGATTTATTACCCTAAAATGAACGTTGCGCTTGTCTGTCGTCATTGGCCGTGTTTCTTCGTTTCGTCGATCTTTCCAACTCTGATGTACGCAAAGGGATTAAGCATGGACGCGGCGAAATCACCACTGAAAAAACGGATGTTAATAATTTGAAAGGAATTTTTCGGAGAGTCGCCAAAGAATGCTTGGGAAAGTGAAGATGGACTGACTTCGTTTCGATGGGATGCGTCTTGTGAATTTAGTTATTGTCTTTGAGATGGAATGCGCCTATGAGTCATATGTATTATGGTTGTGATTTTCGCTATCATAAATGTTGTAAGCTGATTGGTCTGGGAAATTGGCGGGAGACAAAAAACATTTTTTGCATGAATTTTCTTTGAAATGTAATTTTGCTATGATTGTTTTCATACTAGATGACAGTCATTGGCTCTGTTATAGGATGTTCACAGGATTAGACTTTAGGTCTGTTCTGGTACTCCATAAATTGCATTGCTATGCATCTCAATGAAGTGGTTTTTGTATGCCGTTTTACTGAAAACTGTAAATTTCCCCTCTTTCATGAAATGCGATGAGATTTCAGTCGGATCTGAAAAGTGTCAAACGCTTTGGCGCGAGTAAATATTTTCAAAGGTGCGCTGCAAGCAACATATTTTTTGCGTAATATTGTTATGAAAATCGAATATTTTTGTGGCGATACTTTATCATCGCTTAGGATGACTTTATAATTACTAAATTGTTCTTTAAAAAATAGACAACTCACACTTTTGGTTGTCACTTTTCACGAAATGCCATGAGAGCGTTTCCGTACTTTCCATGAATTTTCCCCACCACATGATTCAGGAAGTTTCAGTTCATGAACGGGACTGAAAGTACGGGAACATACCTTTTAGAACTTATTTTTTATGGTAAGCAATCTTAGGCTTTATCTTTCTTTAGCCCTGTTAACATATTTTGATTTTGTAGTGCAATCACAAAAGTTTCTTAGCCTTCGTAATTTGGATAGTACTAAATTAATGGTCACATGGGTCTAGGTATTTCAAGGTCTACAGAGATTCGTTACGGTGTCTAGAAATTTCGATAAATAGCTTTAAAGCTTTGTTGCGTATGTACTTATCAATAATCCAATACGTAAGTCTTTATGCATGCCTGTATTCTTAATAGGGAAATATTCTATGACTGAAAATTTTTCTGAGCTTCAGAGTCTGGAAAAGCTGTAGGTGTGGTTTGTTAATTTTTATCTACCGCAAGGAACTACACAAACTGCACCCACGAGTCAGTAATCGTAAAACAGAGAAACCCTTGTTCTACTCGACATGGTACAATTTCCTTGCCAGAAAAAATGCATCCCATTTCTCAGTATATAATGATTGAGAAAACCTATTTAGAAATTCCACCTCTACTCGGTCGTTCCGTGTTTAACGTGCCATTTTTCTGCCTTACAGGTTCGATAAATGGAATTCGTGATTTGGGGTCAAGTTGATAGGTGCCGAGGATTACTAGTCATGGCCATTCCTGAAAAAATGTCTACTTTGTTGATGTGTTGAAGAAATAACTTTTAAGATAGTGATTCTTTAGATGGGTTAGTCGGGAAATTTTTGAGCATTTTTGAGTGCGTAGGCAACCGATTCGCTGAACAGTTATTTATCGTGTACAAGTTGACGGTTTTTTTTCGCCCGAGCCTCCTAGCCCCTACCACTTGCTCTAAAATCAAAGTTTGGTGTAGCCGCCAGATAAAGATGGGCAGGGCTCTTCGGATGACTTCGACTGGCGATCAGTCATTTTCAAACTTCCACCCAGAGCCAAAAACCTAGAAAAAATAAAAAAGGAAGCAACAACCAATGGTAAGCTAAAAGAGAGAGACTAAGAAGATGAGTGGAGGTATTGCGGCTAGGTAAGATAAAGCTATAAATTGGCATGGCCTGGTAAGAGTCAATTGTTTTATTGAACAGCACAATAAGAATCGCAAGGAAGGCGATTCGATGGCATGTAAGTGTATATGGATAAGGATACATAACGTTAAGTATTAAGTTATGAATCCCGTAACACCCATATATCGTATTTTCCCCACTTGGAAGCGGTTACCCAAAAGAGTTTTGGATCCCACGTTGGGCGCCATTTGTAGTGATTTAATAGCTGGAGGATGAACCCGAAATTTAGAAGATTCTCGGGGATGGTTTAAAAGGTGCTCCTCAAATACGGACTAGGACCTCAAATACGTCCAATTGTAAGGCACCAAATTCCTGGGGCAAATACATTTTTTTTGTCTTGATGTTTTTATTGTCAAGATCTTTTCTGGACTTCGGTTCAGTTTTGATGTCTTGCAATCCTATATCTAATAAAGCGCTGCATCTTCTACCTACTAAACTTTTTCGAATACTTTAGCTACGTCAAAAATGGCGGGGTCAATTGATTTTCGTCGATTTAAACTGACGTTAAAGGGAAATACTATTGTGATGGGTCAACTTATAATTTTTTTTTATATATTTTCAAAGTATGCATATTCAAAATGCTCAAAAAATTCAAGTTAAAAATTTACTTTTTGAGGAAGTTATAGCTGTTTTCTTCAAAACAGGTAGAATAGCCGGTTAAGAGAAATTAATTCGAGAGCGCACATCTGTCGCAATACCTTAAATTTGGGTGGCCTATCTTTGTTGAACGGCTGTTGTAGTAGATTTTTAGCGTAGGTTTTCAGTCATTGTAAGGGCAGGTTCAATTCAAACAATCATAACTTTCAGGGTACCATTTTCTTCTTTGTTCTTGAGATAATTTGACAAAGGCCTGCAGTATGTCTCGGGTCACCATCTTGATACATGACGAATTATACGAGTTGCTTTCCTGCTGGTAAAGCTTTGTGAACGTGTTTGCTGCGGTGTTGTTTTTTTTTCAAAAACTTCGTTGATCCTGCACTGTTGGCTGATTTCATTGAATGAAAATCTTGCCTGGACCATTACAGAAGCTTTCCATATTTTGCGATTTTTGTAATATACAGGTAAGTGGATCTTTTATTGCCGGAAATCTCAAATTTCCATTCGCGCCAAATTTTCATTAGTGTCCAAAAGTTGTTTGAAGTCTTCAATCGTTGTTGTTGTTGTTGTTTTTTGTAGCCTGGAGTTTTTTTCTTGATTTTTTATCACAACAGTAATTTTGGCACGGTAACGCAAGAGCCTGCTGAACGTAGTCTCCGTTTAAAAATTCTTGAAATTGGCTGTAACGACTGTCCGTCGTCTGCTTCGTTCTGACGGTAAAGCAATTGTCTTGTCCTCTCTTTTGGTAGTTTTACAGGGTGTGTAATTTTGCGATTTGTCAGAATCGGACCCAGTTTTACGATATCCTTAAACTGTTTCGGCTACTGCTGATACGAGAATCGTCAGTATCGATGAAATTCTCCTTAAAGAAAGTCTATTAGAGTCATACGAATAAATGACAGTCTTTTTTCCTGATCAGGATTAGCATTTGAAGCCATTTCCCGTTCTAAAATTAACATAACCGCACTTTTTAAGAAATAATCGGATCAATTTGTGATTTCGGAAATAAAATAACTTTTTCTAGCAAAATATGTAGATTCTGATCGATGAAACTCCGAACAATAGCAATATTTTTTAAAGGCAAAGTCATTACATCACAATCAATTTTTGGTTCATTCAAAGTTTGGTGTGTTCCCCGTCTGTATCTGGGACTGAACCAGAGACCCCATATGCTAACAGCAATGCCACACTAGACTATTAAAATATAGTATAGCATATTAATAATAGAAATATGTAAATTTTTTTTATTTACATTTAAAATAGCAAAAAGCGTTTTCTGTTTAGCTTCAAAGACACTGAGCATCAATACTGTCAACACATGTAAACTTAACCTCTTAGGCAATATTTCAAAAAAAATAAAAACCTTTGACATGGAAAATTGTAAATGTTTCATCCTGAATATGCGAGCATTATTACGAAAGTTAAAAGCAAGCACTCCGTAAATATTGAAGTTTATTCTTACTTATAATAAATGATTTCCTAAAGACTTTCGACTTTTAAAAGATTTTCGGTTTTTTTTTTCAGATTTTCCACTACAAAGATGATCAACACAACAAGTAGGGACGATTTTTCTAGAAGCCGCTAAATTATAGTTTATTACTCTGTGATCTTTGAATTTTTTACAATAAAAATTTGCATTGACAAAGTACAAATTATTCATATTAACATTTCTTTCTCTCTATAAAAAAAATTAATTAATTACAAAATTGAACAATAATATCAATTTTTCATAACTTTACCGTGGTGGTCCCCCTTAGTAGTTCTACCACTTAAACTAGCAGTAGATCGGAGTGATGTGTTTTTAACTGAAATTATTTAGACGGAATAGAATAATACGAATAATTTTATACCATACGAAGATTCTGAAGTAGTGTTAAGCAAGTTCTCCGTTAAGAAGATTGCGTTTTATCAGCTATTATTGCTTGGAACAATATATTCTAGTAAGTGCATGAATGAAGTTATTTGTTTACATTCTGGCACTTTGTTGGTTATCAGCTGCTTTACCTCCGAAATTTCCACGATGCGATATTTTTCGTCCTCTAGGATTATTATGGACCCGAGCTAGTTAGATATCTTTTCTATTATTTTTCCTTGGTGGCATTGCCGGTTTAATTTTTGCCTAAAATATTTGGAAAGCGACACGATGTATTATTTTTCGCTTCTAAGTTAAGCAAAAACCTCCCACTGTTAGTCTGCCTGATTGTGGTCAATGAGATCTGTTAAAAAGAAGTTTTTTCGACTGACTTATTTCACTTGTTATCTTGGTCACTTTTGAGCCTTGTCCTCTTTCAGATTTGGTTCTTTTTTTATGCTTTATATCTCTCTCTAATTGTGGCGATCAGAGTCGTTTATCGAAAACTTTAATTGTTAAGAATTCTTTTACTGTCACTACCTCCAACATGTTAAAGAATGCACGCTTCACATATGCTGCATTAGGAATATAATTGGGATGAAGTAAGAATGTTTGTGACTTATGCTTTTGAGTTCTGAGATCTTTCAAATATTTAATATCTGGAATAGCGGCTACGATACACTAACGACCTTTGCAAGCAATTTCTTCGGGGTTTTCCATTTCTCAGGACATCTTCCATAGCTAGGTGTATATTTTCCATCACATTTAGCGCAATTCGATTTTTCATCTTTATATTTATTGCACTGTAAGTGAAAGTGAAGCCCATCTCATTTGACACGCATGGGTTTCGCATGATAATCGTTAGCTATAAGACTCAATTACAGGTAACTATTGTTTTCCACATGTTTTTGGAGCATTTACTTGGCAGATAAACTTCCAGATCGTCTCTATACTATAAATTTTGGTTTATTATGTTGGAAGAACTTAAGCTAATTTACCTTTCTTCATTTTGAGGAAAAAAACTTGAGCCTGGTCTGCCAGTCTTTTCAGATCTGGAAATCAGGTCTTCCCAAAAAAATTTTAGATCAAATTCATACAGACATCATACGAAAACGAGTTTTTTTCTGAAAGGAAGTGTTTAGTGGAACTGGGCTCAGATTTAATAAATTGTTCTTTTTCTCGATTATTTTACCATTCTGTAAACAATATATTTCATGTGAGAAATCTATTATCTAATCTACATCTTATTTTAAACTTAAAGAAATGCAGTTCTACTGTAGTCAAGTATGGTTCGTTTCTTTCATGTTTTGATTTCATTCGAAGAAAATACCTTTTTTGGTCTAAATCAATTTACCGTCTCGTGATAAACGCTTAGGTCTTTCAGGATTCCGGCTACTTCGAATTTAGTTTCGGGTTGCCTTGTAATAATTGTCACACTTTTTACGGGAGAAGATAAAAATTAAAGAAACTTAAATCATTGAAGTGATTGCAACAATCTCTTTTACTTTCTAATTAAAATATCAACAAAGTCTGATTAAATATGGAATTAGGCCAAAGTCCCATTTAAAATCATAATCACTTAACCAATTATGCTCGTTTTCAATTAAAAGTCACGTATCTAGTAGTCAAGTACGTATGAATAAAACAGCACTGAAAATGCTTTCAATTAAACTTTAACCCTATTTTGCTTGCTCATAAAACTAATAAAAACACGCATAATCTGTGCAGCATTTCCATGAAAACTACCGCATAATGCTAGCCATAATGAGTTGTAATAAATTTTTTAATAAGATGTTAACTCGTCCGGGATGTCATCGGTCAAATTAAACATAGTTCCCTTTCTAGGCAAGCTATAATTCCATGTATTGTCGACTTTGCCGGTTCTTCTTTTTCGTTTCGTCTCCGCACGGTGCAGACAAACCATTCTTCTACATCAAATGAATTTATAAAGACAACGGAACGTCTCGTCTTGTCGTCGGTTTGCCTTGGCTTGTACAAACACAAACAGCTAGCTCATCTGCAGAAATTGAAAGTTATAGTTATTTTCGAATGCATTTCCATCAAGCTTGGTGGTAGTCAGATGCATTGCACTGCATGCATTCGTACTGCGTCTCTGTCGGTCTGTCTGTTTGCATCCGTCACTGTGCAATGAAGGCACAGCGCATAGCGGGGATGGTGGCATAATAAACTTAACCAACAGAAACAATAATATCAGAGACACGGACGACCCAGCGCATTATTTTTATTATTATCATCGTCATTACAGAAGGTATAGTCGATTCAATGTGAAAGTCATAAAATGGAAAGTAGAATTCTATTATTGCAACAGCAGCGACGGTTCATGGTCTTGACATCCACCCAGCTAACAATTATGGGCAAAGATAAAGATGCTCCTGTCGTTGTAGTTGCATATCAATGCGATGTGATCGTAGGTTGTCGCTGATAATTTTCTTGTTTCGATGCAATTTATAGACGCGACGAGACAGATACAGGCATGAAATTATTCACTTTGTAGGCGTGCTTTCTTGGAATGAAATGAAGATGACATTTTTCATCTCCTTTTCAGTCGAATTGATATTCATTCAGAGCATGGGAGAAATAGTTGAATGCATAGTCAAATTAAGGTAAGCATATTAATTGAAAGCATCTGCATCAATTCGTTTGGGTAATAAAATTGCATTTTAAATGTTATTCCGGAGATTAAAAACATGATATTTGTGTAGTATCATAGTATTAGAACTAAAACAACAGTATAATTTCTATAGTAAAATTTAAGTATCTCTACATATGTAGGTATATTGTGTCCAAAATTTACTCGTGTAGCACCTTGCAAATCAATAACACTAATTCATTATCAACATAATGAAATACCTTTTTATGCTTTTCGAAAGTACAATGGACACACAAAAGCATCTAACATAAGTGCTTAAATTCGATTCCAAAGCTAGTGCCGAAAAAACTGGACTCGGAAAAAATTTTGATTCGCACAAGACAATGGCCTATAGCATATCTCAGTCCTAGTGGACAATAGGTTATTGTATAATGAAAATCTGCGCTCCCTTATCTTATTAAAGCCACTAGTTAATGAAGCATTTCAGAACAAAACTGATTTTCGTGAACTTTGACACTGATTAAATTTCTTGGCACAGACGATTTCGTGATGGACTTTTCACATAGTATTTCTGATACCACAATAAAGAGGATTCCGTCAAGAAACATTTACTTGAACTTATATTCGCAGAATAACCTTTTTCTAAAATGACTGGATTACACTATTGAAGAAACCGTCTGTGCAATCCAATTGCTAAATAATAACAAATCGTTGGGAGTCGATTGAATGCTCATTGAACTAGTTTAAAAATGGAGGCGGCCGACCACAACATGGGGTTGATGACAGCGAAATTTTCAGAGTGCAATCAGGGTTACATGGGCACGTGAGAGTTCGACACTCCAATCAAACTAATAAGGGTAATCATGAAGAATGTACAATACCAGATTAAGCTTGTCGAGCCGATTTTACATTAACAACGACCTATGATAAGGGTGCGGAATCAAGAAGAATCAAGAATCTTTCATGGCACGCTAGCAGGCGGCGAAAAATATGCGTCTTCTGACTGTAGCATCATCTCCACGATTGACTCCGGCGTCACAGGGCCAATTGCAGAGAAAAGCATGTGTCGCTCTCTTCTGAAGCGGGCGCAATGGAAAAAGGTATGCAAAACGTCATCACTTTCCTTAGCACAGTACTTACAGAACTCCGTCCTGACTCTCCCCATTCTTTGAAGGTATTTCCTGAAGTAGCCGTGATCCGATAGGAACTGGCACAGGTAGAAGTTTATTTCACCAAGCCAAGGTTTTAAGGCACGAATTAGCCTAAATATTCGGTATTACGGGCGACAGGTTTCGCCTATATTTATAAACCTGCCATGAGAGATAAGACCCTTCGGAGGAGCTTATAATGTTTGTGGCCTAGACCTCATTCTGATATGCACCCTTCTCTTTGCTATGATTCAAAAGGGATTTGGATTCTGATGCTTAATTAGGAATTGTACGAGATTAGCAAGTTTCCGAAGTAGATTGCTGCGTTTCTGGCATTCCTGCAGCTTATAACTCCTTAGCATAAGAGGTGAAAATGAGTCTCGTTTTGACCGGAGTAACAAGTGGGCTTGATTTCCATGCTAATTTAGCAGATATCGTATATTTTGTGACATAGATATTATAATCGCTGTCCTAAGGGCGAACGTTTTGCTTAAACTTTATTGTAGGCGCAGATGTAAAACTTTTACCACGTTTTATTCCCGAAAGTTGGGTTCATAGGAAGGAAAATCGTGAATTCTTATCTGCGTTCGAAAGGAGAATCTTCTGTTTATTTGGTACTTAGCATGAAGATGGACAACCTATACAACAATGAAATATGTGAGCAGTTTTCGTGACCGTGAAATCACTGATAAAATCACGCCCAATTGGTTGGATTAGGTTGTGGTTGGATACTTGCTTGTAAGAGCAAGAAATATTTCGAGCTCGAAAAGTTTGCTGGGCGGGATTATTAGAAAGAGATGCCCTGTCTTTGGTGGAGTGATGGCGTACGCCAGACTGCCAAGAAATTGCTAAAAGTACCGAGCTAACCGGCAGTCTTTCAAAAATGTCATAAATGTGTAGAAAGGCTAAACATGAACAGATTACATGCCACCTCAACGTTTGTGCTTAGGTTTAGGTTAGGCTTTTCACCGATTTTTGGCTTCACTGAAGTTTTTTTTTGTTTGAAAATTTCTTTCGATGCCTCGTATTCGATTGTAGATTCATTTCACTTTATGGCTTGCACGATTATGGTCATTTCATTCATTTCACATCAAATTTTTGTTTTGTTCAAACCAATACTGCGTTTATTGAAGCTAAACTATTAAGATGAAAATGAAGCGAAGTGAATGGCAAGCAGAGAAACATTGCTCCAACACAACAGCGTGCAGAAAAATACGTTTTCAATTTTGTCTTTTCGAAAGTTTGGCTGAAATATGTTGAAAAGATCAAGCAGAAGAAGTGTGGCAAACCTTGTATTAGACACAAATCGGCACACGCTATTAATTGACTGAAGTTTTATGGAACTATATTGTTGGTGCTAATAAGTACGCTAAGAATCTACATTGCACTTATTTTTATGTTATTTCATAGCGAAGCGTTTATAATCACAAGCACTATGTGCATAATACACTGAGCTATAAAATATAGCTCTCTGCGGCATAATACCACACTTGATCAAATTCACAAATAGCATATTATCTTAGAACAAGATGTGGAAATTATGACCGCATATTCTAAGGGATTTTCTGCTATAGACATAGTCTCGGTTTCCATGATCATAGTCTTAACTTCTACACTTATAATGCTGACTTCTTTGCATATAGTTTCTGCGCATAAAGTGCAATGCAATGAGCTTACTAGACGAGGGCTCTAATAAGCTTCGTAGGCCAGTCAATAAACATTGGCGCTTAATGTGTTGCGTGACTGGTTTGAATCCAGCTTTGGAAGGGGGGCTGGGCATTAGTATTTCGCTTTTCCCAATTAATTGAACAATGCTTTTGTTTGAAAACTTGTTTGAATAGTTCTTTTAATTGCTTTCTTTTTACTTTTTAGTCAACAGGATTATTTCGCTTCATCGCTAGGTTAATGATGTTATCAAAAATTCCGTCTGATTAGTATGTTTGCCATTCTTCTAAAATACTAACATTTTCTTATTACGGCATCTATGATTCGAACGTTTTGCATACACATTTTTATGATAACCTTTCTTTTTTTTTAGTTGGTAGTAGGATTCAAGGATAAACGTGAAACGTATAAGTAATTGCCCACTCTACCCAAAATCAATGGGATAAAGTCAATGTGAATTACTTTGTTACCTAATGCCGCAAGAAGTGTATCTTTCAGTCTAATAATTTTCACATTCTGAACTTAGGCATTAGTTATTACAAACATACACACTTTGCTAAAGCTTAACTAAATACTATGACGAAGAACTAATTATTCTATTACCCCTTTATTTGAATGAAAGCAAGTCATTAGCTGATTGGAAAATCTATTTGGTCTTTTATCATGTCCTCGGAGGATTTTCCACTAGCAACCACCACATCATTAGCATGTCTCTATCTGCCTACATTCATAATACCTAAATATACTTCTAGACGTGTGTGTAAAATGTCAAACTCATAGTGCATTGCATTCACATAAAGAACACTCCCTGTTAAGAATTTAAATTAAGCATTTTATTATATGTCATGTGCGTTCGGTACTTAAGTTCTAAGCGAACGTCGGTTTGTTCCATTTAAAGTGCGAAACACGTACCGGTTGCCCGTCAAATGCTTCCGTTTTAATATGATTTCGTTGGAAATAGAAGCGAAAACGTACATATATGTATGTATTTTATGTAATGTATATTAATTAGGTGGGTGAAAAAACACACACGTTAAGATCGTTTTGCTTATTTCGCTACTAGATATGATGAGAAACGTTTTATAAATAAATTAACTTTTGCATTAAAAGTTTAATAGAATCAGGTGAACACATACATATGTATATAACATGAAATAAAATTAATAAAACGAAATCATCACTTTGAGTTTTCAAATTGCTACCGGTAAATAGAAAAAGAAACAAATGAAAACAGTAAATCTATTATCCAAAAGGTTGTACTCTCATGAAAAACACATTTTGATTACTATCTAAACACCGCATTCATCCGCATTTGATGATTGCATACATTTGAATCAATTTACGAAAAACTAACCACTTATCAAGCAAACAACATTCGCTTGGCATGTCTTTAATTCCGCAAGAAATTTCCTTTTGATTCTAGTTTATTATTATTTCATGAGACAAAAGGTGAGTGCGCCAAAGCATTCTAAACTACCTGAAATTATCCGCTCTGGTTAGATCAAGTAAACTGACCTGAGAAAAATTTCTACAAAACAAATGTTTGTTTTGTACAAACAATAGAATGATATTTTCATAATGGATTGTTTGGAAAAATGTTCTGGACATGGGTTGTGGTTTTAATGTTACTTCAAAGAGGAGTTTATAATTTGAAATTTTTAAACAGAAGTTTGAGATTAGGACTAGTTTGATGAGATAGGGAAGATAATTTTGATGAAATCGTAATTATGAAATTGATATGGAGAGAAAATTTCCCACAATTATTATGGGTTGACGAGATGAGATGTTCACGGCATTGAATATGTGGGATATTTATAAACGTAGCACCCAAACGAATGAAATGACTGAAAATGCTTTTTGATCAGTGGGTTACTAATCTATCTTATTTTTTAAACTCGAGAAGATAAAGTAGCTAAGCATTCATATATTATATTTATTGTTGTTATAATTTCAGATTTTTTTGAACCATTTGTGCGGAGAAGTTCTTTTGGTCTACTAGACTCTGATCATTTGGTTCTCTAAACAATGTCAATATGATGTCCTGTGCATCATAATATCATGACCAGTGAGAGCGATAAACTCAGGGGCGGATTTGACCAGTTCGCCGCTCTAGGCCTCAGAAATATATGCCGCCCTTTTCGTGAATTATATTATATGTAACAATGCATGATTTTTTTCGATTCCCTAGAATACTTCGCTGTTTTTCGTTGCGCCCGAGCTCACAAAAAAGGAATATCAGAGCAAAACCGGCACATTCCCTATTATTGTGAGCTTGCCACACAAATAATTATTAAAATACACACAGTAAAGAACCTAAAAAAAAGGAATCCTAAAATATCAATTTTTAATATAATTCGAACGTCTTCGCTCATATTTTTGTAAGTAAGTTTACTACTCCGTTCAAAGTTCGCTTCCGTACTTGACTGGAGATCAACTATGAACTCGACTACTGTAAATTAATGTTCGGCATGTTATTAGTAAGCCGCGCAAGCGATGGGAGGACTCGATAGATGCTGACAGCAGGTCACTTTTGGGAGCACCGAACTGGAGGACGCGGTCACTGAACCGAGACGAATGGAGGCGAATTATTAAGGAGGCTAAGGCTCGATTCGGGCTGTAGTGCCGCGATGATGATGATGATGTTATTAGTTAAGGATGAACCCGAAATATTTTGACCTATGATGTTCTAGATTTCATTTTATAGATTTTTTTTTTATAGAAATGAATTTCAGTAATGAAGTACAATTTAAAAAACACGTCATGTAGTTGATATACCCTGAACCATAATAATAAAAGAAAAATTATCTGAAAAATCATTGCACGCAAATATTTACCTCTGATAAGCTTTTCCTAAATTGAAGAGGTATTATTTGGGTTCTTTTTAACATCTTTTTAGCATCTTTTTAGCTCTATTTAGGCTCTATTAAGGCTCTTTTTAGGTATTTTCAGATACTTTCTAGTTACTTTTTAGGTATTTTTGAGTTTTTTGTTCCTTTACCGTAATCGCATTTCGATATTTATTATAAGTCAAACTTTAAAATGTCGAAAAAAAATCATCAGAGGTGAATTTTTGCGTGCATTGATTTTTTAGAGAACTCGGTTTGCTTGAGGTGTTAGGCTCATTCAACTCAGATATATGTACATATATGACAGAAAAAAAACTGCCGCCTCAAAAAAAAAAATCGAAAAGTGACCGTCCCAAAAAAAAATCGAAAATTTGCCGCCCCCGAAATTTGCCGCCCTAGGACCGGGCCTACCGGGCCTAGTGGTAAATCCGCCCCTGGATAAACTTACTCATTTTTGTTTTTGAGCACCAGACCGCTAGAATTATTTTATGCTTAGACAGCGGCATTAACCCTAGAAAAGAAAAGGAAACGTCTTAGTTAATCTAAATTGCATGCAGTGCAGGTTGACCATTTTTCACACTCTCTTTCAATGCATTCTGGAGCGATGGTATGTGCACTTTCTTGAATTGCTAAACGGTCAGCTCAACGAAGAATTGGAAGCTTCACTAATGCAAGAAGAAGACCTTATGCTGCCGCCACCAATCATAGAAGAGATACGAAGAGCCATAAGTTAGCTGAAATTTAACAAGGCTCCTGGAGCCGTTATCTTTTATGTATTATTATATAGTTGTCTTTTACTCAAGTATTTTTTCTCTTTTTTCTCTTTTTCATTGTTAATATTCTATTTAAGTCACTTAATTCTCAATTTTGTAATTGGATTTTCATCTCTATCGGAAATAAATAATTAAATACTGCACTACTTAAATTCCCTGTCCACTGCGAACTAACTTTTTTGCCATAAGCATTCTAATATTGTACACAAAGACAGAACTAGATTTTGTTTGTCAAGTTCTAGCATGCATGGTAATTGTAGTGTGACAGTTAGGAGGTTGGGTGTGAAAAAAAGACGCGTTGTGATTGACGAGGTGGGAAAGAAAACGGCACGAGTGTACTTTGAACGGATCTGGCAGAGAGTGTATTTAATAGAGCAGGAGTTTCCGATTGTCACCCTTCCGTGTTGGGAGCCACTAGAGGTTTCTTCCGAAAGTTCACTTGATATGAACAAATACAATTGAAGCTGCAAATAATCGCAAGGGGAAGAAGGCTGTGAACGTGTGACTAAATATCAGATGTGTGCTCACTCGAACAGCGCTAGGAGATTTGTCGTTTTGAAGTCGAGCAAACTACTGAAAGTACATTTTTTTTTGCTCGGCTGTGCGAAAATAGAGTCAAGTGCGAGCTATTCGATTTTCTTATTGGCCCGCTGCAAAGTGAATCCATGCGTTCTATTTAATTGTTGTACTCGCAGTCGTAAGCTAGAATTACATACATCGAGCTCTATTATGCAGCAATGTTTCATGACTCTTCTGAATTCTAACGACACATTTTGGCGAACGAAATTGGAAAACAATCGAAACACTGGTCTCGTCATGGCTCATTGGTCTTGACTTAGATATCCCGCTACCGTCCCATTTCCTTTCTTCTGTGCTTCAGCAAACTTCACGAGCGCATTGTGTATAACAAGTTTTATCCCTCTATCCAGCCCATCTTAGCACAAAAGTAACATAGTTTCGTTTAAGGAAAATACTCTTAAATATTTGTTGTCCGTCACAAATACTGTTGTATCTACATTGGATAAACAAGGGCAAGTAGATATATATCTTATATACTGACTTTTCCAAAGAGTTCCGCAAGGGTTGATTCTCAGTCCCTTCTTGTTTTTGCTTTTTAGAAATGAATTTCTTTCAGCGATAAACTCATCTTGTATCGGATGACTTAAAGGTGTTTATTCTCGATGAGGGTTGCAAACATCTTCAAAATAACCTTTGCAACTTGAACAGTTAGTACTCTGTCAACTCTCTCACTCTGAACATCTCGAAATGCAATCAAATGTTTTACACTCTTTTGTTATTTTTTCATTTTCTCCGGCTCCTTTATGTATACAAGCGATAGCTTTAAAGATTTCGATGTTGGGTTAAAACTTAAATGTGGCCAGCACATCATGCATATCATTGGCTCGTCATCCCGATTGTCGGTTTTTTACTTAGGTTATCAAAACCTTTTGCAAATATTTAAAATTCTATGCATATATTCCTATCGTTCGTTCATAATGTTTTTGAATATTGTTGTCAAGTTTGGTCAATTTTAGGAACCTTGTAACTGCTTTGGAACCCGTTCAACGTAGGTTTACACGTTGTTTGTTCTCCAAGCTCAACAATATCTAGGTTACGTAAGGTGATCAGATCTACTAATATGTTTACCGCCCCGTCAGAATGTATACTTCTACTCAACAGCATTGCAAATATTAAGGAATCACAACAATCTTAATCTTGGTCCTTTACCACAAACGATGCCGCAATTAAAAATAATTTTAAAAATACAGTGATTTCCTTCTCTATTAATTATAGATTTCGATGTTGGGTTAAAACTTCCGTCATCATCATGCATATCATACCCGTCATTTCAATCGTATGACTAACTGCACTATTTACACGAGTAAACTTAGCAAACTTCCCGTAAAGGTCAAATCATTTCGAAAATAAAACACATATCAATTATAAATATCTATTTAGCGTTATTGCATTTTATTCTTGTATAGTTGAATTAAATTTATTTTTAATTGTTAATGCATTATTTCTTGAATTTACATTTGAAAGTGTTATCTTTTTCATTCATTTATTATTATTTTTATAAATTATGCAATAATTTCACTTCATTTGTTTTATATTATTGGAATAAATAAATAAGATTGATCACCTGTTTTTCTTCGAATAAAATGTACACGAAACGAAATAACAATTTAAAATATTTCACTAACTCTAATCCCGTTATTCACACAAATAACTTTCTTTCACTGCAGCATTATCTATAAGCCCACTAGATGTATTTCTTTCAACAACAAAAATATTTGTTTTGTTAATCTTTCCGTCATTTCAATCGTATGACTAACTGCACTATTTACACGAGTAAACTTAGCAAACTTCCCGTAAAGGTCAAATCATTTCGAAAATAAAACAAAATCAATTAAATCAGTCTGAATTCAAAAGAAAAACAAAACAAATCAACGAAAGAGAATCTGTTACCACTGTATCATGATGTGAGAAATTTGATATACGAATCAAAGCCCATACACCGACATTTTCTCAAGGTAAGTGACAGTTGAAAACCACTATCTCACTCAATTTACCTTAATTTCCATGTTAATGGCTGACATTAACTGTGTTCTGTTTGCGAAAAAAACTCATCATCATTCGCTTAAAACAAACACACATACGAATAAACAACGAAATCTAGATCGGATAGATACAATGGAAACATAGATACTTTTTAGTCCAGGAAATAAATTATCGATAGTTATTTTAATTTTTTCACTTGTTTCCCTTCCAATTAGAATTTTCGCAATACAATCAACATTTAATATCTATTTGTTAATTTTGCATAGAATGTTAATGATGATTGTTCCAACGTACCATTGGCAAGTACATACGTTGCATTCATTTGGAAATCGAAAACTCTCTGTTGTGTAGGCATTATTCATATCCATATAATTATTCATATTCATTCGCCAACTACTATGAAATGCGAATCAATGTATTTATTTATAACAGCGGAAGCGAGAAAAACGTTAGTTTAAATTTATGGTAAAGGTCAGGTTTGTTTCAACGAGTCAATAGACGTAACGAAATGAAACTATTTCAGATGCTTATGGAGAACATGCCATAGAAACAAAAAGTTGTTAGACTTTGTAAAAGTGTATATGTGCTTGTATATTTTTTGAACCGTTAGAAGATTCTCCGACTAAAATTGAATATTTAAGAGATTATATAATGGTGATTGTGAATTGGATAAAATGATCTAGTAGAAGGAAAATATAAGCGAATTATTTCGATGACAGAGAGAAAATGAAGGCTGTGCTATGGAAGGGGAAGCTACCGTAGGGATAAATATTTAAGTTTTAAATATTTAAGTTTAGTCATCGAAAGTAGACAGAAGGTGGAAACATAAATATGTATTCGGCCCAACCGTAGATAAAAATTAATATATTTCATTTGTGGCAAGCTGTTAGGCTATAAATGTTGTAATATATTTAATTTTTCCCCCAGAAAGTGAGCAAGTAAAACGTTATGCACTTTGTCATAGTTTTAAGGGGTCTTTAGGTTAATTTTATTCTAGTTGGTTTTAATTGAATGGCTAAAGTTTTAAAGCAACGAGTATCCAAGACCAATCATAGTGTAGCTACGTTATAACAACATCACGTTGGACAATTAATACGTTGAACTAGGAAAGACATATTCGAGTGTCTGGTGATTTAAAACTAGTATACGAGTTTAGCGTAAAAACAATACCTTTATTTTGTAAAACAGATAAACTGCTTATAAGTAGAAAAATAGACAAACTGGGCTAAAATGACTAATTGGGCTCAAACAACTGGACTAAAATGATTTGCGTTTTCTCTGGCCACAAGGTACCACGTAGAAATGAAACCTAAGATCAACTGTAATTGTTAATGTTTATAAGGATGATTCTGTCGGTTAAACACTGTGATTATCACAGCTATCACACAAGATTTAAAGATAATCTCAGGCTTGATATCGGTAGAACGAATAGAAAACATAAAGATCCTATTAGATTAGCTATGGAAATCTTTAATAATTTACCTAACTCTTTGAAGAATGCTAGGTCTTTTCCCGTCTTTAAAAGGCTGCTGTAGAATCACATTAGAACCATGTAAAGTAAATTACGTACTATTTACTACTAGTTTTTTTTCTTTTTTACTAATTGCTGATTTTTGCATCCCTCATACCAGCACTCTGTTGCTGTCTGGGAAGCACTTTCTCTCGTTTTGTTTTCTAAAAAATCCTATAATTAATTTTTATTTATATTATGAAAGAGCTTCTTCTTCTTCTTTGCATGCTTTTTTTATTATCCATCTTTTACACTAACTTCCCATCAACTAACTCTATCTTACTTTCTTTATTCTCCATTTATCCTACTTATGTTTTCTTTTTTACTATTATATAATTTAATTACAAATTGAATGTGTCGAGAGTGTGGTTTGGGATTCCTTTCCTATCCTATTCCCTTTCGGGGGATGATGATAATTTTAATTGCTTGTTTCTTGACTAAGTGGCTTACTGCTGCTAGGAAGAAGAGGCTCTGCAATGAAGCTGACCCCATTGTGTTATTGTAAGATATCTTTTTTGAAGAGACAGCAATGGTTGTAAATGTTTACCTCAGATATCAAAATCATGCACCTGCAGCAATGATTTACGGAGGTAACAGGTTTGCAGAGAAAAATTTGCACAAGTTACACTGCTTTACTACACAATGCTATCGAATAACTAGTAAAATTCGAGCAAATGATCCAATTTTACAGCGTTGGTCTAAATGTGAGTAGCAAAATAGGAAAATTTGCATAGGTTTGCAAAAAGCTACGTGTTATTCAGTTGATTTGGCATACACGAAAAAAATGCATATTCGATGTGTAGAAAAACTTGTGATTCGTGATTTCGAATAGAAAAATTAATATATTTTCTATTTTCAAAGAATTAATTATAGACAATTAATTATAGAGTGTTGGTGTAACCCTCCGAGAACACACCTATTTTTTCGATCATAGAGAACAATTGGGGTCAAATTGACCCCAACCACTTTTGCACGTCTATAGGATCGCCGCCACTGAAGATTTTCATTTAAAAAAATGTGTAAGTATTGTTTAAGACCTCTTTTAGTAGTTCTCATACATTAGAAGTGCCGTAAATGTCCTAAACGTACCTAAAAAAATTCGGGAAAAAACAGTTTTGTCGAAAATTAGCTTTTTTACAAAAAAAAAAATCGTAACTTATTTCATTTTCAATATTTTTGGCTAAAAATTTAAGTGGATACTCTCAAGATATGACAAAATTATAAAAAAAAGTAGTCCTATAGTGGCCCTTGAAAAAAGGTGTTTATTTTGCATATTTATGGTGGCGATTTTGAAGATTTTAAAATTTGGATATTTAAAAAAAAATCATTACTTTGTCAATTTTTAATATTTTGAGCTGAAAATTTATATGGATACTCTCCAGATATAGTAAAATAATAAAAAAAACTAGCTTTACATAAAGGGTTGCAAAAAAAAGGTATAATCTTCTGAATAATCAGATTATGATTGCTCCGAGACATGGTCGTCTTCGGAGGAATCACTGTCGCCAAAATTGTTATCATTGTCTTCAGCTAACAAATCATTGCGTACACAAGAACGCAGATTATACGCCATATTGCTAAAAACAAAAAAAATAAAAACACATGTAAACTTATTTTTTGGCTTTTTTAAATTAATCTGTCGATTTACAAAGTAAATAAAATTTGAATTTTTACCTCAAAATTGACGTCGAGTACAGATGGGGTCTATTTGGAAGCGAACGGTGTAAACTTATAGTCAAGACACAGAAATATATTTAGAAGCATATAGTACTCCTCTTTTCCCGCAGACCTACGCGCTGCGATCGGTCAAAAAGGTCTCTGGGGTCAATTTGACCCCCTGTGTTCTCGGATGGTTAAGAGGGCATTTGATACAAGTAAAGCAATATATGAGTTTAGAGCAGAAAACATCAAACTTTGACACTGCACTATCAAAGTCCAAACTACTGAAAAAAGAATACCAATTAATACGCATAATATCAGCGGAAAATTTAAGAAAAACAGCTTTATTGAAGTTGGAACGAGAGGTGGAAAGACTTTTATTTCCTTGAACATCAACAACCAATGGATGGTGATGATGATCGGGTTGCACATATGAAAAAGAGATAAGAGAAAGGGATATGGAATTTTAACGCTAAGATGAGTTAGGTCATTGCATTTATAAAAATTGCAAAGGTAGTTTATTTTTGAACAAGAACAAAGAGAAAGGAAGTTATAACAGGAAATATTCTTCGGGGAGTGTTGTAGGTGGCCATTCAAATGCCATTGCCATTGACTTTAGAAGAAGCAAGGTAATCTCGATCTCTTCGAAAAACAGAATGAAGAGTGAAGAATTTACTATTTCGCATATTTTCAATAAACCATGCTTCCGTAAAATAGGTGACCAAGAGTAGAAGCAGCCAGGACTTCACGAGTATAGTCACCAAACCGCGGAAATTTTGATAATAGATAAATGTTCAAAACTCTTCAAGATTTAAGTGGATCATATGCTACAAATTGTTCACGTTGGTAGAGTCGAGTCGGTGAGTAGTGCAGTCGTTTCATAAATCTGTTTGGAAAATGCCTTTACAAAGTGAGCTGTCTTCATTTGCATCATGAAAATGAATTGCTAGATAGCATCCTGAATTTATGAGAAGGTACTTTATGTTGTATGTAGTTGAAACTTTGATGGTTTCTTGGGTTAGCTTTTGATGAGATGGATAACTTATAATTTGAGTGGCTTCATTACGACAATGTTCATTTGAGATTTATAATAAAACATAATACAACTTTGAAAAGCCATCGTTGTTCTAAATTAACTCTGGCGCCCAGTGTGGGCAACATGATCTCTCAAAACTAACCCAAGTTTCAAAAATTATTCGTTTTACTCACTAGACCTTATGTATTGGTTTGGAACCTGGATACTTGGCAATGTAAATTACGGACGTTTATCTGGGAGAAGGGTCCTCTTATAGAAAATTACTCCCAGCATGAGGATATATTGAGTATTTTAGCGGGTAGAGCACTGGCTTCTTGTGTTTAGGGTCTGTTGCTTGAATCCAGGTTCGGGTGAGCAACAGCGCACCGAGCTTTGAGTTCACCTAGCTCTGAATAGGTATCTGAGGGGTGAAGTGAATCGTAGAACTAGTCATTCTACACTCGTATACAAATTGATTGTAAATTTGTGACGAAACTCTCTACAAGCTTCAACCCCTACACCTGCCAGGAGTTTGTTTATGAGGATGTATAATCCAAATTTTATGTATTCCAGGCAATAGTAAAATGGCTATATGGAGCGGACACTCAGCTCGGACGCGAATGATGAAGCGTGCGGAAGATTCGGTATAAAATATATATAGTCTAAAATGTATATCATTGGCAAGAGAAGCTAATACACATCTTGGCTTCGATCCTGGATACCGAACTCGAGGGCCATAGTCGTCGCGAAACCGGAACATCTGGAACCCGACACTACCGCAGGTGCAGATCGTACCGACTGTCGCGATGATGATTATGATGAACTCCTTGTTATCTGAACCAATCAGTTCTAATAAAAATGTCAATTTTCGACTACTCTAAAAAACCTTTTTGAGCTATAACTTACGTTTTTCTTGAACTCATAAAATTTATTATGAAACATCTCATGCTAAACTGCATCAACTTTTCCCAAGTTACTAATCTTACACTACTACGGTTTCTGTCTCATACATTAGAGGGCAGCTGAAACAGAAACAAAAGAAAAAAAACCTAGCCAACTACATTTCAAACAATTTTCTAGCACACATACATCGATACATCCACCTTCAGATTTCCACAAGATGTCTTTGGCCTACTCACTAGACCGAGACTAGTCAGTAGCTTTACGCTTTGCTATGCCATGGAAGTTTCGGAATTCTCAAAGTGTTGCTTGAAATTTGGAAGTAGTAGTGCAAATCCAGTAAGATTTTTTGGGGAAATCTGTCTCAAAATTTTAGTTCTATGACAAAAAAGGAAAGTAAAGCAAAAACATGATAAAAACACCAGAAACCAAATCAGATACAAAACGAAATACCCATTTCAACACCAGCATCTGATGCTGGTTTCAGCGTAGTGTAGAGTCGATGGAATCAGACGACGAGGAAGAGAATGAAAATTTTGCAATATCTCCAACCTCTACTATCTTACATTTATTCGCGGTTGTATGCGTTTCTCGTACAGGTGAATGTACGTTACTTGCAAAAATTTTAACTCTACAAAAAGATCAAGTTACGCCATAGAATTTCGTTGAATCGGGCGTCTTTTTTTGTTTCGGCGTTCAAATCAAGACTGTATATCATCTACGAAAGATTATTGCCGGATAAGTAGTATATTGCTGCAAATTTATTTGTTTTTGGCTTCGAAGCAAATCGCAACTTTGATTTGCAACTACATTTCTGTGTCTGTTGCTCAAGTGCAATCTCAATTTGAAGCTTGCTTGCAGTCATTCAGGACGGGATACCGCGAGCAATCATAGTGGATCATCGACGAACTGTAAAAAAATGTATCGCATGTTACTCGAAGAATGCAACAATGATTTTGGAAGTCGTCGTCGGTAGGAAGAAACCATATGGAATCTAGTGTTGTACAATCGTTGTCGAAAAGTATCTTTTTGCTTGTAGATTTTTCCGCAATTGTTGGATTGTAACTTTCCAACAATTGCAGGAAGAATGAAAGGGATTAATTGAAAATATTTGTGAGGAATATTTATTTACTTTCGATGATAAAACTTTCGAAGCTACATCTTGAGTTTTATGGTAGTCATCTGTAATTTGTAGACGAAGCAGTTCGGAATATTCAAATTGCTTTAGTTTGACGGGAATTTTTATTTTTGAATTTAAATGAATTTGCTAATGTGTCAAAATATATTCAATAGCCAATAGATCTAGTTTTCAACCATTACTCTATGCAAGAATGTCAACATCAAGTCCATACACCTTACATTCACTAGCAATCTGCACGCATATAAAATGTACCACATTGCAATACAATCATAGGCCACTGCACACCACCACTACAAACAAAACTGTGCTGAAATTCAACCGACAGAGCCCGTAGAAAAATAACTTCAAGGATTTCATGTATTTAATATGAGGGAATTGTTGTTTCTTCAGGTGACATTCAATCAGGTTTTTGTTGTTGTTTTTTTTTTGTTTTCGCTCAACATTTGTAAGATATAATCATACACTATGCAGACATTCGTGTTATTCATAATTAGCTTATTTTCGTAAATGAGAGACAATAAGATTATACAGCTTTTGGCTATCTACATCATCATTCTGAACTTCCGTAAAGCATGGCAATAAATTTCAGACATTTATTTACAAAATGAAATATAGATAGTTTCAATTTTACCCAATTTCAACGCAGATAACAGCATCATAATTAATCCGTTGTTGCTGTTGTTGCGGTTGCGGACGTCGTCGTTGTTGTAGCTTGCTGAAATCACTTTCTCTTGCTATTTTTCAAGCGTACGTGCTGAGCCACAATTAACAGTAGAAAACAATAATTTTCAATTAAAAACTTCCGGCCGACACTTTTACAATCAATTCACCTTCACTGCCGCAGGGAAAACTATTTTCAAACGATCATTTAGTTAAATAATTATTATTTTTTTCTTTCATACAATGCACTAATTTATCTTGTCTTTCTATCGCAGAGGAAGATAGCACGCACCTCACCAGCTAGCTGGTTGCTGCTGATCACACCGATGATATCGAGGGATTTTAACGGAATCGAATTAACAAAGGAAAAACAACTGATTTTTCTTTCACCAAACTCGAAAGATCAACTTAGCGAAAATTTACATTGAAGGTGCTCTTGTTTTGCCGAATAGTAGTTTTAGAAAATACAATTCTAAGTGACTTTTCAAAATGGATACACTCAAGATAGTTGAACGCGTCCGAAAGATCTTCACACTCTCACTTAACTGAGATCGCGGTTGTCGGGGTTTCTTTTTCATGTTCGTGGCGCTCTAGCGTTTGTGTTGCTAGCGAGTTGAGTGAGTTGCTGGTTGTTGCCGCTGCTGAACGAACCATGGCGATGACGATGATGATGGTGATGATGAAAAAAATTTCCTCTACATATTTGTTAATAATGATTGGTGTACGTTGTTGTGGTAGACAGTATCAAACGAAAATAAATTGTCTGTAGTTGTTTTGGTGTTAATGGAGATATTAATCGTGTATCGATTGCTTTCAAAGATGAAAAATTGATGTTGAGAGGAAGTTTTGGGAAGGGCTTTGATAAATAATACGTTTCGCAATAAATATGAACGGTGAAGTAAGTATATTCTGTGGGCGCTCGCGAAATCTCAAACTTTTAATAATTATGTTAGGTTGATGATCGTCTCTTTTGTCTTTAAATGATAGATGCTATCATTTAAAGATTGAAGTACAAAAAGGATAAAAATTTGCAGCCACTGCCGCAATCATTACTCTGTGCAAGTGAAGTCATATAGATTTTATCTTACGTGTCCAAAACTTTTTGAGAATGCTGTGTTAAAAACGGTTTTGAGGATACGAACCAGGCTGCTGAAAATCAAGTTGACTTTCGAAGACAGCATAATACTATTCAACAGGTCCATTGCATCGTGCCAGACATCAAAATAATGTTCGAAAATAGGATATATCTACTGCTGAGCGATCTTTTTAGACGTATCTCAAGTCTTTAACAAAAGCTGACATGAAGGTTTGATCTAAAAAATTAAACCTATGCTTCCGAAAAGCTTCCATAAAATTATTTTATCCTACCAAATCGATCGAACAATTCAGGTTAAAAACAACAGATTCCAATACATGTCAAAGGTATGTAGGTGTACTTCCAGGAAGTGTATTTGGATCTGTGCTTTATACAATCTATACAATTGATCTTCCCACTAGGGATACAACAATCATAGCAACATTTGTGGAATACATCAATATTCTACGGGGTAGGCCATTTAGTGATTTCTTTTTGAATTATATATTATATTGTTATACAGTATTATAGTGTTATATATCCATCGTGCGGAACAATGTTTCGAAATATTGAAAACTTACTTCTAAATGTCCGGCCAAACAATGCAAAACTCGTAGAGCGTGTAAATCTGAAAATGTTATCCCTGTTACCAACGGTGTGCGAGTCGATCCCAGAACATAAACTCGAAACAGGTCGAAGCAAGTCAACATTGGCTGCGCTATCCTTAGGGAAATCATGCACATAGATCTCAAATTCTTCACGTATAAGCTTCAATTGACCCCGGAATCGAAGCACCCACCTCGATATCGATTCGTTGTGTGCGCCCAAGAACAGTTCAAAGATAACCAAAAATTATCTTCATTCAAGAGGCGCATTTACATCTTTTTGGCTATGTAAGTATACAAATTTCTCGCAATTAGGGCTCGGGAAACCCACACGTAATAATGTGACAGTTTGGTGGACAGTTTTTGGAGTGGTGGCATCATTGGCCTATTTTGCTCTTTCGAGTGAAATAACTCTCAACAATGTGGCAATATCTCGAATCAGCGAAGTAAAATATATCTGTAAAGCTACCTTTGAACGCCACATTGAAGCTGAAAATCAGCAGCTGAAGTAGAAATTTATCAGCTTCAAATGTAAGCAAAGTCCTTATCTATAAATCTGTCGTGAAGCCACCCACAACTCTAGAGAACAGCTCGCCGACCAAACACAAGCATAATTCAGGGAATCCAATTAGAATCTTAAGACCTATCGTCGGAACTTTTTGTGGTTTTTCCAAGAAGCTAGTCTTCATGAAAACGATTTCTGCAGAAATCAGGAGCTACAAAAGCAAATATATTGAAATTATGGTATTCATCATCCCATTAAGCTGGCTAAAAGAATACTAAATTATCGTTAACTTAAGCGATTGGAAAATAACTAAGCCAATCGACTTTCCATTTCTAATGTAGAGCAAACAACTTTTGCATTATGAATTTTGCAGTATTATTCAATTTGGATTTGGATTTATCAATTTATTTTCTTCTTACTTTATCGTTAACGCTATTTGAGTCCAGCATGTACATTTGCTTAAGTGTGAGGGGAGTACACAATTCAATTTAGGGGTTAAGATTCTTTAATTGAAGTTTCTAGTACGAAGCTAAAATTAAAGTAGTTCCACTACAACCCTTATTGGGACTAGAAAGACTAGACTTCATTCTCAATCAACGCATACGATTGTGGAATGATCAGTTTCATGCATCACTTTACCCCCTTGGTTTAACTCAGGTACCTATTCAGAATCAAGTGAGCTCGAAACCCGATTTATGAACATGCCTGGATTCCAACCGTCGGCTATCAAACGCTATTAGCCGGTGCTCTACTCAATTCGCTTTTCAAGCTGTGAGACGATAAACATTCATAAAATGATATTTAAGAAAACTCCCGTCGCCGTGAAATAGGTCCCCACGTTGTGCGATCCATCTGCACTATTCTAATACTATTAGCGTAACCGGCAAGTTTTGATCCTAGAATGTCCTTGACAGCAACATATCCAGAAAAAGCACATCTATCTGGTAAAAAAAAATCAAACCAGTTCAAGAACAGTACTACATTGAAACCACCATTCAAGATATTGAAATTTTTTTTTGGGAGATCGTGCAACCCGTAAATGTCTTGACCAAGTCTGACGTCAAAATTGCACGGGATAAAGTCAATAGCGAAATAAGGAAGAAGCTCAAGAAATGGGAATTTTAGGGACCTGGCTTGCACGGAAAGATATCCGCGAAGTCATCTCGTTATCTCCGAGGGAGAACCACTTTCAACTAAACTATATGCCGACAACCTACTACTGAGCAAAGAACAAAACTGTTAGTTAGAGGCCCGGTAAACTGACGACGGACGTGGACTGTAACTGTCCGTATGATCCAGAGACCCAAAATCCAAAGTGACCCAAAATCCACTCAAAAACAACAAATTATCAGATTGTCTATAAAATGGTACCCATTATATTCCTAGCCTAGATGGCTTTCGTTTGTTCAGCAAGTAACTGGCTAGTTATGAGAAAGGTGGATCGGTGGATGACTGAGCACGGCCTCCAGCTGGCAGTCTCAAAGACAGAGATTGTCATGCTGACGAAGCGGAGGATACCATCCGTCATACCCATCATGGTTGGCTCCGTCGGGGTCCAGACCAGCAAGTCGGTCAGGTATCTGGGAGTGACCCTGGACACCAAGCTGACGTATCCGCAAGGCATGTGACAGGGCTCTAGTAGTCGTTACTTCGCTGAGTAGGCTAATGGCCAACGTTGGCGGACCCAGTGAAACGACACGGAGACTGCTGATGGTGACAACCAATTCCATCTTGCTATATGGCGCCGAAATTTGGGGAGATGCGCTTCGAACTAGGAAGTTTCGAAAGCGCATTGCCAGTGTCCAGCGCAGGGGTGCAATGCGAATCGCCTGTAGCTACCGCACGGTCTCAGAAGAGGCTGTGAAGGTTGTATCGGGAGTAATCCCGATCGATCTACTTGCGCGAGATCGCAAGGAAGGGTACCTCTTTCGCTCAGAGCTGGACAGAACTAAGGCTTTGACGCACGCGCGCACACTGACCCTCCAACTTTGGCAACAACGTTGGAGTGAAAGTGATAAAGGACGCTGGACGGCTAAGCTAATTGGCCTTATTGAGTCTTCGCTTAGCCGGAGCCACGGAGAGGTAAACTTTTACCTTTGTCAATTTTTGACAGGGCACGATTACTTCAGGAAATACCTGAACAGAATGAGTAAGGTGGTCACACCGTACTGCCGGTACTGTATGACTGAGCTCGATGATGCTCAGAGCACATTCTTTATGTGCAGTCGCTTCGTAAGTTTGAGGCGCACCATTGAGTCCACGATCGGCCTGGTAGCGCCTGAGACGATCGTAGATGCAATGCTGCGAAACGAGAAGAACTGGGGCGCAGTTTCAACGTACGTTGAGAAAGTGCTGCGCATAAAGCGGGAGGAGGGTTGCCTTACCGACCCATAAGCTGTGGTGGTTCTTGAAGTCCGTGGTTACCAATGGATGAGTCAGCACGACCGGGTCGAAGCAGTGCTTAGGCGGGTCCCGACTCGGAACTTCGTGGGCTTGTAGATGGTCCTTTTTATTAGTGAGTCAAACCTCGCATACCCCATGGTGATAGGTCACCCGGGGATCTGGTTAGCAGATTTTTTTTTGCCATCTACACGAAGGAAAAAAACTGGCTAATATTAGCTAGGCTTCACATCAGATTTTCTTTCTGCGGAAGCCGTTGGAGTAAAGCCCAGATTAAAGCAGGTGAATCCTTATTGAAGCCAGTTAATATCAGTAAAACCGTACGACAAAGGGTCTCTCCTTTCCTGCGGCATCTTTAACCTGGCATCGTAAAAAAATATGTAATCGTCTTTGTTTTTATTCAAGAATGATACAGTTGATAACATTTGATGTCCAATAATACTAGAAAATAATCGATGACTACTTTTGGGAATCATCTATACGATATGGAGTTCTTTGTCATCACTTACTGAAAGTTATGGCCAAAATAACTCTTTCACGTTATCCAGTTCAATCACACTTGCATTTTTTACTAAGCCGCTCTTTCAGAGTCATTCGGAAGAGCTGTTAGTATTTAGCAACATTACATGACGAAATTGATCAGTGGACATTACCATTTTGAGGTTTGAGATTACTTGATCACTTGTTGCTGGGTTATGCGGAATCTTATAACGAACTGCAATCAGCATTATATATAAATATCATTTATCATATATATCATTTATCAGACCCACCTTGGAATATTAATTCTTGTATTTCTATATTGGGGAAATATGTACTTTTTTAATTCAAGTTCTTACATATTCAGGAAGAGATTGATTTTTGTGTGAAAAATGTGTGGTATATGCATGAAAGTATAATCAACTAAATAGATGTACTACCGCATTAGATTGATTAAAGTAATATAAATCGAAGCTAAAAACCAAATATGCACCTAATATAAAATTTCTGATTTTGCCAAAAACAATAATGTCTAGCACTGTATCGGATTTACGATTTCTAGTAGCACACCCATAAAGATTTGTTGTATCTGCAGCTTTCAGTAGACATTTACGGTTGAAGTTACTTTGCCTTCATTATCACCATCACCATGTTAAATATGATCACTAAGCTAGCTTCATTCAAGCTGAATCATTCGGTGAAGCAAACGAGACAGAGAAAACCAGGGATGATTATGGTATTCAAGTAGAAGATGATGACCATAGGAAATGTCAATGGGTAAAAGATTTAATCCAAGCGTATACGTATTGAGTTGTTTGCTATATTTGAGCGCACATTTTTAGAATTTGATGTAATTTTCTTGCGTGGGAAGATTTAAAGAAATAGTTTCCATTTTCGACATCGTTAATTATTTGTTAACTAAACTTTAAAGAAATAAAATAATTCATTGTAAAACTACAATACCCGTGGTCACGGGGATTTAGCAGTTTTACTGCTGTTGAAGTTGTTTTAATAGGAGTATGGAGTATGATATGCACGAGAGAATTATATGAGTAGTGCAAGCATGCTAATAATGAAAATAGCCATCCAAAATGTTTCTGCAATGTAAATTTAAGTGCACTTCACTTATTTGAAAATCGACATTCGGAACTCAATCCAATATTCATCACATTTAGTAATAAATGTCTTTCCTTGAAGTTCAAAAATCAATTATTCACGACAAATTTCCAGACACTGAGTAACAACCTAGCCACACACAAACATTGCAAGGTCCTATGAAATTTCTTGAAACTGCTTTCAAGTAACTAGCTCTCAGCAAGACGTTTCATCTGTGACTTTCGTAGCCATCAGCATCTCTACATCAGCAGCAGTGCTAGTAGCAGCAGCATTGCATTTGTGTGGTAATTCCATATAGTGCAGATGAGCAAAAAAAAAACATAGCTGACGGCGACGGCCCCAAGAGCTTACCAACACATCACTCCGTAATAGCTACTCCACACGTCCCCAACTCCACTCGAATTGATTCAGTCGGTTTTCAATAGTCGAGACGCAGCAACAATCGCACTAAATGAGGTTGTATCTTTTTATTCCATACATCTATCCATCCACGGATACGTGTACTATGAAAGATACTCACGTCGCGTACTCGTACTTGCAGCTTCAGACACTCCTCTATATCATTTGGACGATCCATTTAAAAATACAACCATCTCTGCACTTCCACTCCTGTCTAATTGGATTTCTCTAAGGTCACATTCGTCACATTTTACAGCTTGGCAGAAAAAAATTAATATTCATTTTTCGTCACTGAAACGACAATGTATATCTTTCGGTATTACTTCGAATCTGAATTGTTTCGTTTAGCTGAAGATATGCACCGCGCGGAGGAGTCAATGCGAAATCTGTTGTATATCATGCTGCTGTGTTGGAAGATACGGATCCAGTAGACGCTGCAGCAACACAGCCGATAAATGTTAAAGTAAAATCTCAAAGGAAAAAATACATGTATACCATTTGGATTTGTTCGCGAAATGAAATAAACCTAAATTGCCGGGTCTGGTTTTTACAGAAATATTTTATGTATTTAATAACAATTGGAAACTACTATTCGGTTTGTTGCTTGAAGCTTGGGCTGTTTGAAATATGTGTTTCAAAGCGTTTTTGTTGTGCAAGGTGATAATAAATTCAATGGGTTTTATGTAAGGCTAGTTCATGATGAGGAAGTTGGTTGCTGGGATATGATATGGATGGAGTTGAGACCAATATGCAAGGGAAAAGATTTATTGAATTCGATTGAAGTATAATGCTTTATTTGAATAGCTGAACAGAGGAAATGGTTAATTGGAAATATACTTTATAGATATTGTTGTTTGACTGGAATGGAGCGTTGCAGGTGTTCATTGAAATGGTGCTAGTCCTTATTATTTTTGTTGAAATATATATTACTAAATATATGATCTTGTTTTCCTATTGCAGTGAAGCTTGTATGGTCATTTAGTTAGAATACCGATACCGATCTGTTAGTCATTCAAACTCAAGAATTAAATTAGAGGTTAAGTCTGTCGTCGAACTTATTATTCTATACTCGTATACATTGGCTGTGAAAAAAGTATCCATCAACTTCAATCTGAGACCTAAGATGGGTTGTAAATATAAAATTAACTCTTTAATAGCGGCGGCCATTTTAGCGAATTTTCAGGTACACCTATATTTCTACGGGGAAAAAATTATGCAGAATGAAAATCGATAATCTTTTAAGCTTGGTTTTCGTAACGTTTTCAAAATTTGCCTAAGAGCAGACAAATATATTTTCAAAAATTTTAACTTGTGATAACTTGTGACACAGGCATTATGCCATTACAATTTTGCAGGATGTACTGATGTTTAACAGAAAGAAGCAGGTTAAATTTATTGGTCTTAAGTAGGAACAGGCCTGATAGAAGTTGAAGATGTCAACTTTAAGTAACGTCAATCAAAAAAACACTTTCTTCCCCTATTACTTTCGAAGCAGACATCAAATTTAAGCGAAAATGATATGAAGTTTTTCATAAATTAGATGCAAAAGTACTTATTGTGCGGAGGCCTGTGCTGAGATCGCTCAAAGATTCTGAAACTGGTACGGGCGTATACTTTATAAGTTCGTACAAGAGAATAATCTCTTCTTTAGTGTCTATCGGATTTTCGTTTATTGAGTCCTTTCATAAGTTGTTTGACTTCCCCTATGTTTGCTGGTTAGGTTAGAGAATCGTAGTCTAATCCATGCTACTCAAAAAGTCACTGCACAGTTCGTTGCGGAATTGCGCTATCTGACAACTAAAGATGCCTGTAATCCGGTTTGCTTGCATTCTAATGATAGGGTCACCCGTTGTCATAGATATTCTCCGAATTCTGTTCAATTTCTTTCATAAATTTTTTATATCTCTTCGTAGTTCGTACGGTTTCCGTTTTTTGGAAAGAGTTTGAGTCGAATTGTCTTGTTTTGCCTGAATGATTTTTTCTGTCAGGCAGTTGCGAGTGTTTCTCCCAAATGTTATCTCGCCATTGAAAGCATTCTAATTTGTTCTCTTCTTCATGCGGGAATTTGCATCAATAAAAATACACTCTTTTCGAGTCAAATTTATAGATTTTTGGTACAAATCCATAATATTTTGAGTCTAATTCAATATTTCTCCATATCTTATTTTTGATACCAAGTCATGAATTTTCTAATCATTTTTTTTTTTGAGTTAAGTTTACAAACTTTTCGAATCAAATTCAGGAATTGCATCAGCTCTTCAGTTCTGCTGAAGATGGAATTTGGCATTCTGAATAGAATTATATGGTTTGGAAAGGATATTAATTTTTCTTATTAGTTTTTGGAGCTGAAAATGCTGATTGGACATTAGGCAGGGTCAGAAGCGCTATAGGTTTCTTTGAAAAATTGAAAATAGAGAAATAAAAAATTGAGTGATTACGGTGTTGAGGATGGAGAGTTCTCTTTCACTACCTCACATTCCTGGGGTTCTTGGGACATCCCCCGTAACTGCCTTAATGTTCACCGTCACAATTTACACATTTGGCAATCTCTTCACACTGTTTTGTGCATTTTTAGAAATGATGTTCATTTTCGCACTTAATGCATTTCGCCTGCGTTTGAGAATTATTGGTTGACAAAACGGCTGGTAAATAAGCAATGCGATTGCTCTCCTTCTCTGTCGGTGAGTTTTAACTTTGCAGATGAGATGACATATTGGACAGACGTATATTTTTGTTTTTGCTTTCAGGAGGAGGACCTTAACTAGCTTTGAATGAAAGCTCGGGGCCTAGATATCCTTCTTGATTTTCTCTGGTTTAAGGTGTTAGAGACTTCGAATCATGACGTTGCGATTCTTTTTCTCAGGGAAAAAGTACACAAGGTTCTTTGACTTCTCATCAGTGAAGAACTTCGTTAGTTTTTGAGGTCAAACGGATACCTAGGCCCAGCAGATTTGTTATTAATTTTAATATATTTTCTTTTAACATCGTTTTCGTTGATGGTCTCGTTAATTGTGTCAGTTTTTGTTTGTATATATTGGCATACTGTTTAAGATCGTGTCTGTGAGCTATTTGCTCTGTTCTAAGTTCGGTGTTTTCTCTGGGCGGAAAGTTCGGTATAGGTATCCGTCGACTATCCGATTATTTGGCTTAATCTATCATTTAGGTGTTCGATTCAGTGACAGCTGTTCATCTTTTTTAGAGCTCATGCTTTCCTCTTTTTTTTCTACTTAAGTCTCATATAAAAAATGATCAGTACAAAATTACCACTTAATTGCACAGAATGAATTAATTTGGCTTCTTCCTTCTGTGTCTTTTTACTGCAAAAGCTTACAAGGGTTATCTCTTAAATCCTGGCATTATCATATAAAAGAAGCAGTAACGCCATGGTTGTTCGTGCATATCTGGATTTGAATCATATACGACACACACAAGGATCCAAATAAGTAAGATATATTAGCTTAAGTAAAAAGTAGATATTTTGCAGGTATTTAGTGTAATACAATCTCTTTTAGATTAAAACGATGGACAAATATATTTGAATCGACATTATTTTCATCAAAATCAACACATTTCCAAAAAAAAAATATGCTTAACTACTTCAATAAGAAACCTCAATTCAGTTGTACATGTCCATGACTATTACGCAACGTAATATCAACAATGGCCACTCAAATACAATTACTTAAATTGATACAAGCCCGCTTCTTCTTTTTATTGAAATCGAATTCAAAGGTTGAACGAACATCACACTTAATAATATGTCAATCAAAGCACCTTATACATCACATGAATGATGAATTCAAAATCTATAAGTTGAAAATCTACCGAAATCTAACCTTCAAAGGCATATAGTAAATTGATGACTTTTCCAAGAGATGATATTGCAATATTTTTTTTTCAATTCAATTCAATTGCACTTCAAACCATGTGCGCCCTCATATGAATAATAATTGCAATATAATTATAAATCTACACTATGTAATTAAATTTCAATGATTCATTAAATGAGTATAGTGATTGTATGAATTTGATATCAGTACATATATACATAAGGATTACTGTATACTGCTACCATATTTATTTTAATTTAAATTTCGCGTATACATATGGGTAAGTTGATGTGACTGTGCATGAGCAAATAAAAAAAGAGCTTTATACTTCATGGCCCGTCACACATTCAGTAGTATTAATGGGGTCACCAAACTATAATAATATGCTGGTAATTACAGTAATAACTACGAATGTCGAGTGCTGAATTTGTGACAATGTTTATATACATCGAGTATAAATGATACATGAAAATGTACAGATAGATTAGTGTATTTTCAGGTTTTTGGTTCGGAAATCGAAAAAAAACGGAATAATGAAAGTTGATGCTTTGTGGTAACTAATTTGAGAGAATTGATTTAACCTAAATATTATAGTTCGTTAGCATTGTGGAAATTCTTAATTCTATACTCACTTAAATGGGCTTCTAATTCTTGGTTGAAACATACCTGAAATAAATAATAAAAATTATTATAATCTATTCCTTAATATTTTTATAAATTATTATTCTTTTATAAATTAATATATATTGCTGATCTTTGTTTGTTGGTAGATCATCATGAAATATTCATGTATTTGTGAAGAGAAGTTTAGAATTTCCTAGGAGTATACAATTTGAAATGTTACATATGTACACCGCAAGCAACGTGAGAACCGCACACTATATCTGACAACCAATCAATAACAAAGACAAAACATTTCAATCATTCAACCATATTTGATCTAACTTCCAAGAAAACATCATCTTACCAAAACGTTTTAAATCGTTTCAAATGCCCTCTGGAGTTCGGGATCATCATTAATACACACCTACGCGCGCACACATTGCGTTCGAAGAATCTTTTGAGAAAACATTTAAGCCAAAGCCTGTCTGTTGTCTTCGATAAAGATCATTCAAATAAATTTACTGTTATTACACAGTTCCCCGCAAGCTTCGCATAATTGCAGTTATTACATAAGTCTAAGCTGCATCTAATCGATTATAATTGTTTAGAGCCCTTAGCCTATGTGTAGTGAACAGTTAGCGGTGCATTCAACAGGTTTCAGTAGAGTTGAGGTTAAAAGAAGAAGAAGAACTATTTGCTTAGAGTCTCTGCAGGAGAAGTGTACAGATGCTTGGTTTCGTGGAGATGAAAATGATGGTGAGGTTATCTGTGGTAGTTAGGTGAGGAGTTAGGTGATGGTTTTACAGTTTTTGCTTTGGACCAGAGCTAGACCGGCGGTGGGACAACTGATGAAATATTGTTTGCATGAAGTAGTGGACCCCGTACAGTGATTGTGCAGAGTTGAAATCACCGACAAATGTTAACCCTTACAATTGGCATTACAATTTCGCTCTGAAGAATTATACACCAATCAATTTTTCCCGCGATTAGTTAATGTCTTAAAATTAGATTTTCCTTCTGATACCTTTTGAGATATTTCTAACATTCTGCAAAGTGCTTTCGAAACATCTACAGTGATCCCATTAGATTTCAAATAACACAAAATAAAAGACAAACTTTTAGAAACGTGAAACTAATATCAAAGACCATTGTTGGAGGGTTAATACAAGCAAGTTGAAGCAATGGTAAGCTCGGTGTTTGAGGTCGATCGCCTACTATACATTACCATTTCTTGGTCGTCAGCATTATGAGAGTGTATAAATTAATTGATTTACGTTCATACTACTGACAGTGAATAATTGGTACACGCGTACGTCTGTATTAGTATTTTAACAATTTATTGATTATTGGTGTTGGTGTAAAAAATAGGGTTGTCAATGACGTTGTAAGTATCGTCGAAATAATTTTTTTTAATCGATGCAAACTAGCGCCCATGTTTATTGTTATCGTAGTATTGTATCGTAGGAAGATTGTGTTTATTATTTGCAATAACTTTGCAATTTGTTGCTTTGTGCTGATTGCTTTGTTAGATTAATTTGGGGCCGCCAGTGCTCTGAAATTACCCTAAAGCCTTTGATGATGAGCGTCCGGCATGCTGACTCGTTTAATATTTAGACTAGTCATTAGATCTTCTTGTATTGCTAAATTCTTTCCTACAATTGATCTATAGGGTGGTGTTTTACACATTCCAACATGGAGGCTTTGGGTGAGTTGTACTCTGCCCTAACTGCAGAGTTCAGAGTGCTGGTAAACTTATTAGCTGCTTGATCCAGATCTTGGCAATAAACGATGCTTTCAAGGAAAAATTCCAGAGAAGATCAGACCAGGGATTGGAACTTAGTCCAGTTCGTTCTTTTGTTGAAATTGAGCCTCGGAGTTTTGAGTGCCACGCACTGGCTAAGATAACGTCGAAAATCTCCTTTAGATTTCAGGTGAAAAAGGTAGATTCGTTGTCCGCATTTGTGATGGACAGGTTATAGGCCAACATGAAGTCAACCATATGTGACGGAGCTGCTTCACACATTATGATGAGCCTTAAAGTTAGCTCCCAGAATAAAAAGCACCCGAATCCTTGTTACCCTTGTCACAAAAATTGTGAAAGATATTCGTACCAAGAATACAGACTCGCGATATATTCAGATTTTCGGGTGTAATCGATTTACATCCATTGGTGCATAGCCCCAAGCCCGGTTGTTTACAGCCCCTGGTTTTTGGATTAATATCAACTCATCTCCTGTTTTTGACGAGCAATGAAGCGGGGCGGTTGTAGTTGCTTGGGAGTAATGGATGTGAATTTGAAGAAACTTTGCCATTACCAGATTCAATACGAGAACTTCCACGGAAGTTAAGGTTACCTCACTTCTTTCTTCAACTTCGAGAGTAAGTGATTCTAGGCAGCCTCTCAAACCAGAAGTTCCCACAGCACTGACCCCATTTTCGCTGAATTGCAGCCACAGAAATAGTGATTGATCCCCTGCTGGATGATAGATTTTCTGTCAAACCCTCCTGCTTCGGGGTATATTTGTCGGACTCAGAGTCCTTCAAGACAGAGCTTTTAGTCTTATCACTCTCTATACATGCGCAGCGTCACTATCTCGAACCCGTACTTAGTTATGTCCTTCCCCATCACTAAGAACGCTACCGCGTCTTCATTTAAGATGAGGAGAGCCTGTTGTCGATTTTTAGCAGACTCACCAATGCTGAACACCCACCAATCCTCCGTTGGAATATCAGGGTCAAAGAACCTGAAGATCTTCAGAATTTCATCGGGATTCGGCTGGTAACAGGGAATTTACACCCTGTTTTTTGGGACGACTGCGAATTTCATACTTTGGCACCATCTTTAGTTAGGTGCCCCAAAGTTTCCCCAGCTCGCTAGTTTTTGCTTCTGACTAACCCGCGGCATTTACCGTAGGCAGAGGGCATAAGCTGGCTGTTTGCATTTTGTGGCAGATTTTGAGCATAGACTGCTTTATCTTTAGCCATTTTTCCGCAAAGATAGCTTCTTCTTTTTCAATAAGCTTATGATGCTTTAATTCCCAATCTTAAAATCACGTAGACTACTTATAAGGTCATCAGAATCCAATTGGAGTATTGAATCAATCAAACAGATCCGTTTTGATGTTCATGTCTTCTTCGCACGGACAAATGGACATTTCGCCGCCGTTGTACTTAAAAGTAAATTTATTCCACAGCAATCCTTGACCACTTAAAAATTTATTTCACTTACAAATTTGTTATCAGCGTGAATGCGAGTGTGGAATGAGTTCGACGACTCATTTTACCCCTGATTTAACACAGTTGACCTAGGTGACCCCCAAAGCGGTCTCTCGCCCGAACCAAGACTGGAGCCAGGAACCCAGCACACTGGGAGCCAGAGCTATATCTACTACACTACCCAAGCTTGTCTCTGTTGCATTAACTTAGATAAAATGCTGGCTTTGGAGTAATTTTATCCTTTTTTTCTCAAATTTTGCATTTATATTTATCTTGTATTATTGGATAATCATTATCAGACTAGTTGTGCCTACTTTTCGATTAAATTCTATCTTTTTTTATAGATACATATATGATACAGTTGGCTTGGCTCCTTCGGTGTTTTATTTTCTTTCATAGAAAATTAAAAAATAAAAATTTTTTTTAAATAAATAGTCCTCGGATAAATAGTTTTGAAATACAGTTTTAGGGAAACATTTAAGGAGAGATATCCACCTAGAATGGTCGGCAAAATCGATTTATTTTTTATTGCATTTTCGTGAAGATACAGGTCTCAAAAATATCTGGTGAAAACACCAAGTTAATATTTCTATAAATAAGCTAGTTACAGCCGATATAATCAAACGTGTTTTACGAAGTATGATACGATAGTTAATAACATTCATTAGGCTGCTTCAAGTATTGTTCAATTCGTGTTAAAACAAGCTGTAAAAGAAGTACAACGGGAAATAAAAGCAAAATTCGAGTGCTGTGATAACCAAACTAACCGTTTTTGGAGATAGTACGGGGCGAAAACATGGTTTTACCTCATTGTAGGGAGTTGAGGCTCTCATTGGACAGTTTACAGGAAAAGTTTTTGATATTCTTGTAAAATCTTCTTATTGTGCTAAATGTAACTATTGGAATAAACTCGAAAATACTGAGCAATGTGAGGAATAGAAATCGAATCACGATGGAAATTGCCAGGCCAATCATGATGGATCGGCAGGTAAAATGGAAGTAGACGCCATGAAAGAATTGTTTTCACAATCTGCCGAAAAGTATAGAGTTATGTACACTAATTACGCCGGGGATGGTGACTCTAAGACGAACACGGGATTAGTGAATGCGAAACCGTATGGTAACGAGATTGAAATTACAAAAAAAGAATGAGTGGGTCACGTTCAAAAGCGATTGTGAACCCTTCTTCGCGAATGAAAGAAAAAAGTCCTGGAATCAGCAGCAAAAACAAATTGAGGGCAAAGTTTATAGATATACTGAAGATTTACTATGGCTTAGCTATTTGCAGAAACTGTGCCTCCAAGGATGAAATGAAAAAAGCGATACGGGTAACATTTTACCATTACGGCTCAACAGACAGCAAGCCTCAACAACATTTCTGTCCCGAAGGCCCCGAATCGTGGTGCCTGTTGCAACGAGCAAAGGCTAAAGGAGAACTGGAAAATGTTCGTCACAATTATTGAGCATTGCCAAAAATGGTGCTAGATGTCATCAAACCAGTAAACGAACACCTCAGCAATGAAAAATTGTTGGAACGCTGTGTTGGTCGATATACCCAAAACTGCAACCAACTTATTTGGACAATAGCCCCAAAAACGATGAACAGCGGGGCCAAAATCGTTAGCATTGCAGTATATCTTGCAACATGTACATTCAACAATGGTTTCACCTCATCGCTGGAAGTCATGAATGTGTTAAGAATATCGTTCGGATCGGGAGCGCACTTGTACGCAGCGCAAGAAGACGAAACTTGCATAGCGAAAGCCGAACTGCAAGCGCAAGAACAGACGAAAGAAGGTTGAATACGGCGTCGGCAAGACAATGTAGAAGCCATGAATATTCCGTAAACAGTAAAAGACTTACACTATGGGCCTGGTATCGATGATTCCATGTTAGTTGACAAATTTAATGATTTATTCAGTCCTAAATTTTCAAACGCGTTTTTCTTAAAAACACGTTTTTCAAATCGGTACCCAAAATTTCTCGGAAACCAATTAACTGATTACCTTAATTCTTTTTGTGATTATTTTATATAACATTATCTAGTACTTGTCATAGGATTTTTCTTTTTCGTTACTTAGTTTTTGTTTTATAGCCAAAATAATATCTAATTTTTGGGCAAAAAATCACTATTCATGTTCAAACGTCCGCCATTTTGTCATTAATCGATATTTTCAAAATCGGCTATGACAAGTACTAGATTATAGTATCTAATTTAATAATTTTTTTCCATTTTTTTCTTCAGATAATTTTTGAACAAATGCCAGTGGGTACCGTTAACGCTGTTTTTTTTACAGCGCTCCAAGGATCATACAATATCCTTGTATATTTTTTATATTTTTAAACAAAAAAAATTAGGCATACTTTTGAATGTGTATACTTTTAGATAATTAAACTCCCAATCCGATATTTCAAATAGTTTTCCTTAAAAAAATGCACAAAAATGACCGTTTTATCCGGCTCCTAGGTGTATATCTCCCCTTAAGCTGCGAAAATAATACGTTTGCTTCACTTAATTAATTTACTCTTTAAACTCTTTACTTTTTTTCTCTTACTCTTTTTTTTCAAAGTACAAGAGTTTATCAAGCACTGCTTACTCAGAGCACAAAAATCATATTGCAACTAGAGACAATCATTGAAGTCATCAGCAAATAGAAAACAAGAAGAAAGCATGAAGGAAGTAAGGTCATTGACAAATACCAGGAATACCAATGGACCAAGCATCGAACCTTGAGAAACTCCAGAAAGAGAGCAAGTAGAATGGTGAAGAGGTACAGGAATTCATAGATTCAGCATAGGTACGACCAGAAACATAGGATGGGAACCAGGTCAATAGCAGGTCAGATACAATAGCTTTCAAGCTGTTGTGGCTAATAGAGTCGAAAGCTTTTGCGAAATCTGTGTAAATCACATCAACTTGCTTCTTTTGATCTAAGGAGATTGAGCTTTGAAAAAAAAGAATTTTATTTTACAGCGATTTTCTTTAGCAGATAATTTTTTAAATCAATTTATCTTAGGAACATAGTGTAAACTACTAGCCCTTCCACCAAATTGAAATCAATTTAGCAAGATGATTTGCATCTTGAACTTTCACTTTCCACAACACGCACAAGTTTCTGAACTTATGTATGATTCATACAGATTTAAAACTTTCTTACTTAATACAAACAAACCCGAACTGAGGTCTTCATTTTGTTTGCACAATAATCTTCTTTGCGAATTTCCTCGCACTAATTGTACAGGCGTAAATACACACATGCCTCTCAGTTTACTCATCAGCAATGGAAAATGTCAGTTTTGTTTTTTCAAACTCGACAGAATGTGTCAATCAAACGATTTACAAAAGCACTGCAGATAATTACACGAGTCATTCGCTAAACCAACGACCACTACAACAATGATTCCGTTTGGCAAGGTAATGTTTTCTACATTTTGTTTTCATATTTACTGTTTTTTTTTTGTAAGTCATACAATACGAGCATAACATTATTCATCATCGTTCTCTTGTTCGAATTCGAATTGAATTCGTCTTTTGAAAGTTGCTTGCAGTATTGTTAAGATCGATGCTAACAAGCTAATATTTGGTTTGAGTCCAGAATCGGTTAATTTGTTATGGGTGTAAGAGATTACATGCTTTCGCGGTCGTAATTTCGCTTTTCGCGAACAATGTACGATTGAGGTAGGTACTTTAGCTACCTACCTACATGCATATACATATGCCTAGTGGCTTACCGGCAGAGTAAGCACTTTTTGCATTAATTCGCAACTGTATTGTTCGGTAGCTTTCGAATAACCCTATTTTTTTCTGCACGTCGAGATGCTGCAATTATCCACTTTCTATGAAAATGAGAAACGATTAGGAACATTGTCTATGATTCTCCTGAACTCTTCATAGCTCGCATCGCATTAAAGATTGAAATGGAAAGCGAACCGTTGTGGTATGGTAATTGAAAATTACAATTTTTGCAGAATGCATTCTCGTGTCGATTCATTGTTGCTCTTTCGACAAACTGATTGTTTTAACCTTTCTTAAGTCAGGCGGTGTTGAAATTGAGTACGTTTGATGTTAAAATGATTAAATTTTATGGTTTATTTGGCACATTTGTACGACTTGAGAAAAATAATGAGCTGGTCAGTAGGATACATGTGTACATAAATCATACAAGAGAAAGACGATGTAATCGTTTTCTGCTTCTGTTTTCTATCCATTCTTTCTGTTGTGTTTAATTGGGAAATAAAATTTACTTAATACTTGGTTTAAGATCGAGTCACTTTCTGCGAGGAAGCTTTATCTAAAAATGCATGTCAACAGGTGTGAAAGTATTTTAAATTAAAAGATTAACACAATTTGTTATTAACTCGGCTTTATTCGTCTCACATAACGAAATTTGATTAATGAACATGCCTTTGGATAATTAATTTTACTTGAATTTATGACTATTCCAAGGCGACTTGACTGTGTTATAAATTATTACCATCAAATTTATATCTGTGATGATGAAGAGAGTAAAATTGAATATAATCTTATCTTATATTAAAGAATCGAGTTGTTAAAATTAGTTGCGGGAAACTAAACGAATGCTAAGGAAAATGAGGTGGGAAGGTGTTATTTTTAGATATGTGCCTAATCAAAAAGAAAACGAAATATTATTGTTCGAATACAGCGCTTAGAGTTTCTATTGTTTCTACGTCTGATGAATTCGTCGGTTATACTGAAAAATTTAAATTTTGACTGCCCTCATGCGATGCATTTACCATTGCTACAGTGGCAAACCTTCAACATAGTTTGCCCGATTGCTACGTTATAGCAGCATATATGCTTTGCATATGGAAAAAAATATTCATTTAAATGTTAGCTTTTTCTACATAGCATTAAAAGTATCCATTTGGCTAAGACGTCACCCACGCCATATACTTTCCAAGCTTCATATAGCTCTTTAGAGGGCAGAAAGTTAAAAGCCGCTTCAATGATGATGGCCCATGATTTTTTTCGCTGGTAGGCATACCACTTCTCATGGAAGTAGACTTAATACCCCTAGTACGTATGTCTTTTTAAAAGTCTTTCTAGGCATTTCATCGTAAACGACATTAGGCTGATCGACTTGAAGTTTCTTGGATTTGAATAGCCATTTCTCCCAGATTTTGGTATGAAGACTACCTTAACCTGTCGCCAAGGTACCGGAAGATATTCCAGAGATAGGCATGTCCTAAAAATTTCGGTTAGGCATACCACCAGTTGGTCAATTCCATCCCTTAGCATAGAATGGCATACCATCCAGCTCCGGTGATTTGATGTGTCCAAAGGACATGATTGCGTCCCTGATCTTTTTCCTTGTGACCACAGATTTAGCTGTGTACCAGCAATTCTTGCTGCGACGAAGAATAGGAGGTGCAAAAGCGGCAGAGGCACAAAAGCCTTCTGGGTTTCAGTCATCGAGGCACCCGGAGAGTGATTTCCAAGTAAAATCTGTAGAGACATTTTTTGAATTTGGTACCCTCACTCTCTGGACATTTCAAAGGATCCAGCTTAGGTAATTGGATCTTTTCCAAGAAAGCCTCAAGTTATCTCTTGCATCTTCCAGTTCCTCTGAGATTGATTACTTCTTGGAAATCGTTACCAAAATTTTTAAGTTCTTGCGAGATTCTGTAGGCGAGCTTGGCATCGACTGTGTTACAAGCTCTATAGAGCATTTTTCTGTTATCTCTTCTGATATTTGAGCTTTTGTAGTTCCCGGTTTAACCCAGAAGCTGTCATGTTGTCTCTGCTCTTGCTGATTGTTCAGGCCTCTTCGTAGCTTCCCAATACAGCTCCTTCCAGAACGCTTAACTGAGATTCTATTGATTTCGGCGATTACAAAAAGTAGTTCCTTCTTTTTTGAGTTTCTTTTCTTCCTAACGGATAACGAATTCGTAGCGAAAGAGAACATCAAGTAGCGCTGATCAGAGAGTGAGAGCTCATCCGATACGCGCAATTCGGTGTTTGATCTAACTTTTCCAGGTGAACATGATAATATACCAATGTTTGCGGTGACAAAGGTGATAGAAACCTCAGTGTATAGAATCGTTAGTCTCCGCAAGGATTATCAAATCAAAGAGTCTGTTAGAATAGTAATCCACCAGAAGTTCCAGTATCTCCGATTCAGCGTACTGAGTCAGGTTCTTGAGCTACTAAGCTGGTGGCGAAGGTAGGAAATTAAAAGAAGGTAAGCTGAAGCGACAATCGCGAGTTTCAGCCCACCATAATCTCTGCCTAGCACGATGACAACTGTGGCCTAAAGACTGTGTGAGTGTAGTGGTATGGAGCAGACTGGAGTTCTCAGATCCTGCTGCCTCGAGCTTACAGCTCCAAAAATAACATAATATAGGAAGCTGCTTGGAATCTTGCCAATTTTTCACGTACAAAAAAGGTCAAAGCCTTGGCATAATGCAAGTAGACCAGAACAAACATCATACTACAAGGCATAGAATTGTCCAGAATTAATGATTGAGAGCGTCACCTAATTGATAGTGTTTTGGTTGCAAACTGGATGTGTCGTTTTGAAATACTTTTGGAATGGTACTTTAAGCAAATCAAAGATTCAAAATATCTGCGCCGAAGTCTGCAAAGTGCTGAAGTTGAACAAAAGGGGAAGATAAACAAACGGAAAATCCTACACCAAAACCAAAGAGACCGACACGGGTACAGTCACCTTTGACTGGGAACGTGATATGAACGTTAGTACAAAGCAGCTCTTGTCAAAATGTCATTTAAAACGGATCTAACACCACCTGCGGACTTTAAGTAAAGCGCTTTGTAGCTGAACATTGCCATGTTGCTAGAAAACAAAGGTAGTTGATCGGTTTGTCAGCAGTTCACCGAAACAACCGACTGGAATATCTACCATTATGCTCACCATGAAGCGGGTCACAATGGATACTCGACAGAAAGAGAAAAAGCACTTACAGTTACTTATCAGAAACATGCGTGGGACTTCTCTTGGCCAAACAAAAATAAAGTCCCAACAAGAGAGTAAGTTCAGTTAGGTCACCAAAAAGAATTTTGGACTCAAAACAGTGCCTAGAATCCGGAAAGAATTGGATAGTTTCCCGTTTCGAGAGGTGAGAAAACCTCTGTAGTACAAGTAAGAGGACTCAAATTACGGAAGGAAACCGCACGTTGGTGTCCTGATTAGCATATTTCATTACAATGACGAGGGTAAGCTTTGAGATTTTTGGTGGGAAGCAAAAACAGTCTGTGGGCTGCTTACAAGAAAAAACTAAGCTCTCAGAACTGTAAAGCCTGTTGAAGCATAGCGGAAGACCTGCAATGACGTGGCATTATATTGATGTTGTACAAGTGGAATACTTATCGAGAATCGCGGGCACAATTACAAAAGAGCCCTAACGTTGAATATTAGAATTGAAAGCAGAATGATAAGAAGAAGAATTTATCGCATCTAATCATCATTATCGCTTCAATATATTGAATAATCCAACATTTCAAGAATCCATCTCCATGGAAGAAAACGGTTTGAACGCTATTGAGTTACTATGCGATGAACTAGGCGGAAGACTCCGAATTACACAACCTTCAAAATTTGGGTCAGATTCCGAATCATTCTCAAATTTCAAAATTTGCAAGATACCATTTTGTAAGAATTGGAAGCCATTTTAGTCGTATTTTTATGACGTCCCTACTAGGCATTCCGAATTTCCGGCAGGCTTTTTTTATGCTCGTTTTGAAAAAACCAAAATTTAGATCAAAATCTCAAAATCAATTTATCTGAAATGTTCTTTAATATTTTTCCCGTGAAATGAATTAATGTAAGATTTACAAAATATTTGACGATAGTGCACATGCATTTTAAAGAGAAAGAAAATATGAAGCAGAAAACTTAAAAATGTCAAGACATAATATTGTCAAACCACTATGAAACTTATATTTTCGTTATTACCAACAGTAATAATTCATTTCTGAATAATTACCTCCAGCACTTGATATCTACGCAACCATATCTAGAAGATATCCGGAAAGATTTACAACTTTTCTTGTCCAGTCTCGCAATTCTTTCACTTTCGTTGTGTGTCTATAATCCGTCACATTATTGTCACTTTCCACCTACGGCCACAAAACTCCACCGCATCAATCAATCGACAAGATATCATAGGATTTCAACATTACAATCGAAAACACAGCAAAAATAATAACAAGTAATTTGCGGCACTTATCCTACATATTGATTGATTTATAATAATCATTTGGTATTTCAGCGAACGGTAGATAGTGAAAGTGGATTTCGTTGATTTGATTTAAATTACTGGTTAAATTCTGCGAGTGAAGCGAGAAAAAGTGAAAATGTAAACATAGAATTGCACTGCCTACAGTATACGAACAAGAATTCACAGTGAACGTATGGTAGAAAGTTTTGATTTCGGATTATCGATGCATCGAAATCGGTTGGGATTTAAAAGTATGTTCGAATTTTTGAGTACCATTTCTGAGGTTAATGTTCGATTAAGAATTGAATTGAACGTTCGCAGATATGTAACACAAATATAATCTTCGTTTCAATAAATTATGATTGAAAACAACTTAGCCTGGATTTTGCATGTCCAATATTCACTCACTTGTAAAAGAGAAAAATAAAAATCTCTAATCATTTTGCAAGCTTAGTTACCTTTCAATTTTATCTTCAAAATGATACACGTATGTATTTTGATTTTATGAGTTATATTAAGACACATCTTTAGCCTTCAGAAATAAAATTAATTGTATGGTGCTAGAAACTAGCTAGATGAACATTTAAGCTACTGCATGTAACAGCTACTGTTGTTACATGCAGTAGCTTGAATATTCATCCAGAAAAATTATTAACCTCATTACAAAATTAATCTAGGTATTTTCCAATAATAACAAAGTGTGAAGTAAATTCGAATCGTACAATGATGAAATCATTTTCGTACTTCATCGTCTAATATCAATTGCAGCATTTGAATCCGCCCCACATCTACTTAGCAAAATGTTGCAACAAAGTACCTACTTCTTATCATTTTTCAAAATCGCAAATCAAAATCGCAGCCATATCAATCCATCAATCAATTATCGTTCTACACACACAAAAAATCAATCTTCTACAAAAAATTGGTCTAACGACATATATGTAAGTACATAAAAGCCATAGTTTCCATCATCGGTCAAAATCTGGGCCATTTGAACAATAGTGCCATCTACTGTCTACTACCCTCATTCGAAATTCCATCTCAATTTCATTCACGCCCGGGCCCAGAATACAAATTTCTAATGTCGAATATTGTCCGATAGACAGTTTGATGGATAAACATGCAGGCCAGACATACAAACATGCACGCGGAGTATTTCTTCAGGATCGATCTTAGGTCAAAATCTCAACTGTAAAGACCCGCGAGAAGCTCGATAAAATCGTTGTCAAATTGCATAATGGTCGAAAGACTCGGAGTCAGCCAATTGCATGTCATGAATGATAATTTCGTACAATGTATAAAATCGTTGCTGGAAATGGGCATTGCGTCAGGTGTCATAATCATGAAATTACTGGCGCGGTCATCAATCGTTTAATTTTATGCAATGTATCGACGCCGTGCCGGCCGTGTCGTTATTAGCCAAGCCAAGTTGGTTGCGTTCCTTGGCTTTGCTGGCTCTGGCTTATTGGACTGGTCCGATTCGTTATTGCACAGACGTTGCATTTTTATCGAAAAGCCATAATTGAGACAAAAGTTCGCGCAGTGATTACTGATGTTGGAATGCAATGGCGCCTGGTGGAGATTTAAGATACTTCATGTTTTTTCCTGGTGCTTCTTTTAAAGGTGCATTGACTGTTGTTTTAGTGTATCCGGTATTTTTTTTTTACAGATAATTGAACTGAAGGTTTTTGATTGATTTTATGATCAAGCAATCATTGTTTGATGATTTTCAACAATGAGCAGGTTAAATTGTGAAAAGTTCATTCAGCTAGAGGTAAACATTTCAGTGGTACTGTTGAACCCAACTAGTAACTTTGGGTTAAACCATGACGAAAATTGTTTGGAAAAACATTATTAAATTAACTTAAATGAACAATAACGAAACCAGTTTGGAGAGCAAGTTAAAAGTTGTAGGGACTAAAACTTGGTAGGAGGCTGAATAGCTCAACCGATGAACTTATTAAAATAATTATTTTGCGAAATGTATTTTAATATTAAATCATATACTCGTATATCTGACAATTTATTTTACCGTTTAAAAACCTTTGTTGGAGAAGCTTGGAGATAATAAAGACAGGCTTAAGTCGAGGTACCTGATTCTGACAGCTCACAACGGAAGAAGGAATCATAAGAGGATCATAGGGAAATAAAGAACATGGACATTACAACCACACAATTCTCTTCAGCTGTCAGAAGAGAGCGTGAACAAAAAATAAGTAGGATTGGGATGTAAAGCTTTTAAGGGAATGTTTGACCTGCGGAAATTAAGGCACTCGAATAAGAAATGCAGAATTCGCATAATGGAAAAAAATATGCTCAAGCAGTTTCGCACGTAAATTCAGAGTCTATAGCCTATTCTAATACAATTTTCCGTGCTTTGCATGGATAACAATCGGATCTTTTTGTTGATAACACATTCGAACTAAAATGAGTTTGGACTCAATTGATACGATGTTTAATAAAAACAATGATTCAAAAACATATGAAAAGAAAATTATAAGACTCCTATCAAAAGGAAACTATTTCTTCGACAAGGTGTTCCAATGATAGAGAAGTGGCTGGAAAGTTAGCTTCTCTATCAACTAATGGTGAAGTAGCCAGAAAATGTGCTCCAGCATCCGCGAGCAGCTTGTCTGTACCTCTAAGCAAAGGTTTGGGAGAAGTGGCTTCTAATTATGCTTCACGGACTTTTGATTTACAAACTTGTTTCGACCCATTGATTTGTCTAATCAAAGAAGTTGTGAAAAACTCCTGTAGAAGAAAAATATAATCAGCGAAGCGCACTAAAAACGGCAATTAAGCCGCCTCGAGCATCCACTGCAGGTGTTTCACCGTATTGTCTCCACCAAATCCTTAAGCGTCACCTCTATTCGGGCATAAAAATCCGCAGGAAAACCTCCCGGCTTATAAGAAGGTTAGAGAGCGTCTCTCTCTCTCTCTCTCTCTCTGTCTCGATGCGTTGTTCAAAAAAGCCAAAGATAATCTTAAAGCGGGCAGAGCTTGACAAACGAACTCATTTTGCAGTTCAGGCTACCGCAACATTAACTGCACAGAAACGGCAATGGTTGATTGAGTAACCAATACAATATTGCCAACAGAAGCAGAAAAAATGGAATATTATTCCAACCGGAATAATTCGGTCGTTCAACGAAACGGTTAAGGAAGGTCTGGTGTCCTTACATGAAGTCCTCTCTGTGAAAGCCTGGTGTTCCCTTCTTACAAGTAAAAAGTTCAGGAAGGATAGCCTCGACAATCAAACCATCGTCTCATTCCGGGTTACTATTTCTCCTGGTTTCGACAAAGTTTTCCGGAAAGATTTTTGGGTTCCCGGCACCTTAGTAAAGGTTTTATTCCGAAGCCTCGTAGAACCAGTCACTCTAATGCATCGCAGAACTTTCGTAATTAAAAAGCTCAATTCAATCCATGTATACTACCAGAACGTTGGTGGATTTAGGACTAAGCTAAGCACGCTGAATCTCTCCTCCACTCTTTCTTCTGACCATATCATCTGTTTAATTGAATAATGGTTAACAGGGAATACTTACGACAACGAGCTATTCCTTTTTCACACAGTCTTCCGCCGTGGTCGTGCTACATTAAGTAAAAGCGATGGCGGTGGTGTGTTAGTTGCTGTTCACGGGTGTTTTCATGGAACACTCTGTATGGACTTCTCTCCTTCTCATCCTATTGAATGTATTGTTGTGCGCGTTATCATTGCTCCCACCAAAGTTCTCATTGTTTCCTCAGTATATGTCCCTTGTAATTCCTCAGTTGCGGTTGACAGCAAATTTTTTGCTGATTAATCTAGCTACTTCAACATTAGCTTTTCTTCAGCCATGTTTTTAACATGTGGAGACATCAACTTACCGAAACTGGTATGGAATCATAATTTTTCTTCCATAATCTCATTCAACAACAATTCCTTGATAGCCTCATCTTTTCTTTCATTGTGTTCTCCGTCTCAATTAAACTCTGCTCCGAATATAAATAACAAAATATTAGACTTAGTTCTATCTAATATTCCCTCTCATAATATCAGTGTTCATACTGCCCCCTTCCAGTAAATATTAATAAATAAAATAAATCAAAACTGTATGATGATAACTGTATAACTGTCCATTTCCGCAAAAGCTCCCATAGTTTCCCCGATTCAATGTTGCTTGATAACACTACCGCCTCTAATCCACGAGAAATTGACGACCACTTTGCAAAATATTTTTTCTTTGGTCAACACAATCCAATCTTGCCTTGTAAGGTTCCCCATGCTGCTTCATCTCACCCCTCTTTCATTTACACCAATCCTCTTGAAATTAAATCTTTACTCGAGTGCATTGATGTCAATGTCGGTTCTGATCGTACCCCAGACGGTACTATGCCTTGGTCATTACCTTATATAAAGGCTTCTCAAGACTGCCAGCTGAAAGGAAACGAAAGTTTTGTTCATCCCGAAAGCAGCGAAAGTATCGTACGCTAAACCAAAGGATTACAAACCGATTTGCCTAAGCTCCTGTCTATTGAAGATTTTTGAGAGGGTTGTGTGGTAAAGGATAACTAGTGCCTTGGATACCACTCTAATTTCGAAATCATTGCGCTGCATATTATAATAAGGCCAAAATCAATTATACTTCTACCTGTATTTTTGGAAATCGACAAAGCGTTCAATAATCTGCGTCCTCAGACGATTGTGAATGTTTTCCAAAACCTGGATGCGAATGCGGAACTAGTCGGACTTTTAAATCAGCTAGTCAAAAATCGGATTGTATACTCGTCGTTATGGGCTCGCGCCTGTAAGAGGGCCAAATTATCAACTTGGGGTTGTGAGCTCGTATCGTTTCCTGAATTTACACTAGCGTTCATCAAAGGACGAAGTCGTGGGTGGAAGAACTTTCCTCTGCGATCACAAGACATTTGTGAAGAACTTTTTACGTTGGCCCCACTAGAGAACTACTTGAATTAGGGAGGGAGTGCCTCCGTGCGTCAGTGGATGTTTTAACCGAACATTGTTTGTTTGGCAGGCATTCATCACGGCTGGGTACCTTTTACAAAGACTTCTACCGGATCCATAGATGCAAGAAGGAAGAGGAAACACGTCTTCACCTCTTGTGCGAATGACCGGCCCATGCTAGAAGAAGGAAGTAGTCGCCTGGCTCATACTTTTTCGCAAATCTAACCGAAGTAGCGTCGATGGACCTGAAGACGATCATGCAGTTAATCAAGGTCTCGCGGTGGTTCTTCATTTAATAAGCGTAGTGCAGTACCCAATGCGGTATGCAGTTCCCTTGTGCGTACAAACGCGTCAATGTTCTATATTTGAAACCTTCCATATTTGAAAAATATAGCCCAGAATTATACTTTTTTGAATACGAATCGGTTTTTTAACAATATTGTCAGCTGGATAATTAGAGGCGTTTTCTTTATTAAATTGATATGAAAACGTCGGCTTTTATTATTACTTTTCAAAACTAGTTATACATTTACACTCCACTACACACTTACACCTTTTTTTATTGGCTTTGATTTTTTTTTAAAGAGTTTAAAAACAAATGAGTGATAAATGGTCTTCTCACTAGTAAACTCGTAAAATCTTGATTGAAATCATTCGAATCGTATCAGTGACTCAGCTGAAATTCCAGTTGAGCAGCTTGTTATACTTATCGAAACTGTTGACATCGGTCTTGATAAAGTACATTTATATGTCTGAGAAGGGGTTTTTATATTTTTTTAAACTCTCATGTAGGTATTTTGAAAATTTATGCGTAAATTTTGGACTTCCCTGCTTTCGATTTTTGACTAGAATTGTTTGTTTTCGAAGTATTATTCAAGGCAAGTCAATGGTACATTTACCTTGGTAAAGAATTTTATTTTTCAGAATTTCTTCATGCGCAAAACAACTGTTTCTTTGTGGCCATATTTTATTGATACGTAATATGATGTGTAAAATATTTCAAATATATTTGAAGGTCAAAGAAATTTAATTGCTCGTGTGCTCAGTTATGTATAGGAATAAGTAGGGGTCTAGTCTAGGTGTAAATCCGTTTTGAAATATCACTTAATCCTCGAATGATAACATCAAATAAAGTCAAAAACAACAAAAAAACAAGTGGTTTCACATCGAAAAATTTAAAAACCGGAATTTGATGAGCTAGGTGCTTACATTTTTAACTGCTTAGCAAACATAATTAAGATATTTATCAAACAGTTTAATCTAATCAAATCGATAATTTGTTCAAACCAAACATAGTGCGAAATTTCCTTATTCGCAAAGCACGACTCAAATAATAGCCTTGATTGATACATGTCTACTTGTTCACATTACATATTCAACATGCATTCACATAACAAAAAAAAAATAGGTACCCATACGTGCTCGTTTCTATACGCAAACTTGCCCACTTAGATATAACTACATATGAATCTATCTGTCTATTCAACCAGTACGTTTTCGTCATACCTCTTCAAAAGTTTATCGTCCAGTTGAATCGAAACACTCAAGAAACACGTTTATGATTCTCGGAACGTGCATTCATCGCTTTTTGACATTTTGACAAAACAATAGATTTAAAAGACGATTGAGAAACAAGTATTAGCAGAAATGAATTTTCTTCTGTGGTAGATACTTGTATATTTAGTCTTATAAATATTGGTGCCGTATTGGGTTTGTTTCTTCTTCTTTTTTCCATTTCGTAAACATTTACACCCATACTAGTAGTTTTTTTATGGTTTACTGAGCACATAAATACAATATCAATAAAATTCTACAGTAAATCGAAGGTGAGAACTACAAAAAACAACATAGTGGCACAGAAAAAAAATGTTATTAGAAATCATTATAAAAGTATCAGTAATAGGGGGAAAATGAGCTGATGTGGGAAATGTTTGGTATTAGCATAATGATAGATTAGGTAGGTAGTGGCAGACATAACTTCACACATAGACTTATTGTTCCGTAATGATATCAGATAAGAAGATTTGAAGCCAAAAAGGCTCAGTCCAAGTAGTCATCGAAGATCCAAGACTTTTTTTGCGAACTAAAGGATGCCTTTCAATGCGTGAGGTCTGGTTTTCCCCAGTGCCGGACAGTGACACAGTAGATGCTGAATTGTCTCTGATAATCCCGGCCCTAGACACTTCCTACAGGTGTCGCTGGTTAGGATCCGCAGTTTTATGTCATGGCATGCGCTGCTACCTGACAGTGGCTAGTACAGATGCCGATCAGCCGTTTGTAGTCAGTCCGTGTCAATTCAAATAGGCATTTAGTAGCAAGGTTGTATGAGATGATTTTGATTATTCAGCAAGTCTTAGTTCCTCGCCATTTGCACATCACAAATTGCATCGTATTGGAGCCAATTAAGTACTTAACCGCTTAAATATGGATGTTAGGGGAAGCCTGGCTTTATTGTTTGGCAAACGCAACCGCCCTCTCTTTCCCATCAGTGTCCCTGCGAAAAAGATTCTGACCCAGAAGGTACTGACCCTTCTGCTGGCATTACTCATTACTCTTACATCATCAACTGGCATTTACTCTCGAATCATATTCTTCTACGGAAACGTGCACGCATGATCTTTGTAATTTCATCTACAAAAAAGCACCGACATAATTCATATAACTTCCTGATATATATTTTTCCCACTTTAGATACGTTTTTTCCACTCGTAAAATTTCAATTTCCTTCGAGAATCTTAATTTAAAAATCAACAAAATATTTCATCAAATACTAAGCACACACACACACATACTCACCCAAGCTTTGAAACGCAACATGCAATCATCGTTGCCACAAAAAAACAATTTATTTCAAACGATCAGATAAAGATGCACTCACATGTTCTATTGGCGAAGCTAATTAATAAATGATTTTTAGATTTAAATCTTGTAATGCGTAATTTATTGATGAGACCACTAGTTGCTAGCTAACTGTGTAAATATGTATACACATACTTAGTTATGACATATGTATGTAAACTTAGGTATACTTAGATACGTGGATTTTTATATGATTTGTTGCCTATTTAATGGTCCATCAATAGAGGAACCGGTACAATAACTTTTTAAGGCACGACATGTGGTCGATGTTTTTGAACTTTTCTAAGAAGATTTGGACTGAGTTTTTTTTTTGGTTTTTTTTTCGAAATATGATTGTTGGCCTCTTGAATGAAATAGTTTATTTGGTGTTGAAAAGCTAGACAGCAAAGTTGCGTTTACTGGGCATTCTATGTTTTGCCTGAAGGTGTAAGAAGCGTATAGAAAAAATAACAAACCAATGTATTTTCTATAGAAGTTTTCTGATTGAGTTTGTTAGCAGTTTTCAAAACAATGCTTGGATTGGGATTCTAACTTGTACCTCTAATGACAAGACAACCGGAAGCCTATCTGAAACGCATAATAAACACTTTTTTTTTGGTTTGCCAAGTCTGATTTTTTTGCCATTTGACAGCTCACCAATATATTGCGATTGGGAGTTGAAACGTGAAATTTTGTATATCGACAATTATTTTGAAAAATCGAAGTTAGTACTAAGCTTTTAGATGACATCGCACGTAACATACAGTAGGCTCGGTCTTTACCTAACAGACTGACTGATTTATTCGCCTGGTGATTTCATCATCTGCTCTGTTGCCAAGGGTAATATTAGCTATGCCGTACTGTGTAAATTGGCGGCAATAAGAGAGATAAACGGGACACGTCAAACCCAACCGTCTGCAAAGACGGCTCTAGCAAGTGTATTTTTTATCAATCGTCTTCGTAGACGATCAGAATATAGAACGATAGGATTTTGTGAGTTGTTTTTTTTTGGTTTGGTGTGAAAAATATTCGTGATGAAGAAAGTGGTGAAAGTATGTAAAAAAAAACATAACAGTGCAGAGAAATAGGATTATTGATAGCTAGACAACAACTCAGTAGTGTACAATCCAATGTTAATATATAGTGATCATTGAAGGAGTGCACTGAATTTCGAAAATCCATGAAATAACGCAACAAGAAGTTAGAAGATATTAACCGCTCTGAAGTGAATTTCGCTATTTCAAATACAGAAGTTTACCACGTGATGAAAGCTAATGAAATTAAGTTTGATGTGCTGAGTTTTTTATGGGATTCAGTTCAAAATTTACTCATCAAGATAATTGCTATGAATTGTATGTACAGTGGCTGCAACTAGGTCTGCGGATAAATGTGATAATGCAATGCTGTATCATATGATCTTTAAAGGTATGCCTACATATAGTCTTTACAAACTAAAAGCAAACAAATTCAGAAAAGCAAACTTTTTAGCTGCTGTTTGAATGAATAATTTCTATAGTTCCCTACACAATATTGTGTCTTTCGCCAAATAGGTTCAGTGACAATTGACTGTCGTCCGAATCTTCACAAAAGGGATTTTGGTACAATTTCGTATTTTTTTATTTCTTTTTCATTCCTTTGGATTTACGTTTTTCAAAACTTATTCTTACATTAGTATTGACTTTAATAAGAAGTATTCATTGGCGTTGTATTACCAATATAGTAAATTGAATTTATTTAGAGCAACACTATAGTGGTTAGTGATTCTTTTTTTTGGTGTTGAAACATAAGCTATTTTTGTCAGCGACAGAGAAACAAGCGTAACTTGAATAATAACTCAGTACACATGTGAATAGTCAACGCCAACTGTTGTACAGACTGTAATAAGACTGGCAATAGGCCTGGCTGTTGTAGTTGCTGCTGCTCACAGCTGTTCGCATATTTTAGGGGTCAGCCAATATTTGCAAATTCTTTACAGGTGATCCACTTCTTGTTCGACTGAAATCTTGGCAGTACGATCTCATACTCCTGCCAAGGGATATATCAATTACGAGTTCGATTCACGAGCCAATGAGATTGGATAATGTATGATTAGAACTCATTATCATAGATGGCAAATGAAACTGGAAATTGAACCTGGAGAATGAAAAACATAGCGTGGAATTTAAGCTTAGAGCAAGCAGTGGGCTTTCAATTAGCAATAGGATATGACTAAGACATCAGATAGTCTCAAACTTACCATTACACAAAGCACCTTTAACTTTTTTGTGGAATTCAAATTATCACGGTATTTAAGAGCTATTACTTTTAGAATTGTGGTTCGTTCTGTAGGTAATTTTCAAAACCCTCGTTATTTGAAAAGCTCTATTTTATTTCCTCCACTTTTAATTGAAAGTTTAGCTACATTGTTTTTAATATTTCTCCATCTGTCCAATCCTTGTCGGTTCTGCTGGATTGTACTTTGCGTTTACTTCACTCTATTACTCTTATAACCATTTTCATCGACCTTCACTCTGAATGGTTTGTCTGGAAAAATGTTTTTTATTCATAAGAAATTCTGAATACAATGTTATGATAAACAAATTAGGTTGTAACTTCCTTGAGTGAAGTTCGTTGTCAAGCCTCTCAAAATACGCATTAACAGCATTGATGACCCCATTTTTGGCCTCCGAGCCATTTTATGAGATTGGGTTACAGATAATAGTCACTGGGCGCTAAATCTGGCGAATATGCAGGATGGGGTAATCATTCGAACTTTAATTGGTTTATTTTATCATTCATCGCAACGACCAAGGTATGGGCGGGTGCGTTGTAGTGGTGAAAAAAGATTTGTTTCGCGTCAAATCAGATCGTTTTATTTTTACCACATCCTTCAACCGCTGCAACAACCCTGCAGAATATTTTTCAGTGATAATTTTCTCTTTCTGAAAAAAATCAAGGAAAATGTCGCCATAACCTTGTTCGCCAAAAAAGTTCCTTTTGCCTCTTTTGGGTTCGGGTCATCTGCTTCATTTCATTTTTTTTTATTGTTGCCTCTCGGGTGTGTAATGATGAGCCCAAAATTCATCCACAGTTATAAATTTTCGCAAATACTTGCTGGGATTTCGCTTGCAGAGTGCCGAAGTCGCGGTCGAAACCGTTTTCCAGTTCAATTTTCGTTCGAGCGTTAGCAAACGCGGCAACCCACCTTGCACAGAGGTTGTTCGGGCAAATTGTTGCGCACACGTTCAGTTCATATTCCAGTAGTCTCAACTATCTCGCTTTCTTCAACCTGTATCACGATATTATGATTTTTTTTCCATCATTTCGGAAGCTGTGACCTCAACGAGGTGTCCTGAGGTGGCGCGTCATCAGTGCTCGTACGACCTCTTTTAAATTCCGAAAACCAACGTTTCACAGTTGAATACGATGGAGAAGAGTCTCCCAGTGTTGAATCCACTTTTTTCTTTGATTTGATGTGCTGTTAGGCCTTTCAAATGGGAATATTTAATAACCGGACGTTTTTCCGATTTTTCCATTTCTTTTAAGCACCAAACACTAAAAGAACAATTGACCTGAAATTTTACCGACAAGCTTGTCACAGATCGTGCTATCAAATAACTTAGCCCTGCTGGTAGCATGTCTGGTTCAGGCCGAAAACTTTTCATCCCATCATTGTGCAACCGTATTTAAGAATCAAATCTAATTTACTTCTGATTATTCCTGAATCGACAACGTGTGTGTAGAAAGTAATGAGTCAAAATTCAGGCAAAGAAAAAATTATTGAAGCTATCGCTATAAACTACTAAAATTACCCAAAGTTGAACTTTTGGGCAGCGATCCACTTTTGCCAGTGGGCATTCTATTCTTGGCAGGCGTTTTTATAGGCGATTTCCAAAATGTTCTTAAAACAGCACGTCGAAGCTAATTTAACCTCCGCAACGTACCCATATCCAATAACTTTACGGGATGTTTTCAACTTGAGGGGCAAGAAGAAGTATGCCGGAGCCAAGTTAGGACTGTAGAGTGACTGGGGAAGGATTTCAAGGTACCGAGCCAGGTACTTGCTGACGGTTAAGCATATGTTCATTGTCATGATTCAACTTTATTCAGACCCTTTTCTTTAGCCTTTTCAGGACTTACACAAAAAAAGCTCCGGTTTGCCTCTCAGCTATACATTCGTAGGAGACTTGCCGTCATAGAAGGCAATGCACATAGATTTAATTTCGATTAGCTCATTTGAGCCTTTTTTTGGCTGGACGATGTTCTTGTGTGCTATTCGGAACTTTGGGATTTTGACTTGGGAGCATATTCAAAAATCCAAGCTTCACCTTCGGCTGTCCAAAGAATGCGGGTCATTGTGAGCACTCTTCGAAATACATTCGTAAACAAACACACGGTTCTGCTTTTGGTCGTCAGTCAACACTTTTGGGGACTAACTTGTCACAGATTTGCCTCATCTGCAAATTTTCGGTAATGATGATACGAGCTGTCGTTTTGACAACTCCTATCTTGCCTGCAATCATTCGAATACTTAACCGCCGGTCTGAGCTTAAAGTAGCACACACATTTTTTACATTTTGCTCATTTCTGCTCGTTGATAGGCGTCCGGCATGAACGTCGTTTTCAGCACTCTCCCGATTGTCTTTGAAGAAGTATGCTTCTACAGCTATAAGTACCCTCTAACACTTTGGCACTATCAAGGATGATATTCACTGCAGCACCCAAAAACCCAGGACAGTTTCTTGAGGTGTATGTGCAACTTCCAGTATATGATGATGCTCTACCGTAAAGCTGACACACTCATCCATATACTAATGAGATATCGTGGACGGTGAGCAGATCATTTAGTTGCAGGCCTGTGTGGAGGAATTTATAAATATTGTCATACTCAGAGTTTAAGCCGATCAACTGACATTAATCCAGATTATAGCCACCTTGGAGGATTACTAGCTCTGGCTTGAAGTACTTTCCTGAAATCAGTCAAGTACTATTCCTATCCAAAATAGTATAGCATAGAATTTTGCTTCAACGACAGTGTTTTATAATTGCAGCCTTGCCTAAGACTGGATGTATCTTACGGACATTGATGTTTTCAATTGTTGGTTAAATCATTTTTTGATTATTTCTGTTCACATCAAGCAAAATTGGACATAATCAGAGATTTGAGTCTATCCACCATCTTATGAAAAGTAAATCTCGTTTATGCCTCTTTAATCCGCTCGCTTATGATAAGATGTCTAATCCGTTTCTTTAAAAATATACTACCATAAGAGTTTTTTAAAACAGCTCGTTCAACATGACTTGCGCCTGAAAGAAATGTTCGAAAAAATCCTTTGAAAAAACTGTCTAAAAGTTGTAAACAACATTCCGCTGTATTCAACCTTGAAACGATTTGTAATTGACGTCATATGTATATCATTTGCAGTACTAAAAGTAATAATGATTTTCCATTATTGTCAATAAATTCCTACATGCATCGCAGTTTATAACTAAGCAAATTTTTTCTTGATTGCAATAAGTCAACGTCTCCACGTTAGTAAGTGCATATTTCATAATAATAATAATAATCATTGTTCATATGCCAGATAGTTAGCCAGGTACGTAGTTGGATAGCTAGATACTACGTATTTAGATACAGGGACCCGTTTTCACCTTGCCTTCAGACAAACTGCACGTTTATCAAATTCACCGCAATCGCCGATACGTGGCACTTGAAGTGTTTTTTCGCCTTCAATCGAAAGTCTTAGCTCCGTCTGACCTTGTGATATTTCTCACTGCACAATTTATCCATTTTAGCGATTACAGAATATGAACGGTACAATTAAGTATCTATCTACACATGTCCCGCAAGTGAATGTTGAGGCACGATTTGTGATATTCAGAGTAGATCTGTGTTCAAAATTTATCGAGAAATGGTACACATCAAGTTCAATGGGACATGGATTGATTATCACATTTTATTTCATTTGATTTTTTGCGGTCGTAGCCGTCACCGGCCGTTACGATTGTATGTGCATTGTGTATGTGACGTGGTCTAAATTCGTGAAAGATGAAAACAAGTTGTCCCCGATCGAAATTGAATGTATGAATTTTTCGGCTTCTAGGCAAACAAGTATGTTTCGAGTATGTAAGTAAGTAGGTACTTTCCCAAAACTGATGAGTGAAAAGTTGTAATTTCGCGATGACGAAATATTTGGTCGGGGTTTTTGACGGAAACGACATTATATTCATTCGATATTATTTTTCGTTGGAAATTGTTTACGAAATTGTTCAGACTTTCGTGGAATGCCGGCATATTTTTTTACATTTTTGGTAAAACCAAGTTTTCAAGAGACATTTGTAGGTGGCATTGCATTATATTTAAGTAAAGTAAGTTACATTATATTGCTGTTGAAGTTTGGTTGCATTTTGCATAATGTTGTTAATTAGTCTCTGAAGGGCGAAAGAGACAAATGTTTAAATTTAGAGTTTATTAACTACACAGTGCCAAAATACGTATGTAACTTTTAAGTTAACCACGAAAAAATGTTCTCCTCCCGATAGATGAGAACTGAGACATATTTGACACATTTGGTGTGCTTTGTTCGTAATTTCATCGTTCTTGTAGTGTTATGTTTACTTTTCCTATTTTAAACATTTTTCTGGAGCTATACAAGGTTCAACTTCGGGTCCCCTTTTGTTTATTGCTATGATATATGTATCGTAATGCTGTTTTCAATAATCAATTTTGGGACAGTCTACGGGGACGAGCTAATATGGAATTTTTAATCTAAATTTTAAATCTAATGCATTTGATACTTTGATACTAGTTTTTCTTAGTGGTTAGTCAAAAAGGTTGACACTTCAAAGAATATTCAGTTGATTTAGTCATCAGAAATCCGTCATTAAAATTTACAATAGGATTTTAGTTTTGACCAGTTTAAAGGGTTGTATGTGCCGAACCTTTTGCATCACATTTTCACTCCTCTGGTCAGAGGATGAGATATCTTTATTGAAGCCCTTATTCGGCAACAGAACCACTTTTTGTAGTCCAACGTCATGTGCCTCATCATTATTGGGAAGAAAAGTTTTAGCCGCATTGGATTTGCTGAAGCCTTGTTTACGCAACATTTATAAAAGCCTGAAAGTGCGACAAAGAATTGAAATTCAAAGTCAACAAGCAGAAAGGAAGGGTAGGAGGTTTTCAAAAAATACTTATGGGGGAAATAAATAAAGGGTTTGTTGGGAAGTTTTTGAGTTTTTGAATTTTCAAACGAATGATGATGAAGCCTTCTATTCAAGTTATATCATACGAATCAAAACAGGGAAACCTGGATTATTTTTTTCAAAGCACAAAAACAAAACATTTGTGAGCCAAGTGTAATTTTCTGCATTTTGGTATCAGTTTATTTCTTCATTGCTATTTTACGCTAAATAAATAAATCTAATAACATACCTTTCGAACTGCCATGTAAGCTATTGCCAATAGCATTCCAAAAATTCAATCGACATCCAAACACTTTCATATCCTTAACACGCTCTTTCATATTGCCCAGAACACTGGTTTCCGCCAAATTAACGCACGGAATCATTTGAATTTTTTTATGTTTACTCTTTTTAAACGATGCCAACGTGACAGATTCCGATTAACAGCCCCGATTCGCAAAAAATTAAATAAAAACACGACGCGTCAAAAATTTTAAGAGTGCATTCAATGTGACTCGATGCAACTGCTGTGATGCTCTTTTTTATCTTTTGTTACCACAAAGCACATGTCAACAAAACCAAAATATTAAATTCACGATTTAAGTACACTTGACTGAGTTTCGCAGCAGACGATGCTCACCGCATTAGCACAAATTGCATCCTTCCGATACTCTCACTTCATCTAGACTGAGAATTATCACATGTTTTTACATAATGAAGCCTGTATCTCGAACCAGCCAGTCGTCTTACTAATTATTAATGATGTGATGCTATTTTATTCTGGCTTATCGGTGCATTAGGTGCTCGCTTGTACAGATGACGTTTCAATTTTCTTTCTAATCGAAGAGGACTCACTTTTTTTTGAGATTAAAAAGCGAAACCTTAAAAATTTTTTTTGGGATAAATAATTATGGTTTTTGTTGCATTAAATTCACTAGCACTTTTTTTCGAAGGGCGGAACACGTGCCTCTTATTGGATGTAATTTTTTTTTTTTTAGTATCACTATGAGAAGTGATATACTCCTGAATTAATTTCAACACATGAACGATTTTTATGGCACTTATGGGGTATTCGGTGATATTTTGGAACTTTTTTCTGCTTCGAATCGATTCACTTTTTTAAATTATTTTTCACTTTAACTTATCACTGGAATTCGAAAATAATTGAATAAGATACTTTATTGCAATAAATCAAAATGTGGTGTGTCGATTGTGTTATTTGGTTTTGTTTCGATTGTTGTTAATGTTGCGCTAATTTGCGAGCATGAACGTTTAGCTATGATTATAACTGAAATCAACTGAATATTCAATTCAAAACCAAACAAGAAAATCAATATTTAAAGATTGAAAAAAAAACTATTAAAACTGCAGCTCTAAGCGATTAAGAGATTAAGACGCAATGAAACCGTTTAACAGAAACTGCACCAATCGCTTGCATTGAAAGCAAACACCACAATACATTTAATAACACCGTCAGGAGGCAATGTGTACAATAAAATCTCAATTTCGCGGAAATTATTTCACACTCACTCTCGTTATGGCATAAATTAATGGATTTTACATAATAACCAAAACATCTGTATACAAATTTTCGATTTCCAATCTGAAGCTGAAGCAAAACGAAATTACCATTTCGGAAAATGTATCGAATTACATGCCGGTACCGAATCCCATCAAGGAACAAAAAACTCGACAAAGTTCTTTCAAAATCAACAAATTTGTTTTTTTACATTGCAACCCGAAATATCGCCGCACTATCGAAAAAAACCTCTTTTGTTTTTGCGGTTAGTTTCGTTGATGATATTCAGAGGCTAATAGTATTAACATGGCTGTGGTTGGCACACCTTGAATGCCGACAATATAATTAACCACTAACATCTTCACACAGAAAACGTCTGAACCGAAGAAAGAAACGTGATCTTGAGAACACCACAGTCACTACGTTACGTTGGGGCCGAGTCGAAGTGAAGTTTAGAAATATCATCATGAGTAATTAATCAATTAAAAGATAAATTGTTCGGTTCTGACTGGCCTGGTCTCTCTCGTTGCTGTTGTGGTTTTAATGTTGTCATTACGAAAGGTAATCACAGCTATCGATTTATTATCATCACATGGCGAGTAGATGAATCGTCGTAAAGAACGAGAGAAATGAAGATTTCGCGATGCGATAAGCCTGACAGTGTGCGAGAGCATTTTCATGCTATTGGTGAGATGCGGATGCTTTTTGCAGTGACACTGACAGATGTTAATATATTTAGTTACGGTATGATTGTTGTGTGTGGATTTATTGATTTATTTTGCAATAACTTTGAGATGCCAGTGCTGTTAGTTAGGATAGTTCCAGCGGCGCTATATGCTTATTCTTACATAATAAAATAAATTGAATAAATCACTTGATCTAAGTTAATGCACGATCGAAGTAAACAGATAAACAAAATTAATTCCAAGTAGCTATATGATTCAGAAATTTTACTAAGGCGTTTGTTCAATGAACGGCTGAAAAGCTGGTAGTTTTCCAAAGACACTTAGCGTCTCATGAAATTGCAGGTATCTGCAGATACACCGAACAGTTAGTGAGCAAATATTCTTTCCCGAAATGCAATTTGGAACTCATCGTAAAATATATACAATTATCACGTTGACTCACTAGGCAGTGTATTTTTTACATCCGAATGAAAAAATATAGATATTAGCTGATCGCTACAAATCTCATACGAAACTATCAATGTTTATGTATCTCTTTCTCAGCTCCAGTTGAATATTTTTTCTTGCTTATTTCTTTGGTTCTTAATAGATGTAGTTAACTATACACAATATAACTATATATTGTAATATAGTCAACCATATTGCAACTAACTATATAAATATAAGGCGCGTTTTTTGCTCCTCTATCCAGTAGAGAACAGAAGAGACGTATTGGAAACAACAACACCCCTGTACCAGTGAATTCACTAGTACAGAAATTCTGTTCTGCAATGGTAGAACACGTGATGAACTATAGAATGTGCTGATAGAAAAATGAAGTGGCTTTGGGTTTTTCAAGGTTACGTTATGAAATTAGAAAAAGCCCACAAAATGTGTAGAAAGTTAAAAGAGGTAATTTTCTGTTAGTTCTTTTTCTATTTTCTATCGATTGTGCTAGCTTATACTCGTTATTGTCAGCTGTTTTGTGCTACGACAGCGAATACAGCAACCTATATCAATCTTAGCGCATACACTGCTGTTTTGTACTAGATCGTTGTTTTTTCGGCATAGTTATATTCTGTTCTGTATCGGAACAAAAAAAAACGCACCTATAGTTAATTGCGATTTTACCAAAGATAATATTTCTTTAGGGTGCCTTTTTTTTAGAAGAAAATTTCATTAGTTACCTGTTGTCAAAAGGTTTCTCCCTTATTTTAGTGGAAGGTAAAAAAAATGTGACTACAGCAAAAAATTTCATCGAACACACAATCAAAAACTGTCAAAGTTCTTCGAAGTAGGACCCTTAAACATCAAAAAAAGGCATCCTTATAGGCATCATGGAACGTCTTTTTTGGAAATTAAATGAAGGCTATCGTTAGAGCCTCTTCCAGGTCTCTCGTCAGAGCCTCTTCCAGGTCCTTTTAGATGATTTGGGGTTCGAGGGAGAAACAAGCAGGAAAAAGATAAAGCAGGACTGCACAAGGGGTTGAGAAAGCGCTGGCATGTTTTTTTTTGTTGTAAAATACCACTCACATTACTCTCTAATATCTAGCTTTGTTTAGTTCATCTTGAACACGTTTCAAAAGATATTGTGCAACAAAAATAGTACCCGATTATCTTTGCTTATACCGCGCTAAAAGGATATTTACTATTTTGCTAATCTTAACGAAACGAGAGCTGAACTTTTACACACTCACAGCTGGGGCCTCCTACCCTTAAACGGAGCACTGAATACGCATTGCTTACAATGGAAAGCTGCTGGCAATCGGTTCGTTAAGGTGTCACAATATTCCAAAAATTCGATTAAAAATTACCGGGTCCCTTGACTGCCATCAAGAAAATACTCATCGAAGAGAGAAAAGGCGTCGAAATTGAAGGATAAGAGAGGGATGGAATACACCTATATCTATGCCATATAAAGCGGCACCACATTTTTGTTTTTATTTACAGGCGTTTGTGAGGGCGTTAAGCTGGAAACAAACGAGTCTTCCATATTTTTTCGTCTCTATGATCCTTATGGTGAGGGAATGGAATCGTATTCCCAGTACGCAGAGCCGTCAGCATTCAGCGATTGGATACCTACCAATGTGGTTAACTTGGCCACAGAAGTAAATATTACTAGAAAGCAAAAAACGATAGCCGTAAGTGTGCAATGATTCAGATACCACGTCCAAAGGTCGGTAGGTCAACGAAAGAGCAATAGCAACGCTTACTGGATCTGCTGGTTTGTTAATGCAAAGCAACATAAGCCGCACACTATAGCTGGCGATTTTAACGCCTTGTCAATTGTCAATATAACGAATCGTATATTGACAATTGTATTCAACCTATGACAAAACATTCCCCCTACGTAATGGTATAAGGAGGCAACACCGGAACTGGAGTTGGCTGTATTTTGATACTACGGGAAACTGTTAATGCCGATAGGTGCAAATCGATCATCACCAAAGACGTACTTTTGTATCACGCATATCCCAATCCTTTTTTCCAGGATGATTCGGCACTATAACACCGTGCTTGTTCAGTAAGTACGGAATACATTGTACTAAACTTGTTTCATGGCATTTGATTAACTGAAGTGTCTTTTCTTTGCCAGGTACAACATTTTAAGGAAGAACTTTGCATCGAGTCACTTGGCTGGCCAGGAAATAGTCCCGACCATAATCCAATGGAAAACCTTTGGGGCATAATGTCAAAAAAAATGAAGTAAAGAGAACCAAAGACAATTCTAGAGCTCGAAAGTATAATCGAAAAGGTGTGGGACAACGAAATGACCCTTGATATCATCGATAGGCTTTACGAGTCAATGCCTTCAAGGGTAAAGGTTATAATTAAGACTAAAGGAGGGGCAGATAATTATTATTTTAGTAAAAAAAAACTAAAAATGGAATACACTATTTTTATTTATTGGCCCACATGACCCTTTATTAATCTCATTTGTAACAAAATCCCCTTAATATAGAAAATGCTTTTTCCGGCAATTGTTATTGACTGGGAGAATGTTCTATTTCAGTCGGTTCGTTTTATTTTTATTAAAAAGTCGGGGTACATTCTACATAAAATTTAATAAATTATATAATAGGATATTAAATTCTACAATGTTCAAAATAATAGCCGCAGTTATTAATTTAATAATTTTGTAGGGAATATATAAACAAAAGCCTGAAAACTGACTAGTGAGAGTGGATTGAGACTAGTGGGAGACATCAGGAGATGATCCCGATTGATATTTTGGTGGACGAAATACCGAGAGTAAACAGAACTGACCGACGATAGCGAAACGGCGAATTTCTGAAGAATCATGGCACAGGAGATGGGAAGAATTCCCGACTGGCAGATGACATGCATAAACATCATAGGCTATCTGGCGTAATTTTGAATCGGTCATGATACATATAAAAAAGTATCTACACCGATTTGGTATCGAGGACTCTTTCAATTGTCTTAGCTGGGAAAATCGTCCTATTCCATGTCATATCTGAGAGATTTCGTAAAATGGAGAAGAAAACTAGAAGAAAAGAGTGACGGGTGAAAGTGCGATGAATTTGATGCTATCATCAGACGAAGCGTGGTTGGCAGCATTAAGGATCTTAATGGAGATACATACAAAAGGAGAGCAGCAAATCGAGTCGATGATGTGGCCAACTGAAGGCTAATAGGACTTGCACTCTACATATGGTCGTTCTGAAGTTGTCCCAGTACCTATTTAGATAGTTACATCGTAGTGCGTGTAATTCTAGTGGTTAATAAGTAAGTGACCACATATTTTGACGGGTCGTGTATTTACTGTACCAGCATTCGTTACAGGACGCATCGAAAAGATTAACGTGGCATGCTCCATTGTTAATAAACTTCAATTGATGAAAAGCATGGAGGTCACTACCCGCGCCACCAATTTCCCTTAAAGATAAGGAGTTTGACAACTTTTTAATGCCTAAAACAAATCATTACGACTGTCTAACCCTGTGCACATGAACTGAGATATTCATCACCTTCTCGAAACAAAAATAGTCTGGGGAGGTTGAACGGAAGTAGAAATCTAAATTAACAACGCAATATCAGCTTCAAAGTAAAACAGAACACATTTCTTTATCAAATCTTAAATAGGATTTCGAAATTGAGAAATTCTTTTCAAAAGTTCAGTTAACTCAAGTCGGTATGACATATCTAGGTAGCAATGTACTAATAGAAATATGACTTTAGACGCAACGGAAATGATGAAACTGAGCTTTTGCTTTCCAAACAATCGTGCATACTTATGATTCTCACGAAGAAGATAACGATGACACATTTACGTTAATGGCATCTCACTTATCAGTTAAAAACTATTATCTCAATCCCAACGGTAAACAGTACATGCGTAGGTATAAAAATAATTGTTTCGATACAAGCACGTAGGCACGCACGTCACTAAACAGACCGGTGCTAACCATCTAAATTTGCTTTACAACTATGTAGCTCCCGAAACATTTTTATCTTACTTGACCTGAATAGCGTTTTCTTGGACACGAACAATTCAATCGCAAACGGATGAATCAAAAGAACTGCACTTCACAGCGTCAGCATTTCTCGATGCCTCCAAAGATTTCATCGATCCAGCGAAGAAATCACTTAAAATACTATTAAACCAAATGCTGGGCGATAATTATCTCGCTTACAGCTTGCATTGTTACTGGGCACAAATTGGAAATTACTTTTTACTGTTGTGAAGATGATGGCGAATCAATCAGAGATATTTTTTGTAGTTTCGTACCTATACACACGGCGATGGATTTTGTGCAATTTGCTGTGCAAAAGATTGGCTGATTCTTATATTAGCCGAATCTTAGTTATGTGACTGAAAAATTGAAGATACGCATGCTCGGGATCATGAGAATACGATTTTCGTGCGCGTACACAATGGTAGATATTATGGCGGGAAATGTTAATAAAAGATACAGCGGCTGTCATCTGGGCTAATTTATGGCCTTTATTATTCGTGCGAGTTCGATGTTTGTTGATTATGCAAAAGGGAATGTGCAGATATGCTGATTTTTTTTTATTAGCTAGCAGATTTAACGGGAATGTTGCCAAAATTTCAAGAAGAAAAAGAAAAGTAGAGGCAGTCGCATTGATTTAGCTAAATTATTTCCATTTTTTTAGACTATGAAGCGAAGATTCTGAAAACACATAAAAGTGCTTCAATGCACAAAGCTAGATTTCAATAGTTTCTGACATTACAAGCTACGAGTGTAAAAAATGTTATTTAAAAAGTGTGTTTATACTAATTGTTTTTGCTAGTCCATAAGTATTCAGCAACCAAATTTACATAAATAATCCTCGTATTAAAAGTGAACAAATACGAGCATTGGTAACCCATTAGTACACATGTGAATCTCATATAAGTACATACTAACCAGCTCATAAAATTGAGGATAACCTCGAAACCACAATAACAATGTCAAAAGGTAATAAATATTCTTCGGGAGGCTTTTGCTTCGCCGTTTCTTTTCACCTCTTCCTACTTTCCATTTTGCACAATTTCTCAGGTCTTTGCACAGAATCATGCTTCATTCGTACACACGGCGACGCGAGTAGGTATCGTATATTCTATAACTTTACCCAGAACCGTTATTATACGATTGTGTCAGATAATTCAAAGATATTGAACTTCGACTTCTCTCCGTGGAATAATGCAAAGACCTCGACCAAAGACAGCAACAACAGCCATAGGTACACTGCAGTGACAGTTAGGTGGTGGGTCCTATAGAACCAATACCGCTGGATCTACCTTAGCCATAAAAAACTCGATAAATCAAGTTAAAACTTCAACGAAGAGTTCACCAGAATGAAGTAATGGCTGAAAAGTTTATCACCATTTCGGGAAATGCTACATTACATTCACTTCGTGTTATTGTCAATGATTGGTTGTTCGTTCGGTCCGTAAAACAACGCGAAGGTTTCGGAAAAGTTATTGGGTGAGTTCATCAGCGGACGACCAGTCCGGGCTCAATCACATAATTCTTTTTAACATCTTTGTTCCCGGAAACTGTGGACCCGGTTCGGTTTTCGTTCACAGAGATCTAGTAACAAGAGAAAAACTGAAGATGAAGGTACTGCATAAAATTCAGGTTTGGATTAAAACAAAGTAGCCTCGACAGCAGCCAGTAGCCATGCCAGGTGACCTTATCGCATGCATTATGCCAGACACTTCGAGTGGGTACGGTGAAATGTTTGGTGATTGATAGGAAATTAGCGATGGGTAGTGCATCTGAAGTTGTATTGTTGTTTATGGTGGTATTTATTGTCGTTGTGTACAGGAGAAAATTTTTGAGATATTTGTCAGTGATTTAATATAAAGCAGAACTTCAGATAAACTGTATTTATGCGGATTTTACGAAGGCTTTTGACAAGTCATATTATTGAGTAAACTGTCTTCTCTTAGCTTTCCATAGCAATTTATTAGCTGGATAGCTTCTTATTTGAAATGCTCTTCCCAATGTGTATCCTTTCGTGCTACCCTGCCATAAGCAAAGGATGTCATATCTGGTGTTCCTCAAGGAAGCCATTTATGAAGCCAACATTTCTTTTATATATAAATGACCTTCCATTTGTCCTGGAATATTCTTCCATGTACAAAAGGCAGGGCGAGTTAAAGAAAAATGGAAGATCTAACCGAAACGACCAATAAAGGACCAAGAACAGATTCTGGTGGAACTCCTGAGGTAGGAAAAAATGGCGTAGAAGAGCAAGAGTTAACAGCAGTAACGCAAAAACAATCACTAACGAAGCAAGAAAATCGAGAAGCAGGACACCGGAGAGGCGAAACCCAGTTAGTTTTGACAGAAGAATATCATGACTCATTGAATCGAAACCTTTGCCAAAGTCTGTATCTATGACTTGACATACTTTGACTGGTCGATTACGAAAGCAAAAGCATTTGTGAACGATAATAAGTTAGAAACCGTAGTCTTACTTGCAATGAGCCCATCTTTTTTTGGCTAACTAGCTCGGGCTCGATTAAACAGCTCTTCCGAAGAGCTTATAATAATAAATACTAAGATTAAAAAGTTGATATACGACAAGCATTTTTGGCAGCAGTACGTAGCGTTTGAAATTTCTACGCGCTGCGCCTTTGGTTTTAAAAGCAATCGCGAAATCGACGGCTGTTAGAGACTAGAATATTATAGCCATCACTCGATTCAATCAAGTGTAGGAAGCTGCTCAAGTTCGGCAGAAATTGCTTGAGAGCGACGGTTAGCCTATTAAAATAGCATTGTCCTGCTGCATCTCAGGAGAATAGGTTAGGAATGTTATCCAGTAGAGGAGCTAGGAGAGGCGACATTGAAGAGGACACCAGCCCTAAATGAAAAAAGCCTTGAAGCTGATTCAATTTATCGGAGTGGTCACTTGGCACATAAGCTTTAAGAAGAAGAAATTGGCACATGAGCTTTAATCAAAAGCCTAAAGCAAGTCGCATAAGTGGCATTCCTCTCTAAATCTAACTTTTGGCAGGATTGTCAATGGAATGATAGCTCTTTCAAGAGAGAACGTTAGCTAGACTTAAAATTTTTTTATATAACCAAAAATCAAGAGTTATTTCAGATTAGGAGATTCAGAATTATCACACATCTTTTTCCTGTTTTTTAGCAGGTTTAGTTGCTCCCCGGCTTTAGTGGCTCTATCCTATGGTTTTTGGTTAGAATAGCTGCGCTAAAAGAAAATAAACTTCAAGCTTACGAAATCTTTTTTCCACGCAGGCAAAGACGATATAAGATACAGCTCTATCAAAGGGCTCATAGGAAAAAATCACCTATTTTAAGTATTTTTTCAAAGCCCACATATAGGACTTTTATAATACAATTTAGAAAAAAATTGGTAGTTGTAAATATAGAATAAAGACTACGTAGGAAACTCGTGTAGGCTAGTGGGTATTTACAGTACAGTATTTTCGAGCGTCTGAATTTCCTGGTTCGAATCCAGATTCGAACCAAAGACCGCGCACCAAGAATTGAGTTAATCTAGCTCCGATTAGGTACCTGAGGCAAACCAGGACAAAATGAGGCGAAAGACAGTCATAAAGAATTCAGACACATTTATTTTTGAGAAGATGAAAGTTTTGCTCTGTAAATGGTTCTTACGTTAAACTGGTGGAACCAGACATCGTCAAGAGGCTCAGTTTGACATAAGTAAAACTTGATACCTCTAAAGAAAGCAACTTCTTTTCCAAATTCATACAATGTTATTTAAATTGCCAACCCACTTGCGCTAGTAAATATTCATTATATGACAGATTGTAAGCAAGCTAAATCTATCTGAGGATCTTACTAGGATGCAACTTCACGCCCAACACCTAAACACTGGTCACTGGCCAATCTAATTACATCACTAGCTCTGTGTTAGATGAAACGTCATTATAATCATTGCAGCATAATTATCTTTGATTGAAAATGGCATTTTTCATCGTTATCGTCATTTTCATCATTGTCTTGATCACGATGACAATCACGGCAATTTTCTTGGGATTTTTCTTTTACACGCCGCAACGTAACACTCGTAATGATAAATCGTTTTATGCGAAAAATTGTGGTTAGTGCAGTACATACGACGACGGCAGTAGTTTATAGAAAATAGTAGATAAAGACACGCAGTTACAATGAAATATGAATGAAATGCGAGAAGTAATCAGTCATCGATGTAGAAAATACTACCGACTTGTGGTTTTAATTGCTATAAATAGTACGTATTCGTAGGTAGGTACAGCTGACATCAAGAATGTGAAGCGGAGAGGACTTGAAGCGATTAGTCTTACGCAATATATTTTACGGACAAACTGGCCCGGAGAAAATGCATTGGTCGAGGCAATAGGTTTTCGCAGCAATGAAGCTAGTGAGGATGAATTGGTTTTTTTTTTGCATTTCCTGGTTCATACGTTAAGTTATAAGAAAAGCTGTTGTAGAAGTGACGCGCGAAATTTATATTGACGAGCAGAAGAAAGGAGGGCGTAATTGAAAATTAGTGATAGCGGAAGGCCATAAAGTTACGCCTTCACTTTTGCGCGCTATCAAACAGATTGAAATTTGCCCATAATCGAAACTCAGAAACCTATTCCGCTCAGTCAATCTCGACTTATCGTATCTAATCATGGCGGTATATAATCTCGGATGTTCCAACAACTTCCAATGTAATTAATGAAACCAATCTACGAAGCATATGCATGTACTAGACACCATTTCGATCCCGCACTTCGTGACCAACCATTTAATTTCTATTTGATCATTTTCAACAATAAAAGCTTGCTTGCTTGTTTCCTCTATCAGCTTACTTTTTCTTTGCCAGCTTACTCTTCTCAACTTTTCTCATCTTTGCTGGCTTTGTGTGATCTTCGCTTCGACTAAAGTGAATTTCACGATGACCTTGCGCTTTCTACAAACTAGTCCATTACAAAAGCGTGGAAAGAAAAATGATGATGACGCTGACCACAGAAGAGTATTGATAAATTAACTAGCCGTAAACACAATTCATTTGGTTTCTATGATCATCTTCTCTCTACCCAGCGCAAAAAATGAAAGAAAGGAACTGAAAAAAAATCACTGCTGCTTCGATGGACAAAAAATATATAATCTAAGGAAGCAAAAAAGAGAAATTAGGGATCAAAGCTCGTATCTTCTCTAATATCGAGTAATCGATAATGTTGTCGTTGGCTTGTGATGGATGGTGATTACTTTGGTGGAGAGAATTTTTTTTCTGTAATCAAAAAATATTTTACCGCCAGGTTTTTGACTTTGACGAAACACATAGAACGTAAGCGTGTAGCTGGAATTGAATATGAAGAAGTCGAAAACAAAAGTTGAAACCAGTTTTAGTTTCGACGATCACAAGAGTCTAAAAGTAGATGGTTAGATAATTATGCGGGCATGTTTAAGATGCGTTTGTATGGCATAAATTTACATTTATTAGATGATTTTTTTACGCCAGTTATGGAAAAGATGGAACGAAACAATGGCATTGTGCAATAGATGAGTGTTAAATCAATTAACGTATGACCTCTTAGATTTTTAAATAGATTTTTTTGTTGCTGTAATTTTTTCGATTGATGCTGTCAATGAATTTGCGGAATTCGTTATTGTTTTGGGTTTGTGTACTGCCCGAGAATTTATTGTAATGCAGGAAATTGAAATGTAATTTACAAGGTCCAAAACACATGATTGGTACTTTACATTTTATTCGGGATCTTGAGAACTTACATCGATGGAAATGTTGTTTTGTAATCAATTTCTACGAGCATGAGAAAATATAAACGATTAATTTTGCTTCTGTGCTAAATTGCACACAGCTAAGTAAATTGAAAATTAGGTACGTAGCCATGATTTATTGTTTGTACCCGGGATCGAACGAGGTACTGCACACGCAAACGGTGAACATTGACCAATTGCACTATATTACGTATATGCATATTTTTTGTGATGCCAGTGGTTCAGAACACACTTACGCCTCGTCTCAGGTCAACCGGTTTTTGCGTTGCTAAAGAATTTTCCTGTAGTTGTGCGTAAGTAGAGTAGCCCAGCCCCAGTCAACAGTCGAGTGTAGTTTATGGAAATATGCACGTGCCGCGTCTGTTCGGACTAGTAGAAGTGTGAGCATAGCCTCATCGTGCTAACTGCTGAGAGTAATGTTTTATAAATAAAAGAATGGCTGGTATCAAAACGCTTTGGAGAGTCAATCTCAACTAAAAACTCCACAAGTCTGTATGGACTGAGCCGCTGGTATGCGGATTCGGTATAACTCCAAATTCAGAATAAATTCATGCCTAAGCCAGAATGCAGACGATAATACGACTAAATAAAACAAAGCAAATGGTGGAGAAAGAGTCTGAGACTAGATCTCAAGAGTTTAGAGGCAAATAGGAAGATATAAAAATGGCAGAGGGTTTTGAAGCAACTTACCCAAACGAAATCACAGAGAAATTTCAGCATGGTTTCGGAGGAGCCATCGAAGGAGGCTCCAATATTAAAAACCATGAGCAGGGCTACCAGAAAACGAACGAGGTTCCTTGTGAAAAGCAGCATGTCTAAGAAAAATTCCAGGAAAAACAGCTTTCTACGAAAGTAGGTCCTAAATATAAAGCAGTCGGAAGGGTCCCGTCTATGGGCCAGTTAACAATTTTTGATTCCAACCCAATAACCCTTGTTGACTGCTTCCTCAACGCAGCGGACTTGGTTATGATCTTGGTGTTCACAGAGCCCTAAAATATGCCAAAGCCAAGTTCTGGGGAAAATTATTCAGAGAGAACAAATGCAAGTGCGTCATGATAGTCATAGCGGTAAACCAGTCCTAAGCCTGCAGAATAACTGATGGAGATGGCAACGTTAACTTCTGGATTAGGCAAGTTGGTCGTCAAAAAAGTAGGTGGAAAGGTACCAAAGTCGGCGATTACTCCATATTGGTATTCTCAGTAGAAGTGATATTTGCGTCAGCCTATTTCCTTTTGGGTGAGGACCACCAGGTCCCAAGTAAAAGCATCAACGGATTGATAGACTACTGTAGAAGACCGAAATAAATGCTGATTTTCGGCTGTGAAGTCAACGGACAGCGCAAAATATGGCAGAGCAGTAACGTCAACGCAGAGGTGATTCACTCTTAGAATTTTTCCCTACCACTGATGTAGCTATCGTTCCTTACAGAGAGGTAAGAGATGGCACATCTTATTTTAGTGCCAAACAGTGCAGGAAGCATAATACTAAAATTCTCATTGATTGATTGATGGATAGCTTGGAGTGGGTTCAGAAGGCCCTAAGCCCTGCGACCTCTTGGGTCTATTAAAGCCTCATACTCGAATACTTTGAGATCCAGAATGAAAAGTCATTAAATGAAACAAAACAGAAGTGCGAGGACAAAGCATAAAACTTTAAAAAATCAACATCAATTATTCATAAGGAAAAGAAAAATCGAGATAGGAGCCCTAAAAATTAGTAACACAGATTTGCGTCTATAGAAAGAAGCAAAACATCTAGGAATTCACCTCAATATGAAACTAATCTTGGACAGATCTGCATTAAACGACACTGAAGGCCACTAAGATCACTAAAACAAATGCTTTGGACGCAATTTCGGGACTATCTTCACGACAGATTCTCTAGGCATAGAAATAAGCATGAGAAGCATCATTTTATACAATGCAGAAGAAAAAAATCACACAAAAAACTGCTGCTAATAAGCTCAACACGACCTCAACTACACTTCAAAATTCAAGAGAAAACGGCAAAATAAACTATAAGCCTACATTAGGGCTGAATGTAACAATAAGGAGACCTAAAATTCCACCTTTGGATCCTGGAGGATATCATATCTGTAATGGAAAACTGAACTTCAGGTGTCTGAAAAAGACTAAAGCAACTTTCCAAAAAATGTTCAAAGCCATCTATTTGGCCTCGTCCCTTCATATAAGAGGCGCAAATGTAGTATATGACTCAATGACGAGTTGTGGAATAGGAAATATATGTCAAGCGCACGCTAGTGTACTTCCAGGAAGTGTATTAGGACCTGTACTCTATGCTACCTTCATATCTCCAAATAACTGACAAAACAACTACAGCTACGTTTACAGATTGCATCGCCATGCACTGATTCAAATCCAATAATAGCATCCTGAATCCTTACTCATGGAAGAATTGCTGGCTTAATCGAGAATCAGAATGAACGAAACTGAATGCGTCCACGAGGCTTTTACATTACACCTAACACTAATTTGTCCTCAATTATATGTCAATACTGTACAAATCACATTGATAGGAACATCAAACATCAAATTCACCAACAGGGCTACTGTTCTTGTGGGACTCGAAATTTTGAAAATTTTAAGCTGAGATGGTGGGCAAAGCATTGAATATATCAATTGTTTGCTTGCTACAGCGAAAATTTTCAGGAGCAACGATGATTTGAAGGATTTTTTTCGCATGCCTGCTGAAGCTACATGGTTGGCCATACATTAAAAAATATACTTTGCTTATTTTTGGTAGTCATTATTATGTCCTGAAAATTTTCTAACTATCTGATGTTTTTGTATCTGATTTGACCCGATGTTTATTAAAAGTAATTTTAAAAAAAATTATACTTTAATTTATCTGAATCATCTTATCTAGTTTTAGTACCGAAATCGCATAAGGCAATGAAATATATTTTGAATGATTCAATGATTCAAATTCCTATTTAGAACAAATGGTAAACGTTTTGGAACCACAATGACAATGGAGCACAATATACTTTGACGGAACATAAACCAAACTGAACTGGCGAACTTTTACTTAAATTTCTGCACATTAAGACCTCATGAAATTCATATTGATACAATTTTTCATCCGAAAATGCTCAATTTTCAATAATTTCTTCAATATATTACCGTAATTAAACTAACACTTTTTCTCTTGCATTTCACTCATTTACGATCGAATTTTTTTGGCATATTTTGCTAGTTTTCAACTTGACCTCGACACATAAAATCACATCATAAAAGCCAAACAATTAAATCAATAAACTTCGCAAAAATGAACTGCAAATAAATGAACTTCGATATAATGGAATGGTTTAAATCAGTCAAAGTAGATTGAAATTGATGATTTTGGTGAAACCTAAGCGCCGCGCACATTCTAGATTAAAGCAGATAGATACTGGTTGACCTGTATGAAGCCGAAATTCAATAATTCAAAAGAGTAAATATTAACAGATTCTATAAAAGCAGGTAAAATTTGTGCGATGGTACTTGCAGCGCTCAGCTGGATGTGGTCATACAGTACACTGAAGCTTCAGTGTGAAGAATCTGGGTTACATTAGATTTCGTTAGATTTATCTGATTTCAGTAGATTCGGTTTGATTAGTTAATGTATAGCATTAACATTTGATGAGTATTTGATTGAATTTGTTTGGTTATTCGAAATTAGATTTAAAGTGATTTATTTCGTCTTGTTGATTTCAGTTGGATAGAATTTTGCATGAATACTGCGAAAATATTAACAAGGATTTTTTAGGATTTTAGGATTTTTTAATATACAGTTTCCTTGTAACTAGCATCAAACTTTCATATATTCGTATTTCCAATCGTCAAGCCGATGCTTAAACTGAGGTCGTCAGACTCACTGGTTAACCAACTAACACTTTTGCTGCGCGACTTGCAGGCTTAAAATCGACGCACAGAACACATTCAACAATGAACACAAGATCCAAGGATAGTTATAGCACCACCAACAAACAACACCAACAACAACACCAAAACCAAAGAACACTTTCAGAACGGTAAAACTGCTCGGAGCACTAAACCATATTCAAACGAGTATTACACACAGTGCAGAGAATCTTTCAGATACAACTCATGTCACTTTTGTATCTTTTCTTGACAATCTACTTAATATTTCATAGATTTGATTTATTTCCTCTACCTTTCACTTGAAAAACTTTTCCCATTTATTCACTGCGAAACATCAAATTCTTTTATTCTCACTTCAGGTAACTAAGAAAACTAACTACCGAAATCAGAATCCGACGATTTTTGCCCCGTTAAACTGAAAACAAGTCGAGAAAATTATACGACAGTCGCTAAACAGGTCTAAGATACAACTGAAGACTGGTTTGAAAAGTTTCGGATATTCAAGTCCTCAGAAAACAACGAAAATCAACCTCAAGTTTTTTAAGACTTTAGCGCACGAGCATAGGCCAGTAAGCAGAGGCAAGCAGCAAGTAAGCAAGCAGCAGTCAGCACGTTTACTTACCGCTTTTGCTTACTTACGTTCATATACAGATAATAGATACACACTCGGTTTTTGCCTCTTTGCCTGGTGGTGATTCGGTTCGGTTCGATGGATGGTTATAGTTTGGTTGGCTTGGCTTGGCTCGCTGGCTGTTTAAGTTATAGATAAGTACATATGTGTGGCTCTGAGGTTGAGGCTAAGCAACAAAAACGCGACCCCGCGAATAAGTTGAAGCCTAAGCCATTGCGAGGGTGTAGGTGAGAGTCGTCGGATAGATTAGAATTTCGGATAAACGACTTTGTAGCTCAAAATAGTAAAATAGTTTGACACTACTTGAAAAAAAGTTAATATTTGAAGTATAGATATAAAAGTTATCCAAACAAAGGTTTTGTAGACAGTTAAACAGTAAACATCTTTCGGAAAATTGATATAAATTTTCATTTTTGGACCAATTTAAATAAATATTAGGGTACATTTTTCACGAGATGATAGTTCCTTGAACAATATTGCGGGGGAAGGCCCAACAATATCACCCCAGCTTTTGCAGAATTGAGCCCAAAATGTCATATCCAAAATGTCTTATGTATAGGATACGAATCAAACCAGGCTAGTTTTACCTTATCACCCAATCCTACTAATGGCTGTCCTCTTCTGATTAACAGATAGCAACTATCAACTAGATAAATTATTATTACTTATTTATTTTGTTTTTGGGAATGCTAAAGGCACATATCGTCAGTTTTAAATGTAGCTAAGGAAGAACTTGGCTATCAGGTAACGACCGAAAAATTCATAGAGGCTCATACTCATCATTTGACTCCTAGTTTCACTGAAAACTATACGAGTATAGTTATTGATAGTTTTTTCTCTGTCATCCAATTAACCACCCCTAAGCTACGAGCGTTCTAGTCAACGCCGTCCGTCTAGCGCAAGCAAGGTTTCACATGCTGTCGTCTGTCGTAAAATCTGCCGCAAAGTGTTTTCCGAGCAGGTTTCTCTTCGCTCATATGAGTTGCCCACCGGTGTTTACTGAGCTTTATCTTTGCAATTATATCTGCTTCTAAGTAGATAGCGGACAACTCATAGTTGTAGCGTCTCTGGAATCACCCTTTTCACTTATGGGGCCAACGATTCTCCGCAAAATTTGCCTCTCGAACGTACTGGCAAGACCATAGTCTCTTACAGCAGAAGCTTTTATAGTTTACCGATGATATTATCTATTATCCACTTATGGGTCCATGGAAATGAATATTCGTTTGGTCATAAATTCACATAAAATCCATTATCTTCAACCCATTCATCCCTATCCATCATCATTCTATATAGAATCAAGTTTCCACAAACTAACATGCATTCGGCAGGAGGATTCTCCAACGCATATTTGAGCACCACATCCTGAGGATGATGATTCAACCACCTGTATTACGAAATACACAGACAACAGCTTGATAATAGCACTGATAAGATCGAGACTATTACTGCCCTACTAAGCATAAAGGTTCTATCTACATTTTAGCGCTTCAATGATTTGTGTTTTGATTTGTACGGGAGATATATGGAGAGTGCATTTTTCAATATTAATTTTAGCATACTCAAACAAAAGATGGGTTTTTCAAATTTTGCAGAATGATGTAATAGAGTGTGTTCCCGTGTTAGCTCAAAAATGAAAAAAATGTAAATAGAACTTTTGTGGTTAGTAGGGCAGAATAGGCTGCGAGTTATGACGCCTGCCTAGATGCCAAAAAATGCAAGGGTATCGAACTGGACGACGGCAAAGCAAAAACGGGACATATCAATGTATATACTTTAAGATAATATAATAGTCGTTTAAAAACGTTAGTAGTTTTCTTAAAAAAAAATTATGAAAATGACCTATTTTTTGCGCTACAAGTGGGGGTAACCCCTTAAACCAGGGCCAATTATCCGACAATTAAAATATCATGCAATGCTTCTGTTTTTAGCTATAAACCAATTTCCATTTTTGGATGATGAGCATTTCGTTTTCAATCAGTCTTCACATTTCAGCTGCTTCTCCCCTACAAATCATACCTAAATCGCGTAACGAGACCTCAAACGACATGCATAATCTTCGAGGCTCTCGATTTAGGTACCTACTACAAACAACAGCAAGGTAAGCAAACTATGACAGCAGCGACGAAAAAAAACGAGCAATTCGATATAGGCACATATGTAGGTAAGATACTTGCTGTACGTACGCCGTACCCACTATTTGTTCAGCAAAACCTTATCGAAACAGTCTGGATTCTCAAATGCCGAAAAGAGAGTTTATTAATTGCATGGAAGCCAACCACACAACTATATGGTAACCGAACAGAACGAGCCTGTCGGCACATAATGGTGATGAGCCCAAAAGGCCCAGGTGAGAATCCTGTGTGAGCCCCATCAAAGCCTTCTCTCTTGATCGCGAGCTAGTAAAAAAAATCGCAACAACAGAGCCCGCAACCAACACAACATGAAGAAGTCTCCGAGGTTGTCTTAAGATCGAACTAACTGCACGCAACAAACCGATTGGTGTCTCGAATCACTTTTTTTTCCAGGTATCTCCAAGCTCAAGTGTGTTCTTTCAGAAAAACTAATATCTCCAATTACACATATAGGGTTCATGTGCTGCTCGCTTCCCATAAAGTGTGTAGACGAGAGGTTATTGACAAAACGCGAGTAAAAAACGAACACGTTTTGTAAGCAGAGAGATGAATATACAGGAGGAAACTGTACGGAGCAAGTGGCTCTGGCTATGTGGTAACGTACAGAATAATCGCACCTCAGCTTTGAATAGATGACGGCAGATTAATGGAACACGAAACCGAAAAGGAGATGATCCAGAACACTTTTGTAGTGTTACTCTGGTACCGATCGACGAGTGTTGCAGTTGCCCCCGGCCCTTCATGCCTCGAATAATAGACGCGGACCGAATTATTTATATTTCAAATCTATTCATCGAACTAGCCCAGCCCGTTGTAATTTAACTTCCAGGTGTACTATAGTGCGGCATGCGGAATGGGAATGCTGAAGGCCAAGCTTATAGTCAACACAAAATTGATTCTAATTAACCTGAGATTATTTGTTAGATAGACTCGAGCAACGTGTTCAACCTTTGCGAGTTCAGGTAGATGAAGAAGATGGGCTGGAGTTCATTTCACACTCAATCAATCTAGATCTGTAGGAAGTTTCCCACCAATATCTTTATTCGTGAATAAGAACATCAGCAAAAAGATCGAGTTTCGAGAATTCAAGGTAGAAGATAGTAGAAGAAGCATATCGAATACTAGATGCATAAGCATACCAAGCTTTACACAGGAATATGATAAGACAAATGATGAATGGCATAGAATGTAGTATAATAATACCAATGGTGAATTAATACAGTGGACAAGAAACACGTGTAAAATTGTAAAAACATCGTTGATTTTGAGAAATAATTTAGGACTAGGAAGGGAGTTTGGGTTGGCTAATGTTCACCAAAATATCATCGTATCATAAGGCTAAGCAAAAGAGGACTGCGTCCTTGTATGCCGAATTCTCGTCGACAGTGTAAGAGGACATACTAGGGTCATTCATCATGCACATTATAGTTGTGTAATAGTAAATAGGCACACAGAGTAAGGCTACATTTTTTAAAAAGAAAAACTTGAGCTGGGATGCCTAGGTAAATTAGACAATGTTGGGAAACAAAAAGCGACAATAAGGCTGGCTTATTTGGCAAGTATTGGTGGCCTTTCTTCGCAGAATCATTAAACAACATGTTCAAGCAAAAAAAATGCATCGGGAAAATTGTCTAGATTCTCCTTGTTTCACTTCATGTAAAGTAATGTCGAACCTCTTTTTTCTGATACTTTGATGGATTTAGATGGACATAACATGGTTAGTTGATATTAGTCTTGTATTTAAAACGTAAAAATAAATGCTCTTATAATTACTTTGTTTTTGATTCAATACAATATTCAATTTTTTCATCTGGGAAATATTTACTTACTTTCATTTCCATCACAGACTACCAATATGGAACTTACCTGAAAAAAAAAAATACAATGAGTTAATTTAGTAAAACTAAAAATTATTCAGAAAATGGAAATACATTGTATAAATAATTAAAGCAATCACTCGATACCAAAACATTTCATTTGCAACTAATTCATCAAGTTAAGATAAAACTAAGCGTTCACGCCCAAATCCAAAATATTAATTTTTCGCAAAATTAGGTCAGTCGCTCAGATAAATAAAAAATTGGTCTCATCATTTCTTTGAAAATACAATTTTGCCATTTTCACGGAACAGGATGTCGACATTATATTCATTTGGCCCAAACATTAATTATGTCTAGCAAAGAGGCTACCACCACGGGACATTTTTATGATTTTTCCACCTTAAGATGGAAATAAGCTAAATTTTGGAACTTTTTTTGGGCGGCAACCGTTAAAATTTTTCTTGTCTATAACTTTCGGTAAACCGATCGAGTGAGCTTTTATCAACGTGGATCAGATTCGATATAGCTTTGGCGTCGGTGATATCTAAGAGCTGGCAGTAACGTTCACTTTGTTGTTATCAATTGCTGTGGAATTCCAAATACGGGACGAAAAGGAGTTGAAGAACATGAATTGGTTGACACTACATATATACGGTCATGCAAATACAAGAACAAACCAACAAAGAAGTGAAACGAAGAAGTCATAGTCTTAAAAGCAGTGGCGTAGGATAAATGGAGTCAAAAGCTTATGAAAACTCAGTAAGCAGCTCAGAAAGAAAAGCACAGAAAGCAGATGCACAGTATATGGGAAGGACAAAGGGTTTGTAAGTGTATACTCTCCTTTAAGACGGTCGGTTGTGTACGCCGTTTCTAATCTGGAGGGAAATGGCATTTGTAAATGATTTTGGTCAATACGTCTTAGTTCGTGAGTGATGAAGCGTCAGTCATGGCTGCTTTCAATTTTCGTGCGGGTTTTATGGCTACCAGGAGTTTAGTTCAGTGGGAAGAGCATTCGTGTGTCTGTTGCCTAGTTCAAATCCAGGTTCGAACGATTGATCGCACAGTGAGCTTTGAGTTCACCTAGCTTTGAGTAGGTACCTGAGTTAAATCAGAGGAAAAGTGAGTCGTGAAACTAATCATTCGACATTCGTATTTGCATTGATTGTAAATGAAGCTCTCTACCAGTTTCAGCCAGTAGACCCAACAAGGGATTTTGTAGTATTACTTTACTCTATGACTATCGGGCGCCCCGCCATCTTTTCCTTGGACAGCAAAAGGGCTAGAATCCGACAAAGAGAGGAGTCAGTGGTGCAGCTTGGGCATATCCGGGAAGAGATAATTTGAACTTAACGGGTCCGTTATAGACGATTAATATCTGTTGCACTTAATGTAGATGGCCAAATTCTTGGCATTGGATTGACATCGACTTTTTGAGAAAAGGACGTTTAAGTTCTTTTAAGGGCATCCTGGGACATCCTGAGGTATATTATCAAACAATTTTTTCGAAAATTTTTCGATTTCTTTCGTTGCTTTGTAATGTGTCCTAGAAAATAGGCTCGAAAATTGAGTCCACAAACTGGCGACACCCTTGACAAAACCACGCTGCTCGGATGCTAGGATGGGATGGATAAACGGATATAGTTGGTCATACACAATGCACTCAAGAATTTCGCTGAAGGACGGAAGAAGAGATATGGGACGGTAGTTGGATATACTATTATGGCTAGCACCGAATTTGTGTTTTGGCAAGATTTTTGCAATTTTCCGGAGCGACGGAAATTTTCCACCGACTACACTAGAATTAAAAAATATGGCAGAGGAACACAAAAGGAGGAGGAAAGTAATTTTGCCAATACATTGGAAATGCTGTTATAGCCACAACCAGTGCTTTTATGAAAGCAACTCTTCAATGATTCGCTTTCCAGAGGACCGCTGGAATGTGAAGGCGAGATAGAAGAAAAGGAATAGAACATTATGCGAGGTATGTATGGAGGACTGGCTACAGGAACACAGAGAGCATTGGAAGCGGAAACATAATTGAGATGCATTATTACTGGAGTGCTATATGAATGAAGTTTACGTAACGTTAGAAAGGTTTTTGGTTATTAGAGCAAAAGTGTGACCCAACGAGTTGCCCTGCTCCTCATGATGGAGTTTCGAAATTTGAAAATTATTTTGTGAAATTCTACGCAAATAGCCAAGAAAAAACTAAAAACTTTTGAACTTCTTCTTACGAACCTTCATTTTGAAATTTTCGTTTATAGAGGTAAGTACAAGGTTCTAGGAGTTAATAAAAGCAAAGTTGTCTCGATAGAGCTTTGATGTCGTAATCAATTTTTGTTAATTGATTAATTGTTTTTTTTTGTAGTTCGGTATCCTTTTTTACGAGGATTAGGTTGGCTTATAAGGATCGCATCAGCCATCGGTTTCGACAACACCCGTTTATGGTGGGTTTGACCTCAATATACCACTTGACAACACAAACACAAAAGCGTCTTAAACAACGCGACGACGACGCGAACACGCAGTTAAGACACGATGATTCACGTTTTGTCAATTGCAAAGAAAGACCGTCCTTCGGAGAAAAGTAAATCACTCCGCAGTTCTCCAGCTACAACCTTCCACCACAAGAGACAACACGTGAATCAATTGATTAATTACGCAACTGACTTGATCTGCAGGTACCTACTCATAGTTAGGTTAACAGAAAGCCTAGTGTGAACATGACCAATCGTTCGTGGCTAGATTTGAACCAAAGACCATACAAGCTAGCAACCGGTGGTCTTCCCACTATGCTACACTATCTTCAAACGTTAATATAATTTAAATTGTTGCAATTTTTCGCTTATCACTGATTCAAGCTGAAATACTAATCAACATTGAAATAATTGATGATTTCACTTCCGGCGTCGGTTCGCTTATTTATTTTATGCTGCATTCAAATTATACCCTTGAATATTTTGAAAATATATCGAAATTCCGTACATTTCTAATGTTAGCATGTTGATGCGGGTTTAAGTTTTAGATGCTATTTTTGGGAATTCGAAAAACGTATCAAGTCTTTGGCTGCTTATCAACTATTTCAATTCTGATTTGAGTCGCAAAACTTGAAACAACAAATCATAGTACTTAGCTAAAAGCCATCACTAAATTGTGATATCGAAAATATTCAACCAATTTTTTTTTGCCAAACACATTTAATAGCTTCATCTTCTTTTTTTTCAGTTTAATATTTTTTGTGTTTCGCATATATTTAAATAAACTTATTGAAACTGACTCTATTCCACGTCTCACCCCTTATTTGATCGATGTTTTTCAGCAGCTCTTTCTGTGCACAATTCAAGCTTTTCAAATGAAAAGAATCTTTATTGAGACTTGAAATCATAGAGTATTGAATTGATTCAAGGTAGCCGTCAAAGCTTAACTGTTTCGGGGTGTCTCTGCATCTTTTTCATGCATCGCTTGTATGTAATTTTTCGATGGATATGCTGCTAGCACTAAAGTAGGAAAAATAGTTTACACTCTTAGAATATAGTTGCGACTAAAAAGATTGATTGTAGAAATTGCAAAATCAACAATTTAATGTTACATTACACTCTTTGTACTCGTGCTGCATGATGGATAACAAACCGTTCGATGAACCGTATGTTTTGCTGCACTATGATCCATTCAACCTAATGTCATAGATTAAAATAGATACTCATATTTTCAGCTAAAACGAGTTACGCGCGTGCAAAGTTTTTTTGTACGACTTGGGTACTTGTAGTAAATTTTCGCAAATTGATTTCTCCAGAAATTGACCAGGTACAGATAGATTATGAAGTGTTTGTCTCAAGGACTAAATTTTGCAAATTCGACAATCATGTAAATTTAAAACTTAGTTTGAGGCTTCAAGGTTACTTAGTTTGCATGCAAAAAAAATGTCTTAGGTATGTTTTGATATTTATACGAGTATCTCAACAGAAGCCTTTTTAATAAACGTGTTCTTGTTTATGAAAGAAATACGGTTCAGCATTTTATTCGAAGTCAACAAGTTATTTTGGGTGATTTCTTAGCAGCAATTTAGTCAAGTGATTTTTTGATTCAAGATTAAGTGCGAGGATTTTTTTGTTAGCTTCAAAAAGCAGCTTTAGCTTGCAGACGTAAAGTACAATGACTTAGTGATAAGTGATAGCTACACGGTCACTTGAAATATAGATAGCGTACAAAAATGACGAAATGTTCAAACTGTAGTAAGGGCTGCAGTTGGCTAACCCAATGTTGCCAAAGATGCCAACAGTGATGCCTTGCCAGACCAAATCATTAATGGATGAATAAAGCTATATAACATTACACTGAGAAAAGCATAGCGTCAGAGACCACACATAGCCGATCTCAGGATTGAGATAAAATATTGTAACATAATGCATGAAGAGAAATTTATAAGACTAGTCGCTATATATTACGGTCCTGAACGCCATGTATTTTAGCCCACAAAACAATGCATTATAGACCTGATAAAAGCAAAGTTGAGGCGATTTTTTTTCTAATTTTGCTCTATGGACTCAAAATATACTTGTAAATGAGAAAATTATATGTTCTACTTTTCCAATATAGATACCTCCTTATATTAAAAGGAGTAACCTTCTTGCAGAAAAAAGAATAGAGATTGTTGTTGTTTGCTTTGGAGGCAACTTAATAATTAAGCGAAGGCTTAAATAACCTAATCAGTTCACTATAACCTTACGATGAAAAAAACGCGTTATTTACGACCCTAATTGATAGTGGTGAGTTCATTGTACGCCTTGCTGCTAGCATTTTTATCGACAGGCTTCATGCCGATAGCATGCTGCGACGAAAGTGTGTCTCTGGCGCGACAATCGACACACTCGAATTGAATTGCATTGGAAGCTCCACGCAAGCGTACTCAAAGCGTAAAATATCTAGTACGCGTCTACGATGAGACGTCTCAGTGGACAGTCGGCTTAAGCTATGGCAAACAGATGCTGCTCGAATCTGGGTTCGAACGCGTGACCCTATTCTTTAAGAGCTTTCTACGAACTAGGATAGACGAACTTATTAGAAAGTTAAAGCTTATTTGATTGACAATGGCATTATGTTATTTAGCTTACTTGGTATGTGTTGAGATTATGTACATAATAGTTGGGGCTATGTGATTAGGAGTTGAGACTATGTACATAGCAGAATAGACCATAATGGATGGGGATTTGACCTATTTGCTATATTTTATAGTTTAGAGCGCTATATATACCTTCAGTAAGCGTAATCTGGGTTCGATTGTAGACCTCACTTTTATGAGCGACGCTTCAATCAAGGACTTACAGTGGTGGGTTAGCAAGCACTACACTACTATCGACAATAAACTGAGCTTCAAACCTCATGCGGAAAAAAGGAAGTAAGCAATTAGTTGGTGGTTTAGCACTAGCTAGAAAGCTACCCAATATTGGCGGCCCGAAGCAAGAGTGGTGAGTTCTATTTTACTGTTCGCAGCACCAGTGTGGGACCAGCGCTGCAAATAAAATCGAATCGGAGAAAAATGCAAGGAGCCTATGGACTGATTGCTCTTCGAACCTGCAGTGGTTTTCAAACTACGTCTTATGAGGCGACGAACAGCCAGTATGCTGCCCATTGAAATTTTTGCGGAGGAAGCGCTTCGACTCTACAAAAACGACAACAAGCACGCGATCGATTGTACAATACGCTCATGGCAGAGTAGTTGGGAGGAGCCGCGAAACCGAGGTTAGACGCACAAATTAATCCCCAACGTTGTGCGATGGGTTTCAAGGAGCCACGGAGAAACGAGCTATGATCTAACCCAATTTAGAAGCATCTGAAGGCAGATTCACCCAAGCGAAGTAATGCTGTATAAGTAGTCCTGTGAGGAGTGTGGAAGAAGGAGGTGGTCTTAGGGGGTAAAAATCCGGAGGGCAGGAGCCATGAAACATCTTTTTGAAGATTTTCACCTTCAACATATTGAGAAAAAAATTCTATTCTAAAAAAAACTTGCTGAAAAAGCTTCCACTACAATATTTCCAGAAATACAGTAATAGGATCCAAGGCATTACGGTTAGATGCTTGAGTAGCCGAGACAGTAAAAAAAGCGGCTGTTTGCATGTGTGATCCATGGTTCAAATCTAGCTATAGTCGCTCAGCAGGCTTTAAATTGACCTAGCGCTAAGTAGGTGCCTTAGTCAAATGGCGTGAGGCCAGCGGTATTTCATAGTAGTATCAAATAAACTTACACCCTCTTTTGAGATGCAAATTTATTTATTTATAGTTTTTTTTTTGGTTATAGGTGAAAAACTTCGACTACTGATTTTAAAAAACCCCTACCGAATCTAATTGGTTCATTTGTTGAGTTCTGCAATGCACGAATTAAATAATCTAACAGTTATATATTCGGACTATATAGTGGATATATTCAAATTTTCTAACCGAACTCCTTCGATATTGGTCATCGAAGATATGTGAGATCTGGCATTGTCCTTATAGAAGACCAAAACTGTTCTATTGGCCAATTCCGGACGCATTTCAGCAATAGCTTACGTCAATCATATTGGCCGCGGACAGCAGACATTAGAAACGATAGTCCGACCAGAGGACAAGAGCTCCAATTAAAACCATTTGGTACCAAATGAACATCTAGACCCTTTGCGCATTCAAGGCACATTTTCAAATTTTGATAGAAATAACCAGAAGTCAAATGTATTTTTTTATCTTCACTAGCTAGCTATATGCAATGAATGCGCGAATAAATTGATTTGATGATCGGCAGTTCGATCCCGCTTGAATGACAATATTTTTTTATTGAATATGTAAATTGCTCCTTAGGTCATTTTCGATCGCCTTTCTCCTGAGCTTCAGATAAAAGACTGACTATTAATCGAATTGCCAATTTCAATAGACAACCAATGAGCAATAACGACAAAGATAAGTCAGCTCAAAGTCATTTTGAAGAAAATAGTTCGATTGTGACATGAAAAGCTAACTGTAAAAATTAAAGATCATACCCTAGTACTTATATCTGATAAACTGTCACAAGTCATAAACTATACGGGACAAATATTATTCAGATCAATCTCTAGATATTGCTGCACACAAGAGCAACTTCAAATCGAAGGTTGCTTAAGATAGTTGTGCGATACGATCAAGGCCATCTAATTGAATTTGAAGTCATTGATCAATTGAAGTGACAAAAAGATCTTAAGTAAATTCGCAATCTCAGCCTTTTTAGATACCGTAGATTTAGTTCATGCAGTTGAACTTCGTTTGATGCCTTTTAATGAATAGATTGAGAGATTTTATAGATTGGAAATAGATCGGTCGTCTTACGTCTGTCAGACGAAGATTCATACTTTTGTTCTTTTCATTTAAGATTTTTAACTCGGTTATGTTACTATTTCACTTCTAAAATGGATCTTCATTCGAAACCAAATTTCAAAGCATTATTTTGTCAATTACTCACAGCTACATCAAAGATTTAGACAACTATCGCAAGAATTCAGGAAATGGTATGATAATAAGCATACCGACCACATCCTTTGACAGGCATTGTCTAGACGCCACAATGAGCCTGCTATTATCGTTTGGTATTTACTTTCATAAATCAGATAATCTTGAAGTTCCAGCAAAAATCAATCAAAGGGAAACCAAAAAGGCTGGAAATTAGGACTAACATGAAGATCCTTTGTCCGTCTAAATGTGCATTTAATGACCAACTGAAAACCACAGATATTTTGTGCTTGCTTTTAGACGTGCATTTTCCAAGCCATTTCAATGATATCGCAATATATTCCGAATAGTTTAAACTCCGGAAAAAAATCTTATCTGCGCCCAAGAATTTTGTTTTCATTTCGAGCGAAAATTGAATCCCGCTGACGCCATTCACCAGCTCACACAGTAGCCGTTACTAGAAATAAATAAATCTAACATGCTAATGCCAGTTACTTTACTTATCGCCGAACGTTTTCACTCTTATCAGAAACCACTTGTTTCGTTTGGTCGAAATTACCATTAAAACAGCATTCTAGCAGCCACTGAAAGGTGTTTTAGCACATGTGCTCATTGTAGAACTATTAAAACAGAAATATGTATTGTATGATGCTCGTACACATACCAACGACGACAGTGGCTGGTGTTAATAGATACGAGTGTGGAGCTACCTTGAAATTGTGCAATAAATGCACGTACCAGTGTCGAATCTTATCGGTTTATTGGTAAATTATGGAGAAATGTTGATATGCATATTCACTGGTTAGATTGCTATTTGTTGTGTTGGGTTAAGATCGTTTTTATTTGATGACTTCCAGTTTTTTTGTTGTTCCTGGTTGAACATTTTTTTTTTGTATCAAATCATAATAAAAAACGTAAGTGCATATGTAACCTCGAGTGTTTTTTTTTTAAATTTTGCTTCATACATTAAGTACTTCATATCATATAAGATATTATTGAGCCAAGCAGACTCAATAAAAGAACAGAAATGCGATAGCAAATCCTGCGAGAAACCTGAAGGTTAAATTTGTTTGTTACGAGGGGCATTCAAATATAAACGGATCTTTTGCAAAAAAAAAAATATTTATTTTACATTTAAGAATAAAACACACTTTACATAATAGCTATTTTTCTACATAGCTACCCTCCTTAGTAATGCATTTTCTCCATCTTACAGGTAATTGGTGCATGCCGTTTTCCAAGAATGACTTCAGGCGGGTATCCAACCAATTGAGCAGAAACTGTTCAACTTGTTGAGCGTTCTCAAAACGCTCTCCCTCCAAGTGGATCTTTGAGAGGCCCAAACATATGGAAATCGCAACGTGAAAGGTCAGGGCCGTAAGGAGGATGATCAAGTAGGGAGGATTATGTCCAATGCATTTCATCCAATCTTTGGGTGACTTCTCTTGGATGGGTTGGCAGCGCCTTTTTAACCGATTTTTAGCTCGAACCTGGTCAAGAAGTTGAAATTCCTTGAGAGTCCAAAAAATCGTTGACATCACCTTGGCGGCTAACAAGTGAGTTTTGGCTTTTGATGATCATGGCTTCCCCTTTTCCTCTTCTCCAGAGAGGGTCTTTTGACTCGGGAGTTTAGTGGTGAGCCCAAGTTTCATTGCACGACACAATGCGTTGCAAAAAAGCCTGCCCTTCATTTTGGAAACGAGCAAGAAGCGTTTGACAAACTTTAACTCTCACATTTTTGTTCTCTTGGGTAAGCAGACGTGGAACCCATCTCGCCGAGATTTTTCGGAATTCAAGGTGTTCTCGGATGAGAGTATGTACACTTCCAACATTGATTCCCGTATTCTTACTGATTGCTGCTACAGTGGAGTGACGACCTCTTTTAATAAGCTCGCGAACAACTGCGACATTGCCAAGCGTAATGCTGGAGCGGGGACGTCTTCGGTTACTCACATTTTCTGTTTTTTTATAACCTTCCTTGAACTCGGCACACCAGGAAGTTTATAGCTACTGCATAGGTTATTATTAGTGACAACGCAAATACAGTTTTTTTCACAAATACTCGTCGACCATCCTTTGGAAATTACTGTAATATTAAATTTAATGCTGTAATATTAATTTAAACTCTTGTGCTATCGTCTCGTTAAGGTCTCGATCCACAAATATGGCTGTCTGCTAACTTCAACCCTCACAGGCGGAACGGATTGTGAAAGAAGGTTAGTATAGGTTCTCGCAGACAGACTTTTAATGAAAAGTAATGTTGGAGATGTCCAATTCCTACAAGGAATGTGAGTGTCCATCAACACAATTAGCGTCTCACAGCTGCTTTGAGTACAACTATCATCAGACTTTCTTATGCAGCTCGGAGCAACAGGATTTAAGCTTAGAATTTTTTGGAGACGAGTGGCTTCATTGATTTTTCAAATATTGGCACACAAAGATTTTCATGAAGCTCTTTTCAACTTACACACAATATTTTTGAGTAGCCTTAATTTGACTTTGTAATTTGATGAATCGTTGAGCCTTTTGGCAATATTAAAATCTTTTTTTCATTCGGTTGGAAGAGCCGCAATGTCACTATTCCACCACTGGGGTTTTTTCACTATGGATCCAGTTAAGCTGCAGGATTTCGAAGCAGCACTGTTAAATGAAGTAGTCAAAGAGTTCACTGCCATATTTACCTCGCCCCGATTGGTGATTTTCGGTGCTGTCTTAATCCTCATCAGATCCTATGGCTATCTTCTTCTCACCTGATTAGATCAAGACACTCACATAGCTCAGAAGCTGTGACAGCCCTCGCTTCATCCTCTGATGCAGATAGCTCAGGCACATTAATTGATAGTTTTTCAACTAGTACAGTAAATCTGTCGAAAAAAAAATCGATTTACGGAAATTAGTGCCTAGGACGTGAATCTTTTTTTATTCGATGACAAATGAGATTTACTAAGCAACCATGGGGGTGGACCAGTTCAACCCTTAGCGGTCTTTTGAAAAACTCAAAAAAACAACCAAAAAATTTTTGAAATGCGTTTATCTCGTTTGCTATGCATTTCACAGAAAAATCGATTAATGATAAAATGTAGAGGACGTTAAAATCTACAATTTAAGTCATTGGAGCAATGCTGTACAACAAAAAATGCACACGGTAGGTGGCGCCAAAGTATCCAAAAAAGTGTTTTTCCACTTTTTCGCCCTGAAAATATTATTTTAAGGGGTTACCCCCACTTGTAACTTTTAAATTTTTCGTTTTTTTTTTGTTGCATTTTTTTAAAGTATAACTATCTGAAAATACATCCTTCAAATTTCAAGTCGATCCAAACATAATTAACCGAGATATGAGCGTTGAAAGAAAAGAAACTGTTGCTTATACAACCGTTACTTATACTTATAAACGCGTTTTTCTCGAAATGACATCTTTGAAGTCGGTGACCAAAATTACTCGAAAACTACTGAACCGATCTTTTTGAAACTTAGCAGGCTTATTTAATACATAAAAATGTAGTGTTTGATCGTTCGATTTTTATTTTAAATAAAAAATGGCTGTTTTATAGCCAAAAGACGACCATTTTTTTAAGTGAAAATCGAAATATTAACTTTGACTGTCCGCCATTTTGTGAAAAATGAATATTGTTTTAAATCCTTCGATCAAACACTAGTTTATACTGTTATTTAACTAAGCCCATTGCTATTTTTTGTTTCAGATGATCCAGTTCGACACAATTTTGGTCACCGCAAAAGGTGAAAATTAAAATTCCATTGTTTTGACGGCCATTTGTAATTAAATCATGCAATATTTTTCAATAAAAAAATTACTGAAAGGTGTTCAAAGTATGTACTTTAAGAAAATATAACAGTCGTTTAAAAATATTTCGTAGTTTTGTCAAAAAAAATTCATGAAAATTACCTATTTTATTGCGCTACAAGTGGGGGTAACCCCTTAACGCAAAAATGTAAATGCAAAAGTTGTTCCTTACATTTTTATCAACAACTTTTATTTAAACATTTTTTATATACGACTTACCGTTTCAAAGTTACAGTGCAATATAGCGCAGCGTATACAGCACCGTGCTGTTAATGGTATGTAATTTCGTCGTACCTACTGTGTATTATTGGAATTTTCGTACTTTTGCAAGCTGCAGCTTTGAAACGGTAAGTCGTATAAAAAAAATGTTTAAATAAAAGTTGTTGATAAAAATGTAAGGAACAACTTTTGCATGTACATTTTTGCGTTAAAATAATATTTTCAGGGCGAAAAAGTGGAAAAACACTTTTTTGGATAATTTGGCGCCACCTACCGTGTGCATTTTTTGTTATACAGCATTGCTCCAATGACATAAATTGTAGATTTTAACGTCCTCTACATTTTATCATTAATCGATTTTTCTGTGAAATGCATAGCAAACGAGATAAACGCATTTCAAAAATTTTTTGGTTGTTTTTTTGAGTTTTTCAAAAGACCGCTAAGGGTTGAACTGGTCCACCCCCATGGTTGCTTAGTAAATCTCATTTGTCATCGAATAAAAAAAGATTCACGTCCTAGGCACTAATTTCCGACCTCAACCTGCAGATTGACTGTACTAAACAGCCCTTTCCTGCGTTGTGACAATGTAGTACCCCCTTTCCGTAGGGGTTGGATACTCCGGTGTGGAGATTTTCATATCACGCTTGTATAGATTTAAGTGTACACTAAGCTCAAACCCGCCGCCAATTTTGTAGACACGGCTCTTTATCTTAAGAAGGGATTCTTCGTTGACGGCAGATTCGTTATCTTAACTCGAATGTGTAGTTGCCAAAGTGACCCCACTGTTAATTATGCATAGCAGGAAAGCCTTACTATTGTTGTCACAAGCTTTTATGGGGACATGTGCTCAGAGTCGGATCGGTACTAATCATGAGTTCAACTCAACTGAACCTACACAGACAACTTTATGGCTACGAAACTAACAGCGATTTTTTAAACCCGCCGGGGTTTTATTAGGACGGAGGTGATAATGTTAACTCGAAGCCATTCACGAACAGATTTCACTCTGTCGCTACCGCACCAGAATCGTCTAGGTCCAGAATGCCACAATCACCAGCCCAACGCGAAGATCATAGGGCAGGATGATAGAATAGTCAGAAGCGAAAGCTAGGTCGTGACTAGATCAGATCATTTGGCATTAACCAGGATGCACCGAGTGGAGGCGATCTAATTACATACATGTTTTTATAATTTTATAATTAACGGAAAAAAATTATTTGTTTTTATAATTAGCAACGAGCTTGCACCCCAACAATCTAAAAACACTCAAAGCTTGCTTACTTAAATTTGAAAAGGGAAAGCTTAAATTTGCGAAGAACTCATAGCTCTTTTCGAAAGACCTATGAAAAAAGAAAATAGCACATGGAATAAAATTGAGATCGCTTAATAAATAATAATTCTACGAATGTTTACTATAGTTTTGCAGAACTGACGCAGAATTAAGACATAAGTAACACGTGTAGAAACGAAAGATTCGTTTATTACAAGTAAATTTGCATAGTTAAACAAAGAGCAGTCCTTCCTAATAACCATCAATGGCTTGTAATTTTGTTTACCAAATATCGCTCAATCGAATACAACCAATAGCATTCTTTATAATTTCGAAACTCTTCCAGCTATCGTGATGTGTCCGCCGCTTGATTCGCTGATTACCTCCTATTGAAATCCGACCTTTGAACTTTTCAGTTCAACAAAAATCCGTTTATCATTCCAGACACGTCCACGTATCCGTTCATTGCAACTGATTACATTTACTTTTTGTCATTTCGCACTTAACATCTTCTCACACTGGTTGCTGCATTGTCAATGCAATAAGCATTGCATTCCATCGCATTCATTACACATTAAACATATCCGCAATAAAAATTCGAAAGTTACGATTGTGCCCGCCACCAACAAACACCCCAGCTGCAATGTTAGCTTACCTCCGTCGCTTTGTAAGCGATCAAGTAATAAATTGTTAACTCGAACTGTCGAACATCATTTATATCGATACCATTATTGTTGCCAATGAGAACGAAGTGGAAAAAACTGTTTCCTACCGATTACCCGTACTTGGCCAATTATAGTCAAGGATTCTTAGGTGCTAGTATCTGTGGCAAATGCCGGTCGTTAGTAAACAAACGGGTAATCATAAGCATCGAGTTTCCGTAAATATGAAGTTATTAATAACTGAGAAAAAAATGATATCTATTCATCAATGGATTTCATTAACACCTTAGATATGTTGTCTAAAGACGGTAGCCGTTCAAAAACGGTGTTCAATGCTTGATGAATCGATGAATCTAAAATAAATTGCTAAAAATGGCTTAAAGATACAACTCGGTAATGTAAAACAAAGCCTTTTATCGAAATCGAATGAATCAATGACGGGACAGTAGCAGAAACGAAGATTGAATGCAGTCAATTAACGAGTATTGTTGAATAAATCGACCCTGACTGTAGGTTAAGCTTTAGCAAATATTGATAATCAGTCAAGGTCAAATGGGCGAAAATTGCATTGGCTGCGGTTTTAACTGGGAAACAGATGAAACGAACTTGAAAATACTTCCAAGAGGGTGCGCAAACCAAAATCAATTATAAATGGAATAATTGATATTGGAAGGCGTCATGTTAAGCTGTTGGGCCCCTCTAGTCCTAACACGAACATCTTTCTGACTTAGTTTATACAAAAAACTCATTTCATTTTTCTTTCATTTGTTTTTACTGTTTTCTCAAGATAAATCTTAGTTTCCTGTGCACATGTAGAACAGTTAAGTCACCGTAAGCTCCATGATAAATATTTGGTAGGAACCGGTTCTCGAAAACCCTGAACTGTGTATGTATCACATTTCACTTTATTTCTATTACGAGATATCAATCGCCACGAGCGTACTCTCCAATTAATGTCAACAATTTACTGTCGATTTATTCCGAGATACCTCCGTTATTCTTATTAAACTTGAAAATAACTGAATTTCACACAAAAATTCAAACAACCAATATCTTATTTTTTGCAAAGCTCACATCTCGCTAAGATTTACGTATCGTCTACTTGACGCCTAGTTGACGCAAATTTTGTCCCTCATTTCGTGTATTTTTTCAAAAACAATGCAAATCCCACTGTAAATATTTTGAATTACTTAGCTAATTCGAAATTATACAATCCGTTAATTGTGTTGTCTCGTGTTTTTCACGACGCCGCACGTAAGCCATCCATCCAACGCAGCTTTGCTCAGCTGCAATAATGAGAGGTTCTCGAACAGTTTCGAACCAGTCAGTTTCGTTCAGTCACATCAATAACCTGAAGGTAAACTTGCATTGCATTCACTTGAGTACGTCTGTGCGTATTCAACAAGATTTTAACATATAGTTGCAGATAGCTGTGTATTATTTTCGATACGAAAACGAAGTTTTGTCTTCGTAATTAACAAAAGACGTTCGCTACTGCTTCAAAACATCAATAGCGTTGAAATGCACGGTGGATGTAGCGATTAAAGTCGTATTTTGGTTTCAACCGAAGGACTAAATGGTTGCGGTTGCTGGGCCAAGGGATTGCGAACAATGAAGGGCCAAGATTTTGCTCTTTAATTTCTGCAAACGATTGTAGCTTAACTTCCATGCAAATCACATCTGGTTATACTCTTTGTGTTTTTGACGCCTTACATATGTATGTGATTTTACGGAGAGGTACCAAAATCAGTATGGATAGTGGCTCTACCATGTATTAATATATTCTTCAAAGATGATCACAGGTTGTTATTGTGGAATATTATATTGGCAGCAAGTTTTCAAGCTTGCTAGTGGTATCTCCTGTGTACACCTGTGTACACGAGTACACCGTCAGTTGGAAGTTCGACTACGGCCGAGTCTGAGGAAAAGATCCCATTTTCCAAAGTCTACATAAGAGAGGAGGACGGTAGCATTGAAGTCACAACTCCGGCTAGTGGTAACCTGTGGAAGCTCTCGATTGCAAGCCAACGAAAGAAGCTTTGAAAAATTGGGAAAGCTATCCACAAAGTTGAACAGCAGTATCAATGCGGCGAAAACTGCATGAATTTTCTAGGAAACTGGATGACAGCAGTGGGACCTTAGAGCCTACCTAGAGAAGCGAAAGAAAGATTGACCAGTGATGCAGGTGCTGTAAGTTTAGGGCAGGATTATGGGAGTAAAGACACGTCAACTTGGCATTGCCAACGGAAGGCAGAAGAGGGCGTTGCGTGAAGAGTCAATAGTTCCCGGCGTGAATTGGGTTCTAGAGATGTCCCTGAAAAGCAGGTAGGATCCGTCTACTCTGCAGAACTTTCAGCCGGCTAGTTCAATTTGGCCACGGAAACATTAATTCTGACCATTCCTGACCATCTATGCCTTAAGTTATAATGTTTCTTCAGATTAACGTACATGATGTGAACTGGCAAAACTGTAAGCACGCCCTACATTGAGGGTTCCAGACAGAGCCACCTACTGACTAAGCACAATGATAGTGGCGAAAATCTCTCGGAAACTGGCAGCGCCCTTGGGTAGTACACGGATAATGGAATGATGAAAACGTGCGATTGGCTCTCTACTCCCGGAGCCAACATGAAACTGAAGGACCTAGTTTAGCACGCGAAATCGGCTAGATTTGATCTTCTGGTGTGTTGCAACAATAGTTCCCGGTAGACTAGTTTGAGCGGCAACAAATGCAACACCGGAGGAACCCGAATCTTTGATTTTATAGCTTCTGCAGAGCTAATGACTCTAAACAGTGTGAGTTCTCCCACTTTTGTCTTCTTTAGTAAAAGTGCGGTTATTGCGTTAGTGGCGCTTATATGATGAGATCTCACTGTTTGATAATCTCTACTTGATTTTCTCTTCAGCTATGGATCCAACACCTATGGTGGGGACAAGAAATCCAATAAACACTGATTGGTCGACTTCTTGTAGTCGCTGAAGTCAATAAAATATCGGTTGAGCATTCTAAGTGGAGCCATATTAGGTAGCTTGAAGAGGCCTGTTTGAACAGCAAGAGCAGACACAAAGAATGATTGGAACCCTAACAGAGCCTCGTAGAGAACTTGAAGATAACGAGAACGTTCTATGAAAGACTGGAAGATGTACGAGAGACGTCGAGGCTGTGCAATATCCTGGAAAAGGAAAAATCAGCTTAGTTGAGCTCTCTAAATTTCCCAGATGGCAAGTTTATTTCCTTCAAAATGGGAATACCAACAAACTTCTTGGCACTCCGGTGATTCCCGCCAATACGAAAACGCTGATATACAGCTAGATCTATAGTCACCAGCAAAAAGATCAGAGACGTAATTATGTTCTTTGAAAATTTGTCCAGTAATGCAAGGTACGATTGAATGCTATTGCTACGTTGAATAAGGCGCATCTATCTTGAAAGGAACGAAATTGATGGTGCTACTACGAAGCAAGGCTTGACTTTCCCACTGACGGTCCCACTCTTGCCTAAGGTGGGGGACCTTATCTGCATGTGCCATATTCATATAGAGAGTTAATTATTTTGTGATGCGGCCAGGAACAGTTTGATCTCCTGCGTAGAATCTAACCGTGAAATTTCAGGAAGAATTTCAGAGCCATGACAGGAAAACTAAGTGGAAATATGTACTGATTAGGTGTTGCACGGGATGATGTTTGCTCATTTTGATTAAGAAAGGTGGACTCAGACGAATGCCTAGCATATGCACGTATCAGATACCAAAGCTTCGACTGGTACGTTGCGTGTGTCTGTAGAGGATAACCTCTAACCCCTATCATTGATCCTGGAGTTTATTATTATCATTAATCCTGAAGGTTGGGTTTCTGAGTTTAATGGTAATTCTGATCCACAAACAGGTTTAAAGATTAAAGTCACTTTCATGGTTTTCTTAATTTTAACTTTTCACTTCAATTAGTAGCCCAATTTTATGTGTCACACTTTTGACAATAACTTTTCCTCATTTTTCGAACCGTTTTTTGTCAGCATATAGCTCACCATGAGACCCAATCCAACTTTCTGTCGACTTGAGCCGTCTACGAAAACGGTTGATAGAAAAATCTAACTGCAAGAACTGTCTTCTGAAGAAGAACTGTCTGATTATTAAAGAAAATCGAGGATTTTTTAAGAGAAGCTATAAAAAATTACATTTATTTGTTCCTCGCCAACCATGAAAAAAATACATGCAATGATGCCAGGGATCCGCAACACTTTTTTTTGACCAGCTGAAATAACAAAACTGGAATTGTCTCTCAATACTACTATTGCTGTCAGCATTTTGGAACCGGTAAGCTCGAATTCAAGTAAGCGGATGCTGGTAGCAATATAAATGCAGCGTTAGCAAAATCTAGGTTGCATATGCAGATGGATTGCGGAAACCAAATCTAGCGTAATAGCTTATATACAAGTTTCTATTAGTTTGAGATAAAAACAATAAGCTTTTTATTCTATTTTAAGTTTGAACGAATACTGTTCTGTCAGTTCTCTTATGTAGAAACCGACTCCAAGCTCCACTCCCCCAAATTTATTCTACTCACATATACTTCAAGTTTTCAACTTCATAAGGCCAGGTGGTATGTTAATCGTCAATGCACATAAGACGTCGCCTCATTACTTATTCACTGTATATTTACCAGCATCATTGTCGTCTTGTCTGAAGAGTACTCCTTTCGCTGCGGCGTTTGTAGCATTCTTTCTGTGTCAATCCTTCTCGTAACTCGCTTCGAACAGCGCGCGGACATGCAAGAATGCTACGTGTTGCATAGCAATGGATATCAAAAAGATGCATGACTGCTGGGTTCCGGCACAAGAGAGGCACGAGAGAAGCACAAGTCATTGATGCAACCTTTTCAAAATCGATTTTCACCTTTTTCCTAAAGCGCCACGTTCGTGCTAAGTTCGAATTACTGATTGTGGTTAAGTTAGGGGTGTGAAAAGCTGATGAGTTGAGAATAAGAATTATACGAATGAGCCGGAATGGAAGAATACTGGGCAAATTTGTAGATTTCACAATATCGAATTAGTCCATTTTATATCCATTTTATGATTTTATCAAGTTTCCCTTAAAGTTTGAAAATAATCGAATTTTTTTTTATAAAATTTCAAGAAACATGTGCCGAGAGGAATGGGGTTAAATATCGAGAATTTTTCTAACATACTATGATTCAGCTTGTATTCTATCGAAAATAATCGTAATGTGAATACGATGATTTCAAAATAATGATATTTAATAGCGAAACCGGAATGCTTCTATGTCAAGTAAATATAATTAACAAGCTAATAAACCTAATTTTGAATGTTCTTATGCACACATTTTTTTAGGATATCATTCTGGTTTCGTTTATTTTCCCAATCGTTATCATCTTTGATACTCAAACTTTATAAAAAAAATTCCATCGGCCGAAAACTTGAACAACTTGATTAAAGCTTTAATAGCACGATGAGCTCATCAGTCCTTTAAGCGTAGAAAAAAAATCTCGATCCGAATTTACGCTCAACTCATTTCACACAAGTCATTAACGAAAAAAGGAATGTCATCAGAATTGCCGACAACATCATCAACGACAGCGATAAAAGTCACTCTTCTAACAATTATACTGCAAAAAAGTGTTTCTTATCGCCAACAACAAACTATGAGCGGCGAGCAAAATGCACAAAACGAATGAAAAATGCTAATTCTAGATATAAAACATCGGCAAAAAGTTGATTTCACAAGTGCAGCAGTTGAGTTTTGCTGCATTTACGTACGAAGCGAGCTTGAGTGCAGCATTCAGGAAGGGGAGGCAGTTTTGCAATTGCCACGACGACGCCCGAAACCATCAGATGGTGGTTTTATGCAGCCAATCAGGCAACTAGCGCCCCGGGGGCCAACCAGATTTATGGACCGGCATTCAGATTTTCAAGGCGAAAATAATTACCCAGACTAGTGATATTGATAGTTGGAGAGAAGAAAAAAACACGTATTTGTGCAGCATGTCAGTAAATTATAAATACGATCGCAAGACCACTCGTAGTGTGACAAAGTTCTACGATACTGAGCTCGCTCAAGTTTACTTTTCGCCAGATACTGTTAACATTGTACTTACTTGGATTATTGTTGGTTTCGCGCCAATGCGTTGCAGCCTGACATCCGAATGTTGTTCGATTTATACTCTTACAGCATGACCATTTCTTACCGGACCATATGCCCGGATGGAAACGATATAGTTTTGGTGTATTGGTTTCTTCACAAACTGAAATGGAATTGATTGATACGATCTGATTAAATAATCAAGCATTATTTTTTCAATTGGAAAGTAAGTTTCTTATTTGAAATTATTTTTGTGGTTCTTAACGTTAAAACTTCAAAATCTTGAATTTTTAACTCCAAACGGTTTCCTTGGAAGAATTATTATTTTTTGTTTCACAGGCCCCCACAGCTTAGAGATTAGCTGTGTTATAAATTAAGTTTAAAGAAATTGTTCTGAGAGATATGCTACGCCTGAAAATCATTCCTTCTATGAGCTTCTTCAAATCCTTCTGTGGGATACAACTGCTTCCCTACTTTTGACTGGAACAGAAATTATTCTGTTCTGCAGTCCTCTACAGTCCCATCTCGTTTCTGTCGGTAGCACTCAGTCACTAGGTCCACAACAAGCCAACCACGTGGTTATGTTCTTATCGGGTGACTTGCACAGGAGATATTTCGGTAAATGTCTAGATGATGGGACCGTCGATCGGAGAGAGGCGGAAGAGGATAGAGATGATTGGTCTGACTTTGAATTGGTGTAATTGTAACTGCCTACCGTTAAATGTTTCAAAGTGTTTTGCCATGTCTTATTCTCTGAGGTCCCAGACTAATGCCTTTCCTTATTTACTATGTGAATCCATCCTTGTCTCTGTGGATTATTTTACTGATCTGGGAGTAACCTTCGATCGTAAACTTAAATTTGATATCCATGTTCGTACCATTACTAATAGTACCTCGCGGATTGCTTTTACATCTGTTAAGATATTTGTTACCTTTGTTCGTTCCAAACTTGAATGCTGTACTCAGGTTTGGTCTCCTCGTTCTGCATATCTTTCCGATGCCATTGAATCTGTTCAACGGAGGTTCACTTACACCCTACTCTTTAAATATAATCTTCCCTACATGCCTTATGATAAACGCTTATCGCTCCTTAATCTCCTTCTCCTAGCAAAGCGCAGAGTCTACCTGGATGAATACTTTCTTTTCAAAATTGCCGTGGCCATCTGAATTCATCTATTGCATCCTTGATTATGTACGGGAGTGTGAGAGGCAAATCAGGTTCTCCGTTATCTTTGATACATCATTTGCCCGTACTGATACTTACTATCATTCTCCTGTTTTGCGCCTATTACGTACACATAATGGCCTCCAACTTAGTCCTCTTCCACACACTATTGCCACCTTTAAAAGAAGTATGTATTCGCAACACAATATTTGCTGATGATTAATTTTATCTTTTTTGTTTTCGTGGCTTTTATTTGTATATCCTAAATTTTCTCAATTTTTTAGTACTAAGCTATTCTATTTGTAATTGGGCTTTTTGCCTGTAAATGGATTGTTTGATAAATAAATAAATAAAAAAAAAGACTACAAGGGAGTAGACTCCCCGCCATGGAATGACGTATGTGTTATAATTTAAGTACAAAGAGTTTGTAAGGACTGTAAAAAAAAGCTTTGCATCATTGAATTTTGTTTAATTTGTCTGTGCCTCAATACCTCGCAAGTTTTTCAAATCTGCCTAATATCGGTTCCCACAGATATCTCTAATAGTTCACGAGTGGCTGGGATTCTAGCGAATAAAGACTGCCTTAAGTGATGCGATCGCATTAGGTGATGTGATCATATTAAGGAATGCAGTCATGCTGAGTATAGCGGCATTCCAACCTAGCGTTCTACATGTACAATGTAGAATTTTGGCAATGTGGAAGATGACTCGCCGTGTAATTCTCCATCACTTTCCAATCGCTTACAATAGCCTTCAGTATTTCGGATGGCACGGTGATGTCTGGTGTGACCTCGCCAACACCAGTTCTTGGATGCGCTGTTACAAGGCTCACTTATCGATGAGATGCGTAAAGATGATCTACAACCCTACACATGCCGCTGGTGAACTCTAATTTCTTCTTCTCTGCTTTTTTGGCATCGAGTGCGTATTTGAAGACTGTACAAGCACTTGATCCTAAAACGTGTTTAGCCCCATCTGCACCGCCTGTTTTGATGCAGAGCACACAATGAAAGTCTGCAGCGATACTTGATGCCCGGTGGCCTAACTGACCATATCTCCAGTAGCTACATTCGCAGTTACTACTAGTTTAGATGCACCAAATACGCACCAATTTTGCTCTTCTACTAACTCGGGCATATACCACATCAACTTGACTCGATCAAACTTGAGGACTTTGAAAGCAGGAGTCCTATCCACCACCACATCGGCCCTTTTATGGCCCATTGAATTAACAGGGAGAAAAGAGTGGGTTTCACCTCACCAGCTTCTTCCACAATAAAGGTCTATGAGTTCAATTCTGGCTTCACAGCTCTTTGATCATCTGCGGCACCCGGCATTACGAGAAAAAACCCTCTTTCAGCGGGCATTCTGATCCGTCGAACTTCCATCCAGGCTTAAATCCTTGCGGATAGTTCCAAGACTCCCGTACAAGTCTTATCTGGAGATGGTTGAACGACTCTGGCCTCCATTTCTTTTCCAAGCCGGCTCTATTCATTTCGCTTGTTATCCCAGCCCTGCTGTGGTGCATTCATTTTCGGTTGGGCCTCTGCCCTTTTAACAAAATTTTTCCTGGGTTTCCTAATCACTCACATTTTTACCACCATAATTACCTATATAGCAAGGTCAGCGGCAGAAGTTTCGTCTGTGGCCTTGGTGGCATGAGAGACTACTCTAGTCGTAGTATATTGTCTTAAAAACACACACATGCGATGAAAACGCAAGTCTAAAGGTCCATGTAGAAGCAATCCCATAAGACTTCTCTGTATCACTACTACTATATAACGTCGTGAATGAAGAGATTCAACATTAACTCAAAAGTATCGAAACATGCTAATGAAAAATTATGGGCAGGATTAATCAAACTTATGTCGTTAATTTTAAATTAGTCGAATAAGAGAAATAAAGTACACAAAATGTTCTCTATTTGATAAAATATATCTTGGAGCTTTGTTTAACGCAAAAATCGTCAATAAGTCATTTAAAAGAAACTTAACCCTCGAGAGGGAGCTACCACAAACATCCAGGAAAATCTACTCTAGCAACACTTGCCTTTCAGATATACAAAATTAACCAGAATGAATCATTTCAATTCCGAAATTTCAAAGATCCTTTAATCGAAACATACCTTGTCGTATGGCACGAATCCATTCAGTCCGTTCCTTTTCCGTGGGAGCAATCAAATACAGAGTATATTGCGGTAGGGATCGACCTGTAGTTTGATCATCACTTTCACAGTAGCCTACTTGAAATGGAAACCCCTGAAATTTAATGAGACAATGTTAGCAAAGCTTTAAGCAACAAATAGATAGGACTTACATCTGGTGCGTATGGATCTCCACCATCTCCGCCTAATTCGGCACTTTCGACTAGACGCACACCTTTAACAAGTATCCGACCTTTTTCACGTCGCCTCTGCAAATGAAAGATAAAATATTTGAAAAATGGTAAGATGATGTTCGTGAAATAAAAGTACTTTAAAATTGAAGCCATTTGCAGACTGGTGATACAAGGATCGTAATTTCTATTGATTTTCACAGCTACGCATTTTAATGTATTTCAAATTTGGTGGTTCATCTCATTTTTCTAATTGAAGACTTTATTGTAAAACAATCAACCTTTCGATTAATTTCTGTGTCATATAACATGTTTCATAGATGATTCATTGCTGCATAATTCGCTGGACGGACAACGGTCATCAAACCGACATTTTTCTTGAACATAGAATTTGCTTTGGAGATGAGGAAAAGTTCAACGAATCACTAAATGCATCACAGCGGAAGAATTTCGTTTTCTCTGCATCGCATATACGAGTACCTATATAGGTCATGTAAGCCGACATTTCGTTTGCATTATCATGATTGAACTGTGTGAAATTCAAGCATCTCTGTAACGCAGCACACCTTAACGGCCGTCTGTCTGTCGATTCGGCTGAGCTGTGATGTGTGAGTCAAGGAAGAAAATGCAGAAAGTTTTATGGTGCAACAAATTCATGCATACAAGATGCGATTTCGTACAGAAGGAGAGTAAGTAGCAGTAGTCTGACGAGATGATCAAAAATGTTCCCAAGAGCAAGTTGCGAAGCATGACGCTAGTCATCCGATTAATCATTGAAAAGTTTATGTTGTGATGTGAACATATATTCGTATCTAAAAATAACTGTATGCAAATGGATTAATAAGAGAAGAAATGAAATCATAGTAAGATTAGCGCAGACGCTTTTTGACAGGTGTAACAGTCATGGTTTTTTTAATTCAACTAATTGAATGTTAGCCGTTACATTGTGAGTGGTGGAAAGTTTATTATGAGAAGAACCGCAAATAAAAACTCACTTAAAATCAATACTTTTTGATAGTATTTGCGATATGGATTCCCTTTTGTGTAGGAAAATTACTGGATTTAACCCTTTTGTACTATTGACCAAACATTTTTCTATTCTCTACTTATTGCTGATAGGCACTCGAATTCAGCCCTTTCTCTTGTGAGCAAGGCTACCAGAGACAGCCTTCTTTTGTTCCAGTTTGGGATAAAAGGTTTAGAAGAGCGCGTTAACAGCCTGTAACGCTAACAAATTTGCGCCCAACGTGGGCCCATATCGTTGAATTTGAATTCCGATTCTCAATTCTTGAATTCTAGAGGTACTGTGTGAAGAATTGAAAGAGGTATCTGTTTGAGAAAGAGGGTGTGATAGTGTAGTATCAGGTGACAAGAGGTCCGGTTTAAGTCGCCGTATTGACAAGGTTTATACTAGATGCTCTGTGGGTAAGCCGCATTTCGTCTTTAGTGTCCGAGGTGGAATTTTACAAAAGATTAATCTTATAAATTTTTTTTTTTAGTTTTTGATTATATCTTGCTTTTTTTTACTTCTTGGTTTGATTCACTATTTGCTTCGATGATTCCGTTTTCACTACCTACGTGCGCTGGTGAATTTCGATGAAGTTATTGGCTGATCAATTAGTCAAAGAAGAGCTCATATGTGAGCTTGTCATCCGCGGCTTCTCATCTGACACTGTCGACAATATGCGGAAGACCATAAATAAGTACGTATATTGGGACTATCCATTCGACTAGTATACGTATTATGCGGAGCTATCGACAAAGACAGCAGAGGTTGTAAATTTGGTGCCCAGTTTGTCGGGAGATAAGACCGCATCAGCTTTCAGCGAGGCGAAGTTCAAGGTCGAATTCAGTTTTGGGCGACTAAGATATTAACAGGCGGTGACAATTTGGGGGTTATTATTTCAAAGCCACGTTTATTATCCCCAGTTCGAAAGAAGATGTCTTTCCCCAACTAAAATGCAAGGTAGTACTATATTTATTCTGAGAAATTTCCTACGAATTCGTGCATGCTTCTTCAAGCTGGCCCAAATTTGTTTCCCCTCCCCACTTATTTTAAAAAAATGTTTTGAGGACACAATGTATGGACTAGAAGATGGTGTGATTGCTCATAGAAAACATAGAAAACGAGGAAAGCGACTTACAGCGAAGCAGGTGTTCCGGTAGATCGATAAATCTTTTAATTAGAATGAACACGTACGTAAAGAATACTACTGAAAGAAAGCCAGGAATTGTAAGAGCAGCGACTAAAATAAACTTTTGTAGAAGATTGCAAGAAGATTGATGATAGTGCGTTTTTTGAGAACTAATAGTGTTGACATACTTTTTACGGACGAATCATTAGTTGACCTGGCCATTGCGTCAAATAGACAAAACATAAGGATTAGAACAAGTTATTTGAACCCTACTAAATCAATGCCAAGGTTGAAATTGAATGGGTGCAGGAGAAATCAACTCAAGGAGGAAGTTGAGGAAAATGCAACGTTTAATGAACCCTATTACCCGAACAATATTTCACCTGTTTACTGATTTTTGGATGACAGAAGGAAATTCCCAGATAAAAATTTGATCATCTGGCAAAACTGGTTATTACACAAGCTCAGAAAAAATCCCAGAAAACTTAATCGAACTCGTAAGAAGATAGCTGGATTGCCCACAACATTTTACAAAGAACTCATAAAAGACCTTTAAGATGAAATCTTTCAGATTGTTCTATGTGAGACTGGAAGGTGCAAGAAAGGATTCAACACTGGACAAAGTCTTGAAAAATGAACAAATATAAAAAAAAAACGAAAAATATCCAACAATCGAAAATGCCCAAATGGTGAGTTTATCAAGTCCAAAAAAAGTGTTATTCCGCTCCTCACAGCAGAAGGAAATGCTGGTGCAAAGCTAGATCTGTGGTCACCGCTGAAAATGCCAGAAACGCATGCAAACGCATGTCCTATAAAAATTTCAAACCGTCGGGTTCGGATGTCATCCATCCGTCTATGCGGAAGAGATAAATTGACCACCTTGAAGCAGATTTAAAGGATCCTTTGGGGTTGCCAAATTTTGGAGTATATTCCGTCGCCGTGGTGACAAGTTAAGGTTGTCTTCATGTCAAGACTTGAAAGATCTAAATAACCTCAACTTCGTTTAAACTGAAATGCCTGAAGAACTGTATGCCTAGGTATCTAAGCAAAAAGGGTGGTAAAGAACCGTGTATTCAGGTAACTGAGGTGCTATGGGTACAACTTATGGGGCGACCCTTCGAATGTTTCTCATTCGTCTCCACTCGACATTCGGATTTGAAGTGTGATAATGAGCTAGGTCCACAAAATAATTCAACTTGGCTTATAGATAGACAACAGCAGCGTGAGGCACTACTCCATTAGAGTTTCGATGCGAGTATTTTCTCTCGACTTCTCGCGATTTCGGAAGAAAATATGAGGTAATCTTTCTTACCTTCTTCAAGGAAGCCTGGAAGATATATGTATGTTAGATCTGACGTTGGCATCGACTTGCATTCACCCGAATGACAGGTGGAATTTTTCTCTCGGAGGGTACATTTTTATTTTTCAAGCAGAAATATTCGTTATCTTGAGAGCTGCTTGACAATTGGTGAAAATTGGAGGGTGTTGCTATTTGTTACGACAGTCAGGCTGGCGTTATGTAGAGATTGCCCAAAAATGCAGGCATTATTGACCTCTGCGTAGTAAGCGTAGAAATAAACAAGGCCAAATTAAGAAGAGTTATTAAGGGCTAATAGCTAATGAGAATGAACTAAAACTATTGCTTTATAAGCATAATAAAGAGTCTGTAGATCATAAAGTAAATTTTTTTAACCAAGGTGGAGTATCTCGTTCAATACTAATTGTGTTATAAACTATTATCTCTTTTTAAAATTTATAAAATTTAACGAATTATAAAAAAATCAGTTAAAATCATTGAATAAATGAAGGAACATTTTTTTTTTTATTTATTCCAACCAAACAAGGCGTACAAAAAAAGTGCAAACAACGGATACTTGTAACGCTGTATTGCGCAAAATCAATTGTTATAATTGAGTTCAACACACTGCTAGAAAGATTTTCAGATACGATAAATGTTTCGATCATATTAAAAAATACTCTATTTGCTCTCAATGCACTCTTAATTAAATGCCAGCTCAAACAATGCCTTCCTGCCTCTACATAAAGGTGTGTTTCCCAACCTCGACCGGAAGAGTTTCATTAAGTGCATCTCTTTCGTATTCCATTAATTACTTAGCACATAATTAAGCTAATTGACCTGCCAACGATTCAGAACTCAGAAATAAGTTATCAAATCAGCTTTTAAATGTCAGCTCATACTTATTTTTTACTGATGGGATGATTGTGTATGAATGTTCTTTGGTTAATTGTCTGGTGACTGTAGTTGCCTGTCATGAGTGCATAAATAATAACAAGGGGAAATTGAAAAAAAAACTAAAGACGTCATTAAATTCCTGTGATTTTGCAGGATTATCATTGTTACATTTTTTAAATAATTTTTTAGATCAAAATTTTTATGTAGTAAACATTGGAAGTGCTCACATGTTAGTGACAATATCAGAAACTCTTTTGAATGAATGACTCTTTACAAACTATAAGCTCAGTTTGTTTGTATTACACAACAACAGCATTAAATAGATACCAATTGTACGTCATATGCCACAATCTATCTACCCTACATTCGCTGCGATGAAACATGGCACAACAAGTATTCAAATTTCAGAATCGGCTTAAGAGCATTAAATTATCACGACGACAAGACGTCATGAAGTATGGTGGATTGTAAAAGAGATGTGTGGGTTGATATTTCCTTATCAGTTGTGAGCGTTGACATTCTTTCATTTTTCTCGATATGAGGAAATTTAAGTGTAAATAAAATGCAGACTAGATTTTAAGCGTATTTTTGTTATTATTATCACTAATGTGATGCCAGGTTTTATCAAAAAGTTAGATCAAACTATAGAAGAGGGTTTTTTGTTAAAAACAAGTCTTTTGACATGAACTAAATTTTATTTCATTTGTTTAAATAAACATAGCAAATGTGTATTTTCTTATGTCTTTTCAAGGTATATAGAAGCAAGATTAACCGCACAATACGTTAAATCTTATTTTCGGTTCCAGATTTGGTGCAAGCACTTATGTACAGCTGGGATCAGTCAAAGTAGTGTGCAATCGCAGCTGATCGTTCGTAACTAGAATCGAATTAGAAAAATTAGAAAAAACCCACACGCTAAGAATTGGTGATATTGTTACGTGAATTGTACGACCACTGTGCCAATTCATTCAATGACAGTACAACAAAAATTGCATGAATCATATAAGAAGGCCGAGAAAAAAGGAAGATGGAGAATTGAGAATTTTACAGGTGACGTCGCGTGTAATTCGAATTAATAAAAATAATTAATTATTTTATTCTATTCTTGTGTTTCTTTCGTAAAGATACAAAGTCAGTTGCCGCGAACCTTAAAGGCACAGCAATGACAAGTTTGATCTGACAGGTTTGTTTTTTTTTTGGGCGATGATTTTCAGTTCGTTTCTCCTTGCAGTACACTATATAACTAGAAGAAAAATGACTAATATCTGCAGCTAGCTGCGCTCTAGATGAACTCACATGCTACGTCTTCCTAATATTATTTCTTCCTTCTCTGCTGAACCATTGAACCATTTACCAAGCGAAGCAATAGAAATTAATAAGTTAACTAATACCTCCAAGAGAATCGAGAGCTAAATAGCCGAAATAATGTCTTAAATTTGATTTACAATGATTCTTTTATTTTCAAATTTAACTCCCTGTCGAATGAAATACATTTATAATTCAGAATGACATGCTGGTATGTAGTTACTCGTCAAAATTCTGTATTATCGAGTACCTTCGCATACTTTCAAAGCACTTAGCCCTTTGTTGTCCACTTCACGGTCTACAGAAGTGATTAGTAATCCCGTATACGAGAACGAAGATTAATGAGGTAAACTTAATAAAAAGAAGTTTCCCCTTTGATGTTTCATGCAAGAATTTCAGGCGTCTAAAACGGAATCAGTATGACAATGAAATTGTAAGTTTCGGTTTGTTCGGTGAAGATGATATTTATAGGTACGGTAGTTTTTTTCTGTTTTGGTAATTGATAGGAAAAGATGATGGTTGTTTGAAAATCGTTCATATCCGGAATTCGAAATATTTACCTCACACGTAGGATTGTTTGTAATTTTTTCAGATTCTTTGGGTGAATCATCTAGTAGTTTGATAGAAATGATTTTCCGGTTGAGCTTGAGGTGGCACTTACTAGCTGCAGTGACATAAAGCATATAAAACGGCATAAACTTCGTTTAAGTTTAATAGCTTTGTTAGACAAAATAGAGTCAACCTAGAAATATGGGTTTACTACAAAAAACTGGCTAGCTTGACACTAACTTTTGAGAATTTAAGATTTGTTTGAAGAAGGCTACAGCCTTCAATTAATCTTACGTTTACGAAGGGTTTAAGATCATCAAAGAAACATTCAAAAGAATTAAACGGAGACAGGTCATTCACATAAAACAAGAAGAAGTGAGGACCCAGGATAAGGCCTTGTGAAACGACGGTTCTGCGGCCGCATAAGTAGATATGATTCTACCCATTTGATAAAATATGAAGAGAATTGGAATTTGTTTTTTATTAGAAAATTGTTAATTGTTTGGAGAAGTTAGTATAGACAGCGCTAACTTTAAGCTGAGCTTCCACAGTTTTAGCAACGAAATTTGTGGAGTATACGAGAGCTTTTGATGTTGAGTAGCTCTGGGCGAACCGTTTTGTTTGTTTACAGCGAGATGTCTTTATTCATTCATGATGTCATGCAGGTATCATTCAAGGATTTCGGAGAAGGATGGAAGAGTCGAGATTGGACGAAAATTATTTACAGAGGTCACATCATATGATTTCGGAATTCGATAAATTATAGCCTCTCTAGTCAGTTTTTAAATCCGATGCAATGACTTTTACCTTAAAATTCAACTGATATTTTTTTCGCGAACACCACCATCATCCACATAGAGTAACAAATAATGTCCCTCTTTTCGGTTCGTAAAAACATCCTTTCAGGAATCCCAAAACAGTTGCATCAGTACAGTAGGAAGGAAATTTATGAAAACTTTTAAGTGTTTTATGTTTCCATGCCCCGAAATCAATTGTCAGAAAAATTACTCCATTAAATCACAGATCTCAAATTTAATTTTCTAATACTCGGCCATTAAATTGTCAAAGCCATTAAATATCCATTTTCGAAATCAGAACATCTCGATCGCGATATAAGCTCCAGATTACAAATATTTTGTGTACACAGTCATAACTGATTCTACTGTCGTAATGATTCATTTCTTTGCTATCTCCATCGATAAACCGGGAATTCTAAACAAATTTCTAATAACTCTTAGCTAACACTAAAAAAAAGCCAACCAGCCACCTCCTTCATCATTTACTTTGCATTGTTGTAAGATATTTTCTATTTCTTCTTCCAAACCGATAGCTGTTTTTGTCCGGACGTTTTTTTCTTCAGCCACTTATAGTTTCAAGTATCGAGCCCGCGTGTATTGTGTACATAGGATGAAGACCCCGACAGTATTAAAGAAAAATAATAATAATAAACCCATCTAGCCGATGAGCAGAGGAACGAGCAACGACACATTCGTGTCATGAATAATAACAAATCAGTGAATAGACTACAATAGTTCGTCTATCAATCAATTTCCCTGGAGTCTACCATCGAGGTCGTATTTTATTTGAATCGGCTTGCACACAGCATACCACACCATCACGCCCGTACATAGAACATATTTCGCTCGACCAAACAACTCGAAGAATAATTCACTTTGGAGCGTTGATGATGCGTCGTAGTCGTCTTCGTTGTTATCTTCGGGAATCATTGAGGACACCTCGAAGAAATTTTTTGTTGTCGCATGAAATCTGACACTGATAGAAATAGAATTGAAATCACTTGAGCCATCAATTCGCTATGAAAAGGGTTGAACAGATTTAGAATGAATATGACGCTAAGAAGCACCATTTCGTATGAACAAATCTGAAGACAAAGACAACAACATATTTTCCTCTAAATGATAAAATCTAAAATTTTCTCCGCATAATTGTCCTTGTGCTCTGATTTGACATCTTATACTTTCACTTTATCCAATGTCATCGCATTCTAAACATCTTCAAATGATGATATGAAGATAATTTTACTCCCACATACCATGATTTTTCGAAGCCAACCTAACCTCAGGTTAAATTAGATTGACACGCAAAGGTCGTTGCATAATTCACACACGACCACGGATATTTTCTTGCATTCTTTCCTTTTGTATTCGAAATGCTAGGTGTTATCGTTTAGGAAAGAAAGGCTTCTTTTACGTGTGTCTCGTTACTGTAAACATTTCAATTCATTGTTGAATCCTCGACGACAAGATGGCTACAGAATTTTGAAAAAAGGTCGAATTGATTTATTGCAGAAGTAGTAGTGGCATTGACACACAGGTAGTGTGAAGTATTAGTTACAGCTCTTTGAATAGACAGTGCTGACATTTACAAAATAGGATATTTGTTACTGCGGTCTTTTCACATATTTGAAGAGTGTCTAAATAATGTAATTGTTTTTTTTTTACATTTTCAACAGGACCACCTATAACTGCCTTTTCAAAGAAAAATAGTATGAAGGTTACGCAAAACAATGGCAAAGATAGTCGGATTTGAATATTTGTAAAAAAAATGTATTCATATTAGTAATGTCCTTTTCCTGCATTATTTGAACAGTTTTGTTGATCTCTCTACTCGTCGGTGCTCAACCTCGTCTTGAGGAAAATTGTTCTCTGGGTTTGTAGTACAGTTTAACTATAAAATAGCGTTTTGATAATCAAAAATGATAATAAAAAAAATAGAAAAATGCTAAAAACTTAGAAAAGGAAATCAACAATTCTTAGGGGAGTTAGCGGGGTTGTCAGCAGTTCGAGGTAGCGATCTATTGGCTTTGGATTCGAGTCCCACCGTAAGCTCATGGTTGTAGTTTTTCATTTTGTGTTGGCTGAAAGCCAGCTACCATAGCTAAGCAATAGTTTCAAAGGGCTCTCTAAGGTTTGAATCCCTTCAAGAACACTAAGCCAACCACCACCTCATGGTTTAGTTACGAATGCCAAGAGGCTATTCGCACTAAAGAGGCGGCATTCCAAAATTACAAGCTATCTCCGTCTGAGGAATCAAACATCCTCTACAAGACCGCTCGCAATACCCTGTACATTCACTATCAGAAGAGTTAAATTCCAGTTTGACCAAAATATTAAAGAAGGTCCTTGTAAGCTAGAAAGGAAGCAAAGGCTTCTGGTCGCTTGTGAACAGGATTAAGAACAACTTCTCCAGTTCCTTCGTGCCGCCTCTTCTTCATGGTGGTAACGTATTTACTGAGTCACTGGACAAAGCTAATCTTTTTGCTGAAATTTTTGCTACAAACTCTTACTTGCCACCTTCAGCATTGAGTCCTCCTACTCCTCCGATGTGCGTTTTCAAGCAAGGGCCTCTATTTCTCCGCACAAGAGATGTATTGAAAATACTCGCCAAGCTTGACGTTTCCAAATCTGCCGGTCCTGGTGGTATTTCGCCCCTAAAACTAAAGTGCTGCGCCTCCGCCTTGGCTAAACCTCTGCGCAAACTATTTTACCTGTCATATTCGACTGGAATATTTCTTTCCGCATGGAAGCTTGCACACGTTCAAAAGGGGGAGGCCTGTGATCCCTCTAACTGTCGACCTATTGCAATCGTTTCGGTTCTGTCTAAGGTATTCGAATCTCTCGTGAATTCAAAATGAATGAAATATCTTGAGTTGAACCATCTTATCAACGACTGCCAGTATGATTTTCGTTCTGGGCGCTCCACTGGGGACTTACTTACATTTTTCACTGAGAGATGGAACCATTGTCTCCATAATTTTGGTGAAGCAATGGTCGTTTCTCTTGATATTTCGAAGGCCTTTGACAGAGTCTGGTACCCTGACCTATTAGCCAAGCTTCGTGCATTTGGCCTTCATCTCGTCCTTGTCAAGTGGATTGAAAGTTTCCTCGTAGATCGTTCGTTTGAAGTTTTCTGGATGGACACAAAACTTGTGTCCACACCACCAATGCCGGGGTTCCGCAAGGTACTGTTCTTCAACCAACTCTCTTTCTTTTATTTATAAATGACCTCTTTTCTTACACTTTCAATCCGATTCATAATTTTGCCGATGACAGCACCCTTGACTTCGCATACTCTTTTGACAGAGATATACACTTTAAACATTCACTGCCACGGATATTTTTTTTAATTTAATTTTTTCAGTATGCAACTAGAAATTTTATCAAAAGAATCTAGCAAAAGATGACGAAGATATTTGAATTCTCTTGATCGACCTTTCTGCGATGTGAGGACTAAAATGTTCATCGATTGAAACATCGAGAAACAAATGTTTCTTCAACAAGTTTAAAAGGGAGCAAAATCTCCTTAATCAGTAAAACAATGCGCACACATCATTCTACACTTCAATCATGAGCCCGAAATTCGAAAGCCTATTGTTCGAACTAGCCACCAGTAGAGCCATTTCCTAAGCCAGATCCTGCTCCATAGCTCATACTGTTCACAATCTCGTTATCTCAAGCCAAAATCCTAAATCATTTATTTCCTGTCGTAAATCAAAGCAAATTTTGAAAGATCGTTAAGCAGCAATTTGACACTATTTGAAATCACACTAATTTGCCGCCTCCTAGATAAATACGAGCTGCCAACGATCTTTTGCTTGTTCAGTTTATTTGGTGACCAAAACAAATTCCCATACAACTGCATTATTATGTAGATATATGACCACTTTGCGGTCGAAACACTTTAAAATTGCCGCCAATGACGCTGCCGCCACCGTCGCTGCCGAAGCTGACAACGTGATAGATATCAAATCCAGTGTTTTCCATGTCGGCCGACATTATATCAAACAAAAACCCGATTTTTTACGTTCGCAACACTCCTTCGCGTATCCACTACGCATACCTTTTTGATCTTATACCGCACCGCTTTTCGTTCTATTTGTTACTACGATACGACGAACGATGTCTAAATAATAAAGATCTTCTGGGAGGTCTGAACGGTGAGAAGCAACCGAACGATTTAACAACAATATTTATTGCATTTTTCGATAGCCGTGCGTTTTATTTAAATGTTTTCCCATCATTGCCACCGCAATCATTTTATTTATTGCTCGAATGATGGGATCATATCGAAGAAGCGACGATATATGTACATACAAGCGGAATGATGCAGTGTTCGCGGATCCTTTTCATAACGATCCGAAGGCCACCCAATGAAGATATGTCGATGGTGTTTTTTGCGAAAATTATTTGCCGATAAAGGACCCGATTTCTCATGAATTTCGGTGTCTCGATCAAACGTGGGTATGTGTCTATAATGGGCCAATATATCATAGCTTTCGCAAGTTGGTAAAATAGAGAGGTAATTGTTTTTATAAAGTCCCGAGAAAATGTCGGCTTAGGCTTTTAAATACTAACTGATAAACGAGTGTAGATTAAAATCTCGTTTAATTTTTGATTTTTTGGTTCCTATTTGAATTTGCATTCATTCTACCAGTCAAAGGATGCTTGGAATATCATCTGTCTGGCAATAAACTTATGTGTCTACCAAAAGGACTGACTGCCGTGCTTCAGGTTTGGGTTACATCTCAGAAGAGGGAGAGATATAAGGAAAACTATGGGATTATGGGCAAATTTGACAGTCTTCTACTCCGCGACCAGAAAATGGCCGCCAAATGCACTCACATAGTAGGCCATATGTACACATATTTGACAAGTTATAACCAAACGCTCGTAGAGCTTAGGTAGCGGAGGAACCAAAAGGAAAACCTGAGGTAGTGATTCTCTCGATTTCTTCTATTTATAGATTTTTTTTTGTAGTGAAATCGCTTCAGTAAATTTCGTATATATGTACGCTTGTTTCTTTTCCTTAAATCTCTCTGTTCTGAGGGTCACATATTACCAACCAACCATGGTATAGGGACTAATTTGCTTTGTAGTGTGACTTTTCGAAATTATCAAACTCAGATATATTTACACGATTGAGCCAATTTGATTGCTTCTTTCTTTTTCGTATTTTTTTCCATTCTAATTTCTAGTTTCATTTATTCTCTCCAAATATTTTAGTCTAAGCCTTATGAAGTGAAGGAATGGCAACCTTATTGCACAAGGGTAGTCAAATTAATTAAATTGCTGAATTTCAAATTTAATTTCTTTACTGAATTTATGATTAGATTTTATATACCACCTTTTATATACTCTGTTTAATTTTGAATTTATTTTCCTTTTTTTCTTTTATTCTTTTGTTTTTGAAATTTTGTACCCTATCTTATTTTCATTCTCTTCTTGAGTTTTTTCTTTTATATATAGAAGTTTATTCTTTGTCTAGTCTCTAATTGGATTTGTATCTGTTGATTTAGACAGAATAAATAAATATATAAAGCGAGGAGGCCAGATACGGCACGCGTACTACAGATTACTGCGTACTAAGGAGATAAATATATGAATACTTAAAAATTTCAAATGATGAAATACGTAAAGCCATTTCGGAACTCGACTGCAACAAAGGTTCTGGGCCTTTATTTTTTCATTGGACTTTCTTGGAGTGTAGTGCAGCTTATAGCACCTTTGTATATTTTTTTAATAGATCGCTTTTGTCTGGAGTTTTCCCATCCTATTGAAAACTTTCGTATGTTGTACCCATATTCAAGAATGACGCTGTTTCGGAAATTACAGGGGCATTGCCATTTTATCTTCAAAATCGAATATTTTTGAAAAAATTGTCTACGATAAATTTTCCCCACTTTATTACATCGTTGAATCTGAATCGCATGCACTCTTTTTTTAATCTAAGTTTGATTCACTTGATCACTGGTGCAATGAAAACAAGTGCTAGGTTATGAAAATCCACGGTCTCACACATTAAGTACTTTCTCGGCAATAATTTGTTTAATTAGCCACCTCTGCTAACTCTTGAAAGTGGTAAGTGGTAATCGCAGAAAGTGTGCTCGATGGTGTCCTCTTTCATCTCGCATCTCTTGTATAAATTGCTAGCTGTCCCATTTTGTTCGCATGAGATGCGGTAAGGCAGTGCTCAATGAGCAAGCCTCTCAAGCAGTTTCTGCTGAGCTAGAGCAGTTTTCTGCTTTTGCTTCGATCAGGTGATGGCCATAATGTCCTGGCTACCCTGCAGTCTAACTTGTTTTACTATTAGGACTTTAGTTTGCTCCATATGCCAGCGTCTAGTTTGCTTGTGGTGTATTACTAGCTCCTGAACCTTTCCGCGCCACTTCATCGGCTTTTTCGTTGCCTATGACCCCCCCTATGTCCTGGCACCCACATAATCCAGATAGGAGTATGCCTTGCCTTTTCATTGAGAGCGACTTTGCTAGCGTTAACAGTTTTTGAAGAGCATCTCTAAGACGTAAGAGCGAGAATGGCTGCCTTCCTGTCGACGCAAATCATCGTAGGTTTGGTTGTTGTTCCACTAATGGATACAACTGCCATGCGTATAGCATATACTTCACACTGAAAGACAGTAGCATGGTCTGACAGCTGAGGTTAAAGCTCAAATCCGTAGAAAAACGATCGAGCCAGCTCCTGTGTCCGTCTTTGACTCGTCCGTTTAAATCCAGGCACCACCATCGGCGATAGCTCCCTTTTTCTTCTAGTCTATTCCTGTGGGCATCTGGACCTTAAAATTCCTGCCAAGATGTATTATCTTTCTTTTGTAGTCCGTGTCTTCCGCAGCGAGCCCAAATCTTCTGTGGTGGCATTATGTAAGAATACCGCGGTGGCCCCACTGATTTGAATCGTTCTGTATGCCGGAACTTTTAGCGCGCATTGCCGCTAAGCTTGCGCTTCTGAAGATGAATCGATCCGGGGCATAAGTCCCAGAACCATTTCCAATCCAGCAGCTCGGGCGGTTCTTAAAGCGCATATTACATATGCAAACTAGTCTTTGCAGTTTTGTTAGCTCCTTGATGTTGGTTTTACTCTCCGCGCTCCGAACGCTCCATAGACCGAAATCGGCATCACTACACATGTGAATATGTAGTAGGCCGCTCTAGGTTTAAGACCCCAGATATTGGAGTAGGCATATCGGCATGCGAAAAGTGCTGCGCCAGCCTTACCTATACGGTGCTTCACATTAGCCCCCAGTTCAGTTTCCTGTCTAGCATAAGGCTCAAATATTCCCAATACATTATGACCATATACTTTCCCGTGCAAACAAACAGTTAGGCTTCGTCAAAAGACGGGCGCTAGGAATTTTCTAACCTGTGGGTCAGAAGATCCTTATACACTTCACTTGTACGCCTTATTCTCGAATACGCTTGTATTAGCTGGAATCCCGCTTTTGAAACCCACAGTAACAGACTCGAGCCCATACAAAAGCAATTCTTATTTTTCGCCTCTAGAGAACTATACAACCTTTACCATTATAATAAACATCCCACTTATGAGTTTCGACTGGGTCATATAACATTATTGACACTTGTATCTAGAAAAATGATGATTTCGGCCTGCTTTACATTCGCCGTGATAAGAGGCGTAAATAGGGTTGAAGAATTAAATGGGTATGAACTTATTGAATAATTGTCTTATAAGCATATTGAAATATATCATTGATTATTTGAATTTGATTCGACTTATGTCAATTACTGAAACTTGCTAAAATAATCATCCATTGTTCATGCTGGGATTCGGACAACACCTGGCACTCGTGAACAATCAGTATTTTACTATACTTCACAAGCATTCAACAACAGTGGATACTACATTCAACAATGTGGATAATTAGTTTTAGCACATTGAAGCTAATATAGAATGTTAACATCTCCCATAGAAAATCCATTAATCCAGATTAGAACATGTATTCGATTGCAATGTTTTACTGAAGCTGACTTGCAATACCCTTCTCCGAACGCCATGGATGCTGCAACATCTGAACAAGTTGATGCTATGAATATGAACAAAATCGTACAGTCCGCGTGTCTAGATTACAAATTAACGCTGAAAAAACTCGTAATCTGAATGGTGGTCCACGGAGCATGAGCGATCATAGCTGTCGTGCGAAGAAGAATTGATTAGCACCTCCTTGCACACTCATTTCTACGGCAATAATTTATATTGATCGATGTATGCGCGAATTGCCGATGAATGATTCACATCCTAATTACAGTTGTAGAACCGTGACGAAACAAGTTTATGTGTGCAATTATACATGCAACGTAGATCAACGAGCATGGCAATAGGATGCTCAAAGATATGAGGAGACATTAGTGCAAGCGCGTCTAGATATGTACTACTGGTAGTTGGTCCGTAATTATATTTCATTCGGAATTGAAGTAGAGAAATGAGGTTTTTGGAGTTATAGTATTTTTACTACAGAACCTTCGGTCAAAAAACTAGTCCAAAGCAAAAAAGCCCTTAATTAGCTTCTTTATTATTTCTAATTAAGGCTCCAAAGCCACCCAGATGTTAACCTACTTCATACTAACAATAGCCATAAAAATTCTGCACTTTTCACAAACTAAGATTCTGTCTATGATGATTAAATCCAGGAAAAAACTGAAACGTAAACACTACTTTCCAACATGCTCTCCCCTATCAGCAAAAAGAAGCGAATGTCTAGCTCAACGAGTAATTCAAAGTGCAGACGGTATAAATAAAAAAACAGCTGCAGCCTCCTGACAACAATAACTCCAATGCTAGTTATTAAAGAATTCCTTTCAATGCATCTCTGCAGTTCTCCGTTGCATTTCGTATCAAAACAACTGAACTGAACTTAGTCGAGCACTATCTTTTCGCAGTTGGCATCCTGCCATCAGCCATACATTCGTTTTCTATTTGGACTTGACGTGACGTTCCATTTATCACTGGAAATACAGAAATTCACTAAAATTGATACCCTTTAATGTTTATTGTCCAAGTGGGAGATATTTCTTTAAGGCAGAATTTGTTTGGATTGAAATAGGCAGGAAATTTAATGAGTTTGTTCTTTGAGAAAAGTGGAATGGAATTGCATTGGAATTATGATAGTTGCAAGGGAGGATTATTATAAATGGGACAAATTGTTTATAAGAAATTTATTTTAGAAATTAAATAGTTAGATGTAACGAATTACGTTACAAGGATTCATATTTTCATTGAAGATTTACTGATAACTATGCAAGAAAGCAAGTAGACACAACTGACCTTAAAAAGTGGAGCTAAGAACAAAAAAAAATTAAACGGAAACTGACTTAATACTATTTGTGCACGTTTATAAGAAGGTGAAGACAACAGCCGACAGAATTTTTCCGCTAGCATTCTTGCCAGATACGATTGAAACGCTTTTCAGCTTAATAAGTAGGCCACTCAACCCTAACCCTTAATCGTAGAAAATTAAAAATGGTAAAACAGAAAATTAAAAAGGGTTTCACTATTTGAAATAAAAGGAGGAGAGTAGGAAAAAATTTGGTAGGAAAAAAATATTCGTTTGAAACGGAGAGAGACAGAATGAAAGAGTATTAGTTTATGAAAGTGAAAAAGCATTCGTTTAGAAAAGAGAAACTATTTTTCTGGAAAAGAGAAAGTGGTAGTAGACATTAGAGAAAAGAAAGAGGTAGAATGACTGAAGTTGCTGAAAATTTTGATCAAATTTCCGAAACCACATCGATACAATTGGCAACTAATCAATTCGGCCCAATTGATAGACAAATGAAAGCTAGAGCAAGAAAGCAAAGTGATCCCACAGCAATCAATTTCGGGATTTAAAGACTGTAGTTGTTAGAATCCTAGTAAAGCGTCTTATTAAAGAATCTTAGAAGATCCACTCTGCTTCTGACCTCACTCACAAGTAAGACGAAATAGGCTATGCTATTCACAGCCTGGGCTATCTCAAAGTCCCAGGTGTGGCCAGGGTTGGTTGTTCATAGCTGGATTTGAGCTAGGGACTACATTCGCTAGCAGCCGTCCCTCTACAAAACGAACGCAAGTATACCTGTAAAGGAGAGCTCAATGAAATAGATACATGTCATCGTGAAATAATATCGCAGACTCCACTGTACTGATAGGTATTAAAAATCTGTAAAATAGATTACATATAAGTGTATGGCTATAGGCTTTAGTGAATTGAATATAATGTGACGCCAGACCAAGTCGAGCTTGTTCAAATCCGATTATCTTCATCCAGACATCGGCCTCTTGTATAACATTTGGTCACTTGATCACCGAGTCTGGTTGTCAGTTTACTTCGTGTTGCCTTGTTGGTGTCTGTAAGGCCGCTTTACCAAGCCAAACAGGCGGATTTGGACATTGGCTTGGGGTAAACTGTCATAATAGCTTATCTATTCCGTTGACGTCACATTCTGTTATAACTAGCTGAAGACGTAAATTCGGGAAGTATACGATGGGATACTAAAAGTAAGTGTACCTACAAATGTGACTATAGGAGGATTCGCTAACGATATTGGTACAGTAATTTCAGCTCGTCATTCCGATGAGGTCCAAATACACACAACATAAGCAACTCGGGTGATTAGTCCTGGCGAGAAAATGCCGGCATTGAATTTGTTGCCCATACGACGGATCTTCAGATATAAATAGTTTTTATTTGTTTTTGTTAACCTAGACAGGAGCACCAGCTGTGATCCCAACGGCTTACGTAACATATTTGCAAAGTCAGTGTCATCATCCTTGTGTATTCCTTTATCTGTCTTCTTTAACCTTAGTATTTCTTCCTGTACGTTTCCTTCTTCCTGGAAATCCGCAAATATATTCCTTATTGTCAAATAGCAGTATCCACTTTTCAAACTACGAAATCAAGAACCTTATTGAGGTGGACGTCAGCATAGCAACATAGCAAAGAATATCTGTTGATCGATTGCGAGACTTCAAGTGGCTGCCTCGGCTGTCATCCACCCCAGCCAATTTTTCATATTCAGTACATTTTCAATGATTTGGGACTCTATTTTATGAATAATTCATTCATATTATGCTTAAATGCCATTGCTGATCTTTTACGGCAGCGTACATTTTTTAAAAATCAGAAAGGTGATTAAGAAACCAAACCCATCAAATTTATCTTAAAAGGTAAGAAAAATCGTACGAAGTGGATTGAATGATATGCGACAAGGTGACGTATACTAATTTTTTAAATTTTGACACTTTAGCTACTATAATTTTTTGCTAAACCTGTCTACCAATAGCTGCTGAGCAGCCCAATACAGTAATTACTGCTGACATTGCATAAGTAGCTCCCTCAAGTAGACTTCCTTTTTCCCAATCAAATTCAATTCCGCCCCCACCATATAATTCCCTAACAGCTGGGTAGTGGCTGAGTGGAAACGTCAGAATATGGGAGGAATTCAAGTGATGCTACGACATATCGTGCATCGCAGAAGTGCGAAAAACACTTCAGCAGCGCGCTCAGATATTGTAGGCACTGTCAAACGAAGAACTGGAGAAAAATTCACCACAAGTAAGAATCCTTATTCAATGTCGTCTCAGCACGAATTTCCGGCTGCAAAGCCGTCACGAACGGCAGAGACAATAAAAGTAACACCAGACAAGAAGTAGACATGTTATCAAGTCAAGTGGTTTTTATTCACAATTTACCTTTTATGGAGTTTAGCTCTTAGAAGATGTCGTATCCGTTTAGTAGTAGGCTTGTAACTCGATAATAATTCCTTTTGTTCCCGGCAGACAATACCGGGCCGAAATGGCTTTTGATGGAACACTGCCAACAGGGTGGGGCAACAGCAACACCTATTTTCCCGTTCAACACCACGAATTTGTGAAATCACTTAAGCACATTTCCTAGCACTTGATGCACTTGTACATCAAAAACACCACTCGTCGGCTAAATGAAAACATTACACCTTCCTTTCTGAAGCGCTCTAGCACCTTCCTTACTTGTATGGAAACAATAAAACCAAACACACAAGAGCCTTTATACACAAAGTGAAAAACTTGCTTTCGCGAATGAGCTTGAACGAACAGATTGAGTACTCCAAGTTCTGCTTGTATTTCACACAAATCTCCTGTTCAGTGCGCAGCGACATATACTCGATTCGAAGGTTCTGTTACTTTTGTTTATGATTTTCGGTAAATGCTCAGATACTTAGCATTAGTATCGAAATAATACGTGTAATTACTGAACAGTATACGAAAAACAATATTTACTAACACGCGCGGATATTTTTCGTGGATAAGTTGAAGAGAAAAGACACTTTCCAGCCGAAAGAGATCCAGAGGAGCTACTCTATGAACTTGGAAGAAAGTGAACCGCAACCCGACATACACAATGCACCGTAGACAGGAACTAATGATGGCGTCGGACAGTGAACCCCGTAATGGTGCCAATGTGTTTCGAGAGAGGGTTGCTTGGCGGCGCGGCAGAAACATTTATTTCACCTACTTTCCCTTCGCTAACGAAGGGAGCAGCAAGTGGGGTACGAATAAATTTTTAAAGAAGAATAAGATGCGCGCAAAAAGTGTTACCACATATTGGTATTAATCTAGAATATTTCTTCGTAGATGCAGTACTTGAAATTTCAGACTTAGCGGATATTACTTACATCTTTTTGATGCCTTAAAGGTTTTTTATTTATTTATTTGTGTATCTGTGGGTGCACTTTTTTAGGTATAGAGCAAAAAATTAAGATTTTTTCACACAGTTTTTGATCATATGGCAGCACCCGGTTGCAGCACGGAAACAGCGCATGCAGGGGTTAACACTACTATTAGTTGTCATTCTTAGCATGAATCACCACCCTCTCGGCAAATACATCCATCACAAGTGCAGCACATTGCTTGGGGTGGTAGTGTTGCAGAGCAGCAGCTCAGCAGTCGCAAGCAATACATTAATTTATGGCTGAGCACTTCCCGAGGTACACGCACGATCACGATACAAGGAGGACTTCATCCACACGCATCGCCGTACGTCCGGTCATTATTCGCTGATTGCTGAGTTGCTTAGCTACGAAGTGTTTACGTTGGCACGTTCAATGGTAATTTCAACAAATTTTCAACGGCCGCCCGCAAGCAGCTGATTTGATAAATACCGCATTAGCTCCTTAAGATGTTTTCAGCAGTGGCTCCGTTAAGATTCAAAACAACACATGCGCTCCACAACTTGAACGATTCTTTGTGCTTTCGACCCCTGTAGCAAACGCATACATCTGTATGAACTTCCATCATACACGCTCTGGCCCAAAACTAGCTGAGGTAATTGCACACAAAGTCAGAATGCACTCGAGAGGGTAGATCGCCCAAGTGAAGTTTTCCGAACCAGCTGTTCCTTGCAGTGGGAAGAAAGGTTTTTGTTGTCTCCTTTCGGGGTGCTGGGGTGGAGTACCTATGCTGTCGAATAATTATCTTCGATGTCTTACATCAGAGAAAAAGTTGGGGAGATGCAGTTCCGGTTGCGTACAAAGAAAGTTGAACTGGAACAATGGAACCATTTGGTGATGTATTGAAAGTTCTGAGTATGTTGAAACGAATTTGGGTCAGAGTTGTTTTCCAGAAAACACAATGCTATAAAAGTGTTGCATAAAATTTAACAGTGCAGATGTAATTTTCCCGTTTCTAAAGAGAAATGTGTCTATCAATTCACATGAAAGCTGTAAAATAAAAGTCGAAATTACTTGGAACATAATGCTGTTTTATGTGAGGACTGTTTGTTAATTAGGTTGCAGCAGGTGGCGCACTAATTACTTCAACGGTATGTTTTACAATGTTTCGCGAAGCATATGACAGTAGGCAATTTTCAGGAGATGTATTTAATTCTACGTTCAAAAGCAGTGCCATATTTTTGAAATTTTCTCGAGCCAAGAGGAAGATTTCAAATTTACAAATTTTTCCGTTTTTTTTAATGCCAAAAGTATTCGCCAATATAAAAAGAAGTGCATCAAAAATATAGTTATCAGGCAACAATAACTAATAAAACTATAGGTCAGGTTTTCTCGGCTGCCGCTAGGTTTCGCAAAGACTTATTGGTCCGTAAAGATACCAGATAAGATCTGGAGCTTTAAGGTTGAGTCCGAGTGGCAATCGAATGGCCCAGACCTCTTTGCCAATTGTATTCTTTAACTTCTGCTTCGCTACGTGCGTGAGTTTCACTAGCCTAGGATCACTGAAGTTGGGTTGTCTGGTTTTCCCCCGTTTAGGACACTGTCCGGCACACTAGAGATGTTGAATAGTTTCTGATGTCCCAGGCTAATGACCCCTCCTGCAGCTGTAGGAAGTGTCAGGAGATTACAGTTCACTGGTTAAGAGTCACAGTTTGATGGTGTGCAACTATAGCACATGGCCAGTAATGATGACGAGCAGCAACTTGCAGTCAGTACTAGTTAATGCGTGTATGGATTTGAAATGATTTTGGTTACCCAGCAGGTGTGAGTTGTTCACTATCTGCACACCGCAACCGGCACCATATTGGAGTCAATCAAGTACCCAGTAGCCGCCCCTCTAATAAAAAGGGACCACGTATTTAGTGTGCAACGTGAGACTTAATCTATCATCACCCAACCTGACTGGTTCTATTTCGGGAATCTTATATTTCCCTGTTAAAAGTACAAGATCAGTTTAATTAAGGTTAATACCAATGCTAGTCTCTTACTCATTAACCATACCGAGAGCATAATTCATGAGCTGACCAATGGTGTGGGGGCTATCATCGGCATAGGTCACAGCCATTAGTGCTTTGCTCTCCAGCCTTCTTAAAATCACAAGAGATGATATAGAGCTTCCCCTTGGAGTGTCGCTCATTTTCCTTACGAAGTGAGGTCCTGCCCATTCCACTAATATGAACCTTTTTTCAAGCATGGAGGGTTTCCATAATGGTTGTTATATGCACAATATTGTGTCCAAAGTAGTGAAGTACCTTTTTTATTTCAGGAGCTGCCCTTCGATTGGGTATCACCTTGTTGCGGTGGCCTGTGTATCGCAATATGTCACACCAAGAATTCCTGGCAAACATGATGATGAATCCTATGGAATGTATTACTGCAAGTTGCAGCCATACTGAGTCTGTAAATTCACTTGTGCTGGACGTGCTCAGTTCGGCAAGGGCTCGAATTCTGCAGGCTTCAATCCCATATATGACCGCAATGGAGGACGTTGGTTGCAGTCGAAGCTCACAGGTTGCCATTGTGGAAGAATACATAGCCAGCAAGCTTTCGAGTTTGCTGATAGCATCCCCACTGGTCACAGATTCCGGAAAGGCGAGTACAGCGTCAGCAAGAAGTCCGACTACAGCCGTACCAGGGAAAAATATGTTTCCTCCCGAATCCTGACATAAGAAGAGGAGGGATGTACTGAAGTAGGCACCTCGGGCTGATGTAAACAAGACGCTCGCAGGTAGTACAGAAAGTAAGAGTGCTCGTCCCTCTAAACTCTGGAAACCGGTGGAGGTTCTCAGCAATGTAAGAAGCGGCGCAAAAGGGGCAAGCAATCGGCGAAGGTGGGCAGTAATAACTGGAAACTAGCTGTCAGACAGTGAAACCTCTTAACCTTCTTGGAGTAGCAAAGCAAAGGTTAGCTGGTGATGCTAAGACTGTCAGTTCTAAGGAGAAATATCCTAAACTGATGACTCGATGCAAAGCCACGCCGACTGGATATTGCGAAACAGGGAAAGCTTTCAACCGTCGGCATAAGAGGCCTTTGTACAGGAAGTCGATGCGTCCCGATGTAAATCGGAGATCAGCGCTGACGCTGAAAGGTAAGGAGTGACCGGCTACACCGGAGAGCTCATCGTTGTGATAGATGAGTCATAAAAGGATGGCAAACTGAGTGATGGTCAGTGCGCCATTTTCAAGAACGAACTGTGGGGAGAGAGAGAGAGAGAGAGAGAGAGAGAGAGAGAGATAGAGAGCGCGGAGTCGGAACCAGTTTACAGCTTCACGCAAGCGAAGTTTGTGTCGGTCACCTCCAAGTCACCTGCTTCAACCAAACATCTAAGAAGTGAACATACGAAATAATGATTTTGAGTAGAAGTAACTTATAGCATCCAGATGTCTGTACGAGGGGATACTCCACAATTTACTATATTTTATGGACGCATCGTAATCTTGCGGAATCCATGCTGCTCACGGCCAATTAATGGACCATAATCGTTTTTTTTTTTTTTTTTTTTTCCTCCTTCCTTCCACTCTCTCCATCACTCAATCAGTATGCACGGTCCGTGTGCATCAACGTATTATCAAAACATATCGTCCTAGTACTTCCCAGACAATTAAAAATTGGTATAAGGGAAGATACAATTGTTATTAATTTTAATCACATTTCATACCTTAAGCTATATGATTGTCCTCATTGACATGTGTCCAGAGAAAAGTCTACAAAAAACTCTGGTATCTACTTCATTAAGGATTGGTGTTTTTGATGTGAGATTTCAAGTGTACCTTGAACTCTATTATGTTTTTCGCTGATTTGACCCAGTTCGGCAATGAATTGTAATATGCGATAGCCTGCTGTATTGGATCCATCTTCAATCTATCTGTTCTTGGAGTTGTAAGAAATAAATTTCTAGCAGTTCTGGTTTCCCGGTTAGTTATCTCCAACACAGTGCGGGGGGTGTTAGGCCATTTCAAATTGTTTCTCAGGATGTTAAAAATCAGTTTTCCCCTTTCAAAATTAACTAGTTGTTGAATATTTAACAATCCTGTTCGAGTGTACACAGTAACTGTTGGTGTTAGAATCGGCATTCTAAACATAATTTTAATTCCTTTAGAAATAAGTCTGCCAATCAACTCAATGTTTTGCTTTGATGTCTGACTCCATAGAATACTTCCGTATGTGATTGTTGAAAGAATGTAAGCATTAAACATCATTAATTTAGTTCTGGTTTCCAAGAACTCAAATTTTCTTAAGGCTGCGATCATTGGTGCGACTTTATGTCTGATGTGGTTAATGTGCTGTAACCATGACATTTTCTCATCCAGGATTAAACCAAGATATTTCATAGATTCAGCTTTTTCCAGACGAATTCCGTTTATCTGAATTAAAGGGTTTATAGGACATTTGTTTTTCTGCTGGAAAATTATGTACTTGGTCTTGTTGATGTTTATAAGCAGTTTGCTATGCCTAAGCCACACTTGGTATGTTTCTAGATCTCTATTAATGTTATACTCCAGAGACGGTTCATCCTTTCCAGAATATAAAAGGAGTGTGTCATCAGCAAAAAGGACCAATTTGCCAGACAGCTGGAGATGTTGGATGCAGTTCACATACAGGATGAATAGTACTGGTCCAAGAATTGATCCCTGCGGTATGCCTATATTGATAAAACGCTCCCGACTGATGCACTGTAATTGTTTTGTCACGATCCGCCTATCCAATAGATAATCTTTTATTATCGAGTTAAATTTCTTGCCAATGCCATATTTTTCGAGACGTTGAAGCAAAATTCTGTGGTCAATCGTGTCAAAAGCCTTCTTGAGATCGACAAAAATAGCTGCTACATAGTTACCTCTATCCAAAGAACTGTTAATGAATTGGACCGCGTCTAACGTGGCCGCTATTGTATTGCTGTGTTCTTGGAAACCGTACTGAATTGGAGCTAAAATTGCTGCCTCATTGATGTGTTGCATTATGCGGAAATTTAAGATTCTCTCAAATATCTTGCTCATTACACTGGTAACAGCTATTGGGCGATAATTAGAAGGATCCGAAGGATCGCCTCCCTTAAAGATTGGTGTTATTCGGGCCAATTTAAGGCAAGAAGGAAAAGAACCTGCTTTTAAGTGACTATTAATAATTTTCGTTAAAATCTCGGCTATTTCATTTTTTAGCATTTTGACGTCTTCGGAAGTTAAATTGTCGACACCTGGAGAAACTTTGGTTTTTAGTTTATCAATAATTTCCATTACTTCACTTGGCACTGTAGGTCTTAAATGAATACTGGCATAACTCTCAGGAATTGCACTTTCACTTTGCTGGAAAACATTGTGGAATTGTTGAGTGATATTAGTTCCAATCATAGCAAAATAATTATTCAATTCTTCTGTGATGCCTTCAGGGGTTGAGATTAATAATCCATTTATTGATAATTTATTAATATATGTTGCCCGCTGATTTACATTTTTTCCTGCTTGCATTAATTCATTAATAACTCTCCAGTATTTTGAACTACTTCCAGCCGATGCTTCAAACTTTTTCGAGTAAAATTCCCGTTTAGCTTCCTTTATCAGTCGACTCGATTCCCTTTTTAACACTGTGTAGTTCTGCTTCTTAACTGCGGAATTTTGATCTGACATGTATATTTTGTAAGCTTTGCACTTCTTTTTAGAAACATCTATAACTTTTTTGGTTATCCACGATTCTTGGCGAACTCTTATATGCTTGGTAGTTGTTGCTTTGTTTTTGGCTTGAGTTAATATGCCAATGAGTTCTTCAAAATTTGTCACTATGTTGCTACGTAGATCATCGATCACATATTTTTTAAATTTGAACTTACAAGTAGTATTAATGGCTATTTTTTTTGGAGGCAGCTTTGCTTTAACATGACTCTTTATTAACAAATTTATAATTCTGTGATCCAAGTCTGGCCATTCATCATCTTCATATGTGGTTCGATCTGCTAAATATGCATTTGTTACGACGACATGGTCTATTAAGGTTTTCGATGTTTGTGTTATGCGTGCTGGTTTAGTCGAATTCAGCAAAATTCCGTTATTGAATGTCAAAATATCATAGTATGCTCTAGTGATATTGGATGCCGTCAGCAGATCAATGTTAGTGTCAGCTAGCGTAACAAGCTTTTCATAAGATGAATAGAGTACATCGATATGATTTATAAATTCAAAGTCATCTTCAAAAGGCGCTTTATAAAATGTACCGAATCTTATTTTTTCAAAATTTAACTCAAGCTCTACTATGATAGTATTGAAGTTATTAGATACATTGACAAGCCTTGAACGGATATTAGATTTGACAAATATCGCCGTGCCTCCTCCACGGCCTGACTCTCTGCAACAAAAGTAGCCAATGTATTCATCGGGCGTATACATTTGTATTTCATTATTGTATATCCATGTTTCATTCAAGATAACTACATCGATGTTGGTTGAACTAAGGTGGACATTTAGGTCATCGATTTTGTTACGAATGCTTCTTATATTAGCATACATTACTTTTAGAGTATTGGTGGTTTGACTCATCATACGTTTAGAAACTATAATCAATTTTATGTTGATTTATTACAACCATCCTTTTATATTCTTGGCATTCGTAACTGTCGGCCCGATGATTTGTGTGGCTATGCCCCTTTTGGGTACAATTTACGCATTTCAAAATACTTTCAGAACACGTTTTTGTTGAATGATTTCCGGCACATATAGCACATACATCTTTGTTCTGGCAAGACGATGTTTTGTGGTTGAAACCCTGGCATTTGTAACACCTCATAATATTGTGGTCCTCAATGATGTAGTGTGATCCAAAGTCGATATTAATAAACTGGTTGACCATTCGCTTAAATAATTTACCTCCCACTTCAATAAAGGCAATCCATTTGCCTGATTTACGTGCCTGCCTCATGTGGACAATTTCAAATTTATCGTTTAAGTCGATTGAATAGTTCAGACCGGCAATTTCATCCTTTAATTCCTGCGTTGTATATTTCTTCAATAAGCCTTTAATTAACAATCGCGGAAGCTTTTGCTTCGTTATTTCAACTGTGTATTCGCCTTTTAGCTGCTCCTTAGCTTTCCTAGCTAAAATTTCAGTATTTTCCAGCGAATTCGACTTGATGAAAAAACCGCCACTACGCAGTGGTTTAGAGAATTCAACTGGAGTTTTCAATAACCGCGGTTTTATTTTTTCCTTGACTTCTCGAATCGTTTTTGCAGAGTCCTGGTCTTTTTTGGGCTTAATTACTACTCCTCTGTTAAATGTATCTTTTTTTGGTTGTTCGGGCATTTTCACAACATTTGCATAAGATGTTGTTGGCTCATTTTTTATATTTCCCAGTTTTTCTTCTATATTTTTTACTAGCCGGTGGGTTGTTTCAATTTGCGACAGTATCCTGTCGTCACGGCTTTTTTTAAAAGTAGCATCGCATTTAGTGCATAACCACTTTACTTTGTCGCCCAGTTTCATAATGTTGTTGTACTCCTGGGTAGAAATATTTATGCAAGCAATGTGATACCACGTATCGCCGCAAAAACCATCACAAGCAATGCTTTGGTGGTCGTCTTCCACCAATTTTCGGCATTTTCCACACTTAGTGCCGACACTCATGCTGGCAGCACTGTTTTTCAATGTGAGCTGAAACAAAACTATCGCAGACACACACCAGTCAAGACACTCGTTCGTAATAGATTCACCGCCAATCACACAAGAAAATAATCAGTGAAAAGAGAACAGTTACTGTTTTACAAAGGTCCCCTTGCTATGAAAAAACCACCAAAAAAGGAAAAATATCACCGAGCTCCAAGCACAAGCTGCGCAGCAAAAAACACCTTCAAAAACACACGCCAAAAAAACAAAATACAAGGTCTTTCAAAACTTTTCAAGTCTGTTTCTTAATTATAAAAGATCAGCTGATCTGACACACGTCTACTCGCTTTGACAGGTTGTCAATCGAATGATAATGATATCATGAATATGACGCTCCACAACTCAGGAGAGAATTGGAAGGTTTGATATGGAACGCTAATTAGTAGCCCAAGATAAATCTTCAGATTTAAGAATGGAGCGTAAAGAAGTTAATTTGAAAGCAAGCACTGTGCGTTCAGAAACGATTTTATGGAGTATGATTGATAGAAGGAAGCTAAGAGTCTCATTGGCCGTATTAAAAAAAAATGCTGGAAGACTATACAAGCCAGGACTAAATGTTGGTTTTAGCTTTTTAGTAGTTGTTTTTAAAGTCAATCGAATCCAAATAGCAATTAAAGATGATCGATTCCCAGGAAGTTCAACTAGAATTAGAATTGCCAAAGACGACGCATAAACGGACGAGAAAGACAAAGGAATAAAGTCGCAACATGTTTGAGGAGTAGTAGAAATGCTGTCGCCTAGTTTGGCTTTGGCTTTGGTTTGGCGTTTTGGCACTACACCAGTCGCCCAGAGTGTGCAGATCATTCTGTAGCAGAAAGCAGTCTTAAATTGTATCGATTACTTTGAATACTTTGAATATTTTGAGATCGTCTGCGTAAAGAAGGGAGAAGGAGTTTAGGAGACCTGGAAGATCATTAATGAAGATTAACAACAACAAGGGGCCAAGTATCGATCTTTGCGGAACACCAGAGCTGGGATAGAAGGGAGCAGAGGAGCAGAAGGTTCACAGTTACAACACAAGCACGTTCATAAATGTAAGAAGAAAACCAGGTGAGCAGCGGACCATAGAAACCATATTTGTCTAATTTCAAGAGAAGAGGCACGTGGTTGACAGAGTCGAATGACTTAGAGAATGGAAGGAAAAACACCAGAAACACCATATGGAAGGAAAAACACCAGATGCGATGCTTAGGTTGAAAATAGTGGACAGGGGTACACAAAGTAAAGAAGATAGTGACTTAGTTAGTATATTAGGAATACCATCAGAGCCAGAAGAAGAGTTAGAATCGAGACCACTCATTAAATATTCAACTTCATAACAGGACTGTTTCCGGAGTCATAGCAGGGCGATTACAGCGGAGGTTTCACAGTTTTTTCTGATCAGGTTTTTCAAAGTCCCTGGAAAATTGCAAATTGTTCATGACATTCTTTTGATCAGATTAGCGTCAGCTGTTGACATTCTTCACTGAAAACTTATTTCCGAGTAATTGCGTTGTCTAATGCAGATTGAGTATTTATTTTGCAATTTTTTCTTGAGGTAGAATCCGAATATGCAACATGCGACAACATTGTGAGTTTTCAGGAACTATATAGTTTCTATTTTGTAGTGGACTATGCCGTTTGAACCCACACATTGATATCTAAATGGAGGGGGGTTTGCCAAACTTGAAACGTTGGGAGTTTTTTTACAACCGGAAATGAGCTTTAGTTTGTTAGTCAAACGTCGATCTTTTATTCGAGTAAAAGTTTTTCTTAAAAATGTAAATATATGAGGAAAAAAATAATAAAATGTTGAACTAGCTAATAAAAATAAAAAATAATCATGATCATAGTAAATAATCATATATAATAGTTGTATCAAGCTATTTATTCTACAGATAAAATACCTTAAAAAATATTTTTGATTTAGCTGTTGTTTTCTTTTGGGAAAAATGACAGGTGAAAAGCATAAGAAAAAACAAAAAGGAAACTTACCTCAATATTTTCGGTATCGAAATATGACAAAGTTCTCTTGGTCAATTCAAACCATCGTTGTTTATAATTGACAGGTGTAAAACGTTTTTTATTCTGTGCTCGTTTCATCATCGAACCACTTATCACAACATCATAGAGGCGCTCCGCCATTTTTTGACTAGCAGTTCGATTTTTGTCTTTGAACGTCGGTTTCTTGCCCAGACTCATTTTTATGACTTTATTTTATTTCGTTTTATCACCTGAGGACGACAGTCAACTGACCTACGGGCACCTGCTGCTATTGAACAATAACCATTATGGCAACAGCAGTCATTGTAATATGTGTGTAGGCACTTTTCGAATGTGTCGCTTGTATTGAGATGAGTGTTTGAGTAACGAAAACATTAAGAAATTTTCCAAACAAAAATACTATTTGGGAGCCATTTGAGAAAAAAATGTGAGGATAGAAGAGTTGCAAGTAAGAGGTATTGCGGGAGGGAGATACTATAAATGGAACTCCATCATAATAAAAACATTTGTATGAAAACTGTGATCGGAGTAAGTAGAAAGGTCATGAACTGTCAAGGTGGGTATATTGTTTTTTTTTTTTTCTTTGTTGAACCAGTCTTTCGATGAATCTGGGTTGGCCTTATCCTATCGGCAACTGGCCATCGGGTTCGACTTGTATGGGTATATTGTAAACAGATCATCATAAATAATATTTGTTTGCTAGCTTTTCCAGAGAAATGGGCAAATTCTGTTGCTGCTGCTTTTAAGAGTAATTTGATAACTATATAATTGGCTTTCGAAGTTAACTTATTTACATTAAATTAAAATACAGTTTTTAGTACGAGTTCAACTTTATGTCATCATTAAATCTAGTTTACATGTGCAAATTCAGTTGATTGATTTTTCAAAGAGTTCTTTATAATTTCTTCATTTTTCCCCTTTCTTCGTTTTATTCAAATTGAAACTTTCTTTTGAAAACTAAAACACAAGTTTTGCAGCTTTAAATGCTGTTAAAGTTTATTTGAATGGATTTTCGATCAATGAAATAATTTTAATTCAGAATAGTATTACACACTTTCTGCTTTTTGTATGATGTCCTAAAAGTAATAAAAAAATATATTTGAACGTGATACAGTTATGAGTTTAAACAGAAAATTATTGGTCACGTAAAACAGAATAGCAACTCAAAGCTAAAAATTAAATCGAAATATTGCAGCAAAATTTGTTACTTGAAAAATGAAGCTTTGGATTTTTGAATAATATATAATTTATCAAGCGAATTTTTATTAGTTAGCGTTTTTTCTACCTAGTTGGTTTTCTCAAAATAACACTTCTACAATTTCATAATACATTTTCTTTGGGAGTTGACGGCTTTCAAATATTTAATCTACTTAACTTTCTTAAAGCTGAATGAAAGCTTAAGTAGCTGAGTAGCTAGAGCACTGATTCCTAGCTTGTGAGGTCCGTGGTTCAAATCGAAACATGGGCTTCGAGTTTACATGGTTCCGAATATAAGTAGAGTAGAGTAACCATTGTCTCTAACAAACGTTTTTATATCGTTTGCTAGAGACAATTGTTGATTCAATATATTTCACGATGGAGCGTTTCATTACATCGAAGGAAGCTGTAAGAATTTCATTTCACATCAGCGAATCTTCCAATGCTTACTGACCAAGAATGTTAAATAGCGCTTGAAATATCTAAACTCCTTGCTCGATTTGAGAATGGCGCAAGCAAAATGAGCTGTGAATGACAATTTTCTGCAGACAAAATTATGCTTGTATCTGCCGGTCTCAAAAAATACCACGGAAAATAGCAATCACAAGAAGCGAGTAATAGGAATCACAGACAGTGAGCAATAGCAATAATAGGCAATGAGCAATCACAATCAAAGAGCAATCACAGACAGTGAGCAGTTTTTCGTACGCATGAAACTACGATCGCAAATTTGATTCAAATCACTGCTACTTTAGACTGCGCTTTGCTTTAACTGCTCTCTGCGATCAGTGCTCAGTAAAAAGAGCAGTTTAGAACATTTCTAGCGCACAGCTTTTTACATGATGTTTCGGGTATGCGACGGGTTGCAGCGCGGCTTATGCCCAAATTGTTGAATTTTCTTCCAAAAGAGCATCGCAGAACTATCGCTGAGTAGATGATCTCTGCGGACGATTTGGATATTCATCACACTATTACATGTGACCAGACTTAGGTGTACAAACATGATATCGAAATAGCTCAGCATCCACATGAGCCAACACCCTCAAATAAAAACCACATCAAAGTCGCTCTGACAAGGTGATGACACATTGGACTCTTTTAGATTTCAGGAACTAAAAGGTTGAACTAATGCAGGCTCCAATTTTCAGAAGATTTTATCCTCATCAAAAGTTCCAGATTATTAACGAAAGAGGACATTTGTATGACAAAGAACGGTGAAAATCATGGATATAGAACAGGAATAAAAGTGTGCCCAGGACGGAGCCTTGACCGACAATACTTTTCATCTTAAAACGAGTGAATACAATCTCTAGCATTAAATCATGGAGAAACGAGACAAAAGTAGAATACCATTTTTTTTTGAGGATGAACATGACTTGCACAATAAATGGGAACAATAATTGACAAAATATCAAATCGGGAAGTAAATTGTAAGTAAACTGAAGGACGAGAGGAGATTAAAGTGAACTTTCCCCAAAGTAGATGCGTAGATTAAAGTGGCTGTCGATCGACAGAGGCCTGCGGAAAGACACACATAGATACAAAGGAAGCCCGCGGTGATACCGCAAAAACACTTTAGATTTCGTTCTAACGAGTCTCATTCTTGTTATGAAACAAAAAACGGTTGGGGTGGCCGACTTTTGGAGCAGGCCGATATTGGAAGAAATAACCCTGCTTCCTTTGACAAACCGCACTATTCGCTTTAGTTCAAGCAAGGATAGTCCAGTCAGATTTGATTTGGTAGGGATTTCATCAGTAAATGAAAATGGGACTGTAAATACCAAACTCACAGTCCATTTTGTAAAAATGCAAACTTCAAACTATTTCAGTAATTCCTTTTATGAAGACTAAATACTTATCAAGGCAGAACTTTCATACCTGAGATCTTCTGTTCCATTTAAGATTTTTTTTACCATTTAGATTTTCAGCTGGAAACCTATCCAATATCATTGCTAACTATTCTATAAATGGTATATCTTCGCCACGTATAGTTATGCACGTTCCGACAATTGCTTCGTGAGCATACGAAAGAATGCAAATGAACACGCAATCTACAAGAAACATGAAAGAGGCTGAGCAATGTCGCCCGCTGTGAGTGGCCTTAACTTCAAAGGTACTCTACCCATAGCTTTTAAAACACTAAAAATTAGCTTTTTCTAAATTAAGAAAAAAACAATTTCTCACTACAGAATTTCCTAAAGCTCTTGTTAGTGGGGCCATAATTTAGACAACAATTATGTAAAGACCGGTTTCCGCCCACTCGATTCCAATCCAAATTCTATGACCGAACATACCACCCGCCGAACGCAATAGCCGGCATGGTCACACTGTATCGCATTCCATGTCATGTGTACTTCTTGACAGTTCAACATCTGCCATTTGTTTATTTATTGTTTTTTTCTCGACGGCGGCCTGATGCGTTTTCCGACGCAAGCGCACGACGCGACGTCCATCTGTTTGTTTTGTTTACTAACAAAGCCATACGCAACAATCCAAATAGATACAACCGGTCTCTATTTTCGAACCAAATAGCCAATTTTTGAAGCACCTACTAGGGGCATGTCTTGCGATATAAACCAAATAGTGAGTGACTAACAAATGCATTCCAACATGCTAACTTCACAAACATGTAACGACACATCAAAAAGTGAACACAACCAACAATGACAGCATTGAAATAAATTTAAAATCGAAGGAAAACGCTTCCGAATAACGTTCTCGTGCTCACCAGAACTTCTTTAACGGCTGATCGCCTTAACGGGCACGATCTGAACATAAAACTTAGCACACAACTAAACAAGCACAACACAAAATCCAGCAACAAATTTTAACAACCAAAACTAGCATGAAAAATAGCGCGAAATCCAACCGAACGTCAAAGCAGCGTCGCGTCAGAAGGCGCACAACATAACAATCAAATCAAAAGACACAAGCCACAAGGTCTCTAATGCTATTCAATCGACTATCATTAGATTATACCGACCGAAATGTTACGAATTGGGCCTTTTTTGGAAGCAGGTGAGTTTTCCTGTCGTGGGCGCGCACCTGCAGATACATAGATGCGAGATAGAACGCTCTCCGTCAGTACCGTCGCTTCCGGAATACGAGATTTTAGCTTTACTACATCACAATACACATGCAAGTTTCTTTAGAGCATAGATTGCACAACATTAAACTAAACCGACACATTTATTACCGGGAAAATAATTAATTACATCGAAAATTTGTTCATTTTACGGGAGTAAATCCAATTCGACCACAAATCACACACGCCATGACTTTCAAACTGGTCTGAAGCTGGCTTTGATTACAGAAAATTGTTGCTGGAAATCGACAGCTGTCAAAACGTCTGGTGTGAATGGCAATTGAAAGAGGTGAAAGGGTTTGAGCTTGGGGTAGGAAACGAGCAAATCGGTTTCGAATCTTTAGGTTTAACTTGAAAATCTAAATTTAGTCATGTTTGGAGGGAAGCTAAATGACGGAACATTTGCTTGAGGATATCTTAGAGGTAATATCTCTATCAGGAAATCCCAAACATTCAATTTAGTAACTATATATAAAAACTTATAATCATGTAAAGAAAAACTAAACATCATGCATCTTCAAAATTGGTTTCGTGTAAAAACTACTTATCTAGATTTTTATCGTGATTGTATCATTTAAAAACTATACTCACCAATTTATTCACCAGCTTCTTCTTTGACCCTCTTCAAAGCTACCAACACGACCCAAGCAAATAACCTTATCAGCTGCTGTCACCACTGTCACCACGTATAAGCAAATAGCTGTCAAAGTTTCCCGGTACCAATTGGCTGGCTATATGTTTGCCAGTGGATTGCATTTTAATTCTACTCTAATTCTAATCTGCTTTGTTCGTCGACAATACGTGGCAGGTTGACTGCAGCATTCAGCTATCAGTCGATGTTGAAAATATCGAACCATGGATACATACGCTGCTCTACAATTCATCCTGTTCGTGGGATCGGCTCTATTCGTATCGCTGGCAATTACGGTAAGCCTTGTGTTATCAAATCGATTCATTATGTTACACTATACATGGGGTTCCAGCTATTCATCATACAAAAGGCAATTACGAGTCCCTATCCGATTATTAAACGCCACAAGGAAGAAAAATATTACCTCGATCCTGATACTGTTCAAAATATGGAATTCCCATCAATTGAAGACGAGCCTTCGCTGGATTTGAGTGTTGTGGTCCCAGCTTATAATGAGGAAACTAGACGTAAACTGCTTATATTGTTATCTAAACCAAAAACTAATTCGCTTCATTGTAGTTTCGAAGATGCTCGATGAATGTCTTGATTTCCTGGAGTCCAAGTCACGAGCGTCCCGATTCCAATATGAGGTGATCGTAGTTAGCGATGGAAGTGTTGATGCAACTGTCTCTGTTGCAATTAAATACAGCCAGAAATATGGATCGAATAAAGTACGTGTCTTGGAGCTACTGGAAAATCGCGGCAAGGGTGGAGCTGTTCGACTTGGCATGCTAAGTGCTAGGGGTAAATACTTACTGTTTGCAGACGCAGATGGTGCCACGAAATTTTCTGATTTAGATAAATTAGATAGCGCTATGAGTAACATGTGCTCAGGTACTGCTAGTGATATGGTCCTTTGCCATTTGGATAATTCATTTGAAATTCACAGATTGGAAACAAAATGCCATCGTGATAGGATCTCGAGCACATCTCGAACAAGAAGCCATTGCGACACGTAGTGGGTTTAGGTAAAGTACTAGAGACCCAAAATCTGTAGATGTAAAGCTATAAATTTCTTTCTAGGACATTTTTGATGCATGGCTTCCATTTCCTTGTCTGGCTGTTTGCCGTGAAAAAGATTCGTGACACTCAGTGTGGGTTTAAGTTATTTACGCGTGCGGCAGCTACAGTGATTTTTGCCAGTCTCCATGTAGAAAGGTGGTAAGTTGATTTTAATTTTTAATACTTATTAATCTTATAAGACACAGGCAAATAAGACTTTCTTGAAATGAGGTATGCAATATGTATATCCTTTCGCAGACCATATTTTAATTCTGGCTTTATTACAAAAGTCTGAGTTTCATTCTTTAGCATCGGGATGACGCTATTTTTCCTAACTCTTTCTTCCTAATCTCTAATAATTGTTTGTGGTTTGTCATTATACCAAAGCATATTTGAGTGTGAAATTGAGAGCAAAAATAACTAAAGCCCGAAATTCTTTCTCAATTTTTGCGTTCTGTATTACCGCATACTCTTGCATCACACAACACACGAGGCCATATTTGGATGCGTCGCTGCGAATTTAACGTTTTTAAGTTGGTGCTTTACTAATCAAGAGCTTTACTGCACTTAGGCGCCTTGTATGTTCAGGTGTCCATTCAAAATCTGCATTCTTCTTTAAAAGACCTCTTAATTTATCTGAGTTTTTCGTTAAGTTTAAGATAAATTGTCTAACATAATTAATCATGCCCAATATTCGCTGTAACTCTTTCTTTTCTAGTAAGTTCCCGTAAGTTTTTCAATGGCTTACATCCTATATGGATCATATTCAATACCTATGTCACAACGTGGCCCAAAAGTTTGACATGCGGCATTTTTAACATTTCATATTCTGTTTCAGGGCATTCGACGTTGAACTTCTCTACATTGCCCAAAAATTAAACATTCCAATCGAAGAAGTTGCCGTAAAATGGACAGAAATCGAAGGTTCGAAATTGACACCATTCTGGTCTTGGGTACAAATGGGAACCGATCTATTTTTAATTTGGTTCCGACACACGACTGGAGCGTGGCGAATACGACCAGATAAACTCAAAGGATCATAGCTATGTTGTGTTCGAGGAAACAAGAATCGAAAGAGAATTTATGTAAAACCGTAATTATTCAGGTAGTATTTTTTCTGTGTGTACTTTCATAATGTATTTTAAGCTCATAAAATGTTTTATAAATACTAAGAACGGAAGTATTAAGAATATTATAACATTAGCTTATGTCGAAATAAGTACACGAATCATATGTTTTACTCAATTCTACTTGCCGAAGCGGAAATTGCGGTGAAATATCAGAAAGATATATTTGACCTATTATACTTTATGATTGCCTCATTTCTCCTGGCTTTTGTAAAATATCTCTTCTATTCTGCACCCAGTATTGAACTTGTATAAAAGGATAGTCGTCATGACCAATTCAAAATCATTTTTCTTTATTAACACTACAACTACTGTTTTAAATTAACAACTGCTTCAAAATAACCTAATGATATTTGCACATGATATGGCTCTGAAACACGCATAAAACTTTTAACTAGTAAATAAAATTTGGGGTTTATACAAAAGCACATAGAAAACAGTTGAAAATAGTCATTGATTTGCGCAATATAAACTTAATTGCACGAGACATGTACCTTCTGTAATTCTAATTGATGGAGCACTGCATTTTAAATGTCAGTGGGATTATAGCTGTGTATAGTTCTGCATTGATTTTAACAATACAGAACCCTGGTCGATGATTGTCATATATCAACACAATTCTTTCCAATGCTTGGTGGTTTATACGGTGGCGGCCGTGGTCGAACGTAATTATTACTGTTGCGAGGACTCTCATCCTGATACGTGCTATTGTTCGGACTAAAAACAAATGTTTTAAGTACTTAGACGGGCAGGTGAAATGATAATAAAAATCACCTCTGCGACCTAACACTCATATTATCGATCAAGAGGTTTGGATCTTTTAGGCTTTTAAGTGTGGTTGTTGGTTGATTACTTGTTTCCGAACATTGTACCATTTGTACTGTTGGCTGCTCGTATTTATGACTAAAACAAAAGACAACAAAAACTGAATAGTCTTTCAACGATAGTCTTATCGGAGAGTAACGATAAAATGAAAAATAATATTCACCTCAAATAATCTTCACAAATGTGAAATATATTATCGAAAAATAGCTCCGATTTGCGGTCGAATCTAATTCAATGGAAAATAAAAATGATAAATAAATTATGAAAAGTGAATTGAGGACCAATCAAAACTCCACACGAAAGTTGAAGCGTAAAAACTAAATTTCAAGCGTAAACCTAAAATCACTGATATCAAATCACACGCTTTAAACAGTCAGTTTCAAATTTGTCAATTGAATTCTGCGAAGATTTCATGAAAAAGTTTAATTTCTCGTCAAAAAAATAAATCAAAACTCCAAACAGGTGTGATAACTTACAATTTTTCATGATGAAAACACAGCACAGCTGACAGTATTCCCATTCCAATTGCAAATATCATTCCTGGAATGGCAATAGAAAACACCAATTCATCAATATAATTTCGTTCTGGGATTTCCGATCGACTAATGCCACTCCATTGATGCATTCGATGCAGGGGGCTTAGCTCGGAACCATGCGGGCCTCTTACTCCATGATTATGATATAATATTTCTGGCGAAATTTCATTGCCGACTATTTTAAATGCGCACCAGTCGAGTTTGAAGCCGACATTTTCGAAAACCTTCTGCACTGATGTTCGTTTGTAGGTGCATGTTGATAGTTTATACAGTGGACGTACTTCCTCCTGAAGCTCCTTTAATCGGTCAGAGAATGGTGAATTGCTACCTAAATGGACAATTACCCTAGAATTAAGAAACGGCTAATGAAATTCGATTTGTTCGATGTAGGCTGTGAGATTGGGTACCCTTCTCGTTGCTGTGGTCGCAATGGAACTCTTCCGCCCATTTTTACTGCTGATTCCATGAAGACAAGATGCAAGTCCGAATCGCTTGATACCCATAAGTCTTTGCGGAATATGTTTTTGAGATTCTCAACGCGACCAGGATCCATAAGATGTACCCAGTCTAAGTTGTCGATTTTCATTTGCACAAGATTTGCGGCTGGCAATTTGTCGGCAATGATGATGGTAAGTGTTTTTTGACGAGTTTCGTAGGTATGTTTGTTCAATGCAATGATTTCGATGCGCACCTTAAGCATAAAAGAAAAATAATTTTCGTGACCTTAAGCATGTAAAAGAGGACGGACTTATTATAATTGTCACCAAGATCTTAAACTTTTATTTGTCTTGGCGCTGAAATAGTATTTTCGAATTTCGTATACCTTGTGGTTCGTTTCTTTCCGTACCTTTTGTTTTAAAAGATTCAAAGATTCAAGGCAGAGCATGAATCATTTTTTTAATAAAACGATACATGTCGAAAGTGTGGTCTTTGTGCTAGTGATTCAGTAAGCTCTTTTTATCGCTTTTTTGGACTACCGATTTCTAAAACAAATTGCCCACTTGTATGGTCAAAGTGAAAGCTACGAATTTTCGAAAAAGGTGACTATTACGAAGACCTGGGAAAAAACTACTCCGAGGTAGTGTGTAAATAACCAGAGTTGAAATGACTGTATACAACTATATATACAACTGGGAATAAAAGAGCTTACACTAAGGCTGCGTTTATGTTGGAGTTGCGATAATCGATAAGAGCGTGATACAAGTGAAGCGAAAATAATAAAAACATGCATTCAAAAGTAAGTGTTTATGTTGGAGTGGCGCTTTGACTCTCTCTCTGTGGTCTTAGACCCATGATGAGAGCTGCGATAACTGTGCAGCTGATTTTCTCCGCTAGTATCAAGGATGGATGATAAGGTTTTAAGTAATGAAATGTTTCCCACGCCTTGTTTGTGGAAGGCCTTCATTGATGTTGTTTTTGATAAACCTATCTTTGATGATCGAATGACGGCAGTGATAATAATGACATTGGCTAGCGATTGCTTTCTGAGGAAGACACTGTTGGATCTCCAAAAGACTAAGCAGTATTAAATAACCACTTTGGCTGCGAGCGTCTATTTCTCCAGCAGACCGTAAAAGGCCCTCAAGAAAAGGGCGTGGTTACTGCGCTTATAGAGATATAAAAAGAAAATTTAAAATGATTGCAACAGCAAACAAGGGAGTGATGATGGTTTCATTATTTTAGGATCTTTAGCACCATAAGCTCAAGGATTGTCGACAAGATATCACGACAGGATAAGTGGGCATTACATCGAGCAGCTCCTAATTGAAGACCAAAATAAAGAAACAACTAAAATTAAATGCGGAGAGAAAATTGAAACGCCGGCAATTTGCACATGATCAAATGGCTTGGAAAAAACAAGCATATTTTTAAAATTTATGTCCTGGTAGCTACAACTATTATTTAAAGTTAACATTTGAAATTTAGAAAGAAGAACAGAACACAGTAGAGGATGCAGTGAAATGGTCTGAGGAGCAGCAAGATCGTACCAAACAATATTATAGACTCTACAACTATAAGCTGTACGCTATCTACCTAGAAGCAGATATAATTACAAAGATAACAGGCAACTTTTATGAGCGAAGAGAAGCCTAATCGGAAAACCCTTTGCGATAGATTTTACGGTAGACCACAGCGGAGAGACTTTGTTTGTGCTGGAGGGATGGCGTTGACCAGGACGCTCAGAACTTAAGATGCCCATTGAATGACATGTGCTTGCGATTGGAGTTGACGAAAAATTTGTAATTTGGGGGTCGGTAGCTTAGCTCGCTAACGCGTCAGTCCGAAGCAGCGATCTACTGCCCGTGGGTTCGAATCCCGCCGTGTCCATGGCTGTATTTGTTCGTCTTGTGTTGTCTTAACAGCCGGCGACTGGGCATAATACCAGCGCTCCATTAATTAAGTGCCACAATAAAGCTTTAGTAGCGACTAGGCATAACACTAGCGCTTTCGAAAAATAAGAAATAAAAAAATGTGGCACTTAAAAAGAATAATGGAATAATTGATATCGGCTTCTCCCATATGTGACTCCCTACCGCCATCGCTAAGCTTTCGCTTCAAAGGGCAATCCCCTGAGCTTTGGCATTATCATAGAAAAAAAAAAAAAAATAGAGGCCAGATAATAATGATGATGAGATGGGCGGGCCTGCGGAAAAAACGTCCCCTTACATACAGCACGTAACCTTAAATCCTGAATTAGAAGTCAAAATGTTAACTCCCTACTCACTGGATTCAAACACCATGAAGAACGTTTGAGGCTAATGTGAAAAGTCCACGAAAATACCAGCCAGTTTAAAAGCGAAAACTCACTGATTGATGCCATCAGGACTGCTCAAGATGATATATTACTAAACTATCTTAAATCATTGTATGATACTATATCTTCAATGGATGTACGAAGTTATTTTGAGCAAAAGAGGAAGTACGCATTATTAGAAAATAAAAAAATTACTGTTTTTGACAAATTTCGAGGTTTTAATCACTAATTTCACAATTTTTACTCTATTCTAAAACAAAGACAACGGTATCTCATCAACGTTCAACTATGCGTAATCGTATACTTTTTGAGATTTGGGCCTAAAATTGAACTTTGAGGTCTATCATTTTTAGATTAAAAATTAAGCACCAGAGTATAGCGACACTTGACATTAATTAACCTAGTCAAAATAACTGATTTCTTTTTCCAAGTCCATACAAAGCAGGTGTGGTGACCTAGTGTTAAAAAATCTAGCTAGTTTGCTGTTGTTGTTTTTGTATAGTCGCCGTTTTCAAGTGAAATTTTTTTGACTAGAGCATATTTTTATTTTAGGTCTCTTTTCTTGACAATTTTTCGGCTTAACATTTCAACCGCAAGCTAGCTGTCACAGCCAGTTTGCACCGCTTCGAACATATTATATTGTGAAGGGATATTTTATGAAAATCTAAACCTTATAAATTTTTAGTTTAATATTTCAGTCCGTTTCTTTTGTTTTCTTGGCTTGAAGCGACAAGACAAACGACTAATAAAGAGAAATATTTACATCATTATCATCATTATCATTATTTTGACGTATGGAAGGTATAAAAGTTCAAATTAAATCTAGCTTGTTTAGTTAAATATTTATTAAAGCTTCGCTAGCTGGCTTTACTGAATATTTACATAAACGTATCATGCTCATACTTTTCAATTTCTTATAACAATGTTAACTCCCATCGAAATCATATTGCAACAATTTCTCATACTTTTAACTTCCATCAGTAGTGTATATGAATAAATACACTATACTTACAATTTTATTCGCTAAATTCTGCGGTGGAGTACCATACAAGAAACCAGCATGATACTCATCACTGTACATATATCGCATCCATGACGGTAAATCGGGATATCCTTCTTTGGAAGGACGATAGCGAAATTGTTGTGTAACGCCCTGATATGTCCAATTGAACATCTGTGGATCAATTCTTGTGGAGAATAGCTCCAAGACGGGAACTTGATCGAATACGAGACTATTACTGTGGCAGATTGTAGCCAAAAATAGAATTGTGCAGAGCCAAAACAGCATTGTGTCTAAAATGAAATGGAAAATTTCAATAATTTTCATATGTAATTTGGAGAAGAAACATATTCAATAGTATACGAGTTTGGATACGAATACCCACGTAAAAAACAGAAAAGAAAATATATCTGTTGATAGTCCTACCTTAGTACTCTTTGCGTCGGATGAAGAAGATATCGATTAGGTTCTTACTAGATACAGTGATTGAATGTCAAGACATTCGCGTTTTTAGTTGTTTGTTTTGAGGCTTGGAAATGAACATGCGCGTTAGGAAGTGGTTGAGGATTTTCCAGCGATATATTTTTTTTTTTTTAAATGTAAAAGAATGAATTATGGTGAAAAGTTGTTAAACAATTTTTGTAGCCGTCAAATATTTCAATTCAAAATATATCTTATGAATTTGTTATAATAGATCTTTTAACGTATAAATTATATTTAACCATTTTTTCTACATCCTTTGTGTTTCTTCTTAACTGACACCTGTGTTTTCGAAAAAAGAAGTCTTAATTATTTGAAGCTATTTTCTACCAATCCGTACATCGAAGAGTTGAGTTGTTGAAGATGCATAATTAAGATTGGCTTTAATTTTTCCATTCGCTGTAAGAGAATAAGTGCAAATCATATTTCAAAGTACAGTGCGGCGATAACAGCACTTCCTTAATAATTTAATGAATAAGAATCCGTATTCGTTTGGAAAATAAATTTGGTGGTATGGTATAGGAGTTTTCCTCGCAACAAATCAGTTTTTCGAATGCTCCTTCAATGGAAATCATCATAAATTTATTACACTGGACGTTCACTTTAACTCTATGACTGTAAAATTATACAATAACATTTGGGAGAAATTTCGCAAAATAAAAACCAACATTGTGCGACATCTCACCGAAGCAAATATGCTCTTTACTACCTGTAACCCTTATTGTTTGATACCATTTGTGAGATATCATTCTTGGGCATAACCACAAAAACATGTCATGTCCTTTGAATATAACGCTACTAGCGATAGCAGTCTTTATTTAGTTCTCAGTGGTTAAAAATTAAATTGACGAATAAAGCTTGTCAATTCTTACATCGTAAGGAACAATCAAACAAGGATCATGCTATTTTGGCACTAGTATTAGTTCTATCCGAAACTGATACCTACGTTATAGCCATAAACTATTCCTTTAGTTCAATGTAAAATTATTATTCTTTTGACTACATGGATTCAGGGAAAATCAGCAGGAACCTCCTGCCTGCCTGATTCTCAGGCTTCAGTCAAAGTTTGCGATTTATTTATTTATAGTAACTTACTTGAATCCGGAACGCTTAATTGCCGTGAAAGGTAGTCTTACTAAAAAAAAAAATACATGCACCAGCCTGCAACCGATAACATATTGAGGTTATGACTAGTTTAGGTATTTTACGGCCCGGAATATTAACCTGCAATACAGCACATACGAAAAAACCCTTTTTTCCATCGTAATAAACTTTTCTTAGTAAATAATGCCGCCAAACTTTTAAAGCAAATCCACCTTAACTTTTATTTTCCTGCTTGAAACTTCACGTGTATTTGTTTCTGACATTACATTTTCAATTCTATTAAACATGAAAAACGCATAGTGCTTCAGATTTGAAGCAATATAACTTTTCAAATATTCTTTGCGCTAACAATTTTGTGGTTATACAAATTTTCACCTCCCGAATGTCAATCCACTAAATGATCTGTCAAAAGAAAAGTAGCATCAGCTTCGATGTCGTCAAAACTACTTTACTAGATGTTGTGAATTAGCCGGCAATATGAGTAGTGTCCTTAAAGGTTCGAAAGAAAGATCTCAAAAGAGACGGAAGCTTCTGGCGCAAACTGTAAGTGCACATTAACACATTCAAAACTCTACTATTAGCCTCCTACCCAATCTTATGTTCACAACCCGATTTTCAATATAATACATTCAGCTCGGTCTGAGTAGCGTCGATCAACTGAAAGTAGTTTTAGGAACTGCGGAAGAAACATGCGTCCAAAAGACCTCTCGTGACGAGGAGGAAGACTGTGCAGCAGCCGCCAGCAGTACTTCAAAGAAGACACCCTCAGAGAATTTGGTCTACAGGGACTCTTCCACGTTCCTGAAGGTAATTACTACCCTCAGCACCTGGTCGCTAGCATACCACTCAACTATTTACAGGGTACACAATCGTCGAATCCTCATAATGATTATTGTCAGCATTTTGTCGATACCGGCCAACGCCCTCAGAACTTCATTCGTGATGTAGGTCTAGCTGATCGGTTTGAAGAATATCCCAAGCTACGGGAATTGATTAGACTTAAGGACGAGCTAATTCAAGAAACAGCGACACCACCGATGTATTTGCATGCCGACGTAAAGACTCTCGATTTAAAGACTCTGGGAACTAAATTCGATGTGATTCTAATCGAGCCACCGCTTGAGGAATATGCGAGAGGGGCGGCAAGTACGACGCCACGTACTTTCTGGTCGTGGGATGAAATAATAAGTACGTATACGTTTAAATAGTCCAAATGGTACAAAAAATACGTTTTATCTTGTTTCCATGCAGATTTAGATATCGGGGAAGTAGCTGCGCATCGCAGTTTCGTATTCCTTTGGTGTGGCAGCTCCGAAGGACTTGACATGGGTCGTAATTGCTTGAAAAAGTGGGGATTTCGGCGATGCGAAGACATATGCTGGATTCGAACGAATATCAATAAGCCGGGGCATTCGAAAATTTTAGAACCGAAAGCAGTATTCCAGCGCACGAAAGAACATTGCCTGATGGGCATTAAGGGTACTGTACGCCGATCTACTGATGGAGATTTTATCCACGCGAATGTCGACATCGATTTGATTATTTCCGAGGAGGAAGAGTTCGGGAGCTTTGAAAAACCGATTGAAATTTTTCACATTATCGAACACTTTTGCTTGGGGCGAAGGCGTATGCATTTGTTCGGTCGCGATTCGAGTATAAGACCTGGTTGGCTTACTGTCGGCCCCGAACTGACCAATTCGAATTTCAATTCGGAAACCTATGGTGGATTCTTTTCGGATAATACAACTACCGGTTGTACCAGTCGTATTGAAGCACTGCGACCTAAAAGTCCGCCGACTAATGGAAAAGTGATTAGAGGTCGCGGTCGTGGATTTTCACGTGGTCGCGGAAGACCAAGATAGCCGAATGAGTAAGAAGCTCTTTGCGGTATTTATTTTCAGATTATATATGTTTGTATGTATCGAATATAAGCTACTGAAGATGAAACTAATTATATATTTTTTTGTTGACCATAAGTTCACATTATAGTATGATATCGTGAAATTATATATATTTTTAAAGGATTTGTATGATGTTTTAATGACTGAACGAGTTTATAGTCTCTTTTGAAATCAGTGTAAATAAGTTGGTGTCCATGTTGAATGACTGGAAGAGCCAAAAAAATTTCAGTAAGTTAGCGTATTTTATATTTTAAGGTGTGGTCCAGAGAAATAGGATGAATAAAAGGCCCAACAACGAAATAATTATCGGAAAGCTATATTTTAGTACGAACCTTTAAATGATTGTTCGATACGAATGACAAAATTACCTATTTATCAGAATACCGCTAAAAATTGTGCACAGGGCCATAGACCATCATTCCGAGCCTGGGCTGCTTTACCGGATGCCTTACGCTATGACAGTACCAATGATACCTTTGGTATTGCGTTTAGGGCTCACACTTTACGTGCTGTAAGCACAAAGAGAGCAATCTGATCACCGCTAGTAAGTGGAGTTTAATGGGCTGCTAAAAAATTAGCTCACTGAAGAATTGGAGGCTCCACCAATCCGAGAATAAGACCCTATGCTGCCGCTACCAAGCATAAAAACGGTGTACAAGGTGCAATAAGGCGGCCGAAGTTTTATATACCAACTGAGCTGGTAAATATGCTGTGTCTATGATACACCACAGAAGGCATAAAATTAATGTTCTCATATGGGAGAGCGAAGGGATGCCAGAAGACTCACAATTAGGCAGGGGGTGGATTATACAATTTTTTCATAGAATATAGGTACATAACACAATCTTTTATAGATAGATTACACAATCTTTTTGAAATTTTTTTTTATAGAAAACGTACAATCCAAGAAAAAATAGCCGGAATGGTATCCAGATCGTTTAACATCGCGTCGACCCCACCGATTTGAAATGCCCTTCAACAAAGTTTTCGTAACTCTGCTTACTTACTAGCGAGGATGCGAAACATGATCGTTGGCTCCTGCGAAAACCAAACAAGCAAGTCAGTCAGGTATCTGGACGTGATCCTGGACACCAAGCTGACCTATTGGGACCAACCATATACACAGGGCATGTTTAAAGGCTCTAGTAGTCGTCACTTTGTTGAGTATGCTAATGACTTACGGTGAGACGAGACGGAGGCTGCTGATGGTAACGATCAATTATGTCTTGCTATATGGCGCCCAAATTTGGGGAAATGCACTCCGAACAGCTCGATCGGGTTAAAGCGTTGCTTAGGCGGGTCCCGACTCTGAACTTCGTGGGCTTGTCGAAGGTGTTTTATTAAGTGAGTCAAATCTCACATGTCCCGCAGTCTGATAGATCACTCGAGGTTCTGGTAACCTTTTTTTTTATTTGGCCATCTAATCTAGAGGGAAAAGTTACGTAAGTTAAATACAATTTCACGTGAATGTTTCTCCCTATTCAATTCCGCACTTATACATTGGATCTACAATTCTTATTGTTTTTTTCTGCCGTGGCTCATAATTACCACGTTCGCAGGACAATTTTCTCTATCGCTTATTTTAACTAAGCGGAGGTTACCAAAGTATAATGTTTCGTATAATTTGCATAAACTGGAGTGCGCAGGTAAAATTGCTGACGTGTAAAGTTAAAAACAATCTCTTAATTTAAAAAACAACTATTTTTATTAAAATATTTTCTTAGTTAACATAGCAAAGTAAAAACTGGAGTTTTATAATACTTATACACAGTAGGATAAAAAAATATAATTTACAAGAAACTTCAACAACTAAGAATCGCTCGAATGAAAGTCTTTATTTTGTTGTTCCTGCAACATACTATAAAATATTGAGTCCGGATCGGAACCCAGTTCTCGCGGAAGACCCTCTTCGGAAATTTTCCCATTTTCTATAACCATAATTCGATCCATATTTTGTAAGCCTTTCAGACGATGAGCTATCAACAAAACGGTCGAGCTTCTAAATGCATTTCGTAGAGCAATTTGTATTGCTGCTTCGGAATCACTGTCTAGATTTGAAGTGGCTTCATCGATACAAACAATCTAAAACAGAAATTTTGTAAATTTAATACTATTTCGTATTTTCCCCAAAAACTCATCATGTACTTTGGAGTTTTTAAGTAGCGCTCGAGTTAGACAAAGTAATTGTTTCTGGCCAGCCGATAAATTCGATCCACTCTTATCGAGTCTACCGTCCAAACCGCCGAGCGACTGTACGAGCGGTGTAGCTAAGCAGTTCGCAATGGCATTCCAAATCTCCGAATTGAGGAAATTTTTCTTAGGATCGAGATTTTCCCTAACCGTTCCTAAAATAGAATTTGCTAAAACATTGGCCAAATAAATTAAGATGCAAGTATTTACCTTCGAATAAAAACGGTTCTTGGGGAATCACTGCGATTCGATCTCTCAGCACTCCAAGAGCTAGGGATCGCAAATTGACACAGTCTACAGTTATTTCACCGGTCGATAGTGGAGCCACACGTAGAAGAGCAGCAAATATGGAGCTTTTGCCAGCTCCTGTTCGTCCCACAAATGCGATTCTCTCGAATGCATGGGTTTGTAAATTCATATCCTTCAAAGACGGCACCAAATGTTCTCGGTAGCTCATAGAAACGTTCTTGAATGTGACGACACCTTGACTTGGCCAAGCGAACGGTGGATTCATACTGCCATCAGCATTGTCCTCTCCCGGGAGGTTCATATACTGATTGACTCGCTCCATTGCAATCATTTCTTGTTCGGTTTCAGCGAAGGCATTCAAGACACCTCCTAGGAGTCCCGTTATCGACAACGCGTAGGAAATAGCCAAGCCAACTAAACCGGGATTCGTAGCCTGCGCTGATGTTATAGCTGCCAGGAAGCCAGCACCTCCGACAAGAAAAGCACCGAGGATTTGCAAGCGTAGAGAAAGCCATTGCTGAGCAGATGCAGAGGTCAGTTGCGCTTTAATACTTTCTTCGAGCTTTGCAATGAAGTCCGAATTGAATCGGTAGCCACCCCTCATAGCACGTATTACTATCAAGCCTTGCAGCGTTTCAGTGAAATGAGTATAGAGTGGCGAGAGAGCGTTACTCGATAAACGTTTGATATCTCTAGATGCATGCCGGTAGGAGTGTTGGATGTTGAAATAAATCGGTATCATTGGAATTATAATAACTGTCAGCCAGGGCATGGCATAAAAGCTGACAAGCAAAGCTCCTGAAATGTAAGCAATCGATTTAGACACCCACTAAAAATGAACAGCAATCTATTTACCCAATAAGCCCAACATTTGAGCCAAGAGAATATTCAAGATGAAAGGAAGGCTATCATCAATTGTGTAAGTGTCCGAAGAAAAACGGTTTAAAATCCGACCAGCCGATGTGATATCGAAGAAACTGAATCGAGTCTGCAGCACAAGACAAACATTCAAAATAAAATTGAAACAAAATTTGTGTATACTCACATGCAACACAGCTGTGAGGAGCTTGTCATGAATAAATTTAGCCGCTCGTATTCCAGCGTAGGCAAACACAAAAGCACGAACCAAAGTTATGAAAGAGTTCGAAACGGCTAGACCGGCATATATACCCAGATAGTACCCCAAAGTATGATTAGTATTCAACTCTTCCTCGAAAATCCAAGATGCGTTCGTGTTATTGTTTGCTTTCCGGGTTTCATCATTGACCCAGTGTGCTAGCCAAATATCGGACATATTTCGCGAAATCTGCATTAAAATTACAAACACGATCACTGCAGTCCCTACGAAATTGGACATTGCTTTCCAATACGTAGAGATTACGTTTCGCGAAAGAGTGCCATACTCTTTTTCTTCCTGAAAATGGCAGCGTTAGAAACTACGAGATACAATTGAATTGAATGCTAACTTCTAGTAGCACACTGTCAACGCTTTTCGTATCGCTATCATCTGTTGCATCATTTCTAGAGGTCATGGAGCTAAAAGCAACTTTTCCATATCCATCATCGTCATCATCGTCGTCGTCCAGCTCGAAACTATCACTAAATGCACTGCGACTAACAGTCCCGTTTTCAACTCGAAGAATCTGCGAAAAATATATTTTGAATAGTGTTTGATGGCAAAGAATTATTACAAACCTGCTGAGCATGGAAGAAAAGTGATCGATTCTCGGTGACTATTAAACGGGTTTTATTGTTTAGAATGCCTAAAATACAATGCCTGACAACATAGTTTGCGACGTGAGCGTCCAGCGATGATAAAATGTCGTCCAAAATATAAACTAGATAAAATGTTTGTTAGTTTTGCCAATTACATTTATGTGAATATTCAGAAAAAATTGTTTGTAATGTTAATTTATAAGCAACATCGTTTGGATTAAAATAATTGGTTTTATAATCATTTCAATTCGATTCAATTAGTAAGTGAAAGATATGCAAAACAAGTGATTTTTTAAAAACAAAATAACTAATAGCAATCACGTCTTTCATAGAATGCACTAAAGAAAGCATTCAACTTTTTGTGTCATTGCAAGCTTAGAAAGATATAGCCAAAAACAAAAACCTGACTGGGATTTTACTAAAAAAATATTTCAGTCTAAGTATGTTTAGCATCCAATTGTGTTTTGCTGCCACAACATATTTTTTTGAAAGTCCAATATCCAAATAAACGAGCTTAGTACTTACTTTCTTTATCTTGATAGATTGCACGAGCTAAGCAAATTCGTGCTCGCTGTCCCCCAGATAAAGTACGTCCATTTTCACCGACTCCAACTTGGTCACCGCCTAAAATTGCTATATCCTCTGATAGAGCACAAGCTTTTATCACAGATTTGTATCGTTTTTCATCATAAACTGATCCCCATAAAATATTTTCACGAATGGTACCTCGCTGAAGCCAAGCAGTTTGCGGAACATAGCTGAAACCTAAAATACAGTTTCTATAATTTGAACTTGCTCGAACTAATTTGTGCTTTTGTTTGCTATACCTGCATCTAAATCTTTGACGCCAATAGTGCCCGATGTTCGGTTTAAAGCAGCAACGATTGCTGATAGAAGTGACGACTTGCCACCACCGACTGGTCCTTCGATGCAAATTAAATCACCCTGTTAAATTTAGAATGGTTTTAGTAAAAAAAGAATTGAAATAGATTTTTTGGACGAGGTGAGGAGTCTCCTAAAATTGCTTATTATTCCTTATTCTTACAGGTTTATACCTACTATTTTTAATATTAACACTTTTAAAGTGCGTACCGTTTAAAATTTATTGATTTTTTTTTATTTACTGTTTATCAGCTATTTAGTGTTCTCAATACAAACGTACGCAGCTTAAAATGAAAATTTTGACAACTTTGCTCTATCCACATCCACTATGCAATACAAGTTTTACGCACTGGCGTTAAGTGAATGTTGAAGCCCAGCAAATATCAACTTTTTTCAGATTAAGGATTATGCTGGTTACCAAACCGAGAACATCATAAATTAAAAAAGTGATGTAGTTGTTTTTGTAAATAATAAACATCGGGACAAGGCTATCGATGTGGTGATTAATATTAGTAATTCCATTAAAATAGCTTTTGTTCAGAGCTTATATGTGAACGAGGCAACACGAGAGGAAAGCTGTATTGATCACGTTTACTCCAATATTAATTCAAGTTCTGTTCAAAAATTTCAATCTGCGGGGGTTGATACGTATACCAAACCATAAGAGCACGGGGTTACTGTTATAAAGTACACTAGCGACTGAAACTACAATAACTGATAAATATAATTAAAAAAATATCGATTTTTTACATATACGTATTACTATAAGAAAAATTAGCTAGTAAAACCTGGCTGTAAGTCATAAATTCCAAGATACAAAGATATAAACTTATTTTCTAATTTACTTAGTGATAAATTTAAAAAAAAAATTCATCGCAAAATAATAGCAAAAAAAAATGCGAAATGTAGAAAACTAAAATCATAGATGTTTTCCGGCTTTCTACCATCAATTAGAAAACGTGATAGATTAGGATTCGTTCTTCAAAATCATCCGGAAAAAGAAAATTTGGGCCGATATTCTCGTAAGAATAGGAATAAACTGATCAAAACAATTTTAAAGACAAAAGCTATTTATTTTAACAACAAAGTAATAGAGGCTGGTATTGAGGGGAAAAAAAGGAAGAACAATAAATGTGGCTACAGGATGAAAACTTCATGCGAAATCTATTATTTCTATTGGCAATGGAAGTACAACATTGTATGTTTATCAAAATTCAGAGCAAATAGCAGATGTACTCAACAAATACTTCTGCAACGCAGGGAAAAATATCGTTGAGAATATAAACATCAATAATATCAGTGAGTCCAATCATTCGTCGGAATCAAATTACGATGGAACAATTAATCTCGTTCAAGAATGGGAAATTTTGCGAGCAATAGCAATAATCGTCCTATCTCTCTAGTGTCAAATATAGTACACATTTTCTAAAAATGACTAAAACACATCTAATGAAATTTTTCAATATACACACAACATTGTAAACTAAAATCAATTCGGTTTCAGGGAGAGGGCACTTAGGACGCTATAGCAAGATAATAGGGTTCATTGGCTTAGGAAATAGATCACTAGCTATTTGAAGAGCGTCTGTTGAAAGGTGCTATTTTCATCTAAACCAATTTTACACAAATTTAAAAAAAACTTTTAGTTGTTTTTGTATTATTAGAAAAACAAAATTTTAAAACTTAGGATTAGTACCTTGAAGCAATGAACCTTTTGATGTAACTTTGAATTTGCTGAAATTTATAGTGTGGTAAATATTAAAAAAAGTAATTTTGGAAATAGCACCTTTTGTTCAGGCATCTAAAAAAAATCACCTTTTGAACAGTTAGTGTCATTCCTTAAAAAAATATTTGATTTATTTTAATTTTACAACATTAAACAATATTAAATTTTGGTTTGTGTAATGTCATGCTCCAGGTACTCACAGAGATCATTATTTTCATCTGCATCATAGACTTATCTATGAGAACCTCCATCAACTAATTATCGATCTGAGTAACAGGTAAAGCAGTTGAATATACGGGATTCTTGTTAGTTTCTATTGGAACAGATAAAATTGAACTGAATATCACACTCTTTCGATATGAAAATAACGGTACCTAACATTTTTTGTTACACAGTTGAGTTTGGAAGTCATTCATAATAGCCTAAAATAAATTTAGAAGAAAAGCGTACGTTGGTTACTGCATTGTTATCAGAACAGTTAGAAAGCTAGTAGAGAAAAGTGGGAATTGACGAGAAAATTTATTTTCGCAAAATTAATTGTTTTTGGGAAACCAGCTCAATCAGACCCAATAGAAAACGGAACAGTACACCAACAGTTCTTGGGACAAATTAGAAATGCATTTTTTCTTAAAGTGAAATCGGTTATCAATTTTAAATCAGTAGCAAGTAATATTTTCTTAAAAGATCTGAGAAGATTGATTCGCAAGACTGTGCAATTTAGCATCTAAATAGCCGGCGTATTCCTGTTTTGTTCAGTCCGGAGCAGTTTGACTCAGCCGGTGTGACGTTAACAAAATGTACGCTCTTTCCGGACACGAAAAGTTGAGAAACGCTTTTTGGCTATGTTTGCAATACCCCGGACGCCCAAACTACCCCAAAATAGAGTTGAGTTACAGACAATATTTGATATCGAATGTTTCAGCAGTCAAATTTCCTAGGAGGTTCGAGGTATCACCAGCGTTTCGTGTTTTGCTAGCCGATTTCGAAAGAACGAACTCGAAAGGAAATATTTTACAGCGGACGAAATAAAAAGGGTTTGGATTTGTGATGGATTTAAGAAGTTTCACACAATTCATTAAAAGTGAAAATAACTACTAAATATCTGTCCAATGCACTCCAAAACTTCGTCCTAGGCTCAGATCTCATTTGAAAGGTCTAAAGCAAGATGTTTGAGCAGCTATATTACCAGTACACTTGTGAGCTAATTTTGGATTTTATGGTTTTTTTTTTGGATCTTTGACAACTTTCCATTCTATCCAAAAATAGGCGGGTTTTTTTTCTCCTCTATCCAGAACAGAACTGTGTAATAGCATTGGAAACAACTCCTGTCCTAGTGAATTCACTGGGGCAGAATTGTGTTCTGCATAGGTAGTTCATGCGCTTCAACAAAGAGTGTGCTGTTATGTGCGAAAGTGTTCGTAGCGGTTGGTACAACGGTTTATTTCGAATTAATTTGAATTATTTCGAATTCATTTGAATTGATTTTGCTCTTCTCTTGTGTCTATTATGATTTCATCAAACCAACTTGTAGATAAATCTAATTCAAAATCGTTGATATGACAACACTGACAGTTAAAATTCATTCAGTTGAACCAACTTTCGCACAACTACAGCGAATTCAGCAACCTTAGCGAATGCGCCAACTGTTGTTCTGGAGCGTTTTTTTGCCCCATTGTTGTATTCTATTCTGCACCGGAGCAAAAAAAACGAACCTAATATAGAATTTGTGATTTTCGCATATTCATAATCAATTTAGAGCTTTTTTTTTATAAAATTTCAACGTTTTTAACAACTTTTCCAGCCTTATTGAATTCTAAAATAATATTATTGCTTTTATTGGTAAATATTATCCTTAGGCAGGCAATGAATGGTATGATTTCGTTAGAACCTTTAAACGACTCGATTTTTGTACTTGATTGCGAAATATATTTATTTGGTATTAATTCTCTTTAAGCAAGTAATTGAATGAATCCCGTAGAATAAGTGACACTTATTTGTAAAATTTGTATTGTGGAGCAACATTAAGTTAAAGTTACGCATTAAACTAATTACAATACCGGTACTGTATTAATTGCAATAAAAAAATACCCAGATTTTCCTCAGCCTTTTAAGGAACAAACACAAATTATAATTTTGCAAATAAAAAAAAGAAAATTCAAAAAATGCTTACCTCCCTAACATCCAAGTTAATGTTTTCCAATTTAAAGGCAAATTCCGATTCTTGACTAGATACCCCACCATGCCGGAATGAACCGTTCTTTATTTGCAGTACAGGGGGTTTGGTTTCATTACTTTGATCCGCAATTTTTTCATAATACGTTGAGAATTCTAGATTCGAAAGCTACAGAGTAAAACAGTTAATGAAGTAACTTTCAATCAAAATAAGAATACACATACATCAAATAGTTCTTGAACTCGTCGAATCGATATCCATGCCTCGACCAGACCATTTAGAACCCATGGGAATGCATTCAATGGTGCAATCAGCATATTGAGTAACGCAACACTTGTGTAAGTAGTAGTAGCAGTCAACGGATTTCCCATCAACGTAGACACCCCGAATGTTAATAGGCACATTAAAACTGGTGTAGTTGCCCAAAAGTAAACGCATATTGCGTCCAAATATTTACGTTTCGCGAGAAAATTAATTTCCCCGACTCGAAGTTCTAAGGAAATATAAGTTTACCATAAACTCTAACGTCTTTTTGCACATATTTACTGCGTATTTTGTTAATGAACACGTCCTCCCAGGCATGCAATTTGATTTGCTTCGCACCAATTATTGTTTCACTTACAGTTGATAATCTTGCATCTTTTGCCGTCATCAAGCCTTTTGAATAATGCGAAATTTTAACAGCTAGCCAACGGTTGATTGGGATTAAAGTAGCTGCAAATATGACGCCAGCAATGAATGCTGCTCCGATTTGCGTGTAGAGAAGATACAATGTTGTGAAGAGCTGAAATTATGTATTTAATAGTACTTAAGTGTCGCGAAACTGTTTTTTGTACTTACTTGAAACGGAATACTCCAAAATGAGTGAAAACTTATGCAAGAGTTGACGATTCGATCGGTGTCAGTAGACATCAAATTTAAAATTTCTGGCCGAGCATCGTGCAGTCCACGTGCTTCGAGAGCTTTTCGATAAATTGCACTTACAACGCCACTACGCATCTTCATTCCCATTAAAGACATTCGCCAGTTGAAATGTACACCGCAAAATGCCGCTAAATAGACAAATTTATTATTCGTCAGGACCATTTCTGTGTATCATTTACTTACATGTAAGCGATGCGATCAGCAGTCCTGAAGCATACAAGTACGGTCGCACATCGGTACCAGCGTTTTCGGACGTGCTTTCACCAAGAAGCCCGCCCAGTAGCAGAGGTCCAGCAAAACCAGCTGTATCCGATATAAACTTCAGAATTCCAATCAAATAGAACTCTTTGCCGAAGACCCTATGCAGAGCTCGAAACATCGATTGAGAACGCAGTATGGAAGAATGCATTTTTTCACTAATTCTCATTACATTTAGGCATTCGGGCAGATCATAGAGATCGTCAATTTTTTTCAAGTGACCTTTTACACCTTTGACTATTAGCGGATTTACCCAAGAGAAAAGTAATTTTGAAATAGCACTTGCTTCATCCTGTGCATGTCCCAGTACAGTTTCATTGAAATTCGCACTGAACTGCACGTAACGTTGACCGAGAAGTGATTGTCCTTCCTGGAAGTTAGTTTTTGCTGAATAACGTTTATTTTCGCGAATAATCTTTTTTAAAGGACGTTTAAAAAATAATCATTTTGCATCAAAAGTTCTCTAGGTTTCTCTCTGCACTTTGTGTTCCGTGCTATAAGGTACTACATATAAATAAACTTGTAAACTTACTTCATCTGCTGAAACCCTGTCCCTAATCAGTCTTGCTTTGCCTGCTGGCAAAAAACTTAGCAAATACGCACCATTTGCTAATACACGAAATAAACTCCATGGCCATAGCTCTCTGTGACTAATACTAGCTTTTAGCCAAATAAAATCTAGAACAAATATTGCTGTCCAGATAACGTTTAAAACTAACGGGCCTCGGTGGGTTTCATTTCCATATCGCCTTTGGGTCAACAGAAATCCTGAATATTCAATGGAATTATTCTTAAAATTTTGTGATTTGAATTTAATTTGATTGAATTACCTATATGAACCATCCATGCAATAACCTGAGTGCATGCCAACAACAAATCTGCCGGATTCACTTTGATCTTATTACTAATGGAATAGAATAATTGTAGGAGCACTGTAAAAATAATAACAGCCGATGCCAGCACTCGGGCGTAGATTAAGTTAAGTTGTGTTCGATTTCGCAGGACAATCGATTGATTGTTTCCGAAGTAAAACGATGAAAGAATGGCGAAGAGAGAGAAGACCGGTAGTTGAAGAAATATTATTTGGAAACATGGCAAGAAATCATTTGAATGAGCTTCGAATGGTTTTAGACCAGTCGAACAGAATTCAGACCAGTTCCAGTTCATTGACTGCAGATTATCGTTAAGAATTCGATTCATATTGATTCAGTGTGTTGTGAGCTGAAAGGAATTAAAAGTAATGCATTAGATTATAATTACAGAGTATCTTAAATTATGAAATTTGTTAGCCTTGTTGAATAGTCGGTGTTGACCGGAATGTGGTTTCTCAGGAGTCTGTGAGGTATCCTTTCTGTTTTTTCGAGCGCCATACCAGCTCCACATATGCTAGCACCACTGACCGTATCATCTCCACGATTCTCCTCTGCGTCACAATTCGTGAGAAAAGCATGCGACGCTCTCTTCTGAAGCGGCGCAATGGAAAAAGTGCTAACCTTCTTTAGCACAATATTGACAAAACTTCGCACTGGGTTTTCCCTTTCGTTACAGGTATTTCCCGAAGTAGCCGTGGCTCATGAAAAACTAATTCAGGCAGAAATTCATCATGGATGCAATTCAGCCAAGGTTTTAAGGCGTGAGTAAACCTAATCATCCCTAACCCCTTAAAGCTGTTATCTCAGCGCTCAACTCTTCTCATTAATTAATTGAGTTTGAGTTGGACGATGTGAGGGTTTCAATAAGTTATGAAAGCTGCTACTTTATCGGTGTAACCAACCAATACCACATCTTTCCGCATCTCGAGACGCAAGAGACCACAAGCAGCAGTCCATAGGGATGGCCCAAGAGTAGTCCCTTGTTCACCTCCAAATGAAGTGTTTTTGCGCATGTATATCTTATATCAAATGACGACTTTTTAAGTAGTCTCGCAAGTAATCCTCTACCTGAAAATATCGCTGAAGTTCAACTGGCCGAGTTAAAAGCGTTATTGCAGCTAAAATCACGAGTTCTGGACTGATGACATGCGCTCTTGGCACGTTCTATGGCGCTAATACGGCTGTGCTGGTTTTTCGGAAGTTGGCCAGCCCTTTGTATAGCCATATGAGGCCGAAGGTTCAGTAACCTATCTAAAAGTTGACTGTACGCTGTTGGTGTTCTATTTGCAATTAGAGCGAGTCGCGCCACTTTACAGCGTAAAGGAAATACACTCACCGGCAAACACATATTTTACATGTTTCTCCACCACTGCTTTCAGCATTTCTACTTGGATGATGTCCGGTCCTGGGACTTTCCGATTATTCATTCTGGCGGTCGCGCTGTACAGCTCTTCTTCAGCGAATGAAGGGGCATATTCCTGGCGAGATGTGTGATCGTTATCTGCTATTATGCAGTGTGCTGGACACAGAGTATGAGTATCTACAATATACCTCAGGACATCCGCCCGCAAAGGTATATCGAAGCTCATTGGACCGAGCCTACTGGATACTGTTGTTGTGGTCCTGAGTTCCGGTCAATCTCTTCGCAGAGAGTTTGCCACATTTGCTTTTGTCATTTCGTTTTTCCGATTCATTCCGTTTTTTTGTCGATCCGCTTCTGTATTCTTCCAATAGATCGCGGCGCCTTGCGCTTACAGACTGCAGCTCTTGGCCTCAGCTTCGAATTCGTTGGGGAATTTTACCACGAGTCCAAAGATACTTCTGCGCTGAATTCGCCAGCGACATTGATAGTTGTGGATGGTGTAGCTGCGGCTGCCCAATGTGGACAGCGCCTCCAAGCCAAGAGTTATCTCAGGGACGATCTTGCCAAAACCCCGGTCTGCGATAGTTGATGTTGAGCTCTTTTTCGGCACGGTCGCCATTTACATATTTAATCTCCCCCTTGCGTTTTGAGTCGTTCCAAAGAGCTTCTTCCAATGCTTCTATCTTTCTGCGAAATTCCTCTACTACGTTCCGTGAAAAATAGCAGCTGTCACAATTATGCCTTGGTTTTCACTCCACACATAACCATCGCCCAAATCTCACCTATCAACCCGGACCTTCCCAGGCTCTGCAACCCATAACTCTACATAGAGTCTGGAGGCTAAACTCCACTACATTACACGAATTTACATTTGTGTTTTTGTGGCTGTTTGTTTTTGGGGGTATTTTTTAATTGTATTTTTTGTATATTTTTCTTCAATTTTTGACACCTGCTACTACCTTTTTGCCTGCTAGCGGTAGAGTTCCCCGGATGGGGACAGCCAAATCGAGTTCACCGGATTTCCTTCGAGGACCCTCATCTACCCAGCAGCTTATCCACGCTTCAAGCTCTCCTCTGAAAGCTTCACATGCTCCTGATCCCAGTTTGCCTGGTTTTTTCTGTTTTGACTTTATCGTTACGCAGCAAGCAAAACGGATCAGTCCAGGGATATGCTAACTTAATCTTAGTATCCCCGCATATTGGTTTCTATGCGTTCTCTCGTATCCGGTGCAAGTAAATTTGACCTTCTTTTCCAACTGAAGTTTTTCGTTTATGTCACACCAGTAATCTAAGCAACAGTTATCTTTAATTCATTTTCAAGGCTACTTAAGTGGTTTACAGATAAGAAAATCCAATAATGACAAATTACTTTCTTATAATAGCAACCATGCATAATTATATGATTCATTCATAAACAATGTAGACATAATTAAGAACAGAATCCTTACAACTGCATTTCGCAAAATCATATTCGGCATAAACAAAATACTGAGCGCAGCCAGCATCCGAACTTTCCCGAAATGCAAAAGCCGGCACCCCGGCACGCCACTGCTCAAAAACAGCGCTACTTGTCAATGTCAAAGCATAAATTTCGCAGTAATCGGAGTGGTCTCTTTTATCATACCCCAAAAAGGGTGGGAAGAACCCCACAACTTACCGAAAATTTGTGTTACGTCGGTGGTAAGTAGAACAAATAGTCCTGGAGTATGACGCAACACGATAAAAACCGCTATTTCCTGCCGAATTAACAGATTTACTTTCCGGGAACCACCAACTAGCACAACAACAACCAGCAACATGACAGACGACGACATTCAACGTCAAAGCGATACCAAAGTGACCGTAATTCAGCCGAGTGGCGCTGCCGCTAGTTTACCGGAAACGAATATTTCGAGTGCTGATTCAGCGACCGTTACAAAAGACGAAATCTGCGAGTTTCTTAGTCGAAACCCGAAAATTTTCTTCAAGAGTCAACAAATCGATGATCCAGATTTAACGGAAAGTGAGAAACAATCGATTGCTTTGGAAATCTACAATGATAGCCGTCGTAAATTTCTACTCCGATTTGGGAAATATTTACAACGACAGCATCTTCGACATTTTGAAATAAATATCGAGCCGAATGATGAAGAAACGGTTTATTGCATAAAAGAACTGATGCAGTCGCTCGTTACACACGATCGTGATGTTAAAAATCGACGCTACGTAGCCATGCAAGCCATGATTAGGACAAATAGCTATTTTAGCGAACGTGAGATGATGAAGCGTGAGCCACATCTGTATGAACAAATGGTGGGCCAGTATCTAACTGATAGTGAGAAGCGAATCCGAGATCGAACAGATACCGAAGAATGTCAGGCATTTTCAAGCATTTTACTGGAAAATTACGACAAAGATCAAGTAGAAAATTTGCGCAAACAGCAAAAAAGAGATGAGGGAAGTGACGATAATGATGACGATACGAATACCTCTGAGCAGTCGAGAACAACTGAAAATACAAACTATTCTAGAGCTGCTGAAATGTTCCCACAAGTTCCGAAATCAATGAGGAAGCAATGGGGCGGGTTTGAAGATGAAGATGATATAAAACAGAATGAAGTAAATGCAGAGTATTCGGATGGATTGAAACATCATAAAGTTGAAGATAGGTTTGTAACTGCCGGCGAGAGAGAAATGCTGCGACAGGAATTCGTGGGAATAATGTATGAAAAGTTTCTGGATGGAAAAGATGCCGAGTTTGATTACAGTACGGTCGATGAAAATACAGAGTACGATGATCTGGAACAAATGGGACAGGATAGCGAGGATAAGTATTTCGATGATGATGATGAGGAGATGGAAGAAAATGCTTTGATTGACCGAAGAGATAATGGCGGTTTTGACAGTGAATCTGAAGATGATTTGGACATGTATATGAAACATTTGAGTAATCACGATTCATTAACAAATCAAGCGGATTTGTGAGAAAGCAATAGGCGCTAGAAACTTAGTAAGTGATGAATTTTTTTAAAAGTTGTAGAATACTGAGACATTTTGGCTCAATAAAGATTAGATTGTGTATAGTAATGTAGATTTTGCTTATTTATTTTAGCTGAGAAGTATATTAAACTCAACCAATCACTTGTAGCCGTTACAGCCCTAACATCACAACTGAAGCCAGTTTGTACTAAATATCAAAAGAAATCTTCGTAAACTATTGAATTGCTTCCAAAAACATTCATTATATTACCTTTTTGTGAGCATTAACACAATACTTATAGATCTTTCAATATAATAATTAACTTAGTTGCTGTTAAGTTCATCAATTCCCAATTTTTTTTCGTACGGAAGCTAGATTATAGGGTCAGATATTTGACTATTCTATATTATTCTATAATATTTTGTAGTTGTGAAACTCAAATGTTTTTGCTGAGTTGGCGGAAACGCTATTACATCTAATCTTGATCTGATAATCATAATTCCAGATTGAAGATGTAGAATTGACGGCGTATGTGTATACATTAGCTCGGATTGTGCCGACAAAGCAGCATTTGCGGGAAGTGCTGTTCCATTCCTTTATTCTTAAGATTAATGTTGCGGAAGCGCATTGTTTACTGTCTGAAATTTACAATAGCGATGCTCCATCGATCAGAGTATTAAAAAGTGGTTTCGCCGATTCAGAGAAGGCAACTTTAACGTGAATGACAACAAATGGGAAGGATACTGAAAACATTCTAAGATGCAGAACTGGTAGATTTTATGGTAAATATTTAGAAGTGGGGCTCCAGTCAAAACTCGCCCCAAAAAATTTTTCACCCCCTGGAGACTATTCTATAGGGTAGGAATAGATGTTCTAAGGTGGGGGAAGACATTTTCAATGATTGTTTATAATAAAAAAAATTATTATAAACAAAAAAAAATTATTTTTTTAATTACTTTAATTTTTATTAAATGACATATTTTGACCAATTTTTTGTTCTTTCGGAGAATTTTTTTACGGTTTCACGATAAATAACGATTTCCATTTTTTACTCTGATATTGAATTTCACTAATAATTTTGATCACAAACCATCAAAATAAATACCCTTATTTCTTTGAACTATGTGAATATATGCGATGCACGTGAGGATATGCCCAAATATGGTCGTCGGGATTACCACATGACCGGGTACATCGCCGAGTTCCTGTTTAGGCAACGTTTCCCTAATCATACTCTAAGGCTTCATCAATTAGCCATTGCTATTCATGATTTTTATTTGAATTTGAGTGAACAGGAAGAAACCTCATAATACATAGGTTGTCTGGAGCCCCACTTGGTCTAAATATGTAAATAAATAAAAATTAAATAATTGGAAGAAAAAATTTTTTTCGTTTATAACAAAATTTTTTTTATTATAAACTATCATTGAAAATGTCTTCCCCCACTTTAAAACATCTATTTCTAACCTATAGAATACTCTCCAGAGGGTGGAAAATTTTTTGGGGCGAGTTTTGACTGGAGCCCCACTTCTAAATAATTACCGATTTTATTGAGAAGATACAACTCAAAGGCTCTAGAATTGGTAGACTGCCTTAAATTTGGTCCGAAAAGCCTTAAATCACAATCTCCTGTATTCGATCAAACCTGACAAATAATGAATTTTGAGAGTAGCCTCTCAGCTGCTCTTACTTGCTCGACTTTTTTCTGCCTCTCCATTGCTTTGGTTTGCTCGACTTTTTTGACAGCCGCGCTACTATACCTTGCCTTGAGATGCTCTGCTTTTTTTCGTGCTCATCAAACACAGCTATAGACATTAGAGAAGAATCCGTAAAATTTGTGGGTGACATTAATAAGCTCAAAAATCTGGTTATTCGTATTGAAGACACTGTTGTGTTGGGAGGAGCGTAAAAATTGAAGTGAAGAGGTTACTAGAGATATGCTGTTCCCTGATAAAATAAACGAAAAAGGGTCCAATTTGACATTAGCCAGATTGAAATTTCCTCCTCCTAGTTAAACAGCGATTGCTGAGGTAACTAGAGTTTCGTAAATATGCATTCATACCGCGACACAGGATTGGTGCTAGGAATATAAACAGAAGCAACTATTAGAAAGTTGAAGGGAGTTAAAGATATCTCAACTAAACTACATTCAATAGGGAGCGAAAAAGAAAAATAATTGCAGAGGGTTCCCGTGATCGGCTTTCCCACACCATTCAAGACTCCTCCACCAACCAATTTGTGAGTAAATAAACGATCGTGGTCTTTACGGCAGAGCACATGCAAGGGTAAAATTTCATTCTCACGAATGTCTTCCTTTATCATAGCAAGCCAAGATAATAAGTTAATTTGATTGATCTTAGTACTTAAACCGCCTACATTTTGGTAGTAAATATTAAAAGTACGGATTTTTCAGTGGTCCTTGAATATCTGGAGCGAACATTTCGTCGTTCATATTGTTGAAGTAGTCGTCAATACAATCTAAGACTCCTAGCCAACGTGTTGGCAAACAATACAAGTAATTAGAATTGCGTACGATTTTGAGCTCGCGTACAAAAAATTTGTACTCTTACTGTCCTTTCTGTTGTTTTTCTCATGCATTAAAATCAAAGCGCTAACCAATTACCTTTGACTTATACAAAATTTTATTTGGATGAAAATAACCAACAATATCTTATACTTGTAAGCCAATCTATTTTACAAAATTTTTGTTTAAAAAAAATCGAGTCTTTAAATGCATATGCAATTAAGTTTTATTAACTATTTTACTATCTTATGGAATATTCGAGTTTTTTCTTTGTGTGTGTAAACTTTTTTATACATTTCAAATAATAATAAGAGCTTCTTGGAGCAAAAAAAAACTCGGGGGTGAGAGAAAATGCAGCATTCTAATCGTACGGAAAAAATATACACAATTACATCTAAATATACACAATTTACACTAATTTAGCGCACATAATAAACTGAAATTCAAATTACATTTCTTCTCGCATACAACGCATCCGAAGAACTTTCCAATAGATTTCAAATGCAAACTGAAAAGAAAATCTGTCGAAAAGCTTCGAAACATCTACATTGTATCTCTCCCAGGACAAGTTTAAAAAGACATATTTAAATTGACAAATTTTAAGTAGATTCAATTTAAAAAGATAATCTCTACATTAACAAAATCACACGAAATCATTACTCGTACAACAAAAAACGTTAATTATTCTCATTTATAAGTTTTTGAGAAAATTTTGAAAAATTTCACGCAAAAATATCTATATCTTAAACAGGCATTTTTAATTATGAAAATTTTCGCTAATTTCAAAAAGCACGAAGACGACGACGGATAAATTATATTTTATTTTATTAAATAGAAGACGAAAACAGGTGTGATTATGCTTTGCTGTACGCCGTTTGTTGTTGTAGTTGATGCCTTGCAAAAATGGTGAAAACTTTTCTCGGGGTTTATTTTTACGAAGTTTTGTATATAACTTATGTTGAAAATATAAAGGGAGGGAATTGTTTAGTTATTTTAATTGATTCAAAAAAGAACAGGGGGTTGTAACTTTTTTAGGTGTTCACTTTTACGGGTTTTTAGAAGGGTTTCGTCGTATTGTAGATGTAAGCGTAGAAAGTGGGATGAGTTTGTGATGATTGTACATTACTTTCTGTTATTTCGTCGTTGGGAATAAACTTTCGTTCGGATCGCCAGAGATATGTTCAAATTGCCAATTTCGGAAAAGTTTCTCGGTAAGGATGTTATCGATTTCCTTTTCGTATTCTGCAATCGAGTTTTTCAACAAGTCATTCGGATTTATCTGGAAGACGATTAAGACTTTTCAATGATTTTGGCATTTTGGTGTAAATAGCTTAGTATTAACGGGATTTGGCAACTCTTTCATGTAAAATATTGCAAATCATTTACCTTCAAATATATCTTCGCATGATAAATGATCAATTTTAGATCGTGAACGATCTCAAATATATGTGAGTAACCTCCAACTTGTGCTTTGAGAATAATCGAACGAAGATCCATAAAATTGGGATATTTAGCAGTAAAATCTGGGAACTGAACAAAGTTTGTCGTTATTTCATTCAAAAGAAAAATAATCTAGCACTTACATAGTTTTTGGTAAAATGTGCAGTAAAAAAGTATTTTCCTTCCGATAAATTACTTATTCGCTGCAGAAGAACCTCCAGCTTTTCAGTCAAATCCGAACCAATCGGTTTAGTGATGGTCGGATCGAAGGCCGACGAGAAGTTCGTGAGATTTTTTTCAAGCAGACGAAATTCGAATGGTAGCCAATCGTTTGTTGGTTTTATGAGGCTTAGTGGAGTACCGTTCAATGGACCGTGATTGATAGGTGGAGGTGGACCCAATGCAACGTTGAGATGGATCGGAACATTTGGTGGATGAGTCGGGTGCGGTAGTTGCTGTTGCAGTTGCGGTTGTGGTTGTGGTTGTTTGCAATCTCCCTCTCCGTTTCCGGGAGGAGATATAATATTTTGAGGGCATGGCTCTGGACGCGGAGTTGTATTGGGCCACAACATATTAATATCTTCGGCTACACTGCCGCTATTGAAGTTTTTCCCAACGTTCGGATCCACAGGGATTTCAGTGGTATCTTTTTTGCTTGTCGTAGATGAATCATTTCCAATATTTGATTCTTTCTGCAGCGGATTATACACACCGGTTTTGAAATATGTTCCGTTAGCGGTTGCCTTCCTTTGGGTCTCTTCAGAATCCTCAACTAAGGTGGAAAAGTAGCTCTTATTCAAAGAACTATTGCAAGAATCATTCAAAGTTGACGTTTGTTTTGGATTGCTATCATTCGAAACGTTCTCATTGAGGAAGTCGTAGGATTCGTCAAACATCTTAAAATTCAGCTTTTGATTTGTACCACTTAGATGATCGCTGCAATTCATATTGCCAGGCTTTTTGAGCGGTGTGCTCGATGCCTTCATTGTATTGTCCATCTTTTGAAAGGCAGCCTTTTGACTCTGAACCAGATGATCCAAGCTTAAAAACGATTTAATTATGTTCTCTATGAAATCCATTGTCGCGTCTTGCCACGCTGCAAAGCTTTTTGTGAAATCAGGACTTAGTGCCGATTTGACTTTGCTCAGTCCATCTGGTGTATTGTACACATATCCTTTGATAATAATCCATGCATTGATTATACGCGTAAAGACAAAAATGAAGTCCTTCACGGCCCATGCAATGCCCTGTGAATTGATGTTAGGCAGAACGCCATCTGGACGAATTAAGTCCTGTTTCATGCGAGCACAAAGACTATCGATTTTCTTGAAGCACGGACGATTGCGATGCGTGTAAGCGAGACGCTCAGCTAGCTCACATCCACGCATAGCCATTCTTGTTAGCTGAAATTAAAATATAATTTCATAGTTCCCGCAAAAAATCATGATTTTCTATGTTACCTCTGTGAATTTTTCGTGGCACAAAGAGCTCATATCAATCATCGCAGGACCATCAGACATATCAAAGGAAAACCTGTTGCTGAAGAAAAAAACCGTTATGCAAACAATTCATTGTGCTGAGCCCCGTAAGACTTTTACCCGAACTTCTTTTCAAAATCCTTTGCGAAAGCTGCATCGATTCCATTGGACTTATCATGATAAGAGCCCGGGACAGTTACAGACCCATACGGTAAGTCAACTGCAAGGACTCGAGCGTTGTCATTAAGTTACAGGATGTATCGAAAAATGTACTCACGACTGTTTAATGGAGTATCAGGTTCGCCAGGTGCTTTTTGCAGTGGCATCGTTAAATCATTCATAGCATTTATATTCACGGGATTATTGTGATTCATGCATTGAACTCCAATTTGAATTGTCATATTATTTGGCTCCACATTTCGAGAAGAATTCGCATTCGCCGCGTTTGGCATGAAACGAGCTTGTCTGGATTAAAAAAAATGTATGTATCAATTGGATACAATATCAATTTAAGTTGTACTTACGAGTTATCATAATTTGATGGTATATTATTTGATTGATATACTGGCATAGGATATGGTGTAGGAAACATTGCGACACCAGGTGGACACATAGGTGACATGAACTGGCCGTATGGCCAAAACGAGTGGAAATCTACAGCAAATAAATTAGAAATGTGTTAATAGTTTTGAAAATCATTCCATTAACGTAGAATATGAGGAAAAAATAATTTAAAAATAATATAGTCCAATACAAACCTACTAAAATTAAGACTTTCAAAGCTATATCAAGCAAAATCATAAATCAATTTTTGATTTTCAGATCTATCATTTCACATTCATATGGACTGATATCCTGTATACATTCGAAATTGGCGTTGTAATTTCGAACCTACTTTTAATCGATTTGGTGACGAGGGATGCAAGGTCTGAAGTGATCGAAAAAAATATATCTGCTGGAATCAGCAGGTAAAGTAGATAAAATTGCAGGTAAGATCTGCCCTTCCGAAAGCTATCGACCAATATCAAACTAATTTTCTCTAGTTTATATAAAAAATTAGTTCAGAAAAATTAAATGTTTATCTTAAACTTCTACAATTCGCATAAGAACCAGTGTTCTTGGTTTCTCATTAGCTTTCAATCACTGCTCATCGACTAAAGGGTCGTGTTTCAAACTGACATTTATTTCAATATGAATAACTTAGAAGCCGTGCTCATTTTTGCCAGCTCTTTTCAATTTTGATTTTTGGTCAACTTGATTTCTGTTTAATCTTTCCAAAAACGAAATCGCTGTCGAAATTTTCATCCTATTCCTGCATTATTTCCACACAGTTAATATCTAATCTCCCAAATATAGTTTTGCTTGTATTACCAGAATTTTCGTGGACTAAGAAGAAATTTGGCTCAACGATAGCATCTTAAGCAATGGGATTTTTGCAGGGTCGTTATCTTTCTCCGTTATGTAAAATATATGATGGAGGGGTCCTTATAACTGTGAATAAATCCTTAAATGGAAACCTTTGCTCAAATTTGGTTGTGTAGACCCCTGCAAATGGGTTCCAGTTTGTTTTATGTTTTTACTACACGACTTGTTCAGTATGTTCAGTGTTCCTTATTGCCCGTATGAAGAGTCTTAACTTCCTAAATCTTTTTGTAAGCATCCGTAGACGAACCTTGACCATTATTTTTTGTACTTGTTTAACGTATTCTTTTCTACCAGTATATTTCCATTTCTTGCCGTAAAGAAAAGACTTGCATTTCTAGCCTCAAAAAGATAAGACTTGCGTTTCTAGCCTCAAAAACGAAAAGACTTGCGCTTCTAGCCTCAAAGAAAAATAGAAGCGTTTCTAGCCTCAAAAAAAATAGACGCGTTTCTAGCCTCAAAAAAAAGACGCGTTCCTAGCCTCAAACAAAAGGCTTGCGTTTCTAGCCCCAGCGAAAGAACTTGCGTTTCCAGCCCCAATTCTTGCATTTTTCCAGCCCAAAACGAAAAAACTTGATTTCTAGTCCAAAAGAGAAGACTTTTACCTGAAAAGGAAATACTGCGTTTCTATCCCAAGAGAAAAGACTTTGGTTTCTTGCCCAAGGGAACAGACTTGAGTTTCTTACTGAAAAAAAGAAGGCTTGCATTTCTGACCCGAAAGAGGACTTTCATCTCTAATGAAAAAACATTTCCATTTCATTTCTAGCCCAAAGCCAAACGAATTTCATTTCCATCTCACAAAAGGCATGAAATGCGTTTCTAGCCCAGAAACAAACTTGCATTTTTGCCAAAAAACGAAAGACTTGCAGCTCAGTAAAAACTTGCGCTGGGATTTTAGCTTAGAAAAAGACTTGCATTGCATTGCGTTTCTCATCCAGAACAAGACTTGCGTTGCGTTTTTAGTCTGGAAAATGGCTTGCATTGTTCGTTAAAAAAATCAGAAACAAACTAGGCAAAAACCAGACTTGTACTAGTGCAGGCTTGCATTAGTCCACGTACTCTTAGGCTGCTTTACACATCGTTCACTTATGTACTCGAGTCGAGAGTAACATACACTTTCCAACTCTGCATAAGAATGCTCCAATACTAATACAGGTTTGTTCGCCCCGTGTTCAGTGATGCTATCTTCTTATTTTGTTTACTTTTGTACTTCATGTAGTTACTATCCCAAATTTAGTTACAATCAATTAAAAACAACAATATATTGAAATATTCTTGAAAAATCCTTAGAAGGCAAAAATTACAACTCACCTTGTGCCATCAAGTTCGAAATGCGCAAACGGTCCATATTATTCGAATTCATTGATCCTGGACAATTTACATGATTTGAAATGTTGTCACTAGCGCCACTTAAACGCAAGTCAACTTGTGTTTGATTGTTCATTCCAAGGATTTGGCGAGCTTTATGTGGAATTCGAAAATAAAACGTTTAATTCGACGTGTCCAGTTAAAGAAATTTAAAGGAATTTTGCGGAAAAAACGTTACTATGATTAGATACACAACATCTAAAGGGTATTAAGGTAGCTTGAGAGCGAGCAATAATTTATTTTCAAACAATTTTCACAAGATAACACAAAAATTGACAGTCCCAGGCAACCTTAATACCTACCACATTTAATACTACAACACACAAGCGACACACATTTTTTCACATCGACACTACAAACAATACTCACGTTTTCTACGCAAAAGTCCTTCTTGTAGAATAATATCATTATTATAACTGGACATTTCTAATCCCTTTACAATTTCTTTCTTTTTATCCGTCGTAGTGTTGACAATGTACTTAGTTGTTACGTGATTATATTTAAATTATCAAAATACCGATTTAAAAATATTTTAAAAATCCACTACAATTGAATTCATCTAAATATGCGGAGCAGGTTTAAAAAACAAACAAATTATATATCAGCACAGCACAGCATTCATTCGAGATGTGCAGCACAATCAGTGTGTCAAAAACTTTTGTGCCGATTCGCAAATTTCAACTTTTCTCCTTCCTTCACATTTATCATAGGTTAAGGTTGATTGCGTGTTTTAAATTTTTAAAACCGAATAAATTCCATTCATTTTTAATTAGACGCTTTCAAATATCTTTTTCCATGTCGAAAATACCGTTTTAAATACAGCCAGACGATAGGCACGGAAAATTTATAATTTTGTTTGATAAAAAAAATTTCGCTTTAAAACAACAAACTTACAATCACAAAAAATGCTACAGCTTGAAAATCACGTCCGTCTTCTCTGGAGGCACCCTAAAAAGTAATGAAATGATTTGCTCAAGTGACAACGAACAAATGATAGTTGCCATCGCGATGACTTTGTTTTTTTAAATCGAATTTTAAATTTCATGGTGACTGATTTCGATCAGTGGATTTATTTTGGATATTTTAATTTATCCGTTAATTTCTATAATAGGTGTAATCTGAATTATTCAGAAGAACGAATTATTCAGATATTCTTCAATGAGCCGATATACCATACGTCAAGTTATTTTTGGGTACATAAGTATGAGTAAAAACAAAAGCATATCTTTAATACAGCTACCTACTAATAAGGTTAGTTGATTATAGGTTCAGTGTGATCATGATGAGACCGTAGATATAACGCTGTCAAGAATGTAAAAGTTGTACGCCATATTGTTTTGTAAATTTAAGAGACAGTTGTAAATATTTAGATTTACTTCCTCTTTGCCGTTTTCCGGTCAATTACAGCTTTGGACGTATGATTTTGCGCCAGCTGAATTAATTCCGCAAAGTCGCTGAATTCATTAGCCATCTGTCAGCCTGACATGTCTACAATTGGTTATCTGTAGATCGGCCGCCTACTCATCGATTTTTAGCATTGTACGTAGTCTTCACAACCTTCGTCACGCTCATCGGCATTTTGCAATAATGACCACGGAAAGTAAATTTACCCATGAAATAGATGATAACAAGAATAAGCGTATGGTTCGATGTCAGTTTTGTAATTCACTCATGCTTCGCGAGAAAAGTGCGAATTTTGAAAAACAAGAGGTAATTCAATAGTATTGCGCTTGAACTGTCTGAACAATAAAGTGTGCTATGCTTATTTTCCGTGTATTCTGCAGTATGAATTGCCCTTGATGCATCAGAAAAACTCTCGAGCACCTGGCGAAATCGAAAAGGAACCACTCAGTGAATTTTGGGCAGTTGGAGATATGATGACGTTCGAAAATATTGGATTTTCGAATACGCTAGACAGGACGAAATTTCTTATCTGCTGTGACTGCGAAATGGGACCTGTTGGTTATCACGATGTTGACACAAAAGTTTCTTATGTTGCTCTTAGTAGAGTTAAGCATGTTGATTAAAGGTATTTTGATAAGAATTTTAGTATTTTATGTTGGTAAGTTCTGCAAGCTAGAGTTGGATAAGGTGGCGATCACGATTTTACGGTCGGGAGACGCGTATGATCTGTAATGGAATATTGGCTTGTAAGTTCCAACGCAATTATGGAAGTTATCGGGAAATTAAGAGCGTTCCTGTCGATATCAACCATGTCCACTAACATCTAGTCGAATATCTAAACGTTCTTTTTTTTCTTCTGGATGGCATTTCCACGGAAATTGTATGACTTATCGTCGTCATATATGGTTATTACTTGGAAATTATGCGCGGAAGAAGACGGAGTGATGAGAGCGTTGAGTCGAGCAATGGGTTGAAATCATTCGTATACCTCCATGACGAAGCAGCGACCAAAACAAATATGATAATAGCGAATTTTGTTGCTTGAGGATCTCGTCAGTCCGATTTAGTTATACCCTAAGAAGTCTCTCGGTTGTTTATGTGTCCTTTGCTATGCATCGATGATAGACTTCATGCCGAGGTAATAAGTTGAAAAGTCTCTGGACTTTCTCTAATAGGCCCAAATTTGAAAATCTTATGTTCGAGATTATCTACTTGACCACTTTTATTCCATTCGGAATTTTCATGGGCCCCTATTTGTCGGTCCTCAATGTTGTAACATTTCTTTCTGAATAATCATTTATTTTTAATCATTTATTCCTCATGATATTACTGCTTGTATCTGGATATTTGATCCAAAATCTATTATCCACACTTGTCAACTTTTCATGTAGCATCATTAGGGTGCGTTGCAAAATGCACGAGACACGATCGCAACGTTTTTGTTCACTATTCGATACTATGAAACGCAACCTGTCGAAATATGACTTCATTACGAATCGTACCATTTCTTTGATGCGACGACGAAAAACCACCGATCATTTCGCGGTTTCGAGTGCGTTGCGTTTCTTTGAATTATATTTTGATATGGAACGAAGATACTTTTGTAGTTCCCACAGATACGTAACGGTGATACGATATGCAGAAATGCAGTATCTGCTACCTTTAAGAACATTAGTATATCAAGTGCTTCCAAAATAAACAATATTTCGATTTGAAACTTACGTCTATAATAGGCGTATTATTTTGCTCCCCCTATCTATAACAGAACAATGCAGACGCATTGGGAAAACCACCAACTTCCCCTTTCCATAACAAGAGTTGTTATTTCCAATGTGTCTGCATTGTTCTGTTATGGATAAGGGGAGCAAAAAAACGCGCCTAACATAGTTGCTTTCAACTATTCAACTCTACTATTCTCAACTATACTCACTATTGTTCTCATACTATTAGCTCATGCGGAATGCATAAATCTCTTATAGGTAAGATTTTTAGAGTTAACTTTCAAACGAAGGGCTTCCAAAATGAAAATGATTCAGGGATAAAAAAACAACATGGCTGTCAAGCGGGTGTTTTCTTTAAGCGGAGTGAATATATACGTGGACTACTGTAAAAATGATGAATAATGTCAAAAGTGTAAACGATGCAAAATATGAAGAATAACTTAAACTTCCAAGACGAGTATCTCCAATTGCGACAACAATCATCAAAATGAAATACCACTCTCGCGTGATGATTTCGATTTGATCTTTCTTTTTTTGTGATCAGCAGTGCTTTTTGCCCCTATAAATATACGTTTCGCTGGTTTTTCCTGAACAGCTTCAACCCCATGGCAGTTTTGGTTTGTTTGACACCCTTGGTTGGAAGAGGTTTTTACTTCCGTTCCGCGGATTTTCGGACATCTTTCTTGTGCGGTGAAAAAAGTGTACCTGGTGATCCAACCAGAACCAGAGCAGATTCCGATGAAACTAAAAAGAGCGTTGTCAATTAATTTGGGTCGCAGATTGGGCTCCTTCAGCTGCTAATCGCGAGCAGTGATACCGTAATAATTTTACTCAATATTCAAACAATTATCAACAATTTTTCGAGCTCCGGTGTTAAATAACATTGTAACGTATACCTATTCTATGAATGTCTTCTCTTAGATGAATATTTCTAACCACGCTGTATCGTTTGATAAAATCAGAATACGTCCGATAAGTTGGGTTTGGAAGGGATATTATTGTCCGAACAACTATTTAAACTCTAATACTATTATTTTTTTTAAGCCATTTGTACGCCAGAACTTTTGTTTCAAGTAAAACTATTGGCACCCTTGAATATTTAGTTGAAATCTTAAATTTTTCTTTGATTTTAATTTTAGGTTTCGTTTGCAAAGCGTTGATTTTATTAAAAACAATGCTAAAACCTATCTAATACTTCTGATATGATGAATTAGGATTGAGGGTTGATGCTTGCCCAGCTTGTATAAAGCCGCGTACACATCTGAGCACAAACCCGAATGCGGCAAATTGAGAAATACTGAACGAAGTCGGCTGAAACAACAGTTGCTTTCGTACAATCGGAAAGCATGGCAGAATGAATTCTCCTTGAAGTACCGACAAATCAAGGATGGCAGGCGAGCAACCTCAACTTCAGTGCGATCAATTTGCCGCGCCTCAGTTGGACGTACACATTTGCATGTTCATACGTGTTCGTGTTGCCGGTTTGGGTGTATTCACCATCCTCCGCTAGGCTATTAGAGCTACAAAGCTACTGGTCCGCCAAATTGAATCAACTGACACAACGCAGTAGTGCAACGCTGCTATCTATTGTTGGTGGGAATCCAAAATGTTGAGGTACCTGTTATTCATGGCGTGACAAAAAGTATGCTCAATTGTATCTCCTTCCATCTTGCTACTTACTCACATAGGATGCAGTAAGGTAATAATACCTTGTGGGCTTGTGAGCAGGTCAACCACCGCTCTGAAGCAGTTTCTGTTGAGTTCTAGCAGTTTTTTGTAATTGTTCAAATCCGGCGATGATCATAATGTCCCGCCTACCCTATAATTCAACCTGTTTTCCCATTCTGATTTGAGTTTAGCCCATATGGATGCATCTAGCTTGCCTGTGGGATTAGTAAGTGATCGTGGTACAGTTATAAAGAGGCTATTCCTAGCTCTTGGAATTCTTTTCGCTAACTTGCTAGCATTTTCGTTGGGCATGAGACGACTATTATAGCTCGGCACCAAAATAATCCGAACAGGAGTATTCTTTGCGTGACTTGCATTGGCTGTCACACTGCACAAGCTCATTTGTATGATATTGCATGATGCTAGAGCGAGAATTGCTGTCAATTGAAGAAAATTAACGAAGCTATAAGCAAGCAGTAGCCAATCTCGGTTCGTTGGAAAAGGTAACCAAGTATCAAAAAATATGGAGAAGCAAGGAGCAATCAAAGCCAAATTCAATACCAAAAGCATTGGAATAGCAGTAGTCTTAAGTCTTTCGATAGAGTAGAAAGTTTCAAACCCAAAAGGGGAAAGATTGCAAATTTTAATCCTAAAATTAAAAGTAATTTTCTGCTACTCAACGAAGGGAAAAGAGCATGTGCATCAAAGCCGATGTAAGGAGAAGTTCAAGTTTAAGCTCAATCAAGAGTAGTGGCAATTACAGAAGAAACTTAAGTAAGTCGGGCTTCAAGGCAGAATACGGATAGAACAGAAATCGAGGATTCCACCGCGACTATTCAATCAGGCTCAATACTTGGTCTACTCTAGTAGAATATGCTGTATACTAAAGTGCTGAGATTTTTTACTGAATGAAGCTGCTGACAATTGGGTTTATTATTATCAGAACCGGTGGAGACATAGCTAATATAAGTTATCATATGCAGCAAGACAAAGCTGTTAATAACGTCGCTATTGTCAACTGCAAAGCATAACTGGGGACCTGTTGGTTAAATTATGCTGAGCATAAAGCCTAAATTTAACCAAATTAATTTAGAAGGGGTCGCAAAATAAGCTATCGAACCGATGTTTTGCCTTAGGTAGTATAATTAGCCTTAAAATATTCCATATGTTGCAGATTTTAATCGTTGAGTTTACTATATAGTTTTTGAGCGCTCTTTTCCATGATAGGGTTAATCTTTTTACACACTAAAAAGATTGTCGTATAGATAATTAGCTGAACGTTCATGCATATTAAAAAACCCAGCAGCAACAATGAAACATGTCAAATCTACAGATTCTTCCATATTTGGTCATCTATATTTCCTTCTCACTAACAATCTCATTATAATATTGATGGTATATGTTTGCTACTTTGGCAGTTAGATACGGAAATGAATGATGCTGTTATAAGTTATTGATTTGTTTTCTTCAATTTGTGCTTTGATTAAAACTGTAAAACCCAATTTATCCAATAATTTCAGTTACATACATAAATCTTATGCTTTCCAGTTGTATGATGGAATCAAATAATCCATGCATGCGTTTTTTTGAACAGGTTATAGTTATGCTTGAATTTAATAAAAAAATCGATTGAGAGAAATCTGAGATGATGTTTCAAAAATTCATTTCTGAATTTGATATTTTTCTAATACTTTTAACTACAAGTTATTTAATTATTCTTTCAATGGTTGATGTATAACACTACTTACATACGTAAACAAATTTTGCGAACTTGCTTTACCTACAATTTGAGCTAGACCATTCAAAAGAATCAACTTTCAAAATGATATTTAGCAATTCATAAAACTGTTTTCATTTTTTGAAAAGTTACGACAAACTTGTCCTGCTACTATTAGATATACATGTATAGATACTATGTGTTTTGCAAAATTTTCCATCGTTTTTGAAATACTTGTTGCATTATAGAAAACATTATGTATGTATAACTTCAATGGGAAGAAATAGTTTCAAATATTTTTCGGGTTTTGATTGATGGTTTTATTTCTATATTTCATATTTTGATCGCTTCATTTCGCAATTATTACCCAAAGTAAAATTTGTTGCTTGTGACAAAATTGTGTATTTGACTATGTGCTTAAACGGATCGGAAAAATATTAAAATTCCGGCTAAGGAAGCACCAAGTAATGCAAGAGCACTCTTCAGTGATGCGGAGCCGTTACAATTGTCGGTGGAGCATGCACATACTTCTTGACGGCCACCAAATCCAGCACGTTGATAGCATGCATTTTTGTATGACGAATCATCCCAGCCACATGATCGGATTACACGATTGTCCGGTGGTACTAGATAGTTGAGAAATATATTAGTATTTATATTTGAGGGAAAGATAATTTAAAAAAATAGTGGGTTACAATTTTAAGGTATTTGTAGATTTTAGTTCAATCAGTGAATTAAAATGTTTAATATTTGTCAACGAATTAAAATATTCAAAGGCGAAACTTGATCTTTATAATGACAATACCATTATGAAAGGCAAGAAAAAAAACGAATCTAAAAAATTATTAACTTACAATTGTTTACAGCAAACTCAATGACTTGAGTTATCTTCCGGCAAAATGTATAGGTAACACCATGCTTGTGATTTCCACACTCTATCGATAGATCGTTGGGCGGAATATCGAGAGCACACCGACTGTCGTTGTGACTATTGCACTCAAAGCAACGAATTCCTAATCCTGAAAATCAAAATTTAATAAGAATATTCATTGATACATTTCGCTTTGAAAGAAGAAAATATAACAATTATTGGAGAAAATGAAAAATTATTGCAGAGGGCTGCTCGCGTAGATGAAGCTAGGAGCATGTTATTTGCTAAATGTATGCAGATACTAGATTTTTAGTCCTTAAACTGCTAAGACTACGCTTTTAGGACAAAAAACTAGACCTATAAAGGACACATAAAGGCTCTGAAAAATTTAGTTATTTTTGCGATGCTGAAGAAATTAAATAAACCTGAAATTGTTAAGATAGACTGCTCGAGAATGAGAAAATAATATAATAGAAATATTATCTTACTCGAAATATTTGTGCCGTAAAAATTGCAACTAACTGATCGAACAGATCATATTCTATTAGATCAGTATTAGTGAAAGTGAAAACAATTTAGCTTAGTCAGCTGAAAGCTTGCATTTTCTTGCGTAATTAGGTTTCACTAGTTAATTTACACTTGTAAAATATATCACCTAAGGGTATGTAAGCTATCGCCTGCATAAGCACGATCATGCATTTACTTTGGTGTTCGAACAGTTGAAAGCCGAATCAATAGATACTTCCAGTTCATGCTTCAGTAATTGGCATTACATTGTGATGTTGTTAGAACGTTAATTGACGCTGGAAGATTACTATTTGCAATTGGATAGAACATAAATAGTATTATTTTCTGCGTATATTTGCTAAAATGTACGATTAAAATTAAAGTATATTCAAGTTCCGATTGATCAAGGCACAACAAAATGAAAATTTAAAAAATAATGAATGTTTTCCAACAGCGAAATATTTTTAAAAAAGCAATTGTGTCGTGAATCGATTTTGGATTCAACTTATACGCTTATGATTCATTATGATTTGTATACAAGTCTAGGCAAATAGCCAAACCCCCAAAATTTTGCTTGGTCATAAAGCGGTTTCTTTGTTGCAAGCAATGAATATCATGAAAACAATACTGAACAATACTAATTTGTCAAAAAATATTGCAAAAATAAATGTAAATTAGCCGTCCGCGCGGTTTCAAAGATATATAGTTGAGACATCGGTCTGAGAATGAAACACTAATTTATAAATGTTGCGGTAGACGTTCCAAAATTATAGAGGCATCGTCATTCTATCAATTTCTAAACTATTTGAAAAAATCACATATTGTAAATTCTTTCCTCTGGTAGATGCTTGACAGAACAAACAATAGCATGGATCTAGGAAAAGTCGTTCTACCACCACTAATCTTATGGTGCTTCTTTCCGATGTTTTATGCAAAATAGAGAAAAGTGATCGAATCGACGCAGAATTAGTCGAAGAATTCGACCAAGTGGATTACTTCATTTTGATCTCCAAGCAGCAGCAGCTCAAAATTGCAAGATTTATACTAAAGTGGCTTGACTCCTATCTCGACGATCGCTTACAATATGTGAAATTTCAAAGTCTTATTTCTAAGAAAGCCTGTGCTAACTCTGGTGTACCTCAAGGAGTCATTTTCTTTCTAATATTTTTATATTGGGCCTATATTAGGTCTCGGTGTCATTATGGATGAAAAGCTCCGCTTCTATGTACATTACAATAGAGTGCTTTCCCGAGCATTAAGCGCGACGAGCGAAAGAATTTCAGAATTTCTGAGTCCCTAAATCATTATACATTTTAGCTATGCGATCTGGACTCGGAACTTCGTGCAAGAAATTTAGTTTCTTTTACATAATTTCAAAGTCAATAAAGCTCCTGGTTGTGACAAAATCCCTAACTTATATTTATATAAACCAGAGTTAGTAAGAATGCTCAAAGAATGCTTCCAAGGAGATGCAAAATTTTCTCTTCTATTAATAAAATAGAATAAAAAATTAATAATAAAAAAATTAATAAAAATAAAATTAAATTAATAATAATAAAGTCTTTTTCCAATTCATTATGACCTAGACGTCATAATGCATTGGGGCTGGTGTGATTCTGAGAAAAAGAGAAGTGCACATTTTTACGCGCGAACGGAACAGTGAAGACTTCCTGAGAAGAAGACTTTCGAAGACTTCCTGTTGCCACGTAACGAGCTGCGAGGTCGGAACGAATCGGTGAAGCCAGATATAATACCTCGCTTTGATTTGAACATATTCGACGTGACTCCAGGGAAAAAAATTTATAGAAAGGACAGGCAGGAAACATATGAAGAGTAAGTGATATTATATTTAAAAAATAACGAACGCGTGAACCTATGCTGCAAACACACGATGTCTTCAGAAAGGTAAAGGAAACATGGAGAACATACACGACAAGCATATTCGAGGATACAGCGAACTAATGTTAGAAAACACGAACACATGTACGTATGTCGACAAATTTAGAGGCAGAGCGAAGCGTCAATTAAGAGACTCGGGAGGCTTTAGCGGTGACTTCCACAACATGGGAATTAAACTTCAATTTAGAATCAAAAGTCACACCTAAGTCTCTGAATTGATTAACCTACGACAGATAGTTGGTGGAAAATGAATAAGAGAACAAAATTGGAGATGATTTGAGAGAATAGGTCATATATTTATACTTGCTATCATTTAAGGACAAGGGATTGCGGTTACACCAATTGAGGAGAGCGCACAGATCATTCTAGAGAAAAAACCTGATGATTCGGAACAATTTCAAATTGTCAGCATAGAGTAGGCAAGGAAAATCGATAATAGAAAGAAGGTCATTAATAAAAAAAAAGTTAAGTACCAAGGATAGACCCGTCTGGAACACCACAGGAATTATAAAAGGGAGAATAGGTTGTTAATAATAACTTTGCACTCACGGTTACTGAGGCAGGACAAAAACCAAGAAAGGAATGGCTCGAAACAACCAAACTGTTTAACTTTATTCAATAATATCCTATGGTTGACAGTATTAAAGGCTTTAGAAAAATCTGTGTACACTACGTCCACTTGTTCCTGGCAATCTAAGGCAAGGACAATTGTGTTTGAGAAGAGGATGAGATGTAGACTTACCCTTCTCGAACCCATGCTGTTCCGGAGCCAGGATAGGATGAATCGTGGGAAACATTCTAGAGAAGATAATTTTTCAAGAATTTTTCTCAAACAAGGACGATAAGAAATAGGACGATAATTGGAGATCGCCAATTTTAAGAATTGGACGAATATTAGAAACTTTCCAGGTAGAAGGAAAAACACCGAATGATAGGCTCAAATTGGAAAGGATAAAGAGGGGGACACATAATGAGGAAGATACAGACAACGCAGAGAAATTGGGAAAACAATCAGAATCACCACCGGGATGCTGCTGATCAATGCTGAGCAATAAATTCTCAACTTAAATCGGATTTATATGGATTAGGGAAAGAGAAGGAGGAAGGAAAGGAAAATCACAGGGATGGACAAGAAAGGAAAAACTTATAAAAGAGGAAGAAGTTTGCGAAAAACTTTTTTTTAAGGAAATTTTAAGCAAATAAAGCAGGTTTGCCCAGAAGCTACTTGTAACCGTTAAGTATACTATTTAATACGGTGAAGAATACTTCTTGTAGCATTACTACCGTGAGGGCTCAAGCGTCTGCTCGTAACTAAGTCAAGTTAAACCCATTTCTATTTAAATATTTGTCTAAAAATTTGAATTCATGATGTTGCTGATAATTATTGCTAAAGTTTTGCCCGAAAGTCATTTAAAATTAAAGAGTTTCGTGAATCTTTTCACCATTTTACCTGATTATCTTTTCTTTTTCATTCTACGGAGTTTCAAAACTACAAATTAGTAATCAATTAGTAATCAATCATGTTAAGTTATAAATTTAAATTTAACTTACAAGCAAAAATTTCAATGAATCTCTATTGCAACAGGAAAAGAGCTAATAATTTACTGATTTCACATTTCGACACTCTCCTACCTATGCGAAACGACTTGTGCATAATAAATAGGATGATATATTGACCTATAAAACAATCTCATTGGATCAAAATCAAATATATAGGTTGGTCGATAAGTCTGTTGAAATGTGGGGCAAGTATTATTGTCGAAGGAAAATAGCTGGAAAATATTTCCTACGTGCTATCAACATTCAGAAGCATTCAAGCAGCGAATTCAAAGTCCAAAGGACTTGATGCCGGAAAATAGTATCTTATTTACTAGGCTATCACAATTCGAGATCAATTTGATATTATTGAAAAAAGACACATCAGTCCAACTTTACTACATATCCTCATCTGTCAGAATATTTTCAAATTTGAACTACGCATGTCTATCTCATAGGGGATATGGAGCCAAGGAAACCATTCCTGTGAAAGAGGTATTTCGCAATCGATATAACAATCATCACGATGAAAACGATTAATGTTACTCGAAACTCACTTAAACGCACGGAAAAGTACAAAAACCTAGCCGGAAATTAATTAAGAGCAACCTACACACGCTGAAACCGACCGAAAAGTGTAACTGCTACAAAATTGAAGCTTCCTTGTTAACCAAGCACCATCTGAGCTACAATCATGAGTTACATAACAGCGCGAACAAACCAAGCCTACATAATAATTTCGACGACAAGTATGTCCTTAATTGCATTTCTCACCTTCGTGTACTGCAAATATGAGGAAAAGCGCACAAATCGCTACGGTTGATTGAATGAATTGCATCTTGATTAAGTTTAGTTCTATGGGATTTCGATAGGATACCGTTTAGCTCTTGTACCCGAACCGAAAGAATCTTACGAGCTCGAGTTGGGACAAAATTAGGCACGAAAATGAACAGCGTCTATCACCGGTCAAACTCCTGGATCACAATTGATATAGTATTGTTAACGTGCGCACGTGATTGTATCAACTTCCGATGCTACTTCACCATAATATTTCTAATTCGATTTAGATTTGATATTGAAGACCGCGAAATCCGGCACCGTCAGAGCACGCCCGTTCTAGTACGACTGCTGCCCCTCTTGGACAATATGTAACTTTCGGTGTGGGTATGACCGTATAGCGTCGACGAGATGGCAGAAGATACGTTGGAGGTGGCGTCGGAATCAGCTCAGTGAACGGAAACTGATTGTATCTTTTGAAATCCCTCAGATCCGAGCTGACTTTAGACAATTGTAACGACTAAATGACGACAACGAGTCACCGAATGATGACACTGAAACGATTCTACTCGTTTGATGGCTTAATGAACGAATTAACGATGCGAAGCTGAAGTAAGCGCGGGCGCAACATTGGTGAGATAGTTTCGCGTGAATGGCATATCCTTGCGAACATATAGTTGCCAAGAATAGAGGAGCAGATGTTAAGCAGGTTTTTTTGGCAAATGGTGAGGTATGAAGAGGACTACATAGTATTATGAAGTGCATTCGTACGAAATTTTAAATTTTCCCGCTACGAAATAAATCTAGTATCTACAAAAGAGTGAAGCACAATTGCATTCAAATCACAAAAAAAAAGTTTTCCAAACACACGACTTTAAGATTCCGAAATTGTTACGCTACCATTAGCTACGAAAACCCCCATATGCATAATTCTACATCCAATGTCTCACTGGTCAGATTTTATAAACGATAATGATTGTAGTTTATTTGGCTGATAAATTTGTTTATAAACAGGGGTCAGACCGTCTAATGCGCCGCTGGTGAAAAATATTTTGAACCAGTGAGATAAGCAAGCTTGCGTACATGTGTAGGATTTGTACATTTTTAAGGGTATCTCTTTCTCATACTATTATTAATTTTCAATGAATATATTTTTAAACAGAGATGCTACGGCGGGAGCAATAAAGTAAAGTATTTCCACGAAAACCTTTGGCGGGTCTGGAGGTCGAAGCTGCTAGAGAGCTCGTTCGAATACGAGTGTAGAGTAATTAGTTCCACGACTCACTTTACCCCTGATTTAACTCAGGTACTTATTCAGAGCTAGGTGAACTCAAAGCTCGGTGCGCAGTCCCTCGTCAGAAATTGGATTCTAACCAGAAACTTCACACTAGAAGCCAGGGCTCTACATACTAGACTATACGAGCTTTAACTGAACAACAAATTATACAAATGAATCTCGCATAGAATCGAAAAAAAGGCAAGGTTCATCCAAACTGCTGTCCATTCAAAAAGTATCAGTGACAAAAGTTGCAGTATCAAATTGCACCTGATACCGAAAATTATTGCCACAGTCCATCTCTTGGTATGGTACGCGTACAATGTACAGGCACACAATTCGAATGGATGGATCCATTTGAAAGCGTCGTTATATGCATGATAAAAAATCGCTTAAAGTATCAGTCATAAAAAATATCGGTGATCACAAGTATCAGTAACAAACAGTATCAGGTAAAAGCATAAGCGACAAGGAAGTAAAAGTATCACAGAAGTAAAAGTATACCGATTTTTTTTTGTCACAACCCACCTCTAATCCAAACTCCCCCTTCAATTAATGATCTATTATAAAATACAACAAGAGAGAAAGAAGGAGTTCCAACAGAGGACTCACAGTCTTTGAGTAAAAGTTTAGATGGTGACACTCTCTGAGGTCTATAATCATCCTACAACTCTAGTACACCGCAAATTTCGCCGTCTTAGGAAATATCTTCTAGATCTTCAAAACAAATAAAAGGAATCCGGGAAGAGAAATCAAATGAAGAAAGAGAAGAGAAAGAGAAGAAACCACTCTAAGTATTAATGATGAACGATTCGTATAAAGCTATAAATTTGGTGCATATTTAAAAGATTCTAAAATAACTCGTTGACCTAAAGTAGGAAATGCTTTCATTTTGGATGTTTTCTTCCGACATCGTTTCAAAAAGTATTTAAATTGTGAAAATCGTATGATGCTTTATTAATTTTATTTCCAATCCTTCGTAAAAAAATAAACATGTTCTTCCAACATGTTTTCAAAAAGTCTGAAATAATGCTTGCTTAATTTCCTTCCCACGTTCGACTTCAACCACGTTTCTTCCGTCTACCTGCTAGGTCCTATTTTCAGGTCAGCTAATTGTAGCTGTCAAATTCTCAATACTCCAATAAGACCTTGGATTTTTTTATTTAGCTATGAGTCATTTAGTCAAAATTTATAAATAATTGCAATGTCATGTTGCTCAATCGAAAAGATGCAGATCGCCTCAGCGTAGCACAGTCACAAAATTATTCTAGTAAAAAATTACAGATTGCCAGCAGTCAATCGTTTTCATATAACAACACATTATGAATCACGGAATAAAAGTAAAAACAAATGAATATTTGTGAAAGTTACTGTTACCGGCGATTAAAATATCTAGTGTATGTATTTTGACATTTTTCTGGCAATTCAAGTGATCATTCCATCACTAAGTTGACAAACGACAGGTCACTTACTATACTGTATTACCAACAGCGCTTTTTGTGGATCGTATTTTTGATTAGAAAGACAAATTTGTTATTAGGATATATTACATCAAGCTGGGAGGCTTTATAAATGTACACTAGTGGTGTTCAAAAAGTAATGAACGACTTAAAAGTAATGGTTACTCAAAGTAACGAAAAGTAATCATTACCGGAAAACGAAAGTAACCATTACTTTTCTCACAATCGTTCCTTCGTCGTTCTAAGGCCAAACGACACACATAATGCATTTCGTTATCGAGTCAACGGGCAGCAATGATATCCAAGCTTGGGGTGATCTAGAGACCGGTCTCTAGTCTCTACGTGTGCAAAGTAATGGTTACTTTTCGTTCCTTTGAGGAATGAAATGAGTAACGAGTAACGAGTAACGATAATGAATTCTGACCATTTCATTACTTTTGAATTCGTGATTGAAAGTAAGGAATGAAATGAGTAACGATAATGAATGATACCATTTCGTTACTTTTGAATTCGTGATCGATTCACAAAGTAAGGAATGAGATGAGTAACGATTTCGGTTGCTGGATGTTTGATGGCTTTTGAATTCGTTATCACGAGGATTTCGTACTTGCAAGTGTTTTCGTATCGCGTATTTTTGTATCGAGTATTTTCGTACTGTCGAGTATTTTCGTACTTGGAAGTATTTTATTCAAATATTCAAAAAGTTTTTAGGGTAAAAGTAGCTGAAATCGGACCAAATCGGCCAATTTTGGGTTAGAGTGTTTTGGGACATAACGGGCCAAGACCTATTGCTGTGATACAAAAATTTCAGTTTTGTAGGGGAGTAAGGGGTTTTTTGACCATAGTTTGGCAAAAAATGCCTTTGCGGCGCTTTCGATGATTGAAAGTGATCGGGGAGTACAATAGTAATATTTTAAAGGCGAAAAAAATGTTGATAGAATGAAATTGGGCAAAAACGTCAATTTTTCCAAAATCTTTTTTTTTTGTCTAGGGTAAATTCGGGAACCTTTCTCAGTTGTTTCGGGCAAAATTTTCATACAAGTCTGGGAAAAAGCGGCCTAGTTTCAAAGATTCGGCAAAATAAAATCCGCCGGAAAACCGTCCGGGAAAACTGAAAGTAGCACTTAAATTGCTAAGGATTAACAGGTCGAGATCCTTTTTGGGTCGTCAGTTGGCTTCTCTGGCTGTGCTGAGGCCATCCTCGTGACTGCAGGTTGCCACGAGGGTATCTCCAACCCCACCGGGGTTGTAAAATTTACGAGACCGCGGGAGGTAAGATGCCCCTGGACTCATGTCCAGCCTTACCGAGGAGGTTGGCTCCCTAGTGGGTGCATGTTTAATAAGCGAAACATTTTTTGTAACACTTCTTAATAAAATTTTCCGCAAACTTCTTGCTTCAGTGAGGCGAAGTGGAGAATCGACTGTTTAAGATTATTCAGGAAAAGTTTGGTATCCATGAAAAGTCATAAAGATGACAACAGGGTTAGTTGGTCCCATCTTACCAAAGCAACATACTTAAACCCGCGTTTCAAAAAGTATGAGTTCGGCGATGAATCAGCTTTGACTGTAGTGAAAGAGAAGGACGAACTGAAGGAAGAAGCTGAACAAACTAACATGCAAGCTTCAATTGATGTCATTCAAACTTCAAGTAATGATCTTGGGACTGAAGAATCTACAGCCAGTTCAATCCCAAGCACAACAACTAGACCTGATGATTAGATTAGATTGTGGTCTGTATTAGAAACAATAGTTGCATGTGCCAGATCAACCCCAACATTCGGAAGACCCTCATTTAAATATGACAATTCAGTGAAGAGCCCAACAATCGGAGGAATCAAAATCCTCTTAAATAGTGGGAAACAAGGTCACAAACTTATCCAAGATTAGGAAAGTTCGCGAAAAAATATTTAGGAGTACCAGCAACTTCTGTGTGAGAGAATGTTTCCAAAAACAGGCCACATAATATCGGACAGGCGAAGTAGACGAAGACCAAAAAATTTGCGGATGATGGTTTATTTTAATTTCGAATAAAAATTTTTTAAATTTTCATTAAGCTTGGTATAAAGTTCCTTCTCTATTGGTATTTGTCAAGAGCAATTTTTTTATATTCTTAAAAATAAAACTGTTTCTTTACTAATTAATCTTTTTTAAATCTTTTGAGAATGTCATGCTCATAAGAGTACATATTTTCCGTTGTTGTCGTAAGGGTACACATTTTTTTGAGCTGTCCTCGCAGATAGTAGTAATAGTAATGAGTAACGATATAAAAGTAATGATTACTACGATTGAAAGTAATGATTCGTTATCATTACTCAAAAGTAACGAAATTTCCCATCACTAATGTACACTGAGAAAACACATGGCGCCAAACGCCATAATTTATAGACTTCTGGCGCCATGTACATAGTCGATTTAGGGATTGTGATAAAATATAGCGCCACACACCATAATACATGGCGAAAAGTACATAGGCCTACACACCATGTACTATAGTCTTCCACGCCATGTACATGGCGTGGCGGACTATATTACATGGCGTGAAGAACTATAGTGCATGGCGTGGAGAGCTATAACACATGGCGTGGAGGACTATACTGTATGGCGTGGGGGACTATACTGTATGGCGTGGAGGACTATACTGTATGGCGTGGAGGACTATACTATATGGCGTGGGGGACTATACTGTATGGCGTAGAGGACTATAGTACATGGCGTGGAGGACTATAGTACATGGCGTGGAGGACTATAGTACATGGCGTGGAGGACTATAGTACATGGCGTGAAGGACTATAGTACATGGCGTGGAAGACTATAGTACATTGAAGAAGCAAATCGGTCAAAACTATGCTACTTACCATAAATGAGCACACGGAGAAGTCACTTGCTTGCAACAAACAGGCGCTGGCTGCATTTAGAGTCGCCGAAGGAGCCATTCGATAATATGCGCCCTTAGCCGATTGAGAATGTTGTCGATCTATCGACGATACTCAAGTATCACTTGCTGACATTTATAGATCCCCTCACACAGTATGGCTGCGAGTTATACTTGTAGTGCCATGAACCATATTACATGGCTCATGGCACTATGTAATATGGCGTGTGGGGCCATAATTTATGCGCCATGTAATTATGGCGCTAGGAGCCATACTGCATGGCTCAGAGTACTATGTACATGGCGTATGGGACCATAAATAATGCGCTATGTTACATGGCTCTGGGCGCTATGTGGATTTTTTTCAGTGTACCATAATGCTCCACAAACCACCCTCCTCATAATCTCTGTCGCGCAACAGCTCATATCGAGGTTTAGGCTCTTCTAATCATCACGATTCTGCGACCTCGTTCGCTAGTTTGTCATTCAGCAAGGATCTGCTATCAGCTTTTATCGAATTTTCCGATTGTTTTCTCGGTTTTCCCACTGACCGCTTTCCTTGTGCTCTACCTTTGAACGTTCTTCTGGGTAACCCGTTCTCTTGCATTCTTTGTGTAACTTTACGCCTGCAAATTCAGGTGGGTCATCACATAACGCATACAACTCATCGTTCTAACGAAGTCTCCGCACTGTTCCTTGTTTCACTGGGTTGTAGATTCTTCTGCGCAATTTGTCTTCACCCTAGCTTATATTTCCGTGTACTTCTCTGGACCTTAGAATGGGAAGTACGGAAAAATAGGCTTTGTTTGTGGCGTTTATGAGTTATTCGATCTTGTCCTTGTTGAAGTTTGCTTTCTCCTAACGTCATGTTTTCTAGGACTGGAATGTTCTTCCTTGTTTGAGTCATGAATTTAGTTTTAGTTTCATTGAATTGTAGGCCTATCTTTTTTTGCTTCGAACTCTACGTTCAAAATGTTTCTAGGCTGCCATCTGAGATTGATCGTGTAATAATGTTAACATCGTCAGTATACGCTACCAGTGTGGGTGGGCTTGAACGTTAGCTTACCCGTTAGCTTATCCCTTCAATATTGTCCAATGCTCTTCAATATTGCTCGGCAACACGTCTTTCCTGATTATGTGTTGCAGAACAATATTGAAGAGCATTGGGGCAAGTTCAGTCCCTTGTTTCATACTGATTCCAGTTTGAAGCTGTGCAAATCACCATTAACATTGACCTGAGAATCCGTGTTCGGTATTATGACCTTGACCATGCAGCATTCTGCAGGGCATTCCTGTCGACGCAAATAATTGGTGCAGATCGATGTTGTATGCCTAGCACTTTTCGAGTACCTGTTTTACTCAGAATACTTGGTCAATTGTTGACCGTCTAATTCGAAAGCCTCTCTGACACTTCTCGATGACACTTTCATAGCAGGGCTTTAGTTTTCTTTCTATGATTTTTCGAGCACTCTATGTGACGTGCACAACAAAGTGATACCTCAATAATTTTCGCACTTCAACTTGTCTCCCTTTTTGTGTATAACACACCACCATCCATTTATAAGTAATTTTTTGTCGCACAGTTTTTGAATGTCCTGTTTCCAGTGCATAGATTATCTGCAAAATACATAATTAGGAACATAAAATTAGGAAATTGATTAAGCTCTATTAAATACTTTGAACTAAATTTATTTTTGAAATAATTTAACGTTTAAATTCATAAATCAAATCCATACCATTCATAATAATGTGTCATCATATTTTTTTCAAATCAGCAGCCGAAATTAAATAATATACTATTATCTTAGAATTTCTGTTTTCACCGGCACATTTCGATAAGCGCAAAATGTAAAAATATTTTCTCAATTCAACATTACGTAGGGTTTCCCATTTCGCACAAGCCATCGCGAAAACGAATTCAGTCTAGTGCTGGCATATATTTTACCGGATACGTTTGATTAAATCGTTACTTATTTCAATTCTGAAAGTATCTTGCGGTCATTGTTTGGATACCACTAAGCCACTAAGATGCAAATGTAGACTCAGATTCAAGTGAGTCGCAATTTTCTTATTACGACAACTTAAGACAAATCGCGCCGTCATTTGTAGACGGAATTGGCTATGTATGGGTATTAAGATTTATTCGTGCATGTTTCGTGCTACAAATAATTTAGATGTATTTAATATTTTTACTCAATTTTTTTTTACTTAGTCTCTTTATTTGCTATATAGAAGAAAAAACTAAAATCATAAAAGTAGCATCGAATTTTCTATTATATTTGTTGTGCTGAAAAATTTGCCCACAGAAGAAAATCACCTTCGACTTTAATGAGCGAAGATAGCATATGCAATATTATTTTAATAATTCAATTATAATAATTAAGTTAAGAGAATTAAAGCTGATCCTTTAAAACCCTTTGCTGTCTGGGGGCTTAAGTTGGTAGATATTTCATTCACACTGAATGTTTACCAGTATGAATTGATTAGTTCTAGGACTCACTTTACCTCTTTATACACTCATAAACTGAACGTGATCATGGAGAATGGTCCATGACTGGTTTCGAATAAGACACGAAACACATCAGTATCCTGCGCTCTTCTCACTCGGTCACTCAAACTTCAATGTAAAACAATTGGAAAACTTATGAATGATTATAAAACAATAATTTTAGTACCAGGCATGTGAAAATTTTAGCTATGGTTTAATGTGTTGGTGTGACTTTCTTGAAATCAAACTGAAGGCCTTTACACTACTGCACAGTTAATATATAGGCCTGAAACATCTAATTTTTATTCAACTTTAATATACCAAACTTCCTAGTAAATACGTGTGTAAAATGGCTAAAAAAGTATTCAATTGCTTTTGTAGTGCTGCACTTAGTCAAGCCATTAGATATTTATAGAAATCATTTACAAAAATCTACCATCTTCTACCTTCCATCTTCCATCACCTATAGAAATCAACCGAAAAAAAGCTACCAACCGCACATACTATTTACGACAGTTTGTTTACAAAATTATTTGCGACATTTGATATTCAAGCTTTTGCTAGTATTTCTTGAGGAGATTCAAAACGTTTCTAAGCTTTTCGGTTTGCGTCTTTTTTCTCACCGTATGCAGCTACATTTTCGTTTGCATGTAATTCACGTAGAAAATACAGTTCAGAAGAAAATGTAGAAAGTGTAATCTAGATACAAAAGCACTGTAGCAAGAATAAACTTCAGAATTGCCTTAGATATTTCGTGAGAAGTGGCTCAGTTGCAGCGTTGCCAGAAAAAAATACAGAGAATCTTGGAAAATTTTTCAAAAAATCTGGAGAAATCTTGGGATTTTAGTTTCAATGAAAAACGTAACTTAGTTTCAGTAAAAACGATATCATTTTAATAAAAACCATTTATTTCAGCAAAAAAAAAAAAAAACAATGCAAGACAAAAAAATAATTCATAACAGCAATTTTCTGCGTACTATGATTATGCTTTAATATATATTTACCGAAAATAATTTTGATTTAAGGATTTCATTTAATTCTATACCTGCACAAGTTTCATTTCTGGATTTTAAATATTCTTTAGACAAAAGTAGGCCACTTAGAGTATATGTTTGTAATCGACTGCTCGTTTTTTCGTTTATTGATGTTAATTTGAGAGAAAGTTCTTTCTACAGTCGCGAAATAATTGAATGCGAATAACAGGTGAAAAATAAAATTCCTCAAAATTGGAAAAGCTGACTTGTGTTCTCATGTTTCGATTGGATTCACTTGTTTCCAAAATAACTCAGCATTGCCGGTTTCAAAACCGGTGAATTCAATATTTCTTAGACTCCATCACTGTGAATTTATATTCTGCAATTCTGATATTTCTCTTAAGTTTGGAAAACATTGACAAAGTGCGATAATTCAAGGTTGTCTTTTCAAAACAACATTTTCAGGATCCATGAAACTGATACTGATATATTTGGTTTTTATAATATTGATGCTGATATATTTGGTCAGTATAATTTTAACAGTGCGTTTCGAATACTAAAATATAATCTTTCAGTCTATTTAACTAGGCATTCACTGCAAGCTCCTAAGTAAAGGTCATCCTATGGTAAAAATTACATTTCATTTAGAAATTTATCATCCTTTCTTTTGGTTTTCTCTAAGTAATGCCTTTGAATATAATTATTGAATATTATTTTCGTTAATCTTGTTATTTTCAAGTTAAGCCAAAATATATTTGGGGGTTCACTTTGAAAGAGCTTATTTAATTGTAGAATTTGACAAAGAGCTAGCCGCAGGCTGAGCTTTTCAAACTCTGTACCTTTTTGTTTGACATTTTGATTTGCGCTGTGTGAAATTTTGAAAATTTCACTTAAACATTTAAAATATCAAAGTTTCAGAACAAGTTTGAAAAAATCTGGAAATTTTGAATAAAATCTGGGTGTCTGGAAAACGCTGTGAAAGTCTGGCAAATCCAGACTTAAATCTGGATCTGGCATCACTGCTCAGTTGTAACCAGTACTGTCGTTTTATTGCAATTGCAATATATCTGTTGCAATTTGATGCAGTTTACTGTAACATTGCATTTGAGTTTCATCTATTGCATTTTACAAAACTTGCTACCTGTTTAATCTAAATTAAGTTAGTTTCGCTCTGCTTAGTTCTATATGCAACTGCTAGCTATTTTGAACTAAGAATGAACAAGAATTTCCCCAATTCTTAATCCTGGAGATTTATTTGCAATTTATTTTCATCAATATGGAAAAACTGAAATTAACAATAGTATGTATTTTTCATCAAATGACTAAACTCGAGTCTGATAATATCTTTAAAAAAAATTATATATTGCAATTTAGAGCAATCTGTTGCAACTTCAGAGTTTCATTTATTGCACAAAGAAAAACTAAAACGACAGCACTGATTGCAACTTTTAATTAATTTAACAAAAATTTGTTTTTCAGTCGAGCTTATTGAAACTTTGAAACGGGTTTAATATGAATCAGTATCTTTAGCTTTTCATTTGATGTTTAAAAACCTCATATTATAGTAGGGTTAAATTCTTATTGCATGCATTGCGTATAAATTACATACGCATAAGTACATATGTATATGCGGCTACAGATACAAAATGTTTGATGAGAAAACTAGTCGTATGCACATGCATGTGCAACATTTTAGTGCTGTAGTTGAATGACGACATGTATTAATCAGCCTGAAGATTAAAAGAAATCCAATTCGAACTGGTCTAAACTGGAAACATACGTAATTCCGATAGTTCCAGTATTTTTTTTATGGTACGATTTTATGTATTCAAACCAAGAGGTGATGACGTTATACGGACGGAGCTTTGAAGATTATTTTCGCATATTTTATAATGTTCAGAATGTAAAAAGGTGTTGGATTAGTTATTAAAATTCATCGAGTCTACAACCAAAGTTAGTGCATTCATTGAATATAACTATTTGATTTTGAGATGAATTTGTAGAGCTTGTGATGATCGGTTCAACAGATACGTTTAGGGCATATGTCGGACTGATACTATCATATTTTGAGGGATAGTTAGAGCTGACGGGTGCACCTAGTGCCCCATTTCAAAGTGATCAATTTCTATTGACCATGGCGGTGGATGGAATACGTTACCTAAAAAAAGTATTGTCAGGCTTAATTAAATATTGGCGCGATGACATGAACGTTCTACAATAATGCATTACTCTTCCGAAGGATATATTCATAGAGTAAACAAGTTGGCTTGAAAATTAATGCAAGAAATTCATTTCCGATGGTACGAAATATTACAATTTGACGAATATGATCTGGTAAATGTTTAATATTAAAAAAAATTGGTAGTGAATTGAAAAAATTAAAATACCAGTGCCAAGACAATATTTGTAACCAACTGCGTGAACAGGAATGCCAAGCTTCAAGCTAATAGTTCAAAATCGGAGTGAAATCCGATGAAGTTTCATACAAGAATTGTTGGGCAAAACGAAATGGAGGCAAATTGTGAATTAGCAAGTTAACAAATGGTGCTGGTAATTCAGCCTTATAGTACCCGTTTACTCGTATGTCCAGGTATCTGAGTTAACCGTAAGTATTTTCGGAACAACTTGAGAAGTCTATGATGTAATAAGATTGTAGTGCAACAACCTGGGCATATTTTTTAGACTAACTAAATTGCAAGGTTCCATATAGTTAATTCCATCATTTCAAAATTTTTAGCTGACTGTCCATGCAGTCCCCAGTATGCAAGTGCTTGATTTCATTGTTACTGCCTGTTTCGAAAACTTTCCATTCCATCCTGATGTATTAAGATTTACACCGTTTTGTAGCTCTGATAATGCTTTAAATGATACTAAATAGTATTTAATTCACACCAAATAAGCAATATATTTTCTATAAAACCTCAGCTTCGCTTTATTTCATTTGATCACTGGACTAACATGCTAACAGTTTCGACTCATTTTTGTACTTGTAGCTGATCTAAAATGTACGTAAGCTACTTTAAAAGCTTATTATAGTATCAGCTTACGTGACGTCAAAATATACGCTTATAGACGCTTATTACATCGAATATCTTTCGATAATTTCATTCCATTTCACATTAATTTCTTGTTATTATTCAAGTAAATGCTAGTAAATTTGATTAATCAATTGGTAAACATAAAAATGTTCATACTTCCATAGAAATGTAAATGTCACTTCCTATTCTATAGCATATATAAGTGATGGAAATCAAGCTAAATAATTTATTATGTTTCGATAAATATGAAGCCCCACCCATATTTCTAGCTTCACTCGCTAAATTAACTCTGCGAATCTTAAACCTACACTCGGGAAACGGTTAGAATCACATGTATTGTGCTCAGTGAGGTAGTAGAAGTGGAGTTGACATCGACGGCATAACTTTCCACCATTAGCCCCTTTGATCCCCTCGCGCACAAAGCATGTTAAAGCTTCCTTTTCGCCATTTCTCACTAAATGTCCAATTGGAGGGGAACTACTTGGATTTGACCAGATTTGACATTTAGCGGACAAAAAATTACTACCATCCCCTTCAATGTAAATCTTATGGGCATGTCCACTCCATTTCTACTACCTCACTGATTGTGCTGCTCGATTTTCAGTTTATAACGTCAAAGTTAGTTTTTTTTCTAGATCTATCTCAATTCTATATGTGCGCTATTAATTATCATACATCTATCAAGTAGAAAAATGATTCTAACGACTTTCTTTAAATTGTAATTTACCACCTGGATGTGAATTAATCTAAGCATATAGCATCCATAAAATTTTTATTGGAAAATTAAATTCGTTTATGGCAGACGATTGCTTTGCTTTTGCTTCTTGTAATAAAAAAATTCTTTTTGATTGGATTTCATGCACTGATGAATCTCACAAAATAGGCGGTACTTTCAACAAAATTAAGCAAATATAAAAGAATGTTATATAAAAAAATATAAATCAATAAATCCATCTACAACGATCTCTCTTGGTTTAATTTTAATATCCATTAGTACGGTTGTTTTCACATTAATCTTTTTAACATGCACAAGTTGTCTACTCGTTCACCACCAAAACTACCTCAAGCCATCACAGATATACCGCCATGTTTTGCTTTGCATTTTTTTCAGGTCAACAGGTTTATTTAACTAAAAAACATCACCCGCCGACCACGGAAATCTGAGGCTGAATAGCTTTCGCATTACTTCAGCTTAGTCGTGCTACTAGCACCTTTCAGGAGTTCTACTGGCTTAATTCCGTTCTGTCAGACTTTCAAAAGTTTATGAGGCATCCTTCCCAATTTTTCAAGCGCAATACCAGCTCCACATACGCTGACAGTTGACCAGGTGCCACCTCACCGTAGCATCATCTTCGTCATTGTCTCCGGCATCGCAGGGCCAATTACAGAGAAGCGGGCACAATTGAAAAGGTATGCAAAGATCCTTAACACAATTCTTACAAGGCTCCATCCTGACGTTCTCTGTTCTTGAAATAGCCGTGGCCCGATAGAAACTGGCTCTGATTGAAATTTATTTCGTCGTGGTCGCGATTAAGCCAAGGTTCTAAGGCGCGAATAAGCCTAATCGTCCTTGTCCGCTTCGAGCTCGTAGCACAGCACTCTTCCCAAAGCGAATCTTAACGCAGTAGCACATGTCTCCGCGCCATACAGCAGCATTAAGTGAGTCATCGTCATAATTAGTTTGCGTTTACTTGCATAGGACCGCAAACGTTTGCCATGAGCGAGATAACAGCCAGTACCGCCCTACCGCATACTTTTCAGATTTGCTCTCCATAAGCCAGTTTGGAGTCCAACATTACTCTAAGATACTTAGCCGATTTTCTGGAGTGAAGTACTTCGGTGCCAACCGTTATGGGTATGATGGTTAGTATCCTCCTCTTCGTAAGCATGGAAATTTCAGTTTTTGTGTTTGCTAGCTGGAGACCATGGCTTTCCATCCAGTCCGCAATCCTTCTTATTACTTGATTGAGTTTGAGTTGGGTCATCAAGAGCACATCTTCTGGCATTTCGAGGCGCAAGATACTGTCATAAGTAATATTTTATAGGTCTGGTCCAAGAATAGGCCCTTCTGCTCCTCCAGCTGTAATGGTTTTGCATACAGATTCCTGATTCGTTTCATAAATCAAATGGCGATCCTTCAAGTAATCTCATACCATGACTGGCAAGTATTCCTCTACCTGAAAATGTCGCTGCTTGGCCTGCGCTGACCTCGTCAGCAGAGCTGATGTCTAGTGACTCCAACAGCTTCTTCCTGTCCAACATCGAAATATTCCACTCGAGTGTTTTCCGTCCAAAGTTCTGATTAGTCGGGCTTTCCCCCGACAACAAGAAGGTGATACAGATGTAGCCACTTCCAAAGTACTCCTCCATCACTCTTCACTCTCTTGCTATCATGGATAACACCTCCAAAATAAAAGTTATATGGGAAATGGACTCAGCAAATCATGGTCTGCGGTAAGTTGGTGTCGAGCCCTTGTTCATCACGACCATACTCAGCGGTGAGAAATAGCAGCTGACAAAGATGATGCCTCGGTTTTCAATCCACACACATCCATCGCCCAAACCTCGCCGAACGATCCGAACTTTCCGAGTGTCTGCAACCCATAAGGTTTCATAGGCGAACGTATCTGAATACGATGTCTCTGGATTTTTCTTTCGGTATGGTTCGTTGATCATTGCGATTTGGGCTCTAGGTTCGTGCACAGCAAGCAGAATGGCTTAGCCGAGTATCACTTTGCTATTTTTGGGTGGCTGTATTCCATGCACTTGAAACAGCGCACAACTTCAGGCCGCCTACTTACCCTATCGTTAGCCCAATCAATTCTTATTGCCCTGTATCAAGTTACTTCAAAGCTTTCGCTTCATCTAGTGCTACGACAGCCTCCCTCTGTTCCCTTTTATTCGGGGCAAATAAGGTAATTTTTATGTTCTGAATTCCCTACTCCTGAATTGCCGCGCTAAATTCTTCCTCTGTTATAAGACTGCCAAGGTCAAGTATCTCAATCTCGGCTTTGGAGATGAGCCTTTTAACCTCTGCGAAATCCCCCATAGATGGTTGGATTGCATCGCCGAATTTCGTGATGTCTTCACACTTTGCCAGTGTTACAAGTACAAACCGTCTGGCGTCTTCCTGATTTGGCAAACATGTATCTTCAATTTGCTTGAGCTTACCCCTGCACGGATATGCTGAAAGAATTCCGCATAATTCTTCCCTTGGTTAGGCTTTATTACCACAACTTCCTTTTTTGTCCTAGATGATTGCGTGTTCTTCCGCCCAGATTTTTATGTGTTAACCAGATTTTATCGACCTATCTTGCCTGTCATTGCTCTTTTGTGGCTTTTGTGCCTAGTTCGTGCTCTAACACTGCTTTCTTTGTTAGGGCTACATTCAGGCTTATTTGTCTGTTTTTTGATTTGGCTTGAACAGTGCATGGAGTTCCGGCAGTATCCTTTCTTCTTCACAGCATCTTTTCTTCTTAAGCTCTTTCTTCAGAAATATAGCCCCTGCCGTGCCGATGGAGAGGTACCCACTACAACGCAATGACTGCGTATATTTTTCTGGACCAAACACCGTTCCGCACGCGGTTTCCTCATCCTCTTTACTTGAGGTAGTCTCACATCGGTTGACGTTACTTTTTATATGTTCTCGATGGTACTTCAATTGTTTGCATACTACGTAATAATATTTTCATTACAATAATGTTAAATCTCAGACAGAGGCTCAATAAACAGTCTGACGGGGATATAACAGTTATCTCTCGGTTGGAAAATTCGTTTCAGACAACAGAAAAACTTGCATAAAAATATGCAGGAATTTTAAAACAGAAATAAAATTTCTAAATAGAATATAATATATTTCTCCTTGGCTTAGCATTTCCTTTGCCTTGGCATGCTCGTAAGTAACAGCCTGCATAATTTCACTAGTCTACAAACGAGAGGCTATGCTATCCACATATGTAAGTTAATCCCCTGCTTTATGTAAGGTCGACTCCTCGCGCTTATGGATTGGCTATTAATGACATTAATCTCACAAGGTTAGGCTAGAATGATAAGATTCAACACCTTATTACTGACAATCAAGTATGCTATCTAAAGAAAACGACATTAACAACAATAAACGTCGAGCTCCATAGAAAATACAGATAAATACTTAATTAAAGAGACAAATATTCAATTGTGATAAATACAGATAAATTCTCACTTCAAACAGACATAGATACACTTATGTACTTAAACAATTTGAATTTGCAGCTATAGCTTGGGAAATAACTAAAAGTAAAGTAATTCCACTACTAGCATTGTTGGGTTTGGGGGTTGAAGTTGATACAGATTTCATGCTTAATCAATCTTTACGAGTGTGAAGTGATAAGCACCACGACTCACTTGAACTCTGATTTGATTCAAGTGCCTGTTCAAAGCTAGCTTAACTTAAAATACGATATCTGATCATGGCTGGATTTGAACCATGGACCAAACACGCTAGAATCTGCTGTTCTTTTTACTCAGCTCCTCTCGTCGGTAAATAGCTAGCTACGCCAATTCGTATACGTATTGGTATCATACGAAGCCTGAAGGAATGGCTGAAACATGTTTTTGGTATCATACGAAACCTGAAGCAATGGCTGAAACATGTTTTTGTGTCAACTACAGAGTGTGATATCTGCATCTACATATTGGAATAACATATAAGATCGTGAAAAAACCTTTCAACTATAATGTGCACACAACATTCATCGGCACAATAGTAAGTCTCAGCTTTCACTTTAGGCTTATGGTTGTATTTGACAGAGTTGTCAGGACTGTCTCTAACCTGTGCAGTAGTTACCAAGATCAGTTACTACAATATCCATGCATTTTCTGCACTCGAACATCAATTAACCCTATTTTCAACTCGCAATAATTTCGAAATCTGCTTCAACGTTCACCTGCTAAGTTACAGAATGTCTAGCTCTATGGCATCGTAAATAATCTCGGGGATCTTTATTGTCGCAAAATGTCGTTCATCGACAGAAAAATCTCGATATTTATCTCTGATCGATTCTGATAAGAAAATAAATGAGTATAATCAGTTGAGATTCCTGGAAATCCCATTGCCCAAGTGGGTTTAGATCTCTTTTTTTTATTTTACGACGGCTTCTGTATGAATAAGATATCTCATATCAGAGGAAGCTTATCTGAACCTGTTTTATTACATTAGAAGATTTCATATATTATACACAAAAGGCAGTGCTACTGGGAAAAACCAAGAAAGAAATGATAATTTTAGTGCAAATATAATAAATAAATGAATATGCAGAAAAGATGACATGATAATGCTATCTAATAAGAGATCAAATGAGATTTTGACCTACAGTTATACTAAAGAATAAATAATATTTTCGCGTGGAATGTAGTTGAAATTGTACAACTTCATAAATCTTGTCAAACTATTTTCATCTCCTCGTATAATTCAAATAAGATAAAATGAGAAACTCCTCTATACAAATAAATTCGAGAAAGAAATACCAGGGTACATTAAAATTTCAAAGTTTTCAACGATTAATATGATGAAAAAGTGTTATTTTCAAAGCTTAGTGTTCTAGATCTAATTGAAGCCTTCATTAGCAACTAACTTTATACATAAGCATGGATTTTTTGAAATCTTCTTCTCTTATCGTATTGCTTTAATGATGATCGTAACGTAATTATCGTACGAAAGGTTTAAAAAAACAGTTGCCGTCCATTTCAATTCTAAGATAATATACAATTAAGGAAGACAGTATTAAATATTTTAAAAATTATTAAAACTAAACTTATTACTGCTAATAGAGTGATCATATACTTCAGAAACAATAATTTCTTATAATACTCAGCAATAAATTAATACAAACCGAGTTCATTTCTGATCCAATAACTGATAGCTATATTAAATTTTGAATTAAAAATCCCGATCAAGGTAGAAAATGAGATGATTGATTCAACTGAAACATTCTGGATGATTCATGAAGACACTATGAATGTGCTACATTTATATTTCCAATGTGTTTCAAGAGTGATAAGAATATTATTTTTTGCTCCACAGAGTTTTAGTTCATTCACTTCACGTTAGTATTTGCTAACGTCTTTATTTCGGACTTTCTAATTTCATATAATTTTTGTTGATTACAAATGAGCTGGTGTGTATCGTTTGAAAAAACAATATATTTATCAACGTAAAAGCGCCGACACACAACTGTAATTACTATTGTTAAAATTGCTTGAATATATATTTTTTTAAAACATATTTGGGGATAAGTAACTCATATTCTGTATAGGTATAAATGTTTTGCAGCCCCCTTGCCGTCAGGGACTGTATTAGTAAAAATTTTAAAAATAATTTTTTGAAAAATTATTTTAAAAGTACAAAATCAAAAGAAAAATTTACTATGGAATGCACAACAGCAAATGCAGTGGTATCGGCTAGAGCTTGTGCCACACTTAAGAGCTAGCTGAGCCAGAAAATGAGGTGAAAGTTGTATTTTCTATCTTCAAGTAATAGGAAATAGAGTCGGGGCTGTATCCCAATCGTAAATATTACATTTTCCATTTCACACTGTCCAAACTGTAGCTCAATTTTACACTGAACCTATTCTTCATACTCAAAGCTTGGTGCATAGACCCCATTCCGTACCTGAATTCCAACCAGGAACCACACACGCTTAGATCCAGTACTCTACTCACTATGCTTCATGAGCTCATAAAATTGTGAACAGGCCAGCTTTGATCTGGGATTGGACGAAAGTTCATGTCAAAATTGTAAAGAAATTTTGTCCAATTTGGACGAATTTAGACGAGATGTAACATTTGGCACTGCATATTATTCATTTCTAATTTCGAATGTCACCTCTGAATCTGTTTATTATATATATTGGAGTTTCGTAACGCAGGGTTCCTCTCAAAGCTCCAATATCTTCGTTGCTACTTTTGAGCCATTCAAAAGGCGTTTCTACGCTCGTTCGCCAATATGGCGATTGGAATAACTCTTGCTATATCTAACATGACATTTCCTACTGTTCGATATTGACTTGAAATTCCCGGTTTCTCTTACGTTGAAATGCGCTATCTATGTTCGATACTCTATCCCAAAGTAGTGGCCCATATTTTCGTGACACACAGCAGAATCTAATGAATTGCCATCATACAAGGTTTACGTTTCCTTACACCAGGACCACGGACAGCCGCTATGGGTCTACTTAGCAAGGTTACAGTCTCTGATGCTCCATCACTTGCTTTTCGGGTGTGTTCTTCGCATGCTCCTTCGAGTGTGCTTTGAAATGATACTATGCTTGGAGGAACACACCCTTCGGGTGTAAAAACTGGATTTGAGTTGACTTGACTCGTGAAATCTAAAAACGCATGGACGCGTGGACGCATGGACTCATGTCTAAAAATGGCTTTAATTGTGGTGGTTTTTGTCTATATTACCTCGTCACAAAGATAGCTTGCAACTTCCTGGCATTTGTATGGAATTTCCATTTCTATAAATATTTGAATAGCATGTCTATGTAGGTTCGCAGTTTTTATATTCAGTATATCGTGGTGGAGTGAAGGGCTACTTTCGTATTAGTTATGTTCGGGATATCTGCTGTGTACAAACTTTACAATATTGGGGCAAATGGTGAACTTTCCAGGGTTCCAGCTTCTGCTCTCCGCGTTGTGGATAGGTAGTTGTAAAGGTTTTGCCCTGGAGTAAAGATGCAATCAGTTGCATGAAGTTAATAGAATTTGGAATGCATGCATTTTGAAAATTAGTCCTGCATGCTAGATTTTATCAAACGCCTTAACCACACCCAACATGATCAGGCCCATTGTTTTCCACTCTCGTTATTTAATCCTGCATGTAAATGCTGTTTGTAAGCCGATTTGACTCCACCCTTATGCTAGGGTCACCTGTACACCTAGCTCTATTCTGAATTCTACTCCTTTTCTGTATGAGACCTTTTATACCTCCTGGGAGCTCGTGAAGGTTATGTCCCTTGATCGGAGTTTAAGTCGTATTGTCCTCTTTTGCTTGCTTGAATTTTTTTTTGTTAAAATGTTGATCGCTCTGGTGGTTTCGAGCGCTTTTTCGACATGTTCGTTCGCCATTGCGTCCCGGGAAGCCTTCCAATTCGTTCCATTCATCACTACAGGGAGGCTAAACACATCCTCTATTATGAAGTGAACCGGTTTATGAATGAAAGTTCATCGAGGCCAGACAGTGTCAAGTCATGGTGGAAATTTTGTCAAAGTTCTATATCTACGACAGGACTATGAACTGTGGCAATGTGTGTGGATTCGTCGAGGAGATGCAGGCTTATACTGTCTCCCGTCATACATCTTTGTAGCTCAATTCCAGCGTGATTACTTCTCAAGTAAGCATTTAAGTCCCCTGCGAGAAAGACAGGACTTTCGTTTTAAAAAATTCAGGATTAAACTTGTTGAGTGATCAGTAGCAAATTTTGGACAACCTCCTCATTGAAATGTATCTACAGCCCAAATTTATCAGATATAGATTCATAAAATATACATTCACATAGACATACACCATTGCCACATACGCAAATTCGGATTATTATCAGTTCAGGTTGCATACTTATTGCAATCATTGAAGCTTGTTAAAATTAAAAGCTGAAATTTTCCGATTTCAAAATTCTTCACTAATCATCAAGTGTTATTCATCTATATTTCGAATTCAACTTCACTAAAGGTGTAAAGAAATATTCGAACAATATCGAATTGATAAATATTTATTTTCATATTATCATATCGACTACCTAAGTTTGTTCAAGTGCTAAAACGTTAAGATACTCTTATTTCTCTCTTTGTTATAAAAAAAACGAAATTTACCTCGAGCATCAGTTGATGAGATTTTATCAGTTTGATTTTGTAACTGCCAGGTACATCCCATTCCATCCCAACCGTACTAGTCGAGCTGCAATATAAAATTTGAAGATACTGCCGTGTAACTAATCTCTGATACTAGAGTCACTCAAAGTTCCAGTTCGTTGTAAAATTGTCATAATAACGTCATATTCTTGCGTTGTCGTCTTGTTCGATCTATAAAAAATTTAAATTTATCGATCTGTATATGCTTAGCACAGATACTAGTTCGATCTGACCGAATCGAGAGTATCTCAGGTAGTCGGCTGTGTTAAGTGGTTTCTGTTATGATGAGGCTCGATATTTTTCGAAACTTTTTATTTTTCGGAGATGACTTCAGGGAAAATCGACAAAGTCACAATTAAAATTCAGTGAATAGTCATAAGTTAGTTTGTGTTAGTTTGTGGCGCTGTAAGCTCGTTTGAATATGTTAATCGTGTACACGGTAGTTGCAGTCGAATAGAATATCAAGTGGAACAATCTGCTGGGTGGAATTTTCGAACAAGTTAATTTGTGTCATATTGTGAGGAATAGAAACCCACAGCAATTAATGTTAACTAAAATTTAACTACAAAACCCACGGCTTTTTGGCTTTAATCCTGTATCTAAAGCGATGTATAACGTACTACAGGCTTAGTATTGCTCTCTTAGATTCAGTTGAGTTGTTTTTTCAAGACGAATCTTGATTACGATTCCCACACCGCTGAAATATTTCTCATTTGAATATCATAGTCTATAACAAATAACAGCCACAACAATATTTCCCTACTTTCGATTGTGTTAAATTATATATTTTCGTAAATTTGCAAGCAGTGTAGTCGAAGTATTATTATTATCTGTTTCGTGCACTGAGCAATTCGTTACAAATGCTATATAACAGTCATACACGATAGTAGCCTCCATATTCAGAGATCGTTATAGTTGATCAGTTTAGTGTTAAACTCGCTTCCCGGTTCAGGGTTAAAGATGTTTTCCACAAAAGCTTGATTCGGTTCGATCCTCGATTTTTCCTTAGATCTTGCTGAATATACATAAAAACTGGTTTTTTGGACAAGTCAAATATCACCGATTTATCCGTTCGAAGAAAAGTTCCGACAACATTTAGTAGAGGTATGCGGCAGTAATTGTAACTATCTTTTGTTTCGAAAGCTCGTCTAGTGTCGTGGCGGAAAATCGATGAAAGAAAACTGTAGAGTGTACTGATCGTGATAGTTTGATCGAGTAGAAAGTCTGTGCGAAAAAAATTTCCATATCTATCCCGGATTGAGTTTTAAAAGCTCAGGTAGCAGAAAGATGGAAACGAGATCTGCACTAGTGTTGATGGTTTCGTTTGCTGGTTTCATCTTAACAGGTGAGTTCGTAAACAAAGTCTACGATGCATTTAATGCAAGTATCGTACAAATAAGGTTTGCATTTTTATTTGATATTTTCCTTGCATTCCGTATATTGTGAAATAGTAAACGTCTTCTGCCTATTTTAAAATGGATGGCAGTCAGTAGTGTTTGACTTGACTTTTTAACGACCATCGCGATTTTTCACTGCAGCAATATTAAAATTGTTTACGTTTTCGTGATAACGAAGCTTTTGTAAATTACTCTGCGGGTCAAATGAATCTTGAATGATCCGGGCCTATTCTCAGACAGTGTGAATGATGGTGCAAGCGTAGTCAACAAATATGTGTATAGGTGCTAGCATTTGTATTATTTTCATGTATGCAAATCAGAATGCTATTTAATATGTAAACGAGTTACTAGCGACCCACATATCATATAATATAACGAATCAACATCAACATGTTACGCAAATAGATGTGTAGCTAGGTGCAATGTGAATTCTGTGTAAAATTATTTAGTCCATGTTAGGATTACAGAAAAGCGCTGTCTGTGATAGAGATTTACGTATTGGTCCACTTTAATACTTTGTTTATGAGCACTAGAGACTGGTAATGTAAGAAGTTGCTGATTACAAAATAACTCGACAGACTTCATCATTTCTCACATCTTTGTATTGTTTTAGTATGTCAAATTTTTCTATTGCAGAAGGAGAGAACCTGACAAAAAAAAAACCGGTTGGGATAAATATATTTCTTTCAAAGCTATCTTGTTTGGTAAAAAATTTCAAAAATGTATCTGTCAGTTTTTGAATGAAATATAGAAACACGATTTTGAGGAATTGCAGATGTAATGTAAAATGGTTTTTCCTAGAAAAAAAGTTATTCAAGTTCCTAATATCTTATAAAATTATAAAATAATACTTCTAATATTTCGTGGGATAGTCTTTCTGCTTGAGAGCCGCGTCCAATCTCCGAGGCATCGATTCCACTAGACAATTCGTGTATTCTGGCTGAATTTCTTTCAAAGCTCTTTTAAGGTCCTTTTTGTTGCTAATTGTGTGTTTCCTGATAATTTCCTATAAACCTTCAGTCCAGAGTCTGTGGATGTGTTTGAATAACATGATGACAATTCCGAATGAGCCACGTTTGAACGGGTTGGGAGGAATGCTTTGTATCATTGTCCTGATGAAATCGAAAACCATTCCTTTTAATCAATTGTTCTGCATTTTCCCTATCAAAATATTCAAATACTGGTGTTTGTTCATGATACCATCCATGAAAACCAGATTCCCGACCCCTGCTGACGACATACATGCCCATATCATAACATGTACACCTCCGTATTTCACAGATGCTCTTAAATATTTTAGATTGAGTTCAGTTTGTGAAAAATTGAAGTTATTTTCATCAGAAAAAATTGCGGTATCCCAAAAAACAATAACCTTTCTCAGATGTTCATGAGCTCAATCAACCCTGTGCAATCTGTTTTTGCGATTGATGAAAGTTTGTTCCGGGCAACTGTATCATTTAAACTGGCATTCCTGATGATCATCCTAATAGTTTGGAGGGCTTTTTGTCCAAGAGTCCTTTCAGCAATCTCTGTCAATTTCAGGGGACTCAATGTACAATCTTTTTTTGACTGTCTCACGATCGAACGGCAATCCATTTCAGAAAAAAAATTGTTGTGAGCCTTTTTGACTCGATTTCCTACACAATTTTTGTGCAGGAAACGTTCAATAATATGCTGCACCGCTGAAGCACTCCTTTTAACAATTTCAGCGATTTTGTTTCGTCTCTTAGTTTATTGTTAGCTCTCGTTCTTCAATAGAAGTGTGACGACCGATCGCGACTTAAGCATCGTATTGTTCTTTACAGAATAATGATTTTGTTCAAAAACCAAAGTCTGACTGATAGCCATCATGTCTGCAATATGAGATCCATTCCTCACAAGCAGATTACTGCAATTAGTGGTACTTTTTCTACGAAAAACCATTTCACATCATCGCTGTGCGGTAAAAATTAGCTCTCGTCTGGATTTTTATTAATTTTTTTCGTAACGGATTATGTTTTATGTTATTTTTTCACTTATCAACTGATAAATAACCATATCTGCATTTTCTCATAGCTGTTTTTCTTTATTTCATTCAGGAACTGACACCTATTTTCCCAAATCGAAGCAAGTTTGACCCTTGATGGATTAGTCTAGGGGAAGAAGTACTGACGCACAAAATATCACTGTAACGGTAAACAACCACCAAACGAAAAGTTGAAAGCACAGAATATTGATTAAATTACAATTCGTAACTTATGCCGCTGTAGTCAATGTTGATATACACTCAATTTTGTGGCTGGCTAAATTGTATTTGACATTTTGTAAAAGTAAAATCACACGACAATTCTCTTACGGTTCTAGGGGTTGAAGCTGAAATTGAGCTTCATCACAAATTTACAATCAATGTGAGTGTAGAGTGACTAGTTCCACGATCCACTTTACCCCTGATTAATTCAGGTACCTATTCAGAGCTAGGTGAACTCAAAGGCTGGTACGCGGGCCCACGTCCGAATCTGGAGTCGAACCAGGGACAGCTCACACAAGAAGCCAGTGCTGTACCCACTAGGCTACTCAAGTATTGTATATCATTGGATTATTGGCGGGTCAATATATACCCTCTATCTTTCAATATATACTGAAGTAATAAGGAAATCCTTCAAAAATCATGGTTCCACAGCAAACCATTAATTGAAATATGTATATGCATTGATTCAAGGGCAATCAATTAACTAATGGTTTTGACTTCTAAATACTGAAATTAATCTTAATTAGAAGTACCTATGAACCATAGAAGCTGCACAGTTAGACAAGTTGCACACAATACTACCAGTTCTATTATGATCTGTGATATCGAAGTCATCAGTAGTAAAATGCGGAGTCTATTCACACCCATGTTGTGCTACCAGGAGACCGAGCGTCTGGTCATATGCCTGGGTCCAGGTCGGAAATACAATGCTTTGTCAAAATAAGTCCTGAGCTGCATCAGATCTGAAAACCAACTTTAGTCATTGTTAAGCGACTATTCCATACTGAATAGCTTTTAAACCACAGCCACACAAAAACGCCGCCTAAGGAGCCGAATTCATGTTTCCGGTTTTTTGTTTTACATTTTAAACAATGGTGATCACTGCCTCCCATGATTCCCAATATTTCTTTTTTCTCGAATGAAGAAGTTAACTACGAACAAGTCTAGCATTCTGGGTTTAGTTTAGGGACGCTACGAGTCCAGTCGTGTCGTCAAAAATATATATGTATAAATATTTATATATATATATATATATATATATATATATATATATATATATATATATATATATATATATATACATGTTTAAGATTTATACTAGCTTTCAAATTTATGTATGTACTGGTTGTAAGTTCCCTTGTTTTATGTGTATAACTGACTACCTTATTTAAAGATTGTATTATGTAACACTTAAAATCAACATGATTCCTACAAATATTTGTCACAATTCTAATTATCTTAACATTTTTATCTATTTTAGTCGATGCTCTTCGCTGTCATCAGTGCAACTCTTATTTGGATCCAGGATGTGCTAATATCGATGATAATGTCGACGGGCCGGTGAATGTAAAATATATTAAAGAATGTCATGGTGTTGAAGATATGGAAGCAACCTTTTGTCGAAAAATCGACGTAACATTTCTGGCCAGTTCCGAAAGGCGGATCATTCGAAATTGTGGATATCGACAACCGAAAAAGGCGAATGTAGATTATTGTTTCGATGCCGATAACGAAGGATACGTTGAGAGAATCTGCCAATGTTACCAAGATGCATGCAACAGTGCACCGAAAACATTTAGAAATATAACAGTAGTGTTTGTTGTGCTATTTGGATATTTGTTTTTAATAGGTTAGATGGTAATGTGATTGGTATATTTAAATACATATGTTTGTAAGTATATTGGCTATTGTGCTTAGAGATTGTAACGAACTGTTTTTGAATAGGTTTTGCGTATTCAATGCAACAGTTGATGCTGAAATAAATATTGGAAGGTGAAACTATAAAGATATTTTTCTGATTTTTTTCTAATTTGAGATTAAAACGTTAGTGTTCTAAAGAAGAATAGTGATCAAATCAAGTGTCATAGGCTTACCACAAACATTTTTAAAGTATAGAAGGGAATAAGAGTCTGAAGAAATCAATCAGTAATTTGAAAATTCTTCAAATAAGGCTCCTATAGGCAGTGCTGCCAATTTTTTTTCCCCAAAAACGCCAGATGTGATTGTATTTCATGTTAAATAATACTTTTTTGTATCAATAAAATAAACATGATTCGATTTGAAAACAAAATATCACTTCATGAAAAAAATCAAATTATAAGCTTAAAAATTGCATTCCAAGATGATTCTATAACTATAACAGCAGTGTCAGTTACATCTAAATCTTCGCTGATGTTAAGCTCTTTGTATCTAGGTTTTTCAAAATATCATTTGGAATTTGGGGCTGATCTACAGCGGTTTGGCTTACAGCTGATGTTTTAAAAAAAATAAAAAAGCGCATAGTTGTTGGAATGGGATGTAATTGTTTTCAAATAATATCGAGAAAAATTTGATTGGCAAAACTATAACTATGTAGATGACTGCCCGATTATTCCGAAATCAAAATTTAAATGCTAATAATTACCCTAGATACTAGTTCCAAATTTCGAGCACCATTTTGGAAAAAATAATGTCGGACCTAGTTCAAAATGCTAAAATGGCAGTACAGCCTATAGAAGGTTTGTAGTATTTGAGATGAAATGATACGAACGAACACAACTATGAATGTAATGGAATGCAACTTTTCACTGAGATCTATGACTGATCAACAGGAAAGGACATTGTCTAAAGGTTAAGGGCAATTCGTTTTCATTGATATTATTTGAAGTGGGTTTGATAATTGTATTTGAACCACTACACCTGATCCTTTCTGAGCATCTTTTTTTAGCCGAGCTCATGTCTTAGTTTTCGTAGGGTTCCTCAAAGTTTGTCATTACTTTTTCGAAAATTCTTTCTTATTTTGGTATCTTTCATTCATATTTAATATTCATTGCGTTATAAAAAAAGAAATTCTTACAGTGCAATCCTTTGCGCGCCTTCCACAATAATCCATGAAAATATACAAGCAAACATATCCATTGTTCCATCATACAGATAACTTAAGCAGCAACATATTTATGAAGAAGTAACATCAATGGCAATAAAAATACATCGATAATACTTAACATGGCGATTATGTGTAGGATTTATGATTGACTTTCTATTACAAATATTACCGCTAAAGAACCATAAAAGTAATAGTTCCAACAATAAGCGGCATTCTTGTTATCTACATGCGGTCGATTTTTTAGATGGGTAAAAGTATAGTTCCATTAAACACCAACAATATCGCCTATAAAATAATGTCAATGAACAGGAACAACAATATATTTAATACTGAGAAAAAAGTTGATAACAGCTAACAAAATGTTGATTCAAGCCAATGCCAATTTCTCTGATAAATTGAAAACAGTGTTTCATAGTATATACTAGCGAATCTAAGGAAATACGCAGTTGAGGCCATTTCATTTCTAAATAGGCAGACATTGAAAACTGAAGACATACGCATTCACGTAGAGAAATCAATTAGGTGAAATTACTGTCATTGTTTTAAACAGCTGTCAGCATGTGGTTAGTTAGATTAAGTCAGAAGGGCAATCAAGTACACTAGAATTAAAAATTCACAGCTTGTTCGTGTTGGCAACGGGATTTCACCGGGTTTATCGCAATAGATAAAGAAAGGCCTTGTTATGCCGCTCAGTAAAATTTAATTCGAAGTAAGCAATGACCTTTGTTATGTTAAAATGATAATTGGAGCGTGTCATGAAATTCTATGTATGTACGTCTAATGCATTATTTACCGATAGCATCTGAGTATATAAAAATTAATTGACTAGCTGAATTGTGCTTCTCAACTGTTGAATTGGATTCATTGATGTTGATTTTTGGCATATATATTTCTAATATCGAACAATAATTTACTAATTTTTACTAATTTAATATGCAGATAGGAGTAAAAAGGTGCATATAAAATCACTTGGATGAGATTGAATTTTGATCAACAGCCGTAGTAGCGCTATAAATATATAAAGTTTTATGGGTTTCCGATTTTAATTTTGGCATTTTACTTCATAAATCACTCAGAATAACGCTTCATGTGATTATAGAATTAGAAAGCAATTCATAAAAAATAATTGCATTAAAAGCTTAAACGATTTTGGTAGCTTGAGTAATTTTGGCTTGGGTAGGATAATTTTGGAAGCTTGTGTGGGGTAGCGGGTAGATCGCTAACTTTTGCTGTATGGAGTTCTTGATTTGAATCTAGTTACATACAGACGGGAGACTGCGCAGCGAGTTGTTAGTTAGCCTTTGCCGTAAGTAGGTACCTGAGTCAAACCAATTGAGACGTCGAGCTAATCATTTTGTTCACTTGTGAGAATGGAATCTCTACTCGATTATGAGAATGGAGTCTCTACTACCCCAACTCTCCAAGACTTCAAATTGCATGCAGTTGGAAACCTTTGCTTTGCTTTTGCAGCGAAACTAGTGCTAGGATGAGTTATTTAAAAAGGAAAAAAGGCAATCATAAAATAGCCATATTTTCAAATCTCGACGTTTTTAGAAGGAGAGAAGTTTGCTAATTTCGTAGAAATCACAGTTTCAATTGTCACACTTTCAATTGTCAACTGCCATTTTCTTTTTTCTTTTTTCGTTTATAATTCAGTATTACACCTTGAAACAGCTAACTGATAATTATCCGCCAGTGTGAAGAGCCTCACAATTTTCAAATCTCTAAAATTGTTAACTATAACCTGTTGGTGCTAATGGTGTCGAAGATAAAATCCTGTGGCTTTGAGATTCAGCTGTGTTTGGCAAATGGTCTGCAATTTTTTCAGGAATTTCATAAAATTTCATGGAATTCTCCAGCTGTACTGCATTCTGTTGTTCCATGGCTCCCATGGCTAACGCAGCCTGGTTTTCACAAATATAGGATAGCGCTCAATCATTCGGAAGCTTTGTTTCGTTTTAGCGCCTTATATAGTTCTTGGCTCTTACTTGCACGGTGTGAGTAGCCAATAAAAATCCAAAAGAGCAGTTTAAAATTGGTCAGTATTGCTGTAAGAAGAAAATTTGTTGCTGTAAGGCTCCATGATTCTCAAGTGATCAAGGTATCTGTTAGTTCACAGTTTGTATAAGAGGTGCATGTCTATTGGCTTTTTCAAGGCTGAAACCTGATTTTTGTTTCGTTAAACCACCCACAATCTCTTGCTTGATACCAGCAAATTCTTAACTATTTCCATCAATGCCATTATGACCTGGAATTCAGTAGATTCTGATTCTTCTTTCGTTGGCTACCTTGTTCAGGGCTTAAACACAGTTCAGTAGATGATTTGTTTTATAGGTGTGAGGCATCAGTGCTGACTGTTTGAAAAAATGTTGATCTTAGCATCTTTAGTATTCTTGACATGCATTAATTCTGCGGATTTTTGTACCATAAAGACCTCGACCTGGAGAATAAAAAAGTGATTAGGATATCTGAAAGATGCTTCTATATCGCAGTTCGCTGAGTATGCCGTGGTATCTACTCCTGCAGCTGTTTTGGATCATTCGGTATAGATACGCTGGTATGCCGCTGATTCCATTCCTGCTCAACTCCTACGATCGCTTGAAATTTTCGGTTGAGGCAAGAAGCGTGGTCCAACGAGCCAGAGCAGCTTTCGATCCTCTTCACAATACTGCAGTGGCCAAAGGATGTTGAATCGTTGTGGCCTGATTCCTTAAGTACGGTAGCAGCTTTTGAAGCAAAGAGGTCTCGCAGGGAGAGATGAAGCAGGGTGTATTTTGCAGCCGAAAGAGTCGTGATTAAGGCAGCTGTAATGCAGAGAGCCGCAAATTGCGACTTTATCCATTTCCAGCCACCAGACCAGCTAGCCACAAGTCAAGATCTAGCGCATTAGAGCAAGGTTGAGGCTTCACTTTTTATACACTATCTTTTTTTGCTGACGTAAATCGCATTGCCTGTCAACTCAACAAATATTTCTTTTTTTATGAGCTTTGGGCTCTCTTTAGTGTTTGGGATTTTTATGTTGAGATCAAAAAATCTTTTGAATAGATTGAGGAGCATAGAGGCCCGATAATTGGTTTACAGTCTTCCGCATAAGCATAGTTGCTTTTACTTGTTTTGGATATAAGTACAATCTTAGCGGTCCTCCGAGTAGCATATCATGATCCTGCACTAGGTACCCTATCCAAATTGATAAACGCCAGTATACGATGAGCATTAAAACTTCGCCTATTTTTCTCCAATTGTAAAGGCCGAACACCTGCCGCATGTGAGGGTGCGAGTATAATCATCTTAACAGCCCACAAAGTGGTTATCTACCAAGACTTTCAAACGTTTCGGTACTATTACTTGTCCATTCACTATTTCGCTCGCATAGTAGGTTTGACGTAAAAAAGTGCCTACTAAGCAGTTTTGTAAATCTTGCCGCTTCCGAAGTGGTTTCAATTCTGCAGCACAGCTTTTTTCAGATACAACATCTTGCTTTCCATATTTTTGATTTATAGAGGTCCAAAAAGTCTTGTAGTTGTCTCAGCATTCTCTACAATCAGGTACTTTGAAGAGTTCCCGTACTTGCCCACTGCGATGATCTAGATCACAGTTCTACTAGGGTAGTTTAAGGTTGTGTGTGTGTGAATTGGAAAAGAGACCAAAAGACCCATTGCGCTCATATTCTTAACCCAACATAGTTTCGCAGACTTCTTAACAAAATCAAAAAGAGGTTATCTAATGCACACGTGCCACCTCCCAGCTAAAGTTTGAATATCTCAGACTCGCAAACGCTGGGCATTCACAGAGTAAATGCTCCGCATATTCAGCCTATCTTATATAGTATGGACAGAGGTCATCCTGTGTAACACCCATTTGGTGCATATGTCCTCCTAGGCACTTGTGCTCAGTCATTTTTTGTGTAAACTTTCTTGCTCTTGCTGCCTGATTGGGCTCTTAAAGAAAAACCTTAGTATGTCTGGCCGCATCGGAAGACATCCATCTCTCTTTGTGAGCTTCAACTACCCACTTTCGAAAAACTGCATGTGCAGATTTGGTCGGCATACCCAAGGCAGATTCAGCGGCCTGTAGTGGAAGCGTCGAACCTTGCTTCGCAATGGCGTCAGCAATTTCATTTCGCTGAAAGCCAGAGTACTTCAATACCCAGAACAGATGCACTCTGTATCATCTCAGAGATCTCGAAGTATCCCCTCGTACAGACATCTGGGTGCTCCCAGTCACTTCGACTCAAGAAGACTTTTCCGTATCTTCTCCTGAAATCGAGAAAGAGCACTAGAGCTTCAAAGGCATAGCGAGTATTGGGGAGGTCTCACGCAGTGCCCAACATCTTCGTTTCCTATCCATAGGTCATGCTGAGTTAGTCTATGAACAGAGCTCATCACCACTCTCTGAATTTGAATGTCAAGAGGAGGTAGTGATTAGTGAAGACTATGAAACAGAATCGTTGAAAAGTTTTGTTGAGTTTATCCATGAGTGTGTTCTCTATTTCTGCTGGGTATGCTACAATTTCTAATATAAACTTTTCTGTTTGAACGTTTTTCAGATTGTGAGCTTGGGGCTACAAATCGAGACCCCTATAGGTAGAAAGATTTCTCTTCCTTTGTCTGTAACTTAGCTTGCGGGTTGCGATTTGACAATTGTATGTCCTTAGTACTAGAAGTTGTTCAGTGCGTTTGAATTGGTGCCAGTCCTCAATTGTTACTGCTGTATTTTTGCAACAATTACATTCCGGCAACTTTCCTTACACAGAAACATGTAAACAAGTGTCGTGAAAAAGTTTAGCTAAAGGTCGCGTATGCAGTGCTTTCGAATAATCATCGTCTCTCCTAAGAAAATACTAAACATATTTTCTACTAAGCATACTCGTGAGTTGACTATTTCAAACATTCATTCGAAAAATATTTGTCTAAACTATTAAAATAAATCAATAATAGTAAGTAAAAAATATATAGTTAATACATGAAAAACAAATAATTTGCACTACCTGAAACTCAATAAAAAAACCCCCAACTACTGGTTATTTGGGTTTGTTTCGACTATCAAATAATGGCAGCAACGAACGATAAGTACAACCCGGGAGACATTGAATGAATCAACAGTTTAACTACACTAATGTATACATCGATAAGATTATGTAACTCTTCTTTGTTAACAAAGTAAACAACGATAATGACGTTCAAGTATATGACACTTAAATGATACCGTAAGTTATTGTGAGCTAATTGTTGTGAAGTGATCAATTATTGTTGAGTATAAACATGCAAATAAAACAAATATGTAGAGATAATAAGAGAGAGTTTAAAAAAAAAAAAAATAATGCTTTTTTTTGTAATACCTGGATTACATTATCATTAAATTGAAAGAACTAAAAATTTGGCGGGAAATATTAGTTTCAGCGAAGAAAACACACGAAATTGTCAAACTCTGCTGAAATGATGTAGAAGTCCTCTTTTAAAATATAGTTCTTTCTGTAACAAGTGCATTCACTCCACCACCACTTGTTGATTATATCTTGAAATTTACTCACTATACTTCAATTACCCGAGTGTTAATGGAGGGTTTACTGTTGTTTGCAGATAAGTCGATGGGTAATATGGTTTTATCAATTGTTCTTCTTCTCATACTTATACTCCGAAAGAAATTTAATTTTTTTTATTCACATATCCCTTCTATTGTTGTTCTATATATATATATATATTGTTCTATATATATATATATATATATATATATATATATATATATATATATATATATATATATATATATATATATATATATATATATATATATATATATATTGTTGTTCTTGTTCTATAAACCTTCGTATATTTGGGTTAAATAATCTTAGATTTATCAGCGAAATTCACTTCAGTTGGTATACAAACTTTTATCGATTTTTGAGTCACAGATTTTATGTGAAAATTTACAATTTAATTAGACAAGTCAATAGGCTGTTGATATTTATTTCCTTTTTCCTACTTCGATAAAGCTATTGATCGAATAAAAACAATTTTCAATCTTTGTTGATAGGCATTCCGATAAAATGCCGTATTTCTCCGATTCTTGGAAGTAAAAAATGTTTTATTATTTCCACTTGATGCAATGAAGATAACTAAAATCATACTTTGTATGATTAACAATTTTATTTTGAATGAATTTCAAGTTTTTTGCACCTAATACTTTATACGCATATGTACAGTTGCTTCATAAAAATATTTCCTTGACAAACTTAATCAATTCCAAAAATCGAAACAATACCTGCACATTCAGCAGTGGGGTGAACACTAGCTATTATTATACTCAGATTTTCGCGATTATAATTTTTTGCTACCTTTATGCTAATTCTCTATGTTTAAATGTTTGAGGACTCCACCAAAATTCAATTGTGTTTATACTGAATGAACTAATTGATTTAAAATGAATGAAATTAAATTGAGCGGAAATTCAATAACTTTTGAAATGAACAAACTAATACGAACTAAAAGAATAAGCTTTGTCTCTGTTCTATGTCTATCGGATCAAATCCCAATGAACTCGGAATTCATGAGAAAGTTTCCAATGAAATCTACAGATTGCTGGCTTAAATTGGTTTTAAATCCGTTTTTCAATGCAAAAAGCTATCTAACAGAAAATGAGGCTGATTTAAATAGCATCCCAATAATTCAATTTTGGCAATCGTCCAGAATATACTGAATTGGAAATATACTGGCGGCCTGTTGAAAATGAGTGCACTGTACTACGAAAACGAGTAACCTCTTTTTCCTGGTGCGTGCGAAACATTTACTATGAATGTTCAAAATGGAATATCTTCCCCCGCAAATAAAAAAATTCTGTAAAATTAGTCAGGGCGGCATACTCTCCAAAGAATATGCAGTATTTGAAATAAGAATAGCGCTAGAACATATTCGTTTGCTTCCCGACATCTTCACAACACAACAAACGGAGATTCGTTTGTCTGCGAATGGATGTTATATGAGCGATAGCTGGCGCCAGTTTGGCTCCATATTATTGAAAGGAATATTGTCAAGTTGGCGCCATCTCCGAAATTGTAGGAATCGTAGATTTTTAGCACGCATAAAGCACAGATGCGCATAAAATCTGTGTTCGTATAAGAATTTGTAAGATGCACGTAAACATCTTTTTGGGGGAGTTGATAGGAGGGATGTACAAATGTATCGCTATATTTTGCTCTAAGCAGCTATTTACTTGAGCACGCGTATTTCAATATGATAGTTTCTAACGGTTGAAAACGAAGAATTATTTCCTACTTTTGCTCAGTTCTTTACCGAAGACTTTGTCCAAATAAAGGACTCATATTATTGTTGCGAAGGAGGCATTTTGAATTTTTAGTTGGACGCAACTAGCCAGACTGATTTCATGACGCAGTTTTGGATTTTTGCAAATTTTATTGGCTATCAAATGACGGCAACTCTATGTTGCTTCATACAAGCTTAGCAAGCGTGTGTGCACATTTGTCCTGGAAATCTATGCAGCGTATTTTCAGTGAAAATCCTTTGGTACTTCGAAAGGCGCCAACTATATGATTTCATTCACCCTACTAATGCTTTTGAACTCTCCATTCGCGGGAGACGACAATTTAAGACGAGGACACCGTCATTGTTGGTGGTGAATTCAGTTGTCTTCGCCACTTGCTTTGAGTCCACATAATTTTTTTCGATTGATTTTTCGCTATCTTTCAACCAAACTCGAAGCTCTAGGAGGAGGGCAGCGTGCTTTACTTTTGTTATGTTCGAATTCTCATAAGTTATGTAAGAATATGTAATTATACTGCGTCATCACATTGTCAGTATTTACGATGATTTTGCGAAATGAGTACATTTGGTGCAATGTTAAGTTTTGCGCGTTCATAGTCATGTATGTTAAAACTGAACTTGATTCCGAATTGAATTTGTTGTAGAGTGTAAAATACTTTAAGAAAAGATGTATGGAAGTGAGATTTATCAAAATTTAGTGTACTTTAAAGATGATTTTAGTTGTTAAATCAATCACTCATATATCAGAAAAATGTACGCAAAAGTCTGCAGTACATTTTGTGGTGCATAATGTAAAAAATAGTGATAATATGAAAAACACCGAAATGTTACCTTAATAAAGAATCTATTTAGTACGTATTCATTCATTTGTTGATGTGATAATGTAGAACATAATCAGATAAAACAGAAAAAATTAAAATTAAGCTTTCTAGCCCTCGAAATTCGATTATTTTCCAACAAGATTATAAATAAAAAGGTCTAGGGGCTGAAGTTGATAGAGAGCTTCATCAAAAATTTACAATCATTGTGAATACGAGTGTGGAGTGATTAGTGCCACGACTTACTCTACTCCTGATTAATTCAGGCACCTATTCAGAGCTAGGTGGCCAATGACAAACACGGCGGTCCCAGCGAAGTGTTTCCCGGTATCTTTCCCGAGAGGACAACCGAGTCGGTTTAGTCGTGCGTTCATTTAACATTGTGATGACACACACCACGGTTTGGACGCCTCTCGATTTTGTAGTGCAAAACTAAACCGACTAGGTTTTCCTCTCGGGAAAGATACCAACAGCGACACGACTTCAGTGAATGGGCACTGAACATGCTCGATGCCGATCCTGATTTTGACCGCCATATCATACTGAGCGACGAAGCAAATTTTCGGCTTAACGAATTCGTCAATTAGCAAAATTCCCAAATTTGTTTAAGTAAACATCCCGAAGCTTAAAGTATTTCTTGCCTCTCTGAAGAAAACCTAGGCATTTCATGTCATTTTTCGCAATTTGGAAAATGTGTTCGGTGCGGATTAGCAAAAGTGATTCAGAAATATCTACTCTATCAACGGAAATAGTGCGTCTAGCAGGAGGGGGTCAGGCTTGGGTCAAAGACGATAGCATTGGATTTTGGACGCGTTAAACACAACACGGTTCGCTGAGCCCCAAGCGATAATGCCTAATAGGCCCCTGTTTAGCGATGCAAACATGCGATCTCTACTAACAGAAGTAGCGTCCCCACGAGAGTCGGCCACTCTGTCAAAAGAGTATGCGCAGTCAAGGGTACTTTCATCGACGAAACTGTGAATCGGATTAAAAGTGGAGGAAAGGAGGTCATTTATAAATAAAAGGTAGAGAATTGGTGAAAGAACAGTACCTTGCGGAACCCCAACATTAGTGGTGTGGACACATGATTTGAGTCCATCCAAAACAACTTGAAAGGAACGATCTACGAGGAAATTTTCAATCGATTTGACGAGGACGGGGTGAAGATCGTATGCAAAAAGCTTGGTTGGCTGGGTGTCAAATTTTGTCAAAGACTTTCGAAATATCAAAAGAAACAACCGTTGGCTCACCAAAGCTATGGAGAGAACGGTTTCATTGCTCAGTGAGAAATTTAAGCAAATCTCCAGTGGAGCGTGGAATATGACAGGTAAAATAGTTTGCGCAGAGGAATTGGAATTTAACTCTTCTGATAGTGGATTCGCAAGTATTGCAAGCAGCTTTGTAAAGTTTTTAGAATCCTCAGATGAGATAGCTTGTAAGTTTGAAATGCCGCCTCTTTAATGTGAATGGCCTCTTGACATTCGTAAATAAACCATGAGGTGGTGATTAGCTTAGTGCTCTTGAAGCCATGTGGGATCAAAGAATACATTCTACACCATAAAATGTCGGTTATGGTAGAAGCTGTATATTCGACTTTCTTTGTTCGACCAGTCAAACTCTGTGATGTATTTTCTAAACGCAGTCCAGCCAACATTGCCATACAGCCAGACTAGTCACTTTGTGGGAAACTAATTGATATTAATAAGAAAATAAATATTTAAGTGGGCAGAGATCAAATTGTCGTCCGAGTTGCCAAGAGGTGCAGAAACAGAAAATGACTATTTACCTGGATGAAAGGTTAAAAACAAATCTAAAAGATTTGCATTAGGCCCGCACACGTCGGGAATTCTTGCTGCACAGCCCACTAACTGCTCCAAATTGAATGACTAAATGATTTGAAAAATTTCTAGATAAAGTGTATAAATATTTACATCTGAAAACTGAACAAGACCGAAAAGCATAATGTACGAGAACGTCGTATCTGCTGACATTTATAGAATGCTATTAATCATATTTAGATATAACCTTCGTTCGCGAAAATGTTACCACACACGATTAATCTTATCATTAGCTTCAACGAAACATACTTAAATGACGGTAAACTTGCATTAATTCAAGACTTTGACAATCTTAGTTGATAAAACTAATGGAATTTATCAAATAATTGAATAATTGATTTGCAACAATAGATGCCACCCGTAGAGTATTATAATTCTAAGCGTAATTGTTGGTTTTGAGATATATATATATATATATATATATATATATATATATATATATATATATATATATATATATATATATATATATATATATATATATATCAATTGAAAAGATAATTCAAACTTTGGCAATGTAAATTCCTGTTAGTTCCACAAACCGAAATGGTTTTAAGCATACATACATATATGATTTCATTTTGGCTTTCATACAAACCACCTCAGAGCAAGTTAATGTTAGCCATAGCTAAAAACTCCCACCTAAACACTTTATTCGGTTGACCAAGTCGTAACGTGACACACAGAGGATAGCATTCATTTCCCTTCGACCATTTTACATTCCGTGCCGGAAACGAACCGAAAAATATGAACTTCCTTTAAAATTTCCCCGTGTTTTTCATAGTGTATAATATATCTTTGTTGTTGTATATGCCGTTGAAATCAGTTAAATGCCCGCGTGGGTGATGAAATTTATGTGGTAGTGCCGGTCGTTCTAAATGTAAGGTTTTATCGCAAACACTGCTTGAAAAATTTCACTAAATGGCATATGGCTGAGCGAAGACCAGAAATATCAAATCATGCACTCAAGAGTTCTTGTGAGTAGGATTTATATTACCGAAACTATTTCAACTACGAACGTTGTAAATAACGGAAGCAAACAATATACTGAAGTTCAAATGCCATGCTTTATTTTTCCCTAATCGTGAAGTAAAGAATGTGATAAGTCAAAAAAAAAGGAAGTTGAAAAAATGTTGTGGTAGAACAGTCAGATAAGAGAAGTCAAGGAGAAGTGTTATGGGAATGTATCGATATTGAGGGATGATTCATGTTAGTTTGGAATTTGAAGAAACTTAAATTATTTGATTGGAAATGTGGGCTTTGAGTCAAGGGGAAGTTGGGCGAAATTCCGTCTTATTTCTTCGCTTGTTATATAATATTTTGAATACTTATAGCCGATAATATAGTGCTAACTAAAAAGATTTGTTTTGAGTTTTCACCAAAGAGTAATGTGAAAATCGTTTGAGTTGGCAGATTTCCATAAAGTCATTTGGTTGTCTCTATGCGGGGCCATACTCATCCAAACAATCCAATTATATGCTGTAAATTAGTTAACTCTAGCTTTTAACACAGTTTTAAATGTTTCAAAGGATTGAGTTAAAGCACCGGGCTGGGGAAAGTTATACATTCTCTTTAACCTTGGTAAAGGCGATGTTTGGTGGTATAATGATACATTAATTTTTTCATTGACGAAGTTCCGGTTGTAAATATATTTGGAAGAGCCAATATCCACTTGCTGTTTGGTGCACTGTTCTGAATCCAAACTTTTGCTATCAACAAGCAAGAAGGTCAGCTACAGGCCCTGTCAGCTGGTGGCGGACAAGATCTGTCACCGCCATCTATTCAAGAGATCTGCGTCGCACTCTAACGGTTAAAAACAACAATCTTGAACTGCCGAACTAATCAAATTTGGAGTAGAGGTTACATGGCAGCCAAACTTTACATGATAATTGGAATCTTAGCCTAGCTCCTGACATAAAGATGGAAGGTAGCGCCACCTGTACAATATGAAATATGCGAGCGTATTGTAGTCGTAGGGTGACTAGTAAAATCATGTTCAATGTTTTACAGAGGTCCGGACTCTTGGATTGCATGAGTGAAGATTCGGCTTAAAGATTTTGTGGGGATAGGACTATTTTAAATGCATGGCTAGGTATTCTTTTGATCATTGCAACAATATTTAAAATCATCAGGTCTATCGAGTTTAACTATATCTTTCAAATTTTGAACAAAAACAAAAAAAGATCAAGAAAAGAAAAAAAGCGATCTAAGAATTGAGTTCTGAGGAGCTTTAAAGAGAAGGCCTGAATTAAGATAAGGTGGAAAAATAAAGAGTTACAGTAAAAGCGTCTGGTCAATAGGATCATAAATTATTTGAAAAATCTGTTAACGCAAAACAAAGTGTTGCTGTTGGTCTTAGGCAGAAGTAGCCCAGTTTGTGAAGCTAATGAGGTTCAAGATTGAAGACTTACATTTGAGTAGGAAAGGGATAAAAGTGTAAAGTAAATAAATAAAAGTGGACAATCTGTTTTTAAATACTTTTTTCATAAATTTTACCAAACGTTGGAAGAAGGAAAATAAACGGGTAGTTGGAAATGCAGCTTGGGTCATCAGGCTCGTCAATCGATAAGATGTGATTAGAATATGATTTGGATTCAAAAGAATGAGAGGAGAAACTTAGGCCGAAAACAAAAGAAACTTAACACAACCACAAAGAATTTAGTCAAAATGTTTAGAATGCCAGATGAACCCGATTTCCGAAGATCGGTTTGCATGGTTGAAAAAATGATGAAATAAGTGGGAAAATATTAGCTGAATCTGAATTTATATTTTAAATATTAGCTGAATCTAAAAATATTAGCTGAACAGAATTTTTGGTGGTTTGAATAAAAACTAGATCAAAAATCACACATAGGTTGTTCGGCAACATTTTTGGACCGAATCTTATGCGTGAGCTCGAAACCAAAACCAAGCAATATCAATAATGATTTTCGCGAAAACGGGTGATAAAAGTAACTACAGACACACAATGTATGTGACCTGTAACTGTAGCTATGACTGAATCGAGAAGCTGTCAAAAACTTGAAAGTACAGGTTTTCTTTGGACCAGTTGCAATGCGTAATAGTAGTTGGCTGACTTCCAACTTTTTAACTGTCGAAAAGTTTAAAATTTATACATCTTATTTTCCGTACATTGAAGCTTAGAAGTTGTGATGGATATTTCCCATACGTCAAAGTCCTAAATATAATTCCTTTCGAGGCAGCTATATGAGTTGGAACTCTTTTTAAGCTCTTTCGGTTGGGCTAATGTAATGTCACTGCTGCTCTTTGAAGTTATTGTTCTCTGTTTCTATATTGGAAGCATTTTTGTCATTATTTATTTCAATACCTGATATCCAACAGCAAACCCAACCTCCGTGGTTTAATACATCAATCAATTGAAAACCTACCACAAACTGAAGTTTACCATAAAAAACATATTAAAAATGCTTACTGTTCTTATAAATAACTAATAGAAATTACCAAATCTGGAGGTCTAATTTGTGCTACTAATAACAATCCAATATGACTTCTTTTAGTTTATCTAAAGTTCTGAAGCGCTTTATTCATGACATAATGACCAAAGACTATTACCACTTAATTGCCATGAGCAGTATGAGCATAACTTGATGTCGGGTTGGTAAATACGAAATTTTCAAATATTCCCCTGTTAAAATGAGAGCAAAGTGAATTTTCTTCTTCCGTATCACTTTGGCTTGAGTACTATTTTTATGACCGATCTTGCTGTGTTCGACACATGTCCCGCTTGCCTACACCATTTAAACCCAAAACTGGAGTTCAACAAGGTTCTTAGATGCCTTTGAGATCTGGGCGACGATTGATTGACCTAACCTACCTCTCTCTTTATGCTTTCTATGACCGAACAGATAATCATGTCTTTGATTTTATAATTGAAGCCAAATGAGCTTCCCGTTGGAATCAAATCTGAGCTCGTTTGATTTTTTTATGTCACATAGTAACTGGCTTAGCACTGATAAGGAACCATCATCTTTAGAATTGGGTCTTGCCGTAATGCGATCTGCTACATCTTTTTGAAACATTAATGTCAAACTCGTAAAAAATTTTATATTATTTAACCACTTTAAAAATAACACTACTGAGATATTGTAAGGCAAGTTAGCAATAACTTTAACTGGGCGCTCTATCAGATAACGCTCTTCTTCTGTAACATACAGTGCATCCGCTTCTATAATTCTATACTTTCCTTGATGCTCATTTATCTATTTGCATGCCTTAACTGCCTTTTACATGCCTTAACTGCACCCTTTTGTTTTTATTTTATGTGAGCGACCTATCACCACTACTTTCGCGTGAATGTTACGTCGATTATGTGAATGTTTTTTTTTACGTTGATTAAACGTTTCGCAAGATTAATAGCTATCAGAGGCTTGAAAATTGTACGGATGCTAAAAATTGTGCTAGCTATTCAAAGCATTCATGCCATAATTTCTTTCGCCAGAAAGCTTGTTCAATGGTTTATAGCTGTTTAATTAATGGCTGTATACTTAATTAATTATTATTATACTTAATATACTTATATTAATTATACTTAATTAATGGCTGTATACACTAAAGAAGAGGGCAGATTACCCTCGAAATATCTTTATCTGTCAAGAAATAAAAATATATCTAGCTTCTAAAGGAAAAATTGGCCTTTAAATTAAAATATTTTTTTTAAATCCTTGAGAAAATTGGTTCATATGGAAATCTGTAAATATTTAACAAACTGAAGACTAACGTTTATATGATTTACTCTGTGAACCGGAAGAATAAAAGATGTCCTAACTGCAATCACACTTATTTCAATTTTTTTACAATCAACGTGCAGTTTGTGTAGTCTTATTGTTCATCTGTATACTTTTGTGTCTGTTAATTTTCCAACGCATTTCAAATAAATATGGCAACTCTCAGCTGCAACAAAATCACCACATCACCTACTACGTTGGGGTGGAAGTAGTTTGTATTGGTGGCTCCAGAAGTCTGCAAGGAATACCATGAGTACAGACCAGAACTGTTCTTCCCATGCTGCCCATTTCATGTCTTTGAAAGCTATCCTTTCGAAGTCTCAGAAACAGTCAACAACGTAGTGTGGTAGCAACAAGACACGCATCACAGAGTAGGTGTCCAGAATCTTAGTTTGTCACGGTATTCGCTATAAAAAAAAATAAGCGTCATTATCTTACTCGATTAGTTTGTTTCAGATTTAAAGTTTTGTGGGAATACGTGCGAAAATGTCAGCGTCCGGAAAGTTTGATAATCGTGTTATCGTTTGGCAGTTTCTTCTTTTTGCAGTTTTCATAGTACCCGGTGCGTGTGAATAGTCAATATTCAAATGATAAAAATACATATGTATAATAATACTAGTTAAATATTTCACTGTTAATTTTTCGGAATGTGTTTGTGTAGGATATGGTTTACAATGTTACATATGTGATTCATTGAAAAATCCTGGATGCATCGATTTGAAACGACATTCTGGAATTGCACCTGAGGTAAATTATATTCTCAATAAAAATCTAAAGCTTGTTGATAGTTTTTGTCTTCTTATTTGTTGAATCAAATGGAAAATATTCAAATCCATAAACGTTGACAGATATCATCACAAGTTTAATTGCAGATAACTCACTTTAATTTTTAAGTCAACAAACCATATCAATAAAATCAATAACACTACACCTCGCGTATCGTTGATAAACATCAAAGTACATAATTGTATCTTTATTTCTTTCATCCATCACTCACATCTCTATGATTCATTCCAATTATTATGTGCAATTGTTGGTCGCGCTCTTAAAGGAATTTTCTTATTATCTGATAATTTTCTGATGCTAAACGATTTATGGTTCTTTCCATGAATAAATCGTAAACTTCACTTGTACTAAAGCGATAGCAAAAAACAATAAATCAATGAGAAAAAATGATTGAGCAAATAAGCTTTCACTTATCTAATTTTCTTTTATGGCTTGAATCGGAAAGGTGATTTGCGAATTTTTATCAGATAACTATCAATTCAAAAGTCAAAAATGCGTTAAACTCGTTTGATAAGAATTGACCCTAATGATGTGCAGCTTTATATTAAAAAAGTAATGATTTTAAATTTTATTTTTATTGTGCTAAAAAAAGATGAATAAAAGTGAATTCAGTAAAAGAAAATTTTATTACAATACAAAATATCATAAATATATATATTTGTTTTTAAATTAAAGCTTGTGTAGCTAAGTGAGTAGAGCACTTGGTGCTGTTGTATCTCATCTCAGGTTCAGATCTAACCATGATCATACACCGAACTTTGTGTTAACCTTGCTGTGGGTAGGTATTTCAGCCAAAACTAAGCTCTGGAACTGATCATTCCAAACTAGGATAAATTGTACTGAGTCTTTACCAATTTAAACCCCCAAACTTTCAATAGGTTCTAATGCGAAAATTTCGCGTTAATATTTTGGAAATGACACTTCTCTATATTTATTGAGGGATTCAGGCCTGATTTTATACTAAGCTAAGATAATTGTGGATGTTGAATACAATATGGCCTTTGCCAATTTGCAAAAACCATTTTATAAAATTCAACTAATTTACAATCTGGTAAAAAAGAGTGCCTGATTGTTGAAAATATTTTTCTGACTACAAACTTTTCAATTGCGGTATTAGCTCTATTAAAGAAAATAAACATGTTGCGATGAGTTTTTTAATGTCCACAAGAAAAATGAAAGATTTTTTATTGTCATTATCATTGAATCCACAAGAAACCAATCCATTAGATAATATCAAAAGCTGATATCTTCATTTTGTAGCTGGAAACACCGATCCACAGCTCCTAACAGTGCATCGGTTACCTACCTCATCTATACTCTTTCATCATTTCTTCTCTTTCCCTACTGGGTCTGTTATTTCTGTTATATGCTTCAATGTTCTTTTGGTAAGCTGATTAACTTCCATTTTTTTGGCACTTGGAATCGCTCGTTAATGTCCAGCCTTTTTATTAATATATCAGCACAAGTGTACTCAGAAAAATTTTATTTAATAGAATCAAATTTAAATCAAAAGTTGAAACACTTTGGAATAAAAACGAATCTTATTTGAACTCCACTTTATTATAAAAATGTTATTTTCATATCAAAATTTTCATCATTGAATGAAAAATAAAACATTAAAACAAACAAGACACATTTTGATACAGCGTTATTGAAATGAGGTCAGATTATTTGAGTTAAAAATAAACGTATATGGCGCCAAATCATATTCGAAAACTTTTGCTTACAATAGCGCTACAGCATCATCGACATAGTTTGATCACTTGATCATTTTAAGCTTCTTTAGACAGAAGTCGAATACCTAGGTTCACTTTAAAAAGACAAGAAACTATCTTGAACACCGACCTTCACCACTACCAACGCGCAGTGTATATCCAAACTTTTTGTTGAAATTATGCACAGCTCTTTCCTGCAATTTGAAAAATCATAAAAAGCAACAACAAAAGGCTGCAGTTGGATGGACTTTACGAAGATGTGATGAATAATTTTCACTCAGCATCCCAAATCATGTTTGTCAACACCAGGCTCAAAAGGACTCAGAAGAGGGCGTTCCCTTGCCGTAGACAATTTTTGAATATAAATGGTCGAGATAAGGATCAAGTTGCTTAAATTTATGTCCTTGCGTCATAGCCAGCCTTGTCCTTTAGTTAGTTTAGCTGTGATATTGAGGTTATGGTCGTGTACAGTTTAATTCTGGCTACGCTATTTAAGATGACTTTGAAGCTGCTAAAAAGTTGGAATGATACCTAATAGAAAGCACTCAACAATAACTTCTGCAATCTATGTGTCTCCTTTCCTCTGCATGGGACAGGTCAGTTCAAGGTGCACTACTCTATACCTTCAGCACTAGTTGAAGCTGATGAACCACATGATGTAATTTTTTACCTCCATATTTCAAATACTTCGGTTGACTTGTTGTTTTTGAGCAGTTGGATCGCACGGGCGGTGTTTTCGATGGTTCGTTGTGGCTGTTCTTGTCTATAAACAGTTTCTCATCATGCTCGCTTGCTGGTCAAACTTTCGTACCCGGTGCGGTTTTGTTCGATTTTAGGCGCTAGTTTTTCTTCCCAGGTTTTCTTCTTGGCTCGGTGGAGATCGCAGTAAGCTATTACCCAAGTTACCACATTTCACAAATTGCCATTTCAATAACCAATCCTTGTGCCAGTGCTCACTGGTTGGTCCACAATCTTTTATCATCGGTATTCTCGTTCAAGCTATTAGCTGGTAGTACCACCCAGTACAGTTTTTAATTCATATGTGAGGCAGGCATCAAAGGCTCGCTTCACCTCTTCAAAAAATATGCCTTTTTTATCAGCTGTAGATTCCTCTATACCAGGTGTGGTGCTTAATAATTCTCAATTTTTTGAAGAGATGCCACTGGAAACAAGCGTTGATTGATCTCGTATGTCATTTTTTTCTATGACGCTACCTGTTAAAATCCCATGGTCGTTTGATCGATTGCGAGGTAGCGTCATATTTTGATAGCATCCTAAAATATGTGGAGTTTCGAGCGAAATAAAGAGCATTTGCAGCATGCACAGCTTTTCTTGCTTAAGCTTAGTACTGTGTTCGATTTCACGTGAAAGGTTTGTACAAAATTTCACGTGAAATCAGTTTCGGCGAAAATAAGCAGGAGTTGTACTCAGTTTTTAGCATGAAAAGTTGCTTTGAAGATGCTTTTGCTTTGAAAATATAGATGGCATTGACACATGTCTCCCATCATTTCACGCAAATTAGTTTGTGCAGTTTATTCTTTCGAGCTAAGGCCCGTTTCACACGAGACACTCGGTGTCCGGCCACTGTGTCTCTAGCCACTGCCGGGGCATAGAAATAAATGAGAGCATACACACAGAGCCACAGTGTCTGGGCCACTTTTCTATACAAAAACAGTGGCTGAGGATTCAGTGGCCGGACACCGAGTGTCTCGTGTGAAACGGCTCTAAAAAGTGACATTTGGTGTTTGAATGTGAAAATTGAATTGGGCAAATGTCTTTCCAATAAGAATTTCGATCGAAAATTGAAATTCTTGACATTTTATCCGTCAAAACTGATAAGTGCATAATTTTCGCTCGAAAGAATGACCAGATAATGGAAACATGTCAAAATTTAGCTTTACGATTAACTCAGTACCAGCCTTTAGTCAAAAGAAAAACGCGAGTGAAAAGCATCGTATACTTGTTGAAACCTACGGTAATACTGTCTTAACTCAAGATGGTCGGGCATCAAGTCAATCTAAAAAATGCAAAGACGACGAATTGTAAACATTGTTGGATGAAGCTGATACCCAAGCGCATCAAGAAATCGACGAGAAATTAAATGTTAGCCACCAAACAATTGTCTGTATGCCATGGAGAAAATCCAGAAGGCAGAAAAAGGGTACCAATGAGCTGAACGACAGATAACTTGAAATACAAAAAAAAAATTTGAAGTGTTTTTGCATCAGGTCGTAACGAAGGATATAAAATTGATAAATTTCAGCCAGGACAAGCATCAACGTTGACCGCAAGACCGACTCAATTCGGAAAGAAGACAATGCTACCGTCCTTAGCATATACCTTCTATCTGAATTTCAGTAACTTTTGAGATATTAAATGATTTGGGTTTTTCTAAGTGCTGCGGGCATCTTGAAACGGGACGAAAGTTTAAACATGGATACAAATACCTTTATTTGCGGTACATCTGAATGAAAAGCTTTCACGCTGAAAATATTTGTGAAAGATATGTTTTGAGCAGATAGAAGATTTTGTAGTAATATGCAACGCAAAAATGGTAGCATTACTTAGCATAAACCTTCTATCTACACATTACATAGCATAAACCTTCTATCTGCAGTAAATAGAAGGTTTATGCTAAATAGTGCTACGTTTTTTGCAGATGGGGCGATTTTTCATTTCAATATTATTTATATATTATATAGATTTAACATACTTCCACAAAAGATAGGCGATCTGGCGATAGCTCAAAAATGAAAAAAATGTCAGATAAAAGAATTATGGTAAGGGCGGCAGAATGGTGTATGTTTGGTGCGACCGTAAGGGATCGTGTACAAACAACCTCTGAAAATAGATGATTCAATGACTCGATCATTACAGACAACAGCTGGTCAATTTCAACTATGCTTTGATAAAAAAAGCGACCAGAATGAGCCAGAACACACGGGAAAGTAATTTTGCAGCACGATAGCCCCACCCCATCGCAAGCAGCAAAAACGGTTAAATATACCATTTCTGCACTTTACTGCGAACTTCAACCCCACCCACCGTAGTTACAGGTCTTTCGTCCAACTACTAATTGTTTTCTTCAATGACATGCGCAATGTTCATGCAATACTTGAGCAATTACGGATATGCCAAGAACTGGCTCGTTGACTGGGTCAATTCAAAACACGAACAGATTTTCTGGAAGGGAGTTGACGTACCTGCTATATGGCAGAAATGTGTAGCAAGTGCTGGCAAAAACTTTGAATAAAATATTTTTTATATTACTTACAAATTAAAGGTATTTTATTTAATTAAAAATTAAGAATTATTAACCGCCACACCTTAGTCTTTCATTTATAACTGTAACTCAATGATCATAGGCTTCATTTTCTAGCTGAGCTGGTGCTGAGTACGTTGTTATTTGGATGGCAGCTCTAGTAGATGTTATAGTTGCTCTTCTCCAAAATACCAGTCTCTTTCCATTGTAATTTTTGCAAAGCTGATATGTCAGTGCAGTGTTTGAAGAAATCATAGGCTAGCTGGCTTGACATAGGGAGTGAACTTTCCATGAGAGAATACGCAAATTAATGTTTCGGTTTCGTTTAATCAATCCTGGCATTCCATCCTGTTGCTCTTTAATGAGTATTAAATAATTTACGAGGAGGGAAGGTGAATCCCAAACTCGACCTACATAGTCTGGTTTTTTTTTTATCTTAAGCTTAGTACTATCTTCGATTTCACGTGAAATTTTGAATTCTGCAAATGTCTTTCCAGTAAGAAAATCGATCGAAAATTAAAATTCTTGACCTTTTATCCGTCAAAACTGATAAGTACATAATTTTCGCTCGAAACAATTACCAGAGAATGGAGACATGTCAAAATTTAGCTTGACGATTAACTCAGGACCAGCCTTTAAACGCTAAAATAAATTACCCAAACTTTACAGCTGTGCAGTTATCTTAAAATCTACCTAATACAAATTATACCTAGTTTATACTAAATTAGAAATAATTTCGTTCGGAAGCCGACATCATTGAACAACGCATATTTAACGTACTGTCGGCGCGCGACCTTCATGAGATGCATAAATGACTCATTGAAGCCACCTACACTCCCGATTAACAGAAGCAGTCCGTTCAAATGTCTGTCTGTTTTTGCGTAGAATTTTATCGTCAATCCTACAACTCGGTCTGTAAGTGGCTTCAGCTTTGGCATCATCTGAAACTGAAAGTCGGGACTCTGGTTTGTCTTTTAGAGTCTTTTCGACACCCAAAGGCTGGTACTGAGTTCGAGTTCACGTGAAATTTTGACATGTTTCCATTATCTGGTCATTCTTTCGAGCGAAAATTTTGACAATTGAGAAAAGCAGAGACAATGCTCATTTCTGATGCCTAAAATAAAATGTCATGAATTTCACTTTTCGATTGATTTTCTTATTGGAAAGACATTTTCACTGCTCCATTTTCAAATTGAAACACCAAATGTCACTTTTCCGCTCGAAAGAATGAACTGCACAAACTAAATTGGCGTGAAATGATTCGAGACATGTTTCAGTGCCATCTATGTTTTCGAAGCGAAAGCAACTTCAAAGCAACTTTTCATGCTAAGAACACAGTACCAAACTTGCTTATTTTCAAGCTAAATTTTCGCCGAAACAGATTTCACGTGAAATTTTGTATGAAAATTTCACGTGAAATCGAACTCAGTACTATGCTTAAAATACGACCAACTTTTCGGAAACCAGATAATGGATGAAATTGAACGTTTATCCTTGGCTTCTTTACTTCTGCCTTCTAATAAATGCGGAGGAATTTTTGCGGAGGGTATTGTTAAAAACTTACTGGCACTTTTGGACCACAAAAGTGCAGATCTCGAGCATCTGAATACATGAGCCTAATTGAATACTCTGGCGAGTTAATTATCTTATGTACAAATAAAAATGTTAGTAACTGCATAGTTTCCTATGTTTTTTTTTTATTTTTCAAAGTATTTATCTCCTTTGAATTTAAAACAAACAAAGCCATTCCATTGTTAAAATAAAAATTTAAATTAAACTGCTAATACACTTTACAAAATTTTAGGTTTGCAAGCTAGACAGAATGGTTTCAATGGACAATTGGCTTACTGAACTCTACAAAGTCAATTATTATCCTGTCACTCACTATGAGGAATATGAATACAAAGGACCAATGCATTGTCAAAAAGTAGTTGCATCTAAAGGTAATAGTGAATCTAATATTTGTGAATTATCAGTAGCATCTTTCTGCCCCCAATGTGGGCTAGAAAGTACTGAGCTGGGTATATGCAGCTTTTCCGATTTTCAAAGAAGAGTCATTTTTTTTTAAATTTACATCTTATCATTTATATGTTATGCGATTTATTATACGGAGTGAATTCTTTGGAAGTCCTTCGTAGCTAGCTTCTCTTAAAATTGAAGAAGCTTTTGAGTCAACATGTGTTTTTGTGACGCTACGGTTCCGCTTATCGAATATGTACATAATAAGATAACCATAGCTAATCTGAATTTTTCGTTTTAGATGGCGAAACAGTAACAGCACGATTCTGTCAAATTGGTACTGCTCAGACGGATCCTTGCAATGTATCGTTTGATAAATTGAAAAATGATCCATCAATCAAAGTCGAATCGTGTTCAATCTGCGATACCGATGGATGTAACAGTGCTGACAAAGTCGCTACAGCAATTTCTACAGTTTTAGCTGCGTTAGTTATTAAACTGTTATTTTAAGAGACATTTTTCAATGTTATCTTATTACAAAGTCATTTAAAAACAAATTTAGCTTTAATCGTAAAAATATTGGAAATTTTTACCACGTTTATTCGTGTATTTGAATTAATACAAGATGAAGAGAATACGATAACTTTTTTGTAAAAATCAATAGCTTTTAGACTAAGTTGCATCGAATGAATAGAAACATTGAAGGCTACAACCATTGGATACAAACTATAATTTGACGCAAAAGGTCATGAAACTGTTATTTTTCTTACAAAGATACATAAAATATTTTCAATTAAATTTTTTGAATACATAAAGATCTTAGAAAGTAATTTTAAGTAATTTGCAATGGTACGCTGGCTGAAACTTCACATTTTCTTACTCATGACACCTCGTAGTCTGAATCAACCGAAACAAGATTGGAAGTTTCATTCATAATTCATTCCCGGAGGTTTCAATCGAAATATTGACGTTTGAAAAGTGTATTTGCAAAGCTTCTACGCCAAGATAATATTCACAATTTATTTGACTGGCGAACGTTCGATGCATAATAAATACTAATACGATACTTTGTTCAAAAAACTTACACATGAAACTAATTCTATGAAAATTTTCGATGTATTCACGAAATTGCCTTGATTTAATTAGAAACCGTTCAAAACACAATTAAAACGTTCTAGCATAGTTGAAAACTACTATTGTTACAAGAAAACATAATCTCACGTCATATTAGATTCAATTGAACAACTATATTTAGCGCTCATTGTATTTGTACCTGGATGTAACATGATGTGTCGTTTCAATTAAGCACAACAGTTTTGATGTTGCTACTACAAAAGAAATTTAATGGTATTATTGCTGAGGCAATATTAAATGTAATGCTAACAAATTCAATATTTATTTTAATGTAATATGTATACACTGTGGCAGAGAAATCATAATTGTCTTTGTGTAAAATGTAAAAATGTTTTGTAATATCTATATTTGACGCGTTTAACTTGAGTATAATAAAATGTGGTCGATTGTTGTAAAAAATAATAATTAAATTTTGATTTGGCAGTTCATTTGAAATTTTGACATAACTGTGAATTGGAAGATGGAATTTAGTATGTAGTGTCTGCAATAAATATAGGGGACTATCAAGGAAATATTAGTTCAATTTTTGCTTGGAAGATCGGTTGAGTCTTACAGCAAACCATTGAGTTAAGTTTAAGTATAAAATTTACAATGCAAGTGGTCTTTTGTTGTTTAAAAAAAGTATAATAATTCAGCTTTTATAGATTTTATTTGGACTTAATTTTTGTATTCTCATTGATAAGGTTATTTCATTTTTATGATTAAGTTGATAGTAGTTTGATGTGTAATCTAAAAATAGATTAAAAGATTGCTATCTTCAAACATTCACTTCTTACTCTCTGGATTAAACCGGTAAGACAAACTTTAATTATATACGCAATGAAGAGGATTCATTCATTTTGAATTTTAGCTAACATTGTCGTATATTTTTATTAATATATCATGGCTATATCATGGTTATTTCAGTTTCTTTGAAGTAAAGTGGTTCGTAAAATAAACAATAATAAACAAATATCTATCTAATTGGTTTATGATTATTGATCTTATCACTTAGACAAATGTAATTAATCGTTCCTATATGTAATTTTTTTTTTTAGGTGAAACAGCTTTTTAAATTAATTTGTGGGAATTTAAAAGTAGGGGGATGCTAGCAAGCGCCTCAACTGAACCGAAGTCCTAAGAGGGTTTGCTAAGCAGGGATTGTTGTGGCGAATCATCAAGCGGCAAATCCAAAAAATAGAAGTGCCCCTGGAACAGGGTACTCTATAAATGGCCGTGAAGACCCTTCGTTCGCATAAGCGGAGCACCGTTTAATACAACTTCGATGTATGCTTGCAGGCTGCTTCGCTAGCTCTACGCGGCTGAAGTGGGTCATTGAAAATGGGGCGGATTTGCTCCCAGAAAAGGTAAGACACTACCTATATTTCATCCGTCAATGAACTTATACTAGCCGCAATCAGGGTTCCCAATTTTGATACATTTGTATCATTTTGATACATTTGCTGTCATATGCCAGCCAACCAAATCTCCTCTCTCTAGTAGTAATAACTACCAACTTCAATCTACTTTACACCCTGAACTACGAAAGATATCTATTATGTGATGGACTCTGAAAATTTGAAATTTTCAAGCTAATTAAATAATAACGATTTCTATATGGTTCTTTTTGAAGCTGAAGAGTTATTATTTTTTTTTGGAAATCTATAACAGTGACTTTCACTAAAAAATAGTCTGCATTCCTTATTAATGTCGTGAACATTTTGAGCGCATTCGCAAAGAACCTACATTTTGTCATAACTTTATTTCAATATCAATGGCAAAATGCCGATGCAATTTTTGATATTTGTTTTAGGTTAAATTTTGACATGTCTCCATTATCTGGTCATTCTGTCGAGCAAACATTTTGGCAATGGAGAAAAGCAGATATACTGCCCATTCCTGACGCATAAAATGTCAAAAATTGTAGCTTTCGATCGATTTTCTCATTGGAACGACATTTGCGCAACTCAATTTTCAAATTCAAACACCAAATGTCACTTTTTAGCTCGAAAGAATGAACTGCTCAAACTAAATTGGCGTGAAAAGATTGGAGGCATGTTTTAATGAAATCTGCATTTCAATTCCGAAAGTAACTTTAAACAGAAAGAAGCGACTTTTGACGCTAAAAAGTGAGTACAACTCTTGCTTATTTTCAAGCTAAATATTCGCCGAAACAAATTTCACATGAAATTTTGTATGAAAAATTCACGTGAAATCGAAGACAGTACTATGCTTTATGCTATCACCAGCACGTTGGTAAAATGGCTACTTGTCTCACATTTTCTTTGTCTTCTTTGGTTTATGATTGATAACAGTGCTTCCATTCTGCTAATGGTATTTCCATGTTTCTTCTTTATTTTTTTTGTGGCTCTTTCCAGGCCATGCCAAACCGACGACAGATGCAAGTGTGCACTCTTTGATTATAGCCAGTATTAAAAGCTGATGCTGAATCACCAATTCTCCGAGCTGTATCTGCTGAACTATCCTGAACTATCTATCTATGTATTTATCGACTTTAAGGCCATTTCCATTTTTCCAATGCAACTTAGAGACAGTGATGTTGGTTTTGGGTGATCGATTTGGCAGGCAAACCTTTGGTCTTGAAAGTTTCTTATTTCTGGTATACATCTCTTTACGTCCAAGGTGCGTCCAATGCGCACTTTCCACTTAGTGATTTTTCAAGCACATTCAAACGCATTTCTTGCAGTATATTGGTTTCCATTGCTTACGGATGATTGAGGTTCATTGAGGAGCTCGGTCGTAAATTCCTTGGCGATATACAGTGGCTCACAGCTTATTTGATACAGTGACTATTTAAAAATGCAAATCACTGTAACTTTGAAATTAAGAACCCTATCCAAAAAATTTAAACGTATTTGACTAGATGCATGGTCAACGAATACAATACAAACAAAAAATGTTCCAGCAATATTCCTCGGCGTCCGGTAAAAGAGAAATACCACTGGCGCAGAAAAATTGCAGCTCACAGCTTATTTGATACAGACACTTCTATGCGAATAAACTTCTATTTGTCGCGCCGTTAATCTGTCTTGTTTTTGTTTCTTGAATTTTTGATTGTGTTAGACATTGGCTTAAGTAATTTTTAGCAAGATCTTGTAAGCTGAAGTGCCAAAACGAGCCAAAATTGTAAAATAGGTCATCGCACCACAATTGAACAGCGCGAATTTGTATTAAACCACTTTAAAAAAGGACAAAGTGTTGGAAAAATTGCTGAAAGTGTAAATTTGAGTGTTTCTACAGTGCAGCACATAATTGAGCGCTTCGTACACGAAAATCGGGTAGAAAATAAGAGGAGAAATGCGCCAAACAATATTTTCACCGTATCCGACGAACGATACATTGTAAGGAAAGTGAAACCAAACGCAAAGATTTCCGCTCCAAAATTGGTTACTGAGGTTCATCATGAGTTAAGGAAGTCATGTAGTGCTGAAACCGTCCGACGAGTGGTTCGCGACCATGATTTCAACGGGCGGGTAGCTCGTAGAAAGCCATTCATTTCCGAAAAAATACAATAAGCCTATTTGCCTTTGCCAAAGAGCATGTGAGAAAGTCATCCGCGTTCTGGAATACGGTTATTTTTGCGGACGAGTCCAAGTTTAACATTTTTGACTCCGACGGAATGTCATATGTCTGGCGCAAGGCAAACACTGAGCTAAACAAGGAGAACCTCAAAGCTACTGTGAAGCATGGTGGTGGTAATGTGATAGTTTGGGCCTGCATGTCCGCGGCCGGAGTCAGAAATTTAAAGTTTATTGAGGAAACAATGAACCAAACAAAGTACCTTGATGTACTCAAAAACAATTTGCTGCGAAGTGCTAAAAAACTGGGTGTTCGCGACCAATTTCGGTTGTACCAAGACAACGATCCAAACCAAAAGTCGGGAATTGTTCAGTCCTGGCCAATTTGGGATTGCCCTCATTTGATGTCTCCGCCGGCACAGTCACCAGATATGAACGTCATTGAGAATCTGTGGTCTTTGTTGGATAACAACATTAGAAAACACAAGATTTCTAATAAACAAGACCTGAAGAAAGCACTGCTAGAGGAATGGCAAAAAATTACTCCTGACATCACAAAAAAATCGTTGACTCAATGCCGAATAGGCTCCAGGCTCTGCTTTAGTCTAAGGGCTATCATACAAAGTATTGAATCAACTGGAAACCTCATAATTCACAACAATTTTAATGTTTAATCAGACTGTATCAAATAAGCTGTGACATGAAATTTGTTATTACTTTTAGTTTTTTTGTTTTTTAAGATGTAAAACAGCAACTTTGTAACAAATATAAACTTGTTTAATAAACAACAAACAATTGCCTTCAAAATGGTCTTCAAATTTTTTTGATATTGTTATTATGTTTTGAGTTATTGCAACTTAATTTTTTAAAGAAGCACTGTATCAAATAAGCTGTGAGCCACTGTATTTACTTTGACCCACGAATTCATTGTACACTTGACGATTTAGAATGTCAGTATACAGCTACACCGATTCTTAAGGGGGGAGATACATGTAACTGCTAAAACAAAAACGATTTTTTTTTATTGCATCAAAGTGTTCGAAATACTCTTAAAATATACCAAAAAAAGTTTTGAAGCGATATTCGTATTAGTTCTCGAGTTATAGCCAGTTATAGACAGCGCGGCGTTCCCCAGGTCGGTGGAGCTTTAGAACTTTAAACGCGCTTTTCTCAAAGTGGTACTTTTTCAATTTCCGTACAAGATATCTCAAAAAATATTGAACCTATTCGGCTCAAATTTATATCACATGTACAAAAGAGTATTATCTCATCGTTGAACCTACATTTTCTTGTAATTTCGGAAAAATATTTAGTTAACCAATGTTTAAAACGTGATTTTTTTGAAAAAAAAATCGATTTTTTTTTTTAATCTAATATTAATGTAAAAATTTGATTTTTTTTTCTAAATTTTATTGGTTCACCTAGAAATTATAGATCTCATTAGCATATTTTTTTTTCTCTGAACGTTGCAAGTTTCTCGGAAAAGGCGTTAAGTTGTACGAGGCTGTTTTTGATGTGTTTTTTTCATTTGCTCGCATCGCCTCCATTTCGTGTTGAAAAGTTATTAAAAAAATATTTTCATTTACTATAAGATATGTACTTTGAGGATTTAATATTAAAAATTTTCTGAATAAACAATATATATATTTTAAGTCAATCTGAAATTAGCAATTTCTTTTCCATTTTACATGTATTTCCCCCCTTAAATGTGCAAGTTGAAATAGTTGAAAGTCAAGGAGTGCGCTAGAACATCTTCCACTGTCTTCTAGTTGAAATACTTGTTGCATTTTTCGATCTCGTTTTGTGTAAATGAATGCTTTCTGCACTGATTCATCTTGATGATTTAGGTCTAACATTCATAGAATAAAACTATCAGTTATTTGATGTCTTGAACAACTTGGAATAAAGTTTCTGCACGCTTTCATAGTGGCGGACGACAAATATTCTTCAAGTGTTTTTCGTCATACCTCATATATATAATGTGGTAATCAGGGTTAATTAGTAAGAGTAATTATCCATTGGAATGGTTTAAACAATATTCACAGTAGCTCTTCTTAATGAGACCATTAATGTTATCGCTTCCTCGCAATTGCTCCAGTGTTTGTATTCTGCAACAGTTTCAAACTTCTTTTTGTAGATGGGCCAAGAAGTCTGTTAATGGAAAATATGAGTTTTGAGTCTTATACTGCCACCTGATTTGGTTGAAATATTTTCCGCAGTTTTGAGGCCATCCAAGTCTGATTTCCATTGACCGATTTCTTCCTCGATTTTCCTGATTTGCGCTTAGCTTCTACAGCTGTAGTGTCTTCTGGAGCCTAAGTAACCCATCTCCAACAACTGCAGCTCACTTTTTGTAGCCTGCTGCTTCAACTGTTTCTTGATGTCCGCAACTTGATAATCTAGTTTTTGGCTCAACTGCTTCTTAATTTCTACTGGTTTTTGATCTAATTGCTGTGTTTATTGAACACCTGTTGAAAAGAACCCAACACCTGGCAACAATTGTTTTGTTCTTAAAAATCAAAATAGTTTACTTTAATTTTATTTTAATTAAAGCTCGGGATGCTTTACATCACGAACATAACACTTGTATAATTTATAAAATAAAACTTTTTTCTTCACTTACCTCGTTACGTTAAGTCAAAGCTGCATGAATTTGTTTGGAGTTCACTTCACGCATAAATGTGTTCGTTGAATGTCTCGAATAGTCTAGACAATTTTCGAGGTTTCTCGATCACTAGCTTTTTGAGGTCTATTTTTGCTTGACTGATCAGATAAATGGCTCTGGCTGGCTCTTATTGTTTTCGTTTTATTATTTTGAGGACAACATTTTTTTAATACCCAAACTGTACAGATTCTGGGATTATTCTGGCAATAGACACTCAAAATTTATATGTAGTATGAAGAATGCAAACTCTCCAAATCCTCAACAAACTCACAAACTTATATCTCTAAACTCATTCAAATCAACTTACTCGTGCCATACATTAACCACCATCTGAAATATACAGATGTGTCTATATCGTGTAGCTTCACTACAATTATGCTTATTACAATTTTGATATATTTGTAATTTAAATCGTTTGCCGTTTGTTTTCATAAAATAAAAATAAAAAACAAAAATATTAATATGACCTTAAAGAAATTAATAGTAATCATAATAGAAAATAATATATCTACACAAAAATTATGTGAACATTTACTAAGGTTACCTTATATAAATCAATAAAAAAAAATCTTTAAAAAGTCGAATGTCTTGTTTTACAGTTTGGTGCCCTCCAATATTCACCGTACGAAACAACATGTGTAGTCTGATCAATTATGTGCTTGAATATAGAAGAAACCGAGAGAATTTGCTAAATGGCGAACCAAGGTGTTCATTCATAACACATTTAGGGAATTTGTTTCTAAATAAGGAATGTTGCTCTTGGCGCATATTATGTGTACATATATGTATATAGTTCTAAAACCAAACGGCAACATCCGGAATCGATAGATGCAGGTAAGTAGCATCACTTGTAATGAATTAGCAAAAGTACGTTACTATTCACTTTTATTCTCGTTTAGTGAAACAGTTCGTAGACAAACGTAGACCACTATTCAATACTACGAGTATATAAAAATACAGCTGAATCCATTTTGCTAGTTAATATTATTCGGAGAATACAAGTAGCATGGATCCAAAATACTTATGATTTAATTAGTTTTAAAACTATTTTTTTTGGAAATTAAATATAACGATATAGTAAAGTAATTCTAGCTAAAATAAAATGATCCTAATGTATATAAATAAAATTCAGTTATATTTTTGCAGAAGGAGCTGTATGTCTGTTGTTTGATCTATTTGTTGCAACAATTACAATGTAACTAAAATGTGCTTTAACGTTTACTTTGCAATAGACCGTATGTACCTACATTACTTTGCAGCGTACTTTGACAAATGGTATCTTTTTTCATTGAAACGCAATACCAAGCTAAGTGCGCTTTTTCATTGTTTTAGAGCGGAAGTTGAATTAGAGGCCGTTCAAAGATAACGTTTACCTACATATGCTGTTTGCTAAGCCGTGAATTCATCGATTGAGGCTATACATGCAGCGTTGAACTTGACGTTTCGAATCTGACATAAGGTGCGTTTTTTTGCACACCCAAGCAGATCAAATTTTGTTAATTATAGATTCAACAACAAAATCGTGCACATGTGCAGGATTTTGTTGTTGTATTCAGTATACTTAACAAACTTTCATTTGAAATTTAGTATACTTAACAAAATTTGATCTGTTCGGATGTGCAAAAAACGCACCTATAAGTAGACATTTAGATACATTAGGAGGGAATGGGTTTCTGGTACACCAATTGTTAAAGGCTATATATGTTACATATGTAAATCTAACTGTAATATAGTACATTCATAGACAGGTGATTTAATGAAACAGCTTAAGATCGTTCGCATAAAGAAGACACATAAGAGCTTTAAATACAGAGGGAAGGTCATAGATAAAAAGTATAAGCAATAAAGGGCCAAGAATGAAGCCGTATGGAACATCAGAAATAGGATAAAAAGAAGGGAAGAACAATTATTTACCACCCTTTTTTAGGTACAGTTGAGAATGTTGTATAATAATCAGTAAATAAAGAGGATTTAATTGTAGCAGCACAGTAGCAAGGGAAATAGAAAATGAAGAAAATGTTTTGATAGTTGAATACGTTTAAAATGCCACCCAACTTTGGTATTGGGAAAACATTGATCATTTTCCAGGATGAAGAGAAAACTCCAGAAGAAAAGCTTAGGGTAGAAAATATATACAAAGGGCAAATACATACAATCATGGTGATTTGAAACGTATATGATGTATACAGTCGTGGCTATTGGAGCCACTATAGTCAAGGGAGATTGGAGGTTTCAATTTCAATGAGGTTCACTAAGAGGAGGTTAATAGAAGGAGTAGCAGTTAAGCTAAAATCAATTGAGGGAATGAAGAAGCCTTCAAACGAAGAAGAAAAGAAACTCGCAAACATATTTGAAGTACATATTTCTTGATAATCATACATTTCCGTTAAAAACCACAGACCTAGGATATTATTTATTAGTTTCAAGGGAGTGGGCATATGTATGTTAATGAGTTTACGGATGATTTGGTTTTATCGAAGTATGTCCGCGATGAATAGAAAATGGGTGAAATTATTTAATTGATAATTTTTCTTTGTTGATTACAAATTCGACGTTTATGATTGGTGGTTTTGAGTAAATCATCTTAAGGTGAGCGCATCTTCTTAAAGTTGAATGCGGAAATGTCTCAATAATAATTTGGTGAAACTAAGTATACAACTGTAAACCAGAATGAAAATAAGTATTTGAATACCGTAATGCTAGTACAGATTTTGAATTCACTTTTGTAATTGTATTATTTTACACTGATCGAATTTTTGTGATTATATTGTTTGCATTAACAAAAGCTTGAGTGAAAAGATTTTATGAAGGAATCTCATACAATACGCTGAAGAAAGTGATTTTAGCCCGTAAATTGAATTGATGTTTGGAAATGATTCATGTACAAAATGTAGGTAAAAATATAAGTATGTTTTTAGCTATTAGATATGATTATACTCTTATGATTGAATCACTTGAACCATCAGAAACACGTCCATATTTTGTTAGCTTTTTTTTGATGGTACCAACCGTGGCTCACTGTACATATATACATAACGAACAGGAATTGTTACTTTGGAACTGTTATTTTATCACTGTTACATCCTGCACATGTTCGTCCGCCTATATGTTGATTAAATATTTGTATTGCACTCAAACATACAGGACATTTGAAGCGAGTCTATTGAAAAAAAATGTTTACGGTTTTGTTGGCGAAACTCTGTTTGGTCAGATCTCCTACGCTTGCCACCTTACGAACATCGTCTGAGTTTACTGGCCATGGATACTCTTAAAGACAGACGAAAAAAATGCAATACCATCTTTGCTGTTAGGCTCCTCCGGGAGTTTTTCCTCCGAATGCCTTTGAAATATATTTGGTGTCAATACGAAGTGTCACAAAATAAAAAACCTGAACATTTTATCTGTTCCTTCCTATAGGAACAGGTACGCCTTCACGAGTTTCGTTCATTAAAAGAATACGATAAATTCAATTTGAACATATCTTTGTTATCTTTGAATAATAGTTTAGCTAAAAATAGACCAATTTGATGGCTTTATTTATATCTTTTCTTCAGTTTTAAAGAAAGTCTTAGTAGCTTGTAGTAGACGAATTTATAATAGTAAATAAATAAATTGCTATTGAATGTTCATACGTTTAAACTGGGATTGCTATGCGTTCGAAAATTTCCCTCTCGACGTTATTCTGGCAAACTTTTAAAGTTGAAACATAATTAGCACCTATTGAACCTTGCCTTCTGCTTGAACTTCCGCTACTTTGTCTTAAAATGTGTACTTTATGTGCTTTTGATGCTCTCTCTGTAATGAAGAGTGTAATATATATTTTCTGTGCTAAAATCCATTACCAGCTTTTTTACTGTTAGTCCGATTTATAGACAGTAGTTCTTTCGCATACCCATGAGAAAAAATATATTTGTTTGAATTCAGTACAATTACTAAGGAGTCGCTCCATGAATTCAACCATGAGTGGCAATAATAAGTTTGGTTAGGTAATAATTCAAAGAAAAACAAAGTTTTTCGTCCGCTTAGAAACTAGAACAAATTCATTTTAGCATTTCCTTCATAAAAGAGGAAATAAAATTAAATAAATCTGTGATAAACTTTTTTTTTCTGCGCAAAATTGAAACTGCTTTACTAACTACCGTCCAGCAGATACCTAGCATATTAGTGAAACTCATGTCCTGCAGCAAACCAGTTTAATGTAAAAAATGAAAGCGTGGGCTACCTTCAAATAACGGCTGTTACATTGCTCCAATATTACTGTTGGCAACTAGGCAATCGATTAAGGAGAGAAGGTCAGGGCCAAAAGCTGATTAGATCACTAATACAAACTCTCTTCAGTTCACGTGTTCTAGAAAAAAATTCACTTGAGATTATATCGCCTATGACCCATAGAATCGGTTTGGTCTGCTAATTATTATGTATCATACAAATGTAAGGTAAGCTCATTTTGTACCTAATCACATTTATTTTCTTTCAGCACTTTCCATGTGAAGTCAATTGCAACTAAGTACTATAAATAGAGATTCGTATGAGTATTTATTTTGTTGATTGCCTTGCATTGTGCCACACAATGAACTTAAAACCAGGCTAACTAAAACTTTTCTCTATTTATCCAATCGAGTTCAGTTCGATAAAAGTGTATGATCTCCATTTTTATCACAAATCATTTCACCCCGACTATAGGCTCTTATCAAGCACTTGACAAAACTATATAAGGCCGTAATGTTGTCAATCGATACATAGTCTTTGAATTCGCGTTCTATACGCGTGTGAACAATTTAATCGTTACTAACTTACCCGGCTAACCGGTCAACTGCCTGCTCCGTGAACAATTAGAATTCGTTCACCTTTCGATTGTACGATGGCAAAGTTTTTGTGCGCTCTTTTCGTTGCTGTTTGTATTGTCGTTGCCAAAGGTGGGTGTGATTTTTGGTTTCAAAAGACAAAGAAAGTTTTTAAAAATAATTGATGGTGAATCGTTTGGATACCAGTGAATTCTTATTTGAGGTTTGGACAGTGTAATTTGGTTTTTTACCAATTAATAGAAAATTTTAAAGTTACTAAGTGTCATTGCATTTTATTTGAGCTAATCAAGGAAAAATTGCAAATACGAGGAAGATTGAAAATATTACAATCGAGTGTGAATCACGTAACGAATAATAAATAAGACCAGTGGCAATTGTTACTTCATACAACATTTAAATACTCTTTTTTCGTTTTTTTCTGTACTGCTTGGTTATCACGATTAGTCCGATTAAGATAAAATGTTTTTTTTCGACATAAATCGATTAACTAAGTAACAAGGACCTTTCGAAAATCTCAGTCCAGTCTAGAATCTACTTATCCAAAATACATCAGGTGCATAAAAGGTGGCCCACGTTGGGCGCTAGTTAAGAAAACGATTATTTGACTGTGGTGTGGTTGCAATAAAGCCATGATGTGATAATAGGCTGATACCTTGATCAGCTCTTAATATACTAAGTGGTCGTAATAGGCTGAATTGTGTAGGAACACTGATTTTATTCCGTATATCAGCTTGAATGACGCAACCATATAAAGGTGTAAAGGTCAAAGCGGCCATGAAAAGTGTTAGGCATAGAAATCTATCCTTTGATGTGGCATCTAATTGATATGAGATTTTCTGTGCACAATAGAAAATTATGCTGCATACAAAGGTATTTTCATAGCGATGGCGCGCAAACCTATTATTATTCGAGAACCTATTATAAAGCGAGAAGAACTGATTTAACAAATATTTATGTGTGTTTATGAAAACAACTCTTTAAACACAAAGCGCAAATGATTAATTCCTTCAGAGCTAAGGGACCAATTTTTTTTACCTGTTTTGATTGTACTAATTCAAAAAATGTGTATGGTTCTAGAGCGTTTACATTTCATTTATAATATACAAAAATATGCACTTTTCATCACAAAGCGAACAATTGCAATTTGTTGGCAAAAAAGTATAGAAAGGATATATTAGCGAAATTGTATGTATAAAGCTCTTGTTGTAGCTTGTGTCTATGCTGTTATAGGTTAAGCCACGTCACGGTATATTCTATTTGAAAAGAGAAGAACTCGAAAAAAGTACTTCCACTCGGGTCACATATGAAAATGGGAGAGTGACGAATGAAATATTTAAAGATGACGTTATAAGCTGGTAACGGCATTTCCATCACTTCTAAAAGTAAGCATTCCAAAATATAAGTGAACATATCCTCTATTTTAATATGTAAATGCCCTGATTTTTTGCTTTTTCGACCGAGCTACAAGTCATTTGAAATGCATGATTTTCTAGGTAACTGAAAGTTACGTTAATATTTTTTTTCTTGATTTTCAAAAAAAAATCAGGAAAACGAAAAAATGCAAAGAATTAATAAATTTAATGCTTTGATTTTCCTATAAAACAAATATTGTAAAATATTTACATTCAAAAAAGTTAAAACTTAGCCAAATTACCAATTTTTATAGCCTCTGAAATTTGTGTTCACGATAACTCACCGACCGGAGCATCAGATAAGGCCAATGACACACTCGGCGGTTCCACCGAAGCGTTTAACGCTTCGGTTTGGCGCATCAATTGACACACACAGCGGTTTTCAGAAGCATTTATCGAATCGGTTCAGTTACAAATTACGTCGGAGTATCATATAGATGCGTGTGAAAAATGTATTCGCGTATACATACATATGTACATATATGTATATGCATATACTTATATGTATATATATGCAGATTAATTTTGGGCCAAGTGATTCTTATACTAATTTTTTTTTTTGAAAATCTGTAATTGCCTACTTTTAGAAGCTAAGAGCCCACAAATGTTTCATTTTCCAATACTGCATCCTAGCCATTCTTCAAAAATCAATGTTCTTATCAGATTTTCATTCCCATATCCCATGCACTCATCAATGCATCCTGAAATTTCAGCTCGACCGGACTACACAGCAATGAACAAATCGAAAAACGCTATCTCGTCTACCGACTCGGTTCCGAAACCGAGAGTCGGTCCGCACCGCGGTGTGTATCATCACAATGCTAAATGAATGCACGGCTAAACCGACTCGGTTTTCTTCTCGGGAAACGCCTCACTGGAGCCACCGTGTTTGTCATTGGCCTAAATATGAAATTCACGGTCTCTACTCCAATTTTCCTGTTATTTTTTTCCTAGGTTTTAGCTTTAAGAATAGGTCTTCTAGGTTCTGGTAGAAACAAATAACTTTTTGCTGGCTTTGAGAGTCAATCGTGGGCTCCAACTTTTCACCTTAAATATTAGGTGACGTTAAAGGCAATGGAATGGAAATACTGTTAATGAAACTAGGATCTAAAAATTTTAAAAAGCTTTTGATTCATAAGTAAGAAAGAAGAGAAAACGAAAGTTACTAGAAGTTTAGAAGAGAAGATAGTTAGATAAATTAGACAAAGCTGTACAACCGGGCAACTCTAAAACTGTACATCAAATATTAATCAAATCAAAAGATATTTTTATTTTATTTTAATTGTACATTCTTAACTTAGCTTAAAAATTAAGTATAATAACTTAAAATTTAGCGGCTTTACTATTTGGGCCTGTAGACTTCTGTCGTTTTTTTACATATGTACTTTTTCTTCGACAGTTTTTATCTTACACACTAATAATACTACCCAGCCTGTACAAATACTGGAGTTACCGGGGTTAAAATTTTCCTTACACTACAATTAAGACCTAACTTAAAACTAATTATAATTAGCTTAACCTAATTAGACCTAAAACTTAACCTAGGTAACCTTAACCATCTAGCTCCTTTTGTTCGACGGAAGGCCTACATATCTAAATAGCGCGTCCAGGAGTTGCCGTTGGCACGCTGACTTCGCGGGGCGCATAAATGACTCAATGGAACCACCTGTACGCCTTATTAACCGAATCAGTTTGTGCACATGTCCGTCTGTCTGTCCGTAGTCAAGATGGAGAAGTATAAATATGAATAAGCCGGATCAAAGTCTGATAGCAAATGGATTTAGCTTTGGTGGTCAAGCCCATTTTTTTTGGCAAAAAGACGTCTGATGCGTTGAAATGTGGGATTGGCAGCTTTGATTTTACGCCGCACGTAAGGACTAAACTTTTGAAATTCATGAAAATCAACACCGAGATACTTTAGTGATGAGCTAGGAGTAATCTTAGAAGTTCCGAACGAAATAGTTATTTTTGTAGTCTTGTTGCGAATAGTTTGCGATATACTTAGAATGGTCACGAAACACACAAAGCTATGTATTACTGCTATTTGGTCTGATGTCTGATTCATCAAAGTAAAGACTTAATTCTGCTAAGTGGTATTCCAGGGTCTTCGCTGCTTTGAGGGGATTTTGGCTTGACGTGAATAAGAGCGTGTCATCGGCATACTGAAGAAGTTGGACTTGAGATTCACCCACTGGAATGGGAAGGTCAGCGGTAAATATGGTATAAATAATCGGTCCAGTTGTAGAACCTTGTGGAGCTCCTGATGGCACAGGTCTTTTGGGAGAATCTACTCCATTAACGCTGACCTATGGATGAGCAAAATATTGGCTACTTTTCATGAATCGGGAATGTTAACATTGTTTAGGACATCGTTAAATACAATGGAGAGAAATATGACCGTAGAGGGTGATAGATGATTAATAATGAAATTAAATAATCCATCATGTCCAGAAGGCTTTTTACTTTTTATACCGCGCAGCGGTTGCTCCACGTATTTACTGTTAACTGGTGTTAACTGGGACTGGTCATTTGCTTCTTGCGGATCATTCGATGGATTTTCGGATGAAAATATAGCCAGAAAGCGATTGACTTCCTCTTTTGTTGGTTAGGAGCATGACCGTCTGGTGGAACAGCATTTAATTTGGATTGGAATGACGATGCAAACAATTCAGCTTGATGGCTAGGGTTGCGCACAATAGCATTGTCAATCGTAGCCATCATCTCCTGGCTGTTATATTTACCAGAAAGCAAATTTATTTCCATGAACATGTCGGGGCCTGGTTGAATCTACCCCAGCCGCTGCACAAGCCGCTCACTGCGAAATTTACCAACCATTTCAGCAATGATGTTGCTTAGACAGTTGATATTCGAATGTAGTGACTTGTATGGCGGGTGATAACTCCCATGTATATGAAAAATGCAAACGATCTAACGTTCTAACTCAATTCGAGGTTGTATAATATAGTAAATAAATCAATTTTGATTAAGTACTGTTTACCTTTCTAATTTTTGGGTGTGATGACACACTTTTTTTGTTTGAATTATTTGGTGAAAAGTTCCTTCTATTTTGGCTCGAATACTTTTAGTAAATTTTACTCCGAAGTAGTTTTTGCATGAATTCAACAAATATACAAATACAATTCTTTTAATTGAGTAGCCTAAATAATGTTAGGAAGAACACAATGGACGCTCGTGTTCTTTCCATAGGATAGGAGATTGCGTGTCACATATTGTTAAGCCAATAATGATTATGTAGGTCAGTCAAACTTCTTGAATTGAAATAATCTGTAAATCATTGAGAAAGTCAATGCAAAGCTTAGGGATAAATATTTTTCTTAAAATATTCAAATTAATATAAAAGCTGCTTCCAAGACCGTGTAAGAAAGTACTCTTTGTCAACACTGTTTGTTAGCCTTCAAAACACATACCTTACTTGTAAATCGTATACTTTTATAAAAAACCATTAAGTCCAAATTTTTCCAGGTGCTGATTTAAAGTGCTATCAATGTCAAAAATGTGCTCAAATACCAAACGGTTCGCTAATGACATGTAAGGCACTCGTCACAACTACAGAACCTATAATGACACAATCAACTACAACTAAACCCACAACAATCGCCCCAGTTACAACTTCAACACTAGTCCCAGGAACAACTCCAACACCAAATCCAGGAACAACTCCGACACTAGCTCCTGAAACAACTCCAGTAACAGACTCAGAAGCACCTCCAACAACATCCCCAGCCACACCTCCAACAGTAGCCCCAGATGCACCTTTAACAACTTCAGACTCAGGAGCACCTCCAACAACATCCGCAGCTTCATTGACAACTCCAACAGCAAACCAAGAAGTAACTCCATCACCAACAGAAATAGCACCAGAATCAATACAAGATGTAGCATCAGGAACAGCATCAGTATTCATCAGTCCACAAGAATCTGCTGCAGCAATATCTTCTCCCTATCAGCAACTACCTCCCAGGCTTTCTCGTCAAACTCTTGCTTATGGTCCCTATGTTCGATCCGTCCGTCAAGTGAGCACGACTATAGACTACAGCTGTTTCTATCATGAATATAAAGGTAAGAGGACGATGTTTATCTAACCTGGCTGTTGAAGTAGTTTTCAATGCTTCCACAATATGTGGCTGCATTTTATCGCTACTTTTTATTTTCTAGTTTAGCTTAATGAAGCCACTGAACAGTGAACTATTGCTGATCATATTGTTTTTTTTTTTTTTGGGATTTACTAGCTTTGGAATAATACTTTTCTTGCTAAGTTGACATTTCTCAATAATTATCAGTTTCATATTTTTAACTTCTTTTGAAAAAGCACGGAACTTTCCTTCAAAATCTGTTTAACATGACTTATGTTTTTTTACACGAAAATGATGGATGATTTGTTACTGCTTTATTGCTATATTCTCTAGTTTTTCTTGTATGGATTATGAAATTTTGTATAAGGTCCCTAGCAACAAAGACGTCTTTCATTAGGATAGGCTATTATTCTAAAGCTTAGGTTACTTCGATCTACCAGCAGTCTAACAATGAAAATAAATCTATGCTATGCCACATGCAGCTAGTTGTTTTTAGTTTTCAACAAATGTTTGATTAATTGCACAACATGTAACGCTGTGCAAATACCTCACAAATACCTCACAAATACCTCATTCTTATGCGTTTTTGGGTTAAACAACCAGATGCAAGACTTCAATCGTTGATCTCTTTTTTTAACGAATGTCGAAAAATCTTCATAGGTTTCCTGCAAAATATGCAGTATTATGTGAGATTCGTACTCACTAAAATCATCATCCACTGACCATAAGAATCCGAGCCAGAGCCGCTTTCGTCTTTTTTAAATAAATAAATAAATAAATAAATAGTCCATATTAAGTACCCCCACGACTACTTTCCTCTGTCAGAAGAAGTCTGTAAGGTAACACTCTTCTTTTTTCAGCCGCAATATCGTCTCTACGTATTGAAACACGTACCCAAACGTCTTCGTCGGACAAGAGCGCTTCCGATTCTCTTCTGAAGCACAGGCACTTGCATTTTCTAAAGTGGCCATGGCCTGATATAAATTGGCACAGGTATAAGTTTATTTCACCGTGGTCACAACTAAGCCCAGGTTTTATAGTGCGGATCAGCCTAGTCGTCCACGCTCCCGTTGTACTCGTAGCCTCCAGCCTTCAACTCTTCTCATTACTTGATTTAATTTTAGCTGAGCAAGGTGAGGGTTTCTGGAGGTAATGACAGGTGCTACATCAACAGCATAATCTGCCAAGAGCACATTTTCTGGCATTTCAGGGCGCAAGAAACCATCGTATCCAGCACTCCACCGATTATTTTTTATCAGCGTCACTTAAAACATGATAAACCTAGTCTGATGGCATCTAGCCTTGGCACGATCTATTGCACCGATTTTTTCGCAAATGGCCCTTGTTGCTGACTGGCCACACTGAGCCTCTTCGAGAGGCCACCGATCCTTGTATTGCCCCCTGTAGTCGTGGTTTCAATAGGCATTCCAGGAGTTTTCCCACCATATCAAGCATACAGAAAGGTCTGTACGTAGATGGTGCGGAATAAGAGCAAGTCGCGCCTCTTTCCAGCGTGATGGAAAGATTTTATAAGACCAAGCCTACCAGAAACTAGTTTGTAGTATCGTATACAGCGGACGTTTAGTCCGCGGACTAAACACCAAATTCCACCTAAATTTTTTAGTCCACGTGCTGTATACACTCGTGGACCGACCTAAATTTAGGTCGGTCCACGATTTCAAGCGACCTGACCTAAATATAGGTCGTGGACTATAATCGTTGTAAACACACGTGACCTAAACATTGATTTTTGTGCGACTATTAATAATGTATGTATGTTGAATATAAGCTCATAACATTCCCCTTTGACACAAAATCATTGAAATAAACATGTTTAAGAGACAAATGAAACGATAAATACAGTGCATGAAGGAAAATTAAACTAAATGACAGCTGTCATATACGGACGAGGACTAAATTCCACCTAAGCAAATTTTAGGTCAGATTGGTGTAAACACCTGAGGACTAAGTTCATTTAGTCCGCGCTTTAGGTCAGGTCACTTTTGGTCCGACCGCTGTAAACCTGCACTGTAGCCGCCTCCGCATAGGTCCCGGTTCATTTCATCGCAGAGCAGTTGTCACATATGTTTTTTGCCCCAGTTCTTTTTTCACTCTTTTGGGCTCTGCAGCCGCTTTGGATACTTCTGCCCCGTGCCTGCACGCTAGAGCTCTTTAACGCAGTTCCTTTATCTCTTCGGTCCACCAATAAGCCTGTTGCTTCCAAGAAGGTTGTCTCCGACGTGGCATGGAGAAGTCACACGCTCGCTTGATTTTCTCCATGGTAAAGTTCACCAGCGAATTGACCCCTGCCTGATCTGTCACTAGTTCTAATCGCCCGGCGCTGCCGTCGCTAAGAAAGCTACCATCAAGCGACTTCAAAAGCTTCCACTAGTCTAATTAGCAAATATTCCAGCCAAGTATTTTTCGATTGGAGCTTTGGGAGCTTTGGTTTTGCTCTGATAGCCAGAAAGTGATGAAGCTATGCTGTGAAGTACTCTTCCAATACCCTCCATTCCCTAGTTAGCGCTGACAATAGGCGCGTTTTTTTGCTCCCCTTATCCATAACAGAACAATGCTAACCAGTGCAGACGCATTGGAAACAACAACAACTCATGTTATGGATAGGGGGAGTTTTTGTTGTTTCCAATGCGTCTGCATTGGTTAGCATTGTTCTGTTATAGGTAGGGGGAGCAAAAAAACACGCCTAATGCTTCCGAAACGAGATTTATGTCAGGTATAGACTTAATACAGACTTCATACAGTGAAACCGATTTTGAAATAAAAACTTTCATGTCGTTTAAACGATAGATTTTTTGATATTTGTTTTCATCACAAAAAATATAGGTAAATCACTTCGGTTGCATTTTGTAAAGAGTCTTGGTCAGTAAATTTATTCGAATATTACTATAAATTCAGAAATATACGAAAACATTGAAATTATAAATATGCAAAGAAAATTAAATTTCCATTTTTTACAGATACCAATGGTCATACTGTTGTTGACCGAGGATGTACCCAGAATTTGAACGAGTGCGACGGTAAAGAAAACTGTAAATTGTGCAAAGAAGACGGCTGCAATAACAGCTCTATGCTACACGTATCCGTTTGGACAACACTGTTAGCAACCGTTGTTATTTTTGTTATGTTAAAGTAGATAGTATAAATTATTGTGCAAATGTATAAAGTTTTGTATTAGCTGTAAACGCATTCGTATAGCTATCGAATAAGCTTTTTGGTAGAAATTTAATTATCTTATAATATTTTAATTGTTACTGTTTAGTAAAATAAACTATATGTGCCTACTGATTTGTATCTGTGAATATCAGCATTTGATTTTTGAAATATCATGCGCCATACTGACAGCGAGTGAAACTTTTACAAAATAGTGGAAGAGTATGCACGAAACTATTTTTTTAATGAGCTGAGCACCTGCAACCAGAGCATGATGGAAAAATCAATCAGCTCAACGTGGTAACACTTTTCTATTATATAATGATGTGGTTCTACCTGCTGATACCCATTAGGAGCAGCAAAGACAAAACACTACTTTATGCAGGGTGTTTTTTTTTAACAGGTATAGAACTTTAAGTTGGCAAGACTTTTTAATGCTAAGTATGGTTTGGCTGTGCATTTTGTGGTAAGTTTGGTTTGCCATTTCATCATCAATAGGTTAGCGCCCGAGCAATGTCTGCAAATTGTGCAGATTTATTTCGAAAAAAAACGGTTCTGTTCAAGAAATTCATCGCGCACTGCGTCAATTTTATGGCCGACATAATCGTCCATCAGAACAATTAACTCGATCGACCATGGGTCGTTTCTGCACCGCGTTTACTCTCACTGATAATATGCATCCATTTAGTTGTCGTAAAGTGCGTAATGAAGAAACCATAGCAGCCGTAGAGCGAAGTATCGATGAAAACCCAAGTGAGTCCATTCGACATCGTGCTCAACAATGTAACCTGTGCCCATCCACATTATGGAAGATTTTACGCAAGGATCTTGGTTTGCAGGCTTACGAAATTTAACTCGTGCATGAATTGAAGCCGATCGACCGCCGGGCACGGCTCATTTCTGGTTGAATGGCTACGTCAGTAAACAAAACTGCCGCATTTAGAATGATGAGCAACCACAGGTGGTTTTCCGAACACCGCTACATCCGGAAAAAGTCACTTTTTGTTGTGCTTTATAGGCCGGTGGAATAATTGGCCCATATGTCTTCAAAAATGCTGTTGGGAATAACATTACAGTCAATGGTGACCACTATAGAGCCATGGTCAATGACTTTCCCGTTCCGAAATTGACTCGCCGTAATGCAGAGGACCTCAGGTTTCAACAGGATGGCACGACATGCCATACGGCTCGTGCAACCATCGAATTTTTGGACCTGTGAACTGTCCTGCAAAAACTTGTGATTTAACACCGTTGGACTATTTCTTGTGGAGATACGACAAATCACTCGTCTACGCCAACAAGCCCGAGACGTTTGACCATTTCGAAGACAACATTCGCCGCGTTACTGGCGGGATACGGCCCCAATTATTGGTTCGAGTAGTCGAAAATTTAACCTCTCGTTTGAAGTTCCTCCGAGCCAATCGTGGCACTTACATGCCCAAAATTATATGCAAATGAAAATCGCAAACAATTATCTTTCCAATAATACAAATTTCATGATAATCAAAACAATTTATCTGTATTTTATTTCATTTTAAAGTTCTATACTTCTGAAAATAACACCTTGTATAAAAAGAATAATGCAAATTTGAATGTGCGAAACAACAAAAACTTCAATGTTCTTCCGAAAAGTTGACTGTTTAATGACGGAAAAGTATAAATTACGATGTTTTCTTTGATATATGAGGCAGATATGAACCTACTTCATTTTCTTTTTTCTCTCTTGGTTTTCGTTGTATTTGATATCGATCTGCAAAATAGCTAGGATTGAAAATGACTAAGATTGATCGTAAATCTTTTTTTCTAATTTTTTGTACTGAAACAGTGCTCTTAACTAAAGCGTACAGACTATCTATTTCCCGCGATCAGTGGGGGAATATCGCAAATATTGTATATAACGTTCTTTCCGCGCTATCTAGTCTGTACGCTTTGCTCTGGGTATAGAATTGATTTCGCATTGTTTTTTTTCTCGGCTTTTTGCATCGGCAAACTGCTCTCAATGCTAAATTTAAATGTTTAAATAAACACAAATTCAAATGCAGTGGAGACTTGGGAACAAATCGCTATTTATTTCAAAAAATGTAAATAAACGTCCCTCACTGAAGACAACATGAAAAAAGTCGAAGATGTCGAATTAAGACTGCCGTCACAAGAAACAAGCAATTTTTAAGGTGAGGTGAAGCATCCTAATCATGCAAATGTATGCATTATCATATTTCAGAATGCCCTAAACAAAATGCTCAATATTTTTTTCCGTGTCTGTCCCCTAAAGTTTTTAAAATACCCCCAAATCTAGGGTTAAAATCGATAACATGGCAGTACTATTTGGCTGATCAAAGAGTGACCATCAGCAGGCATGTAGCTGAGGTCACAGGGATCTCGTATGGCAGTGTTCAAAGAATCGTTGCAAACGAATTACATATGAAGAAGGCCTCTGCGCGTTGGGTGCCGAGAATGTTAAACGACGAGCAAAAGCAGAAACGAGTCGAAAGTCGGAGGGTGAATCTCGAAAAGTTCCAGGCAGATCTAGCCCCCAGTGACTTTTACTTCTTTCCTTGGCTCAAGGAACACCTTCGGGGTAAGAAATTTGAATATAATAGCGAAGCCATGACCACTGTTGGGGCGTTTCGGGAGAGTTATGACAAATAAGTTTTTCTAAGAGTATCCTGGGTTTGGAGAAAGGATGGACTAAATGTATTTACTTGTTAGGAGACTATGTTGAAAAATATACATTTTTTTAAGTTTAATTACCTTGGTTAATATTGATTATCATTACTTTTGGATCAACCTTCGTATACCAGCGGATTTCCATAAAGAAGAGAGCATACTGGGTGAAGAACTAAGATTCAAAAAGATCAGAAGGGTGAGGAGAAAGGTTTCGTAAATATATTCGGTATATCGTCATTGATAGCTACCAGTCCAGAAAATGATACAATTAATTTTACATATTCGTGCAGCAAAAGGACCAGTAATTGCATAAACAATTAGGCGGAACTGTCTTGCTAAATGTGCTAGCTAGATTAAAACTGCAATAGGTGACAACAAAATGCAAAATTGAATATATCAAATCAAATTGCAACAGAAATATTGGAAATCGCAATAAAACGACAGCACTGATTCCGCCCCTAAATCGCGACTTCATCTAATCAATTAATCCGTGTCTTTCCCACTTTGAGCTTATGAAAATTAACGATAACATAGCGGTTAAAATTAAACTGTCGCTATCATAAGCTAAGTAAGCTTTTTAGAACTTATCATTTTATAAGACATTTACCAAATGCAATCACTTTTCGACGCTAGGAAGCTTATGCTATAAATGAAAAGCTTAGTAAAAGATAAAATCAACTTTCCAATGAAAACTTCCATAGCACAAAGGGGTTGCTTGAATATAAATGTTCCGTTCGACTTTTATCTAAATGGCAATGATTGGAAGTAAATTGTTGTTTGGAACTCTTGTAACTGTTCTTAGAGTAAAAAAGTCTAGCACATCAGAACCGCTCGAAAACTAATTTTCGAAGAAATTGTCTTTGAGTGACAAAAACATGCGGAAAGACGTAATACACTTTTTTGTAGAATCATATCAACCATTCCTTAGTCAAAGCAACAAAACTCAACTATAACACAAATGATGAAAATGTTCAGTGCTGGCAACACTTTCCCACCGAAGCAGCAATAAATTTACCTTAACAAGCTCATACTTAAATCAACTTATCCTTTGAATTTCGTTCTCAGCGGAGGATTTCATTGAAAGTTTCAGCGGTTAAAAGTTGTTTGAGGCTGCCATCCGAAAAATGTTCAAAACTCGGAAAATTTAAAAATTGGTTTCTTATTTTTATCCCAAATGCTTTGCATATGAGTGCGTAATTTGAAGCATCTGTTGGTGCAATATTTACGAAAATGGCCAATGCTGGTTACCCTGTGTTAGCAGCAGAGCAAAATATATACCAAATCTGCTTCACGTTAAGTTAAACCTAACCAGTAAATTTCGTTTCGATTGAATCACTGCGCTGGAAGCTATACGGGTGAAAAGAATTTTAGGGTTACCACCCTCAAAACTTTTCAAATTTTTAAAGCGTTAATGTTTGTTGCTAATTTTCATTGCAGGATCATTCCTATTTGCAAATCTAATGACATAATCGCTCAGTACAGAAATACCACAAAATTACAAAAATGGTCATAGCTGGCAGCCCTTTCATGATTTTTGTACGAAATTCCTAGGACATTTAGTTCTCATCAAAATCTATTTACTGCATGAACTTCATTTTGATTTCATGACTGGACCCGAAGTTATAGGGAAAAAAGCTTTATTTTGCTGAGCAAATTTGCAAGATTTAGGAGACAAAAATCACCATAGCTGGCAACTCTATTCTAATTTTTCAGTCAAATTTTCACCAAATGTTACCTATATATATATATATATATATATATATATATATATATATATATATATATATATATATATATATATATATATATATATATATATATATATATATATATATATATATAAAGAAATATGAATTTTCGGCGAAACGAGTTTCATACTAATTTTCTTTTATATGATAAAACTGTTTTTTTTTGTGAAAAAAAAATTATATGATAAAATTATATGATAAAACTGTTTTTTTTTTGTGACAATTTTATGGTCGTATGATTAGTGTGTTCTAGAATATACTTTATGGTGAATGCGTTGGCAAAGACGACGAAAAGATATTAAATTTTCATATGAATGTTTAATAGTCAATTAAACCAGTTTAATTATTATATATTACATACAAAAATATACCTAGCATTCTTATATAAATTGGAATCTTAGTTCAAAATGATACATTTCAGCGTAAAATGGTTTTATACGTTTCATATCTGATGAAACAGCTGTGTGACACGTGTACGCAACCCCGCCAAGAAACGTTATTTCAGAATTTTCAAAGTGAATCAGTATCCCTAATGCCTGTTTTACACATATGGCAAACGTTTCGTCGAGGAACTTGTGAAATTACTTCCCTCCATATCTTCGCATGTAAACAATATACTAATATACTTTGTTGCGAAAACAGACTCGCAGGAACCACACCCACGCACAATAGTCAGTCATGCGGCGGTCGAATGCATTACATATTTTATTGTGTAAATGGTTAGGCATTAGAAGATAAGTCTTTGAATTGGATCGTCTAAAATTATCGATGAAGTTATTGTCATACTAAAGATACTGGAGTTTCTACTAGTGCTTAAATCAACACAATACATTTTACGATTTGATAGCAATCGAATTCTCATGTTTATTGTAAAGGTTATATATGAAAATAAAAATGGAAATCGGGAGAATATGAGTAATGGAGTGTTTGCTTTTCTTGTGAATCATTCAAGAAACACTTCAATATATTGCCCTCGCATTTTTTTATTTTCAAAAAAAAGTAAAGTAAGAAAGACAATATGTTTAGAAAAGATAGTGCAAAACAATGATCCAACGAAAAACAAACATATCTTGTGAAATGTCAGTAACTACATCGAAGCAGCTATGTATATCATAAAAGGGTATCAAGAATCTGTCGTTCATAAGATCTATTATCATAATGCCAAATACACGTTCCCAAAGAATAAAGCTTCGATATACATTAAGTTTTAAATTCGTTCAAACTTTGCAGCTTGATTCGTAGTACTGCTTTACGTTGCATAAACGCCCCAACTTCCTTTTTAGTAATTATTAAGTTATTTTGCGATTTTAGTTTTTCTAAATGCTGCAGATAGATAGGGCATTTTTCATTATTGATTTCGACGAACTTGCACAAAAGATAGGTTTTTTATAATTTGTAGAATTATGTAATAGACTATGACATTTTCAAATCCGGTGCTAACTCAAAACTGAAAAAATTTCTGATGGGCTGTTTATGCTACCTAGAGCAGAATAGCCTAACAAATAAATTACCAATTTGTCAGTGTAGCTACTGCCAATATTGCACTATTCTGATAGTATTGTGTCGTTCAGTGCCGATTTGTTCCGAATTTTGTGTGCTCTGATTATTTTTCTAACTCATTCCACACATGCTCGATAAAGTTTAGATATTTTGAATTTTATAGTGGAGCCACCAATAAATGCAAAGTGTTCTAAATGAGCCACAATTATACATTAGTGCTCTGTGCTTGGGATTGATGTCCCGTTGGAAGTAATAAATGTTTGATAAAAAAAAATAGTTTAGCTTTTTCGGACCCTATTCTGACTTCCCAGTCCACTGTTTTGACAGAATTTTTATTTTGGCGTACCAAGCTTCATCTACAGTAATCAACCGGTGCTAAGACTCTGATTTATTGCGCCCAAGCTGCACCAGCAGAGCGTTGAAAATGTTCGCTAAATTCAGCTGCCCGAAATTGTCCCCAAAACTACTCACATCGGATCACTCAAACAATTGTGAATCCAAAGTGACTAAAATTTTGACGAGTACCTGCCAAAACATTCACAACCACATTTCTTAATTTTTATTGACAAGTGCGGCCATCTTCACGTTAAGGTGGGAAACTTTTCAGACCGTCCTCGTATGATAATGCTGTCGGTGGCTTTGTCCGCAGAACAATACCAAATACTCTGCGCTTAGCATTCAAGGATTGGAATAGCTATACGTTGCCTATAACTTGGTAGATGGGAAGGGAAAAATTTGATCCCAATTTAGCAAATACTTTTATGAGAAATTATTATCGTCGGATAAAATTCGCAGATCATGAAAATTGTCGGTAACAAGTTTATAAAAATCAATAATCTGCCACCTTACAAGTGGTCACATAAGTCAGGTATGGACTATGAGCTGATGTCTGATGAGAACTGGTGCATATTATCGAAACTACTTAATAAAAGAAATTTTTAATAATACCACAACTTAAACATTTCTGTATTGAGTAAGTTTGGTTGCTGTTACCACACACAGAATCATCAATCGGATTCAAAACTATTGTATTTATACTCATCCAAAACAAAGACCTTATGTCAAAATTCAGGACTATGATTTAATTTTTTTTACAAGCTACCTTTGTTTTTTTCGATTGATTTTAATGACTAGTGGTTTTTGCTAGGTTTCTCGACTTTCACACAGTTTCTGGACGAACTGCAATATTTCTAAAATTGTCCAGCTCTATGCCTATTTTCGGAGCACTTATGAGGAGATTTACTTTCACCAACTACTCAGCATGTTGCTTGTCTTCTCTGTATTTAAAGTACCTTACAGAAGTTTGAAGAGTCGCGCTACTGCGTGAATTAGCTCCTGTGATCTCCGAATATGGCTTTTTTGGCTAACGTGTATATTTATTAGAAACTGCCTTTCAGATTCCGCTATTTCCTTTTGATTATTTTTTCTTATTCTGAATTGCGATTGACAAACAATAATCTTACTCTACCAACGATAATGTTCAACTAAAATCACTGAATTCCTGACAAATAAAATTCATGAAAACCCTCCAACTCAACTCAATGCAGTTCTCTCATGACCCTTCCATCTAATAACTTAGGAACCTAACTTAAATGTTGATGTGATAATAAACGCTGGTACGAACAAAAGTTACGACAGCTTTACTTTATTTCATGGGCAGGATGTTATTGGGAGTGTACAAGACTCCGAATATACTCGTTGTCGAAAGTCTTAATTTCTTGAGGAAAAAGGGCAGATAGATAGGTAGGTAAGTTTTGTGGCAGCTTCTTCCGAACACATTTGACAAATGCTCAATTATCTCTTTCTCCCATAAAACATGTCCCATTAATTTCAATTATTTTTTAAATGACACTCTATTAACCCGTTCGAATAAAGCATTTTGTTGGTAAAAGTGAGATTGTATAAATAAAATAAACAAAAAGTACTAAGGCATACAAGAACCCTTTGGCATACAGCATTGTTCAATGCATAGCCATTATTGATTGGAAAACTATCCCGAGCCTGCGTGGCACTGCTACTACGACGACACTGCTATGGCTATTTTATCTGCACAAGCAATCACTTTGCAGCCGCCACGGTCCAGCCTCATTAAAAGAGTACTTACCGCAGCGTTCCGCAACAGGGAAAAAAGACTCCAGCTGAAGTTTGCCCGTGCTGGCCCTTGGTCTTACATGAGTATTCCCCAAGGAAGCGATTATCACTCTATTTTTAAGAAGCTACATAATAAAAGCAATCAGCCACTCATCAGATGGCCAAGCAAATGGCATATCATATTGCCTACTATTTATGGCATGCCATCAAATATGGCATACCATAGGCTGTCTCCACTAGCGATTTCAAATAGTATGCCATGAGGAATTGCTAGTGGAGGTGTTGTGCTTAGAATTTTACGAAGGTGGTTTGCCTCACTGAGACTTTCAACGTTTCCACAGAAACATTTCCTTGAGGATTTCTTTGTCTCGCGTACGGCATACTTAAAAGCTTTTAGCTTCGTTTTATTCAGCGACCATTCATTTTGAGCTGCTGAGCTCCTTCTTGCACTTTCTCCGCAGAATGGTGATCTCCTGATTCTTCCAGGAGGGCTTGGGATTCCCGCTAACTGTGGGCTGATTATACGCTGCTTTAGAACGGAGCTAAGAGCACTAGTAAAGATGTCAGCCACTTGATCCAATTCATGGCAACAGTCAATGCTCCTCGGAGCAGTTGCCAGTGAGGATCGGACGAGGGATTGGATTAAACTCTGGTTCGTCCTCTTTCAGTTAATGAAGGCTACTTGTTCAGTTGCGACATGTCGTACACTGACTAGTGTAACGTGAAGAATCTCCATACGGTTTGAGGTGGGAAGGTCGATTCGCTGCCACTATTGACGTTGATTAAGTCGTAGGCGAGTATCATACCTCAGCTATTTGTTTTGGCCATTTATTTTCAACAGCCATTTTATCCTTGTCGCAGAAACTGTAAAGGGCAAGAGTGTTCATAGTTTTCTTGATAAGAATACAGACACGTAGCTAATGTGAACCATCGGGTGCTATCAGACTGTATTCATTGGCGAGTAATCCGCAAAGCCGGTTGTTAGCCAACCATGAATCTTGGATTAAGATTAGCTCATTTCTTGTCTTAGACAAGTGGAGGACTGAACATAACGAGCTGAAACTTCTCGATATCTCGTTCAGTGGTGTATGACATTCAAAAATAGCTCCAAGGAGAGTCAAAAGCCAACAAGAGACTGTAATGCTAAACTTCCAGTTATACTTCGCAACATTTTCCAATCCTACGCCTCCTTCAGATGATAGGCGTAACTTTCCTTCCATAATCTCCCTTAATCATTAGATTCAGTAGCAAAAACCATTTTATCCAGTCTCAGCGACAGAATATTAAAAAAAATATTTCAAAGTCTTTACTAAAGTCCACCTCAACCAAAACCTTCATGAGGCACAGTATCTGGAGGTATTGGTGAATTTACAAGCTTGCATTCCCCAAATAAGGCCAATAGATATCAATATTACTTGAAAAAACTTGGAAAAACCAGGAAGAAATGATTTATGTCAGATTTCATTTAGAGAACTTGTTTCATTAACAATGGAAAATTTGAATTCGTGGTTCTCCAATTTGGCGTGAAGTTTATCACATAAATCATTCAAGGACCCTCTGATAAAAGCAGTTAAGAATGTGCTGCTATGTTTGTATAGATAATATTAATATCTTGAAAAGATACAGTGCATTTTGAAAATTCGGGAAAAGTATTAAAAACTCCATAAGTCAAAAGTGTTTCTTTCACACTAGTCACAAGTACAGGAAAATACTTAGCTTTTAGGGATCTGAATTGTATCAATTACAAAATTTTACACAAACTATTTTCAAGTTCGTTCCAATTTTTTTAGTTTATCTCACAAGTGTGGTAGCGCTGTAAGTAAATGTTAAATCATTGGGAAAAATATTGTCAATTGGCTCTAACTCGTACCCCATAAACTATATCTACAAGTAATTGCGAAAGAGTAATGTTAATTTATGTGACGGAGTTCCTACTTTAAACACCCCCCTTAAAGCTCTAACTAATAAAAAAAATTTCCATCACCTTGCTCGTGCTTTTTAGATATATATCTTAAATGAGAGATACAGTTTGAGGACAATCTGCGTCTTCTGCTGTTTTTATATATATAGTTTGTAATATATATAGTTTGTAATATATATTTATTTCAGTTAATGTTAATACATACATGTGTTGATTCATTTTTCGCATAACGGTTTTCTGCCCTGAATTTTTCAACTAACTATAGGAAAATTGATACAAAAATTTGTATTAATTGATTATTTTGTTAAAAAGACATGGACATTTTTTTTTAGCATAAAAATATCATCATTTCAATAAAAGACTTCTATGGCGTCGAAAATATTTCTGATGTGCAATCAATCTTATTTGAATCACCGAGCATCTTTATGGTTCCGAAAACGTCATTCAACTTCATAAACTTTGTAGAAAATCTACTTCATTTTAGCTGTTTATATTGCTGGCTTTGATTCATTTGTCAATAAAGTGTATATAGCTTGATAATATTGAAGAGATTTGAGTACTTCAAGCTGAATGCAACGGTTACGTCAATGATTGTTATCAGTTCGAAGTTAGGTGCTTCGAAATAAAGATTTTATGATTATCACTACAAAGTGAAATTGTGATGTATTTTAAAAATCAGATACCACAAATTTCCCTAAGAAAATGCTTATCATCACAAAAAAGCATTAAAAGATGTGCGAAAGCCTCAAACAAGAGTGTAATTCCAACGCATCATTCTGATGAATTCGACTTTAGCGGTTTAAACATTTTCTAGTACTTCCCCTTTTGCAAACTACTTTCTCAGTAGTGATTCACCAACACAATTTCATTGTTAAAAGAAATTACTTGTGGAGTGTTGATAAACAATATTTTGAAATAACTCTAAAGCAACATTAGTAGGTGTAGTGTTTTCTCTAGTGGCATACTTTCTTCACTATAGGTAATTAATTTTGAAAAAGCCTAATATACAGGCGTTAAGTACGCTATATCAACGCAGCAGCTATCCAATTGCATGTAGATTTAGTGCTTACCATTATCCCGATGAGTAAGAATATTTACTTTTCAATTCGTCGAAAAGTATTGTTTTCATCTCAGTAAGTCACATTTCAAGAGGAAATAACATATGTAATCTTAGATCAAATCATTTTGCCTATCAATTTCATAGCTTTTATAGAACCGTATCCGTATTGCACGAGATTTGATTGCTTATCGTTTATCAATGACCATAGCGGATGTTCCTTTAAGTACTCTCCAAATTTTTGTTTTTGCGATACAAGTGTTTTGAGTTGGTGCCTATCATAAACAGTATCTAAATAACAATATCGACAATTAGACTTACACATTCACCAACTAGCTCAAATGATAAGCATAATCTTTGATTGTCATTTACCGTTCAGGTATCATGTGTGATTTCGCGATCAAACTTAAAAGATTCATGCTCCAATTAGCGGCAGCTCAGTACCGATCTAGGAACCGAACGAATAACGCACTTAAATGAATTATTTCGATTGCCATGAAAGTTCTACATAAAGTGCTTTTAATCGGAGTTTTGCTTGTTGTCCGCGGTAAGTTCTTTTGAAGGAGGACTAGTGCTACGTTAAAAACCATTGCACCTAGCAATGAAATTTGGAAGTGTTTTAAATTTTCATCCCGGTTATGGTGATACTAAAGCTTTGAAATCTGAACCAGAGTAAGAAACGTGGCATATAATACATGCTCATTCCAGAGTTAAACCGAACATCCCTATGGCGATAAGGGACTGAAGGACTAATATTAAACTAATTTCAGTGTCGAAGTTTATAATTTTGACCCATAAAATTCCTCACACTAATCTAGTAAAAATACATAATGTTCTGACATTTGAAAAAAATGTCGGTAACAAAGTCGATAGAACTCGAAACGCATACGACTCCTGAAGAAGAAACCTTTTAATAAACCTTTCCAAATGTTCAAAATGCAAATTGATAAAAATAACACAACCTTTGAAAAAATAATCCGAAATCTTTCAATCCTGATTTCAGTCAAACCTCAACTTCAGTGTTACTATTGCGAAGATTGTCCAGATGAATTACACGATGAATTCCTCATCGACTGTGATGATGACGAAATCACAGAGTCAACAACGCATGAAAGCTCGTCGACAACTCAAAAGACATCGACAACAGAGAAAGAGATCACAACAACATCTGAAATTGAAGTGAGCTCGTCCACCGAGTCCTCGACTGAAAAAGGCTCATCTGTCACCGAAGAGTCATCGACGGAAACAAGTGAGGACACTTCAACTACCAATTCGAACTCATCCAGTAGTGATGGTTCAACAACGTCTGGAATTGAAACTAGTTCATCGTCCGAATCATCGACTGAAGGAGGCTCATCTGTCACCGAAGAGCCGTCGACGACAACAAGCGAGGACACTACAACTACCGATTCGAACTCATCCAGTAGTGATGGTTCAACAACGTCTGGAATTGAAAATAGTTCACCGTCCGAATCATCGACTGAAGGAGGCTCATCTGTCACCGAAGAGCCGTCGACGGCAACAAGTGAGGACACTACAACTACCGATTCGAACTCATCCAGTAGTGATGGCTCAACAACGTCTGGAATTGAAAATAGTTCACCGTCCGAATCATCGACTGAAGGAGGCTCATCTGTCACCGAAGAGCCGTCGACGACAACAAGCGAGGACACTACAACTACCGATTCGAACTCATCCAGTAGTGATGGCTCAACAACGTCTGGAATTGAAAATAGTTCACCGTCCGAATCATCGACTGAAGGAGGCTCATCTGTCACCGAAGAGCCGTCGACGGCAACAAGTGAGGACACTACAACTACCGATTCGAACTCATCCAGTAGTGATGGCTCAACAACGTCTGGAATTGAAAATAGTTCACCGTCCGAATCATCGACTGAAGGAGGCTCATCTGTCACCGAAGAGCCGTCGACGACAACAAGCGAGGACACTACAACTACCGATTCGAACTCATCCAGTAGTGATGGCTCAACAACGTCTGGAATTGAAAATAGTTCTCCGTCCGAATCATCTACTGAAGAAGGCTCATCTGTCACCGAAGAGCCGTCGACGACAACAAGCGAGGACACTACAACTACCGATTCGAACTCATCCAGTAGTGATGGCTCAACAACGTCTGGAATTCAAAATAGTTCACCGTCCGAATCATCTACTGAAGAAGGCTCATCTGTCACCGAAGAGCCGTCGACGACAACAAGCGAGGACACTACAACTACCGATTCGAACTCATCCAGTAGTGATGGCTCAACAACGTCTGGAATTGAAAATAGTTCACCGTCCGAATCATCGACTGAAGGAGGCTCATCTATCACCGAACAGCCGTCGACGGCAACAAGTGAGGACACTACAACTACCGATTCGAACTCATCCAGTAGTGATGGCTCAACAACGTCTGGAATTGAAAATAGTTCACCGTCCGAATCATCTACTGAAGAAGGCTCATCTATCACCGAAGAGCCGTCGACGACAACAAGCGAGGACACTACAACTACCGATTCGAACTCATCCAGTAGTGATGGCTCAACAACGTCTGGAATTGCAAATAGTTCACCGTCCGAATCATCGACTGAAGGAGGCTCATCTATCACCGAAGAGCCGTCGACGGCAACAAGTGAGGACACTACAACGACCGATTCGAACTCATCCAGTAGTGATGGCTCAACAACGTCTGGAATTGAAAATAGTTCTCCGTCCGAATCATCGACTGAAGGAGGCTCATCTGTCGCCGAAGAGCTGTCGACGGCAACAAGCGAGGACACTACAACTACCGATTCGAACTCATCCAGTAGTGATGGCTCAACAACGTCTGGAATTGAAAATAGTTCACCGTCCGAATCATCTACTGAAGAAGGCTCATCTGTCACCGAAGAGCCGTCGACGACAACAAGCGAGGACACTACAACTACCGATTCGAACTCATCCAGTAGTGATGGCTCAACAACGTCTGGAATTGAAAATAGTTCTCCGTCCGAATCATCGACTGAAGGAGGCTCATCTGTCACCGAAGAGCCGTCGACGACAACAAGCGAGGACACTACAACTACCGATTCGAACTCATCCAGTAGTGATGGCTCAACAACGTCTGGAATTGAAAATAGTTCACCGTCCGAATCATCTACTGAAGAAGGCTCATCTGTCACCGAAGAGCCGTCGACGACAACAAGCGAGGACACTACAACTACCGATTCGAACTCATCCAGTAGTGATGGCTCAACAACGTCTGGAATTGAAAATAGTTCACCGTCCGAATCATCGACTGAAGGAGGCTCATCTGTCACCGAAGAGCCGTCGACGGCAACAAGTGAGGACACTACAACGACCGATTCGAACTCATCCAGTAGTGATGGCTCAACAACGTCTGGAATTGAAAATAGTTCTCCGTCCGAATCATCGACTGAAGGAGGCTCATCTGTCACCGAAGAGCTGTCGACGGCAACAAGTGAGGACACTACAACGACCGATTCGAACTCATCCAGTAGTGATGGCTCAACAACGTCTGGAATTGAAAATAGTTCTCCGTCCGAATCATCGACTGAAGGAGGCTCATCTGTCACCGAAGAGCCGTCGACGGCAACAAGCGAGGACACTACAACTACCGATTTGAACTCATCCAGTAGTGATGGCTCAACAACGTCTGGAATTGAAAATAGTTCACCGTCCGAATCATCGACTGAAGGAGGCTCATCTGTCACCGAAGAGCCGTCGACGGCAACAAGTGAGGACACTACAACGACCGATTCGAACTCATCCAGTAGTGATGGCTCAACAACGTCTGGAATTGAAAATAGTTCTCCGTCCGAATCATCGACTGAAGGAGGCTCATCTGTCACCGAAGAGCTGTCGACGGCAACAAGCGAGGACACTACAACTACCGATTCGAACTCATCCAGTAGTGATGGCTCAACAACGTCTGGAATTGAAAATAGTTCACCGTCCGAATCATCTACTGAAGAAGGCTCATCTGTCACCGAAGAGCCGTCGACGACAACAAGCGAGGACACTACAACTACCGATTCGAACTCATCCAGTAGTGATGGCTCAACAACGTCTGGAATTGAAAATAGTTCTCCGTCCGAATCATCGACTGAAGGAGGCTCATCTGTCACCGAAGAGCCGTCGACGGCAACAAGCGAGGACACTACAACTACCAATTCGAACTCATCCAGTAGTGATGGCTCAACAACGTCTGGAATTGAAAATAGTTCACCGTCCGAATCATCGACTGAAGGAGGCTCATCTGTCACCGAAGAGCCGTCGACGGCAACAAGTGAGGACACTACAACTACCGATTCGAACTCATCCAGTAGTGATGGCTCAACAACGTCTGGAATTGAAAATAGTTCACCGTCCGAATCATCGACTGAAGGAGGCTCATCTATCACCGAACAGCCGTCGACGGCAACAAGTGAGGACACTACAACTACCGATTCGAACTCATCCAGTAGTGATGGCTCAACAACGTCTGGAATTGAAAATAGTTCACCGTCCGAATCATCTACTGAAGAAGGCTCATCTGTCACCGAAGAGCCGTCGACGACAACAAGCGAGGACACTACAACTACCGATTCGAACTCATCCAGTAGTGATGGCTCAACAACGTCTGGAATTGAAAATAGTTCACCGTCCGAATCATCGACTGAAGGAGGCTCATCTATCACCGAACAGCCGTCGACGGCAACAAGTGAGGACACTACAACTACCGATTCGAACTCATCCAGTAGTGATGGCTCAACAACGTCTGGAATTGAAAATAGTTCACCGTCCGAATCATCTACTGAAGAAGGCTCATCTGTCACCGAAGAGCCGTCGACGACAACAAGCGAGGACACTACAACTACCGATTCGAACTCATCCAGTAGTGATGGCTCAACAACGTCTGGAATTGAAAATAGTTCACCGTCCGAATCATCGACTGAAGGAGGCTCATCTATCACCGAACAGCCGTCGACGGCAACAAGTGAGGACACTACAACTACCGATTCGAACTCATCCAGTAGTGATGGCTCAACAACGTCTGGAATTGAAAATAGTTCACCGTCCGAATCATCTACTGAAGAAGGCTCATCTGTCACCGAAGAGCCGTCGACGACAACAAGCGAGGACACTACAACTACCGATTCGAACTCATCCAGTAGTGATGGCTCAACAACGTCTGGAATTGAAAATAGTTCTCCGTCCGAATCATCGACTGAAGGAGGCTCATCTGTCACCGAAGAGCCGTCGACGGCAACAAGCGAGGACACTACAACTACCGATTTGAACTCATCCAGTAGTGATGGCTCAACAACGTCTGGAATTGAAAATAGTTCACCGTCCGAATCATCGACTGAAGGAGGCTCATCTATCACCGAACAGCCGTCGACGGCAACAAGTGAGGACACTACAACTACCGATTCGAACTCATCCAGTAGTGATGGCTCAACAACGTCTGGAATTGAAAATAGTTCACCGTCCGAATCATCTACTGAAGAAGGCTCATCTATCACCGAAGAGCCGTCGACGGCAACAAGTGAGGACACTACAACGACCGATTCGAACTCATCCAGTAGTGATGGCTCAACAACGTCTGGAATTGAAAATAGTTCTCCGTCCGAATCATCGACTGAAGGAGGCTCATCTGTCACCGAAGAGCCGTCGACGGCAACAAGCGAGGACACTACAACTACCGATTCGAACTCATCCAGTAGTGATGGCTCAACAACGTCTGGAATTGAAAATAGTTCACCGTCCGAATCATCGACTGAAGGAGGCTCATCTGTCACCGAAGAGCCGTCGACGGCAACAAGCGAGGACACTACAACTACCGATTCGAACTCATCCAGTAGTGATGGCTCAACAACGTCTGGAATTGAAAATAGTTCACCGCCCGAATCATCGACTGAAGGAGGCTCATCTGTCACCGAAGAGCCGTCGACGGCAACAAGCGAGGACACTATAACTACCGATTCGAACTCATCCAGTAGTGATGGCTCAACAACGTCTGGAATTGAAAATAGTTCACCGTCCGAATCATCGACTGAAGGAGGCTCATCTGTCACCGAAGAGCCGTCGACGACAACAAGCGAGGACACTACAACTACCGACTCAAACTCATCCAGTAGTGATGGCTCAACAACGTCTGGAATTGAAAATAGTTCACCGTCCGAATTATCGACTGAAGGAGGCTCATCTGTCACCGAAGAGCCGTCGACGACAACAAGCGAGGACACTACAACTACCGATTCAAACTCATCCAGTAGTGATGGCTCAACAACATCTGGAATTGAAAATAGTTCACCGTCCGAATCATCGACTGAAGGAGGCTCAGCTGTCACCGAAGAGCCGTCGACGGCAACAAGCGAGGACACTACAACTACCGATTCGAACTCATCCAGTAGTGATGGCTCAACAACGTCTGGATTTGAAACTACTTCATCTAACGGGCTCTCGACTGAAGAAGGCTCATATTCGACCGAGCAGTCAGCAATTAGTACAACTGCGATATCCTCTACTGCAAAGCTCATGGCTTATGCCAAAGTGTCCTCAGTGATGGGGAATGAAATGCTTGCGTCGAGGCTTGGAAGGAACAATAATTCTAGAGCTGTAGTTTTGGTTGAAAAAAAATCAAATAGCGAAGAGTTTGAAAGAAATCGTTTAGAAAAGTATAATGAGCGTGGTGAATTACGTTCTGATCATGTGGTTGCGAATAGGAGCTCAGAGTCACTTCTCGTGAAAAATGTGAAGCAATCTGACTTCTCGTTCATTCCCAAGTCATATGCTGGGAGAAAGCTGCGTTGGATCAGGCAAAATGGTAAATCATATGCATGTTACACCGTTGATATAAAAGGTTTGTGTAGTTTTTACCGAGTGATGTTTGTCGGATTATGTTTGTGTAACTGTGTTTTTGATTTTAGGTAAAGACGGAACATACGTTACCAAAAAGGGATGTACATCAGATGTGGTTGACTTTTGTAAGAATGAACCTGGAAACAAGATAAACTGCCGGACATGCAGGACATCGAAGTGTAATAGTAGTGTCCACTTGGTTGCATCAGTTTTAGTGATCTTATCCGCGATGATAATTGGGCTCTTAGTGAGATGATTAGCTGTTTGATCTAGAATCGAATTTATTGGTTTTTATTTAAATAATTTAATATATTGAGTAAGAGATTTGTATGTAGGATGATAATTTATTTGATTAATTTACCACAGATAATAAAATTACAAGAAAAGAGGTGCCGTTTTATGTCTCAAATATGCTCGGATTATGATATTTTGATTAGTTGCCTTGGTGACGCTTTATATATAGAGATTGATATTTGATTGCTATATTATATAGAGATTGAAATATAACTAGTTTCTAAACGAAAACTTGATCTTTCAATTGAAATAATTGGTTTTGAGAGCTAGAAAAAATTAAATCAGATTAACTAACATAAACTTTCTTGATCTTGACCCACTCAAACGAAATGAAAAACTATAACATGAAAATTAATAATGGATAATTGAATAAATCTTATCACAGCGGTACGCTTCATTTTTCTGATAATTATATGAAAGCCCCTTCGCATATTTGTATTTAAAGGTTTGTAATCTCAAGTTTGTAAGTACGTAATCTCAAGTGGCAGCAAATTGCCTACTGTTCTGTATCAAAACTAGATTGGGAAATGAGATTGATGTTGATTATAATTGTAAATTTCAAAGTAATATTAGGCGTGTTTTTTGCAACCTCCCCCCCGCTATCTATAACATAACAACACGACCCAGAACAGACGCATTGGAAACAATAACATTTCCTGTCCCAGTGAACTCACATTGTTCTGTTCTGGAATGGGGGAGCAGAAACACGCCTATTATCGTCGAAAGCGATCAACATCTCATTTTTTTGATTGGCAGCAAGAGCTTAAAATTTTCTTGGAATCTCAGTAGTGGAGATTACGTTTGGCTAAGGACTGCTTTTTATTAGGAGTATCAAATTTTGATATCAAAAGAGTTTCCTGGGTTTAAAAGCAAGCAACCTAAAATTTTATATGGGGTAGATATAAATCAACTGGACTGTTGGTATAAATCATTGGTTGGTTAGGTATAAACCATCTGGACTATATTTCTTTATAGGGGCGCTTGAATTTTACATTGGTTAGCTAACAGGAGGTGTAGTTTTGATGTAGGAACATTATTCATTTATCAGATAAGTAGCTGATTTTAATTACGATTTAGTATTGAATTTTGCCATTGGTGTTTATAGAGCTTTATTTTACGCGAAATTATGTCGTCATAATGAAAAATCTCTAACGAGGAAATTCCTTTATCACAGAACTTTATTTTGGACAATATATCATCTACACATCTACCTGTGTTCTTTTATATTCACAAAACTATCCAAATGCGTAATAACTCGTTTTTGTATGTTAGAAAAGCATAAGTAAGTCATTGAGAATTATGTAGTCAAATTTGCTTAGCATTTTCTAAGGCCTACAAAACACAATGGAATGACATGTTTTCAGACCAAAAACTCGGTTCCCTTAAGGTGTGAAAGATACACAATCAAGGAGCGTATCTCGACTCTAAATCTTGCATGGTTCTTCAACATTCTCAGCAATTGAGAAAGCTCACCACCTAGCAAAAAATTTCCATAGATATTAACACTCACCTTTCACTCAACTGGTAATCAAATTTCCCATAAAGTGCTTCACGAAGTTTTTAAGCTATCGTCTATTGCGTCTGATTTAAATCCCAACTGCAGTTACAAACCCGATTAAATGAAATCACACTCGAAACAATTATATGAAAGTTCTCCACCGGAAAAATATATCAAATATCATCTTGAAAAATTTTCTCAGAAATGCCATTGTTTTCCTATCTTTAATATTTAATAGATTTAATCCCCATTTTCAAATCTGGAAAAACACAAATCTCAATGATAGCTACCGCCTTAAAAGCTACTAAACGCGTGGAAAGATAATTTTGCCCAGTGTTCAAAAACAAATTCCAAAGCACTTGATTAGCTTGTTTTAGATCAGGTCTTTAAACAACTCGCCAACTTTTCAGATTTGTCAATCATATTGACCGACAATTGGACCGTAAACGTTCAACGGGGCTTATAGTTCTGGACATCGAGGAAACTTTCGAAACGGTTTGACAGGACAGTTTCATGGTGCTTTATTCTATTCATATTTAGATGCATACATCTGTAGTATATACCGCTCATTTCTCGCTTGTAGAGCCTATACTGTCTAGACACTGACTGTTTAAAAGATATTCAAGGGTCAGTATTTAGTCCTACTTTGGAAAAAGTTTCATTGCCAGTTTCAAATACTAAGTGATCTTTGCGAGAAGTGCAACAGTAAATGAACAACAAATTTTTGGAAAACAGATCAAGAGTCACCATTATCCCAAGTCGATACTGAAAAAAACTCTAACAATAATCCTCGACAAAAGCACAAGCAACTGGTATACAATTCCTAGTTAAATATTCTCAGCTCTTTTATTTACTAGGCAAATAAGACGAACTACTTGGAGTCTCATCTTGACCAAAAAAATAGCCTTCAACGCTAATACGGAGTGCATTGAATTCGAAGTCCGAAATAGAATATTTGCTATCTATCATCTGATCATAGGAATTCTAAGCTTTCTTTGCCAAACAAGATTTCAATAAAAAATATTTAGACAAAGCATAATATTTATATTTGAGTTGCTTTTTTTCCTAAAAAGCAACAAGTTTTGACGGCGAAATAAGAAAAAGTATTCTCTAACTTTGCCGTTTACATCTTTTATTTAATGAAAACTACAATTCATACATTCGACTGTTTTGCATAATTCGCTGGTCTCCCGTACGTGACGTCGGTGGAAGACGCGCCAAACAGCGACTACTCATTGTCGTAATCTGTTTCCATGATTCATGGATTCAATGAATATTCAGCTAATACGAGCCACGTCTTTTACGAGTAGGACGAGCGACATTATTCTTGCAAGCACAATTTCAAAGTCCCATAAGGTTTTTTTTCTAAAGTTATTTTAATGATTCTTTCATATTTGTGTTTTATTTTGCTTAAGTTTTTATAATTCATCTAATAAAAAAAGGTTAACTTCTCCATTGAAAAAGTGGATATCTTGGCAGCTAACTCCTATAAGCACCATATACATGCAACTAACGACGTTGTGTAACGTGAAGTCTCAAATCTATCAGACTTTGTTTCATATTTTAAACTTTTCAATTTTTGCTCTCTGGCTGAGTTGAGAGCATTACTTAAGAGAAAGAAATTAAAATCTTCTAAGGGAGACGATGGAATCACAGATATTCTTCTAAAAAATATTCCGAGGAAACAGTTGTTGTTCTCTCCTATACAACATAATTTTGTCTTAACCTAGATTACTTTCACGTTTCGTGGAAAAAAGTAGTTGTCATCCCCATTTTAAACCCAGGTAAATACTCTCAATTTTACAGTAGTTATCGACCAATTAGTTTGTTGTCCTTCGTGAGCAAGATTTTTGAACGTGTGATCCTGCCTCGTATGCGCACAAAACTGGATGAGCGACGACTTATTCCGAAGTTTTGATTTGGTTTCAGACCAGGACCATCCACAATTCATCAGTTTTTAGAGTTGTCCTCATTATAAAGGTGCAATTTCTTCGAAAAATTCTATTGGGTTGATCGGTTTTTGACATTGAGGTCTGCGACAGTGCTTGGCATGAGGACTTCATTTATAAACTAATTCGCTTCTCGTTTTTCATCTAATTGTGCAAAGTTATACGTTGTTTTCGAATTTCAGTGCTTCTAATTGCTGTAGGAGCACAGTGTATGTCTTAAAACAAAGACATTCCAGCACGTGTACCACAAGGCTCTGTACTCAACCTGAATTTCTGTAATATTTATGTATATGTCAGGCATAGCTCAATTCCATGATTACAACATCGCAACGTAAGCTGATGATACGGCCAATTTGTAGCTACCATAGCAAAGATCGTATTTTCAATGATTTTCAGTAACAAATGCCCCTAATTGATGATTTTTGCAATAAAAACAAGGTTTAAATTAATGCTGTGAAAGCTGAAGAGATATTTTTTTACCAAAAATATATAAACCTTGCCTAATTTCCACATAAAAATTCTTGGCTCCTAATATCATTGGTAAAATATATTGAGAATCTTATATACATACACAAAACCAATAAAACCTAAGGTCCTAAAAACATTCTGTCTACATATTCTTTTATAAACAGCAAATCTAAGTTAACCGTACCCCAACAAACTACTTATTTTTAAAGCTATCTTGCAACTATGTCACTGCTTCGTTTGGAACAATTACGAAATGGCCCAAAAGCGTAATTTGCAAATATTGCACAACAAGTATCTCAAAATCATTTTAAACCTTCCTGTAAACTTTTCTACGTACTGTATTCACCGCAGAGCTTCTACGTAGAAAATTTCCTGATGAATGCCATGACTCGAACAAACCTTTGGTCGTATCACTTGTCCGCAGTTGATACTGGCAACGTAGGTTAAACTCTGATTCTCACAATTATTTATATTTAAGCCAAGTACGGAGATTTGGTAAAAAATTTGCATCGAACTCTTCCAATGCTAGCAGTAAAATAATAGGCATAGAGAAATTGAATAGAATTCTCCACAACGGTGAAATTATGTGCTAAAATTAATGTGACGGCAAACTATAAATATCCTGTCAAATGTGTTTTTTCCACAAAAGGAAAATTAATTTTTAAATATTTTCACGATACAAGAAAAGGTAGTACTTAAAACTATGAAGTTTAAACAGAAGCTGATAATGGCCGCTTGATTCTAGCTAAATTTCAAAATTTACTCCCATTTTACTGCATCGGACATTAAAATACCTGGTAAAATAATGGAAAGTTTGTATAGCGTGATTTATTACAGTCTAGTATTGGTAGTAAGTTTTACCTCGAAACTCCGTATGGATGCGGTAAAATCATTAGCAACATTTTTCCTTTTGATTTTGTATGAAAATATATATTTTTCCCGAACTGCGTACTTGGTTTTAAGTTTAAATTGCTTATTGGTTACATATACGGTTCCATTTTCCACTAAAATACATTGCTAAGCATACTGTGCACGCTCAATTTTATAGTACATACCAGTTGTCGTAATTTACATGTAAAGAGTCTGTCTAAACGCTGCACTGAAAATATTGTTAGCATAAAATTATAAAACGCATCAATAAAGCTATTAGAATTACTGTTATTAAACTAACAGTGCTATATCACTGCCAGGTTCAAATGAAGCATTTTTGGATATGCTGCTTTGAATTTTGATTTCTTTGAGTTCTGAAAAAGCTTTAAATATTAAAGCTGTTTCTATTTCAAAATAAGCTTCTTGGAAATGCAATATTTAAAGCTTGTTGAAATGATCGAATCTAAATATTTATTTTCTATAAAAGCTTACTGATAAGAAAAATACTTTGGAAACATGATAAGGTTTCTCAAATTGTTTGTTATTTTTATTTCAATAATACATCCTGGTGGAAATTAAAATAAATAGCAAAAACTAAAAGGAACCTGATTTCGGCACATGTCATTGAAATGAATCATTTTATTTGGCCATGATTTTGCAAATAGGATCTATATTATTTTATTTTATTTCCAGATATATAATGTTGTTTTGAAAACCTATGAAAATTAGTTTTATTATCTACAGTAGCTGTCAAAATGCAAGTAATCTCATGTTTTTGTTAATTTATCCTTATATTAGCTTTCGATAGCATGCTATCAAACTGCCATGATCCAAGCTCACAAAAAGCAACTGAATATTGCTCTTGACTAGCGTAGAGAATTTCTAAGCTGGCACAAACTTTATCTCATACTTTACCAGTATCTAACGCAGATAACACAAAATGCTGAAAATTCAGACTTGCTGATAACTAATTTAGGTTCGCTTTTCGAACATCGATATCAATAATATTTAATTGATCAATTGTAACTGACTAGCGTGGACATTTTTCCGAAACTAATAAGATTTAATCGAGTTTTAATCTGAAGTGATTTGTCGGAGAGAAAATTAATTATTCAGCGCAGTCGAAGCCATCATGTGCGAGACGTCTAAAAACTTCATATTTAGTGTAGGCTTAGTTTTAGTTGCTGCAATTGCTATTAGCGCTGACATCACATGCTGGAATTGCACTTCAAAGGACTTATGGTGTGTTAGTGACCCAACAACACATGCCGCCACCTGCAATGGAACTGAGTGCTATACATATATAGGTGAGTCTATAAAACCTACCAAGGATTTCCGTAAACGTTTATAGTTTGTTGCGTTGAGTTTCAGACTTGTGCTTCTTGAATTCACTTTAACACTTTTTTTTAGTTCTACTGTCATAAATTATCTTTTGCTCATTGAAAACTCAGCTAGAAGATGGTTATTTGTGCCTCAGGACTTATTTCGCAACATTGTTTGCCGAGCTAAATCATGAATCACTATTAGATGAACTTTTGGTGTTTCTGTAGTGGTTGGATACAAATACATTTTCATACAGATTATCTAATCAATATTCTAGATACCGCTTGCAATAATTATATGGTTTCTAAACAACACAATGATCAATAAATTTGCTATCGTTTCGATACTTTATCGCATAAAGCTGAATTTATGATCCGACGAATGTTATTGGTGATTTTATTCAACTTTGAGTTTCTAAAAGTACATAGGGTGCTCTATTTAATATGAAATGAGAGTTCGCACGGTACATGCGTGTGTGTGTGATGATTGTAAACTTTCCATGCATAACAAAGCTATGGTACGAATCAATTAAAGTATTGTGCATGTCATTGCCTTCATTTTTATGGAACCATAAACATCTAAGTAAATTCAGCAGTAAATAATCTTTATTCGATAATTGGCTTTAAAAATAAATGTGTGACGAAATGTCAAATACATTGGCTATTTATCATTTGAGTTAGTTTAGCAGTTAGTATCAGTGGTTTTACTCGATCGGTCAATTGTATAAGACGACATATTACTTTCAAAATGTCAATATCTATCAAAAAAAGTAAACTTAAATCTCCGCATGAAATTTTCTTTAAGCTTTATAAACAGCGGTAAGGAAATAGAGGCATGTTCCGACAGATGTTCATCTCTGTTAATATATTCAGCAATGCTTTAGTCAAATTAATTTTCACCGCTTGATTGTTAAAATTTTGAACGTTTGTTCTTCTGTTCTTTGTTCTTAATATTCTCTAGATCTCTTCCTGGCTCCCTAGTATTGAAATCTTTGCTGCTTCTAACCGCTTTTCTCTTCGCAATGTTTTTTTTTGCTGCGGACTGCTTTTCTTTTGATTTCTCCTCTTGTCTCTCCTGTGTCGTAAGTAACCTTCTTGACGTTGAATTGCCTTTGCTTTCATTTGACTCTGAATCCTTCTTAGGTCCGGATGGTATTCCTACTTTTTCTTGCGAAAACATTTTGCATCTTCTCTGTGTGTCCCTCTATCCATCTTATTCAAAGTCAGTTTCTATGTTGGTCAATTTTCCTACTTCTGGAAACTAGCAAACATTATCCTTATTTTCAAATCGAATGAAGCTTGCTTCGAACTATCGCACTATCTTCATTTTTGTTAAATTTTTTTTAGTACGCTTCGTTTTTAATAGAATCTATGAAACCTTCAGCTGTGTCTTCGCAACTTAAAAAACTGGCTTAAAAAAGGCCGCTGCACCTCTGCGAACCTAGTAGAATTTTCACATGGAATTGTATCTGCAATTGACTGCAACGATCAAGTTGACGTCATCTATACTAATTTTGCAAAAGCTGTTGACTCCGCTAAACACTCGCAACTTCTAGTCAAGCTAAATCATGATAGTATCTGCGAACCTTTGCTCTCTGGATCACCACTCTTGTGCTGGCTCCCTCTTTAGATTGTCGTCCCCACCTTTCTCTTTTTCTTCTGATTTACCTCAACAATACAGAAAATTCAATTTCTTCATTAAGCTAGAAACCGCAAAGATCTTGTGCCTTTATTGGTACCATTAGTTGCATAAAATAATCTAAAATTTTATTAAAATTTCTATGTAGCACACTGACTAACCATATAATTTGCTTCTACTGCTTCTGTCTTGCGATGTACGCACGAACGTCACTAGTGAGATTTAAATTCATCCTGTATTATATGGTTGTTTTTTGGTTCATGCGATAGCGCCCAACCTGGGTTTACGAGGACCATTTTTTATAAGAGGTATTTGATTCTAATTTATTTATATATAGCACCACTTGATGTATTTTCGCAACTAGTTTGTTTTATGTGGTCAAGTTTTATTTTATCCAGAGTAGTATCCATACCATAAAAGTGTTTGGGGATGATAATCAAAAGGCAATTTATTTTTACTTTTTGATGCTCTGCAGTTGCTTTCTAAAAACTATGTTTATCAAACAATTCTTATAAGAGTAAATCGTTATCATTAAATAGCCCAAAGTGAAAAAAATGACTAGCTATAATAAAGGAAGAAGTCGAGAGCGTACAGTTGATTACGTATTTTCAATTCGAATTTAGGAAAATCTCTCCAATGTCCACCTGCTTCTAAGAGAGAACATCACTTGGCGGCAGCTAATGGTGGTGTTAGGTTGGATTTGTGGATTCGGAGCTCTTTGTATTCTTTTATTGGAAACTAGGTTAAGAGCCATGTAAATTGCTCAGTTAAAGCAATTTTTGTAAATTGTTGTGCTCTATCGGTTCTTTAAAACTAAGAAATAGTGTATTGGAGTTTTTAAGTTAGCATTTTCAGTAGTTATATTGAAACAAGTTCCTTTGTTAATTCATTGGAATTGATTTTGTTTTTGCCTGCTGTGATTAGTTCGTTTCACTGCTCGTATGATTTGAATTGATCTATTGAGGTTATGATATGGCCATACCACATGGGGGATAATCCGGTGAATGACTTCTCGAAGTTTCATCTCAAAAGAAAGAAAAATAGATGAGATGGGCAGTATAGTTACGAAAGCTACAATTCAACAGATGGATATGGAGCTGAGTAGTATGCATATTGATGGTGAAAGCAACACTAGTGGGCATTTACATGGAACAGTTACATGGAAATTAAATTAGCAATGAGAGTGTGTAATGAATTGTTTATGATAATTACATAGACGCAAAGTGCCTGAGCAAAAATGGTTTGGGTCTACGATGACCATCAAATGATATTGAGCTATTGATCCGTACAGGACTGAGCTACTTTGGGTAGCTACAACTCTCATATAACAGGATGGTGGCACAAGCTGGTTGCCATTTAGCGACTTGGGGCTGTGGGGTTTTTTTTCCTGTTATGCGTCCTAACCATCATCACATTTTTATTTATGAGCCTGACAAGAAAATGAAAACGCGATAATGAAATTAACCTTCTTATTTATGAGCTGCAAAGGCTAATCCTGACCATGAGTATGATTTTCCTAGTGACTGGGACCCAAAAATAAAGGCCACCAATTGAAGTCTGTGCTTCCTTCGAAGCAGCTCGATGCAAAGACAAAATGAAATACGCTCGAGGAATCGCGAATTGGTGGCTTAATTTGGGGATAAAAGAAAGTTACGCACGCGTTAACAAAATACCACCAATTTACAAAAACACGAGGTACAATCATCTGAAACAAACGAAGAGCTGCTCGTTATTTTCGTACCTTCAATTTTATGGGTAACAAAATAAAATGGACCAAAACCGTAAAATATCTAGGCGTACAACTAGACTCCAATTAACTTTCTATGCACACATCGACTACGTGATTGAAAAATGTTCAAAACTCATTCGCATCCTTTAGCCTCTGATAAACAGGAACAAAAAATAAATTAATATTGTTCAAGTGAGTTTTTCAGCCTGTGATTCTCTATGGTGCACTTCTTTGGAATAGTTGTGCAAATATACATAAGCCAAAGCTGCAAACAATACAGAGCAAATGGTTGAAGATCCTATTAAATAAACTTTGGCATACTTCAACTGTTCAATTCATGCTTCAAGTGGCATCATCCCATTTAATGCTCTGCTAAACGTTCTTGAACGCAAATTATGGTCCTCCATATACACCCAGATACCATGTTCGAATTACTGAAATGTAGACGCTAAGTTCAAATAAGTAAGTATAAGCTAGTTTAAGGTTTTTATGTTAATACCCTAAAATAGCACATTCGATTTTTTAACTGTGCAAACTTTTCATCTGCAAAACTTGCTAGTTGCTGTAGAGAATTACATGTCCTTCCTAGTCCCAGTAGAGGTGAATTAAAATACACAGTAGACCCAAAAAACGAAACCTCAAGTGAGCCTGTTCTCCAAGTCTCATGATTATTATTGTGAGGTTTGTCGTCCTCGAGGACAGATTTATTACAGGAATAGGATTGGAATAGGCAGCATTGATCTTGAAAAATATGACGAGGGGATAGTGATTAGAATCTAAAAAAACAAATACATTTAGGGGAAGAATATACGTGAATATTGTGCTACATTCCTAATGTAATTGCTTTTTAGAATAACCGTATTCTATGATATACTGCATAAGAAATATTAAGAAAAATATGGAGGACAAAGGTAAATATCTGCTATTATTTGTGAACAAATCCTCATAATTTGGAGACATAGTTGACCATATCAGAGATAAGAGAGTCGAATTGAAGTTGTTTTGCCATATGTGACACAAAACTCCTTAACATTGGTACAAGTAGAAATTAGATTGATATCCAATGAATGACCAAATATGCTGGACTACTTTTAAGGGCAAATACTTAGGAATTACATTTTTTTTTGTATTGAGCGCTTATTCGCCAAGCACCAGTTTTCACGTTTTTCTAAAGAAGTCTACTAAACTGCCGAGTAAAAATTTTCAATCCAGACCAATAAAGAAAAATCAAACGTGAGCCGTTTCACAAAGCTGTTTTATAAAAAAGTCTGTGGCTTTAGGACCAAGTCACATTAAGTAAGTTTTTCTTCCACTCCTTCATTTGATGATATTATCCGTTTTACTGGAACCTGTATGAACGAGGATATTTTTGATAATACAGTCCTCTGTTTTCCACAATGATGTCGACTAGTGATGGGAAATTTCGTTACTTTTGAGTAATGATAACGAATCATCACTTTCAATCATAGTAATCATTACTTTTATATCGTTACTCATTACTATTACTACTATCTGCGAAGACAGCTCAAAAAAATGTGTACCCTTACGACAACAACGGAAAATATGTACTCTTATGAGCATGACATTCTTAAAAGATTTAAAAAAGGTTAATTAGTAAGAAAACAGTTTTATTTTTAAGAATATAAAAAAATTGCTCTTGACAAATACCAATAGAGAAGGAACTTTATACCAAGCTTAATGAAAATTTAAAAATTTTTTATTCGAAATTAAAATAAACCATCATCCGCAAATTTTTTGGTCTTCGGCTACTTCGCCTGTCCGATATTATGTGGCCTGTTTTTGGAAATATTCTCTCACACAGAAGTTGCTGGTACTCCTAAATATTTTTTCGCGAACTTTCCTAATCTTGGATAAGTTTGTGACCTTGTTTTCCACTATTTAAGAGGATTTTGATTCCTCCGATTGTTGGGCTCTTCACTGAATTGTCATATTTAAATGAGGGTCTTCCGAATGTTGGGGTTGATCTGGCACATGCAACTATTGTTTCTAATACAGACCACAATCTAATGTAATCATCAGGTCTAGTTGTTGTGCTTGGGATTGAACTGGCTGTAGATTCTTCAGTCCCAAGATCATTACTTGAAGTTTGAATGACATCAACTGAAGCTTGCATGTTAGTTTGTTCAGCTTATTCCTTCAGTTCGTCCTTCTCTTTCACTACAGCCAAAGCTGATTCATCGCCGAACTCATACTTTTTGAAACGCGGGTTTAAGTATGTTGCTTTGGTAAGATGGGACCAACTAACCCTGTTGTCATCTTTATGACTTTTCATGGATACCAAACTTTTCCTGAATAATCTTAAACAGTCGATTCTCCACTTCGCCTCACTGAAGCAAGAAGTTTGCGAAAAATTTTATTAAGAAGTGTTACAAAAAATGTTTCGCTTATTAAACATGCACCCACTAGGGGGCCAACCTCCTCGGTAAGGCTGGACATGAGTCCAGGGACATCTTACCTCCCGCGGTCTCGTAAACTTTACAACCCCGGTGGGGTTGGAGATACCCTCGTGGCAACCTGCAGTCACGAGGATGGCCTCAGCACAGCCAGAGAAGCCAACTGACGACCCAAAAAGGATCTCGACCTGTTAATCCTTAGCAATTTAAGTACTACTTTCAGTTTTCCCGGACGGTTTTCCGGCGGATTTTATTTTGCCGTATCTTCGAAACTAGGCCGCTTTTTCCCAGACTTGTATGAAAATTTTGCCCGAAACAACTGAGAAAGGTTCCCGAATTTACCCTAGACAAAAAAAAAGATTTTAGAAAAAATTGACGTTTTTGCCCAATTTCATCCTATCAACATTTTTTTCGCCCTTAAAATATTACTATTGTACTCCCCGATCACTTTCAATCATCGAAAGCGCCGCAAAGGCATTTTTTGCCAAACTATGGTCAAAAAACCCCTTACTCCCCCACAAAACTGAAATTTTTGTATCACAGCAATAGGTCTTGGCCCGTTATGTCCCAAACCACTCTAACCCAAAATTAGCCGATTTCAGCTACTTTTGCCGTATCTTCGAAACGTGGCCGCTTTTTCCTAGACTTGCATGGAAACGTCACCCAAAACAAATCAGAGAGGTCCCCAAATTCATACTAGACCAAATAATAGATTTTAGAAAAAATGGACGTTTCTGCTCAATTTTCCCTATCAACATTTTTTCACCCTTAAAATATTACTATTGTGCTCCCCGACCACTTTCAATCATCGAAAGCGCCATAACGGCAGTTTTTGCCAAACTATGGTCAAAAAACCCCTCACTCCCCTACAAAACCGAAATTTTTGTATCACAGCAATAGGTCTTGGCCCGTTATGTCCCAAACCACTCTAACCCAAAATTGGCCGATTTGGTCCGATTTCAGCTACTTTTACCCTAAAAACTTTTTGAATATTTGAATAAAATACTTCCAAGTACGAAAATACTCGACAGTACGAAAATACTCGATACAAAAATACGCGATACGAAAACACTTGCAAGTACAAAATACTCGTGATAACGAATTCAAAAGCCCTCAAACATCCAGCAATCGAAATCGTTACTCATCTCATTCCTTACTTTGTGAATCGATCACGAATTCAAAAGTAACGAAATGGTAGCATTCATTATCGTTACTCGTTACTCGTTACTCATTTCATTCCTTACTTTCAATGACGAATTCACAAGTAACGATATGGTAGCATTCATTATCGTTACTCGTTACTCGTTACTCATTGCATTCCTTACTTTCGATCACGAATTCAAAAGTAACGAAATGGTCAGAATTCATTATCGTTACTCGTTACTCGTTACTCGTTACTCGTTACTCATTTCATTCCTTACTTTCGATCACGAATTCACAAGTAACGATATGGTCAGCAAATCGTTACTCATTTCATTCCTCAAAGGAACGAAAAGTAACCATTACTTTGCACACGTAGAGAGTTGAGACCGGTCTCTACATCACCCCGAGCTTGGATATCATTGCTGCCCGTTGACTCGGTAACGAAATTTTGTGTGTCGTTTGGCCTTAGAACGACGAAGGAACGATTGTGAAAAAAGTAATGGTTACTTTCGTTTTCCGGTAATGATTACTTTTCATTACTTTGAGTAACCATTACTTTTAAGTCGTTCATTACTTTTTGAACACCACTAATGTCGACCGCTCAATCTCTGGTAAGTCTGAGGGTGGAGATGTTTTGGTGATTGCTTAAACAAAGGATGCAATGAAAGAAGTATTTAAGTCGAATAAAATCAGTAAATTTCCGAAATAGTACAAGATGTGGCAGACAACTTGTCGATGTGCTCTAAGGAGCAGTATATTTATATCGGAAGGCCATATCGATGCCCAAGTTTACATCGAGAAATATCTGCAGAAGCGATTATTGCTTTGCATTAATAGACACGAGAGGTCCGTGCTGTTTTGGCCAGTCATTATGATACGAAAACGCTGGAGTCGGGTGAAAGCAACTACATCATTTTTGTCGCCAAAAGTGGTCAAACCTACCAAATTATCCTGAAGTTAGACCAATAGAACTATTATACTGGGCTCAAATAAAACGAGTATTGAAGAAAAGCATTGGCAAAGTTAAGGATTTATCCTTTGATAAAAATGGAAAAAAACCGTACGTTAATGAGGCCTCTGTGAAAAACTTAATGTCGAGCCTCAATCGAAAAATTCAAAATATTCACTCTAAGCGTCATTAACGCTGAAAAATGTGGTAAGGAATAGACATGGGTAACGCAGCGCTGCGCCGCGCAATTGCGTTGAAGCACTAGCCATGATACCACTGCGCTGATACCGATTGTCGGTATCAGTAGCGCAGTAACGCACTTCGGTATCAATGGTGTTGGCGCTGTCGCTTTGCAATGCCTACACCATTTGGCTTGGCGCTATGCTACGGCGCGGCGCAAAGATATGAGTTCACCTCAGAGTCAAATTCTTGCCAAAGCATATTCATTCAAATTTTTGTATGAGCGTTTTTTTCGAACGGAAAATCAATAGCATTCCAGCTTATATTTTCTTTTCCGATCGGTTCGACTCAAGCCACTTGAGTTTTATAGGCTGCATGTGTACTTCAAGCAAGAACCGCATGCGATCGTGGTATCATAGCGTCATGGTATCAGCGCAATGCTGCCAGCGCCGTATGTGTGTCCGAGAAACGCAGTGAGTATCACACATAGGCGAATGAGATCATGGTATCATAGCGCACTGCTGGCGCCGGTATCAGTGTATCAGCGCCTCAAAATTTACTGCGTTACCCATGTCTAATAAGGAACGTAGCTAGGAGGTAAGTTATAATGAAAAATAGCCGCTTTTTTCCAAACTAAAAGGTTTTAATTTGATCAACTTAAGTAAAAGAGTCATATTTAACTGGGACAGTCCTTATATAAAGAGTTCATTTATTTATTCATTTCGTTAGCTACGAGATTCAAACTAGTTTTCTTTATGAGAAAACAGGTTGATTTTGTGCCCTGAGGACTATCCTGAAATTAATATTTTCTGTTGAAGCGATGTGCAAACAAATTTCGGTTATTTGTATATTTTGGAGACTATCGTTTCAATTGACAAAAAATAACTATCTTTTTAGCACAGCTACAAAAACTGGAATGCAGCAGCTTCCATATTCTAACTTGTACATTATTTGAAAGGATGCTTGAGTCGAATAAATATTTCATTTTGATATTTGTTTTTTTTTTCAGATGATAAAACTACAGTGCGAAGCTGTAGTGCACCGGAAGGAAGATGTGGAGACGAAGATAAACTGTGCAAAAACTGCACCTCAGATAACTGTAATCACGATGTATATCCGGATGGACGTAGAAAATGCTTGCAATGTGACGGCGGAACAAATTGCAAAAGTGCGTTCGGTGTTATAGGGCTACCATGTAACTTCTATGTTGAAGCTGATGAATGCTTCACAATCGTTGAAAGTGTCGATAGAGTGGTCCGTGGTTGCCTTTCTGATGGATTCCAAGACTGCAAAACAAATGAGAAGTGTAAAAAATGCAATGACGATAGTTGCAATAATAAACCAGCAGAAATTTCTCAACAATCCTGTTATAATTGTTCTTCAGTCGACAACAAGAAATGCAAACGGCCCGATACTATTCCCGAAACATGTACGATTGACAGCACCATCGAAAAATGCAAGGGCCTGGAAAAAAAGTGTTTTACGTACTTCGAAGGGAACGATGTAATTCGTGGATGTGGTGATGGGCCCTCAGGTCAGGCCGGTGACAGTCGTATTGACTCCTGCGATCAGGACGACTGTAATGATAAATGTACCAAAGTTGATGGTTGTTATGTTTGTGATTCGAAAGACAAGGCTGAGTGTGCTGATGTTTCTAAGTTGGGAGGCTTTAACAAAACATGTGCTGAAGATGACTCCAGTTGTCATTTATGCGAAAATCTACGTAAGTATTAATTAAAATAGTTTATACTTACTTCAATTAGAATAAGAATGATGCAATTCATTTTACACATTGTGTTGTCAAAATTTTATGCAATTAATAATAAAAGTTTGTGGTCTACTCTGGCGCAGCTATGTAGAAAGGACTATATAAAGGACTATATAGATCAAAGGTATGGAATGCACGCGATTTTAAGTCCCTCCATCCTTCTAAACTCTCCATCTCTCCACGTGCATGGTCAGTGAGCATCTAAATCCCTTTAGTTCCGGCCCGAAAATCGAGGTTATGCATAAAGTGCCGAGCGAAATTTAGAGAATTTGTAACATTTTAGGAAAAACATAATAAAAACATCGGTTCAAAAGACATTTACAAAAATTAAACCGCTTTGTATTTAAAACTACAAGGACAATGAAATAGCGATATCGATATTTGAAATTTGTCAATAACGCTGATGAAAAGTAAAACTTTCGTTATTGAAATAGTTGGTAATATTTTAAATCATCTTTATGAATAAAATACAGTATTATTTTAATATGACGTATATTGTGTACAATGAAAAACATAAAGAAGGGAATTTAAATATAAATAATAAAGGGATTCAACAATTTTGAGTATAAAAAGACTCTAGCGCACCAGAACCACAAAAAATACTAATGTTCGATGAACAATAGTACAGATTTTGTGTGCATATTCTACCACACGTGCTCCAACCTGTTTCGAGGACAAAACTGTTTTGATCTTACCAATCATTTACTTATAGGGTGGAACGGTTTTCAGGGTTATCACTTGCATGAAATTCAAGATTTATGAAAGTCAGACACTACAAAACTTTGAAAGCAGCATCCCATTCCAGAATTCATACATACATAGGTTGCTTAACAAGTAAAACATTTAGAGATTAGACAATATCTTTGCTCTAAAGCATAGTACTGAGTTCGATTTCACGTGAAATTTTCATACAAAATTTCACGTGAAATCTGCTTCGGCGAAAATTTAGCTTGAAAATAAGCAAGAGTTGCACTCTGTTCTTAGCATGAAAAGTTGCTTTGAAGTTGCTTTCGCGTTGAAAACGTAGATGGCACTGAAACATGACTCCAATCATTTCACGCCAATTAGTTTGTGCAGTTCATTCTTTCGAGCTAAAAAGTGACATTTGGTGTTTCAATTTGAAAATGGAACAGTGCAAATGTCTTTCCAATAAGAAAATCGATCGAAAAGTGAAATTCTTGACATTTTATCCGTCAGAAATGAGCAGTGTCTCCGCTTTTCTCCATTGGCAAAATTTTCGCTAGAAAGAATGACCAGATAATTAACAGGCTGTTTTCCTGAATGACACACCCCCCCCCCCCCCCCCCTTCGACTGTAAGTACTCCCTAGTTTTATGTTCAATTAGTTATAAGTAGCCGTAAGTAGTCTTTTTTATAAATATACAAAAATAAAAATATACAATCAAGGTTTTTATCAGATTTTCCTTGTAGCTTTAAGTAACCAGACCCTGTAAACAGTAAACTGCATAAGCTAAATTTTACACCTTAAGGCTGGTACTGAGCTAATCGTGAAGCTAAATTTTGACATATCTCCATTATCTGGTCATATATGATACATATATATATATATATATATATATATATATATATATATATATATATATATATATATATATATATATATATATATATATATATATATATATATATATATATATATATATATATATATATATGATAAGAGTCTAACATCTGACATTGCTACTAAGTTGTTATGTTAATATTTTGCTTTATTGACTTTCACAAAGAGCTTTTCAGTATTTGTGCATACTCATGCTGACTCTATGTAAACCTTTTTAACATCGATTACAAATTCTGCATGATTTGTGAACAATCCCACCATTTTACGCATGCTGGTTCACGCGCAACGATATATCGTCGTCGGCACTTTTCGCAAGAGTACCCAACGAAGACGTATTGTCGTTCGGCACTAGAAGAGTTCAAATGTCACTGCTTAGCACTTCCTCTTTTAATTTTTCAGATTGTTATAAGAGGAAGTATATTTTGCTTCTTATGCATCTTTTGTTGAATGTCGGTTTGACTTAACTCGAAGAAAAAAAAAATTATAATTTTACATGCGAAGTGAACAGCGGTCGCCAGAAACCACAATATTGGTAATTTCCCTGTTTGTATATGCTCCCACAAAGTAAATAGCGATCGTCAGAAGTCGCCATATTGGAAATGTTCTTCCATGTGAATGCCTACACGAAGTGAACAGCCATCGTCAGAGGCCGCCAAATTGGAAATCTCCTTGCATGTACACGCAAAGACGAAGTAAACGGTGATCTTCAGAAGCCGCCATATTGGAAATTTCCCTGTACATACACAAAAGGATCGTGTACACACACAAAAACAATTATATTTAGCGCAGGCTCACCGAATCGTGTAAAATCCAATTTCAATTTGCTCCATTTACAATAAGTTCTCGGACATGTCCGCTTATTTTGATCATAATAACCAAACTACTCAATGGAATTATTTGAAATTTAACAGTACCTGCTTTGAAGGAACAAACAAATAAAGGATCATCAACTTTTAATTTTATAAACGTCCATTCTGAGTCATTCGCATTACTTATTCTATATATATAACTTATACATTCTCATTACTTATGCATCATACATTTCACATATCAGTCGCATTTATATTATTACATTTTAAATTTTAACTAAACACATAAATTATTCTCTTTTGTCCCACAAATCCATAGATGGCAATCAAACCGTTCGTGGTTGTGGTAAAAAGGATGACGAAAATCTAATATGCAAGTTCTGCTGGGGAAAGGATTGTAATAACATCAACTTGCCCAAATCGTGCTTATCTTGCGATTCATCAAAGAATCCAAATTGTGCTTTTAATGAAGGTACAATCAGTACTAAGTTTTGCAGTGACAAGGACGAGAAGTGCTATGTAATACTCGATTCATCTGAGGTCACAAAACGTGGCTGCTTAAGTGAGTTGCCAGACAAAAAGTGTCCGGAAAACGACTCAAACTGCAAGGATTGCATTGGACATAACTGTAATGTGGATGTTTTGGTAAAAGATTCAGTGGACTGCTTCAAATGCAGTGATAGCGACGGGTGCCGCAAAGATCAGAATGCCGTAAATGGAACATCTATAAAATGTTCTAAGCCAGACGATGTTTGCTATATGTATTTCGACGATAAGACCATGCACCGAGGTTGTCTTGGCGATGACAATGCTAACGAAACCTGTACTAAAAATTCAGCAAAGTGTCTCCAATGCAAGGCGAACGGATGCAACGGTAAAGCTGATTCCGAACTTTCACAACTGAAGTGTATAAGCTGCAAAAGTGACGACGCCAACTGTAAATGGAGTTTCAAGCCCAGCAGTGCTGTCATTTGTAATACCAGCATACCTTATAACGAGCAAGAGCTCTGCTATGCTCTCTATTACGTAGATGGATCGGCTGAAAGAGGATGTCTGTCGCAAAATAGCAATTGTACACTACAAAACACTCAGTGCCGCATTTGCTATGACAGCGGATGCAATACAGAGTCATTTGCATCCTATTCTTGCATTCGATGTCATAGTAAATATGATGCTGAATGCGATGGTCAAACAAAATTGAAACCGACCCAATGTACGAATGTTCCTACTGCGGATCAACTTGGATGCTACGTTTACAACCAAAGTAAGTAAACTATTATTTTTTTTATTTTAGGAAACATACATTTTTATTGTCAATGTGTATTGGTGATGTCTACAAAATGGAGCACAGTACTGTTTAAAATAGTTTGATTACATCAAGCATTTTCGAATATAAGCTTTACATAGAATAGCTGTTTTACTCTTTTAAGGGACCATGTATCTGACTGAGCAGTTGATGGTTTATCCGTAGTGAAAGCCCATCTGACAATGAGCTTCCAAAGTCTTCTAGAAATTTAGTACACATCATTTTTAACTCAGTAAAAGACAATTATTAGTTTTAACCATGGAATAGCTAATAGATAGGTACCTACTAATATAGTTTTTTGCATTGCTATTGGCACCGCATCTTCAAGTTTTCTGAGGAAAAAATCACATGAAAACAAGGTCTGTTGAATTCCTAAAAGCAATGGACCTAGGCATAGGAATCTTAAGTGCACGAAACCAACATGCGCATATCAATGTCCTTAACGATCTGTAGTTTAATCAATTGTCGGTATCTTTTTTAGTAGAAAACTCCTACATAGACAACAATGTGTGGCAGAGGAAGAACATTAGCAGGGAAGCTTTTCAAGTAGCACTTATCAAATGTTGCCTTTATCAACTCCGTCATACATCGGTACAGAAATAACGTTCAGCAGCTTAGAAGAATCAAAAAACTACATCTTTAATGCTATATGTATGAAGGATTTGTTGAGAGTATGATTGAAACTAACACAATATGAATTCTGATTTCAACTTCAATTCTTTATTTCATTAATGGTGATGGCAACTTTACACTAACTGTTTCCTTGAAAGTCAATGTTTGTGCGTGATCATGTTTGTAAAAGGCAAAATAGAACAAAAAAAAAATTATTGCACTGAGCTTCAACTCAACTGATCGAAATTCCTTGAGTTTTTAAAGCGTGTCTCAACCAGTTGTCGTATCTACATAAAGGTCAAGCAGGTATTACCAAGTACTAAAGCGATAGGCGAAAGTTTGCTTTGTTACAAAAGTGATAATGATTATTTAAAAGTAATTAACAAAATTATCTCAAAACTTAATTTTCCAAAGATTGTCTCAACCTATAGTCGCGGAGTGTGTATATAGAGCTATCTGTTTCATGCTTGAAAAAGTAGACTTGAAAAAAAACGCACAAAATACTCAGTTAGTGATGTAGTTTTTATTTCACTGTAAAGATTGATCTTTGCCATAATATGTGAAACACAATATCGTTCAATTGAAATTTCTTACAGGTCTCAATCCTTTTGAGGTAATTTTCAATAGCTTTCGGCACATTTTGGGCAATATCTCGGCCATGACTTCACGAATATTGGTTTTCACTTCGTTCAGAGTTTGGGGATTGTTCGCATAATCACGATCTCTCGCGTACCCCCACAAAAAGAAATTCAGAGCCGTCAAATCGCAAGATCTTGGAGGCCGATTCACATAAGCCAATCGCGAAATTACACGTCCTGAAAGTTTCTCTTGCAAAAGATCTCGTTTTGCATGTGTTACGTAACTTGTTGCCCCATCCTGGAGGAACCACATATTGTCAAGATCATAGTCTTCGATTTTTGTCCAAAAATAATCGGTTAACATGCGGCCGTAGAGCACAGAATTGACAGTGAGGGCTCGTCCCTGATCGTTTTCAAAAAATACGGCCCAATCACGCCACCAGACATAAATGCGCACCATACAGTGACTTTTTCCGGATGTAATGGCCTCTCTACGATCACTTGTGGATTTTCTGAGCCCCATATTCTACAGTTCTGCTTATCAACGTATCCAAAAAGGGAGAAATGGGCTTTATCAGTCAAGAATTTTTTTTTCGAAAAATCAGCTTACCTCAGCTTTATCAGCTAAAATCAGTTAAACCAGGGGTGGCCAAACCATGACGCATGCGCCAAACGTGGCGCATTAGACGATTACAAGTGGCGCATTGCGTTCTTGCGCCTGCATTTTATTTCAAATTAGGCACTCTAACAGAATGCCTCTTTATATTTCCAGTTTCAGAGTGCTCTCAATTCAATTAGTGTAGTCTTTTCGTTATTGGCAGTTAACAATTACTGGATGTGTTTTAGGACGTTCACACTGAAGTAAAATCAAAAAATGTTGGTTAGCTAGTTGATTTGAGGGTAAAGAGACCAGAGTTCCCAAACATTTGTCTTAAAATTAAATGGTGTTATTAAATTGTTCATAGCTGAAACGAATAATAACATGAAATTTGTTTGAAATATTATAGTACGGTTTGCATTGTTTAAAAAAACTGGAGCCAAATTCTCTTATATCATTTAAAGGGCGTGGCGAATCGCTAGAAAGTGTTGCACATAGCCTAAATCCAAAAGATATTGGTAGTAATGTGTCACCAAGAGGACCTTAAACATTAGTTGAATTAAGAAAAGCCATAATTGGCATTCCCAAATAGGTAAAAATGTGCGTAAATCGCTGAAATAGTTGATCGAGCTCCCACAATATTATATAACATAATAAAACGGCATTATAGCACCAAAGACTATGAATATAAATCCAAACCAAGCTCTCCAAAATTTTTTCACTTTGTTAGTTGTACGATGGGCAGTGCGACAAATCAAAGAAAAACCCTTTTAAGTGCTTTTAAACTTGCCATTGAAGCAGAAGAAGCATCTTGGGAAAAAACTAACCGTGGAAATAATAAAGACAATTTTGCGGGGGCATCGTTTAATGGTAGGGTGGTGAGAAGAAAGCCTTTAGTCAGTCAGGCTAGTTGCAAAAAAGACTGGAACTCGCTGCAAAGTACGGTGAAAAGGACTTCTGGTTTTGTGCAAGTTCTATTCATCAACGAAGGCAAATACAACGTAATTAGATTGGATGGCAGATCGTAAGTATGGAGCAGAATTAATGAAGAACTCAAAGAAAATAATTTACGGCCGAGCATTAAACAAGGTGAAGGATCGCTGCAAATATGGGGCTCTATATCAGCGGCTAGACCTAGGAATATTCATATAATTGAGTTAATAATGCGTCAGGTAATGAATTTGAAAGAAATTGATCGACAGTTGAGGATTGAACTTTTTTTTTATCGAGATAATGATCCCAAGCCTATAATGTAGGGAATTGGCTCCATTATAGCTCTTCCGAAATATCCGTCGCCTGATCTATATGCTATCCTGCATTTATGGAGTAACTTTAAAAAAAATTCAATAAAACCATTCTATAACTATTAGAAATGTATTAAAAATAGGTTTGATGGAAGAATGGGACGAAATTGAGCCTTCCTTCTGTAAGTTGATAGAGTCGATAAGTTGATAGAGTCAATGCAAAATCAGCGTAATGGAGTTAAGAACCAAAAATAATGCTAGTTTAAACAAAAGTTATATAAAAATCCTAAATAATACCTAAAATGCAATTTTTCCCAAATACCTAAAATGCAATTTTTTTTGTTGTTGTAATATTTGTGTAGCCTTTTTTCATTAATTCAGTTTATTATTTAACTTGCTTCGTTTTGACTTTGTGCCACTGCATAGGTTTTTTAATAAACAAAACCACTTTGAAATGAATTTACGTTCATATTAATTTAAATAACATCACCTACTTAAACTCTAAGTCTGCTCGGTCAGTGCAAACGCTCACCTGATTTCATTGGAAAGTTTCGACGGTAAGAGAAACCAGAAGAAATTTTCCTATTGAGCTAACAAGTGTAAAAGTTAGTTCAATGCAAAAATTTCCTCCTTCAACACTCGCATTCTTGTGCTCGGTCACTCGGATTTATCATTGGTTCGGACATTTGATGAAATTTCAGAGCTTTAGCAGTAAATCAGCAAACTAATTTACCAGATAATCAGTTAAAAAAAGTTGATGGTACACGCATCATTGCACTCGACTCCTTTCTCTAACTTCACCAGTAAAAATGGCGAGAAATATGGCAGCAATTCCCTTCTCGTCCAGGAGATCACTTTTGACTATTGCTGATTGGCTCTCAAATAAACGTGTGTTTTTTTAATTGATTTAATTGCGTGATTGGGTTATTTTATTCCCTTAAGCGAAACACATCTTACCACTTTCCCTTTTTTCTATCCCAACCGTGTGATTAAGTAGATAGAAAAATTGTTTTAGTTAAATGGCGCATCTGAACTCATCTGTGAAATAATTGGCGCGTGGTATGCAAAAGACTGGCCACCCCTGAGATAAACGATTTAAATTTAAAATGTTGAACCTTCAACTAAATAAATAACAGCATGGTTGACGTGTACCTTTGACGAATGGCAGTATGCATGATTTTACTTTTTCAAGCTCAAAATGGGTAACTATATATATATATATATATATATATATATATATATATATATATATATATATATATATATATATATATATATATATATATATATATATATATACATATCGTTAAAGATTTATATACGCCAAAATATCGTTAAAAAATTTAACATCCTATACAAAACTGTTTATGTTTATGTTCCGCTTTCTCAGCTCCAGGTCAATATTTTTATCTTCAGTTTTTTTTTTATATCAGGCTTCCAATATAGTCAACAGCGATTTCACCGTTGAGAATTAAAAAAGAAGTGTTAATTATCCATGAATTTTTTAAGTTTTTTAAAAACGTTCACGACATACCAATGTATCATAAACCTTTATATTCTGAAAATGCAATTTTGTTTAAATTTGTTTAAAAACCAACCGCTTCCTTTAATCGCAACTTTAAAATTGTTCTGTTGATAGTTCATATTGTGTACAGATCATTATTGTTTTTGGTAAGATCAAAATTTTCATTGATATTTAAAATGGCTCCTCATCAAAATCTATAACTGAAAATACGAAACTTTAGTTATTATATGTTTTTCATTTTTATTATAGACGGAGCGACCGTGAGAGGCTGCCTATCCGATTTGGGTGAAATTGACCGATACAATTGCAAGAATAAACTTGACCAAAAGTGTGTGGCGTGTGATACCGGTGATAGTTGTAACAACATGAAAGCTCCTGGAAGTGCAACAATGATGCAAGCTTCAATGACCATATTCCTTGGCTCTTTGATCCTTCTTCTATATCGTTTTATATAAACAATTAAAAATCAGACATATTGTAACCATATGTTTTGTTATGCTCGTTTACTTTGTTTTGTACTGAGATTGTTTCTTTTAATAAAATAGACGCCAAAATATTTATAATATAATTTTGAAGCTATTATATGTTTCATGAAATTTGAAGGAGCATCAGGAAGCTGATTTATTTCAGTTTGCCGGCGGTATCTTTCATGATTTGACGTTAGAAGGTGCGTTAAAACGTTTTCCTCTGTATTTCTAGATGAGAAAGCGAGTGATGTACAGAATGCTGTTCAATAAATCGAAGAGCTCATTGAGAAGAATAATCTATTCGCAAGCCCGAAATTGATCAAATGCTTCAAATAAAATAAATGAATATGAAATATTGAGCAATAAAATACAAATATTTACAAAAAGTTTCAAATGAATTTTGAAACCAGCTGGCGCAAGAAGCTTAAAAGTGTCAATTCGAAATATTTGGACTGCATTTTAACGATGCAACTAATGTTTGAAAATCAGACAAACAATTTTCGCCTAAACTCGACTTGATGCACCGCAGCCGAAAAATTCTACAATCAGAGGGCGAATAGGTGATAGAAGGGATCAGAAACTGAAAAAAAAATGCACAAAAGCATACAAAACAATACTCGAGAAGACAACACAATTAAGAAAAACACGTAAACAATCAAAAAAACCCCCAAAAGCAAACAACCACAAAAACACAAATGTACTAGCCAGACATCTATCGGCAAAATTCATGTAACGGCTATGTGGTGCAGCAAGTCGAGTTTTACCCAATTTTCTAAAAATCTACAATGATTTATTGATGACCAATATTGATCCAATGCAATAAAGCCGGCAGGATACCTAAAGTGATTGTGAAAAAACCGACACAAAAATCTTGGTAGAAACGATACTGGGGACAATTTCTACTATATCAATCAATTTCCAAAAACGTATCTGTATAAGCTACTTTGGGTTACCAAAAAAAGGCTGATTACAAAAATATTCGACCCTTGCAAAAAATTTTGAAAATATCATCTCAATGGGATAAGTCAGCTATGAGGAATAATCATCAAATTAGAAAAATATAAATTTTTGGGTGAAATTATTTTTATACTAATTTTCTTCGAAAATCAATGATATTAATCAATTACAAGAAATTGCATAAATCAAAGAGAAAATTCAAAATTTGAGTTCAATGTCTTCGATTAAGAAAAAAGATTTAATAAAAAATTTACATTACAACTAGAAGATAATTGGTGTAATAATGTTCAATAAGAATAATATTAGAACATGTAAAATATTCTAAAATAAATAAATAAACTAATGCATTAATCACCATTGAAGCATTATAACTAGAAAGTAATTCGAATTAGCAAATTTGTTGTAAAATTATTATATATTTAAAATAAATTCAAAATAATTCTAACGATTTGCGATAAACCAAATGCAGGAACACGACATTTTTGTTATATCGTCCGTGGTAAGTAACACAAAACAGCATGTGAGAAATCAAAATACATGTTAGAAGAAAAATCGAAATGTTTAATATATGTAGATAAATAGGTTTAATAGTAAATCATCATTAGGCCAATGACAAACACAGCGATTTTTGCGAGGCGTTTCCCGAGAGGAAAACCTAGTCGGTATAGTCGTGCATTACTTTAGCATTGTGATGACAGACACCGCGGTGCGAACCGCCTCTCGGTTTCGGAACCGAGTCGGTAGACGAGAGAAATGACACACCGACTCGGTTTTCGAGCGTTTTTCGATTTGTCCATTGCTGCGTAGTCCGATCGAGATGACATTTTCTGGATGCATTGATGAATGCATGGGATATGGGAATGAAAATCTGATAAGAAAATTGATTTTTGAAGAATGGTTCAGTATTGGAAAATGAAACATTTGTGGGCACTTAGTTTCTAAAAGTAGGCAAAGTAAGTAAGTAAGTAGTAAATTGGTATTAGAATCACTTTGACAAAATTCATATGCATATATATACTTACATATATATGCATATACATATATATACATATGTATGTATACACGACTACTTTTTTCACAAGCATCTATATGATACTCCCACGTAATTTGTAACTGAACCGACTCGATAAACGCTTCGGTGAAATCGAAGTGTCTGTCATTGGCCTTAAAGTGTATACTATTTTTAACAGTCATTCAAGAAGACTAGATTCATTTTAAAACAAAGTAGGGCTGCTCAACGAAAATATGAAAGAAGATTACAAAAATAATTTATTGAATATAACGAACAACGTCAATTTAGGTCCAAACTCAATTTTTCTGTATAGAAAATGTTCTTTAAAGAAGACAACTCAGTATAAAAAGAATAAAAATGAAAAACTACAGAGAAATCGAACAAATATTGATAGATAGATACAAAATTAGAAAAAGCGCAAAACTAATTCATATGCATTTAGCTCGGTTACACTACCGTAGAGTAGATGTAATATAGGGAGAAACCGGAGCTAATTAACGCATGAAGTAAGATATAATTGAAGAGTGTAGAGTGGCAACAATAGCGGAAGATGAGCTAGTTGTATCATTTGATTTCAAGGCTCTGTTCCCAGGCGTGCCGGTAAAACAAGCAGTCACGTTCTTTGAGGACTGGCTATTAGAGAGGAATAGCTCACCGAAGAGGAGGAGGAGGAGGAGGGCTAAAGACTTTTTGAAACTCGCTTTCGGTTTGCATGAATGAAAGCTATTTTACTTTCAGGGGGAAATACTTTAAAGCGATGGAAGGTGTTGCAATGGGAAAACTATTCCTCTGTATAATATTGAATCTTCTAACTGCGTAATATGCCATCCTTTAAAATATTATTTTCTATATAACTTTTTCATTATCATAACTTCAGATTAAATGGGGCAAGTGCAGATGAAACCATTAAATTTGATATAATTACGGTTAGTAATGGCAAAAATGATCCAAATATTATATAACGTTCGAGGGGACAACCATATAATAACTGTTTCATTTGCTGATTTCAATCGATATCCATCTCAATGATGCCGCTTTGAGATCTTGATAAGGAATTCATCGAGTAATTACTTTATAATGGTCACTTAATAATTTTCAAACTATATTGTCCAATAAAATTTATTATTCGAACGGAAGGCGATTCAGTGTTCAACAAAATGCACTCGTAAATATGTGATTACGACATATTTGAAGTAACTATTAGCAATGCGATAAGGTAAGTGTAGAAGTTGTGGTAAGACACGTGAACTCGTTGGACATCATACGCACTTTTAGATAAATTTAATTGTTAATACGAAGCTGTACCTTAAAGTAGTTTCAAAGTATTAGTGATGACTCAAGACCGCAAAAGTTGTAGCTAAAGACCAGTTATATTGATAGCAAATAGGTAAATGCAAACAAACAAGCAAGAATTCGACATAGTTTTTCGTTTTTCCGATGAAAGATAACTAATATCAACAGCGAAGTACAGATCAATGCGCGCTATTATTTGTTTGCTTTTGAAGAGCTCCTTAATTAGACGTAAGCTTAATGTAGGTCTTAATTATCGATTCCGATATGTCGAGTGGCCAACATAACTGAACAACATGCCCATGAGCCGCCGTCGCCCTGTTCCTGGTCTCCAAGTGGCTTGAGTCTTGCTCCTGATATAGGAGAGACTTACTCGGCCACTTTTAAGCTACCAGGTCCTAAAACCTGTCACATCAGGAGCGCAGAATTCACAGTTGGAGCATCATTTTTGCCATGGTAGATTTGCGGGATGCATATGTAAGGATTGGCCAAATGAATGTCTTATAGCTAATGTCTTTGTCGTTGTCGTCATCCCCACTTTTGGGCGAAAAAAAAGCTGATTCGCTGGAACGCGGATTTTGCTACTTTAATTCTACGTCGGACAAAGTAGTTAAATTTCAAGAATTCACGCGTGCCAGCTCCAAGGTAGCGCAATGTATGAGAGATTCTTGAAGTTCTGAACAAGACAGCAACTTTTTTAACCTCGCTGCGGATAGTTGTTGATCCTCGATACATTGAAGGGTTCCTGAACACATGGAGCTGTATTTTGCTACTATTTAGTTTGATGCCCCATTCATCAAAATAGCATTTAAGGTTGACCCAGTAATCTTCAAGGCTCTTTGTAGCTTTGCGCAGGGCTTAGTTCGATGCAAATAAGAGCGTGTTATCTGTATATTGTAAGGCTTAAACTTAAGAATAACCCATTGGAAAAGTGGGGTCAGCAATAAAAATGGTATAGAAAACAGGACCAGTGATAGAACCTTTTAGTGCTCCTGACGTTACAGGCCTCCAAAGTGAAATTGCTCCATTGACACTAGCATAAAAAAATCTTCTGTTGGTAAGGAAGTCATATAGTCATAATAAAGCAATTTTTCAATTTCGTTAATAGACCAGCAATCAATAAACTTGTTTACAGAAGTTAGGCCAGAGCTGTATGTAAACTTACGCCCATTGTTACTGGACTCCGGAAATTTGGTTATAACTTTGAGAACTTATTCGCCACCAACCGAGGACATATTTGTTTTCAATTTTCACTAGAACATCAACGAGCAGCTCAACAAAGCCATAGCCAACGGCTTATTTTGTTAACGGTAATATGCCTGGGTTTATCTATATCCACTTGGGTTTATCATATCCGTCATTCTTTCAGCAAATTGTTACGGCAGAGTCTTGGTTAGCATGATATTGTTTGAGACGAAACTACATTGAATTGAAATGATTACACTCGAAGTTTGAGGAGACTATGTAATATTTCATGACTCTTCGAAAAAACAGTGCTCACAGCAACCTTCAGGAAAAATACCGTCAGCGACGCATCAGAACAATCATATACTGCCGTGGTATACGTTCGAGTTTCAAACAACAATAGTAATAACTTTCATCACAACCCCTTGATCACAAAAGGCGAAATTGTACCAACCAAATGCATTTTATTCCCCGACATGTTATCGATCATTATCAAAAGCAAATTAAGCCAGTTTTAAAGAGGCGGCAAAAAATTTGAACCCACGTTGGGCGCTGGAATTTTTTGAATGTTATTAAACTTTTGAATAAAGTGTAGGTAATAATGAGCTGATTCCCTGTTTTGTGTAGTTATTGAGCTGATTCAAGCGAATTTCGAGCAAAAACTGAGCGATTAAAGTTCGATGGCAAGTCCGTTAAAGTCCGTTAAATTATCATCTGAGGTGGATCAGCGGAGAGCGGCCGTCCTATTTCGAGGAATAAACAGCTGTTTTAACGCAATCCCATCCATTGTGCCAAGCAGTAGCAGATTTATATGATTTAACTACCATAACTTCGAATTATTTCCTCAACGGTGATATTATAAGGCAGAGGAATATCAGAACCATTCATCATCACAAATCATTATGGAGTACCACAAAAATAGAAGCAGTTTATGGAAATGAAAATGGAATTTATGGCATCAATGGAGCACAGATTATGTGAGTCAGTTGCAATAAAGACCAAAGTGAAAAATGTTGGTTTGATTGAAGATGAGTTTTCATCATCAGCCAACTAGATTGTGGCCCGAATTACAAAGTTGACAGAAGGTAAAGAAAAACTACACCATGTAGTACAAAAAATATGGAGTTGGTTCGACGGATCACGAAAGATCGAAAGACAACCTTAACCATAGATACAGTTTTTCTGTTTTGTTTCTTTGAGGCAGGTTTTTTTGCCATTCAACTGAACTCTGCATTTTCTGGAAGTAAGAAGTCACCTGGACCTAGAACAGTTCAATTGATTAGGGAGGACAAGGGATCGAGTCTTAACATATAGAATTGCTCATGAAAGAAATGGCAAGCAATTAAAAATACATTTTATAAGGATACAATCGCCAGATCAAATATCTGTTTCATAATCGATATTGAAGGATAAGTTTTATTCTGCATTCAAATCAAATTTTAGCCAAAATCTTCTCACCCATCTGTTCCGCTCTATTTATTTCACATGTGTAAATAAACGATCTCATTATATGAGTGTTGATAAAAAAGAGCGACAAGTTACTTTAGTTGATTCAACGACATGCATAACAGTTACCTCAACGTCACAGGAAAGCATTCTGAACGTATCAACGCCGAAAAATGTTTGCTTCTGAAGGCCTATTTACGACCGAAAATTTACAGGTGGATGTATAACCAAGTGCCTAATAATTTATTTTTCATTTTAAGAGTGGCGTGTGCAGTTCAGCTCTGTCCGAAGTCATTTTTGCTGTTAAGATGATTCCAATGGATAAGCCTCCATTTCTTTGCTTGTCTTTGTCTACTCCTGACCATATAAATCTTTGATTTCAAGTCGAGAGATATTGGTAATATTTCTTATTACCGTCTAATATCGTTTTTTTCTTGCTTTCCAAAGGTGGTTGAGCTTATTGAACATAATGGTGATTTCAGTGTTCGTAGTTTTTTTTATCTCTCAAAAATAGCATAAGTTCGCTAAAAATTATTTAGCTACAAATAATTGACTTAAGTTTTTTAAGTCAGTCACAAGTTACTTCGATAGCAGCCTTCCTTTTTCTGCCAGTCCTTTTCTGTTTTCAATTCTAAATAAAGTTTTCTATTAGATTTCATCTTTGGTTTAGTTATATTTACTTTCTTCATGTTCAAGTATCTCCACAGTCGATTCTTTTCATAATATAGATTACTTTCAAATTTTTTTGTCGAGTTGATTTTTGGTTGATAGCCAGGAGTGGGTTCAGAAGGCTAGCTTTGCGACCTCCTTGATGATTTGTTTAATCAGAAGTGAGTGAGGTGTCCGATCAGGGCCTTCCTCTTCTTTAACAGACTCACCGCTACTCCTTGTTTTACACCCTAGAAAGTGTGTTCCAAGCAGCGCTTCCAATATGTTTCCAAAGTTGGTATTTATCCCTCCATCTGCAGTTTTAAGTAGCCCTTTATGCAATTGGTAGCATTGGCAGTCACTGGGATGCTATTGAGACACTTGTAGAAGGCGCTTCAAGCCTTTTTTCTGGATTTTTTTAGCTTTTTGCTCTATTCTGAAAGAGTCTGTTTGTAGGCCTCCCAGTTTGATGTAATTTTTTCTTGGTTGCTGTCCGTTCTTGTGGCTTTGCAGAGTTTTTCTCACTCCCTGTTCCATCATGGCACTCTCGTTTTAGATGGATTGGTTTTCACAGGGCAGTAATCGTGGTATGATTTAAGGATTATTCTGGTAACCTTGCTCACAGTGTCCTCGAATCACGTCTTCACATTGAAACTCGGGCGCAGGCCCTGAAGTCCTGCTGTTAGACTATTTCGATAGTTTTCCCAATCCGTGCACTTTGGTTGCCTGTACTTTACCCTTTTTGGGGTATCTTCGCATAGTTTGAAGTTTATGTGCCTGCGATCAGAGAACGAAGCTTCTTTTAGGAAATTCCAATTTTTCACTGAATGAACTGCATTGTTTGGCATCAACGTGAGGTCTAGTACTTCTTGATTGTTGACTTTGCCCTTGTTTGTTATAGTCAGATTGCTGGTTAGGAGAAATTGTAAGAGTTGCTCACCTTTAGCGTTTACATCACTTCTTCTCCATGCAGCGTAATGAGCGTTGGTGTGGCATCCTATAATCAGCCTTTTGTTCAACTTTTTGCAGTTGTTCTGCAGTTGCCCTGAGAAGTAGGCTAATGCAAATATCGCCTCTACTGTTCCTCCTTCAATGACACCTGTATTTAGACTACCACTGTGTCCTTATTGGTGCATTTTAGGATTAGAAGAAAGTCAATGTTTTTGTTGATTATCATCGCTGCCCTCGGGTTTTCTTTCCTGCGGCAAAGACTAACTTACTATTATTCTTGAATTGTGATCTTGAATAAGCCTCATTTATTTGAGGTAAATCTGCTGCTTAATTCCGCTGAGACAGCTTTGAAATGATGGAGATTCGCTTGTAGACGTGGGTTGGCAGCCGCTGGGACCTGGTGCTGCCTTCATGTTGGTTCCACTATCATTTGTATTGGTAGTTAGAGTGATCGCTAGCTCAGGTGCTTCTCCGCCTTACTTTTTGACGGTTAACTTAACCTACCGAAATCGGAAGTTAATGTTGCCGTCTCTATCCGCTATTTTAGTGTCCAGGATTTGACGTTGTGGCCCTCATTCTGGCGTTCTATGAAGGCCAGGATCCTCTGTATAGTCAAGTTTGGTTTTAGAGTTGAGAATCAGAGATTTTTTCGTGGCCCATATTTTGACCCCTTCCCTCGGCGCTATCTTTTGATCCTCCACTCTTATCTGCTTCACCGCTTGTTTATCATCACTGTGGAGGGACGCGTTTCTTCGTTTGTAAGATGATGCTGAGGAAGTGAGGAGCATACGCTGATTTCTGTTAGGTCCTTCTCCGTACTGGGGTTTGACAAAGGCAAATACGGAAAAGGAAATTAAAACATGGAGCATGAAAAATATCGAAATATGAATAATATAGAGGGTTTAAAACACTCAAATAAATACCTTGGCTTCGATAATAAAAAAGCAAAAGAGGCAGTGGCTCTCTGCAAAAGTGGGATAAGAGCCCTACGCGGAGCATTGACAGGACACCTTTCACGCAAAAAGTACCTCCACAGGATAGGTGAGGAGCAGGACGACCGCTGCAGATACTGTGGGGAAACGACAAAGTGTGTAGAACATCTGCTCACAGTCTGTCCAGCACTAGCGAGAAGAAGATTCGAGCCACTTGGCTCTGCTCTTCCTTCCATCATCATATCCAGGTTCATTAGAAGGGTGGACATCCTATAGGACATAACGCAGAGGAGGCACAATAGATCCTAGAGGTCGCAGTGCTAGGGTCCCCCTGGACCCACTCCAGGCTACTATCATCATCATCATCATCATCATAGTGAATCAATCACACGATATTATAACATGCAAACTTTTAGTGAATTCAAAGCTTTTGGACACTAACTGATGATAGAATCATGTTTATACCATTTTTCAATTATTTTCTTCTCTACCATTACGCTGAATTTTGCGCTCGATTAAATCTTATATAAATGGGTATTTTCAAATCGATAATGTCGCTCGTTATCGTGATAAAATTCACAAGTACCTTTATCAGACGGGGAGATGGATTAATGATTTACTGCTTGCGATCGTTTTTATGTATGTGTATTTTCATCTCTAATTACAATGTCGACACGCATATATCGCAGCTAGTGATTCATTTTATTGTTCGGATGATACGCATACATTTATGAACGTGCAACTCTATATGTATTTCAAACTAATAATCATCAATAGCACTAATATAAAATCTATCATTATCATTTCATTCCAGAAGTATAATGGGCGATTAACGACCAGTCTTAATTTTAGTTTATCGAAATTCGTCCACCCTTACGTATCGCGAATTTCCCAGTCGCAAGAAAAATGGGAAATTTGAAATATTTTTTAGTGTTACTAGTTATTTTAGGATATATATGTAGTGATGGTGAGTTACAAGTAATGTTTACGAAGTTTGTATAGCCGTGCTTTCATTGATTTGTAAATTGATTTGTAAATTGTAAATTGATTTGTAAATGTTTTTTTTTCTTTATTAAAATTTCAACGCGACCAGTGGAAAGTTTGACATGCATTAGTTGTAATTCAAACGATGACAGAGAATGTGCCAGACGTCCATTAACTCTTACAGCCAAAGTAGAGTGTGGTGAAGATGATAAGTGCGCTATAGCTATATGTAAGTATTTAATTTAACGTGAACGGAAATCAGACTTGCTAACTTACTTTATTGCTAAATATTCATATGCAAGAGAAAAGATGCAATTGTTTGATTTTGATGCGGATCCAAAAATCGAAAACTGATGAAACAATCTTCCTAAAGTATATTTTCACCCCGGAAAAGATTTTTCTTGGTTTTTCCCGCCACCTTACAATTTTCAAACGTCTCGACTCATTGATCACTTCTTCCGATTTTAAGTATTCTATAATCTAAGTATTATATAATCTAAGTAAAAAAAAATTCTAGCGTGTAATCAAAATTCGAGAAAAATGTGTAGAAATTGATTGCATGTTCTGCCAAATGAGATCCTTATTACGACGAACCCGAAGGCTATGTACCACTTTGATCCAATAACTCCAACTGAAGCCATAGGGCCGAGAGATTTCGATTAAAACTACTTTAGTTTTCATTGTTTTTTTTTGTTCCTTTTAAACCTATTTTAGTTTAGTTTGTTTAACTCTAGCACCTGAACGGTTCATTTGACTTTAATATCTAAATTTCATTATGTCGACGAAATTAAAAATTTCATTTTTTCGGACCAGCAACCATTTCAAATAAATTAGTTGCTTCTGTTTAAAAAAGTTTTGCATTTTATTGTTAAACTGAGGTTCCAGATTTCTCAGTTCTCCTTAAAACTTTTGCAGGTTTCAGAAGTACTTGCTTTTTTTGTTTATTTGTTCAAATGGCTAACACAACAGACTTATAACCTATCAAAGATTAGAAAATATTAATGAAAGCAAAATAATCAAAGAAAGTGAGCAATGAAAATTAAAAAACTAAAAAATCTACCATATTCAAAAATTGAGGATCTTATTTTCCCAAAAAGTTTTTGTGTGCAAATAATGGCAACGGAACAAAAATGAGTAACAAGAGGACCATACGTAACAACGGTGAATAAAAACAAAGTGCAATCCTTACGAAAAGGCAGTTAAACACAAAAGCTAAATCGAATAGACTTCCGAACGGAAACTCGCCTGCATAGATCAGAGAAAACAAGACAGTTTACGCCGGTTGGAAAGGAAACACCAGTCTTGGAAACTCTGCGTGATTCAAGAGACAGCATCTTTAATATCGAAAGTCATTTATTATGTATTGGGAGATGTTGAATTTATAAAACAATGTGCGGCTAGTCCTACTTTGGACCGACTTTGAGGTATTGTTCCGGATTGGCAATCTGCCGCCAATGCAACATATATTAAATCTTAGCTTTACTCCATTAGAGTGCCCTGCGTGCTACCCTTGCCATTTAGCTCAGCTGCGACGGTCGTGGGATTAGAGCAGAGTAAAACCTCATGCTAAGAGCACGCTAAATTATACAAACACTGACAAGGTACCACAAACTATACTAAACATCAAAGGGAAGGAAGGTTTTCATCTGGGGCGCCGACGCCAGCTGTATGGATTTTTACTTACTTTCTCAATCCATGACAATCATTAAATAATCAATCAAGACAAGTTAAATTAAAATTCATTTATAATTCAAAAATATAAAAATATACAAAACACTCGAATTTTGATTACACGCTAGATTTTTTTTACTTGGAGTATAAATATAAAAATATACAAAACATTCGAGTTCAAATCAAATAAATATCAAATTAGGAATAAAATATTGAAATGAAGAAAGATACACCACGAAATCCGGATGACAGTCGACCGCAGTGGATGATGTGTAGCTTTCTTTTGCAATATTTGCCTTCTACCAAAAATGAAATCATAAAATTTATACAATTTCACTTGCGCTTTCTTTTCTTTTTCAAGAAGCAATAATACAATTCAATTCAATTGGTGAGAAACAGGATTCTATTTCATAGACAATCTTTAAAGAAATTCAGCAAATAAAACTACCAAAATCAAATAAATTTCCAAAAATATCCTTAAAACGTTTTTCCACAAATTCTAATTGAAGCGTAACCTATCCACTGTTACGCAGCACCACCACAAGGTTTCCTGCATTTTAAAATCACTTCTTTCAGGCTTGGTCCTAGTTAATACCTACATGTCCTGTAAATGTCATAATGATCAGATTATCCGGTCGTCAGTTCTCGTGAACAGAAGTTTGGAGTGCTGAAAATAGAGGTTGTTTTGTGATGCAGCTAGGAATTTTGAAAATTTCAAATTGACCTGTTGGACAAAAGTTAAAATTTATCAATAATTTGGATTTTATGTCAAAAAGCAAACATTTTTCAGGGGGTTCGATGAGCTGCAGAGTTGTCTGCAAAGTCTTGAAAACCCATGCGTGTATAGCTTTAGTTAACATCAATTAGCTCTACAAAATTTGATCAAAATTTGAAAAAAATCCTTGCCTACTTTTCGGCACTCAGTGCCCAAACAGGGCTCAAAATTTCCAATTCTTTATCATGAACAATTCCCAATACTTATTTCTAACAAAAATGTACTCCGCATAGAAATAAAGGGGTGCCTGAAAATTCACTAAAATGCCCGACTCCGCTACCAAACGATTAAAAACATCATAATTGTGACAAATCACGGTCCTCCTATGTCCTTCGAAAATTTCAGCTCAATCGAATCGGCCACCCCAGAAATTATCTCCCTGAATCTTTTTGCTGATACATACATATAAATATAAATATATATATATATATATATATATATATATATATATATATATATATATATATATATATATATATATATATATAACAAAATATGAATTTCCGGCGAAACAAGTAATACTACTGTTCTTCGAAAATGGAAAAAGTGAATCAGGACTAGAAATATTATGATTTACAAGCTTCAAAAGCCCATAACGATGGTTCACAGAGTCAAAAGATTTAGAGAAGTCGGAGTAATGTCTTTCAAGTACGTTGTAGAAACTAGTAATTTGGATGACTAGTATTCCATTAAAGCAACATTGAAGGCTATTTCTTAAAAACCCGAAAAAACACCAAAAGAAGGGTTATCAGACTTATTGTCACATGTGGAGACTGAGCCACTGAGCCATTTTTGAAAGCTATTACGCAAAGAAATGACAATAAAGCGCATATATAAACACTTAATAATGGTAATGATTTTAGCAAGTAGAGCCAGCCACGGTGAAAGCAGCAATCTTAATAACAGTTGCGGTGGTCTATCATAGGTTAGTGTGCGCAGGGCCCATTAGCGTTTGACTAAAAATCACATTTAAAGTATGCCCTAAATTCCAATTTATTATTAATATTTACTATCATTACTTTTTCATTTATTTGACATCGTAAAACGGTTGGTAAGTTTATTTACTAAAAAAATGGGAAATTTTGAAAGAATTCACCGATATTACCCGTTCATATGCAATAAGTATCACATGTCTCTGCACTGCATAGCTTTAGATAAAAATTTGCTATTGACTGCGATAATGATAATTGATAATCATACATTAATTGGTAAGCGCCGCTCGTATCTCGCAGTAATCACTATCAACTGAAGGCCAAGTTTCGTGATGAAATATAAAATAATCAGCTATTACTCTATTTGTGTCAAATTGGTATTTCCAAGTGTCCAGTATAATATATGAATTTCAGGATTTCCATTTTGATAAGTGTTTCAATTTTTTTTAAAAGGTTTCAGCTGCTTTGCTTTAAATTTAATCTTATATGAAAAATTTCGAAACCTCTAGGCATACTAAATGGGACACAATTCAAAGTTTTTGCTAAAATTATCAGTTTCTGAAGTGGATTAACCTGTCACTTTTTGGTTGAAGCTATCAAAAAGTTATATGATCAACTGTGAACTGAAAAAATAGGTTGAAGAAAAGTATACTCGAAGAAAATGAAATGAATAGTTAGACACTATCAACTAGAAACCATTGTCATTAAAATTATATAACGCAAAATCCAACGAAAAGATACAACAAAATTCGCATTTAGAATGCCAGGAACATTATTTGAATCTTAGTTAAGGCTAGCTACTGCTGCCTTAAAATAAGATTTTCGTTTCGACGGTTAATCTGTTTTCGTTTCCGATCTTTGAGAAGTTTGCGAAACTGGAACTGACATTTTCTGTGTACGAGTTTGATGACGTATGTGTGTATGCTCTGTTACCTCTGAAAATCAAAGAGACAGATACTTGAAAAATTGCACTTTCTAAACGGTCTTTCTTCAATATTTTTACACTAAAATTTGGGCTTAATTTACTATATTTGTTACTACCAGTATGTTTACTTTTTTCTGCCTATGAACTTTTTGGGGCATTACTGGAGGGAGGACGGAGTAGTAGATTTTGGGTATAAATTGTCATAAGTTCTCGTCCATTTTGTAATCTGTTCTGTCAACATTGATTTACAAGTGCACTGTACTTGAAAGTCCTCCGCTTCGCTTTATACCGCGACCAGTCATTAGACCATTTCGAGTTATTGAACTCCCTCCTACAATCTCTTCGCAGAGTGCAAAATCTCCATATTCTACCAGAGGGGCTTGTGATTTTCTCTGACTGTAAGTGGATTACATGCTGCCCTAGATGCGGAGTTTATTGTGAGCATAAGAGTCAACTTCCAGAAAAAGAAGCACTCAAATTTTCATGGCTTCAGCCACAACGTCTTTGACAATGTTACAGGGAAGGCTATTGCCAAGATTGTGTGCCATGTAGCAAGAAACAACCCAGCATGATCTCTGATCGCTTTTCACAGCTATGTTATCTATGTCACAGGAATTGTGTAGGGCACAGGCGTTAATGTCTTTCTCGATATGAACACAGACACGAGGCTTCCGTAAGCCATCAAGTGCTATCAGTCTGTATCCAGTGGTGCGATCCCGCGAATCTGGTGGTTTACAGCCCATGGTTATTGGATTGTAACTGGCTCCTCCTCTGTCCTTGACAAGCGGAACAGCAGGGTAGCTGATGCTGCATTGGAATAGTGGGTCTCCCGCCTATTACCAACCGGCTCGCCAATCTTCGCAGCTCTTTATTCCCGTGTGAAAATATTTGGTTTGAAGAGCAGAACCATGTGCAGGACTTCTACTAGATCCGAAGGGAAGCAGTGAATCTATGTCCTGCATCTTGACCTACTGGGGATTTCATCCTTATGCATCACTTTTAACTTGGCCTCTGGCCAGAGTCACGTAGCTCGGAGAATGCCTGCTTATAGAAATCGACCAATCACTGGTCTCCACATGCAACCAGCCTTGCTTCTTTTTACCAGCCTGCGTCGTTTACCGTAGGTGGAGGACTCAACCTAGCTTTTTGCAGCTCGCCACAGACCTTGCTTTACCTTAAACCAGTTTTCAGAGGATATGTTTCCATCTCCCTTGCTGGCATCAATTACGGCCCAAACAAGGCACTCTTTGGCCATTTGATTAAATGGCCGAGCTATCCCTGAAAAAACCGCTATGAGTTTCTACTTTTTACAGTCTAATCAGTCTAATCAGGGCAAATGATTCTTCTGCTCAGCCGATATCTGTCACTTTTGAGCTGAATCTGTAGGGTTTAAAGAGAATGAGTGCTCCCAAATCAATAATTTCTAGCTGATTTTCTAACTTCCTCAGAACTTATTTTTATGTTCTGTAAGCCCAAGAAGAGTGAAAAGAGTCTAGACCATCTAGCGTGACCCAGAATGTCCGCGAGGAGGCGATCTAGTTTACTAGGAGCGTTGAGTGGAGTAATGTTTTATAAATTTCTTATAAGATTCTTATGAAATTCTTATAAGAATCTCATTAGATTCTAAAAAAAATAAGGATATAACATATAGATATTTATAATAATCTTATAAGAAGCTTATAAGGTCGATGTCTGATAGGACAAAGTGCTGAGGAAGGACAATACACCCAGAAGGTGTAAGTCTTGGAAAGGTCACCCATGCATTGCTTTGAATAAGATTTACGGGACCTTATAAGGTTAAGAGTAATACAAATTTATCTTGTAATATCAATTTCATGTTGTTGATGCGGTTTCTCAATGGAGTGAATGTAACACTATTCCAGTTAAAGTTGCTGCTACTTTCATTCAAATTCTTGAAAAACAAGGCATATTTGAAGGGAATAAAAACTTTAAAGCGCTTAGATCAATTTCGTTTTCGGTGGAGTAGTATTGGAAAACGCAATGTAGAGTTCAGCTTCGAGAATCTTACCCAGCCATTCTCTGTAAAAGAACACTATTTTTTAGATTCAACAAAAAGTGACCTAATTTAATGTTATCCTGCGCACAAAATTATACTCCTTTTTCTTTACTCTTAGGTTCATCTCTGCTTAAATTTTTTGGTAGTACATAATCATACATTTAGGATTTGTTTTTGGACCAAATTTTTCAACTGTATTTCTAAACAATTACCAAATTGAATGTTTTAATGAAGAAAAAAATAAAGTTTTAAATAATAAAGCATATTTGCTTGAGTTTCAAAATGTGTCAGCTCAAAATGAAACCATTAGAGAATCTTATCTGTGATTGATTAGGCGCCTTTCCCATGAAAAATACTTACATTGAATCATTTATTGCGAGTTAATTGATTATATCTTATTACTTAGGGAATAAAATTCCGTAGTCGGTTTTCGCATCTAGTAATCAAATAAAATTCCAGTTGAAATATAGATGCAATAAAGTTTTTTTTAATCCGGCTTTTATATTGCATAGGAGTGTATCACTCGTGCATTTTAGTATACGTGTATAATGCAAGTTATGCGAGATATTTTAAAATAAGGTTTCATTCTCAAAAAAAATATGAATCTATTGAACGATCTAATTTCTTAATTAATTTTTTTAGCTTAATCAACGTTAGGAAGAATATTATTTTCACTAAACTTCAAAATTACTTGTTAGAAGCTTAGTCAATAAAAACATACTTAATTTTTTCAATAAATAAAATATCGGTATACATACGTTAGTAAATTTACTTTTCATAAGTTCGGAAATTGTTTCCATAGTATTTATAGCTTGTAACAGTGAAGAACAATATATATGGCAATCCGAAACAGTCAATTGCCAGCTAATATAACAAACGACTGTGAAATAAAATCAATCATGCTTTATATGCTTTTAATTGAGCATGGCGATATATGTGCTAAGATATAAAATAACAAGTGTGCAGATAAACTGAATCAATAGCAATCAGAAGATATTGAATGAGCATATCCGTCCTTTAAATTGATATAATTTTTTTAAATTGAAGATAACAGTTAATTTAAAGTAGTTCGGTTGCTCGTTAATTAAAATTACTCGTTAGTTGCGAGTGAATTGAAAATAAACTGTTTTAGCTTACACTTAACTTTTGTAAACACTGATCAATCATTTTTTCTATGTACATTGCAATACATCTCACTTAGGCAGCACTATCTCAAACAGCATTGCCATAGAAGCAGTCCTACTAATTTAAGGGTGGGAAGTAAATACAAAAGAGATCTTATTTGTAGGCCCGAAAATTTGTTGGAGATAATTCAGATCCTGAGACATTGTAAAGCAGCTGATGCTAAATTGGCTCTCAACAAGTTGATGACCAAAGTGAAACTGCATTCTGGATTCACTTGTACTGGTTTTCGATTTACGCATACGGTTTTTTAATGGTATTTTCTTTGAATTTTAATGAGTTTCGGTCTGAATTGCATGATTCGATTGTCGTGTAGGAGTTTTCAGGAGATATTGGATATTGTTATAAATATAATAATATTAGTTGTAGGCTCATATCTTCAGCTCTTTGGCGGCCTTTCAATCTTTTGGTATTTTGGTGCAATTAAACATTTCTGTGGAAGCATAATATTTAAAACAAAAACTACGTATAAGATATGAAAAGTGGTTATATTAATGGCTTGGTTATGATATATTGTGGAAATTTTTAACCCCAAGTGGGCGCAGTTCACTTAAATTTAGGCGAAAAAAAATCTGTAAAATTTCAATCGCAATAATGATCTGAAAGAGTTTTTTGAATTCGTAAACACCAAACGAAAAACTTTGGGCAACCCTATATGGAATTCTTGTTCGTAAAAGTAAAGTAGTCCCACGACAACCTGTGGTCAAGTCTAGAGGTCGAAGCTAGTAAAGAGCTTCGTTGACACACTTTACAATCAATGTATATGAGCGTAGAATCATTACTCACTTAGAATCATTACTTACTCACTTTACCCCTGATTTTAACTCAAGTACCTATTCAGAGCAAAGGCAGAGCGTTTATACTATAGATAGCGTTTTATATACTATTTATAGTTTATACGCTCGGGCTAAGGGTTTACTCAAAGATTCTTTGGTCTGGCTTAGGTGCTTCGTCCGGACCTGCATTCGAATTAGGGACTTCACACTTAAAGCCTGTGCTCTACCCACTAGACTACACGAACTTGACTTGTTCGTCGAGCCCTCACAAAATATGTGGCCTATTGGCCGAAGATTTTTAGGAAGTATATTTTCATGTACAAGCTTGTCTAACGTTCTGTTTTCTCAAATATTCCTGCGACATTTTTAGTGATTTCTAATCCATTCTCTCTCATATCTGGGTTTGCTATTGATGTTCTTGGGGCCCTGATCAATTTCGTGTCGATGTACAATACGATAACTTACAACAAATCAGTAAGGAGCACGAGGCACGCGAGCTATGTATCATACACCTAACCCGATATATAAAGCCCATGCATACGATCATCTCTCATTTTCATCATAGAAAGTATTAATCATTCTTTATTTATCAAAATTCAATATAAACAAACTTCACATTTCCAAACATAAATCTTATTAGTCATAATCTATTCAAAGATCTTGACTCATTCAAACGTTGATCAAATTCTACATAAATACATAGCTTGCATTTCCCAAGTTCAAAATCTTTGTACGAATTATGCTGACCAAACATTATGAAAACAAAGACTTACATTTAGCATAGTAAGCATAATTCTACCTACTTATATATAGAGCATAGCAAAAATTTAAGTTTAGTTTAGTTTCAGTTAACAGCTAAGTAGTAGTTCAGTTTAATCAAGTGTATTAATAAAAGTGCAAAATAAAAAATATTTAAACTTAAAAAGTTTAAAAAAAAAGAAGCCTAAAATAGAGTTAATAACTCGCGTGTTTACCGAATGAGCATCAACAGTACGTGGTCTACACCAACAAATGAGCCAATTGACAAATGCTGCAAAATATCCAGCAACCTCGGAAAACACTGCTCCCCAAACATTCCAAGATCTAGGTTTTAGGCAGTTCTGACCAAGGTGCGCATGTCAAAACGCTTCAATCCAATTATTTCACAAAAGTTATTCAATTCATATTCTTTGTTTTTTGTTAAACTTGAATCGTAATTTTTTTTGTGTACGCCTGTTTTGGTTTAAATTAAAAAATAAATAAAAATTCAAATAGTTTGCTAGTTACAGTAATTTTTGTTATTGTTCACTAACAATTGCTCTCATGAGAGATCTTGGGATCTTGATTTGGTAATGGAAATAGGTAACGTATGTTTCAATTTATAAAATTTTGAAACATTTCGGTCGGTGACCCTTAAAATTTTTCTACCCCTATTGCGTCTAACGCAGTCACCGGATCAAAACAAAATTTATTGGAAAGGTTGCTCAGAACATGAAACAGATTTGGTATACTCGTGATCATGAGCCGGCAAAGCGCTGTGACCACAAAGAATTTTAATTAGTTGCATATCACAACAGATGCTACTATTAAATTTTTATATGATAGATAAGTTACAATGCGAAAAATTAGCACTTTGTCAAGATTTGAAAATTTCGCAGATATTCTATCCGATTCAAATCTTTTTATCCCTATAACCTCGGTCGGATGCGGTCATCGGATGAAAACTAAATTCACAGATTAGGTTGATATTGACGTTGTCATCGCAAATGATATTGACTGCAAAGTGTAGCCAGCACTGGGCATTTCCATCATCTCTATACTAGGAGATGCTACCATCAAATTTCCATATGATAAGCTTACTTGCGGTGTTGTGTCTTCGTTTAATAAATTGAAATAAAGACTTCTATTTTTGGATCACATTATAATTCACTGTTTTATTTCTTAATCCAAACTTAACGTGTACGCTTACAAACTGGTTTCAAACAACTTAGCAACTAGCTACAAATAACGATAGAGAGGAAGTATTATTTACGATTGTGTGTGTAACTTGGTAACTTGGTTGTAGAGACATCTAACAATTCACTTAAACCAAATTAAATATATTACAACTTTCCCCCCTCTGTATTTGGAGCTGGCTCTTCATTCCGACTACGCAGTCTACCGGACCAAATATTATGCTGATTATTAACAGTGTTTACCTCAAGTTTACTTGACTCATCATTTAATGTTTCAGAATTTGCAAAAACTTCATCATTTAATTCATCACATTTTTCTTGTTCATCTTGCAATAAAACGCAGTCCTGATTCTTAGATTCTGTAGCCACGGCCTTCATTTTAAACCCCCAATCCCCTGAACACTCATTGTTAGTAGTAACTACTGGGAATGTAGAAACAACGTTAGTGCTAAGTCTTAATTGGTCAATGTGTCTTTTACATACCTGATCAGATTTGTCAGGTTTGACTAAATATGTAGTTCGACCCAAGACTCTAACAATGTTACCATGACTCCAGTATTTCTTCCCATTTTTATACTGTCTAAACCAAACGTTACTACCTTCGCACAAAAACCTTAATTTCTTTTGATCGGGTATTCTAATTTTCTTTCCTTGCGGACTAAAAACTCCATTGCGGACACAGCTACGTTCACAAGAATTCAAATTCACTGGCCGGAGCAAATCAAATTTTGTCCTAGCTTCTCTACCAAGTAGGAGTGATGCGGGTGTTACCCCTGTTGTACTATGTGGAGTAGTTCGATAGTCAAATAAATATCTTAAAAGAGAAATGTTTAAGTTATCACTTCCTTCTTTAACTATTTTCTTTAAAGAGTTTTTCACAAACTTGACTGTATTCTCAGCTTGCCCATTCGATGCTGGATGATAAGGTGGTGTCGTTATGTGTTTCAACCCATTTGCTCTACAAAATTCTTGAAAATCTTCTGAAGTGAAAGCGGTTCCATTATCAGTAACAATCACCTTTGGAAATCCGAATCGACTGAATATTTCTCTTAACTTAATTATAGTGCTACGTGTGTCCATGCGTTTTACTTCAAACGCTTCAACCCACTTTGAAAAACTATCTACACAAATCAAAATAGTTTTGTTCATAAATGGACCTAAGAAATCTAAGTGCAGACGTTCCCAGGGACCATTTGTAGTTTGCCACTGGCTAAATTGCATTTTGGGTGGATCATTCTGCAGCGATGTACAAATATCACAGGATTTAATAGCATTCTCTATGTCTTTGCTTAGTCCTGGCCAGAAAACATAGCTTCTAGCTAGCGACTTTGTTTTTACGATACCCTGATGTGAATTATGCAACAATTCAAGAATATTTTTCCTAAGTGCAAGAGGTATAACCACCCTATAGCCCCATAATATGCACCCCCCTTCTATCGATAATTCATTCTTCTTCAAAAAGTAAGGCTTTAATTCAACTTCAACTTTATGTGGCCACCCATGCTGAATGAACTCCTTAGCCTTACACAATATTTCATCTTCGTGTGTTTCGTCTGAAATTCTTTTTGCATCAATCGGTAACATTTCATCATTTGTAATGTAATTTATGTATACTTCTTCATCTGGAAAATCATCAGTATTACCCTGCATAACGGGAAGGCGAGAGAGAAAATCTGCTCTGTTTTCATTTGATTTGACATATTTAATTTTAAATACATATCCTGACAAAAATAATGCATAACGCTGCAGTTTACTTGCAGCCATTTGTGGTATGCCATGTTTTTCCCCAAATATAGATGTAAGCGGCTTTGAATCGGTACATAACACAAATTCTCTGCCGAAGAGATACTGGTGGAAATAACGCACTCCCCAATAAATTGCTAATGCCTCCTTTTCAATTTGGCTATATCTCTTCTCTGCTTCACTTAAAACACGAGAAGCGTAGGCAATAGGTTTATTGATACCATTTGAAAGCGTGTGACTTAATACCGCCCCTAGGCCATGACAACTAGCATCGGTAACTAACTGCAATGGCAAGTTAATATCATAATGCATTAATACCTCAGGTTTTACAAAAAATTGTTTAATTTCATTAAAGGCAGATTGACATTTTTGTGTCCAAATCCATTTCGTTTCCTTCTTTAGCAAATTGTATAAAGGACTTAATCGTTCTGATACAAAAGGAACGAACTTCCGATAATAATTGATTGTTCCTAAACACGATTGCAACTCTTGAACATTTTTGGGTACTGGTAATTGCAAAATTGCTTGCAACTTTTCTGAAGAGGGACGAATGCCATATTGGTCAATGACAAATCCTAAATAATTCACTGAATCCTTGAAAAATGCACATTTAGACTTCTTAACGGTCAATCCGCTATTTTGTAATCGCTTTAGAACTGATTCTAATTTTCTGTATAAATCACTACTGCTTTTACCGTATACTAAAATGTCATCTTGAAAAACTGAAATACCCTCGATCCCTAACAAAACTTGTTCAATTCTTTTTTGAAAGATAGTTGGACAAGTGCTAATACCAAAAGGCAACCTCGTATATTTGAACAACCCTTTGTGTGTACAGATCGTGGTAAGTATTTGACTTTCCTTATCAAGCTCCATTTGCTGATATGCATGTGCTAAGTCAATTTTCGCAAAAATTCTTGCACCTGATAATGATCTTAATAAATCTTCAACTCTTGGAAGAACGAATCTTTCTATTTTAATATGCGGATTAAGAGTAATTTTATAATCGCCGCATATTCTCACAGATCCATCAGATTTGATGATTGGAACTATTGGCGTGGCCCAGTCCGAAAATTCCACCGGTTCAAGAATTTTCATATTAACCAGCCTTTCTATTTCACTTTCTACTTTGCTTTTCAAACTAAAAGGCAAAGGTCGGGGCGAAAAATAACGCGGAGACACATTGTCACCTAATTTCAATTTAATTTTACCTTTGTTAAAAGTTCCTAAAGAATCACTAAAGACTTCGGAATATTTCTCCACTAGCTTTTGCATTTCAACACACATTTCGAGTTTCTTTACGCTGAATTCAATATTAAACTTTTGCATAAAATCACGGCCTAACAATGGTGCACACTTACTATCAACAATATATAGCTTCAAATTATTACACGCACCTTTAAATTCCATTTGCACATCTATTTCACCAATCGGAAAAAATTTTGAACCATTATAATTAATTAATTTCACGTTGGTTGCTTTGAATGGTATATTAGAAAACCACTTGACATAATCACTGTTGCTAATGCAGCTTATCGCCGCGCCACTATCTAATTCCGCTTTTATGGAAATCTTGTTTACAACAACTGTCAATAATATTGGATCTATACTATTAACGCGTTCGAATGCAAATAATTTTTCCTCTCTCTCGTCTACTTTAATACAGTTCTGCTTAACAGGTTTTTGAAATTTTGATTTAGCATTTACAGCTGATTTACATACTTTGACCAAATGACCTATTTTACCACAATTTAAACATCTTAAATTTCTATACCTGCAGGTTGTTGATTTATGACCGGTAGTTCCACAACAATAGCACTTATCACTCGTAGACGGCAATTTGTGATCCATTCGTTGTTGTTGCTTCTTAATTTTGTTGATGGATTCGGTTTTGATTATATGGGAATTTATGACGTCTATCGATGCTTCCATTTCCAATGCTATTTGCACGGCTTTGTCAAAAGTCAACTCTGTGCCGTGTGAAAACAACTTTTCTTTAATTCGCTTCGACGAAATTCCCAGTATGAAAATGTCTCGTAAGACTTCGCTCAAGATAGGCCCGAAATCACACGTTGTGGACAATTTTTTAATTCGCCTTGCCCAATCTTGACTTAGCTCGGATGTATCCATTCGAGCTGCATAAAATTTTTCTCGCTCAACAAAGGCGGAGATCACTGGCTGGAAATGCTGGTGCAAGATTTCAACAATTTCACCATATGTTTTGCTCTGAGGTTCCACAGGAAAACATAAATTGATTAACAGTTTATATGATTCTTCCGAAATCATAGTTAGCAATATGGCCCTGTGCCGATTTGCATCCGAAATGTTGTTTGCCATAAAAAATTGCTCTAAGCGCTTCACGTACACTTTCCATTCCATCGTTGAATGATGGAACTCACGCAATGTGCCAATTCCCAGACTCACTGTTGTCTCCGTCATCTTCCTTTTCAAATTTTACAGCAAAACTTATATATTACCTCCAAAAGTATTTCGTTTTCCTCGTCGCCAATGTTGTGTCTTCGTTTAATAAATTGAAATAAAGACTTCTATTTTTGGATCACATTATAATTCACTGTTTTATTTCTTAATCCAAACTTAACGTGTACGCTTACAAACTGGTTTCAAACAACTTAGCAACTAGCTACAAATAACGATAGAGAGGAAGTATTATTTACGATTGTGTGTGTAACTTGGTAACTTGGTTGTAGAGACATCTAACAATTCACTTAAACCAAATTAAATATATTACAGTTATGTAAATAATTAACGAGTGTTTTTTCCCAGAATTCTGAAACCCATCTCAGTGACATACTTGCCTGAATTTCAAAATCTCCTTACATCTATAAAAATCTTTATATCCTATGGCCTCCAATACAGTTGTCGGATCAAAGAAGTGGCCATAATTAGGAACGCATTTGGTAGAATATGTATTCAAAGTCCACATATTCCTATGTTCGAAAGTCTGTCATGGATTCTGTGCGCTAGTCTTTTTTTAAGTCCTAGCTTTTTGCTAACCTTACTCAAAAATTCGGTTTTACGCCTAGAGGTCAAGATTGTAATCAAAGTCTGCAAAGACTCTAAAAGTCTAGCCCACTTGAATTTTCAATTTCTAAAACAAAACGAAATATCAAGTAAAGATTTTATCCAAACTGCTTCCCTGATTTTTTTTTAGTTATTATAGCGTTCGCTCAGTTAAATTTGTCACACAAAATAACATAATTTTGAAATTAATTGCAATTATTTTATTTATTCTAATTAACCATTAAATATTTTAGTGGCCGATAATTCCACATATCGTGGTTGCTTATCGAATATTCCTGGCGAACCACGCGACCAGACAACCTGCGAACCCGACGAAAACGGCGAAGGTGGCGATCTGTGCAATATTTTAGTCTTCCCTTTCACACGTCTTCAGTGTCACCAATGCGAAGGAACCGATGCCGATTGCGTATCCGTTACTCCAGGCTCTGAGCTGCCATGCACACTTTACAGAGAAGATGACGCATGCTACACCGACGTTGTCGACAAAACCGAAGTATATCGAGGATGCGCGTCAGATAATTATGTGGGTGGTGACTACACGCGACTGTGCAAAACATCAGGATGCAATTCTCAAGAAGCTGTCAGTCAATTTAGCTGCATAAAATGTGATTCAATCGATACTCCAGACTGCAAGACTGGACCAGATCCAAATTCAGAGTGCTCAATAGCTGTGACTGAAACTTGTGAAACGGAAGTTCTTCTCGGACGTTTGGAACATTGTTTTACCTACCGGAAAGGTGAACATGTGATTCGTGGATGCTCAATTGATTCCACCGAAATAGTTATGCAAACGAATTTCGTACGGGAATGCATTTTCGATAAATGTAACGATGAATGTATCGGACCGCTTGATTGCTACGAATGTAACTCAAGAGATGATCCATACTGCTTGGATGAGAGCGTGCGAAATAAGACGTTAGTAGGCTGTGCAGTTGGGACAAGTTCGTGTTTTACTTGCAGGGATACAGGTATTTATGATAAAGTTGAATTAAAACTGAAACATGAAGGACAGTAGTTTTGACGTTCGGAGAATTATAAGCTTTCTGTAAACTTTACTTCATGTCTCAGAGTTCTTTCACCGCAATTACAATCTAAAAACAGCGGCACATTAGGGAACCACAATACATTAACACAATACACAACAGAAAATGTATGCTGCATTGCTGTCAGCTTTGATTCGCTCTTGATTTGCGCTCGAAAATATCCATGCTTTGGATGCTTCGAGTAACGAATGTTCATTAGACGTAAATTATGTATAGAAATTGCAGCTGAAAAAATATGACCCAAATATTTTTGATCACCAATTCTATTTGCAATTCAGGTCATTTTCTTGAAATGAACTCTGCAAATTTTTGATATGTCTGCTAACTCAAATTCGATTGAAGGTCTTACCGATAACGACCTCACTTCTCGAACAACCAAATGCTCTAGCTGAACCTCGTGTAGTGTGGTGGAGTGTGGTGTGGCTTCTGGTGTGTGGGGTCCCTAGTTCGAATCCAGATTCGGATGCGAGACCGCGCACTAATTTTCAGTACATTTAGCTTTGAGGAGGTACCTGAGTGAAATCAGAGGTAAAACGAATCGTGGAGCTAGTTACTCCACACAAGTATTCACTTTGATTATAAATTTATAAATTAAGCTCTGTATAAACTTGATTCCGTCACCCCAAAAACGGCTGCTTTGGGATTCCTGTACTTTTTTCAAATAATGATTATCAACGCTAGTGAGTTTTATTATTAATTTGAAAAACAGCTTTGCCGCAAATTTGAGACTTTCTAAGATTTCATCTAATTTTCATAAATTGATCCCTTTGATGCATTGCTAATTTGTATTGATGCAATCTCCAAATAGAAAATAAAAATAAAAGACCCATTTTTTGTGCGTAGTCCATGTACGTCATTTGATCTATCCTCTTTAGCATTAGCTTATCGATCGATGTTTTTCTGTTGTTTAGTTCTTTATTCCTGAAGTGGAATTGACAAATCTGCGTGCCTTGCCGCTAGAAAAGTTGCATAAATTAGTTTTTGGGCATGGGAATAAATTTTAATTGCTTTTAGCGTAGAAAAAACTGTATGAAAATGTATGTATGAAAATATTATTAATGGTTTTTTCGAAATATTTTCCATCTGAAGCGACAGACTTTGCCTATCTTTCGAGCAATAAACGGATTTCTTGAGTGAAGAATTCTATTTCTTTGGAAGTGATTGTCGTCGACCCATTTTTTGATGCTGTCATTCAAGCTCTGTATAGTAAGTGCCGACTGCATCCACTGAAACAAATAATAGTCTGAAGGGTGAATGAACCTTTTTACACGAGAACCCAAATTGGGATTTGGATTATACCTAGTTTGTAGAGCTTGCGCTTAATATCATTGTGTTTGTGTGTACACGATAGTTTTGTGTACTTACAAGCAGGTTTCCATGGCGGCTTCTGACGATCGCGGTTCAGTTTGTTTGGTCGTTTGTACATACAAGAAGAACAGCGGATGTCACAAGCCGCCATTTTGAAAGCAGAATCTCAATATCCGGCGACCTGGTTTACTCACACACACAGAAACACTTGGTACGAAACCGGTATTTGCAAATTAAGTTCATGGGAGAATTCCGGGTATGAACACAGTCTGCGCGAACATACAAGAGCTCTTATTTCACAGCTCCTAGACGTCCAGACGGGCTGTAGACATGTTGTTTTAGGAACATTTAGTTTGGCATTGTCGAGCTGCAAAATTAGCTTCTCAACCATACCGGCAATTTTTTTGAATAGTTTATTTGATACGGTTTAGCTGAAGTCGAAAACGTTGAGAATTGATAATTTCTGACGGTTATAGCTTCTTATAGTAGATTACGCCCTGCATTTCCACGAAACACGGAGTATGACTTTTGACCCTTGCGGTGTTGGTTTGATGAAACTGATTCGCCTGGCATCACTTATTCTAGTTTTCGTTTTGGGTTGTTGAAATGTATTAGTTTTTCGTCACCAGTAATAATACAATGAAATAAATCTTTCTTTTTTTTCGTTGGTGTTACATTTCGCATGTGAGCAAAAGTTTTTCAGTGTCCTTTCTATTAACTCATGGGGTACCCAATTTCCAGCCTACTGAACCATTTCTATCGCATATACGCATTTTTCAAAGGTAGATCGATTAAGATTCCAGCTGCAGATAATTCTCCAACAGTTTGAAAAGAGTCAATATCCAACAATTCCTCAAGTTCCTCATCTTGGAACTTATAAATAGTTTATAAAAATAATAATTTATAGAAATCTATAAAAAATATTGTCTTTAAACTTTCCAATATCTTTGTAGAAGACGTTGAGTCTTCTGGTTGAGCCACAAGTGGCGTCAGATTTATTAAAGATCAAATTCGACTCTTTTTGCGCCCTTTTATATATTTTCACCATACACAGGGCGTGCGCTAATTGGTATTGAAAATTGAATCTGCAATTTCAAAAACAAATGTATTCCTCAAAACCTTGAATTTCATTCATATTTCAGTCCTATGGGAACTTTTTTAGGCCAGTCATGTGTCATTTATGCAAATATTGTCCATTCAAAGATAACAATTTCACAAATAGAACAATTTAAGTTTCTGAAGAATTCCTTACGAAAATTTAAGAGGCCACTACCCATCGCGGCTGCGGAGAATTCAGTGGTGAAGCTTTATGTGAGGCGTGCTGGAATGATCCGGGATGCAACGATCGAAAAATGCTCCAGTGCTATTCATGCAAATCTTCTGAGAATGAAGAATGCGATCTATGGCAAAACCTTGACGACATTGAGAAGGTAACATGTAACGGCAATTGCATTGCAACTTTGCGAAACGGGGTTGTTGAAAGAGGATGCCAGAGTAGCAGCTTCGACTGCCAACCCAGTCTGACGTGCAAAAGCTGCACAGAGGATTTGTGCAACGCCGGACCTGTGCCTGATGATCGTCTGCGATGCTATCAATGCGGCGAAAACGATCCTGACTGCAATAACGATCAATCGAGCGAACTGCCACCCAGTTGCGAGAATGTGGGGGATGAAGACGATATGTGCTACACATTTGTAACTAATGGAGATCGATTGATACGTGGATGTTCGACAGACTCGCGATATGCAGAGTGTATCATGTCGCCACCGGGCAAGTGCATTACGTGCTCCGGAGATGGATGCAACGGCGAAGGATTTATAAGGCAATTAACGTGTGTCAAATGCGATTCAAACACTGATTCAAATTGTAAGACCGCTGTTTCGACGGGAGAAAATGAGTGTGCGATTGATTCGGAACAATTTTGCCAAGTGGACGTTAAGTTTGGAGAATACGAGTACTGTTTCACATATCGGTATGGGGAGCGTGTTCGACGCGGATGTTCGAAACTGGACCCAGAGTACTCCGAGCAATTGAAATACGTACGCGAATGCCGGCTGAACGATTGTAACAACGAGTGCATCGACCCGGCACGGTGCTATACATGCGACTCGAATTCGAACTCAAATTGCGTGGACAATGTCTTAATGGTTGATCAAACAACTTGTAATGCTGGCGACATCTCATGCTTTACATGTCGGGATTCAAGTAAGTAGAAAAATGTTTCAGGTGTAATTGACGTTTGTGAGCAGGTGAACTTATTGGACATAAACTTCGAATTGGTAATATATTCTTTTAAATTCAAGATCTCTTTAATATCTATTATATCTGTATATCTATTTTAAACAAAATTCCTTTTTTTAAAATTTGGAACAAAAATACACACACACAAACACAAATGTTCGCAACACTTTAAAAAATGTATTCCTGAGAATTGAACCAGCGATTTCAAGAAATGCATAAGCAAGCAATTTCACTAAAAATTTTCTTATCAAATCGTTGGTTCAGTTCGTTGAACCTTCAATTTATCTCAAAACAATTTTTTCAACGGTTTTAGACAAACGAATTCGCCGTGGCTGCGGCAGTGGTGATACGTTCGGAAGCTGTGTTTCATGCTGGGATGACCCAGGATGCAATGATAAGCTGATGCTAAGCTGTTATGTCTGTAATTCGCGAACTGATAAAAAGTGTGCCGACTGGACTAGTCCTGAAACAATCAATAAAAGCGTCTGCAACGGTAATTGCATTGCTACTCTGAGGGATGGATTCATCGAGCGTGGTTGCCAGAGTAACAGCTTTGATTGTCCGCCGAGTGAAACTTGCGTTCGATGTGGAACCGATGACTGCAATGGTGGTATAATTCCAGCTGACCGCTTGGCCTGCCACCAGTGTGACGAAACAGATTCCGATTGCAATGCTGCGAAGGACAATTCTGTGCCAACAACTTGCGATTTATATCAAAAGGATGATCAGTGCTATTTTTACTTGAACAATAATGACAAAATGATCCGAGGATGTGCTTCCGATGATCGCTACACAGAATGTCTTGCGAATACAGAGCGATGCGAAAGTTGCTCTACTTCAGGATGCAATAGCGATGGCGCGGTTTCCCAACCTACTCTAGAGTGCGCTAAATGCGACGGAGAAGAAAGCTGTCCATGGGCCCAAACCGAGATTTCGAAATGCGTTACGCCTGTACCTTTCTTTGCTTCTGAAAGCTGCTATGTGCTGCGAACTTCAGCGGGAAATGTGAGGAGAGGTTGTTCCTTGGACGGAGGTGCTTGCTCTTCATCTGAATCTGGTTGCACAGTTTGCAATACAAATGGCTGTAATAATATCAATCGTATCTTCCAAAACTGCTTGCGATGCGAAGGAAAAGATAAACAGCCTTGTGTAGTTGGACAAAATATCACTAGTACTGAATGTCCTCAATTGGTGCAGACATATGAAACAAGGGGATGTTATGCGAAACGTGCTGGTAACTTTATTTTTTATAGCCTTAATCACACATTTAGGAATGTACTGCTAAAACAATAGTATTGCAAAATATTTTCTTGATCTAATTCATTCCTACACTCCCATTTAACCTCTCAGTCACCAATGCCGATAGTGCAATAAATTATCCTATTTCTTATTCAATCTTTCAATAATTTCAGACGATACTGTCATTAGAGGATGCCTTTGGGATTTAAGCGATAAGGAGAAGGAAGCTTGTGAAGGCGATGAAAAGTACTGTCAAATTTGCGTTGATCAAGGATGTAATACTAAAGATTTTAGCGCTGCAAATAAACTGCACGCATTTTCCACATTACTCTTAGCTATTTGCGCATATTTTGTAAGAATGTAAATGCATTGTTGACTATTTTTTTTCTCTTACTGTAAATATATTTCGTTAAATATATGCACTTTTTTTAATAGTAAAACTCAATAAAACAAATGTGAAATAATATTTTCATTTGCAATGTTTTGTTATTATAGTCGCGTCAAAAGAGATATGTGAGGATCTTCTAAACTTCAATTTACGTGGTCTGAGAGATAATTTTCCATAAAATTCAAATTTTTCATTTCCGCCGAAACACTTTTATGGTCAATAAATCGTTTTTGACAGGTAAAATTACCGAATTCTTCTTTTCCGCTAATTAGAAAACTAAGAAGCTCATTGTTTTTTAAATTTGTTGCAATTATCTTCAATTTTGGCAGTCCACGAGTGACTTCAGTCAATTTTTCCTTGACTTGAGCTGAGGTAGTTGCAGCATCTAATTTTTCACTTGAGTGAGTCAATCGAATTTTTTTCGCCAAAAATTAGAGACAGAGCTCTTTACGACTGAAGCAAAATTAGGATTAGAGCTATGCTTCTTGCCACCATAGATGAAAGAAAAGACGGCAGCAATAGTATGCGTTAACTGAAACATCTCTTTTTTCTCATTAGCATGGACTCTGGTTTAGACCCGGATGAGAATGTTTCGGCATATAACATAACCAACCCATAAAACAGTATCCACAATAAAATAAATGTCAATAAAGTGAACAAATTAGAAAGTAAATCGTTTTAAAAATTAGGAAGTAAATCCACGCTCGTCTCCGAAGGCACGCTCGTCTCCGAAGGCACGCTAATTCTGTATTGGCTCGTGGCTGAGCTCAAAAAAATTAAAATCCGCAACTAAGTAAGAGACAAATTTTTCACGTTGATTCAAGTTTCAATTTTATTGCCGTATGCTTTTGCTGTCTTCGCGACAGGTACAAAGATGATCAACTGGGGCGAGTATCATGTATAACTTGCATATTTATGAGCTCAAAATGCTGACACCATGTCTGCATTTGTCGTGGGAACTTGCGTTGCAATTTGAAGGTGTTCTTTTACGTTAAGCATCAAATTATTAAAATGCTCTGTTTGTGAGGTGTACGTGACTCGCTCGTCTCCGAAGAGAAACTAATGAAAAGAGGCCTTCTTGAGCTCAAAGACGCTCTGGAAGTAGTAGAAGCTTGCAGAAAAAGTTAGAAAAAGACTGGGCTAGAGCTGAGAAAAATTGGAGGAACTCAGCCTAGAGCGCAGGGAGTAAAGGATACTGCCAAAACTCTATGCACTGTCCAATGGGCAAGAACACCTGAATGCAGCTCTTACAAAGAAAACATTATGAGCGTGCGAACTAAAGTAGGCACCACCACACAGCACCCAAGGGTGACGGTATTGAAAAATTCACATAAAAGTGTCAGCCGGCGAGCTAATTCCACGAATCTGGGTCATCCAAGAGCTTGGTGTCGAATTCGGAACCCAACGCAAAAAGAAGCCTTGGTGGAAATAAGCGAAATTGTCAAGGGCAAAAAAGGAAGCTCTGAGAGATCTCAGAGTTGTTCAAGGGCTCGTCTCCAACGCCAGGTCGAGACAAACGACCTCGACAGTCTTACGACAGAGAAAGAAGTGACGTCAGTGATGCAGGAGAAGGGGATTCAACACGTACAAAATTATCTATTTCTTCCCGAATACAAGGGAACAGAGGAAAGCTGCCGTAGAACCGGATGAAGCAAAAGCTTTGAAGCTAGTTGATCCTGGATGAAATAGAATTGGCTTGGTTAAGCCTGAATTACATTGCCATGCAGTGCAGTGCAGTGCAGCGCACTGAAATTTAGAACTCATGTAATTGCATGTGGCAATTCACATTAACTGCAGTGCAGCGGACTACACTGCATCGTTTAGGACATTCTGCATCACTGCATCAGCTGGCATTCGTTTGAGAGTAGTTGACGGGCAAAAATCATTTAAATTGAGGCGGAATTTCCGTTCTAGACATTAAATTATAAATGGACGAAAAATAGGTGCAGAAAATCTAAATATCAAACCTCCACAAATTAATTTGACTTTCATTGTCAGAACACTGCACTGCTTTCAATGTGCTTTGCAATGCGTGCACTGCTTCGGCACGTCGCTGGACTGCAGTTTACTGCACTGCATTTCAATGTAATTCAGGCTTTAAAGATAAGGTAATGAAGTGGCCTGAAGTTGTGCGCGTTTTCAAGTGCATGGGGTACAGTCAAACAAAAAAGACTACAAAGGATCAGACCGTAGCACTAACTGCACATTGCAAAGGTATGCTCCGTGGAGTCATTCTACTTACTGTGCAACGACAAAGGCGTAACAGGAGAAGCCAAGCTTGCTCTGGGGTCAGTAGCATGCAAAGCTTTCCGAGAAACGCTGATGCGCAAAAGAAGTTGCTCCGTAGATAAGGGTTCTCCAGGGAAATCGACAAAGATGTCGCACTGCGGACGACTCACTCACGCAGCTTAAGCATCAATCCAGAGCTCAAATCTCAATGATCAGCGAAGCATATCGAAGGAGAAATCCTGAGGCATGGTATTCAGAAGCTTCGGGCTATCAGTATGGGACGCTTATGGGTTGCAGGCACTCGGAAAGTCCGAGTTGATTGGCGAGGTTCAGGCGATTGATAAGTTTGGATTGAGAACCTAGGGTTCAGTTTTGTCAGCTACTATTTGTCACCGATAAGGGAATGTCGCAAAAAGATATAAGCATTGGGAGACGCCCTTACAGGTCTTCCAGGCAAACTGGTAGTAACTGGTGACATCAAAGCAAGAACTTTGGAATGGGGGAGATTGACTATGGAAATGGTGTCCAGGCTGAGTATGGACGTGGTGAATATGGGCTTTGGTGAGTCCATTTCCAATATAACTCTTGTTTTGGAGACATTGTCCATGATGGCAAGAGACTGGAGAGTGATAGAGGCATACACTGAAAGTGACCACATTTATATTACTTTCTGGTTATCAGCAAAGAGCCCGGCCCCTGAAAACTGTAGACGAAAGATACTCGGGTGGAATATTTCGAATTTGAACTGGAGGAAGCTGTTGGAGATGCTTGACAAAAGCTTTGCTGACGAAGCCAGCGCAGGCCTAGCACGGGTAGCAATGAGCACCGTGAAATAGATACAATGTTTGAGTTCACCAATTTGGCGAGCGTGTGATGCGTCAATGCCACCTCAAAAGTCACTATCGGGCAAGCCGAAGGCTTATTGGTGGATTGAAGAGATAGCGGAACTGAGGCAAAAAATTAAGCATCCAGTTCCAAAGTACTTGAGACCAAAAAGATCAGCTAAATATCTTGGAGTGATGTTGAATTCCAAGCTGGCTTATGGAAAATACATCCAAAAAGTATGCTATAGTGTGCTACTGGCTGTTATCTCGCTTGTTAGACCCAATAAACGCCAACGCAAACTCCTTATGACGGTCACTCTCTCAATGCTGTGTTAAGGTTTGAAAAGTATCGAAGTAGAATGGTGAGCGTCCACCGTAGGGGAGCGTTTTGAATTGCAAGCAGCTACATAGCAGTTTCAGGAAACGCCGTGTTAGTGATAGCGGGAGTAATCCCAATTGACCTATTGACAAGCGAACGCAGGGTGATGTTCTTGAAAAGAACAGAAGCGGGGAGAAAAATGTTGACTGCTTAAGAACAAGCGCGAACGCTTGAGCTTTAAGAGGAGCGAAAAGACATTGTGAAAACTAAAACAATTGTTAACTAAAAAAATGTAACAATAGTAATCAGCGAATAAAACAAAACTCAAACACAATAAAAACGCATCAAAACTAAACATGTGGCAGATGAAAACTTATAATTGATTAACATGTAAATCCTTGCGTGTACATTTATGTTTCCTCGCTGTTTACGATTCCAGAAGCATGTTCCATTCTATCGTTCAAAAATTTTTAGACAAAAAACAAATGTAACAAATGCAAGACGTTTTCCACAATGGAAATAATAACAATTTAACTATGCATTTTGTTTTTTAATACTACTGTTACTACAAAATACTCAACAACTTTACTTAATTTATACAAAGCGCATTGTTTAAATAAACCTCATAGCCAAAACTAGCAAAACAATGGTCAGGTATGGTAAACCTCTGATCGTATAACCTGAATTTCCCAAACGCTGACGGTTACAGCTCTGCGTAGTACACAGCTTGCATGACTTATCATTTTTCGAGCACATATTAAGAGTAGTTTCGTCCAAATCGCTGATGCAACCTCTGTGTACAGTTCCATTTTGTTCCAATACATAGCATCCTCGTTTATCGAAAAACTGAACATCTTTTGGACATCTTACTGCATCAATTCCCTGCGCAGCATCAGCACACGAGTCCGTTCCATTTGGTGCTGAGCACTGTATGCAATTCTGGTAGATTTTATTGGCCTTATTGCAGCCCGGTGTAATACAAGTTTCACAATTCGTATCAGATGATGGGTCACATGCATTGAAGTCACCGCTACAGCCCCTCAAAACGATACCATTCTCGTGAGCGTACGTAAAACATGAGGGTTCTTGATAAAACGGAATTTTCGAAAGGCACGTCTTCGAAGATAATTGAGCCCATCCACATTCGTTGTCATCATCACATACCATACAAGATATTGAGTTCTGCTTCGTAATGGGAAAAGTATTGCAGTTTGTAGTATTGCAGGTGAAACACTCGTCTCCCTTTCTCTGGCATGATCTGTATCCCTGGTCCGATTTGCAGCCCCTTACCATTTTTCCATCATCACCAATAAACTGATAGCATCCATCGTCCGAGCTAAACACAGGACATGCGTACGATCTCAGAAACTGTTCATTATCACAAAAACTGTAGCTACCATCACACTGAAAACATTGGAGTCGATCTTTCGGAAATATGCCCCCATTGCACACTGAATCAGTGCATTCTTCGCAGAACAAAGCATTTTCATCACATTTTAAGTCATCTAGCTTACAGTCTCGAATCGTTGTGCCATCTTGAGACACCTTAACAATGCATGTGCCTGGGCACAATGCTAAATCAAGGTTTGCGTCGTTATACCAAGTTGCACAGTCTGCTATTAAGTGGGAGGTACACCGATAGCATACCTGAATTTCTTTTGAGTTGCAGCCTGTAGTGTCTGAACAGGAATCACATAAGCCTTCGGCTGTCGTTGTATCGTTCCCGCAGCCTCTTGTAAGGGAATCATCTGTGAATTATAGTAGAATCAGAAAATATTTAATTTCAAAATTAAATATTGTGTCTGTGTTTATGTATCTGTGTGTGTAAATACTTAGAGTGAAAAGAAGCAACAACCTTTTAATTTACTTAAATTTGGAATCTTTTGCGAGCGATACCTTTCAAAATTCGCCTCAAAGCGAAATCATTTAACACATTGCTCTTAAAGTAGAGTAATATTCCTAGTAATATTCCAATATTCCTACTATAGCAGCTATAGCTGCTATTTTAGCTGTACTGGCTGTTCAATGTTACGAAATAGCTACTTTTTGATCCTGTTATTTGACAGTCGGGCTGTCCAAAAGTTCGGAACAGCAGCTGTGGTAGCAGCTATTTGCTGCTCGCAGTCTGGAGGACAGCAAGAAAGTAGCTAAGGCAAAATGGACGTGCGTGCATAGCTGACATATTGTTTTTGTGTTAAATTGGAACTAATTGTAATTGATTCTTATCTCGTAACAATTGTAATTGACTTCTACCTCATCAAAAAAAAAACAAAAAAAACTTTTGACTGAAAAGAAAATGAGAGATTCTCCTATTGCTTCTTTGCTCTTTACAATTTGCGCCTTACCATTTGAAAACGCATATTGTTGTATTTCCTTAGTTGGAACAAACTAGTATATTCACAATAAGTTATATTATTCTATTTAACGACGTATGGAAATAAATTAAAAACTCAGAATGCAGGATTCGACCTGCATCACGTAAGTCAAAGATGGTCAATAAATTCTGAGCAATACTGTGGCAGAGTTTATTCTACTCGTATTAGAAATACGAAAAAAATATTTCCTACAAACATAAAAAGCTAACCAGAAGTAGAAACTAAAACTGGTGGCTTAGGTTGAAGTCTTACTATGTTTATGCCAAACTCTTATTTGGGTTGTATATCATCCCACACTGGGCGCTAGTTTTGCTTTGCGCGATCGTAGCTATTTTCACTGTTGATTCTTTATTTTCTATATCTGTGGTTTTCAAACATAAGAACAACAAACTAAATACATCAAAAGTAAAACAGTTGTGTGCATGCAAGCAAGCTAAATTGCAGTAGAGAGTTACATCAATCTCCGAAAATTTTCAAATGGTTCGAATATCGAGAATGCATGGCTGCTTTTAAAATAAAAAAAAAAATTTATCTCAGAAATGCTCAACACACTAGCTTCTTAGCTAGTGTGTTGAGCATTTCTGAGATAGGTAGCGAGTTTTTATGTACATATATTATCCGTTGGGATTCTGATTACTCTAAAAGCAATGGGTAACATTATAAAGCAGATATTTGAAATTCGGGTAATTTGATGATCGTTATATATTTTGTTAAATTTGACTTATCAGCTTTTAGAACATTTTGTTGTTTAATTTCATGCTTCATAGCATTTTTCGCAATTTATTTAAAACCACGACATGAAATAAGATACCTGAAGGCCGTATTTTTCATAACTTAACTAAAAATACTTGCAAGGATATTGAAGACAAATTGGATACTTAGAATTTTACACAATATACTTTGAATATAAAAAATTTCCATCACTACGTGCGTGTACTAATAAAATTATTTTCCGAAACATTAAATATATAATTGATCTTTATGCTACTGACTTTGAACTGTTCTTAATGCAAACACAAGATAAAGACTAGGGACTATAAATTCAATTTTTCAAACACGTTTAAAAATCGGTCTACAGCTATTATTATTTTGTACGTAAATAAAAAAACTGAATGTTATAATTAACATGTTGGCTCAAAAATCTACGTCTGTGTATTTTGTTTGATAATTTATGCTTCCATACTCTGCAGAAACTCTGCCTAGAGCAGTTTATTTTCAAAGGTAAACCAAGGCTTCTCAAATGAAAAAAGCCTTAAAAACAAACATTTTGCCAGCACGATACTCTTAGAAAGCCACGTTAAAGTAGTTAGCTGCAAGTCAGAAGAAGCAGAAAAGCTCGTGAATCATATCTGCAATGCACAAAACATGACATCCTACATGAGCAGCACTATTACGAACAGTATTGTTATGACAGCAGTCCAAAATTTTACTAAGAAGATCCAAAACCTAAAAAATCGTAAAGCACCCGGTGGTGATTGTATTCTTAATCTGGATCAAACATGGCTACTATATCTTAGAATGGAAAAAGACGTTCATTATATTCGTTAAAAGCTAGAAAAAACCTCTGCACCTTCAGATGTTTTCCGAGTCCTTAGCCTGTTTCCCAGTTCAGTGAGGTTTTTTTACAAAAAAAAAAAAAACAAACATAAAATATCATCCTATTTCAACTACTCAGCTGCTTTACTGAGTGTCTCAATACTCGTATATTTCTAAATCTCTTAAAGATGAAATAAAGTCAGTGAAGCAAGTCACCCTAGATATCGAAAAAACGTTCGACTCAGTTTGGCATCAGGGTCTAATTTACAAATCAATAAAATTTGGGCTCCCTGATCCCATCATAGACATTATAATTTCATTTCTTTCTCGATGAAGATAAACAATTTTTCGTTTTTGAAAAAGATCCCTGCTAGAGTAGCTCAAAGAGCTGTTTTGAGACCCAAACTTTACAATTTATACACTGCATTAATTGACTGAGGTGGATATGTATGCAGACAGCAGTTGGTTATAAAAGTGAGCACTGCCTCTATAAGATCAGGAACACAGCAAAAGAGGCTTGAGCAAGTGTATCAATACTTTTATATGTAACAAATCAAAATGATTGCAGGAAAAGCCACAGCAATCTCCTTCATCAAGAAAATTATTTATCATTTATCTTCATCGCCGCCCAAAAACTTTATAGGACAAAGCATTGAATCGAACACCACACTGAAATACCTTGGCATGATGTTTGATAAAAGTCTATCTTCCAGTCAGCATGTTAGTAGGTGCTGTTGGGAAATTATTTCTGTTACTTTGAGTAAGAAATGGTTGCTATAATACTATAAAGAAGTGTTTTACGTCGTACAACATTTTTAAGTCACTTAAGACTTTTTTTTAAAAATATTTTCACTTTCATGACAGTTAAATAAAATAACGACTTATCCATACTATCAATCCCTTTTATACCCAGTACATTTTATTTCACTCACTGCATCGAATTTGAATGTTTTGAAGTCTATCATATAAACCTTAGAGTCGTCAAAATAAAAATCAAAAGTCCAATACTGCAAGTTTTCAAATCACTGCTGCTAAGTGTGAAAACAGTATCATTATTGCAAGCATCAGACATGCAGATCGAACAGTATGAACTATCCCAGCAATCTGCCGTATTCGTCGCGGTAAAGTTATTAAGACAGCCTCTTGAAACAGTATCGGCTTGCTGCCACGTGTAGCATCCACGATTGTGATAGCTTTGTACGTCCCCGGGGCACTTAGTAGCATCAATTCCTGCAGCATTTCGAGCACAGGTGCCCTGACCGTATACACCGCTGCACTGAATGCAGTTTTGATAAATTACATTTTCTCCGTTGCATCCATCTTCTGCGCATATTTCACAAGTGACATCAGCAGCATCACATGCGTTTTCCGCAGACATGCAGCCACGAATAATTCTACCGTTCTCGAACTGGTACGTAAAGCATGCTGCAGTTGTTCCATTATTTTTTGGTAAGCAAATTGATGTATTATTTTGCGCCCAGCCACAACTCAAGTCCCAATAGCTGTCGCAGTAGTTACATTGCAGAACCTCGTTCGATTCTTCGGCTGCGAAATTGCATTCGTTTCCGTAACACACCTTGCAAGCATCACTACCTTGTTCCTTGCATCCATAATAGCGAAGATCGGAAACGCAGCCTCGAATAGCATGTCCTTGATTATTTGTATATTGGAAGCAGCCATCCGCGGTATTGTAGTACGTACAACCACCTGCCCGTCTACCAAGCTGGTTGCTCCGGCACTCTGGGTCAGTCTCATCGCACTGATAGCATACCTGACGGTCATCCGGGAAGATCTCACCGTTGCATTCGTCACCACTGCACTCTTTACAGCGACTATCACTTGGTCCACACTTCAAACTTGCCGTGCGACAGCCCCGCACAGTGTATCCATCAGAAGTGACTTTTGCTACACATTGGCCATTGCATACTACAGTATCAAGTTCAGCTGCATTCCCCCATTGCGCACAGTTCTTGTCATATGCTGAGCTGCATCGATAGCACTTCTGTATCGATCCTTTATTGCATCCTGACACAGGCCAGCAAAAATTACAGCTTTGCTGGCTAAGTTTCGAGTCATTACTGCAGCCACGTACTACAGATTTGTCTGAAACAAACAATGTATTTAGTTTAGACGGTGACCTCTTCTTGTGTGGAAGACGGAAGTTCGAGTGTCGTGTTGATTTGTTCTGTGTAACTATCCATTATGTTGCATATGACTCTTTATACAGTGATATGTTTAGGCGATATATGTAGTTATTTACAAATGTTGTAGGTGACTACTGTAATTGGAAAGTTACTTTGAATATCTACTTTACCTGAGGTTATCCTTAGAGGCTAGTTCCTTGTTTTCAATTTTTTTCTTTTCAAAAGAAAAGTAGACAATACTTTTTCTGGCTACGTTTTGCTTCAGTCTCCTATAAACTCGTTCGACAGAATGCACATAAAGCCTCTTTTGGATGAGTGAGCACAAGATAATGCATATAAATATATTGTAGGAAAGTAAAAAAGTGTTTGTCCAATAACTACCATTTAACTACCATGTTCCAATACATTAACCGTGTTCCCTGATTAGACACAAAAAGGCCTTAGCTTTCTTTAGCATATACTGTATTTTTCCTACTTATTTGTTTGTGGTGACTTTGTGATGACTTTGTGGTATAGAATGTATCTCAAATATGCCGTGAAATATCTTCTAAAATCACAAGGATACAAAAATGGAGAAAAAATGACTCCGGGATCAATCGCACGTGCAAACTTGAATTTTGATGATGGCGTTCTGGATCACAAAAAAAAAATGCATCTATGCTGCGTTATATGTTCGTCAAAGCTGACTTCACGTCCATGATCAATGAAATCAATGCTATTAACTGGTTAGTTTGTTTTCAGAGGTCTCATTATTGATGATGGTCTTCATATTTTCTATGCTTTTTCCTCTAATTTTGTTTCACGTCGCGCTCCCTTTATTCGCAAGAACACAGTTTTGCCAAGTAACTGTGTTCTTTTATCTGCCTTTTTCAACCTTAGTGTTTCATCTTGTACGTTTTCTTATTTCTGAATATCCGGAAATATTTTCCCCATATCTAAAGCCGGAGGTTCGTCCTGCGTCTCCAATGATCGCCTTATATCCGTTCTACTTTGGTTGAGTAAGCTTCTCGAAAGGATTGTTTTCAATACAATGAAATTGTGGTTCTATTCAAATCCAACCCGATAATGGCTTTCTCAAAGGTAAGTCAATAGTTTCCAAATAACTATCTAATTAATAATTGGATCCGTTTTTGTTGATATAGAGACTAATAAAAAATTCAAAAAACAAAGAAAATGGTGGACACTAGAAAATTTCCTGATTGGCTACAGGTAATCGTTCATGTAAAGTGGTTGTGAACGATAAAAAAAACCATTTCAAGAGTTTGAAGACGACCAGCATCAGGGATTTTGAGGAAAAATACGTTAGGAAACTCTAAAAGACGCCATGAAAATGTTGCCATTCAATTGAGCTGAAATTTTCAGGATATATCAGTGAATATGTGGAATAGCTCCAGGTGCCACCAAATAATAGCTACCCTCAACCCTCTGGCACTGGCGGATATTTTTTTCAAACTGGATCCCAATACGAAACAGCTGTCGAATTGAATTGTTAGATGACATAGAAAAATGAAAAAAATATATTTTAAAAATATGTAATGTCATCATCTATTTTTTAAAATATTTAATGTCATCATCTTCGAATTCTGACTAATGTTTGATACACATCGATCGAAGTACAGTTATATTTTTATGTTATCAGCTTTATATCTAAAATTATGTCATAGTCCCTTGATGTTTATTGTGTTTACTTTGATATTTTTGATTGAAATAATAATTATAATGCTGCGTTTCCGCGTTTGGACTGGATTGGATTTGTACACTCTTTCGGTCTCATGCACTTTCATATACCTTCTTCGTTTTCCAATCAATCTTTAAAATCTGTAGTTCAACTCTAGAGTAGAATCCACTTCTACTTGAGCGTGAAGGTTTTCGAAGATTTTCGAATTTTTTCACAGATTAATTTCTAGCGGTGGCGTTTATTAAAGCTCTTATTATAATGTATTCAAAACCACTTGTATGGTTGAAAAAAGAGGACATAATCTAATGGGAAATTTATTTCAATCGATTTTTGACGTAAAGTTTACTATTGATTTGAAAAAAATTAAGTGTTATTCTTTTTATATTAGTCGTGACTGGTGTTTTATGAATTTATTTCGGCAAATAGTGTTTTATTAATCTTCTAAAACTACTGTTTTATTAATCTTCTAAGAACTATAAAAATTGATCCATTGGTGCTTAAACCCACTAAATTGCTGTTAATTGAAATCCTGAGAAGGATTAAATGTTATATCAAATCCCAAGAGCTTTGCAACGTAATTTTATGCAAAATCGGAACATTTTGTAAATTTTTATCTTTAATCAATCATACAACGTCTTATCTGTTTTAAAAAAAAAATCATATTTTCAACCCCAATCCCTCTAGCTATCGAAATACATTTTGAAAAGTATCTGATGCTTTTTTTCTCATAAACACAAGTATAATATAAATTTTGAACGAATTCTTAAGTCCAGAAAATGTGCATTTCTCGCGACTTAATCTACTTAATTGTTTTGTTACACCAGTGAGTAATCAAAGCAGCTTATTTTTTCTATAAAAATCAGCTACAGTCATGAAGCAAATTTTGAGTGGTTAACTTTCTAAAATGTAGGATAACAATAATAAAAGTTGTTGGAAGATGATTCGCAGTATTAAAATCATTACTGTTTCAGCAATTTTTCAAAGCGGAAGCATTGTGTCAAAAAATTTCAATGTGCCAACTTACGATGATCTTTTAAATACTTATGTATAAGTCTAATTTATAATTCGGTATTGGAAAAACTTCAGCCTTCAGTTGAAATTAAAACACAGCAAATCAAAAATCAAATATTTTGTACGTGCACGAGGTAAAGCCGAAAAATATAAAAATACATCACATACATACCAACTCCCGCAAAAGATTCCAAACTTAAACCGATAAAATAATTATCAAACTACAGCCACAAATTGCTTACCTTGTACGATAATTGTTCGTGTGTTTGAAAATTTGTTTTGCTTAATGAAATTGTGGTTCTATTCAAATCCACGCTGAGTAAATGTTTTTACGTGTGAGCTTTCATGATTTTTTATGTAGCACTTTCCACCTACCATCATTTGTGCACGTGTAGCAGGATGTTGTTTGCCCAGGGCAATCTTGCGGAACCAAAGCTGATTGATTCTCCATACAATTGTCATCTTCGTTCGAATCGCATACATAACACATGGGATTCATAATACAAGCATCGTTACATTCCGAACTCCTGCATGTTGTAATGTACTCCGGTTGCATCATCAGTTGAGGCTCAAGGCGGGAGCAACCTCGAACAACTCGCTGTCCATCGTGGTAGGTAAAACAGCTTTCTGATCTACCGTAAAGGACATCAACCGTGCAAACGTTTGTAATGTTCACTTTGCACATGAAATCGCCAGAAGAATTTCGTTTGCAGTTTTGATCTTTGTCTGAGTCACAAGATAGGCATGAGAACTGACTAACAGCTTCAGCATCATTGCAGCCATCCGATCGACAGAATTTCGTGTAAACACCGGCATCGTAGTCGTCGTCAGATACACATCCTCGAATGACGTCGGTCTCATCGATAACGTCAACATAACAGTAGTCGGATTTGTCATAAAACACGCATGGCTTTGGAGATCCAGACACCTTTACGCATTCACCACGCTCACATTTATGACATTTTATTCGATCTTCTGGATAAATGCCACTGTTACACAAGTTTCCTGTACAAGTTGCATTCAAGCATGTTTGGCAATCTTCTGGAAGTTGAATAGCTGACTTGCAGCCTCGATACGTTACCATATCATCCACTGAAATGAAAAGTTATTTTTGAACATAATATAATCTGATCAAATTAGCAAAATTATGATATTTCAGTATGGGGACTGGAAAGAATTTAAATCTGCCTTTTCAGTTTAACGGAGTGTTTTGTAATTGATGCCAAAATATCAGAATCAAGGTACCGACGAAGTACGAGGGTTGTGCAAAAAGTTTTCGTCTCAACCTACATCTGAAGGCTGTATCTAAATAAATTTATATATTTTCAAAAGCTTGACATTTTTGCTAGCTGTGTCAAGTTTCATGACAATAGGTCGCATAATTATTTTCTACGATTTTTTGTTTGCAGGAATCTACTCCTGTCTCGGAAAATTAAGAAAATTCAATTCATTGCCGTGATCAAATATTTTTTCAAAAAAAGTATGACACCAAGTCAAATTAATGGAAGACTTAGGTAACACATTGGAGGAATTTGCGCCTTTAAAATCGACGGTGAAAATATGATCAGCTTTGTTCTTGTAAGTGAGCAAAGAGAGCATTGAAGAGCATCCGAGGAGCGGCACTCCATCTACGTCCACCACTTCGATAATAATAAAAAAAAATCCATAAGATGGTTTAAGAAGACCTAATAATACTGGCTGGCTTCCAGGTGTATAGCAGCACTATCATGACTACTGTTGACGCGGTTCGGTCCACAAAACGATCATTTGATAAAAGTAATCTTGTAGTAGAAATTTTAATCCGTTTGAAAAAGTTTTTTGATATCATTGACCACGAAATTTTGCTTCTGGGACTTGAAAAGTATGGAATTTGCATAAAACTTCAATCCGTCATTAAAACGTATTTATTGAGTAGGAAAATAGTGATAAAACATGGAAGCTACACCAGTTGGGAATGTTCTTTAAAAAAAGGTGTTCCATAGGGTTCGATCCTTAGGCTATGCTTTTCCCCAAGCGTTCAAGATCTCTGGCTTTCTGTTTAAATAATCTTGTTCGCTGCCAATACACTCCTATTGTATACTGGAAAAGATGAATCAGCAATTGAAAATACAATAAATATGGATTTGGATAAGTACTTGAGATGGCTACGGCAGAGCAAACTCATTGTAAATGTCTACAAAAACAAATGCCCTATTAGTCCATGTATTAGGTCGATTCAATTAAATATCTTGGATTGAATTTGGATGAAAAAATATCCTAAGCTCGTCACATCACAAGCACAATGAGAAAAGTTTTTTTGTATACTTTCCTCTGGATACATGTCAATGAAGACAATCGTAAGCCAATAAAAGAGAGTCTAACATATTAATCAGAATGATGCTGTCCATTATACCAGCAAACTATTTGTCTTGGAAACACTATGAAAATACTGTTTGAGTGATGCAGAGAGTGCAAGGAAGAATAAAAATGCGCAAAATAAGAAATACTGTAGAGATTTCGACTGAATGGGTGCACCAAATTTGAACTTACAAATAAGGGTTGTAAACCGAAGAAAATGAATTTCAACAGAGTTGAAATTTCTTGGAAGATTTTGGCGTTCATCCGAAGGAATATTAGCGATTTTTTTGAAAATATTATAGCCCCTGGCGCAAACTGATTTCGCCACAATACCCCTAAAGCTAAGGAACAATCAAAACCATGAGAGCGTAGCGATTCGTGCAGATTCGTGCCAAATTCATTTTGCACTTTCACGTAGACTTATTTCGATATACTGATTTGATAATTCTGATTGGGAAGCAGAGAAACAGTGCGCGTACAGAACGCAAGCACGGAAGTTTACGTCCACACTAAAAGTGCTAGCACGCAGGCTACTTTTGTGTTTGCGCACTGGATGTGGACGTTGCGGAAGGAGAGCGTGTACATTGTTCGCGTTTAGCTCGTGTACAAGCATTAATGACGTAAAATCTGAGTGCGAGCTGGGCGCAAGCTTCGGTGGGTACTAGCCTTAATGCACCTCTTACACTTACACCTTTTTCTTTCTTTTCTTTGCTCGTAGTTTCCTGGAAAATGGCTCTCAACTGCAATGTCTTCATTACATCTATTTAAATAATGCTTTGGAGTCTGTTCAACGCAGATTTACATTATCGTCCTTACAATGATCGTTTTTTCTCGAATTTCGAAGACTTTTCCTGTGTAAGTTCCTCCCTTTAAGTTATTTTATAAGGTGGTTGGATCTGACCTCAGTGACCACGTTTCCATCCGTGTAGCAGTTCATAGAGCGCGTTCTTTTTGTGTGTTTAGTGTGTGTGTGTTAGTTTAGCTTATCCGTTGTGTTTGCTTAGCCTGCAAAATGACGTGCAGTGTGATCCTCTATCGCCGATGCTACACGCATCAAAATATTTTCAAAAGAACATTATTTTGCGATGCAACATTTCTTTGTTTTTAATTTTAATTTCTGTTTTTAATTTTTAGGTGTATTTTTCATTTTGTCTTTGTTTTTTTTTTTACAATCAGTAACTGGATTTTTGATTTGTTGAGTTTGTGTTTATTAGAAGTCGAGCTTAGCGAAATTGCGAATATTACCGATTCCAATTTACCAAGCTTACTAACCAATATCTAATTAAGATCGTATTCCAATCAAATTTTGTAGCAGATTAATTCTACCAGGACAATATTTTCCATGTTAACATAAATCAAGTGACGTGTTATCGATCAGATAACGCGCCTCATATTCAGCAGATAACAAAGCGATAGAAAAATTTACATGTATAGGTTTATGAAAAACCTTGGACGTATTTTATAATGTGAAATAATATCCTAACGAGTTTAGTCACTGCATTTTTTATATTTACCCTAGAAGTTTACATTAAACAAAACTATACTTACAAACAGCCATCATGCATTCCGTTTCACCAGTTGGACACTCCACCGATGATAGTTCGCTTGACGGATTTATCGCACAATCTGGCGTGTTCGTTGATTCGCACTTGTGACATCGCAGTCCATTTACTTAAAGAAAATTTCGTGTTTAACTCACATGGTCATATTTGAGTGTGTTCCTTAACAAAAGTAATAAAATTATCTCACCCGAACTAACACAGATTCCGATGAAGAAAGCTATTGTCAAAATTCGAAGAGGATTTGCGACCGACATTTTACACGTGTGGTGAATTTCTAACTAATCTTCATATCAGTCTTTCGGGACTTCTATGCTCGATTAAGTTAACTCGATGTTGACTCAGTATCAGACCGATTTGTTTATCAGCAGCTTCTACTGCTTTGATTGACAATCGATGAGTAAGTATATGAAAGTCAAGAGCTCACAAAAAAAAAAATTAAGTGAATGATAAAGATGATTGAGTATCATGAATAATGCATATTGCTCACTGGCAAGGTATCAGTAGTGGATGTCGTCGACAACTTAGGGTACGGACAAGACGGAGCGACGAGAGCGTCGCAAGCGTCGAGCCAAGCAACGCGCCGAAATCGGTCCTTTGCTTTCAAATGGAAGTGGCCATGTCAAAGCAGCGACCAAAGAGTGAAAATTTGATAGTAGCGACGACATCGATTCGAACCGATTTCCTTGCTCGACTGCTCGCAGCGCTAATGTATTTTGTTGTTGCAAAATGTGTTTCGATGGCATACAGTAAGTAGACGAATTGCATTAATGGGTTTTTCGTGGGTAATTCGAAATCTTGGGTACATTTTTTATGATTGAACGGTGCAGAATTGCACACAGTCAATTTGATTTCTACCAGTGATTAGGAAAATTTATGGATTTATATATATCAGCAGTCTATTGATTTCAATTTGGTGTATTGTGGTGAGAAAAACTCTTCATCCGACACTGAAGAACTCATTATTTTGACTGCCACTGTAAAATTTCGTTTACAATTTGGCGTCTCGTCGGGTCTACATGAACACAATTCAATGAGCTGTTCCATGCTTGACTCGACGCTATGCTCGACTCGACGCTCTCGTCGCTCCGTCTTGTCCGTACCCTTAGATTGGAAGAGACAGCAACTCTTCGAACTCCAAGCGATTAGTATCAAGGAAATGTTTCGATCAAAAGATATCCTAATCTACGCGATATCTCTTATGTGTCGACAAATGTGCTAATGAAGCGTTAATAACTGAAAATTTAATGACTTTGAAAATAATGAATTCTAATTAGCGTTATACATTTCCTTCTGACACATGAATGTGATTGATTAGACTCCCTTGTTACCTGTCCTCCACCAAATCATAACGGAGAGTTTAAATCATTCTTGGTGAGAAAAAAATCTTTCGTGAAGCCGTTTCTAGGCCGTTAATAACAAACGACAAATCGCAATAGATGAATTGTCTTCATCTACCAACAATCTAGCAAACAATCAGCCGTTAAGTATCCAAATCAAACTTATTACATATCATATTAATATTTCTGGGGAACAGTAAAATAAATGAATTTAAGGAGAAAAAAAACATCACAGAAATGAAAGTTTTAAATAATTTCAATGCACTTATTATGCGGATTTTTTGATAAACTATAAAACACATTCACTTGTCTAAAAATTGAAAGATCTATTTAATGAAACCCTATTGAAACCTTATTGAAACCCTAATTATTTGAACTATGCGCGTTGTGTTTTGTATATTTGATTATTCACAGTGCAAAAATACTGAGTTTTGGCGAATGGTTGGCTACTGGTGACGCCAATTAGGGTAATGTGACTTTATTACGACCTGGCCAAAAATATTTCTTACGTTTAGTGACCCGACTCCAAATTAATTGATCAGAGCTTGTTTGTTGTCTAGCTTTTGTTTTTGTTGCTTTATCAGCGTAAGAACAGCATTTATCTTCCGACACAGATTTATCTGGTTTAACAAATAACCGACCCAACGTCAATTACTCGTCAGTTACCGAAAATGCCTACTAATGAACAGCTCATCAAACACTGATGATCATTGCTTCACGTTTTTGCAGTAATTGATTGGCACATAATAAAAATGAAAATTAGACAGTTTTTTTATATATATATATATATATATATATATATATATATATATATATATATATATATATATATATATATATATATAAATTCAGTGACTATTTCTTGGGAACGCATCATCCGATTAAGCTGAAACTTTCAGTTTTTTGTGTATATGCAGAATAGGTCCAGGTTTCACCAAATGCTAATTATCTTTAACTCTTTAACTCTCGCGGCCATTTTAGTGATATTTTAGATATGCCTATTATTATATCCAAAAATAGTTTTCAAAAAAACTAAGTTTGCGAAATGGTGGCTTAAATGAGATCGGGAAAATTTTAAATTTTTTGAATTGCGATAACTTTTAACAGAGCTGTTGAATCATTTCAAAGCTTACAAGACATATTGACGGTACTAAGTTGTATACTTCGGTAGTTTTGTATGAACGTGCTGGCAGTCAAAAACTGGCAAAACCTTCAAGCCATCGACTCCCCCGAAATATTTCGCTTTTTAGGAATAAAGCAAACTCATATACAACTCTTATGCTTTGTCCACACAGTCAAAATAAAATTTTTGAATTTCCATATCGGACAAGAACGGTAACTCTTCCCCAAATGACCTATATTTTTAGCATCAAAAACTTCTGTTCACGGGAATATTCCATATTCGATTCAATATGCAGATACAGTTGAAATTTACAGAATGTATTGGTCTTAAGTAGGACCAGCTTTGATAGAACGGATTTTGAAGTTTGGGCAATTCTGTGCCAGTGGTGCCATCTTGAAAAATCACTAAGAAAAATAACTGCTTTTGGCCTTATAAATTCTGATTCACTCACCAGATTTTGACGAAATTCACACTGTAGCTGATTCCTACTTTGAACCACGTTTTGATAGAAATATGGTAATTGTAGTTTCTTAAATTTTGAAAATTTGCTCTATAGCTTCCAGTGCAGTCATGAAATCATAACGAAATTCATATGGAAAATTGAACTTATTGTACACAATACTCAACAGAAATCTAGTTGGAAAAAAATTATAGGATTGCCAGCTATGGCTACTTGTGTATCTTTTTGCATATCTTTAGAAAGCAATTTTATCATAAATTTTCAAAGCATAGTGGTTTTGTAGTGAAAATAAACAACATATATTACGATCTAGAAAATTTAAAGTTTTTGCGAATGGTAGCCCTAAATTTCTTTGTATCCCTATAACTTCCATCGCAGTCAGCGGATCAATACGAAATTCACAGAGTAGGCTGACTTCAACGTGGGGCAAATGTGAATTATGTTTGGCTTCGGCGCTAGCAAAGGGCTGCCAGCATGGGGCGTTTTTCTTATCTTCGTACCAACAAATGTTTAGATAAAGTATTCACATCGCGAACATTTGCAATGAAAATAAATAAGCAATGTTCAAATTTTCTAACGTTTGAGTATTTCTGGATGGCAACTCCAAACACCTTTCTATCGCTGTAACTTTCGATGAAGTCATCGAAATTAAATTGGCTTAGGGTCTATTATTACTTAGGGTGTCATTTAGTAGCTAGTGGTACAATCACGCAAATCCTCTTCTGCTCCTCGAACATTAGTGTTTCTAGAGGTTCTGATAAGCTAAGGTTTTTTTTTTGGAATGTCCGCGGTTTTGTTTCCTTTCACTTCTTAGCAGTTCTCCCAAAATGATAATTCTCTAACAATGGTCAGCTTACTTCAATCTTTTGTAATTACAAATGTCCGTAAGCTGGAAATGTCCGCCAGCTAGTAAACTCCTTGCTAAATATGCCGCTCGTCCAATCTTCTTTGTTAACAATTGGCTTCTTATTGCCCGTAACTCACTTCTATGCACATTGAATTGTCAGTTTACAATCACGTTGCCACTAGAGCAAGTAGTACCAGGTTTTTCATAGGGCAACATCCTGTTATAGATATCCATAAAACGCAGCTAGAATGCAATCATGGGTGCTATTATAGCATTGAATTAGTACAATTGCGCATGAGATACATATTTCCCCTCCTATAATGGTACGCGGTGGCAAACAGCTGTCTGTTACAGTTCGGAAAAAGGTCAATCTGCAAAAAATCCAAGTAAAGATTTTTTATTCCGGTATTTTTTTATTCCGGTATCAAAAGCTTTGTGCGTAAAGTTCATTATAAAATTGCTTGTACAAAAATAGTTTTCCTAGTTCAAAAGTCAAGTAAATTGGGTTTTTTTTTTTGGAATATTTAGCTAAATAGTTATATTATGTAAACTATTATTGCATCAACATTGTTCCTCGTAAGAGCAAAAAAAAAAAGATTTTGTGACCACATTCGAAATGATATTTCAGTGTTTTTCAGAAAAGGGTAAAAAATAAGAACTTTGCGTGAGTTTTAAATACGAGAAGGAATGCGCAAGATGTATCAAATGCAAAGAAATACATCATTTTTTCATCTTTTGAGTGGAGATAGTAGCGTTGAAAACAAAAACTCTGACCCAATTGGTTTTAATCCAACTATTTTAATCTGTTTTCGATAGAGCCGCAAAAAAACGAGACTAAGATCTAGAAAGTAGCCTCAAACCTGCATATTTTATTATTCTACCGAACCAAATGAGATTTAAACAGCTATTTTTGATCAAGCTTTTGGTTTGATCAGTGGTAAGCAAATGCCAAAAATTAAGAACTTGACGCCAACGAGTACAATAATAAATTCCGTTTAAGTATTTGCCCGTTATATCTTTTTGTTTTATCTTATAGTTCTATTCTTTTTATTTAAGCCAGATGGCGTTTCATCGTAACTTATTTATTTGATCAATACTGATGTAATTTCACAGCTGACGTTAATCTCACCTGCAATAAGTTATTTTATCATTGGATAGTAAATTATCCACATCCGATTAATATTGGAATACAGATATCGATTGCGGATCATCAAATGTAATTGAATTGATATAAATGAGTATTTCCGATTCAAAGATTATGGTATGTCTCTTTATGACCTTGTAATAATTCCGTGCAAGCATATCAACATGAAATATGACTTATGCAAAAAAGTAAAAGCTCATTCGACTGCGGATACTGTTTCTCGGTGGTAGTGTATTTATTTAAAAAGATGGTGCTGAAATATTTTGTAGCCTTAGCTATTGTTCTTTTGATCAGAAATGATCGGTTTGGTGTGTTGTCAAATGAAAACAGAAATACTTAACTCCATCATCTTTCATTTTCAGTTGAAGGAGTTGAAGGGAGCTTGATATGCTATCAGTGCAAAGACTGCAGCGAAACATCTGACGACCAAGCGAAAGAGTGTCCACCCCAAACGACAACACCAACTGAAGTAACATCAACTACTACTGAAGCAACAACTACTGAAGCAACAACTACTGAAGCAACAACTACAGAAGGTACAACACCTCCTGAGCCAGAAGAAGAGGAAACTATAAATCTATCGCTTCGTGCTACGTCTGATCTTGAGCCATATTGCTATGAAGAACATGTCAAAGGTAATTTAAACTTCAACTTACCTCCGGTGATGAGTTTACAAGTCCAGAAAATTGTGAAAACATTGAGCTGGTAATCTTTCAGATGCAACAGATAAAATAGTGGTCAATCGGGGCTGTGCATATGAAGAAGGTTATTGTGATGATCCAAAATATAAATATTGCGAACCATGTAAAGAAGATAGATGCAACTCCGGGAAAGCTCACAGAAATGGATATATCGAAATTTCAGCTCTTGTTGCTACAAACTTACTTTTTTCGACAGTTCTATCTGTTTTTAACTGGAAATAATTGAGTAAATATACAAAACAATTACCAGCATTGATCACTCATTTTTTAATGCGCATATACTTGAAAATCCAATATGCTTCATTCTAAAATCGATTAGAATCGCTCGTTAAATAGCTCAAGAAGCAGGTTCCAAGTTGATATTTGCAGTCATTGGTACTGAGACTGGGCAAGTGCATCATGTACTAAAAAGTTTTAGACAATACAAAAAACTTTAGCCCATAGAAACGTTTAAGTAGTGTTCGAAAAAAAAGCATAGGAAATTTCAATTGTTAGACAATTTAAACAATTGCTTCGTATATTCTCTATAATGTATTTATCGTATGAAAATTAAATCGCAGCAACTCTTGGTGCAACAACGACAAGATGACCAATTTTGGCTGCCCTTTGTCAGCATCAGCATCAAAAGTTTCTCAAATTTGTTTCATGTTGATACAAACTTACTCTGTGTCTTCGTTTTGATCCGATGTTGGAAGTAAAAGGAGAAGAAAGTGTTTGTTTTTGTTTGGTGATGTTGCAAGACAGTGCCACAGCTACAGGGTTGCCCACATCTTCAAATTGATTTATCAGACTTACGATCTGATGGTCCCCTTCTCGCGAATACATTGATAGGATGGCCAATACATGCATACAAATTTACATTTATTCAGTGAAGAGGAATAAAAAAGCTCGTTCAAAAAGTAGTACCAAGCTAGCGCCCAACGTGGGAGCATTTAGCGTTTTCTCGTATTTAATCTTGCGTAGCATACACAGAGCCACATACCCTCACAAGAATTGATTTTATTGCAATAACTGACGTACAATCAAAGGCACTCTTCGGTATTATTCAGTACCCCGATCGTCACCCGTCAGTTCTTGCTCCTGCAATAGGTAATTTCACCACCGCCAATCCATGTTTTATAGGGAGAATGACGAAGACGTCTTTACACTCATCGATGCCATCATAATCTAGGAGAATTGTGTTAATATACCAATTGAATTGCAAATGCTTTCGGAAAAGTAGGCAACTACCTGTTTAAAAGATGCAAAACCAGATTCGCGACATGGAATGATACACTTGTTGTATTGAGAAGCACATACGATAAGCATGTGTCACCCCACAATATTTATAGAAAGTTATTTGAAACGGAACAAGTTTGAAGAGTGTACTAGACTGACAGACACTGAGGAAGCGGGCAGATTACTATCGAATGATCGATATCTGTCAAGAAGTTGAAATGAATTTAGATTCGTAAGCAAAAAAATTGTATTTAATATAAGGGGCATTTCACGTGAAACGGACAACGAAAAAAAAGTCGAGGTTCTGGGTTTCTTTCATATTGTGCATAATTTTACTTCTAGAGAATATGAACGTGGACACATAATTTTTTTCCTATGAGGTTTAGTTTCCGTGCTATGGATTTTTGAATAATTGACAAAATGGATGAAATGTTTTTTTTTGGAAGCCGATTCGGAGATTCGAAAAAAAATCTGAAAAACATTAAACATAATAATTGGTATAGAAAATTAGCTTTTGTTTTTAATTTTGTAATCAGATTTGAAAACAAATTTTTTCCCCTATGTAAAATCGGAAGTCAACCCTACAACTCGTTATTTGAATAATTTGGACCAGGATAATTTTGTTTATTTTTATATCAAAACAAAACTTAAAGTGTACTTATTTTATGATAAAATTTAAGAATGGGATGGCCAGTAGTTTAGCAGGTAGGTAAATTTCAATGCATAAAAGTCGTATGAAGCGTAATATCGAGAGCTTGCTTGGGACTTACAAGTTAAATTTGTATAAGCCAGGAAGTGGTGAGCATTCCTGTCATTTGAAGCATGGCCGGTAAAATTCTATCTGGACCTAGAAGCGCGAAGCGCTTGTAGGAGTTTATTGTCCAGACTAGGTGCGTTGTCAAAAGAAAACAGAAACACTTAACTCCACAGGGGCGGAAATGCCACTAGGCCCGGTAGGCCCGGGCCTAGGGCGGCAAATTATGGGGGCGGCAAATTTTCGATTTTTTTGGGGCAGCAACTTTTTGATTTTTTGTTTTTGGACGGCTTTTTTTCTGTCATATATGTACATATGTATATCTGAGTTGAATGAGCCTAACAAAAATTTACCCTGATGATTTTTTTCGGACATAAAAGAGGTAAAGGTAAAGGACCAAAGAATCGGAAAAATACCTAAAAAGTACCTAGAAAGTATCTGAAAATGCCTAAAAAGAGCCTAAAAAGACCTAAAATATCCTAAAAAGAACCCAAATAATACCTCTTCGATTTAGGAAAGCTTATCATAGGTAAATATTTGCGTGCATTGATTTTTCAGAGAATTTTTTGTTTATTATTATAGTACAGGGTATATCAACTACATGCGAATCTCTTTATTTTTGACGTGTTTTTTCAAATGGTACTTCATTACTGAAATTAATTTTTATATAAACAATTCTATGAAATGAAATCTAGAACATCATAGGTCAAAATATTTCGAGTTCATCCTTACATCATATACATACATATCAAACATTAATTTACAGTAGTCGAGTTCATAGTTGATCTCCAGTCAAGTGCGGAAGCAAACTTTGAACGGAATAGTAAACTTACTTATAAAAATATGAGCGAAGACGTTGGAATTACATATATGCGATGTAAAAATGTATACGGTTTTGGACTGTTAAAAATTGGTATTTTTGGATTGTGTTTTAAAAATTGATTCTTTTGGATTCTTTTTTTTAAAAATTGGTATTTTTGGATTCTTTTTAATAATTATTTGTGTGGCAAGGGCGCAATAATAAGGAATTTTCACGAACGAACCGCTCTGATATTCCTTTTTTGTGAGCTCGGGCACAACGAAAAACAATGAAGAATTCTAGGGAATCGGAAAAAAATCGCGCATTGTTACATATAATTCACGAAAAGGGCGGCAAATATTTCTGAGGCCTAGGGCGGCGAAATGGTCAAATCCGCCCCTGTAACTCCATCATCTTTCATTTTCAGTTGAAGGGAACTTGATATGCTACCAGTGCAAAGACGGCAGCGAGATATCTGACGACAAAGCGAAAGAGTGTCAACCCCAAATGATAGCACCAACTGAAGCAACATCAACTACTACTGAAGTAACAACTCCAGAAGGTACGACAACTCCTGAGCCAGAAGAAAAGAAAACTATTGCTTCGTACTACTTCTGATTTTGAGCCATATTGCTATGAAGAACATGTCAAAGGTAATCTAATTTTCAACTTACCTTCAATGAAATAAACTACTTTTAATGTCATGCATGTTGGACACCTGCTTACCAGTGAAAAGGATGGAATAATCCAGGTAGCCCAGAAAATGAGTATCTACGAAGATCCCCAGCGTTTTCGAGCTTTTGTTTGTTCATTCCCCATCCAGCTTATATACCAGACTAAGCGTTTAGAGAGCAGATTTCGTACAGCTCTTTCCAAGAGCTCTATCGTACAGCTCTTTCCAAGAGCTCCATCCCTTATTTCCAATTTAAAAAGCCTAAGGACGTTCCTGTATTCGCTCTATTTTACAAACATAGCTTTCCGAAACTTGGTATAAAATGATCATTTAACATTACTTGAACTTCAGCCGTTGTCCAGTCACCATTTGTTCCTAGATCAGTGTTTCCTGTTGAAACCATATATTTGAAATTTTTGAGGTCATCTGCGTTATTTTTCCCTTGACACACGGCACTCGAAAACGTTTGTAGTGCTATTTGCAATGTCTTCTTTTTCTTCTGCATCAATCCAATTCATCTTTCAAAATAGCTTAAAGCAACAAAATCGGCAACATGTTTTTGGAATTTTTTGTATGTTGATTGTAAATAAATAAATAAATAAATTCAAACACTATGCACTTTTTTTTTTACAAAGAAGTTACATTAAAATCAAATTCAATTGTACATTATCACTATTAATATTTCAAACAAAGTATAAAACCTACTTCTAAAATCTATTAAGAGATTAATTAAAAAGGTGGAACAGATGATATTTGGCTCATATTTTATTTCAGTCTTTCACCAGTTTCGATCCATTTTTTTCCATCGTATCTTTTCCTTTATAATCAGAGTATCTGTTCTTCCGGCAAGTTGTAACCTGAGAGGTTTTCTTTAATTCTATACACCATCCATTCCATTGACAGGTTTCGTTATCTAAGAGAATCAAGAAAATATTGATATTTCATGCTAATCTATCCAAATAATGGAATAAAATGAAACGAAAGGGTGATTTTTCAGTAAAACGAAGAGAAAAAAGTTAGTTGGAGCCACCTTAAACTCAAAATACAATCTGAAAACATATACATTCATTAAATATGTGCTGGTTAGCTAAGAAAGTAATGTACTTGGAAGTTAATTTGAACAATCCGAAATTATTAGTTGAAAAGAAAAGGTGCTAAGAATCAAGGCGTGCTATTATTACTTTCCATAAATAAAATTTCACTTCAATACAGAGTGGGTAGTCCACCAAACTGGCAAAAACTATATAAATCAGAAGAAATTTGTTAGTTCTAGTAGTACATATTACATTATATTTTAGAATTATTAAGTTATGTTAGCAAAGCAGAACATTAATACCTAAAACTAGATAACAGTATTTTTATTCAATTCCTCTTTTTTAACAACAACACATTCACATTTCGATAAAATAAATATTATAAACTCTAAAATAATATCATAATAAAAAACATTGCAACATAAATCAGTGTTCTAAAATCACTCCCGCATGCATATTGTATTAGCAAATTCAAATTGAATAGATCCGAGCTGATTAAAAATTTAATAAAAGCGTAGGACTGTTGTTTACGAGATTCAATTGTTATTAATTAATTGGTAATCTATTTGTGAGTTCTTCCTGTTAAACATTCCGTTTTCCATGAAAAATGACTGATAAGTAATATCGTTCAGGCAGAATGACTGAGTGTTAGTCGTTTCGATTTTTGCTTCTTAAACTATTACTACTGCATGACTCTCTTACTTTGAAACATTTTATATGAAAATGATCGCACATTTCCCGCACCTGAAATCGACAAAAATTTGATATTTATAAAATAACGCGAAGAAATTGATGTTGATAACACAATGGAATAAAATTCAAATGACAAATAGTCTCAAAACCATTTTGCAATATGTGAATTTTGTCATTTGAGTTTCATTCGATGTTTCATTTTGCAATATGTGAATTTTGTCATTTGAGTTTCATTCGATGTTTCATTTTTGTAAGTATAAAATATCAGTCTCACAATTCCATGGCCGTAATGAAGCTGTGCGATAGTTATGGTTATTGTCAGGACATAGATCAGCCATCGCTCAAAATTAGCAGAAATAGGAGCGAATCCTAAGAGCACATCAATAGGTACGCAAGACATGATCGCTGCAAAACATAATGGCCACATCAGGACATTCCAGCCATCTGTTCGAGTATCTGACATTTGTGCTACAATCAAACGGCACTACAATATAAAAAAATTTATCAATATTTCCAAATAGAATGAATATTTTTTTGTTAATAAACTACCGATATATTCGAAAATACCGTTCCGAAAAGAATAAACATTATTCTTGGTTCCAAGTCTAAAATATGATTGCGTGAAAACCACACCCAAAGTGTTGTGATTATAAACAGCGAAACAAAGGGATACAAAGGACGTAGCGCCTCTAATATAGGACGCATCTTCCCTGTACGTTTCCGGTAAGAGCTGAAAAATATTTCATTAAGTAAGAAGAGATAAAAGCTCGGAAAATCATTTTTCACTTACTTGAAAATATTCTTTATAATTATTGGATGGTTTGTTACAATACCCGACGCAATAAGTACAAATTCAAATACTCGGGCCGGTGGAACTCCATATGGAAGTCGCTGTCTCCAGATTTCTGGTCCAAAGCACCAGCTAATGATCAGAGTGAATGTGACACCCTACAACGAAAGCAGTTTGAATTCGACACATTCCATGAATAAACAAATGAAAACTTGCCCACATCGTAAAGTCATAGCCCCATGGCAAGAACATGAAACCGGTATTGTATTTTTCAAAATGACTTAAGTAGAAATTCAAAAAAACATTCCATATAACGAAAAACATTCGAATCGGCGGTAAGTCATGCGTTCCAAAGAGCGAAAACATATAGATCGGTACAAAGACAGAAGAATATGAGTCCAACCCATGATCGAATAATTCACCTAGAGGACCACTGGTCCCTGTACGACGTGCTTGCTTACCGTCAATTCCATCTGGAATAGAATTGTTTTTCAAAAAATTCGGTCATATTCTAGATACCTTAAACTTCATAGCAACTTACCTAAAGTATACGCCATGAATATGTTGATAGCTGCCAGAAGCCACACCCAGCTAGGAACAGTGTTCTTATCACCATTAGCTGCCTCGAATCCCCAATCGTAATAAGCGATAAGAAGAAAATTCACAACTGTTAAGAGGAACCCGCTGAATGTCAAAAGATTTGGAGCGACCCACGATGGAACCAGCTGAAAATCATATACTGTAGTAATTTACACATTTGTAATACATGCATGTATCAGGTTTACCTTGACGCATTCATTCCAAAATGGATGCATAATGTAGACACTGAGGAAATTCGTATCGATGCTATTATACTATAAAAGAAAAAAAACATTAAAGACATATACACATCTTAAATAACTCAAATAAACAATTGTCGGTACTATATAAAAAGTATTTCGAATAAGAGTCTGGCATAAGACGAAGGTTTCCCAACCCAAAACAATTTCCAATAGTCGTACAAAATAAATTCGACGTCTTAGCGTTATGATACCTGGAACAAAAAACTGTTGCAGCTTGTCAGCAATAAAACTAGGTTTAGATACTAGCAAACCTATGAAGCACAAAACTAGATGGTCCTTGATCTTGGATTCAAATATCCAAACTGAATTGTGATGACCAATATAAATCGAACTTATAGCTAATAGAAATATCAAGCAATTGACTCCGCGTCGCAATACCTTGGAACTCATATCAACAGAATTACTGTTGCAAATCGCATTAGAGACTTGACTCATCTCTCGAATTTATCTCTGAGCAATTGATGAGAACATAGGCCAAATTTCACATTGCGATAGCTTCAGATAAAATCAGCAGGTTGTCCCGAAATTTACAGAAAGTATTAATATGAGGATGAAATACGCGTGTGTAGTTTTTGACGAATGAATGGGCAAACCTGACGCTACGCAGGTATTTAAACAGAAAACTTTCAAATCAATTTACGAAAGAGCCAACTGCACTAATATCCAGCAAATTCGCAAAGTTTCCCATTTCCAAGTCTGACCCCAGAAAAACTCAGCAGCCCGTTAATGACCAAACTAATAGCACACTAGTCTACTCGAATGTCAACTAGTGCTCTTCAGGCACTTTTCTGCCACCTTTTCACGGGCTCACGAACCTCGAAAGTCACCTAATAAACGTCCCTCTGGCGCGGTGGCCAGTAAGAATCAAATGTCCCCCCAACGTACAACAAAGAATATCAAAGAGCACGCTGTTTCTTAGCCCTGCAAGGTCTGCATAGCAAGTCGATAGAAATTAGCTTTGGCTGTCGTTTCGACGGTAACGCGGGTAGCTGCAAAGGGTTAGTTCGGGTCCTCTACCTGCGGTGAATAGCATGAGCTCGGGCAAAGAAGTTAGAATGGTAACATATAAAGGCCAACGTTCGGTCAATTTCTGCAAGTAGTCAATCTCCAAAATGAAGGAACTTTAAGCCATAATTCCAAATTAAACGTGATCAGCCGGCCTAGATGCTGAGCATATAATTTCTTGTTTTCATTCTGATCTAGAAAGAAATCTGAATATTGCTAGGATTTTCAACGCTGCTCTGAAAAGCTGTCGAAATTGATGAGCCTATGGGCAGCATTGGTACACAAAAAATAGCTTTTGTGAGCCGTTTATTTTATATATTGTTTTACTTATTCAGGATTACTGAATACCAAAGCCCAAACATTTTATATTAAAGAAATATGTATGAAATAAATATTTGTTTTAAATTAGCTCCTAATTTAAAATTATGACTGATATAAAAAAAAAACTTGACTTAAAGTAAACCAGTTATAAACTATTTATTATCATTATTTATTTTTTCAACAAAACATTCAACAATTTAATCCAGAATTTTTCTTCATCTTTTATCTTTTTCAACACGCTGTAAAACTCAATCAAAATTTTGGTCCTGCAGAATCTCTCTAATTTAAGAGCTGGATGAGAGGTTTCAAGCAAAAGTTGCAGTCATTCACATGATAAATGGCTTCGCGTCACATCATTGGATCACCAAAAGGCAATGAAGGTTTTTTTTTGTTTGATAAAACTCGCAGGAAAAGTGCTGCAGCTGAAATGTGGTACCCAGGATTCGTCCCCTAAACGCTGATTTATTGGGCGTCTTTGGCTACTACTTTGCCACATATGTAGCAAAGATTGTCTGCACTATTAACACAATTACGTGGCATAAAAAAAATTCTAGACTTTTCGTCCAAAATATGTTTTAACCTTTCAACTGGCAAATAAAACACAGATAGCATCAAGCATAACTAACGATTAATTAATAATACTAAATATTTTGAGCTCTATCAAAACACACCCTTTTATAAATTAAATATGGTATAAATGAACAATAAGAGTTAACTATTAATTTTAAGTTCTATATTTAGACCACTACAGATTCTGTTTACTAAGCAGAATATTCTACTCAGGCACAACAAAAGTCCGCTGAACAAAATAATCAGTGTAAAAAGCCGAAGTTTATGGCGACCGCTCCAGAGCGTTACTCAGTATTTCAAAGAAAAGGCCAAAGGGTGTCTCACTTAGGCTGTTATTGAAGAAGCACTTAAGCACTTAAGAAGCACTCTTCCTCACAAATGAATACGCACTGGCGTTTTAAACAAGTACGGGTTATATCTTAAATCTGCCAAGCTTGACGGCTCAAACAGCGAAGATGACCATAACTTATTCATCACGCATGTGAGGGTGATTCAGATGTGGAATCTCTTGACTCGATCCTAGTTAGTAATAATGAGGGAGCTTCAAGCCAACCTTACCCATTTTAAAATACGTAAAGCTACCCTCTCCGCCTTTCTACGACAAGGGAGGAGTTTATATAAATAATATTAATATTGGATTGTTGGCAACTGGATTTGCAGGCTAGGTACCATTGGAAAAAAGAATAATAGCACCCGGTGTCTTGGAAAATTCCAAGTCTGTATTTTTGTCAAGAATATAATTAATGTCCTTGTCTATCACAATTTCTACGATGAAGATTATTGTTGCAGTAAAAATAGATCGAAGATCATGCTGGTTTGTTTCTTGTACATGATTATGTACTATTGTACTATTCTCTCGGTCACGTGTTGAACAACATCGTGGCTGCAGACACAAAAATTGGTGTGCTTCTTACTCTCGGAGCTGCCTCTACCGCTCGGAGCTGCCTGTATGAATTAAGGTGGGAGGACGAAGTCAGCTCCAGCACACAATTGACCTTCTAGAGATATATATGTAAGAATTGTATATAATAATTATTACATTCTACTTAATGAGAATTTTATTAAGATGAAGACACGAAAAAGAAAGGAATCGTTTTCAATGAATATCAAATTAGTGACAAAAACCCTCACATAATTAATTTTCTAAAACTTAACAGCCAGACCAAGAGCTAACTTTTTACTAGGTGTGACAGAATCGCATACCTGTGCATGAAAAATTTATATTCTTATGCTGTAAACACATAACAGCGGCATTGCGGCAGCGGCGCCACAGGAGGAGGCGTGAATGCCGCAGTTGAATTTTGTGCCAACCAAGGCACCAACCAAATCCATTTTTTTTCTTTTGTATTTCTAAATCCTGTTGTACGAGGATTAGGTTGGCTTATCACAATACATATCAGCCATCGCTTTTCTATTCCACCAGAACATTCAACCTTATTCAAACAGAGTTAATTCAACGTAGTGGTGATGCCAACCTAATTAGAAATTTGGCAAATTCTGCCGCTGCGGCAAATTTGGCCGCAGCCATTGTGTGCGTTACCATACAAAACAGTGCATTCTAATTTTTTGACAGCACTTTGCCGCAGTGGAAAACTCTGTATTGTGAAACATACCCTCAGAAAAATTTCATCACTTAACATATTTTTAGAATCACTTTAAATCAAAAGTTGAAACACTTTTAAATCAAAAGGGAATCTTATTTGAATTCCCCTTTATTATAAACATTTTATTTTCAAATCAAAATGTTTCATCATTGAATGAAAAATAAAACATTAAAACAAGCAAGACTCACTTTGATACAACGTTGACTCACTTTGATACAGCGTTATTGAAATGAAGTGAGATTATTTGAATTAAAAAGAAACGTATATGGCGCCAAATCATATTTGAACAAATATTGATTTGAAAATAAAATTTTTATAATAAAGTGGAATTCAAATAAGATTCCCTTTTGATTTAAAAGTGTTTCAACTTTTGATTTAAAGTGATTCTAAAAAAATGTTAAGTGATGAAATTTTTCTGAGTGTATTAGCCCTCAAAATTAACCTTTATTTGAATTCGTATTTGAAGTCATCTAAAACAGCTACAAAATATGTAGTAATCAATAGTGTAATTGCTGCGCATGCGTTTGACTTACAACTAACTTGTTTTTTTTTTGCATGTGCTCAATATCAGCTATCTGACAAAAATAATGGAACTTTTTTTTTTACCACGCATCACACTTTTCATAATCACTCACAATACATTTTCAATCTATCACAAATGACCTTTGCGAACCATCTTATCAACATAGAGACGAAGTCAAGAAACTTCAACGTGAACATTACTGGCTTATCATTACGTGGCGTAACTTGGAAGTGTTACCGCTTATAGAAAAAAACGTTATCTTCAAATGTTAGCAATGGGTTTACTTATGAATGGGTTATATTGGCACGTTCAGTGCAGATATTACTGTGCTGATACCACCTAGTTTATATACATAAGCTATGAAAATTTTGACTTGAATTTCTTCCTAAAATTATTGTTTACGCTTTTCTGCACGTACAGCTGAGGAAACTTTAGTAAAAAAAATGAAATCTTCGTGCATCTGCTTATCTCGAATTTTATCTACACTGGCCTGCATTGCGACAGGATTCTGCGATGATTTGTTGTCGGTGTGCAAAAACTGATAAGTAGATTACAGCGAATGCTAAAAGACGTAATTACGAAAGTAGATTTAAGATTTTTTGAAATATTTTGAAATGTGATTCAGTTAATTTTTTTTAGTTAGTTAGATTCGTTTGAAATACATTCGCTGTGTATCAACTAGCATCTCTTCCATCGCGAAAAATTTCAAACGCAAAATGCTTATCAAGAACTCAAATCTGTTCATACCTATTCAGATCTGCTTAAAATTTCGGCCCAAAACAACCTGTGAAATTAAATTTGATTCGATGATTCATTCGAGAGTTTACCCGAAAATAGGTTATTTGGAGAAGGGTTGCCGGTCTTGTGGACTGGAAAATTTAAAAGAAATATATTTAACTGTGTAAACAAAGGGCTGAATTTATCAGATGATTGCTGTTTTCCCGAAGGAAAAAAAAACGAAAAAAGTGCAGGAAACTCGATGATTTGAAGAATATTTTTTACATGCTTGTTTTAGCTACAGGGTTACCCGCACATTAATAAAATATCCCTTAAGTTTATGAAATGATAAAATTTAATAAGTATTGTGAATTTAGTATTGATCAAATGTTTCTGTCAGAAGTTATAAAAAAAAATCTTTGACCAATTTTGAACACTATGCACCTACAAAGGGTTGAAAATTTCCAAAGCGTTTTAAAACATTACCAATGTTTATTTTTCATGGTTTTTTTATGCAGATACACTTTCCATAGAAAAGTAGCGGCACCTGGAACTTTACTCAACTGCCCAGCGCCGACAAGGGGTTAAAAGTATCTTCAAGTTAGCTTAGCTCAAACCTTACTTGCATTACCTACTCCAGAGGTAATTTCACTGAGTCGTAGTTTGATCGAGCTGAAACTTTCAGAAGGTGCACATATAGGGTGATTAATTATGAGGTTTGGTTTTTAATCTCAAATAAAAGGCATAAAGTTGAATTCTATAGTAAAATTTATTGTGAGTTGAAAGAACAATCTATGAAATTAATTTTTTAAATATTATATCATCTAAATCCTGAGTCCCTGAATCCCATCCTGAGGGTCCAATGTCAGACAACGCGTTCCAACATAGCGACCGGTATCTCGCGAATGACACGAGTAATGTTGGCTTCCAAAGCGTCGATTGAAGCTGGCTTATCCCCGAAGACCAGAGACTATAGTGTAACCAAAAAGAAAATAATCTAAAGGTGTGATATCACACGATGTGGGCGTCAAAACGTGGAATCAGGCTCTTACCAAAATGATTTCTCAATAAGTCCATTGTTTCTCTCGCTGTACCAAAGTTCACCGATACCACGGGCTTCAATTTCAGGTAGCAAAAAATCCGTTATCATGGTGCGATAGCGGTCGCCATTGATGGTCACGTTCTGACCGGCCTCATTTTAAAAGAAATAAGGACCGATGATTCCACCGGCCCGTAAATCATACCAAACTGTGCATTTTTTCGCGATAAAACAATATTTGACTATTTGACACAATTTGGATACGTTGTTGGGGTGTAAGTCTTTCCATGATGATTTGTAAAACAATACTGAATAAAAATTACATTACAGTTTGACAGGAGTCACGCGTGATATGTCAAAAAAACCCTATTGAAAATTAAACCTCATAATGAACCATCCTGTATATCAGAAATAGCTCCATGTCATATCAAAGTTTGGTATTGGCAGATATTTTAGTGAATTTCCAGGTGGGATTTGTTTGTTACTTTTTTTTCTTCCTTTTTTAAGCATGCAGCAACCGCCGCCATATCTACTTACTGCCAAACAAGGATTTCACCATTTATGTTTAGTACTAATCTATTTTTTTTTAGTACTCATGTAGTTTAGTGGATACAGCACTAGCTTCTAAGATGTGAGGTCGCTGATTTTAATCTAGGTTCGGAAGCGGGATCGTGCACCGAGCTTTGACTTCACCTAGCTCTGAATAGGTACCAGAGCTCAATCAGGGATAAAAAGAGTCGTGGAACTAATCACTCCACACTCATATGCATTGATTGTAAATTTGTTAACGAAACTTCAGCTTCAGCCCCTTGACAGCTGAATATATTTAAATTTTTTCACACAAATATCGATATTTACAGTATGTCGAGGGTATCGTTTAGCCCGGTTGACATTGCGGAGGAGGATATATGACTTTCGAAATATCGATATCTTTGAAGGAATTGTAATATATTTAGCTTATAAGGGAGAAATTCATTCTAATCACGAATAAGTGTAATTGAATCTTGAACGGCCAGTATTATTTACTGGTTACAGAAACAAGTCACAGCAAAGAGGAACTCAAAGCTACATCGTTTCGTTGGAACAAGGGAATATGAGAAAAGAGCGCAAACATTGATCCTGGCTTTCAAGCATTTACATCAAAATAGCATGCCTGGCAGAGTATGTTGTGTGTGTTAGTGTTTGAGAACTAGCACCATTAAAGGTAAAAATAGGTGATTCAGTGAGCATATAACTGTTTTAAGGCTCAAAATTATGCCTTCTAAAGACGAGGCGTTTCTAGCTGCTGAACAATCTACAAAGCCTAAGAACCCTTCTTCGGCTGTTAATTGCTTCGTACTCTTTTAATTCATCGGCGATGTCTTTATTAGCTCATTTTGTGATCTTCCACAACAATAGCTCGTAGCCCTGTTATTAAAATGTTTTACTAAATCCGAATTATGCTTCGACAACAATTCATAAAATTTCAAAAAGTTTCCGCGGTTATCTCTGACACCATTTTCGGCATGTCCCCTAAAAAGATTGACGACTGAGACACATCGTAAAGTCAATCACCTTTTAAAAATAATCTCGGCTCATCTTGACAATACTTCTAGACTATTTATGCACTTTTTCACTTGCTGCTTGCCTGCCACTATTATAAGCATTGTATACCGTATGTCCTTGAATGCATTTTCCATAAGTTTTACAGCTTTCACAATTGAGCACTAAGCACTTCCGCAAGTTTCTTCCATTTATTGAATCCAACCACAATAACCAAAGAGGCGAAAACTCAAGAGTCTGCGGCAGGAAAGAATTATTTTTCTGACAGGAATCAAAGCTATTTTTCTGGGAGAGGTGCCCCTTACCTTGCCAAAGTTATCGCGGAACTACTCTACTTTTACTAACCCTTTGCAAGACGAAACTCGAATGCATATATTTGATTTTTATGCTGGTTCCATTCATAATGTTATTTTTAGTTCATTAATCATTCAATTGTTTCTGAGTTTTTTTTGCTGTTTTTTTTTTTACTTTTCTTTTGATATTGAATAGCCGTTTTGTTGCTAAGACAATTTTTCATTTATTAGACCATCTGGCGAGTATTGAATGCCTGTAATGCTTTTGACCATAAGATCAGAAAATTCGATGGTACAGTCGTTCCAGAAAATCAAGCGTACGGGAAACTTGGAACTACTAATCCTCAGACGATAACCTACTACATAAAACCATCAGCAGAAACTAAAAATAAAAACAAATCAACGAATACGTAACGCTTAATAATTTGCGTTTCTGTCCGGGTCTAAAACGTGGAATAATCCAAATCCTAACACCACACCACTTAGTTTTTATTATGTTTATTTAATCAACCAGTTGATATGAGCCATAATTTTCATTAAGTTTTTAAGCTATGCGCATACATATATTCGCAGGAGATGTAGATATTCCTTATCATCGTATCGTTTTACACCTATCAGTATCATACATTAATGCGTTTTCAGTGTAGATAAGTTGTTAAAAAAAATCACCTAGAAAACCCCATGAAAATTTTTCACCATTCGTAGCTTGCTAAGATAGTTCAAAGACTAAGTTGTACGTCAGCATTAAACGTCGCTATTATCAAAGTTCAATGAAACGCCTACTTCAGCCATGCCACATTTTTTGTTTGCCCCAAAAGCACTGAGTTGTGATGCAAATCAAAGCAAAAAACAATTCTATTCTAGATTGTGGACTGTAAAGCCGCTGTCGCAATCAGCTCCGCAACGCCACAGTTATATCTCTTATCAGTGCTCAAACATTCCAGTACACAAAACGAGGGATTAATTCAAGAATCGACCGACGTGTGGGTCAAGGTCTCCCGAACATCAACCATTCGATTCTAATGCTTCACGAAATCGAGTGCATTTCCTATCCGGATGTGGTCAATCAGCTTATCCAGACTGTCGTCTTGAAAGCATCGTTTTCTCATCCCTACGGCTAATTTAAATCTTTGACCAGAAATTTTTAAATCACTCACCTTATAGCGTTCGAAACCCTTTAAGTGGGTCTCGGTTAAATATTTCATGCTTAGCATTTTTCCGGTTTAAATTGAACACTATTGTCAGTTGGACGGATCGGTGCTTCTTCACGCTTCGTTAATTTTCAATTATAATAAATTCCACATGCACTCGAACCTAGGTTGATTGAAAACGCGTGTAACTCTTTACAGAAAGTGCGAGTTCGATACAAACATGTTGAACGACTCCCCTGTTGCCCGTTCGGACTACCATGCAACTTAACTAAAGTAACAACAATAACGCAGGTTTTTGCACTCGCGGCACAGCTGTACTGCAACTTGACGCTTTTCAAATAACTTTATCCGAACAGTGGAGAAGCGGGCAGTACTCGTAATCGAGGGGCTAATACACAGATTAAGGTTTAATTCGCGAATAAAGAACATTTATGTGTAACTCTATCTTGACGATTGTGATAATCTCAAGCAGCTATGATATTTTTAACTGGCTTGGATATTGGACATGGCTCTATCATGGTTAGTTAAAGGTGGCACTTTAAGTACTTGGATCATACGATATTTACTACAGAAACGATAGTCATCCGACGCAGTTAATAACTGAACTAAAGCCCGTGTAATTTCAACGCTAACTACGAGCAGCTAGCGAGTCCAAATAGTCTTGCTATCACCGTACAAAACGCTCACGACTCACGCTATTTCGAGTCTTATCATTTCATCAAGCGCTTATTGTCGAATAGGTTGTAATCGCGTCACATCTTCAACAAGTGTAGCTGGTAGTTTAGACTGAACTGAACCTAGTATTCTTATAAACAACCACTGAATCGTAAGGAAGTTCCGAGTTCTCTGTGAGCAGTCTGAAAATGCATAGAAGTCTATTACGGGTATGAGTATCACTAGATTGAATTCAATATTGTATATTGCGTAGAGATAGCAGTATGATGGAGTCTTCCGTCGTATGGTAGAGCTCGCTTCAAGCGGCAGAGGAGATATAAAAATAGCTTTGAAGTCAAATATCGCTTTGCTTAAATAATCAGGACATATAATTCACTTTCCCTAGATTAGTTTTTTTTAAATATTCACAATATTAATAAATTTAGAAGAATGATTTTGAATGTTAATTTGCTTCTGTCAATTAGTCATTTATTTTTACAATTGAAGCTTTGTGGCAGATATACGCTATGATATTGTGGACAGGACGGCAAAAATCTGATCGCAGTTTAACATATCTACGCCAGTTAGGCTTATTATTTAGCAAAAGTTTTAGAATCTGACTCAAGATAATATTACGATGGTGTCAGTGACAGTCCAATCCAATGCATCTTTGGTCGTCTTCATTACCACAACAAGGTCAACATTGATATAGCGTGAAATTCACCATGCCTGACAGTTTTGATATCGAACTAGTCACTCCCAACTTCATATGTAACTGGAAGTACCATGTCAACCTGAGCCCTTCGGGACTATCGCGTGTCATTCACCATGTTTTACTTTTAAGCTCTAATTAAGGCATAATGCACAAAAAACCAAAACTACTCTAACTGTCTCGGCCTGTGCCTAGATAACGTAGTAAGCCTAGTAAAATATTGGAACTTCAATCTTCCTTGGGCATCTTCTGCCTCAAGCTCTGCCTTTTCATACGAAATTTCACGAGGAATTTGATTCGGCACAAATTTAGCTTGAAAATAAGCAAGAGTTGCTTTCGGAATTGAAATGCCGATGAAATTGACACATTTCTCCAATCATTTGACGCCAATTTTGTATGTGCAGTTCATTCTTTCACACTGAATCGTGCAAATGTCTTTTCAATAACAAAATCGGTCGAAAATTGAAATTTTTGACACCCGCCACCCATAGAGTGGTGAGGTGGTACAATAAGCTTTAATATATCATTAATTTGTTTTACATACAGCCAATTTGTCGAATTTGAATTGTCATGCAAAACTCATTTTGTATTGCCCTCTGTTGGGGGTTTAAAGCCATAGTAATTCTATTTTTCAAGAAATGCCCGATTGCACATGCGGAGTAATTTCGCAAACAATTCGCCTTTGGAGGAGTCTTCTTTTGCTGCTTTGTTTCATCTAGGCGTTTTGCGGAAGGCATTGCTGCAAAAACAGCTTGCTTACTGAATACTATTGCAAAATATAGTGTCCATAAACTTTTACTAAAGTTTTCTCAATGTAATTTGAAACAAAATTGGCAAAAGAAACTTTAAATTTCGTGAACAACGCTCAATTAATCTTCGATGCAAACATTCGAATGTCATACATAGCTCATACTGACTTACCCACTTTTCGATTTTTCAACAAAGTGCCGTTACTTTCCTCAGTTTTACTATCGATCATTACTCATTCTTAACAATTCCGAAAATAGGGAGACAATGATTTTCTTAGAATTATTCTAAAGAGGGGAGCACAATTTATGAAACATTTTCAGAGGGACTCATACGAATGTCTACCAGTGTAGGAACTTACTTGAATGTAAAACTCAGTTTCTTACCAGGTGTTATCGATGACCAATCGATTGTAAAATAACGGTGATCTTTGAACATGACATTCTTGCAAAAAAATTTCGACTTATAAAAATATGTCGATTATTCTTCGGTTTTTACGGTTCTTATAAATCAAATATTCGCCTTTCTTATCTTCACATGGCCACAACGCCTAGTTTTTGGTTTTCATCCTTAATATTTTGATCAAGTATCAGCATGATCATTAACAGTTACTGAAACAGTTACTGAAAGCCATCCATAACGTTGCGTAACGGTACAATACATTGACCTAGAACTAACTGTGAAATTATTCACGTTTCCGTTGTTGACACAATATATAGATCAAAATACGATTACGACAATACGACAAAGCAAACTACTTAAAATATACATAAATAAAATAGAAGCTGAAATAAATGACTTTAATAATTAAATAAATTAAAATTTAATTTGCATAAACATACAACAATGATAAACCATTTACTTTGAAGTATCATAGATCTGGTCAAGAGAGATTCACCTCTGGTTCGTCGTCTAAATCAGACCACTCCTCGGAATCTATATACTTCACAACACCGCATTGCGCATCAATGTAATAGTTATTGCACTTATCGCTAAAACAAGACGAACACATATTTGAATCGTTACAGCCCAGATTATCAATTAAGCATCCACGATGAAGCACGTCATTTTCTAAGCTGACCTGACAACCTTTATAACACATTTCCTTGTCAATTCTTTCGGGACTTAGCAGCAACTCACAATCATGATCGTCCGCAGACGAGCAAAAGTAGCATTCATACAACAGGTTTGCGTTACAAAGGTCACCATTCGAACATGTCGAACAAATTCCTATGCATTGATCAGGCTCACCACAGCCTTGCTTAGTGATGTTTCCTGAAAAATCCAAAAGGGAGTCCTGTATAAAACTTCATTCCAATGAACATTTGCATAGTTACCAAAGTCTCTGCAAGTATAGCATGATGACGTTCCAGTTGGGCAACTAGCTATCGAAGCTGTATTATCTTCCATATAAACAAAATGTTCATCTTTTTTGGTCTCACTTTGATAACAACGTGAAATAGATGTGTCCTGACTGTTGCAAAGAGATATCTGACAAGTGTCCACTTTTATGCTTTCACTCGCTGCAACATCAGCATGAGAACAGCCACGCTGAACGTGATTGCCATGATGGCGTGTATAGCAGAACCCCGGGTGTCCGTTAAGAATTTCGATTTGACACTTTCCAAGCTCATCATCATCATCCTTGCCAAGTTTACAGGCCAATTCGTCAGCAACGTGTGAGTCACATTCCCAGCAAGTCAGTGTTGCTACGGCATGATCTCTGTTGCAATAGGGCGTAGAGCATCGCTTTTCATGCACACTTGCTATATGAACACCGTCCGAGGCACATCCGCGAGCAATGTTGGTTCGTGATTGGACATCAGTAAAACAACTATCATCGTCGACGTAATTTTTGCAATAATCTTCATCAGATCGAAGAATATTTGCTACATCTGCGCATTTATGTCCTTTACACCGGTAGCACTTTAAACGGTTTTGTGGATATACTTCGGCATTGCAGACATTATTATTGCAGGATTTCATTTTAGAGGTATTCTGTGGCAAATCAGAAAGACATCCTCGAAATAATGAAGTATCTGGAACTGAAAGTGGAAAGTAAATGGATTACAGCTATGTAAATGTTAAATAGTATCAGAGATGGATTATAATGGAGGTTATATTAGATGAAAAAAAAATGGCAGAAATACGTATCTTTTGATATTCACTAGTAGACCTTTTTGAATGGGTTAGTTTAGTATTTAGGTTAGGTTAGTAAGCGGGGGTCAAAAACTTTCAATAGGTATCCTGCGAACAATACAGGATTCTGTGAGATTCGTAGTAACTAAAAAACATCATCTGCCGCCATGAAATCATTAGCACCTACCATGTGTACCACCGGCTTACTTCCGTTCTGTCACGCTTTCAGGAGTCTTCCAGCGTCACAGGGCCTGACTTTCCCTATTCCGTGAAAGCATTTTCTGGAGTAGCCGTGGCCCGATAGGAACTGGCACAGGTAGAAATTTATTTCACTGTGGTCACTATTAAAACAAGGTTTTAAGGCGCGAATTAGCCTAATCGTCCATGTTCCCTTCGAACTCGTAGCCCACTGCTCCTCCCAAAGCTCAAGCGTTCGAGCTCGTGCTTGAGCAGGCAAAATTTCTCTTTCCACTTCTGTTCTGTTCAAGAATACCTCCCAGGGTTCGTTCACCAATAGATCAATTGAGATTACTCCATACATTCGTTTCATACATTTTGCATACAGTTCCCTGATTCGTTTCATAAATCAAATGGCAATCGCTCGAGCAGTATCGTACCATTGCCAGTAATTATTCCTCTACTTGAAAATATCACTGAAGAGAATATGATGAATGCTTACTGTTCAATGAATATTCATAGGTAAATCCTGGATTTTTCGGAAAACCGCTTTCAAGCAGCTTGCATATGCTGAGATTGTTCATGCACGCTGCTGGTATGCATTACAGCGATTCCCGTTGGACTAGAGTGGAGTGGGCGTTACGCTTGTTGTCTGAGTATGATTGCAGAACTTGACAGGCTTATCAAAAAGCTTTGCATTTTCCTAGTGGTGTAGAACTTGAGATTTGTGCTGCCATTGCGTGGTAAAACTTATCAAATTGAATATAATTTTTATATTATGAACTTTTTGAATTCTAAGACTTTTAGTCTTTTCAATATAAAAATAAATGACCGAAGTGGAAGAGTATAGGAAATGCAAAAAGCAAGTAGCAGAGTGGTATCACATCGACTGCATCAACATTAAAATTTGAAAATTTTCTTCAATGATGAGGCCCATTTCGCGCTTTGTGGATACGTTAATAAGCAGAACTGTAGAATATGGGGCTCACGAAATCCACAAGCGATTGTAGAGAGGCCATTACATCCGGAAAAAGTCACCTTGTGGTGCGCATTATGGTGTGATTGGGCCATATTTTTTGAGAACGATCAAGGACGAGCCATCACCGTCAATTCTGAGCGCTATGGCCGCATGTTAACCGATTATTTTATGACGAAAATCAAAGACTATGATCTTAACGATATGTGGTTTCAGCAAGATGCGGAAACAAGTCACGTAACATAGGCAAATCGAGCTCTTTTGCAAGAGAAATCTCCAGGACGTGTAATTTTGCGATTGGCTGATTTGAATTGGCCTCATAGATCCTGTGATTTAACGCCGCTGGATTTCTTTTTATGAGGGTACGCGAAAGATCGTGTTTATGCGAACAATCCCAATACTCTGGACGAACTGAAAGTCAATATTCGTGAAGTCGTGGCCGAGATTTTGCCCGAAATATGCTGGAAAGCTATTGAATATTACATCAAAAGGATTGAGCTCCGTAAGAAATCCCGTGGAGAAAATTTGAACAATATGGTATTTCACATATAATGGCAAAGATCAATTGTTACAATGGAATAAAAATTACATCACTTTCTGAATATTTTGTGTGGTTTTTTTAAGTTTACTTTTTCAAGCATCAAATGGATTGCCCTGTATCAACAAAATCTAACAACCAACATAATACTAAGGTTCTATTCAAAAACCTAGCAGAAAACTTAGGAGCGCTACATAACATCGAGTGTACCAAGGAGAAACTGCCTTGACTGATGATAAGAGGACTCCAAAAAAATACAGCACGCATGAGCTGAAAGAACAGGTAATCAGTCTTAACCATTATATAAACGTGAATGATAAATTTGAGGTAGTTCATGTGACGCAGGTAAAATTAACAAATAAATGAATAGCTTTTGTGGAGGTTGGTAGGAAGCTATTCGAAAGAATGGTGAACCAACACATTAACATCAATTTTGGTTCGCATTACATTATTGATGTAATGCGAACCAAAATTGATGTTAATGTGTTGGTTCACGATGTGTTAAATATCAAGGATTTCCTGAGGATATAAGAATTCAAATATGGTTAAATTTAAGGAAAATCTACGATAATTCCTTATAAAAAGATAATGAAGACACCAATCAGAGTTTCTTCTTAACTTTTCTTTGAAAGCCAAAAAAATAGGCAATATCACTGCAGGCATTAGTGTATGCTGAAGTGTTTTCTTTTACACCAATATATTGGTTTTGTCTGGAAAGTACGAAAGTAACATATGTTGAGAAATTTTTATACACACAGATCGTGCATTTTCATTGAATGATGGAGAGAGTGGAAGTGATGAAGTAAAAAAAAATCTACACGATTCTTCTATTTTTCTTTGTAAATCATTGTTTCTAGCGGCTATTATGCGCCAGAGTCTATTTTTTGTTTTCGGAAAAAATGCCGGTTTATGTCAAATCACGACCCTTTGACATTTTCATTATCTAGCATTTCTGGTATTTTGATATCATTTTGATATCAAGTCTAAGCTAGAGCTGCCTAATCACTCAAAATACTCATTGAATTCAAATTTGCATAAATTGAACAGTAATATCTACTTTATTTAATACTCTGCTCGAAGTAAAAAAAAAACAATAAAATTTGATTGTTTTTAATGTGTACCAATTATTCCCAGCTAGTAAAATTTGCTCCTATGGGGGTTCACAGCGGTATTCCCCTGCGCAAAGTCAAATATAAAGAGTTCAATACCCCTTTTACAAGCTAGGAAATGGGTAATAAATATATTTGCCATCAAAAGTTTAACTCATATTTCTGAGAAGTACTGAGCAGTTTCTGAGAAGTACCTAGTACTTAGCGATTCGACTTATCATATCATACATATGTACATATATGGCATTTTATTTGCAGTTGGATACGTTTGTTATTTTTCGATTGGGAAGTACTTTAGTAGTGTCTGCATAATCTAAAAAAGTTGTCAGTATGCTGTTCAAAATATAGCAATCGTATTTTCAAATAAGGTTATATGGAAAACTTTTTGATTGATTGCACTTGATGTGAGATGCACAAAATCTGCATTTTAAAAACAACGTTAAGACACTTTTATAGCAAAACTGTTCTATTCACCATTATGGAAAGGTGACAATCATGCTAAGTATTGATGTATGAAACACTATATCCATTATCTTCATTTTGAAAAACCGCTCTAAAAACTTGAATAAAAAAAATCCGGTTAATGTGCAGCGAAGCATTCTTATAAATACAAGTGTAACCGTCATCCTACTCCAATTCATGAATATTTTGCATTTGCATGAACTTACGAATTGCACTGACACAGCTTTTATCGCAATTAACAATGGTACTTCCTTCGTCCTGTCGTAGAATACAGGAGCTGTCTTTATTAGAGGAGCAAGAATAGCATCGAATTGCATGGGCTAAAAACACGTAAATTATTTCACTGATTTCAAAAAAAAATTGAAAAAACTGCATTGTTCCGACCTGGGTACACCCACAACACTTGCACTACCGTGAATGTAATAAAAAAAATCCCTTTCCACATGGTCTTCGATTGACTGCGCTGCTACCTTTCCAATGTCCATTTGATTGTTCACGCTCATTTATGCTTTCAATTATATGAGCCCAACAACCTTATCTAGATTTATGAGCTTCTAGACTCATAAACTTGATTGGAAGATACCTATCTGATAAATTTGAATTTAGCTATTCTCGGAATTCTAGCGTCGATGACGGATCGATAAGGGTCTATAAAGTCATTAAGAAACGTTTTGATTCGCCAATATTATGCAGAATTGTCGGATGAGTCAAAAATGAAACAAATATGATGCAACGAAATCGGAATTACACTCAGCACGTTGGAGTTCTGAAAATTTTCTATGCAGCTTATCAGAAAATGTCCTGATAACTTGCAAAGGGGAAAAAGTGTTTCATTCTACAAGACATTGCGCCATTTTGATTGCAGCAGACAAAGAAAATTAAACATATTTCTGTTTTTGGATATTTTATGGAAATCAAACTTAGCTTATTTATTTATTTCTATTAGCTCTAAAAGCTGGTATGGTTTCCGGTTTCACCTTAAATTTTCATACAAAATTTCATGTGAAATTTGTTTCGGCGAAAATTTAGTTTAAAAATAAGCAATCGTGGTACTCACTACTTAGCATGAAAAGTTGCTTGAAAGTTACTTTCACTTTGAAAATGCTGATGGCATTGACACGTCTCCACTCATTTCACGCGAATGTAGTATGTGCAGCTCATTCTTTTGAGCTAAAAAATGACATTTTGTGTTGTGAAAATGACAATTGTGAAAATGTCTTCTCAATAACACAATCGATCGAACATTGGACAGCTTATCGGTCAAAAATCAGTATAATCTCCGCTTTTTTCCACTGTTGAAAATTTCACTCCAAAGAATAATCAGATAATGAAAACTTGTCAAAATTTAGCTTCAAGATTATTAAGTCAGTACCAGCCTTAAGTCTAGGGCTTGCCAGAAATATGTCAATGTATTAAGACGTAGATTTTTATTTGTGTATTCTGACTGCAATAGGTAATAACTTGTGTGCAATTAAAACCTACACTCATTGCCTTAAGCATAGTACTGTGTTCGATTTCAAGTGAAATTTTCTGACAAAATCTCACGTAAAATTTGTTTCGGCGAAAATTTAGCTTGAAAATAAGCAAGAGTTGTACTCAGTTCTTAGCGTGAAAAATTTCTACGAAGTCGCTTTCGCTTTGAAAGTGCAGATGGCATTGACACATGTCTCCAATCATTTCACGCCAATCAAGTTTGTGAAGTTCATTTTTTCAAGCTAAAAAGTGACATTTGGTGTTTGAATTTGAAAATGGTTTGAAAATGGATCTTTTCAGTAACAAGGCTAATAAGGCTAGTAAGTAGTTTTATCCGTCAGATATGAGCAATGTCTCCGCTTTTCTCCGTTGCCATAATATTCAATCGAAAGAATGACCAGATAATGGGGACTTTTCAACGTTTAGCTTCGCGGTTGGCTCAGTACCAGCCTTTAGATACGTATTGTAAAGGCTGATACTGACTTAATCGTGAAGCCAAATTTCTCCAAGTCTCCATTATCTGGTCATTCTTTATAGTGAAATTTTTGAGAATGGAAAAAAGCGGAGACTTTTATCGGAAATCGAAGACAGTACTAAGCTCAAGGTGCATAATATTTGAGGTAATTCACGTTTTCATATAAAGGCTGTGGCCTATATATTTTATTTGAATAGCTATTTTGAGGTGACACTAGTAGAAAAACAGACGGATGGATGATAGAGAAACGAGTGTAGCAAAGCAAGGTTGACAAGGGCGTCCATCGAAGCTTTGCCTTTTCCAGAGAAGTGAAGGTCAAAAGGTTTTTGTTTCATTACAAAACGTTGTTGGGCAATTTAATCTGCTCAAGCATATAATTTGTGTGAAAGCAAGAGCGAAAGGCAACCAAAAGCTTCAGCAGCCTTTGGAGACACCAAAAAGGTCGACAACTGGAAGGTTAGGAGGAAAGAATTTGAAACACCATAGCTGGGCCTATCTGCGCTATTCTCTCAAAATTGCGCGTGCAAATATTGCCGCTGTAACTTTACTGCGGCAGCGATTGTTATTGTATGCAATGTACTTACTTACTGTCAAAAAGAACTTAATTTACCCTGCCCAAGAGTGCAAAAAACGCACCTTATAATCATTCGCTGAGAACCAACACCTTATAATCATTCACTGAGAAATAGATTCAAAAATATTTTGTAAGCAATTCGAACATAAAATCAATGATTTGTCCATGTAAATTTGGCACCCCATAAAGAAAGTTTTTAATCTGATCCAAATCAAATCTGATTCTGATTCTTATTTTGTTCTTATTCTAATTTTTATTTCTGTTATTATTCTTATTCTTATTCGATCTGGATTCAATGCTAGTGAATTGGACATTGTACGCTTTTCTATCCAGTGAATTTAGCATCGCAACAATAGAGTCTTTTTACAGGTTTGGTAGAATTATTGGTGCTATTCTCAACTTGCTTTATTGTTTTTTTTTATTTTCATCGCCAGCGATCTCTAAGTTCGCTTGCGGTTTTTCCGGTTTGAATAGACAGTGTTCGCCATCCGCGAGTCAGCATGGTTTTTGGGGAACTTTATGGAGCAATTCGCTGGGAAAATTATCCCGTTTGCGTTTTCCGCATTGTTCACACTAGTTTTCACTTTCATAGATATAATTAAGTCTCGGAGTGACGATCAAGAAAAGAACAGAGCTCTGATCTAAAGCTGAGTAGAAAGTAAGAAATAAACACTCCGCAAGCCCTATATCGCACAAACTGCACTCTATGAATGAATGGGACATTTAAAGATTAATTTTATGTCTACATATTCTACCCTGTGCTAGTATGTAAGCCAAGTCTTTTTTCTGAAAGATTCAGAAAACTCTACTGCAAAAATATCTTAGTATCTTAATCGAACTGGTGTTTTCTAACCAATTCTTATTCATATATAATACATATTCATCTAAGATACACTGTACTAAATTTTGCTCACCGATTCCGATGTCACTCACAAAAGCTTGCAAATATTTATCAGATTCTTTCTGTCGAACTCCCATCATGCTGAATGTTGCCTAGGAGATAAATCAGCTGTTTTGAGCTTTAAGCACGATGAGATTCAGCCTCTGATTCTGCTTTGATACTGTTCGTAAATAGTCACTCTCATTCAAAGTACCTGATGGCTTAGTGTGTGGTTTAGAAATCGAAATTTGCTAATTTTTTCAAGTTTCTTTTAACTTTGTGTTTAAGTCTGTATTATAAATTACAATCATTTGGGGCGACTGACCTGAGAGCAGTGACAGCAGAAAACACAATGAATAAACTAGTAGAGATTCTACCTATTGACTGGCCAGTTCTTCGCGATTTGTATAAGTCTGAATGGCCAAAAAATCATGTTGGATACTATACTTTAGATAATTTCATCCGATGGATTGAAATTGATCCGAAAATCAAACATCTGAAAGTGTTTAGTTTGAATGGTGATTGGAGCGATGGAACGTTTTTAGTTATTGTAAGCAATTATATTTTAAAGATAAGTCTTTTACACTTTTCTTGTCACTTGTGATTCAGTTCAGTTGCAGTGACATGATTGCTTATGCCAGAGAGAGATTAGATAAAACTGAATATTTTTTGCGATAATGCTTGCGTCTTAACCTTTTGTGTATTGGTGTCCTCAATTTACACAATGTGATGTGATCTTCAAAATTTACGATTCTATTGTTTGAATCAAGATATATTCCACATAATACAAGAAACCATGTATTCTTTGTCAATTTGATTTTTTTATGTCTTTTTTAAGTGTACTCTTCCCAAAAATCTAAGGCCGAATTTTATTCCTTAGAAGTTGTATTTTTTCAGTCCTGTTGACTTTGGCATAGCAAGCTACGGTTTGATTAATTATAATTCTTCAAATTTATTCGAAATTTTACAATTTCAATCAAAAAGAGAATAATATACATATTTGTATGCATCCACTTTTTTCAAATCAATTCTATTTCATTTCAGGATCGGTACCAACTGTTTTTAAATTCCATCAGCCCTTCAAATGAACGCTTAAGAATCGCTTTAAGCTTGTTGGACTGGACTAATGGATACAAAATAAGTTCATTTTTGCAACGGCATCGGCCAGCGGTTGTACAAGTTGTTGAAGAGAAACATTTGGAAAAAGAATACGATAGCCTTACCATTTTGTATTACTTGCCTCAAGATAAAACAAGCGGTTTTCAAATCAAGTAAGGTATACGTATACTTGAAACGGATTGCATTACTTTTTTTATCAATTCAACAACATATTTCTTTAAACTTTAATGCTGATCACTTTTGCAGTTTTCACTCTGTTTTTAAATTTGTATCTATATATTTGATTTTAGTTGCCCAGATGGGTTCACAGCAAAACCAATGATAGAGCAAGATGCAAAAACAGCGGATGATATATGGCCGAATCGGCACCAAGGTTCCTTGTTTTTCTTAAAACGACTAATTAACTGGAATACGAACATTGGTATCTACGCCGAAGATGGAGAACTTGCAGCGTGGTGTTTCCGGTAAACTAAAATAATCATATTTATTTTCTTTCATATAAAATATTTGACCATTTAGTTTACAAGCTGGACCTTTAGGTGCACTGCAGGTAAAAGAAAAATTTAAAAGACATGGATTAGGAGAGTTAGCTGTTAAAATAATGGCCAGAAAACTGGCGGAAATCGGACACGATACATTTGCTCTCGTTAACAAAACAAATATTCCATCGAGAAAATTGTTCGAAAAACTAGGTTTTGTCTCTTATGACACTGCATACTGGCTTAGGACATATCCTTTGAAGGAGTTCGTGTGGATTGATGAATGAAAATATTCTTGCCTTTTTCATAAGAAGCGTGACAAAATACAGTAAAATATATTAGGTAAAACATTTGTAAACACTGTTTGTTCAGATCACTTTATTGGTAAAACTATCAGAATTGGTAAATGAATAAGAAAATTATACTTACTCTTAGATTAAGAAAATAATACTTTTAAAAACCTTTGAGCATGCAGACATAAACCATGATATCCTTCTCTCGAAACTCGATGGGTCAATATCTTGGGCCAACTCAGCTGCTGGTTTTCTTCGCACCAGTCTCAATCCCTTTTGAATTCGGTATTGTGTACTAAGGTATTAAGCCAGTGAATGATTGCTCCTAGCTGCAGGATGACTTACCTACACTGGACGGTTAGTGCTCTGTCAATTGTCTTAGCCTTAATGCTGTTAAATGCTTCCAGATGTTTGCACATGTAAATTATCGCGCAAAGTGTTTCCTTATTCCATTCTTGGGTCATTTTTCAGTCCTGTTGATAATTTCTTGGAGTTCGGAGTGTTTTTGATACTAGGCTTAAATCTGGTGTCCATATCTTGCAGGTCACATTTGAGGCCTTGCAAATTTGCGGTTTTATTTTTAGAATGACCAGACCGTTTGTTGATTAGCTCTCCTGTGTAAGTATGTATATCTCCCTCGTGCGTACTGTCCCTGAACATTATTGTCTCTCCAGCCTGAAAATTCTGAGCCTCCTGTCACATAAAGTATTCTAAGATAAAAGTTTGCTTTCTAAAATTATTATTAATGGTTCACTGTCTTCTATCTTCAGGGTGCAGTTTTCTATTCGTGACTCGGAACTTTTTGCCAGATTAGCTTCAGCATGCAGTTTGCGCTAGCTTGCATCAATTTTTGCATCGGTTCATACATTTCAGATTGACAAGACAAAAAAATATAGTCATTTACATGATTGGTTGTCTCAGTTCCTAACATTGGTTCACCAAATTTAACCCTGGAATGGTACTGTAAATTTTTGGATGATTTTAGGTATATGTTTTTACTAAAAAGATAGCAACAATAGTATTATGTACATTTTTTATTTTATTATTAAACACAAAAAGATTATAAAGCTTCTAGCCTCATGGCAGTCAGAGTGGCCAACTGGCTGGTGCGCGACGAAATGTATACCCTATGTGAGTAAAATTTACTCATCGGTATCATTCCAGAGTTAAGCCTTTTACGTCCTCCTTCGATCCAGTATCGTAGAGTTTCCACTCATGACTTACGCACAACGACTTACACCCCAGACTTATTCCATGGTGACAAAGTATCCCAAAATACGCTTGCTAGATATGTTTCGCAAACTCGGCAATATATCGGTAAAACAGACAATTTACAGTTGCCATACCTAAAAACAAAATTTTGTCTCCCTGGGTTCAAACATACTTCTAATCGATCGAAAAAAATCCTCACCAAAGGCCGAATCTGCATTAATAGGAGTCGAAAATTTCAGAAAAACACACAAATACATTAAAAACGTACACCAAACATAAACAGACAACCCCAAAAACACAGCTTATTTTTGTAATAACAACTGTTCCTACTTAAAGAAATACTGTGATTGGTCTATTGTAATTGTATTTTAACAAAGTTATTTAGAAGACAACTACTAGTGACGTCTCCATTGTGATGGTAGTGGTGCGATGCGGGAACGGTCGGTACCACCGCGGTCAGGGTGGCCAACCTTGTGGTCCCTGCAGTCAGACATCTATCAGTAAAATCGTCTAACGTCTATGGGGGTACGTAGTCGAGATAACCCAGCACACCCACCGCCCGAAAGCTCAAATAGAAATAAGGGTCGTGTATTCGCGCTCAGTTACTTATCAATTACAAAGACCTTTCCGTATTTCTACAGTATTGTTGTAAGAGGGAAGAACTAGTGCTTAATAGAATCGTAGTGGTGTTTCCGAGCATTCCCGGTTGTGCGCTGCACCCTATTAAAAGACATACGACGAGAGCTAACTTCAATATTTTACAGAATATGTAACATTCGTCAGTTTTTTCCACGAAAATACACTGTTTGAGATTAGAAGTTTGACAGCACTGAAACACTTAATGATATCGACATTTTCAATTTTTATAAATTTTTATGTAATCGAGCTAGCTTTGAAACATTCGAGGACTTTGTGAAAAATATTGTTGGAGTTCTCTTCGACAAACGTTGACAGGGAGAAGTTTGGTTATTAATTAGCCCTAGAATGGTACCGATGAGTAAATTTTACTCACATAGGGTATATATTTCGTTGCGCATCAGCCAGTTGGTCACTCCGGCTGCCATGAGGCTGGAAGCTATATAATCTTTTTATGTTTAATGATCAAACAAAAAATGTACATAATACTATTATTGTCTTCTTTTTAGTAAAAACATGTACTAAAATCATCCAAAAATTTACCGTACCATTCCAGGGTTAAACACATTTTTAGTTTGAAAGTTTAAATAGTTCGTTTTTAATGTATCGAAAAAATGTTCTCATACAATACACTGTATCCAAAAACCCAAATGTTTCCAACTTAAAGGCTCAGTTAAACATAGTACCGTCTTTGATTTCACGTGAAATTTTCATACAAAATTCCACGTGAAATTTGATTCGGTGAAAATTTAGCTTGAAAATAAGCAAGGGTTGTACTCATTTCTTCAGGCTGGCACTGAGTTAATCGTGAAGTTAAATTTTGACACATTTCCATCATTTGGTCATTGTTTCGAGCGAAAATTTTGGCAATGGAGAAAAGCAGAGACACTGCTCATTACTGACGGATAAATTGTCTAAAAATTCAATTTTGGATCGATTTTCTTATTGGAAAGACATTTGCACAATTCAACTTTCAAATTCAAACACAAAATTTCACTCTTTCGCTCGAAAGAATGATCAGATAATGGAGCCTTGTCAAAATTTAGCTTCTCGATTAACTCAGTGCCAACCTTTGATACTAGGTGCAGACATCTTGACTGGATTTCGGTCTAGTAGAGTTAAAAAACTATGCCAGTAAGGTGGTTAGTCGGGGCGATGTTGGTGTCTCGATACATATGCATCATCAGCAGACTTGAGTAGTGGTTGCAAATGATATTCAAGTGGTATATTTGACTGCAAGTGGGGGTCCATCAGTTGATATAAAATCAGCCTTATCAATATCTTCATGACAAGACCTGGTTTTCGCAACCAATAAGATCTTCGATTATGTCAGTTCTGTGACTCGTAGCACGTTGCCCTCTTCGCGTGCCAGTTAGCCACTGGTGTCTTTTGGGGGTTCCAGATGCTAGATCGTAGCTTCAGTCTCGCATTTCAAGAATCTCAAGACGATATCCTTAAAATTTAAGGGGACTTCATTTTAATTTGATCGTACTGTATTTGCTTTAAGTATGATATCAGATTTTTCGTTAGCCTTGTTTAAGGTTTTGTTGAAATATACATTTGGTTAAAACTCAAACCCTACTGTAGAATTTTTTGAAGACGATATTCAGCGAAGCGTCACGAAAATTCCAAAAAAAATAAATCTAAAGGAAAAACCTCATAGGCTTTAAAGTTCTCAAATATGTTAAACATTGAGCATCATGAATATTTAAATGTTACAAAAAGAAGACCTACAAACAATGTTGCATATTTTCACAGCTCTATTGAAAAAAGACTTAAATGCCTGTGAAGCTTCTGATGCACTGAAAAAAGATTCACTTCACAAAACAATCATATTTTCCACTGACTTTCGATTGCGGTAGAAAAACTGCCAATCTAACGCAACTAGAGTTTAACTAAATTAATTAATCAGCTCTGAATAGCAGCTCATCTTTGGACAAATTCCGTACTATTTCAAATTCTTTTAACGAGAATCTAATTAAGTCGCGGAATATAAAATTTTAGTATCAAACCACGACAAAGCTTATCTGTCTCCGTCAGTATTATTCCAATGCTACTTTGAAACAAACCGTCTCTTCCAATCCCATTCATTTCAAACTATTTCATTAAAATACAAATGCTGTCTCGACACCACGGACAAACTAGTTGATATTCATACGAACGAATTAGTGCATTTCCGAAATTTATACAAATTTGATTGAACCAGATACATTGTTGGTTTTGGTGTGCTCAGTAATTATTTCAGGTGGCTTAAATGAAACGCGAATCTGCGAATTGTTGAACGAAGACTGCAGTGATGCAGATTTCATTCTGACATTAACTACATTATGAAATTGAAAATTATAGGTACTACATACAAACTCTCTGCCTGGCAGTCTGAGCTTATTTGATATGCAACTTTTCCGTGCTAATAACAGCATTAGGCTATGATTTTAATGCATCGTTTGATGGAATTAGAGACGAATATGATGATCAAATTTAATTTGGAGTGATTTTGGCAGGTTGGAATCATTTTAATTAAATATGCTACTAATTACGGAAACAGTCGTAGTGGACTAGACATAATATTAGTTCAAATTGTATGATTTATTGCACTAGATTTCATTTACACATTTTAAGACTGATTTCGCGATTAAGACTGAGTTTCAACTATGATATCAGGCTGAACTTTCTGTTGTATTATTACTAGGTTGGTTCTTTTCAAAACTAAAGAGGGCACTATGACAACTCAGGTTTCTTTTTGGCGTCATAATTTTTCTTCCCTGAGATTGACTGACCGGATATTATCTTTGCCAAAGAAGTTCATCATGATGGCTAATATAAGCCATGCTAGTGCTCTTTATATACAATAGTTTCTATTTCAGCAGATTAATATTACGTTGAAACGAGTAAAGTTGCTGACGGTAGCAGATGCAAGTCATTATTTATAATAATCTATTGCTATGTGAAAACCTGCAACAGTTCATTGAAATGATACCGATTGACAATGATTTAGATATGAAAAAAAGAGAACAAATCATCATAATACGGTTGTAAATCGTATATTATAATAAAAAACATACATTTTAATAAATAAATCATACCTAACTAGACGAGTAGCCGGTCTGCGTGTAAAATCTAGTCTGCTCCTTTATTCAGACATACAGCTCTATTTAGCTAAATATTACCTAGTTTCTTAAGTTACAGACAAGCTACGCTAACGAATCTATGAAGTAAAGCTTAAGGTCCGTTTTACATGAGCGGTTTCACCGCTATCACTTTCACCGCTATACGAATTAGTCGCTATCTATTGACATTATGGCTACCAAAAGGTTTTGATGAATTCAACATAGATTTTACCATTAGCTGTTTTTGACGAGTGCGTCCTTGGGATAGATTTTGTGCATAGGAGTCATTTCATACTAGATCTCAATCAGTTCGTTGTGAAGTGAGAAATATTTGGAAACTTGGCTATCTGTGATTTGCTGACTTCGAAATCAATTTACAAAATTATTAAATTATAAAGATAAAATTCAAATAGATCAGGGCAAAGAAAACCATAAGTGGGACACGCTCTATGTCTTCTGTGCAATGTTGCATTACCCGCTAGATTTTGCCGCCTGACACTGATACTTCTTTTATATTGTAATTTTTTTGTAATCATTGTAATTGTCCATTTTCCTACAGATTCATAATTTCATACTAGAAATTCTAAACGAAGAATTTTTAGTTGTAATGTCTTTTTAGCTTTAATGCTATGAATGGGAGAAAAAAGGGCCTGAAGTGAATTCGTGTGAATTGATATTTCCAAAAACGACTTGTGGGATGGATCCGCTTGCATCTTAACTAATAGTCTCATTTTCAAAAAATTCATTGCTCTGTTGTGAATAGGCTAAATAATGTTTCTGGAATGAAAAATGTATTGACTTCAAGCGCTAGAATCTAAAATTCACCTTATGAATTCAACCTAAAATGACAAATTTAGTTTGAATTGATAAAGATGCAATTCGAATGAATATGAACCCAGCACATAAAATCTTATTCGTTCGGCAATCAACGTAGAGCCAAATAAAAAAAATTGTTTCACAATCTTTGGAAGATATCGACTAGTCTGGTCTAAATTTTAATTACAGAGACTTGGATGAAACCTGCTGCTGCGAATTATTTTAGTCGCTGTATTCTGTTTTCAAACAAGACAGAGAAAATATGAAAGGTGGTGGTGCAGCGATCCGTATTAAGAAAAAGATCCGCCATGGTATAGTAACACGCATCGCGAGATGTTTGACTCGATTGCTTCGAAGCATCTCGAAGCATCTAATTGGCTTTAAGTTAGACTGGATTGCTGTTTGGAAAAGGGTTTTGAATGAAAACTGATAATGTTTATGCTTAGTTATGATAACGCTCTGAAAATTCCTAACCCAATGCGCAGAGTGGGTTAGAGTGTGGTCAAACTTAAACAAGATTTTTTTTCAAACCTTGATTTTGACAAGACCATTAGATCAAGACGAAATTCATGACAAGAGCATTAGATCAATACGAAATTCACAAATTATCAGAAATAAGCATGTGTGATTTTCGATGAATATGCAGACAACTACACATGCTGCCAAGTACAATGACATTCTATCCGTCAACCGCCGCGAATAACCTTCCATTTGAACATAGTGAGTGTACATTTGAGTTTCCTTAAGATAAAGAATTAAACTTATCATGTTTTGCAAGTCCATTGAAGAGAATTCAACTATAATTTATACAACAGTTGATCAAAAATTCATTGGGCCGAGACCCCATATTGGTGTAATCCGGAACAAAAAGTTAACGTTTAAGAACCATATCGAAAATTTTTGCTCTACAGTAAACAAATCCATCTCTTCACAAAAAAACGGCGATTAACACCCTCATTGATTAACCGGCGATTAAAACTTTGAACTGTTAATAAACTTCTTTTCATAAAAATCATATCATCCCCTACAGTTTCCCATATGGAAAAATTTGAAAAAAACTAAAAGTTATCCATAATAAGGCAAATAAAATGGTACTTGATAGCACACTCGATTGCTCCACCGATCTCTTTCATAAGAAAGCTGCTGTCCTCTCCGCCTCTGAGCAGACATATTTAATTAAATATTTTAATTGAAAGAATTTTTTTTTTCTTTGGAAGTTAGATATATTTAATTTCTTGACAGATATCGATTTTTCGAGGGTGATCTGTCCTCTTCTTCAGTGTCTGTCGATGTTTATGTCTCTATGCTCGTATAAATGATATAATTAGGTTAAGTTAGTTTTACTTTGAACAAAAGCTTAACGAAAAATATGAACCCAGCACATAAAATCTTATTCTTTAACTGTTAAAGTCTCTCAACTTTCTTCCACCTTTTGGATATTTCACCTTTAAATTATTGGTTGGATTATATAAAAATCAAGGATTTTACTCGGAAAGGGCGATAAGAAATAGTCTACTTTCTTTCCTGCTCGTGAATCCAATTTTTGTCGAAAAGCACTATTCTGCTACCGATATCCTAATCTTTCGTTGACCTTGTTCATACCACTTACGAATATACTATGTTGTGACATTTTTTCTTAATGTAACTGGACACGTTTTCTGGCCAGTAGACGTCAATGTCAAAACAGCTCAGTATCAGATCCGACCAATTCGGAAATTCTTAAGTCCCTTCAGCTTGCTTCTTTCTATCTATCCTTTGCTACTATGAAAATTCATTTAACACATGTCGCCCACTTTTATTGAGCACAAGCTGAGCAAAGGAAATGAGCTTAGGAAATTAGCTAGAATGCAACAAATTTAATTTGCTCCACAAATGACGAATGTAATCAAGTTACTTATTATTGATGTCGGGCGCTTAAGGATGTACTTGGAATGTATGCATGATGCTTATATGTACATACTTGTATTTTTAGAAAGTTTTCATAAGGAACTAATGAAATGAACGCTAGATGAAATTCTCGGATGCATAATGCATTTCAACAAACCAAACCTTGTTCAAAGCGATAATCTGCGATTATAAGAACTGCACTTTAAAGGTAAACCAAAATATGTATGTAGATAAATTGTTTCTTCGAGTTTGAAGGATATGTAAATATGTTTACCGTGAGGGCAGTGAATTCTCTTTTCCTAAAGCTATCAGGTATTTTAGCTCTAAATTTTTTCTTAGCATTGACTAAAGATTAATTTTGTTCACTAAATAAAATTTGATTTCTAAATGAATTCCGAAAAGATACCAGTATCATAGTAATTAGACTGGAAAATGGAAGCCTATGGATTAGAAATTAATAAATAATTTCTTTGTATAAATTAAGGTTTATGTGCTTATATACATATGTATATGCATGCTTGTTCATGCATAAACATAATATAAACTTGAATATATTAATACTATCAGTTTGTGAAAATAAAATAATTATTAAAGAAAAACTGGCAATTAAAGAGTTAGAATGGTATTATTAAATTGTTATTGGTTTGGGCCACATCAATTCGGTGATGTGAATTTGACCGTAAAAATAGTCTATATTATTGCGCATGTGGACTGAAACATAAACTAAATTTTTCCACTCGCTAGAAATTCTTGAAATCATTGAACACATCTTATACCAAACAATGTAACGATACGCTTCTTGCCTTTGAACTATAGTGTTTTATCCAAAATCAATTTATGAAATAAGCCTCAGTCGTCTCCATTGAATGTTTTTTATCAGCATTTCTGCTTGATTGTGGCCATGAATTCTTATAGCGGCCACCGGAAGGCTGCTGGTTTGACAAAGAAAACTTTTCTTCGGAATTTTCCACAAACTGGGCTGGGTCGATGGCGAAACCGTTTTACCCATATGAAAGTGCAAGTGAAATTTTCTTTCCGAAGAAATTAAGCGAAATCAATCAGTTTATTTTGTAACATTGGGTTTGCTTCTGGGAATTCGTTCAGTTGTTTGCATTCCTTCTTTATTGTCATGTTAATGCATTTTACTTCCACTCGGGAAAATTCCCCACTAAATTTTGTTGAATTATTTGTGTCATCTTGAATGTGTAACATTGATTTTGGCAGCTTAAAGGCTAGCCTTCAATTCACATTACCTGTTTTTTTTTAGTGTGAAATAAACGATTTATGTTTACTTGTGCTATCAAAGAATCTAAACACTTGCCATATAGAATGCACTAACTGAAAAAATTAAGTAGAATGATATCGTTTCTAATCTGAATCTGGTTTGTTATCCGACGCTCTTTTTTATCTTATCACAAGACTCAAACTCATTAAAGCAACATCTTAACTAGTTATAACGAATATAGTTCCAAGTATTGTACTTTAGATTTAATTTCATGGAATCTGCTTCTTGTTATGAAACAAAACGGTTTAGGGCTACCAACAGCAAAAATACCAAAACTTTAGATATTCAAACATATTTTGTTTATTTTCACTACAAGATCATAATTATCACATAATTTGAAGCAAATATTTCTTAGAAGCATTTCTTAGAACCATCCTAATTTTTCAAACAAATTCCTTGGCTCGCAAAAGAATCCATTCACTGTGTGAGTTCCGTTTTAGTTTGATGACGGCACCGAAATTTGATTTTTTAATGAAGCTCTCTACCAGGGTCAACCCATAGACCCAATAAGGATTGTCATGGGATCACTTTACTTTACCACTACTTTCATTCGTCGCTAAAGCCGACTAATATATAGATTCGAATAGTCATGAAATGGGTATACGTTGTGTAAATCACACTTGAATAAATTAATTTGTTTTTTTTTCGTCACTGTCATCATCTTCCTCTTTATTCGCAATCATTATTTGCAACTTCAGTAAGTATGTACACATTTATGTGTCGTCTATCTAAAAATTTATTTCAATTGTCAATATTCTCAAATGGTTATAATATTTTCAAATGCAGCAATTAGCTAACCGAAACATCCTCTAGCAGAACCTCAGACTTCCCAGTTTATTTGCCCAGTTGTCTGGTTAGATAAAACAATCGAAAATATTTTCGATTCAAAGAAATATCTCGTTTCCAGTTTTCATCTATGCATTTGAATCTATTAGTGCATATGCTTAGTGTAGATAGAATATTAAAATCTCCGTCAATTAGAAATAAATCCTTATTGAAATGCATAAGAAGATATTAAATTTTATCAACTAGCAAATTTTTCCCACTAACATTTTTATCTACAATATGTATTTTGATGTGGGAAAACTTCAGTAAATACCAAGAACGTTTTTGTCGAAAGTAATAATATTCAAGCAATGAATATTTTTTCCACATTGCATTCGTGAATTGCTTTCTTTTGGAGATGATGTACTATACACAAGTATGTACATTTCTTTCAGATTGATGTTTAAATAGCTCTAGTTTTGAATAAAAGCGCTTGACATTCTCAAAGTAATCGAATCTAAAGCTAAAAAATCCGGTGCTATAGATTTTAAAATTGCAAAAACTTGCATCTTTTTCTTCGCAATAAAAGCTTGGTAAGTTGAGTGTGTTTCTCTGTTCTCTCTAGCACACGTTATATTTTTGATACAAGATAAGTCAACTCAAACTCCATTCAGCAAAGCTTTGTTCACGTTTAAGTATAATGATACTGTTTCGCTTGAGCTAGTATTATTTAAATCTCAATAGGAGTGAGTGCTCAATTCTCTGTACTATTTTTGACGAAATTATTTCAGTGAAGATTTGTTAGATCCATCCCGTTATGATTGATAAGCTGGTGAAAATTCCATTTAAAGATCTGCCATTTTTGCGAGATATTTATAAAGTCGAATGGCCAAAATATAATGTTGGATACGGTATTGTGGACACTTATTACCGATGGCTGAAACAAGATCCGGACATTCCCCAACTGGAGATCTATTCGCTGAATGGCGATTGGAGCGATGGAACTTTTGTTGTGATTGTGAGTATATTAGTTTTTATTGAGACAAGAGCCGGCAAATAATGAATTTTGATTGTTGATGTTGATACTAAGACTACCTTAAAATTTATTGTTGTCATGGTTTGAAATCGACGCCCTTAATTAGGGAAAATATTTTTTTTTGTAGAGATAAGCTGCTTGTCTCGTGACCTTATTGTACGATGAATTTGCTCAAATCTAATCAATCTACATATTTACTTTTTCATGTTATCAATGATGCATGACAGCATTAAAATTAAGAGAAAAAATTTTTCAAGTAGCTATGAAGTAAACTTAATTTTTAAATGATTGCAACTATCTTACAAACACACTTAACATTTTCAATTATTTATTTTAGCAAATGTATAAGGTATAAAGTTTACTTAAATTAAGTTTTGATTTATGTTATTTTTTATTTTAACTTTTAATAAATTACCATTAAAATGAAACTTGCAGCATGAAATATAAATTGTCATTAAAATATAATTCATAAAGTATGATTGCTACGGAATAAATTGTACAAAGGTGAGATAAATAGTACGAATATAATATATGTAATTAACTAGAACTAATTAATGGGTTCGAGAAGAGAACTGTTTCTGTCTTGTCTTCTCAAAATCTATATTGAAATTAAGTCTTCGATGCACTGAACTAAGATTTTGTCCCGTTTAGTTCGTAATTAAAACATTTTAGTGCCTATGCATTTTAGCATGATTGATCAGTTTGGCAAACATGAGAGCACATCTGGTTAGGTAACAATGCAAAGTAGACGTTACTTGTAAATAATTTGAGCAGAATACATAGATATGTAAGTTGACCTGTAAAAATTTGAGCAAAATACGTAGATAAAAGTCAAATATCTTTTTTTACAGATCATTTTAGCTTTCGAATATGTTGATATGTATCTAAAACCGTTTTTGTTCTTCAAAAATTTCGGGTTTATAGACATTATTTTTAATGTTTTGCGTCAACATCAAATCAATAATCAAATAACATATAATAAAATAATAACATAATAAATAATCAAAAACAATTTGGCATAGATATGAAATAAGTTCTAGGCTTATTGAGGAGCCAGCTTATTAAATTCGAATGTTTGGTCCTCACGAATGGTCTAGTTTAGGTATGCGTGTTGCTAAGTATTCCAATCAGCATTTAGAACTGTTAATACGAAGAGTATATGTGCCTTCTTCTACAGTACCACCCCAGTTATAAGACAAGCTACTAATTTAATTATTCCTTTGTCAGTCAATTAACAAAACAATCTCAAGTAATCTTTTAACAAAATAATCTCAGGTCTTCAACAGCTCCATACATTAATTTTTTGTTTATTAATATCAAAATGTCTACAGACTTTTACCTATTTTCATTCAAATTCAAATATAAACAGAACCATTATCGGTCGTAGCGATGAACTGGGTTTGATAAGGTGTCAATTAATTAGCTAAGAGATTAAGACATGTGCTTGGTATCTGGAATGTGTGGAAATCGAGTCATATGCCTGCAATGAAAATCAAAAAGCATCACTGCAATGCATTTTACGTCTTAATTATCAAAGATTCATACTTTGCTTACAAGCATCGGTCAATTGAAACTGCAATAGCGTCCTACACAGTGGTGGTTTGAAATTTACGGTTATTTTGTCTATGCTCATTTATAGACAAGAAGGGAACCGTGATCACAAATAAATAACCTTTATGAGTAAATGATATCATTGGATATAAGTCGAGGATGTTAAAATTTATCACAATTAACGTAAATAAGAATTAATGATCTTCCACTGCAAGTGGTCACATCAGTCAAGTATGCACTATGAGCTGATGTTTGATGAGAATCAGGGCATACTCTCGACACCACTTAGTTAAAAAAAATTTCAACTTTAATCATCCCACAAAAACAATTCCAGTTATTTATCTTTAAATTTATAATTTGGCGCCATATATAAAAATTGTTCTAAGGCACAGTCAAGATATTAAAAGTTTGTTTCCAATTTATGTGTTGTAGTTCTACGAGCTTTTGGTTGTAACTTGTCAAATTTGCGAACATATGATCTACTATCTTCCTGTTCACTAAGCAGAAGCCTGTCAAATTTGCCCATAGTCCCATAGCTTTCACTCACTAATACTAACGCTCAGATTCGGGCTAATTGCTTCAATTCTCACTGCTGTTTTCATTTCCTTATATCTCCTCTCTCTTCTGAGATCACACAGTATTCTGTGTTGGTGCGTTTGTGTGTGTTTCCTATGTGTTGTTTTGTCCGTCCCTACTCTTGACATAAGCTCAGGTACCTCCTTGGAACAAGATTAACTGTAAGCTAACTGTAAGAAATTTGTAGTCCCATACATTTTCTACATTTCAATGACTCTCAATTTTGCCGCTGAAAATATGCAATTAAGGAAATTAACAGCATAAACCATTTTTTTCTAGGACTTACACATGATATATTGCAACACTTTTAGTGAGGACTTTACCAGATTGGAAAAGGCTCTATCGCTTGTTGATATTAATGAAAAATGTGTCATTGCATCAGTTGAGTCGCGACTGCATGACTTCATGACCAAGTATACATCTGACAACCAGCTCAGTCATTTTGCTTCTGCCACGAAGTGGTATCGAATGCCACAGGAGGAGGCTACGAAAATTGATGTTGAGTAAGCCAAAGCAATTTTCATCCAGAAAGAAAATTTGAAATTGATTGCTTCTAGACTCCCGGAGGGCATAACACTAAAACCTCTGTCAGAAAAACACACAGAACTGGTGAACAACCTATGGCCTCATCGACATCCGGGCTCAATCAATTATCTAACGAGACTGACAAGGTATAACATAAATATTGGAGCTTTCAAATCTAACGGAGAGCTGATTGCATGGTGTTTTAGGTAAACTTGAAAATATTTTTAATTTTGTTTTTGGTTTATTTACATTATTTTTTATTATTGTAGACTACCCGCTGGTGGTCTTGCTACGCTTCAAGTCATCGACTCAGAAAAGCGAAAAGGCTACGGTAGTTTAATTGTAAAGACAATGGCAAAGCTAATAAGCGATACAGGATATGATGTTTTTGCGCCCATTGTCGTTGAGAACCAGCCGTCTATGAAAATGTTTGAGAAAAATGGTTTCAAGGCATTTGATAAGATGTATTGGTTTGTTCCGCAAACACATGGATGAAAATGAAACATAACATCTAGTAAACTAAATTTCCATATATATGAGGTTCTATTTACATCAATTGATTAATGTACGCATTTGATGAGATTTTATAAGATTCTTGAAAGTAATTAAATCTAATGCCTGAAAACGTGTTGTTTTTCAATTTTTTGTTGGAATGAAACAATGGTCTGTGACGAATATATATCGAAATTGTTTTAGTCAATATTTTAATTTAAATTAAGTTTTTTTTCGCACAGCTCCGTAGCTTCAAATCGTACATGAAATGCTCTAGCTGCTCATTTATAGCATCAAGCAGCGTCAGTGCTGCCAATTTATTTTTTCGAAAAATACCAAATGTCATTGCATTTAATGTTAAATTATGCCAGATTTGGTAAAGTCGTAATACTAAATAATGCTCTTTTATTTCATAGCACGAAACATAATTTGATATTAAAATAATATGTGAAATTATAAAATAAAAACTCAAGCGCGTCAGAACCGCTAAAAAACTGATTTTTAAAGAAATTGTCTTTAAGTGACCAAAAAATGTAGGAAAACTTAATATACTTTTTTGTAGTTTCATATCAAGCATTTTTTACCCAAAGCAACAAAACCCATTTCTTGACAGCATTGCATATAACATAAATGATGAAAATGTTCAGTGCTGGCAGCACTTTTGCAACGAAGCAGCAATAAGTCAACCATAACAAGCTCATGCTAAAATCAACCTATCCTTTGAATTTCGATTTCATCAAAGGATTTCATCGAAAGCTTCAGCGATTAAACGATGTTTGAGACTGCCATCCAAAAAACTTTCAAAACTCGGAAAATGTAAACACTGGTCCCTTGTTTTTATTGTAAATGCCTCGCATATGAATACATAATGGACGCATCTGTTGGTGCAATATTTACGAAAATGTCTGGTGCTGGCAACCCTGTGTTAGCACCATAGCCAAATATATACGAAATCTGCTTCACGTTAAGCTGAACCCACCCTGTGAATTTCGTTTCGATTGATTGACTGCGGTGGAAGTCACAAGGGTGAAAAGCATTTTCAAATTTTTGAAACCTCAATATTTGCTGTTAAGTGTCATTGCAGGATTTCTCTCATTTGCAAATTTCAAGACAACATCGCTTAATAAAGATATGCCATAAATTACCATAGCTACGAAGTTTGGCTTATTGACTACATGAATTTAGTTTGGATTTCATGACTGGATCGAATTATAGGGAGAAAAGCTTTATTTTGCTAAGCGAATTTACAAGATTTAGGTGACAAAAACTTCCGTAGCTGGCAGCTCTATCCCAATTTTTTTTACTAACTTTCTAGCAAATATGGCTTAGAGTAAGGTTCAGGTATAGTTTGAATTTCATTAAAAGTTGTTTGCTGAATCGGAAGTATTTGGCTTAAAAGTAGTTTTTCTTCGCAGTGATTTTTCAAGATTGCACCACTGCCACAGGAATACCTGCAATTCAAAATCACTTCTGCCAGGCCTGTTCCTACTTAATCCCAACATGCTCTGTAAATTTTATAATAATCGCCAGCTCTCGTGAGTGCTGTGAGTGTTGAAAATATTTGCTGAAAATTTGGTGATGGCATGGTGCATAAAGGTTCAACTTTATCAATAATTTGAATTTTTTTTCAAAGAGCAAAATTTTTTCAGAAATTTCGTTGATTTGGGAGGATTTTTTTCACATGCCTGCTTCAGCTAGAGAGCTGCCCGCACAGTTTTAGTCAGCATCAATACGCTCTGAAAATTTCACGATGATCCAATGACGTATCGAAATTTGACAAAAAAAAAATAACGCTTACCTACTTTTAGGCACTCAGCGCCCACAAAGAGTTCATAAATTCCACTTTTGTATCATAAGCAATCATTGAACATAATTGGTTTTCATTTTCAGTACTTGCTTGTAACAAAATCATGCATAGAAATATAGGGGTACATGAAAATTCACTAAAATGCAATTTTAATTAGTCACTGCCCGTATATGTATACATCTATGTACGTATATATATATATCTGTGTCCTCTGCAAATTCCAGCATAATCGGACCAGCTATTCAGAGATTATCTCCCTAAATCTTTTTGCTGACATTCATATAAATGAAGAAAGAAGAAGAAAACTTTGGTAAAACGATTTTATTATGAATTTTCTTCGAAAATCAGTAAAAAACGATAAGTTCCAAGCGGGCTAAAATATTGTAGTAAAGCCGCTAGATTTTACGTTGTCATAATTAACTAAACTTTAAGCACAGGCTAAAAATGTACAATTAAAATAAGATAAAAAATCTTTTCATTTCGAAATTTCAATTCAGAGCTGTTTCAGCGAGCAACAAACATTGCAAACCTTATTTGCTGATGTGGAAAAAAAAATTGAACCAAAAGAACAGTGCACCCGTCAAAATGATAGGGTGTAAGCACATAGCTCGAGAAACTGCAAAAAAGATACAGCTAGGACATTATCCAGCCTCAAAAATGATATAGTGAGGCTATGAAGCTACGAAAGTGTGACAGAGCTTATCGCTGTCACAGCTAACCGTTCTTGGGTTTTTCAGCAGGATTCTGCTCCGGCGCATAAAACCTATATCACACAAATATGCTTGGAAAGCAGTTTTCCAAATTTATAAAGTCATCGGAGTGGCCGTCTGGAAGTCCAGATTTAAATTCACTGGGCTGAGTTAGAGAGCATGGTTTCCAGAAAACTACACCCAAATCTAGAGAGTCTTAAACGAGCTTTAAAATAAGTAGCAGCTAAGTAGTGAGTAGTTTTAGAAACAGAAAAACAGATTGAAAAATTGTATTGGAGCTGAAGACGGTCACTTTGAATGAACTTTTGTTTAATGTAGTCCTTGTAGTGCGTTGTGACAAAATTTATCTCTTTCATTTCTAAAAAAAAATGACCATATTAATGTGGCAGAAATTATGACATGACTAGGTGTTTATGATTGCAGAGCTTTGCTAATGCTTGCGATGGCTTCGTCAATTTCAGACGCTAATAGGAGTTTTTCTTACCCTCAATAGCAATATCCTGCAGTTTTGAAGAGCCCTTTGTAGATGAGCCCGAAACCGAGTTTAGGAGACTTTGAATTGGAGGCTCCTTACTCTAGTTCATATAATTTGTTCAAGAGTATGGTGTGATTCATTCACCAATAACGAATATATATTTTAGCTGAATCGAAGCCAAATGTTATGGAGGTATGAATCACTGTGGGAAAAAACGAATTCCACCGTCGGAGCTCTTGAACCTAGATTCCAGTCAGGCAACAACGCGCAGTGCTAGACATTTCACAAATCGGCAATGTCGTGAGAGGGAGAGAAGTTTTGGTTGTCGTAGATGACTCTTAGATCAGGAGATTGTCTATGATGAGTCTCCTAACCATAAATAAACTTTTCAAGTACTTTTTATCCTCACCGACGTCTTACATATCTTCTTTCTTGTCAGAGCTATCGTCAAAAACAATGGCACATTGGGACTTGAGTTCCGTCTCAAATACGAAAGGCATATGGGGAGTCTCACATTCGACGTAGTCTTGAACACAGTTTTTTTAAAAAGTCTTGTTTGGTTTTATGCTTTCAGTTATTCTAGCGTTAAATAGAATAACATGTTCTACTGTCAAGTGTCGGCCTTCTCGAAATATCAAATCCCTTAAATCCCTGTTTTCATCATTTGCTATCTTCTGTTTGTTTTTAGTGCCTCTTGCATCAATTTCACGCCTTCATTTACTTCTTGCTACATTTTTGATTCCTTGTTTGTACACATATGAAACTCACTCAGTAAAAAAAGTGTGATAAAACTTGTCACGAAATTTATATACCCGCATGCTTGCAGAAAATAAATTTGAACAACGGTTTACCGTCTTCGTATGCTTACAGATAAATGTGAGAGAATTTCTTTCATGTTTGCCACGTCGCAATTGACACTCGGTTAATGATTACGTTAATGCTGAATCAAGAGAAATCCTAACGACAAAAATGCTGGTGGACCCTCTGTTCCAAATTAATTGGCATTGTAATTTGAGAAGATCTTCCCTCTAGTATATAATATGCTGGAATCTATTACCGCAGCCATATGCACGTCTTCAAACAATGAAAATCTTCCGTCATCAAAAAATCATCTTCGTTGACCAGAAAGCGTCTTTGTTCCGCATAAACCTCGGAAAAAGTCCTGTTTTTGCATAATGACACTATGATATCGGTGACAAATAGACAGGAATGCATTAAAACTTGCTGTAAAGTTCGACATGAGTAAAGTGCCCGGTTGCCGGACGATGCTTGAAAAAACTCGCAAAGAATCGTTCCGCAGGCCAGGACCAAACCTTGAACTGCAAGTGCCATATGTGAACATGCTGGAATTTGTAAATTTTTCAGAGAAACGGACGTCACTTTTTCCCCCGGAACAAAGTCTGACACTTTTTGCACAATCACCCATCCGGTGACATTGGATGGAAGCTGTGAAAAGCGGTGTTTGATGTGCTCCCAGCAGAGCTACATACCATCTCGTACACAGCAGATCCACGAGGCAAGTTCACAGAATGCCATCAGGACCAATGAATGTGTGAGCATTTTCAGGATTTATAGCTGATTCTAGCAGCAACGAATGATGATAAGCAAGTGTCGTGAAATTTGCGACTGAAACATTTTATTGTTACGATAGGCAATCGGCGAGGACCATGTGGTATTGATTTCCGGGTTAAGATGTTTTTGGCGGCTCGGTTTCACGTTTTGTATGGTGCGGATGGCATAGAATTGAAAACGTGATGGCATTAATCATGAGTTCTGTGAAATCTCTATTTTCGATTTGTTCAAATTGAAGGCTCTTTTGGATTATTCTGGATATGGTAGAGTTTGAGATGATTGCTAGGTTTATATGTATATATGTACATACATTGTGTATATTCGTTTACGAAAGCACACGCGACTTTTGCAGAGAGCAGTACCTTCACTTACAGCAAAAATAAACATAATAGGGGCGCACTTCTCTGAAATGAAACCATGCCTGAATATTTTAGATCCAATCTTATGGCAAAATTGCATTCTTGATATGAGAGTACATTAAACTAGCTATGAAAGCTCCTGCTTTTGCATGACAAATTCCTTGTAGCATATAACGTAAAATAAGTTAAATTCTTTTCCAGCAACTGATTCGTTGTTGGTCCTAGATTCAGAAAATAAGCATACCTACATCTCAGTATTTAATTTATGTCGGAAATTCACTGAAGCAACATACTACCTATCCAAAAAGGTAAAGATTCAATCATGGTATTTATTTGTAGACATAAAGTCTCGAGAAAAATGAGAAACATGAGATTAAATCGAAACAAATGAAAGGTAAACAAATTGTGTCCTACAACAAACGGACGAGGTTTACAGATCCGAAATTTATTGCAGGTGCTTTTGCGTCGGCAAAAAATGACAGTATATCAGATGTTTTATTGATTGCATACTGTGGAGTTCCTTGGAAAGGTTCAAACAAAGTAGGATGAAATTGATTGTGTGTGGTTTTTGTGTTTACAAAATGAAATTTCCCATGGTGACCTTGCTATGGGTTTGCTCATGAGAGCAATAGAAAATCTCACAAACTCTCGAGTAGTATGAAAATTTCCTAAGTAGGTTTATGTTGTTAAGCAAACAGTTTTGAACGCATGCATTAGTTCTATGGAACATGAACATATACTGGTTATTGTAAAGTTTGCGGTCGGCTAGGTGGATTTCACAGAATGGAACTACCTTATTCGAAAATTCTTCCAAATATCTGAACAGTCTGTCCATGAATTTCTTCCCAAAATTAAAAGGAACTAAAGGAACACTAAAGGAACTTCAAAACTAGCTGTCTAGTGAATAATGAAACGAAATAAAACTCCAGACTTCAAACTGATATCAAAATTTGTGGCAGTATCAGATACTGCTTAGCTTCGGTGATCAGACGAGAACCAGTTATTCCACTGTGGCATTGCCCTGTTTTATTATATCGTTGTTGTCATTAAAACTTTAGCGTAGTTAAATGCAAAATGATTAACTTCACTGCCTCTGAAGCTTCCAGAGCTAAAAGCAATTGGCATCCTAACTAGCTCTCCTTGAATCCTCATGTTCAACCATGAACGATACTCACTGGCCATACGTTTTTTTTCTCAACTTCCAAATTTCGCTAATTCTGCTTTTTTCCTTATTTTCATTATCTTTAACCATCTATCGTATTTGAATTTTAACTCAACTCCTCTCACTCAAAACTTTTTTTTTAAAAGACCATTAAATGTTGTTTTTTTTTGCTTACATTTTGCCTAATCTCTCTCTTTCCAAACTTCAAAGTTGAATTCCAACCGTCCACTTTAGCGACGATTCACTGACTACCCAGATTTCCCTTGTTCATTTTGTAACGAAAAATGTCCACTTTATTGAATCACCTGGACCTGGCTTCGCTCTCACATCACTGAAAGTTTATGTGTGTGTGCAAGGCACAAAATATCTGTCATTTATATTGGAACAGCTACTGTCCGACTATTTGAATTCGTTACAGCAAGAATTTGTCGCAAATGTTTTCTGCAACCGTCTCAAGCGCCACCACAATAAAATTCCTTCGATTTAAATAAGCTGAACTACATAAAGGCTATTATATCAGTGCATACCTTCTTTCTTTCGGATATATCAGTGCACACTTTCAAAACAACTTAGTTTAATAAAAAATGTTTCAATTTGAATCATCCAACAAAAACAATTCCATTTAAATTGAACTATCCAATTCGGAATTTAGTTTTGCCCATATGCCAGCATCTAGTTTACTTGTGGTGTCAGCAATTATCCGTGGTACAGTGATGCCGGGGCTATTACTAACTCTTGAGACTTTCCTCGCCACTTTATCGGCTTTTTTGTTGCCTATGACCCCTTATACCCTGGCACCCGCATAATCCAGATAGGAATAAGCCTTGCTTTTTCATTGAGAGTCACTCTGCAAGCGTTAACAGTTTTTGAAGAACATCTGTAAGGCGTAAGAGCGAGAATGGCTGCTCTACTGTTGACGCTAATCGTCGTTGGTTTGGTTGATGTTCCGCTAATGGACTCAACTGCCATGCGTATAGATTATACTTCCGACTGAAAGACAGTAGCATGTTCGGACAGTTTACACTACAGGTTAAAGCTCAAATCCGTAGAAAAGACGCCCGAGCCAACTCCTGTATCCGTCTTTGAACCGTGCGTGTAAATCCAGGCGCCACAATCAGCGGTCGCTATCATTTTCTTCCAGTCTGTTCTTGTAGGTATCTTGACCTGGAAATCCCTGCAGATCGGCACACTAAAAGTGCTGCGCGAGCATTACATATACGGTGCTTCACATTAGCTCCCCAGTTCAGTTTCCTGTCAAGTATTAGGCTCAAATATTTGAATACTATCAACAAGTTCCAATGCTATAACGTTGAGACTAGGCATGTCAATAGCCAGCATCCTGTATTCCCTTGTGAAAAGTATAAGTTTGGTTTTTATCGGGTTTGCCCAAAGCCCGGCCTTTCTGGCTCAATTTTGGTACTAAGGTCCGACAAAGTTTATGGGAACGCACCCTTTACAAGTACCACAATATAATATATGATATAATAATATGAGTAAAAAGTGTTTCATTTTCCTAAACTTTAAAATTCATGCAAGTGGTAGCCCTGATAACATTTCTATCCGATCAACTTCGATGCAGTCTTCAGATCAAAGACGTACATGACCTTCGAAATAAGTTGGTTCTAATAAGGAGCACGTATGATGGAAGATGCAATAAAAGCATGCACAATCCCTCCAATTTTCTTCGAAAATCAGTGTTTATAACGATTCCTATGCACTAGAATTTTATAAGGACAGGTTGGGCTGTCTTACGGTTGACTGATTTTATAATGTTTTTTCTGCTTTGTTGATGAATGGTTTGAAAGTACGGGAAAAGTAAGTACAAGAGATATGTTTCCTCTTCACTGACACATTTGACACTGATACACTGACACATTGCAGACACATTTTGAAGGTGAAATATTAGGAAAAAAGATAAAATTCTGGATATGATAACTAAAAATTATGTGAAATCATCAGCATATTGACACGAATTAAATTTGCTTGTCTATTATTCAAAGGTCATATTGCATTTTTTTTGGCACGAAGCGAGCTCTTGGAAGCCGGATTTTACTAGTTTGACACAAAATCTGAAAAATTAAAAATATTAAATAGGAGAAACTACTTTAAACATGAACAGCAAAGTAGCGCCCAGTGAGGGCTAGGATAAGTAATGTACGATTTTTTTAAATTTTTTTAAAATTTATTTGTTAATTTATTGTCGCTCTGAATTTTTGACACACCAAATAACAAAATGAAGGAATAATAATAATCTTCTTCACTGTTTGACAAAAAAAAATTTCAGTGGACAAAGTTTTTATTGATGTTCGAAGAACATTAGTTCCAAAAACGTTTTGCCGAAAATTCATATATCTTATGAAATTCAATAAAATTATCAATATATATATATAAATATATGTATGTACATATGCATTAATATATGTATATATATGTATGTATATATACATATATATATATATATATATATATATATATATATATATATATATATATATATATATATATATATATATATATATATATATATATATATATATATCTAGATATACATGTATATGTACGTATGTATATATATGTTATAAAAAAATACAGAGAGATCATCTCTCTCCTCTCTTGCGAAAAGATTAATTTCGCTAAAATTTCCCGAGATCATGGGTGTGTATAAAGAGTAGGTACAAGACGTTAAAATCAAAATATCTTTAGCCCCTTGGCAGCGGCGAGTATTATCACTATATTCCTAGGCAAAGAAATGTTTGTAATAAGTAAGTTATGGAAATGAAAACTGATCACGTTTTGTGCTTATCTATGATAAGGATTGGACATTTTGAATACTATGTGGGCTTTGAATGAAAAGTACAAATAATTCGTTTTTTAAATTTTGATATGTCATAACTTCTGACAGGCGTACTGAATCATAGCGAAATTATACAGAGCATATTAACGTTGGCTTAAACTGTACATGTAGCTACAGGGTGCACGTGAAAAAATTCCATCAAATCATCGACCGTCCTGAATATGCTTCGCTTTTTGAAAAAACTTGCAAACGATTGATGAATTTTATTCTTGTCAAATTAAAATGTTTAAATTTCCGCGTCACACAAGAACTGTAACTCTTCGACAAATTACTTCCATTTTGAGCACTCGAAACTTGTATTCAGGAGAACTCATGATCGGATCATTAGATAAATATAACATTCACAAGACGTATTGACCTTAAATAGGTCCAAGTTTTATAGAAGTGGGATTGAAATCTGGGCAAATTTGTAGCAGTGGTGCCATTTTAAAAAATTTCTAGAAAAAACTAATTGCTTTTTACCCTTTAAATTTCGATTTCTCTGAGCAAGGTTTTCACTCTCAGAAAATTACTCTGAGCAAAGTTTGATAAAAATTTGTATAGAGATGCAAACTATAGCAAGTTTTGGCTCTTGAATTATGAAAATACGCTCAGCAAAATAAAACTTATTTCTCATTCCCGACCTGAGTGGGATTTTGGACACCAAAATGCATTAACCAAACGGATTTGAGTTGGGCCAATATGTATTTCAAGCATTAGATGTACGTTATGGTAAGCCAAGTTTGTCAGGGATTTTATGGAGTGTTCTGCTATCAAATTTTTAGAAGGCAACTATCCGCTAATGAATAAGAGTAACAAATATTTTACTTTCTTACTTTTGGAAATTCGAGCGAGTGCTAATACTGAAAAGTTCCCCACAATATAAGTTTTAACGCAGTCTTCGCATCGAAGTGGTACATGACATTCCAAATAAATTGGTTGTCATATAGAGCATGTGTAGTAGAATATGCATTGAAAATCTGAACGATTATTATACTTTTCTTTGTAAATTAGTGTTTGGTTCCGATGCGCTGGAGTTTTTAAGCTACTATTGCTTCATCTAATATAGCATATATTACTTTTCTTCTTCGAATCAATAGCTCCATCATATTTGTTCTTCCTTCATAGTGTAAAGTCAAAGTGTTCATTCTGGTAGAAGCCTTCTACAATTTAAACCATTGTATACGCAGCAAATTTAATACAAAACTTTCTCCAACAAATCTCTGGGAATTCACTTAACTTCTAACTTAACTCTCTGCCTTGAGCAGGATATTCCGGTTGCCGGATTGAATATGCATACATAGCCTATAGTCTACTGTAGATACAACAGATAAGCAAGGCACACATGCTCGGGAATACGTTAGTAGCAAAGCGTATGTGTGCTACTGCATATGGAAATCAAGTCGGAAAAGTTATCCTGAAGAACATCTGTGCAATGATTTTCATTTATTGTGCAAGCAGAGGAAAAGCAATTAACCACTTTGGATTCGACTTGAACGAAACTGGATATTTTGAGTAATTGGCCTTTGAAATATTAGCGTCGAGCTGGTGAGCTCGAAATATTCCAAAGGTTGCACTTAATTACCAGTTAGGTTGAGTATGAGAGAAGATGTCTGCAAGTTGGCTACTTAGACTTCGTTCTTAAGTTAGTTAATTTTCCATGACCACTGAGGTATTGTTACTTCATTTGCTTGGAGTTCATTCCAGTTTCGCTTAAACCCGTAGTCAGAGTCTGAATCTACTGTCCTGTAAATAATCGATTGCTCGTTTCTACCCTCTTATGCTAACAGTTTCCTGGAAAAACACTCAACAACATAACAATAATGTAATCGTATTTTTTAAATTTGAAGTAACTTTCAATTGCATTTCGACAAATATTTAAATCTAACAGTTTACAATGTTTACGTGTTTGCGGATAATAGCGTTTAGAAGTGCACAAACACTTAGTTTTTCAAATAATCGTGTTCCCGAATCTCGGGTGAACGAAAACAAGCAGGGAATGAAAAGTTTCGTGTTGATAAGAAAGAAGCACTTCCTTCGGATTGTATGCCAAGAATAAATAAGAGACTTTAGAGGAAAAGTGCGCGAAGATGGATATGAGAGGAATGGATGTTTTTGGTGCTGTCGAACCATTGCAAGTGTGCTTCGATTTGGAACACCTATATTTAAATAATGTTTTTTTAAAATAATGTTTTTTTTTAAATTTATTTTCTTTCATTTTTGGCTTTGCTGACAGCCAATTTTGATCAGTGTTAAAAAATGTATTAGAAGTGTGCAGAAAACACTTATAGAAATATGTAGTTTTACCTTAGACAAACTTTCTGTTGTACATCTTTTTATTCTATTCAGAAATAAAAAAATCACGAGCTATTGATAACGCAAATAAACTACTTGCTCCAGATCACACAACGCAAAGTGTATAACTTTCAATCATTCCAACCGTTTTTGGACTCAATAGTATATAAATATGTATGTATTAAAACTAAAAAACTTGCCGTATTGTGAAAGAAAAGGCGCGTCTTATTATACATCCAGAGTAGTGCAGGATATCCATTTGCACACGAAGCAACAACAACATCCAGAGTACAAACACTTGTGAATTCAGTGGAGTTCGTACTCGTGCTCTCTGTGGAACGTATTTCGAAAAGTCATATCAACTGGAATAGTTTGAATTTTCAAAAATTTCCATGTCACCCTGGCAACCAGGATAAATAGTCATACATTTGAAAACGGCGTTGGTTATATGACAGCTCAAATTTTGAAATGACAACTGTCTGACAGAAAAAAACTCGCGTGCTACTCTGGATCGTTTTATTATGCATCCAGGATACCTACTACACTCTGGATGAAAATAAAACGCAGCTAAATAAGTCTCTTGTTAGTGATCTGATGGCAAAGAATGCTGGCAAAACTATATTCCATTGAAAGTTTTACACGGCATGATCAAGCTTAAGCTCAAAACTAATATGAAACAAGTTTCGAAAACTTTACTTTTTTCCCACTAATAAAATTGTTTGTTATTCGATAGAACAGCTGTCTAAAGCAATATGTAGTCTTTACACTTTCAATGGGAAAAGTGCGGGCTGGTTATCTGGGGAAACTTTGAAGCTGATTTAGGAGCGGATCGCTTCATTTAGTTCACAACTCGGACTCGTTTGGTCGCTTTTAGTACTCATGATATTCGTTTCTTGTCAGAACAAGGTAGTGATATTTTTTCAAGTATTTAATTTATTTAAGATAATTTCCACTAATTGATACAAGTTATTCTCACTCAAGTGTACCGCTACAATCTCCTTTTACTTTTTCTACAGCGACTAGGAACAATTGTACAGAGCTTTTTAGATGTTTTTTTTAAAAAGAAAATCGGATTTGCCTAAATTTTGTTTCAATTTTCAAGTTGTTTGTCGTTTTTCGTGCGCTTGTCATCAAACAGAAAAATCGGATATTTTTCATTTTCTTAAATATTATAGGATAACTAACTATCCTTTTGAGTGCTCTTACTTAATTTTTTTCGTTGCTAAAATATAAGATTTGTTTGAATTTCGATCGCAGTATTTAGTGTAATGACAATATTTGTTTTGACATAAATAAGTCAAAATAATAAGTAATGTTTTTTATTTAAAATTGTTCGTAATTTCAACAAAACATAAATCGTTTTCCAATGAAATTGAAGTAGTATGTTTATGTCGTTCAGCATTACCATCATGTGATGCTGGCACTTTTCAACTTATTTCATTTAACTTACATACATCATCGTCGACTGCACCTGTGAAAACTTCAATTGTGAAACCTGGAAAAATGCAACTGTTCGAATCTAGGACATCTGTTCCTCATCGATTTTCGAGCAAAACTTTTCGGGCTCATCCAGTTTAATGTCAAAATGAACTAAAAAGTCAGAGATACTGAAGTTAGTTTATCGCTGATCTCGGGATAATTCTGAACTTCAATATTTTCAAGTATTTTAGCAAGTATTTTTTTTAACTATTTTTCTGGTTTTCCGATAAATATTTTTCCCATATACATTTTTGAGCAATGGTCGAGTATTTTATTTATCTTCAAGGGTGGTAATGCTTCTTTCGATAACATCATTTATATTCGTATTTTGTTTCAATATTGATAGTTCAATCCAAATATAGAATTTGTATTTACCCAAATATGCTGCAAGCAGCCCAAAAAAAAATTGAAACAATTATGTCCAATAATTAATTTTTTACCACATCTTGAATGTAATGCTGCAAGCCTCGTAGATCTTCAAAAAAAATACAATTGCCATTGTTGTTGATTTATGGAACAGTTATCACACAACCACAAAAACTGTTTCCATAAAATATTTTTATTTATTAAAAAGTTGAATAATATGCATGAGCAATACTCCCAGCTCACGTTCTTTTTTCTGAAAATTGAAGTGGCTGTCTGTAAGCAATCATGAAATAATATGCTACCCAACAATATTGCTTTCAATATGCGCTCAAAGCTTATCACTGGCGAAAAAAAATACAGCTATCCAGTAAATAAATTACTTTCATGATAGTTATAGAAATGTTGTTTTATTCATGCTGTTTTTGCATCATTTCAATGAATCATCAATACATTTCGATTTTGTTCCACTCCACTGCATATCTCTCAGCTCTACGTCGTACTAATTTTATACGGTACCAGTGGTATAGTTCATTTTTCCAATGAAGATAAATTTCTACTTTAAAACTTTAAATCGAATCGAAGAATTTCGCCCTTCGCCAGTTGCTCAAAGTCTCTTTCTTCTGCTCTTGGTTTGCGAACGGAGAGATTTTTTTATCGATCACTTGCTAATTAGATTTTTTCTACTAATAGAACAGAAAAATTTCATATTTTTCCGCAACGTCAGACGGCTGAATGTAATTAGGAATTTTATCAGATGAATAACGAGCACTATTGGGAATAAAGGAAGCGACGTTGTTAGAGCAATTTGCTTAATACGTTTGCACATCATGGTACGTTCAAATATATTAGTGTGTACATCAGTAAATTAATTTGATTCGTTTTTAAGAGCAGGCTAGAAAATTAGAGCTGTTATTTTATGGTAAATAGACTGGTAAATATTTGAGTGCAGCATAAGTTGATTAATAAAACGGGAATGACTTGGGATTTATCCTGTCTGGTCCAGATAATTCCAGATTTTCGAAAATTGAGTTGATGTGGGTAAGTTGAGTAGTGCGGCAGTTGTAAGCGGGTGTGGTCCTTGGTTCAAACCCAGCCATTAATGATTAACCATGGTTTTTGAGTCGGTATATTAATTGGAACATGATTCCAACCAGAAGTCAAGTCAGTCAAAGAACTAAATATTCAATCCACACTGTGAGTTAAGTGAAAAATGCACCTCCAATGAAAATTCACTTCACAAAAAAAGCTTACAATTTTGCCTTTCTCTACAATAATGTATTCACACTAATGATAACTTAACTTTTGCAGAGGTTTTTCTGTTAATTACATACATACGTTTTAGCAGCACTGTAAACCAAAAAAGTCAATTTTGCAGTCAAAGTAAAAATGAAACAATTCACCGTTAGGATTTTTTTTTGTTCTTAATGAAGTGGTGTGCATCGTATCTGCATTCAGATCATGATTAGTTATTACGTTTCATTACATCGACCGTAACATTTCAATTTCATTAAAATTTTCATTTTCACAATTTTTCCCAGACCGAATTCTTACGAATTCTGTGCATCAGCATTATTTAGATATGAAAGAAATCTGTGAGACATTGTTCTTGATCAATTTGCAATGCAACCAACTAAAGTATGCCGTACATGTTTTCCAAAGTGCTCTAGTTGTTGTCACTTCGCTGAGTAGGCAACGTAGGCGGACCCAGTGAAAAGAGATGGAGGCTGATGATAGTAATGACCGATTCCATCTTCCTATATGGAGCGAAAATTGGAGCGCCGAACTAAGAAGTTCTGGAAAAGCATTGCCAGTGTCCAGCGCAGGGGGCCCTGCAAATCGCCTATAGCATCACACAGTCTCAAAAGAGGCTGTGATGGTGGTATCAGGAGCAGTCTCGATCGGTTTGATAGCGCAAATATCTCTTTCGCTCAGAGCTGGGCAGAATTGAGGCTTTGGCGCATGCGCGTACGCTCAACTTCTTTGGCAAAGTGAAAAAGGACGCTGAACGGCTAAGTGGTCATATTAAGCCTTGGTTTAACCGTAGCAATGGAGTGGTCAATACTTACTTTTGCTAATTCTTAACAGGGCATGGTTACTTCAGGAAATACCCGAACAGAATGGGCAAGCTGATCACACTGTACTATGACTGCGTGACTGAGCTAGATGCCTGAGACGATCGTCGATGCAATGCTGCAAAACGGAGCCAACTAGCGCCAGAGCATATAGACTGATAAATAGCACGGAGAGTGCAGTATTTTCCGATAGGAGAGGAAGGTATCAGGTGGGGGTTTACGGATCAGCTGGTGCCTAATCCGCGAGGCCGTGAGGCTGCGCAATATAAGGACGTTTCTCCAAGCATATTCTCGGCCCTGACACGAGATTTTAGTATTGGTGATCAGCTTGAGCCTGAACAGAGCCCGCGCCAAATAGGTACGTTTTTCCATACGCGAAAGTGAGAGAAGCATATTCTCGGCCCTGATACATCAACCAATGAGAGGTGAGAACGTGCTGTTGTGCGTATGATCCCATCAATAAATAGTAGGCGCAGCGACCATTCGCCGGCAACAAACAACAGTGTCTGTAAAGGATAGCATAAACGTATCGAAAATGTTGTTTTTATTCTCCAAACTGTACCGGAAATAGTATTCCGCATTAATTATCTTATTGCCGACCATTTTAATACACAGGCTAGGTTTTAAGAAAATTAATAGTGTATAAAACGCCAATCGTTAAAAAGCTGTTTTTGCAAAAATTATGTATATTGCCTAGTGGGAATGAAAGAACGTATCTTATCGTAGCATAGCCGCTGGTGGGGTATTTTTGTCTTTTTTCAATTTTCTAAATCGCGTACTGCTATCTATTTTTGGCAATTTGTGGGGTAATGTCGTAATTAATATCGCAAATCACGCGCTTTTTTGTACTATTTATAAGTCTATATGCTCTGCTTGTGCTCAGTCATAGCATAAGTACTGTAAATAGCATGGAAAGAACGTGATTTGCGATATAATTTGCTATATTTCCCCACTGATTGCGAGAAATAGATAGCAATAGCCAAGTCCAAGCTGAAACAAGACAGATTATTGATGGTCGTTTTTTAGTGCAGATTGTCTTTTTTTTGTGAGTCAAACCTCACTTACCCCGTGGTGATAGGTAGCCCGGGGATCTGGCAAGCAGATTTTTTTTACATCTATACTAGGGAATAAAGATCCCCCGATCTTAATATAATTGAAAATGTCTGGAACAACTGGCACGTACTATTTACTTTGGCAAGTAGCAGTTCTAGACGCTGAACGAACTAGAAGGTGTTTCTTTCACGAAAACGAGTGAAACATATCTTTAAGACTCTGACTAATAGGATGCGAGAAGTGGCAACAACAAAGCTAAAATCAATTCTTTAATAATTATTAAAATAAAAAATATCCATGCATCGAAATATGCATTCTTTTTATTTGTAACATTCCAGTGCCTTATATTTTCCCAGCAGCTTATTAGCAAGCATCTTTTAAAAAAAACTCATTAGGAAGTAATTGAGGAATCTTTTTTCCTATTAAAATACCAAAAACCTTTCATTAGCTCGTTTATGCCATTATTTGGGTTATTCGGTTCTTTACAGTCTCTGAAAACTTAGAGACATTGAAGGGTATCTAATCATTTTGCAGTGAAGTGTATATACTGAAAAAAATCCACCTTGTTCCTAAAAGCATGGGTATAACGGCAGAGTTGCGAGAATAAAGCCATTGATCAGTGCAAGGAATGAAAAGTTGTGCATGGACTTTGCCCAACAATTGTTTGTGGAAACGTAATATCTGCAGATGAAAATAAATGTTGATCAGTCTGTAATGATATGGGGAGCCACAAATTTTCAAATAACCGAAGGAAATATTATATATATAAAATATGTTTGAAAATTCAAGGCAGTTTCCGTCAAAGTGCAAACCAACCGAAATTGCTAGTACGCTTTTTCAAAAAGTATTCTTTGGTTTGATCTTTTTCAAGAGCATCTCAGCTCAACAGTGCTAATCCTGGGGCAACCTAGAGTCGACCAGATGTCGACTGAAATGCGTATGATCAAATATTGACAGATTTCTTCACTAAAGCAATAGAAATTTTTCCTTAAGGGATGGAAATTTTTCCTTCCATGGCTTTTACAACTCTTAAACACAAGCAAGCGTGGATTCTGGCTCAAAGCTGCAAGGAACTTATACTTGAACTTCTTAATTTGGAACCATTGACTTGATCATTTTGTCAATTTTTAATTCCGTATGGCAAATCTAACTTAAAAAGTTTATGCATAAGTGGGCTGAAGTTCGGTAGTAAACTGAAATAATGAAGGTTTTTAGAACTAAATTTTAGCCAAAAAACCTCTAGCACTGTACAATATGTTTTCAAGACAATGAAATAAACATAACAAAACTAACAGGAAAACTATAAATTCTACCTTAACTTGTCATTTATGCCTAATTCTATCTAAAGTAAAAAATGTACAAGAAAAATGCCAACACGTTTGAGTATGAATTAATTAACGATTGATATGAAAAAAGTGCGTTCACACAGTATATTATTAGTTTCAATTTGCACCTTTTACATTAACGTTACTTATGAGGTATTTTTTTCTGCTTATTGAAGCATTGAATAGCATCCAAATTTTTAAAAATTTTTGACAATTCATCACATCAACTTCCGCAAATCACTTTAAGTTTGTTCTAGACCGTTTACTCATTCATCTCAATTTAGAAAGTTGCAATCCAGCACCTCGAACACCACATTGGCTACTTTCACCTAAACCCCCAGAACATTCAACAATTCCGCATCTTGGAATATATCAGCAAACGCTCTGTACGGATGATACTACAATTTAAGTTTTCTCCAAGTAACGCCAAATTAATGTTTAACAATTCCAGCACAACTTAAGAAAATACATGCGGTCCCAAAAAACTTGCAATAGTTTGGTTATCAGCTTAGAGAAAGTTCGGAATCGGCATCCTTTCGCTAGCAAGAAATGTCTCGTGCTTGTTTACAGGATGTAACGAACAAACAGGCAGGAAGAACCTGCCATTGTCGTTTTGCATTTATCTTATTTGCTTATCCCTTTTCTTAGACTGCTGTTGTACTGCTTAAAATAATTATTTCGAAGGTTGTCGAGGAAAAAGTAAATCGGGATAAGGAGCTCGGACGTGTTGAATTTTAATGATGATGAAAATTGTTCTAATTTGCTTGCGAGCATTGATTTTACGGTTGAGATTTATGGTGGTTTAAGAGATGAATTGCAATTTTCTCGAGAAGTTTTAGTGTTTTTCTCTTCAAAATTAAACAGCGGCTCAAAGTTGACGGGAGGACTTAATTAAGATCGTTACGATTTCATTAGAAATCCTTGGCACGAAATAAATTACGAAATTATGCATCAAATATGCGAAAATAGACTTTGAAAGTAATCGTGAATAATATCAATTTGCCACAACGACAGATGGCTGAGACTCATTTTGAAACATTCTCCAATCGACAGCAATTTGAAAATGTTCGCTATTTAGTGTTAAGCTTTATTTTGATTTCTGTGAAATAGAAGCTAAACTTTTCATGTATACTTAGCTCTTAGCAAAAACTTTCGTAAAATTTTCCGCACGACAGGAAATTGCATAAACTATTCATACTTCTCGTCGGTAAACCAGTACAAAAGGAATCGTAGAAACGAAACGGAATAAAGTTTTTGGCAAGCCAATTAAACTTATAGACGAGTGCAAATAGGAAGAGCTTTAACGACAGTGCTCGTACTTTTCTCGCAAGCAACTTTACGTAATAAGTCGTAACTACTTAGCATCTTGATTTCCAGCAGATAAAAGTACTCTTCGTCACCTGAAAATGATGGTTGTGAAAATGTCGCGGAAAGTTTTGATAGAAGTTTTAAGGATTCTCGTTTCTCACGACAAAGAGCTGCTGAAGTGTTTTTATTTGCTTGATGAAATGTAATTACGACAAAGACTAGATATTTCTAATGCGTAACGGTAATATTGAGGTAAAAAGAATGAGATGATAATAACTTGGAACGGATGTTAAAAGTTTCAAATTGATATTGGAAGTTTCGGTTCGAAAGTTTTCGAGTTCCTTAGGGTGCAAGTATTGATGTTATTACATATTTTCTACAGAATGGCAATAGCGTTTGCTCTAACTTTCATCTGATGAACGAGAAAAGTTTTCTGGTTTTGTCTATGCATCGCCAACTTATATCTACGAAATACTCGAATGAATAATTTAGATATTTTCTACTATCTGGATTTAGATTATATTTTGGAAGTGAGTAAGTCAAGGAGAGCTTTGAATAGGATTAAGATTTCCATAAAATGATACATTGAACTCTAGGGGCTTTGTAATTTAAATGAGATGCTTATTTTCATTTTAGGTTGTATTTAGCTTCAGGAGACTTGTTATCTGCATGAAGTACTTACTGGACGTTATCCCAACTTTCTTTTTCTAGATAAAGGCTTGACTTTTACAAATTGACTTTCATTGACTTTTACAAATAAGAGATTTAACACCCACTTCAAAAATAGTGGCTGTTATTTCCGAGATACATTTGATAGGTTATCCTTCATCAAATAGGCTAAGGTAGTTTTTCCAAATCTTAATGTAGTTTATGAGCCCCATCAATTATTCATGCTCTTTGTAGCTGGCAATAACATCCCAAGAGTATGGCTGTTTTAGAACAAAATATTTTTAGGAAAAATATGCACGGTTAATACATGAACTATTTTTTATTTAAAACTAGATGCTTTAGAAACTACATCTGAACAATACATCAAACTGTTTTTTTTTCATTTTCGTAATTTAATATTCAATCTTCGAAGTTTAATTGATAACTAATTCTTGAGAATGAAAATATTGAAAAGGTGACAAAATAATGCAAAAAACTAATGTAAAGCGCCTAATCATTTCTTTAGTATTACATTTCAAAAAGAAATACTGTAAACTAGTTCTAGTATTAACAGTCGTATGAGAATACGTTATTAATACTCGAGTCTCAGCTGATTGATTATTTCGCCGAGTTCGTCGAGTTTACTGCACAAACTATCACTAGAAGTTGACTCGAGGCTACTAACGAACAATGGCAATACAGGCACGTTCTTCAGAGATAACAAAGAGTAATGCTGTAACAAACTAAGAACCAGCATGTTCAAATAGGATGCCTTTTATTACTTGGATACAAGATTCTGTTATGCGTTTCATGTTGTAAGTTGTAATAGGTAAAAACATTAATTAACTTTCACTAAAGGGAAATATATTTACCTTTCAAAACAAAACAAAAATGCCAATAGATTTCTCTCCGGATTATGTGATTCGATCGAGCTGAAATTTTAAAGAAATTTTGCAGCAAAATACAAGTTAATAAATCTTTGGCGACCGCAGAAATTTTAATAAATTTTCAGGTACTCCTTTATTTCTGTGGAAACAAAATATTCGCAATAAACAAGCCTAGAATTTGAGAATTCATGAAGTGTTTAGCATGGCTATGAGTTTTTTTTTTGATGTTTTGAATTCCATGCGGGTGCAAAGTGCCTAAAATTAGGCAATGGCAACTTTGAATTTTAATATATTGCTACAGACTATTAGACCCCGACGATATACACAAAACACATTGACGTAACGTGAATAAGTTGGGTTTTTAGTTAATTTGCGCGTAACACTAAAGCAACTCCAGAGACATAAACAGAAATTCATCAAACCGTCAAATCATGATACCATCAAATTTTCAAATGGTAAATGTAGTGAAATAACACAATAAATGATTTAAGACATGTTGTTTAGATTTAAAGAAAAGGAAAAGTTGTTTGAGCCATGGCTTGAAAGGGATCTTAGGCATATGCGAAATTGTAGGAACAAACTGTAGAAGCAAATAAAGGGAAACGTTGATATTAATCTTGCTATTCAGGATTATAATAATGAAGCTGCTAAGGAATTCTTGATAAAGTCTTGTGATGCTTATGCCAACTACAAAGCTGGTAGAACTGGAAAAATTTAATCCCCGACCCGAAATAATCCTTTGACTTGTAAATGTGAAGCGAGAAACCAGCGGTTATCCATCGTCAATGTTCCATGACAATATGACGTCTTCTTTTTCTAAAGAGATTTGCGATTTATTCGCAGACAATTTCCGGAAAGTTTTCCATGCACCAGACCCATCTAAATAACACCTTCCTCTTTCTGATTGAGCTCAAACAGCGTTTGTCAGCCACACTAAAATATCATGTAGAAATACGTAAAACTATTTTGGAATTCGATTATCCGAAGGTCCTGGCTCTGATTTTCTTCCATCGACTTTCATCCGCAAATGTGTAAAGCAGTGAATAAAACCTCTACATGCATGCTTTGAGATGTTACTTTCATTTGGAGTTTACCCACCCTGCTGGAAACTTTCATATGTAATATCCTTTTTCGAAAATGGTGATAGACGCTATATCGGGAATTATAGGGGCATTGCCACTATATTTTCCACTGCAAAACTTTTTGAAAAAATTGTCTTAGATAAACTTTTACCAATAGCTGTGCTACACTTTTTTAGCAGCTTCTCTATGGTTTAGAATGTCAAGTTTTTCTATTCTAGTTTGCTTTCACAGTTTCTTGAAATTCTAGTTTGCTTTCACAGTCAGTTGAAAATTTGAAGTCTAGATGCAAATTGAACGAAATGAGTGAAATGTATCAAACAAAGAAAAAATCGGGAGAAACTTATATTTCACACTCAATTTTATTAGTAATTAGTAATGTGTTTAAACATTAATAAACAAAAACATTAATAATTAAAATGTGTATAACTTTTTTTCCAACGGTTACTGTGACACACTGCAAATTTAAAGTCTACATAGCTATTTAAAAAGCTACATAGCTATTTAATTTGAACCTATATTGCCCAAATTTCCACAGTCCACAAATGTTAATTTTCTCAAAATAACGGTATAATCTCTCATTAAACCCACGATATCAGCTTACTTTCAAGCATATTATGAAATAAATTCAGCACTATGATATACTGGTTTATAAATATGAATAAAAGAATTTGATTTTTGTTGAAATTCTGTTTTCTAGGAAAAGTTATTACAGTTTGCAAAACATTCGCTTTGATTTAAATTATTGCCTTTTCACGTCAGCTGATGGAATAAAGATAATCTTTCATTTCAAGGTCCCATCTGCAAAGTTTCTTTTAATCATGGAAAAAATTTGGGAGGACTTGAATTGGTATGGCAACGCAGTCTCTATGGGCACATAAATTACGTGTAGACAAGTTTAAATGAGATGAAATAACTTATTAGATTGATCGACTTGTGAAGTGAAATATTTTATGTTATTTGATGTGAAAGCATAAAGCTTTCCATGAATGTATCTCAGATTTGAAAATAAAGCGTCTGACTGATTATTTTGGATTGCGAACTTTCACGAAATTTACACGTTCATATGTTTCGAAATACCTTCAATTGCTCACGATGCTTTTCGGACGCATATCCTTAGAAATTATATTCTATACCACTTAAAAGAAATGTATCATAAAATGAACTGGCTTATTTCCTTTTCATTTTCATCCTGGCTTATATTCATTCATTTCCTTGATTGGTTTGATTGATAGCCTGGAGTGAGTCCAATTGGACCCAAGCACTGCAACCTCCAGGATCTATTGTGTCTCCTCTGCGCTATATCCCATAGGATGTCCAGGCTTCTAATGAACCTGGATATGTTCCTTGATGGGATATTTGCGATGACAGAAATCACTGTTGTGATTTCTGTCATCGTGTGAACGGCACTTAAATATTTGTACCAGAATGGTTTTTAGTTTCCCCGTCGCTCTTTGTAGTAGAGCTGGGTAGATTCCGTGTGGTCCTGGTGATTTAAAGGATTTGAAGGAATTTATTGGTCATTCAACCTTTTCATCCGTGATGGTATGTTTAAGCAGAGGTGAATTTCCTCTTCTTCCTCAGCGTCATCGCTACTCCTGATTTCGCACCCTGGAAAGTGTGTTCTAAGCAGCACTTCCAGTGTGTCATCAAATGTGGTCTGCATCCCTTCATTTAGAGTTCTAAGTAGCCCTATATGCCTTTGGTAGCCTTTGGACGGAAATTTCTGCATTCTGTTAGTCTCTGCGATGTTATTGAGACTTTCTCAAAAGGCGCGTCAAGCCTTTCTTTTGGATTTAGTTTTTGGATTTTAGTAATTTAAGCTCGGTTGAACTACGTTCTTGTGGCATTTCTGAGTTTTCCTAACTCCCTGTTCCACCATGGCACCCTCGTTTTGGAAGCACTGGTTTTCTCAGGGCAGTTACCGTGGTATGATTCAAGGATTATTATGGTGAACTTATCCACAGTGTCCTCTAGTTCCATCTTCGTAGAAAAATTCGGGTGCAGGCTATAAAGTCCCGCTGTTAGGCTATTTTGATATTATTCCTAGTCCGTGCATTTCGGCTGCTTATATTTTGCTCCTTTTACTTATTTTTCATAGTTCGAAGTTTATATGCCTATGATCAGAGAAAGAAGCGACTTTTAGGACATTCCACTTCTTCACTAAATGCGCTGCACTGTTTGACACTATCGTAAGGTCTAGTACCTCTTGCCAAAGTTGGCGTCTTGCCCTTATTTGGTATAGACAAATTGCTGTTCAGGAGGAAGTCTAAAAGTATCTCATCTTTAGTGTTGACGTCACTACTCCCCCATGCCGTGTGATAAGCGTTGGGATCGCATCCAAAAGCCAACATTTTGTTCTTCCCTTTGCAGTGGTTAACGAGTCCCTTGATATTGCTACTTGGAACCTGATCCTCATCTCCCGGGAAGTAGGCCGAGGCAAATACCGCCTCCACTATTCTTCCTTCGATGGGGACGTGTAATTGAACCGCCACTTTGTGTCTTTTGATGTCTTCTGGAATCAGATGCAAGCTCTGAGGCTTTCTTCCCGTGCGGCAGATATTAACTTACTGTTGTATTCAAGCCATTTATTCTGCCTTTATTTACCCAGGTCTCTTGAATTAGTCCCATTTGATAGGTGCCCGAGGTAATCCTGCTACTTATTTCCACCGAGGCAGCTTTGGCATGATGCAGGTTCACACGAAGACACCTCATTCCCTTCTCTTGGTTGGATGGGAGCCGCTAAGACCTGGTGTTACCTCCGTGTCGGTTCCACTCTCCTCCGTACTGGAGGCTGGAATGACCGCTGGCTCTGGTGTTTTCCCGCCTTACTCTTTCACGGTTGACTTAACTTGCCCAAACCGGAAGCTAATGTTGTCATCACCGTCTGCTATTTTGGTAGCAAGGCCCCGTCTGCCGCTACTACTAGCATGGCATACTTGCCTTTATTTTCCCGGAAGAGAGCTCTCAATGACCTAACGGTGATGTCTTCATTCTGGCGTTCAACGAAAGCCAGGATCCTCCCCGTAGGCAGGTCCGCTGCATTTGAGAAGTAGCCAACAAGGGTCTTAGGGTTAGAAACCAGGGATTCTTCGGTGGCTTATAGGATGGCCCCTTCCCACGGCCTTATCTTCTGGGCCTCCACCCTCATCTACTCCGCCGTTGATTTGTTCATGCGGTGGAGAGACACGTAACCTACTTTGTCAGTGATGCTGAGAAAGTGAGGAGCAACTCCTCTATCTCGACCAGTATCCTCTCCTCGAGGACATTCTGAATTTTGCTCATTTGGTCAGTTGTGAGAATTCCTTGGGGAAAGTCCTGCATTTGACCGTTATTTCCACATCCTGCACGGCTCTGCTATAGGTTACTTGTCGTTAGAGTGTTTTGGGGCCACGTCGATGCCCCTTATTTTTAATCATTCCTTCACGGAAGATTGTTACCGGCAGTAACCACGTGGAGGTGAAGATCACAGTTCCATCAGCCTGAATAGTGCGGCACGTAAATATTGTTATATTCTTTATGATATTCCTCCTATTAATCTGATGACTGCTGCCTTACATCTCTCATCATTTCCAACATCATTTTCTTACATCTCTCTTCTGAGGACTACACACAAAAAAAAATTCGCTCTGCTATATGTGTAGCAAAAATAATAATATCCGTAATAGCCATAATTAACTGTGGTGGGCACAAAATTGCCCCTACAAATATATTTTTGTTCTATTTATGTGTGATACATAACATATACAAGCAACAGGTATAACTATTGATTTAAAAGGTATTATGAGTATATGGAAATCCAGAGTTATACTCATTTTAAGTAAAATTTGGCTTTCAGGTAAAAAATATAACTCGGGTACTCAAAATATGCACACAGCAATCATAATTATGCACGCTACAGGTATAAGTTCTATATGGGTTTCTCTGTTTTCTAGTAGCGAAAGATATGAAATCCATACAGTTGGTATATTATATACGCGACAGGTATAAAATGACCACTGAACAATGTAATATGCTTTTCGTAGATATATGGTTTATTTTCGTTTCTAATTATGGGGCATCTTTTGTTTATAGTTTGAGATTGAGCTTGCAAAAGGGTCGGTAGCTTAGCTCGCTAACGCGTTAGTCCGAAGCAGCGATCTACTGCCCGCGGGTTCGAATCCCGCCGTGCCCATGTTGTCTTATGTTGTCTTAACAGTCAGCGACTGGGCATAATACCAGCGCTCCATTGATTAAGTGCCACATTAAAGCTTTAGTAGCGACTAAGAATAACATTAGCGCTTTAGGAAATGAGAAATAAATGTGGCACTTAGAAGAATAATGGAATAGTTGTTATCGGCTTCTCCCATATGTGTCTCCTTACCGCCATGGCTAAGCACTCGCTTCAAAGGGCAATCCCCTGAGCTTTTTTCTGCTTACATACGATAAATATTTATATTATATCTGCCGTGAATATATTATGTCTTTCAAAATACACCCATATACTCATGTGAGATATATTATATTTCCGTCGTTTTATATCTGTCAGCGATATTTTTTTTTTTTAGTGTAGACATATTGCTATTATTGTGTTGAAAAATTAGTTATGGTTGTAACAGCCTATACATCAAAATATATGCGAACATTCGAAGACCTTTATATGGCTCTTTAGATGACGTTTGTAATTAAGGGTGCAGTTTAGTTTGAATACGTATGTGCGTGTATTCACTCCATTTGGGAGTTCATATGTATATAAAAATATTTACTGGAAGTCACACGTCTGTGAACCCGTTTTTAATTTACGAAATATCATCCATGATCCGGGAATCATAAAAAAAGTGCTCAGTAGGGATTAATAATGAAAGCTGGAAAACATGTAATACTCAATTCAAAGCAAAATAGCCGCTTCAGAATAAATTGAAATTGATTCGAGGTGATTTGCATAAGTACTGGTAGTACTGGTGCTAAAGTGTCTTGCTGAATTGAGTATTGATCTGGTGTGCAGTGGATACATCGCGTTTTAATCTAATAATCGTAATTAATGAATTTATGTAAAGCAGCCCAGCTGCCTTGTTCATGAACGTAGTTGCTCTATACGATTATTGGGGAATTACGCTTCGGCAGCTTATGGAAGTGGCTTGATTCTTTAATTACGAAATAATGCCCGCAATCAAAATATATACATATGTATGTATACTACCCTGAACCGTTGTGTGCAGAATTTCCAACCGCAGACCCAAACACACACACTGCCGCGATGCAATGTGGTCGAAAACAAACGTACGGCCGTTGAAATCAATTAGTAAATGCGTAAGTACAAAATCAATTGGCACTCAATATGTGTTCGGTGATGCAATCGGTGTGTTGCAGACTCAATCAAAATGAGCGATTTTATAGCTGTTCCCAATTTGGGATTGGGAATATACCGAAATTCGTGAGCTTTCTCTGCGCGTTATTGTATTTGTGTGTACACGATAGTTCTGTGTACGTACACGTCGGTTTTCATCATGGCGCCATCTGACTACTGCTGTTCACTTCGTTCGAGCATGTGCATGGACGCAGCTTTCCGATATGGCGGCTTCTGACCAACGCTGCTTGCTTCGTGTCAGCACGTCCGTGTAGTCGGATTTCCAATATGGCAGATTCTGACTTACCCTATTCACATCGTGCGAGCATGCTCGTGCGGAAGATTTCCCCTAGCGGCTTCTGCTGATTGGTGCTGATTTCGTAAGGGCGTTTCCCTACAGGGAAATTCTTTACATGGCGACTTCTGAAAAATGCTGTTCATTTCGCAGGAGCGTGTACAAACGGGCACAATTCTAACATGTCGGCTTCTGATGAGTGCAGTTCACTTCTTAAAAGCGTATTCATGTAAGGGAATTCCAATGTGGCGGCTTCTGAAATTCACCGTTTACTTCGTTGAAGCGCGTGGAAACAGGGAAATTTGTTTTATTGATGCTTGTGGCGAGTGCTGTTCACTTAGTTGGTGCGTGTCTGGTGAACAGCGATGTCGCCACTTTATGCATGAGCGTTACACGAACCATTTGCGATGATGGTTATGTGGTGTAGACATTTGGCGGCAGCGCTGAACGTTCTGTCTATATTTTAGCGCTTTCGAGATATTCAATGATTTGTATTTTGATGTGTACTGGGAATATATGGAGAGTGCATATTTAAATATTGATTTTAGCATACTTCCACAAAAGATAGGTTTTTGAAATTTTGCAGATTTATGAAATAGAGTATGTAGTTTTTGAGTTCGGTGTTAATTCAAAAATGTAGATAGAAATGCAGATAGAAAGTTTGTGCAAATCAGGGCAGAGCGGGTGTTTGACTCAATTTCTGATTGATTATTGTGAAAGCAAATATATTTGGAAGATGCAAGCAAGCACATTTTGATAATTTAAAAATATATGCTTCAAAGTGTTCGCAGAAGCTGAGCAATTTAAAAATTGTGGTATGTTCGCAGGCATACAGCAGATCATTTTATGGTATGATATTTTGTTTCGAAGTCGAGTTCTAGCTTGGCAAGAAGCAATCAGACAAAATGATATCTCTCAAATTTATGATAGATTTTAACTGAATTTTTTAACTGAATTGTATGAGAAAAAACAGTGCGGTTATTCCATTTTTGATAACGTTTCATTCATTTGCACGTTTAATATTTTGTACTTTGTACCTTGTTCTCGTCTGCGTAAATTCAATAAACCATAAATTTTGATTTGAAAGTGTCATCAGGTTAAACAAATAAACAATAGGCATGTTTTTTTGCTCCTCTATCCAGCAGAGAATAGAGTATACGCATTGGAAACACTAGTACAGAAATTATATTCCTCATTTGTAGTTCACGTGCTGAACTATAGAATGTGCTGATAGAAAAAAGAAAAGCTCATGAGAAGTTGTTTTTTTTCGCTGTGAGGTGGCTTTGGGTTTTTCATGGTTATGTTGAATGTTTTGGATATTAAAAAAAGCCCTCATAATATTTAGAAAGTTAAAAGATAGTTATTTTTCTATTTGCAATCGATTGTGGTAGTGTATATTGGTTATTTTCTCCCCTTACTTTGAGCTGTTGTGCGTTACCACAGCTAATACAGAAACCTATGTCAGTCTTAGCGAATGCACTGCTGTTTTATACTTGATCGTTGTTTCGCGGCATAGTTATATTCTGTTTTGTATCGCACTGGCTCATGGTGTTAGGAAACTAGCACAATTTGGCTCAAGTTTATTTACTTGGAATATCAGCATACTTATTTATTTTATTGAACTCAAAATTTATACAAAAGACTCGCAACTCATCGTAATGTATGAAAAAGCGTGTTTGTAAACTAAATATTAAGCTCTTAATTATACCGAATACCGAACTAAAAGAATACCGAACTAAAATTAAAAAATTCACTATTTTTCCGGGGACTAGTGCATTTACCCTATATAGAAACATGTACGGCTTCCATGCCTTCCTCCGGTTTTTATTGTCAAGCGACAACAAAAGTCTAATCATTTTCATAAATTTACACAACCATAATCGCAAATGGTCCATGTACTAACGGCCAGGGCTCACACTTTACTCAATTTGAAGTAGATTTAATTAATTTTTATTTTGAAAATGATAGCTACTTCCCAACTTCAGTTTCTTCGGATTCTACACCATTTTCGCTTCGAATTGAATCAAAGAGAGTTTTTCTTTTTCATATTTTTTTTCCTGCATCGAGGTTCGACAGCAACACTTTTCTAGTCTAATGCTGTTTCAATGCAAAGAACAACTTACTGCAAATCACTAACGCTAAATGTAACTCAAAAATAATGCTGTTTCGCAAAGAAATGCTGAAGATTGCAAATATAATTATGTTTTGAGTATAAAACTGATATTATGCTTTAATTGATTTTTTTAATAACTTCTAATTTGAGTTTTTGACGTTGCTTTCCGTTATAGTAAAAATGATAATATCCACCTACTTTATATGAAAAAATAAATAATGCTTTACATTAAGTGACCCCAATCGTTCATCTACTTAATTTCTTTCTACTTCAAATCTACTTCAATTTATTTTCAGCTTCTACTTCAAATGTTGTTCACGAGGTGTGAGCCCTGCTAACGGCAGCATAAAGTACCCAGGAAGCAATTTAGAAAGCGTTTCCTACAAACGATAGTTTATCGACAATCAACAGACATATCCCTCATACGAAACCGAGCTTGTTCGCAAATATATCAGCAAACAATAATTTTCCTTACGATTAGAGACAAATAATAATAATGCATGCCATATGTATGTACCCTATGGCCCATGCAACTCATTAAAAGGCAACATTACCTAGATATTTTCCCTAGATTGTTTATAATGTTACGATGTTTTATGTTCAACTTTGGCTGCCTTTTTTGCTTTATTCTTCCAGTCTTTCAAATTCACTCTACTATGCGTAAATAATTTTAACTTATTTTCAAATCGCAAAAGCAAATTTATTTGAAATCGTTAAAACTATCGCTAATAATTCATAAACAACACTTTTAACGAGTATATAGGTCATATTTACTCGCTAAAACCGCATCTTCTTCAACTCATTAATGAATCGTTACAGGCCGCCTCCATTAGCAATTTCCCATGGCATAGCATTTTGAATTACTAATGGTATGCCTTATTTGATGGCATACCGTAAATGGTAGGCAACATGGTATGACATTTGTTTGGCCATCTGCCTGGCAATATTTTGACAGTTCTTGATTTTCATGCTCCGTTTCCTATAAGAAAATGTAGGGATTCTGAATTCATAGGGATTTTAAGATCTCGTTGAGCAATACAAATAGTCTACAGAATATGAAATTGTGGGAAATAACGAAAAAGTCGAATTTTGATGCGGAATAGTGAAATTATGTACTTATTTTATTTAAAAGAGAATGACTTCTATAGCATTCCCCTTTGTACCCTAGCAAATTACATAATAGTCACATTTTCTTTTTAAATTTCACCCGCTTATCCAAAAAGTGATTTATCCTGCATGTGAAGTATTTCTTCAATTTCTTCACTCTGCACCTAAAATAACTTCTTAAGAGCATTTAACGCTTAGATACAGCGCGCGTCCTTTCCGCTTAGATGCATTTTCGGAATGATATTGCATTCCGATGCATGCTGTTTGGTGGATGGCCACCAAACTGTTCAACGAAGTGAACAGCGGCCGCTAGAAGCCACGATTTTAGAAATTTCCCTTTTGGACACGCCCTATTGAAAACAAATCACAATCTATGTGTTTGTAAACCAGATCGCCGCTCAAATGTCTATGGTTATACGAGATCGGGATTTCAAACCGGTTTTAATCCGATCTTCGTGTAGCCATATAATTTGATCCGGCACACATACATATGAACGCTTCGTACAAAACCGGTATTCGCAAATCAAGCTCATGAGGAGCTTCCGTGCACGTACACAGTCTGCGCACACATACATGGAAATCGGGTGAAAGCTCACGAATTTCGGTATATTCCCAATCCCAAATTGGGAACAGCTATAAAATCGCTCAATTATAAAAATTAGTATATCCCTCTGAAATATGGAAAGTGGTAATGCAATATGGGAAAACGGTTAGCAATCCAGGCCTGTCTTGTGTGTTTTCGAGGGAAAACCAACATTTGTATTACCGTTGAAAGCATTATTAGGCTTGATGCAGAGCCTAGAAAGTTTCGCCCTACAGCGGTACATGCTATCCGTTTTCGCTTCAATGGTAAAACAAATAAATTTAAAAAGTGATGCAGCAGCTTTTGGAAGACTTTACCCAAGGATGCATCTAAAACTTTCAGTAATTTAAACATAAGCTATTTCACTTTGCTTTTGGTTCGAAACATACTAAGTACTTTCGTAAGGGACCGGATATTGCACGGCGCACATTTTTTTAGTGAGTCCGGACAACCCTGTAGCATTATTTTAGTATTACCCATCATTTTCAACGTACTGGTAAGTTGCGGAAACTTTGTCCTGCATGCACAAAGCGGCATCAACTTATAACGACTTGCACCAGAGCATCAATAAATTGTATTCAAGAATATTGTGTCTATAAAATGACGTGGATACCATCGACAGGGATACGTATTCGGCAGCAGTGACGCTGCAAAGTAAACTCGAACAAGGCAGTCTTCATCAAATTAATAGTTGGCTGACATCTTTACTAAAATTTGCTGTAAATTTCAGCGAACTGACAGGACTGTGTATCATAGCGGTATTTGACTGTGTATTGTAGGAGTATCAGTCGGAAGTCTTTATTTGCAGTGATCATAATAAGTTTTCTTAAGTGCCTTCTGTTCTAATCCAATCACAAGATGAATATTTTTGGCACGAAAAGTCTCAGTAAAAAAAAAGTATACAAAACCTCCAAGCTCCGTTTTGGAATAACTTAAAAACACTAGCACATGGGAACTGTTAGTAAGACAGTTTTTTTTTAGAAAAAAAGAGAAAATTTAGTAGATTTAAAATGCCTGTTTTATCGTAGGTACTCCTTACGACGATAATCTTTATTGAAAGCCAATGGGTATAAAGATTTACAGACTGACCACTTGTAAGAATGCCAAAATTTAGGCAAGCAAAAATTTTTTCATACATTCAGTATAGTATGTTTATGATATGAAAGCCGGTAAATCCAACCTAATTGTTTAACCGAATTTATATCAAATTTGGCTTGAGGAAGTTCAGCTACTGAGCAAATTTCGTCAAAATCTGGTCACTGGATCAGAACTTATAGGGCAAAGAGCAGTTTTTTCTAAGTGACCACGGTCACACGGTTGCCAGTATTTTGAAATCACTAATTGTATCTGATTATCGGGCCGTGCTTTCCCGCGAATCGAAGTTTTGGATGGTAAAAGCAAAGGTTAATTGGGGAAGGGTCGTTCTTATCCGATATGGAATTTCAAAAGTTTTACCTTGACTATGTAGACAAACCATGAAATTTATATATGAGTTGCTTTTTTCTAAAAAGCGAAAGCTTTTCAGTGGAATCGATGATTTGCAGGTTTTCATATTCAGTGCTTGCCGTAGCTAGCATGTTCATAAAAAACTACACAAGTCTACAACTTGGTAAAATCAATTATACGTGTAGGTATCGCAATTCAATATTTTGCAAATTTTCTCGGCCTTATTTTGGACACCCAACTCACACATAAGGTTGAAAATTTCCAAAACGTTATCATGTCAGTACTTGAAGCGCGTTAAAAATTCATTTCGCAACCTTAGTTTTTTTTAAAGTCAATTGTTAATAGAATTATGTTGGTACTTAAAACATAACTAAAATGGCCACCGGCGCCAAAGACTTAGAGATAATTAACATTTGGTAGAATTCGGACCTATTTTTTATATACACACATCAATGTATCCTGCCAGCAATGTATCCTGGCGCGAGAAAAAGTAGCTGAATATATATATATATATATATATATATATATATATATATATATATATATATATATATATATATATATATATATATATATATTTATATTTATATATATATATATATATATATATATATATATATATATATATATATATATATATATATATACGGGTGATTCAAATCAAGGTATCTTGGGGTATACGACGTGATTCCTTCAGGTGAGTTAATAATGAACAACCGACATTCTAAAATTAATATTTTTGCATTAAAATTTCTAACAATTAGACCATATAACTTTGAACTTTTTTTCTGCGGAACATATTTTTGTTTGTTTTCCAGGGAGGTATATTCATTTGAATATGAATAGTCGAGAACATGAAAAGGAAGAAAAACGTAATTAGAGTTGTCATTAAGTACTTGTGTTTCCAAAAAACATGTACCAAAGACATAGACAGTGACTTGGTGGCAACACTAGGGGACGCTGTTCCTCCATATTCCACCGCTGCATGCTGGATCAAGGAGTTTAAGCTGGGAAGAACATCCACTGAAGACGAATACCGCGAAGGACGTCCATCCACATCACTCACTGAAGACAACGTGAAAAAGTCTAAGATGTCGTGTTGGCAGATCAAAGAGTGACCTTCAGGCATGTAGCCGAGGCCACAACAATCTGGTATGGCAGTGTTCAAAGAATCGTTGCCAACGAATTTCATATGAAGAAGGTATTTGCGCGTAGGGTGCCGAGAATGTTAACCGACGAGCAAAAGAAGAAACGAGTCGAGGTTTCGAGGGTGAATCTTGAAAAGTTCCAGGCAGATCTGAAGAAGTTTATTCACGTTTCGTAACCATGAACGAGACCTCCAGAAACCAAACAGTAATCGATTCACCGACGTCGAATAAATTCAAAGTGTCGAGCTCGGCGTGGAAGGTTATGACATCAGTTTTTTGGGACGCTGAAGGAAATATTATGGTGGAATATATGGAAAAGGAAACCACTATGTCAGGCTCTTACCGCCCAGACCAAATAAGAAGATTACGGGAGGCTATCAAGTTGATTTCAACTCCTTTCTCCGGGCCAAAGGACACCTTCGGAGCAAGAGATTTGAAGATTATAGCCATGTGAGACATTCATTCAGAGACAATTCATTTTTTTCTAAGCGCATTTTGGGTTTGGAAAAAAGATGGACTAAGTGTATTAACTTTATAGGAGACTGTTGAAAAATAAATATTTTTTTAAATTTAATTACATTGCTTTATATTGATTATCATTATTTTTGGATCAACCCTCGTATTTTAATGGTTGCCGCTTATATTTCACTAGGAAGACAAGAATCTTTATTATATACAAGAATTTCAATTTGAACATTTTATGATTTATACAAAAAAGGTTCTCAAATACCCGGAAAACGATTTGGGAAAAGATATGACGATGTTTCAATAATATTAAGTAGAAATTTCATTTTTGACTTTGCAAATAATAAAAATTTAACAAAAGTTTAACAATGTCCAATGATCGAAAACTTAGCACCGCACTTAGTTTTTACAGGATATTTACATAAAGATCAATCAAAAATGTTTGTTTTTTACTTCAGTTACCATAATCCCATTTCATGCTTTTTTAGAATATAATAATGATAGTACAAACAACCTGAATATTGTTGAAATTAATGAATGTTTATAAAAATTCTGCAAATAAAGTTGAAAATTAAATGCATTGAAATATATGTAAATAAAATACTATGTAAATATATTAATATATATATATATATATATATATATATATATATATATATATATATATATATATATATATATATATATATATATGTATATACATTATCAATAAATTGTAATTACATAGCTCATCATGTATTTTGATTAAGAATAAATTTATGAAAACAAATCTAAATAAAATGAGTAAATTTATTTGTTACTAGGTGGGGTGAAAAGTAACCTCCTTGGGAATGAAAAAAATGTTTTTTTAAATTTTTTTTTTAATTTTATTCAATGTTGTCCTCTTTTAGGTCGATACACTTATTCCAGAAATTTTCCAACTTTTTGATCCCGTCCGAAAAGTAATTTTCCGGAAGGACTACAAAATACTCATCCGCGGCGTCGACGATCTGCTCGCACGAGCTGAATTTTTTATTGATGAGCCATCTTTTGAGGTTTGTGAACAGATAATAGTCCAAGAGAGCCAAGTCAGGCGAATAAGGTGGATGGAGAAGCAATTCGAGCCCTGAATCGTTGATTTTAGCCATTGTTGCGATGCTCTTGTGTGACGGCGCGTTGTCTTGTAAAAACAAATTTTTTTTGGCTTCATGTGAGGCCGTTTCGCATTGATTTCGGCTTTCAATCGCTCCAATAATGCGCAGTAACACTCGCTGCTGATGGTTTTTTTCTTTTTTGAGGTAGTCCACGAAGAGTATGCCATGACAATCCCAGAAAACCGACGCCATGACCTTTCCCACCCATTGAGCCTCCCTTGGCCGCTTCTGAGCACTCGTGCCGGCTTCAGTCCATTGCTGGGCACTCATTCTGTTCTCTGGCGTGAAATAGTGGATCCAGGTTTCATCAAGTCACCAATCGAAGCCAAAAGTCCACCCAATTCCGCATTAGCATGGCCAAACACGCTTCCGAAGTGCGCTCGCGTTCGTGTTTTTGGTCCGGAGTCAGCATGCGCGGCACCCAGCGGCAGAATAATTTTTTTATCTGCAGAATCCCACCCAAAATATGGCCTGTGCGCTTGGTACTAATCCTTGTGGCATCTGCTGGCTCACGCATCTTCATTTTCCGGTCGGCCAACACTATTTCATGTATTTTTTTGACATTGTCCTGTGTAACTGCATCGGAGGGCCTGCCGCTGCGGACTTCATCGGCAGTGGAGTTTCGGCCACCACGAAACTCTCGAAACCAATATTTCACGGTATAATCTGAAGGAGCACTAGCCCCATAATATTTACCCAACTTTTCTTTTGTTTCCTTCGCCGTTTTGCCTCTCAAAAAATAATGTTTTATGAGAGAATGAAAATGGTTTATTTCCATACTCAACATGATGCCAAACACGTCAACAAAAATCGGCTGTAAAAACAAAACAAATGACTGTATCGCTCTGAAATTTGACATGTCTGCCTAAATATAAATGGACTATAAGGCACAATAATCTTTTTTGCGATTGCAGCGCATTCTGGTGGTCAAGGAGGTTACTTTTCACCCCACCTAGTATTAATTTATCTTTTGGGGTTAGGAGTGCCGATAAACGTGACTACAAAACTAATTTCATCGATTTAAATATTATAAAATTTTAATTTACGATGTTATATTAATAATTTTCAAATCCAGTATAAAAACCACAGCCTCATTTCATACTTGTAAGTTATTACTTATGTCAGCAGTCCCCAATGACTGCACGATGTTTTTATTTTTTATTTATTTCATCAAGCAATGTGAAAGTTTAATACATTTATATCAAGACAAAACAAATTAAAACACAAGAAAGAAACTACAAATGTCTTCAATACCAAACAAATACGAATAAAAAACGCATAAATAAATAAGTTTTAAATAGTTGCTATTTTCTTGAATAGTTGCTATCTACTTTATGTATAAATATTAATTCGTTTATAAATATTAATTCGTTTATAAATATTAATTCGTCTATAAAATATTTATTTATAAATAAACGAATTACGGTTAAAAAAGCTTATAAGTAATATGGTACAAACAGCTTGATTAAGAGAGGATTTGAACGATAATTTGAAAAACGTTGGTGAATAAAGGCTGCTAAAGCCATTGAAAACCCTGCAGCATCTGCTTACCGGCCCATTAGCTGCATATGTGGAGTAATGTGGTTAATACTTTAGCAAACGATTGGACCTTATGGTTGTCACAGGTATATTAATCACAACCTTATTTTTCAGATATTAAACTCCAATAACGCCTTTGATGACATCGAACGTGAACCAGGCTAAAATAACCGTTCTTCTGGATGCAAGTGGAATTAAGTTCTAATAACACAGTCTAACCTAACCTAAAGATGTTCGAATTTGAATACTTTCAATTTATATTCTTAATCCAGCCATTAATATTTGCAGGATTTCATGACAGCAATTCAAAGCTATCAAATCTTTATCAACGAGTTTCTCTACAAAGCCATTTTTCTGTATTGAAAACTCATCGACGCTAGATATTTTCCGATGCAACTATGTTTAATTAATTCCTCCAGAACAAAAAATTGAGATATCATATGCAACTCACGAGCATCTTTTTACGACATATAATGAAAAGAAATCCTAGCAAAATACAAATCAACCGGAACCAATCGCTATCAGGGCAAAAGTTATTAGAAAGTAGTTTCTCTGGCAGAGCAATTATGATGCCCGGGTCATGCAATTAACGTGCTGTCCCCAGTGACCATTTAACCTTTTGCTGACTCCTATTTCTCATGGATGAAGTTTAATTAAATCGATCCTGTGGACTTCTCATGATGGCATGAACATTACTTCGAACGGTTTGTGATCTTTTAAGGAATTTCAATGAAAACGCGCTCGTTTTTGACTTTTAATTTTCGTTCAAATTAATGAAAAGAGAAGAATTTGGTAGGTTTATATGGGATGGTGAACATAAAATTTCCAATCGAAAATTAAACTCAACACTTGAATAATGTGCGATGACATTATTTCTGTACCGTTTCTTTCATTGATTTTTGGACAAAATACTGAGCAATATATGAATTTAGACTAATTGAATCGAACACATAGCATGATCAAATGGAAATGTTTGTAAGACCTAAAACAAGCAGTTTGTTTTGGTACCCTTAGATAGATATATTTGATTTTTATCACAATAAGCAACAGTAAGGTTTGATTCAAAACCTAACTCGCCATGAAAATTGTTCATATTGGAATGGGCCATTGGTATTTCGATCGAACTAAAATCGCACCATCCTGCAAACCGCACCTAAACATGACAGCAACAAAAGATTACATTCCTTTCCGCTATCAATTAATAAAATTGAACATATATTTCAAATTTTCGGATATCCTTGGACCGGAAAGAATAAACATTGGAGTTACATCTGTAAAACCGTTGCATGCAAGTAAAACCCGGAAAGTAATCCGTATGCTCTGTGCCATATTAATCATGAAAGAGGGGGTGTTTCAATAGTTATTACGTACTCGTACGTGCTAGCCCGGAAATTAAGTATGTAGCCTTGGCCTTCTCTTGTACGTCGCTATTGTAGCTGAGTATTTCACCATGCGGAGCTATTAGGACATAAGTATCAAAGCAATGTACCAGTAACCCGAAGATGTACATTAGGAACATGTGATGGCAAAGAATGTGAGCAATGGCAAAAATTCCTTCGAATGAGGGACTTCGTGGAGTAAAATATTAACATGTTCAGTGGATTTACTTGGTCGAGAACGAAACTTAACATTCTACATTGTGTCGCTCATGGCAGTCTAACTGGTGCTGTGTATGATGAAATTGGATTAATTTTGTACATTAAATGAGTAGTTTTGCATGCATGTCGGACCGGATTAGTTGTTTTGAATTTACTGTAGAAAACAGCCAGCATCACGTACATTAGTCAAAATGGCATAAATGTATCACCACTGTGAATTGAAGCGGTTATTTTTTCGAATCCAATTCAAACTTTTGTTTCGGAATGCTAACAAGTTCGTAAGTCAGTACATTTGTGTTAGTTTTTTTTACGCTACAGATATAATCCAATTACAGCGCCAACGAATGACAAAAAATGATAAATTTTAGGAAATATAAGAACGAATTGAATAATTTTAAATAAAGGTTAACTAGAATTTAGGATAACATTCCTAGCTAAATTTTTGAATTTAAAACCAAATGCGAGAGTGGGCTAAACTTACAAGCATCGTGCGTTCTACGATAATAGACATCCATATGTGCTCTTGGAGTAAACAATACCTCAGATAGTCGACTAGGATGACATGATTAACGTATGGTTATCTAGCAACTGACAAAATTTGAAAACTAAATTTGAATACATCACTCTGTAGCAAATTTAATAGTCCTGTAAAATTTTAAGCTAAACGCATATAGAAGACAGGAAGAGGTGATAGCAGGAAAAGTATCATTGACAAATAAGATTAAAAGTGTTTCATTTAAAATATATCTATGAGAATCTCAGGGTATAGGAAAGAAAAAGAAAGAAATAGAACCGTCTAGCATGCGGCTATAAGACAAGGATGAAAGCAAAGAGAGAATAGTTCCAAATATTAAGAGTTCCTTTAAGTTTATTGTGTACCAGGTTATGGTTTGCAGAATCAAAACGCTTCAAGAAGTCCGTATCGATTACATCAAGCTGCGGTTCAGAATTGAAAGTTGAGACGACGAAATTAATGAGCTTTATTAACCAAAGGTCATACTTTAAAGACCAGTTTTTCCTTGAGAAGCTGGGTATATTTTAAATTCTTGAAAGACGTTGATATTTCGAGGGCAGTTTGCCTTCTTCTTCACATGCCACCACTGTAAGATCGTCCGTGCTGAAAATAGATAGAAGATACACGTGAACGTTCTTCCTCAACAGTATAGCCATTCTTATTCTTGCTACTGTGGCGGGGAAGAAAAGATCGCAATGCCGTGACCCCATCACCTACGGTTCCACTACCCGCGGTATTGTAACCTTCGTCCTAGGTAGTGTTGTGATGCTTCCTGTATCTACAATTTCCAAACGAGGTCCTTCCCATATCGCCGGTAGCTCCATGACTATAGCCGTATATCAGCGCAACGTGAGCTCGTCGTTGCACTTGATAATTTTAACACCTCTGAATCAGCCCGCCCCGTCAAACGAAAGCATAGCCTGTTCAGCATGTGTCTCCATTCGGTCAATCATCGCATTGAGCCGGGCTGACTCTACGATCTTCCATCTCACAGGCGCAAATTGACCAAATTGATTGCTGTGGCCGATAAGAGACACGATGAGGTACCGTTTGGAAACATCGCTGGCGCTGGCCCCCATGGCCTTCTTTACCCTTGCCGATTGGTCTCATGCTTTGGCCTCTTGGTCGCTAGTTTTTGGTCCTCACCGGACCTCTGCTTTTTGGATAAGCTCTGCTCACCTTGTTGTGGAAAACAGAGCCTTTAAGCGCCAACTTTTCCTTCCCAGCGATATACTCCCGGCGTTTTGCTACCGTCGCCCGAGCCCAGTTACCCGTACTTTTCATGGAGATCTGTTGGTGGACCGTCGAGGGGGAACCAACGTACAGGGTGGGTATGAATATTAGCCTGTAAGAAAAAAAAGATCTGGAAGAAATAATAATAAAAATAAAAAAAAAAACTATTAGAGCCAGCAGCTCAAACAAATTTAAGGGTAAACTCGACTTGATGCACCACAGTCGGGAAATTTTACCACCAGAAAGCGAATAGGTGGTAGTTGGGGTCAAAATTGGAAGAAAAACATACAAAATTCTGCAAAAAATACTCGAGAAGACAACACAATTAAGAAAAACAAACAATTAAACAAAAAACCCCAAAAGCAAACACACAGCCACAAGAACACAAACATACTAGCCAGACATTCATCGGCAAAATTCATGTAACGGCTTTGTGATGCATCAAGTCGAGTTCATATTTCCTTTGGTAGAAAAAAAAACATGTGTTTCTCCTTTCACTCAATGTATGAATAAATCAAGAACAAAATCTATTTCAAATGTCCTTTTCATACGCATAAACTCATTGCTTTGTTGTTGGCTGTATCTAAATGCATTCAATTATTATTTTTATTGCCATTTTGAGTCATCATTGTCTCGAGTTTCGAAACGATTTCAAATAACTCTCATGCTGAAACTTCAATACAAAATCGATTGCATAAAAGCCATTAGCGAGACTGGTTTTCGCAAACAAATCTCAATCGGCTGGGAATGGGAAAGATGTAAATATTTTATGGATGAGTATAAAATTTATGTTTTGATGTATTTAATATTTTCAATCTATTTTACTTCAGGTTTTGTTGATTGATTATCAATTCAAACTTGCTGGAAAGGTACAGGTAGGCTGTTTTCTCCTGTATCTCCCATACAACTTAAAACTGCATAGCTTTCAGATGGTAAGATGTTTGAAAGACATAAAATTTTTAGGGTTGTTTGAATTAATAAGATATTACCAAGGTCTTATTTGGAATTAGTAAAATCGATGCGCGTGGTTCCATTCTTAAAATACCTGCGCTAAAATAAATTGATTGAACAAAATTAATAAAAAAAATGAGATCAAGGGAAAGTAAGAATTTTGTGTATTTAAGTGTTAGATTCCGATTACGCGGTCATGAAAACAAGTATTTTCTATTTGAAAGCAAATTAAATATGCAATAGTATCTGCGAAAACCTGCTGTAGGAATGTATGCTGCAAACTGTAGGATACAATCAGTGAATTTTCCGCACATGCAAGTTACTTTGTAAAAATAATCGCATTCAATTTTTTAAGAATAAATTTTGACTGTTTTGTTAGAAACATGAATGCACCTTTAAATTCAATTGTTATGTCAGTGCGAAATTTGTATCTCAGTAGTCTGAAACATTTACTGAATCTTAGAAATACTAAACCACTACGCACAAAAGACACAAACGAGCTATCGAGAAAATATTAAATATAGGGCCAGAATGATTCGTTGCAGAACCTAAATAACATAGTTTTATACGGCCACGCTGTTTCATTCAAAATACCTAAAGCTCCATGCTGTACAGTATTCTCAGGAAAATAGAAATTTCGACACAGATTGCAGCACCGGCTTTGTTATATACAAAGACAATATAAAAGAAAAATTTTTGCTTATCAACGATGAAAAAAAGTGAAAAAAAAGTAGAAAAATAATAGTCCAACACTCAGAAGAAGTATTTCTTAGTTTGAAAAAAATAAATATTATTGGGAAAAATATTGAACAAGAATGATCAAGAAGGAAAAAAAATGAAAGAAGAATCAATAAAATCAAATGTTAATTTCGAAGTAAATTAACAATGCTATTGAGAGCTCAAAATGATCATCAATGTTTTCGAAAACGAGTTATGACACTTTTGATAGCAATATGAGTGTAACTGTATAACTGTGAATTTCATTGCGAGGTCTGTTTGAAATGACAAAGTAATTGGAAGCGGATATGTGGCTCACTCTCTGTCTGGTTTTGTGTTGGTAAAGTTGCAATGCTGTTCGTTTGAAAACGTTATATACAAGTCCTTGAAAAAATGTGTAATAAAGTTATTTTGCACATCCCAAATTAACCGTTGAGTGTTTGTGTTTTTCGTGGGATAACTTATTTGCGAAAACTATTTAAGAGCATTTAAATGAAATTTATTTCACATTACTGCAACGTATTTAATGTCCCGTTAGTGTAATACAAAATGGATCCAACTACATCTCTCTTCCGCGATTGAGCTCATTTGCACCTGAATGTATGGAACATCTAACACTATGGCATGTGTTTCAAACATTGACTAACAAATCCACATGACACAAATCTTGTCTCTTAAGGTAAGTAAAGTTCAGTTTGAAATAATGAAATAATAAAAGTTCATCAGGTAGGAATATTAAGTCCTAAATCAAACTGGTTTCTTACATTCAAATCGTAGCTAATCTTCCAATTCACTCCCAAGTTCAAGTCTTTGAATATGCCAGCTATGCGTTTTTGTTCACAACCGGGAAGAATACTTGGATATTTTGGATTCTTGAATATTTTATTTTGGATAAAGGGGCATAAAAGCAAACCGTAGAAAACTGATCTATGTGCCTGTATATTTCAAGTATCATTAGCATCTTAATTTTATCCATCCAGTCGATAGTGTTTACATTTGATTGGCATCATAGCGAATGCCATTACTCTGTTTTGGCGTCCCTTTCAAATGTAATTTGCCCCAATAAATGATTCATATTCATTTTGAACGGAATTTTATCCACTTAGTCTATTGATTTTGACTTTATCAGTAACCTTACGGTCACAATATCGCTCGTGTATTTAGATCGACAGTTCCACTACGTAAACGACTGTAGGGGGAAAGTTCATTTTTTTGGCATTTTACTAGAATATTTAACCTGATTCTGTCAGTTTTTAACTAACTTTTCAGTTATAGTTAAGTGATTTTGCTTTGGAGAAGTTTCTAGCTAACGTCTCTTGGCGTAAAATTTAAACAAAAGTCAAGAAATATATTTTAACAGAAAAACACAGCAGAATCTAAAGAAAACAATTGTGTCCAACAATTTTTTTACCCTAAGCATCATTTTGGTAAACGCACTAATTTTTAGCTAGAATATGTTTTGCTCTAAAGTTTTTTTCCACTGCACTTGCTCTTATTAGCTTTACGTTGGGATGAAAATGGGTTGAAAAATAAAATTCGTATTTACAAAAGATAAAAGAAAACAGGGTTCAACTAGCCAAACCTCCAAGATCGAGTATAAATATAAATCTTTTTAAATGGCCGAGATTGTGACAGAGAAAGCTCAAATTCACGACCTGACACGTAACGAGTTGCGAGGTCAGATGGAATTGGTGAAACCAGCTATAATACCTCGCTCCGATTTGACCATAGTTGGCTTGGCTCCAAGGAAAGAATTAGCAGAAAGGACAGTCGGGGAGCACATATGAGGAGTAAGGGATATTATATTCAAAATAAAAAGACCGTGTGAGCCTTCGCTGCACACTTGTTGGCCTCAGAGAGGTAAAGAAAACGTGGAGATCAAAATTGACAAGCATAATCGAGCTAACTTTAAATAAAGATTAGTATCCAGAGATACGGAAGGATTTAGTGGTAACTTCCGCAGCATGGAAATTCAATTTCAATTAAGGATCAAAAAACACTCCCAAATCTCTGAATTGATTAACTCACGACAGTTAGTTGTTGGAAAATAAATAAGAAAATAAAACAGGAGAGGATTTGGGAGAACATGTCATTTTCCGCATTTGCTAACTTTTGAGGCCAAGCGATTACGGTGACACCAATTGAAAAGAGCACACAGACCGTTCTAAAGAATATTACAGAATTACATGGCTCGAAACAGTTTTAAATCGTCATCGATAACCGGAGGAAGGTCATTGCTGAAAAACAAGAAGAGTAATGGACCAATGATAGGAACACTAGAAGAAAGGTGAAAGAAAGAAGAAGAAAAGTTGTTAATAGTAAGCTTGCACACACGATTAGGATGAAAACCACGAAAGGAGTGAGCCGAAACAACCATACTTTCCGACTTCAGTAATATTCTTCGGTTGACAGTATCAAAGACTTTGAAAAATGTGTGTAAACGTCGTTCACTTGTTTTGACGCTTTAAGGCAAGGCCAACTGGTTTCACAAGAGAAAGAGGTGAGTCGAAGTAGAATTGCCTTTCACTAAATCATGGAATATATTGTAATGGCAACATTTTTTTCAAGAAGTATACTGAAGCAAGGGAGAAGAGAAAAATTACGAAGGATATGAAGGAAATATTGCTAACTTTGAGAATAGGATAAATTTTAAAAACTTTCCAGGCAGAAGGAAAAACACCGAAAGATAGGCTCAAGTTAAAGAGGATAGAGAATGAGTAGCTCAATGGGGAATATAAAGGCCATGCATAGAAATTGAAAAAGCAGTTAAAGCCACCACCGGAATGCTGATCAAGATTGAGTAATGAGTTCTCAACCTCAGTTAGATTAGTAGGGTTTAACGAAAGTGATGGAGGAAGGAAAAAATTAAGAATCAGGTACAAGTTAGGAAAAACTTTTAAAGGAAGAAGAAAAAAAGTGGCGTTGTTTTTTCTTCGATTCAAAGAACATACACATTCTTTGTTTATTATTGATTTTTGAAAGGAGGACAGATCTCTTCAATTTAAATAAGTATTTCTTGGAATCAAAAGTGGTTGATGTTGAAGCATTTAAAAACATGTTAGCGTTGTAGACGTAATTTACTAGATTTGAGGTAAAGCAAAAATTGTATTCTGTTGAATGGAAGAAACTTTTACACAAAATTTATTCAGATAACTGAAATCAATTAAAAGTTGATTTAATTTGTGGAAGATTATATATCTTGTCGACAAGTAAATATTTTCTTAGATTCCAGGAAACATATTTTTGTGAGTGTATTCCTGCGCAAAATATTTCAGACAGTTGACGTGCACGAAAAATTTTCGAGCAAGCCAAGGACGGCTTGCTGGATTTAGATGAGGCAATTGAGACTATCTTCGCCTGCCGGACTAGGTGACAGAAGGTGGAGAGGAAGCATCAGTGGGTGTCAGAGAAACACATGGCTAAGGCAGCCACACTTATAGAAATCCCGAAAAATGATCGCCCACGACAGAGTAAGCGAGCGACTTAATCAAAGTCTGATGACTCCTAGGAATCTGGGTCAGGAAGAAAGCTCCGACCTGAAGAATGTCACCAAAACACTAGAAGCACCCACTGAACTATATAAAGCAATAATTTAACATTATCGATTAACTTATTGATAATTTATCTTTCATATACCTATATCTAGGAACTACTAAAGCAATCGAATAACATAAAAATTATATGAAGACAGACTATCCAGTTTTTTTTAACAAGAATAAATTAATTTTCATGTCCGCAAGCAGAATACACCGTTGAAGCATTGCAACAGATTCTGTATACATTTCACTCACTTTACACATTGTTATCAGAAAACTCTTTCTTTTCGTCTCCAGATAATCTTGCTGTTTACTTTGCAACTTTGATGAGACCAAAAAAAATGCATTAACCACGTATTTCCTCAATATTTTCCCTTTAAACTTTCAGAGTAAATTTCACGGCGTTCCTTAGTCTGAGATACATTCTCTGGCTTTTCTGTACTACATGTTTTTCATTGAACGTTTATATGTGTATTTTGTCTTAATATTCATTGCCGTTAGCGAATTCCCGTGCATTGTGCTTCAGTTTGTAAGTCTGATTAATTCATCCAGGTGTTTTATATTCCTTCGATTTCACAAAAATTTGTAAAACAAAGAAAACCATTCTTTAGATGTTACTTTTATTGTTTGCAGACAAACCTCTTCAAGCTATTTGATTCTAAAGCTTGTAAACAGAGCGCTTGTTTAGTGAGTAAACAATAGCATCATTAGACTGTGACTATAAAGTGAAATTCATTTATTTGCTTTCCATCAAAACATGTCATTTTGGAACAAGTACAACTTTATATACGGATAGAAAAATTGTGTTTTAGTATGTGACATAAGCAACAAAAAAATAATACCAGCGCTAAGATTCTATATTTTCCGAACATAGAATAGAGGCAAATGCATTGTTTGATATGTTTCAAGAATTAATATATGTTGTCAATCAACGGCTAAAACCCAATAATGTCATGAATTATAAAGAGCAAAAAACTTACATATAAAACTTAAAAGTTTTTAAATTCAATCTTTCATCAACGATGTTCATTTTCAGCGAGACAAGTTTCACAAGAATATTCAATTTCAAAATAAAATAGATAAATTTAAAAATTTTAGGGAAACGTAAATATTTGTTGTAAAATTCACGTTTCTAGTCTCGAAATACGGACGGTTCATGAAGATCATAGATAAAACTTTGAGTCCGCCTTCCAGTAACTAGATTAAGTACCGCTAAGGTAACTCAAATAAACGGTTGGACTCTATTTGACAGAGTGAAATATGAAAGAAAACATATCAGTTTGAGTTTCCAGATACACCTTCAAAAACAAAAAATTTATAAAATTTAAGGCTTCAATGCATAAAGTCAGCTTTCGATTCATTTCGTTTTTTACATTTTTCTCGGACTCATGTCAGTTACGACCTTTAAAATTAATGAATGGTGAATTTTTCTGCAAAAATTATTGAGTCAAGAATCAAACTATTGGTCTAATGATATTTTTTTGAGGGAAATGAATTTGGAAAGTGATATCATGGAAAATAAGACTAAAATCAAAGCGTAAACAAAACAAACGGAATGGTTTTCAAAAGGCAAAAGTAATTTTCTAAAAAAGATTGAAAACCATTCTCATCATGTGTTGATGGATAACATGAGAATCTACAAATAATTGATTTTCCTCTCGTTTTGGTATAAAAAAATATTACTGCTATAACATCCGCTAATCTATTGATATGAAAGATTTCTTCTTCTGGTATTCTTTCTGTTATTCATGACACATTATCATCATGACAAGTCTGCGTCTTCACCTCAAGATTGTTGTGAGCTCTTTGCTCAATTTTTTTCCTCTTCCACATCCCGTCACAGTAACTCTTCGCCATCAATAATTTTTCCCGCACCTACTTGTACCCTTTCTTCTTTTTTTTTTGACTAGCTCTTTGGAAATTGAATCACAAATGATGTCTCTTGAAGCAAGTATTAGCCTCAGTGCTGCCAGGACTACGAATCTTTTTGTCAAATCACTTTCATCTTCTTTGTGTGTTTCTCCGTCAATCATTTTTAATCTTAGCATCTCAACCAAGACCTTTCCATTCCTTCCCAACATATTTCTCATCCGCAAAGCTTGTGATAATCTCTAATTATCATAACATATTTTCTTTTGCCTGTTTTAGTAAGCTCCTCGGAAGAGTCGTTTATAATAGAGTGTACCCTTTCATCAAGCTCTTGCTAGTCAGTGAACAACATGGATTCATTAAAGGTGAGTCAACGGTTACAAACTTATTGACAGACCAGCAACAGTAGGTAGATGTCCTATGTCCAGACTTTGCCAAAGCTTTTGATGCTGAGAACCATGATATTCTTCTGTCAAAGCTATCTGAGTTGGGTCTTTTTGATGTTCTTTTTTCTTGGTTATCTTTCTACGTTTGATCACTCTTGTATTGTTGTTGTTAATTCTTTCTCTTCCACATCTTTTTTTCCTACCTCAAGAGTTCCGCAAGCATACAAGCATCGTCCTTTTTTGTTTTTTTTTGTTTACCAACGATTTCCCTTCCGTCTTTAACTCACCCGAACTTTTGTACGCTGATGATCTCAAAAACTTCAGATTGATTGAATCCGCTGTTGACTGTTTCATATTGCAAGACGTTTTGGATGCTTTGGTTAACTGGTGCGTTGTGAATTCTCTCACTTTGAATGCTTCGAAGTGTCATCAAATATTCTTCACCTACAAAACTATAACTATTTCTTGGCTCCCCCCTCAATGCTTTTGTTTCGTCCGTAATGTTCTTGAATACCGTTGCCAAATTTGGTGTTATCCGATTTACCCGCTCGTTATTCTAGAATTTCAATATTCCATCCTTCAAATTCCTTCCCTTAAGTCAAGCAGAGTTTCCACGTCGAGTGCCTCCTTTTGAAACTTTTTAACGGATGTATATTAGTTGACCCCAGCATTCACCCTTCTGTTAGAGAATCACCTGTTTCTTTTCCTCGCTTTTGCGTTTGCCTCGTCAGCACAATAGCCTTAGCCTTGGTGCTCTCCCTCGAAAGTGTTCTGTATTCGAAACTATTTTAAAAAGTAACGTTCTGTCATACACTCTGATATGTCCTGATATACTCTCTTACTTCTTTTTTAGGTCAATTTAGCTTTCGAATTAATTTTAGTAGGTACTACTTTTCATATCTAAAATTAGTAATTTTCTTGTTTTTTTTTTATATATATAATGTGGAGTGATATCTTCTTGTCTAATATAGTATAATTGGATAAATTTTGGCAAATAAATAAATTTGTAGCTCTGCATGAAAATCCAAGCTTTCAGAAAAGTGAGCACCTACACCACCGCTTGATGAGCAAATTCTTAACAACCTAGTTTTTATCGATACGATTGTCTGCTGCACTTAGAAACTGAACTACGCTATCCCGCAACTTTCCAAGCTCTCGGTCAAAAGTCGACAGCCATAGTTACCGATATAAATTCTGAAGTAAGTGATAAAATACGAAACATTAGCTCCCGCAAAAAAAATCTCACATCCGTTTAATCCTCAACTATAAGTTTTTGTCTATTTGGATCTGGCCCGTCCACCTTGCCGGTCGCCAACGGTTGAAATTAGATTCTACAGCTGTTTGCTATGCCACATCTGGCCAACGAACTGGTACTTTTCGCTCCCGTCAGAGTAAATGCATTATCATTAAATGCGTGGTTAATAGTACACAGTTGCATGCAAAACAATTCAGCATGAATGCAATTGTGTATTCAATTATGAGATTGAATTTTGCGCGTTTGCATTTAAACTTTTGTCCTCTGCATAAATGCGAGAGGTGACAAGCAACTGTTGCACAGTTTTTAATTGATATACTCGTCAGGTTTACGAAAGTGTAAGCATATAGTTTTCATTTAAAAGTTCCAACGCATTGCTCAGGTTCCTACAATAATTCTACAGCTACATTAGTTCGAAACTCAGGAAACGGACACTTTCGTTGTTGAAATTTGGTTGAATGGGCTAAGTATTGACAACGCGTGGATCGCAAAAAAATCTAGCTCATAGGAAATGCTAAAAAGATTTCTTGTCCAAGAAAAGTAAAAAAAGGGTATATTAAGAGTGCATCTTCAAAGTGCTGCTTAGTTGGACTACGAAGGCTCTACATATATCACTTTGATACAATGACTGTATTGGCAGCCCCTGGTTACAAAAAGATCTCTGTGGTTATCACTGGTAAGAGTTCAAAATTCAGGAGAGCAAACACTTGAAATATATTTTCATATTACATTGTCTAAAAATCTACATCTGTTTCACGTCAAAATCAACCTAACCTGTGAGTTTTGTTTCCATCTAAAAGCTGCATCAGAAGTAACAAGGATGGAACGATTTCTGGCGTTACCAACTGCGAAATTTCCGAAACTTCCACTTGGTAAACATTGGTTACTTATTTTCCTTGTAACTGGTAGCAATGGTGGCATCTGTTGGTACGAAAGTATCTGGTGCAGGTGAAACTTGGCTATCGAATCTGCTTCACGCGGAGACCAACAAACCCTGTGAATTTCATTTCAATTGATGGCTAAATTGGAAGTTATAGGGGGTAAAAAGAACTTTCGGGCAACCACCCGTAAAAATTTCAAAACAGAAAATACATGTATTTGTGAAGAAACATAAATTTAGAGACAGTTATTGTAATTTTAATTTTCTTTGAAAATCAGCAAAACACAACGGGAGTCAAAGACTTTCGATTTCCATATTTAACGTTTGATTGAAAATACTTTTCATACTATCGTGAAAAAAATCTGATCTTTTTCATTTGCATATTAGTCTCCGATTGAAAATAATTTTTGCCATATTTTCCGTGTCCATGTACGCTGCGCTTCTACCACTTTAAAGACTTTTCCTTCTTACACTTCACATCCATCTTCATATTAATTGCACTTTCTAACATCAATTTTACCATCATTAGGCACAAGTGTATTTCAAGTGAATAGCCTTTAATGGTTTTTATGTTCGTAATGTATATCAATTGCCAATTCAAAATAAAATATTTCCTAAAATCATCAAAAATGTCCAGTATCGAGCAAAAGAATTGAGTTCTCAGAACAAACACACACACACAAACAAATATGTACGTCGCATTCAAAATGATTTCCCATTCAACTTTAATATTTTATAAAAACATCCAGTTCTATTTATATTTTTATCCAGACCTCAGTGCTCGTTATTTCAACATACAACAATTTTTTTAAGAGCTACAAACAATCTAATAACGAACTCTGAAAACTCTCCACAGCCCTGCAACCAGGTTCGATTTTATTGTTATTGAAGCTCATCCAAACCGGATTCAGCATCCTCTTCACGTAATAGTAGGAAATTTGGAAAAGACCAACAGCCCGAAAAATCTCTTCCGGATTTCTAACATTTCATCCCGTTTGTACCGTAGCATCCCTATATACAATGTACATTATTTTTCCCTTTGCAATATTCATACGACAGACGTGCTCTACACGAGTACAGTCCTGAAATGCTCAGCACAACAGACTTTTCAGAATAGTCATCATTGTATGCGAAACCTACAACTGGATTCAACTTTAATTGCAAGTTGCAGAAAAAAGAGTGAATTTTAAGGATCATATGAAAAAAACGTTTTTGTACTGTTATGAATCGTGCACTTGGTGTTTTTGTGAAAAGTTTGTTTGGACTACATATTCTTTTTGTATGTAATTTACTGGGTCTGTTTTTAATCAGGCCATGCTAGATGAATTGAGTCTTTTTTTGACTTCGTTTCAAGCTCATTTTGATGTGTACGTTGTACGCTTTCAATCCTGAAAAGTTAATGCTAAATGCTTTTGCTGAAATTCAGCGCACAGAGGGTAGTAAATTTGTTTTGATGCAAGCAAATGGCTTTAAATAGTATTGTGTCACGTTTTTCACTCTCAAGGCCAGTAAGAGCTAATTTCGCGGCTGTGAATGAATGTGTTCTTAGTCCTAGCAAAAAAGTATAACAAAAGTGAATAATTATTTGACTTGATGCAAAATTTAGTTCAGTAAAATAACAAGCTTGAAATCAAATAATCATGCTTTCACTCATGCTCAGTATAACAAGTATGTATTAAAAAACGTAAAGGGAGCTGTAGGCCATCAACGTAGGTTCTTTTTAAAAGAACGTCTTTTTAAAAGATCATTAAATTTGAAATAAATGACTAAATTTAAAGTGCCTTAAACACTTAACGATTACTTTGACTTTGATTACTCTAGGGCAGCTATACAACAGCCATTTGCGGACAAGCAGGGACATCTTTTTGGGATCGCTTCTAGGTAGAACTTAAATTTTACCGACATTCCCAATTTTTCGGCATATTTCTTTAAATTTTGCCACGATACTCCAGAGCGTTTTCAACTATTTTACTATAAAAGTTGATCTTAAACCTCCAACCATTGCTCCCACACCTGCGCATCTCCAAAAAAAATATAATCTAACCACGCTACCTAAGTAAGTTAATCCTCACTAATGATTATATAAATGATTTTACCCACCCCACGAAATATACAGGTAAATTACAGGCATAGAAAAGATGAATGTTATTACTGAATGACTCGAGGGAGGGTAGGTGCAATAAAACCGAGTTTTTAATTACGAGTATTTTACGAAACTTTTAAAATAGGGAACTTTATTTTAAAAGATAAATGTTTAAACCCGAGCGCATTCAAAGCAACTCTACCCATTGTTCGTCGAATATTATTTCCTAGCGTAGCAATTCGTTTCGCCAGAAACATAGTCCATTCTTAAAATGTATTCCGTTGCAAGCTTCGTAAATGTCGATAGGCCACTCCAACCATCGTTACAACAACCTATCGTTGACAATCACGAATCTCCCGAAGACGTTGATAGCGCCATTATAATTTCTCCAGTTCCGGTCACGAAACCAAGACGTCCGAGGACATCATTTACGAGCTACCAGTTGGTAGAACTGGAAAAAGAGTATCAGATCGATAATTATTGTCGACGCGACCGTCGGATTGATATCTGTATTAAACTAAAACTAACGGAGATCCAAGTAAAGACCTGGTTTCAAAATCGCCGAACTAAATCCAAGAAACAGAAGCAGAACGCAAATGGAGAGGATTCGGTATCATCGTACGAAGAAAGCAGTTTGCAACCGAATAGAACAAATTTTGCACCACCCTCAGAATTTCAGGCAGTGACACCTCCAACGGCTACTTTAGATCCAGTGCAAATTAATTTTAGTGGGCAGCATGCAAATATCACCGGGAATGGCCAGCATTGGGAAATGCCTTCTCCGGTCCAAAATTTTCAAACACAGTTTAATGCCGATTGGAGCCAATACAATAACGTGAGCTACGGCACAGTTGCAGAAGTCGGGTACAACTACCCGCAGGGATACGAGTACCATTATCAACAAGAACATCAAGTGTACTACCAGCAACAGAACTATCAACGGGAGTGTAACTGTCAACACGGATGCTTCTATCTGCAGGAGCCCAGTTGCAACCAGGGCTACAATGGAGCTCCATCAACTTTTGGCTACATTCCGACAAACGATGTCGACCAGCGGCCGCAAGATATGTAGAGCTAAACTGAAATTTATTTTGATTGTGTTTTCTTCAAATAATAAGAATCACCTTATGAATTGAAAACAATAAGTTATATAAATTTCGTTGGTATTAAGTGAAATAGTTACAAATGTAAACATATAATTATTTCATTACTATAATAAACAGTTTTATTTCATTATTATAAAAAACATGTATTTTACTTGCCTTATATTGGTCACGGTAATATGTTAGTATAATAATATTTACAATATTTCAAATATCTAGATCAGCTTGAATTGCCAAAACCAGTTTTATTGCTATTCGAGCGAACTGTGTGTTCTTAATGTATGTTATCTCTCTTCCCAGTTTTCTCTTTCCCCGCCATGATTTACTTGTGATAATTTGAGGTAGTAATTTTTAGATTTTTCGTTGCTCACATACAGCTCCTTCTCGCAAACAATACCAACCCACTCTCAGGTTGCTTTGACAGATAATGCATTGCGTAAATGGAGGCGCAATGTCAAGATCAAAGTGTTTTTTTTTGGAAATTGGAAAGAGTAGACATGCTGGTTAGGAACTTACTTCTTACGCTGTGCTCAGGATATGAGCAGCAGTGCCACTGGAATGTGCCAGATTGCATGCAGAATTTCCAAACATATCGTAAGGCGGGTTAGTGTCAACCTACTGACGTGAGCTATGGAGCTGTTGTTAGGAGCAACACCACGCTTGTAAGGAGCATGCTAATATAGTTTAGCATGCTAATAACGGAATTAGAAGTGCATAAACAGGAATAATTGCTGTGCTCAGGTATATTGTGATAAGTAGAACCACATTCATATATATTATTCACGTGCACAACCTATCTAGAATTTATAATATTTAACGTATGTATCTATGAATATAAATCTTAAAAAATACATCAGTAATTCATCTTATGCATATAGATAGGATCATCTTTTGGTTTGTTTTCGGCCGCAGTCCGGGAGCGGAGTGATCCGAAACATCTGGGGTCATGGCCCCAATTACAGTAAGGGCCTGAGGCTGTCTGCCTTTCCGTAGGCCTGCTAAATAGATGCATATTTCCTCACTTTAGGTTATTTATTGTTAATTTTCCGCTACCGTTTTGTACAGATGCTAGTAACGTGCTTTGACATGTTTCGGCTGGGGCTGGCTTACAGCCCATAGCTGAGAGGTGCGTCTAGTCCTTTATGGACAAAAGCAACCCCTGCCCTCTTTTATTGTGAATTGCGGCTAATATATGTTCATTGATGGATGAAATATGTGTACTCATTGGTGGATGCATTATACGTCCACCTCATTTTCAGTGGCCAGCATTCGTCGGGGTTGGACTAAAGGGTGCTAATGCAGACGAGGGGCCTTCTCGGTCATTTCTAGGATATGCTGCTCCCGGGACACTCCTTTTTTTTATTTGCCTCTTGATGTTTTGCCATCACCTTCTATGCAGAGCAGGCCCTCTATTAGACTTTGGCCCTCTATTAGACTCTGCATTTCTTTTCAATATTTGTCTCAAATAAAATAATCAACAGTTAAGTTTTTCGAAAAATTAGCTGAAATAAGCAAACAATGCTGGGTGCGTTAAATCATGTCATGTGGCTCACGATCTTCGAGAGCCTGAATTTCAGAAACTTATTCTTCTGTCGTCTCTATTGCGGTAACTATGAATACTGGCTGTTTGGATAGTTTGATTACACCTACCTTTTATCGAAAATTATAAGCACCAATTCTAGTAAAATATCTTTAATAATCAATCGCAAACTTTTTTGTGAAAGCAAATTGAATAAATTATTTCTTGACTTAATTTAATGCAAACCAATAGTTCTAACCCTCAGAACGAAATGCTTGAATTTCGTCTGATTGTTGGTATCGCGATAGCTGCATAAAAAGCCAAATGTATTCTAGTCAGGTTATCGGAGACAACAAACCGCTTTTTTCTCCTAAAGAATGTTATTTTGCTTGTTATTGCAGAACATAGTTACATTTCTCAGATGTATTAAGACGTGTAAAATATAAAAATAGACCCTTCTACCAGTTTTCAAATGACACAAAACTAAAAAATTTTATATATTTATTTTTTTATGGGATATTATCAATTAAAAAATTGTAGGGAACATGTTTACAATTGGATTTCACAAGCATTACTAAAGACAACCAAACACTGGAAAGCTTTCCCGTTGAAAATCTGATGATCAAAGTGTAAATGATAACTAGCATCAATTAGTCCGCCAAACTATGTTGTCGAACTATATGTTGTACTATAATTATATTATCCTGAAGAAAAAAAACTGCAAACTAATATTTAAAAAATATTATTACATCAAAATACTTTTATTGTTTTGAGTTAAAAATAATTTTTTAATTTTAGTTTGCAGTTTTTTATTCATACAAAATCCTTTCAACTGATAATCAATGCTTACACGATATTTAACTGAATTAAATATTATGATTTTTAGTTTTACGCGTTAATTGGATTGACCTCCGTAAACCCGTTCTCAGAATAATTCAAAACCAGGAAATATTAACTTTTCACGCTAGTTTTATTTCGTTTGTCTTAATGATTTTTTAATTACACCAGTAAAAATCCAAAAATATCTTGGGAATGACCGTTATTTAACGTCACACCTATAGACCGGCAAGCAGGTACTTTTACTCAAACTGACCTTAACGCAGGATTTTTAAAAGATACGAGGGTGGGGTGAAAAGTTTCCGGCCTGACCAAGAGATGGCGCCACTAGGTCTACTTTTGCAGCGGCGTCCTACAGTACCATTCCTTTCAAGCTTGTATGCACAGTTTCAGCCCAATCGCTACGTTAGTTTGCGTTTGAGAGCACAGTGCGCGAGACGCTTCCGTTGATTTCGTGAAAATGGAAAAATTGGAAAAACGTGCTGCTATCAAAAACTTATATTTGAAAGGTTTTACACCAAAACAAATAAAAGAAGAGATGGATTCAACACAGAGGACTCCTCCCCATCATATCCAACTACTCAGCAGTGGGTTTCTGGATTTAAAATGGGTCGTGTGAGCACCTCTGACGAACCTCGCTCAGGACGGCCCGTTGAGGTCACAACTTCAGAAATGATTGAGAAAATCCATCAAATATTGTTGGAAGTCTACAGGTTGAAAGTGCATGAGATAGCTGAGACCTGTGGGATGCCAACTGAATGTGTGCAAAATATATTGCATAACCATTTGAGTATGGAAAAACTGTGTGCAAGGTGGCTGCCGCGTTTGCTTACGCGTGACCAAAAACTGATTCGAAAAAAAATTTCTACCGACAATTTGTCGCTGTATAGGCGTAATCCAAACGAATTTTTGCGTCGATTCGTAGCTGCTGATGAGACTTAGGTCTCCCTATCATATTCAACTACTCAGCAGTGGGTTTCTTAATTTAAAATGGGTCGTGTGAGCACCTCTGACGAACCTCGCTCAGGACGGCCCGTTGAGTTCACAACTTCAGAAATGATTGAGAAAATCCATCAAATATTGTTGGAAGTCTGCAGGTTGAAAGTGCATGAGATAGCTGAGACCTGTGGGATGCCAATTGAACGTGTGCAAAATATATTGCACAACCATTTGAGTATGGAAAAACTGTGTGCAAGGTGGCTGCCGCGTTTGCTAACGCGTGACCAAAAACTGATTCGAAAAAAAATTTCTACTGACAATTTGTCGCTGTATAGGCGTAATCCAAACGAATTTTTGCGTCGATTCGTAGCTGCTGATGAGACTTAGGTCCACTACTACACTCCTCAAAATAAAGAACAGTGAAAACAGTGGTTTGGAAAAGGGGAAACAACTCCAAAGAAGGCAAAAACGGAAGCGTCTCGCGCACTGTGCTCTCAAACGCAAACTAACATAGCGATTGGGCTGAAACTGTGCATACAAGCTTGGAAGGAATAGTACTGTAGGACGCCGCTGCAAAAGTAGACCTAGTGGCGCCATCTCTTGGTCAGGCCGGAAACTTTTCACCCCACCCTCGTATGTGCATCCCAATGGTGTTTCAGTCAAACCTCTGAAAATTTATTGTGATTGTACGTTGAATAGATTATCTAGAAACAATCCTCGACTGCTTTGACTAACGAGGCCAAGTTCATTTATTAAGCAAAACCAATTTTAAATTATTCCTATACTAAAAATATGGGATTCCAGGCAAGAAATAAGAGAATTGGCTCTAAGTCAGAAAAGCCAAAACGTATACGTACAATTTACTCAAGCTACCAGTTGGTAGAGTTCGAAAGAGAGTTCATCATCAACCCGAATCTAAGTCGTCAGCGCAGAATCGCAATTGAAAGTTCGGTTCCAAAATCGTCGAGTAAAATCCAAGAGGAAATACGAAACTGCTACTAAGCGATTTAAAAGCACGTCCCCCATGAGCGATGTGTACATCTACAGCCCTCAATCGAGCCCCTCTATGGCTTCCAGTCCAATTACAGAAGTGGGGTACTATTGTCAAAAAGATAACAATGGCTATGTACCAAACGGTAACGACACTCCATCAAAATATGATGCCAATACCAAGCCTAATGTTGCATCGGTCCAAACCAGGATTCTATCGTTTAAAGAATTTTAAGTTGGAACGTGCGTTGAATGTTTTCATTATTAGCTATAAGTTATTTCTTATATAATGAGAAGTTATAATTAATAAATGTATTTACGTGTTTTGATTGAATAAACATATTTTCAAAAAAATATTCATTGCCGTCTTATATTAATATTTTGAAGAAATTTATAATGCCCTCATTCACCTAATTTCTAGTCAAGGTAATATTTGAACCAACGATAAGGAACATCAGTATAATTTTCTAAACAACTACTTATGCTAATTCAGGAGTTCGAACTTGCGGCTCGGATAGTAAATCCCATTTTTAGTAGTAGTATTTGACTCTAATACAAATAAAACCATGCAAAATTTAACTTTTTGAAGCTAAACGCATACCATAAACCGAAACATAATAAAAGTTTTCACCCAATTCCAGGTAAAATTTGACAGTACTGCAAGCTGCCTCATCATTTTATGCATCATACTGAACAAGTTCGATACTATTAACTAAGCCCTCTGAAATCATATTCGATCAAACTTGGCTGAATATAAGTTTGTTTGAATCACTTTGTTAGTGATTGTAGTTGGTAGAGTTAAAATGGATTCAACTACGGATTTTTTACTCAGATATCCTATTATTAATAAAGCTCACCTCAGTGCAAAACCAAACGTTTCGGTCTCTACAAATAATTCTGAAAAGAACACGAGTCCTTCATTGGCTCCAAAGGGAAAACCCACGCGGTTCACAGGGTATCAGGTCACGCAACTAGAACGCGAATATCAAATAAACCGATATTGTTCTCGCCAACGACGATACGCTATTAGCATTCAGTTGAAGCTAGAAGAAAAACAAGTGGCAGCCTGGTTTCAAAATCGGCGAACCAAATCCAAGAATAAGGAGCAGAAACAAAATAAATATTATGTGCATTTTGAAAATGCAAATAGACCACTCCAATTATTGTTACATCTTAATATTGGCAATCAAATATCGCCTGAAGCTGAAGACGGCAGGATTGACTCACAGGCGTCGAATAAAGTTAAGTGTGCCAATATTATTCCTCCAGTTCCGGACACGAAACCAAAACGTTTGAGAGCATCATTCACTAGCTTTCAGTTTATAGAATTAGAAAAAGAGTATCGGCTCGATAACTACTGTAAACGAGACCGTTTAATCGACATTTGTTATAAATTAAATCTAAAGGAGCGCCAAGTTAAACTATGGTTTCAAAATCGGCGAATCAAATCTAAGAAGGAGAAGCAGAAGAAAAATGAGATGCTCGCTTCGTTGGATTCTAAGCAGAGAAACAGTTTGCAGGTGAGCGGTAGCAGTTTTGCATCATTACCGCATTTGCAGCCTGCATCATTTCCAACGGTGAATTTTTTTCCAACGCAAAACAATTTTAATGGGCAGCATGTGAGTCACACAGCAAATGGACAGCAGAGGAGATGCCTTCTTAGGTTCGGAAATCTCAATCGCCGTATAGTGCCAATTGGAAATAGTACAATAAAACGAGCTATGGTAGAGTTACAAAACCCGGGTACAACTACCAGCTGGGATATGGTACCAAACAAGAATACAATTGCTAAGCTAATACGAATCCATTACCAACAGCAACAGAAACATCAAGAGGGATATCACTATCAACATGGATGTCACTATCAACCGGGATCCAATTATAACCAGAGGCAACGTCGGCAATGTACCAACTGGCGGCTACATTCCACCGAATGATGTCAACCAGCAGCCAGGCCACACGTAGAGCTTAAGTTAAAAGTATTTGTAATTTTAATTTAAATAATAGATTTCAGTTAGTACTGAATGATTTTATCTTGCAAAGAATAAAGTTGTTTACTTGGACTCCAAGACGCTGACGATTTTAGTTTGCATGCAATGAGTGATGATCTTACATCTTTATATACATTATATATATATATATATATATATATATATATATATATATATATATATATATATATATATATATATATATATATATATATAATTATAAATCAGAAAAAAATATTCAGGGATATAATCCCTGGAGTGCGTGATCCGATTGAGCTGAAATTTTCAGGCACATCGTATAGTGCAGTGAGTAGTTAAAGTCGATATATCTTTAACCCTTTGCCGGCGGGCATTTTTGTGAACTTGCGGGCACCCCTATATTTTTGTCAAAATTAAGTACTAAAAACAAAAATCGATTATGTTTTATGGTTGTCTATGATAAAAACAAATGGAAATTATGAACTTTATGTGGGGGCTGGGTGCCTAAAAGTAGAAAATGATATTTTTCAAATTTCGATTTGCCATAACTTTTGACAAAAATATCTGCATCTTGAATCTTCGTGAAATTTTCAGAGCCTATTGATGTGGATTAAAACTTCACACACATGGACTTTCAAAACTGTGCAGGTAACACTGTAGCTACGGTAGGCACGTGACAAAAAATTTCCTTCATATCATCGACCCTTGAAAATCATATTTTCAAGTGGTTCTTATACGCTAGAGCTGTTACATGAACTCAGAAAACACCTGTTGTGAATTTCTATTTTACGACAAAAGTTGATCTTAAACCTCCAACCATTGCTCCCACAAATTCTAATCCAATCACGCCCCCGACATAAGTTAATCCTCACTAATGACAATATAAATGATTTTTACAAAAGATTCAGTGAAAACAAAAATGAATGTTAAAATTGAATCACTCGGGGGAGGGTAGGCGCAATAAAACCGAATTTTTAGTTACCAGTATTATACGATAACTTTTGAATAAGTAACTTTATTTTAAAAGATGAGTGTTTAAAACCAACCGCTTTCAAAGCAACTCTACCCATTGCTCGTCGAATATTATTTCCTAACGTAGCAATTCTTTTCGTCATAGGCATAGAACATTTTGAAAATGCATTCCGTTACAAACTTTGTAATTGTCGAAAGGCCACTCCGACCATCGTTACAACAACCTTTCGTAGACAATCTCGAGTCCCCCGAAGAAGGCACTGTTTCGCAAGCCTGGGATAACGTCAACAGCGCCAATATCATTCCTCCAGTTCCGGTCACGAAACCAAGACGTTCGAGGATAAAATTTACGAGCTACCAGTTGGTAGAAATGGAAAAAGAGTATCAAATCGATAACTATTGTAAACCCGACCGCCGGATTGATATCTGTATGAAACTAAATCTGACGGAGACTCAAGTGAAGGACTGGTTTCAAAATCGGCGAACCAAATCTAAGAAAGAGAATCAGGAGGAAAATCAGTACTCTACTTCAGTATGTTCTTCATCACCTGACGAACAAGGATCATATTCACAATATCAGCCTATTTCACCCCCAATAGCTAATGCGTATCCAACGCAAGACGCTTCTTATGGCCAACATACGAATAACACAGGAAATGAACAACAGTGGGGGATGTCTGCTCCGGTTCAAAATTTTCAAACGCACTGTAGTACCAATTGGAACCAGTACAATAACGCGAGCTATGACACAGAGTCAGAAGCCGGATACATTTACCAGCAAGGATATGCACCCAATCAGCAATACAATTATCACGAATATCAGAAGCAATGGAACTGTCAAATGGTATATAACAATCAACGCGGATGCTACTATCAACAAGGGTCCAGATATCACGAGGGCTATAACGGAACTGAATCAGCTGTTGGCTATATTCGACCGAACGATGTCAACCAGCAGCCGCATGATATGTACAACTCATCTGAAAATTATTTTGATTCTAATTTCTTCAATTCAGGACACTATATGAAATAAATTTCATCTAAGGATAATTGGCTGCGATGCCTCTAGAGTAGTTGCAAATGTAGACATATAATTATTTCACTACTTTAATAAACAGAAATTAATGTAAATGTTTCAAATGACTGTTAGTTTAATTGGCCGAGGTAATATCATAGTAACAACAATAATATTTACGCTACGAAGGTTTCTCCAACCATCGACTTGTACAGCATATTCGAGCAAATCATTTGAACCGAGTTTTATGCCTAATAATGAGTTTGTGCCAGTCTATATTTTCTGTAAGACAACTTGTATAATAGCTTGTCTAGACATGAGATATTTGCATCGTGAATTTGTCGATTTTTGTTTAATGCATTTTCAATCTCTCTTTAGTATTCGTGTGTAATATTTTTATATAAATACAATATATGTATATTGTTTTTTAAACACCATGTTTTTAAACACCAAACCGGTAAGCTGTATCTGTGAATGTGATAATTAAAGCTCAACTGATTTTTAACATCAATTAACTCGCTAAAATATGTTGCCGAACTATAATATTATAGTGGAATTATATTATCCCGCAAAAAATTGCAAACTAATATTATAAAATTATTTATTAAATCAAAATACTGAAAACAAGTTGCATTCAAACAAATTTCTTTCGACTGACAATCACTGTTTAAACGATATTTAAGTCACCTAAATATTATGATTTTGAATTTTTCGCGTTAATTGGATTGACCTGCGTAAAAACCCGTCTCAATTCAAATCCAGAAAATATCGGCTTTTCGCGGAAGCAATAAAATTCTGTCTTAATGAAATCGTAGCCTGGAATGACCGTTATTTAAACTTTTAATTATAGGCGTGGCCAGTAATCAGGTACTTTTACTCGAACTGACCCTTACGCAGGATTTTTAAAAGATGTGTGCTTATAAAGTACAATAGTGTTTCAGTCAAAACTCAAAAAAGTTTTTCACGGCCAAAAAAGTTTTTGTGATTACACTCGTACATTGAGTAGCTTGGCAAGATATATCTAACATTCCTCGACTGCTTTAAAAAGAAAATTAAGGCAATACCAATAAATATGGGTTTCCAGGCAAGAAATAAGGGAATTGGCTCAGAGTCGGAGAAGTTTAAGAAGGCAAAACGTATACGGACAATTTACTCAAGCTACCAGCTGGGAGAGTTAGAAAAACAATTTTTCATCAGCCCGAATCTGAGTTGCCAGCGTAGAATCGCTATTGCCAATTTGTTAAACCTCACTGAGTATCAAGTGAAAGTTTGGTTTCAAAATCGTCGAGTGAAGTCCAAGAGGAAATACGAAACTGCGACTAACCGAACTAACAACACGTCCCCCATCAGTGAAGTATACAACCACAGCCCTCAGTTAAGCCCCTCTGTGGCTTCAAGTCCCGCTATAGAAGATGAGTACTACTGTTCGGAAGACAACAATGGTGACGACAGTCCACCACGCGATGATGCTAATCAGGAGTCAAATTATTCCTCGGCCCAAACCAGGATTCTACCTTTTCAAGAATTTTAAGTAGATGGCATGAGTTCAATGTTTAATGATGATTTTAGTCAGATGAATGTTAATTAATAAGTTTTATTTGCTTTATGTACTGTATTATTAGTAGTCTTGATTAAATAAAGAATTTTTTTAATAAAATATTTCTTTTATATTGAAATTGTTATTTTAAGGATACCTATTGGGCTCTCGTTTTTAGGTGGTGCAAAAGTGTGTGTTTTTCCTTTAGAAGCTAGATACTATATAATTAAATTGTTTGACAGCTCTCAAATATTTTTAATGTTCAATTGCTCTAGGTTTTGAAACCTTTAAAATATCGAAAAACATATGGTTTTAAGTTATAAGCATATCATTTATATATTTTATGCTATGTCTACACAGCCAAAGTAAAACTTTTAAAATTGAATACCGGACAAGAACGGCAGCCCTTCCCAAATTCACCTATATTTTTAGCATTAGAAAATTCTGCTCACGAGCCAATAATGAGATACAACTGAAATCCACAGAATGTATTGATTTTGAGTAGGACCACGTCTGTTAGAAGCAATTTTCAAATATAGGCAACTCTGTGAAACCACAAAGAAAAAAGCTGCTTTTCGCCCTGTGCATTCTGATTCATTCATCAAATTTTCACGAAATTCACACAGCAGCTGGATCTGACTCTAAACCACGTTTAGTGGAATTTTGGTTAAAAATTAGGTTAGAGTGAACAGCTATGGTAATTTGGGTGGTTCACTAAGGAAAATAAAGCTTTTTGCCCTATAACTTCCAGTGCAATCTTGAGGTGGACCTTACTGTAGGCGATGTTCAGTAGCAAAATGGTTGAAAAGTCATGATAGGGTTCTCAGCTATGGTTGTTTCCGTATTTTTGCCATATCTTTAGTAAGCGATTTCATCCTAAAATTAAATTTCAAATGGTAATGGTCTGACAATAAACCACAAATATTAAGATGTCAAAAATGTGAAAAAATTGTGAGTGGCAAACTTGAATTTTTTTGTACCCCTATACATTTCAAAACTGTCATTACATCGAAATGAAATTCGCAGAATAAGTTGACTTCACCGTGAGGCAGATGTGATCAATTTGGGTTTTGGTGCAAGCAAAGGTTTGTTGTTTTTGTATTAATAAATGCTAACATTAAGCATTCATATCGCAAACATATTCTTATCGTAACTGCAACTTTCGATTGAGTCATCGGATGAAAACGAGATTCAAAGGGTAGGTTGATTTTAACGTGAAGCAGTTGTGGTAAACCTGGTATTTTTGTTACAAGAGATACGGCTTTTAAAGTTTTGCAAGACAAGCAATCGAAAATAAATATAAGTAACAATTACTTGACATTTCTAAGTTTTAAAATCATGCCTGTGATAATCCTGAAAACCTTACCATCTTCTAAGATACATGCATTTTTGATATTATGGCCCTCGAAACAGTGGTAGAATATGTACTCAAAATCTACAGGATTCCTCTACTGGTTATCGAACATAAGAGTTTCTAGCGGTTCTGATGCGCTAAAGGGTTTTTCCAATTTGGAAATATTTATGCAACATATTGTGAAATTATTACATAAAAAATAAACTTGCGAGAATTTAAAGTCAAAGTATTGATTTAAACGACTCTTCATAAGAAAGTGCCAAGAAAATACTGCTACAAAAAACTTACTTGGGTAGAAATCATATTTTAAAACCGAACAGTACTTCACAATACAAAAACACCAGGACGTACAGATGAATAGGTGCATGTGCATTAATAATAACTATTATAGATATTTACGGTTCTTGACAGTTCAAAATTTTACTGGTTTCAGAGTCAACTCTTTCGAAAATTTTAAGTGATCTACCTGCTTTCTAAACATTTATTTCTAAAATTGCCGTTCTCCCCGAAACGCTACTACAATTGATCGAATCATAGAACAAAGTTCTACTTCTAAGACTAAACTTTATTACCTCAAATTCACTACCCAGTTGATTGAAATCGACCGTAAAGTATTAACGGAGCAGAAGATGCAATCGTACAAGTATTTGACCAAACGAGACAGGCAAAAAAGCAACTTCTCTTAGAAGTGCGTCTAATAAAATTTGGGGCAGAGATAGCATACATCAAGAACATAATCATAGTTCGCGTGAATTGCGACAAAACTGGTTTCCCCAATTCAAACTGATCTAGATTTTCGTTGAAATCCCACTTGCCCAAACACATCTAGGCCGAAAGAGCAATGAAAATAGAAACCGTTTTCAATTGGAACCTTGACCACCGCCACCAATTTGTATAAGTAAAAAAAATTCGATTGGAAAAAGTTTATTTGTTGAAGCAATCAAACCATTATATGTATATTGGGAACATCACATTGACAATGCAGCCAGTCTTTCTTAAAATTAAATACAAAAAAATAGAAACTTAACACAACGGAATTTTCTGAAACAAAACACCTATTACAACTACTCTTTACCGCATTGATAGAAATTGAAGCGAGCAAAGAAGCCAAAATCGGCTACCCATTAGAGTTTTGAGCTATGGTACAGAAATTAAAAATAATTTTCACTTTAGCTGTATATGTGACGCGGCTGCTGGCTGACATTATTCGGTGGAGTGTAGCCACCAGTTGATGCACTTCCGTTGTAGCCCTGGTGATAACAGGAACCCTGTTGATAGCAGCATCTGTATTGATAGTCATATTCCTCTAGATAGTTCTGGTGCTGGTATTCTTGTTGATAATTGTTTTCATGCTTGAATCCAAATACCTGCTGGTAGTTGTATCCGGGTTTCGCAACTGTGCCATAGGTCATGTCATTGTAGTGGTTCCAATTGGCGCTATACTGAGTTTGGAAATTCTGAACCGGAGCAGGCATCTCCCACTGCTGTTCATTTATTGCGTAACTCGCATGCTGCCCATTAGAGTTGTTTTGCGCAGGATATAAATTAACCGTTACAGGTGATACAGGCTCAAAATGTGGGTATGCTGGAAAACTGCTACTACTCGCTCGCCCACTATTTCCCTGTTCGTACGATGAGGTCGAATCCAACGAAGAACCTTGCCCATTTTCTTTCTTGGATTTGTTGGCCCTAGGAACGCTCCTTATTGTGGCGTGAGCAGCAGAGCCTGCCACAGCCTCCTTTCTGGATCTCACTCGTCGATTTTGAAACCAAGCTTTCACCTGTTTCTCTTTTAGATTTAATTGAATGCTAATAGCATATCGTCGCGCGCGAGAACAATATGGATCGATTTTATATTCGCGCTCTAGTCCCTTGTATTGATGATTTGTGAATGACGTTCTGGCCCGTTTGGGCTTCTCCGTTGGAGACAATGATAGACAAGTGTCCTTCTCAAAATTATTTGCAGACACCGAACCGCCTGAATTTGCTTTGAATTGTGCTTTATTAATACTAACTTGATATCGTAATACCGGCTCGAGCAGTTGAGGTGCGTTCACGATATCCGCAATCGAATCCATTTTGATTTTCACTCTGCCGAATTGATCCAAACTGACTGATCTTTAGATAAGTTTGAACAAATATGATTTGAGAGCGCTCAGTTAAAAGTACCGAACTATTAAATTAGTACATCGAATTTCTGGGCGGACTATGATACGTTATTTCAGTTAAATCCTCAGCTCGTTATAGTATACGCCTACCATGATATTTAGCTTCAGAAAACCGAATTACATTAGATTTCCATTACATTAGAGTCAAGATACTTGTAAAAATGATATTTACTATCCGAGTGGTAAGCTGGAATTTCCGAATCAGTATGATTTCCTGATCGTATTTTCATATGTTAAAAAAAAACAAAATGACAATATTTGTCACTAAAAATGTAAACAAAATGTGACAAAGACAAATTACCGTGAAAATTAATAGCTTCCTAAATCGATATTTGCTTGAGTTCAGTATCACATTTTGTTAGCTTTTTAAGTTGTCAAATATTGTCATTTTCATTTTTTCAACATGGGAAACATGGTCGTGATAAATTTGATAAAAAAATAATTTTCCGAATAACAAATCATTCTGATTCGTAAATTCAAACTTACCCCCCTGATATTAAATCTCATTTTGAATAGTACTTTGACTCTAATGCAATTAAAACCTCATATAAGAAGATTTTTGAGGCTAATTATCTTGTTAGGCGTATGCTACTAACGAGCCGAGGATTTAACTGAATTTACGCATCATAATCCGCCCAGGAATTCGATGCACTAATTTAAAAGTTCGGTACTTTTAACTGAGCGCACTCAAATCATATTTGTTCAAACTTATCTAAAGATCAGTCAGTTTGGATCACTTCGGCCGAGTGAAAATCAAAATGGATTCGATTGTGGATTTCGTGAACGCAACTCAGCTGCTCAAGCCGGTTTTACGATATCCCGTTACTATCAATAAAGCACAATTCAATGCAAATCCAGGCGGTTCGGTGTCTGTAAATAATTTTGAGAGGGGCACTTGTCTATCATTGGCACCAACGGAGAAGCCCAAACGAGTCAGAACGTCATTGACACAGCATCAATACAAAGAACTAGAGCGCGAATATAAAATCAATCCTTATTGTCCTCGCGCGCGACGATATGATCTTAGCATTCAATTAAATCTAGAAGAGAAACAAGTGCGAGTCTGGTTCCAAAACCGGCGAACGAAATCCAAGAAGGACGCTGTGGGAGACTCTGGTGCTCACGCCAGAATAAAGAGCATTCCTACGGTCAACAAATCCAAGAAAGAAAATGAGCAAGATTCGCCATTAGATTCGACATCATCGTACGAACAGGGAAATAGTGTGCAAACGAGCAGTAACAGTTTTGCAGCATACCCACATTTGGAGTCTGTATCACCTGCAACGAATGCGAATTACAGAAGAAATGAACAGCTGTGGGAGATGCCTGCTCCGGTTCAGAATTTTCAAACGCAGTACAGCGCCAATTGGAACCACTACAATGACATGACCTGTGGCACAGTTGCGAAACCCGGATACAACTACCAGCAGCTATATGGACTCAAACAGGAAAACAATTATCAACATGGATGCCAGCAACAGAATTATCTAGAGGAATATAACTATCAATGCAGATGCTGCTATCAACAGGGTTCCTGTTATAACCGGTGCTACAACGGAAATACATCAACTGGTGGCTACATTCCATCGAACTATGTCAACCAACAGCCGCGTAATATATACAGCCAAAATGAAAATTATTTGTAATTTCAATTTCATAGCTCATAACTGCATCGGTACAAACCGATGTCGGCTTGATTGATCATTTCAGTGTCTGTCATTGCGGTAAAGTGTAGTTACAATAGGTGTTTTGTTGCAGAAAAATTTTTCACGAAATTCCGTTGTGCTGTTTCTAATTTTTTATTTTATTTAATTTTAAGAAAGACTGGCTGCATTGTCTCTAGATTGCTTTTAATTGACAAATAAATGTTTGGTTGTTGCAATAAATGCATTTTTTCTAATCGAATTTATTTTACTTATACATATTGGTGGAGATGGTCAAGGTTTTTTGGATCCCATAAATTGAAAACGGTTTTCATTGCTCTTTAGTCCTGGATGTGTTTGGGTAAGTGGGATGCTATCTCTCTCTGCCAAATTTGATCATACGCACTTACTAAGAGAATTTGCTTTTTCCCTGCCTCGTTGGATCTACTTGTACGGCTGCGTCTTCTGCTCTTCAACAGGCTTATGAATTCGGGGGTAGTAAATTTTAGCCGTAGAAGTAGCACGTTTTCAACAACAATCAACACCTTGACTTTAAATTGTGGCAGCTTTATTGTCTATTCAATAATTTCACAATATATTGGATAAATATTGCCAAAAAGTAAGCCACTTCATTATGAAACAAATGGTTATTGGTATAACCGAATATTCAACGTATTTGAAGAGAAATTGCAGCAATACTTCGTTGGATAATCATTTGGTTTAATAACTTTTGTGGTTCATTCTATCCAAACAAATTGTATTTGCTGTCAGCAGGTTATACAAAGGCTATACTGTTCATTTTATTAGTGTCACTAATCAATGGTTTTTTCCTCGAAATTTGACCGTGATAACCTTTGCTCCGAATAACACGACGAACAGCATTTTCGTTGAACTTTTTCCCACTTTACTAAGTACACTCAGCATTGCATTTTCGTGGACTTCTTTCAGGATAAGATTGCAATCACCATCATTAAATTTTTTTCTGGCTTTGGATGCTTCTTTCCTGCAGCAACACGTTTCGCTTGAAACCGCTCACAAATGTTTTGTACGACGAAAAAACTAATTTCTACAATTTGGCTAATTTCTTGATAGATTCTATCTCCTTTCCGATGCTCGATGTTCAAATTTCGAAATTCAATTGATCGATTTGTGCTTAGGCCTATTTGTGCCAAACACTATGACAAACAAATGGTTTTACTTTGCCCATATCACTGAGGAAAATAAAATAAAACAGTGTCTACAGTCAATAATGTGCTGAAAACGTTTCAAATTCAATGAAGCCAACTTCACTTCACTGGGAAGTAAAGGTATGCCAATAATTGTATTTTTTTCCAATGATAACACCAAAGCTCACGGGATTACCCTCTGAAGCGAATGCTTAGCTATGGCGGTGGATGAAACCGATATCAATTATTCCACTATTCTTTAAGTTCTACATTGTTTCTGATTTTTCGAAGTGCCAGTGCTATGAGCCTAGTCGCCACTAAATCTATAAATTTGGCATTTTATCAATGGAACGCTGTATTAAACTTAGTCGCCGGCGGTTAAGACAGCACTAGACAAGCAAATAAACACGGAGTCTGTTTGATTTTTTCTCATTTTAACTTTTTGCAACGATTCATTCAAAATGTATTTCGCAGATGCATCAATTATTGAAAACAACATTTTCTCCTCATGGCTCTGTTTTCAAAACATTGAAATAAATTTTTCCAAAATTAATTTTGTCTAATGCAGAATATCTACAAAATAGCATTACAATTTTAGATAACTTAAGCGTTCTATTTTCACATTTGAAACATCGAATTCAATGAGTATGGCTTTCAACATGCTAGTTTAAGCATTCAGGATGAAAAACATACAGAAAAACCTAGCCCATTTTCATAGACCATTTCTGATGTTGATTATTGTCAATAATATTCTTGCTGTTTAAAGTTGGATCTGCAAAATAGCTATGGTCAGTGTTGTCTAGGGCTACCAGACGTCCAGGTGGATTGATATTGCTCTGGACAGCAAGAATGAAGCTGTATTTATTCACGTCAGCAAGCGAGTGCTGAGTAAAATATCATCCCTACTCTAGCGCACTAGATCTAAATAATAAAATTACCTTTATTGACATGGCAAAAATGCTGCAATGGATGATGGCTCTCTGCACACCAGGTGCCTTAATCATGACTCCTTCGTATGCGTCGAATGTCCTGCTTCATCTTCCTGCGCTTGAATTTTTTTTAAAGGAACTGCTGCAAAATCTGCTGTCAGGCTTGAGCAATCGAGATACCACGGTTAAAGATCCTTCGGTCAGAGTAGTATTGAGCAGTGGTACACAGAAAGTATTGACTACATAGTCCCTACTCCCTGTGAGCGAAATTATCAACAAACCGTAATAGGTGGGTCGGAGTAGCATCAGCTTATGGGCACAGTAGTCCTCGCCAACTACACTCACGGATTTGAAAAAGCTTTAGGAGTACGCGGTGCAATATATTCTGATCACCGCGATATAGAAACAGCTTTCAGCCTTCCTAAAGGAGCACGTGTATTCAAGGAACGAAAAATTTTAGGGATTGTCGTCCAAAAAATCTGCAGAATTTGGAAAAATTAAATATTGGTTATTTATTTTCATTGTAGATGTTTTCCACATGAATATCCAATGGTACCACCTTAGTTACCGCCAAAGCCCAAAGTATACTTAATCTGTTTGACATTAAAATCGGTTCATCCTGTTTCAATCCGATGACTGCATGTGAAATTATGGGGGCAGGTAGAACTTTAGAGTTGTCATCTACAAAACTTTACAAATTTTTAAAACATTATTGTTTATTGGCACGACCAGATTATTATCATTTAAAAATTTAATGAGAGCATGGCTTACTAAAAAATGAGCATGGCTTTCTAAAAAAATAAAAATACATGGTAGTTGATAGCCCTATGATAGCTTTTCAACTAGATTAATATCGTATTTGACATGCAATAGGATCCATTTATTTCATAAATTTCGTTTAAATTTCGTCACTGCACTGGAAGTTATCGGGCGAAAAGCTAGTTTTTAAGAATTATATCACTTATCACACCTTTGTATACAATCACACATAGTCACACTCATATTTCCATACATATATATATATATATATATATATATATATATATATATATATATATATATATATATATATATATATATATATATATATATATATATATATATATATATGCGGTTTTGAGTGCGATTATGTGTGATTGTATACTAGTGTGATAAATAAGTGATTTAATACTTTGAACACTAGTAAAAGATCTCTCGTGCGAAGCGTTACATTCGCAGGTCTTAAAGAAAACTTCAATAGTCAACAGTCTGCAGCCAAAGAAAATACATTTTAAGCTGTTTGTGCTTTTTTAACATTCGTAATACTTTTTCGTAAAGCATTTATAATTTGGGAGCACTAATTGAAACTTTATCATTACCAGTGAACTGGACTTAAATCTCCAGTGTTTAATTAATATAAGTTCGAAAATACTTCAGAATTAATAATTTGAATTGAATTAGTTTTTCTTTTCTCATTTCAGGAAAGCGGAAACACGTCCACAGTATTTCTTTTGAAAATTCCAGCAATATTCTCTCTGTGGAGCCAGTTTCAATCATCCTGCAGTTAAAACCAAACAACGATATTTCGTGTGTATGCAGTTTTAAGTTTTTTAATTTGATTGTTTATTTCCAGTTAAATCAAAATCAAATTCAGCAAGCTTAAATGAACTTTTAACATTTTTTTCAGCGACAGCTTCAACTAAGACATCCTGTCAAAAATGGAAAAAGATAACTCTCAGACTATGAAAAAATCGAACGTCAATAAAAAGACGGGAAAGTGGAAACACGAGCAAACCATATACACAAATGATCAGATAGACGGATTAGAACGAGAATATATCAAAAACCCACATTTATCATTCGAGCGAAGATTGGATATAGCTGTTTTACTAGAATTAACGGCGCACCAAGTTAAGCTTTGGTTTCGAAACCGTCGTGCGAAGACGAAAAGAGAAATTGAACGGCAAAAAAAATTTCCTGCTCGGCAAAACACCCGAGCCAGCGTAGATATTAGTGGAGAACGTGCCGCAGATTGTGACACCGTTGATTTGAGCGTGGCTGAAAAAGCGGATCGGCCCAAAACGACTATGATGCAACACAAGCAAAATATTTTAACGCCAGCAGCACAAAAAGATGATTCACCCAACTTCTCGGCAAGTAGTTCTGTACATCAACCACCGACACATAAATATCCTGTGCCACCTCCTCATCAACGAATTTTACCTAATCCAGGTCAACATGCTCATCTGCAACATACTAGCGCTTATTTGCCCGCGCATTATCTATTCAACTATGGTGCAGTAGCAGGATTTCGAAACAGTTATTACTGGTCACCTCCACCCCCACTCCACCCAGTGTATTTCCCAATTTCACGCGGGAGCTACTTGCCACCCAGTAAGGATGTTCACAAAGAAGGAAAAAAGTTCATGTGATGCTGCTAGGATATATTTGCTAATTTAGTTTATTGCTTGATAGAGTACTTTTAAATATTGAGCATTAACTATTTTGAACGTCCTGTCGAATTTTCGTACATAAATCTTTAATGCTTCTGATTTTGAGTAAATTAGGCGAAGAGCCAAAGTTAATAGTTTTAAGTTAACGAACTTTGATACCTAGCAACAGCTTGATATTTGATTCCGATGATCTTCAGCTAATGAAGTTGACTTACGATGCCGAAACCTGAGGTTGATTGGATCTGAAAGTTGAAGGCGAAATTTCCATTCCACATTCATATGCAATAAATGGTTTTAAATCACAATATCACAATTCACAATTTCAAATAAAAAAAAAACACAAACAAAAGTCATTAGGATATATTTGCAAATATTTCATTTTAAAATTTACTATGTTTTCAACTTTAAAATTTCAACATATTAGGAGACATTCAATTATGCGCATTTAAATTTTCCCGCATGTACATAGATGCCGAGTTGTTAAAGTTAAAGGAAAAACGTTGTGCGAAAAAATCCAAGTGCAGGGTTTTCAACGAAAAAAACTACGTTTCATGTGGGATCAGACGCGCGGAAAAGTTGTTGGCGAAGGATCAACAAAATTTCTTTTTTTCTTAGATACCACGATAGCTATACTGCCCTACTAAGGATAAACATTCTATCTTCATTTTTCTCATTTTTGAGTGAACACCGGATTAAAAAAACTACATACTCTATTACATCATTCTGCAAAATTTGAAAAATCTATCTTTTGTGTTAAAATCAATATTGAAAGATGCATTCTCCATATATCTGCAGTACGAATCAAAACACAAATCATTGAATGTCTCGAAAGTACTTAAATGTAGATGGAACGTTTATGCTTAGTAGAGCAATATAGGTTTCGCTTAATTTCTTGAAAAAACGATCGCGAAAGCGTATCAGGTAAACAGTAACTAATAGCTTTCGGTAAACAGTAGATAACGAAATATTTAAGAACAACTGAATTTCATGACTGCCTAATAATTTTTTTCGCACACGCGATTGATTTTTCTTATGGTGTTTTTGATGCCACAATAAAAATAATTCCGTTGGAAAGCCTTCTCTTGGATTTATTTCAAATAGAAAGTCTAAACTGATTTAGCTTTATAAATTGTTTACAATTGGTTTTATAAAATTTGTTCTATTAATCAAACAAATAACATAATCTAATTTTCAATCCATTGGCTGCACTATTTTCATATGCTAGTTTTACAAACAGCACCGTACTATCAACAGTTTATATTCGCTTATTAAATAAGACTTATTTATACGCTTTTTTGTCCGACATAGAAATTTTGTAAAAAAAAGGAAAATAATAAAAGTTTTGCTCTTCTACATTATTGTGTTTGCTTTTGTGATTCAAATGAAACAATTTTGAAATGAAAGATGGATACTATAGAAATTGCTTTGGGTTGCGTCTCACTCGATGGTCCAGTGGAAGGAAAATCAGATTAGGTTCAATCAAAAAAACTGGCTATTTAGTAAGTGGACAACCAACAATAGTGACAGTAAAAGTCTGCGCCTCAAACATTTGCACCCAAAGGTAATGATGACTTTCAATGATAGTCCATGACGTAATCCTAGCTCCTAACGAAAGGAGCCGGGACAATAGGGGATGCTGAATTTAAAAAACAGAGAGCAAGTAAACCTACGCTGAACTGATTCAATAGTGTCAGATAAATATTGAAAGCAAGGAGACCAGATTTGGCACGTTATTCGGAAATATTGCGCACTAAGGAGACAAATAAATAAATACAGGTGGAAATGTCGGTGAGCATATGTGACAGGCCGCCTCCACTAGCAATGTCCCATGGCATAACATTTTAAATTGCTAGTGGAGGCTACCTATGGTATGCCATATTTTATGGTCTGCCATAAATGGTAGGTAATATGGTGTGGCATTTGCTTGGCCATCTGTCTGGCAATATTTTGACAGTTCTTGATTTCCAAATGGCGCTGAACCGTGGGAATGCTTTGTTTCTTATAAATGTAGGGATTCTGAATTCAAAGGGATTTTCAGATCTCGTTGAGCAATGAAAACAGTCTACAGAATATGAAATGGTGGGAAATTGCGAAAAAAATCGAATTTTGATGCGGAATAGTGAAATTATATATATTTATTTTATTTAAACAAGAAAAATAATTTCAATTTTGAACGATGAGTAAATATATGAGACTCCCTGTTGATGATTGGCGGATTTTCAAATGACTTTTATCACATTCCCCTTCGTACAACAGCAAATCATATAATAGCTACATTTTCGCCTGAAATTTCACCCGCTTATCCAAAAAGTAATTTATCCTACACGTGAAGTTTTCATAAGTAGCAGAATTTCTTCACTCTGCACTTCAAATAACTCCTTAAGAGCATTTGATACTCAGATGCAGCGCATGTCCTTCCCGCTCAGAGGCATTTTCGAAATGAAATAGCATGCCATGAAATTGCCCACGCACAGATGGCATACCATAAATTTGACAGTCGTTGCCATCGGAAATGGCAGAGTAAATTATCAGTCGAGGCCCGGTGTGAAGAACGCAAGACAAAACCAGCAATCCTATAAGCCGTGGCCCTCATATTCATGAGCATAAAATTTCAATTTAGAATCAAGTATTACGCCAAGGTCTTTAAAATGCTGGACAACTAATAGGGAAACACCAGACAAGGTATAAGAGAGCATATGTGAAGCATTTTTATATGAAAATGATATCTGATGACATTTCAAAATTTTTGGTGGCCAAAAATTGTTTTGTTACCAGTGATTAAGGGCAAACAAATGTGCTGACTATTGGTGATAATCGTCCACAGAAGGAAGATCGTTGACAAACTAGATAAAGAGTAAGAGACGTAGGATAGATCCTTGAGAAACTTCGGATGTGGGAAATATAAGAGAAGAAATATAACTGTTTAAAATAACTCCGCAAGGACGACTGTGAAGATAGGAGGAAAACCAGGAGAGGAGGCGACCAACAATACCAAATACCGTAAGTATAATTTAAACACTTTAGCGAGGATTCCAGCAGGCCAAAACTCTGGCGCAAATATGACGCTAAACAAGCCAATACCACGATTTCGATCTAATCAATAGAACTTTATACTATTAAGAACACTTTTTTGTGTCTACTATATTTTTTAATGAATACGATGAAATATCTTCTTAGCTAAAGGAGTAGAAACATTTAATTTCACCTAATCAACGAGCAAATCAAGAAAAAAAAATGTATTCTTGCAATGTAATAGTTTGGAGTAGATTTGATTGCGAAATATTAAAGTTTTGCTATATCAATTTAAGAATTTTATTCGAATATTTTTTTTAATATAATTATTTTTTAAATTTTGAAACGCTTCAATTATTTCAAAGTAAAATAAGAGTTTTCATCAGTAAAATTTCCTTCCCATAAAGTCTTACATTATTAACGTCAAAAGTCACACAAATATATTTGATTAGTACTGGTTACGGGTACAAATTGTAAAAATATTCATTGACTCTCATAAAATAATTTTTACTCTTCGGAAATTGAGTAGGGAGTCTTGTTCGAAGATTTTTGTACTACGGTTAATGTTTCCTTTATGGACATCCTTCCTCTGTGTACACTAATCATTTCGAAATTTTGTTTCCATAAATTACGATTTGGTTAGCACAATCAATTTGACAGTTCATAGCGCACTCGAACTCTGTGTGACATTAATATATACGATTCCAGCTTGGATCGCAAAGAACGACGACACCTATTACGTGAAAAAAGCGATGAATGCAATAATATTCCGAGGTCCGTGAAAACAGACGCAATAAAAATCAAAAATAGATAGGATTATTTCAGCTTTTGGAGCAAAAGGTGATGTTTCATTGCAAGGATTCTGACAATCAGATAAATATTAAAAATAATTCAGGAAAAAAGTATCATGGAAAAATTGCGCATTTTGAGAAAACTGCGGGCGAGTTCACAGGTTTGGGCTGCAGGCTACGTCCCGGGATTTCAGCCTTTTGCCTCCATGTACAGAAGAAGACAGAATTTATGTTTGAAATTCATGGCAATTACTTCATAAATTCAAGTAATGAATATTTTAATTCAAACACCAATATTTCTTGTGAAGTTGATTATATTTTAATTTCTTGACAGATATCAATATTTCGAGGGCAATCTGCCTTCTTCTTCAGTGTCCATTTATATTTATATTAAACTATTTTTTTGTAAAATGATTTTATTCATACATTGTCAAGTCAAGTAATGACTTTATTTAAAAAAACTAGCTGTATTTGATGGCATCTATACCGGTGGATATTTGTAAAGTATTTGAATATTCTCACGCCAGAAGGAGCCCATTCTTATGCCTGAAGGAGCTTATGAACGTAATTGATTTTCGACACTAAAATAGAAGCAGTGACCAGTTGTTATCATCTTTACTAGTTTGGTTTAGCTAAAGATAACAATATTCTAGCGTCTTGCCAAAATTCGTATTATTTGAAATATATGTTTCCTCGGGCAACATAATAAATAACAAAGCAGAAAGTCCAATGCCTACGCTTGAGCACTGCTTATACTGGCATTGTTTTGCGAATGACGATGATTGTGGTTCACAATACATTATTGCTCAGAGGACTACAATGATTACAAATTTTTCACAAACTTTCCCGTTTTTTAATCAAATCCCGGTATCTATTCAGACAAGGCTTCAATTGATCAAATACACAATTTTATGCCAGAGATCGAGGCTTCCTTAGAAGAGTGCTCCAAATAATTTATTGTTGTCCTTCTACAAACCAATTTGTTCACTTTCTGCCGAGTTCCTTCTCTCATGTTTTGTGGCTATTACGATGAAATGAAAATGTTATTTATTTTTAGAAATTGATACAATACGTGACGTTTGGCAAAGAATACAGTACACATGCCATTCTTCTGACGTATTGACATCAACACCTATCCGACCATCACCCCCAGGCTTTCAGTCCACATGCAACGAAATGATTTTTCCTTTGTTGGCTATATTAGCCAATCACTTCTTCTTATTAAGGGAATCTCTTTACCAGTTATTTCTCTATTACGTTTTGCTGAAATCCTTTCAAGGATTTGTTATTTCTCTCGATGACTACTCGAAAACATCTCATCGTCCGTCGTCTCTATATTTCATATTTTCCCCCCAATATTATTGATTGTACCATATATTGTTGTATGGCTTCGAATACGTGTTGGTAGTTCGCAGTTGAAAGAATTGTGTGTAGGTGAAGTGAACAATTCACTTTCATGTTGATTTGATTTCGTGCTATTCGAAATAATGAGATTTTTAGTTTCAATTTCGTGGACCTCTTTACAAAAATGGTCACTTTTCATCCATTAGATATATAAAAGAACTATTATTACTATAAAGATTTAGAAAGAATTCGATTTATTTAAGTCTAAAACAATAAAACAAATCAAAATCTACTTAGGATTTTGTTCCAGAATAACCTTTAATGCTTGGCAAAATTCACCATCGTTAAAAGCGCATTGTGAAGTTTTCACACTTTATTTTCGTTTTCACTAGCAATTTACCGAAACACTTCAAAGGGTTTAAAATACTTCACACTTATCTGTGATGTCTCGATCTGTCTCGAAAATCGGATTTAAACTACCAAACATTGAAAACCACTTCAACTTTCGCCGAGCACAAACCTACGTTAGTACGGAGGCATCTATGTAGATGCGTGCATTAGAGGGGACAAATAAGTTTGCATACGGAACTATTCAAAGCGTCCAATCAATGATGCACTGTTTAGCATGCTTGGATTTAGCTCTACGAAAACATACAACTGTTTATGCAAATCGAAGCGTTTGTACAGAGGCAATGGGCTTTTACGAGTTTGGAATAGTTCGGATTGGTTCAAACTGTTCAAGATAAGGGTGATTTAGATACTTCTGATTAGAGTTATTTGAAGGTCACTGGCCTTAGTTATTTCAGCATTTCTGGTTGAACGTGTTGATTTATTGCTCTCTGTATCCATGCCACTTACTCTAGATAATTTGCCGCCTGAAATTTCCAAATAAATCTTTCAGCTTTCATACAAATGAGTAATAAAATCTGACTCGATACCTTCAGCACGGTAACTAAAAGGGTCGTTAAGGATGAATTCTGGCTCATTAATAATGTAACCCTATTAATAGATAATTTTCTTCACATCAAACACTAAAATCTAAAGAATTTTGTAAATAAGCGCGTTGATGCTTTGCTTTGTATTCATCTTTCAGTTGGTACTTTGTTTGATTTTTCGTATAAGTTTACCTAAGTGTCGAAGGTAAAAAACAAAGAAGGGGACAAAAAGGATAGAAAAGCACACGAAAAACAAAATATGTTCCATAAAACGGCATATAAATATTATTCCAAAGCTAAAGAGTGGGTTTGGCATACTTTTTAATGGGAAAAATACTTGATGCGTATATTTTAATAGCCTAGACATTTTATGCTTCCTCTGCAAAAAAATCCGAGTGAATGTTTGTAAATGGATTCACCTTTATTTGTTTACCAGAAACTCTCCTTTAAAAGTCCGTTTCGAAATAGTGTACCTTGAAAAGCATCAGCCCTCAAATATTTGCCCATGGGAATGTCGCATTCATACATAAATCCAATTAGTGAAACGATGTCGTTTCTCATCAGTAACCTCTCATCACCACCCTTTACAACCTCAAAAGAGTAGCAGAATGAGATTCCGTAACCATATTTGATTATCTTTGAATCTGTATCCGGTCAAGTGATCTGTTTACGCTTCACATAATCCGCTTAAACGACAGATTACTTCTTAGATATTTCAGTGTGTATGTGTGTAACGCAGGTTCCAGTCCAGGTACTTTATAGTTCGACTGCATTCACGACAAATTGCTCACTTTCAGCAGCTTCTATCGACCAGATCACATCAAGTCAACTGAACCTGAACTTTCAGTGCAGTATTCGAGCAGCATATTATAGATACTGCACCAAGAACGCTTTATTAGATTCAGAGCTCTTTTAGTAGAGTATGATGAGAACCACAAACGAGAATATTGTCATTTCCCAAATAAATGAACGGGCGGAAAATGCCATGCCATAGATACGGTCATGATGCAAGTTTTATCGCTCGTTTTCATACGTTTGAATCTTTAATGCAAGTAAATAATTGCTTGAATGGTGAACGGACCAAACCAAGTTCTGTTTTGGTAGTTGGTTTGCTGTGCGACATCACTCAGCCAGGATATTGCTTCTCTTTAGACGTATGAGTGTAAATTTGAATTATGCATAAAGAGGCTGCACATAAAATGAGGTTGCACATTTCACACGCGAGCCTTTCTCGAAACCTAAATTAATTAGCTGTTTATTGCTGTCTGCAGCTGAAAGCTTTTCTTATGATTGACGCTTTTATTGCATTTTGAGTATCCTTTGATGCAGGCCTCCAATGAAAAGCTTCAGCGGAGGCTGGATATTTATATGAGCTATTTATTCGGAAAATATCCTTTTATCTTTCAAAGCAAGTGATGAAAACAATCTAAACCAAACACCATTTTTGTCGATTAAAGATACGTGAATTTTTCGTAAGCAATAACTATAAAAATATCAAAAATTAACTTTTAGGAGGCGTTTAGCTAAATATGCTAAATATATAAGCTAAAATATACAAAATGCAAGGTCCCATAATGACCAATATGCCACAATTTCGTGACACTTAGTAATTTTTAACTCAAGAGAACATTTAAATCATTGAAGCAAAAACGGTAGCTAGAAAAATCATTTTGGATTTGATGGTTCAAAAATTTAAGCCAGAAGCACGTCATATTGGAAGAATTTATTTCTAAACTGTTCTAAATTTTGAACAGTCTTCTAAAGCTCTCAATCTATCAATCAATAATTTTGAACAATCTCCTACCTCACTTGAAAGCCCATTTAGTAATTAATAAATATATCAGAGTAAAAATTTTGCGAATAAATCAATCACATTAATAGTACGGGCAGTTGCATTTACAAAAACCACATTAGTAATTTCTACTGATAAAATAAAAGCCACTGGATTGAAAATTCATTTATCAGCACTTATCTCTGAAGTGGAACTAATAGTTCATATATTAATAATTGGCAGTAGTCTGAAAGCCAATTTCTCATTTGTTACTCTATATATCCATTGGGCATAATTTTATTCCATTATATCTACGTTCTCATCAATTAAAATGTTTGACTGCACGTTTATGTTGCAATTTAACGTGCAATTAATAATTTTTTTCTCGTATCGAATCCAATTAGCTTTAAATGTTTGATGAAAATATGATTTTCGTTAATAATTACTTTGATAAATATTCAGTTTACATTTATTAGTCGCTAGTTTGGAAATAATATTTTGAAAATTATGTCACTGCTGTAATATAAAAGATCGAGTTTTCTTCTTTAATTCTTTTTAAATTTCAAATGAAGTCTCGAATAGTGATGAACACATGACATCGTAAAAAAGTTTAGTATAGCCCACATTGAGCACTACATTACGTTAACATTATTGTACGTGATTAGCTTGATTACTTAGCATTAATGACTCGTAAATTGCATAAATACATATTTGCATACGTACTTAAATCTTTCTTTCCAATAAAATTATACTGATTATGCTCTCGAATGCAATTTCTATTAAAGAATATGAAGCCAAAAATGGCAATAATCGATTTTCTTTTGAGAACTTAAAGTGAATTAAATCATTCAGCTTCACAAGGTCAATTGTTGAAAAATTTCCCTTGCACTGGTATCTGCAGGAAACATTTTAGAAATTTGAATGTCAGTGTAACTATCTGCATGAATTTTAAATGGAACGACACGAAATGTAGTTTCATAGTCTGACTACCTACCTGCGCTTTTATTATCGATTTTATTGGAGCAGCTAAACTTTTAGATTGTATATAGCTATGGATATGACGAAAATTGATAGAAACAGAATAAAACATGAGTGAGTATGTATTTTTGATGTATGTTTTGCTTTGCAATCAAGCATTTAATTTTTTCATCTTTAAACTTATATTATTTAAAACAAGAAATAATCGATATAGTTTGAGGTGGTGTTTCATAAATCTATGTCTCAAAATAAGCTAGCACATTGTGGCATCCCTAATTTACCACTTTGAAAGCAAAAATTACTAACATTTTTGTATTTGGGTGCAGACTTCACAAAAGCTTAGAGTACCGCATGATTCACAAGTACTAGATTAATAATTGCATTGAATGCTGAAATATTTAAACGGGAGGATTTGGAGAATATTTTAAACTTTCTTTTTCTCATAGATTCTCAGATTTGGCGAATAGATTAGCACTAACCTAATTACCAGGTACCACTTGCTTTGTAGCTTCCTTGAGCTTTTCAGGCAAAGGTGAAAAGATCTTTCCATTTTTCGAACGAGTATCTTTCTGATTGCTATTTTCATGGGCGGTTGAACCTAGACTTTGCTATTCTTGCGAGGACACTTGAAAATATTTGCGCTTCTTCTCAATTTCTTTGCCCACAAGACAACCTCGACTACTAACCAGATGATTGATAATCGTGCAGTGTACAAAGAGAACTGCAAGAGTTTGCCCATTTTTGTGTTAAAAGTTCTTTGTTCATTTTGTTTCAGACACCGAACTTTGCGAATGCAGTTGTCATGGCAATGACATGACCGAAACACTGGCAACCAAATCACTGGATAACGTTATGTTTTTGCTAACGTCTGCCGCAGACATGATGCTGAAATAAGAACCTTATCTTAATTGCCGCACTTTTGTCAGTTCTCGGTATAAGATTTGAATCTCATCGAGATCAGATTGGGTATAATATTTCTGGTATGAAAGATGGATCTCCATAAGCAGAAAAGTAAATCCCATAAAACTGGCAATGAGAAGTTAGAACTTTATTTAAAAGTTTATATTTGGGTTTTCAAGAAGAAAATATATTCATCGAAGATAAGGATGAATTTAGATATACATTACGCACCGTAGGTTTGGCCTGAGAGGAGGCGATGTAACCCTGAGGCCAGATGAAGCAGCTTGAAAACTTAGCCATGTTTAGGACTTTTTTGAACGCAAGCGAAGATAAACCAGAACGTGGAAATTCAATCTGTTTTCTCGTGACGGCTGATTTTTTGATAAACCAAAGATACTCCTCTCACAAGCATAAATATCACTAAAATGAGACTGCTCGATCATGAATGGTCGTAGAACGGCATTTACAGCTCTGCTATTGCATCCTATGTCCATCGGATGGCTACCGAGAATTTTTATGATTTTTCATAGTAAGAATGTTACTAAAGGATGCTACAGAAGACTTTTCCACGCCTTAAACCGATACCATTAGCCAGATCTGCATAGCAGGTTGATAGTTTGGCGATAGACCAATTCCTCATTTCCGTAAAAAAAAATACTCAGTCAAGAACCTGATACTTCACCTCGGATATTTGGATTACACATATTTCATTCTATTGTGGCCTGGAATGAGCGAGCCCTGTACAGATGAGAAAGCATTATTGCCGTTCTGGAACAGGTTATGAAATTCAAAATAAATATTCTCACTATCCAGAAAACGAAACTGTTTTGTACTGAGATTTTAAACATGAAAGCAACCTTTGAAATTATCACTAAACGGTCATTTAAAAGTCTCGAATTTAGGGTTGACTTTACTGTCTACAGAAAAATGCCCCAAAGAATCAACTTCTACCCTGTCAGCGAAAGCGAGTATGCGGTCTGCGTTGTCCATTAATCGTTAAGACTCTCACTACAGATCGGAGTTGAACATATCAGAGCACATTCGAGCACATTCCAAAAAGTAGGTCCAAGGCGTATTCCGACCGCCGGAGCACGTCCGGGACCTATTTCACAAAACAGGTCCGTTCAGGCGAGGTTAAAAACCAAAGATGAGACTGAACCAGGTGGGCCCCAGAGACTTGTTTCGTTCGACTTTTTTCATTCGCATACATATGTATATTTCGCGGCTTGTAAATTGTGATCCAGTGTTAGAGCATGGAATATACATATGCCGTGCATAGGAATAATTACAATGAAATAAATCAAATTATATTTTCTGATAGGACATTTTTCTTAGTGAACTTGAAATGTGCATCTTATATGCGTCTTTGAATCTGTGTATAAAAAAATAGTGAATCAGAGTCTCAATATATCCGAATGGACCGAAAATGAAAGCCGTCGAGATCCACGAAACAATTTGGGCAAGCATCTTCTATTTGTTTTTGTCTCGTTCTGTTGAAATCAGATTGAATTTCAAAAGTTTGTTTGAATTCGAAGTGTGTTCTGAACGAATGTTCAAAATTATGTGTGTTTAAATGTGTTAAGATACCGAAAACATTTTTCATTTCGAAATTGTGAGGAAACAATATAAAGTATCAATTACTTAACAAAACACCTGAAAACCAACATTTCATCATGCTACAAAATACATAATAATGGTTTCCTGTGAGTAATATTATAAATGATTGCAGAAACTCTCCACAGCAACAACAAAAACTTTGCAATTTCGCGAATAATAAACTTCGAATAGATAAACATTTTTGCATTGATTCCTCAGCAATGCTGAAATTGTTTCGCGAAATGAAATATCCGCGTTAGGAATTTCATTTAGGATTCTTCCGCTGCTTGAAACAAATTTCAATTCATAAAACTATTTCGCGATGAACGGAACAATTGGTGTCGTGCACTTTCCCAAGAAAAGCAGCAGCAGTGGTAGCAATGATGGAAATGGAATCTGTTAGGAAAGAGGCTAAATAGCGAAAGAAAATTCACGAGAAAAAAACAGAAACAAGGGAAAAAACGGTATGCTCGCGGAAGAGTTCATCGGTAAGGAAACAAAGCAATTAACTGACTGAATGAAGGAAGTTTGTTCAATTTTTCTTGAGTATCGGCCGAAAGCACATGCCTGAATTTCTTGGAGCGTGGAAAAGTTTTTCAATTATTGACTCGCACGGAAAAGACCGTCATAGTGATTATGTTTCTACTTTGGTCGGTTGTTCGCGTTGAAGTGGTCAGGTGGATTTCATGGGAAGTATAGTGGATAGATTATGAAGCTTAAATATTAGAAAGTAGGATAAGTAGGTTTACCTACTATTACTGTTTAAGTTAAATATTTGTGGTTTATAAATTTACCTTCAATTGATTCTCATTTTTTTAGAATATGGCTAAGTACTGCTATTCTGACAAATTGTGTTATGATTCAATTACACAAATTTATGAAGCGGGAAGATTATATTATATTTACTTAGTAAAAGAGGATGGCTTCAGGTCTTATTCAACTAAAATGTAGACAAATTAATTTTGAAAATAGAAGCAGCTGATTTTTATGAATATAATAATGTCGTTGAATAAACGTTGGATATGATTGCAATTGTTGAATTGTGACGAATGCCGTGCCAACATTTAATCATGTAATATATTTACACAGTAGTTTTCGTCGGCAGAATATACTTTCTATGTAATTGTATCCGATAATTTCCGGGAAACTAATAAATTGTAATTAATTTTTTACTTATTAACCAATCAAAACATGTATTTGAATAGTCAAAAATGTTATAAAACGAACGCAGAGACTAAAATGCCAACATTTATTACAGGCAGCTGCTGGATGATTTTAATAGTATCATACTGCACATCGAACTACGTTAAATTAAATTTGAAATTACGGTTCAAGATATTATTAAGGGTAGAAGATCATATATTCAGAAATTACCGTATTTATACATTTATGCATCTTAATGAGCTAGTAGTACTATTATCTTCACTATTTAAAACCTAGAATGCACTGATTCATTCATATTTCATAGATTGCACTCAAGTTCACTTGTAGCTTGTAGCTCACTCAAATTATGGATGCTGTTCAATTTTTATAAAGATTTGCTCACAAACTTAAGCAATGAATAACAAAGTTATTTTGTGCTACCCAAAAACGTATGGATGATGATATTGTAAGTGTATTTTTGTTGATAGTATAATCCGTAAGCTCGTTTACAGGGGAGAAAAGTACAGTAGTCCCTCGACTTACGTCGGAATTAGGTTCCGAGAATATGCGACTTAAGTCGAAAACGACGTAACTAGAGGGTAGAAGGAACCCCAGGCGATAAATGTATAAACTTTCATTTTTTGAATATGAATGAATTTATTTTTTAAGTTTGTACATAATTCATTTTTTTAAAGAAAATCGTGGGTTTTCGTCCACATCGGTTTTATACTTGCACCCTTCATCAAGTGCTTATACACGACTACACGTTAAATTGCAAATAGAAATGAAGGCAACAAGTAGAAACCGGAATACGTATTTATAAAACTTACGAAGAAGAAAATAGACGGCTTTAAATATGTACAAATATGAACATATTTGACATAAAGCACTAAAAAGCAACCCATTAATTGTTATCACCTTTAGAATGAATAGACTCTATTTCTACTGTTTGTGGGTTGACTGGTTTACTGGCGAAGAAGGTCGAAATTCGCGTTTGGGGCAAAGTTTGTTTTCTTTTTTCTTCGACCAACTGCTTTGTAATCGTTGACAGAAGTGAAGACTTCGTTTGAAATTTCTGCACTTCTTGATTTGTCAGGATCATTTTCTTTGAAGATTTTTATATATATGATTAGTAATGCTTTATGAGAAAGATTATTGGCTTCCAAATATTTCTTTATTTATTTATTTCGGACAGAAACGTTGATCAAACCAATCACGAAATATATTAGAAGTAACCCAGGCCTTTTGTTTGCACCTCCAAATAACCGGTCGATTTTCCTTGCATACATTTTTGAAAGCCCTTGGATTTTCTGATTGATAAACAGCAAGAGGTTTCAGTCTCAGATCACCTGATGCATTCCCTCCAAGAAGCAAAGTAATCCTGGATTTTTCTGCCTTAAAGCCAGGAGCTCTTCTTTCTTCAATCGAAAGAAATGCTCTTGAGGGCAAGCGTTTCCAATACAGACCTGTTTCGACAACATTAAACACCTGCTGTGCACAATATCCTCTATTTTCAATAATATCATGTAAAGTGTTTGGAAAGATCTTCGCTGCGTCATAGTCCGCACTATCCGCTTTACCTGTTACTTTTACATTGTAGATTTTACTTCTTTTCTTGAAGTTTTCAAACCATCCATTGCTGGCAACGAAAGTATCTCCTCGATTCAAGTTTGCTTGTTCGAATAAGCTTTTTTCCTTCGCCTTAATAGTTAACGTGCTCACCGGCATATTTTGATGGTTCAGGTCTTTGATCCAAATAATCAATATTTTTCCCAATGCAAACGCCAAATACGAAAACTTTCCTACGAAAATCGCGCTCACACAATTCTGGGAATTTCCTTTTACCAGAGGAACAGTTTTCATATGAACAAACATCTGTTCTATGAAAACGGCGACGTAAGTCAAGGGACGGACGACGTAATTTCAAAGATTTGGTCTCAAAGTAATGAACGACGTAAGTCGAAAAAACGTATAACAAGGGAGACGTAAGTCAAGGGATTACTGTATATTAAATATATTTTTCTACTTTGTGATTAACTAAGATGTGAACAGAACTAGGGACACTTCAATAAAATTTTCTTATACTCTGCCTGTCTTTCTACCTTCATTGTTAGTCTTTTATTTAAAATTCACAACAATACCTACAAAATAAAGCCAAGCCGTGACTCTAAGCGGCCTTAAGAATTAATATTTAAAACATTATGAAAAAGTAAACGATCTTATTCCAAAGAAAGAGATACGCAACATTGCCAAGCACTGGCGCAGAAAATATTCCAATCAGCACACTGAACGAAATCTTCATTGGAGTGCCCACTTCAATCAATGCAAATGCTTTTAAAATATCTTTCAGCTACAAACAACCGTTTCGCATCGATTCGGGTCTTTTCGAAATCGAAAAATAAAGTAGCAGAGAAGAAAAGAAATATAGAGCAAATTGGCTTCTATGGATCCACTTTGCTGATACAGCACGCTTAGCTAGAAGCTTTGGGTCGCTTTTAGTAAAATACATATTATTATTTAAATTCCTAATGGACAAATGGAAATTTTTTTCGGCGAAGTAATACCAACAAGGACAGAATATAGGTCGAGCAGAGCCTACAAAAGTATATCTACAAAATAACGATGAAATAAGCTAATTTTCCTGTTTGTTTATTACGAACACTTCATTTCTCAACATATTAAACAAAGATAATATAAATAGAAAATTACGTCAGACCATAACGCAATCAAAAAATGAGAGAATAATAATAGAGCGACCACAAAATAAACATATTTGGGCTTTATATCAGATACGGACTCAAATAATGATGTGGGTAAAACAAGGCCAACACCGAAGCAAAACAAATCCCTGAGATACGTCACTAAACCCAAAGTAGAGCATTCGCCACAAGCAAGTCCGGGCATTGTTCTACCCATCCTAGACATTTTGCATCTGACTCAGCACCATCCGTCACTCTGTACGGATTCGAAGAAGACAAGAATATAGCCCTAATTTAAAACTTTTTCGGATTCATTACCAAAAAATAGGGAGATAAGAATGCGAAAATAAACCTTTCCCGCTATTATAAAAACATTTTTTTTAAGGATTTCTACACCTGAAAGCCCTGTATAGTGCTATGGAAAGGCAAAGGCTGTAACAATCTGGGTGTGTACACACTGCCGGAATGTTTGTTTATGTGCTCGGTTTGCTTTTCGTTTAAATGGCAAAAATATTTGATTCATGGAAAATATTGAGATTCATGTTTACCACTGAGCTCTCGCCCAATTGTTTTTCTTTATTTTGATTTCGGAAACTGATTTTCGAAGGCAGTTAGAAAAAATAAATACAAGTTGACATTTTCAAGGGAAATGGATGTTTGCAGCCCACGTCAAATTAAAATTTAAAAATCTGTAACCGTTTGATAATAGGGGGTATTTTAGGGAATTTTCTGGTACCCTTATGCTTCTATGATATGAAATTCTTTGTTGAAAGTATGGGAGATAAAAACTGATAATGTTTTGTGCTTGTTTATGATAGCAGTTTAAAAATTTATAACCCTACGTGGGCGATAAGTGCCTGAAAGTATTATTTTCCAATATCGATTTGTCATAGCTTCAGAATGTGCGGGCAACCTTGTAGCTTCAAAAACACATGAGAAAATCCATTTGAGAAATCATTTAAACCTTCGATCCTCTCGCAAAAAATATGATTTTTGGAAAAAAATCTGTTGTTTGACAAACTTTGTCTTAAGTTTATGTTTCCAAATTGAAGTTTTTAAAATTCCTCGGCACACAAGAACGGTGACCCGTCACTATATTTTCGTCACCGAAACTTCTGCTCACTAAAATTCACGACTGGATCATCAAATCAATATGAAATTCATTATTATATTAAATATAATTAAAATGACAATAATAAGTAAATATATTAAAATGACAATAATAAGTAGCAGCAGGTTTAAAAGAAGTTATTTGGGGTGATTCCGTGCAATTATGGATAATTCTGTGGCAGTAGTTTAATCTAGAAAAATCATTCAACATAATAAATATATTATTTTTTTCACTTCCAATGCAATCATCAGATTTCAATGCAATTTAAATCCAACACAACTTCGGCAACTTCGTTAGTGATCAGACGGAAATCCTACCTCTTAAAGTGAAAGTCAAACATATTTCCCTGATGCTGAGCAAACGTTTCTGCAGATAATGTATTTTCAATACTAGTGAAAAATTTACCAAACACAGACTTAATATGTAGTTCTAATTATTATTTTTAATAGTTGTCTAAGAGGAGTCTATTTTCCTAAATGCTTCTAAACGGCTAAAGTTTTATCTATCCTTGAGCCAACAAACGATTTTTTGGCACCAAATAGCTACCACCTCATCAGTTCACTTTCTATTATGGGACAAATCTGTAAAAAAATATTAACTGTTAGAATAAAAAAGGAAGTCGAAAGGAAAAAGTTGATTCCGGATTTTCAGTTGATTTAAAGAAAAATTCTCTGCAGTTCATCAACATATAAAAGTAAAGACATTATATTTTGCAGCCAGAAGAGGAATGGTGTTATTGGACTTCGAAATAGCATTTGATGCAGATTGGCACAATGGCGTGATTCCCAAACTGATCGGAAATAACAAATCGTTATTATCACACCCCTTACAACAAATATATATTTTGTTGAAAAGTAGCAGTCACCACTGGCGTTTCGCAAGAGACCTGCCTTAGCCTTTTCTCCTTTAACTTCACTCTCTTTATATTCTTATTGTACCAAGCTGCCGCATAAATTTCTGCGTAGACGACCTACAGCAGGTGCTGCCCAAGAAAGAGACTGCCATGCTGGCAAAACTGTCATACTGAGAGTAGGCTCTGCACGGGTCCAGACAAGTAAGTCGGTAAGGCGTTAACGAGTAAGAAAGGACACGAACCCGGCCTTCTGGGAGCATATCTAAAAGATATGTGACAAGGTTCTGAGAGCCGTCGGTTCGTTGGGCACGTTGATGGCCAGCATCGGTGCCCCTTTGGAACGAGACGGAGGCTGCTGATGGCAACAACCAACTTGGGCGGAAATTTGGGTGAACCCACTCCAAACGAAGAAGTTTAGAGTTCGCATTGCCAGCGTCCGGCATAGAGGTGCTCTACGTATCGCCAGTAGCTACCGTACAGTGTCGGAAGATCCCATGCTGATAGAAATGGGACTGTTCCCGATAGTTTACTTGCGCGAGAGTTCAGCGAAGGGTAATGTCGGACAGGGTAGTGTCGAAGTGTAGTGTACCCTAGCCGGACAGGTCAGGGCTCCTATCGCACGCACGCACGCGAACTTTCCAACTTTGACCACAATGTTGAAGTGCAAGGAACAAAGGCCAATAGACTTCTAAACCTATGGGTCAGCCGTTGCCACGGTGAGGTAAACTTTTACCTGTCCCAATTCTTAACGAGGTATGGTTATTTCAGAAAGTATCTTAACAGAATGGGTAAGGTATGTACACCGTATTATCGTTACTGAATGGATGAGTACGATAATGCTTATCATATATTCTTTGCGTGCAGTTGGTTTGCAAGTTTGAGGAGCAGCCTCGAGGTCACGATTGGCTTGGCCACGTCAAAGTCGATTGTGGAAAAGATGCTGCGTAGCGAGAATAACTAGCGCCTGGAGAAAATACTGCGCATAAAGCGAGAGGATCCTTGCCTTACCGACCCACAAGCTGTGGTAGATTGTAAAGTAAATAGGCACTGATAGGTGTGCAGCCACGACCGGTTTGAAGCAATGCGAAACCTGACTCCATCGGACCTTCTTTTAATAAGCAAAAAAACTTTTTTTAATAAGCAAAAATCTGACAAACCCGTGGTTTGCTGAATCGGGTATCTTTTGGAAAATGTTTTTTGGCTATCTACGACGAAAAAAACGAAAATTTTGTCGAGAGTCGATAATCATAGAGCAAATGCAAAAATTATGGAGCTTTAAAATGAGTTGTCATCGTCTCATTGTGGAAAGTGAGGAACATATCCTGGAGTACAGTTCAAGATTGACGACTCTGAAGCGATTAAGTGGATCTTTGTTTATATCCATTTTTAGATATTTTGTTTGGAAGCCGATATTCAAAACGATATTGTTCCAAAATGTATATTGATAATGATTTCGCTCTCGGCCAACACATAAACTTTTTTACAATATCATTATACTTATTTCAAAAATAATTTTCGTACACATGAGCATCATTATAACTGAATGCTTTGTAAAATTACTTAACAATCTGTCTAATGGCTTCCTGTATACAGCTTTTCAGTATGTCAATGCACTAGACTCAAATAACATCTTTTCAAAAATCGTTTTTCTTTCCACTGTGCATTTACAATTTCCTTCTTTAATGCAATGCAGTCGTTTGAACTGGTAGGCAAAAAATACTAAATTTGAGTACTCAATTAAATAGAGTGCTGCTTTATTAATGCTTTTGCACACTCCACCGAGAGTGCAGGTGTTTTTTCTTCGTTCGGTGGTTAGTATTTTAGAAACCTCACGCCTAGCGTTCGTTTGAGTGGAATCCTCTAATTCCACTATATTCACAAGCAAGTAGCAACTAATAGGTAAATTTATTCGCTGTTAATTATGTTCTCCATGTATGTGAAAATTTGGTATGAATATTGCATCTCAAACTCAAAGTTAGCTCATTCTTGTTCGGACCTGAAGAGCTTAGCTCCGTACTGCCAACTTCTAACCACATTTTCTCAACAGTAATAATATAGACGAAATTTTATACTGAACTCTCGTTAGTCTGAAATTACCAGCAAGGGATATCTTTACTGCTGCAGTCAATGTAAAGTTGCTCACAACCAGTAACCACAGCTAATGATTCAGTTACTATATTTTCAGGAATAATTCAATAGGATTTATCGCAAAATTAATTCAAGCACTACCTCGGGTACTTTTACAGTCCTATCAGATACGATGTTCGAACAAACAATAACTCCTTGGAGTTAAATCTCAGCAACATTTTTAAATAAAAGATCTGTCCTGCTATCATATCCTAATATTTATTCAACGAAATAGCTAAGCAAATTTTTTGAGATATTCAAATTTTTCGATGGGACTTCGAAAATTGAAGAGTAAATAAAATTATATTTCAAGGACACTTTTCATCTTCCAATCGAAAAGTTTACTATTGTTCCGCCGAAACGAACGGAACTCTCTACGTCCCTTAGCCATTCAATTTTGCTCTATTGTGTTGCCTTCACAATTTTTCTAGAAATTTTCTTTTCATGACACCACGACGACGAGAACGACGACGAAGACTTTGGCACTTTGAAAGAAACCTATTGAAATCCAATGTTGAATGCATTTTACACATATTGCTCGAATAGTCTCCCTGTTATTATCAAAATAAATGTCGTTTGTGGACCCTGACTACGACGAGGATGACGATAACGTTTGCATGACGCTTTAACGGAAAAAGGATCATGATGCAATGGCTGTGCTGGCAGGGTGATTTATTGTCGAGAGTTTGGAAAATAGTTAAGGAGTTTTCCGACGAGCCCTAAATGTATCTTGAATATCCATTTTTTGGACCAAATAAGTTTGCCCTAGAAATATAGAAGCATACGAGTATATAAAATTGGGGCTACAGCACCTGCGTGAATGTTTTTTTTCCATTTTGCTAACCGTGACGATATAGCCAAAGCAAACTAAACAGATTTAATGTCAAAAACTGTAACAGCCTCTAGTTGGAAACTTTGTATCAAATATAAATCCAATCGAGTTGTCCCCATCTTAATCTAAGGGTGCCATTGTGAAATCAGATTGATCGATTTCGCATTCAAATTCGTTATCATGGGATCACATTTTCCCTTTGAATATAAAGAAATACGCTCGTTCACGAGTGCACCAGCGTCACGTTGCAGTGCTGCATTCAAATCTCAATAGTTCTGGTGAACGCTTTTTCAGTCGCGTTTGGGCTTTCTATTTCTTTTCATCGTTCGAATTTGATTTTCCCTCGAGAGTGCCTGCAATTTCCAACTTCTATGCAGTGGGTAAACCTGCAACAAGGAATTTTTCAAAATCATTTCAAATATATTTTCTTGTAAGCTGACTTTGAATGTTTATGCACTCGTTCAACGTAATGGAAAGCTATTGCTGTGGAGTGAACGATGTCCTTTTTCCAAACGAATTCTTTTTTTGTGGTGGATAGTTCGAGACGTGTCCGACTTTCAGTAGTTAAATCTTCTAAGCATAGACGATTTATAGTTAATCCATACAAATAATGGATTTGTACCATACTTTCGCTATGGCTGCGGAGTCATTCAATTTTTACTGGTTTTCGAAGAAAATTAGTATCATTTTCATTTCGCGTATATTTACTTACCGGGATCAGTTCGCATATTTATTCATATTCATATATTTATTAAATGCTCAACATACAGATATTAAATCCAATGAAATGTTGCAATAAATTTTATACTTGACTCTGTTTTTAAATTTATTACAGAACTGAAGAAGTGGACCAAGCTTCAAAGAATTATATAACTTTCTAGGTTGGGTATTGGAGAATTATAATACACAGTAGTCCTGTTTTTGTGCCCCGAGGGTCCCTAGTCGGATTCCGAAGCTTAATGTCTCCATATATAGGAGAATTTTGAAGATTACGGCATAATTGGAAGGGAAACCATTGATCAAGGAAAATACAACGAAAGGATAAAGATTGAAGACCTTAACTTGATCAGAATTTTGAGTTTGTAAGGCAATGAAGTGTGAATTTACGCTAGACGGATTCAATAGAATTCTTGTCACATTCTTTATGCGTTGACCATACAACGGAACAGTATTGATCGTGCAAGTTATGTACATATATAATAGTAAGGATGACTGAATAGAAGAAATTTTTTGAGATGATCTGAGAATGAATCCTAAAAGGTTGGTGGCCCTGTTCCTATTTTTCAAAAGAAACGAAGTTTTTAGTCGAATATAGCACCAAGGTCCTTAATACAGCTAAAAGACGAAAGTATTTTGGTACTCAAAGAATATTCAAACATGGTTCGAGTAGTTTTATTGGGAAAAAACGGCAAATTGCATTTTTTCATGTTGATAGTTAACTTGTTCTCCTGACACCAGTTTACAAGTACAGAAAGGTTAGATTGAAGCAGGATGCAACCTTGAAAAGATCTTATTTTAGTAAATAATTTAAGATCGTCGGTAAAAAAGAGACATTCACAATAGAAGCGAGGAAGAAGATCGTTAATATAGAACAAGAAGAGCAAAGGACCTAGTACGGAGCATTGTGGAACTCCAGTTTTAGGCTTGAATGGAGTTGATGAATAGGAATTGTTGCGTACATAACAAGAACGATCAAATGATTCAACCCATTTGATAATAAACGGGGAAAAATCGAGATGACTTAGTTTTTTTAGGAGCAGGCTATGATCAGTATGATCAAAGCTTTCGAGAAATCGATGTTAATTGCATGAATCTCATATTGGGTTTTTACTGGTTTGGCTACTAAATGTGTGAGGTGTACTAGATTTGTTGTAGTAGAGTGACCTGCCAGGAGACCTTGTTACCCTTTTACAACAAGATCACTTTAATCATTCATGATTATATCGTGAAGGTATTCCCCAAAAACCTTAGGAAAAGATGGAAGAAGATAAATAGGCCAAACATCAGATGAAGCATGACTTATTTCACAGTACACTGAGAAAACTCATGGCGCCAGATGCCATAATTTATAGACTTCTGGCGCCATGTACATAGTCGATTTAGGGATTGTGATAAAATATAGCGCCACACGCCATAATACATGGCGAAAAGTACATAGGCCTACACGCCATGTACTATAGTCCTCCACACCATGTACATGGCGTGACGGACTATACTACATGGCGTGGAGAGCTATAGCACATGGCGTGGAGAGCTATAGCAAATGGCGTGGAGGACTATACTGTATGGCGTGGAGGACTATACTGTTTGGCGCGGAGGACTATAGTACATGGCGTGGAGGGCTATAAGCATAGCGTCTGCTCCTATGTACTATGGCGTGTGGCGCTATATTTTATCACAAATCGACCGAAATCGACTATGTACATGGCGCCAGAAGACTATAAATTATGGCGTCTGGCGCTATGTGTTTTTTCAGTGCATCTGAAGATGATCCAGTTCGCATCCAACAAAAGCCCACGAGCCTTCTCAGTTCTGAACACCTGGAGGTAGAGCAGTTGATGTTAGGTAATGGAATTCTATCGACGAAATTCGCGAGAGATAAATGACATCAAAGCCCATACCCTCTCTTATACTCAAGAAGCTTGCTGTCATTTATACATTTCCTCACACAGTATGGCTGCGAGTTATAATTGTAGTGCCTTGAACCATATTACATGGCTCATGGCACTATGTAATATGACGTGTGGGGCTATAATTTCTGCGCCATGTAATTATGGCGCTGGGAGCCATACTGCATGGCTCAGGGTACTATGTACATAGCGTGTGGGACCATAAATCCTGCGCCATGTTACATGGCACCACGCGCTATGTAGATTCTGACATTATGGCGCTGGGAGCCATATTGCATGGCTCAGAGTACTATGTACATGGCGTATGGGACCATAAATAATGCGCTATGTTACATGGCTCTGGGCGCTATGTGGATTTTTTTCAGTGTATAGGATGGATTAGGGATTCATTCCAAATTGAAGGATAAACATTTTTAGATAGGCTCTTGTCATTTATAATGGATAGCGGTATGTTCAAAGAACTGCTTCCCATTTTTAAAAATACGGATAAAGATCCATCCGATCATGAGCTAGAAGACAATTTTAGCCGTTTTATTACAGTCTCAATCATGACGGGAATGATAAAAAGAATAGCAAAATGCGAAAGTTATACGTCACCTTTAAATTACAAAGTGTAGAAAGAAGTAAGGGGGTGATAAAGATGATGTTATGAAGTCAAAAAAAAAATTTCGGTCAGCTGGATCGGGGTGGTGTAGCAATTTGTTCACCGTGTGTAATCGAAGATCGGGATATAGAATTGGAGGTCCGTAAATGCCTCAAATGTGTCAACAATTGCTTTAAATTACCACTTCAAACTTTTGGGGTAACTAAGGTAACAGGTACTTTGCTAATAACGTTTCAGAAAGGCAAGCAAAAACTGTACAGAAGAAAAGTGATAAAATTTGCTTAGCTTAAAGTGTTGTTAATCATATTAACCATTGATTTTAGATCTGTTTCAAGTGATAAAGAATTGCAATCACTGTTCTTAGTAAAAATTCTATGAAAAATGGCTGCAGAAACTATTGCGCTTTTAACTGTTTAAATTTGTGAAGCTTATTAGCTTATCATTGATAAAAATCAGAAATATAGGTGCGTTTTTTTGCAACCTAGCAGAGCAGGTTAACGTAGGATCGCCAAAAAACGATCCCCAGCCGAACAATGTCATTGCTCGAAAATGTTGCATTTGCTGAGCTTTCCCTTAGCTTGGTTGTTAAATTAGAATCACATATAGAAAAAACCTGAATGAAATCTTATCTAGGTTTTAATCGAAATCAGACATGGAACTTGTATATGAAATAATCTTCAATGTAATGTGCATTGAAACACTGAAAACCAGTCTGCACATTACAAGATTTGATGTAAAATAATTGACAATTACGGAGTGCTATGCCAATTCATTCAATTCAAACTGCCGGTTGCACAGTAGTCAACAACAGTGGTACGAACCTTTTAGAACACTCTTACTGTTATCACCACGACCACACTCTAAATTTGATCTGGTTGGGTGTGCAAAAAACGCAGCTAATAAAAAAGTTGAGCAAATGCTTAAGCCTGAGCAAAAGCTTGAATCGACGCTGTGAAACCAGGCATAAAATATCCATTTTTTTCTGAAGCCCCTGCAAATAGTTCAAGCTCCTGACTCACGAGATCCGGGTATTTGTTGACTATCTGATTGCTCGAGTGAAAAAAACCATACTGACGTTTACTCTTTGCTGCTTAAGTAGAAAAAAATATCATATAGTCGCTTGAAAAAATATTGAATATGCTTCGTTTCTTACTCTTGGCAAATGGTCGAAAATTTTTGTGTATGGATAAATCAAAATTACATTTTCATGAGCGATTCAATTATCCGCCACCTAATTCATTGCCTACACTCAGGTTAAAATACAAAATAAATGTGCTCAAACTTTTTGGAGATATTTTAAACAAGCAAATAAGCTCATAAACGTTTTGATATTTTTTTCTAACAATGCTATTCACACCAATTACATACAGTTGATCACTCTCAAGGTTATTCAAAACAACTGCACGTGAACGAAAATTAAAGAGCATCAAATAAAATAAACAAAGCGTTTATTTTTGCTACCACCCCATAATTTTAGTCAGCAATTCTCCAAGCATTCGTCCTGCCTCGCTGTTGATCTTTCACATCTTGATGTTCTTCTTCAGATACAAATGCAATTATTCCGGAATTATGTTTGAAAACGAATCCCGTAATCACTTTGGGATATCAAAATCAAAAGTTATCGCTTCACATTACCGTAATCATTATCGTTCATTCACTGAAAAAAGCTAACCATATCAAACCACCATTCTCAGGAGTCATCTTATCATAATTCCCTTAGCATTCCGCGCGGAGTTAAAGTATCTTTTGCAGGAAAATCAATAAAAGGCCCATTAAAACACTTGCCATCAAGTTTGTACTTGGGCTTATTAAAATTCATCTCAGACATTCCACGCTTTTGATATTCAAGTTTCTTAGGCCGACGTAATTACTTGACGAAATACCGCCAAGGCTTCTTAAAGAAGCTCGAGTACCGGAAAACGGATTAGTGCTTAGATATCTGGTTAATAGGATAGCCTAATTTGACTGGCGAAATAATTAAGCTAACATCAAATTAAATTTATAGTCGCGTATTTGAATCTGCTTGAACTTTCTTCATAGCTAGCCGATAAAATCAGATATAATAGATGTGCTATATGAGGGGAATTTGTTTTTGTAGAGGCATATTTTTTCAATAATTTTCGCAAAGATTCCAACGGGGAAAGCATTTTAATTAAAAACTACTGTATTGGTCAAAAAATCGAATTTATAACGCTATAACTTCCTCATTTTAATTTCTCTCCCCCAACGGTCGTAGCCACAAATTAATATTTCCATTTGAATGCCTCTCTATTGTTTCCAAATTGCACCGATTTCCAAAAATAAATTCATCTTTCTCAAGTAAAACACACCCACAAGTCATGTCTATCACACTATTGACTTTAATGAATCCTGTTGGCTTCAGGCTCGTGTCTAGCACACTACCACCCAGCAAACAAATTTAAATTCCATCTCCTATCGATTTCAGCCTGCCTCAATCCAATTTAATTATACTGAAGATATATTCATCTCCCCGAAAATCCCGGTCCAATCATATTTCAATTATGAGACACATGGGCACACATTAATAATCCTTTGACTTGATAAACGACTGAAAGGACTTCAGTGTTGCAGAATGAATCATTAGCGAACTTAGTGTAGATACGCTCAATGCACATGTATGCGAGCTTTCAAATCGCGAACAAAAGGACTTGTCGAGAATATAATAGACTGCGTCATTATCGTGCATTTCTAAGCAGCGTATCCTGCAGGATTCACTGATACATTCAACAGACATAATGTTCGTCTATTATTTTCCGACATTGTACGGATCCTGAATTATAATAAGTACCTACATCAAGTACAGGAGCGAGCTGACTTATTACGGTATCAAAGCACTATGGATGCAACGAAACTCTTGCCGGCATTCAGAGCACATCGTGGACTTTGTCGGGTCGAAAATATCAAGGCATCTTCTTCAATTAGGGTATCGCAACGGTAAGGACTTTAAACATACCTTTCGCAAAACCGTTTATTATTCATGAAAAGAGATCCTTCATTGGATCTAGTGAACTAGACTTTACATGCATACTTGCCATGAAAATCCTGCAGCCAAAGGGTAGGTGGATAAAGTTAATGCCATTGATATCCCGTGGATAGTATTCAAGAGGAGTAGGAAATGCGCATGCGTCAAACTGAGGTAAATTGTGGACATACGCGAAACGGGGACATAAGCACTTCTCCAATGGGGTAGCGAGTTAATCAGCTTGTGGACTTTGAAGTGTACCCCATTTGCTTGAAATTCTCACCCATGCCTCAAACTAGGGCAAATTGTGGATATCCCAATTTCTCCAACGGGGACACGAGTAAAACAATTTATGGACTTTAATGAACATTACTTTGAATTGTTCCCCACTTGTCTGATGCTCTCCTGAAATTCTAAACAATTGAATCATAAATTTTCTCCTAGTTGGAAGCTGAGTTACAACATAGTGTTACTCTCTGGAGCCAATGTGGAAGTCCTTACATACTCGTATGTACGTACATATGTTCTTCAAATATTTATGGATTCACTCTTGCACTGAACTAAGGTGCAATAATAACTGTGGAAATGCCCGTTTGTATGTGCACATAAAATGTGACGTGGCAGAGAAAATAAATCACCTGGGAAACAGTTTCATTAATAACGTCGGGTACGCTGGCATTGAGTTGTGAACAGAGAGGGAATTCGTTTGTGGTTTTAAGCCATATAGTATACATCTGAGTGGGTTTAGTTTCTGTTTATTTGAAGCTAAATTGTATTCGGAATAATTGCAATTTGAAACTGCATTAGAATCATATTGTTTTAGTAATAAATATGAAGTTTTGCTGGAATAAACATGAAGTTGAATTGATTCGACACTTGGATGTAGAAATGTTTGTACATGATTAAATGCATGAAATGTTTTCCGTTAGCTGAAAGCGAAGGATGATGTGGATGTATTTTCGTAAGCACATATCAAAGTTTTGATTAATGCAGAAAACAGTGATAGTTTGGCAAACGAGATTAAATGGCTCTAGGCAGAACAACTTTTTAAGTAACATCAATTGTTTTATATCGTTCGCTTAAGTATTCGGTTTAATATAAGTCATGAAATGAGCAATGTAAAATAAATTATTTAGCACCTATAATGAGTTCCGTCAAAGTATTCAAATTTATAAGGAATCAGTGGAAAACAAATTTTCTTTCGATGTTTTTAATTTTGAAGATTTTGTGAGGCCATTATTGTTTCCTAATACGAATTGTGGAAACGAGTAAAAGTTATGCTATCAAAAATGGCATACGGTGAGTAATCAATATATTATTGATCAGAAAATGTTGTTTTTGCACTTCCTGTGTGCTACAAATCAAAAGCAATAATCAGAGTGCGTTCAATAATAATTGTTGTTGAATAAATATAGCCACAAAAAGTATTATAGTTTCGGATAATAATCGTGCTTTTTCAACTTTGCGGGACATACATAGCTATTTTTTGGGACAGTTATTTTTCTTCCACTTTGTTCGAGAAGGTTTCGAGTTGAGTAAAAAAGTTTTCTGCATCGTGTAAAGCCACAGTTTTTATTTCAGAAATATATGATTGATTATATATTATCAGAGATTTGTTTTTATTTTCAAAAGTTAAAAGGAGTTTGAAGTTTGCAAGAGTGATTGCCGCTAAACTCGGCGGAGCAATTTTAATACCAGCAAGTTGCATGAAAGAGTATACCTTCTTTCTTTCCTTCTTATTGTTGTGTTTTTTTTTAAGTTCGAGTCCATGCATTAAATTTATACAAAAATTATTATTATTTTTTTTTTTTTTTTTATATTATTTTAAATTTTAGACTCGAAAACTTTTAGTTTATATAGTATTTTTTCTTAAAGGGGTAGTACCGGTTATAATTTTGAAAAAATCAGTTTTTTTATGCATTTTTCAATTTATTATACCTTCAGAAATCACGTCTCAAAATTTTATTAATATACTCCCAAAAATAAAGAAGTTATGTTAGTTTACGGCAGACCGCTACTTTTAATTACTGTGAAAAAATAGATGAAGAGCGCATAAGTCAGGCAGAAAAAGCGGCAAAGGAAGTGCGTTTGGCAAAAAAACTGCTCAACTGCAAGAGCAACTGGCTTATGTAAACTCAAAAATACTTATGTGTGCTCCAGGGATTGCAGACTCAGCAATTGTAGGTGATAAAAACATATTTTTTAAATAATATTCAAAAAATAAATGGAAAAAAACTTTAAACGCGTTTTTCTCGAAATGACGTTTTTCAAACTGCGGACACTTATTCTCCGAATTGGCCGAACCGATTCAAGTCAAATTTGGTGTGGTAATCTACCACAATATAGTTCAAAAGTTAACGCAAAAAAATTTGGCAAGCGAAACAAAGTGAAAAAAATACGATTTTTCCAAAAATATTTTCAAACAACCGCCATTTTGTTTTTGATAATTTTTTAAAAAATATTGTGGTAAATTACAACGTTGGAAGCATTCCTCTTTAATACGCGGTTTGTTTTTCTTTGTTTCAGATTCTTCATTCCTGAGATTATCTGTCCGCAGTATGACGAGGCATTTTTCAAGACGTCAACTTTGGCGCCCTCTATAAATTAGTAGAAAAATGAAAAAAAATAAATAAATATGGTTTTTGTAATCTTCAAAATGTGTATTTTATTCATGCAAATTTTAAAATTTATATAAAATATGGGAGGTGAAAAAATATATTGAAAATTAGACTGTTTTGTAGCATTCTAACCGGTACTACTCCCTTAAAGGTGTTTTTATGAGTCCACGAACACTCTAGTGTATATCTATGCCATTTTTCAGAACATGATAGAGTTCTAGGGATCCGTTTTTTGTTGCTGTTTACTAGCTATTTACTTATTGCATTTTGACTATTGGACAGACAATCATATACCGATAGCTGTCTATTTCAGCTGTATGGTGTTTTTATGATTACTTTCAAATGACTCGTTTTTAGGTAAAAATGACATGTGTTTGTGCTAGTTTTTTGTTTTGTAGTTCTGGGCCTTTTGAGATCATTTAACCTATTGTTTTTGTTGTTCAATGCGTTATACAATGAATGAACCATTTTACGAGTTAATTTTTCAAACGATGGCCCAAGTAAATTTCAGACTGGTAGCTTATATTCAAAGTTTCATCTTGCATTAATAGAGATATTTACTAAATCGCGGGGAAATAAAAAAAAGGCGAAAACATCTGGCACGTGTTTACGCGTACTACAGCGCCAGTAGCCATAATTCTTTAACGGCAGTTGGCTAGCGTAGAAATTACCAGGTTTCTAGTTAATGATAATATACAAAACAGACTCAGTAACTCTCATTGGAAACTCCGAAACACTAAGAGATTACATATTCTACATCAACGGAAAATGTATCAACATCCTAGTTTGGCGTTTGGCATGTGCATTTTTTGGGAGATGAAAACTAAAAGCCTAAGGTCAGAAAATGGAAATTAGCTCCTGGAGAATGGAAAAGAAATCAGTAAAAGATAATGAGGAATAGTGGTAAATCCTGCAAGACTTAAACATAAGACTTTATATAGAAATTATCGGAAAAAATTTACATGTTCCTTGCCCAGCAGAATCCCAATCGCACTATGTAATATTCCGGAAAAGTTTCACAAGGCAGTCCATTCAACAAATTCGCCCCCATATAGATATCCCTTTTTAAAAGGGCAATATCAGAAACAGATATCTTAATAACACATTTTTTTGCGAAAGAGCAAGGGTTCTTCACTTCAGTCCTTGATATTTTCTAAAATAACATCCAGGACTTAAGATGAATTCGTAATTGCGGGTAGGTGTAAAGTGAAGTTAAAGATGGCTTTCGAAAGCACATTTCATCTATTCCTGTACTAGAACGTCAGTACGTTCGTGAGCATTCCTCGGAAAAGCATATTGAACAAGGGTGAAAATAGCCCAAACTGGAAAACCTTCCGGAAATTCACCAACATTTGTAATTACAAATTTTATTATAGTCTAAAACAGTGAAACAATTTACCTTTAAACTATTACAATTCACTCTTAAGCTATTATCAGAGCAGTTTTTGAATATACTTTAACACAAAACTTATCACAAACAAACGGATTTTAGAACTGCTAATATTAAGGCGTTAAGATGCAGAAAATAACTAAAAACTTTCATGACATTCTAACTTAAAAAGCTTACACTAGTCCTCAGTTGCTATCGAAAAGTAAATTTGACGAGCTGCAATATACGCTTACAAACAATGCAATGACAAGTTGCTAATCAACTTTTTGCAACCCTCTTAAGGACAGGGGTAGGTGAAAAATGGATGAAATTTTCGAAATTGAATTTTTGCCGGAAAAAGGTATTTTGACTCTCTTTCAAAAGAATTGCCAATCGTTTTGCAAGATCGGAATATCTATAACGTGTTTGAGGAGCTTGAACTAATGCACTCTAAAAGTACAATATTCGAAACTCACGGAAATAGTGCCGAAATATTAAAAATTATCGATCACGCGGTCGTGGGAGATTCAAAAGTAACCTACTTTTGAAATTACATTCAAATTCTATACGATTTCGTCTATTTTTCTGTAAAAACCACCTTTTCTAGCAACTCCTCTGCGCTAGTTTTATTGTTGGTACATTAGAAAAACAGAAATTTTGACTTAAAGTGAGGGATTATTGTCAACAATAGTACAATAATTTCAATAAGAAATAATAAAGAAATATTATAAATTCAAGCATTGGTTTTTTTTAAAAGAACATCTCTTACACTGATTCGGGAAATTCTCAAACCAAATGATATTTTCCAAACTGATATCTATCTAAATAAAAATATCTTTCGAATCTTGATTTAATTGGCAACTGCAATAATGTGGTTGGAAGACACTCGATTGTTTCTTGTGAGTCTATACAAAGTCTTTGTAGTTTGCTGATAAACCGCAAACAGTTCAGCTAATATTCAATGTTCTATTGGTGAGAGAGAGCACTGCTCAAAGGTGAAACCTGAAATAGAATTTGTAGAATATGCTTCATTAGAAACAACCAAAGAATCAAATTATGCAGCATAATGAAATAAGATTTTTTACAAAAAATTTATAATACAAAATATTAAAATTAAAAACATAACGGCTTAATAATTGAATATGATTTTAAATATGCCACAAGAACTATGTTATATTGAGCAGCTTCAATTATTAAAGTCATCAATTGACTTTATTAATCAAGTAATATCAAAATAAATAAATCTTCTCTTACATAAATTCCCCTGTTAAAAACAGTTAGAGCAATATACTCGTATTTCTTAATGAACCCGTATCTTAAGTGACATCTGTCAAACTTGTTATAATTCCGCTTTAGTTTTCAAGCAGCGTCCTGCGATATTAACCAGCAAATTATTTCCCTCAATTTGAAATTCAATTCGTATACTTCAGTGTCTTTGCCACACTTTATACCTACACTATATGGTTGAACACCCATGGAGCTGAGGCAATAATCTGAGATTCCCATGAGTTCGCGAGTACTTTTCCCATAAAAGATTGACCAAATCTATAGCAAACTTGATATTCGAATCGCGTTCTGAATAACAGTTGTCCAGTACAAAAGCTTTAACTGAATGAAACACATTGTGGACTTGACTTTATCTGTATTCTTGTCGCGTCAGTTGTTTTTCGGGGATCCTTTTCAAAAGACTCTCAATTCGACATAACTTCCTTGGGAAAATCTATCTACGGGGAAATCTTTTTTATATTCATCAAGTATTCTGGTTATTTATATACTTGAATGAATAAAAGGATATCAAGTAACGAACAAGGGTTTTAGCTTTCTATTGAAACTCTATTACGAAATTATATGAAAACCAAATGTTTGCTAATAAACTGTTTTATGTTACTAGCATAGGATATAATTAAGCTCAATCTAATCACACTTGAAGTATTTTTTTACTTATAGCATATGATTAACTAGCACATTATTTGGTGCCAGTATAAGTAAATTTACCAAAAATACAAAAATTATTCTTACTAATTTTCGAAACTAAATCTATTTTTCGGTTTGTTTCATTTTCCAAGAAATCAGCAAAATTATAAATCTTGTCATTCACTGAAAAATTGTTTTTGTGTAAAATCGATAGCGATTAAAAAGAGCCACGATAAAAAAATGTCATTCTCGTGTGCTCGCTATACTTTGATTGAATTCCCATTACATGGCTACATAACCGACCATGTGCCACTCATAGTCTGCGGTGGACAGTGATTTCAATTAAGTTGTGGTATATAGAACTTTTTGATTAATCTTTGTGGCATCGATTTCGAGCGAAATCCAAATCGATTCAATTCTAGCTGATTGCGTCGAAAGTAGCTGAAATACATTAGTAGCGTTTTAGCTAACTCATTCGGGTTAAGAAGGATAAAGAATACATTCAATCATTTGGATAAAAAAAATCCTGGAGTCATTCCTTCTGTTCAATGTTTCGGGTTTGCCGATTGTAAAATTTAAGATTGTATTTCGACAAAAATAATATTTTGCAATTTTAAAGATAAAACAGTCGTGTGAAAATATTCAAATCGCAGAGAATGCCCCGAAGTCAAGGTTTTTCTTATAAATTGGAATTGGAATTAAATTGGTTTCCTTCAATTCCCAGCACTCCTTAATGTTCTAGAACATACTTTTTCGAATGCACTTTCTCATCAAAAAAGCTTTTCAAATTATTCTCATGGGAGCTGCATTCAAACGTGGTAGGGACAACTATCCGCAGATTATTTCTAGCCGTAATCTAATAAAAAGTAAATTTTTATCAAACGATGATAGCTAAAATTGAATTTCGGAGCGAGATTGATGTTAAAATGACAAACTACTAGTAGAGGAGTCAGTAGAGGAGACAAATATGTTTATATCTTCATTTGTTTCTGCAAAATAACAATCTATAGAAATTTTGTTTTCGTGGTAATATTACATGCCAGCTAACGAGTTTGGAAAATTTTTCGAAGCAATTCCTTTTCAAAATAGAAACCTCATCAATTTCACAGCATGCATAATAATCCAGGAGAAGGGCGACGAACTTCAAAATTATTTTTCACCAGGTCTATTGATTTGACTTTAACGGATTTGGCAAGATTGTAGAAGATTGTAAAAAGAAGATTTAAGCCTGCAATTTGATTTTTCTTGGTGAAGTTTTTGTGAGCTGTAGATCTTGAACTTACGTTTAAGCTATATCGAAGTATGGTATTCTAATAATGTAGCTTCGAAAATACTTTTATAAAACCTTCCATTAACTTCAAAAATGAACGTACAGACATTCGATAGCGTCTAATATTGCAATCGAGAAGGAGTGTGCAACATAAAAAACTATCAAACTCCTGAAGAGAGATGACTGAGGGACAAAAAATGTTCTAATTCGAGTTCGTCTAAGTTACCATTTGCTTGGCTTTAAGAACTGTCAGACTCCTTTTTTGATTGGAAGATTGTGAAGCTTTAAATTTAGCCAAAATGAAAGGACGCTTAAGCAAAATTCACCAATTTATGCAAGCTTTTAGAACTCATGGAAAAATTATGTTCACTCCGTTGTATCGAACTTTTTTCAACGATCTATTGTAAATATTACTGCACAATTTAAGCCACTTAAAAGGATCCCAAGGCTAAGATTTATTGCAATCGGTTCTCCGTTACTTGCATAATTCAACTAGTGTTTTTATCTAAACTCAAAAACATCCTTAATTTTATGTTTAACTTACCAAAATTCTACCCAAAAAATTGTTGCCAGACCTGGAAATTTTTTTTATCTTGCCGGACCGATTGTCAAGTAATGATGCCGAGAAATTGAAAGCTGTCAAGTAATTGAAATAGCTTTTATGGGACAAATTAGTCTTCTTTTTAAAATCTTTGGTTTTAAGAGTTAGCGAAATCAAATCAAGTAAATTGAATTAATCCAATATGCATTACTACAATCTTCATTTAAAAATACGTTGTAAAAGACTTCGAACAATAATTCTGTAAATTCAAAATAATTTTCGATCCAACCTATGGATTGGAGCAGGGGAAGCAATATTAGTCAGGTTTTGGCGAATCTATTGAGAACAGATTAGTATTGGAAACAACATCTAGGCGAAAAAAAAAATGTTTTGCCTATTAGTACAATTTTTATGAAAACTTCTCTTCAAGTAAAAAGCTTAATGTGAAAAAATTGACTGGTGCAGACTTTACCTAGAGCCCCGTTCACTGGTGATGGATATACATTTTCGAATGTATGATTTTTTAACGGATTGGAATAAGAAAGAGTGTTTGGCGTGATATTGCAATAGTGCGTTTTTGCACATCCGCGCTATTTATTTATTTATTTATTGATCTTATTCAGCAGATAAAAATTTCATTACTGAATATAGAAAGAAAATAGTAATAAACAATGTCAAGAAGAAGGAGTACACTTCAAAATTAAAGAAGGAAAAAAAGACTACATCGACTACATCGCAAAACAATATTCTGAAAAAAAGTTTTGAAAGCGTGTAACGTCGGCGGCAAAAAACCAAACTGTAGGTCGTTGTGCTACCTAAGTGAACGCAATAACGGGGAATAAAAATAGGTGTCAGTGCTCGCAATTGGCACACTAAGCATAAAAGAAGAACGCTTGCCATGAACTGAGGTCGGATTCAACCATCGTATAAAACAACTCCTCTACTCATCAAGCAAAAGTCTCCTTGAGTCGACGGAAGGAAGATGTACGTATGTAAAAGGCGATCATTATAAGGACGCCGGGGAAGCTGAAATGTAAAGAGTTAGTTACGAGTAAACAGCTTTGAAGAGACTCTAACGTGTTATTTATATAATCGTAATAAAGACACCAATTTTGACAGCAATATTCAAGGATTCTACGCAAAAAGAAAAAGAAGGTGTACACAAATGGAAATATTAACGCAAGCTTTGGATGATCTGCTGATGAACTTAGCTGATTTGGAGACCCTGATGGTGATACATAATAAATGGTTAACCAATTTAAGTTTTGGATAAAATATTACACCAAGATTTCTACAATTATCAACAACATAGGAAAAGCACAAGAAATAGAGAAGGAGAACAACAAAGTTAACGTTTTACAAGCAAAATTCATTTTGTGACATTTCAAATTAAGATTATTGGTAGCGCACCAAATATGTAAAGTACTAAGATTGCTTTGTAAAATCAGACATCTTGTGACTCGATCACTCAAAACATCTTGAAATCTTCAGTACTTAAAAGACAAAAAAAAATTGAGTGAAAGATGGGAGATCGTTTACGAACAACAAGAAGTGAAGAGGACTATGGATTAACCCTTGTGAATCACATGATGCAAGGCACAAGAGATTTGAAGATCCAAAATTAGCAGTTGCAATACAGGTACGGCTAAAGATGTAAGAGGTAAACCAAAATAGAGAAACCAGAGTCAAAGACTTTGAAGAATTTCGGTAATTTTGTTCTAGTGCACATTGCTCTTCGTAGATTCTTTAACTAGAACGCCAGAAGGCCTAAAGTTCTGGTAATAATTCGTTGTCACCAGTCGATATGGTGTTATAGAAAGATGCAACTTCTTGATTCTGCAAGTTTTTAAGCGGCAGTTTTTCGCAAAGAAGAAGTGGTGGCATGTAAACAAGCTTAGCAGCTGCAAACCGCTTAATCATCTCGGCTGAAGTGTTGTATTCGATGCGAGAATTGACAACCTGCAGCGGCAGGCATCGTTCCGATGGAGAAGTTTTATTGCACTAGTTTGTGAGTAGGTGAAATCACAAATTCGAAAATTCTTCCAATGCAAGATAATAATTATCATAATGTGTTAAGTCTAACTCAGCATCGATCATCGAAGTTCACTGACACCATATACATTTCTCACTTAATTAACGATGTTGTTCCATCTCGGAATTGCATTCCGATACTATTTCAGTGCATAGCGTACATTTCATGCTTGCAGATTACTCCGCAAACGTAACTCAATTTCATTCCCGATGTGCTTCATATTCGGAAATATTATTAGACACGCATGAATTGTCTGTAATGCTTCTACAACACCGGTACCCAAAATCGTTTGCTTCCGTTCCTATTCGAGACTATCAAGCATGGAATCCTGCTTTTAATTACTAGTTGCCGATTTCGATACTGATGGATCTGGTTGCTCATGTGTGCTTTATTTGACTCAATTCAGCACTTTCAGCCTGCAAACCATCACACACATCATCGAAATCGTAATAGTATTATAACTTTGCCTACGGCTTTACCATGAATGCACTCGATGGGGTTCGAAAGGACAAATGAGTTTTGATCGATCGAATATTCGGTGATATAGATGGTCACATGCAAGTTGTTGCAAGCGCGAAGTTGAAAAAGTGTTTAGTGCTCATCAGCACTCATTTTTAAACTTGTTGAATTGTCACAAGGTTGGTACTGCAATTATTTTCCGACTAAATATTTAATAGTTCTGTTGAATTTAAAATCAACCCAAATGAATAAAAATTTAACCAGGAATCCAGCGTAACCTGGCGTACTATTTTTTTACTCCTTGCTCTTGTGAAAATGCTTAGGTGTCTTTAAAAATGCATTTTATTTTAGACGCAATATATCTTTATTTTCATCTAAAAAAAAATTTGGGAATCTTTGATCATTAGTTACATTTTTAGGATCTGTTCAAATTCAACTCATCAACTCATTCAATAATGTGGAATTCAACTTCATTGTGTTAGCAAGTCTTACTTTTAGCTGTTCGAACGAAAAAGCAACGCTCTTACATAAATACAACTAAACAACGTAAAAAGTACTTCTCCAATAACAGCGCCCAGCGTGGGATTATTTCCTCTCAAACACAGAGTAATTACTCATGTTTATCTTTGCTTGCCCCTGCGAGCTATAAAGTGTTTAACAATGCTGTGTAGCATCAAACAAAAGAGAAAGGATCATTAAAAATTGAGTATAAGAATTTAAACTTGCGACCAGAACTCATACTTGCAGCTTAAATAACATTTCCTTCGCAATGACTTCGAAATTCGTCTGGTAATCGAAACTTAGTAAATCAACATTCCGTTGTCACAGAGCCACGACCGAACTATATCTGACTTCATTCGAAAACGAAATTTTATTGTATACATTAGAAAATCATCAGAGCAAATTCACAATATCACAGAAGTCCTTTTTATTTTCAACCAAACGCCAGGTCCTTTCGAAAAAAAATCGACATCTTCAAACACGTACTTATTCAACTTTGAACCCATTAAACACTTTCATTCAATATTTAAAGCTGAAATCAGGAGCTGAGTTGGTTATTTTCTTTTATGAGAACGTTACTGTATATGTTTTATGCAAACTTTTTTCGGATTCAAAGAATTACTTACAAAACATTAACACCCGATTGAATAGACGTCATGCTCAATTTATTTTCTTTTTTCATTTACATGAGTAGTATACTCACTTCCTATGTAGTCGCTGAATCTATTCAAGATTATTTGAAAGGAGATTGATAGTTTCACTGAATGTGATGCTGAATATCGTTTTTTTATGGCTGAAGAGCGTAGACAAGGTGAATTGCGATGGCTTATTGAGAATATAAAATAGAGTGAATAGGTTTTCAATGGCTCATCAGAAATGGAGTCATGAAAAAAGATTTTTATGAGTTTTCTATTCATGAGCTAGCTGGCTTTATTGAAATTTAAAAACAATGATTTCAGCTTCAATGGTTTTATTGGCTTTGTTTTGAAAGTCAATACGTGAATGTTGGTGATTTCTGATTATCCACGTTTTTCTTTTAATCGCGTTATCTGATCATACTGCAATTATCAGGAGTTATTGGTGCATATGAGCTGTAAAGCGTTTAAGACACTTGTAACTTTGGCGCTAGCTAAGGATTGCCAGCATCAGACATATTTGTTATTTTTGTACCAACAGATGCTACCATGAATTGATTTTGACCTGGAGCAGTTTTGGTATACGTTTGGTTGCAGTGCAAAGTGTTGCCAGCACTGAGGATTTTCATCATTTATGTTATAGGAGATATCACTTTCAAAGTTTTATAAGACAAATGCTCGAAAATGAATATGCGAAACAAGTGTTCCACTTCAAATTCATGCAAATGGTAACACTGAAAATCTTTCCACCCTATGATTTTCAACGCAGTTTTTGGATCAAAATAGTGCATGATCTTTGAAGTTGGTTGGTTTTAATATTTAGCGCATGTGGTGGGCACGGCACGATTACTCTACTTTCCTTCGAATATTAGTGTACATAGCTATTCCTATGCGCACGAGTTTTTTTTCGTTTGTAATATTCATTCTAAGAAACATAGGCACAAAGTAGACACAATATTTTAAGGAAACTGTGAAAAAGAGTCTCTATTTGTATATAACCGAAAAAATATAATATGTTTGGATAGCAGAAACGCCACCAAGTAACAGTGGCGAGGAGTGCAATATCGATGGAGGGAAGCCGAATAATTATCCACCATTTTATATATGTGTAATAATGATGTTTGGCATGTTGATGTTTGTCAGACTTACTAATTTCCATTTAATTCTCTTCACACGTACAGTAAGTATAAAAAAATCGTAATTCAAAAAATGATAAGCACATGTATATCAATAAATTAGTGAGCAGTTTTTATAGGGTTGAATATACATGAAACCATTTGTTTTAATGTAAATAATGTTTGTAAAAAAGAAGCATTTTAGTGGCCTTACCGGCTTCGAAAATTAAACACGACCGTTCTTCTCTAGCGATGGCGAACAACAACCAAACTTTATTTTCCTTTTCTTATTCCTACACACACATACACACTTAAGGTCAAAAGGTCGCTAATATCTTACAGCTATTCATATATATTGAATCTTAAGGCTAGTACTACACAATAGGTCTTAGCGTTACTAATACTAGTGATACACTACAGCATTGAAAAAACGTCTTTCTGAGCCTGCAGAACGCTAAATGGAAAAAAGTGAAAGCAGATATTTTTCATCCATTAAATTTATAAATATTTTGGAAATAAGGCGGTTGAAATGAAAAACTTGCGGAAAATGTCAACCCATTTACTATACTTTCAAACTATTTTGTGACTTTTACTTTTAATACTTTTAAGGGTTAACGTATATATTTTAGGCATACATATTAAAAATATCAAGCTTCAGATTTCCCACGACAAATAGTTTTATGTACTTTTCTTTTATTTCTTGATTCCTGCTTTTCATGAAATATTATGTAGTTAGAAAGATGAAAACAATTTTACGCATAATATGTATCATAAAAGAGTTTAACGCAAGACAGGAATTCTGCAGTCCTTAGTAAAAAATTCCTAGCTCCATTTTTGCTGTTTCCAGGAAATTTGAATTTTCATTTTACCGATTTGGCACGTAATAAAAACTTTGCACTTCCAAAAATTAACTTCGCCGGTTAGATAGCCTTTGTTCTTTTCATAAATGCAGAAAATGTCAAGAAATGTTTGATGTTTAGTGAATAGAGGCACTTAATACTTTTTTGCTTAGGACAACGTCCGAAGGCGAAAACAAAGTTTTTAACACTAAAAGACATTTCTTTGATATAATTTACAAAAATTATGAAACAAATTCACTTGAAACAACATTTTCGTTAAAACATTATATTGTAAATTATGATAGTCCTTACCTAATACCTAAATCAATCAACATAAACTTAAAAAACTCACTCTACGAATTTCGTATTATTCTGACGACAATTTTTATTTCTAGGCATGAACATTTTTGTAGGGTTGCTACTCGAAAAGTTTCAAAATTAATCCAAAATGAGCCTTTATTGCTTATTTTATTGTACTGTGAAAACTTATTGGAAGTATCTGTCGGTGCCAAAATCATCCAAATTCCATATGCTGGCAACTGTTTGCCCTTACCACAACTTGTAATTAATAAAGATAATTGTATTTCAATCCGATGGCTCATCGGAAATTTATACGGGTCGAAAAAAATATAGAGTTGTTGCCAGCAAAAATTTCAAAATTTATAAAATTTCAACATAGATCACTTATGTACTTTGCAGCGTAGTTATAGCATGAAAATTTATTGGTAGCATCTCTTTCTGATTTTGCAGCCAAAATTCTGTCAAACTTCCTTTGCATTAAGCCTATGAATTTCATTCTAATCTGTTGTTATCATCGGAGGTCATAGAGGATGAAAGTACTATTTTTTTATTGAAAATATTTCCATATGGCTCCACAGCTTTAAAACAGTTATGTTAACTTCTTTCAGACTTGCTTCTCCTCAGCACTTGTATATCCTGTGAATATATTCTTCTGATTCAGTCGTTAGATTTTCGACGACGAAATTCTTATGCATCGAAAATAAATAATTTGATGTAAAAATAAATAAATAAATTGAATTTTAAAAATTTCAAGCTTACAGGCTGTAGTCACAAAGCTGCTGGTACATTAATCGAAATTCATGCATACTTATTTCTGGTAAACAGTACTATTCGAATTCTTCGAATTTTGTAATGGTCTAGAATTTCTGTCAGTAATTTTTATAAATTATAGTTATCAAAAAAAAAAGTTTTGTGTACTTTTAGGCACTCAACGCCAACATAGGACAAATAAATTCCTAAACGTTATTATAGCTCAGCTTAAAATATTATTCATTTTCAGTTGGCATCCTTTTTTTTCACAACAACAAAAACATAATACACAATAGAAATACAGGGGCTGCGGAAAGTTCACTAAAAACTCCGTCGTTGTCGAAAATTTAAAGGATAGATTAGTTTTAGCTCAGCGGTAAAACATATTTTTAAATCTATGAAAAATTGTGGAAAATTTTGCTATCTGAGGGCAAATCTGTCATAAAAAATACGGTAAAAACACGGAAAAAACACAAGAAGACCCATATTGAAAAAAACACACAAACAATCACAAAAACAAACTAACTTCACTTACTAGTTTGATATCTATGGAATAAATTGTCTACCAGCTATAAAGAGCAAGCAATCAAGCCTAATGAAGATGTTCGCCAACATTTTTTTCGGTGCATCGAAATTTACAAAGTAAAAACCGAGACCAATGTTCGGTAAATAATTCTTTTCTACCGCCGATGCGTCCTCTTTTGAGAGAAATCATAGCCAGCTCTCCTGGCTGGGTGGGAGCCATATATCCCAGGCACTATCATTCTGATTGACCCTTTTGCCTTCGACTCACCATCTGATAGTGAAAATAGTAAACACTGATTCCGACCGAGAACCAACTATACAAGCTTTACCAAATCCTCACACGCAAATGTCCTTAGAATACTGGAAGCTTTCTGTCGAAAAAATGGTGATTTGCTAAAGAACTATTTATTTGTGGAACATCATCAAAAAACCAACGAAAAGCTTTTGTGGAAATTCGCCTTTGATTTGGTTTTTTTCTGAGAAAATTTGGCTTAATTCAACTACGTGCCCGTCATAGCCGAAAGACAACTTTGCCGATGGATTTCTGATTAGTGTGGCTGTGTTTTTGTGGTTGTGTGTGTTTATTTTTGGGGGTGTTTCGTTTTTGTTAATTGTGTTGGCTTCTCGTGTATTTTTTTGTATAATTTTGTGTGTTTTTCTCCTGCTACTACCTATTCACCCTCTGGTGGTAAATTTTTCCGGCTGTGGTGAATCAAGTCGAGTTCTGCCGTATTATTTTGTGTTTTTCTCCATATTTGGTCCCTTCTGCTGCCTTTTCATCATCTGGCGGGTAAATTTTATGACTAGGAACCATGTAGAGTTTTACTGTTAACGCTTGTCTAAACTGTGGCGACAAGTCGATTAGAAGATGAGCTTTTACAACCAACCACGGGAGGCGCTAAAGTAGAGGAAAAGAAGGTGCAACGTGAAAATCACCACTGTGAGAAAGTCGAGAGGGTAGAACCCAAGTTTGGAAACTTTACCACCAGAGGGTAAATAGATGGTAGCAGGGGCCAATTATTGAAGAACAACACATAAAAATATACAAAAATACAGGAGAAGATAGCACACTTAAAAAAACAAACGTACAATTCCGATTCAGTTCCAATTCATTTATTGCTCGTAAAGTTTATCAAAATATATATACAGAACATCTTAATTTAACTTTTTATAATAGCTGCAACATTCTAAAAACGATGAGGCTCTTAAGTATTGGATACTTTTTTTCTTACAAAGAAAATTAATGGAGTGTTGTTAAAAAGAATCAATCGCAGCAAAAAGGACTATGCAATATAATATTCAGGACTACATCATCATTATTAATTAATTCTAGTCAGAGTTCATCCTCGATGGTATTGACTATTTTTGCAATTATAAAATTCTATAATGTGTTTGTAATCGGGCACTTGCAAGATTTTCGTAATATTTAGAAGATCTATTGGAGTTTGTAAAGCTTCCAAATCTGTCCCTTAAAAACGAATTTGTGTAATTTTCTAAATATTGTGCTCTTTTTACCCACAAGTTTGACAAGTAGAACATAAGTAGCTCTATTTCTGAAGCATCGTACAGTTCTTTATTTGAAAAGTACCGATCCTTGCATTTAAATTCCATGTTTAAACAGTTTCGTAGTATCACTCGAACGATTCTAGCTTATTTGCTGCAGCTGTCGAGATTGAAGACTAGATGGGATATCTATATCCAATTATTGGTCTAATCAGTTGCATATAAGAGCAATTTAGTGTGTTTCTGCAAAGTCGAATTGTAGTGGATGATAGGTTTTAGCATGCTGGACACAGTGCTTGTTTTTACAGACTAGCTTGTGAGTGTTCATTAAATTTGAAAAGACTGAAAGCGTAGCTTAAGGTACTTTATATTATTCTGAAGTGGTATTTCAGAACCATTTAGTGTCAGTTTTAAGGATTTGCTTTTTTTTTTGGTAACATTCCTTGGGTAAACTTGACTTGATCCACCACAGCCGGGAAATTCTGGAAAAATGAAGACAGCACAATTACGAAAAACAAACAAAGAAAAACACCCCCAAAAGCAAACACACAACCATAAAAATACAAACATACTAGCCAGACATCTATCGGCCAAATTCATGTAACGGCTATGTCAAACAACGTTTGACAGTGGCCTCGGGACTCGCTCTCCTGTGTGATAGAACGACGAGTGAAGACATCTAAAATCCTGAGAATAGATCATTTATATTTTATAGCTATATTTCCTTCCGAAAATAAATCGTTTTGTATAGATAAAATTCCGGGGCCTGTTTACTTCAAATAGAGATGATAATATCTCTATATCTTTGTTGTGTTTTTTTTTTGTTTCTTGTGTAAATTTTGTATTTTTATTTTTTCAATATTTTACCTTCATCCCTTAAAATTGGTGGTACAATTTCTTGGCTGAGTTATTTAAAATATTTTATTTACCGAAAATTTAATTACTCAAAGTATGAAAAAATATTTATTTAAAAACCATTGAATAATGAAATGAAAGGTGAATATTTCGAGTTTTGCGAAAACTTCGAATATTTTTGTGGCGATTACTCATTTTAGATACTTATACCTAGAAATGGTTGTATAACTTCACCGAAGAGGGCACATTAAATAAGTAAATGGAATTTTGTAGCTGTAGAATATGATAGGGCTGTGTAAACGACGTAAAAACGACGTGTAAACCCGTAACAGCGACGAAAAATTGCCGAAAACGACGTTCACCGAAGATGGCACTGACGACTGTTCTTTAGTTCTAAAATGATTCTAGTCTCCAATTTCACTTTTAAAGCGTCGTAAATGTGTCGTTTGTGTACAATATGGCTGTGCTATCGACGTGGAAATCCAGGATAAGGGCGAAAATGACCGAATGGAGGAATACAAATTTAATAAATCTTTTTTTTTAAATCAAATAATTTTAATTAAAAAAGATGACATGAGAACGGAGGGTGGGAAATGTAAGGATGCTGAGAATTTTTTTTTTGTTTTGGAACGTATTGTATTTGGAACGTATTTGTAGTCACTTCTCCCTTATCGAATGTTTGATTGTCTTGACTTCGCGTCGGTAGATCGTTGTGTTCCGTGTACTCATTTCATTTGCAACTATAAACATATCAATGTATAATAAAACGTTAAAATTTGAAAATCTATTTTTATTTAAATTTTTCCGAGCAGCCGAATACCGAAAGAGGAACAATTCATATGTATCAAAGAGAATTGTATCAGTGAGCCCACTAATCAGGAAGAATGTTCCTGGAAAATGAAAAAAAGATAGAAATATCTACATTGAATATTTAATACAAATCTATTGGAAATCAGGAAAGAAATAGGAAAGAGTAATTCTCGAATTGATGGTCCCCAGCCGAGAAATTATACCAACAGAGGACGAATTGTCAGTAACAAGAGTCAAACATTGATGAAAAATACACAAAACACAAAAATAAAACGAATAACCTTAACCCACACCTCAACGCAAACAAAAACACAGAATAATTTTTATTACCAATCAGACATCTATCGGCAAAATCATCTAACGGCTATGGAGACCACTAAGTCAAGCTTGGCCTTCAATTTTAATTAGGACTACCTAACTATTCTTTCTAATAATCATCCTTATCCACCGTTGACGGAATTTTAATATTAAAATAGTTCGACCGAATTGCATCCATATCAATTTTCACTTATTCGTTAGTATGACAGGAAATATTTTGTAAATACCAAAACCTATTTAACCCAATTCCTGGCAAAACAATAACTAACAAGCTCACAAAATACAAAATGAAAACAAACCATAAATATAACCAAAAACACATTTGAACAAACATAAATTTGTGTGAAGGAGGTAACCTCGAACACAAAACAAAAGTAATTCCTATTTGTTAAAAGGCAGTTTCGAAGATTTCAAGATATAACCTAAACTTAGCCGAACATGAAATCAGGCCAAGTCAGAATATCAAATGAATCCGGTGACGTATATAAGCCCTCAATTGAATAAGAAATGATGTGGTAGTTCTTATGCTAGTGCGAATAACTTTACATCTATTCATTTATTTATACACAAATATGGGCATATATTTGAATTGCATGTGTATTTTTTTAAACAGAACACATAGATTTAATGTACAACGTGACAACATGCTAATTGTTGAAATTTAACGGGGAAAGCAAATGGCGGACGATTTGCGAAAAAAAAACGTCAGGAATAAATTAATCGCAATCCGGCTCAAAGCGACTACTGAGTGTGAGAATCATAAATTCTGAAATAGGTTAGTCAAGAAGACTCAGAATATTGCAAAAAGTGAAAAAGTGAATAAAATAACTTTGAAAGTCTAATCATCTCAAGTATACAATGCGTTGCTCTAACTATTATTTGTTTCTAAGCTATCATCTTTGAAATAATTTAAACATCTACGGAGATGATATCAATTAAATAGCTATGACTACATTCCGAAGTAAAGTTGTTTCTTCATAACTTTATGTGTTTATAGGTTGAAGTTGGTAAAGCAAATGTGTGCAAGCGTGCAGTGAAAAGCTTGACGACTCACTCTATATCTTATTCGACTCAGGTACTCACAGCTGGGTCGACTTTAAAACCAATGTTCTACCATGGTTTTCCGTGAATGTCTTGATTCGAGCCAAAGGTCCATTAAGCTACACAAGCTTCAACGCTTGATTGAGCCCTGAACTTATTATTATTATTATTATTATGATTTTTATTATTATTATTATTATTATTATTATTATGATTTTTATTATTATTATTATTATTATTATTATTATATATATATATATATATATATAAATATATATATATATATATATATATATATATATATATATATATATAAAATTGAGCTGAAACTTTCAGGACATATTTGTCTATATGTAGAATAGGTCCAAGTCTTTTGTTGTTAATTATCTGTTAATTATCTTTAACCCTTTCGCCCCAGTGGTCATTTGATTGATATTTTAAATATTCCTATAATTCTATCGGCAAACAATTTTCAAAAAAAATGTGAGTTTGCGAAATGAATTTAAAATGTGTTTTCATAATGCATATGATAAAATTTTGAACATTTTTAACCCAATGTGTGCGCTAGGTGCCCAAAAATAAATCGGACAAATTTGAGAATTTTTGTTTTGCGCTAACTTTTGACAGGGCTATCAAATCATTATAAACCTTACAAAACCTATTGATATTACTAACTTGTAAATTTATGTTGTACTTTATGAGCATGTTGGCAGCCTTGTAGCTACGGCAGCCAATGAAAGTTAAAGACTTCAAATCATCGACTTATCTGAAAAATTGGCACTTTTTAGAAAAAAAAAGCAGATCACATATAAATCGTATGCTTTGTCTGCATAGTTAAAGTAAAACTTTTGACATTCCATATCGGGCAAGAACGGTAATCCGTCCCCAATTGACTTATATTTTTAACATCAGAAAATTCTGTTCACGAGAATTCAAGAAAATTCAGATACAACTGAAATTCACCGAATATATTGGCCTTGAATATGATCAGGTCTGACAGGAGCGATTTAGAAATGTGGGTCAAACTGCGCCAGTGGTGCCATTTTGAAAATTCACTAAGGAAAAAAACTGCGTTTTGCTCTATGAATTCTGATTCAGTCACAAGATTTTAATGAAATTTACTCAGAAGCTGAACCTTACTTTAAGCCACGTTTGGGAGGAATTCTGCTTAAAAATTCTGTTGGAACTGCCACCTGTGGTAATTTTGGTTTCTTGAATTTTGAAAATTCGCTCAGGAAAATTAAGCTTTTTCCCTATAGCTTCCAGTGCAGTCATGAAATCGAAACGAAATTCATTTGGTAAATGGAACTTATTCCAGGCAATATTCAGGAAAAATCTGGTTGAAAGAGAATGATATGGCTGCCAGCTATGATTGTTTTTTTTTATTTATTCCATATCTTTAGTAAGCGGTTTTATCATAAAATTTTCAAATAGTAATGATCTTGTAGTAACTTGACTTGTGAGGCAGATGTGATTTATTTTTTGCTTTGATGCTGGCAAAGAGCTGGCAGCAGGAGACGGTTTTGCTATTTTTGTATAAAGAAATGCTTACATTAGGTATTCATATCGGCAACATTTACAATAAAAATAAGTAACCAATGGTTAAATTTTCTAAGCTATTGTAATTTTTCGGATAGCAGCATCCAAACACCTTTCTATCACTCTAACTTGCGATGAAGTTATCGGGTGGAAACGGGATTCATAGGGTAGCTTGATTTTGACGAGAAACAGCTGTGGTAGACTTTTAGTTGCAGTGCTGGTAAAGTGTTGCAAGCACTCAGTATTTTCTTCATTTGGGTTACAGTTAGTGATGGGTCGCTCATGAGCGAGTCAATCAAAAAGAGCGACTCTTTTGAAGGAGCTGTGTGAGTCAACTCTTCAACTCTGAGCGACTCAGCTCTTCGACTCTTTTGAAAGAGCTATGTGAGCCATCATTTAGAATAGCTCCGCACACTTCATACCTTCACTTTAGTGGCAATAGCGATATTGCGGAGCCACTCAAACAACCACCCGACCAAATAAAGCTTATGCATATACACACGGCAATACTTCATTAGACTACCGTGTGTACTTGAAGCGAAATCTATGCTATTCTAACGTCGGAACACGAACATATGTATACGACTATCGTATTGCATAGTGAAAAGAGTCGCTCCTTTGAATGAACACTGTGCGAGTGAGGAATAAAAGAGTCGCTCCGTTGAATGAACACTGTGCGAGTGAGGAATAAAAGAGTCGCTCCGTTGAATGAACACTGTGCGAGTGAGGAATAAAAGAGTCGACTCCGTTGAATGAAGAACTGTGCGAATGATGGATACTGATCGTGTGCGGTTATTGATGGCGACATTTTGTGAACACACAGTATGCGTTTACGTGCGTATATTTTGCTCTGGTTCACGAGTATTTTAGTAGCCAAATGTTGGCTATTAGGCGGTGCATTTCATAGGTAGATTTTAGAGATGAAGCGTATACACTAGAACAGGTATATGGAACAGGTTCGTATCGAATATTTTCGTTCTTCAAAAAGTTTTTAGGGCAAAAGTAGTTGAAATCGGACAAAATCGGCCAATTTGGGGTTAAGGTGGTTTGGGACAAAACGGGCCAAGACCTATTGCTACGATACAAAAATTTCGGTTTTGTAGGGGAGTAAGGGGTTTTTTGGCCATAGTTTGGCAAATACTGCCTTTAGGACGCTTTCGATGATTGGAAGTGGTCGGGGAGTACAATAGTGATATTTCAAGGGCAAAAATAATTTTTGATAGGGGAAATTGGGCAAAAACGTTCATTTTTCCAAAATATTTTTTTTTTACTAGCATGAATTTGGGGACCTTTTTGAATTGTTTCGGGCGAAATTTCCATACAAGTCTGGGAAAAAGCGGCCTAGTTTCGAAAATACGGCAATATGAAATCTGCCGAAAAACCGTCCGGAAAAACTGAAAGTACCACTAAAAGTGCTAAGTAGGAAAAGGTTGAGATCCTTTTAGGGCAAAAGTATCTGAAATCGGGCAAAATCGGCCAATTTGAGGTTATGGTGGTTTGGGACAAAACGGGCCAAGACCTATTGCTGCGATAGAAAAATTTCGGTTTTGTAGGGGAGTAAGGGGTTTTTTCGCCATAGTATGGCAAAAACTGCCTTTACGATGCTTTCGATGATTGGAAGTGGTCGAGGAGTACAATAGTGATATTTTAAGGGCAAACAAATTTTTGAGAGAGGAAAATGGGCAAAAACGTTCATTTTTTAAGCGTATACACTAGAACAGGTATATGGAAGAGGTTCGTATCGAATATTTTCGTTCTTCAAAAAGTTTTTAGGGCAAAAGTAGTTGAAATCGGACAAAATCGGCCAATTTGGGGTTAAGGTGGTTTGGGACATAACGGGCCAAGACCTATTGCTGCGATATAAAAATTTCGGTTTTGTAGGGGAGTAAGGGGTTTTTTGGCCACAGTTTGGCAAAAACTGCCTTTAGGACGTTTTCGATGATTGGAAGTGGTCGGGGAGTACAATAGTGATATTTCAAGGGCAAAAAAAATTTTTGATATGTGAAATTGGGCAAAAACGTTCATTTTTCCAAAATATTTTTTTTTCGACTAGCATGAATTTGGGGACCTTTTTGAGTTGTTTCGGGCGAAATTTCCATACAAGTTTGGGAAAAAGCGGACTAGTTTCGAAGATACGGCAAAATGAAATCTGACGGAAAACCGTCCGAAAAAATTTTGGTAGCAGAATAACGGCAAAATTACAACAAAAACAGAGGCAAATGGAATACGTAGAGCTTAAATTAAGGTTTCATGCTATTACCAGGTGGAACTCTACGTAATCTATGCTTGTGCGCATTCAAGAAGTAAAAGAGCCACTATTAGCCACCTTAGGTGTCCTGAACTAAAATCTACCAACTCCTTCTTCTGATGAATGGAATATTATGAAAACAGCCCCTGATATATTGAGCATCTTCAATGAGGCTACTCTAGAAATAAGCAGTGAGAAAACAGTAACGATTTCTAAAATATATATTATTACATCAACGATTATAAGCTACATTTCAGAACTCTGTCTGAACGAAAATAAAACTGCTGATGTACGCAGTTTTTTAAATGTGATCCAAAGAGAACTTTCAAACAGATTTAAATTATATAAAGAAAATATGTTTTGCCTAGAGAGCATTCTTTTAGATCCACGATTTAAAAGACTAGCATTTCAAAATGAATCCACGTACAAACTTGCTTGTATACATCTAGTTTCGGTACCCACAGCACAAGGAACGCAAAATTCGCTATGGCGAAAATTTGATGACAAAGTCAATAGTGTATGAACCCAGCAAAGCTATGTAGCTGCAGGCATTAACGAAATGGATAAGTATTTACAACATGTAACTATACCCAGAACTGCTGACCCTCTCAATTGGTGGAAGGAAAAGAAAGATTTACATCCCAGAATCTGGAGATAGTGAATCAACGATTGAGTAGAGTGGCCACTTATATGGAAAGATTTTCAGATAATTTTATGGTTTATTTTTAAATTTATATTATATGCTATATTATATTTTTAAAGTAATGTTATGTTATATTAGATTTAAGCTTATTATTATTAATAAAACAACAAAAAATAGCAATTTACTTTATACTTTTGCAACCATAAAAAAGTTGCTTGAAGTGGCTCTTTTGAGTGGCTCTTAAAGAGCGACTCTTTAAAGTGAGTGAGTTTTACGGAGTTGGCTCACTTCAAAGAGCCATTTTGCCCATCACTAGTTACAGTAGATGCCGTTTTCAAAGTTTAGTAAGAAAAAACTAGTAACCCTGGAAACTTTTCCACCTTATTAAATGCATTGGTGAGATTAGATAGGTACTTTGCCCTCGAAACAGGTTGGAATACGTGTGGTAAAATATGCACTCAAAATCTGCACGGATCCTGTACTGTTCATCGAACATAAATGTTTCTAACGGATGTGTCCAAGACTTTCCACCGGCTATCGGAATGTCCCGGACATCAAAGGGAAGAAAATCTATGTCGTCAGTGCAGCCGTATTCCGTGCAAATTTGAAATGTAATTTTTTCGCAAAAGGTAAGTTTTATGGGGCCGACTATGGTAATTATGGCAATTCAGAGCTGTGATACGTATGCCAAAAATGGTATGTAGTTGGGTTGTTGGTTGGGTTGGATTGAAGTGACAGCTCTGATGTTTCCCGCAAATCCTGGCTTATTATAAATGAACATCCCGGACTTGTGTAGACGGGACGGACACAAACTGCGCGCTAATGTACCGGAAATATTTCAGAAATGTTCCTGAAGTGTTTCAAATATACTTCTGAAATGTTTTTGGATATGTGAGGCTCCGGTTTAAGTCCTGAAAGCACAATTGACAAAACAAATAAATCTGACAATCATATTCGGCCTACATTTGGAAGATTCTTGAATATTTTGATCACTTTAATTGCAAGTTTATTGGCATATTTGCCTACATATTTCGGCCTTTTTTCGTGCATAACTATTCGGGCTCAAATAATCATACTTGATCTTGCAGAATGATGTGCTTTTTTTACGCACTCTGTGCTGATATTTTTTGAAGTAGCCATTTACCAGCCATTAACTGATGCAGGTAAAAACGTACTTCTCTGTACCTCTCCTACCATGCGCACTTGCGTTAGTAGGTTTATCGGGCCCACTCCTTACACCACCATCACAGCAACATTTGACTCCGAGCAGCAAGCGATACGCAGAGCACCAATATTCTGGACGCTGGCCATATTTGGTCATATTCTGGTAATAATTATGTTCCCGTACTACGATTAATTGCGATTAATCGCGATTAATTGCAATGAAGCCGTTTCCGTACTCCATTTTACTGAAAACTGAAAATTTCCCCTCTTTTAGTAAGTATGATGAAATTTCAGTAAGGGCTGAACTACTGAAAAATACTGAAAAGTGTCAAAAGGTGTGGCGCGAGTAAATATTTTCAAATGTGCGCGGCAAGCAACATATTTTTTGCTTAATTTTGCTATGAAGGTCAAATATTTTTGTGGCTATAATTTATATAATCACTATTGTTATTCCAAAAACCAAAAACTGACACTTTTGGTTGTCAATTTTCAAGAAATGCACTGAGAGCGTTCTCGTTTTTTCATGAATTTCCCCCACCACATGATTCAGAAAAATTCAGTGACTGAAAGTATGGGAACAGACCTAATATCAATAATATCATCTTAGCATAAATCTTATTTCCACACTATTTCAAACATTGTATCACCTCCAGTTACGAATTTCCATTTCTCTAATTATCACCACACAATACCACTCGTTCCACCAATCTTATTCGCATCAGACAAATATCATATAATATCTCTGAAAATATGCCAGCGGCTACCATAAACATTCATGCCTATCCTGCAGCAGTTAAGTGATTTGTTCCGCCGCAAAAATATACCACAATCTCTCAGACCATCCTCCCAGAACGTAATTATCCTGGAAGGAACTCATATCCAATCTGCCCACAATAAAGTTCATATGAATTATCCAAATCTATTTATGTTGGGGGGCCAAACTCATTTATCAAATTGGCAGCGGGAGTTATATTGCAACCGAACGAATAACCTACCGAAGACAAAAGCTTGAGAAAAAGTTTGCCGCTAGCGCAATTTCGTGCGGTTGAATGGAGCGTATAGAAAGGAAAAACGGTTCACTCAAATACTACAAGGTCGTTGAAGAGAAAACGATAGAGAGCGAGAGAGAGAGAGCCAAAAACACGGAAAAAATAAAAGACAGTTCTTTGGCATAGAAGAAAATCTCCAAATCAAAAGAACAGAATGCGCTCGAATAGCGAAAACCAATAAATCGGTCTATCCGTTTTCCCTTGTTTCACTTCATTTCGTTTTCTCTCGACAATAGCTTGGTTTCTCTTAGCTCTATTGTTAAAGATGGTGCTTAGCAGGGCTGTCGATTCATGACTTTCCTTCAATGCAACCCGAATTTTTTGAGCCAAGTAAGAGATGAATAGAAATCATATTATAAGTGTGTATATATCTAGTTTTTAAAGAAAATTCAGGTTTAATTGGAAATGGAAAACATTTCAAAACTGAAATAATCACAGTACGAGCAATATTTTTAGAAAGACACGAATACATATTTTAAACTCGCTTTTCAAACTGAGCCGAGAAATTATTTTTTTGTTTAGAAAGACGGATAGCTTCAAATTTTCAGATATGCTAGAAGCACTTTTAAAAATGGCAGCCCCATAACCGTTCATTGGCATGAACCAACGACGCTCAGCTCAGAAATATGAAAACAGCTCCACCAGCTACAAATCCTGCTGGTGAAATGTGGCGCGTGAGCTTGGAGACCGCATTTTTAAGCATTTGTTCTGTAAGATGACACAACAGATGCCATATTTCTAAATATCCTGATTCTTTGCTTGCACCATATCCATGCCCTACTTACTTAGTCGTATATTCTACAGAAATCAAGAGCACACCACTAGTCTACGGCAGTAGAATATTTTTCCCAAGGCAAATCATTATTATATCGGATACAATAAGGACGTGATCCAATATACCATCTCCAAGTTGAGAAGACAATGTAAACAAAATCTTAGTGCCACGAAGCTTTATAACTGAAACTAGTCTTTGCTTCCGAATGCTTCATCCCCGCCATGCAATGCTGGTGACAGAGCCCGTACAATTGAAACGTCGAAAACAGGGCAAAAGAACTAGTTTTAGGGATGCAGAGTATAGATTAGGTTTCATATCCATGCATCCATGCATGTGTATGTATTTGATTTCGGTGGAAAACAAACTGTGAACGATGGAATATTAATAAAAAATATTCCGGGGGTAAATGAGTAGAAACGTTGTGTCCAGATCAATTTCTTTTTGAGGATTCTTCCGCCTACTCGTTACAGCTAACTGCATTTTTGCTAATTTTCGAAGAAAAGGAGATCATTGAGTGCGTTCAGTGGTAGCTGTCAAATTTTGAGCTTGTGTTTAGTGATTGATTTGAAATCTACTACGCGATAAATTGAAATAAATATTTGTTCATTCTTCTATTAGAATTGGGCAAATTGTTTGCAATTAAAATCTCAATTAGTTTTATACTTTTTGTTCGCTGACTCTGATTTCTGAATTTGAAAACAAACATTTAACCTCAAAGTGCAGCTACATATCGTCGCTGTGAAATCAAACCGGCATATCTGCAAAATACACATTCTTCACTAGAGCGCTTTAAAGTTTTCGCATGTGGGCTATTTCCACGTGAATGCAAAGCGGCAAAACACCATTAGACGGGTTTTTATTCAACTTTACGATATGCCGGTGCGACATAAAAATAGAGGGGAAAATAAGGAATTTTTTGATACCAAAAACTCAAAAACTCAATTTTTCCAGATATGCCGGTTTGATTTCACAGCGACGATATGTCGGTGTTAAGCTTGAGTGAGTGCTCTTCGTGTGCGAAAGATTTGAGAGCGGGAGATGATTTCTTTTATTGTGACACTTGTAAGAGACCGGAACATTCTTCATGATCTAGTTTTGGATATTTGAGATTTTTAAACTTCAAATGGCGAAAACTCTCTGGAAAATTATCAGACTAGCAAGAAATTTGCAAAACGTATTGATATACATATGTTAAATGAATGTGCGGAAAATCCTGTGTCTGTGTTAGGGAAACAGAAAACGTTCCAACCAACCACCTTCCTGAAAAATTTTGGCTTTTTCGAGAAAAATACAAATCCGTGATAAGCTTCATGCTTTTTCTACAGAGTCAAATTTAAATGTTCGAAATTCAATATTGCACAAGAACGGCAACTCGTCAACAAATTACCTGTATTTCGAGAACTCACAACTTCTGTTCACAAAAACTCACGATTGAATAATCAGATCAATATTGGATTCTCAGGATGTATTAACTTTAATAAGGAGCCGTGTAAAAGCGGTTTGGAAATATGGGCAACCCTGAGGCAGTGGCGCCATCTTGAAAAAACCACTAAGAAAATAAACTGTTTTTTTGCCCTATAAATTCTGATTCAGTCAGCAGATTTTGATGAAATTCACAAAGTAGCTGTACCTCACTCTTAGCCACGTTTGATAGAAGTTTGGTTGAAAAATTACGATAAACCTGCCAGCTATGGTAATATTTGTCTCTTGAATCTTGAACATTAGCTCAGCAAATCCAAACAAAATTTATACAGTAAATGGACTTTATTATTATCTTGTAGTTTCAATAAACAACAAATATTCAGATATTGAAAGCTAAAAATTTTTGCGGGCAGCAGCCTTAAATTGTTTTCATCCCATAACTTTCACTGCAGTCATTGGCACGAAATGAAATTTACGGGGGATTGTCATCGATGTGGTTTTTGTATCTTTCGATGTAGTAATCGGATGGCAGCGAGATTCACAAGGTAGACTGATTTTGACTTGAATCAGTTGTGGTAGACTTTTGTTTGCAATGCTCGCAAAGTGCACTGAGTATTTTTATCATTTGTTATAGAATGTCTTTCAAAGTTTTATAAGATAAACATTCGATACTGAATATGAGTAGCAGGTGCTCAAATTTTGAAATTCATGCAAGTGGTTCCCCTGAAAATCTTTCGACCCTATGAGTTTCAATGCAGATTTCGGATTACAGAGGTGCATGACTTTCGAAACAGGTTCGCTGTAATAATAGCCGTTTGGTAGCACCCAAAATCTGAACGATTCTTCTACTTTTCTTCGAACATAACTGCTACTATCGATTCTGATGTGTTAGAGTTTTTTATGTATTTGAGTTCATAGTTACATGAAATAACAATTTATGAATAATTAGCGTTTCTAATTATTTACATCACACGTTTCGTAATCTTAGCTTGAATTTGGGGATGTTTATCTGTGTGGTGTAATATCATGTGGTAATTTTTCATTTCGAATTGAAGTGATTTTATTTATATGTATGAACATATTCATCTATTATATGTTAAGGATTCAATTTTTGATATACCTTCTTTTTTCTTTCTCTTGTTCGTATTGAATTATTATTGCATAAGTTTTGGTCAAAGTCACTTTAGCATTGCCATAAATATTTGTTTCATTCGTTTGACTTATTACTTTTTAATACAGGAATATATGTGCTTATTATGAGTCCACTTAAATAAAACACAGCCCACACTCACAAGCATCATTTTCTGTTTTAATTATTTTCACATTAAATATTTTCTGTTGCTGGTGATACTTGTATCCGTACTTTCCAATGTAGGATGATTTTCACAACGAAAAAAATTCACAATTCCTTAAGAAGAACATAATCCATATGTGGACAAAATATTTTCGAATTCAATTATGCACAGAATACAAAACATTCGAAAATGATGAGCTGCGATAAATTCTCATCCTCCTCCGCAGTTTCTCCATGGTTTATTGACATTTTTCAGATTCTTCTTCGAACGAATTCGACTAGAATCATACTTTAGCTCAGTACAAAGCCAAAAGACGATATTTAATGGTCCAATTTTAAAGAAACGTTTGAAGTGCACGCCTACTACCAGAAAGATCTCCATGCAAAAAAACGACTCGTTGCAGATGCTGTGCGAGATAGCTATGGTCAGTGTACATACCTTCATACGCACTTCAAACGCTACGAATTCATCAAGATGACCATCTACAGTCGGCATAAAGCATGAAGCACTTGAATTGTGTGTGCCGCAATTTGATTTCAAGTTCAAATAGCTTCAAGTGTCCACTTATGCCTTTTCTAATTTTTAAGAGCAGTAAACAAAAACACGTACTCCAGAACAAGAAAAAAACAAAAAGCTGAAGAGAAAAGAAAAAAGCTAAGCGACACATAATTAATCTCAATTAGAATTTCGCAGGTCTATAGAATCGCAGTCAAGATGCCTGGATAAGATTCTGCTTGTCACCTTATAAGACGACTTGGCAACCGTCATACTTAGCATGCTGACTGCTGCTGCTCTGCTATGAATACGTGAGCATATCTTAATAAAAATCTTAAGTAAACGTTTTCGAGTCGGTTAGCTGTTGAATCACTTGACTTTCAAACGACTCGTTCTTAAAATTTATGTTGTCACTGTTCTGAGCGGTGCTGTGCTTGTATGTTCGCATGCAGAATGAGTTTGGTTAGGGGCTGAACCGTCTTCGAGACAGCCAGGTGCTTAACGATAAGTCAATTGACAAAGAAAGCAGTACAGCTTTCTTTAGCGCTTTCTGGCTTCAATCAACTGAATGGATCAGCTTAGAGTAAAGGTTACAAAAACAGTTTCAAGTCGAAGTAATCGCATGGAATAACAGTGACTTCGAATAATTATTGAATTTGACGTGGTCGGATCAAGATTGTAGTTTGAATACATACACGAAATTTTCGCATACGAATATATTTGCTTTGAAAATATGTATCTTTCACGTTTTTCACTTAGTCAATTATTTTTCACTCCCATCACATGCTAAAAATATTTTCACTCAAAACTGTGCCTGGATTCACAATTTCAATTACACCTGTTGCAAGACGTATGTATGCAAGTAGCCACGCTAAGATTTCAGATTTGCCGCGAGCTTTTTAGATCGTATCTAAAATTATATATTTTGTGCCATTCCTTGCAATTTGCAAAGAGTTTGTGGATGTTGTTAGTGACTGAAAGTGTTTGCTAATTTTATTTAAAACGATTTCATATCACAATATCTAACATTAAGCTTTCACTGTGAATATAAAAATTCTTTACCGTTGGAATCGCACGCGACCTGAAACTTTTCAAGGGTGATGTACAAACAATTTGCTGTTGATGACATTCAAGTTGCGGAAATGTTTGCTTTTTGGCAGATAGTTATCAAAACGTTATTTATTTAATCAGATGATTACTATTTACACACATTAAGATTATATAAATTTCGTTATAGACTAATAGATTTTATTAAAATGCTCTCTATTTAGTCGATGTCATACTGATTGATCAGATTGTTTCAGCATCTACGTTTTAGTTTTTAAAGATAACTCCCTTAACCTTGGATAGTACGGTATTATGTTTCAGAATCAGTGCGAACTTTGCTTTTTTATGATTCTCAAGATCATTTGAAGCAGTATTTGATTTTTGGGCGAGCAGCGGTTAATCTCTTCTTTGGTTCATTTATTAGATCATTGCACTTCTTTGATATTTTCGTGTCTTACATTATCGACAAGTTTTCCTGATTCAACCTACTAAGAACCACCACAAAAAGTGTAGCATCACTCATCAATGGTTGTGCTTCAATTTGTGTTTCATCTCAAGTTTTTCTCATCTTCTTTAAACCGAACGAAAATCACACCAAGTCTAATCGCGGGGCCACCTTGTGTGTAGAGTGATTGCAAATTCTTAGAGTTTCGAATTGATTTATAGTTGTAGTAAAAAAAACATGCATTCTTTCAATTTGACGTCAAGTTCGATTCTTTCTCTAACGGGAATATGAACGTGTAAAAAAACATGTTGGAGCTCGAATCTTCAGCATTGCCTTTGACGTAGCATAAGGCCTATATTTTTTTAAATGTTGGGTTAAATGTTTTCATCGTAGATGTCTATGTCTAAGCTAGTGAGTTTGTTTTATCCATCTTACCAAAAGTTTACAGTTTTCATAATTGAGAAAATGAACATTCTGATTCAATTACGATCATCCGAAAAATAATTGAAATTTGGATTTCAAATTGAATTGAATGGGTTATTGAGGGAAAAAAACAATATCAGGCACAAGCATTCTTATTAATCATATCCCTAGAAAGGAATGCCAAGCCAAAAATAGATAAAAAAAAAAATTACTAAAGAGCAAAAAAAAACATCTAAGGCTATAATAAAGCACGCAAACTTTGCCTACTAATGAAGAACGACAATCGACCTCAAGCACATTTTCAGGCAGGTCTACAGCAATTAACGCGTTTCAAAAACTGAAAAAATACCCAAAAGTTATTCATGTCTGTTAATCAGAGCTCGAGTAATTATGCACATATTACTCAATATACATTCAATAAAAACATTACGAGATTTGAAAAAATTTAAGAATAAGATTTAAAAAATTTATTGAATTATTATTATGTTTGTTAAATCTATGCCTAATTCTTATGTATATTTTTTTTTTGTTAAATTTATGTGTATATTGTTATTTTTTTTCTTTGTTTTTGGGATTAATTAGCCATTATTTTTTGTTAAATATTCATTAATAAGATTTAGCTATTGTTGAATTACTTTTCTATATTTTGTCACATTTTTGTGTTTATGAATTTCGATTTTGACAAGGTTGCGTTCAGTGCTCAAGTTCGCAAGCTTGGGCAATTGTTTAAGTGTTCCTTTGCTCTAGCTTCATTTCATAGTCGAGACATATTCTTTTTTGTGATCAGATATTCTAGTTGAATAAATTTTTTTATGCGAATGATTAGTCGAGCTTAAAACTGGTGCACTACCTACAAGGCAACACGAACAGCAAATGTTTCTTTTGACTTTCTTAATGATTTTTTCGACTATCTTTAGCGAATTATTCAGTTTTGTACTTACAGATGTTATCTAATGAAACTTAATATCTTGAATATTATTTACTTAAATGCAAGACGCGTCTAACTATCTACGAGATTTTTAATTTCAGCGGAGTATCTCTCCCAAGTTACATTTCACCAACTTAAATCAAATACGAAATAACCACATGCTCACAAATACAGATATTTCAATTCGTAGTGCTCACATCAAAACAATTGACATCATCACAATTAACAATTAAGATGACAAAGCGCCTGTAATTAGTTTATCAGACCATTAATTAACAATGAAATTTGTTGAAATCTACCACTGCGACAACATATTGCTACCGTGTTAAATATGTAGTATGTGATGGACACGAGATGCTTTACTGCTACAAATAAATGTATGTGTATATATTCTTGACCCACTAATAACTCATTTGGTCATTAACAGTTTTTATTGTTTCTCATTACGGAACTGCAGATAACAAAACGGAACAGAAACCAAAAAATTCCAAACAACCCAAAACAATGGAGTAAGAAAGTATATGGGCTAATGTCAGACATCATTAATCAAATTTTCAATGATGAACGCTTTTGGTGTGAAACTCCAGCGGACAACGCTTAAGAGTGTAATAGACTTTAGGTACAACACCACAAACGACATGATAGGCCTTTCGAAAAACACTCGGGTAAAATTTTAACAAATGATTTAACAAAACGTTAGGATCATATTGTAATTTTGAAATGTTTGTTAAACAAAAATTAGCACGACAGAAAATGCTTAAATTGATGTACAGAAAATGCTTAAATTTGGTATACACGCAAATAAAAAATCGGTGTTCACTATTTTCATTTTCATTTTTTTTTTTCAAATAGAAGAATTAGTTTCAATGAAACATAGGCAGCGTCTTAAACATTTAACAATCGAAAAATAAAAATTCTAAATTTCGAAAATGTAGGAGCAATCAGTGGCAAATCTGGTGCGGTATAGCATTGGATAAAAGCATAAATTTTTTTCTTCTCAAACATGAACATTTTGGAAAATAACATATATATATCTCTTCTATAACGGAAAAAAATTACTCACGTGTCTCTGATATGTGTAATTTGATTTAAGTTGTAGTTAAGTAAAATTATTTCATTTTCAAAATAAATCATGCTGGTTTTCGAGCGGCATTAATGTTTTTTTCAGAAACCAAAGAAAATGTTAATCCCGCTTTGAAGAATATATAGTTTTTTCTGTAAATTTCTTAAAGTAATTTCTATCGATTAAGCTCGTCCAGTGACAGTGAGGAAAAACCCTTGAACTTAATGGGCGGGGAATGTTCAACGGCGGGAACATCAATAGTACTACGAAGTCACTGTAAAACGGAGCCTGGATTATTGCTTCAACTTGGTGAGCTTCTTCGCAATATGCAAAAAGATAAATGCGAAGTCGATTGATGCACAGCCCTCAACAATGACCAAATCCTCGCAGAATGTAGAAAACATGCCGAATTTCAAAGTAAAAATAGATAAGGTTACACTCAGTTGGGCATATAACCTAACTAGTGCAAAACTGTAGGATTTGCAGATTAATAACTTCAAACAAGAGGGACTCCAAACACACATATGTACTTTTGAAAGGTGTTTCAAACAGGTTCACTCTGTTCTGAATGAACACATCGTGGATGAAATTTTGGCCGTGAAAAGTTTTATCGCAGAGAATATCCAATATGTTCTCATTGTAAACAGGCTGTCGGCAAACCCTGAAGATAAAATATATTTCGCAAAGTTTTAATTGGCAACACTTTGGCCACTTTTCAACTGCGCTTCTGCATTTTATTGCGTAAAATGTGGGCAAAGAGATCTGTTGAATGAATCTCCCACAATTGGTAACTACTTCAAAAAAAAAACATCTCACTTCTGAACTGTGGTAGAAAAAGGCATGTTGGGAGTTTTGAAAGATGTAAGTAATACCATAAACTTTTAAAAGAAACAATAATCAAGCTATACTAGCAAGCTCTTGAAGATCAAGTGTAAGTGGTGAAAAAGGCGATCACAGTACAATCAGAGATGAAGTTTCGTTCTTTTCGTTACTTGCAAATGTAACGGGCTTGGTTTGAGGACTAAAAAATTATAAGAGATGATAGGCTTTTTGATGAGATGCAGACGACTGGAAGTTTCTGCCTTGAGGAAAGATACCCGAGCAAGAACTTACACTTTCATTCAAATGAAATGCACTTGCGCGTTGGGTGCAAGATAAGAATCTCTACTTTTTGTAGGAACATAACATTCAAACCGACTTAAATAATATAAGGTTGACCGCCCGGAGCATCGATTATTTTGTTAGTAACGGTGATTTAATGCCTATTATTAAGTTTAGGGTATACTAGTGATGAGCATTTTAAGAAGAATGAGTCAATCGAAAAAAAAGTCACTTATTTAGCTGAGGTATGTAAGTCAGCACACTTTCAAACATCAGCGCCACATACGCTAGCATGTCCATGTGATTCCGCGCTTGCCAAAAAATCGCCATCTCGTGTAGCACAGAGCGGTGAGCTGGTAAATAATCAATTAAACACCACACAGAGCTGTTAGCAGTGAGGTGTCAAATGTGCTGTGCGGTGAGCATTTCTCACTAGCTTCCAGAGGAAAATCTAATTAGTTTAAAGTCAAATAATACTGCGTTAATGAAAGGGCGAATTAGATAGCTTTGATTGGGTGGGCTAAGATTGCTAAACTAGGGTCACAAAATCATTGGTAGATCATCATTATACTAATCAGCGAACATTCAGTACAGTAAAACAGTTGCAAGTAGCCAGCATACTAAACGACAGCAGTGTTAGCTTTTAGTGGCTCTCTTGAAAGACTCAGAAAGAGTGACTCAGTATAAAGATAGATTTTAACTGAACTGGTTCACTTGAAAATGTATTTTCGCCCCCCACTAGGGTATATAAACTGAAAATAGCTTCGGTAAATCAATCTTTGAATGGCTTCGCTGGCATCTTTTAAGAAGATTGTCTTCTTTCCCAAAATAACTCATGAATGTTGCGATAAACAGGAGTTTGAGTTCGAGTTTGGAAGTGCCTTTTTAAGAATATCTTGCCGAATATTACTTTATGAAGAAGGCTACAGTTTCCACAAAATACAGATTGCTGAATCGATAACTTTTGACTTTGACTGTCTTGTTCATTACTCGGATTTCGTGCTTTCGAAAGAAGTCGGAAGCATAGTGACGGATTGATTGCAAACTTCGCCTAATTCAGATTGAAGTTTCGCCTTCTATAGCCTGGTATTGTGTTCGATTTCGCGGGAAATTTTCATATAATATTTGACGTGAAATTTGTTTCGGCGACAATTTTGCTTGAGAATAAGCAAGAGGTATTCATTTCTTTGCATGAAAAGTGGCTTCTTTCCGGGAAACGTTGGTTTCGTAATCAAAATGCATTGATACATGTCGCTATGTAGCCGCCCGCACAGCTACACGTACAACTCTTGTGGTGAGACCGAGTATCATCAATAGTTCATCGGATAGCTCACTTTTGTATATTTATATTTCGTTCACTTCTTCTTGTACTGCCGTGGTCAAAAGACTGTTAAAATATCGAGTTGTGACATAAATTATTATTGTTTGTAAACCCAAGAATTTCACTTGATTAAAAGTATGTATAAACGAAGTGTAGATTATCAAGCTACATCCAATCATTTCACGCCCATGTAGTATGTACAGTTCATTCTTTCGAGATAAAAAGTGCCATTTGAAGTTTGAATTGAGAAATTTAATTATGCAAAATCTTTTCAATAACAATATCGATCGAAAATTGAAATTCTTGATGTTTTATCTGTCGGATATTAACAGTCTCCGCTTTTTTCCACTGTCAAAAATTTCACTTCAAAGAATGACCAGATAAAGGAGACTTGTCCAAATTTCGCTTAACGATTAAGTCAGTACCAGTTTCATAATGGACATGCTACATAGGATGATGCGGACATTACTTGTAGAAGCTCTTATCTTTGCAAGACGTGGCGTAGGCAAATTTTATATTATTATAACAGCTTTTATTATAACAGCTCCTAAACTAAGTAGACGTAGCATCAAATATTACTTTGATGTCAATTTCAAGTGCAACTTTTGTACTGAAGCTACATTATGTAAAAACATCATCAAATCTAAACGTTCTCTTGTATACACTTGCGCTCTTAACTTGGGGCTATGAACTCTATTTGTTTGATTTTTTTTTGAATAATATTCTGCGATAAAATGTATCATCCTATTTATTTGCTGCAAATGTTGGCTACAAACAATGCTTTACGTTCATATTTTTTTCTTCGAAATTCTCACTCGCTACAGTCATTTAGCGTTCTATGCATACATTTTCCCCCGATAAATTCTGGTCATATGAGTTCATGTACTGTAACGCTAAAATACTTGCGGCAGTGACATGACAATCAACAAACTCTTACTCTTCATTGAATGAATTGGGAGGGTGCTAGTCCGAAGGAACATTCTTCAACATTTTCATGATTTCCTTCAGTACATATTTGTTTATGTTTATCACATAAGAGGATTGGGAACAACCTTCAGAATCCTCTCTAGCCCATGAAGAAATAAACATACATAAGTAGATAAAAGATATACATAGACGTTCGCCTATTCTTTCACCAGGATCTCATTACACTTGTCTCAAGACGTGAACGCCAAATGTTCAGAAGTATGTCGCGAGGTAAAGCTTTAGAGCAGATGAGATGTGCATAGATCGTCACGAGACGAATCATATTTACCAACAATTTCAAAAGTACACGTCGACGACGTTTTGAATAATAAGGATTTTCGGGAGCGACAGGCGGCAGGAAGTGGTCCTTTTAGCGTTTGGGGTGCGATGACGACGTGCTTTTGAGGCATAGATTTATGATACCTGATGCTTAAGGAAGTTTAAGCGGTACCATAGATGGATTTTTATTTGTATAAATCGAATTTTCAAAATGAACAATATACATGTATCTGTTTGAATAGGATTTAAAATCTACTCGAATAGTTAACAAATTTAATACCACATTAAATTTCATAGATATTTGAAAGAAGTTTCGTCATATGCGTATATGAATCTTAGCATTCATCTGATATTGGTTTATCAGAAACAAGATGCCCCATGCTAACATCAAATTTTATAACGTGCCACAATTTTTGTTGAAATAGTTTCAGCCTACCTTGAAACATTTTCAATAATTTTTCATTCCGCCTCCACTGGCTTGAACCACACAACAAGCAAGCCATTGCTTCTTCTTACTGAAATTAAGCTTATTCGTTATGAGAGAATTTTTCCTCGGCGATACTGACTATTTCGAGCATAATATCACTGAATGTACTTAACACTCGCATGTCTAGAAGGGTCCTAGAACTAAGTTCGACCCTCTTGGGAAGCTAATCGAGATTTTCGTTCAAAACATACATACTATATGCTTGTATGACGCATCGCTATGTCAGAGATATTTCGAAAGACAATAAATGTCAAAACAGCACTCACACACATTTGCATTGTGTGAAGTGAAAGAAGCGATGGTGGTAGTACAGTACTTTGGTATCCTGTTGATGTCATCCGCAGATGAGATTGCAAAGAGCTATGAAGTTGAGGCTATGACGCTGGTTGTCATATAAGCTGACATTAAGTGGTGCATTGTCGATATTCAAAATTAAGAGTCAAGCGCCCGGCAAAGCACGTGTAGGGAAAATTGTTTTGTGTAACTTCAAGGATTTTAAGCGAATACCATGAAAAAAACAATGCTCGTCGTGATTTCGGAAATGCCAAAATCAAGCTCAAATAAAATTTTGATAAGCCTCCTTGGTTATACGAACGCTCACAGTGTGTTTACGTCCTTGTTCATTATATCAAAGTAGGGTACATCATGACCAGGCAAAACCTTTCCAGATTGAAAACCAATTTAATGTAGATTCCGTTATAAGCATTCACGAATTTCGTTGATCTTTGATATGGGTCAATAGGGGCTAGTTAAAACATACATACTCAAAAACATCAGATTTTAGCATTATTTGGAAAACCAGGCGAATTCAATTTCGAGGCACCAAAGCATTTAAGTGCACAAAAGTTAAAAGAAAAATATCAAATAGTCAACAAAACAACTTAGTATTGTATAAAAAAATTTGAATTTTTGATAGAAATCTAAAACTTAAATTTTCGAAAATAAAAGTGACTTGTTTAATAAATACAAAAAAAAGGATCAAACAAAAAGAAGTAACTCTTTAAAACCATGGGCGATATGATCAGAACACTGTTTACTTACCTCACTGTATAAACGCAATACAAATGCATGCGAAATAACACTTTAATTGATATTTATAAATATATTGTTATTGTTTCGCTTTATATTATTGTTTCCATTTGCTATATTGTTCAATGAATGTAAAGCGACTCTTACGGTTATGATTCAAATGCGTTCTCGAGTCCCTTGTTCCTGGCTGGAATCAAAGGGGGTAGTTCCGAGTGGCTTCCACTCGGGAAAATCGGAGTGGGTCGGGCGCCACTCGCTTCAATTGACTTAAACTATCACTTTACTCACGCTCTGAAGCGAGAAGTTAGTGACGGTGTCCACTATAAACAAAGACCTTGCAATTGGAAATATTAAAAAATTCAACCCCTCTGACGCGACTAACCTCCAGCACAAGTTTTTACAAAGAAATACGCTAATTTAAAAAAGAGTTAGCGATCGTCATCTACGTGACTCAATCTCGACAAAGGGCCCCAGCACGGGATTTAGCTAAGGTAGCGGAAAATTTCCTTGTTGTATTTAGATGGAGTAAGATTTTTAAAAGTAAGAGTTTTGGAATCTTAACGGCCGATTAACGTAAAGTAGTTTGGCTTTGAGATAACGAATTGATTTTGTTTTCCGTCGACGGCATGAGTTTAGTATTCAAGCGTATTTATATGTATATATATATATATATATATATATATATATATATATATATATATATATATATATATATATATATATATATATATATATATATATATATATATATATATGTATATATATATGTATATATATATATATATATATATATATATATATATATATATATATATATATATATATGTATATATATATACATGTATTAGAAAAAGTAAATAACATAAATTATTTTTTTATTCATTATTTTTATGTAGATTGTTTTTTCGTTGTTGTTGTCGATGAGCAACAAAAGGTGCTGGTTTGCTAAGCACCTAAAAAGTAGACGCTGAGGCTGTTGTTCCTCCGTTGATTCACTTTTACCAGCCAGGACACAGCCAGAACTTAACCTGTCTCCCAAAACGGCCACGGTACCGGTGATTAGCTGCCACCTGAATGTCATGCGAGACGTGTTGGGTGGGCCTAGAAAAATCAATTGAGGCGGCGGCTGCTCACAGTTTTTCCGCAACAGTCCCCAAGAAATGTATGCCCAGGCCTTGAGTTTTCATAACTAGCCAAAATTTTCAAATTACCTCTCTTTTAACCGACGAGAAGAAAAAAGCACATTTAACTTATATTTCTTTTAAAGTTACGAAATTAGTCCTAGAAAAAGCACATTGAATGGCATATGTTATTACAGGCAGTAATTATCAGCAGTTGGTACCCGTCAGGCAGCAGGAAACATGATTAAGTTTGCTATCACACCATTTGTACGCTTCTTGTTAGCCGTCTACAATAAAACAAACATTGCTCCTAACTACCTACAATCTACATCACACTCTTGATTCCATCCTTTCTCGTTGGTTGCACATCAAAATTTCGTCTAATCACCTTGGCGCTATTAATCATGAGAGTACAATACTCACCGAGAAGATTACATATTTCGAATGATCTTTTATAGCACGTTCCATTGTTGGCTAATGCTACACACCATCCTGCCCGGGCAATAATCCACTTCAAAAACAGCTCGAGAAACTGTTCTGTTCATCTGGGACAATTTCCTTTTCAGATATAGAAATGTTGAATAGCACTGCGATGCGACGACACACGTTACATATGTAATCAGTGGAGAGATGTAATGTGAAGTGAGCAAACGTGGTGACGTGGCGATGAATGAAAGGAATTGAAATGAAGTCGGGTTAGATTTGGGGGGAGTGTTTTCAGTGCAACGAGTAAATGGGTTTTCTGAATACGTATAACTTCTGTCATTTCCCATAATCATCATTCAACCCTTGAAGATATGCTCACCCTTCGAGTGGTGTCCTTTTTATCCGTATAAGCCGCAGACCGAGAAGCTGCGACGAGTGCGGTACTTGCTCCCTAACAATGCTCCGTTGTAAATGCTACACGACTTGCATTAACAACTGCCTAAGAGAATAAATTTGGTCTTTGTTTGCTGCAAGGACGAAATCTAGTTTGGTTTGAAAACAAAGTTCGGAATTCTGACACCGATTGCCTAAGAGGTTCTTAACTAAACCTGTTGGCGAAATTGCTGCCTGTTTCGGATCGTAACCTAGAATCCATATTCCATTTGCTAGATACCTCTCTGCATATGACATTTACATATGTGCTTACATAGGACTTGAGGCAAGGCAATATTGATGCAACATTACAAATGTAATTGCAGTGTCGCTTTGAGGTGGAAAGGAAAGTGACATGGAGCTTGCTGCCGGCCATGATCTAGGATATAGGCCAGTTACTGCAATTTGATGAAATTGAAGTGATTGGATGCATAACAGCCCACAATGAGTTTAGTACGGTTTGCATCTAACGAGCTTTAAGACAATGGAATCAGATCTTGTGATGACTTTGACCTCACTGGATTTCAAACATTGACAAATTGAAGCATTCTGTGGAAAACCACCAAATTTCTGTGATTTGGTTTTATTCCATGAAGTGAGCAAAGCTCGCTGCGGTAATTGATTCCAAATACTAAATTAAAATTTCTGATTTGCCTAATTTAATCACTTATTCTTAAACGCATCAAAATAACGAATTCTGAAAATTTTAAATTTAATTTGTCACAAAACTCGGCGAAAAAATAATTTATTTGCTGATTCGCTTTGCATGCATTAACTTAATACCAGAGTTACATTGGCAAAACGAAGTTTATAATTTGAGAGGTTATTTGAATCTCAAGTGTAATCAATTTAGCTTCTAGCACTTAGTGGCGTCTTGAAGCTTAATCGTCTTCCCATCAGTTCGTCCCATTTATGCTCTTCGAATGTTTATTATGCTGTTCGAACGTTTTCGCACACGATGTGGGGTGTTATCTCGTCTAAGGTTCTTAGAAAGTTGCAACTGCTTACATTCTACGCGACACCATCTACGAAATTTTACGTTCGCCGAAGCACCCAAACGACCGTATTCCAGTTGTTATACAAATTTTCTCTCTCGATGACAGTGGTGACGACATTTTGGTGTAAATATTTGCTGATGAAAAATAAATACATCAGCGATTCGAGGTGAAATGAGTTTCAATTTGTAAAAAGTCAGTTGTTGGAGTTACATAAATGTACGAAATAGTCTGAAAAAACTAATATCAAGGCGACTATAGCCGCGTATATTACCAGGACCGACTTGTACTGACATGGCTTGTGTGTGGATTAACCGAATAAAATGCAGCTAGTTCTACTAAAACGAAGTATATCGCATCGTAACGTCACATATATGAATAGAACTCCAGTGGGCTTCACATTTTTGAATCCTCAATCCCTCGATCCGCGTCTTTTAAGGCCCAAGTCGATCCAATCCAGTAAAATTTCGTGATCGGACCGACTTATCTCAAATCAATCCACTGCGCGTATACAACGTGGTTTGACTAATCATAAGCCACTTTGAATCCACGTTATAAACGCGGCTAATGTTTTATTCGCTGTTTACTCCTTGATTGCTCTAAGTGTCACAGATATTTTCCATCCACGGGCATTTCAAACAGGATGAAAGCGTGTTGCTGTTTGAAGCTGCCTGTCTTGCATAAGGTACTCTGATAGTAGCGCATTTGATTTAGGTACATCATCTAAGATTGTATTTTTTCAAAGATTCAACTTACGAGTAAAGTGTAGTGTTAGCAGCATAGCTCCTATCTTTGTTAACTAAAATTGTCCGGATGGACGCGGAGTTTCACTTCAATTGAAATGTTCATTGAAACATAAAAATAGAAATCATTTACGGGTCCTAAATGTTTGAATGTTATGAGCTCGTCTAGAACAGATTAGTACCTTTTCCGCAGGGGAATGCTCAATTGCAATGAGGAGTCAATAGGGGTACACCACAAGGTGGTGTTCCCTTTCTATTGCTATGGAACATTACGGTAAATACTCTTCTCAGGAGGCTAGATTGTGTCAGCTGCAATAGTAGTGCTCAAATAGCAGCAATCTACATTATCAGGGAGGCTTAATTCAGGGGCGGTTCGTCGATGTATGCCAAGGAAGCACTGCTTCCTTTGCTAATCCACAAAATTGATTAAATAATCAATATGTAAAAACCAAAAGATTTCCAATCAATATTTAACAATCAAAGTAATAACATTTATTTTCTTACAAAAGACAAAACTCCATCGCTACTATGAATCAAATGGTTTTATTTTATAACAGCCCAACTACAGAGCTTCCAAGTTAAATTTACAGGGACGCAACGAAAACTTAAACGTTTTACTACAAACAACAGGCACTGCATGCCATTGAATTCAAAACATACAGTTCATTGAGATATACTACACAGAACACCGAATTGATCTTGCTTCAATGCTTTACCTACATGATGCCCACAAAAATTTTACAGTCAATGTACTCAAATAGCATCGCGGACGCTGGCTCAGTTCACAGCGTCTTGGTGGATAGAAAAATTCAAAAAACCCTTGCCCCATCCACCCGCTGAACAACCCGAAAATCTTTAAAAAAACATTAAAAAACAACAAAGGAAAACAGAAGTGTACTCAGGTAAAAATATTAAAGAAAACTTTAGAGGATCTTATTGTGAAACCCGTTAATTTAGAGGCCTTTGGCAGTAATGAATGACACATGCTTATTGAATCTAAGCTTTAGATCAGTCATTACACAAGCCAGAAACAGAATAGGAAAACATGAAAGATGAGGTTCAACAAGTAAAAGAAATTTGTGACATTTCGTGATGTTCAAAGCGTGTAAGCACCAAATATATAAGGGCAATAAAAAACAAGCGAATTGAATAAAAGAAGGGAGATCGTTTATGAACAATATAAAGAGAAGATGACCAAGTATATAGGCCCGCGGAACATCATATGCAGAAGATGAATTAACAGTTACAATGCAGATACGACACAGTTGAATAAAGTAAACCAGGAAAGAAGAGGACCGCCTATGTCATCGTCCTTCAGCTTTTGAAAAAGGAAGTTATGGTTGACAAAGTCAAAGGCTTTGGAGACCTACTTTTACTGGTCAAAAGTGGATGCGACCATATGTGTCAAAGAAAAATTTGGTTAGCGTGGATTAAGGCTTGTTCACAGTGCACTGCTTTACTGCATCTCACACGAATAATATAGGACTGACATCCAGCATTAAATGTGTCAAGAATCGATTTTGAGTTTTCAAATAAAAATACATGAGAATCATACGGTCTTGCAAACGATATACTGATTAATACTAAGTTAACAGAGGAAGAAGTGGGCGACTATATTACTCAATAGCTTGTTCATTTCGTTGCCGACTTCGTGTTGTTCTGTGTTCTTCTCATATGCAAAGGGTGTGAGATAGAAGAGGACACTATCCAGCTCCTTCTCTGCCATTGCCTGACCCTAAATAATAAAGCTCTAATATTTAAGGTTGTTACAACTTTCAAGAGCTGACCGTAGTGGTTATTATCATTACGTTAAGTTAGCTGATTCTGTGTAGCGGAGTGGCCACATTTCCCTTGCCGGCAACCTTCTTTTATAACTTAACCTAATCTATGTTGCAGGCTCACAGCTTTTTATAATAAAGCTACTTTTTCAAATAAATTAAATATTAGACTGGCTACTTTCTACATAAGAACACTACAGTAATATACTTTTTGTTCGAATTTATCAAAGGCTTCGAATATTTTATTTAATCAGACAAATAACTTTTAGTTCTACTCTCAATTAAATCTCTAGAAAATATGAATCAATTCTTATAAAAACAAGTCGAACTAAAACGAACAGATCAGACCTGTAACTATGCATTTTGGCTTAGTGTTTTGGCCGAGTTGGTGACTTTCATAGACAATATTCACAGATTAAAATGCTCGATCAGAAAAGCAAACACATTCTTTAGCTAATAGACACACTGTGGAGTAAACAAAACCAGAAGCTAATATTGAAAATCAACCGGATTTCACGTCAAACTAGTTGGAACTGCATAGGTAGCAGAAACCAAATTGGCACTTTACACGAGGACTGTGTTGTAGATATTTCGCAAGGATTAGGTGTAGGATTCGTGCCATACCGCAGGTAACTAGCTGGCTACAGAGTCAAACGGCAACAAAACTCCAACCGGCATGGCATTCGAATCTCACTCACTTGGCAAAAGTTTTCATTAAGAAAGTTTCTCATGTACTTGCGGAATTTTCCTTTGTTAGAAACTTTAGCAATAGAATTGCGGACCGAGCTAAGACATAAGACAGATAAATACGTAGTGCCACCTTCCTAACCTGCAGACAACATAGCGGACCGAAGAATGGCTATTAAATTTCCAGTCGGGGAATGTTTTTTGGTCTTGTCGGATGTCGGAGACCATGGAGCAAAGTGAAGGGTTCATTTGAAAGTTTAGACCGCAATATCCCCACTGTTTCTGCAATAGATATCAAGTCCATTGTGGTGATGCTTACAGATAAGGAGCAAATAGGAAAGACCGACTGTATGTATTTTAAGACAAAGTGAAGTTTTAAATCAGGCCAATAATTAGCATTAACGAGAACAATTTAGCAAAATGTAATCACCTGAAGTAATTTGTGACTATTCTGGATTTAGTTAAATATTGATTGAACAGGGTCTTTAAAAGTATACTTAAGAGTATATTTTTTGTTCAAAAATAGTATTTTAAGAAACTCTAATGAGCGAAAAGAAATTTTAGCTATCACGACTATGTAGACACAGCTACTTTTTCGAAAATCGGTTTACAATAAGGTCCAATTCTAACTCCAATCAAACAATAGAGAGCTCTTTAAATGACAGTAGTAGCATTCATGATTAAATTGATGAATATATGCAATAACCAAGAAATTCTACTTTCTACTAAATTTCTGTCCTTTTTTGAATCACAGGAGTTCAATGATAGTTGCTAGCAACGAGAAAATGTCAGCAACATCCCTTTGTTTTTTCTAACCGAAGTTTATTGCCTGGCAACAAATGCATTGTTAGAGACCAATAGAGATCCGTTTCGAGGCAGCTTGAAGAAAAATACCAAGTCCCACGACAACGACCAGCAAACACAAAACGATTTTCATTTCAAAGTGCGAAAACAAGAGCGAAGACAGCGAGAGAAAGGAGAAAAACAAACTTAACTTGCAAATGGTAAGTATTCCTTTGCATAATTGACGGCATCTCATTATCACCTCATGCCAAAAAAGTGCATTTTGGAAAAGTTCCAAAGACCTGGCATGGGCAGAGACAAAAGAGCGGGAATCTTGATGACGATGATGGCAACGACGACGGCGGCAGCAGTGTCAGATACAAATAAAGAGGTCAAACTTAATGAAGAAAAATCTCATAAAGTCTTGAAATGAATGTTCTACAATGGAAATGGTGGCGGCTGCGACCATTCAACAAAATATACTCTCTGCAATCTCGTTGCAAATGCATTTTCTTTTGATTCCTTACTTAGAAGTTATCTTCTACTCTTGTACGGCGTGGAGATGGTGGAAGGAACAAATGAGATCTATGGTATTTTGATAATTATATAATAAACATTGAAAATTGTATGAGGCTTGAATATATGCAAAAAAATTTCTAAGTAGTATAAAAACGGTTTATAGCTGATATAAATAAGAATTGTCTACAAATACTTTTCTTATGATATTTTTCTGCTCATTTAGTGCAACAATTATTAAATTTTATTGATGCAAGCCGAAACATTGATTATTTCCATTGGTGCAAAGAACAAGGAATTTAGTGATATTTGAGAGATAGATAGAAGAATACAAACTCGTGGTTTGTTTAGACTTTCGGGTGTTATCAGTCTATATCCATTGATGAGTAACGAGTTAACCTGTTTATTAACAACCCGTGGTTCTTAGATGGACATTAATTAATTCTCTGGTTTCGAAAAGTGGAGACGCAATTGTAATCGTGAAGGCTAATTTTAACTACCCTAATCACTACCAGTTTTAAATCAGGGTCTTCCTCAATCGCTAGGGCTAACTCCTTTCCTAGCAGCAGTCATCAGATGAATGGGGGGAAGAACATGTAGCATATGACAATATTCAAGTGCCGTAAGTAATCAGGCTGATGGAAGTGTGATTTTAGCCTCCGCGCAGTAGCTGCCGGGAATAATCTTCCTTGAAAGAAAGATTGGCTAATATTATTCACGCTTTACAGAGGTAGCCTCTAAGGAAATAATTCCCGAAGGCAGTGGTGGAACAACATATGCCGAAGACTGAATGGCTGCTGGGTGAAGCAGTCGCAAATATGCGAATTCGAGTGTCGGATGACAAGAGCTCGTCTAATTTTATGCCGAAACTGGGATACAGAGGATAATACGGCTGGTATTTTCTATTTTTTATCCACGTGGGAACGAAATCGGGGCTCTAAAAGACAAAAAGGAGGGGACTGCTCCAAATCTAAAGACTCCAGAGCCTTGCAACAGTGGAACTCCAGTGCTTCCCAGTGAATCCTCTGGAAATTAAAGGAACAGTTGAGGCTCAAATCCCAGAAGGATTCCAATAAACGAAAGCACAAGAAGGACTAAAGCAAGAGAAGAGTGAAACATAGCTCCACTCCAAAAAAACAAAGGTGGACAAGGCCAGGACCAAATATCCCAGCAAGCTTCACAAAAAGTGAGAGGCAGACCGGATAAAGGAAAGGCAGCAGAAAATATTCCGAAGCCTCCCCCTCTGCTTCTGACAGCAGATCATCCTTAAAAATCGCAGAATTTCCCTTCCAAAATCATTACCCTTATCACTCCTTTAAACAAACAGGTGCGATTCCTCGACCCTGTGTCTAGTGATGGCAATCCATATCCTTCAGAGCGCTATCACCGCTTCTTTAAAAATTAAGTGAGCCTCCTGTCGATTTGCAACAGGCTCACTAATTTCACCCACACTCCAATCTTGACGAGTTCTTCCTTTTTAAACTTTTTAGCGGCAGTATATTGGTTGATCCCAGCATCCACCTTTCTGCTAGAGAATCGGGCCGTTAGAATAGAACGTTATTTAACTTTAATGTTATACTTGCCCGTACTGACACCTATTTCGTTTCCCTCTTTTGCATTTGCCTCGTCAGCACAATAGCCTTGACCTTGGTCCACTGCCTCGAACGTTATGTGTGCTTAAAAATACTTTAAAAAATAACGTTCTTTCATATACTCGGAATATATCCTAATTTATTCCATTTGTTTGTTTCTTATTCGGTCGATTAACTTTATATATATATATATGTATATATATATATATATATATATATATATATATATATATATATATATATATATATATATATATATATATATATATATATATATATAAATTTATATATTTGTATATGTATTTTTGTTTTCATCTTTGTATTTGTTCTGTGGATTTGAATAATAAATAAATAAATAAATAAATCTTCCCCTCGAAGATCACGGTTAAAGTTCTTGATGATCTCTAGCTTTTCCTCTAGATCTAAGTGTCGGCATCTGGGTGGACTAGTGATTTGATTCATTGGCACCATCTTCACTTTAGCGCCTGTTCGAAGATCACTTGCTTTAGAAGTCAGCGGATTCACATACTATCAACCTGAGTCTTTTCTAACAAACCACGCTATACGGTACGGTCACATGGAGAACTCGAGTTCTCCATGTGACCGTACATGTATTCCATCATTGTCACGAAAATGGCTAAAAACAAGAATATTTATGACATTCTTAAAAAGGATGCGAACTCGTGATTTTTCTAGAATACAAGCTGGGACTCTTAACGCCTGCCTTATCTTCAGCCAGTTTTCCGCAGAGATGGTTTCCATCTAATTTTTTGCCATCTCTCACAGCCCAGATGAGGTTCTGCTTGGTAATTTCGTTGATAGATCAAGGTAACCTAGGAGCAGTTACCATTAGTTTCTGCTTTATCGACTTTTGCCTCCTGTAACTCTTTTGCTCAAGTGACATGTGCCATATCTGAGCAGAATCTGCCGGGTTAAGAGGAAGAGGGTGCAACCCAACAATTTTTGGAAATATTTTTGAGCGCTATTTTGTCGTTATTAGACAACATCTCAAAGAATATTTTTTCAACTTAATTAATTAATTAAAATATCAACTTAATTACTTAATTCGACGGACGAAAGTTGAGTGCCTGAAGAAGAGGCGAAGAAAAACTTACTAACGGTCGGGCTCTCTGCTTTGTCGTAATTTGCTCGTCAGCCTTACTACAAATGAGCTTCTGGGCTTTTCAAATATTTCCGAAAGCAATTTGAATAATTTGCAAAGTGTCAAAGTCAATTACATTTTTAATAAACATGCCCTCTTACTCGATTTTTGTATAACGATTAAATCTCCCCAAAAATTCTAGTTAAACTTACTTCTACTTCTGATAATATTCTCACTTATATGTACACATACAAGTAAACATTTCAATATATTTTTTTACTTCGAGAGAAAATTACGAAATCATCGGAAGGATAAAATTGAATGAACCTGCGAGCCACGAAATTACCGACACAAATCAACATCGTAGTTTTATCCCAGTTTGCTCCCTCGCTTTAACCCCGAATCAATTTAAGCTGATATGTTTTTCATCGTGATGATCCATCGGCACTTCCGTTACGGTTCCCAGCCAATCCTTTTTCTGACACCGCATTCGAAGTTTACACTGAAAAGGCATTAAATAATTTCCTCGGGATGCGTAATCCAATAATTGAATTCACTATAAGGAGGAAACATGTGAGCTGAAACGAGCATGGTGTGTGCGTGCAATGCTCAGGCAATAACGAGCAAATTAACAATTTAATTTTGATTTATTCCCACTTCCATTTACGGCAGATACTGAGTAGCGGATTTTCGGAGATGAGTTGAATTTGGCTCCAAAAGAGGTTTCGTGCAAGGATAACGTTTCCAACGAAAAGTTGCCGGTCGAAAGTTACTATTGAACTACAAAATATACATATATATTATTTAAAATTAAAAATGGTGGCCCGTGAAGCATATCGATTTTCTTGTGGTATTGCAATTTCTGCAAGATTCGCGCGGAAGGTTCGTGTACACAAACCACAGCACTTAGAGTGTGAAAGTATTCTATGCAAGCGACATTAATTAGTACTTAACAATTCATAGAAGCAATTTTCCGGTATTCAGTGCCATGCTGGGTAATACTCTTTCAAAATCCTTTTGCAGGTGAATGTCGTTTATTTCTCAAACAAAGTGGTATGTACAGTACTCTGATGTGAAATGCACCTTGTCTTTACGCAAACACCTCGAGAAGCTCAATACACCTGTCTTCTTTGTTCTTTGCAAAGACATAAAATTGTTACTTCATAGTGAAGGAAATATTTGCAGGTGTAAATGAAATAGTGTTTACGTTAAGATTCTTCTTCAGAAAAAATTGATGATAGAGTTCATTCGCAAGAAATGTTACTTTGGCTCGAAGATACTCTTTACAAAACCTGAATGGAATTTCAGTTGACGCTTTGGTGGACCCTGAAGAACAAAGGAAAATGTCTGAGTGAAAGTTTAAAGTAAAATAATTGTTTACGCATATACATTAGTTATTTATTTATAAAATAATATAGTTATTCGGCGACGGTCCATTTCTATCATAATCCGTTGCAACTTTTATCGATAGGCATGATCGTACCGTGGCAAATTATTCGTAGCTTTGTTTCATACAAGTTGTTATTCTACATATTCGAATGCTAGTAAACAAAATCTCAGCGAAAGAAATCACAGCAAAAAATTAAAGCAATCGAAATTACTGTGATCGAAATCACAGCAAAAAAAAGTTACACGCCACGAAAACTGTGCTTCTGTCCACCGCTAATTTCGTTTGCTTTGATTTCGATCGTGATTTTGATATCTGTGAATTCGATCACCGTAAATAAAAACTGATAGCATTTGATGCTTGGCAATGATAACGCTTTGAATTTTTTTTTATGTTAATGATTTTTAATAAGTGTGTGGATACGTCTGTAGACACAGTAGCCACTTGAGAAAACAAGACTTCAAACCATTCTTTTTTCCCGAAAATTTTTGAAAAAATTGCAAACGGTAGATAAATCTTATTGTTTTCGCTATGTTTGCTAAGCCCTAAACTTTTCTCATTTTTATATATGATATGATGTAATAAATCTTAAGTGTTATATTCAGAAACTCAGAAGAAATCAAGGGTGATATTGAAGATTTTCTTATTTGATGAAAATTAAGCTATTTTCATCCTTCAATTTCTCTATGAAGTTAAATGATTTCCGTCATATCTTTTCCCGTTAAAAGCAATTTGTTTAAATCACTTCTTGAAATCACAGTGATTTGAAAATCACAATCACCGTTTCACTGGTTATTCAAAAATTTACGATATTTCCCAATACTAATAACAACCGCAGAAAAGCAGTTAGTGAGGTAACAAACTCAAAATAGAGTGTGTCAATTCTCGTGTGGGGTGTTTTGGATCCATTCATTTTGATTAACTCGCTCAAAGGTTAGCCATCTTTTGTTCGTTGTTTGAGTCCAAATCAGTCAAAAATCCTGATTACGGTCATGGCTTGAGATTTCTAGTCAACCTAACTGTAACCAGATACCTACGTCAAATAAGAATTAAAATGAGTCCATATACATATAGTTGGTCTTTTTTATTGCTGGACTTTATGCTGCTGTTCTGATTTAATTCATTTACTCACGTACTATTTAATAAGTTTGACAATTTTGAAATGAGAGAAATATAGCAATACGCCAAATTTTAATGTTCCGTGTTTGACTTTAGATATTTTGTCCAATAAGAAGCTATGGCTTGGCAACTGAGTGCGATATATAGCAATTATTTAATAAAACTACTTCTATAGCTTAAAAGCCACACACGACCCAAATCGCATTTTTGTTGGCGTTGTACCTTCAAAATACTATTTTTTAAGGAATTGTTAATAGCTATGCACACGAAAACAATACCAAACACATAAACTTTTTTGTAAAAAAAAAGGAACGGCAACTGATGGAGTTAACTGGTGAAAGTAGTTATCTTGGCACGTGGACGTTCAGAAATGGCCATAGAGATAAACTCTTAATACATTCTCTTTTTAAAAAGGAATTATAATCATTTCAAATGATTGAAAGCACATTTGCATGCGCAACGCAATATGTAGCTGGATATTTTTCCCCAAAAATAATATCTAATAAGCACGTATCGCAGGATTTGAAGGATCTTACGTGCGTTGTCTACAGTTTATCATCATCATCAGCGCTACAACTGGGGTCCAGTCCTAGCCTACGTTAACAGTTTTTTCCCTCGGAGCCGATCGCGAGAATTTCAAACCGCTAGCACTGGGTGGCATCCTTCCAACCATGCTAAGTAAAAAAATTTCAGTAAATCAAGCCATTATTTTTATAAGCACATAAGAAATATTCCGAATCAGTTTTGCTCTAGGCTTAAATAAAACAAATAAAATAAAACAAATAAAATAAAACACATATTACCGTGTGCTCAACCTCTCTACCTCACAAAGCATCTAGCTGTACAAACCCATGCATATGCGTCTTTATGGTAAATATACTAAACAGAGAATGCACATACGATATGAGCAAAGCTTTTTCGAACCATATAAACTTGTTCAAATACACTAACTGCTTAGGTAATTAATTAATTACCAAACACAAATTCCCACAGCAATTATTGAGTTCATTACGGTAATTGTGACACTAGTGATGGGCAAAACTGCTGTTTTCAAATAGCAAAAGCAACTGCTTATGCTATTGCTAAATAGCAGCTTCAAATAGCGGCTAAAAAACAGCAGTCTGCTATTAGTTGTGTCGGTGCGACATCTCAGTGGGTGCAACATATTATTTCATTTGTGATTTCTCGCCGGCTCGGGTTCACGTACTATACAAATTGCAGTTTGTTGGGTTCCATGTTTTACACGATGTTCCTATTGCGGTTTCGAAAATGCGCGAAGATTTCATATATTTCTCTCATATGTATGATGTATGTACGTACATGCGTGCGGAAGAAATATTAGGGAGAATTTATCCGGCTAACAGGTCCATGAGGTGGGTAAATTATACGTAATTAAGGTAGCGAATACAGTTGGATCATTCCAGGATTTTCACATATTAGGTATTCCTAATACGAGTACAAAAAAATACCTGTTTCAAAAATACTAGCTAGTATTTTTTGAAGTATGTACATATATACATACAAAAACATGCGCTTTGCAGTAATGAAACGTCTCCAGACTAGAATGGTGATGGTTTAAGATGACCTTGAAAGGATTCCGAGTCATTAGTCCGTGCAGGTTGTCCGTAACTTTCCAATGGTCGGTCACTTATTTGGCAAGTCTTTCTCCAATCTAGGAGCCATTTAAGGGCAAACAATCAAATTCAATCAGTTTAATTTGACTTTCATTTTATTACATGCACAAAACACCTCCTGTATTCGTTCAAATTACCAATGTCGACAAATATATTAAGATAGGCCCAGTTAACCCTATTGCCTTCTATATGACTTTTCATCGGTCGATCTCTGATACCAAACTTTTCATAGTTAATCTAAAACAGTCGGTTTTCCACTTGGCCTCACTGAAGCATGAAATTTTTCGAAAAAATTATTAAGAAATGATAAAAAAATGTTTCGCTTTTAAACATGCACCTACTAGGGGACCAACGTCTTTGGAAAGGCTGGACAGGAGTCCAGGAGCACCTTATTTCCTGCGGTCTCGTAAATTTCCGGACAGGTTTTCCGGACGGTTTTCCGGCGGATTTCATTTTGCCGTTTCTTCGAAACTAGGCCGCTTTGACCCAGGCTAGTATGGAAATTTTGCCCGAAACAACTCAAAAAGGTCCCCGAGTTCAAGCTAGACAAAAAATTTTTTTTGTAATAAATGGACATTTTTGCCCAATTTCCCCTATCAAACATTTTTTCGTCCTGAAAATATCAGTATTGTACTCCCCAACCACTTTCAATCATCGAAAGCGCCGTAAAGGCAGTTTTTGCCAAACTATTGCCAAAAAAACCCTTACTCCCCTACAAAACCCAAATTTTTGTATCACAGCAATACGTTTTGGCCGGTTATGACTGAAACCACTCTAACCCAAAATTGGCCGATTTCAGCTACTTTTGCCGTATCTTCGAAACTAGGGCGCTTTTCCCTAGACTTGTATGAAAATTTCGCCCGAAACAAATCAGAAAGATTCCCGAATTCATGCTAGACCAAAAACAAAATTTTGGAAAATTGGGCGTTTTTGCCCAATGATCCCTATCAAAAAATTTTTCGTCCTTAAAATATCACTATTGTACTCCCCGACCACTTTCGATCATCGAAAGCGCCGTAAAGGCAGTTTTTGCCAAACTATTGCCAAAAAACCCCTTACTCCCCTACAAAACCCAAATTTTTGTATCACAGCAATAGGTCTTGGCCCGTTATGACCCAAACCACTCTAACCCAAAATTGGTCGATTTTGCCCCATTTCGACTAATTTTGTCCTAAAAACTTTTTGAATATTTGAAAATACTCGTACCTAGTATTTTTGAATTTCGTACTAGGTACTGGCTGTTCCAAAAAATACCTGTTCCAGTATATACGCTTCATATCTACTAACTACAGCAATACTTATACAAAAAGCAAACAGATATCAAAATCAAAAACTAACAAAACTTCCATTCAACAAAAATCCATCCATTCAACAAAAATCCATCCATTCAACAAAAATCCATCCATTCAACAAAAATCCCCAACTGAAAACGCAGAATAAATCAATTACATAGCATGCGAAATAATCTTCGTATTCAATAAATTCGTAGCACCCAGTTAGCCGGACAATGCACGAAAAACAATCTGCGTACAGGTAGCGAAAGACTCGCTACAGCACACCAACGAATGGTGAAAAAACTAGCATCACGAAAACCTTACATATTAAACAGCAATAGCATAGCAAGCTAACATCATATGAAATCCAACTGTTAGCCCATTGCTAACGTATAGCAACATACCTTAATATCTATTTCATTATGCTTAATGCTGTTGACATTGCTGTTGCTGTTTGTCGTTGTTCGTCGATGCTGTGGTCTGCTTTGCTATATTGCTATTCCAATAGCATGCCAGATAAATAGCATGTTATCAGACTAAACAGCAGCAGGCTGCTATTGCTGTTTGAAAATAGCAGTTGAAAACTAGCAGTCTGCTATTTAGCAACCCATCACTATGTGACACCAATTAGACCGTAGCAACAAAATGAATTATGATCCCCATAATCATGGAGCTCACCCAGCATCTTCGGTTCACCTGCATAAAGATGAGATAAAATCACCACCATAGGTAACTGTATGGCGTTTCCCTTGCGGAAAACCTAAAACCTTCACTGGTACATACAACGTTTTATTAATTTGAACAGCCAACTTCTGACACACATCATTTAAACCCGATGTTTTTCTTTTGACTTGAGAAAATGTTTGACGCAGACCAATCTCCCTTCACGAGAACCCGTGTACTCTCTGCACTGGTTTTACGGAAGCGAAACGGCGAAATGAAAAACTTTAGTGGTTGCGCTATTGTTAACACAAAGAATAAAGTAGAAAGTTTTGTTGAAAATTAAAATCCCAGGTGAATTTCGAACGGTCGCCGTCATCATCGTCGTCTTAGTACGGGACAACGCGTTTTCGTATTGCCTCCAGTTCACGTCCCCTTAAACCACGCTGTTGAACAACGCCATTCAGCAATGTGTGGAAAGCAGCAAAACTGACGTGGTCATAAAAAGGAATTGAAAAATGCTCGCAGATGAAGTTTTCGCGGAAGAAAAGTTCTTCGCAAAGAAAAAAAAAGGTTAATGGGGAGTTGGCCGTCTCTCTGCAGTTTGAAGTTCGCACATGCTACAGACTCATACTTTCTCGTTCACCCGTTTTGTTTCTTCTGACGGAAGAAACAGTAGACGAAATGACAAATATTTTCTCACGTAATCCAGCAAATCTTTTCCTCAACAGAGCCGAGGATTAGTACCTATTATATTTGTTATACAAGATGCTGGTGGTGCTCGCTGGCAGACTGGAAATGGGTAATGATGGTCATCATTCGAGGATGGTTGAAACAGGAGGATTGGGTAGCGATAGGATGAGAGATTCGTGTTTCGAGAATATTTTCGTTACGGTATGTTATATAATCTCTGCTTTAAGTTTGACTGCAGTGAAGTAGTAATAATATATGTCTAGTAACATATGAGATGCAAGATGGTGAGAAAGGAAGTGAAATATTTTCCTCTTAATATCCAAAGTATAGCCTGTTAACTCAAGAACTTATCAACCATATGACTATTGCAGTAGAGGATTGTATTCAGATAATTCTGCAAATTATTTACAAGCAAGATGTCTGAATTGCGCGACTATAAAATATTAGAAGGAAACGTTGTCTTCGTTCATTCTATTGCGAACTCATTCTGGAACTTTCTGAAAAAACTTAAGGAGCGATTTGTGATTGTCTATGAGGGTGGCAAACTTACCCAAACTGGTGGCCTAATGCTAGCCGCATTCCCGGCAGCCCTCTTCACTAACCTAACCTAACCTAGACCGTAAACAAAACTGTTGTATTGTTTTTTTGTTTATATAGAAGTTCGTCGATTTTTCAATGATTTTTTCTTACATCATTATAAACTTTCGTTTTTGTCATTATTTTTCTTATTCTTATTTTATCTATACACTATTTCGAATATTTATATTGCATTAGGTTATTGAATAAATAAATAAATAAACTAAATCACAAAAGATAAAATAAATCGAAGCTGATAAAATGGTATATAACCTTTTTAGAGTATCATTTTCCCAGCCCGAAAGAAATGTGCTTCGTTAGTTCAACTAAATTTTACCTCACAAAAAAATGCCAAACAGACTCGCAGGTAACTATGATGTAACTACATCTATTGTTCATAACAAATCAGTTTACAATCAATCATTTTCTAATTATAGTGAACAAGTGGTAAACACATTATCCTAATCTATGTCGACATCAATTAAAGATCGAAACAATATTTAAATAAATTAGACCGACACTAGTAAAATGCATTATTCCTGTCTAACTATACGATTTTCAAAATCGCGGCAGTATTTAATAATTCATCGAATCGCACCGGCACAAACAATACTTCTAGGTCATGAACTGCATCATAAATTAGTCTGTTTACTTCTACTCTACAAAATAGCCACAAAATTTGCATTTACGCCTAATTACCTTCCTAACTAGTTGACTTCATCCACTCCATACCGACATAGTACCTACATCACAACTACTATTTGATTACAGATGGCTATCATGAATTTGGATCTAATTTTACGATTGCATTTACTTCAGTGTCCGAGTTTGCCTGCCGTCAGCCTTCAACGCAAACCGTACGTACTGTCGTTCGTCGATTATAAATTAGTTAGCCAGGTAATATATTTATGCCCAGTGTGCTGAGAAAGCTTTTTTAGTAGCGAGCCACTCGAAGCGAAAATAGGCGTCACGTACTTCAATCTTACCGACGGATTGTTGAAAGATGTTGATGAGCCCAATCACATGACCTCTCCTCGCATCAAAGATAATCAGAATCATTGAATAATTCGTAACGAAATATATAAAAGCCGCTTGGATTTCGGAGATAGGTTTCTTGGTAGCATAGTAGGCTCTGCATACAAATTCATTTCAACACTCATTTATCTAATCGATCTTAAGTATCGTAGCTACAAATCGTCAAACCCCTGGACCACAGAGCCCAACCGAGCCAAAGAACGTGATCTTTTCGAACATACGATTAGCTACTTTGGCTTGCGTGTGACCACTGTCTTCCAAATGTAATTACACTTACACTCCATGCCGTCCAAAACACGCAAACTAGCCGTTCGTATCTGTTTGAAAAAATGCGGTATCTTTGTCGATGGACGATGGCCTATTTGCACGAAATATCTCAGGTACAATATTCAAAAAGAACGCCTGCTAGCCACATCTTGTCATTTGCAATCACGTAGATACTGGAATTTAATACGTAACGCCAAGTATGAGTGTAATAGAAAAGGGACTATTTCGTATGCGAGCCTGGCTAATTTCGTATTCAATGCTATTCGTCGTTTCTTGCCAGTCTCGTTGTCCTAACTCGATCCGAATAGGCGAGAAAACTGCCCGTTAAAACCCAATGAATTCAATTATTCACTGAGTATAGATTCCAAACTCAACAAAAACTATTCAATGGATTACGTAGAAAGGGTGGCTATGAAAGGCTATTATATATGATTTGGCGCAATTATCGTCGAGTTAGAGTTATCAGTTTCAAGATATTTTGCCTAGTCAGATTTGACTGTGAAATGGGAAAAAGTGCATTGAATGTGAAGGAGACTTAATCATTTAATGTTGGTATACTTTGAATAGTATTATTCAAACTTGTTGACTAAGCACTAAAGCTCTGAAGAGAAAATGTCTAGGAAGTTGAAAAGTAGCCCGATTTGAAGTAGACTAATAATAATTTCATTTTAATTCAATTTTACTGGAAGATTTATCTGAAAACAGATCGTTAGATTTGTTCCTATTAGTTTTTTGCTGATTTGAGCATTTTATCTAAACACACAGTTTAAAGCTAATTTTAATCGTATATCTGAAAAATTGCAGCAGCTATTTCAAACAATTTCTGAGCAATAGGAACGCACACTAATAGAACCAATGAAAAAGAAGGAATGCCAAAACCCTTGAAAAGGGTTCTCTTCAAATTAATGCATCTGTATCTTCTCTAAAGCTAGATATGATAATTTAGCTAGATATGAAAGTTTCTTGTCGAAAATATTAGTTCTTTTTCTCTAAATGGTTGACAGAGGTGTTGGAAGCTGTAAATCTAAAATTATTGTTTATGTTACATATTTTCTGCATGGAAAAAACATCTAATTTACAAGCTTTGCATTGAAAAGTATCAAACTTCGCGAAAAGAAAATAATATTTTGCAAGCGAATTTACATTTGAAGCTTCCAAAGAGGTATTTTGAAATTTATTCAGTACACAATTGAGAGCTTCAAGGACGTTAGATTTAGTGATCAGTTTGCACTGCTAATATCTAAGAGAAGAAAATACAGTCAAACCTGTTTTTTTTTTGCGGTAGATAGAGATCACATAAAAAGCCCCACAACAAGAAACTTTTGAGTTGAACAAATAGTTTTTTACAACATATTTGCTACGTTTTTAAAAAAAAAACTCGTACTAAACTCAACACCGCACAAAATAGGACAGCACAAAAACCGGTTTGACTGTATTGGGAAAATCCTAGAGCAACTTCCAAAATTATATTTATTTTTGACTTCATCTATTTTGTGAAAATATTCCAAATCCTGTCTTATATTAAATGTAAGCTTTGAATCGGGCTCTACTTGCTTCGTTCAGAACGAAATAGTCTTGTGTTAATTTGGTTCTATCTATTTAATTATGCCTGGCGCAATACAAAACAACTTGTAGATTTTCCATTTCGATGCTCAAATTTATCTACAAATTCTCTATAATGCAAAACGTTCTCAATATAGTTATTCATTGCCTTTTCACTCTAAAATATTTGCACTTACGCCAGTTTTGAGGTTTGCAAGCAGGTTTTGATCTCTGGAAACTAAATCTGGCGAACTTGAACTCGTTAATTTAAGCCATTATATTGACGGACGAATGTGTTGGTAAATTTTTATGGTAGAATGAATTCTTTGTCTCTAAATTTAGTAATTTTAGTGTTTCGTGCATTTCTTCATTGATTTGAGAAAGTGTTCAGTCTTGTATATAAATATATTCAATAATGAGATGTTTTTTCCAAACCCTCCACTTTCGTGAAAATATCTAAAGCTTTATAGCTTTACATTTAACTTTCTTAAAGATAGTTTTATCAAATGCTGGTATAAAGTTTTACTCTCTACTTTCGTATATGTGTCAGACCTGTGACTTATCAGCAAACCCTCTGCTTTTTGATAAGGTATAATCATTGTCAAATTTTAGCAAATTTTTATTAATTTTGTAACCAAAAACTCCACCAAATTGGGCTTACAGTAAAAATTTTGAATTAATTAATTAACTGAAAATATAGCAAATGAATTTTGTTTTATACTGAAAACTGCATCAAGCATTAGGACATAAGGTTTTCATTTTGCTGAGGGTTACTTTAAGATGGCACCACAGTCGCAGGATTGCCAGCATAGTCTTCAAACTTATATTAGATTTAGTTCTATTTGAAACCAATATATTCTGATAATTTCTAGCTTGGAAGCTCTCGCGAGCCTAGATCGTTACAAATCAGGTACTTTGATGACAGATTTCCATTCTTCAAAAATTCCAATTTGACAGAATGAGAATCGCCGAAACTTTACCATTCGTTGGCGTTTTTTTCCTCAAAGGTAAAAAAAAAATCATGAGGGTCGATGGTATGAAGGATTTCCGTTTATGTGCCTGCCGCAGCTAGAAGCACTATTCATTAACCAAAAACCTTAAAGGCTGATTTTTTCTACACATCAATGTACCCTGTGAAAGTCGTAATGATCAGGTGAGAAGATCCTGTGGCAAGTTATCACAATTCGAAATTTTAGAAATTGTTTTGCTTACTTTTAGACACATAGCGCTCTCATAGGGCAAACAATTTGCAAAACATTATCATATTATTAACTTTTCCTAGTGTACTTGGCTTTTTTCAAATAACTTGTTGCTTTGTTATTTTTCAATGTTGTTTTATTACTTGAGCATCTTAAATTTTTTTTTCCTCATTTTCACTAATTCTAAACACTAACTAATATTGGAAGATTCACTTAATTGCCTCGTGAAAAATTCCTTACTTTTTTGGTCAACGTTCTTTTGTTATATATCCAACTTCCTCAATGCATTTTGGTAAAAAATAACCGGGAAGATAATATTATGATAATTTATTATGTTGTATCGTGCGAAGGCATTCGTAAGCTTCACGAGATAAAAATCGATTAACGATGATAATTAAATAATTAATTTTTCAAGATGCTATCCGCTTCCGGCGTCACTGAAGTACATCAGAGTGACTTGCGAAACCAGTAATGAACTTCGAGTGCCGTCACGTTTATCTACACACATATTCAATATCCGCTCCTCAAAATAAACATAACAATTATACACTGTGCATCATTAAATTTTCGATACATTCGACTTGATAACAAGCTCTAGAGGAAAAGGTAACAATCCTTGACAGTCACGACGAAAATAAATTCATTAAGTTTCATAACTACTAGTTTCCATTTGATTGATTCTAAATTGAAAACGACTTTCGTCTTCGCTAGATGATGAAGATTTCGTTCGGACAGAGAAAAAAACAACGACAGGGAACAGTAATTTAAGATCGGACCCGAAAATCTTCAAGTCATTAATCTGACCGACTTCCGCCCAACCGAAAGTGTTTCAAATTACAATCTTGCTGGGTCATTATCAGAAATGGAGATGAGGTTCTTGATGATAGCAGGGTTTGCTTACCTAGCTACTAACCACATCAGAGAACTAAAGAACGCGACGATGCGATGACGGCAAATGCGACGACGACGATAGTGAGTGCGGCCAAACAAACGAACCACTCAAGCAAAACCATTCCATCTATTCTCAAGATTCTCCTTCACCTTGAACTTATTCGACCGTGCTTATTATTCGCTTCCATTTTTTTGACCATCGCGAGACCGCGAACAAAATAGTAAAATACAAAAATAACACCTCTTAGGGAGCATCTGCTGCTACGTCGAAACGTAGAATTATTGGGCTTACGTTTATATTGCATTTTCGAGACGGATTTTTCTGAAAGAAAAGAATTGTGGTAGGCAGATGCCTAGGGTAAAGTATGTTGAACTGGCGGTTAGTTAAATTTCTATGGAATAATTTTCTAACCGTGACAAACCTTTGTTGTCTAGCCGACAAAATTTCTTGCCAGACAAATGTCAATGTTGACAAAATTTTAAGAAAACAAACTAGTTTAAAGAGTAGTGAGCTCCCTAAAAGCTTTCGCAGACTATCGATTTCGAAGCGTATAGAATTCAGCTTAGTTACGGTTCTGAGTGACTAAAATGCCGCGTTGATTAAAGCTGAGGCGAGCGAAAGGACATGATGGTAAAGTATTTAAATTTTAAGTGTTTATATGGTTTTTAAACACTTTTGTCAATTCACCCAATGTCACGTCTCGCTATTTGAGGCAAGTTACGTTTTTAACTGTCCATGAATCAATTATGAATGAAAAATTATGAACCACTATGAATAAATTAATAATAGGTGCGTTTTTTGCACTCTTGGGCAGGGTAAGTTAAGGTAAGCTAAGCTCTTTATGACAGAGCTTTAGGTAAGTACATTGAATACAACAACAATCACTGCCGCAGAGAAGTTATAGACACATGAAAAACGCTCTGATCTTTAATGGAATATGGTTTAAAGGATATAGATTTAAGAGGCAGTGGTAGTCACAAACACCGCCTCAGTACATGTTGTGGATTAGTCGCTGGCGGTAGATACGAATTTCTTGAAAGAAAATCATCCATTTATACTCAAATAAATCTAAAAGAACAGCCAAAATCCAGCAGATGGAAGCCAAAAAGAGGCAAGATCTCTACCAGCCACATCTAAATTCGTGACTTCATTTCATACTGGACTCCAATATAAAAAACAGCAATGGATGGCGTATCAATGTAGAGAACTGATTTTGTGTTACTACTACGCAGATTTTACTAAAACTGATGGAGACACAATTAATGAATCATTCAATTTGTAAAAAGTAAAGTAAAACATTCCCACAACAACCCTTGTACGGGTCTAGGGGTTGGAACTGGTAGAGAGCTTAATTACAATTTTTTTTAAATCATTGTGGATACAAGTGTGGAATGATTAGTTCCACGACTCACTTTACCCCTGATTTAAATCAGGTACTTAATCAGAGCTAGGTGAACTCAAAGCTTGGTGCGCGGACCCTCGTCCGAACCTGGATTCGAACCAGGGACCCCACACGCAAGAAGCCAGTGGTCTACCCACTAGGCTACTCAAGCTTATCATTCAATTTGGCAGCAGAGAAATTCTCAATCGTACCTTAACATGAACCAAAATACTTTCGATGGCCGTCTTCGGAAAAGCTGAGCGAAAAAGGACCAAAGAGCCAGTGGACCTACGATCTGGCGACCTGACCAGCCTAAATATAGCAGAACTGGAACTGCATACTTGTAAGGGGAAAATGAAAGTAGAAGTCGAGTTGAAACTATCTCAGAGCTGGAACTAAAATCTGAGCTAAATGGGAAGAAATGCCAGGAAAACCAGCTAATGGGCGAAAATAATCAAACTAAACTTTCCTGAATATAAGAGATTTTCTGCGGGTTCTTATGTTCAGAAAAAGGTTTTGAACGGTACAACAAGAAAAGTATTAGATAATAAAACCTGCGATTCACTTTTTCGGCAACATTCAAAGTAGCAGGACAACAAGAATTTTAGATTTTTTTAAACCAACAAGTAAACAGAGATACCCTCTAAAACTGAAACGTGGAGACGAGAAATTTCGATCGTTTATGAAGCAAAATAAGGCGCTTACATTACCGAAAGGTGCTTACATTAAAATATAATCAAACGATTCGCAAATAATTTTGAAATGAAGATTTAGATAATAGCGTTAAGATCGAAAAGGTGCAAGTGCAGAAGTGAGCCAATATTAATAAAATAAGCGAAAGCAGAGTCAAAAGGGAAATATTTACTGTTTTTATTGCTTAGGTCGCTGAAACTCATAAATATAGGATTAAAGATACGAGCGAGCAAAAAAAATATCGAATAAATTGTTCAAGTCTAGCTTTCGAAAATGCCGAATATGAAATAAATCAACATGTAGTTGAGAATAACTAAAAACTTGAATAGAGCAATTGAAGATGGAAAAGTCACAAGACGCCAAATATAGAACTAGCTAGAGACAAGATGGTCCGAAGTTCGGCGAAAAGTGACAGAAGAATTCACGAGCATGAGCGGAGGATCTGACGGCAGATCACAACGATTCTACATTGAACGGAGTAGTGGAAGCAAAAGACGAAAACGAAAAGTATACGAAAACGTTATTGTAGTTACAAATGAATATTTATACCTACCTCGTAAAAATGAATATGGCGCAAGCAAAATAAAATTATGGAGAAATAAGCAGAAAATATAGTATTCTTATATAGAAGTAGCAGCTAATAAGATAAAAATATTTAAACGAAAATTAAGATATCAAAGGAAAAACCACTGAATGATCAATTTCAATCAAAATCAGACAGCCCTTACTCGTATGTTGACAAGAACTTTATGTTTCTCTTTTTAACTCTGAGAAATCCAGCTATGAGTAAATTGAATTTCTCGGGGCTAAAAGGGGAGACAAAACTGATAATTATTGCACTCCATTTAGCACCCATATGGAGTTAAACATTTCCAAAACATTATCATTCGCAACTAGAAACAAAACTGTTTTTTCATTTTTTATACTTTTTTCTTTCGAATATCACATTTTCAGACAAATATAGAATAGCTGAAAATTCATTAAAACACCCGCTATCGCCAAAGGTTCACCAACACGAAAATCGAGTACACAAAAATAGAGCATGTATTTGAAACCTTCCGATAAATCTATGACTGCCATTTTAAAATATTCAAGACACTTATCTTCTACTAGATTTGCGGATTCACTGTCTATGCTACAACACTTTCCTTCACTTGAACTTACCCTTAACCGAATTCCTCATACCACTCAATGAAATGAATTCACAGTTCGCAGGAATAACATGTCATTCATCAGAATACACTCATGCAATAAAAAAAAAATATTGGAGCGAACAATCTGCAGAGCCCTTTATTAAGGACAGACCACTCATCCGGTCCTCAGTTTCAAAAACATGAATGTAAAACGCCAGAGCTACAGCCCAGCCAGCCAGTTCATGAAACCAACCAGGTAACAGCGGACAGGTAAAATAATGAACCTTCAAAAAAATCCATTATTGTCCAAGCCAAACATGCCTGAAAGTCTTCAATTCTAAGCGATATTTCTTGTGTGCATCTTTCCAGCAGACCAAATGTTGAGACATAGGTGAGAACGGCATTGAGTTTTGAAGAAATAAAATAGGCAAGACAGATTTCAACAAAATCCCGTCTACAAATTTCGCATACGAGTACTTCAAGCAATTTATGAGGATCTATAGATGTATGAATGAATCTTAAAATATTTTTTCTATTTCGTTATAGCCAGCGAGCCGCCGAAGATCCTTCTACTCGCTTCTCCCCTGCATATTTACCTTGGCATCGTCATTTGCAACATTCCTTTCAGACCATCTTGTCGTTGCAGCAGTGAATCAAGGTGAGCGTGGGTTTCACCTGCTTGTCTCAGAACGCTTCGGGGAGACGTGTGCGACCACATATGGATGCAGTCAACCAGGTATGTTCTTCATTTGGTTTGGGCTCTTGTGCACGCGGCAAAGAATAACTTCTCAATGGAACAAGAATTACGAACGGAATGGGCGTTGAATGGAATGCATTCGTTGTGTGAATTATAAAAAGGCTCTGCGAGAGCCTATCTTGATTGGGATTTGTTTTTATTTGTTTTCGGGACGCTGGATCGTAACATAGACTTTTGCGCATGCCTTTCGTCAAATGGCGCAAGAATTCAAAAGTAATTTCGTCGATAATCGATTTCAGCTCATCAACTGACTTGATGGATTGTTAACGATTATGTCTGCGTAGGGAAAGATGGGTCCTGAATTGTTGGGACTGGTATGGATTGGCGTGTGGTCCGAACGTGTTTCCGAGGCGAAGAAAAAAATAGATGACGCAGGTTGATATTCAGTATGACAAATTATTACGTATATAGAAACATTGAATATTTTTCGTGTTTCATTTCATACTACTCTATCAAGAGCTGGATAGGATAGTAGCATTGAAAACAACAACTGAGAAAGGAGTATTGGTAGAGGTGCCAAAATCATTTCGATTCTATGCTATGTTGTAAAATTTTCAGCCCATCTTGAACACTTAACACTCAACAATTTCAATCTACTATATATCTTCAACAAAGCATTGATGATTCTCAACTTATCTCATAAATATAAAATGTCTTACGCGGCATTAAAAATGTCTTGCGTCTCACAATCACAAATGACTAACACCTTTTGTACAATTCATCATCATTGCAGTCATAAAGTTGAATTACACACGTGTGTAGGAAAACTCTCGATTTCAACCAAGAGTTGTATTCAAAGTTAAAGTTCGTTGATAACGAAATGAGAAAAGTTCGAAGGATGTGTGAAAATCATCTAGGAAGGAAAGTACAAAAATCCATATGAATTTGTGATTAAAGTCGGTGATGATGAGAAGAACTGAGATTTTAATGAATAAGTGTAGGCACATTTTAACAGACTGGATCATAATAAATAAATAAATAAATAAATAGAAGAAGTGTGGCAGTTGGAAAAGTTATCTGATTGATAGTTTTGTCTTTGTTGGTGAACGCAATATGTTACTGGATATTTTTCAAAGGAGGTTTGTATTTAATCTTTTTCTTGAAAAGTTTATTTAAATGCCATACCTTTTTTAAGATGCGAAAACAGCGCTCTCCATTTCTTATTTTTACCCTGACAGATTGTAGTTCGAACACTACTGATCAAAAAAGAAGCTCTCTATTTTATTTTCTTATCTCTTTATCTTTTCCAAAACCACCTCTGTTTGTTTCATTTATGATAAGTGCAATATCTGGAGCTATTTATGATAAGTGCAATGTAGGGATCATGCATTTGATTGGCAATTTACGTGCAGATGACCCAAGTCTGTAGAGTTGGCCTATAGAGCTGACACTTTCAGCGTTGAGCTTCAGCATTTCAATAGTATAACTATTTTACAATAACCTTTAAAATGGATTTGTGTTCAGTAGGACGGAAACTTTGTCTGTAGCCAAAGTATAGTTGATAGACCGTGTGGTCTGAGTATCGCTGTTTGTCAGGGGTGAGTTTTATCAGCTTCACGTCAGTGAATGGAATCTCTAGCTCTCGCATGTTTTCCTTAAGTAGTGGCAGCGATCGATCTACACGTGGTTCATCTGGTTATATGAAGGTGGACTTATTCTCTAAGTGGGAACTTGGTACTCGCAATGACCAGGTTCTTCGATGCTGCTAGTTCAATTACTCTCATGCAAGCTTTGGGTGCCTGCAAAATACCTGAATACCAGTTCTCGACCTACTTTGGCGTTAAAATCTTCAAGGATGATTTTTACATCATCGTTTGGGCAGGCATTGAGAATCCGGTCGATCTGTTCATAATATGATTCTTTTTTGCCGTAAGTAGATTCTTCTGAAGGTGAGAGAACGTTTATAAAGCTGATGTTTGCAAATAACCTCGAACGTGAAGGATGCATAGCCTTTTATTGATAGCGTTAAAGTCGATGTTGGTAAACTTAATTGGCTGACGAGGAAGCCTACCCCGAGCACATGGTGTTTGGATGACAGCTTAAGTATAAGACATATTCTTTCTTCTGTAAAACTCTATTCCCTATCCATCTGATATCTTGTACTACTCTTATATCAGCCTTAGATTAAGACGGGGTATTGGCTAGCTACTGAGCAGCTCGAGCTCAGTAAAGCGATCTAACTTTCCGTGAGAAAGTTTTCAAATCGTTTAGTCGTTTCCGTTTGCGTGGTCGTCGTTATGGTACCAATCCGGTTCCGATGTTTGCTGATGGTTTCGGAACAACCGCTTCAGAAATTATTTTACGGGAGAGATATTCTGTCTCTCGCCAACCTTACTTAACTTAGCCTCAACCGCGAGGATGTTAAGTTCAAGCTTCCATTAGCCGACATAGTTATGGCACGTGGATATATTAATATACTACATATTGTTCTTTCTATTCAACTGATGGCTCCGCTGCATTTCATGAAATTTTATTTTAGCACTCAACGCATGTGAGAAACAGTTTTTTATTTGAGTTGCCGCTAATGGAAATGCTGATCACTTTATTTTCCACTAATAAAAGTTATCAAGATACTGAGAAATTAGGGTCCCAATCAGAGCACACTAACTCTCACACACTTAAAATTATTCTAGTGGAGTTTGCATACAAGACGTACTTATTCCTTCAGTCGAAGAAGTCAGGTATTTTGTTAAGCAACTATATCAAAAAATCAATTTAAAACCCACTGTTAATCGAAACTCGACAACCGAAACTTAAAGTTGTCAGCTTCCAATAGTTTATCAAAACGCTTTCTTCACTTTTTCTCAACTCAAAAATATATCTAGCCATATTTTACCCAGAATAGCCCGATTTAGCTTCAAAAAGTGACAAGAACTCCGAAGTCAAACAGAGATGGCTGAAAAAGATGATCGAAGATCACCAAATGACTTAATAGATCACCAAATGACAAATTACCAAAAATATTTCATTAGTTTTGAGTATAAAAGGCTGCACGGGCCTAAATTTAGAACAAAAAAAAAATTTTTTTACGATTTGGGAAACATTTTTTTGATTGAAAAAACGCGAAAAACTGGATAATCAATGTTCAAAAGTGTGTCGCTTTGGGGCTCTAAATTTAGGCCCGTGCAGTCCTTTATACTCAAAACTAATGAAATATTTTTGGTAGTTTGTTCACAGAAGCTTATTTTGTCCTACCAACCTCTGAAACCTTTGCTTGGCTTTTGATATATCAAATAAACCTGATTTTGGACACATCTAGCTGAAATCGATACATCTGGTGAGTTCTCTCCCTACTAAATTTATTTCAGCGCGTGCTGATTTCCGTCAATAAGGGGGAAAGTTAATTTGAATTTACTGTCATTCGAAATTTGTTCCAAAATTGTGGACATTTTCACATAAGGAAAATGTGTCGTGCACAAAAAACAAGAAAATATTCATGCATGTTTGTTCAACTTTTACTATTTTCAGCTAAATTAATCGTCCATATAAATTTGAATATCTCCCGCTTAAATTCTAAATCACTGTGGCCTGTGCAAATGACTCACCCGCTTTCGTTGTCAGCTCGAAAGCTACTTGATTTTGAGAATGCAGTACGAACGTTTTACAAGATGTTTTTTTTCAAAATTAAATACTATTTTGTTTGTATGAGAAAGACACAAATTATAACAACAAGTAAAATGTTCTCCAGATATTTCAACCACATATATTTAATTGGCAATTAGATTTATGTAGATTTAGATAAATTTAAATAAGTTGCCGTTTGTTCCCTTGTTTATTTTTTAGCATTTGCCTGAATGTTTTTATCAACAATCCTCCCTCTTTTTGTAAAATACTGACCTGGCCTGGTTTGAAAAATATCTAGTTTAATTACCCAAACAACATGAAATGTATTGCTTTTCAGGAAATGTATTGCTTTTCAGGAACTTTCATGATTGCTAGCAATTTGCATAGCAACTCTTTTGGCTCTGTACTGGAACTTACGGCACATAAATATGTAAAAACATGTAGTACAGCAAATATTCTAATAATCAGACTAGGAAGTGTAAACCTCTGATGAAACATAAATGTATGCATGATTATGTGATAAACATTAGGAAATCGGCTTGTTCTCTACTTCCATCCTCCTGAACCTACCACGAAAACAACCTCTGTCGTCACAAACGACCCAAGAATAATATCTGTCTGGCGAAAACTAGCGACGACTGCTGTGTGCTCGATTCAGTTGCTTAATTTTCCAGAATAATTGACAGCATTAAAGACGAAAATTGGGATACGCTCTGATTAGGTTCGTGAGTTAGGCAGGAAGTTTTGGTTATTGGGAAATCTTCTGTCGGCGTCATCTATAGCAAAACTCAATGTCGGCATGGGCATAGGCATCTTCGTCGATGTTGGTGGCGTTGACTTTAATAACCTGAGTGCCACCGAAAATCACGAATGGATCTCAAAAGCATTCGCCCGAAACGAATCAAGTTTTCCAGACCAATTAGATCCGCTTATTCGTTTACGACGTAAATCCGAAAAGATCAAAGTCAACTTGCAAAAGTCTTAACTTGGCCAATAAAAAGCATTAAACAGTGTGTATATTATTTGGCCCGAGAGCAATTCGCGTTGATTTTACTCACATAACTTTCCAATTTCCTTGTAGGTGGTTAAATACATCAGGCTATTAAAGGCTAGTTACCTTGGTCTGGTTGTTATGCCTAGTATTTGCGTTGAAAATAATTTCGAAGTTAACGATTTCATGCTCATGCTACATTCTTTTTTCTTTTTTTTGAAGAAAACAAAAACCATTAAAGCAGAAGATTTTTCAGAATAATTGTTTACGAGCTGTTTATTTCATATTGACCTTTATTTTTCGATTGGCATATGTATGCTCATTATTGATTGATCTTAGATGCTGCTGCAATGCAATTAGTGAGTATATTTTACTGAATCAAACAATTCATACCGGCTTTGTTATTTTCGCTTCTAAAATTGCATGAAAATTTTGCATAAAAAACTGCGCGAAATAGTATGAAAAAAAGTTGCAACACATATTGTTTACATGGTAAAAATTGAAAGTTGCACGTTGCATCGGAATCGGATGAGAAGTTGCATCAGAAATTTCATGAAAAGATGTATGAAAATTAAATGAAAAGTTGTATATGAAATCATCGATTGTGTATGAAATAATACACAAAAGTTGCAGAAAATCAAAAGTTGAAAGAACATTTCAATTATTTTGAGCATAAGCGCGTGAATGATCTAAAAAACTTTGATCTAAAAATCAATGTATGATTTATTGCATGAATGAATAAAAATTAGTGAAAAGTCGTGATAAACGTTGCCGAGAAAAATGCGTGATCAAATTTATTTTAAAATGTATATATACACACATACATGGAAAACTGCATGAACCGCTACATGATATGGTGCACAGAGTATTCCATGTTCCGAAAAAAAAACTACGTGTAAATCTGCATACAAATTATATGAAAAGTTGCGTGAAAAATTATATGATATATTGCTTTGCATTATTTTCATTATTATATTAAGCATGAAAAAAAATATATAAAATAACAAAAAAATAAATGCGCAGTTCCAGAAGAAAATTAATGGAAAGAGAACGAGAGAAAGTTCATTAAGGTGTAAAAAAAAAATGTAATTCTTCACAAAAATTAAATGAAAGCCCCGTATTAAGTGAAGCATGACAAGAGGCTTGTTAAATAACATGAATAATTGGATGAAAAATTTCATGGGAGATTCATGAAAAATGACATTAAAAGTGCACGGAAACCCATACGAAACACTGCATTACTGATGTATGGTAAATTGCATCATCGCATGAAAATTTCATCAAAAGTTACAGGAGAGTTCCAAGAAGTTGCATCTTAATGCGCTTTAAAAACTGCATAAGAAATTTCATGAAGACGCATCATATAAAAAATTCATAAAAACTTGCATTATAATTTGGATACCGCGTGAAAAGTTACAAGAAAATGTACATGAATCGTTAGATAACAGCTGTATCAAAAATGACGAAAGTATCATGCGACACCACATGTTTAGTGCCGTGAGCGATTGCATGAGAAGTTACATTAAAAATTGCATCAAATCATGCACATTTTTTGGCGTGAATAGTTCAGCTGCCAACCGCATGAAAAATTTCCAGTGCTCAATTGCATGGGAAGTTGCAAGAAGGTTGTTTGAAAAGATGTAAGAAAAATGGCATGAGAAATTTAATAGAAAACCATATGCATTTTGCGTGTCAAATTCCAGCATGAATAGGGAAAAAAAATGTTTAGGAATATCTGCGTGAACCATTGCAAGAACCACATTTTTGTTACTATGTGTCAATTTTCAGGGCAGATAATTCCTCAGAGCATACTTTTAGTCCTCTACAGTGTATCTATTGTGGACAAAATTAAACAGCACTTTTTATACAGGAGAAAATCTTTGCCGTTTGGCATAAAAGGCCGCTTACCACCGACGTACAATTTTCTGTTTTCGAACTATTTATATTCGTAAACACAATCGTGTTGGGTTCATTTGAGGAATCAAAGTGTTGACAAATACAAAACTATTATTTAGAGATACATCAATTTGAAACTGTATCAGTATCATATAGATATATAGAGCATGCAAATCCAAAAAAAATTCAGCTCTGTTTCCACCTGATTTGCATATTAGGCTTTAATGAGTTTTTTCTTTTTTAAACTTTCAATTTAAGCAAAGCAAACATTCAGCTCGAAATTTAACATCTATCCATATGCATATGTCGCTTTGTCAACACTATAAGAACATGCGAACGTAACAAAGAGTGAGCGATTGTATCTGCCAGGTGATTATGATGTTCATAGACAGCACCGTTATTCGATGCAGAAGGAAATGCAAGTAGCTACGCAAATACGTATACATACCTGTCCGCTTACTTTGACGCTTCTATCGACGACAGATGCGCATATCGGTCTAGTGTTCATGGTATTTGATAAGGTCGCTAATAAAACGCTTATATGACAATTTCGACGAGCATACTGCAAGCTCTTTCACATTGGAGAAAATACTTAATTTAGCGATGATGTGTTACCTTCATAGGTAAATAGTTTTTTGTTATTATACATACGTAAAATATGAAAAGTCACTTTTGCCATGATGTGATCAAATCATCAACAATGACCGATTAAAGTAAATGACATGAAGTATAAGAGTCTATTTCTTCTTAATAATAAATCTTTAATGGATGTATATTTTATAGCATTGGTTTGGGTTCGGCACCTGATAATCATGGGCACCGAACGTAAGCATTGATAGTAGCTATATTTCAATGAATTTCATATCAACGAACGCCGAAAAATTAGATTTCAATTACTAAGACCACGGCTGCTTTTTCACACGAACTCCAAGAACACCTGACATGAATTTCACAATGATGACGTTGTAAAATATTTTCCCAAGAAAATTGATCATCCTCTCTCGAAACTGAATTATAATATGGTTAACTTAAAGATAAGAGTCCACAATAAAATACCATATTTAATTACTAGTTAGGGTTAACAAAGGATAATTGTTATTTTTGAAGGATTTTGGGCAGGTAGCGTTTTAAAATCGGGTTAATAGGTTAAAGGATTATATGATACCTGAATTAAAGGTACGCATTATTTTAAAAGTTCATCGCTTAAAAGTAAATACTTGTAAAGCAATGCTATCAATATAGGACAGAACATTATTTCGTAAAGTTCGAATTATTTTCGCAAAAAGAGTATTCTATACCGAACATGTTTTCTATTGCAAACTTTGTGGACAATACAGGTCGGCTACTCCAGACACCATTACAATGTCCGACCGGTATCAATCAAGAATATCCTGATGTAATTGAGCCGCAGGGATACAATAACTTGAACAGCACCAATATTATTTCGCCAGATCCGATAACGAAAAAACGTTTGAGGACATCGTTCACAACTGCTCAGTCGGTAGAATTGGAGCGAGAATTTCAGAAAGATCAATTTTTGAATCGCGCACGTCGCCTTGCTATTTGTGTTAAACTAAATCTAGAGGAGTCACCAGTGAAAGTTTGGTTTCAAAATCGACGCACTAAGGCCAAGAAGGAAGGTATGTTCGGGCCAGGCTCCGATGAATTCGCGACAATAAAACGCGAGCCTGAGTTCATACCGCCCATGGAGCAACAAAGAACCGATCATCTGAATGGGGACGTTTCACCAGTTAATACAGCAGAGTACTCACAGTTTAAACCTACGCCATCAGTAACAGACGCCAATACTTCTCCAAATGCGCCCTCAGGATATAAGCAGCAGTGCCAATGGAATGTTCCCGCTCCCAATAAGGTTAGCTATGGCACCGTTGGAGAAACTGGATGTAATGGGCATGTAGCCAGCGATGATTGCATATCATCAAAAGATGATGACATCTATCAACTATCGAGTGATGCTTCCGAATTTGTGAAATTAATTACATTTGGTTTGTATCACTTTTGAGTGAACTTTACTTATACTGGAGTTTATCTTTTCTGTAATTTTTATGTTAGACATTTACCACTTTTCTTGCATTTCAAATACTTTTCATTGTTTACTATTGTCTTTTATTCTTGCACAATAAATATTTTTTGCTACAACTGTTTTTCTTTTCATTCTTGTTGATATAAGTGGATATGACTTTTATTATGACAACTGCATAGGAATTGATGGGGGCAGAATGACTTTGAGAGTTGCTGCCAGGGTAGCCATTTCGATAACTGAGTAGTTCGACAGAAAGAATCGCACCTAATATAAGCAGTCGGTCGAATATGTACTGAGAAACCAGCTGAGGAATTTAAGCTTTTGCTCACTATACAACAGAATATGCTCGAAATTTAAAAAAAATTAACTTAGAAGTATTTATTTGTGCTGTGAAAAATGTCCAAAATTGTTTTTTTTTATATGCAAATAGCAAAATGGAAACAATGTAGTAGAAATTGCCTACTGGGTATGATATTTTTTCAAGGATATATATGTAGTAGATCTATCACACATGTAGTAAAGTGGCATCGATAGAAAGTTAAGGCATACAAAAAAGTTGAGGTTTGCTGCCCAAAAGGTTTTACAATTTGATATTATTCATATCTTATTTCTATCGTAAGTTGCGTATCATAAGAAGATATGTTGACACGAAAATTATAAAAACGCCACGTGTATCAATTTTAGAAGAACATGGTCTTGCCAGTCCTCAGGTATTTGTCGAAAACATAGTTTCTTCCCAAGGGAAATTGATTTCTCTTATCTTCGTTTAAGAGAACGATTCTCCAATGGATATTTGGCTTCCGAAATGGACGATCCCACCGCCTGTACGACCGCAAAATATCGTAACTATTTTTGTGTGGTGTTTTACAAAATAGTCACTTGGGACCTCTTTTGTTTAATATTTTCATATCGGATCTTTCTGAAATTTTATCAGATATTCCTCATGTTTTTTATGCAGATGATCAGAAAATATACCTCAAAATCAAACCGAAATCAGATTCAGTTTTTCTTCAATCTGCACTGCTATCTCTGGAGCAGTGGTGGAAACAAAATAATGTTGACATTAATGTCAGTAAATGTCAAGCAACTACCTTCTCCCGCAAAACCAGTAATATTAATTTTTTATAGTTACTTCAATAATATTTGAATAAATACTGCTGATAGTGTCATCGACCCCGTGGATACTTTGAATAAAAAGCTGCATTTTAATTTACACAATGACAAAGTCTTCAGCAGGATCAATAAGCAGCTTGGATCCATTGTACGCAGGAAGTCTTTATACATAGCTCTAGTTCTAGTCACGACCATTTCTATAGGCTCAAATCAGTGGAGAAGCAGTTCATGCTCTTGAAAAAAATGTAAAATCCAAACGAATTAGATAATTTACCTTCATACATACCAAACTTAGCAAGGATTATCTATCTATAAGCTATTTTTTTTAAAAAAAAAGTTTAACGAAATCCAAAGATCCAACTTTGTGAAATTCAACTTTCAAAAATTTAAATATATTTTTTTATCCAAAAATGCATTTCAAAATCTCTTTAAATGAAGTATAAATTTTAGAGCTTTGTTTACTTTATTTTAACTTTTCAGTACCGGGTAATGGGATTCGAAATATCGCATACCTGTCAAAAAGACAAATTTCTAAAGCCCTCGGGCACGTTAACCAGACTTTATACTATAAAAACATTTTGTACCTGAATCGAGGACATACTCGTATATACATAGGTATAACATAACCAAATATGACTAAAATTGGAAACATTAAAAATGTTTACTTGTTCGCTTCAAGTGGTATGCCCCGTATTTAAATTGTTAAATATTAATTGTAAGTGTTTTTTGTACACCTTGTTGGTTGAAATAAATAAATTACAAAATCTAAATGAATTTTAATTTTCTTTGAGCACTCCCAAATAGAGCCAAGTTTTTAAGGTTTAAAGTTTGAAAAGTTGAATCTTTTGCTAAATTTTATTATTATTAATTGAGACTTTCATGAAATTCTTTCTAAATCTATTCTCTATATCGACAACACAAAATCAAATTTCATATGTATCTAACTATCTGTGGCACTTTATGCATGTATAGTTTGTGCATTTATTGTTTGTCACTCCAACTGATGACTATCATAAATTCATCGCACATAGGCGGAAAACTCCAGAGGGAATGTGACTAGAGATAAGGTACAAATAAATGCACATGTATGTACATACATATGATACCTACTTCATAGATAAAAAGCCTTGACATGGCAGTAGATAGCGCTGGTTAATTGGTCCTCCATTATTCATAGTGATAATTTGCAGCACACACTCATATGCATGCATTTACTTTCAGTACTTCGTTATACTACTTAGGCTTTGACGTTGACTAGCAAAGTACAAACTCCATCGTCACTTGCTTTGACATCAGCCAGTACTGTGAATGAAATTTTCAATTTTCGTTGAATGGAGAAGAAGAACTTTACAATTGGCATTTCGGTTGGTTAGGTAAAATGAATTTCATATCATCATGCTTCCTTGCTAATGTTAGCAGACATATTGTACATCTCACAAAAATTAAATGAAAGTACCACGACACAGATTAGGGTTAAATAGAACGTAGTAAATTCAGGAAAGAAATGAGGTATTTGATGGAACGGGAGCATGAATAGCAACCTATGGTAGACAGACAGGTTCACTCTTATACATGTGGTACTGATGAGAAGTGAATAATGGAAAACGTTGTTTGTAAATTTGATGGTGACACTTAGCATCAGTATGTTCTGATCCTTTATAGGCTTATTCGCACGAAGTTAAAAGTTTCGCAAGAGGATAAATTTGAAAAATTTAGCGAATTGACTGGAAAAAAGTTAGTTTTCAATTTTACTTTGCTCTTCTCTTTTTGTAAATTGACATGCAAATATCACGCAAAGTTTCTTCAAATTGACAGCGAGATTATGCAAATAGTTTCAAACAAATTAAGAGCAGGTTACAGAGGTCATTTTATGCATTTCGTTAACCGGTCCACAAAGTCAAACAATTTTGAGTGATTTGGCAGCAATATTTTTTAACTATTGTCCAATATATTTTTATTGGCCTGAGCTCTGGAGCACTGTGTGGGTTCCTCAGATTTTCAACAAAATTCACATTGTTGACCTTATACCATTTTATTGTTCTTTGAGCATTATGAGTAGTAGCCCAATCAGGCCAAATTAATGTAGACCCACAATGGTCATTTAAAATTGGCAGCACTCTTTTCTGCAGGCATTTGGTCATGTACAATTTGGCATTGATTTTCCCTTCTGTGAAAAACGGCAGAGTTTTCGTTCCACATTGACATATGACTTGCCAAACTCACATCTTGGGCCCGAATTTGTCTACACAAATTGTTTTGACCGCATCGCCGACATTCTCTTTATTTGATTTTTTTATTTGATAATTTTGAGATGAAATTTTATGAAATGAGTTTTCAAAATAAAATCGTAACGCAACTATGTGTGTATTCACTTGCAAATCGTTGCTTGGAAAATTAATAATGGACCCCTAAAGATAATCAAAAGGTCCTTGTTTCCAATGTTGACCATGATTGAAATCCCCTGAAAAAAACCTGACAAGAACAATTGAAATACTCTGAAAAGAATTGAAACGCTCTTAATAGTGGACTTGGGAATTCTTATTTTACGTCTGAATTCTCGAACTCAGATACATCAATTCTAAGATACTTTTATGTACTCCCAGAATTAAGTAAAAATTTATTTTAGGAAAATCCTAGACTTTACGAGTAAAAAAGAAACCTTTATGGTTCAAATATTTGTAAAATTTTCGGAAAGGGATGTAATTGTTATTTCATTTTAAAGATTGATTTTCGCCATTATACGTGAAAAACAAGATCGTTTAAATATCTTCTACGGGTATTCTTGCATGACTCAATCCTTTTGAGGTAGTTTTCAACGACTTTCCGGCACATTTCGGGCAATATCGTGGCCATGACTCCACGAAAGTTGGTTTTCAGTTCGTCCAGAGTTTGGGGATTTTTCGCATAAACACAATCTTTCGCGTACCCCCACAAAAAGAAATCGAGAGGCGTTGAATCGCAGGATCTTGGGGGCCAATTTGCATCAGCCAATCACGAAAGTACACATTTTTCACAAATTTTTTACGCATAGCACAACTTAACGTGTTTTTTTAACATAGACCTTCAACTAAATAAATGAAAGATGGACGTGTATCTTTGACAGATGTCGGTTTGCAGGGTTTTACTTACTCAAGCACGAAATGGATAAAATGGATAAATAGTTTCAGGCGCCTGATAATGGGAAATTTTACGAAATATGTAGAGCTGATTTTATTAAAGAGCTGCTGCCTCATTCATCAAAGTAAGAATTTAATTTCATCAAATAATCGTTCAAGTGCTTTAAGCGAATCTTGGCTGAACGCGAATAAAAGTGTATCACTTACATACTAGAAACAATTTTATTGAGAGGTTCGAGTAACTCTCTGGGTAGAGCGTTCGATTCTAACGTATGATTCCCCTGGTTCAAATCCAGCTGTGTTCAAACAGCGCACTTTGAGTTAACCAATTCCGAATAGGTCCTTGAGTTAAAACAAAACGAAAAAAGTTGTGAAACATTTCACTCGTCATGTGTGTACATTGTTTGTGAATGAAGCCTCTACTAACATCAATCCTTCGACCTGATAAAGATTGCAGACTTTAATATAAAAACTATTAAATGAAAACAAAGCGGTCAACTGTGAACCCGGCGATAGAACATTGTAACACACTGATGTCACAAGTCATGTCAAAGAATTCACTGCATTAAAACTAACGTAGGAATTTTTATAAGGCGGCAAAGTAGCGGCAAATTATATGAAAACAAATATTATTTTTTTATTATCATAGAAAAAATTATGGCAAATTTAGTTTAGTTAGACCACATGCACTGAGAAACTTACATATTACACAAATCATTTTACAGTCAGATGCCTAAAATTTAACAAAATGGACTGAAATAAATATCTACATAGATCGTAACTAGTAATAAAAATATTGATGCCCCTGTTATCACTCCACTGTTACACTCGTCCGTGGTACATGTCCAGCAACATCCCTTCACACTATAGCAATAATTGCGATCCGTGGTGCAGCCACGATTCACCGTAATTTTGTCCCGAGCATCTGAAATTAATAACTTAAAGTTGCTTTACCAAACACTTTCAGTAGATGTGAGGGACTGAAAATTGATCCTTGCCCGGGTAATGAACCAAAAAATAAATTCATACCCATCACTTCTTCGTAGAAGCAAATAAAATGAAATCTGCTGTCTGAAGATTTCGAAATCCCACTGTCACCTAGCAGAACATTAGCGGTAGTAGTTGAAGATGAAGATGAAACAGTAGTGGTATTTAGAACTGGAGGAATTGGAGGGGCTGTAGGTGGGTAAACTGGTCGTCTGGTAGTTGTGGTTGTCATAGCCTCGGTTGTTGTTGCTTCGGTTGAGGTTGTTGGTGCTGTTGCCTCTTCATAACAGGTTTGTAAATGAACGTATAATATCCTGGCACAATCCTTACATTGATAGCATTGAAAATTTCCATCAACTGAAAATTATTAGCACAACCGAATAAACTTTAACTCTAAGTCTCAATCGAGGGATTTGTTACCCGAATGAACTTGTTGTACGCAAGCACCTAGTACTACAAAAAGCCAGGTTTTCAAAACCGTCCAAATGAAACTGCGTATTGTAAACTACTGAATCAAACCTTGAATAATATATCAAATTGATGAACAAATATTGTAATTCCAGAAGAATCGCTATTAGTATGAAGACTGCACTGTAAATGTATCTCTGGGATTATATGATGGCATATTGATTAGAAACATAATTTTACGACCTCTATTTATTTAGATAACAGTTATATTCCATACCATTGATTAATTCTGGTTAAACTCAAGCCATATGTTCGATTCACGGTAAACTAATTATATATAATATTATATAGAAGCGAGCAGCTTTATTTGCTGTTAGAAGTTGAGGAAAATTGAGGAAAAGTTATCCCAAATGAAATTCATACGAGTTGATTAAAAATTAGCTTTGAGTCGTATCAAAATCTTAAATTCAAAGCAAACATTTACTGAAATTCAACATTCAAACCATTCTAACTGCTGACAATAAGCTAATTGTCATGAAAAGTCTGCAAAAACGGCTGCTATTATTCTCAACACTCCTACCAATAGGTGGTTGCAACAAATTTTTACTGCATTCAATAAACTTTCTTTCATTTAATGCAGCGTACACGTCAAAACGTAAAATGTTTCCACTGAGGAGAAGAGTAAAAATAATGAACTATTGTCATACAAACAACACGACCTCATATTCTAATGATTAGAAAAAGCAAAAGTCATTTTCAGCCGGACACATAAAACTTCGGTAGCGTAAATCCCTGCAAGCAAGCAGCTTATGATGAACCAACGCCCTGAGTCCATTAATATGCCTTCTGGCAGTACTCCATTCAAAAAATCTGCATGTACATAAACTTTAGCACTGCTGTTACTGCTATTGCAGTAAGCAACTGTTCATAAATATTAACGATCTCACTAATAAATAAAGTGTTGTATTGGAGTGCAATGGCGTCACAGGAGAGCCAGCACAAACGTACATAGTCCAAAATAACTACAATGAAACAGGTCCTGGCCTTTCTGTTTCTTCTCGTCATCAAAATGACTTGATGATGTGATAAAATTGGGTCCGCTCTACAACCAGCTTCAAGTTACGATTATTACAGATAGCCAAAGAGTTTTATGGGGACCGGTCAACATCCGTTTTTCAATGAACCTATTTGAATGGAAACAGGACTACTGTTCCGTTTGAAATATTTACAGACCGGTCGGGAAAATCGTTGATCGTAAAGCATAGACGTGTCAGAGACTTTGCCTGCTAGAAAGTTACATGGTGCATACCTGCGATACAAGTCTTTGTGTAGTCCTGCAATACAAGTTTATTGAAGAGCATTTTATCATTATTCAGGGGTCCAATATCTTATTTCGAAGTACGAAAACAGAAATTCAAAAGCTATGCAAGCACTATGACTAATGTTCGACGAGGTTTGGTTACGGTGACGATCCAATTGGAATTCGATAGCATCTGCTATCTGATGAATTTCTATTTAATTTTATACCGGTGAACAGTTTCAGAAATCTCTAACATTGCCAGATTAACCGAAATTGCTTAGAACCACTGCTTTTGTACTCGTAGCTATTCCCACAATTCAGAATATGTTTACTGCATCATAATTGGAATTTATGGAGTGATATTAGCCAGTTTCTTAGCTGTAACCAATGTTCCATATCCTTTCTCTATCCCGGTATGCCCAAACGAATTGTTTAGCGTTAACGGGCCAAGCAGGCCATAGAACATAGCTCTAATGTCGTTCGGAACGAGTCTTTAGAATCCATTTTCCATGCATTACTTTTCCAGAGACTAGTGATTTAAAGTACGACGAAAGCGAGAAGGAACAAAACTGTGCATACAGTATAACTAAACCTATGTGAATCAATACCTTTAGTCTACTATATAGTAGCGATCTGGTACTGGTTGGAATTGCAAGGAGAAAATTTAGCGGAAAATTCAAATAAGTAGGAGTATTGAACTTTATAACGAAATAAGTACATTTGCTTCAGTTCTTAGAAAAAAATAGCAAAAGATTCACTTTGCATGCACTTTGCACTTCACAAAATAGCAAAAGATTCACGAAAATATGAAAATCATATACTTGATGGAGCCAGCCATCAGACCATCCCAAAACTCACAGGACTGATTGATGTTACCATAAATAAGCAATGGTTGATCTTTGATGCATATGGAGCTGGTAACTAAGCCAGACATCATCAAATCATCGAGTTTGCTTGAAGACTCGTAGATTCGTTGCTTTTGCATTTGGCGCTTTCCGTTTCCTTAGCTAGTGGAAGGGGTAGGTGGATTCCGTACCAATTAGATGTCCAAATTATGTCTTCTGCAATCGTCGTCTCGGAGATGTTAGCGTAATATTAAGTTGAGCTCCTTATTGATACTAGCTATCGTTTACCGTTGAAAACTGTAAGGTAGTTTTTATTCATTTCGGATGCGTATTTGTGTATTATCTGAGGAAGTGATGTACGAATCTGGACGACAGCCAGCTATCATAACTCTTCCTTTATTCGGATCTTTTGCTCTCCGATATTGGTTAATTCTTCTACGTGAATTTATTTATTTATTTACTGTCCTAATCAACGGAACAAATCCATTTATAGATTAGACAAGAAGAAAAAAATTCAAAAATAATAGATATGTATATATATACATATATATATAATATATATATATATACATATATATATATATATATATATATATATATATATATATATATATATATATATATATATATATATATATATATATAAAATCTAGCGCATCAAAACAGCTAGAAATCTGATTTTCGAAGAAATATTCTTTGAGTGAATGTGATGTGGAAAGACGTAATACACTTTTTTGTAGAATCATATCAACCATTTCTTACCCAAAACAACAAAAACCATTTCTCGACAGCATCTCCTATAACATAAATGATGAAAATGTTCAGCGCTGGCAGCACTTGCTAAAATCAACCTGTTCTTTGAATCTCGTTTTCATCCGAGTATTTCATTGAAAGTTTCAGCGATTAAGCGATGTTTGAGGCTGCCATCCGGAAAATTTTCCAATCTCAGAAAGTTTAAACATTGTTTTCTTATTTTTATTATAAATGCTTTGCATTTAAATATATAATAAAAGGTTCAAGTGGTTCAATATTTACGAAAATGTCTGGTGCTGGCAACACTGTGTTAGCAGCATAACTAAAAGTATGCCAAATCTGCTTAACGTTAAGTTAAACCCACCCTGTGAATTTCGTTTCGATTGAATGTTTGCGCTAGAAGTTATAAGGGTGAGAATAATTTTAAGGCTGCCATAAGCAATTTTTTTTCAAATTTTCGAAACCTCAAAATTTCCTGTAAATTTTCAGTCCAGGATCGTTCATATTTGTAAATTCAATGGCAAAATTGCTTAGTAAAGAGCTACCAAAAACTACAAAAAGTACCATAGCTAGTAGCCCTTTCATGATTTTTCTACGAAATTCCTACTGAATTTGGCTTACAATAATTTCCGTTTACTACATGAATTTCGTTTTGATTTCATGACTGCATCGGATGTTATATTGAAAACAGCTTTATTTTGCTTAGCAAATTTACAAGATTTAGGTGACAAAAATTTTCATAGCTGGCAGATTTATCAGATTTTTTCGACCAAATTACTGTCCGAATGTCGTCAAAATTTGTTAGCTGAATCGGAAGTTATAGGTTAAATAGCAGTTTTTTTTCGTATTTCGTATTCCAGATGGCACTACTGCCCCAGGGTTGCCCACATTTCAAAATGACTTCTATCAGAACTGGTTCTAGTTAAAGAGATAAAAAAACATACAAAAGAAAAATAAGTAAGAGGGAAGGAGGATCGTTAATAAGCAAAAAGCACAATAAAGAGCCAATAATGGATCCATGCAGAGTTCCTGAGGTAAGAAACAACGGTGCGGAAGAGCGAGAGCTAATAGTGACAGCATGCGTCTTTTGAATCCAGCCCAAGAGCTATCACAAACGTATTAAGAGAACCAATAAAAGGACACTGGAGACACCGAACCCAGCTAGCTTTGGGAAAAGAATACCATGGTTCACAGGATCGAAAGCTTTGGAAATGTCTGTATATATCGTGCAGCCCTCGGATAAAAAAACCATCGCAGTTTCGTCTTGATCAATATCAGATTAAAATAGACAGCATTGAAAACAACAACAATCAGTTTTTGTTGTTTTCAATGCAATGCAGCAAACTCTAATCTGCTATTGATCGAAACGCAAAATAACGCACCTACTTGTGATTTGATACAGGAAAGGATAAAAAAGTCAGATTCTTGAATGTCCTAAACCAACAACTTACTGTAACATTTCTCCTCGTCTCTGAATTCGCGTTCTTAGCTGCGAGTGATGTGCTTCCTTTAGGTTATCCTCAACTTAGCGCATGCCTAAACCATTTATGTGGCTAGAATAGCAGAAGCTATTTTCCACTGGGGTTGTCTGCATTGTACCATTTTCAAGTCAAATTCACAGATTTCTGGTACAAATTAATAATATTTTCGAGTCTAAAAAATCAGTTGGTGTTTTTTTGAGCATTAAAGATTCGTTCTTCGTCAATTTTACGCATATCTATTGGATATAATTGGTTAAAAACGAACTCTAAAAAAAATTCTGAGCACAAACATGCTACTTACATGAGTATATGCAAATATAATCAAAAAGGAAAATTTTAAATTTTTTTGAGTCAATTTCGAAATAACTATCCAGGAATGAAGCTTGCTTCGTAATTATATGAACAAATCGAAAATTCAAATTTATAAAGCAAGTAACCAATTGAAAAATTCCTTTGATCCATCGAACTTTTTTTTAATTCAACGATTCAATGCAATAAGGTAATCATTCGTTTGCGTTGCCATAGAACATTCTCGTAACGATACACTGAAACTATTCAGTGGAAATACACCAGCATATAATTAAACAGACGTACACACTGAAAACCAACTTTTATCTCGACCGCAAACTCATGTATGATAAAATCCTTCTAAATATGTTCACATTCATCCAATTTTATCTTTTGCCAGACTCGAAAAAATGTCCTGCCCGAGATGGTTTTTCTGCTGTGATGGTTGGGGGGTCTGCAAGTCAACTAAAGTGGCCACAGTATATTCGTAATTATCGGGAACGAATAAGGGACCATTCTTACTGCCCATACTCGCAGCCAGAGATCTGAGAAGCATACATATGCCGCATTTTGACCCATTTGCACGTAGGTAAAAAGGCTGACATGAAAATTATGAAAGCGCTTATCATAAGGCATAAGTGTCCTACTATTCAATTAATGGTCAATGCGTGACTGTATTTCACACGAACTGGACTTTGAGAAGCCATTGCCACGTCCAGGCATGAACGATTCGGAACGGATGTGAGACACTTCTGCAGACTATTGTTTGCGTGCGGAAGTGGTACAAAAAATAAGTTTTTGTGCATCTCGTCATATGTATATAATCAAAATTAAATTAGAAAAGGGATGAAAAAAATTCAATTGTAACCGCTAAGTGGTTATGTTGAATGTTTTCGTAGTTAGAAAATTTGAAATAGCCCTCATAATGTGTAGAAAGTTAATAGAGGTAATTTTCTGTTAGTTGCTTTTATACTTTCTATTGATTGTGGTAGTTTACACCCGTTATTTGTTCCCTTTATTTTCAACTGTTTTACATTTGAAAACTGGCTACAATTTGACAGGCTAGAATCTGCTCGTATGAACGAAGATTACGTTCTATTTGTGATATACTTGGAAGTACTTGGGTGTCCTAATTAGTAAAAATGGAACACGGAAAATATTTAAATATTTTCTCTAATCACAGGCAGCGTCATCTATGTAATTTTTATATTGGATTTTTGTGCATTATTTCAAACGTGTAATTAGCTACATCATTCATTTTTTATTTTCTGATTGTTGGCCATACGATTCTTTCCCACCGCACATTTAACTCCTCTCAATCTTACACATACGTCATCGATAATAGTTTGAAAGTCCATAATGAATACATTTGCCACGAATTACATGTTGTCCTACAACGGTGTCGCCCATCGTTTCATTTTATTTTATTATGTTTGAAATCAACATGCAACACATAACTCAACCGTAAACTTCCTTTAGACTTGTTCCCATGATACTCATTTGTTGCATACACACAGTAATTTTTGAGGACGCTTGCATGATGTATGCGGTTGCATATTTTATTTAGAATTTAGTGGTTTGTTTTCCACATCCTTATCCGGTCTTGATTGTTGCCAATGGGACTGAGGGAAAAAGGGGAAAATTACCTGAGCGTAATACGACAGCTACCATGGTAGGAACTATAGTTGGACTTGTGCACAACGGAACTATTGCGACTGGTAGCACTGGTAACAACAATGAGGATTTTCTATTGTAATTCGGACACGGAGACTTGGAGACATGCGACCAGAGCTGAAACTATAAATGAAATTGGAGACCACAGCACGTTGGGCATGTTATTATGTACTTCATTGAATGGAAACCTTTTTTCATGCCATACCAGGATCTATATTTGATGGAGCGCTATGTTGACAAAACTATTGCAGGGACTTTATGTCTTAATTGAGGTCGGTTAATTCCTTTGTGATTTTCATGATCGGAAAGTAAGGTTTATGATGTATGGTATTTCATTGATAGTTGATTGTTCCAGATGTAAGGAATAGAAAGTGAATATGACTAGAAACTCATCTACTCAAGCAAATTTAGTTGGATGTGCGCTGTCAATTTTCTCGCATAATTATGTATATGTTTTTCATGGCTTGAATTATAAAATAACATTAGCATTGGCTTTGTGTGGATTGCCTGCTGCTCGTGCAGCAAGAATCTCCAGAGAGGATCTGACCAGGATTTTATACAGTCCGTTCTTTTCCTGTTCATAAAGGCTACCTGTTCAGTTAAACTGGAGCTCCTTGTCTTAAAAATTATGCCCTTCTGATCAGAAAAGACGCTCCTGGATATACTTTTAGTTTTGCATCAGATGCCTGTGGCACCTGATTAAGCACTTGTCGAGAATTTCTCTCTGATTAAAGATGAGAAAGGTCGGACCATTTCCAGTATAGGCTAAGATGAAGTCAAAGAGAGCCTCATTTCGACCGTTCGTGGCGGAGATGTACCGCACTTTATGATGAATTTTGAAGTCAGCTTCTTAATAAGAAACACACATATCTTCAATCATTTTATCGTTGACGATGTCTGAGGGTAAATGTGTACCATAGTTATGAATCTTATACGAAAAACAAATATGCAAGTCTACCAATCGATTTTCCCAGTATAAGACATGTTAGCTTTATTACAAACTTAGCCATGTTACTTTTATCACCAACATTGTGAAGATCAAGAATTGTAATTATATTTATGGCAACTGAATATTTTATTAGTTTCTGTTGGCTATCGGGTGTGCATTAATATTCATCCAATCGCACGCAGCTCAAAAACTTGGATGGCTACAACCCATGGTTTTTGAATCAAAATTAAATCCATACCCGCTTTTAGCAAGCGGAGCAATAAGGCAGTTTTTGCTGCTTTGGAAAGTTGAAAGTTAATTTCAAATATTTTTACCATTATCAATCAGTTAACATTTTCTTCGGGCGCTATAGATACCCCACTCTCTTGCTCTGTTTGCAGAGTCAGAATGTTTGGGTGTCAATTGTTGCGTCCGACTAAGCTCTGCAAACCTGTCGTCAGTGCAGCATTTGTGACCGTCTCGTCTTACTGTCTTCGTTTCATGTGTATAACAAAGCTTGTCTCTTTGGTTACCATCCAAACTCTTTTTGTTGCTTTGAGGCACCCAACTAGTTATATGCCTTAAATCCTGCTCAAAATAGTTTCACTGCATGATCAACACCTTACAGATGGACAAACATTAAGGCTAGACCAGTGGTTATCGCAATGGATATTTTCCTTCAAAATTCTACCTTATCCTGGAGTACCCCAAAACCTCAAGAGTCTGGAACATCACCGAAGAGACAAGCTCTGTTATATACATGAGACGAAGACGTTAGCATGAGACGGGCTCAAATGCTGCATTAGTGCTAACTACGTGTAACATAACATTTAAACACGAGACAGTAAAAAGCATGGGAAGGAAAGATTTTGCGAAGAGATCATTATTAAAAAGCTGAGTTAATCCAAATTAATACTTTACTCCAATTACTAAGTAAAAAGAAAACGTTATGACAAAAAAATATGAACAGAACTAATCTACATTTGAAACATAGAGTAATATTCTATCTACAACTAAAGAAAATTAAAATTGAAAAACATAACTGTTAAATTGGGTGGAAAATTTTCAACCCAACTTCGGCTGGAATTAGCTTATACCGATAATACAAAGCATAAAATTTACAGAATTAAGAGAAATAATCAAATGTGAATAAATGTAAACGGAAACATTATGTATAATGAAAACAAAAATTAATTAAATCAGTTTGCACCTACACCAGGTATTCATAATATAATAGTTAAAAAAAATTATTTTATTTCTATCCTCTGCGTTTCTTTCAAAAATTATTTTAACTTTGGATTTCTGGATTAAAGCGAAGTTACCTAAACTAGTAATACAACATAAATTAATCAATAAATGCATTCAATTGATACCACTCCGAGAGTTAGATTCATATTCATAAAGAGTGTAAAACGTGTCATAGAAGGAACTGTCGAGAAGTTTTTCTCCTGATGAGGCTCTCGGGGAAAGTCTGAAGTCGAGTTTATTTCATATAAAATTAGCTCATTTAACCTTCACCTGGCCTCATGGGGTATGTACATACCCCACGCTCTTTCTCGTCGGCTTTCGATATCTAAATCTTTCAAATCGAAACTCGTAACGACATCTATCGGTAGTCAAGGGATACACTTTTATACCTATGCCAGTGGGATAGCGCTGCGACCGTTAGTTCGTCTGCAACAGTCATCAAAAGCAGTTTGGGGTGTGTACGTACCCCACCGTGCCATCAACGTCGTTTTTTCGTGAATTGGGGCATTTTTTGTGTTTTTAATTTTGGTGTTTAGGAAGAAAAGAAAAATAAGTAATCAACGTTTCTATGCATCAATAATTTTTTTTACTATTTTCAACGTTTTTTTGTTTACGTTTAGAATGGCGTATAATTTGCGTTCTCGATATTTACAAGAGCAGTTGCTCGAGGATGACTTGGACGAGGAACCAATGGATGATAATAGTGGCGATCATCTTTCAAGCTCGGAGAATTCTTCAGGCGAAAGCTATGAATAATCTGACGATGCTATTCACAAGAACAAAAGGGAAATCCCAGTGGATTTTATTGCGAAGGAAAGCGTTAAGTTTTCAGCATGGAAGAACTTTGTGAGTGGCCGATCTTTGCCACTCACAAAGTTCTTCCATGCTGAAAACTTAACGCTTTTCAGCTATGCTCCGAAGAAAAAGAAAATTGAAAAAATTGTGCTTCTGGCCTCCTCGCTTCTTCACACAGAAGAAATGACCGAGGATAAACCTAATATTGTCCTTTATTATAACAAAAATAAAGGAGGAACGGACACTTTTCATAAGCTGTGTCACTCTTTCAATGTGCGTAAAAAGACGTACATGTGGCCGCAGCGATATTTTCAAGGCATCTTGGACATGGCGATCGTAAATGCTAGAATTTTGAGAGCGTGCAAAGCCGTCCAAAATCAAGAAGAAATAAAAATAACTTCAGATTATTGCTTAAAAAAAATTTATTTACATTTAATTACACCGCATTTGGAACGTCGTCTTACTCAATTGAAGCTCCCCAGAGATTTGAAAGTAGGAAAGTAGAAAGTAGCAAAGATGCGCCTTATGGGATCGGAAGAAAGACAAAAAGAGATAAAGAATGTGCATCCTGCAAACGCAGGATTTTGATGTGCCCTGATTGTACCGGTCATTAATTTAAATTTTTTTTTATAAGCTGCAAAACTTTTTTTCATTAACTCTACTTCTTTCAATGATTATTTTGTAATACATTTCTCTTAAAAAAAAATAAAAAAACTACTTTTTCCTATATTTCGAAAATCATTTTTTTTTCGTAAAACCCATACCTTAATTTCTCAAAATAAATACCTTTCTTAGAGACCCATGAAATCTATTACTATTTTTTTTATAGTGATGTAACAGAAGAAGTCACAGCTAAAATTTCAGCCCTTCTTATCGAAAACCAAAAAAGTTATGATTTTTTTTTGTAAAAAACGCATTTTTTTTAATTTTTCAAGTTTCCGAATTATTTATGAACGCTGATCTTGATTTTTCTCAACTCGGACTAGTGTACAGTTTAAAGTGGTTTCTAAAGATGATCTCTGATTTTTTTAAGACAAAATAATCAATATTTCAATTTTTGCAAAGATATTTCTCAATGGGGTTCGTACGTACCCCACGAGTCCAGGTTTGTTACTCAGGATGAGCATGCCAGGTGAAGGTTAAGATGTTGACCTCTTATCACTTTTGATGAGGATTTTTGAGAAGAGGAATGGTTTTTTCATCAAGAAAACACAGCTACACACTCTTTTCTATGCTGATTCATAGACAAGAAGGGAACCGTCATCACAAATTATTAACATTTATGAGTAAATTATATTGTTGGATATAAGACGAGGATGTTAAAATTTATCACAACTAACGTAAAATAAAAATTACTGATCTCCCACTGCAAGTGGTCACATCAGTCAGGTATGCACTATGAGCTAATGTTTGATGAGAAATCAGTGCATACTTTCAATTTTAACCATCTCACATAAACAATTCTATTTCTTCAGATCTTAGAAAGCTGAATTTCCAGTTTTGCAAGCACGAAAGGATATGATAGATAGAGGTTAAATAAATGATGAGATAGCAGCACTAGAGACAGTACTGGTTGGCGCTCGGGCTGTCTAATTTAATTTTTACGTCGATCTGACCACAAACGCTTTTCTGGGCTTTCTTTCGGCCAGTCTAGGAGATCAGAGCTCCAAAATAACTGAGAGCAAAGGAGACGGGTGAAGCTAAAGTGGTGCTCGAAGTTAGTGGAGCTAATTCATTCGTCATATCTCCTCTTACCAAAGAAGGTTTAGCAGCAATGCTGTAAACAGTCTAAAAAACAAGCTCATTTGTCATTACTTGTATGCTCTATAACTATTCATAGCTGTCTTGGTCCTTCCTTCGACATTAGAGGCGATATTGAAATTCGTAACATATTTTGCTTTGTTCCTTATTAGCTTCCGTTTTACATGGCTCCCAACTCAGAACCGCTATCACAGTCCCATAATGCTATCACCTTAATGGTTTAAGGCAAAATGGCCATGTGTGGTTAGCAAAGATCTTTATGAGGACGTGGCTTTTGCTTCCAACTGAACCTACACCACCAATTTAATGTACTCTGAAAATATACTCTGAGGCCTGCCAGGTTTAAACTGGACGGAGATGATTGCATTAGCCCGGAGCCGTTTACGAACAAAATTTACTACGCCATTATTGTACCTTAGGACAAATGGGTGCGAATTGCTGCAGCCACTAGCTCAAATATGTACAATATATCAAAAATGTTGAAGCTAGAATAATCCAAGGGCGAAAGCGGCCGTTTTAGAGGAGTGTCTTGATAATTTGCCATATGCAGAATCCACCGCTAGGAGGCGATCTAGGTTATATCTCATGGGCGAAGTTAATCTAGCATTGATTATCTTCCAAAAGCAGTAAATACTCCATGCTGTAGAAAATAATGCAGAAATTGAGCTGAATCACAGTAAACACCAGTGCATGTACCTCTAATAAAGTATAAACCCAAAAAAGGTCATCGTATTCCGTCGATGTCACTCTGATAGCATTCAAAATCCAGGCACGTAAAAAATGTAAAGGGTTTTTTCCAGTCATACATATTTCAACTCTTCAGCCATCTGAAAATTTTTACACTTAACCTATCGCGTCAAACCCTTATCATTGACACTTCTATTTTTTTCTTCATTTTATTACCAACGTCATTTCCGGTAATAAAACCAGCTGCTAGATTAAAACTGAAAAATGTGTCGATTTCATATGAAGGAACATTTAATAATAATCGAATGGATGTGTCACGCAAGTTCCGAGATAAGTCGAACAAGCCCCGTTATAGCAAACTCCCAACCATATAAACAGAGCATCGAGTGACTATAGAATTTTTTTCACTCTCATCGACTGGGTAATCGAATAAGCTCTGCTACATATGATCGATGACAGCAAAGTAATTTTCATTTTTTTTACACACAATATTATATCGCCATGAAGACGTAGAGAGAATCTGTCCACATGCTCACCCACACATGCGGGTTGATTTTGGTTTGATCCTTTTCAGCTTGTGCTGCTGAACGCGGGGGAGCTGGGGTATCTATGGTGCTTTACGTTCGTGATATATTGAGTTTGTTTGAAGGGAATATTGAAAAAATGTCAAATATTGAATGAAAGTTAATTTAACATGAAAAGTCTGCGTAAGACAGTCGCTACGTTTTAGACGTGACTTTAATCGAACACAAGGCGATTTATTTTATTTTCGTTTTAAAGATTTAATCGGGTCTAAAGCGCTGTCACAACATACATCATTTCATTGACAACACATAAGAGAAGTTTGGATGCACAGTTTGGTGATTGTATCGATAGGTAAATTCGTCCCCACAATATTTAGGTTTTTGCGACTTACGCGAAAATATTTAGAATTTCTGATTTGATGTGATTTCAAGCTTTACTAGACTATGGAAGCCTTAAAAAATACTTCGAACTGCAACTAAGACCTATTTGAACTCCGATTTTCTATTAGCTTCTCGGAATACATCTAACTAATCAGATTTCCTATGCACGGTGATTTGCTGAAAACAAATAAACTACTTCTTAATCAAATCCCTCTGGTTTTAGACTAGACCGAGCACAGTAAGCGCCTATCTTTATTGCTGAGAAAAGAATTAATAGTCGGCCCAGCTAAGTTCATTCAAGTCGCGATACTCCTTGATTTAAACTAGTTTCCACTACTAAGGCTTCGCTCGAATTAAATCAACATTGTATTCGATTTTTCTGTTTTTTTTTTGTACAGTGTGGCTATAAAATATCTGACGACTGTGGTCTTTATTTTCGAAGCTGTGTAAATATTATCAGACAAAAATCTTTTTATGGCATCAAAATAAACTGAGAATTTGTTCGCTTACAAGTAAAGAGTGCGAAACAATCAAAATATACAGCTACTCGCCGAAATAAGACACAATTCAGTATTACTTCTATACTTCTAATATCCACTGTAAACGATGAGTTGTCGCACTATTAGGCGATTGCTTTCCGTTATTGCACCTGCCTTATTACCACCATCAGCCAATCCAGGAAAGTTTTGTTCGATTCGGAGACAAACCTGTTCCCCCGGTATCCGGAAAATACCTATCACTCCTTTCGTATAATCGCTTTTCCGAGTTTCGCTAATTGGATTCAAAGCCATTTAGCTGATTACTTAGTAAATCTGTAAACGACTCTCCAAACTTCTCACTTTGATGAAAACTTTTCAGCTTTTCAGTCTCGATCCACTTCCACCACTATTCAGCAAAGGACTATCCATCACATTCAGTTGAGTTCAAAATGTTCCGTGCTGTACATTGTACTGGCTACCGGGTATTAATTTGTCGTGCTTACCTTGGTTTTACGGCAACAGAGGTACTGAGCGGACCAGGCTGGTGCTAAGGAGGAATCCGCTAAGTCCAGAACTGGACGTTTGCATATTTCGCATTTGCAATGTGCTTGTAATTATATGGAAAACTTGCAAATTGGATTTTAAGTATTAGATTCACTTTAAGAGTAATTAAAATGTGAAGGATCTAGCGCTACCGGCTGCAAACATGATGAAATGCTAACGGCGCCAAGGACAACTTGAGACAAATTTCCGGAAACCCGCTGTTCAAATCACTTCGAATTCCTCGCATTATTCAAAATACTGTATTTTATGATGTTGACGAAGAATTGTTTTGATCCGCAAAGTAATTCAAATTTAATGTATGCTATTCCAAATCATATTACCGAATTCGCTTTTCAACAGGCCACATGAAGTTCTGTTACTCGTGGTTGTGTTCGACGGACCCGTTTTAATCTTTAAGGAGAAATTTAATTCGTAATCTTTTCGAAAATGTTCCATCTTCGGTCATTAGCACGAATACAATGTGAGTTGATTGCAGATGGTCAGGATAAGAGAGTTCACATCAGTTCTTTCATTGAGATCGGTTCCGACTCTCATTACCGAGCAACCAGTACACTTCCCAATAAACCTGGTCGAGAATATATAGGAGAGCATTACTCAGTCACTCATTCGTAGCGAACAGTGAGGCAAAAACCGTATCTGGGATGATGACAAAGCCATACTGATTTTATGTGGCCTACATGGAGGTAGTTCATGGCGTCACAATGAAAGTTTGTGCGAAAATTTATAGGTATCGAGGTTTTGGTATTATTTCCCGTTTAAATTGCATATTTAGATAAGTGATATGATATTTTTTAAAGAAAATTTCAAGATATTTAATAAAATTTCTTTCAGGTGGAGCTCCAAATTACAACATCCTTACCACTAACAAGAGCTCTAATGGAAGCAGACAACTCCGGTGGCAGCCATTCAGCGAATTCTCATAGGTTTTTTCTTTCTTAAAGAGGTAAAATTGCTGGACCCCAGAAGAAGAATAAGTCAAGCAAGAAAAGTTGGCAAGTGCTGGAGGGCATACAAGTCAATGCTGTTCATAGTCGACAAGCTTGGTAGCAACCTAACATGGAACGGCTAATCTACGCTAGTATAACAGTAGCAAAAGATCGTGAATACATTGCTTACAACGATAAGCTACAGCTAAAGGACTCTGTTTCCTGCAATAAGGTTGAACGAACCTTGACAAAGAAGCTAGCAACAAAAATGGGAAGGTCCGCTGAAGGTGTAAAACTAGCGACCAAGAGGCCGAAAAATTGCAATAGTCGACTAGAGGTCCAATAACCGTCCACTTTCAACCCGAGAAATCAATTTCAATTGAGAAATGAAATACCTTATAGTTTGGCCAGGGCAAGGAGCTCATTTGGAGGTTGTAAACAACAGGAGCATTATGGCATTATTCCGAGCGAAAATGGTAGCATCGTGTCAGAAGAATCACCATCCAAAAGATGATAGCGTCAAAACTCTGGAGACTGACAAGGCTGAGAGTCATCTAAGCATTTTTGAAGAAGAGTTGAGGAACATTTTTTTCTTTTTGACAGTCTTTTGTGCCCTGCAGCATTGTCTTTTGTGCTCTGCAGCTGCTTGAGATGCTTCTGGTCTACCGAAAGATTGCTGAGCTCTACGCCTGCATGCCAGAGCTCTTCGTGTCAGGTCCGCTATCTTTTCGGTCCACCAATAAGCCTGTTGCTTCCCAGGAGGTTGTCTCTGACGTGGCATCGAGACGTCGCACGCTCGCTTGATTTACCTACTCAATTTGCGCTGCCTTCGCTAGCAAAACCATCGATGAAAGACTCCAAGAGCTTTCTCTTTTCTAATTAACTAAATATTCCAGCCAAGTATTTCTCAACTGGAGCTTTGCTAGTTTTGGTTTTCTGATAGTCAAAAGCTGATATAGTTATGATCGCTGCCAGAGTACTCGTACATCACCCTTCAGTCCCTGTTCAGCGCTGACAATGCTTTCGAACCGAGAGTTTTGTCAGGTATAGACTCTCCGAAGCCCGGTTAGCGATACGTAAGTGTTGAGCCCCTATTTAGTACAGTAATAGCCTCCATCTCCATAATCAATTTTCCCTGAGTCTTCTGGGTTGGCATTAATCACTCTAAAACTCTCGCGTTGAGGTCGCCAGCCATCACCAACCCACCCGGCAGATGTCGTAAAGTATCTTCCAGTGCTTCTATTTTCCTGCGAAATTACCCAATTGAGTCGTTTGGCGACAAATCGGTGCTGACAAAATCGATACCTTGGGTTCGGATCCAAAAATATCAATTACCCGAACCCTGCTGATCTATTCGGATCCTTCGAGCGTCTTGCAGTAGGTACTTGTAAATCGTATTATTTACTGCAATGTGATTGTGAATATAGGGTATATTGAATATACTATTGTTTCCTAATTGCACATTTTATTTGCCCTATGGGCATTCGCAACAACAACATTATTATCACTAATCCATCGATACTCAATTAATACAAAACAACACAGCCCTACATAAAACTGTATCCAAAAACATCTATATAGATGCATCATTCTGTACATATTCCTACTGGAGAAGCTACTATACCATAGCAGAATGTATCCGCAGCTACAGATCCACAAACTAATTACAAAGCGGAAATTATAAAAACAACGAAACTAAATAGTGGATGTATGGTCTGAGTCTGTCTGTTTCGCTTTGCAGAGTACCTATAGAGCGCAAAAAAAAACTGTAAAAGATTGTAACCGAAAAGAAAATGGTATTCGTTTGAATTGTAACTTCGTTTTTCGATTTTTCGTTCATATCAGGTTTTTTGTCTCATTTGATTCGAAACCTAACGAACGTAGGGAAATTAGTTTTTCTTCTGCTGCCTCCAATGAAGCGGAACTAGAACCAATGGTCATTTCGATTCAAATCAAAGGGACAAAAAGATGGACGCTTTATTAGTTTTGGCTCATTCAGAGACTTCCGACAATATTGTCTGCAGAATGGATAGTTTTTCGGGTTGAGATCTTTTGGTTTGGTCGAACTATGTATGCAGATTAGTATTTGAATGAGATTTTTCGATCTCAATTGAATCTGTCTTGATTGGAACTAGGGCACGCTTAGCTGAAGAATCATGAAAAATTCCAGTTGCTGATTTAGTTTCTTCGTTCAATTATGTGATTCAAGTTTCTAACACAACGTTGCTTCCGCTTTTTTTTGTATGATTGTTTGCGAGTTTTTTCTTAAATGTTCATCTTTTATCTAGAACCTATGAAGTATGTATTTGGAATCAAAGATTATTCGAGCATGTTCACGTGTACAAATGGAGACGTATATAGATATCGTGTTTTCCTGAAACAAAATATTTAGAGAGGTCCGTTCTAATGCCACTTTCTTAACATAATTTAGTCACGATTTTACTGACATACAATTGATGCTCGAAGAAGACGGTAGGAAGAGTTTTTTTATAATAATCTATCTACAAATGACGACAATTAACCTAACTCTAAAGTTTCTATAGCACACCGATCCACCATTTATACTAATGGACTTCTTAAGTAAAGACAGTGTACGTTCTTAATCATCATTCAATCTTCAAGGACCATTCCTAACAAAGAAATATGATCGAACATGAATTGTGGCTATCAAATTGTAATGATGGAAAATAATTGAGCGCAATCAATCTAATTTACTAGTGTTCGTTGCCAGGGAAATTCCACCACTTAGTCGACAAAACTGTATAGAATGCCACAATATATGGTCTTTGCTCTTCCAGAGCACTTTTGACAGAAATACATACATATGTCATTAGCTGCGAAGTATCCTTGTGACAGTGGAAAAAGAAGCAATCTTCTCATGCACTGTGTGTCTCCTTTTCGAAAAGGATAAAATAAGTTTGGTCTTTCTCAGGCACTACTCTCACATACCTAGATATACGAGTATAAGACGTTGAATCGATAAAAATATTTAGTGGAAATTGTCATCGCTTAAATCATCGGAAATAATTTATTGCTATTCAATATAAAAATATGGGGGAATAATTACTGGGCCATGTGTCGAAATGGGCGTTCTTGAGAGTAATAAAACATGAATGCTTTGAAGAGTTGGAATGACCCTGACATAATAGGGTGATAAGTTTCTTTTCATTGCTGGGATGTCATTGGAAGAGCTTTTGAAGTATATTGAATGGGAAATAAGTTGGAGGCGGTATCACTGAAAATTGAAGTCAAGTTTGAATTGAAGAGCAATTTTGTGGCAATATTTTTATTGGGTTTTCGCTGAAAAACCTAAGTGATAATTTTGCCCTGATTTAAATTTTTTCCAGTTTTCGAAGGCAAATATATTTATCTGAAGACCATTTTTTTCGCTAGAAGCAAGATGTATTTCTTGGCACATACTGATGTTTCAAGGATAATCTGCCCTCTTCTTCAGTGTCTCTTAGTATTATTAGCATCTAGCTATTAAAGCCAAAACGAGTGAAGATAATAGTACAAGACAATAGAGTCAATTGCACTTATCTAGCATCGGATGAATAGAAAAAAATACCAAGATTCAGTTGCAGTTTGTACATCAACGGGGGCAGTCGTACTCCGGGACTTATCTCCTGTTCCGTGTTAAAAAAAATTAAATCTGTCTGGAGCCATGGCCTATACCCATCACAATTTGATCAGCCCGTTCCATCCTGTAAATCTGTTCCTAATACCCTCCAATTAATGGTTATCCGTAGTCCAAACGAAAGTAGCACTTGATGCGCTCAAAGTCAGTATTGCAACCATAACACTGCTATTGATTTTGTTCTTTATTTCGATGGCGTATAACTGCTTAATTCCGTTGCGTGTAACGCGTTTTGTTTTTAATTGTGTTTTTTTTTTTTATTTTCTTTTTCCATCCTTTATTTTTGTTTTTATTTGTTTAGTCACGCCAGATTTTCAATTGAATTTCTGTAATATTCGCGGGATAAGAGAGAATATTTTTTCGGTCTACTGTCATTTATCCATGCATAAACCGGCAATTTTGGCACTAAATGAATTTAAGGCCTTATTTGACACTGATATCGATCAATATCCCGTACGTGGTTATCATCTCTCCCAAAAAAGCATTGCCATTCATGTTCGTAATTATGTGCCTTCTATCAACCGTACTCAATTTACCTCTGCCAATCCAGAGTTTAATTATCTCTGGATTGGATTCAAACTTTCAAAGCATATCATCTTCTTTTGCTTTTTATACTGCAGACTTGACATGTCTGATGTAGATACTGTTCGTTCCTTCAATGCACTATCTTCTGACATTGACAAAATGCTCGAAACCTGCCCTTAATCTGAAATCTTAATCACACAACGTCCAGTGGCTCAGACACCACTCTCCCACTAGAAGCCAAGCGGGCAGGCACGTTGAGTTTTTTGGCAAGTCGTTCAATTTGGAGCAGTTAGTGCGCTGTCCAATAAGAATTCCCGACGAGTCTGGGCATAATGCAAATTTTCTAGATTTGTTTTCGACTTCTCACCTGATTAATATTCGATTGATGTTTCTGTACCTCTTGGCAACTCGAACCACAATTTGATCTCGGCCTACTTTAATCTCTTCTCTGATTAACACTAAACAGTTTTTTACCAAACGACTAGTCTGGCACTATGGCAAGGCTGACTGAACTGCGTTTAGAAAATACATAAGAGAGTTTGACTGGTCGGGTTGCTTTGCAACAAAGAACATCGAGTATACATATAGCATTCACAATAACCGACATTTTATGGTGTGGAATGCATTCTATTATCCAAGCCAAACCACCTCCTCATGGTTTAGTTACTAATGTCAAGATGCCGTTTGCATTAATGAAGAGGCATTCCAAACTTACAAGCTATCTCCGTCTGAGGATTCAAAAAAAAACTTTACAAAGCTGCTCCCAATACTTGCAAATCCACTATCAGAAGAATTAAGGAAGAAGAAGTAGGTCCTTGCATGCCAGAAAGGAAGCAACGGTTCCTGGTTACTCATTAAAAGAATCAAGAACAACTTCTCCAGTTCTTCCGTGCCACCTCTTCATGGTGGTAACGTACTTGCTGAGTCACTGGATAAGGCTAACCTCTTTGCTGAGATTTTCGCTACGAACTTACTTGCCGCCTTCATCACCGAGTCCTCGTAGTTCTCCAATGTGCGTTTTCAAGCCAGGGTCTCTATTTTTTCGCACAAAAGAGGTATTGAAAATGCTCGCCAAGCTTGAAGTTTCTAAATCTGCCGGACATGATGGTATCTCGCCCCTCGTACTAAAGTGCTACACCTGCGCCTTAGCTGAACCTGTGCACAAACTATTTTAGCTGACATATTCAACGGGAATATTTCCTTCCGCATGGAAGTTTGCACACGCTCAGCCCATGCCTAAAAAGAGGGAGGCCTGTGATCCCTCTAACTATCGACCAATTGCAATTGTTTTGGTTCGAAGGTATTTGAATCACTCATGAACTCAAAAGTAATGAAATATATTGAGTCGAACCAACTTACCAATGACCGGCAGTATGCTTTCCGTTCTGGGCACTCCACTGTAGATTTACTTACATTTCTCACTGTTCTCCTCTCGGGAAACGCTTCGGTAGAACCGCCGTGTGTGTCATTGCGCTAATTCAAAGCTGTTCAAATGAATCGTGCACCGCTATCTCTTGCAAATTCAACCCTTTTTTGCTCTCAATGAGCCGGATTTGACTTAAGGTCGTTCATCTAATTGTGATAAGCCACGTCCAGGTCGGTCGAAAACCACTGCGACTACAGAAAACATCACAAAAATCCACAATATAAGGTCTGTTTCCGTACTTGAATCTATTATAATATATTAAAACAGATTCGCAGCAAGTCGTTTCCGTACTTTTACAGCAAGCCAAATTTTGCAGCAAAAAGAAGCCAGCTGCCAAATTCTGTTACTGCTGCAGTTTGCTGAAAGTACGGATACAGACCTATAGTGTTACAGGATCTACGAGTGATAGCACTAGAGCTTGTTAACATTACCGAAATTTCAATACGCCGTGTTACTGAAACTTTGCATGCAGATAAGCAAGTGATAAAGCTTTCGGCGCGATGGGTTCCGCATTTGTTAACGATCGATCAAAAACCAATTCGCAAGAACGTTTCACAGGAGTGCGTGAAAATGTTTAAGCGCAATTCAAGAGAGTTTTACGACGAAACCTCACAGTTGACGAAACTTGGACTCATCAATCCACACCTGATTCGAACAACAGGCCAAACAACGGATGGCAACGGTTCAAAACGTTAGGCTGAAAAAATAATGGCAACAGGTTTTTGGATTCGCAAGATGTGGTGCTCATCGACTATCTAAGGAAAGGAAAAAAGTCCATTGGGTAGTGTCATGCAGCACCTCAGGACAGACTGAAACAAGTCTCATCCATCGCGACAATGTGCCTTCTCACAAGTCTTCAATTGCAATAGTAAAATTTCATGAATTAGGCTATGAATTGTTGCGCACTCACCGATTTTTGCTTGCCCCTAAATTTGAGAAAAACGCTTGCTAAACAATAATCATACACGGAGAGAAATTTCGGCAGTGATTTTTATTAATTAATTTACTATTCAGTGGATAATATAATTTACTATTATTACAAATTTGATGAAAATTTACTACTTTCCTGTAAATGGTCAATTCCATTACATACTACAACTCACTCATGTTCATTGTGCTGTAGTAAAGACATTCATTCAAAGTAGTAAAATGTTTAGTGCAATAGATTACAAAGGTAATGGGGTAAAAAATTACTACTATTGCAATAAAATCAATTGCAAATTTTGTATAATTTCATGAAACTTTTCTCTCCGTGTATCAAATGCTGATTTGAATACTTAGACGAACGCCAATTTAGCAGCACTAAAGAAATTCTATTTTACCGTCGGTATTAAATAACAAACGAAAAAAAAGGAAAAATGTGTTGGTTGAAAGGAGACAATGTTGGAAAATAAAAAGACAGTTTGCCGAAAATCATGCGTTCTCTGCAATGGTCAGAGCTTCCTGAAGGAACTACATTTTTTTAATTTTTGACAGGAGACGATTGGAAATTATTTTTTTCGAAGTTAGAAATAAATCCAACAAGTTACCGCTCGAATGAAAATGCCACTGTCTGGCAGAATTTCAAGCCATGAAACTGCGACTTCTTTTCACTGGGGAAAATCAAATAGCGCTGCTTCGATGAGCCCTGTCTTGTGGCGGAGGACGTGGCAGAGCAGAGGTTGAAGGGTCTAATCCAATTCGCATAAAGGTCTGGGGCTTTCGATGGCCACTTTGACTAAACCTTTAAGTTCCAGGTTTTCTTATATCTTACCGCTACGGAGCAACAGGTTGATGCATGGGCTTATATCACAACCACACTGGTCAGCTTTTAAGTTGTGTGTAGTTACAGCTCTCTGCTGTGTAGTTACCTCATACGAAGGTGTACACCATGACTTGGCGTAGGGTTAAACGATTTCTGTCGAACCTTCAAATAGACAAAAGAACGCTCATTTATAATTCAAATTCCTTATGAAACTCGTTCTTTAAAACACAACCTTATTAGCCAATTTTCATAATAGTTCATACTTTTCAAATTTGTTCGATACTTTTAATAGGGAATATATCTTTTTAGTTGCTACTTAAATGAATTACTATCAAACTCAAGATAATTTCTTATTACCTTAAATAGAAGATTTTTCAAACAGGATATGGGTCAACAGCCTGTAAAAATTATTTTTAGTCAAAAATAAAATTGCACTCGAGGACACCCACATAAATGATTTTTTGAATTGATTTCACACATACTTCCACTGCGATTCCAATGATTACCGTCCAAGCTAACAGCAACCATATATAAATACTTAAAATCATATCGCTCACACTTGCAATCCTTATCCGTGTTCCTTCTGCACGCGGGGAAAATAATTTTCGTCGAGTTTTTCTCCAACTTTGTGACACTCCACGCTATGTGGGGATGCTATGATTGAAATCCTGAACGCTGCAAGGACACAAAAATGTCAAATCAGGATTCCAAACTTTCAGTATCAAACGGTCGTCGAGAGAATGAACATAGCAACTATTATTCTCTCATATTCTTGTAAAACATTCGCAGTCGACCAGCACTTACGTCACATCATCGGTCGATCGAAGTGGAAGGAATGTGTACTAGGTTTGGCCAAAATCGATTTTCCAAGCACAGGAAAATTGTTTCGTTTTTCCTTTCTTTTGTTGAAGAAAAAAAGATTTGCTCGTGCATGAGAATATTGTAGTTTTTAGACCACAGGCATTTAAAATAATGCTCCTATTGTATGAATAGAGCACAGAAAACGAACGTGCGAGCGATAGGAAGAGAGGGACGATGATTAGTGTGGAGGAGAAAAGGGGGGCTGAGAAAAACAGATTTCGGGTGTTTTGAAAACTTACTGTGCATAATTTTTTGTGTTGCCTTGTTATTTTCTCCAGTGTCAGGTTGTTTCACGTTCGGAGGAAGCAAATCGAATTTCTTTGCAAATGAGCGATTCCGTGGACATGGGATGGAATGGAGCGGAAGAAAGTTGAAAATAGAAACGCGGGTTCGCAGCCGGGTCAAACTCAAGCCGTACATTAAATAAAGCCTCACCTTAATTACTTTGCAAACAATCCCAGGGCTTATTTCGATGACAATAACGTCGACGGTCTGCGTAGTGTACCTTCCTTGTCGCAATGATGTCTTTTTATATATTTTATGCTGGCATTCGCCATGGGAAGTAAATCTATCTCTGTGCGAGATGTTTAGCAAAAGGTGTTCGAAATCATTTCGAGACGCTGTAAGGTGTAAGTCAGGCTGTTGTCCAGTGTTTCGTAAGTGAGCTATAATCAGGCAATAATCATTGTTATTTTGAGTTCTAGAAAAATAATCAGATAAATATGCTCGTTTAGGTATTCTCTTTTCTATTGATGTCCTTCTTTAGAGTTTCAGATAGAAGTGTTTGAGCTATTTCAAGCAATCGAAAACACATGATATTATCATGGCTGCAGAGCGTCACACAGCTTTTCAGCTTGAGTATTCACGGTAATTGTTTTGGTGATTGCTCGAAAGTCCATGGCTTGAAAGCAAGCTATTAATATCTTCAAATCATGATACACGTGGCTTAAGGGATTCAAATATCGTATCCTGTTGTCATCATATTAGGAATCCTATCACAATACAGTTAGCTCTCAGTCAGTAGCAGGAATCAATGTACGTGTACGGCATGGAACTATAACTAGAATAATCTATTATATGATATTGGTAACAATTCGCCCAATAACTTGTCACAAAATTTAGTAACTCGTCCTCCTTCCAGCACGTATAATTAAATGTTGGCATTATTTGCATTTTCTAGAAAAATATTTTTTTAATAAATTAGCAGAGGCATTGTTTTGGTAATAACACCCGTAAGTAAGAACCAAAGTTTCTACAAAATACTTTTGATCTGCATTTAAAGGCTAAAGCTGAGTTAAGTATGTCCAGCCAACTCAAAAATAGTGTCCACATATGTTGAAGTAAATCATAATTTTGGTATCTGCTAAAAAGAAGATTTCGCTGAGTGGGGCACTGTCAAAAGTATATTTTTGAGTTATATAGTAGGCTTAGGAAAACAGAATATATGTTCTGTTTTGTGCGTTGGCAGTTGAGAAGAAATATATTTTTTTTACAAAGAATCAGTTAAGTAGTCTTCCAAAGGTGTGACGGAAGTATGTTTGGGGGAAAACAAGGTCTAAATGTCCTGCCCTGGGATGTAATGACCACGAAAGAAGATGTTGAAGACAGACATGGGCGAATACATAAAGAAAGTAAGTAGACACCACAAGGATGTGACGAAATTGTCGGAAAGGTTTAAGCAGCAAAGGAAAGTTCTTAATATGTTTCGCCAGGTTTACATAATATGTTCAAATGAACGTTTCAGATGTGTACAAGTCAAAGGCGACGCACGAGAGATAGAGATGGGTTTGAAGTGATATTCAAAGCTACTGAAATAGCTAAATCATTAATTATAACTCACGCTGGTGAAGATCAAGTAATCTGCCAATAATTAATATATCACGAGAGATGAATCTCATTTTCATCTTCTGATTAATTTTTTCTTTCTAATAAAGAGATTTTGGTATGTAAAATTAGGACTATGGGCATCAACATAGCTCACTTTTTTTCTGAGGTAGCTATCTGAAAGGAACAGTACCTGTCACGTTAAATTATCGGCACTTTTTTTTCTCCTTCATTCCACTCTCTCCATCACTCAATCAGTATGCACGGTCCGTGTGCATCAACGTATTATCAAACAATTATCTCTTATTATCTCTTTTCCCTAAATTTTCTTCAAAACAAAACCAAAATGTATATACAGTCTCTCAAAAAAACGGCATATGTTATCTCTATTCTAAACAAAACCTTGGAGTATTTTCGTCCGATCTAGTCAAAACTTAAGACTCATGATAAGTTGAGCTTACAAACAGTCAGGTTATCTTGCCGAATGCTTTAGACTAAGAATGACTAGCGAACGAGTATAATTACTCCAATGAAAGAGCGTAAAACTGAGTGCATTAAACCAGGTTCCAAAGGAAGAGCCAGTTTGTGCGAATACGAAATATTTATCAGGATTACAGACGTCACACACCATCACTAACCAGGGAGATACAAATTTTATTTGTGCTGATCAAAAGTAAATGAAAATAGACTTCTAGACGAACTGAAGAAAATACAGGACAAACAGGCGACAAAACGAAAATAAGTAATCAAATTTGAAAGAACAACGCTGATGAAGACAGCATCTTAGCATCAGGGGATTCTTCCAGGTCAAGCAAGCAAGGACACTTCCGATATGTCTGCTTTACTAAAAGATGAAGAACTCCAGATCCAACGCTGATGATTCTGTTGTAACAAAAGCCAGTTCGAAAATCGTAAAATACATTATTATTTTAGCACCCGAATCCAGAAAAAAGATAAACGAGGATGCTCCCATTGTTTTAGACTTTGAAACACACTGGCAAACAGCTCGACGAATTTTCAAACAATGCCGTAAATGTGACGGTCTTCATAAAAGAGCATAATTTAAGGCCCAAATGCGTTAACTTTGGAGGTGTGTCCCACGCAAACTATGGAAGTTTTTCCAAAAATATAATTCCGTTTTCTTGATCCTAATTCTCAGTTAACTGGGCTCTTACTTCGCGGGAGAACCGTTTATATTAAAGCTCCCACATCGAAGCTGGAGACCCTCAAAGCTCTCCACTACCATCTATCTTCTACAATTTGTATTATACAAATAATTTCACGGCTGTTTCATCTCATTAATGCAGAGAAGAATTTTAATTCAGTCTGAATCAACGGTTTTACTCGTAAAATTTTATATAATCTGGATGCATATTTGAAGCCTTACAAGCCCTCTCATTGCTAGGTTGAAGCGTTCGTTAGGCACACTGAAAAGCTTGTAGCTGTTTAGGATAAATGCACCTGGAAAAAAAGTGAAGTCCCCGTGCTAGTGGTTATTTCTTAATCTGTTTCTGTTAACTTCTTAGAGGCAAGCTATAGAATCTATCCATTAAGGACACCACAAGTTTCGACATAAGATCGCACTTTGCGCTACTATTTACTATGCATTTCTCAGTCCCTATCATTTCACATTGGTGAAAAATGTTACACATTCCTCACCGTTTGAAAATCCAGTCCTAATTTCAATAATTTTTCACAACTGTACCTAGCTTACAAAATTGTTTTTGGCTTCAGGTACCACATTTCATGTGGTAAATATTACGGAAATACAAAAAAAAAAGTTTAAACATCAATTATAATGTGGGAAACATAGTTCTATCTCTTAGGCCATAGCTCCGATTTTGAAGCCAATCAAAAAGATCCTGCTGCTGCTCAACCCAAAAATTATATTTCTTATAATTTTTTATTTGCAGCGAAAAGGTATATCTAAAAACCCATTTCTACTGAATTTAACGAACTTACAGTAAATTGAGAAATCAAAATGCAAACATAGTCGATTGGTACATCCATCACGAAAAACTATACTTTTCAAATTGAGAGCTTCAGTTAATTCTACTGTGTAATTATTACGAAACATTGCATTCGCTTACATCATATCTCTTACCAAAGTCTTAGAGCCGCGTAATAACAGTCTCATTTGTACCGAGACCATTAACAATTGTCGACTCTAATAGCAACGTTAACCAACGATCAAAAAGATTGCAGACTTGTAATAAAACACCACAGTAAAATTACAAGAATCGGAGATGGAACCTGAACAGATTGACGTCTAGCAGTTCCCTTAACACTGCCGGCCACCCTCGTGCCTTGTTAGTTTTGTTGCCGTTCTTGTACTTTTTGCTTCATTATCTGCATGGTATTATGTTGCTAATCAGAGCATTAAAATCACTCCGAACATTTCGTCTACAAATCTTTTTAAAGAGCTCATCTACTAAACTCAAGAAGTTCTCTGCTTTTGCTGGGGCTGGTATTTAGCATTGAAGCGAGCACAAAGGATAGAGCAACCAAAAGAATGTCTTTTGAGTGATACTTGATGGTTTCGATACTCGTGCGTATACATGCTTTGCGGTATACCAATACAATGAAAATATCACAAGGAATTTTACAAGGAAGATTTTCGGGGACGAGAACACCAGAGAAATATTACATCAGCTTCAATAATAGCCTATTTCAGTAAAAGTTTTAAAGCCATTGCAAAGTCGGTCGCACTATTCTGGCTCCGAATATTTTTTATACACCGCCAACGTAGGACTTCAAATCAATCTCAGATAAGTATCGATACTCGGACACTTCTTACTTCCCAGATAATTCAAAACATTTACGTGCAATCGACGAAGTGATTTTCTTCAGCCTGACAAACAACGATGGCTGAGAGCACACAAATTGGTGAATTTTTCACTATTTAAATAAAAGACATTTCGTTATGTTTCGTTGGAGCCGTACTACGCTACGCTAGCCTGCAGACAGACTTACCAAGCCTCTGCGGGATAGTAGTCTGCAATTTAGTGCCATTGGAACGTTATGTAGAAAGTACGTGATGTATCTATCGATTCACAATGAACTACGAGTATAAGTGGAGAATTCAAAAGAATAAAAAAAAAAGAAACGAACATGAAAAGGCGAATCAGCCAACCGAGGCGAGAGGAAATGGAGAGAAAGTACTCGTCTTTAAATGCCATGGATGGCCAAGCATAAAATTTTTTTTACTTGTCTCCAACGAATATAAAAATCTGTTTTTTTTTATTGCCACTTGTACTTGCGACGGAATGTATATCTCATAAATTTCTCATGCGCGAATAAGAAGTAGTACAAGAAGTAGAATTCTTACTTGCTCACTTCCTCTTCCTGAAACATTCCACTTGTACTTGGTTCTTATTTATTTTGGGCTGTTTTTTTTCGCGTTTTAAATTTCCTTTTAGGTTTTCTCACGAAAATCCGTCACTAAGCTTTGGCGTGGATTCAACAAATAGATAGCTCCAAGTCAAATAAACGCCTCATATCTCTGATTTTGTCGTTTTACTTTTGAATGTAAAGTGAATCATGGCACTCAGTGGGGCAGAAAGTGTTTTAGCATTTTTTTTGTGGTTTTCGTTTTGAAAGTAGATGAAGCTTTTAGGATAGTCGTCTAAACTAATACAAAAGATTATTTTCTAGCAGCTTTGAAATGCTCGTGACGTTATACAAAATTTCAGAAATGTTTTTAGATTTGATCGACGCTAGTCATACAGGTAACTGAGGTTGAATGCTCGAGATACATCAAGAGATAAAGTTCACTTTATTTCACATATTAAAACTTTAAATCATCGATTCTTACTTCAAAGATATCAAAAAAAAGATACAATGAATGACGCAAATAAGCAATTAATGCTTTTTTTAATACTAATCATTTTAAATCATAATCGCTTTTGGGCGGGTATGAGAATTTCATTAATGACCTTTCAAAACTTGGCAAAAAATTATCTGACTTTCATTGAAATAAAAAATTAAAGTTTATAATAAAACAGTCACAGGTTACAATTAGCCCGAAGATCACCTCAAAGTATTTTTTTTTGCTGGAAAAATTTACGAAGAAAATTTTTGTGCGTATAACATTAGCACCCAACGTGGGGCTATGCTTGGAGCAGTTTACAATAATCGGAGAATGTATTTTTGGGCGCAGTTGTTAATAAGGCTAGATTAGTGGCTCTGGAGTTAAAATTTGAGCAGGTCTGGAAGTGGCAGTTGTATGAGTTGTGCCAGAACCCGCTGGCTACAATAGCTTAAATGACGCCATTAATAGAGTTAGTATAAAATACCAAGCAGGTGGTTAATTTGATGAGAAATATATTCAGAGTTCGTTCTTAGCCGTTTTAATTTCAAGCTAATTTATTATAGATACGGTGCATTTACCTGACCAATTATCAATAAGTATTTGACTAGAAAAAAAGTCAAACCAATGTCGTTAACCGCTCACTTTTCTACTTATTTATAGAGGGCGCCAAAGTTGACGTCTCGAAAAATGCCTCGTCATACTGCGGACAGATAATCTCAGAAATGAAGAATCTGAAACAAAAAATACCAAACCGCATTTTAGAGAGGAATGTTTCTTACGTGGTAATCTACCACAATATTTAAAAAAAAATGATCAAATACAAAATGGCGGGTTGAAAATATTTTTCGAAAAATCGTATTTTTTTCACTTTGTTTCGCATGCCAAATTTTTTTGGATTATTTTTTTGCCTATATTCTGGTAGATTACCATACACGATACTTGAATAAAGAAGTGCACCAAATTTGACTTAAATCGGTTAGGCCAATCCAGAAAATAAGTGTCCGCAGTTTGAAAAAACTTCATTTCGAGAAAAACGCGTTTAAAGTTTTTTTTTCATTTATTTATTGAATATTATTTAAAAAAAATATGTTTTTGTCACCTACAATTGCTCAGTCTGCATTCTCTGGACCATACATAAGTATTCTTGAGTCCACAGAAGCCAGTTGCTCTTGCAGTTGGGCAGTTTTTTTTGGCCAAACGCGCTTCCTTTGCCGTTTTTTCTGCCTGACTTATGTGCTCCTCATCTTTTTTTCGCAGTAATTAAATCAGCGGTCTGCCGTAAATTGCCGTAACTTCTTTATTTTTGGGAATATCTTAATAAAATTTTGAGAAGTGATTTCTGAAGGTATAATAAATTGAAAAATGCAAAAAACAAAAAACTGATTTTTTTCAAAACTATAACCGGTACTATCCCCTTAAGCTTAACTATAACTATATGCCCAAAACGATTGGAAATTAGTTAAAAATGAGCACTTTCATTTCCCTAAACTTACAAAGGGGGAGTCCCTTTTTTAGGAAAACCTGTATGTAAGTTTAGAGCATGTTGCGAAGCTGCGAAGAATGCGAGCAGCTTTTCTGACTTGTTCCGCTCACACGCGGATCATTTTGAGTCTTTGAACGGTTGTCTAAGATTGATCAACTTTGATTAAGGAGCTGCGTGCTACTTTTCTACCACCTGATTATGAGGAGGTACTACCGGAGAAGACCATTTGTAGAACCCAATGCCGTGGCGAATCCTTAGGAATCAACGTAGCATTGATGGAGAGTCTTTCACTCTTATCAACGAGGAGGGCAAGCTAAAAATCCTCCGGTAAAATCAAGCGCCCTTTACCAGATTCAATGAAGTCTGATATGAATCGCGGCCGCCTCAGACCTTCTCAAGCTGGCGCGTACTTTGGAGGCTACATGGGTTTTAGTGAGAGCATATAGACTCTTTCTGACGCAACGGACTCAGACTCGGGCTCGAACTATACCTGGTGTACTGAAGTAATGATGAAAGAAACTCAACAGAAACTCAACAGTAAATTTAGGAATGGATTTCATTCGTCAGTTTTTCGCTATGACGTTTGCGGGCGGTCGTAGCTAAATTAAGAAAGAAAATAATGGAAAAACGTAATGGATGAAGCTGCACTTTGGTCCGATCCTCACTGGAGCTTTTTTTTCGGGAATCAATGATTGCGACCTGAGTCTAAATCTGGCAGTTCAAACTATTGCCAGCGCCCTTAACTCTGTGCAAACCACTCAAAGCCAAAATGAATATGAAACCTTTATGTTATAATGTGGATATCACCACTCTGCAAAAGGCGTACAGGAAATTATTTAACTCTGCAGAAAAAAATTGTGTGACTGATTACTGTATAAATCCAAATTGGAGATCTTTAATATTCTTGCTTTCATGCAGATTCGAATACCAACACGTTGATTGCCCTTACGTGTTAGTGACCGTTAAAGTCAGTCACTATTATAGGAGATGTATCAAGCGTGGCAGGTAATTAGGTTATCACCGTCTCTCGAAATTACAAGGTCTCTATTGAGGTAAGCCATAAGCTCTCTCGAGCCGTTCAAATCCTTGGGCCCTGATCGCGTTCTTCCGGTTGAGTCATGATATCGTGGCTAAAGGGGATTCATAATGCAACATTGCGCTTCTCGCATATCAGCCCCAGCCTTGGAGAAATAAGATTTGTGGGGATTTCTGAAGCAGAAAAAGTCTTAGAGCTATCGCCTGATTTTGGCTTGGCTGATTTGTTTCGCTAAAGGTTCTAGAAAAGGAAATTGGCTATAACAAATCAATCGATCCTACGTTAATATAGCATGCTTACACTAAAGGATACTCAGTTGAAACAACTCTTTACGTCTTATATATATATATATATATATATATATATATATATATATATATATATATATCTATATTTCTGGTTTACTTTTCGCTTTATTCAAGGGTCACCTGTGCCTCTAGGTCTTATCTAGAACTCCGGTAGGATTGCATTGTCTTTTATAGAGTTCAATATCTTTACCTGATTCAAGCTCCTTATGATTTCAAGAAATTCTTTTTTATTGGATGATTCGATTGAGTGTTTTTTGGCAGAATCCTCGCAAAAAAAAAGAATTTTTCAGTCATTTGTTTGGATAAATGAATGCTTTGACAAATGATATGCCGTTCGTCTCCTTTCCAATTTTTATTTCAATTGTTTCTATCGGAATAAGATCGTAAGATCTGAAGAAGGAGGTGATTTTAGTCGGTGAAAATTCGACATTTCTCTGGACATTAGCCGTGCAACATATATTTAAAAAAACCTACAAACCGTTGCAACGACACGTATACATACATATATTGCCAATCAAAACATACCATAACAAAATCATTTATTTTAATATATCCTGCTTGAGCACATCATAGTTTCCATTTCAAACAATTTGGCTGTTGACATATATTTTCATCATTTTCCTAGAAAGCACATAAATATTTAAATTAACCAAAAAAATTGACTTCGATAGTACACACGCGACAGAATCGCACAACAAACAAATGCTAACATTTTCGGTTTCATTTTGCACGACTGGCTAAGCAATTTTAAATTCAGCCTTGACCCAATTAGCACACCCTGAAAATTCCGAATGAAAAATCTTCTCAAAAGTTGACATGAAAGGAAAACGCGAAAAAATCGGGTATGAAGCAGATAGCATGAATTCAAAAGCAGTATTTGCTTTGTATTTGGGCATACACTGAGCTTCAAAGAGCCAACAACGAACATGCAATTTCGTACAGGGTGAATTTTAATTTTTGTTATTGACTTGAACGTGAAATGGTAAGGGGTTTCATTGATTTCATGAGCTAAATTAAAGTATCTTCTGAAATGTGAAGTTTCTTCAGACATTAAGGTCAATTATTTTGTCGCAAATGAAATTAAACGGTAGGCATGAAGTGTTAGTATGCTAGAGTGTTGAAAGTCATTTGCTTTCGGGAAAGTAATATAATCCTACAATAACCTTGTCAGTCTAGGGGTTGGAGCAGTTAGAAAACTTCATCCACAAATTTCTAATGAATGTGAATAGGAGTGTGGTTTGATTAGTTGGGAGTGATTAGTTGATTCCATGACTCACTTTACCCCTGATTAACTCGTGTACCTATTCAGAGCTAGGTAAACTCAGAGCTCGGTGCGCGGTTCCTCTTCCGAACGTAAAGTAGAACTAGGGACCCCAAACACTAGAAGCCACTAGACTAAACAGCTAAGCAATCTTTTTCTAAATGTGTCACCGGGAAGCATAGTATATTATGCAGGTTTTGGTGGGGTCAGATATGGAACTTTGTAAGTCAAGGTATATGAAGCTTTCAGATGGAATTAAATCGTTCCATGCTAACGAAGAATAGGTTTTGTATACAATTGAATTTTTTTTTTCTCGACAGTGAATGGTACGAAGGATTGGTGCAATGCTGTAGATTTCTCATTTTTTTAAGTAGTACAAGTAAACTGCCCTCTCAGAAATTCCTATTCAACGCCTCTTACTCGCTCAATCTGCTGTGCACTTTTATTGAAACAAATGAAGCACCCATATGCGATAATAGGTATGACCAAACTCTTTTGACATGTCAGCTTTACCTCAGAAGCAAAATATTTAGAATAGAAAGGTCTTCGATGGAATATGTAGGTGTTCCTTGGTTTATTAAGTTGGGTGCCAATATGTCAGGAGTAGTACAGGTGTGCATTTCCAAGTATCTAATGCAGGCCTTGTAAGGACTTTCGGTGGCATCTTTTTTTCCAGTATATTTTCCTGTTGCCTCACTGTTGGTTCCTAGGAGTGTCGGCCGGAACAAAATGGTCTCCCATTTCTGTGCATCGGTTTGCATCTTCCACGCGCTGGCCAACGACATGACTGTATCAACCATGATCTGGAACTCATTCTGAACGTGGCTGGTCAGATCAAATGATCAGATCCTCAGCAAATATGACAATCGATCGGTTTGAGAATGACTTACATTCAAAGAGAGTATACATTGCGAGGAGGAGCTAGCTTGCTGTATGCCATCAGAAATGGAAGGATCACTTTAAGGAATGTTTCCGCTTGAAAGTGTTTGTAGTAGATTAAGTTTTGTGGTAGATCAAGTTTTGGATACAGTTGACAAGGTATTTGCGGAACTGAAACTGGAGGAGTTTGAAAAAACACCCTTCCAACCGAGCAGTGCCACAGTACTAATGAGACACTGTACCAAACATATATCGGAGAAACTTTTTTGACTTCATGCACAGTCGAGTGCTCTGCACGAAAGCTAAACTGACAGTTGTTGATCAACTTGGTCTCCTAAACGTACCTTTGCAGTGATCTGCAGAGCAAGCATTTCGCAGACATCGCCGATGCTAAGCAAAATACTCCACGAAAATCGTTCTGAAAAATATCAATTAATCAAGACGTTATTAAAGAGGATATAATAATATTTGATGACTACATCCAATAGGTATTTGAACACAACATTCGCAACACCATTGATTCCTGATGAGCATTTTTTGGTGAGCAATTTGAAATTACCCTTCAGCTGCTCGAAATTCACGAAGTTTTCATGAAGTTTTTCGCAGCGAATGATGTGTGCCAGTAATTGATTCTTGAATTTATATAAGTCCTCAACACAGTCAGTGTATTAGAACTAATTCACACTGGGGGTCACAGTTTCAGTTAGTCGAATTTTGCCCATGTGGTAGTTTCAGAAGTGAATTGTCTTGAAATAGTTGGCAACGAAGATTAACTTGCTCGACTTAATTATTTTTAATGTTTACCAATTTTTTCCTAGCTTGTAAAAAAAATAGTTTAATATAAAACCGATTTTTTCTTTCGAAGCTAGATATATTGAATTTTGTGACAAATATCCATATTTCGAGGGTAATCTGCCCTCTTCTTCAGTGTCTATCGGAAAGCAATGGGGTTAACTTACTCAGAGTTTGGTTCTCGTTGGCGCCATGCGATGCCTGAAGGAAACTACCGTTCACTCGCTGGCACTTTGAAGTCTGAGAAACATGTGTGTGCTTTTTTCAGAAGATACTATTATTACTGCTATTATATTCGTTGCCAAGCTGTAGATATCTTTGATCTTTTCATGCAAATACCTGCTCACTTCGCTTTGCTAATTGAGTTTGATTAAGTAATCGACATTCTTCGCAACAGACTTGAGGGTGCTGAGAGCTGAGTGGTTGTGTTCCTGAAGCCTTTTGCTTACGTTGTTGTGCTTTGTTTTACTTCCCCTCGACTAAACAGATATTAATTGTTTATCGTTTTCGAGATTTCTATCATTAGCAACCACTAGTCACCCCCTCGTACACTTCGATTATACCAAGCACTTAATCTGATACACAGATAAGTATCAGACAGCAGAATATCATTTTTATATACAAGCAGATTGACCAAAAAAAAAACTGAAAAATACAAGCAGATTGTCCAATTCTAATAGTATATCACCAGGACATAAACTCTTTTAAAGTACTGCTTAACGCTCTATCTGCATTTTTCTCATTTTTGAGTTAGCACTGGACTCGAAAGCTACATATTCTATTACATCATTGTACAAAATTTGAAAAACCTATCTTTTGTAGAAGTATGTTAAATTCAATATTGAAAAATGCACTCTCCATAGATCTCCAGTACAAATCAAAACACAAATCATTGAATAGCTCGAAAGCACTAAAATGTAGATAGAACGTTTATGCTTAGTAGGGCAGAATAGGTATATGTATGTATTTTTCCACACGAATGCTGATTAGCACCATCATATCAACGATTTACTCTATCTTAATCTTTGGAAATTCAAGAAAATCTCATATGAACCTCCTGGTCACTATCAACGATCGCATAACGGTGCAACCGTTATGATTATGGCCCATCTTTAACTTTCACCAAAAAAACGGACTATCAGCAAAGTATTTTCAAAGCACCCTATATTCTTCCTCCGATTACCAGGTGCTGCGATCTGCTCAGCCAAATGGCAAGAGAATTTTTTGCCGTTGCTTTTACTCTGTCGTGCCGACATCTTGTCGTACCGTATTGTTCTTCGCCGTTATTTGATCATTTAAACTAATCAGTTTAGTGATGAAAGCATATGGCCATAACTTCAGGTCGTTATAGTAATCATCTTTGTACATGTATCTTATCTGAAACGATTTTCTGTGGCACATGGTAGATTATATCTTTAAGTAGAAAACGCGTACGTTTATATATTCTGATTGGATTCGTGTGCAAGTGACGTAGTTTCAGTAAATGAACAGTTTCTTACAGTAACAAACAATTGCAGAACTTATTTCAACTATTAATTTATCTTCGAATAGAACCAAAAATGAGAAGCGTTTCGATTATTTGCCTAGTTTTTAGAATACTTCATAGCTGGTTGAAAGAAGCTGGAGAAAATGGCAGCTGCTTCATGGATGAGCTTAACTGAAAGTTATAAGTAGATGTTAAAAATAATTCAGATCAGTAGGCCGTAGTCAAAGAACGTATTCAAAACAAATTATGCTGCTATCGTTTTTACAAACTTCATTCTTATTTGCTGCTCCATTCTGGGACTTGAGTTTAATTAAATTATAGCTGTAAAACACCACACCTAACAATGTATGTGTAGCATTCATTAAAAGCAACAGATACGTTAGCTTAAGATATATTTTTTTCCGTAAAACTAAGTGAAACCCGCCCTCGAGAAGAAGTCACAATAAATATATATATGTTATTCCTCAAGCCGAAAAATCGTCATAGCTAACAAAATTAATATTGTTTATTAGCATATAGGCTGACATACTGTACTTGCGACCCTAATAGCCAAGAATCCTGGTGATGAGTAGTGTGGAAAATAAAATTTTGTCTCGTTATCGAAAATCCCCGAAGGCGTGCTAAAGACTCCGAAATGGATATTTACATTCCGAAGGCATAAAATTACTACGTCCAAGACCATCTTGGATATGTTCAGGAAAATAACGAATAAGTGATATTTTGACATGGAGATAAATATCGCTCCCATGACGTATGATGCCAACAAATTTCCCAAGTGCTCAATTTCTTCCGATGTCATACCAACCCGAATGAACAAGCAACTCATTTGTAATTTTACTTGCTCTGAGGCAAAAAGCCACCCATATTGAAATTCAATCGATTTTACTTGGTAAAGGCAAATAAAGTCAATGTAATGCCAAGGATTGATGACATTTCTTTCTGATAATGCCCCATAGCAAACAGTAAATACGTTTAGTTGTCAATAATTGCTTAGCCTTTAAAATATAAATATAAGAAGATATGGAAATCTAACTCCAGGCACCCGCGCAGAGTAGTTGATATTAAAAGTCAAACGCCCAAATAATCGCAATGCAAAATTTATGAAACATAAGCACTAAAATAATTTACTCAACTATAGAAAAATAAACTACAATTTGATAAAATTCAATGGCAGTGCAAGGTTGTGAACGGGGATAATTCACCAAAATCAACCTTTCTGAACGGGGATATTGAAGTAAAGTCTGCGGTTTTCAAGAACATAATATGAAACTAACTTGTAAAAAGCTTGTGCAATCTAGTAAGTAGCTTCTAATAGACCAAGTTTGTGGACTCCCTGGTTCGCATTCAGGTACGAACGGAGCACCACGTGTGAGCTTCGAGTGAGCCTAGCTCTCCGGAGGCATTTAAGTCAAATGAGGGCAAATTCGAGGAGTCTAACTAATCATTTCACGTACGTGAATATTCCGATCATGAAAATTGAGTTTCTACTGTCTTCAATCCTCAAGAAACTATATAGATAAAAGCGGGACAGTACATATATATTTATATATATATATATATATATATATATATATATATATATTTATATATATATATATATATATATATATATATATATATATATATATATATATATATATATATATATATATATATATACATATCTATATGTTAGATATCTTACACCGAACGAAAGGTGGGGTTGAGACTGATGAGAAGCATCGAGCCTGGGAGTAACACGGTATCCCGGTACTTTCAAACCAAAAGCAAGTCACTTATACCACCAAAAATTCGATAAGAGCTTGGTGATGGAATTAAGTCGTTGAAAATTGCCGGGAAGAGATAATGCTTTTACCTCTAATATTTATTAGACGGCATACTGAAGACATATATGAACATAATCAATGCGATGATGAAGGTGCGGAGATGTGGAAATAAGCAATCGTCACAGTTTTGGCAAAAAATTGGTAAAAACTTCATATTTTTCCAATTTTACAAAATCTGACTTACCAAAAAATGGTGTACCATTTTATAATTTGATATGTATGTTAAATAAATGTCATTGTTTATTCATGTCTATACTTATACCTATCTAAACTTACCCAACTCCATTCCTTTAGTGACGTGAAATTCATTAAAGTCCACAAAAATTTCCACACAAACGTTTTTCCATGCTTTCTGCTTCTTAAATATATTTTTATATTTCACATAAGCTTTGTCACACAGCACTACTTTAGATTACACTGCACAAATCAGCCGATCCACATTAACATCTGGTAAATCAGAAACTTCAGAAAAATTTCAAGTGTACGCAATCTTCAGCATATTTCTCTATTTACCCTTAAATTCATATGATTATGGCAACTTGTAATTTATTTAAATGAATTTATATTCGACTTATTTCAATAGACATTATCATTTGGCAATAATCTTGTCCGCCCTAAATTCTTTTTTTCAAGGCAATGCACTGTTCAGTACACTCAATATCAATACATAGAGTAAACCTATTAGCATATTTGCCATTCTCATGACGATTTTCACGTCCAACTATTTGAGCACGATACTTATTAAAGTTTGCTCACCCCTGACATATTCATATACAGCCAGACCATATTAGGCCATGAATCATGCGTGATCCCAAAATAGACCATACGAGTCCTCGATTCGCTCGCTTAGTGACTGAAACACGGGAAGAGCGATAGGGATGATAGTAACCACAATCAGTGTGTACCTGATAACGATACAGAGACCGGTTAGTTCTTACAACTAGTGACCGACTTATTCTGAAAACTACCGACTATTTCTAAAAACCTATCACTAATTCTAACAACTCACACTTCCAAACTAATACTGCCTGCATGCATTAGAGAGAATTCAGAAAATCTATTATTCTCTCTTTACTCAGATAATTTGTTCAAATTTATATTTTGTGGAAACTTGTATGCATAATAAATACAGACTATATCGCGCTCGAGTAGCAGTCCGTAGCGGATATAAACTTTTCTTCCACATAGTTCCAAGATGTCAATCATTTCAATTAAATTCAGTATAATTAGTTGTATTTAAAACAAACAGATCAAATTCTATAAATAAATCGCTTTCGAGAAAAATGTGTGGACGGGACGAATTAAAATCGTCCATTCATCAGTGACTTTCAAATTAAAATTCATGCCCATCATCAATCTTTCAGAGAGTTCGTCAATGCAATTTATGCTGAGCATTTTCCGGGCAAAGCCGCTCTATCCGTTCAACTGGCCTCAAGTGGAGGAAGCCCCATAGACCATACTGGAGCATTGTAGCCAGGGAATTCGATCATAGGTTTGCGGCTGGGGCCGGGAGTCCCTCAAGCAACGCATGAATATTTCCGCTAGTCGACGGGATGTTGCCATATCGGCTATTCGACAAATTTTATGACGCTTTGTCCTAGGACACCGACGACATGAAAAGAATGGAATATACACACTAAGCCCTTCCAGTCCAGTTGTCAAGCTAACGACTGTACGCTTCTCGAATTTGTCCTATCTGTTGCTTTGATAGGCTGCCTATGCTAATGAGTCGCCAGTCATAATTTATACGGGATATGGATCGAGGCTGTATGGAACTTTTGTCGACTAGTCAACAAACTAATTGCAATACGCGATTGCCGGCGCACATAGTGTACTCTCTTATAATGAAAACAAGTTAGTTAGAGACAAATTAGCATTTCGCTGCAATCTATGCGCATAGTTTTTCCTAATGTTCCAAGAACATTAGCATTAAAATCGGTACGGCCAAAAATTCATATTATATATATATATATATATATATATATATATATATATATATATATATATATATATATATATATATATATATATATATATATATATATATCACCAGAAAAATTCAGTGAATATTTCTCGAGGACACGCCACCTGATTGAGCTAAAACTCAGAATAGTTTCAAGTCAATATGCAGAATAGGTTCAAGTCTCACAAAATGTAAATTATTTTCAAACCTTTTGCGCCGGCGGCCATTTAAGTGATATTTTATATATCCCTATAATTCTATTGGCAAATCATTTTCGAAAAACTAAGTTGGCAAATTAAATTTAACAGTGTTTTAGCAAGTGTTTTAGCATTTTTTTTTGTGGTTTTCGTTTTGGAAGTAGATGAAGCTTTTAGGATAGTCGTCTAAACTAATACAAAAGATTATTTTCTAGCAGCTTTGAAATGCTCGTGTCGTTGTACAAAATTTCAGCAATGTTTTTGGATTTGATCGACGCTAGTCATACAGGTAACTGAGGTTGAATGCTGGAGATACTTCAAGAGATAAAGTGCATTTTATTTCACATATTAAAACTTTAAATCATCGATTCTTACTTCAAAGGTATCAAAAAAAAAAAGCAGCGAATGACGCAAATATGCAATTAATGTTTTTTTTAGTGCTAATCATTTTAAATCATAATCGCTTTTGTGCGGGTATGAGATTTTCATTAATGACCTTTCAAAACTTTGCAAAAAATTATCTGACTTTCATTGATATCAAAAATTAAAGTTTATAATAAAACAGTCACAGGTTACAATTAACCCGAAGATCACATCAAGGTATTTTTTTTTTGCTGGAAAAATTTACGAAGAAAATTTTTGTGCATAAAACATTGGCGCCCAACGTGGGGCTTTGCTTGGAGAAGTTTACAATAATCGGGAAATGTATTTTTGGGTGCAGTTGTTTGTTTTGGGTGCAGGCTAGATTAGTGGCTCTGGAGTTAATGTTTGAGCAGGCCAAGAAGTGGCAGTTGTATGAGTTGTGCCAGAACGCGCTGGCTACAATAGCTTAAATGACGCCATTAATAGAGATGGTATAAAGTACCAACCAGCTGGTTAATTTGATGAGAAATATATTCAATGTTCGTTCTTAGCCGTTTTAATTTCAAGCTAATGCATTATAGATACGGTGCATTTACTTGACCAATTATCAATAAGTATTTGACTAGAAAAAAAGTCAAACCAATGTCGTTAACAGCTAACATTTTGCTAAAAGCAGATTTCTTATAATTATTTGCATTATTGTTTTATTTTATAGAGCAAGATATCGATGGAAAAGTTTTGCAACGATAAGGTGGCGTATGAACTGCAACAGAGATCGGTGGGCATCATACACAACGGAATTCAAAAATTTCGTTAGTCCTCTTGGTGTACTATTCTTCCATGAAGTAGATAGTTACACCCTAGAAAATAAAGCAAATGAAAAGGAATAACTTTTTCGTCGGTTTTTTTTATGGTTTCTTAAATTTTTTTTCTGGATTTCAGCAAATGGATCAGACAAAAGGCAACGAGGAACCTTAAATTTGCATTAAGCTTAACTATAACTATATGCCCGAAACGATGAGAAATTAGTTAAAAATGAATCTGCTGGAGCACTTTCATCTCCCTAAACTTACGAAGGGGGAGATATATACAAATGGGGAGTCCATTTTTGAGGGGAACCTGAATGTGACTTTATAGCATGTCGCGAAGCTTTGAAGAATGCGAGCAGCTTTTCTGACTTGTTCCGCTCACAAGCGGATCATTTTGAGTCTTTGAACGGCTATTTAAGACTGATCAATTTTTATTAAGGAGCTGCGTGCTACTTTTCTACCACCAGATTATGAGGAGGTACTACCAATGCCGTGGCGAATTCTTAAGAATCAACGTAGCATTGATGGAGAGGCAAGCTAAAAATCCTCCGGTGAAATCAAGCGCCCTTTAACAGATATAATGAAGTCTGATATGAATCGCGGCCGCCTCAGACCTTCTCAAGCTGGCGCGTACTTTGGAGGCAACATGGGTTTTAGTGAGAGCATATAGACTCTCTCCGATGCAACGGACTCAGATTCGGACTCAAACTATACCTGGTGTACTTAAGTAATGATGAAAGAATCTCAACAGCTCCTACCAGAGCCTAAATTTAGGAGTTGATTTCATTCGTCAGTTTGTCACTATGACGTTTGCGGGCGGTCGTAGCTAAATTAAGAAAGAAAATAATGGAAGAACGTAATGGATGCTTTTTTTCGGGAATCAATGATTGCGACCAGGGTCTAAATCTGGCAGTTCAAACTATTGCCAGCCTCTTAACTCTGTGCAAACCACTCAAAGCCAAAATGAATATGAAACCTTTATGTTAGAATGTGGATATCATCACTCTGCAAAAAGCGTACAGGAATTTTTTCAGGTCTGCAAAAAAATTGTTTGACTGCTTACTGTATAAATCCAAATTGGAGATCTTTAATATTCTTGCTTTAATGCAGATTCGAATACCAACACGTTGACTGTCCTTATGTGTTAATGACCGCTAAAGTCAGTCCCTATTATAGGAGATGTATCAAGCGTGGCAGGTCATTAGGTTATCACCGTCGCTCGAAATTACAAGGCCTCTATTGAGGTAAGCCATAAGCTCTTTCGAGCCGTTCAAATCATTGGGCCCTGATTGCGTTCTTCCGGTTGAGTCAGCATTCTATAGAAGTAATGCTATCGTGGCTAAAGAGGATTCATAATGCAACATTGAGCTTCTCGCATATCACCACCAGACTTGGAGAAATAATATTTGTGGTGGTTTCTGAAGCAGAAAAAGTCTTAGGAATATCGCCTGATTTTGGCTTGATTGATTTGTTTAGCTAAAAGCTCTAGAAAAGGAAATTGGCTATAACAAATCAATCGATCCTACGTTAATATAGCATGCTTACACTAAAGGATACTCAGTTGAAACTGCTCTTTACGTCTTAATTGAACCAATCAAAAAAGCACCTAAAGAATATATATATATATATATATATATATATATATATATATATATATATATATATATATATATGTATATATATATATATATATATATATATACATATCTATATATCTGGTTTACTTTTCGCTTTATTCAAGGGTCACCTGTGCCTCTAGGTCTTATCTAGAACTCCGGTAGGATTGAATTGTCTTTTATAGAGTTCAATATCTTTACCTGATTGAAGCTCCTTATGATTTCAAGAAATTCTTTTTTATTGGATGATTCGCAAAAAAAAAAGAATTTTTCAGTCATTTGTTTGGATAAATGAATGCTTTGACAAATGATATGCCGTTCGTCTCCTTTCCAATTTTTATTTCAATTGTTTCTATCGGAATAAGATCGTAAGATCTGAAGGAGGTGATTTTAGTCAGTGAAAATTCGACATTTGTCTGGACATTAGCCGTGCAACATATATTTTAAGAAAACCTACAAACCGTTGCAACGACACATATACATATGTATATTGCCCATCAAAAAATACCATAGCAAAATCGTTTATTTTAATATATCCTGCTTGAGCACATCATAGTTTCCATTTCAAACAATTTGTATGTTGACATATATTTTCATCATTTTCCTAGAAAGCACATAAATATTTAAATTAACCAAAAAAATTGACTTCGATAGTACACACGCGACAGAATCGCACAACAAACAAATGCTAACATTTTCGGTTTCATTTTGCACGACTGGCTAAGCAATTTTAAATTCAGCCTTGACCCAATTAGCACACCCTGAAAATTCTGAATGAAAAATCTTCTCAAAAGTTGACATGAAAGGAAAACGCGAAAAAATCGGGTATGAAGCAGATAGCATGAATTCGAAAGTAGTATTTGCTTTGTATTTGGGCATACACTGAGCTTCAAAGAGCCAACAACGAACATGCAATTTCGTACAGGGTGAATTTTAATTTTTGTTATTGACTTGAACGTGAAATGGTAAGGGGTTTCATTGATTTCATGAGCTACATTAAAGTATCTTCTGAAATGTGAAATTTCTTCAGACATTAAGGTAAGTTATTTTGTCGCAAATCAAATTAAACGGTAGGCATGAAGTAGTAGTATGCTAGAGTGTTGAAAGCCATTTGCTTTCGGGAAAGTAATATAATCCCACAATAACCTTGTCAGTCTAGGGGTTGGAGCAGTTAGAAAACTTCATCCACAAATTTCTAATGAATGTGAATACGAGTGTGGTTTGATTAGTTGTGAGTGATTAGTTGATTCCATGACTCACTTTACCCCTGATTAACTCATGTACCTATTCAGAGCTAGGTAAACTCAGAGCTCGGTGCGCGGTTCCTCTTCCGAACGTAAAGTAGAACTAGGGACCCCAAACACTAAAAGCTACTAGACTAAACAGCTAAGCAATCTTTTTCTAAATGTGTCGCCGGGAAGCATAGTATATTATGCGGGTTTTGGTGGGGTCAGATATGGAACTTTGTAAGTCAAGGTATATGAAGCTTTCAGATGGAATTAAATCGTTCCATGCTAACGAAGAATAGGTTTTGTATCCAATTGATTTTTTTTTTGTCTCGACAGTGAATGGTACGAAGTATTGGTGCAATGCTGTAGATTTCTCATTTTTTTTAAAGTAGTACAAGTAAACTGCCCTCTCAGGCATTCCTATTCAACGCCTCTTACTCGCTCAATCTGCTGTGCACTTTTATTGAAACAAATTAAGCACCCATATGGAATAATAGGTCTGACCAAACTCTTTTGACATGTCAGCTTTACCTCAGAAGCAAAATATTTAGAGTAGAAAGGCCTTCGATGGAATATGTAGGTGTTCCTTGGTTTATTAAGTTGGGTGCCAATATGTCAGGAGTAGTACAGGTGTGCATTTCCAAGTATCTAATGCAGGCCTTGCAATCATTTTCGTGGAAGTTTTTCCAGTATATTTTCCTGTTGCCCCAATGTTGCTGCACTGTTGGTTCCTAGCAGTGCCGGCCGGAACAAGATGTTCTCCCATTTCTGTGTATCGGTTTGCATCTTCCACGCGCTGGCCAACGACATGACTGTATCAACCATGATCTGGAACTTATTCTAAACGTTGCTGGTCAGATCAAATGATCAGAACCTCAGCAAATATGACAATCGATCGGTTTGAGAATGACTTGCATCCAAAGAGAGTACACTCAGAAAAATATGTTTCCGAAAATCGAAGAAAATATTTACTTGTTTACGAGATGTGAAATCTTCCACAAATCAAATAAACTTTTATTTGATATCAGTAATTTGTATAAATATCATGTAAAAACTTCTTACATTCAACGTAATACCATTTTTACTTTACCTTATTTCAAGTAAGTAATTTTCCTCAAATCTTGTAAATTATGTCTATGAATTTAGTAAATTATATCTACACCGCGAATATTTTTTTATATGTTTCAACAACAACCATACTTCAATATTCGACGAAGAAATTGATAGTTTTTATGACTTCTATCAACATTTCCTCTACACAAATAAAGGGTCGATAGCTTAGCTCGCTAACGTGTCAATCCAAAGTAGCGATCTACCGCTCGTGGGTTCGTATTCCGCCGGGTTCATGGTTGACTTTGTTCGTCTTCAGTTGTCCTAACTCCATTGATTAAGTGTCACATTATAGCTTAAATTGGCGACTAAGCATAAATAATGCTAGCGCTTCAGAAAATAAGAAAAAAATGTGGCACTTTAAAAAAAGGGAAAAATTGAAAAAAAAAATTTTCACAGTTTTTGCGTGCCAACAACATGCGATGCTTTCAAAGCGGTCCCCCATCTAAGTAGTAATCGCGCCCAGCGCTGCTTAACTTCGGTGATCGTACGTGAACCGATTTATGCCAGATGCCAGATGTTCTTGAAACTCTACCAAATTTTACTCCGGGCAAGTGCAATATCAGTGCTTGAAATGAATAAATTCCTTTCTTTCGATTGAGTAAATATTTCTTTGAAACTATACCAAGTTTTACTCAGGGCAAGTACAATATTTGTTCTTTGAAATGAAGAAATGTCTTTCTTTGGATTGAGTAAATATTTCTTTGGCGCAGAATCATTACCAATTTTCTTTGATAATGTGTTCATTTTTCTTCAAAAAAAAGAAGTATTTTTCTCAGTGTATACATTGCGAAGAGGAGCTAGCTTGCTGTATGCCATCAGAAACGGAAGGATCACTTTAAGGAATGTTTCCGCTTGAAAATGTTTGCAGTAGATCAAGTTTTGCGGTAGATCAAGTTTTGGATTAAAGAGGATATAATACTATTTGACGACTAAATCCAATAGGTATTTGAACACAGCATTTGCAACACCATTGATTCAGGACGAGCATTTTTTTGTGAGCAATTTGACAATACCCTTCAGCTGCTCGAAATTCACGAAGAATTCATACAGTTTTTCGCAGCGAATGATATGTGTCAGTAATTGATTCTTGAATTTATATAAGTCCTCAACACAGTCAGCTGATTAGAACTAATTCACACTGCGGGTCACAATTTCAGTAAGTCGAATTTTGCCCATGTGGTGGTTTCAGAAGTGAGTTGTCTTGAAATAGTTGGCAACGAATATTAACTTGGTCAACTTAATTGTTTTTAATGTGTACCAATTTTTTCCTAGCTTGTAAAAAAAATAGTTTAATAAAAAAACCGATTTTTTCTTTCGAAGCTAGATATATTGAATTTTGTGACAGTATGTAGATCAGTTTCGAGGGTAATCTGCCCTCTTCTTCAGTGTCTATCGGAAAGCAATGGGGTTAACTTACTTAGAGTTTGGTTCTCGTTGGCGCCATGCGTTGCCTGAATGAAACTACCGTTCACTCGCTGGCACTTTGAAGTCTGAGAAACCTGTGTGTGCTTTTTTCAAAAGATACTATTATTACTACTATTATATTCGTTGCCGAGCTGGAGATATCTTTGATCTTTTCATGCAAATACCTGCTCACTTCGCTTTGCTAATTGAATTTGATTAATCAATCGACATTCTTCGCAACAGACTTGAGGGTGCTGAGAGCTGAGTGGTTGTGTTCCTGAAGCCTTTTGCTTGCGTTGTTGTGCTCTGTTTTACTTCCCCTTGACTAAACAGATATTAATTGTTTATCGTTTTCGAGATTTCTATCATTAGCAACCACTGAGTCACTCCCGCTCGTACACTTCGATTATACCCAGCATTTAATCTGATACATAGATAAGTATCAGACAGCAGAATATCCTTTTTATATACAAGCAGATTGACCAAAAAAAAAACTGAAAAATACAAGCAGATTGTCCAATTCTAATAGTATATCACCAGGACATAAACTCTTTTAAAGTACTGCTTAACGCTCTATCTGCATTTTTCTCATTTTTGAGTTAGCACTGGACTCGAAAGCTACATATTCTATTACATCATTGTACAAAATTTGAAAAACCTATCTTTTGTAGAAGTAGGTTAAATTCAATATTGAAAAATGCACTCTCCATAGATCTCCAGTACAAATCAAAACACAAATCATTGAATAGCTCGAAAGCACTAAAATGTAGATAGAACGTTTATGCTTAGTAGGGCAGAATAGGTATATGTATGTATTTTTCCACACGAATGCTGATTAGCACCATCATATCAACGATTTACTCTATCTTAATCTTTGGAAATTCAAGAAAATCTCATATGAACCTCCTGGTCACTATCAACGATCGCATAACGGTGCAACCGTTATGATTATGGCCCATCTTTAACTTTCACCAAAAAAACGGACTATCAGCAAAGTATTTTCAAAGCACCCTATATTCTTCCTCCGATTACCAGGTGCTGCGAATCTGCTCAGCCAAATGGCAAGAGAATTTTTTGCCGTTGCTTTTACTCTGTCGTGCCGACATCTTGTCGTACCGTATTGTTCTTCGCCGTTATTTGATCATTTAAACTAATCAGTTTAGTGATGAAAGCATATGGCCATAACTTCAGGTCGTTATAGTAATCATCTTTGTACATGTATCTTATCTGAAACGATTTTCTGTGGCACATGGTAGATTATATCTTTAAGTAGAAAACGCGTACGTTTATATATTCTGATTGGATTCGTGTGCAAGTGACGTAGTTTCAGTAAATGAACAGTTTCTTACAGTAACAAACAATTGCAGAACTTATTTCAACTATTAATTTATCTTCGAATAGAACCAAAAATGAGAAGCGTTTCGATTATTTGCCTAGTTTTTAGAATACTTCATAGCTGGTTGAAAGAAGCTGGAGAAAATGGCAGCTGCTTCATGGATGAGCTTAACTGAAAGTTATAAGTAGATGTTAAAAATAATTCAGATCAGTAGGCCGTAGTCAAAGAACGTATTCAAAACAAATTATGCTGCTATCGTTTTTACAAACTTCATTCTTATTTGCTGCTCCATTCTGGGACTTGAGTTTAATTAAATTATAGCTGTAAAACACCACACCTAACAATGTATGTGTAGCATTCATTAAAAGCAACAGATACGTTAGCTTAAGATATATTTTTTTCCGTAAAACTAAGTGAAACCCGCCCTCGAGAAGAAGTCACAATAAATATATATATGTTATTCCTCAAGCCGAAAAATCGTCATAGCTAACAAAATTAATATTGTTTATTAGCATATAGGCTGACATACTGTACTTGCGACCCTAATAGCCAAGAATCCTGGTGATGAGTAGTGTGGAAAATAAAATTTTGTCTCGTTATCGAAAATCCCCGAAGGCGTGCTAAAGACTCCGAAATGGATATTTACATTCCGAAGGCATAAAATTACTACGTCCAAGACCATCTTGGATATGTTCAGGAAAATAACGAATAAGTGATATTTTGACATGGAGATAAATATCGCTCCCATGACGTATGATGCCAACAAATTTCCCAAGTGCTCAATTTCTTCCGATGTCATACCAACCCGAATGAACAAGCAACTCATTTGTAATTTTACTTGCTCTGAGGCAAAAAGCCACCCATATTGAAATTCAATCGATTTTACTTGGTAAAGGCAAATAAAGTCAATGTAATGCCAAGGATTGATGACATTTCTTTCTGATAATGCCCCATAGCAAACAGTAAATACGTTTAGTTGTCAATAATTGCTTAGCCTTTAAAATATAAATATAAGAAGATATGGAAATCTAACTCCAGGCACCCGCGCAGAGTAGTTGATATTAAAAGTCAAACGCCCAAATAATCGCAATGCAAAATTTATGAAACATAAGCACTAAAATAATTTACTCAACTATAGAAAAATAAACTACAATTTGATAAAATTCAATGGCAGTGCAAGGTTGTGAACGGGGATAATTCACCAAAATCAACCTTTCTGAACGGGGATATTGAAGTAAAGTCTGCGGTTTTCAAGAACATAATATGAAACTAACTTGTAAAAAGCTTGTGCAATCTAGTAAGTAGCTTCTAATAGACCAAGTTTGTGGACTCCCTGGTTCGCATTCAGGTACGAACGGAGCACCACGTGTGAGCTTCGAGTGAGCCTAGCTCTCCGGAGGCATTTAAGTCAAATGAGGGCAAATTCGAGGAGTCTAACTAATCATTTCACGTACGTGAATATTCCGATCATGAAAATTGAGTTTCTACTGTCTTCAATCCTCAAGAAACTATATAGATAAAAGCGGGACAGTACATATATATTTATATATATATATATATATATATATATATATATATATATTTATATATATATATATATATATATATATATATATATATATATATATATATATATATATATATATATATACATATCTATATGTTAGATATCTTACACCGAACGAAAGGTGGGGTTGAGACTGATGAGAAGCATCGAGCCTGGGAGTAACACGGTATCCCGGTACTTTCAAACCAAAAGCAAGTCACTTATACCACCAAAAATTCGATAAGAGCTTGGTGATGGAATTAAGTCGTTGAAAATTGCCGGGAAGAGATAATGCTTTTACCTCTAATATTTATTAGACGGCATACTGAAGACATATATGAACATAATCAATGCGATGATGAAGGTGCGGAGATGTGGAAATAAGCAATCGTCACAGTTTTGGCAAAAAATTGGTAAAAACTTCATATTTTTCCAATTTTACAAAATCTGACTTACCAAAAAATGGTGTACCATTTTATAATTTGATATGTATGTTAAATAAATGTCATTGTTTATTCATGTCTATACTTATACCTATCTAAACTTACCCAACTCCATTCCTTTAGTGACGTGAAATTCATTAAAGTCCACAAAAATTTCCACACAAACGTTTTTCCATGCTTTCTGCTTCTTAAATATATTTTTATATTTCACATAAGCTTTGTCACACAGCACTACTTTAGATTACACTGCACAAATCAGCCGATCCACATTAACATCTGGTAAATCAGAAACTTCAGAAAAATTTCAAGTGTACGCAATCTTCAGCATATTTCTCTATTTACCCTTAAATTCATATGATTATGGCAACTTGTAATTTATTTAAATGAATTTATATTCGACTTATTTCAATAGACATTATCATTTGGCAATAATCTTGTCCGCCCTAAATTCTTTTTTTCAAGGCAATGCACTGTTCAGTACACTCAATATCAATACATAGAGTAAACCTATTAGCATATTTGCCATTCTCATGACGATTTTCACGTCCAACTATTTGAGCACGATACTTATTAAAGTTTGCTCACCCCTGACATATTCATATACAGCCAGACCATATTAGGCCATGAATCATGCGTGATCCCAAAATAGACCATACGAGTCCTCGATTCGCTCGCTTAGTGACTGAAACACGGGAAGAGCGATAGGGATGATAGTAACCACAATCAGTGTGTACCTGATAACGATACAGAGACCGGTTAGTTCTTACAACTAGTGACCGACTTATTCTGAAAACTACCGACTATTTCTAAAAACCTGTCACTAATTCTAACAACTCACACTTCCAAACTAATACTGCCTGCATGCATTAGAGAGAATTCAGAAAATCTATTATTCTCTCTTTACTCAGATAATTTGTTCAAATTTATATTTTGTGGAAACTTGTATGCATAATAAATACAGACTATATCGCGCTCGAGTAGCAGTCCGTAGCGGATATAAACTTTTCTTCCACATAGTTCCAAGATGTCAATCATTTCAATTAAATTCAGTATAATTAGTTGTATTTAAAACAAACAGATCAAATTCTATAAATAAATCGCTTTCGAGAAAAATGTGTGGACGGGACGAATTAAAATCGTCCATTCATCAGTGACTTTCAAATTAAAATTCATGCCCATCATCAATCTTTCAGAGAGTTCGTCAATGCAATTTATGCTGAGCATTTTCCGGGCAAAGCCGCTCTATCCGTTCAACTGGCCTCAAGTGGAGGAAGCCCCATAGACCATACTGGAGCATTGTAGCCAGGGAATTCGATCATAGGTTTGCGGCTGGGGCCGGGAGTCCCTCAAGCAACGCATGAATATTTCCGCTAGTCGACGGGATGTTGCCATATCGGCTATTCGACAAATTTTATGACGCTTTGTCCTAGGACACCGACGACATGAAAAGAATGGAATATACACACTAAGCCCTTCCAGTCCAGTTGTCAAGCTAACGACTGTACGCTTCTCGAATTTGTCCTATCTGTTGCTTTGATAGGCTGCCTATGCTAATGAGTCGCCAGTCATAATTTATACGGGATATGGATCGAGGCTGTATGGAACTTTTGTCGACTAGTCAACAAACTAATTGCAATACGCGATTGCCGGCGCACATAGTGTACTCTCTTATAATGAAAACAAGTTAGTTAGAGACAAATTAGCATTTCGCTGCAATCTATGCGCATAGTTTTTCCTAATGTTCCAAGAACATTAGCATTAAAATCGGTACGGCCAAAAATTCATATTATATATATATATATATATATATATATATATATATATATATATATATATATATATATATATATATATATATATATATATATCACCAGAAAAATTCAGTGAATATTTCTCGAGGACACGCCACCTGATTGAGCTAAAACTCAGAATAGTTTCAAGTCAATATGCAGAATAGGTTCAAGTCTCACAAAATGTAAATTATTTTCAAACCTTTTGCGCCGGCGGCCATTTAAGTGATATTTTATATATCCCTATAATTCTATTGGCAAATCATTTTCGAAAAACTAAGTTGGCAAATTAAATTTAACACGTGTTTTGAATGCAAATATGATAAAACTTTGGACATTTTTAACCCTATATGTGCGCTAGGTTCCTAAAAAGAAATCGGGAAAATTTGAAAATTTTTGAATTACGTTCAATTTTGACAAAGCTGCCAAATCACTATGAAACTTACAGGATATATTGATATTACTAAGTTGTAACTTTATATTGTCTTTTATGATCATGGTGGCAGCCCTGTAGCAACAGCAAGCACTGAAAGTAAAAACCTTCAAATCATCGGCTCTCCTAAAAAGCAATTCATATATAAATATTATTCTTCCCCTGCATAGACAAAGTAAAATTTTTGAAATTCTGTTTCGGGCAAGAACGGTAACCCTCCCCCGATTCACCTATATTTTTAGCATCAGAAACTTATATTCACGAGAACTCACGACCCGATAATCTGATACAACTGAAATTCACAGGATGTCTTGGTTTTGGGTAGGACCAGGTCTGAAAGAAGCGACTTAATAATCAATTGGGGAAAAAATGCTTTTTGCCCTATGAATTCTCGCTCAGTGAATAGATTTTCATAAAGCTGAATCTTACTCTAAGCCACGTTTGGTAGAAATTTGGTTTAAAATTTCAGTTGGAACCGCCAGCTTAGGTAATTTTAGTGTCTTGAGAATTTAGGAAAATAAAGCTTTTTACTCTATAGCTTCCAGTGCAGTCATGATATCGAAACGAAATTCATTTGGTAAATGACACTTATTATAGGCAATATTTAGAAGGAAACTGGTTGAATAATCATGATAGGGGTTTAAAATGGTAATGATCTTTTAGTGACAATAAACAACAAATATTAGGATATCGAAAATTTGCAAACTTTTGGGAGTGGTAACCCTAAATTTTTTTGTACCCCTACAGCTTCTAATGGTAAGGCCAAGACGGAGCGAAGAGAGCGTCGAGCAACGAAATCGGTCTGAATCGATCTCATCGCCACTATCGCTTTTTCTACTTTGGTTGCTACTTTGACATGGAAATATATGAAGCGTTTGAGCGCGTTGCTCGATTCGATGGTCTCATTGCTCCGTTTTGGCTGTATCACTGTTGCCAGATTGGGTGATTTCTCGCCAATTGGGCTACCTTTCCGTTGTATTTGGCGACGAAATTGAATATTGTGCTACTGGCGACTTTTTGGGTACCAATGACCAGCCCACGTTTCAATCTCAATCTTGAAGGGAAATCTCTTCAGTTCATGTTTTAAATATTCACTTCATGTTTGAAATTCCGGTTGAACCTAAGCTTTATTTCTAGTCTATTATTTGAACGTCTGCCTAAAGCTGTCAGCCATAAGATTGAAATTTAAATATGTGAGCTTGAAACTTGAAATAAAATGTAACTATGTACATTTTTTGACTTCTTTGATGCGAACTCTAATTCTCTTGAATTTCAACAAAAAATGTTGCAACGACTATAAAATACCACCAGATACGATACAAATACTGGATTCTAAAATTTAGACGTTTACTACATTAGAAAATGAAATTTTTAATATAAATTTCGACTTTATAAGAGATTTGTATATAAATGAGCAAAAAATAAATACCCATGTGAAAATGGATGGAAAAAAAAAATATTTTTTTTTGCATCTAATAAGGAAAACTTTATTTTGGCCTCGACCTATATTGGGCTAGCCAAATTGGTCTCCATGATCGAACATTTTCTGGCAACACTGGGCCGTACTCTAATGCAGTCATCGGATCGAAACAAAATTAGCAAGGTAGATTGACTTCAACGTGAGACAGATGTGATATATATTTGGCACGAGGCGGTTTGGCTATTTTTGTATCAATAAATGATACAAAAATAGGCATTCCTTACGCGAACATTTACATCAACAATAAATAACCAGTGTTTAAATTTTCTAAGTTCTTGAACTTTTTCGAATGGCAGTCCCAAACACCTTTCTATCTCTGTAACTTTCAATGGAGTCATGACTGCATTCATAGGGTAGCTTTATTTTGACGAGAGCAGTATTGGTAGACTTTTATCATTATAATTATTATCATTATTATTATTAGCAATAATATATTGCTCCAATTGCTCAATTTAGTTCATTTTAAGGGATTTCAGAACACGTGTCGTAAATATTTAATTATATTCTTAATTATATACGTATGAGCACATAACAATACATAAATAAATTTAATTATCTTATTTATTATAGGTATCTAGAAAGTGGAGTACAAAGCTGTCGTTCAGAAACGGAAAATTGAAAATGCGTCAGTATGAAATCGACACCAAAGCTTCGAAGATATTTTAAATTGTAGTAAATAAAGAACTATTGTTTCATTCATATATAGCTACATATCAGCATTTACTGTAAAAAAAAACCAATGCTCCATTGATAAATTCTAGCAAATTATCTCTCTTTAAAAACGCCTGCTCAAGCTTTTTTAAAAGAACCACTGTAAGCATGTCTTTTGGCCAGTGTCCTCTTCCATAGCTAAATTGAACGTGCCTGCCTAAGAAATCGAATCGTGTCCAGGTTAGAAATATTTCCAAAATGCACGACAATTATCTCATTCTACAAGAATAAATATTTCGCTATTTAGTGAGACTCAATTTCTTCAAACCTATTAGAACACTAGCCATCTTTTCTAATCAATACAGAATATTTGATGCACCATGAGCCTTAAGATTTTGATGCATTGCATCCAGATTGTGCACTAACTATAACCCCATTTTTATTTTCAATTTCGAGTCTGGAATTCCAGTTTAAGATCCGCATAGCGAGACAACGAATAAATAATTCAGTAAATGAGCAATGTGTGCGGTATAACCCACGCATCAGGTCGACAACACTATTATTCCAACGAAAATTGTTTCATTTCTGTTTTTCGTTTAACATCAAATTTTGCTCTTTTTTTCCTTATACCTTTTGGACCACGTCTTCGCCAATGTCGTTCCGCCTTTGCATTGGTAATCTTACAGGCTATGCCTGAAGCAAATCATCATCAAGCATCAGCAACAAACAGCAGAAAGACCCAGTGTAATGATGAAGACAATGGCAAGAATCTCAAGGTGTGTGCACGCAACTCATTTGCATTTTTATTAGATGAGTTGTCGTTGGCATCGGCATAATAGCATTGGCCCGACTGACTGTGTCTCGGAGCCTCACATTTTCTGTATTAGGCCTTGTTGTACTTAGTCATTGTCTTCTTTCCTTATACTTATTTGTAGCTACTTTTTGGATGGTGTTTATGGGTTTTCAGCTCGTCTTGACGTTTTTTCTACCATTTGCTTGCCGTGCCCATCTCCTTGGTCTTCGTACTAAATGGCTTACCACAAAGGATTGCAATTGGGAGTTTTATTTTTATTGGACTCGACTCCAGTGCTTTGGGATTCAAGGGCCCGGCTTGCTTTCGGTCGGATCTCGTTCGGCTACGATGGAGATGCTCTCATTAAATGTTTTCGAAATTAGATTGGGCTAACGACTGTTTCGAGAACTGCGACAATTTGAAAAGGTCCGTTTTTTGCTACCATTCAGTCAGTGATTGTCCTTGTTATTCTTCCGTCTGCAAATCGAATTTGGGCTCGGATAGAAAGCGGTGGAGGAGGCAAAAGATTATTTGCACAAATAAGCGTATTATCATAATTGATTTCGCATTGTCTTCAAATTTCAATATATTTTCATACGTTTGGGCCAAGGTTTAATGTTTCTGAATTACACTCTATCTGCTTTAAGATACTTATGCGTCGCCCAGACTACGAAAATGCTCTTAGACAGCTTTATTTCAATCAGAGCAGCCCAAACTACTTTCTTATCTGCATCATCAAATATCAATATTCGCTTTCCACGAATTCTTAAACCGAACATTACATCAAGATATTGCCGCAATAAACCACTTTTATCACTTCGTTCAATTGAGTGAATTTGCCTGTGTGCTCCTTACGAGGCATCACGAATTCCGGCGAAATGGTAAGCTTTGAGGGTATTAACGACAGCAAGCACAGCCAATTAATGTAGACATAAATAGAACGCAGCCTATTGCAAACTATTTCCCGTACGAAGGTTATTGCCGTAATCACAATACAGCGTTTTTCGCTGCGGCCAACGTAGCGTTCCACAGGGGGAGGCGTGAAAGCCGCAGTTGAATTTGGTGAATCACAATGCAGCGACAATGTCGCTGTCAATGCAACCAAGGCACCAACCAAAATCATTTTTTTACTAATGTTCGAAGAACAATAGTATTAAACTCGTTTCACCGAAAATTCATATTTCTTTATATATATATATATATATATATCAGCAAAATGATTAAGGGAGATAATCTCTGGAGTGGCAGATCCGATTGAGCTGAAATTTTCGGAGAACGTAGGTGTATATAGTAGGTAGGTCCACGACTTTCTCAAATTCAGATATCCTAAACCTTTTGGCGGCGGCGAGCGTTTTAGTGAATTTTGAGGAACTCCTATATTTCCAAGCAGTGTAAATTTTTGTTAAAGAAAAGTATTGGGAATGAAAACTAATTATGTTCTTAGCTTGTTTATGATAAACAATTGGAAATTTTGAGCCGTGTGTGGGTGCAGAGTGCCTAAAAGTAGGCAAGGATTTTTTTGCAAATTTTGATTTGTCATTACTTGTAAGAAAAACAATGGATCATCATGAAAATTACAGAGCGTATTGATGTTGACTAAAATTTAGCACGTAGAGATTTTCAGCATAAAGCGGGTAACCCTGTAGCTGTGGCAGGGTGCTGAAAAAAAATCCTTCAAATCATTGACCTTCCTGAAAAATTTTTGATTTTTGACAAAAAATTCAAATCTTTGATAAATTTTATCTTTTGTCCTTCATCTCAAGATAAAATTTTCAAAATTCCGTTTTGCACAAGAACGGCAACCCATCACCAAATTACCTCTATTTTCAGCACTCAAAAGTTCTGTTCACGAGAACTGACGACCGGATAATTCGATCATAATCAAATTTACAGGATATGTTGGTATTATCTAGGACCAGGTCTGATAGAAGCTATTTTGAAATGCGGGCAACCCTGTGGCAGTGGTGCCATCTTCAAAAATAGGTGAGAAAAAAAACTGGTTTTAGGCCTATAACTTCCGATTCAGCCATCAAATTTGGACAAGATTCATACAGTACTTGGATCTTATCTTAGGTAACATTTGATGAAAATTTGGCTGGAAAATTAGAATAGAGTTGCCAGCTATGGTGATTTTTGTCTCCTAAATCTTGCAACTTTGCTCAGCAAAATAAAGCTTTTTTCCCTATAACTTCCGGTCCAGTGCAGAAATCAAAACGAAGATCACGCAGTAAATGGACCTTAATGTGAACCAAATGTCGTAGAAATTTCGTACCAAAATCATGAAAGGGCTGCCAGCTATGATCATTTTTGTAATTTTGTGAAATTTCTTTACAGAGCGATTATGTCATTAGATTTGCAAAAGGAAATGATCCTGCAATGATAATTAACCACAAATATTAACGCTTTAAAAATTTGAAAAGTTTTGAGGGTGGCAACCCTAAAATTCTTTTCACCCGTATAACTTCCAGCGCAGTGATTCAATCGAAACGAAATTTACTGGTTGGGTTTAACTTAACGTAAAGCAGATTTTGTATGTATTTTGCTTTGCTGCTGACACAGGCTAACCAGCATTAGCCATTTCCGTAAATATTGCACCAACAAATGCTTCAAATTACATTCTCATATGCAAAGCATTTGCAATAAAAATAAGGAATCAATTTTTAAATTTTCCGAGTTTTGAACGTTTTTCGGATGGCAGCCTCAAACAACGTTTAACCGCTGAAACTTTCGATGAAATCCTGCGATGAGAACGAAATTCAAAGGATAAGTTGATTTGAGTATGAGCTTGTTATGGTAAACTTATTACTGCTTCGTTCGGAAAGTGTTGCCAGCACTGAACATTTACATCATTTGTGTTAGAGTTGAGTTTTGTTGCTTTGGATAAGAAATGGTTGATATGATTCTACACAACAGTGTATTAAGTCTTTCCACACTTTTTTGTCCCTCAAAGACAATTTCTTCGAAAATTAGTTTTCTAGCGGTTTTTTTCTTTTGTATTGCTAAATCCTGTTGTACGAGGATTAGGTTGGCTTATCACAATACTCATCAGCCATCGCTTGTCTATTCCACCAGACCATTCAACCTAATTCAAACAGAGTTAATTCAACCTAGTGGTGACGCCAACCTATGGTAGGTATCACCGCTAGCGGTGCGGCAAAATTAGAAATTTGGCAAATTTCGACGCTGCCGCAAATTTCGCCGCAGCCATTGTGCGCGCTACCATACAAAACAGTGCATTCTAATTTTTTGACAGCACTTCCCGCAGCCCACTGCGTTGGCCGCAGCGAAAAACGCTGTATTGTGATTACGGGGTATGGGTAGTCATCATCAAAGCCTGTTGCGGCGGGCAACCAATACATGTTCAGTCTTGTTAAATAGGCAGCAACGACCTCTTTGGAAACGCTCTCAAGAGCCTGAAATATCTGCTTGCTTGTTTCGTCCCTGGCAGCTCCAAGTTCACCACTTAATGGTCATACCGTTGTCGAAATAGAGTAAAAAATTACGGGCGAATACACATTAGGGAGTCCATTGACAGAATGTAGCTTTTGGTGCAGACAGGAAAGTATGTAGTGTCCCATAAGGTAAATTCTATTTCGTGAAAAAAACTGCTTTCTATTAGTGTGAGTAATCGCGCGTAGTCGATAAAAGTGAAGCCGTTAAAGCATCGTTTGCCATTTCCTGAACGTTAGAGATACTTCGATAAAAGGAGAGAAGTGCTTAAAAGAAATCCTATTTAAATAACGATTCTGCTAGAAAATCGAATTCGGTGAAGGTATCCTGGCGAAATCAGCTCAAAACGAAACTTCTACCGGAGAGAAACTGCTGGAAAAATTAATTTTCAAGCAAATTGTAATTGGTTGTCAAGAGAGAAAAAAGGAAAGTATTTCGCGGTGCGATGAAGCACATATTTTCCGTTCGATGTTTTTGAAGTTTCTTATGTTGACGCGACGATTTTTAGAAATAAGACATTAGCTAATAACAATAATCAGTTTAAAATAAATTATTTGATGAGTGTTTGAAATCAACGAGCAGCAAATTAAATTTATTTAATTTTATGTGAAGAAAAGGATCGCAATGAAAAAAGCCGTGGCTCTCGTATAAAAACAAATAAACTCGTCTGGAATACGCATTGCAATATAAAATTTGAACGGTGAAAGACTGAGCAAACGTGCTATGTTCAGACAACTCTAACTTTCAGATATGCTTGTTAGAAAAAAAATATAATTGTCTGGCTCTGGCCGTAAAGTATGTTGGTAATTACTGGGCGGACGCGGGTCACTCTTTTTTGCAGTCATTCAAGCACTGTCTTAAAGTGCAGCAGCTACAATTTGACCAAGCGGTACAAATTCTATAAGAACCAATAGAAGACAGTCAGCATGGATCTAACTTTTGTCTTGCTCATTCGGGTCTTTTTGTGGCGATGTACAGCAGAAAACACTGCTCCCTCGTCCAGGTGAGCAACTTCTTATCACCTGAGAACTTTTCGGCAAGACCCGAAAGAGCACCAAAATCAACTATATTTTACCATAAATCATTACAAAACACTTACACAGACACGGAAAACACGATTAATGAACGAAAAAGATTTACTTAATTTTTAACTCACGTCAAAATACGGAACGCGCGGGTGGCCAGCATACAGCCTATAAAATTAAAATTTCCCATCAGACAAATGAGAGGGAATTTCAATTTAAATAATTTTACCAAGCGAAAGATAAAATTTTACCAGAATTTTTAATAATGGTTGATTTATCCAAACCGTAATGGAGAATAGAACAAGGCACGTAGGATAAATTTGGCAATATAACTCCTGCAACCCTATATAAGGAGTACGCAGCAACGACTCACTCTACTCTTTTTTGGATCAACTTGGTAACCGTGCTGACTATCTTGACAGAGGTATGCACTTGTGTGACATTGTGTCAATAAATGCAGCACTTTCTTTTACTTCGTATATGATTCAATTTCGTTTGATTTCAACAGTGCTTCTAAATATATATTTTTTTTTTGCAATAGAATTATAATAGTTTTTACACAGTTGACTTCGTTTATCTTATTTGAATTTCATTGTGAATTGTGAAAAGGTGAAATAAATTATTTTTGATTTAAAGCCCGCATATTTAACTTTTTCATTCAAAAAATCTAGCCCCCTTTCAAGCAGGTTTTTATTTTTTCACTTTGTTAAAAAACACCTCTATTATGTTAAAACTAATCGGTCTAGGATAGCATGACCTTTTGACTTATGGTAAATTTGATTCAAAGTGGTCCTGTCTGGAGGTATGCAGCTGACATTTAGGATAAATTTTCACAGAAATCAAGTATTCACAGCAAATATATCATAGGCTATTTTAGCTTTAAATTTCACAAGGCGCAACAATTATTAAATATATTGGAATATTTTGCTTAATTTTGTCTATTACTTTCCTTCTGATCGAAACTAGCAAGAGCTGTAAGTTTCTGCAACCACAATACGAATGCTCTGTGTATCTTAGAGCTAACATTAAATATAATATATACATACATTAAATTGATTGTCACGAAACTTGTGCATCGCAAATGAACGACTGGTATTTACTGAACGAACAAATCTTGCCAAATTAATTACTGACTCTTCCACTACTCTCAATGACCTACTCGTCTATTGTAATATCTATTCTCTGCGTTCAGCTGATAACATCATCATTTTCGTAATTTGCCTCCTACACTTCTGTCTAATGCCATTTAGATGTATGTTCACGTAGGTCTAATGTCTATACAAACTACCAGCAAGGATGCTCTTACTATATGCTAGAAGACAGCGTACATTATTATCTTGATACTTGTATATGCTCGACGTCAAATAAATTAAGTTATATTGATTTATAATAATTTCCTTTTCCTTCTTTTTCGAAGGCTGTGACTGACGTATCCTTTCTCAATAATTCTTAGTTACCTAGTCTGCCTTGAATGTAGGTATGCCCATCAGGTAATTTATTAAATGTCCTTGGGTCATTAGTTCAACGCCTAAAAGAAAGAAGGGGGACACATGAAGCAGCCTAGATCCTTGGCTCGTTGCCCACATCGGACATACACATTAGATCCGAAAGGATTTCATCGTTGTCCTTCGTCTACCCGTCTATCGAACAAGACGGATACGGGCTCATCTCACGTGCGGAGTATCCAAAGCCGATTTCCATTGTGATGTTAGCACAATGTTGCGGTGGATATTCATCTCTTTGTCGCACTATCCTATCGGCTTAACGTATGAGCCTCCGGTATATTCCTTATCCAAGTTTCCTGTTGTTTCTAATGCGTCTAATGTGCACTCCTATGGGACTGTCTCTTGTTTTATATATTTTTTGTTTGTGATTGTCTCTCTGTCTCAATCCTGACATTTCAAAAAACAAATAGAACTTTTTGTCGTTCTGGTTTTGCTGTTTTACATAAAGAGTTGTTATTTTTGTGAGACATTTAGCGTAATGAGCAGATTCAATGAAAACATTTATGACAGTAATTTATTGCGAAAAATGTAAATTTAATTGAGTGAGATTATTTCATACTCCGATCATGTGAGTGAGTTTTATTTGAAAGTAGAGTTGTTACAGTAACTTTTGAATTGCAGCTATCAACTCTATTGAAGCGAATGAACCGTTAGGCTGCAAAAAATTGTAAAATTTAGAATTAGAATCACTTTCGAAAACTCAAATTCCATATATAATTTTTTACATACAACATTTTCAGCTTTGTTTGAAAGGATCGAACTCTAGTTTCTAAGTAAATTCAAGCTTTCGCGCATCCATAGCTAGCCTCTGTCGTCGTAGGTAAAACTCTAAGGTTATTTATGTACAAATCAATCTGCTATTCGCAACTCCTAAACTTACCTGTTTAGCTTTCCTGACCTCATGACTATTTAACAGTGTTTTATTGATTGTTTTAGTAATTGAAGCAAAAAAGAATAATCCAACCTCGTTATACCAATTTAATTTCAAAGCATTTAAAGTTTGTAAGTTAAAGAGTGACTTTAATCTTTTTATTAGATTTCAGTTGAATCATTGGCTATTAAAGCATTTCATTGTGAAAGGATTACGAATTTCCTCTGGGTAATTAGATCCATTTTAAACGCCTCAGCTATTCACAGGATATGTTTGCCAGAAACAACCCTGAGTATCGACTTCAGATTATGATTTACTGATTCGAGTGCAATCGAAACTTTACCGAAGTTGTATGAACTCAATTGTTTGCATTAATCTGATTACGAGTCGAACATTGACTGCGGCTGCACCTTAAGAGCTTGTTCGCATCGAATTCCCATGGCTACCTACCTAATGCAAACCTACGGAGATGCTCTGAATGATAGATAAACTGGGCAGATATCTGCCCGCCGTGTCTGCTACACTCTGAACAACTCAGATATTCGAAACAGAGCCGTTGCCGTCATCATTGATGCAATGTATTGATGCCGTTCTGCTGTCTCATGCAGATGTTGACTGAGTCAACGTCGTTTTTGTCTTGAACAGTTCAAGCGAAAACCTGAGAAAATCGAAGTCAATTCCCAACGTACTATCCAATGAAATCAGAGTCAAAGTACATATTATGCTTGTTTTGCATGGTAAACGAATTAATCATCCATAAATCCGTTTTATTGATGTCTCAGAAATTTTTCGTTAGTTTGCTTCACAGTAATTCGATCATATTGTTTGGAAGCGAAAGTTTACAGAAATGAATAGCGGAGTAATATTTGTTATGCATATATAGGCTTAATGACATAGCAGAGTAGTAGTTCATATCTTTTGGATGTTGTTCAAATGAAATTCGACAGCGATTTATTTTATGCAAAATAAACAATAAGTTGGCTATACTTTAACCGAAAGGGAGCCAAATTAAATTTTTATTTTGAATTTTGTTGGTCGTTTTCTCTGACAGGTTTTTTATCAGATAAACACTGAATCTGGCATCACTATTCCGGAGCTATAAAGACGGAGTAGAAAAACAGATGTTAAGAGGTGGAAAGGCTCAAAAGTAGGTTAGAGGAACTAGTGCTGAAGCTTTAAAAACGAGAGAAGTTGGCAGTGATATGAAATATATGCGGTTAAATTTCAGCATAGAGTCCGAATCATGCTAAGATCTTTGAAAATATAAAAAAATTGAGAGAAAAGCCGTCAACAGTTTAAGAAATTGTTGTAGGTAAAAGTTTAAGAAATTGTTGTAGGACACATCATAGCACTCAGAGTAGGAATATTGACAGCTGGTGACACTTGGGCTGACTAAAATCGCCAAGTGTTCCTGTGATGAGAATAGTCGTCAATGGATTCAATCAATCCGAAAATTTTAATCTAACAGAAACCCTACGCTTATCTAACTTAAACTGAGCAATTGTGATCTACCTGTAACTGGAAAGTCGCCAAGATCTCCACCATCAGTAACAAAAAGTCTCTTCTCCGTTGATGACGATGTTAAAGTCCGTAAATACCCACCCGGTCACGTGTTCGACAGTTTACATTTAAATTTATAATAAGATGATCTAAAAACCTCCAAGCTGGAGGATTCCAGCGTAAGGGTAAAGAAAGATAAGAGTATTGCATTGGTAGAAAAGACTGTAGTCGATGTTTTGTGTGCTAAACTGACCATCAGGCTAATGGCGATAACGATATGCATTTCTACAAGTAGCTTCTTTTACTTAGGTTCTACTTAACTGTACCAGAACCCCATCGAAACTGCGATCGAATTGCTGAATTAATGGAAACATACAGCATTGTGGTTACTTCAACAGGCTGCACTTTTAGTACGTTATCGTATTTCCATCGTATTGAAAATTTTCGTGTATTACACCAATTCAAGAAAATCCATGTCGAATCTGGTATATCTCAAGGAAGTAATCTTGGCCCTCTTCTTTTGAAAACTCCAAATCAGACCTGTCGGAGGTTTTATCTGACATTTACTGTATGCGGACGACTTAAAAATCTACCATGCCATCAGGTTACAATCTGACAGTTCCTTTTTCAGTCAAAACTGAACTCTTTAGACCATTGGTGCTCCACGAACAAGCTCCCTCTTAACATTGCTAAGTTCCACGCAATTAGCTTCTCTCGCGAAATTGCACGCGTTCATCATACGTACCGCCTCAGTAACACGGCGCCCAGTAGTGTTGATAGCATATTAGATCTCAGTGTCATCCTGGATGAAAAGCTCCGCTTTAATCGTCATTACGATACAGTGCTTTGACGAGCAAATAAACAACTTGGCTTCATTAAGCGACGAGCCACAGAGTTTAAGAATTTCAGGGTTACTAAGTCCTTATGTATTTCACTCATGCATCTTCTTCTTGAATATATTTGCAATATATGTAAACCGGCTTTCGAAATTCACAGCCAAAGTTTTGAGTCTGTTCAGAAGCCCCTTGCGTCGAAAAGATTCATGTTATCTACCTGCTTCAGGTTCAATGTCGTCAGAGACGTAGTTAATGTCATCTACTTAAAGGCCAAGTTTGTGCTCAATCAGTCCTTGAGAGTCACTAGATCCCGACGATTGTTTATTGAATACCAACACAACACTTCTCCCCAACAATGACTAAAGCATCTTTTAAAAATAAAATTATCAGGCCTCTCTCATCATAGTCATTCCCCTTTCCCCATCATACTAATATACATACATGTATTGTATATTCACATTATTATTTTTTTAAATCGTCCCATTTTACCCCTTAATTTGTAAGCATTTCCTAAATTTGGTATTTAACTGTTACTCATTCATATATTTTCCATATATTTATTATTTTAGTCGTTATTCATTTGTTATCTATTCTATTTGTAACTAATTTATGCGTTATTTATTAGTTTTGCATTCATCTGCAGTTTTTTAATTTTTTGATATTTTAGCTTGTTTCGTATTTTTAAACAAATTCAAAGTTTATACCTTGCTTTACTTTAAATGCATTACTTCTCCCAAAAAAAACATTATTGCGTAGTATCAAAACTATTCGTATCTGGATATAAAATGGATACTCCGTTCTTAAAATTTTTTTTGTAACACAATAATGATCAGTTTTTATGTTACAATAAAAAAGCTCGATCTTCCAACAGCTTCAAGAGAATATTTCATAAATATTCAAAAAAAAATTATTAACTATGGAAGTAAATGATAAATCGAACTCACATTCAATATGATTGGTCAATTTAAAATAGTTTTTGTACTCTTCGGAAGAAATTATACAGTGCTTACTGAAAACACATTTTTTTAGAAGAGCTATTGAGCTATGACAAGTAATAAAATAATTTTTGTGAATGGATTGGTCCCTTTCGCTTGTCAATATCTTGATGGCTGATCAATGTAGATATATTTTAGTGACTCATTCGAATATGGATACCTAATGCGTTTACCATAATTATACATATGTATGTATGTATATTTTTAAACAAACTACCTTAGGTCATGGAAGTAGCTAACGCTCTTTTGACTTAATTATCCAAACATCAGCATTTCTTAAATTTCTTTTTCATATTATAAGCCAACAAAGCTCATAATAATATATCTAGACATCTAAATATAACAATTTAAAAAAGATACAAAAATATTGGCTTCTTGAAGCACCCAGCCAAATAAACATTCTAGATGCCTATCAAGTCACGTAACAAAGCGGCATTCTGCTATTCGAGGAAAACAAAACGACTAAAAACGGGTGCTTATTGAATTTAAAATATGCCCCACGAAAAAAAAACCCCAGCGCTTTTTGCAGACTAACCGACCATATGTGCCTTATGTCGGCACCCATAAAGAGATAAGAACGTCCGATTCATATCTTTATATGGATAAAACGTCGTCAATCGATGATTGCATCCAAAACTGGCTTCGACATGACCCAGCATGATGATTCTTGATTATCAAATGTTTGCCAGCAACAACAATCAATTTAGACCATTTTCTGTCATCATCAATTTTTCGGCAATTAAAAAAGTTCTTGCTCAATCTTCGACTTGATTTTTGAAGTTGATCTTACGGACCCGTAGTTGGTTCGATCGCATAAGTTTGGATACGGATCAGATCCGTGGATTTAATGACACATCACATTTTATCATGGGGTATACCTGTAGTGTTTTTATCTTGATCTGGATGGAAAAAAACTGTAGTGAAGATCTTTTTATTCGATCGTGCATATTTTGCGCAAAGAGACATTGCTGTTGGGTGATTCATGGGCAAATAGACTTCAAATAAATTTTTTGCAGAGTGAAGCAATATATTGAATACATAAATTATGTAAACAAGATGTTTGCTTTGCTAATGCACACTGCAATAAATTCAGTTTAATGCTTTGAAGAGGTTGACTTTTGAAAACCTTAGTATTTCAGTAGTAGTAATTTTGATTTCTTAAATTCAGTAGTAAATTTGATTTCTTAAAAAAATGTTTAAGGTTTTTCGAAGAAATTTAAGCACAATGCTTTGCTTCTTAAATAATTCGGCAGTTGTAAAAATTGATATTAATATCTAATTTCCCTAAACTCTAATAACGCAGTAGTCAGCCAAAACAAGTTTAACATCCGGAATAATCCGAAAGTTTTGAAACTTTGCACATTGATTTACTTTGCACATTGATTTATCCGTACCTAATCATGAATGTACCAAAAGTTCTCATGATTATTTGGCGAGCTCTAGCGGCAATTAGCAAAAACAGGGCACTTTTTTGGGTTTTCATTTATATCTCGAGAACCGTTGGTTGGAAGTAGAAGTTGGCCTATTAAATTTGCAACAGAAATGATTTGATACATTTTTCTTATATTCGCAACGATTCCCCAGCTATAGGGCGGGAGCCTATATTAGAGTCGCAATAAGGTATACGCTTAACAGTGAAGATTCGTGAAGACACGTGAAGATTCGTGGTATTAAGAAAAATAAGCAATCGGAAGATGAGGCCAATAAAACCGGAAGCTCTAATACGGACAAGGAAACGATCGATACGACAGCAAAAGGCTATGCAGGTACAGGACAGGTACAAACTCCAGCTACAGAGCCTGTTTTAGCGAAACCTCAAACAATGGAAACGAACAAAAGCCTGATTGCTGATCAGTTTTTAATTTTATGATAGGAATGGACAGAACAGAGAGTGTGGTGGCTAGTCGGCAGGCTAATGAACCGCAAGGGATGTTACTGGTGTCGAACATTATGAGCAGAACTTCAGAAATGGGTGGTAGCTATATCAGAGGTAGTAAGACCCAACACACAAAACGAGCCAATGTCAGCCACGTCTGCCTCGGACCTCATCAAAGACATAGAACACGAAACTGACGACGGTCCCACCTCTTCTACCATCGATTTTACATCTGCAGTTCTGCTGTTGGAAGAACCGGAGGACAACGACGATGCTGAAAATGACGAAGAGGATAAAGGCGGCTAACCTAACCAGGTGTCAGGTTAGTATTGCTTATCATAATAAGGTATCACTCCGGTTAGCACTGCCGCATCGCAACAGTCTGCACTCACTTGGTACAAGCCCTTTCGAAGTTGAAATGGTTATGCCCTCTCTTAACTTCAATTCCTCTCCTAACCCATTGCTAACTTTTTTTGTGAAACAAACATCTTGCATATCTCTTAAATATTTTCCGTCTCCATAAAGCTTTAGAACTTTACGTTAATCCATCACCTCATATATCACACGGTCTCCAGTGTCCTCAGCCGGCAAGTTAAAGAGTGTTCCTGACTCCGATCAATGAACCAAACATGAGCGTAGAGAGTACACAGTATAAGCTTATCAATTTGAAGATGTGAAAGGCAATGTAGTCGTTTCATTCCAAAAGCCACAAGAAGAAATCGTGGTGAATATGATCCTGTCATTAGAGAATGCGTTCTAGCAATACCCTCTAAGCCAGGCCAAATAGGTTTTGCAAAGAGCTGTTGCGAGTGGTGATCTGTTGATTTTAAGATTCACTGTTATTTCTGATGTATTTGCCAGTTCTCAGTGTCGGACATTCTCTCAGCTCTAGAAATAAGAGATTGTCTGGATTGGTTGAAGATTTTTTCTTAAAACTTCCATTTTGCATTTTAATTACCGTTTTTGTGACCGACCTGATTGTGGGGGCCCCGGTGCTAGACAGTGTCGAGGAGCTTGATGGAGATACTTTCAGTCATTCCCAAAGAAGACGCAAAAAGGAAATCGAATCAATGAAAAGACCAGTCAAACGCTGCTAAACTCTCGCAAAGTAGCATCCGAGTTTACTGGTCCTTAGATGCAAGAAGGTGATATTTAGTCGATTAGAGTCGGACATAGCCAAAGGGATCGAGTTCTTGTGGTATCCGTTTACAGTTTTCCTTCTCAGATCAAAAAGGAATCCCATTCCCAAAGTTTTGCATTTCCATCATGACAGTTTCGAGAACTTTCCAGAATACCTTCTTTCAATGATTTTCATCTACATTTCAAAATTTTCAACATAAATGTATAAGAGTAATAATATTCTGAATTTTCATGTACTATGGTCAAGATATCCGTTCAATTTTGAAACATGCGATTTAGGTACCATTTCTTAAAATCAAACACTCTGCTATTAACACCAGGAGACTGAAGATACTTTTTGAAGCCAAGCAGAACGAAACCAAAACAGAATGGCTCTGATTCAGATTTATGCATGGTGTTCAATTGGAACTTCGTGGGACAGGAAGCACTTTTCATGGAAGATTTATTATTGTTTCGGTTCGATCATTGACTTGCTGATTGGTTTGGTCAACACTTACCCATGCACGCTCATTCAGCCAGCAAGCAGTTTGGTTCGTGTTGGGGTCGCTCCAGCCGTCCGAGCAGACATATGGCGATATCACACAAGAAGTGGATTCTTGCAGTTCATCACACCGTGTGCAGCTCCGCTAAGAATTGCATCGTTCAATTCGATCATGGTCTGGTCTGCAGGGGACAAAACCTGCTCCAAAGCAAGCAATTTCAATAGAAGAACTCATGTATGTACGTATCTATGTATCTAGCTCCACACTTCAGATCGCAGATACAACTTATCCTTTCGCTTAATTCCATTTTAATTGGACTTTTGTGATCCGTCACGGTCCAACGCGTAGGTATTAGCCTCTTGAATTCTTATTGGCGTCCGCTTCGCGTTTATCTTTGGATCTTTTTCAAAATCTCGGTAAGATTATTTCTTCGAGATTAGGCAGGTATAGAAGCCAAGTGATCGAAATGTTTCTTCTTCGTGCCATTTTTCTTTCTCGCTCTCTCGGTTTATTTGCTAATCGCTGATGATGTGGGAATCTTATTTTATGCCCAAGATATGTTTCAATTACATCTAACAACAGGGTTTTAGTAGTATGATGATGTGAAGTAAATTTAAATTGAATTTCAGAAAAATCGTACAATAAATATCATATCAGAGCTAGTAGATGGGCGTTTTCGATGTTCTTTTCGCTACAAAAATAATTACATTCGGCGTGGTATAGAGCCATATTTGAACTACCCGTATTTGACTTGGAATTTTTGTAAAGTAAACTGAACAGATCTATGTAAATATCACTCAGCAGTGAAAATGCATTCATAAGTATGTTTGCATGAATCCATGTGCTCTGTAATAATGCATTTAATTTGATATGTATGAAGCTGGATTAATATTTGCATAAATATTTTCGCTCGGATTAATACGTGAGTATGCAAATTGCAGGTGGTGGCTCAATCTGTATGCAAGTAATTACTAATTTGTGCCTGTGAGCTTCAAAGCGTTGTTGTCATGAAGAGGAAACTATTAGGTTTGAAACGGAATGAACTTAAAAAGCGATGTGAAGTTATGGAAAAGCAAGCGAAGGCAATACCGATTTGAATTTTTCATACCGATTTGAATTTTTCAGCTACATTCATACGTGTTTTTCTAGAGGTCGTATTCTGCTTAAAACAGTTATTCCGTATTTTAAGTAAATTTCAACTTTTTCCTGAGTCAATTTTATGAACAGCCAATTCAAACAATGACTTTGTGCCTCGCTGTTTTGCTACCAAAACATCCGACGAATCCAAAAAAACAAGTGTGTGCGGAGTTTTAAGTCATATTACAGGATTGTTAATTTCTTTCAAAAGTTATGCCGTCTGCTACATTGAATGGCAAAAAAAAAACATGATATAATTCCACTGAATTTCTTTGATGCTGACAATAAGGTTTTTACATTCGACAGGCTCGTTACTTGTCGACCTTCAATCGATTTAAGCACAATTCAGACAAGACACAACATCATGCGTCAGGCTGGGGGTGTGTAGTTTAAAAGTTTAATTTGTTTCTAATTCGGTAGTGAATTAGTTACAAAAGTTGAAAAACAAGATTCAAAGAAGAGCATTAAAATGAACGAAAATACTTTAAATGCTGCAGAATATGTCAGTGTACAGCCGTTAATAAATTGAACTATATGGTTAGTATGCTTCCTAGCTCGGTTTGAACATTCTCCAATTTTTTTCGTTTGAAAACTGGTGTTTGTTTTCTATCTCTTGTGATCATTTACACAAACTTTTCTTCTGGAGATTTTTGGTAGACTGTATCCACGTTTCAAGTAGTCAGCTTTTAAAGCCAAATAATCTCACAACACTTTTCGCATTTAGGGATTGATCCTGATAGAGAGCTTCATTCAAAAATTAACAATCAATGCACATATATACGAGAGTGCAAGTTAAGCGGGAATGTTCAAACATAAAACGGGGCCCGGACGATACCGCTGTAGCAAAGTGAGGAATGAGGAGGATGGGTACTCGATACATTTTCCTGGTAATCGAACTGAGGTGAGGTTTTGTTGTCGGTCTTTATGATTCTAATAATCTTTTTTTTATGGTGGATTCAATCAACGTGAATGGTCTATGCGTATCTTATTATATCATAATATATTATCATATTCTTAACACTTCTCAGACAATTTGAAAATTGGGTGAGGACTCGAGGAGCGGAATTCATAATTGCAGAGCTATGTGGCAAATAAAATACGAAGCAGGTACTCTCCTGAAGACAAAGATAAGCTTTACTTCATTCAAAACCTTTCTGATTTGGGACACGCCAACAACGAAGAACAACAGTACAGAACAGTGAGTTCGAAGATATTATTGTGGTTATTATTATATATTATGCTAAGAGTTGGAGAAGTGGTAAAAAGTTGTCATTTTGCCTTCTCGAGCAAACGTGGCAATTCACTTGGTGCGGTTGTGATCGGCGATTCGATTTTAGCGGTGCATGTTAAAAAAAAGGTGCGGATAAGAAACGGCTGATGCCCGAACTCAGGTCTCTCTTAATCAACACTACTCCAGGCTGCCAATCTTTCATCCCAGTCAACAACGAAGGGTTGGAAACCATGGTTCCAACGAAGAGCCTGTAACACATACTGGCGACCAACGTGGGCAAATGGCTGCAACGGTAGAAAATGGTACGCAGGAAAAGTTAGATTTGCTTGACTCTGAATTGTGGGAATACTAATAAGCGCAAAAACCTATTTTTTATTTACTTTATTTATTGCGCCCGATTTCAATTTTCATCAACTCGTAGTGATCCCTGCTACCACTTCGTAAGATTTATCCTAATTGGAATTCAATTGTCACAATCTGCTCTGGAATTACTAATACGCCCACTCGGAAATTTGCTTCGGAAACAACTAAAGTAAGTGTTGATTCAACCTTGAATTGAAACGTAGTGCCAAAAGAAGACCGCCGATATGAGCTGAAAGTCAGAACAATTTATGGGCCAATCAAAAATTTTCCAGAAGAAGCCACAGTTTACTGTTAGATTTTTAAAAGCATAAGTATTGTACTAAAATTTAAAGAGAAAACAAAAATTCTGGCTTTCGAAGGACTCATATAATCATGTAGACTCAAAAGAAGAGAGTAGCTTTGCGTGAAAATGAATTGATTTGTGCATTATGGATTTATGTCTTTCCACATTTGATCAATATTATTTCTAATTTGGTATGTGTTGTCGTAATTACTGTAGTTACCAACGAAAACAAATTTACTGTGCAAAATTTACATCCTCATTGATTTCCACCAGACTAAGGAAAGTTCCGAAAGAAAGAAAGTTAAGTATTTCGGCAAATGTAACATTAAATCCTACTCATGTACTTAATGTTTTTTTCTGAGTTATTTTAATAAAACGTAAGTAATACAACTTTGTTACTCAAATTTTGAAAGCAGCTCTGCAAATTTTTCTATTCTTTTGGAAAAATAATCCATCTGGAGTTAGACCCCATTCTCATTAAACTCAGGCATTTAAACTTTTAATATTCTGGTTAAATAATGTCGATAATTACAACTCACATGCATTAGACTTCCATTTACCAGATATTATTTTATGAACCCCATAAAGATGCACTCTAGCTTTCTTAGATGCATTTTACCATAATTAGACTTGCATCATTGAAGAAAACAGTTACTTGTGCGTCGCTACGAAACATTGCCCTTCGCTCATACCAAGCAATATTCGAAAACATTTTATACGTCGATTTCATTACATTGCAACCCATTTGGAGCTAGTAGCAGTATGTTCATAAAATCTACAGCTGCAAAATCGTCTAACCCATTTGAAACAGTAAAAAGGCTAGCCGCAGGGAAAATAAATGCAAGAAATCCGTTGTCGACGAGGACGATTGCTTTTGGCGCTAGTGTTGGCAGTGGCTTGTATCTCAACTGGTAGGATGTGAACTCCTATACATCTAGATTGTCATCGCTGAAACCGATTTAGCATTGAATCTTGAAGTCATAAAAGCTAACCACAGTGCATTTCACCCGCAAAGTAATTGTCCGTCAAGTGGTCATTTCATTAAGTGCTGACCAGAGAAGCAAGCATTTATGGACCATTTGAAAGAACTTGAGCTCAGGAAGCTGCTTATGCTTTAATGTAATGAAGGTCGAGATTCGAATCGATTCTAAGCAGGAAGTGTGCATTTATGGAAAATGCATTTCCAGCTTAGGAGTCAGATTCGATACAAGCAGGTACGAAAATGAACAATATTTTCTGGTTAGATTGCCAAAAGCTGCGTTGAATTTACGAAGCTAAGGAATGAAGCTATTAAAAAGAATTATGCCTTGTCTAAGTTTTATTTATTTAGTTTTTTTATTTCAGATACATAAGGTATATCAGTTATATCATCAATTTGTTGACTAAGTCGTCCATTCAAATTTCAAGGGGATTTCATCAAAACACTGAAAACACAGACCGAAACATACTAACGCATTTTCGTTTTTCACATTTCTTCCGGATCCTTTGCCTCAACGACAGCTTTAAAGCACTCAAAGTGCCACTAAAACAGCTGCATTCGACATGCGCCCCACTTAAGGGGTTATATACAGTTAAAATCGATTTTTTATTTATTGCATTTTCAGAATGTATACTTAACTGATAATATTCCCTGAAAATTTCAAATCGATCCGACACGTTTTTTCCGAGATATACGCATATTTGCAATCACATTTCGGACTGTTAAAAAGTAGGCGGAGTACAGACCGAAGCGCATGGGAGTAAGCGAGAGGGAAGAATGGCTCGTATACAGCATCAAATCGAGGTATTAGAAGCTGGTGATGCTACAAAAGGTACATCTTATGGCCCTAAAACAGATGACTCCATGTAACTAAAAAAAATATGATATATGTGCTAATTTCTTCCGAATCTTTAAACGCGTTTTTCTCAAAACTATGTTTCCAAGTCGGTGACCACGATTTCTAAAAAACGGCTCGACTAAACGGTTTGAAATTTTAACACAACTTTCTCAGATATATTTCTCAGGTATTAAACGAAGGAATAAGATTTCGGATAATTATTTCTGTTTTTTTTAAATAATTTCAAATGGCAATTTTGGTCAAAAATTCGATTTTTTTTTTTACGAAGCTGCCATTTTGTCAAAAAAACTAAATTTCGATTATTCCTTCGTTCAATACCTAGTTTTATCTATCTACTAAAAGAATCTGTTTGGTTTTTTGACTTGAGATGAATTATACCGGAGAAATCGTGGTCACCGCCGAACACCTTTTTTTGGAAGACCTTCAGGAGATCGTCTGGAAGAGCGCACCAGATCAATATTTTAACAAATTATTAGTGCCATTATAAACTTAGATGTTGGCACTAAATGCATGTATACTTTTTGTTTTTGTAAAGTAAAATACCTTCTCACAAAAAATTAATAAAAAAACGTCTTTTTCCGGCCTTCTAACTGTATATAACCCCTTAACTGGATGGCGGACAATTACTGACAAATTACACAAGGTTACTCAAGCGTAACGATAAATTCATACCTGAGCAGAAAGTTTTCCTTATTTCTTCCACTCGTACGGTTTTTCTACCCGGGCTGGTCCAGACGGATAGCATGAAGTCGAGTAGACTTTAAACAGTTCTATCCACTAAGAAGTGACGAAAATTCAAACGTGAAAAATGCTTGTGCTGAACGGAAAAAAAATTCATGACCGAAGAGGTACTACCTTTTACCTTTCGAGTCAAGTCGGACGAGTCCTTCGTTCCTTTTCAGTAAGGAGAAGGTAGATTCAAGGAGCGTCTTATGTGCACCGTAAAAGTGGAGCTGTGCGCTCAGTATGTACAAGAGGTAGAAAGTAGGAAAGAAAATTAAAGAATAATAGCACCGGCTTTTTAATGAACATAGAAAAAGTTGTTCTGTCAGAAGAACCGAGTTGTTGGCATTCTTATCTTTACGATAATGAGAAAATAATTTTATATGATAAATTGAATTGAATTTTTCCAAGAGAAAGTTAACGTTTCAAACAAATAGTTTTCATGACTTATGGCATGAAATCATCGGCGTAAATATTTTTAGCGAGAGCAAGAAAAACTTGTGTTGCTTTTTTCCAATTAAAATAAAGCCAATCAAGGTCATTCGGCTATTAATATTGAGTTTTTTGGGTGTTCTAATGCTATTTAGGTTAGCAAAGAAATTAAAGTAATAAGGGCTGTATCAATATTTTTGGATGGAAACTTACTTTTGTAGTTAAAGAAAATTTACCGGAAACCAGAAAATCTGTAAGTTATACTTCTATAAATTTGCAGGTAATGTATTTATATATTTTGGATTAGGATATAAAAAGAAAGTTGGTCACAGCTATGTAGATGCGAATAGTTTTCATCCTTTTAAAAAATTTGTAAGTGGATTCGAATGTCGTGGGAGAATCTTGAAGACAAATAATAATAAGTTAAATAAAACTTAAGAAGACGTGAAACGATAGGATATTATGAAGATATAATATCGTTTGGATCGTTTGTACTGAAACGACAACTGAAACAACATCTGAGTGAGTAAAATCAGTCCGTTCCATGGGATATTTTTGCAGATTTTATACCTCTTCTGCTACCGTTTCTATATCGGGGTGCTTGAATTATATTTTCTTCGGACTTTCAATTGAGCTTAAGTTTCGATTTAGTAATAGATGGAACTGCTAGCGGCCTTGTTGCTAATTTAGCCACGGTTACTGAGGCTATAAACACTAACTACACCTTAATTGACTTTCAGTAAACTCGCACAGCTTGCTTCTGCCAGTATTTTGAAATATCCTCAATCACCGGGAAAAATTTAGGCAATCGCTCTTAGACGGAGCGCCATTAATCTTACCGCAAATGAGTCAGTCCGATCGCCAAATAGGCATTTGACCGAATCTTCTTCTGGCAACTTATTTGAAACCATTTTTTTCTTTTAGACTTACGGATTTAGCAGATTAGGTCAAGCTAGAGAAGATGCTGTCTGATATGGGCAAAAAGTCGCTCCAATAGGCAACTAAAAACATTGAAGTCACCCGCGTCTTCTGAGCTCTGCAGGTTCTGGCCAGAAACGAAACAGCTCAGTCGAAGAAATGAATCAAGGCAGATAGATTTGCCAAATGCCAAAACTTATGGCGACCGCTCCATAGCTAAGTCAGCATTTCAATAAAATGGCTAAAAAATTTCATATTTAGGCTTTGCTGATACTAGTAAAGAGGATGTAATTATTTGCTGTAAACGACAAAAGAATAGCTCGGGACATCGACGTCCAATGATACGGGTTGGTGTACAGGAGTTTGGCTGATAGCGTGTGACGTCAAGCCAATTTTCGCAACCAAGACATCTTCACACTGAAGAACTATGGCCAGGCGCTATATTGCAAGTAATGCGTAAAGACGAAATCTCCACTTAGCCTTAACGCAGCGCATGAATTCCCTGCTTCCATTTTAATCCAGATAAAAATTTTGGAGATAGTTAGGCTTTTTAGCCCTGATTTGGAGAAAGGTTCCTGAAATCGGCAAGCATTTCTGCACGTAGAGATCCAAAATGGGATACCAGGTACGATCAAGACAACTTAATCAAGCGACAGGTCTTAGGGCTTAGGCTTAGGGCTCCAGCGGTAGCATCTGGAGGGAAATCAGACGTAGAATTATTTTCTGCTGGTGGGTTAAGTGTTGGAAGTACCCTTGAGTTAGGAGGCAGTTTTACCCTCTCGACTATTAATTGAGAGGAAGTGACTGTTTTTGCTTCCGAGGACATTGACTTGACTGCATCCCGAGGCAGCAGCAGCTTCCTTGCTAAAACAAAGAAGGAATGAATATTAATACAAGACTCATAAGGTTCTTAACAACGGGAGTTGCAAGCTGCGAATTGATGGATACCGGCAAAGAACAGCCAGTAATAAACAACAGCCAGTAGTAAATAGCAGTAATGTTCTTGTCCCTTACAGTTTCTGTGACAAGGATAATATGGCTGTGCAGCTAAAACTAATTGGATTGTTTCATCCTTCATGGTACAAGACTGCCCTACTAAGCATAAACGCTCTATCTGCATTTTTCTTATTTGATAGGTTAACACCGTATTCAAAAACAGCATACTCTATTACATCATTTTACAAAATTCGAAAATCCTTTCTTTTGTGGAAATCAATATTGAAAAATTCACTCTCTATATATCTCCAGTACAAATCAAAAAATATATCGAAACTACTAAAACGTGGCTAGAACGTTTATGCTTAGCAGTCCTCCCTGCGACATCGTCAAGGATGTAGCGGACACAAAGATTCGTCTGCCTCTTAATCTTGGATGAATGTAGCCCTGAGTATAAATTGTGAGGCAGCTCCAACGCGAATGGTCGAATTGAGGCACTACAATCATTCTATCACAAAAGCTAGTGGCAAATCGATCTTCCCCACCTCAAAACGCAGGGACGTTCTTAAGTTATCCTAGTCAGTTCATTTACTTATTTTATTTTCGAGCCAATAGCCGGTATGCATTAGCTGCAAAATAAAGCTGATAATTTTATCGTACAGTAGTACTTTCCTGTTTTGCTCGGCATTATATTAATATTTTAAAACAATTAACATAGTCAAAAATCAAATCACCGTTCATAGCAACTAACCACTCTTTTTAAAGTCTTAAGCAGCAGCAAACCGATACAATAAGAATTATATTTGCTCCAAGAAATTTACTTTCTATTTAAAGAAAATAATGTATGAATTTTCTCTGAAATGTTCTTCATAAAATTCAAGATTCAGCTATTGATCGAAACAATCTTTTCGAAGACGCGAGATATTCTTTGAAAAAATCTCTCCATGTACACAGATGTTGACTTAGACTTTTAATCAAAACATTTTTATGCTTCTCACAAAACCAAACCTAAACATATCGCGTAGTTGAAAAAATATTTGAAAGATACCCGGTCGTTATTAAAATGCTCACATGCTTCGCGAGCCTTAAGCGCTTGTCTATTTAACAGAACAGTTTTGAACTTTTTCAAGCAATTCATCATGTTGATCCTATTTGAGTTTAGTTTACGTGAAACCCGCTGCCTTGCGGATGATGAAAAAGGATATAGGCTTCCACTCACTCTGCCAGAATCAATTTTTCCTTCAATTTAACATTCCCAAGTTCGGCAATATGATTCGACTCGGAAGCCTACATTCTATACGTTTTATCCCCTGTAAGAAGAGCAAATCCTCTATAGCCTCCTTAGCCACGTCACCATCTTATGCATAAAATATTCCTTAGAGAAAATGACGAGCTCGTGTCATGTGAGTATCGTCGAAGTCGTTCAGGCCGATAAGAAAAACGAGGAAACGCCAAGATTTTGAGCATAACTAATGGAAGGCCAGACAAGGCAATGGCGGTTTCTTTTATTTCTTCCGAAACAGCAACGAATGATACCAGGCGACCAGATCTACGAACTAACTGAGTCTCGTAGACCAGTTTAAGGGAGAGTGACTCGTGCGAAGTGACAGAAGATACGAATGGATAATATTTCAAAGGTCGAAAACGACTTAGTCTAACAGAGGACTATCGATTTAAAATGTTGAACCAGTCTTGAAAACTACTGTGCAAGTCCTAAGCGTTAGATTCTAAAGTACTTCTTTTAATTCTCTTGTTTTTATTTTTCTTATTTGATAAAACATCTTTGGTGAAATCGAGCACTTACTCATGCAACGGGAGCGATAATAGGGCGTTTTCTCTGGAAAATAGAGGCTAGTGAAAAAGAGGTACCATTCTCCTTCTGCTTTGAAAGTCGAGCTGAAAAAACGTTTTGGAGATTCAAATGGAAATGGGTCAAAATATGTGTGGCAGAATGATCAGTCCTTGAATTACGTTGGCTCGTTAGGAGTATAGAATGTGATATACATAACACGAACAAAACTTTTAACTCCCTCCGAAGCACGACAATAACATGATTCTCAGCTTTGAATTCAACGAAATTCAGCAATGGCTCAATTATTTCAGGCTGCAGAAACTGATTGCCATACTCCCAAGATTACAATCAGACTTCTACCTTAAACCAATTCCGGCAACCCTGCCGAATCCAAGTATACTGCATATATCCAAAAAGGAAAAAAAACCAAGTCATCGGATATGAAAGAAATGGAATAGTCGATAAAGTACTTCAGTGGCACTTTGAACTTCATCTGCACACACTTATGCTCAAAGCTATCAATAAATTTTTTTTCTTTCAACCGTTTTTCACCTTTCCGCCTTTTTCGCGCTCCAGTAGCTTCCGATTTCAACATGAATCTCTAGTTCTCTCACGCTGCTCTTACCGAAATTGACGGTTAGTGCCAGGTGAGCAATACTCTTGGCAGGGATTGACGAAAAGAAAAAGCAGGACATGTAAGAAAAATCGAATTGAAAGAAATTGGAGAAGTTCGATTAGAATCAAAGTGAATGAATGGTTGAAAGAATCCTCTTTCATATACTCGTTTTTGGAGACACGCACGAAACGAACTACACTTTCGTAGTACCTAGTACTAGTGAGTTTACATTCAATTTAGACAGATTGCTGAAGAATTCTATGAGAGCTTACAGCAATGATTCAATTCGTTAAGCTTTGTAGCGAACAGATTAGGAATGAAATTGAAAAGTTTTAGCATGATTAAAATATCGAGTTTCTTACAATTTAAATGAATTACATGGATTATTTGCATGAAGGCAGAAGGTGTGAGTAATATTATAATATAATGCTAACGCAAAATGCTGGAAATTTGTCTTAGGTTTGGGAAGATAATACAATCAAGCAGAGTAACGGCTTTGCTGGGAAACTACATGCTGAATATTTTTAATTGATCGAAATTAGACCTTATCATCAAGATAGTCAGTGATAGCTTTGAATGATAATTTAAAAGGGCTAAAATAGATAATATATAGCCATGTAAGAGATCTTACGTGAGCAATTTGTGTAAACTCTGTGTAAATTTGTGTAAACTCTGTGTAAAAGTCACCCTCAGTCAATATCAGCGCAAAACCTGTTAGCTGAATTATTCCCTAAATGACTGGCAAGTTCTCCAAGCAGCATTTTCTACAAGATTTCCATACATATTTTGAAAGGAATTCACTTTTTTGTGTTGTTCCTGAAAGTATAAAAAGAAAGCAATATGTACGAGGGTTGATCCAAAAGTAGTGATAATCGGCTATTTCCAGTTCGCATAAAATTTTAAAGCAATTTTTTACGTCAGCATAAAAAAACATATGAACAGGCCACGACTCCAAGGAGGTATATTCATCTGAATACGAATAGGCGAAGAGAAAACGTCAAAATGGAGAAAAACGAAATTAGAGTAGTCATTGAGTATCTGTGTTTGAAAAAAATATCTACCAAAGACATAGACTTGGTGGAAAAACAAGGGGACTCTGCTGCTTTATTTTACACCGTTGCATGCTGGGCCAAGGTACCGCGATGGACGTCTAACCCCTTCCCTCACTGAAAACAACGTAAAACAAGTCGAAGATCTCGAGTTGGCAGATCAAAGAATGACCATGAGGCATTTAGCTGAAGTCAAAAGAATCTCGTTCGGCGGGTTTCAAAGAATCGTTGCCAACGAATTCCATCTTAAGAAGGTCTCTGCTCGTTGGGTGCCGAGAATGTTAACCGCCGAGTAAAAGGGGAAATGAGTCGACATTTCGAGGGTGTTCCAGGCAGATCTGAAGAAGTCTTTGTCACGTTCCGTAACCATGGACGAAACTTGGATCCACTATTTTCATCCAAAAATCTAACAACAATCGATGACCTGGAAGCAACTCTCCTCCCCGATGTCGGGGAAATTCAAGGTGTCGAGTTCGGCAGGGAAGTTTATGCATCAGGTTTTTGGGACGTTGAAAGTGGAACATTTGGAAAAGGAAGCCACTATTTCAGACTCTTACTACGCAGACCAAATAAGTAGATTGTGGGAGGCTATTGAGGAAAAAAGACGTGCCAAACTGCGAGCCGGAGTGCTGTTTCATCAAGACAGCGCACAGGTTCACAAGGCTGCAGTTGCGATGGCTGCAATAAAAAAAAAGGATTCAAGCTGCTTGAACATCCGCCCTATTCGCCAGATCCCAATTACTTCTACCTCTTTTCTCGGCTCAGGGAACACCTTCGTGGCAAGAAATTTGAAGGTGATAGCGAAGTCATGGCCACTGTTGGGGCGTTTTAGAGAAAAGGACAAGGGTATCCTGGGTTTAAATTCATAAGCTTGTTAGGATACCATGTTGAAAAATAAATATTTTTCTTAAGTCTAATCACCATGGTTTATATTGGCTATCATTACTTTTGGATCAACTCTCGTTCAATCAATATAATTAATGTAAATACTTAGTCGACATTAAAAGTCTTTAGCTGACAGTCAGCGATGGATATGCGGTTCTCGATTCTCAGATCGTCAAGCTTTTATCAAGCACAATTTCCAATCAACAACATCGAGCGCTAAGTTGAGGTGCGTGCCGGTACTAATAATTATTATCTTTGGCTTTATACTTGTGGTGGCTTTATGCTTCATATTCACAAAATGAAAGATTTTTCGGGCGTTGCGAAAGTACTGGGCCTTAATGTAACTTTTGTAAGCTTATAGAGACTTTGAGAAAAATTAGATGAAGGCTTCATTTGATGGGAATCCGGTACAAGAAACTTGAATGATGAAATCTTTTTTTTTTTTGTTGGAGAGCCTCAGTAATGTTGGTATTTATATTATACACTTTTGTATCTGAGACAAGTATTGACAGAAAAATCAGCCTAGGCTGTACAAATTCTCTGCGTTCGCAATTGAAGGTTAAAGCTATGTCCGCCGATTTAATATCAGTTCGAATTGGAGCTGAGTCAACGAAGACTTTAACATTCTTATGATCGGATACAGATTTAGAATTATGCTTGTAAATAATATTTTACAATATATTGTTATATACTGAAGCACCTTTTTCGCCATTATATTTGTTTTTAAATGCTTTGCAATTTAACTGACGAAATGAATTTTTTATACGCATTTCTAACCTTTCCATTTATGTGTCATTCTCAAAATTAAATCCTTTCAACTATTTTCTGAATTTGCTATTCGATTCTATTTATACTCTCTTATGTACATATGTATGTACATGCTTACATGCATACATATATCCTGAGTCCCATTACTTTCAACATCAATAGTGACCTGAAATTAAAATTCTTTGGAAATTGCCTCGTTAAGATCATTATAGCCCAGAAGCACATTTCCCGAGAATCCTAAGTATCTTTTTCGCATGCTTCGCAAAAAAACTTGTATTACCCGGTCAACTTTTTCAAATATATCATGTAACAATAGAAAATATGTACATATGTATGAATATAACCATAAATCGAATATCATCGCAACAAACAACAACGTCATTATAATCTTTTCGAGCTTGATTTCAATGGAAAACTTGGTAGGTACAGCATGAACTAACACTCTTGACACTCTCAACATCTGTTTGAAAATTAGTCACGCATTGACACATCCTGTTTTTCTTCTCAATTTCTGCTGCTTGTGCCCACATTAGGACACGTTGACACAAACCGCCCTTAACCGAGAAAATATTTCGGAAACTAGAAAAATATGACAAGGACAACTTTTCAAAGTGACGACAGATAGCACTCATGCAGGCGGTGGCGATAGCGGTAACATCTGAATCCTTCCCACATTTCATGCCAAAGCAAGGAATCTAAACGACCGAGCCGAAAAATATTGAGAAACTTTCAACGGAAAACTCGTAAACAGGAAAGCAAGCAATCTCGTTAGAATTTATCATGTGAACGAAATAGGGGATGTATCGATGCTGTGTGAATTGTGTCCATGAAAATGACTTGAAATGGGAAAGCCATCGGATCTTTTTCGGGGAATAAGAGATTTCCTAGAAAAGATGTGGCACAAGCACGGTCTCTGATGTAGGTCGAATCGGACTCATTGTGAAACGTGTGCTGTTTCTTTTTTTTCGCTTAAATAACTTCAAGCTGCCAGTTTGCTCCATATGACTATGGAGATGCATTCTATATTTAAAATATGACAGCCGAAGTGACTTGACAACCGTAATTCAATGAAATGAAAAAATTGCTTAACAAACAGGGATCATCGAAACAAGGAATGTGTGGCCGTTAAGGTCATAGGCTCTACAAGTTTCGAATAGAGATTTGATTTCCCACACGCTATTTCGACTGACCCCATGTTATCCCACAATAAAGTCAAAATAATGAAGTTCATGACAGTTCTCTTGAACTAAATAACTCACGGTTTTAATCCTTAGGGATATCGTGCACTTGGGTTCCGATAGCATGAAGAGGGCTTGTGTATTATTTCATTCACACGGTCTTCATATTATCTCTAAATCGAATTTATATCTAAAACGTACACAGCATACAAAATTCTTTTTCTCTTGTTGTATGAAAATAAGCTTGTCTGAGAGAACAATGTCGGTTTAGTAAAATGAGCATAGCAATAAAATATTATTCTCATTTGCAACGTAAAATGAGCCGTTTGTAAAGCTGGCTAAAGTTTTTTTACACATATTAAAATAGTCAACTTTTCCGGAAGTTCAGGTCAATCAAATCGAATCCTGCAACGGTAATCTATGTATGTATATACATAAGTTTATCCCAATGCCAAATTAATCTTGTCTTCTCTTGTACCGAGCCAAGCACAAGAAAATTTTAACGTTCTAAAAGTACGTACCTATGTCGAGGAAAGCGGTGCAAGTAACATGTGCGTGTTGGTCAATCTTTAAGGTTTCCTTCTCTACTCGTAACCAAACACCATCCGACCATTCATCCGTTGCTTCGATTTCATCTAGCAGGAAACCATCCAGAAATCCAATCAAATGATCTCACTCGATGAAATGGGGAGAACGAGAATGACCGCACGCGCCGGCAGTTGTAGAATGCGAAAGAAAGAGCCACTAGCGAAAAAATGTTTGTACGTGATATACCAGGATGTGTCTGAAATTTGAAACTTTTTTTCAAAAAAAGGGAAAGAGCAAAGTCTTCTGAAGTTGTCAGGCTCATGATGTTTGTGTTCCTATTGAACTTGCCGTTGGATGAAATCTCCTCGGGGCATCGAAGATCGATTTGATCAGCATTTGTTTACACTGACATCTTGACGGCCACATGTCTAATCAACCGACTGTCGGGTAATTTAATATGGCACGGGGTGTTTTGAAGTCAGATATGAGAGATTTTTTGCTGGGAATTGTTGCAGCTGTACACTATGTACAAGGATATAATAACATTTTTGCATGGAGCTGACGCGTGGGCTCTGTATCCTTATTTCAATAATTAAATTGATGAAAACTTTTACAGGACATTCATAAGCAGCCAATTTTTAAGTATTGTAATATATTAAAAGGTGTTCTGCAAAGAAGTTTTGTTAATGGAAATAATTGAAATCTTCGATAAAATGCTACTTCACGTACAGCTTTAGCCTGATTCTCGGAATGTGCTCAATCTCTTTGCATTAGGATACACTTGCAATTATTTTTCATCAGAATGTAGGATCTATTGTAGAAGCTTCTAAAATAGTTTTAAAAAAAATAGGGTAAGTGCACTAGCAGTCGGCCACTTAAGTATTTTTTTCACTTCCCCGCAATCCATAGAAACTTACCACGGAATAAATACCTTCGTTAAATCCAAACATGTGCTGTTTCTTGTGCATTTAATATTCAATATAGTTCTTTGAGAGGAGTCAGCATTTTTCTTGATAGTCAATTCCATCAAAATTATGCTAAGTTGCATATTTTACTATTTTTGAAGAAAAGTGTTCTTAGTTCTAATTATTTGATTTTTAATGATCTCTAATGATTTTATTGATTGTAAAAAAAAGTTTCGTTTTGTTCTTGGGCTAAACACATCTAAATTCAAGGACGATATCGCATCTATTTGCACAAAAAATTCACGATCAATGTTTCATGTCAGTTTTATGCATTTATATCAATTTTTTAGGTACAACCTCAATTTACGAAACAAAAATCGTATATATTAACATTTCCTAAAAATAGTGGCAATTTTCAACATAGTATGAATCATGAACAAGGATTAAAGAAACTAATAGTCATACTATGTATACACTTTCGGGGCAATGAGAGCGCTATTTTTTGACATTTCGTCTTTTGTTGCAGACGATCCTCACCTATTTTCCTTCTTGGATATCTCACAAGAACTTTTTTTAGGTGCTTTCTCATAGCTCAGGGGATATAGAGAACAACATTTCAGATGATAACATCTAGAAAAATGGTTACAGCCAATATTTTTCTGGTCGTTCTCATGTGTATCGCTTATTAGAATGTTGTTTTATTCCGGACACTTAGCCGCTTGCTAATGTTTTCCAGTGTCTAATTTTTTCTTTTTCCTCTCATATGTATGTGTGTCCGAAAATTTTCTTTTTTTTTTTTGATACGATCTTCTTTCTTTATTTCTCATTGCCTGACTTTCTCTGTTTTTCCTCTTCTTTTAGTATATGTTTTTTTCTATAAACTTGAGACCATATTTCACTTGGTACTCTTTTGCTTTTGTAATCATCCACCCTTTCTTTAAAGGTTCAGGAAAAAATCCTTCGATAGGTGTGCTGCCCTGATTTGCATAAACGTTCTATCTTCATTTTTGAGTCAACATCGGATTCGTATATTACATTATTCTGCAAAATTTGAGAACCTATCTTTTGTGGAAGTATGCTAAAATCAATATTAAAAACTATATCCATATATCTCCAGTACAAATCAAAACTCAAATCATTGAATATCTTGAAAGCGCTCAAATGTAGATAGAACATTTATGCGAATCAGGGCAGTGTGGTGAGACTGCTGAGCGCAATCTACTTAGTAAAGTATATTGAAATTCTTGACATTTTATCCGTCAGAAATGAGCAGTGTCTCCGCTTTTCTCCATTGTCAAAATTTTCGCTCGAAAGAATGAGCTGATAATTTTTATCAAAATTTAACACCACGATTAACTCAGCACCAGCCTTAACGTAGAAACGATGTCCGTTAGAGCTTTTGTTTCTTTGTTGTGGCTTTTTTTTCTCTTATTTTCAATGTCTATAGACAAAGTGCCGACTACTTATGCATGGCTGACCCTTGTGCACTTACACTACCTGTCTTTTGATCTGCTAACAAGGAAGTGAGTACAACGGATCAAGAAGATAAAATTGCAAACAATTGCTGAAAATCATTCATTTGCATTCGTTTGAAATGATGAGCCAAACTCTATTAGTAAACGTACATACGTACTAAACATTTTATCGATTGCATTACTCATCAACGACGATCATTAAAATGCACTTAACTACTGAAGAAAACACGTTTCATTTCCATTTCAACTCATACTTTAACTTGTTTATCAGCGAAAGTCCGATCACATAGGAAAGTTTGAGTGATGATTTGCATACGACCATATAAAACTGATTTTTTTTTAAAGCATAAAGAAAGGTATGAATGTTTCATATGATGCACAAAAGCAATAAAACTTCATTAAATCACCTCAACACCCGTCAATTTGATTTTGTGCTTGCTATACTTATCAAAAGAACAACCACCTGTCAAAGCAGAGAAAGTATACTTTTTGCTATTTCTTTGGATAACTTTCTTGTCTAAAAACTGATAATAAACATAGTTAAATTCTGCCTTCAATACAAATTGAAAGCATTGTAAGCGACACTTTGATAAATTTGATTGCATTTCTTGGATGTGGAGCAAATATTGGAAAATTTTGGAACATACATTATCAAAATAAGTATTTTTTTTTTTTTTTGGTTTTGTCGACAAAAAAGCTCGTGGCTTGAAGCATTGAATTATCATTGTCAACTTTTACTAATTTATGAACGAAATCAAAACCAAAATCGCGTGATGTTAAAATGCGCTTCTCGTGTCGCATTCATGAGGGGATTTATGGCAAGGGGCATTTTTCTGATTTACTGACTAGCTAATTTTTGATAATACCTTGCGTTGATGTCTTCATTGCTCCAAACAGTGTGGCGAACGTTTGCATATGCTCGACATTGGTAAGTTTTTACTAGCTGACGTTGTGGCAAGCTTTGGCGGGGTGCTCTAGTAAGCTAAGCGAATGCAAGTAGTATGGGTTGTATTCGTAACAAATTACGGCAGCTTTATCGTTTGCGCTGAAGTTAGAAAAAAGATAATCGGGAATTATCTACCTCACCAGTATGGGTGTATCTTGTGCCAGTAACTGCCGCCCTGTACCATATCTTCCAGCTTTTATCAACGTCCTTGAGCGCTATATATGTACAAGAAATTATTTTCAAAGAATATCAACTCTTAGATTCTCGAAAGCAGCGTGGGTTCCATAAAACTGACCCTACATCGAGTTGCGCTTGAGACGCGAACTTTTCATAATATTTAGCCATGTGCGACATAAAATTTTCCTGCTGAAATTGCAGGACCTTGGAATTTTCTCTTTTATCCTTAGGTTTCCTTTTTCCCCAGTCCTCACCCTATTTGTTACAACGCTACACTGGGTTCAGCTTCCAAGAAGCTTTATTTAGTTGTAGCTTTGTTTGATTTGACTTTTGCAATAGGTACTCTCTATGGGGCCATCTATTTCGTGGACTAGAATTCGAACCACCCAGGACTAAGCCATTTTTCGTGGTGAAGTAAACTCTTTTGCTTTTGGTGTTATGTTATTGATCGCTATTGCAAATTTAAGGAAATTGAAATATTACTCTGCCACTTGAAATACTACCAGTTGATTTCGCTCAATAGCTTACGGCTGTCAAAATGAGGTTTCCGTGTCCAATATAATGGTAGGAGGAGAATAGTTCAAAAAGAGATTCAAAATTGCTTCCACAAACACGGAGTGGAGAGGTATTCCCTTCGATATTCAAAAGGCAATGGATTCGGGCTTTTGTTAATATCTAAACGTAAGGCAAACTGTCTACCCAGCGTTGACAACGAGCAAATAGTTTTTTGTCAACATCAAACGGGTTTAATTTCGTTAAAGACGACACCCAGCTTCTTTTTAATTTTTATGCTTGTTTGTACAGTAGCCTTTTTGCCATATAAAAATCTAGAATACGCAAAACTTTTCTATCTTGTGTACGCATTTAGCTGCAATGAGAAGAAGTTCACCTGTTAAAATGTTTTGGACCTGATTAAGTATGATTTAATCCAGGAGCTTTTAACCTTAAAGTACCACAACATTTTTGGGCGTATGGAAATTTCCTCTACTAAAATTGCTTCAAATTTAGCGTTTCTGTAAGTGAAAAATTTTCAAATATCTACAAACTGAAATCTAGAGCTGAAAAATGATTTTAATTTTTGTATAAATATTTTTTCTATAACATCAAATTACGGTTGGGTCTGAATTCAGTCTTTGCACTGCCTCTTTTGCATCAAAGTGGTTTATTTGATGAATTACTGACAAAAATCTCAACAAATATCCTTAAGGAAACTGTAACACTCTATAATGTTATTTATTGACGAAGAAAAAACTTTTTTTCTGAAGTAAAACTTAAATCCTTAAAACTTTGTGTCCATAAACCGAACTTCAGGTGCTTTACTCTCGGGCATTTCACACATATCCCCGTATCGACTTTACCGTTCGGATACTTCTTTCAGTCTCAAAGGGAAAACATCATATTTGTACGGAATACATATAGAACTACTGTAATATCATTGAAGCTAGCATCGCTGTAGGAATAGAAGAATGGTCAGTCAGCAGACAGAATGAGGGTAGTAAGTGTACTCCATCGAAAAATTTCTTAACTCACTCAATTACACTTCAGCGTCAGTTGGTTCCCAAGTGATCATCAAGCCCTAGTATGCCTTTAAGGATACATGTTGGATATACATAGGTATGTGCATGGTCCTGATGATGAACGAATGTATTTGCAGAAAGAATGTCCGATACAGAAACGAAAAAAGGTTTTACAGGTGTTGTACGTTCTCTTAATTATACCGGTTCTTGTTAGTGTTTCTTCGTTCCCTGAACTTTTGTTCGTTTTATTCATTCCAGCAAATCGATAGCTGAGTGCGAAGTTTTTTTCTCTACGAGCTGCTCAGATGAAAAATGCAGTTATAATGTACGGACAACTGTAAAATGTCATACGTTTTCCATCTGAATTGAACAGGATGAGAATTTTCTAAGCAGTTAGCATGCTTGTTAAGGAACACGCGAAAGCGAAAGGGTTGGATTGCTTTACACAATTAACCAAATTGTTCATTTAAGTCATCAGGAAATAGATAATAATATTGTAAAGCTCAACTTTTTGAGCACATTTTAAACATTATATCTCTGAGTGTCATAAGATGATTTCACATCGGTTCGTTACAGTCTAATATGGTCATGAGTTATTAGTGAATAAACCCCTAGAACGCCCAAAAACAAGATAAGCTTCAATTTGACTTGTTCATCATGTACCCTGACTATCCAAACCTTAGGCGCTCTAAACAACTATGTGAAATAACAACATAAAAAGAAAATTTAGCTAGCTTTCATCAGATGGAACATCTGAGGAATGAGTATATTGAGACTATTGCATGTTGAAACTTTAAAGGTTACCGAAGCAGTAGCTTTAAAACATATCTTTGACTATACGCTGCATAAAAATACGCTGTCTGTAAAAAAACCTGACTACAGGAAACTATTTTAAATTCACAAATGTCCAAGTAGAAAAGAAAAAGCATTTTTCGTTATCACACAACCCACATGCTTCGAATATTTACAGGTTACTTAGCACTACCCAAATAAAACTCATGTAGCAATGTCTTTTTACAACACTCCTTTGCAGATTTATTCAAAAAAATAGTTTTCCTTCATGCGTCATAAATCATCGCTTAACTGAGAACGGTAGAAACCCATGTTATCTTCTGCTTTGTTTCACAAGCTCTTCGACAAATAAGCTTAAACTGAGTATCATCCGCAACGCCCGCTCACTTTCTGGGCCACCTTCACTCCATGGTAAAAACGTACATTGTTTTCCGAACAAAACGGTATATCCTTTATCGCAGAAAATCGATATTCTCCAGATAAAAGGCCTGTACTTTTATTTAAACATGGGAAACGTGGCACAAGAAAACAATGCCAGCATCAAGACAACACAAACATTTTTGGATAGGTAACATTAAATAGAATATGGCCTCGTGTGACGATTCCATCCTGGGAAAAAATCCTCCAGGAATCACTAAGTAGCATTCTGTTACTTGAGGATGCGGTAAGACACAGGATATGTACGTGCCTATGTAGCAGCTTCGGTATGCATGCCTAGCGGTACGGTCTACATGTACACGTATACATACCATATGTAAGCTTATTTTGAAGAAGTCATCGCACGGCAAAATAAATTGCTGTCAATTAGTCATCTTTAAATCTTTCAGTCAACATAATATGCCTTGAATACAAAACTCTCTCGATTTCCCGTTCCCAAAAGAATTTCCATATCAATTTTTATGCGTTGATTTTTTCAATGTCGTCCTCATCCTTCAATTCGGCAGGCTTCCGTTTTTCGGAGCTGAAAGGTAAAATTTCGCTGTGTCGACGACTTTTTTCTCGATTTAGGCGGAAAAATTCAATCCGCCTTTGTTGGTATTTGTGTTTGTTCGTAAACATTTTATCGGGAAACGATTCCAAATGACAACATATAAAAGGCAAACAGGAGGAGAATCATTTCGATATTAATGTGAAAATTCGCTGAAATAACTCCAAAGTACATATATAGGTAGGTATAGCATGCAGTGTGGCCATTTTAAATTTTGAAATTATGCTAAATAGCTGCGAAAAAGCTGAACTGCAAAAATCGATGCTAAACTCACTTTTGTGTCAATAGAATTAAAAATCAAGTAGCTTTTTCGAGTAGCTTTATTTGCAAACAACAAAAGAAGTAGGACTGAAACATTCATATCGTCCATTGATGATAAAAATAATTAATAATAAAAAGACTTCAGTTTTTATTTTAAAGAAAGATAATGCGCACAATTAAAAGTCACCTTGAGTATCTGAATGGTTTGAATCTAATCTCTAATTGACTCTGATACTTCAAAGTTATACTTCTATAGTTTTTAAACTAGATTGCGTCAAAGGAATAGAATTCAATTATCAATTTAATGCCATCGAACGTTCGTGTATAGCAATGCTAACGGCAAATTTGAATGCTAATAAAAAGTGCTAAATGCTGAAGTACCTTTTTCAATGCTAAACGGATGAAATTGGTGCTATATCTAGCATTGAAAATGCTAAATTTTCCACACTGGTAGCATGTATGTTTGTTGATATCTTCTAGAGTGGCGATGGTTCTGTGAAAATTTTTACAAGTGCTGGATGCCAGTAATGAGAGCTTTTTGCTGAGATTCACTTGGATTATACATACAGTTTCATTCTGTGGTGTATGATGTCGGTTGAATTTTCGTAAATGAGAAAGAATGTTGGTAGATTAATTGCTTCGAAGTACTTGCAAGGCCGATCAAACCAAATATTTGTATGGATTATTAAACTTAATTATTCAGGTCAGAAAAATACTACGATTTCACGTCAGGTTAGGAGAAACAGCAACATATAATTAAACGCTACTCATCTTGTTTTGACAGAATGGAAATAAACGCCAATAATATCAATGTGTAGTAGCCATATTGGACTCCTCCTCATCTTGTCACGGTGGAGAAGAAGAAGAAATCCAAAGAACGCTAATTGCTGACAGAGCGTGTCCTAGTAGTAGGATAAAATCGCCAAAGACAATAGAGTCCCTGTCGGCCACTCTGAGTAGAGACATATGTAATAGGTAGCTGCCCGATTTGTAAGAGTAGATGTGGCTCAGTATGAAGCTCAGGAAAACTACTAGAAAACTTCGCAATCGAGGTTGTAAGAGCAACACTGAGGATGACTACAGAAACTCGCAGGTAACCTTTAAGAATTTGATGAGGACTTTTAAGGGGGAATCATCTAAATCGTTCTGTGATTGACTGTAAAATACACGAAAGACGTCAATGCTTTGCAAGGTTATAGAGAAAGATCAATGAGCTAAGCTGCACTCTCTAAAATTCTCATATTGTGACTTAAGCAAGTCAAAACTGGAGTTTCTTCAGCTTTTACTTGGGACTCATTGTGATTGAAACGCAGAAGACATCTGCACCACTGACCAAACCTTTTGCTCATCGCAACAGCAGGAAATGCTGGTACACAGCTAGGTCTGTGGTCATCAGTGAAAAGGTTAGGGATACAATCATAACCTTTATGAATTTCAAACCGTCAGGCCAGGATGGCATCATATTTCAGGTTATGCTAAAGGAGGAATTTGACCACCTGGAGGTTGACTTAAAAAAAAAATTTCGGGCATGTTCCGTCACCTTGGCGGCAGGTTTAGGTAGTCTTTACACCTAAACTGGTGAGAGATGACGACTGAGATCGAAAAGAGAAACTTTAGGCCGATCGGCTTAGCTTTGCTCATGCTGAAATGCCTGGAGAAACTTTTTGAACGGTATATACATACTAAGGCACTTAAGCCAAACCCCTTGAATGATGAACAACATCCGTACGAGCAAGAAAAATTATGCTAGTTGGCTCTTCATTGTCTGGTTTCCGGAATTGAGGGAGCGATCTCTAATGGTAATTATTCGATGGGAGTATTTGTGGATATTGAAGGGGCCTTTGACTGTGCACCCTTCGCGGATACATGTTATGCTGCAAAAGCACATGGCGTGGTCGAGGTTTTAGCTCAGTGGTGCTGACGCAGAGATAGTTGCTGTCGAAAGCTGGATCCAATTGCTAATTGAGAACGGAGGCAAAAAATCGATGCCCTCAAGGGGTCTCCCATCACCATTCCTGTGGAGTATGCTAGTTGAGTCCCTGCTAAACGATTTGCAACAAAAACGACTGCATGCTCAGGTTTATGCTGATGACGTGGCCGCATTTACAGTCAATAAGAATCTGAATGTGCTATGTAGAGATACACAACTTGCATTGAATCTTATTGATAGTTTTCGAGATATGGAATAATAGTAAATTCTCGTAAAACAAAACTTGTTTTTTTTTTACTAAGAAAAGAAAATTTGAAGGACTAATGTTTCCTAATATGAAAAGTGCAACTCTCCTGCTTTCAGATGAAGACAAATATCTAGGAGTAATCTTGAATGACAAACTTGTCTGGAAGAATTATGTGCAAGTAAAGAATGCTCGTAGGTAGTGCAACCACATCGGGTCTGAGACCTCATGTGCGAGGGGCATTCAAATATAAACCAGCCTCTTACTGTTGAGGACTTAGGAAGCGCATCCAAAATAAGCGAAGCATCGAGAAAGGTAGAGGAGAACCCATCTAAATGGCTCAAGGCCAAGCCATCGCCCGACCGGTTTTTTAAGTTGTCCTCACAAAGAGCAAAAGAGAAATTCATCTTTCAGTAGTGTAACGCATTATTATAAATTTTTAACGAACGAAGGCGTTAAACCAGCTGAAATTCGAAACCGAGCGCGTGCACAGTCTGGGAAGAATACAATTTCACGGCCACGAGTGAAAGCCTGGTGTGCCAAGTTCAAAGAAGAACGTGAAAAAGTAGAAAATGTCAGTCACTGAAGATACCTCTGCTCCAGCTTTACGCCTGGCAATATCGCCGGTGTTGGCGAGCTGCTTGAAAGATCTCGTCGCTCCACTGTAGCAGCAATCAGTAAGCAAACGGGACACAGTGTTTGAAGTGAACACATCATCATCCGAGACCACCTTAAATTCCGAAAAATCTCGGCAAGAAGGGTTCCACGTCTGCATATCCAAGAAAACAAAAATGCGAGAGTTGAAGGTTGCCAAACGCATCTTGCTTATTTCCAAAATGAAGTGTAGGCCTATGGGTGAGAAACGACGATGTGGGCGGTCGGTAGCTTAGCTCGCTAGCGCGTCAGTCCGAAGCAGCGATCTACTGCCCGCGGGTTCGAATACCGCCCTGTCCATGGCTGCATTTGTTCGTCTTGTGTTGTCTTAACAGTCGGCGACTGGGCATAATACCAGCGCTCCATTAATTAAGTACCACATTAAAGCTTTAGTAGCGACTAGGCATAACACTAGCGCTTTAGAAAATAAGAAATAAATGTGAACTTAAAAAAATAATGGAGTAATTGATATCGGCTTCTCCCATATGTGTTTCCCTACCGCCATCGCTAAGCATTCGCTTCAAAGGGCAATCCCCTGAGCTTTGGCATTATCATAGAAAAAAAAAATTGCTCTATTATGGATTCGGTGCGCGAGAATTTTTCGATTCTTGCGATGCCTTCGGACGCTTGAGTCCCGTTCGTTGACTTCGAAAGAAGATACGAAGTAATCTTCTTGAGAAGAAGTGACTGGGAGGATCCAGATGTCTACACGACGGTTTAATCCGAGATCTTCTTCACGAACGGCTCAAAGATAGCCGTTAGATCTGGAGCTGTTATCTAATTGCACAGTAATGTTGAAAAAAATGAAATTGCTGACGCCATTGTGAAGCGAAGTTTGATCCTTCGACTTCAGGGCCTGAACCCGTTTTCGGAGTGCCAACCGCATCTGCACATGCTATTTTGTAGAAGTGAGCAGTTAATGCTCATAAAGAAAGATGCATGTCTTCTGATGCGGCCAGGTGCACTAACAACTTCAGATGGGAATTCAATTTCAAATTTGGGAAAGTTACGAGCTTATTCATTAAGTTAGCAATATTCATTAAGGTATAATATGCTTTTATTTTGTTTTTATTATCTAGTTAGTATTATGTATGATGGTTTCGAAGCAACAACAGCAACTATTTCCTAAAGAATAATGTCAATGGAAACTTGCGGATGCAACTGATACTGTAATCGTTATCTGTATCTTATAATATATACGGAAATACATATGGCCAATGTCCACTCGTGTGGTACCATAACAAAAACATCAGCTAACGATAGAACAAAAGCGTCTAAAAATCCAATAAATTAATTTTAAAAAAAAATCATCAAATTTTTTTTCATAATAACACCACCCCTTCCTCCAATATGTTGTAGAAAAAGGAAAGTAAAATTCAGGAATATGATGCTTTCATACGTGCCCAGTAAGTTTACCGAAAGATAAGGTAATTAAATTCTTATTGCCAGCTGTCTGTTCCTTCCTTTCCCTTCCTTTCCCATGCTTCATACAGTACATCATAAATCCATTGCCTTAATGATGATGTTGTTCGAATAACATCGTAAGACTATTAAGTATGAATTTAGGCACTTGCTTCTTTTTAGCATCGTTGCTCCCTGACAAGGCGTTTCTAATTCATTGAGCGAATTTCGATTCAACTCAGGTGTATAATGTAGCATTATAAAGTAAAAGCAATGTGTCCTCTCAAGTCATTCTTTGGAATGAAGCCTTGTTAGTGTAGCTGACTTGTCAGTCTTTTTGAAAATAGCGCTTGAGCTTATCAGTCAGTTCGCGCTCACTAGGCGAAATCGATTGAGAGATGCTTACAGTTTCTTGCTTCTTAGCTTTTGTGTATTATTGTTTTCTAAGAAACGTTTTCCTCTTGTTGTTTTTGCCGTCACTTTAAGCCTCTAAACCAACTAATTATTTATTTTTCGCTGTCACAAACTCGTAATTAAGTTTAGAGCCTGAGGGCGTTAAAGTTTCAATACGAATAGTTGCTCTGGGGGATTCCAAGCTGACTTATTTATGGCCGGCAATGTGAGAAGTCGTGTCAGCATGTTGACTATAGCAATTGATTTCACGGTCTTATTTCCAAACAATCCTTTTAGTTCATCTAACGCAAAGTATGCTGATGCTGGTAGAACGAGCACGAACAATGTAACCTAAAAGTGATGTAAATCATTCATACTTCTGACAACTTCATAGCCTCAGTCTAAAGCCTTGACTCTTATTCGAACAACATCTGAGACGGTCCTCACGTTGCTGTACTGCCGCACTAACTTCACCCAAGTGCTACTGTTCTTTTGCTACAGTCGTTGACAAGCAATCTTTTTTTATAATAATATTTCCCCCCTATGTCACTCGAAAGCAGTCATCGTAAAACCTTAAACAAAACCTCATCACATTTTACAAGTCAACGGCACAGCCCAGTCCAACACAGTTACTTCAAAATGAAACGAAACGAAATAAACCAGTAACAGATGTTTATGAAACCTTTTTCTGCAATAACGCTACAATGTCAACTGGAATCACATTCCACCCCATAACATTTTGTTTCGCAGCATCTTGTTCGGCAAAGAGAACAAATCAAAAACTCTCTGACCCTTTGGCGAAGTAAAATTGTATTGACATACCCATTAATTTCGAAACCAATTGCAATAGCACGTATGGGGTCCGGTCTGGGAAGTGACTGAAATGGGAAGTGACTACTAGTCGTAGTTAGAAAAATGCGAACATGAACCCTTTTTCATTCGAAATCATTTCATGGCCAAGTCTCTTTCGGCAGCTGAATGAAGGCAAACAAAAGGCAAAACAAATGACTTTCACCGTGTATGAGGTTCAGTATGCATTTTGATATTGTTGAAATCTATGAAGCCAATCTTTTTGTGCTGTAGCCCTTAATTTTCGGTTATTGGGAGAATAATGAATGGTTTCCTAGTATTGTTTGTGATTTGAAATTCGGGTTGATTGCAATGGGGTTTAGTAGTGATGATTCTGTTAAAATTTAAAACGAATTTCTTGTGTAGTGTAGCGTTGTGTGTACAAAGACGAAATTTTGTACTACGGCATTCTGTGACTGTTAGTTACTCGTACTCGTATGTAAATTATTATATATAAAATTTTTATATATTTGATTCATTGGAAGTGTGCATGCATTGATTTGTGTCTTCGCGATTAGTTTAACCGGTTAATTGAACTACTTTAGTTCCAAAGTACGTGTTTTCTGACCCCTGTCGTAATGGCGAACGACGCCCTGGCTCCGTTGAATAGCTCGCACTAAGACTATCCACTTAGGTGGTCCTTAGCATCAAGTACCTTTTGCACCAGCGGATCTAGTGGAAACGATTGCAGATGAGTAACGTTACACAGCGCTATAACTGTCAACTCTTTGGGCTTACTGCATCCAACTGTGGTCTTGGCACACTTAGTGTCAAATGCAACCAAGTTCACGCTAGTAAGGCCTGCGTTGTTCCAACTAGCGTCCAGCTAGCCATGAAAGCTGCCCCGAAGTAAAAAAAGTTGAAGAGCGGAAAAAGCCACCCAATAGGAAAAAAACCGCAAAAGCAAACTACAGCAATCAAAACTACTGTTAAGCCTGGCGTTGTATGCGCCAGCCACTTTGCAGCTAAAAATAAGGCTCTCTGGTCAAAGAAACTCCCTACGGTTTCAATAAAAGCCATTGACAAAAAAAGCACAGCACACAATCATTTTAAGAAATAAATAGTTTTAGGTAATCGATTTCAAAAATTCACCATTTTGTTGTCGCGAAACCTACTTCTTCAGATTACATTCAAGTCATCAGTTTTTGAAATACCGTCGGCCAAGCAACTGTATCAGAAAGAAAGTGTAAAATAAGCGGAAAAATTATTCCTCCCCAAACAAGGAAAATCGGTCCAAACCATAATGGAAAAGATGGCATCCGATCACGGGAGGGAGCTCTTGTAAAAGGTCAAATCATGATTTACAAGTGACACAGTCTTATTTTTCATTCGAGGACGACCCATGACCAGGGCGACTAATCAAAGCAAATACTTGTGAAATTGTCCAAAAAGTCGAAAAAGTGATAGTAAGAAATGCTATACTAAAGAAGAAACAGCTCGCAGAGATGGTTGGATTATTAGATACATCCATTTTACATACCTATGTTTCTCGATCATCTTCGCGTGACTAACGTCAGCGCAAAGTGGGTGCCAAAAATACTCACACCGCCTCAAAAACTACAGTGCGTGGAGTGCTGCCGCGCGTTTTTGGACCTATATGGTGAAGACCGGAATGGAGTATTGAGGCGGATCATTAATGGACACGAGACTTGAATACATCATTATGAACCTGAGTCCAAACAAGACTCTATGCAGTGACAGCAAAAAGCACACCACCACCCAAGGAGGACACGGTATCAGAGTCTGCTGGAAAAGTCATGGCGATCATTTTTTGGGACTCAGAAGGGATGCATATTTTAAAAACAAAAGCCTTTAACTCTGGAGCGGTTGAAAGAAGCCATCAAAGAAAAAAGAAGAGGCATATCAACCAAAGGTGTCCTCTCTCTGTATTTGTTTTTCAAGTGTCATTTTCCATTGACTGCTTTGTATTAAGCGTGCTTCGATATTTTTGATCACTCATCCTACAACCCTGACTTGGTCTTCGTGGAAAGATGTTATCGAACGATGAAGAAGCAAAGGACGCATTTTTGGCTTATTTTTCTATGACAAAACATTTTTTTTAGAAAGTATACATCAACTACTTGAAAAATTCGAAAAATCTATTAGAGAGCAGCCGAATATAATGAAAAAGAAAAATGAGTTTGTATTTTTATTTGCACTTTCTACCCGCCATTCCATTATGTTAAAGACCCACCCTCGTATTTGAACAGATTATCAAAAAAAAAAATAATAATGGTTTTACTATAAATGAGTTTTAAAAAAATCTATTTCATCAATCTTTCATATGAGAGCTTTAGGGCTTTTGAAATTGCATCCAAGACATTTTTCCTGATTTCAATTCATTTCAATTTGTTGGCACTTTTTTAAGATAACGCAAGTCAATTATTCTTATTCAATAGTATCTGCCAATCTCATAAATAAGTCATGCAGTCATGTATAACTTACGAACATGTACAAAGCTAAATGGATTCGTCCATCAATTGAATGAATACAATCTAGATTAGGTTTATAGAATTTATAAACTCAAAGGAGTATGCAGGATTTGCTAGTATAATCCTATTTTTATAAAATAAAGCTGAAAGTTTCTGACATGCAACCAAGCAGTAAATGTATGAAGAACTGGCTGCTTTCAAACTACCAAAAAAATTTTTCTTCGAAAATTTCGTTACTAACAAATGAATACAACAACATATATTTCGCGTAAGTGCTATTTACAGAACAACAGAAATTCAATATTTACAACGTTTAACATTCTAGAAACTATTAATTATTCGCATAATATACTACATTTACCACAATACCACTTACACACTTCTATTGATGGTAGTTAAAAGTTCAAGCACTATCTATTAATGCTGCTTAAAAGTAACAGCATCAAAAAATTACTTTCTTGGCCCTACTAAATTGCACAAATCTCAATTAAAATTATATCTTCGCTTTAGCTGAATGTTACAACTAAGTTCAATATTCGGAAACAATTAAAAACGGAATAATCGATAGAAAAGTTCGTAGACAGCAAATAGTCACAACATGACAGTTAAAACGCCACAAATGTCAATGAAGACATATAAAGATATATAGAAGTAGAAATAAATTATAGCCAAAGTGAACATACATGTATATTTATAATATTGTTGTTTTATACAGGGGCGTTCATTTAACACACCGCGTAAAAATACACAATTACGAATTATGTAAATTTACTATTTTAAATGAATCCCCTAAATATCTGTATAAATTCTGATGTATGAGCTATATTATTGAAAAGTTTAATTAGAATCCATTCAGTAGTTTTTGCGTGAAAGAGTAACAAACATCCATCCATGCATACAAACTTTCGCGTTTATAATATTAGTGGGAGGAATTTTATTTTAAATGAACGTGATATATGTTTTTGAATTTCCTTTCAAACTGGCACTTCTATAAAGAGTTTCTATTTAACAATACTTTACCTCATAGGCATGAGGTGCTAAAAGTGAACATATATGCTAGCCGCCGGTGCTCTACCCACGCAATTAAGGTTTTAAAAACCATTTACAAACAATCTCAAATTTCTAAAAATGTCAAATGCATGACCCATCTATTCCTGCAAAATGTTTTTATTTATCGGAAATATTTTGTCAAAATCTATTTTTATCAGATATTTTGCAGCACGCGCTCAATCTATTTTCTGCATTTGGCTAGATATAGAAAATAATTACAGAACGATAGAATTTTCACATCATTCCAGAATTAGAAACCTTTATAGAACAGAAATAATCTCACTACTTGTGCCTGAGGACATCAAACGTACTTTTTTAAGCCATTAAGTCTTAAGGTACACGTCTCAGCGCATCTGCTCTGAACTGGATAAATTGATTACGTAATGAATGTACATGTGTACGTAGACTATGTACTTGTTTTCACGCTTTGGTGCCGCATTAATTCGATTGAATAGATTTCAAATCTGTTTTTACAGGAATCCTTCAAATTCTTGAATTCGTAAGAAAACGAACTATAGTGGGTTTAGTAATCTGAAATAACTTATACTTTTTTTTTCAAAAAATTGAATACGGATTTAATGAAACCGAAGGTAAAGTGATATTATCTAAAAATGACATTTAGTTTTCGATATTGGGTGTGTAAAGTAATCTTGCGTTAAGCTTGGAAATAAATATTGACGTGAAAAATTTTACAGTATGCCGGGAATATCTTCGACGCCTACTCGTGAATTTTTTGATGAAATGGTGCAGTTTATTTAGCAGAAAACGGTAAGATTAACTTCAGTTTTAAAAGGTGGATTAAAGTGATTAGTAAATTTATTATGGTAGAAGATTAATTAAAACTGCACTTTGTATAGGCGATAATGGATTTAATGCTAATGAAAAAATGGTATAATTAGTTTAACTTCGCTCTAAAGGAGAAAAGAGAAAATCAAGCAGGTGGATGGAGTACACCCATTTTTTTTTTTTTTTTTTTGACTATTCAGTTTTAATGTGTGATTAGAGAAGAAAAGTAAAATTAGAAATACACAGCCTTAACTGCATATTTATTGTGTTACATTTGTATACAGATTACAATAAGATACTAAAATGATGTTTTAGGGAAAACATTTCGATACTGAATAGGAATCGATAGGAATCGAAAAGTTTGTTGCATTTTGAACAACGTTAAAATTTCGTAGGAATATTCAAATAAATTACTCATAAGCAGAAAATCTTAAACAATTTTTGGGACAGACACGCTTAATTAAAAACTAAAATCGTAAGTCAAAATTAAAATCCGTGGTGCTGCCTCTTTTTCGCCCTCGCAACTTCCACAAGCTTCACCATCTCAGAAGAAATAGGAACGGTGAGTTCCTCGCCATTAGTGTCTCAAAATATATAAATATGAAAAGTTTTAAAGCAAATTCAGTAAAAACTTGCACCGTAAACAATGAATATCTGCGCAGATTTGAGGTCAGTTTCAACAACTTGACAATATCACCTCTCCTCTCAAAGACCATAGAACACTATGATCTTCCCTTCAACCACACTTGCAGCCACCAATAAAATATGTTTACCGCCTATGAGAATAAATCCCTCCAACGATGAGCAGGACGTACTCTCTGAATTCCAATATATTCATCTTGTTTCAGTTGCGTCTGTCCAGCGCTCTTCAACTACAGTACCGAGGAAAATAAAAATAAGACGTGGACAGCAAGTGTCCAACCCTTAGAGCGCGATGCGTTTAACGCGATAAAGAGCATTTTTTCTCTCGTTGGCATGTTAGATGTCTTTTGGGTGAATTGCAATCCAATTCATTATTGCGTGCCACCAGGATCCCAGAAATACCAAGGCTAAAAAGTTTATGTACCAACATTTGATGGTCAAGCCGGTTGAAAGTCATACTGCAGTCTATGAACGCATCAATTTAGCTTCTTTTTCCGTTTCATTGAAGACATCAGGACGTAGGATTACGAGATTGTTAGTAGTATGTTTGAACTTTCGAAAAACATGTTGCTGTTCATTAAGAAGAGGGTCGATCTTAGGAGTAAGTTTATCGCAAATTAGCTTCTCAAATAGTTTGGAGATAACCGATACACGAGTGATTCTTCAATACTGATTGATTGATTTTCGGTCATCAGTTTTAAAAATTGGCAAAGAATGTGAGGACTAATAGTAGTAATAATTTACGAAAAAAAAAACATATTTTCTCCACTAAAACCAAAAACTGTTTTCAGTTTATCAAAAATGAAACTATTTCATTTTGTATAGATGCCTAAAAGACTTTTGTAAGTAATTCCTAGGAACTCCTATTTTTGAGTGGTGGTGGCTTGACTACTTACATGTATTAAGTCTTTTTTCAAGCCTTTGACTGTTTAGGAGTCCTGTAGCTCCCTAAGGTGAGTAGTTTTTTTTATTAAAATGCTTACCCGATAAAGCGAACATTTTATATTTCATTTCGGGAGACTAATTTGACTGCATCAATCTTTAAAATGAAACCTGCAAAGATGAGAAAATAGACTAACGACTGATAACGTCTTGTTATCCGATTCAAATTCACTAAGCACACTATACACTGGGCTTTGCATTGACCTTTCTGTAAGTCCCTGAGTTAGTTCAAGAGTCAAGTGAACTCATTTTGATAATGAAAGAAGTCTCCACCAACTACAACCCCCAACCTCACAACGGATTCTAGCGGCGATAACTTTACTTACGGGATGAGGCGTAAATGGCGGAGTCCAAATTTAAATTTATGCTATCATATTAAGATTTAGATAAAATATACATATTTAAAAAAAACATATTGGTATCTTTTTGACTTATTGATAAACGTCTGGAAATTCCAATAACATTCAAAAAACAAAATATCTCTTGTATTAAATAACTTATGTGTGCCATAAAATAAATCGTTACTACTTTAAGTAACCCAAAAACTGCATAATCCCATCTTTTCATGCACCCAAAACGAAAACTCCATCTTACTTTCAAAGCAGATGCAGATTAAACACTTCAATCACAAAATTATTCAAAAACATTTTCTCTACCAATTACGACCTGATGAACGAAATCCATTCTTCGGAACCTGTGCAAACATAATTGTATAACACGTGCATTTCAACCGATCACGTTCATACCCGACCATTTGCCTAATCACCGGATTTAAAATTGAACTTCGTTCCGGGCCCTCTGAATGGTTTTCCAATATCCCTCAAATCCATTCTCAGTATAATCGAAATTAATGTGGCAAAAACGGTTTTTTTTTTCAAAACGATCTTAACCGAAAATGTGACAAATAGGATACATTCAAATATTTTCAAAGGATATTTCTATTAAACTCAACGATATAGCCAGGTAGATGGCCAAAATTGAAAGATCCTAATCTTCCGAGAAGCAAAGTATAATTGCCACCAAAACCAGTGTTTTGTTAACAGATTAGTTGTCCCTTTCAAGCATATCCGGCAGATATCACCTAGATACGAATTTTCAAACGATACTACTTCTCGTCATTATCTTCAGAGTATTTATTTTTCGAAAAGGAAAAAAGTTGAAAATTTATTTCTTCAAGTATCAGTCAATATTTACGTGACAAGTATTGGGGTTTTCCGACCCCGGCAACAAAAGGAAATTTTCTTAGTGCACTTCATTTTCTCAGCGGCTTAACTTTACACACCGGCCAACGACAATGTTGAAACTCGTCTTTACTTTCTGGCGTTTTTCTATCCCTGAGACTGGCTAATGCCCCATAAAACTATTTTTTGACAAACGGAATTACCGACAACGACAGTTCTAAAGAATATTAAGAAAATGGGAAATTTTCGCCAGTTTACTAACAATGGACCGGCACAGGAACAGAAGCGTTGCCATGCTGTCGTTATGCTCACGTTTATCCTTTCTTTAACAATAAAACCATTCTTTTGCGATGCCTTCGGATGAGATGGGTTAGGATTGTCGCAAGTGGATACCCACAGTCATAAGGAGTCGTCGGGATTCAGAATAATATATGAAAAATATATTGTATGTTCAACCAATGCAACCATATTAGGGTTTACGCATAGCTACGTCGAAATTATCGAAGCCTTTTGAAACGTGAGCCTTAAAAAAATCAGACAAAAATCTCCTTAAACAACACATTCCTCACACCAGAATGCCAACCCTGAAATTTGCATTAACTGTAGCCGTGCGTAACTATGTTTTCCTCGAGGCCATAGAACTTGTTAGTGTTTTTAAGACTGTGCTTTGCTGTTTTATCATTTTTCCGAGGACTTGACGACGACCGATGGATTTAGGCTTTGTCCCTAGGACTCAGGCTTCTGAGCGTCGGTCGGATTTGTCGTTCGGGGATTCTCGTCGGATTCAAAGGACTCTTTATTTGTCGGTTACGTAGCTCGTTGAATTCTATCCTGGTCGCATCTATTGTGCACCGTTTTGTATCGGGACTAAACTTATTTCGATAATAATGGTCCGTCGAATAGTAACAGGTAGTACGTGAAGAATGATGACATCCTGTCTGGGATAATACAATGATGTGGTGGTTTTGTAGCTCCGACCCAATAGCTGTGAATGGATATTTGTATTTCGGTTGGCCCCATAAAATCGCTATGCTTCACGACAGACTGATTTGTAATGCTGACATCGTCGCAGTTTCAGCGTTCGATATTTATGTGAATGGTGGAGGACGTGATGCATTCGAAATGGTCAACTTGTTTTCGTATTATTGGAATGATAGCGGCATTGATAGTAGCGGTGTAGTCCGAAATATCCATGAATAGTTATTAAATTCATTATTCTTTTCTGTTTATGAATAGAAAAATTATCTTCGGTGGCAGAATTTTCGCATGTAATCGCAATAGCAATCTATCCATGCTATGAAATAAGATAGACATTTTAACCTAATGCAAATATAGTACTTTTTCTATAAGACCATATAGACCAAATGCTATGCCTGATGATTTCTTAATTATCTAAATAAGTGCGTTCCAAAACAATGACTCTACTCAGGAAGTTTGCATAAGTTCACGTTACCGCCTCGTTCGAGCAAGTGATGGTTGCAAGAAGCCAGGTAAAAAAAAACCAAAATAGAATTAAATCACATGTATGGGTATGTAAGTATACGTATTTGAATAACTGAAGCGAAAAGTTTTTCTTAAGCCAACGCAATCTCTATGATATCATATTTTAATAAGGTAATTTCGTCACGTTTGAGCCGGCACAGAAAATATGTCGTTTGTATGTTCGATTCAAAGTGAAATTGAAATTTGTGATTTGGTGAAACTTTTTTCACACAATGAATACTAACTAAATTGAAAGCGGTTGTGACCCAAAGTACGACAAAAAGTAAAAGTTCATCATCATGACCGTCAAGCATGACAATTGTTTTGGTGAAAAGACGATCACGGATTCGTCAAAGAATGAATAATTTTCACTTTTTCGACAAAAACAGAAAATGACGGACAGAACCGCAAGGTAGGAGAATAATAAAAAATTGTAGTAGAATAATAAAGAGTGAGAGTTTACTCAAACTAGTTACTCAATACTTGGCATAGAATATATACACAGAATGCTGTAAGTTTGAAACAGTGTTGATAAGTTCCAGATCTATAAGCTACAAATCTTACCGTGTCGCTTATAAATTTTATAAATGCAACCCAAAGAAGATCTTTTGTTTTGTTTCTAAGCTCTATTCCAAATTGTAAGATTTTTTATAAAAAAAATAGATAATTCATTTCAGAATAAAAAGCCGGCTTTAACTTATCTTACTATGTAAATCTGAGAGAGTGAAAAGACTGGGCTTTAATTGGAAAGAAAGTAAAGCAATCCCACGACAACCCTCGTACGGGGCTAGGGGTTCAAGCTGGTAGATGGCTTCATTACAATTTTTAATCATTGTGGAACTAGAATATATGAATGAAATAACTGTTAGTTTGCGTTTATGATAATTTAATAAAATAGATGTTCACATAAACATGAAGAGTTGTCTGGATGTTTATGACATGAAAATATTTTTTCTTTCATATAAATAAGCAAAAAAGTATTCACCAAATATCCTCGGTACCCAAAACAAACGTTATGTGAGATTTCTACTGATTAAAAAAATTCCGGCTATATTCCTCGAAGGTCTAGGCTGGAAAACAATTTTGCATTGTTTAGATCAAGTCGTGCTTGCTCACCTACCACACGAACAACAGACTAATTAATCGTATTTGCTAGTTCGCACATATCAATTCACCACCAAGTGGTTTAGGCTCAGGATGAGTAAAGAGCTATGCTGTTTGTGAGTCGGTAAAACTACCTACCTCCCGTTTTGCACGTAGTAGTATCTTAACGTTTGTTGAGATTGTGCACCAGTTAACTTCGTTATGTAGCACCGTCTCCACAGTTTACGGTAAGCTTCAAGTTCTTGAACTGAACCACACAGTTTGTATGTTTTAAGAAGCTTGGTTTTTTTTTAGATAGGTTTGAGATAAACCAAGGGGGACATTTAGGACTCCGGGGATATGTAATAGGCATGAATATAGGTAGAATACATTCAATATTGTGATTAAGATATTATGGTGGCTAGATATGAATCAAGCCTAGAGTAGTCACCTTTGAAGAAGTTGTATTTGGAGTATTGACATGGATACAGAGGTTCCAAGGGGTGGATATGAGCAACAATATCTAACGAAGGATGATGAGGATCAATTCTTAGATATAGGAGCATGGATTCTGAAATGAAAAGATCATTCGTGATGGCGTGTTAGAAAAAACTAAGTCAAGGATCCTATCGAGATAGTTGGTAATATGATTGAACTGCTGAAGCGCACAGCTGTGCATAAAATTTCTGATCGCAGATGCGAATGACGAAGGAGATGATGTTGCATCGGGGAACTTGTATTATACAGCCAGTGTCCCCAGGAAAATGTTCGGTCTGATACTGTGGCATGCTTCCTTTGACCTTGCAACTGCTCAAACAGCCTTGGATATAGAATGAGTGCCCTGTTTGGCGGCCGCGCTACTTGTTACTGAAATCATCAGCTAATCTTATCACTGACTCCAGCCAAGGCAGGAGCAGCTCTTCAAGTAACTAGTCTGGAGTGTCGAATAAACAAAACATTCGGTACACTGATTGCATGTACAGGACTTGTTTTAACTTGTCTATGAGTGTGAACTCAGCCAATTTCTATCACACTGGAAAGAGCCCCTAACTAAACAGGAATTGTGAAGTTAGAGTCACGATTGACTCTTCACCACAATTTTCTGATTCCTCATTATGGACACCGCACAGTTTAGCTGCTCTTCTGTGAAAGGTGAAACCTACACTTGGTTTTCGGTGAGTTGATGATTTGCACTTGGCTAGGGTATTGACAACCGTGAGCTAACAATGAGCTCCATGGTGCCTGCGTTTATCTGCGCACTAAACCGCATGCGATTGAGCTCCTGTGTAGCTAATTTGTATCCCTTACTTGACAGAGTCGAATTAAACTGCTCGCGAAGACCCTGTCATTTCTAGCCTGTTCTCCTCTTTATGGCTTAGGCCAGCTCTTTCTTTTCCGACCTATGGGCTTCAGAATATTGCGACAGTTTTCAGCCTTATTCTAGTCCACACTCGAATGAACACCTAACGATGCGTCGCAGTTCAGAGGTTCTGACTACCTACCCTTACCTTCTCGTCAACTGTGAGGCCAAAAGTTTTCCAGCTTTTTGAATTTCTACGGCGATTTGGATCGAGGTATGGAGTTTCATGCAATCCTCACATCTCACGATTTCTATTAAAACTTCACTCCTTCTGTTGTCTTCCTGATCTGGTTTACTTGCTTGTTGGTTTTTCCAGCTGAAATCCTTCCCCCCTTAGGGTCTTTACTAGAATTTAGTTGGAGCTGGTTTCACTATCACAGGCTCTCAATTATTTGTCAATTCGATAAGCGGGCGAAGATAGCCTCGAAGGTTTCCTCCAATTCCAGTATGGTAATCTTCACGTGCAGCAAAATATTCTTCTGCATAATGGAAGCCTACAGCATTTAACGGATCACCAGCTTACATTACTCAGCTTTTCTTCCATAGCGGTCTGTTCGTGCCGTTGCAGTCCCTCTTTGAGGAGGTTTGTGCAACTTTCTCTCTGCAACTTCCAGTCTTTGCTGCCTCCAAAAACATTCTTCATACTGGATCATATATTTATCCTTTCATCCTTACTTTCACAAACATTCAATTTCAAAAATAATTCCGCACTATATTTTCTACTATTATAGAAGATAATTGAGGAAGACTTGAACCCTTATATGCACAAGGTTTGCGATTACATTAGCATTTATTCTCGCATTTTTTAAAGACAATGTGAGTGGAGTAGTTGTCGTCGGAGTCATGTAATCTAATGGATAGAGCACCAGCTTCTAGTGTGTAGGGTCCCTGGTTCCAGGTTATCGTGTTTTGGGTTGCATCAGGGGTTTAGCGTGCCGTGGCACTAAAATCTCAACACTTGCATACATTGATTGCAAATGTATATATGCAGATCTCTATCAGCTTCAACCTTTAGACCTTCCAAAGGTTGTCGCAGAATTACTTTTTTTTGTTTTATTGTACAGCAATGCTCTTTGCCGACTTTGTCGATTGCTCTTCGGCAATGAACTAAATGTCGATATGATCTACACTGAATTCAGAGACATTTGGCAAAGTTAGTGGCTGAGTAATATTTGTTTGAAAGATGTCTTTCTAAGTGTGGAAGTCGTACAAACAGCTATAAGTCATCTGCAATCAAATAAAGCCTAATTTATAAGATGAAATAAATCGCTTAACAAGTAACCAACCGAAATCTTTTTGGTCCTATATTTCTTTCTTAAAGTATGGACAACGGTATGCATCTAAATGATACACCTGTGTGAATCTGGTTGCTTTTTACTTTTTTTCTTCTTCTTAAGATCTTTCATCCTTGTCTTGACCTGAATTATTGAAAATAAAATGAAATTGATGCCAAAAATTAGCAGTGATTCCGACGGTGCTCCTAATCTCTAGGAAACATTATTTTTATCGATCCTATGCATCTCTTGTCCTATTTTGCTCTGCATTAGCTTATCTTCATGCTTTTTCCCTTCTTTCTGGCAATCGCCTCTATCTTACCTATACATAAATCTTTTGATTCAACATCCATCTCAAAACGTCAAACCGTTTCCCTGTTTTAGGGAAATCCTCGAAAGGGTGCTTATGAGTAGCACGATTCCGTCAAAGGTAAATCTACTTTGATTAACATCCTGTCCTTTACACATTCAGTCGTTCTTATGCATCAAAAGCGGGAGCACTAAAGCTCTAAAGCTTTTTATTCCACCAACCATAGCCTGGGCCCCAAAAACTAAATAATGTTGACACAGCTGATCCTCTCCTATCTCGATTTGCCTTTAATATTCATGGGTATATTTGTATTATAACTGTCAATTCCTGGTCTTCAACTTCATTTTCTCCTTTATCAAAAATTCCGCAAAGGTCTATCCGAGGTGCTCTTCTTTTTCCAATGCTCATTTACAATCTCTCTTCTCTTGTGCGGTTTTTCTCTTTTCTCTTGTATGCTGACGATTTTTAAATATGCCGAGTGACCTAGTCACAAGAAGATTGCTTGTCATTAGACAACAATCTAGCTTTAAATAGTGCTGCCAATGCTCTTACTCTATGACATTCAAGCTAGAGGAGAACTTACCAAAGCCGTAACGAAGTGTTCAAACAAATTATTACAATTGTGCATAAAAATCCAAGTAAAAATAGGAAGATTTGTCCTTACATTGATAAACAAGGACTACGTCCTTGTTTATCAATGTAAGAAGCCTATAATGGGCTTCTTCGTCATCACTTTGTAACTGTCACTAACGAAAGTTCTGCTTTTGGAGAAAGGAGTGGGAACTTAACCGCGGCTCGCAGAAGCTGAAGACATTTTGAGCGATATAATCGAAACACGAAATTCAATAACAGTTTTCGAAGTTGACCAGTTTGACCACTTCAACATTACCCCATGCTATGTTTGGCTTCTCCTCCATCAGAGATTCTTTTGCCAACTGATCCATTAAAGTAGTGTTTCGTTACATTTTATGGAGCAATGTTGAACTGATCAACGAAATGCAACAAAAGTATACGAGAACTTAAATAGTAAATATTTAATTTTTGAGCTAACTGCCCCCAGGGTCTTCAAGTAAACGGCAATATTTGATGTTATTATAGTACTGGAAAAACATTGGTTCTATAGCTTTTTGGAGTCACAATCAAGACACCTTCGGCCACAACTTATTGCGCTCTAGCCCGTTTTCGATAGCAATCAGGTATTCAAAATATATGTATGCTTCAAATCAGATTTTAAAAATTCAAACAAGACAACTAGATCCTTACTCAATCAACAACAAAAGTATGTTTCAGAATGAATAATTAAAATATATTTATTGATTTCAATCTATTTTTAACAGGATCCTTTACAAAATATTACACCATTTCATTCAAATGAAAGAAAATATTTCCAAAAAGCCTATCTCCAGATAAAATAATTTATTTTTAATAGCATTTCCACAAAAAAAAACGAAATCCATCTCACCTTAATTGAATTTAAATACTTCATTTTCTTGTAAAGACAGAGTATCACCACCTACCGAGCGTGCCGAAAACTTTGCACATAAATTCATCATTTGCTTTCGATTCAAGTTTCGTTCGAAGTTAAACAAACTAATTTAAATCCTAAAGGAAGAGCCATACAATCAGATAGATTGCCGTAAACTTCTAAGTACCTATTGGGCATTTATTTAAACCGAAAAGTAATTGATGGTTCGAAATAATTTATAAAGATTTTAGCTAGAGTGGGAAATCGATTAGCGATTAGATGAAATTGAAAAATAGGTTGAAGATATTAAATTTATTTAAAAAAAAAAACAAAGTGCTGATACTCTTTTTCCAAATTCAAGAAGAGTGGCATTTTAAATTGAGTAATCATTCCCTTAAAAAGGCTAGCTTTTATAAATTGCTTCTCACTAAATTATGCTCGTTTTTACAGACTTCCCGGACTCAGTTAATGCTGTATTCGACGTGACAATGCTTTTAACTGTTGTCAGATATCAGTTTTGCTCTTTGCAAAATTTTAATTATATTCCGAAGTGAATCATAGATATGTAATTGGAATTCGATATATTCACAAAACACAACCGAACAATTTATTATGGCTGCGTGTCATTTTCCAAATCGAATTTCAACCTTATTATTGCTGATGGAAAATTTAGTTTTATCTAAGCGAAAATCGGAAAGACAATAACGAGTTTGGAGTTGTCAGGATCAGAGAGAGATTTTGGTAAAGCGTCGGATATGAGTGGGAAAATTTTGTAATTTATGATACTTCACTTGGATGAATTGTTATGTTGGTGTGAGTGTTGGTTTGCCAGCTTATTGGAATTCAAAATTGTTGAAGAAAATTGATCTAAGCTTATTATAATTGATATCTTGTTAAATTGAAACTTTTACATTGCTAATGAAATAAAAACACAAAAAATTATTACAAACAGCCTAGTAACCAATCACAGAATAAACGAACCAAAACTCTTGCCGTACGTAGTCAATGATAGTTTTCACAGAGGTTTAGTATTTTAGAATATGCATGATTCAACAATTAGTGTAATCATTACCAAAACGCAGCTAAAATGGGAAAACTGTGTGAGTAGAAGAAGCAGCCGAAGCTTGCTTTGAGGGAACTTATCGAAACGTGAAATCCAACAAGAGTCTTGGTTTGAAAAGTTTCGGCAAGGTGCAGGTAAAGTTCGTTTGCTGTTTCGCAAACCAACCCAACAAATTGCAGTGATCAATGCTGCATTATTGCCGAAACAATTTCGCTGAAACAAAGGACGGTTTCTCTTTCAATGCTGCGAAATTATGTTTGAGATTTCGCATATGTCACCGTGTATATTTTTAAAAATTTCTGCGGTTTCTCCTCTACGAGTATTACAATACTTCATCTTACACTAATAGTCGTGATATTGCATTGAGCTTCATCGTGTAGCAATCTGCCCGTAATTCGTGCAATGCTTTATGCCTATGATGCTTTATGCCTCATAATTCATACAAATATCTAGGTCCGACACTGGAATATGCATCGAAAGCGCATAATCTCTTTTAAAGATCAGTGCGGTTTTGAATATTATTTCCGACGGTTGAATGGCATCTTGCGGAACAGATTGAAATCGTTTACGTTTTCTCTGACGAAAATCTTCTTTCGACCTAGATTTGAAATTATATCAAACCAAAAAAAAAAACACAATTATTATCTGCCGTTCATTCTCAGTCGCAACATTGCCGGAAATCAACTTTCGTATTCATCTATGTGTGTATACCTTTGCTTCTAGCCAAGCCGAAAGAATTATTAGCCTCGTTGAATCTAATTGTTACTTTTTCTGTTTCTCATCTGGAAACTTTGAAGAAGTTTAGTTAAGTGCATCGGATGAGTACGGTTCATCGTGTGTGCGAAGCGAACGCAAACTGACGGAAGCAGTTTTAAGTGTGCATTATCTGCAAATTATCGAAACAATGGAAAACAATTGCAATGGCCTAATTTCTCAAGTTTTTCTTTCCCATCGAAGCTCGCTTCCATGAAAAATCATACTCAACCCGAAATTAGTTGGTGAATCGTAATCTTATCTTGATTGCGAAAATTACCGGCACTAGGTAAGCTCCAATGATGCGAAAGAAACGAAAGTCATAGAATCTATTCGTGGTACTGCCATGGCAGCACAATCGACTAGCCCTAATAAATTTTTCGACGGCACAGGTTGAATGCCTTCGAACGAGCAGTGCTTTCACACCTCGACGCCCAATTAACGAAGAAACGACCAAGGAAGGACTGGAATATTGTTTTCGTTATAGAGCCGTAGTTCCGACCGGGGTACTATGAGGCTCGCTAATGGTTTCTCAATGTCATCATGATATCGTGTTTTGCCAACTCATGATACCAACTCATGATACGCATAATACTGGGTTGTAGTGATGTCGAATGAAAAATATGTACCACATCTTCCAGTATTCAAAAATGAATTCATAGATTATAGATGTTTGCAAACCAAGTTTTCTGGAAAAAAATAATTGAATAAGTTAATTCTATCAAACAACTATAGAAATCATCGGTACAGTGCGGAATTGAACCTGAATTCTCCCAAAATTTAATACATTGTTGATACAAATATACAATAAAAGCTATGTAATTGGAATCCACCATATAGAACAGTGTTTGAAAGTTTTATAATTACCTAAACTAACATTTCTAGCACCAGCAAAAGAGAATGCTAACGACGATTCATCCGTTGGTAAGTCCGTCGCAAATCAGAAATCTAATCTCGGCCTAGTTTAAAGTTTCTTTTCAGATCAACAATAATCAAAATCTCACCAAACCAGTCGTCTGGCTTTATGGCAAGGCCGAATCGACTGCGTTCAACAAATACATTACAGAATTTTCCGATTGTTTGGCAAGAAATAACGGTGAAAATACAGCTTCTACCATCTTGTGGTGTGCAATGTTCTCATATATCCAGCAAGAGGATTAAACCAATCATCACATCTAAGCTTGGTTACTATTCGGATCTAGGAGGTGGCATTCTGAACTTACAAACTTTTTCCGTCTCACGAATTGAAACAGGCTTACAAAGCTGCACACAATACATGCCAATCCACTATCTGAAGAGTTAAATTCCAGTTTAATCAAAACACTAAGCAAAAAGCTCTTGCAAAGCAGAAAGGAAGCAAATACTTTTGGCTGCTTGCTAAAAGGATTAAGGGTAACTTAGCCGATTTATCTGCTCATGATGGTAGCGTGTTTACTATATCACTGAATCAAGATAACCTCTTTTCTGAGATTTTAGCTATTAGCTCCTACTTGCCACTTTCATCGCTGAATCTTGTTAACCCTCTAAAGCGCGCTTTCAAACAAGGGCCTCTATGTTTCCGCACAAGAGAGATATTGAAAATACTCGCCAAGTTTGATGTTTCCGAATCAGCCAGACTTAATGCTTTTTGGCTTTTGTTACTATATACCTATACCTTAAGAGGGGGAGGCTTGTGATCCCTCTACTATCGTTTCGGTGCAAGATATTTGAATCACTTCTAAATTTAAAAATAATGAACTATCTTGAGTCAAACCATCTTATTAACGATTGCCAGTACAATTTCCATTCTGGACGCATTATTGGAGACTTGCTTATATTTTTCACCGAGAGATGGAGTAGTTGTATGTGTAAACTTGATTTGGTCTCAACAGACTACATTTATTTTAAAGCACTGGTCGCAGGACTTCTACATGCGAATGAATTGAAAACAATCAATAAGTCCTTCAGTTTTCAGAAATGAATGATTACACTGATCAACAGTGCTCATGTCACACGAACTCTGATGGGTGATCGTGTTTTCACTACTTATCCTTATTGCGAAAACGCACTAATTTTTTTTCAATCACCGTCTGTTTTCTTGTGATGAGGTCAAGTTCGTTTTCGGTATTTTAGTATTTAAAAAAGGAATGCTATATATTTGCTTAATTAATTTAAATTTTTAAATCTATTAATTTAAATTTTTTTGTGCTAATTAACTTCTGTGCTTGCGCGAATATGTTGAGAAAGTTAATTAAAGATCCTACCTCTTTTTGTTATATTTGTGGCACACTGGCTTTCGAAAAACGAGGCAAAATTTTTCTGATATAATTTTGAAGTGTTACTGCGAATATTTTAGTTTTTAAATGGCTCATCAAGACAGATCTTGGGCCCCACATATTTGTTGCATTGCATGTGTAAAAAAATTACCTGATTGGAAGAAAGGATCACGCCTTATGCCGGTTGATATTCCCATGATATGAACTGGGCCTAGAGATTCCAATAAAACTCCATAAGACTACAATATAACTCAATAAGATTCCAATAAAAGGCATAAATCCAAAGAGAAAACACACAGTTCAATACCATAATTTATATTCAGCAATAAGACCTGTTCCTTGTGATGACAATTTACCTATACCAGTTCCATCTATATCGTTTAAGGTTGGCAATTCACAACCCTCCACTTCAAGCCAATTGAACAAGTGATGTCAAAATCAAAGATGGCATTTTCGCAGGACTTCAAATCAAGGAATTCATAAAAGATCCGAAATTCGAAGCAAAAATTGAACGTTTTAGAAAAATCAGCTTGGCATTGCTTTAAGAACGTGGCTGCCAATGGTTTTGGTAGCCATAAGAGTAAGAGCCAGAGAATTGACTTACGAGCTTCTACTGACATATGTATGAAGCTTTGGGTTGCAATATGTCGCTTGAAATTCAATTTTTAAAATCACATTCGGATTTTTTCCCTGAAAATTTGGGGACTGTAACTGATGAACATGGACAAAGGTTCCACCAGGACATTTCAAAGCTGGAGAAGCGTTGCCAGGGTAGGGAGAGTCCAAGGATATTGGCTGGCTACAGCTGGACGATCAATAGATACCAAGCGGAAGCCAAATATTCCAGAAAATCATAGACCTTCAATCTACAAACCACATTATTCAAATGTTTCTGGGGAGCTATTTAATATTTTCTTTATAATCAATTTTTCTTAACCAAATAAAGTTCATACGTGATAAAAAAAATAGCTGCGTATTTTTATTCACAACACCTAACACATAGAAAAAACACTAAAACAGTTTGTGTGGCACGACGAAGATTAAATTTTGTTAACCAGAGTTATCGTAGAAATTTTTACCAATAATTTTGATATATTAAAATTACCAATTGTTTTTCGGGTAATTTTTAGTTATTTTTCCATGTCCTACATCCACTCTTGTCAATTTTGGAAGAACAGTCCCGAAACGATACCGACAATTTTCGTAGACCAAAATTATTAATAATTACAGTAATGGAATTTCAGGAACATATCACATGAAATGCTATTTTATTTACATACAGTGTTTTTTACAGATTCCAATTAAGCATGATTATAATATGTGCCAGGCCATCGCACTACTAATTATTTCCACCCCTGTGGCATATCAACGATAACGTGAATTAATTGGAATCAAAAGTAATATGTGTGCATAAATGATGAATTCGTATGAATTTAGTTTGACAGCACTCATTACACATACTGATAGAGGTGGCGTCAGTTTGAAGAACCAGTTGACAAATATGCTCTCTCCCGGGCAAACTTTTTCCCATTGAGCTGATTGTAAAGTTTTCAGGTGAAAATCTATCTGGCCGGCAGCTACACCAGATGGCACATTATATCATATTTTATAAATTTTTGAACATCGAATGGGATTTTCTCATTCCTGGAATTTCGGCCGAACAAGAAATCCGATTTCCAGTTCACCAATTTATCTCTACCCTGATTTATTTAATAATGCTCTCATTTCAAATCATTTAATATTACTAGTGGAGTATACATACATATGATTAACGCATTATTTCAAAGCGAATATCCAAAAGTAAACGAAACGCATGACTGAAGTGATCGTTTGCAAATGTTTTAAATGAATTAATTGCTTATGAATGTAAAATGGTGAGCTAATGTAAATTATTTGGTTACAAAATTGAAAACGTATAGCTCATTTTCAAGTTTCAATAAACTAAATACAGCTTAATACCAATATTGAAAGTTCGATATTATATGGTTTTCTTGAATATCCTATAGCTATTGATTAGTTACAAGAAGTGCTATTACTTAACTCTTTGACCACCTGGGTCGATCGTGTCTCCTCAACGCTATGTCTTATAGGATATCCAGACTTGTTGTGTCCCGAACGAAGTGGGACCGACGTAATGCTCTTTTTTAACCTTTTAGCCTCGTTTCCTTGGCGCTCCTCAAAGCCGGTGATCCATATCAGCTCCAGATTATTGAGTACAACTCTTTCTTCTATACTCCTCTAAGAGTATAGATGAATTTATTTGATAGCATTGAGTTATTTCAAGTAATTTTGTTTCTTTATTATATGCGTTTAGATAGATTGTGGCCACCTTAGGGAAGGGTACTTCAAAATACATTTTTGAGTCATTGATATACCATATTTGCGCCCACATTTGTTCCTGGCTGGAACTCTCACCTTGAACTCTTTCTCCAAGGTTGGTTTAGTCTTTATTTGATCGTTGAAGTTCAGCATTTCCCTTATGAGTCTGATGTTCTCAAGGATATTTCTTTAAACCTCCTGATTTGCAGCTGTAGGCTTGTTGAAAGCTAATAGCTTGTTTCGTTGCTTCCTCCTGAATTTTGACGTGTGGGGGTTCTAGGTTTAGAAGTGCTTCTGTTCCTGCCTTCAGGGTGCAGTTCATTGTTCCTGTAATCAGCAGGCAGGCCATCGTACAAAGCATGTTGAACCAATTAACAGGATTTTTCGCGGATCATTTGTTCCACCAAACTGCAGCTGCATATAGGATTGTACTGTATTGGCAACACTGTGGTATCTCACTTGAGAACTTTTGCATTTTGGGAAGGCGCTTTAAGTTTTTCGGTTTAATCTCCTTGTCTCTTTTTTTGTATTCCGATAGTTTATTTTTATAAGTTTCCCAGCTCAATGTATTTTGGCTCTATTGAACTCTGTTTTCGCCGGTTCTCTGAGTTTTTCTAGCTCCCCGTTTCATCATGGCATCCTTGTTTTAGAGATCTTGATTATTTCAGGACATTCGTTGTGCTGAAATTCGATAATTCTGTGATTTTGCATGCTTTATCTTCTAATTACATCTTACTTCGGATGTAGGCCCACTGTAACGCCATTTAAATAAACGTCCCTTTGCGTGCACTCCGCTTGCCAGTACTTGCTCCTTATTGCGATAGATTTTCCCGGTTCAAAGGTCATATGTATATTATCCAAGAACGAAGCCCTTGTTAAGCCATCCCACTTCTTCACTAGATGCACTGCACTAATTGACACTAACGTGAGATTTAATACATATACCATGTTAACTGTCAGACGAATTTTAAAAGTTACTACCTATTGTATTGAAGCCCATGCTCCTCCATGCCGTGTGATTTACATTGGTGTCAACCAATTGTCAGCATTTTATTCTCTCTCTAACAGTGGTTTATTAAACCCTTGATTTTGTTATTTAGGACCTGATCCTAATTTTCAGTGAAATATCTTGAGGCAAATATTGATTAAGCTGTTCGGCCTTCAAGAGAGGCTTATGGCTGACCCGTCACTGCGTCACTTCGGTGTAGTCTATGAGAGCAGAAAGTTGATGTTTATGTTAATTACTACCACCGCCTTCTCCATAGGTGCGCTTCTTCCCATGGCTTTATCTTTAGGACCTGAGTCCTCATTCATTCAGGTTTTGGTCTATTCTTGCAATGGAAGGACTCGTAGCCTACTTTATAGGTGATGTCAAAGAAAATATATTTACGCTTTTCTCTATCTTAACTATTTTGTGCTCAATCCACCTCATGATTCGAAAGCCTCTTAACTGTTCAGGTTTGGTAACTTGATCCATTTGGGGAATCGCTTTGGAGAACTCAAGCCAAATCTTTGAATGTGTCGGAAACTTTAAGTTTCGAGTAGGTACTTGAAGCAACAACTCTTTTATTGTTTTTACTCAGAATTTTCGAAATAAGATTAATTTAATGATAATTTAATCAAACCACTTCTTTTCCACCATTGAATCGGAAAGTACTTTAAAAAATTATCTCTTCCTCGGGACATCTCTGTAACTGTGAATTCATAGTTTTGGAATTTACTACCAATTAAACTTAGCATAAAGAAAATATTTCTATACGAGCTAAAAATTGGCACTTTATTTGAAAACTCGCATCAAGTCGCATAAAACTGAATCATTTCGTATCGAACTCACAGCAAAATCTCAGGTGCCAACTCTATCTTCCGCAACCGAACGGCAGTACGCTCGTACGGACAATATACACTGCGAACTTGCCATTTGTTTGCCAATGCGCTTACAATGGTGCGATTTGTGCAAGATTTCCCAGGTGGTAGATTGCTAGCTCGACTTGGCCACCTAAACGAAATCAACACGAGCAACGATGAAGTCATAAAGTTATGCCACTCCGCTACTACACCAATCCTGACGCTTGGCGTTGAGCGGCCAACAGAAACAGACGATTTACCAAAACCATGAATGAAATTCTCGAGCGAAGCATAAACATGGTGAATTAAGGTTGTAAAAAGTCGAACAGGTACGCGCTAACGTGCCAACAGGTAGGTCAGTCTCAGACGGCAATAGAGAAGCGGTCATAAAAATTTACGATCGTTATTTTTGCCACAGACGCACACACACAATCCGGTGTCGGTTCCGACCTGACTGTATGCGAATTGAGTTGGCAATGCACTAACCGGATAAGGATATGAAGGTTTTGACGAGTAGAGTATAAAATCGAAGCAATAATATTGATGACAAGGCTGCCGTCGATGCGCTGGTGTGTTACGAGACCAGGTATGATGGCAGACGAGACGCTATCGTTCAAATATCTGGTGAAACATTTTGTGCAGAGATGCTGGTAAAAATTCGCAACTAGGTTGGTGTTTGTTCATTTCAAATCTAGCGATTGGATTAGGGATTATCATTCTAGTTGACAAAGATGTAATTTATCTTCTACCTTTTTTACAGGCACATTACACATCCTAGTGCCATTTTAATAAAAAGCATAAATTGATTATTTGACTATTTGTCGAAATTGTTTAGAATATTTTAATTTTTAGAATATCTTATTTCTTCAAGGTGAGTACAGCGTCAGCGGGAAGTCTGAACACGGCCGTGTCTAGGGAAAAATTGCCTTTTTTTAAATTTTCTCAAAAGCGGAGGAGAGAAGTGCTGAAAAAGGGAACTCAACCCAATGAAAACGAGACGCACTCCGGAAGCTTGAAAGGAAGGAATTTTCTTTGCTTTGGAACGTGTAGAGGCTCTCAGTCGCAGGTAAATCAAGAGCCTATTCAAAATCGTGAAGCTGCTGACAAAGTGGGCAAAGAAATAAACGCAGCAAAAACTACAAGAGTTCCCCAAGAACTTGATGCTAGACAGAAGAACCTGGGAACCTGTCTTCCAGTTCGGAGCAGAAATGTCTTGAGCACAGCCACGCAAGCCAGATATTGCTAACTAGGTAAAACTTTCAGCCGTAGATAAATAAGAGTTCCGTTTAAAAAGATTTCTAAATAAAAATCGGGAATTAGAGATGAGGTTGAAAGGAATCAGCTACAGCAAGAACACTGTGCCGGCCAGCATAATCGACTAATATGTCTTGCACTTACTCTTACACTTACTTACTCTACTCACACGATTAGAAAAATTTCAAACCGGGGCCTCTGAGCGGTCGTCAGTCACTACCTGAAAATTGATGTGATTTTCGTTTCAGATTGCCTTTTTAGACGCCTTGCTATCAGTGCACGTAAAGGAAAGCCAAATTTGAAAGGTCGAAAGTTCTGGTTGGTTTCGATACTAGTTCCCAGCAAAACAATTAGAGTACTAGACGATATAGACTCTTTGATTTTATAGCTTTTGCGGGGTAATGGTACTAAACAATAAGACACTAGGAAACTCCTCGATCGATGATTGGACTGCATACAGGACCTTTGCAAAGATCTGGTGAGATCCGCTACAAGGGAATAATTTTGGTCACTCGATGAGGGACTGAGAGTGGCTAGAGGCTGTACAAGGTCCCGGCAAAGGACTGATCAGCGCTATAACACCCTTACGGTGATGGTGGTAAGTCTAGAACAAAAGTCTGAGCAGATTGTACTTGAGAATCACTTTCTATGTGCCCAAATTATGCAAATACTGAAGTTTTCAACGCCTTTTATCAAACTTCCTACTCTTCGTAGAATATCTGTGGTCAAACTGAAGATTGACTTTCATCACAAAGATCCACCATAACAGCCACTAAGTGGATCTATGTGCAATTAATTCATGTCAAGCAAGTATCTGAAAAGTAGCACCATAGTTCGAATATTCTGACTCCGTTTCTACATTCTTTTCAAAAGGTAATGCTGCCAAATCATATTTGAAAATTTTTAATTTGGCGTCATATACGTTTCTTTTTAATTCAAATAATCTGACCTCATTTCAATAACGCTGTATCAAAGTGTGTCTTGTTTGTTTTAATGTTTTATTTTTCATTCAATGATGAAAAATTTTGATATGAAAATAATTTTTTTTATAATAAAGTGGAATTCAAATAAGATTCGTTTTTTATTCAAAAGTGTTTCAACTTTTGATTTAAATTTGATTCTATTAAATGAAATTTTTCTGAGTGAAGCAGTCAAATAAACATTAACTAAAAGAACATAAATGAAAGCAGTATTCTTCATCAGGTCCCTACCGTGAATTTCACCATGCGTTCGAAAAATCTTACAATCTTCAACTAAATCATACAGAATGTTAATAAAAAGTTATTAGATTTGCCAAGCCTTTTGACAAAGAAACATAATTTTTCTCTAAAAACTCAGTAACGTAATTTTTTTGATAACTTACCGGAATAGATCGTTGCTGCCAGAACTTGATCATTTTTCAATATACATTTTTCTGTGCGTTTTATTTCTTCTTTTTTTTTTATCACTTACGTCACACTTTTGAATCATTACTCTTTAAAGTTCTAAGCCATTATTTTCACAGAGCATTTCATTCGCAAAAGTTTTTGATTTCTTGAAAGTTTTTGTTCTTCAGTATGATTTTCATACCCGGCAAATGGTAACCATTTATACGTCAATGCTTCGAGATTAAGCAATTTTATTTTTAGCAAAATCATACCAAGCAGGTGAATTCTGATGTTCCGGCAAGACAAATTAATGGAGTTGGTAGTTTTGTTTCATTCGCAGGTAATCTTTTTTTTTCGCATTCTCATACCAAGGCGACAGTAATTCTCCCTGCGTCCAATAACACCCAAATTTAGTGCAAATTACATGTGGATTAGTTTCGCCAGGTCCAGAGTGTTAAATTTCGGGAATGTAGGTAAACTTCAGCTTGGTTTTCTCTTCTGTTGCATTGCAAATTTCAAAGATCTAGTTTGTTAATCATGAATCCAGGCAATCTCTTGTTTTCGCATGATCTTTATCGAATGCGGCAAGCAAAGTTAACATAAAAAATTATAAGCGACTTCCTTAGCTAAACACCACAGCGAAGCACAGCTAGTCTTTGCGTGAAAAATCGTGCGCACCCGGCCGGCTGGCACGCGAGTTCACTTCCATTCGTACAAGATTCTTGGAAGTTTGCATTTTTACCACCTGAAATTATTACGAAAAGACCAAGATAAAATCAGGCAGCTAATAATTGAGCAGCACAGCAACTATGAAACCAAAGAAAAAAAAACTTACGGAAGTGTGAATTGTGTTGAAGTTTTGCGCGTGAGTTCGCACTTTTCAGCATCCGTATGTATCAGTCAAATGACATTTCAGAAGTAATTTCAGCCAAGCGTTGTGATTCTTATCCATAAATACAACATTTAAACATGACTTAATAATAAAATACAATCAGTTGAACCATAAATCTACCAAACAGAAACAAAACGTGCACACCACCGACATAAATCCAACTTCTGTGCGTATAAATGTGCGTACAAATGTATCGAAATTATCAGAATTGGAGAAAATGTTGCTGCAACATTTACTTACAGAGTCGGATGTAAACAACATTCACCGAATAAACTCATGCGCATGTGTTCCCCAGACCCCAACGTTCAATTGGCTCCTACATCGTCTTCACATGTTGTCCCAAAATGTCCCAAGCGATATGTTCCCAGCCTCAGCCCGTGCAGAAGACCCCACATATTGCTGCGCAGAATGTCTTCGCTTTTCTTCGTGTCGGATCGGGAGCTCCCAATTTCTTGCGTTTGAAATTCTTCTCCCAATCTATTGCCTTGCATCGCTTGCTGCCTGTTTCGTTCGTTCCCCTTACGAAGAATTTCTGCAATGGCGCGGGCGGATATCGCGTCGACGCATTTCTTCACCCCGGACAAGCAGCAGCAGAAGAGCAGCTTCCGTGCAGCGGTAAGAAAGACCAGCCGAGGCATCGGCGGCAGCGCAAAAATTCTCGACGACGTTCAGTCAGCGCTGATTACCTGTACGATTCGGTTGGTGGCGAATTGCGTGGCTGTGTGTCTTCGGTGTACCGAGATTTTCCTCCAAATTTTCTTCAAGACACCGTTCTTGAGCTGGTCTTGTTGATGCTACAGAGTGAATTGTTGCGATTTTGATACCCATTTTGTGCCAAAACTGACGAGTTCGAGTGTTTTGGGTGAACGGAAGTCCGACCCTGTTGCGGACTCGAGGCGAGTCGTTTCGAAGATATCGCGATAAATTAATTAGTGGTGAAAATTTGCCAAGTTAATTGGAATCGGATAAACCGGGCCGGACTAGCGAATCTGTCGAGGATTATCAGTGCTCGCAGCAGCGGTTCTGAGCAGCTAAGTGGAAACGGTAGTGATGAGTCCACGGCGGAAGAATCGTAAAAAGTGGTAAGCTCGGTCGGCGTAGCTTATCAGTGCGTGGAGTACGTTGGCGAATCGTGAAATCACATTGTGAAATTGATAGTGCGTGTTGGTCCAACTGGTCGCGGAAAATGTTGCGCGAGACGAATGCAATTCGGTGCTTGAGTGAAACGCGACGCCGGAATGTGACCATGGATTACCAGTGCGAATCCGAAAGTGCTCAATAAGACGAGCCATTTAGAACCACTGCCGCGCGAAGGATAGTGATGGAAAGAGTGTTGAATTTTCGGTGTAACTTTTGTTTATTTTGAGATAGTTTTTGTTTCTCGTACTATTTATTTTGTTTTGCGTGCTAGCTGTAGTTGTTTGAGAAATGAAAATGAGGAAACGTAACTCAGTGAACTTACCCTCTAGTAAGCAGCTAGTGGGGCTTCTGTACGTGGTGAAGGTGTTATTGTTTGTCGTGCTGTTGCAGGTGGTGATTGCATCAGCATCCCGAGGCTCACATAGTGCGCCGAATGGAGGCAGTTCCAATGATGAAAACGTGCTGGGAAATAGTGTGATACACCGAGGAGGTGGTCTTGAAAATAGTAGTTACATTGGTCAACGAGGGGGTTACTCGAATCCTCACACCAACAACCTAATGATGCATGGACTAAGTAGTTGCCAGACCGTTTGCGCCTGCAAGTGGAAGGGTGGCAAGCAAACTGTGGAGTGTATCGATCGAGCGCTGATCACGATCCCCGAGAACATTGACGCATCGACTCAAGTCCTGGACATGTCCGGGAACAACCTGCAGATACTTCCGCACGAACAGTTCATCCGGGCGAATCTGCTCAATCTGCAGAAGTTATATTTGAGAAACTGCAGATTAGGCCAGATCGACAACGAGGCCTTCAAGGGCCTGACGAACCTGGTGGAGCTGGATCTGTCGCATAATTTGCTCACAGCGATACCGTCCACGACCCTCAGTCACATCCCCTCGCTAAGGGAGCTCACGTTGGCATCGAATCCCATACAGAAGATCGAGAGCTACTCTTTTCGGACGATCCGCAGCTTGACTAAACTGGACCTGTCGCACTGCGACATCCAGGTCATAGCTCCTCAGGCATTCGATGGATTAGATGGGTTGCACTCGCTCAAACTCAACGGGAACAAGCTGATGGAACTGCTGCCAAGAACAGTGGAGACGCTAAGCAAGCTGCATGGTGTCGAGTTGCATGACAATCCCTGGATGTGTGACTGTCGCTTGCGTGCTGCAAAGATTTGGCTGACTTTAAACAATATTCCGTACCCTGTGGCTCCGGTATGCGCTGGAGGACCTGAGCGCGTTATTGATCGCACTTTTAACGAGTTAAACGTTGACGACTTTGCCTGCCGTCCTGAAATGCTGCCCGTTAGCCACTATGTGGAGTCGGTAGCTGGGGACAACGCTTCCATAACCTGCAGATCCTCGGCGATCCCAGCGCCTAACATAAACTGGTACTGGAACGGAAGGCTTCTTACAAACGGATCGACATTCAGCACTTACCAGAGGGTGTACGTATTCGAAGATGGGCAGTTTGAGAAACGAAGTCGACTAGTTCTGACCAATTCACAAGAAACTGACTCGAGTGAATTTTACTGTGTGGCCGAGAATAGGGCTGGTACTGCGGAAGCTAACTTTACTCTGCATGTTTCAATGCGGGCGGCTGGCATGGCATCCCTGGGAAGTGGCCAGATCGTGGGTCTGAGTGCAGCTCTAGTTATTTTAATTCTCTTTGTATTGCTCATTATCCTATTCTTGCTGATACGACTGAAGAGGACGCCGTTCGTCGAAAGTAAGACGCCAAATCATCTGGAGGTGATCACCGCCGTAAATCAGCAGAATTCGATCAGTTGCAAGCAGCAACCGTCGATGAATAATATCAGTGGCGGGCCACATGTCAATGCTGTGGACGCAAGCAGCATGGAACAAAAACTGGGAGGTAATGCAAACGATGGCAACGTGCCAGCGAACCCTGTGCAGAAACCTCCCAGACTGACAGATCTAGCATACACTACTTCCGGGTACGACAACAATGGAAGCATTCTGTCGGGAGCATCGTGCTTTGTTTCGCCCACAGCGTCAGCTGGAAACAATCCCGACCTTATCAACGACACTAAAAGGTTTGGCAGTGGCGAATTCACTGATCTGAGGATACCTTCTGCGCTCAGCTCAAAAGACTGTCTTGACCCTGTTAGTGCCGCAGCCACTCTTGGAGGCATTGAGAGGCCAGGCAGCGGCGAATATAGCCGAGCAGGTGGCTGTCACTCGCTATATCCTTCTGGGTTGTGGGAATCGGGCCATCAGAACCAGCTGGATGATATGTACTTGAAGCGAGCCACCAGCACCACAATCCCGGGCTACAGCTACACAGATAGGACCCCGATCATTGACAATACACAAATGTACGACATGCCCGAACGCTCATCCGACTTCTTCAGCAAAACATTCCCCAGGACGCACTATGGTACAGCTGTGTCCTCGTCTTCGGCCAACTCGGCGATACCGGGTGGTAACGGGTCAACAACGACGACTGCGACCACCCTGTCCGCGTCACTTAGCGGTAGCATGGGAAGCGGTGGTGGTGGCAGTGGCTATCCGTCGGACTACGGTCTTCCACTTGTACCCGGTGCCGAACAACATATCCAGCATACGTTTCAACAGTTCAACCATAACAATAATAGCGTAGGATCCAGCAGTAACGCTATTAGCGGCAGTAATAATAATAACATTAGCAGTAGTAGTAAAATCACATCGGCTTCGACCTCAACATCGTTGCCATCGACATCGTCTTCGTCGATAGCAGCGGCCGCAGCAGCGAATCCAATGACGTCGACGAGCAATCATCATCATCACAATAACCATCAGTTGCCGTCAATTCTGCCCAACGGTATGCCAATCAATGCTAAAACGATACGTGTTTGGCAAAAAGGTGGTGTTCCAGTGCTGCCACCAGTCACTGCCTTAAAACGTGCTTTAATTAGTAGCAGTCGAAATTCACCGGACGAGGGCTATCAGGAAGGTTGCGGTACCGATGTTTAGTAAGTTTTTTTTTCGATTGTTTCTTTAAAACTGTCTTTGTTAACAAAATATTTTTACGTAAGTTTTGTCGCAGTCAACGGGTTGGTGACCTGTTTCATGTTTCGAAAATGAAATTGGCGATTTTATCCTCAAAGTTGCTCTACTATCGCACTTACATCACAACACAACTTTGTGTTCTTCCAGTTCCGTTGTGTAAGCGTAAATTTTGTAAATGAATAAAATATGCATTTTTCAAACAGTACCCCACAAAATGTTTGGTTATATAACAGCGTATTGAGGCTCTTGAAACATATTCGGGTCGATTTTTGAAATTTGCTGTGTGCTCACGGCTTTATGTACATGTGAAGTGAAAATTGCAGTATTGAACTCTTGAAAAATCATCATCTGACAGATGTCTTATTTATCTTTACTTAGTTCCTAAAGCAGTGCTAACACTCAATCTATAATGAATCTTGAAAGTGAAATTTACTTGATTAATGAGTTCCACTGCATGGAAGGCAACTCAACCCCTTGGTCGTTTTTACTCAGTTTATTTTAAGGTTGTTGAAAGCACTTTAAAAGAAATTTGCAGAAATGTATCTAAGATTGTTTCTTTCATTTACATTGATCTGACAACTGTAGGTATCGTAAAACCCTAAAGGTGACCACGAGCTCCAATTGACGTCTTTTTGCTTTCCAACCGCAGTAAAGTCTTCTGCTTTCCTGAGATTATGCACATTCAATCCTTGCCGACCGCAAAGTAAATGACATGAATTCGTAAAACAAGACACAACAAGGTAGAATCACTCGTTGATTGAAACCGTAAATGCTTGCCTATTAATACAACCGTCCCCGTAGTCAGCGCAATGGTGGATTTGTTGTGTTTCGTACCTACCCATCGAGGGATGAAAGAAAAGTGTTCGCTGCTTGCATTTATGGCCTCCTTTCTGAACGTTGTTACAGGCTCGGCTCTCGTTGGAGTCTTTGCCCTCTTAGCAACACCCCTGCTCCTTGCTCTCGTATGATTCAGGCGACAAACATACTCCATTATCCTTCGTATGCCGTTCACAAGCGAACTACTGCGATTCAACTAGGTCAATTCTCTTAGCACTAGCACTTATCGATTATCTTTCATTCATTTGTTATTTTCCCTCGACGGAGCGCAGGAGATTGAACGTGCTATCAAATATCTTTTTCAGGCCTCGAGGTAGCCTACTCTCGTACTTGATATTGCATGTAGAGTATCGTTCAGCACTTTGAGTTGCTAGACCATTTGCGCTAAGATCTGAGGTCAGGGACTTTTTCCTATCTGATATCTTTTTCCAGAACGTATATACAAGAGAACCGCATTATGGCGATAGATTCAAATAATACAATTTCAACTTTATTTATTTCGAAATGGAAAATCAGAGGAAATGAAGACTACTTAAAATAAGCTCTCAGACGTTCCCTGCCAACATCATTTCTAAGGATTCCCTAAATATCCTGTTCAATCTTTCATGAATCAGAGCTCCTCTTGCATCATAGCGCTCTAACCTTTCGCAAGATATATTGTAGCCATACTTATTTCTGAACGGCTATTATTAGAAATCTTATTAGATTTGAATACAGTCTTGTTGTCGTCGTCATGCCAGTGCAGACCTTTGAAAACACTTGGATGGAAAACGAACAGATTTATCTGGAAATGTCGTCATGCTGTCTTCGAAAATGATAAGCAGCTTTTGGATTGTGAATTCTCCTTTTCGAAACATGTAGATACTTGGTTTAACCTTGACCATCTGAGTGTTATTTGTTCGGAGCGGGTGGAACGACCTTAATAATAAAACTGGTTAAGTAAGTATATATCGTTTCTACTTTTGCGAATGAGCCAATCATGTGAAAAGATGGTTATTTGTTTGTTGGTTTGTTTTGTTTCCGATGAATTGAGAATTGTGACCTCGAAGCGGTTTAGATTCAATTTGCGACAACATCACTCGCTCCGATATCTTTATCAAGGTGGAAAAACATTTGGCTTGTCCGATTATAGCTAAATTTGATGCTTAGAAAGATTCTTCTAAAAACATTTTTTAATTTTTAGGGTAAAAGCTGAACTCAAAGCAGGCATTGGGTGTTAGTTGAAAAAAATTATTTATAAGTACTAAAAAAAATCAGCAATAGAATCACTTTACCCAAAAATCCATTATTTTTTGTCTGAAAGGTTCAGTGAGATTATCTCTGAAATGTATGGTGCGATTGAGTCGAAATTTTCAGAAAGAATCGATTTATATAAGTAAATCCATGTTTAAAATTTAGAGAAATTCTTTGGTGGCGTCGGGGATTTAAGTGAATTTTAAGTTACTCTTTCATTTCTATGGGCAGAAATATTTTGGGAGAAAGTAGGTAAAATGAAAACTGATAAGGTTTATGCTTTGTTGTGAGAAAGATTTGGAAGGTTTACTTGGGCGCCCAGTGTGGGTGCACACTGCTTAAAAGTAGACTCAATTTTTTTTTAAATTTGAATTTGTGATAAATTGTGATGAAAAAAAACGCCAGATTATAACAAAATTTACAGGGTGCATTAGTATTAACTGAAAATAGGTATGTTTTAAAAAACTCTTTAAATCATCGAGTCTTCTGAAAATTTTTCGCTTTTCAGAAAAAAACGCAAACGAATCTTGTCCACATTGTCAGTTTGAAATTTTAAAAACTTTGCGTCCCGCAAGACTGATAACCCTATCCCAAATTACATTTTCGAACACAGAAAATTTCAGTTCACGAGAACTCACGACTAAATCATCAGATCAATATGAAATGCACCGGTTGTATTGGTATCAAGTAGAACCAAGATAGCAAGATAGCAGTTATTTGAAGATGTGGGGCCTTCCACCTGTGGCAGTGAATAAAAAATCACAGAGAAAAATAAAAGCTTCAAATTTTAATGAAATTCACATATCAGATAAATGTAAGTGTAAGCCAAGTTTGGTAGAGCTTGTGTGGGAAAATTACGAATGGGCTGGCACCCATGTTCATTTTCTTCTTCTACTTCCTTTTATTAAGAGATGCCATCATTCAATTTTGAAATAATAATGATCTTGGTAATAATAATAGCTATCTGGTAGTGAATGCTAACATAAATTGATTCAGTTACCAAAATTTGAAATTTTCTCGGGCGGTAAGCCTAAAAAATTTTCCACTTCTATAACTTCAACCGCAGTCATCGGATTGAAACGTAATTTATGGGGTGGGTTGGCCTTAACGTCAAGCAGGTGTTAGCAAAAGTTACACCACACCTGGCATTTACGTAGACATCCACCATGAAATTATTTTGGATGAAAACCCCAAAAATCTTAGTATACGTGTAACTTCTATCAGATAAAAACGAAATTTACAGGGTGTGTAGCAAAAAAGTGCTGCCAACACTGAGCATTTTCATCATTTCTTTACTTGGAATTGCAGTCATCATATGATAAGCATCCTATAATGAAATATTTTGAAATTCATGCAAGTGGTAATTCAGGAAACCTTTCTACTCTCTGACTTTTTATTCAGCTATCGGATCAAAGTTGTACATGAATTTCGTTATAGACTAGTTTTAATAAGGAGTACGTTTAGTAGAACAGGTATTCAAAATCCACAAAATTCCTCTCCTTTCGATCGAAAAGCAATTTCTCTGGCGGTTTCTGTTCGCTAGTTTTTTCTTTATTTTGAAATCGAGTCATTTTTTCTTCTAACTTTAAGTGATTGAAGAAGTGGTTTCGAAAAGATTGAAAAATTTCTAGTGTTTGCATAGATTATATTATTATACGTTACATTGCTAAAGTACCGTAAATATAAAGGCCTTACATTCTAAAATTATTATTCTCTTCAATTTGGTCGCCAAAAAGTAATTTTCCCACTATATTAGTTTCCCATTTAAGAATTTGAGTTCGGATTCAGTCCAAAACGTAAGAACCATGGAGATAGTGTGGTATTTACCAATATCGTGAAATCTCTCTATCAGAGAAGATCTTCCTTTTGGACCAGGAAGGCGTTAGGAGCATTCAATCTAAGTAATTAAAAAAATATTAAATTGTAACGGCAGAATTTGTAAACTAAGAGCTAATAATTTACTACGTTTCTAATAAAGGTAAAGTAAATTTCAATAATCAAAGTATTTTTGCGAGCGGAAAGATGTCACAGAGGGTAGCTTGTCACGTCTTTCTTATAGTAAAAGTGGATTTGAGAAAAATAAGTACAATATAAATTATCTAGGAGTTCAATATGACAATGACTCCAATGAAATATCAATGCTAAAGGATGCTGAAAAGTTTTGTTTTTGAATAGAATCGATGGCATCCTTGTACAAGGTGCGCCATATTTTATGTCGGCATGTAAACATTGAATAACTTTGACAAAAAGCAACCGAATTCTATATATGAGATATTTTTATTCAATTTAGTCCTTTGCAATTTATTTGGATTAGTTTTTGAATACAACGACATTTAAGTGGCCGTCTTAACTGGCCAAAGCAAAATGTGCCATTTTTCTGCGTTTTCCATTACCTTTTCTAGTATCTCGGGTGGTATAGCGATGATTTCTGCACGAATGTTTGCCTTTAGCTTGTCAATGATCTGAGGCTTGCTGGCGTACATTTAGCTTTCAATTAACCCCACAAAAAGATGTTAGGAGGGATCAAATATGGAGATTTGGGTGGCCAGTCAATGTCGCCTCTATTTGGCATCAGACGTCCAGGGAATTTTCGTTGCAGAAACTGAATTATTTGATTTGCAGTGTGGCATGGCGCACAATCGTATTGCAAGAACTTTTGCACGCATTTGCGGGCAGACACCATCGACGTTTCGTTTGGGCCCAACGCCGGGCCAAACAGTCACTTTTTGGTCAGGCAATGGCGTTTCATGGGTCTCGTGTAGATTTTCCGTTCCCCACACGCGGCAATTATTCTTCTTAAAACCGTCAGAGAATGTGAAATGGCTCTCGTCGGTCATTCAAAATTTGCTTCCAAAAATCAGGTTAAGTGTCAACCATTCGATCGACATTTTTAGTTTCTGGGACACGCTCTCTCTGACCGCTTTAACCAGTTCATTGGAACATCTTGGTCGTTGATGAACGACAATCTCCCACTGTCCCGTGCTCAACGACACCAAACGACGAATAGTGTTGTCAGACGGTGCCTGTTGGCTACGATATTTTCGTTGAGTTAACAAAACTCTGTTACACTTGGCATTGAGGCCAAACAAACATAAAAGGTGTTCAGATGATATACTCCCCGTAAAGAGCTTTGTAGCAAAGATGGTTTTGAAATTTTCTCGTCTGTTTTTAACCTAAGTCGATTAGTGTAAGGAGGCAAGCAAATCACATAAACAAAATCGTAGGAGTTTTTTCTGAATGAACTCGATACGGTCAACATACCCCCAAACAATAAGGCATACTCGAGTACCCGTCTGACTTAAGCACAAAATAGTATCTTAGTTAGATGGATGTCATGAAACTCCTTAGATCTACTCACAAATCTTACAGTAGATGAAGCTTTTACTAAGATGGCGTTAATATGATCTTCAAACGTGAAAACATTAAGTATTTGAAAGTACTGGTAAAAAACCCCTAGCGCATCAGAACCGCTATAAACACTAATGTTCGAAGAACAGTAGAGGATTTGTGCAGATTTTGAGTGTCTATTCTACAACTAGCTGCTTAAGGCCACTAACTACTTCTCTTACTTAAGACCAATACACCCTAAGTAATAGTAGCCCCTAAGCCAATTAAATTTCGATGATAGAAAGTTGTTTGGGGCTGCTATTCGAAAAATGTCAAGATCTTACAAAATTTAAACATTGTTTACTTACTTTCATTGCAAATTTTCGCGATGTGAATACTTAATGTAAGCATTTGTTGGTACGAAAATAACAAAAACGCCTCGCGCTGGCAGCCCTTTGCTAGCACATCTGCCTCACGTTGAAGTCAACCTACTTTGTGAATTTCGTATTGATCCGATGACTGTATTGGAAGTTATAGGGATACACAGAAAGAGTTACCACCCGCAAAAGTTTTCATATTTTCTAGATCGTAATATTTGTTGTGCATTTTCACAACCAGATCATTGAAACATTTATGATAAAGTCACTTACTAAAGATATGCAAAATAAAAAACAAAACCAGCAATAGCTGGCAACCCTATCATTGTTTTTCCAAATAGATTTCTACTGTGTATTGTCTGCAAAAAGTTTAATTTGCCATATGAATTTCGTTATGATTCTATGACTGCACTGGAATCTATAGGGCAAAAAGCTTTATTTTCCTGAGCAAATTTTCAAAATTGTTATACACCAAAATTACCATATCTGGCAGCTCCAACCTAATTTTTCAACCAAACGTGGCTTAGGGTAAGATTCAGCTATTATGTAAATTTTGTCAAAATCGGGTGACTTAATCAGAATATATAGAGCCAAAAGCAGTTATTTTTCGTAGTGGTTTTTCAAGATGACGCCAAAATCGCTTCTATCAGGCCTGGTCCTGCTTAAGGGGGTAGTACCGGTTATAATTTTTAAAAAATTAGTTTGTTTTTTGCATTTTTCAATTTATTATACCTTCAGAAATCACGTCTCAAAATTTTATTAATATATTCCCAAAAAAAAGAAGTTACGGCAGTTTACGGCAGACCGCTGTTTTTAATTACTGCGAAAAAAAGATGAAGAACGCATAAGTCAGGCAGAAAAAGCGGCAAAGGAAGCGCGTTTGGCAAAAAAAACTGCCCAACTGCAAGAGCAACTGGCTTATGTGGACTCAAGAATACTTATGTATGGTCCAGGGATTGCAGACTGAGCAATTCTAGGTGATAAAAACATACTTTTTAAATAATGTTTAATAAATAAATGGAAAAAAATTTAAATGCGTTTTTCTCGAAATGACGTTTTTTTAAATTGCGGACACTTATTTCTCCGGATTGGCCGAGCCGATTTAAGTAAAATTTGGTGCCCTACTTTATTCAAGTATCCTGCGGGGTAATCTACCACAATATAGGCCAAAAGTTAGCCCAAAAAAATTTGGCAAGCGAAAAAAAGTGAAAAAATACGATTTTTCGAAAAATATTCTCAAACAATTTTTAATTTTTTAATTTTTTTTACAAATATTGTGGTAGATTACCACGTAAGAACATTCGTCTTTAAAATGCGGTTTCGGTTTTTTGTTTCATATTTTTCATTCCTGAGATTATCTGTCCGCAGTATCACGAGGCATTTTTCGAGACGTCAACTTTGGCGCCCTCTATAAATAAGTAGAAAAATGAAAAAAATAAAAAAATATTTTTTTTTTGTAATCATCAAAACGTGTATTTTATCCAAAAAATTTAAAATTTATACAAAATAAAGGTGGTGAAAAAAAACATTGAAAATTAGTCTGTTTTTAGCATTCTAACCGGTACTATCCCCTTAAGACCAATAAATTCTGTAAATTTCAACTGCATCTGATTATCGGGTGGTGAGTTCCTGTGAGCAGGCGCGCCAAACGGATTTTAGCTGCTGGTGGAAGTCCTGCCGTCGATTCAAATGATCTGAAACATAAAAAAAAACATAATCTTATTTAATATACTTTTGTTTATGGCCCCTACCAGAATTGTGAAAAAAAATGAAAAAGTAATGCAATTTTGAAATAGAAAAACGATTTTTTAAATTTTTTTGGCTTCAAATTTTTATGTAAAATGAAAGATTGTTAATATTTTTTAATGACTCTGCTACCAGCCATGAACAAGCCTTTGATACCCAACTGTAAAAAATTTTGTGATCATTCGTTAACCCGTCTGCCTTCAACCACTTCCACCAGGTCAAAAAACGCGGTTTATTTTAAGGGGCTATTCTACTTTAGAGCCCTATAAAAATGCTAATTTTTGCGATTTTTTTTTGAAGAGTCGTTACATGTATCGTTATAAATCTTTCTGGCATTGAATAAATAAACTCTTGAACTTCACAAAAATTTTTTTTATTTATATATATATATAATTATATATATAGTCATGACGCATACATTCTTGACATGTCATAAAAAAAGGGGTGCACTTGTCCATAAGATTTCTCAGCAACGGAGAGTCTGAAACACAAAATTCAAAAAGATTCTTAGTTTGTATAATAGCGGCTATGGTTGGTACTAGAATCATGAAGTTTTATGAAAAATCAACAAAGTGGCGACTGTTTGAAAAATTTTTTCGAAAAAACCGGGTTTTTTTTTACCGATTTTTGCTGAAAATAAATAGATAAAATCAATATTTTGACACGATTCTAGTACCAACCATAGTTGTATGTTTGACAAATATGTGGTAATAATTTCAGGAGGATCGGTTCATTAGTTTCTGAGAAAAGCTTTGGACAGTATCGAAAAACATGATTTTGAGAAAAACGCGTTTAACGCGGTTGAACGACGTACACGCCTCAAAATGAACTAAGACGCGCTCGAGTAAAATGATGAAATAGAATGCTCGGATCATTCTGAAATTTTAATACGATATTCTTGAGATCATATACTTTCAAAAAACGTAAAAAAAACAAAATCGATTTTTTGAAATTGACAAAGTAGAATAGCCCCTTAAGGGATAGCTTTCATAACTTATGTATCCACCGTATCTATCAACATGTATCTATCTATCCGTATGTATCTAGGAGAAAGGTAGAAACGTGCCTTAAGAGCTTCATTGTGATAAAAAAAAGACACATACATACTAACATTTTCGAAATTTTCTCACTGAATAGTTTTGCTTTTTTTGTACCACATTGTCATATAGCTAAATGTCAGAACTTCTGAGTATCATGACAATATTTCATATCGGTCATGTTATTCTTGCATCGAAAATATTTTTCGAGCAAATACCTTTTCAACGCAAGTTCCGGACTTCTTGTTGACAATTTAATTTTATATGGAGTTCGGTTTTGCCTGTTATTTGAAATAATCCTTGAAATAATTCTAAGTCCCTCATCTGCTGGTTGAAATTTTTCGCACACCTGACCTCTGGCTAATAAAATTTACGTTGCCTAACCCTTGTAATAGTGGATCTTTTCTACTTCTTCTTCGAATCCCTTATTCAATCAACTATATGAATATTTCCGAAAATATAACAATTTAGAATTTGAACAAACGTAAGCCTGACATTTTGTTTACTTCGTAGCTTTATTAAAACAAAGAATATTTACAATTTTTCGATTTTATTGAGCTATTCACGAGAATTTACTTCTACATCTTTTGAAAACCGTTGAATATGTTGATGTATTTGAATTGAATTGAATTTATATTGATAAAAAATCTTCAACTTGCAAATCTTCATGCAATAAGCATAGCTTTATTCCAAAACATTAACTGTTCAATTTATATTCCACCTCTTAAGTAATATTATAATAGAAAAACAGTATTTTTTCTATAACACTACTATTAATTAAATCACATCAACTAACTAGTTAATATCTCTCAGACACATGTTCTCTATATTTTATCTTAAAATCAATTTTTTTTTAAAACGTAACCAAAGAGTTCAGTAGCAAAATAAATTTTATCTTGATCAATAATTTAACCAGTCTCCTCGAATGACCTTCATAATATTCGTCACGCTTCTCCAGAATATCTATTATCAGATTTCAAGATTTCACGAAATCAAGCCACTAATTCACCTCTAAAAAATCAATATGCAAAATTTAAATCCTATTCTATCGGTGTGAAAATCCTATGAATAGCTATTTATTCGTCCGACCATATTTTATCGCCCGATTAAACCTGTTTCCCTGGAGATACTATAATTTAATATCTGTCATTCTGTGTGGCCATAATGTAGTCATCTTGACTTTGAAGCCCCGATTAGATCGCATCATCGATATTCTGAACTCTGCAGACCCTGCCCGTATGATAATGAATATGCGAACTATTCCAAATTCATCTTTTATACGACTTCAATTCGATTCGCTTCAAGATGACGAGGTTCTAGGTTTCGGCGCTAATATGATATCAAGCTTGGAAAATCCAACGATAAAATAACCAGCGATTTGAATTTCGTCTTCTAAAAAAACCTGTCGGTTGTTTTACGAGAACATGTAGGTGGATATGCCATTTTAAGTTTTTTTCTTTTTAATTTTACAAAGATATTTATTATTCAAATACTTTTTTGTGTGGAGCTGGTGCTTGAGTAGATGCCCCGATCGCGCAAAATCAACGTAGCTTTAGATGAAAGTCGATGAATATTCATTGAAGTCCGCATGTTTGTTCTTAATTAAAAGATACGAGCCACTATTCTTGCGTGCACTGACAGTAAATTTTGATGGCGAATTGTAATTTACTTTATCGCAACGCAGCCATATTATTTTTGATGTTCTGCGAAATGATAAGTAATTTATTCAACGGCTTCAAGTAAGAATGCCGTACATGGCCGTAAACCGTGGAAAAGTTTCTTTGTTTCAAACAAGATAGCACACTGAATGCCGTATAAGTTAGATGAAACTTTAGGAATGCTGGAATTCATTATTTTGGTCATTTCCTTTTCTTAGTCAGTTTTAAATTCCAGGAATGTGCGGCAAAGGTATTTTGATTGGCTTAAGTTTCATCATTTTTTTCGTAGCTAGCCTGTTGCGCTTCCGGTACTTGTTTTTCGTCTGACTCGAACTATCACATTATGAAAATAAACTGCTAATGTAATTTGTTGTATAATAAGGTCGCTTAGTTGGAAGTTCGGTCGAATAATCACATAGCAGCCATGCTATCGAATGAAAACTTTTAATCGTTCAGCTTTTTCTTTTCGTCTTTGTCAAACCAACTAAGTACTGCAATGAAAAATATGCCAATTTGTGTGATGCTCATTTGCAATTCTACTTTTTCGGCCACATACAAGTTGTGTTCACATAAAACAATGTCGTCTTTATAGAACATTTTTACAGATCATCCTTTGCAATGCAATCAAATTAAGTCAGGCTACGCGGCTATTGTTTCCTTTCCCTCAACACGTCCCGGTATGTTTTGAATAAGTTGTTGTTGAGTTGTTAATTTTCTTAAGAAGCTAGACAGATCGTTTAACTACCTGACGTCGTTCAATTTTTAAACCGCATTCGCAATTAAAAATGGACAAAAAGAGTCCATTGTAGGTGGCATAAACGTCTGTGGTTATATTGCTATTATAAAATAATATATTTCAAGGTGGAAATCAAGTAAGTAGTAACGCAAGTACAAGCTTGAATAGCGTTTTCCTCCAAACTTACTGCTCTGAAATTAATGCATCCTATCAGATTCGAACAGTGATAAAAATTCTTAAACCCCCTTCTATTATGTTTTATTTTCTTGCAATTATATGTTGGTTACTCCCTTTCTATTTATGCCTTTATCCCTCAAACGAAGCTGTTTTTAATACGAACGTAATGTTTATATTTTTTTGGACTGATCATTAACGAAACAGAAAACCATCAATTTTTCCTATGATAGTGCCAAAGCTCAGAAGAATTACTATTTGAAACGATCTCTAGCTAAGCTAGCTAATACCTGACGCATCTAGAAAAATAACAACTATTCCATTCACAACAATTAAATGCCACAGGTTTTTCCTAAAGCGCTGGTCACTCTGACAAAGCTATGATGTAGCAATTATTGGAATGCTGATGTTATGTAAAGTCCCAACACAAAATGAACAAATACAACCATAAGAATGCAGCGAAAATGAAAATGTTTAGTGCTGGCAACACTTTTCCAACGCAGCAGCCATTACCTACTTTTTGCATTTCGTTTTCATCTGAGAATTTCGTCGAAAATTTTAGCGATAAAACGATGTTTGGGGCTGCCATGTGAAAAATTTCCAAAACTCGGAAAATTTAAACATTGATTCCTTACTTTTATTCTAAATGCTTTGCATATGAATATATAATCGAAGCATCTGTTGATGCAATTTTTATAAAAATGTCTGGTGCTGGCAACTGCCTGTTGGCATCACAGCCAAAAACTTACCAAATTTGCTTCACGCTAAGTTAAACCCACTCTGTGAATCTCGTTTCGATTGGATGACTGCGCTGGAAGTTATTGGGGTGAAAAGAATTTTAGGGCTACCAACCGCAAAACATTTCAAACCTTCAAAAACCTATATATTTGATGTAAATTATCATTGCAGGATCATCTCCATTTAAAAATTTAATGACAGTATCGCTTAGTAAAGAAATGTAAGAAAATTACAAAAAATTACTATAGCTGGCAGCCCTTGCATGATTTCTCAACGAAATTCCTACAGAATTTATTTATTTATTTATTTATTGAGCATATCTGTTATTGTGGATCTCAAAGGCTGGGCTCCAAATAATACAGGTCTATTCAAGAAGAAGGCGTACAAGTGCAGTGTATAATGAACTAGTGGCCCACAAGTTTTTAAACACCTTGGCTCGTCGTTTAATAAAGCCGAGTTGCTTATTCGCGCGGGAAAGAATTTTGTCGTAGTGCAAGGTGAAACGAAGTTTCCTATCCATGAAAACACCGAGATCGACAACGCCATCAATGCGAGTTAATTAGTTGAAGCCGAGAAAGTAGGTGTTCTGCGTAACCGTGCATTTGCGGCTAAAGCTTATAACTCAGTGAGAGCTTGTTTATATTGCACCACTGAATAAGAGAGTCAAGCTTGGATTGAAGGAAATCAGATTTAGATTCAATGGTGTGGTACAGTTTGAGGTCGTCTGCATAAAGTAGGTGAGGTATGCTTGACAGGACGTCAGATAGATCGGAGATGAATATGTTAAAGAGAAGTTGGCCAAGATGGCTACCTTTTGGAACACCAGAGGTAGCAAATATATTTTTTGATAAAACTTCTTGAAATTTAACGAGTTGGATTCGATTGTGGAGGTAAGAACTGAACCAGCTTAGTAAAGATCCGGCAAGTCCGAATTTGTGCAGATCAATATATACCTCGATTTTCGAAAAAAAAACGCCGCCATTTTGTTATTTTTCAACCAAATTTTTTTATTTTAGTTCATTCCAAGGCCGTTTGAATGCTGATTAAAGCCCGTTGTTTTTTTGTTTTCCTGACTTTTCTGAGGTCAGTTATAGTGCACGCCGTGATTTTTTGGTGTTTTTTAAAAAAAATTGTAGCAGACGACAGTGGGTCATAAAAAAATTTTCTAAAATTTTGTTATATAGTATGAGACAAGCAAAGTATATAGACAAAGTTTCATTAAGACATGCCTTTTTATTCAATCAAAAATTTACCTTTGAATTTTTTTTTTTCAATTTGAAGGAGCTATTTACCCTTAATCGTGATCCTCATTATCCATTTGTTGCTATCAATGTTGCTTATCCATGCAATAAAAACAAAGCAGAATCTAGTTAGGACTTTTTCAAAGCTAATTACTCGGAAATTTCTACTCAAATCAGCGCTATAAACTTGAGGTGTTAAAATTAACGAGGCTCTGTCTCCTATTTACCTCCTCCTAAACTTTTTTATGTATATTTTTATCCTTCTGGCTAGTACCAATCGTAGTACAGTTTCTAAAGGGCTGCAGGTTAAGGATAAAGCCTGTTGTAAATTTCTTCCCAGTTAATCTGGCGAAGCAATTTAACGTTACCGAACTTAACGGTTAGCGTCAACGATTGAAGAAGTGAAACGAGGGTACTTCGCCCATATCGAATTTTGCATCTTTTCTCATAACTAGAAGCCTTTCTGTTTGTATGCTCGTTCCTCAAAACTGACTCTTTTACGTTTTAGAGTACCACTGTATCAATGGCTTAAGATATTGGGTCAATAAATAAAAATAGATCAATCAATAAATAACGAAAAATGGGTCAATAAATAAATAAATCCTAAGATTCAAAGGGTATTTTCACCCTGACGTAAAGCAAGTCTGACTGACTTTTGGAGCTAAAATTAAGATATGGCAGCCAACTTCAGTTGTTTTTGTCATTCTTTTAATGATAGATGCTATCATTAAATAATCATATGATAAACACCTTGCAATGAAAATGAGTAACAAATGCTTAAATTTTCTAAGTTTTGAAAATTTCGTTGATGGCAACCCCGAAATTCGATCTATCTCTATATCTTCCCACTCAGACATGGGAAAAAATGAGATTCACAGAGAAGGGCACTCTTGGCATGAAGCAGTTTTAGTAGTATTTTGGTTGTACTGCTAATAAAGTGTTGCCATCATTGGGCATTTTCATTATTTTTATACTAGAAGATGTTACCAGTAAATTTTCCTATGACAAACATATTTTAAAAACAAATGGGAAGAGCTATGTAACTCTTAGGAGGTCAACTCCGAAATTTCTTTGCTTTAATGTATTATTTAAGTGGTAACCGTTTACGTGTAGCTGAAGAAACTCCAAGCCAAGTATCCAAGTATCTACAAGCTCATCAAGACGTGATTGTTTTCTGATGCCAATCAATATTTTTACTTCGATTTTTACAAGGTCAACGTCTTATGCTTCATTAGTGCGTACATTTTATCTGAAAACAAATGAATATTTCATAGACAGGGCATAATTTTCTGAGGACAAAATATGCAGGAAGATAGTTTTGAACCAGCAAAGTTTTCTTTAAATAACTAATCGAGGGTAATTGTAATCGGAAAGTCACGTGATATAATTACGAATATAATTACTATAATCTATGTAAAAAAAAACCTTTTTCAAACGTGCATCGATGTGTAAAACTAATATTTCCGCGTTTTCTTTTAGTTGCTATACTACGTGAATACATAAACTTACAAACAATTTTTTAGAACACCTAAAACGCATCACATGATTCGAATTAACAATTCTTATTTTTCTTCTTTCAGGCCTTGTTGCTTTACTCTGATTTCATCATTTCTGCTCGGATCGATTAACTTCCGAAATGCGTCTTGGATTTTCGTAACTTTCACGCCTACGAAACGGGATTAAATCTAATTGATAGAATGATGAAAATACACCAGTAAACATGTATTTGACTTTCTATTATGTAAAATAGATAATAACTGAACATAAAAACTGCGAAAAAAAACAACAACAGAAAATTGAGAAAAAGCTGAGGAATGAAACGATTTTGTGATAGTGTATTTAAGGAAGAAAAACAACTAGATATTTATTACTATGCATAGGTTAAATCTAGAATCTTAATGATGATAAAAGAAAGATAATAATTAAAAACTGTGTTATACCTAAAAGAAACAGAAAACAAGACGAAATTTGTACTTAAGATTGTAAAACTCAATAAAAACGAATATGCGAATGTGTAGCTGAAATAAATGATGTTGATAATGGTATTGTGTTGAAGAAGAAATTACAAGTGAGCTAAGATGTCTGCTGCAAAGTGTTACAATGACAGTTTCCGATTAAAAAAAAACCAACATACAATAATGATAATAATGTCGTTTATGAACGTATTTACGTAAAATTAAAATGTGTATGTAAATTTAAAACAAAAATGTATGTGTACAGGAACGTAATTTATATCTACAGTATTTTGAACGATCAAACAATTGACATGTAATATTTTGATGGATTTAAAACAGCAAAATCATTAATTTGATCTGAAACAAAAACTATACTTAAGTTTCAACATTGAATTATTATCAATTCTAAAAACAGAAAGCTTCAAACCATTCAAATTAAAAAAAAAACTCCCCAGCCATCCAGTAACAGGAATAGACACGTTCATAGACCATTTAGCCAACTTTTTGTATAAAGCAGTAATAGTGCTTACGAAATCAATACATATAATGTAAATGTCTTGTAATCTGTCTATAAAATTTATGTAAATAGCTAAATGAACTATAATGCATACGGCAGAAATAAGTTTTCACGAAAATCAACCTTAAAACAATTCAAACAGGATGTCATTCTGTTATTTTGTAAATTAACATATCTCAAAATACACTACAGCTCGCAAAACTTATGGATGTTACAATGTGTAATATCCACCAGAAAAAAAAAAGAAAGCAACATCCATTATACAGCAAATGAAATTTTCATTTCAATTTTTGTACAGAATTTCTCTATAAGTTTCTGATTTTACTCATATCAAAAAACATCATTAATATCCCGCTCGCTCTCTGTCATACATTATGGACTATGACGAGCCACGGGAGACATCCCTAGTTACAATATATCGTAATAAAAAAAACAAAACTAACTAGCTATCATATAAAGACTACTAATATCATTTTATCGATCGTAATACATAGCGTATTTAGTTTAAGTATTGTTTCCTTTTTTACGAGAATAGTAGGAAAAAATGGTGAGAAAAAACTTACAAAAAACATAGAAAAAATTATGAAGATAATAAATTGCTAAGAAAAACTCGTGTATAATATTGATCGATATTGTATGAAATGGAAATGGAAAATATCGTTCGATTATTTTAATTTTCTATGTATAATAATATTATAATTTTTTTGTTGTTACTGAACCAAAGATGATGATATTTGTTTATTTTGTCGTTCGTTTTTTCGAAAACGAAAATGAACACAAAATGAGAGAAAAATATACTGAAAAATATTGAAATGTTTTCGTTTTTACTTCGACAGATTTAATTTCTGCTTATTTGAATGGACTTTTTTATACAAAATTTAAGAGAAAAATAGAATCTCATCCCGGCAATATGTTCAGGGTTTGTTATTCATTTTGCACGCATATTATAGCTCTGAATATTTTCGTTTAAAAAAATGCTATTTCAAGACATTATTTGTATTGTGTATCGTTACACACGTTGGGATGTAGAAGGAAGCAAAAAGCGGCAATATGAAACATCGATTTCACTGAAGTAAGTCCTTGTGCGTTGACTACTGTAACATTTTTGAATTTGTGTTGAAAAACCTTTAAAGATCCGCCCGCTTTTTTGTGTTGGTATATGCTACATGTCACAACGGAACTCATGGTGCCTTTATTCTATTTTTGATGATAAACTGTATTCTATTTTTGATGAATTTGCAAACTAATGGCGGAAACTTCAGACGTGCTCAGGTTTCAGTATAAGGTTTTAACAGGGCCACATTGGCCTGGAGCAATTTGCACTTGGATGTCACTTTGATATTAACACTAACTATTTTTATTCAGACAAGACTAGTTTTTAGAAGGTGGAAGTGAAGTGGAAGTGGGCGGCCCACTTGTCTAAACAACCCTTAGAAGAGCGTTATTTTCGCACCCACCAAAAAATGCTGGAAACATTAACATTCTTCACTGAAAATAATAATAATAATAATAATAATGAATGCAGGTCATCAACTGGAAATTCTTTAGATACTTGCCTAGACTCAGAAAAGCTTAACATTATTTTAAAGACATTTTTACTAATGTTCGAAGAACAATAGTATTAAACTCGTTTCGCCGAAAATTCATATTTCTTTATATATATATGTATATATATATATATATATATATATATATATATATATATATATATATCAGCAAAATGATTAAGGGAGATAATCTCTGGAGTGGCCGATCCGATTGAGCTGAAATTTTTCTCAAATTCAGATATCCTAAACCTTCTGGCGGCGGCGAGCGTTTTAGTGAATTTTGAGGAACTCCTATATTTCCAAGCAGTGTAAATTTTTGTTAAAGAAAAGTATTGGGAATGAAAACTAATTATGTTCTTAGCTTGTCTATGATAAAGAATTGGAAATTTTGAGCCGTGTGTGGGTGCCTAAAAGTAGGCAAGGAATTTTTTTCAAATTTTGATTTGTCATTACTTGTAAGAAAAACAATGGATCATCGTGAAAATTACAGAGCGTATTGATGTTGACCAAAATATGGCACACATAGATTTTCAGCATAAAACGGGTAACCCTGCAGCTGTGGCAGGCTGCTGAAAAAAAATCCTTCAAATCATTTACCTTCCTGGAAAATTTTTGATTTTTGACAAAAATTTCAAATCTTTGATAAATTTTATCCTTTGTCCGTCATCTCAAGATAAAATTTTCAAAATTCCGACTTGCATAAGAACGGCAACCCATCACCAAATTACCTCTATTTTCAGCACTCGAAAGTTCTGTTCACGAGAACTGACGACCGGATAATCCGATCATAATGTAATTTACAGGACATGTTGGTATTAACTAGGACCAGGTCTGATAGAAGTGATTTTGAAATGCGGGCAACCCTGTGGCAGTGGTACCATCTTGAAAAACTACTGAGAAAAAAACATCTTTTTGGCCTATAACTTCCGATTCAGCCATCAGATTTTAACAAAATTCACACAATACGTGGATGTTGCTCTATGTAACATTTGGTGAAAATTTGGTTGAAAAATTAGTATAGGGCTGGCAGCTGTGGTGATTTTGGTCCCATAAATCTTGCAAATTTGCTCAGCAAAATAAAGCTTTTTTTCCCTATAACTTCTGGTCCAGTGTAGAAATCAAAACGAAGTTCATGCAGTAAATGGACCTTAATGTGAAGTAAATGTCGTAGGAATTTCGTACAAAAATCATGAAAGGGCTGCCAGCTATGACCATTTTTGTAATTTTGTGGAATTTCTTTACTGAGCGATTATGTCATTAGATTTCCTATTGAGAATGATCCTGCAATGAAAATTAACAACAAATATTAACGTTTTAAAAATTTGAAAAGTTTTGAGGGTGGTAACCCTAAAATTCTGTTCACCCGTATACCTTCCAGCGCAGTGATTCAATCGAAACGAAATTTACTGGTTGGGTTTAACTTAACGTGAAGCAGATTTGGTATGTATTTTGCTTTGCTGCTGGCACAGGCTAACCAGCAATGTGCCATTTCCGTTAATATTGCACCAACAGATGCTTCAAATTACGTTCTCATATGCAAAGCATTTGCAATAAAAATAAGGAATCAATTTTTAAATTTTCCGAGTTTTGAACATTTTTCGGATGGTAGCCTCAAACAACGTTTAACCGCTGAAACTTTCGATGAAATCCTGCGATGAGAACGAAATTCAAAGCATAAGTTGATTTAAGTATGAGCTTGTTATGGTAAACTTATTGCTGCTTCGTTCGGAAAGTGTTACCAGCCCTGAACATTTTCATCATTTGTGTTATAGTTGAGTTTTGTTGCTTTGGATAAGGAATGGTTGATATGATTCTACAAAACAGTGTATTACGTCTTTCCAACCTTTTTTGTCACTCAAAGACAATTTCTTCGAAAATTAGTTTTCTAGCGGTTCAGGTGCGCTAGAGTTTTTTTTAAGTATTAGCTTAACTTAATAATACCTTAACTTTTTAGACTCTAACGATGAGTTAAGCTCAACATCTTAATTGAAATCAACCGTTTACTTATGGTTCTGTTACTCTCACTGTTGTAGTAAATCTAATCGGACTCTGTACGAATTTGATGGAAAAAAGTAACCGGAACATGTTTTATAATCGTTTTTTTTATGAGGGCAAGAAAAATCCTACTGCTATTCCCACAATCATTAACATAGAATCTAAAGATCTCAAAAAAAAAGATCTCAAAAGAAAAAAACATTTTGAGAAAATCGATTCAAAATGTCGAAACATGAACGTTGAAAAAAACACAAACGTTGAAAGCAATCGAAATCTAGCTAAAGAACGATACTAATGCAAGGTAATCGCAACAGCCACTCAATGAGGAAAATATTTCTATAAATTTTTTCCAATCGAATTTCGCGAGATTTCCTTCCAGGTGCTATTTCCGACACTAATACGGTTCCGACCAATGCTCGCACCGAACCATCCTTACCTATTCCATACTTTATCCTTACAAGCCCAAAGTTGATGGGATGTGGTGATAAGCATCCATTTCGGCCACGCATTTCACGCTAGTGTCCCAAATTGTAAACACGTATTGATTTTAACGATTCTTTTCGGATCGTTTGGAATCGATGATGGAGAGCAGAAAAGCAACGAAAATTTTTCAATCGAAATTTATATTCGAAGATATTGCTTGGATTATGTTAAATCATTTTTTGTGGTTAGATTTTTTTTTGTCACATAGTTTTTGTCATACATATATTTTTTACATACATATTTTCAAAAACTTAAAAATGGAAATCGTTAAGTATTTATTGTCATACGACATTTTCAGGTTACCAGTTAGTGTTAGCATCTGGTACGCTTTCGAAAAGGATTTAAAAGTTAAGGATGCGTATGAAGCCAAATTTATGTTAAATTTGACATAAATGTCTGTTGTATCGAATAATTCTAATCATTTCGCGACATACAGAAGCAATATTCAAATATATCTATTTGAATTCTGATGTTTTACATCAATATAATAGTAGGTGTAACTCCACTGCGGCAGCGATTGTTGTTGTATTCAATTTACTTACCTAAAGCTCTGCCATAAAGAACTTAGCTTACCTTAACTTACCCTGCCCAAGAGTGCTAAAAAACGCACCTTATATTACTGTAAAGCTAGCCTAACTATGACGCTTTTTACACGACGTCCCAAATTTACATGCACGGAAGCTCCTCATGAGCTTGATTTGCGAATATCGGTTTTGTACTAAGTGTTTCTATGTGTGTGTGCCGTTTTCAATAGGGCGTGTCCAAAAGGGAAATTCCCAATTTCGTGGCAATTATCAGAAGCACCAATTATCAGAAGCCGATAGGGGAAATCTTCCTGCGTGTAGATGCTTGCACGATATGAACAGCACGCGTCAGAATCCGCCATATTGGAAATCTGACTACACGTACGTGCTGACACGAAGCGAGCAGCGTTCGTCAGAAGCCGCCATATCGGAAACCTCCTTGCATGTACATGCCCGGACGAAATGAACAGCAGTAGTCAGAAGCCGCCATATTGAAAACCTCCGTGTGCGTATACAGAACTATCGTGTACACACAAATACGATGATATATAGCGAAAGCTCAACGAATCGGGTATATTCCAAATCCAAATTTAGGACGTCGTGTAAAAAAGCTCTATGATCGTAACGGAAATGAACTCCCTCACTTCTTATTTCTAATCACTATTTTATGCATTGATTGATTCAGAGATTGGGTAATTCATTTAGTATGTTAAACCCCCAGTGGAAATGTTCGGAGACCAAATAGAAAAAATTTGGGCACTAAATGGTTGAGCAGGGTATCAAGAAAGTACACTGCCCGACTAAGGATAAACGTTCTATTTACATTTTAGTACTTTCGAGGTATTCAATGATTTCTGTTTTGATTTTTACTGGAGATCTATGGAGAGTGCATCGTTCAATATTGATTTTAACCTACTTCCACAAAAGATAGGTTACACAAATTTTGTAGAATGATGATAGTTGATATGATAGTTGTCGAATCCGGTGTTGACTTAAAAATGAGAAAAATGCAGATAGAACGTTTACGCTTAGTAGGTCAGCAATCTCGTCAAAATCAAATTGCTGGGGGACCAGGACAAAAACCTCGGAACAGATTGGACAAACGGCAACATCAACAAACAAACAACGGTCTACTCTATCGTAACAAGTAACGGACTACTCTTTTGGAACTTGGAATCCATGTTAAGATCAACGAACAGATCAGGTGCGGTAAGACAACTTCTGGACGAAACGAAAATATATAAAATCAACATTCTCACAGTGCAAGAAACGACATGACACGGTAAAGAAATGTTTGACATACGAACGTTCCCATATTCGATAGTGGAAAATCGCAAGGAGGCCATGATTTTGGACTGGCTCAACAACTATGAATCAAGGAAATAAGATTACGACAATAGGTTTTCGCTGTTCGGCGCTGCATCTTATTTCGTCACGTAGCGGAGACCGGCGAATCAGGGAAAAATAGTCGAGTGTCTGAATTTTATTGAATTTTTCTTTTCATTGCATAAGATATGTAAAAGACAAAGTTAGAGAATATTTTTTTATTGTTTTACTTTAAATTCTTGACAAAAAGAATAGTTACGGTATAATTTAGATGTAAGACAAACTTAATCACAGATAGGAACTTAAGTATTAATTTATAATTACAGGTGCATATTAATATAATCCGCAGAAGTATTGTCAAGAAATATTTATTAAAATTTTGTTTATATTACAATTAAAAAAGTCATAACTGATTAATAAAATATAAAAAATATTTCAGTTTAAAATTTTTTTTAATTTTCGTTTTTTGGACTTATCATATTCCTGTGTTTCGTTGTTTAATTTACGAATTCTGAAATACATTCGACTCCTAAAAAATAGTGTTTTTGCTGCAACATCGCAATATAATTTAATGCTCTAATATATTTAATGCTCTTATTTAATGAATTACAGCATAAAAGAGGCAACATACACTTCAAGCAGTTTCAATTGCTCCATTTTAAATCAGCAATTTAAGTGCCCGTCAGCCTAGATTTGCAACATCCAATAAACTCATTAACAGAAACATTTGGACACAACCGAAAACAGTACTCTTCATTCACCTAAAAACCAGTTAATTCCGGATGATTTCTAGGCGTGTTTGCATCTTATTTCGTCATAAGTAGGTGTGGCCACGCTAATGTCGCAACCTTTAGTACTTGATCCATGCTCAACAACATATTGAAATTGATTGTCCACCACTTTGAACCCATTAACGAACGGATTTTTGCGATTCGGATCAAGACCAAATTCTTTAACGAGTGGCTAGTCAACTGCCACGGCCCCACAAAAGACAAGGAGGAAGCAGCGGTAAGCGTCTAGCTTCAGGTCTCGTCCTATATTGCGGGACATGGTCCCAAGTGGAATCTTCATCTCTTTCGACATTATTTTTTTGTTTTCGGAGAGGGTTTCTTCGAATTCAATTGGCAACGGTGTCCTTAATTCAAAAAGGCGTCTGTATTCAACAGAAAACATCTCGGTGAATCTTTTGATTCTACGTATCATCAAGATACATGGAATCAGGAACTAAGCAATTGGACTTCAGGGAATGGATATAGGACCAAAAGGATTTTGGTTGATTAGAATAGATTCAAGCCTTGATGCTTGAAAAGTAATGACGCATCGCCTGCTTGAACACTCTTTTAGCATCAGACCGCGAACTACAGAATTACTGAAGATAAGTAGGTGAACCCAAATTCTTGAACTTTTGACGAGATTTTCCTTAGTTTTTAGAGCATCTGAGCCTTTCATTGTGATCCAAAGACCATCGTTCGGTTTGAGAGGACGTTTTATGGGAGTAAAGTGAAAGATAAGATTAGAACTTATAGGCAAACGAGATCAAAAACAGATGGGTGAAAAATCATACAAACCTTTTAGGATCTATCCTCAGTACCCGCAAACACACTACAAACACTCACCTTTACCTATAGACAAGATACAGGCAGCAGTGCTTGGCCTTTAGCTGGATTACCTGCAGAAATGCTCCAGAGAAAAAGCCCGGATCTTTATATTTCTATCCACCGGCTTATGAGCAAAATGAGGCCAGGGAAGCAGTCATCAGATGATTGGGTAAAAAGTTTAATATGTCCTTTACATAAAAATGGAGGCAAATTGAGGTAAGAAAATTTTATAGGCATCATTTTTTTTTGTGCATGTCATACAAACTGCTATCCAAAATCATTGAAAGAAAACTCAAGCCCTACTTGGAAAATATCGAGGAGTATCAGGATGGCTTTTGAAGCGGACGGTCGTCAATTGGTTTAATATTTTAAGCAAAACAGGGACTCGAAAAGTGATTGGAGTACTACACAATACACAAAAGAAGCATCCAGTAGGAAATGCGATTGTTCACCAACTATTTGTAGAGTTTACGCAAGTGTACGAGTGCGTCGACAGGAATGTCCTGCGCCAAATAATGCTTGACTTTTGCATTCCAACAAAACTATTCCATGATTAAGGTCTTCGTGCTGAACATGAAGTTCCAGTTCAAGCCTAAGGGCGATTTTACGGATAGTTTCAAATTCGAACCAGGTTTTACACAAGGAGATAAAATAAATCACTGCGTTGTGACAAAGTAGCTACAAACTTTAAATACCTAGGCTTTAGTTTTTCAGTTTTTGGAAAGTGAAAAATGTCAATTTCTTTGTGGCAGCCCTGGCAGGTTGAGATGGGACGAAAATCGACAAAGAATTTTAGAAAGAAACTTGACTTCACGTTTTAATACAAATAAACATGTTTCACTTGCATAATTCCTGTTGACTGAAATAATATAAGTATTTTGCAAATGACAAGAATATCTTGGGAAGTTCTTTTGTAGGTGAGTTAGTGTAATTTTCAGAAAGATTTTTCATTGATCATGATTTGTTACTTCCCAAGTTAGTAGAATATTTTACCTTAATACATATTTCTGAGAAATAACTCGGCTCACACTAATAAACAATTCATTAAAGAATAAACTAATCGAAACAGCAACAGCGCATAAATCCATTTTCAATTTTGATTGTGGTTTGCTCGCTTCAATAGGCAGAGCTGCGCTTGTAAGTGCGTTAGCTGTACAAAACCTCAGCGACCAAAAATAGTGTAAATCTGGTGGCTTTGTGGTATTGGTAGTGGTATGGCGTGCTAACTACGAAAACTATACGCTACGAGAAACACAAGTAAATCCTCAACGGGACGTCTAGTTGCGTGTCTGGAATGTACGGAAAAGTTTATTGGGTCGAAGGTTTTTGTAACGACATCCTTCAAAAACAACACACTGTAGTAAACGTTTTCGGTTACATAATATAGTCGGTCGCCTAGGTCTCGTGAAGTATCGTAACGTTTGGTTACTTTTTCGCTTCCTAATGCTGTTCGTCGTAGTGTCATGTTTATGGGTACGTAATTATTAAATTAATTTTATGGTACCCCATGGGGGAATTGAGTATTACTTGCGACAGATTTCTATGAGCTTAAGATTAAGTATTTGTGATTTGCAGCGCTTTGAAAAAAAGACAAGTGAAAGGTTAACAAATCAATTAAAATGTTGATGCTTACCATTCAGTGATTTCAGATGTTTTTTTCAAGATTCTTTCGGGGTACCCTTTCGAAAGTGCAGTGCTTGTCTGAACGAAGTTGCTGGCTGTGAAATAACAGCGTGAGAATTTGACATGAGTCAAGGCAATAAACAACTTAATTCTTCATTGAATGAAGCTTTAGTGTCCTTATTCCTCAATCGATGGCAGTATTATGATGAGAGAACGTCCAGATGTTCACATCACAAAATACTGCGTAGCCCACACTGGGCGCAGATCTAATTTAGCGAGAATGCTTCTTAATACATCTATTTAAGGCATCTTCTAAGCTAGTACTACTCAAATATATCTTTTTCAAAATAAAATTCATATTTTTTGGTGGATTATTAAAAAAGCGGCTTGCTGTAATCTGTTCTCGGTGCAGGTGCAAAAAAGCATAACTTAAATCATATGAAAATTTACGCACAGTTTTTACGTACAGTTTTATTTGGCTAAAAAGGAGTGTTTTGGGATTTAGTGATTTTCGTAAAAAAAAATTAAGGTATTAACAAAATAACATTCGATCAACGCCGTGTATAAACTACGTATTTTCATTTCTAATATTTATAATTCAGTTTGACTTCGAACAGAAAAGGTGTATAAATCAACAGGTTTTAAATGTTTTGGCAATTCAAAGCTCGTCACCGAGCCAGTTCAAAATTGAAATTATTTTTTAGGTGATTAACTTAAATTTTGTATTTATAGAATTTATTTCATCCATCATTTCACCGAACGGACGCTATTTCTATTCAAACAATCACGTAATTTAAGAACAGTCTTCAATCACTTCGTTGATTTTTCTCCAAATGTTTACTCATATTTAGTAAGACGTAACTAAATATACATTTATGACGTGCATCGAGCAAGTATTGTAATGTAAATAAAATACAAAGTACCCATTAACTCACTCGAGCATGGTTCATCCACTCGATGAGTTGCAGTAATCGAAATAATGGGGCTTGCATAACATATAATTTCTTTATATTTGCAGCATTTTTACCTTTCTGATTATCGATTCCCGTTACGTCATCGAGACGGAAAAACTTTATTTTTGCCCAAGAACCTTATCTTCCTGACGTTCACTCTAATATTTATTGACTTTAATTTGACTTGCAACAACATTTGGCCTATTAAAGGTCATATAGCTGTTTTCCTGTTTTGAAGAAGGTTCAAGGACTTGAAGCTATTATTCGCTTAGAAAAACGAATGCTACTGAAAGTATTCATTTGACACTTTTCGGAATTATGAAAACTTGAAGTACGGACAAAGTTCTTTTAGGACTTTTCAAGATTTTCTCACTTTCTTGTTGAGCTCAGTGAAGAAATTATACAAATGAAAAGCATTTGCAAAGAAGCTTTATCCGTGTTTACTGTGAGAATTTTTCAAAACAGCTTAGCAATCTTTTGAAGAGGATAGAGGATATGCAAATATATAAGCATTATATACTCACACAAATATGTGAAGCTTAACGATGGCTGAAAGTAAATAGACATTTGAATGAAACTCTTGAAGGATACATCTTAAGACGAAGTCATAAATTTCAAGAAGAAGATTTTAAGTAATCACAAATAAAAGCCGAGCGTATTTTCAAAAGAAGTTCAGTCTGGAATTGTGGCGTATAAAGGCTTGGTACATAAGCCTTTGATAAGATGACACTCGAGAAAATTCATCGAAGGCTATGCAAAGTAAAAATAATTGATATCATAGTTTTCATTAATTAATTTATATCTTTTGAAACCAAATACTTTGATTGAAAGGCTTTGTTTTTTGCTTATCAGCTAGACATATTTATATTTTTTGATAACTGTCGAGAGTTTAAGAGTAATTTGAATTATTTTTATACTAGCTATTTTTTATTAGAATTTTCCGCTAGCTCACTAAAGCGCATATCCCGATTCAATCGGGAAGTACTTGGTCAATATCAAGCAAACTTAACACAAAACCAACCTACACAAAATTGAATACTCGTTCAGTGGTAGCCGATTGAAAATCTATCAGCACATTACTTTAAACAGTTTCAGCCTCTCATTGGCTTCAAAGTGCAGATCGCGTGAATATTAACTCGATCAGGAGGCAGTTAAATATCTTTATCTCCTTGGCAAGACCTGTGGACACCAACACCCTTCTTTAAAGTTTCGGTAAAGCAACCAAGCAGCATATGTAGATCATACCGACAGTAATTTTCTTACAAATTCAAGCTTTTAAACTTAAGGCCTGTCTGAATCATTTCGAATTTGATTCTTTATCCTTCTCTCATGATGTTATTTGCTTAACGGAAAATAGTCTTTCTGTTGATATTTTTTAAAGGCATTTCACCTCTGTGCTACGTCTTTAGGAATGATAAAGACAGAGCCTTAGACCAAAAAGTGAATGGTGACGAGGTTCTGATAGTCGTTCATAAATGTTTTTAATGTGCACTTAGCTACTTCATTGCATCCGATTCAGTTTGGTCTTGAATTCCCCATTCTTCCCTCTAAAAACATTTCTCTTTTCTGCTATTATTCTCGTTATTGATCTGGATCTTCATTATATTCCAATCACCATAAATATCAGGCTTCCTCAAGCAGTTCAAAGAAAGAGTGCTATTTCTCTACACTTAATTTTCTACAAAACCGATTACGTACAGGTTCTTCCTGAACTTGTCATCAATAATTGGTATATGTCTGTTTCGATTTCAGTGTATGTAAGTGTCCTTTGCAATTAAGGTTTAATACATTTGGAATATGTGCAAAATTCATTAGATGAGCTGGTTCAAAATTTGAGCTAATGAGAAAATGCTTGAGAAAATTTCAGAGCTTTTGGATAGCTTTACTTGAAACGGTGATATTACCCTTTACCCTTACATTTGTAATTTATTTGCCGCTTTCTATTCCTCTTCTTGTCTTGTCGGCTCTCTCTTAAAGTAGAAACTAAAGTACGCCCTTTGGGCCTTCAGTCAGCAATGGTCTATAAATGAAGGCAGGTTTTATTTCTACACCTGAAAATAATCTTAGCTAGAAATTTCACCCTAAGGACAGGGACCATAATAAAGTCCACTTTTAGGACAGGGCCCGCCAGCATGGTCAACAGCGAACTGTTTTGTCAAAATAAGTCCTCAGCAGCCTCAGATCCGGAGACTACCATCATTGTAAAAGCAGGCCTCCGTACCCAAGAGTTTCCAAACCACAGCCACCCTGAAACTCCCATTATTAGGTCGACCTCATATGACAGGTTTATTCTATGCATTAAATAAGAGATAACACTGCCTTCCAGGCTACCGAATATTTCTAGTCTCTCGGATGGAGTCGACCATAAATATGAGGTGGCATAAAACAATCATAAATTGTTCTGGTTGAATGTTGTTGGATGCCAATGGGAAAATAACCTTTGATGACATGATGAAAATTGTTCAGTAATTGACAGCTCGCTGTAGCACAAGTGCTTTAGCCACTAGTCCCTCGTCTAAATTGAGCATCTTCCTTTATCTTCCCTCACTTAGCCTCTTTGTTAGAGGCGTGGTCACAAAAGCTGTTTTCACGCTCAAGATATTATGGCACTACGATTCAATATGAATGTAGTAAGTACTGGGTTGGAGCACGCAAAATGCATTGTCTACTTGGTCCCAGCTCTTTGATTCAAACCAAGATATCAAGCGGCCGTAGCGGATGGGCAGGAACGAAATCAGAAAAAAGCCACAGCAGATCTTACCATTCCCACTATCGGATCCAAAACAGCTGCATTGTTAGGTGCCATAGCATGCTCAGCATGATCGCAATATAGACGCAGCTTATTATCCAGGTCTTTGCAATACGAAAAACCGCTGATATCCGCCGACGATACTGCAGATGCCAGGATCAACATTTTCATAGACAGTTAAGCTGCGATAAAAGCACTGAAGCCTCGTACATATAAATCAAATATCGTGTTTGACTGCAGTCGGTCCCTGGATAGACTAGGCAAACAACAGAAGAGTCAAAATCATCTGGGTTCCCGGTCGTAAGGACACTTATGAGAATGAAAAAGTGGATGCGTTAGCCATGTTTTGGGCCAGTCCTCCTCACTAGCCACTGTTTTGTAGCAACTCATACCTTGAAACTGCAAATCCTAACCAGTAGCATCTATAGGAAGTCCCAGGTGAAGGTGGACTTAGAAACAATTCAGCAACTCCTGGGACACTGCCCGCCACTGGAGAAAGTCAGACAGTGTTGTTTTGGTGAGCCCTGGCTTTTGAACCTCACGTACGTGAGAGAGAGAGAGAGAGAGAGAGCAGAGGTTGAAGGGCAGACTTCAATTCGCAAAAAGATGTGAGGCCTTCGATGGGCACTTAAGTTAAACTTTTAGATTCCAGATCTATTTGTTTAGTATAACTAGGGTATCACTACTTCCCAAAGGCAATGTTTCCATTTGCATCAGCCAAGGTAGGCGTAGGAAGTTTTTTTCCTTAAGTTCATTATCATTTAATCCCTACAACCGATGATTGTAAACACATCTTAATTGGTCGCAATAAAGCTCACCGGTTCACTATCTTATTGTCAAACGTCTTCCATACACCAGGAAAATATGACATTTGTAAAGACGCTACTCTCTGTTGCCAGTCTATGTAGTTTCTCAACCAAGTGCTGATTTTTTTAGCTGCTGCAATAGCTATCTTGCACCTTTAAAGAGCTCACAATACCTTGCGAGTCTTTTTTGGTGTATATTCCCTCCAAAGGAGTTTGAAAGTCCAGGATAAATCTCAGATATTTGATTTTGTTTTTGAAGCTTATATGAGTCCCATTGAGTTTCAGTAGGTCAAACGGAGATGTAGCACAATCTTGGAAAGTGGCGATATTTAATACGAATCCGAGTGTTATATCTGGTTTTCGAGTAGCGCATTTATAAGTTCATGAGAACCTCATGACAAGTTCAATGACTATTGTTTTCAGATGGGAAATACCATGTGAAAAGTTTGAGCTAGAACAAGTTCTTTAACGTCAAAAGTCACGAAAATCAGTGTTTCTTAAATGTGAAGAAAACTTGGAGTTGTTAATGCTTTATAGCCTGTTCACATCACTATCCATAATTGATAGCAGATTTTGTGCCACTCGACTTAACTCGTCTTTGTTTCACAGCATTTACAACAAAATTTAAAAATAATTATCTTATCTTCTCTAGTAACTCAGTCTAGTTTTCTAGATTTTAATCCATTTTTATCCTTTCTAGTTTTTGGCCCTATTCAAAATTTGATAAAAATCAAGCAAATCAGATACAAAAAACTTCGAGATCGAGAATGTCAATTCAATTAAGCTAAGTTGCAGTGAGTATCCATTAGGTCATACAAAACTGTCCATGCCAGGGCAATGATCCATGAAAGGATATTAGCTGCAAACAATTTCAATGATTTTCAAGTCAACCTAGCTACACTCGTAGCAAATTATTTCCACCCGTCATGAAAGCTCATCAAAGGCAAGGAGAAATAAATGAGTTTAAGAGCCATTCTAACTTGAAAAATATGTTACATCTCCCCCAGGACGAAGACACAGTTCACTCATGCATATGGTCGCATTTTCAGAAGTTTTACTTCTATCTAGAAGAGTATTCGCGCTTCGGTGGGCACATGAGGCTTTCTTAAAAGCTTATTATTTATTTGAAATCTTGGAAAGTTGATATGCGACGAGCACCCGATCTCTCGGTCGGATTTATCAGCGTCTTCCAGACTATTGACTGCCATGAAAAAGAACTTTGAAATGAAATCCTGCCCGCAAACGCATATCGTACACAAAATAATATACCGCCACTCAATCGCTTATTTTCGTCATGGTAAATCGAAACAAACCTACAACCTTGGCACATGTGGATTCTTCTGTGGCCCTGGCATTGTACTCTCTATTGGGAAAATGTTGCGTGAGGAAATGAAATCCAATTCGTTTTTTTTTTTCAAGGATACTGTCTGCTGTTCATTGCTCTGTCTTCTTTCTCATCTTGCGGGACCACGATACTTTTCCAGAACACCGTCCAACAGCGTTCGCAAGGAATACATGTGGTGTAACCAACAAGCAAGCAAGCTGTATAGCATTCTCTCAGGATTCGATATATTCTCAGCAACATCCACTGGGATTTTGAGGAATATTTCTAGGAAAATGTTCCTGTCCCTTGGAAACGAAATTTACATGAAGTAGTAATTGGCTTCGAGAGTATGAGAAGACGAGAACGGACTCGTATATTCAATACACTTTCTGATATCTGTTTTATGAAGGACGATAAAAAATGAAAATATCAGAGCTGGGCACCACCTTACCCTCCCACATGTGAAGCTTGTCGAGGTTGTGACGGAATATATATCATTGTCTTTGAACTGACAGTTGTAATGTTGAAGCCACGAAGCGTTCGATTTAGATGTTGTTTATTGTCCTCTACTGGGGGACTCTCTAAAGGAATGCATCATAAATAGTTCCAATGACCGTTAAAATACTTCACTTAATAACACTGCCAGTGCCTTCTGCAGCGTTCTTTAGTAGTATTCCGACTGAAATTTCGAGCCTTAATTATGGAATTTCTTGATTCGTATCCATCTTACATAAGGTCCTTTACGAAACACTCTGCCATATCCCTTGAGGAGTCCCATCGCTTGTGGAGCACAAGATACTCGAGAGTTTCCAATTGATTGGCTGAATGATTGATAGACACATGGCTTTATTTTATTCTATTTCTGAGTCGCCCAGGACTGAATTCAGAAAGGAATATCGATGAAGTTTTTTGTTTTGCAAGGAAAATCATTTCCCAAGTCTCTATTGGCTCCTATACCTTTGAATTTTCTATCTTATATTTCGTACACGACTGTTTATCTGAACAGATCGTGAGTATCGAACCAACACTCCGTCGTCGTTATAATGCTTTTTATTAGTGCTCGGCGGTATTGTGCTGGAATATTGTGAAATTTGATTAGAGCTCACTGGATACATCCATTCTGACTCCCATTTTAGTGCCCATTTTTCTCAAAGTTTTTCCTATTATTCTTATACATTCCTCCATACATACGATTACCGTTCTGTGGGGCTGGGTTTCTCTCGTCATCGATAGAGACTCCGCATTCAGAGATGTAAAGCAGAAAAAATGAATGCTTCAATTGTTTTCTTATCGATTACATTTCTGAATAACGGCGACTATGACTGGGACGATGAAATCTGAAATGGAAGACTTAATAATAGACTTTATCAGGATTTTGGCTGATGCTGAATGCTACGAACCAGCCATGTAAGGATATGCGTTCGTTTGAAATGACGATAAAATGAACATATATGATCTTAGGGTTGAATGAATTTTAGCGGAACAATTTTCTGTGAATTTGGCTTTAAGGTCTCAGTTAAATATGTTTGTATGGATTTGCATGGCTTCAATTTAACTGGATTACGCTAGGATTCGTGGAAGATGGTTGCTATGCCAGCAGGGAAGCACAGTTATTTTGCGAAACAATGACGATACTCTAGGAGTTTTTCAAGGATTCCGATTCGTTTCGCCTTAATGCAGGAATTGAGTTGATTTAGTGTTGTAGGTTTGATTGGAAGTGAGCGGAATTGTGGACGGCTAATCATTTCAATTGAATTTCGATTGGAGTTTGCGCTCGATTTGAAATTTTGGAGGCTTTGGCTTGCGAGTGAGATTCCGAAAAAAGTGTTTAATCGAGATTTCAGCCAAATAATGTATTTGCACATCAAAAGATTAACGTATGCTATTCAAACATTTGGAATAGTGCTTAGGCTTGTGCGAGTGAATTTCATATTTATATTACTTGGTGACATGGAATCGAATATCTTCGTTGGAGTTTTGGGTCTAACGGTCACTTGTACTAGTTAAAATTCAAAGCAGAGTACTTTACGTATTCCGCTCGTGAGACTAGAAAATTGTATTGCAAGGATTTTAGTTTAAGAATATCTTGAAAATAAGGAATGATTTTCGATTAGAAAGTAGTATACAAGAAAGTGGTTTAACAGGAATTGCAGTAAGTTTGCAAGCAATTTATATCAATGTGTAACAGCACTGCGCGACCAGAACTGATCTATTTAAGATTGAAGAAATGCAGACAGGGCTCTGATTGCTTTTCCCATCTTTAGATATTTGTGTATTGAGAGATAGGCTTTCGGTGTACAAATAAGATCACTATGCGGTTAAATAGATATCTGTTTACATGTTTTAATAAGCATTTAAATTGCATTTCAAAATTTTTCCTCTTCAAGGAGATGCTAGAAACTTTTCTTTCCCAATGAAAGTCAGTAATATTCGTTAATTTCTTTATTTTGTTTTCAATATATTCGACCTAACGTCGTTGTTGCGAATTAAAGGAAGAGTGATACGTCCTTGTAATAAATTACGGATCCTTTGAGTCCCACATTTCTTTGTAATACGAAAACGTCTCATACACAATGTATGTGCGCCTCAACTTAACTGCGTCGTTTTAGACAACCAAATTATTTTGTCCGAATGCTGCTGAGTTCTGCAGTCAGTCCTCAATGAAGTGTTCTGATATGATGAATGGAAATGAGCAATTGCGGAGGATCACCATAATTTGGAGAATTATTGAGTGCTGTTCTCTGTGGGTTGAATGTGAGGTCAAATCTTTCTACGTAGTATATAAACTCTGTGAATTCGTTACTATCACTAATTTTTCTTCTTGATTTTCGTGTTTGGATTTTATCGTTATATTTCACTCGTTGAGCTACATGGACCTTGCGAGAGAATGCTCTGTCTAGTTGTTGAAAGGATAGTAAATTGAAATAATGGATCGTTGGCATCGCTGAATAAACCGCAGATTATACACTCTAATTTGGGTGAGCCTTGTGCAAGATGCGAAACGAACCGGAGATGAACAAACGCTACATGTCGCGTATTACATAAATCCATTTTTCCTCGATGTCAGACATATAACGAATGATATGCCAGACAAGTCGTTTAGGACTTTCATTAGCTCTGATTTGGAGCGCACGAATGAATCTCTTCAGTTTTCAGAGACGGATTACAGTGTCCTCATATTTGCCTCAAGTACTAAACACTTGGTTTCACATGAATATCTATGCAACTCTCGGTTTGATAGTCGACATATGAATGAATGCCATCATTCATGCCCTTCGTCCCGTTTACTAGGAGCAAATATTCTGAAAGCAGTGTCACAGTACTTTTACCACATGCTGATGGCTTTGTATGCAGTCAGAGACGATGGACTCGAACGATGATTATGATGGAATAGTAAGAACGGAGGAGCCCACCAGGTTTTAGCTAACTTTGCTGAATGGTTTTCTTGCTTCGGGACGTGTCCAGACTACTCATTTCATCGGGACGCGGATTTCTATTCAGGACATGTTAAAAGATGATGAGGTTGTCATGAATCAACCAAAATTAACCCTCATGTATGATGAGCCAGTTTGAATGCCTGTCGTGGAAAGTGATGTAAGCTGGTCACATACTTTACTCTTTTCCATATCAGAATTAGCTTAAAAACTTGCATTTATACACTGCTCTTAAGTAAACTCAATTCGAATCATATCTTCCCACTTGATTTGTGTTACTTAGAAATGCATCGAACCACAGTTGCAATAGTCGTTTCTTGTAACACATGATTCTCACAAGTAAGTTTAGCCTTAGTCTCTCACACAATTTTTTTCATACAGGGCAATGCTCGACAAATTTTTACTTCGCGGTATACTCTGTTCTCGCTGAAATGTTTGTCATTTGTTTAACAGTTTCAAAAGAACGTTCCATGGGGCTGTATTTAAGTATTTTTCAGGACTTTTAAAAAATTACGGTTTCACTTTTGTTTCCGTCATCGTCACCACCACAATAACTACATAAATGTTTTCGCTTTTGTGGAAAAAACTCTCAAAAACATATCCAGGATATATAAAAGACTCTAAAATATGCATAAGCCATTTTATGATGCCGACTATAAAACATCTTTTATCATTTAGAGATATTTCTGAAAGGCACTGTTTCACAGCCATGTCTTTATTTACTCGTTTGCTTTTATGTTTTAAACTATTTTTAGGGCCCAGGAGCTTTTTCGTGATGCCTTTTTTTTATTGGACGTCATTTTTACTGGACAAGCTCATACATATGTGTGCGCATTTTATGATTAAGTAGCAGTTTTTTTTGTCTTTAGTAGTCTGCTTTAAGTTACAAATCGGACAGAGCAATGTGTTTTTTTATTTGATATTATGTAAAGTAATTCTATGAAGAATTTCATTGGTTTCCCGTTGATGTTTGCAAATCGCTTGAAAACATAGTATTTTTTTCAAAATTATGAGATAGGTAAAACCGCGCAAGGCACGCTGAAGAAAAAGTAACAGTAAGTAATAGATGAGGGCAAAACTGAGTAGATAATAGGTCCTACAAAGGCCCTACAAAGACACATGGATGGATGAGATATTGCTCATTATGATCCAGACAAGATAGAACCATTAAGCAGTGAATTTTTACCGCATGACGACAAATGGCCAAATTCCAGAACCTTGCAGGTTGGAACATCATAGCGTGAAGGATTTAAGACCAGTCAAAAGTACTAAAAAAGATTGGTCCATTGGTAGCTCGATTGATGCCGCGGGACTGTGTGTAAATCATCGCGCGCATTTGGCGAGCAGACCAGTAGTGACGGCTCTACACAAAGTGGTCGGGTCAGTTGAAAAATCCTTCCGTCAAAAACAGAGCTCTCTTTTTTGTCACTGTGCCTATTCCGATATTTTGGATATTGGTATTTTCACCAGGCTCAAGCAAGAACAAGAAAATTATGAAATCCTGCTGAAAGTGCTTTTCTGTTCGTAGGGCGTAGACTTCCTGCATCTCATGCAAATAGGATAAAGCTGAAATCCAGTAATTTATGCAAGATACGGGAAATGAAAGAGGATTCCATCGAGGATACTGCTTGCGACTGTCCGGCCTCAACAATAAAAGCCTCAACATTTGGTGTTCCTATTTAACCTTCGAATGTGGTGCTTTATTTAGCTTAACATACACTTTAAAAAATTTAGTTAACAACCTTTGACTTACTCTTTAAACACAATAGCACTCAATACTTTATAAGGGCTATATTGGTGTGCATTCATCCAGGAGCTTTTTAACTGGCAACATGGAGTCCGAAGCAAGAAAAAGTACGATTGAAAATTATATTCAACTACCTGGAAAATTCCGAAATCAAGTTTTCAAAGATTGATCAGGATCGTCACATATACAAAGGGGGGCTAGCTGTTACAAGGAAAAAAGGAGCAGGTAGGAATTGTGGAAGCATAGACAAGGACTTAGCAAAGAAAATTATTTGGAAGTTCGAGATCAAACCCAACATTTCCGTTCCAAACAGTTTTACGCAATAGTTGTAAGTACATCGAAGTCAACGGTCGATCAAACGAAAAAACGTTACAACAACCAATCTTATGCTAATCACTAATTTTGTCGACTCAGCCTTCGATTCTAAACGTCAAGCTGATGTAATTTATACGAACTTTTTGGAGGCTTTCGGCTCAATAAATTTAATGGGGTCGGTATTTTTGGTCCCCTTCTCTCTTGATTTTGCTCCTATCTTCATAGTCCTCCCTGCAGAGTCACTTTCATCGATTCCAATTTTCTTGCTATATTTTCCACATCCGGAGTTCCTCAAGGGACTATCCTAGGTGACTTACTTTTCTCTTGCTCGTCAATGACGTTCCTACAATTATCAAATATTATATTTTCTATATGTGGATGACTCCAAATTATACAGGGCAATCGAGCTTGCATACAATTATTACCATAGTTAATAAATAAGTAAATAATACCAAATATAATCTCATTTATCTACTGTATCACCAAAAACTTACTTCCACTTTGTAAAAAGCTTCTTCCTCATGATTCACAAAAAAATTTGCTCCGGAAAATAGCTGACACTTTACATATCGAGGTTGCTTTACTCGCTATTTGAAATAACCAATAAACAGACGCTTTTGCATCTAAAGTAGAGGCTTTTCATTTTGAATCAGTCCATTTAGCTTAGTAAGGCGGTCCAAAAACCTAACATTTGATGATGTCTCCAACAAATGTGAAATATACCACAGAGCCACGCTGATGCCACTTAACATTTAAAACTGTGCTATCTCCAATTGTTCTCTTGAATATACTCCACCTTGAGTAAACATTCAAAATTGAAAATGATATATCGCTTTGATCCACCTGACCACTTCAACACAACCCCATAAAGGCTGAAACTGACAATCGCGTTACAATGAAAACTTGATGTTTTTGCTCTCAGGGAAAAATACTCAGCTATTCACAACATTCCCATCGACTGAAAAATAAAGAAAATATCGATAGTAACATCAAACATATCCGGTGACCGAACGTACAAAAGAGAAAGCTTCGGAGTTTTTTCAAATAGGCCGTGTTTTATTTTTTTTTGTATATCTTGTCCTGCATATAATAGAAAATTTCCCTTGGAAAGAACATCTTATAGAGTTGAAATAATAAAAAAGGGATATACAGTTTCGATTGTGAAAAAGATTTGCAAAAAGTAAGACAAGTTTACTGTGGCTCAGTATTTATTTCGTCTCAGAGGAGATCCAATACTCGAAACTGAACTTTGTACACATGAGGATTTGCGATAAGTATTGTAAAACAATTTCGAAGGTGATGCGGTTGGTAAGCGGTAACTGATTTGGTTTTTATGATATTTTAGGGAATAAGAATATAAAGTTTTTGGATATTTCGGAGATTCATGGAACATAGAAGAATTGTTTTTATTGTTTGGATGTTTTTATGTTTTTCGAAAAGTGCTGTAAATGAAGAGTAGAAAGTGGAGTTGAAATCAAAACCTAAAGCGCAATAAACTAATATACGCCTTACTTTATAATTTACGGTATCTTTGCCGAAAGCTTCAAAAAGCAAGATCTCATTTCTAAAAAATAGAACGTTTGGAAAACGGATGTACACATAACTGGAGAGCTCAGAAAAAACACATTTAAACACCGAAACGAGGCCGATGCAAGGCGAAAAATTGGCGACAATAATCAAATGGTTGAGTGATTTGAATAATATCACATTCAACGGGACACGAAAGCTGAAAATCACTTCAGATTGTATCTCTAAGTGATGTTTTTACTTATGTTGGTTCGATACATCAATCACTCATATTATTACCAGTGAATAAAAAATCACTGGCAGCAGCAATGAACGAAATTGAAAAAATAGGAAGACAGCAGTGAACGAAATCACAGCATGTGATGTGATAATGAACAAAATCTCTGCAAAAGATATCTCGAAGAACAAAATTACAGCAAAAAGTCACAGATTAAAATCACGGCGAAAAAAATCACAGAGCTATCGAAATCATAACGAACGAAGTCGCAGAGTATGAAAACTGTAATGGCGTTCATTGCTACCTTGTCCGATGATTCCTTTAGGCACTCCGCACACGGGTCGTTAGCAATGCTATACGTGAGAGATGCGTTTGACACTTGTCAAGCTCGCGAGAAAACGAGTGCCGTCATCGACCTAGTTTATGCGAGAGCCCAATGTAATCCCAATTTGGGATTATCCCAAATATCGCGTCGTATATACGGATAAAATTGGAATTGGGATTTTATGAAATTCGAATTGCGTATAACCATAGAAACTTTTTTTACAGAAACTTGTTAGCGTAACCATAGAAACTTGTTTGCGTATGTTACATGTTGCTACTTCCTCCAACCAATTTGAATACAAATGCTCTATTCGGCGTTCCACAATGTTGTGGAAAATACAGCAGGCACTAGTAATTTTCGGCACTTAATTATGATTAACGTCTTCTTTTGCAAAAATAAACGAAACGACATTAGTTTTATCCAAATGCACAAAACAAGTGCCGTCACATATTTCATATGTATAATGTGTAAATTTGCTCAAAACAAGACCCGTCATGTTGAAGAATCACTTTTATTGACACATTTCATATGCACACTCACACATAGTCATCGGGCGTACACCCAACTGTTTGGGTTTAAGCTGAAATCCGAATTTGACCGTTTATACGACGTTCTGACTGGTATAATCCCAAATCGGGATTACATTGGGCTCTCGCATAAACTAGGTCATCATCGTATTATGTCCACACACGGGTCGTCAAGAAAACGTCAGTATGCGTCGTAAAATCATACCATTCGGGGCATTTTCCCACCTCCCCCACGAATCGTATGTTGCCGTCATCCATCGCGCTTGCAAAAACGACTACTCATTCGACTTGAGGCCTGCAATGCACAACGCTTGAGACGCACTCAATGTGAACCGACTACGCTTCTCACTCTTCACGATAGGCTAACGCTCCGTTAGCGGTCACCCATTGATTTACATAGGTTGTGACGACCAAGCGTAAAAATATCGCATCTACGACGATAGCTCAACGACCCGTGTGCGGATTGCCTTAAAGTTGGTCGCGTTATTCCACGCCACAACAAGTGCGTCTACTACTGAACGGGATTGTTGGTTTTAAAACCCTACTATCCCAACCAGCTCTCGATAGAGGTGCAAAAAAGGGGACTACCGAAAAATGCGATTGAGATCGCTGTGAATTTTCACAGCGATTTTTATATGCGATTTTAGGCTTGTGATTTTAAAAGCTGTGGTTTCGTCGCTGTGTTTTTTCCCTAACATGTGAATTTTATGAATGATACTAGCCCAGGAGTGCGCGATGCGATCTAATTTAAGTTTTCGGGAAATATTGATGTGCCTTAGGAGTAGATATGTGTTAGGCTAAAATACTAAATACCTTTGAAGGCAGTGGGCATTTCAGTGTCTTTTTAGATGTAAAGAAGAATTTCGAAAAAACAAGTTTGTAAAATGGAAAAATCTTTGAAAATTTTTGTCCAAGGTGGGCGCTGATTGTCTAAAAGTAAGCAAAGAAAAATTTGAAAAAATTCAAGTTGTGATAAATTCTGCCAGAAGCATCAGATCATTGTGAAATTCAGTGGACGTCTTACTGTTCATAATGAATAGGTCTATGTAATTTTGAATGAATGCTCAGGCAACTCAGTTAGTGAGGCAAGCACTTGAAAAAAATCCTCAAAATCATCGAGTCTTCACATTGTGAAAAAATGTGAAAGATTGATAAATCGAACGCTTTGTAGGAAAAGTCAGCTTAAAATTGTCGAAATTTTTCAGCCCACAAGAACGGTAAACTTTCACCACTTTTTTTTTCAAACCGCTGAACAATGCGGCAGTCGAGTGATTTGAACTAGACATTAAACTAGTTTGATACACTTTTTTGCTGCAATACTGAATTTTTTTTTTTCTTAAGTAACAAAATATTTCAATATTTGTTCATACCTGTTTCCCTTTTAGTCTGGATCATAGCTAAATTGACAGAGTAAGTTGGTAAAAGCGTGGAGCATATTTGAAGCAAAGGTCAGCCAGAATTTCTACTTCTATTGAAACTTTAGCGGGTGTTAGCCAGCTCTATTTACTGCCCCTTGTTTTTCTTGTTGTGTTTGATTTTTAAAAATAAAGCTATATTCATAATATTTTCTGCCAGGAGAGTGATGCGCTCCAACCACTGAAGTAATTAAAAATCACTGCTTAAAATCACAATCACCGTATCACCGGTTATTTGAGCTTCATGACATTTTTCAACAATACATTTTTCAACACCGATAAGGTCATCCCCATGATTTCATTATGGAGAACGTCTGCTGTAAGCCAAGTTTTTTGTCAAACACGCTGATCATGCATTAAAATGTAGCTTTTCAAGTGGATAATATGTCTATTTGTGCTGGTATAAATTTATATTGGCTACTGTATTTGAAAAGAAAAGTTCAAGCAAATCCTCAAAATATTTTCAAAGTGATATCTCTGATTCTTCTTTTAATCGCAACGATGGCAAGCTGCCTATTTCCTGGATGCTTTGAATAGACTTGCCAAAATGCCTGTTTTTCTTGGTCGGTTAGCCAGTAAAGTGTCGCTTTTGAACTCTTATTTTAATATTTGGTGTTTTTTGTGCTTACCAGTCTATTCTTTCAAGAACATTTCGTGCCTTGTTTTACGACTACATATCAGATACCGGTACTTTTCTGTTTTCCCCCCCCCCCGATTTTTTTTCATTTTTGTTGTTGCATTGCTTCTAAAATTGATTAGAAAGTAGTAATTAACCAAAATTATGATGGAGAAACACGTTTAATTTTTATTGGTTATTTTTTATTTTTATTTTTTATTTTTAAAATATATAATAATTTTTTTCAAAATAATTTTTATTGGGTTATTGGGTACTTTTCTGTTTTTCCCCCTCCATTTTTTTCCATTTTTTTTAATGAAAACTGCTCGAAATGGGTTAAAAAGTGTTACTCCACAAAAATTGAGATAGGAAAATGCATTCAAAAAAATTTATTTTTTCCCGGTTTTAACATTTTTCATTTTTCTGCGGCAGAATGAGTTTTTTTAAAGTTAATGTGTTGTTGGCCTACGACTGGGACCGTACCTCCCCGCTAAACCAATAACCCAATAAAAATTATTTTGAAAAAAATTAACATTTAATTTGAAAATAAAAAATAAAAATAAAAAAAAACCAATAACCAATAAAAATTAAACGTGTTTTTCCATCATAATTTTGGTTAATTACTACTTTCTAATCAATTTTAGAAGCATTGCAACAACAAAAAGTGAAAAAAAATGGGGGGGGGAACAGAAAAGTACCCAGATACCTAATTTTCTTCCTTTTCAAATAAATTTAAATAATATTGGTACCTTCATTTATTGTTGATATGAGACAATAGCATCTAAAAGTCTCCTTTCATGCCATTTAATGACTTATCCAGTTTTTGCCTCAGATGTTTAAATTACTTCGTACCATTTCCATACGATCAGATGGTATCATGAAAAGCGATTATAAGCGAGCGATTCAAAAGTAGGCATTCATTGCTATCACAAGTGAAATAATAGCGTATTTGTATTCAAAAACGACAGGAAATGCACATTGTTTTCAGCAATTAATATCCAATTAATTTGGATAGCCACAAAACAAAAGAATGCTTTGTTTTTCCCTGGTCTTTGTCATAATCGTCCTTTTCCACATCAAAGGCGTATTTATGAAAGAAAATCTTTCCGTATTTATTCGCCCTAGATTGAAATATTCCATACCGAAAAGCTGCTAGTGGAATCAGCTTGTAGCTTTATGTGTAGGTTCGTATGGAAAACAAAATTGAAGAAAGTATTCTCTTGTTAAATCCTGGGAGAAAATTTACGAATGAGATTAAAACGGTTTTAATTTCATTTAGAAACTTCCACAGAAATATTTGTAATAATTATAGGTAACCATAGATATGAGAGAAAATGGATCGGAAATGAGAGGTGAGAAATTGTACAATTTGCGACATTCCACACATTAGTTTGAAGCTGAGGTACGGATATGTGCGCCTATACTTTTCTATTTGCAAATCGTTTCAAAGCACATGTGAATGTGTGTAATTAAATTTTGCCATTCGCGTTCTCACTCGAATTTTATCCATTCTTTCATTGATGATTGCATGATCAACTTTCCGTGTTTCAAGTTCTATGGGTGTACCTTGGATTGTCAAGTGATATGTGTTGTTGTAATACTTTACTACTCTGATTATTTGAATCCGTGTTGGGGATTTATCTTGCAAATTTTAGGCTGTAAAACGTTTTCCAATAGTGCGGTACAAATATTCAACTTAGGCGTTGCATGTAAGACTATTGGGTGCTGTAACGTAGCATTCTATGTGTTCTTTGTTTAGAAATTCCTTTCTAATTATTGTATTAAACTTATTGTAATATATAATTTTGACAAACTTACTTTTGATTCTAATTGGAAACTAACTACATATTTTGAAAGTCTATCGACAAAATTTATGACAAATGTCACAATTATTTTTAATTCAATGAACAGGTATTCTTAATTTGCTGTTGTTAAGTTTACTTTTGATTCCTTCATATGATGCTATAATATCTGAGTGGCCTGTTTCACTTTTGTGATATAAGGAAAATCTCAGTTTATTCAATTCTTTCTCGTTCTCGATGACAGTTGCGAAGTTGACCGAAAAGTTTAATTATGACTTGGTACAATTTGTTGTATTCATGATTTTTAAGATATGAAAATATACTACGTCTTCCTTTACTCATGTACCTTCTCAAACTGCCATTAGCATTACCGTTATTTAGATCTTGTCTGTCCACGAATATTCTTCTGCTTCTAAAACTATGTTCGATCTCGTTATCTTAAGTCACAATTCACTGTTTGTTTAAAATTTTAATTTTTGTTTAGCAAGATCATTTATCAGTCTCAGTAAATGATTTAAGCGACGATAGTAGGCTTATGCATAACATATTATTAACAATTTATCTCGTTTGATTAGCTATATGAGGTGCGTTTTTTGCACATTGAGCAGAGCAGATTCAGGTAGGGTTGCAAAAAATCATCCCGAGCAGAATGGTTGCTGTATTCGATAATGTTGCTGCAGTCGCTGAATTTTCGCTAAGCTTAGTTGTTAAACTAGAATGATAAATAGACGACACCTGAATGATATCTTATTTAGATTTTAATCCAAATCAGGCATCCAACTTGCAACGCACCAATTATCGATTATCCCGTTACATCAATTATATACAAGATACTTTTTCATTGATCTACAATATCTTAATTTTAAATTAGTCCAATCTCTGGATTCCTATCTTCGGATTGATATCTTACCAAATACTTATTTATTGTGTGTTTATGAAAAAAATAAAACACATGTTGTTGTTTTATAATTCGTTTATTACAAATGTCTACTTGGTTCGAGTGCGATCTGAAGGCTAACCTAAATTGTCTCAAAACGCTGAAAATGCAATAATGCATATTCTCGTGATTTTAGCTATCGCCACATTCTTAATCTTAATAAATGTTTAAATCTGTAATAACAACTAAAATCGAAATATGCTTGGTATATTTTGCGAAAATTTACTGGACCTCTGCATGAATGCACTCGGAGTTATATTTATTTCATCTTAGAGGTAGCATTGACGAACGCTCATCAGCATAAATTAAATTCAACTACGCAAATATCTATGACACTATAGCTACAATTGATTATCCTGCGACCTGCACTTCAGTTCTTAATCCTTTGAGGATTTCCGAATGACCACATTTCGAAGTCCAAAGGTCAAATGTTGAAACAATAAATATTTTATAATCTTACATAAACGCACGTGATTGATAGGATGACTAACATATTCACGGAGTCGATTTTTCGTCACTCAGGATGATTGCCTGTTTGACTTCGTCGAGGAAGAATTGCCAGAAATCGTTTTTATATCAGATAAGCAAAGGTCAGTGTCAAATTGTCCTAGGAGTTAAGTGAACTTTGATTGAGTGTATATACAGATAAAGTCAACGTAGATGAGTCAATGAGTTGGTTTCAAGAGTAAATAATTTATCTTGTTCATAGGGAAATGTGGGTTAATATATGAGGTGAATCAATCTGCGTCTGATCAATTTTTCAAACCTCAATTGGCACTTAGTGAACCAAAAATAGTCCTCAACGGGGAGATAGAATTTCAAATAATGAAGTAGTTATTTTCTACACAGCCGAGAAAGGGATCAATAATCGCTTGTGAATTACAACGTCATTTAGTTCAAGTCGATCTTGTTGACGTAATGGACGAACTACTTGAATGCGACATTCACGAAATCCTTCAGCTAAGCAAGTGAAACCGTGAAAAAACGCTAGTTTAATGTCAATGCGAAAATCTTTCTTTAAGCTACCTTGTACCGTGAAGTACAATTTACATCGAATCCATTTCGAACGTTTTTCTGGAATGGTTGCCTTTAGGAGCGTGTTGCAGCTATGCAGTACCGTTGCTCTATTACTTTTTCAAACGCAACATTTCGTGTGTGTGACCTACCATAGCCAACACATTCAAATTACTCCTGCCTGGCTACGTGCATATATTTGTGTTTACAATGCTACATAGTTAGACATAACGCTCGAAAAGTTCGTCCTTGGTATAGTTATGGTATTTTCAAGATTTGCTCGATATGCACACAAATAAATCGTGCATATGCATACATGTGACTGCGAAATAGTTTGGTTTAGTTCAAGATGAATTTCGAGAACAGGAAGTTGAATCCTAGAAAATTTCTGAAAAGTGGAAATCTAAAAGTCACCAGAAAGCTGAATAGTAAGTAGATTCATGCTGTAATTCATATGGAATTTTTTGAATAATTTTAGAAGAGTGCATACTTATGTACGAGTAATCAATATTACAGCATTCGAAAAACGTTCAGGTTTTAAGTGAATTTTCTCTCAAACGTGATTGCTGCGCCTCGAAATGAGAATTTTGCCAATATTTGTAATATTTCGATAAGGGGTTTCTATGTTCTAATACTTGTATGATAAATTTAATTAATTTTTGAAGTGGTTGATTTGTAGGTTCTATATCAATAATCATATCACAGTCAACCCATTTGACGAGGTAGGAAAGTAAAACTTTCACCTATCATATTTCACCTATATCAACAATGTACATGCAACAAACTTTTCGAATGCGTTCTCTCAAGACCTCATCTTTCATACTTTGAAAGATACATAGCTAAACCATTTTTTAAGTTAAAAGAAGCCTGAAAATTGCGTATTTGCCGTTCCTCGTTGAAAAAATAATTTTTGAAATGTCGTTTTCGTGCATGCGCATTATTCGGAACCATCCGCCAAGCGCTTTTTAATGGTTTGATTATGCCATCAACTAATAGCTTTTACTGATTTCTGAAGAAAATTAATATCAAAAGTCATATATCTACATAAATATCGTATTATAAAATTCAGTGAAATTATTTACGGAGTGTGAGATCCGATCAAGCTTAACTTTTTAGAAAATATGGATACATATGAGGAATAGATTCGTCTTACGTTAAAATTAAGATGGTAGTAATTTTTTGCTGATAGCGGGCATTTTGTTTTATTTAAAGGCATTTCTATATTTCTATGGAAAAAATAATTTTAAAAGCATGTGAAATAAAAACTCATAAAATGTGTGCTATGTTATGATATAGGTTTGTAATATTTACTAGGGCGCCCAGTGTGGGTCCTGCGATCCTAGAGTTCATTTACAAAAAAAAAGGTAACCCGCTCTGGGGTAGGCTGCCAAAACAATTAAAATCGCGTAACCACCACTAGTCGGTTACCGATTGTAGCACCTCTCAAAGGGGAGATAGGACTTGTAGTACCTTGTTGTCTTTGCTCGGCAGATACTATCAATGTAGAATTTGAGATATAAGATGCAATAGCCGGACTGAGCACCGACTTGAAACAGGAAATTAGTGCAATAATGAATATCTTATTCTTCGGCTTAAGAAGAACCCATCGCATTTGAAATAATTTACTCTGTGCCCACATATTTTACGCTAGCCAAGAAATCGGCTATTGGGGTAGTGCTTATGACTTGAACGATAAAACAGGATTGTGACCGAGAGTGAAGTCGCTTTATGATTCAGCTCCTTGTACTGGCTGCAATGCAAGTTTCGTTAAAGGTACTGTCACCCCACCCGGTCGGAGGTGTTCGCAACCTGGCTAGGTTGATTTGGGTTAACCCGGCTAGTCCGGAGACAGGCCGTGGGGCGCCACTCGCTCACCCAGATTTCCAAACCAGGTATGCTACGCGACTCTGGTAGCTAGGCTGGCAGAATGCGTGGCCTCTCAACTTCCTTCTCAAGAATTATCTTCCAAGATTGATTAGATACAAACCGATACAATTTTCCCGATTCTGCTAGGCGGATTATACTTACCAGCTCTTGGCAGTCCTCGAACGTTCCTCCTACCCTTTCGACGGTGCTGGTAATTTGTAACAATTCCGACCACAGTACCGTCGCTCGCGGAAATTAATGGATTCCCAAACTATTCTCCACCTGAATAACGACTATCTAGGGCCCCTCAAGATGGGAAAACACCTAAATTGACTTTTGATCACACCAGATGCATGTCTATCTATCCACTGACAATTTAATTCCTTCAAGATCTAGTAATTCATTGAATCATTCCAGAAAGACCCAGTTTTATTATTGCCCCATGAATTTTGTGTGTTAAACTATTGTGCAGGCTTTTATGGTGGACAAATATGATGATTTACGTAAAACATTGGAAAGTTTTCATTAAGCTCACGATTTCATAATGGACTTTTCATATAGTGTTTCTGAAACCACAATAAAAATAATTTCTTTGAGAAAATTTCACTTTGTTTTTTATTTGTGGTCTGAAATTGTTAGACTATTAGCCATGCTCTGGTAAATGAAAAGATTCAAATACTAGAAGCTTCACACATACTCACAACAAAAACCAGTTTTAAAGTTGAAAATTTAATTCATTCGTTAGGAGTCAACACTTTCTTTACGCTCTGTTTATCAACAGAAGGTAAAGGCAGTTGATTTCTACTTCCAGGAACTTCCAGGAAAAAAATGATATACGAACTACTGTCAAGTGTCCATGGAATGTGCGTCCTAAATTCAAATGACAGAACTAAGCTCATGATTTATACATTCAAAAAATCGGAGCTTGAAACTGCCATATGATTTACTCTACAACCTTTAGGTTGTCTCTTTTGGCATATTCAAGTCGTAAGCCCTGTTAGTCTCTCCCTCCTTTTTACGAACTAGGCCTTGAGGTAAGAAAAAATAAAAGGAAGAAAACTTTTTTGAATATGCTGGAAAGTTTGACAGACGGTAACTGAATGAGAAAACACCTTTTACTGTTAAACACTCTGTGTATGTGTAAGAAACTAGAATAATAGTCATCGTGACGGTTCAAGTTTAGGACGCGAGTAAGAATGACGATATTATGTCCACATTTTTGCACACCGACTCCTGTGTGGGTATGCTTGAACAAAAGCGGTAGCTATTCGTTTGTTTCATTGAATTTCCCACACGTGCTGCGAAAAACACTGTCGGTGACACATATCGGATCGTCCTTGAAGGTAGTTTCGGAGAACGATTTTAGTGCTGCGAATGTAAATTTCCCTTGTGTCCTCTTTGGAGAATTAGGCCAGGCAGAACAGCAGCCGTTGGAATACTGGGACTATCTACTGTCACTGCTCGTTTAAATGCATGGATGCTAAGTGAAATGTGATTTATTGTCCTCTTTCACAACGAATAAGGAGGAGAACTTTCGTAGGGAATCCACTCTGCCGGATTAGAATAAAGTCCTGAAACCGACGCCAAACTACTACCATAAAACCCGCACCACCCTAAGATAACACATAGTCGTAAAAGTTAAAACTGACTACAGATATCGCGGAATTTGTGCCTTTTTCGGAGTGTCGGTCTTGGAAACAGCAAACTGCTTTAATCTCAGTTCAAAAGTTGAAGCAAATTTTCTGTTGTTTTCTTCGTCGAATTTTTCCCAGCTATCATGTTCTTGTGTTGTTACTTTCGTTTCTGGATAATATCAGAACGGTCTAGCGATGACTTTCTGCTGCAATCGCATGCAGACGCTTCGTCATGGAGTAGGCATACAGGAAAGTTGGTATGTGTGGATTATGCATATGTATACATACATACGTTCCTTGCATGCATTGAGAGCTCTCTCGGAAAATATTTCTCCTAGCATGGTTCTGTGGAAGTTTAAGAATGTGAAAAATAGCGGTTAAGACATTTTACCTTCTTAGCTCTTTACAGGGAGGCTGAGAAATGCAATAAGTTTTGTGAAGTTTTTTTTTTTTAAGAAAATTGGGTTGAGATAAAAGTGCAACTTGAAATAAAATTTTGCAGGTAAACTCCTCAAATGGAATAACAAGTAGCTGTGATGTATGTATGTATGTATCTGTTGAGAAGAGGTTCACTTATCGCTACACTGAAGAATCGGAAATTAGATAATAAAAAATGCTACGAAAATGTAAAATTGCATGATCCTGAATATTTGTTCGAATGCTCAAAGTTTTAGCAACTGATTTCGCCTCCAAGTCTTAAGTGCTACATTGATAGCATAATTCATAGCCACAGTGCGCCGACCCACGCGCGCTTGTACGCAGCCGTACAAAACGCGATTGCAGGCTCGGCTCCTTGCGATACAAGATATTTTTGCAAATAGATCAATGGAAAGTAGATATGTTTCGCATAGTGAGTGGGCGCACGTGCAAGCTGCACTCAGCAGTTCGATTTCAAACAAGTTCGAGGTGAAACGTAATTAATAATTGAAACCACGTTTTTCGCTGCGCCCACTCAGCTAAGAAATGAACGATTGTTGATGATACACCTTATGACCGACCAAACACAGCAAAGCCGTATGTACTGGATCGAGATTCCAAAGTGTACGTTGGTAAATTAATTTCCATGGCATGAATCAAAAGACGACTCAGACTTCCTTTCGTGTTCTTGGCTCCGTTTGCGGTGGCCGGATTTGCTTTGTGTACACAAAATGCCCATTGTTCCGAGATCCAAGCCAAAAAGCAAACAAGTTCGTGTAGTAGTGGATTCAATAGACGAAAACCGCAGCAACGTTGTGCGGTATGAGGCAAATATACACAAATCGCATCCGTAAAGATGTTGACAAAGTTTTTTTCCGGTCCCAAGAAATTAATAGAGAGAAGTCTATTTGGATATTCGGACGCTTCCGGTGATATGCAGTTTTAGCATGTTTGAATGAGCATACATCGGAATAGTGGAAGCGTCAGTGATAAGAATTACATGTTAAGACATTTATACGAGCAATATGTGCAAAGGTTGTTCTGCGGTGTAGGTATCCATATCTTGTTTTTGATTTCACATGTGATAGGATTGGGAAAAACACCTGACCCCGGCACTAAAAGATATATAAAAGATTGCTACAAAAAATATATATTGAAAATAGGATACTTACGAATGTTCCGTGCTTTGAATACAGAGATTTTTTATGATTCAGGACAAGGACATGTATTTTGAGAGTAGATTGTTTCTATATCAGTCCTAAATCGCGAGGAAAAATAAAGTTCTGTTTTTTGAGGTCTATTATAGAGGTAAGTATTTTGTTTTATTGAAAAAATAGCTGAAAATGGTTGTTATCAGCTCTTGATTTTTATTTATTAAGTTAGTTTTATTTTATTCACGTGCGTAACTAGTTTTAATGCAGTAATTGGATTTCACATATTTGTAAACTTTTTTCTGAATATTATTGAATACTGTCACTCTTGGAGCAAACGACTGGACCTGGTGCTTCGGATCCAATTTGTCAAACTATCTTGTTACTCAAGTAGTTAACTCTAGTAACTCGCCCAATGACGTCAAGCGGATGCAAGCTCAGATGTCTTAACCGTATTTCGTACGATAGTTAGCTTTGGAAGACACTAGGGCTATACATTTCTCTTAAAGCGAATAGTATGAATTGTTTCTGTAGAAATTAGAGTATTTCACTGTGGATTTGAAAGGATAAGCGTACCGCTAAAAACGTGCTTGGGTATGTGCATTATTGCACATACAAGCGTTTCAAGGAGAGGCCGTATGGATGAATTACGCAATGACAAAGCCTAGAAGCTATGAAATTCATTTACACAGCGTTTCACAATGCCAAAATAATTGTTTGTACGGGAAATGATTTTGCCATATTGTGAGGAGAAGTGGAGTCTTTGATCCCAGATAATGCCGAGATCAATAACTTTATCAATTAGAGTGAATTAATCGTCCCCAAGAAAGTATGTGTTATGTATTGTTGTTTTTATGTGAGAAAAACCTATAACCTGGCACTAGTCAATATTAAGGAATAGCTTGTTAACAGTATACCTTTAGGTGGGCGAGTCCAGTTTTGTCAGGAGAACTGATACATCCATAGTTGAACGTTGTACAAAGCGCGGACGATGTTTAATAACTGAATGGAGTAGCCGCTTCAAATTCCCTAATTCGTGTGCACTGGACTTGAACGTCAGAATTTTCATATTCAGTAGTGTGCTTGAAGCGAAGAAGACATGATCGAGAGCTTGTGATTTGGTATAATAAATACCTTATCTTTATTACAGTTAGGCCATAGACTTTACCACTATATGAGGAATTGATTGTCAATAAATTAGCTAATATATTTCAGTGAGCCATACCAATCGGCAAGTATAAATTTAAAACATTGGTTTCTTTGCAAGCGCCTTAGCAATTGGCTACGCTATTGGCTACGCAATGGGCTACGCAATTTGAAAGTCAAGGAATTCGACTCACGCGAAATGACTTGAATGACTTGAGGGTCACTTCAGGTAAACCACTCAAATCGAAAATTATCTGGCGTCATAGCGGCAGTCCATTCATCACGGTACAAACAAGGATATTTTGCGAGGAACTTTGGCAAAACCAAACAAAACACACAAAGAAATCCAATTTTCATTGCAAGTCGAAAATAACAAAATGCGATTGTTTCTGATTTTGATAAACATTAGAAAGGATGGCCTGTTGTGCTCAACGTCTACCGAAAACCTACGCACAAGCAGAGAATACACGTCCGCCTATTGATATTCTTACAAAATGCTACCCTTAAATTCTATGACTCGCAGACTCTTAACTGCGCCAATGTTGCCCTGATTCGCATAAACGTTCTATATAAATTTTTGTCATTTTTTATAACAAAGCAAATAATAAAATATGATCGAAAGCAAGCACAAAGGCTAGTGATTTAATCAGGAAAAAAATAAAGTACAGACGCATCGTGGCATAGAATCAAAAATGTTTATTGACACTGTTATTTGATGCGTGAATTGCCAAAACGTCCTTGGTAGGCTACCTAGCTGGAGCTCATTATTTCTCCATGGGATAAGTAATAACGGCGAGTGAGTCCCCGCAAAAGGTATAAAGAAACAAGGCCCGTCTGAACAGTTGACGTCACGTAAGAGCTGAATCGAACCAAGGCCAGAGAGCATAAGACAGCGGAGCAGCTTGAATTAAGCAGATTCTAAAGAAGAAATTTGAAATAAAATCTACGTACGTGTATATCTGATCTATATATCTGAATTTATTTACACGGCAAACGATGTGGAATTGGAAAAATAATTTTAAGAATAATAAACCTACAACAAACACGCTGCACTGTATCATTTCAAATTCGTCGTAAGGTAATCCGACTTGATAGTTGTATTCGAGCATGCTACGGCCACGAGAAAGAACAGATGAAAGAGAGTTACCTTATGTTAGCAAAAAAGGGCAGCAGACCGAAGAAATGAGAAGCTTTGTCAGCTATGTGTCCAAATTGTTTATCAAATATAACTTTAGAGATAAAACTCACAACAAGGCATTTAAAGTTATCAACAGCTGTGAATAAGAAAATATTAGTCGAGACATTTTATACGAACAAAATATCGAATGCCATATAAACATGTAATTAAATTAAGAGAGTTCTATGAACACCAGCACTGAGAACCCAAATATCATTTTTTAACTGGGGAGATCGAGTAATTCAACCTTTCCTACTATCCGTATTTGACTTACCAGATGGATTTTTTTTCCTAGTATTTGATTTGGTTCAGCTTAGCCTGATGATGTCCATCCTTTTAATCTGATCTGCTCATGAAAAATTTCGAAATTTCATACCAGTGAGTGGAATCAAGCAATTCATACATTTTATGAAAGTTTTCTCTCTTTTTGCTCTCACTCAGTCTCCCCTCTCTTCTTTATTTGACAGGATCTAAAATATAGCACTTTACGCTCATAGACGTCCACGGCTTTAGTAATAGTAGCTAGGTTTCACTTTCATGCACAAAAACAGGTTTATTCAATGTTTGATAGATCTGAAGGTTACTGTTTCTGAGAATCTGTGTTTTGTTAACTCTAGTAGTAGATGATACAGTCTCTAATGATGTGATTGGCAGAGAGTTTACTGTTTTTTAATGAGCTACTTAGGATGCTCAGTAGAGCGAAACTTCGAAAAATTTTGCAGGAAAGTATATTTCTTTTTTGTTCAAACATGTAAGTTGTTCACCTGATCATAGCTTTGAAAATAGTAAAACAGATAAAATGTAAATTATATCTTTGTATATAAATTCTACAATTTCAGAGCATGCCTGCTAATATTCAGGAGTCTCATTTTTCGCGATACTTTCCATTTCAACTGACCATCTTAAGCTACTGGAGGCTTTTATGTTTTGGCGAACTTTGGGCTAAGAGGTGATTGAAAATACAGCCCTCAACTGCTTTCAATACCAACTAAATTGGCTGTAGTAACCACGATTCATTGTGCTTTGAAATTGGACGTTATTCACAGCGTTTAAGGGCAGTTTACTGACACTAAATTCCAACGAGCTGTATAATTTTTGTTTCACGATTGTTTGTGACAATTTCACTGAATTTCATTCTAAATTTGCAATCTTAAAGTTCATCATTACAATAAGTTCTTTTGAGTTAGACACACCAAGTAAAACAAATAATTTTTTGAACTCGAAACAAATTACTCCAAACACATAATGGACTTCAATTCGTTTTTGCTCTGCGCACATTGTTTGTTGAAGTATACTAAAGTTTTTTTTACATAACAAAATTATAACAAAAACAACATTATAACAAAATATTTGATGCACAATATTTCAAAAATTAACAAACTAAATTCAGTTTTTCGATCACGGACACTAATCATTGGACTTAGATGTTCTACTTAGAATGATGGAAAATGATAGCTGAGCCCGTTTTCATGTTTTTGGAGCTTTTTTTTACCTGGAGGCAGAAAATTATCTGCAAAGTGTCGAAAAATAAATACACAAATTCACTTTTACTTATCATTGTTTCCTGCTACAAAACCGAACCTCACAATCTGACTTTTCATAGCATGGCATTCAATCAACTCTGCCAGTTGACGTTACCGACATGCTTTTCCGATAGGAGGAACCACCGCAGAAAATGTTGTGGTGTGTAACGTGTGGTAACGTGTCGATAATCATTAAATCTGTTTGCTTAGCCAACCTGCACTATTACGCCAATTTGGGTTTATTGAAAATAGCATTAAGGATCTGCAATGTTTCAATTCGGAATGGTATGTTGCGACGTGTCGGTATCGGCATGACCTGCCGACATTCGATTATGACCCGAGTATTAGTACCCAAGCATTAGAACTTTCTCCAGACAAACCTTGAAGCCTTCAAAGCGTGTCCTAGAAAACTACGCCGTCGTCGTCATTTGATTTAGGGTCGAAGGCGTTCACCCGAATTTGCTTGGTTTCACTTTGTGGCCCACATAATTGAGTTATTCATGACGTCAAGGATGGAACAAATGCGACCGTAATGCGTATCCAATGCTAATGATTTCAAAACCATTGCTCTCTTGAAAAACTCCAGTTGAAAGTTTTCTTAAAGATAGCTGAAAAACTTTAAAGTTGGGCTATGTCTATTTGTGACATAAACCATCTGAGCGATTGTAAAAATCTCTTATTGATCAAATCTGAATATAATACACGTGACAAAAGTCTAGTCAGTTGAAATGCTCCACGAAATAATCTGCAAACGCAGATAGGCGATTTAAAAACAGGATAAAGCGAACAGTATAGAATATCGTCATAGCCGCAAAGGTTCCTCTTCAAACATCATAAAAAATTATTTAAGAGCCTATTTCGCTCTCTGCCTTTAAGTAAACTGCGTAGGCTGTAACCTTGAATAATTCCAGTCGTTTGCTTGAGTATGATTGGACTGGATTATAATGCTTCAGCGAAGGATAGAGAGTGAGTGTTAGTTTCTGACTACCTTTTGAAAGTCAACTGACTGGCTTGGGACTCATTCAATGCATATCTGAACTGTAGCGAGAACGATTATTTTCCAAATTCAAACGTTATTCAGTAAATTTATTGGAGAGCAGATTGTAATCAGGGTAGTAGTGAGATGCTATCTCGAATGCGATAGAGTAACGTGCTTGTTAAAAAGGTATTTAAATAATGACCGAAGATAAGTATCCTCTTGGAGGTTAATGACTACCTATGTCCGTTGAATGGGATCAAAATTTTAAATAATTGATACTGCTTCAGATACGGAAGGGTTCTTTGCCTGGTTCTTACCGGTTTTCGTAAAATAGAGAATAAGGTAATGTTGCGAATATCTTGAATGAAAATTTGTTTAGTTTAGAGATATATTAGATGATTCCGGAGTATACTGCAATCAGTTTGATGGAGACGTGGAATGATGAGCGTATGTTTGAATGAGCATATTTTGCTTGTATGTGACACTTAAAATAATTAGGTCATTAGGGAATGGAAACTTATCAAACGATGTGTTAGCAAAAGAGACATGTTTATTTTTCAGGTTGTGAAATATTGTATCTAATTTTCTGCGCTGTTTAGCAAAAACAATGGTAAGAAAATGCTGATATCGTTCAGTTTTGTTAGAGAAACAGCAAATGTTTCTGGAAAATTCTGTCAGAATATAGAGAACAATTAATTTGAATCGTTTCGTCAGCATGATTTTTCAAAAAGTGTGGAACGAGTTCAAATGATGATAAATTTCTTGAATTTTGTTTGCATTTTTATTGGAACTTGCTTGTGAAGGTTGTCTATAATAGCACGATGGATTAGTTTTGGAACGAAGACTAGATAAATTTGGTCGCTCAAAAGCTAATAACTAGTGTGAACAGTATGACTAATTTTAGTATAACTATTTTTCCAGCTCTTCATCAAAGTTACTACTGTATAGATGTGTTGATAAATAGATTATAAGCTAATTGATATTTTCAATCAAATAAATTGTATCGATACTAATTAAGTTCAACCCTGCATATGTTATTTCCATAAATTTATAAATTGATGATTGATAAAATTGATGAGTAAGTTTATTCACACTAGCAGAAATAAAATTGAAAATGTGCATATTGTAGAGTCAGCAATTTGAGGTGAATACACTTGCTTGTACTTTGGTCTATGCAGAAAACAATAATTGCATTTTGAACATGTACTTTTACCAACTAAGCAATAATTACTGATCGAAATTTAGTACTTAAGCAATGAACAGCTTTGGGTCATGCTCTTTCAATCAATAAAGCTGCGATTATTCAGGTAAACTGTTGTTTTATTGATGTTACTATAATTTTAGGATTATAGTAATTTACGTCAATTAATTTTAGGATTAATTGAACAAGATGTGTTTGTGAATAGCTAGACACTGGTATCTAAGAATAATTTCGAAGAAACTATTTCTCGAATCACTTTTCTCAATAAAATGGTGTTGAAAAAAGGTATTCTTGCGTTGATAAAAAATATTCTTGCGTAATCATGGAGTCTTCTGAAAAATTTTCTTTATTTTACAGGGGAAAAGTCAAATAATATATATATTTTCAAAGTTTTTCTTTTTGCACAAGAACGGCAGTTCTGCACTAGATAATTTATATTTTGACCACCTGAAATTCATGTTCACGAGAATTCACGACCGGATCATCAGTTCGAATCGAAATTAATTACCCTAATTTTTAAATCGTTACTTGTGGTAGCTGAAAATTTTCACCCATAGAACGGCAAACGTAGGTATTAGCAATGAGTTTTAGGATATATCAATTCTGAAATTGCAGTTACAGCTGCTGCCGATAGGTTTGTCTTAGCTTTCAACACTCTTTAACGCTGTTTCCAAGACCACATATGAAACATTTTTTAGACGAACCTTATATCTTCAATCAAGTTCAAACCAAGCTAATGTTTACAAAATAATTCCAAAAAGATTGTTTTTGATTGTTGTGAAAAAAGCGAATACTAAGAATACTAAGTTTATCAAAAAAGCTGTAATATCCAGCGTCACCAAAAAATAAAATTATTTCAACATTATTATCATTTCGGTAGACGACTGACTTTCATCGATTGGATTGACACTAGAATATCAAAGATTTCACAGTTTTGCGTTCTAAAAGTTTAGATATCGTATTACGATTGTGTTTTAGCATTTATACAATATTTCCAGGTTAGTGATCAATTCTAAAACAGTATGAAAAGGAGCTCAGCCATCGCTATATGAAATTGAAGTTGGAGCTTAAAAAGTGTATTTGCGAATGCAAACTACTTAATTCAAATGGATGAATCAAAGAGCATGAACAGTGGAAAAATACTAAAATAAGAGTATTTTAAATATTTTTTGGACTTAAAGTAACCACACACTAACTTGAATATTACACTCAACCTATATTTCGTCTATTCTTCAGACATTTTGCTCCACATTTTTATAATACCAACATCTTCACATCTCAAAACCAGCTATGCCTCGCATAAACGAACCGCATGACCAAGAAAAAAAATCTGAGAAAAACCTCACAGTGAAAGCCCTTGACAATAAGGTCCTTCCAGGTTAAAATGTGCGAGAAGCCATTTGCCTGAGCATGCTGCCACTTTAAGGCCCACATAAGAAAAGCTATATGAGTCGCGACGAAAACAAAGCAACGAAAACGTACCTTGACGCAAAGAACAAAGGCTGTGTGCTTTAGTAAGATGCTTTACAAGTAACCGCAAACTAAGGAATATGTTTTGTGTTAGTATCCCCAGACAAGAGAGGGACGAGTAGGAAGCCCTGTGCTCGGTGGTTGATTAAGCCTATCTACGTGTATGCAACAAGCTTAATTAATATCTTGACTTTAAGGTTGTTGTTTTTTTCTGCTCTTTAAAACTGAAATTATAGAGGAAGGGAAGGCAGAAGGTCAGGGTCGAGCTGGATTCACAAAGGAAGTTTTTACATTAATAGTATATACGTTTCTAATGTTTGTGTGATGTTGCTTTAGTCAGATCAAGTGAAATGGCTTTGAAGTGAACGTATGGAAATAAAACAAAGGTAAATTTATCAAAGGAAACCTTTGTTTACAGACAGTTGGAAAATGATTTGGTGATCTGTCAGAATTTATATTATGTTATGTAACTAGGACCAGGTTCTCAAGAGTGAAAGCAACTACATATACGAGCATGTCGAATGAAATTAACAATAAATTGAAAGCGTTCAATATTCTATCAACTTTTTTATGTGACAGGTCTCATATCGAGAGTTTGATATGCTTATCTACATTTCAAGTGTAGGCAAGAGCAAGATGTAATTAGTCTCTTTTTCATAATACGAAACTAATGCAATATTAGTTCTTTTTCTAAAGCTTTCGCTTTTCGGCACTAGTTTCCTTTGGATAGCGGGTGTCACAGTGCACAAAAGGTATTCATAATCAGTTTTAAATTTACTTTAAACAAGTCCATTTTCAAAATGTTGTGCCTAATTTGATTTTAATAGCATATTGACTTTTGTCGCACATCTTTGGCAAGCACTTTTTAGATGTCATATTTTTAATCCCACATTTTTGGAGTCAACATCTGAAATATTTTTTTTAGTTTTTTGATTGATTGAAGAAGATTTTTATTTCATTTTAGTTGTACATTCTTAACCTAGCTTAAAGTATAATTAGCAATAATAATTTTAAGTCTAGCGGCTATACTATTTTGGCCTGCTGGCTCTTATGGTTTTTTTTATATAAATATTTTTTCCTTAAACACTTTTTATCTTACACACTAATAATACTATCCAGCTTGTACAGTACTGGGATTACCTGGGCAATACTTGACTTAAACATTTTTTTTAGTTAGTTTTTGAAACCAAGCATTTTGAATTAAATACCAACTGTTCGTTTACAAGCTTAATATATTTCAATATTTTTAAACTTGCATGTTTTTATTTCCAAAGAACCTGACATACGTATTCATATATTCGTAAGTATTCATACGGTAGCAGGTTAAAACATCAGCATTTTCATTGCTAACAGCCGAAGATAACAAATGCCGATGAGCCAGCCATCTATTTTTAGGCGCTACCCAAAAGCCAAGTTATTCCACTGGCTTTTGTGTTATCCATTTTTCACGACTTTTTTATGTTGTTCTATTCTGCATTTTCGTGCGGCACTACGTAACGGCATACATATTCAGAGGTACGTAAAAATCGATAAGCCGAACCTTGTGTGGTATATGTATGTATGTATGTATCTAGCCAAAATCGACATGGCTCGCCGTGAGGTTGAGCGTGATATGTTCCGGAACGTCCTTCGGTAATGTGAAAATGCTTACACACGCAGCGAACACAACGGAAAATGTCACCGGCTATGGTAATGGCGAAACAAAATTTTTCCGAAACGCATTCTCTGCTGGAATAGTGGTACTCTGAAAAATAGTGAGCACATTCAAATGTCCATTCCGTTTTTTCGTTACTTCTTAGATTGCGAGAATTTCGAAGAGGAAACTTCCTGACTTCTTTGTGCTCGATGGCAGAATTGGAGCAGTATCCATTCGGTCCTGGAATGCAAAATCTAGCAGAAACTTCATACACAGAGCGATTTATTCGCTAAACGTGGAATATTTTATCGCACGAAAAGTAGAGCATTCGATAGGTGGCATGCATGCTGTGAAATCGTAATAGCGCATTTCGGGCACTGCCTAGAAATACACCAACGAGTCGTTACCGTCAGCGTAGGAACAGCTATTTCATCTTGAAGCAAAAAGCAGTTTACAAATCATTCATTCATTGCTTCGAAATTTCTAAACTAAAATTGAAATCTGTTATTCGCTTGGAACCGGCGCTGTGGTGGCACGTAGGCTTGCGTGCTTACATGTATTGGATAACTCAGCCTGTCCGCGACTTAACATTTGCGTAGAATGTTTAAACAGATTACACGGCTTTTCATTTGAGAAAACGCTTATGACTTAAAACAGACAAACAACCCAAAAGCTCCACTTAAGGGATGATATTTGCGTTTATTAAGAAATCAGCTCAGGCATTTTTTCAACTTTCTGGAAATATTCCACTATAATAGGCGAGATTAGCAATTTTCAATTTTATATAAAAGATTGTTGCATTATCATGCCAAGAGCTCTGTAGTATAATTTTCATCGCGAAAAATGCATAAAACTCACGAGGGTACTCAAATTATCCACTGTCTTTCATTTCAACTAGCAGCACCAAAGAATGAACCCATTGTAGCGTCTTGCTTGGTAAGGTAGCCCTTCTGTTTAGACAGCATTTTCCACCAGCTTTGCCTTCTTCTCTCGTTTTCATTCAAAGCGAAAAACAAGCTTCGCTACCTATTCGTAGTTCCTCCCATAGGAATCATCCGAAAACCACATTTCGTTCAAGCTTCTTCGGTTACATCTAGCAGCACGTACCACTATTTCTTCTTGGATCCGCTTCGCATATGACCTGCCCGGTATCTTGGCTTGTACCGAAATCCTGCACAGTTGCTGCAGGATTTTCCACGGCTGAATTCTTTGTTTTTATTTCTCCATTTCCTTCGTTATCATAATCTTTTAGCGTGAATCTACACTTTAAATAGGGACACGCGGGAGTGGCAAGGATTAACCGTTCAATTTTTCCGTTACAGGATTTGAGCAGCACCACGGAATGGAATGCGAGCTTAACTTTCGATTTAATATTCACAGACTTTCTGTTTTATTTCGCTCTCCCGGGGTGATGGAGACGGGGCATGAAAGGCCACGGAAAGAATAAACGGAAAAAGTTGAAGTTCATATATGGTGCTGAGTTGGCGTTGTAGATGATTGGCTCGGTGCAGAATTCTTTAACTTTGGAAAGACGACGTTGGCAGCGACGATGATGGGCACGAAACGAACGGGCAAATTCAAAACCAGAGTGGCAAGAAGTGGGTACATAAGAAGATGACAAAAGAAAGAAACTTTGGATGTTGGCTTCTTAGAAGTCATACTCGAAGAGCTAAAATGGTGTGGTAAAGACGATGACGCGAAAAAGTCGAAGAAGCTGGAAAAGTTTTTATTCGAATGTGAGAATTGAAAACTTTTTAATCCTTTGACTATTTGCAAATTTATTTGTTTTTCCTCGGCACGCTTTGAACTGCGAAATTCAATGTGGTAATTGGCTTAGCTGCAATTTAATAATACATTTTTCGTAAATTTTCGGGGTCTATTTTCAAAATATTTGCATTTGAAGAGAACTTATGATAAATATGGTAAATCAAGTCGGGTTTCTGTTGATGTGTTTGTAAGTGATACATTGAAACTGTTATGTATATTTGATTACAATACTGATCATTCTAATAATGATTATAATACGGAACGTAAAATTTTAATTACTGTATGATGAGCGCTCCTTGGCTTTGAAGCCATAAGATTGTTGTCTTTGTCTTTAACAATATTTCTTACTAGAATGATATCAACTAGCAAACAATCATAGTTTTATGTAGAAAAACAAGAAAATAGCTAAATTAAATTCATGACAAACGATGCACTCCCTCAAAAGTATCTGAAGTAATCCTCGAATCACAAATAATATCAAACTAATAATATCAAACGTAAAGGAACTCTTAACATGTACTATGAGAACCTGACATTCGTGACTTGACGACTAAGGTGAGTGCGTTTTATCTTTTTGCATCTTTGGCTTCTGACCAAATCATTCGCTTTATTGAGACTTGGCTCACTGTCGATATATACCTATGGTAATGAGCTGTTTTCTTTTCACACTGCTTTTCGTCATGAGCGTAATCGATTGTCAATGGTAAAAGATGACGGTGGAGGTATTCTAGATTCTACTCACAGCTCTCTTCCGGTTTCATTCTGCAGTTATTTCTGTTGAGTGTATTGTAGTTAGTGCCATTATTACTCCTTTCGAAAATTTGATTGTCCCACTGTATAAGTTGCATATAATTCGGTTATGAGCAATCTTTGGCGGAACCTACTAGCAACCTCCTTAGTCGTTTTTCCTTTATTTTCCTTCTAATACGTGGTGACTTTCATTTACCTAGAGTCGTTTGGAAGTCCACTTTCTCTTCGATCCTTTCATCAAACACTGTTGACTTAGTAACTACTTCTTGTTTGCTTGTTTGTTCCACATCTTAAATTAATTCTGTTCACAATAGCAACCATAAAATGCTAGAGGCTGTCTTTTCGAACATACCCTCCCGCAATATCTCCCTACAAGCTGCCTCCATGTCTTTTGACGTGCACTATCCGCCACTTTCCATCACTGAAATTTGCCTTAAACCCTCAGATTTTAAATATTATGGCCAATAAAATCAACTTGATGAATTGACACTCTTTTTATCTAAGTAAAAGCATTGTTGTGAGCTTAATCACTTCGTAAATTATAAATCTGATGGTAGTGGCGTGCTTTTTGATGTGTTTAGGACTCTCAACAGAAAACTTCGCTCTGGTTTTATCTCGAGTCCACCTGTTGAACGGTTGAGGCTGAATTGTTTTTGTTCTCATTTAATTCCAATTGTTCCCATGGTCTAGTGCCATACCCATTTTTTCGTGAAAAATGTTGCGTCTTCGCTTTGTATTCCTTTGTCAATCTTATTCGATGTCAGTTTCTGTGCTGGCAAATTTCCGTCTTCCGGAAAGCTTTCAAGCATTATTTCCATTTTAAAGTCCGATGAACGTTACCTTGCTTCTAACTACCGACCTATGTCGATTCTTTCTTGCTTTTCAAAAATTTAGGAACGCCTCGTTTTGAATCGTATCTATGACGCCCTCAACTTTGCAGTCCAGCAACATGGCTTTGTAAAAGGGCGCTGCACTTCTACGAACTTTGTTTCGTTTTCACATGTAGTTGCGTCTGCAATTGACAGCAAAAATCAAGTTTATGTCATTTATACTGATTTGACCAAAGTTTTTGACACCATAAATCATGTGCTGCTTCAAACTAAAACATTATAACATCTGTGAAATTTTGTTTTGCTGGATCTTCACTTTTTTTACTAATCGCACCTGCGTACTCTCCCTCTTTGGCTTGTCGTCTTCACATATGGCCTGATTAGCCTTACGTTGTTATTGACGGTCCTGCATTGTGTTTGAAGTATCTTATGCTAATTACTTATCTTACTTTGCCCTATTTTGCTTTACTTAGCTTTACTATATTTAGTTCTTATTTTGGTTAATTTTATGTACTTACATATATTTACTTATTTACTTTTTATTTTTTATTATTTCATTGTATCCAATCTTTAATTGGACAGTTTGCCTGTTGAGTTGTATGCGCACCAAATAAAAATGTACTCCAGCCAATTGACCAGCAAATATTCCTCGGTTCTGGCCAGATGTGGCATCCGAACTTAAGGATAAAAAGCAGCTTTTACCAAGTACAGACCATCCGGTACTCATAATGACTTTTTATAATTCTCAAGGAAAGGCTCCGCAGCCAAAGTTATCACTGGACAAACCAACCCATTTCGCCAGCATACAATCATCATAAAGAATCTGATCTTCTTTCCATTCCTTCATAAATTCTCATCGTTTCTCTGATTCAATGTTCTGTTGCCTATAGTCCTAATGGGGTTTTTGAGCTTTTCGCAAACTATTTTTCTTCATTCTTTTCAGTAATCTTTAGTCACACCCTATATTCCTTTACTTGCTAGTTCTTCAACTTTATCTGCCATCAAAACCGATCACTTAAAAATTGCTTCCATACTCAATTCACTAAGAATGAATATTCCGATGTTATCCAGAATTTGCTAGCAAAGTCAATATCCTCGTCGCTGTGTATTTCTTTGTCCATTATTTTTAACCTTGTTTCTCCTCTGGGTTCTTCACGTTTCAATGGCAGTTTGTTTATGTGTATATTACCGATTTAGAAATTTGACGATCCAGGCCACATTTATAGCTGTATGCTAATTTAAAAAGTGTCGTAATTGTTATTGTCTGCTCCATAGAAAATTAATTGGATTAGATTATGTTAAAGATGGCGTAAACTGCTTCTATGGTACGTTTTTCTTATTCAGGCTATCACTTTTAATCGATGAAAAATGCATGAGGATAGAGAACAGTAATAGATAGCTGTAGAATTGTTTTCAATCGATCTCGTAACTACTGTTCGCTTTCCACTCCAGTTCACTTTGATAACAGCACTTTCGCAAACTACAAATGAAAATCTCGATACCTCCTCTCGGCTCGATACAAACACAAATACTTATTGATTAGGTGTAGAATGTGAATTTATCTGATGAAAAGAGTAATTACAATTGCCCATTCATTCATATAAAGCTAATGGATTTTCGTCTTTCGAAAACAATTCCAATCTAAAATTCTATTTTTGATGAGAAACTAAACGATGCCGAAATAAAATATTCATTATCCTTTCAGCAATAGGCTGGGCACATATCTCCATAGCGTGTGTACACAATCGTTCAGTATTTTTATTGCTCTAACTTTTCCCATAATTCCTATCGGCGATATGTATATTGTTTTTTCTGCTGCCATTCCCTTATTGCCGTCTCGCTTCGGAGCAAACAAAGCTGCACTACATTCATCGAATTCGATAGATAACAATATTTGGGAAATCGTAGTTTTTCTGCAAAGCATTTTAATTCACAGCAAAAGTGGCTCTGTGCAGCAGGGGATCGGTTTGTTAGTTGGCCGGCGATTGGATCAGAGGGCCTGGGAAAGGACGAAAGCAAAAGGGCGAGTTCCGATATTGAAAACATAAATTTCAATCGTAGGTAATAAAACTGTTAAGCGCCATTGAAACATTATCAGATAGCTTTAGGCGTGATTGAAATAAATAGAGACCTGAAAGTCCTTAAGAGCGAACCGAATACAAACAACAAAAACCTCAATCGAATATGGCTGTTCGGCCAGAAAACACCACCATGGTCATTTGCTACCATCAGTTTTGTCTATTTACAGTACACTTCTTGCCGCTTTGTGGGTAATTCATATGATGATGGTATCCAGGCACATGCTTGATGCTTTCAGACAAGAGTGTGTCGGTCGTTTTGTCATTTTGTGGTGATGATAGCAATTGCTGATTAGAGCCTTGAAATACTGATTATAATTTTTAAAAATGACATTTTGTCCTATGTAAAGTTGTGCAATAATGCAAACACTACTCACTTTCATTTTGGCTTCCAATAGCTAGCTGTTTCAATAGTGACCCTTTTCAATAATGTTCAGTATGCCAGACCCACAGGATTTCAGAAATCTGATATGGCTATTGAAAAATACCAAGACTACTCTTTTACTAAAGTTCATGATAGATCCACATCTGATTTCACACTCCTTTTCGCAATAGTAATAGTTAACAAAAATATCTGTTGATATTGCTCTCTGCCAGACAATCTTCATCTACGATTTTATATCTCGTTTCCGCATTCTGTGGGAGTTTTTGTGATCAGCTTGCGGCGATACTTATATTGCCTCTTTTCGTTCTACTCTGCTCATCATAGACGGCCAGTATTGATATTTGCCGGAAATGGGGAATGCTTCCATAATGTGTCTTATGAGAGGCTCATATTCGATTCATTTAACGTCCTACACGTTTCAGGTTATGTTCGTATCCATTCTCACAAAAGTAATGTTCCCAGAACGATTGCTGTATATTACATTGTCCATGAGGTGAGACATGACGGAACTGTTGCCCGCAGACTGGCAGACGAGTATACATTATGGATTTCTTATGTTGTGAAGACGAACGATGGATGGAACACCATTTTAAGGGAATGAGAAAAGATGGTAGTATAATTTCGTGGGTTCAAAAAGCACATGCAGCAAACGATTGGCGGCAATAAGGACTCATAACATTCATAGGAAGATAATTGACTTCGCTTAGGAATTCAATCGTAGAATAAGTTTGTGCATTTTAGAAAATATTTGATGCAATTCATTCAAAGCGAAATTGTTAGGACAAAAATTAATTCTGAAAAATTAGCACGAATAACCATAACAGGTAAATTCACAAATAATGTTTTTATTTACCCGAGCTAGACACAACAAATTAGTGCACAAAAAGAAACCTCTAGTGACCTGATATCAAGATTTCAAAGGATTAAGCACTCCTGGTACCCAAATCTATTTCTACATCAATGACTGTTTATGCTTTCATCATTTTCAGTTCTAGACCACATCTAGTTTTCGCGGCGAAATTCTGCTATCTGCCCCGGTTGGAATAAATTGCAGGTGCTTAGCTCGAAGCCAACATGAAATCTGTGCGGTTGAAAAAGAGAAAAATGACGCACAGGTGGTTGTTAAGTGGTTCCACAAGGATAACATATCTTCAGGTCGGTCGCTTGCTCGCTCGCTCTCACCGAACATTACAGTTTCAGTCTGTTTTCATGCATGATACGCAGCATATTAGCCACTGAGTGGAACAGGATATAAGCCAGAATGATGGCGGCCAGGGCTGATGATAAATGGCAAGTACTGAACGAAATATGTCTCGCAATTGTGTTCAGTTCTGTTTCGACGAAAAAAATACATACTTAGCTTTGATAGTGCGATAAATGGCGGCAATTTCGACAACACATGGTTTCAAGGTTATACGGCGAAAAATCGAAACGTTATTGAGGAATACATACATATGATGGAAACATATTTCGATAGAATGCCTGGGAAATTTTGATTAGTTTATGAAGAAAATGTGGTGTATGTCGAAAGAATGCCTTTTTCCATCAGCTATATGAAGGCTACTAAACATCTTGTGTAAGTTCGGACACTTTTCAAATTCTACATCTACTTTTCAAGTTTGTATGTAGGGTGATTGCACTCATTTTTGGAAAGAAATCGTACTTGAGTTTGAGTTTATTGTTCCTTTTTTTAGGAAAAGTGGATTGCATTCTGGCATGTTTATTATATGGACGAGTTATAATAGGTCTGTTCCTGTACTTTCAGCAACTGAATTTTACTGAATTTTCCTGAATCATGTGGTGGGGAATTTCATGAAAAGTACGGGAACGCTCTCATTGTATTTCCTGAAAATTGACAACCGAAAGTGTCAGTTTTCGGTTTTTGGGAGAGCAATAGTGATTATAAAGCTATCCTTAGCGGTAATAAATTATCGCCACAAAAATATTCGACCTTCATAGCAACATTACGCAAAACATATGTTGCTTGCCGCGCACATTTGAAAATATTTACTCCGTTTGACACTTTAGAAGTATTTTTCAGTAGCTCAGACCCTACTGAAATTTCATCGTACTTACTGAAAGAGGGGAAATTTACAGTTTTCAGTAAAACGGAGTACGGGAACAGCTTCATTGCAATTAATCGCGATTAATCGCAATTAATCGTAGTACGGGAACAGACCTAATATGTTTTTCGATTTGAGAGAACTGATGTTAGGTCGAACAAATAAGCAATTAGCAGCCAATCTACAAAAAGCTCTGTCCTTTCGTTCAGTGTCTGTCGGTCTATTAAACTTCTACTGTGTGAATTTCGATAAAATCGTTTAAAGCTTGTTTGAGGCTATGAAGCAAACAACTTTTATTTTACCTAGTGAATTTTCAAATTGGCATCACAGGCACACATTTAAAGCCAATGTTTTATATGAATTTCAATTAGATCTTATTCAATTGGAAAATTTTTATTGATTATTGTACAAATAAATTTCGGGTGAGTTTCGGAAAATAGATAAAAGATAAGAGATAATTTGATAACGATGAAGAATTAAAAAAAATTAGATTTGATTTTGTAGACATAGGATTAGATTCTAAAAGGCGAAAGCTAAATAGGAATAATTTTTCAGGACACTCGTCAATTTGAAAATTGTCATTTCACACGCCTGCCGTAGCTACTATACTTTAAACAAATTGTAATGATCTGCGCATTCTGTTGCAAGTTATCGCAATTCGATAAATTTGTTTGTCATTACTTTTTGGCACTTTTTGCTCACGGGGTGTTGGTATACGATGTATAGAATGCACTTAGTCTCGTTTCCGTGATGATATCTCCTTTAACGATTTTAAAAGTTCGCGATTATATAACTGGACAGTATTTTTGGCGTTCGAATTTCGAGTGAAGAGCTCAAAATTGGTGTACAAAATAGCGCTTGGAGTAGCAACTCAAAACATGAATCTTCACTCGATGTTTATCAGGGCGCTGGTTGACACTTGTAAAGCCTGCTCAACCACGCTGAATTCAATAGTACTCACCATTTAATGGGGGGGAATTCCGCGCAAAAGTAACTATGTTTATGTATCCCTTTCTCAGCTCCAGCTCAATATTTTTTTCTCTATTTTTTTATTGGGCTTGTACATAGTCAACTGGTCAAGCAACTCTACAGTAAACAATAATAATAAAAACTAAAATATAGCCAAAAAAAGAAAATAATTTTGAATTACTTTTAATGTTTTTACATTTTGCAATTTACTTATGTCTTTGAACAAATCTAGTTATGCCACTGCTCAGCTTTTATTTAGAATTATAGTCCATTTATTTGAAAACACAGAAAAGATTCATCTAGATTTTCAAACCATTCCTGAGAAAAAGACACATGTTTTTAATGTAGTTTTTGAGGTTTTGCCATAAGCCAAATATTTCAATTCAAAGACCGAAATGCATCAAGTGAAACTCGTAATGCAACAAGCAAGGCAAAGAAAACTTTAGCACAATAGAGCTGCTAGAAACACTAATAATCGATGAACAGTAGAGGAATAGTGCAGATTTTGAGTGCATATTCTATCACACACATTACAGCCAAACTGTTTCGAGGTCCTTGTTCCACTTTGATTTCAAATATGCATTGAAACTCATAGAGGGAAAAGGTTTCCAGGGCTACCACTTGCATGCATTTCTAAATTTAGGAAAGCCAAACACTTGCACATATATTTATTTTTGGTTGTTTATCTTTCAAAACTATGAAAGCTGCATCTCCTGTAACATAAATGAAGAAAATACTCAGTGCTTGCAACACTTTGCCAGCACCGCAACTAAAAGTCTACCACATTTGCTTCACGTCAAAATAACCCAACCTTAAAAATTACATTTTCATCGGATGACTTCATCGAAAGTTACAGAGATAGAAAGAAATTTTGCTATCCAAAAAATTTATAGAACTTTGGAAATTTAAACACTGGTTACTTAGTTTCATTGTAGATGTTCGCCCCATGATTACTTAATGCTAGCATTTATTGATACGCAAATAACAAAACCGACAAAATGGTCCCAGCACCAAAACCAAAAATTTCTCACGACTGCTTCACATTGAAGCCAACCTACACTGCAAATTTCGTTTTGATCTGATGAATGCATTGGAAATTATAAGGATACAAAGAAATTATAAGGATACAAAGAAGTTTTCGAATTTTTTAAATCCAAATATTTGTTGTTTATTGTCACTAAAAGATCATTAACATTTGAAAATTTAACGGTAATATTGTTTAGTAAAGAAAGGACGAAAATATACAAAAGCAACCATAACTGACAACCCTCTCGCAATTTTTCAACGAACCTAGTTTTAAACCAAATTTCGAACGACTTTGGCTTTAATTAAGGTTTTTTCTTAGTGTTTTTCAAGATAGTACCACTGATACAGGGCTGCCCATATTTTAAAATCGCTTCTTTCAGACCTGGTCCTATTTAAGATCAATGCATTTTTTTTCATGCTAAAAATACAGGTAAATTGGGGAAAGGTTACCGTTCTTGTCAATTTCAAAAGTTGGCTATTTAGACAAAGCATAAAATCTATCTATGAAATAAAATCGATGTATGTAATAAGTGAAAATTTTCCAAAAGGTTTGATGATTGGAAGGTTGTTTTTACATTCAGTGTTTGCCGTAGCTGCAGGGTTACCAGGTTGTTCATAAAAAGCTACGTGCATCCACAGTTAAATAATTGATATACATCCTCTAAGTTTCAAATCAACGCATTATAAACCTTTAAAATCCAAAAAACTGGTTAAGTTAATTTAATTTAATTTTAAAACATTAATTTAAGGTTGTAGCTGGTTTTAATTTTGGCTGTTTATATAAACAAGCTATCGAACGAAACTTTCAGTTCACTAAATCAGTGTTTTATTACTAATTGGTTTAAGCAAAAATGAATTCCCTATCTCCCTTCAATTATACATTATAAACACTCTATTTAAAAATTAACCATTTTATTTATAAATCCTTGAATGGTTTGGTTTCGCAGGTTAAGCTGCTTCTTCGACAGAGAATCATTAACGTTGAATACGGCCACTAAAATTTTTATAATTAGACCAAAAGGCTCGCTTTAACAGTATGTCTTGCTGACCCATAAGTGATTTTGAGAAATTAATACTATATGCGGCCCACGTTGGGCGCTAGTTAAAATTTAATATGTTTTCTCGATAAATTTAATGGTTGGGTGGTAATTAAAATTTACTGAAATCCTTTAGTTTTATGTGCTACTTTAAGAATTAAAAACGGACTGAACTTAAAATCTAGCAATGGCGAAAAGACGTAGAATCAGGATTTTAACTATACAATACATTTCAAAAATTTACGAAATCTAGGCTGCACTTGTAGGTGAGCTATGAACAGTTTACATGCTAGCAGAATGTTTTTGTCATCATTATAATGCCATCCATTTACATCAAGCATCCATATTCTAAATGTTTTTTATTTGCAGAGATTCAAACAAGATTGATTCGAGTTAAACTATGTAACAGATTGTAAGATTATTTAATAATATATTAAATTTTCAGAAAGATTATGTTTTAGAAATGTAAGTGGTCTTTTAAACTATTATTTGTAGGTTTTTAAGTATTTTTTAGGCTGATTTTGTTCTGAGTCGCTTGACGTGTAGCTTAGAATAAGATCTTTATGTCACAGAATCATCACTTTTGACTGAAAAGTGCAACTTCCTAACCATCTTTTCTCACCCAATATTTGCTTCGTTGCAATTCGTCCAAAAACGGTCTATATTTGGTTTTTTTTTGTGCGTCAAAACAAGATTCTGCAGCCTCCAACATCCAAGCACATCAAAATTTTCGAAACGAAATAAAAAAAAAGCTTGGATTGACTGAGTAGACAACCAAAATCTACAAGGAATCCGCAACTGTCCTTCTATCCATATATATATCATTTCATTTTGACACACATCAACATTTTAATGCAGGCTAAATTTTAAATAGAGAAATATATTATTTTTATATGTCAATTGAATACATTATTTTAAACCGAATAGACGTGTTATTTTTATTTCTAAAAGAACATTAGTTCGAAGATATCATTTCCAAAACTTCATTCCTTGAGTGTAGCTGGAGCAGTAATCTGCTTTAGTTACTGTAAGTTTGAATAAAATTGGTTCAGAATAACTTACATTAAGTAATAAAATCAATCTTTCTAGGACCGTTATTAGGTGCATATATTTCATGAAAAAAAAAATGTTTACAGCCAGTAGAATATGAATCAAAACTTCATTTCTCACTTTCTCTTTTTTTCAAAAGCATTTCAATGAGCTATAACAACATTCGATAAAAAAATAAACTAGATAACTTCCGTTACACAACAGTAGGTAGTCTCTTTAACTTTCTTACCTTTATCGAAATTAACCCCCAATCAATTTTCTTATCATAAATGAAATTCCATTCTGATTTCCAATCGGCTATCCCATGAACTTTGAAATATTCATGAACCTTAATCAATTCGTGACGATAGACTGTTGTAAGCCTTCCGCTCCTATTTTAAGTGAAATGTTGATCGTCAAGAGCATATGGTAGCTACTCACCTCAGGCCAAGCAGCGGCCATATATCAAGCCACCACGGACGGAAGACAGAACCAGTATCGCATCCACAACAACGTAACTGAATGTTATTTACAGTCGAGCATTAGTTTTATTGGATGAAAAGTTCTGGCAAACTTAGAATAACCATGACAATGACTGATAACGAATTCCATCCGTCCCAAAAGCAAGAATCCGGCACACACATTTGTCTCGTTTCTTCTATTGCTGTGTTGTGGTGATGAGTCCTCGCAGACGTTATTGGGGCTGCTTACCCGGCCAGATTGGGTCGGTGGTACTAAGACAAAACTGCTGCTCGAGTGTGTAGGTACAATAAAATTTTAAAAGATAGGGGTGGTTTTTGCAAAGTGACGAACATGAAAGAGATAGGATAATAGAAGGCAAGATTCACAGAACGGCGGGTGGCTCTTGTTAGATTGAACGAACGGAGGCAGGGAGCTACCGACTAGATAAGTAAAAGGATAATACGTCTAATACTAGCGGAGATAAGAGCAGGCAGCAAGAAAATACATTGAAGACCACTGGGAAAACAAAACCATTTGGGAGGTTACAGCCTTAAACCGAAAGGGTAAATGTTTTAAACTTTGTCGAAATATTGTTTGGCGTTTCGATTGAAAGAGTTACGTTGTGTCGTGTTTGTATGAACAACATCAGAAAGGTTTTCCCAGAACCAGTTTGTACTTTGGTATGAAGAAATTGAGCATTTCGGCTGGCGTATGTGGTTGTTTTAGATGAGTATTGAAATTCTTCCGAACTGGACATTCATTTGAATAGAAACAAATGGAAAGGATGTTTATTGAATGAAATTGTTCTACTGACTAATTTTCGGGAAAATGTAATAGAGGGTGTGTTTGATAAAGTCGGGTTGATGTGTCATGAAAAGTAACTGACCAAATATATAAATATGGTGACCACTTTCATACGCTTATAAGTAAAAAAAACTAGCTTCACGGTAGAAATATGTATATTTTTATTTGTATGATAAACCTTTCAGGTAAGAATGCGAACCTGTGCATGGAAAACATAGATTGATACCCACGCTACACCTTGAACAGCTAACCCATCGTCATACATCACACGGTATTTTTCCATTATTAGATACTTTTCCTTAAATCAAATCTAATCTATATCATATGTCCGTGAGCTATTGAGTATCAATGATGAAGCGTTCATTTGCTTAAGTGTATTCGCTTATCGCAGTTAATAATATAAACACAATATCAAATTATGTTCCATTAATATCTTGATTATCAATATTGTCAACGAAATATATTTTCATTATTGCACGTAGTTGATATTAAGGACAAACAATGTCGAGAATACATGGGGATTTAGTGTGAATTTAATAAATTAAGATGTGGAAATAGACTATTAGTTTGTAGAAAAATATGCACCATACATATTATGAACTTATTCCCAACGATCATGTTTTACTCATAAAGGTTGATCGTGGTTCCCTTCTTGTCTATAAATCAGCATAGACAACGTATATCGGCTCTAAAGCCTTCCCAGGCAGAGAATATTTGATGCGAGAATATGAATCGTTTGCTGATTAATAATAATTTACGGATAATAATGCTAAGTCTTACGGTCTTCTTAATATCCTCAGAGTAAAAAAAGTTTGGCGGTGATTCATGTCCTGGATCTAGGTTTGCTCAGATTCTGGTGCTTTGGTTCAACTTCAAATTTTGCGCCATACCATATTTCACCTAGCTTGTTTACTGCTAGCTTGAACAAGCTCATAGGTCGCTGACCCTAACAGACAGTCAGTTTGGCATATCAGCATGGCACTTTGGTGAAAATCACGGATTTCTTTCAAACAAGTCCAGAAATACACTTTATGGATATTCCATTAAACGGTTAGTTATTCCAGTTTCAAAAGTCTTGCTTTTTTTGGTTCTTGCTGTTTTAGCTGTCTAGTCACTGCTTGCCGGTTTTGAGCAGTTTGCTTAGGAAATTGAGCCACTAAATCAATTTTTGTATTTCGTCTATGTAATGTGTTTTTTGCCTTGCTGCCTATTATTGTATTTATAAGGGGGATAGTCTTAAATTTCCTAAGCATCCCGTAGGCGTTCCTCCATATTCTTTATACTCGAGCAGTGCTGGTGGTGTTCCTAATACCTCAAGTACATACATGCAGCAGGTACCTGAGTCGACTACATTGCCGTTATACGGTTATTTCGAGCGATACAATCGGGGCTCTTTCTCTCAGCTCTCAGTTTCGTTGCCTTTGCACTGAGTGAGCCTGAAACAGAGATGAAAAGGAGTTGATACAGGTCCATTGAGCAGGCCTAGAATCCACTTCTCCAGAGTTCATCTGTCCAATAACGACAGAGCAGGGTCTTTGACAATTATTCCTTAGATAACAGTGGAACGGGCCTTCTAACCACTTCTAATACAACATTAGGGAACTTCGCCGTGAAATTAGTCGACTCTGTGAAATAAGACAAGTTTTGATGTTTCACGTGTAGATTTGTTTTTTTTTTTGAAAACATCGATGATGTTCCAACTTAAGTCTGTTACCTTAGCCTAAATGCGTAGTCACCGGAATGATCCCATGGTTATTCATGCAGAGCAGAATTTAATGTTTGTAGATCATTTTCTGAGAGCCGCCACAGTTTTGTTAGGGTTAATATTAAACTTAACTCTCGCTACTACGCTTCAAAAGGACTAAGTTTACAATATCAGAATTACCAGATGCCTGCGAAAATTCAAACCCTGATCAGATAATAGTCCATAGAAGAAAGCTAGGTCATGCCAGTGATTTTTTTTAGAGATGACGCATAAGCAACTACATAATATGCAAATTATGTAGATGTTTGACTGAAGAAAACAAATAATAACAACGAGCCTATAAGTATTATTTGAGTGGCTTTGAGATTTTGATAGCATTTATCTAATCAAATAAGTTGATTTAGCTATTTCAAACGAAAGAAAAAATGGCATTTGAAAATAAACACATTAAATCATAAATGCTTACTATTCGAACAGCATAAAATCACGTCCATCGCAGCATAGCCTGCACTTCGAGAATCAAATTAATAAAGTGTACTCCTTCCGCATGCTTCGAGCAAGAAAACAAAGTCGTGACATTCATTCTAACAAACACGGAGCTATCCTCATCAGCATGCCTTCATGTTAACTAGTCGGAATTATCTACACAAATTCGTCAACAAAAAGCTACGACCATGTATATTAGAATTAAATGCGGTAGCTTTCAAATCCAACGATTATAATAATACACGTCCATTTGAATGGCTTATCGGAAAGACAATTGCGTGTTTACTACCTCACGTCAATACTTGATCGACTATATCGGATAGTTGCGTGACGATAACATGAATCATTTCCCGTACACAAGTTATTATGTCTGTCTTCCCTGCCGGCAAAGTAGTTTTATTCTAAAATCATTCAGGACAGCAAAGTACTGCACGGGGTAGATTTACTAAGGTTTTATCGAAAGGGATGAAAATAGGCTAGTTTACAGAAATACACAAGCAGGAATAACATGTGGAAACGAATTGAGTATGATTGCCCAATTACGTTTTTATGACCAAGAGATGGAGTTTACGAAAGTGTGTCACGACCTTCTTTCGAACGGAGCTGCAGTTTGTGAATTATTACAAGTATGGGTGTGTTAGTTTAAGTTTGATTACATTTTTACGAGGGGAGGTCCATACATATGTCTTGAGCTTCTTTCATAAAAAACATAAAAGCAAACAATTATTTCTTATTTTCATTTTTATTTCCCTATGTTAACACACTTTTTACATCTGTTTTAACCAACAATATCGTGTCTTGCAAAAAATACTATCTGCTCGGTGGATAGATAAATATTGCACCATAAATATAGCACCATAAATATAGCACTATAAACATTCCGCACAAAAAAAAAAGATAGCTACATCTTGAAACAAAAATAAAACAGAAACATATTTAGAAACATTTTTAAACGATGCGTTTCATCAAAATTCAAAATTTTGTAAATTCTTGTTTCAAATTATCGGTTGAATGAAACTTGTGCTAAGATGCGTATTGAACTGATATCTAAGTAAGTATGGAAAAATAAGTACTCGTGAGCACTTACAGGCTGACCTTAAGACCTCCATATCATCTTTTCTAAAAGTTACGTTTTTTTCCCTTAGATATGACTTTATGATGATGCAGGTAATGCTTATGGTTATGGAAAAAAATAAAATAAATCTACCACATCAGAAACATTCTCGCAGGTGCTTATAGGTTTGATTGGACGACAAAATGATCTGAATTCTCAAGAAAAAACAACCGAAATGTAGTTTGAGACATATTCCTGAGACATATTACGTCTGACCATGCTTTTTTGTTGTACTTCTAATCAAAAATTCATCAAGATAAGTTTCAGACAGTTACTTTTACTCAAATACATATCCATTGAAATACTAGAACCTCGTCTGATATAAACTTACTCAAAGGCACATTTATCCTTTCGTACAGTGTATCACAACGTGTGGTTCTCTATTTTTATACTTTTCGTTCAAATCATAAACTACTTTCCGAAATACTCAATTCCTTTATAAAATATCTCCGCTACACTTTCACATTTCATATGCATCTCTACGTGTTGTGAGAAAATAGAAAATGGAAAACTATATCCTCGAAGGCCATCAGCTACAGCATGGTGGCTGCTGTAAAATATTAAGAGAGTACAGGAAACGAATCGGATACAACTTGGTTCGGGAAAGAGAGGCACAAAGATGAGGTGCGATCTCCATCACTACTTGCATCGATTCGAATAACAGAGCTGGTGTGTATAATAGAATGCTGTATCTATAGGTGCAAACTCATCATATACATATTTTGGGTTGAAGCTGCAGCGGAAAAATGGATTCTGTCGTAAACCAATGCTAAACTTAAACTAAAAAAACTTTATCATTTTTCCATTCGTTTCGTTGACAGTTTTATTACATGCAAAAATATTCTTCCTGTTGTGGTAGTAGCACATGTGAAGGTAAAAGTCGAGCAAAATTTTCTAATTTACATCTTTCGTTTGATGTCAAGTGTATGATACAAATCCAACAAATTGAATTCAGTACATATGTTTTGTATGAATTCAGTACATATGTTTTGTATCAAATGTACGAATGTCACTCAAACAATATTAATAAAAAAATAGAAATAGTTTATTTCAGAATACAAGTGATGAAAAACGGGTGATAAAAATGATATCGAAGACTTAAAAAGTACTCAAATACTATTAAATACCTCCACATAAAAATGTCTTGACGTAAGTATAATCCACTGAGCAGCTTTCTTAAGCTTGCCATTTTGAGTAAAACTGTTAGTGAAAAAAACTATATTTTGCTAATATTTGATTTAAAAACTTTGTAAAATTTTAAGTAAAGAACTCATGAACTCAACTCAATAAGTAGTATGCCTAAACGAAAGAGATAAAACAAGATATGAAATTTCAACCTTGTCATTATTTATATGGTAACGATTCGCAGCATGTAACATCGACTGTTTGCCAAAGAGATAACTAACCAAAGAGACTGTTTGCCAAAAAGATGACGAAGTAGTGATAAGCTCAACTTTTTTGAAACAGTCTTTACCGCTCTCTGCCAGCAAAAACATAGTCTGCAACTGCCTAAAAATTATTTGAGTTTGCAAATACAAGCAATGAAACCACCAGAAATAATTATCGAGGCTATTTGCGATTAACTTACTCCTATTATCAACCCTCTTGTGAACCTTCAATCAATCTCCATATCCTGGTTTCTGACCTCTTTTGTGAAACAGAAATAGAATACCAAATTAACTCGGTCCATACGAAATTTAAAAAAAACTTTCTACTTGGTTGACCATCAAATTGTAGTACATAAATTTTATAGCTTTCGTAATTGGCAAATTAGTTTACTCTAGTTTTATTTTCACGGCATAAAAATGCCAATATAACTTTTCTAGAAGAGTTTTTCCGTTTTCTATAGTGCTTTATGATTGAAGACGCGAACTTAGTTCACAGCCAAATGCAGTGAAAACCGAACAACAGTTGTTGCAGTAGAGCATTTTGCGGGCAGAAGACAGATGGAAGCTGTTCAATATCCAATTTAACAAGTGAACATTGTGATCGAACCGATGCTGGTAGCAGTACTGAGCTAACCGATTTTTCAGGTGATCATTTTTGGGCAATTTGAATTTACTGAGAGCAGTAAAATATTCGATTTTTCAGGTGAAAATTCCTAACAAAACTGAAGCCTAAAGCAGTGCCGAAATATAATGAGTTCTCACCGTGAGTTCAGTGGGAAAAGTCTTGCGCAACAGAAGCGTTACCAACACTAATGTTTGATGAACAGTAGAGGAATATTGCAGACTTTGAGTCCATATTTTACTACATGTGCTCCAACCTGTTTCTAAGGCAATGTACCGCTTTGATCTCACCAATTTATTTAAACTAATAGAGTGAAAAGGTTTCCAGGGTTGCTACTTTTATGAATTTCAAATTTAGGAAAGTCAAACACATGTTTCTTATGTTCATTATCGCTTGGCTATCTTACAAAACTTTGAAAATAGCATCTTCTGGAACACAAATGAATATTATACTCAGTGTTCGCAGCACTTTACCAGCACTGCACAACTGCAAAACTACCACAAATGCTTCTTGTTTTCATCCAATGACTTCATCGAAAGTTACAGTGATAGAAAGGTGTTTGGGGCTACCATCCGAAAAATTTCAAGAACTTAGCAAATTTAAACATTGGCTACTTATTTTCATTGTGATCATAACCATTTGAAAATTTTATGATAAAACCGCTCACTAAAGAGATGGAAAAAATACAAAAATAATCATCGCTGGCAACCCTATCATGGTTTTTCAACCAGATTCCTTCTGAATATTGCCTACAATAAGTGTAATTTTTCAAATGAATTTCGTTTCGATTGCATGACTGCACTAGAAATTATAAGGCAAAAAGCTTTATTTTTCTTAGCGAATTTTCTAAATTAAAGACACTTTAATTACCATAGCTGGCAGCTCCAACCCAGTTTTTCAACCAAATTTCTACTAATTTTCACTGAATCAGAGTTCATAGGGCAAAAACCAGTTCTTTTTTTGGTAATTTTTCAAGATGACCACTAGCACAGATTGGCCCACATTTCGAAATCGCTTCTACCAGACCTGATCCTATTTTTCAGGAGATTCGATGATTTGAAAGTTTTCACTTTCAATGCCTGCCGTAACTGCAGGGTTGCAAACATGCGCAAAAAAGCAACGCTAATTCAAATCCGGAAGGAAGCCAGAAGTGAATTATCAGGTTTCCTTTTTACGGCTCAGCGCAGGCTCTTTCACTGTGCGTGGATCTGCACAGCGCTCACAAAATGAGTTTAGTGAATCGAATTCCTCTTGCCAGTTTCAGGCTCAAAATTTGGAAGAACGAGTGGTGCCCCGACCTTCCTTAGTGAACCAGTCTGAACACTAGGATTCAATTTCCCTGAACCAGGAGAGTAGCAGTATGATACCTTGTTTGGGAAATATTTGAATAAATATATCAGTAATTATACAGTATGAATTAATTTTTAACTAATGGTGCAGAAAGAGCAATTTCATTACTTTCTACACTTAGATCTTGTACCAAAAAAAAATTTCACTAGCATAAGGCTCCCTTGAAAGATTTCTAGTTATTGTAAATATATTTACTCGAAATAACTGTAACACATATTTATTTGAACATTTTTTTTGTTGCTAGCTGTATGATACACATCTATTGAAAATAACTTACAGTTAAGGTGGATCCTATAAGCGCTTCAGTTTTTTGCAGAAGAGCGATTAATCACAACCACCGGTAATTCAATGAAGAAAAGAAAATATGTTGTACAACTTGAATTTGCTGGAAAAGCAGGATGCTAGAAATATTCCCCCCACAATATTTTTTTTGAGTTTGTGAGTTATTTAAAGATTAGTGTTACTTGTATGCGAACCAAACAATATATTGCGCATGAAAATCCAGAAAAATCGTATTTCCTCTTTCTTTTGAAATACTTTCGATCTGATGCAACTAATCAAAAATCGTATTTTTCAATGTATTTGCCACAAATTGTCAAGAATTCAGGTTTATTGTATGAAAATGCCAGATAAATATGTAAATGAAAATATCTGTCTCATAAACGAGTAATAATTACCAAAGAGATTCTTCTTGACACCAGCAAAAGGCGCCAATGCACTAATTTCGCATAATCATACAAAATTGGCTTTGCTTCATATTCTCAACTCTATGATTTATAATTTAATAACATGCGCACGGCATAGATTATTGTTCGCACTATATGCGTATGCCAATCGTCTGTTAATCTTCACTCACTCACTCACATCGAGCTCTACTTATCGTCGATCTGTGGGCTCATTATAGTCACCACATCCTCAGTTATTCATGAATTGAAGATTTCGCATTAAGGACTCGTGTGGGATCTGATTATATGGATGAGTGTCTGCATATGTGACGAGCAATGCCAGGGACATGTGATAGCTGAGGCCGTTCTGCAGGATGAAGCTGTGCGTGGTCGATGCCAATGCTAGTGATTGCATGAGGGATTGCGAAGACTCCCTGGTTTTATGACAATTTTGCTGTTTTATCTAGTCCCCAGCAATAGTCTGATATAATGTCGGGAACTGTGTATGAATCTGCTTTAAATTAATTTATATTCCATGCACACTATATCTCCACAAGGACCACTGTGCTTGTATCTCTATTGAAAGCTACTATTTAGGTATAAGAGTGGTAGATCATTGCTCCAAGGCAAGAACGTGATATCGTGGAACATGAATCAGGACGTTTTGAGGAAAGTAATTTCGCCGGTAATACTTGAAATCAGCAGCATGCTGTTGATTAAACCAGACGTAATATTCCTCTGCTACAATCACTCATCTTGAAGGTATGTGATAAAATCTGTAAGGACGTTTTGCGTATTTTTTTATTGAGACGTGTTGATTCAATCTTGGAAAAAAACTCTACCGCATAGGAATCGCGACAAAAAGTAATTTTTAAAAAAGTGAAGGAATTGTTTAGGTTTGAAATGCATGTTCTACCAATTGTACTTTTTATTGCAACCTACGGGTAACAAAGATCTTGCATGATTGCATTGAGAGTCATAGACAAGCAAGTAAATTCGTGTTATTTATTTTGAACATTAGAGGAACGATGATAAAAAATTGCATTCCCTTTTAAGTTCAATAAATTGAAGCGAATTTTACTAACATAATATGCGAAATTGTTTGTAATCCATTATGCGTGTGCAAAATTAATTAAAAAAATGTTCATTCGTGCTTAAAAATATAAAATAGTATAAAATACGGCTTTTTTTAATCCTTTTCTTTCCGACCTTTCTAAAATTGAATTTGTCACCAAGCTCCACAAAAAAGGAAGTAGAGCCCAATCTGCTGATATGAGCCTTTATTTAGGTATGTTGCTTACCCAGCGGTAAATAGCACGATGGGTGTTGATTGCGTGGAGCCTTTCAATAATGACAGTTGTATGGACATTTTTGAAGGTGAATTCAATATCTAGAAAGGCTCTCAAAACGAGTTCTTTGGAATGGAGTACCTTTTCTATTTTGAGTATTAACCTATGGAAAGCCATTTCAACGGATTTGTCTTTCATGCACGCATTTCGGGCTCTCGATAGAGCTTGAGATCCAGGTCTTTGTTTGACATGGAGGGCTAGTAATCATTCGAAAACTTTGATGAGGAATTAAGTCAGGCTAATTGGCTTATAGTCCTTCGGATACGCATGATTGACTTAATCTGCCTTGGGTATAAATACAACCTTAGCGGTTCTCCAGACTAAAGGTATGTGACTTAACAGTAGGCAAAATTTATAAATCTATGTACGCTAGCAAGAGGTGAGCATATATGTTAATGAGCAGATTCTTTTATCTCCACCGTGAGGTGTATACGGCACTTGAACCGTATTGAATTAATGAGTTTGAACAATATATGTCTTTTGTAGCGTAACCGGTAGAATTCCATGCGGATCTGTGGACTTGAACTGCTGAAGGTGTCGATTACCCAGACTAGCCTCTGCTTGGTGACAGCTTCGCCAATGCCTTCGATTTCATTCAGGCTGGACGCCTGGTCACCAGTGAAAGGGGTGAGGTCATCCAGACAGACTGAGAAGCGAGCATGTACGAGGATCTTCAACGTTTCCGTGCTGTTGCCCTCCCTATCCAGCTTACATACCAGGCTAGGCGTGACAGGGCGTTTGACTAGCAGATTTCTGAGTCTCGCCGTTTCACAGGTGGCTTCAATCCTACCGCACAGCTTATTCCAGGAGCTCCAGCATTCATTATTTCCGGTTTATAGAGCCTAATGACGTCCTTGTATATTATTTGTGCATGAACTTGGGTAGATTACAAATAATTTTGCGAACCTAGTTCTAAGCATAAAGATATTTGCACATTGAATGTTACTGTAATATCCGTTTCTCTGATATTTTCGGTAAATTTTGTGCTACCATTTTACATCATACTTGGTGTATTTTTTGCCATTACTTTAGTTTATGGTACGTTTCACCACTATGAATTAAACGAAAACATAATGTGCAAGTAGAATTGCACACCGTTAAGTCGATAAAAAAGGGAATAGCTTCCATTTATTTTATACAAGCTAGTTCCCGGCTATATATAATCCGTAATTGATTATGGTTTCGCTATACATAATCAGTATATTATTTATAAAATTGGGTTGAATCAAATAATAAAAATTTCTCCGGAAATCTCTAAAATTCAGTTTGGCATTCCTATTCTTTTATCAAGCTTTCCAACGTCCAAAAGTCAGTAGCTGCTGGGAACTGTTGGACTACTATCACTATTTCTACATCGTGTCCATTTACTCAGTTTTTTGTTATAGAAAATATGACAATCCCGATTGATTATAAACACAAGGCATAATCGCTATTTTGTCGATCAAAAACGTTTATCTTTACAATAAAATTGGCTCAGAAAAAGCAAAAGTATAAACTATCGTCTAATGTACTATGCACGCCAAATCCAATCGTATAAAAACTCCTGTACCAAATACCACTTTATGACAAACAACATGCAACTTATTCACAAATATTGTCGACATTTTCGAACTATCAACTCATCATGGGCAAAAAGAGTCAACAGAAATCGCATAAACTTATTCGCAATCAGGTACAGGAGCAGTATGGCAGAAAAAGAGCAGACAATAGCGGGCGATGTGCAATTTCATAAACCACATTTTAAAAAGCACATTTACCACAAATGAATTTAATTTCACAGAACCAACACAAATGTGATGTTGATAGTGTGGGAGCACACTACTTTCCCAAGGTGCTCTCAAAAAGAGTTTCAAATTGCGAAATTCCATTAAATCATGAAAAGTTTCCCCGGCCAAGCAGTGGAAACGAAGCTTAGCTGAGACCCATTTGCGACACGTGCTCGGTGTGGGGACAAGTACTCATTCGTACGCTGGCTCCTTGTTCGCTACAGTATTCGATCGTGCATACACACACATATGCATGTGAAATTTCAACAATTTACAAGCCTTGCTCCTATCAACATACATACATACATTCTGAGCTAGTTCATATGAAAACAAGAAATATCAAGGATATGAAATTAGTTTTGAAAATTTTCGACATCACGCAAAGTGGCACTTTGTCAGTTTGAAATGCTTTTCGCTTTACTATTGCAAAGTCCCGAACATAACTAAATGGTACGTGTGTATGTCGCCCTATTGTCGCCTTCCGTAAAAAGGCACTTTCTGTCTTAGCGTCATCCAATGCAACTATTGTTTAGGTTAAATCAATTTCGAACACTTACGTGAGTTCGTTTTCTACAAGTGCATTATGGTTAAATGAATAGTACTGTCGGTTTTGTCAAAGATGTACTTTAACGTATGCACAGACTTTCCGTTGTACTATAGGACGTGCTGATTTCAAACGAATCAGAAACAATCATAAAAGGGCAGATGCCAGGAACTACGAGTATCATTTATATTGTTATTTAGAAGTAATCCTTGCGATGTGGTAATAATGCTTTTCTTCGCCTGCCGTGAACGGTTATTACCTGAAGTTGGTTTTGTACTTGCATGCTTCTTCTGGAGGAAAATGTTACTTTGCGCTCAATTAATGCTTCTTGAAACAGGTGAGCATTCGTTATTCTTGAATTCATTGTTCTTAGTCTGAACGCGTTTCGCGTGCGACAATCGTGGTATGATAGCATGGGGGTGGTTATCTTGTGTGTTAAAGAGTTTTAGTACTCTTTCTTGTATATTCTTGTTTCGTTTGTAGTCTTTTGTTGCACGTGCCTTAAGTGTCTAAGGATCAAACGTAGGATATTTTTCATCTGTATATCAGGCTCATAGGGCAGAATAATGTGTTCCGTATAGCAAAGTGTTTGTTATGACGTTGGCTTTTTGTGTTTATAATTTTTTCAATTAATAACCAAATAATAACCACAGTAGTTTTTTCTGTAAACATTGAACTAATTAAGCTACTTAGCAGCAGATATGTGGACATGTGGGTGGTGGACAAAGAAAGATAAGACATAACAAACAAAAATTATAATTTACTAAAGAATACCGTCGAATGAAAAACGATTAGCAACAACAAAACTAATAAATTTTATTTTTGACCCTCATTTCATTTTGCTGCTTCGCACAAAAATTCAGTAGGTTTTTTCAAGCATCCGGCATCACATGTCCTCTACTCTTAAATTAAAACCCAGTTTATAAATTTTTTTAAAACCCAATATATAAATGTGTGGGCTGATAAATGATTTCATCAGTCAAGCATTGGCGGCTGGAACTGCTGCCGAGAGGCTATAAGTCACAATCAAACTGCTGGCAACCCTTTCCAAGTAAAGTGGTTGAGATGGCCACATCCAAAAGCGCTTCGCTCATCTCGATGGCTCAAAAAGCGGCTGTTCAACGTTTAATTGATGTGTATGGTACGGATTCAGTACTTATAACGTCATAATACTCGTATTATATAGGCGTCATATATATCAAATAGGTTTTTATGAGAAAATAAAACCTTTTTCAAATAAGAGATGGCGCTACTAACCACATTTTGATAACAATTTTTGTTCTTGAGCCAACTAGCTGTACCAAGCAAGCTCTCGGTACCACGCTTCTTACGACTTTAAGCTTTGTTTTGATATAAAAATAAACAAAACTAACCCGGTCCAAATTATTCAAATAATGAGTTGAAGTGTTTACTTCCAGCTTTACACAAGAAAAACAAAAATATTTTTCAAATCTAATTTCAAAATTAAAAGGAATAGTTAATTTTCTATACCGTTGAGTATGTTTAACGTTTTTTTGATTTTCTGTTCGAATCTCGGAATCGGCTTCCAAAAAACCCTTCATCAATTTCGTCAATTATTCAGAAATCCATAACTCGGCAACTAAACCTCATAGAAAAAAAATTGCGTATACACGTTCATATCCTCTAAAAGTACAATTATGCACAATATGAACAAAATCCAGAGCCTTGACTATTTTTCTTTGTCCGCTTCACGTGAAATGCCCCATAAGCTAGATTTAGTTTAGTAAATTAAGTTAGCATTTATGTATAAATCGAGTTATGTCCAGCCTGGGTAATATTTTATAAGTGTAAGCTAAAAAAAATAAAACAACGATATAAAATGTATAAACAATTACCATTCAAAAAGAACCAGCAGGCTAGAATAGTACAGCGACAAGATTTAAGAAATTTTATGTTAAGTTATGTAGGTACAATTTAAAATTTATAAAATATTATTCATTTCATTTCAATTGCGAGTATTATTTATATAATGGTGTTGATTGCAGCCCTGTGGCTGATGCGTTAGGAAGGATAGTCTGAAGTCTCCTTTGCAAAAGAATACTGTTACAGAGAGCTGTTTGTCACCGCCCGTAATCAAAAACAAAATGTAGCTCGAGGGTAATTGCACTAACTTAGTGTCAGCCGCAGATATAATTGTCTTCAAACTGCATTGTTAAGCATAGTGTGAATATCCGATTACTGCTGTAATGTGCAGAAAGCTCAAGATCTCGGGTTTGATTCGAACCATTAGCCATAGCAGTTAAAAGCCAATGGCCAAAAAGATGGTTGCTGATAGTGGACTTTTACTTGGCAATCGTCTTCGTGGAGGTCTGGTTGTAAATAGATATGGAGCAAGGCAATGGCAGTTTGATGGAATTAGGTTTCGAAAATGAAGATTAAAGCTTCGAAAGGTAGGTGCGTGCCCTTACTTCTTGGGTAAAATTTATTTCTGTTGTAGGAGAAAAACTACTGATAATGAGAAAAATAAGCGAAATAATTTTGGGTAAAAATAACCGAAACAATAAGAAGAGCCATTCATATCTCCGTTTCACTCAATCTTACGTAAACAACGTCCGCTTAGGGTCAAGATAACTGCTTGACGGTTGAAACCACTTCGCCAGAAAACACCAGCAGAAGAAGTTCTGAAAATTCTAAGAAAAGGGAAGCACTGACGCCAGTCAAGTTAAGTAACGCATTTTGGGCAAGTTGTGCACTCGAAACTGAATTAGGGTACATTCCTGATGTGATTTTGCTAAAATTTGATTATTTGTTTTCTGGAATTGTGTTATTTTTAAGGAGTTCTTAGGTGTCAATCGGAGATTCGTAAACCACTCACTTCATTTAAAGTTTTTCGTGATTTTAAAAAATTGAATTGCAAGTACTCCTGAAAACCTCTAAAGTGACTAGTGCATTGAAATCGTGGCAATAACAAAACTCATGCTAGTCACCAACCAGGTCAATATCGTTTATTGATTTTATGTCTGTGATTGTATAGCTCTAGAAAATTTTTGATTGCTGCTAGTTTTTACTTTCAGAAGCTCAAGAGAACGGAAAATTCTTACTTAGAATGAAGTTTCTTCATTTTTTGAAACAATTTTAGGCAGCCGAGATGCCCATTAGCGTAATTTGTTTGTGCAGGATCAAAGCAAAATCACAGTGGGGGTTTCTAGTGTTCACTGTAGTTTGTGAAGTGTAACAGAAGGTAACACTTTTGAGGCAGAGACGAAATCTGGAAGAATTTTGAAAAACTTTTCGTTTATTTTAATGGAAGATTTGGAATAAATTGACGAAAGAAGAAGCTTGTTTTAGTAAAATTTAAATATAATATTATTTTTGTTGCCTTTATTTATGGAAAGGATGTAGGGTGGCTAAACCAAAAATATAAGATTCAGTGAAGTCATAAGACAGTGAATTTTCGGCTCTTTTTTATCTTCTACTGTTTTTAGGTGTTGATCTGTGTTGGAAAAGCGTGGTTAAATACAAGGGAAATGACCCGTCCTTCAAAATATCCACGCCACTGGTGATTAGCTGGCATCATAAACGGCTGTTTCATCTGTTAAACTAGCTATCAAGAAAATTTACCTCGGAGGCGCTAAGAGATTCTGGGGTAAAGAAGCATCCTGGGCAATCAGAGGACAGTCTCATGGACATGATCCGTATGAAGCAATTTGTAAATTTAACGCGTAGACCTTTCGAAAAATGTGAATGAGCAAATTTCGGACTTTTTTTGTGTATGAAATTTCATGAAAATTTAATCATCAGTTTTAAATTACAACACAAAACAATTGTTTTCCTTTAATTTGAAAACTTTACCTGAACTATTCTTAATGTAGAATAGAAAGCAGCATAAGGAAGAAGCATAAGGTAATTCAAATCAATTCTGTTCAATTCAAATCTTCAAGTATTTTATGAGTTGCATGTAAGCATTGAAAGCACTCACTTTCCATCAATGCCTTAAATTGTTTAATCTATTTTACTAACGACTTCAACGCACAACGATAAATATTTGAATTCTACACAAATTCTTTGGAAACTTGTTTGCCTTGCTCTTCTTGCTCAAGACTCCTAAAACTAAATATATATCTAAATTTGATTTCTAGAAAGGAAAAAAATCGTTCATTCCTATGACCGATCACCCGGAATACTCTCGTGGCATCCGATGTCAAAGCGGGAATTGCTTCAAAGACTATGAAGTACCAACCAATAAATTTTCCATCAAAAAGGTTCATTCGTAGAACCTCACAGTCATTCATCATTTTTCTCATTTCTTTGCGAACCTGTCTGCTCTGTCTCATTCTCTCGTCGACACTACCACTGTGACTGACTACCCACTTTATATTTTGCATTCAGTTTCTGCATTCCATCGTTGAGGAAATTGCTATGACATGGTTAAATAAATATCGATGTATACATATGACGCGATGACACCGAACAGGAACTAATTTTTAGCATTTTTTTGCCATCAGGACAGGAATTGATTGTGGTCGGATAGATGCCAGTGACCGGATGGGATTGAATTTATTTAACCAAAATACTTCAATTTGAACGTCTCTCCCTGTTAATCTGAATATTTTCAATTCACTTTTGGTATCCTGTGGTGGATTGTTTGAACTGGTAGTGCAAATTCACAATGCCTGACATTTTGATCAAGTCAACATGGTTGCTGTTGCGTATGAAATTTCAACGCTGTGATGTATGACCTAACATAATTACCAGTGATAAATTGAGCGCCGCCCTTTCGTCCGGAATCAATATTCTAAGCACCCGAATTTAAATTAAAAGTTTTTTGGTCCAGTTTCCTATTACCTTTTTGTATATACCCATGTATGTAAACGTAGGTGTATATATTCATATTTTAATAAAAATATAATTTTATCATACTGATAGAAAAAACACTTGAGTCAACTTAAATGCTCAATGATGTTATTAGCACCCCTCAAAAAACAACAATTTTTTTTATCTTATCAACGAAAGCTGTTTCCTGAATAAATCAACGAGCGTACATAGTTGTGAAAAGTGATTGATGATGTAAACATTGCTCGCAAACACCTCCAACAACCAGGCCGAAGCGCGCATTCAACTTCCAACCAAACGAGTTTCAGAGGGTGACTCCTGGTATGAATCTGAACCGGTGGCGATGCTCGTTTCCGATGACAACGTCATCATTCGGCGTATCTTCTTGTTCAAAAGTAATCGTATTGGACCCACTTCAGTGTCTGCCTGAAGTACACTTTCCTTTCGGTTCGCTGATGAAAAGGTTTTAGTGAAATTGCTGTGCTCCTTCGTTTACGTTAATCGATTGCCACCTGAATTTAATTTCAATGAACCGAGCTAAATATCTGTTCAAGTATTCTTGCTTACTTTTATGTCTTGTCCTTGATGGACGTCATAAATCTATAATATTCGATATTTAGGCCTGAAGGATTAGCAAAAATCATTGAAATATATTTAGTATATTACTTAGATTGATGATCGATTGGTTGTTTTTGTGGATCTGCACAGCAGGATTTGGTAAAAGCGATTGAGTTGAATCAGATGATAAGTTCTTGGAAAATGTTTCTTATATTAATTGGGTATTTTGAAATTCTGTTAAATGTTTACTTTCGCTGAGTAAAAGATTGCGTTTCGCAAATCATTACCTTCACTCAAGTATCAGTTTTTATACATTTTCAATGAAATTTAGACGAGTAACCGGAGACATAAAAGATTACTATTATCTGCCATACATATAAAGCAATTTTTGAGTGACACCCACGTTGGGGGCAAATTTAGGTTATTTGATTTAACATGAATTACGTAATTTTAAACATGAGTATTGAAAAATACTCCCCATAATACTAATGGAGCCATAACAGTATTGTTGTAAAAGGCGATTTCAATGCAATTGCATTAGAGCGTAGAATACCCATCAAAAACGCCTCAACATAGCGTATAGCGAAAATTATATCGACGGTGAATATGTTGGTATACGGGCTTTAAACCAACGTGTCGATAGTCTGACTTTTTCGAACCCATCTCCGATGTTATCATAGCGTAAGAAACACTAGGAATATCATCAGCTACTGGAAGGTGTAGAAGGGTAGTGTTCACAACTGCAACACCGCTCATCTTGGAAGCCAGTTAGCTAGAGTGTAGCCAAGTTAAACAGAGATAAGATTCACTAGAGCTCCAATGACTAAGAAACCAGTCAAGGTTACTGTTAGTAGCACTATGTATGATGTAGGTTCGTAGAGCCAGTGATGCCCCAATGCCGCAACGGGGGCACTTCCGTGAATTGAGGCCTGCATGGTGTGAAATAACGAAATTGCTGAACTGTGACGCATCGGTATGGCGTTCAAGCACAGAGTGAAATTGGTAAGAAGTAGACTGGAAGATACGAAAATTTCTGCATCTCACATTTCGGCAAAGAAGGAATTGGTCAAAGCCATAACGATGAGCAAACACTCCAAATGGCAAGTCTTTTGTGAGGCGTTCAAATTGGACGCATGAGCAAGTGTGGTTGACTTACTGTTCCTGGTGTATCCAAAAAGGGTAAATGATCGCATCAAAGAAAAACTGAGCAGAGGCGTGTCCAAAATGAGAAACTGAGTGGCACCAGGCCATTATATAGTACCTGTCTAAACTATTGCTGTTGCGGCAGAGAGTCAACCCTGGCTAAGACTGGTTTCCATCACGATAGAAAATGGTCACACTCGAAGATAAAGGAACATTGGACATTGCGGGTTAGCTCCTTGAGAGCCTGTTCAAACTCGAGCTGGGACCTGATATAAAATTAACTGCTAATTTTAGTGACAACCAGCGTCTATTTCAATAAAGGCACTCAACTATCGATGCCATCTCTGAGGTAGTTGAGATAGTCGTAAGATAGTATTACCAAAAATGCACAAAATGATTTGAGCTCAATGAGGTGCGCAGATGTGATCTGGGCTTTGCGGCATAATTTCTGCACTACTGACTACTTAATGGTCATAGCGCGGGATTAAGGAAGTCATGACTACTGTGTTCGGAGGAGTCCGCAGCACAGAGACCTGACCTTTAGTCATTGAAAGAATCTTAATTCGCAAAGTAAGCACTGCTTAATCAGTCAAGTTCACTCTACTTTGAGCTGACCAAGCCATGAGGAGAATAGAACGGTGGCTGTCCAACCCTGGATTCTAGCTGGCTTTGTTGAAAGTAGAGATCGCCTTGCTGAAGAGACATCCTATAATAGTGGGCTCAACTGAGATCAAAATCGAGAGAGACGTTTGGCACTGAGATGACCTCCAGGCACAAAATTCATAAGGCATGTCTTTATTTGAGAACCATTATCTCACTGAGTAGGAGACGGAGATTGCTTATCTTAACGATCAATCCAATCTTGCTATATGGGGTGAAAATATGGGCTGATGCACTCCAAACTGGGAAGCTTAGAGTGCGTATTGCCAGTATCCAGCGCAGAAACGTTTTGTGCATCCTTGTAGATCTCATGAGTGGTCTCAATTGCCCATTTGGCGCTAAATACCCTAGGAAAGGTACATCAACCCCCGCAAACTGGGAGGAACTAAAGCTCTAGGGCGTATGAATGTGAAGCTTCCGACTGTGACAGCAACGCCGGATTGCAAGTAATAAAGTTTGCTGGACGCCAGGCTCATAAGTCTTCTGGACCCCTAAACTAGTAGTAATAAGGCACAATCTACTGTGGTCAGCTAATTCAAACGAACATTTGCTTGAACTACTCAACGATTTCTTAAAAACCCAACCTTTAATGTAGATTCCTATCTCTGATTCTTAATTTCGAACGCCTTAGTTTCCAATTTTGAAAATAACAATCGATTAAGACTGACATCTTACCATTTTTAAATCCCACACAGTAAGGTTCACTCAATAAATCAACAAAATGTCATTCATTCCGAAAGTGAACAAATTGAACTGAATGCTCTCTCTGTCAAATCTCCTTTCTCTCTCTCGGTATGAAAAAAGCAAAATAATTTGAACCGTTTTCTTTGTTACCATGTCGAAACAACTTGTTTCTAAAACCAATCTCCAGAAGCAACTAATTAAATTTTCCCCGAGGAAGAACAATCTAAAGAGTGTTGCGATTTTTTTTTCAAGCAAATTCGCTACATCACCGAAGAACAGAAAATCAGTCGACCAGAGTCAACCCTTCGTCATTATGGATACGCTTAGATAATCCCTATGGACTTATTGCATTGCCATTACCGTCAGCACGCTATCGGAAGTCGCTTGTAAGCTGACTTGAAAGATATTGAAATTGAATTGAATTTTTTTAGGGTTTCGGGTTGATGTGAAAGCGGAATATAGCTAAAAGTGGTGTGTTTGGTGAGATTTTTTAAATTGAAAGCTTGCGAACTCCAATAAGATGTGTCTGGTAAGCGAAAGATAGCAGCCAACTATGCCGAAACTAAATGGTTTTAGTAAATTATGATATTCAATTAATCGGATAGTAAATTGATAATGAAAATATTTATCAAATGTTACCCTGATTGTTTGAATTGATTTAGATAGCTACATATTATTTTCCCTAAAATAAAAGTTTATTATTTTATTGGTCCAGTACCCGCTGCTTGTTTCAATTACACCGAAATCACATTGAGTGACTAGGCCAGTTGTCGCAGAGTTTCGCCTTCATGTAATAAAACCATTACGGCGAAAAATATTAATGGAATCGTTTGAATATACTTACACTTAAAAAAAATGTAAATACGAGTGTATAGCTACATGCACAGTTTACTTGAAAATATTTCAACTGAATTCAAAAATTTCTTTTCATACACATGACGCTGGCACTGTTTAAATACCATAAAGCAAGCCGTTCACTTTTGAATGACAGTTATTTTATGATTCTGTCCAGAGCTCTACAGAAAGGTAACGAATGCTCTTTTTACAGTTGAAGAAATCAAGTTATGTCCGGCATACACTGCGTGAAATACTTGCATGACTTTCGTGCAACTTGTCTAAACAGTAAGGAATGGTGACGTTATTCGGGTCAGTGAAATGCAAACTTTGCATCTGACCTGTATACGTTTCTAAAATTTGTAAAGGTATTCTGGAGCTGTTGAAGTTATTCTCGGCATATTTACATGCATGAAGACATTTTATTGTCGAATATTGTAATAAAAAACCAAGAAAAACAATTAAAAATGTGGTAAAAAGTAAACATGTTTTTTGCAGTTAAACTTTATAGCCAATCAAAATCTTGTCAAATAATGAATCTTAAGGGAATAAATGCAAGAACAGCACCGATAATAGCCAACAAAGCAAAGCTCTGTAGTCATTTGAATTAAGGTTTACATGTGTAAGTTGGCATCACACTAAATTAAAAGGTTAAAATTACAGATATGCATACAATTTTATTACACAATTCGGTTAGTGTAGATTTAGTAATAATAAGGAACATAAGTATAATTGAAACTCATCCATAACTTTTACTACTAGTACTACTTTCAAAACTAATCCAGTTAAAAAACTCTAGCAAAGAGAAACTGCTAAGAAAAATAGGGAAACGGCGTAAATTTAGAATGCATTATGAGTCATTTTTGACTGATAGCCTGAAGAGGGTACAACAAACATAGATCCAACGTTGCGATAAGTGCAAAACGAACAAATTTCGTTTCGAGACTCCGACTCATTTTGCTTTTAAGTTTATTCTAATTGTTTTGCATTTCGAACCTCATATCAGTTATATTCTTTGCAGAATAGCAAAGGACCGTATCGTCTGCGAAACATGTTAGAGAGCCACCAAGAGTACCTGAGCAACGATTATTAATGTAACCTTGGAAGAAAATAGACCCTAGTACCGAACCCATAGTTTAAATACCATATATAGCTCGGAAAGTACGTGAATTGCGATACAATTTGCGATATTCCCCCACTGAATGCGAGAAGTAGATAGCAATATCGAAGTCCAAGTTGAAAAATGACAGAAAGTACCCCTCCAAGATAAGACACGGCCCTTTTATACGATCAGATACGTTTCTCATTCCCACTAGGCAATATACATGTGCTTTCCCAAAGAGACTATCGTAACGAATGGCAATTTATGCAATATTGATTCTCTAAAAACCGATTCTTAGTATAAAAATGGTATGTGATATGATAGCTAACGCGGAATACTACTTTCGATACCATTTGGCGAATAAAAGGAATATCGCCGATATTTTTTTATAATCCACTACATAGAATTTCGTTTGTTGCCAGCGAATGTTCGCTCCGCCTACTGTTTCTTGATGGGACTATACGCACGCCAACACACTCTCATCTATCAGCTAACACGGATAAATACATTCTCACCTGTCGTTTGAGAGCATGCTTTTCTCACTTTTGCATATGCTAAAGCGAATTTGTTTTGGTTTTGGTTCTTCTTAGGTGCCAGCTGATGGTAAATCCTTCACTCCCTGCCATTCTCTTCCATCAGGCAAATATCGTACAATACCGTTCTTTCCATGCTATTTATTAGTTCTTATGCTATGGTGCGGCTTTGATGACTTGTGTGACATGCATTGTCGTGAAGGAGAATGAGCTGGCCTTGTTGATTAGATCTCTCCAGCTATTGGTCAATAAAAATTTCCTTGTTGACCTTACAAGCATCTCGCTGTCCCACGATACGAAGATCGTGGTCTTATTTGGGTGGAGATCCTGCTTGACGCTCGGCTTTGGCGTATATCATGCAGCCACCCACTCTTTTCTTAGTTTCATATTGACGTATATGCACCAAATCTGCCCCACGTAGAAAAAAAACGCCTTATCTGACTTTATTTTCATTTACAAGCTAAAGTCGGATTTGAAAATTTCACAATCTATTACATCATTCTGCATAGCATGAAAAACCTTTCTTTTGTGCAAATATGTTAAAGTGAACAATGAAAAAAGCCGTTTCCATATATAATTAATAAATAAGTAGTTAAATTCCAACTAACTTATCATGTTACTCATCTCCTCTTCGGATGTCAGCAAACAGCAAAATTAGCTTTCGACTCGCAGCGATGGAAATGCTTCTGAATACTCAAGCATACTAGCCCCAGTTGGTGTATCAAGATTATTTCTAGTGTTTTCTATAACTGAAATGAAAAAAGATATTGAATTCGTTCATCATTTAGACCATTCTTTGCCTATTTTTACACCCAGAATTGGAAAAACAAGCACAAGTATAAAAAATTATCAGGTTTCATTTCTTTTATGGTGGTTGCCTCAAAAGTCGGCCACCTTGCTCCTAAGGTCAGATTGCTGCAACTTTTATTTGTAAGTCCTTTTTGTCTCATAGCACGGATTAAACTCGTTAAAACGGAATCCAAAGTAAATACAGCGGCTATTGTTCCAAGTATTTCATTTTCAATTCCGTTTGGACGGGTCTGCTTCTTGTCATGATGCAAAAATGAGTTCTGTGGTCGATCATATTACACACTCCTGAGATAATCTCACTTTTCTTATGTATATTTGCATGAAGAAAGGATTGTAGCGCTTTATATATTTACCCCAAACACAATACAAGTTCGTCAGCAAGAACACTGGCATTTCAAAATATTGGAATTTTTACGAAGTCACGCAAATTTTGAACGTTAAATCAACATTATATTCTAAATTTAAGCATCCGTACTCGGAGACACACCGCAAAAATAAAAGTATCTCTGTAGCAAAATCCATTTTAATTGGAAAAGGTCGAAATAAGAAAAAAAAGCAACTGATCAATAGATACAATTCCGAGTAGGCAGACGCAAACCAGCAATATGCAGCATCCTCGTAGGGATAAAATAGACAAGTGACGGAAACGAAGGACATTTCTCAATCTCAAAATGCTCAGTTCAATGTCGAAACGAGAGTGGATTTGCTTATAATCTAAATCTTTGTGTCCTTCAAATGTTTCACTTCGATATGCGCCTAAGTAGAGTGGAGATTCTTTCCCCCACCACTGAAACGAAGAAACCAAGTGAGGTGGATGGATGGCTTGTAATCGAAAATCCCTTTATCATAGGCCTTATTTGCGGATAGATTACATAAAATCCGCAATTTAAAATTGATTCTCTTTTTCAATCAATTATGTGACTGCGAGTGAACGAAGTTTTACGTTACTTTTTTTTGCTTGTGCCGTTGTCGATTTCGCTGAAGTAGGTTTCGTGTAGCTACCAAAGTAGCTTTCTATTGGCATTTCTGCGTGAAAAGCACTTTTCGTGTTCGATGCCTACTACAGATTGATAGATGGGCGTTCGCAGAATTAGATTGTAGGAAATTGGAAATTGAATACAAATAGTAAATTGAATACAAACAGTTTTAGGGACTTTGATGAGTTTATCATGTACGAGTATTTGGGTAGGTATTTAGCGTGATTGTGTTTAATGATAATTTTAAATTTGAAATCAAAGTGATACGCATCGGTTTGCTCGTTGTCAAGCCATGATTAATTTACTTATAATAACGTTAGTATTGTATTAAATATTTATTATAACTAGAGATATTTATTTATAATTTCAGTTTTTCGTATTTTTGATTATTGATTAGTCATTCACGAACTAAAATCACAGTATTCTTGAAACACTGAGACATGAGGCGTTTTTATTTTTGCATTGATATAGAACACGCAAGACAAACAGTCGACGATCCTTATCAATTGCATATTGATATCTGGTGTCACTCTTGTGCAATAAAAATAATAATTGAAAAAACTACCAAGTTTTCATAATTGAAGCTGTTTCAGTCTTGGAAAATGTGTATCGAATTTTACCAGTGACTCGTTGTCAAACACTTGTACTGTGAACTCGCTTTATGTTTCAATTTATATTCATTCGCGCAAAAAGGTGAGTCAAAAAGAACAAAAAAAAACATTTAAAGCCTTAGTAAAACATTTCTTACTTGTTTATTTATTTAAGGGGTTAGGGGTAGTCAGAGACATGAAAAAATGAGAATTTTCAATAATTTTTTTTTCCCGGTAAATCATTTAATTTTATAAAAGTAATTATATGGCAACATTACATAATGTTTCGACTTGACCTCACGAAAATTTGAAGAAAAAAAAATCAATAATTTTAAAAGTTATGGCTGTTTGTGTTGATTCAGCTCCAACAGAAATTCCTTGCGGTGACCACCACAAATCCTTGGAGATTCATCTAAAATCAATCGGACGAAAAAAAATAGTTTTATTAATAGATAATCTAGTGCCTGATCGAAGCTTTTTTTAAAAAAAAAAAAATTGACAAAATAGCGGCCTCATGAAATTTTTCTCCAGATTTTCGGGAAAAAAACAACAGCTAATTGTTTATAAAAAATCGAAATTTAAAAAAAAAATAAAAGTTCTTCGATCAAGCACTAGTTTTTTCTGTTTTCCAAAAGCTGTAAAAATTTCATTGAAATCTACTAAGCGGTTTTCGAGTTACAGTGGTCACTAGTTCAAAAAACATAGTTGTGAGAAAAACGCATTTAAAGTTTTACACTCGATTTATGTAGAGTAATACGAGTTATTTAATTTAAACACTTATACTACCTAAAAAATTGTAAATATATATAGTAAGGTATTTATAGATTTAGGTATTACTATATATTCATCAAAGTTGTAATTCATTCATGACAATCGAACCCGAGAAATCGGTGGCTTGCAGCTGCTGCTAATTACCTGCTCTCGAGCTTTCTGAAGAGCCCGAGAGCCCTTGGTAACTGTTGAGTAACTCCAAAAGTATTTGTCGGATTCACTTCAAAATTTCAGAGAATATTTTTAAGGTATTATACTTTAAGGAAATGCAAAAATGTAAAAATAGATTTTTTGAAAATTCTGACTACCCCTAACCCCTTAAATCCATTAACCCAAGTACAAAAAAAAACTTAACAAACAGAATAATACTAAGGATATTGGCCATGTATAAGAACTCAAAAGATACATATTTCAAACCTCAGCGAATTAAAGAAATACGCAAAAGATGGTGTAGAAGAAAATCAATATACTGAAAATGAAATAATGAAAAATGTTTTTGGAATTGAAACTCTGCGTTTAATTTTAAATTTAGAAAACCGGAGTGGAAAAAAGCCAAGCTGACAGTTAAAATTGCAGAGAAAACATCACCCAATTAACGACATGTAAGCACAGCCTATAACCAAGATCGGAGAGCATGAGACAATGGAGTAGCTTAAAAAGCAAGCACTCGCCGATGAGCATTCGCAAGGACTCTAATAAAGGGATTTGGAAAAAATGATCAACGATCACTATAATTACATTAATGGATGTGGATTCTGAAAATATTGAGAAAGTTAGCCTACGCTGAGCGTATTCTGCCGGATCATGAATAATCTATAGCTAGTAAACAAAACTTGACAACAATATTCTAGGATCCTACGAAAAAAATATGATAAAAGTAGGTCAAAACGCTAGTAAAAAGATGGAATAACTATGTAAAAAACCATAGATACGAAAGGTTAAGGTGGTTATATGTGCGATTTGCCAGTTAAATTTGAGAATGGATAAAAAAACACACCAAGGTATTTCAAATTTTCAACACTCGTTACAATAGATTCGTACAGAAAATATGGATAAATTAAAGGAGACATTTTATACCCACAAGATATTTGATATTATTTAGAAATATTCAGATTATGTGATTTTTCAGAGAACCATTCGCTCAGAGAACAAAGATCAATTTGTAGCTGAAGTAAGGCGTCGATAGATTCAATAACTGTGAGCACCTTGAATTCATCAGGAAATAAAAGGCATTGTAAACAAATAAAGGAAGGGAGATCATTGATGAATACTAAGAATAATAAAAAACCAAGAATCGAACTCTCAAGAGCTCCAGAAAGCGAACAGAAAGGAGAAGAGGTGGCGGAAAGCACAGTTACAGCACAAGTACAGCCAGAAACATAGGACGAACCCCAAGCCAAATGAAGATCAGACAGCCCAAAATCTCCAAGCTTTGCAAAAAAAAAAATATGTAAGGGACAGAATCAAAAACCTTTGAAAAGTCGGTGTGTACGAAATGCACTAGCTTCTGTTGGTCTAAAGCAGAAGCAAAAGTGAGTGAAAGATATAAGATTAGAGATGTGTGACTACCTTTGATGAAATCATGTTGCTCAGGAGGAAGGAAAGCATAAAGAACTGGAAACAGCTTTTTGTGTGGATCTCGTACAAGAACATGACCAAAGCAAGGAAGCAGGCAAACAGAACGGTTGTTGGAAGCGCAGCTTGGGTCATCAGACTAATAGGTGAGTAGATTACTAACGGGTTGGGATGGAGCTGGGGGACAAGCTGAGGCTAAATATAATGGACAAAGGAACACACAAAAACGATGAAAGTGTCTTGGCTAAGAGTTTCGGGATACCATCAGGACCCCAACCGACACTAATACCATGACATTCCAGTAAAGATTCCATTTTTGGAGTCTAAGTGTGAATGAAAGAAACTGTAAATGAGAGAATAGCAGTGGTATTTTCAAGGAACACGCAATCGAGGAAATGATAGGAAATTTTTCAGGAAACAGACATAAAACCAGAAAGTTTTTTGTTGATTGGAGCAGATAGAGGAATCGATCCTGGGAAAATTATCACGCATAGTCTAATTAATCACATTTCGCCAGCAGGATGATGCCTCTAAAATTCAAAGAAATCATCATAAGCACCTGTATTTCTTAACCTAGCACGAAAAACATCCTTTGGCTTGAAACTAAATGCCGCATAACGTCATCGGGTTTCCCAAAACATCTAGCGGGAAATTGAATTAGAAAGGAAACTGTGAAATTTTAGAAGAAGCTTACCACCAATGAGGCCACGGGAAAAAGAGGGCCAGTTAATCGTATTAATATTAGTCGTTAGACCCGTGAAATCTGCTTTATTGGAGTTAAAGCATACGATTCGAGAAGAAGCTCTACTAGTGAGAAGATCAATATTAAGTTCGGCTAAAAGAGGAGAATGATGCAAGTCAGAGGAAGAAGATGATGCAATAGGCAATGAAACCAAAAGATAGGATGCAGTCTGCTATTTTCTGTTTGAAGATAGAGTTGAATTTAGAAATAGGAAACTTATTATATGCAATTCAACAGCTGCACCTACTAGTGCAAAAATTATAAAAATTTTCGTTACTGGCGATTTTATTAACACTGCAATCAATGGTCTACCATAGCTGCTTCACATCAAGATCAACGCACCTCTCGGCTATCATTTTTACCCAACTGCACCGAAAGTTGCAGGAATATAAAAATTCCAAAACTTAGGTAATTCAAACATTGGTCTCATTTTTTCATTGCAACTGTTCACTACATGAAAATTTAGCACTAGCATCTGTTGGTAAAAAACTTAACCTCAGTGGGACCGGCAGATACACTAATTTTTAAGATAAGAAGAGGAATCAAGGAAATTTTGCACATTCTATCACATGTGCTCCTCATTACAGTCAACCTGTTTTGAATGGCTACCACACTGATCTCAAGAATGCATTAAAATTCATAGGGTTGAAAAATTTTCAATCTCAAAATTTAGGAAAGTTAAGCAATTGTTGGTTAAATTCATATTCGGATGCTTATCTTCCAAAACTTTGAAAACAGCATCTCTTGTAACATAAATGATGAAAATGCTCAGTGCTTGCGATACTTTGCCAGCACTGCAACGACTACTCTAATCGTTTCACGTCAAAATCAACCTACTTTTAGCCACCGCGAGCATATTAGGTGCTAGTCGACGTGGTCTCGACACTATTGGATGGCCAGTGGTCAAGATGTGTTGTGAAACTTTGTCTTTAGAAGGCTGTGAGAACCCTGTGTTGACCATGATGGCTTTGTACTTTTGTAGAAGGGCATGTATCAGTGGATCAGAGAATTGTCCAGTCAAAATACTAAATTTCGGGAGGTTGAACGACTTGTACGTGCCTTTAGTAGAAAGTGAAGTAAGCGGATTCACAATGACAGCATTTGCCAAGTCAACGACTAGTCCGTAGCGGCAGAGAAAGACTGCGCCTAAAATGGGTCTAGAGATATCGGCAATGATAAAGTCCCACGATAACTCACGGTGGAATCCCAGCTCCAGTTTGATCACCTTTCGTCCATAGGTGTTTATTGGCGACTGATTCACCGCGGCAAGTTGGCTACCTGAAGGTGGAAGCACCAAAATGTCTGCGCTAGTGTCCACAATGTAGTATCGCTTTAGCAAGTTGTCGTAAATAATAAGCCGACGGCTAGGAGATAGGTGTCGTTGTCCCACTGTCGGAGGATAACGGCAACTTAGTTATTTGGCTCGGTTCAGGAACACACTTAAGTGCCTTTGAGCCGAATTTTCGATAAAAGTAGCAGATTTTCGTTAGTGTATGGGATCGAGATTTTTTGTTATATATATATATATATATATATATATATATATATATATATATATATATATATATATATATATATGTATATATATATATATATATATATATACATATATATAGTATATATATATATATATATATATATATATATATATATATATATATATATATATATATATATATATATATATATATATATATATATATATATATATATATATATATATATGTACATATAAAAATATTTGAATTTTCATCAAATCGAGTTATGCTAATCCACAAAAAAAAAAACTGTCATAGTGACAAAATCGCTCGTGCAGCTTTGCCCTTTCACCAACAAAAACATAATCGCAATGAACATTTTTTTAAAATTACGTGTCAAATTTGTTCAAGAGTAATTCTTTATTGTAATCGAATAGTTGTAATACATGTTCATGTGAAAAATATAAGTATATATGTCCGCATATTTCACATAAACAGATACCACAAATCTTCACAAATGCTTCATCTTGTTGTCCGAATTAATCGAACGCCTTTTCTTACTTCTAATTCGTAGCTCCTCAAAAACTAGAATGAAAAGTGAAAATCAAGCTTTTTTGCTTATCGCACGGAAGTCGTATGCTCGACAATGTCCCAACAAATAGGCCTTTCACATCCAATAAAATAAGCAGTACGTTGAAACCACCCGAAAAGAATTTCCCTATCAAACCACAGCAACAACTAACCACCCCTACCACATTCCACTTGTTTCTTTCTTCAGCAAAAAGTTTTTCGCTAGGCACATTTGCGATCTGATCCGAAACTAAGCCCGTACAAACCGAGCGCACAAGCAGAATTTCACTTTTTCTTTTGTTAATCGGACACCAACCTTGCTGTCATGGATAGACAGTTTAAAGCGTTCATTCTTCGAAGGGGCAACGGAGAGTTTCCGACCCGACCTGGATAATCTCGTATAAGACGATTAATTGGTCGAGAAATCGATTTTTTGATTGAACATAAGCCCGAGGTATTTCAGGTTATTAGGTCCTTACCGAAATTCTTATGTTTGGGGCTTAAGTGTTCGAGTGGTTTTTTGCAGCTCTTGCTTAAGTTACGAAATAATGGTTGAAGGATGAATCGAAGCAGATAGATATGAATTTGAGATTGAGAAAATGAGCGAGCTGTGTATGAATTTATTAAGTTTGTTTGAATGCGGCTTTATGTGAGTGTATGGTAGTAAATATTTGTTTTTACACATATCTCTTTATGTTAAACAAAGGTAAATATTCGCTTGTTTTGAATTCAAGCTCAACATTTCCAGCGCGCTATAGTTGAATTTATATATTTTCAAAAATGTATTTACCTAAACTCCTGCTTGTTGAATGCACAAACAATGTGAAGAAACAAAATATGGTCATGGAATCAAATCAAATTCACATCTTAAAAAAACATATCTTCGCGTGAACTATCATCGTATCATCACAAGAATTTAATTTTAGCACTCACCCGCCACTACCAGTCATCGACGCCAATTTTTCAAACTTATTGAGGAGGTTCCTTGAAGTTTCAGAGCAAACCAAGAAAAAGCGAAAATGCCAAGCAAAAACAAAACAAAAATATTAGTCGAAAATGTGGGCGCAATTACGAAATCTCATTCTCATCTCTAATTTCCTAATTATGTCCAAAACCGTAAAGAAATTACATACATGTGTACATCTATAGATGGATAAAAGTATAGAGCCAGGTAATTTGCCGGCGACCCTAATTAAAGACGGAAAGGAGAAAAAGTTAAGAGATTCGGACAGAAAGGGAGAGTATTCAGTCGTAAATGTGATTTTTATTATGTTCAACAGAGCCTTTTTGAAAAATTGATTTTCCAATAAAAGCTGATCCGACAAAAGCAATATACAAGTAATAGTTTATGGCAAGGTTAGCTTGCGAGAGTAACAAGACGAAGCAGACAGAAGTGTAAGAATGTAAATTTGACTAAACTACCAATGTTTTACGTGTTTTCTTTTTGGTAGTAGCAACAGTTGAATGAATCATTGAATTAAAATGGCTTACTTTTTTTTTTTTATTGAAAATCAAGTAAACGCAAATCATGAAAGTGAACAAAAACGAAGAAATACTAAACTTTTTGTTTCAGAGGTGAGTGAGCTGAAAAAGTACTCGCCTATTTCTAATCCTTGGGAACACAGCTTGGTGAAAAATGGGTGAGGGTAAAGCTAATAAACTTCGTTATTAGGTGACATTTGCAGAAAAACAATCAGACTGCCTTCAAATACATAAAAACATAAAAATCCCGTACCTTTCAAAGAAGCAAGTATCACGCTTGGTCGGTCTGAAATCTTATCATTTTGTGAATCTTATCTTACTTTTTTTGACAGCACAGATGAAAAGAAGGTTTTATTAACAGAATCTGTAGCACAGTTAATTATTTGTATAATAGTGGCCTAATTTTAAGTATAAACTTTGATTATTTGAACAAGGTGGTTCGAACAACTTTTAGATAAAATTTATATTTACAATAGTTATGGGCGTCACTGTTGTTTCCAAAAAGCAGTTTCAAATAGTAGCTGAAAAATAGCTGATTGTTATTGAAGAGACGACGCTCTTGTAGTATTGTGATGTGTTTAATTTTCATATGACAAAGATAGGATAGGTTCACTCAGAAAAAAATCGTTGTATAAATAATAAAAAAATAGATATGAATCAAACATTTTCAAATATGATTTGGCGTTATATACGTTTCTTTTCAATTCAAATAATCTGCCTCCATTTCAAAAACGCTGTATCAAAGTGGTCTTGTTTAGCACAAAATGTTTTGTTTTACTTTCAATGATGAAAACTATGCTATGGAAATAACATTTGTATAATAAAGTGGAATCATTTTTATTGAATGTGGGGGTTTATTTAATTCAAATAAGATTCGCTTTTTATTTAAAAGTGTTTCAACTTTTGATTTAAATTTGATTCTATTAAATTTTAAGTGGTGTAATTTTTCTGAGTGTTCTTGCTTGCTATGGTTCCTATGCTATTTAGCTATCAATCCCTGAGTTTTGCTGCTTGGTATGAGTTTCAATCAAAATTTCAAAATGGTGCGATGGTCTGTGGTCTATAGATGTCACTGCTCTTGCGGTCGCTGCTACTAACCACACTTTTTTTTTGAAAAATCATTGCGCAATGTGATTGTTCATTGCTCGTGCTGTTCAACTTCTTACTGCTCTTTTGCAGAATTTGTTGTTTTCAAAGCTGTGACTTCAAAAATATGAACCACATCTCATCAGATTGCCATTGATCGAATCCATTAGGTTTTGATCGTTTTGGTATAACATTCTATTTCGTTCTATTTCGCAGATGGAGTTTTTCTTTTAGGCCAGTTTCTTTTGCCTGTTAAATAAAATCTTTCTTCTTATGAGTTTTTTTATATTGTGCCTTAGGGGCCTATGTTTTTGTATCATTAGTTGCATTAGAGAGTTTCAATTATCAAAAAATTCCACTAAGGGCTTTACCCGAAACCAATGCAAATGTCTCAAGTTGAATAACATTTAGTCTAAAATCAAATCAATGGCTACCATAAGAATACTGTGAATTTAGTATTAACAAAATGCGAAGAAAAATTACATTTGCATGTAACATATACAGCCTGAAACCTTTCAGGTTTGATTCAATCGTATCTGTTCGAGTCGCCACAGCCTACATTTATGGTTTTTCGGTCGACAAGCATCACACTAAAATTATATAGAGTTCACTCAAGAAATCGACATTTCCATTACCATATAAATGGATCCTTCGCCTGTATACTCAGGTGGTTCATTGACTCACAATATCGAAAAACGAGCATCCGGGAATTCATCCATTAACTAACACTCGATTTGTCAACGAAACCATCCTCTAAATCAATGTCTTATTTTCTTTCGCAGTCGGCAATTTCCTGCAGACATTTTCTTGGCTTTTTCCTGAAAGTCTATATCTCAGTCCTCTTGCCAATATCAGTGGACTGAGAACGAGTGATTTCGATTCCCAATGAATGACGTACGGCGGAGGTTTTGGCTGATGTTCCGGGTATTAAAGTATGAAACAAATTTAATCAAATGAAAAGTCCAAACAAGGAAGGAAAGTGAATAGCATTTTCATAGGACTAGTTAGTTTTGAAATAATAATTATGTTTAATATACACTAAAGAACCAAAAAAATAAAACTTACTACTGGATAAAATAGTGCAGTTAGATGTTTTTTATTAATTCCGCACATTTATTTAATGTTTGATGTTTGACTTAAAATATAGTTATATTTTGGTGAAAGTTTGTTTTTCTTTAATATTTAACAGTATTTTAAACACATCGTTCGTCAGCTGTCATTTAGTTACGACAAAGACGTTAAGTGCACAATGCATCTTTTCAGACCCCTCTCATGTGCTTAACTGGAACCACTATTCGCCATTGCTAAAAGTTTTTACAGCACTGACCTCTCATGCCCAGTACCATCACCTCACACAACCATAAGATACAGGTATACGGAATATTTTTTCATTATTTTACTTGGGCATGGGTTTTTAGGACAAGGTAAGATCCTAAACCATCTTAGAACTTCTCCACATACAATCAACTAAATTTCACATACTTTATGCTTTCGAAACTTCGGGAAGCACATCCAAACTGTACCATTCCGTACGAAATAAAATAGTAAAATAAAAAAGGAAACATGTCGTTTGCGTCTTTTTCGTCTTCAAGTAGCGAGGAAAAATGCTGAAGTTTTTCCGTCGTACGCCGGTAAAGTAGGATATCATAGAAATGTGAACATGTTTATCCTTTTCCAATCTGAAACGTAATGGGATATAGAATATATTTTCTCTTCGATGTCAGCTGAAGAAAACCGACAGGATAGAGTGAAACGATGGTTTAACATGGCAGATTTGAATCAGCATGAGAGAGAGACAATAAAAGGTAGTTATTTGCGCTGATAAAAGGACTTTGGAATTCCACCCAAGGATTTGTACTGGGTGGCTTTGGTTAATAGATCTGCATGAAAAGCTGTTCCTTTTATTCAATTATAAACGTGATTTGCAGAGAGTGAAATAGCTTCGGATAAATGTCAGTTAGGATTAAGTCGAACGCATAAAATGTTTGTGGTTGATGTTTTTCGACGAACAAGTTTGTAGTAATAATATTTGAAACATGCGTTCGATTGAGCTTAGTATTGTCAAAAATTAATTGAAATTAAAGACTAATCGATTTTCACCTCTTGATGAACTTAGAGCAGTAACTTCCAGGAAGAGCGGAAACAGAAAGGTTTCGCAAAGTCTTTGCACTATCTTTTATCTAGCTTCAATAAAATGATCATTATCTTATCATAGAAAGAATTCAATAAAACCTTTAAACCTAAAACCTTTCGACAGAGAAATGTGTTAAACTTGTGTGTGTATGCTGAATTTTGTAACTTTTGGTATACATATAGTGAAAATCCTTTAAATTTAATTGAACAAGGTAGTTATGTTTTTCAACGTGTCAATTATTATGAAAGGTCTTAAAAATGACCTCGACAGATTTCTATTTTCCGATATCAGTGACGTAATTTTTATGTTGAAATTTGTTATAATGCTCATATTTTTTCCCTTATTTTTAATTTTCACACTTTAGAGGTTATTGTTTTGAGTTGTAGCTGCCATGTTATTTGGTTTCAAGATCATTAAAGGCACCCTCACAAATGAACTTAAACAATTTCCCACCCCTCTCTTCACTTTTAAAAGTTTTAGTTTAAAATTTCTTATAATACTCATAATATTTTAATTTAAATTTCCGTACTTTAACGGGTTGTAATTTTTTTAAGGGGTGACCGCCATGTTCTTTTGCTTCGGGGTTGTTTTCGGCACCCTTACGAATGAACTCGAACAGTTGCCCACACCCTCCGATGGTGGACCCAAAAACTATACCTTTACCAAAAGTTGATTCCATAATTACAGTGTTTTGTCCTAAAAATTACATTTTAATGATGCGACATACTCATTAGGGCGCATCGAAGGCTTTTTAAATATCGTAATCAACTATGAATTTATTTTGCAACCGAAATGTCATCGGCAACGCACGTGCCATATTATATCGGAATCGGCCTACATCAAGGGAACTGTTTGCTTATTTCGCTTTTTGTCTAAATGTGAAATTTTGTCCGGACAACTGCCTGCTAGCTAACTGGTATTTTGCAAAAATATCTTCGATAATTTCTTTAAATCACGAGCTTGTAACGATTGATTGCCATGAAATATGAATGCAAATTCGAACTGTAAATATTTGAGCACTTAACGAAGCAGAGGCTGAAAAAAACCTACAACCATTTTGGTTGTGCTTGTTTCCAATTTCCATCGTTAGTACACTCTCTTCACTTCCAATACCGTCCCTTGCTACACGATGCGTCGTATTGTAATATTATGCGAGTGATGAAATCAGAAAGACCAATATGACTTTAGCATTTTTCGATCTTGAACGCGCAAATCGATTTTATGCTGCTAGAGGAAAGATGAAAATTCAAAAACGGTTCCATCCCAAGTTTCAACTTTTCATATGCTCTCGACGTTTGGGTTAACGTCGGACCCAAATAGAAAAACGCGGGGTCGGATACAGAGCAACTAAGATGTGGAGCTTTACCCGTATCCAAAGGAAGTGTCGGATGTGAGTGGCGACTGGCTCATTTTTCGTTAAGGGTATCAATTTATAGCATCAAAATCTTTAACAAAGTTATCGATCAAGAGAAGAGATGAAAAAATAGTGAGGTGCAGAAACGGCGAAAGCGAAATATTGGCGTCATATGAACGATATTTCGGTTATGGCTTGGTAAATTTTACTATTCAATCCATTGTCGTCTATTTTTTGCTAGTCATGGCATATGTGCGATACCTGATGTTCTTTTAACATCTAATCCTCTATGAAGCGATGTGAATAAATTTTCGAATGATAAAAAGCTGCGGATCTGATTGAACCGGAATCACGCCCGTTTTTGTGAAGAGCAGTTGTTTCTTCGCAGTGATAGGGTGGTAACATTCATTCCTAGAGAAATTGGCAAATGCTGTTTTCTCCAGCAAGCGAAACAATATCGACGAGGAAATGAAATATTGGTAAAGTTGGGAAAGATTCAAAATAGCAAGGAATATCGATCTGAAAAAAAAAATTTAGGAGGTGTTGGTAAAATAATTAACGAAGAGAAAATAATTATATTAGCATTTGGATCATATTACTTGAGATTGCAGTATGTTTAAAATGCTAAGGCATTTCATACTTGAAGGTCTTAGTATACTTGAAAGAATTATAGCTACGATCAAAATTTTTCCAACTGCAGCTTGTTTTAGAAATTTTCAGGTTAGCAGTATTGATTTCGTGAATGGAAATTATTCGATGTTAATTAGTTAATATTTAGTTAATTGAAAAAAGCAGATTCATTGAGAAACTAAATTGATGTAACGAGTTTGGAATTAGAATCGACTCACTAGAATACATAACTGCAAATCATTTAAACATATTTTTTTACAAAATCAGAGAAGCATTAAATTATGAATTCAAATAAAGCTTGAACACTTAAATTCTGTCCAACAAAAAATCCAAATCTCCTTTCAATTTCAATAAGATATTTAACTGTTTCAGTTTTTATTATTGGTATTCTTTATATAATAAAACTTTTTTACACTTTTTACGATGCCCACTGAAAGTTCTTCCATCAAACTTTTGATTTGACTTTCTCCTAGATTTTGCCTATTTAAATCCATTTTTTACGGAGTTTCTTTACGCTATTAACAGAATTTTAGGTGTTCTTTAAAATGCCATTAACAATTGCTCAATTTCGTTCGATCGGCCGAAGCTCTGGAACTTTTTCGAAAAAATTCACTCAAAGTTTTCGAAACCATTTTTCGCGTAATGGGTAAGTCAAAATATTATAGGTACGTTTTGTTTTTTCATAAACGGTGGTAAACGTTTCTGAAGACATTCCCTGATGTAGATTTCCAAACTAATCGTACCTGTTGTGAATAATGAGGTGCTGTATTTACTGTATTCGCAAATGACCTGCCAAAAAAATGCTTTTGCACCAAACTTTTCGAACTAATTGTGTCTTTCTTCTTGTAGAAGGTTTTTTCTTGGCAGCTGGTTGTTTCTATCTAATTGCCTTGTTGTTTATATTCTCACAAAATAAATTTCAATTTCAACTCATATACTTTTCAAGAACATTATGAAAATCATTCCCAATGATTACCAATAGCAGATGTCTCTGTCCAATTGAATTTAAGCTCCAATATGGCTTGCAAGAACCGGCATCCTAATTTATGCAAAAGTGAATTCATATGACTAGCCAATTATCCTTAACTGGTCATTATTGGCGCAATAGAACGGCTGGTATCTAACCATCTCTGTGAAACATGCACCATAGAACCATACTGCTTTTCGTCTTGCCTGGCTTCTGGCGAGAAGACGATTTCAAATGCTAATCGGTGCTATAGCTGAGCATGCAAGCTATTCGTTTCTTATATAATGTTTCTTAAGTGAAGCTTGAATGATACTTGAAGACGAGCAAATCAAGAGAAGCAAAGGAAAAAATATATTTCAATAGAAATGATCTAGACTGCAGTCAGAGTGATTTCAGGAAAATGCTTTTGATTTTCGGAGAGTTTAAATGAAAAATAAGAATGAAGATTTTTTCAACCTTAAATGATTTGAAATTATGCTTCGGATACATTTGGTTACAATACAAATAGAAAATAATCAGGACATGGAATTCATTTCGCATTTGTTCATCATCCTAGTTTAGACCAATCAAAGAAAATTGCAATTATGTTTCATTCTAATAAATCCAAGCTACCAAGCTCTAGAAACTCTCTGAATGTATGATAATTGAAGGAATCGAACTTAGTTTTAAACCTTAATTTCGATTGTATACTGGTAAAAAGAAATGCAAAGAATGGACTGAGGAAGTCCACTGAAAGACGAACAACCCATTCATGTGACGAGCGTGTTTCACAAGTGTAATATCGAGAGTCAATTAATTAATTATAGCAATTCGGTTCCTTGAAATCTGAGAAGACTTGATACATACACTAAGAACTAAGTTCTCAGTTACGTTAGTCTTCGCTGAGAAGCATGTTCAGTGCTAGTATGGGAAGTTTCTTTGAATTTACAAAACTCAGAAACAAAGGTACGAACGAAATTGGCTGGAGTGGAGTCAATGAAGGGAGATAGCATTGAACGAATAATAGGATCCAAACTTTTGCACACTTACTCTGAAGGCTTTGAATTGTGTTCACAAACAAGAAACTCAAAGCCTTATTTTCAGAGAAATCGCTAGAGGAGTGATCACTGAACAGGAAAATCTTTCACTTCACGTCTTGACTACTGTGAGAGATGGCTTTGTTGCTGGACGAGCTTTGTCCTCGTTCTGTATCGACGTCTTCTCGTCTGAAACGTTTTGGAGGACAATAGTGATCGGTACAAGAACAGAAAAATGAACGAAATTCAAATATTAGTCATGAAATTGTAATAATTTTGTTTATCAAAATTCGTGCAAGCACGACATTGAATTAAATTTGCTTTGAATTCCTATCAAAATTTAATTAATATAATACTGGTTGTCAGCTGTTTAGTTATTTAAAATTGGTTATGATTTGAAAAAGTGCCTAAAAGTTTTCAAAGAAAGTTTGAAATATTTAACATTTCGATAACTTTGTGAAATTTTCTGAGAATACTTTTGAAACTTTTTTTAAATTTCAACTATCGTTTGATTTCTATTAAATTTCGATCCCTAAAGCGGAACAATACTGAATCCCATTTGCACTAACCGCACATTCTTATTCACAAATATTTCAGGTTCAATATAATAAAATTATTTTTAGTAAAACAAAACCTGATATACAATTAACTTTTGGTAAATATTGCACTTTTGTTCGCTCTCTGGTCGGCAGGAATAAATTGGTTTATATTTTTTTGAATCTGTTCCCTCTCATTTACCAACAATCCATGTGTAATGTAATTTATATAAACTTTAATTAAGCTTTTACATTCGCAAACATATTTTTCAAGTTTTTCAATATCTTATACGGAGTTTTTGTTCTTACGTTTCTCTGAATCAGAATCCTTTTTACGTTAGCAACGTGCAATGTCAAATGTGCTCACACAAGGAGTAACGAGTAGCAATGATTAGATTTTACTCACAATCTCACAGCATGATACGGTACGGATACTTTGCAGAAGCTGCACTGTAACGAAAACGAAGTAGAGTAAAACATGACCGAAGGCTATGAATAAAAATAGTGAGAAAACATGCTTGAAGTATACAGGAACGTACTGGGTTTAAAGTTTTTCTTTAGTGGGTTGCGGCGTGGCAGTTGTGTGTCAAAGCGCTACAAAGAAATGCTCGTCGCTTATCACAAAGTCTGTCTGCGAAACTGTTTGTTGCTTTCGTTTTCAAAAACATTTAGATTAATACCGCCCTGCTAAGCATAAACGCTTTATCTGCATTTTTGTTATTTGTGAGCTAACACCGGATTCGAAAACTACATACTCTATTACACCATTCTATAAAATTTGAAAAACCTACCTCTTGTGAAAGTATGTTAAAATCAATATTGAAAAACGCACTCTCCATATATGTCCAGTACAAATCAAAACACAAATCATTGAATATCTCGAATAACTAGGTATATTGTTTCAGTTCTTCGAGATGAATAATATAATAAATTTATTTTTACCTGCGATTAGTTTATACAATTTAAACATTTTCTAAAGAGTGTTATAAAATATATTGTCCGCAACGTATATGGCGCCAAATCATATTTGAAAATATTTGATTTGGCATCATGTACGTTTTTTTAAATTCAAATAATCTGACCTCATTTCAATAACGCTGTATCAAAGTGTGTCTTGTTTGTTTTAATGTTTTGATTTTTCATTCAATGATGAAAATTTTGATATGAAAATAACATTTTTATAATAAAGTGGAGTCATTTTTATTGAATGTGAAAATTCAAATAAGACTCGTTTTTTGTTTAAAAGTGTTTCAACTTTTGATTTAAATATGATTCCAAAAAATTTTAAATGATGAAATTTTTCTGAGTGTAGCGATAATCCTCGCAACGTTTTTTTCCCGTATTGTCACTGCTGATAAAAAAGGACGATCCCAATTTAAATGAAGAGTCAATCCAGCGGATAAAGAAAAGAAAAATATGCCGTAGAAACTCAAATTGGAAAGATCGGCATACATACTCAACGCTACTGTTTTTCTGGATTTCTAAGTGGGGTTTATTACGCCGCATTGTTGAAAAAGTGCATCAAGTGATTATCGACGAACGGAGAAGAAAACTGGCGAAAAAATTCTGATTTTACAAAACAATGCACCCGAGTTGGAATTTTTTCCACTACATTTTTTTTTCATTACATTAGGCTGGGTTTAATGCACTGTACGCTATTCTGAGGCTTATAAAAAGATATTATTTAACCATTTTCCCTGGAAAGAAATATTGATTGATCGACGTAAAAATTCATCCACATATTGTTTTTACACATATTCATCCTTATTTTGAAAGCTGCTGCAGTTGATATAAAGGAACTCGAAGAAAAAACTTAAAATATTTATTTTTAATATAGTGGCAGACGTCAAAAAAAAAATTTCGTTTTCCACAAATTTTTTGTGCTTAAATTATTTTTTAAGTCTTTGCAAAATACTTGAACATTTGAGACTGATTGATTTAGCCGTTCCTGAGAAATGTTGCTTACCGACTCAAAAAGAAAAAAGTTTCGGTAAAAACGTGTTCAAATGTTCAATATCATTTTGCATTGCTTTGAGATGTCTTTATAAACAGAATATATGACATGAAAGTTTCTGTGTATATACACCGTTTAATTATCTGTACATTACGAAAATAAAATAATATATTTTTAACATTACTAGTGCGTATTAACCATTTAATCGCTCGACACTGCATCGATAAAGTGAAATTAGCATTGAGAAAATGTTAGCTACAGTTGATGAGTCCAAAAACTGTGATCTTGTATTAGAACGTAAAAAAAACTTAATGTTCGCACTTGGTACAAGACGTGCTTAGGCCGCGATTGAACGCAGTTTGTCCAAAACGTTGGCAGTTATAACATTGCTTCACATTTTTTCTTCTTCAAGCGTTAGTAAGTAAATATATTATGTCAAGTACTACTTCAGCATTAAAAGCGAGATGGATGATAAACGTCCCAACTTTTTGCCTCTTTTCATGAATGAGCGGTTAAAAAGTGAAACTTGCTTGTAAAGTCGTGAGTAGGGCAACATTTTTTCATAAGCGTTTGAACCGTAAAAATCTCAAGTGAAAGCAACATTCATCCTTTGCTTTTCTTCAAAAGTCAGAATTACTATCAATTCCAACTAGTTTTCGTCTTGAGCGTTCAAAATGTCAAAATGTTTAATAAAGATTATTTTTCCTGCTTTGCTAATCCGTCAAAGAGCGATTCAGATATTAAATAGGCAAATTAAATAAAAATAAATACACGAACTAAAAATAAATTTGAAGCCTCATCAAAAGCGCTTTTGACTATAATCTGATTCAAATTTAAAATTTTTCCCCATCAAATTCAATGTTGATCACATTATGCGTATCAGTTCTACTTATCAAATTGCCCTCGGTTTATTTTCTCCTTGTCAACTTATTTCAAATTGCTTTCAAACAATCGTTTGTGTAACGCTTTAAGAAAACATATTTATAGTCATACGTGGTGGAGACATTCATGTTGACATAAGGTGCTAGACGTCCTTGTCGACGAAATTACCGTAACAATGAATAAAAATGTAAAGTGGCCATAAAGCTCTTTACAAAACATTCATTTCTCGTCGATTCTACTCAATACATTCTCTGCTACGCCACCAGTTGAATGACTTGGTTACGGACGATTCAAAATGACATGTTAAATTTATCCACAACCTACAAGATGTAAAATACAGACTTTGCCCCAGTGAAGCGAGAGAGTTTTTAAAGATGCACAAAAGGCTACTGATACAGTGAAGTTGTTTATTAAATGAACATTATTCGTTCGATTTTACAACGAAAAGGCACACGCTGAAGAAAGATTTTCAGTTTTAGGTTTTCAAATGGTGATAATATATGACTATACTTCTTTTAGTTAGTGAATATTGAAGTATAGTGTTTGAGTAGTTTGAGTATATTTCCTGTTGTAAGTTTCTTATGTCAATATTGCAGAGAACCGGAATTATATGTATGTAATATTTATTTTCATGCACAGAAAATATAATAATACTGATATCATTTTGGATAAAATTTAATAAGAACACAAAATACATGGGCAAAAAAATTTTAAGGGTTAATATTTCAACCCTATAATGCACCTTGGTTCAATGCTCGTGTAAATAGCATCGCTCTCATAAATCGCATCCATACATACACTCTAGTCTCATAAAGTATTCCCAGAAGCTGAAAGTTTTCGAATCGGAAAGGTGTTACTCCTGTATTGAACACTATAAAAAAGTGTCATGTTGGTCGTACAGCTTCATATGATGATATAACAACCATTAAAAATACATTTCGAAAAATGTTCACTGACTCACTCGAGTAGAAAATGTTGGTGCTTTCAGAACGACTTTGTTTTTCCCTTTCCGTAAGTATTTTTGCAATTTGAAAGTAAATGCTACTGGAAGTGACATTCTCGTTGTAGACCACCTAAGCAGTTCAAAAGATGTATTGATAAATTATTCAGAAAAACTGTTGCTATAACTTTTTGAAGTCTTATGACAAAAGTGCTTCGGTGTGCGGCAAAGACTATGCAAGCTCTCCTTGACATTGTTTCCAGCATGCTCGAAGTGACACTTGGTGTGTTGATTCGCAGAATACTATCGCTGTTTTGTGAAATCGGTGCTTCGATGGAGTGTTTTAAAATTTTCATAATGGTACTTGCTTTGTTCTTTTGCAATTTTTATGTTAGCATTATTGGATGCGAATTGAGAGATCCATTCGATTTTTGTCGGCCTTGAAGGAATATAAATCTCATTTGGATATGCTGGAGTAAAAAATAATTGACCAAAGCTAGAGAAAATGCTTGCAAATTATTGAAAATATCTACTATCATCATTCATTCACATCGAATTGAAACAAAATTTCATTTAAATTATTTCTGTGGAATGATTAACATTTTTTTTTAACTAATTGGTTTCGAAATTATGCACTGATTCTCTTCAGACATCAGATCATAGTGCATACTTGACTGATGTGACCACTTGCAGTAGGAGATCATTAATTTTTATTTACGTTAGTTGTGATAAATTTCAACATTCTCGACTTATATCCAACGATATCATTTACTCATAAAGATGATTAATTTGTGATTACTTCTTGTCTATGCATTAGCATATACAACGTAAAGAAATTCTAATTTGAATCATCCCACAAAAAAACAATTCTATTTGATTCTGCTTTCGGAGGGTTATTCCGCAAAACGAAACAGTTTCCCGTATCAAATATTCCCTGCTTTAATAAGCGTTAGAGCCGATATACGTTGTCCATGCCAATGCATAGACAAGAAACGAGGCGTGATCACAAATTAATAACCTTTATGAACATTTGATTACCATTTCATATAATTCATAGCTAGCCTCCGCTAAGATTCCTGTGTGAATATAAAAAATTTAGTGGTTTTACAAAAAAATGTACAAAATACAGTTAAAAATATATTGATTTTAACATACTTCCATAAAAGATAGGGTTTTCAAGTTTTGTGTGTAATATGATGTAATAGTGTAAGTAGTTTTCGAATCCGGTGTTAATTCCAAAATGAGAAAAATGGAGATAGAGCGTTTATACTAAGCAGGATAGTTTATTCAAGAATATGCTTAGAGTATTGAAAGATTTTTGTTGCTCACAGTCTTGCGCCCAATGTGGGAGGATTGTACTTACGTCAAATGATTCTTACTGTTTCAAATAAACTTTTTCGCAATAAATGTTATCCCGGGAATCTACAAGTAAAGGCTGCATTGAGCTGACATGTTTGTATAAACTACATTCAAATCAAAACTAAAATAAAAATCCTGGATAGAAATAGAAAACCGATAGGCCATAAATTGACACATATTTCAAAAACATTTATAGCGATTGCTAACGGCATGTCATCCCATGTTTGTTTGTTTTAAAATTTTGTTCGTATAAGCAAATTCATGTTTGTAATTCGGTATGATCGCAGTTAATATAATTTCAGTGCATGTTTTTAACTTTTCGAAAACTCATCGCTACTAATGCTTTTTCAAACAACACTTATTCGGCTATTTCGAACGCCATACAATCTGATTATGGTTTATTAACTGCTCGTAAAATAGCGCGTGTACGACTAGGCAAACAATGAAAATCAAGACCAGGAGGTTATAGTATGTAGCACTGGTCAACCAACAACTGTACTGACCTAAGAATATATAATACTTCCTTCTAGAGACTACCTTATAAATCAAATTATTTGGAAATGTGTATGATCACGGAAAAAAAACTCACCACGCGACCACATGTAGGACAAAGCATGAGCTCGTAAGAATGCAAAGACTGTTATTGATTTCTTGTAAATCTTTTCTGCACTTAGGTCAGTCTTAACGAAAGCCGGCAGTTTACAGTGCAAAGCACTTAATTGTAATCATTTTGATAGTAAACAACATATTCGTAATACACTTTTTAAAGGGAGAAGAATACAGTTCATAATATTTGTTTATTTGGTAAAAGTCGTAATAATGCTTGTTTATTTGGTAATAGTCGTTCTTTAGTATGTAACGAATATTTTTTCAACCACACATCGTATTGATTTATCTTTAAAAAAAAACGCAAATAAAACAACATAAATAGTTGAATATTTTAATCGATTAAAATCAAAATGCCTGAACTGACAACTTTATTGCTGTCGGCGTGGATGATGTATTACAAAACGAACTTAAACGCAAATTCCGCTGGTAGAAAATTGAAACTAGAAATCCACTAGTGTTTGCTAATGCAAGTTTCATATCAAGCAGCATTACAAGTCATCCATTAAAGTAGCTACCAATTTATAAATTAAAAATAAATTATTTAGGATTTCAAATTCTACAATCTTTGAATATGTATTTTTTTTAATTATTTTTTTACTAACATAATATACAGGGACTGGTCGGTAAATATGTGTGGGTTAACAACTGAGACATTAGCTTTGTTATCTTTTATTTTTCACTGAATGATTCAATCAATAAAATTTCAAAAGTTTCGAACTAAAGTCACTAGTCACTCCAAAATCGCCTGAAATTCATGAGAAAGTTTTGGAGTAGAGGGTGCCAATGCAGAACACGCGGGCGCAAGCGAGCAACTGGAGGTTGATGGAGGGGTGCATTGGCTTATTATAACAACAGAACCCTCTAGCTGTTGGAGGAAATCCAAAACCAGCGGGAATCTAGTCTAGAAATATTTGGCCAGAATATTTATAAACTTAACAGGAGAACTTTGATGGCAGGTTGGTCAGCGAATTAGATTACAAAAAGATCATGAAGCGATAAATGCGTTGGTGAGCTTCATATTAAGCTACGTACACATAGGGCCAAAGCCAATGGCCAAGCCATTCGTTGGCTCGGATTTACTGATTGTGTACGAAGAGCCAGCCTTGGCGTTGGCCTTGGTTGCCGTCCGCTTTGCCGACGGTAACATCAAAGCGTTGGCTTTGTATTGGCCTTGGGGCTTCGTTGTAGTGTAGCCGGTTGTTCAACGATAGCTCAATCTGGACCGCATCCAATTCCTCGGTCTCAAGCTATCGGTGTCGATCGCATCTTATGTAGACAGCACAGTAAACCCCAATCGTTGAGATTCAACAAATTGGTCAAACTATAATTGGCCGTTCGTTGGCCGTCCGTTGGTTATATGTGTACGCGCCTTTAGATTCAACCAAGCAAGCGTGCTATACTTAGCTAACCAACTCCCGAAACATAACAGGCTTTTTGGAAGGCCAAAGGTCAATGAGGTCAAAAAACGCAACAATGATGAGGTCAAAAAAGGCAACAAACAAAATAAAAAGAAGTGGGAAAGGCAATAACGTGAATCAAAAAGTAAATGTGGCAAATTCTTTACGATGAAGTGTACCGGAATTAATTGGGACGGGGCTACAGATTATTATCTACTATGCCTGGTCAATTGATTTTGGTCCCCTTATGGAAGAAGATGCTTTGAAGCATTCCGTTGGCTTGTCAATCCCGCTGCACCATGTGAGAGTAGAAAATGTTTTCACAGTCTGTCAGAAAGAAATTATTTTTTTCACTGAAAAAACTCAGCAAAACGAAGTACAGCAAAGGAAGTATTAAAAATGATGGTAGAGAATCACTCAACAATACAAGCTTATTGGTATGTATTTTCCCGTTACATTGGAAAGGTGGACGACTTGATTTTATCCGAAAGAGAAAAAGGCAGCATTTTAAATAATCAACACGTGCTTCGCACTTAATAAAAGATGCCATTCTTGAAATAACCTGATCAGTACATGTCATCATGCCAGGTTCCTCTTAATTCTACTGATACTAAATGTTTGGTACACTTCGAGATCAATAGACACGCTGGAGGCTCTTGATTTAAATTTCCAGATAGAGGACTATTTCTTAGCCAAGGTCGTAAACTGTACTAAAAAAATACGATCAGACTAACGCGAAGGTTGATTCTCGAGCATATAAAGGCTGATTTTGTATACCTCCGCTCGCACCTTGCAAGCTGCTTGAAATAAATAGGTAAATCCAGCTTCCAAGAAATCAAATCATACATCAAATCATACATGATGCCAAATATAATAGCTAAAATCCACTAAGCGAAGGAGATTCAGAGACTGCTGCTGACAGCAAAAAAAGTTTTCTACAGGCCATCAAAACTATCCAACTCAAGCAACTCTAAGAAATCCATGCTTCTGGTGCACAAGAGCATGGTCTTGCCAGCCCTCATATATTGAACGCTGTCTTGGGAATTAATTACAAAAATTAAATTACAAGAATTAAATTCATATCCTTTAAACTGACGGTTATTAGGACTTTTAGACGTGTCCTATTTGGAAAATTTGATCAATAAATTTCCATAACTCTGTGATATCTGTTGCCTATATTCAAAATCACAGCTTGATTTTTAGCTGACTTTATGTATGTAGTAATACATGTCTCTTGTTAAATTTCAGTATACTTTTCAGCTTAGTCAATTCTTAAATTCTTTTAAAGTAAAGTTACCCCGCGAAAAACCTTGGCGAGTCTAGGGGTTGAAGCTGGTAGAGAGCTTCTTTCATGGCTCAATGACAACTGTAACTGAAACTAGTACTGCATTCAAATTAGAACGCAGCAAATATAATCGGAAACGGCATAACTGCAACGTTACGGAATAGGATTAAGTCTATCCCAACTGAAACTGAAAAGATACAGTTGCCATTGGGCCTTAAGCCATATATTTGCATATATTCTAACTGAACTGCAGTACTAGTTTCAGTTACTGTGTTCAAGGGGCCATGAGAATGGGCAACTGACTCAACTCAGGTACCTATTCAGAGTCAGGTTAACTTAAAGATTTGTGCGTTTGAGCCAGGGACCACACAGTAACCGTGAAACTTGACTATTTAAGTTGTTATTATTTTTGTAAAGTATGACATCAGCCTTTGATTATTTCATGAATTGAACAGAAGCTTCACGGGAAGTAGTATTTTTCTTTTTACTAACACTCAAAACATATGTTTACATACACCTTCTTTTGACATTTCACGAACTTTATTTACATTACGTTTCAGATAAATATAGGTGACGTTTAAAACGCTCCCTACAGTTTAAAAAACATTTCTCCATGCTATTGAAACTACTAGGAACCTTAAGGTTCCGAACAATCATTAGGCTGTCGTCTCAATTCGTGCGGCATTTTCTTTCAAATGATTAACAACAGTTTTGCGTGCTGCTGAAAGTTCTAGTCGTTTCCCTTGAACATACACAGGCAAAATACTCCATTCGTTCTTCGCGTAAGTAATCATTTATTTGTTGTTCTCGCGCTGCAGGTAAACTCGGCTCAACTGTACATTATCGTGTGAGCTCACCGCCTTCCTTATTATTGTTTCCTTGATATGTAATCAGTCTTCTTCTGGTCTGACGGAATGCGTTCTGAAAAAAAACAGACCGAGTAAAATTGAATCAGGGGCGAATTAGATTGAGCTGAATTTGGAAGGAGGTATCGAGATCAAGTGTTGCAATTATTATATCACTTATTTTAATAGTAAAATTCTAGTGTCCAAACAAGAGAGCAGTTTATGTTTCTAAAACTAAAATATTAGAATTTCATAGAAGTAATAAACACAAGCGCTGCACTTTAAGGCATATACTCGTAAATACATACTACCATCAAAGCGCTTCCGAGTTGATGCAATATCAAGTCTCAGAGCTCATTGAACCCATTAAACTTCCTCAAACATTCAATGCAGTGATTGAACGGAACATGTGACGAATTTACCGAAAAAATATTGATTACAGTGTAACTATACAAACTTTTGCCTATAAATATCTGTATATACTTTACCACAAACAAAACTAGAGCCTGGTCCCATATTGAAATTAACAACAAGTTCTGTTTTCGCATTACAAGTGCTGGGACCTGGTGTTGAATTTCATTGCCCGGAAACTGAGCTGTGAGTTTATTCTTTATGGACTTATAATTGTAGCAGAATGGTGTTATTAGTCGATGGTAAATTGAAACTGGGATTTATTTTTATCACAAGCTAAATATGAATGAAATGGCTTATTAATGTTTATTTTGATGGTAGAGCATATTTCTGGTTTGATTAATGAAATATTTCACTGACGTTTACAATCAATCAATGCGACACTTATATTTCGAATTGAACCTATCCTACTTTGAAACTATTGGAAATGTTAGTTTAAGGGACGATTACTTTACGGAAAACGAGTGCAATATGCAAAAGCTATGACTAGAGTCCAATACACTTTAATGCTCTGATATCTAGTTCAACTTTGCTAGTATAAATCTCCGTGGAGAGGAGATTGAACAATGGTTTTAGATAGAAAATTTGGGTGTTTTCAAATAGTGTCCTGTCAGCAGCATCAGTCCTAAAAATTCTCTCAGAAAATATTATCTGCTGAGAAACATCTAATACAACTATCAACAACCAGTCTCGTAAAACCATGTAATTAGGGCAAATCCTTTACTCCCTTCACTCTAAGGTACACTATATGATTGTTGTAATGCTAACTACTTCCTAGTGTTTATGAAACAATGAACAAAGGGCACTTAAAGCTAGACGTTGATTACACAACTGCACTTTGTAGTAGTACATAGCGCTCATAATGAGACTACTTCTATGTCGGTTAAGGATACAATCCAACAAGGATGTGAACGTTCGGAAGAAAAACTTCGTACAATACTTCGTTGAAAGTTAGCGTTAGTGTTGTGTCCCATAATATGAGTGTCATTATAGAGTTAAAGATGAAAAGTTATCGGACCATCGTTATTTGGAATATGGATCTTTAACCAGTTCAAAGTGTTCAAAATGCGAAAAATTTCAAGTAATTCAAAATTAACAAAATATATTAGGCGTGTTTTTTTGCTCCTCTATCCAGTAGAGAATAGGATATACGCATTGGAAACAACAACACTCCTGCACCAGTGAATTCACTAGTACAGAAATTGTATTCGTCATAGGTAGTTCACGTGCTGAAGTATATAATGTGCTGATAGAAAAAAGAAAAGCTCATACGAAGTTGCCTTTTTTTCTGTGAGATGGCTTTGGTTTTTTGAAGGTTAAGTTGAATGTTTTGGTAGTTAGTAAATTAAAAAAAGCTCGCATAATGTGTAGAAAGTTCAAAGAGATAATTTTCTGTTAGTCCTTTTGCTATTTTCTATCGATTGTGGTAGTGTATATTCGTTATTTTCTCCCTTTATTTTGAGCTGTTGAGTGGTACCACAGCAAATACAGCAACCTATGTCAGTCTTAGCGAAAGCATCAGCTGTTTTGTGATGGATCGTTTTTTTGCGTCATTGTTCTATTCTGTTCTGTATCGGAGCAAACACGCCTATTGTGTCTGTTGCTGTGAGCTTGCTAATATTAGCTGTGTGAAATAGCCGAAAAAAGTGCAGAACATCTCAAGATAAGTTACAATAAAACAGCTGTCAGAAAATGTGCAGTAAAGGCTGGTACTGAGTTCGAGTTCACGTGAAATTTTGACATGTTTCCATTATCTGGTCATTCTTTCGAGCGAAAATTTTGACAATTGAGAAAAGCAGAGACAATGCTCATTTCTGACGGATAAAATGTCATGAATTTCACTTTTCGATTGATTTTCTTATTGGAAAGACATTTTCACTGCTCCATTTTCAAATTGAAACACCAAATGTCACTTTTCCGCTCGAAAGAATGAACTGCACAAACTAAATTGGCGCGAAATGATTCGAGACATGTTTCAGTGCCATCTACGTTTTCAACGCGAAAGCAACTTCAAAGCAACTTTTCATGCTATGAACACAGTACCAAACTTGCTTATTTTCAAGCTAAATTTTCGCCGAAACCAATTTCACGTGAAATTTTGTATGAAAATTTCACGTGAAATCGAACTCAGTACTATGCTTAAGTTAGAGAAATTGAGAAGTAATTCTCAATATTGATTGCTTTTCAGATGTTCAAATTGTCAATTCAGTAATAAAAAACTCTATTTGATTCACAATATTTGATTGAAAGTCGATTCCGTGATGTTTGACAAAAAGCTGGTTGCTTGACCGATGTTGGTCTTAGAAAAAAAAGTAGAGCAAAGATCGTGCTCTAAAGTGCTCTAGTCAAACTTAGAGCATGGTCATGAAACACAATTCGGAGCAACTTCGGGCAAAATAGAGCAGCTGAATTGCTCATTAAATACATTTTGCTGAGTTATCTAAACCTAGCTCAACCTAGAGCAACTCATAAAAACACAGCTATTATTTTTGAAGCTAATACGTTTTATTTTATTAAAAGAGGACAGACCGATGTTTCAAAATTATCCAGAAATAACAAACAACAATCACTTATCCAGATGCTATTAAACGAAGGCTCCCGAAAGTGTTGATGCTAACTTTATATTGGACCTCACTGTAAGTACATATAAACATTAACTTAGAGAATCTCAAGAACGTGTGGTGTGATTGGATGAAGAAAACAGAGCCAACATTTTCACAAGAAAGCACCAACAGCCTACCAATTAAGCGAGTGGACCTTGTTTCTCGAACACTTGCAGTACCTGAAAACTTGTTTTTTGGTCTATACCATTCAAATATGGGAATAAATATAGTTAGTCATCTGTTGAATGTATGTTATTATAGTCCATACATTAACACAATTCTCTAGTAGAAGCAACATTCTACTTCAACAATCTACTATGTATTCCATAAACTCGTTGATTTTTAATGCATCGATTTATGAACGTATTATTCCACTTTCCAACCGTAATCGATTCTTCACTTGTTTACTTCTAAAAAAAATAGTTCAAACATTCCTTTTTTTCGAAGTAAGGAAAAACTGTAACAAACTGCCCACCCATGCATATATATTTAGGCTCAGAATTTCTTATAAGTCATTTTGACTACCCTCTCTCTCTTCATCATTTTATTCATTTCATATGCATAACAAAAGATAGCCATGGAGATACGCTGCGTATCAGCAACCCAGTTTTCTGTTTACTTTCTGTTGTATTAAAAAATTCTTCTCACTCCTAACAGCTGTGATGACGTGAACGACGACGATGGCGAACAAACTGCTTGCTTGTCCAGCTTTTTGATTGATTCGTTGAATACAAATATTATGGATGAATGAAGATAGAGCTCGAACGCCGAAAAAATCATAGTCCGGAATAAGCTATTCTACTGTCAAAATATTGAAAAAAGGGCAGAATGTGAGGCATCCAGTTGTTTCCGGCCCCTAACTCATTGAATATGGTCAAGAAATCCATTGTCCTGTAGACTAACAAAAAGGAACGGTCACCACACAGTATGGAAAAACGACAGCATTGGGTATTATTTTTATTTTTTGCGGAGGGACAAGAGCACGCCGAGTCCATTGTAGAGATTTGTTTTTATTGGTATATGATTTCGCTGAAAGGATTTCAAGGATAGTCTAAACGTTGCCAATAACTTTGAATAAGTTTGCTTTTATGTTGGTTTTTATTGTTGCGTTATTGATACATGCACATTTCAAAATATCACTCTTTATTTGACCGAAGCTACTTTCCATGGTAATAGTGGATTTTGAGTGAAAATTGTGCGAAGGGTTTTGATACGTGAGTTTGACTAGCAAGTTATGTTAAATTTGAAAACAATTTTACATAGATGCGTATTTCAATTTGGTTGCGATATTGCTGTTGGGTTACCAAGTTAACAATAATCCCATACAAGAAGATGGTGCACAATGGCAGAGCAGTTCGTCAGTATGGAAATGAATATCTGCTGTTTCTTGCAGTTGGTCTTTCACATGCTTCGAATATTAGAAAATTGTGTTTCATGTTCATTTTGATTTGAAAAGAAGTGGAGTCCAAAAACCAAATCAGTCCAAAACTTTCTAACGTAAAATGGAAACACAGCAAAACCAAAATAGAAGAAGCTGCTGGGTACCCTAAAAACACTAGAACATTAAATATGAAGTAACTGATTATCATAGTAACTCATTATAAATGAATTAACTTAAAAATCTAAAGAGGTTGAATCACCAGGAATGGGCATTCAAAAGGATCAAAAGATCAAAGAAGATTAAGGTGACAATATAGCTAGAGAAATAAGATGAGAGAAATTGACAATGAACCCAATCACACCGAATGTAAAACCACAATCTCAGCTTTATTTTTATAAAAGTCCTACTAAAAATATAAGATATAAGAATATATAGACATAAAAATTAACATTGGAAATGAGAGAAATGGAGCAGAAGGATGGTTGAAGGAAACCAAGGAATGCTAGCCTGTCTCTACAGATTATATATTTTTCGTTGTGATAAATTTTGACATAGGTTTGATTGTAATAAGAGGCACTTTTGATAGAACATACATTCAGAATCTACACACTTCTTCAAATTTTTTCTGAAAATCAGTCATTTTTCACTAGAGTTTCTTTTTAAACCTGTTTCGATAAAGCAATCTATATGAAAATAATTGCAAGCACATGCAATTTGCTGTACTCAGTTTTGAATGTTCTCAGTTTTTGCTGGGACAAAGAAAAAGGCAGGCATTCTTTATTTGAAAACGGATCACAAGAAAATTTGGAAAAGCCATCGGAAAAGCCAAATGTTTTGAAAAAGCTAAAATAATAACATGGTGAAAAACCAGCATTACTTGTTAGCTATGGTGTGAACTTACTCGGGATAATTTGGAAGGTGATTTACCGAAATCACAAAAAGCAACGATTGAACTCAGACATTATTATTGCCAAAAAGATGCCAATGACGACAAAAGCTAAATCCATTTGCTATTAGGTGCATATTCGGTCAATTCTTACATAATCATCTCTATGCAGGATTACCTTTGCCAAATATACCAGGGTAGAAATGGGAATATAAAATATTCTTGACAATCTGAAACACGGAAGGCAATCTCAAGAGATTCTTTGTTCCGTCATGAGACGTGAGGCTTAAGTCAGTTTTGGAACGAACTGCATTTTATCTGCAGGCAGACGGACTAGGAAAGTGTATCCGAAAGTAAAGTTGTAATGGCCACATACCACAAAAGTCTACATACAGCAAATAAAATTTTTAAAACAACTTCTCTATTAATGTTTTCTGGAAATATTTTCTGGTTTTCTGGAATATAAAGTGACAAGTATGTTTCAAAAGACATGTTTTCATGTTCCAAACAGTTTTCAATAAAAATTCTCCACAATCGGCTCCACAAAAGTATATTGGTTTTTAGTTGAAAGTGAATGTTAGCAAAGTAAAATTCCTGATTGTTAATCGCAGCTCAGAATATAATAAAAATTAATCTAAATTAAATAACAGAGATCGCAGTATATAATTCACGCTGAAGCTTGACTATTCAAACTGTTATTAGATGCTTTAAATATTAAAGTCCTATAGAAAATATGCAAAAATCCAGGTGAACTTCAAAGCTAACAGTGAAAAACATGCCACATATTCAGCGGTTGTGAAGCAAGACCCTTTCATAAGTGTTCCAAAAATATACGAAGAGTATATGGTGAAATTGTTGACAATGCAGTTCATCTAGAATATGGGTATAAGTGACAAACCATACATAAAAAATCATGAGTAAAGTACGGTTGTGGTGGATTAATGGCGTGGGAGTGTATATCGGTGGCAAGAGTTGGTAAACTGGAGATAATACACGATAAATCACTATCGCTACATTAATATCCTGGTGAGAAATTTCAATGAAAAAGCCGAAAGACTTGAGATATCAGACCATTATTACATCCAATAGGACTACGGTTCCAAGAACACAGACTTAAGTAACATTGTCGCTAATTTAAAACATTCCGCATTTACTGGTGATTCCGCCACAAAGCCCGTATCATAACCCTATCGAACACGTAAGAGATGCTTTAGAAATAAAAACCAGAAGCGAGTCCACACTAAAGGATACACGACTATTAGAGTAACACAATATTGGCAATAGCTACACTGGGAAATTGGTAAACGCTTTGAAAAACCATTTAAAGGCTGTTATTGCCGTAAATTGATACGCTACAAAATATTATGCCATGATTTATGTGAAAATATTACAGAAATATTGATTTTAATATGCATGTATGGTTTAATTTTACGTAGACTTTTGGGAAACCGATTTTCGAAGTATATTGAGTTTTTCATTGAGAGATTTTAAATTATACTTATTATTGGAACACAATTGATGAAATGTGCTAACTGAGACATCTTTTGAAGCATGCCTGTCACATTTTCCTCGAAATTCTCCGTGCAACATTAATAGAGAAGATGTTCTTAAAATTTACTTCGCTGGCCCAGTATATAAATCCAGCGGAGATAGTTTAGAGGCAACTGCTCTAAGTACTGTGAATGGCACTCCCGTTGGTGCTAGTGTTCAATTGTAGAATCACTTTTGTAACAATTAGATTGGATGTTTTAAGTATTTTTTGTTGTAAAAGTGCTTGCTATCGTCAAATTATTTTTCACTTCACGTCCCATCATCATCACGTTTCAGATACTTTCCACCTTTTTGGCCAATCTATTTTTTTACACGTGAGTTCATTCAGAGGCATTGAACTCAAGTCGCTCTAATTCAAAATTATTTTGAAATCAATACTCATTTTTAATAACCTATCATTCATCCAAAATATACAAGCCGTTTCATCTCTACATATCAACCCTTTACCATTTTTATATATCAATTTAATACATTACCGACCTGAAACTAACACTCGAAAACACTTCGAACTGCACTCAAATGCAAAATCGCACGGAATGAAAAACGTTATTACCCAACTCAGAGCCATCCGGTTTCAAAGAGAGGACAAAAGCAACATTTTTTATATTTGACATCAAGTGCCAATTCACATTTATATTTGAAAACCATTCAGCAATAAAACATAATACCTCAAACATTTGCCAAGCGTAAAAGAACCGCTGATAAATTTCTCGTCAATAATATTTTGAAGAGTTTCCGAATGAATCCCTCCGATGATAAATATATAAGTACAGAAATTGTTCTGTTTTATGATAGCATTAGCCTGTCGACAAGACACCATATTTTGTGTCTTCTCTCAAGCGAGAATGAAAGTGCCATTTGCGAACGATTCGCCATAATTTTCCCATCAACCAACGAGCATTCTTTTGAAAAAAAGATAAAAGTAAACGTGGCAGCGCCCGATGTTGTGAAATGGTGACATTAACCAACGAATCCGTTTTCAATGAATATGTCAAATCTCGAGAGAAAGCTCTCTAGCTCTCAAGAACAAAAACCGAAAGGAAATACTTAAAAATTTGGATAAACCAAGCCGCCCACCAGGGAGCCACTACAATATACCCAAACAACTTCTGGTTGGCCCCACTCGGCAACGGCGTTCCTATTAAATCCTATAAATCATGTTCGGTTGCAATTTACAGAAGAGATGAAGCGCTCATAAATCTAGTTATAGGGAATCATCCATTGGCTCGCATAAATGGATGTGTCTAAGCGTATTAGGGACTACGTGGCTAGCTTGATTTTCGACGTCTTGACAACGGAATATTTGGCCATGTGCTTACAATGACGGTGGTCCGTACTTGGCTACAACATGCACGAGATGTTCGCCTCGTACAATTACTGCTTTACGGACATGAAAGCGTGTTTGCCGGAACGATTCAAGCCGATTCCGGAAGACTGACCTACATCTGGGCTGCGGATAAAGAGATTACCTTGCTGATGGTGTGGTTTTAAAAAATAATGTGGGCCTCTCGATACTGGACGGAAGAAAGCTAGAAGATAGCGTAGTAGTCGTTAAGTTGCCAAGTAAGTGGGGTTTAATCTCCCGGTTTCTTATTAATTTTAATTCGATGGTCTTGTTAACGGGAGTAAGTTGGTATTGTGGCCGGGTGCCTGCTGTTGTGGTGAGGAAACATTAATTTCTTCGCAGCGGTAAGCAGCTCTGTGGAACAGAGGCATTACTCTACTTTCGTGAAAACCCCAAATATATATTTTTCTATTTTAAATTTGCGCTTCCGCTTAGCCGGACTTAATACAAATGGTTTGGTTTAGTCAAGTCTATGAATATATTTGCTTAAGTGTAATTGAACTCCAATCTTTTAGAGGGTTGAATCGTTGAATTCTAACCCGTTGCTGCGGATCGTCAATGTTTTGAATTATTGTGATCAAATCAAAATTTTCTACTTGTATTATTTGAACAAAATTTTCTCAACAATATAGAGTTCGCGTTTACCATAGACATAAGGAACAATATTTATCAGTGAAACCTAATTCAATGCTTTCGTCTAAACGGAGCCTGGGCTTCTCCACCTCGCTTTAAATCGAATCGTTTACAGAATCTATTCATACAGAAAATTGTCGTCGATTGGGGAAATCGCATACGAAGCGAATGACCGTAGTAGGAACCGTTTCAACACATACCGTTCGAACAAAAGCGATTTTCTGATTCGAATCGGAAATCGGCTCACAAAACCAAAACTAACTGGCAAACAAATCGATAACCAATTTCGACTTATCCTCATTGTGACAAGGTTTTTGGTGATTTCATAGCTAGCCAAACACAACAAGGCACGCCAACGATTTGATTTCAACTCGACCACCAGCCTCACACGCCATTCTGGTTCGTCCTAGGAGCGAAAGTGTGACCGAAACGTTTTCCGCCGACACCTTATATGCACAATATATGACTATCCATTGGTATGTGTTCCTGTGTCAATACGGCTTGTGCGTTTATAAGGTGGCTTTTAATGTTACCATTTTAGTCTAACCGATGACACCTGTTCAACTATGTGAAAGTTCTCACAGGTGCGCTCGTGATGGCAGTGTGTTTTATGTTAATGTGGATATAGGTATAGGTGCATATAGTGTTTCAATGGTGCTATCATATTTTCGTGGGCTGTGAAGAAAGGAAGGAAAAAGATTTAAATTTGTAACGGAATTTTTATTGAATTTTTTTTTATAGGAAATGATATATTCGACTACCAATCATGTAGTACTCTAGCTGTGGAACTCAGTTATGCCAAGCGAAATTTATTTGAAAAACTGTGCAATCAAAAAATTTGTAGAATCTTTCTCAATTGATGCAACTTTCTCAAACAAATAATCTAGAAACCACATTTTCAGGAATACCCAAAAAATATGGATAGTATTTTGCTCAAAATGTTATGGACAATTATTTGTCAGAGAGCTATTCAGCCCTTTTGTAACCCTCGAGAAAAATCTTTTTTTGCATTATGACATTTTGGCCTTTACAATTGACAAGCTGTTTCCAATGCTCTATAAAAATAACTGTTATATTAATTTCAATTGATATTGTCTGGTCAGCTAGCTGAGCTATAATTGTCGTTGAGTTTATTATAATAGTATTTGATCCGTTTAAATTTCCGGGCCCTGATGGCGTTCTTGTGACTGATACCACAGCTTAGAGAGACGCGGAGGAGAAGTCTGTCAAATTTGCCCACGGTATATGCCCATAGTTTTCCTTCAATACTACTAACGCTCAGATCCAGAAAAATTACTTCACTCCTCAGTGCTGTTATTACTTCTTTATACCTCTCTTTTCTGAGGACTCGCTACTTCTTGTCAAAGAGCGAACATACTTGCATGTGAGTATACTGGCCGTTTCAGAGATCGTAGTGCTTTTTTATTGATGAATTCAACTGATTCTTTAGTTGTGTGATTTTGTCAGTTGAGCCAAGATGACAATTGAAATAAAAAGTAAAGTAATCCCACGACAGCCCTTGTTGGTTCTTGGTGTAAAAATAACTGAGTTCCTTATGGAAAAAAGAGAATGCAATAATAAAATTTTCGTCAAAAAATACGCTTGGGAGATTATCATAAACGTGTTTGTTACGCTTTCAATGTGATGTGAACTCCAACACCATTTAAAAATATCAATCCTCAGTTCTATATATAATACTTTATCCAAACATATATTTAACGAACAGTTTTTGAGGCCTAGCCACCTTACTTTTATCCTAGGCACTAGTTTATGCTCTTGCTTTCTTACGAAATGGCTCAACTCCCAAACTTGAAATCGCATTTCACATTAATATTTAATGAGAAGCCGTTTCGCCTCTCATACAGAAGCAACATCAATGGATTTTTTACTTCCTGATAATCGGTGTATGTTTCTGACATAAGTAGCTCAGACAACAACCAGTGAAAGCAGTTATAAGCAATACTTGTATGTTAGAACCCTTGTACGCTTCTCATGGCTTTGACCGTTTGTAACCTTACCAAGAACATGATGTTCCCACGAGTCTCTTTCACACATCACAAAAACCATGACGGCCGCGACTACGGTATTCTCTCAGCCGTCCTTAAATACCAACATATGAAGGCCTTTTGAAAGTGTTAATTATTTGGCATTATGGCAAACGGCATGGATCGTCACTAACTTTCCGTTGGACCCCTGCTTTCACTTTGCCATTGTAGCGATAATTCTATAGGCAAAGTAAATGGAAATTATGAAACATTGCCGCTAATGAAATTCAGCTCCGTGGAAATTGCCACGGGCTCCCGTTTGGAAAATTAAATCTTAAGGATTTTAGCGCTAAGCACGAGTGGTGATGATTTGCATTAAATGCTTGCGGGAGTGATGAAAAGCGTTTTTTCGCCTCGTTACAGCAATTCGGCTCGTTTTCACTTGCCAAACCCATACCATGTTGTTTTTTTTCGTCAGTCAACACTCGTAGCAGGGTAACCGGTACAAAAGAAAATGATTAAATGGGAGGTGAAGTGTTGACGGGTGAATGTTTCTCATGCTGATGGCTTTAGTAGATCCGTACTAAGTACAAGGAAGAAAACGTGGTAAATGCAAAAGACGAATTATCTGAGAATTATTGCCGCGTTACAGGAAGATGTGCGAGATGGTGAGAATGTAATTTCCTATGTTTAGGTAATAATTTGGCAGAATGATATGTAATTGCCGCTTAAAAAGACCCGCTGAGATTGACGAAGCAATTTGAACGTTTTTTGAGGGAACAGCAATAAGACGAGGTTAATTGAAGTAAACCAAAGGTATCACAATTTTTAAGGAGCCTTTTGAAAGTTTCTTTGCATGCAAGTACATTTTTTTTTTGCTTTTCTATAGTTTATTCAAGTCCAGAGTCTATATTCTAGCCATACTCAAAATAAATTGATTTTCCGTGATTCAAATTCTGTTTGAATCTGCGGTGAATTTGTGAAAAAAACATATAAAGCCCTTTGTTTATATTTACAATAGAACCTAACCATTCTCATCAAAATGCCAACTGAAATCATATGAAATTTGTTTGTATCCTTTTAGTCTACTGATATTAAATTGAAAGGAAGAAAGCTAAAATTGACCAGCTGACCATTTTACGGATATTTTCGGCTGACTTTTCATTGTGCTTTTAAATTTGCACTGGCAAATAGAAAGCAGCTGGCAAGCAAACCAAGGTCTTTTATTATCCTCCTAGAGTCAAGGGCATCATATGCTTCACTTGCTACAGCAAATCCACATGTAGAAAAGTCGTTTTTTTTAGTGCCCGAATATTTGTTCTCTGTATAGTTTTTTCGTTTCGTTCATGCTACATACAAAATCCACATGCTCATATGAAACATGACAAGAAAAGCACGACTGGAAATTTAATCTTCCAACTCTGGATATGAGTCCAATTCAAATGAATCTAAAAACAATGATTAATAAATCTTCTTCGCAATAACTACCCACTCCAGAGGCAAATTAACTAATCAATCTTTTAGGTTCACAGAAGGCATACCCAGAAATTAGTAACAACAAAACTGGTCCCAAAAAAATCTAACTTTAATGGTGATGAAACTGTTTATACCATTTGTACGCTATGTTTGTTGTATTTGTTGCCTACTCAAATTCAGGGATTCCGGATGATAATTTTTTGGCATAACTTAAAGCACGAAAATCTAAAAATCATAAAAACAGGTAAAAGGTGATTCCCCCATAAAACTATTTGACTATTGAATATTAGTTTGATTTTGAAACGATTGATTAACTCTAATTTGCGTTACAAATCTATAGTTAAAATGTAAGAGCCTAGACCGACAGCGCAGCCTAAATGATCATTTGCCGTAAATCATCATTTAAGTGTAGTGTTTCACATGGTAATCTGGACTAATTACCACTAAATGACCAAAATATTAATCACTAAGCAAATCACTAATGCATCAAACTTTGGTAATTTATTCTTAAATGAAGTAGAGTTGCCCGATTTAATACAAATTCCCCTTGTAAAAAGTCGCTTTTCGCATTGAAGAGGAAGAAGAAGACAATTTTTTTGAGATGTCAGATTTATTCGAAATATTTGAAGAATTTTAATATAGTTCTTGCGCGGTTTGTACTCCAACTTCATCAATTAGAACATAAAAGAGGCAACATACACTTAAAACACATTCGATTTCTACATTTATCAAAAAGTAATTCCTTTGATTCATTCTTTCAAACTCACTATGAGCTAATCTTACTCTGATCGAACATGTTTCCAACCATAATTCCGATTTTCACGATTTAAATAGAAACATCGAAACGAATTTGCATTTCGGAAGTATGCATCGTAATCCAGCGGTGTAAAATCTATTCTTAACTATTCTGTATAATCTGCAAATTCGATACTATTCAAACGACTCCCAGCATACTATTCTTAATGTCATTCATTCACAGGGTAGCGAATACGCTATCGGAACGACAACCGCTCTGGGTAGAGCTGTTACGTTAATGTGAATCTATGTTTTGGGCTTCGGTCGTGACCTCCGTTGCGGCAAACAAACAATAAAAGCCACAATACAGACGTTATAGAAAATCGTTCCCATTGTAATAAGGGATGAAATGAGTACGAAGCAATATACTCTAAATTGAAGCTGCTCTTTTCCCAAAATGCGTATGTTCTGCGTATGCTCAATGATGTGAAGTTTTGACGATGAATGTTAACTATCATGTTCATAAAAACAATATAATCGGCTCGATAACTACAATAATAATTGAAATTACTTTAGGGGTTGATTCGTAGATTTAAAGCTTGCAGCAGCCGATTTAACTTTAAATTGAAACATAGACAGTTCTGACGCCCGCGGAAATTTCGTTTTCAAGAATTTCGAGGAGTTTCGAAAACCAGACGAGACTTGAAACGATACCAATTATTGTCTACGTGTCATAATTTCCTTCAAAAGCATCACAGTTTGACAATTGAACTGATTGTTTGGATTTAGTTAACATTAGTAATTACCTAAATCTGTTGTTTTTTTTAAATCGCTGCCTTTGCAAAACAAAACCCGCGAAGAGCAACTTGTGCATGAGGTTGGTTCAGTTTATTAGGCTGAATCGTTCGCAACTGACCAACACGTGCATATATATATATATATATATATATATATATATATATATATATATATATATATATATATATATATATATATATATATATCGCACAGGTTGTGTAAATTAGAAAATCTTACACCCACCCAAGACAAAAGGGAGAAGACTCCATAAACTGCAACACAATTTTCTCAATCTTTCGCAATACAGGTATATTGTCCTCATTAACAATCGCCCGTGTGAGCCCATCGGGTACTAAATGATCAATCACACGTCAAAGTCGAACTGATGAGGTCGCACGGCCCACTTTGCTAATGCATCTGTTGGATCCTTCAAATTGTTCAACTACATGAGTGAATAATGCTGTGATGACAACGAAATGGATCCTCTCGAGGCATGGGCACTCCATCTCGGTAGTCCATAGCACTCCCCAGCATTCTTTCCTTTCAGTTTCTTTTACTTCCTCTCCGGTTGCGTATACTTGGCTAAAGAAGGAATTGGGGCGGTTGATTTGTCTGACTGATTTAAGTGCAGTGCTTTATTAATGTTGCGCAATTTAACCCTTTGTCTATCAACGCAACTTCCAACGATACAGTCCGACGGGACATTTACCTCTCATACCTAAAGAGAGACAAAAGCTTTCCCTAAAATTAGCCCTTAGCCTTCCGATCGTGTGACTTTCCCCTGGATCTTGTAACCCCTCCACAACGATACGCTCTACCTCCACTCTGACTAGAGCGTAGACCACATGTTGCATCATGGTGCTTGACCGACCGCTTAATGAGAAATGGATTGAGTTTGTTCATCCTACTCACTAGTGCTAGTTCTACAAATTTGGCATACCGTTTGCGATATGGGTTTGCAACCGTATTCAAAATAAAAGCTAGGTTCTGTGCACTTCCTCGATAGGTGCTTGTCTCTCCACAATGTACTTTACTCCATCTTGATAGCGCGAAAATTCGCTCTAAACTTGCTACTCTCCCATGTACCAAATCCGCCCAGGCATTTCTTGTTCTGAAAAAAAGAGATAAAAAAGTGTCTACCTATGCCATCGCTGCATCTAGATAACATTTCGCTTTTGCCAAATGCACGATATTACTGCCGGATGAATTCCCAGTTGTCTCTGCAAGAAAGGCGCAATATTTTTTCGCAACATTTTAAATTGTTTCTGACCTTAGAAGTTAGTCCTCAGGTGGCCAAAACAATACACTCACTCACTTCGGGATGCCTTATAGCTTCATAGTCCGAAAGCAGAAACTTTGCTGTAAGGTTCTATACTAGCTCGCCCCATCACCTTACTAAGGTGTGAATAGCACGGAGCCGAATTGAATAATGCCCTCGAACGAAAGTCTAATGGTGATTTGAAAAGGTCTGCCTGTGAAAGCCCTCGTAATTTCCCCAAAACTTCAACGCACTTTAGGGAGGCACTCACTGAGCCACTTGAAACCACGCTAAACTTAAGACCCCATTTGGCCACCCCAGATTTATTAATTTTGTCTGCTACATAGTGGCAGTCACAAATGAACCAAAACAAAATCTAGTCAAAGTAAGAAAACAAAATGCAACGTGAAGCAGATTTAATATAATTTTGATGTCGGTACTGCCAGTACTGGTCATTTTGCCATTTCTATACCATAAGATGCTACCATTAAATTTTCATAAAATTAACACCTAATAATGATAAAATTTGTTTTAATTTGAATTTCCAAATTACTGAAATTGTTCCAAGCGATAACTCTCAAAGTATTTCTGTCCCTTTTTGGCCTTGTAGCATCATGAATAATATGGCCATTTATGTGCCGCGGAATGCTACCATTAAATTTTCATCTGTTATGCATCTGTTGTGGTAAATACAAGAAATGGATTCAGTAAACATTTCGATCACAATATATCGTATAATCTCTCCTTTTTTTATAACATGGAAAATTGTCATAGCTAACAGCTCTATCCGAATTTTTCATCCAAATTTATGGAAAATTATGCTTAAAATAAGGTTTAGTTATTGTGTGAATTTCGTTAAAATTTGTTTTCTAAAGCCTAGTAATGTATTCGACGAACGAAATACAGCGAAAACGTCTGTGCGGAATCGAGCGAAATAAAGTTCCGCACTCCGACACCGGGGGCAGTATAAATTGCCATTGATGACATTTAACAAGTACATTACATTTGAATTCGGTGCATATAAATTTAACTAACCGGCATCAAAAATGATATTATTGGCAAAACAAAAACTACTGTTGCAAGGATGCGCTGTTCATCCATCCATTTTCACCCATTTTTCAATAAAATATCCGCAAACTCGAATAAAATTATGAGCTGTCACATTTTTCGCATCAATTTAAGGTACCTGGGTCATTAAATGGCCGCGAAATTTAACTTATGCATAGTGCAGCGCCATCTCAGAGCGAGTCACTGCGTTGTCTTCGAAGACAGTTATACGTCTTCGAACACATTACTGACGAGCAAAACCAAACGAAACGAAATTCCGCGACAGGCTGATTTTGTATGGGATTTGGCACTTCGTTTCGTTTCGCGTCGAATACATTTCAGGGCTTAAATCGGAAATTATGAGCCAAAAGGCATTTTTTTTCAGTGATTTTTCAAGATGGGGCCACGGCCGCAGAGTTTCAAAATCACTTCTATCAGACCTGGTTCTAGTCAACACCAACATGCTCTGTAAATTTCATGTTGATCGGATTACCTGGTCGTCAGTTCTCGTGAACAGAAATTTGGAGTGCTAAAAATAGAGTTAATTTGGTGATGGGTGATGGGAGGATTTGAAAAAAATCCTTCCCTACCTTTAGGCACTCAGTGCCCAAATAGGGCTCATAATTTCCAATTCTTCATCATGGACAAAATTAGATATCATGTTCATTACTTAATTTAACGCAAATGTACTCTGCATAGAAATATAGAGGTGTTGGCTTCTTAAAAAGACGGTCTAAGGAAATGACATTCGGATGACAAAAATCCTATCCTGCTCTCTGGTCTCCATGTTATTAGGAGCATATAGAACGCATTGAATCTGTTCAAAAGAGATTCTTAACTTTTGTTTTTAGTTATTTCCGCTGGTCCGATCCTCTTTGCTTACCTCGCTATGAAAACCGCTTGCAATTATTGACCATGGACACTCTTGAAACTCGACGTCAAAATTCCAAACCTCTATTCGCTACGAAGCTACTCAGTGGTAACGTAAACTGTGAGTTTTTGTTATCAAAACTAAACTTTTGTGTTTGTCACGGCAAGCATAGACAGCATAGCGCCTTATCCATCCCAATTCATAAGGCCAATTATGGATGAAATGAACCAACCTGCGCAATGGCCCGAAGCTTTAACTCAGCGTATCAAATGTTCGACTTTAACCATACTGTTGAAATTTTCAAGTGTCGGCTTATTCGACCGTTTCACTGTTCTTACTAATTTCATAAATGTATATTTCTTAGTAACCATTTCGTTGGTGTCATCATTGAATAAATAAAAAATGGGTAATTGAATCGTAATAATCATCTTCGAATTTCGGAACCAGTTATTGCCGACTATTAAACAAAAGTCATTATTTTGGTATTATCGCCAAAATTTCGACTTTCTATCTGGTCAGGAATCAGCTGAAGCTATGTAAGCTTAAGAAAAATTAAAGAGGGTCTCAGGATTTCGAAAGAACTTTGTCTCGGCAATTTTTTTCGGATTGATTCTTCATGTCGAAGGTCAGAAACTTTTGCGCCAGATTGTATGTAGGTTATATCTTGTAGTCCTAATTTATTCAACCATCAGTCATATTTAATTTTACTTCACAATTCGTATGCATACTTTTATTCGCACTCCTGACGATCCAGAAATCAATGTTTTAATGGGTAAATATGCCATTCTAGTGCAAATACAAAATGACGGATACTTGCCCAACTTCCTTAAATTCATTGCCCAGTGTCGTTTTGCTCGTTTGACATTTTCTCTTTTTTCGTTGGAATCGTTTCGAGTGATTAATGAGAGTACGATGATTTTTGGAAAAATTTGAAAACAAAGTGACGACAGCCGTGGGTTGATAATAAGTGGAAATTTTGCGGATAATGATTACTGAGTTTGAGCTTGTGCTATCCTTCTCAAGTTACGAGTTTATAATTAGATTACAGCTTGTACACCATAAAACAAGATGACTGCAGATTGAGCTTGTTGATGTGTGCATCCATTTTAAATTTACTGAAATTTACCATGTGCACGGATTTCTTTTAGTTGGTGCTGCCACCAAAAAATGAATATGAATAGTCAATATTGTAAACGTCCTAGTTTTAATCACTATATTTTTCAATTTACAATAATTACATTTTGCGCAGATTATCTTGAGCGCTCTGCTGGAAAAATATGTATTACAATCTTCGAGGTGTAGAACATTTGTGTGGCCACCCCGAAAAACAAATATTTATAACTATATAATCTATAATAAACATGCAATCTGTATTGTGAATGAAAAAAATAGATCGTAGTGACAATAGAAGGGAACAAGGGATTTTATCCATTTGTTTTCCTATTTTAATGACTTTCGAAGAAAATGCCGCACCCACAGAATAAGCAGCTTTTGCATACATTCGAATTTGATAAGAATTAAACTAGTGTCTTAATTGCTTCTGAAATCTTTTAAAAAAATTGTGCATTGTAGATTACATAAAACTTTTTCTAAGCTAATATATATTTTATCGAATTGAATTTACTTTCCTCCATAGTAACTTAACCTATCGAACTCAATTTAAATCCCTCGACGTCGAATTTCACTTGGACTCTTCTGTTTAAATACAAATATCTATAAAAATATTCAGTTGAAATCATTGTTCGACTTAATTTTGTTGTCAGAAAAAGCGACACGTTGTTTTTCCTGAATTCAAAATTGGATAACGACACAACGAAAACGGTAATAATGAGAAACATCGAAAATAGCCAAGAGACGCCTCAGCGAGCATAAATAATACCGAGAAGGAGGATAAACAAGGATAAGCTGTATTTTATATATGGCACGATCTCATAAGCACTGGTACGATGACAATGCGAAAAGTTGGATTCCTTTCGGATCTAGATATCGTTATTTACAGTATGAGATAGAAATATTTTTTCAATCGCATCTTAGTTTAGTTTTGTTCGCAAAGTGTTGTTGGTTTTTTGTAGGATACTTTTTTCTGTCCATGATGCAGTTAAAATCGAAAAAAAAAACATTCTTATGCAAAGTGTTTTTACATTCTTTTTATTTCCTTGCAAATGTCATAGATAAGGAAGAAAACACATGACATTGCTTTGATCGTCCTCTAATCAAACTTTAATTTTTATGATTAAGAAGAAAAGAGCTCCATGACTTAGTAATTACCAAAAAGTTTAAATCCTAACCGCATCAAGATTTTTCCGAAATGCCAATTCCCATTGAATGAGTTTTACAGTGCTCTCGACGGTGCTTTGAGCTTTGAGCTCCCTCAAAATGTCCTTGACATTATTATTCTCTCTTATCAATTATATTTCCTAAACCAGTGTACACAGATCGAATGATGCTACCTCGACCCAATATTGAGATGTACATGCATGCTGCTCCCCCCGCCCAAAACTGATACAATGTTTCAAGGAATGATAAAGAAGGCTGTATGGATTTCAAGATTGGATCCCGCAGATGATTTATTTTCCTATTTTAATATCTCGAAATGCTCTCAACGGCATAGGACGCGACTCTTTCCCTTTTCATATGTGTTTTTTCATCTTGCTTTTGTGAACAAATCTTGGCAGGATTAGGTGTACTTTGTAGGAAATCTTTTCCACATACGTTCAGTACTTATCCAATTTTTTCTACTATTTGTCTTTTGGATTTCCATTTACCGAGAACGTCGCAGCCGAAGCGAATAATTTATATGAAAAAGGGGATTTTTTTCCGTGTTTATTCGCGTAGTCGAAATAGGACCGGCAATAGAAGGACGTGAATGTGGGAACCAACAATGAACACTACGGCTTGGAGCGACAGAGGAAAAGTTGGTATTGGGCGCTTAATCTCAGTTAGCTGTTGAATAATGGAAGAAGCGACACGAATGCAGTAGAGGGAGGGTTCCGCTATAATTTCATTAAAACCACGGAAAGTCACACATGTGCGCTCAGCTCCAAATGGGTCGAACACTATGCTACGTTCCCCATCGTGTTAGGTTAGTACTGAACTTTGAGATTTAATTACAGGCATCGGTGATGTTGTTTCCATTTCCGAGACGTCATATATGAAATACATCCTAAAGTGCATAGTTCTTTGATACACGATGAGGCTACAAAGCGAGGATCGGATGGATGCGTTGCACAAAATATTAAAAATACGAGCTTGATATGGATCGAAAAAGATGTTTGAAAAACTCATTATAGAAGAATCGAGTTGGTCACTTCATTTGGTCACTCTGCTAAAAGATGAGACCGCTTGCTCCTGGTATATTTATCCATTCACTTGATTTGACATTTTCGCACAATTCCCATGGATTTTAAATTGATTTGGTGATCGTATTGATGACGATGCTGATTCACTGCCACAATCTGATTTATATTTTATGAAAAGACTGTTAAGTTAAATAAAAATAACATTGCAACTAATTTGACAGGCTAAATTGTTTATGATTTGAATTATTAGTTTTTGAATTATTATTTTATATATTGAAATTATTTTTTTTTCTTAATTATTAGTTTTTCCTTTTTATCTTATCTTCAGAAATATCTTTGCTCACATTGTTATATACACCTTTAAATTTAAAAAATATTACATGATTTAGATTCTTTAAACAATAATGATTCTAACACTACTTTTGTCAACGCTTTAAATAATTATAAACATTTTTCCGCTTCAAATTGGAAAAGTTTTCGAATCTCTGATTCATTTGATACTACTTCATTGTATCATTGCAACATGTTGACATTTTCGAGTTCGCAAAAGTTTTGTAGCTGGGTAGCATGATGAAACTCTACAGTAGTTTGTATACTTCTCTTACCGTAGAAATTATGTCATACATGTGTTATCATTAAAAGCCTTCCGTCATTAATTGATGCAGCTGATGATGTGTCGTCAAAAGACTTCCACCTTCAAGATGGTGTAAGCTGTGCTGCGTGTCACTGATGCTGCCAAAAGCATCCCGGTTGCTTTCATCGCAGCCACAGTTCCATTTTACAGGACTCGAGGCGAAACGAACACTCACTCACTTGCTGCTTGTCTTTGCTATTGTGTTTCGCGCGTTTTCCATGCATGTAACACGAAGTAAATGAGTTTCCTATTTGAGAGGCGAAGAGTGCATTAACGTTGTTTATCTTCGAATCGACTAAGATGGGAAAGATAATGACGCAAGGTGTTTTCAGTTGGTTTGCGATCCCATTATTGTCGAGATGGTAAGCGTTCTACGTTGTCGACAGTGAGTGCCTGACGGTTCGTGCAGCAGCGTTGTCATCTGCAGGAAATTTATCGGAATAATAAGGACACGGGGAAGCATTCAACATGAAAATTCAATAGAAACTTGCTATGTTTTTAGCTAAGCTAGAATCGAGATGGCTGAAATTGAAATGGAAAACTTCTTTTTGTAAGAAATGCTTTATTTCAAATTATTTACTTGGAGTAAATTGATTATTTTCTCATCTTGAAAATTCGAATCAAACTCTGTGTTCTTATTGTGTCGCAAATTTATCTTAATTACATTATATTTATATAAATTGAGAGCTGCAGCAATGAAACTAAGTAACTTACTTAGTTTTCTTGGCCAAATTTGCATCAGAATATTTTTTAAAAAATCTTGTGATAACAAAAAAAAAGCAAATGATAAAAGTTTTTTTTACTAATCTTATTTTCATCACTTCATTGGTAACAACTATGTTCAGTCTTTTTAGAGGTTCCTATGCTCTGGAGCTTATTTGCCATTCTGATAGTTTATCATCTATATAAAACATAGCGTTAAATGAATTAGTCAATGCGGTAATTATTACTACTACCTACAAGAACCAATTAAATCTGCTCAGAGTGTTTCTTTTATCTACGCAAAGTTTGCTCAGATCAACTTCCAGCAAGCAATACTTCATTTTTTCTTCGAAAAATTAAATTGGCATAACCGCAAGCATTACCAAGATCTTAGAGCTCAGCTCAGTGAAAGGGCAAATGCTTTTTTATAATTTTTTAGACCGAGGCCCTGTGCTGTAGAGATGGGCAAAATGCCTCATGACACACCACTGATCGCTCTTTTTTAGAGTATTTTACAGTATTGCGCCGTACTCTCAGTACACTGTTCGCTTCGCATTTCATTAAGTTTATTCAAACGAAAGCTTTCGCTCACAGACTATGCTGTGCTTTTTTCAGGCGCTGCACTGTAAGAAAGAACTATGCCTCATGAGCCATGAGGCATTTTGCCCATCTCTACTGTGCTCTGGTTTCAATACGATTGACGCCTTCAAACTCAGTGTTTTTTCAAGCCGAGACCTGTTGAAACTAGCATAGGGATAGTGATAAGTAGGACCGTCACTTCAGCTCAGCTTCCACTGCTTTACTTCACTAGAGCTTAATGAACCAGTTCAGTTCGGTTTCTAGCGAGTTGCGATGACAAATCGCAAAACACTTACTGAAGCAGCAATTAATGCAATACCATAGGTGACTTACTCTTTGATTTTTTAACTTCTGCGAGATTGATGATTCTAAATATAGGGATTTCTAAAAAAAAATAATCAGTAAGTTTAACTCAAATAGTTAGATCGATATGTGGTTGGCATATAAATCTCAACGACGTTTTATTCTTAAGCCATGGAAACAATACTCTTGGTTTAAAGAAAAAAGGAAAATAGCTTTGAATGGACTAAGTGCGGTTGACATCTTTTGGTAGAGCGTATCCTAGAGGCAAAATAACGTCACCGAATGCAGCAAAATATCGATATCAGGACGGTTCTTTCTTGGAACTAGAAACTTAAGAAGCTCAAGGTAGTTACCAGAAAATTCTTTAATAGCACAATCTTACAAAAAACATAAAATATTGTTGCAATCAGATAAACTTAGCCTATAACAACGACCAGTTGGTGAGGTCACCAAGTCGAAAAGATACAGAAGCTTAGTGAATTACGTTTGTTGAATTCAACTTTTCCAAAGTAATTCAAGTACTATAAAAACTGTTGTTAATTCGAAATTTTGTAGTGTTGAGTGAATTGATGAATATTTGGCTATAGATCAACTATTTTTCGTGGCTATGAAACAATTTAAGTAGTTGATTTCTTGAACTTTTCGATAGTTGTTGTATTAGCAGAGCCAACTACTTTTATATCGTTCAATTAACTATATTAGCATAGTAAAAAGAACCATTTCGCGTAGTTCGTTTAACAATTATGAATGAATCGTTGCAATACTATGAAAAATAGTTAAACCAACCACGAGTTTTTCTTTCAGTGCGTAAATTAATTGATTTATTTGCATGATTGAGTTATTTTCTTTGCTCCTCTAAGCGAATCGGATCTTACCATTAACTCTATTTTGCAGCCCCAACCGTGAGCGTAAGTAGGTAGGAATATTGATTGGGGTATATGGCACTTCTGAGCTTGCCTGCGCGCATGGTATACAAAATGTTGGCCATACCTGACCTAGACGCTCAACTTAATGAAATACTTTTAATGATAAGTTTTCTAAAATGCACTACTCCACATGACTGATTCTATATTTTACCATATTTTTACAATTGTTTTCCACTCTTTGTTTGAGAAATCAACCGTCTCTGAAAATGATTGATTGATAACGTAATATAGTGTAAAAATAAAATTAAGAGTATTGCCATTTATTTGCATTACTCATCAATAAAAATTATACGAAATATTATTTTAGTTTTATTTGTTGTGAGCAGTTTAAGTGTGCATTGCGGAACAGTTTACTCCAAAAAAATATTAAGCATTGAATATGCCAAGTCTGTGAAATTCATAGAATATTTCATATAAGGAATGCTTGCTTGCTATGTCATATTTATAATTTTTATCATTCAAGTTTTGAGATTTGAAATATTAAATGATACAGACAACATAAAAAGTATTAGTATTGATTGTTTACAACCAAAAAAGTTACAGGTTTAATCCTCCGTCATCATTTGTATTCTCTTTCATCGCTACCTATTGTAGCGGGATCTAAAATGCAATCTATTTTTCCTCGTCTTATATATTTGTTGCTTAGATAGTCAGTTTACATCAGGTTAGGGAAATTCTCAATAAACCTTTTCGCTGAATAACCATCATCAAGAAATAAATAATGTTACCTTTCCCATCCTTTTTCTATTCTCCAATCAACTGCATGGGTATAGCAAGTTTTCTTGATAATTTTGAAATCCAATAATTGCTGACGTATTTTACGTTGAATCTAGAAGTACAAAGTTTAATCAGTTTCACCTCTCAGCTGGATAACTATAGCAGTAAATTACCCGGCTATTTATAGCTTAATTTTCACTCGCCTGAATGCATCTTGCTTAAAACAAAACCCTCTTTTGAAGCAACCACTTGAAGTGAACGTACGACAACGACCTTACTGCCACCACCTCACCAGCCATTCGAAGCCTGACTCGCCTTGTTTACCCTGCGGACGGGACAAATCTATTGAATTTTGCTACTCCAGAACTTCTGCTTAAACAGCGAAATAATAATATTCCTTGCAAGGCGCCGTGAAATGGTAAGTAACGATACGAATAAGAAACAGTGGAAGGAGAGAACGTGAACTGATAAAATTCTAGACAGAAATGAAACTTTCGCCGGCACCAACAAGTTGAATTCCTGCACAGGTCGCAGTAAATTGTTGCTTGAACGCAACGACGTGATTAGAAATCAGAATACTCAGAACGTGCCCAGGTGAATATCGAGGATACAAAGCAGTCCGCCTCGTGGCAGGTATTCCCCCGTGTATTCGGGGTCACTATCGTCGACTGACTTGTGTCTGCACAAGCAAAGTAGCTCATGAATGTTTAATTCTAATTAGTTATATGTAGGTATCTTCACCGCTAATTTTGCGTGATCAAAATGCATTCCTCTAATTCACGCTTACTCTGAATTCATACACACTTTCGCCTGTATGCAAAGTTGTAGATTAGCGCATGCATAGGTGAAAATGTACTATTGTTCAAAGTTGTAGTTGTTCAAATCAGGTTCGAAATCCAAAGCGGATTACACTAGATACAACAATTGTATAAACATACGCTTGAATTTCTTCCTTTGAAAACTTTCCTGAAATGAACCTTGCATTATCCATATGCACTATGCATTGATTAACGAATCAATATTGTGTTTACTTACATATGTTGTTTGAAAGTAAATGCTTCCACAGTATAGAAATCTGAGTGCAAGTTCTTCACAAAATATTCCAAACCAATTTATATTTTACGAAATGAAATACCAATTTATATTCTACGAAGAAAACTTCTTCGAATCTAACAAATCTAAAATGTTTTGTGAATACATGTTGGTTAGTTGCTGAACGCTCAAATGATCAATATGTTTTGTTTACTTGGCAAAAATAATATGCTACTCTTATTGTGATTGCTACTGAATTAAATTTCAAATCTCAAAATGAAAATTCTGAGATTCATCGGATGCTATGAAGAAATACTCCAAAGGCACACTTCAATTTTGAGTTCGGTTTCGCACTTCCAATGAACCTTCTTGAAAATGTTCAGTCTCCAACTGTAGGTATTCCCTTCAAGACAGAAATGATAAAAATAATGGTGACAATGAACGAACATATTACCCTTTTGCTTTCGACATTTAACAGGTGTGCACGTCGAAACGAAAAGGAAGTTCTTCGTTTAGTGTGCAAGGATTTCCATACCACTACACAAATTCCTGGGAGTATGTCGTGCTTGAGGCCAGTATGAGACTCCAACCATGTTTACCTTTGCTGCAAAGTGTCCTAATAAAAGGATATTATGGACATTATATTCAAGCCAATTGTTGAAAGTTTTCGAGACATAATGGGCGTTCGACATGGAACCCGGAATGCCGGAATGTTTACCGTGCTTGCTCGTCCCCGCTTTTGCTTGGATTGTTTGCTAGCGTTATTTATCTAATGTGATTTTCCTACGAATTTACGAGCACTGCGGAAACTATGAGCATTGGCTTGTCATTCATTCGAGTCATAAAATGTCCTCGGAACATGATGGCTACCATACGTACATAAATGCACAGAAAGAAAATGTGATGGCTTGAAAACTAGACATTTTTGATTGGAATAGTTGCATTCTTGACTAAGCCAGAGAAAACAAGAGGAAGATAACGATTCTGTGGTTGCATAAAATGGTAATGCAACTTGGAATATGTAGGAATAGTTCTCAAAATGTTTTACATATCATACATAAAAAGGATCAACAGTAAAACTGGAATATAACGTAAAGTTATAATCTATGCAAGGTATCAATAATTATTGTTAATGGCTTGGACTCAATTTTCTTTAACTAAGATCTCTATCATGAATATCCGATTGCCAATGAAAAAAATCACGCTACGCATTCAAAGCATTTCATTTTGTCGTACTATAAATTACCGGACATCGCAAGTTTTGATTTCTAAAAATGCAACAAAAATGACACCGTCAGAGATTTTCCCCGAATTTTTTTTAATGTCAGCGTTATATGTTTGTTGAAAAAATAATGCATTTTTGGAACGCTTGTGATGCATCGAAGAAACCATTCGAGTGACGATAAGCAGAAAAATCGAATAAAAAATCGATAAGTTAGAAGAAAAATATTGTGAAATAGGTGAAATTTTCTAAAGCTGCCTATGAAAGAGTCAATTGCGTATTGTCTAATTTTTGTTCATAGCTTCTCCCTTGAAGTTTATTTCAAGCCATTTCGCCAGTCAAGAGAAAAGTTTCTAGCGGTAGTTAGAACCAAAAGCAGATATGTGCTATTCTAACGCTAGTAAAACAATAGATATACTATAAATGCCTTTTTATACGAGATCCCGAATTGGGATCTTCCAAATCCCAATCCAATTTGTTGAGCTTGTGCTAAATATCATTGTGTTTGTGTCTACACGATAGTTTTGTGTACGTACAAGCTTCTCTTGATCGCTGTTCATTTCGTGTGAGCGTTTGTACACCAATTGTCAGAAGCCGCCATATTGAAAACAAATCCCAATCTATGTCTGTGTAAGATAGACCACTCAATAAATTTGTATGGTTACACGAAATTTGGATTTCAAATCGATTCAAATCCGAATTTGATGTAGCCATACAATTTTATCCGGCGGGGTGGCTTACACACGCATAGAAACACTTAGTATAAAACCAGTATTAGCAAATCAAGTTCATGAGCAAATCGCGTGCATGCAGACTCTGCGCACAAATACATGGAAATTGATCACAAGCTAACCAAATTGGGTTTAATTTAAATCCCAACTAGGAATCTCGCGTAAAAAGCTCCCCATTGAAGTAGTCCAATTGACGGTGAATTCAGACTTAAAAGACATCATCGTGATTAAGGAAACAAATCCCTTTCTTAGGCGAAAAAATGTGTTGATGGAAAACAAATCAACACAAATTGGCCGAATGCCAATGAGCAACTTTTATCAAGAATAGAAAATTACTGCATCAAACGATGATCGTTAGCATAAATATGCCTGTATGGTGCAAAAGAAATGGAAATTAGTAATACGAGTAGCATAAAAAATATATATGAATTTAGTTGTTGGTCAATGCGTGACCGTGACAAAAAAATTTGGCCATTATTTCTCATTTTGAAAAGGTATTTGATAATTTTTTTAGTTGGTCCATGAATTCTTAAACCAACCAACAAGCCCACAACTGGCAACAATAGCTCATGATTGTGTTGAAACAGTTAATTTTCCTGTTGTTGCGTTGAAAGATTAGAAAATTCAAAATTTCCTGTTATAATTTTGAACAGATATGGTGTGTATAAGCTGAAACTTGATGTGTATAAATTTCTTGTAAAATTTGTTTACAACAAAATATCTTCAGCCCTTTGGTGACGGCGGGTCTTTAAGTGAATTTTAAATAAATTAAAACAACATATTCATTAGGGAAAAAATAAAGGTAAGAAGTGAAAAACAGTACTATTTTTAGTTTGGTTGGGATAATATTTTAGAAAACGTTTCCTTATTTACTATATATTACTGTAACGAAACCAGTTGGAACTATTTTTTTGCTATCATTTTTATGCAGCCACACTGGGTTCTATCAGATATCGACTAGTTATTATAAACCAGCGAAGCGTAAATTCAGTTAAAATTGAATATGCTAAACTGTAGGAAAATTGAAAACATTGTGATTTTTAAGCAACAAAATCAGTTTTCACTTGTATCGAAAAAAAAAATTAATAAAGATAACAGAAAATATTTAGCTTAAAATAACTTTATTCCTATACGCTAAAAAAAATCAAAATTGATTTCAAAAATCATCAAGAATAGTCAGATGTAGGCCTGGTGGAGTATAAACTTTCCTTCGCCGTCGTTCAGTTTTATTTTTTTGGTTTTCTATCGTATGCGTTCCAAAACTGAATTAGCCCTAGAGTCTCTTTGCGGTAAATCAGTACAGACTTTCGCAGTTGGATCTTCTTCATCCTTACAAGGTAACTGTTTCACCCAACGTAGCACGTTGGGCTTATTTTGGTCTGTGATTTTATAATTTCAATATTGCTAATATAGCTCTCTGTCGTATGAGCTACTGGATTGTCCATCCCCACACTGGGCGCTAAATATCTATAGCATAATTTTCCTCTCAAACACGGATAAGAGCTCTTATTTTTTTTACAAAATGAGACTAAAGAAAAACAATGCTGAAAACACCTTAAGTAACCAAGCTAATGTAATTATTCATTATTAAGTTAGATAAGCTCACACACAGGCAACATTTTAAGATTGGTACAAAATTCAAAGAAATTCGCTGAAGTTGCTGATTTGTTTTTGATCCCTCAAAAAGTTTACAGTATCATTGATGATGCAACTGACTAATGCATACGTAAAGAAAATATCATATACACCAGTCTATTCTTTACCCTTAAGAAACGAGCCATCACGAGGGGAGAACGCAGCATGTAGCATTATCTCAGCATGTGGCGAAATTTTTTCGGCTAAACTAAAAAGACAAATTGCTATTGGGTTTGATTGACATTTTGACCCTGAAAAAACTAATCGAAAATTAATACAAATAATCCAATAATAGAATTTTACTTGCATAAATAAATATTAGCTAAAATTTCGTGTCTCAAATACCCAGCGTTTGTTATTTTGTTTTTCCTGCACCCAATTGATGAACATGTAATAAAACATATTATTCCTGACCTCAAACCTTATGAGATCTCAATGCATAGCTCATGAAGTTGATAGCCTTGAAGGCTTTAAAATAGATGTTATCTTCTCAAAAATTTGCCTGGTAAATCTACCTGGCGATACCAAATACCTTGCGGGCGATATTCGAGCTGACTGAAAACGAAAATTTCCCTGAAGACCTGCCGCGGTGAGCCAAGTCAGCCGATCTGAAAGATAAATAATTGCTAAACTTTTGTGCACTGCACCGTACCATCAATTGGATTTTGTATGCACGCTAATTTCTTTCTGTTTCAGTTCGCGAACACTCTCACTCTCACAGGATCAAAACGGCCACAAAATGGTCATGTACGACGACTCGCTTAATATATTTTTCAAAGAACTACTAGCTCGTTCCTCTCTCTAACCGACATTTTTTTAGCAGTGTCGATTTAGCCAAAATACATCTTTTTGCTTCAACTCCACAAAAAACGTCTCCCACTGCCAAAAAAAAACAAAAATCTTCGTCCAACTAATCCCAAAACAAATGCTCGAAAGTAAAAGAGCCTAGTCTCTCCTAAATATTTTTAGAGCCCCTATACAAAACGATGTCTATTATCGAAACCTCTGATATATAATTGGCCACTTTAGTCTTTTATATTATGCGCTTCAAAACCATCCCAGTTTGCGAAAAAAAACATTCTTAATTTTATATACTCGTATGTATGTAAAAATTCGATTTCGCTATTTTTGAACTAGTTCCCGTTTTCCTTCAAGCAACCAAATTGTAAGCCTGATACTTACCAAAAAGATAACGGGTCACTTTTCCAACGCCAAGGTGCAACAGGGGCATACATGGTTATATTGGTATATTATATCGTTATATTATTTTATTTTTTATTGTTATATAAGCTTTTTGAAGGTTTATTGCGACATCGAATTTCCTCGTCGCTGTTTTGTCCTGACTACGCTATCATATGTAAAGATGTGTCATGAGTGCCGCATAGTGGTTTAAAGACTAATACGACGAAAAAATAGATTTCATGAAAATAGTGGTAGAAACAAAAATGGATTTAATGAAATGAAAAATAGATTTAGCGAAGATTCCATAAAAAAAATTGAAATTATCTATGGTCACAATAAAAAAAGTTTTGAGAGCAAATTATGAATACAATCATAAAAACAAATAAAATCTCCTTCTTTACTTTCTAAAGTTACCAAAAATTGTTCAGACTTAGAGAATATTGTTTGTCAGCTGTATATTAAACGAAGAATATCATTTTCTCATTGCGAACTACAAAGCATTGGATATGACACTTTCTGAGAATTTACGGGTCGATTGAGTTATCTTCCTAAGTTCATGGTTTTTAAGTAGATTTTCTCTTCTATCAGTTCACTTCTTCTGTGCACTCACTCTACAATATATTAAAAGTCACTTCAATGAAAATATTATTTATTACAATATTCCAGCCTATAAGTATACAATCTGAATTTTAAAGAACCATTCACGCTCCGTTTTACGTTGATAAAGAATACAAAAAACCTGTAGTCCTTCGTAAACAAACTCACTTTAGAATTCTCTTTCATATAGGATTTGAAATGTAAATATTCGCAATAACAATAAAACGAAAGACAAGAACTTTCTGTGAACGCTTTTATCTTTTGCTTGTGTCTACTTTTCACGAAACATTCGCCTCAATTTCCATTTGGAGTCGTCCTATCATCTCTTATTCACCCAGTCACCATTTACTGGAACGAGAAAGGTAACTGCAATGTCCTTGAATAGTAATGACCTTAACTAGAATGGAATAAAGAGTACGACGTCTATAAGCCTCGCACAGCTGGATGGTGAAATAGAATGAAAGATACCGGAAATGCGCAACGAAGAAAGGTGCTTGACATTAATAAAAACTAATAGCGTACATCTCAATTTAGTCGTAGTTAGTGTCATTTGTATGCGTTTCGTGTTTTGGTTTGATGACCCTCCAGTTACGTGTCCGAATCTAGTTTTTCTCACTTCCATTTGATTTTCCTGCCTTTATCTCAGTCTGCTCCACTCTTCTTTTTTTTTTTTTTGGTCAGAGAGAATGTGATTCCATTAATACACTTGAATTTTCTCGCTACCTTGGTTTTTCTAGTTTTAGAGCTGTCAGCCTCATTCCATATTTATGGTTCTCACATGCACAAGTATCAAAGGATTGAGGAAAGGTACTACGAAAACTTTTGAGAGAAATTACATAGAGACGAACTGAAGCAGCGGAAAACTGACGTCTGGTTAGGATGGAAATCATAGTGTGGAGTATCTGGATATCTTTTGAATATTGTAAAGATGAGCTACATCTCTCACGAGCATGACGTTTTAAATTTCCGATTTAGATATGGTGATTTGTTGTTTGAATTGAATCAAAGTTATATTTCTTTTCACTTGTTCAATTTAAGTAAAAACTCCTGAAAAACAAATCTGTTTACATAATTACAGTTAAAAATTACAAAAACAAAAATAATTGCATATTCATTTCTTTAATGGATTGAAATTAATTTGTTCTTTGTAAATAGCTTTATTAGCCAGTTATCTTCGTACAAGAAGTTTCCGTTAGTTTTAGGCTCTTATATATGTATGTATATACACAGTAGAGCACGTGTTTACTTTGGATCCTTCGAGCATCTGCAATCCATAGAGCTGCATAGCTTGAGCCATTTGTACTCGTATAAGTCTCTGGGTTTCTCCTTCGATATGATTCACTAATCATCGCAATTTGGGCTCTGGATTCGCATACCAGCTGCGTGAACAAATCTTCTGCCGTACGACACCGCTGTGTGTTCCCTTGGAAAAACCTTATCTACGAAGCTTCTTCTTTTGCACTTCTAGTGCTTCTTTGAAGATAGCCCCAGAATGTGATTTGTTTCTCCGGGTTTCGCCTTCTCATTCATTCCACAAAAAACAGAATGGCGGAGTTTGACCACATTTCCAACAGTTAATGCTCCGATTTGGTCCTTTACAATACTTTTTCGAGTGAACGCAGTCCATACACTTGTAGTACACTTTCCGCTATTTTCTTGCATTTGAAGGCAGTAATGTAATTTTGGCATTTCTGATTTCCCTCTCCCAAATTGCAGTCGCCACTTCTTCCTCGGTTGTATGGCGGTCGAGGTCAAGTATCTCGATTTTAATTTTAATTTAGCAGATGCTACCATTAAATTTCCAATTATAATGAGTTTAATTGGATTTTTTTCCGGGTGACATACTCCAAAAAACCTCCTATTCTGGTAACTTCTAATGCAATCATCCAACAAAAGCGAAATTCATAGCGTAGGTTGATTTGGACTTGAACCAGTTGTGATAGTCTTTTGGTTGCAGTGCCAAAATCAGTTTTTCTAGCGGTTAATTTGTGTTTAAGTTTTTTTATATGATGCAATAAATTCAATAAACTAAACAAAAACTAAACTAATGTCACACTAGCTGCATTTATATTTACATTAACTTATATGGTTTACTTTAATACTGCACAATTTATGTGTCGCCTCTGCTGGTAAATGAGGCTCCAAACATTTGCAAAAAGATAATTCAAATCCTTAATCGCTTAACAGATAATAAAAGATAATATCTATCGCAATTGTATCTAGATTGTAGCGAGAGCAGTTTATTTGGTTTAAGAATTCAAAGAATTTATCGTTTTTTTCTGTAACTGATTTCTGATTATCTTTTAAAAGGAAACCAATCAACTGCTCGTAATAGAACCAACACTTCAAGCATTTGAAATACTTCACTGATCCACCTGAATCTTAAGCGTAACACGTGTTACAAATTCATCAAATCCATGTTTCTAGAGCAGACATTGGCAGAATCGAAAACGTCTTGAGTAAGATTGTGTATGCATTTGAATTCAACACATGATTCATGGAATGTTTGCTACACCTAACATACGTTCTAATATAAATATGTACATACGAGTATGCATTTTCCTTACTTTAAGCAATGTTTGTTGTAAAGTTTATTAATTTGTCATCACGGTTCTCTTCTTGTCTATAAATTAGCATAGACAACGTATATCGGCTCTAGTGCTTATCAAAGCAGAGAACATTTAATACGCGAAACTGGATCGTTTTGCGGAATAAGCCTGCGAAAGCAGAATCAAATGAAATTGTTTTTGTGGGAATTGAATTTTTTTTTAACTGATGAAAGTATGCGCTGATTCTCATCAAACATAAGCTCATTGTGCATACCTGACTGATATGACCACCTGCAGTGCGAGATCATTAATTTTTATTTACGTTAGTTGTGATAAATTTTATCATCCTTGACTTATATCGTACGATATCAGTTACTCATAAAGGTTATAAATTAGTGATCACGGTTCCCTTCTTGTCTTATTCATCGCTCCCCAATAATATTTATGAAATCTTCTGTGCGACACTACAACGCCAATTGGTGTCGAACTCTTCCAAAATCGGCAGACATTTAAGCTGAATTAATTTCACGGGCAATTAAATGCCGATTTGGAGAGAATTGATATTTTTGGATTATTGCATGGTTCGAAGTTGTAAACAGATTGCATTATCTATGGAAAATTTCAATATTCATTTGGAAATGCACAAACGTACGCAAGTATCCATTAACTCAAAATCAACTAGCGGAAAATTGTTTCAGTTTCCAACATAATTGTCGGCATAGGATTAAGCAAAGTATCGTTACATGGTTTATAATTTCATTGCATTTTACCGTCTAAATTCCTCTGACATACGTTTTACGACATATATATAGCCTTTTAGATGTAATAGATATGTACATTTAAGTAAGTACTAAATTTAGTACCACCACACAAAACTTCAATACCTGAATAGTTCTGCATTCACTTCAGACACAACTATTGGACAACTGATGGTTTAAAGTTCGTTTGTGCCCGAATCGTTCAACTTTCATTTAATTCCACACCAAAGCTTTTGTAATCTGTAAAAATAATTTTAACGCTTATTACTATGAAAAGAAATTAATGATCCTGCAATGTTCAATTATGGCTTCATCGTTCGCTTGTATTATGCATTATGTAAAAAAAATGAAGACTACAAAATCAGCAAAAACATAAATGGTCATTTCATTCGTTTTTCATTAATTTATCAACAATTCAGATGCATAAGGTTGAAAAAACTGTTCTTCTCGTTTCAAATATAATTGGACTGCCAATTATGTATTAACAATGCACGGAAAACTGCTCAACTACTTACTCAAAATATTATGCAATTTTAATGGATTTTCAGTCTACGAATTGTAAATTGGTCATTTTGCCGGTATGGGAAGAGGTTCGTTTAGTAATTATTCGATTTCAGTTCAAAAATTTTAATTAGGCGCACGTTTTGATTTTGGTGGTGACACATGGTTGCTTATGTTGATGCATTCTGATTGCGGCAAATATGCAAAAGAATTCATATATGGTCAAATAGTTGTTTTCACTTGATTAAAATAATCAAGCAATAAAAATTGAACCGGACTGACATATCAATAAATATTTTTTTAAGGTTGGTAGAACTTTTACAGACTTTCATGTCAATTTTTAGCGTGATCTGTTTCGTAGCTTTTTTGTTGTTTCGCAAGGTCAATTGGCCATCCCACATTACTATTTGATTATTTTAAAGCGTTTGCGGGAGAATATTTGTCGAATGAGGACACATATTTTACTTTATTCGCGAATATGAGACCAAATATAACGTTTTACCAGACATAGCCCGGTGTAACATTTTGTAGCTCCAAATCTCAAATTATGACTTCATAAAAACATTTGAGACGGTTGAATTTATAAAACAAAATTCGCAGAGGGAGCTGTCAAATTGGCCTACCAGAAATGTTTTGAAGATTAGAAATAACCTTGGGGCATGTGTATCGCCTCTCGTGGTGATTATTTTGAAGGGGATTTAATAAATATTGAAGACCAGTTTACCATTATTATTTTATTTTCACAGTTCAGTGCAATTTCGGACAGAAGGTATGTCGGGCCAATTTTTGGTTTTTGGTGCATTTTATGTATAAGTCAAATACGCAAATTTGTACATTAAAACATCTTTGATAAAGTACAATTTATTCTATGAAACATTGGTATATTTTCCTTAACTATCTTCAATATCTAGGTAGTTCTTCTGTTTCTTCTATAAAGAAGTGCATTTGTTTGATGTAAAAAAAAACACTTGAAAGATTTTTTTAGAGTTAGATACATTCCAAAGGAATTTTTCTAAACAAAAACCGTTGAACTGTGATGCACCAATTTGGCATACATGCCTAGGACACAACGGACCAAAAGTCACTGTCTGCTGCCAAGCTTTTCTGTAGACCACTGTCAGTAAAGTAAGGATTGGTCAAAGCTATTAAAAGGCGCAAACGTTACAAAAAGGCAGGATCCGCTGTTCTCTGCGTTTCCGCCAAGGACGAGTCATAGCTGCAGTGTCCATGGAGGGGCCGTTCCTTTTTTCACAGCAAAAGAGCTGATCGGCATAGTGTCTGCGGGGAGGAAAATTTAGGCCATGCGAATTAATGGAGTGCCGATCGCAACACTTGAAGCTGTAGTGAAAAATTAGCCTTGGCTATTACTGGAATTTTATGAAATCGAGATCAATACAGAGATGAAGCCTCGACAATCCGACCACGTATGGTCTGCCCCGCATGCTTTACATAGGGGTTATCTCTCTAATATATCAGCCCAGTGATATATGTATCATACAACACGGCTTCCAAAAGTGAATGCGGCGGTAGCAAGAGCTGAGAAGGCATATCAAAGCACCAATCTGGTTGTTTGGCGGGTGACACTTGATGTCGGCAATGCATTTAATTCAATGCGGTGAACGGAAGTACTTTGGGCCCTCGAGCATACCTTTCGCATATATCAAAGAGTATTGGATTTTCTTTTGGGCAAAGCTGGCATGTGTTTAGGATATAATATCCTGGGGCATCAAAATCACAGACAGAAAAACTCTACGTGAAATTTGAAAATCCACGTGCAAATCAAGTAAATGTTATAGATTCATTGATACTTAACCCAGCTACCGAAATTTGACTTTTTTGAAGCCTTATTGATCTGCGTATTGAGTTATTGTGGGTTACATATGTACTATGACTGTGCACAAATTCATACACTGACCTGATACATATTTTGCCTCATAATTTCGTGTAAATTTTTTCTGTGTGAATAAGTTGGCACCTACTTTGTTATGCTGTTTATCAAACTTACTTGCATCTCTACATAATTCACAGCCAACAAATAATTTATTTTTGTATTGTTTATCTTGTCAAGTAAGCTGTGCCTACATGAAATTATTTGTTGTCTTAAATGAGGTGACACACTCAAAAATTATTGAAATATACATATTCGAGGCGAGTGATCGATGTTTGAAAGATAGTATAGCTTTCAAAAACACATAAGCAACTGTAGTGTAAGAATAAAACAATCAATATGTTGGCTCAGTTATCGAGGCTCTAAAAAATCTAAACATTGGTATCGAGGCAATATCCAAACTATACCAAAATATATCAGAGCACTCATATTTACATCTCTATATAATTCATAATGAACTAATAAATTCTTCTTTATACCAGCAAATAATAAAAATTATCCGCAAAAGGGCGCAAAATATTACCCCCAAAAGTCATACTACTCATCTTAACTCTCTCATCCACTACATCATGCAACTCCTAGCGTTATACCATTCCGCACGTTGTAAATCACAAACATATCCCGGAAAATTTCGCTTAGTCAGAAGATCATATTCCGGAAGTTCAGAAAAATATGAAAGTTAACGAAGAGAGGTAAAAGGAAATGAAATCCACAAAGATCGAGCTCGTTCAATTTTTTTAATGTCAAAATTATGCCAAACGCCTGCCTGTTTGCCTACCATCGACGTCACTAAGTTGTTTGCTTAGCTTGACATAGTGGAGGCGAATGAGACTAAAATTCGGATGTGTGTGAAATTGCGGAGAAAAAGTATAAGACGAAAGGAGCTTAAAGTGCTTACATAAACTTAATGGAATTTTTGATATTTATCGCATCAAAATGTAAATAGTAGGGCCTCCGTTTTTATAAAAATTATATTAGAGAATGAGACTCAGAAAAATAGTTGAGGGTTTATTTAGAGCTTGCTTCTAGAGGAACTTTAAAATTATTTGTGAAATAAAAATAAAAAAAAAATATGTTCAATCAATGTGCCTGATATTCTACTCAATCATCACAACTGCACGTTTGCTTCAACCGAGTGTCAATACGAAAACGCTGCTTTCAGAAGATATCATTGGTTTATTCCAAAATATGTATAAACAGTGATTTGAAAAAATGTACAAAAAATTTAAATTTTGGCTCCTTAAATTGACTGAGCTTCAAGTCCATTCTAATCAAACATCCAAATATGCATTTCAAAGAAATGCATCTGATTCATACTTAATCCATGCTCATTTGCGTAAAATAGAAAGCTTCGGCGTTTCAATTCCACAATGCGGAAAATGTGCTGCACACAACACATAATGTTTCTCTATTGCATTAGTGAAAGAAATTTGTGACCGGATTATAGTCGTGAAATCCCTGCAAGAATCTTGCATGTGTTGCAAATACTTTGGTGACCCTATTTTTCCCCGCTATCGCTTGAAACTAAACTTGAAACGGAGCTCATGATTTTATCACATGATGTTTTAATGTGCTAGCATGGAGCATGCAAATCGCATAACTTCTAGCTGAAGTTGCGTTTAACATGAAAGCCGAGCATTTTGTACAGGGGAACAAGCTGTCAAAAAGGATCAAACTTCCACAATTTCACATTTGTGAGTCAGTTTGATATCCTCGTTTGAATGTGCGTCATACTAGTTTTGCCACATTGCTGATGTAAACTGCAATTGGTTCTTCTGGCACCAAGAATAGGGAAAATATTTTTTTTACAGAATTTACTTGCGTTTTATATTCGCTTTCACATTAAATTCCAATTTGATTAAAATTATACCAATTGTGCTCGATTCTCTCGTATGATTTGGGTTAATCTTCGCATAACAAAGGGATGCACTCATTGGAATGCGAGTAATAATGATGTTAAGTTCAATATTCTGGGCTGTATAAATCAGCAAAATTTATTCGCTTGCAGTTACAAGTCTGATAACGAACAAAGGCACATGTACTTATATAATACAAACCGTATCTAAATTTCCCAGAGATTTCACCAGCAGATGTCAGAAGTATGCGAACATGTTGAATGTAACGTGAAATCCGCGGGATTAATTTTGTTCGTTAGTGTAGTTTGTTGCTGATAACATTTTAATACATGTTAATATTTAGAGAAAAGTTTTGCGCTCTCTTAAATCAATCATATGATAAATACTGCTGACAACAAGCGGTATCAATGTCCTTTTATTATATATCAGCACATCCTTTTATTGGATAACAGCATAACGTTTCAAAGTTATTTTTTTCTAAATAGCGTTATTTGATTAAACTAACATTTATACAAGTTGCAAGGTGTATTTATTCACAATAAAATATTCATTTTGTCATTTTTTTTTTTTAGGTGCTCCCTATATATCTGCGGTAACAAATCATTTGTAAAAAAATTGTCAGGTTTTTGGCTTACTTATGGCAATATTTTGGAACATTTCAACCTCATGCGGGCGCTAAGTGCACTCTAAAAAGTGGGTCTATAATTATACTTTGATAATAGGAAATATATTCATTTTTTCGTTTAAAATAACGTATCACAAATTTTTTAAGACATTCGATGTGCATTTTTTGCTTTTACGTCATATCAGCTGAATAATACACAGCTTTTTGTAAATTGAAGCAAAAAGAGTGTAAATTTACTAGTTTGCTATTCACCTTTACGCCAAAGCCATAAAATTGCATCATTATTTAGGGTAAACGTACACCATTGTGTCGTAAAAAAAAATATTCTTTTTACGCACTTTTGTAAATTTACATCTTTAATAGTAGGAAACCAGTTTCCTACTATTATAAGGGTAAAATTCAATCAAATTTTTTTAATAAAGTAAAATTTGTAAAATTTCACACTGTGACAACTTCCCACAGAGCCATCAGACCATTAACAAATTTACAGGACATATTGACGTTCTTAAGAAACATTGTTGGGATAGGTATCCTTGTATATACGAAATGTATGTAAAGAAAAATTCTGCGAACTATCGATCTTCTTGAACATTTTATGCTCCAGCTGCGCCCGCTAGTACTCTATCTCGGCTTTTTTCATTTTTTTCGTCAAGCAGAGATTACCTCAAATGCTTCCTCCAATTTGAAGAAGTATTTTTTGTGTGATATACTCTTTTGTGCGTTCGTGGTCTGAAATATCTTCCGGAAGATGCGCTGGTACTGCAATGGCCTCTGCGCCTCTCTGTCTACGCCTTGCCTTTTGGTTTTCTGGAGCCATTCCGAGGACTTGTGTGACATCTCCGTCGTCGTTTCTGAAGAGGAGGTACTATGCAGAACTTGATGGCTCGTTACTATTACGCTCCTGGAGTACGTCTCTCTTAAGACCTTCAGTTTCCTGGCGAAGACAAACTTATCTATAGGTGGACTTGCTGTATCTTGCTCACTCGTTTTCGGTTCCTTGTCGTTAAGTCTGTTTGTTGGTCCCACACTTCTCAATGTCTGAAAACGTCATGTCTCAATTGTTCCCTGTTCAAAACCAGAGCCCTCTTGAGCACAAAGGCAATCGATGCAATCTAACTTAAATCTAACTTACTAACTAAATTAGATCTTGTCTATTTGTATTAAAGAACAACGTGATCAGTGAGAAAAGAGTTGGATTTTTTTCCAGCAACGTGTCAATATCGGGTGTATTTCCAATCAGATGGAGACGTTTCAAATAATAGGTTTTATCCAATACAACTCTCAGGCATTGGTTTTGGAAAATTTAAGCTCGATTTTTCGCGGACGCTAGCACATTTATAGTAGCTCCATATCCTATTATAGATTGTATAACCTGTTTGAATATCAAAAGTTTATTTTTTGTGACTTTTTTTGTGACTTTGAATTTTTTCATTGTCTTGCCAACTCAAAAATTGATCAAAAATTGGAATAACTTGACATTTTATCAGTTAGTAATGAGTCATTTCCGCTTTCCTCCACTGTCAAAATTCTCACCCCAAAGAATGGCGAGACAGCGGAAACTTGACAAAATGAATTTTCACGCTGATGCTAAGACCAGCCCGAAGATGTTGGGAATAGAAAATATCTCACTACTTGATGTTTTTTTTTCGTTGTAGATGACCAAAAATATGTTCAGAAGATACCCGGGTCAACAAATAAATTATGTAAAATTTTTACTCATTAAAAAAAATTCCATCTACAGGCCACGAAGTCGGAATCCGCTTTCGCATTACTTCAATTCGGTCGTGCTATTAGTCGATTAGGAGATTTTTGATTCTATGTCTAATTGTTTGTATATGCACACGTAACAGGTTTTAAGTAATAGTTCTCTTTTCGTTGTTTACTCTCTTTGCATGAAAAAAGTATGAGGCGGCAAGATATGTGCTGCCCAGAGCAAAATGTTCCCAAAAAATGGCTCTGTTCAAAGGAGCTGTCTCCATTCTAGTGTGTAGCTGCCTTAACGATTTCATGGCTGCCTTTACCAAGCGACACACCTTGCGAGGATTGGCACCAGACTTCAGCAATAAAATGGTGCAACCTATAGCAGCAATAAAATGGTGCATTCCATTGATGTGGGACTCAAAATGTTCATGATTAGACCGTAACCTTGTACGACTGCACTCTGTGAGAACTAATGATGATGATCGAATCCGAGGTGAAATTGGAAGTTGATTTTGAAAATGATAAGAAAAAATCCAACGAAAATCATTAATAAAGAAAATGTACAAGAGTTTCCTTTCCTCATCTCAAACACATTGACTATCTGTTTTCTATACACACGGCATATTTTCTGCCGCTTCAATGCTTTATCTGTTTAATGACTCTCTTAACTTCAAGTAACCGAAATGGTTTTTAGGTTAATTGAACAATATGTAAATAGAAACAACTACCTCTATTCCGAACAATTTATCATTTCATTTTCAAATCATAGCCTTCCAGTCAATTGAGCCGACGAAGTGATAAACTTTCCTTATTGTTGAGCTAGTTTGAAACTTTTTCTCTTTGCATATAGCAAACATACATTAGGTGCGTTGTAGATAGTAAAGTTGGCTCGTAGGGAATAACATGCGTTTCTGAGAATCAACCTGGAATTCACATGAGTTGCTCTATGTAGGTACGAAAAAGTTAATGTGTAAGTTGCTTTCATTACCACCGTTCGTTGGCCACATGCTCAAGGAACTTTCACTTGAAGCTGGAACCATTTATGAAATGATGTCAAGTTGCATAAAATGTTGCCGAAGTTGATTCTTAGCGTAAGAGCCCTTCCTAAGTATGTAAACTAGTTCATCTATGAACGATACATATGGCATATGATTCTCTTCGCAGAAAGTTATTTGTGGCTGTCCGCACCTCTTGCCAGGAGCAAAATTTTATTGGGCAATGGTTATATCAGGTGCAACAGTTCATATAGTGTTCGAGTGATGAGTTTTGCATGCAGTTTCTTATGCGAGTAAGCACAGGTGAAATTCACTTTTCTAACATGAAAATAATATTTGAGAACTATCATTTTGAGCGATTTAAGTTAGCTATTGAGTCGCTTAAGAAAGTCAGCATTGTTTGCACTATTGATACCCAATAGCAGTTTCTTAGATAAAGGATTGCATAGCTCAGAATTACTATACTCATACGATAGTCAAAGTGAAATTAGCATCTTAATTTGAAGTTATGCATATCAGTATTTTGTTACCGTATCTACAATCTACGTTCGGAAAAACGTTCTCAAGCACTTTTTGCCCAACAGCGATTAAGGGTGGCAGCTCTGGGTAGACTTGCTCACTCGAAAGGGGTGAGCTCCAGCACAACTCGTTTCGTTGGCCAAAGCTGTTGTGAAACGAGAGCTCGGTGCAGATCCCTATATCTGTCTAATAGCGCGAAAAGAAAACACAAACGGTTCCAGAAAACAGCAGAGTTAGAACATTCACAAATCAATTCTATTTTTAAATTTTTACTTTAGCCTAGCCGGCACCGCGCACCACAAAATCTAGCCAATACACGATCTTGGCACTAATGCATACAATTCTTACTATATGATTTTAGCACTAAATAAATAAAAATGTCAGACGTACTAGTCCAGTCAAAATAGACTAAATTATGATCCAAGTTTGCATTAATTCCCAACAAGCTGGATTTTTGTGTGGGCCTTAAATACGTCATTACAAATGATATGTCAAAAGTCCCCATCGATCCCGCTTGTGCGTTGTTTTTTAGTCGAGGTCAAAGGTCACAAATTTGCGTTTTTTGCGTATATCTCTGAAACAACGAGAGTTATCGAAAAATGGTTCGAACAAAGTTTGTAGATCGTAAAATTGTCTACAAAAAATATCTCAACACTTTTCTTCTACAAAGCATTGCTTTCGAGATATCGTGATTTTAGACTGTAGGAAAATCGTATTTTCAACTATATGCACACATTTCCGCACCACTTCTGAGGTAGTGTACACGGCGCTTTTTTTTAACGTGGTTTCCCCAGTAGGAATACTCCACAATATATTTTTGATCGAGGGAATTTAATCGGACACTATTTTATTGATGAAATTTTTTGTTTATTTAAATTTAATGAAAATTTCAACAGCAAGAAAATTACATCATCATTCATCATCAAATTCTTCATAGTCACTCGTTTCTTCTTCTTCATTGTCTTCTTCCTCTTCTTGCTCGATTTGTGTAGATTGCTCCAAGAAGAGAGATATATCAGTTATATCCTCATCAATTTCGAAACAATCTTCATCTGTTGCATTTGATTCAATGTTGGTGCAAGATTGGCCTTGACAATTGGTGCATACCGATGAACAATACAGTCCAACTTTTCTGCACCCGCAATTGTTTGTGCAGCCTTTTTTGCAATTACAAAAAATTGTATTGAGTAATTTTTCTGGAGCAGGTGGCAGTAAAGTTTGGATTGGCTCCAAACTATTATTCATCAATTTCCAGCCCCAATTTTCAGGATTTAGATCATTGCCTAGCCACACTTGCACTTGGTAGAACACACGAAACAAGTGTTGATTAGCAGAAGCAGATGTTGGAGGGAGACAAGATAACTGCACTCTCTTATTGTTTCTCGTATTTTTCACAAAACTCAAATATCTGTACTTGTCTATCGATTCCATTTTTTTTGGAGCTCCATACATAGCAAGAAGAACACGAATTTCATTGGTGAGGATAACATCTGCTGACGAGTTAATATTTGTAAATACTCTTGCGTTATCAATCAAGTCTTCACGTTTTTGTAACCGTGATTTGAAAGACCTAGGCCGAACAGCAGCCATAATACAGTGGCTGACATTTGTACATATTAATTTCGAGTGTTCCAATTTGCATTGTTTATTTTTCAAAATTATTTGCTCTAACAAATAAGTCAAAGACTCTGGAATATCACTATTGATATCTTCGAACATCTGAGTAGGTGGAGGATAATTATCAGTGTTAAACACTATCGACTGAATATCTTCTCGACCGATTGCTGCAGCTGCTTCAAGTATTCTCAATCTCTCTTCCTTTTTATATTGCTTTTTAATCTCATACCAAGCTTTGCTGAGGACGTCATGCTGATTGTCAATGAAGCAAAGGAATGTCGAACTTCCTAATTTCTCAGTTATAATGATTCTATTACCATACTTTAACTTGAGTTTTGATTTAATTGTTCTATTATCGATCGATGGTTCTTTGCAAATATCTTTCAATTCTTGTATTGAAAATTGACAATCATCATGATTTTCAATAAATGCAAATATTTCTTCCATCGCTGAAGTAATAGAATCACTTTCAGGACGACCGATTTTACCTCCACTAATGGGTTTCAGAAACGAAGTGTAACAATCACTGTGGTACGTAGCCTCAGCAGCAACTAAGTCATATTCGTACTGAATGCGGGCAATGACACTTCTTGCTAGCTCATCAGAACGAGTCTGAGCTTCCTTCAAGATGGTTTTCTTGAAGTCAAGGGTTGAAACTTGAGACACTCTTCGTCGAAGATCCTGCGCTTTTTTCATTTCAGCCGTTTTATCTGCTTCATGGCCACAGAACAAACAGTATTTCTTGAAACTAAAAGACGATTCATTACCTCTTACTCTAGTACGAGGAGGACTAATTCCAGATGTGGTAGCTATCTCCGCCTCACGCTGTCTTTTAGCTGCAGCGATGCTGCTTTTCCGGGTGTATGCTTTACGACACTGCTTATGTATCGTTACAGATGTTTTGTCCTTCAAATATTCATTGTACCCATCACCCCTTTCAGTACTTGAATCCATTAAAGTCTTTAGCCCACGATCAACAACCACAATGTCACTTTCAGTCAAAGATTCATTGCAAATAAAGCAAACTTCTGACATTTTTACAAAATTTTGTAACGGCACTGTTTAAAAAGAGAATATAATTCACAAACACGTCTATTCACTACGGAAACCGTTCAAAACTGGCTGCATTTACTAGAGTTATGTCCTTCGGAAAGCAGGTATAGACCCGAGAAATGGAGTATCGCAGGCAGATGTTTCTCAAGGCCAACCGCCCAATAGAATTAGGGACGGACGATGACTCGCTCAGAATTGTATATTTTTTACGTACTTGTGTGCATGGGGCAAATAAAACTATGTTCTAATATTTTTTGTGTAAATGGTTAACCCGATGATGCATACTAGCCACGTATGAGTGCATATTCGTGTTTTCTATGTTTAAAATAGCCATAATTCGAGAACAGTGCACCGTACAAGAAAAAGTGTTGAGATATTTTTTGTAGACAATTTTACGATCTACAAACTTTGTTCGAACCATTTTTCGATAACTCTCGTTGTTTCAGAGATATACGCAAAAAACGCAAATTTGTGACCTTTGACCTCGAATAAAAAACAACGCACAAGCGGGATCAATGGGGACTTTTGACATATCATTTGTAATGACGTATTCAAGGCCCACACAAAAATTCAGCTTGTTGGGAATTAATGCAAACTGGAATGTCTATTTTGACTGGACTATACCTCCACGTAACTCTACTGTGCAAATTACCGCCACCTGCTTTGTTGTATTCGGTGAAACTGCATCCACGGCTTCAACCGTCGGTTTTTCTCCCGACAAGTTGATTGATGTCGTTTCATTGGGATGCCACAATCTAATAAGATCTTGTATTCAAATCCTGCGATGATTTAAAGTCTGCCTTCATCAAAAATGTCGCTAGCATAGATTATTACCACTCGCCGTCGAATTCGCTAAGACAATTTTTTCCCGCACTCGTCCCGTCAAACCGAAAGATATAATGTCCTTAAAAGATCTCTCTCGGAGCAAGGAAATATCGGTCTACCCATTTTCCTTCAAACTTATTCTGATAGTTTCGGACAACCGCTTCTGCGGAATCAAATTATAACCGTTGCGGCCCAAACGTTTCACTATCGCGAGTGCGGTTTCACTATCTCTAGCTGCAAAAGCCGAATCGGCTCAGTGGAAGGTGGTCCCATTTCGAACTTTCCGATTCCAGGTGACGGTCTCGTCTCGAATGACATTTCTCTGGCTGTCAGATCCCCCAGTTGACAACATTTTGTAGCTGCTTGTTTGTGTGTGTTTTGAATTTAGCACTCTATGCGATTTCGGTGGACGTCTGTTTGCAGTTCGCGTTCAGGTAAAATACTTCCATGGGTTCCAGCTGTTTCAGTGGTAACCTCGGCTCTATTCGTCTTTGGGTCAAGGTAATACATGATGTGACCCGTAACTGCCATGCCCTGATGGTGTTCAGCCGCCTCACCGATGGGGTCGTCGTGGTACGGGGGTGTGGCATAAGGCCTTAAATCTAACAACTAACCTACATGCGATTTAGCTTATCGTGCTTATGTTTTCTCTAACTTCAAATTCTTGTCATGCTCGTTAAATTTTCGTTCGCGCTAGTGTTGATGCAATATTCACCCTAATTCGTCACTGTAACAATTTAAAACTGACTTTAGCGGAGTCTAAAGCTAAGTTGACACGGTGCAAGTATACTTGGATCAAATATGCTTGGACGTCCAAGTAGCATCACTTGGACGCTACTTGGATCGTGGCAACAGTTGATCCAAGCTGACTTGGACAGCACGATTACATCCAAGTGTAGTAGGACGTCGGCCAACTTACTTTGATCCAAGTGCTACCTTGACACATTTCCAAAATGGCGTCGGTGCGTGAAACTGTGTTCTATCAGTCCGGAAAAATAAAAATAAGTAAACAAATTAGCAAACGGAAGTTGTCTGATAGAGAAAACATTAAATTTATGGAGCTTTACCAGTCGGAAGTACCTTTGTATACTTTAAGCTCTTGTATCAGCATATCAGCCACAAGTTCCACTCCTTTCGATAACGAATCCGCCATCTTTCTCAAATCCACTTGGATCTCCAAGTCATTCATCGTGACAACCATCTTGCTCCAAGTACACTTGTACTAGTACACTTGGTCCAAGCTGAGATCCAAGTATACTTGCACCGTGTCAACGCGCCATAAGACAAAAATTTAAGCATCCAGTTTTGATAGATCCAAATGTATACCTATTGGGCTAGTTAATACCGCAATTGGTTACGTGGAGCTTGTTGCCGCATAATCGAACAATAACTTACTACGCTACATTGTCAGCCATTAACAATAACATTTCTTACTGCAAACATAACTATAGATGAACTGCCAGATACTTCAGGTGCAAGTTCGATCAAAATATATTCGCATGAAATAATTCAAATTCTGTTAAATGCTCTTCAAGTGTATCCATTTTCCTCAAGAGACATGATTTTTTGAAAACAATTACATGAAAGCAAATATCTAACTAATTTCGGAATCCTCAAAAACCCAGCTCCAATTTTTTTTATAAATATCCATAACAATCATTCCGTCTGGATTACGACATCAATATAATTATGCATAAATTATTCTATACCGTATTCCATACACAAAATGAGCTAATCACACCGGGATCAATTTATTTCAAAGCATGCACTTGACACGAATCAGTATTAATATTAAAAGCTTCCAGCATTTTAAAATCCCTCATTCTACATGACATTCACCACTGTGCATACATCAATTTATTTTTGCGGTGCCCGTCGCTAATTGATCAACTACGTGAAAGCGCTTGTTTTGAGAGCATTGGCGTCAAATTAAATCAGCAAAGTACCTAAAAGTATTACTCGAAAATGCTGGAAATATTCTGGAAAATATACAAAACCTGAAAATGTAATGTCATCTTAGATACTCTCATCACAAGCAGTGGCTTTGGAAGAACCCTCTTTAAGAGCAATATGTCATGGCAAAGATGTCTACGATGTTTGTTTCATACTCGAATAGAATGCGGGGGTTGAGTCTGACAGGTTTATCTACGTGCACCAAGAACACGTGTAAAAATATTTCATCTTCTAGTAGCAAGGTGTTTATGACACGAGAACATTTTTAGGAGGAACTAAGCACTTAATGTCGTCTCTAGTCGTTTGCTTTTCCGTGTACGTTACTGAAGAAAGTTGCCAAAACAAACGATTCGCATTCGTTCAAGGGTTCCAGGAAGCATTCGGAGGACGTTAGTATGAGGGAGGTGGTTGCAGTTAGCTTTGCTCTTTGGCAGACCGTCTCTTTAAAATATTTCTCTGTCTGAATTCGCCTTCCTACTGTTCTCGAATCCTTATCCAAAAAAAAAGAGAATCCACCAATTGCCTTTTTGCTGCGCTCCAGCATTCGCATATTCTTGGAACATCGCATGTTATTTGCTCCTTAGCATGATAGGAAAATAGAAATAAAACGCACATTTTAAGCTGACTTTCAAAACGATATGGCTGGTAGCTACGACCATAGCTTTGTAAAATAGAAACTCGGGAACATTAGGTTCTGTATAGTTCCGGTGTCTAGGGAGCAATGGCTGTTGAAAGGTTTAAAATATATGATGGTGAGTAACAGGCGTACAAAACATTCTCGAAATATTCGAGCGGATGTTCAGGATTTGGACTGCGAGACCAAGAAATACATTATCAGTTGCCGTAGAGTTACACGGTGCTGCGTCAGGCACAAGAAATTGAGAAACGAGCGACTGAGAAGAAAGAGAAGAAATGAACGAAAATGTCAGAAGTGTGCTTGAGACACTTTTGAGCATTCTAAATTATCTACCGCACATCGTGTAGTTGGCAGCTTAGTATACCGAGAATTCTTTGATATTTTCTGGTTAAATAGTAACGAAAATCTCTTTTAAAGTGTCAGGTTGTGAATTTCAGTTTAACAAATTGTGTTTGGAGAGCCATATTTCCAAGTCGTTAAATTTTGTCTAGGAATAGCGATATACGCGTTGCTCCAAATTAAATGGAATGTAAAGATGGGGTTTTAATGATTTAATAGGGGGCTGAAATTCAGAATATATTTACTTTCAAACCAACTACGTTCAAAATTTGAAAGCAAGGTAAAAGTATTAATTCAACATACAAGCTCATTTTTTCATGTTTTATTTAGCATTTGTAAGAAAAGTTTTTTTTTTAAATTTAGTAAATACTTTTAATTACCTCCAAGTACCGAAGCCACCCAATCACCGAGAAGCCTTCACAATCTGTAAAAATAAGGATAAGCCTAAGTCTTGTTAATTTATGCGGGTGGGCAGCGTGGTAGACACGATCCAACCATTAAGCGATTTTGAAATGCCTTCCAAGCATCAGCTGGTTGAACCAGAACGGATCATACACACAGCAACGACTTCTCGCCATCCGAACCATGATCCGTCTCACACACACAGAGCTGATCCTTTGCTTGGGAGGACGCAATGCAACACTTGGTCGAACCGGGGTGGGATACACACACAGTATTGACCCAGCGCCACTCGATCCGCGACCCCTCCAACACAGACGCAACTGCTCCGCTTCAATAAACTAAAAATCTGTCTATAACGCAGAAATACCTTTCATATAACACACAAATTCCACCTGTACCAACAAAAACTAATAAACCAAACTAGTACACAAAACCAACAAAACTTAGTAAGCCTACTAACCTTAAACGTTTTCCTATTATCTCGGAATACTGCGTTTTATCAATTGCTGCCACTACCACTTTTGTCACTACAAATTCCTGGCACTACTTAACAGGGCGAACTATCGCACTATACTAAACTCAACTTCTACGATGGCTACGACACTGTCTCGAAACTATGTATAAATATGTATAAAAATGTATATGTATAAAATAATCACAGCGAAACTTCAGACCTATGGTTTGGGCGGCGTTTTATGACCCTATCCCTCATAAAAGGTACAGACCAAAATAAAAGGAAAACTATAGATTTGTAAGACTAGAGATGATTTTAGAGTTTTTTTTTGAAACATAAGACAATTTTCTAAGTATTACATATTTGAATATATGTTGCATGTCCTTCTTTGTTTTTAGTTTCGATACATTTTCAGGCTCCGAATTTTACCATCATTTTTCAAAAGACTTCCAATGATGGGATGCTCAACATAACACGTGATCAGATCTTTCAATGAAATCTTTATTTACATGGGACAAATGGCAGTTCAACTTCAAAATCATAATTTCGCTTCAATTAACGATCAGCACAATCCTGAATTTTTCAAACAAATACTATGAGAATCTCCTGCGATTTCATGCTTAATATCCTGAAACAACTTTTAGTGCATGATCCTTGTAAACCTCAAATGAAATTTACATTGAATGTCATTTTAAGTATTAGGCAATAAACTACGTCGTAAAACGATTTGGCGAAAAAATGGATGAAATATGAAGAATTCAATGTGTTGAAATTGTTCGGTACCTCTTATAAAACCATTTGACCACGATGCTCCATTAGAATTAGCTACCGCAAAAGCTTTCAAAAATATTTTTTTGTACAAGCTGATAACTTGAGCATTAAAGTTGTTGATCCGATTTTCACCGAAAAACGTATTATTATAGTGTTCAGCTCTATTCTTCTAACTTTTATTTCGCATTACTTTGGCTTGTAATAACGACCTGTTTTATCATTCGTCTTTTCATTTCAATGTAGCACATTAAGGTTGAACGTCAAAGAACATTAAAACAAATTATTGTGAGAATTTAATTTTCCTCCTACAATGTCTTAATTTTACTTCACAGGATTTCATTAACGACTTTACACAGAGTCGTAACCAAATATGTGGTAAAATTAAGGGTAACGAATGGATAGAGAAAGCAAACGGACCAAAAATAACACAACCTTTTAAATAAATTATTCGTCATATTCCTACAATTTGAATTCACTGCTTCAACTTGAATTCGATAAATAAAACACATTATTTTCCAAATGAAATGGAATACGCGGGCTTCAGAACATTTAATCATGGGCTCAAGCATTTCCACACAACTTTCCATTGCGTAACGTAAATGTCATGAAACGTTTTGATTTCAAACCTCGGAATTCAAAATTACATCCCACTCCGACCCTTAAATCCGAAATTGAGGTCGAGTGACAATCTGCGAAAAAATAACGAACATAAATTGCTGAAATAATGGTAAAATCGTACAGAAAGCATCTTTAGATGAGAACATCAATCAACATGTACTGCCGTGAGTTCGTAATAACATCTCCAGACCAACCCCCTCTACTCTCTTCTACCCCGATTCCACATTGTACCGTTTGTTTGAAATTTCGGTAGCACCCAGTAAGAACTTAGCGCGGAAATTCCACAATCTTGTTCGGTTTTTATGCATCCGTGCTCTAAGCAATTGCCGAAAGTTGTCCTTGTCATGATCTCCGTCACAGTCATCAGCGGTGTAGCACGACATTTTGGCACAGGAGTGAGCAATAAATTTAAAAAATTTTCTTCTGCAAATTGTCTTCGGTGTCATGATGGCTTCTAATAATGACGGAAATGTGATGAAGTAAAAAGTAGATGGAAAGTTCTTAGTTTTTTGGATCGGTTTGAGGTAATTTAAATTTTATGATAAAAATATGTTTTGTGCAGGAAGACTTTAAAACAGAATGAATAACCTGAATGTTTCATAATTTTTATGTTCATTATATTACCAAAATTAAGTGTGACTTACAATTTAAACGCATAAATCAAAATGTAGTTTAATGTAACAGGAGCATATTCACGAGATTTCAGAACGTTAATATCAATATCTTCCTATCTCATAAGACCTGTGAATCTATCGTGACTATTTTTCAGGCCATCGACTGATTTCTGTGTAATCGAATATTCGGAATCAATATTCTCCGCAGGAACTCCTATGTAATCCACCGAATCAGTCATTCGGTAAAAATACCTTAAAAACGCTTAAAGTCCTGTTTTTTTCTGTGATAATGCCAAAGCTCAGGGGACTACCTTTAGAAGCGAATGTTTAGCTATGGTGGTAGGGTGACACATATGGAAGAAGCTGTTATCAATTACATATTCCATTATTCTTTTAAGTGCCACTTCTTACTTCTTATTTTCTGAAGTACTAGTGCTATGCCTAGTCGCCCTTCCAACTTTAATGTGGCACTTAATTAGATGGAGCTATGGTATTGTGCCCAGTTGCCACCTGTTAAGACAACACAAGACAAACAAATATAGCCATGAGTATGGCGGAATTTAAACCCATAGGCAGTAGATTGCTGCTTCGTACTGGCGCATTAAAAAATATCCTGTCCGATTTACCCCTGGTTCTTCATTGAAACCGTCGTTGATGAAGACAGTCGTTAAAGTTTTTTCGCAGCGTCGTGACCGTTCTCGCGCATCACTGTCTCATTGGATAGCACGCACAACGATCGGAAATTGGGTTCAAGTATTTTTGCGAAGCGGAGCTTTCGCTCAGATGTTGAAGGAAAATTCATTATTCTCGCTTCTCTTCTACCACCTCCCTGCTCTGGTAATAAAATAATTCATAAGCATAAGAATACCAAAATTCATAGCGAAAAGCTCCAAGGCATCATAACCGCTACAAATACTTATGTTCGAAGAAAAGTAGAGGAGTACATATTCTAGTACATGTACTTCTTATTGCAGCCAACCTGTTCCGAACGTCATGCACCACTTTGATCTCAAGAATACATTGAAATTCAGGGTAGCGAGCTTTTCAGGGTTACCATTTGCATGAGAGTAAAACACTTATGACTTGTATTCATTATCGGATGCTTATCCTATAAAACTTTGAAAGCAACATCTATATTAACATAAATGATGAAAATGCACTGTGCTGGCAACACATTATCAGTATTGCAACCAAAAGTCTACCACAACTGTTTCATGTCAAAGTCATCTGGCCTTGCGAATTTCATCCGATGACTTCATCGAATGTTACAGGGATAGAACGATGTTTGGGATTGTCATCTGAAAAATTTCCAAAATTTGGTAAATTTAAGCATTTGCTACATATTTGCATTGTAGATGTTCGCCACATGAATATTTAATGATAGCATTAATTAATGCGAAAATAACAAAACACCCCGTCCTCGCAAACCTTTGCATCAAAGCCAAAAATAGATAACGCCGGCTTGAAGTTGAATTCAATTCACTCGGTGTATTTCGTTTTGATTTAGTGACTGCTCTAGAGTTACAAATAAATTAAGGACTACCACTCGCAAAACTTTATTAGTTTTCAAAATCCAAATATATGCTTTTTATTGCCACTACAAGATTATAGCCAATCGAAAATTTAATCATAACATCATATAGTAGAAATATGACAAAAAATTGTTAATCACCATAGCTGGTAGCTCTATCATGATTTTTGAACCAAACTCTTACGAAATATGGCCTATCAAATTTCTATTTACCATTTGAATTTCGTTTTGATTTCATGACTGCAATAGAAGCTGTAGGGTGAAAAGCATTATTTTTTTAAGCAAATTTCTAAGGTTCAAGACACAAAAATTATCAAAGCTGGCAGCTCCAATCGAATTTTTCAATCAAAATTTTGTCAAAAGTGATTTAGAGCCGTTTCACACGAGACACTCGGTGTCCGGCCACTGAATCCTCAGCCACTGTTTTTGTATAGAATAGTGGCCCGGACACTGTGGCTCTGTGTGTATGCTCTGATTTATTTCTATGCCCCGGCAGTGGCTAGAGACACAGTGGCCGGACACCGAGTGTCTCGTGTGAAACGGCTCTAAGAGTAAGGCCAGCTACCGTGTGAATTTCATTAAAATTTGGTAACCAAATAGGAATTTATAGGACAAAAAGCAGTTTTCTTCTTATTGATTTTTCAAGTTGCCACCACTGCCACCAAATTGCCCAAATATCAATACAAATTCTATTGGACCTGTTTTTCTTGAAGACCAATATAATACCTAAATTTCAATTGGATCTGATTATCGGTTCGTCAGTTCCCGGGAACACAATTTTAAGAGCTGAAAATAGAGGAAATTTGGTGAAGGGTTATCATTGTGCTTCGAGCAATTGCAAAAATTTTAATTTGTTTTTTTCGGCAGAGCATAGAGTTATCAAAAATTTGTGCCCTTTGCCAAAAATTTAAAATTTTGCAGGAGGATCGTTGATTTGAAGGATTTCTGTTTAGGTGCCTACCATACAGGGTTGTCTGCATTTTGAGCAAGAACAATACATGCGTATTGCATGCACAAATTAATGCGTTCTGCAAATTCCGTGACAATCTGACGATTTGCTAGGAACTTATCGCAATTTAAAATTTCACAAATTTTCTTTGCTTACTTTTAGGCATTACATAGGGCTCAACATTTCCAAAGCAATGTTATTTTTAAACTAGAAACATTATTAAATTTCACATTGGTTTTTCCAAGTATTTGGCTCTCACAGAAATATAGGGGTCCCTGAAAATTCACTAAAACACCCGCTGTCGCCAAAGGGTTAAAGATATGTAGCTTACAACTCGAAATATACCGAAAACTGAAAGTTTTAGCATGAACATTAGTAAAAACGTAAAAAAACAAAGAGCTCTGTCCCTGCAAGATGATGTAAAATATAGTTCGCTTAAACTTTCATAATTATGGTACGACATAAATGCCGACTGTTTCATTATAAATCATTCTCTCCAACGTTTCTTCTTTAACTGCAAGGTTCGAAATCAGTTTGTTTCAAAAGTTGATCAAGCAATATACGCAATATAATTGCCAGTAACAGAAACCTCTACTTCATTAAAGAGCAGAAACAAGCTTCTAAGCAAAATGTACTTTCATGTCCATTATCATAACAAGTGCACTTAATGTCACGCCGTTATTAGGTACCTTCCAGTAAATGTAATCACTCCATTGCGAGCACATCTTAAAACCATTATTACCGCCATATCGTACAGTTTCTTTTCCATTTCTGCAAACGACTAGAGAGCGACCCTGCCAACAACTCAATTAAAATGAAATTTATTTCCGCTTATAAATTTACCACTGCCGTCGTAGCTGTTCTGTTGCCTCAAAGCAGTTATCACACAGGAAGCATTCGCGTCTTTGACTTGCGCTGAGCAGCCAGACACAAAAGTCAGACAAATCCCTCCTGTCTCTGTATCATTGTCATAGAATACTAGGATATACACAAAAAGCTGAACGAATTCTTGCCAAGAGCGCTAGTCGAAATTAAATTGATGATGAATTTCTGTCCGTTTCATTCGTTTAGCATTCGAAATATAAACGATTCGGGAGCATCGGACTTTTGATATTAATGGTAACCGAAACATTTGAACACACAAAAATATACCAAAACAATCAACGATTCATTGTAGGGAGCCACCAAAAACAATAAGTGCACCACTATAGAATACTGAATTTGCGTTCGTTAAAGAAACTGGCGCTTAAAGATATGAGATTTTGGTATTGTGGTTTGTATTTAAGGGGGGAGATACATGTAACTGCTAAAACAAAAACGATTTTTTTTTATTGCATCAAAGTGTTCGAAATACTTTTAAAATATACCAAAAAAAGTTTTGAAGCGATATTCGTATTAGTTCTCGAGTTATAGCCAGTTATAGACAGCGCGGCGTTCCCCAGGTCGGTGGAGCTTTAGAACTTTAAACGCGTTTTTCTCAAAGTAGTACTTTTTCAATTTCCGTACAAGATATCTCAAAAAATATTGAACCTATTCGACTCAAATTTATATCACATGTATAAAAGAGTATTATCTCATCGTTGAACCTACATTTTCTTGTAATTTCGGAAAAATAATTAGTTTACCAATGTTTAAAACGTGATTTTTTTGAAAAAAAATCGATTTTTTTTTTAAATCTAATATTAGTGTAAAAATTTGATTTTTTTTTCTAAATTTTATTGGTTCACCTATGAATTATAGATCTCATTAGCTTATTTTTTTTCTCTGAACGTTGCAAGTTTCTCGGAAAAGGCGTTAAGTTGTACGAGGCTGTTTTTGATGTGTTTTTTTCATTTGCTCGCATCGCCTCCATTTTGTGTTAAAAAGTTATTAAAAAAATATTTTCATTTACTATAAGATATGTACTTTGAGGATTTAATATTAAAAATTTTCTGAATAAACAATATATATATTTTAAGTCAATCTGAAATTAACAATTTCTTTTCCATTTTACATGTATTTCCCCCCTTAAGGAAAAACGGAACATAGAAGCAACGGAAATGTTTGAACATGTTACCGTTCGCTCGTCAAAATATAGCAAAGTGCTAAATTAACAAGAAAAGGGTGTCCTCCACATTATTCTATAATGGTCAGGTAAATAATGAAATTTAAACGGCCCGTTGATTTAATAGAGCTCTACCGCTATACTCTAAGTGAAAATCTTTTTTAAAATGTTTCATCAATCATTGCTTTAAGTCGTTGTAAACTTTGAACGGTCAGCTCAACGAAGAATTGGGGATTCCTCCAATGCAAGACGAAGACCGCATGCTGCCACCACCAAGCATAGAAGAGGTACGAAGAGCCATAAGTCGGCTGAAATTTAACAAAGCCTATGGAATCGACGGCATACCAACTGCGCTGATTAAATATGGATTGCCCACATTACACCAAGCAATTCATGAAATTATATTGCACGTATGAGAGCATGAACAGATGTTAGAAGACTGGCGCAAAAATATAATATGCCCCAAACATAAGAAATGAGATGTAACTATGTGCAGCAACTATAAAGGTATAACATTGTTGAGTACCTCCTATAAGATACTCTCCTCTATCCTGCAAGAACAGATAGCCCCATACGCTAAAGCTTTCATCGAACAATATCAATGATGCTTCATCCGAGGCAAATTAACAATTGATCAGATCTTTGGTGTCAGGAAGTCGACGGAATAATGTCTGGAATTCAACATTCCACCGTATCATCTATTTATAGACTCTAAGACCACCTATGATAACATAGTCAGGGTAGAACATATATTTCCTCGGCTTCTGCCGTCTTGTATCGGTATCGAGTCTTGACTTAGTAGTGATCGCAGTCGCAGTTTGCCCCACAGAAGTTTCGCACATTAAAAATACTGGAGACCCACCTTTTCTTAATCCGAATATGATCGATGTGATTAAAGTTGCGGGCATGTGGGGATGCCAATGTCCTTTTCTGAATGTCGCTATGCGGGAAACACGCGGAATTTACGATGAGGTTTTTACTGCTCGCAAAGTCGACAAGTCTAGAGATCGAGATCGTGAAGGCTTAATTGGCCCGTGGTTTTCAACCTATCCCCCTTTTCAAAAAGCCCCCTTATCCCTTTTTACACCATTTGATGGCAGAGAATCATATAACATTTCCAGGAAGTTTTAGAAATTACTTTTAACTGCCTCATCCTTATCTTCAGTGGGGGTATTAACGCTTATGAGCCAAACGTTAAAAACTTTGCTCTAATGTGGATCGCACACAATCTTTCGTTGACAGGTTTTAAATCGATTACTTGTGGCTTCATTTTTTTTGTGCACGATGAAGGCCACTCCAAATTTGTGACTTCCAGATGACATTCCGCTTTTGAAGATTGTGTAAAATCTCATGTCCATTATCTCAGCACCAAACAGTTTCGTTTCCTGGGCAGCGATATTGTTTATTTTGTAGTGTTCCAGGAGGGCTTTAATGGGACCGGTTTGGACAAGGTTTGCACGTTCCAGGCTCCAATAGAGTAGTCTATATTTCGTTTGAGTGGTCGTTTCCGCGGATCCCACCCAAGTATCCGAGGCAAAGCGTCAGGTTCTTGAATGAGTCAAATTTTACGGGAACGGGTTATTGGCCCATTGCCTAAATGTTCCCAATTTAAGTCGCGGAAAACTCGTCCTCACCCTCCTTTGTTGGCAACATTCATGATCTGAAATTTCATGAAGGCTCCCGTCAGCCACCCGATGTAAAAATTGAGAAATCACATCTTCGGTATGGTCGAAAGTAGGATTCAGTAGCAGAACTGTAGATATTTCCGGCAGAAATTTCTCGGTATTTCAATTGCTTCTTCGGTAACCAGCACTCGATGACGATTCCGTGGCATATGCTACCATTTGGATGCCTTGGGGTGTTTTAAGAGCCGGTTAATGGACAAAACAAAAGCGCTCTATTGTCACATCAAAGCTTTGCCGATAGCTACCCATAAGACCAGAACTTTTGATGCTTAAAGAACGGTGGCACTTAATTGCAAAGAATGGAAAGGTTACATCGGCTTTTCCACACATGTTTCATTACTAATCATATGCTAATCAGATGCTTCACATATTAATCTTCTGAGTTTCAGCATTTTCTTGAAAATTAACATGCTTGACACATCACAGTTACGATAAATAAAGCAAACGAAATTTCAAAGGTAAGATATATACCATTTTTGACAAATGAGCAGTATTTCAGATCGGCATTGTGTTGGAAACTCTACTTTATAATTTGTGATCGGTTCTTCAGCCAGTGACGCCAGCGACCATTTACCCGATTAATGTATTGATGCTCATTCTCAAATGCTTGCAATAGGTTTATTACAATGTTGTATTTAAATAAAAAACAGAATAATCAAGATATCGGGCTGAAATTTATCCTTGGTTTATTTATTTATGTACTTTCAATTTTGTTCATATTGCTAGCGCTATATTTTAGAAGCCTATTTTGCACCACTTTTAGCATGCGTTTAGCGCACATATTAGGTAAAAATTTCAGGAGCGTCTTCATATGCATGTTTGAAGCACGATTCAAATTCATTTCGCATACTTGTTTTTATTGAATTTTTATTTATTGATAGAAATATGAAGATACTTAACATGTCACCGATATGGCCGTTGGTGTCAAACTGTTAGCTTTAGGTAAATTTTGACCATATTTCACACAAACGCCAAAGTATCTTGAAAGTTTCAGCTCAATCAAATAACACGTTCACGAGAAAATACAAAATTGCTTTGCTAAATACAAAATTGCTATTTCCTTAATGAAAAACGTACATTACGATGTAAAGCTATCAGATCGAGTTAAATTTGTGCCGGTTAAATTTTTAGAAATACAGCAACATTCTTTGATTTTAAGTTAAAATAAACTAGCAGGTACAAAGCTTACCATAACTTTAAATTCGCCTAAAAGTAAAGTCAGATGATGAAAAACTTTTGAACAAACTAAACTAGCTTCCAATGGTGGAATCAATGTACCACATATACCCGTAATGTGAAATGTTTGCTTGATTTTGATATTGGCCTTATCCTATGAAGTCCTCCTCGATGCATTTTGAAATTTAAGTTTTTGAGCAGATTGAAATTGACATGCATTATTCTACCAGTAACTTTCATATTTAGAGCAGCACTTTGTGCTGGATGCAATTATTCATTCACGTAAGCTGGCCCAAACGTTTCTCTTGCTTTCATTCTTACGACCAAGTAAAGATATCTAAGGAAATTCATTGATATGTAAGGAAAAGTGCCGTTGTGCGATAGTAGTTGAGGTTTTAGCTTAAGTGTGAATATGCATTAGAAGTGAAAATCATCGCTAGACCGTCAATAGCTCAAGAACAAGTATGAATGATAATGGTTTCAGAATGGCCACTCAGCAATCGTATATTTGCGAGTATTTGCGGTTAGGAGCAGTTCTTTGTCGTGGTATCTGCACTAGACAGGATTGAATTCAATTTGCAATGGGAATGATAAAATGTAATTTAAGGAACTATTATGACGCTGGAAAGTGTTATTTCGTGATAAATGGATTTGAATGAATTTATCGAAAAATTTATAAGTCTGGTGAAATAATAAGATTTCTTTTTAAATCTTAGATTTATCCTTTGTAATAAAATTATGTATTACTAATATGTTCGTAGTTATAAAATAGCTTTGGCCGAAAATTCATATTTCTATACATACATACATATATATATATATATATATATATATATATATATATATATATATATATATATATATATATATATTTACACATAAATAAATATATCTCACACCAAACATTTACTTTAATGCTTCGTTGATGATGCTCTTCTGTTATGGCGTGTGGATTCTCTGAAGCACAGTTGTGCAAATTATGTTGTGCAAAAACAAAATCTCCACTAAATGTGGCTTCATCGGTAATAGCACTTCTGTTGTTATTTCCGACCTCTGCTGACGCATCCAGGGGCAAAATTCAAGTCCCTGGGCAGCATCTCCTACTTGCAATGCTTGTACCACTGTATAACGGTACGGATACAGCTAACTATCATGAAGAGTACGCTAAACCCTCAATTGAGATACTCCAACTCTTTGCGCTATGCTCCCGGTGCTGGTGGTCAGATCTGCATTTACCATCCGAAATATTTCGTCTTCTACGTCTTGATTTGTTCTTGATGCTCCTTGATCCAATGTCTCACGTTGTCTTAAGCGCCTGTCTACACTGAAAGAAAAACTCTTGGTTGGTTCAACCATTTTTAATAGTATTGCAACGATTCATTCAAAATCGTTAAACGAACTACGGAAAATAGTTATTTTTACTATGTTAATATAGTTAATTTAACGATATAAAAGTAGTTGGTTCTGGTTATACAAAAAAATATCACAACGTTCATGAAATCAACTGTTTTAATTGTTTCATAACCACGAAGAACAGTTGATAAATAGAAAAATATTCATCAATTCACTCAAAACTTCAACGTTTCGAATTATCAACAGTTTTTATGGTACTTAAACTACTTCGCAATAGTTGATTTCAGCAAACGTAATTTGGAATTATTCTACGCAAAGTAGAATGGTTTCAACATTTGGACGTTTTTGATGCTCCGAATGAAATTGTTTATCAACCACGCGTCATGGTGCATAAAAGTAATCAACGATTTTCTTATGGTTGTTTTAACTATAGCCCTAGTTGATGCAAAAACAACTAAGGCAAACTATTGATTTTTCATACTCCTCATACTCATGCTCCTATTCTATCATAGAAGTTTCATATGATACATGGCAAAATTGTGTTCGGTTTGCTGTTCGATATAATTCATATGCATGTTATGCAGTGAAGCCTTTATATTACCTTGTACGACGCTATTTTGTTCACAATACAGCGTTTTCCGCTGTTGCATAGCATTGGGCTGCGGCAAAGCGCAGTCAAAAAATTAGAATGCACTGTTTTGTATGGTAACGCGCACAATAGCTGCGGCCGAAGTTGCGGCAGCGGCAGAATTTGCCAAATATCTAATTTTGCCGCACCGCTAGTGGTGATACCTACCATAGGTTGGCATCACCTTTAGGTTGAATTAAATCTGTTTGAATTAGGTTGAATTAAATCTGTTTGAATTAGGTTGAATGGTCTGGTGGAATAGACAAGCGATGGCTGATGTGTATTGCGATAAGCCAACCTAATCCTCGCACAACAGCATTTAGCAATACAAAAGAAAAAAAAATGAATTTGGTTGGTGCCTTGGTTGCATTGACAGCGGCATTGTCGGTGCATTGTGATTCACCAAATTCAACTGCGGCATTCACGCCTCCCCTGCCTATATTTCGTAATATGTATGGAAAAAAAGTAAGCAACCACAAACAATGGTTGGAATACCATTGTTTGTGGTTGCTTACTTTTTTTGCACCACGGACGTTGTTTATCAACCACGCGTCATGGTGCATAAAAGTAATCAACTATTTTTTTATGGTTGTTTTAACTATAGCCCGTAGTTGACGCAAAAACAACTAAGGAAAATTGTTGGTTTTACCAAGATTTTTCTTTCAGTGTATATTCTCAAAAGTTCTATGGTGAGGGAATATATCTATCAGTCTAATCGTAGCGTAACCTTAGCCTCTATTTTATTCTTTATGGGCTAAAAGCTTCTATTTAATTACCTTTAAAAGCAAATTGCCTGCTAAATTGCTTTTTTTAAGATAAGGTCTCAGAAACCTTCCTCTGTGAAATTTTGTGTCTCAAATGTGAAATTTTTAGTCTCCTTGCATACACATAATGACCTCATGGAGAAAATCTGTTGCAGGTAGCGAGATAAAAATTTTTTGCGACTAAAAGTCGACATAAAGACCCTTGTTGAAAAGAAATAAAATTACATTCTGCAGAAATAAATTTCAAAGATATATGGGGTGATTGCTTGAAAATAACAATTTTTTTTATCAGCTCACCTCAAGAAATCACGACGTGTACCCCAAGACACCTTGGTCTGAACCACCCTGTATATATGTGCAATAGATAGAACCTAAATGCTTAGTAGTGCAACGTTTTATGTAGATGGAGAAATTTTTCGCTATTGATTTTAATATACTTTCACACAAGATAGATTTTTCATATTTTGTAGAATTATGTAAATGAGTATGTAGTTTTTGAATCCGGTGTTAACTCAAAAATGACAAAAATGTAGATAGAACCTTTATGCTTGTAAAGACAAGAAAATCTGATTTCTGACCTGTACTTATCACTCAATGATGATGTATGATGTACTGTATGTACTAAATATTGAAGTGATGTACTGTATGTAGTACTTTGATGTACTGATAAAAACAAAGCACGTTTCCTGTTAGAGTTGACTGATGGCGGACGAAAGAAGAGACCATGTGTGCCATCCATCGGTTGAAAGACAGGAAATTATTTGGAAAAATTCTTTTTTATTGCAGATCTGAATAATATATAATTCTGTGAGCTGCAAAATAACTTGAAATATCGACTCATAAATACATGTTTATGCAAGGAACACCTAAGTATATCATCCATTTTAAATAGATTTTACTCTTTCAATCTGTTAAATTAAATATATAGAAAACCATATCAAATGTTGCATCAAATGCACAATGCATCAAACTCGCTCTAAAAACTTTAAGCTCAAATACGTCGTGTGGTCACATTTCATTTATTGCGAAGTTTGCGCTAAAATAGTTCAGTCAATCCTCAAATTAAAGACGGTAAACTACTCATCACTATTTCAATCACGGCATTTGCAAAATAATCTAGCCGAACTAATCTATAAAACTTTTCCCAAATATCATTGACCAGACCGCAGCTGTCCCGTAAACTAAATATGGTGTTTTAAAGGTATTCGGCCGGGAAAACTCGATTTTTTTTCTAGCAAGACCTAAATATGAATCGTAGGCCGCATAAAATTTGTTTATGTTTGCAAAAGTGAAAAGGCTATCCTTCGTGAGCTAGTCCAACTCGAAAATCGTTGAAAATTGTATACTACTTCGGTGAATGTAGCCAACACAAACTGAGTGTAGACTTAAAGTTGGATATTAAAAGGTTCTAGCAAGCAGAAAACTAAAACTTTGCATATATTTTCTTCGTTGCATTCTTTATGCTTTGATTCTGGCTACATTTCGTTGGTTTTGCCACGTTTTGCGTTTCTATCCTTTTAATATGAAACACTATACTGAATGTAAGTTTTCAAAGCGTATTATTTTTATGGAAGGTGGTTTTTTATTTTTTTTTCAAGGGCAGCTTTCAAATAGTGAAGCTATGAATTCGCAGCCATAATAGCTTTCAGTTCTTATATTATACACAATGTGCAAAATTTATTCGAACGGGATAGTGATTTTCTAGCTGCAAAGTTTCAATTGTGGAAGAGGAATTTGATTATTTATGAAAAGGTACAAATGTAAAACTTAAGTTTCAAGAAAGGTTTGACCCTTTGACTGCTAATTAATTCAAAAATAATGATACTACCTAATTGTGTAACACTTGGCACCTAATCCGATTAATCTGACTTAAATTAGATATATTGTTGCGAACATTGAGGAAATTTAAGATAAAAGTCCAATATCCTTTTGAAACAACAAGACGCAGAAAATAGCATAAAAGGAAAAAAATCTATGATTAATAATGAAAAGGCTTTGACATACATATTTCAACCCTATGTAGGCTCTAAGTGCCTAAAAGGAATTAATAATTAAATAACTGTAATCTAAAAGAAATTATGATAATGTCTAACAGACTTGTCAAATAATTACGAAATCCACACGATATATTGTTATTTAAGAGAAACCGCAAGGGACCTGAAACAAAAATCTTTCAATTCTTCGAGTCTCCTGAAACTGTTTCACTTATCGGATAAAGAAGGGCAAATCATTTTTAAGTCTTTCGATCTGCTCACTCTGTCAATTGAATATTTTCAAAATTTCTCATCGCAAGGAAAGGTTCATTAAATCACAAATTTTTAACACTTGCAATTTATGTTCGCGAAAACTAACGCCTTAATAATAGGACCAAACTAAATTTCAAATAATATTTCGTCCGTTAGTATGACCAAGTTTGAGTAAATCTAATTGAATAGCTTTTTAACCTATAGCTTCCGACGCAGTGAAAAAAATCATATCAAAACTCACATAGTAGGTAGAAAATTGTGTAATCCAAATTTCAAAGAATAACTGTTGATCAATCAAGCCAACTCTAGTAATTTTTGTTCGTTTCAAAAGTGAGGATTTTAAAATCTCCGCGGGAAATAACCGTAAAAAATTTTCCATCCCTGTAATTTCGAACGAAATTCGCAGAGTGTGTTGATTATGACGTTGAACCATTGTGGTAGTGAGAGCCGGTAGTGTTTCCTTAGTCTACAGTTTTTCTAATTCTCGATCTTCAATCACCTTTCCTTCTAATGACTATAAGATAAAAATATGTGCAATAAAATAATACTCAAAATAATTTTATTCAAAGTATTCTTTCACGAAATAAATGTTCAACTTTGAAAATACATTATTTAAGATTATTGAATCTCTTACAACTATTTTTGACTGAAATATTCAAAAAAACATCGAAGTTTTAACGCGCTATACATTATTATGCGGTTTTTAATTCAGTAGACACTATGCATGCAGATTTTGGCATTGGTAACCGAAATCATCTAATTTATGCGTAAATGTATGACATGTTTTTTGATAATCTTTTAGAACGTTTTGAGAAAATTCAAAACAGTAAAAATTCACGAATTGATACACATACAAACAGCACAACAGTTACGAGACAGCAAAGTTGGTGAAACCTTTTAGCTTCAAGCACAACACATTATTTTAAATTGACTTATGTTTTGAAAAAAATCCAACTATCAATTATTTTCGTTTAACACAGTCTTGTTTGAGTCACGTAAAATCATCAAAAATGATAAACAGCAGCCTACAAACGAAATGATTATGAGCTTGGTCGCAAACATTTTTCCGTTGAAAACTTGTCAAAAAACATGCCGTGACCAAAGATATCAGTAAAGTTGACAGTTCCTTGCAGCTACATAAACAAAGAGTTAGAAAAGCGGTGGTCACCACATTCTCATAATGACTTTCCTCCGCCATTCACCTTATCGACGCGATAGTTGGCAATAACAACATGCAGAAGGATTTGCGAAAAAAACATTATGAAAGGACTTGTCAGAAGTGTTTGCAAACAAACCAAAGAAGCGCACGGATACGAACCGAACGCCCGACTAGCCAACTCTATGAAATTTGTGTTGTTGGCTCCTACGAAATTTATGATTATCTGCAGTCAATAAAGTTGGAATATTATTACTCGACGGTTATGGCTTTGGTTATGAGGCCATAAGGATATACCATTCCATTCCGAGGAAAATAGCGCTACCAAACGTCGTACATCGTCCTCATGGTAGCGGTTCTGGTGGCTTCGGCGATAAACTATAAATGGTACACAACCAGTCCAGTGGCTGTTTGTGAATAAATTTTGAATCGAGGTAGCTTTGGAGATTTACCAAATGGCGCGTTCCCGTGGACGTTAATATTGGCGTCACGAGAATTTCATAAGGAGTTGAGTGTAGAGTCGAGGTGTCGTGAATGTAAGCGTGCAAAATGAATATAATGCCACGCAGTGGAAAGGAGAGAGTGTGTAATACTGTTTGAATGAAAAACGAAAATTGATTATAGAAAAGCTTACAAACTGCATAAATTAGATTCGATTGAATCGGAAATCAGTGGGGAACTGAAGATCTACGAAATAGATTTCAGTAAAGTTTCAATTTTAAAATTTGTTCTCTCTGATTCAATTCATTTTCAAACTCAAATTTAATGGCCTGAAAAACTTAGAAATAGTTTTCTTTCGTTTACTTTTGGCTCAAACCCTGCTTGCTAATTGTTTTAATAAAACAGACAGTTTGTTATAGAATTATCCTCAAATGCGTATGTCCTTTTCTCATCTGTATCTCATTCACAAAAGATATTCGTTCAATGCACAGGACATACATATGTCCGCTTAGCTGGTCGGACAGAAAAAAGGATTTGTTTTTTTTTTGTAGAAAATATTGCTTAAGGATGGCAACGGTGAATAAGAGACAAATTCATGTAATCAAATATTTAATTTAATTTTTGTTCTTTGGATGCTCAAAGCAAGAAATCTACACACGCTCGTTAATATTTCGCTCTATTAAAAAAAGGAATCACGACCGCTTCGTTTGCTACTGCCGACGCTGGTCGATAGATAGATAAGTAGTTGCATTGAAAGTAAGTGAGATTTCGTGTAAGTCGATTAGTAAGTCTCACCCGTTTAGAAGCTCGGTCCGCCGCTACGACTATCATTACGCACTTGCCTTTATTTTCGTACAAGAGGGCTCTCCAGGAATTTACGTTGAAGTCCTCATTCTGGCATTTTATGAAAGCCAGGATCTTGTCCGTAGGCTGGTCCGCTGCAATTGAGAAGTAGCCAACAATAGTTTTAGGGTTACGAATCTGGGATTCTTCCTTGGCCCATAGGTTGGCACCTTCCCACGGCCTTATCTTCTGGGTCTGGCCTTATCTTATGCACTCCACCATTGGTTTGTCCTTGCAGTGGAGCGACACGTTACCCACTTTGTAGGTGATGCTGAGGAGGTGAGGGGCAACGCCTCTCTCTATCTCGGCCAGTATACTCTCCTCAAGAGCATTCTGCATTTTGTCTATTTGGTCAGTTGTGAGAAGGCCTTGGGGAAAGTTCTTCATCATGAACGCAATTTTCAAAGGCCCCGCTACAGGTTAGTTGTCGTTGCCTTTTGCTGGGTTCAGAGTTTTTTTTGTCCACGTAGATGCCCCTTATTTTCTTTGGCTGTCTTTTATCAAGAGTGCAATTCTTGGGTCTGGCCCTTTTCATATTGATCTCTGGTGCTTTTAGTAGGAGTGCCTTCTCCATAGCATTTTCTGTGGACATGCCTTTGCATATGAAGAACTTCTCGCGCTCTCTGGCTGCACTGCTCACGCTCTTTTTTTTTTTGCAGTATCTTTCGATGACTCCTACAAAGTCATATTAAGTGCTTCCATACTTCGTGGAAGGAGGATCTGCCATCAGAAAGAGGAGAAGTCTCCGGAAGCCTCTGATGTCTTTCCTTCTGCTGGTCTGCTTCTCTCGTTTTGAGAAGCTGGCTGGGATATGTCTTGTCCACCTTTGTTTTTTTGATGTGGAGCTATGTTTCACTCTCTTCTTGATTTCGCCCTTCTTGTGTCTTTGTTCTTTGGAATGTTTCTGAGATTTAAGCCTCACCTGTTCCCTTCACTCCCTTGAGGATTCACTGAAGAGCACTGGAGCTCCACTGTTAGACTGCCCTGAGGCCTTTAAATTTGCAGCACTTAATCCAGCCCCCTACTTTTTTCTTTAGTACTCTCAATTTTGGTGCCACTAGTATGAGAAATAGAAAAGACCAGCCGTATAATCCTCTGTCTCCAGGCCTAGGCATGAAATTAGACGGGCTCTTGCCATCCGACACCCGAATTCACATATAAGCGACTGCTTCATCCAGCAGCCACTCAGCTCTCGGCATATACTGTTCTACCTCTGGCTTGACATTTTTTTCCTTAGGGACTAACTCACCAAAGCCGAGATAATATTAACCAACCTTTCCTTCACGGAAGGTTGTTACCGATAGCTTCTACGTGGAGGTTAAGATCACACCTCCATCAGCCTGAATAGTTACGGCACGTGAATATTGTCATATTCTTCATGTTATTCCCCTTTTTCATGCGATAACTGCTGCACCATTCTTTGGTGGCCAAAAATTTACTCGGCACTGCCTCGGCTCAAAACATCTGCTGGGCTTTTCGCTGTCCTCACATTTGCCCACAAAGTAACGTCTGTATTTGTTTTTATCAATGCTTCACGATATGCTACATAGGATTTGATGGATACTGAATCCAATGCAGCACTATCGTAGAATCACTCTACAGGAAGTATTTGGTTCCTCTGAACTCATAGGCTTCTATTAGGAAACGGAATCACGACCCCCTCTTTCAATACTACCGGTGCTGGTCAACTTATCTTCTCGCCGCTTCGTTGTCTGATTGATAGCTCTGTCACTGCCATGTCATGATACCAACACGTTTACACACCGAGCTGCTCATAGTTCGACAGTTCAATACAGAAATAAATAAAATGAATGAAACGTCAATTAACTTTGAAATATAGATCGGCACGTATTCAGTAGTGATTAGTTCCACCACAGATTTTGTTTCTAACTTGACTCAAGAGGTTTGGCAATACTTACCGCTAGATTAGAATCCTATCCTTGTAATTGTTTGCCAACACGACCATTGGCCCATTATCTTTCTTAAATCAGTTTGGTTTAAACAGTTTTAGTGGTCATGGTTGTGATCGTCAACAAAAACTGAAAGCAAAAAATACCTCAGGAGACATCTACAAAACATAAGCAACAGTTCGATTTCTTTTGTGGAAAAATACATAAATCTTGATGGTATCGTGTGGCGATGGTATCAACCAAATCAAGACATAATAATTTCGGTGAAAAGTTTTTTTACAGCTTGATAGCTAAGCTAATCCAGTTTAATTTGAAATATAACGAGTAGACACCCGGAAATGAAGACGTCAGTTAAAAAATGAAATTAATGAATTTCCTTTTTCGTTGAGAATACTGACATCTAAGTTGCCGGATAGATGACCATATGCAGCTTTCAACTGGGATGAACATTGATATATCTATCGAATATAAACATCGAATAATTTCTAAAAACTGACAATGGCCCCCACCTAAGTAAGTATGTATATCCTGGTATGGTAGTATGAAAAACGAAAGTGTTATGAAAAATCAATAAAAAGTCAGGAATATATTAACCGGAAAACTGCCTCAAGCACATTTTGCCTCAAATTCCCATGAACAAGTATTCCATAGTCCTGAAACATCCTCTGCTTTACAAAAGAAATACCACACATACAAATAATGACGTAGTGAGGCTTCTTGTAGTTTAGTTTGAGCCGAACGTCTACGCCAGCTTGGCTTTTCAAGTGTAAACATTCTCTTGCTGAAGACGTAGCTAATCGTGCAGGAAATTAACACGTTACTGACGTACTTTCATGGAGAATTTATGCCCTCATTTTACCGTTTATGAGAGAATTGCACGCAAACCATATTCAACCAGCGCTCCATCAGCCAATTGTTATGAGAATGAATTTTGAGGACCTGGCAGAGGCAGGAACATACAAACAAATGTATGCATGAACGTAAATACGTTTGAACGGACAATGAAGCAAGTGTGGGAGAAGGAGTTGGTGGTCGAATTCGGGAGCAAATGTACTTCGGCCGGTGGCGAGCATTATTTTCGAGAAATAAAGCGATGGGGGTCGTTAAAGAGGTTGACTGTTATGTAAACAAGGAAAAGTTTGTTTATATTTTATTATGATTATTAGCGCGTCCTGTAAAGTGATTTGTTGGCTGTGGTTTTCGTTAAATTTTATGAGATTTTGACTTCCGCAATTTAGCTCAGCAATCTGACAGAGTGAAGTAATAATTGTAGATAGGTGCTATCATAAAGTAAAACAATATTTTTGATTACTTCCTACTCTTGAATTGAGACGGTTAAATATTTTTTATCAATAGCACACCTGTAGTTTTGAGCACTTCTGAACAATTTGTTTGATTTACTTTAAATCTGCTGTAGTACTGCACTAGTTATTCAATTTACCTGCATATGCTCTATACAAAACGAAATATTTTTAGAAAAACTTTGGCATTGGTAAGGTTTAGCTTTGAATTGAGTTTCATTCACCAGTAAAGTTCCTAGATCATCCTTGATTTAGTTTAGAACAAGCAAACCAGACGGTTACAGTATATTTTGTTTTGATGGGAACAAGTTTGCGCTACTGATGTAAAATGTAAATGTAAAGCTGAGTTATCTTTCCTTTTCTGAAAAAAAAAACCGTTTGTTTTATTAGGCCTGGTAAGCAATTTGGGTAAAATGTTAAATTTTCATACGAATTCAGAAAAAAAAATTCAATAAGGTTCCTAAAATGGATGCAAAAGTTTTGGTAGTAATTTTACTAAATCAATCCGAAATTCCCAATTAAACTATTTTTACGTGCTATAAAATAGTTGGCGGTTTAAAACCGCTCCCCTTATTTTACCCAGTATTTTAGTGTTCGATTAATGGTAATGGAAGTAAAAGTTTGATGTTTATGTGGAGTGAAGTTTTCATCAACAGTTGTTTTCGCAAACTTAAGAGTTTAAATTATTCCCTGTTTTTGTATCGTGAAAAAAGTTTAGAAAAAAGTTTAGAAAAGAGATTGCTTTTATATTACAATTTTGTTATTAAGTGTAGACGTAAGGTTAAATGGTATATAATTAGTATGAATTAAGTCTTCTTTTGTTTTCTACGCAGTTTTTATGAAAATTTCACATAAATCTCTTAGATACTCAGCCCAAATTGCGTCCCAATCAACTTGTATAGGTCGAAACAGCTTCTGGAACCTCGAAAAACACTCTGTGTTAATCTGGACCACACATTTTCAATTGGGTTTAAATCAGTTACCAGGCAATCCTCATATGTTAATCCACACATTAGAAAAGTGCTCATAAATTGCTTCAAAAGTATGCGCCTTGGCTTCATCTCGCATCAAAATCATTCCTTTCTGCCCATAAATTGATGGTAATTATTGAAGCATCGAGCAAAAGCAAGGAGGATATTTTCCTTGTAATATTCTCCATTTGCAGGAACTCCTTGCTCAACGAAATAAAGTTCGCTTTTCCCGCGACTGCTCACTCCGCCAATTCTAGTCGAATTTCTGGGTCTTTATTACGGGAATATTTGCGAGGTCACTGATTTTCACTGTCGTGTTCTGCCGGTCTCGGGGACTTGTTAAGCGGTTTCGTCACTGCTCGCATTGCAACTCCTGGTTTATTCTCAGCCAATGTCCGAATCTGTCTTTTTGCTTCTGCACCATTTTTCACGGTATCGTTCTTGCACATATAACACCTGAAGCAAACAAATAAATGCCCAAGTAATGATAAGACATACGTAGTAATCCTCTTTAAATGTTGGTACTTATTTTTGCCGACTCTTTCACAAAAGCAATTATTTTGGTGTCATCACTAAAATTTCTACTTTATTTCTATTTAGGAAATATTTAAAGCGATGTGGATTTAAAGAAAATTAAAAATAATCACTACATTTTCAAAGCCATTGTTTATCTGATAAATTCAATCGGACAGAATCTTTTGTGCAACCTTTTTTTTATCGGGGTATATCTACTTCAAAATGCATTCAAACTTAGAATACAGTGATCGCATCGTACATGACTTCGTGATTGGTCGTAATAAGGACAACGTTTAGTAGAATATGGACTTTAAATCTATATATTTTTAGTCCTTTCTTTGAAAATCAGTCTTTTAGCTACACAAAATTTTAAAAACTATCGCACTGTAATGCAATTTACACGGATCATTTTTTTAGCAAAAATAACAGTTTGGTCGCGGCTCTTATTCACATGTCTTTCCCAAAACATATTTTGAAGGATACAAGATATCGAAAACAACATTCTGTTTCCGAACATTACCTAACCTTGTGCAAAATCATAAAATTGTCGTAGCAAATCAATGTGTTTTCAGTTCAGCTCTCAAGTCAACAATATCCCATTCGAATCTATTTCGAAGCATTAAATCTTAATGAGTGTCGATACATTGCCCGTACCTTTACGACACCTAGACGAACATTTACCGTGACAAATAGCATTAAAATACCTCTGCACATTGAACATAACGTTTCCTTAACAAATAAGACGATTTGTGTTAATTGAACCATGAATGCGATTATTAGTTCAAGAGATAGATGACTGAACATTAAACGATCTACGAGTCCCGTCTGCTACGGACCTGATGCTGGCTTGCTCATCGAGTACCGCATTCCTTTCTGGAGTCTAGTGTACTGCGAATGATTGGTTTGATGTTACGCTGTGTATGCCAACGGTACGAATAGCAAGCTACTTCTGAAGGATCAAAGGAAGCTCGATTTACTGGTTACTGGAGCGAGTGGCAAATCGGATTCTAGTGGAGTTAGATTTGTGTACTTAGTCTATTTCTACCAATTAGCACCGAACGCGATTTTCCAAAACATTGTGAGCATCGAGAAATGGATTGATAATTAGTTTGACATATGAAACATATATATGTTCAGTGTTTGTGAGTGAAAAATTGCGTGTGAGCTACTGCAGGAGCGTCAGCTAAATTAAATTCAGTTAGATTTTGGTCAGAAAATGGTGACAATCTTTGAAAATCTAAGTAAATTTATAAAATTTTCATTGAAGTTCATAAAACAATTACATTTGATGTGGAATGTAAATTCAGAGATGGAAATTACTCTTGGGCTTTTCAGTTACAGCATATTTGATTTGAGTCACTGTTACTGGTTTCAAAAGAAACACAGTTAAGGCTTTTCGTGGGTAACATAGCAGGTATTATTTTTCTTGCTTCTTTAACTATGAAAAGTAATTATAAGCAATTGCGAAAAAGTTTTATCCGAAACAACTTATCGCCACTGCAAAGTAAACCATTTTGCATTCCAATTTGGCTGCCTCGATATCAATGTTGGATAGTCCTGGACTGCACGAGAAAACTATTGTATAAAGTGGAAAACTGATACAAGTTGATTCATTTTTGCCTGGGGCTTCTGGGCATTATGTATTCAAAATTTCTATTTAATCTGTAACAAGTTTTCGGTCATTAAGACAAAAAGCAAACAGAAAAACAACTCCTTCTGTTGGACTTGTAGCCTGAACGAGGACAGAATTGTGCCAAGGAGTGAGGCTTGCAAGGCCAAAAAAAACTCTCAAAATTATGCTATTCTTATATCCGTGGTACTTATTTTGAAACTTTATCCTTAATCGGCTCTGCTTTTTATTATTTTGCAGAATTTTTGCGCACTGAACAAATATAATAGCAAACGAAAGGATTGCAGCAAAGCGCGACAAATAGTTTGAGGCGAGAATGGAGCACAACACTGCGACGACTGATAACATCGAGGCAGCGAAGCCAAAAGTCTGCGTTGAAAGCAAGCGATCAAGCGGGAGAAGCGCGGATGCAACTTGGCATGAGAAGAAAGTTTTTAATTAATGCTTTTTGCCCCCAGTGGCAAGTTGCTTTCCTTAAATAGATGAGAAACTTTTCCTTGTAGTCTCCTTAGGGATTTACGTCGTAAACATTCCAAGCTCACTGGGATACGGTTTGCCTCCATTTTTTTTCCTAGGGTTTTCCTGTTTTTCTTGTTCTTATTTCCCATTCCGATCTAGAAGCTTCCATTTTTCTTCGATAATCAGTTCCCCCGTGTTTCGAATCGGTCGACGATGAGAATTTTTCTGCGAAACATTTTTGTATAATCTCACGGGTACTCGTTGTGTTGTTTCTTTTGGTTTCGTCTCGAATGGTTTTTTAGGTAAACAGCATAGCCAGCAGGAAAATCTGTGTTCGACGAGTTTTCAGTGTTTGTTGGCTATTGATTCGATGTGCAAACACAATAAAAATCTTGAAATATTAATTCGCTCATGTTGGAATACTGTTGCAAACAAGCACTTACATTTTTGCAACATAATCCGAAAAACTGTAAATGAGATATAATGTAAGTCAAAAACACGATTTTATAATTGCGAAGCTAACTTTTGATCGTTTTCAACTAGAAATATTTCTTTCGGTTTGATATATTTAAGTACATTAAGTGCCTGGCAACCGGGATATTCTGTACAAGTTTTGAAAGAAACGCATTATCGAAGAAGAATGGTCGTCGCACCATCCCATGGTGAATTTCATTCGTAATCGTTTACCGAAACGAAACACTAGTTATCGAGAAAGCTCAAATCGAAAGGACACTACATACAGCAGAAACGAATGTTTCCTTGTTCGTATCCATCTTATTCGTTGAACAGGTACTTGAATGGAAAAGTTGTGCGAGTTCTTGAAGAGAGTTCATTGGTTTCGTGATTAATGAATCCGCACTGTGAACAGTCGCACCAGTAATCACATCGTGCGCTTCCGAACTTTTGAAAGAGCAATTTACCACACTAACGATACTGTATTTTATTTTAAGTACTGCAGATTTTTTAATGGTCAACAGCAGAAATTCCCACACTGACACGAAATTGCATTATTCACTCTTACACAAACTTTAAATAATTGCTTACGACATTCAAAAACACATGAAATTGTCAATGTGAGCGAAAATTTATGCAGAATGTTGGAAATGTGAATGGCATACTGGTGTTATCGAAATTGTCATGAGAACACCGGTACTGAACAGCCATTACAACGTGAACACTTCAAATAGTATCATAAAACATGTTCGTTTGCTCGGTAGTCGGCCGGGCCGAACGTTAATTAAACGTCACAAATGATAAATCAAGTATAACAGATGATTTTATTTCACTTGTTATCATTAAACAGGTGATTTAAATAAAATATGGTCTGATTTGCAGAAAAAGTAAGGCCAATGGAGAAAATCAGAGAAAATATTGCTGTGAAAAATGGATTTTCTCTAATATCTGATGTTGAATTCGAATTTGTAATAGTTTACTTACAGACACAGGTAAGCCTGAAGCTGTGCTAAGCGTGTATCATACTAACAATTCACACTACCTTAGGACAAGATGCAATTTATGGCAGCTTAACTGAATATCACCAACAAAAAATACATCAATTATAGATCAAATCCATCAGTTGCAGAAAGAGATAGACTATCATAGGAGTCCCCAATCACAAACATTTTATTTCATCCTAAAGTCTTATGATCGTCAGAGCCAGAGTAGCTCAAGAATATATGTACATTCTTCCCTCCCACTAGAAAATAGAGAAACACTCCATATATTGGGGTTTATACCACTTCAAACCAAAATTTAGCGTTCATGATGTAGAAATTGCGACTGCTTCCGGATATCATCGAGAAAATTCTGACCTCCTGAAAGAAGAAGACCGTAGACTGAATTTATTCATGCAGCATTGTTCAGTGGCTTCAGCAATTCAGTTTATTTCCTGCAGTATGCAAACTGGTGACTACTTACCAACAGCCAACATTGCCCAAAGAATGTGTAATAGAACCTGCATCTTCAAGGTCTTGGATTTAACTTCACAATTTAAACCAGTAGATATTTGTCCTACAACCCGGAAGCTTAATTTAATTAATAAATTAAGCTTAATTGTTGTATCTAGTTATTCTAATCGATATTACCTGGAATTGGGCTTCTAAAATTCAAATCGCATTTCGCAATTAAACACGATTTTATTACTAAAGCTACTCACAGTCGCTTCATCAATTGACTAGAAGCTTCATTTGACAGAGCCGAACCTTTCTTTTGTAGGAAGCCATCTGAGGCAACATCATTCTGCAGGAATACGTGTTCGTTTTTCTGCAAGATCCCTTCGTCTATGGCATTAGGTTCATTAAGTAGAGGCTACAGCATCTACATTTGCAATTAGAAGCAGTGACTAGAAACGACTGAAGATGATTCCACCCATACGCAATACACAATACATCTAAAACTATTTGGTATTAGCTTCAGTTTTTGTACTGATCGCAAAAGTCGTCTCACGAAGAAATTTCCGAGACCACACCGAAAGGATGCAAATACTAACACTCCGGACAAGGCACACTTAAGCACACAAGGACCCATCGAGAGTAGTGCACAGCCTTCATCAACGGGAGTCCACCGAAGCTACTTCGGTTCGGCCATAAAGAAGTATCAGCCAAGAGGCTTCATCCTTCTTCCAGCGAGGGCCGACCATTCGCACAGGAGATACAGATCTTTTTTATTCCTTCTCGCATCTACAGCTCCAGCAGAAGTCATTGTAAGGGGTATCCAACCGCACAACATGCTTGTCAAACTGGCAGTGTCCAATTAAGACAGCCACCGCTGTGCGAAGTGCAGCAAATGTCAAAAGTTTTCCAAAATTGTTTAGCAATTGCACAGGAAGGTTCTTCCTCTAAGGACTTTATTGATAAGGCTGCCAGCACATGCACCTTCTCTATCAGCTTCTTATTGACAGCCTTATGTGTAAATAGTGTAAATCTAGGAGACGCTACGAGCCTACAGTCCCCAAGTTGCTCCAATCTCTCTTTTATAGCTTACACAGAGCTTTGTGGACCGTTTTCACTATATTTTTTTCCATAGAGGCTTAGAATCCCAGATATTAATGAGTCCCAGATATTTCACTTTTTTCGTTAGGCTTATAGGAGTTCCATTGAGTTTAAATAGGCCGAAGGATGGAATCTTAATTCTTCCTCGTAAAGAGCAATAGTTCAGTTTTGTTAGGATTAGCACTAAGGCCACACTCCTGCCATTCCGAGAGAATAAGTAAGGAATGATTTAATATCTACGATAGTGTCAAGATAAATCTCCCTCATATAGTAATAGCGATATCATCTGCATGCACTATCATTTTACATCCAGCTTGATCAAGCTTTCTTAGAAGCTCATTACCTGTTAAAGGGATTTTAGACATGAGTCCATGCGTCCACGCGTCCATGCGTTTTCAGATTACACGAGTCAAGTCAACTCAAATCCAGTTTTTTGAAGGCAGGGCTAAAGTGAAAGTGGTCGGATACGTTGAATAGTATACCATCGACTTACTGCTTTCCTTTCGCTAGTTGTCATTTATAGATGATTAGTGGATGCTTATTTTACCATACGTACCATACGTATATTGATGTGCATAATAGTTTTAATAGATGTTAATGTGGATGATTATTTTGATATTATTTAAACATAATCGCCTCGTGTGAATTTCCAAATGATATTTTAGGATATTCCTTCAATCAATGTATCCTAAAATAAAACATTGGATGGTTTAATTCCTTTCAAAACATTATAAATCTTTATTTGAAACTTTTTGAATTATTTAACATTTGCTAACTATTTAATTAAATTTAACATTTAATAATTTCAATCTGGTTGTGTTTCAGAAACAACCTTCTATTCTCAGGATCTATTGACAATTCTTATGAAAAATTAATTGACAAACAAAAACATTTTTTCTTAACCTACTTGATTTGTAAATTTTGATGTGGTGTGTTTGATGTCAAGTAGTGTGGTGAGTAGTGAATATGAGAATGATAAGTGTATGTGTTTGTGCATCCACAATATCACGTCCATATAACAAGTTATCATAAGTCGAAATTTAAAAAAAAATCTTTTTCAGACAGCCAGGACCCACAAACGCCTAAAAAATTCTTAAACATCGTCGTCATCAAGCTTAGTACATTACTAATTCTCGTTCCTCAAACTCGTTTTTTCACAATTTTTGTTCTCGGTCCAAATATAAATTGGTACTAGAAAATTGTATATATTTACCTATATACACCTACATACATATATGTATATGTTTGTGTATAGATATTCGTATGTAATAAAATTTTTTCGTAATAGTCTTGCACGTAATGATGCAAAAAATTATCATCCACATCATCATATAATAAAGAAGTCATCCAAAAACCATGTATTTAAATGATCATACACGAATCATTCACTAAAGACAATGATTATAAAATCTATTGCGCATGAATCAGCATACTCCACCTCTTTCTCTATTCGCTTAATGGTTGAGCTACCCAAATACGAGCTTACTACCCGATTTTGGAGTAGCTGGTTTATAAATGCAACTAACTGCTAATTGACGTCCAGGTTTAGGAGAATATTTACAATTGCGTGAAGATGCACATTATTACAGTTAAGATGATGAGTGATGTATGTATGTTAGGAAGAGGTTAGTATCTAACTTTTTGAATACACTGCAGTAATTTTTAATTTTAGAATATTTTTTTTAGAATTTTTTTTAATCGGAACATAGTACTTCGAAATAGTCACGGCGCACCACAATCATACTTAAATTAATACTACTAACATCAATTGAACTAATGATAACACAACTAGCTATGTGCCCATTAAACTTGATAGAGTAGTTCACTCATTAAAAGCTGCCTATTAATACTCTGCAATGACTCAAATGAAATGAGGAAAAAAATCACCTATTGTCTCCAGACAGCGCTCGGACACCTTGGTTTGTTCACTTCGTTTTCATGAAAGTAATGCACTCCAGATGCTTTCATCAAAACTTATAAACAAATAACAATGTTTGCCATCAAGTTCAAGTAGCAGCCTTGCATAGTGGACGAAAGCTGATTCCGGAGTGCTCCTTGACGGCGAGCGCAAAGTGACCTTATAGATGAGGGAAAAAACTACAGCAGCAACCAGCAAGAACTTTTCCTTCGCCAGACTTTACTAGTTTCTTTTACTATCCAGAATGAGCCTTATAAAAATAAATGTTTCGAGACAACGAACACAACTTGAGAATTCTTCGAGCAAAAAACATGCAAAAATACTTGGCATAGCTTTGGAGTTGTCAGTGCCAGAGCGACCGAAGTAATATCTTCCGGGTAAAGTTTCACAAGGATGCAAACAGTGTTTTGAACATGTCAGAAGAAAAGAAAACTTTAAGTGTTGCGAATAAACTACTATTTCGTGAAAATTCATAAAGTCAAAATGCTAGTGTCCGAAATAAAATGGGACAATTTGAAAGTTTTCCCGGTACAATTTATGCACTGGCCGATTTTAATTACCTGTTTAATTAATAGTTTTGAAATATGCATATTTATATGATAAACCTAAAGCATGTGTGTATCTCCTTTCAGCATCGTAAATTTTTCGTTGAATTTTTCTGGGAAAACATATTCAAAGCACTTGTTAGCTTTGTTTGCGACTCATTTCTTATATGATTGGGTTTCTACTTAAAAAACAAAATCGAAAATGAAAATCGTGGTTTATTTTCTTTATTCGTTGAAAATATATGGTAGGCGGCTCTTCAAATTGGTGATTTTTTCATAATTCATAAAATTTCTTGAGGAAACTCTGGCTTGTTTACATGTTTCAACCTATAGCTTCAGTACGAACTATTGAACTATATGACTTCTACATTTATTCAAATAGGAGGATTCACAATAAAAAAATAGAAAGTAAACGTTCAAGCGCCTTTAATAAAATTTATGAAAATATGGCTTTAGATTACCACAAAATAATTATAACAATTTGTTGCATGCTAGTTGCATGTCTCATTGTCAAACAGAAAGACACTTCTAGTAAAATAGCAGCCACATTGGTGAACCAAAGAAATAGTGAAGTTGAGCTAAAGATTTGGAGCGTGGAGGTCCAAGTCCCAGTAATTGATTGGTTCATCATAAACAAACATATAAATAGTAAATTAAAAGGTAACAGCTTCTTTCTTTATTAGTTTTACTAATATAGAGAATTTAAGGGAAAATTTCTTCCAAATGTTGGTTTTTGCACCACTTTTTCCTGGGTTTGTACTTTGAAGAGACTAATCCATTCGTTGAAAAGCGAAAAATATGTTGAAGGATGCCAAGAACGGACTCCGGCTGTAGTCCATGTGATGATCATGGTGATGAAGAGATAATATATATTAGTAAAGTACTGTTTTTGTTTCAAATCTCTCGCTGTTTACTTTATTTCTGCCATCACTGGTCAATTGCTCATTAAAATTTCTTTATTTATTTATTATTGAAACGCATTGATCTATTTTATTTGTAAAGCACAGTCGAATCTTGAAAAAAATTGTAAAGAATTGAAATATTTGCGCAACTAAGATGAAATTAAAATCGATGAATGTGTTTTCTTGATATTAACGGGATATCTGCTTTACTGAACCAGTCAGCTCTTTTAATCCAACCTTTTCATCTAGGCTGTATGAAAAATGTATGGAAAATTGTTTGAGATGATTTTTTGTTTTGGGAGTACAAAATCTGCTTAGAGTCATGGGGGCTTTAACTAGCTGATATTTGTGAGTCGATTTCACACACTTAAAAACATTTTGATTAACACAATTGTAAGTGGTAGGTTATTTGTTAGGCTGCCATGAATGTAATTTAACTTTTTACTTAAAGGAACTGTCAGCGCAAATTTATTCCACTTATTGCAATGCTATGAACTACGCAGAAGACTGTGAAAATATTATACATATTGATAGAAAGTATCTAAAGTATAGCCACAATGATTTGTATGGCAGTATATCCAAAGATTTTGTCTTCGACAATGCTGTAAGCTTTTAACTCGTGACATTTTCAGTCAATTATAATTTTACTAGTTTTCGGTACCCACAAAATGATATTTTTGCCCGAAAAAGAGCTAAGATATTTGTACATATGCACACATGTTTGCAAGGCAAAGCAAACAAACGCTTATTTGCAAATATTTTAATATAATTGCAGCTTATCAATTCTACTTAGACGAGACTGTAATTAATTGGAATAAATTACACGACAAAGTACAGAAAAAGTTGTGAGCCTTTTAATTTTGTTCATTAAAACTCCAACCTTACTAAATGGTAAACGCTAAGTCTTCAATCTAATGCAAACACACAAGACTCTTTCCATTGAAAGAATTTAAATAATCTCACTTTGCTCTTCTTACAACTCAAAAACAGACAAAGTCTGGTAAAAATCAAAGTTTTCTCATAACCAGCGCTAATTGAAGACTTCCATTAAAGTGTAATATCCGAAACTCGCATACGTAAAATCATGCTGCTTTGTTACGGTATTAGGTTCGCACGGCAGAGAGCGGGAGAAAACCGATGACGACAGTGGCGTTGCGAAAAGATTATAAGGCTTATGATTCTTTTACGATTTTCTCTTCAAACCCAACTTCATTTTCAGCCCATCAACACAATATAACATCCCACACTTTAAAATATTCGCACTTCAAGAGAAATAATTCACAATAACTAATGCTACGCCCCTGCTACAAAATGCTTTTGCGTGCGCGGGCGAAACAACAAAGTATCAACTTTTTTTCATTCATCGAGCCACGAACAAGATGTGAAGGACTCTTTGAAACTTTCGCAAGAAAGTGACAAGAGCTTTATCATATTTGGTATTATATGTGTAGATGTACAATCTTTATAGACTAGAGAAAATGAAAAATTAAGTGGAGAATTTCCTCATGACTTTGATGGGTAAATTCGCTTTGGTTATGTGCAAATTCATGCTCTTGCCACCTTTTTAAGAGGATACAAGGACGTCGCGTAAAACTTTCTAGAAAATTGGAATAGGAAGATGTTGAATTAGCAACATGCAAACTTTTCTGTCTATTATATAAGGGATTATGCAATGCTCAAGCTTGAGTGTTTGGCTTTCGAGAGAACCAGCAGGTTTTTTTTGCTTAGGAGAAAATAATGGCTGTGTTAATAAGATAAATTGAAAGCAAAGTTTTGAAGTTGATGAAAAGGCTGATTAAAAATCAATAACTCAATTAATTTGCAAGCTAATTTCTAGACATGTATTTTATATAATAGCAAGTCTAGCTTTAAGCACATGTGACAAAAATACTTTATTTTTAACATATTGTACTAATTGGAAGTAGAATAAGTGAATAAACGGGTAGTGAATATTTAGTATTAAATATAAAAGGTGAACTATTCACTAGCTGAGTGATTTTTTACATCAAGACTTTGCAATTGGATTTTTTTTTACGACCAGTGCCTTATTGCTTACTTACAAAAAGAAACTTATGGAAGAAGTTTAATTAAAATGGTAACATATTACGGTAACATTCAACTCACTATATGACAAAATTGTTCAAATTTATTAAAGATTATAATAGCAAATAATGCTATGGTTCTCAAGATAACCCAGCAAAAACGTATTCACACAAAGTGTCAATATCTGGTTAAGAAAAAAATTGCGCAACCATTTTTTCTTCTTTCTCTCTTGATTATTTATATGTTAGTGTAAGTACTGAAGCTGTAGAATCAGCATATCATAAATTTATTCACATTAGCCCACGTTGGGCGCAGTTGAATACCGAAAGTTTAGCAAGGTTTCAAGGTTTCGATTTCTTTATTTCAAGACTGCTAATGTTTGTGCATAGCCTTTTCTCTTTGTTAAATTGATTCTGTATTGCAAACTATGGCTTGAATTTAAAAGGTTAGATTTCTAACGTGTAATATTGTGCGTTTGTTTTTAGCAATACTTTCCATTTTTGAGAATTCATAAACTTCGCTGAATTCAAATTAAAAGAGTGTGAGCAATTATGAAAGCTAATGAAATTGACATAAATAAGCTACTTCATTAAAAATACATTTATTACTCAAATTTTCAATCACAAGTAATTAATCAGTTTTTTTGGTATGGCAGTCAATCACTACAATCTCTCATCTAATTAGAACTGCGTAGATCGAAGTCGAATTCATAAACTAAACTTCCAACATTCGAAGTCAGGTCGTCGTATAGTACCATCATTTATTTTCTTGCTTCGTACCTTCAATATTTCTCCTATTTCATCCTCGTTTCGCCGTCTGTCTCATGACACAAATCGTTCTAAATGATCACCTGCTTTCAGGTATGTCTGAAAAATAGCTTTATATTTTGTCCTTGGCGGAAAACATTATTATCAAGAAAAATCTCTTTTATATTTCCGGAGTAAGTTGGTGTTGGAGAAGAAGAAGAAGCAGTAGCAGTAGCAAAAGCAGTTACAACATCAATCTGTTTCCGTAACGTAAGCGAGCCGACAAAGCACCGGATGAGATACGATGGATCCAATCGCATCACGTCTTGAATTTTATTTTGCCCGAGACTGGACGTTCAGGTGGTGGTATGCTTCAACAGCTCAATAATAATAATATTCGGATCGTCGAATCATCAATCAAATCCGGAAATTATTCACTGTATATTTATTGGGAATCTTTATTAGATGCTAATCAGAACATTGGTTGTAAGAAAGAAAATATAGATGACTAGGCGAGGCAGAACTGAGCTACCGTAGGCTCTCTGAGATAGTAGTTTATAGGAATGCACGTTTTGGTGGCGTCAAGCAATTTACTTTGATATTTAATTTCTGGAAAATAGACAAAAACACTTGAGTAGGATCCATTGAAAGACTTTAATAAATATTGTTTTAGGGAGAAAAGAAATATTTAGCTTTTTATCAAAAGTACGTGAACTGGTAACTTTAGATAAACTAGCAAATTTGTTTAACCTTTTTAGATTTGAATATTTTTCAATATTTGACTGAAAAAAAAGTTAAGAAAAAGTAGTATTCACATATTTTTTTAAAGAAAAAGTTTTCAGTATTCGGGTTTCTGATAAATTCTCTTAATGGAATAGTTTCATTAGACTGAAAAACGTTTTGCTGACTGAAATTTCGCAGATTTGTGTAGACTTTTTATCGTAGCTGTTAATGCAATTCTCGATTTTAAACAATTTAGCTTTTTCAAGATTATATGTGCCTGTATTTTTCAGACTTGGAATATAGTGTTTTTTCACTCTTCGTATATTCAACGTTGTGTTGGCATTTAAGACAGCTTCAAGTTCGACTTTTGCTGCCTGCCAATTTTTTATAAATTTTTTTAAGAAATCGCGGAAATTTATTTCTGAAATGACGGTTCAGCTGTGCAAACTCAAAGATCCAGCACACATGCTATTTGCCATGAGATTGGAAATTTTAGTAGCTATTTTACGTTGCCAATGACAAGATTGAGAACAAAGCGTTCTAAAGACAATATCGCAGCCGTGAAAGCCAGTGTTGCTCACAACCCCGATTTGTCGATTCGCAGGCGTGTGCAAGAAGTTTGACTTGATCAGTCCACTTTGTGGGAAATTTCGCACAAGGATCTCAGTTTAAGGTTTCAAAGATGCAACTGGTGCAGGAACTAAAACTGTATGACCATCGATTGTGTCACACGTTCGGAGAATGTTCCGAAAATCAACCGATAGTTGACTTTCTGTTTTACGGGAAGATTTTGTTCATTTGACAAGGCTCAATAGCTGATACTTTTTATTTAGCTGATACTTTTTGTTTTTTATATGTTTGAAATCAAAAACGTCTAAAAACACCAACACAATTCCAACTTATTTAATTAAATTCACAATAAACCTCAAGAGTTTTATCTAGTAAAAGCTTATAAATAGGGATAAATCTTTCAATTAAGAAACTAATAATAGCTATAGAAAGGAGCCAAATGATACAAAGAAAGGAAATAAAGAGCGGCAATATCAAAAAGTAAAAATACAAATATAGATACTTGTAGAATCAAATTATAAACTCAATAAACAATCAACAATAGCCCAGCTTACTCGCATACATTAGTAATTATAAGAGTTATTCCAATAAAGTATGACCCTTTTTAGGAGGCACATAAAATGATACCTTTTAAGTATGAAATGGGGATGCTTTTTACTATAGCTTACCTCGTAAAGGTAAACAGAAACTACATTTGTGTGTCGGTCATTACTTATGCTATTGAATTTCCAGCAGCATCAATTAATTAGCACATTAGGTGCGTAAGTAGTGGAATCTAGATGTTCCTTAAGCATGCGAGCGGACCTGCTATTCCTTACAGAAGTACTTAGCACCATTTTATTATTCAGGAATTCAGCTCTGGTTACGCCTCTAATGACGGCCAATGTGAAGCCAGCCGAAGCCAGAGTTTCTCATCCAAAATTTTCGAGCTCTCGTTGCTACTTTCTCTTTTTCATAGAATCGATCTAAAAATGTATACACCTTACATGTTCTCAGATAGTAACGTCTTTTTATTCGGTCGGCAATTGACTATGCCATATCTACAACTACTGCCATATCTACCAAACCTTGGGTTCGGCCTCGAACTTCCTGACAATTTTCTTCGTTAAGTCCTTGTTTACACATTCAAATTATCTAGTTGATCCTCTTTTCCTTGTAACAGCTAACCCCTTCTTATAATTCGCAATAACTTGTTGAAATCGACGTTTTGAGGTGCTTAGCATTCTTTGAAAACTTGATTTCGATATTTCCGTCAAAAATAAATATAAATGAATAAATGCAAATAATTTTCTGTCGTGTTTCTTCTTGTTTCGTCTCCATTTTGCCAGTTAAAGAGCACCTATAATACAGTTTTCTATCCTTTATATAGAAGGTTATTATATGACTTGACAATCTGAAGCAGGTATACACACGGAAATATTCATAGAGATAAAAGGGTCAAATTTTACTGGGACAGCCCTTAATACTAATATTAGGTGTGTTTTTTTGCACTCTTGGGCAGGGTAAGTTAAGGTAAGCTAAGCTCTTTATAACAGAGCTTTAGGTAAGTACATTGAATACAACAACAATCGCTGCCGCAGTGGAGTTACAGCGCACGTGGGAGTTACAGCGTTCATGAAGGAATGCAAAAATGGTTTGCACTTCTTTGTTGTTGAGTTCATTACCTTTGACTCAATTTGATTCACCTTCTGCGCTGCCGTCGAATGGCTGTAAAGTTTTTACAACCTCGAAAATTTGGTCTTTCGCTTAGATACTTGTAGATACCTGCGTTCATTTTTCCCGACTTTGCTTAACACACAGATCCACGTTAAATTGTCCCTCCTTTAAAACATAAAGTGATTAAATTGTAAATGTTAAAAATTATGGAAAAAATTGCATAATAAATTTCTTGGATGAACCCAAAAATTAAGTAGAAACATTTTACGAGACTAAAGATTTAAAAAAATAATCAAACGTTCATTTATGATTCCAAATTGGACATACATTTTTATGAAGTCTATCTATGCATTTTTTTTTCGCTTATTTACAAATTGAAGCTCAAATCTAATCAAAATTCCATTATTACACATAACCGCAAAGCAAATACAATGCCAGCTTCCCAATAAACTTTTTTGTAATGAATCTCTTCTTATTTATTTGCAAAGTTTCATCGAAATTCTGCCTAAGAATCGAACTATCACGCTAAACTGATAAAACAAAGATAACACCTATCTTTGCCTAAAGGTTAAAAATCAACTGAACCGAAAGATAAATAAATTAGCTAATTAAATTAGTTTCGCTGTTTTCTTCTTATTCGAATGCTTAGTTGCCCGTATTGCTGCAAAATAAATGGTAACTTAATCAATATCTGCCATTGGCACCATGGCACTGCGGTGGTAGTGAAATGGAATCAAACAAACAAACACCACGAACAAATGCAGACGAAACTGATGACCAAGTTTTATTTAATTTCCAGATAGTTTCCATGCGAGTTCAATCACAAGAGACATTCGATAGCACGAAAGTTTGCTTGCAAAACTTCAAGTATCCTTTCTCAATTGCCTTGAGCCGAACCCAGCTTAATAGTACGAAGAAGATGTGGAATTAACTATAGCAGTAACGATTGTAAGCAAACTTAGTTAAATATTTAGCCATTCGGAACACCAGCCACATTGGTGCCGAAATAAACGTATTTAATCAGTCAATTGATTACGGATCAGCAATTATCCTTGAGAACTTGATCAGTATACTATTGCCATAGGTGTTTGCTTTGTCTAGTTAAACTTTTTTCCTGGAAGTACGATCGTATGCGAAAGGAAACCCTTACTGATATGATATGTATTTATGCAAAACTAAGTACTTAAATGTCTGAATTTTCGGTCCCTGTGCAAAGCAATTTTTGTTTCTTTTTTCTACGGCCTACTTGTTTGACATTTTTTCGTCATATCCGTTCCAATCACAATGCAACGTTTTTTTTCTCCTTTTTTACATGTGCTTGAAAATTGGCATGAGAAAAATTGAATTATTCAACTAATTTTCATACGACCAGATAATCTCCGAATTTCAAAGTATCTTCAATCTACCACACTGTGAAATCATTTCAAGCACCATCATATCAAAATTTGTCATCAACTTACGCAAACAAGTGTGAAAGCAAAGTAAGTACAATGACGTCGTCTTAAAACAGCACACTCAGGTGATGACATTTTTTGTTCTTATCTGAAAGTTCATCTTGTCTTAACTAAGCAATTAATTTGAAATTCACATCAAAAATTAGTCTGTATCTGGAACAGAGATTGTCTCTCTTTTTTCCAGTTAAGTAATCGTTGGCTGTATGAAAAGAGTCGGAACATGGCAACATTAATATTTGATTTCGGAGCAGACACTCCAGAGTTTGACTTTCATACGGAAGGCAGGTTAATGCTTAGAAAGACACGTGAGCGTGGGACAAAAAAAACTCTGTTTACATTTTACGGCAGCATATGTGTGCTAAATTTCTGACCAGGTTTATTAATTGATAATTAAAAATTCATTACGGTAGGTGGCACAAAAGTCGTCTTATGTAGGCATAAGTGTCTTCCGTGTTGTCATAATTGACGTCATGACTTAAGGGTATGCTTGCACGACAGGATCTTTTTTGATTAGAAATGATGAGGTCTAGTAACAATATTAATGGATTTCGTTGCGATACTTTCTTGATATCAATTGTTTTTCACTATCGTCTTATTTCAGTAAGTTTATTAAATTGGCAAAACTTAAAAATGTATTTCGTTTTACCTTACCTTGCATATTTTATGCTGTACTTTTTCAAAATTATACCCTTAAGCAGTTCAATGAATCTTATATAATGACAGAGCTGCATTATGATGTGACCCGCAGCTTTGAAATTATTCACACAGCCACGGACAGCTTAAAACGGTATGAAGGTATGAAATGAAACTACAAAGAGCTTTGACGGTGATCAAAGCCACAGCGTTCTCTTTACATTTTTTTCTCGATTTCGCCTTATTTCACAGGTAATGTTTGCCGTGTTTTAACCATGATATTATCTGAAAGTTCCTGCCTCTTTGTTATTATGATTTTCCAGCTCCTTTGTTGGATGATGGCACAGTGCTCTCTCCATGGGTGAAAAAACCGCACTTGCATTAAATAATAAATTTATCTTTAATTAGTTATGTTTTGACTGTGACTGATAGTCGAAGAAGCTAGTGAGTGATATTACTCATTAAGCTTGTAGTTTTGCTGGTTTTTTTTCAAAAGGTATTTTCAAAGAAAAAACATTTACATTTCAATAAAACATTTGAGCCTTAAAACTCCACAATTGATTCAAAATGCAAGTACTAGTAATGTGATTAATTCTAGTACAAGCAATGTGAATAAGCTAAGAGATCATAACCCTAAGAGCTTAATTAGAGTTGGTTTTGCATTACTAGCAAACAATATAGCCAGAGAAACCTGGTTGGAGGATCTGAGCTCAAAAGATGTTGATGATGGTTGATTATTTTTTCATAATATATTAAAAAACCTCATTGGCGTTAGTAGCGTTCTTATACCTAATTCGAAATGCAAATATCAGAAGCTGAAGCCTTGGATATTCTTAGGATTATTCGTATCCATTAGAAAACGTGACAGTAGTCTTATTAAACATCCTGAAAATATTAATTTGCTTACAAAATTTGCAATTTATCAGCCAGCTGTGCCTTTTTCTACAAATTACATCATTGACGACGCAATACATATTCTTTAGTTTGAAGCCACTGAAATCAGTTAAACTTCGTCGTAAAGTTTTTGGGAGGCGGAATCTGGGAGTTTATGTGGATGCAGCAAATATGGTAGCAAGTATGGAAATGGTTTATGCCTAATGCATAGTTGTCTCGTTCTTTGACTAACAATATATTTTCGTCAAATTTTAGAGTCTTCTGTTCAATACAATGTCCCCAGGTTCGTGTAGAAATTTATGCAGTTTAGAGTCTACGGCATGAATTGAAGCAAGAGCTGTGCTAGCGATTAGATGCTTCAGAAATATTTCCTAAATGAGCATCAATCCAACTTTATAATAAATTAAGGATTTAGTCAGCTCATTCTGATGACAGAATTTATATTCCAACTTAGAATGGATATAAGAGTGAGAATGGACATTAATGTACTTTATTAATTTTTAGTCCTAGGAATGTGGCGAGGTCCCTTGTATGATCTTCTTGATTATGCTCTGAAATGTTCTTGCAAACTGGAGAACACCTGAGCTATGACAGCTGAATATGGAATACTTGGTAAAATTTCCACCTCTAGAAGTTGTATGTTGATGTGCACTTTTTTAGGTTGGGCTGTGTACTGAGATATTTGTTGAATCCGAGTTTAGATTGAATTTCCGCTCTCCTCAATTGCACAAACGTTTTCTTTATACAGCTTGAGTTTCTCGGACAATCCCGTAATTTGTTGGATGTTCACCGCCAAAGTTCACAAAGTTGGCACTTTTTGTTTACAGCTTTATGAAGCCCAAATGATGATGGTCAACTTCGCACATAACGCACTTTGCACAGGTGTGGGCACAGCATGACCACTTGGTGTTACGGTTATACACCACATGATCACTGAGCCCCAACCTTACTGATTAGTTACCGTACTGCATGGACATTGTTAATTTCTTTCACACTCCTCAGTAGAGGAACTTTAGCCAGTATGGAAGTCCTATCCAACAATTTGAAGAATAAGACTTCCAGGGGTGGAAACTTTGTGTCTATATGTATTCGCTAATATGCTCTGGTAATAGGCCACGGACACTTCAAATTACCACGTTTAGATTTTTCTCTTCTCGGAGAAAATACGTATGCTAACCAGCTAGGAAATCAGTTATTTTACGGTAGTCAAGTGATAGACCGAAAAATGCCATGGCGGTAAGGCAAAAATGGTTGTCCGACTCATAATTTATTTTTAGGTCCTTAAAGGATATGGGTAATAGAGTTTATATTTGTGCCTTTCTTATTATCACTTATGCCGTAGTAGTTTTTTGTTCCATATGATCTGTTTTCTTTCCATTACTGTTTGGTTTAGTTTTTGATGCTGTCTGGAGTATTAACTTCTGTATTGCCAAAGTTTTCATATACGTTTAAGGTTTTGGTGATGCAGGATAGGATTTTCAGGACCACATTCCTCTGGCTGAGAGAAGAGGATACTGCGCCTTCGTGTTCATTTGGCAATCATCAGTTACTGAATTTTTTACCGCTTTTCTACCACTTTAATTTCTTATTTTTTTCTTGTCAGCGTTGACTGAGCTCCTTGTTTTTTTGATATCAGTACAGCACATCTATAAAATTTAGTGTCCTTAGCTAATGGTATTCAGAAAGTTAGAATTGAATAGAATCTCTTTCACACGAATAACACATTGTTGGTTTCAGCCTCCCACACAGCACTAACCACTTAACTAATAGTTATAATCCTTTCTCTCCATTTTAAGAAATACATTTTCATTACATTTATTACGATTCGTTTCTAGCTACTAAATAATGCTTTCATACGAATGGGCAGTAAATCTTAAAGTCAATATCTCAAATCGATTTCTACCATACGATTTGATCATACCGTAATCAATATCCTTCAGAGTGCCGGGCTTAAATACTTTTTTTGTGTGAAAATTTCTTAGACTCAATCGTCTTACGTCGTTGATACCAAGCTCAATATCAGGACCTTTTCACTACGTATCGAATCGATCTGAATCCGGGATATATTTGTCTTTTGGCGTCTGACGAAATCAAAACTCCATTTAGTAATGGCATTTCTAGCACTTTTCGCTTTGCCTTCTCAATGCCTGCGGCACTGTCTTCATCGTAAACTTTCAGTGAAAAGTCAACAAATTCTCTGGCATCGAAGGGATCAAATAACAACGACTATTCCGATTCAGAGAAAGGACAAGATGAAGCTCGCTCAGTTCGTTCAATTTTAAAAGCAGCAGTTCGTTCTACACTCAAATCAAATATACGGACACATATGACCGGTGTTATTGCATGTGGTTGATTAAGTATTGAAAAATTTTCAATCAAATATCGTTTCAGCTCAGGAACAAAATCAAGTCGAAAATAAACATTGTATGCTTGTGAAAATTGATTTGCTGATTATTTCGGAGAAATTGAAGTTGCGAACTGAAATGCTAATATCATTCAAGCATTTTTGTATTTATCGCCTTGAACTGGTTTGAAATCGACTCTGGCAGCACTTCTCAATGTTTCCTACGTACTTGAAACTCTTCATCTATGAGCCACCCGAGCCCAAAGGATATAAATTGAACCTATCACATTTTACCGGCAGCCATTAATCATCGAATGTTTGTGCATTTGTGTGCAAGTTACACAATAAGAACGTGATCAAATAAAATCGGACTTTGGTTGAACATGCAAACGGTTTGTGTTTGAAGTTGATGATGAGGGCTCAGATAGTAGTGGAGTCCATTTTCGATTTATTTTCACTGGTATCTTATTTCAGAAAAGAGTTGTGCTATTTGTGTTCTAGTCGGGTCTGCAGGATACGTTAAGTGCTAGAAGGGACCACATGTGGAACATGAAGTAATAAGCGAACTTGTGACTATTTATCATCTTACACCATATCCCCAATGTTGTATCCTTTGAAATGTTGCTTTCAGCACCGATGAATGCACTTTTTATGTCCGTTTTGTCAAGAAAAATATATTGTTATAAATATTTATTGTTCCCTTGGAGATGGTGGTGAGGTGACCTACTTTTGTGCTGACCAGCATATGTAGAATAGATGTTTTGTAAGATTTGCATGCGTTTGCTGTGCAATTATATCCAAATGCATTTCTGTCAATGTTTTGATTGACTGATTTAATGGAATATGTTTCGCAAAAAAATTAATGCAAATTACTGGAACAATCACTAAAACTTGAGGAATTTTTTAACAATACATTATGATATTAGTTATTCAAAATGTAACACAAATTTCCGGTGTTTTTTCAAACGCATGTCTTTCGTCTAAAATCAATCCACTTATAGTAGATTGATATGGCATGCTAGAATTCACATGTACCTCCAATTTTTCAAAAAAATCATATCGTTTCTGTAATAATAACTTTCTTTCAGCGGTTTCTAGATTATCCTTTACTGACTCTCAGGACTATTAGACAAAGCTATAGGCACACAGAGAATACTTGCCATTCACGATTAATATACGCAACAAGATAATAACATTTGTGCTTCAGTAAACTTATCGTAACTAGATGCCATGCCATCATTCTTTCAAAAATTAATTTTCATGCATTCTCCAAGAGAGCAAACAATTTAGCACTTTCCTGTAGACTGGTATGAAATGAGCATGGCCGACGAAAATTGCGCTAAGTTATGACGCGTGAAAAAATTAATAACGCTCGTAAAATTTTACGATGTATACCGCCACATTGTGATTTATCGGGACACAAGCCCAGCAGTATTCGATCAAGTTGGGCTTGAAGTGCTTTAATGATTTGGGTTTTAGACGAAACACGCGCAAAGAAACTATATTATAGCATTAAGTTGAAATAAAACACATCTGGGAATATCAAGATAAAAATTATTTGTGCGCGGTTTGGTTCACTCGTAGATACGCTCTAAAATCGGAGCTTCATTTAGTGGTTGCAAAACTTGTTAAGCATTTGTGAGTTTGTTTCTGACCGACAATTTGAACTTGCGGTTTGAGAGCAGAAGCACATATCCGCATTTCATGGCCTATAACAGCATTGTTTATCTGGACTTATTACGAATTAAAAGAGAATTAAAGAAATTAATAGATATTTTAGAATATTAACGTATACATAATGAAGAAAAGGATTACGCTGGTTTCAAAGATCATTTGAAATTTGTTTCTTAATCTTTGGCCTATATAGTGAACGTGAATGAATAATCCATGTATTTTTTAAATAAAATTATTAAAAGCTATTAAATCGTACTTCTATGTCTTATGTTCTCACTTCATATTTATTGCACATCTAATTACATACTTTTTTTCAAAAATGGATTTCAAAGGACTTCCAAATCAATTGCGCAAAGGTAATTGGAATAAATTCAAAACCCATAAATAGTGTTCAAGTTATAATCTATCTAAAGGGTTGCAATTCACCATTCAATTTAAAAATGGTATAGCCTCTAATGCTATTAGATAATTTGATTATTTTATCCGCCAAAAAATAGTATTTTTGTCTGCTAATTTCTAAAATGCCGTTTTAAATCAAAGAAATCATTTTTAAACTTATTTTAATTTCTCTTTGCAAACCACCAATCGTATTCAATTATACTTTTACACTTACAAAGAGAATACACATAATTCAAATCAAGGGTAAAACTTTACAAATTATTTAGTAAAGTTAATGTAAAATAACCACTTGAGTGGCACTAGCTTCTTGTGTGGGGTCCCTGGTTCAAATCTAGGTTTGGTCGAGGGACCGCGCACCGAACTTTGAGCCCACTTAGCTCTGAATAGGTACCTGATTTAATCAAGGGTAAAGTGAATCATGAAACTTATCACTCCACACTCGTATTCACATTGATTGTAAATTTGTGATGGAGCTTTCTACCAGCTTCCTAACAATGTAAAATGTAATTTACTGCTCCCTCGGTTTTATATGGATCCGTCCTTCCAATATTTTGGCGTACCGCTAACGCCGCTGTCACATGCTTCTTGGCTAAGTGCTCTAGACCTTTAAGAAGTAAAAAAATAAGCAGAAAACGAGCTTTTCCGGGTCTAATCGGATACGTTGATGCATGTGCCACCAACTTTTTGACGCTTTCCCTTAACACATCTTTATGTGATGAATACGGCGTCAAAAATCGTAAATAAATGATAATTTTTGAATGATTTGTGATCAAAATAGAGAGATTTAAGGAAACAAAACAAGCGTATACATGTACGAAATTCAGTGAAGCTTGACTTGTCTGCACTGGGCAAATGGTGCTCTGTCAATTATATTAACCTTCATGTGGCTAAATTCTTCCAGATGTTCTTTGCACGTAAATGATCCCACATCATGTTTTCCTACTCTACCCTTAATTTAATAATATAATAAATGATTTCATGGACCCTTGTGTTGTGTTTGACACTAAACTAAAATTTGATGTCCACATCTTGCGTGTTACATCTAAAGCCTCGCGTTTATGCAGATTCATTTTTAGAGCGTCCAAATATTTTGCTGATATATGTTCGTGCGTAGTGCCCTCGAGTATTGTTGTCAAATTTGGTGTCCTCACTATCGTTTCCTAATTGATGCTGTTGTCCTCCTTATTGTTTTCATTATCGTTTCGTAATTGATGCAACATTAGGTTTACTCGCTCGCTATTCCTCGAATTCCAATTTCTCTACTGTGAGTATAACATGCATCTTTCCATCCTATAAATTCCTTTCCTTTTGCGCTGAGTGAATTTAGACAAATGCTTCCTTTAAAAAATTATTAATTGTTCTATTTCTTATATCCCCAGTTTGGGGTTTTCTGTCCATGATCCAATACGTTTTACCAGTTTTTCATTTACCCTCATGTATCGTTTGCTCGTACTCATACATATTTTTCCAGCATGTTCCACATGTGCTCAATGAGATTGAGGTCAGGACTTGGCGGTGGTTTTTTAAGCCAAGGACAACCTAGTATTATGACCAACTTGCTTACTATGACTATTTTGTTGAAAGCGAAAATCCGTTACCCAATTTTTCAGCAATACCCAATTTTTCAGCACTTTGCTCCGAATTTCTCTTAAGAATTTCAATATATGCCCGAAGATCCATGATTCCTTCAATTATTTCTAAGTTTCCAACGCCACTGGCTTAAAACACCACCGCAAAATCCTGACCTCAATCCCATTGAGCACATGTGAAACATGCTGGAAAAAAGATCAGGACTCATCATATTAGCTTGAAACCTAAGGTGAAACAAGCTCTTCAGCAGGAATGGACGAAAACAGCAAAAAATCCAAGTTTGAATTGAAAAAAGAACTACCGTTCTCAAGATTTGGCTTTAACAAAGATCTTAGCTATTTTGTCAAATTGCAAGTGATATTGGAGATAACAAGCCTGAAAGGTTATAAATTTGGTCAATTAACTGTGGGATGGTTTGATCAGCTTGTGCTAATTCTTTAAAGTTTCTTATTCGATTTTAAAGTTCCTTTGCACGCTGTTTTCCAATAATTTTTATTTATGAAAAAGATGATAAGCAAAATGTACGAGTACATTCCAATCTTGAACTGCGTAACCAAACAAATCCGTATAATATATTAAATAGTCGTCAAAGTTAGAATGCAAATTTATCATTGAATGATACAAAACTTGATTAACGGCAGGTTCACATGAAATACGACCATATATTAAAGTAATATTCGAACTTCACTGAAAAAAAGATCTTTTCAAACAATAATGACCTCGAATTACTGAATCTTGATTTTTATAACATTGGTAATTTATTAGGTTCTGATTGCATCTGATTGGATTCCATTAATATGTTCTTCGGGAGTATCATCACCTACGTCAAATGCTGGCAATGGTTAAACTACCGTAGTAGTAAGGTTAGAGTCCCTCGATCTGTATGCGTTTTGAGTTATCTGTAAAGTTATTATGATGCAAAATTGTCGTATAATGTGCAATAGTACCACTTTGTTAAGTTCTTAGTTAAAGTCGGAATTCGTTTTCACCTTCTTGCCGTCAAACTCCATTTTACTGCAGTTGAATCGACATTCATAATGGTATCAAGGCACGCAAGTAATAAATAACGTAAATAGCACCACTGACAGATTTACAAAGTTCCTTCAGCTAAAAAACCGCTTTCTGTAATAATAGTGTAACATTGACAAGGTGCATAACAACAATTTGATTTGGGCTTGTTCTTAGCTAGCGGTATCCATCCGTAAGAAATGCAGAAAATGGTGCAATCCTTTATGGTCATTTGTAATGGTGTATTATTGTTTGACGTTTCATCGCACTGAATGCGTTGAAAGTATTTTTGCATTATATTCCATTTCTCAATATGAACACTCACGCTCTTAATATGTAACGAGCTTATCGCTTATGGAAGAATGAGTATGTTGCATGCATAAAATATGGTGTTGGTACGAGGCTATACTGCCAGTTTCTATTTATGCTGAGAAATTTCATATCGATTTTGAGTTTGAATAAATAAAATGACTGCATAAAGCGCTCTTATACAGAGCGGGCTTCATTTTTAATATCAAGTACGGTTGAGCTGCGGCTGTAGGTGCACATAATCAACTATAAACCAGGAAGTTGGAAATCCTGTAATCATAAACATAATAATTGATTCAGTAAATAATCCTTAACATATCTACAAATGCTTTTACATAAAGGAAACAATGTTTGGGTCCTTCCAATAACATAATAATCATTACTGCATGTCCTTCTAGTTTAAAGTTTCAAAGGACACAAATAACGATCGTGTAAAACCCACCACTTGCAGTGATAAGGTAATATAAACGGTGCACTTTATTCGTATCTGCCTGACTGAACAGGCAACTCGCTTACAATCTGTTGCGGAAACATAAATCTTATCCGGGCGCTACGCAAATTGAACGATATTTCATGTTTCCCCGAAAATTATGCTGAATCCTGTTTCGACACTACGCTCTCGGGATTTCGGCGACATAAACGTACTCACATAGGTAGTTTCTGTCTACAGCCAGCACTGCTAGTCACGATAGACATTGTGGAGTTACGTTCGCAAACGTCAAGTAGTGGCTCTTTGAATAGATGAGTAAACTGCGAGAATTTCAAAGAGTGTTATTTGGTAGGTATATATTTCATTTTTAGCTACAAGTCTGGAACGCTTTTACCGAGCTGTTGAAAACCAATTCTTCTTTTTTTGCCCTAATTATCGGATTCAATAAAAAAGTACAAACAAAAACGAAAGCAGGAAACCGATTAAAAATCGTGTTTGATAGAAAGTTTATACGTTGTCTACAATGAACGTTAAGGATATGTTTAGCATGCTTACTACATGCTACATCGTCCAACATTTTATACTCTGGTTTTTTGCTAATTATCCCATTGGCTTTTTTTTGCCTAACATGTCTGAACTCTCCTTCTTGGTGGCGTTGAATGATAGTTGCCAATTTTTCTGTAAAGTTTATATTTGTTGTAACATTATTGTCACCTTACGAGCTAATTTAGGCCCCAGAAGTTGAAAAGAATTTATCTAGGCAGCAAGCAATTTCCTCCTAGGATGTTATGCTGATTCCGTTTACAACAAGGCTTTTTATATTATGTGCTGAAGAGGTGGTGTTTCTCTTTTGGGATAACATCATTACTTTCCAAAATTTAATGTTATTGTCATTTGAGACTTCAAGTTTATTTAAATAATACTGTTTTTCTGCTAGTTATGTGGTTTGATTCTTCTTCTTTTTTCATTTTAATGTACTCCATTTCCTTGAGCAAATCGTTTGGGCTTTTTTTTTGTTACAGTTTTTTGGGTCATAAGTTTTCGTTTCGAAGCTTCAATTAATTTCTTTTTTATCCAGGTTTCATGTCTTACTGGAAAGCCGTTGCCGCTTTATTTTTAGCGTTGGAAATGAAACCTATAAGATATTCGAAAGTACTGAATTGAGTTTGCGTAAACGCTAACTCAGCGCACTTAGAGAATCTACTTTTATCAATTGCCTTGAGTAATATTTTTCACGGTTTTATTTTTTTTACGACAGAATCTTTAGATTTGGTCGCTATTGTTTTGTGATCTAAAGCTGACCAATCCTCATGCTTATAAGCTAGTCTGTCAATCATACGCGCGTACTTGTTAATTACATGATCCAATAACGTGCTACATGTTGTAGATACTCGAGTTGGTTTATCGGTTTTAATAATGATTTTATTATTTGATGCAATAATACCCAAATAATCACAAGTGTTTGCAGAAGAAGATAGCAGGTCGATTTTAGTATCCAGAATTCTAATCATTGATTTATGGAGTGAGTAAATGTTATTTAGTTGGTCCAAAAGCGCTCGATCTGCCTCAAGTGGTACTTTGCAGAATGTTCTCATTTTTATTTTTCCATATTGAGATGAAGTTCTACAACAGAAGTAGTAAATTCTTCTTCGGAACTGATGAGTTTCGACTGTACGCTATTTTTCATATAACATCGATGTTTGGGTTTTGATTTGAAACAAGGATAGCCAACCGTTTGTATACAATGCTCCAGTTTTGCCACATACAAGTTTAGATGCACCATATGTATTAATACGTTCACAAAAGAGATTTGCTTAGGGAAAGAAAAGAATTAACTCAATCAGTAATCTCTTGGTTGAGAGAGTGGTTTCTGAATGTGATAGAGGAGAAAGAAATTTTACATCTATTTAATTTGAATCATAGACTTTTTGGTGTTAAATTGGTTGGCTTCAAGTTTGAAGTTATTTGTGATTGCTAACGCTAAAGTAATATCATATGACGCGTCCGGCCAAGTCCTCAAAACATACTTTAGCAAATACATTTTGCCTTCTTTTTTTATTTCCTATTTTTCCTTATTTACATACTCTTTTCGTAACTAAGATTCAAAAACCAGTGTCATTTTTCTTCAATATTTCTGATACTCTTGCACAAATTTACCTAAACTTTTTCTGCAAACGGCTTGAGGCATACTGGTTCTACCTGTCAAATAGTCCCTCAGCTACTCTTTTCGACGTTGTAAAAATTAGTGCAATGAAAACACTGCTTTTTAATTCTTCTTCATTCTCTTTAAGCTTTTATCCAAAATTTGTTCCTCTACGTTTCTAGTTCTGGACAAGTTTTGTCCCACTTAAGTAATGAGTTTATATTCACAAATATTTTACCTCAAAAGTTAAGGAACACATGCATTGTGTGGAGGTTTGATGTTTGTTCCTCTCAGTTTTATACTAAGCCTGGGCATGAATCTCCTAATTTTGAACAGTTGATTGACATGGATGCCACTTATTTTCAAATATAATTGATTAGTCTCCTCTGGCAAAACAATGGACTACAACCTAACATTGAAAACGAAGTGTCGCAAAAATTATTGGGATGATAGCCATAAAGAATGAGAGGAAAATATTGCACCATTAGTGTGTAAGGAACACAATTTATGCCGAAAACTAACTTTGTAAAATAAACCAATAACAGCCAGCAGGCCAAAATAGTGTAGTCACAAAATTTTAAGTTTCCTTTGTTAATTAAACTTTAAGTTAATTTAAGAATGTACAATTGATTTAAAATAAAAAAGAGGAAAATATTGTACGTCCAGTATTGTTTATTTCTATCACGAGCTTAGTTTTTTATATGCACGCGAGATTGTTTATCTTTTCGCCTTTCAAATATAAACAGTACCGGCCAGTCTTTTCCTATGAAACCGCAACAAATTTTTAGTAAAGAAGTCATACTATATGCTTGCTCATCTTTATTTCAGAAGCTTCAACTGACTATTTTCAATAAGAATTGAATTTTCAGTAATATGTGTACTTTCCGTCTACGCGATCTTCCTTTTCAGTTCCAACAAAGAAGCTTATTTCTACAAGTACTTGAGGGCACTACGCAAGGTAGCATTTCTTTCTTTACTATCTATGCATGTTCCGTGGTAAACTTTCCAGCCACCACTGCCTTCGATAGATGCTTAGGTTTCTGCTGAGCAAAGCGTTTTGTTTTGAGTATCCACATTAAAGTTAACATCCTTTCGTTGTTTCTTCACATGATACCTAATGGAGACACAGGAGAAAAAGCTGTGCATTTGTAGCATGGCTCTGAAGCTTTGCAGAGAAGACGATATAGAGCCAGCTAAAACACTGGTGTGTTTACGGTCAACAATCTACAAAGCAGCAATTCTTACTATTACCAATTTTTTAAATTCAAAACTTTTAAATAATATGAAAATAAATGAAAGAATACAATGGATAAAATACGTCAATCAAGCTGTCTTTTTTTTAGCAATTTTGATATAACGTTTGAGTTATGCACTTCAAAGCAAAACTTTTCGAAACTTTAAAACATCCTGCCAAGGAAATTATTTATTGTTTTGCCTGAAATGGAAAAGCTCGAATAGAGTGTCACTAATCCTATCCTTAATGCAGTTAAAGTTTTCAGCTAGCGTTCTCTGATATGCTGATCTGTTTCGAAAACTGAACAACAATACTTAGGAACGAGCGGATTATTCTCCGATTCCATGCAGCGTTTGTATCTTATCCACACAACACTATCCCAATATAAAGGCACAACTGCAAAATGTACCATGTGAATTCGTTTTCTGGTCATTTCAACGAAGCGTTTATTAGTCACAGAAAGTTTGGTGTACATAATTGAAAAGGATTCTCAGTAGCATGATTAGGGTTTTCCTCTGAGACTTATGTGGGTGGTTTCGATTAGCTTACTGGTGTACGGTCGATGTTGCTTAAGGGATTAAATATGGGACTTTTCATCGTAAGAAAAGAATTGTAGATGGGATGTCTAGGTGTAATTTTACAGCTGGAAAGTTGGATAATCCCATGTTGTGGGTAAAAAATAAGGCTGAAACTAAGTTTTAAAATGAAAGACGCTGTTGCGAACATGAAAAGATTAAGTTAGAAAATAAATGACAAACAATTTTTTAGTGTGGGTTTTTCGGCAGCCATGTGCTTATGTGAAGTGTTTACAGCTAAACTGAGTGTATGTGAAAGCAACAGATGTAGTGATTACTGGCAGCATATATTTAAAGGGAACATAAAATGAAGGTTCTGATATATTGAAACGTATATTTTTAAATTGCGTTTCATAATCAAATTTTCATGGCTATTTTTTTTAGCTCCTGCAGCTTGCCGAAATTGTCAAGTGAAAAATTCCTTACTGATTAATACATCCACTGTATATTTGTATGTATGTATGTACATCAAAACTTAGTTCCTAGGAATACAAACCGACTGTGTTGACAAGGGCATTGCTTATACGCCTTGTTAGGCCCAGACAGTTACTTTGTAATATTTTAGCAAAAAAAAAACGCTATTATATCACTAACAGAGAGCTATTAGGCTTTTTGGTATAAGAATCCTGAAAAAAATATTGAACTCTCAAAAAATAGCACTAAAGTTTAAGAATATTCAACAACTTTTACCGTAGTTACGGCACACGGAAAAGATATTTGGCAGATGATTTATACTGAATCCCCAAAGACAGCGAAGAATTAAAACTGCACCATTTATCGACGAATTATGGCTACAGGGTTGAGTTTCCATTATAGTGTGGCACCACTCACAACTAGGCAGTCAAGTTATTTGTCTGATGAAATGATTATTTGTCTGAAACGACACAAATCAACCAGGTGTCCGAAGATGATTGGGTGCATAATTACTGAAGCACAATGTGCAGCATCTATGCGCTGTCAGTGCTGCAGCCAGGCACTGTAGCTAATTTCAAATACAATGATGAATTTTAAAAGCTTTAATCGTTTCTTTACACTGTTTACTCATTGAATGATTCAAAACTTCCATTTCCACCATTAGTTCCTCTAAATTCGAAAACCACAAAATGTCATATACAACTGGTCAAATTTGTAGCCATGATTCTTCATTTTTATCATGCAGGCAATGTTGGTCAACTTCGCCACGGCGTCGTGGGCTACGCATTGTAACTAGTTCAATGCTATCCTTTGTTTTTAACTTTGCTTTTAAAATGAAACCAAATAATTTCACATTAGAGCTTAGAGTGGAAAGCTGTCACTAACCAAAGATATTCACGAAGAAATATCCAGGTTAAAATTTCCACGGAAGTGTTGACTTGTGTTGCGTTACTCATACAAGAGGCAGGATAAATGTTTCACGCACCGCCACAATACGTCCCCATCACTTGAAGGTATAAATTTGAACCAACTAATTTTTGACCTCTCTTGGAGTATTTTGACTGACAGTACTAAGCTGTTCATGCTATGAATATGATGTCCAGGGCCTCTAGGATTGCTGGATTTGTTTTGCGTTCTTCGTATATGTTTACCAACATTTCCTTTTGCATTCATTTATATGTATCCTTAGTACGCAGTATTCTAGAATACGCCTGCCAAATCTGGTCTCCGCGCTTTCAGTATTTATCTGACGCCATTGAATCTGTTCAGCGCAGGTTCACTCGCTCACTTCTTTTTAAATTTAATATCCCCTATTGTCCTTACTCCTCTCGTCTTTCCCTCCTTCGTATGTCCTCGTTGCATTCACGGAGGTTGTTCCTCGATGAGTGTTTCCTCTTCAAACTTTGCCAAGGCATTTTCTTAACAGATCTCGGTTCACAGATAACCAGCCGTGTATCCAGTCGTCCAAATCGTTCTTCTGAGGTTTTCTCTATTGCTTTTGCACGTACGGAAGTCTATTTCCATTCGCCTTTGCTGCGTCTACCAAGAACGCACAATGCCCTTAAGCTTGGTCCTCTACCGCAATCTTTTTTACAATTCAAGCATGTATTGAAAATGTTACCTTGAATTGCTCAACCTTAGTCCTAATTTTAGTTTTCTAATTCTGCTATTTACCTTAGTCCTAATTTTAGTTCAATTATTTTTATTATTTCTTTTCCCGTTTTATGTTTCACTCTTTTTTTTATTTTTACTTTCTTGACGCTGTAATTGGAATTATATATGTAGCGCAAGGGATAATAAATAAATAAATAAATAAGCTTTAAGGATATCATTTTGCATTAGGACATTACAATTAACATGTTCTGCCTTATTATTACCTTACGTCGCCAAGCTTTTTGAAGCTTTATTTCCCTTTGGTCAATTCTTTTTGCTTTTTATATTAATGACCTGATCATTTTACTCCATGATGATGATGCACATATTTTTGACGCAATGTGTCAAATTTTCCTAATTGGTGCGCTATTTTTGCTCCCACAAATCATGTCCCATTAATTTCAATCACTCATTAAATTACACTCTTTTACTAAAAAGTTTAAATCTATAATTTGAACAAATCGAGAGAATTACTACTTCAGGTATTCCTTTTGGTGCCTTCGATAACTAGGATCTACGAGCTTTTGGTTATAACGTGTCGTTTTGTATATGAATGAAGCGTTACTCGTACATTGCGTTTAGGAACATGGTCCACAAAGAATAAAAAAAGTAATTCTTCAAGTGTTGTGCCATTCTGTCTCCCATAAATTTCATTTAAGTTAATGCTGTCACAAATTTAAAATTGGCTACCGTATATAAAAAATAATAAATTAAATAAGTAGTATTTTTGCGTTAAAATTAATTTATTCGATTTGTTAGTATTAATAATAATATGACAGCCACTGGTTCTTATCGTGTTAGGGTCATTTACAATAAATCAAAATCACATTGATACTAATTTAAAATCAGAATTTAGTCAGTTTACAATGCTCTTACATACATATGTCCTATGTTGGTTCCTTTTACATTTATTAATGGCACACTAATTGCAATCATTTTATCTAACAAATATCATTTTCAATCTGAAATCGTAAAATTTACATATATGTATGGTCATAGATCGAATGGAAGTATTAAAATGAATAGCGGTTTTGATGTCACCAGTTCCTGACGAACTATGCAGCTATAATTAAGTTCACTAAATGAGTAGCAGAGAAGCGAAGGCTTAGTTATGCTTGACTTTCATGTGCACAAATATTCTCGCATACCTATTACCAGATCGTTACAAACATACACATGTATGTGGTTTGTCCTGGCTGATGCCTTAATGCATGCATGCATGCATCAACGAAAAGCATCAGCCGAGGTGTATGAAAGTGGATATTGCATAATTGCTCTTTGTATCAAGGGAATACTGACAAGGCAAATGGAAATCATTGGTACTTTTCTAACTCAAACGAATGAAAATAATTAACGTATGCGAATGTTGGGATAACATTGGTTTGGTGTGCTAGCATGAGATGAAGTGAGGCTACAGTTTTTGAATAAAACCGGATGAGATCCAAATATTATCCAGTATGAATCTAATTCTTACAAGCAAACTAGATATGGTTTGTGCATCTTATTGGACTAACCTTTAAAGGTGGTCCACACTCATAAGACACACGCATTTTTTTGAAGATATTTAATTTGTACAAATTTTTTTTTAATTTTCTTTACAGTTTGTTTATGCAAACTAAATGATTATCAAGCATGAAAACTTTAATGGTAAAATCTTTCTGCCCATATGCTTCCGATGCATTCGTTGAATCAAATGATAAAAATTTGATCTTAATGTCAATCAAATTTTCTATACATTTAGTACCAAAGGTTTACCAGCACCGGGCATATTTGACATTTTTTAAAGTTTTTGGAGGTTACCAAAATTAGTCTTTTTTGACTTTAAGTTTTTTTTATAAACTAGAATTTTTTCAAATACATGAAAGCTTGTTCAGTTGAATGATTAGACTAACAGCTCCATGTGAGTGTATTTTCTATTTCAAATCATTGAGCAGTACATTGAATAGTTTGCTAATAAAAAACACGCCCAGTGTGGGTTCGCATCTTTTAACTTGTATGCCAGCAAATTTTTTGATGCAAGTATTAGTGATTTCTTTTACAACAACTGAGCACATTCAACAAGTTGATAATAAACACATCTCCTTTTAATGGTTGGTATATAGCTCATTCTGTGAGTTTACTTCAATGTTGTTGATTTCAATGATTTGAACTTTAAGAATAGCCTGCATTGAGTTTTTAATATTTGAAGGCCACCTAGCTGTAAATGGTTACCTACGCTGAATCAAGGGCGAAATATGTCATGGAACTAACAACTCGGCTTTCGTATACATACATTGAATATGAATGCAGTATCTACCAATTTGAAACCACAGACCTCAAACGGGCTGTAGGTTGATAGCTTAGCTTTATTGTTTGAATTTTTTTCGTATATATGGCTATTTTCCCAAATTTGTTCCAAAAATTCGTCAAACAAATGCCTCATAGATCTTTTCACATATTTAACTAAAAACCAATCTGAAACCGAAAATTATATTCCCCTTATGGAACAATCAATTCAATTTGATTTTATTGAATGACTCTGTGCTTTGGGAGTAATCTTCCCAGACAAAACCATATCCATTACTCATTTGCATGCACTGTTGCTGTAGTAATTGAACTGTGTATTGAATTCGTAACTAATTGGTCGATATCCAGAAATTCAATAAAGTCAACATGTTACATGTCTTTATTGGACTGTATATCTTTGAATTATTTACAGTGAAGTAGCTTGGGAGAGATTTACATGATTTATATGAATATCGAATGCACTTTAGGCTATAATTTATTTTCGGTGTTGATGCAAAGTTTTAAAATATCCACAAAATTAGATTTTCATACAGTTTACGAAAATTCCGTGCAATGGCTGTAGCATCGGGTTATACGCAAATGTATTTGTAAACCCCACACACTGAACTAATACGATGGATTCACCAAATGCCAGAGTAATCCTCTTGTGCCTACTGTATGCTGTACGGTGGTTAGCCTTCGCTCATATCCACCCCGAAGCTATATTCCATATCAAATTTAACAGAAGCCAAAAACGGCAAATTATTTTCTAGATAAAAGGCACACAGCTTGTATTTAAATTGCACATGTACTCGTACATGATATTCGAGTAGGTAATGATGGTTAGCGTTTGTATGATTCAGGACGAAATGCATATTATCCTGCGAACCGTCAATCGCAAAATATACAATTTGAATCTACGTAGTGTGCGATAATAATCAAATTTTAAGCATCACTCGATATGAAAGTCAAATAACCAGGCCCCGTTTACCAATAAATTACAAATTTAGTATGATTTTAAAATTTGGTTGTACATCAGCGTTTTAATGAGAAATGAAATTCAAGCGTAATTAGGGTGTTAGTTTTGTCAAATTTTAGACTTTTGTCATGCACTATATAATATGTTTAGGTAGGTAGCCAAATGCAATTTTTCAAATAATTCAACTATTGATACAGATGTGTTTGTTAGTGTGTATGAACTAGGATTTGAATCTCGAAGATGGAATAATGTGCATTTACAAAAAGTGGTAGATCCGAAGTTAAAAATCGAATATTAAAATGTTGCAAGCTGTATGCTTCGATTTGTCACTAACAACCAAATCTTATTGGCGATTTTGTAAAAGTGGATATTCAACGTAGAAAGATAGATGGAAAAGATGCCTGGTGAGCAATATCCATGCTCTGTTGGATTCACGAATCAACAACCACATCAACTGGTTTTCAACTAGATCGCAGTTTAACTCTCAACCGAAAGCCATCGTAGCAATTGCTTTAGTTATTTCGGTGTAACTGAATATCAGCTTTAGCTCGATGTAACAAAATATCAAAAAATAAAGTTTGAAATAGAACCCACCTCTATCTTGCACGCCACCTTCATATGATCAAAGAAACATGCACGATCAAGAATGGTCCAAGGCATTTTGGAATAAAATTTTCACTTATGTGTTCCACTTTTATATATAATCGTATCCGTTTCAGTTCCAGATTTGTGTTTACCTTAATAATCTGTTATACTTGAGTTCGTTATTTCAAGTCTTCAATTTTGAAAAATAGTCCAATTCAAAAAACAGGATACTGAATATATGAAGGGATAATTTTTTTTAACTTTCAAAGCCAAATACTATAATTGGTTTTTAATTTGAACAATTTTTTTCCGATAGATCGATAGCCACTGAACGAGAAGGTAGACTACCCTCGGAATATCGGCATTTGTCAGAAAAAAAAAATATATCTAGCTTCAAAAGGAAAAATTGGGTTTTTATTAAAATATTATTTTTCAATTTTTTTTTTTTATTTTTTTACTTTTCATTTATAAGCAAGATATATCTTAATTTATAGATAGGAAAATATATTTTTTTAGCACATATCGAGTATGTACATAAAGATAAATAAACCCAACTTCCAAAGGGAAAATCAGTCTTTAAAATAAAATACTAGGGTCTTTTTTTTTGATAGTTTAAGATAATTCCCCAACTTGTTTAGTTTTGTGGGATGATTTCGGTAACAAGAAAAAATAATTTAAACAGCTATTGTTTGGTAACCTTAATAGAAACCACAGTCCCAGGAGATTCTTTTAGTATAAGTCATGTGCCTGGAAAAATAGAATGTTGTTAAGAGTAAGTCATAGAATTTGACTTTTCAAAAATTCAACGTTTGCTATTATATTGATTTTACTTTGTTTTATGAAACTGAAAACCACCAGCGATCTATCGTCAAATGTCCTTAATAATATTACCTCTTCATTTTCCAAAAATATTTGCGATTTTTTCGCAGATAATTTCTGGAAAATTTTAATACTCCAGATCCTTCAAACCCACACTCAATGATTCAGTTCCAGCTGCTTTGGCCAACCATATAGAATTATCACGTGAAGACTTAAGTAACGGTATTTTTGAACTCGATTGCAACAAAGGTCCTGGACCTGATCTTCTTCCTCCGACTTTCTTGCGTGTGTAGAATAGCTAATAACCCCCTGTTGTATATTATATAATATATCCCTTTTCTTTGGAGATTTCCCATCCTGTTGGAACCTTTCGTGTTCAATTACTTATTTATTTATTTACTACACTCAGAAAAATTTCATTTAATAGAATCAAATTTAAATCAAAAGTTGAAACACTTTTAAATAAAAAACGAATCTTATTTGAATTCCACTTTATTATAAAAATTTTATTTTCATATCAAAATTTTTCATCATTGACTGAAAAATAAAACATTAAAACAAACAAGGCACACTTTTATACAGCGTTATTGAAATGAGGTCAGATTATTTGAATTAAAAAGAAACGTATATGGCGCCAAATCATATTTGAAAATTTTTGATGTGTGGAAGTACATATATTAGTGACATTCGTCTAGTTTATAAAAGATATATTGGTCTTTAAACAATTTGTATTGAAATGGCCAACCTTCAAAAAAGGTGCAAAAAAATGTCCAACATTGATGACGTTTTCTGGAAAATTATGTAATTTTTTTTGCACGTAGAAATCTTTTTCTCAGAAATGGTTTAAAAAATGTTGACGAATTGTTTTTCCCGTTTTTCTTGTCATTCACCCTCTCTGATTTTGAAAAAGCAGAGTAGTGGTGTTCAAAGTCGAAAAAATATAGTACAAATTAAAAACCTCGTAACAATTCAAAAATAATTTTTTTTTTATTCTTGGACGGTTAAATTTTAATTTGTTGTAATACAAATCAATTAAAATACGTGCAAAGAATGTTGAGCTAATGCAGATGAAAAAGTCGATGAACATAGATAGTTTTACATGGGATTTTGGGCGCCTACCGCGAAATTTCCAAATATGTGGGGCAAAGGATCGTTTAGTGGGCCATCGCAATTGTATGTAAATACTATGAATTACGAAAATGTAACTGTGCTAAGCTGATCCATTCTATAAATGCAAAACCAGAGCTGACAAAAAAAATTTGTCGTTGAGCTACTTGCTTAAAATTTTGAATCAAATTAAGCCGAAAATAAGCTAAAAAGAAATAAGCTAAAAAGAACTTTCAAATTAAACAAAAAAACTCTTTCTTTAATTTTCGTGAATATTTATCTCTTCTTCTGCGTATAAGAAATGGTGATCAACTGAACAGAAAAAATGCCTGCAAAATTAAAAATACTACATATTTTACACGTGGGCATTTTTCACCAGCTCAATAATAAATGGGCTGCGGTAAAATAAACAACTAAACCATTCTATTTTCTTTCACTTGCTTATGTTATCAAGGCTATGGTATGTATGATAGAGTAGCAAATTAATTAATCTTGGCATCACAAATACATGAACCTTATCTTATTTAAATTTTTTTTTTATATGTAATTATAGTTGGATTTGTTTATATTTTAGCCTTTGAATATATCTAGCGGCAATTTAAAAAAAACTGATTAGCTCAAGGCCAGTTATATATTCTCCGCTACATAGCTCTGGAAAATCATCTTTAAAAGTAGAAGTGGCACTGCTGTTTATTACCATTTATGAAGCTAAGTACATTTTAACAAAAATTGGCTTTTTTCCCCCATCGGACCTCACTTTCAGGTATCCCATAATATTTTATTCGGGAATATACTGTTACATCCTTGAATATATTTCTATTTGTAGTCGATTCCGAGATTCACAAACATACAAAAATTAAAACGATTCAATTTCATTTTAACAATTGAAAATCTTCTTGAACTAATCTTCGAAGTAAAGTTATATCGAATCCAATTGACCATCAAACTACATGGTCTTCAGAATCTTTTTTATCAATGTGCAAAAGAAAATGTCTGTACTTCTCTTGCTCTCCTAGCATAATATAAAGATATAATGGCTGGTTGTAGACCAAGATATAAACTCAGTCCCATCTGCAATTGCAGAAGATAACTGCATCTTGGACAATGCTTGAGGTAAAAGAGAAAATTGTACAATGCTCACATAGTACAATATCGAAACATTTCGTATCTATCGTATCGTTCCAATTTATTTCACCGCTAAAGGAAAGATTGCCTCTTGAGTACATTCGGATTGTCATCGAAACGAAAAAGATGGGAGAATTCTTTGCCAAGAACGACTTGTAGGCTATCTGTTTGACTCAATGTTTAACATTATCATCGTACAGTATGTTCGATGACGAATACAGCCGTTAGAAGACTCTTTAAGAAAATATGTGTACTTGAATTTTGATATATTGAAAGATAATATACAATCGAAATGTCCCCATTGAAAGTTGTATGGTAGATATAAAGTTTTTGACATAAGTACTGAGGAAGCAAGTCGAATTTCGAAGCTAGATGTATACATTTCGGATTCACGGTGATATGTCTATCCTGCCATATTTTTGAAAAATAGGAGCAACATCAACTGAAGAGTATCAACACTCTTGCATTACATACTACGATTCGCTATCGCCACACTTTATGTAACTACTATGAAACTCTTAGCACAAGTTCCTGCTTGCTATTCAGCACGGCAAAAATCGTTTACTGTGTGTACAAGAAAAGACTAAAAGTACTGTAACGGACCGACATAGTCATCAAATATCCATTCAACAATAAGAGCAACAAAAGACTCATCCTCGCAACGATAACAATTTTCGGGAAAATAAAATCTGAGTATGGTCGTAGTATTTCTAGATATTCTCCGGATTTTTCAACGCTTTAGTTCTCTGGTAAGCGTGCAATGGTCATGAGATTCATCGTACGTCACAAATGAAAACGGGTCAATACAGTTCTTGTTGCTGCAACTCCCGCTGATGTGAAACTTGCGTCGGAAATTTCTCGGATTCTGAATGCAGTCTTACGGACTATAAGTTTGAGTTGAACATTCTAAAACTGTTGTAGATTCTTAGATTCTAATCACTTATTTCTTTAGATAGCAATCTAAAAAATCATGAACGTATTTGGTTATTATAGTCAATTTCAATGTCTACTATTGGAAGTGTTTTTAGAAAACTCAAGCTTCGCAGCTCAGAACATTAAGCGTATGTATAGTGAATTGACAATGACATTTCGACACTTGTCGAAATGTCACATATACACACATAGCGACTAGAGCGCCCTAATTGCACGTGGTAGTAAAACCCCGGAACTAGATTAAATTATTTTTGATTCGCGCAGATTTTTGAAAAACAATAACTGTACTATTATTGTTATAAAAGCTCAGAATTGTTATCAATAAAGGACATTCTTCGCTGGTAAGCCAAAGTCATAGCGGCGACCAAGCATACTAAAAGGAATAGTCTTTTTTTTGAAGAAGTAGAGTTGAAAGAGACTGTTAAAACTTTGCGTAGCGGCGGCAAGTTCGCCAAGGCAAAGTTTCTGCTGATACTACTTTAAAAAAAAAGACTGTTTGAATTTGCGTAGCGGCGACAGGCTCGCCAAGGCAAATACGGCAGAGTTCTTTTCCCTCTTTTTTGGAAGGGCTAATTGTAGCCAAACATCAACTTCTACGACTGATCCTATTACAATAGGTTTGTTTGATTTGGCTTGACAAAACCTTCAATAAAATTTCAAAGATTTTCAACAATTGCTAGATATCAATAAGCAAACCTGGAACAAGCTCAGGAAGTCAGGTCTTTGGTAAAAATTAACATGCATAAGTCATTTTTGACTTTGGTTTGAAGCAGTGCAGCGACGGCTCACGGATGCGCTGTTCACCTACACAGGCCACCCGACGAACAGAAGGGGCTAGATTTAAGACCTAGGTTAAGATTTAGGTCTAATTAGGCTAAGTTAGTTATAATTAGGTATAAGTTAGATCGTATTTTAGCGTAAGGTAGTTTTTAAGAAAATCATTGCTAGGGCAATCTCAGCTGCTGTACAGGCTGGGTGATACAATTAGAGTGTAAGAATATAAAATTTGTGCCGAAAAAAAAGAAAAACAAAAAAAAAACAACCAGAGCCAGCAGGCTAAAATAGTATAGCCGCTAGATTGTAAGTTTTCTTGTTAATTAAACTTTAAGTTAGGCTAAGAATGTACGGTTAATTTAAAATAAAATATTTTTCAATTCAATTCAATTCGACTTTGGTTTGCTGACCCAATTTATTCTCCAAAAAATATAGTCTGAAAACAGTAATGTTTTTTGTGTCTCAGGTCTACGAGTCCAACTTTGGTCTTCGAATTTGGTTCTTGCAGACTTTCCTGCCATTGTTAAAAAAAAATGGTTTCATTTTATCGTTAATGTTCACTGTTGTGCTTGCATCTGGCTACATGTCACTAGCAGTACATGATTTCATATTTCATGCAGCAGTCTTTGCTCAGCTACTTTTCCTTTCGACAGTTCTAGCATTGGGGAGTTCTGGCAGTTGGAGATATTCCAGGAGTAGCTGTCCTTAATGATCCAGTTTTAGGCAATTCATCGGCTTCTATTTTTGGTGTGAAAACGCCTCAAGCGTCTTTACCCTCCACAATTTCAGCGTTAAAGAGCTCCACCTGTTATTTATTCCCTGGTAATTTATGGTCTTTGGCACTTGCATTCTTTGGGCATTTCAGAAACTCCAATATTGATACGAAACGCTTGTTTCACTGATTCTTAGATCAATGCATACGCCAAAGCAACAATGACAGTTCGCTTATCCAATAAAAGAAGTGCACCTTTAATTTTCTGATTCTATATCCCCCGAATAAATGCATCCGTTAGTGTTTCATCTCAATTTTTTAGACCTGTCTTAGAATAAGACAAAAAACGTCAGTCTTTCGCGTTCTAAGCTGCAAACGACGAACTTCCTTTAAATGATCTTCAGCACCATCATATCCAAAGCATTATTGAGGCTGGAATTAACAATGTAATTATCAACCGGAACGGTCTGAAGAACTTATGTGGCAGGTTTTTAGTGACACCATTAATCAAGTTACATGCTCCCTATTGTTCCAAAGGTTACAGTCTGCTATACTCTCCTTGAAGATGACCGAAGAAAATATGTGTAAAATGGTTGATGCCAGTTGATTCCGTTGGGGGAGTACCTACACTGAACGAAAAGAATTCGAAATTTTAACTAATTGCAAATAGATGACTTTGATTTGGTAGAAAAGTCTAAAAGTATGATTTATTCTTCAAAACACTTTAATTAATAAGGAAATCTAGATTAGTTGATATTACTAATCTTCTTTAGTTAAAAAAGGATCAACTGTTTGTAGAGTTTCTTACTATTGAAATAGAAAATTTTGCCAATATAATTTGCATGAATGTCTGCATTATAGAAAGTTTAGTTATTTTTATTGTAAAAATGTCTAAAGACAGTAAAAGAAATGATTAATATTATACGGAGACAATTAACGATTCATGATTTGCGGAAACAACAAATTGAATTAGTAGGCTGAAAATCAACCATTTTCTTTAGTAAATTATGACTATTTCTTTATATGAAATACCAAATGATTTTTTTCAGTGTATAGTTCCAGCACGCTATAGGTCTGGTATTTTTCCTCACCTGATTCGACTAGGATGTGCTTGGGGCTTGCATCCAAGACCACCTCGTTGTCTGTTTCTTTGTTCTTACCCTATAATATAACTAAATATGCATGAAACCTATGAACAGAAATAGCAGCAATTTAGCTCCACTTATCTATTTACTTAAATACTGCATTGTTTTTGCTTTTATTAAGTGTAAATAAACATTTCAAATGCATCACATTTAAGCGATATCGTTCATTCCAAGAAGTAGCTTAATATACATCCATATTCAAATCACTTTGCTCCGAACCGCTCGAGTCCTGGAACGAAACTATTGCACTAGAATTGAACTCGACTACTTGCATATATCGTAGCTAGTTTAAAAGTGCAGAGCAGAAAATAAAATGGAAACATGCAAGAGTTGCTGCTCATTCATGTATGATTAAGCCAACTGTAGCATTTTACCTGGCACACATATTCAAAAACTTCAGTTACAGAACATTTTATGCTTTCGGGAATGTGCACAGAACCGCAAAAACTTATTTTCATTGCATAAAATTGTTTGCCAGCTACATTGATGCATTTGTGTAAACACTCACACACAAACTCGCCTGCAAGTGTACGAAACATTCAACCCGCCCTCCGAGCTGAATACTTAGTCTGGGCATTTGCTCTGCCACCAGGCTCAGATGCAGGCGAAATTCGTTTTCGAGCCCTGAAACATTACTTTCGTCTGGTTCCGCAATGGTAGCAGCGCGTTTTCGTTTTTATCGTCAGGCATTATTTCCTGCTTTTGTTACCGATTATTGATGCAGTAAATATTGCATTGAATCAGCGACCCTGCTTCCTGACCATTTCCATTGCACTTTGAATGTAAAATCTGAAGTTTATCCAACTAATTCTATTTAAATGAACAGTGTAGTAGGTTGTCAATGTGTTGAATAAGTCAATGGGAAAATTCGTTTTGTTATCGATCTAATTAAAAAGGGAAAATTATGAAATATTTAGAATTGGGAAAGGTTTTGCTTCGGTTTTACGGCGCTTTTCCGAGATGTTCGATGTTTCTAGATTTTTATCTTCATTGAATAATTTTCAACAATCGAATAAGCTTTCCCGCCATTTTATGAGGAAAGTTTGTGACTTTTACTGTTTTGGGAAGAATATAATCTTACGCTGGAATTTTTGATTTGCAGTGTAGATTTGATCATCAAACAAGCCGGAGAAGCTCCATGAATCTCACTACTGTCGGAATGCCAACTGATGAGAAAAGACCAGCTGCCCAACAGATAGCAAGTACGGCCTATCCACTCACAATTATGGAACTACCTGGATTGGAAAAAGTACCAGCCTTCTATAGAGATGAACAGATCGCCGCAGTCAGCAGAAGCAGAGAAAGTGTGATGTTTCAGTTGTTCTCGTATAAGGTATTTTCAAAGTCAATGTTCATACGGGAAAAGATCAACAAACAGGTGCTTTGAGTGTTGACGAGTAGACCCAGCACTGCCAGTTTTCCAGGAAACAATTGCTGCTGTTTGTAGCAAGAGTACCAGAGAAAAAGCCGAGGGCCTCAACACTTAACATCTCCATAGAATATGTAATGTCACACCCGTCTAAATATTCAATTTTCACTTGAATATTAAATATAGAACCAAATTGAAATTATTTATACACTAGAATGATTGTCAAACAAGACAATATGTAGTAATGTTTTTTTCGGACCGTAAATTATAGCTATAACACATACGAAATCAACTCACCAGAGATGCACGTGCATACAAAATTGCAACAGTTACACTTCATTCTTAGCTTCAATATTTTGAAGGTACGTTTTACTAGAAAACATCAACTAAGAGCAGAGCGCTCGCTTTTATTTGGGAGGTGCTGCCATTTTGAACGAAAATACAATTCATTGATTTTTTTTTACTTTTCTTTCCTGCATTAAATTGGTGAAAAATAGACCAGAGGGTCAAGGCTTTATTTACATGGGGAAATATAATTAATTTCTCAACACCGTCATATCATACACACAACAAAAGTAAAATAAAAAAGATATATTCGGGCGAAAAAGACATATCTTATATATAAGGTATGTATCCCATGCTTCTGTATGTGCATATTAATAGCTTTAACTAACTTAAGTCCTAATGAGCATCACCTTGCAAAGCTTGATTAATTTGCGAAATTTTGCCGCCCTTCAGAAATTTCGCTGCCCTGGGCACTTGCCTCTGCGGTAAAGCAGCCAATAAAGTCAATCCGCGAATCGCTAGCTAAGCATTTTACTGGAGAGCTTTAATCGCTCAATTAATCATGAAGGGATTACTGGAATGCCTCATGTAGATGCCTTATTTCGATCCCCAATGCAAGCTGATTTCATCGAAGAAAGCATAGATTACCACGAATAAATAGTTCAATCTCAGCACATTGCTGTTAAGATGCCTAAGTTGCATTAAGACTAGACCGATAGATACTTAAGGGGGGAGACTCGTCTATGACATCTAAAATGAGGACAAATTCAAATTGCTGTGTATATGTATATGTTACAAAAATCGATGAAGTAACCTTACAAGTACAATCTGGAAGATAAAAACTGACAAAAAAAATGTTTTTCACTTTCAAATAATTATATTATATCGTCCAAAAGCAAGGTTGTTTGGAGCGTCGAGCTACCGGAAGACCTTCAATGCGGGCGTGATAGCAGTCGTGATTTTGATCTGAAACACATAAATTCAAAAAAATTTTAATCTACATGAAAATACCTTCTATTTGAACTAAGATATAAAAAAAATTTTGAAAATACGAAAAGTTGTGGGTCTCCAAAATAAAAGTTCGATTTTTACAGCGAAAATTTATAATTTGCACGCAACAAAAAAATATTTATTATTAATTTTTATGTAATTTTTTTAGTTTAATTAGAAGCCTAATTCATAAGCTTTCGAAAAAGTCCTGGTTTGTAGAAATCCGTCAAGAAATATTGTTTTTATTACGCCCGCAGTTTTAAAAAATACTGTTTTGAGAAAATCACCTTCAAAGTTTTTTTTAAAAAAGAGCAAGCATTTTCAAAGCTTACCGATTGTGCAGGCTAATCAGCTATCCCTGGTCCATACAGAAGTGCTTCAGCCTCCTCGAAATACTCATTTTGAGCAATTTGTTCTGCTCTACGAGACATTCGTGCCTCTTTGGAGCTGTCGAAGCTGCGGCGCTGTTGCCTCGATATTCGCTGCTCGTCGTACTAGTTCGCGAAATGTTGAGAATGTGATCCAATTGTTATGTGTAAATCGTCATCAGTTTTAGGATGCTCATGTAACCTTCATTGAAAACGCATGCAGCAATCATCGAAGCAATCTCGATAATTTTATATCCTGCATTCAAGTGTATTGGAGCGAGACGCCATATTGTCGAATTGAAACTCTCGTTAGAATTTTGCGTATGGCCACCTAAACACCTCGCATGAAGTTCTTCGTCAGATAAAGCTTTGTAAATCGGACTTATATGTTTGAGAACTTTAGGATGAAGTGGAGTTGGATGCTTGAATTCCGTGACTTTTCCAGCTGCTTCTGCTTTGCGCCATTCACACCAGCTATTGGCTCCAGGCGGACAATTGTCATGGTTCGGTTTTTCGTCTGTGGAAGCTAAATGATCCAACGTACCGAAAATTGCATTTTTCATGTCTTGAATAGAGTTCACGTTTCTTCGAATAGCCAAGCCGTAATACTTAGTCAATTTTTTAATCAAAACTTCAGTCAATTTGCCTCTCCCACCCATTTTCGCAGATTTCTTCACGTTTCGAAGTCGCGAGCCCATTCTTTTTTCAACATGTCCGACGCACTCACTTTTAATCACAGTATGATCGTTTCCATAAGGATTGCTATCGACTATAGCCTTATATGTCTTGGAATCACCATCGCCAATATAGTCAAAAAATCTAATGCCACTGACGCGACCCTTATCTTATCTGAAGGTCTAGATGGCTAGAGAACGTCGCATAATCCCGAGCGCGCTTATCCGCTTAGTCTACGCGTGGCGAGTCAGAGGCTGTTACTTCGAAAATATTTCGAATTTCGACTTGAAATTTTGTAGGATTATTTTTAGATATGTATTCGAATGATTAAAACTATTTTCAAAAAATGAATTTTTTTGACCCTCTAAACGAGTCTCCCCCCTTAAGAAGAGGGCAGATTACCCTCGAAATATTTATATATGTCAAGAAATTTAAATATACCTAGCTTCTAGAAGAAAAATCGGCTTCAAAGCAAAATATTGTTTTTATAAATGAAAACTGATCAAGTCCCTAGTTATACGTACCTTTAGATATGGAAGATCATGCCATCAATATAACAAATGATTTGATTGGTCACTAAAGTGTAGAAAATACCTGGCAGAATATTAAACTTGGGGTGTATCCTGTGCCCGCTACTTGCCTTCAATTCTACTCATTTACAAAAAAAAAACATGAGCTTGACATTTGTAAACTCCCATCTACAATTCTGTCAAAAATTTTTGTTTTCCGTTCAAACAGCTTAAAAGACATCACCTTTAAACGAAAATCCGTAAGAATTGTTGTATTTTAATGCTACTTTATATGCCAAAGAATTTTCGCAAACACACCTCATCAACAATTCAACGAAAGCACATCAGACGGAATTTATTTATTTATGCCGGCTTTGGTCTTCTCTTCGCCGAGCAAATTGAATTGTCTTCCGAATCAGATGAATCTCGAGAAATGTAACGTAGCTATCTTGCCTGTATCAGATATTATCTATCATAAGCCCCATCTAATATCCACTCGGCTTTTTTTATTTAATTGGATCCACCGGATAGGTAATTAAATGGCAGGAAAACACTCGAACGTGTCGACGACGACGAAGGCGGCGACGACGACAAAAACGTAGGAAAGAAATTGAATTAATGGTTTGGTCAACCCAAAGGTGATTCTGCTAGGTAGAAGCAAATGAATAGATAGAAAGTTGCCCCTGCACTAATTACGTTGTCGAAAACAATACCGTGATTAGGCTCATAATTAAATCCGTCCTACTAGGGAAGAACGCGAAAATTTCATGGGACTTCTGCTTACGTATTTAGAATAATCTCCAGGCTAAGTTTCGGATACAAGAGCAACTTGAAGGACAACCCCGACGACAAAAGAAAACCAAATTTGGAAATTCTTAATAAAAAGTGGAAGAGCCGTGAAATGACACTTGGCTTAAATCTCATAGCTATATGGTTTCTGATTAAAGTAGTCAGAGACGCTATTTGTGGAAGCGGAGATTATTTTGTCTTTTTATTCCAAGGGCATAATCACAAAGCTTCAATGGTATGTGATTGCAACGAATTTTAAATATAATCTGCGAAAATTATAATGGAATTATTAAAAATCTTAAATTCTTTTCACTTCTACTTCAATGCCTGACAAAAATTAACTTGTTTAATTTTCTTCTTATTAACTTGTCGGCTTTATGGTGCGGTATTTTATCGAAGTGTTAGACTATTCATTTAGTTCAAATTGATGCGATCACAAAATATACGAAAGCTGACGAATGGCGAAATCATCCTACAGTTAAACGAAAATATGACTCCAAGGACTAAATGATGCCACAGATAAATCATCAGTATTAAATACAACAATATGACGATTTCCTCCGCTTCTTTTATGCCTTTTCGCTCGAGTGTGCGATCCAACGAATTTCACATATAGTTAATGTTCGTCATCTAACCGACATTATCCTAAAACTAAATAAGAATAAAAGCTTCTTGTTACGGAACATTTCATTAAGTTGATTTATAGTAACATCTACATATACAAGCGACTTACAACCCAAAACTGGCTCGCTCGCTCGCTCTCACACCGCCAAATCTTGGTGGGCCTCTTGCAGAACGTGCAATGTTCGGCTAGGATCCCAACAATTTATGCTTCAGCTTCGTTGTTGCCTGGCAATGAAAAAAGTGCTTCGTTTTATGCTTCCAATTAATTTTATGCGTTTGGACTTGATGGTCAGGGCAATATGAGCGGGGAATAAATTAAGTGTTTAATTAAGAAATTCTGCTGGGAAGCATTTTACTCATATTTCTCAACTGAACGACTTCTCTGTGGTGTCCCGTTTTTTTCCTCGGTTTCTAGTCACACTTAGTTGAATAGAAATTTTGTGCGATTGTAGTAGAAAATGCCATTGATAGGGCAATAATTTTCACACTTCATAATCTTGAAAATTTGGTCGTTACGACGAATCATACATATTCAGCACTATAAATTTAGTTGGTTTTACTTGAGTTTGTGTGAAACGGAAATGCAGTCGATATTAACTACTGAATTTGCTTCATCTGAGGGGAATAACGATGTGAAAATGCTTTTTCGACATCAGACCAACAATTTGAAAACCACATCAACCAAACTACGAATGTTCTTTGATGGCCACTCGCTACAGCAACTCAGAGAAGAAGGTAAAGGACAAAGAATGAAGTTGCTCTAATTAATTATGTTTGAACCAAAAGTGAGGTGAAAAACGAATTTCAAAATTTGCCAGTATTTTCGTAATATAGTGAACCTACAGTTCATTTTATAGCAAAAAAGCCATACGAAATTTGGTATGAAGGACATTTAGACATTAATTGTATGGCTTCCACATCTTTAACGTTCTTCCTTACGAGGATTCGTGTGACTTCTTCCCTGTCTGTCAGGAGAGCATACCTGTTCAAATTATGTTTGGAATAGTTTTACGAATATATTCTTTATGAGCTTAATGTCAATCTTACAAACGTCAGGAATTGCACCAACTGACTTTTTTCGGTAAATATGAAATTCATACATAGAAAGAAAAATTCGTGGTTGATTTAACTATTATTGATAGTAATGCAACTATTCATTCAAAATTGTCGAATCAACTACGGAAAATGGTTCTTTCACCTCCCGAGATACTGCAGTTCTGCTTATTCACATATTCACTGATCGATGCACGAGCTTTGCAAATAAAGCAAATATTATTCGAACACTTAGTAACCTTAATGCATAACAACAAATTGATAGTCCCCAACGTCATACATTATAGCCCCAAGGAAAAGCAAAGTAAAAGAGAAATTGTCCCCGTTTTTTGACAATTTCGGTATTAAGGCTAAAGTAGGCTATGAAAATTTTTACTAACTTGACTAAAAGCTCACTTCTTAATTTTTCAATTGTCACAAATAAGTCCTTCTTAAATTTTGGGGCAAATCCATAATCCTTAAGCCGCTTTTTTCCGAGAGCCGACACTGTTCCAACAAGACTATACAAGCTTAATGAAAGTTTTGTTACTTAGTCTCCTTTACTGATATGTGCAGAGATTATGTTCATAGTATTATGGGCTATGTAACATAGAAGTTGAGACTATGCTTTATAACAGGAAAGCTCATAATGTTTGGGAATATCGCTTTTAGCTATATTTTATAGCTCAAGGTACTATGTAAATAGCGTGTGCGGCGATAAATCATACGCTATTTTTCATAGACCCACGCGATCCGAAAGTCAACTAGCGTATCTTCTGTGCATTTCATGGTCAGCAGGCTTCAATTCTTGCATAAGTTGAAGTTTGTATGGATGACAGTGTTAATGAAATATCCGCAATTACCAAAATTTGCCATTGGACAAATGCAAATGCCGAGCCCGCCGTGAAGTCGACTTATTTGGTTTGTCTGTTACATCTCCCATTAAATACAGCAATGTTTTCGGAATAAGCGCGTCAGCGTAATGACTTGGCTCTGTGATATTAGTAAAAAAACAGCTTTTTCAAACTTGTTTTTTAAAACTTTGACTATAGTTTGTTGGGCTGGTTAATTGATGTGACCCAAAGAACCGGAGCTACGGGAGAATAACTATTTTTGTAGTTATTTTTTTCAAATTTTGTAAGCATTCACATAAACAAATGATTTTCTTTACATTTATGTTCGACGGTTCTCACATTGCAGGGTTTAACCTACTTATAAAACTACGGAATGTATACTTCCATTATTCCACCATAGGATATTCCTGCCCTTTACTATTTGATAAATGCAGAAAGCCCCTTCGTTAAATTCTTTATGGGAGGAGGAATCGAATAATAACAATTCATTCATTCAAGGAATATTACATTTTCACTTGAAGTATTATAGCTTTTAGTAGCATCTATGTTATTATTGACAAGCCGTTACTACCAGCCATTTAGTGAAACTTATGTAGTGATGTTGTTATCATTCGCTTCCGGCATTATAGCATAATGAGCAACTGATTAAATTGTACAAGCCGTTGTTATCTAGCTTAAGACTCGATAATCATAGATTATCAATCACATATGAATCAATTTTAGCACGCTGGCATTGATTGAAGATCTTCAAGTAAAAAAACCAACATTATTTCAGTCGACAAACTGTCGATATGTGTATCCACGACCGTTTGCTATAGTTAGCCATGTACTTGTGTCGTCCGTGCTAGTCATGTTATTAGCTAACACCGGACAAAATTTAGAGTCGTACATGCACCTCTGACCGTGATACAGGAGCGCTTCGCTACAAACATTAATTTCACTGCCAATACGAAATTTAACGAGCTTCAGGTGCAATAATTATTTCCAATTACACAATGACCTTTCTGTTTGGATTAGTACCAGGACATCAAGCATCTCTCTACTACCAGCCTCGAATTTTTGCATTAACCTCTGGTACCTAGTGCCATCGTCCATTATGCAACTCTGTTCATTGGTAGCTAGCGGCCAACTCATTTGCAGTAAATATGCAAAACTACTGCCACAACTACTTCCACTATTGCTCCCAGACTCGGGAAGGACCTATGGAACGCATTTTTTGTGCGAAGCCTCGCTGTCCGGTCAAGGCTGCCGGCAGCGGAGCAAAATAAATGCTTGTAGCCGCATACAAATTGATTTAATTAAACCCATTGTTAACAGTATGTGAATTATGCCACAATGACCTGTGTAATTAAATCAGTTGAGTTATGCAGTGCATCATTAATTACTATGGTATGATGATAATTCGAACAGGCTAAGTGGTTGTGCGACTTTCGGATGTGATGACAGCAGGATAAGCTAATGTGTCTTCATCAAAGCTCCGCAAAAAAAACAAACAAATTGTGCTAATTCTGTTTTCACGTTTTGGGATTGATGTTCACAAAATAATGATTCAAAACTTCGTTGGGGAAAAGGGGGGCTATTTTCATGTAGTTTGAAGGACATGATATGGAAAGAGAAATTATAGCATACTGAAACATATGCATAGTAATATTTTGACTTTACACAGTTTGGTACTTCAAACGCGAAATCAGTTATACTCCGAAATAAATAATTATCAGCTTAGACTTTAAATAACAATCAGGGAGCCTTACCAGCGGTTGATCTAGAAAACAGTAAAGATAACAACAAATAGACCAGTAAAACATAATTCGGCTAAACTTGACTACGTGTTCCCCATAGCCGATAAATTATATGACCGATAGATAAGAGACTAGTAATTAAAGCTACGAGTATGTGGTTGTTTGTGGGAGTGTTTTTGGTGATAATAGTGATAGTGGTTATTCATTCGCATATCTCAAAAACTAAAAGTCGCAAATGAATTTCGTACATGAAGCTCTTAAGCAGATATTTGGGCTGAACAAATTCAATGCGAAAAAGCCCTAGGTATACCAAAAGACCTTTGACATGACCTTTGTATTTTAATATTTTTTTAGCGCCAGGATTTCGTAATGGGCTTTTTACATTGTGTTTTTTTTATCCCCCAATAAATCTAATTACCATGAAAAAATCTCCGCTTTTGGTAGAACGGCCCTGTTTTGTCTAAAATTACAGGACTATAAATGGAAGTGGCATTTTAAGAAAAACCGCTTTGGTTGGCTATTTCGACCTAGATAAACTGTCCTGTTTGTTTTAACAAAGCCAAGGTCTATGCTACAATAGAATGAATCAACATAACGAGCGGGAGTCGCTTACGTGGACGGGAATAAAAAAGCCGCAAACTGATCAAAGCAATATTGTTACATGTGCACGATAGAAATAATATTCATACTATCAGTACAATAGAAGCATGCAATCACAATCGACCATACCCGAGCGATAACAATCGATCAACCAGTTGATAGTTGACAGTTAATGACATAGAAGCCACAAAGATCAACAACAACAACAGCACAGACACCACCCAAAATTTAGCCAGATATTAACGAAGAAAAACTTAACAGTACCGAGCACAAGAGGACCACGGTCCCATTCATCATCAGAGAACAACAAAAGTGGACTCAAATAACTAGGTTACTTAAGGACCGAAAAATAAATTATGAATTGGCCAAGCGGGTTTATCTTGGCGTCCAGCTGATACCCGCTATACCCCTTGATAACAATAAACTATTTGAATATTTCACTGACGAGAAGGTACAATTTCATACATACTTTCTCCCAGAAGAGAAAAACCTCAATAAAGTGATTCAAGGTATCCATGCCTTATCGTCAGATGAGATCAAGGAGGACTTGCAGGTTCAGGACTTCCACCCACTGGAAGTCTTCTTCCTCAAATTGAGGAGTTTTTGGTAAGCGAGACTAATATATGCAACATTCGTGCAGTATGTCAGCTAATCTGTAAGGTTACAGAGTTACATAGATAGTGACAATTCGAGATCAGGGACCACGTGGTTAACAGTCGCAGTACCACAATTTCCAGCAGTTTGGTGATGCCGCCAGCAATTACCATGCCCAGCCAAAATGTGCGAAGTGTGAAAGCGACCACCACTAATAAAATTGTACTAAACTACGTGAGAAAAGCGCGAAATGTGTAAAATGCGGCGTGTGTAAAATCACCCAGCTAGCTAAAGGAGGTGTCAGAGGAACCCTATGAACACAAAGAAGATGCTTGCACCGATGACGAGAGGAGAAATCCAACTCCCGCTACAGAGCACCTAGAATTTATAGCTCGCAACGGATTTGGTCTTTATTTTTTTACTTTTTTGAAAGCAGTTACGGCTCAAAAATTGAATCACATTATCCTATCAAACGGAAATTTTCTGGAAATATTGATGGTTTTTTAAGGATTTATCGGTGACAGTAAGATATATTACCCTTTAGTAGCAGCGAGGATTTTTTATCAAATCTTACGTACCGGTGTATATAAAATATGAAAAAAAAACACTTTAAATTTACAAACCAGCCAACGAAAAATATTTTCGTCACGAAATTAGTTTTCGTAGATTACTTAGTATCTTTAAAGGAGTTGTTAGATCTATATTTTCGTAATTGATTTTTTTCAGATCTTTCACCGAATTCTTATTTTATGAGCACCTGAAATTTGTAACTGCGGGTTTTAACGACCGGGCCAACGAAACAAAATTCGTAGGACGTATTGATCTTTAGCAGAGTCAGGTCTGCCAGAACTTTATTAAATATGCAGACAACCTTGTGAATGTGGCTCCATCTTGAAATAACTCTCAGTCCAATAAAAATGTTTGCCCAGGTGGCTTACGCAAAATTCATTATTCATTACTCATCATTCATTACAAAAAGAAATTGCAAGATAGATTAATCTTTACTTAAGGCAGGTTTGATAGAGTTTAGGTTGGACTGGCTTTTAGCTCCCCAATTGGTTCGAACATACTCGTATGCATTCATTAAATTTTAGTACGATAACAATAATTTAAATTTCCTAAATTTTTTATACTTCCGCGAGCAACAACCCTCAACATATTTGTCTTTATTATCGTCCAATACAGTTATCCAGGACCTATAACTTCCCTCCCAGGCAAAGTGTGCTCCCAAGTTGGGAGCAGACCTAACAAAACTTTAGTTGCGGTGACTGGACAGTTGTTCTATTGGCTTTCGGTGGCCCTAATTAAAATGTTCTGGCTATATATCCTTCGATACTGGTTGGTACTAACAGAGAGCATGGAATGAACAATATTTATTGAAAATCTACTCATTTCTTTTTAGCAGAAAAGATACATACCGAATTATCACTCACCAATGTAAGTAATAATGTGTGTAAAAAAGGTGACATTCAATAAAGCTAGCCAGCTTGAATATTTGATGTACCAGATTGAACAGGGTAACATTTGCATTTGACTCAAATTTTCTCATTTAGATCGTGTTTTTTCTCATTAACAAACTCTAAACCACCTTCAAGGGTTCAAGCTTTTGTCAAAATTCGTGGAAATTTTTGTGAAATTTATTCCTTATGAATTTAAACAACTAGCAACTAGAATATTCAACATTTGCTCCCCTTTTTAACACAATTCACATTTATTGTGCACAGTTCAGTGAAACCTGTAATCCCTGCAAAGCATCGTTTCGTAGCACAAGGTCCCTACCGTAAAATCTAAGACAAGCGAAAATTGTCCTAGTTGTCCTAAATGTACATCATCGTAATCCAATCCTTTGCCACACTCCAACCTATACATAATTACAATGCTCAATGTTGATATTCATGAAGAAATTGTTATGAGTCTGCGGTTGCCATTCGATAGAAAGACGTTCCACTGCGGTCATTTCCACAATGGTTTCCTTGGAACCTGTTCGGATGCTGTGTATGTGTCACAGCAACTAGAAATGGCTATGGATGCCATTAAGACTACTGCAACTGTCAGTGTGAAATAATCCGATGTTCCAGAAGGATAAATAGGTTTGCGGTTCAGCCTCGTGCTATTGTGGCTAGCAAGATTCGAAATGATAAGCACGAACCAAGTTTGGAAACTATGGAAACTTAAGGTAATGACGGTTGTCATTTTGCTAATCCGTCCATTGAACGAGTCTTCAACTTGGTGAACGTCGAATGTATTTTCATGTTGCGTAATCGTATTGTGTTGCAGGATAGCAGGCAAAATGCTTAAAGCAAACTTGATTTCGTTTCGTTTTTATTGTAAATCGGTTGTGCAAAAGCAGCAGGGGTTTCATTATTTAATTTTTTTAATTAAAAAGATTACTGTTTATACTAATAAAATGTTTGAAAAACAGAAAATTCTGCACAGTATACTTGGCTATTAAAGAAAATATACTTACGATAGACGATTTAAAACACAGTTAATGTTTTATTGTTAAAACTATGAAGTCATTTATTATTCTCCATGGACTCTAAATAAATAAATTGAAATAACGTGAACAAAAACGGCTCTGACCTAATTTTGCGTGGAAGGAAAGTGACCTCACAAAGAAAATGCATTCTTTTGGAAAGCTTGTCTCATTAGTTCCTGATTCACGATTCAGGTGCGTCCAATTGAAAAATATACACCAGGGGAATATTATATAAACTACCACTCATCTGTAAAACTTAAACGCAAAATCCAAATCAAGCACTATTATTCACAAAGAAATACACCTTAAACGACAAAATCATAGATTGTCAACCAATCGATTTGCAAATACTTAAACATGTACTAAACTTACAAAGTTAAAAAATTACACGGGTCCCCAAGCACGTACGGCTCAGCAGTTTCTTCCAAAAGAAATTCTTTTCGAATAATAAATTTGCTTGCTGCATGTGACGTAGCATTGCCTTTCCCAGCTCTATAAATTTACATTTTCTCACTTCGTATATTATCCATGTCTTTTTTAGGTTTCGGTGTTTTTGGAAAGAGTGATATTGAACAACTGCCCGGTAACCTTACTTTGTCAGCGAATAAAATCACCACCCGCCCCGCACACAACGACCAAACTTTCTTTTTTGCTTAAAATGACAAAAGGTAACCAAGTAAAAAGGTGGATCGGGCAAGAGAGTGATGCAGGAAAGGTCTCGACCAAGGACTTCATTATTTGTGGCCAAATAAGTGGAAACTCAATAAATCATTTGGGTAAACAGCTTTTTGATTTTCTGATTTTCGTTCACTATGATAGATTGAAACGTTATCCAAGTGGTAATCTTCCATCCTGTCGTTTGCAAGTTGGCGTGTCTCTTTGTCTCAAGGTTTTTGACCGGTTTTTTGATTTTTTTCTGATCTCAAGTGTGCTTGCCATGACAAATTATTATTTTGAAGGCTGTTGATTTTTCATAGTGAAAATGGTCTTGAGATAATTCCAGGGGTAAATTTGATTTGATAAACGAATGTTGCTCAGACAAAGTATTTTTCAATTCTTTGAAGTGTGGAATAAGGTAAAAAATATTAACAAAGAGATTTGGCGTAGTGGAGTCAATTTCAGGATCCGCAGGAAACGTTGTAATATTTCACGTGTACCTGAAATAAGGAATATTGTTGCATTGCTTGAGAAAAATTCACAAACACTGCAAATACAATTGAAAATATGTATATAAAATTAGATATTTTTAAATTGGTCAAACATGAATTCCGGTATCAAAGCTTTGGTTTCATTGCAAGATTGACTATAAGTGAAAATTATTTATTTCTTGATTACTTTAGTCCTAATGGTTATGAGGCAATAAAGGTTTTCATTTAAACTAACAACAAAATTGGCAATACTTGCATTCGCAACCCAGTGCTATTTTATTATTCGGTTATCCTCGTAAAAGAAATGCTTCATCAATTGCTTCGCAGCTATGAACAAACTTTGCGTGATCTGCATAAATACTTTCCAATTTGAGTAGCAGCAGGGAACTAATGCATTGAGTTTTTTTCGAATCTTGTGAAAATGGCATATAAACGAAAAAATATAGCCTTAAATATGAGAAATTAAGTGATATTTCATTAAAAAATGCATGAAATTATAGGAAAATATATGATACTGCGAATGTACTATCTATTTTAAAACTCACTAATTAAGTACTCCTTTTATGTTATTTTATTGTTGCCTGGACGACAGCCAACAGGCTATACAGTTTTCTCAAAGAAGCTGGACTATCTCATGTAACTGTATAAAGCATTTTGTAATATGTACAATTTATTGGCATGAGTATAGTTTGTTATACAATAAAAATTTTATTTTATATTAAAACAATATCGAACTTCAATCTTTCTTTAAGCAAAGAGTTTTGCGAAACTTCAAATCATTTTGTATAAATATGTACCTTTTTTGTCTTTTTTTATTTTAAAGGAATCCAATAAGATCGTAAAGCTTTGAATGCAGCTACTACTGTTGCTCGCAACCAAGCTGGTTTGCCACTTTAGAGCCGTATGTCCTGCTCCTGTACAATTTTTCTTTCGATAGAATCATAATATTTTTAATTCCATAATTTTTTATGACAAATATTTGCAGTAATACTATAAACCGAAATCGGATGCAATATGTGGATTTTGACTTGTCTCAATTAATGTGCGTATTCCGATCCATTAATAGCTGTTCGAGATCGTTTTTGTGCCGTAAAGAATTTTGAAAATTTCTATCAAATACGGTGAAAAAAACATAGAATCTATCATTATATTGCAGTTTTTTTCCTAAAAAAGCAAAGATTTTTCCGAAGAACCGAGAATATAAAGGCTTTCTTTTAAGCTAAAGAAAATACTTAAAATGGTATACCCTATGCCAGTCAATCCTGTAAATATTCTTATAATCTGATGATTTTGTGGAGAGCTACAGCAATTCGAAATTTCACAAATTTTCTTTGCCTAATTAAAGAATTTTGAATTTGTTGGTGAAATTTCCTCCAAAATGGTAATTATTCACAAATTTCAGAGACCATTTTATGGTCTTCCCGCAAGATATGGTCTTCTAGCAAATAAGGTCTTCTAGCAAAAAAAAACTACCTTGAATACAATGAGTTCGTATCAGCATATTTAGTCACCAGGTTCAAGTATTGTTTTTGTGTTGCAATATTTTTCCCTGGGAAATTGTTCAGGCAGCGCGGAAAACTCAATGGGGAGCCTTGTCGTCATAAATTATTATGAATTCGACGTATGGTCCGGTAACGGCTAGCGTGAGTACATACATTCAATATAATTGTTGGTTGAAAGTAAATCAATATCGTAATAAATCTGGGTAGCTATAAATTTCAGGCATTCAGGCGGGTTGATGTGTGTTTGTATATGTATGTATGGTAAAATATTGTGCATTCGGAAATTTGAGGACACGTTTATTTCATGTTTAAAGTCGATTTTTTAGTGAAATAACCATTGAAAAATATTTTCATTAGTTTCCAATAAAATTATTTTTGATGTTTGGGTTTGGTTCTATTCTATATCGTAATATTTTTCCATTGTATGGCAACGCGCTTTAAAGAGCGTTAAAATGTCAATTAGCAGTTTTGAGGTTTTCAAATCACGTCACACCCGTTTTTGATTTCGCTTATCGCCATAAAGGCAATTACTGACTCCGAAACTAACAGTCAGTTTTAGTTAAACCGCATAACATTCACATAAATATCTAAACTTCTAGTTTTTCGCTCAAAAGTATTTCAAATCAAGTTGTTTGTCGTAAAATTTGGTTTTGCAGTACTTTGATTTCGGCAATCTACTGCGACCCATTTTCCAAAGTTCAACTGTGCCAATACACTTCATTCAGTTCCAAGCGGTTACTAACATTTTTTTAAGATATTCGATTTGATTTTATTTAAATAATCTAAATAATCTAAATTTACCTTAATTGTTTCAGAAACTTGCCAGATATTTTTCAAACACTGCGAAGGAAACCGACTATAAGTATATGTAAATAGCAGTAATTACAAAAAATATTTTTACAAAAACAGTGCGATATGGTAGTTGCTACAACATTAATTAATTTACATGTATCTTTAGATCACCAATCGTAATTCAGGGCAGTTTTACTTTTAGGTCTTTGTAGTAATAGCATGCGAGTTTTGAATATCGTAAACATAATCATACATATTGTTATGAATATGTATAAGTACGTATAATAAATAAGTAAGCATATGCGTTGCATTATAATCTATAAATTCATGTTTGGATGCATATACAGACGGTGACGCAATTATTTATGGAACGCATTTTACGTTACAAACAGCAAACACTCAGGAAAAAATCTCTAAATGAACCAAAATCAATGACTAAACTATCTTATCATACCTTCTCAGATCGATGAATGAATCAACCACATGCCTTTGATCAATTGTTATTATTACCAATTACAAAATTTCATTCCAACGAATGAATTTCATTTTCATTATTTAATTTCCAGATCATTGTCAAGACAATCATACTGATTAAAAATCCTAGTTTGTAAAAGTCATGACTAAAATTCATACTGGGTAGCTACATATATATACTTAACTACTCTGATAGAGTTGCGATTTTCGCACACCTTCATCAGTCGACCATAGTCGAAAAAAATGAGACCAAGGTAATGCAAGAATTCAATGTTGCTGATGTCCATTGTGACACTCGCGATTACAACATGCTGCAATCTCTCTGTCCACGCATTTCACGGCTGTGCATGCAGCCAACAATAACGATAGCTCTAGGTGTAGGTATGTCTGCACTTGGACACATACATCGATATATATTGATGGATATAAAATGGACAATTGTTGAACCATAACAAATTATTCATTCGACCGTTAAAAAATATATTCCAACTATTAAGGGTAATAAATACGGGAATCCGTCACATTGCCGTGGGCATTTAAAAACATAAACATTTATTTGAGGATATTGTGTGATGGATGTGAAGGGATGATTTTCGTTTCAACATTTTATTTTCAAAACTGTAAAAAAAATTCTATCTGTGTCTAGGTGCGGAAAAATTAATGTTGAATAATCATGACTGAACTATCTTCATTGATGATATTAAAACTTCCTTTTAACAACTTACAACAACAACTGACCTAATCCGAAATAAAACTTCATTACGATTGAAAAAAAAATATTGTAAAATCAGTAATAATGAAAAAATCGCCTTCAGATTCAATATTCAACACCAAAGATTTTCGAAACTTAATCAGCCTACTGTAAAAGAATGAAAATTCATTGCAAACTATCAGCCAACATGCAATTTCAAATAGCATCAAATATCAACATATACATACATAACAGTTTACTACTCATAACAAAACTGTTCAGTGCATTTATTTAACCGATTCAATTATGAAATCATAAACTGAATTTGTTGTTTTTGCAGGCATATCTTTTCGGTGAAAATGGGTCAAGATTTACAGTTTCTGCAAAGCCATTGTAAGCTAGCTACTGTTGACAAAACAATCAACCAAAGCTCGAAGAACTAAAACTGCAAGTCACGCGATAGAAATAAAGTCGTCCTTCTATACGACTCGGACGTTTTTTTAATGATGTTGTATTACTTTTTTCTGTAGTATTATGTAGTATTAGGTTTCGCAAATTTTGCCAAAATCATGCATGCAATGTAAAATGATTTTTTCAAGTGGTTTTCGAGGCAAACATCTTTTCAGTAAATTTTTCCTTTGCCAGCAAAAAATTGTCTTTTTCAGTACTCTAATCTTATCGTATAATACGTACTCTAATCTAATCGTCTTTTTCAGTACCTTCTGATAATTGATTTAACTTGGCTTGGGAGAAAATTAATCAAATTTATCTGAAATATTGTTTATTGGAGTCATAGGTTACTTGTACTTTTCATTAACCTTAACGTTGAGAATAATATAGTATTAGCTCAAGACATGAGCTCAAAGTCATATTAGCAATTATAGCAATTCCATCATCGAGCTCGATATCCTCTGTATTTCTTCGAATACCTGGTGCATGCTCTCGCTCCACCAAAGACAGGACTTGCTTTTGCATGTATAGCAAATAATCCTTCTCCGCAGATCATGATATAGATAAATTTAAAATATTATTCATTTATTTCGTTGTTGAGCACACTATAGAATACTCTATTCCCACGTTGGGCGCTAAAATTTTATCAGAGAATCCCAGCTAAAAGTACATAATTTTCTATCATAAATTCGTGCAATCTTTAGTTCCTTTCTTGAAATCAAGTTCAGATCATGATTAAAACCAAGCAGTAGCAGTAAATAAAGAACCAAAGGAAAAATGCAAAGCGAAAAGCATCTTCTTAAATTTAAACCCAGTCTTTAAACCACTTACAACCTGTGTGGCTAACTGGAAATATTATTCACGCAAAAAACACTGTATCTGGTTAGTTATGTTTGCATGGTAGGTTGTCACTGCTGTTCCACAATAACATGTCTTGCAAGTTAATTGAAAACATTTTTGGGCTATTTTTCAATAAGTCCCATCTTTTTATGATAAACAATCTTACTTGATGCTTTTTTTACGAATTTATATTTTGGACATCAAGTAGCATTTAACCTTTTGAATGATAGATAAAATGTGCAATAAAGCATGTCGGTTTAATAATTTCTGAAGAATGCTGTGAAATTTATTTGTTTGTCTGAACAATACTGCCGTTAAAACCATTACAAAAACACAATTAACCAAAACATTTGGGAAAGCTAAAAAAGCTTTTTAGCTTTGGGCTCAGTTACTCGAAATGTACTTATTTTATCAGATCATGTGTAAGGAATACTAACTTTGTGGTACCTAAAAAATTTACAGACAAAAATATATGGGAGAATATAATCGTTACTGAACTCGCAAAATAAATTTACATACATAGCTGAACCCGCAAAATAAATTTACACACATCGAAAATAAAACAAGATGCATTCCTTAACAAGTTCACCTGACCAATTTGATGACATTTACAAATGTTCCGATCCTGTTCATTTCAATCCTTCCGAAACAAATCTGTATTCTAAGAACTTCTCCCCAAAAAAGCACCCAGCACACTTCCATCCCCGCATGTATCATCTACTCAAATATTCCTTGAAGCTTGTTTGTCTGTTGTACTCTTCTTGACCACGCCAAGCTCCGACGATTTGATTGATGGTTTTTTGCCACCGTGCAGATTTATTGGGGCATCAACACCGAGTAAAACGGTAGACCGTGAGCAATTTGCTGCTATGAAATCTCACCTTCACTTTTTCTGTTCGTCGGTGGTGCTGAACATACGACCCTTCACATAAAAGGTGTCGGCAAAAGTGATGAGTTCATTTTGATTTTTTTATTGAAAAATCGATACGCTTATATTGTCGTGTAACAATGTAAAATTGCATTCTTTCGACATGTTCACGAGACCATTTTAATACGTTGAGGAAAATAACGGCCTTGTGGACTAATTCATGCAAATGGAGGGGACGGGAGAGGATGAGGAATAAATTTCGTTGTTGACACAAACATTTTTGTAAAGAGACTTGTTAACAACTTGATTTGAAAATTTTTTCAAGTTAGAAATAATTTAAGCAAGGAAAGGAAATAGAAAACTTTACGGGTCGAATTTTTATGTCCAGAAAGTAAAATTTTAAATTACTTTAAAGTGCTTTAGAAATGGTTGTAATAACATGCACGTGGGAAAATATTAATAGTCTTACTTCATACGAAAATTGCAAATTATGCAAATTAATATTTTCGCTAATTCAAGTTGCATTTTTTGTAACTAACGTTTGTGAACAATGCTCCAGGCTTCGATAGATGGTGAATCAAAATTTCTCAAGCACATAAATTAGTAAATTTGAGAACATTTTCACTTACTCATCTATTTTCCTTTAGATACATCACTTAACATAATCCAAACCTCATTTACTACGAAATACTCTGGGAACTTGCTCTCTATTATCCTTAATGTCACAAATGTAAAACCTTTTCATGGAACGTTCGTAGTAGCAAAACGATTACCCCATCCACATAACCCAAAATCTATTTGGTTTGCAACAGAAAAAGACACAATTTAACCTGTGCAAACCCAAAATATTCTCGTAGTATAAAACGGTTTAGTGCTAGTCCTTGTAATGATGGGTACCCTGGGAAAAATGTTGGGAACGTTGAAGGACATTAAAAATTTTATAAAATTTATATCGTTAAAGCTGAACTATTGTCCAACATAATTTACAGATAGGTTGCTGTAAGTAGCAGTGGGCGAGTTGTTTAGGTGCGGATACAAAAAGAAAGGGAGAGAGGTGTCGTCGTATGGACATTCTCGTGAGCTGGTGTACACACAAGCCACACGACCATAAAAACCGGGGACTGTAATCTTTATGGCCTGTATGGATATAAATCACGGGTCAGTTGGAAACGTGAGCTAAATTTCTGATTTGCTAAGTTGAATCGTTTTTATTTTAGACTTGTATCGCCGTTATTTCGTTTTTTTTTTTGTTCCTTTCTATCTAAAAGTGCTTACTCTGTTTTTAGGGTATCTACCTTTTTTGTGTGATAATTTTTGAAGAAAGTGAGACGCGACTTATAGATCGTGGTATCGAAATATTATTTTGAACAGTACGAGACAGCAAATTTGTTGCATTTTTTAAGGACTAACCATACATCGGTAAAAATAAAATATCATCTCAAAAATACGAAATATTTTTATGAAAAGAGCTTGTAGCTCTGCGAATTATACATGGATGCGGAAATTCCTGTTAATATCAGTTTTATACAGAACAGAAAATATTCGCCACAAGAGGAATTGAAGAAAGTACGTAGTAGAATATTGCCTACATATATAATATAAATTTTGTTTTCAATATTTAACTAAATCTCACTCTAATATTCCATACTACAAGGCTGCAAAATTTTAATTGTACAGCACATGCCTCAACACACCCTTTCATTTCTCAAAATAAAGCTAGGATAAGTGTCAGTATATTGCATTGTAAAGGATTTCTAATCCGATAAATTACATATATAAATACAACGCGTATATTTCGAGTTATCTAGTTGATGTTATGTAAGTGAGTATTCGTGAGTCACACTAACTAATGCCATTGAAAACAAACAAATTGCGAGATAAATTTGCTTCAAACACGATTATCGAATATCATACTTTAAGCTTCTTTGTTTTCACCAACCCTAAACCTACATAAAGCTCTACGAATTTCTTTGGTTTTATCTTATTTAAGATACCAGGGTCAACACAGCCACCGAAAATCGAGCACGCTTCAGGAAACGTTACATCCAAAAAGGACTAAATCTTAGGGAAAAAAGTCATGTTTGCACCTATGACTACAAATACGGATAAAGATACTAAACGCGAATGATCCAAGAAAAAAAAAACGCATAGAAATAGATATGTTTATGTATGAAGCTTTAGCTGAAATAAAGGCCAGGGGGAAGCATAAATTGTCAGCGATCAAAGTTATAGCTTTTTTAAAAGGTGATTTATTGCCGGAAAATTGTTGAATTGAAGTGCAAATGCATGAGAGATTTGAATTTTTTAAGCGAAATCATCATGACTCAAGAGGTCTAGCAATTTGTTTAGAGTTTAAAGTGAGATCTTGTTATTTTCAGCTAGATAGCCAAAGCCACCTAAATGACCAAGAAGTTATTACTAGATAAAATAATAAACGACTTGAAATAATTCATTTCAAAGAAGAGAAAGAAACAATTTTATAAATTTTTTGAGCTGCCATTCGCGATGTTTCCAGACTTGTTTTATTTATTAGGCAAAAGGATGTTGCAGAATTTTGTGTCATGACGACTATATCCGTCATGCGTAAAATTTTATTACAATTTGATATTGAAATTTTGATGATGAATGAGCAGGATCGGAACATTTGTAAATGTCATCAAATTGGTAAGGTGAACTTGTTAAGGAATGCATCTTGTTTTATTTTCGATGTGTGTAAGTTTATTTTACGGGTTCAGCTATGTAAAACTTATTTTGCGAGCTCAGTAACGATTATATTCTCCCATATATTTTTGTCTGTAAATTATTTTAGTTACCACAAAGTTAGTATTTCTTGCACATGATCTTATAAAATAAGTACATTTCTAGCAACTAATTCCACAGCTAAAAAGATTTTTAAAGCTTTCCCAAATATTTTGGTTAATTGTGTTTGTAATGGTTTTAACGGCAGTATTGTTCAGACAAACAAATTAATTTCACAGCATTCTTCAGAAATTATTAAACCCATATGCTATATTGCACATTTTTTTTTTCATGCAAAAGGTTAAATGCTACTTGAAGTCCAAAATATAAATTCGTAAAAAAAGCATCAAGTAAGATTGTTTATCATAAAAAGATGGGACTTATTGAAAAATAGCCCAAAAATGTTTTCAATTAACTTTCAAGACAGGTTATTGTAGAACAGCAGTGACAACCTACCATGCAAACATAATTAACCAGATACAGTGTCTTTTGCGTGAATAATATTTCCAGTTAGCCACAGATGTTGTAGGTCATTTAAAGACTGGGTTTAAATTTAAGAAGATGCTTTTCGCTTTGTATTTTTCCTCTGGTTCTTTGTTTACTGCTAATGCTTGGTTTTAATCATGATCTGAACTTGATTTCAAGAAAGGAACTAAAGATTGCACGAATTTATGATAGAAAATTATGTACTTTTAGCTGGGATTCTCTGATAAAATTTTAGCGCCCAACGTGGGAATTGAGTAGATCTGCATATAGTGTGCTCAACAACGAAATAAATGAATAATATTTTAAATCTATCTATATCATGATCTACGGAGAAGGATTATTTGCAATACATGCAAAAGCAAGTCCTGTCTTTGGTGGAGCGAGAGCATGCACCAGGAATTCAAAGAAATACAGAGGATATCGAGCTCGATGATGGAATTGCTATAATTGTTAATATGACTTTGAGCTCATGTCTTGAGCTAATACTATATTATTCTCAAGGTTAAGGTTAATGAAAAGTACAAGTAACCTATGACTCCAATAAACAATATTTAAGATAAATATGATTAATTTTGATCAAGATAAATTAAACTTACTAGGCAAAAAATATCAGGCAATTTACTCCGTGTCGCAACACCTTGGAACTTATATTAACAACATGATTGTTGAAAATCGCATTAGAGAACTATCAACTTTCCCTTGAATTTGTCTCCCGACCACGAATTTCAGCCAGAAAACTGTTATCTTTCTAAATTTTATTTTTAATGCGTGTCTGAAGCTCAGCTACTTCCCACTGAAAAATGCAGTGGTAGTATCTATTTTTAAACCAGCCAAGAGCACTTAACTACCAGATAGCTATCGCCCAATTGTCTCCTTCCTGCACTTAGCAAAATATTTGAGCGAGTAGTTTTTTCGCGGATCAATAAGAAGCTGCAAGGATCAACCATACTACATGATTGCCAATTTAGATTTTGTCGAAAACAATCTACCAATCATCAAGTGTTCTACTAATGTTTCATTGAAAGCAAGTACATTGAAATGGCGGAATTTGGTGTCAAGGAAGAGTTCAATTATTTAACCCTTGATACCACGCAATTGTGGTCGAAAATTCCGGAGCATTTGAGTGACCATATCTTGCTAGGAGTGATACCCGATGCGGCTATAGGGTTTACGTAAGAAAATTTTAACCACGGCAGTATTAGCAGAATTCGTAGCGGTACTAATAGTAGATGTTCTACTGTCTATTGTATTTTTACTAAATATTCTACTGTCAAAACAACCAGTAGATTATAATACCTTGCTCGAATCGTAGTACAATAAATTGCACACAAAGAGCTCAGAAACTATATACCATCACCGATTTCTTAACTGCAATATTGAAAATTCGCTATCTGCTCTTTTCATCAACTTTCCTTAAAATCCCGTAATAATAGGAAAGTTTTCTTCTCTTATTAGTGACTTTACGTTGATCCACTTTTCATGTTTCAATGATAGTTTTGGACCGAACTTAAATATCGTTTTAACAAATATTATTTCTTAACTTTTTCCTGTTGCCCTTGCGTAACGGCAAACTTTAATTTGCGTACGTCCTTTTCCGTTTTTCATGAGCATCCTTGACATTATGTTCATTTTTTCTAACCGTTTTATGTCTCGAATCCGGAGGAAATTTATTCGTTTGTCCGGGCCAAGTGAATTTCCTTTTAATCCGCATCTGACAACGAAGGAATAACTACTTAGCTAAGATAACTTTTTTGATTGTGATTGAATAGCAGGATAAACGGACGAAAATCAGCTTGAGAAAATCTGCAGATATATTTTGCTTGAGCGAGAATGAAACTTGCTAGTGTTTAGGGTAAAACTGTGTTTAACTGGATAAGTGTGAGATATAAGGCCCTATGTAATATTGTTATAATAATGTACAAAAAGGTAGGAACACAATAGTAATTTGTTCAAATATCTTGTGGTGAATTTTCTATTAATCTCTTAAAGTAGCTCTTGCACAAAAATCTATTTTAAATTGGCTTCAGATATCTTTTCAATTATTATGAAAGCTTTACTCTTTTAAGCTGGAAATTTATCAGACTACGGCTCATTTTCAACAAATCAATCTGTCATAGTTGTAGTAAAAATTGTGATTGTTAGCATAAATCTTTTTTCCCGTAGACAATGATATGATTACTTAACAAAACTTCATGGAATCGTTTTCTCGTTTCACTTGTACTTTGAAAGGTTCACCAAAGAAAATAGATAGAACTCTAAGAATAAACGTGGTCTAACTTTGAAAAAATTACTGAAATTTATTTCATCTGTCTACCAGAAATGAGATAAAATGCAATTGTAAGAGAGTGTTAATACGTATAAATCAGCTAGAAAGCCACTCTAAAGCCTTTTGTTACAAAAACTTTTCCTGCTATATATGAGCCCATTTAAAACGGTTACATTTGCTATAAGAGCAGATTTATCCCCTCATTATCATCACATTTGTTGGTTGAGCTATTTTCATCTTGAAATTGAACTTAGAGTGGCATGACAATTTTTCAGACGTAAAGTTAGAAAGTTAAAGTTGGCTAGACACCAGGGCAATTGTGGTTATTTTTAATAACATAGACCCGTTTCAAACAGTTTTTTTATATCATCAAAAACCATTACCTTATATTAGATTTTTTTGGAAAATCATCAAATTTCTTTATTTTGTCAATAATTTTAAACTTCACGCATACGTACTCCATCAATAATTCATAGTTTCAATAATTTTTTTAACAAGTATATAAAACGCTTTTTTTTAGAACCTTCGTCCATCTAAGGTAATATTTTTGAATTACACAGTTCGAGAGATCGATTGCAAAATTTGAAAAGAAAAACTTTTCTTCAATAGATATACATCAGCGATTAAATACTTCACAAAATTGGTCATAAAATAATCGATAAAGCACAATACCAGCGAAATAAATTTTCAAAAATTTCCTGGACAATTTTATCTTGAAATTATTAAATCTGTTTTGTATCCTTGCACATGACCATCTACAGATACACATCTGAGGATACCCGGCAAATATTTTCATTGTTGTCAGTTCGAAATTCTACAGATTGTTTGCTTCGACACTCATCGGTATAGCTGCAGGCGGTGCAAACTCATAACTTTTCTTAGAATTTTCTGTCGAAATGGCAAACTTATTGGAAAATATTTTTGCGAACAGTAAGATGCCGTCGACATACGATTTTATCTCGAAAATCCGTCAATTGAGCTATATGATGTCCTTCGTCACGTCATGCCGCACAAGTACAGCCACGACTAGTGTGTATTCTGGTCATTTCTATGTCAGGATGAAGTGCATTATGATCCGACTGAATTGATATCGTCCTTGCGTTGCTTGAATCGCTTAAGAAATTTATTGGAAAATATCTACCATGCAATACGATTTTTCGTCATTTTTCAGTTTTGTTCACTTCCAGAAGAAAATTCTTTTCGTTTTCGCTTGAATTCTTTTGCATTATAAGACATTTAAGGAATTTAAAAGTTGTGAAAATGACTTAAATTGCGTGAAAATTGAATTTGGGTGTATTTCAAAAGCTGCAAAATATATGAAAGACCCACTGAAAAGAAATGTCTTCACACAATATTTTTTAATACAAATTTATAAAGTTAGAAAATATATGGTTTGATCTGGCTTTGATGTTATATCTCTTTTTTACGATTGGATGATCTGAAATCTAATCTTCGAAATCCCTAGTTTTAAGAGAAGACAATCGAGAAAACGGCATCATTTCATAAATAAAACTCATCAAGAAACCTATTACAAGAAATTATCTGCAAACCACAATTGCGCAACCGAGTAGTAATTTCGTCTGATTTCGTTACGGATCGAGTTTGGTCAGACCTGGTAGTAAATGTTATCGCATTTATTATGAATGGGCTGGCCGGGTACGTGCAAAATATACACATGATGTTATATGCTCCGTACAAGGATCCACAATATTCACGGCAGTTTTACTGTCTGCCAGCTCTACGCGACAGCGAACACACAAACCAACATGAAAATGGACATTTTGCTGTCATAGAGACATTAGCTTTTATTACCCCATGCGGTTGACAACCAAAATGAAAACAAATAAAGCAACCAACCATTTATTGTTTTTATGAGAGACGGTAACTGAAAACATTTTTATGGCTCTTAAGGATTTCATGTTGCAAAAATAGGAGTGTTACATCGAATGCGTATTGTGACAATAAAGTTGTACTTTTCTAGTTTTATGTGTTTGAGAATAGAAGATATTTAATCATTTCGAAAATGCAGTTAATTGCATCATCCTGAATATGCCAATGAATTCAGAAATACTAACATACTAATATATGGAATTCACAATGAGCCTGTCCAGGCTACAAACATCATATTCTGTGAACGTTTAAAAGTTTGGGATAAAAGAGCAATTCGAGACCAAACTACAGCCTGGATTTCATCATTTGTAAAAACTGGCATATTTCAGTGACATTCTATAAAAGCACAGAGTCTCAGTTCATTAAATTATAATAGACACCCAGAAATCACTTACTGCATTTGACTTCACATAATTTTCACGGCGAATCGCAAGAGAGCTTTCGACAACATATTTTGTGTATATAAATAAATTTGCGATATTTGCATCAAGATTATAGACCACATTTTTCGGGTGCGGGTGTCAAAAATGTCCATAGGTATCTTGCGAACTATACAATATTATGTGAAATTTGTACTGACCATAAAACATCACCCGCCCGCCACAGAAATCTGAGCCGGAACTGCATTCGCATTACTTCAGCTCGGCCGTGCTACTAGCACCTACCAGGTGTCCTACCAACTTAATTCCGGCTTTCAAGAGTCTATGAGGCATCCTTTGTATTTTATCAAACGGAATTCCACCTCCACATATAGTGATGCAGCTAACCAGGCATCATCTGACTGCAGCATCGTGTCCACAGAGCCAATTGCAGAGAAAACCATGTGTCGTTCCCTTCTGACGCGGGTGCAATAGAAAAGGTATGCAAAGCGTCATCACTTTCTTTAGCACAAGACTTACAGAACTCCGTCTTGAGTTTCCTCCTTTTATGAAGTTATTTCCTTAAGTAGCCGTTGCCAGATAAGAACTAGCACAAGTAGAAGTTTATTTCACCGTGTTTGCGATTAATTTAAGGTTTTAAGGCACGAATTAGCCTAATCGTCCATGTTCTTTTCGAACTTTTAGCATAGCACTCTTCTCAAAGCTCAGGCGTTCATGCTCGTGCTTGAATAGCCAATATCTCTCAAGAACACTTCCGTGCGTTCGCTCACTCATAGGTCAATTGGGATTACTCCCACTATCACTGACATGGCGTTTCCTGAAACTGTTTTGTAGCTGCTTTCAATTAGCAGTGCTCCCCTACGCTAGACGCTCAACATCCTAGCTCGATACTTTTGAAACCTTAACGCAATGGCCCATATATCCGCGCCATACAGCAGCATTGAGTGAGCCACCGTCATAGCGAGCTTCCGTTTACTTGCACTAGGACCGTGAACGTTTGTCATGAGTCTCCTAAGTCAAATAACAGCCAGTATTGACCTATCGCTTACTTTTCGGATGTACTTTCCATAAGCCAGCTTCGAGTTCAATATTGCCCCAAGATACTCAGCCGATTTTCTGCTCTCAAGTTCTTTGGAGCCAACCATCATGTGTATAATAGTTGGCATCCTCCTCTTCGTCAGCATGACAATCTCAGTTTTTGCGATCATCAACTGGAGACCATGGCTTTCGATCCAACCTTCATCCCCTCACATTACTTGATTGAGTTTGAGTTGGGCGGGGTGAGGATTGCTAGATGTGATTACAGCGGCTATATAATCGGCATAGTCCACCAAGAGCACGTCTTTCGGCATTTCAAGGCGCAATCCAGACCGCCATAAGCAACATTCCGTAGGCCTGGCTCAAAAATAGACCCTTGAGCTGCTCCAGCTGTAATGGTCTTGCAAACAGTTTCCTGGTTCGTTTCGTAAATCAAACCGCGATTCCTAAATTAGTTTCCTACCGATGCAAGGAAGTATTCTTTTACCTGAAAATGTCACTGAAGAGAATCGAATAAGTCTATCCAACTCACCTAGTTAAAAGCGTTACGCACGTCTAGCGTTAACAAAAACACTATAGATCTAGCCCGATGACAAGCGGCTTCTGCGCGATCTAATGCGCCAATAACTTCGCCAGATGGCACTTATTGTTCAGTAGCCACTGCGAAATCCGTGTTGGCTTTTGAAAGATCACCAACTCTTCGTATAGCCGCCTTCTAGAAGTTTCTCCGCAGTATCAAGCATGCTGAGAAGTCTGTACGATGATGGTGCTAGGGTTTCTCTTTCCGTTGGAAATTAGGGAAAGTTGTGTTACTTTTCAGGGTGACAGAAAGACACCCGCATGCATTATATATACGAAGTAATGTTGACGGGTGTCTCTCCACCACTACTTTTCGAACTACTACTGGAATATTGCCCGGGCCTTGGATTTTTCGGTTCTTCATTCTGTCACTCGTGCTTCGTAGTTTTTTTTCAGTGAACAAAGGGATATCTTCCTTTTAAGCTCTGATGTCCTGTGCTTAGAACAGCGAATCTACAATATTCCTAAGGACGTTCGCCTCCATGGGTGGGTTGAGAACCATGCTGCTGAGCCTACCCGATATTATTGGTCCCATGGGTCCCGCTCCACTTCTTTGCAAAGAGTTTGCCACATTTGATTTTTCCTCCGCTTTCTAGCTACTCTCAGCTTTTTTCTCTCCTTTTAGTAGGTAATGGGCAATTAGCAACGGTTCTGGTCGTCCAATAGACTGCTGTGCCTTGTGCCTGCACGCTAGAGCTCTACACCTCAGTTCCGCTGTATCCTCAGTGGCATCGACGCATCGCACACTCGCCGAATTTGGCCCATGGTGAAATTTACAATCATACCTATTTCCCCGGGGCCCATTACTACCCCTGCTTGGCCTGCGCTGACTTCATCAGCAAAGCTGTTGTCAACTGACTCCAACAGTTTCCTTTTACTCAGCTTCGAAATAATCCACCCGAGTATCTTCCATCTAGAGATCTGAAGAGCTAGGCTTTCTTCCTAGAACCTCCGAGAATTCATCCGAGAATTTCATCGAAAGTTTCATCAATACAACGATGTTTGAGGCTACCATCCGAAAAAAATTCAAAGCTCGGAAAATTTAAACATTGGTTCCTTATTTTTATTGTAAACACTTTGTGCTTTGTTTTGCATGTAATGGAAGCATCTGTTGGTGCAATATTAACGTGCTAATATACCAAATCTGACAAAATCTAACTAAAAATATACCAAATATGCTGAACGTAAAGTTAAACCCACTCTATGAATTTCGTTTTGATTGAATGACAGTGCTGAAATTTTTAATAATCGCAATTTTTTTTCCAATTTTCGAAACCTCAATAATTGTTGCTAATTGTCATTGCAGGATCGTTAATACTTGCAAATTTAATGACAAAATAGTAAAGAAATGCCAGAAAACTACAAAAATTACCAAAGCTGGCAACTCTTTCATGACTTTTCGACGAAATTCCTACGACAACCGGCCTACAGTATGGTCCATGTACTTCATGAATTTCGTCTTGATTTCATGACTGGATCAGAAGTTATGGGGAAAAAAGCTTTATCTTGCTGAGCATATTAACAAGATTTAGGTCACCAAAATTACCATTGCTGGCAATTCTATCATGATTTTTCAACGAAATTTTTACCAAATATGGCTTAAAGTAAGGTTCAAATAATATGTGAATTTTGATAAAATTGAATCGAAAGTTATAGGCCAAAAAGCAGTTTTTTTCGTAGTAATTTTTCAAGATAGCATCACTACCACAGGATAGCCTGCTTTTCATCATCACTTCTATTAGACCTGGTCTTAGTTAATATCGATATGTCCTGTAAATTTCATATTGATCGAATAATCTGATTGTCAGTTCTCGTGAACAGAAGTTTGGCATACTGAAAATATAAGTAATTTGGTGATGAGTTGCCGCTCTTGTACAAGTCGGAGTTTTGAAAATTTTAAATTGATATGGCGGAAAAAGCTTGAAAAAATTGATTTGAAGGATTATTTTTCACGTGCCCCCTGTAGCTAGAGGGCTGTCCGCACAGTCTTGAAATCCCATGTGTTTAAAGTTTTATTCAATATTCATACGCTCTGCAAATTTCACGATGAGCGAATGTTTCCGTCACAAGTTATGACAAATCGAAATTTGAAAAAAAATCCTTGCCTACTTTTGGGCACTCAGCACCCACATAGGGTTCATAATTTCCAATTTATTGTCATAGGTAAGCAGAAAATATAATTAGTTTCCATTTCCAGTACTTATCCTTAGCAAAAATGTACTAGAAATATAGGGGTATCTGAAAATTCACTAAAATACCCGCCGCCAACAAAATGCTAAAGATATTGTAATTTTAATTAGTTACTGCAGTAGTCCTTATATACATCTATGTCTAATCTCTGAAAATTTCAGTTCAATTCAGTTCAGAGATTATCTTCCTTAATCTTTCTGCTGATGTATATATATATATATATATATATATATATATATATATATATATATATATATATATATATATATATGTATATATATATATATATCAGTAATAAACAGACAAAAAAAAACAGTAATATCAGTAATAAACAGACAAAAAAACATGCAAGCAATTTGAATTCGCAACAAATATCGATGCTTTGAAGGATTTAGTCATGTTTTTTACCATATGTTCAAACCCTCATTAACAACATGTATATGAGCCATTAATTTTGAAAGTAGTATAAAATGAAACTACCATTAACTCCCTTTTTTCAAAAGTGGACGTATACCACTTTCAAAATAAACGGCTCATTTATCACTTGAAATATTTCTTTGGAATAATTTAATGCATTTGACCTTAAGCTTGTGCTTTTTCAAACAACAAGGAAATTTTTTTAAATAAAATCCCTAAATGTAAGTTAAAATGGGATGATGGTGTAATATGATATGATATTATTGTCCACGTTGGGCGCTATATTTTGATAAGTGTGTAACTGATTAGTTTTGAATAGGAAACCAACTTTTACTGTTCGCGACCAAAAACGTAACTATTATTTCAAAGTCTATATGTAAAAATTCTGGGGAAAAAGGATATATATCGATGCAACTCTAAGTTTTCTAATTTTATTCTTGATAGCTTTCTTCATTTACCAATGATATTTCGGTTTTTTTTATTTTGTGGCAATATAAAATACCTAAAAACATTAATCTTTGCATAAATTCTATGCAATAAGTAGGTATATTGATCCGTCGCCCAAAAGCGAGAAACGAGCAATGCATACTGATATAAATTAAGTCTCTGGCCACTTAACCAAAACCGATTTAAGACAAACTTTATTTACATACAAATTGATCTACTGCTACTAACTCCTACTTATAATGTCCACGATAATTCAATATTATAACAATAAGAATTAGTGTCATCCTGGCTTCTCAAAAACTAAAATACCCAGAGAAGTTTTAAAATATTTTATTGAGAAATAAACAATTATTCGCGAAAAACCAATACATCCGTAAATTATATAAGCTTTTGAATAGAAATACTGAAATCAACTGTAAATTATGGCCAGGAAATATTTCGTATTCTTCGAAAACATTTGTTTGAATTGTGTTTTTGAATTGTGTTTGCTAATATCACTAAAACGAATATTTTATTTTTTTTCTTCTTCTGATTTTCCGATGTTATATCTCTGATTTCGCGTCTTTTTATTGTAGCAGTTTTCATAAATTCATATTTTTTTCGTACGGTTTTGCGTTCAAAATAAAGTCGCAGGGCAAATACATATTGCTTACAAAACCGTGAAAATATATTTTCCCTCACAGAAACTTTCTCTCTAATTTCACACGACTTCAATGTTATTTTGTTGCTTTGGTACGCGTCCGAGCTGATACTTGCAGGGATTTTCGGATTCATGTTGACAAGTGACGAGGGTGGCACAAATTGAATTTATAATTTAATTCAGTTCGTTGGAATATTGAGAATGTGCTTTTCTCTGCTGACGATGTATTTACTTGTATTGGAGCTGTTCGTTTAGCAGCTACATTTCAAGGTTGATCTGGTTCGGTTGGACGAAATTTAAACAGTAGACATTGTCTGAAGAAGTTTGTTTGTGTTAAGTGAAAATCAATTAGGAAAAATTGAACCCCAGCAGCTCAATACTTTGCGAAAGCCTCAACGCTTAAATCGAAATGTTATATTATGGGCCATGACAATCTGGTCAATTTGGTTTCTGCGAAGGATTTGAATTTTGCCGGCTACACAGGGCGTTTGCTCAAAATGTACGTCGCAGTATATGAAAACAAATAATATTCAGAAAATTAGTTGTTTCTGGTAATAAATTACTTTGTCGAATTAGCAGTCATTTTAGAAAGGATTCCGTCATTTTCACTCAATCAAGAATATGTGCCTCGAATTAAAGTTCTTTGTAATATTGGTCTCGACAAAATTGTACTTTATATACTCAATGCTACAGTGGCATCGACCGCTTCTGGCAGTGGCATCGACCGATCCACCGAGGTGGATCTGATAGTGGTACTAGCGGGTTTTGAAAAACTCGATTTGAATTGGGAGGGTGAAATGGAATTCAAGAAAAACCGATCGATTAAGTCAGAAGCTGTAAATTTAGAATTTGATAAGAACTAAGATAGTATGAATTAATATTAATTTTTTAAGTAAACGAAAATTAAAAGAGGCAATCAAGATTTCAATTCATGAGCCATAAACAAGTTTGCAAATTAATTTTTATAGTGATATAAAAGAACACATTATTGTAAAATTTTCGTTCTGGTTGATTATTATTGTGCTGATTGTCAGTGTGGTTTCATCAGGGAAATTGGACTATACTGAAAAAGTAAATAAACGTAACGTACTTTTCAAAACTGTAGCTTTCCCCCGAACTATAACGTTCTTTCAAGTTCTACTTGTGTCAATATATTCATACTTATTTACATGTACAGTCTTTCAGATCTGCATCTGTGCATTCACATCCAAGTATATTCATATAGGCACAATAGCTATTACAAAACGCCATCAGCAAGAAAAAATAATAATTGGTATTATGTCATCCGGATCAGAATCACAATTTCAATTTCATTTTTCCAAATGAAAAACCAAAAACAAAATACATATACAGACATTTTTTTCTCGTTATAGTTTTCAATATTGTTGGCAAACGGGCCATATAATTTTCAATTCAATCGAAAACAAACAAAACGCGAAGAGAATGCAATATTGAAGAATAGGCATTGTAGTCGTATTGCATCACTCTATTTGTTTTGCAAGGGATGATATGAATAGTATCTAGCAACACGATGGCAAACTATCAGAACAGAGTATGGACGAACATTTTAATAGAAAATTAATCAGGCAAGCAATTTGTAGTATGCTCGTGTATCGTGACTGCAAACGTGCTTTGATTTTTTTAATTGTTCAACGTTGCATACATCTACAAATTTAATTGTTTGGATGAAATACTTTGTTTTGATTAAGGCAAAAGATAAATATTGGTCTTTATTTATTGTGCCAATTGAACAATATCTTCGTTGGTTTAAAAGTCTAAAGTTTTTGATTTTCGCTCTCCAAGAATAACAAAGATTTCCATCATAGCCCCTCAGAAGTTTTTATGATTTTTTTAGTGGTAAATCTAAAATGTCCAACGGCTGCGACTACGGAAAACATCACCCAAATTCATTTTATTTTATTTTATTTTTATTTTATTTATCAACCAAGCAAGGTACAATTAACATAAACAGTAAAAAAAAGCAAAGTTGTAAATTACTAGTACATAGAAACAAAACGAAAAATTAAATAAAATAATTAACAAAATAAATCAATAATAAATTAATAAATAACAAATAAATAAATAAAACATTGTTATATAGCTTAGGATTAAGGGTTGCGGATGGCTTGGAAAAGGGAGGATTTGAAGGATGATTTTGAGACTGTTGGAGAATACAGATTACTTATGCTATTGAATATCCTGCAGCATCTATTTATCGGTTCATTAGCTGCGTAAGTAGTGGAGTGTGGATATTCCTTAAGTAAACGGGAGGACCTGGTATTTCTTACAGGGTTATTCAACACCATTTTGCTATTCAGGAATTCAACATTGATGACGCCTCTAATGACGTCAAATGTGAAGCAGGCCGAAATCATCTTTCTTCTAGATGCAAGTGTTAATAAGTTTAGATGACCCAGTCGAAACTCATAAGGAGGAAGGGTATTAAAATCGTAAGGGTTGTATAGTTCTCTCAATGCGAACAGTAAGAATTGCTTTTGTATGGACTCGAGCCTGCTACTGTGGGTTTCAAAAGCCGGATTCCAGCAAATGGAAGCATATTCGAGAATGGGGCGTACAAGAGAGGTATATAAGGATCTTGTGACCCACAGGTTACGAAATTCTTTGGCACGTCTTTTGATGAAGCCTAGCTGTTTGTTCGCACGGGAAAGTATTTTATCATAATGCAAGGTGAAGCGGAGTCGCTCATCCAAGACAACACCAAGGTCGACAACGTTGTCAACTCGAGCTAACAAATTATTCCCGAGGAAGTATGTGTTATGTGAGACGGTGCATTTTCGGGAGAAACTTATAACTTGGCACTTAGCAATGTTGAGAGAGAGCTTGTTTTCATTGCACCAATGATCAAGTGAATCAAGTTGGGATTGGAGAAAGAGTGCATCGGATTTAGATTTAATGATATGATAGACTTTGAGATCGTCGGCATAAAGTAGATGAGGTATATTTGCTAGGGCGTCAGATAGGTCAGAAATAAATATATTAAAGAGAAGTGGGCCAAGATGGCTACCTTGTGGTACACCAGAGGTAGCAGATATATTTTTCGATAAGAATCCTTGAAATTTTACCAGCTGAGTTCGATTTCCAAGGTAAGAAGTCAGCCAGCTAATCAAAGATCCACCAAGTCCGAATTTCAGTAGCTTTAGAATTAAGGTAGGGTGGTCAACTGTGTCAAAAGCTTTACTAAAGTCTGTATAGACTGCGTCAATTTGGTATCCTTTCTCCATTTTACATAGGACTTCTGAGAGTAGGACTGTCAAATTTGTGGTAGTTGAGCGACCTTTTCTAAAACCATGTTGTTGCTCGTTCAGACGGGAGTCAACAAGTGGCGAAAGTTTATCGTAGACAATCTTTTCAAAAAGTTTCGGAATAGAAGATAAGATGGCAATACCTCTATAAAATTTCCGATACAGCGTCTATCACCATTTTTGAATATGGGTGTGACATATGAAAGTTTCCAACGGGATGGGAAAACTCCAGACGAAAGTGATCTGTTGAAAAAGATATGAAAGGGAGTTATAAGCTGCTCTACACATTTGCGCAAGAAAGTTGGAGGAAGAAGATCTGGCCCTGGACCTTTGTTGCAATCGAGTTCCGAAATAGCTTTACGTATTTCGTCACGTGTAATTTCTAAGTGGCTGGTAAAAGCTGTAGCAGTGGAATGAGAGGAAGGGAGATGTGAGTTTGATGAGTCAGGAGCAATAAAAATATTCTGGAAATTATCTGCGAATAAATCACAAATCTCATTAGGAGAGGAAGAAGTGATATCATTAAAGAACATCGACGATGGATAACCAGTAGTTTTTCGCTTCACATTTACAAAATCATAAAATTTTTTCGGGTCGCGGATTATATTTTCACCTGTTGCCTTAATGTAATTGTCATAAGCCTCGTGAGACTTTGCCAGAAATTGCTTAGCAGTTTCATTATATTCATCCTGAATAGCAGAACTAACGTCGATATTGTTTTTAATCCGCTTATAAAGTTTGTTCCTTCGATTTCGCAAATGCCTAAGGTCCCTATCAAGCCATGGCTCAGACAGTTTCTTCTTTTTTTTTATCTTAGGTACATATCTTTCAACGGCGTCAAATATATTGTCATAAAAAATGGAAATGGCTTCCTCAAGATCTAGCGTTGAAAGAGTATTCGGCCAATCTATAGAGTCAAGGTGATGGTGAATGCTTTCATAATTAGCATTAAGAAAGTCATATACAATTGAATTATTGTACGCTCTAAAATAAATAGAATCAGAAGTGGGAAGTTCAACTGATAGTGCAGTGTGGTGTAAACTATTTGAAAAAAGATGTTCTGCATCATCAGTTGGACTTACCACTACCTCGTCATAGGCGTTTGTAAATACAAGATCCAACCAATGACCGTTTTGGTTGGGAGTTGGAGAGACTTGCTGCAAATCGTTGCCATAAAAAGTACTCGCAAGGTTGAAGTCATTGGAATCTGAGAGGTTAACAGGGAGAAGAAATGCGTCGTTTTCATCGGGTATAAAACGTAAGTTGGGACGATTGAAATCCCCTAGGAATATTATTTTGTCTTTTTCATTTAGAGATGTTGTAATGGAAGATATTAATTCACAGAAATGGTTGTAAATGGTTGTAAACTGATTCGTCCGATCTGGGTGGGATATAGGCCAAACTAATGTAAAGGAAATTGTTATTCAAAGAAACACGAATAACAAGGTGTTGGAACAATACATTGGGGGTGATGTCAATAATCTCACTTGAAATAGTGTTGCTAACCGCCAGTAAAACCCCACCGCCTCGCGATTGACCTGTGGAAGAATAGTCGCGATCATTTCTGTAAATTGTCCAATTGCTATCAAGGATCTCTTCATTCTTATGGGAGTCATTTAGCCAAGTTTCAGTGAAGGCGAGTAAATTAAAGTGGCAGGATTTTGCGTCAAGATATAATTTATTCAATTTGCCTCTCATACCACTACAATTGTGGTAAAAGAGTCTGAGTCCATTGAAAGAAGGGGTTATGTTAGGACAAATGCCTAACAGAGTTGACTGCTTTTCGACGAGAAGCAGTTGTCATTAAATTGTCAATAGTGGCAGTATTCGTAGTTGCCTCGGTAGAGGCGACATAAGAAGTTAAGTGGCTAGAGAATAAAGAGGAGCTAATATTGTTTGCATTTTGTTGAGAAGAAACGGAAGCATCAGTAGGACGTGGAATTAATGAGTTCTTACGAGTAGAAGCAATATTAAAAGTACCGTCCAACGATAAATTGTTTGTTACTACCGTAGACTGGGTGGGGTTTTTAGAAGGAATAGTCAACAAGTTGGATAGAATTTGAGGATTTTGAAAGGATGGAGATTTGCGGGTAATAGGAACATTATGCCAAATACAATTTTTTCTTACAGAATTAGTTTTAGTTTCTTTCTTACGCCTATTGTTGGTGACTCGATTTTTCCAGGGAGAAAATGTAACGCCATTCCAGTCGAAGTTGCTGCTACCTCCGTCTAAACTCGTAAAAATCCAGGCATATTTTGAAGGAATCAACACTTTATATCGTTTCTGCGAGTTGTGTTTCCGTTGTGGTAGTTTTGTTATACAATAATCTGTGATGTGGAAACCGGCTTCGAGAAATCTATCAAGCCAACCTTGATCAGCAGCGGGGGGTATTCCTTTGACGAGGAACGCTACTTTGTCGGTGTCAACTTGTAATTGGAAGCGTGATCCTTCGTCTTGACAACTTTCATTATTTTTTTTTATTTTTTCAATGCGACTGTCAAATTCACAAGGCAGTATTACAGGATCGACGAGTGGCAGTCAGTGAGCTTGCTGACATTGTGAGGATATTAATATGCTGTGTTACTAAAATTTTACGTGACGATTTGCAAATGACAGAACTTTTGGCAAAATGGGTGCCATGCATGACTGCTAACAATTGATCAAAAAAGCATTGGACATTTTCAACATCCAAATTCCGTCAACTGTGATGTTTCGTCGCCAAAACTCTCTTGAATTGTGTTTAAATACAATTCAAGAGAGTTTTGGCGACGAAACATCACAGTTGACGGAATTTGGATTAACCACTACACGCCAGAGCTGAAACAACAGTTCAAACAATGGATCGGAGCGAACGGAAGAGCTTCGAGGAAGACGAAAACGATCTCGCCGGCTGGAAATGTGCTAGCAATAGTTTTTTGGGATTCGTTAAGGATGATGCTCGTCGAATATCTGGAAAAAGGAAAAACGATTACCAAGGAGTGTTATGCAGCACTTCTGGATGCACCCAAAAAAGCTCTCTTCCATCACGACAATGCACCCACTCACAAGTCTTATTCGGTCGTATTCGCCAGATTCAGCCACAGCAACTTTTACTTCTTCCGATTTTTTTACAAATGAATGCTAGAAAAATGTTAATTCAAATGCGGACGTGATTGCTCAGACGAATGGATATTTTACAGGACGGAAGAAATCGTACTTAACCGACTGTAAAAAAAAACTGTAATACCCTTGAACAAAATGTATTGAATTACAAAAGAACGATGTCCAAAAATAAAAAGACTTTTTGGCAAAAATGAGAAGTTTTCTTGGTCGTTCTCATTACTTATAGAACAGCCCTTGTATATCTCCCATTTGATCTTAAGCCTGATTTAAATGGATGACAATCTGTTGAATCAATGATTTCGAATGATGTAGCCCTAACGTTACACTAAATTCGAATTAGATCTCCATTCTAGTCTCAAAATCACAACAGACACAGCAACGTGGTCGTCGACCACTAGCTCCCGCCCACCAAATATAATTTTTTTTTATATTTACTGCAACCGTTGCAGGGACTAAAAATGCAACCTGAGACTAACCCACAGACAGCGAATTTCGTTGCAGATATCGCATATTGCAGATCTGGTTGTCGACGAGATCTCTAGTCTGTGGGCCGTTTAAGTCATACAAAAATATTATTTTTTATTGTACGTAGATAAGACTAGGGTCATGTGTCTCATAATCGAAAATCAGATAATGGGAAACCCGATCCAAGAAAAATGACATTGAAACAATTTAAAAGATCTAATGGATATCTGAAGCCAATTTTCAATATATTTTTTTAAATCATACTTTATATCATCCTCAGTGAATATTTCATTTTGTCTTCTTTTTATATTTCAACTTACTTAAAAATGAAACTCCGGCATAAGACATGACCTTCGGGAATGCTGAATATGATATACCTTTTTTTCTCGTTCGTCAAGCTGAATCATTTTATTCTCGATATGGGAAAATTTCCAACAGAAAACGGTAAAAGAAACGAAAGAGAATTCGCATAAGACCACCATGTCGATTTCAGAAGGAAACTTATTTAACCAGTCCAGACACGTTCTTTAACAGAAATATTAAGGGATTTTCTGTTATGTTGTGACTTTTGGTTATCATTAAGCAATAAAAGATTATATTGACAGGATATATACTTTATTACTTCATCTTGCTGGGAGGTGGTATGTGTTTGTTTGTAGATAAATTTAGGTGTGAATATTTTCAGGTAAATGCCCACATTTCGATATCTGGCTACATGGCAGATTTTGCGCATAATTATTCTGCTGGCAAAATGTGTTGTTTTCTGAACGAGCTGTATGATATTTTATGGGATTGTGGCAGGGATAGGTTTTTTGTTTCGATACTCAATGGTATTTTTTTTGCTGCAGTAGAATATTGTTCATATTTAAAAAAAAACAATGTAATGTGCTAGTTTTTAAGTAACTACTATTGCGATAGCACCCATTATTGCTTTGAATGACAATTCATATCAAAGAAATGCGATGCAAACGTATGTAGTATGTACATAACGGAAGATTAAGGACGCTTATCCACGTTCTCCATTGATGATGACGTTAAAAATGCTGAAAAGTGCAAAGAATGACCATCAGACATATAGCCGGGGTCAAAGGGATTTCATATGGCAGCATTCAAAGGATTCTGGCAAACGTGCTGCACATGATAGAGGTATCCGTACGTTGAATACTATTTTGAACTCGTTGATAATATTACCACTCAAGTTTTTCTTGCGGCATTGGAGCGTTTTATGAGTAGAAGAGGTTTTTGCAACCATATGTATTCCGATTATGGAACTCATTTTATTGGAACAACTTCGTTCTCGAATAGAATAATGAGATAAGCAAACACCAATGCAGCAGAAGAGCTGGCGAGTACAAGAATTGCGTTGCACTTCAGCGCATTTTTGTAAATTAAGAGTGAAAACGATTAAAAATCATTAACGTTTTGTGTTTGGAGATTATGCGCTGACGTACGAAGAAATGTCCTCAGTGCTAAGTCGTATCAAAAACTGTATCAATTCTCAACCACTTTGTTTCATCAATAGCTTAGCATACAATCATTCATTATTGATTTGCAACTTATTTACATACAGTTCAAATAACAAGCATAGTAAACAAGCAGTGTAAACTTGTGAGCGAGAGCAGTGTCAGATTATTCCAAAGATAGTAATCAATTTGACCAAAATTTCATATTTCTATATATATATATATATATATATATATATATATATATATATATATATATATATATATATATATATATATATATATATATATATATATATATATATATATATATTTATACATATATATATATATATATATATATATATATATATACATATATGTATATATCATCAAATATATATAAATATATATATCATTCGATTGAGCTGTCACTTTCAGGATTATATGTAAATGATAAATAAGCTTAACCTTTTAGCACCGGCGGCCATTTTAGTGACATTTTAAATACCCATATGATTCTATCGGCAAATAATTTTCAAAAAAAAACTAAGTTTGTAAAATGATATTGAAACATGTTTTTAATGTGAATGTGATAAAGTTTAAGACATTTTTCACCCAACGTGTGCGCGAGGTTACTAAAAAGAGATCAGGAAAATTTGAACATTTTTAAATTGCGATTACTTTTGAAAGAGCTATCAAATCATTATAAAACTTACAAGACATATTGATGCTACTAAATAGTAAATTTGTGTTGTTTTTGATGATCAAACCTGAAGTTGCGGCGGGCACTGAAAGTGAAAGCCTTTAAATCATCGACTCTCCAAAAAAATTGACAGTTTTTAGAATAAAAGCAACTCATATTTAAATCTCGTGCTTTTTGCATAGCCCAAGTAAAACTTTTAAAATTCTTTATTGGGCAAGAAGAGTGACCCTTCTCCAATGCACCTATATTTCAGAAACTGCTGTTCACGAGAACTCCCATAAGTTACAACTTAAATTCAAAGAATGTATTAGCTCTGAGTATGACCAGGTATGATAGAAGCTATTTTGAAATGTAGGCCAATTACTAAAAAAAACTGCTTTTTGCCTTATGAATTCTGATTCAGTCACGAGATTTTAATGAAATTCACACACTAGCTGAACCTTACTTTAAGCCACGTTTGGTAAAAATTTGGTTGAAAAACTGGGCTGGAGCTGCCTGGTATGGTAATTTAAATATCTTAAATTTTGAAAATTCGCTGTTGAAAATAAAGCTTTTTGTCCTATAGCATCCAGTGCAGTCATGTGATCGAAACGAAATTCTTGGAACTTATTGTAGGCGATATTCAGCATAAATCTCGTTGAAAAACCATGGCAGGACTGCCAGTTATGATTGGTTTTTGGTTCTCTTTTGCCATATTTTGCCAACCTATGATAAATATAAGTAAAAAATATTTGACTTTCTTAAATTTTGAAATTCGTAAAACTAGAATCCCTGAAAACCTCTTCAAACTATTAGTTTAAATGCATTGGTGAGATCAAAGCGGCACATTTCCCATCAAAACAAGTTGGAACACGTGTGGTAAAATCTGCGCTCAAAATCTGCGCGATTTCTCTACTGTTCATAGTGTTTCTAGCGGCTTTGTTGCGCTAGAGTTTTTTTTGAGGGTCTATTGGGTTGAAATGATTCTTTTATGGGGATTGCTGACACTGGCGTTGGGGTTTTTTAAGATCCAGATCTGGCAAGACTGCTGCTCAGCTGCTGAAAATAAGGCTGATAGAACAGCAATACAAGAGATAAGATGGACGAGTGTTTTGCGAAATAAAAAAAAATATTTGAAGCTAATGTACTTAGAGGCTTGACAGTTATTTTCGTACTATTTGCAAAAAAAAAAGTATTGAATATTTTGAGGATTTTTTTTTCTTCATATTTTCCCATCCCTGAAATATGCTCCAAATCGATGACATGATGACAGCTACTGCGGTGGCTTGCGAGATGAAAATATGGGTTCGCTTTCGACCGCAGGCGTCTAGCTTATTAACACTTTGTGATGGTGGAATAATCGTGAAAACTCCTAAATCTGTTTTATTATATCCGTTCGACGAAATATTGATATGGGTTTCACGTACTGTTTTTTAGCTACTTGTGGATGCCGTACTGTTTTTTAGCTACTTGTGGATGCGGCAAAATCAAACATTTTTCGGACCATTTTACCTTGACGTTATAATGGGGGCTAGTCGCTTATCGAGAAGAAAATTGTGCTAATGAACTGATTAGTTAAGGATGTGAGAATAGATAAATTGATTAGCTGAATTGCAAGCAGCAACTATTGCGTTGTTGTTTTGATGAGGTGGAAATTAGTTTTGTATCATAGTGAAATTGCTTATTTGGATAAATGAGTTTAACTTGCTTTTTTTGTTATTTTGCGCAATGAATTTATTCTGCGGTGTTTTTCGTTAACTGAGCTCAAATGCGATGAATTTTTTCTACCGTTTTATGAATATTTCTGAAAAGAGCCTCTTCAAACAAAATTACAACATTGAGCATATTAGTAAAGCAAGTTTGCAGTTTTGCACACTTGCACACTTGTCAAGACATGACGAGCACGAGAGTGTGTATGGTTTTCTTGCCGACGCCTACCTGTTATATGAGGGTAATATCTACGTTCGCATTACCTCGAGGTCGATCCAAATTTATTCGGTTTTAAGTATCAACTCAAAAGGATTTGAAAAAAGGTGTTGTGCTGTCTCCAATGATATTTACAAAGAAACTTAGTTTGCATATGAAATCATGGACAAGATCTATCATACCCAGTATGATGGACGAGTAAGAATGGGTACAAGGTACACTGTTGAAATTATTGTAAATAAATTTCTGAACAGAGAAAATGCTACCTATCTACACCATATGCACACTTTTAAAATCTTTTCAACGCGGACAGGGCGATTTTTATGAATAACTGAGATAAAAAAGGGTCTATGAATTAAACGGTTTTTAAGTGAAAACTTTGAATACACTTCGAATGTTTTGGCAAGTGACTTGACAAGTGTCTTGACAAAACTTTCAGCAAACGTGTATTCCAGCCATTGCAATTTACCATGAACTCTCCTCAATTCATTCAATTAACATTCAATAAGTATCTTGTTATCTAATATTATATTTGAGAACGCGTGCTTTGCCATTGGTCAAATGGTATATATTCAAACGATGTAAATGTGTTTCATATGATAGAAAATAGTACGACAATATGTAATCCTACACCTGATGAATACAATGTGATGATATAATTGATGCACACTTAACACACTTACGATAGCTATGATATCGAAATTTGATATTGACCATTACTGACACAAAATATACTGCAACGTGTTACCTTAAATAAATTTAAGGTGACAGAAATATTTAATTTAATAAGTATGAACTACATTTTTTATATACAAAATTGAAAAAATCGAGTAATTATCGACTCTTTTAGTTTTTGTATGTTCATACCATAAAGGAAATGTTTTATAATAAAATCTATGCTGTAATCCTTTAAATAATACTAAATTTTGCTACAATCTAAGACCTATCGACTTTTTTAAATTTTGAAAGTTTTAGCTGTATTTTGTTGTTCTAAGTGCATTTTCACCCTGTTAAACTATTTGATTCGTTAAATGCTTCCTCCAGCAATCATATTCCAATAGATCTCGAAGAGATTTGAGATGCCCACAAATCTTCTCCCCTACAGTTTTGATTTCTTGTTTCAAGCTCCTGTTCTTTATATTATCGAAATCATCATTCAACGTTATGAAGTGTCGAAGAAAATGAGAACTATATGAATGATTATTTAATACAAAAACAATAAATACTAAATATTAGATAATTATATAAAAGATTGTTCCAAAAAAAAAACTTCATCAATCACACCCTACCTACATCAATTAAAATAATTTTCCCCGTTTCTGCCACATGAAATCATTTGTAAGAAGTATTCTGCAGGCATTGTCAAAAGTAAACTGCAAAAACTATTGATTCTTCGAAATGAGTAGATCTGGTCATGGACTTGGTCGCATGATCGCCGAGGTTACCAAAAGCAATACTGCCCTGCTAAACATAAACGTTATATCTACATTTGAGTACTTTCGAGATATTCAATGATTTGTGTTTGTACTGGAGATATATGTAGAGTGCTTTTTCCAATATTGATTTTAATATACTTCCATAAAAGATATATTTTCCAAATTTGTAGAGTGATGTAATACAGTATGTAGTTTTTGAATCCGGTGTTAACTCAACAATAAGAAAAACTCATAAATAACGTGTTTGCTTAGCAGGGCAGAATATGTCTTTGTAACTAGCTGAAAATCCAAGCGCTGACAATAACTCAACCAGATGTTTTGACCCGAACTTGCGATAGAAATGTACACCAATCCCATTCTGTATTGAAGAGGCGAAAGGACGAGGCCGCACTGCTGAGACTATACTCAAGAGCAACGCACTCCTTTCTATATGAACCCAAGTACCTTCGTTTGTCTTTTAGGATTACTATTTACGAAAATAATCTTAAAGACTCGGGGATCACAGAATTAACATTCTGCAAGAAATCTTCGGCTGGTGTAAACTGCTATGTGTTGCACACTTGCAAACGTATGTCCTTTCGTATGACTTCAGCAGCTGCCTTCACCACACGTAGTCTTTTTGCTTGAGGATCTGAGCTTCTATTCTCATACTAAGTACTAGTGAGAATTTTGTGATCTGTGTTTTTAAAACGAACAGTTATTTGTTTCGAGAATATTGCAATGATCAAAATATCGTCTCCGTACTTTTCAGACAAGCAGCTTTTCACTGTTCGTGGTTGAAGTCATTCTCTTTTTATTTGGTCCATTTAGAGAAAACTGGCACTCCTCAGAGCTCTCTTCCAGGAACGAATAAATGAGTTCCATGGGCTGATCAGCCGTGGGATGTTGACGGTTTGCTCTCAATATTCCTGAAGGTGGTGCTACGTAGAGCTTTTTTGGCAAAACCGACGATATCTGGTATCAAGGGCTGGCAACTCTGTGTCCTCAGACATACGCTCTTGTATTTTATATATAAGAATGTTAAATTGAAAGACATGTTTGCCAAAATAATAAAATTGCTCTTTTTTTCTAGCTTCTTCTTCCTTTGAGCAACAAAAAACTCTTTAGTTATTTTGTCTCCGCAGAAAAAGCAGTTTTCTCCAAAAGCGAACAGCTGGTACACTGATCTCGATGGTCTTGATAGTGCTACACTTCTTTCTCGACGGCGAACAGCTACTTCGATCAACTTCGGGTTGTTATATCTCTTCTGACAAACACTGTGCACAGATACCTCATTAGCACCCTCCAATAAACATTCATTTTCTTGGTTTTCACTGGACACAAGAAATGTTTTTAGACCCCTTTCCTTTACTAACCGCACTTCCTATTGACTTAAAGTCTGCTTACATATAAAACACAAACTGCGACTGCGATCAGACATGCTGTAGATTTTGAATTTAAACTGCAAGGGAGACACGCCCAGCTCATGTAATGAAACACCGGCCAGAAGAAAACTAGGTAAGGACTGAGCTGAGAAGTTAGAAAATGTGATGAAGAGAACCTGTCCTTGAGGTCTGGAAACTCTCGTACCTGAACTTTATCTTCCCATTACAAAACAAAACTTTATAATTATAAACACTTTTCTGTACATTTTTTCATAATATTGTCTGTGTTTCATCATATATTGGTTACTAAAACTACTATTTTATATTATTTTTGGTAAAAATTTCAAAATTGAAAAAAATCGATAAACTTTGAAAGGCTGTTTCGTGGTAAATATTAAGTCTACAGAGACGGTTCTTGTCTCAAATTTTAGCAAATTTAGTGTATTTGTATATATTTGTATATACCTATCATTTAGATGACCAGGCTACTGGACCACATTGGATTTCTATCAAAAACTGTACGCCACAAATGTTCATTATTATTGCAATATGCAACGCACACGCATTTCATTATAATTGCCTTAAGGAAATACACAATCTTTTCTCTTACAGATTCTTTCATCCAATTTCGTTCTCATCAATGAACTTTCTCAATTTCAAACCAAACTTAAGCTCTTCAACATCTTTGAACAATGAGATACTCACTCGCATATTCCGCATGAAGCACACATACCACACACACCCTTCTTTAAATTCAACTATGAAGGTAAATCTGGCTTAGTGGTTCGGAAAAGAATTCTTTTAGACTTACCGCCACCACCACCGTAATTTTGCGATGGCAGAGCCGAACTCGTCCAGTCGTGAACTCTAATCCAATCTACTGTGCTTTATCATCGGTTTCCTTCAGTCAAGTCAATTCAAGTCAAACGGAGTCAGTTCTGACTAGTCGAGTCCTTTCTTCTTCTATTTCTCCGCAGCAATCTCTTTCCGGACTATATCATGCCAAAGTGGTGGAAATGTGCTCTCTTAGAAGAAAATCTTGCCATTCTGGCAAGTGGAAAAAGAATTGAAAATTAGATTTGGAGACAAGCTAATAGTTATAAAGGGGTTTTGATTTTCGCCCAATTCTCCAGCACACATTTGTGGTTCGACGAAATTTAATTTTGAAACTGGATTAAAGGATAATTGGGTTGATTTAGTGAATGGGATGAATAAATCGTTGTATTGCTGGAAAACCGGAACAACACATTTTGATTTGACGCAATGACTTTCATTTAATTTGGGGCTCATTACTTTTACCTAAATCTGTTGCATAACATTCATTAAGTTTTCTTATATTTTCAGCAATTCAAAAATTTTCATTTGCAGGTAAAAAGCCCAGTTATAAATAGAATAGCTTAGAAATAGAAACAGAAATAGAAACAGAAGATAGATCAGCAGCAAAGATTGCGTTGCTGATACTAATTTTAGAGGAGGACCACGCTGGAGGTCATTATGGGTACGTCATAAGCGTAAAACAGGAGCATGAAAGTTAGTATCTGTACGTGCAAATGGTACATCGAAAACAACGGAGGACCTAATTTGCCTCCCACATTGCCGTACATTAATCATGAATGCTATAGATGAAGTCAGATAGCCACGGTAACACTAGCTGGCCCCACCTATACAGAGAAATTACGGACCAATTAGCTCTTACTCCCATTCTCACACCCACGCGTCTCACAAACGAGTAAATCGATGCGTTTGTTTAAGATTATAGCCATACTATTCTACATTGCTGTAATACCCATATTCCCAAGCGCCACTCAACTACAGCTCTCTTCTAACTCTTCTACCCCACACAATCATGTGCATCGAACACAAGAAGAAACTTAAACGCCAGCTGTTCCGTAACCTTTCTTCCCTATTCGCTCCTTGAATCATGTCTCTCATAAAACAGTTAGACGTTATGATCCGTAACCAGATCAGAACCCTCTATGCTCAGCACCTCAAAGCCTAACTTTCAAACATCTCCCTCGATCAAAACACTTTCCGCGCATTACGAAACATCATACTTTACCTTGCCAATTGCATGTCTGCTACGACGCTCATTCTCTCACAATCACTTTCTCCCATAACCAAGGCTAATACGCTTGCTAATTACTTCCAAACGGCTCATACGACAATTTGACACCAAATCCAACAACAGAACAAGCTGTATCGAATACCATCTTCAATATAAATCAAGTTCCTTTGAATCCTACTTCTAGTGAATACCTCTTTAGTAATTCCATTCCATCTACTCCACACCTAAGCAGTGAATGCGGAAATCTTCCTTTCACTACTCCAAACATAATCTCTTCCATTTGCGCAATAATTAAAAGTCCACCGGTCCCGGCATGATCCCAAACGTTGTGCTGAACAGTTGCAAGCATTCCATTTCTCCTTTCCTATCCACATTCTTTAACCACTGCATTATCAATGGACATTTTCCCAGATGTTGGAAAACTGCCAAAATTATTCCAATACCTAAAAAAATAAAAAAAAAATTTGTAAACAAACATATCTACCAGACTCCAGGATAGGTGGAAAAGTGTCTTCCGAAAAGTCACCCATTCTGCACCCTTTGGCCATAAAATGGTATCCCTGAACTTCCATCCCCAATCTTCAGGAATGAGCTCGTTGCCCACGGTTAGACAAGATAACATCACTAGATTATCCTGTCCATTGTCTATTCTTAACATCGTAAGACCACCCCCGCACCCACACCCTACCCACACTCAACCCACCCCCGCAAACGAAGCACCCCGAAATAACCGGTTTTGCATTTTTTTTTCCCATACCGTCTTATCCATTGAACGATCGAGGAGACTTCTACCATCATTTTCAAAATTTACAACCCGGAGTTAATTGTAAATTAAAAATGTGTTTTTATTTGGTATCCCACTAAACAGCTATTCAAATCGACGCTGATTTTTGATATTCATCCAACTAAGGATGACAGAAAATAAAGTGCTACTAGTATCTTCAGTCCTTAGATTGAACACAGTTTCTTCCAATGTATCAAATTCCAGTCAAATTTCCAAAGCCGTTTTTCAACGTTACTGGTTCCCTACGATACCAAAATGCAATCAATGTATTTTCCTGCGTACACAAAACGAAAGTTTGCTGCAGTCATAAATTATTCGTTGTGTTGCAATGGACAAGACTCCATGTAATTAGGAAAATTTAAGGTACGTATCACTGTAATCCATCTCCGGCGTCATCAAATGCGGCCCAGATTCGACATGCATCGAGCCTAAATCGAAAACACCACTGTCCAGCTTTGAGTTCGTTAGTGGAACATATTATAGCCAGTGTCGTTGGTCTGAGATGACTGAAAACTAGCGTTACCGTTACGTTCCAAGCTATTGATGAGGAAAAAGGTCAGAGCCGAACGATGTCTTTTTTTGAATAAAGCGCCTACACACGTCGTAATCATGGATCTCATATCACTGAAGCTGCTGTTTATAAAGATTGGATAGTCCATGCAATAAATTCAAGAGATGGAAGAAGATGAATACTTATTGTACGTGCATTTATTCAGTTCATTCATTTATTCATTCATAAACGGATTACCAATACGAGTTAGGATGCAAACAAAAGTTTAAATTGGTATGACCACGTGTTCATATAATTATAAATAAGGACATAAGCATCATGAAAAATATATGCGTTCAGTTGGACATGCAAAAGTTAACACATAAGAATATTGATTTTATATTAAAATATTTACTTTAATGTGTTAATAATTCCTTTGACTGTTTTAAAAGTTTGAATATAGTTGTCTTGACAATAACAATAAATAAAATAACATAAAAGACAAATACCAACCATTTCAATTATGTCTTAGCTCCCTTTATATTGCACCTTACCACGCACTGGATATTGCACCCAAGCAAAATCCCCGGGAATATTGTTAGCGATGCTATAATTAATGACCTGGTCCAAGCGTCCTGGTCCTTTATGGTATGTCATGTGTGCGGAACATGTGCAGGCATCGCCTATTCAGCCTTCCAGATATTTCGCAAAATTTTCGAGACCGGACTTAGAATGCACCGAGGCATACACGCAATCAGGATCAGGAGTAGATAGCCAAGCGTAATTTGCAAAACGTGAGCCAATGTTCGAGCGATATAGTCGGGTCGCGGTTTAGCTTAATCAAGAATACATGCCTAATCATCGACTTACTGATTAGGATAACCATATCTGAGATCATGAGAAACATTTTGAGTTAATGCGTTTTCGCGATGCTCAGTTAATGCGACCGTTCATTTCGGGTAATAGCGAAATTGCATTGAACGCAACACGATAAGGTCAAATGGAGATTAGATTCGACGATAAATTCATTACAAACTTTTGTTCGGAAAATTTGGAATTATATTAGTTTTGGTCGACATGAATACAAGTAATCGGTTGTAAAGAGGGGATATAAGCGTATTATTTTATTAAAGACGATTAGATCAAAAATCAACGTCATCATGCACAGTAGGTCGAAGGAATTTATATGTGTTCCGTTAATTAACTCCCAGAATAGATTATATCGATTCATAAGAATATGGTGAGAAGGATTGGGAAGGTATAGTTTAAGGTTCTTAGCTAATTCCGAGAAATGTATTTACAACTGCAGATAATTTCGCTCAAACAGCCATATTGATAAGCACATAATCTGATTATGAGAATCAGATGCTGTTCAAGTTCATTTGGTGCGATTATAATGGTAAGTGCTTGACACTTTAACCTGCGATTACTACTCGTATTTCCATGAGATTTGAATAATATTGCCTTATTCAGTTCCTTTAAATCAATCATAATACTTGCATTTGAAATGATTGACTTCTTAAAGTGCTATTTCATATCAATAAAATTTTGCCATACATTTTTATTGAACTTATGAGTAGAGTGATCAACTAATTTGAAAGGGCCAAGGCTGGCTGATAGTCTTCAATTGGTAAATACACAGCACAAAAATCATTAGTTGTTAATTGTACAATAAGAGTATGCATAGTAGGATAAGAAGTGTCCTCTGATCGCCAGTTAACGATTCATAGTATCACTCGTGGTGATAGCTTCACTTATTTATATATTTCATAATAAACGAATCTCAAGTCTCATGAGCATAGAATATAAAAAAAGCTTAGCTTAAATTATAATTCATGTTGTGGCCAAAGAATTAATACTAAACTCAAACCCAGATTCAACAGTTCACAGAATTCTGTAGACCACTTGTTTTAATAATTAAATAAAAATATATGTTCAGCTTGAAATGAAGTTACCCACTCGGTTTAACTATCTTTTACTCAAAAAAAACGTTATTAAAATGGCTTGCGTTAGTTATTTTATTGGGGACTTTAATGGAAAACTCTTGCGAAATTGCATTAAACAACATCAAGATTATCAGTCATTACGCTGTATAAAAACATTGCATCAAAATATTTCCTTCTGTTTTCGATGGTAATTATTTTTGATTGATTCATAACAATGATGTAGTTATTTGGGAACATCTTAATACTTACATATCGGAGAAATTCGTTCTGAATCTTCTGGAAAACATTCGATTGTACTATGTAATCGAATTATCGGTAAAGAAGGCAATGTATTTAAATATTTTGCAGCCGTCTGCGAGCGAAAGATATTAAGTGGAGAAGCCCAAATGTGACCCCTGGGAAACTCTAGAAGTAGCAATAAATGGACAGAAACGGTATATATCAAAATTCACAATCAAGGATCACTGCTGAATGCAATTTTATAGCCAGTTACACAGTTTATTATGAATGCCGGGGTTAAAGAGTTTTTCAAACAACAAATTAGGATTTATTTTATCAAATGTCTTGCAAAAATTGGTGACGGTAGCATAAACTTCAAGCGGTAACTTACATAAACTACGAGAGTAATAATGCTTTGTATAATTATGTTATTATTGTGTGCCTAATTAAGGGCGTGAAATAGCCATTAACTAGATATTCCAATACCTTTGTTATGGTCGATAGAACGCAAATAAGGTGGTATTTGCCTATGATCGAATTATTTCCTGATTTAACTACCAGGATAGCATGGAATCTTCCAAATGGCCAGAAAATATCATAATAGTGGATATTTATCAAGCACAGGATGGTGCAAAAGTTTCTGGTCTTAGTATGTTTCGTATTAATGAAAAATAATTATTTTATTCTAAAAATTTTACTATAAAGTACAATACATGTTTGGTATGAACTATGTCCTCCTTCGTTTTCTATCTAGTCTCAAATCAGCTATTTGCTAAGCTCAACGTTCACATAAATTTCTTATATACTCTATCAAAATTGCGCCCCGTTCAACTTGCATGCTTCGAATCAGCTCCTGCATATTTTATGGTCTAGGATCTTTGAAGACAGCATTGTTTAATCTGGACCACACACTTTCAATGAGGTTTCAGTCAGGAGAATCACTTGGCGCATCAATCCACACTTTAGAAAAGTGCTCATAAATTGCCTCACTAGTTTTCAAAGCTTTATGCTCCTTGTGCCCATCTTCTGTCCCTCTCTGTCCATAAATTAATGATGATTATAAGCGCATTAAACATGGACGATATTTTCTCTGTAATATGTTCCATTAACAGGCACTCCTTGCTCAACAAAACAAAGTTGGCTTTTTCCACACCTGCTCACTCCGCCAGCTATCATGACTTTGAAGAAGAATTTCGGGGTCTGTATTACGGGACTATTTGCGCGTTCGCTGGCTCTCACTGTCCAATTCTTCCGATTAGTAATTGGATGTAGTTGAATACAGAACTTGTCCGTAAAAAGGACGTTTGCATACCAGATTCGACCATGGCCGTTGTCATCAGCAAGGTTCATCAGCTTTTGACAGAAGATCAGGTGGTCTCGAATGTTCTTATTAGAAAGTTAAGATTTGATGCGTTGCTGTAGGCTTGACGCCCCAAGCTAGTGGATTTGCCTAGACACGTTTTGAGCGGCCATCAGAGGTTTGTTCGCGTTCCTACTCTTTCCCTACGAAAGAACGTGAGCGCGAACAAATGTGTTGTTGATTTGCTTAAGTTTATTACAAAGTTCATTTACTGAAAAAAAATTTCTACCAAGAAAGAAGGCCGTTTCCCAATGTCACCTATAACTTAAGGCAATTTCCTAATGTCTCCAATATATTTGTATTATAATGTCTGTTTGCGTACGTTCATTCACTAAATTTTACTGAGTTTTCCTGAATCATGTGGTGGGGTAAATTTATGAAAAGTACGAAAACGCTCTCATTGGATTTCCTGACAAACAAAAGTCTCAGTTGTCGGTTTTTGGGAGAACAATAGTGGTTATAAAGTCATCCTAAGCGGTGATAAATTATTGCCACAAAAATATTCGTCCTTCATAGTAACATTACGCCACAAACCGTTTGACAGTTTTCAGTATTTTTCAGTAGCTCAGACCCTGAGAGCATAACTCAGACCCTACTGAAATTTACTGAAAGAGGGGAAATTTTCAGTTTCAGTAAAACGGAGTACAAAAACGGCTTCATTGCAATCAATTACAATTAATCGTAGTACGCGAACAGAACTCTTATGTCTCATCTTTCGAATGTTTCACATCTTGTACTGCTGCAGCCTTTCCGCATCTGTATGAGATACCTTGCAGTTGAAAATTGAATTGTCTCGGCAAAGGTAGTGCATTTCTTATTCGTTCGAGCATTTGACATGCATATTTACCGGAAACCATTCATGCAGAAGCTTCTTGCGGTATGCATCAAACTCCCGAACATATAGACACAGTGATCGAGATAAATCAATAAAGCAACGGATTTGATGAAATTGAATATTCAAAGCGAATCGAAGACATGTTTTACCAATGCTGTATCGTAGATACACGCAAAAGGAATGATATGAATATTGATTCACTCTGGGAAATGATATCTGCGTATGTTTGCATGTATTGATATTCGTTGGAATTTTCAAGAAATGATTAAATAGTAAATCTAATAACAATAATGTTTTACAATACTAATCTAATAATAATAATGTTTTACATTTAATTATACATGTACGAGAGCTGTTTAATAAGTAATGTGAATGACAAAGAAAACGTCTGACTTTTGGCAAAATGTCTTTTTATTTTTCAACATAGTCTCCTTTCAACTCAATACATTTTGTCCAACGGCATTCTAACTTTATAATACCGTCAGTCAATACGATTCAAAAATAGCAATCTTGTCGGCATATTTATTTCCAGCAATATTTTTTTTCAAACTTGGGAGCAAGAAAAAGTCGCTTAGGACTAAATCTTGTGAATACAGTGCGTGCGACAACAATTGATTGCGCAATTCATGAATTTTTGCTAGTGTTGGAAGAGAACCAGTTCGCGCCGTTTTGTCTTGATCGCTTCGTTCAGTGTATCCAGAAGTGCTGCATAATTCTCCCCGGCGACCGTTTTACGTTTCTCCAGCACCACTCTTTACAAATCCAAAAAAAAACTGTCGCCATCACTTTCCTAGCCGACGGGACAGTTTTCACCATCATTGGACCTCTTCCGTTCGCTTCCACCCATTGTTTGTACTCCTTGAATTCCTTCCATTCGCTCAGTAGCCAACTAGCTAGCGAGTTTAAAACACGTGTTGTGAATACGTTTTTATTAATTTTCTTCCATTGGCGAACTTTTCTGAGTATTAAAACATTACAAAATGAAATAAAACTCATATTATACAAACCAGTTGACATTTTATACAAACTGAAACCAAAAACCACCGAGACACTCGTAGCTAGTTCACTAGCAGCTCTGATTACACAAAGCTAGGTCACTAGCTAAGAAACCCACACGCCAGCGAGTAGCGAATAAAGTAGCCCGGCTTTCAACTTTTCTCGCATATTGTTTCCAATCTCCTTGTTAACTAGTGAATATGATTACACTGGGCGAGTTTATAAGCGGCTAGAGAATCTGCCTAGTAGTGGCTAGTAGCTTGTAAACTCGCTCAATGTAATCGAGGGTGTAATCCTGACGCGATCCGACTTCGGCTTGACTTCCAGCAAAACTCCCCGGCAATCTCTCACCCGAAGACCACATAGCTAGAGGCTAGTGGTGTGATATTCATAACTGTATATAAAGAGATTGCCAAATATGGCAATGCATTAAGTATGAGATTGAAAGCTCCGACACATAGTGCGTATTGACAATGTAGCTGAGTGTTACAGACTCACAGATATAAGAGAGAATGGATTAGAAATCGACCGAGAGAAATGTGCCAATTTTCGACTTTTTGCTTACTGGTGTGAGAATGAGGTACTGGTGTGTGCCCTACACAGTTCTTATGGCAACAAAAGCACGAGAGATCGCCATTTTGAACGTCGTTTGACATTTCTTTACCAAAACCGGCGAGTGGAGATTAAAATGCTTTTTGTTAATGAAATTAACTATGATTCCACACAAAAACTATCCTAAATTAAAGCCAAAGGTTAATTTTACTAACCCGAAATACGATATCCCCTGCGAAGTACTTCGGTGGCCACTTTTGCAGCCTGAAACGCGGCACTTCATTATCGCACTGTTTTATAATGTTTTACCACTAATTTATCCGCGAAACCGACACAAATGATTTGCGCACAAACGTAGATATACGTTTCCACCGAATACACCGAAAAATTTCCGAATTTTATTTTATAAATTTTGATAGAAAGTCAATGCTCTGAATCGCCGACACAAATCAAACCGACATTGACGTTTCTTTTTGTGTTGCCCGTTGCACGCTTTTACACCGAGCTGGGGTTCCCAGCATTAAGACACAGCATTAAGGCTTTTCGGGTGTGAGTGCGGTAGAAAGGGGTGCACTGAGCGGAATTTTTGTGAGAGAGCAGTGTTGTGCGTGTATTAAAAAAGGCGCATTCACCTACGGGTACACGGATAGCCATTTCGTATCCATATTCTTTCATATCTATGTACAGACTTCATTCATTTGCAAGACTTGTGATCTTGTGTTTCGGAAGCATGAATGATTCTTAAATTTAAAATATCTATGAGGGCTATTCTTCTTTTTAAATAATAAACCTATCTGAGATGAATGTCACACAATACAATCAGGATGATATTTCGAAATTTTCGTCGCATCCAAAAATTTACATCGATGCCATCAAGGCCGAAGGAAGAATAACGAAAGCCGATTATGTTACATATCTCTCGAATTTCAAATTTAACAAATAAACCAGATCATTCTAGCAAATTTCCGCTGTAATGGCCATATTCTTCATATCAAAGTGATTAAAAAGGACAAGGACATTGATGATATTTTTAGTAGGAATACAAACTTTTTTCGAACCGTCAGAAGATCACCGACTTTTTTCGTCGGTGTATTAAGTTACACAAGCTCTCGGACAAAGTGATTCTAATACCAATTTTCTTCGGAAAACAGTGAAAACTAATAAGCGTGAGCCGCTGCGCTCCAATATACTAAGTTGAAAAAATCCTTCTTAAATATATTACAGACTGCCAGTTCTACTGCTAGAATTAATGTTACCTTCGAGATATAAAATGTTAATCTTTTATAGCACAAAATTACCATATTATCTCGAACCCAGCTTAGTTAACCACAACTCTTAGCCATCTAATCTAAAATATATTTTTCATTCCTGAAATCCAACAAGATAATATCTTATTAGCATAATCATCTAATAAGTATTTTATAGCCTGTTAGGAAAAACAAAGAGCTAATCCACTGTTTTCGTAGCCACTACGATCCTAACTTGCACATTCGTTCGTTCCCATGCCGTCTAGCAAAACGACCGCAGAATATCGAAAGTACTCTCATAATTTTCAAACACCTCTGCAACTGATTTGTTATTCAACCCGAAACCTCCCGCTTTGTGTGACATAATCGTCCCATTTGGCTGAAAAGCGAAAGACTGAAAGACTGCCTGTTGTTCTACGACAAGTTAGGACTCGGATACACACATGTACGTGGAATACATTTGCGCTACGATTCAGAGTATGCACGCAATGTTTCACTCATCCTGCCACGTCTCAAATCTTCGGCGACGATGACAGCAGTGTCCTAGTTAATGTTGAACGCAGCGGCGATGATAGTTTAACGGAAGACGGAGTCAGTTCTGGATTTTCCAGCTGTCGGAACGACCAGTTGGGTTCATTTAATCGATCATCGTCCAAGACGACCCTATTTTATATTTACATTGATTTAAGCCTGTCTCTGGGAGCCTTGGCTGGACTCAATCACGAAATGTCTCCAGTAAATTTCGTACACCAATAAATTTTTTTAAATACTTCATATTTCCACGCTATCTGGTTGAAATATGCATGAGCTGGTCAAAAACCACCAAGCCTCTCCTATCCAGCCAGACAACCATTTCTGCATTGCTACTATTCAAATGGTTGTTTCAAACCGAGATATGCTCATATCCTATTTTAGTCGACGAGTTATCTCCCACACAATCGCTGAAATCCCCCCTTTGCCGTCGTAACTTCCGTTCGCCTCGTCAAGGGAGCACATTCAGGGTCTATAACGACTAGGATGAGGCGTTGTGTGGTTTAAAAATTTTCCTCATGCAGAACATGTTAACTAATCTGTTTGGAATACGAGGAATTTAGTTTAAACATTGTTCTCCGAAGTATGTGACTCGATTTGCAAATTTTATGATTGCGACGGTATGCGATGTGCCTAGCGCCTAGTGTCTAGTGTATTTCTGTCCCAACCAATGTAGTATAGTATGTATGAATGGAGTCGTGTGCTTGAGCCTTCATGCCATCGTCCTCCCGGGCGAGCTAAGTTAAAGGCGTGGGTGTGAGGGACACAACAGCAAAACATCACCATGTCCTACAATCCCTGCGACGGAATGGCAATAGCAGCGGCGATGCCAAGCGACAGGTAAAATAAATTAAGGTAATTTCTTCGGGCAGTTTGTAGTTTAGGAACGCAAGCAATGCTTATATGAATGTCAGCACCACGGAAGGAATGTATGAATGTCGTCCTTGTTGTTTTGAAAGGCTTGATTCGCTTTCTGTTGGAACAAGGAACAAGGCTGATTTCCGCACTCAAAAAAAAAATATATCGCTGACAGATATAAAACGACGGAAATATAATATATCTCACATGAGTATATGGGTGTGTTTTGAAAGCCATAATATATTCACGGCAGATATAATATAAATATTTATCGTATGCACGCAGAAAAAAGCTCAGGGAATTCCCCTTTGAAGCAAATGCTTAGCCATGGCGGTAGGGAGACACATATGGGAGAAGCCGATAAGAACTATTCCATTATTCTTCTAAGTACCACATATATTTCTTATTTTTTAAAGTGCTAATCTTATGCTTAGTCGCTACTAAGGCTTTAATGTGGCACTTAATAAATGGAGCGCTGGTATTATGCCCAGTTGCCGACTGTTAAGACAACACAAGACGAACAAATACAGCCATGGGCGCGGCGGGATTCGAACCCGCGGGCAGTAGATCGCTGCTTCGGACTGACGCGTTAGCGAGCTAAGCTACCGACCTCTCTGCAAGCTCAATCTCAAACTATAAACAATAGATGCCCCATAATTAGAAACGAAAATAAACCATATATCTACGAGAAGCATATTACATTGTTCAGTGGTCATTTTATATCTGTCGCATATATAATATACCAACTGTATGGATTTCATATCTATCGCTACCAGAAAACAGAGAAACCCATATAGAACTTATACCTGTAGCGTGCATAATTATGATTGCTGTGTGCATATTTTGTGTACCCGAGGTATATTTTTTACGTGAAAGCCGAATTTTACTTAAAATGAGTATAACTCTGGATTTCCATATACTCATAATACCTTTTAAATCAATAGTTATACCTGTTGCTGGTATATGTTATGTATCACACATAAGTAGAACAAAAATATATTTGTTAGGGCAATTTTGTGCCCACTACGGCTAATTATGGCTATTACAGATATAATTATTTTTGCTGCACATATAGCAGAGCGAATTTTTTTTTGTGTGCGGTCTCCTTAGCGCGATATTTACTTACGTAGCTTATGTTTTAAATGGAGTGGTCACAAGTTGATTTTAAGTCATTCAACTCAATAGTGGAACTTTATCTGTGTGCGAACATTTGTAGTGAATTTTCAGCAAAGCTATGTTTTTGAGTTAATGGTGCATTTACAGTTCATTAGTATTTTAGTAAGCAGATTTTAATAATTGAGTTGGAAATACACATGTGTTTGCAGGCTTATCAATAAACATTTGCTGTCTTTGTGTAATTCGCCGAATAATATAGATTTTATGTGTTTGGAACTCGATATACCAGAAATAGGTTCAAGTCTGAGTAATGAGCAAAACACAAAAATGTGTTATTATCAAAGAAAGTTAACTCTTCGTTTTTTCATTTAATATAGGAAATTTCAAGATAATATTTCCAAAGCAATTATATTATTTTGACACACCCAAACTCCAATCTATATGAGACTTTCAAATGCAGATTTTTTTTTTAAATTTTCGTTAGGATGACTGCTTTGGCTTGAAAATGGAAGAGTTTTCAAGCCAAATCTAATCTTTTTTTCAGAAAATTTGAACTTTAAAATAACTATTTTTGCCACAAATATTTTTAAATGAACAAGATCTTTATTTGAAAATAGTTTAGCACAACCACCTCTTGAGATTCGTTGGTTAAGAAGTGTAACTATGCGAATATGGTTTATCAAATTCTTGGAAAAAATAATGGTTTTACTGTATTTCTGAATTCTGACTCCAATTTGGTCAGCTATTATATGTATACACTTTCTATGGCTGCTGGAGCTTAATCAAGAACTTTATACAGATTGCCTCAACAACTGTAAATTTCAGGTTAGATTTATACCTGAGAAAGTACCAAACAAAAACACTACATGAGCCTTGGCAGCCTAGTAGGTAGAGCACTGGTTTCTAGCTTGTGGGGTCGCTGATTGAAAATGGAATCCTCAATTATTAGTTGAAATGGGATAACTTGACTTATTACAAAAGTGCTAAGATTTTTGATGATCGTGTTCGCAGCAATATCAGATCATATTCCTCTAAAGCTTTCGATATACTGTAGAGTAATGCTGCACTTTCAAGAGTTATTATATGCATTCCGGTTATTTCCTGGAGTTTGAACATCAAATTGCGATATTTATCAATCACAGGTTTGATTTTAGGCTAATTTAGAGCTCCGGTAACTACCTCGTGGTAGAAACGTATTTTCGGGTAACTTTCCGGAAAAAAAAACAAACAAAAAAATGACTAGTTTTCAAATTAAAAAAAATAGTGCTAAAAGGGGTATCGAAGTTTTGGTTTCCAAAGAAGAAGGCTGAAATAGAAGAAAAACTTTATGAAGATTGGTGAAGAAGGAAATTCAAATAGTTATATAAATTGTATATGCTTAAATACGGAAATAACCAAAAATTTTCCTATATTTGCCAAACTTAACACGAAGATGTTTTAGCCACGGACTAACTTTGAAAATAGAAGTAATACAATTGGAAGAAACTTACGAAAATGTGATGATCATAGAGAAGTGTATAAAAAGCCCCATTAACGGATCTGCAGCAATCACCAGCGGCATTAACGTAACGAATAACAAAGTGGTAAAGTAAATTATTAACTTTAAGAACGTAATTATAGTAAAAAAGAAAACAAATCAGATATAAATCAGGAAGTCTATGAATAAACATAACATATTTATTAATATTCAAACATGTGTGAGCAACTTTAATATTAAACATTTATTAATTTGTAATCGCGGTTCCCTTCTTGTCTATAAATAAGCATAGACAACGTATATCGTCTATAGGGCTTATTAAAGCGGATAATATTTGATTCGGGAAACTGGATCGTTTTGCGGAATAGGCCTCCGAAAGCAGAATCTACTGGAATTGTTTTTGTGTTGAATTTTTTTTTATCTAAATAGTTTCGAAAGTATGCACTGATTCTCATTAGACATCAGCTCATAGTGATAATATATATCATTACAAGAATTCGGTGGCTATTGAGCTGAAACTTACAAAATACATTTGTGTATGTGCAGAATATGTCCAAGTCTCACCAAATGCTAAATAGTTTTAGCCCTTTCGATTGAATTTGGATCATGTTTGCGCTGGATACCTAAAAAGAGATTGGGAAAATTTGAAAATTTTTGAATTGCGATAACTTTTGACAAATCTATCAAATCATTATGAAATTTACTGGACATATAAATCTTACTAAATGTTCAATTTAAGTAGTTTTTTATGATCATGTTGGCAACGCTATAACTATAGCAGGCACTGAAAGTGAAAAGCTTCAAATCGTCGACTCTCCTGAAAAATTGTCAATTGGGAAAAAAGTAACACATAATGTTATGCTTTGTCTGCACAGCCAAGGTAAAACTTTTAAAATTATATATCGTGCAAGAACGGTAACCTTTCCCCAATTCACCTATATTTCATCATCAGAAACGTCTGCTCACAAGAACTCACGCCCCAATAATCAGATACAACTGAAATTCACAGAATGTATTGGTTTTAAGTAGGACCAAGTCTAATAAAAGGGATTTTGAAATATAATTTAATCTGTGACAATGGCGCCATCTTGAATAATCACTTAGAAAAAACTGCCTATTGCCCTATGAATTCTGATTCAGTCACCAGATTTAAATGAAATTCACACTGTAGCTGAACCTAACTTTAAGTCACCTTTGGTAAAAATTTGGTTGAAAAATTGGGCTAGAGTTGCCAGCTATGATAATTTTGGTGCCTTGAATTTTGAAAACTTTCTCAGGAAAATAAAGCTTTTTGAAATGTAACTTAACTTTCAATGCAGTTTTGAAATCGAAACGAAATTCAACTAGTATATAGAGCTTATTACAGGCAATATTCAGTAGGAATCTGACTAAAAAACCATGTTAGGGCTCTTTAGTAAACGATTATATCATATAATTTTCAAATGGTAATGATCTTTTAGTGACAATAAACAACAAATATTAAGATTTGGAACGTTTGAAAACATTTTCTAAGTTCTTGAAATTTTTCGGATAGCAGCTTCAAACACCATTCTATCAGTGCAACTTTCAATGAAGTCATCGGATGAAAACGTGATTCATAATGTAGCTTGATTTTGAAGAGAAGCAGTTGTGGTTGACTTTTATTCATTTGTGTTGAAGCTTTTTTCAACGTTTTTAAGATAATCAACCGATAATAAATATAAGTAACAAGTGTTTGACTTTACTTTATTTTGAAATTCATATAAGTAGCAACCTTGGAAATCTTTCCACCCTTTTAGTTAAGATGCATTGGTGCACAATTCCTCTACTTTTCATCGAACATTAGTGTTGCAAATAGTTCTGTTGCGCTAGAGATTTTAAATTGTGGTTGTGCCACTGGAGTCTTTTCGGTGCAATGAAAAATCGCAAATATTTTTCCAACAGATAAGTCGGGTAACCATGCTTGTATTTCTATTTGTCGTCCTACATCCCTTTTTACATGCGAACATATTCTATATAACAAGTTGCATCCACACGTCGGCCCCTTTCTAGCTCAAGAGCAGTATGGCTTTGTTAAAGGAAAGTCTACACTTTCTAATCTTTTGGCGTTGACTAATACTATTGCATCTACTTTAGATCAATAAAAAGCAAGTAAATGTTTTGTGTACTCATTTTTCTAAGGCTTTCAATTCTGTTGAACATGAGCTACTGCTCTTGAAGCTGGAAGGCTATGTATTCTCTGACTTTTTTCTTTCCTGATTTTACGCCTACGTTCATGATCGCATTTATATAGTCACTGTTGCTTCCTGCTTCTCATCTCGATTCTTCTGAACCTCTGGAGTTCCACAAGGTTTCATTCTTGGCCCCTTTTCTGTTTTTTTTCTTTTTGTTGTTCTGCATTAGGGAATCTTGCCTTTTGCATGCTGATAACTTCAAAATGCCTAAAGTAATTGATTCGCTGCAAGATCGCGAGCAGCTGCAATATAATTAAATTTGACTGAGTATTTAGTGTACTGTCGATTCTCTTACTCTAAAAGTCTCAAACGTGTCATCAGATGTCATATACCTATCCGAAAATGCACTTTGTATTTGCTTGTCATATTTCTTGGTCTCCTCATGGTGTGGTCTTAGAATTCAAACATTTTGGCTTCGTATTCAACACAAAGCATAGATTTGACCAGCGCATCATCACCACGATATCTCGTTTATTGGGGTTTATTGTCAGATCGTCAAATCCTTTTGTTAATATCTCTATCCCTGTGCATTTTTTTTCTATATTTTGCTATCAATATCTTAAAATATTATTGTCAATTGTAGTTACCTGATTACAGGCATCTTATAGGCACTATTTACACATGCGTCCATGCGTTTAAAACGGCTTTTTAGAAGGCAGGAGGGAAGTGTATACATTGATTTGCACTTTCATTTCACCCCCGCCTTCTAAAAATCCGGTTTAAACGCATAGAAGCAGGTGTAAACAAAGCCATAGATGCTTTAAATCCGTCCAAAGTAGATTTAATTTACTTCAAATTTATTTCCTCTATAATGCAAATAGTGAACGTCTAACCCTATTAAAATTAAAATCTCTGTTCGTGAGTCACAAAGCTCCGATAGAGCCGCGACCATTTTTAATGTCCCTTTCTCGGGCATGGATGCATACTTTCATTCACCGATTTCGCACATACTGAGAAAGCATAACCAATATGATTGTTATTCTTTATCGTAACTAAAGTATAACCAATAGGATCGTTAATTTTTTAATTTTTTAATTATTTAATTTTTTTTTAGCTAACAAAGGACGATAAACAGAGGTTTATCGCCCTTTGTTAGCTATTTTCTCTAATTTTTTAATTCATTTTTCTTTATGTAATATAAATTTTTGATTTTCTTGTTACTTTAGTCAATTAACTTCAACTTACAATAAACTTACTTAATATGTCTGTTGTATTGCATGATTCTCGTGTCTTACATGATGAATATATATGAATATATAATAGCTTAAGCTCTTTTACTATTCGTTCAACATTTTCGAATCCTTAAGGAATCCAATTTCAATAAAATGTCAATTATTCACTTTGCTCGGTTGAGTTCGATAGCTGCTAACATACCATGTACGGATATACGAATCCTAAAATTCCTGTTTTCGATTGTTTTTGCTTTGGCCGCAGTGAGATATCAAACACTGAATTGAAGACTCCTGTGATGTCGACGCTCAGTGAATGATATATTGACATTTCCTAAAGAGTCGGCAAGCACAAATTAAACGTATAAACATTCGTCGTGTCAGGTGGGATGTTTGAATCTTTAGACACATGCAAGTTAACATTTGTCGCGGTAGGGACGGCAAAAAAAACACACGTTCACCTTTGACAAATGTATATTTTCGAATCTGGTTAAAGACTAAAGCTAAAGTACAATAATTACTACTATATATTACCTTCAAATTGCTTATTCAATAAAAGAATACAATTTTGCTTATTCGCTATGATCTAAATTATTACTTCCAAATTGCTTACTCAATAAAAGAAATCATGTTATATTTCGTTAATACAATTTTGCTTACTCGCTATGAAACAAATTGCAAGGTCTCAATTTGCATGAGACCGCACCAAGTTCAATGGGGTCAATTACTACACCTGCCCGATTACCTGGGATGAACGGCCTGTGGAAATAGCTGACAATGGAAATAACTAATTGGCATGTGCCATATGAAATTAAATGAGTGTATGAAGTGGCACGTGTGGAGTGTGATAACTCCTCCCTCCTCAAAAATCAGTGTCTCACTGATTAGAATGGCAGCGTGATAGGATTTGAAAGATTACAACCCGAACTTACGCTAGGACTCACGGTAAACACATGTTTCTTTCGAGGGTAGAAAATCCATAATCCCACCACCAGGATTCCTATGAATAGAATTATTAGTGTGTCAGAGACAACTGATACAGTATTAACAAGAGGAATATTCCGTAACTTTTTTACATTCTCCAAATGGAGTTGATGTAGGTATTCAAGATCTAATTTAATTTCGTGCTCGGTTAAATTGCTATCTAAGGCAGGGGGCAAAAAATGAAAGGTTCTAACTTCCTTACTGATGTATTCGACGTTATCAACCCAAATTGTGTCGTTTTGGAAGTTTACAAGGTAGGTACCGTTAAGAATTCTTGATACATTCCCGTAACGAAGATTTCCATGGAAGTTAGTCACGTAAAGAGTGTTCTTGTCAACAAGCTCAATAATTGGTCTAGCATGGAACTGATAGTCACAAATGGCATCATTTCCCTCCAGTATACGAAAAAGACATTCGTTTGAGGTCAATTCTTTTAACTGATTTCTTGGGCACACAAGGGTGTCCCGCATCTTTAGGCATTTTCCAATGATACCGAATCGAATTTTTTGCGCGACAAGCAAACTGGAATAGTTAAGATGGATCATTTTACAGTTTCTGATGGTTGGTCGCACTATAATATGATTTAAGTCAAGGTCCTCGGTTTTGGGGAGGCAAATTACGTACAAGAGTAATGAATCTTTAATTAGTACCATTGGTTCTGCGTACTCTAGAGCTTCGACTTCATTCTCGTATGGAAGCGTTTCGATTTGCGAGAGCACATTATTTATTTCACTACCATCCAAAAGTCTTGAATTGACTATACCCGTTTTTGCAAGCTGACATGCCAAAATAATTTCCTGAATTTCATCCTTGAGAATAGTTATCTTGTTAAAGAGCATTTGTTCAAATTTTTCGCTTCTCAGATCACTAATATCAGAAACGATCCTATTATAATTATCGAGCAAATTGGTGGATATTTTCGTTATATAGTTATTAATTTTATATTGTTGGTTACCGTTGCTAATTATTTCGTTCTGATTCCTAACAACTTTATCCCAGTCAGTGGCATCTGGGTTGCCTGCAAGCCACTTCCAAGCTGAACCTATCCAGTTTATGGAACGTTTGTGATGTTTCTTGTTCCGAAGCTGGTCCATTAACTCCTCTGCTATTGAAAGTTGATGCTGAAGCTGAGGCATCAAGATACTTGATCTATTAACCTGATGGCGTATTGCTGCTTTCATATTGCTGATAATTTCATCGTACTTCCCAAGGTTGATGGTGTGAATGATCTTGAAATTTCCTTTTATTATTTTCCCAGTTCCTTGTTTCATAGTCATAAGTGGGCCTTTATATTCGTAGATGTCCACTGACGCTTGCGCACCCAGTAGGATTAATCTGAAACAGAAGGAAGGTTCTTAAGATGGGCTTTGTGGATCCTTTTTCCTGTAGTTGTGGTAATTGTGACCCTGTTGTCCTGTGCAACGATCTCTTTCTTAAAAGGTGGCTTAATTTTTGCCTTGATTTGTTTGTCGCGTTTGAAAACTATATCACCAGGTTTATAATCTTTTGGCTTCGACCTTCTAGAGTTATGACTCCTAATTTGGTTTTTTTGTTTCCGAATGATTTCCTGTTTAACGTCTTGCCTTAATTTTGATCCAAAGTCAAGTAAGTTTTGGTAATTTATGCGTTCTGATCGATCGAAGAATACGTCGGCGGGTTTCCTACCGGTGGCAGAGTGGAATGAGTTATTATATCTGTCAACGGATATTTCTATCAGCTCTTTCTTGGAAAGGTCAGGGTATTCCTTTTGTAGACACCTAAAGATTTCTAGAATAGTTGAGTGAAGCCGCTCGACTGTGCCATTGACTTCGCTCTTTTGTGGTGGCGTCAAGTAGACCGTTATTCCTAATGCTTCGAGTAAATTCAGCACCGTCGGGCTTACGAAACTTCCTTCGTTATCGGTTACCAGGACTCGCGGGGTCGAGAAGTAGTGAAGTATTTTAATTATTTTGCCACGAATGTACAGGGCAGATTTGTTTTTCAATCGAAAAAGCTTCGCAAATTTACTGAATTTGTCAATTGATGTTAAATATTTTTCACCTGCGATTTCCCAAATATCCATGTGCAGAATCTCGGTCGGGTAGTCAGGGATAGGAGTTTCCTGAAGTTTGGGTTTGAAAGGGTGCCGGTCATATTTGTTGGTGTTACAAATGTCACAGGTCGCAACATATTTTTTTATTAATTTGTTCATCGTGGGGAAATAATATTTCTCGAGTATCTGTTCCTTGTTCTCCCTGCTGTTTCTGTGGGCTCTACGGTGCTCCTGTCGTATGATTTGAGCTACACGTTCTTCGTTAGCAACATCCTCTACAACGCGCTGCGTTATTCGTATTCTAAATTGCGAAAAATTTTCCTTATAGACTTCCTGAAGGAGCTGGATGAATTGCTCGGGTATTTTGATTCCGTTAACTACATTAGGATTTAAGTACTTTTTCAGGGCTTGCACTAAAGCATCTCGATTTAGCTCCTTAACCCGTACATAATGCCGATGATAATTTGCATGTGGCTCCTCATATGCAGTTACGTTTTTGCCCTCGGAAAAAATTATTTGTTTCTTAAAAACATTAATCGGTGCTTCGCAATGTGGGATGAGGTCAGTACTGTCCTCATTTGCGCTGTGTGCTGTTTCGGAACTAGAAGTTAAGATATTTGCTTCGAGTGGTAGCCTTGAGAGAGCGTCGGCCACGACGTTAGCCTTTCCTGGCTTGTATATCAGCTCATAATTATATTCCTCGATCCTTGCCTTCCAGCGCTTGAGTTTGGCGTTGTAGTTGCAATTACTCAAGGCAAAGGTAAGAGGTTGGTGGTCCGTTAAGATTTTGACTTTCTTTGCTCCGTAAAGATAAGTCCTCAGCTTGTCGAGAGCCCAAACAATGGCGAGTAGCTCCTTTTCGTTAGTAGCATAGCTCTCTTCAGTCTTGTTTAGTGACCTTGAAATGTAAATGATCGGCTTATCTGCACCAATTTCTCCTTGAGACAAAACCGCACCAATCGCGTGATTAGACGCGTCAGTCGTCAGAATAAATGGCTTATCGAAGTCCGGGAACGCCAGAACCTCTGAAGATGTGAGGAGTTCCTTTAGATCGTTAAATGCCTTCAGCTCTGGTTCTCCAAATTTCACTTCCTTTCTTTTCGACTGGTTAGCCCTGATCTGCGCATTTTCTCCTCTCGTAAGGTTGGTCAGTGGTTTCGCAATCTTTGCGAAGTCTCTTATGAATTTCCTGTAGTACGAAGCGAGGCCGAGGAACCCTTTCAGTTCCTTTAAGTTAGTTGGAGGTTTGATTTTGCTGATAGCTGAAATTTTTTTGGGGTCAGGCAGGATTCCGTCTTGGGAGATAATGTAACCCAAAAATTCCACTCGAGTATTAAAGAATGAGGATTTTTCCAGATTAACCTTGAGATTTGCTTCTTCTAGGCGCATAAGAACAGTTCTAATATTCTCCATGTGCTGCTTCTCAGTTTCTCCAAGGATGATTATATCATCGATATACACGTAGCATATCTTGCCAATGAATGGTTTTAGTACATCGTCAATCATCCTTTGGAAGATCGCTGGAGCGTTCTTAAGTCCGAACGGTAACCTGGTAAATTCGTATTTACCATTCGCGGTAGAAAAGGCAGTCTTGGGAATGTCGCTGTCTCTCATCTTAATCTGATGAAAACCGGAAGTTAAATCTAATGTGGTAAAAAATTTTGAATTTCCAAAACTAGCGAGAGTGTTTGTGATATCCGGGATCGGATATGTATCCGAGACAGTTACTGCGTTGAGCCTCTTGAAATCTACCACAAGTCGGTATTGTTTCTCTCCCTTGGAGTTAGCCTTTTTTGGCACAATCCAAATAGGTGAGTTATAGGCACTTTTGGAAGGGCGAATAATTCCATCCTCGAGCATTTTCTCTATTTGCCTTTCGACCTCACTTCTTAAGTTTACGGGATAAGGGTATGATTTCGTATAAATTGGCTCAGTGGTCGAAGTTTTGATCTCAGCTTTTATATTTGTATCGACCACCTCGTTATCACTAATAGGACCAAAGAGATTTGAGTATTCGTCGAGTAATTTCTGTAGTTTTTCCGCGGTCTCCTTACTTAGATTATCATTTGCGGTGTTGATGTTATTTACCTGTGTTGACTCTTTAGCTTTTAAGGGAATTCTAATGCCTGGTTTAATTATAAGGACGTTATTTCTCCTATCAATTAACGCATCTAAGTCTTTCAAGGTGTCGTCGCCAATTATACCATCAAAAGATTTAAGACCTGGTAAGATAAAAAAGTCCAAAGTGGTATCATTTCCCGCACACTTGAAAAATTTTCCAGAAATTTTCATATCAATAAGTATTTCCCCCGCGGCAGATTGAATTTTGAAGGGAGTTTTTACCGGTTTTGCGTATTTGGTGAATTCAGTTGTAACGAAATTTTTATTTGCTCCAGTGTCCACAAGAAATTTAAGAATGCGACCGTCGCGGGTGGTATACTCTAGGTATGGAACGCTAGAGAGGCGTCCGTCATAAAATTTAACTGGTTTTCCTCGTATTCTGCTGCAAATTCCTCTGTTTGGCTAAAATACTCCTCTACCTCTTCTGGGTTTCCAACATTGGAATCTTCTTGGGAATTATCGAGATTATTCTCTTGTGGCTGGCCTTGTAACTCCAAATTATACAAACGCTGCGATTTTTTAGCTATATTCGCGGATTCATTCGATCGTTTACCCGGAAGGAAGTTAGATGGCCTATTCATATAGTCCACTTGCCTAGTTTGGATAGATCTGTCAATATCCATAGGAACCGGAGGCTTAGGTGGTCTTTGAGGGGGATTTTGGGGAACAGGTTGATAAGAGTTTCTATGCTGAGTGTTGTAAATGCGATTCTGCTCGTTCACATTTAATCGCTGATGGGGAACGAATATTTTTGGTTTCACGGGGTCAAGACGCGGTGTGAAAATCTGGTTAACAGGAGAGGAAATTGTGTTGTTCAAATTCCTCTTATGAATTGGGAAATTCCTAAAATTTAAATTTTGAATCTCCAAACAAGAAGCATAAGCTTCCGGGAGCGTCTGTGGCTTTTGAACTACAAGCATTCTAGAGAGGTCTCCGTTCAAGCCCTTTACAAAAACATCCAATGCTCTGTTCCGATAATTGCAAGTTAGAGCGTTAACCGTTTCACTCGAATAATCATCACATTTGATCTTATTGACAAGCAAGGAGAGTTGATGATTCACTGCTGCGTAAAATTCATCAACACTTCTGCTTCCCTGGAACATCGAATGTAACTGATGTTCAAGCGTTCGAACATCACGCTTATCGGCGTAATGGAGAGATAGACACTGTTTAATTTCGGACCAATCTTCGTCGAAGATATTATAGGATATAAGGGCAGCATCTGCGGCTCCTCTAACTTTCTGCCGAATATGACGAAGAATAGCTCTGTAAAGTGGTTTATGTCGAACAATTTTATAATCCTCTAGGATTGTTTCGACAGAATGTACCCAAGATATATATTGGATGGGATTTCCATCAAATACCTGGAGATCTCTAACACAGTCGGGAAGCTTTTTGATCTCATCGAGATCTTGTTCCGATGTAGGAACACCTAATTGCGTTTGAGAAGTTGAAGCGGCAACCGTTGTAGCATTTTGCTCTAACGTATTCAACCTAAGCTCGAGCTTCTTAGAAAACTCAATTTGAGCGTTGACCGCACCGGTCAGTTGCCTCAAAGCTTCTTGAATAGCTTCCATAATTGATCCGAAATTGGTATACAAGAAATGGAATAATTATCTCAAGAACAAGTTCGGAAGAACAAATCGAGAACAAGAACAAATCAAGAACAAGAACGAGTCAAGAACAAATTGAATTGACAAGCCAACAACCCAGTACACGAAAAAATCACGAATTTTGAAAAAATCACGAATTTTAAAAAACACACGCACTGAACTTGGCTCACAATGATCTTCACAACTACACTTTTTATACCAACACTGATTATTTCACTTTTCTTACAAACAAACAAATTTATATATAATAGAAAAATTCATGTGTATAATAAAATTGATCATAAAATTGATTTATATTTGATAATAAAATTGATATATATATTTGTATAATAAAATTGATATATATTTATATATGCAATGTAAAGGCTGATTGATTGAAAAAATTCTTAACTTTCCTTTTTTTAAAAAAACTATTATTAAGAGTGTTGCTTCTTTGCTTTCATTAATTAACAAAATTCTGGCTTTATATTTTTCAGTAAAAAACTGCTAGTAAATTATTTAGATAGTAATTAGGCTTAAACTTACAGATAGATGAATAGCTGCATGGCTGTTTGTTCGTTACTCCTATTCGGGACCGTCGGCAGTCTTCCTTTTTAGCGTTCTCCGTTTGGCTGGGACAACACCTACTAATGGTGCTTCGATCGGCTCACAACCCTAGGCGTAAACAACTGCAACAGGCAGGACAATACTTCGATTTCCGCACTTTGATAGCAGGAACAGCGGTATATGATTAGCTGCGCGAAGCTGTGTTCTCACGGGAACAGCTTGTTTCCAATTTATTGGATGTTAAAAAGAAATTCTAGCCGTGTTCTCACGGGTACAGCTACTAAACTTCTTTTTGCGCCGGATAAAACTTATGGAAGGAATCGATATCACTTGCGTTCTTCACGAGAAGAATTATAAATTTCCGATTTGCAAAATACAATTTCACGGAAAATTAATCGATTTATAACCGTGTTCTCACGGGAACGGTTACTTTCTTCCACGTTTACCGGGTAACTTTAACTATACTAGTTATTTAGCTCGGGCGCCAGTTAACATTTGTCGCGGTAGGGACGGCAAAAAAAACACACGTTCACCTTTGACAAATGTATATTTTCGAATCTGGTTAAAGACTAAAGCTAAAGTACAATAATTACTACTATATATTACCTTCAAATTGCTTATTCAATAAAAGAATACAATTTTGCTTATTCGCTATGATCTAAATTATTACTTCCAAATTGCTTACTCAATAAAAGAAATCATGTTATATTTCGTTAATACAATTTTGCTTACTCGCTATGAAACAAATTGCAAGGTCTCAATTTGCATGAGACCGCACCAAGTTCAATGGGGTCAATTACTACACCTGCCCGATTACCTGGGATGAACGGCCTGTGGAAATAGCTGACAATGGAAATAACTAATTGGCATGTGCCATATGAAATTAAATGAGTGTATGAAGTGGCACGTGTGGAGTGTGATAACTTGCATTATTCATTCGAACCAAACGAACTTATGTAATGGAATGTTAATTTAAAGACGTGTGAATATTAGTGTTTATGTCTCGCAAATAAAATCGGATTTAAGGTCTTGAATGTTTATCGTCGAAAAATACGGGTCGAACTTAGTATAAGAATTATGTTTTTGGTAGGAGGAGGACAATACTGCCCTGATTCGCATAAACGTTCTTTTTTTTCATTTTTCATTTTTGTCATTTTTGAGTTAAACTACATACTCTATTACATCATTCTGCAAAATTTGAAAACCCTATCTTTTGTGGAAGTATGTTAAAATCAATATTGAAAAATGATCCATATATCCATATATGTATCTCCAGGGCAAATCAAAACACAAATCATTGAATATTTCGAAAGCGCTAAAATGTAGATAGAACGTTTATGCGAATCAGGGCAGAATAGTAATTGATAGATAGTTTTTGCAGTCTAGTATTAAAGTTTCAGTACGATATCTATATTTGTTCGCATGAATAGGTAACATGCGTATTTGTGTCGGTTTTAATTCCCATCACAACAGAAATTTAATCACGAATCACATTGGTCGTCGACATAATCACTCCCTCAGAGTAACTCTTCAAATAATGTCAATTGCAATATGAAACCAGTTGAGTCTAAAGCTCTAGTACTTGAGATACGGTATGAAAATCTTCATCAACCGACATGTCATCAGCAGAATTTGAAACACGTTCACAATTCAATCGTAGGATATTCTGCCCCGCTTATCATAAACGTTCTATCTACATTTTTTTCATTTTTGAGCTCACACCGGATTCGAAAACTGCATTTTGTATTACATCAATATGCAAAATATGAAAAACCTATATATTGTGGAAGCTTGATAAAATCAATAGTGAAAAATCACCCCATCTACAAAAAAAGTCGCATTACTTAGCATAAACGTTCTATCTACTACAGATGGAGCGTCTATGCTAAGCAATGCGTAGATAGAACGTTTATGCTAAGCAATGCGGCCAGTTTTTCGTTGCATGTTATTACAAAAAAGTCCTATCTGCTTCAAACCTATCTTCCACAATTAATTTCAACGTGAAAGCATTTACTTAAGATGTATCTCAAGTAAACGTATTAGTATCCACCTTTAAACTCCGTACCGTTTGAAGATGTCCGCAGTATTTGAGAAAAGCACAAATCATTGAATATCTCGAATGTGCTAAAATGTAGATAGAACGGTTATACTAAACAGGGCAGTATCATTCTATACGTTTTGCATGAAGACTATAAATGCATACAACTGAACGGTATCTTTGGTATTGTTCCACTGGTATTCGATACTGCGGCATTATTTCTCTAGTGGTATAAGGGAGATATGGGTTTTAGCGTACTGTTTTTATATATTTTGAAGTTAACCGTTAGGACTTGCTTTGACAAATTCAAAAATTAAAGAATTAGGATATATAAAAAGATTAAATAAATCATGTCTGCAATAAAAGTGTTAATAAGAAAATTATGACACATTAAACAAGCTATGAATGCCTGTAAGGATTGAGTTTCACTTTTAATTTACATATACTTTCACATATAATATTTTCCACTCAATTCGAAAACCGAATTTTATCCTCTACAAATGCATTTCATTTTGTCAGATACATGTCCCATACAAGTTTTCCGATTGACATTTTGCACGTCGTTGATAAAAACAATAAATGCATTCGAGCACGTCGGTGTTTCAAAATCCATAACATATGCCACACAAATCCATTATTCGCATCAATATGAAATTTGCCGAATATGCAAATATCTGGATCTCTCGATTTGTCGAGAGTACCTACTTCAAAGCAAAATTCCGAGAGTATCTGCAACGTAGTAGTCGTAGTTACCGTTGCTGAACAAATAAACTGGCACTCTCGTTACGTTCGATAGCAGTGAGACTAGTAGTGAGTGTCATAGGACTACCAGTGTTATGCGAATTTCGTGATGATCTAGATAAGGACATGTACTTGTACAAGATTGTTGGACCAGAACTTTTGAAATAAATGATGCATGTTAAGAACAAGAAGGAAATAGTGCTTTATATCAGAGTTAAATCTGTAGTCTGTTTTCGTTTTTAGATTTAATTAAACATGTTTAACTGTTTATTTTATGTAATTCAATAAATCATAGCTGATAGATAAAATGAATGTAAACAATAGATACAAGGACCAGATTCTTATTCACTCTGAATTTCTTTTTATTTCGCTTCCAATTTTTAAAATATCCCTTACAGTACTAAATAAAATTCATCCATCCGTGGTCAAAGTCAATGTTCTCAATAGTTCAGGGTAATTAGCTGGTGTTCATAGCCATAGTTTATAGCCTACGTAACGCAAAACTTTATATTGCAATTTTTTTTAGCTATGTATATGACTTAAGCGTAATCTAATTTACTTCCGTGACAGATTCGACGCATTCAAGTGGGAATGTGTTTAAGGAATAAATATCTGAAAAATTTAGCTTCGTTCGATTAAACTTTATAAGATGACATTTTTGTATGCTGACTTCCAAACCATTCTTAATGCAATATTCGCAGAACCTATCCATGTTCACTAGCAGAATATATACATACATATATCAGCCTCTGAAGCTATTGCTTTGAATATTTTCAAATCATCAGCAAATAATACATATTGAACATCCGAAAATATGTGTGATACATCATTAATAAACACTAAAAACAACAAGGGCCCTTAATGCGAACTTTGTGGTACATCTGAAGATGAAAAAAATAATTGTACAAAGTGCTTTTCAACATTTCAAATATGCGAGCGACCACATATATAATCGCAAAAACATGCCAGTAATGTATCACTACTGATTTCAAAGTTTATTATTCGAATTTACATTCTTTATATGAGTGCAGGTTATTGACAGTATGTAAAGCTATAGACTACTTGCTTGCACCAATTTGAATTCAGACTTGCGTCTTTTCGGCGTTGTTCTCCATCTGATAACATATCATTAGGGTTAGCAAAATTATATTTGAGTTTTATTGTGTTTGGGGTGAAAAATGGTTAATTTTAATTGAGCCCCGAGAGACATCTGCATTAATAGGATTCCCAATAGAGTGTTCTTTTTTTAGCTTTTACCCTGAAAGATCCTATTTAGTAAAGCGGACAACGGATTTCATTCATATTGCGCATAATGGTACTTCTAGAAGATAAGAACGTGGATACACAATTTTTGGTTTCTATGAGATTTAGCTGCCGAGTTATGGGCTTCTGAAAAATGGATGAAATTGATGAAAGGTTTTTTTGGGAGCGGATTGTAGGATTCAAAAAAAAATTTAAAAAACATCAAAAATACTGATTGGCGGATTAGAACAAAACAAAGCTCAAAGTATTCTTATTATATCATAAAAGTTTTAGAAAGGGATGGCCAGTAGTTTAAGAGGTAGGTGAATTTCAATACACATAAGTCGTATGAAGCGTGGTACCGGGAGCTTCATTAGGACAGCTACTTTTATCCTGATTTTTCGAAGGAAGATTTAAATTTAGCTAAAAGTAGGGATCCTTTTGAAAATTGTCTGTAGACTCCCTTCATCCAAAATCAAGAAGCGGTACTACTGTTTGAGGCCTGAATTAGCATCATTAAGCATGAGGCCGACAAATTTTCTCTGCGTGTTTTTAACGATTAAGAGGTAGCTTTTAACCTCACTCAAAGGGTCCTTAAACCACCAGACACAGCTCAAAGCAGGAAGTTTTTCACACTTCTTCAAAGTTAGGTGTTCTTCTCACAAAAAGATGCTAACATGTACATCATCTCTTTTTTTCAATTATATGCAGCGCAAATTCTTGTACCACCCGCTTAATTTATATGATGGATTCGACATACAATGGTTATTTCTGATTTTCAATCATATAATTGAATGCATTGGTGACCGTATTCCTTTGCGTTGTCTTGAATTGCATTTTTAGAGCACACATAGCACATGTCCTTTTCACATACGTAAATTTTAAACTAAAGCAAAGCTCTTCAATCGTCGAAGGTTAATTCAATAGTGTAACGCTAAGCTATACTTCATAAACATTGTTTAAAGTCTTCCCTTTTTCCTCGTCGCAAAGTTACGTATACTAAAGGCATACACAAAAATTTATTCACGAAACTTCTTTTCGAATACATAGATGAAAAACATTTCTTCCACCCAAACTGTTCAAATAGCATGGAAATGGTGTTCTGTTTACCATTTCATGCTCGATCAACATGACAAATAAGACATTCCTTTTGTGCTGAAGAGCGTTTGATGGTATTTAATACAAAGCCAGAAGCAAGTTTCTATCTGACCAGAAATAAACATTTATTGAAGGTCATTCAAGTCAATGTAGATTTTATGCAAACGAGCATATTCTATTGTCAGTTTCAGCCTCTCAATAAAGTCCAGCTGTGCCTGAAATTTCAAGGGACGAATCGGATTCTTGTCGAATTCATGCAAATATCTAGATTATGTGCGCTGAGTGGACAATATGCGGAGTAAATGTATTATATACCTACGTTGGATTGCATCGACAGAAATATTTTGACGATGAAAGGTAAGAAAGATAATGATAGAATGAAAGTCATAGTGTTGAATAAAAAATATAAATAAATTTTATTATTAAAAGTGTAATTATGATGAATCTGCTAACATTGTAAATTTTTCCACATTGTTATTTCATTAAAATTGCGTGCATGTGTGCAATGATGCATCATAAGTCCAATACAGTGTTTCTTGTAAGCTATAAATCAATTTTTAAATTTCGAGTCGATTATATAATGCACAGGTCCTCTAAAAGCCAATAAAGAATGTCTTTTATGTTTGTTTTTTCCACTTTTCGTCAAATTAACAGATTCTTGTTAAGTTACCAACTACATGTGTTTGCTATCAGTGTCAGTGATCTTTTGAGTTGCTGCTGAACAACTCAACTGCCACAATAATTTTCTCGATCTAATCCATCTTAGTCCTGGTAAATGGCTACTAAATTCATTGTTTCGTGTACAAAAAGCAAAAGACCAAACATGTTTACTCGACCATTTCGAAGATAACATCTTAGTTGTTTCGAATGTGTCCGAGTCTTTTTGTTTGTGAATGTGAACGCTATTGTCTAATCAGCTGGTCTGCCCTCATGACCAACTAACTGATAGACAATTGGCATCGGATTAAGTTTGGAATTTAGACATTATCCAGGAAACTTCAGTGGCAGAGGCTCGCGTCGCTCGTTTGCCGCTACATGACGAACGTTTTTTTTTCAGAACCTGCCGTGGTCGTAATCCTGCTAATCTGGTAATTATCTGAAAATGATCATTAAGAGATTAGTTAGTGCCTGTAATTGGATTTCTTTCTCTTCTCAGCCTTATTGACAGTTTATTTCTTTGATTATTTCCCTCCTATGTGGTGAATGAAGAATGTGAAAATTGTAGAGGAAAGTCACCAAATTCTGAGAATTAAGTAAATTGTCTTTCAGAAAAAATCAAATAGTAGGAGCCGGATTGCAACCGATTTGTGTAAAATGAATTCAAGCCTTTTATTCAGAAATGCTCAAAATACTTTCAACTTTTGCTAAAGGTATTATGTTTTGAGAAATAATTTCATCCAAAATTTAAAAAATCTCATTAGCAGAAAGCATCAAGACACTCAGAAAACCAAATGATTCATGTGTGAAAAAATAAATCGGATGATGCAAATGGTATAGATCATAGATTCAACGAAATGTCGATACCTGGAATGGTTATTGTATGGACTCAAATTTCATATTTCATATCCATAGGTATGTGTTAACAATGAACAAATCACTTTTTGAATGCCAAACTCTTTTGCACAATTTATTTTTGTTAACGCATATGGTGTATTATTTGGGATGAATAAATAAAAGGTATTTCAATCTTACACGCCATACATTATAAGAATCTTATCTTAAATAGTATTCTTGTCAAATATGACTAGAAGGCTGATGTAGCCACATGCTTTTATATGCAGAACCATTAGCTGCAATCGTTTTATGTTGTGACCTGTGATGAGTTGTCATTCGCTTTTGAAACTGGGTAAGATAATTTTATTTTATTTTCCCCTACAATCTGCAGAGATTCTTCCTGTAATGATAGCTTAGAAAACCGGAATATAATTTAATTTAGTATTTGGTGCACTTCCTCTACATTGTCAATACTATCTTTAAAAAAAACCTCCAGTATAACTAACTGGACTAAAGAATTTATCTATCCTGTTTCGATTAACTTCTATTCATGTCAAGTCACCACCCAATATCCGAGCTATCGATAATCGCAGTGCTAATTAAATGATTGAATAGATATTTGGATTCGTTTCTTTGTACCTGCATACCTACATTTCGTATCTAGAACGTAATTCAAAGAAATTCTTTGTAAAGCTATGTAGTACCTTAGAAACCAAAAAAAATGTGATTGATTGTTTTCTGTGCGTCGTTGGCTGCGTATTCTGATTTCTTCGTAAGATTAATGGGTTTTAATTCAATTAGTATAATGTTTGATATTAAGCTTATTATATCTGATTCATTGGCGAAATAAGTATGATTGAAAGTGTATTAAGATATACATTATATTCCAAAGACAAGAACATGCAGAGCTTTGTTTAACGTAATAAATAATATTACTGATTACTTGAACTTGACTTGAAGCAGTTCAATATCTAGTGCAATAGCTCTTTCTTATGACCACTTGTTGAATGAATCCTTGATTCAGTATCGAAGTCGAAAGTTCTTGCAATATTTGCAGAAATTACAATCTAATATCTCTTTGCGAAAATCCCTTCTTGGAGATAAAATTACCATTCCTATAGATCGGTTGCAAATGTTTTGTCCGGAAGTAAATTCATGGTAAAATACAACAGCTTTCAGCAATTTACAACAATTTACAATCAAATGTTTCGTAAGTGTTCCATGTTTAAAGGATTAAATGGAAAGAAAGTCAACAAAGTACTCTCAAAAATGTCCCACGCTGGGCGCAACATAATTTCATCATAAATATACCACTGATTCTATGTAAATAGTAAACGAGTGACCTGGTGAGACATCAACAACTATGAAGTATAGAAAGAATGTAGTAAAGTTTCTGATTTGAAGCTGACAGGCAAAGATACGCAAAAATGTTGATGGATGTAAATAACAGTTGCTAAAATATGCATCTTTTATTAATGAGCATAATTACTTCATGAAAAGAGGCTAGCAGACACACGAACTTTTTCATACGGCGGCTTTGCTACGGTCTTTGCTTTTAAAGTTTCTATTCTAAGCTATCAATAACTCTGCTTCAAGATCATATAATTTGACAAATTCGATTATACCTCTTTCTAACTACTTTGTCATACAACTATATGTCTCCATTTGGTCCTTCAGAAACTTAATTTAAACATCAAAACGTTTGATATGAGAAAAAAAATCAAATAAAAAACAACGGCGAATCACTCTTCTAAATTTTTGTAAAGCAAATAATAGTATGGATCCAAGATGAAAGTATGGACGCAAGATCCACTATAATACTGGATCTTGCCCTACACCCCGATTTTAAAAATATATGTGAAATTTTGGCTTTTTATTGAATACTCACGTTCAGGGCAAATGCGACAATGCGTAGAAGTAGTTTATATTTTTTACAAAATACTATTCGGCATTTACACTATTAGCTTCAACAAATGATTCAAACATTCCTTCAATTTTTTAATATATAGTTTCCAGGAAGAGTTAATTGCAAAATACGAATTCTACCTTCAAACCTCATCTGCATTTTCATTCTTTCATTATCGTCATCTTCATAATTAGCTGTCGTTATGCAATTATCGCTGGAAGAATGCGATAAATCTTCTCGCAATGGCAAATCATAAGAACAAATTGAACAGAACAAACGAAGCGTGCACTATTAAACGTTCCACGCCATATCCTTTTGTCTGCAAGTTCTGCTCAATGCCAAATAAGTTCTATTACACTCCGTAATATTGTCATGAGACTAGAATGAATGAATATTTTATGCGTTCAATATTATACGACATCTGTGCGAATATTTACATTCTAGTGAGAAATCCGAATAATTAAAGAAGTTCTAGAATTGATTGATGAACGATTCCATTTATTGATTACTGCAATATCAAAGTAATGACGAGTTTTATAAGCGAATCAATTCTTGGGTTGGTAGATGCAAACTTGATGCAAACAGTAGTGCACTTTCCATTAAAATGCTGCTGGGAAACTTGATTGAGGGTAATTGACTAGTTTTTAATCTTATACTGAGTTTACACACAGGCAAATGTTGGCGAGCTGAGAGTATAAATGGTCACCTCATCTGTTATCCCCTGTTTTTTTCACATACCAAAACATGGAGGGAAGTAATTTGGCAAGTTGTTCGACGAAACGTTCGGAGAAAGTGTAATTGCGCCTTTAGATTTACTTGAGTCTGCACAAACAAAAACCTGTAACAATATGTTATACCATTATTAACAAATGAAGTCTGCAAGATAGGACATAATCAAATCGGCTTTCACACACAATTGAAAAAAGAAGAATGAAGACCCACTTTTCGCACACAGAAAGTTGATTGGTGGCTATCAAGTCAACGATTTAGGACAGTAATGACAACATTAGTTGAATTATTTTTTGCATGACAGCTGAAATGACAGTAAAAGTAAAGTATCGGAACAATAAAAGAAATCCAGTGGATGAAAACCGCTTGAAAAGCCGATTTTCAAAGAAAAGCAAGGAAAAGGCGGTTTTTTTTTAAAAAAAAAAGATTGTATTGCTAAAATGTTTACAGTTGTGCTGTGATTTTGATTTGAAAAAGAACTTAAGAAGACGACAGGAGCATAAGCGATCAATATGGATGAAAACATATTAAATCAAAAAACAAATTTCGATATATTAACAGAGTTGAACTCAAACCAAATCATTCAGGTTAAAATTTTTACAAGTATCTTGATGGCGATTTCCGACAAATTATTGTAAGTGGTAGAACCGGAAATCACTATGTAATCACTGATGTATCTCTTCTTTCAGAGTAACTGAACGACTGATATCGTCGGCGTTTCCTCGGGTATTAAATAATTAAAGTTCTATAGGACTACGTTAAGGTTAGCTATACATTCCTTGCTAGCATCATTTATTCAATCATATTTATTAAAATCTTTGTTTAATGAATTTGGCATCTGTCATCGGCAAGAATTTCAATTTCTATTCCTATGTTCGTATTTGCGATGATTATATTAGGTTTTGCTGCGGAACAGCTGTGAACAGCTGCCACTACAACAGAATTTTAGCCTGACTTGCTGCCCTCGAGTGACAAGAAAGTGTCAGCTAGTCACCGGTATCGTGCGCCCTTTAAGGGGCAGGTCAAGCTCTAGCTGCGTCACGCATCTAACAAGCACTGACACAACATAATAACAACTATGGAAAGATGGGTTAGGGAGCCCTCCAATTCATGACTCTACTGAACCTAAATGCTCGTGGCTTAACAATCCATCGTTGGTTTATTCAACAGACCGGATAAAAAATGAAAAACCAAAAGTGCAATAAAAAAAATCAAAACTCTCCCAAATATAGTATGATCAAATTTACGAACAACATGCGTGTTGAACTGTAAGAAACGCTGCTTCGCAGAATTATTCAACATTAGCAAACAGGAAATTCTTCCGCTGCTCCGAATGGCGTTTCACGTATCAACTCCCGATGATTTCGTTTCCTTAGTTGTTATTAAGCTGCTAAATAATCGCGTTTAATGTTAAATGATCGCGTTTTAAAATGTTCCCAGTTATTCGTTCGAATCATTAACATTAATAATGGGATCTCACTGAAGCACTGTTTAATTGTTTAAGCACATGTGCACATTTACGGCACCAAAGCTAGGCAATGTTTTACATCAAAATAACAATGTGTCGCATTCGAAAAACAAACTATTCAAAGAATCATCAGTAAATTATTCACCAATTTCCCATGGCTCCCAATTGAAAACTGTCCAACTCCAGTAAAAACTATTTGAAACGAAAAATCCGACCACAGAGTTATGACACATTTTTTGGTCTTCCTCCGCAGGTGACCAATTCTCTTCTGACACATGCGTTGGGTGCCAGCACCCAACGCATTTTCTTGTTTCACTGGCCTGATAACGCCGATGATGCAAGTATTCCTAAGTTTTTTTCGATTTATTAGAGCGATAAATTGGTTTGAAACGAAAAACGATGTTAGAGAAATAAGGATAAAAAAATCTTAAATAGAATTAAATTAAATTAAAGTTTCCACGCGGTATTAAATTTTTCAAATGCCAAATTCATACCCTATTTCAGCACAATAGTAAGTGGTTGAAAGCGAAATACATTTAGCGCTTCAATTTTACGCAGATTTTCAAAATTTTGAAGATTGTAAATGTACTTAGCTTGGGTGGAATGTCAGATGTCTGAGATCAATCGCTGCAAGTATCGTTGCTATGAGTTTCATGGTTTTTCCTGCCTACTTTTTGACGTTACATGGAGGACTGATATCAATTTCAATGTATGATATATGATTGACGATATGGCTGCTCACAATTTCAATCACTGGCCCGAAACGATGCTCGTTTAAGCCGCCTAGCTATTGTTCTTTGAGTCCTGCAAAAACAAGCTTTAGTTTTTTATTGTTTAGAAAACCAAGATAATTTTGGAATGCCCCTTTAAAAGCATTTTATTTGAGATGGTTACAAATATGGTGCATTGATATTAGCTGCAAATTAATATCGCAGGTGAAATTAAAACTTGCACTCATTAACCAGGACTATGAGCCAGAAGTTTGAGAAAATTAAAAAACAATATTCATTAGGCATAAAACTTCAATGAAGAAATCAAATTCATCCAATCAACAATTATTTTCTTCCCATCAGAGCGAACTCGAAAAATTCGCGCAAAGCAGAGAATACACATTCAAAACACACAAATAGTCTCAGATCTCCATAAATTATTTCTAAAGTAAAGTTTACGAAAAGTTAGCCGTACTCTAACTTTTCATTTCCATTTCCACCATTTAAATTGTAATTAAATTAAAATCATATCAAATTAAAAATACATACTGTTTGAAGAAATAAAACGCTGTATACAGTTTTAATGATCCGAATGAAGTGTGCCGTGGCAACAGTTGCAATATAAAAGCACAAGTCTAAGTAGTAACACGAGTTTCGTGTTTCTGGGAAGTTTAGCGTTAAATGAATGTTGCAGGATATAAAGTGGAAAAGTTATGTACAAATAGAAATGTGTGTAATAGTGAAAACTGATGCAATAATAACATTAAACTCTTATGGCTGCTGATTGAGGTTAATTTCATTGTATTGAAAATTCAATTGTTCGGAAAATGTCAAATCTAAGTTTTATGAATCAATAAACTAGCACCATAATAATATTTTTAAGCCAAAAAGTGTCTGAATCCAGGTAGCATCAGAAAATCTGTTGAATCGTTTTATCACTAATGAGACAGCCTCCATTAAAACTTCAATTCAATTGTCAGCAACAAGTAGTATTTTAAAATTATCCCAGGTCATTTAATGGTCGCGATGTAATACAATAATACATCTCGCAAGTTTCGCGAACATAAATTACACGCTGTTCATCCATTGTACTTCATAAAATCTACGATTACTGCCCCGGGCCCGTGTAAGCTGACTTCAATGGAAGACAAATCAGTCTTTATTGTCCTCTGTTGCGCTTCGTTGGTTCATTGATTCTGTATTCCGCGTTCAATCTTTGCATCGACGCAAGCAAGTCAGTCCCAAATGCCTAATTGTTTATGGCTTTGTCCATTAATCTAATTCAATCAGCTTGCTTGAGATAAGGTGCTAATAAATTTGTTTCACTAATTCAATTTTCAATGAAATTTATGGCATACAACTGCCCCGATTAGTTGATATTAAATGCATGGCATATGAATGACGTCAGACGAAGGCTAATTGTGTTTGATAGCCCTAGAGGACTTGAACATGGTTCAAGCTTTCCGTGATAAAAGATTGGCTCGATATTGGCTGCTCTATGCATAAGAGTCATGTTTCTACAAGAACAGGCCCCAAAATAACTTTGACATTTAACCTTATTTCATGAAAATAATGGACAATTGTTTAAACACAGTTTTTCACATTAACACATTTAAAACCAGTAAATAAAATTGAACATCTGTGAGCTGTAAATATTAGGGTCTCAATTGACTATTCATGGCCATCTGTTTCCTCGGCCAAACTAACAAAAAAAAAAAATTATGGGACATCATGATTTCCCCACGGAATGTGACGGAAAATTACTATCAAGCAACACATTAAATACGCAAAATATGCATAATGTGTCCATTACCACTGTGTATTAAGCTTATATAAAAGCATCATTATTTCCACAACGCTGCACAGTTTGAATATCAAATAATGATATTTTCTGCTAAGCCATTGTACAATCTCTACCGTGTACACCACGGCAAAGATGTCCCTGTCATCGCTGCAAAGTATTAAAAGTCTGTACCATGCTTGACTTGATTCTTTCTCAGTTCGAATGCCTGTTTGGTTGCTAGGATCCGTTGCTCGCTTGTTTTGTCTACTTACTGCCTATGTCTTTTAACATTCATTGGCTTTGATGAGGAAACTTTTGTCAGTTTCTATTTCAAGGTTAAACTCCTGTTAATGAATTCGGGAACGTTCTGCCGCAGATTATGAATACATAAATGTTTGGTGTTACAGAAAATGGCGTTGTTGAACAGAAGTCTGTCGAAAATACTCTTTTGTGATTGTGTTTATTTTTGAGGGATTAGTTCCTAAACAATTTGATACATATACATAGGAAGTGAACGCTTTCAAGGTAATATTTCATTATTAGCAATTAGGATTCAAAATTAATGCCAAGCCGTAGCGAAGCAGTGCTGATACTTATCATGGTTTTGGTGGTTACAGATTTTATTTTGATGTTTTGCAGTTTTGCTATTTTTTAAAGATTTTAATAACGGTGTTAAAAACTATTAAAGTCAAAAAAACTCAAAAGCGGAACTCATATCGAGCCTTGGTGTCTACAGTACAAAATTGCGTCAAATGCAAGGGTGCCAGTCCACTATACAATTGCACGTATTTTCCCAAGATGTCTGCTGCAGACCGTTTAAAAATAGTCAAGACCAGCGGTCTTTACATGAATTGCCTTAAACCGGAGCATTTAGCGGCAACATACTTGTCAAGAGGATGTACTAAAATGTTATTGCATATAAATGAGTGTCATGCACCCACGAAACAAGGAAACTCGGTACTACCAGAATCAATAGCCACCAGCTCTAATTGCAGCTAGAAACAAGGGTCGGGAGTTTCCCCAGTGAAAATTGTTAAACTTTTGACAGTCATATATGAGAAACTATCAGCACCATATCTGGCTATACGCTGTATTGAAAAAAGTATTGAAAAAGGCATATTCATATTCATATTCAATGGGAGGAAATATTCTCAGCAAAAATGCCTATTTGGACAATTCACTAGCTTGTGCAAGGCAAAAGAGCACCAAAGGCAAGCTATTAAGCTGCTTTTTGATGCAGGGTTTACCATAACTTACAAAAATGGGGACATTCCACTGGAAGACAAAGAGAAAGAGCTGATATTATCGGGCGATGATGAAACAATTAAGATTCTTGGGTTGACCTAGCTACCAAAAGATGACAAATTTTGTGTTAAGGCCCAAGACTATCCACCGAAGAAATTCACCCGACTAACAATAGCATCTGGCTAACCCAGGCTTTTTGATCCTTTGGGCTTTTTCGGTCCAATTAAAGTCAAAATCATAGTGCAGGATCTAATAAGATAAGAGGCTGATTGAGATGATTCAGTGCCAAGTGGCATACTAGACTGATGGCTACAGTTCCGCAAAGACTTACAATCAATAGATAGCATTCAGATTCCAAGGCCCATATTTGGTGAAAAATACGAGTAGAAGCTCAGTAACACGTTTTCGCAGATGTATCTAAGACCACATATGGAGCGGTAATATACGTGCGATACCGGGACTCGGCAGGGATGTTAATCATGCGCGTTTTGTATGTTAAGTCTCACATAGCACCTATCATCGCCCAGACGAGACGAAGACTTGAGCTTTGACTTGGTCCATCAAGTAATCGAAGAACTGAGCTTCACCAACGAGAAGACTGTCTGCTGAACCGATTCATAAACTGTTTTGCATTGAATTTATTCTGAATTCAGTACGGAAACCCATTTTGATTCTAAACCAAATTGAATCCCGACCACTTCTTGCACTGACGGTTCTATGGATCGAATTGAATAATTTCAGTACTTGTTCCAAAATTTTACTGTTTACTTATATCCTTGACAACATGATTTGTGTATAAAACATACTAACAGAGTATTTTAATTTCTTTAGCAAGTTGGCTTTGAAATTCAAATAGTTCAAATTTAAATATAGCATTTCAAATATGTTTGCTACGGTACCCTGCAACAACACAACAACTACTTCAGAATGGTTATCCTTAAAACTAATGGTTTTACCTGGTAAGACCTGCTTGCACTTATTCTGTGAATTTCAATTGAATCTGAATATCCGGTATTGAGTTCCTGTGAACAGAAACTTTGAATATACATATCTGGAAAAATATGTAATTTGGAGAAGGGCTACGAATCTTATGCGATGAGAAATTTTGAAAATTTTTATTTGGACAAAGCATAAGATTTATCAATCGTTGGAAGATTTTCCATGGTTGCATAGTTGCACGCATACTTACCAAAAACCGCACAAACGTATTTTTTATGTCCATCAATATGTCCTGCAAATTTCGTAAGAATTTGCTGACCCTTTAGAAGGTTACTGCAATTCGAAATTTCACGAATTTTCGTTGCTTTCTTTTTGGTACTTAGCGCACACACTGGGTTAAAAAAAATGATAAATTATTATAATCAAGCTAAAAACATGACCAACTTTCATATTCTGCGCTTATTTTTTCCAAATATTTTGTTTCAAAAGAGATGTTGGGTGGCCTAGAAACACTACATTTCTAGTCATCGCCAAAGGGTTAAATTCAAAGTAATCATTGTCTTTTCAATTTCATTTAAAAATCTAATTTTATTCGAAAATCATTAAAAATGGCCCATATCTGAGTACCTTAGCGTATTTAAAACTTTTTTCTCGTCCTTTTAATGATGGTTTTTTGATGAGAACTATATCAAACCATCTAACTCAAAGAATATCTCAAAAACTTCATCCGATTTCATAACGAAATACAAACCATCTACAATGCCGTAAATCACTGTTAAATATCCGTTTACATTTTAGCGTCGAATAATAACGTTTATAATGATACACAGTACTAATCTCAGTGAAAACGTTCATTCACCATTTTACGCGATTTTAATTCTATTGTTTCAGACAGGCTTTTCCACTTCATAGAACTCACCAGTTGAGACAAGTCGATCTCTTTCTATCCCACTATCTAGGCAGAAGGAAATCATGCCGTCATCAAAACATGACTCTAATATTAACCCCAAAAAGGAGTGGTTTTATGCTGTGCGGCGTACCCGAGGGCTTCTCAATTAACAAAAGTTCCGCCATCATCTTTTATAGCTGCGCCGTAATAAACCTTGAGCACAACAAGAGCCCATCATCATCGTCATCGCAACTTTGTTTTCAACTTGTCTTCTTCCTCTGGTGTAATCACGAACTTACCGAATAAAAAACCGACTACGAGAAAGAGCCCTAGACGAATCCTTTGAATCCCATCCCAATACGGCTAAGCGTACAACGCTTCTCTCTTCACAAATACTCGTTTTCGTTCATTTACGCCAGCTTCTCCGGCCGCCCAAGCTCAGCCGGCTCATAGCTGGGCGCGAGTTCATTTTGAGTAATTACTCCTTTCGATTATGATGCTGAGAAGCAAGCTCTTTTGAAAGATCTAAACCCCCAGAATCGTATTTCATAAAATCCTCACGATTAGTCTATATTTAATTCAACCGAAATCCACGGGGAGTGAAGCAATCATCGTCAGAGAGCTATCATTGTTGTCGCTGTCATCAGCCGGGGAAAAACCGGCAGTGTACCACAGAAAGTACCGCTGTCTACCCGTAGGCAAAACAAACGGCAGACAATACCTGAACCAGGTGCAAATAGATGAGATAGTCGTCGAGTATAATTTCCGTGCTGGCAAAATAATTATTGAAACACCTCTTTCAGTTTGTTTAGCATGGTTGTTTAGCATCTGGCTGGTTCGTTGACACTATTCGAGAACGGATGGATTATGTTAAATATCTTTGTTATAAAAAAAATTTGAGGTATCTTCACAGTAAAACTTTAAAATTGTGCCTAATGAATTGATGCATTGACAGCATTACTAGTCATGAATTATTTCAATGACGTCATTTCGGACTGAAGAAATGATTGACTTGAATTTCACTGGCAATGACACTGTATCAATCACTGACACTGTATCAACCACGTGGCAATGACATCACTCAAGCAAGTAAATATGTTTGTGTATTGCGCAAAAGAAAACAACAAAATTCATTTGTCTACTTGAAGAAAATCAGATTCTTTCCTGAGAATCAATCGGTACAATGCTTATTCGTTATTTAATATTGATTTGGTTCCGTAAAATACATTTTGACATCGATCTTATTTTCACTGATTTTCGAAGAAAATTCGAATTTAAACAACCACTCTGCCTAAAAGCTCATATTTTTACATACATATTTAGCAAATCTAGGACCACTGAGTTTAATGTGAATGGAGTTACTTCTTCTATAAGAAATTTTTCCTTGCAAAATACCACCGTCTTTCAGCCCTTGTAAGAAGTATACTAATACTTTAGGCGTGCGGAGCAAAAACCCCTGCATTTAGACATGCGATTTTGACATTCATGGTGGGAATTTTCTGAAAAAGATGCTCAGAAGAGCGTGCTTTTTTGTTTATTTCTTTTCGTTAATTTACGCTATTTTTCATGCAGAAGACAACGGCACTCTAGTTACATACTGAATGTTTGATTTAAAGGTATTAAGTTTGGTTTTTACCTACATATGTCTAAGCTGGCATATGACATTTTATTTTTAGTAAGTGTACTTACTGTCATTTTCAAAAACTTGGCTTTAAATTTGTTTCTCGATTCGGGCGAGCATACTGCACCTCCTGTACTTTACTGGACGTATGCTCTTTCCACTATTTACGAACGGCAACAGGTTTGGCTTTCTCGCGACTCGGAGACTGAACTAACAATTAAATCTTATAATGTTTCAGCTGCTCAAATATTTTGTCCGGGCTATTCATTTTAATAAACGTATATTTTCGTGGTTTGAAATCATTATATTGTTGACTTTTTCAATGATAATTTCCAAGATAATGAAGATTCCCTTCTTTATAAGTTGTAGGTGTTTCTCGGTGTTATCTAATTACTCAGCTGTTTTCTAGGTTGATCTGCTTATCTGCTCTTTGTATTCGTCTTCGTTTATTGACACAGCCACATGTCAATTCCTTTTGCTTTTGCTTCGGGCTTGAGCAATCCTTTGATCCAGCTTAGCTTTTTTTCTTTTATCACTTGACTCCACTGCAATATATCCGAGAGAACTGTCCTTGTACGCACGGCTATCCTCAGCTTTTCTTTGGATGAAGTTTCCCATATAAGGCAGAAACACATTGAACGCAAAATTTCGAATCTGGCGGCGAAATTCAATGCAGACTTTCGCTTCCGAATATGGTGAACCACATTGGCAGCTAAAACTAATCATGAAAAATAGAAAACCCCATGCTTTATTGATATCCAATACATTCAGCCAGTTTCTCGTTGTGAAGGCGGTCAAAAGCAAGACATAAAAACACTGTCACTCAAGCGCTTAACGAGATATCTAGTTATTTTGGCTTACTCAAATGCATCATATCAGATCGAACTCCGAGTCCTTTTCTTCCCAACCTGTCCGAGTCCTTTTGCTTAGACAAAAATATTAACCATATGAAAACGATAATTCATACTCCCAGGGCTAATTGCCGAGTAGATAGGGTGAAATAGAGTGAATCTACTGAAGCTCCAAGGACTACGATCTTTATTTGAGGTACTTGCAATGGACGGTTAACTTCCAGAAGTTAATCCGCATCCGGGTTCAATCCAAATGAGCCGTTAAATGAGCTTTAATTTAATCGACGTCATTACAAACAGAAAAAAAGCTATTTTACACAACGACATCTTCTATAATGTCACGAAAAATCGCGTGACCAGAAGCGTCAGCAAGCTGCCAAAACATTCAACGTGAGCATAACACGTTTTTATTGAAAACACATAGCTCTAACTACATATAAAGGAGACTTAGTTGTCATCGGAACTGAATCTCCAACTTCGGGCGAGCCAGGATACCATGATCCATATGTTGTTTTTTTTTTGTTTGCTGTAACGCGGACCTCTGAAGCGGAATGACTGATATTTTGTTTTGTTGTGTGACGCTTAGTTTAACTAAAGTTTGGAATCGACAAAGTTATTTTATTTTGGACAATCTGTTTTCCTCTTGTCATTCATACTTGAGAATTGCTATAAACTTTCTTCAACATCTTCCCGTAAACTTTAAAATTGGTAATACACACATGGTGACTTTTTAGCCCATCCAGTGTTAAGATCATGTTGCGTGGTATATTTTTATGTATATGCAAGTCAATAACAAAATAAGAACCCTCTCTTGTCCGCTCACGAATCATAGCAATAATTACTTCCTTAGGGCAAATCATGTGACCACCACTCGTATAGTCCCAGCAAACACAAGACTATTTCCATATTGCTTCAAAAATTGTTCGCAAACCCGTGAATGATTTTGATGCTAAAGATAGTATTCTACTTCCTTTTACAAAAAGTGGGCAGCCTACACAGGAGTTTGGCAGTACTTTATGTTCAGTGTGAACTATAAAATATAAGCATACGTAAAAAGTACTGAAAGTACTGAATGCACGTTTGCTGGAGTTTTATGTCTTTGACTTGACGGGACGCTCGGAATATCAGATTTACATGAACACGAAAAATTTAACCTTGAAGGATACACTTTAACACTTGACCTGAACAAAAATGCGCCGATAACTTCATCGGACCTTAAAAATCATGACATAATTTTGCATTTATAGAGCGCTAGTTTTACTTGGATTTTACTAGTTTTTTTTTCTTTTTTCTAACATTTATTACTGATTTTTTCCTGAAGTTCCAATGACATTATCTTTCTCTGTGAGTTTACTCCCTACTTAGAGCAGATTCAGTGTAACTTTTGGCAAAAAATACTATTGAAGAAGAAAGTATTATTGAAATGAGTCCGGTGTGTCGCACCTTGTTCAATTGGTTGATGTCTTCAAAGAGTTCATAATTTGCGTGAGCGAATAGCACCCACGAGCTAACCTGGACAATTATGACCCCAGTCAGATTTCAATCTCCGTAATAGAGCGCATATTTTTCCTCTAATGATGTGAAAGCTTTTAAAATTCAATTTTCCACAAATGCAACGTAACTTAACAAGGTCATTATGAAATCAATATATGTACATATCTTGATAACAACGATACACAACAATGTTCTTAGTTATAAAGTCAAATAGCTCAGTAAAACAGTCAGTCAGTAGGAAATATTCGATTAATTGATGTGCTGTAACATAAACACCAGATCCGAATGAATGGAACTAAATATAATTTGTTAATAAAGTTATTTATAGAGATCCATATTAGGACGCACATTTCTTGTTGCGAAATTTTGTCACTATGTAAAAGCTTCGCGCTAGGAGCTGCGTTGAATTGATGTTATAGGATTCGTTATATGTTTCAAATTTATTTCTTGTGAAATATTAATTTTAATTAGTTACTTGAAAGATTATTGCTACCTTCAAAAAAAAAAATTTTCAGAAAAATTCATTTTCTGATATGCGCAAGTCGCAAACTTGTCATAAGTTTTGAATAAATGAATCAAACTACCAAGAAAAGTTTAAAATCAACCCAAAAATTCCAAATTTACTTGAATCATTTCTAATCCATTTTCGATCGTTGTAATTAAGATTGGCGCACGTAATTGAAAACTCATTACCAGCAACAACATATTTCAAAATTTTCAAATTCATACCGTACGAATATTCTACTCGCATCCCTCCCCCTATTCTAATCAACTCCAATAACTGATAAAAACGCTGTGCGGCAATGAGCACAGTTCTCAAACAGCTTAATAATTCATACAATTATCGACCATTCGAACTGCTTGACTTTCGGTGCTGTTCCCTTCAAAATTCCTCTAAATTCTCTCCGTTATACATCAATAATACTCGACGAATTCTCGAAGAATTTTCAAAAGTCAAATCACGTTTTGTTCCGTATTGATGAATATTTTGCTGCTTTTAATTAAAATTCTTCCCGAACTTCCATTAAGGAGTAACTGTGCGAATAATGAATGCTACGGGTTGACATTTATATTTTACATAATAAATTTTCAAAGTTAGAGGCTAAAGTTTTTCGGTCGCTATCCGGCAAACAGCTAATGGTTTCCGTGTAGTGGCAGCGCAGCGGTCTTGGCTTCAATCAAAAATACCAATACGGAGACTCCGAGCTTAAAGAGTTCGTATCGCATTAAATCTCGACGATAATGGTGGATTGAGCTGATTTGCAAGCGGCATGGCTTAATACAGTGCCAGCTATGGCCACCGTGGCTGACATAAATTTGCCAATAAGTATATCGTGAAAGGACAAAACAAATGGAATGGATGGCATAAAAGAGTTTCTCGCTTAACTTTCCATCTCATTTTATAGTTCATGAAATACAGGTAATGTAGCGAAAGCAGTCAGAGCTTTACAGTTAAGTCCGATCCCTGCACATTTTACGAAGGAATCACGTCCAAGAGAAGGCTGTGATTTATTTTCTTCGAATGGACTCCAATTCTTTCATTTTTCGGTAGTACTTACGGGACACTGGTCTATGGGCCGGGCCGATGATAAATATTCTGAAAGCGACCATTATGACCCCGATAACTTCTAAATCTCTTGAAATCTTTTCACATAATTTGGTGGTTAGCCCGTGCAGAGAAGAACATCGCAAGCGTTTTAGGGTCGGTACTCGATATTTATCGTTGGCAATGCATGGCAAAAGATTTCCTGAGGTAGCAGACGTAGGATGAAAGGTTCAGTACATAAATTTTCGGTGATCAGATGTAATTAAGCCGTCATACGATTATGTCTTGTGAATTTCAACTTAACCATGGCTCCCTTGTCTTTTTTATGATTTCTTATCAGATGTTAATTTACTGCTTCATTATTTAAGCGAATTTTGCATAGGAATTATTGATTACTTGTGAAACATTTATTGTGTCATGTTTTGTCTGGATTGAACCAATTTTATATTTGTTTATTCACCAAACAAGGTAGAAAATTAGATATACAATACCATACTAAATTGAAAACTAATGTATATAAATAATATGAAATATGAAGATTGATCCAAAAATAGTGATAATCGCCTATTTCCAGATCACATAAAATTAAAAAATTAAATTTTACTACCCAAATACCCACTAAGTCAGCACAAAAAAAAACATATAAGTAGGCTACGATTCCAGGGAGCACATACATTTCAATGCGAATAGTCAAAAAGAGAAAATCAAAATGGAAAAAGCGAATTTAGAGTTGTCATTAAGTACCTGTGTTTGAACAAAAACATCTACTAAAGACGTAGACAGCGAGGCGGTGGAAACACTAGGGGACTCTGCTCCTCCATATTATGTTTAAGCTGGGAAGAACATCCACTGAAGATGAATACCGTGAAGAACGTCCATCCACACCCCTCACTAAAGAAGATGTCGAGTTGGCAGATCGAAGAGTGACCATCAGGCGTGAAGCTGTGGTCATAATGATCTCGTATGGCCGTGCTCAAAGAATCGTTGCCAACGAATTACATATGAAGAAGGTCTATCCATTTTAGTTATGGGGCCAAGTTTACATTCGCTGATTTTAGAAAAGTATTAAGTATTATCACCTTTTCTTTTACTCATCATGGTCCGGTTACAACTATCCTCTCCCACCTGCATCAACATAAATTATTCACACTGGAATATAAATATCCTAAATTAAAACTCTAATGCACATAATTTGACATGCAATCACATTAAACTGAATTTATGCCATATATTTTCTGTACGGCTGCGGCTCGGTCCCTATTCGCTAAACTCTTTCAGTGCAATACAGATGCCATTATCCTGTTTTTACGGCAGTTCCTTACAAGCACGTACTTCAGGTGTAAAACATGTTCCCTGTGCGACACCTAACAGTAAGCTGTTTGGCGCGAGCGAACAAAGCACCGCGCCATAAACTCAAAAATGCTAAGGGTTCTTGTCGAATGGAACAGGAAACAGTATCTGGTCGGTGGGAAATTTTCAAATAATGTGTAATGGAAACGTAAAACCCCGGAAAGCCGAACCTTATATATCCTTTTTGCAGCCGAGGATCGTATACGTGACGACATTAAATGCTGTATGATATGTGCAAATATTCTCGTGAGTGTGATTTATCGTGAGTGTGATGTATCAGACGCTTACGGCAATGAGCATCCATACAAAGCTGCCTGTCTGCTTGCCTGCTCATATTGCACGGCACAAAAAATGCTATGATGCCAGAAGTGTCATACAGCGAGCAGCAATTCGATTCATCCCTATTCACTGGTGATTTTCAGCAAAATTGAAAACTTTCAACAATACCGAATATCAACGACTAAAGCACGTTGAGTGTTCTTTTAAATCTACTGTGAAAATCAAACATGATTTGGATGTAAGTTGCAGGAAGCGACTAGAGTGTTGTGAAAATAATGGCTTTAGGGTGCCATTTAGCAAGATGGGGCTGGTTACATATATCAGATTAAAGTTTTCTGTATAGACACTTAAAGGCTTTGAGCTAAAGATCTAATAATTCGTTCTCTGACAGTCTTAATTATCCAAGCCGTAAAATTGACTATCACCAGTTTAAGGCTAAAAAACAAAAAGAAACAAGAGATGCTGCCCACAAGTTTTGAAACCATAGACAAAAAAAGAATTCGGACCAAAATCCTAGAAACCTCCTCATGCCTGTCACATTCGAAACAAAATCCACAGATCACGCTGGTGTGAAAGTGAAACAGATTTGCTATATTTTAAAGAAAAGCAACCAGATCCGATCAATTGTTCGTTGTTGCACTAAGAGATGCTAAAATTTAATTAATAAACACTTTACAATCGAAACAAGCAGCATTTCTTTGAACTTCTAAAGTATTGAAAATTTTCTTGTGATAGCTCTGAAAGTTTTTCTATAGTTCAAAAGCGAAATTGAATAGAAAATATTTTGATTTTTCAATAGGCGTACCGGCTTACTCACTCAGCCACACTGTTTTGCTGAAGTGAGTTGACTACGGCTAACTTGTTAGATGTTATTTAAAAGATGTTATTTAAAAACAGCAACTGGTATTTCTATCAGTTTCAAAAAGCAGCTTAATACATGTGTATGATACGTTTTCACTCGCTTTGATTCCTATACTATTCAGCTATTAACAGCGCAAAAGTCTGTAGATCTACATCTAATATGTATGTATTGCCTTGTTAGCTTATGTGCAAAAAACATGCATACAGACGACAAAACTAGCACGAACAATACCATAAAAACCTTAATGCTTGCTGTTATTGCGATTTGTCGCTGTTCACTAGTATCTGTTGGCTGCTATTACTTTATCTAAGTAGCATTTGAAACAAATAGCAGGTTAATATATTCACGCATAGATGGGTGGTATTGCTATTTGCAAAAATCAGTTGAAAATAGCAGTCTTCTATTTAGCAGCCCGTCGCTCCAGCTGGTGATGAATGTTACATTTTGCAGAAACATATTTGACGTTCATTGACAGAAAATCGATAGAAAACCGTTATCACCTCTAGGTTGTTTGATCGGAAAGCCTATTTACTTACCAAACAAAATCTTTAAATGCGAAGAATTTTTCGTTTACCTCGGATTTGTGTCGAAGAAAATAGACTACCAATTTGTGACCAAAATAGGTAGGTAGGCTAAAGTGGCTACCGATTGACAGAGGCCTACCGACAGACGCACGTAGGCACAAAAAAATGCCCGCTGTGATGCCATAGTGATTTTTTCTCCCTTGTCACTAAAGTCAGGAAACCATCTAATTATTTTGATCTATTACTATCCTCTTTGAATTGACCAGCGATAGTTCGGTAAAATTGGAGACGAAGAGCAGTCTCTCTGTCGCCACCCTCCTCCTAGCCAAAGCTGGGCACCGTCTTATGATATGGAGGACGAGCGACAGCTCTGACAGAAGCTGTTGAACCCTCCGCCCAGCCGTCGCACATGCCATCCTATGCAGCAACGCCGTTGCGTTGCACCTAATAGCTACCTGGTACAATGCGCGTCCATGGATACCCCGGACTGTCTTGGAATCGCACAAGATGATTCATCGGCCCAGGACTTCCGAGCGCCCTCCAGATATTTTTATCTTGTAGCCAATGTGACCGACGTCATCAGTGTTCCTCTTGATAAGGGGCATGAGACCTGTGGGAACAAGGTATCGATCCTCGCTAGTTCGTCGGTCTCACAGCTACCCTGAAAAATCAATGGTAATGAGCAAAAAAAAATTGAATAAAAGGAAAAAGATAAATTTAATTTTGAAAAAATGCATTTTGTAAAATGCGAAGCTCAAAAGGATAGAGCCGAACTGTTTCCCATTATGATATTGTAGCATGCGATGGAGAAGAGAATAAAATTATAGCTATGTAAGAGTAAAAATAATATTGAAAGTAGCCCGATATCTAGAGTGAGGATCATGTTCGCGTAAAATTTTCGAGATACAGATTTTAGATAAAAGATGTCCATTACACACTTTGGACAACAAATATACATCAAGGTATAATCTGCGGATAATAAAGGAAGCAAGTTTTAGGAATATAACACGACCTTCGAACGGAAAATAAGGGACATGAAACTTGTATAACAAACAACGAGTAAATATACGTTGAACAGATTCATTGGCATCTTATAATTAAATGAAACGAGAATACCATACTTAAGAGCTGTATTCAATGATGCAAGAAACTAGGGAAGTTAATAAATGAACACGCGTAGAGATATTTAAAGAGTGACACCAGCAGCACAGAACAAAGCCAGCAAATTTAAACACCGTTGCAGCAATGTAACGTACATGGAGATGAAATTTCAATTTGGGATCCCAAGATCTACATGGAGTAAAATATTACAAAACAGAAAATAGTTGAAAGACATTAGATTAAATTTATTTGAGAAAGATATAGCAAGACAATTGGAAACAACGTTTTTTGTACGCCACGTATTTAGGGCCTATAGATCAGATTGTATCATTGTAGGAGAATATACCTCTATGTAAGGAATTGGATGAAAACTTTTATAGAAAGTCATGAAAGAAAAAATTGATCAGCAGACAGCCGATAGTAATAGATATAATAGATAGCAGATAGTAATAGATCAGATTGTATCATTAAGGGAGAATATACATCTATGTAAGGAATTGGATGAAAACATTGATAGAAAGTCATAAGAGAAAAAAGTAAACAGCAGAGAGCCGAGTATGGAACTTTGCGGATCACCACAAAAAGGATGAAAGAGTAGGAAGAAAAACCATTTAGAACAACTTTGCATATTGGATGAAAGAGTAGGAAGAACAACCGTTTAGAAAAACTTTGCATATTTGACTAATCCGGACAAAACAGTGCCGGATATGTCGAATAAACGTTTTTCAAGAAGAATGAATAGATTAACCTTTTCAAAAGCTTTCGAAAAATAAATGTTACGTACATCGACTTGTTGTCATCTTCAAGAGGAGAAAATACAAAATTATCCTTTGTTGCTGTACAAATGTAGCTGCTCTTCTGAAATTACTGCAGTGTAAAACTTTGCAAAAATTGGACTATACTGCGAGTGTAGGTTTAGCTTTTCACAAATAGAGAAAATTTATCAAGCCGCTTAAAACAGTTTGTTCCGATTAAACCTTTAAATCAGCAGGTCCAATAGCTTATTGTGGGTAAGTATATTCTCGCAATCTTCTTTCACGTGCCATAATCGTCTCGTTTCTTCAGGCTGTCAATCTACTTATTATTCGCCAATCAATTGAACAAATGCACCAGACATGAATTTTTTATTCTATCGTTAAAAAGAATAATAATCAAGGGTACTGAGGCCCATAATAAAAAAATAGAGCTATTCGATTCTGCGTATTCTGGAGTAAAATCCTTTTTCCTGAGGTTGTAGTGTGAGTGTAATCCTTTTTCCTGAGGTTGTAGTGAGTTAACAAACAACAACTCGACTTCTGTTGCATTCGCGGAGCACCTTTGCATAAAGCATACTGTATAATCAACTTTCCTTTTTGTGGCACTTTCACTACAAGAGCATACAATCGTAGCGTATTGAACTGTACAGAAAACTCGCAGCTGCTTCAATCATGCATTTTCCCGTAGTTAATATTCTTTCGACATAAATGATCCGCATTGGTTCTCTACGGCATAACGATAATCATTTGCATGAAAATTGCAATCAGAGAGCGCGCTCTGCAATAAGAACGGTACAATCATCTTGTTCATTTATATATGTACGTTTATACGTTTCCGCAATATCTGCGGGCTATAACGGGTAGAGAAACAAGTCGTTTTTTACCTGTCTGCTGGAGCAATAAGTACTAGGTTCGCGTATTGATTACAAAGCTTTAGTTTGAGTATAGCTGAGAACTGGAAAATTTTTCAGTTTAATGGCATGCTGAATCATCAGCAATTTCATACATTCCCAAGCTATTATTTTGCTGATTTTGCTTTTAGCTTCGATGGAATAATGAAAAATAAGTGTATTGAAGAATTTTTCTAAAACTGGAAGAATTTTCATTTATAAATATATTTCCCTGATAGCTATAAATCATGTTTTATATGCTTTAATCAGATGAATTTTTTCCCAGCTTTTTCTTAATTTTATTAACTTGTTGCAGCCCGTTTTAGCGTGGTTTCTTAGCGATAGTTTTTTTTAGCTTATGACGAAAAGGACACAAAATCAACAAAACTCATTTTTTATTTTGATCTACATGTGATCAAGAATATTCAGTAGAAATCTGAAAGAATGCAAAATTAAACAAACAAAACAAAATTTGCCTTGCTGCTTCAAACTTGCTACTAAATGTTACAAATTGCCGGTAGCCTTTACAACTACATGATTGCGAATAGAGATTAGTTTTCCATCACTCGTGCAGTTTACAGCTTCTTTCAGGTGGTATTGTATTTTTTTTTTCATTTCACTCTTCCATTTCATATCGACGTGCAACCGAAATACATATGTATATCAAAGAACTTCGACGACTCTAAATGATCAGTTCTCCCTTTGATGCCTAACTTAAGACTAGTTATGTTTCAAGTGCTCGTTTCGTCCCCCATCTATCACCATTCACTTTCTTTGCCCTTTCATCTGAAAACAGCATTGCATGCTAGGATAAATTTCAACTGTTTCCACATGGCACGACGTTCAAACCGAGTTTCACATGTACACAAACTTTAGCAATAAATTCTAGCGTTGAACATAAAACACTGGCCTGTAATTGAATTCGTGCTGCTATCAGATTCGTGATAAAGTAAAATAAAAGCAGAAGAGCACACATTCATCTCTATCCAGTTCTCCTTTTGCTTACTTAGATCCAGTGAAACCATCTTATCGCCGTTTTCTTAGCTCCGGCAGTGGTGTCATGAAGCTTTCTTAACAAGATGATGTTTTTTCTCCGTTCGTTGAATTTCGTGTGTCACTAACGCACGGTTCCTGCGAGAAAAATGACATCAAACCTATTTAAGCCATTTCAAGGATAATGTTTTCATATGGACACAATGTATCCGAGCGAGCGCCCAACGTGGGAATGGCATATTATTTGGGAGCCTGAGTTAAAACCATTGTCGAAAAATCAAGTGTCAGCGCTTGGAATTTATCGACTAAATCGAATTAGTTATAGACGGCCAGATGCCGTTTATCAGATTCCATAATTGGATTAGGATCGTTCAGGAGTCGGTTTTGTGCGTTTGTGTTTTTTTTTCCTTGCTCGTGTTTCTGGAGAGTATTTGTTGGAAAAAATATTTATGAATCAACAGTAATGCGTGAACAGGAGTTCTTTGATGGAGACAAATGGATCGCAGACAAGCTTAAGAGAGTGAATTAGGCTTAAATCATTCCATGAGTTTTCGGATGTTATATTGATTGTAATGAAAAAATATCTAAATCCTGAAACCAATTGACCTAATTTATAGTATATACAATTTCATTCTATTTTCGTTATTTGGTGGTGTTCATTTGCAGCGTGGCATGCAATGTTACATATTGAATTGGTCAAATCATTGTGTCTCTTAGAATTAAGGCATCATCCAGATTAGCTTGACATATTTTTTTTAGAATAACTTGACAGAGTACAACTTAACATTTAATGTCTTGTGTTTGGTGCCTTACATGAATATTGGGGTCAATATTGGTATTTTCACAGATAGCCAAGCGGATATTAAATCCCTTGCTAGTCCATGTACAGTGTCTCTGATTGTTACTGAATGCCGTGCATTTCTTAGGGAGATATGGCTTGGTACCTTGCTACCAGAGGTCTCCTACTCTTTCTCAATAGGATGGCTATTTACATCTTTGACCCTGTCGAATTTTCATCCTGACATCGCGCATACATACAACAAGCACTGCACACATAAAAAAACTCTAATTGAATCGTTGTAGTGAGTGAATTTAATATATTTTCCATAAAAATAATCTCTTGAATTTTTCATCATTGTGCTTTGTATAGTAGCTTTTTCGTCAACATTTTCAAAGACATTTAAAAGCACAGATCAACCTATCAAACCATATCATCAACATGGCTCCTTAAAGTTGCCCAATTTTACATTGGCATAAAGACAAATCACTCACAGTTGTCACCAGCGCAGAACGAACGCATGTTGGTACTCGGAATATACTACCTTGTTTTCATTGTATCGTGGATATATATATGTACATATATATAAATATATATATGTATATATATATATATATATATATATATATATATATATATATATATATATATATATATATATATATATATATATATATATATATATATATATATATATATATATATATATATATATACGTAAATGAATTTTTCGCCAATGTGATTTTAATACATAAGTAAAAAGCTATGTATATCGAATTGGAAGACATTGGCACAAAACTGAGCTTCTGAAATTCTTTCTTGTTTGTTGTACCATTGAAGATGACGATTCTTACATTTATTTCAATTATCTTAGGTTGTTTTCACCTGAATGATATAAGTACTTAGGCTGAGATTCTCCATATAGTCATAATAAATGTGAAAAGAATGGATTTAGCGATTTCCGGTCAATATTTTATGTTCCTTAATTTGGAGGAACTTTTCAAGAGCACTTTACTCGAAATGATTGGCACACAGTCTAAGCTCCCTAGAGTTATTAAAACGCAACTAAGATTTCTGCTTCAACAATCGAACTAATTCGCACCTGAATAGTTAGACTACAAATTTAAACAGACGTAACTACTTAGGGATTGAGAAGTACTTAGTACAATAGTACAATACGGTCTTGTTTGCAATAAAACCAATCTCCTTTTAAAACTACGATTAGCCTTTGTGATTAAATTTATAGCAATTATTCGAAATAATTAGCAGCGTAACACAGCTTAACGTGTTTTAGAGCTCATTTGAGCATTATGGATTGTAAATTATTCGTGGAAAAGACAAAATGCCACTTTCTTGTCCCTTAGCTACATATTACGGTACTTGAAATTGAAGCAGAAATTCGAAAATTCTAGAAATTTTATTTACTTGGTTCCTAATGTAGCGAAATCTACACACCACCACATCGGACACATTTTAGGCATAGAGGCAGAAGATGGTTATGGTGACAAAGCTGAATCAATTATCAAATTCTTATATACACATCCCCATTATGGGTTTTCTGTTCCAAATCCACTTAGCAAAAGCAGAAATATACCAAAGTACGATAATTCTAGAAGATCTTGTCTTTGCACACTGCCAGGTTCTACAGTTTGTTAACCCGGTAGTAAGCTGAAAGAGTGATCATGCAAGCAATGCGTGATTATTTCTCGAGCATCGAGGCTTCAATCTGTTCTAATGAACAAAAATCCTTTTGATTTTTCCTCAGTTCCCAATTCTATGCATCTTCCAACCTTGTGATAGAAATACCTTCTATTTCTATGTTTTCCACGAAAACGCTCTAACAATGGCAACATCTAAATAATTATATCACATTATTTTCCTATATTCGCGCATACTTTACAGTAAGTTGTCCCGAGAAAGTTCTGAACATCAAAATAAATGCAAAAACTTACAAACACCATCAACACCAACATAAGAAACGAACCAAAAACAGTAAAAAATGTTCCTCTTAGTTCCTGGCACGCCTTAAACCTTAGCAAACTGCTGGCACTAATTGCATACAATTACGGAATTTAATCGTTCTATGGAGCAAGAACTGAAAACTGAAAGCAAACCACCATCGTACTCGAAAATCTCCATTCTATTTCATTCGAAATCCAGACCTCCTTGGAGATTATCGAGAACAACCTTTCTTGCGAAACTGCAATTTTTCTTAAATTACATGCTTGGGATGGTAATCCTAGATGTAATTCATGCACCGTGTTAAGGGTTACGGTTGTACTGCTACTAATGCAACCAATGTGGCTCGGAGCTAAGCCATCGGAAACAAGTAATACCTTCGAACATAATAAGGAGGAATACCGAATTTGATGCCATTAATCCACTAAAAATGTGTTTCTGCTTGCCATGAACATAAAGAAGATTATCTTATGCAACCGCGAGTGCATGTCAATTCTTTACTTGCTCTCCTCCATTAATTTTATAGCTATTGTTAAATCTATCTTGTACAAGCTTCTTCTGACTTTCCCATAGACATAATGGGACTATCATCAATGCAGTGAAAGATTCGACATGTTAACATGATCAGAGCCTCATAGCGTATTAGACCAAGAGCCGGCTAATCGAGTATTTGAATTAGTTTCGGAAAGGGATTGAAAACGCTGATGTCGACGAGAAGCAATGACACTAAATACGTACGACTACAAGATCGTGACTTAGCAATACTCTGACATAAATAATAAAACTAAAAGACAGTAAGTAATGCTTAAACCAAAAGACAAATCAAGCTGTAAAGCCGCATCGTTTTATGTTGATATTAACCAGTAATTTCACCAAGATTGTGTTTCTGTTTTCCGTACACAACTTTTACTTGTTCAACACCCCTCACACTCTGACAATGATTCAATGTTCATTTTATTTCCTGAACGCGGATGGTTCACAATCCAAGAGCGCTTGTGTGGCCTTCGCGCTTCTGCTACTAGCTTTCATTGAGCGTTCCTGTCATCTTCTAAATTATTACACTTTTATGGTACACTCATAAAACTTTGTTTGTTTCTTTTGTGTGGCACGAGCAACTATTTTTCTGGCATTTAGATGTTTTGTGAATGGACAAAATTACATCGGATGCAGGCACTTCTATTCTGTGCAGAGATCGAGTGAAACAATGTCCGCTCGAATACGAGTACAAGGATGCAGCCATGAACAGACTAGAAGCAAGTGGACACCACAGAAGTACATGGAAAAATGAAATAGAGGCACTTTTCGTCCCATTAAATCCTGCAGCAGAACCGCTAAGCGTTACATGAGCCGAAGTCGATTTTCTGGCGCACGGAAAGGACAGGGAGGGTAGACGGAGTGTAAATGGAAAGTTATAAATAGATAATAGCACCATAAATAAAAGTTTTATACTGACAATTTATAAAGCGTCGTTTGGTGGAACAACATTTGGTAAAGTAGATCAAATTATTGTTAAATCATATTGATTGTGGGTGTTAAAGTGTTGATGATAAGTAGATCTGTTCCGATTCGTTTTACGGCTACGATTTTTGAAGCAATAATGGAACAAAGTAAGACCTGCGAGTGTGAAATCTTAGATATTTGTTTTTGAAAGATTTATAATAATAATCATTTAGGAAGCAATGATCATCCTCAAACGGGGCTTTGTAAAAAGTGTCAATCTTAATTGTCTCCACTATGATGGTGTCTAAAATTTCAGACGCCAGGATAACATTTAATCGTATACTTAATTTTAAAAATATTGCTTTTCACCTTTGCGGCCCAGTTCTTTGCAGCAAAAATAACTAGTTTCATTGGGTATGTATAAAGGCTCTCCACTTTAATATACCCAAATTTCATTAAGAACAGCTATACTGATGTTATTCCTAGCTATGTTGATGGACATTTAAATCATCGAATTTGTTTCGAATGCTCCTTATATTCTTATGAGAGCAGTTTATGCACTTTACAGCTGTATCTGCGGCATTTGTCTGGTGATTACCAGCACATTTAGCACAAATGTTCTTTTTTCTAACTATCTAATGCTTATGATTAATTCTTTGGCGTCTATAGCATGTCATGACATAATGGTCCTCGACAACGAAATGTGTCCTAAAATCGATATTCAAGTATTGGTTCAATAGTTGTTCGAACAATAATCCCCAGACTACAAAAAATACTATTCATTTGCCTGATTTCCGAACTTGCCTCATATGCACTATCTCGGATATATCATCTAAATTAATCGAATGATTTAAGTTGTTTATATCTTCTTATAGCTCAATAGTTGAGTATTTTCTTTGAAGTCTCTTGATCATTAGCCGGAGAAGCTTCTTCTTGATAATTTTGGCATTGTATCTGCCTGACATCTGCTCCTGAATTCCGAGTTCTTTTGTGAATTTTATTTTATTATTACGCTCCCGTTTCGTATGGATTAGTATATTCGGCTGGAGTCTTTAATACGTCATTCTTGCTATTTTCCAGCTTTCTTTTCCATTTGTTTACCAGCCGGTGAGATGCTTCAACTTGCGACAGTATTAAAACAGCATAGCATTTTCGATAAAACTACTTAACTTTGTCGCCTAATTGTATGAGGCTATTATATTCTTGAAGGGGGACGTTGATCCAGGCACTATATATCGCCACAAAAACCCTCGCATGCAACACCTTTTGGCATTTGTCACACTTAATCCCATCGCTCATGCTTGGCAGCATTGATTTTCGCTGTCAGCTGAAAAAAACTTTTGTTCAATTATTTTAAACACACACCAATCAAACACTCGTTCAAAGAAACACCGCCAGCCACACAAAATATTTTCAAAGAAAACAGTTATTATTTCACAAAAAATTGCAATAGACAAATTAGTGGGAAATAAGACAAACACGCTGAACAGCAAAAATACTATGAAATCGCAATCATCAAAAAAACAAAGCTAGCTAAGACTTTTCCAATTCTGTTTTCAATTTCGAAACATCATCTGATCGGACACACGTCCACTCGCTTTGACATCAAATGTTAAACACAAAGCAAATATTAAAAATATAAAAGTTCCATAAATCAAATCTTTCGTTCTTTTAACTTTTCAGTATCTTTCAGTAATTTTACCTAAGTTTGAAATCTCAGCCACAATCAAATCAAAAAAGAAAAAACTTAACTCTCAAATGCATTGTTCTTATCTATAAAACACTCCACTGCAAAAGTTTTTAATTTTCGAATTTGAAAATTCAATTTCATTAATCGAACCAAACTTTCTAATTATTTTCCTTTTTCATCCTCTTTCAATCAATTTCGCTCACGTTTCGTAAATGGTTTGGATGATATAATTGAATTTACTCTCGAAAATGATTCGTTTTAATCTATCAAATCCGAAAAGAAAACTGTCTTTACAGAGCGCACTGCCATGAATCATTCAATCAATTTTCTTTTCGACACAAAATGAAATAATTTTTAGTTCAACCAGCCATCCATTCCGCCCAACGGCCAACAACCACGGAAAAGACTATTCTGTCACAGAAGTAGTTTTGCAATTGGCTAAGGGAAGAAAACGTTGTCAAAAGAAAAGAAAAGCTATTTCAATTTCCAATTCATTTTAATACCACAGGACGTTCTTACTTTAGCGCGAGATAATTTCTTTCCGGAGTTTCTTCATTTTTCTTCTTGCCTTTGTCGCGCGTCTGGTTGGTGCTGGTGGATAGGAGCGGATTACCAAGACGACGGATTTCTGATGTACAGACAAAACGTCGAGTGATGTACACTCTAACTAAAATCCATTCTTCGTTAATTTTCCGCTTCTTTATTGGGATTTACGTTTCGCAATAGTGAGTTGCCACTTTCGATGCTGGTTGTGTTATTTATTTATGAATAACAATTGCTAAAACTTTAGTCGAAAAAAAATCTAGTATTTAATTTGAGATTAAATAAAATTATATATTTGGAAGGCACTGTATAGACACGAAGATTGAGAAATTCATTCAAAAAATTTTGAATGTCTATAAACTAACTAGTACATAAATTCATCAAATACCGAAAACTAATTCTAGTAAAACTATGAGAAATATATGATTAAGAACTTACTCCCTGGCTCGCAATTTCACCAGTGGTCACACTCACATTATGGTGAAGATCTAGCGAAATCACTAACTTCATGTAACACACATTTAGTTTCTCTTCGAAAACGCAAAACTGTCAGCCCAGCTCAAATAACTTGCAGCCAAGACACAACAAATCTTTTCTCATCTTTCGCACTTTCGCCGGCACCCCGAAAAAGGCAAACCCAAACCAAAGTGGAACTCAGCGGGAAACATATTTTCTGAAGCTTTCTTCTCTTCGGAAAATGAATTACATTTCCCTGGGGTGTAATCATCTATGGATAACAAGAATTTATATTATGCTTCTTGCGCTGTCTCATCCACGACTCCCGCTCGCGTCGGGCTTTCTGCATCGAATGTCTGCTTTCTTACAAGCATCTATTATGTCTTGATTTTTTAGCAGTATCTCATTGTACGCTCCGTCCTCACTACTCGCTGTCTTTGACATGAACTAGAACGACGATGAACAGTAGTAGCTCTTGCTTCGATCCTGACGATTTCTTAAGTAGATATCCTTTCCTTCAGATGGTTTCGTATAAGAAATGAATCGAACGGGACGCTGCGGATCTTGAAAATTCCGTTACAATAAACTCGCGATGGTGTAGCGGGTGTCGACACTGGCATCGTCCTTTTCGCTGATTCCTCGCTATGATGATGCCAGCCAACGACCAGAAACAAGAAAAAGTCTACAAGAAGACACATCAGCGGGTGACTATAATACCCATCGTTTACTGGGATTATCGTCCTGAAAAGGCGGGAAGCGATGAAATAGATGATGTCTTCCGCCCGGAGAATATGTACCAAATGAATTCGAATCCAAGTGATCGGGAGAGGAAAGTAATCAGAGAGGGAACGGATTCCTTCACAAACTGATTTCATAAATTCGTAATGAGATTTTCGCATTGGATATTCAATCGAAATATTCGCTAGTGTTTCCTTCTATTTTGTTGCGTTCTGATTGACAGTCAATGGGAAGGAGTCTTCATAATAACTAAAAACAAGCATGCTGGGTGCCAAACGTCAAAGATGAAGTGATTGAACTCGTTAGGTGGAATGAGAACACGCATCCGTTCGCTTGAGTGCAGTGGTTGGAGTAAAGGCGATTGATTGATGACTTGTGCGCTAGTTCATTAGTATTTAAAGGAATGTATAAGGTAGCACAGCAGATAAGGTTAATTAAAGATTTATGGTTTAATGAGACCTACTAGCAGATAAAGAATTGGTATTGAAAATATGAATGAAGCTTGAGGTGATCTGTTGCAAAGCTTCATTTTCTTCATACAAAAAGAACTATTAGTTTCCCCATATGATAGATGAATAGTTCAGTGAAGCTTTTGAGAAATTTTGCAAAGTAAATGATTTCAATGGAATCGAAATGATTCAATAAGTTCAAAGAGCTCCAGGTAAATAATGTTGTTTATTATGGGAATGTGTGAATAAAAGCATAGTCAAACTACTTGCAGCAGATGACTGTGAAAACTGTTAGTTCGCAAATCACTGTTAAAACCTGGTAGAAATCAACATATTGATTTTCTTAACTTTCAATTGCACAGAAAATAACCATGTCTTTCACTTCGAATAGACCGCTTGTTTCAATCGAATCTCTTTTTTGCTGCTGCTTTTTTCATGAATGCCAATTTTAAAGTTTTGAATGCATTTCGCGGCAGAGGAAAATTAATGTTGCTGGGATTTAAAATAGCAAGCTGAAAATTCGCCTATATCAAACATTTTTCTGATAGCAATACATTCAAAACTACTGTGAATATATTTCAATATTAATATTTCGTATTGAGATGCACTACTAATATTTGTATCCCAGCTGACTAGATGTTTCATTACGTGCATTACGGCTGATAAACGATGTCATGGTGACTGATCAAAACTTAACCGATGGCGTGTGGTCACAAGCTAGTATGCATTCAAACTGTAAAAGTATATTAACTCTTTTATTTTCTATATTAGGTTGATGATAAAGATTATGCTAATTTTGCTATCAAACGATTGCGTTGGAAGTTATAAGGGCGGGAAGATTCTATTTGGCTAAAGATATTTCAAGACCACACCACAGCTACAGAAATGCCCACGTTTTTAACAAGCTTCTGTCAGACTTGGTAGTGTTAAGAACCAGCACATTCGATTGATTGATTGATTGATTGATTGATTGATCGCATGGAGTTGGCTCAGAAGACCCCTAGCTCTGCGAGATTCTGGGTCTATTGTACTCCCTCTGCGTAATGTCCTATAAGATATCCAGGCTTCTTGTTAACCTGGATATGTTCCTTGATGAGACATTTGTTACATCCCTAACAGAGGAAAGATCAGATCCACAGAGCTCTGATATTTGTCTCGCTTGTGCTGGACAGTGTGCGAGAAGATACTCTACACACTCTGTCGTTTCCCCACAATATCTGCAGCAGTTGTCCAGCTCCTTACGTATTCTGTAGGGATACTTTCTGCAAGGAGGTGTCCTGCCAATGATCCACACACTAGGCTCTTATGGCACTTTTGCACTGTTTTGTTATCGAAGCCGAGGTGTTTTTAAGTGCTTCAAACCCCCTAAATTAAACAATAAGCTTTCGATCTTTTTTTTGCTTCATATTTTGATTTCCTTGTCCGTATATAAAAGCCTCAGGTCGCAGTAGGACCTGTAAAGAACGTTCGCTCTTCTTCTTTGGTCTTATTATCAGCTTTCTTGTTTTCTAAGCGCTCATCATGGTCGGTGATCCATATCAACTCGGGGCTATTCTGTGCCCTTTATTTCATTTAGGGCCTCCCTCAACTAAAAGAGTAAAGCTGGATTTTTGTGATTGCGAATGATAGCATTGAAAATCACTTGGCTATCCACTAAGACTAACTGTGTAACTGACGTGTGAATATGTTTTATAGAATATTTTCCATTTCAGCAGCTTAAAAATGGTCTTGGATTATTTTTCGGTTTCTTCTTCAAGTCCAATATATAAATTTTGGTGATCAATTAATAAACTGAGGCAGCAAACAGCCTTTGTTAAAATTACAACTCAGAAACTCTTCATAGATTAAATCTCAATAATTAGATTTTCGCAAAACAAAATCATTCTCTTTCATCTATTTCATAGTCTAATCTACATATGCTTTTCTACTGCTCTAATATTCAAATGTTAGTCCTAGCTTTCATGGTTAGATATCTAAATTGAATTATAATCAAGTAGGCAATGGCCATGCATCAACCATGTATGCTACCAGGATATCAGCCATAGTTTCGAGAGTAATTTTTCCGACTAGCGTGATGAGAGCTACGCCCGTCGGCTACACTAATGGCTTGACTAGCGGAATTTTTAGTCATACGAGTGCCAAGAATTTTTTCACCCTTCCCAATCATAAACGAACGAGAAAAACTTTATGGACAGCAGCAGCCTGTGGGTGCAGCCATAATCTTGTTCTACCTTTGTTCACGTTCAGCCTATTGATTTTTTTTCACTCCGCTATTTCGGTCGTTTTATAGATATCTAGTAAATTAGAGAGCTTGAAAAACATCTGACCGACGAATGACCTGTCGGTTGGTCCTTGGGGGCATGTTCGATGTCGCTTCACGATTGTATTGCATACCTACTACTCGCTGCATGGAACACAAGCAAATTTCCATGCAAAATTTTTGGGATGGGCAATAGAATTGTTTGAAGCGAGTCTAGTTGCAGGTGTGCTCTAAACTGGAAGGCAGAAATTTGCTAATATTTGCATTTGGCAATAGCGTATGAGAGAAAGTTAGTCGGGTCCTTCCAGTTTTAATTTGATAAAAATATAGTTTATGCTGCAGATATTTTTTTATTAAAGCATAGTTTGTGTATGAATTTTGTTTTTGCCAGACGTCAAGATTTAGGATACATATTTTAAATTTTGGTTTAAATCTTATTCTACAAATTCAGATTCCAATTTTTGATTGCAAGTAGAACAAATTTTTGTCTTCATATGTTTTCTGGTAACTCTACGTGGCTTCCGGATGGTATGATAAATCCAAATATTTTGAAATGATAAGTTGCTGTGCGTTATATGCAACAAATTATTTTCAATCAGCGAAGACTCGCCGTAATGTAAGTAATTTTTAACTAACTGAAATATCTGGAAAAAAAACTGACGAATCGTCAACAAGAAGTACTGATTACAAAGAATCATACCCTCATGCAATAAACATCACAAATCTGAAAAAACGATGATAATTGTAATAGAGCCACCAAATAAATGAACTAAATTGACTAGACCCCTTAAAAACTGAATATTGGCTATTATACGGGGAAAAGAGTTTACCTGGTATCCAAGATCATTTCGAAAACGCCCCAAGCCAAAAGACAACTCACCAGACTACTGGCGGAGAAAGCCAAATCAATATAATAATGTTCTTCGAACATTAGTAAACAATTTTTCCTGTGCCATCTCGCAGACGTAGATTACCTTTTTTGGGCTAGGAAATGGATCGGCTGACAGCGCATAAGAATCTGAGAAGCACCAATAAGAATCTGAGAAGCTGTTCATTCCAAACAGAATATACCCAGGGTCCGACATCCTGGAGCTCATTAGTTAGTTTCGAAAGTTTGGGACTGCGGGACTACTCTATCACTAGAATGTTAGTCAAAATATATTCTGACGGAAGAAACTTGAGGCTGTCAGTAATTATATAATACCAAATAATTTAACAAAATTGCATACTGGATATTGGAAGGTATAAACTTTTGTAACCTTTAAGTAATTGTATTTGTAACTCCTACCTTGTTGAAACCAAATTGCTTTTGAATCCGACAGAAAACTCAGAATATATTTGCTTGCGTTTCTTTGATTTTATTTACAAAATAAGGGCACAAAATTATACACAAACTGCTTCCAATACAAACTGAACAACAGTATCTGAAAAAATACAACAGTATTCGAAATAATCGAGTTTCATTTAAACCATTCACGTAAAGGTCGACCTACTTTTGCATTGGAAAAAATAAGAATATTTTCCATTTCTAAAATAAAATCTTAAAGTCACTACGCCTTTGTATTTTAAATTGCTCTACCACGACCTTAAATACATGAATTTATGGCGTGAAATATTATGGGAATTATTCCGTTTACTTCTGAGCCAAAAATTTACCAATCATTTTTTTTTTTTTGGTCTTGTTTCCCGCTGCTGCTGTATTCATTCAGCTCTTTGTTATTGCCTAGCAATTATCCACTTACCGTTTTTACGACAATCCTGCACGATAAAATCGTAGCGAAAGAAAAACTCCTTCAAAGCCATGTGCGGGTTTCTCTTTCTTAGTATTATTAGTATCTTGAAACGCACAGTCTATATTAAAAACCCTAACAAGAAATGTTTTTAATATTTTAATAAAAGGCCCAAGCTAGCAACTGTCGGGTTAATTAATTCGAAATTAATCAAAAACTCAAAAGCTGAATTTCTCAAATAAAGAAGAAAAGTTTTATGAATCTGATTAGACATGCTGACTGTCGTCAAATTCTGTTCTTCTTTGGTCTGGCATTTGAAGAAAATGAATTTAACGTTTTCTTAGATAAATCAATCTTGCGTTATCCATGAGGATTTTTTTAGTGCTTCGGCATGCTCAGTTACTGCTTGTGGTTGCCTGTGGTCGGTTTTTTTCTTAAGTCAAGACAGATAGAAATGTAAACTGAATTAAAGACTTTGACAAGAAAAACTTTCCCTACACAAAAGAGGAGACAGGCATGCAGTCAGTAAATCTATTCTTAATCCTGTTGCGAGCAGATTGAATAGATTTATTTCCCAGAAGATTACTTTTGCATTTCGAACACGGATCTTCATGCATATTGAATTACTTTCAATGAATATTAAGCGTGATTTTACTGTAGTATCTAATTATATAATAATTACGTCTCAAGTATTTTCTCTTTCTCCTTTACGAGGAAAAAGAGAAGATACTTGAGCCGTAACTTTGAGGTGACTTGAACTATCTTTGAATGAGTATAATTTGGCTTAAGTGTAATTAGCTGCCAAATCTATTGCTTGCCTCAAAATCATGCGAAAAAAATTAATGTGAATTAACTCTGAAATCAAGACATACTTGGAGATATTTTCAAATCAAAGGTAAAGCAAAAATACGCAATAATAAAAATAAAACTGAAAAAAATTGTTTTGATTTAGATAAGACAAGCTTTATAACACCGAAATGATAATATCTAGAAAGATCTGCAAAGGGCAATCTCTTGATTCTATTTCTTCCCGACTAAAACCTTCAAACAAACCCTTGGAATATTTCTCATACAATTAAGTTGAATAGATTGACCACAATAAAAGTACTCAAGATACTTTCAAATGGCTTTCTGCCTTTCAAAACCCTAAAAACCACTTGTTTTACCTTTTGAAAATTATTGCAAATTGCCGTTCAGACTAATCTCAACGAGATAGGTCGCGAGTTGGAGAAAATGAATGACAGACCAAATGCTTGAAGTAGGACGTCATCATCTGCTGTCTGAGGCTTAAAAGCAAGATACATACCATTAGCTCGTGTCTATTACAGGTCACATGAAGTGGACAGGGAATGAAAATTTTGAAGCAGAACACAACCAATACAGGGCTATGGCAGTCGCACTAAGATGAATGGCAAAACGAAGGTATTCACGAAGATTACACCTTGACGACCATTTCAGGGACTATCAGCTCCTTGTAGATGCTAATGAAGCTCTCGTATCAGGACAATTACATCAATTAATACAGGCGTGGCGAGAATAATGGCTTTCAAAGAGGAATGTCGAAGTAGAACTACAAGACTTTCGCTAAACTTCAGTCTTATGCCGTGATGTGGCCAAGGGGAAGGTAATTACGTTGCTCGAAGATAGTCTAAGAAAACGAAATTATACCGGTAGGTGAAATTTAATGGCTGCAGGGGATTCTTACAACAGGTGTAGACATAAACAGATATAAATATAGCTGCGAAAATGACACTGTACCGTGGCCCTGAGAAAAATAGGAGGAGGCAAAGTTAAAATCGATCTGATAAGCCTGCTATTACCACCGATAATGTAATTTATAGGAACTTTGAAAATGTAAATTAAATGTTTTCAAATAAATTCATGTTTGCTCATCTTAGAACTTGAGAGACACTTGTGGTAGTGAGGTAAATTAGTGAATTGGAATTAGTGAATTGGAATGTTAGGATCACGCTAACTTGCATATCATAAAGTTTTGGACATTTTTGGCTTATTGTGGGTTCCAAGCGCCCAGAAGTAGGCGCAGGAAATTTTTGTTACTTTGTATTGCGATAGCTTCCAGCAGAATAATTTATAGGATGTATTGGTTAGCATAAGCTAATGAGGGCAACTGTGTATCAACGGCAAGTAGCTAAACAGAAATCCTTCAAATTATCGAGCCTTCTGAAAAACAAAATACTTTTTAATACCATCGATTGATAAATTTTGTGCCATATCGACACGGTCAAATTGCATTTTGAAAATATTCATCACCTTTGTAGGATCGAAAAGGATTGTAGGATCCAAAAACTTTCTGCAATAATTCTCAAAGTTATCTGGACACACAATGTCGATGCAAACAAACAAGTCTATCGAAATTGCTTGCAAGCTAAGACTGACTTCCGATTGTGCTGATAACCAGGCTTGCCAAATTTACTCGAAATCCTTACTCAAACTTTTCCTTATTGAAATCGGACGTAATTTTCCCGTTAAGCAAACATTTACCGGAATTTTTTCTGCTTGTGATTTCTCGCAGCGTGGTCCTGGCTGTCAAGTAGTCCCACAGCTGATCAGATTAACGTTGTTTATATGAGTTTTGTTTTTTTTTCGTATAAGTTTTTTGGCTCTTCTTCTTGTTATGCCAGTTTTTACCACAAATCTGTGCCTTTACTCTTCTGGTTTTCGGCAAATATCCCACCGTAGAAGTAACTTTTTACTAAAAAAAAACACACCTTACATGTATTTGTATGACAAATGCGCAATTAAAGTTGCTATATTTAAAGGCTCGCAAACCTAGCCGAAAAACTTTCCCTAACTTTCCCCTAAACCAAAACATGACGTCATATTTGCTGACGTCAGCGCTTTACTTTTAGCACGAATATTCCCAAACTTTTCCTCCTAGCGATTACCGGCAAAGTCGTTCTGGCTGTCAAGAAGTCTCGCAGGTGAATTATTTTACAAAAAGGACATATGAAAGAATGTGTCTTTTTTAGCTCTTCAAATTGTTTAGCCTGTTTTTACCCAAAGATTGTTCTTCTACTTTTTTTGTTTTCCGGTGAATTTGCCCAAACCAAAGAAATAAATTGGAATTGTTTTTTGCGGGATGATTAAAATTGAAAAAATGTTTGTTTATATTGAAAATTTTATTTGACAAAGTGGTTTCGAAAGCATGCACTGATTCTTATCAGACACCAGCACACAGTGCCTACTTGACTGATGTGACCACTTGCAGTTGGAAATCATTAACTCTTATTTACGCTAGTTGTGACAAATTTTAACATCTCCGACTTATATCCAAAGAAATAAGTTTGCACCCAAAACGTTTTTGCCCGGAAATGCCTAATTCATGCATACACATTTATAGGTAATTTCACAATAGTATATTATGCTGACGGCTATTTATATTCTGAGGAGTCTTTTCCTCGAACGCGGATGGGAGAAATATTTTCGCTTGCTAATTACTGAAGATTTCTTCTTTCTTTCTCTTTTTGCCGCATGTTCAATTTGCATGAAGGATTCTTCAGTGACATGGTCTTTGTTGATCAGACTTTTGGCGTCATTAGCATACGCCAATAAGTTAGTCAGCTAACTGAATAATTTTACACTCAACTAAGTATTAATTAACCGTGCACCATGTTAATAATTTTACACTCAACAGATTGAACATGGTGCACGGTTATGATCAGGTTTCTACTGCCTTGATTGCTATTGATCTTTGTCAGCCTTATCAGTTTTATCATTTTCCTTGCAGTATCAAGGTTTCAAAGTATTAAATCGATTGCTTTAGGATTTCCTGCTGATCACAAACCAGACTTCTATTCTTTTTTGCAAGCTGAGCAGCGTAGTGTGCACCACTTGACTTTGTCCATTCGTTGGTAAAATTTTCGCGATGGATATGGTTACTTTCCCTGCCACGTGTCGTCTGGGGAAAAGTGTTGGCTGAATTTTTTTGGATTACTCACATGCTACGACAATAAGCCTGTCCTTAGTGCATGATCAGTAAGCAGTGTTTTTCCAATCGGCAACAAGTTCACCGTCATTCCCGAATCACTATACTTTACATTTTATGCGATTGGCCCGAAAAACTATGGCTCAGAATACGAAGAGGAGTCGGTTCTCCATATCATGTGTCAGTACCCGGCTCTCGTGGGGGAACAGAATGGCATCTCTTCGGGCGCCCTTCCTCTCATGTTTGATACTTTGAACCAAGGAGTATTCTACAGTTCGTCAAAGAAACCAACTGATTAGAGAACAGCGTCTAAGGGAGAGTATATCCGTGATATCAAAACAAGCCTCTAATGCACCCATGTGTGTTTTTGGATAAGACTCTTCGATTGACATCCAATTAAGCTAATTTAACCGTAGGATTTGCGTTGAGCATCGTTTTGAAACACTTTGTAATAGATTTATCTAATTTATGTTACAATGCCTTCCCGACCAAAACAAGTACTCCAAACGTAAAGGTTTACGGAGATTCCTCATGCTATCATTATCTTTCTTCATCGCATAATAAAATCACTAAAAATGTCCAAAAGTATGAAACATGCTTCATAGGCAAAGTAAGTAAATTGACCAAATAGGATGTAAGTATTGAATTTAAATGCGTACCTAGAGTAAGCAGATAAATTCAATATTAACATCAAGCATTTAAATCCACTATTTACATCTTCCCAAACAAGCTCTCTCTAATTCAAATGAACCGAACTCAAAAAAAAAACACATATCAAATTTACGACACAAACCCATTCAAACTGTCCAAGCTTCATCCTAAAAGCTAACTGAATACTCTTTCACATTTCCATTTCAGTTCAAAAAAGGATTTCTTTGCACAGCAGGAACCTCGACAAAGATAGAGTCTCAACAGAAGAAGAATCAGCAGCAATGGCACCGCCACTACCAGTACCGGATAAACTGAAAATACTTTACCGTAATTCGCTCTCTTCGAGACTATACTGCAGGAATAAAGTGTTCCAGGACATTAATCACCATCTCTTTCAGGTTGAGTTTTTCACACTGGAACAAAAGGGTAATAGCTTAATGGCGTAACCCAAACGAAGAAGCCAGCAGAGAAAATGTAGTGCCGGGTCATAAATCGTCTCGTACGGATATTCATTGAGTGTAATTGAAATGCTTGCCAATACCTGTTTGTGTCGGCTTAAGTTTTTAGTTTACTGCCACAGCATTGCAAACCGAGTGGACACCATGTATACGAAAGTGGTAAGTTTTCACCATCACCAAAAATCTGATTGGATTCAAAAGGGTGACCGCTTCGAATTCTATCTGTACAAAATTCATTTATATGGGCTATCGTAGAAACATAGTTTTGGTGGGTTTTTGTTTTCTCGAGACTTGGACAATAGATTGGATAAAAAATAAGTGTTAAGACCGTTTTGAAAAAAAACTACGCAATTTCGTTTTGTATGGATGTATTAGCTGCGGAAAATTCACAGATGAAAAGCAAGAATGAAAATCCATTTTGACACAGATTTAAGTTGAAAAACAATGAATAGAGAATGATGGTTTTGTAAATAATTCATATCTTATAAAATGCCCCTCAATTATTGTCTACATCACTAATATTCAAGCTGGCAGCAATGCATTTTTTCAGAGGTAATTGGTAACAGCACCTAAATCTAAACTCAATCTTCCTGATAAGGAACGTTTCGCAAGATTTACTTACTACATACCACTCAATAAGCGCTTGCTTTATTGGAGTTCTGGCACAACAGGAGTAGTGAAAAAGGGGAATTGAATGTTGAGAGAAGTTCCCAAACCATCGACAATCACAGTGGAAAAAAAGTCGATTAGACGAAAATCTGCACGGTCGTGGAGAGAAAATGAATTCGTTCTTTTGAGTTGGCGTAGCGTAGTGGTAGAGAGCCGGGCATAAAATTCGCATTTAACGATAGGAAGGAATTGAGAACATAGTTCTGGTGTAATTGAAATGAACTTTTGGCTCCTTCATACTTCTTGTGACGGTGATTTTAACTCCTAGTCCTGTTTCTGGGGTCCAAAGAAAACTTTGTTTGTTATGAAGTTTGAAATTACTTTTTGAATTCGCGTCATTCATTATAAGAAACTGATTGGTGTCAGGTGGGCATACAAAAAGGCAACTGGTTGAAAGGAAAATGTATTTATTTATTTATTCATTATTATTCAACAGATCAAATCCAATTACTGAATATAGAAATATAAAATACACAAAAATCTACTAATGAAAGAAAGTAATAAAGAGAGCACAAAAAAATAATGATATAATAATGATAAAAAAGAACATAAGTTGTAAACAAAATGAAGATGAAAAAGTACAAATGCATAATTAAGAAAACTAAGAAAAAAAAACTACATTGAGTTGGCAGTAATTAAAACATTGTTTGTCAGAAAAGTTTTGAAGGCATATAACGTCGGCGGTAGAGGACCAAACTGAAGGTCATTGTGTTGCCTCAGTAAACGCAACAGCGGAAAATAAAAATAGGTGTCAGTACTCACAAATGGTACTCTAAACGCAAAAGAATAACGGGTACCATGTACTGCAGCACGGATAGAAATGTGGCTACTGATGTCGGATTCAACCATGTTATGAAATAATTTAAAGAGTAGGCACTCATCCAGGAAAAGTCTCCGTGATTCAAGGGAGGGAAGATGAAGGAAATAGATGAAGGAAATAGTTAAGTTCTTCATTATGTAATCTCTAGATGAAAGCATCCTTCGCCGTTCTGAGTCCTTCTGAGCTTCTGAATCCGACGTAGGATAAGTGTGTGTGTGTCGGTTGGTAGAGATGCGCCAAAAGACCCATTTTACTCGTATGAACCTTTGCTGCATACACTTGATGGCCTCAGAAAGGTGCAGGAAAGGTGGAGACCACACTTGACAAGAATATTCGAGGACACAACGAACTAAAATTAAAAAAAGACAAACGCATGTACGTATGCGAACGAATTCAGAGGCATTCGTTTCCCTTTTACCATTCAACTATCTGACTGCTATTCTATTTTACTTCTACCGCTTGAGTGTGTCCTGTGAAGAGAGGTTCATTTCAAGGTGTGACGTGAATTTCCGAAAGGAGTATATTGGAAGATTAATAGACCTTTAAGAAATGCAAAAATGCAAGCCTTTTGGCATGCGAATCAAGAGACCCTGTATTCAGACATGTACCAGGCAGTGTTAATGAAAGCAAGATTTTTTTCCTTGCTTGTAGTTTATTTTACTGAGCTTTGGACGGCACTCTTTAAATTTTGAATTCATTTGATGTGGATAAGCATACTCTTAGCTGTGCCATGCATTTCAGTTCAGCCAAAGACAAAAATAAAGTATAAGAAGGACCTGTCGAAAGGAAAAAACAGTAGCCCACCTATTCATTACCACACTGAATCTACATAAATAAGGCTCTGCTGGTCCAATCTTTTTCTATATTTCTCAAAACAATCAATTCATAAAATAATATAAAATATGAAATGAAAATATTTAAATTTTACAAAAACTCCTTATTACAGTGAAAAGAAAACAAACAATTCACAAGAACTGACCAATCAAAAAAATATGAAACACATTTAAGACTTTTATACTGGAAATTTGGTTTTTACCCTTTTTGGCAAACAAAGGAAATTTATAAGCTCAAAACTCATTGGAGATTCGCGAAACCAAATTCGATAGTAGTCTGCATCCTGTATAAAAGCTCATTACTTAAACTTCTTGCAACCACTTATTTTGCTGCTTATTTCATAATCACTATTATTGATATGAAAGCACAGCTAGGACAGTATCAACTTTAAAACTATTGAAATAATTTATTGACAGGGGAAAACTCGTATTTCTGGTAGCTTGCAATTCATTTCAGTGGCTCTTTTGGATCATAAATTATGACAACGAAATTTTTAAAGTGACCACTGGTTTCTACACATATCTGTAAGATTTTACGAATAAGCCAAAACCATGCTAAATGTAGTGCATGGTCAGAGTCAATGTATTGTGCTCCTAAAATAAAAATGATTATTTAGAAAACTTGTAAACATCCTCGCTACTAGCAAATAGTTTTGCTCCAAAACTCTTTTGGTTCCGGTATTTTTTGACGGTAGCTATGTCAAATGGCTTCATTGATTATTTTTTTGTGGAAAATGTATGAACATTACGATATTGACCAAACTAAATGTCCATAATTTATCCAAACATAACATTTATTACGATATTCTTCATCATCAGACAAGAAATATCTGTTTGGCAGGCTGTAGAACAGAGCTACGTCACTACATTTTCAAACAGTTGATTTCATCACCTTCACCTCCTCCGACAATCATCTCTGATTGATAATAGAAAAGTCTTTTCAAGTAGTTGAGAAAATGTCTGTTTACTTTTCGTTACAGTTATTGAACAGTTGTCAAGTTTTCAAAGTTATTGCTGAGAGAAAAGCTTCTTTCCAACAACTATGGTTTCAACGCTGCAAAACAATAAATTTCGCAATTGCAATCGATACCGCTAAAACGCTACTGTTTTGTTGGCACAAGATCAAACTTCATTATAGACGAGACGAAACTCCCATCTTTCCAATAAAGTAAACGAAAGCAGTTCAGTCTCGCACGACGGAGAGAAAAAACAGAAAAATAGAAAGTATAAAGTATAGAAATGCTGTCTGAAATGCTTGTAGGTTTTCTTGTTGTTGTGTAAATAACAATGAATAAAGTTTGTTGGGACATGTTGTGAAATAAGTTTCAGATTTTTAGTGGAAAAAATAAGAGTATTATCAATGTAGTTGATTTTCTTAGCTTCTTTGAGTTGTTAGCTAAACAAAGGCATATTTGTGTTCTAGAGTTAGTAGCGATTTAACTTATGGTGGTACTTGACAGACGCCCCAACTGAATAGTAGAGCCGCTTTAGTCAAGCAGGTTGGTGATAGCGAACCATTAAGAGGGTAAATTAAGAAAAAAAAGAAGTGATCTGTGAACAGGGTACCCTTGAAGGCCCCTCGTCCGCATTAGCGGATCACCCTTTAATCCAGCCCCAATGAATTTTGGTTTGCCGCTTTGCAAGCTCTACGCGGCTGGTGTGGGTCATTGCAAATGGAGTAGATTGGCTCCCAAAAATACCGCATTTTAACACAAAAAAAAGAAAGGGTATTTTGTCCGTATAGAACCAGAAGTAGCTCTCAGACATGGACTGGCCAGCCAAGCCCAGCCGAGACGTGTCAAAGTACAGTGCCAGCATCTGAAGGGGGATGGAAAAATAATGCCTGCATTTAGCAGGTCTGAGGGGAGGCAAATAGCCTCAGGCCCTTGATGCTATTGAGGCCAAGACCTCAGGTGTTTGCAAGGTCACTTCGGCCTAAAAAAAAAGGAGAGGCCGAAGTCCCTCCCTTGAAACAAAGAATAGAATTAGCACACTACTTAGTCAATCATAGGCTAGCCCGGCCATCGCGGAACCTGAAAGGTAAAATCTTTTTGGGCTTTCGCCCCATAACAAAGCCAAAATTTATTAACTAATAAACCATTATACTAATTCCTCCTATTTTTCATTACAATACAGGAGTATGCTGGTAAACCGACGTAATATACATCGTATCTTATTGTAACCATGCGGGTTTTAATAGTTCAATTGATTTCACTTAGTCTCAACTTATAAACGAAATTGAGAGTATTACTTTATGACATGATTTTATTTTCACCAAACAATCATATTTACTTCTGAATGCAAATCTAAGGAAAGAAAATAATCTCGAAATTTTTCTAACCTACTTGATGGCATGTCTTAATTATTCTTCAACTAAGTTTATTGCTTGCATCCATTTTTCCTCTTTGCTCTTTGCGAGTGTAATTTTTCATTACTGATTTGAGTAATCTCAGAAAGTTCTTAGTTTTAACTGTAATTAATTTCTTTTGTGTTTATTTTTCCTTTTTCTTTTTTCGGAACTGACGTTACTCCTAACTTAAATTTCTTTTAATTTTTTCTATTATATTTTTGTTTGGTTTTTCTTATCTGTGGTAGAATGACGAGAGATTTAGTAATATTGAAGGCTCATACATATGTAAATAGTGATGAGCACATAAACCTGAATGCAACAACAAGAAATAGATCAAAAAAAGCTTGTATGTAATGTAAAAATGTATGTATATTTGGGCCTTTATTAGAATCAAAACTGAATATACTCGTAAAACGTTTGAAAGTTTTAATACTCGTAAAAGGTTTGATCACCAACCGATATCCGGACCGTATATTATCGAATGACTCGCATTTCACTTTCCAGTACGCCCAACAAAACTACCGTTATTTCAACATTCACCCTTCTTCTAAATTTCCCCATAGAAGTTTTTCTTTTCCTACTAACAAATCGGGCTTTTCACTATGATTGAATCTTCGCATATCAGCGCTTTACAAAAATGCGATAATTTGAGTGCAATTTATAAAAAATTATTAATCTTCAAATAATCTTATAAAAGTTACAAACTTTAATCAAGCAAACTTTGGCTGATGCTGTCTAGTTAGGAAGCCAGGTCTTCTTTTGAAAAATTTTGAGAAACCTCTCAGCGTAAAACAATACTTAATCAACCTAAAAAATCGATATTTTAACTTGGTACTATAATTTTCCATTCTGATTCTGTCTGCCCTGGTTCGAAAAAATATAATTATCGACAAATCGCAGGAAAAAATACCTTCCATTCAAAGATACCAATTTCTAAAATTTTACTACAAAGCGCTATATGTTGCTTAATTAATAATTCCTGTCCGTAAATACGAGTATTTAGTCTAAAACTAATTTGAACTCAACATCATTCACATCACATGCAAACCTAAGCTGCTCCAATTCGAAATACTGAATTTCTAAAACAGAAATAGTCCAGAAAATATTTACAGATGCAAATAGTACGGTTTTGATTGCCTTGCAGTTGCCAACTGAACCTAGAAAATGGCAAAGATTATATTGGCAACGAAAGATTCAAATTCACTTTCGAACATATTGCATAATCTATAAGACACACACCCATGAAATTATTCGAATTGTGTGAAGAAAGTTTCCATTGGATTCTAAAATGCAAAATTATCTGCTCGTTGTGGCTGCACCTATGAAAAATCGGACTCTCTAAACTATTTGTATATTACCATCCAATCTCTTTGCAATTTAGATTGAATTTCGAGTAGTAACCAGTAAGAATTTGCTTATTTATGGTTGAGTCAAAACATATTTTTTGAATTAAATCTTTAGTTTTTCAAGCAAACTGTGCTTTCAATTTACATGAAACTTGATCTTGTTTCCATGTTCTACGTAATAAAAAGATGCTACACTTATAACTGCTCACATTTGAAGGTCTGAAAAGCTGCTTCAAAATTAAACTGTAAAACCCATTAGAAAGCAATTTTAAGGCTACTAGTGTAGCTGGATCTTTAAACTGATATCGAATAATCCTTTACTAATTGAAACTCTTAAATTGCGACCTAAGCTCAACCCAACCCAACCAAACTTTGTAATTTCTGAGAAAAATATCCAATAGGTCTAGAAGTGTGTATTTGAACATTGAAGCCAAAAAGTTTTCCCGAACAGTAGCCATGTACCCTGAAACGTTTTGGCTTTAATGGAAATCAAACAGTCAATAGCTAATGAGGTTATAGTCTCACTTCTGTGCTAGTCTCCTTCAGCCAAAAGCAAACATTTCAAAATGAAACTTTAGATAAATTGAACTGAACTGGGTCATGTAACTGGCCGTTAAAAGGAAGCATAAGGATCACTATCCATCTCTCTATTTTCATTAGTTTTGTGTTTGCAAAAGTTTCGATCCCGAAATTGATTGTTGAACTTTCACAAAATATATTGCAGTACTGAAAAGGCTCTTGGCCATTTAATCATAGAATACTAAGCCCCCACACATCGTGCTATCTGTACCTAGGCTCACTCACTCACTCATACACTCACCAACTAACTGAGTCTTTTCCGAGCATTTGACTTTTGGTCGGTTTCATAGCTTTTATAGACGACTGCTTTCATATGAGAAAGTGCATCGAATCCTTAACATGAACAACTCGTTCCTCATATCAACAAGATTTGAGATGTTGCTTGCCATAAACTACCAAATTCAACATTAACGTAAATGTCAAGAAACTTCAACACACCGAAGAAGGTTGCTGAAATGAAGTTGCATCGTTCGTGGCGCATACGTGGAGAGAATTTTGCAGGAATATGTATATGTGTATGTTATTTTTAAAATAGAGGAGAAGGTTCCATTGGAGTTTGAGATGCTCAGAGTATGTTTAAGCAAATACGAACTAAAAGCTGTAAATTAACATATGAAGGAAAAATACATATCGCATGCATTATTGTATCTTAATCCAGAACAATATTTCATTTGACCAAAATCTAACTGAATTGCAACCACGATGCAGAAAAAAAATTGCGTATATATTTCCAGCTTTCCGTACAAATATGAACTATCAGATATGATCTACTGTGTTCGAGTCGGTCACTCGGGCAACATAGAGGTATTTTGCAAAAGGTGGAAGTGAAAGCAAAAGTGACTGTGAAATTTGAGTATAACAGTATTACTTTTCAGAAATGAGTTTCATGAAGTATCTTTTGCTGCTAAGGCGAAGAAAACGGATAAGTCCTCAAAAGCGCCCTTGGAATAAACTTTATTTACCGTGCTAATATTACAATAATGCACCCTAAAAATCAGTTCACTTTTTAAATTTCTCAATTTGCATCATGCTGACTGACTTGAATGCCAAGAGATCTGGGAGGTTATTGAAAATCATGTGGAAAGGTGTGATCAATTGGTGTGCAAATTGTACGACGATGAAAGGAGAAACCAAGTCAGGGCCTAGTCCTTTGCTGATCTTTAGTTCATGAATAGCTTCAATAACAGCCTCTTGTGTAAGGACAAACCCGTCGATAAGAGGTCTTACGGTGGTTCCAGCAGACATAGTTGAAGTGGAGGTATTTGACAAGCAAAAAGTATTTTGAAAATGGTCAGCGAAAAAGTTACATATGGCTTGTGGGCAGGAAGAAGCCATGTTACCTCGGGACATCAAACAAGGATAGCCAGTTGTTTTACATTTCAAGTTAACGAAATCCTAAAACTTTCTAGGATCACTTATGATTTTTCCCCCATTGAATTAACATAGAGCTCACACGCTTCGCGAAATTCGATAGAAAATTCTTTGGATAGATGATCGTATAATCTCATAGCATTTCGTTTTTCAAATCCTTTCGTTCTTTCTTAGTTCAAATCCTTTTGTTTTAAATCAGAAGTTTTCAATTTTCTTTAAATAATAAAATCGGGTGTTGAATTTGAGTTCGACATTTGACTTCCACTTGAATTATTTGCTTAGTGCTAATGTCTAGACCATTTAGAAACAACATTCATCAAGAGGGAGTTCTTCCAACTTATATCTTTTCATTTTAGTCATTTACTAGTGGATACTAGTGAATAATAAAACAACACAATTTTCAAAACACAGCACTTAAATTAATGCACATAAAAAATAATTCACAAAATATGTTCCCTATAAGCATTCTTTGAAAGTAATCAGTACTGAATGGCATTTTTGTTGGATTATTCTTTATATAATATAGCAGAGAAAGAATTCATCGAAAAGATATTCTTCCTGTACCGTTTGAATGGAAGCGTTGAAAACGAAAATGCAGGTAAGCAGAAAGATAATGTTGAAATTACAGTTGAAATGAATCAGTTGTCTTTCATGGAGTTGTGCTTGTAAGAAAGCTCGTTGCTGTTACTAAGGAACAAATTAGCCGCCGGCAGTGTTTTTGTTTCTCATCAAAATGTTTTGTAAACAATGGACTGTACGCAAATTGAACGAAGTGTTTTGTTTGCTTCATGAATAATTATTCGTTGTGCAAATATTCTCAGACATAAAAGTGTATGTCAGTATATCCGAGTAAATATTATGAGTATTGTTTATTTTTTTAACTTTGAAACACATAATCCCTAAATGGTTTCGCTTTGTATATCATGGAAAATGTAACGCTTTTCAGTGAAAAGTTTCAGAATGAAAATATGTACCTATTCAGTACTCAATGTGAAAAATGATTTTTTTGTTGATTATCAGTGAATCCTGGGCAAATAACTTGTTAGAGATGGAACTGTGAAATAATGTGATTGGTAAAGTCTAATTTATTACAGTAATAATTAACTAGTATTTCAGAATCGAAAAAAAAAATTGGACACAAACTAAACTTTATAAATGCTTGTAAAAGAGATTCGGCTATTTGTTTCTTAAATGTATCATTTTATCAACGTGCATAGAGTAAACAGATAAGAGTTTCATCATACACACATTAAAAGTTACTTTCTGTACACATCAAAGTCTACTTGACCTAGCTAAGCCAAATTTTCTTTTTTTTTCTGACACATTAAACTGACACATATGCATATTTGCTACTTCAACGTTCCATCGTCTATTAACCAAAATTTGGTTGGTATTTATTTACCCCTTTCAACATTTTAAAAAGCATTCATACCCCCATTACAATCAGTCAGATCTACAATGGCACCAATTATTTCAAGCCTTTCACGAGTACTGCAAATGCAAAAACTTTTTAATGCATCCCTCGCCGCCAACAAAGTTTGATGGACTCAAATTGTGGTGAAAAATTTTGAAGTTTGCAATGCTTTGAATTTAATATAGCCAACCAAACCTTCGATTTGCATTTTCTGTATAGCATGCAGCAAAACTTTCACTGTTATTCATTTGGGGAGATGTAAATTCTGTTTCAGTTTTAGATCCGCTACATTTTCGGAATACGGAGTGAGAACAGTTGTTGTTGTTCACCTGCATGCTACGGCATGAGGTTGCAAGGATGATTGTGAAGCACACATCTAGTTCAGCAGTGTCTGAATCAATGTACAGTTACGGATGTATGGAAATAAATCTTGATGGAAAAGTGTAAATAATACGAGCTACGTTTCTATCACTCAGCATTTAGTATCTATTCGCATACGAATCCCTAAAATGAAAGTGTACACCAATGTAATTAGCGCGTTTCCTCCGGCAAATTTTTTTCATTTGCATTATTATCGATTCGAAAACAGGTACTTATAGCCATGCGAAAAGCATAAAATATACCCAAATACATATACCTACAGTTCGTCTGTAACCAAGAGAAATGTTAGGCATTACTAACTCCTAGACCTGCAATGTATATGCAAATGCTAAAAACAATTTTTCTCATATTTGACGATTACATACGGTAGCTGATGTATTTTTTTCACAAGGGTGCTGATATTTATTCCTGCGTAAGCATGCCGCGGGCGTACGACTCTTCATTTATCACTTTTTCCAATATTGTTGATATACTCGTTAATTTCATTTTGTGTGCGGTACGTGTTAATTTAAATGAAAAAACGAATATCCATTGGATTGATGCTTGTCGATTTACTGAAACTCTAAATGGCGGCGAAAAATGACAAAACAAAAATAAATGATGCGAAGATACATATGTATGTATATATTTAAATTGACAACTTCATGTCCATAGTTTATCACAAAGTGGAATATCGATTCGGTAATTGGCTTTTATTTCTAAATAAAAAAAATATTTGTGAATGCTTCCCATGTGATTTCATATTTTTTGTTATGAGGCAATATGTCGCAAATTAAACCATTAAAAGCCTACCTACTATTAAAAGGTCATACAAGAACCATCTGTATTATCGAACATTTCATAAACGCAATCCATGCAAATGCCATGAGCTGTCTTTCTCGCACGCATAAGCATTATGCTACTACTGCCGCAGTATCATTAGCATTCAACCGTTAAATCGGCATGCAGACTTACCAGATTGAAAGCGAATGAGGAAACCCTATCGTCATCACATTATGTTCATTAAGCTCGAATCAGCAGTTTTCCTACTTGCTTGATTTTTTTTATTCGGTCCTTTGCTATTGTTGCGTTCACGTTTTTGCTAGATCGCTTATGTTTGCTTGATGACAAGAAAATGTTTTCATCCCACGCAATGGGAGCAAACTTGATGATTTCCTAAGTACCTAGCTACGTGTACATACATATATTGGTGTCTATTTGCTATCATTAATTTACCTTACAGTATTGCAGTACTACATGGTTGAACGGTACCAATAGGATTGTAGAGGACTTCAAATAATTTTCTTAGTTGTGATGCTATTAGCGCTTCGAGGACCTGGTGGACTTCTTCGCAGAGACTGTATAGAAAGGGGCATGGACCCAAAATAAATGACCACGCACATGAGACACAGCTCATTAATCATTTACTAATCAATCAAAGAGCAAAAATAGCAGTACGACAATGCTCCGTTTCGGATTGCTGACGTCCCTTTCCGGCTATGAGGCTAATTAGGATTTCACAAAAACAAAATTACGCAATGACCAAGTACTATGTTATAACGTCAGGCGGAGTAAGTGGTAGGGAGGAGCGAAGCCCGTGATAAGCATAGACATGCTCCAAAGTTTTGAAACCTTTACTTTTCTTTTTTAAATAAGGCTATGCCCCGACAAACAAAAAATCCAGATCAGCAACGTCGGTTTATACCATATTGAAAACTAGCTGACGATTTATTGAACATCTTAACTTTCACTTCAAGTATACAAATTTGAATGACAATTTGACAAGCAGTTTGATCTTTAGCCTGGCCTAAAAATGAAAGAAACTCACTAACAATAAAATCCAAAAAAATCTCCCCACGTTGGGCGCCAATCATTCGAAATTTTTGCAATGCTTCTTAACCCAGTCAACTAGCTCAGCCTAATGGAAGGCGCTTGGGCAGATGATTTGGAAGAAAAGGGAAGGAAAGAATGACTAAGTGAAGGTACCATTCTTCAAATATGTTCTCTATATTTTTTTTTTCTTTATCTTTTATATATTCTTTTATATATATTTCGCGAACGCGAAATTTCCCGATTTGTTCCCGAAAGCAATTCACTTAAAAAACAACATAAAAAAAATTAGTTCCAACAGAATCTTAATTTTCCCACTAAGTTGTCAACGACCAAAAATGAAATAGGACAATGAGTGTGGGTTAACTATATACCCCAACTCCGGCCGAAATTCGTTCAAAATTAAAATAATTATTGTTTATTATGATGTTAGGCATAAATTATGTGAGCAATTGCTAAATTATTAAAAAATAAATATAATTCTAAAAAATGTTATACTACATAAATAATTTTTTAATTACAATGTTATCAAAAATAATTAAAAATGAATGTATAAATAAGCTAAGTGAATATTTAGTTCTAGGTTAATAGTCTCACACTATTATTAAATAACTAGTATTTTTGGCCCATTGCTTTTTTTCTCGAAATATCGACTAAAAAATTCACAGTCGAAGAAGATTTGTTTATTTATTTAATTCACCAAACAAGTTATAAAATTACATATAAATGAAATTAAAAAAAACTAAGCAAATGAATAACAGGTATAACATACAACTGAATACAATGCAAATAAATAAATTAACATTCAATAAATAAACACATAACATCAAAATTACATGTATTGCACAATATTGACCACGCAAAATTATTAAAAATAAAAACGAAATTAAATAATTGATTAGTCATAAAAAGGATACTACGCCGGTATACTAGAAAGGGTAAGATAAGAGAGCCTTGGTAACTTTGTTTTTAAAGGACACTTTTGATATCGTGGAGGAAAAGTGCTGGCTCATGCTGTTGAATATCTTGCAGCATCCATTTATTGGCTCGTCGGGATCTAGTGAATCTCACGAGCTGATTAAGCACAAATCTTTGCTGTACTGAAACAGGCAGATAACAAAAATCTTCAGGATGCAAATGGTGACAAGTGTAGAAGTCTAGGACGAGATTCAAATGGCGGTAAATTGCTAAAATCACAAGGATGGTAAAGATCTCTAAGAGCGAATAGCAAGAATTGGTTTTGAACAGACTCGAATCGCTGGCTGTGAATTTCGAAAACCGGTTTCCAGATAATGCAAGCATACTCAAGAAGAGGGCGAACGAGCGCAGTGTATATCAATCTTGTAAAGCAAAGGCTCTGAAACTCCTTGGCTTGTCGATTAATTTTATTTTCTTGACAGATCTTTGTGTAGGAGCTTTTCATCCAGCACCACACCGAGGTCTAATATATTGTCAACCCTATTAAGTGCCGTATTGCTTAAAAGGTACACATAATGTACGAGCGTACGTTTTCGAGAGAAGCTAATCACATGACATTTTGCGATATTGAAAGGTAAATTCTTCACGCAGCACCAATGAACCAGGGAATTTAGTTAAAGTTGAAAAAAGTTGACATAGGATGGTGACTTTATAGTATGAAAAATGTTCAGGTCTCTCGCATAGAGTAGATGAGGCACATCAGATAAAACTTCCGACAGGTTCGATATAAAAATGTTAAAAGGCAGAGGGCCAAGATGGCTGCCTTGAGGTACTCAAGAGTTGACATGAATTTTTATAGAGATAAGCCCTTGGAATTTCACATATTTAGAGTGGTTCTGGTTCTGGAGCTAAGCTATCTTAGAATAGACCCTGCGATTTCAATCACTGCAGCTTTTAAATCAAAATGGAGTGGTTAGCACGATCAAACGCTTTGCTGAAATCAGTGTAGGCAACGGTGATTTGATCACCTTTCTCCATGTTAGAAAGGACATGGGAAACCAGCACCATCAGGTTGGTAGGAACAGAACGCCCTTTTCTAAAATCATGCTGATGTTCGTTAAGTCGGGCATCGACCAGAGAGGATAGCTTATCACATATAAATAGTGGATAAAATGGCGATACCTCTATCATTTTGAAATGATCTTCTATTCCCATTTTTGAATATTTGTGTAACGTATGTGTGGTTTGAAGAGGAGAGATTAACTGTGCACCATACTATAGCTCCAAGATAGCTTTAAAAATATCATCTCTGGAAATAGCTAAAGCCTCAGCAAAACTTGTTCTGGTTACTCTAGATGGTGGAGTAGGTTAAAAATGAAAGTTTTCTGTGAAAAAGTTGCAAATTTATTGAAGAGAAGGAGACTTTGAGGTTTTATTTTACATAGAAGGGTGAACGGGTTGTTTTGTGCTTTGAGTTGACTGGTTGTTTTGTGCTTCATATTCGCAAAGTCAAAAAATTTGTTGGAGTTGTGGATTATATTCTCGCAGGTAGTTTTATTGAATCTGTTATATGCTTCGTGAGACTTTTCCTGGAATTCTTTGGCCAATTTATTGTATTCTTCTTAAATATATACTCGACATTAATTTTTATTGATTTGTTAAGCTTATTTCAATGGTTTCTCAGAGATCTAAAAGTCTTGTCAAGCCAATGCTCAGAAAGTTTATATTTTCTCATAATTTTAGGGACATATCTTTCGACCACTTCAAACAGTAATTTGTAGAATGAATTTACATTTTCGGCAAGAAATTGGGATGAAATCGTATATGTCCAATCGACATTGTGAAGGGAATGGTGAATGCTATCATAATCAGCATTGCAGAAATCCTATAAAATAGAATTATTGTAAGTTTGAAAGATATTAGAAACTTCAGCGGATAAATCAACAGTAAGAGTGGAATGGTAAAGGGCTATTCGAGAAAAGATTCTCCGCGTCAATAGTCGGGCTAACCACTACTTTGTCATAAACGTTTGTAAATATAAGGTCTAACCAATTACCATTACGGTTGGGAATCGGAGCAACCTGCTGCAAATCATTACCATGCAAGGTTAAAGTCAGAATAATCGAGATGGTTAATAGGTAGTAAGTAATTATTAGTTTCATCAAGAATGAAACGTAAATTGCGTCGATTAAAAACTCCTATGAATATAATTTGTTCCGCGATGCCATGAAACTAGGCATAAGTTCGTATATATACATAGAGTCGTCAGATCTTGGCGGGACATAAAATAAACCAATATATACGGGTGTGCTGTCGAATGATATTCGGATAAATTTGTGCTGAAATAATTTCTGCGGGGTTGAATCAACAATTTCGCTTGAGAAGGTGCTACTAATAGCAAGTAAAACACCACCTCCTCTTGTCTGGCCAGTGGAGACATAATCACGGTCATTTCTAAATATTGTCCAGCTACTATTGATGATCTCTTCATTCCTAAGAAGTCATTTCAATAAGTTGAAATGACATGATTTGGCGTCAAGGTAGAAATAATATATTTTGCACCTCATACCACTGCAATCGTGGTGAAAAATTCTGACGCACTTAAGAGAGCATACCTTGTTAGGAGCGATACATAACGTTAGACCCGAGTTTTCGCAAGAAATTTGGAGTCGAATGATGTTTATACAGGAACATAATGAGATAAAGTTAAATCTACAATATAAGCCAACAAATGAGATGATAGCGAATATTCTCACTAAATCGGTAAATCATTGCAAATTGAATAAATTCTGTCCGAAATTGGGCATATCAAAGCAAAATATATTGAATGAAAAATAGAATTGAATCAATGGAGATATAAACTTTTTTTTGGTTGGAACATTATTAAATTTTAATTTTTATCTAAATATTTTTCAAAGCACTTTGTTTGAATATTGAAAATTTAGACCTAATGTTAAGTCACAATTGTAATTAAACCAATGTCTGGTTTATTTTTCCTGTCAATCAATCACAACAAAAACTAACCCCAAATATCAACCCAATAAATATATAATAAGCAAGGATTTTGAGAAATCTTGCTGGAATTTAACTCACCTACGCATCTCTAAAGCAAATACGTCTAAAGCAGACTTCGTATTCTATTTAGTTTCACATGTTTTTATTTGAGAAATAAAGGTATGGTACAACTCTCACCGACCGTGCCTACTACTTTTATTTAAAGCGCATGTACAATTACTTGTCCTTCGATAAATACCAAACCGTCCATACCTTTAAACCTACACTATAAATTTTGACATCATCATCTCTGCAACAAGGATCTCTATGATTCAAGCTACTTCACAAAAAATACACGTTTCTTGAAAAAATATCGCTCATAAATATATATATGTAAATAATATGCATTCAGTACTCTCGGAAAATATTTAAACTTGTATCATTTTCAAATGAAATCAACAAAAAAATTAATTTAGTATTCGCAAGAAATACGTTAAGTAAATACAATAGACGGAACAAAATAAATTTCTACACAGTGCACGTCACAGCAATCGAATAGTCCGAAATAATGAGCTGTACAGCTTCACGGAGGAATGTTATACGAAGAAATTTTGTCAATGGTGGGTGAATAGCGTCTCATTATTTGTGAGAGAAAAATTATGGAAAATTACTCTAATGATGTTCGCGATCTAAAATAATTGACGTAATTTGATCCTTTTCTGTTTGCTTTGCATACATACGGTTCAGCACTGGATGAGGAACATATACTTTATTCTATCAGATGTTACGACAATTTTTATACTCTGTGGGATCTGGACTTATTTCTAGCTGAGTAAAATCGTATATGAGATTTTAAGCAAAACATTAATCGACATGATTTATATCAATTCTCCTTTCTAATAGCAATTCGTAACTTGAAGCTGCGAAAGCCAACACAGAATCTCTCACTTTGTCACTCTGAATATTCGGAAAATTTAAGCCATTTTTCATCCTCAAAACCCACATAAACACATACGTACGTACACAAACTACATGTTGAGTGATTCAAATGCATTTATTTCATTATATTAAGATTTACTTTTACCAGTGGTCGCCTCCTATATGTCCCCATTTCTTATGATGTTTGTCGGCGTCTTTTTTGCCAAACTCTTCCTTATGCCCATAATGCTCGTCGTGCCCTTTCTTATCCTTGTGGCCTGAATGTTCCGAGTAATGTCCACCCTTTTTCTCATGGCCTTTCTTGCCGAATCCATCATGATGATGACCGGACTTGTGGCTACCGGATTTGTGATGTCCACCCTTCTTATGCTTGTGTTCTTCGTGGTAATCACCGTATTTTTCATCGAATCCTTCGTCATGATCCTCATCAAAGAATTTTTTATCTTTCTTGTATTCGTCCAGTTTGTGAATTACATGGCGGCCCTTGGTTGAGTGACCTTTCTTGAACGACCCCTTTTCTTCGTATTCGTGTCCCTTCTCTCCTTTTTTCCCCTTCTTCCGCTCATGATGGTATCCTCCCTCGTCGTGATGCTTTTTCTCATGACCACTCTCCTCTTCATGCTCTCCTTTTTTGCTCTCCTTTTCATGGTGTCCTTTTTCACCTTTCTCATGCTCATGCTCACTCTTGTAGCCCTTTTCTTCTTTTTCGTCTTTTTTCGAATGCTCCTCGGAATGATGCTCCTCGCCGTCGCCTTTCTTCCAATCCTCTTCCTCCTCATGCTTTTCCGAGGCGTCAGCTTGTAAATCCTCGAAGCCGGGATGAGCACTTGTTGATAGAATCGCTGCACATAGCCATAGTCCTGATAAAAGAATCCAAAGTGATTTTGATTTGGACATCATCATCATCGTCACTGCCAATAACGACCTTCAAATGGCTACAGAACGTTGTCACTCAGCCGAGACTCTGCACTTTGCTTGCTGTCGGTTGGCCTGTCGACGGTTTCAGATAACGGTTGAATGGAACTGGTATGAAAAGTGAAAATATGCGGTCATTTATAGATTGATTACTGACGGCGACAGAGATTGGTCATTGAAATTGTGTGCGCGGTGGTCGACATAATGCAACAGTTTAGTAATAAGATTGGTCATTGATTGCTCTGCGGTTTCTTTGAATGATGTATGGTTGTGGTATTGTAATTATTTCATAATAAATTATCATGAAATGGCGAATGAATTTCATGCCAGCTCCTATTTGCAATGATAAAGTAAGCTTAGGCTGAGTATTTGATACTCATTATGAAAAAGACAAAACATTCATATTTATTTCCAGGAACAAATCCTAGTTTATATTACACATCAAATATTAAACAAAAAAAAACAGTGTAAAAATTAAGAAAATAGATGGATTCAGGTATTAAAATGGCAATAGAAAAAATAATCCGAAGCTAAAATGACCGTAAAATAAATTAATATTCAAAGTATATGCACGATCATTACTTTTCAAAACATTTTTGAGCACAGATAACGTTCGGAGAAGAAGCTAAGGCTATTGTGCCGAGGAGGCAAACACAAATGTGGCGAAAGAATAGGTACATACACGGTCAAAGGAACAATAAAGTACTTTTCGAACGGCCCAATTCTCTAGCAGAAAAGTAAATGCTGGGGTCAACTAATATACAGCCGTTAGCGGGTTGAAAAAAGAAATTAATCGTTGAAGAACACTCTGCGGGACTCAATAAAAGGGATTTGTAGGATAAACAGGCGCATACTATAATCACAATAATGAGTACCTACTGACCTGATACAACAACTTGCGGGTGAATCGTCGTTCCACGGATTCAACGGCAAAGATCAAGTATCTAAATTAAGGACACCAAATTTGGCAACTGTATTCTTAGATATTACAGACCAAGGAGAAAAACAGATATGTAATTGAAGAAGGGTCAGCAAACAGTTTATAGCGTCTCATGATGAGGCCAGAAAAATGAGAGGCATTGGTAGTGATACTTAATAAAGGGTGTTATTTTAGAGGGTTCAATTTCAAACTTGAATAAAACAATATGTATCAGTCGGACTGCTTTATTTTTCTCTTCTTGCATATTTTTGCGAAATTTGCTTTTTGAAGAAGATCTTGTTCAAATGACCGCCGTTATAACCTATCAAGAAGCGAGTTCTGGAGGTCTAGTTTTTTGCCTCTACTTAGCAGGCCTGAAGGGATGCAGACAGCATAAGGACACTGCTGTTGTTAAGGCCATGACCCTTGATGCTGTATAGCTTCGTTCGTGTAGTTTGGCTGTTAGTGGCGATTTTTCTTGCGCCAAATGTGACAATTTTGCCTATTGTATCAAGCCAGAAATGAGCCAAGTCAAATTACCCAAATTATTTAACAGTATGAAACTTTCAGCTATAATCACTCTGATTATTTTGACATCAGCGTAAAAAAGGCAGGGTTTGTTAAAGGGTGCCATACATTGTCAATCAACAAAAAAACAGCGTCAAGAATTGACGATGACGGAACTCTTGATGCAGGAAAAATAGTGTACAATAGCAAGAGCTAACAGTAACAACACAAGAATGCTCACAAACGTAGGAAGGGAACCAAAAAAAAAAGACAACATAGAGACCATACCACAGATCTAGAGACAAAAGAATATTATAGTTAACAGAATCAAAAGTTTTGACAAAGTCTGCTTAAAGGACATCTAAATGCTTTTGCTGGTCGATTGCGGAACCGACGGTTTTTGTAAACGACAATATTTTTGTAACCGCGGGCTCACATTTTATGAATTCTTTTTTTTCAGTAACTAGCAAGAGCTAAATGAGTGGATAGGGCAAAGTTTTGGAAAAATATCGATTGGAATACTAAGATTAAAAATTATTGACAAACGAACACAATGAAAACGAAATAGATTTAGCAAAGAAATATGGAAAGCCATTTGCACCGAAGCCAGTGCTTGTGTCAAGAGACTTCTTTGATAATTTGAGAACTATTATATTCTGTTGTTACGAATTGAATTGAAAATTGAGAACTCATCTTTTCTCTGTACTTTATGTCAAGATATTCAGCTTTAATTTCCTGATTTAACTAAAAACTCAACATACTTAAAGCTTAAAAAATCAAGCCGAATTCCATTTTCAGCGTCAGGAAGAACTCTTACTCTTATTTATCTCCATCGAATCGTTGTTCAACTAGTTTAAACCTCTCTCTGCAGCAAATCGTATATTTAAATAACGCTTAAACTTTCTAAGTGATTTCCGAAATCTAAAACCACCGTAGTAACTAACTCAATATTTTTTATTCAGTTTGATTTTCAGTTAAATTGCGAAGAGTGCGAAACCCAATTAATTTCTCCATACACACACACGTGATCTTCAAACTTTCACCGCATTTAATTGAATTAGACGCAGCATTTCCTGCAATGTGTCTTGTGTGATTCCAATGTGTACGAACAATCTATGGCGGAAAGTATCCATAGTTTGCTTTCGTTGCTTCTGCTCGCTCCGTATATGATTTCCCATAGCTCCGTTCCGCCATGATTCCGACCGCAGTCTTATTTTACACTTGAGTTTCGCATCGTTCGCTACTCAGCATCCTTGCCAACGTCCGCCTTTGGCTTCAGTGTACACTGTACTTTGTAAAATTTCAGGATGTGTTTATTGGATTTCATTTCGTCGAGCTAACGTAATAGAGGTCTCTAGAGTGCATGGGTTTCTTAACTCTGTGTATCGTATGAAAATCTTTAAAGATTCGGTCGCATTTCCTTACGAGCTTCAGAGTTTTAAATAACACGTACATGTTTTGCAGAGAATGATAAGTTTGTGAAGTCTCATATGATTTGGATGATGGTTTAGGTGCATGTGAGTAATTTTAAGAAGAAGGTATACTTCAGTGCTCTTGACAAACTGAATTTATTGGGAAAAATGTAAAAATACATAAGTAGTTTTTTCATAATAAAGAAGGTGAACTACCAGGCTTTAAAAAATGCCTCAGAAACAGATTACATTTACGGATTGATATTTTTTAGAATTGGCCATCAACCTTCACTGAAAGAAACTTTGAATTTACAGGTTCCAACAAAACACGAGTTGGTGGGCAGTTATTTTTCACCCCCACCTTCTAGAAACTCGTGTTGAGCTGATTTGTGTATATCCATGCATCCATTGGTGATTCATCACTACATTCAAAGAAAGTTACTTCGAGAAATTGTAAAAATCGTCAATAGAAGTCATTTAGCGATACAAGGTGTCATAAGCAGGTACAAAAGTGAACACGGTGTCAAAAACAAGGATTATTAGATCATCAGCGTACCATAGAGAAGAAATGATGACATAAAAACATCCGGAAAGAACGGATTAAAAAAAGTTGAATGAAAGTCAGCCCAAGAATGTATCCTTAAGATCCACCAGAAGTATCAAAGATAGATGAAGAAGAAAAGACAGAGAGAGAAAGAGAGCAATTCCGGTTCGTTAAAAAGTGGAAATTTAGGAAGACAAGTGCTCAGAAATGGCATGTTGTTTTATTTTGCATAGAAGTAGGTGATAACAGAGTCGAAAGTTTTGGAAAAATCAGTGTAGATTACACGAAACTGCTGATTTTTGTAAATAGTAGAAGCGATCACGTACAAAAATTTTGCTAAGTTCGTAGAGTCGCAACGACCTTTTACACTCCCGATTTCAAAATGGGTATACTTTTTGAAAGTATCGAAAAGAGAGAAATTTTACAGCACCAAGAATGGCATTAAATAAGATGAACAAGCGGGCACAGAAGAGAGACACCAGATTTTCCACACAAAAATTGGGAATACTAGCAGGACTAAAAGCGCAGCTAGAGTCAAATGAGGACATAAGCAGTTCAATTTTCAGATGTTTAGTGACAAGTTAAGGCTGGTACTGACTTAATCGCGAAGCTACATTTTAACAAGTCTCCATTATCTAGCCATTCTGTGTAGTGAAATTTTCGACAGTTGAAAAAATTGAGACTGCTCATTTCTGATTGATAAATTGTCAGAAATTGTAATTTTCGATCTATCTATTTCGATCTACCAGTAGTAACGCTTAGCATATATTATTCGAACGAACTAAGTGTACAAAATGAAAGAAAAAAAAAGATGTTGGTAGACTCAATCTGGTGAAAATAGAAGTTGCAGTGGGCAGAAGGCATATTAAAGTCACCAAAAGGCAAACTTTATTGGAGGAGCCACCTCTTGGATGCCAATAGTAGATATTGACTACTTTTGACAAGTACCTAGGCTTTCAACGAATACAAAGGAACTCACAAGATTACTGTCATCAGGAGCGTGAACTGGTTTAGAAAACTTGAATGTGAATTGGCTTAGAAGACTTGAGCGGAAAAGTTTTTTCCAACTGAAGAACACTTTGTGTACCGGGAAATGCTTTCTTCGTCGTGATGATTGTTGCTAGTGATTTTGTAATGTAGTTTAATGACAACTCTGTAGTATAGTATACTAACCAGATTGACTTGGATTGAATTGAAATTTCTAAGCTACTATGTTTCCGATGTGAATGGTCAACCGAATCACTGGAAGGTAATGTCTAGGTCTTCCTTGATTTGACTATTTTTTTGTTTTGTTTTTATTTTTTATTTATGACAAAATATTTAATCTCGGCTCTCATTTCAGTTTTCTTCATTCACCGAGATAGAAGCGGATTCCTGCAAGCAAAAATCGTAGAAAAATAATTATGCGACCAAAGGCAACGAAACTTGCCACGCAACTAGCTAAAATATCAAGCAATCGTTTGTCATTTAATTATTTCTCGGCTCCTGACAAATTATTGTTGTTTACCGTTCGACAGTGGTAGTTTTTGCGCATTATCAGCAAGTAGGAAATCTAACTTCTTAGCTTATTTTGGGCTCCAGTACTTTCAGCTGGTCAGAGATTAGAATTATCTCTTTCTCTTAACAATACATTCGTTTACACTGTTTCGGATGTTAATTTAATCCTCAAAATCGTAGTCCAACGAATTTAATTTCGTATTCACGTTGAAAAACTCATAACTTATCCAGATTGTTTTCAAATTATACTGAACCATAGGCTAAAACTTCATATTTTAGCCGGGTCTAAGGTTTTTCAATTGTCTTTATAACTAATAGATGTGTAAGTATACACAATTAAAACAAACACCCAGTCAAATATATATATATATATATATATATATATATGTATATATATATATATATATATATATATATATATATATATATATATATATATATATATATATATATCATACCCAGCTAAGCATCCACAAAATAAATATATACATACCCATCCAAGCATCCACAGATGCAGTATTTCCTTCTCGAGATTTATCCATCCGCCTCTATTTCAACATTTAATTCGTAATCAGATTTATTAATTTCGTAAGCGGTGAATGTTCCATCCGGGTCGAAAAATACATTAAGTTGACTCCGGCAACAAAATGCAACGCACAGTTCCGGCAAGGAAAAACGGATATCAAATAATATGCACTTTAGTTTTCTGCTAGCATTTTCAACTCGCTTCATCCAAGTGCACTAGCGTTAATGGAATTAATAAGAAATTGCATGGAACGACTAAGTTTGTTTGTACTTTTGAGGCAAATTATTGAAATAGTTTTGGTATTTAATTGGCTCTCTGCTAATTTCAATTCGAATTCAGAATGATGATAGTCTTGATGATTTCCATTCGCCACCATTGAATGCAGTGGTGGGTTTAGGCGGAGGGTATAAGTGTTCCCTTTATTGCATAACTACTCTTCAGATTTGTTGTTGCACTTTGTCCCGTACTACACTCTTCCTTTGTCTTCACAGTAATAAATTTAATGAAAAGTCCTGTGCACGCCTATGGAATGGCATACACACGCTGAGTCTTGAGAAAATGCCCAAATGGGTGGAGCTTTCAATAAGTTTATTCAAAATTAATAATCGTATCTATGATTTTTGCGTTTAATATATTTAAGAAGTGTTTTTACTGCTGTAAATGAATTTAAACACGTTTTCTTCTTTATTTTATGATTTAAAGAGTCTAGTTTTATTTATCTTCTAAGAGTCTATCTGCTTCTTTGATTTAAAAATTTTCTAAATTGAGACTATCTATGTCACCCTTCGATTGTAAATATGCTAAGTAAAAAAGTTCTTGCTTGTTTAGCGCAAACATGCTATGCAGCTTTTCGCTACTTATACAGCGCAAACTTCAATCTTACCCATATTACCAGCCCTCTCGAAAAAATCTCCCCTTCGTGTGATTCAATTTACATCAAACATTCGTAAAAGCCGAATCCATTAACATTTTATTGAGCGTAAATAATTAGTCGCAGGCTGAAAGAATACTACTTCCACCCTTATCGTGACTAACGAAACTACTTATGCACAGACTCGACGCCCTTAATTCCATTATCGTTTTTCCACTCAGTCCGAAATAGGCTAAAATACCAAATGCTCTGCCGCGGCATCATTTGAATAATTTTTCGCGATTTTAATTTGATTCCTCTTACTTTGACTCTTACGCATCTGTCTCTGATAGTATCTAAAAGATACAGATAACTCTGTTGGCGTGTTCGTACACATATTTGAGCCTGGCGAGAAATTTCGAACGACTTACTTTTGGAATTTATTGAAAGCGAATCAAGAGCGCTGACGATAGGAGTATGTGAACGCCAACGATTCGACATAGTAAAATACTGAAATTACAGTGAGTATAAGGATATAGGAGCTGTGTTAGCGGGGCAGAATAGAACATGTAACATCGCGCGACAGAAAGCACTCTTAATTGAATGCTCACTTAAATCCTGTCGCAAGAGCAAATAGATTCAAACATTAAATTAATTACAACATGAAAGTAGAACGGTAAATAAAATTAATTACAGACACTTCCATGCGTCCGACTCTTGAAACTTTTCATCTATGCGTTTTGTGCGTTGGTCTATCTTCCCTTCGTCATGGCTTCTCTGGATCAGATGAATGTTTCTGAGCGTCAGAGAGCTTAAGTAAGTACAGATTCTTCTAGCCTATATTTTTGTTGCATGGTTTTATTTGCTCCGGACGTGATATAGTCATGGTCGTATTATACGTATGTCGTTCCGCTATCATTTTTTCTGCTGCTTCCGTATTTTTCTATGGGTCGGCAGCGACTCAATCTGAGTGCCACTCAACAGACTATCACACGTTGGGTTTCAAACGCTTCAAATCTTTGATTTAACTCTCAACGAGTTGGGAGAGATCTAGCAAGTTTACAAAAAATGCTGTGTCTATCAAATCAATTTGAACAGTTCATCACTGAAAATTTAGTGCTTGAAAACATAAATTAATTAGACCAGCAGGTGCGAACATAACCTTTTAAGAATTTCAAACCGATCGGCCTGGAAGGCATCTATCTGACAATGCAAAGGAAGTGAACCACCTTAGCCAAACCTTCAGGAAATATTTGGGTAAACTTAGGGTTGCTTGGCACCTTTTTTGTCATTTTTGACTTTATGCCCTGAAACTTAAATTGCACGATGATCTCGTTTTTCGATCGAAAGTGATTTAGTTAGAAGTGGCTCAAAAGTCTTTCTCAGCGAGCTCTTTAGCGTCAAACTGATGCTCATAATATACTGTCGGATCTCTAAAAGCCCAAAAAAACGCTGACTTCAAGAAACCATATCCATATACTTGAGACTGCCGAGATAAGTCAATTAAAAAAAATCTTCCCGAAACTCCAACGTCGCATCATTTATTCATCGTCATGGAATTTTAATGGGCTAAAAACAAAAATTCAATTAAACTCTCATCTTAATGTCAATCTTCTTTCTTTGGATTCTTACGCCTCATATAATTTCATTTTCTTCATTTGACCTAGTTTCTTACTCTTAACATATCTGTCTTCTAGCCAATCATCCTTCGATTCCATTGTAGGTTTAATTTTTGCTTTTATAAAATTGGTTTCGAAGCTTTTTTGCCTATACCATCCTTCTCTTTCTTTTCCTTGAGCGAAATCATTACTGCTGATGACGGTGCGAATTTTCAAGGAAATGCCTTTTATGTTCGCCGCTTAATCAAATTATGTGTTTACTATATTGATTTTGACAGTGAAATGTAGAGGAAACTTTGAATTGAAATCGTCTTTCGTGAAAGGTTATGCTATGGTACATACATATATAAGTAAATTATATACAGAGGAAAATGTGGGTATATTTGATTCCCTGGAAAAAGCACAAGAACACTATTTTTTAACCCTAGATTCATTAATAGGTTAATAGGTGTCTCTCAGACACCTTCATGTTGTTAAAGTCTCACAGAATGCGGCGCGAGAAAGATCGAAGCTCGTGCGTAGTTGTACCGAGAATGCTCTGAGTAGTCTTAAGTTTCTTCTTTCAACTAATGTATTTTTTTATTTGCCATAATGACCATAGCTATTCAGTAAGTGACCCTTACATAAAAGGTGTCTAATGAACAATGTAACGCTGAATACAGCTTATGAGTCTAGGGTTAATACAATAGAAGTTTTCATAGATATTACCAGTAGCACAAACTGTTTGGTTCAGCTAAACACATTAAACATCAAAGTAGCAGTCAAGGCATACTATGGGATTTTTAGAAAAAAAGTCATGGTGATGCTGTACTCTCCGCAAAGGATAATGCAGAGCAACCTACAAGTATTTTTATTTTCTTCCAACACAGTCATTGGACAGAAACAAAATCCATCGGCTAATTTGGTTCTAACGTGAAGTTGTATGCTAACGTATTATATAACGAGAACAGTATACTTTTGGCTGTGCAACAGACATGCTAGTCATTTTGCTACCGACAATGCTACCTTCAAACTTTCATATTATAGACATCTTACAACAAAAATCAGTTACAAATATTTTAATTTTGACGTTTTTGAAGATTTCATTCATGGCAGGTAGCCTATAATTATTTCTATGAATTTAAATTTCGATGGAATCTTCTAATATAGACGAAATTCATAGCATTGATTGTTCTCGACATGAATCAGCTGAAGCCAAGTTAGCAATGCGTTGTCACCACTTTGCATTTTCATTATTTTTATTTTCTTCCAACACATATTTGATTCCCTGGAAAAAGAACAAGAACACTGTTTTTTAACCCTAGATGCATTAATAGGTTAATAGGTGTCTCTCAGACACCTTCATGTTGTTAAAGTCTCACAGAATGCGGCGCGAGAAAGATCGAAGCTCGTGCGTAGTTGTACCAAGAATGCTCTGAGTAGTCTTAAGTTTCTTCTTTCAACTAATGTATTTTTTTATTTGCCATAATGACCATAGCTATTCAGTAAGTGACCCTTACATAAAAGGTGTCTAATGAACAATGTAACGCTGAATACAGCTTATGAGTCTAGGGTTAATACAATCAAATATGTGTTGGAAGAAAATAAAAATACTTGCAGGTTGCTCTGCATTATCCTTTGCGGAGAGTACAGCATCACCATGACTAGTAGTTGCTACAAAGTGAACAGTGGTTGCCAGAAACCACCATAGTGGAAATTTCGCTGTTTCTACACGCCCTATTGAAAACAAATCACAATCTATGTGTTTGTAAGCCATACCGCCGAACAAATTTGTATGGTAACACAGAATCGGGATTTTCAACCGATTTTAATCCGAATCTTGTGAATCCATACACTTTTAATTGGCACACACACATAGGAACACCTAGTACAAAACCGGTGTTTGCAAATCAAGCTCATGAGGAGCTTCCGTGCACGTACAAAGTCTGCGCATACATGCATGGAAATCGGCCGCAAGCCCACGAATTCCCCAAATCCCAATTTGGGACCTCGTGTACAAAGGCTTATTGGCAGCAGCACGTAGCTTTTTAGCTATTAGCTTTTAGCTTTTTACAAATTGAGTAGGCTATATAATGATCCTGAGGAATCTATATTTACCACGAGTTGCATCAAACAACATTCATGAAAATTTCTTCGGTCAGACCAAAGAGAATAAAGGAAAATGTAAAAAGTGAAATATCACACTTGATTAAAATGTTTGTATAACTGGCATCCCTGTCTTATGAAGATCATTGAAGTCCCCGCAAAAAATTACGAGTGTTTAACGGGTGTGACTGTCGAGGTGGGCGGGAGGTCGTTAAAAAACATTCAGATATCAGTGCAAGGTTATAGGGACATAAGTTGAAGAGATTAGCAACACTGAGACGGCCACAAATTCAACTGGAAAGAAGGAAATAGTCAGTACAGAAAGCTTCATTAAGAGATTTATAAACACCAATTAAAACGCCAGCTCAAAAAAGAAAATTCGGAGACCAATAAGTCTCCATTCCTACAAAACAACAGTTTGAAAGAGGAACATTTCATTGCTATACGTATATATTCTCAGACAACGACGTTTTGGTGTTAAGGTTGTGTTTAAGATGCTATTATTGCCAAAGCTATTGTCACATATTGACTGCAAACAATTTTTTTGTTTTGAAAAGTGTTTGAACAAATAAAATAACGTTAATAGTTAAAAACAATATTCATTTTTTTAAAAACCAATTCAATCATGCAGAAAAAAAGATTGTGCTATCAATTTTGTATATAGCAATGTCTCCAAATAAATTCACCTCTCTATTTCTTCCGCAGAATAAATAAATAAATTTTAATTTGATTTTCAATTTAAAAATGAAGCGCTCTTGTTGCTCCGTTGAGAATAATTCTACTTCCTCCAGTTTGAATGAAAATTCATAAAATTCGAAAAACAGAATATACACTTTTTATCTTTATAATAAATTCTCTTTAAGTTTTCGATACGCAAACAAATTCCAAACATTATGCAAAAATATACCCGCCAGTCGTAGGCCGATGAATGTGACGTGGCCTTAACCGAAACGAACGTTACACAAAACCTGATAAACTCATAAAAATTGTTAAACCTCATTTGTCTTTAGTTATCTGAATAGTCGTAGATTCACGAAATGTAATTTTTGCTACTGTGCTTTCTTTGTCTGGTTTTGCCTACTTAAGTCTATTTTGTATTCCCTTTCGAGTATCTGTGTTTTTTTCCTTTGCCATTCGTTACTGGATATTCTTCAGGGATCAATGCCTCGTGGGCAAGAAACACTTTGTCTTGAGCACACCTACCCGACCGAAAACGAAAAAATAAAACAGTAGTAGGGTAGTCCAATGGAATAGGGGGCATGCGAAATGAGCTATATGGGAACAAAATACGAGAAAAACAACTCAACTGAAAAAAAGAACAGAAAGCAGAACTTATCGTGACCGTTGAAGAAATTTATTTGAGATGGGGATAACTTGCAAAGGTTGTGAAACTCGCAAAAGCCAGAGAAGACATCTTACCTTTACTGTTGTGTGGTCCGTAAGTCTTGACAATTTTACTAACAAGGCGCAAATCTACTTGCTTTTTCATGGTTTTGTTTTTAGATGCATAGAATAACCGCAACAGGTGGGCTTGTGATTCGAAATGTCCATACCTTCATTTTGAACTCATAAACCAAGTCAAAGATGTACAACATTGACATTTACAGACTGATGTTGCAATTAGCCTGAAAATAATTGCCTAGAACCTATATTGTCTAACGATATTGATATCATAAATTGCTGTAAATATCAATGCTTACAAATAAACAAATAATTTTCAACCCAACAGGATCAGGTTCTTTTCAAACACAAATCTTAGCCTTTTGTTTCTTTTTATCAAGTCGGTCGCATTCATATTTACCGTTTCCAGTTAATATTGCACTCTTGACAGCAAAAACATAAACCTGAATCAAGTGAAACACACTGACTGCTTCCCATTCAGAAAGAATATAAAACGACAAATCCAGTGATTTCTTTCACAAGATTCCGAACGGACGGAGAATACAACTCAGTTCTCAAGCAGTCAAGTGCATGTCCTTTCCGGATTTTACTGCCACATTATATTGTATGTAGTTGTACAGTGCTTTTATCCGACTCTTGGCGGATCGCTTAGAACCACGGCACCTTTTGGTTCGTTTGAAGTACCGTTTACTATTATCATTCTGCAAGAAATTTCTCATACTGTCATCGGGATGTTTTCTAGCTGCCATGCGAACTTGAGCTGCTTTTCTTTATATAGCTTAGCTTTGCGTAAAGGTTTATTTCATTTTGTTTGTTCCACCCCAAGATTGCGAGGCATGCTTCTTTGTATATTTATGAGAAACAATGTATTTACCGTTCCTTCACTTTTCGAGGGTTATTCTTGCGTTCAAGCTTAAGTATCTATTATAAGTCTTGAAACTATAAAAACGTGCTACAATTTGTTGAATATGTTTAAAATTTTACGAGCGATTTTTATGGAGGATTGTTTTAAAATTCAATTAGCCTGGTAAAGATGAATAGAAAGTATTTTTTGCTATGAGTCCTGATGCGGTTCGCACAAAACAACGAGCACAGGTTAATAGCCAGAAGAGTCTGGAAGCACAAGTATCAGAGCAGTATGTATCTGTGAAAGAGATTGTTTTTCAAACTTCACTCAAAACTTTATGAAAGAAAGCTATCGAGAAAACTTATATTACTTTAGAATCTCACTACTAATAAAACTATGTGCACGGTGAATTTATGTCTTAGGAAAACTTTGCTTCAACTAAAATTGGAAAGTGATTGAGTATTTTGTGTGTATTTCAAGAGGGATTTAGGAGATATCTGTCGAGCTAAACTAGAGATGCATTTCCCACAGCATATCAGTCTTTAATTTCTAAGAAAATGTTTCTTATAGAAATAACTTTTACTCATGACTCTTATAGTAATTCTAGAGGCTCGTTACCTTAGTTTTGCGCAGAGTATATTAAGAGCGGACAGGTGAGAAACATTAAGACTACGATTATTGCTTTTTGAAAAATATTTCCAAATAAAGCTAATCGTGTCTTGCGGGTGAGTGGAGCTCAAAAACTGTATCTTGCATAAAACTTGTGTGGAGACCAAAATGCCTACAAAAATTAGTTTGAATTATGCTTCTTTTAAATTGTAATGCAAAACACCTTATTTTGTTTTTATGCCGACATCTTAAAACTAATCAGTACGTACAAATTATAACGTCACCAGTGGCAACGCTCCAGAGACCAAATAATAAAAGTATCTGTCAACCTTCTTATTAATATCAACAGTACCAATTTAGTGCACCTGTGTGACAAAGCCTTAAATAGTATGCTTTCAAACCTGGAAAAGGATACCAAACAGCTCTGGTATACATAAAAAAAGGTTTAGTGCAGCAAAACCGCTAGAAAACTGATTTTCAAAGAAATTGTCTTTAAGTGGCTTAAACATGTGGAAAGACGTAATACACTTCTTTGTAGTAGTATATCACCCAATTCTTACACAAAGCGACAAAAGCCATTTTGTGAAAGCATCTCATATGACATAAATGATGAAAATGCTCTGTGCTGGCAACATTTTTCCAACGCAGCAGCAATAAGTCTACCAAAACAAAGTCGTGCCAAGATCAACCTATCCGTTGAATTTCGTCTTCATGCGAGGATATCATCAAAAGTTTCAGCGATTAAACTATGTTGGGGGCTGCCATCTGAAAAATTTCCACAACTCAAAAGATGTAAACATTGGTTGCTTATTTTATTGTAAATGCTTTGCTTATGAATACATGATGAAGGCATCTGTTGGTGCAATATGTATGAAAATGTCTGGTGCTAGCAACACTGTGCTAACACCTCAGCCAAAAATTAAACCCACTCTGTGAATTTCGTTTCGATTGGATGACTTTGCTGGAAGTTAAAGGGTGAAAAGAGTTTTAGGGCTTGCACTCGCAAAACTTTTCAAATTTTCCAAACATAGATATTTGTTGCTAATTGTCATTGCAGGATCATTCCTTTTTGAAAGTTAAATGACAACATCGCTTAGTAAAGACGTTTCAAAAAACTACAAAAATTACCATAGCTGTCAGCCCTTTGATGATTTTTCCCCGATATTTCTACGAAATTTGGCTTATAATAAGGTCCATTGATAACATCAATTAATAGGGGAAAAAAGTTTTATTTTAAATAGGTGACAAAAATTACCATAACTGATATCTCTAACCAAATTTTTCAAACTGGTTTCTACCAAATGTGGTTTAGATTAAGATTCAGCTACTGTGTGAATTTCATTAAAATTTTTTGTCTGAATCGGAAGTTATAGGCCAAAAAGCAGTTTTTTCTCAATAGTGGCGCTGTTCGCATTTCATGTTCTGTAAATATCATACTGATCGGGTTATGTGATTGTCAGTTCTCGTGAACAGAAGTTTAGAGTGCTGAAAATATAGGTGATTTAGTGATGGGCTGCCGTTCTTGTGTAACGTGGAAATTCGAAAATGTTAAGATGACATGGTGGAAAGAAGTTCAAATTTATCAATAATTCACATTTCTTAAAACTTTTCGAGGGTCGATGATTTGAAAGAATTTTTTACGTGCCTGCCGTATCTCTCTGCCATTGTGTACAGTTTTAGTCAACATCAATATGCTCTGCAAATTTCACGATAATCCAATCTTTTCGTCAAAAGTTATGACAAATCGATGTATGAAAAAAAATCCGTGCGTACCTTTAGACACTCAGCGCCCACTTAAGGTTTATAAGTTTCAATTTTTTCTTATGGACAAGCATAAAACATAATTTATCTTCATTCATAACGTACTCTGCATAGAAATACAGGGGTACCTGAAAATTCACTAAAATGCCCGCCGCCACCAAAGGGTTAAAGATATCGTTATTTTAATTAATCACTGCAAGATCCTAAATATAATTTACAACCGATAGTTAACCTCTGCACCATCTGTGCCCCAAAGGAAATACAATCAGCCTGTAAATGATAAGAGAGTGCAGACTATCAAGTGCAAATCGTCAATCCTTGTAGCCACCATGGATGTGATTAAAAAAAAGTTCACTGAACTCAGTGAAGAATCTTTGCTATCACAATATGTGGGTGGATTCACCGAAAACTCAAACGAATCATTTAAGTCATTTATTTGGAAGAATGTACCAAAACCCGTGCTTTATTCAAGGCCTATTGTTGAAACTGGTACTGATAATGCAGTCTCAACATTCAATGGTGGGCAAAAAGCCGAGTGAGTGTCCTGAAGACAGTAGGAGTCCCTGTAGGAAAGTACCTGATAAGCTGAGCGAATGTCATTGATAAAAAAAGAGTACGACACGAGCACAGGTGCTCCCTTTCTTCAATTAAGAAGGTCAGAAATGCTAGAAAACGTCTTGGACTGGGAGCAAAAGAAAGGTAACTTGAAAAAGACGGACGTAGCTAGTGTGCCGGGACATTTTTATCCTGAGAAGTAGAAAATAAATGGCTGTAAACTTTTGTAAAACTACAAACCTGTTTTTTTCAAAAACTTCTTTTTCGCAGTTTTCGCGCAATGTTTCTCCGAATCGGTAAGAGCTAGATGTTTCATTTATTTTAGAATTTAGATGAATTATTTAATTTAGAAAAATTACTAGTTATTTTCAAATTGTCATAGGAGTTTGTTGAAATTCTTTTTACTTTTATTAATGTAAATTTTTGTGCAGTGAAAAATAGTGTGTTTTTTGGTATGATGGAAGATTTGAATGTGCTTCAAGCTAAGAGAGGAATTTCATAGCTGACAATTTTTGCATACCAATAGGACTCACAAAAGCTCATTTCTATATTTTTAACCGTTCTCATGAAACTTTAAGCACAAAATCTGACAAAATCTTAACACACTTAAGGTTGAAAATTCAAAGGTTCTATTACCAGTACCTTAAATATGGTACTGAAATTCTATGCAATATAAATAAGAGTATCAAAAACAAATATTTAAAAAATATTTGGAATTTGTTCACATTAGACACTAGATTTTATTGCTTCTTATATATTCTAGATTGTGCATAGTTTCTTCATCTAAAACTGGATTTTACTGCAAACTGCTTCAAGCACATTTCAGTTCCCAATTTTCAATAGCCAAACGTCGAATCCTCCACTTAAACCAAAAAGAAAAGGATTCAAACGATTTGATATAAAATCAAACGATGTCTCAATAACGCTCTCTAATGAAATCCTAAAGTTTCTAAGTATCGAAAATCAGTCATAAAAGCTCACATATTCATATAACAAATGGAATTTATCAAAAGACCTTCAGTGATCTGGAACGAAATAAGCAATTCGCCTTTTTCGAATCCATTTTGAACGGGGGTGAAACTGTGCCATGTTGCAGAATGAGTACTAGTCAGAGAACAGGGTAGAAGGTGACTGGCAGCTAGTGACATCCATGCGAAAATCAAATAAACGAACGATGCGATGTCAATCCGGGAGACATCACATAACAAAAAGCAATCGCATATACGGTTCGCTACAAAAAGCAAAAAGTGCTCTTTGAAAATAAAGTCGCGGAATTAAGTTGCCAAAGGGGAGATGTGACAGGAAATATAAAAGGAAGGAACATTGAAAGAGCAAACGAACGTGAATGTTGGTTGCCATCGTTCGCGCTAAAGGATCGACTTCGTACATTCGCGAAATTCAACTGAGAGCTACTGTGTATATCCGATACAGCCAACAACTAAACAATAATAAGGAGCACTTTTCGCGCCAAATGCTTAACCGTTGATCCATCGTTACAACCATGGTGAAAAATTTTGCGAGCCTCGTAAGGACGGAAATGCGGAAATGTCCTTCAATGATACAAGAAGCCAAATGGTTCGAATGCAAATATTGAATTTAAGCCCAGGATGCTTGGCTGATGAGGAAGAACGTTTAGTTTCAGATATCCTTCAACAATTGTTTGATTCTTCTACCGAGACAGATCATCGAATTCCCAGAAGATAGAGCGAATCGAAAATTTTCGAAAATTGAAAAGTAATTTTTAAGGAACCATAAAAATCAAATAGCAGCTTTTATTACGTTCAATACCCATATAATCGACGTCTCTCTTGAGCCAGAGCATCAAAGTAAAATATCCCATGTAAATTTTACTACCTTCTAAAAGGCTCTTGGATGCACATTTTGGGTTAACAGTCAAAAAAGAGATTCGAGCGTCTGGGAAAAAAACATGAGTCGAGTCTAGTCGAGGATTACACTGAACTCGTTTTTATGGTTCAGCTCTCCTAATTGGATATGTTGGAATAATTGAGAGCTGAATTTACATAGAAATGTTTATACATATCCATTTGTATCCAAATATGCATGGCAGACGAAGAGGATTTGAACGTAGAGTACAGAATCGTCCTGTTTTTCGTGTGCGCACAAACATAGTGGCCACCTCAGTTTAGAACTGAATGTACTCGTACATAGTAATCCCTATGCAGACAGTTCGATGCATATGCTTTATACCATGGATTAACAGATATCCAACGGCCACCATAGCTGAATGGCAACATCTGCTTGGTGCTTACTTCCTTTTTCGTTCATCGCTGAGACTTTCGAATTGTGTCGAAGAGAAGAGAGAAATTCTACAGTCGCGGAGTTTATAATATCTTCAGATGAGTAGAAATGGTACACTCTTTAAGGAAAACTCCACTTCTCCTTCTTTTTTTTAGTGGAACGAATTTAACATGTTTGATGATACTAAACCTAACACTAGTAAGGAGTATATTTATATTTTTATTATTTTGGCTCAGTTTTGGAATATCGTTTACAAAAACATCAAGATAAATACAAAATATGGAAAATCTAAAGGATAAACATAGGAGAATTGGATTTCGTCGTTTCTATTTCCGAAAATATGTCTTCAATTTCAATCATTAAGGAATATGCATATGCATTAATGGTATACGTATAAATAAGAAGAAGACTTCATATAAAAAATCAAGCTTGATTTCATTACAAAAACCCGCAAAATAAATAATTAATTTGAGGTTAAAAAGCAACATTTTTTGGGAAGCCCCGCTAAAAAAGAAAAGTTTATGTCACTAAGTATTACTGATGTTTTTTCAAACAGAGTCAAAGTTGTTCTTCTTCACCATACACGCTTCATCTAGCCAGTGTTTTTCTATTTTGCTAATCATGAACTCCATACGTCTGATGCCGTGTCCACATTGTGGCCATCATCGGCCACTGAATAAGGGATGATCGATATATACATCGATATTTCCCGATATCGATAGATATCGATCTATAATATCGAGATATTTTATTTGATACAAGAATATCGTATTGCACGACGTGAGCTAACTGCTGATCGAGCAAGAGAAGAGAGCGAAAAGAAGCAAACCGTTATATAAAGGATCGCCAACAGTTTGTAGCGCAGAGCATTGCAAGCTACAAAAGAAGTGGTATTTCTTGCGCACAGGCAGTAAAAGGCACTACTTTTCGTGGCTATGAACTGATCAATGTTGATTTTGGCCTAATAAATGATTTTAACAGTCAAGTATTGGCGGCTGGACCTAAGGCTAAGGGGCTATTTTAGTCAGATTCAAAAGCGCTTCCCTCATCTTGATGACTCAAAGAGCATCTGCTCAACATCTACTTAATGTGTTGGGTACAGATTTGGTACTTATAACAGAAACACAACTGTCAAATCATCATAAAGCTAACTTTCAAAAATACAAACCCATCTTAGGCAACTAAAACGGTGGCACTGCTTTATTAGTTAGGAGAAATTTGGATATAGAACCCATACTAGTGCCCGATCTGAGATGCTGTTCCTTTGCTGCTGCTGTGGTAAAAAACTCAACTCAGACCATAGACGCATCTTAATTGCTTCTCTATATGCTTGATGCAGCTCATAAAATCAAATCTTTTACATGATTTCGGAGCAATCAGCTTGCTAGTTTCTCAATTTCAATACTCGTTATTAGTGGTAACTTGAATTCGGGGCACCCTCAATGGGGAGATTCTATTAGCAATGGAAATGATAGGGTGTTGTTCGATTAGGTATATCAAAGTAGACTTTCTAGCCCATTGCAAGTTGTTGCTCCAAACTTGCCGACCAGACCAAGTAGTAGCTTAATAATAGATTTTTTTTTCTCCTGTCAGATGATTTGAGCAGTATGCCAGATCACAAGCTGACATGTCTGATCACTTTACTCGTATTCTTTAAATTCATTTCCGCTCCTATTTCAGATTCATGAAGAAACCACCAAGGACTGTAAGGTCTTTCAAAAATATTCGATTGGAGTACTTTTCAACACAAAATAAATATATTGGTAGGAAATCTTGATGAACCCCTGACGGAAAGTTTATTAAACCGTCAAGTCGATAGCCTGTTGATTAGGATCAACGACATCATGAGGTCTACTGTTGACCGACTTGATTAAATTGGATAAGTATCAGAGTCATAGACTACCCCGGGGGTATATCCATGTATTTTTGAAGGTGAGGCATATTTGGCCTTGCCAATTGAAGCGGATTTTGATAGATATGGGAGAGATCACCCGCTGTACAAGTTACTCATTTCGAATATCAACTGTAGCAATGTCAACAATAGCAGCCAGCCACTGCCATTCGGCCAGGCGCCGATTTGTACATATAAGCGAATTAATCAGCTTTCTGGTAGAAACATCAGCCAAGAAATAGCGGCAACTACTAGCAATGTTTCGATCAGGATTCCACTCAGAAACAATGAAATCCTGATCGACTGGCAGCATTGTTCACAGAAACATTTTAATCGCAATTAAACGCTTTTCGACCCAACTTCTCTGCTTCTGTTAATCAAATTGGAAGCGAGGAAGTCAATTCATTCCTGAATATGATAGACACAACGAACCACTGGTCACATTTTCATCCAAAACTCCATCGGATGATCTGCACCTCACAAGCTACCATTTTCACTTTGTCAATAGTGAATGCTTAGTGGATTGCTTGCATGCGTCTGTACATGCTTTTGTACCTAACATTCCTGATTTCGATTTATATAGAAAAGCATGTGATTATAAATCTTATTATAGCCAAAAGCAGAAATCGTCCCAATAGTATGAGATTTTGTGGCGATATGAATAGGCTTTAAGTAAGAAAGAAATACATTTACTCATTGGACAATTTCATTTTTCTTCCGTTCTATCAACTGCTACAACAATGAAAAAAAATAACTGCTAATGACACTACAAAATTATAATTTGACAGCCGCATCAAAACAAATATCTTACAATGTTTTCAATTCAACCACTATGCCAAATACTCGCTAACTAGGACACACACAAATACATTATGCAATACTATAGTCGCACCAAACTGTTCTACTCGTTGAAATGCATGCACGACTGATTGGTGCTATCCTAAGGGCAGCTGACTTGATTACCATACGGTTACTGTCCCTAAACATACACCCATCATTTTTTCGTGTAGCATACATTCAACTGGAGCCAGGCAGTTTTGAAATTTGATTGAAACGTTGGCTTAACTTTGTACTTTGTACAACAGTTGCGTCTACCACATGCAAGGTTTGTAGTAGGTTTAAAGAAGATAGAGCGTACTTCAGTTCGTCAGTAGCGTCATTTGTCAGTTATTTTCTAATTTGAGTTTAGTAAGGGACAGCTACGATACTTAGTACACCTGGTAGATGAGAAGGGCCTACATGTAGACCCGGTAAAAGTAATAGCAGCTATGGAGTTTCTTTGATTCTTTTGAGCCAAGCCAATGGCTTAACTGTTGTTGTGGTAAGACCGATTCTCTAAATATCCCACTGATTGACATTATGATATGACCCATATAATTGACATTTATCTAAATCTAAATGCCAATATTTGCCTTTTGCGTCAGCTTATTCTTCAATAAAAGTTTAAACATTACTACGATAAAAATGAATGAAATACACGAAGTTTAATTTTGAAACTTTTCACGGAGAATCCGAAAAGAACAATGAAGTCAATCCCGAAAAAAGTTTGTTTTGTTTGTAATGGAGTATTATTTATCCTTTTCTGTCATTTTCTTAATAACATTTCATTACCTTTTCTTTTTCGTTTGTTGTTTTCTGTATGTTTTTTTGTGAATTCACGCTTATTTATTAATCAGTCCCTGTAATTATATTTTTCCAATATGCTAATCTAAAATAATTTAATATTAGCCTAGGAACTGGAATAAAAAGCGCCAAAAGCCACCCAAATTCACGCGACGAAGCTATATAAATAAACAAATCGGTTAAGTTCAAATCTGGTGCAGCATATGAACCACTACGTAAAAAGATCCGTTATTATTTTCTGAATCCGCTCTTTTTGTCGCAAGTTTAACCAAAAGTAAACTAGATCAACCGATTCATTTGCATAGCGCTTGTCCTACAAATATTTCAATAAATCCATGCAGGAGTCCCAAAACTTTAAACGACAAAATCACATCCATCCATAAATACTACGCGCACAAGCCATTTAAATCTTTCAATGCCACTTGTGTTAGTAATACGTCCGGTGAACAAGTGACGCAGTGTAAGTTTAACTTGACATAAGCCTCCACAATCCCTTCATCTACTAATCTGCACTTCACACTACTCTAGCATTTTTTCCTTCGCTGTAAAACTCTTGCGAACCAAGCTGAAGTTAGTTATGTGGTAATTTATTGATTTAATTAACACCCTCTTGGTGTGCATGTTTAATTTCTCTCGTATCTTGGTTTTTTTCCGAATGCGTTTTTTCAAATAGTCTTCCAACAACGCAGCCAATTGCTAACAACTCAGCTAGCTAGTCAGTTTTATCCTGGAAATTATTGCACCACTTGCAAATAGCGTATGCTGGGCTGATAAATTCTTAGAAAAACGGATGTGCCCGGCCAGAGATGCAGTATCCTGGCCGCAGATGTTTCAAAAAAAAAATTTTCAGGAATTCACTAGCTTCACAGAGCTAGCTTTGAAACGGATGCGATCGACGGAAGAAATATGAGAGATATTTAATTAGTTTGCTGTGGGACTGCATTTAGAGGTTTTCTTTGCGTATTGCAGTGTGCTTTCAATATTATTTGCAATAGTACGAGTCTGAGGTATACACGCTCGATGCTGACCAACACGCATATCTCTGCATATGTATGATTTAAATAGTATCCGTAAATATCTGCATACTTAAATGGATATGCATATTAACCAGCATTTTCCATGACTATATTGTCACGGTGGGCTTGATTGTACCATATGAAGATGTTCGCTCGACAGTCAGCATATTTTGAAGATAAACTTATTAGTCCTTGATAAAAAAAATGGAACTTACGGTACATGTCTTTCACATATCAATTAGATACAGCCAAATGCGAGAGAGTTTTATTGGAGATATTTAAATGGAAGCTAAAAATTTCAATGACACACGACTCCAAGAAAGACAATTAAAAGGTATTCGCCTTATCTTATAATCCCCTGGTTAGTGATGGAATCTTTTTCTTGATTTTTTTGAACATTTATATGACTTTCCTGAAAATCTCTTACAATTAGGGCTGAATCAAATAAAAACTTATTTCATGCCTGGAAAGAACTGAATTACAAAATGACGCAGGGAAGAAGTTTCCAGGCGTTCAAAGTGAGAAAACATATTTAAAAGTTACTCGTTTTGCTGAGCAAGCTCAGAGGTACAGGGTGTTTTTTTTAGGTATAAAACTTTAAGTTGGCAACACTTTTTGATGCTGCGTATGGTGTGACAGCTGTCATGCGTTTTATGGTAAGTTTGGTTTGCCATTTTATCATGAATAGGTTCACGCCTGAGCAACGTCTGCAAATGGTGCAGATTTATTTCAAAAAAAAAATTCTGTTCGAGAAACTCATCGCACACTCTATCAATTTTATGGCCGACATAATCGTCCATCAGAACAATTAATTCGATTAACCATGGATCGTTTCCGCACCACGTTTACTCACACTGATAATACGCATCTGCACAAACGTCGTACAGTGCGTAATGCAATCCAAGTGAGTCCATTCGACAACGTGCTCAACAATTAAACCTGTCCCCATCGTCATTATAGAAGATTTTACGAAAGGATCTTGGTTTGCGGGCTTACAAAATCCAAGTCGTGTAGGAATTGAAGCCGAACGGGCCCAAGAACAAATTGCTGCAGATTCCGAATTTCATAAAAAAATTTTGTTTAGCGATTAGGCTCATTGCTGGCTGAACTGCCACATTTGAAGTCATGAGCAACCACAGGCGGGTGTCCAAACACCGTTACATCCGGAGAAAGTCACTGTTTGTTGTGCTTTATGGGCCGGTGGAATAATTGGTCCATATGTATTACAGACAATGGTGACCGCTATGCAGTGGACCTCTGATTTATACAGGATGGCACGATATGCCATACAGCTCGTCCAACCATCGACTTATTGAAAGAAGCATTTGATAAACGCATTATTTCTCGTTTTGGATCTGTGAACTGGCCTACAAGATCTTGTGATTTAACACCGCTGGACTATTTCTTGTACGGATACGTCAAATCACTCATCTACGCCGACAAGCCCGAGATGCTTGACCATTTGGCCACGTTATTGGCGGGATACGGCCCCAATTATTGGTAAGAGTAGCCGAAAATTGAACCTCTCGTTTGGACTTCTTCTGCGCCAGTCGTGGCGCTCACATGCCCCAAATCATATTCAAATAAAAATGGCAAAAAATAATCTTTCTAATAATCAAAACAATTTAATCAATTTCTAATGCCGGGTTTCCACCAAAGAGACATAACAAGAAACACGGACAAAAAAGGTGTTTTGTTTAGTAAAACAGTTTTCAGAGACAAAAATGCTTGCGAAACTGTTCAGTTTTTACAAAAAATTTGTGTTTTTGTTCAGAAAAACATTTTTTGTCCGTGTTTCTAGTTTTGTCTCTTTGGTGGAAACCCGGCATAATAATCAAAACAATCAAAACAATTTATCCGTATTTAGGTACTTCATTTCAAAGTTCTATACCTCTAAAGAAGGAATACCCTGTAGTTGCGCAGGGCGCAAAATTATTATCTTCAAAACTGGGTGGATTGCTTTAAGTATTTGTTTGTATAAAGGTTGGACGATTATTCAAGAGATTAAAACTTGGGTTGAAGGTTGAATCTGATTACGTGTTTATGATGTGGTAGTTTTTCAGTTGGCTACGTAGAAGAGATGGGGAATATCATGACACATCAGAAATGAAGATGCTAAAAACCAGGGGGCCTAGATGGCTGCCTTGTGGCACTCCAGCAGATGTAAAAACTCTTTAAGACAAATGGCTTTAGGACTTTGGCTTAAGCGAAGTCTTGCACTTTTGAACGTCTATAGAGGGAAATTCCCATGAAGTGGAGAAAGCTCGTTTGTTTTTTATGTTGCTCTAATTCCTTTAAGATTTGAGATTTTTATGAAATTTTTATGAGATTTAGGATTCCCCTTGGGCAATTTGGATGATGAACCAGCGTATCAAATAGTTTTAGTGCACGATTGCATATGTATTTGTTGACAGTCTCTATTTTAATTTTATTATGTATGGCTTTGTTCCTGGTGTACCAGGAAATAATGAAACTTCAGTGATGTCAAAATATTGTTGCCCGCAAATATTTTAACATCATTGAAGCTTTTTACTGTTACGTTGTTAAGTTCTTCCGAATGTTAAACAGCCATAGAGTAATTAAAATCTTAGTATCTGTATGTAGATAAATGTATTGCGTGTTATTTCGCTGAGGGTAGGATAAGACAATTTAAAGATAGGATACGGTTCAAAAGTCTAAGCTTGACGAATTAATGTTCTTTATTCTTCGGTAAAATAAGAAATCACTCTATACATACAATTAATTCTTTGCGTGGTTAAATGTTTACGGCAAACAATGCAATAAAGTGTCCGCAGTACATTTGAATTTAGTAAAATTTACTGTAAAAAATACAAATATTGCAGTTTAGATTTCCTTTTGACGAATCTGATTCTTGTTATGAGCCAAAAAATTGTGGGTTGTTAACTTTTGGAGCATGCCGACATTAGAATTGCTCTCACACATGAAATGCCATCAACTATTCCATACACTCTCAATAACGATTGATTCATTTAGGGATGCTCCCAACATTTTTTCTCGAAAACAGCTCCATCAACATCTAAACTTATTTTAAGTCCCAAATCAAACAAAAATACTAGCAATGATAAAAAATAGAACTTCAAAAACAATTTTAATACATACCATTCAATTTCATCTGACCACTTGACTTTTTCCATCTCAGCTCCAAAGTCATTAAAAATGGTAGTCTCAATAGAGACCTTCAAATATACATCAAATCCACTAGTCTTAAATAAACTGAATACAGTCTGATTGCGGTTCAAAACTACCGAGAAAAAAGTAACCCTCCACTTCTTCTTTTTTTGCGAAATGTACTTGCCTAGAAAACTAGAGAAAAATAAAAAGTCTGCAAATGAAAAAATCTAGCAATGCCCTTTGATTTATTCGAAAAGTTGTCAAAGGTGAAGGTATCCCATATAGATCGAACTTTTTTCCCTACTTCGGTGCTTACCCTGATGGAAGCCAAGTCGTCAATAACAACAGTCACAATATCGTCAGTTACACCACCATCGTGCTGCCAATGGCACTGGGTATATAGAAAATACCGTATTCAACTATCCGCAAGATTGAAAAGGTATAAAGAAGGTCACGAATCCTTCAGGTAAGTAATTTTACGATTTTTTCTTGATTTGGCTCTCCCTCAGTTCCATTTGCTCTTTCGTGCTAAGTTGCAATGTATTTATTGTACCCCAACGATACGATACAAATACAAAAGTTTTTCTCATTCGTCTTGGCGTCTAAAAGTATACTTTTACATTACGCCTTCATTTCAGTCGTTTTGCTTCGAGGAGCGAAAAGAAATCTGTAAAATTCCATAATCCAAAGGACACTGAGAAAGTTTTGCTATTTTACGTTGTATTTAATGGTAGGTCGTTAGAGTGAGAGATGGATTCGAGAGTATGCTGCTTTGTGATGGAGTTTCGGTGATTCGAAGTAGTGAATTAAATTTTCAGCTAGATGGGCAAAAAATAAGTAAATTAATCACAAGAAAACAATCTGATGAAGTCATTCTGCTGTTAATAATAACTCGAAATGATTTTGTATTCTCGCCAATTATTTGTTTTGTCTTAAATGATTATAATACTTTCAAGCTTTCCACCTTGCCACGAACGAAAGCGCTCCATGATTTAATTACTTCTCAATGGGTGATAGATTTTACTCCAAAGAATCAATTCAACAAATTCAATTCAATCAAATCCAATCAAATCTTTCCTCCAAATGATTTCCCGATCCGTATTCGAACTTTTCCCATGCGATTTCGAATCCTAACCCAAACTTTAACACTTGCTGTGCTCCGTTCCGGCCTTACTTTCACATCTCTTCTGTCCGCTTTTGATTTATTGCGGCTTTTCTCGGGAACACCTGTATTTTATAATGGTGTAATTTATTACAGTTAAAAGTTACCGTCTATTTTTCACTTCTCGCTTAATAAAACTTCGAGTTCACCCGAATTCTCGGCGAGATGAAGAAAACGCAGTATAACTCGAGGTGTTTTTAGTTTTTCACAAGAAGTTCAAGGAAATTTACTGCGGTAATAATGCAGAATGACAATGGATCTTGTTTAATTTTTTATTTCGAGTGCAATGCTATTGTAGCACACCAAGGGGCAAAATTAAGTTAATTGAAGAGATGATTTATTTGCGAATATGTACTTAGTACATTTTTCTTGTAAAACATTTTCGAATTCTTAGAAAACTTCAATTTCTTCGCCTGCCACTTTACTAGAAAGTTTATAGCCAAACAACTCTTGAAAATTCGAAAATAGCATGTACTCACCAAAGCAGAAAATCTACGACAAACAATTAATTACAATTCCTTTGATACTACCCTCCGACTGATGTGAAATAAACCACAAACGATTAAGAATGTCCTTTCTCAAGAATTCGTTCGTCTTATTTCTACCACATTTTCATTACGAGCAGTTGACTCGGTCCCAAAAATGAGACACAGATAAATGGCTACTAAATGAGAATGGCTTTCGACTTACTTAGCATATTTGCAGTTGTGAGTAGTTGTATCGTGTATGCGTAAAGCTTATTTGCAATCAAATGGTTGATAGGAGTTTAGATTATAAGGTTATAGATTGTGAAGAAGACGATATTTCTAACAGAGCACCATTTGGGAAGTATGATAATCGACGTGAATTTTGGATGTTAATGGGTATTTGATGTTTAGCAACTTATGTCTATACATAAATGAATGCACACAATGCGCCAGACAAATTTATAAAAACTATTTAAAGTATGCATATGAAGTATTTTAGCTCTTTGTTACATTAGCGCTCAATAGCTTGTTCAGTAAGTAATAATTATTTTGTTTTTAAGTAATGCCTCTAGCGCTCTAAATTTTGTTTCTTCCAATGTTTTTTTGTCTATTTATGCGTGCTGTTATAAAGGTAACCTTGGACTATTTATGTAGTCTTTTCTTTTCCAGATTGATTGATAAGAACCATGTATCCGAAGCGAAGAAAGAGTCGTCATTGAAATTCTAGCATTGTGGGATTGGTTAAAAAAAAACCTTTTCAAACGACTTCAAATTCATCTTGTTTATGATGGCGTTCGGAACGGAAAAGGAACTCCGAAGATTCGAACTACGAAACCAAACCTAGCGTGACAGCAGAAAATGGAAAACAAATTTCTAAATCAAGGTAAACAATTTAATAGGAACAGAATCATTAAATATAAAAGTTATTTTATTTAAAGTAAATTAATTAAATATATTTATCAACTATTAAGTAAAAATTCTATTAATTAATTTAATATTGGTCTATTATGGTAGTACACTTTTCAGCCACCCTATTCTCTACTACGTTTTACTTCTGCCGCACTTCACTTTTGTCACGTTACCGTTACGTAAGTACGTTTAGATGTCGTTAGACAGGGAGGAAGCTTTTGAGCCTTTAGGCGCGTCGACCGGTCTTCAACTCAGTGCGGTATCTGTCAAACCACTCACGTCTTGGCAGTATAAGTCAGCTTTGTGGTTTCATCAGCTAGAGAGCCAGTTTTCAATAGCTGGTATTAAAACTTCACTTATGAAATTCAATTATGTTATCTTTTTGTTGGGCTCGGTAGAGCTTAAGACGGTTAATTGGGAATCAGTATCCGGAGTGTTCGTATGAGGTCCTCAAGAGGTCTCCTGTTAGCCGTCTCACGGCGATTGACTCAACAAATTCCGTCACCTCTTCTTGGGAGCCTCTGCCTAGGTGACAGACAGTTCTACAGTGGGTGTAGAGTTGCTACGAATCATCGAGCTGCAGCGGCTTCCATAGCAAACTCAAGCAATTTGAACCTATTCTCCGGAGGTCAGCATCGAAACACTCGCGGTGATGGCTGACCGGTACCGTAGTTCCCACAAACATTAGCGAAACCTATACTTATACTTACCTATACTCATAGGCGCGCCGTAGGGGGGGCCAGAGGGGGCCGGGACCCCCCCAGACCCTACGTTGGCCCCTCCCAGAAAAATAAATGTTTCCAACAACAGACACTTAAGTTTTCGCCTCTTAAGTTTTTGTGTTTACAGCAAGAGTTGTGTAGTGCAGTAGTGTAAGCCTATACCAAACCATACACACTACTTATAACATAGAGACTGTGCTATTTGCGGTATTAATTACGATGTTATGGGACTTATCTTGGGAAATGGACGGCAATATTTGATTTCGACAAGTTATACGTTCAGAAAAAGACGAAAAGCGCCTCACCAATCATCCTTTTTTTATTAAGATTATCTGTTCATTCCTACTTGGCAATATACAGGTATTTAGATGAAAACACTTTTATAAACTAGAGTTTTATGCAATTATGGCTTTCACAAAACATAGTCTGATTATTAAAATAGTAGGCAATAAGGTAATTAACGTAGGATACAATTTTTGAAGTCATTTTTAGAATAAAAATTGGCATCCCTGCCACTTTTAAGCTATCTATGAACTACTTGGTGTATACTCATGGTAAATGTGTGTGAATTTCATTATAATTTCATAACTGCATCGGACGTTAAAAGGCCTAGCACTTCAATTTCACCGAGCGTTTTTCCATAGTGGCACAACTGCCACATGGTTTTTATCATATTCATTAAACTTTTGTCAGACCTGTATCTACTCAAGATCAGTATAGCCTATGAATTTTATCCGGTTGCGAGAAACCGTAATCGCAAGTTCCAGGTGCTAAAAATAAAAATAATTCGGTGCGATTTTTGTGCGATTAGGAATTTTGTAGGTTTAGATTTGACTGTATGAATATAGTATCAAATTCATCAATCATTTGCATTTTATTCTAAACGCCGAAAAAAATACTAGAGAGTCAATGGTGTGAAAGATTTGTGTTTACGTACTTATGGTAGCTACAAGGTTGCCCAGACATTATTTAAAAACGACAGAAACTTATTTTTTATGCCCATTGATGAGTCTTATAAATTTTGTGATGATCTGATGATTCAATGTGAAGTTATCACAATGCGAAATTTTCCATAGAATGTCCATTGTCGCCAAAAATACACCAAAATTTCAGCTCGACTAAACTTCGCAATCCGAATAAAATATCCGGATAGTAAAATTCATGCACAATGTGTTAGTGGCAAAACACAAAATGAATCAATAAAAATAATTGCTGAAATCGTTCGCCATCGAATCTCTTTACCTACACTTTTCGAAGCCATCGCAACACGAATTGTTGAAGCTGTCTGAAGAGGCAGTTGGTTTAAATACAAGGCGTGGAATGAGAAGTTTAAACTCGACTCGTTAGTCAATGAGATTGCACAATTGCAACTATGTGATCTATAGCTATGGGACTATGAAAGAGGCTTCAGAGAAAGAAATGAATGAGGGAAAATACAACAACTCAGTTTATTCATTGGGGATTTTTCATTCAATCAGTAATCTTAAGTTTGTAGCAAATCTTTTCATCTTTCACTATGTTCTTTCTATAACGAACATGTTAAGCACATATTTCCAAACTAAAAATGCAACTCTTCGGGATGGGATAGATCTTGTGAATAGAACAGAAAACACTACTAAGTGAGCGAGAAAATGTGTATGTAGTTTGAGAAAAAATTAAATCATTCGCAGAGAAGCACTGTCTGAATCTCACATTTCCCAGAGGATCACGAAAACAAAAAACAGCAAAAAGCACTAGTTTCAAAGGTTTCGCTGTTTCATCCAGCTTCGGACACGCAGTTAGGGCTACAAATATATACCTGCAAACCAAATGGCTCAAAAAGAGTAAGTTACAGCACTCTTCATCGGGGCAAATTATTTTTGCTTTTTCTAGGTAACAAAAGTTTGAGACAAGAGATCAATTTCTTCCTTCTAAGCCTAATATATTTCAATTTCTTCAAAGATATTTTGAAACTAAGCAATCCTCTTCTTCAAGTATAAATTGAAATATATTTAGCTTCTAAACGAAAAAAATTGTCTTATATTTTTAATTATTTCCAATCTTATCCCGTATAATTCATACAAGCGTTCTTTCTTAGCGGTCATAGATGATTCATGTGTAGTTCATACTTACCATTCACATTATATGCATGTGGTAGTAGCTCATACGTATTGACATACACGAAGTTTATTTGATATTGCATTATGCATTAGCAAATAATAAATAATAAGTTAATAAACATATAATGGATTTGTAAATTATATAAGTTGTATGAACAGTACGTATTCCTTACGGATGATAAAATCATCGCATGTTTTGAACCTTTCGGTCCCTGGCCCCTGCCAGATTTTAGGCCACGGCACGCCTATGCCTATACTTAAGAAACGTAAGAGGCAATAAGAAAGAAGAGACTCCAAAATATGTTCGTTACATCAGGCTTCATCGTGACAATGAACGCCCACACAAATCAATTCTCACAATCCAGGCGATTTGAAAAACCTGGTCTATAGTGCCGCACGTAACCTAAGCATTCTCATTTTTGCCTGTTTAGACCTATGAGAGACAAAACACGTGGTTTCAGATTCAATAACTTGAATGACATTAAAACAGCTTTAAAATAATGGGCCAAGAAGGAAAGCCAAAAAATTTTACAAAATCAGTTTGATCCTTAGATTAAACGTTCCTTAGATTAATTGTGTACAAAGTGAGGGTGGCTAAGTTGAGCGGTAGGACTGTGTTGATGTGAACTATCTATGATTAATAACCGGAAGAAAACTTATTGAAGTCCACGGCCGAACTTCTATTGTAGTGTCGATGATAAAAATTTAAATGCTCTGAAGAAATGGCATTCAAACAAAAAAAAAACGAGTCTGCAAAATGAAATTCGGACATATTTTTAGCTTGAAAATAATAAAAGTTAAAAGTGTTCTTCCTCTTTGTAGAGTATAAGTAGGCAAATAAATTTTGACAATTTTCGAATTGCGATACCTTCTGATAGTTTTATCACGTCTTCACGAAATTCACAGAACACATTGACATTTGTGATTTGCGATGAGTTTGTGGTCAACTCTGAAGTTACGGCAAGCACGTCAAAAGAGATCCTCCAAAAACTCCAGTCTCCAGAAAAACTTGGGAAAAAATCGAACATTTATAAATTTGACGTCAAAGAAATTAATGTTGATGAATTTAATATCAGTCGGAGAGCCTTCTGGGCCATTCTCTTTGATCGAAGAAATTGTCTGCGTCACAGACAATTTCTTCTGCTATTTTTGATGAGAGTACGGTCTAATCGCCCATCCAGCGATGCTGGCATTGTTATTTGAAATTCTCAAAGCGAGAAGCATGTGTTGCTTAGGTTTTCACTTAGATTTTTAAGTTAGATTAGGTTGTCATTCAAGTTTTTTCAATAAGTCTTTGACTGCTGCAGTTTCTTTCGCTGTGAAAACCGAGGCAAAGGAATTTTTTAGGCAACGTTCAATTTACTTATTTATCTTCCAAAATATGAATTCCGTTTTTTCCTTGGCCAGGACAAACAAATGAGCATTCAGGTTTTTTTCAATACTATTGAAGCTGTTTTAATAGTTTTTTTTCTAGTATAGATGCTCAATGCATTCTTTGAGAGCCAATTCTAAAACTAGCTCTACTTTTTTCAAATAAGAATCTTCTTGCGTATAGTTATGTATTACTTTGAACTATTTAAGATTAATTGAACTCTATTACAGTTCACTATATATGCTGGAATCAAAAAAAAATTGACGTGACCATTTGGGCTCATGAAACTCGATTTCAAATCAGCTTCATTTTGTCTTATCAAAACTTGTAGCCTCAGACATTCAAACTCTAGTGCACAATCAATACACGTACAGCTGGCACAAACGTTATATTACAAATACTTCCTTTTCTGAATCACCTCGTTAGGAACATCCACTTCAAGCAATTATAAACTTTTTCTTATTGTTCATCTTTCTCGGGGGATAGCCAGAGCTAGCTCATTTTCCCGTTGTTATCACTCGAAGGCCGAACTTTCTCAATACAGCATCCGTCCCGAACCCATGCTTGGTCAACTTCTCCAGCTGCAATCGTTAGAAAATTACATGTACTTTGCATTGTTCGAAAGCCTTAGAAAGTTTCGTCGCAGCTTTAATAGTTCACCCGTTCTTCTTCATACTATTTTATTTGACCTTTTTAATCATGCTTTCACTTCATTTACATCTTTGCACAAGTCTCTCTATTCAGTCACATCTCAGTTTAAATAATAACTACCTATTTCCACAAAGTCAGCATATATTAGACCCCAGCTTGCTCTTCTTCAACAAAACCGCAAATAGCTCTCGCCAGCACTTTTCAAATGAATATTCTATATTAACTTTTTCTTTCACACAATACCCAGAATGAGCACATACGATAACCAAGCCCTCCTCCATATGACCTGATTCGTACATGAAGAAGATACAATCCACCACTCACTAAAAGGAATATCTATCTCAGCCGTAATAAACTGTTCTCTTCAATTAGGACGAGATTTATTCGGTTGAATAGGATTATCTACTTAAGTAAACTAATTGACATTTATATATTAGTTTGTAGCGCATAGATTATCTTTCGTAGAGAATTCTTTCATTTTCGGACACAATCTTACGCACATTCATAGAGTTAGTCGTACCGAGCTTGAATTTCATATCAGTTAATAGGCTTGGATGTAGTGCGGATAATGCTTTCGGCAATGGGAGTCGGTTGTGTCACACAGAGTGAAATTTATGTAAATCCTCGACATGGTGTGCTCCTTTAAAAGCTTTCCTATATTACGGTTACAGACCCAGAAAATGATTTATCTTGTCTGTATACTAAATAGCAAAGTAAAATAATGCTAATATTATGTAGGCTGTGAAGTTGTCGGTTTAAATCGGGTGGTTAAGTTTGTCTCTCCTTAAATTTTTATTATAAGTATATATTGTTTGGTTTGAAGGGTATATGTCTGACACTTCAATCCAAGTATGATTGGCAATGCATTACCAAATCTTTGACTATGAATAAGTTTATAAATAACGCTTTCTTTTAAAGATCATAAAAGCAGTATCTTTAATTTTACAGGAACCACTTTCACAACTCATCATTGATAGCAACTTCAGTAAGTCTTCATTTAGTAGCAAAAAAACAGCCCTAGTTCTTATTTATGATTATATTTGCACCTGTGCTACCCATCTAATCCATTATTAACGAAGCTACGATGGAGGATTTCATAGCCGATGAAAAAATAATAGCCTAGCTACAGCGTTGAAAATAACTCATGCTATTGCTCCCGCTGTCCTTCTTCTAAATAATGCACCCGTCAAGTCTCTTTGATCATCAGCTTCAAAGGCTATGAACTTAAAAATTATCTGCCTTCGAAAAGATTGAATACCCTTTCAAAAAACTACCATAAATCTCGTAAAATCAGGGCTTTCGCATGTATGACCGTACGCACCAAGTAATACAGAAGTCCTAATGTCTGTTGTCCAATGTTCCTTAATCAACCCAAAAGCCGAACCTGATCTTCTTATACGAACATGACAGCAGCATCCTTCCAAGCTGGATTATTATAAATTAGACCGCATGCACCCATACGTATTGTTATCATAGTTTCATTGAGTTTTAGTTACATTGCAGTCAACTAGCTTCGAGCGCATCATCAACATGGTTTCCAGCTAATTATCATTGTCGAGAGTCCTCAATGCAAACCACCTATCGAGCAGTGTGTACATGGATGCATGTATACATACATATGCATCGTAGTAGCTGTAGTCCAAGTAATTTTGGTAAAAGTCGACCGAAAGTCATCTCAATATGGTTTTAGAGATGACAGGATATGCGGTTACATTTATTGTGGTATTGTGCTCTCGACAATTTCGACACACACTCGGCCGATCTCATCTGGAGAACTGAAGATAAATTAGTTTTCAACTTACGAGTACATTTATCTGATAATAAATTTCACCAGGCATAATTAAATTAAAATAACAAATTAAATTTACAATTGAATCCGAATAGAAGTTGGTACATATTTCAGTGGAGTCGCAATCACATACTAGTTTAAGCTACCTCCGCGTGATCTGTACACGTGTAGTAGACACAAACTTGTTTATATTTCAGTTACATCATCTGCTGTCGACAGAAACTTCATCTTACACGTCGAGAACTTGAAAATGCTCAGCAATTAGTTAAATTCAATTAAAACCAACAGTTGGGCTCAGATAGGATGCGAATAAGGGATAATGGGAGCGATTTGGACTCTTTAAATGTCTATTTTTGTATTTTAATAAGTATTTTAATAAGTTATTGAAAAGTAGTGAGAAATGCTTCAAGTGACTGGTTTTATGTTCCTTTTTAAAGTTACTTTCAAGCTCAAAGTTTTAGAAACTTATTGAAAAAACTGTGAACTATCGAAAAGAACCCCCTGATCAAGTGAAATATTTTTTATAACATTTATACCTAAAAGCCAGCGATTTGAGTATAAAAAGTGGCAGCAAATACTTATCGAAAGTTAATTCGAGCGAATCGCTCTTACAGACGTTATCTGATGGTATTATATGTCACGTATTCAATTCAAGCATGTTAAAACTTAAATTGAAAGTAGTTCAAAGCTGGAAGTTTAGTATTGCAGAGTTTGGCCTAAACTGGTATAAGTAAAATCATTTTCACGAATTCCGGTGAATAAATTATTCTTTGTTCTATAAATTTTTTAAATAGTAAATATTCGAACTCAAAGCTTACAGTAGCCGTAGTTCTTTTTTTAATTCAACAGAAACAAATAATAATCATGGTCTTAATATATTTTCTTATTTCCCTGATTTACACAAACAGAATCTTATCTTTTTAAAAAAAAATCCGAAGAAGCAAAACAAACATAACTTGAGTAGAAAGATAAGAAAAGTAAAGCATGTGGCTGTTATAAAGTGGCTAGAGCTAACAGGTCTCTTCTTTTTATACTTTAAGTATTTATTACGAATTGGTATGGATGGGTGCTTAGTTCAATGGGTTGTTCCTGCTACTTTTGATCCTTAATTTCTTGTGTATATTGTTGTTGTTGAAAGACAAGGGTATTCAAATAATATATCCAAAGATTTCCTACTTATTTTTCGAGGCTAGATTTAGCGGAGCCTATGGTAAGTGCCTTTTTACCATTAACATATAGTGATTTTTTTTTAGGGAATTTAAGCATTTGTTATTTGTTGTACCTTACCTATCATTTCTAGGCTAGAATGTGATAAAATTCGATCACTGAATGATTTGTATTTCTGAGTCTGACTAAAGACAAATTTTTGTAATTCAAACTTCTCCACTCGAACTTTTCAAACGTCTGTATACTTAGCCCGTAGAGCTGCATTAACTGAAGCACCTGTATACCAAGTCTCTAAATTTCTCTTTCGATATGGTTTGCTAATCATTGCGATTTGGGCTCTGGGCTTACACACTAGCTGCTTGAACAAACTTCCGCCATGCGACACCTTTGTGTGCTCTCTTGAAGGACTCTCATCTACGAAGCTTCTTCTTCTGCGCTTCTCTTCAAAATGTGATTTACTTCTCCTGTCTTTGCCTTTTCATCACACAACAAGCAGAATATGATTGTAGCCCGTACATTTTTCGTGTGATCGTAGCCCATACACTTGTAGCAGTGCACCACTTTGGGTCGTCTCCTTACTCTGGCATTCACTCAGCCCATTCTTATTTGTCCATCCTTAATTAGCTTCATAGCTTCTGCATCCTCTAATTCAACTACGGCTTTTCGCTGTTCCTTTGCATTTGGAGCAAACAACGTAATTTTAAAATTTTGGACTTCCCTCTTCCAAATCGCTGTGGCCACTTCTTTTTCAGTTGTAAGTATATCATCATCAAGGATCCCGATTTCGGACTTGGCAACAAGGTTCTTCATTTCCCATGATGTCCTCTTATTTTGCGAGTAACACCAGCACTCCGTAGGCCGCCGTTTTTCTTATTTGACATATCTGTGCTCTTATTTAGTTTGTGCTCACGCTCCCGCGATTCTGTTGAAGGACCTCCACGTAAATTTAGCCCGGGACGGTTTTTATCACTATGAGTTCTTTAGTTGCAAAATGAGACTCAAGCGATTTTTTACGAAACTGAGTTAAACACCATTTCTTATAGGAAATCTTCTCAGGAATCGATTTGTGCACTTTATTTTATCCCAAACCCAGTCTAAATGCCTTAAAAAGTGATTTGAAAAACAGCCTTATTTCCAAAACGCGACCTGAACAGAGATTTTTTCTTTCAAAATGGCGTCTAATATTTTGAACGGTTTGGTTCCAAAAAGCGACTCAAACCTTAGCAATGTCGGAAACGGTTCTTGCTATTTTTTCCAAAAACCGACCTAATGTTCTAACTTTAAGAAAAGGCTAAACTTCTGTTCGTCACATATTTTTAAATGGTTATTTTTATTATTAATCTTGTTTTAAATTAAGCGGGCTTTTTCTAGAATGATAAGAAATATTTCAAAGTTGGCCATACTGATTGCGACTTCACATGTTTGTTCTTAGAAATCGTGCGCCGACACATTAAATGTGTGCGTTGACTGAAGTTGTGTCATTTTGCTTCTATTTTTTAGAAAATATAGATTCGGAGGATGAAACTGATGAATCCAACAAGTGTTTTTATCGTCGTATAGATTATAATAATCTTACAGAGAACGATATTTGGGATGCGGAAGTAATTATTGACGAAAAAAAAATGTTTAACACAATATTTTTGCTGCTCATTTTTCCATGTTTTTAAACTTATTTTTGTATAATTGTTTTTTTAAGTTATGTTCTAAGGTAGGCACCTACTTTCTGTAAAACAAAAATTACAGGCAAAAATAAAAAATTTAAAAAAATATAATTGTTTTTGTTTTGTTCCAAAACCCGACTCCAACATGAAGTTTCGTTCCAAAACCACACCTGAAGGCGATTTTGTTCCAAAACGCGACCTGATGAACTGTAAATGCGAATTAATTAATATTTAACATAATCCATAGTTTATGAAAATTTGTAATATTGTGCAGTTTTTTATTTTCAATTTATTAAAAAATAAATTGGTTTGATATATTGACCAGGAAAGAAAATATAGTTTTTTGCTGTTTCTGAAAAGTTTTCAAAAACCTTTCAGTCTCATTTTGCAACTAAAGAACTCATATTTGAAAACACATAATCATATTTGAAAATTTTTGATTTGGCCTCATATACGTTTCTTTTTAATTCATTATTGTATTGTTTGTTTTAATGTTTTATTTTTCATTCAATGATGAAAAATGTTGGTATGAAAATAAAAATTTTATAATAAAGTGGAATTCAAATAATATTCGTTTTTTATTTAAAAGTGTTTCAAGTTTTGATTTAAATTTGATTCTTAAAAAATTTAACGTTGAAATTTTTCTGAGTGTAGAAATCATATTTGTCTAATTTCAAAAGAAGAAGCTCGTGGTTGACAGATTCGAACCCCTTAAAGAAATCAGTGTTAAGAGCATCCACCTGTCTTTGCTGGTCAATAACAGAAGCAACAGTGCTGATGATGATAGTAAGTTAGTAACATTACATTTGCCTGTGACAAATCCATGTTTTTGGTTGGCGAGGAGATGTTGGAATAAAGGATAAATTCTGTTATAGACAACCCTCTCAAGTAGCTAGCTCAAGTAAGGTACAAGTGAGCTTCGGAGGTAATTGAAGATGCAAGCAGGATCACCTGCTTTAAGTATAAGGAAACTATTGTCAGATTGCCATAAGGAAGGAAAAACGTCTGTTGCGATGCTGAGGTTAAAGATAATCGACAGGGATACACCAAGTGAAGAAGATAGTGACTTACCTAGTATATTAGGAATACCATCAGAGCCAGAACTCGAGCTAGAATTGAGGCAACTAATTAAATATTCAGCTTCTAATGGGTTTGTACGAAATGAAGAGATAATGGCCTTAAATAGAAAAACGAGTACAATTGTGGCACTTTACATAATTTATTTATTTAGCCATTGCAATGAGGTAAAATGGATGGCTCAAATCAAATAGACCTCTCGATCAGTCCAATTTTTACCCAGAAATTCGGAACATACAAATTTTTAGAAATGGTTTGCAATGTTAGTTTAAAAGTATAATTTTTGATTTTTCGCGAGAAAGTCGAGAACTAACCGAAGATTGGCATGGAGCATATCTGAAATCTTTGTCAGAGCCCATTACAAAAGGCGAATCCCAACCATATAGATTTAAATCAATGCAAAACAAAGATAATAGCACAGTAAAACAATATTGATGATCTTGCATCATTTACATGAATCATTACACATAACACATAATACGGTTTTGATAATTGAAACACATTCAAATCCAAACATCAGAAGAGCCGAATATGACAATATTAGTATAGAAAGCTAACTTCGTTCAGAATTCATCGAACACCGTGCTCCCTTAAAACAAGAACATTCAAGAGGTAAACCAAGTCCATCCACGGGATATCTTTTATGGTTTCAAATGAAGCAACAAAGTAAATTGGATGAGCGCACAAAACATCTGATGCCCAGCTAACAAACCATTGAAAGCCAGCGCCTAACAGTCGACTTTCAAATACCGGGTGGTGAAAGATTGATTGATACCCACATTCATTGCGAAAACGGGAATGATTTTAATGATACTGTTGCGGTTAATGGAGGAACCGTTGAATATGAAAGGGTTCTTTGCCGAAACCATCAACAAAAAAATATTTTAAATTATCATCTCTTTTTTGGGCCATTACGATACGCATTTTGTATTTTTGCGGATTTCACGATAATATGCTGCTGTTTTCGATGCCACTTCCGGTGATTGAAATTGTGTTTCGAAATCTTGGAGAGAAAGAATCATTGTAATTTAAATGTATTGTATGTGAAATGGTAGTTGTCATTTTGTTTTGTTTTTGGGTTTAGGAGATTTGCATATAAGTCGTTGTATTCTACTTTTGATTTCTTTTTCTGTATTTTAAATTTGATCTTTTCTCCTTCATTACTATAATATTCAAAACGTAAAATGTACAAAGGGAAACGTCAAATGTTAATGAGTACTATATATAGTACTCATTAACATTTGACGTTTCCCTTTGTAAATTTATATATATAAGATTTCGACGAATGCTAACAATCTTAATTTCAAATATATTCCAATCTACCGTTCGTTCCTTCGTACTAAAACAAAGAGGCCAAATTAAACCTTTTATCTTGTCTGCTGTTCATTTAGAAACGTATCGCTTTAAGTGAACCATTATATCAGTCTAATTGCCTTTTCTTTCCCGATATTAACTGTTTGATATGCAAAATAGGAAATTAAGCCTTGCTCTTATTCTTCAGTCTGACTCTTGCAATAATTACAATTAAAATTTTTCTCTGGAACGAAAAACGACTGGGCTCTAATTTAGGTTCAACTAGTGCAATGAAATATTCAACGAAAACCGTTGAAAATGAAAAATTAAGAAATCAAAGGCGCAGCCTTTAGAAAAGAATTTGATGAAGAAGAGAAGAGAGAAAATTATTCTATCTTAGCAGGTGATTTTTTATTTAAAACTACGATTATTTAACATCTATTGTGAAGTACATTTATCTTGTGGTAAAGTAGTGTCAGCAGTTGTTTCTATACCTACTGTCGTAGCTAGATATGTCACATCGGCTTGGGTAACTAAAAATTCATCAAAGTAAAAGATATAGTTACCCACTCGTACTATAGGATGTGCGAAAAATCTTTGGTAGATTCATTGGGCCTAAAGTAATCTAGTCCGAACTTTCGCCATACGAAACACAAATCCTTTGATTTCGCTACGGCTAGCTTAAAGAGTGTTAATTATTAAGTTTACTTAAACTGTTTTATTTCAGTAAAAATTTCATTTGACATCAAAAGTATTCTCAGTCTAGACAATGCTTAAAAACATATTATCATACTTGATATGGCCTTAGTTCCCATAAGTAAGCGGATTCTTTCTCACCACGTGATTCAGCCATTTGGTTTCAAAAAACAAAAGCATAAGCTCCAAATAATTGCATTAAAAGCAAATAACATTATATCATCGAAAATTGGCCACGGCATTGGCATTCCGAATTTCCAATTTGCAGTTGTTCTGTTATTTTCATGTTTCAGTAAAACATGACATAAACATTTGAATTCAATGTGCCATGTCACCCTGCCAGCATCAATTGACTGGGTATGAGAGGTGCGTTGTTGTCTTTGCTGTTGCTGCTGGTGTTGTTGTTGTTGCTACTGATAGCTCTTTCGAATGCAATTTTCTTATTTACATTTCACTGTAACACTATGTCCTTGGATGTCAGAGGAACTGACAACGTTCTTCTCCGCTTCTAAGAAGATTATCTTACATACAACTTGAGTGTTCTTGTCGTTGTGCTTGGTACGCTGTATTCTTTTTGTCCTTGCCGTTGTGAATTTTGAGAGTAAGCTTCCATAGAATGAGCGTCACCGATGTTCTTATGTGCGTCGTTGAAGCGTTTTTGTGCATTAAACCGTTTCAAATTTTATCGCTTTCAGCAAATTTTTTTCTATTGTTCCGTTTAGCATAGATGAGAACATTTGCATTAATCAAATTTTTATGACTTATAGTTTATGTTTACAAATTTAAATAAACCCTGAGCTTTGGCATTTAGAAAAAAATAGCATGATGGTTATTTGACTTTGTAGCTGAAATTAAAAAAAATCTTCTCAAAAAGTCCTCAGAGGCAAGATTATGGGAAAAAACTGCCAATCCAGGATCTGCTGGAGGGATGGTAGATTGCCAAGAAATCGCATACAATATTAACGGCGGTGGTAGAAAACTGGATCATCTAAAATTCTCCACTACAGTAGGACTAAACTGTACTACAGGCCATTGTGCCATTAATATATATACATATGTATATATATATATATATATATATATATATATATATATATATATATATATATATATATATATATATATATATATATATATATATATATATATATAAATATATATATATATATATTTATATATATATACATATGTATGTATATATATATATATATATATATATATATATATATATATATATATATATATATATATATATATATATATAATCTCCTCGTTTTCGTTTTGAAAATCGCCTTTCCATTAATATTTTGTTTCTGATAATTTAGGTTAATAATATTCAATTTCACGGCCACTGGGTATGGATTTCGAAGTGATTGGTTTTTGCTTTTTGGTTTCGTTTTCAGTTTGTCAAATGTCTTTTAAACGGTTTTCTAGTGAATATGCTATGTTTCCCATCATGTTTAAAGGTACCATCCAGTTTTCTGCCTCGTTTGACAAAAATATTCGATTTCACTGAGTCATCTGTCGTCATGGTTTTAATGCTTTCAAAAGGGATCTTGCGGAGAGTCAATGAGACATTATTTGGAACATTTTTGTAGGTACTCGAGTGTTGATTTTTCATATCTGCTTACTCCTGGTTGACTTTCATAAAATTGCCAGATATATTTAAATTAAATTGAACTACCCTTGCGAAGAACAGATGGTGCAATGAATCCCCACGTTACCGGAAATAAAAATGTCATTAACATTTTACAGAATATTTACACGTAAAATATTTCCCCAAATAATAGCAAACAAAAAGTTTTTATCGCATATTAATGTATATTTAAAGTTATATACCTCGATTTTTCTCGGGTAAACTCAGTCATTAAAAACGAAAGCTCCGGCAAATCATATTCACTTAAACTTCATCTAAACCAAAGAAAAAACATATATTAGAAATATTTAACATCATAAACCAACAATTTTAACACAGCAAACTCTATATAGTATGAAATAGCTTGAAAATAAAAATGCGCCCAGCGTGGGCAGAAATCTTTAGATTAAATTATTCATGCTACAATAATTTTCAATTTTCAATTTTGCTTTATATTGTTTATGTAACTTGAAACTTACTTGGTTGATAAATAAAATAAAACTAAAATAAAATAAAAAGTCCCTAGATTTAGCGAAGCAAAAATTAAAGAGAGTATATGTGTGGGTCCACAAATAAGGGAAATAATGAAAGATGAAATAATTGATAATACGCTGAATGAAACCGAACTACGAGTTTGGAGTTTGTTACAAATTTTAAACATTTGTGAACTACTTAAGGCTTGTAAAAAAATGGAATGTAAAATGTCTCTCAATATTCATTTTCTGGGCTCACAACCCGATTTCTTCCCCGGAAAATACAAGGGCTTTAAGCGACCAACAGGGAGAACGGTTTCACTAAACATATCTGCAATGTTAAAAGATATCAAGGCAAATGGAGTGTCAATTCGCTTGGTTATTATTGGTGGACATTGTTAAGGGATACTCCAGAAACGAAATATCGCCATTAAACATTGAGAACAACATTTTGAGGCTTATTTAAATTAATAATAAAATACATTTATAGCTATATTTTAGTAGAAAATAAAGTCATAAAAAAAACGATGAGTGAAGTAAAAAAGATTTACATAATTAACAAATCATTTTGTCTGTCTAATAAATAAGTTAATTTTTGCTTGTAATTTTGCCAGTGTAATCGTAGCGTTACAAATTCAATTTAAATGCTCTATATACAATACCACCGATAAAACATTCATGAAAGAAAGTGACACTGGTTAACGAATTATAAGCCTCATGCCAGACTAAATTGCTTTCCTACATTTGTTTCATCAATTCCAACATTTTAGTGACTGTTCAGCTGATTTTATGAGATTGACGAGTTTCTAACAAAATTTAACATGGAACATAGCCCATCGATGATAAAATGTAATGGCTGTTGAAGAAAATACACTTTCGAATAATTTTACGTTGCTAGTGGATACTTTGAATGATTACAAGTCATTTTTTGGGTTTTTCCAACCAACATGTAAGCCTTGTATCCACATCTGTGAAGGAAATAGCCCACGGCTGTCGTTTTCGAAAAAAAGAAACAAATCTAATTTCGAAGATAATATTTTTTTAGTATACCAGAAACTACTTTGTAAGCTGCTAAGAAGAATGACGAAAGTAGAACTACATACATGCGAATCCTGCCTCAATATCACAAGCACGATTTTTAAGCAAAAAACAACAACAGCATTCATAAACATATTTATTTTTTACCTTAGAAAATGTGTTTGTGTTTTTGAGGGCTACATTTTTCTCAGTCAAGAACTATAACGACGCGTAAAGCACATGTCTTACAAGTGAAAGAAAAACATTTCTCAGCTGATAACTTTAGAAATCTATGTGAAACTTCCAACCGTTCACTTGTTGCCAAGCTCTATGCAACCATAGAATACAATTTTAGTAACGGTAATAATATTGTATTATACCGCATCTATCAACCCACGTTGACACACTTACCTTAAACCAAAGAAGACACTTTCGGAAACAATTAAACCCAAAATCTGTTTTTAATTGGACTTTATAAGCTTTTTGCGCAACACAGCGAAGAGGAACAAACGCAAAAGGCATCCAAAGTCTCAGAAGTACACCAGTATATAGCGCCAGCACTTAGTAGAGCGCATACGGTAACAACATAGGAAAGCCATCAATGTAAAACAACCAGTCAACAGAACTATAGCGACCGTTGGCTGATTCTGTTACGTAAAGGGATTTTCTTCAGAGATTTCAATTAAAATTGCATTAAAACGGTTTGTGGAAGTAAGAGAGAATGAATGAATGAGTGTGTCCTTCGGAGAGTTGGTTTTTGCTCTTGTCTCTCTTAATTGTACGTAAATGTGCCAGCAGGCAGGCAAATGTATGCTCGTATATGTACGCAAACTAAAAGGCATGTTCAAATAGGTAAAATCCTTTGGATTTCATACCATACTGTGTAGTAAACAAGAGCAGCACAAAGGAATAATGGATTGTTGGGCTGGATACGAATTCGGACAAACCTTGGGCGTTTTATAACGAAAACCAGAGTAAATATATTTAAATAGACGAATATATTATATAATGTGTATCAAAAATATTTGCTTTCATACAGCTCGATGCATTTGAGTAATGAAGTAGTTTTTAAAGTTGTTAATTTAACATAAACTGGGCTCATGTATCGAAATCAAGGTGTTAGTTGTAGCAATGCTTTATTGAAAAATATTGAATAAAACTCGATTGGCAAATTGACCTTTTTTGGGTTGTCAAACGGTTCTTTTTTGCCCTTCGGAAGAATGTAATATTTTTTATATAAATTTTGCCTTCAAGATAGTTAAAATTGAATAAAAAGTTGTATTATTGAGCTGGATTCCTTGTTATATTTCATCCCTTTCATTTTCTACATGTTATCCCTGAATTACTAGGTTTTCCTTATTGAGTATCACTTTCTTTTTTGTATCGCATTATTTGCTTCGTTGTTTCTCAAGCTTACCCGTTTGACTAAATTTGACCCGGAAGCAACTGGTCAAGTTTTAGCTGAATTTTTTGTAGGTTGTGAAAGATCATTAAAGTATATTAATATTTTCCATGTAAGCCATACTTTAATTTGATTTTCCAAACGTTAAGCCTTTTTTTATCATGAGGAAGCTTTGTTATTGTCGTAGCTTCATTGTTAGTAACATATCTATTTCTATTTCTAAGCATCAATATTTCCTGCCAATTTGGTGAAGAGCAGACGACTCTGCCGGAAGTTATCACAATGCGAAATTTTAGAAATTTCTTTGTCTGCTTTTAGGCACTTAGCACTCACATAGAGTTAAAAATATCCAAAAATTTATTATATGCAAGTCCATGGACTTGGATTTTTCGAACGTCATTTCTTCATAGACTATAAGAGTACCTAAAATGTCCACCGACGAAAAAAGGGTCAAAGATAAATAAAAATCAGTAAAAATAACCATAATAAAAATATCATGCAGACTAATTCACAGCAAGTCACTTACAACAGATTGCATTTTCTAATATAAATATCTTGAAACTCAAGAAATTGCGATTTCTCATTTGCAATCTCTAAAAATCACAACGAAATGGCATTATTCACTACTGCACCTCTATGAAATGTTAAGCTCAGAAGTGAAATTTCATTGGCAATTATCTGATCATTAATTTTCGATTAGCAATTAAAAGACTTACGAAACGACTTACGAATCCAAAGAGCGAGATCTGACTCGTAAATTTTCGAATCACTAAGGCTAAATCGTGGCGAAATTGAAGAGAATGGGTAAGGAAAAGATACAAAGAGACAATGAATGAATGAATGAATGAGAGTCACAATGTGAAGAATGGATAGTGTCGGGGACGATTACTAAGAAAATCTTATTAACTTGTTGCCCGTGGATAATTGAATCATCAAATTGCTGTCTAGTGTTTCAACTGACTTAGCTAGCACCGTTGTCTATTCGTGGTTGTAATGCCCATTTGCTACAGTTTTCACTCCTGCGACTTTTGGAAGAATGGACATAGACAATAAAGAGATTATCTGGAATTGCAGCCAGGCAGGACGATAGATTTGTAAATTATTGTGTATAATTGAAATATGCTGTGATTTTTTTTCTGGTGATGCAGAATGCTTTGAAAATTTAAATATAATGCAGCAAAATTTTAAGCGATTTAAATCTTAACAGGATATAAACTCAGATACTCAGATCTCGCCAATTTGTATCTATATTTCTATTAAATTCTATATTTTTATGCACCACACTTTTCAGTCAAAAATTTTCACAAGACTAAAGTTGAGATATGTTCATCATTCTATCTAATATAATTTCAATTCGAGCTGTATCGTGGTGTAATTTAAAACACTCACTTGTCAGTGTACACAGTTAGCTGCTTATAATTCACCAGTTCCATACGTAAGCTCAGATATATACAAACTATAAAATTCCGATGTTTTTGCGGACCATCCAGCTCAACGTGCTTTTGTTTTCGTGTTTCCGTCTATTGTATGAACTCTATGTTATTGGCTACAGTCAAACCTCTATGTCTCGAACGTTTTCTCGTATTTTCTACCTTTTTGAAGACGCTTTTTTACTGCCTTGAAAATGCTTTTGATAGCTCGATTTTTTGATAATCTTCACTAGAAAAACTAATTGTTTGATATGTAGATCTACACCCACACTGGGCGCATTTTTCATTTTTACCTATATCAAAGCTCGCTATGGTAATATTTTTGATATATGATGAATGAATGAATTTGAATTTGTTTTAAATTTGGTTTGCCGGATCTTTCATTTTTGCTGACTTAAAGAATCCATTTCCATTTTTGGTGATTTTTTGGAAAATCTTAGTTCTCGTGGCAGAGGAAGATGACCATGTGGTACTTAAGCTCCAGGTTGAGTTCATAGCACGTGACAATTTATCGATCTCAAATCATTTCGGGGCTGTGGCAAGTCAAAACATGCATAACTGGCGGCACCTTAAATATTGGAAAAAGAATATACAGACACTGCGTCTACAATACCAACCATATTGTATGCATGAGAATTAACGTTTTTCGAAATTTTGTGCTCCTGCATTTGAATCGAGTCAGAAAGCACTCGGTGGAAAAATTTTCGTGAAGTTGAACTTCATCCGCAATGCCGGCTACTCGATTAAAGTCTCTTGAAATGTTTCGCAATTTGGATAATTGAACTGATGACACTAATAAACTGAAATCTTGTACGTGAAAACTATGATTGCAAATCGGAGTGAAATTTAATCTACTCTAATTTTAATTACATATATCTTGATCGCCTCTTTTAATAAAATGCTTGGAACCTTAAAAAATTACCCGCGAGAATTCCTGTTTTTTATTAGTTACCCCGAAAACGACCAAAGGCTCAACGAATGCTTTTCAAAAAGCATCTGCTGGTACAAATATTTGTGGTGCAAATGAGTGGTGCAATTTTGATGGTGCAAAAGAAGTCACATTCGTTTCTGCTGCTTTTTTCAGCATAGTATATGAACCACCCTGCGCCGTTCAAGTTCTTGGCTGCAGTTCAAAGACTAATTTCAAAATCCCTGCTTAGCTGCGATATATGAAAAGATCCTTTGCCACAGCTTCAGCTTCAGCAGATACCACTAATAAGACAACACAAATCCAGAGACCCCCATCGGAAGGACGAACAGGTGATTCGTTGAGTTCGTTATTTCTTTTACATCATCCTATAGCTCACCGAAAAATTCAAGCATAGCTTTCAATCGATAAGGAACTAAAAGTTTTCTGTTTTGCAACCTGAAACGGAATTAGCTGAATGCGCCTCAGAGCGGATAAAAAATGCGGCGATTGTGCAGATCAGAGAAGAGAATGATCCAGGAGTTGTAGTATCAAGATTGAAAGCGGAAACAAAATCGCATGATCTGGTACCTGATGTAAAGCAAGGAAGCAAACAACATGAAAGGAGAAAAAGCGCATTATTTTTTTCTTTGCAGAATCCGTACGTAGGCTGTTTTTGAATTTGATCCCAAATGGTGGGGTTGAGAATAACAAAACAACTTTCCACCATTTTTTCGTGGTACCTTTTAGCTGTATTTTGACTATCGTCTCTCTGCTTCTTCCGAATAGATTGCTCAATTTTTCATTACTCGAAAAATGTTTTCGCATATGTCGACTCTCAACCATTTATAAAAACTAAGAAAACTTACTTTAAACTGGACCAAATCCTTGAAATAATATCCCAACTAAAATCACTTAAGAAACATCTAGCTAAATCCGATTAATATCCACAAGCTACCGGTGCTGTCATTTTTTCGCCACTTTATCGAGCATTCATACGTTCTCAACATGCTATTCAGCTTGTCAGGTTGAGTCACTTAATGAAAGAACCTCCATCCTCCTTAGTAAACCATTCACGTTTCAATAATTTCAAAGTGACAAGAGTACGAAGAAGAACTTTCACATATTCTTGTCATCGTTGCGTCGCAAAGGAGTTTTCGTGCAAATATAGCTGAAGTTTTTAAACTCCATTTGATGGCAAAACCATGAAAAAAACACCGGAGCTTCCTTCTTCTACTGCCAAAGTAGTCGCTAAAACTTTTGTCACGCACCGTAATAACATCCCAATTAAATGAACTTTGCTTCACAGTCTCGGACAACGTTACTTGAATACGAAAGAGCGAGTGATTAAAAATTTCAAACTTGTACCTTTCAGAACACAGGGCACAAGATACGTAGATCATGTCTAGTTCATTTAGTGAAAGCGTAAGATGCTCGCCCGTTCAGTGAAAGGAATCGTGCGAATCAGCATCCAGCTACTTCACTGTTCAAGAGCAAAGGAAAAAATGAAATTGCTATAGGGATCGAGACATGAGATACACTCCTTACCTTAAAATTATTTTCACGAGCTCTTCGTATTAGTGGAAAACAGACCGCAATTTAACCCGGATAAGAATCCAAAAATGGAAATGATTCAAGTTTTGTCGTCATTGATTTGTTTGGGTCCCAAACGAGTTGCAAAAAGTGCACATCTTCACCTGACGCTCGGCTATACTAAAGACGAAAAACTAACACTTTATCACAAACTCAATTGAGCCTGAACACGCTTAGTAGGGTGAATAGCTTGTGGCCAGCTAATTTCCTACTTCGATTCCAGTTTGAGGGCGAGAAAAGTTTCTTTTTATTGATGTTGGCCTCTGCTTTTATTCACATACTCACCCGCCCGATTTCTCTCTATTCAAGCATATTATGGTTTGACGTTCAAGTTCTGTCCAGGAGTTTAATCAGTGTTTCTGTTTATAAAGAATCTTTTCATTCCTCATATTTTGACAAAAAACTGTTGTATTTTAAATTTTATTTGCTCATGTCACTTAAACCGTACTTTCTCAGATGCCATAAGCCACGTTAAGTTAAACTCAGATGCAGGTCAGCTCTGCATTTGATATTATGGATCCTTAGAATCTAAGCACTGTACCTTAACACATAGATCAACTATTTTATCTAATATGCTCACACACTAAGGCAACACTTTTCCTTTTGGTTTGAGCTTACATGCTTTTGGTAAAGTGTGAAGATATCTGCTTTCCTCCTTAAACCACACATTCAAATAAAGATGTCTTCCTCGGTCTCTTCTTGTTTGCCTTTTAGCCAGCCAGTCACATACACAAAAGTGTAATTCTTCGCACGCCCACCCAACCATGTCAAAGTTTTCACCGAAGAGTAATTGTTCAATATTTTGACTGCTCGGTAAAAGTTGTTCCTTGCTCATCGGCTCCGTAAAGACATCTGACAATGCTATTGAAAGTACTTTAGACATAATATTGAATCGTTGACATCGTAAGCGAATAAAACAAAGTCAGCCTATTCCATGGCAAACGAACCATCTATTGAATCCTGCTCCTGCAACGCTTATGCTAGCTGAACTGGTGAAAACGATGACGAAAGCAGCAATAACAATAACGTTGACACGAACATCGCAGACAACGTCCAGGTTGAGCCCTTGTTTTCTTTCCGTTCAGTTCCGCAATTTTCTGTTTGACTAAAAGATATATTAATGAATCGAAAGAAAAACTCATGGAGAAAAGTTTAGATTTTCTTTCGGTTTTCGTGTTTCTTTCGGTCTTCTTCTTATCTCTCGTCCTCGTTGCTGGCTCGGCAAATAGAAAAGTTATGGGTTGATTTGTGCGATTAGTCACTTGTGGTTTTCAGATTTATGTTATTTTTTCCTAGTATTTTTGTTTTTAATAAATCTACCGGCTATTTACAGAGCCGAATAACAAATGGGGGAAAATGATTGTGTTAGGTACCGTTAAGGCTGATGAATAAACTTTTGAGTCAAGGGAATTAATAGGTTTTGAACATTGTTTTGTGAGAACTTTCGGTTATGCTCGTTTAGATAACGAAAGTTACAGTTATTGTTTGAAGTCGTTTAGTTTATGGGATTTTTATTTTGTGGTAATTGATGAAACATTTTGTCACATACGTTCACATACATATATTAGATTGGTCATTTTGATTTAGTCTTAAACCCTAGAAAGACAGCGACATAAATTACTCGCTAGGTATACAAAATATATAATAATTTATATAGCTTTGTAAGACAAATGAGTAATTTAACTGTGTTTGTGTCTAGGATTTTAAGCTAGCTTTAGGCTTATTGCTTTGCCTATCATCTACGACCACAAAAAACATAGCTGCAACCACAGATATAAAAGAAAATGGATACGAAATGGTTATCCGCAGTGTTGCCAACTTTTTTCCAGCCGTTGTAGCTAGAATTTGGTCAGAACATTATCTTATTTTCATTCTCATATATGTATAAAAATGTATTCTTTGTCTAGTCTTTAATTGGATGTGTATCTGTTGATTTAGACAATAATAAAATAAAATAAATAACTAGTTCTAAAAAGTTGTTTCATATTTCAGTTCTATTACTACCTTTTGCACCCACTATGATCTCGCTACCTCAAAATCAAAAACAATTTCTATCACAAATTTTTAAAAGTATGTTGATGTGCTTGGAAAGTAGAAAATTTCGAATAAATTACACTTTTCTGAAAATGGGCTTGGTTGGCCATCGGTAATTAATTTTGGCTCATTATTATGTATAACAAAGGACTCGAGCAACTCGACTATTTTCCAGCAAATTAAAAACAGCAAAGCAGCGTAGCTCATCCATAGGTACCATGTCATGCGGCAAAGGAAAAACAGCAACAACATCAAAAAATAGCATCAGAAAACTTGCATAGTCAACTCGACACGATTCCTGACCCTGTGTCGTACCCTTAACATTTACACATTTTCCGTATCTGGTTTGTTGGCCGTAATAGGTAGAGTTCATCGTGCAAAAGGACTTGGCAATTGTTTCAAAAAGTACAGAAACGAAAGTACATTCTCACACTCATTTAATAATTTCCACCTGACTTCAAAGCTATAAAAAGCAGAAAAACGCTCAGTCACACTGGACATCTGCTGCTTTGGGTTGGATTGAGTTTTGGTCCCAACAGGATCCCGTCGCATAGGCATATGTAGTAGTAGGTCGAAAAAGGGAACCAAATTTATGGGCTCGCTTGCTGCTTGGTGGTGGCATTCAATTTTAGCAAGTCTACTATGAACATTCTTGATTGTAACGCAACACTCCTCTTCTCGACATAGTCCATAGCAATGATGGGGTGAAAATGAAGTGCTTTCGTTGAACTCTTTTTCCATGAGATCTACGAGGGAAAAAATATTTTCGCAACGGACACCGTATCCGAAAATGTAACGGAAGGAAGGATATAAACACATGTGTGCGTTTTGCCTTAAAGGGAATAACTTATTGCTATTCCCGTAAGCCTATTGCAAATTTAACAGAAATTGGAATCAAATGACCTTTTTTGGACGGTTGGATATACTCTTGTATACTGGAGAGGTTTAAAATTTACTTATTGCTTTTGATGAAGTTCGATTGAGTTTGCTCATGTTTTCTAGATTTATATAATACGAAAAAAATTCGAATAATCAATATCAAATATTTCTAGTTTTGTAATAGATATCAGTTTAATACTATTAGGTTTAAAACTTTGCTTCCACCGGCATCCAATAAACTATGGCTTTAGCAGTTGGTGGTAGTCGAAATACATTGCTCATTTATGGGATACAATAAGCTTAAGCATCTGTCAACTTACGCCGTCGAAACATTAGTCAGTTTGTGTGTGCATCATGAAATTATTAGTTGTATTTAATGAGCTGCTCTAGGTTGAGCTAGATTGAGATATTTCAGCAAAATGTGTTTCGTGAGCGATTCGACTGCTCTAACTTGCCCGAAGTTGCTCTGATTTGTGTTTTATGAGCCTGATCGAAGTTGAACTAAAGCATTTTAGAGCACGAAATATTTTTTGTATATAATAATTTTTAGATTATCATTATTTGAAAATGTTCGAAGTGGAGTAAATCCTACCAACCACAAACGGCAATTGTTTACAATTCACATTGCCGAGAGTAGGTGGCCGGTATTCCAAATTGCATAGTTCTCGCGTAAACAACAAAGTAAACCCAGCATTTTCATGACGTTTATCCGAAATATCTTTTACACGACAAAAACTTTGAAAGCAGTCTCCGGATAATATGAAACTAGACTCTATTCCCTGATTTAACCGAACAGCACCATTCACATTATCAATTGTCAAAGAAATTTCAATGCAATTGTCATCGAGCAATTGCCAACAAATCTTAATCCCGAGAGGACTACACAATTTTAAAAAGCAGCTTAATACCTGTCAGATTGCAAGTCGCGATAGGCCTTCTATACGACGGCAAAGATTCTACATCGCGTTGTGACAAGAGACAAAGAATTGTGTTATTACGATTACCCGAGGCGCAGAAAATTATGCCATGATTCCACATCGACGACTAAACCGAATATTCACGGCTCCAAGTTAATATTCTGTATTTGGTGGGACCACTCGGGCGTAGTGTTTTGTAAGCTGCTAAAACCAGCTGAAACAATCACCAGCAATCGGTATTAGAACCAAATAATGCGTTTAGGAGTCCTACGTCATTCATCGTTTGCTCCAGACATTGCTCCTTCTGATTATCACTTGTTTCGATCAACGGCACAGTGTCTGGCTGTATCCCCAAATTATGATCAATTTTTTAGTTAATGGTCAGATATTTTAAAAATGTTTAAAGAGCTACAGGCGAAAATATAAACCAGTAATGGCAAATCGGTTTTAAATATTTCCTGTTGATAAATGCTTTTGCTGTAGGTAAACATTTCCATCAGTTTATTACATCGTTATTTTTGTGATTAATTAGCTTTCGTTACATTTCACACTGTCATCGTTATGAAAACAGACACACATCTTCGAGTACATATAAACACCTAACAATGTCCAACAGTTTCAAATTTCAAATGTCCCTTGAAATCAACGTGTACGGTCACTGAATTCAATGCTTCATTTTTCAGGTACAGAAAAAAGGTAGAACAACAAATTATGCACATTTTTCTCACGGTACCAGAAAAACACCATTTAATTTGATCGTTGAGTTTAGGTAGGAAAGCGGAAAAAAATATCACACTACCGGAAGGGATAGCATCGGCTTAGAAAAAGCCCAAAGCTACATCACTGAATAGGGTGACAGTAGCATCACGCGACGTGTTATATGGAGCAAGTAATTAAGTGGCTTTAGGTGAAAATCCTGGAAATATTGTTGGACGGAGTAATATACTGTATCCTGTACCTTGTGTGTCAATAACGTTGGCGATTAGCTACCAACAAAGAAAAGTAGAAAAAATGGCAAAACAAACAGGGGCAAATTGAAAAACTTGTGGGACAAATCATTTTCAAAAGTGCAAATGAAAGCGGGTAAAATAAAATGCCTGAAAAATCGAATAATTGTTTCCTGCATTTAGCTTTCGGAACTTGCATAAGCGGGTAAAGTTGATCTTGAGTATTTGGCTCAGAAAAAAATAATTCAATTTAAAGAAAGAGTTTTTTCTGAACATTTGTTACGGAGCCCATTATTAAGAACAGCAGTTAGATTGAGTTTGTACCAGATCGACTACGCAATAATTATTAGTTTATTAGTTAAAGTGATCAATGATTTAGTGTCCATTTAAACATTTGCGAGTTCAACGCGAACCATCTAGAAGTTATGGGTCTCGATCCATAATTTCTAGGGGTTAAACCTAAACCTATGGGTTGCGGCATGTTCCAACCTGTCATCCAACGTATTGATTGCCGGACATTAACAAAATTCCGGACCTCTTAGACTTCACAATCTCCAATGGAATACCTCCCAATTCCCCAAAATCAGAAGCTGTTTTCTATCTGTCCTCAGATCACTCTCTTGTCATCATAACTATGGTCATGGTACTTAACTTTGATAACTGTAAGCGTACACATTCGAACAAAACAATCTGGAATGCATTGAGATGATACCTCACCAACTCAATATTTCTAAGAGCACCACTCACATTGTCAAATGATGCCAATTCTGCAGTTAATCTTTTGGAGGCGTTCGTCACCCCAACGCCCAAAATTAAATTGTACTCATCACCACCACAGAAAATCACCACAGAAAATAACCTACAGTTCATCAATCACAGAACAGAAAAAAAATGGCACGAAGACATTGGCCACTGCGCAGGTTACCTCAAATTAAAGCATGACTAAAAAAGCCTTTATCGAGCTCAGGTTGATACTTGCAAAAGACAATAAAACGAGTTAAAGTTTGACTCATTCTTGGAGAACCTCACTCCCACTAAAAATACAAACTTTTCGTTGTGGAAAGCATTCAAAAACGCTGTAAACCTAACATCAGGGAAGTCTCATTTAAAACTGCCGACGGAAAATGGGTCAGAAGTAACAAAGGTAGCCACCACCTTCGCAATTCACACCTTTCACTGCGTAACGTGTGGCTTTTCGTCTGATATCTGTGCTCAGCACACACATCCAATCAAAGCATCGGCTAAGGAGGTGCGAAGTATTATTTTATAGGAAACCTGCTCTAATAAATCTTCGGGAATTGGTCTTATTTCCAGTGCTATGATCAAACAGTTGTCAACGACCGTATACTCTTGGCATTCTAATCTCTTCAAGTCTATCTATCTTCCGAATCGAATATTTTCCTGGAGCATTGAAAGCATCCGTGATCATAATGATTCCCAAGCCTGGTAAAGAATTTTCTCAGGCGAAGCCATACAGACTTATAAGTCTTTTGTCCTGCGTCTCCAAGTTTTTCAAAAAAAGTTCTCCTGAGAAACCTACTTCCAACACTTAAAGATGCAAAACAAATTCCAGAACATCAATTCGGGTTTCGAAGACACCGCAACATCATTCAACAGGTCCATCGATATTAAAATACCGCTCGAAAATAAGAAGTACTATTAATTTAAGCCTTCGACAAAGTCTGTCATGAAGGATTGATCAATGATTGATCAATTTCAATGTAATAATTCCGAAAAACCCATGAAATACTCTCTTCCTACTTATCCGAACGCATATTTCAGGCTAAATACAAAAGTTATTCTACCGCTAAATATCGTGCGCGGCACTTCTAAGCACTCAAGGCAAAAGGCTCATTGGACTTATACCCAAAACCTACCATAATTTCCAAGATTTCTTAACGAAATCCAGAATCAATGATAGGGGAAATGAGGCTATCTTCTGCATACACACCCCAGCGAAAGCAATGATATCTGCGACGCGCAAACGATGGGCAATCACAGAGCAAATGCTCCGCAAAGTAAGTCTCTTCTGGACAGGATGGACAGAGGTAATCTTCGAAACACCTATTCGGTACAGTTTGGTCGTCGTATGCCTGTTATGGCTCTGCAAACTTTCCTGATCTTGTTGACCAGGAATCCCGCAGTCGCATGATTGGGCTCGGAAAGACCTTAGTGTGGCTGGCCACATCAGAGGAAATCCATCTTTCGTTATGAGTATCAACTACCCACTTCCGAAAAAGAGATTCGGTCAGCAAACCCAAGACGGATTTGGGGCCCTGTACTGGAAGCGTTGAACCTTGCTTCAAAATAGTGTGAGCAGTTTCATTTCGCTCAACATCACAGTGCACTGGTACCCAGAGCAGATGCACTCTATTGAATCTGGCGACAGAATTCAATCGTGCCCAGCATTCTTGGGCAATTTTCGAAATAGTCAGGGGTCTACGTAGCGCCAGCAACGCAGCCTAACTGTCACTGCAAATAGTGATACGTTCTTCTTCTAACTTCTTGCGAGCATGCAATATCGCCACAGTATTCCACCAAAACACGGATACGTACATGTTCATCGGCCTTATGATTGTTACATAGATCCACATAACTACAAGCTCTCTTGCACTGTCCGAAAGTATTCACAGCACGAGTAAGCTTCACTTTTACTTGATTCTCCCAGAGAAGTTTTTTGTCTAAGATTACTCCTAGATGTTTGACTTCATCTGAAAGTTGAAGGTTTGCACCCTTCATATTAGGAAGTACTAGTCCTTACAGTTTTCTTTTCTCTTCCGGTATACCTCAAAGAAGTGTATCGGGACCTGTACTTTGCACAATCTTCACATCTGATCACCAAATAAGCGACAAAACAACTACAGCTACTATTGACATCGCCATTCTATGCACTGATTCAGATCCAATTATGGCATTCCGAACCCAGCAAGGCCACATCACACTTCTTGATAAGTTACTAGCAAAATCGAGAATCCGAATGAACGAAACTAAATGCGTCCACGTTACGTTCACATTGTATCAAGTATATCTCAACAATGTACCAATTCTTCAAAGTGACAAAGTAAAATATATCGAAATGCTCCTTGAGAGTAGTTCCACTTGGAAACGGTACTTTGAAGCTAAAAATTGAAGTTCAAATTTGTCAACTTCGAATGGATGTTTAGTAGCAAGTCAAAACTTTCTCTGGACTCTTAAGTGCTGTTCAACAAGTCTGCCCTAAATTCAATCTCCCATAGTTTACAATTATGGAATTACATTGATTTCATATCGTTGTTAATGAAATGCACGTTATGCGCAAATAATTGCGAGCAAAAAGGGAAAGATATTTATAATGACCCTACAAAAAAAACTTGAGGTTATTTTCTAGCTTTTGATATTACTGCAATTTTAAATATAATTATTCGAAACCGACAACAACCATCCAATCGGTTCCGCATGACTTCACAATCAAAAGCATTTATTCATTGCATGATTGCTTTGGCTATAAAAAGAGCCTAATGATCGATACAACACAGTATTCTTCCACTTCTGCATTCATTTTCACCGTGGTACCATGCATATAGTCTATTTTACCAACACATTTTTTCTTTTACATTTTAAATTCAAAAATATTTTCAATATATATTTATTTTTTTAACTTCAAAAGATTATAATCAAAGCAAAAACACCATACAGCAATCCACACGGATAGGCAATCAAAACTTGTTGATGGTCCATTGCATATGCTGTAACAAAAAGTTTCGAGGCGGACAGGGCACACCAAAGTATTGCAATTCCTGCCACAACTGTGCCCAGCGTCGATCTGTGGAAAAAAGTTAAAAAGTGAGTTGAAAACGAAATAATAATGAAAAAGTTACAAATCAGTATATAAAATGATGCGGATGTTGGCAGTATCAGCACTTCACTTGAATGGAACTACAATGCTCAAGTTGAATTCGAGAAGCAATACGATTAATGCAAATACAGAGACACAAGGGGTGTGTTCAATGTGCATGCTATAGCTGCTCCAAAAGCATAGCATAGCATCACGTTAGCAAGTGTCAAAATTCGCAGTAGCTAGGTGAAGCAGCTATGGATATTGGACAGCCAAGAGCTGCTACGAAGGCAGCCTTTACGCAGGAAATTCAAAAATAATTTTGTTTCAATTTTTTTATTGTAATTTTTGCATTATCGTGGATCAGTTCAATACTTCCATTGCATTTTGGAAACTGTATAAAATCTAAGAGTTGTCAACATACAGCTGAAAAATCCATTAAAATGTTCCTAACATATTTAAAACGTATCACTTATTTCCGGCTTTTGACGCCATATATGAGAAAAAGAGCAAAAAATAATCATTGAAAATTTGATAATACAGGAATCGGAGCACCCGGCCTTTTACGCTTCATGCTCGCCTTCTAAAAACTCAAGATGAACTGCGCTGTGTACAAGCCAACTTAAAACTCGAGTTGAGTTTAAGTGTTTAAAAGCCCGTATTTAATTTATCCTGTCACTATTTTCAAATTTATTAATAATCTCCTGTGTCACAAAAGCGCAAAAACTTCTTTTCATTTCAATGATTTCAATTTCCAATTGAAAATTACGTTCAAATTGCATGTCAGCTGTGTACGCACGGCCATTTTGCCGTAGCTACTTTCTAGCTATCCTCCAGACTACGAGCAGCGAATAGCTGCTACCTTAGCAGCTATTCCGGAATCTTGGACAGCCCGACTGTCAAATAGCAAGCATCAGAAAGTAGCTATTTCGTGACATTGGACAGCCAGAGCTGCTAAATTAGCAGCTAATAGCTGCTATAGCATGCACATTGAACACACCCAAGGAAGAATAGGGGGAAATGAGGAATATTTCCATTGAAATTGAATTTTTTTTACATTGATAATTACTTGGACAATCTGATTACCGCTTTTCCGTGGCACAAAAAAAGGAATTTAATCAATAATTTTTATGGTTGTATATATACTTACTGTATGGAAACGAGTACATTAATTCCAGATAAAGCTACCATCGGCAACAGACAATAACCAAGTACGGACGCAACGGCTCCGAACGTGACTTGTGCTTGAGTGGCCATCAGTGATAGTAGACAGTAGAATGCGATGCAGCCAACTACACCAATTCCATAAATATATGAAAAAGTAACTTTACCACTCTATAAAGAAGTTCATGAAAATATTATTGCATTTTGTGTGAACTGTAACAAAATGGAATTAATTTTATCGGAAATACTTCTAAAAATAATTAGTTTTGTCTGTTTGAATACAACAGTTATGTGAATAAAATTACTACAAATAATAATTTTTATGGATTACATAGTCTTCAAGAGGCAAATGCAATTTTTCAAATTAGAGTTTAAGCAGACTACTTTGAACGACTTTGTCACTGAATTTTTTTGATTATATATATATATATATATATATATATATATATATATATATATATATATATATATATATATATATATATGTATATATATATATATATATATATATATATATATATATATATATATATATATATATATATATATATATATATATATATATATATATGCAACAGCTTGAGGTGCATACGTTTACTCCCTAACCGTTAATCCGAGCCATTTCAAGACAATTAGCTCTAAACAACAACCAAACTAAAATAGAAAATTCCTATTAAAAAAATTATTAAAAAACATAAAGTTCCATATAAAAATCTAACAAAATTGATAAATATAGCTGCATTAAATACAGCGCACGAAATACTTGCACACTTTATACGGATCGTCTCTAAGAATTGAAGAAATAATATTTTCAAATTACACGGGTAATTGTGCTACCTACCAACAAAAGAAATCCTCCCAATGCCAAACAAAATACTAATGGTCCCGCCATATCGGTGTCTTGTAAAATATCTTGTTCAATCGTCCGCAAAGGATTCAATACAGTGAGAGTCTGAAAATATATAAATATATAGGTAAATTAATATTTTCACCACTGCTAAATGAAAAAAGGCATTCAATTCACAAGAAAGAATCGGTAGGAAGCACTTGTGGATATTTTTTAAATTTTCATTTATTTTCGTTCAAAGAATTATCATTCGTCTGCTCTTAGCAGAAACTTTAAAGCCGCCCATTGCAAATTATGTAACAAACAACTTAAACTACGGACAATTAGACATCAGCAATTTTCCTTAATATTTACTGCTGCATAATTTAGACGATTCATCATCCAACATAGACCTTCAAACATAAATTTCTGTCAATAAATGTTTACATCATGTTTCATAGCTCATTGAACCTCTAAGGAAAAAAACTTCGTACATACGTAACATGTTTATAATTTTCAAACTTGTAACAACATATTGTTTGTTTCTGCACGCTCGCACTAAATTTATCTTCTTCCAAGAAATTCGCAAATTTGTTACAATCATGATCTTCAATTATGAAATAAACTTTATTTCGACACAATAAGTCTTTGATTCCGTCACGCAAAAAAAGCAAAAAAACTTTCCAACTTCCAAAGAAGAATGGCAAACAGGAAACATTCTATTTTCTTCAAAGAACATAACAACAGAAATTCCTTTCCGCCACCGCAGCAAAGTCTCCCTGAATTATGAATGTTTCATCTTTTCAATATGTTCGCTTCTTTTTTTCAAGGCCGAAAATGTCATTATTATGAAGGTCAAGTGGCAAACTGAAAAAGAAATTATGCTTCCTAGGCTTGACGAATAAGTTTTCATACTTTTTGGGCGCTTGAACCGGAGAGTAGGTAAATTTTGTTGTCATCTTGAAATTTAGTAGAGGAAATAAAGAAGAGAAAAAATAACGATTCGATGATTATGACCGCAACTGTGTAAAACGATTTTACCAAAGCAAGGTTAAGAAGATCAGAAAACTGTATTGTGAATTATAATAATATTACCAAAAACTTTGAGTTTTATACTTACTTTCTGAAAAATATGATTCGGATTGATGCCTAATTCTGTAAAGAGAAATAGAAGAAAAATTTCGTTAAGAATAGATCATAGGATTTTAAAAAATAAAAAATATTTTATTCAATACAATTTATTTCTCAAAGAATTATAAATCATAGTAGTTTTTTGGTTTAGATCGTTAGGTATTTAAGGTTTGTATTATTAATTGTTGCTTTAAGTTTAGGTATTACAGGTACTTGGTAAGATTTCTAGTGTTTCTATGAAGAAATTGTGTTTGAAAAAAAAAACAGCAAACGAAATGTGATTTGAACATGTTTTTAGCTTGGTCATGATAATGTTTTGGAAATGTTTAACCCTATATATATATATTTTGTAATAAAATGCAAACAATACATAAATTTGATGCGAATCACATAAACTTTTTTAGGATGTGACTTCCAATACCGAACACTTTGCATCTAATACAATATCTGCACATTGCCTCTGCTTCTCTTCCAAAATCAGCCATTCTTGCGCTTTCTATGCGCTGGTCTTTTTTTATATGCATATTTTTGTAAAGTAAAAGATGTTTATTTATTTATTTATTCAACCAAACAAGGTAACAAAAACAATAACAAATTTAAAACTGTTTTCCTAAATTACAATAACATTTCTAAATGTCAGCAGACTTTTTTGTCTGGTTGTTAGTTCAATATGGAAGTTATGAGGAAAATAAAATAATTTGGCTTAAGAGTTTAGAGCAGTATATAATATTTTTTTGAATAAAGGTTTAGAAATAGAAGAGAAATAGTAGTTCGGAAAATTGTTAAATATTTTGCAGCATCTATTTGTTGGCTCCCTGTCTCCATAGATAGTGTGATGTTGATGCTCATTGAGGAGACGTGTGTGCCTAGTTTGTCTTACAGGATTATTGAAACTGATTTTATTGCGAAGATATTCTATGTTAACCAAACCCCTAATGACAGCAAAGACGAATACCGTTCTCCTTGAAGAAAGTGTCGCCAGATTTAAGAGATTAAGTCTGTGATCATAAGTTGGAAGACTTCCGAAATCATGTGGATTATAGAGATCTCTCAAGGCAAAAAGCACGGACTGCTTTTGGACAGATTCCAGTTTATTGCTACGAATATCGAAAAAAGGATTCCAGGCGATGCAAGCGTATTGGAGTAGAGCGCGAACTAAAGATAGAAACAGCGACCTTGTAACCCATACGTTCTTAAATTCTTTCGCACGTCTTTTAATGAATCCTAGCTGCTTGCTAACTCTTTCAAGAACTCTGTCATACTGAAGATTGAAACGCAGCTTTTTATCCAGGACGACACTAAGATCCACGACACTATCAACATTTTTCAGGAGTTGATTATTTAGGTGATAATCGAAATTAAGAGTAGAGGTCTTGCGGGAAAAAGTTATAGCATGGCATTTTTCAACGTTAAGAGTAAGTTTATTCTGCTCACACCATTGCACCAGTGACTGAAGTTTCAGCTGAAGAAAATTTGCATCTGATTCCGACTGAATAGGGTGATATATTTTCAGATTATCTGCATGAAAAGGTGCGGAATGTCGGATAACACCTCCGAGAGACCAGAAACAAAAATATTGGCTGACTTGAGGTACCCCAGATGAGACGGTAATTTTTTTTGGAAAGACGGCCTTGGAATTGACATGGTGCGTTCGATCTCGAAGGTAACAATTCAACCAGTTTAGAAGGCTTCCTGAAATGACAAATTTTTGGAGTTTATGCTTCAAAATGCCTTGTTGAACGCGGTCAAAAGCTTTACTGAAGTCAATGTATATAGTATCGATTTGACGCCCTTTTTCCATATTACAACGCACATTTGAGACTATTATCATTAGGTTGGAGGTAGTAGACCGTCCTTTTCTGAAGCCATGTTGTTGCTCGTTTAGGAGAGGATCAATAACGATTGTAAGTTTGCCACAAACAAAACAAGCTTACATATTTTATAATTTTCTACGGAGCTTTTATCACCACTTTTAAGAATCGGCGTGATATGGGCTGATTTCCAGAAACGCGGAAGTGTACCGCAAGACAGCGATTTATTGAAAATTATATACAGGGGTGATATGACTAGGAAGCTTGGAGGTAGAAGGTCAGGTACAGGGTTAAAAATGTCTTCTCTGCTCATGGCCCTTAAAATGTCTTCTCTGGTTAAATAGAGTTTATCAGCGATGGGCGACTGGCAGATTTCAGAAAGTAGCGCGTTAGATGATCCTCTGACCGGACAAAAAACTTCTTGAAAATGGTCGGCAAGCATATGAACCAAGAAATTCTGATAATTTTGTGCTCAAATTGACTATGTAGATCAGTTTCAACTATTTCATTTGCCAGGGAGTTGTGAGTAGCAATGAGCAGACCGCCTCCTCTTGTCTGTCCAGTTTGCAGATAGTTTTCTATATATGGTCCAGCAACCCTCAAGAATATCTTCATTTGTATGGTAATCATTCAGCCAGGTTTCTGTAAAAGTAAGTACAGTGAATTGGCAAGAATTTATTAGTGTTAGAAAATTTTTCCGTTGCTTCGTTGATAGCATTTAAAGCACAATCAGTACGTTTGCCATTATTCGAAATTGCTTTTTCCGAAACATTTTTTTCTTTTTTTGAAGATATTTTCTTTTTCATTCTCTGAAAGAAATTTTTACATGGAGAGTGTGTGGATCTATTGGGAGCTATATTAGGAAGTACAGTCGTTAGTGGACTGCTGGAAACACTTGTAGATTCAGCATTGACAGTCAAATCGGTCCTCATATCAGCGTCAATGGCATCCGATTGAATGTGATTCTTTTGAGTTAGTTTTTTTGGATGGGCCGTTGTCAAAATATCTAGCTTTGAGCGTAAAAGTTTGGATTGTGAATACCTAACAGTGCAGTTTTTGCAGAAATTCGTTTGGAATAAAAGGATGATTACAATTTAAATATGAATTTTCTCTTAACCTAGACAGATAATCGATGCAGAGAGAAAAAAAAAGCAGAGAGAAATGTGCAAGGAGAATATCCCTATGAACAGGTACTGTTGATATATACAGGGTAGCCCCAAAACATTCGCCCGATGTTGGGTTAATATACCATTAAAACGAAACGACATAATTCCATAATTTTTTTTAAAATATTTTCTGAGCCGCTCCCTTTACTACATTTGAATTCGTTTTAGCGAGAACTTATCGCTCGAAGTTCTCGTTGGATATTTTTTTGAGATCTTGTTCTGCTAGACCCGTGACTTCAAAAACCCCAAAGTAAGAAAGAAGCTTGGAGCGATCGATTCGAGAGATCTTGTCGGCTAGTGCAATTTGCCAAAACGAGGCATTAGGCGACTCGGAAACGATCATCTTGCTCAAACCACATGTCCTCCAGTTCCATTTCATCAAATTGCGGCAATAAAAACTCGTTAATTATGGTTCTGTAGCGCTAATTAGTCACAGTAATAATGTTGCCCATGGTTTCCTCGAAAAAGTGAGGCCCAATGACACCTCCGACATAAATGACGCACCATGTAGTGTCTTTAGATGGATGTAAGGCCTCTTCGTGAATGATATCTGCATTTCCAGTACCCACAAGTTATGTTTTTTACGTATCCGTTCAGATGGGAATGGGCCTCGTGGCTCATTATGAATGAATTTTGACCGAAAATCGTCCACTTCGTCGTTGAAGTTCGGAAGAGCGTAAGCGTAGTTTAGATGCGGTTTATGGTCTACAACCAGTAGCTGATGGCGTATCTACACTTTGGAACAGAGCTTCTTCAAGTCTTATGCCAAAATGGGATGCAGAAACAAATGTATAATGGCCAATAGCGTGGCACGTCATCTGGTCGACGTTGACGGCTTATTCTCTACATCTTCAGTCGCAACGGCTATGTTCTCCTCGAAACGAGCACTACGAAGACTTCCGATGAATCTTCAGTTACGTATTTTTCGAGCCTCTTCGAGACGAGCAGCTGAAGGCCTTAGGACTGGGACACATAGAAAGCGGTCTGCCGCGGAAAGCGATCCAGCGTTCGTCACGCTCGGCCGGTCTAAGTAACTACTCGAACTAGGAAGGGGGCCCCTCCGCCGAGCGGTAGCTGTTTTAATCAGAAATTGTATGTTGGGTATAACTTACAACAAATTCTGTTGAAGCTGTAGATGCGAAGGGGAAAAGGAAACAGTTATGCATCTCTTGTGGGAATATTCCGTACCTTCCTGAAAGAAGGAAGCAGTCCCTTGGCTTATACTTTTTCGTAAGACTGAGTGAAGTAACTTCGGTGGACCACCCAGTTCATCAAGGACTGGGGTAGTTCTCCACTCGATAATGGTTGTACGCTATGCAAAACGGTATCAGAATGAATTTAGGCGTGTATATGTGAGAATTCGTAGGAATTTTTTCAAAGGAGGTAACCCCGAAAACTACCTAAATAGTTTTTCGAAAACGTTCGTTTTCAATCCCATCACGTTCAAAAACAAGGTAGCAGATAATATGGTTATCAATCTGATCAATCCACTGGAAAAGCTAATATCTGTACAATATAAAATTCATAATTATTTACATTTGTTAATCTCATTTAATGAAAGCTAGATAAAATTAAATTAGGCTAATTCAATCAATCTCTAAAGCTAGAACTACACTGGTCTCACGTAACGTGAGCTCACGTGTGGTCACATCAGCTGACCACACGTGTGATAGATCTGCAGTACCATTTTGTATGGTTAGAACCAGTGAACGAAAAAATACCGTACCTTAAGCGTACTGTACGCGAAAAGTACACATACCCTACCTCAGTCTATAATGTTTGTGTACATGTACACAACCGATATACCGAACGAAACAGACACGATGCAAAAGTACGCTACGATTGAATACTGTACTGTACAAAGTACACAAACCTTATCCTCTACAATACGGAATGTGTACTCGTACACAACCCGTACACAAACGATATACACTAAACGTACCGTACGTTTAGTGTACTTTTGCGCTTCATTTACATGAAAAGGAAAAACACTTTTAAAGTGAAAGCACTGAGTCAAAAATATTGAACTTCACATTAGAGCATAATCAATTTATTTCGGCAACGGCATTATCACTTTTATCAGTAATCTTTTCCCAGTTCATATAAATGAACCGCAAAAGTACACTAAACGTACGGTACGTTTAGTGTATATCGTTTGTGTACGGGTTGTGTAGGTGTACACATTCCGTATTGTAGAGGATAAGGTTTGTGTACTTTGTACAGTACAGTATTCAATCGTAGCGTACTTTTGCATCGTGTCTGTTTCGTTCGGTATATCGGTTGTGTACATGTACGCAAACATTATAGACTGAGGTAGGGTATGTGTACTTTTTGTAGTGAATGTGTTTGCGTACGGGCGTCAATAATGTACGGTACAGTACACTAAGGTACGGTACCATAACGTTTTTTTTCGTTCACTGGTTAGAACTACACTGGCGACACGTCACACGTGAGCTCACATGAGCCGTGTGACGTGTCGCCAGTGTAGTTCTAACCATACAAAATGGTACTGCAGATCTATCACACGTGTGGTCAGCTGATGTGAGCTCACGTGAGCTCACGTTACGTGAGACCAGTGTAGTTCTAGCTTAAATGTTTATGAGAATCCCGATTTTAACAAATAATTTTTGTCTTTTTACATGAGGAAGCATCATGCCAACAGAATTTTATTATCTACGAGAGAAACCCATAAGCACTAAATTGAAATGTTAGTCGCATTAAAAGTAATAACGGGGTACGTATTGTGAAAAATATATCACATACATAATAAAAATAGATAACAGAAATTAAATTAAAGAATTCAATAGAAAAATCGAAGCAATCAGAGGCTAACTAAAGTTTTCAGAAACATAAACCGCTTAAAAAATGTTTACCGCTTTTTATCTTAAAAAATACTGATCTATTTTGCTTTGTTTATAATATACCTTCTAAGAGTGGCGGTTCATCATCAAATTCTGTTGTTGCACCTCCATAGCCTGACGCAGGATCATTCGGTTTGTACATATTATCAGAATATGCAGATGGATCATAGAAAGATCTTACATTCGAATCACCGCCGTAAGGTGCAGCATTATAATTCGGGGGTACAGCTGATTGTGATGTGTCGAAAGTTTGAAAATTTCTAGAAATACAATATTTTGAATGCATTCCGTAGCATGAATAAAAAACAAGATATGTAACAATAATTTTAAGAAAACGCAGCCAAGCTTACAAAAATACTTACAGCTCATTTCCAAAGTCTGGTACCTCAAAGTTATAACTAGCATCGCCACCAGTTGGGACTTGGTTCCATTGATAGTCATTATTTCCGTAGCCTTGAGACATTGTGTGCCTGAAATACGATGATTAATTTTATTATTTATGAAAGGTTGCTATTTGAATTTTAAGCTTATTTATAACAGTAAATAAATAATTATTTATTGGTTAGTGTTTTCGAAGAAGAAAGAATCGTTTACAATATAATATGTTCATGCTTCGATGCAGTAAAATTTTAAATGCAGAATTGTTTTCTAAACGTTAAGGTTTAAGAGTTTATAAATCAGTTCAAGTTATGCAGATTTATTTGAAAAAATATACAATTTTTGAGAAGCATAATTTTCAAATACTCAACCAGCATATTACTATTAGCATGGACACTTTCGTACAACATATTCAAGACACTTTACGTTCTTGAAAGTGCCGACCATTGTTGATCCAGCAATTTGCTACTCTGATTTTATTCATTTTCTATGGATATTTCTGTCAATAAACATAATGTATTGATACGCATAGTAATAATTAATCGCGAGGATTGCACTAAAACCAACAAGCCTACCAGTTTTTAAGTACTTTGTACCTTACCTGTATCCACCTTATTTCGAGTGTCAATTTTCAATCCCAATCTTTATTCTCGTTATTCCGAGATACCTTACTAGTAAATAGCGCACTAGCACTTTTCATTCAAACGCTACTTTGGATCAAGAGCAATTCGCTTCTCGAAAATACATTAATTAATTGCCAACCACTTCCAAACTACACACGACAATTCGAACACGTCACTTCTGACAGCCCTGTCAAATCCATGCCTATCTGTACAAAAACTAGTAAACAAAACCTCAATCCATTCTTCGACCATTCTACGCCATTTATTTAAAGCTTCTTATATTTATCTGACAATTAACTTAAAATCAAACAAACAATAATCTCCTGCATTAGTACGCTGCACTTAGATCGGCTTTTCCACTAATCGATGGCGGAACATAGTCGGGCGCCAGAGCCTTCCCGCGATGGTTAAACATATAATACGAGGGAATGTTCGACATCGTTTCCCATGTCTTCTCTTGTAGCTCAACTGCTGCTCGAATCTCTTTAAAATCACCAACAACTTGAATTATATTGTACAGGACAACTACTAAACTGATCAACGTTTGAAGGACAATCTAGAAAAGGAATGTTATATGTTTAGGAATAAAAATTACAAACAAAAACTCGTTCTCACATCAAGAGGAAGTTGTCCTGATTCTTGTTCCGTGATACGAAGGAAGGTTCGATCTGCAAAGCAAACGATATCAAATTGATAGGTATTAAGAAGTACTCCTTTCTTACATTGTGCAGCCGAATATGCTGAATGTAGGAGTGAAATAAATCCTACAACTAAAAGGAATTTATTCAACATTCTGCCAGATATCCTCCACTTTACAAAAAACAAGTGACAGTTCAAGCAGCAGAAATGACAGATTGTACGTATGTATGGTAGAATATACACCGCACGTTTAGTCCGCGGACTATAAGTACTGTATACAGCGGACGTTTAGTCCGCGGACTAAACACCAAATTCCACCTAAATTTTTTAGTCCACGTGCTGTATACACTCGTGGACCGACCTAAATTTAGGTCGGTCCACGATTTCAAGCGACCTGACCTAAATATAGGTCGTGGACTATAATCGTTGTAAACACACGCGACCTAAACATTGATTTTTGCGCGACTATTAATAATGTATGTATGTTGAATATAAGCTCATAACATTCCCCTTTGACACAAAATCATTGAAATAAACATGTTTGAGAGACAAATGAAACGATAAATACAGTGCATGAAGGAAAATTAAACTAAATGACAGCTGTCATATACGAACGAGGACTAAATTCGACCTAAGCAAATTTTAGGTCAGGTTGGTATAAACACCTGAGGACTAAGTTCATTTAGTCCGCGCTTTAGGTCAGGTCACTTTTGGTCCGACCGCTGTAAACCGCACTAGTGTTTACACCACGTGGACTAAAAAATTTAGGTGGAATTTGGTGTTTAGTTCGCGGACTAAACGTTCGGTGTATACGCTACCAAGTTGAGTTTACCCACTAGCGACGACAGCGCGTCTTGCAGTTTCAAGCCTTTCAAGCAGTCAACTGTCAATTTCAGGTAAATCACGGTTCTGGTTGCGACGTTTGCTTCGTACTTATAATTTCTATCTACAAACAAAAACAGAATGGGCGATAAAGTCGGTATGTGATAAAGTCGAAGACTTCCATCTATCTTCCATTAATAGTTCGTGTAGAAATTCCAGACAGACATTCCGTTAACCGCAAGGAGTCTCCGAATCCCGGTGATGGATCTTCTGGCGATTGTTGCGAGGATCAAGAGCAATCCAAGACATCGGAAGGCCCTACAATCGAAAAGATCGGAGACGTTGTCACAATTGATCCCGAATGCTACGAACTCGATCTCAATCACCATCGAGTTGGAAAAATCGAAAATCTGGAACCACTTGTGAACATTGAAAGGTTGAGGAATTTATAGTGTGTATGCTAATTTGAACTCATTGTTTTTTTTGTCAGGCTGTTCCTGCGATGGAACCTTATCAAAAAGATCGAAAACCTGGACACACTAACTACACTCACCGAACTAGAGTTGTACGATAACCAGATCACAAAAATCGAAAATTTAGATCGATTGGTCAACCTTGAGTGAGTCATGTTCCGTGCTGTTGCTTGTACCTGTGCAGCAATTTACCTAATTGGAAACTTGTTTATTCCTATTATTATCAATGAAGACGTTTTAATTCTTTAATTCCGCTTTAGGATCTTGGATCTGAGCTTCAACCGAATCACGAAAATTGAGAATCTCGATGCCTTAGTGAATTTGAAGAAGCTGTTCTTGTGCGCCAACAAAATATCACAAATCGAGAACCTCGATTCGCTGACAAACTTGACAATGCTGGAGTTGGGAGATAACAAGATTCGGGTGCGTACGTCATTGTTTATTTTGGATTCGCAGTGTTCTAATGCTATTATGTAGGTGCGTTCTGCTTTTCGCCTGCTTGGTAGATGCACACATGCCATAATTGAATTAATCCCGTTTGAAGAAATATAAATCTAGGAATGTAGGCTGCACATATAAGCATTGCATTCGCTTCGATGATTCTCCTACAGCTCGAATAGTTTATGGGTGTCTAAGATAGTGCAACGAGCGATTGTTTTAGCAATCAAGTTTAGTCGAAAGCTTAATTGAATTTTATCGCACTTTATTTTTGTAGCTATGATGAAATTATATAATATACGCGTTTGGCTTCTTGAAGTTAGAATCAACACTACACTGTTTATATTTAATGAAATAATTTATCCTTTGCTATTTCAATCCAAAACAAAATACAAATAACAATGTTAAATACATTATTTCAAAATGCTTTGCGGCTAACTTCTAATCCAATTCATTTTTTTTTTTTTGACAGAAAATCGAAAACTTGGATGCTCTAGTCAATGTGGAACAGCTATTTCTCGGCAAAAACAAAATCGCTAAAATCGAAAATCTTAATAAGCTTGCTAATTTGGATAGCCTCAGCCTACAAGCGAATCGTATAGTAAAAATTGAGAATTTGGAGAGCTTAGCGAACCTTACTGAATTGTATGCTTCGGAAAATGGAATTGAAGTTATTGAAAACTTGGGAACCAATAAAAAGCTCCAAACGTTAGATTTGGCCAAGAATCGCATAAAGAAAATCGAAAATATCAGTCAGTTGGATAATTTAGAAGAACTTTGGGTAAGACAATTTACGATTACTCCTTTCACTATCAACCAGTAGCTTCGGGAAATAAATTATTCTGTTCTAAAATCACCAAACAGCTAATATATGCTTCCACTATATCCTAGCTCAACGATAATCAAATTAGCGACTGGAAAAATATCGACACCCTTCGAGAAAACAAAACTCTATCATCAATTTATCTTGAAGCGAATCCTATTGCGAAAGATATTCAGTATCGAAAAAAACTTATGTTGGCCATACCGTGGTTAAAAGAGATCGATGGCACGCTTTGTCGCCCTGATCATTGATAGTCGTCAAAACTTAACGATTCATTCGAAAGTAGCAATTGTTGCATTCGCTGAATGAATTACAATGACAAAAATCAAAGCAGGAACTACTAGCAGTAAGATATGATGAACCGCCCTTAAAGACCAGTTTAGTATTTAGATGGTAATAACAGCGGAGAAGACCGCCAACGCCAGTCAATTGGATTTTCGTTTAAATGTACAGTATAAAAAAATGAACCTTGTATATCTGAATTCTATGCCAATGAAAAGCATGACTGTATTGAAATAAATGTACATTTGTTTTGGAAAAGTGCTTTTACTTAACATTACTTTGGTTTTATAGTTTTAGGAAGTATATTGAGCTATATTTCGTATAATATACTAGTAGCGAGAAGGAAGAAATAAAAAGCTGTATCGAACACGTTCGAAAAATTATAATTCATGCATGAAGGGAAAGGAAAGTATTTCCGACAGTGCAAAAAGTGTGAACTGCTCCCGACAGTTGGTGTATAATGCAATTAAGCACATTAAAAAGATTGACACCATAAGAAACGGAAAAGTGAATTGCAGATCGAATACAATATCCGCGGCATGGACAAATATATCATTAATTCATCCAAAAACGATCCCCATTTATCATCTACTGACATAGTTCGACCCTGAGGTTCGAACATAATTTCATTAAGGAGTAGAACTCAACTCTCGAATAGTACAACGCAGGTTTTGTTAAGCTGGCCTTTTTTTTGGAAGATCACCCTGTAAGGTTTCATTAATTTCTGTTAATAATCGTAAAAAAAGGAAGGGAATTTGCAAGAAAGGACAGTTGACCAATGAAAATATATCCTCTGGTCTGACGAAACAAAAGTCAATTCGCATGGATGATATGGTAAAACATATTTTAAACGTCCTGCTAACAAAGAACTCGATTCCAAATATGTTAAGGCAAAATTGAAGCCCGGTGGTGGGGTGGGAAAGATATGCTTCAATTCCAAACGCAGAATGGAATATGCCTATGGTATGGAAGTTCCAGCAGGAAAGTGGTCCAAAACACATTAGCACTAGAGTTGGGTGTTATTTAACGTAACACGTTAAATAACATAGTTTCCAACCCGTAACACGTTCCCAACGAAACATGTTATTTAAAACTAGATGTTATTTTTGGAACGTCTTGCACACATGAAAAGTGAATAACACTCAACGTCCGGAAAACCGTAAGCGGGCTCAGTAACGCGTCAAAGGAATACAATGCAGTCGTTTCGCTAATTGGCCTTTTTGTTATCATTTCTGTTCATCATTTCACAACGTGGAAGGAAGAAAATGCATAGTTTATGTTATATTAAGCACTGGGCCGAATTTGTAATTGCACAAAACGATTTGGAACGTCCGACAAATAACTGCCTAATCTACAACATGTTAAACCGACCCGAGAAAAACGTATTACTTTTTCACTTGTTTTACTCTTCACGTTATCGTTACGTATTTCATTGCAGAGTTATATTGGAATGCGCAACATATGTATATGATGAGCACAACTTGCGGTGGGACAACGTTCCAAAAATAACATGTTACTGGAACATGTTACCCATCCGAAACTGCAACGTAGGAACGTGTTACTTAATTTGGCTGTTATTTCTCATCTCTAATTATCACATATGCAAAAAATTGGGTCGAGGATAACAAAATAGCAACATTGAACTGGCCGCCATGCTTACCCGATTTAAATCATATAGAGCATCTTTAAAACAAACTGAAAATTGGTAACCTGCTCAAATTGCCCAAGGAGAATAGAATACCCTACCCATTAGCAAGATTTGTCGCCTGATAGAACCTATGCAACGCATATAACAGTCATCAATTCCAAACGGTTCACATCATTAAAAGAATTGTTTATAAAGGTACTGAATTTTATTACAAATCGATTGTGCTAGTTAGCGGTCGCATATATTTTCCATTTTTCGCCATTTCATAATTTATTGCCATAAAACATGCTGCAAAGGGCCTTTTTTTTATTTATGCTTTATGGAAGAATTTTTATTTAGATAAAATGTTTATGCTAGTAAAACAATAAAAATAAAGGGATTATTCCTTTTGCGCCAATCAGTTTTCAGCCACTGTATATTCCTGCCCTCTTTTTCAGTGTCTATAGACACGTCGTGTAGTGATAAAGCAGCACAAATTGCATCAGTTCAATAAAGGCAAGAATACAAGGGACAATGCCAGAAGAATTTGTGTAGATTAAGGGCAACATACACTAAACGTAGGTTACTGTTCTAGAAATTTCCTACCGGAAACTACAGTCTCGAGCTCGGTTATAGGTAAGGAGCCTTAAATTGACAATTTAATAGTGGGGCTAATAGCTCTCGAGATATGAACCTGAGAAAGCTTGGACGAAATACTTATAACCCAGTACCGTTTATGCATAGTGAAGCAAGTAGACAATAAATGCATCAATACAAGCGAAAGCTGCTAATCCCACGTGAATTTTGTATGTAAAGTTTTTGAGCAGATTTCAGGACCCTTGACCTTTAATAATTTTTCCCGCACACAATTTTTTAATGGACTCTTCACATTGTGCTCCTCATCCCACAATAAATAAAAAAATTATTCCGTTGAAAACCCTTCAGTTTGACTTTTTGGCAGAATAACCTTTTCCCATATTATCCCATATTGCTTCAATGTCTACTATGTACCAAGCGATTCGCCTAGTAAAGTGTTTGCGTTATAGTCTGGCACATTGTATGCGCAGCCTGAGCAGGCTTCAAGTCACCTTTTTACGTCACGCGTTTACATTTTTTCTAATCTGAAATATTTTCATTTTCTTCCGGTTAGCTTGGGAGGAATATTGCTATTGCAATTTTCTTTCTTATTATTAGCTAACAGCAGGGTGAAATAAGACAAGACGCTAGAAAAGAGATTAGATTGAAATGTAAAGAATCAATTATAAAAGGAGATTGATTTGGAACAGTTGAAATTCTACAGAAAACTATTTGGGCCGCACAATTGATCGAAGAAATTCATAGTGAGAACGAAGCATAAGAAACGGTTGCTTAAAATCAAACTCATAAGTACTCACCACAAGTTTCGGAGCATTCAGTTCAAATGTAATTCCTTTCCTTTCAGTTAAAATGTAATTTTCGCTTACAATAACTTGAAAGTTAGCATTTTATAATCACACTAACCAACCAACACACAACACAAACACACAGACCCGGCACCACAAAATTTTACGCGCTGATCGAGATGTCAAAATAATAGGTTATGTAATGTGACATCCGGAATTTGCTGTACGTGTTCGAAATTGTTCGGTGTAAAGTTGTTGAGTAATTATAGCACTATTATCAGTGACTATAGATCGGATATTTTAGTGTAAAGTATAAAGTAAAGGTTTTACAAAGATCAGTGAAGATAAGACAGTTCGCAAAACAGATATCGTCAGAGTTAACTTTAGTGCATTAGTCGCGTTTTTTTGCGTCTCAATCTAGAGAGATGGCTAGGAGACTAGCGTTGAAAACAACAACAATCCTGTCCAAGTTGTGTTTATTCTCAATTCGAGCCATATCCTAGCCTGTTCTTCATAGAATCTCAGGAAAAGCTGGCTGCTTTTGTCAAGTGCCACCGTTACAAGGACCTGATCAGCATGTGGTTAGAGAAGATACATTGAAGCATGGCCGATTGAAGACAGGAAAGGAAACTTAAATTTTCGGAGATCATCGCCTTAGAACCGATGTAGAGTCCCAAAGAATCTCTATACAGGTATGTAGGTAATATCTGAGAATTCGTTTTTAATAGGTGCGTTTTTGGCACATCCGAGTAGATAAAATTTTGTTAAGTATTTTGAAAACAATAACAAAATCCTGCACAAGTCACGTCACTGAAGCAGAATATGCTACAGAGCGGTTGTTTATGGGCTTTCATGTATAGTCTGCTGGTAACAGTAAGAGTGTTCTAAACGCTTCGTACCACTGCTGTTGACTATTGTGCAACCGGCAGTTTGAATTGAATGAATTGTCATAGCTCTCCGTAATTGTGAATTATTTTATTATTTTCACAATAAATAAATGTAAATGAACCAAGGTGAATATGATTTGTGCTAATATCTTGATACCGTAACTGTTTCATAGTGGTTGGGGATCCCACCGCAAAGTACTCTAACTGCAACTGCTCAAGATGTGATTGCTAGGGCGAAAACCTATCGGAAATTGTAGCCTAAAATAACCTCCTTTACTTGCTTTACCCAATACAGTGCAGCTTCATGAGACCGGCGGTAATTGATATGTTCATAACGGACAGTTACACTCTTGCGAATCCTGTAACTGTTAACGCATAAGGCTCTGAGCACTTAGCAGTTATGGTGACATATGCAGCTATACCTTATCTCGCTGACAAATACGGCACATATAATTACTCTAGAGCAGACTGGTCGAAATACAAAAAAATATCTTAATTAATTAAAACTTTACAGCATCCCCATTCATCAATATACAGTCTGCTGGCAAAAGCGATTAGCTAATAACACTTTTTTGTTGTTCCTCTTCGCAAAGCGACTAATTCAGCTATTCCTCTTTTCGATGTCTCTGATCTTCAGCACAACTACCTACAGCTATATTACTAATGTGCTAAAACCCCGTAACATTGGCAGAAAAAATTGGATTAGATATTGACTGCCCTGTATCAGGGGGCAATCAGGGTATTTAAACTCCAAAAAGTATGAAATTCATATCTTCCGAAATAAAAAATGGAATCATCTTCTGCCCCTTTTCAAAGTCTTTTGAATCTTTCTGGAAAGTGACTAAAATTACAAAGAATGAAAGCACCTCTTATTCCGATCATGACGCATTGAAATGCCATATGTAGCATCTCTAAGGAGAAAGAAAATGTTCTTGCAGATATCTTTTACGATAACCATACTCTATAGCAATCTTTTTTCGATCCAGAAACAGAAAGAATTATTAAGTTCTCCGTCGAGGAAATCACTATGTGCAATAACGAAAATATTCCACATGAACTAACTTTTATCTCAAAGCTAAATAGCTTGATTGCTTCCTTTAAAAGGCGAAAATCTCCTGACAAAATTCCCATCTTGCTCGGCAAAAACTGAAAAAGTCCCTAGATGTTTTAACTCAAAACTATAACGGTTGTCTAAAGTTTTCTTATTTTGTTAAGGCTTGGAAAACAGCTAAAATAACACCCATCCAAAAACCAGGTAAACGAAGTGGTAGACAAAAAAGCAACCGGCCGATAAACTTTCTTAGTATTTAAGGTAAAGTGCTTGAAAAAATTTAAAAAAAAAACTGGATGCATTCATAAATTCAAGCAACTTTATTCCAAATGAACAATTTATTTTCAGGGAACAGCACTCTACAACGCATCAGATTCTTAGGATAGGCAATGCCGTTCGTTCTAGATTAAATAACAAACTTTCCATTGCTTTAGTTCTGTTCGATATAGAAAAAGCGTTCGGCACTGTTTGGCATGACGGTTTAACTCACAAGATAATGAAGTTGAATATTCCATTCTCACTTGTAACAACTATGCACAGTTTCTTTACTGGTAGATTCTGTACTGTCTACTTAGGCAAACCTAAGTCATCACTAAGCAGGATTTGTGCAATTTTGTTGATCAAATATTTCGTTTCTCGAAGCTACAGTTTTTTGTCATTAGCGATTCCCACCTATCCTTTCTTCCTCATCTTCCACATTCTTTCCAGTGTTCCGCAGGACTCAATTCTTGGTCCTCTCTTATTCCTTGTCTTTATTAATGACCTTCTCTTTGCTATTCATTCATACTACCTTCTGTATAATGATGGTTTGAAAGAAATAAGAGAAATTGAATCTCTCAACGATTGCCTCCAACTTCAAAACGATCTCTGCGCTCTGGATGATTTGGTGTGATAGTTGATTCTAAATCAAGTTCGATCTGCATATCAAGCATATTAAATCTAAAGCTTCTTTTTGTCCGGTTTTATCCTCAGATCTTCTCACCCTTTTGGTAACTTGCCTACCTGTGTCCAACTGTTTCCTTCTTTGGTTCGTGGTTTCCTGGAGTGTTGCTGTCAAGTCCCCCACCTTAGATATCTGATTGATGCTGTGGAACATGTTCAACGTAGATTCACCCACTCTTTATTGTGTTTATTTAACAACCCCTGTTGTAGATATAGTGATCGCGAAACCCTGTTGTAAATCCCATCTTTGGAATCCCGAAGAGAGTTAATTGATGAGTGTTTGTTGTTTAAAGTTATTCGTTGCTCTACACTTTCTGGCATCGGCTCTAAGCTGCTGCTTCGCAACGTTAATCGTTCAGATCGGTCACATATAATATTTAATATACATATAGCTTGTTCCTCTACCGCAAACGCTTTTACAATTTAAGCGTCAAGTTAAAAAATCAGGTTTAATCCTTAGATAAGCGAATATTTTTTCAACGTTAGATCTTTAGGAAGCCATTTCCACTTTTTATATGTACCTAAGATAAAAAAGAAAAAGCTGTCTGTGCCAAGAGTTGATAGGGACCTTAGATATATGCGCAATCGTTGGAACGAGCTCTATAAGCGGATCAAAAAGAATATTGGCTTTAGTTCTGCTATTCAGAAAGAATATAATGAAGTTGCTAAGCAGCTTTTAGCAAAATCTCACGAGGCTTATGATTGATTGATGATTGATTGATTGATTGAAAAGATTTTATTTCATTTTAGTTGTACATTCTTAGCCTAGCTTAAAGAATAATTGGCTATGATAACTTAAAGTCTAGCGGCTATACTATTTTGGCCTGCTGACTCTTTTATTTTTTTTATATATATTTTCTTAAACAGTTTCATCTTACACACTAATAATACTACCCAGATTGTACAAGTACTGGGGTTATCTACCTTACACTACAATTAAGTTCTAACCTATACCTAATGCTAACTAACTTAACCCAATGAGACCTAAAACTTAACCTAGGGCTTACATTACCATTACCTACCGTTCGACGAAAGGCCTACATAGCTAAATAGCGCATCCATGAGCTGCCGTTGACACGCTGACTTCGGGGGGCGCATAAATGGCTCATTGGAGCCACCTGTACACCCTATTGACCGAATCAGTCCGTTTTCATGTCCGTGAGTTTGTCCGTAGAATCTTGTCGTTAATTCGAAAACCCGATCCTTGAGTGGCTTCAGTCCCGACTCCTCATTGAGGCGAAGGTTCTTCGGCCACTTTTTAGTTACCGGGCTGTAGAACCTATCAGTGCAGAAGCGGAGGATTCTTATTTATGTCCTTATTATAATATATTTAAAAATATATTATAATAAGGACATAACACATTTGACTTTAAAAACAGCTTAATTGATCGAATCTATGTACCAGAGAAAACATACTTCCTCTAGATGATTCCGATTTAATTTCGCAAAGATATCTTTTCCTAAAATGTTTTCTTCCTCAAATTCAAGTTTAACGATTTCACTAGGAACAAACTGAGGCAACCTCTTCTAACAATGCAATGCGATTTCCTCGAAATTTGAGACGTACAATGACATTTAGTATTATATAGATTATTGGAGCTAAAACGTAATAAAATCACAAAATCTGTCTCTTTCTTTTACCACGCCATACGAGCCTCTTTTAGCGTCCTTTACGAACACGATCATAATTTTTCCGCGGTGTTATACAAACTCGTCTTTATAGGGTGTATCCTGTTCTTTTGCATTGGCCATATTTCTCCTTATTTGTTGCTAATTGTTTTTTTTTTTGGGAAATATTTGAGTTTCTTTTTGCTTATATTTTATTAAAGATAGTTTATTATATCACAATAAAATCGTTTTTTAACGACATATTCTACTAATTGCTGATGAAATTTTTATATTTCCCTCGATATTAAAACCACTATTATTTCAATATATAAGCTTTTATTTAAGAAATATTTACATATGTATCAGAAAATGAACAATTACGTTGCTTTGATAGATTCCTAAAACGATATTTTTTGTCTGTTTATACCGAAACAGGTGAGATATTACGTAATTTTTGACTGGTCTCACTTCTGGGCTAAGTTTAGTAAACTGTCTACTTTGTTATGGAAACTTTACTTATTTTCGAAGATGCCGCGTTGAAAATTTTCCTATTCGAATAAACATTTTTAAGGGTTCAATCCAGTAAATTCATGTTCGTTTTGATTTGAAAAATTAAGTTTGTTTTTACCAAAGCAATCACTTAGTGGTGGGTTTATATTTTTATTAAAGAAATAAATGGAAATTGTCTATGTCAAAATTACACGTTCATTAGCCGGAAAGAAAGGGAGAAACCAAGAATTTTAAAAACAAAATATTATCCTTGATGCCTAGTAATCATAAATACAGTGGGATATTAACTTAAACATATATTGCGTGGATATCAATTTTAGCTAATACTTCTTCTCATGTACCTTTCTTTCTTTGTGAAAACACGAGCGAAAGCATAATAGTAATAAAAACAATAGCATTCATTTAAAACATATTAAACTCAATAGTATGGTAAATTCAGACATCTTATGTACGCTCTCGTGATCTCTCGTCGCCCGTCGTCGAGCTCAGTGTCGTAGTCGTCGATCTATCGATTATTTCTTCCTCGTCTTCTAGTTCGTCCTCGGTGTCCACAGACTCGCCGAGATTTTGAAGAATGGCTTTGTATTTCAGAATTTTTTTCTCCTGGTCAGTTAGCAATTCGAGCAGATCCTCCTGATCTTTTTTCAAAGCTTCGAATTCCTGTTCGATACTTGTTGATTGTCTTGCTGTCTCATGCAGTCTAACTTTCAGAGTTTCGATTTCTTCCAAAAGTCTACCGTTTTCTGACTGGTAGAAGCTGATTTGTGTATTGAGTGCGAGATGAGACTGCAGGTTTTCAGCGTTAGTTGATTCCGGTTCGCTATTTCCGGTTGAAGCGACACCACCCACAGCTCCAGCACCTGCACCAGCTCCAGCGGCTGCGGTCAGTTGTGCTTTCAACAGAACGTTCTGATCAGTAAGTTGTGAATTCGATGTGAGAGCTTGTGTTAGTTGCTGCTGGATTGTTTCGTTTTGTATTTGCAGGGATCTTATGGTGTCTTTCATGTCGTTCATTTTTGTATCCTGTTCTCGGATTATATCTTTATATTGACTAACAAGATCGGAGGCTTCGCTGCTCAATGTTAGTTCGGTGAGACTTGTACCGTTTATATCGTAACCGTTAATTGTTTTTGTGATGACAGCTGGAAGAAATAATCATAAATGTTAATCTTATTTCCGAAGAAATGCAAATTCCAATCGAATGATCAAACAATTTATACAAAAATATGATACTTACATTCCAAAGCCTTGAACAATTTACAAAACTCATAGTCTAGCAGAAGATCAGATGACGATTTCGCTCGAATTTGTGGTTGTTTCGCGGCACGACTGTACGCTTCATGTTTTGAAACGTCGCCAAGCTTGGCGGTGAACGTCTCTAAGCCAATGCGTTTTAAAATCAGCTGAAAAACATGCAAAATGGTGAACTTTAAGAAATTTAACCGCAATATCGAATCATACCTGACACAAATCCTCCCGTTTGTAATTTTGCAAAGAATTGTCGTTGAACTGAATACAAATCCCCATTAGAAAGCTGCAAAGGCCTTGTATAAGACACTCGTTTTCGTCGTGTTCGTTCGCATTTACTTGTGCAATCAAAAATGCAACACTGCTTGGCGTCGATAAAAACGCTTTCACGCACACTTGACAATGGCTCAACCAGGTGCTCAGAAGCATTAAAATACCAACTTTGCTTTGCAGCTTATAGTTGCTTTGCTGTAAGAGAGTTGTACATTGCTGGAGTAATGATACGGGAGGACTTCCTACAGAGGTTGCCAGAAGGACTCGTAACAGCTGTTCTTTCTGTGCAGGGTTTTCGATTAAGGCGTGCATCAAAGCGACGGCTGCAAACCAGTTCGCCAGCGAATCGGTACTGAACAGTCCACCGCACAGCAACTGTCCAGTGGTCAACGAAGATACCTCCGAGCTTGATGGTAGCAAAGTTTGAACCAACGAGGCTTGTCCGACCTCATTGCGGTACAGGAAGCATTCGAAGCAATATAGAACGGAACAACGAAGAGCCAACGGCTGCTTCTCGTTCACCATCGACATAAGCAATACCACAATCGCCGGCCGCGGTGGATTACTAGGCGCAGTTACTGTACTTAAATACTCCTGATTGCTCAGGTCGCCTCTCACTACTTCGCCAACAGTGTTAATAGTTTCTGTCAAAATATCAGCGGGCACTCCACTGCCCATCAGCATGTTGCATAGAGCTTCCATCAATCCACAAGTTCGCATTGTTTTCTGGCACGACGAGGTGATTTGCAGCTGATTACTCGGACTGACTAGAGCACGCACGACTTGCAGCATGCAGTGCATATTCGACACTTTTTGGGGCGTCCATCCCGTTTCTTCAGTTTCCGGGGCGATTGTGAACATCGGTGCCACACGCTGAATATATGAGCCTTCTTTGAAAAATTGTTGGTTACTAGAATTGTTTTTGAGTAGATTTAGCATTAGAATAAGGCAATCTTCGACAACGATCCCGCCATCAGAACATCCTTCGTCACGGACTATGTCAAACAATCGATCAAAGGCATTTTCGAAAGCAACGATTTTCTGGATATTTGCATTTCCTGTAAAAATAGGGGTTTATACATTGTTTTCTATTTATAATTGAGTTCAAAATACACTCTGATAAACAATTTCGGGAATGAATCTATCGAATCGACCAAGTTAATTTTATTTTAATGTTTTTATTTCTCGTAAATTGGTAACATTTTAATGACTGAGTTTTATGGCGATTTGTCATTTATTTATGTATTGAATCAACAGATATATACCCAATTAAAGACTAGACAAGGAATAAACTTTAAAACAAAAAAAAAGAATAAAGCAAAAATCTTCAAATGCAGAAGAATAAAGAAAAAAAATCAATTTGTGTTTTGATTATATATGGAAAGTGCACTTTTCGCTATTAATTTTAACATACTTCTACAAAAGATGTTTTTCAATTTTTGTAGAATGATGTATTATAGTATGTAGTGGTGAAAACCGGGGTTAACTCAAAAATGAGAAAATTGCAGATAGAACGTTTATCCATAGTAGGGTAGTATTCTCAGTAGAGAATTTCGGAATTTGAGGAAATCTGTGGGGTAAACTGGACTTGATGCACCACAGCCGGGAAATTCTACCACCAGGGGTCGGAAATTGAAGGAAAACACACAAAATTATCAAAAAAAAAAAAACTAAATTATTATTATCCTCGAGAAAACAAACAAAAAAAACCCTCAAAAGCAAATACACAGCCACAAAAACACAAACATACTAGCGAGACATCTATCGGCAAAATTTATGTAACGGCTGTGTGATGCATCAAGTCGAGTTTTACCAAATCTGTGTTGCACAGACTCAATAGAATTAATTAGGAAACGATAATGAGAACACTAAATTTTGAAACAATACTCGAGGATACTACACACGAAGGAGATCTAAAAGCGTACACACCAGGGAATATCAGCAAAAGGTCTGGATGCTTTAAGAAGGAGGTCGCATAAACGCGAGGCATTGGATGTGACACGCAAGGTGTGGACATCAAATTTTAGTTTAGTATCAAACGCAACACTAAGGTCCTTACTATTATCAACAGGACGAGGACAGAACCAAGGATGGAATAAGAAAACATGTTGCGGGATAATTTACATGTAAAGGACATCTGGAAGCATTTAGCAATATTAAGATTAATACAATTGACAGAAGACCATTTGGCCAGTACAGAAAAGTTATCTTGGAGCTTGGAGCTGTCATCCCCAGACCCAATCGACATGAATATTTTCATATCATCAGCGTGCAAGACACTGGGGGTTAAAGAGGGAAGAAAAATCACTTATAAACAGGAGAAAAGCAAGGGACCAAGAAGTAGGATAGAAGAGAGAAGAACAAGAGTTCTTACGGAACAAAATCAGCAGCGGAGCTGAAATATTGAACCCATCGAGTTTGAGAGGAGGATATCATAGTTCACAGAGCCAAATGCCTTGGCAAAGTCTGCATATAATACATCCACTTGTTTTTGCTTGTCGATGGCGAACGCAAAAGTATTAGGGAGCGAAAGCCAATTGTTAAGTGTTGACTTACATTTGACGAAAGCATGTTGTAAGAATATATTGAGGTAAAATTTCATTATTAAATATATTCCCAGTCAGCCAGATTTAGGAAGCCTACATTTCTTCCTAATCAGAAGGTTGCTTGTTTTATCACGTCGGGGTCACCAATTTAGGAAAAAAAATCTTCCATCAAAAAATAATAATTGAACAACTAGAACACGTCTGGTTGATATCGTAAAAATATATTCCAATGTAAATAAAACATAAAATTTGTAAAAAAAAGACCAGATATTTGGAAGAACAGTTCATGGATTTCGCACCATGACAGGCTGCCTCCACTAGCCATTTCCCATAGCATGTCATTCAACTTGCTCTGAAAATGGCTAGTGGAGGCGGCCACAAATGGCAGGCCATATGGTATGCCATTTGACAGTTCTTGCTATTTCTTATAAGAAAATGTACGAATTCTGAACGAACAGGGATTTCAAAATCTCGTTAAGCAATCAAAATAGTTTACAGAATATGGAATGGTGGAAAATTGCAAAAAACTAGAACTATGATGCAAAAATTTTGAATACTAAAATTAAATACTTGTGATTTTTTAAACAGAAATAATATGAAGTTTGAAGGATGAGTAACTAAATAGACCTGCCTATTGATGAACGGTGGATTTTTTTTTAATGACTCCTACCCCATCCTCCTTTGTATCCCAGCAAATCAGATAATAGTTTCACCTTCATCTAATATTTCACACGCTTATCAAAAAAAGGATTTATCCTATACGCAGAGTTTTCATCACCCGCAAAATTCCTTCGCTATCCACTTCAAATAACTTTTTAAGAGCATTCAACGCTCAGATGAAGCACGTCCTCACCGTTCATTGGCATTTTCGAAATGATATGGCATGTCATGGAATTGCCCACGCATCAGATGGCATGCCATAAAATGACAATCGTTGCCATCGGATATGGCACGGAAAATGGCTAGTCGAGTCCCGAGAGGACAATGCCAAGCCAGACAAAGCCATAATTGTGACCGCATTTTATAATAAAAACGCCACGAATATCATCGAACAATCATAATCATATTGATCAGATATGGCTCCGCGTGATTTTCATGTTCCTAAAGCTTAAATTTCCGCTTCGAAAAATTCGTTGGAAGAAATGTGTCGCTTCAAATGGACCCTATTTTGAAAAACACTCGATGAATTTGGATGAAGATTGATATTTTGTGTTTTATTTGATCATTCCCGAAACTGACTTTTCAGAATGTAGATACGAAAATTTGAATATTATTGACAGAAAGTAATTCGGTAAAATTTTCTATTTTGTAAAATAAAAAAAATGTTTTACCTTTCGTCAACTGTATTAGAAGCAATAGCGCATCATTTCTTATCACCTCACGGCTATCAATCAACAAATCCATCAGTTTCGATACAGCCATCGGACTAACAAGAACAATCTCCTGTATATCTTTGGTTTTATTGCCCAGCAAAGTAGTTAGTAGTTTAATTGCTGCCCATCGAACTCTAAAATCGTATTCTTCCAAATATTCCAATACCAATGTGACATTTTCCGAACTTTTCAAAAACATTTCCGTAAACTGTTCACCAATATTGACAGAAACTGATGGGTTATCGGCTTCTTCTTCGAACGGCTCAGGTGTTACAACATGACATAGTGTATCCAAGGCGTAACTGATAATTTCACAGTCTGCCCGATCAGTTTGGAGGATTTGAACCAGAGCCGACATGCCCTGGGCGCCCACTTCAATTCGATATTTCCGAGACAAGGCCTTGAGGGCCCGACACGCATCCCGGCGGTCATCAAGAAGCGTAGATGAAATCACTCGCTCAACCAGACGTTCAACCTAGAATGAAAACAGCACACAATTCTAGAGTATTTAGCCAATTAAAAAACTTTGAAAAGGCTGACTTCTAACAATCCATTATCCGAATATAAAATTACAATTTATTCATGCAAATACGTCACTGCCACATGTTATAGATTTACTTTTAATTGATTCGTGTCGAAAATAAATAAATGCATCGCGATAAACGACCTTCACCCATGAGATCAACTATTTTCGTTTCGAAATGCGTTCTATGGACGGCAGAATAATCGACAAATGGCCCAGAATCAACGCATTTTTTTTAGATCGAGCAGAGAGCGGTAGTATTTTATGTAATTGAAAATAATGCATTTTCACTTACTGTTTCGGCTCCAGTTGGTTGCTGTCCAGGTTCCGGAGAACCAAGTACTGTTTTCAGTCCACTTTTGAGAAAATCCATAGTTCAATCAGTGAAATTTCATTGAAAAAGGGATGTAGATCAATGGAAATGACACTCTGCCAATACAAATCACACACAGTTCCACAGCTCTGTCTACGGTTTGACAGATGTACACGTCAAATGTTTTGACGACATTTGACAGTTGGTTGGGTAGATCATCCTGTATTATCGATAATACAGTGTGTAGATCTTGTATTTATCCAGATGAGAGTATTTTGTGATAATTCTAGATTTTTACCATCAAAATGTAGTCTATCAGGATGGACGTATCTGTACTCCCTCCTCTGCGCCTCCACCTTTCTGCTCCCACCGCAATATCATCAGAATGGAGGAGGATGGAGGCCGGATGACTCCATTCATTTTCCAACCATCATATTGGTGTTATTCGACTTGACTCTACCCTCTTCGCCTCCATCTACCCTCTCATTTTAAACCAACAGAATAGTGGCATGCCAATAGGGATGACAAGATGGAGACGACGTGGGTATATGGAGTGTTAAAAATGCATTATAAACGTAAACAAGGGTAAAAAAATAATTTATTGCCATTCATAATAACAAATAAGAATTACAATTCATTCCTGGTACCAGTTTCAAATATAGAGATAAACATGAAGATGAAAAGATTAACTGGGTTATCTCAAATAAGTAGAGCTTAGCTACATTTGACAAAGTGATGGATAATAAAGCAACGGTCTTTTTCCCGTAGTTACCATCATCGTTCGAGTACATGGCTTCCATATTAATGAAAAACACTTCGATTATATCTCGCTATAAGGTTTGTAAGTAGCATATAATTGTGAATAAAAGAAATTGTGTTTTTGCCGGCATAAATTCATAAATATTCTGGGTGATAATTTACAAAATCTTTCAACTCTGTCCTTTGGATTTTTTGTTTAATTCTACAGTAGTTGCATATGTTTTTCTTTGAAGATACTTTTATTATTCATCTACCGTTATTTTTACTCCTTCCGGTTCATCTGTTAACACTGCCATGGATCACCACGACCAATGGTCATGACAAGTGTAAACATTTCGCTTGTCATTTTCCTTGACAGTTTTTTCTCGCGAAACGTCACTTTGTAAACGCATTCTCGGAACGATCGTCATTTCAGTGCCGTCTCTTGTTGACGAAAATCTAATTTTTTCATCGAGTAGGTGATACAAATACAGTAAGCAATGTCTTCTATTCAAACACTTATCGACATGGGATTTGATAAAGCTCGGGCGTAAGTATAGTTTTCGGACAATATCATTCAGTTAAAGGTTAGCCGGCTTGAACACTTCGTCATTGTAGTGAACGAGCCCTGCAGCTCACAAATAACAAAGGCGTTGAGCCGGCAATGGAATGGCTTCTGGCACATGCCGATGAAGATATTCCGTCGGAAATCCAAAACACAGTTGGTGGCGTTCTGGCCGAAGCGTCCCCAGAAGATGGGCCATCACAGTCGACGGAAGCCGCGGGCACATCAACTTCCACTGAAGACGCTCAAAAGGAAGAAGCAAAATCATTGCAATGCGATACATGCAGTAAACTTTTTACGAATGGTGCTGAAATGGAGTTTCACGCTGCCAAGACGGGTCACAACAGTTTTTCAGAATCGACGGAAGAGAAGAAACCCCTGAGTGAAGAAGAGAAGAAGGCGCAGCTCAGTCTGATCGAGGAAAAGTTAAAGAAGAAACGCGCCGAAAGGGAGGAGCAGGATCGTATCGATGCACTTGAAAAGGAAAAGAATAGAATTAAATCTGGCAAAGATATGACCGAGGCTAAAAGAAAGATGGAGGAAATGGAAATGCAGAAAATTTTGGAACAACGGAAGCGAGAAAAGGCTGAGGAGAAAGCAGCTCGCGAACGTGTAAAGGCACAGATTGAGGCAGATAAAGCGGCGAGAAAAGCAAAATTATCTGGGTAAGTGTGAACTGTTCAGCTTTTAGGAATGCTTCCGAGCAATATAGCCATTACACTTTTTTCAGTGGAAGCGCTATATCTGCTCCAGCTCCTCAACCTCTACAATCTCCGGCAACCTCTTCGACGACATCGAACGAAACTTCGGTGAAGAAAGAATATACAAATACTCGCATTCAAATTCGTCTGCAGGATGGACGAACTCTGACCGAAACCTTTAGTGTTAAGGAACAATTGTCGGCTGTCAAAGTTTTCATACAAATGAAATCGGGCAACGACATGCCATTCGGCCTTATGACTTCATTCCCGCGAAAAGTTTTCACGGAAGAGGACTATGAGAAACCACTTGAAATTCTAGGTTTAGTTCCATCTGCTGTAATCATTGTAACGAAATCAGGTTAATAGCAGATGAGAAATAGGACCAGGAGTCGGAAAAATGTATCCATAAAGCGTGTGAGTTGTATACTTGTTATCACTTTTTTTAAATATTAATTTCATTTTTTTTAATGAAAATAAAAAAAAATTTATGTGGGAATTATCTCTTCTGAATGGAACGATAAATACATGTGGATAATATGTCTAATGGAATTGCGAACCGTTTTTAGTGCTTTGAAGAGAAAAAAATTAACTTCATCATTAAAGAATTTAAATGCTTCTTTGGCTTATGGAATTATTGGAATCTTTGATTACCTGTTTCTATTGATAATATGTTTTATAGTTGTAGATAATAGATAATTTTGGGTTGAGGGAAAAGTCAATCCGAATTTATCGAAGAAATTTTGGTGTATCAAGGTCGAAGTGGTAGCCCCGTTTATATAGGGTGGCACTACAAATTATGTAACAGATGACATGATACAGAATAAACCAGAAAAATAGTTTTTACTTGGATTCACCACATGTATGTCTTGTTATATCCGATTTCATACTTCGCTAGTAATATCTCTTTTTTTAATGAAAACTTCATTTCCACGGTGACTTCATTGCACATAACCATCTGCAGCGGTGCTTTCAAGGCACTCGCTAATATCTCGGAGTGTTTCGTCTTAAGAGGGCGAATAGGTGGTGGCGGGGCCAAAAATTTAAAAAAACAAAAAATACACAAGACAACACACTGAAGATAAGCAAACAAACAAACAAACAAAAAACACCCCCAAAAACAATCATGCCACCCAGCCCAGCCATCTAACGGTACAATCATCTAACGACTATGAGAAACAAGTAGTCGCATTCAGCCGAATGCTCTACGCATGGTGGCCGAAATAATGTGTCCGCTACTACAATGGTTTTTCCCGGTGTATTTGTTTAATTCATACGGCTGGATGGTTAGAGTCTATCTAGCTAGTCTTTCTGTTGGGGACTTGAATGGCCACTATTTCAATGGTTGATATTCGGTTAAAATAGTAAATGGTGCACCTTCGAAGTTACTAGGAAACTTTGACAATCCATATTATTACCAGGGCATCACGCTCGGTGGTTGAGTGATTTTAGTGCATTCTATCAGAAGTCCGGAGAGGTCCCCCTCGGTGTCAGTTTACAGAATATAGGGTAGGTTTTCATCAGCTGGCTTTAACGCAGGAGCTATCGTTAGCAAGGTTTTCAGTAGATCGAAAGCTACCTGTTGAGATGTCAACTGCTTATATGCTTATATGAGCTACTTCCGCAGTTTGGAATGTGCGAAAAACAGGAATGAATCAATCAAACCCACTTTCCTGGGCCAGAATCAACTCACTTCTGTTAAAGATGTATCCAAAATATTTCCCTTACGGACAGTAAAAACTCGATTTCTTTCGCTTTTCATTGAGTTTTAACCAGTGAACGAAAAAATACCGTACCTTAAGCGTACTGTACGCCAAAAGTACACATACCCTACCTCAGTCTGTAATGTTTGTGTACATGTACAACAACGATATGCCGAACGAAATAGACTCAATGCAAATGTACGCTACGATTGGATACTGTACACAAACCTTATCTTCTACAATACGGAATGTGTACATCTACACAACCCGGAAAATCTTGGATTGAAAATTAGTGATAGAGCAACACACGAGAAAGGGAAAAGTATTTGGAATGCCATCAAACCGAAGCCAGTGATTGTATCAAGAAAGCTCATCAAGGATTCGATTTCGAACTGACGGAGTTGAAGGATTCTGAAAGTAAGTGAAAGAAGAGAAGAATCGGTCGCATGCTCACAAGTATCTCGCGGAGAGGAGGCAGACATATCTCTAATATAACAGACAAAATTCCAGAGGAAGTTTTAAGAGAGTAGGGTCACAAGGGTTTCGGATCATTGGGTGTAATAGAAGCTTCGACGTGTTCAAAGTATACACATATCGCATCATTGGCGCCCTTTTTGGCAGTAGCACGTAGATTTCGATATTTGAGAAGTTCATTAAGCGAGCCTCGCCTACTCGATTTCTTATGCGCTACTTCTTTGCCTCTAAGGGGAATCGCGATATAGACGGTGAACCAAGGTAGATCGGCAATTCTTTTAAAGCGATAGAAACGAATGTGACGAGAGATTAAATTGAAAAGCAAGGAGTGCAATTTGTTTTTTATTAGAATAATCCTAATAATAGCTAGCTCTCTAAAGAAATGATAAATTTTAGTACCATTTATTTAGTTTTTTAAAATTAATATGAAGAGTGGAAGTGAATAGCATCTTAGTAGAACGGAACATTGTTAATTCCATGAATAGAGAAGTATGGCGAGAATCGAGGCGCACGTACGAAGAAAGGGGGATAGTCAAAGAAATGAAAAACATGGGGTTGTTAGTGAGAATGAAGTGAAGAAATCTATTTTTAGTATTGTGTACATTGTCGATTTGGGAGAGTGAATATAGGGAATGAAAGGAAAATATAGCAAACGAGATGTTACTTCGAAATAAAATTCTCGAATGATCTATGACACTGAGGATGAGAAAAGAGAAACATGGACAAGCACACATTCAACAGGAGATGAGGGAATGCCGCCCCTGCAGAATGTTCCATTTTTAGACTTAAAAACGCCAATTATAACGCCACATCCTAACATACGTTCACTTAAAGAACAGTCTCGATCCTTGCAAAAAACTGTGAGAAACGTTAGATTTTCATTGCTGTATATATTACCAGACAACCAGGTTTCCGCCTAACAAAATATCATCAGATGCGACTATAGAGAAGAGCTAAATATCGTTAGCTTTGGTCCTCAAAACCCGAACATTCTGATAGTCGATTTTTGAGATTATGGTTTAAATTATGCCTCTGTTTTTTTTTGTGGGGGAAAGCAAGTTCCTGGCAGAGGTGCTTATGAATTCCTCAAAAAAAAAACTCCAACTGGCCAGAGTTCCACTTCATTAAGCTCAAACTTTATATAAACATAAAATAATAAGTATTACTTTAAAGTAATGAATTTTTTTTTCGAATGGTAGAAATATTTCCGCTAGGCTCTGCTACTATGCACGAAAAACACTGACCGGAAAATAAAGTGCCAAGCTCTCCAAAATTTCATATTTACAGGAATATTATGCAAGCATTTTTGGCCGTATTCATATTCTAATAACGCCCTACTATTTACAGTTCGCTCCTATTGTTTGGGTTTTCCGATTGATTGGCAAAACCCAATTACCAATCACTGCCTACTAGTCATGTTTTCTTCACTTCATGTTTGTACAATATATGTTCTGATCTTCTTAATCATATAACCTAAAATGAAGTACTTCTCGGATCATTCAGTGATCAGAAGTTTTACCATATAATTCGTTTAACATTTGTAATAATTCTCCCCCGTCAAGATCAATGAAATCTCGCAATAATATATGCCTTGGTTTTCCCCTTCCTTTGTTCTCGCAACATTTACATCTTTGAAAAACACAAATGCAGCGGAATTAAACACTGTGTTGTAAATTAATAGTATTATAAATATAAACTTTTTCAATATTCCCTTTAATCTGAAAATCATCCACATAGCCCAGAAGAACTAAAGTACAATACAAAGTGTTATTGAAAACAATCAACTATGTATATAGACATGTTTTTTCTTCATATGAGTCAACAATATTTCTCGTTGAAATAATTTGGCTATACTTTTTGCCCCTAATACAATCAGAGTAAGTTGATGTTTTATAGTTTGATTGTGCATGGTTATCAGAATACTATTGCCAGTAAAACATATTTCACTCATGTATGTAACGACGTTTTTTGTTGACTTGTTCAAGTGATAGTGATTCACTTGTATAACGACGGAACTTAAACCCGATTAGTTTCATATAAATAATCTTTGTGAGATTTTGCAATGCATAGTATTCGCATTATGAAATCGATACTTACTTTTGCTGAAATATATCTACATGTTTCGATGTTTACAATCAAATCGTAAATAAAAATTTTTTAAACTATTAAGTATAAATTTTTATTCACGTTCAAATATTTTATTAAATACAATTACATTCAACGAGATATTTCATGAAAATAACTCGTCCCGAAAATGTAGCAGGAATTGCATCAGAAATGATTTATATTTATCACTCTATTTGTATATGTGCCTAAGCGTGGAGGAAAATTAAGTAGTTTTGCGGCTGAGGATCATGTAAAATACTTGATATTAACAAACGAAAAAAACGCCCAACTAATCAAAAAAAATCTTTTTCATTATATACATAAATTAGTTTTGACACTTCATATCGGAAATTTTCAAAGTGTGAACCACATTACAAAGTTCAGTAATTTGTAGAGATTTACAAATGGGAAATTCCATGATTTCTGTGGAATTGGTGGCACGACGCTTGGATAGTGTACGGGCTTTGATATGTGGCAGTTCGTTATGACTTTACCGCCAGGATAATCGATTGCAATATGCGACCCGGGAATCCCATCACAGTCGATCAAGTCCAAGGTTTTATTGAAGCAGATTCGAATTTCAGCTAGGTAGCTCGTTTCGGTATGGCGGTCGTATATGCAATGTATCGAAGGATTGCGATCGAGACGTTTTTTAAGTGCATTCTGTATCGCAATAACCGTATTCGAAGAATCGGGATGAATCCCCGATTCGCTCAAAATGTCAGAAATCAAGTAATTCTCTCGCCAATTCAAGCCCTTGTTGAAATAATGCATTTCGTTGGCGAGTTCGCTGACACTAACAGCACATGTTCCGTGTTTGAGCCACTCATGCCTCCACAGATGATATAGTTCGCCGAGTTCAATACTCGGCCAGTACTGTTTCAAAGCGTCTTCAATTGGTTGTATTTGTTTTACGTCGAATTCAGCGGATTTATTGCAAAAACTTGGGCCCATGGTACCATATTTGGTCGGCCAAATCCCATGAATTGTCCATAGTTCTTTGCCAGAAGGAAGATTGCACTGATGCTGATGATTCTCTTCGATCCAATGGAAGCAGGCCGTCACAGGCCATTGCTGTGAGAAAAGAAGGACATCCCATTCGTGATCCTGGAAATCCTGATCATAGTAATCCAGATCGCTATCAGGTGATTCGGAAAGAATGCAAGTGATAAATGTGCCAATTTAATTGAACAAGAATGTGATACGTCGAATGATTAATCGAGCTATTTAACCAATTGATATTTTGCAGATGACGTACTTACCTACAAACTGCAAGTGACACAAGAGCGATTAGAAAGTAGCTTACACAAAGCACTCTTGGCGATCGCGTCATTTTACTGCACAAACGCCTATTTTGACTAAGCAGAAAGCATGAAAGCTTGTTATGGAGCACAACTCCTCAGCACGGTAACTTGTTTAATGGCTCGCGAATTAATGATAAAAGCAGAATATCGACAGTACTCCGCACTACAGTGACATGTAAATAAATAAATGTCAAAATTGATGATAAAGTAGGGCGCTATCGATTTTGGCGCCATCTGAACAATAGAATGGAAATTATAGTGGCGCTACTCATGTGTTTACTGTTTCCGGAAAGTTTGAATTGAGATAACGTAAATAATGTTAGCACTTTGGATTTTGTGTCTACTATAAGGTTTTCGCTGTGTTTATGTTTCACATTTCCAGCCGGTATGGCTGGAAAATATACAACGTTTGAAGAGAGGTATCTGCAAATAGTTGTAGCTGTAGTACTACATAGTTATGTAATCTAAATAGTATTTCCATCCTATGGTTTTAAATAGATAGATATACGAACAAAGTTTTACCCAACTCGACTTGATGTACCACAGCCGGGAAATTCTACCACCAGAAAGCGAATAGGTGCTAGCAGGGGTGGAAAGTTGTCCTTTTTAATACAAAGTGAGCATGAATTGAGCATCAAAGTTTCTGGTGAAAGTAATTAACTCTATGAATCCCTTTTCTGAGCATTAACCATTGCTTTTCCCCGAACTCCTTATATTTTATATTCGCATTTCGATAAATTTATTCTGATTCGATGAATCAGTCTAAAAGTGCAGAGAAGCAATGGTCAATGAACTGAGAATAGGCAATTTCTGTCTAATAGCCAGTCGTACGGCATGCAATTTATTTTGAATTCGACATATATGCCTTTTAACAATAAATCATATTCCAAAAAAATGAGACTAATAAAAAATCAATGATACAGAAGTGCTGAGGATTAAAGACGTCTAGATGCATGCACTTAAGAAAGTGGTTCGATATTCACATTTGCCTTCGCATAATCTAATAAACCAAAAAAATAAACATTGTTAAAGATATGGTATGACTTTCTTCTGCTGAAAATATGATAACCGAATCAGATTCGAACTATGAATTTTTCTTTCTTAAAACTTCACAAATTAATCAAATTAATCAAATAGAATTTCATTGACCATTCACTGCATCGCGAAAAAACATGTGTGATGTGGGTACACATAATAAAATTTAATGGCACAAGGAAATCTTTTCGTAATTGTTGGTAGTGAAATTAAAACACAATTCATATAAAGACTTCATTTGGTTTTTAATTCAACGGATGATAGTATTGTCACTAAAATAAGAAAGCATAAAATATTGGTATATGCCCGTAAGGGTCGCATATTATGCTTCGGGACTGGGTTCAATCTTGGCCGTCATATAGAAGGCCTATCGCGACTTGCAATATGACAGGTATTAAGCTACTTTTTAAAATTGTGTAGTCCTCTCGGGATTAAGATTTGTTGGCAATTGCTCGAAATTATACTACTAGGAGATTTTAATCGCCCTAATTTACGTTTCGTTCTTGATGAAACTGATAATCATCCAATACCTATTAAACATCTTGATTATTCTGATTTTAACCTTGTAAGTACTTTGTATGGTAATGATTTGCAGCAGGTTGCTCCGAATCCCAACCGTAATGGTAATTGTTTAGAACTTATATTTACAAACGTTTATGACAAAGTAGTGGTTAGCCCGACTATTGACGCGGAGAATCTTTTCTCTAATAGCCTTTACCATTCCGCTCTCACTCTTGATTCATCCACTGCAGATTCTAATATCTTTCAAACGTACAATAATACTATTGTATACGATTTGCGTAATGCTGATTATGATAGCATTCATCATTCTCTTAACATATACTATTTGATGCGGTCGAAAGATCTGTCCCTAAAATTAGGAGACGGGATAAACGTTTTGAGCCTTGGGTTGAAAACACTCTTAGGCGTTTGAAAAAACATAGAAATAAGCTTTACAAATCAATAAAAAATATTGTCGGCTCTTGCCATCGTATTAAAGAAAAATACAATGAAGAATTCCATGAAAAGTCTCACGAAGCATATGACAGATTCATTCAAACTACCGGCGAGAATATAATCCACAACCCGAAAAAGTTTTTTGACTTGGTGAATATGAAGCGGGAAACAACTGACTATCCCTCTTCTATGTGTAATAAAACCTCAATGTCCTCCTCTCCTCAAGAAATTTGCAACTTTTTCGCAGACAACTTTCAAGAAGTTTTTAATCCAGCCACAGTTGTAATCACTTACACTGTTGAATGTTCTACAACTGTAAGGTGCTGGTATTCCTTAAGGAGGATTGTATGCTACATATTATGTTTCTAAAATGCTTCTAGAGATTATATTTCTAAAGCTATCTTGGAGCTTGATAATAAAAAAGACCCTGGACCTGATCTTCCTCCAACGTTTCTTATTAAATGTGTCGCATAGCTAATCTCTCCTCTTCACATTATATTTAACACATCTCTCTCTTCTGAATACTTTCCATCGTATTGGAAATCCTCCTACGTGACATCAATATTCGAAAATGGCGATAGAAGAGCAATTCAAAATCATAGAGGTATTGCCATTTTATCCACTATGCCTAAACTCTTTGAAAAAATTATATGTGGTAAACTATACCCTCTGGTCGATGTTTGACTTAACTAACAGCAGCATGGTTTTACGAAAGGTCGTTCTACCACTACCAACCTAATGGTGCTGGTTTCCCATGTTCTTCGCAAAATAGACAAAGGTGGTCAAATTGACGCAGTCTACACTGACTTAAGCAAAGCGTTTGACCGTGTTGACCACTCCATTTTGATTTCCAAGCTGCAGCGATTCGGAATTGCCGGATCTCTACTAAGATGGCTTAGCTCTTGCCTCCACAACCACTCACAACATGTGAAATTCCAAGGGCTTATCTCTAAAAAAAATAATGTCAATTCCGGTTTACCTCAAGACTTGAGGAGACTATCCGACTTGTCACAGGTTTTATCTGATGCACCTGATCTACTCTATGCAGACGACATGAACATTTATTATACTATAATTCACCATCAGATGCCTTCTTTTTTCCAATTAAAACTATATTCCCTCAAACATTGGTGCAGCGTGAACAACCTACCTCTCAGCATCGCAAAATATCATGTGATTGATTAGCTTTTCTCGAAAACGTACCGTACGTACCGTATACGTACCGTTTAAGCAATACGGCTCTTAGTTAGGGGTTGACAATATATTAGACCTCGGTGTGTGGTGCTGGATGGCTTCATTAAGCGACGCGCCAGGGTGTTTCAGTGATTTTGTGTTACAAAATCATAATTGTTACAAAATCATAATTACCATAATTACCTGTGCTGGAAAGACTAGGGAACTCTGCTCTTCCACATTCCACCGTTGCACGCTAGGCCAAGGAGCTTAAGCTGGGAAGAACATCCACTGAAGATGAATTCCGCGAAGGACGTCCACCCACGTCCGTCACTGAAGACAACGTGAAAAAGTCGAAAATGTGTTGGCAGATCGAAAAGTGACCATCAGGCATGTAGCCGAGGTCACAGGGTTTTCGTACATTAGGGTTCAAAGAATCGTTGCCAACGAATCACACATGAAGAAGGTCTCTGAGCGTTGGGTGCCGAGAATGTTAACCGACGAGCGAAAGGAGAAACGAGTCGACATTTCGAGGGTGAATCTCGAAAAGTTCCAGGCAGACCTGGGGAAGTTTTTGTCACGTTTCGTAACCATGAACGAAACCTAGATCCACCATTTTGATCCAGAAACCAAATAGCAATCAATGACCTGAAAGCGACCCTCTTCATCGACAACGAAGAAATTCAAGGTGTCGAGTTCGGCAGGGAAGGCTATTCATCAGTTTTTTCGGAAGCTGACAGAATTATTATGGTTGGATATTTGGAAAAGGAAGCCACTTTACCAGGCTCTTACTACGCAGACCAAATAAGAAGATTGCGGGAGGCTATTGAGGAAAAAAGACGTGACTAACTGCGAGCCGAAGAAGACAACGCATCGGCTCACAAAGCTGCAGTTCCGATGGCTGCAATTCAATCAACAGAATTCGAACTGCTTGAACATCCACCCTATTCGCCAAATCTAGCTCTCAGTGACTTCTACCTCCGTCCTCGACTCAAGGAATACCTTCGGGGCAAGAAATTTAAAGATGATAGCGCAGTGAGGGCTAATGTTGGGGCGTTTTGGGAGATTAAAGGCAAAAGAAGATTTTTAAGGGTATCTTGAGTTTGAAAAAAAAGATGGACTAAATGTGTTAACTTGTTAGAAGACTATGCTGAAAAATAAATATTGTTTTAAAGTTTAATCACCTTGGTTTATATCGATTATCATTACTTTTGGATCAACCCTCGTACATCTTTGGTCACGCGCCAAAAATTATTGGAACTTGGTTGGGAATTGATGTTGCATCCGTCATATAGCTCTGATCTTACTCCATCAGATTACCACTTATTTAGATCTTTTCAAAACTCCTTGTATGGTAAAATTTTCAATGATGATGACGCTGTGAGATCGCACTTGGTTCAGTTTTTTACCGATAAAAATCAGAAGCTCTACGAACGTGGAATTATGAATTTGCCAGAAAGATGGCAAAGGACCATCGAACAAAATGGAAAATATAGCATTGAATAAAGTTATTTTTTTTTATTGAAAAAAAAGTAAAGTAGATTATGCTTTGCAAAAGCCGATTTGAATAATTTCCTGAGTTTTGGTAGTGGATAAATAGCTACTCTTTTAAAACATAGGCTGTTACAGTTATATTAAAGATTCTGTTCAGTTTTGACAGTAAGTTTAATAAAACAGAATTAGACGATCACATATTTGCCGGACGCGATGTAAATAAAGTAAGTCAGTAAGGTCAGTTCACAGCGTCTCGGTGGATAGAGAAATTCAGAAAACTCTTGTCCATCCACCCGCTAAACGACCCAGAAATCTTGGTGTGTGAATGAACTTAAAGCACTGGAAAGCTATCAGCGTCTCTGTTATGTCTCTGTTTCCCGTCATGATTTACGCTACAGAATTTGTAGATTCTCTTCTGCTCCTCTTCTTCTGATTTGATGCCTTTTATGCTTTATTCGCATGGTGTGTGTGCGGTGTAAGGTATTGCGATGTTGATATGAGGACTGTTCGCGTACTTTCAGTTACTGAATTTTCCTGAATCATGTGGTGGCGGAAATTCATGAAACACTTTCATTCCATTCCCTCAAAATTGACAAACAAAAGTGTCAGTTGTCGGTTTTTGGGAGAACTATAACGATTATAAAGTCATCCTAAGCGGTGATAAATTATCGCCACAAAAACATTCGACCTTCATAACAACATTGCGCAAAAAATATGTTGCTTGCCAAGCAATTTGAAAATATTTATTCGCGCCACACCGTTCGACACTTTTCAGTAGCTCAGACCATACTGAAATTTACTGAAAGAGGGGAAATTTTCAGTTTTCAGTAAAACGGAATCCAAAAACGGCTTTATTGCAATTAATCGCAATTAATAGGTCTGTTCGCGTACTTTCAGTCACTGAATTTTACTGAATTTTCCTGAATCATGTGGTGGGGGAAATTCAGGAAAAGTACGAAAACGCTCTCATTGCATTTCCTGAAAATTGACAAACAAAGGGGTCAGTTGTCGGTTTTTGGGAGAACAAAAGTTATTATAAAGTCATCCTAAGCGGCGATAAACTATCGCCACAAAAATAATCGTCTTTCATAATAACATTACGCCAAAAACCGTTTGACAGTTTTCAGTATTTTTCAGTAGCTCAGATCCTACTGAATTTTACTGAAAGAGGGGAAATTTTCAGTATTCAGTAAAACGGAGTACAAAAACGGCTTCATTGCAATTAATTGCAATTAATCGTAGTACGCGAACAGACCTAATTATAGCACGCGAACAGACCTATGGAGAATAGAATATGTAGGAGTTACATTGTTTCGTGTGCAATTTTCCCCAGATCGGTTTTTTTGTATCTGCTTTGGGTTTACTTTCGCCAAATGAGTTTCTCGGTTCAGGCGCTTTGGGTGATATGACCACTTGATTGCTTTCGTCTATACTGCTTTGATTTGCATAAACGTTTTATCTACATTTTAGTACTTTCGAGATATTCAATGATTTGTGTTTTGATTTGTACTGGAGATATATGGAGAATATATTGATTGTAACATACTTTCACAAAAGATAGGTTTATCAAATTTTTCAGAATGATGTAATAGAGTATCCAGTGTTTGAATCCTTTGTTAACTCAAAAATGACAAAAATGTAGATAAAACGTTTATGCGAATCAGGGCAGTATAGTATACAGTATGTTGATGTTATTTCTATGTTGAATTTCTGAAGTGCTTTCTTTAGCATTCAGGGGGATTTTAGACATGAGTCCACGTGTTTTCAGATTACACGAGTCATGTCAACTCAAATCCAGTTTTTTGAAGGCGGTGCTAAAGCGAAAGTGGTCGGATACGTTGTTTAGGATAGTTTTTAAAGTAAATTATCATATAAAATTTGTTAAAGTGAGGGTGTATTGAATAGATACTGTTTCGAAAATTCTATATTTACCCGTTTAATATGGATTTTAAAGTGAAAAACCAAAATTACTGTGATTGTGCCATAGAGGATTTACTGCGGCCAGTGCTGCCATTTATTTTTTTGGAATAATGCTAGATTCAATTTGATTTAATGCTAAATAATGCTAGATCTTGTAAAATTATAATGCTAAATAATGCTTTCTTTTTTAATTGAAATAAACATGGTTCAATATGAAGACAATATGTATATTTATATGAGGGTTGATCAATAAGTGCTGATAATCGGTTATTTCCAGTTCGCATAAAATTCCAAAAAAAAATTATTTTACTACCACACATGCTCATTAAGTCAGCATAAAAAAAAACATATTAATAAGCCACGATTCCAGGGAGGTGCATTCATTTGAATACGAACAGTCGAAGAGAGAACGTCAAAATGGAGAAAAACAAAATTGGAGCTGTCATTAAGTACCTCTGTTTGAAAAAACTGTCTACCAGAGGCATACACGGCGACATGGTGGAAACATTAGGGGACACTGCTCCTCCATATTCCACCGTTGCACGCTAGGCTAAGGATTTTAAGCTGGGAAGAACATCCACTGAAGATGAGCACCGTGAAGGACGTCCATTCATATCCCTCACTGAGGACAACGTAAAAAAAAGTCGAAGATGTCGTGTTGGCAGATCAAAGAGTGACCCTCAGGCATTTAGCTGAGGTCACAGGGATCTCATATGGTAGTGTACGAAAAATCTTTGCCAACAAATTACATATGAAGAAGGTCTCTGCGCGTTGGGTACCAAGAATGTTAACAGACGAGCATAAGAAGAAACGTGTCGACATTTCAAGGATGAATCTCGAAAAGTTCCAGGCAGATCTGGAGAAGTTTTTGTCACGTTTCGTGACCGTGGACGAGACCTGGATCCACGATTTTGATCCAGAAACCAAAATGCAATCGATGACCTGGCATCAGTTTTTTGGGACGCTGAAAAAATTATTGTGGTGGAATATTTGGAAAATGGAGCCTATATCAGGCTGTTACTAAGATGAGCAAATAAAGAAGATTGCGAGAGGCGATGAAAGAGAAAAGACACGGCAAACTACAAGCCGGAGTTCTCTTTCTTCAAAATAACGCACCGGCTCACAAGGCTGCAGTTGCGATGGATGCAATTAAAGAAACAGGATTCGAACTGCTTGAACACCCATTCTGTTGGCCAGATCTAGCTCTTAGTAGCTTCTACCTCTTTCCTTGGCTCAAACAACACCTTCGAAGTAAGAAATTTGAAGATGATTGGGAAGTGATGGCCGCTATTGAGGCATTTTGAGAGAGTCCAGGTAAAGAATTTTTTTCTAAGGATATCCTGGGTTTGAAAAAAAGATGGACTAAATGTATTAACTTGTTAGAAGACTATGTTGAAAAATATATACATCTTTTAAGTTTGATCACCTTGGTTTATATTCATTATCATTACTTCCTATACAAAAAAAAAAAAAACAAATTAGAAGTTTAAGATTTACATCTCAAAATGATTCTATATCTATTACAGACATATCAGTTATAACTAAATCTTCTTCTCTTGTGTAAAGCTCATTTCCACCAATATTTTTCAAAACATCGTTTGGAATCTCACAATCAAAAAAGCAACAATTATTTATTTTTAAGTGAAGAAAAAGTATAAGTGTCGGATATCGAAGATTTTTCTCCAGCGTTGTCTGTGCTGAAGTGGATGGGACCACATCACTGATTTTTAGCATCATCATTATTTAATTGAACGTTACCATATTTAAAGCAATATATATGACTTTATAATCTTTATATTTTAGACTTTATAATCACTATCATTATTTCAAAATCAGACATCTTTCACTTCTGGATGTGACTTTTAAGAAAATACCATGAGCGCGTTTTTGTATTTTTCATGAATTTCCACCACCACATGATTCAGGAAGTTTCCTTTCATGAGCTATTATTGAGAAAATTTTGATGGGCGGGATTGTAAATAGATGAGTGCCAGATTATTCCGACATCTAATTTTAAATGCTAAAAATAATGCTAGATGCTAAGTCCGAATTTTGAATGCCGTTTTGGAAAAAATAATGCTAGATCTAGCATTCAAAATGCTAAAATGGCAGTCTTTTTCATTTAGATCGATTGAGCGGAAAATGGATCTTATTGATTCTTGGCAACCAAGACCACTGATTTCGCTCAGTCAACTGTTCGCAAAAGGTAACTATATTGGGCACTTTTCTTGCAAATTATACGAAGTATTGGCTATTTAATTTAATTTGCTATAAGACGCATTATATTTTCAACTTTGAGCTAAAACTTAACTTTTTTTATAATAAAAAAAAAAAATAATGAAATTAGTAACTTTTTTTTAATTTCAAATACTATACATAATTTGAACTTTTCTGAGATTGTTCATCTTAGTGAGTAGGAATATCAGTGAAATAAGCTGTTGACAATCGATCACTAACTTTTAATACAAATATGTTCAGCATTGGAATGCCTACTTGATTTTTTACACGATATTTAAAAAAAAAGTCGCATGTATAGTTTACTACGCACTTCATAAATAAGCTTCTATATGCTTATATATTTTGCTTGTGCTTCCCTAAGTCTCAAAGCCACGAGCCGCCACTGGTCTTAATAGGTTCTCTTCAGCGATGAAAGTACCCTTCATTTGTGCGCAGACTTCCTAAAGAGAAATTTCATCCCGCCTGCGTTCAAGAAACAGTAAAACACCCACCGTTGCTCATGGTATGAGGAGTCATTAGTGGCAAAGGTCCTGGGCTTCCTTATTTTGTAAAGGGCTCCATTAACAAAAATCAGTATATGCAAGTCCTGGAAGAGAAATGTATGCCATATAAGGATGAAATTAAGAAAAAAGGAGTTCAAATAACGTTTATACAGGATAATGGACCTTAACAGCTAAAACCATGCAGGAATTTTGAAAAAAACACAGAATTGATGTATTAAAGCGACCATCCAATTCTCCTGACCTCAACCCAATAGATAATGTTTGGAATATACTTATGTCTTAAGTAAATGAAAGAAAAAATACCAAAAAGCGCGATTTAATAGAAAATATTCAGGATGTATGGCAAGGTTGTCCACTTATCCATTAGTGCATTCAGGCTTCACCCAGCGTTATCAAAAACAAAGGTGGATAGACTAAATACTGAATTATTTTTCAGAATTTTAGGCATAAGTTAGCTTTAAGATCTTGTATCTTAATAATATTTAAAAAAAAAGATAAAAAATTGTTTGGATTGAAGTGAAAATATCACACTTAAAACTAAAAACTCAATGATTTACGTGGTGGTTATAATAGATTGTCCGGGCACTGTATATATATCCGCTGCAAGGACAGGTTATCTTCACTTCATTGAACAACCATGGATCAATTTGGATACGTAAACATTCTTTAGCAAAACTTAGAGTACTCGTGCAGAAAATTAAATATATTGGGAAAATTTCATCTTTTACCAGGACAACGATGTCAAACACGAATCGCATAGCGCTCAATCCTGGTTACTTTACAATCGTTTCCACGTGTCATATATACGCGCTCAGACTACAGAAATTATCAGCCAGTTCGATGTGTGCGTCATTGTACGCTTTGATTTTATTAAACTAATTCGAAGTATTTTTTAGAAAAGATTTTAACTACTGGTAATATTGTTGGGCAAAATAATAAAGCTTTTCGAAAGAAATTACTTATTGCTAATTTCTTCTACTGCACAAATACGTCGAATCCAACAGACCGTGATAGGCTGCGTTTATAACAGTGCACAGAGTTCAAAAATAGTTCAGTGCACAGACTATAAAATAACCCTTCACGTGTTGCTTTCTTTGTTAAATCGTTCAACTCCCGCTTTTCTCCTAATTCAAAGTGTGCATTTTTATAATGCATCTATTCTGGTTTGCTTAAAATACGCAATAGATACCAAAAAAACAGAAATAAAGAAAGTAGTTACTGCTTGCTCTACATTTTTACACATAATTCTACACTCACCGCCTCTGGATTTGTTGAAGTTACATGAAATTTTTCATTTTCGGCATGTAGATAGGACGTTTTTGCTAAGTATGGTTGTTTTGTAAATAGGGCGTTTCTCACTATAAATTTACATCCTCAGACATAAGATAGGTTTTTCATATTTGATAGAACGATGAGACTATTTCGAAATCCTGTGTTAACTCAAAAATGCACAAAATGTCAGATAGGGCATTTATGCTACGTAGGACAAAGTATAATAAGAAATACAACAAAGTGAATTCATATATTGTTTATTCAACTGCAGATTTTGTGAAGCGATATGCATATGCATTTTATATTCGATTTACTGAAATCGCAAAAATTCGAACATTGGGTCATCCTTAATTAAGTGCTTCTGTAACTATTCGTTACTAGAGTCAATTGAATAGATCCTTTCTCTCTGCTGGTATACTCTCAATCTCGACATGCAATGCGTGCCTGACTATGACCCATTTCACGATGGTGTGGCTGACACTAGCACAGGTTGGACCGTGAAAATGATTCATCGAAGACAGGCAATCTTGCACCATGACGCATCGTGCTTCCTAAGAAATATTTTTGAATCTGTAATGGAAATTTGTTTTAAAGTTAAATATGAAAAGAGAAAAGAAATAAGAGAACAGACGTTGGCATACAACATCGCAGAGCTAGAAAGAATGCATAAAATAAAAAATAAATCTTTGAAACATTCAAGTAAATGTTTTTTTTTATGACAAAAAATAATTTTTACAGCATTTTTCGCAGTTAAAAAATAATGGAATCCACATTAAACACAGTAAAGTTTATCATGATAGATGGGCCTTTTCATATAGCACTACATCAAAATCAGCTGATCAATCAAAACCATAGCTCATCAAACCGCAGTTGCTCGTTTCATTAGGTAGTGTTCTTTAATATAGAGTCGAGATTTCTTGAAATTTTCTTTGAAATTATTTAATAAAATTTAATTCGTCACACGACAGCACAATGCGAGCCAAAAGAATATAATTTCACGTCGCACTTACCTTCAAGCCTGTATTGGAATGTTTTAATTAATTAAATTCATAATATAAACCTAAAATGTGTAATGCGCAGTTGGAATTGCGTTTTGAGTATATATTTTAAACGCATATGAAGTCTATTGTCCGCATATTGAATGTACTTCAACATGTGCCGGGTTTCGATATCACCAGAGCACCTGATGAAGTACAATAGACATGGGACAATTTCAGAAAAAAAATCTAAAAAATATAGACAATTCTCGCTGTGCAATATTCTTGGATCTACATCAGATTCTTCACTGAATTTCTTTCATCACACCTCTAGCACACTATTCCGTTGAATGCGTCTCACACTGCGCGCGCTACTTCAGGTACCTGACTGCAAATAATCAGTCCTGGCGCCTGCTTAGCGCGCAAAGTGCCCAGACAGTTCTCGCTAGTTCGTCCGATTCCGTCGGGAAGAATTCACTAATCCATTTAAGACTCCCGTTTCGTTCTCTGCCAGCCCCCGACGAGCAAGTGCACGCAATCTGCAAAATAAGAACTACATATACATATGAACGAATTCGATGAAATTCTTCGCGAATTTTTCCGGCATGACTAACGACTCGATTACGCAGATGATTATATTACCGAGAAACTGAACAAAGTCATCGCCGTCGCTGCTTTACGCCTTTTTTGGTCGTGATTTTATTTAGTGAAAAAAAATTTTAGAAGTGATTATATGCATGAGGCGAAGACGAAACTTCCACGGTTTCGGCGACCGATAATTCGTTGGCACATTAAACGAAAAGCACCAGCACTACAGTACAGCTTGACCGATCAAGGCTAAAATTAACTGTGCGTGTGCAGCACGCGGATCAATCGTTCCGTCTGGCCGTGCATCCAAGACACCGTTAGTAATAATTTTCTTAGGAACCGGAAACCGTGAGAAGGAACTTCAAACTCACTAACCACCGTTTGTTAAAAATTTTCAATTTTATTAACACTTTTATTTCGAATACATTAGTTACTAACGAAACCGGAAGCGAAATGACACCATGCGGTTTGGAAAAATCGTGCAAGAAAGCCAGACAGCCGACCCGGAGCGATGTCCTCGATAACGTTACACTGGCGACCAGACAACCGTTATTACGCTGCAGAAACTTTCGCGAAAATGACATCAACTTGCATAGTCCCAAATTTTCATTCAACGTGGCGGTGACAATAAAGGCGTTGCAGTCGTCGCTATCGCAGTCCTATTGCATCGCGACCGGCGGCAGCGTTCAAGTCTGACGCGGCTGACCGACACCAACACTTGCACCGCAACGTCGACCTCACTTGCGGCCCCACTCGAAACGACCGCATTCCCAAAACTACACTTGACCGGCCGGCGAGCGCAACACAACACACCACTGCAATACACTGAGCATTTCAGACAGCTGTCGTCAACCAGACACGGTCCCCCACTGGCGATGAGCTTTCGCCTGGCGCTTTCTGCACGACGGTGGGGATCGTCCATGAATCACCCATTCAACCCACCAGGTACCCCGACCTTCCTTCAGTTTCAGCAATTTCCACCGCGTTCACGCTCCAAGTGTCCGCTATCAGTTCAGATAACGCTGTCGCCAGTTCTATGCAGGCAAGACATTCGGTCATGGGAAGAGCAAAAGTATCGTATTGTTCTGTTCCCGTCCCGACCAGTAACCCAAAGCTTTCACGTTCGCTCCCCGTTCCCCAAGTACAACCTCGTCGGTCCCTCTTTGTCTCCTACCGTGCGCATCCTTCGGCTCGAAGCCGTCCGTCGTCTGACTGCCCGATCCCACCAGCACCAGCCAGCAGCGTGTGCGGTGGGCGCTAGCTGCAGTTCGTTGTCTACCATTCGTCCTTGAGAGCGTTGTACTCCGTCATTCTTGCGAATTTTTTTTCTTGCTCGCGAATAGCAACAAAAAAATTCGCGTGTGCTACCACACACTTGCATCCGCGCCGGGGTAAGATTTATGGAGTCGATGGCGAGTCGGCCACTTATACCAGTGTATTTCGAGTGTTTCGCAATAATTTCGTTCGGTCGTTCGCTTTGTGGCCCCTAGAAACTTTGCCGCGTAGCTAGCCGAGCCGAAGCCGCTGGGGCTTTTGTTTGATGTGGAGCAGAGTGGAGTCGGTCGAGTGAGATGCATAGCATGCGTGAAGTATGAAGCGATACGATAAGATTCCCGATGGCGGCGGCGCTGGTGGTGACAGCGATATTTAACAATGGTGACCGACCGGGTAGGTGGTAAAAGAGCAACGGGGGACTAGGGGAAAAGTTATTGGACTAAATTTATTCACTTCCATCGGCAAACTATCGTCAAATCTTGCAGCAGTGGATAGGGTGGGTGATTCCCGGTCATGTGCTCCACATATGCGACGACTATAGCAAGTGTTAGATTTTTGATTTTTTGGTAGCAGTTGAAATACCTATGGGAATAAAAGTAAATTTGATAATACACCCAAATTCAAGTAGGGCTTGAAATATCGATGTCTGTCAAGAAATTATTATATTCCTAGCTTTCTTATGAAAAATTTGCCTTGAGAAGTAAAATAAAAAAATATTTTCGACAGATACCTACTGTGCCAAATGTTTTGAGACAATCGTCTGGATATGCTTTGATTTCTATTCTTCTATTGATTTCAGAAATTTGCAGCAAATCATTTTTGGTTGCTACGCGTTAAATCTGATGCACAGTATGTAAAAATATTTGAAAATTACGCACCGTAAGAAAAATCAAGTTTCGTAACATCTCCAGGTACTTCAAAACATTTTACCAACTCATATTATATTGTTTGTTAATTTATTTACTGCTCTAAATTCAACCTGTCCTTTCCTTCAGCCATTAGTCCCTTTCCACTTAAAAAATTTTGCAAATTGTTTCGGCAAACCATTATCGCAGCTGGGAGGTGATCTGCAAAATTGAATAACTATGATGAAAAAAATCAAGAATGAAATCCGTATATAGAAACTGAAATATATAATTTAGTGCATACATCCGAGCAGAATTGCTAAATATGTACCAATTCATAAAATTTAAAAAGGAAGAAGTGATTAATGAAATTTTAAGAAATAATCTAAAATGCCCAAAGATGCTTCGAACTCTTTTTGAGATAACTGACCAGGACAACTAGAAAGCTACATATGTATGTCAAATCATTTTTATTTTCAATTAGCAGTGTCGTCATTGATATCAGTGTCAAATTTCATGCCATTATCTTCTTTTGTGAAATATTTTCGCTTGTTTTTTGTGAACTAAAACTGAATTTGACGATTTTTCAGTCTGATTTTTTTGGGCAAGAAGTTACATAGGTTTTTTTTCCAGAAGGAGTTTAGGATGTAGCTGCTGATGCAGAAACGTTTAGGATGTTGCAGAAGACATTCGGTTTATGTCGAAAAAAATGTTTACTACTGTTACAAATAGTTCTTAGAATGCTAAGAAGCTTTACTATCTTGAGGATATTATCTAAAATTAAAACATTGTTTTTATTTTTATAGACATTTTAAATCAAGCTTTAATTTTGATTTTTATTATATATTTCACATATAATGTAAATGTGAATTTCAATAAGAATAATCTAACTCACTGAAATTATAATAACTATCTCTCGTCTTGAACAAAAATCATCAATTGACATTTTTTCTATATATTATTTTTTCTTACTTGACAAATTGTTTTCATAGCCTACTTGGTTTATGATTTTGTGGTTTATGTGTAGTGTTTGTGGAGAGTTGTGGAATGTACGTATCTGAAGTGTATCCACAAAGGCTTTGAATACCATAAGCGACCATAAACATCAACTGATGAGCAGTACGTCAAGAAAATCGAAGATTTTTTTTCGATTTTAGTGGTCCATTCTGAACCTCTTCTGTTGCGCCAATTCTTTAGCAAAGAGTGTTATTTAAGTGTTATAGGTCATTTGCGTGAAGAGAGTAGCTAAAATTAGGGACAGAGGCCAGAATTAGGGACAGACAACTCTTGGGTTTTTGCGCCATATCAGACTACGAGTACAGCGGTTCTTCGAGACTCTTTTGTCAAAAACGCAACATATCGTTCATGATTTAGCACCATATGATTTTTGGTTATTCCATAAACGCAAAAGACCGCTCTGAGGATACCGTTTTGACTCAATTAAGGTGATAAATTCCGGATCGTGTAGCGCTTTCAGAGTTTTTGGAAGAACTAGTCCTTGCTGTTTCCTTTTCCTGGTGAACGAAGCCCGTTGAGTTTTACTAGGATTCACTGAAAGACCGTGCTTGCCACAGGAGTGGCAGTAAGACTCCTCATTGGGGTATTCCTTGGTTGCCTTGGTTATCAAGTAGCAGTCAGCTCCAGCTTCTGAGAGCAAGAACCTATGAGACAGAATGATTCAAATTTACTAGGACATCGTTAACGCCATAAATTTTCGCAGATTCACATAGCTCCGTAACAGTACGCAGTTGAATACTTTCTCGATTTCTAAAAAAAAACACATCGCATTTTAATCATTAGAAACAGCTTTCTCAATACAAGAAACAAGAGAACGAAAGACCGACTCTCATCATTCCACTGGTGATGCAAGAGCGACAGCAGGTTAGAAACCTGCCAGCTATGAACACTTTCCATTATACTTGGAGTTGCCAGGGTAATATCAATTACAGCAGCCTTGTTCCTAGTAATAATTGTAGTTTTGTTACCTATATTGAGGATATTGAGGTCGGTTGACCTCAACTGCCTCCGTCGTTTATGTTGGTACTTCCCCATATTTCGTGGTGAGCATTTGCGGCACAACTGATGACAGCATCAGTTGTCAAAGCCGCTTTTGCCACTCTTCTCAGCCCAGGTGCGATGGGATCCAGGTCATATGGTAGATAGACCGCCGCCAGCAGGTACCGCTACCAGCAACCCTCCTCTCCCAAGACAGTGGTTGTATCCCTATCGCAAAGCTGCTGATTGCCTTAACCTCTTTTTTCGTGTTACCTGTTAGCCGGAACACACTGAGACTCGCACCGAATCCACAATCCACATTCTTATACAGGAGTGGTTCCTGTATCAGCACGGTGCCGAAGCAGATTGACTGTCGCCGCTTCAATGTGGTGCAGATTTTCTTGGACCACCCGCACTTCGGCTTCGCTCTTTAGCCCGAAGTGAATCAGCCCTCTGTTGGTCCGTACTTGATCCGCGGACTCCCGATCAGTTCCTAGCATGAGCACCAATTTCGCTGCACCAGTTAAATTAGACTTCGCCGATTGATTGCTGATATTGACCGCCTGCTATAATCTTCAAGCTTGAAACATTCAGATCGGAGCTATGTCTCTTTAACAGAGACAGAGCCTCTGAAGCGTTGGAGTGGCGTACCGCAACCTTAGCTATAATTGGATTGGCAATTCCCAAACTATTTAAAAAAATCATTTATGAAATCTCTCTCGTCTGGTCGATGCTTGATTCAACAAGCAACAGCATGGATTTAGGAATAATTGTTTTACCATCACTAATCTTAAGATGCTTGTTTCCTATGTTTGACGTAGTCTACATATACCGACTTTAGCTAAACATTCGACAGATTTCATCACTTCATTTTTTTTATCCCCAAGCTGCAGCAGTTTAGAATTATAAGATCTATAGCTCTTACCTTCATGATCGCTTAAAATATGTGAATTTTCGAAATCTTAAATCCGCGTTAACTCTGATGTACCTCAAGAAAGTCATCTTTTCTTTTCAATATTTTTATGTCAGACATATCCCAAGCTTTATTTGATATTGCTCATTGACTATATGCGGAGGACCTTTCACTTTATCATGTCACCAAGTTACCATACGAAGTTTCCTTTTTCAGTTAAAAATTAACTCCCTAAACCATTGGGACTTCGCAAACAAGCTCTCTCTTAATAATCTTGGGGTCATCTTAAATGAAAACCTCCACTTCAATTTACATTACGATAGGAGCGTTTACCAAAGCAAGTAACCAACATGGCTTCATTAAACAACGTGCCAATGAGTTTCAGAATCTCTGGGCTACTAAATCCTTGAACATTTCACTCGTGTGTTTTTTTTTTTTTTTGAATATTTTGGTTTCAAAATTCACAGCCAAAGATTTGAACCTGCTCAGAGGTTTTTGTTTTTTCTTTTCAGCCTGGGAGATCGTTTCAACCCTTATGATTTTAGCAATCTACCACCATATGAATATCGCTTTAAATATTTTAACTTATTACCACTTCCGGTCGGAAGATTAATTTTATCTGTCTGCTTTAGTTTTGATGTCATCAGAGATGTCGTTAATGTCGACTACTTAAAGGACAAGTTTGTGCTCAATCAGCCCTTGAGAGTCACTAGATTCTGACGATTGCTTTTTGAATACCAACAGAACACAAAATACGCAACGCACGAGCCAATAAATAGGTGCTGCAAGTTATTCAAAGTATGAGCCAAAACTTGATTGATTATTCATCAAAAAAATATATTGGGCGCATTATGATCATTAAGCAAATCCCAGTTGATCTCTCTCTAAATAACCAAAAGTTCGAAGCTTGAGAATTTTGATTCAGTAGTATCATATTGTTTTTGCACTAAATAGCTTTTACTGACCAAAACCTAAATGCCAACATTTATTTTCAATTTCTCGTCTCAGTCTATTTATTCTCGTTCGACGCTCTGTTCTTGACCGCACGTCCTACTAGATATCGTCGAGGTCGAACAGTTCCAACAATCAGCGAGACTTTGAGTGTCAGTCATATTAGCCTAGTCTATCCGTTCGCTATAGACACTTAACTATCGTTAAGCTATTCTAACTCAAGCAAAACTTTTCGAAACATATTATGATTAAGTCTGACTGGCAGGCACTTGTCACCTTTAAACACTGGCAAGTATTTTATCAGGTGCGGAACAAAACGAAACGCCAAATGAGATTCAGTGAAATACCATTAACGTTTAAATGTCTACATGTACCTGCCGCCACCGGCTATACGCTAGTGAAGTCAGAGTCATCGATGTCACTAACGGACCGAAAAAAATTGAGTAATAATACACTTTTAGGCATTTGCTCTAACTCTATCTCGGAATTTTGATTCAATCCAATAAAAATACAAGTCGCTGCATCAGCCGATCGGAGTCCATTCTTAATGTCAGCGTAGCGATATATTCTAATTGGTTCCCCACTATAATTGACGCGAACAGGAAACCACGTATTGATTTCGGGGCTGAATTTTTCGAATACGAAAATCATTCTCGTTTCTCAAATCTTTTATTCTGTGCAATAGCTTATTTGGATCGACTTTTTTCTCGGGACAGAACAATCATTGGGGTATTGCCATGTGTGGCGAAAATCGTCGAGCCAGCGACAAACGAATAAGTATCAACTAGACTAAAATAATCTGGAAAGCTATTTAGAATGCATGTCAGCTTCGAGAGTTTTTCATGTAGGCCGCCGCAGACCCAGACGAATGATCGACCGCGAACGGCTAGTCGACCGCCAAGTGGCCCCCGTTGATGACAGTGATGCGGGGTAACAAATTATGCGTAACGGGTAGCGGAAGTATGGGATGACGTTAGCACTTTCAGTTTTGTGCAGAAAATACTTTGGTTTCAACGTTGGATTCAATGACAATATCATCCGACAGCTAAGGTTGATTTAGAAACGTTGAAGAGAAAATGAATATTAAAGTTTTATGAGAACCATTAATTATTCCATTAATATAACTTAACATACAGTCAAAAAAATTATTATGAAGAAACAATCTTTAGGGATGTCTGAAACTGGAACCATTTTTCTGATAACAGTGATTCACTGCTTTGGTTAAGTCAGTAGACCTTTCAACATGCTCCATTTAACAGACTGCAATGCAAAATTATCAAATCAAATAATCACAACTAGCTCTTTTCTCGGAAATCAATGAAAATCACTTGCATTTAGTATGTATGTCACCTAAGATGCCTAGGAAACACGTGGCATCTCAATTCAAAATGGCAAAACCTAGCTGTCAATGAATAGCTGGTCACCAATTAGTCATCATTACATGCACATGTTTCACGTTTAGTCCGGATTAAAATAATTAATACATAGAACCAACAGAAGAAAAACTCCTCATCATTCAAATCCACTTCAAACCCATTCAAATGCGTAGCTGTCTGTCAGACATGAAACAATGAATGAGTATAGACAATCTCAGTCAATCTAACTGTTCACTTACTAGCACAGTTATAATAATTTGAAACTTTCCGCGTGGCTACCTTTTCGCATTGCGTAATTGATTTTAAGCGTTAATAGTTTATAATTCGAGCTACACGTGCTGGAGCCGTTGAAGACGAGCATCGATGCGAAGTGTGAACATTTTCAAGTGTTGGAATACCATTTAGCAAAAACAGGAAGCTAGGAAAGTGATAATACACGAAGATTTTTAGAAAACTAGCAGAAGTAATGGCTGGGAGAAAGTTATTAGAAAGGTACGGACATTTTCGGTCGTGATAGCGTAATAGAGCAACCGGTGAACACGGATAAGTTTATTGGGTTTTCGGAGTATTGATTAGAAGAAAACTTGCTACTCACGGTTGATTCACTATTCATTAGACAAAGCTGTTGTTTTCGTTATTGATTTGTGGAGTTTTTATCTGAAAGAGAAAGAAAAAAATGTAATATTTTGATTTTTGGTTTTATGGCTAAAAATTTACGTTTTCGAGTTTTCGGAATTTAAGCAAAATTTTCAACACAGTTTTTTGTATTTCACTTAAATATTTCAACATTTTCTGAGTTGTGTGTTCGTTCTGTACAAGTTCCTTTCAAATTAAATGAGCGAAAATGTTTTCAATTAAATCTTTCAAATATTGGCTATAGGGTGAGTCGTCCAGTATATAAATGTTTAGCGCTCCCTTATTCAACATTTTGAATCGATAATATTCTTATTTTATATCTAGACTGCTTAATCAATTACGAGTTGTTTTTTATTGTAAGCAAATATAATGAAGAGTATATTCTGAATGTTTTAAGTAACTGATCATTTTATCCAATACAAAATATATGAAAGCTATGTTTTGTTACTATGAAGAGCACGCAATGAAATAAAAATTAGACAAAAATGTTTAAAATTGGTTTTATAACTTAAAACAAAAGCGTATTTACAAAAACTTAAGATTATAGTCGAAAATTACTCAAATTCAACAATTATAATAACGAAAGTACATATTTCTAAAAATATTTCAAACAGCTGTGTGCATTTTTTCAGATTTCATTATCCTCAAAAAATATACATCTACACTGAAAAAAATCCACATAGCGCCCAGAGCCATGTAACATAGCGCATTATTTATGGCCCCATACGCCATGTACATAGTACTCTGAGCCATGCAATATGGCTCCCAGCGCCATAATGTCAGAATCTACATAGCGCGTGGTCCCATGTGACATGGCGCAGCATTTATGGTGCCACACGCTATGTACATAGTACCCTGAGCCATGCAGTATAGCTCCCAGCGCCATAATTACATGGCGCAGAAATTATGGCCCCACACGCCATATTACATAGTGCCATGAACCATGTAATATGGCTCATGGCACTACAATTATAACTCGCAGCCATGCTGTGTGAGGAGATGCATAAATATCAGCAAGCTTCTTGAATATAAGAGAGGATATGATCTTTGATGTCATAAATTCCTCGGGAATTTCTTTGATAGAATTCCATCACCTAACATCAAGTGCTCTACCTCCAGGTGCTCCGAACTGAGAAGGTTCCTGGCCTTTTGTTGGATGCAAACTGGATCATCTTCAGATGCACTGAAAAAACACATAGCGCCAGATGCCATAATTTATAGACATCTGGCGCCATGTACATAGTCGATTTCGGTCGATTTGTGATAAAATATAGCGCCACACGCCATAGTACATAGGAGCAGACGCTATGCTTATAACCCCCATGTACTATAGTCCTCCACGCCATGTACTATAGTCCTCCACGCCATACAGTATAGTCCTCCACGCCATGCACTATAGTTCTCCACGCCATGTGCTATAGTCCTCCACGCCATGTAATATAGTACATGGCGTGGAGGACTATAGTACATGGCGTGTAGGCCTATGTACTTTTCGCCATGTATTATGGCGTGTGGCGCTATATTTTATCACAATCCCTAAATCGACTATGTACATGGCGCCAGAAGTCTATAAATTATGGCGTCTGGCGCCATGTGTTTTCTCAGTGTATAAATATATGCAAAGTGGCCCAAGCTAGGTCGACCCATCGTGCAAGCATATAACTTTGACAGATTTTGTTTGACAGCTGTCAGTCATGCAGCACGTTTGAGATACTTCAGTCATAGAAGTTATTTGCCAGAGAGTAGTACGAACCACCCGAACGTACTGAAATTATTCAGCTGTACATTCAAAATAACTTCTCTATTGTGATAACTAAACATGAGAAGAAAAAAGAAAATTAGGTCTTAAGTACGGCGTCGATAGACTCAAGCGTTTGCACAATAGGTCTTTATCCTCCGGTATTATCGCTAATTCCAGACTATCCAATGAAAATATTGCGGTCGTACAGGCCAGTTTTAGAACATCATATCAGTTAGGCATCACTTATACCACTTTAAGGCGTATGATTCGTGCTCCCGTACAAAATTCAGTTGCCTCGACAACTGTTGTACGCCTGCAAGCTCAATCGCTTGAAATATGCGAACTTCGTCGTTAGAATTGCTGAGACTAAAAATAATTTTCGGCGAAAAATCATTTTTTGTTAAACTGTACCGTAAAAATATAAAATTGTCAATGACCTTCCCTTGATCGAGACGCAAATATACGCACTTAATAAGTCTGAGAACCTCCTATTATACATAGTCTGCCGCTGCAAATCTGTTTTCCGGGGCTAAACAGTTTTCCATAGCCAATCAGTTTGTCATTAAAAACCAGTTTGCCGATACGAAACAGTTCGCCGCTGCCAAACAGTATTTCTCTACCAAACACTTTGCCGTTGAGAAACAGTTTTTCGTTCGTAAACTGTTTTCCACTGCCAAACAGTTCGAGCAACCACATCACTTTTGTCGCCAAGGAGGCCAAACTCACCTAATTATCCTTGACTTAGACCAATAGCACGATTCTGAGTTAAAATGAAACGAGTATTGAAGGCAAATGGATCCGACTTTAAAGAAAATGGAAAAAGCAAACGAAATCGTTAATGAGGCCTCTGTGAAAACTTATTGCCGGACCTCAATCGGAAACCCCAAAATTTTCACTTTTAGCGACACTAATGTTTACAAATGTAATATATGTATATTTTTAGGAGGAAAGCTATAGTAAAAAATATAAACTCAATCGGTTTCATTTTATGCGCTTTAGTAAAAGGATCAAATTTTACTGGGACCGTCCTTACTCAACTAATCAAAATTCGAATTCAAAAATGTTTCAGGTTCAGGGATCGAACAAATATCCGTAAAACTAAAGATGCACATATTCATTCAAATTAATTTCAAGTTCTGAGCGAAACATACAGCAGTAATACAAAACTACATTAGCTAGAAAAATGAGCGCAATGCAATTCGAAAGTCAAGAGATTCCAACCTACTGGAGAGCTTTTTTTTATCAGTATTCAGATCATAGTTGATCAGCATCATTTTCTTTCATATTCAAATTCATCTCCCACATTTTATTTACAGTTTTAACAATTGATTCCATGTTTGTGCAGTTATTTATAATCACTGCATGCATGCTAAAGCTAGAGTTACAATCAATGCAACCAACATTTGTTGCACGTCAAAATGAGTTTGAACCCATGAGAACGTATGAGAGCAGTTACAATGATGCAACACAACTTTGCTTGGCAGCAGAGTTTGCTCATATCTCAAACTTGGCATGGCAACAACATTTTTGAAAATATCCAATTCCACATGTTCCTATGAGAGTCCGGGAAATGGGAAATGTCATATGCAAATGACAATCAGAATTTGTATTTTTTTGTCTAATTTTCGCTTTGTATTATACTCCGCAGCTTTTAGAGGATAAAATATTCTCTGATATCTCTTTCTGAGACTTTAAAGGCTCCAAATTATCGAACAGCAATTTCTTTAATATAGCCAGTGACAGATGACAGTAAATGTTGTGTTGCATTGATTGTAACTCGTTCCACCAACAAAACTTGGCAGCAAATGTTGGTTGCATTGATTGTAACTCAAGCATAAATGTAATTGAGAAAACGTCAAAAAACAACATGCAGTGTCTCAAATATGACAAATCAACAATGATCAAAAGCACCTGGGGCGAATATCAAGAATCTGGTTTTTTTAGAGTCAAATTTAAATAAGACAATACAACGAAGAAGTGCAAATATATATGATAAAATCAAGTTTTTCAGGCATTGAATTGAATATCTGGATTTTCGGGATTTTGAGGTTGTACATAAATGATCGGCAAATAGTTATATGATAAATCAAAAATAAGAATTAGAACATTGCACAACTTCGTCAAAAGTCTTTTTCAGAGAAGTGACCAGGAAACGAAAGGATAAATTTAAAAGTGTAGAATATTCAAGAAGATGAAGAATTTATTGTATACCGATTGATTCACTACTGAATCCTTTTAAAACAAGTTGCGATTTAGGTTTTTGTTTACCGAAATGGTCGAAATTGAAAATGCTTTTGTATTGTTTATCGTTTGTTTGCTTGAGTTTCTTTAAGCAACATTAGTTTTGAACTAACAGGTCGTATATATGGCTTTAGCATCAGGTGTAAAAACCATCCATAGTTAACAAAGGACAATTCGTCATATTAGCAATATCCCATAATAACACATTGACATTATCTTTCGTTAGAAAAATATAAACTAATGGACATCAAAGATGTCTCCAATATATATGTATATACATACATATATTGGAGAAATAATGAGTAGAAAAGGGTAATGGAAAAAGTGCACCCAACGTGTACTTATGTATACAAACAAATGGAATTTTTTATTTAAAACATTAAATTTAATCAAAAGTTATTATTTGCTATACGGTATTTCACTAATTCACAATGAAAATAAAATCTCCAATAACTTCGGTTTGCAAATTTGCCATCCAAAGCAGGAAAAAAGTTGCGAAAGCTGCTTCTACTATTTACCAAGAATCTTCTTAAGTTGAATGGACAATCGTTAGCTCCTGAAATTCATGTGCATTCGAAACTTATCCACAGCAACCAAATACAAAAATTTTATTCTCAGAAAGAACCACCCTAGATAAGACTATATCAAGATTAATTCGCGAAGAACCGTGAAACACACACACCAACACGAAAATCAAGTCAAGATCTTTATTGTGCCTTCTACACTTTATAGATCGTTCACCTTCTTCCATGCACGTACTGGTTTCCACAAGGTCGTTCAGGGTGACGTCAGCAGCAACAGCAGCAGCACGATCAGTATTTTAGAGATTGCAATATAAAATTTATAGCTGCACAGTGCAAAAGCGGTCAAGAGCATTTTAGCCGGGGTCCGTGCACATATAGGCACATACTTGAAAATGGGCACGTATTCAACCGGCCAGAATATTATGACCAAGTTCATTTATATATTTATACATAGATGGAAATATCCATATGTCTACCATATAGGCTCGTGGATATATATAAGGTCTAAGTAATGTGATGCGTGCAGTAAGTGTAGAAGGTTGGATCAGTTTGAGAATTTATTTGTTTTATCGAAATTTACGTGATCACTTCCATATGGTCAGATAGCTGGAATCGATTACTTGGTGTTCGCTTTTGAACCTTACTCTTTTTTTGGCTGAGTTCGGATGATGGTTGTCCTTATTTAGGGAAGTTTTTTGGCGGTCTTGTTGCTCTTTTCGATCCAAAAACATTTTGGATAACATGAGTGGGTTTTCATTTGTTTCTGAATTTAGGGTTTGAATTGAAGAATCCTTTTATAAGCATGTAGACCAAGAGTGCAATAAATGATGAAAACCCGCAATATCTCTCTGAATTTATCACTTCAAATCATAGTTTTTGAAACAAACAAAGTAACGGTTACACTTTTCTCTTGACACGCCCCTGGCAACCGATAACTACAATATATTTGGAAAGAGAGAAAGCTGAATTAGGTATTGACCTAAAACTTCCACGCAGCTCATACTAAACAAACACAGAGAGATGCAGATACCAGTACTCTGGTTGGTGATAAAATCAAAGAACTACTAAATTAAATCAAAGAACTACTAAACTTGCTGGTTTCTACAATCTCACAGAATTAAAGGAACATGCTAAAAAGTTGGAAAGGAAAGCTCCATCGGTCGAAGATAATACTCCCAACATATTAGTTAAATATTTGCCGAAAAAAGCACTTGTTTTACTTTGTTAAACTCTCCTCAGAACCGCAGATCTATCAGTCTGCTACCTACAATGAGCAAGATGTTTGAAAAATGGTCCTGTCAACTGGCCATCTCGCTCGTGTGACTTGACCCATTAGGTTTTTTGCTTTGGGGCTAAGTCAAGTCATTGGTCTATGCCAACCATCCGCAAACTTTGGAGATGCTCAGATCCAATATCGAACATGAAATCGCTGGAATATCGTCCACACTTTGCGGAAAAGTCACGGAAAATTGGGTTCAGCGGATCCACAGTTGCAAACGCTTCTATATATGTATATTTCGCCATAAATGCATCCACTTCCTCATAATGATTTCATTCTGATAAAATATATAATGTACATAAGAACTTTTATATGTAGAACGTGAGTTTAATGCACAATCATAAATCAAATGTTGATCGTTATACAAACACATCACAAGCTTCTACTTTGAAATACATACATAAATCAATTGAATAAAGAGACGATCAATTTATTTTTCAGACACGCTAACTATATGATTTAATCGATAAAATGATAATTCATTCGTTGCATGGAATCAGTGGTTGATACATTATGCATTTGAATGACTGTAAAAATAGCATACGTACATCATGTGTTATTGGATGGATATTAAACTAAGAAACCCGATAAAAATATGGACTATTAAGTTTAGTATGCGAACGGTTTAATTGAAGAAACAAGACAATGTGGCTTTTGTTGTTCTCGATTTTCTGCAATCTAGCAAGATTTCTTTGTTCACTCTAATTATTTATGATTCAGGTACATAGACACCATCCAAGGCTAATGTTCCTATTAGGATAAAAATATATTACGAAAAATGGTAATTCTATTTTACCAATTCCTTCAATTCAAAAGTATCAAGCATAATTATTCGCATAACTTTTGAAGAAAATACGAGCATTTAAATGACACTATGAACGATTGACAATTGATTTTTTTCAATTTCTGGGAAATAATATTACTACGTGATTCCAGAATCTTTCACCAATTAAAGACACATGACATTTTGAACTTTGAATTTTTTCCTTTATGCACAATATTCCAGCTGAGAAACGTAGTAAATTATACTAGTATTTTACAATAAGATAAAAGTGAACCTACTAAACCCCACATGCCATACTTCTTTTTTTCCTCCTTTCATTTATACTAATCTATGGTAGAATAAAACAGCGGAAGCACACAAATGTTAGTTGGAGACCCGAAAAGGAACTAAAGCTCGAAAGTATAACAGTACACCTCTCTGTAAAGTAGGGTCTTAACAGGGTGGTAGTATTATGTAGGGGCATTCTATTAGGTCTGTTCGCGGACTCCGATTAATTGTGATTAATCAATGAACCTCTATGAAGTCGTTTTTGTATGTCGTCTGACTGAAAACTTAAATATTCCCTTCTTTCATGAAATACAGTGAAATTTCTGTAGGGCCTGAGCAATGCTGTTTAGAAGTACGGCCGGTCATGCAGAATGGTGACGTCACAGTAAATGGTCAAAGTGTCGCGAAAAATGCATGCAGTCTTATGGGACGTCCGCGGAAAAACGTAAACTGTACGGGTTTCGTCAAAGTGAGTGAAGTGAAAATAAAGTGTGATCTGCGGAACAGTGCTAGTGAACTGTGAAATTTGAACACAAAATTAGTGCGGTACGTGCGGTAGACTATCAAAAATTCGCTACGAAATGTACATCAGTTGCTATTAAATTATGTGATGTTTCGTGCCGATTTACTGTCGATAGAATTGATTGAAAATTTGCCGCATATGTTTAACTGGTTCTTCGATATGAATAGGCCAGTTGACATTAATGCGGCTGTGTCCTGGTCATCGCCAACTATATTAAATCGACCAAATTTGTGGAAGTTTCGTGTAAGTATTGTGTATGTGAAGTCTGTTTACAAATTGTACAACACCACAGTATGAGGGAAAACCTTCGCCAAAATGCTAGTTATGACTAATTATTATTTTTACAATGCATTCACGCACAAAAAACTAACGTTTCAGGTATATTTTAGTTAAAAATCCGCACATGAAATCTCCGTTTATATCGGCACTACCTCGTGGAAAATTCAAAATGACCAGACATTATTACGATTACGTAGCATGACGGCCCGTACTTCAAGAAGGCATTGGTCTGAGCTGCTGAGAAATAATGCCCGTTTTCCATTATTACTATTTAGTACTCGCAAGTAGTTCTGGCTACTTCCAACTACTCGCGCTCTTCTTCGCGAGTAGCTCATGAGTAGTTACGCCTTTTTTGCAACCAGGTGGCTTTTGATTGAACTGTACGGCACAAATTACTCCGGAAATGAAGAGAGTGAGGAAACTACTTGTTAAGCAACCATGTCACGCAAAGCCTACTACGCAAGCCTAATGGTGAATGAACAAGTAAATATAGGGAAACGTTGAAAATCCTCGTTTATTTGGGCTGTTTATTTGACTCCATTCCAACATTAACATGTGAGCAGGTGCCCGATTTAAATAGTTTTAGCAAAGTTGTGACCAGGCACAAAATACAAATACCATCGTCATCCTCAAGCTCTTTAAATCCCAGATTTAAATGGGATTTTCTTTGCAATGCTCCAGAAAACTAGACTTATACCGATTTACAAAGGCTACCTAGTGCTTGGTACTTGAAACCTGGTGGACCACTGAGCTCGTATAAAGCAGGTTAAGGTAACCATGCGTGTTCGAAAGGTTACAGGCCAATTAGTATGACTCCCTTTCTCATCAAAAGTAATTGAAAGACTTTTGGATCTCTACATAAAGGAGAGACTAGAATTTTAAACTCTATCAAGAGCCGAAAAAGCGTACACCAAATGAAAATCTGTTGAGTCGGCTCTCCACAGATTAGTTCTTGGGATAGAAAAGCCACTCCATTGCAAAAAGTGTGCCTCAAGCTTTGGGCAAAGATGTTTTCAAAGCATACCAGCTAGGTGCCCAGTCCATCGGACTCTACTAAACTCTACCTTCGTGATTATATCTGCTTCTAGGTGGATCGCGTGCAACTTATCGTTGTAGAGACTTCGAGATCGTCCATTCCATATACGTGTCATTTCCATATACGTGGCTAGAAATCCTTTTTAAGACTTTCCACTCAAACGCATTTGAGAGTTCAGAGTGTCTTTTGCTGAGCAAGCAAGTCACGAATCCGTACATGAACACTAGGAAGACCTATGTCTTTTGCATCAGCAGCTTTAAAGTCCCGAACGATTTCGGGTTTAAATAGCTTTGTTGTCGAATTCGTGAGCCAGTATCTGACTGGACTCTTGTTGACATGTTAGAGTCCCGACAACACAAGACGACCAAGTACAACTATGAGCATACGGCGGGATTCGAATCCGCGGGCAGTACAGCGCTATCTTGGACTGACGGATTCGCGAACAAAACTACTAACACTTACAATTTAGGACAATTAAGTGCCTGTTATTTCTCGAGTATTCTAGGTAATATTTAGTTTAATGTCTCGAATATTCTAGGTAATATTCTCGCTCGCTAGGTACTTCTGGTCTGTTTTTGATTGGTTGTTCGAATAGATGGCTGTGGATCCTTCTACATACTGCATATTTGATTTCGGTGCGTGACTACATGCAACAGTATTCTTCTGGCGTCTATCCTTCCCTATAGCAGGACTTTGCTAGCACAGCAACCAAAAATTTATCAGACATGCTTCATATTGAGACCAGCCTTAGCTTTAATTATAGGATTAGCAAGATTTTAAGGGTTACCGTACCAAAGGTTTTTCGCTTATTTTAATTTTGAAATATTTATCGTATGCAAATTTGATAGAATGTCAGCATAAAATGATCAAAAATCACTAGTGCTGGAAACCTATCCTAATTTTGCAGCCAAGAGTAACTATAAGATTGGCTAACATATGAACTATAAGATTGGCTAACATATTAATTTCGTTTAGATTTAATGTCTGCGTAGGAAGTAACAAGGCAGAAAGCTTTTATTCAGTTGATAGTTGCTTAAAGGTGGCATCACAGGGCCAGAGTTACCAGCATATTTATTAAACTTCTATATTTATGAATTTGGGTAGTCTTTGAACAACCGCTTTGATGCATTAGTGATTTGCATGAATTATAAACATCGCTCATTATTCAAATCTTTGAATTGTACTATCATTTAAAGTTGCATATGTACGTAAAGTTGAAATTAGAGAATTTTCTCACATCCGCAAATTCGCAATATAGGTGTGACTTAGTCAGTTAAACATTAATCCTAAACTAAATAACTTACAAAAATTCTTTGATATGCTAATTACCTGAATAAAATCTTTCCATTGCAAACAATGGTTTACAGCTCCAGTTTTCACAAGCTCTAGCTATAATTTCACTTCAATCCGCACACACAGTTTTCTTTCGATGAATAATTTTCATACACCTGCTAAACATTCATGATTTTACGAAATACGACAACATAGATCTTAGCGCATCACAAGATCATCGCGATCTCCACCACGATCCATGATTAAATCGTTGTGTCGTGTTAAAGATACTAACGGAGATGATGATGTAGACGAAGAAGAAGCTATAGCAGCAGTCACAGAAGGTACAACATAAAATCCAATTAGCATAGAGATAATTATCATGTTTGTTGTTGGTTAAATCCTGATATTTCTCCATATACTTCTCATATGTTAGCTTTAGATACTTTCAGCGCTTTTCAGAACTGTCGGCACCTTCTTCAATTTTTCGTTTGGAGGTTGCACATATGAGGTACGACCATGCATATATTGCGGTCGTTGGGTCGAGCAATATCCGAAGCAATGCACTCTGATCTTGAAGATCAGATGATAGTCGACGTGTGCAGTACCAGTGATTTTTTTCTGCTGGCGTGTCGTGGTGTTAATGCAGATATCCTTTGGCATACGTGAGAGGCTGTATGAACTTTAACATATGCATACATACGACTATATTTTGCTCAAGGGTAATTCAATCTGAGAATTATTCACAGCGAACAGTTAAATAAAAGCTGGACGGAACGAGTTCAGATGCGGACTTATGAGGAAAGTGTTTTTACAGTATGTGTCAAAGTAAAAATATGCGTGCTACGATGCGAAATGAAGAATTTCAGCTTGGTGTTCATTTTAACACTGAGTTACTAAATTGTGGTTCCGAGTGATTTTTTTAAATTTTGTTCGTGGTTCATTCTCTTCACATCATGCTTATTCTCCAGATTGAATTTAACCGATCACACACAGACTGGAACCACTTATAAACCATGAAAATAAATGAGAAGGTAAGAAAGCACGCATTTAACATATGGTTACATATTCACTCCTGTGTCATCCAACGGCTTCATGAACTCATTTTCGTTTGCCTTGAAAGAATCCTACGCTTGTCCTCGTTGACTGAATGCAATCTGACATTTTTTACTGTCTTTGATCCTATAGCGAAATCGTTTTTCTTTCGCATTTTCAATTTTATAGCAGAAAATAAATCAGCCAGCAACGACGAGGATGGCAATGAAGCTTGTGCTGATGACGACGGCTGATGGTCATTCGCCTTGTGGCATTGATCTGATTAAGATCCACAGCATTGGTTTCTCCAGCGGCTAATCCTTGAAAACCATCTGCACTCTTATGTTTCTCGTCGTTTTTTTCGATGGTTTTTCAAGGCATTTTTCTTTCTTTGGATGTAGACGGGCACATGTGGGATAATCCCAGATACCGTGATTATATGCATTCATATGTATACTCGGAAGGTTACGGAAACCCACGCAAATTAGCATTCTTAATTATCTTGTGACTGACGTTTAACGATTTGAATTCACACCATGTCGTATTATTCACATACATAAGTATGTAGATTGAGGTTAAGATGGCATGTACAATTTCATACGCCACTGAAAATGTTTTGTCGCATGGCCGCCAGGTTTACTGCAAGTATTTTGATCTGCAAATAAAAATGAAATAATTTGAACGTATTCGCTATAAAATGATTTAATCAAAAAAGCATATTTGACGATTTTGTTGTTAAAAAATATTAATAAATTCAGAAAAGCATATTAAACGATTTTGTTTTTAAAAACATATTTGCTTTATATCCATGAAAAATGGCTCTTTTTCTACCATTTCTACACACCCACCCATTTCAAGCCGGCGGCTCAATCGAAGGGATTAACGCGTCGGTTTTTCTCGAGGGTGGCACACACACACACACACAGCGGTTTTCAGAAGCGTTTATCCCATGCATTCATCAGTGCATCCTGAAAATTTCAGCTCGATCGAATTTCGCAGCCATGAGAAAATCGAAAAACGTTTGAAGAATCGAGTCGGTGGGTCATTTCTCCCGTCTACCGACTCGGTTCCAAAACCAAGAGGCGGCCCAAAACGCGGGGTGTCATCACATTGCTTAAGTAATGCACGACTATACCGACTCGGTTTTGCTCTCGGGAAACGCTTCGGTAAAACCGCCGTGTGTGTCATTGGCCTTATGCATTCTCATTGGACACGAAATCTATAAAACCACTTTTCGACTCCATCGAACCAATAATTACGCTTTCAGTGAGAAAAATTTAATGTACCTACTACCACCACCACTCCACAAAAAAACTGCACAAAAAATATACATAAATGAATCACAACCACGAAGCAACGATCTCTGCCAAAAAGACGATGCCAACTGCACAAGAGATACAAGTTGCGAAAATGCAAACTGATGATTTTTTGAATGTTTCGAAAATTGCTAGATCATCGAAATTACGTTGTATCTTTGCCGCTGATCGTCAATTTTGTTGGTGCGTAAAAAGAATGAAATTTTTTTTGCACGGCTCAGACGTACGAACAGGAAATATGAATATATAGGGATTTGAAACTTACATTAGAAAATATGCATAGGTAAATGGAGTTTTTTTTCTAGATGCACAAAGATATTGATAAACTTAAGATATTAAGAGGGTGGGTGGATTATTTAGATTAGGTAGTAGTTGAGACTTGAACCTGTTAACTGGGGAATAAACTTTTGCTCAACTCGTTTCACAATGGAGCTTTTTCTTTGCAGTGCGAAGTAACGCAATAAATCAACCTAAAGATTAAGTGAGTATCACTCATGGTTGCGATACTCGTTCGAGCTGAAATTTTCAGGACATATTGATGTATAAGTACTAGAAGTTTGTCGGAATCAAGATCAAATTCAGATTCTATTAACCACTTGGAGATTTTAGTGAACTATAAGGTTCTATGGAAATAAGAAATTTTGGAAAAACAAGTATGCGAAAAGATAACTAATAATGTTTTCAGCTTGTTTATGATACCGTTTTGAAAGTTTTTTACCCTTTGTGGGCGGCAAGTGCGTTAAAGTTGGCACAAAATATTGTTGAAATACTGGATTCGAGAGTGGCGTTCAGTAAAGATAGCGTCGAGGTTAGACCTGTTGGTGCCAAATACGGGCTCTACGCTAACACACCAGAAGCCTGGCGAGGACGAATTCATTGTCGATGTCAAAATGTTATTGGAAAGACTGGAGGCCCTCGTGAGAAATTGGAGAATGATGGAGGACACCACAGGGTAGTGATATAACTACATTGCCTTTAACACCGCTGAGAGCAGACATAAGCAACAACAGTGATTCTAGAAAACGCTTGATTGGAACGGAGCCATGCTTAACAGAAGTGATGCCACCATTTTGACGAGCCCAGGGTCCTAGTGGCTCGTGAAGCAGCTGAGGCTACTGCTCCCAGCACGGTGGGTAGGCTCAATGCCTCGATGGAAACCCTTCCGTGCACGAAAACAAGCCAACTGATGTCTAGGCGCACGATATAACAGGCCAGGTTAAACCGCAGGTTCCCGTGTAGTCTGCAGCCTATACGTCAGCATTGATAGAGTTGGCCAAAGCCGTTCCGAAAAGCAAATGCTCCAATAAGTGGGCTCTTTGCGACAAGGTCAACTCGGAACTGTAGGATACAAATTGGTTACACTTAGACTGAGCTGCATGTGGTCTAGTGCTTCCAATAACATGTCAACCCTAGATTGCGTCATTGGCCCGCTGTTCTCGGCGCATCTGCCACGGACGGATGCTGGCATCCGGAGAGGTTCTTGATGCCACGATGGCTGTCAGTAATTAGATCAGCTGGTGATGTATCTGACAGGTAGAACTGCTTCTGAAAAGGGCATGCAAATGTTGAAGTCATCTCAGCAGTCACTTTGATGGTATCAAAAACGAAGGAACCATACCACAGTGCTAAAAAGGTCGGTTTTCTGGTGACGCAAGGTGCTCAAAATGCCGTCAATTCGGCCAGGTGGATAGACATTTAAGACGTCCGCATTGATGGCCAGTTATTGGTTATAATGCAAAACTATCGAAGGGTCCAATGGCTGCCGTTCCACATCGACAAAAGGAGTTCAGAGGAGGCTTATCATCTCAGAGGCAGCAAAGGGATCAATCCTTGGACCTGACTTCTGGAGCATCTTTTACGATGGACTGCTGTACCTAATAATGCCGATGGATGTATTTCTAAAGGGAGCGTGGCAGCGACATTCGTTTCGAGAACTGCTGAGTTGTTGATAAAGCGAAGGATAAAGCGATGGAGTGACGCTGGGTACTAAGCTGACCTACTGGTATAACAACGTTAGGTATGTGATATGCCTCTGGCAGCCATCGGGCGGATGCACTCCAAACTAAGAATTTAAGAGTGCGGATTGTCAACATCGAAAGCAGGGTGCCCTGCATATCGCCTGTGACTACCACACGGAATCGGAAGAGGCCGTGTTGGTGGTATCGAAAGATCTAACGCTAGAATGCAGAGAAGGGTACAGTTTGGATAGCTCCATGGCGTGTGAGATCAATTGCAGATTTTTTTCAAATTCACTTAAAGTTCATCCCTGTTAATTTTTTTTCTTATGATGATTTCCAAGAATATGTTTTTCATTAATAACACATCATAGGAAAAGTTCTTATATGGATGAAACATTCCCAAAACATCGTAACTGCTGTGAAAACTCGTTGAAATACTCTTCAGTATTGAAAAAGTTTGCACTTAGCGATCAAGTCAGGCAGTAGTTCCTCACGCATGCCAGCTATATGAGTCTTATTTACCAAGAGGATCTAAAAGAAGTAAGCGCTACGATCAGGAGCGTAAAGAGTAGCAATACACTGCTGAGTATTTTACAAGGTTTTGTACATATTTTTCGAATCATTCAGCTTTAACGTTAAGCCTCTAAACATAAAAAAGGCGTCGTATGCGAAAGAACAACAAGCCACTAAACGTCATTAGAACTCTTACCCACGTTGGGCGCAGTTTTTCATTTAAGCTTTTTGTCATTAGGGCTCATATGGCATCTCAATATGTTACAAAGCTAGTAAAATATCAGAAAAAAATCAATTAATGTTTTTTTTTACAGCTAAACCGTAAATAATCTGAATAATATTGTTTTACTCTTCAACAATATAACTAAAAATGTTGTCGATCAATTGTTAGTACTCCACTTCAAAAGAAAATATTTCTATTATCCATTCGAGGAAATATTTTGCTGTACTGGTGCTATAAGTATAGTATATTTTAAATTTCAATTTTTACTATCAACTATACGCCTAACGAAACTATGTCATATATTCGAAATATATAAATAAGGCATCATATTCAATCTAATGGAAACAAACAATTCTAGTGGCCTATACTGCCCTGATTCGCATAAACGAAAACATTTGTCAACATGTCATTTTTGAGTTAACACCGGACTTAAAAACTTCATACTCTATTACATCATTCTGCAAAATTTGAAAAACCTATCTTTTGTGGAAGTATGCTAAAATCAATATTGGAAAATGCACCCTCCATATATCTCCAGTACACATCAAAATACAAATCATTGAATATCTCGAAAGCGCTAAAATGTAGATAGAACGTTTATGCGAATCAGGGCAGTATAATTACGTCGTCGACATCAAGTCACGGCAATCAGTAAACACGTTCAGGAACAAAACGAAGCAAAACAACAACCCATGGGGCCATGGGGGCCGTATAAACATAAGAAAACAGGGAAGAGGGCACTAGGTGATTATGTGGTCGTTCTTATGCAGTGCAGCATATGCATAGATCCACGTATGTATGCATGTTCATTCATCACCTCATAGTAATAAAAATCACTTGCATTTTATCAACAACTTTGATCCGATTCGAATTCGTGTTGATAACAGAACAAACAACGAAGTGGCCCCAACAGTGAACTAAATTGGGATAAAATAATGGAAAAAAAAAACCTGATTGAAAACGGAAGCTGCCAACACTTTAGTATTAATAAACGTGCTCGTGTAGTTACTCTGAGAAAATCATGCTGAAACGCGTATCTAAACAAATTTCAAATGCAATCATTGGGGCAGACGAAAGAAGAAGCTTCATTGTTTTGGTGATTATCAGCGTCAGTTTTGCACGTTCCGTTCAACTGACAATTGCAATGAACTGAAGGTTCCCAATACGATTTCCGATGCAATTAATGTTATACATGTTTAGGAGTAGCGATTTTGCTGGCGGATATGCAACTACACGTGCGCTTTGTAAGTTCGACTTGGAAGTTTTTAATTGCAGCAATTTCGCTTGCACAGCTAAAGACGCGCAAAACCGATATGCCGCTGTTTTGCGACATATACCTACATATGTATATATACATATGTACATATACATACATATGTATTTGTTTTCTTAAATGCGCATTGCTTTTTGAGATTTTGAGTAAATATATTGTTGACTCGTGCATATTTATAAATATCAAGGTGAGGAAAAAGTGCAACGAATAATACTGCCGTCCTTAGCATAAACCTTCTATCCGACATTTTTTTCATTTTTGAGTTAAAACCGGATTCGAAAACTAAATACTCTATTACATCATTCTGCAAAATATGAAAAACCTATTACTTGTGAAAGTATGTTAAAATTAAAAATGAAAAATAACCCAATTTAAAAAACTCTAGCGCACTTGAACCGCTAGAAACACTAATGTTCGAAGAACAGTAGAAGAATCGTGCAGGTTTTGAGTGCATATTCCACCACATGTGCTGCTTATTACGACCAAACTGTTTCAAATGCCACGTTTTACTTTCGTCTTAAGAATGCATTATAACTCATATGGTGGAAGGTTTCAAATATTACCACTGGCATGAATTTCAACGTTTATGAGAGCAAAACACGGGTTAATTATATTCGTTATCAGTTGCTTATTTCACATAATTTTGAAAGCAGCATCTCATATAACATCAATGAAGAATATGCTCAGTGCCTGCAGCACTGTAACTGAAGTTGGTGTTTGGGGCTGCGATCCGAAAAATTTGCAGAACTTTGCGAATCGCAACATTGATTATTTATTTTAATTGTAAATGTTTCCGGTATGAATACTAACTGTAAGCGTTTATTGATACAAAAGTAGCACAACCGACTCGTGCTGGCAACCTTCTGCCAGTATCAAAGCGAAGAATATATCACATCTGCTTCACGTTGTTATATAACATTCGAAGTTAAAGGAGTATAAAGAAATTTAGAGTTACCTGCAGCGAGTTTTTTCAAATAATCGAAAGCTTAATATTTGCTGTTTATTGTCACTACAATATCATTACCATTTGAAAATTCTACGATAAAACCGCTTAAGAAAGATATTGCAAACAAACACAAAACCAACAATAGCTGGCAACCCTATCGTGGCTTTTCAACCAAATTTGGCCTGAAAAATGTTTATGACAGGTTTCATTAATTGTATGAAATTCGTATTGATTTCATGACTGCACTGGAAGTTATAGTGCAAAAAGTTTTATTTTCCTGAGTGAATTTTCAAAACCAAAGACACAATAATTACTATAGCTGGTAGCGCCAATCAAATTTTTCAACCAAATTTCCACCAAACAGAGATTAGAGTTAGGTTTAGCTACTGTGCCAATTTAATGAAAATCTGGTAATTTATTCACATTTCATAGGGCAAAAAGCAATTTTTTTTCTTTGTAATTTTTCAAAATGGCACAACTGGCACAGACTTGCCCACAATTCAAAATCGCTTCTACCAAATCTGGTCTTACTTAAATCCAATGCATTCTGTAAATTTTAGCTGTATCTGATTATTGGTTCGTGAGTTTCCGTGAACAGAAGTTTTTGATGCTAAAAATATAGGTTAACTGGGAGAGGGATACCGTTCTTGTCCGACATGAAATTTCCAAAGTTTTATTTTGAACGTGTAGATATAACATAAGATTTATATACAGATTGGTTTTATTGTAAGAAACGGACATTTTTTTGAATATTCGATGGTTTGAATGTTTTCACTTCCAAATTTTTTTTTTCAAAATGAAGACACATAAATTATCATAGCTGGCAACTCCAACCGAATTTTTCGACCAAATTTCTACCAAACGTGGCTTAAAGTAAGGTCCAGCAGTTGTGTGAGTTTCGTCAAAATCGAACGATTCAATCAGAATTTATAGGGCTAAAAACAGTTATCTTTTTTAGTGGTTTTTCAAGATGGCACCACTGGCACAGAATCACCCGCATTTCAAAATCACTTCTATCAGACCTGGTCCTATTTAAGACGAATACATTCTGCAAATTTCAATTAATTTTGCTCATCGGATCGTGAGTTTCCGTGAACAGAAGTTTTTGATGCTTAAAATATAGGTAAATTGGGCAAGGGTTACCAGGCGTGCCCGTTATACCATATCTTTTTTTTTTTTTGGTTATGTAAACAAAGCGCAAGATTTACATATGAGTGGCTTTTTTTTGAAGAAACGGCATTTTTTCAAGAAAGACGATGATTTGGAGGTTTTCACTTTCAGTGTCTGCCCTAGCTACAGAGTTGCCAGCACGCTCATTAAAAGCTACACAAATCTACAACTAAATAACGTCAATATGTCCTGAAAATTTCGTAATGATTGAATAGCTCTGTCAAAAGTTATCGCATTTTAAAAATTTTCAAATTTTCCCGTCCTCTTTTTAGGCACCCAGCGCACACATGGGGTTAAAAAATTCCAAAGCATTATCCGATTCATATGTAAAACATGTTCGAAATTTATTTCGTTAACTTTATTTTTGCGAAAATTATTTGTGCACGAAATAATAGGTATATTAAAAATATCACTTAAATGGCCGCCGGCGCCAAAATGTTAACAATAACTGACATTTAAAGAGACCTGGACCTATTCTGCATATACACCAATGTATCCTGAAAGTTTCAGCTCAATCGGATGGCGCGTTCTCGAGATTATCTCACTGAAATTTTTTGATGATATATATATATATATATATATATATATATATATATATATATATATATATATATATATATATATGTATATATATATATATATATATATATATATATATATATATATATATATATATATATATATATATATATATATATATATATATATATATATATATATATATATATATGGAAATATGAATTTTTGGCCGAATCGATTTTAATACTAATGTTCTTCGAACATTAGTAAAAAGGCGTAGCACTACTTAGCATAAACCTTCTATCTGCAGCAGATGCTAATGTGTAGATAGAAGGTTTATGCTAAGCAATGTGTAGATAAAAGGTTTATGCCAAGTAATATTATCATTGTCTTGTTGCATGGTACTACAAAAACCTTCTATCTGCAGAAAACCTGTTCTCTACAAATAATTTCATTGTGAAAGCTTTTCCTTCAGATGTGCCGCAAATAAACGTATTTGTATCCATGTCCCTTTTGAAGATGTCCGCAGTATTTAGAAAAACGCAAATCATTAAATATCTCGAAAGTTACTGAAATGCAGATAGAAGGTTTATGCTAAGAATACTGCAAAATACTGCTGTGCTTAGCATATACGCCCTATCTATATTTTAGTAACTTTGGAGATATTCAATGATTTGTGTTTCTCTGCAGCATGCAGATACATTGAATGGGCATTTGTTACTAATGGTTTTAACATACTTTCACGAAAAATAGGTTTTTATTTTGCAGAATGATGTAATAAGAGGGTTGATCCAAAAGTAGTGATAATCGGCTATTTCCAGTTCCCATAAAGTTAAAAAAAAATGTTTTTTACTACTTCATATACCCACTAAGAAAGCATAAAAAAACATATAAATATAAACATATAAGTTTCGAGCTCGGCAGGGAAGGTTATGCATGTTTTTTGGAACACTGAAGGAATTATTATAGTGGAATATTTGGAAAAAGACGCCACTATATTTATTTATTCATTTATTATCCCGATTCTCTAACAGATAGTTGAATGCTGGGGTCAACCAATATACTGCCGTTAAAAAGTTTGAAAAGGAGGCACTCGTCGAGGAACACTCTACGTGACTCAAGGGAAGGAATTTGAAAGATGGAGAGGCGCATACTGTAATGACAATACGGAATTATGTACTCATAGAACAAGGAGCGGGTGAATGGGCGTTGCATGGATTCAACCGCATCGATCAAGTATCCGTAATGCGGACACCAAAGTTGGCAACAGTATTCAGAAACAAAAAACAGATATAGAGAAGTGGAAAGATTGATAAAACGTTTATAGGATCTGATGATGAAGCCGGAAAAACGAGAAGCGTTGGGAGTGATGTGTAGAATATATAAGTCGAACTTTAATTTAGAATCAAAAATAACGCCAAGACTTTGATACTAGAAACAGCATTGCGAGGAGAGCCAAGGACAGAGTAGGAGAAAAGCAAAGGGGATGTTTTGTGGGTGAAAGACATTTGGTGACACTTCACAGCATTCAAAGTGAGAGAATTAGCAGTGCACCAGTTAGCCAAAGCATCCAAATCGTTCTGCAATATGACACAGTCACTAGCGGATTCAATCACTCTGAAAATTTTAAGATCATCAGCGTACAAAAGGCAGGGTGAGCTAAAGAAGGAAAGAACATCGTTAATAAACAAAAGGAACAATAAAGGGCCAAGAACGGATCTTTGCCGAACTCCTGAGGTAAGAAAAAAAAGTGTAGAAGAGGAAGAGTTAACAGTAACAACACAAGAGCGATCACACACGTAGGAAGATCAGCGAGTTTTATATTTGAAGGGGGAACTGTTTAACAGTAGGTTTTTTTAGTGATTTTCATTATTATTTTGTCAGGAAAAGAATGAACAACATTTCCTCAAATTTAGGAAATATTTTAAGCACACATTTAAGCAAACATTCCGATTTCTTTGGAAACATTTTCCTTGGAAATATAGAATATACAAACCACCGCCCGTCGAAGTCGCAATATTACTTTGCTGTTTGTGTTTGTGATCACTCTGAAGGCCACAGTTTTCATCTGCGATCAATACCATTTGAAGCTAAGCAGCTCTAGTTTTCGTCTGGCTAGTGCTAGACAGTAAGCGAGAAGATGTTCGTCGTATCACTGCTTGCCAGTTCTGTGGATATACTTTTTGCTATGAAGATAGCGTGTTAAAGTACCGAATAGCGCCCTTGTATAATTTTTATAGTTTCTTTCCGTAGTTTTGTATTGAAATTGAGGTAGTCTTTTGAGTGTTTCAAATCATTTTTTAATCTATGTTTTGATTTCCCTGTCCGTATCAGCCTTCGGAAAGCACGGAATGAGATCAAAACAGTGTAATTTAGCTCCTTCTTCGAACTTGATCAGTTTCCTCGTTCTTGATCACCCTAATGCTCAAGGACCCATATAAGCTCGCTCCTGTTTCATTTCTGTTCTATGTTCTAAGAGTATAGTTGAGTTTATTTGATCATGGTTAGTAGCCGTAAGAATCACTTGACTATCTGATAGGATGTGATTGCGGGCCCGTAAAGTATTCCCTACCTTTATTATATGGGAGGGGTGGAAAGTGCATTTTGCACCTGGATTCTACGATCCTTGCCCCCCACTTCACAATTCATTTTCGATCCGTCAGAAGAAGTCTTTATTTAATCGCTGAAGTTCAGCATTTCCATTATGAGCCTGATGCTTTCCAGGATACTGAGATGGTTTTTAAGGTCTCTTAATTTGTACTGCCTGTTGTTGTATGCTTGCCGTCTGCGTGTTGTATGATTATCGTTTGTTGTCTTATTAATTGTTAGAATGCTGTTTTTTACGCAATCATCGGCAAAGCTGAGACACTTAATCAATTGAGCGCTGGTATCATGTCCAGTTGCCAGCTCTCTTAAGTAATCAGATATTCGGAGTGCATATTTGCAATTTTACTGACAGCCAAGCGACTGTATAGTCCCTCGCTGGAGTTTACACCTCCTCAAACCTATTCGTTGAATGTCCTACATCTCATAATGGGACGCCCAGACTTTCAATGATGCCATTGCTTTTGGTATCAGGACATAGAAACATTAAGGGGAAGTGCTCTACAGTCTCCTAATTGACATTCTAACGGCTATAGTTAAACCAACCATTATGCAAAAAATACTTAGATAAGGCTTTGAAATTCTGGGTAATAGACCTTTCTGTGGGATCGCTCAACAATTGTGGAGAACCTTTGACATTGGTTGCACTAAAAAATTTTTCGATTAAGGAAAGGGATCCATCTGTGCAGCGATAACTGTCTTAACTGGATACTGCTTTTTTTGGAAAGCATGCAGCACAGCTTCGTGCCCCTTAAAACAACTTCTGTCCAGCTATCGTTGGAAGAAGGATGAAATCTCTTGGCTTATAGTTCTTTGCCTGCCTAACCGAAGTGGCTCCAGAGTTAGCCCAGTTCATTAAGGTTCATCATGATGGCTCTCCACTTAATGAGAGTTGTGCCCTATGCAATACGGTAATCCTTGGTTGCCTTTTGCGGAGTCTGTATGAAGGGGGCAGTCGCAGAACTTAACGTAGTGTAAGACAAATTTGATAGGTTTTTAGTTGCAAAATCACGATAGGGTTGTCAGCACCAAGCATTTTAAAGCATTCTTCCATCAAAATTTTAAAACTATAAACACTCTTTTTGCACCGTATAAAAATCGTAAATCCTAGTTTCTGAAAATTGTGCGGCTAAAGAAAAAGTGATAGCGTAACCATTTCAACCATATAAAATCTGAAATTGCATTTGAATTGAAAATTAGTCTTTCTACAGTTCCGATGCGCTAGAGTTTGTTTCATTTATTGGATCATTACATCTGGATAAAGCTAAGCAGAACGTTCTAAGCAAGACAGTCTAGCAAATCACACACAATTGAATCAAAATAAATCTTTTCATTCCAAACAATGAATTAAAGATCTTCCGTTATTACTCCTGTATCTGCAGGAACTCATAATTTCCTGAACTCTCTCACATAACTAAATGCATTTCCTTTATTCTCCTCTGCACAAAAGTGAGAAATATATGTCTGCATTCCAATCGAGCTATATTTGGAATGCAGACAAAAGATACATACTACCATGATACGCCTGATACCTTCAAGGAGCATCGATTAAAGCGAATCTACGAGTACGTAGGTACGAGTGTACATGAGTGAATGAAGGTAAGTTCTACATGAATGACTGCGACTCTATACTACCTACGTACGAAAGCTATACCTATAGATTAACTATCACGCCAAATGCCATTAGCTACAACAACCAATTCAAGATATTTTTACTGCCAAGCATGTGTTCTGTGGTTGCATTGCGTTTGTCTTGAATTGTCTTTTACAAGACGAACTGCCCAGAGAAAACTTTGAGCGAGGCTCATTCAGAAGATATGGTAGATGGTCGGTCAGACTGCGACCTAATCTGCCAAACGACTTCCTGACTGATGCAATGGAATCTTGTAGTGATTACAGTGTGGAAAAAAAATATGTGCCCTTTACATCAAAAATGCAAAGCTTTATTCATATAAACTGAAACAGGTCAAAAATTGTTGGAGCCTTTTTGTGAAAGTCCAATCAGTGCAAACATCGATACATTGTTTCTCGGGTTGATATGATGCCGCACCTACAAAAACCGTCCTATAATTCCGACCACCTATCATGCAAATAATACGCGAAAGAATACCATCTTCTCCCAAACGAATAATTATATGTGAGTATTCAACTTAATTCCATCTTCAATTGTCTGTCCACCATAAAACTCGCAACTAAAGAATTTCGTTTTTATTGCATCTTTTTCTGCTGCCATGACGGACGCTCCCCAAGCTCTAGAGCTTCGCCGCCGTTAATATTGTTCTTCTTGGAAAAAATCTTTGGCATTCTTGTGGGTAGGTCTAGAGATCCGGCATTCTTGCAAATTGACAAACATGCACCGCATTCCTCTCACCCATAAGCGACAGAGATTGCAACTGCACTCCGCTATTTGCTGTTGGTCGTCTCTGCTATGTATTAGTCCTCATGCTTTCGTAGTGCTGTTGATGTTGCTGTTGCCGATGCTGATTTAAATGATAATAGTTGTGCAAAAGCGAATGCTCGGCTGAGTTTTAATATTAGAACATCCTGAGAAAAGTGCATTGACTCGGAATGTAGCGTGTGGCTGATTTATGAAACTACTTCAAGAAAGCGACAATAATCACAATAGCGACAACGAATCAACCAAGCAAAGGAATGCATCACCGCACCGGACTTTCGTCTCCGCTTATCTTTAGAAATATGCATATGTCTATAGAGTCGTCGATGATTTTTTTTTAATATCATGCCATAATGATGAGTTGAAGTAAAAGCAAGGAAGCCGATGGCGACAGTGGAGCTTGTTCTTGTGGTCTCACAGTCTATTTTTAGAAATTTATCCGCGGTCTCCTATGATAGCCAGCAAATGCAAGTTCCAATTTGCGTGCGTGCGTGCATAGGATCAGCATGAACATTTTACCAGAGTATGCAAACAACCAACGGCAGTGGTAGAGCTGCTAAGTCTAAATAATAATGTTCATGGTGAAATTAGATTACAATAATAGACTGGTTGAGAGTAAAACTATGGAACATGATGTCGATGCGATTCATGTCTGTCTGCGGTTATTGTGTCTGGGCTAGCAAGGTTACGTTTCAAAACAGTGCAACCATGGCGGAAACCAGACAGTCATTTTATATCAATGGTGTCAAATAACTTTACATCTACTTTAATATCAGGCATAATTATCTTAAGCATATGTTGTTCTTTTTACGGCAAGTACTTTTGAATTACAATGACTTCAAGACTAGAATGGATAAGATGCAATAAAACCGAGCTTTTGACTCCTCAAATTATTATCCATATCCGCAACCAATGGATAATAAAAATTAGATTGATTGATTCTATTCGACTGAATGAAAAATGGGTAATTGAAAATCATTTTCCAACTAAATAATTTAACTTCAACATCGAGCATTTTGCTGAGTTTCAGCTAGCTAGCCCGTCATATTAAGTTGAACATTCTGACTTGGCAATCAAAAACGTCAGATAAGCTTATTGCCCCTCATATCGCCTCAAGATTTGACATGCAAGACTCATTTTTTGAATTCATGCCTGGGTACAGAGGATAATACGGCTGACCTTTATAATTCCTTCCCCATGATGCCGAAATTTCGAGGTCAAAAAATAATAAAAGAAGGAGTCATCTCGACTGCCCCAAGCTTAGAGGCTCCAGATACTGCAACCATTGGTGCTCCAGTGCTGCCCAGTGAATCCATTAACAGATCAAGGGTTCAATAAAGACCCAAATCCCAAGCTGCATTCAGAAAACTGGACGGAAAGAACTAGTGGCTAAAGAAATGCAAAAAAGAGAGGAGTAAGATTAAGCTTCGAAGCAAGGACCAGGAGTTCCAGTCCGAGCCCTAAGAGCTAAGAGGCAAACCGGAAGAAAGAAAAATGCTGCCCTGCTGGCAGCTCATCAAACAAAATTGTTGAGGAGCTCTAAAGAAGCATGGAAGCTCTCGACATGACTTCGGACGAGCTACCGAAAGAAGCTCTAATGCAGAAGACCATGATCGGAGCAGCCAGAATGCGAACAAATATCTTCATAAAAAACGAAAGGATCGGAGAAAAGTTACTCCTACCAATAGCACCAGAGGCCAATAGAAAAAGACACCGGCTCAAGATTGATACTGCAGAGAACAAGCCGTCCAAGAAGATAAAAGGTACGAATAAAATATAGCATTTCCTAAATGAAAAAATCTGTTTGCCAAATACAAAGACCTTTTTTCCAAGCAAACAACTTTTCTCAAGTAAATAAGTATTTAAATATATGGTACATATACTCGTATTTTACGTTTATGTTAAAAAATAACCCTAGCGCATCAGAACCGTTAGAAACACTAATGTTCGAAGAACAGTAGAGGATTTATGCAGATTTTGAGTGTGTATTCTACCCTAAGTAACAATAGACCCAAAGCCAATTTAATTTCGATGATTTCATCGAAAGTTACAGCGATAGAAAGGTGATTGAGCTCTGTGATCCTAGGCAGAACTAGGAAAATATATTGTAAAAATGATCAAGCTCTGGCACGGACTGAAGCAGCTATCGAAATGGTCTTACAGAGGAATTTTGTGGCCTGCATTCGAATTACACTACAAAGGAGGTGTTGGAAGAAATGATGGACCAGGTCACCAGTATGATCCTCGAATCCTATCATGACACCTGTCCTGACAAAACGAATGCCCCAAACCAAGGTTGCCATATTGGAGCCGGAGTTTAAAACAACGCAGAAGAAACGCAACAACAGAGCTCAACAGGGCCACCTCGAACTAGCAGGCCTGCAAATATAAATTATCAGAATACTACAAAGAGCTAAAGCAATCCAAACGAAAGGATTGAGGTGCTTTTTGTAAGAGTGACTGAAAGAGAGACTGAAAGCTCAGTTCAGAGGCCACCAAAGGCATACAGGACTTATTCTATCTTCAGGTGGACAGGTGACGACTACCTTCAGAGACAATGGAAGTGCTACTTAAAACACAATTCCCAGGATGCCAGATGAGTAATTATCGTGAGGCGGAGAAACAAGGCGTACGCCTTAACTCCCAAAATTAAACAATTTACCCCACATGATAAGGTTGGCTCACTCCTTCAAACCCTTTACAACTTTACTTTGCTGTGGCATACAAGTTTTGCTAGATTTATAAAATACAGTCAAAATAATAGTCAAATATACTTATAGTTGATAATTATTTTCATTTGGTTAAGTAATAACTCTCCTATTTTAATTAATCAAACAAAAATCGAATGCAAGCACAAATTTTCGAAACCTCAATGATAGCGTCAACGAAAAGTCCACACTAAAATGTGATACATCAGTTGAACTTGTAGAAAAGTCATAAAAAAACGACAAATAAATGTGGGGGAAAAGGCTTATTAAAATAAATACAGGCAGCACAGTGCGCATTTTAATGAATGAAACTGCGTGAGTCACGTAATTATATGATGTTAGAGATCACATGATACAAGTTTGCGGGCGACTCTTTTGATAAATTGTTCAAATCAGTTTAGAATAAAACTAACGTGTGTGGATGAAATGCGTTAGAAACTTCTGATGTTATGACGCGTTCATTTTATGACATTTTTAGATATCTGCTCATACTGAGGTGGGACTGTGATAAGAGAGCACGTGAATGGTAGGCAAAATTTTTTTTATCTTTCAACTTTGAATGTCATGACGACAGTAGATTAAAATACCTGGCAGTTGCTTTAAGAAAATTAAAAGACTAAAACGGCGCTCTATTATGACAAATGACCGAAATGATCTGAATATTTAAATCTGGAAAATATTTTTTTATTTGCTTTCAAATATTTTTTTTTCGATAAATAATTTTGAATTCATCAGAAGAAGAGGTAACCATTATTGCTCCATTTTAAAAATCCATTATTTTTGACAGCGATATTTTTGCATGAAGGGATTCAAAGTAATAACAATAAAATATTTTGCATTTCAAAGACATTAACACATCATAGGTCACTTTCGTAATTGCTGGACAATTCAAATCGAATCTGATTGATATTTCCGGAATATGTAATTCAAATTCAACTTTACTTGCGTTATTTATTACTTTTAAAAGATTTTTTACACACAGAACTTTCATCGTCAATTTGTTAATGTTTGGAAGTCCCAAAGTTTTTTGGGTGAACTTAAGTATAAAAAAATTCGTGTGTGGCGTTATATTTTAACATCAAAAATAGCTCAAAAATCTGATTAACATACCTTATCATCTACAGTAAACATCATTCTTTGGTGTTTTCTGAAAGAAAAGAAGAAAACCTTCGTTAATATATAATTATAGGTAAAATTTAATTAGAAATATTTTTATATACGTATTTTTGCCACATATTAAAGGCTAAATATAGGAGCACATACTACTTTTTTTTTTAAATCGACTATTTAAAGTTCGGAACGTTTGATGGCAAACTTATAACTTGCCGAAGATAATTCAACTAAATTAAACTAATGAAACTCAAAGTAACCAATGGGCGCAATTAGCTTACTAAATAAACCCTCCACAACATCTCTGATTTTAAGATAATCTTCATCTGAGTTGGCATCAATACCTTAATGTAAATTAAGGTTTGTGCTCAAGACTTAATGTCTATGTCTAGATTTGAGCTGGGGATAACGCTAACTGACAAACAGCATTCTATCCAATAAGTCACAATACCTTCAAACAAAAGGATTCCAATGAATTTGCTATGTATAAATTAATTTGCAACATTTAACACATTTTGCATTTAATTTGGGAGTGGTGGTGGTTGTTTCACCATCAATTTCACCACCCTTGGTTAATACATTTATAATGGCATTGTAACATATTTATGTTAAGATGGTAAAACATTTTGTCGAAATATGTTTACAGATGTTCTTAACATAAAGAATTAATAGCCTTAATATGTAAAGTTAAACTGCAAATATAATATTGTAACTTCCTAACATAAAATATTGAGCTGTTAAAATTATGTATTAGTGACAATGATGTTACTATAACAATACTAAGTTGTTAATATATTATTTCGGTCATTTCTCAGCGTGTAGAGTTACTTACTTTCGGCTTTTACGTGTCCATAATCGCCTCCAACTTGGTCCTCTTCCACACTCTATAACCATTTTTAAACGTAATAGCCGTAGCACAATATTTTCTGTCGGTTAATTTTGCCTCTCTATTTTGTCATTCATGACTTTGATTTGCATGTTTTTGATTTTCTCAATTTTTACTATCTGTTTTTTTTTTCATTTTTAGTTTATCATTTTCTGTTTCTATTTCTAATCTATTTCTATTTCTCATTGGGCTTTTTGCCTGTAAATTAGAAATGGGCAAAATGGCTCATGGCTCACCACTGATCGCTCTTTTTTACAGTGCAGCGCCTGAAAAAAGCACAGCATACTCTGCGAGCGAAAGCTTTCGTATGAATAAACTTAATGAAATGTGCAGCGAACAGTGTACTGAGAGTACGACGCAATACTGTAAAAAAGAGCGATCAGTGGTGAGCCATGAGCCATTTTTGCCCATCTCTACTGTAAATGGATTTTGCGAATAAATAAATAAATATATATATATATATATACATATATATATATATATATATATATATATATATATATATATATATATATATATATATATATATATATATATATATATACATACATATATTTATATATAAATGGTTAATCGTGGACGGTTGGATTCGAACACGCTAGAAGTAGGTCTCTAGCTGCTTCGGACACAATATACAATTTGATCATTATAGTCCGTATATTTGTTTGAAAAACATTTTGATTTTACTACAAAATGATTTTACTCTTCAATTATATCCATAAGCTTTCACGAATCATAAATTCGAATCGTGGTATTTTACCAATGATTTTTTATCTAGGTATTGAGTTTAATATAATAATTTAACATAATGCTAAAAAAAACTTCTCGTTGACACCAAAGATAAAAATAGATATCATTATAATTTTGATGGTACAATTTAATTTTAAGTTGCATTTTTTGATAGGCGACTGCAAAAAAATTATGCCCACAAGTTTATACTAAAAAGTTGGCAAAATTTTTGAAATATCAAAAAACACATTCTTATTATTAAAGATTTAACTCATTACACAAAGACTTTATTTAAAAACCCGGATAATCATTACTATCTACAGTTTATGATTTTTTTGCATCATTTTATACTAGAAGACTTGAAATATTGTTCTCGATCTTGTCATTATTATTACTATCGTTCTCTACCTTGTTTATCGTTGGAGACACTCATGTGTTGACATGCAATATTAATTTTACATCCATAATAATAACACCCTATCATTAGAATGTCGTTGTGCCTGTGCCTCGTTGTGTTATTTGGTCTTTTTAATGTTAAAAGATATATGTTGTACTTAGTATTTAATTACCGAGTGCACTAATGCTTAACTGACCGTAAATTTTAACTAGACATGATTTTGCACTGAAAGTTTACTTCACTTGTGGATTTGATACATTCATTTTACGAATCAGATTCAGGATGTATTAAGAAAACGTTGGTAGTATGTCGGTGGAGAGAGAAAGTTAATTTGAAATAATTCTTTGAACGGTTTGAAGATATGGATATGTTTTACAACCGCAAGATATATATTTATTGGATAGAATGTTAAATGGGAAGAGGTTCAGTTTACTAACATAAAATTATTTTCGAAATTACTTTCCTCAAAACGATACGTATAATGACCTTTGGCAGCCGATGAAAATTTCATCAAACATTAATATATGATATACCACAGCGATAATAGTTGTACAGGAAACAAAATTTATGTACATATATTGATACCGATAAGCAATTGTGTAACGCTATCAACGTTAAATGTATAGGCTTAGTAACAGGCAGAGCTGTGTCGCGATTAATTTAGCTTCATAAAATATTATGCAAAGGTTATCAACCCGCACATAAACTAGGAAGCTACTTTAATGACAGCGTTGCAGGTAGTAGAATAGCTATTTTTAAACATTGTTTCGGCTTTGTCGCAACTAGCTGTTTTTTTTTAATTTCTCTAAATTGACGGAGCATGTTTTCAAAGATAAAGACTTTATTGCATACATTTCATTGCAATCTGAACGTCTTTCAACTATGCGACATATTCATTTATTTCAGTTGATGGCATTATTTTAGGCATTTTAGATTTTTTTCGGTTAAATATTTTTTTGTTCTAGAGAATGAGCTTCTGTCATCAGGGATCGGCCAAAAGTTCTATGATTTGTTCTTTTATCAGTTCTAAATGGCAATTAATTTCCGTCTTTAAAATTATTTTCTTTCTTTCCACTAGCAATATTTTTATAACGATTCGAAATTTGAATCATTTCATCTCGAAAGATTGTACTACCTAAAAAAATTTTAATAGTGACATTTTGCCAACTTGCCAAGCAAAGTTTAATAAAGCTTTAACTTAAATAATAAAATAGCAGCATGTAGAGTAAATAGCATACTTATTCAACACGTATGATGCTTGTGTAGCCCAGTGGAGAGAGCATTAGCTGCTAGTGCGGGTGGTCCCTGGTTCGAATCCAACCATAAACTAGCAGTCATGATTAGCCACGGGTTTTGAATGGACCTAGCTGTGAGTAGTAAAAATCAGAACCAAAATGAGTTCCGGAACTTATTTCAAGATACACCGAAACGCTAATTGTGAACCAAGTCTATATCAACTTGAATCATAAGAACTTTCAAAAAAAGCTTGTAATAAGTAAACATTGAAAACTTTGATCAGGTCAATAAAACCAGGCGATATGAAACCTTATCTTACACATTTTTTATAGAATTATTATTATATTGGTTATAAGGCACGCGAAATGATGTTATGATTTCAAGAGCAAAACACTCCTTGAAATTTTAATTTTAATAATGCTTAGCAATTAAAACTTTTATGAAATTTGCGTAATATTTGTTTGCTGAAATTGCGAGGGAAAAAATGTTTTAAAGGTTCTAGCAGATTTCCTCGATTAAAACGATGATTTTTTTACCAGAGCATTCTATAATTTATAATAAGATGTAGTAGCATTTAGGTGTGGCCGCAATCTCATTTTAAAAACACTATCTAAGTTGTAGATGATGAAACAAATGATTAGCAGCAGAAATTGATGGTATTATTTTTACTTTATTGAGTAGGTTTGATACGATATAAGGCTAAGTTTTTTAAATTCTTAGCGTAATATGAGAGCTAAAGCTGAACAAAATACACAGTCGTGTCATAAGTTCTGTCCCTAAGTCGAATGAGTCCAAAGAGGTCGTCATCCTGCTTCAATTAAGTGGGTGTTTCGTACGACGGAGTCACTCAGCTGCATTTTTGTGAACAAGGGGTTAAAGCAACGACAGCAAACTACCAAAGCGATGTCTTATAGCCCGTCCAGACTACGGATACTTAAGTATCCGGATACATAAGTATTGTCCTCACTGCAGCGACATCTGCAGATACATTTTACCCTTGACATGAAAATCAATGAAAAGTGTGGACGATACTTATGTATGCGGATACTTAAGTATCCGTAGTCTGGACGGGCTATTAGGGTAGTCAAACCACTCAACGATACCATGTTTTAAGGTAGTCAAACCACTCAACGATACCATGTTTCATGGGGAAGACTGGACGTTCCAGCAAGACTCGGCGCCAGCTCACAAAGCAAAGATGAACCAGAAGTGGTGTGCGAACAATCTGCCCAACTTTATAGCCGCTGAGGATTGGCCTGGAAGCTCCGATTTGAACCCGCTTGACTATTGCTGTTGGGACTGGCTAGAGCAAAAGGCCTGCAGTATGCATCATCCCAATATTGAGGCTTTAAAGGCCAGTTTGACAAAAGCAACAGCCTCAATTCCGTTAGAAGTCGTGCGTGCAGCCATCGACGAGTGGCCCGACTGTTTGAAAAAGTGTATAAAAGCAAATGGAGGCCACTTCGAATAGATTGCTGTGTTTTTTTTATTCCTTTGTCTATCGCGAACAAATGAAAATATAAATTTTTGTTTATGCTAACGTTGAATTTTAATTTAGCCCATTTAAACAAGGGACAGAACTTATGGCACGACGCTATAGTTAGATTAGCAAGGTCTTTCAAATTTGGTTGAGATTTTGAAACCAGTTAAATTTTTTGATGGCTATAAAGATATTTTGAGGACACTGTGTATGCAACTTAAGTATATTGGATGTACTATTTATTCCGTTTTGGGAGCACCTATTCAGATTATTCTTTAAATTGAGATTTATTATTTATTCTTATTTGATTTTAAGGATTTTAATGAGGCTATCCATCAAATTTGCGAACATCATAATCAATAGTGTGTGGCAACTGACTTCTCTGCCGAGCCGCCGTCAGTGCAACATAATTTTTATTTATAAGGACCCCTCTCAAATTTGCCCAGCGTGCATTGCTTCGCCAGCTAGCGCAGTCTGGCCTGGGTATTGGGCAGAGGAGGTGCCTCTTCATACTACGCACGTGGACAGAACAAAACGCACACTTAACATATACTGGAAGATGGGACGGGTCAGGGTAGGAATTATTATTTAAAAAAAACAAGTTAGTTCATCTTTAATGCCTTATACTAGATATTTATTGCTTTTCCAACTCAGTTCACAACACCAAATTGATAAAAAAAAAAAAACTAATGAATCTAGATACAATGAATTCAACAGTGTGCTTAATTCCAGATTTAAAAAAATGAAAAAATGATAAAGTAGCAGCCTAACGAACGTTTAAAAAAATTAAGGTGTGGGTATCTACAGTCCCAAACCCGGCCGGGTTTGGTTAACACGAATCTTCACAGGGTAGCAAAAATAATAAATTATAATTATATAAATGCTGGTAATGATATAAAGGGAGATAGTAGAATGAATGATATGAATAGCATATAATCTACAAGCAAGACCGAAGATCATGTATCATATATATAAATATATACTATATACTATATATATATATATATATATATATATATATATATATATAGTATATAGTATATATATATATATATATATATATATATATATATATATATATATAATATATATATATATATATATATATATATATATATATATATATATATATATATATATATATATATATATATATATATATATATATATATATATATATATATATATATAGCTACAAATCAAATCCAATGAAAAAATCGATTTTTACTCCCACACCGAAAAAACAAACTGTCTAAAATTTAGAACTTAGTTGACCTTTTGTCTTCGAACAAGCTGTTTCATTCAAACGCCATGTATGCACGCTTCTGTTTGATTTCGTTCCGAATAAAATACTTGCAAAGAATCACTATCTCCTGATCGCCTAATTCATAAATGGAACACTATCCGTTGGTCCTCAATAATTTTCTTGGTACGCCGAATTCAATTCTTCCAAGGATCACTTGAATACCTTCTTCCAATCAATTCCCGCAAGGACGTTTTCTACGCTGGTGCTCAATTTCTCACTGAACTCCTTTCTTACTCGAAAACTTTTACTGGTTTTCACATTTTTATCACTTCCACTTAAGCTTTTTGCTGTTTTTTTCCGACTTTTCGGATTCTTAGCTATTTAATTATTTAATTATTCAACTCAATCTTCTTTAGCAGTTGCGCACGTCCGACTCCATCAATCTCCCAGCACACCTTTTTTCCTTCAATTCAAAATTCGAATCCTTAATTCTTAATAGCATAAATCAAAGATCCTTTCATAAAATTTGTTTGTGAATTTCGTATGGATTTTAAAAAATAAACAATCATACAAAATCAAAAAAAAAATATTTTTCAAAATTCACACTTTCAAGTTAAGAAAAAGCTTAGAATCATTTATTCAGCCTTATTTCTTGTCTAGTATAAGTGAAATGTCAAAAAAGCAAGAAAGTACGTTACTAAATAACGGAAGAAGCCTGCTTTATTCTTGAACAACTTGGAAGATTCTATCTAAGTTCAAATGAGATAGTAGGTATTCGTTTTAAATTGAATTAACACTATAAAAAAATCTGAAATCATCTGAAATAAATGCACAATTATGTAAAGATAGCACAAAATGCACAATTAATTTTATGAAATATTTCCAAAACATGTCATCCGAATTTCACAATCAGGCGCAATAAAGGGCACAAACAGACGCGAACAAAGAGCATATTAAAATTGGAAGAAGCTGGTTCATATCAAAGTGAAAGGAAATCGCCTGTAATCCGAATACTGGCCAGACAGAATAAAATAAAAAAGAAACGAAAACGAATAAATATTCAACCTCCGCCGAACTTTCCAGTTTATTTAAACAAAAGCTTTACTGGTTGCTCAGATGATGTTCACCCACATTTATCTGTATCTATGTGTACATATAATATTCTTTGTTATTTTTGGATGATTGTTTAGTTCACTCTCTGATAAGGTCCGCTATCTATACAACCTCCATTGTTTAAGAAAATCAGCTGATAATGTTTCGTTTGTAGTTGAAATTAGCATGCTATCTCTGTTCTTTGTTTGCGAAACGATATTGTGTAGACATACACTTTATATTTCATTTTGAATTAATAATATAAGGCGGCAGGCAGACAGACAGACAAAATCTGGTTAGTGCCGACATATTGTGTGGAATTAAATGTCTATTCAGATTCAGTTGAACCAATCAGGTGGGTGGAATTCTTGTTTTAAAACGCGTTTACTGCACACATACATAGGCACATGATGGATTGTTTGAGAATGTGTGGCTGATAATTTAGCACAAAGATTTTTCAGCTTTGACACAATCTTTTGACTAACAGAAATTTACAATAAATATTCCGAACGATGGAAGATATAAATTCGGATTTGGGAGCTTCCACATCCCACTAGAATATATTTTAAGACTGGTGTAGCATTTTTTTAAGAATAATCTGTATCTTAAAAAGTATATGCGACAGAAGCTCATATAATTGTTCAAAGGGTTGATGTTTACTTATCCTTGGATTGCAGTAATTCCAACTTAGCCAAAACAATGGTTTTTTTTTTGCAAAAACTAAGTGTAGCAGATAAACGATTATTCGATAGAAACTAATGCCTAAGAAATAAATATTCTACTCGCATTATTTCTTTTTCATTTTTTTTCATGAAACGCAGAGCTCAGTGAACGGAAAAAGAAGAATAAAAACTTACTAATTTATTCTCGCGAGTCGACACTTAGCAACAGAGCCAAGAACAGCGAATGCGCTGCAAGCTTATAGGGTGTAGGTTAGGTAGACACAAATGTGTGCCTATGCGTTCACGGTGTGAATAATGGGCATTATATGAAGAGATAAAAAAAACGAAAGCTAATCGAAAACTTACTTGAATTAAATATCTCCGAATGAAAATCAGATTTTCTTAATTTTGGTGCCTTTTAAATGCTGGTAAGGTAGTCCGATTCGATGGTAGTTGATCATTGTCCCGGCCAATACGATGCACACGAATAAAATTCTAGAGTTTTGTCAAATTTCCATACGACAGGGAGTAGTCAAACGTCCACAGTCACTTTATACATATACATGAGCACTATCACACTCAGTGCACTGACAAATGCTAATAACTGGTCTTCTTCAACCTAAATGGGATTTCGCATTTCGTTCGCAAGTTATTGTTCCGCTGCTTTAATTTTTTCACAGATCACTTGAGTATGAATATTTTTTTAAATGTTGCTTTTTTTATTTTTTTTGGTTTTATATTTTGGAAACTTCAGGAACGCCATTGCCGCTTCATAGCTTTCATATTTCGATCACTTTGCGTATATTTCAGGCACATACTTTTTGAAACCACAAGAACGACACATGGACGACAAGAGATTGAATCCTGAGCCGAGCGCAACTTCACCACCCAACAATCAGCGGGCGAATGCGAGAAAAGTAGAATGACGGAATACTTGCGAACCGAACAAATATGTATGATCGCGAATAAATGAATGTATGTATATTTTAAGGCATTAGGTGTATCTATACCATATATATGCGGCGCTCATTTTTATTGCATATATAGATTTGCATAAACGTATCTATATTTGTATTTTAATAGAAGTATTACACTCGTCTTTGAGGTTTTCATCAATAATTTCTTTTCAATTGATGCTAGTTCTGCGAATTCACAATTTTTCTAGCCGGATTAGGGGAAAAATGATTAAATTTTACACGATCAGACTGTTCCCTTCAAAACGGGTCTCGAATAAATTTAATATAGCACTACCAACTGTTTAGTCTGGGGTTGCATTCATGTTTATTCTTGTCGAGACTGCAATAACCAATAGTCTTCATTGAAATTAATCACATTTATGAATGGACCACTTCTTGAAGTTTCATTCAATTGTCACTTAAACACTCATGCTTATTTCCCGTACATATATTTCTTTTAAATTGTTTCTATTCATAGTGAATAACTGATAGCATTTTGTCTCCAATTATTTCACAATTAAATGATTGAAACAGATGCACTTTTAATATTTCTAATCTGAGAGCACCAAATCAAAAGAATATTCAACACCACACTCTGCGGGACCATCCGACACCGGCCAATGACGACAGACGTCTGGCGAATTGCCTGCTGAGTATTTGCTTTCTATATCGCAATAGCTTTTTTTCATACCATTTGCGGCTCTTCTGTATGTTGCTTTGCTGCTGCTCAGCAGAAATATTGTCTGTGCTTAAGCTGCATCTCTCGCTGAGGAGAAGCAACCGACAAATACTAGATTTTCGATTCGGATTCGAACAAAGTCAGTCAACCAACCCTAAGCAGTAGAGCAGAGCCAGTAGTATAACGCTACCACCAACAGTCAGCCAAGCCCCAGCCCATATCTACCAAGTTGCAAACAACACACATATGTGGTTAGGTCTGCAAAACGGTCTTCGCACCGACGACTTTCAGAGATAATTATATTTCGTCTGGTATATTTATAACGATAAGCATATAAGCTTTTCTTCAGATACTGTGAAGTCATCAGATATACATCTAGCTCTAGACACATTATGTAAATGCAGACTGAGCGCATCGACCATATCTCTACGATATTGACTCCTCCGCAACGGGCGAGGGCGAGGTGGTGCATTTAGGTGGCAGACCATGAAAATAAAAAGACGAGCGAATCGCGATAGGAATAAGTAATGATAAAAATTCGTAAGGCACGGATGATGTTGATCAGGACTCAATACGTGCTCATCAGGACAAAATTCAAAAAACTAGTAAGGGGTTATACACTTATTTCCATCGTGGATATATCGAAAAGTATGTTCTCCGTCAGCATCTCCAAGTGGATCGAATCTAAGTGAACTCGTTCAGCCACATCCTCGCCTTAAGGCTTGAATAAAATACTTGGACGTAAATTTAGAAAAATTCTTTATTTTGAATGAATTTGCTCTTTGAGTTGACGGCGCTCCTTCGCATACAGCGAGAGAAACAATGGACTTATTGAGAAATCATTTTGGTGAGAACCTGATTTCTCATTTTGGATCAGTAAATTGGCCGCCTAGATCGTGTAATATCACACCTGTACATTATTTTCTTTGGGGCTACATGAAGTCTCTGGTCTTCAGGGATAAGCCAGCTTCAATCGACGCTTTGGAAGCCAACATTACTCGTGTCATTCGCGAGATACTGGTCGCTATGCTGGAAAGCGTCGTCCAAAATTGGACCCTCAGAATGACAAATGACCATTTACGGCGTAGTCGCGGTCAACATTTAAATGAGATAATCTTTAAAAAGTAAATGTCATAGATTGTTCTTTCAACTCAACATTTTTACTATACAACTCAACTTTACGCCTTTTATTTGAGATTAAAAACTAAACCTCATAATAAATCACCCTATATATTTGAGTTAAATCAGGAGTAAAGTCAGTCGTAGAAATTATCACTCAAAATAAGTATACATTGGTTGTGAATAATTAGTCTAATAGCTTCAACCCTGAAATGAAACGGGAAACGGGTTGGAATGGGATAGCTTTTTAACTTTTAAACAAAGCAGTTTGTTAATGTTTGGGCAAAAACAGTAAGAGATTAGCGGGCAAAAACTTAAATTTATTAGAAACAGAAATATTTAGCTGGATATATAATTTAAAAATATCAATTTTCATCATCACAATCCATAGATTTAATATTTTGTTTTATTCACATCGAAGACCCCGAATCTCATTCAAAAGGGGGTATGTATATGCATAAAATGCATTACCTAGGCATAGTTCTTTATCTTCCAGTTCGAGAAGTAATCAGTTGAACACTCGCAAACGCAGATTTAACGATTCGTACATCAAACCTTTTCTTGCATTCTCTATACCAATCTAATTATATCTAGCATTCATTTCAATTTTTCAAGTAAGTATTCTTCGTCTAGGATTTACCCTCGAAGCATCTTCGCCATGTGGCCATGAACCCTTCGCTATACGTGCCATTTATATATACACATAAACGCAAGCGAGAGCAATGTAAACTTCCGTCTAGACGTTTCTACCCCTTCGATATGGTGTCCGAGCGGGGTTCCAATTTTTTTATTCTTGCTTTCAATGAACCTATCCTGTTTTATGAATAAATGGGAACAATATCCATAAGTTGTAAAAGGGAGAAGCAGGGTGGTTTGTTTTACTTCAAAAATCTTTTGAAGTTGTGGCAATAAATGTTTGAAAAAGGATGTAAAATGAACTTTTATTCCATAATCTTCATTTTCAATAAGGAAACGGTCTAATTTTCGGTTATAGTCTACAAAAGTATTCATACACATTCTTGTATAAGAAGAACCAAATCTACATTTTGTGGCTCAAAACCTTTACCAACATTTTAACCATCTTAAGACAATTTGAAACTCATGGCATGTGATGAAATTACAAAATTGGACAGTTTTCTGGGAAAAGTTTTCTCAGAAATATACCAATTGATGCGATTTCAACCCACGACCAGCAGACTTTCTGCCTACGATATTTTTTTATTGCCGTTTCATCATTTATTCCAGTTGACGTCACCCTATATATTTCTGGAAAACAAATATTCTTCGTGACGCAGACGCTATACTTCTTCTCATTATGCCCTTTGATTTGTGCCGCCTTTAGCTCGAGCCTAGTCCTTTCAAGCGTTTTCTATTTGTATAAACTGGAAAAAGGTATTGACGGATGAATGGTCCCAATACCGTCTATACTTCAGAAACTTGAAAGTGCGCAGTTCAACACGAAATTTGATTTGGTAGAATTAAATACTTGAGGAATATCAGGCTGAAAGTAAAAAAAAGCAAGAGAAAGGGGTTGGCTTGTATGTATAGAACTAAACAAGTTAGCCTTTCGATTTCGAGAAATTTGAATACGTCTAGCCGTATCGAAAAAGCTTGAACATATATGTATACTATTATTTTCAAGTACCACAAAAGTCTTTCTTTCAAAAAGTCTATGTCATAAGCTGCAATAATTGTCGATTATAATATATTTTTGATTATATAAAGTTGTTCCTTTTAACCATCGATTCCATCGATAGACTAGAGGCATATCCTCTCTTTCCAATAAACCAATGGATTTTTTGTCGGTACAATTTTTATTCAAATCATGTCGAATGAAATCAACGTCATAGAAACGTTTAGCTGTAAACCTTAGAACTTTCTAAAAATCACCTTGTTAACGATACATTTACCTACTTCTGCACATAAACACTGCCAGTATCTACCTACGTGTAATTTCATAGCTTTCTTCTATATATGGTTCACTAAAAAACGAATGGGGTAGGTTAGGTCTAACGTGTCTGGGTATGTTAGGATGGCGCGACACAAGCACTTTGCGTCCTGGAAGAAAAAGCTACTATATTACCAAAACATTTCACTTTACTCTTCTTAACTCCCCCACAGAATTTCAAGCGCACTCCTGATTCCGTCGTCCTCGTCGTGCTATTTCCCGACCAGCTACGAGCATTGCCACGTCGATGAGCTTTTAACATTTCGAAGGGCTGCATCGCATAGCATAATCCAAAGGCGAGACTGGTTTCGCGTCTATATCGCACACACTTTTACCCTAGAGAGGACTGCTGGAGACTTTAGATTTTGTATAGGTACATAATACAAGTCAGCTGTGCTATTTCTATACCATGGAATCGGAGATCCCCCAGGAGCTTGTTTGGGTTTTTGATTATATTACGGGGAAGCGATGGTGGACTGAGCAGCGTAGACAGAGTGGATGGAGGGGTTGGATAATGTGAAAAAATATATTGAGACTATACAGGGGATTTTCTGTGTTGCGGAGGTGACGACGATATCAACGACGCGTCAAACAAGGGTGAATACTACTCTAAAACAACGACGGGATGTGCTTTTCGGAGACATGAAATAAAATTACAAGTTTCGAGGTCATTCTACTGTCTCGATGAAATTGCCCTTTTTGCACGTTAAAATAGTGTTGCTTTCTTGTGTTCTTGGGCTAGGTTTAGGGTTGTGGATGGTTATTAGGGCTGCGACAGGACACAATGGCGTCTAGTTCGACTTGGGGTTGTTGACACTTTCAGTCATTGAATTTTTTCAAGTTGTCTGGTTCTATCGACGAGACAGCAAGGAAGGTCAGGAACATGGATACGGTTTTGTTCTTTGCGTGTTTTCATTTAGTAGAAGCTATGGAAGAATTAACTGTCATGTCTGCAGAGAATGGCAACGAGTGGCGATGGGTGAAGTCCAAAGTTTGGAAAATAAGTTTTAACATGTTGTTTTTACCTGCATATGAAGCTCATGTGGTTTTTTAATATCAACATTCATTGCTAATTTTTTTATAATGCTTATTTGAAAAATTCCATTCGAGAGCTGTTTATCTTTTCTTCACAGGAACTATTGGCTACAAGTTTTTATTTATTATTTAATATGAACGTTTCTTCTTCTGCACGCTTCTGTTTCTCTACGTTTTTTTCTTATGCACAGTTTGTTTCGGAGCTTTCAAGCTAAATTAATTATTGTGTATTCTTGATTCTACTCAAAACCAATGCATCCTGTGTATTTCATACAGGTCTGTTAATCTGGTCGTGGGTTATCGTAAACAGTCAGTTCTCGTGAATTCACGTACACTACGTGTCTGGAAGGACGAAAGTCCTTTCCAACAGGTATCATTTTGTTACAAATTTAGGTAAGATATTGTTGATAAATTCAAACTATCGAGGTTTGTCGATCCTTGCGTTGGTTATGCGATACAAAATCAAATAAGTTTCCAAAACTATAAGAGATGACAATATATGAGGAATGACGAAACTATCTCAAAGATAGACTTGGAAAATGTTAATATGAATCTGACCAGAAAGAGGAAGAAGCAGATAACACGGGTTCTGAAAAATCGGAACAGATAGCTGAGCTTTAACGCCAGATAAGACAACTAAACAAAAGCTTAAATCAAATAATAAGGCAACTGATGAGCACCTGGACGAAACTCTCTACTCAGTGGAAGCCAAACAAAGAGCTCATAAACCAGAACAAAAGGCTAAGGAAAACAATACTTAAACATAACCAAAATACAGACAAACCAAAACTGAAATGGAAACTGACAATATCACCGATGCATTCATCGAAAACGGACAAAAAGCAGACGAAGAAAAAGACCCAACCTCCTAGTCCAGTGAAAGAAAGAAGAAGATATAAATATCGCTCACCTAGTGGATATGAATGTTCAGGACGCTCTCCCACCAGCCAGCGAAGTACAGGCCAAAATGAGTAGTCTGCACTGCCACCACCGAAACCAATCCAAGCAATGAAACAGCTGGTGCCACAGAGAGCAGTAATAGTTCTACAGAATACAGCAAAACTAGATAAAGGAGGCAAGGCGCAAGAAAACAATGCAAAACAAAACAAGACAACCGCGCTAGTCATCATACGTCAGCTAGTGATGGGCTCAAAAACGCGCAACAGTTTGCAAAAAACGTTTGGCTGCAGGAAACGAACGAACAGTTTTTCCAAATAAGGACAAACAGTTTTTCTAAAACGATCATTTTTTCTAAAACGAACAACATTTCTAAAACGAACCGTTTTGGCCATCGCCATTTCCATGTTTCACCACTGCCGGCCCCTGCAAGCCATCGCCAGTCTACACAATAGGCCACATGATGGCCCACAGTGTGGAGTGATCTGACTCGTCGACTGAGTCTCCAAATAATATCCGAAACAAACTACAATGACAAAGACGCAGAGTGGAAAATTATGCACGAGGATCTCGACATAATAAAAAAGTTTATGCCAAACTGGTTCTTAGGATTCCCACTTCAGATAAAAAAAATTACAACACTGTGTGCCGATACGTTACAGCAAATTGATGCCGACCCAAATCTACTGAAGAAAGTCGCAGCTTTTGACGAAAGATTTTTCAATATTATCTACAGACAAAAAGACAAGCCATGCAATCAAAACCGCTTGTCAAAACAAAACAAAATTCCAAATTGATTGCTTTTTTCATATCAAGAATTTCGTTTCGTAGCAACGGTTAGCAGAGGACGAAAAGGTGAGCCAAAATTACTACAAAGCAATTTTGGCGGAGTTTAAATAAAAAGTTAAATAGAAACGCACAGAGCTCGGATATAGTGGTTACATTTTCAATCAAAAAAAAAAAAAACTTCACACAAGGTGACCACTATGAAGCAGTTTTTGGTTGAAAAAGAATTCGCAGCACTGAAATATCTTCCTTATTCCTCTGGTTTAGCCCTATGATTTTTAACTTTTGCTGAAAACAAATTCGTGCTGAAAGGAACTTGTCTTCTGTCATTGAACTAGTTTTCTGTTATTAAGATGAAAACATCACCGCTATTCTATCAGCTTTGACCGTTATTTTGAAAAAAAAACGGACTTCAGAGTAGCCAACTGGGTAGCTAGCGTGTGTGGCCCATAGTTCAGATCCAACCATGATCAGACACCGGGCTTCGCGTTATCCTGGTTTGGAATAAATTTTGGAAATCCTGAATCAAATTATTAGAAGGTTAGGAACTTATCACTACACTCCTATGCATTAATTATGAATGAAGTCTTGAATGTTGGTGGGACTACTTTATTTTCATCCCGTTATCAAAAAACAAAAACAAAAAAAACCATATTCGCAATCAAAAAATACATCAGATATTTTTATAAATCCTTAGAAAAGAATTTTAAATTTTCGCCACCTTCGTCATGCGGACAGTGAAATATCATTATCTTCCTTTAGTTTGCTATCAGCTCTACACACATGAATCAAATACTGAACGTATTGAAACATACGATCTTAATCAACTTCCGTTCAAATATCCAACATATTTCTTTACCCGATAATCGTTCATTTGTCAGACGCCTGAACATTTTTTTTATTTATTCAATCACTTACACATAAGTAACTGCTTACATACGAGTATATTGATAATAAAAACTCGAGTAAATTTTCAAATAACATTTCGAACGGTTCTCATATCATTCACATCATTCACTTACTCAAAATTTACACAATTTTATCAACGGCCCGAGGAATGTTTCCAGCGAACGTCTTCTCAAGAAAACGGAAAAGAACGGGAAACATTCAATTAATCACGACTTCTAGTTAATAATGCCAGCTGTGAGATGGAAATTTAGAAATTTACAGGGTGACAAGTGTGTGCAAGTGTGCTTTAATGCATCGAGTGGCACCAGCAGCATTTATGATTGATAGCTTGTGCATTTGTGTGAAAATACAAGTAGTTCTTATGTTGTACACTTCTCCTGTCGAGAATGAACAGGAAATATTAATCACTATCTGCATTAGAAGTCATTTCAGATGCATTAGTACATGCTATGTGCATTTTTGTAGAATTGAATATTATGTGGAAATTCGTGATATTATTCAATATATATCACGAATTTATTTTCAGCAGATGGAAAAATTTCAAAGCTACTCTATAAAAAATATCGACTTACACACAGCTATCAAATAATGCATCTTATTTTTAAATTTATTACAAAAATAACAATTTTCCATAAAAATTTCAATTCACGTTAATTCAACAATAGATTCTTCGTCAGATTCTTAAAACAATTTCAAAAGTTGTTAGTTCATTTACGAGAATCGCACCTGCATTAATCAGCAATTTTGTTCTGTTGTGGTTTACTTTCAGACTAAACTCTGTTGTGATTGCGACCTCATGAGACATAATGCTACCTCCACATTGTGGGCCATCATCGGCCACTGCACTAGTCGCAATGATGGCCAAAATGATGGCCACCATCACAAAGTTGTCTACACAATGAGCCACATGATGGCCCAAACACATGGGCCACTTGATGGCCCATAGTGTGGAGGCGACATAAAAAAAACGCCAATCACCACGCAATTAGAACTTTTACATCATGGATTCGCTTTCACTTATATGGTAGTAAAGTGTACAATACTAACTTAAGACCGATGACTTCATTGTGTTAGTGGAATATTTTGGAAAAGAGTTCACGTGGTACTAAAATATAATTAAAAGTTGAATTGATTTTACTTAATTGCACAATTGACTTTGAACAATTAAATTGAATGAAAAATCCAATAATCAATTTCATCATTTTTTCAACTCCATTTGCAAAAAATATGAACGGCATTTGGTTTGTTCTAGATACAACTTATTTTTAGAAGTGCGTAGCGCCAAGACATTTTTTTCTAGCTTGCTATTTTGAGATACAAGATCACTTCAAAAGCAAATACTTTAGCGAATCAAAGACGCAGGGATAAATATGTTCGAATTGCTTGCAATATATGAGAGATGATTAATTTTTTGCAAAAAAAAACGCAAATCATGTTGATTGTAAAAGCATGAAACCCTGCCCAGATCGGGTTGAGGCATTTTCAACTGCTTAACTCTCCAAGACGGTTAAATACCGTCGCTTCCTTCCTCACGCAGCTGAGATGTAAACTTTAATCCACTAAACCACCATCTTTGGGGCTCTAATAAATATGAAACTTGAAATAGAAACTCTTCATGCATTCGACCACATAAAAACTGACTTGGTACAAACCAATCTATTGTCAAGGTGCTTGGCAACCTCTTGGTTTTTATCCGATCAAATTAAGCGACGCTCAACAGAAGGATGGTACAAATGTGCACGGTGAACTCTTAGCAGTTTATTACCGGAAAACAGGAAGGACTACACCTTGCCAACCTAGATATCTAAGTTACTCTTCTGACATTTGGCATGCCTTGGCTGCAATAACATTGCTGCCGACAAACTTCCCCGTCTAAAAGAAATCATTCTTCTCAGCACTCTCGACTTTGCCGCAAGAGTCTTGTCCCGGAAAGTGGACAAAAAGTTTCAGGAGATCCACAAGAACTGCAAATTCACCTTTAAGAAACAACCCAGTTCTGGTGCTAACGATAGCATTTTTCGGAAGTTTCTGGCGGAACAACTCCCTTCAGTGCTCAGGAAGCAGGATCTTGGCTAAAAACACAACATAGCTCATCATGCTTCCCGCAAACACATAGTAACCAAGTTTGACTGGAATTCGGTGAACAAGGACAATACCGTTTGAGCTCGAGAATGTTTACCATGTTAACAGACACGGTTTCTGATCCACTCGCAGGGATACATATACTGTCCCGCCATCATCTAACATTTCTCTTGTTCGCCTGAAGCAATTGCAATGACTGCGTTTCTATTCTACTATTGCCAGACAGAGTTCCCAAATACCTGGTCACTGACCACGGCCTCCAATTCAAATCAGCACTCTACGCTGCGCTCGGTCGACTTTTTCGTTTCAAACACAATCGTACCATAGTGTACCGACTACAGACCAACGGTTGACATCTTACTTTAAATTAAAAAAGATGACATCTTACTTTAAATTCGGATATCATGGCCCGCAAGGATGCGTCTGGAGCCAGAGAACTGCGACTCATTCTCTAATTCAAGAAGAATTCACCGTGCTACTAGCAGAGCGCTTTTACGGAAAGAACATACGTCTTCTCAGCGATGTTTTGGATGAACATTTTAAGATATTTAGCTAACCACGTCTTTTCCTCTCTACGTTTGGCAACAATAGTAAAACTCCAGGTGACTGACGCATCGAATCCCCCAGCACCGAAAATGTTTATACTTCGACCCATACGTCTTCCATAGAGTCGATTATGTTCGTCCAAGACTTCATCCGTATAAAGTACTAACCAAACATGCCCACTCTCACACTATTGATACTAGAAACGAATCTGTCAATGTTTCTATTAACTGGCTCAAGCCTTATTATTCTGTATTATCAATCACGATGCCCTTGGAAATTTGTGATGAAGCTCTCTACCAGCTTCAGCCCCTAGTCCCGTCCGAGGGTTGTCGTAGGGTTACTTTACTTTACTTCCTTTAAATAGCTACGGTATACTTTTTCGGCCGAAGAGGATTTGTCGTATCCAGTTTTTCTGAAAGATGTTAGAATTTTCTCAAAAATGGTTTAAGTGTGATCGACTTCCGTGATGTCTGGGGAACATGATTGTTTTTAAATTATGTTGAATTTATTTAATTTAATTTATTCCGGATTTTAATTAATTTATTCCTGGACTATGGATCCATGACCTCAAACAAAACAGGAAACGAAACCGAACTGGGCGCAGAAATTTTAGCATGAGTGTGTAGGATAAACAATACTTCATCTGCTATTATTTTGATTTGATACTAATTTGATTTCTGGCCAATTGAAAACATTGAAGCGATGAAGAAGGTATATTGTTTATTGATGACGGCAATAGATGTCAAAGCTAACCACCCAAGAAAACATTCGTAGGATCTAATCATACAAATGCAAAAAAAAATCTTTCGTGTTGTTCTTTCTTTAAAGATTGCAATGTCTGTAATGGCGCGAGATCCTGAGTATGTTTTTATATTGGCAAAATTCATCATAAATTGTAATATAAGTTCCGTAAAGGTGGCTTGACAAACGTCTCCTCTAAATATACAAAGAATACGTAAATACTAGTGGCTTTGTCTTCTCAGGTTCAAAGTTACTATATTTGTTTATCTAAGTGTATATAAAATCTTGAAAAGTTATTGTAATCATATTTATCTTGAAGTCGTCAAACTCAAAATGTTAGTCTCACACCTAAACCAAATCATTTGCTATTCCCACAGTTAACCCGTCCACATTTTAATGAATCAAAATTGAACTTTGATAATCGTCTCTAAATGGTTGCGCACAAAATGATACAATGAATCGTGTATGAAGAGGTTATCTTGGCGCCTGGAAATTATATACTGTTTGCATTCACATGTCGGAAAAATTATTGATATCAAATAAAAGCAAAATGATTAGTCAGAAAAGAAAATATGATAGTATAACGTTTACAATAACATGAGCATGATTAATGAATGAATCGAGTTATTATTGATTGAACCTCATCAGTAAACAGTTTCAACTCTAAAGGCTAGTACTCAGTTAATCGTCAAGCTAAGTTTTGACATGTCTCCAATATCTGGTCATTCTTTCGAGCGAAAATTTTGGCAATGGACAAAAGCAGACACTGCTTATTTCTTCAGGGATAAAATGTCAAGAATTTTAATTTTTCGATCGATTTTCTTATTGCAAAGTCATTTGCACAATTTAATTTTCAAATTTTCATACAAAATTTCACGTGAAATCTGTTTCGGCCAAAATTTAGCTTGAAAATAAGTAAGAGTTGTACTCATTTCTTAGCGTGAAAAAATGCTTAGAAGTTGCTTTCGCTTTGAAAATGCAGATGGCATTGACAAATGTCTTCAATCATTTCACGCCAATTTAGTATGTGCAGTTCATTCTTTCGAGCTAAAAAGTGACATTTGGTGTTTGAATTTGAAAATTGAATTGGGCAAATGCCTTTCCAATAAGAATATCGATCGATAATTGAAATGCTTGACATTTTATCTGTCAGGAATGAGCAGTGTCTCTGCTTTTCTCAATTGCCAAAATTTTCGCTCGAGAATGACCAGATAATGGAGACATGTCAAAATTTAGCTTCACCATTAACTCAATACCAGCCTTAATGTTGTTATGAAAGTTGCATTTTTCACCGCTTAGGATGGCTTTATAATCACTATTGTTCTCCCAAAAACCGACAACTGATACTTTTGGTTGTCAATTTTTCGCGTTTTCGTACTTTTCATGAATTACCGCTCCAACATCACACACGATTACCAATACTTTTTTCTTAAACCGAACACTGAACTTAGCCATCGCCAGCTCATTTGACGTCAATCAAACACGATCGAGTTATAAAACAGGCATATCATCTCGTACGTGCGTACCAAACATGTGCACAAGCATGTATTTTACAACAGTTGCCGATCATATAATGCGAAAGCTTCCAAGTTCACACGTCATGTTCAAAGTTTAGAATGTTATCATAATTATAGATATCATAAGGACTTTTTTCATTCTCTGGCATAGGAAAACTATTTGTTTTGACGGAAATTGAGAAAGATTCTTATACGACCGATAATGCACAAAAATCAGTAGCTTATTTTAGGTCTGTTCCCGTACTTTCAGTCAGTGAATTTTCCTCAATTTTCCTAATTATATGGTGGGAGAAATTCATGAAAGTACGGGAACGCTCTCATTGCATTTCCTGAAAATTGACAACCAAAAGTGTCAATTTTCGGTTTTTGGAAGAACAATAGTGATTATAAAGTCATCCTAAGCGGTGATAAATTATCGCCACAAAAATATTCGACTTTCATAGCAAAATGACGCAAAAAATATATATGGTGATTGCCGCACATATTTGAAAATAATTACTCGTGCCACGCCGTTTGGCAATTTTCAGTATTTTTTAGGAGCTCAAACCCTACTGAAATTTACTAAAAGAGGAGACATTTTCAGTTTTCAGTAAAACGGAGTACAAAAACGGCTTCATTGCAATTAATTGCGTTTAGCTGTAGTACGCGAACAGACCTATTATGTTGAGTACACGTGCTGCAAATATAACCCAGTTATATCGGTTGGTAACAGAAAATTGAAGATGTATGAAAAGCGAGAGAAATACTGGCCTCACTGTTGAATAACACAAATTGCAGCTACTGATGAACATTCAGATCGATGTGAAATTTGTGGTTTTGATGATTTTCTTTTGTCAGATATTTATGGAGTTACATACAGAAATTATCACAAATTAAATAGATACGAAATTGCTTGGAATTTTTAGCTTGCAATTTGGTGTGAGCTATGTCAAATGAATTGTTATTTTTCTTTTCAAGCCATTAATGAAATTATTCATATGTCTAATCAATTTTATGATTTTGTGGGCAGTTAAATGAAATTGGAGAGCCAATCTAAATAATTATTCTATTAAAGGCGCAAACGAACATGAAACAAAACAGAAACAAATCAGATTTAGTTTATAATAGATTTTATATTTATCGACTCATCTTCTCTGAGAGATGAAAGAAAAGTCGAAAGCTGTTGGTTGGTCTGAAATAGAACATTAAAAATTGCTGGATGAACTTCATCTTGACTCTGTTACATAATATATGTTAACTTTCACGAAAATTTCAATAGATTGTCTACTATGTTTTTCGGTTTAAGGATATAAACTCTGTTTTGTAGAAGAGTCATTTTCATGAGTTGAGATTTAAATTCAGGTTTAGGTAATGCTCTTTCCTTTCCATTTTAAAGAGTAGTTATTGAAGAAATCAAATTTTTATAGTGCAAGTATTGATTTGTGGAAACATTTTATTTTCGGAAAAGACGTCTTTTAAAACATTTAAAACATCAAAAAAAAAACTGCCACCTATTCTGAGACATTTGACCAGATGTCGAAACATCCAACGATGCAGCTGTTTTGGGTGCTACGACACTGGAACATTAAGAGGAACCGTGAAGCAGACGAAATTACAAAAGCTGGCACGCTTTTGCTGGAGGTTCAGTTAAACTGACCATCAGACAAAAACATTTAAAACCTTTATGTGCGATCGCACTACAGTTTTAGAAAACTTTTTACTTCTGTCACACCAGAGAACTATTAGAATTAGGATGGGGGGACAATGGTTGCCTCTTACAACGACTTCTGTCGGAGCTGTAGATGGTTCCTTACTTACTGGGTCTTTACTAGAAGAAGGAAGTATAGTATAAGTATAAATAATCTGATAATTTTATGGAAAAGACATATAGCTTTACTAGTCTTGATGTTGAGATTATTTTGGTTGCACTATCTGCCAACGGATAACAGTTATGATTTACGGAAAATTGGCCCAAGCTGGATAGTACACGATCGAGTTGTTCGCATGGAAGAGAAGTGGAATGTTAGATACCACAGGGTGATCTGAAATAAAGACATCGAATAGAGGAGGTGCAAAGCGACTTTCTTGCAATACAATCAATGTGACTTCATTTCTTTACAAAAAGCCAGAAGTTTTCCAAAGTTTATACAAGATACTTTCCAAAGAAGTTTCCACAGAACTCCCGTTCAGCGAATTCCATCCGTCCAATCGAAAGCTGTATCTTATATTTCAGGGCATGCAAGTTTTCTAGCAAACGGTGAAAAAATCTCTCATTCAATTGCTAAACTAGAAGGTCAGCTTGTATAAAAGTTCCACTTCGGTTAGGAATCTCTCTTCAAAGTCTGATATCTTTGACCAACATTGTGCTTAGATTTATGAATCGTAGCTGGATTGTCGAAAAATATCGATCCTTAACGATATTTCAGAAAAAAAGTTCAACGGCGTCAGCGTGCAGTACAACCCAGGTCAATTGATATCGCCGAAGTGGAGTGGACTTGTCACAGTCAAAAGAGGTGTCAGTGTGAAAAGAGCTGTCAGTGTGAAATGAGCAGTAAGTGTGAATTTAGCTGCCAGTGCTACAGAAGCTGCCAGAGTTAAAAGCGCTGTCAGTGATAAAAGAGCTGTAAAAAAGGTGAAAAAAAGTGTTAGTGTGGAAAGGATTGTAAGCATGAAAAGGGCTGTCAGTGTCAATATAACATCATCTAAGAAGAAACCACCAAATGACTTATCCTCGGTGGTCCACTCCCAAAATCTTTGCTTCGTACGTTTTATTTACTTCTGAACTTGAATTGCTTTACAGGTGTGAATTTTTTGATAATTATATGTCCTCTTTTTTAGGGTCTCTAAGCATGTCTGACATCTAAAAAAAAATTTGGTGTTTCGATTAAACCATTTTTATTTTGAAAGCTAGATAAAATCGAAGCAGCTAATTTCATTCAGGAGCAACAAACTTTAATAAGTATCAACCTCTGTTTTTTCTTGGGTCTGTCTATATCAAGCTGCTCATATCGGATAAAAAATTATTGAGGGCGTTAAAAACGAACGCCAGACCCTTGCTGACTGAAGCTGGTTCGAATTTTGCGCCTTTACTCCACTCTTGGCAGTCAGCGGTGATGTGCCCAGCTTCAAAAACTAGTCAAAATATGTGTGATTTTGACTTTCTTCTTAGAATGTCCATTTTACAACATTTTTTGTCCATATGAATGCACGATATTCCTTAACTTCAACTACCTCTGATCTATACCCTGAAAGCAACTTCTTGGAATCAAAGTACACTATAGGCATTGCAATCAACCCTAATTTTAAGTTGTAAAAATATGCAAGATTTCGAACTTTAATGCAACCTGAGAAGATAAAGAGTACGGAAACATAAAAAATTTAAATCTCGACCTAAATCATTCAAATGACCAATAAATCAATTCATCCATTCCACAAACGGTTCTCAAATTACAATTCAAATTTCATTTCTCTCTTTTCATAATAAGTTCTATCTCTATCGTTGCATAGATATTTCACCATTATTTAATTGAATTCCGATTCTTATGTCACACAGCTGTTGCTGTCGACTATATTATTGGATTTGTCGCGATTATAATACATTGAATTGTGTCTAAATCACTCACACTAACCTGCCCTACTTATTCGAAAGCATAGCAAGAACACATTAAAAACAGAAGAATAAGTAAAAGCGGTCTTACGTCATGTTGTCCAACAATGGTGTTTCTTGTCGAATAAAAGTTTCTGTTACGAAGGATAACTACATTACAGTTTCGTCAATCGCACGGCATATTCAGATCGATTTACAAAGTTATATACGTCGCACATAGATATAGATGCATATTTTTTGGCCGGGTTATTATCATATTCAGGATGCCGAGAACGTATTCAGTTCAATTTTTCGGTGGCACCAACAATTTATTGGCGTAAATACTAAGCATATGCTAATGGTTATGCTAAAAATAAACATTATTCGCGTGTCAGAAACGCTATTTTTTGTTTCTTCGGGAATTCAAAAGAGTTTCAGTATTTTAGGGGTGAAAACAAATGAACTTGAAGGTTTTGATATGTGTTTGATTTCAGATGATGTGAGCAAGAAGAGATTATTTTATAAAGAGAACAGCAACTTAGTAGACCGCTAGTCATATGGTTCATTTTCTATTGTAAAGGTATTTCGTAACAGTAGTATTTTAATGCTGACTGTATGATACAAGAGCAATTTGCTCTTTTGTGACCACAGAATCTTGGAATATGCTACTACCGGTCTGACTATTTATATCTATGTACCTAAGTCATTTGGAAAAGATTTTTTTGTTAAAACATCACTAACTTGTTCTATTTCAAACATCTCTTTGCCTTCCTTGATATATTGCCTCGTGTGCCTCGATTAATTTACTGTTTTTTTCAGTTGCGGTAGAAGCATCTCGATGACTCCGACCTCAAATGCCCGATAATGGTGCACTTATAGCATTCAGGTGTATATTTCAGTGAAAATCTTAGCAATTATCTTCTATCGATCTGATATACCATTCGGTATGGATAGCACGTGTTCTCAATTGATAGAAAAACGCATATACATATGGTTATTTAATTTGTCGTTAGACGTCCCAGATTGTCTCACACACATCCATACATATTTCAATACAATAACTCTGAGCATGTGCCCGCATTTTCTAATCACGAACTCTAGTAACCTGTTATTAATAGAGTCCTACCCCAATTAATATTCTTGTAGATCTATCATGATCATTTATAAAAGTTTGGCACAAGAGTATCAAATCATCTGCATACAATACATACACAAGCTCGTGTGCGGGCACCTTACTTACAAACATGCAGGTTCGAAATTTTCTTTCAAGTCGTCAAGGCAGCGTGATCGGACCAGGATCGCATATGTGCGTTATCATTATCATCATATTCAAGCAACATACGTATGCCCACAGCACATACTATTTCACTTTCAGAATTCTTAATCATGCATCATTATGTACTTACATTGATATCTACATAAGAACATTTGATCGTCCTCGATACGCATGTGCAGACGACTTCGTAAATTTACTTTGTTGCATATACCTCGTACATTCGTACGCGAGTATTATGCATCTTTCTCATATATCGCAAATATCACGATCGCGAAAAATGCGATGGTTGCAAACGAACTGTACGTACTCATATGAATGTACATGACATGCGGTACGCAAGTATTTGCAAAAGTAGGTGTGTTGGTTGTGATCGCATTCAAAAGAGTTTTTGGCGTATGTATTCGCGAAGAGGTCTTCGGCCTCTATTTCATGCACAAACTTGTCACTACATGTTTTACTTCTCGGTATCGTTACCCGGCAAGATTTATTTTGCAGCCAGAGCTAAAGTCATTCTTTTCGACAATAAACTACATACATACATATGCATACACAAAGCTCCATATAACTTATCAATGGTATGAAAATATGCAGATCTAATTTTTTATCAAATTTTTCAATTTCATATGCTGTACAGTTCTAGCAATTCAATACTTCCTGTCACAAGCCATCCTGAGCGACGCAAATCTCCTTCAAACAGAACAGGGATTATTTTCAAAGGGGTCTCATCACGTGATGGATATTCCAAGAAAACTATTGAGCAAGAATGAAAGTCGTAGCTTGATCTCCATGTTTTTTTTCTGGGGTAGTCTAAAACACACACCCTAGGAAATGTTTTCAAGGGCATCAGCTGCTCGAACTACTCGAACAAATAAATTTGCAGATAAAAGCAGTTGAAGTGATTCTAGCCACGCGATTCTTGTTTGATTGTTAATGACGCTACAATTATCGAATTACACATTGCTTGAAAATAAAATACACTCTAGCGCATCAGAACCGCTAGAAAACAGATTTTCGAAGAAATTGTCTTTGAGTGACAATAAAATGTGAAAAGACGTAATACACTTTTTTGTAGTATCATATCGACCATTTCTTACCCAAAGCAACAAAGACCACTTCTCGACAGCATCTCCTATAACATAAATGATGAAAATGTTCAGTGTTGGCAGCACTTTTCCAACGAAGCAGCAATACGTCTACCATACCAAGCTCATGCTAAAATCAACCTTTCGTTTGAATTTCGTTTTCATCCGAGGATTCAACCGAAAGTTTCAGCGATTAAACATTGTTTGAGGCTGCCATCCGAAAATTTTCAAAACGGGAAATTTAAACATTGTTTCCTCGTTTTAATTGGAAACGCTTTGCTTATGAATGCATAATGGAGGCATCTGTTGGAACAATATTTACGAAAACGTCTGGTAATGGAAACCCTGTGGTCGCAACATAGCCAAAAATATACCAAATCTGCTTCACGTTAAGTTAAACCCACTCTGTAAATTTCATTTAGATTGGAACGTAAAGGGGCCCACACACGCTCAGTTTACCTGCGTGGTTTGTCACTTGTGACGTCCGGTCTGAGTGATTAACGTAGGAAATTGCGCAGTTCTCGCAGGTTTTTACTCCGGCCGTTAGTCTGTGCAAAAGTTTTTACTTTTCTCCGATAATCAGTTTCCTCAACTAATCGCACAGTTCGGTCAGTTCTAATCAAGTGTCGAACCCGGTCGTATGCCACCCGTCCGCCGAAATTAGCAAGAAAAAAGTTGCCCTTCTGTCCTTCATTGAGGGCTACCGAAATTTGCCGAATATAACAGCGACCTTCTACTAAAAAAAAACAGAGAACTGAGAGGAAAACGAGGCCAAAACTAAGAAAGTAGCTCACACCTTCAGTTCAGATAATTGTACAGTATGTTTTTTGCTCAGTTTTGTGCTCAGCAAACTGCACAGTTAAACTGAGCGTATATGGGCCACTACACGGGTGAATAGAATTTTAAGGCTACCACCCTCAACACTTTTCAAAATTTCGAAACCTCAATATTTTTTGTACATTGTCAACGCAGGATCATTCCCATTTAAAAATTCAATGACAAAATCGCTAGGTAAAGACATGTCTAAAAGTTACAAAAATGGCTATAGCTAGCAGCCTTTTCATGATTTTGTTACGAAATTCCTACGACATTTGGTCTACAATAAAGTCCATTTAATATATGAATTTCGTTTTGATTTCATGACTGGGTCGGAAGTTATAGGGAAAAAAGATTTATTTTGCTGAGAAAATTTGCAATTTTTAGGTGACCAAACAACCAAATTTCCACCACATTCGGAAAAATGAAAAGATATCTGCCGCCGCCAAAGGGTTAAAGATAAGAAATGGACCTATTCCTCAAATACACCCATGTCTTCCAAAAATTTCAGCTCGATCGGATTACTCACTTTAGAGATAATCTGACTAAATCTGTTTGCTCTGTCGAACTTGTCAACATAGTGCCCGCGTGTACATTTGCTCGTGGTATTCTTGAATATTTACGAATACATTCCAAATTTATCTGCCCAGACACAAATATGAGCTTATCGATAGCCTACAAGATAATCAGAGCGGATGTAATGGTAACTCGGCAGTTTTTCCTTAATTTGTACCAGCTAATTTTATGAGTGGATTTCCGGATTGAAGTTAGCAGAATGTTTTTTTTGTTGGGAATTTCAACATTGAAACACATCAATTGTGGCTTTAACAGTGCTGAAACTGCACGCGATCTAAAGATCTGAGTGGTGGGAAATCTGTAACACATGATGAATATTAAGTGTTCATGCGGTAATTAACATTTACAATCGCTTAATTCTCATGAACTATAAATGTTGAGATTACGAAGCCAGTTTCTCATATCAGTCTTGCAGAGCATGACGTGAGAATTCTCTTCGAATTGAATATCATAGTTTTGGGAAAAATAGACCAAATTTTTCAACACATTTGCAATCATCGTCGTTTTCGAAGGATGAAAGCGGCAACTTCAGGAAAGGAAACGGGACGTAATTTTCGTAATGGTGATTTTCCTGATGGAATATTAGATACGATGGCGTTAAGAGAAATCTATAAAATGAGTTTTCTTGCGGATTACGGTAAAATGTGCATGCGAATGTACGCATATATGTTGCAAGTTTGATTATAACAAGATACTTCTGCAATAGTATACATGATGTAGAATCATTAAACGATGATTGAGAAGCTTTAAATAAAGTCGATAGTAAAAGTTTTCATAGTAAACACATATTAACTTGTTGCAACATGATTAATGTTTTAAATAATATTTCTTTTTTAGTACGGTAATAGACAGTTTTTCAATGCTTATTACATTCGAACCAGTAAATTATGTTTCTTGTTTGACCACCGAAAAGTTATAATCTATGAGTGCTCTAAATCAAGCTTGACTGCCTCTTCATTGGCCAAACCCACAAGAAGCCGTCGACCTAATACGGCAATTCACCTACCCTGAACCTGACCTTGGCAAAATCAAATCTTTAAGCTTAAATGGATTTCGTATACTGTTTTGAAACAGTTTCAAAACCAAACATTCTTATCATTTCTTTGGCAGCTCAAATTATTTGCATGCTTGCGTATTCATACATACATATGTATGTGCCATTAACAAAAAATAGCACTAAACCGCCTAATCCGGACCAATCCATACCGTCTCAAGTTGCTCTTTACTTTGAAATTAAATGTGCTAAATGGTCTACTGAAATTGCTTCGTGTAGCTTTCTCTTGCCGCATACCGGCTAGAAACTTTTTGCGGTTGTTCGAATGTGAATTTCTAAAATTTATGTGAATTTTTTTTTTCGCGAACCTCGATTTGATTCGATTGCAAAAAAATTTACATCCACAAAAGAACATGAGCACGAGAAAGAGAGCACAAACTTTTTTTGAATTGTGTCTGTGGCAATTATATTTGCATGTTAGTGACGGTCAGCAGTTAGACGGATAGACAGGTGGAGTATAATCATAAGCATGCCGTATGGAAATGAGGTCAAACGGGGCAGTACACCTAGCAACAATTTTTCCGTTTTTGGGTGCGCGTCTTTTTGGTTTTTGTTGATTTGTTTGTTGTAATGTAACTGAAAAATTATCATTGAAATTATAAAATGAATAATGTTAGTGCTGCCAGATAAGATGTGAGGAAGAAATTTGAACATTTACAGTACTCATGTGGATATTTAGTGTAAGGTAACTGCACTAATCTCCGGACAGTGCTAGTGTCCGGAGACTTCGACTCAAATGTTCACTTTCTAGGAAATATGGTTCACATTCAGACATTTTTTCTTTTTTGATTAATTCTTATGTGCCTTTCGATTTGAGAAAACCACAAGGTTGAATAAATAAACAATCAGCAGCCAGCCTACAACGCGCTAACCATTTGAAGTCTGCATGTTTACTGTCAAAGTCCTGTCTCACGAAATTTTTTGCTAGTGATAGGCGAAATTTCTAAACGTAAGTTATTCCCCTTCTGTAGTTTCACGTGAAATGCCCCATATAATAGGCAACTCTAGAGAAGGAGAACGGTGCGCCAAAGACTGTGTGAGGCTGGACGATGATGAAGAAGACCTGGAAAAAAGCTTCCCCTCACACAGAAAATGAATCGTGCTCGTATCAATTGGGCTAAGAATCATATAAATTGAACAGTTAAAAACTGGCAAAAATTTTCTGCACCAGGTTCAGCCCCTGCAGGTCCAACGGAATATAGTTTGTTCGGCGTACTTTCAAGAAGATAGCTGCAGGTCAAATGGTGTGGTTATGCTGTTCATGTCATGGACTGGAACGTATACACATTATTAATGTAAAAGGAGGAGCATATAAAAAATGAAGATGAAAAAAAACTAATATTTGAAGGAGAGCAAGATACCTTCACTAAAGGAACATCTAGCCTAAGAGCCACACATCATATTTAAAGGTGACTCAACTCCAGCAGCATCATATTTCAAAGTGACTCAGCATGAAGCAAAACTGGTGTAAATATTTTTATTCAGTTTAATTTAAGCAATTTAAGCTAGGTTTTCTTTTCAATTTCGCTGGTAAATCCAATAATGGAGGAGTTTTAATTATTGTATGGAATGGAAACAGTCTGCAGTGACTTTTACTTTTCGTCTCTCGTTGTAAGTCTTGGTTGGAGTAAAATAGCATCAACGAATTCGGTTTATCAAGTTTGTTTTTAATATGAATTAGACAAGCATAACATAATTATATCCACAGTCTTTATCATTTCTTTACGGAACAATATTATTTTTTGATAAAACTTTTCAACCAATTTGAAAAAATCGAATTGTTTTATTTATTGTGACGGGGGTTAGAGATACTTTGACTTGGATTAATAAATTTGTTTGCCAAAATAAAGTTTCCAACAGTATTTACATGTAAGCGATTCCTTCCTTTGAACTTCTATATAATAAAAACTCTTAAACATAGCGCGCTCAAAAATTTTATAATTTTCTAATTTATGCTTCGAAGAATTGTTTTACATGACTGATCTTTCAGATCAAGCTATAATTTGCACTAAGTTGTTCGTTCTGTCCAAACAATATTGGACTAACAAATTGTTGCCGTCAAATTCAAGGCAGACACAAAGAACATCACAGGGTAAAATAGAAAAGTTCTGATTCGGTTGAAAAAAAAATGGAGTAGAATACGAAGAAACTGTAGTAGTGAAGTAGCTATCATTTTCAATTAAAAAATTAAGTAAATCTACTTCAAATAAAGTAAAGTGTGAACGCTGCTCTAGTTATCTGTATTTATCCACTTTCCAATCACTCTAGTATTTATATGTCTTATTCGCAATGGGATTTTAACTTTTCGACAATAATATCAAAAACAGTATTCCGTCAACTTGATTGTCCTTCTTATCGATATGCTTTCTTTAGTATAACAACGTACGCAATTCAGACATTTAAATATTAGATCTCATTCCATTTGTTTCCTTAAGCTTTGCTTTGTCACCTTACGTCCGCTGCAAATCTTAATACTTTGCAACCAATCTTCTCCAAGGAATAAAAGCTGCCCCACAGTGATTTCTCTGGTATAACAAGAAGCAGATTTACCTGGTATAACTTCGAAAAGAAATAGCATTAATTGGTTGTCATTCTTTCGCGATTTTGATACCTACAGTGTTGCCAATATTAGGTGCGTTGGTAAAACTCGACTTGAAGCACCACATAACTGTTATATGAGTTTGACCGATAGATTTCGGGCTTGTATGTTTGTGTTTTTGTGGTTGTGTGCTTGCTTTTGGGGGTGTTTTTGTTTTTCTTAATCGTGTTGTCTTCTCGAGTATTTTTTCGTATAATTTTGTGTTTTTTTTTCAATTTTCTACTCCTGCTACCATCTATTCCTCTCCGACATTGTTCTTCGCTTCGCACTTTCTTATCGTACTAATATATGGAAAAAACGACACCTGGTTTAACCGAAAAATTCATTTTGTATCGAGGGTAAGTCCACTTTGCCTTTCATGAGCGCTGTTGCATTAGCTTTGGATCCAGAAGGACAAATTGATGTCATATTTACTGACTTTTCCAAAATAAATGACTCCGTTGATCACAAGCTACTGCTGTTAAACTGGCAGGCCATGGATTTCCTTTCTTCTTTTTTGTTATGTACATAAACTTATATCATGAGATTTGAGTAGCCTAGTAGGTAGAGCACTGGCTTCTTGTGTGTGGGGTCCCTGGTCATAGGCGTGCCGTGGCCTAAAATCTGGCAGGTGCCACGGGCCGAAAGGCTCAGAACATACCATGATTTCATTCATAAGGTATACATGCTTTTCATACTTATTATTTAATTTTCTAATGTATTATAATTTTCTAATATAATATATATATATATATATATATATATATATATATATATATATATATATATATATATATATATATATATATTAATTTAGAAGTGCCTACTTTTTCATAATAGTAGCATAGACAAAAAACACAAATCATATAACAAAAACAAAATTATAACATATAAAATCTATAAGATGAAAGTTGGAAAAGAAGCCAAAAACCCAATAAAAAAACGGAGAAAGCAATAAAAGATATGTGGAATCTTGCCACGCCAAAAACGTAATATACTATACTGTAGACATTAATGGGAACTGCAGCTAATTTCTAACAAACAATGACAAATAATTTCTAATAACTAATTCGTATGGGTAAATATTTTTGCCCATGAACCTATCAAAATTTTAAAATTGAAAATTGTAGTTTTTTTATGTTTATGAGAGGGAAAATGTTCTTCTTTAATTAATAAATATTTCATTGATGTTAAACTGGATTTATTTGCTCATCTACAAACCATGCATTTATATACATTTGTATAGCTGTGGTAAATATTCAACATTTTAAATTACTAAATAAAATCCACATATTGAGTTATCTAACAAAAAAGTAAAATGTGACATTTTATTCACATGTAAAAACTAAACTACTCTAAACGAAGCCGCCTGTCCTTTGTACAAAAGCGGTTCAAAACTTTTTCCTTTGATATTGACTTGAGAAGATTGGATTCAATGTTCATTATTGACAGATTCGAAAATCTCTCTTGAGTCGAAGTTGATCTCAGCCAATTTTTTATTCTCCGCATTGTAGAGAAGCTTCTCTCACATGATGCCGAGGTAACTGGCAGAATCAATGCTATCTGTGAAGCAAAAATTAAACAAAGCCCCACCCAATTTACAGATACTGTATCTTATTAAAAATGCAGGCTGCTTACCTGAAGAAGTTTGAATATATTTGGCTGTATTTCCTTTTTTACAACAGTCAGCAATGATTCACCAAACTTCATCATATTCTTCGTGACCAACATTTCAGCCTCCAGAACGCGACTATCAATTTGAAGAGTTCCACAATAAAGAGAGGTAAATGGTTTTGATTCGTTGAAATTAAGTTCGAAGAAAGCTTTTATGCCCATCACAATATCAGCGGACTGGAACCTGTCCTGTAGATGGCTCACAACATTGTCAATCACTCTATAGTACACTTGCGCTTGCCACTGTTCATAATCCGACATGTGTGTCTCTGTAGCGCTATCTACGGGTCCGAGATTAGATGAAACAGCAAAACCTTTAAAACTGGTGCTCTCTGCTGCTTTTCGTTTTCGTGATCCTCTGGGAAAAGTAAGATCCAGACAATGCTTCTCTGCGAAGGAATTAATTTTTTCCCAAACTACAGAAAAGTTTTTTCGCTCATTTAATAGTGTTTTGACTGTTCCATTGACAAGTTCCATCCCATCCCAAAGAGTTGCATTTTTCGTTTGGAAAAATTTACTTATAAAATAGGTAATTGGTCTTGAGCAGATGCAGGACTGACAAAAGTTTAATGAATATTAGGAACCATGTGGCGATTGTGTCACCATGAAAAAACGGTCGGTGAAATTGAAGATGCCTTATAACTTCCGATGCAGTAATTCAATTATAATGAAATTCACACATTAGATGAACCATAGTGTAAAACAAGGAGGTCAGAGATTTGGGTGCAATATTAGGTCCGGGCTGCGAGTAACAACGATTTTATTAGTTTTTGTTCTGAAAACTGCTACTATTAAATTTTCAAATAATAATGATTTCGTAGTGAAAATAGGACGAAAATATTTCAGCTTTAACATTTTTAACATATTCGCGGAAGGTTACCCCAAAAAGCTTCTTTCTCTTATAACTTCCAAAGTTGTCAACGGATCAAAACGAAAGTTACAGGATAAGTTATTTTAACGGGATGCAAATTGGATATAATCTTGGTTGTGGAGGTGTCTGAAGGTTTGCAGCAGTAATATTGCACGTTCCGAGCTATTCAGTATGGACGTTTTGACTGAAACCTAATAAGTCCGCTTTATCATGCGCAATAGTCAAAGGAGCATGCTCTCAAATATGCGATGAGAATGCGTTTGTTTGATTTAATGTTAGGTATGAATGTGCTACTTGCATATGATCCCACCAAAAAAGAGTAAGCACAGCATTGCTCCCAACAAACAACATTCTCTTGAATGGATACCATAAAAGTTGCGGGGATGCCATTTTTATTTATCCAAATGAAAAGTGTATTCAACGTTAGTTTCCTTAGTGCCTGCCATTTCAATTCTCAGATTATATTTTATGAAAAACATAATTGCATAAAACGCCAGTGTGTAAAAGTGTTCTTATCTAAACACAGGGATAGTGCCTAGTAGGAATGAGCACATTATCTTAACAAAATAGGGATGATTGGCGAGGCGTTTTCTGTCGTTTTTCTTAACGTACAACTTGTCTAAATTAAATATTACCATAATGTCGTAATCAATACCACAAATAACGCACTTTTTATGTTATAATTAATGTGGATGCTTTGGTATAGAAATTAGAACAGAGAGCTTCACGGATATGAAACAAACGTATACATATACGAAATTTAATGAAGCAATTTTATTACAAAGATAAAATCTACCTCGTATATTCCCTTTGACTCCTGTTCTACCTAAGTTCTACGAACTTTTGGTTGTAGCTTGACAAATTCGCGTACACATGGCCTACTATCCTATCCCTATCTTTCTGTAAGAGGAGTCGAAGACTGTCAAATATGCCCATAGTTTTGCTTCACTACTACTAAAACGGCCCACAGACACGGAGATCTGGTTGCCGACTTGGTTGGAGACTTGCGATATTTGCGAACAAACTAGATCTGAGACTAGCCCACAGACTATGAATTTGGTCGCAGATCTTGCATATCTGCAACCAAGTCGACGACCAGATCTCTGTGTCTGTGGGCCGTTTAACGCTCAGCCACAGGCAAATTGTTTTAATTCTCACTGCTGTTTTCTTTCCTTATGTCTCTCTCTTCTGAGGTATAAACTTACACTCCTGCACAACACAAATCTTGCTGTAACCATAATAATCAAAGAAAACTCAAGTGTCTACAGTAGGAAACAATTATTTTTCTGGGAGGGGCCAGCCTGGGGTCTGGGGGGGGCCCGGCCCCCCCTGGCCCCCCCTACGGCGCGCCTATGTCCCTGGTTCGAATCCAGGTTCGGACACCTAGCTCTGAATAGGTATGAGCCTTGGAACTAATCACTGCGCACAGGTATTCACTTTGTTTGTCAATTAGTGATAAAGATCTTTACCAGCTTCAACCCCTAGACCCGTACGAGGGTTGTCGTGGAATTACTTTACTTTACATGAACTTATATGTCTAGTAACAATCAATTCATATCCTCAACCCCCTTTCGACCCATGTCTGGAGTTCTGCTGGGATTTATTCTTGATTCCTTACTGTTTTTGCTTTTTGTAAATTACCTTCCCTCGTCGATAAATTCATCTTACTTTTTGCATACAGATGATTCAAGGTGTCAAGAGTGATTCATTCTCATAGAGACTGCAAACAACTTCAAAATGACCTCTGCACATTGATCAGCTGGGGTATATAAAACTCACTTACTCTAAATATCTGAAAATGTCATAAAAGGTCCTTCACTCTTAAGGAAATCTCCTCAGAATTTTCTTATTTTTATTCTCCTTTCTTGATGTGATCGATTGCTTTAATCATATCGGCTTCGTCTCCTGTTAATTCCTAATTGAACTCCTTTACATTTTATTCTTGTGAAGTTGAATTAATTTATAGTTTTTCACTTTTTTCAATTTGTATTCTATTGTGCTGCTAATTATCTTTTTCATTTACTTCTTTATATGTTTATATTCTATACAATAACTGGACAATTCATATTATATTTTATTTATAGAAATAAGTAAACAATTCAACAGGGATATTAATATCAACAACAGTCCTATGCTTTTCACAGCAAGATTGTCAGCACTCCATCTACGTCAGTAAATTATTACTCGCTTAGAGGATTATTTCTTTGAATTATTGTACATCTGCTCATGAAAGGAGATTTAAATGTTGCTGTCCATATTCAAATTTTTCTAATTGCTCATTAGATATATTATTATATATTATTCTATGTTAGTTCATTGTAAGTAGCATTTTGCACGCCACTGGCGTCGCTTTTTGAAACAAATCAATTCTTCAGTTCAATTAAATGGATTGTTTTTAGTTCTAGTTTCTAGTACTTTTAAGAACCTATATTTAAAGAATTGTTATTTTATTATATTTGGTGTGCCTTATTCTATCCATTGATTACTCCACTTTGAAAAATGATGAATTACAGATGTGCCTAGAAAGGAGTACATTATGACAGAGCACCTACCAAATGACAAAGTGGGCCGAAAATGGAATCAGATCTCACTCGTAAAGATTTTTCAGATTAAATAAAAAAAATTATTTTTCCAAGACAGAAAAACTTGAGTCGTGGAAAATTCTATTCCATTCTATTCCAATATGTCATTAAAAATACCATAACCCATTCACATGAAGGATCCTATATGCCGGATCCTAGTCTGGTAACCCTGAATTTTGAGCTTCGGCATCACCAGCACACAATGGTGGTTCCCAAACTTAGCTGGACAGGTACTGATATCACCGTATCACTTTAAGCTGAATGCTTCCGTTTTTCATTGGCCGTAATTACTGGCTAGCATTCCCATGTTTCACCAGCTCTTTCCTCTCTACGTCTCACCACTGGTATTCTTCCGAAATCAGCAAGGTAACATGCTGTGCCCGTTCCACGTATCAGCTGATCTATACTCTTATCTACCACACCACCAAATTATAATGTAGGTAAAACGATACCAAACAAGTATACGGTCAATGTCGTCATTCAGCGAATAGATGTTACATAAGATGTAAAAAATTGGGAATTGTTTTTTGTGTCACAACAGGTGGCATTCATTGCGATGCCCCAGCGATTTTGATTTTTGTAATTCTTGGAATTCTAAACTGATGTTTATAGATGCAGTTGCCATCGGCAACTAGGAGCGAAATATGTAATTAAATTAGTTGATAATTGTGCCTCATTGTGATTGGCAGATCATTTTTTCCACCTTGATAGCTTTTTGATCTTCGGAGTGTATGACTTCTTGCGAATATTCAAAAAGAAATCGGAGGTAATTTGTGTCATTATTGAGTGATTGGTGTTCAATGTGATTGTTGGTATAGGCAATCAAAAGTAAGTCATTTTATTAACGCTCTATTTGTTTGGAAAATTGCAATTGTTAAAATGTTGATTCGCTAATTTCGCGGGAGAGTTAACTTTCAACAAGTTGGCATGCACGTAATTTCGCACTGAGGAGTTGAGTTCTCTTGAGTTCCATGTAGCTTTATTGAAATTTCAATTATTTGTTAAATAATAAAAACTAATTTTCGGAGGAGGAGTTTTACCCTATTAAATAATGAATTGTTTTTTCGCCAAAAAATTGACTTTTCTAATCAGTGTTTGAGTTTTCAAAATTTAATTCAAGATGTTGCTTTTAGGGTTTAAATGAGTAATTTGCTCAAAAACTTTGCTAAGATAGAATTTGGTCTTCTCGTTTGCCTAGTAATTGAGATTTCGAGTAATTTTTGGCAGTTGTGCTAGGATGAAAGTAAATAATATTTTTCAAATTATATGATTCAAATTATAATTGCTCTACGTGCTTCCAAAGAGAAAAATTGAAGTATGGAATGAAGAGAAGAGTAGGGACAATAAGAGATGAATAGGGATGCTGAAGTTAAAATAACAATGAGGAGTGAGTGGACTTGAATGTTAAACTGGTTCTATAGAGTTAGATAAATATTGAAAGAGAGAGCAAGATTCTTCACACGTATTTTAGAATACTTCACACTTAAGTCAAATATTAATGAATGCAGGTGGTAAAAATTATGAAGAACGTTAAACAAAGCCAGCAACCTTAGAAGCCCTGAAGGCCTGAACCCCGTGAACATAGGATAAGATAAGAACAGGGAGCATGAAACGTTGAAAATGGACAATAAACGTTCAATCTTCTGAAAAACAATGGTAACTGTTATGATTGATTACGGTGGAATTTTTTCGAAAGTCAGCTTTTCAGAAATTGTAATGAGGGAAAGGACTTTTATTTATTGATTGGAAATCAAGGACAACACGCAGCGCCGGATTTACCATAGGGCTAGCAGGGGCTGCAGCCCCGGGCCCCTGGGATCCTGGGGGCCCCTTACTCTCGAAAAATAAGAATCAAAATTACGAATAATATAACAAAAAACATTATATCAAACGTAGAAAAATTGTTTTTTTCAATTTGTTGACTCAATTTTTTAGGTATTCATACTGCGGATTTGATTTTTGTTATTTGAAAAGAATTTAGTTACAGTATCTGTCAGAGAGAAAAATTATTTTACAAAAAGTCAATATATTTTTGTAAAAAATAGAAAAATATTGTTTAGTTCTAGCTACACATATCCGCTGAGAAAATGCATTTGGAAATCATTCGCTTGAGAATTCATAATCCATAATATTACATCACATAACATCACATATAAGTTAAAACGAAAGCATTTCTCTCAAAAACTGATTGAAAAGAAATAATACTATATTATGGTTTCAAAAATGACGATGCGATTCGGGGAACGCATACTCAAGTTTTTTCGCGAACTTCGCTACCGCATCGCCGCCAGTTTCACGGAAAAACAAAACAACACTTTTCGGCACTCGTCTGCTGCACACGGTGTTTGATATCAGTCGGAAGCAAGCTCTATAGGTGGAGCTCTAGTCCGAACTACTTTTTTCTTGTCAGTTGTCTGTGCTCATTGAATTTCTTACTGGAAGTGCCCCAACGCCGTATTTTCTTTTCCATGTGATATTTTAATTTTTGAAATGCCATGTTGCCTCTTCAACCCCATCGCAAATATCCTTGTGGAAATGACAAAAAGAAAGAAAAAAAAGCGAGAGAAGAAGCAATTAAGAAACTGCCTAGTGTAACCAAATATTTTACACTTACACGTCCTTCAATTGAAGAAAATCAATCAGGTAAGAATATAACCAACTGTGAATATTTTGTTTGAAGTTATATAGTGTATCAAAGCGATAAAAAAAATCATATACAGCGCATAGTGCATTCGTGATCGCGTACATGTACTGTTTTAGTGTGTAATATGACATATCAATCGAGAAGTTTACTTGAATTTCATAAACGTCTTTTTAAGTGGCACAAGATGAGATATCTGCTCCATCTGAAACATCAACTGATTTCTTGCGTGACAAAAACAGTACATCTACACTTGACGACTCCGTTTCTATCATTGACAAAGTTTACTCGAACGATGAGAGTGATAAGACTGATGAAGGTAAATTTAAACTATTTTATTATCAATCGATTACGTATTTTTAATTTTGTTTTTAATTGTTAATAATAATTTTTAAATTTTAATAATGACTTTTTAATGATTTGAAAATTGATATTTTCAGACTCATTTTTAATTCAGCTATTATTTTTTTTAGATGTAGAGACTGTGGAGAGAGATCCTGCCTTGTGGCCTTTGAGATTGTGCGAGAATAGCCATGAGCGTAATAAATATTTGCGAAATGATTGTTTATACTTTCAAAACAAGAATTCTAGTTTCAAGACATCGAAGCGAGAGTACAACAATCAAAATAGGTATTTTTCACCAAATTTATTTCAGAAAATACTTCAGAATGGTGAAAAGTGTGAACGAAAGTGGCTTATGTTTTCTGAATCAGCTGGATCTGTTTTTTGCTATGCATGCAAATTATTTTCCACAAATTATGACAATCCTTTTGTTAAGGATGGATTTTCCAACTGGAAAAAAGGCAATGAATATATTTGTTGTCACGAAAATAGTAAGGAACACTACAACTGTATGTCACAATATTTGAATTTTTCATCAAAAAGTAATCGTATAGATAAAAGTATGGTACAAACATTTGCAAATGAAGTGCAATATTGGCATAAAGTGCTTACAAGACTTCTATCAGTCATACGACTTCTCGCTGAAAGAGGCCTTCCATTTCGTGGAACGACGGAAACAATCGGTTCACCAAACAATGGTAATTTTTTGGGTATGATAGAACTGCTTGCTGAATACGATCCGTTCTTACAACAGCATATTAAATTATATGCAAATAAAGGTAGTGGAAATGTTTCGTATTTATCAATGACTACATACGAAGAATTTATAGAGCTTATGGCTGAAAAAGTGTTGCAGCACATTATAAATGAAATAAAAAATGCAAAGTATTGGGGACTTGTGCTGGACTCAACTCCTGACATTTCACATGTCGACCAATTATCGGTTGTAATTCGGTATTATGCAAATAATCAAGTTTATGAACGCTTCATTGATTTTATACCAATAAAAAGTCACAAGGGTAAGTCCATGTCGGAAGATGTTTTGTCATTGCTTGAAACACTTTCTATTGAATTAGAGAATTGCCGAGCACAGACATACGACAATGCTCGCAATATGTCCGGCGAATACAACGGACTCCAAGCTTGTATATGCGGAAAAAACCAACTGGCATTTTATGTTCCATGCACTGGTCATTCATTAAATTTAGTCGGAGAATGTTGCGTACAGGTGTGTTCTATTGCCGTCAACTTTTTTGGTGTTTTGCAACAGTTATACGTATTTTTTTCCGCGTCAACTGGTCGATGGGACATCTTAGTGGGTGAAAAATCGATTTTGAAAAACTTATCGAAAACAAGATGGTCACGACGATCAGATGCTTCTAGAGCTTTGAAAGATAATTTCGAAGGTATCTACAAGGCATTGGAGAAGATAGCTAATGACGTATACCAGAAACCTGTAATGCGTAACGAAGCTTCAGCTTTAATGACACATATAATCAAGCTTGAAAATGCGTTTATGACTGTTTTTTGGGACTTCGTATTGAATCGTTTTGATGCTACAAGTCAATACTTGCAGAAAGTAGAAGTAGATTTGATTTCTGCCAGTAAGATGCTCTTATCTTTAGTCGATTTCGTCCAGAATTTGCGAGATAAATTTTCTGATTTTGAAGGTAAAGCTAAGGAACTTAGTCCCTTGGTTAGTAAAGAATATTCTGATACCAACAAGCGCAAAATAACTAAGAGACTAGCAGACGGAGGAGTGCAAGCTTGTACTTTGTCTGGCTCAGATAACTTTCGCATCAATACTTACTATGTGATAATAGACAATCTAGTCGTTGAATTGCAAAAACGATGCAAAGCTTACACTCACATCACTGAATTGTTTGGTTTTCTTCTGCACTTGCTGGTCATGGATGAAGACGATTTACAAATCAAAGCAAATAAACTTGTAGAAGTTTACTCAAATGATTTAGACAACAGTTTTTTTCTCGAGTTGAAGCAATTCATTCCTCTTTTGAAATTGCAAGAGAGAGGTTTCTTTTCGAACCGTTCAAAAGAATCTGATAAAGCAATTGACGAACTACTGAACCCTGTGAAAGTATTGAATTGGATAGTCGCTAATGACATGATCTCAGTATTCCCTAATACGTATATTGCCTACAGAATTCTAGTCACTATTCCAATAGCTAATTGCGAGACAGAAAGGTCATTTTCTACGTTAAAAAGAATAAAAAATATGTTTAGATCGACAATGCTGAACGAAAGACTGTCCTCTTTAGCAAGATTGAATATTGAAAAAGAGCTGCTGAGATCGCTTGATTTTGATGATGTAATAGCGGAATATGCAGCAAAGAAGGCGAGAAAGAAATGTTTTTAATTATAATGTATATTGTAATTACCTGTAAAAATAAAAATGTTTACTTGTCAAAATAAAAATGTTTAACATTGAATAATTCGGATTTTATTCTCTTTTCGCAAAAGTTGGGATTTTCGTTGCCCTTAAGAGGGCCCCTTCGTTGTTTAGCCCCGGGCCCCTATAAAGCTTAATCCGGCGCTGACAACACGGAGTGGAAAGTGATGAAGATCAGATTGGCTATATGGAAAAATCGGAAGAGAAAAAGAGAGGGAATTCAAAGCAATGCTGGGAAGAAAATAAAGGCAAAAGTTTTGTTGTTCTCATAGCAAAGGCAGTTTATTTGCCAACAAGAGCCAACGAACAGGAAGGAAGAAGTCAGAACAGAGAATAGGTTGTAAGAGAACAAACAATGGTTGTTGGAATCTAATTCCACAGAGGACATGTTAGAGTCACCAAAAATAATGAAAGGAACTGTTAAAGACCAATGTGTTAATTGTGGCGCCCAGTATCTGCTTATCTACGAAGGATGTCTATGAAATCCAAAGAAACCCTAACAAGCTCGATCATGTCACGAGAAAAAGCGTGTATTTAACATTAGTACATTAACTGCCATCACATTCAAATGTGAAAGCACACATAGTCAAGGCGTACATAGATTTGTTAACGCTTTTTGGCCGTTTCTACCTACAGATCCCTTAGTTAACTGAACTTTGTCCTGATCTCTGAAAACTTTTCGACAAGTAAAATACTAAATTCTTATCATCGTCATTGGAAAAACATACGAAAAATAAGATGATTCGCACCCAAAAAGGACCAGATGGCTGTTTTTCACGAGAAACAAAATACCGAAATGATTTAACTAGACAGCAGTACCCCGAAACATCTGAAAAACCATCTTAGTCAAACGATTCTTAGACAACTAACGGAATAATGTGCAGTGGCAAACTAAATTGTTCGGTGAGTTGGTAGTTGGACTGAGAATCTCCTATGAAGATGAACGGAGTCAAACTGCTGGAAGTATCAGCTCTAGACAGAACAATGTCCTGCGTACACATCACAATTGACACGCATGGGCTTGACGAAGCTAGTACTCAATGATATTTAAATATGCAACGTACTCTAATTTTTGAACAAGAGAATCGCAAGTGCCATTTGCAGCATTTGGGTTTAAACAAATATGATAGATAGGCTCAAATTACGCGTGATACTGTTTCGGTGTAATAGAATGTCCGAATATTCGGATTGAAATTAAGATACTTAAAATAAAGACAATTTTAGAATATTTCCGTTCATTTGATGTGAACCCTAAGATAATTTTATACAATTTTTTGATAGTAGCAAATCGCTTTGGGGCATAAATAAAGAAAACAGGAAATTGTTGTATATATTGTAAACAAAACTGAGAATTTATCGCTTAATATGGTGTATTGCACCGGAAAGTAATATCATTTTTAATTATTTTTCTCTGTTCAAACTAAATAATATGAAACGCAAACGATTATGGGCGTAAGCATGTATGTGCAAAATGTTATATCATATATCTTTTAAGTTAATGTTGCTCTGTACGATTTGTAACTCATTTCTACCGGCACTTTTATTTATTATTTTTGTTTATTGCACGAAATCTTAGCTTTCGTTCATATCTGCATCGCGTTCTATCGTCACTTATCATGAGCACATCGTCTCATAATCGGAATTTTAATTATGTATGCATATGTATGTTCACGTTTCATTACAAACCCGCGACAATTTGCTTCGACATGCAGAGACATGTAAGTTTGTTCGTACATGCACTTGCCTCACCCTTTACTTCTACATCAATCTATATGTTCAATAAACAACTTACCGAATTTCAGAAAGATTCGTTTCAAGTCCAGCGTGATTACATCCTTTAGACAGCATAGCTTTTTCACACTGTTAATGTCCAAATTAGAAAATTTATGAAATTGCAACATGCAAAACTTGTCTGACTTGTAGGAATCACGTGTCTGTCTATTCAATCTCGTTCATTCGATGCTCACAACAACAAAACAACTTACAAAGTCTCAATTCGAGCCATCTTAGTAACTGTAAACTTATTCTTTTCAATGCACATATTCACTAATGCACTTCAATGAATCACACAAATGAGTTTTTTCAGCACAACCGGAGATGAAGAAAACGTTGATTGCTGTATCCGATCATGTTGATTGTAGATTGAGCACATAAATTGCGTGAGCACACTTCGACTGTTTGTGTGACAAATATAAACGCCTAGATCATTCCATGTAAATCTCGTTCTGACACTTTACGCTGCAATCGTTCTTTTGATGGTCCTGCGGTAACTATTAAACTTCACACGTAAGTTTTGCAACTGTTAGCACTTTTTCGTAAGATAGATTTTATGTCTTTTAGTTAAACTTCCTTGCTGATTGCACTTTGCAGAAAAACTACAAAACTAGTCTGTCTGGACATCGAGAAATGTTCACAGGAGCGACTTGTAAACCGTTCTAACCGGCTGTTCGTGTTCAAATGAGCTGTCGTCTCCGCTCTCAAGTGGAGTTTATTCTTGCCCGAAATTTCCTGATGGCTGCTGGCTCTTTATCGGGTCGAGACTCGGAGTCTGGGTTCCATGGATCCTGGCATCGGGTCTGAGGTTGGATGGATGCAAGTTTGGGTCCCGACCCGACACACTCAAGTATGGGGTCGGCAATATTCAGCCCTGTATTCGATTTGGTTTAACTCATGGTTTGGCGGTCGGGGTCACCATTGCCGCCTTTGGTATTGCCGCGGCCCTAGTCGTCCTTCAAGCGCGTACAACACCGCCCTTTCACACGACTCGAATATATAGTATTGTTGCAGTTTGCAGAAAGATATTAGTGAGAATGCGAAGGTTTCACGAGGAAGGGTCGAATCGGGCACAACGCGACGAAGAAACTATGAACATGTATCCTTATTGCACGAATACGACGATTCAAAGTCGCGCCGAAGAGTGGCGGTGCGGATGCAATCGAAAGCTCGGGCTCTAACGCCATCGCTCGAATCCTTCAAAAGTTCATCGCTCTGCCGAATGTTAGCTCCGCTGCTGTTTTTCAGCTAACAGCCACCAAATACCGGATGGAGGACTCGTCACCCGGCAAAATGTCTGAGTCCATTTACCCGAAAAGTGAAAAACGACCAACTGTGCGGTGCACGGTAGACGAATGTGTGCAAAATATTCGTTCTAGACGATCGCGAAGCTATTGAACTAATGTAGAAATTAGGATATAGGTTTGTACATATTCGTATGGGAATGGTGCGAAATAGAACCAGAGCTGCCTTTTCGATGTTTGGATCAATGATGTATCTTATATTGAGAAAAAAGTAAAATGTGCAAATTAAAACAATTCGAATCGCAAAATATTTTCTCGCCACCCAGAAAAGCAAGGTACTGAATTCAATTTCCATTTGTTTCCAATTTTTTACATTTTGCTTACACATACAAAAACTTTGTATAGTAATTTTCTTATAAGTTAAGCTTGTGTTAGGAGACTTGATTGAATTCCATGTTTAATCTAACATTTGTTGACTTATGCTTGGTTATCTTTCATTTAAACAATGCTACTGAGTTTTGCTACCCAGCCTTTAACTATTGAATCATTTTTTTTCGACAGAAAATCAGAAGTAGTAACTAATTTTCTGGCGAGCAATAAAACTAGGCAAGCTTACAAGGTAGTGAAATGTTTAAGACGCAGATACTAGGCCAAGACGACATTCTGTAAAGACGAAATCGGCAATATCATCGCAGAAGATAGCCAGATTAAGGAGAGGTGGGCCTGCTATTTCGAAGAACTCCTTAATCCTGCATATGACTCAATAATATCAGAGCCGATAGACGTCTCTGACGAAGTCCCGATCGCACCCCCAACCCTGGAAGAAGTCAATGCTGCCATAAAAAGCCAGAAAAACAATAAAGTGCCGGGCATTGACGAGATTCCGGTTGAGTTAATCAAGTACGGTTGAAGCTGCCCTATAAAAGCCATCGACAAATTGATCCAGCACATCTGGGGTCAAAAAAAAAATACCGCAGGAGTGGTGCAAATCCATCATATGCCCTATCCACAAAAAAGGAGACAAACTTCGGTGCGAAAACTACAGAGGCATATCGCTACTTTGTACGTCCTATAAGATACTGACGAAAATATTTAAAAATAAAATAAATGTTTACGCTGAAAAGGTCTTTGGGGAGTACCAAGGAGGGTTTAGGTCTGGTCGATCTGTGGGGAACTCTCAAGTTCACCACAAAGGATGCGGTGCGACCGATGAAATCTAGTTATCACTTTTTGTAGGTCGTGACACTAGTCAGTCATTTGTTGAATAATAAAAATAGTTCATGTTTCAAAGCTGCCGTTTGACATATCTATTTTCAGGCAAATTTTAAAATTAATATTAGGTGAGAAATTCCTCACATTGGTGACCCCGAAACCTGAACATGACGGAAAATGGAGAGTTCGTTGACGCGACGGATGGCAACCAAGAAGCGGAGCCCGAGCAATCTCGGTATGTGGCAGGAGTCAGAGCGATTTCACTCACGATACCGCCATTTTGGCCAACCAAAGTTCGCAGTTGGTTCAGCAGGGTTGAAGCGAAATTCCGCTCGTACCATATCAACACGGATGCAGCGCAATTTGATAGAGTGATAGGAGAACTGGACGCCGCGGCATTAGACCAGGTAACAGACATTTTGAATGATCCTCCAGCACAGGGCAAATATAATGCAGTTAAAAATCGACTACTGTCCGCGTACGAACTGTCGCAACACGAATTAACGCGTAAGCTCGTGTGTGAACTAGAACTAGGGGACCAACGTCCTTCGCAATTATTACGACAAATGCGATGCGCGGCTGGCGCTAACGTCACAGAGTCGTTTTTGAAATCACTGTGGCTCGAACGACTGCCGAATAACGTGCAACAAATCATACTCGGGTCGAACATTACCAACCTGGACAACCTAGCAGAGTCAGCGGATCGGATAACGTCGGTCTCATATCGGAACAACGTTGAGTCCGTGGTAAACGACACGCGATATGATGACCTCGTGCAAGAGATCGCAGGACTAAAATCTGAAATAATGCGCGCAAAAACGAATGCGCAACAAACCCCTTGTCCAACATGTTCTACATGCCGTAGACCGTTTCACTCGGCAGCTCCTGCTCAAAATGCTAAACGCATATATCCAGGCAAGCCATTTTCAATATGTTGGTACCACCACAAGTATGGTGCAGCCGCCAGGCGATGTACGCCACCATGCTCGTTTAAGCACACGGGAAACGCATAAAGTCACTGGCTCATCAGGCAGGAGCCAGTGACAACGCACCTAAACGCCTTTTTGTTCATGACAGTGTCACGAAAATGTCATTTTTAGTGGATACAGGAGCAGATGTATCTGTCGTTCCTCGCCCGAAAAACTGCAGAAAAAAAACGTCAGAGATAAAGCTATATGCAGCAAACGGTACTCCGATAAATACATACGGAATTAAGCTGCAACAATTAGATCTCGGTTTTCGACGTGTAATTTCATGGAAATTTTATGTAGCTGATGTCTCCCGCCCGATAATAGGCGCAGATTTTCTTCGCCACCATAACTTGCTGGTGGATATGAGAAAAGGAAAACTACTAGACGCAACCACTCTGCTTACGGTGCCGGGTAAGATTTATCGTTCAAATACGCCGAGCGTTTCAACTGTATCCGAATCATCCTCGTTCCATAAAATATTAAAAGAATATTCTACACTAACGAATCCTGCAAAATTTGTTTTTCCGAGTCCGAAACATAAGGTGCGTCACCATATAGTGACAGATGGCCCACCAGTGGCCGAAAAGCCGCGGCGTTTATCGCCAGAGAAACTGAAGATAGCGCGACGCGAGTTCGACTATATGTTGGAGCGAGGGATATGTCGGCCCTCTTCAAGCCCGTGGGCTAGCCCATTGCACCTTGTGCCAAAGAAAGATGGTTGGCGCCCATGCGGGGACTACCGTCGTCTAAACGCCGCCACGCGCCCTGATCGATATCCACTCAAACACATTGAAGATATCGTATCAAATCTATCAAAAAAAACCGTGTTCACGAAAATTGATCTAGTCAGGGCTTTCCACCACATTCCGGTAGCGGAGGAGGATATTGAAAAGACGGCGGTCACCACTCCGTTCGGACTCTACGAGTTTACGGCCATGACGTTCGGTCTGCGGAATGCCGCTCAATCATTCCAACGTTTTATGGACGAAGTTTTAAAAGGATTAGATTACTGTTGGTGCTACATAGATGATATTTTAATTGCATCCAGCGAACCGTCAGAGCACGAAAATCATCTCAGAGCCGTCTTAAATCGACTAAGCCAATACGGCATTGTAATCAACGTGAGCAAATGCCAATTCGGCGTGAATAAGATCGAGTTTCTAGGTCATATCATCGACAGAAATGGAACAAGGGTTCCAGAATCCCGGGTAGAGGCAATCAATCAATACAAAAAACCGTCGACGATTAGAGAGCTCCGAAAATTTCTCGGACTAATAAACTTTTATCGACGTTTTCTTAGAAACGCTGCTCTCTGTCAAGCCCCGCTGCATGCTTTACTCGGGGAATCAAAAAAAGGAGACAAAACTCCCGTTCTATGGAATCCGGAGGCTGAAGAAGCGTTTATTAAATGCAAGAACAGTCTAGCGGCCAAAACACTCCTAGCGCACTACGAGCCGAATCAACCACTAACGCTCGTGACTGATGCGTCCAACGTAGCAGTGGGAGCAGTTCTACAGCAGCAGCAAGGAAAGCAATGGGTACCATTGGCGTTCTATCAGCGAAAATTGTCCCGTGCTGAAGAAAAGTACAGCGTATACGACCGGGAGCTGCTAGCTATCTACAGCAGTGTACGTCATTTCCGACACCTGCTTGAGGCATCCGATTTTTTTATTCAAACGGATCACAAGCCACTCATATACGCGTTCAATCAGAAATCTGATAGAGCGTCGCCTCGACAAGTCCGTCACCTCAGTTACGTATCGCAATTTACGACGGACATTCGGCACATAGCTGGGAAATCAAATAACGTCGCCGACGCCTTGTCACGAATCGAGCAAATTTCGATGCCTACATGTTTCTCGACAAAGGAACTCATCGATTCTCAGCAGGCAGACACCGAACTCCAGCAACTATTGGAACACAACGAAACATCGCTCAAGCTGCAACCAATCACAGTTGAAAATCAAGGAAAACTGTATTGCGATACATCTACAAACAATATTCGTCCTTTTGTACCAAAGGCGCTACGAAGAAAAATGTTTGATATTTTTCACGAGCCGGCTCACCCTAGTGGGCGTGCCACCGCAAAATCCCTAGCAAAAAGGTTTGTATGGATGAACATGCAAAGCGACATCAAGGAATGGGCAAGAACGTGTGTTCCTTGCCAGCGGGCAAAAGTGGGACGCCATCATCATAACCCGATCCAACAAATCTCTATGCCAGACAGCAGGTTCCAGCATGTACATTTGGACATCGTGGGACCGTTAATACCATCTTCAGGATATAAATACTGCCTCACTGTGATCGATCGCTTCTCGCGATGGCCAGAAGCGGTTCCCCTGTATGATCAAACAGCGGAATCGGTATCAAAAGCATTTTTTAATCACTGGGTGTCACGTTATGGCGCTCCGCGGACCATCACGACCGATCAAGGAGCTCAATTTGAGTCAGCAATGTTCCGCTCATTGACAGCCCTCATTGGCTGTGGTAGAAACCGAACTTCGGCGTACCATCCAGCCTCAAACGGCCTAATAGAACGCTGGCACAGGTCTTTAAAGGCGGCAATAATGTGCAACAATAAAAACCCTGCATGGGTTGATATTCTGCCTACGGTCCTGCTGGGGCTGCGCGTGAGCTATAAGGAAGACATCGGCGGATCGAGCGCGGAAATGCTTTATGGCACGACGCTAAACCTCCCTGGCGAGTATTTAGTTCCAGCATCAAATGCAACTATCGGACCACACTGTTTCCTCGACAATTTAAGAGAAACCATGCAAGCATTACGACCCGTTCAAACAACGCATCACACCGACCGAAAAATCTTCAAAAACAAGCATCTCGACACATGTACGCACGTGTTTTTAAGAGTGGACTCACTCCGAAAATCCTTGACTAGACCGTACACTGGTCCACACAAAATCCTGAAACGAATTTCGAACGCTCCAAAACCAATCAATGTGTCCACAGAGCGATTGAAACCGGCCTTTCTCGAAACGAATTCTACGCTTGCGACTGATGAAGGGCCAAAACGACCAGCATACATCACCAAGACTTATCAACCAGCATCTGCCAGACGTCGATTTGCCGCGAGGTTCCCTCACTTGGAGGGGAGTGCTGTGGGGAACTCTCAAGTTCACCACAAAGGATGCGGTGCGACCGATGAAATCTAGTTATCACTTTTTGTAGGTCGTGACACTAGTCAGTCATTTGTTGAATAATAAAAATAGTTCATGTTTCAAAGCTGCCGTTTGACATATCTATTTTCAGGCAAATTTTAAAATTAATATTAGGTGAGAAATTCCTCACAGATCAACTACGGATCAGCTCTTCACAGTCAAACAAGTGCTCGAAAAATGCTGGGAATTTAACATCGACGTCCACCAGATTTTCGTGGACTTTAAACAAGCATATGACAGTATTGACCGAAACATACTGTACAAAATAATGCTATACTTCGGCATCTCGGCAAAACTAGTCCGGCTGACCAAAATGACGATGACGTCGACAGCATCACAAGTCAGAATCAACAACAGTCTGACTGACGCCTTTGACACAAATGTCGGACTAAAGCAAGGCAATGGGTTGACCCCTCTGCTGTTCAACCTAGCACTAGAGTACGTGATAAGGAAGATTCCTGTCGACACAGGGGGTACGCTTCTGTATAAGTCGAACCAATTAGTGGCCTACGCGGATGACATTAACATCTTGTCACGCTCCTTCACATCGGCCAAAGAACTCCTGTTGAAACTTGACCAGGAAGCCAAAGAAGTAGGCCTGAAGATCAATCAGACGAAAACAAAAATCATGACGCAAACAAGAAAGAAGACCTCCATTAGACGAAATATAATTCTGGACGAATATAATTTAGAGAATGTGGACGAATTTATATACTTAGGCTCGAAATTGACAACGAAAGGCAGTGAAACTGATGAAATTAAACGGAGAATACAGCTCGCTAATAAAACTTTCTACTCCGTTCTGGCCTTACTGAAGACCAGCTGCATATACCGGAAGACGAAGCTCCAAGTTTACAAATCAATAATCAGACCTGTGTTGTGCTACGGATGTGAAACTTGGATCCTTACCCAAGCATCCGCAAATATGTTGAACGCCTTCGAAAGACGGGTCCTCAGGCGTATAATTGGAGCTAAACAAGAGTGCGGCCAATGGCGGATAAGGTACAACCACGAGTTGTACGAGGTTTTTGACGAGCCAGAAGTTGCTAGAATAATCAAACTGCGGAAGCTGCAATGGGCTGGTCACGTGCAACGAATAGACGAGCATCGAGTACCTAAGAAGGTATTCGACGGAAGGGTCGAGGGTCGAGGACCAGTGGGAAAACCCAGAAAACGCTGGTCTAACTCTGTCGGCGAAGACTGCGCAAAGCTGCTCGGTTTTCGAAATTGGAGGACGCGGTCATTGGACCGAGACAACTGGAGGCGTCACCTGCGAGAAGCTAAGGCCCGAGAGGGGCTGTAGTGCTACGGTGAACTATTTTTTTAATTGGAGCTATTTATATAAGAACAGTATCACGTTTGTGGCCAGAATAACGAGGAGGTTACTGTAAATGAGCCGGCTCGACAGTGAACTAGTGCTTTCTCCACTACCGGTATCTCTTCAGGCACTCATTTCAGGCTTGAGGTATTAGAAAATCAGGCACTAAATTTCTGAAAAATTCAAAACGCGTCTCCCCAGAGCCCTTATCCAAAAAGGACAAAAAATCTCCCCAATAGGCGAAACAAATTGTAGGAGAGAAATGACTCCTTCTTAGCGCTGCAGACTCGGTTCAGAAACCACAGAAGTCACCTGAGAAAAACAGAGTCAAAGCAGATAAATATCAAAAAAGCCTAAACTAGTGGCAACTGCTCCAAAGCTAACGCGTTCTTTCAATTGAATAGCAAAAGAGAGCCTCAAACTGCATAACGCCAGCTGCTGTCCTCGGTATATGGTGAATTATGAGGGTAGATGAAAAGGAGATGTTGGTAGTATGTGAAGATCCACAGAGGGCAGACTTATACAAGTAACTGATGTTTCAACTGGAGGAACTTTGGCTAGATGCAAATCCAAAAGATGAAGTCCCCGGTCCGCAACTTCCTGCTTCCATTCTGATCTAGGAGAAATTCCGGAGATCGTCAGGCTATTCAATTCTGATCTTCGTACGGAGTATTTGAGAGTGGAGGCCAAAATTAGTGAACTTGCTGAAAATTGATGGGGGGTTCTTTTCATCATAAATGAACAGGCGGTCCGTAACTACATTAACAAGTACGGAGTTAAGAATTTGTCCCTGCATAAATAAAGGAGTGGTTCAACTAAGTGCACACACAGGAACCATAAGTCCGTCAAACGCCATCGAAAGTATAGGCCTTTTGTCTTTTAAGTCTTTTTGTGTAGCGACTAATTTTTTACTAATATTTATCGTTCCCTCGGGAATGTCACGAAAAAATAAATGTATTTGAAAAGTATATTAACATTATCACCGCAGTAGTGGATTAATCCTTGCCACCGGACAGTCTCTAAATATATTTTTAAAATTTTTAATAACTTTGATGAAAGTGTATCTTCAAGCAAATCAAAGGCTATTACTTGACAAACCGAATAAATTCCATGACGTTCGAGAAAAATCACATTCTTATCTTTGGTTCAGGAAATCATTAGTAAAAATCGTTGTGAGTTTTATCAAAAATGCATTGGTAAAATTCCTTTTAATCGATTCAATGTGACTAACAGCCTCACTTGCACACGAAAGGTAAACCCTATGACTAGGTGCTGTGAATCATATCGACAGTCATTTTTGAAGAATCCACAATGATTGACGCATACGGCACCCCCATTCACTTTACTTTTGTTTTACGCTAGTCATACTGACGTTCATAGGAAGATAGACCTTTCGTCTGTGCAAGGATTCTTTACCCTGAATTGAGCTGAATCGTCTATACTTTAATAAATTCTCTTGTCCTTGTACCAAAATACATATTAAATCATTGTGACATTAGACATCATTCATTTCATATTAAAAGCGAGGACAGTCTTGAGTATCTCGTCTGGTCACACAATATTTACGAATTTAGATGACACAAAAAACAAAAACAACAACAACAAATAATTTGAGCTTTCGCGACGAAGGACAAACAGGGCAATTGCTGACAGATTCGGGTGTCATCGGGAAGAAGAGAATTACTACCGAGATGGTTGTTCCTCGTATCGTATCCTTGCTTATTTTCACCATCATCATCTGCACAATTGTCTTTCGTTACATAAGCTCAGAAAATGGGGAAGAGATTATTTCCCTGTGCTTTTTCGTTTTTGCTGCTGGCTGGTATGTCCTTAGTAAATTTTATGGTTTCAGAATGTGTAAAGGCGAACATACGCTAGTAGACATACGCAGAAAAAATTAAGTGCTTAAACGATTTCTGAGACGACTTTGTGCTTTTTTTCGTATTAGGTGTGAGGGTTTTTGACCTTCTTTAATGAATACATAACAAATGATATCTGTTTTATCAAAGTGAATATTTTTGTATGGGATGGAGCAGACGATCGAATGATGTAGTAAATTTTGTGAATCGTTGGGAACAAAGACCTATGTAGTTTGATAGCCATTTTAACTGTCAATTATAATCTTCAGGAAATTTGCATTTGCTAATTACAGTAATAGCTATAGTAAATCGATTTATTTTTTGGCGCAAATCTATCATTCATGCAATTGGCAGAAACAATAATTTAATTAAAAGTACCAGCTGAATTTTCTGTTGCCTTTCATTCGCGAGTGGTCTCTAGTAAGGAAAGTTGGTGTCCGGAAATCTCGAGTTGCACGTAGCCTTAGAAAATACTGTTTGGTCACAGAAATGTGATTCACGAAGCAATAATATTTTATATAATGATAATCGAAAATGATGACCTTTGCCTGCGTCCAAGTGTCAACCCTGGTTTCCTTGAAATTGAGAAATAAAATCCCAAAACATAAAAAAAATGCTACTCTTCTGTTTCTTCTCGCGTAAATATTTCCTGAAAGGAAACATAAATTTTGCTCTATTACTCGCCGACCAAAGTATCTCCTCTGGCTTTTTGTTTCCTCATTTCAGTTTAATTTATTCAATAATCTGATTTTTGCGCATGAATGCAGGACTTAGTTAATTTTTCATATGATTTAAAAAATTATTCGACAACTATTTCCAAATTGAATAACAGGAGAAACTTCATTGACGTGGCCTATATAATACTATTTCATTTTTTTGCACCCTATTTTTAATACTGCCCACATCATTGCTTTCAGGTCACGCTTTTAACGCTAAAGAGATTCAATGACCGACATTTGATCTCCGTAAGTGTGAGCACAATATTAATTGACACGAAAAAAAACAATATTTGCACATGCGGAATTCAAAGCTAACATGTGAAAAATTTCTAAGTACCTACGTATTCATTGTTCAAATACATAAATACAATAAATTATAGAATTCCCGCGGAAACCGTTCCATCACCCTTTTGTAGCACATTAGGGACTAGGGTCATTAGTATCTACATTTGTCAAAATTCTATAGATATGAAAATATCTATACGTGTTTGCATCTAGAAAGGTTGCAGGCAGCATGAAGATATCCGAATGCGAAATATACAGACGTATGAATATCTTTTGGTATTTCCGGAACATAAGAAGACGGCCAATGACGCTTCCTTTTCCTTGAATCCAGATTTTTTTTTCTGGTTTGGAGCACTGTATGTGCCAACCGGTATACATACTGTACTTTTCGATTAGAGAAGAAGTGCCGGCGGCAGTGACAGCATCAGCAGCAATAGTATTTTTGGCCAGTAAAATATGCACACCGTGAGATACGTATATACATGCAAATGTATCTGGATTCTGGATGCGCATACAAAAGCAAATTGAGGTCGAAGCCTCAATCATTAGCAGAATTAGTGTTTGAGGCTTATGGCTCGGCAACATGTTAGTCATAATCGCAGTAACTGGTTTTCTATCTTAATGTTAAAGAAATGATGCCATGTTTCGTCCAATAAATTCTTCTAAGTTAATTGCTCCGCGAGCTCTAGCTGCAGGATGCTGGTCACGTCGAACTCGTAGGAGCGGCAGATCTGCAGAATCTGAGTTGCTGGGGATAAGATCACGCCGTTCTTCAAATTACGTTCAAAAGCGGAAATACTCATGCACCTATAGCTTGTTACCAGCATATGTAGACAAATGGATAGCTTCTTTTCAATTGTAGATTCCATGTGTTTCCAAACATCTCCACATTTTGATTAGTCACCTTGAAGAGGATAAGATTGGCTGGCTATTGAAAGCCTAGCAAATGCACATTTTTATCGATAAATTGAGAAGCACGTTGTTGTTCCATTTATAAGAAACTCAGACTCGCATTCCATTCTCGGTGGCTGTCTAGAAATTTTAATTCTATAGGTAGTGCTTGAACGGGTCAGGCATGTATGTATGCAATACGATCGGAAATGCTGTCTGAATCACCTCCATGTTATGTCGGTCAGATGACAGTACACATGTATTAAATATGTCTGGTAAACATTCATTCATCACAGATTTATCAAATCAAACGTGTACGATAAGCTAAATAATATCACTAAATAAATAGAAGGAAGTAATAGAAGACGGGCAAAATATAAATAAACAAACCAAACATGTAAAGAAGTCGGAACTGTAAAATGAGGAAGCTTTGATAAAAATGAAAAGTATACCATCAATTGATCTACATTAGGCCAAGAAATTAAGACTTTCTCTGCCAAATAAATCCAAATGGAGATTTTTCGACGGAAATGTGTTTATTGTGAAATGAAAAACATAATGTGGAAAGTCCATTACAAAGTCAAGTGCGCAATATATGTTATTCAAGGTCAAAAGTCACGAAAATCGGTTTTTCTTATATATCTTACTAACGATTGATTTTATCCCTACATTTGAACTGTTCATTTTGAGCTAGGATTTTAAATTTATGAAGTTCTAATACTACCTACATCCAGTATTCAGCTAGGGTCACATCAGGGTAGTAAGTGATTTGGCAGCTTGACTACACTTCAATGATTGCGGCAATCCTTCGTTATATTGTATCATCGTAGGCTTCTTTCCCTTCCATCCATTACCCTAAATAAAGATTCATATTTCATATTGCAGTGCACAAAATGTTCAATGAACATCATTAGTTAGTTCTGGTACCGCCCACCAGCCTGTACAAATCATTATATAAATCAGAAGTCAAAACATAAAAATGGTATACGCGACCCGTATCCGTATATCTTCAATCTTCTCTATACTCGCAAACCTCTACGTTTCGATAATTATTGTGTGATGATAAATAATTGACAATGAAACAGGAGTTTTCTTCCTGGTAAGTATTTATATTATTGTTGGCACGCAACAATTCACAGTCTGCTAGTTTCATATGTGATCTTACAATCCTATTATATTCGCAAATATAATTAATTTCTACAGCAGTCGTACTCACCTTTGTCGTTTTCAAAATTTATATTGCAATTTGATTCGGTGCCACTGCCCGTGTTGCGGGTTCTATTAGCAGAGCAGTGGTCAGTTCCACCACTCAGACTACCATTTCTGCATTTGTTCAAAGAAATATTTTATACAATCGTAAGTTTTTTTTCGCTCTCTCTCTCTCTCTCTCGCGAAAATCTTGCTTTCGTAAAGTTTATACTGCTATTCTTAGTTCCATTGTTTTTAATTGTTGAAGAGTAATATGATATGCCAACAAGTTGCGAATTATTGCTAAAGTAATTCATTATATATGATAATCTAGATGAAACGTATACATGTCAAAAAGAGATATTCGCAATGGAATTATCGCACTGGGAGCAGTACACATTTTATTTTATATTTATTTACTTACGGAAATTAACAAACAAATGTTCGGTTCGGGCGAGCAAGAGGCGGTCGCACTTGAAGTTCATGTTATAAATGGTTCCATGCTGCGGATATGATAGATTAGCAAAGTATTAATTGCAGCATTAATTGGAACAGTGAATAAAAGTATATTTCCTTGTCTTCCGATCAAGTAAATTTAAGCGAATGAAATATGCTCGATCAGTTCATAATATTACAAAAGATGGTTTTATGTTTTCAGCGGCAGAAACAGATGCTTTTTAAAGTAAAAAAGAGGAATCAACAGATCGATATATTATGGTCAGCGATCAAGCATTGTGTATTCTCTAAAGGTGTACCTCTTTGCTGTAGCCTGCGAAGTCGCTTCGTTTCGATAGCTACAGTTAGCAAGTAAAAGAAAATTCAACAAACATTGCTGTCATCTTTTCATTGGTTAAATAGTAAAAGAGAAAAATTAGTTTCGTTTAAAAGGTACTCCTGAATTAGAATCATTATCGTTTTCTAATCAAAAGAGAAATTTCAGCTAGGCTTGATAGAGAAGCGGAAATAGGATTCCTTCAGGCCGATAAAAGTCAAGATGCCGCCAGATTGAATAGATGAACATTTGGAGATTCATAAATATTCATAAATATTGGTCGCAGTGCTAAGAACACTTCGAATTTATTAGATCCAGAAGTGTGATGAGACTGAGTGTATAAAAAGAAGTGGGTATCATTAGATATCCAAGCAAAACCAGATGCAGAAAACTTTGACTTCAACATTAGGTCATTATACTGTTCATCTATCAATGATCATCTATCATCAAAAACTGCGAGAATCGATCGAGAGAGAGAGAGAGAGATGTTTAGAGTCCATTTCGAGGCCTTTATTGTATGGTTTGATCCTTCCCAAGAGCTAAGCATACTACTGTACTGTTTACTTTTTGTAAAAGTTGGATGGACAAAAGTCAAGAATCAAGTCTGCCAAAACTTCGGATATGTGGCGTACAATTGCACCATTGTTCAAGGCTGTTCTGATAGCTGAAAAGGCACCCAAGCAGTGAGTGTAAATTTTTTAAATTTGGAAAAAATTGACATTTATTCTGATCAAAGTGTTCGTCTAACTAACAACCATGTCCACCTGGTCTATAAAAATATGCTGGCCAGGGTGGAATATCCATTGAATTATGTGTATGCACTTATCTCACTTACATTCCACTACTCACCACACTGCATTCCAACATCAAAATTTCAAGAAACAAGTAGGCTAAGTTAAAAAATGAAGTTTTGTGAAAAATAAAATATTACGTTGTGAGTGATTTAAAAATATTGACAGGAAATTGTTAATTCTGATTACATTAAATTTGGATTAATAACAATTAAAGTAAATAACGAACAGCGTTAAACTTTAATTGTAGCTATTTCTATTTAGATTTGAAACAATCAAATGTGAAAGCCACAAGAAGATGCTTGCTATTAATTTACCTCACAGCACTCTTGCCAACGACAAAAGGGACTTTTGAAACTCAAGACTTCAAAACCAATAAGTTATCGAAATCTGAAGATCAATAACATTTTGAAGTTTAGGTTCGATAATATTACCAAACGTAAAATGCTTCCGAAAAAGGGATATATTTTATGTATGGATCGTAAAAAGCACTATTTTTTCTGCTATTGGGCTTCATAAGCTTCTGTTTTTTTTGGTATCACATTTAGCCAATGATAATTTGATTGTACAACCAAGTATTACTGTCCGGTATTAATGCTAAAGAGCTAATGGGTGCCTTAAAACTGTTGAGAAACTTCTAAAAAAAAATTGGTGGCAGTGCAAAGAACGTCCGAAGTACATCAGTTCACTGAAAGCAAGTTTATTGCGTCTGATCTGGCGCTTATTATAAAAATTAATGATCAGACTAGCCAGGACTAATCTGGCCATAGATCCTCCTGTAGTCCAAAATCTTAAATAATCAATTCATTCTCTATTCAATCAAATCCTGCGAAGCTTATGAGAAGTATGTGAATATAATTGGCGAAAATATAAACACCAAGTGAAAGTCTTCCGGCCATCACACGCCAATGTATAAAAAAACATCGTTATGGAATCTATGGAAATCTATCGTTTTCAGCAAGTTTTTTTTTGCTCATCTAATGCGCCAGTCTTACAAACCCCTCAGTTTTTTTTGGTTGTCGACGAAGTTGAATTTACAAGAGATTACCTTACCAAAGCTATACTTGCTGACTAGAGTTGGGTCGTACTAGGATTTTCACACACTAGGTATAACTAGCACGAGTACAAAAAAACACCTGTTCCAATTTTTTAACCGCTTAAAACAGCTGATTATTAGCTGACTCTTGGCAGCTGCCTGGTCGAGTTGGCCATAGTTGGATCGCTTGGCATTCACATCATCCTCATTTGATAGTAGTTCACACTTATTCAAAGACTAAGATATTTGAAACTGTTCATGACATTTTCATGCATCTTTCATCGATTTTTGGTTTGCCGGATAGTCTTGGATGTTCTACGTAAAATGGAGAGACGATGCCAGCTTTACAGAAGGTATTCGAAAACTTGCAGGGCTTTTTTTTTCAAAAAGTATTGTTGTTGCCTCTAGTAAACCACAAGGTAGTCATATTTGCTCATATCTTTTTAATACTTTGTCTGATCTATCTGATGACACCCTGAATGTACCTCATCTATTCTACGCTGACGATCTGAAAACTCATAATATCACCGGATCAAAATCTTACGTTGGTGTACTGTCAGCAAGTTCTTAATATTGATATGTGCCATATAATGAGCTTTTCCCACAAATGGCCATCCACAACACGTTCTTTTAACAATTTATAAGCTCAAGTTGATAAAACTAGGTGCGTTTTTTTGCAACGTAGCAGCGCACGTTAAACGGTCCACAGACACGGAGATCTGGTTGCCGACTTGGTTGGAACAAACTAGATCTGAGACTAGCCCACAGACAGTGAATTTGGTTGCAGATATTGCGTATCTGCAACCAAGTCGACGACCAGATCTCCGTGTCTGTGGGCCGTTTTAGCGTAGGGTTGCAAAAAAAACGATCTCAACCAGAAAAATTGCGTTGTTCGAAATGTTGTTACATTTGCTGAGCTTTCGCTTACGTTGGTTGTTAAATTAGAATCACCCATAGAAAAAAACCTTTATGAAATCTTATCTAGGTTTTAGCAGTGGTACGAACCGTTTACCTATCCATTTGCCTTTATCTTTTATTTGAAAACTGGGAAAACCACACATCCAGTTTTCATGCAAATAGCTAATTTTTTCCATTTACTTGTAATTGAATTTTAAATCTATTAATGTAGCGTATCATCTTCGCACGCATTCGAAAATCTTCTCTTGGCCAGGTAATATTAAAAACTTCTACATGACGTTCACGTGCTACTTCATGTCCACTCGAGTTTGAATTAATGACCGCGATAAATCACTCGTTACGATAAAAGCGCCGCCAAACTTGGCTACGCGGCCACACAGTGAATCCGATTTGTGGTCGATATGAAATGCAAGGTGCAATGCTTCGATAATGGTTTTATCTTTGCGCCCTTGCGGCATTGCTGTTGGCACGGTAAAGTACTCTAGTCTGTAATCTTCGTAACGTCTCAGCATCTAGATATAATGTCATCGCTGTCAGACAAGCCATAAATAAAATATTTTAATTTGTTTAGCACATTGTCTTCGTAGCCAATTATTGTAAGCAACCTAATATTTGAATTTTACACGTTGTGACTTGGCGAATTGCATTTAATTATAATTCTTCAACGCGATTAGTGCATTTTCGGATGATTTAATTTCATAATTATAACAGATGGTCAGTGAAAGTCAGTTTTTGGAATTGTCTAGAAGTTTTAGCTAAATTTTGAGAGAAAATAATAAAATTCATACATCAAAGTGATTAGGATACGCTCTATGTTGCAGTAGTTGCAACTGCATGAGAAATACTCCGCCTTAAGTGCGGTATACTTAAAGGCTTTCAATTTTGATTGATATCTGCTCTCCACCACAGGGCCTTTGGATTCCATTTTGATTTGGATGTGCTACACGTTGCACTAGGAGGAACTAAAAGCGCTGGTAAGGATGTTACCTACTGCATCCAGATCCTGATTACAATCATTGATCCCCGGAAAAAGTTCCACTGAGGATCAGACCAAATACTGGTAATTCGTTCCTTTTCCTGTTAACAAAGGTTACCTGATAAGTTGAGCTAAGTCCGCCCACATTTAAGGGTATGTACTTAGAATCAGAGCACAAACACTTCTGAAAGACCCTCCATTCACTTAAGATATGCGTGTTGACGCCCGTTGACTAAGGATACGTTGAAATTCTCCCTCCGATTAGAGATTAGAAAGCTCAGCTCATTGCCGGCGTTGGCATGTACAGGTTATATGGTAAGATGAAGTCAAAAAGTGTTGGGGTTACCCGACAATTCATGGTTACTTGTAAATTTAGTTCCTATGATAAGGGGCACGGGAATCGTTGCAGCTGTTACATTGTTGACGATGTCACAATAAGGATTTTCACAAAAAGAGGAGGTTCACAATAAGGAAGGAAGGCCACGTAGTAAGAAACAAACGAGTATGGGCTTCGGTCGATTTCAAGCCACGTTATACTTGTTACGATAATTATAAAAAAAATAGGACACAATATTCTTATCAAGAATAAAGACAAGTGGTTGCTCCTGGCCATTGGATGTTATAAGTATGTATGTTTTGGTGAGTAGGTTGTTTACAATCCACGGTTTTTGGATCAGAATAAGCTCGTCCACAGTCTTTAAAAAGCGGGAGAGCAAGACAACTGTCTCCAATTTGGAATGTTTCGGATTACTATGAAATTCTGTCGGCACGTAGTAGTTCGCCATCCCTAATAAACTGGCACGGTTGTGTAGGTTGACCATGAGCAAAGAAGACAAGTAAAAATAGCCGGGTTGCTATCCAGGCTGTTAAACATCTTTAATGGGCTTATTCATCCTGGCGTTGGAAAAAGCTATCGCCAGCAAGTCCAACCAGACACTGGTTATGCAGATGATATTGACATCATTGAGAGACATGAGCTAACTGTACGAAAATCCTTCCTCTAGATTGAGCGGGCAGCCCAAAATTGAGGCTGCACCTAAATTAAAGAAAACCGAAATACATGGTGCAAATACATGCAAGAATAATGTCTAGAGGGGGTCGAACCATCAGAGTATCATAACATGAATTCAAAGTAGTGCAATCCCTCAACTACCTTGGGTCAATTGTAGCAGCTGATTACAACATGGAGGAAAAAATACGCGGGCGGCTGCTCAAATCCAACAAATCTTACCACATTTAGTCAGTCCCGAAATCCCACCGGAACATCAAACTTTCCGTAGTACAAGATCATCGTCTTGCCAGTCCTCATGTATAAATTCTAGACTTGGGTGTTCAGCAAAAAACTCTCTGACCATTTAGCCACCTTTGAGCGGAAAGTCTTGGAGAGAATCGTTGGATTCAACAAGCATCCAGAGGCACTACAACCATGAGTAGTACGCTACCTACCTAGAAGCATATATAACCAGAACGACACAGCTCAGTAGACTCCGGTCTGTAGGGCGCCTCGCAAAACCCTTTGCAGCAGATTTCACGGCAAGCGGGGAGACCCTGCTTGCACTGGAGGGATAGCGTTGACCTGGATATTCAGAACTTAGGGATACCTAATTGGATGACATTGGCTCGCGATGGGGACCGATGGGGAAATTCGTCGAAGCAAGCCAGAATTGGACCCCCTGTTATAACACTGATGATAATGATAGCTTTGATCATTGCCAATAAGTATCAAGTCAATGTCCTATTTTGATGCAATATCTGTCTCACAGCTCCCTCTGTAATCAGGGTGAGGAAGTCTAGACAGCCTCCAAAGCCGGGGGTATTCCCAAGAATTGCCCTATCAGCACAACTAGATTTCGCATCTTATGCATAGCTTATTTTTATACATAAATCAAACTTAAAATAATTGATTAACGAGTGAAAACAGAACATAAAAATTGTGTAAAAGATAAAAAGATCATCCTTTACAAGGGGTAATTTTTAAGAAGATCTAAAATCTTTTTGTCAATGATTTCAAAGAGTTTGCTGTGAATACGTAATACTGAATTGAAACAGCTTTGTTTTGTACTTTTCTAGTAGTGGTAAAATGCAAAATAGGAAATCAAACCAGTTTATATTTCAAACATTTTCTCTTTATCTGCATAGTCGGATAAGGTATTACATCCGAGAAAATAACATTTGACGATGGCCTCCATTCCTCAGACACACTGAACGATCAAATCATTGTAGAACCAACAAGCGTGAGCGTCGGGGAATATATTAAAATAATAGTTCGCGCATACCTACAATTTAGCTCCTGCCTCTTGTTCATTAAAATTTTACGTTAACTGGAAATATGTTCTCGTATTTCATTGCAATAGTGTTCCCTTCATTCGGGTAGTACTACTACTAATCATTGCTCATTTGCTCATCATTTTAAGATTTAACGTAGTAGCGTAGGCACGTCAACGAATCGTTAGAGAAACTTTTTATGAAACCTTGTTAAAAACCATGGTAGGCTATATATGTAGTTTCGCGTGCTAAATATCATTTCAAATTGCATAATTTGGTCTTGTTCTGACATTGCAACAGATATTATCTGACGTTATGTGTGCAGAAACAAATCACAAGAATGTGCAGTACTTGTTTATCATTTATTATGCCAAATGCCTTTTTACCTTTTCGCAGCACTTCATCGTTATTTAATGATATGGCTTGTAATTTCGCGGCTACTGGTAAGTAGTTTCTGCTTTTTAAATTCCCGCATCTTTTTCGAGAGGAATATTGCTGAGAAAATGATATAAACGTAATTTTTGGTTGGTCAGTTTTAACTAATTGAGAAGGGCATTGGGAGTCAAGTTTAAGTATCATCTAAGAGAAAACTTCATTCTAACAAAGCCCGGTCGATAGTTTTTACTTTTTCCCAGTGATCATTTTACAACCTTGTCATGCACTGCAATCTGGGTCGCAGCATCCAATTATATAGACTCTGACTTATTTTGGACCTGTAAACATTGAGCGTTAATTGTAGGTCATTGCTATGTAACTGAAACAGAGTAGATTGCAATTTCAGTTTGGTAATGAATAAACTTCAATAAACAAAGTCCCTAAATGGCAACAAGCGCATATGTACAGCTTTTGCAATCTCAAGAATCTTTTTGCAATCTTAACTACAATGTTTGTAATCTTAATGAGCTGATAGCTATATGTAATTAGCAAAATGAATGACATATTCTGCATTACATGCAATTATGTTACAAATGCGGTAGCTGTTATGACTGAACAAGGAGGTATAAAATTAATATTCTGATATAATTGGTGATATAGAAGACGTACAAATATTTTCAGTTTGGTAAGTTTCGGTGTTTAAGGCATCACTAGCATTTTTTGCGCTGCTGTATACCTCATTCTTCTTATTATCTCCTAGCCAACTACTACAACTAAAAAGAGACTGTGAAAATTTGAAAATTTTTAAATTGCGATAACTTTTGACAGAGCTATCAAACCATTATGAAATTTTCAGGACACATTGGTATTATTAAGCTGTCAATATTTGTTACTTTTAATGAGCGTATTGGCAACCCTGTAGCTAGGGCAGGCGCTGAAAGTGAAAACTTTCAAATCATCGACTCTCCTGAAAAATTGTCGCTTTTAAGAAAAACAGCCACTCATATATAAATCTTATGCTTTGTACAGCCATAGCCAAAGTAAAACATTTGAAATTTTACAACGGGGAAGAACGGTAACCCTCTTCCAATTTACCTATATTTTTAGCATCAAAAACTTCTGTTCACAGGAACTCACGACCCGATAATCAGATACAGTTGAAATTTGCAGAATGTATTGGTCTTAAGTAGGACCAGGGCTGCTTGAAATGCGGGCGATTCTGTGCCAGTAGTGCCATCTTGAAAAATCACTAAGAAAAATAAATGCTTTTAGCCCTATAAATTCTGATTCAGTCATTCGATATCGACGAAATTCACACAGTAGCTGAACTTTACTCTAAGCCAGGTTTGGTAAAAACTTGGTTGAAAAATTCGGTTGGAGCTGCCAGCTATGGTAATTTTGCTGTCTTAAATTTTGAAAAGCTGTAAAGTTTTTTGCCCTATAGCTTCCAGTACAGTCATGGAATCATAACGAAATACAAATGGCAAATTAAACTTATGGTAGGCAATATTCCTTAGAAATCTAGTTGGAAAAACAATGATAGGGTTGCCAGCTATGGTTGTTTTTGTATTTTTTGGCATATTTTTAGTCAGCGATTTTATCATAGAATTTTCAAATCGTAGTGATCTTATAGTGAAAATAAACACCAAACATTAAGGTCTAGAAAATTTGAAAACTTTTGCGAATGGTAGCCCTAAATTTCTTTGTGTCCCTATAACTTCCAATGCAGTGATCGAATCAATAGGAAATTCGCAGAGCAGGTTGACTTCAACGTGAGACAGATGTGACATTTTTGGCTTCGGTGCTAGCAAAGGACTGCCAGCTCGCGGCGCTTTTGTTATTTTCGCAGCTACATATTTCCTCTTTAATAATCCGAAGCCTTTCTGGTCATATATTCTTAAAACTAACAACCAGAATCCTGACTCCGTGCCATTTGCGCCCGTGAAATGTGTACTAGGTTTGCTAAACCGTTTTTTTCTTTGTTCGTTTGTCCTATGATTCCTCTAACGGATGTAGCCTAACTGTAATTCCTTTTATCGCTTCTTGTTATCTTAACGTCCTTTTGGTGAACTTTATCGAAGTGAAAACTTGGATGTCTCGCCTAAACTCTAGTGGCAGCAGTGGCCCCGATATTACATCAAACATATTCGCAAAACCTCTTTCAAGCTCGTTATGTATCCTTTTTAACATTAGCCTTTCCCTAGGTATTTTTCCTTTATACTGGAAACCGATCAATATTTTTCCCATACTAAGGATACGTGACATTGAAAACGTTCCTAACTATCGCCCCTGTTGTTCTAAAATGTTAGAAAAAATTACACACGATCGAGTCTACTATGCTTTGTATAGTAAAATTTCAAATATACAGCTCAGTTTTATCACGGTTCGCACCTTGATAAGCCAGATTTGTCGGTTTTGTGTGTCGTCTGTTCTGGACAATAGGCATCAAGTTGTTGTAATATATACTGATTTTTTGAAAGCAACTTTCTTTATAAGCTTACTTGGTTTGGCATATTGGTTTGGCATATTCCTGGTTTTCATTCTACATCCTCAATCGTACTTGCAAAGTTGTGGTAAATGGTTGTTCTTCCTCTTATTTTTATCCAAATTTGGTGCTCTACAAGGTTCCATTCAAGGACATCTATTATTTGTTCTTTTTATTAATGAACTTCCTTGTGTATTTTTATCTAAATATCTCCTGTATGCACGGAGAGAAAAGTGTAATGAAATTATACAAAATTTGCAATTAATTTTATTGCAATAGTAGTAATTTTTTACCCCATTACCTTTGTAATCAATTGCACTACACATTTTACTACTTTGTTGTGAATTATGTATACTACAGCGCAATAAACATGAGTGAATTGTATTGTAGTATGTGATGGAATTGACTATTATTTGCAGGAAAATAGTAAATTTTCATCAAATTTGTAATAACATTCATGTTTTCATATGGATTTTTCGGAATAGTAAATTATATTATCCACTTTAGTAAAAATCACTGCCGAAATTTCTCTCCGTGTGCGGACGATTTCAAGCTGTTTTTTGAAATATAAATAAATAAATAAACTTTCTATCCTTTGAGTATTCTTCCAAGGCAATATTTTGCTTCATGTGGATCAGGGTAAAGATCTTGGTGTTGTGCTTGACGAAATGTTGAAATTTGATCTACATATGTTTTATGTTACCTCTAGGGTATCAAAAGTTTGTTCTTCTCTGTTCCCGTTTCTTCTTGAATATCTACACGTGCGTTCGTTTATCCTTACTTCCTTTATGTGGACGATTTCAAGCTGTTTTTTGAAATCTAAATAAATGGTTCGTCTGAGTTCATTGCATTCTTGAGTGCAGCTCCCAAGTGTGGTCATCTCGTTTCGTGCACTACAATGTGTCCTTATTGTCTATATGAAGAGCGTCATACCTTCCTGAATCTCCCTTCCATAAGCAGCAGTAGATTGTATTTTGCCGAATGTATTTTATACACATTGTTCAACGGCTTTATTTCTGTTTTTGCGTGATGACCCTCTCGACACCCGGCTGGCTTTATGATGAGCTCCAGGTTGGGTCTTTGTTTCTATCTTTTTTCTCTTTTCAAAAAAATATATCCTTGATAAGTCAGATTCATTTTAAAGTCAGATTCATTTTTCATTAGTCCCTAACTATCTTAATTTGACTTTATATTTTTATCATGTTGTATTTGCGAATATATGAGAACCTCATTTATTTTCTTCTCGAAACTAAAACAATAAAAACTTTTTTTGGAATCATCATTGAAACCTATTCCAGAAATGACAAACATCACATACAAATTTTAATCGAATTCCCAAAATTGTTATTACCGCATCAACACTGTAATTAATCTATTATCCCTAATCGGACCCAAATGCAACCTATTCACTTCCCATTACTCGAGCAAATATTTGCAATAACCTTAGGCGATTACCCGTCAATACATTTTATCACATCGTACAACGCTCGGCATCTTCTTCTTGGTACACGACTCCAAGTTTCGCGGCCCATGAAATTTGCACTTGTTCGAGTCGAGTGTGAATGAAGTACCTTCGTATCTTTAATTATTTTGCTTTGTACAGAGAAGATGAATGTGAAGAATAAGTGAAAATATTTCATATGGAAGCAACAAACTTATCTTGAGCATTTAGTAAATGTGCTATGCGAAATTCTCGGGAAGCTGAATGCATTTAAGGGCGGAGTTTGAAAAGCATTCATACGAATTATGTCGTGACGGTAAAGTGCATTCATTCCCGTCGTTTGCCCAAAGCGAATAGTTCATGAGTATAGCTGCATTTTAATGCAAGTTGCCATAATTACATGAGCCATTCATCTTTGGATTACTCTCAGGCTTGATAAGTACACAGGTCTGTGTGTTGTTTAATGGGACTCCTTTTCGAACGTTATGAAACGTAATTTAAAAGGGAAGTGCTTTCATATAATATCAATTACCGACACATCTGCCTGAATAATCATGTCGGATGAGATGAAGAAGGAAATGGTTGAACATTTTCGCATATAAGCTTAAGAATTTCTTGAAGAAAAAAGAAACGTTTATACCGTAATATTTTGGGATGTAGTTGGTTGCCTCTACATGGTGCCTCCTGGGTAACACCGTACGATATGACCCCTACGATGATTCTGGCGATGGCAAACGAGTAGCTGCTCTATAGGTGGTTACTAGTGTGGCATTATCAGAAGTATCACACGGCACGACCCAACTTTCGTTCACGGATTGCACTCCCACCTCAATTTGATAACACCAGGCCTGGTGTTCTTGGTATTCTAAACCTAGTCATCTTCTATCGTAATAGCGACAGTGAAATCTGCTCATGATCGGCTCCGGATTAACATTATTAACGCTATTAACGCGCTTAGTTCCGTAGACATTAATTTGGCCGTGTAGACTCAGTTGAGTTGGACTCCTGATTAGCACCAATCCAGCTCTGACCACCTACACCGACAAGGCAGTCCTGCTCAACTTTCGCATTAGCTCCCTGTTTTGCATAAGTAACGCTGGGATCACTTTGTTGATAACATATTCGAGCTAAGATAACGTATCCGAATTTGGACCCAACATCGATAGCACCCAAAAAAACTAAAAACATCCAAACCGAACCTTGTCGGACAGAAGTCTGACGATTTTAATTCAATCTCTGCCTCCAACGTCAAAGGAAGGACTTATTCCACGGTGGGGCTTTATAATGATAGAGGAGCGGTTCGAAGGCATGTCCATTGTCAACCAGACGGGAGGTACCTGCAAAATATGCTTCACGGCTCATGGAAAATATGCTTCTCACCCCTCGCAGTGCAGCAAAGCTGAGCACTGATGAGAGGAAGAAGCACGTTTGCACTGAGTGGAAGCCACAAGAAACGACAACAGGCAGCACCGCCTACAAATACATCTGATGCCGGTTCCACTTCAGGCACCCGGTTTACTTGGAAACTATCTGACGACGGCTTCACCTTAGTCCCAACATTCTATCCCAGTAAATCGCCCGTATGACGAAAAGTTTATAAACACAATGTTTGCATGCAGCCTCAATCAAGTGAACCACATTTTCAATAGTCACGGGAAGTTATTGAATCTAGTTTTTACTTCCAGCGCCTATTCATCTGAAGTCAAGCACAGTCCTGCGATTCAACACATCATGAGTTGTTATCATCGTAAAAACACTTCTAAGTATCCTTTTACATAACACACTATGTAAATTCAACTATAAGAAAATTGACCAAGATGTACTAAACGGCCTCATTGCGAGGTGCGATTGGTCCCCTGTGATACCAGAAAGAGATATTAATAAGGTTGTGTACAATTCTTACTTAATTCTCTTCAGATACTTCGCTCACTGAGCACCAGTCTTTATCTCAAACGATCGCGAAAAAGATGCATGAAAATCGAAGGCAATACGCCACTTGCAAAATCTAAAAAAAGCATGGAAAAGATAAAAATAAAGCAATCCCACGACAACCCATGCACGGGTCTAGGGGTTGAAGCTGATAGAGAGCTTCATTACAATTTTTTTTAATCATTGTGGATACGAGTGTGGAGTGATTAGTTCCACGACTCACTTTACCCCTGATTTAAATCAGGTACCTAATCAGAGCTAGGTGAACTCAAAGCTTGGTGCGCGGAGCCTCGTCCGAATCTGGATTCGAACCAGGGACCCCACACGCAAGAAGCCAGTGCTCTACCCACTAGGCTACTCAAGCTGAAAAGATGTCTCGTTCTAATTCTGACTTTTTGGTTTTTGTAGAAATGAGGAATATATACCTGTCCGTGGTTCAAAATTTCAGGTCCTGACTGCATTGCTAATGCTAGCTTGAAACGTTTTGTTATCTCCCTGGCTCCTATTCTTGTCTAGTTATTTAACCTTTCTCTGGCTGTCGTTATTTTTCCTAGTTTTTACAAACATGCAATCGTCACACCTATTCATAAAAAGATGATAGAAATGTTGTAAGCAACTATCGTCCCATCGCCAAACTTCCATGTGTTGCTAAACTATTCGAAGCGACAATCACTAGTGTTGTGGTGTTTCAAACAATATTATCTCCTTACTAACATGGTTTCAAGAAAGGCAAACCTAGAGTTCTTCAACACCGTTGTTCTATCAATTGAGGCAGGAATTTAGGAACTTCACGCAGGCTTTTGACAAGTTGGATCATTCCACATTGTGGAGTAAACTGTCTTCTTTTAACCTTCTACAGCTATTTATTACCTAGATAGCTTCTTATCTGGAATGTCGTAACCAATGTATATCTTTCCGTGGGTCCCTTTCATCAGAAATGCCATATTTGGTGCTCCTCAAGAAAGTCACTGAGGACCTTTACTATTTCTCTTATATATAAATGACATCTGCCCTGAAACATACTTCATTTACTCTATGTGGGTGACACCAGAATTTTTAAATATTTTTGTTTCGTACACGTGTAAAATTAGTCTGTTAAGCTTTGAATACTGTTTGAATAGTATTCCCTTAAGGTATTTTGACAAAGTAAGCGGTTAAGAAGTACTTTTAAATAATGCTTTCACTTTCTACGATCAAATTCACGCCATTTTAATAAAAGGTTTATCTGCTCTAGGATTTCTGAGAAATTGATCTAAAGAGTTCCACGACATACATACATCTAACTAAGATACTATTTTTTTCTCTAGCTAGACCGATACTCGAGTATACTTGTGTAGTTTGGGCACCTCATCAGCAGGTGTAGGTCGACCTTATAGACTCTATTCAGAAAAGATTTCTACGGTTTTGCTTACGTGAATTTGCTTTGTCAGATCCTCACGCTTGCATCCTTACATTAATCGACTTAGGTTACTGGCCATTGATACGCTTAAAAACAAACGAGAAAATTTCAAAACCATCTTTGCTACTACGCTCCTCACGAAAAGTATATCCTGCGTCTGGTCTATTTAATCTCAATACCAAGTGTCACAGAATGAGGCACGTTAATATTTTATCCGTCATATTCTATCGGACCGGGTACCCTTCATTGAGCCCGTTTCGTCCATAAGAAATAAGTTTAATAGTGCTTGCCATAAATTCGACTTTAATATATGTTTATCATCTTTGAAAAAGAGCTTGGCTAAAAATAGTCTACTTTGATGGCTTTGCTTGTATGTATTTCATATTTTCTAAAGTAAGTATTACTAGTCTGTTTTAGACGGACTTATAAAAGTAAAAAAATAAAAATGAAATCAATTTCCAAATCTGTTCGGGTGTATAGAATCCGAAGGAATGCCTTGCAAATTCTATCCCTGTAAGGACCACAAGGCCGAAACGGCATATCCACATTCCACCACATAAGCAGCTAATCAGGCGGTAAACAGATGCTGCAGGATTTTTCATGGCTTTAGCAACTTTTATTCCCCCAAGATTATTTGACTGTTATTCGTTTATTCATTTGTTATCTATTTGTAATTTATTTATTTATGTGTTATTTATTTGCAGCTTACTTATTTATAGGTATCTTTTGTAGTTTTTGTCTAGCTTTCATTAGCATATATGTATTAAGTTTATGTCTGGCTTGGTGAAATAAATAAATAAACCATTAGCATAAACAAGGCAGTGCGAATGAATAACAGAGGGAAATTCGTTGATAAAGACAAGGAATAAGAGAGGACCGAGAGTCGAACTGCGCAGAACACCGAATCGAGGCGAAATATGGAAGAAGAAGAGGCAAGTACATTTACGGTACAAGCCTGTCCTGAAACATAGGAGGAAAGCCAAGATAGAAGGGAATCAGAAATACCAAAACACACAAACTTCGAGAGATGAAGCTTGTGATCAACCGAATCAAATGCTTTTGTAAAATCGATGTGAACAAATCAACTTGTTTCTATTGATCCGAAGGAGAAGCAACTAAGTTGGAAAAGGTTATGAGGTTGGATGTGAAAGATCTGTCCCATATTCACTTTCAGAAATGGTCGAAATAACTGAACGATGTACGAATCGAAATCGAAGCGAATTTGAGTAAAATTTATTTTCCTCGCTTTTTAACATCTTTATTATATTTCGCTTCAATTGAATGATCTCACCTAATAAATAAATCTTTTTCTTTTTTAAAAGCTCGGCGAAAACAACATTAGAAGAAGAAATCACACATTTCATTATCTCCGCATAATAACTTATTAAAAATAGATGTCCAGATCGGGGAAAAAACTTCCACACAAATACCAAAGGTTTAATTTTTATCACCGACAGACTTAGAATTTAAATTGTGGTCGTATTTTTGATGAATCTCATTCATAACAAAAGCACCACAAATAAATTTTAATCTGATTTAAATTCATAAAAATCTTATTCAGGTGGTCACTAAAAATCAAAATCGTAAATCCTTCAAAACAATAATCAATAAGACATATGATGCGATTTCTATAGAGATTTTCTTTCAATTAGTCAATTTCAACGGCAGTTTGCATATTAAATTTTTGCCTATGATGCCATGGATAGTCGAAAAGAGAGAATCAAGCAACTGAATCATATGAATGGTATGATGGCCAAAAATATAATAACTAAATATAAGCTAAATGCACATAAAATACACCTGAACAACATAATACGCCCCGAGATATTACAAATTATGCGGAAAAAAACACTGAAGATTTTTTTTCATTCAATTTCGTTGCTTCAAATAATGTTGACTTGTGGAGTTTGTTGCTTTGTGATATTTTAGCGGCGCGGGGATACGACTTAATAATAATAATGGATACCGTATTCCTAAATAGATGCTTTCATTTCTGCTTCGGTGCGTTTCTTACTCTGTGTTTTTGCCTAAAGTAGATTATACGTGTTTTTGATTCAACATTTGTAAGCATTGTTCATGGAAAGCGAATGAAAAGCTTCGCTTGAATTTGAAAAATATTTATTTAAATAATCAAACTACTTTTTCTATAATCTTGATCAATCTACTTAAGTATATATAGTCTTGAGATAAAAATATATTTTTTAATGACGAATACAATACGTATATATATATATATATATATATATATATATATATATATATATATATATATATATATATATATATATATAATGACATAAAATATGCAATGAATAAAATTCGAATAAAATTTACATGTTTAAAATTGGCTAACATGATAAAATATTCACATTTGCTTATGGTATTTGCTTAAATATTCTGGTCTTAAAACCTAAACAATCAGACGAAATTGGACACATAATTTAGATTTCATGAAATTAAAATCGTCATCGCCGTCTTCGAGAATAAATTAAACTAATGAACAATATGCAGTTTCAAAATAAAATTATTGGTTTTTTTTTCTAAAACTATCAACCAAATGAACAAATGTAATTCACAGTCACACAAAAAGTAGCACGTACATACATTGTCACCGTACGGTTAGTGTTGTAAAAGATGTAGACTTTATTTGCATATTGACTTACAATTATCATCCTAAAACTTCATACTAAGCACATTCTTTTATCCTTGCTACGTAAAAATATTTTCAACTACTTGATCATATCAGAAAACTGCATTTCCTAGTTTTAAAAGTGTTAGAACTTTCATAATTACATTAAAATCAATTACATGCTAGATGAAGTGTAGACGAAGTGAAGAAAAACTGCAGAGAGCCCAAAAAGTTTTCAATCTTCGATTACCTTGCAGTCATGCAATAAGAATGGCAAAATCAAAGAAGTCATCGTGGGCAATAAACCAAATGTCTCGCCACCGCCGTCGTCGCCGTTGTCCTTATTTCGAATCCGGTAACAAAAGTCAGCGTCGTCTTTGCCGCTGCTCGCGTCGTTATTGCATGTTGCACGGATGGAGGATACTCGTCGGGAAGCAAGAGGGTTAGTGCGATGTGATGGGGGAGCTCCATCTTTTAAGCTTCCCCAGACTTTGAGCATCTCCGATGTTGATGCTGGCAGAGATGGTAGCCAAGAAACAAAGTAGGAAATTCGGGTAATCCAGGATGGAAGGGAAAGAAGCTATTTCTTAGAGGACATCAGAAATAAGAATCGCCTTAAAGGAAATACAAGGAAATGGAGAATTCGAGGGAATGGTGTGTAGAAGATGAGGAATAGGAAACATAGACAATATGGAACGATGTCGTAAGGTGAAAAGATGGAATAGAGAATGGATGGGAAGGCAAGGAGTCGGGATAGGATGACGAATAGAGTTGATGGTGAATGATGAATCAATTCGGATTGCAATAATAAAAGAAAATTTCCGCAAGCTTCTTTACCGGCGCACCCTTCAGAAGTTCTTGAAGGTACCAGTATCTCGAGACAGTGCGACTAAGGAGCATATTCTAACCACGGCAGAAGCTCGTTCCCATTGCGATTGTATGGTACGATTACAGCGTAAGAATATAGACAACGATCTGATGTTGAAAGTCGGCTGGCTTTCTCCTCTCCAAGCTAATGTACCTTACGTTTCCCTTGCTTGCATCAAATTTACTATGAGGCAAGTTATTGGTTCCTATGCACAAGACACCAGCTAAATGGATAACGTCAGGCCTGAGTAAAGCAGGAGATGCGTTGTTTCTTTTATGTCTGCGTCACTATGTCGTATCAGATGCTTGTGGTGGCACGAAAGGCTTCCACCTCAAGCACGAAGGATCGATGCTCGGGAAATTTCCGCGTCGTCTTACTCGTTCCTCATATTCTTCCAGGACGTCCTAGACATGATTGTACGCGGAATCGTCAAGAATGCGAAGAAGACGAAGATACGGTCGACAAATCAAAAGCGAATCACGAAACAGCATATCAATTGCAGACGCAGATGGTTGAATGAAATGGAAAAGAAAGAAAGCGATTTGGTTAGTGGTCTCGGTATATCACGATTTCTATTTTTCTTTTCGCTACACTATTTGCAACGTGATATTCCATACATTCGCTATATTCGATAAAAATTCCAGCACACTTCTTTCACACAATCGAGATTCAGACTAAGAAATCAAATTAAATGACTGTAAAAGTAGGAGTGAATAGCGAAAACAGGAAAGGCAGATGATTGAAAGTTTTGTAAAAATATGCAAAGTTTACAAGTTCAAGAATTCTTCTTCGAAAGATATGATTACAATAAACTTGCTAATATCCGATTTTTGAGTATAATTCATGGTACTTTGAATATTCATAAAAAACAACTGAGCCACACAAAACAAAAATCACCATATCGGATATTAAATATTTAAGACTAAAAAGAAACAATTACCTGTTTCTTCAGAACAATATGTTTTCCTTTCCAGTATTTCATCATACCAAGAGCTTGGAGAGTACTGACGATGTCATATGAAAAAATCGCCATTTCCTGTAAAAAAAAGGAATGTTTATAATATTTTGTAAATAGTTACGGCATATCAAGAAAAATAATAAAAACCAGGTACATCGATTGATAAAAAACCAAAAAAAGCAATTAATGTGCTGATTTCTTAAGTAAATGTGAACTCAAAGTAGTCTCCATAATTTTAGGCCTATAAATTTACTCCTTTTGCTTGAGAAATTTTTCAATACATTTTTTTGAAAGATATGGAATCGTACAGCAATTAACTGCTCAATCACCGAGTTTTCCATGTCACCAAGTATATACATAGTATGCTCTCCTAAGCAAAAACTTGATTCGCAATATTTATTACTACAATTTCAAATCTGAAGGTTCATTGAAATATCTACAGCAACCATACCAATACTACCTGTAGGTGGAAAATTTAATTTCCGCTCGAAGAAATAAAAACAATATTTTAAAGACATAACGAAAAAATTTCCCCTGCAGCAAAAAATAACATGGGTGCGATACTGAATAAGTCAGTTTTTAAAAAGCAGATCACAAATGCCTGTCTGGAGTCTTTTAATGAATTATCTCTATACTTTAAGAATGCAATTTATTTTCTGTAACCAAATTTTGACCAGGAATGCTACATTTTTGTCAGCGATTTTGATCCTTCAATTGTCTTCGGATTGAAAACTGATTTCGCCCACCAAGAAAAGGTAAAGTTTCGCGCCATTCTCTTTTCAAAATTATTAGCAGAAATTTGGGACTTTCCGAAAGTTCCGAAAATGCTTGAATATTTTATAATAATATATTATAATTCAAAAATTTAAATATGAAAAAATAGAAATCAGAGAATGTTGAGGGAGTATTTGATGGTACTTTTACTACATTTTAATGTTCTTTGATTTGCGATAATTTTCATCTGAGATACAATCAACACCGCAAATTGTATTTTCCCAAAGACGTTCTTGCAAAACCTTTGTCACCGGTTTGTTTGTTGATATTTTTGGATAAACAAATTACACTATGTCACAGAAATGATAATGTACACAAGGATTGAATAAATTTGCTCTATTCATATTTCTAAAAAAAAAGTGTTTTTTTCACGCTGATACCCTTACCCCTCCCTTAAGCCCCTAGACCAAACAAGGGTTGTCGTGGGATTACTTAACTGTTATTCATAGGAAAAAAGCTAGTAATATTTTCAATCCATTGCGAGTTTTATTTTCATAAACAAGTTGTAAATTCCAAAGTATACTTCAAATCAACAATTAGAATTAGTGACATTTTCGTGGTTTCTATTGTAGAATTTAGGACTGCCATTCTGTTCAGTATACATTTTTTTTATTATTTCAGGTATAGTGGCACTGTCAGATGGAACTAGTCATTCAAAAATCATTTTTTTTTTACTTTTTCATCGAATTTCAATTACGTAAAGCTCATGGTCAAATTGATAAATACTCGATTAATCATATCATGATAGCAGTCTAAAGGTGTATTTAATATTACGCATGCCATTGGTATGGTGCTCATGAGGATCGTTTTAAATTTTATTGAAATTTCAATGAAATGAAATGTGATTACTGTATGCAAATTTCATCCGCAGCAAGTCCGCAATCATTATTTCCTATGCAATTAGTAGACATTTGTTAGGGTTTGCAGGGAAAAATAAAATACGTCCGACCACTCTGAGAAACACTTTAATAATGAAAGGAATAAATGCTTAAGACTAAAAGATTGTACATTGTGAAATAATGTATGTGGTGTGAGTAAATGATAGGGTGTGTGTAATAGAAGCGTAGGGTTTGCAATCTCTTACACTCCCCCTCAAATCGAGCTTCGTTTAACAATTGGAATCGATGCCTAGATCCTTAACGAATTTTACATGTTTCGAAACTGATAGTGGTTTTGTAAGGATATCTGCCGCCATATCAGCCGATGGAAGAAACTCAACTTTGATGGGTCGTTCTTGAAGAATCTGCCGGATGAAGTGATGCTTGATGTCTATATGTTTAGATCTAGCATGATGTACAGGATTGGATGAAAGTTTTCCTGCACCTTGATTATCGCAGAATACAATAACCTCTTCAGCGAAATTTTCCAATCCAAGCTCATGTAAAAATTGTATTAAGTGAACGGCTTCCTTAATTGCATCGGTAAGGCCCATGTACTCGGCCTCAGTGGACGAAAGAGCCACAGTCCGCTGTTTTCTTGATTCCCAAGAGATTGAAGCGCCAGCTAGGATAAAAGCAGAGCCTGTGTAAGAACGTCTGTCCTTTTTGCAGCTGCCCCAGTCGGCATCGACATAGCCAAAAAGTCCTCGACCAGTTTTCTTGAAACTGAGATTGTAATTGACGGTTCCCGCCAAATATCTCAGAATGCGTTTGACTGCAACCCAATGTATGTTGGAGTAAGAATTTGTAAACTGACTCAACACACTGACAGCATGTGCTATATCTGGGCGTGTACCAACGGCAAGGTACATGAGAGCTCCGATGAGTTCACGGAAAGGAACTGGTTCCAAATTATCGTTGCTGTTTGTTGTTTCGGATAGCTGATTTCCGACAACTAGCGGTGTGCGCACTGGTTTGCATTCAGACATGTTAAACCGCTCTAGTACATTTCGAATGTACCCAGATTGGGATATGTTGATTTCACTTTTTCTTTGCGTTATCTCTATTCCGAGACAGTATTTTGCCTCGCCGAGATCTTTGATTGAAAAATGGTGACGAATACCATTCTTTATGTGATCAGCCTTCGTCTTGTCTTTGTAGGCGATTAATATATCATCCACATATATTAATATAAAAACTTCTTTTTCTTTGTCGACATATACGCATGGATCGGCGTTGGTCGCGGTAAGATCAAGTTGTCGAAGGACCTTGTCCAGTTTTGTATACCACTGACGTCCCGATTGTCGCAAACCGTAGAGAGCCTTTTTTAATTTGCATACTTTGTTACCGTCGTAAATTTGACTCAGCATATGATGAGCTTTTTCAGCGAGCTCCTGATTTTCGTTTTCCTTGATGATCTTTTCAAGCATTTCTTCAAGGAGCTCAGGTAATTCCATGAATATTTCAGCATCCACATCACCGTTTAAATAGGCTGTGGTGATGTCAAGTTGGGAAATATTCATGTCCAGCTCGGCAGCAAGAGCGATGATCAGTCGAAGAGAGCTCAATCTTGCAACAGGCGCAAATGTGTCGTGAAAATCTACACCGGGACGTTGAGAAAAACCTCTTGCAACGACGCGCGCCTTTCTTCGCTCGAGAGAACCGTCGGCGTTGAATTTATTTCGAAGTACAGTTCTGCATCCTATTATATTTTTGCTATCGGGTCGGCTAACGATTTCGAAAGTGTCATTTAACAAAAGACATTTCGTCTCGCTGAGGATGGCATTCTTCCATTCTTCTGCGTGTGGTCCGGTCGTCGCTTGTTTAAAAGAAATCTCAGAAGCGAGCATGACAATCGCGTCCTGATGCAATTCATCGTCTGCGTCTGAGTGTACGTGTCGATCGCTGTTTGTCTTCTTCGGACATTCGGTCGTTTCCTTTTCCAAGTCGAGTTGCTCTGCGTCGGTGCGAAGAGAACTCAAAATTGCCGTAGAGTGCTCATGTGGTCCGTCGTTTTGAGGAAAATTTATGTTTGTATGCGTCTCTGGAGATGACGTGTCTTGGACGAGAATGTGCTCAATGTAATTATCCTGAGCTGTAGATGGTGTTTTCCGAAGATTTTCCCGTTGTGCTTTGATCGATTTTTCGTCATGTGCACGTGTATAGGAAATATTATTTAATTTATCTTCGGTCACGATTTCCTCGTATTCATTATCAATGTTGTTGACATTGAAAAATTTTACATCTCTGGCGATTCGGATTTTCTTTTCGTGTGGCATCCAAATTCGATAGGCTTTTGAAATATCGGAATAGCCCACAAAAACACCTTCCAGACCTTTCGCCTCAAATTTCTTCTTTTGCGTCTTGTCGAGGATGTAGGCTTTGCATCCAAAAGTTTGAAAATGGCTTATGTTTGGTTTTCTTCCAGTCCATGCTTCATAGGGGGTACGGTTGTCGAGACTTTTTGTTATGCAGCGATTTCTTATATAGTTTGCGGTGGCAACGGCTTCTGCCCAAAATGACGGCGGTAGCCCTGCTTGTAGTAGCATACATCTTGCTGATTCTACAAGCGTACGATTTTTACGCTCTGCAATTCCGTTTTGTTGTGGTGTGTGCGCTACCGTCAACCGCCTTCGAATGCCTGCTTCTTTTAAGATACTGTCCATCGATGCGTTACAAAATTCTCCGCCATTGTCGGATTGTATCGCTTTTATTCTTCGACCGGTTTGATTTTCTACTTCGTTCTTGTATTCGCTTAATTTTGATACAGCTTCGCCTTTATTCCGAAGGAAATATACCACACACCAACGGCTGTGTTCGTCAATCACAGTCATGAAGTATCGAGCACCGCTCTTTGAATGTGTGCGCATCGGGCCACAAATGTCCATGTGTACGATTTCCAGTACTTCGAGTGATCGATGAGTTCGTTTGGAGAATGGCCTTGCAGTGATTTTCCCTTTCGCACAAATTTCGCAATCTCGATCTGGTTCATTCTTCAATTCCAAGCCATCGACGACTTTTGGCATGAGTATGAGATCTTTAAAATTCAAATGGCCTAACCTTTCATGCCAAGTCATCGCACCGCATTTTCCATGCACGGCACCAAGAGCTTCTTCGTGTGCGGTTCTCAGGTAGAAAAGGTTTTCTCTACGATCGGCAATGAGATTCACTTTTCCGTCGGGACTGCGAACGATCGCTCGATCCTTTTGGAATACAACCTCGTGTCCTTTATCTACAATTCTTGACACGGACATTAGATTTGTTGCTATGTTCGGTACGTAAAGCGTTTCGCCTAGCTCTATCGTTTTTGTGGCATCATCTGTCGAGGCCACGAGCTTCACTTTTCCACGTGCCTTCACCGGGACGATAGAGTTATTCGCCATCTTTAAATCGCTTGTTTTCTTCGTTAATTGCGTGAACGACGATTGTTCGCTACATACATGTGCTGTGCAGCCGCTGTCTAGACACCATTGTCTTTTTCTTTGTGTATGAGGCCTGTCGTTCGTTATAGTCAGGTACGCTTCATCAATGTACCCGGCTTTTTCTTCGTGTTTCTTCGTTTTGCTCCAGCAATCAGCACTTTTGTGGCCTGGCTTCTTACAAAAACTGCATTTGTATTTGTAGCGCGTTGAGGGATGTTTCGTTTCACGAACTGGTGGTGGTCGCGACCCAATGTTCCTTTTGGTTTGTGTGTTGTGACTGTATTTCACATACATGACGTCTACACCGTTGTGGTTGGCTCTTCTGGCATTAGTTTCTTCGATAATCTTTATCTTTAGAGATTCCACACTGGGTAAGTCATCTCGGGACTCAATTGCGCACCGGAAATTTTCGAAACTGTTCGGAAGACTGTAAAGCAACATTATGGCAAGCAGGTCACTGTTAATATCGATGCTCATTGCTTGTAATTTGTCGACAACATCGGTGAATTTCGCTAAATGCTCATGCACATCGTCACCTTCGGACATTTTATGTTGCGTCAATTGCTTCAACAGTGTCGCTTTGCGAGCAGGACCTTTTGAAGCGTAAATCGAATCAAGCTTGTTCCATACTTCCTTCGATGTAGTACAGTTGCGAACTTGCCTTAATTCGCTTGGTGAGATCGCGAGGATTAGGTCCGCTTTTGCTTTTCGATCATGCGCAATCCAATCTTCGAGCGCCTTTTTGGTGGCGATTTGTTCCTCACCTTCTCCTTTTACGGCTGGTCGTGGAATTTCACCGCTGACGTACGCCCATGTATCATTCTTGATCATGAGTGCTTCAGCTTGTATTTTCCACGTGTCATAATTTTCTTTGGAGAGCGTTTCCAAACGTGTTGCACTTACAAAGTTATTCGCCATGTCTTCGGCTTATTTTTGCACTACACTATTTAAACTCACAAGTTTCACTTTCCACTCTGACACAACTGCGTGACCTGGGCCCATAACCTGTTAGGGTTTGCAGGGAAAAATAAAATACGTCCGACCACTCTGAGAAACACTTTAATAATGAAAGGAATAAATGCTTAAGACTAAAAGATTGTACATTGTGAAATAATGTATGTGGTGTGAGTAAATGATAGGGTGTGTGTAATAGAAGCGTAGGGTTTGCAATCTCTTACAACATTTTCGGGAATGTAATATGCTTGCGGAACATCAGATCGATATCTTTTAGAATTTGATTACGAATGATCAGAACCTTTCATTCGAACAGGCATGGAGCTCGCGATTTCCCCAACAAGTCGCCAACAACACGTTCGGAAAATGTGTGGAAGGTAATAGCGAAGGTTCGCCTACCCGACATTCAAATAACCACTTTAGGTATATAAGTACCGTCCAACGAACTTCGGTAACAGAGTGGATTATCTTCGGCTTAACGATAAGAATTACATGCGTATCTTTTCTTTACCAGGCAGAATTAATTGTTGGGGCGAGAGCCTAAATTAAGGCCACACCTTGCACCTGTTCGGGATAGGTTTGAATTGCATTAAATATTATCCCTGTAGTTCGACCAGTGAACGGACATTAAGAAATTAATGGAGCTATCGTCACGAAGTAATTGACTCTTAATTGTGGAATGATACAGTGCCAGAGACGAGTCACGTCCATTTGCAACGTCTTGTAAATTAAAAGGAGAATTAGAAGAAATGCGGTTTATTAATGGTTAAGTGAAAAGAGATGTGTATCGTTGCTGCGAGGTCCATGTGTTAATATTCACGGATAAGGGGGCTATTATTAAGAATTTGTTGGAGCTACGGACTTGCAGATGGAAGTAAGAAAGACTATGTTTGGCACATGTCATGATTCTTGTCGGAGATGAAAATGAAATCAAGCAAAAAATTCGTGCTGCAACAGATTATACGAATGATTGATGATGAAGAGGGAAGCAAAATGATGTCCCCATATGTGTAGACTACATTGACTTGTTCATCAATTCCGTGATACCATATTTAACACCAGAGCGGTGAAGGACGGAACACGGCACATTTTCCATTCATATCCACACAGAATTTGATCAGTTACCAATGCATTTTCATTGCATAGCCTACGAACAGATCTAGTATGCATTTACACTCACCTGTGAAATATCTTTCATGCTCAGTGTCCCACCACTCCTGTGACACAGATAATCCAACAGCACATCTTTCCAATACGACCGGTAAGAAATTAATCCCAGATCGGAAAGTGGTTTTTCCGGTGATCCAACCTTTCCTTCGACACGTGTCAGTAGATAGCCTGCAAAATCGAATAAAAAACGATTCGAAATTAAAACAAGACACTTACATGGTATGCAGGACAGGTTGAGCTTAAATAATTGAAGGAAAATGCTGATATGAAAATATATATAATCAGTGACAGCCATTTAATAGCATGCAATTATAGTCAGTTTTTCGGTGTTGTAATTTTTGTCGCTGTTTTAATGTTTGTACACATAAGTCAAAAACATGTGGCTTGATTGCAGAATGGTCGTTTGCAATAAATATTACTTGTTTTGTTTTGTTTGAGTGAAGAGAAAATGGAGTTTCAAGAGAATTCTTTGTGCCATTTAACAATTAAATGTGAAAAAAATGTTGTTATTTTTCGTGTGAATACAGAATCGGACGGGATGACCAATGACTCTGAAAATGCATTGCAAATTGAATTTTAAATTGTACTTGGTAAGCAAGTGTGTACAGAGACATTGAGAATTCAGATGCGTGTTATGTGATGGTGATAATTTCACTTGTGAATTTGTTTGGAAGCAAAAGGATTGACATTTTTATTGGTTTACACCAATTTGTTGGGAATTTTTCGGAAAATTTGCATCTGCAGAAAATATGTCGAAGTAATTATGTGCTTAAATTCGTTTGCATGTGGGTGGCTGAACACACAGTGAGATCAGATGGATTTAAGAAGAGAATTTTTTGTAAATTCGGTACAATTATTTTGGATTCTTTAATCATTCAAGCAGCACGTACATTTGCCTTTAAAAAAAAACTAAGCTAAACTAAATTTTAATTTTGGCGATGATACTATTTTGTTTCATTTCCCAGGATATTGCATAAAATCCGGTGTGTGATAATGGTTTATCGCTCATGGTTCCATTCGACTCCGGGACTAACACGCTAGTTACACATGCACTATCCAATTGGTCTTATAAGATGTAGCTTGACGATCGCTTTTTGTGCTACCGCATTTGCTCTATGAAGATTAACACACCCTGAAACACACGGTGATGTCAAGACCAAAAAAATAAGATCCCGACTTACACCACTGGACAGCTCGAAAAAAATCACATTTATGTACATACTTCCAAACAACTCTTAAAGACTGAATTTGCCGCTTTGCTTTAGTTAAGAAAAGTCACACCTGCTATTCGAGAATGTAGGTAGACGCCAGCTCCAGATCTAAATGCAGCCTCGAAATCGAGTAGGGACGCTTTAGTGTCTGAAGGTATCGTCAGAACCGGAGCGATAAGCCGGAGATACTCTAATAGAGCACTGCTCCACAGAGTCCTTGTTATCCACAAGTCAGGTTAAATTATTTAATAGGCAGAGCTCATTGCCACACTCTGAATATTAATGACAAGTGAAGGCAGACTAAGAAGAACGTCAAGAGTAGCACCTGGGATAGTGCTCATGACACTACAGATACTCAGGCACACAGCCTTTGTAGTGTGGCAAACTTTTTGTAATCGTCAATCACCTTTTCGATTCTTCATCGCACAATGAATGCGTACGTGATTACCAAGCTTATGAGTTTTGAGTAGTAAATAATTACATGAAGCTTCAGACACCACATGTTGCCCACGAATAAGCTTCACTTTCGAATGTTTCTTCCGCAGAATTTTTTGGTTCAAGATAACTCCTAGACATTTAACTACACTTGACAGTTGAAGAGTTACACGTTTCCTTTTTCGGAGCACTAGTCTTTTCAGCAAAACAATTGTGCTTCTCAAAATCGAATTAGAGCATTATGTCATTTCTGAGCCTCTGCTTACCCGGATATTATCATTGCTCAATCGCTTGCTCTTTCCGACTTTTTTCAGGTGATATATTTTTATTAGATAGTCATCATAAATAAGCAGTATTCAGCCTGTATAAAAGATAGAATTATCACAGGTGTATTTAGCTTTAAAACTTCTCACTATAATATATTTTAACCTAAATATACCCAACAACTTGACCTAGGTATAAAATCTAGCTCTTTCTGTTCGTCGGAAATTTTAGAGGATCGGATAACCGTTGCGTTCTCCAAAGCAAAATATATGGAGCCTGTCAAATTAAACTCAAACGAATTGAACGCAACGCAGTTTCGCTAACTGAGCCTTTATCTTCGGCTTCAAAAACCGGTCCCTGAGTAGATTTATTTTATTTCATTTTATTTATTTTCACCAAACAAGGTATAATAATATTACATATAAATGAAATTAATATAAAAATTAAAAAAAAAACTAAACAAATTTAAAAACAGAATTTCACAACAGATTTTAAAAAGGCATAAAAAACAAATAAATACAAAAGTAAATACATAATAGCTAAATCATAAGTAGGTCACAATATTAAACACGCAAAATGAAATTAAATAATTAATTAGTCAATTATAAAAAAAAGTAATTAGTCAATTATAGAAAAAAGTAATTAGTCAATTATAAAAATTATAGTTTCAACTCGTCAGATAGGAAAGAGTTCCTCAGCCAAATTTTAGCTACCGGTTTTCAGACCCTACCATTGAAGGATCGCAAACGTCAAAGCACAAGCATACGTGAGTATTAGCTAGAACGGGGTCTGTAGCAAACTTTTTCACCTCTGGAAACTATGCCTATTTTTTTTGTAAAAAATAAGTGATGCACTTGATTTCGAATTTGCAAACCCCAATTTTTAAACTTTGTGAGCTCGTGAAGCCAAGCGTATTGTCCTAACATTTTTAAAATTGCATTCTAATTTACACCTTTTTCAGTTTATTTAGCGAGCCAAAAACCATATTCGAGCCATATTTGACAAAAATGTTTGAAAGTTACAAATAATGTCGCAGTATAAAGTTTTTTTCATGATTGTTGTCTTGTAAAGGTTATAAATGTTTCCCATTCCAACTCAAAGCATACATCAGTCTCACTGGCAAAACAATACTTAAAAAGAATCATAGATAGTAACATGAAGTTTTTTAAGTTTTAACATGCCAATTATTTTTAATCTTTTTTTGGTAAAATTAGTAACTTAATGTTGAAAATTGATTAAAAAGGTGTAAATTGAGAAATAATAAAAATCTTATCATTATGCAACCTCGAAAACCGAATATTTAATAGATTTACAGTAAATAGCTTGTTTGAATGTGAGTTTTTGCCATGTTTGGATTGCAAGCAACGCTTGTCATTATCAAAAGAACTCTTGTCATCAACGATCTAAATTGGAAAACTTGTTATAAAACTACATTAAGAAATCATCCAAAAATGAAATTCTTTTTATTTACCTCGATGGGAAAATAAAAACATTTGACTTTTAATTGTCGTCACCTACAATCTTCTTGACTTTATATCCGACGTTCGAATAACCACAACATCAGCAGGAGCAAATGTCAGTATTTTTTGGCTCCCAATTGACCAGAAAAAAACAAAAATGATAAATTTCAAGAATCTCAAAATTTCTGTGAAAAATTTCAAGAAAAGCAATGAATCTTATCTAAAATTAGATAAGTCATCTGCGGAATCTATTTCGAGAACTTGTTAAGCGAAACCCACAAAAAATGAATAGGCAACGTGAAATAAGGGGCAGAAATTCCTAGACGACGATAAGCCGCATTGAGTGCATGTACTAACTCATAGCACCATGTCGCTCTAGACTTCGCGAAACGCTACGGTTTGCTGCAGCATTTATTTTAATCTTGAGGAGAATTCAGAAGGAACGGCGATCGGAAGTGGCGATCGTGCTCTGGATTTGGGCACAGAGTTGGAGTTGTTCTTCTTGCTATGTGTCTGTTGCAATGTACTTAAGCTGCACAGTAGACATTCTTAGCGGGGGGTCTTCATATGCTACCAAGAAGATGCAAGAATTTAAATGGATTTCTCGAAAAATTGAAAATGTCCAGAAATTATGACTTGCCTTTGGTGAATCAGTGGATGAGATGGTTGGATGCATACTTGTCATTTGTAGTCTGGTGGATATAGTAATTAGCGTCGTTTGAATACATGATGTGAAGAATGTCTAATGCTATGTGTCAGGATGGTGATTTGCCAATTTGTAAATTATTAGCATAGTTTCTTAGTAATGCTCATGGTAGATGTAAAACGAATGATTTAGTGCGATATTCGAAGGGAAATTGCTTTCATATTGAGAAACTCGAATTTTGCTAATAATGCATATATTATATAATGCATATAATAATGCATATATATATTTTTTGAACTAAAAATGTTGAGCTAAAATAGATAACGAATTTATCAGTTATGGATACATTCGCAAATATCAAGGGAACTTTCATTCTAGATTAGGTATCCTTGCAAAACGCATAGAAAGTATTTCGCAGATACGCCGAGATTCATGGAAATCACAAAAGAGCGGAAAATTACACTTTAGTTTATCGTAGCCTTTTGTCTATTGAAAAAGGGTATGAAAATGTCATCAGACTGATAAACAATGGAATGAAAGAATTTTAATGAATAAGGTTATTTGATGTCAAAGATGTACCTACCAGTAATCTACATGAACATTTCATGATTATTTACATACGTTGATATATTCTGCCGTGCTAAGAAAAAAAGTCATAAGCGCCAAATTCTAATTTTTGGGTTCATTTCATGATATAATAGAGCGCATTAAGCTCTGTCATTGTAACCTGCGAACAGTTTGTTTCTGAAGCGTGTTTCTAAACTTTTATTTTTTGGTGAAGAAGATTCCTGTGGTTTTTGCTGTTTCATATGTAAATAAGACCCTGATGCCATACCGAGTCAAGCGTTTTTCCACTATCCGGGGTGACTAGCCCCACTGACTTTTTATCTTTCAGAGATTCAGAAACATATTGAGACACTCTGTAAAGCAAATGCGTAGTTGAAAGTTTCTGTCGAAAGGTAAGCTGACAATTGGGGATTATATTTGATGCTCGTAGGACGGAAGGCTTGTGGGACGGAAGGCTTGTGGGACGGAAGTCTTTTGCAAGAGTGTCGTGCTTGCAAGATGTTCATTTTTTAAAGCTTTGTTAATTTTCCAAAGATTTGAGGAGGCTTCATCCATCCTTGTTCCGGAGGAATAAGTATAAAACATCGTCCTGAATCACCAAATCAAAAAGTATTTTATCCGCTTAATAAGCCTTAGCACAGGTCCAATATTGATGTCTCGCATTGGATTCTCCGCAAACTAAAAATAACTTATAAGTTCTCATCGGAACACGCAAGTCAGCTTTTAGAAATTCTACTTTTTCCGAATTTAATTTTGTACCAGGAAAGAATATGGCAACAACGATTAAGTCCACGTCTATGATTTTGAGTGCAATAGCTTTATATTTAACATGATTTTGAACACATATGGCAGCTCCTCCGCTCCTTCCATTTACTCTATCACGTCTCTGCACAATGATATTTGTACACGCATTTTATTATTTGTCTAGGTCTCAGTCATTACACAAACATCAACGTTATTATTTTAAAAAAAATTTGTATGCCGTAAATTAAGACTACTTAGTAGCCAATTATGTGTACTGTAATCAGTCGCCTTGAATTGATTGACAAAAGGATATCAATTGCTACAGCCAATAACTTTTCAATACACATCATCCAATGCGCATAGTTATCAATTAGTAACTTGATATGAAGAACTTATTTTCAAATTCTCCATTAAATATTCTCAAGCCTAGGCCTTAAATCACTTGGACAGTTCCATCTAAACGCTATTATATCTCTCGAATAGCCGAGTACGAAGGGTTCTCGTTGAAAGGAAACAAAACCTGCAGTCATTCAGAATAGAGTGGGATAAGTGGTAGGACATCCTGCTGCAGATTTCATCCGTCTTTTCAAGCACCAATATGTTCCAACACCCGGCATACAGGTTACAGAATGGTTTTCGGAAGCTTTCGAACTACATATAGTATATCTTCAAGGCATATATGTACATACATAAAAGCTTGTCTGGTGCTGTTGGCAACCAAGCTGACTAAAATCACGAGAGAGCGAGGAAACATTTTGACATTGGAGCATTGCGATGCGGCCGATGATGCTATAGCTGCTATGCTACTGTTATCGCTGATCTCCTTCAGCTCACACCTTCGAACTTCCCCTGAACTGAAATATCCGTCGAATGAAGACAAAGTACGAGATATTTGGACGAGAATAGAATGCAATGGTTGCGATGATTGACTCAATCAGCGAATTTCCGAACGCAGGATCTGAAAATTTTAGGGGACATACACAAAATGTGCAGCACACCTACGGACCAACCGATTGAACGGAGCAACGAACTCAGGCAACGTGTATGGTTGGGAATTTCAAGCAGAGAGTTCCATGAAGTAGTAGCTAACCCGCTGGAAAGAACACGAAGATATATGATGCTCGCTTTGATACGGCAGGTTCGATGGTGGCGAAAAAATGGACAACAATGTGCACACAAAGCGATAATATAGCCCCATCGTCCTGAATAGCTCCGAAATAAACCTCACCGGGATACAAAACGGATTAACCAAAGATGCGATGCTTTGGACATATGCGTGCAGTTGTTTGTGTTACAGTCTAGACAGAAAATTTCGGTGGATTTAATATTAGGTTTGGCGAGCGGGGTCGACGGAACTAGACTAGAGTCGGGAGGATAGAGTGACAACAACAGCAGCAACAACCATGTTTGGTGCAGTGGACGATGACGACGACGACTAGAATATCTATGGCGATGAAAACCAATATACAAGTCCCTTTCTTTATGTGATATCCTATCGTTTCGATGTACACATGAATCTTTCGTTAACTTTCGTAACGTTGGTCGATAAATGGACTGGGCTTTTATTGAAATGATTATCATTTGCTTTTTGGCGAGTGCAAAAAATATTGTACAGCAAACCAGATTTCGACAGTAGTATGCTTAAATATGTCGGTGAGGTCCTCGTTTCCATTCTGGATGATTCGTGCCAGGCGTGCGGCAACTATCAAACTTGTGTGTATGTTGAGACCGTGAGTTCGGTGACCTTCATTTTAAATATCTAGTAGAAGTCAATGGAAAGGTAAGTTTGGTTTTATGGGGTAGAGAGCACAAGATAAATATTGGATGACTTATTGGAATTTCAGAGCCATAAGGGTTGTTTGTTTCATCCCAGCGAAGAAAAAGTTGGATCTCGCCTTTGCATTATCAGGTGGTCAGTTTGTATTGATTGTAAAATTAACGATCTAGTGTATATAAGCAATATCCAGTATTTTATTATTCGACACATACAATATGTATTTCGAAATTTTAGCTACTAGAAAGTAGCTCCCACAATTTCGAGAGGAAAAGTGTAACGAAAAAACCTTGTGCACTCTAACATAGCTTCTCTTTATCTTCTAGATTTCTCATGTAGCTAGCAATATAATGCCTTTAGCCAAAAACATATTTCATCTGTATGCGGTTATACGGTCTGGGCCGATTCTTGCATGACATTCAATTCTGGTCTAACGTTATTTCATGTTATTAGAGCAAACATTTTACAACAGCCACTGTCTGAGCCAATGAACAAAGTGGATTTATAGTCATGTTGAAAGAAAATTTCATCAGTACAAATGAATAAAAGACCGAATGCAAAGGGTTGAGAGATGATAGACTTTTGTCCTCGTGGAAGCCATCATCTGTAAAAACTTTCGTAATCCTAATTTGAGACATACATATAGCTACTGCACTAATTATGGACCTAGTGAGGCCATTATTCCGAGGGGAAAAGAGCTTTATTTGTTTTATTTTTGAACGCGAATTTCGTAAATTGTTTCGCCCAAAAAGATTGACCACAAAGCTGACCAAAAATTTGCAAGACAATGCGGGCAGAATATTAATCGAAATGAATGCATTTTCGGGTCTAGCAAGGAGAAGTGTGTCTACCGACCTTAGGTTGTCTGAAACTGAATGTTTGTAGACTGAGTCATGGTTACGAGCAGAGAGGGTATGGCGTAATTGTAGCGTATTTTATGGTTAATGGTGAGACGAGTGACGTGATTTCAAAGTGAAAATGAAATAATTTTTTTCGTAACGTGCATGTAATTAGAATCGACTTGACGCTGGTGAGCTAAATATGTGTTAAGGCTTACTACAAAAACATATTTGATGAAGAAAGAGTAGGTATATCACACGAATAGAAATAGGGTATAATTAAATATATATTACATAAGTCGTCCAAAATAGTTTGCTATGTAAGGGAAAATTTCAGAGTTGCTTCCTATATGGGTGCTTACTTTTCAGCCAGTACAAACTATTTTAATAATAATCATAACGTCACATCCAATCAGAGAGAGAGAGAGAGGCGCTAAATATCATGCGATAATTGTGACTATAAAATCTTTTGTGTTTAAACTGAAAATAATCAAGGCTTGGTTTTGCTCTCATGTTTTGAAAGACGATGACAAAATTTCATTGTCAAACAAAATATTGTAAAAAATGATAGCATGGTCGCATCTGGAGGAGATGCCGTAATTTTTACAAAAAAAAAAAGCATGAGATTCGTGAGACTTAGCAACCTTTGTACTAAGATTATTGAAACGGTTGCAGCTGAGATTGGAAAATTAAAAGTCCGGATGATAAATATCTATTTCAGCAGGACAAAGCCAAACGCCAGTAAACTTTAAATGTTTGGAGACGACTTAGAGGTGCTCCTGAGTTTTAATGGTAAGTTTATAAATTGTGGCGATCTGATTGCACGACACCATCACTGGAACTAGATAAAAAGCTGATAAAGCAGGGAAGATACTTTTCCATTTAGCTGTAATGAAAAATGTGTTTATTCACTTGCCAGTTAGTCCAACCTGCTATACCCTAATAGCAACGGTTCAACGTTACAAAAAGTCTACTCTTTTTATTTTCATCTATTGCTATTAATAACCTCGCAGTTCAGCTTTAATAAACAACAATATATCTCTGACCAAACAATCTTTCTGTAGATAAATATTAAGCTTTAGTAAAATCTGTGCATATAATACTGAGTTGATGTCCTTTTTCTATATTGCAAACCATATTCTAGATTTTTGTCATAAGATTGGTGGTAGTTACCCTGTTTTTTTTATGTTGTTCGTTTAGTAGTGGATCAATAACAATTGTAAGTTTGCTGCCAACAATTTTTTTAAAAGCTGTAATATAGTTGAAAAAATGACGTTTCTTCTACAATTTTCAACCCAGCCTCTGTGTTTACATTTAAGAATCAACGTGAGATGGGAAGATTTCCAGAAACGAGGAAAATTACCGCATGACAACGATTTGTTGACAATTCTATGCAGAGGTGAAGTAATTGTTTCTGCACTCTGAATTCTGAAGCCTGGAGGAAAAAAGTTAGGTTCAGGGCCTTTTTCATGTCAGGTTCTCCTATAGCTTTTATAACGCTTTTTTTGGTTCAATTAATTTTATGAGCCATAGGCAACAGAAGGGTCCGGGGAAAATAGCATGTTAGACCAGTCGTTGAGCGGTCAAAAAACTTCCTGAACAAAAATTTCTTCACATCTGCCTGGAACTTTTCGAGATTCACCCTCGAAATATCGACTCGTTTTTCCTTCTGCTCGTCGATTAACATTCTTGGCACCCAACGCGCAGAGACCTTCTTCATATGTAATTCGTTGGCAATGATTAGTAGAACACTGTCATACGAGATCCCTGTGACCTCAGCTACATGTCTGATGATCACTCTTCGATCTGCCAACACATCTTCCACTGTTTTCACGTTGTCTTCAGTCAGGGACGGTGATGGACATCCTCTGCGGTATTCATCTACAGTGGATGTTCATCCCAGCTTTAAATTCATTGGCCCAGCGTGCAACGGTGGAATATGGATGAGCAGAGTCCCCTAGTGTTTCCACCAAGTCGCTGTCTATGTCTTTGGTAGATATTTTTTTCAAACATAGGTACTTAATGATGACTCTAATTTCGATTTTCTCCATTTTGATGTTCTTTCTTCGACTATTCGTATTCAAATGAATGTACCCTCCATGGAATCGTGGCCTGTTTATATGTTCTGTGTGGATATATGAGGTAGTAAAATTTGTTTTTTTTTTTAATTTTACGCCAACTGGAAATAGCCGATTATCATTACTTTTGGATCAACCCTCGTACCTAGCACCTTAATTCAAAAAGTAATTTTACCTCAAAAAGTATTTTTTTTTTTAAATTCAAAAAGTAATTTTACCTCTCCATTATCCTCCTTATCAGCGGCTTTTGCTGACTTAATTGTCAAGGACTTTAAATATAGTCTTTCCAAATTAATTATCGAAAAAGCTGATGATCGAAAAATTGCCAGTCAGTTGGTAGTATGAGTGTGAAATTTTTCTTAACATAAGAATACCAAGAATCAACCACAACCAATGCGACGACTGAGACGACGACTAGGCAAGATAGTCGAGAAACCAGAATAAAAACAAATTGAAAAATAAAGAAAAAAACACCAGCAGTACCACCAATGCTATCAACCTTAATACCTTACGGGTGTGCACAAGTTTCCACTTTGAAGCCGCACCGAAAAAACGCTAGTCTCGCTCCCCGACCATCTCTTTTTCCTAGCCACGACCTACCCATTCATGGAATAGTGGGTACAGTGCATCTTCTATGGTTTGAGATGAATGCTATATTTACGTCTACACACAGACACACTACCGACCCCGAGCACCCACAACATTGCGAATTTCCGCGTTTCGTCCTTTTCCAACAAAACTTGTTGTGCCCCTTCTTCTTCGCCAAAATAATCGACATGACAGCACCAGACAATCACCATGCTGAAACTTTTCGTCTCGAACCTCTTTGCTTTCACGTTTTATGAACATGTACATGCGAAACTAGGGGATGAAAATTACTGGATTCGCCCCATATTACGAACTCTCTGCTCGCATTTATCGGCAGCAAACGAGAGAACCTTCCCCTTATCGGTTTCCTTTCATTCTTCGAAAGCCTCTTTTGCCCATTCCGTTAGGAGGAGCAGAAAAGCTGCTGCAGATTTTCACTTGAAGACGGTTGGAACGGTAAGGGGTGGTCTGGCACATGTGTTTGGGGGAACCGGCGAGACGATTTTATTGATCGACCGCCGTATAGTTCTGGGAGCGACGCCCTGACTGTGACCTGACGTGACCTTTATGATTGTAAAATTTTGCGTGTGCGTAGGTTTATATGCACCTCGACAAAAGCGAATGCGATGATACAACAAGGATACATGCATAGTCAAGGTAGTATATAAATCTCAAATTATCAAGGTTGGAATGCTAATGCCGGGTTTCCACCAAAGAGACAAAACAAGAAACACGGACAAAAAGGTGTTTTGTTTACTAAAACAGTTTTCAGAGACAAAAATGCTCGCGAAAATGTTCAGTTTTTACAAAACATTCGTGTTTTTGTTCAGAAAAACATGTTTTGTCCGTGTTTTTTGTTTTGTCTCTTTGGTGGAAACCCGGCATAAGGGTGGCAATGTTTTTATTTAAAGCTTCCGACTTTGATACATAGTTCGTAGTAATTCGTCCTTTGATAGGATCCCCGTTTCTTTGGTTTTGGCATAGGTGAATATTCCACTTTACCATCGAGGACTGATTGTGTTTTTATTTATTTTTCGGTGCGACGTACTTCAATTAGCAATGTCTGTGTCGCTGCTGAATTCTTTGATGGGACGAGAATATTCCTTTCGAATAAATCTAGATAGAATGGTTTGAAATTTTTCAGAAAATATTCAACACGAAAGTATAAATAAGTTTGAGACAGCTTTGGAAAGCTGGAAGGCCCCATGTTTGTTGCTTACCCAGCACTTTTAAAATAAAGGATTCTAGGTATTAGAAACTAGTGCAAATAATTGTTGAATTTAAAAGATTCTACTACTAAGAGTTTTTTTGGGGTTATTAATATTTTCTGGTTTCGAATCCGTGACTCCGGGCGCTTTGTGGTTTTTTTCAGCGCTGGGACCCAAAATTGGATTGCTTACAATTATTAACAATAACGCCTATGAGAGGTCACTTAATAGATTCATTAAACTACAGGCCGATAGCTGTAACTAATTTCAAAAAATTCTACACGTATTTCAACAATTTTCTCCAGGGACGGCGGAGGAGACCTTCCTTACCCTTAAGGGATGGAACTTCATGTATATAATTCCCCGGAAAAGTTTACTAATGCAGGGAACAAGCAATATGGTATGGTAGTTTTAAATTTAAGCACGATTGTATTGGGGAAGTGTTGCTAATTTCCTATTGTATCGGAAATAACCTAGTCGCGAAATTTTATTTCAAAATTAATGATAGAGGAACACTTCGAGAAAAGGAAAATAGCTTTATCGATACATTGTCAGAATTTTCGTGAAGTCAATTCATTAAGGATTCAATGTAGTGAAGTTGTATTATAAGTGCGAGAAAAGGCAGTATTTTACGAGGAAAGTGAAGAGGAACGGTCACAGAAGGATGAAAATTACTAAGCAAAAAACTCTCGAACCCTTTAGATACTAGGAGCAATTGCATTATCAATGTATATATTTTCTGAAGCGTGGCCTAACAGTGTCGACTGGTAAAATCAGCTTTTTAGGTATATCACCCTATTCTAATTTCTTGCAAAAGTCGCTTCGACAATTGTAGTTGATAAGATGAGAACAGTTTGTGAAGTTTATAATAGGCGTGTTTTTTTTGCTCCTCTATGTAGCAGAGAACAGGGCATACGCATTGGAAACAACAACACTCCTGTATCAGTGAATTCACTAGTACAGATATTCTATTCCTCATTGGTAGTTCACGTGCTGAACTATAGAATGGGCTGATAGAAAAAAGAAAAGCTCATGAGAAGTTGTCTTTTTTGCTGTGAGGTGGCTTTGGCTTTTTCAAAGTTATGTTGAATGTTTTGGTAATTAGGAAATTAGACAAAGCCCTCATAATGTGTAGAAAGTTTAAAGAGGTAATTTTCTGTTAGTTTTTTTTCTAGTTTCTATCGATTGTGGTGATTTATACTCGTTATTTTCTCCCTTTATTTTCAGCTGTTTTGTGCTACCACAGCGAGCACAGCAATCTATGTCAGTCCTAGCGAATACACTGCTGTTTTGTACTAGATCGTTGTTTTTGCGACACACATAGTTCTATTCTGTTCTGTATCGGAGCAAAAAAACGCAGCTAATATTTGACATCATTTTCAATGTCAATATTTCGTTTTGAAGTTGATGGTGCTGGCTCTCTTAGCATCACTCATGATTTCAATTATTTTAAGTTGTTAAAGTAGATTCGTTTTTCGTTGTCAGTAACAACTCGATGCGAAAAACCGTTTTCTTGAATTTATTCTAGTTCGAGGACAAAAAAGATACCACCAGACGTTTTTACCGATTTTTTTCTTCAAGTGGTATGGTGCCTGATTTTGTGGTATTCATGACATTCCGAACTTGTTTGATAAAGCTTTAATTCGGATTTTGTTCAACTAAATTTTACAAATTTAAAATTAAATTGAAAGTAGGTTAAGAAAAAAGTTTACAACATCGTGGAATCCAGCTCTACGGTCGGCTGTCGTCTCGGAATATGCTGATTTATTATTTATTCATTCATTTTACAATCAATTTTTATTTTAGTGAATTGTTTTTTTTTATTTTGTTATATTTCTTTCTTATTATTTGCACACTTGCTAATGGTGGTTGCTTAAAGTAAAAATTTAGTTCAAAGAACAATTAAATATTTACTGTTAAAGAGAACTTCGTTTTGCCCATATTCTTCTTGTAGCCAAATTTCGATCAGATTATGCCGAAGGTTTCGACTCGAGAATATGGCCCGAGATTCTCTTTAACCAGTTCCTTATTTTTTAAACTATGTGTGACTCATAAATTAAATTCTGTAACTAGATTTCACTTGGCTTTCCTTGTTGTTTAGCAAGTTGCAATCAATTTATCCCGCTCTTAGCTGAATCAAATGTTCATTTTGATTATTCAAAAACTACATATCTGATACAGTACCACAAACCTTAAATTGGTCTTCTGCTTTATCTTGTCATTCTTTCAAGGAAAACTTTAGGTCGCAGTTATTTTGCTGATCTGTTTTAACTGATTTTTAGTTGATTTTCATGCAGTCGTGATTATTACTCTGCTTCTAGTAATTAAAAAAATATATATGCTATTTTTTTTTAAAATTGTTCTAGAACGTCACTCACTTTAAACCTAATTTGGCATTAATAAATTTACAAAAAATAATATTTCAACTTTGATAATAGCATCATCATATGGTATTCCATAATATTTGACACCATCACCCAATATTTGTAAAATGTACTTAGTCCTCTCTATCCTCAAGCAAACGTTGATTCTTTGGAGTTAAATATAGTTATGGTGCCACTTTGTTGCGATTTTACATACAGGAACGATTTTGCCAGAAACATGCAACTTTTTTAAGTAGTCATAATTATATGGATTAACTCCGTCTCCGACAGACTCAGCCTTCAATTTCCTTTGAAGACTTGCTGGCGTATAATAAACAATGAAGGCTAATTTACAAAATTATGAATGGCGTAACTTTTCATTATATTCAATTAAAATCTCACCAAAATGGTATTTTGTCATAATGATATTATCATATTAGCGATATTGAATCGTCATTAAAATTTATCGACGCATTCACGGAGGCAACAATTTTTTCCAAGTTCTGATCGGTTTCTTTTGATCACATTTTCAACCCTAATAATTGCATTATCAATGCTTTATGGTTCTATTCCGATTCAAGCTTCGTCACCAATAATTTTCTTGCGATTGTACCCACACTCAATAATTTCCCTAATTATCTATGCATTGTCATCGACAAAACGGAAACCAGGCGCCAACCTGGTGACCGACCAACCAAGCCAACTTCATACCATCCTTTTCGATTGTAATTCATACACAAATGGTCACCGCCGAATTATGTACTACATATAGACATAAGAACATACTTTCTTACATGGTATGGTGAGTGTACATTGCATTTCTCTGAATGACTAATTGGATGATTTTAGAGGTGGCAGGTTCTTGAACCCCCTTCTTATTATTAGCCTTTCTCTTTTGCATGCACATCCGTTTTCGTTTGCAGGAAGTGACTCATATGTATGTGACACAACAAACGTTTCCATATTACATGCAGCCATATGTATAATATTCAGCTTGGCAAACATGCAAATTAGCCACTAAGTAGACGTATGTGTGTTATTTGAGGTTTATTGCATTAAGATTGCAGTATTGATTGAGCGCCACAGGCAGGCTTTGTTTCATACTCCGGTGCAAATTATAATGACTGAATATATATTTCACGATTTCATATTAAGATTGTGATTAAGAACGATATTTTGACGTCAATCAGTTCAAGAGAATTGTTTTTCCATTTACTGATAAATCGTCGAGGAAGTGATTTTAATAATTTTGTATATAACTTACTTGTCACGAATGTCTTATAAGACGTACTTGGCACTAAATTATGAATGCACAAGTGAAATATCATTATAAATTATAAATTACAGTAATTATCTACTTCTTGCGACAAAATTTAGGGAGGTCTGTGCTAGTATAAATGGTCCAGGGCAGTTTTGTCCAAGACAGTTTTATGGTCTGCTACCGGACGTGTCCCCAGGTGGCGGATAGGAGCAGCTCGCAATAGTAACACGGCTTCGGAGAACTATTAAATTAGGCGCGGAATGCAGTTTAGCTGTGTGGTTGCTGTGATATAAGATGACAGCGCTGGTACATCTGACTGCAGACGTGGACTACATTTAGATGACTGAATGACTGATCATACGAATAAGCAGCCGCGGACCAAAACCAATGTAACCCAACATCCTATTCTTTTCTTTAAAGACAATATTACTATCCCAATCTCTATCCTTTTAATGTTTTCCTTTCCTGGGTTATTAAATCCTATAGTCATGCTATCCAAAAACCGACTCTGCCTGCCAGGTGTCAAGCAGCAGGTAATACTCGCCGGCAAGACCTTCTCTTGTCATGCACATAAAAATCAGCGATGCTAAGGCACGAATTTGACCTATTTTAGTATGTTGGCTCTCAGATAATGTATCCAGCATTATCTGGTTGCTACGGTAATGCGTAAACCATACGTCCAGGAGCACCAGCTATCCGCTGTCCTCTGTTTTCTTCTCTTTCTTTTCTTGCATCTACATGTACCTTTTCTTACCCATTCTCTCCTCTTACCCTCTTACCCGTTTCCTCCTCTTAACTGTTCCTCGTTACCCTCGTTATCCTCGTTACCCTTTACACGTTCCTCTTACCCGTTTCTTCCTCTTTCCCGTTTCCTGTACCCGTTCCCTCTTATTATCGTCCTTTCTTAGCACCCGTCCTCTCTTCTTACCCGTCTCTTTTCCTTATCGTCTTTGATGCGATGCGGCACTGCGACTAGCACCGCTGTGACGCATATATGATGTATCTATGACGGCACGACCTGACATACTTTACACGAACAAAGATTCTGATATACGATTTTGAATTGAGGCGTTTGGGCTGGTAGTTGTGGTATTCTGGGCCTAGGGCCTAGTACCACCGGAGCGACATCCGAGTGCAAACGGCTCCAGGCTAATACACTGAAAAAAATTCTGTTCATAATAATAATGAATGTAGATCATCAACCTAAAATTCATTGGTATTATGGACAATTCATAATGCCAATGAAAATGTTCATCACTATTTTTTGGAAGTCTATGAACAGTTCATTAATGCAATGAATCAACTTCCATCAAACACTTTCACCTTGTACAAATACACAAATATTTATTCAAAGTTTCGTTGCAAGTTAAATACACACCTTCATGATACTATGAACGCGGTCAATAATTGATTTAAGAACTATTTACTATCAATGCGAAAAATCATTAAATCGAAGAACGAATTCATCAAATTTCTGTATATTCTATATTTTGACACATTGACAAAACGCGATCACGATTAGATATTTTCCAAGTGCGAATCGTGTAAATTGATTGTTGTGTTCAAAGTGAAGTCATGCAGGCGTAGGGCTCAGCGATCTATCGGTAGAGCAGAAATATCCCAAGCGGTCCCAGAACACAAAAAGGCGAACAAAAATGAGGAAAAATCAAATGAGGCAAGCGCTTTGCGATAAAGTGAACATGGAGCGAAGACACAAACTAGTTTCTGATAGACTTGGTCAAATGGGCATTGGCCCACTATTGAGGGCGGATACGCTGCACTACATCCTGGACGCGTTTTTTTTCCAGCGCATCACACGAGAGTAGAAAACGGTCTCATGGTCCGTCAGTAAGATATTATTTCGCTCACTCTGGAGGAACTTCGTATTAAAGCTCTCAAAATAAAATCCGATCGGAGAGGAAAGCCTCCGCGAGAGACCAGCAGACAAACATAAGCGAGGGCAGCTCGGTGTTCTAGAAACATGGTAGCGCATCAGTTTAAGCTGGCCGTAGATAATAATAAAAGTTGGTATCTGGAGTGGGATCTCAGGAATGATTTCTTTACCATTTTTCTTTACCACTGAGCATTTGCTCACGTTTCCCATGTTCTCCAATGTTCTCCAATTCCCATGTTCTTCGCTTTGAAGGCAGCCAAATTGTGCGCGTGCACGTTGCGTTGACCTGCAGCGAAACTTTCACGACGAATTGGCTTGGAGAATAACCGGGGTTAAACGTAGTGAAGGAGACATCCGTGAATAAACTTATTACGATTCAGGTACCAGTGTCCCACTCGTACGTTTTGAAGCTCTGTCTTAATTAAAGGGACAGGCGCTATCTTATTGGCGCAGAAAACCGTGTGCTGATGCTGGATATTGCCTAAAAGCCTGCGAATCAATTATGGACCATCCATTTCGGGCTAAAGAGGGTCACCATTAAGGTTTGGGCAGAAACGGAGACTAAGTGGAGTCGATTTGTAGGTCCACAGCCATATGCTCCACAGAAGAGCGGTGACGACTAATATGCTTGGGCACCATATGAGGGCTGACGTTATCGTCGGCTGTGGCGCAAATGCTTATCGCGAGATATGGGAAGCACCAACATAAACGACAATAAACCCGAACAGTGCAGAGTTAATCGATATTACCCTGATAACTCTGGCTATAACGGAGGGTCTCTAGATCCGGAGTTTGACCTACTGTCGCTTTCGAACCATCAGTGCTTTTGCTGGAATAGCGGAAGCTCTGTCATATCACCCAAACAAGTTTGAAATTCGAGGAGAGCACAATGGGATGTGTACGCTAGGAAAACAACGAGACATTTCAGAGAATCGGATAACCACGATTTCACAAGCTCTGGATGAATTAATGGACAAGTGAGCAATTTAATTTTAAGTATTTCAAACTATATGAAATAACGTTCCTCTATAGTGATATGACAAACTTATGGCGGAAGAGGCCGTACACGAAGGGCATTTCCAAATGTGAGGTAGTTTGGCAAACGCTGAAGACAGCCACCGTTTCAAGGGGGAGGTATTCACTTTTGGAAAAGAAAATACGAAGAGCCAAACGTGACTCATGAAGGAAAATCTGTCACAGCACCGAGCGGTGTACAAAAGCAACCAGAACCAAGGAAGTCCTAAGTGTAACTCCCAGTTTGCCTACATACCTACGAAAAGGAAGTGGCAATCGGGCTGAAGGATCTAACGAGTGTCTGCACGTGCTACTAGAACTTCACTTGTCGGAATCGGCTGCTACGGTATCGCGGAATGACCAACTACAGACAATCCATCAAAACAGATAATGAAAGAAGTTGCAGATGAGGTTAAAATTAAGTAGGCAAGAGACATATTTAGAAGTTATAAATATCACCTATCATGCTTTAAGGAGCGGACCGGACCATGAATCAATACGGTAACATTTCTTTGGAAAGAGTGATTCGAAACTGACCACGCAGACAATAGCCTGTACAGTCAAGAACACAAGATATTTTGCATAATGCTACGAATATAGTAAAAGATAAAAATTAGTCAAATAAATAATTAAAATTAAATATAAGTATAGTTAAGTACTTATATTTAATTCTAAGAGTTTAGAGGTAGAGAGCTTTATCGCAAATTTACAATCAATGTGAATACGAGTGTAGAGTGATTTGTTCCACGACTCACTTTACCGCTAATTAGCTCAGGTACCTATTCAGAGCTAGGCTTCTATTTATTGTAAACTTATAACAGGGTTATGATTTGACTAGGTCACGAAAGGTTTGCTTTTTGTAAATATATTTTTTCTCCAATGATTTTTTACTTAGTTTCCCGATATGATAATACACCTAATAGGTGATCATATTTTTTCAAAATCACTCTTTTGTAATTGTGCTTCTTTGTTTTAATAACGCTCTGCAACTGGTTTGAATTATTGCTGACAATGGTCAACCTAATTATTATGAAACAATCACTTGCCATACAAAAGTATTTATCACAGCTCATTCAGATTCGTCAGACTAACAAGAAACCACAATAGTTTGTTTAATGTCTTTCAACGACGACTAACTACAACGGTCCCCTCGCACTCTTTGATATATGATACTAACGCCATTTTCTTGGACATCTTATTTGAATACTATACCGCCATGTATGCACTGAATGCAACTGGATCATTATACGTATATTAAGTGCCCGCCTGGGACGTGCAGAAAAGAACAGAAGCATTGTGAATCTGGGCTTTGAATTTGAACTGAAACGTCGATTTAGCAGAGACCACTGTGCTCTGTCTGATGAAATTGTTAATTTAATTGCATAATTTCTTATAAATAAGGGTAATCATAATTTTTAACTTTTGGTAGGCAACGATAAATACGAACCGCCTGAAAATTGATATGGCGTTGAATTGCTATTCGGCTTCTCTTTTGGTAGTCTTTGGGCAGGTTGTGCAAATATAAGTGATTTTCAAGGAAAACTTTCAGGCATGGATTATCAGTTCTTGAATGAGGCTGATGTCGAAAGTCAATTGTCGAAAAAGAATCATTGCCAATTTTTAGAAGATTCATCCATACTATGATTAGAAGTCTAGTAATTAATGTTTACTAGTCTACAGCTAGTATTTTGCTTTGCAAGCGACAACTGGTATGCTATGTTTTCTGAAGGGGCACATAAAACCAGGTTATAATACCGAAGAGAGCTTATAGGGTCATACATTGCTTGGATAGTGTGTTCACATATAGTATATTTTTCGAGTTGAAGCCTAAACAGCAGGCAACCAATCAATTTTTGACGGCATGCAACAGCCATTCACAATCGCTACTGCCATCAAAATTCACGACTTCTATAATTAATTGCTCATCTGGGATCGGCCCATATAAATTCCCGCCTGTTGTCTTCAGAACGTATGCAATGCACGTGTGGCGTGTGGAAGTATATCGTAATGCAATGGATGAATTCTCCTAAGTAGCTATACTACTTAAAATAAACTTGCTATCTGAATTTTTGCATTTCTGAGCTAATACCAGATTCTTAGAGTTGTCATTCACGAAGACTCATGCCAAAGACTATCGTGAAGAGCACAAAGTATCTGGGGATAATTATTGATCGACACCTGCGCTGGGAAGAGCATGTGATTTACTTAAGTAATCGATTGGGCCTTTCCACACTATTATTCTTGATGCAGTCCTCAAACCGGTTTTGTGGGCAAGAGGCAAAATAATTAATCTCATGTAGGAAATACATATTGGCCCAAGTAAGACCAAGAGATGCTGATGTTGGGCTCATTCCCAGCCTGAGTGGATTTTTGGCCAACATGTTGGGCCAATATGTATTTGAAGCTTCAGAATCATTCTCTACAAAAAGTGATGCACTTGGAGAGAAATTTGCATCACGCTTGAAACCTATTTATCGGGTTGCAACTCACTAACACAACTATAGCCATAGTTCACGGGTCAGGAATTTTTCATGAAACACTCAAGTCGAAATGAAAAAACAAGAACACGCACACATTCATATGCACAATCGATATATGAACGGTTCTATTGCTGCTGCAAACCAAGTGTGAAAATGGTGACTGCATCAAGAATACTAGTAGCCCAGTGAAATCCGTCATAAAAAAGGCGAAACTTCGGAAAAATTATGGGAAAGCTGAATTTTGGTGTGAACTTTGGTAATGGCGTGTTCAACAAAATGCCAAAAGTCCCCTATCGATCCGAGTGCTGCGTTACTTTTTATACGGGGTCAAAGGTCACCAAAAGTGACCTTTCGCAAATATCTCAGTAACGTTCACGTCTTCAGAAAAACAGTGTATGACGAATTTGGAGCTTAAAAAATTTCCAATAAAAAAGATTCTATAACTTTTTTTTGTAACCATAACCGTTTTTGAGATATATTGAACTAAACATTTACTGCTAACAGCATCCTCTTTCTCAACGGCATGTTGATATTATCCGATTTTGATTACGACTTGGAATGTTTGTGAGTTTGTTGTTCTATGTTTAAGAGGCGCATGAAAAAAAACATGTTAACAAACTTATCTACCACAATCCAGGGCAGATAGAAAAGTGTGCTCCTTTTAATAACCTTTTAATAAAATTTGTAATCAATGAAATTAGACAATGATTAATAATAATCAGGTTATGTGAAAGCTTGAAACTGACGACCCCAAAGCACGAGCTCTGCATAATTGGGATTGTCAAGTAAAACTACTAATTTTGAGCCTGTTTATTTCAATTAGTTGTAGGGAAAAACTGTAATCTATATATGATCTTATATTTGGCAATAAAGTACTATTATTATGTGCCAGTGCCCGGCTTTGGCGAGGAGAAGAGCGCCGGCACTTGGGGCACCCTTTTTCTCAAATCGAACCGAACTATCCCCGGTCAATTTAAAGGAGATCGAATGGTTTATCAAAGAAAGCAGATGGTTTCCTGATTTTAGTGACTAGTAGAGATAAAAAATTACTGTGGCACCACAACGGGCCACTTTGGTTCACTTTGGACTGTCGGCAGGTCTCTGTCTATCTACAACCACTTCAACCTAAACTGATCATGTTTTTACCAATTGATGCTACCATTAAATTTTTAAATGATAACGATATTGCGGTAACAGTAGGCACTGTTACCGCAATATCGGTACTGAATTTCACTGAATAAAAACGAAATTCACAGAGTAGGTTAATGTGGTCTTGAAGCAGTTGTGGCAGGCTCCGATGGTGTTCTAATCTAATGCCCCTCTGACTGCATCGGACTGGTACATGAACTTTAATATAGATTGGCCGTAATAAGGAGCACTATTGGCAGAATATGCATTCAAAATCTAAACATTTCTTTTCTATGCGTTAGATTTTTTAATTTATTTTCATTACATGAAGTGCTTCTCTTATTATCAAACATCACTTCATTTATGGTTTACAGCCACATAACAAGAACAAACAGTGAATAATAAGGCACTCTTCAAGCGGAACGCGGCTGGTGCTTAATTGAATCAAGTACGCCCCAAAACCCGCCATTTATTTGAACGAAAGTGGGCTGTACCCCTAGCCGGGACCCGGTAAAGAAGAAGTCAGGAAATGCACAGCGTGAATTGATCTGTAAAGATATCATCGTCAAGCTGCAACAACCTATCAGCTAATTGTACATTTAAAAACCACTACGAGAAAGAACACAAAACGGACAATTATGAAAGTCGGACAAATTGAGTGCAACATTTTCAGTTACTGTACTGGTGCCGACAAACAATAGCTCAGATACACAAGTACATATACGTGCAAATGCGAGACGCAAGAAAGAAAAATTGCATTGCATTGCGATTATTATTAATATGCATATGAAGTGCACTTGCTGCCAGCTGTTATTATTAAGTCATTTAAAATTAAAGAGGAGGAGCTATGAGCTTTTATGGGTAGAGCAATATATTTGAGTGTGTAGAAACTGTATCCTAGAAAGTGGATTTTCAAAAGTTTTTATAGTACCAAAATAAAAATAATATCATTAAAAACGAATTCCACTTAGCGTAGACCCAATCGTGGAGACTATGCAGTAGGTTTCATTCAAATCAAGTCGATGCCCATTTTATAAAAGTAAAACTGCGGTATACTTTTAGTACCACCATAGCAAAAAAAACACTATACAACTCAACTTTCTAGAATTAATTGACAGCTTACCCACTAACATAAAAATCCATTAATCTACTTTTGTCTTTACTCACGATGTAGTCTGGAGGATCTGCTGTAATACAACCCCATCTGGACAAAATCGAGAACGAAATTGGCCTTCACTGTTCGTGCAGACAGAGGAGAACTTCAGCAACAAAATCTGTACATCATAAGCCAACGAGCTTCTGCTTGGTTTTCTCTCATCAGCAATTAGGTAAATGAACGGCCTACTAAACATCCTTGTCTTTTTACGAATTTTCTTTTGTTTAATGCCGCGCTGACTCGCTTCGTTTTCGTCTAAGTTGAACGAAAAAAAATCAAAAGAAAGAGCAATTAAGACTCCTCTTACCAACGTCCTATAGGGAGTACAATATATATGGATGTACATACTCTGCTTTTAGGCATTTGGTATATTGTCAAATAGGTTTTACTAGACGATAAGAGACGTGCCAAGTATGAAAAACTGAACAGACGATAGACGGAGGAATTGACATATTTGCAAATGCAGACATATTTTTGCCTACACGGTCTTATTAGTACTAGCATGGTTTGTATTTGATAAAAGGTTTTCGGGTTGAGTTCGGGGGCATGGGTATCAAATTGAAGATGCAACGTTTAAGGTCGATTTAGGCTATGTTTCAGGCTCAATTTTGTTTGTCTTTGGCTGACGAGTTGCGTTGGTATAGTCGCTACAAATGTTCCACGGTGATAGCTCATTTTAGTTGTTTCAGAGAAGTTAGACATTTGTCAATAATATTAAGTTTCTATTGCTTTGAGTCTCATACAAAAACATAACTGCGTTGAATATTTCAAATTTTGCGCTAGCTAAGCAGCAATTGCAGGAGGATTTAGTTTTCTACCTTAATTCAAAGAAAAGTACAACTGAGCCGCATCGAATGGTTGTGGAGGTTAAGGTGCTGTAACTGATAAATTTTTAGGGAAATATTTCGGCGTTTTAAGAATGGTGATTTCAGCGTTGAAGACAAGACTCGCTTAGGACAGCAAAAAAAACCAAGACAAAAATTGAAAATAGTACTCGCTGAAGAATCGAGCCAAACGCAAGAGAAGTTTGCAAAGTTATTGGAAGGGAGTCAGCAAGCATTTTTCGTAGGATTGAAATCCATGGGCGTGATTCAAAAGCAAGAAAATTGAGTGCCTTATGAACTGAAATCGAGAGACGTTGAGAAGTGATCTTTCACTTGCGAGTGGCTGATTCAAAGACAGCAAGGAAAGGGTGTTTTTTATGTCGGATTTTAGCTAAGCATAATAAATACGGGCGGCATTCAAATATAAACGAGCCTTTACTTTTGAGGACTTAAAAGGCGTGTCGAAGATAGGCGGAGCATCGGGAAAGGTAGAGGGGGAACCCGTCTAGATGACTCGAAGCCAAGCTAGCCGCCCGACCAGTTTGTTTAGCTGTCCTGACAGTGAGCGAAAGAGAGATTCATCCTTCAGTTGCGCAACACATTATAATAAAGTTTTAAATGAACGAAGGTGTTACCCTACACTGCAGCCTTAACAACCTGAAAATTTGATGCAATGCATTGGAATACACTTGATCATCCTCCCTACAGCCCTCACCTTCCACTTTACGATTTACATATGTTTGGGTTTCTCAAGGAAGCACTTGGAGGGGAGCGTTTTGCGAACGATCAACAGCTTGAAAAGTTTCTGGGTGATTGGTTGGCTACCCGCCCGAAGTCTTTCTTCGAAAACGACATGAACCAACTACTTCTTCGATGGGAAAAATGCATTACTAAGGAGAGTAACTATGTAGAAAAATAACCATAAAATGTTTTTATAAAATAAATTTCTTCTTGCAAAAGGCTCGTTTATATTTGAATGCCCCTTGTATATATTCTACGGTAAACCCAAGCAGAAAAAAACCACGGCCAATCGTTCATGTTTTATGGCTTGTGGGACCGAAAGGGTGTTGTATACTATGGCTGCTGAAACGTCAAGATTCCATTTCAAGCGATCGGTATACGTTTTGATTGATTCGCTTAAGCCGTGAATTGCGAGAATAGCGGCCGAAATACAAGCGAAAAAATGACAAAGTTATTTTTCTCTATATGATAACGCGCGGCTTCATGTCGGGAAACTTGGACAAATATATTGCGACACTCGCCGTATTTTCTTGATATTGCTTCTTATGGTTACTGGTGGTTCCTACGAATGAAGCACAATTTGCCAAATCACTGGTTCACTTCTTTCGCAGAAATCGATAATTGGCTCCGACCTTGGCTCGCCTCAGCAGACGAGGCATTTTTTTCAAGACAGAATTCAAAGATTGTCTGAGAGGTGGGGAAAAGTAGTGGCCAGCGATGGCCAATACTTTGATTAACCTGTTCATTCATTTGTAAATAAATGATTTTTGACCATAAAAAAACAGACCGAATTACTTTGTACTTTGTAATTACTTTGTAATTCTGGATGCTTACTTTTCTTTGAAGATACTGAGTGTTGCCAAATCCACAGGTACCACACGGTAGTTTCAAATCATATTATATGCAATTATCACAGATATTTTTCACTTATTTTAGAGCATGAAAGTAATAAACTTATGCTACTTTCTTTTTAGACGATTAAACGCAATTTTGATCATGCTATTCGTCAAACGGGACCCTAACTAAATCAACGAAAAAAAAGCTCGAAATTAGATTGATAGGCCGTAAGTATGTATTAGTCTAAATTTTTTTCCCCCAAAATATGTTAAATAGTGTTTTTATACAATCATAAATCGAATCTAGCCTATCTAGTTTTCTATTCATCTATTATTTTATCTATTTTTCGGTACATACCAATTTGAATGCAAATCGCTAAACTCAAACTCCTCCCAAATAGTAAATTCAAAGAATAATTATTTTTTCACACTTTAATCAACCATCCATACTTTAACATTTCGAAAGTTTATGTTATTCTACAATCTACTAGATTTCTTCACGAATGCATCAATCAGCTGAAAAAATTAACTCAAACAATTATTATAAAAGTGTGGAACTATCACGTGGGTCTATCTCTATATTCAGCTAAGATGCGAACACAATGACGCATAGCTACCAGAAATAGCAGAATGATGTCGCCAATGATCCGAATCAGAGGAATTCTTTAAATGGCAAAATTTATTTCACATATGTTTGTGAATCGATTCCATGCATTGCTCAATATGTAATATGATTGCTACTCATGACTTCCATCTGTTTAACGAGATGTGCATTTAAATGCAAAATTCGAATCTCATCTTGCCATTGTATCTGACAAGATGCCTTTAAAAGTAAGAAATGCAAGGCGTGAAAAACAAAAGTCACAAATAATTTTGCAATGATGATAATATTCGAACTCAGACAGCCTAATATTCGTTGTGGGCGTTTGTGATCCTATTTCGAATCCATAATCATTTCGGAGCCGTGTAGATTGTGGGTGGCATCAGTATATCTTGCTTGCGAATATCATCATCGGATCGATGACATAAGTTTGAAATCAAATTACATATTTGGGTAGGAATTTCATTCACTGATTGAATCAGCTGTGGCGACAGTGACCTAAAGATATATTAAGAGAAGAGGCGTTGGAAATTCTTTGCTGGACTTGTTGTATGTGTAGACAATTAAAGCTGTCTAGATAGAAATATTATGAAAGGGTAAAGCATGAGTAAATGTTCAAGGACAGACTACTACTTGAATATTATTCATGCGTCATTATTCATGCGAAAAGATACGAAAAGTATGCAATGAATATTTACAAAATAAGATATGATATATAATCAATACAGTAGAAAAAATAGTGACTCAAGGAACAGCTTAAAAAAGTAAGACGTTTAAGATAACCTTCTTTGAACAAAATTTTTCACAAGGAAAAATAGACAGACACCTTGCATTTAGTTTCTTTAATGTTACTTACATCTAAACTTGGCTTAACCTATGTGTATCTACCTTAAATTTACTTCTGGCTAGTGCTAAATCTAACTAATTAAGCTTAATGCTGCATTAAGAGTTAGTACAATTGATTGAATAAGGGCGCTGTTGCAATGGCTATTCTTTTTAATAAATTTCGATTTTTGCATTTCGAGGTATTTTACTTCTTTGATTCCGGTTTCATTATAAAGCTTGATTGTAGAGTAGAAAAATAGCTTGTTTGATAATCTTGAACCAATTGTTTGGAACAAACTAAAGTGTGTTTATGTGACAGTTTGCACATATCGCGAAACTAGTGCTTCGTAAAGCATTACCGACTGCTGTACTTGTTTTACAAGAGTCATTTTGTTAATTGTTTTTAATGTGTACCAATTTGTTCTAGCTTGTAAAAACTATTTAAAAAAAAACCCGATTTTTCCTTTCGAAGCTAGATATATTTAGTTTTTTTGTGACAAATATCGATATTTCGAGGGTAATCTGCCCCCTAGACGCTGAAGAAGAGGGCAGATTACCCTCGATTTTTTTTAAATAGTCATTTTGTTGTTTAGTGACAGTTTGGACTTGCGGCTTAACAATGGAAAAAAACATGTGTGCTTTTTGCGACCTTCAGGCAAGCATTGTCTGTCTGAGCCTTCTATATAATTTTCTTTTCAAGAGTTACAATTAAGAGGAAATATGTAATGCTAATACATCTGCATAAATGTATTTTCCAAGTTGGAAAGAATTGTTTCGGGGTCCATGGTCGCAGGTGTCGAAAATGGCAACTTTGGAACAGCGATTTGACGAAATGTCAACTGTAGAGGTATCAAAAAGAGTTGGATTTAGGCATGATACCTGAAGGAGCTTTCCAGGTATTATACGGTGCGAAGAAAGACTGCCATTCAACTTCACAGTAAATTCACGATCAGTCAGAAACGACTACACGATCTTAATGGGGTAGGTAAGAATCCCGCTTTGTCTGAGAGCTACAGACCCATCAGTTTTGTAAGTTCTCTTGGTGAAATATTCGTGAGAGTTACCCTGAAACGTATCAGGTATTTTTTAGATTGAGAAAATATCCTCCCAAGAAAACTACCTGTGGCCTGGTAGAAAATCTTAAAAGCGCTTGCAATCAAATTTCCCTTCTCATCAATAGAATGAGCATATTTGTTGCAAAAAATAAAAACTAAACTTACTCCCCGCCAAAAAAAATATTGCATAGTTTGCAACAGTTATTATGTTAATCATTTATATACATTATTTTATTATGATTTGCATAAATTATACGTTTCTCAGGAATTGAGATGCACGAAAAAAATCGGAAATTAATTCTCAATTTAACGCTAAATGTGATAATTACGATTAAACGAATTTTTGAGATCACATTGGGCTCTAAGATCAAACGGATTTGTGAGAAAGTAGTAAAGTCAACGAACTGTTTGTTAGTAATTTCAGTTTGAATTCGATGCAAAGATTTGCCAAAATAAAAATAGCAATTTTCACTTCAAATGACCACCAAAAAATTAAAAATTAAAAAAATTGAAATCAGAGCCACCGTTGGATTTGATGATACTTTGACTAAATTTTAATGTTCCATGATTTCCGATAATTTTCAGCTGAGATACAATGAACACCGCAAATCGTATTTTTCCAAAGACGTTCTTGAAAAACGTTTGTCACATAAAAAAGTTACACAATGCTATTGAAATGCTAATTATTAATGTATAAAAGGTTTAAATAAATTTGCTCTATCCATATTTCTAAACAAAATTTGTCAAAAAAAGTGTTTTTCTCACGCTGAAACCCTGACCCCTCCATTTAGCCTTTAACCTTAAATCTTAAGCTTTCAATGCTGATTGTATCGAGTCTCTTCCACTCTTCCACAACAGTGGATTTATTTGCTGTTAAGCAAATCGTGTAATTGATTCCACTGATGAGACGAATACAAACTGTGGAGCTATCACCCACTGTTTGCATTGGATGATTGTTGAAAAAATTTACAAAATATGCAACTGTAATTCTTAATAAATTTAGTCTATTTAGCGATTTATTACTTAGGATCATGAAAATTGAAAAATCTGTTTTTTAATAGTAAACAATGTCATTTATTGCCAGCGAAATGTCTAAAAAAAATATTCTGGCGGTCGAACTAGCTTCGAAATTATAAATGGTGATTGTTGCAAAGATAGCTTGTTCCTAAAGTTCGACCTGCTGCAACTGTTTTTAACCCCCTTTCTATCTCACAACACGGATTAAACTCGCTAAGAAGGCATCTTAAGTAAGTACAGTGGCTATGGTTCCAAATATTGCACTTAAGACTTCGTTTTGACGAATCTGATTCTTCTAATGAGACAAAACAAGCTGTGAGTGAGCGACTTTTGGAGCAGGCCGACATTAAGAGCACTTACCTTACATGTGTAGAAATTGCCTGTAAATAGCAAATTCACCAAATTGAATTTTCCTTGAGACGAAGAGCAATCATAAAAAGTGTAGCTAGAACCATATATTCGATCAAATGCTTTATACACGGGCAAAAACACGCTGCAGAAAAGGGTCTAGTTTAGCTGAATGAGTAGTGTTTGTAGTTGCTGTTTGGAATCTGGTTGTGAACAATAAATTATAATCATAGCTCCGACTTTAAAATTTCCTAGTTGCGAGTAGCTGTCTGAAACAAATGCGAGACAATGGGTCGAAGAATGGGATTTAGCTACTTTATGCTTGCGCAGATTGATCAAAAATTGGCTGATCAGTTGTTTCTAAAAAGGGCATAGTCATACATTAAAATTGTTTATTTGTTCGTGTTGACGACATTTTTTTAGTCATAAATATTATAAATATACAATATGTATGCATTGTTTATCCTTTTTTAGGGGTGGAAGAAAACTTAATGTTGGCGCTTGGTTGCCAAAAATAGAGTTATTCCAGCTCCCGCAAAGACGATGTTTGGCAGTCAATGACAATGATTTCCCCTAGGGGAGAGATTGATTACTGAGGGGGGATACGGTTGTTAAGATTTTTAATCTACAAAGGAAAACGTTCTAGTGCGTTTTTTTAGTATATTAGCCTGAAAGTTTGTATTTATTTATAACCACCCATGCTTTTTGAATAACCCACGATTCGTACTAGACTTGGGAGTAAACAGGTACATATTTATGTGCAAGTAAGTTGCAGGATTTTTAGGCTAACACGTTTAAGCTCTGACTTTTGGTTGAAGCCGTACATTTATGTGAAGATGATCCCTGAAATCTAAAAAAACTCTCTTAAAATTGTTCGAACTTTACCTAACTTTATCCGCTAGTTTTATATTCTTGAAACATTTAAGATACAAGACACTTACTTATAAGGACGTTTAAATTTATTTTTTTTAAATGAGGAAAACTTGATATCCTGAAATCCTCCCAGAACTCTCTTCTTATAAACAAGCGTAATAGTGCTTCATATGGACCCAACAGCGCTGTCAGTATAGTAATTTTCAATGGTAGAAAAACTACTGATTGAATCAAAATGTCGAAATTCAACTTTGGTCTAGGCTACTTTCCGCTCGCCTGCACGTGAGTTCGTATCCTTTTCCGGCTCAACTAATGCTCGTACATTTTTCTTAACTAAGTTTAATTCCGATTTCCTTCACTTTGACTTTTTTACGAGTTTTAACGTGTTTAAGGTTCTTAGCTAGATTAAATGCAGATCAATTGTGCAATTTTCCTACCGAATTTGGTATTCCCGAAATGAACCATTACAACGCATCAGTGCATCAAGCAATTATATACTGAGATACGAAATTACATACTCGTATATGTAGGTATTTCGTCTTTCTTATACGTAATTTGCGCATGATGTCATTTATTATTTGAAATTTTACATGGATCGATGAATGAACTCCCTGAATGACGGTGGCTTGTGCACATGTTTAGGCGTCGGAATAATTAAAAGCGTGCCTGAAAAAGGTGACTGACTTTGAGAAGGCGTACAAAAATGGTTACGACGTCGACAAAAGTAAACATGACATAAATATAGAAGAGTTTTGTTATCCGACGAGACGCTATATAATCATTTTGACCGTGCAGATATGATTTTTTATTGAATATTTGCATACGGTTCCAATGTATTGAGAAGCATTGACGGAAGTAAAACTTTATTTCGAACTAATTAGCACATATATAAGTTGAGCTTAATTACCGAGTTATAGACTGACTTTTTTTCGTTGTCAGCTTCACGTGAAATGCCCCATATGTGAATCTTATGTTAATGACGCATTGGGTTTTGAGTGGTGATAAATTCACTTGCTCAAGGCAAAAATTATAGCCACGTGGCCTTTGGTATCTATCATTGATTGATTTATCACCTTTGGCATTCTTGGATTATGTTTGCTTTCGTTTTCAAGTAGCGTCCAACTTTCACAAAGTAAGCTAGATTTTCAGATAAGTATTCTAAGCCCGAACTAATGTCTCATACAGATTGCAGTTGCTCAGCATCCAGCAATAAAGTCCTTTTTGATTGAAACGTATATGCTGGTTTTTAGGTTTTCAGACTCATTTATGAATTGAATACAATTTATAAATGACACATACTCAATATTCTAAAACTGCATATGTACATATTTAATTGAATATTAAAATATGCTCTGTTTCACATAAATAGTAAACTCGTTGTCATAAGTTTACTAGAAATTAAACTTTATCTAAAGTGCTTTACTGTGGACTGAATTAATCGGGAAATCTTCTTGCTAGCTCAGGCTAAACACAGTATGGAATTTCTAGCATCAATCATATCACATCCATACTCATATGTGAACATACACACTAACAAGAATGAAAACTATAAAGACCTTATTACACATGAATTCTATGCGCTTCATAGAAACAGACGACCTTAATCGATGACGACACGATAATGCTCATATCATATGTATCTAGTATTCTCAAGAATGGATGTTAACATAGTTGGCCTAGCGCTCCTTGCTATGGAAGCTTTTAAACTAGCCAGCCTCTGATACATGGTATGGTCGTTTACATATTTGTATCGCAATTCACTTGCCTATAAAATCGCAGACAAGTAGCCGAGCGCGCGACGAGGTCTGCGCAAGGCTGCACGAATATGTGAAAAGTGAAATAGCAAAGTGAAAATAGTATACTGTGACTATTTTTAGAGCTAAAAATATCTGTTTATAAACCAAGCTTTCAGAATAATTGCTCTTACAGCCATGAAACATATTATACATACATATGTATGCCATGTGGGCCAATGCATATATGTATGTACTTTCTCGCTCAACCTTACTTAGATGGTCGGATGAATTAATGATCATACATAGCGACTAGAAGATCTAACCAATCTAGACCTGTTTCCAATATACGGCGACAGCGTCGTTGGCTTTTAATAAGCAGCTGATTTTATTTCGAGACGAATGATTATGGGCAAGTTGAATAGATAGAAAATAGTGCTACCAGTGTTTTCTATGCACTTTCTTATTGATTTTCAAAGAAAATTTGTGCCCAAAAAATCATATATCTTCGTAAATATGTACATACACTCGGCAGAAAAAGTCTGCGTACACACTCAACACATCAAACATATCTATAAAAAACATAGTTTCTAACATATTATTCCGAAAATATTTTTTTTCCCTATTTTTCATTACTTCATTATCAACATAAAACAAAACAAAAATGAAAATTACTGCACTAAACAACGATAAAATTCGGAAACCAAAAATAGTCTGAAATTCCAGGAATAAAAAGTCTGCGTACAAAGCGTATAAAGAGAAGTCAAAGTCACTGAGTTTCAGTTAAATCAATAATAACAATAAAGTTTGTGTAGAAAAGTTGATTTACGTGTTTTTATCTAAGGTTTGCGTTAAGAATAATTTCTAAAAAACTTTAAGTAAGAGATGTCTAATAAAGGAAAGGAAATTGACTTTGGGGAAAGGGAAATTATCGTGGATTTGTGGAAAAAAGGTACGTCATATCGTGAAATATGTGCAATAGTCAGCAGAAGTCATTCAACTGTCCAACGAGTCGTAAAAAACTTCAAAAACACAGGACTTTTGGTTTCAAAGCCCAGATCTGGCCTTCCTCCAAAGTTGAGCCTTCATGAAGCTCGAAGTTTGCTCCGAACGATAAAAGCTAATCCTAGATTAACTGCAGCTGATATGGCAAAGGACATCAAAGCAAAGTACCGCAAGTCTATTTCTGATGATGGTGTTCGTAAAATTCTTAGGAAATATGGGTATCACGGACGCGTTGCCCGTAGAAAGCCATTTATAACAACAGTCAACAGACTCAAGCGGCTGGCGTTTGCTAAGGAACACATAAATAAGCCTTGGAAACAAGTTATTTTCTCAGATGAAAGTAAATTTTGTATTTTTGGAATCAAAGGTCGGAAGATTGTATGGAGAAAAACTGGCGCGGCCTTCGACGAGAAACCTTATGATTTTGATAGACAGTCAAATTGAAATTTTTAACATTTTTCACCGCACAAGAGCAGTAACCCTTTCCCCAAGTCATTTATTTTTCAGTACGTGAAATTTGTGTTTGTGAGAACTAAAGATCCGACAGTCAGATCAAATTGAAATTTACAGAATGTATTGGTTTTGAGTAGGAAAAGGTCTCATAGAAGTCTTTTGAAAATGAAGGCAACCCCATGGTTTTGGCGCCAACTTAAATTAAAAAACCAAAAATTACATTAAAAAAAAACAATAATAAACATGGTTCCCTTCTTGCCTATAAATCAGCATAGACAACGTATATCGTCTCTAAAGCTTATCAAAGCAGAGAATAATTGATACTGGAAACTCGATTGTTTTGCGGAATAAACCTCCGAAAGCAGAATCAAATTGGAATTATAAAAATTTTCAATATAAATAACAATTTTTCAATTTTAATCATCCCGCAAAAAAATGGATTTGGCTTTGAAGCCTTACAAGGTGCAACTGTTGCAAAAATTGCACCCGGTCGACCATTTACATCACCGTATCGCTCAATTCATTCAAGAACAACTCGTTGACTTTTCTGAACAAAATATTTTTTCAGACGAAGCCCATTTTCATTTGTCTGGATATGTCAACAAGCCAAAATTGCCGCATTTGGGCTTCTGAAAACCCAAGAGTGATTGTTGAGAAGCCTTTGCATGTTCAACGGGTCACTGTATGGTGCGCTATGTCGTCTGGAGGCGTGATTAGGCTTTTTTTTTCTCGAAAATTCGGCTGGTAATGCGGTTACGGTCAATGGATTACGCTATCACAAGATGTTAACAACTCAATTTTCGCCTATTATTGATAACATGGATATCACTGACATGTGGTTTCAACAGGGCGGTGCCACAAGTCACACAGCCACCGAACCAATGAATTTATTGCAAACCAAATTTCCCGATCGCATTATTTCACGAAATTCAGCTGTTATGTGGACGGCCCGATCATTTGATTTAACACCACTGGATTATTTTTTGTGGCGCTATGTTTAAGACTGAGTCTGTACGGAGCCAATAGAATCGATTGCAGCCTTAATATTCAAAACCCATGACGTGATTAACGAAACAGACCCGCCATTTTGCCAAAAAGTGATTGAAAATGTTAATGAAAGAATCGACATCTGTATGCGTAGTTGTGGTGGACATTTGTCAGATATTATTTGCCATTTATAATTGCCAAACCTTACTCTTTCTTACACAATAAAAATTTGAATCATTTTCATCTAAAGTCTTTCTTGAATTTTGTTTTTAAAAAACAAAGTTCTTGTTGAAAAACCCTTTATGTATCCTCCTCTTTTACGCAAACAACGAAGACAGCAACTTTTCTGGCAAATGAGAACCTTTAACAGCCGATGAATCAATGACTTGTAGGGCGTACGAATTGACCTCAAGAAGATTATCCTTTCTTTTTTGCTTTCGACTATATCTCGTTTAATAGTGATGACAACGGATTTCTCAAAGAATTTCCCCTAAATAGCATTGATGTATTTTTTCTGAAAGTGAAATCGAGGCTAGTTTTGAGTAATCAATGCATCATAGCTCCAAAGAGCCCAAAACGCTTTTGAACAAAACATTCAAACGATAAAACTAGGACATCTTCTCAGCTCTCTTACCTCCCATTGATTTTCAACCGACCAATCACTAATCGTTTCTAGAGCTTTGAAACAACAAAAATGCACAAAAAAGAAAATGATTTAAAGGAAAATCCGATCCTACGCATAGTTATAGCCATATACACAATAAGCATCGTTGATTTCATTGTAATTAACAAACAAGCACCCAATGTCGACTAATATTTTCTACTCACATTAAAAATGATTTCCAATGCGCTAATTGCAACCAAAGTCATATACCAAATAACCGGCAATGCGAAGCGCTAAATATCCGATAAATCTGTATCCGACAAATCTGTATCTTTTGAGATTCTGAGGAATATATTCATTGAGTTTTAACTTTAAAGGAAACCACCATGTGCAAGATCACTTCGCTAGCCACCATTACTGAGTGGTCGCTAATTGCGGCTTTTATATGTTGCAATTATTACCTAAGGTTATTAGATTACCTAAGATTACATAAGGTTATTAGATTATCTTAGATTACCTAAGGTTGCCAACTTATTCAGAATTCTGAGATTACAATTTTGGTGGATGGATTAGACAAAGGCATGTGGTTTTTGCCACTAAGCCAATTACTTGGCTAGCTCACACAAATTTAGTTCAGTTTGCAAGTTTTAAATATTTAATGAACGTTGTGCTCTTAGAAGTTATCAAGCGGGTCTACCGCTTGCTCAACTAGTTCCAGACTTGACTGATATTTATTCATTTATTTAATGGCTATAACAGCAGATCGGAAACATTTACGAAATAGACAAACAAATAGAATGCGAGACCTTAACATTCGTAAAAACAAAGCTGTGCATTGCCTTCAAATTATCCGATTACACCGATTTTTAGGATCATCTGCATATACTCGTAGAAGGAATACGTTGGATGACATGCGCGTGTTGTTAGGTGGGATCGGCTCCGTCGCTGCTAATTTACATCAGTTTTTTGGGACGCTGAAGGAATTTGATGGTGGAACATTTGGAAAAGGCAGGTATTAGATCAGGCCCTTACTACGCAGGCCAAATAAGAAGATTGCGTGAGGCTATTAAGGAAAATAGACGCGGCCAACTGCGAGCCTGAGTGCTGTTTCATCAAGACAACTCGCCGGTTCACAAGGCTGCAATTCAAGAAACAGGGTTCGAACTGCTTCAACATATGCCGTATTCGCCAGATCTAGCTCCGAGTTACTTCTACATCTATCCTCGCCTCAAGGAACATCTGCGGGGCAAGAAATTTGAAGATGATAGCAAAGCGATGGCCACTGTTGAGGCGTTTTGGGAGAGTAGAGACAAATCATTTTTTTCTAAAGGTATCTTGGGTTTTTTCTTTTTTAAGCTACATTCTAAACTTGCAAGATGAGCAAGATGTTTTCACCTACATTAAAGATGTGAAAAATGTTGCGGTTCAACTAAATATTGACTCGTCAAACTGAAAATATTTATTTTTCATAACACAAAGCAAAATTTTCGATTGCTGGCCTAAAATCACAAAATGAAAATACTTGATTATATTTTTTATGAACAACAGCTGGCAGCACTAGACTCAATACAGTAAATTACATCCTATTAGCTGGAGATGAACGGCACACATACAAACTAGCACATGTGCATTTGCTTTGCCTTAATCAGATGCTGACATCACTAAATTTAACCAGTAAATACAATTGTACCTGCTATACTAAAGAAGACATACTGGCGAAGCCATACTATTTACTCTTTTTATTTGCAAGCTCTTTGCGAATTCACCTTCATGCACAAAACTTGATTCTAAAGCTGAAATTCCTCGTAACTATACGATTGACCATGTATAATTTGAAACAAGTTTCAATATTCAATCGCTAGCCTTTTAAAGTTGATTCGCAACTCTGCAGTTTTCGATAGAACCACATAGATACCAGAAGTTTTTTTTAGGAGAGTAATAGTAGTAATTTTATCGTTGTTTCTACATCATTTTGCTTGTACTAATGATATAGCCATATATGCAATCAAAACGTTTTGGCAAATTTCCCAAAAAAATATTAATCGGCATTAAATCATCCATGAGATGAAAAAGCTTTTTGGAGTAAACTTGTAAATACAGGGTGCTGCTATTAAATGCTATAAACTGAATGCGAAAAATGTTTTTATGAATTCAATTTTATTCTACTATAATAGTGATATTGAGGTTGGCTATTTTTAGTCAAGAAAACTCATTTACAGCGATTCATTATTATATTCCAGTCATACATATTTAATTTGGGTTCGGGATTCCATAAAACTTTTAAATTTCTTGGTGGATGATCACCGGGAATGGTGGATTCTTAAAATGTTCAATATATAAAGACCGCAACATACATATGGCGAACGTTTACGCATACTTTGGTTCTTTGTTATCTGTGGATATATTAGTTTTTTGTTAATTTTTTTTCGTAGAAACTAAAATTTCGTGCACTTTCAATAAAATATTTTTGTACTAAGAGCTATGTTTATTTTGCAATACCACAATTTTTTATTTATGCTGTACTTAACAATATCCCGCTATTTTCTATGGTGTACGTTCTATGGTTGTACATTCTCGCCGAGAATGTACATCCGCCTTAATACTGTGATATTTAGCCAAAATCGAGCTAAGATTCCGACGAGAGCAAACCAACTTACCAAAATAGCCAACTTTTATCCACGATCGACCCCGACACACCAAAAGTAACGCGCTGCACTGTGGAAGCACCCTGTGTATTTGTATATGTATATTACGTGGTAAGATAGTGAAAATGAAAAAAAAAAACTAAATTCGCACACTATAGTTTGATCATTAAGTGTAGATATTCGCGAGCAATGTGAAGGGAAACGCACACTCTCCATATTGATTTGAAGTTTCGAGTTCATTGTCCCCGAAAAGCTTGTTCAATTTCAATTGACGTAATTGTGCGAACATGTAGAAGTAAATACTTGTATTCAATTTTATGAGTTTTTCAATATATGGACACTTGCATCTTTGTTTGATTTAAAATATGAAGAAATATGTATATATATATATATATATATATATATATATATATATATATATATATATATATATATATATATATATATATATATATATATATGTATATATAATTGCAGGGTCTTTTCAATTTACATTTAAAATATCTAAAACGCTTTGCTGACAGCGAGCGTTTTAGCGAATTTATAGGTAGAAGCAGATATTTGGAAAATGTGAATATAAAATATTTAAATATGTATGCAAATAATTAAAATCGCTGATATTTTCAGCTTGGTTATAATAATGTATTGAAAGTTTTTAACTCCATGCAGATGTTATGTGCCTTAAAATAGGCAAGAATATTTACGAAATTTTGATTTGTGACGGATAACTTCCTATAAAGTCATCAGATCATTACATGACATAACGAGAAACACGTGACACATTGATGGGCATAAAAACACGCGTGTATGGTTTTTTGGTTAATGTGCAGGCAACCGTGTAGACGGGTACGTAAATATAATTCTTTCAAATCATCGACTTGCCCAATTTTTATTTGTTTTTTTTTCTTACTTTGTCCATATTATAAAATTTAATTGACCAGAATTTTTCATCGCAAAAAACCGTACCCTTTATTTGTATCACCTTTATTTGCATTACCTTTATTTGTAGCTCACAAAATTTGAGTTCGTGAGAACTCATGATCCACTAATAAGATTTCAATTGAAATTAACGGAATGTATTGATTTGGTTCTTTCTATCCTGTTGGTATGATTCACCGAGCGCGATATGCTTTGCATAGAAGGATCGCCTCCGCGAACCTCGAATCAACACGGCTGCCTTACTTGCCCTCGAAGAGCTCGATCGAGGCAGAGTAAGTCCTGGAGCCAGGATGCCGGGAATACTGTCATAAGCACTTTTGAGGTCATCTTAGGCAGTAGTTGCAAAGATCGGAGCGCCTAGTTTGATCATGTATGTAAGCTAGCGACTAAACGTAGGAATGCTGCATACCGGGCAATGCAGCAATCTCTTAGAACACGGGCACGTGAGGAGGAATATAAAGAGCTGAGAAGAATCGAGAAGACACTTCACAGGCAGAAGAAAGCATCCTGAGGAAAAATACCTGATTAGTGAAATAGAAATTACTAGAAAACAAGGCCTCCATCAGACGCGGAAGTTCAACCAAAAAGCCCGAAACATGACGTACTATACAACACGCTGCAATATTTTAAGGAAAACGATGGTAATCTGATTACCGATATTGAAGGCATTCTGCTGCGATGGTGAGTGCACTTTAGTGAATTGCTAAACGGTCAGCTCAACGAAAAAAAAACAAGTTAGCCAGCCAAGTTAAAATAGCAGGATTGAACATCTAAAATGGACTCCGATAAGAGGATGGTCTGGCCTGCCTCCTCTTCAATCTAGCGTTGGTGAATGCAATACGAGATTCTGACATGTCAACGAGAGCTACTACCGTCACCAAGTCCAGCCAGATACTTGCTTATGCAGATGATATTGACATCATTTGAAGGTCGGAACTAGCTGAACGAGAATCCTTTATCCAGATCGAGCGAACGGCACAAAACAGGCTGCCTATAAATGCAGGAAAGACAAAGTACATGGTGGTAGGATCTGCAGTAAGAACACCTAAAGTTGGTCTAAATTCCGGGGTAAAAGTAGTTCAGTCCTTCAACTTTTTGGAGTCAATTGTAATAGCCGATAACAATAGACGAAGAAATAGGCGTGCTGCTGCTCAAATCCAACAAAGCCTACTACAGTCTGTCAAGGCATATCCTGAATTCTCATCCGAACAGCAAAGTTTCTGCTGTACTAGATCATGGTCTTGTCAGTACTCACGTATAGATCCGAGACTTGGGTGCTTAGCAAAAGGCACTCTGACTTCTTAGCCGCGTTCGAGGGGAAAGTCTTGCGGAGAATCGTTGGCCCCATATGCGAAGAAGGGCGATTCCGGATATGCTACAACCATGAGTTGTACGCTGACTACCTTAGAAACAGATATAAATACAAAGATAAAGCACGGTAGACTCCGGTGGGCAGGGCATCTAGCTCGTATGAGCGAAGAAGATCTTGCTCGGAAATTGCGGTACATTTTACGGTAGACGTTAGCTTGGGAGACCTTGCTTGCGCTGTAGAGATGGCGTTGACCAGGACGCTCGGAGCATAGGCGTACTTAATTGGATGACATCGGCCTGCGATCGGGACCGATGGAAAAATTTGTTGACGGAGGCCAGTATCGGACCCCGGCTGTAGCGCCGATGATTGGTTTTGAGTAGGATCACTTTTGATAGATGTTTAATGAATATGCTGGCAATAATGGCGCAGTGGTGCCATATTGAAAAATCGCTCAGCAAAATAAGAGTTTTCTGTTCTATAACCTCCAATCCAGTCATCAGATCAAGACGAAATTAGAACGACTAAATCGGCTGCTGTCAACTCGTCAGAGTCCTGGGAGTCCAAATAGCTAATGAGATCCGCTTCGAATCATGCGAACTTGGGCTTTGAGTGGGAAGATCTTCGGCGACTACTGCGTTCAAGCTCGAAATACTCTACCCTCAACATTTGCATGGCTGATAAGTACACATGAAAATAGCCGTTTTTGAGCTCGGGCAACAAGTTTCGTGGAATTATTTCTAGCAACTCTCTACTCACTCGAGGTGATCCACAAGGCGGAGTACCTCCAAGCGATAGTCATAGAATGTTTCATGGAATTTCGGCTTACGGTCACTCATATTTTCACGTAAGCCCAAATTGGTGTAACAATCTCCAAAATGATCGTTCAGAGTCGCTAGCAGCTAATCGCACTCAATATTTTTGCACGAGTGATGGTACCTCCAGTGACACTCATCTGCCGGGCCGGCGAAAAGCTGGTGTACATGTCTGCAAAGTAGCGCAAACTTTCCTCTTAAAGTCTGTCTTTTAAACAAAAAGTTCTTGTAGAAAATACCAGACCCGTCTGGAATATTTAAGTCTATAATGGAACGTGCCAAAGTGGTTTCCGTTTGGTCATCAGATACTGGCGATATATTTGTAAGGCGGACTACGGGACCATCCGGGATCAGAGATTGCCTGCCTTCAACCTAGTCTACGTTGGAAATGGAGGCTTATTTGTGCTATTTTTTCAACAATGTGTTGCTAGTGCCAGATATTTTCGAAAAAAGCGAAATTAACAATATAGGTAGCTCTGACGTGAAGAAATTTGCGCACAGCTCTTGGCAATCAACAAAGCCTTTTTTATACCTTATTCACTTCACACTCTCTGTCACTCAAATTAATTTGCACATTAATTTTAGTTTTAGTAATTTACAGGCAATTGATGTATTGGTATAAGGGATAGTATCAAAGCTATTTTGCTCAAGTCTCTATAAGAAGTTTAAGCTCCTGCTGTTCAAGACCACAGTCTTACCAGTCTTTATGTACCTACTCGACGGAATAATAAGTTCTTAGAACGAAAAATTAAACTCATCCGTGTTCGAAAGGGGGATCCTCCGATGGATATTGGGTCTCCGAAGTGAGCATGGACGATTCTACCGCTTATAAAACAATGCGTGATATATGCGATATATCAACAAATATCTTGCGCGTTAGGTCACTGATATGATCAGGATCAACAGCGTAAGGTGAGATGGACATTTAGCTTGCATGATCGAGATAGATTCAGCTCGGGAAGGCTATGGAAGTACGATTATTGGAAAGAGACACTAAGGAAGAGACGCCTGGGTACAAATGAAATGATAAAGATATCGAACTGGACGACGGCGGGGCCAAACCGGGTCGTGTGGAACTTTCTTCTACGTCACGCCTAGATAGATGTTGTTAGGCATTATACTACGTTTCGAAATTAATTTCCTTCCTCATTTTTAGGTATTTATTAAATTACGAAAAATATAATTAATCATCGAATCATACAAAAAATCGAGAATACTGAGCTTAGATTTTCGGCACGTTAGTCTCAATCAAAAGATAAGTCCTTAACTACGGGGATTAGGTACTCATTATAATAATATTTAAACTAATTTCTGAATTTCGAACAAAAGAACTTAAATTAAAATATCTGTTCTAGTACCCAAAGAATATGATGAACCGGGCCGTACAAAAATGGGAATTTTATTTTTATGTCCTGAATCAATGCATATTAAACGAAATTTTATATTCGAATTTGAATGCCTATCAAATTACTTAGTCAACCAGAACAGCTGAGTGATGGCCATGAACAGCCGCAACCAGCTGTAGGCCCCTTCACATGTATTCGAAAATGTTCTCACAGACACTGAATTAATCTGAATGTTTGTACATCGACACAAATTCACTCAAAGCCAGTTTTTCTAATCATTCTATTACCGCGCATCTATATCTATATCTCTAGCGCTATCTATGATAGCATACATATTGTGAAAATTCCATAAAACATGTGCAAAAAAAAGCTTCAAGTCATCTTACCCCTTTGATCGACCGAAGTCGTTCATTCGTAAGGTGTTCTTGCAGACAGCTGTGAATCGCGAAAAGCTCCTCCATACTCTTTCCAATGGACTGGGGAAATGAGAAGTGGTATTTTTTCCCGAACAAAAAAAAAATTCGCACATGCCAAAAAAAGTTCGCTGGATCATAAATTCGTCTCAAGGTTTATTTGAAGACAACGATCAAGAGTAGGAGCTAATGGAAACGTGTAATTAGCAAATAATAGTATTATGTTTGTACGTTACTAAAGTTAACTCTTTCGCCAGCTTGAGCTCGCTGACATGAAGATGAGGAGGCTAAAATTGTTAGAAGGCTTATGAAAGATCACTAGTAAGGGGAACGTGGCTTGTTGTATGAGCAACTATTGCTGGAATTGGAACATTTTGAATTTTTTAAAAAGTTGGATCACCATCTGTTTATTCCTGTGCCTGCGATTCTTCACGTAGATGCAGGTATTTAAATCCATTTCCTGACTGTACTTACTGAAAAATTGCAAAAAGAAAAACTGTAACTTGATCTTCCCTTAATGTCGCGTCAGAGCTCATAAAGCAACTGATAATCCAGTAAAGGATTTTTGTTTAAAAAAAAAAACAAAAAGTTCTTGATAGCATAAAATATAAATGCCGCTTCAAATAAATACATATAAAATTGCCATGCCGAAAATAAATGAAAATCTACTCATATGATCTTGTCGGGACAAATTGTGCACGACATTAACACATTTATGCTTTGCTAACTTGCCACTCACACCGATATGGGAAAAAAAGTGAAAAAGCGATATATACGTACGAGGAATCACATGCACACTGCTGATTCGTTAGCATTGACCATATGATTTACCGCCAGCTCGCCGCAAGTTTGCAAATTTAAAAATTTTGCAAATGGTCCGGGCAGTATATGTGCTCGTGGGCACAGAATGATGGAAACAGATGATGAAAAAAAAATTGAAAAAGAAAATCATAAAAAAGTAGTGGAAGCTTTTTTTAAACACGCTGAGAGAGAAATCTTGCATACAAAAGGTCTTCGGCCTGTGTGCGAAAACCTGTTACGTCTGTAAGTCATTGCTTGACTACTTTTTCAAAATGTTTCTTTTTTTTTCTTTTCTTTTTCTCAAGATTTTACTTTTAATCTCCACACAAGTTTTCTTTATTTATTTTCACTATATTTTTTTCTTTCTTATTTTTATCTAGCCTTGCTCATGAATGTGCTTATTCAGCGGTAATGGCTGTGGGTATTCTGACCAAGTTATATACAGACATATATAAACGTTATAAATGAATAAGATGATGAGAATGCTATGTTGTACTTGCGTTTGATGCATTTAGAATATTGGATGTGATTTTCAAATAGGTACATAGTTGTGCCTAGTAGGGAGTTTCGAATAAAAGCTAGAGCTCATGTGCCGGAAGACGCTGGGAATATTAAGAGTTGGGGCGGAGTCATGGCGAATAGCTACATTTTCGGCAGCTTTTATTAATGATAGATAAACTATTTATAGATCAGATTTCGCAAAGTGTCTTCCGTCCAGCTGTCAATAGATTAGACTTGAGATTAAGATGTGATCTCTTTTGATCAAACAAGGTGGATGTTATCAACCTGCAACAAAGTTTTAGAAATGTTTATTTAGTTTCCTCTGCTCAGGTGGTTAATTGTCAAGTGGTTTGATAAGATTTCTGATGAGAGATTAAAATTTAATTTTCACCCGTTTGGCCTTGATTTGGTTGAATCTTAAGTTTTCCATTTTATTATAAGCAGGCTCTTATTTTGATCCAGAGGATATTCTAAATACCTTTCACCCTGACCCTCCCACGGAAGATTGAAGAGTTATCAAAGTTGGCGAGCCTATTGAGGAGCTGGCAGGATGATCTTGTTATATTAAATGAGGCGGCAGTACTGCTCTTAGAGGTCCGTAATGGCTTCATCAAATATTCCTATGTTGGAATGTGGATACCGAAACTCTTCAACTTGCAAAAAGATCGAATGACAGGTCATTGTTTAAATCGCATTAAAGGCTCTTAAGTTTGTAGTACGGGGAAACAGATCCTCATGAAGATTTTTCTGTGGCAACATAGAGGGTTTCAGTGAGTCTATTCGCCTCCTTAAGGTATTTAGCTCAGCACCGAAAGCTATGAGGTGCATCCAGAGCTCTAATGGCATCTGAACTAATCCGAGTATCGAGAATTTAACTGTCCTTATGGATTCACAATGCGTTAAAGAGATGCGTTAAACGAAACAGAATCATCCACAAATGACAATGAGGGAAAGAAAGTATTATTAATAAATCAGCATACTCCACCTCTTTTGCTTTCGACCCGCCTTCTTTAACAAATTCCAGTTTTGGGCTTGAAGGGAGTTGATAAATAGGAACTGTAGCGTACATAACAAGAACGATCGAATAAATAGGATTCAAGCCATTTGATGATAAAAGAAGAAAAACCAAGGCGATTTTGTTGGTAAAGAAGCAGGTTGTGATCAACATGATCAAAAGCTTTCGAGAAATCTGTCTAAATTGCATGAACTATGATATTGGGTTTCTAGTGCTTTGGCTACAACATTTATGAAATGTACTAGATTTGTTGCAGTAGAGTGACCTGCCAGGAAGCCATGTGTCTCTTTTACAATAAGATGACCATAATTATTCATAATTGTACTGAGAAGGCATCGCCCAAGAACCTTAAAAAAAGATGGAAGGGAAATACGATAGGCTTTTGCTATAGATGATAGGCAAGGGAATGCTCAAAGAGCTGCTAACTATTTCTAAAAAATATGGATGATCTGATCTTGAGCTAGAAGACGATTTTAGTCATTTTATTATGCTCTCAACAATGATGGGAGTGATAAAAGGAATAGGAAAATGCGAATGTGATATTTCATCACTGAATTGCAAACTGTAGGACGAAATAGGTGATGAACATGATGTGTAAAACGAAGAATAATGGTTCACGCTAGAAAATCATTGTTCTACCGTTAATATATTTTGCAGCTAATATATTTATATTAAAAACATTTCTTAACATTATTATATTGACCTAGCAATAACATTATATTGCCCGCACATAGCATTCTTAAAATTTTATATATTGACATGCGTGTGGTGAATTTGTCTGTTACAATATTATATTAGTATGCCAATATTAAATAGTAAAATGGCAATAAGTTATATTAGCATCTTACGATACTATTGATATACCAATAATTAATATTAACACGCCATATGCTCTATAAGCTGTATTAGCATGTCGATATGATTTTTTCATAGTCCCAAGAGGTCCCCCATATATGTACTAACCGCGCCCAACACGGCTTAACTTCGATGATCGGACAAGATTAGGTTATTCCAGTGTGCTATTGTAAATATTTATCATCCTAACTAACAATACTAGCAATGTACTTTGTTGTATGACCAACAATTTCACCACCCTTGGTTAATACATTGATATTGGCATAGTAATATACTTATGTTAAGATGTTAAAACATTTATATTTACAGATGTTCTTAACATAAAAAGTTAACAGCTTAATATATAATGTCAAACTGCAAATATAATATTGTAACTACCTAACATAAAATATTGAGCTGTTAAAAGTATGTATAAGGGACAATGATGTTACTATAACAATATTAAGATGTTAATATATTGATTTCGGTCATTTCTCAGCGTGCGAACACGCAAATTGCAGCTGGATTGGGGTATGGAATTTGGGACCCGCAAAAGCATGCAATCTGCCCATAATGGCCAAGCCAAGTCTGTTAGAGCTGCTCTTTATGTCCTCATTGTCCTTACCGACGAACTGGTAAGGCTAAGCACCTTGTTGCCGGAGATCTCATGTCGCTTCTCTATAGGAACATTCATGTCATCGGTCGAACTAGCCAACAGGCAAAAATACATTGAGAATGCAAAGTAATCTTGGATTGAAAATTCATCCTGTGCGTCGATCATTAGTGCAATCCTGGGCTTCAATGGACATGCACTATTCAACAGCTTAACAGCTGTTAAGTTTAACCCGTAGCGCTCTTGGAACAATTGGCTGAAGAGTTCAACCATTTCTGTCGGAGCTTTCACTCAAAGGATAAAGAAGAATCCATCCCGCATCTCACGTGCCAGTGTCTTGCTCCGGAGAGGGGAAGAATTAATGTTCTCTGATCTGACTGATCTGTCCTTTTTCGAATTCAAGGGTGTTGAGCAGTTTATCGTAGGAACCAAATGGTTGACTGATGAAGAGTATATGCGTGGTAGTACAATGGGAATCCACTGAGCTTCTGTGTGTTTTTTAGCACGACTATCTGATTGTCAGCCATTGGTGAAACCTGCACGAAAATGGTGTGGTCACATCTGATATTACTTTTTTTCTTTTTGGCACGATGAAGTATTTAATGTTCCGGCTTGAACACGTTTTTATGTTTGTTTAATTTTGAACGAGAAGATATGGTTGGAAGTCATCTGAGTATTTTATTTTTATTCGAATTATTTTTTGTACGTATCCAATCAGGAAAGGTTTGATTTGTAGCGAAAGCAATTCGAACTCACTAGAATTTTTCTGTTATAAATCTACTGATTGTGCAAAATTTGCATAAAGGCCGATTATGCATATTTCGCTTTACATTATTTGATATTTCTAATTTTGGCAAATAAAAAATGGATTGGTGTTTATGCCCGCTTCTTTCACTATTTTTTGAGTTTTCATGCGACTCTGTGTTTGGAAAACCATGGAAACTTGGCATAAACGACATTCACTGTGCTATATATACGGGAAAATTACATCAACTAGTAGTTTGGTAGTTATTTTCATAATACTGTTGCGAAAGTAAAAATATAAAACAAATAAAATAACAATTTACTCACTGAAATCAATTAATAGCCTTCCATAGCCTTTTCGTTGATAAGGTGGGAGTGTAAGTATACATGATACGTTGTAGTTCAAGAACGAGTTCTTCTCCTGCAACGAAAATAGATAAGCATTTAAAACGAAATAATATTGCAATTAAATTTCTATGCAATGATTTTGGATTAATCTACATCTCTAATAGCATTGAAAAATTTCAAGCAAAAATTCGTTTTATTCTTAGTTTAAAATACAGATTGCAATATGGAAGTGAGCTGAGCTAGAATGAATCAAACCTCTTTCCCATCTGCTCCAATAATTGTGACTTCACTTCAAATTACTATATGAAGAAACTTCGCACCTGATCTCATCAGATCGTTTTTGTTGCATATTTTACCTCAAACCGTGCAACACAAAAGGATTATTAAATGTCGATAAATTGAATCCAAGAGGCATACCTAAATTTACGTTAAGTTTTCTACAACAGTGTAAACTGTTATTATAAGTGAAATAAATTGAACTGCAATTAATTAATCCGAAACCACAAGCAAGCACTACAACGAAAGTCATTATCATCTTAACGACACATAAATGCTTTTACGTTGTTTTGTTTTAAATATTTACTACGTCAAAGTGAAAACACCACTGCTGCACCATGGTCTCGTGCGATGCATGTAGATATGAACACTCTCGTTTCAAATTTAACTTATGATATCAGTTGAGTTATTATCACTAGTAAAATTAAGCCGATTACGAGCCATAACAGAAACGACACTGGCAGCTCAAACAGTCACGGCAGCTGATGCATCTTAAATGTCATCTCTTCGCTGGAGTGCAATTTACCTCGACGCATTGTTGATGAAAAATGGACTAACCATTTTCATGTAGGGTATGAATGACAGAGGGTAAAGTATATCCTTCACTGTCCATAGTTTGAGTTTTATAGTTTAAGTTTTGATTTTGGATGAGCAGGCTAAAGATTTACAGAGATTAAGGATTGAACTTTGAAAATATATGAAATTAGTCACATCAATATTTTTGCCCTCATGAACTTTCCGAGCGGGAACTTTCTCGCTCTTACCAGCTAAGTGCCCAACCTATTGAGCCTAATTTTATCAACTGCAATTAGCAGGGGCAAATAATCACGATATCGCTCGTATTATTTGTAACTGTATAAACCGTGGATTCATCCAGGCTCATCTCTGAGCATAATATATATCAAAGATATCCACCTGAGAACTTGCAAGACAAATAGTCTTCTAAAGAAAAATATTGCACTTGTTTTACTGGTAACACACGTGATTCAGGATTGAACGAAATCGACGTGACTGAATCTCATTTAACCCGGCGAGCGCACAGTTGGGTCTATGAGACCCGCGAAATTTTGAAATGCATGTATTTTCTAAGATAATTATGTGACGTTACACTCGTGACCTATGTGACCTATGTAACGTTACCTAGCATTTCTTTTTTTATTGGAATTACAATCATTTTGAATAAGGGTCTTATAGACCCAATCCGACACTTAGTGTTACTATTTTTCACTGTGCTCACGCCGGGTGAAAACGATTTTCGAACCGGGATTCAAGCATCTAATAGGATGCTTGAATCCCTTGAATGGACAGGCAGATGCGTTCTTGCTTTGTTAAGAGAAGAAGAAAGATACCTCATATTTAAAACCAAATCATGGACGATAAATTAGAAGGAAAAGTTACGGTGCAGGGAGTCGGATGACTAGTACCGGCAGCCGTCCGGAGTGAGCGAGCAGGCCCCGGGTCGTCGTTATTCATCGAATGCAACGTTATGAAGTTTGACCAATTGGCCGCATTAGCAGATACGATTACAAGTGGTCCTACGCAAAACGCAGCGGTGGTGGAATCGGTGGCGGAACATTTCAGGAGGAGCTCCAAGCTACAACGATTCTACCCCGAACAAGAACTGAGAAACCTAGCAATGCCGCTGGTCGCCACTCAAGTTGCGCGAAGCTAATGCGCTTGGGTCCACAGCACTCGCAGAGCATAGTTTCGACTGAAGCGGAGGAGGAGCTCCAGAAGAGGAACAGGTACAAACTCAGCAAAGAGGGCAAGAAAGCGCTGGTGGAATAAAAAGCGGCGGTGTGCATGGGCTAAGTTGACCTCAGACTACAGTGGCAAAAAGCCGGGAGTATTTCGATGACAAGTAAAAGCTGGCACTTAAAGGCTCTGTTTTCCACAGCAAGGTGGAGTAGAACTTGTCTAAGAGGCTGGTTGAAGAAAGGCAGAGATCCACTGAAGACGAAGAACCAGCGACCAAGGGGCCTAAAAACGAGACCAGTCGGCAAGGGGTCCAACAACCTTCCACTGCGACGCTGAAGAAGGTTATGATAGCGATGTGGCAAAATAGCACCTCATCGTGGCTTTGATCGACCGCAGAAATCTCTTGGGTCAAATGTCGCTTGAGAAGTGGAAGACCGTAGAGTCAGGCTTGCTCAATGCGATGACTGACCGGATGGAAAAGCACCCTGAATTGGCGATGCCTTCGTTTGACAGGGCGGGCTGGTTCAGAGGTGTGAAAACAATCAAGTGCAACGACGTGCTTACGTGGCGCTGGTGTGCGGCTGTATTACTAAAGTTATGTGAAGGCGCTATGTGAAGGAGCTCGGTTGGAAATATGGACAGAGGAAGCATCCCAACAAGGTTACAATGCCGCGGGTAGTGGAACCGGAGGTGGCCCTGAAGTTGTTGCAATGGTAAAATCCGGATGCTTCATCACAGAATTGGAAGATCTTGGATGTAAAGATACCCAGCTCCCTATGATACCCAGCTCCCTATGTTCATTTATACCTGTGTGAATAATCTTCTTCTAAATGTTTATCGTGAAGCCGAATTTTCATCTCAACATTTCTATTGCACCAAGTCTATGTGCTGTAGTCACTGCGCCAAAAAATAGCGATTCAAGCCAATATAGGAATTTTGATGTATTTTTACATACAACAGGATACTAAAGAGACAGCGATCTACCAATTTACGGTCAATGTCGTTTAGAGGGCGCCTGTCTGATGATACCCAAGTTATTTTGTAGATATGTTTCTGTACGTAATAAGTACCTACTCCAAACGATTTTTCTTTGGACAATTTAAATGATTTCTTTAAATCCTTTTATTCTCATTTTATTCAAAACTTAATTTTCATTTCAAATTAAGTTATTTCATGATCTGCCATTATGTTTGGACTTTATTTTTAAAATTGAAGGATTGTCTACCTGATTGCGCATAATCCTCACTTTCGCACTTGCAAGTATTGTGCAAAAGTGCTAAAGCTAAAAAAACGTATTTTCGTCTCATAGGAGAATCATTTGCTAAAATCACTAGAGCATCCTTGCCGTATTACCACACCTAAGTTCAATTAACATAGTACAAAAATTGTATTCCACTTAACAAAAAAGTAGTGATTTAGCAATTGTCTTTTCTATTTTATATTCGCATATGAGTGTGCGTAAAATTGGCACCATCGTCATCTGATATTATTACAGATTCGATTTATTATTTTAATTGTTGCCTTGTTACGGTAAATTAGATTTCATGGCAGGAGAAGAAATTTCTTTATACCTATTCCAATGTCAAGCATGCTTTCGAATCAACCCCCTTTTACTATACCCATTCATTCAACCATTTATTTTTCGTATCAAAAATAGTAACACGAATGCTCTTCTACTATACTACGGGGCTCCAAAATCAGCTCCCCATATTCTGCGCAGACATCACACTAATACACCCATATCGATCAACCCTGACCATACCCAAAAAACCAGTGCTTTTGGTCGGGAAAATTCAAGAGCATTGCCATCACGATGAACAGTAGTAGTAGCGCCGCGTGGCATTGCGCTTCATCCCTCCCACCAACTTAACACCCGAGCCGTGCACCAGACAGACATATAGGTGAGTATCTATATCGGGTGAAATATGCATATCCTTGATGCAGTTCACTCTAGTTCACAGGCATATTCACACACAGACGATGCCATCGACCTCGAAAATTTGGCTTGGGGAAAGGGGAGAGGGCTTTGACCACGACACCACGATGGCGAACGAATACAACAGACGACACACAGGGTGAGAGCGACGACCGGATACTTTTGCAGCCCAGACAACAACAGGGTTCGTTTGCCATGTACGGCAGCAAGAATCGACCAAGTTTTCCACGAGACGTGGATTTGGGGTTGCGACAACGGAAGTTGTTATCAAAAATTAAGTAAAAAACTTCATAGTGTAGCGGGGACAGTGTTCTGCAAGCATGATTGAGCACTGTGCTGAAATAATTATTTAAACGCTACAGATGACTTTGGAAAATAGAATAGATATTCTAATATTGGAGTAAAAGTTTAAGATAATAAAATGGAATAGATCACTAAAGTAAATTTTTAAGAAAAGTTAAACTGCGATAAGATACGCCAAGGGGCATTTCACGTGAAGCGGACAACGAAAAAGAGTCCAAGCTCTGGACTTTCTTCAAAATGTGCATGATGTGCAAACATATTTTTTCCCTGTGTAAAACCGGAAGTAAACACGTCAACTCGTTATTTGAATAATTTGGACCAGGTTAATTTTGTTTATTTTTAAATCAAAACAAAGCTTAAAGTGTATTTATTTTATGATAAATGTTTTAGAAGCAAAACAGTTTGAAGCTCCCGATGAAGTAAAATACCAAAAGAATGAAATAGCTGTGTATCCCCTGTCTATCCCCTCAAGGCCCTAATTTGAAAGTTATATTTGTTGAAACTGAGTTTTATCTTCGATTCTCCTCCAACTAGTTGTTTTAATTTTTATTGTTAGAATGTTTTTTTATTTTCTAAACTATTTTTAAATAGGTTAGTTGGTTTTAAATGAAGCTAGCCAAGCCAAAGTTTTTTCTGCCACTGTACATGGTTGTAAGATATCAATTTTCCCGAATTGCATAAAACTAACTCCTAAAATCTGGAAACTTTGCCTTGCTGAAGCACCTACCCAACTGCGAGCTTCCTCCTCTCACACGTACATAATGTAAGAAATATAAATGTTTATCGTGAAGCCGAATTTTCATCTCAACATTTCTATTGCAACAGCAGATAATGTTAACGTGGAATGGGCTTAAGCATGATGAGGCTCTTATGTAATGTCCTTGTCGTCTGATGAAAGCTGGCGAAACGAGACAGTTTAGTCTGGTCGAGTGTCCCGGCAGCTGAAGTTGGGGCACCCAGCACTTTCGTCTGCTCCAGTTGGAGAAAGCTTTGTAATCTGCAAGTCTATGTGGCTAAGGATGAGAAATTAAATCATTTGACGTTCTCTGCCATTGTGCTTTGAGGGTGAGATACTGACACTTGTGCATACCATGTGAATATAACTACCACTATAAACGTGTAGTCCCGAATGAAATTAACTGCCGGCAGCTACGGATGATGAGCTGGAGAGCAACTTGCTAGACAAGCTGATTTCGGCGACAGGGGAAGAAGGGAAACCTGTCTAAAAAATTGAAACCTTGAATAGATTCAGAACATTTTCAATTATGAATCGAAGTGATTGGGGTTCGATATGATTGCTTGCTGTTTCGATAATTTGTTCAACACTGAAGAGACTTTGCCACATGGAATCGCAGTTACTTTGGTTCCGGTAATAACAACGCAACATCGAGCCACTGCAGCATTGGGGGTTTAGCCAACTCCCGAAGGAAGAGTAAACGGACATAATGGTCATTCAACTTCCGAAACGAATAGGATAGAATAACTAAGAACAGGATACAGCCAGCAGCCTTTTCACTCGTCGGCGTGCACATTTCACGGGATGGAGTAAAATATGCATAATGTTCCGGTGTATGCCAGTTCCTACTTCGCCAGCCAGCCAGCCAGCATCACACTCCCGGTAACTGCAGCATGTCTAGCTATGATCTGGTTTTGCCGGTTGCTCCTGGTGTTGTGTTCTCACTGTAATGTTTTTGTTCTCTAGCTGGTTCACACTCCTGTCGCGCGTTCAGATGCTTTTGCTTCGTTGTCAGGGGTCGGCGGCCTCTTTATTGTGAGCTGTCTGTCGTGCAGAGACCCATATTTTTGAATCTCGTTAGAGATTGGGATAGGACGGGGATGGAATTTATATTGTACATTCATTACCACCGAGTCGAGGGCATCATGATAGGAATCAGGAGCTCCGGGAACGATGGAACCGAAACCAGACAGAAGTATTGGTAAAAAAGCATTGATTGTAGTGTATAGGTTTTTCGTGTGCACCGTCTTCAGTTTTCAAATTCGTACATATGCTTATATTCCATATTAGATACTTATATTTAATTGTGATGAGAATATTTGCTAATGGGCATTTTATCGAAAGTACAATATAAAATACATGAACATTTCTGATGAAGAGTCTAGAATGTGGAAGACAGATTCGAGAGATTGAACTGATTTTTTTTCATAAATATTCAAAAAAATCAAATGCATGTTATATGAAGATTATGTCAGAAGATTATTTTATAGATATGTAGCTTAAGAAAGATTTTTGAGGACTCTCTTGTTTTTTTCTAATTGATACTTGCTTATCTTAAATACCAGAATAAACAAATTGGCTATAAAAGAGTTCTGTTCGAATTTTAACGATGGAATCATTTTAGTCGCATACCTCAGAAATTTATATTGAATGAGGAGAACGAAGAACTCAATAGTGTGGAGAGTAAAAAATTGCAGTGAAGCTGCTTTTTATTTATTTTTCTCAAGGAGAAATGCTCTTTTAAGATTTGTTTTTAATCATATCAAAAGCATTTGACAATGCTTCACTTAGCGCCTCTGGAGTGGCGGTGAAGCTTCATGAGACAGAGTAGACAATTATCAAGTGGGATATCTCTACGTTGGAAGCGTTGTTGTAAGAAAAAAATTGGATAGAGGTTGTGTGATCGACATTATGCGATGCCTTGTCTTCTTTTCTCGGGTCGTTCACGAACGGATAGACGGAGAGAAACGATTCTCTTAGGTAATACCAACGAATCATACCAGCATTTCATGTCCGAACGTCTCACCATACCTCACATTCAATTTTTGACTATTTTTCCTGCCTTTGCTCATGCCATGTCTGTGTCTACGGATATGAATAAGGTGAAAGGGCACTAGGAGGAAAACATATTTGTAGGACCACGGCATTCAACTAGATTTATGCTTAATATGATTATGGGGGCTGGGATTCGAATTAGAGATAAAAGACACGGAATGAAAATTATATATGGATCAATGGTCAATGGTGACGATTAGGGCTCCATGGAGCCAAAACAACGCTACAAAAATAACTAGGATCTGCTTAAAATTTCAGCTTGATCTGATAATGCCAAATATTAATTTGTGGGTAAAGTAATTCTAATATATTATCCCTAATCTGCTCGCAATAATAGATGATATTATTCTGACTAATTTGGTGTTCTTCACTACTAAGTTTTTTTTGAATCAATGTATGCAACATAATCTACTGCAAATTACATAATCATAATCTGCATTAGCTGCAATATGTTTGTGAGTAAATATCGGCGCACTTCAAAGAATTCAAATAAGATAATGCTTGTCTAATATACATAGTCAATTAACCGGTTTAGCATGGAGCTATCATAGCGGAAATTGCCATGGTGCATTCAAGATTAATTTCGTTGAACGCATATATGACAGAATCGCATAATCAGATTTGACATTTTAAAAGATATTGCAAACAATATGTAGATGAAAGGATGAAAGATTCAACAAACCCTATCGCATCTAATTCGCTAAAAGGACTGATTGTCGAAGAAAAGCATCACCAATTTCTACAATTTCGCTTCAAAGGGCAATCCCCTGAGCTTTGGCATTATCATAGAAAAAAAAATGATCTGTAGATTCGGAGAGGAGTTTCACAAAATCAAAATTGTGCATTTCTAATTCGCAAAAATTTTCATTTTTAACACTTTTTTCCCACAGAGTTAAACATATTTCACTGCAGCTTAAAAAATACCTACAACTGATATCATAGGCGTGTACAGGATCTTAAAACAGAGGTGGCATGCACCCGAGTTCGGCACACACTTTCCTTAATTTTCAGTGAAATTTTGTGAAGGTAAGTACGGGGTAAACACCATACAGAGATAAACATAATTTTTTTGCTGCATTTTTACATGTCTCTTTAGATAGGAACCTTTCCTAGTCCTTTCTGCTTTACAGCTCGATATCCGGCTTGAAAAACCTCTCATTTGGACGCTTTAGCTTTAAACTTAGGCATTAAAATGAATCGGTATAGTAAAAATTAAACATATTTGGACTCATCAATTTTTTATTAATCTTCATGCAGAGCTAATTCCCCAAATTAAATGCATGAAAAAAACACATCCCTCACAAATAGCTATTTTTCCAAAAAACAAAATGAAAACTCATCAATTTTTCACCGAAAAACCAACGACCAAGAAAAAAACATCAAATTCTGGAACTTTCCAACCATTGTCGCAGACAGAGAGAAGAAAACCCTGCTACTGCTACGCTAAGGTTCATTGGCCGTAGAACCGTGTGATGAGTGGAGTGGTGCACTCAGGCTAGTTTTATCATCACCTCAACTCACAGTTGTAGTTTCTACTCTCCAGTCGGCTATCGTGCTTTTTACATTTCGTTCTTGCACATAGCATCAGCGATACTGCTCTCCGGGTAATATCTCTGGGTACTATATTCTGACTATTCTCTCTTCGAATTCACCACCCGAACTAGAAAACTTATCGTATCTTCGACTTCCATATCCAGGCGAAATTCAGGAATACTCTTCGTTTTTCAATAGTTACTCTGCTTACCAAACGTACAGAATTGAAACGACTGCATGCCAAATTCCTGTTGTTTTCTCAATGCACATTCGTGCAAGTACAGTGACTACATACAGTATATGGTATCTTTGCAGCATCACTATGGGCAGGGAACCATACTTGATTTCTAGCTCCCAGCCGATATGAGCCCGGGAGAGAGATAATCACACAGAGGAGATATAGTGCACTTCTCTGCGCGCTTTGTCGTGTACATAACGGAGCATGCATATAGCTGCAGACATCTAGTAGTTACTACACTCCTGGAGTACATAAAGTACTACGTACAAGGCTACAGGTACAATGTCCTCGAAAAGGGAAAATATAATTTAAACTTCAAAAACTTCTTATCATCCCTTGCCACTGGAATCCCAGCTCGAGTTCCGGATGTGGAGAAAGTGATAGTAGTATCTACTAGCGTTTGACTGTCCGAGAATCTTGTTGACAATGTAACAGTGTCGTTACCTGGTTGCAGGCGTATTATAGCTAGGATGACAGAATCATACTACCGACAATTGACATGAAGGAACGAATTGAGAAATTCGCGGTTTATGATAAAGCGATTTGAATGTTATGTTTGTTTCTAATAAGGGTGTGGGGGGTTAATATGCACTTCGCTGAACGATAGACTTGTTAGGAATGCGAAAAAATGTACAACATAGCTTTAGTTCATGATTCCAGTAAAAATAGATAGAAATGTGAATTTTTGATTGAAAAACCAGGAAAACCACTTCACTTCACTTTCCTAATTTTTGATTTATTCAGCATTTTTGTGTTTTATACAAAAAAATACTTAAACTTGCTTGCGTTGCCTTAGATATACTTCTCTTCGGAGTATTTTCTGTGATTCTTTGAGTCAACGGCCAATTTTTTTTATTGGCTCTAAAATTGAAGATTGCATTCCGACTCTTGTCACGAAAAAGATCTGTTTAGAAAGTATTTGTTTTTCTATAGAAGGCTTTGTAAAGAATGGATGGTAGCTTTCGAAGTTAAGAATAAAGGAGGTGAAGCAAGAAGAGACGATAGAAGAAAAAAGGCCTCAGTTATCAATCTTTTCTCCAACTCTAGCCGGGAATATTATTTGAGAAGAGTCAACTAATCACTTGTGTTGTTTCTATAAGTACTGATATATAGCAGCTGATGAAGGAGCAGCTCTGTTAAGTTAAAATGATGATATCTTTAGCCCTCTGGTGTCAGTGAGCATTTTATCACTATACTTCTATAAGATGCCCTTACAAAAAAATAAGTATACAAAGTGAAAATTACTGTTTTTAGCTTGGCTATGATGATTTTTTTACTTTTGCTCTCAGGAACAATCTTAGCCGCTTTGCTTGAGTCCGGGAAATAACCATTACTCAAGGCATTGTTGAACACAATGGAAAAATGTTTGCCTAAATTGAGCCTGCAGAATGGTAGATGTTTAATAACGAAACTAGGCATTCCATTATGCCCAGAAAACTTCTTACTTTTTATATGGCGCAGCAGTTGCACCAAGGGCGTTTCCCAATTCACGTCTTCATACTCATCTTCAGCTTGTTATGACAGATTGTGACGTCAGCAGAGTATTCAAGCTATTCTAACAGTTTGAAGCAGACCAAGATGAGATGTTCGAAATCTATGGCTTTGCTTCGTAACATTACCTCAAAGTACCATCAAGCCGATGAAAAGTCAAATCAGAACGTGACTTCGTCAACTGTTGTACAAGAGAGCAATGACAAGGTAGATAACTGAATTCAAACAGACTCGACTTGATCTGACGTCACATTCTGTTATAACAAGCTGAAGACGAAGTAATTTGCATTTTGCGGATCATCCGAAGGATTTTCGGATGGATACGCGGTCAGCAGCTCGTGGCGTGTATTGAGGAAGCGATTGATTTCCGCTCTTACCATTTGGCGGTCCGCCGTCGAGCGGAACAGCATTCAACTGAGATTGGAATGTCGATGCAAACAGCTCAGACCGATGGCTAGGGTTGCGTACAGCAACATTGTCAATCGCCACCACCATCTCCTGGCTGTTGTATTTACCAGAAAGCAGATTTATTTCCTTTAACATATCGCGGTCTGGTCGAATTTCGCCCAGTCGCTGCACAAGGCGCTCACTACGAAATTTGCCACCTATTTCAGCACTGAGACGGTTGATATTCGAATGTAGTGACTTATACGACGGGTTATCCCTCTCTTATCTATGAAAAATCCACTTTGACTTGCAGCGCCAAATGTGTTTCCCTTTCATGTGCTTAAGAATTTCCGGTGGCAGCGCATGATTCTGATATTTGTCAAGTGTGATCAAACGTGTATTCTTTGCAATGGTTTGGCTTATGATTTTATTAATAGACTCTGTGAGGCTATTGATCTGACGGTTTGTTAAGTTTTATTTTGGAATACACAAAGTTGAATTTCACAACTATTTTGTCAAAATTAAACCTTGTCGAACCAAGTTTTGTCTGTTTGCTACCATATAATATTGGGGCCGAGAATTTAAGTATGGCAGGGGGCCGTTGGAAGATGATCACAGGTTAGGGGGTTCAAACACAGCCATTTCCGAGATAAAAAAACAAATATTGAAGAAGTAAGAAAAAACTTGTTTAGGAGGATCGGTGAAACAAGTTGTTGCATAGTGTTGGAATCATATGCATCAAGAAACGAATCGGCGATATTTTGCATAATCACGTGTAATAGTTGTGAGCGCGACGATTAGATACAATATCAACTTTATTTAAGGACTAGTTATAATAATAGGAAAACATTTCAAACGGATTTCGGGGTATGATTCCTCAGGAAGAGATCAAAGAATGGATCTCAGATTACTCAGGAACGAATAGTAACCAGTATTCAAATCAAGTTCAAGATTGATAAACTATCTACCAATATCGATTCCAATCCAGAACCTTGTGCAACATCGCAATTCACTCACGCAACAACAAAAAATGTTAAACGAAACTCATCAGGCAATAACTTCCGACGTTCCATTCTGCTTAATACTTCCGTTTCAGGTTCATTCATATTACCAGCGACTCACCAGTAATCAAATTTTCAGCTCATTAAAAACTAAATTGGCATCAAAAAAGCATCTAATTATTTTAATATGTGTAACAAATACTTTCCTCAGTTCACTCGGCTCATCATTCTATTTTATTATCACTTCCACCTACGATCAGCCGCCGTGCTGACCACCTACCTCATCGCATACAGAACACAAGCGACTTTATAGAAAACCGAGGAGGAGCAAACTCATAGTCACAAAGCTGCTAATTTCGTTTATCTCCAAGCGCATGCAAACATTACCGGAACGTGCATACATATGATGATGTGACACGGTGTTTAGCACATATGCACTGTATGGTTTTTGTGGCTAATGCGATTCAAATTGCTTTCTTTCAAGGTGAGATAGCAACACCGGATTTTTTGGACCTCCAACACAAAATACCATCAGCAGATTCACAAATATGTGATGCATGTGCATAACAATTTGGGAAATATTATAGAGATGGCAAAGATTGCTAACTAGTCAGTCGAGATGAGCAATATTAGAACGAAACCATTAAGAGTTTATATTGTTACTAATTAGAAAAAGTTCAATGAGCTTTAATGAGCCTTCCGGTTCGTTTGTACTCACATATGTTCCAGATACGTTCTTTCTGAGTAGATATGAATGCATATACATTTATAAATGTATCTGTTCGATAAAATAAACAGACAATACTTGAGAGACTTCTCTCATCAAAAATGTTAAGTTGTTACCATGCCATGAGGAACGGTGTTGATGATAAATTTGCCTTGTTATGCAGGTAATTCTTCCATAGTCGATGCAAATGTAACAATTATGAAAGTTGCAATGGCAATCACAAGCTTCATGAATGCGTTCTGACTGAATATCATGATAAAAAGTCAGAATAATCTAGATATGATAGTTATTATATTGCATATTAAGCGCTTTTAAGGCTAATGAACTGATAATGAAGGTAGGTTTTCATCAGTAATTTTAATAGGTTGCCAGGAAGTTTAATTTTTTCGGACAGAGTACTTTATTTTATACTACGCCTCATGAACATCTTTAATTAATCAATTAAGCACAGAATGAACCTCAAATCATGTTTGAAGCAGCTCAAACCGGCCAGTACTAGTGATTGGCATATGAACGAAATAAAAAGAATATAAAAATTCAAACTAGTATTTTATTGATCTAAAGTCAAGTAGCTGGAAAACGTGCAAGCAAACATAACATTTAATTGAGACATAAACCGTAGTGCACTATAATTAGGGGTGAATTGGATACTTAATTTTTGTCCATTTTAAATACAATGCAATTGAAACTACACTGTGAAAGAGTTTTATTTATTTTAAAAAATGCAAAAGCAGTCGACTTTTAACACGTTTAGATGTATTTTTTACTAGATGACTGTGTCATTGCAGTCCGTGTTCTTATAAAAGTTGCGAGTCTGGGCGTTGACATTAATAGACCCTTCATTCACAAGCAGTGTTTGCTGAGTGTGTAGAGACCATAGCTTACTTTATCCCTCGCAGCTAGGCTAACTCAAAGTTTGATATGAGATCATAATTTACTCGCTGTGGCTGGTTTGTTTCTGCGGCTGAGGCCTTCTAACACTTCAATTGCGAATAAATAGGGGTTTTAACCGAAATTCCAATATTATGAAAAAATGACTACGTCCTTATTCGTCTGCGAACTTTCTTCCATGATTTCAATCGTCTCAAAATGTTTTCCGCGGAACTGCAATTTGAGTTTTGGAATTTGAAAAAAAAATCACACGGTGCCAAATCTGATATATGTATATAGTGCTTGTGGCACGATATTGGCGTTGATTTTGGTCAAATACTCAGGTACAAGCTGCGATATGTGTATAGCCGCCCCTCAGTAGATTGTTGAGCTTTTTCGATGACATAGAGCGAATTTACAGCACTTCCCAAATCAGGATTTGGAATATAGCGGAATTTGTGAGCTTTCGGTCGATTTGTGTACGTGCAGGAAAGTTCCTCATGAGCTTAATGAAGCTAAAATTATTGCCTTCCTAGGAAGGTTTTTAAAAAGGACGTTCGGCAAACCGTCATCACCAGGCGCGGATTTCAATTTCAAGCTTTTGAGATGGGATCTTGTTTCTGCAGGAGAGCAGAAATCACTAGGTTGGAAATGGGTTCTGGCTTCAAATAGTTTGGCGATTTCAAGGTCTACTTGGAGACTGGTGTGAGGGTCACTGCAGAGAAACGTAAGCTTGTGTGAGCTTTGAAAGGAGTCAGCAAGTGCATCAGCGTTTTCTCTTTCAGTATAAGCGACATCGCCATTAGGAAGGAGCAAGGAAGGAAGCATACGTTTTTTGTTCTTCAGTAGCTTGAGCAATTTCCAGAGACGATTTGACCCAGGTGCCTGTGCGCATAGTAAGTCATTCCACCGTTTATTACGAAGTTCAAGAAACGTTTTGCGTATTTGGGTGTTCAGAGTGTTTAGGTGGGTTTTTAATTGGGGACAACGAGTTCTTTGCCACTGCCTACGAGTGTCATTGCGGTGTTTACTTATTATTTAATTTTATTGCACTGAAAAAAATCGCAAATACGAGATAAAACACACCGTTTACACGTTCAATCTTAAGTGAAATGATTTGATTTTTAGTCCCAAACAGAAATGCCGTCCCGACCGTGCTTTTCAAATAGGAACAGCATCACAAATTGAAGGGGTACACAGATTAATTTGTTTATGTTTATTTCAGTGATGCCCAAACTCACACAACCCAAAATGTGCATTTGTGTTAAAACTTAAGTAAAAACACGTAAGATCCCAGTAGGACCACAAGCATCGATGACTTTTACCATGCACTCTTTCATTAATGCCTATGAATTCCAAAATAATGGATTACAATGTAAAGTGTAAGTAATGCAAAAAACAGTTATTGTGGTACAGAAATCCATGTGGGTTTGTCTACAAACTACTTTACTGCATTACAAAGTAATGCACAGTGAAGGGTAGAATAATGCAAAACGGAGCGAATATCGTTACTTATAATGACCTTCTAATGTTAAATTCATCGATGCGGTCATGCGAAAACGATCCGATGATGATTACTGGTAATAATTACATAATTATTACCAGTAATATATTAATATAATTAATTATTACCAGTAATTGCCAGTAATTACGTAATTATTACCAGTAATCATCATCGGATCGTTTTCGCATGACCGCATCGATGAATTTAACATTAGAAGGTCATTATAAGTAACGATACTCGCTCCGTTTTGCATTACTCTACCCTTCACTGTGCATTACTTTGTAATGCAGTAAAGTAGTTAGTTGATAAACCCACATGGATTTCTGTACCACAATAATTGTTTTTTGCATTACTTACACATTACATTGTAATCCATTATTTTGGAATTCATAGGCATTAATGAAAGAGTGCATGGTAAAAGTCATCGATGCTTGTGATCCTACTGGGATTGATAACATACTCGTTACAAGTAGGGTTATACACATATATAAAAGCTTAAAAGCTACTAGTAAGCAAATAGAGTTGCCTGTGTTAGGTATGGTTCATGAGATTACTATAAATTAAAAGCAGATAGACAATTATTAAGTAAAGTCAGGTAATTATTGTTTAGTTTTCACAAAATAAATATATTTATCGGTTGATGATCTGGAAATAAGGCGCCCCATGAATCGCGGGGCCCTGGCCACTTGCCTAGTGTGCCCATGTTTTAAGGTGGCCCCGGATTTAATAATAGCAGTTTGACAAAACTTCATACTTTCAAATGAGGCAAACAATTTATTGTTCAAACAAAATTTTAAATATGAAATTAATATTTTCGAAATTTCACAACCATTCAACCTTATGAAAGTTGAAGATGTTTTACCTCAAACTAAAAATTCAATTAGCAGGTTTTAATATTTTGTTCAAGTTTGTGTTAAGCTTCCCTAGTTTGAGGACTCAGAATTTGAGTTGCACGGCTTTACTTTTTACTTTTACATAAAACAATTGAGGATTTTAGTCCAAAATTAATTGTTACGGGTATTTTACGAGTTACTTTGCAGCTGATTTACCTTAGACTCCTACCAACAGCTGGAACAACTGAGAGGCCTTAATAAAAAATTCGGAATTGAACTGGAGAATGCATCAGCATTCTGTCAGTATGGAGCCAGTATCCTCCTTACTAGACTTCACAAGCTAAGAGTCTTTTTATTTTAGTTACATATTTAAAAATTATGACAACTGAACTATGGAAATTTCAGGTGCCGAGTTTTGCTATTATATAATTGTTAAATTTAGAACGCTCTTGCGGTAGACTATCGGCACTATTATTTTCCAGCACTTGACTAAACTTTAAGTCAAATCACAAACGCACAGAAAAACCCATTTGTTAGATTAATGTTACCAAAGAGTGTATCTGCTTACTATGTGTATAAAACATGCAAATAACATCATCCCCTTATTTCATTGTCTGACATAGAATCAATTATGTAATGAATATTTATCTAGACATACATCAAGTTTCACGATTACTCTGATCCTTCAGTCCATTTTCGTCTCTATACGTGCATGGTTGATGCAATAGAAGGGCGTATGTTCCTTTGTCGAGGCTCACCCCTGACTAACAGTCAATATGCGTTCACAAAAACCGCCACGTATAAATTTTGCATTGATTAACCAAATTTTGCAATAGCACGTAACAGCGAAAAGCCCAGCAGGAATGACTGGTATCTGCATAAATTTACAAGAGACTGTAAGGGCTGTTTGTGTTTGCTTGTATCTGGCTGTTGTGTATTATAATTTTCGAAATGAATCTTGAAGGGAGTTAGACTGGACCCTGTCATAAGGGGTTTGTTCGGCTAAAGAAAGCATAGTGGTACGTAATTTAGTGGCATGACAAGTAAACGTTAGAGAAACATGTGCTTACTTCGCTTACAAAACATTTACTGTCGTCCTCAAAGGAGGATGCAGTGATTGAGTATATGCTTCTAGAGCACTTTTGAAAATGTAACTTCTGGTATAGATTTTTTTAGCAAAATATGTAAATTTTTCGTGACAAATCTAAAAGGTAAATATTTTCTTTCATAATTCAAATTAAGTAAGGTTATTCGATTACTTAAATTGAAGATTGTTTAAATTTGATCGATATATTTCAGGAAATGTCGAGAGTCTACTAGATTATGCCAGAGAGAAGCAAGTTTTTTCTAAAGATTATTGAAAAAAACAAGAATATATAATTCTAAGCTTTTAGGTTTACAAGCAACGTGTAGTAGTATGGTTACAATTTTAAATACTTTCGAGCTGAAAGTGATGTAAAGGATTTGAAAAAACCTATTTGCTACAGTAACTTACGTTTAAGTTTAACTCTATCGGTCATATTTCTTTCTAAAATGTCAGTTTATTTTTAACTAATTTGACATCGTCGGAAATTTTATGCTCTTTTATGCTGGCATGGCACCTATATTTTTGCAGGAGTGCATAAGACTTGTTGAAAAATTGCTGGCCAATGAAAGTAAAATATTCCGACTTCAGTCAATCAGTAAAAGACTCCAAAACTCCAAAACATTAGATTTAATTTATAAAAATTCTTATAATTATCATGTATAAACAAAACTGCATCAGTTTTTTGACGCGGTTACAACTACGATTTATTCCAAGTCCAATAGATGTGGCTGTCCTTAAGTGCTTTAGTCTCATTATATTCTATATTTGTTCAAATCCTGCACCATTTCTAATTATAGTAAAGGAAATTTCAACATTTCAATCTCGCACAGTTTATCGCAGTCACTTTTCAAATGTGCAACTAGGTATGGTTCCATTATAATTATTATGAATGAAGACAACTGTAACCGGTAACAAAACTAGACCGTGTTATTATCTGAATGTCTGAAGCCTCATACGACGAAGGTGTGGATTTTGATGCACTTCTTCATAATTTCAAAGTGCTTGCGCATAATGAGAGACTCAGGCATGAATGAAAGGCATATGCATATGCACATGCTTTTTCCTAAAGAACAGTGGCGCCGCTTGAACACCTTCGACGATTCACTCACTCGATGCAAATCAATGGCGCCATCAATTCAAGTGCAACGAACGAAAGAACGACCCAGCCAACGACGCAAATTAAATCTGAGAGCATGGAAGTACAGTGATGACAAGTGCTAATGTCGGGTGTAATTGAATACAAACACCACACTATCAGTGTTTTGGATCAGAAAGAACTTAATTTCACACTATGCTAGCCGTTGAGGATTTGTCGCGAATTAAGGCAATGCATGAATGAATAGTGTTTTGTTTCGAATAACATACGTTTTATTTCTTAACCATGCATATTAGTTATTTTAAAGCAGCTCGTTTCAAATTGCCAGATATTAGGTATCATGAAGATCCTCTAACTGCAGAGAATCAGAATCATCCATTAAAATTATCTTTGCTACATGATAGCTCAGCTTAAACAGCTTCTTTCGTACATAACTCGGAAAAAATATGTTGAACAAAAATACGAACAACTGAAATATATTTGAGTAGAAATAATATAATTCGTTCATTCTTGTTTTTTTTAATAATGTTTCACAAAAACATTGATTAGTCGTTCCATTGGATATTGTTTATTAGTGAGGCACCCATACGTGGCAAATATGTCAAAGGTAGTTTTATTTAAGGATAGCCTTGTTTGCATTATGCTATTAAGCGGTTTTAAACACATGGTGACATATATCAGTAAAATTTCTCAGTTTACTGTTCTGATCCTGTAAAATTTTCTCCTGAAAAGCGTCTAGATGATTTTTTAATGGAAAACTAATTTTGAATTGGGCTGCATGTATAAGTATACCTGAAACTCCATGGTGGGTATCGATTTTTAACTTCTAATGGCTGTTGCATCTAAATTCTCCTACCTTGAAAGCGAGCTAAATTTAATGAAATCCTTGATATTGTTTCGTCTAATGCTTTAAATTTAAACTCTTCCATCATGCTAAATACAACCATTTCACCTTGCATTACCTCAAGGCTTGTTCCATCCTTAATTTTTATTAGAAATCTTCCTCAAAAGCCTATTAAAGCCTATTGTTGTTTTTATAGACTTCAATCACATCCGCGTGGAAGTTTCCGAAAAATCTCAGCTTCAGTCAATTACATAGATCCTGTTTGCCTAAAGATCATCATTTTCACCTATATTACCAAAATGCCCGAGGTTGAGGACCAAAATTATGCAAATTAGCCTTTTCTCTATAATTGCTTCCGAAGATGTTGTTTGCTTGATAGAAACCTTGGTGTTTGTTGATTTTTCTACCGATGAGTTATTTTCCCTTTACAAATCCTTCAGATTTGACTGTAATAGAAGTTTATCAAATAACGCAGACGGTGGTAGAGTTTTTACTACCGTGCGTAAGCAAATCTTTGTCATGTGCATTATGTGCTTACTTCGTGAGGCGTCACCTCCTTGAAAGTGCTTCTTTCTTCTCTGCCATATAGCATTGATTTGTTTTTTTTTGTTCTTTTTCTCGATTTCATTGCGTTGCCAACAATAACAATCGTTTATTAGATCTTCTTTTTCTCAACCTTCCTTCTTTCTATCTCTTTCTTCCTCTTTTATCTTCATTTTCTTCCTATACATTGACGTTATTTGCGCGTTTTTTTTAAATTCTCAAGTTGATGTCAGTTCTTAGCACTAATTTAAAAAATAGTTAAATTTTTAAATATTCAATATGTAGTTAATTTTTTTTCCCCCTTAGTTGAAATTCGTCTTTTGGTCTCTTACCCTAAAATACATTTTCATTGATTATTTTTTTATTATTATTGTTTTCTAATCGCTAACTGAATATAAGTCTGTTGCATTAGATTATTAGAAGAAATAAACAAGTAAAATGAGGCTAAATCAAAATGACAAAACTATCACCTGAAAACACAAGAATAATTTCACAGCATTATGTACGAATAAATGAATGCATGGAGCAGATCCGGATGGCCCCTAGCACTGTGGCCTCCTGGGTCTATTGTGCCTCCTCAGCGCTGTTCTAAAGGTTCTACATGCGGGAAGAAAAGAGCCAAGCAGGTTTAATCTTCATCTTGCTAGTATTGGGCACTGTGCGAGAAGATGCTCTACACTCTCTATCACTTCTCCGCAGCATCTGCAGCAGTCGTGTCGCTTCTTGCTTATCCTGTGAAGGTACACTTAGTAAGGAAGATTGCCTACTAAAGCTCCACATAGCACCCTTATGCCACATTTACACTTTGCTATTTCTCTCTCTAAGCCTAGGTAGCCTTCTGAGTGTATCAAACCCTCTAGAATAAGCCAGTAGCTTTCGATCTTTTTCTTAGTTCATGTTAGGATTTACATTGTACGTATCAGTCTACGAAAAGACCCAGTACTAAGTCGGACCAATATAGGGCAATTAAACCTCTTTTTTGATCTTGGTATCAGCTTTCCGTTTCCTTAGTGACCCTCATGGCCTGGGACCAGCATAAGCTCAAGACTGTTCTGTGCCCCGTTTTCATTTAAGGTCGCTCTCGCCTCTATGAGTATATCTGAGTTTATTCGATCGCGCTTGATAGAGTTGAGAACTGCTTGGCTATCCGAAAGGATCTTAATGCTGACCCTTTTAGTGTCCCTTAGCTTTAGTTTATGCGTCGCCTTAAGTATAGCAGACAATTCTACTTTATAGATAAAGGCTTCCTTAGGGAGGAGGAAGTGCACTTTGAGCCTGGGTATTACGATCCCTGCTCCCACTCCACAATCGATCTTCGATCCGTCCGTATACCACATTTGCGCTCCTTTTTGCCAGAGGTGTGGATCATTCTTCCATTTGTTTCTTGATGGTATTGTGACGTTGAACCTTTCCTCGAAGGTTTTCTTCGTTTTTGTTTGATCGTTGAATTTCAGGATTTCCATTATGGGCCTGATATCCTCCATAGCACTGAGATGATCTTTTAGGTCTCCTTGTTCGTACCTGCAGGGTAGTTGAAGGCTTCTCGCCTGTTGTTGTGCGTCCTCTGGGATTTTGAGGTCAGGTTGTTCGAGCCTTGGAAGGGCCTTCATCCCTACCGCCGACGTAGAGCTCATTGTTCCTGTAATCAGTAGGCTAACAATCCTTTGATCCATGTTGAGCCTGTTAACAGCAGGTGCAACAAGCATTTCTGTGTGGTTTTCTTCCACCACACTACTGATCCGTATAGGATTATACTACTAAGCATAAACGTTCTATCTGAATTTTTCTCATTTTTGAGTTAACACCGGATTCGAAAACTACATACTCTATTAAATCATTCTACAAAAATTGAAAAACCTATCTTTTGTGGAAGTATGTTAAAATCAATATTGAAAAATGCACTCTCTATATATTTCCAGTATAAAGCAATACACAAATCATTGAATATCTCGAAAGTACTAAAATGTAGATAGAACGTTTATGCTTAGTAGCGCAGTATAGGCCTCACCTGTTTTTGTATGCCGAGATTCTTTGCCTTGGAAATTAGCGTCCAAGCATCTAATTTGTTGCTAAAAGTTCCTTAGGGACTTTCAGTTCATTTTGTTTAGATAATGTTCCAAGTGAGTTTCCTATTCAAGTGGATTCCTAGATATTTTTCCTCCTCCTGTAGACGCACCTCTGTGCCCTTAATTTTTAGAACTTTTATCTTGGTTTTTCTGATTTATCGTTAAACCCTCCTCCTCGCAAAATTGTACTGCTTCACTCAAGAACTTTTGCATTCTGGATCTCACATAGAATGTGGATCTTCTATTTTTACCGTGATGTCATCCGCGTATTCGAGAGCGATTAATCGCTTGCTGCTGAGGGTCTCAAGAAGGTCGTCAGCCAGTAGAGACCATAACAGGGGTATAGCACTGCTTCCTGGGGACATCCCCCCCCTGGTTTTCTTTCTTAGCTTTTTTGCCACAGCTGCGCGATTACACTTCGGTCCATTTCACTACCTTTTCAGGGGCTTCGCTTCTCTGGAGTGCATATTTCCGCGAGTCGAGCCTTGCATTATACATAGGGATTCCAATCCCGAACCATATTTTCAATCCCGGGATTACGGGATTAAAAAATCTCAAATCCCGGGATCCCGGGATTTGAAATTCAAAATACAACACAACAAAATAAGTCAAGTTTCTAGTAAACAGATTATATAATTTGCCATCATTTCAAAACTACAACAATAAGTGAGCTCAACACTGTATAAAAAAATGCATTATTACTAATTTATATTATTGATGCAAATAAAAACAATAATTTTAATTATCCAAAACGTTGACAGTATGAAGACAGATATTAAGAATTACATCTATTACAAATTACAACAAAAAATCACGACCAAAAACCACAACAACAAAACACAACTCTTAGAATTGAGATACATAATAAAGTAACATATAAAAATTTCGGCCAAAGCTCATTAGGTTTTTCGGAAGTAACATTGAAGCAATAGCAAAGCATCTAAGGTATCGTCTCCAAGCCTGCTTCTAAATTTGTTCCCGATTTCGGACGACGCGGAAACGGTCCAGAAATATTGGTACGCCTGCTCCAAACTATGCAAGTGCCACCACTTTCGAAAAGATTCATTTCTTTTGCAATGGTTTTAATTTGATTAGTTTCTTGCGGCATTTCATGATTGATTATTTTCATACTTTTGCAGCTCTTCTTGTAGCGTTAATTGACGACTACCTTGTTCTGATTAATATGGGTATCTACTGGGTTCTCTTCATTTCTTTGGCTACCAAGCATAGGGTTCAGCATCTAGATCATTGAAGTATTTTTTTCAATATTTGCGTTGCTTGGTTTCAAAAATAGAGATTTTATTTCACCTGGTAAATTTTCGCTGGTACAATGTGGATCCTGGAGATAGCTTAGCATACCAGATAGCTCGGTACACTGACGCTCTTTTATTCGGTCCAATATTGCAATTTTCATAGCATTCAGAAGAATAGACCGTTTTTCTCCTAACAGCCTAAATACAAATCTTGATGAAGTATTAACAGTGCATAAATTTGCAAGTCTGCGACTAAAGGCCGCCACAGCCAATTTTACAGGGAGTAAAACTTCAATAATTTTCTGAATCGAATCAAACTCTGTGGCTTCTAATTGCTCTGAATATTGCAGGCCTATTCATGTATACTATTTTTCAAAATGGGAAACTATTCGAGCATTGTCAAGAGACTATTTCATCTTGTTTTACAATCCATTTAAAGGAGACAGTTAAATGCCTTGCTCGGATCCGACATAGTTTTAAAGATCGTTATTATTTTTCGTTGGAGCTTTTTTAAAATATAAAACTACCTAACGAACTTTCTTTATGCATGCGCTGATGTCCTTCGTCTGATCTAGCGTGTCTTGCAGGCGACCGGTTTCAACGTAGTTAGCTGATTCAGGACCATCCAAATCTTCGTGGTCGTCGTTCACACTATCAGCTGCTTCATCAACTCTTTAATCTGGAATGGACCTCATATTATAGCGAACATCGCAAACTGCAGAGTGGATGCTATGCGCCAAACAAATATGTTGCTCTGTACCAAATAGTCTGCCTACTTTTCGCATTTCGTTTGACCCATCAGTTACGATGGTAACAATGTCTTTTCCTAGAGAAACATTAAACTCATAGTAATTAGTTTCCAGCTGTCATTGATATTCTTACTCGCACCAAGCTCCAGTAAGAATTTACTAAGTAGATGTTTATATTTATATAGCGCCTATCTGCAGTCAAGGTCCATTCATCAAACATCAAACTGAACCGTTCACCTGAGATACTAGCCTGTTATATCTTATTTTTTATTATTTTCTTTATCCTGCTTGCATAGCCAACAACCTTTTTTTGATTGTTGTTAAGGATTTTGATAAATCTGTGTATGCATTCGCTACTATTAATTTCCTCAAATCATTCGATGTAACGAATGCACTAAATGCGAAACAGTCCATACTTATTTATTTATAAATCCCTTTGTATTCTCTTGTTAGCTGTTACATCGGTTTGTTTTGCTCTATTCTTTACGCATTTTGATGTGAGCTAATTGTTTTCTCATTAATATGGATTCTATTTGCACTTTTCGAGTCTTGCTGTAACTTGATTGCCGATAATGCTTGACTCCCGGCCCCGAAATCCCAGCCAATTTCTGATCCCGAAAATCCCGGGATTCGAAGTCATCAATCCCGGGATTTTCGGGACCAGAAATTGGCCGGGATCCCGGGATCCGGGATCCCGGGATTGGATTCGCTAATTATACAAGACTGCTTCTATGTTCATGAAAGCGCATAGTGCGATTTCCTTATCATCCAATGCTTATTCTATTATTTGTACCAGCTTATGTGTGGCCGATAAAGTTGACTAAGAAGCCATTTCATTAAAATCGTCTCTTTGTCCTCGGAAAAAAAAACACACTTCGCAATTTTATTTCAATTTAAAACAAAAATGAGATCGGAAATTGGATAAGGTATCTGCTTTCAACATAGCTAAGAACAGATGTCCATAATTTTTAACGAGCCAATACAAAAGAAATTTGGATATGACAGTAACAGTAAATTCTTAGTCCCAACCATTGATAGTCCCAACTCATGATTATAAGGGCGTGTTCATGTTTTCGTTTTGAAATTATTACATTATTTGTCAAATTATATTTGACTTATTAAAGTTTTGATACTTAAAAATTGCATAGTCAATTACAATCAAACTAATAAAAAAACTTATGAATAAAATCTTCACTTACCTTACTAAAATATCCCACAATATGACATCCTTCTGAATCCACTAGTGTCATGACATAGAATAGAAACGGTTCGACATCGTAATAAAGTGTTTTATGATCCAAAAAGAATTTTGCCAGCAAACACAAGTGCTGACAATATTGCTTATGACGTTTTCCGTCCACTTGCCATACTTGCAGCTTACTTTTGCGATAAATCTCATCGCCAGGCGGATGACGCCAAACGCATTTAGCCGAATGACGTTTTATTCCTACTTCAGATTTCTGATAACGCAAACAAAACTCGCATATGTACATTTTCGGCAAACGTGCAGCATCATCGGGGTATGGTGATTGATACCAAACTTTCATTTGATGCCGGCCCATGACAATATACCTCAAATAAAAATCACAAAGCAAATATTTAGTTGGGATTGCACACAAGGTGTAAATAAAACTAACTCACTAATGTTTGTTTTTAAATTAAACCATTAAGTTATACAGATTCTTATTTTTTTAGCTAAATAATAATAAAATCTGCTTTGCAGTTTAGGTAATAATTTTAGAGTATGTCTGTTGGAAGTGGTTCGTATACGTGAAAAAATCAAATTTATTTTTCTTCAGCACATCATAACAAAAACAAAATAATCATCTGAGGTGAACCTACATTCTTTTCAACCCACAATCATTTAAAAATTTTATCATAGATATTTATCTACTTACTTGGTTCCTTTGCCAACTGGCAGATCTTTGATTTCCTTTTCCATTTTCTCGCTAGCAATAGCCTGCGCATCCCGAAACAATTGCAAATCGTAGTCAGGTACTAGGCCTTCCAGGTTTGGTTCGCGCTCAGGTTCTTCCTTTTCGATTTTATTGACTTTTTCATCTTTTGCAATCGGGGCCGGAGGGGTCGGTTTAAAATTATCTCTAATTTCCCGAATCTTTTGCTGGTAAATGCGTTGTTCTGGAGTTTGAATCTTGCGTGTTGGGTCGAATGCAGCAATCATCTTTTTTCGTTCTTCTTCGCGAGCTTTACGATCGGCTGCCCGAGCTTTGGCATCAGCTGGTGTTATGTTGTGGTAAAGAGGACATGCTTCCGGGAGAAAATGTTTTTCTAGATTCGCATTCAAATGACCGGATGAGTCACAACCTTCGATGGGACATTTCTGCTCTTCGGGTACTGGAGGTGTAGCTAGTGGAAGTGGGACCGTCATTGCTTTATCACGTTTAGCATTGGCCTTCGATTTAGTTGTAGTGATTGGAGCCTTTTTCACAGGGCTCCTGGATATCGACCGCTTATCAGTTTCTACTTCCGATTCGCTGTCAGTTGCTTTGCCAGTTAAATGCTTTGACTTGCGAGTACTTGCTGATCTGGTGAATTTTCGCGTAACTGTTGGAGCGTGTTCAGCTTCAGAGTCGGAGACAATTACTGTTTTCCCCGAATCGGATTTACCAGTTTTCGAGGAGGCCTTTTTCGGAGGCGGCGGTAATCTTTTTGTTGAAGGCGATGAATCTCCATCACTTGAATCAGAATCGTCTGATGCACTTGATGATGATGAATGATCCGAAGATGAAGTGGAATCAGACGACTCGCTACTTTTGGATTCATTCTTTTTGACTGGAGCTGGTTTCTTTGGCAGAAGAGGTACCGGGCGGGTTTTAGGAGGTGGTTTACTGCTCTTAACCGAAAGTACCTTGCTTGCTGGCTTCGAGGTCGGGGCATTATCAGAGTCAGACGAGTTTTCGGGTGAAAAAATACTTTTGTTACTCGGCTGCTTGGGTGACGGCGGTCTAGGTTGAGCTGCAGCTCGACGAGCCGCAGCACTTTTGGCTAAATTTTGTTGTTGTTGCTGTTTGACGATTGCCGGCGGTGCTTTGCCGCCTGTTATTGGTGGTGGTGGGGGTGGTGCACCCTGAGTGGATCTTCGTGTTTCAGTTATTTTACGACGATCAGCGGCTAAGTTGCCTCGTGGTGGAGGCTTTTTCGGTGGCGTTACTTCTTCATCACTGGAATAAACACTACTTTTCGATAGACGTTGACCTCGATTTACACCAGGTTTTGACTTTTGGGTAACATTTACTTTATCATCTGATTTTACTTGTTTCAAATCTGAGCTTCGACGGCGTAGTACTTTGTCTGCAGCAGTGATGTTTTTCGTACTATTTACTGAGGTTGAAGGATCTGTTGGACGAGGACTGCCGCGAGATGGTTTTTCATCACCCGAGCTTGAAGATTCACTGTCAGAAGAAGTTGTTCCTGAACCAGATCCACTAGAGCTGCCACTGGATGAGGTTGTATCTGTTGTTGAACCAGAACTCGATTCTTCACTACTGGTTGACTGAAAAAGTGGTTTTGTGGTTACATTTTCATTTGTGTCAATATTAAAAATATGATATAATTTTAAAGCAGGAAGTTTTTGATTGTTTCATAATAACGAAAATTTTAAAGAAAAAAACACGACTATCGGTTCAGAAGTGCGATTTCTTGAGTTTGCAAGCCACTACATGATTATCAACGGATTTTTGTATATTGTAATTTGTGTTTGTCTATTTCGAATACGGTGACCACTGTGAGTACCAATATTGTTCGAATCAAATGGCGTCGACTAAACTCAAATAAAGCAATGCTTAAATTAGTAAGCAAGTTAACGTTAGCGGAATTGAAAGTAGACTTCCGAAACCGTAGCTAGTTGACAATGAGGAAATGGGGGAAGAGCATGATCAGGAAATACATGAAAGCGTAGATAAAAACCCGATGATTGATTTTTTATTGAAGATGGCTAATGATATCAAACAGCAATCTCTGAAGTTAGATCATTAAGAACTGAAACTTCACAAGGAGTTTGATAAGTAGACTATGAATATGAAGAAATAGTTTGAGCAGTAGGCTTTAAAAAGTGAACAGCAGTTAAACGAAATTGAGGCGTTATTACTGTGATCAATAGAAGCTGAGATATTGCCGAGAATGTAGATGCCGAAAGTCAATTATGACTTGAAAATCACTAGTCGGCGGAGCTCTAAGATGTTGGAACTGTGGAGTGAAAAGCCGCCTTTGGCATTAATGCTAAAAGAAAAAGATAGAGAACATGGTGAGGATAGATGGTCGAAAGAAATGTCTTCTTCTTGGAGAGCAATAGGGAAGCTACTAGAGGTGATGACTATACACCATCATCGTTTCAAGGGTGAACTTTATGAGAATGTTTTGCGTCAGCAATGGGAAATCGGTAATAAATTTTGCAACATCACCATTGATACCGAAGACCTGCAGGCAACAACGTTGGGCGATACATGTTTCGAACGACCACCGGCGAATTTAATATCGTCTATGGTAATATCGATGAACAGATACAGCCACGAGATTTTCTATTCAGGCTTAAGATTTGGATAACGGATACATCCTGTGAATACATACTCGGGATGGATATCTTAACCTGTCATGGTTTTAGCATGACAACTTGCAACTTTGAACAAACTGAGACGTGAAAAGAATATACATTTCAATGAAACAATAACAATTACTTACTGGGCCGCTCAATCGAAAACTCTTTGATGATGTCACATAAGGCAATGTAGCTTGAAATATGTCTGTGCACAGGCTTAAGCGGGAAAGTGTATTAGATCCAATTTCTTACAGTGAAATCATTTAAGCTCAGAAATTAGAGCACAGTCAGCAGAATTCAAGGTTGAAACTAAGTATATTTTGGATCTGCAGCAGCTGGACCCTGCACATTAGACAATTAAGAACTATCTAAATTTGAGCATGAACCGAGTAAGAAAGCGATATAATTTGAGAGCATAATCGCCTCGGTTTCAGAAAACTGACTACAGCGGATACGGGACGAGGCGTATCGAATTATCAGGCCGCTCAATGATATCGTTTGCCGCAAGTACCGATCGAAATGAAACAAACCTACGGTAGAGACGGAAGGTTCAGTTAAATGGCAAATCATCTAAGTCTGCTGTAACTACGTATGGCTTGAAGACTTCATAATCCTAAGAGTCAATTTTAAAACTCATTTCATAGGATTCGAAGCGAAGGTGTTCACATATTCTGGAGATTGTTTACCATTGCTGGAAAGCAAACAACCATTGCCCTGAAAATCTATCAAACCAAACTGTTTGTTTCCTAAGATATAGCACATTACCAGCATTCTTATAATACAATTTATCTGAGCCCTAGATGAACTATTTTATGACTTCCCGCTTTTTTGCACATTCAGCCTATTCAGCCAATTAACATTAACAAAATCTATTACAGCGTGCATACAAATCTAGTCATTTTACAAGCATGTCAAAGTTGATCTCCATTCACAGACTAGTCGGGAACAAATTGAAAAATGCGTTTCAATCCTTACGTTTATCATTAATCAACCGATTCGAATCACCAGAATTTAACTTTATGGGTAATCCTTCACTCAGTTTGATTCGGATAACAGGCAAGGTAATTATGAAATTTCTACTGTATAGCAGCACTATGAACACTGTCCAATCTTAACCACAATAAAAGTTCAATATTTCAGTTTTTACCTTTTTTCGTGAAGACATTTTTTCGTATTTCGCTAACTTCTTGTAAGTTTGATACTTTCAATATAGTTTACATCGAAAAAAAGACGTTTAGCGGCAGTTTTAACTAAAAACGAAACGTGAAGCCAAAAATCACCTCCGCACCACACAAATGTCACTCAGCCATGTTTGTATTTTTTTCATTCTTTTTCTACACTTGTTCTGTCCGTTCTGTCAGTATCCATTTTACTCTGATCTGTCATTCGCTTTAATATCAACGAAGCTGAGTGTAAACAAAAGTTTGTGGCTGGAGAATGGGTCATGACGACGGTAATAATTAATGCAATTACTCGATGTGAGGTAATAAGAGATAAGATATTTAGCAGCCGAATCGTCAGAATTTCGAAGGCATATGAAAGATTTGGCAATTATCGCTTTGAGAGTCTTGGAAAACTGAGTCAATTGACTTGGCTGTGACAGATGTAGAGATACATGTGTTTTTAACTTATTATTTTATTTTGTGCCTTGAAGGAAGGAAGTATGCCACGCTGGCTCCTGAGTTGTGTATTTATTTTCACGCTTCGGTTAACGTACGAGAAAGATGCTGATTTTGAACAGAAAAGAGTAAGTAGAGTTGGTTATCATATAAGAGTGCCTTGGTGGTGGGATTTAAAATAATGGCATATGTGAGAACTAATATTGCTATGCTCAAAATATTAAAATTACAGAAATCATTAGCTGGCTACTAATATAAAATTACTCGTTTTTACAGGCTACTTCATCAAATTATTCATTTTTTTTTACACTAAATTCATATTTTCATCAAATTAATTGATTTTAGCATTCTTGTGCAGTTTATTTTTATAAGAAGCGAGCATTCATCGATAAATATTATTTGCGAGGAAAAAAATGTTTACTTTAATTGTCGATTTAATGCAAACACCAAATCGTGAGGCACTATAATTAGAGCGTTCTTCAATAAGTTCTACCGGCGCTTCCTTCCAATTGCTACTAAAGCTTTTGACCGCGTAAAGACTAGCCTCTCAAAAGCTACTTTATAGTCCTCCCCGGCCTCAAACACCAAGCTTGGTCTATTCGTAGACGTCTCTAACCCTGCCATTGGGGCTGCTCTGCGGCAAAAATGTCGATGCTCTTGGCAACGCATCGGTTTTTACTCAATCAGATTAAGTGGTGCACAGAGTGAGTAAAGTTCGTAATTTTACCAGGGCATTCGGTGTTTACGATATTTTTTCGAAGCCCAGACGTTCATACTGTGCACTGATCCTCAACTAGAGATAGGAAAAACGATTCAATTTAGTGCATCGGTGCAGCTTGACTCACTCATTCGGATGAGTCAATCAATTGTGTCAATAATTCTTTGATTGAAGCAAGAGATTAATACAAGAGTTTAAAAATATTCTTGCCAAAATATTGAAGAATCTACAGCTAATATACATTATTAACCCAAGAAATTTTCAGACCGCACACTTCTGAGATAAACAAAATCGAAAACCAGTAAGAAGCAATTGCTAAATCTACAGAAAGACAGTCTAAATAAAAATCGTATTCAACCCATAAAGCATATTGCTTATTATGTTATTCCGCGATGGTCACTTCCCAACATAATCGACCAGAGCCTTTTTGGATGGGCATGCTCGCCCCTTGCTGAATTGCTTACAGCCTTGTTTTGCACTCTACGGAATGCACACCAAAATTCGAGTCATCTCTGTGCCAGAGCTTAGTGAGGGATTTCGACACGGAACCTTTCACGCAAATAATCGCTGATGTGCAGTGATTGACTCGTTCCTGTGCGAACACAAAAAAGTTGGCCAACGGCAACAGACTCAAAATAATATCAATTTATTGTTTCATTTTGATTGATTCACTCATGCGTTATCCATCTCTACCATCAACCACTAACTTTTGCATTTAAGCCAAAACCAGAAAAGGCTATAACTCGTGAGCTTTGACATCCAAGTTACACAAGTGAGCTCACTTCTGACATTCGGTATAGCTCATTAATCTAATTTAGCTTAAGATGCTGTTAGTTTTTGTTAATACGCCTTGTTTTGGCTTGAAATTAATAAATTCAAATAGTTCTACATTCTATGCGTCGAAAACACATGCCAATAAAAATAAGGTAAAATGATATCTGAATTTATCAGGCAATTAAATGTCAATATCAACGTTGTGAAGACCAAAAAACTGCATATTTAAATATCCAAAGTGCATTCCAAACTTTCGCTCTATTTAAAACCAATCATTACTTTTCATTTGAAAGAACTTCATTAGCTTTGTTAATCATGATATTCTGATCATTTGATTTCTAACTTTATACATAATATATAGTTATACCAAACAATAAATTTCTTTCAGCTCAATCATGAACCAATAGAAATTGCACCGCACAAAATCAGCACAGTAGCTTCATTGACAGACACAGCTCATTTAAAGGAAGCAATCGAGAATATTCTTATTCCTCGGGTAGTTGGAACACCGGGGCATGATCAAGTTCGCGACTACATCATGGAGAGTCTAACTAACCTCGGCTGGACCGTAACTACCGATAAATTCCAAGATACAGCTCCGATCATGGGCCGTCTGACGTTCGAAAATATTATTGCCAAACTAAACCCAAAAGCAGAACGTTATTTATTACTTGCTTGCCACTACGATAGTAAATATTTCTCGGATTTCGAATTTCTAGCTGCTACCGACTCAGCTGTTCCATGTGCAATGCTTCTGAATTTAGCTCACGTCATGCAAAAGCAGTTAGATAGTGCCAAATTAAACACCGAACTTAGCCTGATGTTTGTATTTTTCGATGGAGAAGAGGCTTTCGATACGTGGACCGAAACGGACTCTATCTACGGTGCTCGACATCTGGCACAGAAGTGGAGGAATGAGAATTTCTTGAAAAAGATTGACATTTTAGTGTTGCTCGATCTTTTGGGCGCATCAGATCCGAAATTCTATAGTTTTTTCAAGAAAACAGAGCTTTGGTACACGCTTCTCGTGTCTGCAGAAGAGCGTCTTGCCGAAGGCGATCATTTATCGCATTACACAACAAGCTCAGTGTCGGCACGAAAAATGACTAACCGTTATTTCCAACAAATGTCGGCAAACTCATACATCGAAGACGACCACATTCCCTTCCTGAAAATGAAAGTACCTATATTGCATATTATTCCTATTCCATTCCCGGAGGAGTGGCATCAACCGGGCGATAATTATGACATCATTGATTATCATACTGTCGAAAATTTGAATAAAATCTTTCGACTTTTTGTACTGGAGTACCTGAAAATAGATGTTTGAAAACGGTTTGTCCATAGCCTAGCTATAGTGTAGTTTTCAGTTTTTGATATGAGCAACGCAGTATTTTAATTCAGCATAGCAACAAAGCTTTAAGGATTGTGAGGTATTCCTCGGATTTTATTTTGTACTTAGTTCGAAATGTCATTCTCGCGCGTATGTAGGAGAAGTATCAACATTGTATTCTTTTAAGTAACATCATTTCGGTTTAATGTCAAGACCTAATGCTTTCAATATTTTAGAATGTGCAATTTAAAGTGCCTAGAGTGGTATAATATAGTAAATTTTTTTAGAACAATGTTAATTATATGTTTTATTCATTAATTTCCTTGTCATCCAACGCCTTTTCTATTATTTGTACGACTTAAGATATAATTCATTTGCCCTTTTGGTAGGCAAATTGGAATTTATGTAGGGTCAGTTTTAGTAGAAAGTCGCTCCTTATGCATATGTCGATCAGCTCCTCCATTGTCCTCAATATGAAGAATTTGAGGCGAGGCGACATCACCAGCGCTTAGCTATTTTACTATACTTTCTTGGTAAGCACATAAAAAAATCACATGATGTTTGTTTTAAATTAAGAAATTCCGTAGAATTTATGAAATATGATTTCCTTTTGTAGGCTTTGCGTATTAATTCTGATTCAACAAGTACAGTTTAAAACATTCGACTTCTAAGAAATCACAAGATCGTAGTGGAAAATCAGGGAGATCTGGAAAATTCCCGCCGGTCGAGAAAAAATCATTCACAAACCTTTCGCCCTATTAAAATATTTTACCCCGATTCATAAGAGCAGCAAATAAATCCTGAACAATATCCATCTCGTAGAATTGTAGCACTTTCAAGGCTGTTAGCCAGGCTATACAGTAGTGGCCAATATTTTGGCTCCTATCTATAATAGATTGGATTATTGCCATAAAATTATGTGTGTGAAGGATAATTTGTACAAAAGTACAATATTCGCAAAAATACATGAACGGTATTCTATCAACAGTCACAGCTAACCTAACGTATCCTTGTTTGGTATAAAGTAGCTCAATCAGCTTCGATAGCTAATCAGAAACCATCTTGTTCTGTCAAGCCCATCCAAGTACCCAATCACGTTATAGATAGGATTGATTCAAAGCAGGACATTAGTCAGTCTGTTAAGGGATTGCAAGTAGGTCGGTCGTGTTGTTTTAGTGCGCCAAATGATGGCCGGTAAGTTGGTCGTATTTGTATTTATTTTTTGTTTCAAATTATAAGTTTGATTTTATTTGTTTTATTTGTTTTTTTTTTTAATTTGTAATTTATTGCTTTTGTAATGTTACATTTTGATTTAAATGGTTTTCTTATTAAGTTTTTGTTTTCTAAGTTTCCCCTTTGTTTTTTAGTGACTTTTTTATTTTCTTAGTTTTTTTTTGGTTTCTTAGTTTCTCTTTTGTAGTATTATTACCTTTTTTGTTTTCTTAATTTCGTTTTTGCTTTTTTTGTAGTTTTCTGTTTTTTTCAATATATTTTTTTGTTTTTTTTTTAGTGACTTTATATTGTTTTCTTATTTACTTTTTGTTTTCTTAGTACTTTTTGTTTGTTTTTGAAATGAATTGAAAAACAAATGAATTTTGATGGTCAATAGCATCCAGGAAATTATCACTTAGCTATTGTCAGTACCTTTCGAACTGGTTTTTCTTCTAGCAAGCTGAATGGGCTCACATGGCCACTGAGTTTCTGGTTGCGAGCGATATGCAGGTCCTTTGAACCAGGCAACACTTTTAATCAATTCATTAGGGCGTGTTCCTCTGGACACGAGGTCAGCCGGGTTTAATTTGGTGTCAATGTATCGTCATTCACAGTTCAAAACTGTATTAGAGACACATTTTTCGCTATGCAGTCATTTTTGGTCGCCTTAGAAAGATTTACCACCACATACAACACTCCCATATAGACAAGGCGAATCGATAAAACTTAGATTAGAGGTCAACATGTTGTCGTAATGGCATGCCAAAGATATAAAGTAGCTCAATCAGCTTCGGTTTTCGATCGCCTCGCCGAAGAAGCTATAATTGGCTGGATAGTTCAGAGCAGCGTTATCAGAATCCGTTTGAAAAATTACCGTAGCCTTGCAAGAAAATTACTCCGAAGATCCCACTTTCAGGGGCAATAATGTGAAAATATTGTCAAAATAGGGAGCTGATGACCAAGGTGACCTGGGCTCCTGGTAACAGGAAAATCTCTGATGGAGCCAGTGGACAGATTATCCAGAAATGTTATGCTTGGGGGTTCCCCTAGAGCATTATATATTATATTCGCACATAGGCGTTAGTTAGTACTAAGTAAGCTTCGTAATAACATTTAACCTTATATGACAACATATAGTACACTACACTTACTGGTCGTGTGTCGAGATTCTCGAGATTTTATCTACGTCCTGATATCCCACCCAAACGTATTTCAATCTTCAATCGCTCCTAATTGTACACCGGTGGTCAACAATATATTTTTTGGAACTATAAAACTTATTCGAGCTCGTTGGCTTATACCTCTAGGAACTAGCCGACCCCGTTCCTTAGAAAAGGGAAGGATCAAGCCAAAAAAAACTAATACTTATTGTATGCATATAAGTTATCAATTTTGGCAGCTTATATGATGTCAATTTAGCAAGATCGTACTTACTGCAAGATAGCATTTCTAACTCAGAAGTAGTAAAAGCGTTGTCACAGCGTTGTGAGTTAGTTCCTATCATAACCAGAGTGTAAACTTATTATACACATGCGCTTCAAAACTACCAGTATACCAGCCAGAGTTTTTATCACCATTAAGCTTTCCACTTTTGCGCCTTTTGATTTACACTGCTGCTGTCACACTACATTATACCGAAGAAAAAAGGTATTGTGCGGAGTTGTCGAGAATCGTAGTTCGTTATCCAAATTTTAATTTCAATTCATCTTCCATCCCTTTCTCGCCATTTTCGCACATCGAGTTTTTTAAACTCTAAACTTTCTAGAATTGTGAATTTTCCAAAAAAAATTCATCGAGTTTTTTAATTTCCAAAAAAAATTTCCTCCGTTCTCGTCATTTTCACACATTCGTCGTTTTTCGGATTTCCACGTTTCGTTTACACAGCCATTTTTGTACACAAACGACATTTGGTTCTGGCATCGGTTTAGAAGAATCGGAGATTAGAATTATTTTAAACTAAAAAAACAGATCGTTCTTTGCGGAAATCGTCATAATTTTAATATTTTCCAATAGAAACTCTCAATTATTCTGGCAGCTCTCCGACTTCTGTTTTTGTCAGCTGCGTCAGCTGTCGAAGAAGATTTGACAGCCGAGAGATTGCTGCACTGACACATATTTCGTCGGCCCTGCAATACAATTGTGTCAACAAGGTTTCACGGGCTACTTAGTAGAGTCCAAAATTTATGTAAATAATTGTTGAAGCTGAGATAAGCAGCTCGTCGTTACAAGTGCAGCCATGGCAAGTCTAAAAGATGAACTGGATGAGTATTTGCTTTTGCAAAGCGATCAAAAAAAGTCAACTGGTTTCAAGCTAGACATGAAAGTTCCTGAGTTCGGAAAGTTGTTTGGAAATGGATCGAGCGATGGACCGGAAGCAAATAGCTGGCTGAAGGACACTCAAGAATCGTGCTGCCCTAAATTGGTAGGTGAAATTGTGTGATATTATTCTAACTGCTTTGAAAATTGTATTTGTTTTTCAGACACGTATCCAACGAATTGTTGGTTTTGTGACGTGTCTTGGGCTTGGAGTTTTCTGTATGGTACTCTCATCGCTGTATATTCCAATCTTGATCCTCAAGGCGCGAAAATTTGCACTTTTGTACACACTCGGCAGTACATTCTTCATTCTAAGGTATTCATTACTATTTCACTAGTCTTATTTCGAAAATTTAATAATTTTATGCATATTATGTTGCAGTTTCTGCTTCTTGCTGGGCTTTATGGCATTCTTCAAGCAAATGTTCTCGAAACCAAGACTAGTTGTATCACTGAGCTATACATCGTGCTTGATTGCAACACTCTATTTTGCCATGGTTACACAAAGCACTGCCCTGACTGTCCTTTTTGCCGTAGCACAAATAATTGCTCTGCTCTTTATGATTCTCGGGACCATTCCCGGTGGCGCAACGGGAATAAAGTTCTTCGGACAGCTGTTCAAGAGTGGCGTGTCGAATACTTTGCCAGTCTAGCGAACGATACGACGCGTTAGATTTTAGCAGACAATTGTGATAGTAACGATCGACCTTACTGATTATGGAGGATATTTTTTTAAAGAAAATTTTATGGAGTGTAAGATTACGATAGCAGACAAGATGCAACTAATGTATGGGGGTAAGCATATCGTATTTTGCATTATTCGAAGTAAATTGGTTTGATATAACTGTTTCCTTATGAAACAAAAAGCATTCACATTTTCATATTTAACACAAAGCAAGCGTTCTTGATCCGTCGGACTGTTATGACTTCGCTTTAGTTTACGTAGTATTCGATAATAATGTTGGAGCAAGATAAAGTTTATATCCAAATAAACTCAATATTTTTACATGTTCGTAAATTATCAAATAAAAGTGGGAAAACTATTTCGATGTGTAATATTGCTAAAAGAAGCGCACACTTCACTCCACTTCAAAGTATCCATTTCATATTTTTGAAAGCAGTAAATTCGTCCATTAAATAATAAGAAAAGTGTGCTCATAAAATCTTATTTTTTATTCTCTCTTATCTTATATATCGATTTCGCCTAAATACAAATTCTTATCACTAGAAGCGGAAACTATAATAGGTTCTTTCGAATGAAAATCGATATCGTTCACACTACCATTATGTCCAGGCAGTTTGTATAGAATTCTCCTCGTCGTTGTGTCCCAAACATAAACGTAACGATCAGCCGATCCAGCTGAAATCTTACTTCCATCAGGAGACCAAGCACATCTCAGCAAGTTCTTTTCGAAATTATGTTGGTTTCCGGTGAAAATTTTAACACAACGTTCTGTTGCTGCGTATGGACGAATATCCCAAATTCGTAGAGTATTATCCATCGAATTTGATAGGATATACGATCCATCTGGTGATAGAGCAATCCCCGTTACCGTATCTGTGTGCCCACGAAGCTTGTACAAAATCTCATTCTTGCGTAAATCCCAAATCTTGATGTCGTTGTCTATTCCACCAGAAATTACCTGTTCTCCAGTGTCGTTGAAACAAACAGCTGTGACTTGGTAGCCATTTTCGTAGGTGTTTATTGGGAATCGCTTTCGGGCGTCCCAAATTCTTATGGTTCGATCATCCGAACCAGAGCATAACGTGGGAATGCCACGTCTCGTACCTTGCACCGAATTCACAAATGAGGAATGTCCTTTCAGTCTACGAACGCGACATCCTGTCGCGATGTCCCAAATGGCAACTGTTTTGTCAGTGGCGCAGGTAAACAAGTTCGCACCGTCAGTGGAAAAATGAGCTTCCAATACAGCTCCTGTGTGGCCAGACATTGCCATTATGTTCTCGCATTCTCCGTATACTTTCCATAAATCTGAAATGTTGAAGTAATGAGATATATGTGTATAGTGTCAGCGCTCAGCAATTTACATATTTGCCGGTCGAATCCTGAAGAGACTAGCAGATCCCCGTCTGGGTGGAATTCACACGTGAATATTTCGCCTTGATGTCCTTCGAGCAGCATTATCGGTGCAATAAGATTTGATGTTCTTTGAACGCCCTAAAATATGAGTAGTCATATACATTTAATGAAACAGTTTTTCACACTTCATTTGCATATAATGTGATTTATGTACGAGCTCAAAACAATATGGGCGGAAAAAACATTAATTACTTCCGGAAAGTACCTTTGAATAGTAATTTTTCACATACTAATATAAAGTTTAAAAAAATCCACAGAATTATTCTTGTTTCAATTTTGCTGGAGGATGTTATACGTACAGATTTACAAACAAACATCTTACCGATTCGATCAGAGCTTTATCTCTGTTTGTGTAACCGATGACTTCATTTCGATTTCGTTTTGGTTCAGGCATCAAAGCCACAGCGTTCGAGGGCCGCTTTAGCGCCATTTTTGTTTAAAAACACTCAAGTATATCCACGAAAGAGAAAAGTCGCACCTCTAACCTAGAAATTCACTGGCAAGCTGACTTGATGTCAAAATATGCTGTGTCTTCTTCTTCCCTTGTTTTATTGTAGGCAAATTCTGTAAATTTGTGTCAGAAACTGATGTGTGATAGGTGAGGTGTGGCATAACGAATTCAAAACAAAATCTAAAAAACACCAGTAGGTGTCATTGCGGTCCGTTCAGTGAAATTTACAACACCTAGGGAAAATACGAAAAAACAACGTGTTTTTTAGTTCTAAAAGATTATAATCTAGCTTCTAAAAATGTGTTTAAAAATGGTTGAGTAAGCGACGCGAAAGTACGAAAACGGAGGGCCAATTTTTAATTAAAAATAATTGTATATTTTATATAAATATAAATTTTATATTTTATATAAATATATAATATATTTGAATTAAATAGAAGCTGTTTAATTTTTTAATTTATAGCAATATACAACACTTATAAAATCAATATTTGCTTCACTCCATTCCTTTATAACAAAACGCTCTGTAAGTGACAGGTAGCGAGGACACTTACCTTGCGTATGTGTGTATCGCATTCACCTGGGAATCACATACGTTCTTCACTGCGTACGGCGCGGTGCATTGCCGCCTTCAGGATGGCTGTGTCGGTGCTCTCATGTGCGGGTCTCGACATTTTTCCATTTTGCTGTTTTGTATTTTGTTTTATATTCTTTTCTCTTGTCTTATCTCGTTTGGCTTTGTGCAACCTAAAATCTGAGTGCTGAAAAAGTTTGCATGAAAACAAATTTGGAGTATGTGTGTGAAAAAATGCGATTGTAAAGTCTGTCTAAGAAAATTCCGAAGATCAAAAGTGACAGGAGCCACTGAAAAATCTGGCGCAAATAAGTCAACATAGCTGTAAAATGTAAAAGCTGTACAAACGACTATAATTTTCGTCCTTTTGGGATATCGTTCCACAAGTAAGTTCTTATATAATTTTTTTGAATAGACAGTCATTTTGAAACACTGTCGAAGAGTTAACTGAGTGATTAAGTCCGATTTAGCGATGCCATCGACAAGTTGGCCTCTCCGCGACTGGCACTTTTTAAAGTTACACGTTAAGTACATAATCAGCATTAATTGCCCTCGGCTATTAAGGAGTTACCCCCACTTGTAGCGGAAAAAATTGGTCATTATCATGATTTTTTTTTTAAGAAATCTGCGAAATTTTTTTAAACGGCTATTATATTATCTTAAAGTACATACGTTAAGCACCATTCAGTAATTTTTCTATTGAAAAATATGACATGGTTAAATTACAAATGGCCGTCAAAACAATGGTATTTTGATTTTCACTTTTTGCGGTGACCAACATTGTGTCGAACTGGACCATCTGAAGCAAAAAATAGCGGTGCATTTAGTAAAATAACAATATACACTTGTGTGATCGAAGGATTTAAAACAATATCAATTTTTTACAAAATGGCGGACAGTCAAGGTTTTCACTTCAAAAACGGTCTTTTTTTTTGCTATAAAACGGCCATTTTTTATCAAAAAGAAAAACCGAACGATCAAAGACTACATTTTCATGCATTGAATAAGCCTGTCAAGTTTCAAAAAGATCGGCTCAGTAGTTTTTGAGTAATTTTGGTCACCGACTTCAAAAATGTCATTTCGAGAAAAACGCGTTTATAAGTATAAGTAACGGTTGTTTAAGTAACAGTTTCTTCTCTTTCAACGCTCATATCTGGGTCAATTATATTCGGATAGACTTGAAATTTGAAGGACGTATTCTCAGATAGTTATACTGAAAAAAAATGCAACAAAAAAAAAAAAAATAGAAAAATTTCAAAGTTGCAAGTGGGAGTAACCCCTTAAAATATTGGCGAATAGCATGTATAGTATGGATTAAGCTATAAATTGATTTGTAGTATGGATTTATTAGTGCACATATTTAATGCGAAATTTCGCATTGGGCGGCGAAATTCGCTCTCACAAAAATTCCAATGCATTGCTTCGTATGGTAATGCCCACATTGCTGGCGAAATATTACATATTACATTTGAAACAGTGTAGAAGTATCTATGATGCCATAATTCTAGGCAGCTTACGTATTGGCCTGAACTATTGCGATCACGGACCTCTATGATATATGTATAAGTATTTTTTCCTTTCCCTGCGCAAGGAAAAAGAAACATGGACACAATGTTGCACGAAATGATAATTCAATCAATCTTCGAACGCCTATTCTGAAACTTACAGTAGTGTCCAAAATTGTCACAACTTTCTGGGAAAAATCTGTTTTTGATGTTCAGGGTTCAGAGCACATAGTATTTTTTAGAGTAACACCATAAAATTATGCATTATTGGAAGAATAATTTAAACAGGATATTAATAGAGCTTACGAAATAAGTTATAAAAACGGAAAGTGAAATACATCGAAAAAAATAGATATTACAAACAATCTGACAACACAAAGCCTTTCCATGGAACGAATTAACTTTTTAAGCTCATCAGCTGTTGTAATGTGAAACCAAGATTCAATTATTGCCTCTATTAATTGGGTTTTGTTGTTGAGCTGTTTCTCTCTCACAAGTTTCTTTAGACGCCTCCATGGATTTTCAATTGGGTAAAAATTTGGACTGATTCCATGCCATATGATAATCTGCACATAGTAGCCACACGACATGAAGCTGAATCCTGTTGCATTCAGACCAAATTCCTTTAGTCCTTGCACTAACCTTTGCATCAAATTGCGCCATTTTATCTCTTATGTTCCCAGATGTATTATCTTGTGTATTCTCCTATCAGGTAAGCTTAGTACTGGATGGCGCAAAATTAATCACGCTATCGGAAGATAGCGTACGTGAATCATATTTGATATTTGTGAACTAGACAGCTTCATTTGTATACAGACAAGCAATACAAGCAAACAAGCAAATAAAAAGCAGGCAATCACTTAAAATTATTTTTATTATTTAGTAAAAATGTTATTCAAAAACAAAATTGGATGATCCCGTATTTCAATTTTTCTATTATAAGTCTATGTTGTGTATCGTCTTTGATTATGTTTCCATCAATTTCAATTCTATTTTTTCATAATTAGTCTTTATCACGAAATAGTATTAGTTTACATCGCCTTCTGGATGACCAGTCAATTCATTGTGCCATTTTTATAATTTTATTATATTTTACAAGCGTACTAAATGAAAGAACACAATAAAAAACAACAAGTTTACTAGCAATCACTTAACACAGTGACTAATGTCCTCCTTTCAACTCCAATAAAAGATGTCAAGAGGTGAATTAGACTGTTACCCGATTAACTCATTGCTAAAACAAGATGATACCTGATTGGCTCATTGGCTACATTCAAATCAAGGAAACCGACTTCATATCAAACTAAGCAAGTTATGCTACTTTTCCCTTGTTATTTGGCTGTAACCTTTGATAGAATAAGGACAATGGAAAGAAATCTATTGTATTGCTTTCTTCATTAAATTATCGTTTCAGTGATATGTAATTTAGTGCGTAGTTTTTAGTGAGTTGTACCTGACATACCCCGCGGCCATGGGTCTCCTGGTGATCTGGTTAGCAGAATTTTTTGGCCATCTAAACTAGGAGGAAAATTTGCAAAGCACCAAAAAATATTCTCGATATGAGCACTCAAACTTCAAAAATAAACTCTTTCAAAGGGGTTTCTTCAATAATGGCCACTACTGTAGCTTTGTGGAAACATATTAAAAACTGGACTACTTGGTACGAGTCTCTGTGTCCGTCATCAATTACCCAGTAATCTTAAACTTTCTAATAGAATAAATAATTCGCATAAAGATTTTTAATCGAATCACTTTTAATGTGGCATGAGAAACACAATGTAAAAAGTCCATTATGAAATTAGGTGCGCGAAAAAAATGAATAGCGATCAAAGGCAACAAAAATCAGTATTGCGTTCTTGGTATATGTTTACCGACATTGCCACCTGTATTCAATTATTTGCAAATAGTACACAGTATTTTGGAGTACGCGTGCCAAATCTGGTCTCCTCGCTTTCAGTATTTATCTGACGCCATTGAATCAGTGCAGCGTAGGTTGGTTCGCTCGTTGTTTTTTAAATTCAGCATCCCCTATTTCCCCCAACTCTTCTCGTCTTTCCATTCTTCGTATGTCCTCGTTGGAATCGCGTAGATTGTTCCTTGATGAGTGTTTTCTTTTCAAACTTTTCCAAAAGTTTTTTTGGTCAGATCTTGGTTCTCAGATAACCATATGTGAATCGAGTCGTCCTAGTCGATCATCGGAGGCTTTTCTATTCCGTTAGTATGTACAGAAGCCGATTTTCATTCGCCATTGTTGCGTATTCCCAGACTGCACAATGCTCTTAAGTTTGGTCCTCTTCCGCAATTTTTTTATAAACTTGAAGAATGTATTGAAAGCTTTAAATTACTTAATTCTTTCTTATATTTTTTTTTTGATTATTATTATGTTTCATTTTCATTCTTGTCGCTGTAATTGGAGAACGTCTGTAGCGCAATGGTTAATAAATAAATGTTTTATTGTAATCTTGTCAAATCTACGCAGATGATTTAAATATATTTCGAGCAACGATCATCTACTCCTTCAGGAACATTTACATTCTCTTACTTCTAGGTGTATTTCTAATTACTTATCTTTAAATATTTCCAAGTAATTTACCATGTCGTTTTCTCTCATGGTCCAGACTTATGTCTTTCCTTATTTTATTGGTGAAATTATCCTTTTCTCTGTACAACATTTTACTGATCTCGAAGAGTCAACTTTGATCATAAACTGAAATTTTTATATTCATGTTCGAACCATTACCAAAAGTGCGCACGGATTTTCTCTACGTTCCTGCAATTAAGCACAATTTGCATTAGAAAAAATAGTATATAGCCGGCGTTGAAAAATGTTTGAAGCTTGAAAATAGCCTCGACCATATCACTTAAATTTTAAGCTTGCTTGTACATTTTTTATCTCTGCATCCAAATTGAATTTTGATTATCCTCCAATGCATCTCGATAATTTTTCACTGAATAGAACAGTTTCGTCTTTCAGAGACGATGTTAATCAAAGCCCATTCATAAAAAATATCCCAAAGCTTACTTGTTAATTTATTCCACCTATTTAAGTATATCGTATGTGTATCTTTCTTATTTATCGCGACCCTATAAAAGTTCAAGTTTTAACTTACAGACTGCACTGCATTTACATATCTTTCTTGATCAACAATCTTGACCTGATCTTCATTGCCGGCATACATAAGCACATCTTGTAATCTTATATACGTATGTACATATTTGATCTTACATATTACGCATCTGATGAGCATTCTGTTGCACTCATGTCGGTGTGGAATGCATTTACTTTTTTAACTAAATCGATACACGATGGAGCTAAAAATAAACCGAAATAACCTGTCTCTGATGATACTAAAAATAAGTCAGATCAGCGTCATTTTTATACGCACTTTTAGCTTTTATTCGCATTGATGTAGTTTCACGTGCGTTTATGTGCGACAGAGATGCATACATATCGTCGCTGTGAAATCAAACCGGCATATCTGCAAAATACACATTCTTCGCTAGAGCCCTTTAAAGTTTTCGCATGTGGGCTATTTCCACGTGAATGCAAAGCGGCAAAACACCATTAGACGGGTTTTTATTCAACTTTACGATATGCCGGTGCGACATAAAAATAGAGGGGAAAATAAGGAATTTTTTGATACCAAAAACTCAAAAACTCAATTTTTGCAGATATGCCGGTTTGATTTCACAGCGACGATATGTACATATATGATACTTCTCGAATGCACAGATGCAGTGCTCCACGGTAGGTATGCTCTGTACGACATGCTAGTGAGTTTCAATGTTCGATGCATAACTTATATTGCGTTTGAATGCAGGGAACGATGGAAACATTATGAAAAAAGTAGAAATCGATTGTATATATAAGATTCGTCGTATTCGTTGTTAAACTACAGGTTGGTATTTATGCTAATAAACTGTTTGCTACTTCTGTATCTTATAATTACGTACTGACGATTGACTATGAAAACAGGTACATCGTTTTCATCGTAGTCGAGGAATTTTACAGAATGAAGGAAGGAATGAACATATGAGAATCTGAATAAGTGTTTGATATTAAATCCAGTTTAGTGGGATCTTTGAGGGGTTACATGGGCTTTAAAAATAAAAAAACATATTTTCTTAATTTTTTTAGTATAAAAAATTGTTCGTTCAAAATTTTACGTGTATTAAAGAGGAACATTTACAAAATATTCTGGGAAATTTTTATTAAAAATATAGAAAATTTAGCCTGTGAGATTTGGTTTCCGGTCAAATTAAACATAAAAAATAGCAGGGCTTTGATATCCGCGTTGAAAGTAAAAGCGGAAACTAACTCAGCAATTTAAACTATTTTGGAAGCAGTAGGTAGAACTGTTTTTGTGTAATTTTTGCAAATCAATTGCTTCAGACTTATTCTTGTGTAAAACCACCAGCACATCGCTCTAGAAGCACATCCTTGCTAAGCGCCTTATAGTTAGGTTTGATATCTGATAAAAAATGAAATCTTGGTTAATTTTTCGACTTTGACAATTTGAACAAATACAAGAGATTTTCGTACGTATAATAAAATGACAATCAAATCAAATTGATTGAATATGATTGTTTTCCATTAGATGACCCCATACTGGGTAGGGACTTGCGAAAGAGCTCAAATCAGTAACCGACCATTGGAAAGTTACTGACAAGCTGCATAGACTAACATAATGTGAAAAGTCCGTTACGAAGTCGTGAGCGGAACAAAAGTTATAAAGGTCAAAGTCCGCAAAAATCAGTTTTTCATAAATATGTATATCTTTCACTCTTGGTTTTACGCGAATATTTATTAGATAACAATTTTTTTAAACACAAAAATCTGCAAAACTCACGTGGGAGTAATAGTTCTCGAGATATTAGTCTGAGAAAACTTCAATGAAATACACGTTAGCCACTATCGTCTTACACCGAGAGAAAAAAATACAGTAAAATCAAAGAAATTATGGTCACTTTGATGATTTTCACTGTTAAAAGTCACCCCACAGCAAAAATTGCTGAATTAACATCCAGTTGTTGATCTGGGAACGGGTCGATTGCTGAAACAACGGTAGTAACTGTTGATATGAACATAGTTTCTGTTCAATTTAACAGAGGCGATAGTTGTGTGAACAGATAACTCTTGTAGATTTGACGGAAATTTCTGTCAAGTTAGTCGCATAATTAACTGTTGTCTTCTGTTGATTTGAAAGAAGGTTCGGTTGAAACAAATAGGATGAGCTTACCTATGCGCATTTTCAAATCTGACTTCATGGGGTTTCATACAGGCTGATAGTTCGATTAATTAATCATTTTATTTATGAAATGAAAATAATACCATATCTTTTTTCGGGAACTATGCAGTTAACGGTACATACCTCCGATGGCCTTGAAAATTTAGTATGTTCTAGTATTCGCCATCCTGAATCAGAATATGTATGCATTTTGGGCGGGGAAAACATACCTACATATAGTTTTTTGATGTTGAAGTTGTTAACAAAGTAAAGCAATCCCACGACAACCCTCGTACGGGTCTAGGGGTTGAAGCTGGTAGAGAGCCTCATTACACTTATTTTAATCATTGTGGATACGAGTCTGGAGTGATTAGTTCCACGACTCACTTTACCCCTGATTTAATTCAGGTACCTAATCAGAGCTAGGTGAACTCAAAGCTTGGTGCGCGGACCCTCGTCCGAACCTGGATTCGAACCAGGGACCCCACACGCTAGAAGCCAGTGCTCTACCCACTAGGCTACTCAAGCTTAAACATATGGAGGAAATATTTATCGCAGTATATCTGCGAATTTCTTTGTGACCTAATGATGAAACCATATATTAAGGAATTTCCACGAAATTTAAATGAGTTTATTTACATTCGACTATCGCATGATAATCTGTCGATGAAATTTACAAGCAAATTGTTAGTTTGAAAAGTGAAAAATAGGTGCATTAACTGGTACCTGGTTTGGCCGAATACGCATAGACTTACAAACTATATGCAGGATTATTGCGTATTTCATTTATTGCCGCCCACCTCACCAGGAGAAAATCATAGAAGGGTTTTCAATTGCGATGCATACTGCTGCCGATTAGATATCGTATTGCAGAGAAGTATGCATAGTTGTCTTAACCTTTTCATATCTTTTAGTTTCTCTCTTAAAAATTCGCAAAAACTTTCACAACATCAACATAAACATCGCTTCAATTTTATATAAACGCAGTTTTTCTATTGATTTGGTTGGATAACATTTTTTTTTATAAACAATTCCTGTATATGTTACATTATTTATCACTTGGAAATTATGAACTTATAAATTCAAAGCTTCAAAGTATCTCAAATAATAATTACCATCTGATTTGTCGCCAGAAGCGTATGTAAGCGAATCTAGGAACGATTTATTCCAATGCAGCCAATCCAATTGAACAATGTCACGCTTACTTCAATTGGCGAGTTGTTTGCATTTTTCGATGGTGCTAGTGAAAGAGAATTTGGAGAACTGATGCTAACGAGCTCATTCATTTTGATCCACTTCATAACGTTTTTCTGAGTGAATGTCATCTCATCTTCTTCATCAAACTTTGTGAAAGCAATAAAACAAGTCCACCAAAACTGAAATTTTAATGTTAATTAAATAAGGTGTCAGCATGAGATCTAAAGTAAAATGTTAAATTGAATACTCTCTCTCGTCTCCTTTTTCCAGATCTTGATTTTTTCCCTCAATTTGGCTTTTGTTCAAATTTGATTCGTTTGTGTATCAAATCTCTCCAATCCCAACTACTGCGCCTGTAAAAAAAAAAAATTATTCACTCGACCAGCACCCTCAGGTCTTGATCAATAACTTGAAAAAATTTCACACTACAATTTATTTGACCTCTGAGAATGTTATATTCATATTATAACACATTCGTCATAGTTTAACACGAAGTACTGGAAATTGAGTAAAAAAAGAGTGAGAAAAAAGAGTGAAAATTTCGGTAAAAATTCATATCGCACATGTATACCCTCAAATAAACTTCGAGACTCAACGAGCAATATTAGACTAAAATACTTAAAGTAGGGCAGTGAAATAAGCGTGCGAGAGAAACATTCAAACAATAGCTAAGCAGTTGCCGCAATATACGTGGAGGCTGCAGCGCTCCCGGATGGTATGACTCTGGCGTAATGAGACGAATTTCAAAAATTGTTGCAATTTGCAATGTTCAAACCCATGTTGATTGCATATGCTCTATGAATATTTCGAGCAATATCAACTTTTTGAAACAACATTGCAGAACGCTTCATATGATTCAATTTTCTTGGACATTCAAAAATATAACTTATTTTTTTATAATATTATTTGCATTTTAATTACCCCTATTTAGTTTCATTTCTTTTGCCTCTTAGATTGACCTTGTAATTTGTTTTTTTTGTCTTATAATTGAAATACAAAACTATATAAATATCCACTAAGAAAATATTTATCTAGACTGTAAAAAGAGATAGGTTTTCAAAATAAAAACTCTGATATGTTTAGATACTTTCAATCTTCAGAACAATTCTCGACAATATTATGAAAATGCTAAAGATGGATAACACGCTATTGATAATAGTAATTTTAGCTTATAAAACTTTTCAGACATGAAAACAATCTATTTTTCACTGTCCCATGATAATCTCATGTTTTTTTTTTGCACAGCGCCAAACGCATTTATTATGTTGCTTAGCGTATGGCATAATGGAAAAGAAAGTCGCCAGATAATACTATTTTTATTTTCTACACACCACGTGGACACCGCCCACGGGAATCGTTTGGGTAAATAAAATTTAAGTTGAACACTTGGAGGCAGTCATTCATTGAATCAAAATATTTTGCTCAACTTTTCCGTATTAGTTTGCATTCGAGGTTTCGCACAAATTTCCGGAAACTCAGTAAAACGCATATGAAAGACGTAGTGTCAGTGCTTGTGCCCATCAAAAAATGACGATATGAATGAAAATGATTGATATGTTTTTTATTTCAATCAGGTTTTTTGGATTAATAATTCGTTGTAGTATTCATTTCATTTAAAAATAGTAATTTCACAAGCAAATTATAAATTGAAAAAAATGAGTAATCCACTTCAAATTTTTATTTCAAAATACATTCAATTACACGCACGACTCTGCGTTCTTTTTCGTGGACCTATCAAATTGAGTGAAATTACGTAATATTTAATTTGGAAGCAATAGAATCTAATTTTACACTCTATGATCACTGATAATAGCGCTCAAGTTAGTACTATAGAAATGAAAAATAAATAGGTAATGTGTTCTTTTTAGAATTTTGCTCAGGAATCATAATGTTACCGAAAATCAGTAATGATGTCAGCTGACTTGACGGCATATATTATTAATCACGCAATCTACATATTATGATATTTAGCATTCCAAAAATGTCAGGAGAGACGGACTTTAATTATTAGTTATTATTAAATTGGTTTTTTTTCATGATTTGCGATTGCTTTGTGTCCAACATGACACAGGAAATATTTCATGGAATGTAGCTGGGAATTTTTCGCCTATTAGATTGTTCGGACGAGATTTACTCGAGATGTATTGCGACAAAGTATTAAAACACAATTGCTGGGTATTCATTTCTTGTTTTTCGCTGAGTTCCTTGTGACCCTCTCCACACGATTAAATCATTTTTCATAAGATTTATGCCGTAACGAAGCTGCTAACCTCAAAACATGATCTCGGAATGCCTAAATGGCATTTTCGGATCTTTATAGAGGTTCGCCACCTTAAAGTTCTTCTCGTATAAACACGAATACGAAGATTCGCAATAATGGTTTATGGGGATTATAAACAGCTCAAAAAAACAGCTCAACATCGTTTTCTTTTGAGATCATCATGGTCCGATCATAAAACCGCACCAAGAGAATTACCATTGTAAAAATCTCACTCAAAAATAAGCTTTTGGGGTCTTGAATAAGTTTTTGCTAATTTTTCGTAAAATTGAAAGCCTTAAAAAAAATAGCAAGACAGATGTGATTGAAAATATTTCAGTACTGTTGCAGTAAGTATGCTGCCAGTAAGATGTAAAAACATAAAGTCGAAAGAATGTCTTGTGGTGTTATTGACTAGACTCATTTTTTGGCATCCTTTTAAGAATGTAAGTGCTGCTCATTCAGGCAATGGGCCATCGATCGGAAAAAGTGGTAATTGGAAGGAGTAATGTCGAGTGATTACGGCAGGTGGGGGTATGACTTTTCATTTAAGCGTTTCCAAGCGGCCTTTGAGTGGATTTGCAATATATGGCCGAGCGTCGTCATCCTGCAAAATTAGTTTGTCGTGTCTCTTTCCGTATTGCAGACGATTCTCCTTCAACGCTGGGCTCAACTGGCTCAATCGTAGTCTACAGCCATCTCACGTGATGGTTTGGTTGAGTTACAGAAGCTCATATTAAACTGCGCCCAGTTGATTCCACCAAATACAGAGCATGAGTTTCTAATCATGAATGTTCGGCTTAGCCGTCGATGCTGATGCATGACCGGGTTTATCTTACGACTTTTTACGCCTCGTGTTATCGTAGTGTTTCCAGTTTTCATAACTAATAACGATAAGGTGCAAGGATAAGGTGCACACATGAAAAAAGTCGTTCGACATCTTCGGCCTCAATTTCTATGGTCTTCATTTTCCTTGCTCTTGACAGATCAAAATCCTTCTTTATTTGGTGATCCAATGCATGAGATAATCGATGTCTCCCCTGTACGTAATTTGCACCAAATCGCCGTAATCAGGCATCTTTTAATTGTTTTGGGCATCTTCTCATCTCACGCTTATTTTCAAAAATTTCGACAAAGGTTCAGTTGACAACTATCAACGTATCGCTATCGCTAAGCTACTTCTACGATCGTCTCTCTTCTTAACAAACCACAGCATGGATTTCGAAAAGGCAGGTCGACTAAAAGTCTTCAGTGAGATGGAAAAGGGGAACCGAGTTGGTGCGATTTAAAGATTTCAGCCAGGCTTTTGACAGGGTCGATCAACTATGACATATCAATTAAGCGGTTTCAGAATATCAGACTTCGTACTCGATTGACTAAGGTTCAATTTAAGTAAATCGTCACATTCCAAGCAAAAATATCAAAAGCAATATACGTGCTTTTTGGGGCCCGCTGCTCTTTAATATCTTCATCACTGATCTCTTTAGGATGCAACTTGATACTCTACATATCTTCTGTGCAGATGACTTGAAATTGTCACACTCATCAAAATGCAATCCAACATATCTTTTCTCCAATCGCAGTTTCAATTTCTCGAGCAGTTGTCTGATCTAAAAAGAAAACTTTATAGTTGGCAGAACTTTAATGCTGGCATTGACTTAATAGTGAAGATAAGTTTTGACAAGTCTTCATTCTTCGCAGTGAAAATTTTAAGCTAAATTTTCGGAATAAACAAATTTCACGTATAATTTTGTATAAAAATTTCACGTGAAATCGATGTCAATACTAAGCTTTAGGCTAAATTTTTGCAGAAAGTAATTTCGTATGAATTTTCGTGTGGAATGGACCTCAGTACTAGGCTTTAGACGGAAACGTTCATCGGAAATGATATGTTCTGTTGCGTTAAAAGTCTTTTCTGACTTGACTGATATGTCAGGAATGCACAAATATCGAGGAGCACATTCAGATAATCGATGCGATTCATCTATAGAAACCCGATAAAAAAGAATGAGTTGAATTAATATATTTATTTATTAACCAAGCAGGGTACAAATTACATAAACAGTACAAAAGAAATTTGAAAACTAATATGTGTATATATAAATAAAACGAAAAATTAAATAAATTAAATTATTAACAAATAAATCAATAAAAATTAATAAATAACAAATAAAACATTAACATATAGCTTAAGATAAGGGGGTACGGATAGCTTGAGAAATGGAGTATTTGAAGGATACCTTTAAAATTTTTGGAAAATACAGAATATCCTGCAGCATTTATTTATCGGCTCCTCAGCTGCGTAAGTAGTGGAATGTGTATATTAATTTAGTAAACGAGCGGACCTGTTGTTCCTTACAGGGATATTTATCCCGATTTTCCTATTAAGGAGTTCAACTTTGATAACGCCTGTATTGACGTCGAATGTGAAGCAGGCCGAAATCATCTTTCTTTAAGATGACCCTTTCGAAACTCATAAAGAGGAAAGGTATTAAAATCGTAAGGTTTGTATAGTTCTCTCAAGGCGAAAAGTAAAAATTGCTTATGTTTGGACTCGAGTCTGTTACTGTGTCGGATTCCAGCAAATGGAAGCATATTCGAGAATAGAGCGTACAAGTGAGATGTATAAGGATCTGCTGACCCACAGGTTACGAAATTCCTTGGCATGTCTTTTGATGAAGCCTTGGTGTTTGTTTGCACGCGAAAGTATTTGATCATAATGCAAGGCGAAATGAGTTTCTCATACAAGATAACACCAAGGTCAACAACGTTTTCAACTCGAGCTAACAAATTATTCCCGACGAAGTACGTGTTATGTGAGACGGTGCATTTTCGAGAAAAATGTATAACCTGGCACTTAGCAATGTTGAGAGAAAGCTTGTTTTCATTGCACCAATAATCAAGAGAATTGAGCTTAGATTCTAGAAAAAGTACATCGAATTTAGATTTAATGATGTGATAGATTTTGAAATCGTCTGCATAAAGTAGAGGAGGTAAATTTACTAGGACATCAGATAAGTCAGAAATAAATATATTTAAAAAAATGGGCTACCTAATGGTACCCCAGAGGTAGCAAAAATATTTTTCGACAAAAGTCCTTGAATTTTTTACCAATTATGTTCCGTTGCGAAGGTAGGAAGTCAGCCAGCTAAGTAAAGATCTGGCAAGTCTGAATTTCGGAAGCCTTCGAATTAAGGTAGGGTGGTCAACTCTGTCAAAAGCTTGACTAAAGTCTACATAGACTGCGGCAATTTGGTATCCTTTCTCCATTTTACACAGAACGTCTGAAATTAGGACTGTCAAATTCGTGGTAGTTGAGCCATCTTTTCTAAAGCCATGTTAGATTCAGTAGTTCAAACGGAACTCAACAAGTGGGGAAAGTTGATCGTAGACAATCTTTCCAAACAGTTTTGGAATTGAAGATAAGATGGCAATGCCCCTAGAATTTTCGATACAGCGTATATCACCATATTTGAATATGGGTGTGACATACGAAAGTTTCGAACAGAATAGGAAAAACTCAAAATTCATTAAATACCAATGACTGTGTAAATCCTCTAAGTCTAAGGTCAAAAGAATAATGGGTCGGTGGCATCGATATATTCCCTCTCTATCTATCATAAACCAATCTGGTATCATTTGGGATAAACTGTCACGCATATTACTTGACATATTACCATTGCTTTTATTGAGACTCGCACGCCAAGTTAGCATGTCCAAAATGACTAACTACTCATCTTCGCCTCGAACATATTTCATGGTATTGGAATCATTAACAGTAAAAGTTATTTCGAATCTCTTGTTTACCCACCACTTCTTATACTTCGTCTTAAGATTCCACCGTAACTTATTCGTTTAAAAGAAGGAATCACGATTCAGGTTGTTGATACTGCGTAAATGTACGAAATAAATACCTGTTTTCTCTAGACATTCGCAGACGCAATATTCAAAAAACAATTTCAAAGTGAACCGTCATAGAATAATTTTTAGTGTTTCGCTCACAATTCATAGACATTTATAAAAACATCGGCATCATATCATCGGCATGATCCACATTCACTGACGCAATTCATGCAAAAATAAATGGGAAAACATGCGTTCACAAAACGAGGTCAATCTTGCCCTCAGCGCAAATCATGATGATTGGCTATGATCGTGGGCTTGTCTTGTCAGAATAAAATTTTGTTTTTTCGAAGAACGCAATGCGCATGTTATGCTCATCTGTTTTAATCGTAAACATGCAATCAGCGTAATAATAACATGCATTAGGATTTTTACACTGTATCGGTCGTTCAGCACGATCGACCATCTCATTGACCCTTTTTTTACGTAAGTTTAAACTCGTGCGTAGGTTTTGCGGGTTTTGATCACTTTGAAAAATAAATCAGTTATAACAAGGTCGAGTTTGAGGCAGTTCTTGATAGGCCTTTGTCGAGTAGACAAAGAATTTAATGTGAATTTTTACATAGAGACAAATCAGTCAAGAAAATAAACATGTATCAAATATGTATGTACATATATGAGAGCTTTAATATTTCAAATGAAAAAGAATTGAAAAATGTAAAAAACTTGTAGCGCCAATGATACCATGATTCATTTTCAAAAAAAAAAAACAATAATTTGATAATTCAATTTACTTTATTTCCTAAGCTCAACGTAATGAAATTACTTTGGTGAATGTCTAGCTGCTGAGACCGTTGACCGGATGGAGGTGGAGAGAGTTGAAAGAGGTTAGATGAATCCATTCTGGTGGTTTAAAAGTGGGGACATTTTTTAAAAAATGTATTGGCAAATGGTTTTTGGCGGTATTAAAGGGGAATATTACCATAATTCTGTCCAATCTTCGTTACTGAGCGGCACATGTCTAGCGATCTGCAAGGCGTTCTCGGGACCAAGTGCCAATGTCGTTGTTCATTGCAGGCCAGAAGAATCTTACGGATCTGCTTTTCCGTAAAGCAAGAATATTAAGGTGACTTATCTTCCAAGCTGCGGCGAATAGATAGCTGGGTTAGACACAGTTTCAGGTTTCGTTTAAATGAGTTAGAACACGTGAATTTTAATTGAAATACACTAACCTCCAATTCGCAATCTTAACTTTATTGACTACAAACATTAATTCACACAAAACTGAATTTCCAGTAATGGTACCAATAATTCTGAGATTAGAAGAGCAAAAAACCACATTGGTCGGAGTCTCAGGAGCAAGTAACTGTCTTATCTTTAAGATTAAAATCGCTAGCATGTAAAACACAAGAAGAACGCATTAAGGGTTATCATTTATGAACAATAGAAAGAAAAGAGGATCAAAGATAAACCTTTGCGGGAAAACTGATGAAGGATAATTAATTGTATGAAATTATATACGCCTTGTTTGGATACCTTAATAAATTGAAAAACAGGAAAAGGCAGTAACAATACAAAAAGTAAAGTAGGACTGCTTTTGAAGAAGGGAGCTATAATTGATGGTAGCAAAGGCTTTGGAAAAGTCAGTATATAATACGTCGACCTGCTTTTGACGGACAAGAGCGGAAGTGGCTGAATTTATGAAGGAAAGAAGGGTTTTTTTAAAGTGGATTTGAAAAAAACCGTGCTGCTATTGAGTTAGAGTATATTGGATAAAAGAGTAAACCATCTTCTGCAAACGACTCTTCTAAGGATCTTGGTAAAACAGGGGAAATAGATTAGATGTATCGAGCATATAAATAAATGCACACTATTGGCAATACTATATAAAGAAATGCATTCCTTTGGAGTTTTTTTAAAGGAACGGATGGAAAAACTTAAAGGGTTTCAGTTAATTGGCTTTGGTAAATGCATCACCTGTCTGGCAGTAACTTTCACCTTAATGTGAATGAACAAGCCACAGGACCCTGAGTAGGTCGTCGTCAACTGTTCCTTCGAATTTTTCCTCGTGTTATTGCCTGCGTTATTCTTAACGCCCAGGTCGCTTATTTTAATTATTTGGCATTAGTAACCGCCATTTCTGGTAATCCTTACTTCTAACCTTCCAATTCAAAATCAGTAAATTGTTGAACAAGAAAAATAAAACGACATATAAATATTTTTACCAATTTATTAATTATAAAACCAATAAGCTTGTGCTTGTTAGTCTTCTCGTAGACTGGAGATCATCAAAACATTGTTTCGAGACACTGAAAGCTTTCGTAGTACGTACTAACGAAATTTCCTCTGGTTTCTAGATTCACAAGTGAGATGGGAACGCAGCATGAGCAATCTAAACTCCCCAGCGAAAAGCTTTTTTCATCGCACATATGAATCACTTGTCGCGATGCGAGGAGATTGTGGAATTTAATACATAGGTACATAATCGCCGGCGCCGCTATCTTGGTGGTTAGGCTAGTGACGTTTGGGGGCTCGCTCAGTCTGGCCTCCACTACCTTCATTCGACTTTACTTGCGCCTAGAGACTTCTAATTGTACTGCATGTCAATTTGCTTGCAACGTGTACGAAATGTTTTTGCACTTGTTATACACACATTATGTAGTCGTGAATGTAGATGTAAATATTTTTATACAAGTGAAACTCTTCGATCATCTATAGCTCCGCGCACTGGCTCTTGAATAGGTTTGATGCTTCATAAATCAGTAAATTCCTCAATTTCGACTGGCTGGTTGGCTAGATGCAACATGTTGCCATGAAGCTAGGAAATCTGAGTGATAACATCTTCTATCTCTGGTTTATACTGGTTTGTAGAAGATAATCCCCGTTTTTAGTTAATTACTGCGATATAAATGCGTAAATATGTAACGAAATTAAAGTTTTCCGTTTTGTGTTGATTATGATGGAAAGGAATGATTGATCTTTGAATTGAACTGACTTTACATAACTTATAGAGTAAATATTGTATAATCTGACATTAATCAGAAAGCTAATAGATCTCGTAAAGATTAAAATTGATTGAGGGCAAAAAATGTCAACTGCAAGCTTATAAAGACAAACTACGGTATAAAATAATTGAGTGTCTTAGCGCATATTATCAATTGGAGTCCAATTGTCTTCATTGAAAATTTGTTTGCGGCAATACGGGAATGATTCTGTAAAAAGAGCACCTATCGTAATTATAAGTACTGAAATAAGAACGCTGAAAATCATTTTTTGTTCTATTTTGATATAATATAACCCGTAAATATTTTTCTTCGGTAACCATTACGTTTATCATACTCATAATATAATGAAACTGATGTAGAGTTTTTAAGTTATTTTCTCTTTTCAAAAATAATAATGTATTGTCGCTAACAAATTTCTTTCGCTAAATGACTGATGCGCTCCATTGATTGACATCAGTAGTTATAAGAAATAAATACAATTTGACAAATTAGCAATAATTTAGTGTCCCAGAATTTTTTCGAGTCTTTTTCGATGTAAATATACTTTAAAATATGCTCCATGCCAGTCAAGAAAAATATTATAATCCTTCAACACTTCAGCAAAATTATTATTATTAAATTAATAACCAACTAAATTGTATATGCTATTAAATTAATAAACAAATGAAAGTGGCATGTTTTTACAAATAACTCAAATTCGTATAAATATGTTTACTTCATGTATTCTTCGTTCGCCCGAATGCAACATAGTGAACCCTTCAACAAATCCGAACGAGCTTTGCCCCTAAAAAGAAACTCATAATACGTAATGAGATCAAGACGCTCTTCTTGCATCTATGGAACTTTGATTCTTACGCTTGTTGATAATACTTGTGCTGATAGTCATCCTTTCTTATCAGTAAGAGTAATAAATTAGTTTCATTAACAAATTTCCGTCAGCAGTGATCTGGTTGTACGCTAAAATCAAGCAATTCCATATAGTAATCAATGGTCATTATGATGTGCAATCGCATGATATGAAAGGTTATTAGGAACGAGCAAATTGTGTAATTAGTAGATGCGTAGTACAGAGAAGTGGACTGAGTGGAGATCAAAATTCAAATTGGACTGAGGTGACTGTAGTGGGTGCAATTGATAACAGAATTTTGTATGACTGTTTTGAACATTATTTGTCTTCTTTTTCAACAGAATTATCATGGTTAGTTCATGAAAATACGTTAAGTAACGGATTTAATGCAGTTCGGCGATACATTCTACCCAACTTTTCTGTCTAAAATAAATTTCAGAGAACAGTTAATGATGAAAACCTTTCCATGAAAACTTTCAAACCGTTTCCACTTCGCAAATGGCTTTTTGGCGCTCAACATCTCTCTCCTTTAAATCCTGTGGTAACAATTGTAGTTGTTTTTGATGTGTACCCAAATTCTTAACCCGACCCGATCCTCTTTTATGACACAATTTGCATGAAAGGCAACAAATTTGGTAGACCATGCGACAAGTTTTACAATACAGAGAATCATTTGATAAAATTCATATATTCGATTTCAGAAACTTTAATATTGTTTCTGCTTAAATCGTCACCTCATTCACATTTATTTAAATAAAACCAAAGACTAAAAAATTTTACGATTTAAGCTGACTTAAACATTCTTTCAACAATCCAGCTTTCCAGTTTACAAAGTTTACTTCCTTAATAAAGAAGATTATTGTTGATGGCAATCACTTTCCGCCACGTCAGAAGAGCTCGAGATGAAATTTTTCCCCGATGCAGTTGATTTAATACCTAATGTATTGAACAAAATGCAGCTCTAACAAAAGGACTACCCCAGAAAGTTTTGCACCATTGAATTTTGCTTGAAAATGCATTGAAAGATTTATTCAAATTTCTGTTTCTACAAGTTTCTTCATTTATATCTAAGATTTACATTTGCATTCGCAGTAATTTTTTTTTAATTTTAATTTTTGCTTTTATTCTGCTACAAGCTTGAATTTTTGCTTTACACCTTTCGTGAAAATTTGTACAAACCTTGTTTTTTAGATAGATTTAGCAGCTTTATCTTTTTCCCCTGAACATTATTTCAACGGTTCTAGTAGTCTGAGTTTTGCATTGGGGTGGTTCATATATTTTTGAAAAAAAATCCACGTTGTTGCATTTAATTATTTATTAAGCGTAATGAGCAGTAGCTAAAACAGGCCTTAATAATGTAGACTCGCCATAGTAATTTAAAAATGGAAACGGTTTTTTTTACAAATATTCTGTCACATATTATTCGGCGCTAACTGTCCCTTCTATGAAAACGGCTGAGTTTTCTCTCTATATTGACATATGGCTTGCCAAACTAACACCTTGGGCACAGCGTAATAACAACCAGCGTACCAACTTATTCCACTTTCCCAAAAAAACACTTTGACATTGAAATTGCGCCTCCATTTACCCAATGCATTATCTGTCAAAGCAGCCTGAGATTATGTTGGTATATTTTGCGAGAGTGGGCCGTATGTGAGCAGCGAAAAATCTAACTTGAGTATGTAGTTGCCGAATTGTATATTGCATCTCTTTCTGCTCCATGCGATTTTTTCCAACTTTCCAGGCTGACCAACAATACAGTCTCAGGTTAGATCACTGGATTTTTGGGCCGTATACATATACGGAGTTGGTACGCTGGTTAGGAACTACTCATTACGCTGTGCCTTGGGCCAATTTTGTTCGAGAATCAGTAAAAATGGTACTCTGTCAGTAGTGAAATAAAATGCTAAATATCAATTGTTTAAAATTTTTATCAGCTATACCTCCAAGTTTCAAGGGTCAAAAATAATTGCCTTTGAAAATAGCATCTTCAGCCATAATGTAACTATTAACATTCAAATGGCGCAATCAAGTGTATCTACCTTCTCAAATTCATCACAAATAGTTTGATGTTGTTTTGTTATAAATGCTTTGATTCATTAAAAATAAATTGCACGTTAAAGTCCATTGCAATAAATATTTTGAATTATATTAACGGCTTTTTACTCATACATGCTAACATTATCTTGAGCGAATTATCATAATTTATTTCCACTTTGATGAATATTAATGACATGAGAAAATATTAGTGGTGATGTATGTGATATTTGTTCAGGGCCATATATCGCTCTACACTTATTTGCTGAGCAAAGCCCTATTATATGTAAAGAATAATCCCTACATGTCATGACCTCCAGGATTACACACATCATTTCTCTCTCAAGGATCATATCTGCCAGACGCTTTCGAAAATTACAGGAGCAGCCAGTTGATTTAAAATCCAGATGTTTCATTCTCCAGACAAGGTTCGATTGCGTGACGTATGCACGAACACACCCTTTCCTTGTACACACATCCGATCGGTTTCACTTTGAACAGCGCTCAATTCATTCAACTTTCTCGTCATAATCAACATCTCGATGCAGTGCTGTCAATCATTCATTGTACATACATACGAGTACATTCATGTATCCGATTCTGAAATCTCATCAAATTGGCTGTGCAGGAATCGTCGTGCTGATACTTGCAAACGAAAGATACTTGGTCGATAGTCAAGGAAAGAAATCTGAATCAAATCAGTCCGAAATTACTAGCTGTGTAACAAGCAATCTATAGTCACACATATTCACTTATGTGGGTAATTATCCAAGTAAATGAGGCGCCCAGATAGGAGCAGACGCATTCAGATGTCGATATGCATACTAATAAACGTTTGCGGGTCGTATTTCGTGTCTATGCACATGAAAGTACGTAAATATAAGTGCAAAATATCTTCTATCTAAACCAGACCTTCTGCTAGATAGTTCTAGTTACTCAGTCGGACGTCGAAAAAAATATGTTTCGTTAGGAAAAGTGCACTCTTCAGCGAAATGTATGGCCAGGTGCAGGGCTAGGAGAAGATAATGGCACTTCTTTCGATACGGATACGAATCGAAAATATATGGTTGTCTCCAAAGATTTTTTAAAAATTATCTTAAGACAAAATTAATTTTAAATACTACTCGTCAATTTAACATGTTTCGTCACTTTAACAAATTGCTTCGGTCTGAGTCTACGATGCTTAAAATATATAATCCTACATAATTGGCACCAATCCACCAATTCGCGAATTTTATTTTATTTTCGGATTGTATCTATGGCGCTATAATTCGTGGCTGTTCCGTTTATACACTATTTATTCGTTTTTATTTACATACGTACAAATATATAATTGACGAAACGTCATCAGTCGCTGGTGATTTTTCTTTTCATCGCCTTAATGTATCTGTTTGTAAGCGAAAATGTTGCTGTAGATACGTATGTCGGTACAATAAGCATGTTGCTTCGATGACGCTTGTCGTGTCGGCTATGGTGGTTGTTGTTTGGTTCGATTCAATGGCTCCCGCCTGAACAGAGAAAAAGACCGTACTGCTGAACGTATAAGGTTAGTTCGTCCGTAGCCAGAGTCGCGTTAATATCGAAGAAATCGAAAAAGTATCTAGAGGATTGACACAGTGCTTCCAACATCAGAAACTATTAAAGGGCAGAAATAGCGTGAAGTTGTTTGTTTAATTTAACCGAGAAAAAATAATTCTGAAAATTTTATTTCAAATTATCGCTTCCGTTTCGACTGGTGGCTACTTAATCTTGATGTACAGCATATAAATGAGTGAAAGAGGAATTAACGAATAGTGCAGATTAATTGAGTTCTAAATCATTTGCTGGTGCTTAGTAGAAGACTGTGTGCATTTGAACAGTTGAGGACCTGGTGTCAACCGTGCGACAGAATCACAGGCATTCTATTTTCGAATTGATCTTCTTAAATTTATCTGAAAGATACTCGTGTGCGCGTGTGATACGAAATAGGAGCTAGCTCGAGGATAAATTTCACCGGGCCGGCACTTTCAAAATTCGACAGATTCAGTTGCTGCATATACAATTTTGAAAATTTCGAATATTTTTCGGTGCAAAACGGAAAACTTTTTAGCAAGTACTTGTGCGAATTAAATTTCTGCCCTAAATTGAAAGCTGACGGACAAGAGCCAGTGCCGGTGCACCTGAATTATATTTTAATAAAATTAAAGTTAATTTCAGTTTTGAGTGTGCGACGAACTGATTGGTGAAAAGAAAATTTCCACAAAGCATTTGTGAAATAATTCGGAGTGACGAAAGCGTGCAAAAAGGTGAGTTTGCTTTGTAATAAAATTAACGATGCAAATGAATGCTGGCTTGTGGGGTAGTAACTGAGCTCAAAATTTGATGATTCTGAAGTCGCAGACTAAGATTATGTTCAATTACAGATTCATTTGTTTCATGTTTGGATTTTATGGTGGGTGATTGTCTCCAATACCAAACTGATTCTTTGATTGTTTCAAGGAATTCAATTTTCGCCAATGATTCAAAAATTACTATTTTCTGTTGTATGCTTGACACACTTACATTTCATTATTGATGTGACCTGTTAACTAAAATACTGCAAACATGCAAGTCAGTTGCATTTGTTATGAAAATTTGATACCGTGAGTTCGTAGCTCGACGTCGAGTATATACCGTATTATACTTTTGTGCTACAGATAAGGAAAAAGTAAATATGCGTGGAATATCGACGACGTAAAATGTGTGAATATGAAATTCACGCGTGAAAAGATAATGATGCAAGTTCAAAAAGTTCAACATGTTTTTATCGAATTCGCGTGCATTTTCCGATGGTGTGTTTTTGTGGGGTCATAAACAATTGAATTGTTTTTGTAGGATGATTAAAACTGAAATTTTTTTTTTACTAAGTGGTTTCGAAAGTATGCACTGATTCTCATCAGACATCAGCTCACAGTGCATACTTGACTGATGTGACCACTTGCAGTGGGAGATCATTAATTTTTATTTACGTTAGTTGTGACAAATTTTAACATCCTCGACTTATATCTATCGATATCATTTACTCATAAAGGTTATTGATTTGTGATCACGGTTTCCTTCTTGTCTATAAATTATCATAGACAACGTATATCGGCTCTAGCGCTTATGCGGAAAAATATTGGCTTCGTCGTCAGGGCAGCTTTGCCATATGAGACCCGTCTTTTACTGCTGATGATTTCAGAACTAAGGAAATATAATATTTAAAAGGAAAAACGTTTCTCCATGGGCATTTTAATGCGCGCATTTCGTACGCAGAACGATATCTGAAGATGACACCAAAAACAACTAGTCAATTAAATATTCTTCCGCTAAATAGAAACTCTTTGACCATGAGAACCTTAAAATCTTGTTTATTATATTAAAACTCTTAGACGAGAACCATAACCGCTGCACGTGTTTTTACTAATTGAATTAATCTTTCATTGCAAATGAATGTGAGGTAGATTTTGTAGCACTCATGAATTCGTCAGCAAATCGGATTGGAAAACTTTTGGTGAATAAGTAGATTGAGCATGCGAAACTGTAATTAGTGAGTAGGATGGATATTTAGAAGGATCTACAATTTGCCTTGAACTTAAACATGGTTTTAATGAACGCGAAAAACAAATTGTTTGAAGAACTGACGTCATTCTTTCGAATTGTATGCTATGGAGGATGATTTACAGATGCGGTGCGAATTCTGTTTCACTTGTAGTAACATTTTAATTACCTTGTTAATTGCCAGCCAGAATAATGATGTTGCTTCATTCTCAAGTGACATGCTAGCATGCTAGTAATTATAAATTGTATATCATTTTATGTTTATTTATTTTTTAAATGGGGATTTGTCATAATATTTATGATTGAATATTTTGTAAAAATGATTTTTTTTTAAATTAGGATTCAGCAAACAACTGTTGTTGCCATATACCAGTTAATTTAAAATTTTTGCAAGTTATTGACGCAAATATCAGTTAAAAGTCACCAGAATATGAAATAATACAGTTTACTGACTTACGATTCACCGCCTAAGAAAGCATCACATTTGTTATGATTCCTGACCGTGAATCATCTCAAAACTGTAAATTATTGTATTACTATAGACTTAAATTATTTAAACGTTGAGCTGTGAATTATTCCGTTTAAACTGTCATACATTTTGTCGGAGAATGTCGTCGACAGTAAGTTACCTTAATACGTGCTACTTCTTCTTCCATGAAAACCTAAATCCCACGTATGGAAGTGTAAACAATTGGATGAAAGAATATTTCATAAATTTTTTTCTTAGTTTTTATTCATTTTAATCGGGTGAATCAGATGCAAAAATGTTCTACAAGCATTCATGATACAAATGAACGTGTCAATCAATGTTACAATGTTGCGCCCGATGCGAGAAAAGCACGTCTCTATTTGCTTAGAATGTTATCTAAGATTGCATTTATTTCCTTTTATCCAGAATTCATATTCATTCGAGGTTAGTACTGCAAATAAATGAATAAAAAGTCTAATTAGCGTTTGGTATGTAATTGGAGGTGTAAACTTTATCGCGAACTTCCAACATTTCTTTTAATTTGCTTTTATATGATTTTGTCGTATTTTACACATCTGTACAGAATTGTAATTAGCATGAGTTATTTGAAGAGTCAGTACTAGTTAGAGCTACAGTGTTAATAAAATAAAGGAATTATCCAAAGAAGATTTTTATTTAGATTTTTAAATTTACTGCTTTTCTTGAAGAACGTTTGAGTAATTAATATATGTACATATTTGATTTTGTATAATTTACATATTTATAATATATAAATATTTTTTAAATTTTATACGGTGTAAGTAAATACACCACAAAAACTGGTTACCGCCGAAATTTAGATGCCACTCTCTGAAACTAAATTTTTAAAATTGCGTCAGAAGATATACGGTACGATATATTTGCACTTAACATTGCTTTGGCCGTCTCTTAGGTGGTAATACGAAACGAGTTTTTTCAAAGCTTCTAACTAATAAGTAAAACTAAGCAATTAAAAGGGTATAATGATGTCATTCAACACTTTAAACGCCGACATAGAAATTTTGTTTGAAATTATGCAAAAAAAATGTAAATAAAATCACTTACCATCTTAGCTTGTGTTTGAGAAAATTAGCTTGTTAATCACATTGTATATATTTTAGCTCCTGATCAAATATTTACTCTGTCAATTTCGACACTTGCTAGTTTGTCTGATTTTATTATTTGAATTGTTCGTGTATTTTGTTTTAGTTAAGTATCCGTTCATATATCTCATGCGTCATGCTAATTTTGTCTTTTTTTATTTAATCTTGAAGAGCTAACATGTAGATACGTACACGTGATGCGAAGAATGTGAGTCAATATATATTTATTTACAATGCGTAGGTATGCTGTCATCATGGAGGTGTGTCTGTTAGAAAATTATAAATTTATGTTTATTTCGGTTTTTTCTTTCACTTTCACATTTTCCTTTCAATTTCACGTTCTCCGTGTTTTTGGTCAATCTTATTCTTGCAAAATAACTATCCACTTGCTAACACGTCTGTTAATGCTTGCGCATTTAAATAAACAAATTGTCATCTGAATCAGTATTTACAATTTCCCAATACAACATTTGCATGACAAATCTATATATTAAACCATGCATAAAATTCTTCTGCTTGTGTATATTTTTGTTTATAAATATGACGTTTGTACCTACTTTTCTTCTTAAACGATTGTGACCGCTGGGAAATATGTCAGTTCAGAACCATCGGATACTAAGCTGAACATGTGTTGCAGCAAATGACGGTTCTATCCAATTCAATTTCGCATACATGAGTTTAAGAGAAAATAATTATTGTTGACGTTTCATCTAAAAGAAAATGTGTAAAATTGAGAGACACGGTAGAAGTCGAGCTAAACTTAATAAGTCTGCTATCGGTGAAGTTTAGTGTTGCTATCGGTATTGCATTAGCTGGCGGAAAACTAGGTGGACATTTCGAACCTCACGAGAATGGATGACTTAAAATACAAGAATCTGTGTGGATTAGTTCTGTCCTATTGTAGATTTTCCGTTTGATATCACCTCTTTTTACGATTTTCAAGCACGTTTGGTGGCGTTTCTAGTGCAAAATGCTCATTCTCACATCTAACAGAGGTGAATTCTCCTCAGAAATGTATTGTGATCTATGTTATAGAGCATTGCAGAGAATATTTAAATGAAACTAAAGATCGTCGGCTATGCCGATAGTTTCATCAAAAAAATCAAATTCAGGTTGTATCCATTAAATATCGTAGTAATGATTTGTCTGTTGTCTGACCTCATAGGCCTCTTTTGTCTATTGCAAGTGGGATTGATTTTCTCTTGATTTATCGCTGGTGGGGTCGATTGGTTTCTGCTTCATAAAATATATGAAATTAAGACTTAATCAATCAGCTCAAAAAGATGCCAAAATAATCACATGTACATACGGCTGTCAGCGGCTTCAGAGAAACAATGAAACTGATAAACCGGCAAGAGAAGATATTTTGGTATTGAACCTAATGTATATGAAACCATCTATCAAGCAAAAATAAATAGAGGGTGCAAAAAGATCCTGGAATGTATGTAAAATTGCATGCATGCTATTACTTTATTTGTTATGTTATATTCATATATAGTTTTGTTTTTTACTTTGTTTCGTATATTATTTTATTTTATTTTGTTTCGTAATTTTATCCATGTACTATATTATTTATTCTTCTGTACATGTACACCTTGCTTGGTGAATAAATAAATAAATAAATAAATTGACGACCTACTTCGCGTATACATATTTTACTTTTTTTTGATAGCATCGATTGTGAGCGATCATTATGTTATTGTCCACTGACTTCTCCTAGAATTTCCTTTTCCTTCGTTTTCTACCAGCTATCTTATATAATGTGGATTTACAATTCAAATAGAAAAAAGCAAGGAACTGAAGTAAAAATATCTCGAATAAGTGCCTCAACTATTCTTCAATACTAGTGCGTCAACTTGCCTTATGCTGTAGCGCAAAATAATTTATAGACTTCGGAAGTGATAGATTGATAAAATGAAGTTAAAAATGCGCAAACAATAGACTAGCTATAAAAAGCAGCTTAAAAGTGAATAAAAACCCGTTTGCACATGCCTGTAACAAAACAAACTACTGACATGTGTTCAGACAGACCACTCATAAAAATCTGAGATATATTGTCATTTATTTAGAGAGGCAGCGACAATCTAATAGTTCTACTGGATATGCTTTACAAGCATTAATTTTTGCATTGTGTTTAATACGAAAATTCTTCTCAAATCATTCTACATATTTTTTAGCTAACGAATCGGTATGAACGCTAATGAGAGAGCGAAAGCGATTAACTGAAGGACGAAGAAATCGAAGCACAGTTCCTTAAATTTTTATGACTTTCTGCCTGTTTAGCCTTTCACAGTCTCTTTCCATCCAAACCATTCCTTTCCTTCATCTCCATTGGTCATAAACAAATAAACCATTTGACTCTTTAATATAAAAATCGATGTTGATGCACGAATTTAGGCTTTGCCGAGGGAAAATTTGTCTGTGAACATGACGAAGTGATATGTTGCAGGATCATTACTCGGCGACGACGAACAGTTTCGTCGATTCGGCCTGAATTTAAAAAATAAAAAACCCTCCAAAAGTTTACAACTAATTTTTCATTTGAAACCTACAAAATAATCCTAGTAACTGTATCACATGCCCATCAAGTTCTTCATGTAATTAAAGCTCATAATTAATTCTATTCATTGTATCCTGTCTGTCATTGTCTGCTACTTTTAATTCAATTAGTTGTGCAGGAATTGAATATCTGGCGACAACGATGCCGCCACTCTTCAGCATGTACTTATATAACGTCAGACAACAATGAAAGTAATTCATAGTGTGAATAATTTTCCTGTCAATAAACCATTTTAAGCAATTAGACTTACGAACCTCAGTTTAAACGTACGCTCACACGATACTTGCGTATGAACAAGTTTGGACAGTGAATTACTTACTGTTGGATGTATAGTTGCGTGGTTTGAAGAAGACGTGTGGTAATTTAAATCAAAGTTATCGTTGAATGCGGATATACATTTTTGAAATCTAGATCTCAATGTTTACATAATTTATTTTATGACTAATATTAAAGATGAATGTTGAAAACTTAAACTATCAGTTTAATTTTTTGCCTCGCTTCCACTCTCTCTATCTCTCAAACAGTGTGCACGGTCCGTGTGCATCAAACGCATCGCCCGAGTACTTCCCAGATAATTGAACAGTGGTGTAAGAGAAAAAAAGAGCCAATTTCAGACACGAAACTAATTGTTCATTATGTAAACCATTAAACTCTTTTTATAAAAATATACTTACAATTAAATATTAAAATTGTAACAAAAATAATAAATTCAAATTTATTATTTCAATGTTTCAGAAAAATTGATTTAAACATCTGCCGGACAAACTCACAATTTTCTTCTATTAACTGAATCTTCAAATGGCGAATGCTTCTCAAGGAGGTATCTACAAATTCGCAAGTAAGTGTACTAAACAAAAAAAAATATTTGCAATTTTTGTGAAAAAAGGTACTAAATGTAAAATTGAATTATCTTTAATATTCAACTTTGTACTAAAACAATATAGGTTTTTCTGAATGAGACTAATACACACATTATTGTTACGAGATTGAATGAAATTAAAACATCCCGCGGAAATATAAATTCAAATGCATATTCTTTCTTGTGACGCAGATTTCACCCTGGCTTTTCTTAGACCACTATTAATCAGTGATGTCAGAAAATTTTTCAAATAGATTATGAAATATTTATGTTCCATTGGTACCTACGCTTCTATATTGTCAACTGGTATTTTTGTTGATTTCTCGTCCTGTTGCGTTTCCAAAAAGGTGTGTCCGAAAACAAAAATTTGGCAACTGATAAATAAAAAAAATCTGAAAAATTGCTGTAGATTATATAGACGGACTCACATAGTGCACCGAAATTAGATTTGGTCAGCCACGTAAATATTTGTATCGGTGCCAAAAAATTAAAAAGTCAAACGCAAAACGAGACATGATGTGGTTTGTGAAAAAATAATGCAAAATGTTTCATATTTTTGCAAGGTTTTTGACGATGGCGGCACGACTTTTACGAGACGGTTCAATGTCATTGGTGATGTCAATAAAAACATGCGAATAAGAAAACTTACCTTCACACTTGAGCACATAAATATGTTGTTTGTGCTTGGATTTGATTGATTTCTTGAAATCCGTACGCATTTCCATTGGAAATTATAATAAAAGAAAACAGATGGGCACGTGATTGTGATTTGGGAGGTTCATGCAATAACATTTGACGTATTTTTTCGTATTTGTTGTTCAGGAAATTTTAGAGCGAAAAAAATGTTACGATTGTGCGATCGAGGCATGGTTCATTGAAAATTCTGTGTTTATGCTCAAAAATATTTCCGGCTTTGTCGGGTGTGAAAAGTGAATCAAAATTATCACGCATTGATTCAAGTGAGTTTAGAATTTTAGAATTTGGATTTCGTGTTTCAAAATTCTAGTTTTACGCAAATGAGCTATTATCCGAAAGCATTTGAAGTACGATTAAGCTTCACTTCCACATGACTCTTCTAGATAAGTTTTTTGTCCAAGATTACTCCAAGATATTTGACGTCATCTGAAAGTTGAAAAATTACACCCTTCATATTAGGTTCTAGTCCTTTCAGTTTTCTTTTCCTGGTAAACAAAACAAATTTCGTCTTGCCAGGATTTACTGTTAGAAAGTGCCTCGACACCAACTGCCAATTAGATCCAATGCGCGTTGTGTATTTCTACATACCACATTCAGATCTTTACTGATTGCTAGTGTGGCCACGTCATCAGCATAAGCCTGCGCATGCAGCCGTTCATGTTGCAGTTCATTTAGCAGAGAAGTAACTAGCATACTCCACAGGAGCGGTGATAGGATATCCGCTTGAGGGCATCCATGATGATCAGAGAGTGAAACCTCATACGACACATGCCATAACCAAACTTCAATAACCGTCCTTCTGTTCTCTTTCGATAAGCTGGGTTTGCCTGTGAATATATTCTACGATTACTTAATCATCGTGAAACTACACCGAATCGACCCTTAGCTTCCTTAATGCTAAAGCTCCATTCGTCTCGGTTCAGTGACCGCGTCGGCCAGTTCGGTGCTCCCAAAAGTGACCTGCTGTCGATATCTATCGAATCCTCCCAGCGCTTGCGTGGCTTACCAACTGTCCTGGCTCCGCTCGCCCGCCCCTTGAGAGCCCATTGCGATTTTCGTATTCGTATGACGGTAGATACTTCGTTGCGCCAAATTCGATATCCATCTTCTTCCTGTATTGGACCGGGGATTCTTCGCAATACCCTTATTTCGAACATATGTAAAGCTTTTTCAGACGTCTGAGTCAGTGTTCAGGTAACGCTTCCGTAGCATAGCACATATCTGATTATTGTTTTGTAGATGCTATGCATCGAGATTTCAAAGTGGGAAGCACCAAAAAGAATGTCTTATTGGCTAATTGAATCCGTCGTTTGATTTCATCATGCTCATTCTCATTCTTCGAGAGGTTCGTCCCTAGGTATACGAAGCTTTCTACATTTTAAAGGTTATAGTACCCTATAGTTATGTTTTGTCTTACTGGCGTCCTCTTCCTTGATTGGGTCATCATTTTTGTTTTTTGCTCGTTAATTTGAAGACGAACTTCACAAATACTTGCTTAGCGTCGTTGAACGAACGTGACACAATATTGATGCCATCAGCGTAAGCTACTAGCTGTGTCGGCTTAAATAAAAGAGTTCCTCTCGTGTCAACGGAGATTTTTCTGATGACATACTCAAGTACTAAGTTAAAGAGTACAGGAGCTAATCCATCCCGTTGTTTTAGCCCTTTTAGCCCTCGTCGAAAACGAGTTGCTCATGTTATTCTGAATCAGCACTTGTGATGTGGAGTCGGTCATGGTCATTTTCAGGAATCGTACCAACTTTGCTGGGATTCCGACCTGCAGCATGGTATTATATAATACAGTTCGGTTGATGCTCTCGTACGTTTGTTTAAAGTCAACGAATATTTGACGAACATCAATGTTGAATTCCCAACATTTTTCAAAAATTTGTTTGACCGTCTATAATTGGTCAGTTGTCGATCTTCCACGTCCGAAACTGCCTTAATACCAAGAATTTTCTCAGCGGAATCGGGGATCCTAAACTCTAAAATCTTTGTCTAACGATTGATCCACATCGAAGCAAAAATTCACCGACTATCCATTAATTCAATTCGATTTTGCTAGTATCATTCGTTAAATAATTTAACTTGAATTCTTAAGATAACTTCTCGCAGACAATTCAACACAATCTAATCAGTACAGCAAGAAGTAAGAATTAACTATTGCAGTTACCTATCTATCAAACATTGGATTGTGACTTCTTCAATATCTTTTCCATCTGAAAGTATTTGCTGCAATAAAATAAGAACAGAGAGACTCCTAGCCACAAAACAATGTTCCTATTAGAAACATTAGCATCATCAATATCTGACGGCTTGTAGTGGCTATTGTTTGTTTACGCTTCGAATATTTTAATCGTACATTTCGCAGAGGACATTATGTGCATTGACGTAAACGAAAATGGGTGGGCGACGGCTTCAATTCAATGACCAAGAAAACAAATCGTCGAGTTGAACTGTACTGTACTGTATCGAATTGAATATGAAGGAGGGAGCGTCATTAGGAAACTTTCAGTACATTTCCGAAATGCACCACGATTGAAGACCGATAGTTAAAAATAGGATCAGATCGATTTTTCTGAAACGAATGCGAGATGTTTTGGGACTTTCTTCGCAACAGAATTTTTCAAGGTGGATATTTATTAACAGATGTGCCATATGATTGAGATGATTTTAAGGGCAGACTAGTCGTTTGCGCGATTGACCGCACCATATTGAATTAAAACTGTGTTACATTCAAAAGTGCCCATAATTTAAAAATAATTTTTACTACTCTATCGGTTATTGGGCCGTATGTCATGATGATTAGGATTTTGAAATAAATTCGGCAAACAGCGTGCAAAGATGCTTGCAAAATTTAATAAAACCTATTTATTTCCAATGGTTTGCATGGAAAATGACAAGCTATAATCATAAATAATTTCTATCAAACTTTCCATAAACTTTCCATAACATGATAAATGAAAGATCAACATCTGCGAAACGTTTTCGCTGCTTTTTTTGGCTGCAAGTGCTCTCAATTACGGATAATGTCTGACGCGAAACCTTTCAGCACATTTATCTAAGAGTCAACAAATGAATAATGATATCGCGAATACTCTTGGCAGTAGCTGCCAATAATTGTATAATCTTAATCAACAACCATTTTTCATACTTATTGTTCGCTTGCCATATAAATTCACCTGTGATAATTCGATGTGCCAGAAAATAATTTTCTTTTTATCATGCTGAATGCGATACATTTATTTACGTATATGAAATGTGTGTGCATACTTGGTCACGTATATGCAAATTTCAAAGTTTCAGCTGTGAGCGTACGAAAAAAACCTATTCCAGGGGCCCTACTCTGTAATGCGATTCGAAAGGCAATGCGATTCGAAAGCAAAATGCGATTCGATAGCAAATTGTCACTCTGTAATTCGTTCGCATCTGTGGTGGCGTTGCCAACTAAGTATTTTTCATCAGTTTTGTAAAATATATGCAACACTTTCATGTATACGTCAAAAAAGTGAAACAACTACATTTAAAAAAATGGATTCGGTTGCATTGTGGTTTCATGAAGGAAGTTATAGCAAAAAGAGGATTCAGCGGGAAATCTTTAGAGACCATTCAAATATAATGAGTCTCTGTAACATAAGTTATAGTATGTAAGAGGAAGGTAATGTACGCACTAAACGTTTTTTGTTCTTCCAGGTTTATTAAAATTTTCGATTAAATAAGGACGCGATTATGTACGTGCTCAGTAACATTGAGCGCGAATTAAAAGTGCGGCAAAGATCTTCTGCTATTCCTGCAATAGTCAAAATATCTGCAGCTTTGAAATTCCTGGCCCAAGGCGGCTACCAGCACCAAGTTCGATATGATTATCATGTTGGACTTACACAACAAAGTTGTTTTTCAACAAGTTGTTTTTCCGAGGTTTGCTTGGCGATTGAGAAAGTGCTATGTCCTAGACACATCGTGTTCGAAATGATTGAAATAATATTTTGAAATATTATTTAAATATTCATTAATATTATTTAAAATATTTATGGAATTTTCTTGGTATTTAATTCGATTCTCCACTTGTTTTTCCAGAAGATCGTCTCTTCCTATTCGATAAAGTCTTCTTGGAGTATTCCTTGGGGCAGATAAACTTGGTGGAACGCTTTCAGAAGATAATTCGATAGCCGGGCTGTTTGCCACAGTATTTGTACTCTCCCCACTTACAGTGCGAATTCGAGCAACTCCAAAACGTGCTGCTCCACTGATGCATTGGACAGTTTGGCTATGAGACATCAAATTAACCACCTCCTTCTCCATTACTGACAATGGACAATGTGTTGAGAGCCCACCACCAGTTTCTCTGATACTCATTTCATTTTTCCTCAATTTGGCATTAGGGTGGAACTTGAAATCTGCCCAAACCTAGTATTTCAAAATATTCTTTAAACTTAATGCACGGTTAACGTGATGTACGACTTACTTTTCTCCATCCATTCACATCGCGGGAAATAGTTACTGCTGCGTTTAATTCTACCGTGAGCCTGAACCACAATATTTGCAGCAGTTGTCTTGGCATTGGATGTTTTTAATGCTACCTTTGCCAAGACCGTGTGTTTCTTCACAAATTCTACAATTATTTTAAATTGCCTGTTCGTTGTTTGCAATTTTTTACATTTTGTTGTTCCCTTAAAATATCAAAATTAATGAAATCATATACAATAACAAATATCTTGCACTAAAACCTTACATTTTGATTTTTTCTTCACTTTTAACTTTCTGTGCGAACGCAAATATGTTGTCGAATGAAATTTGTACTCATCGAACCATTTTGATATTCGCATTCGCATTGCAAAGTGCCAAAAATGCGAAATTCGAACAGCGCAAAACATAAAATGCGAAAATCGAAATCTGGAGTGCCAAATGTTCGATTGCGAATCGTTTCAAATACGAATCGCATTACAGAGTAGGGCTCCAGTTTAATTTATTCGAAAAATAAAAAAACTAAAATTCGAATTTTAAATAGTGTTTTTTTTTGTTTTTTTTTTTATTGCCTGTACTGTTGTGAGCGGAAGCACGAGGATGAAAGATCTGGTCACGAGACAAATAAGAATTTTATGGGCAGAGTAAATATTGTCTCGGTGAATAATATTCAGACCGGTATGGATAAGTGATGGATGGTATGGCAAAATAAAAAAAAATATAAAAAATGAGTTGGAAGTGAATTGACCTTGCTCAATATTTGGAACTCATATAAATACGACACTGACATTTCTTGTGATTTCTTCGAATTGTATCATGAATTGTTAAAATTTAGTTTATTGCTTAATTTGACGTGGAGAATGTTTTCTAAGAAATGATGAAGTATTAATTTGGTGAGATAGCTAGATATGTGTATAAGAGAATAAAGATATAATCGAATTGAGCAAAACTATTTTGTGGGTGATACTGTAAAATTTTAGCTATTATTATTTATTTTCTTGTAAAAGCTGGTTTTGTTCAATGCTAGGAAATATCAACTTTCAATTCGATGGTAGTTATTTAAGAAAATGCTGGAACTGAATAAAAATAAAAGAAATAAGGAATTTTATTTTTCAACACACTTTTGAGCACCGATAACGTTTGGGGAAGATATTTAAGAAATACGTTTCTGTGCGGTCAAATGGAATCTTAAAGTAGAATAAGGTTCTGTTGGACAGCCCGATTTTCTAACAGAAAAAATAATCCAGTGATGAACTGACTTACAGCCTTTTAAAAGTTTAGAAAGAGAGCATTTGTCGAGGAACACTTTTCATGATTCAATCGAAGGAATTTGAGGTACATACTGTAATCACAATATGGAATACTGAACTTATATTAAAATAATGAGCGAGTGAACGCACAGATTCAATTGTATCGATTAAAAGTCTATAGTGATGACGCCAAATTTGGCAACAATATTCTAGAACACTACGGAGGAAGGAGAAAATCAAATGTAAAGAGGTGGAGAGGTTAAGAGGATCTACTAATAAAGGCGGAAAAAATGAGAGATCCTGGCAATGATGTGTAATATAAGCTGGTTGAATTTAAACTTAGAATCTTTGACTATCAGGAGCACAATATAATTATGAGGGCTAAATGCTCAGTTAAAATGGGCTGATTTGATGTAATACTAATGTTGACCTCGTTCGCATTTTCTCTGATCATGATTAGACGGTTCTGTATCACTGACGTTCTTACCTGATCAATGATAACCTCATTTGTGGATGATGAGAGCATACCAAATTCACTCTTCACCGGCAGTACCAATCCGGTGCGGTGTCCGTGAAAGTGGACATGCACTGAAATGAAAGTGGACATGCATGTCTTGAGCTTGTCTTCTAGGTATACCTAGAAAAATAAGGGCTGGTTACAAACACTTACGAGCATTGGCGTACTGAACACTCATTAAACCCATGAGCATTGACTGTACTTCCGGGACCTTAACAAATGTCAAAAATTTAAGTGTCAAATGCCAATCAAAGTGCTGGAAAACTACGTAAGGCACTTACCTTACAAAACTTGAGTGAAATAATTGGCTCTGCAATTGAGTCAGCACACAACGTAATTTAAAGAAAATTGTGTTTCGAAAAATCTACCGCCAAACGTAATTCACGAGGGTGGGTCATTAAGTTTGCGAAATGGAGGGTAAGAACTGCAAATAAATTTGCAATTTTTTTTTTCAATATATTTGCCTGTTACTCTAAAATAGCCCCTAAACGGTCAATATTATTGAGGCAATATATTGCACAATATTATTGCTGGGTGTCGCAGACGATCAATATGTTTGGGCAATATTTAGTTTTCGTTCGATTTTTCATACACAACTGAGCCAATATTGCGCAATACTGACCACAGACGATGCGATATATTCCATATTGCACAATAAAAATCAAAGTGTTTTTGATTCATTCAATATATTGCACAATCCTTTAATATGATCCATAGACGATCAACATTATTGTCCAATATTGAGCAATAATATTGACCGTCTAGGGGTCGCTTAAAACATTTTTCGGATCTTTCAATAAGCTTATTTATACCTTCCTAAAAAGTATTTACTCTTTGTCGGAAAAGAAAGCCGAATCTGCGCCTTTCACTTCTTCATCGTTTGAAAACTTCTTCTCACGAAGTTCCCTTTTCAATATTGAGAAAAGATAAGAATCGCTGGGAGAGAGGTCAGGGCTGTAGAGTGGGTGATCTAAAATATTGAAGCCAACTTATTGCAGGGCAGCCAACGCAAAATAACTGTTGTGGACAAGTGCGTTGTTGTGCGAAAGGAGGATTCTTTGGTTAATTTTCCTCTTCGTTATTCTTTGGTGGCTTCTTTGCATCGCTCTGGAGTTGAAGCGTAGTCCTCTCTAATTATGGAAAAGCCTTTGTTTTTAAAATCAATCGACAAGATCCCTTCTGAGTCCCAAAAATGGTCGCCATTACCTTTCCAGTAGATTGTGACACCTTGAACTTCTCGAGTAGTGTGTCTTTTACATGCCGCTGCATAGAGTCTTGTTTGGACGCAAGCTGATAACAGGAACTACTGATAATTTACAGAAGCAAATGAGCCAATAGTTGCTCAAAGCCCACACCATTTTGCTAACAATTGAGAAAGTGCTGTTTGGGTGAAGCATGCGATTTGAGTGGGTTGGCTTGTTGCATTTGCAACGCCACGTTGCATATTTCTGCTGTACGACAAACAACCGCTATAATGACGGTGTCGACCATCGGTCAGCGTCGAACTGGATGGAAATGTCATTGTAGCTCAGGAACCTTCACCGGTCGTCGACGAGGGTCGGTTTCTTATTGTTTGTAGCCTTATCAATGAAAATCATATTCAGATACTATTTACTCGTTCCAGAAGATGTATAGGCACGAAGATGCGTACGTACATAAATTGTTAATAGAACATAGATAAGTGCCTAAAAATTTTAACGGAAAATATTTTTTGCGAGTTGTTTAAATTTTTTATCCCTCTTAAAACTTATAAATATCGAATATCAACATATGTATACGCCTAGTCAGTGCTTTGGGCAAATTTGTTTCGGACAGGTCTAAAAATGACGCAAGTAACATAAACTAAACAAATTGAAACACTATGGATTTAGAAGATGTTGGATGATTCCAAATCATTACACCAGTGCAAATGTAGCAGAATCTGGACTACATTGTTGACAACTTTTTTTATGACTTTGGTGAGTGATAGAAAGGATGACAAACCTGTAGGTATCTTTCTTCTAAAGGGTGATTTCGCGCAAATATATTAGTTGGCCAATTGATCAGCTGAAGGTGCATTATTTAAAAGAATGACGAAGTGCCCGAATCCTCCACAATTATACTGTGCCCAAGTGCTACATTTACCGACCATCGTGTATCTTTAAAATCCATGAACGCATCATTTGGTTTTCACAATTCAGTGAGCACCCTGGCATTAATCATAACCTCTTGCCTTTTTTTCTTGAAATATTCGACGGAAAATTACTTGTTCATTCATGATAAGAGATTTGGGTTATTTGTGTAAAACATTCGTATATGCGGACATACTAGTGTTATCAGCATCAAGTCGAGCCTCCTTCAACCCATATAGTCAGTTCGTAGTCATATCATGAAATTTTCCATCCCATATAAGAGCTAGCCTACATTCATTCCATGTTAAAGTTCATTTGATTAACATTCAAAAGTCAACCCGCGAGTAAAAAATTATGAAGTGAAAAAAAAACATTCATCATATTCTCGTTATTCTTCCCTCCTCGTCGATTTGCATCCGGAATTCAATGGATTGTTCTCGGATTGTATATCTTTTTAGATTAGAAATAAATTGTTGTGGGACTAACTATCAATTGACCCCGAGTTGTAGAAGAAGCAATTGATCTTTGAATTGTGTTTAAATGGGAATTGAATTGATTGAAAGTGGATTGCGGATTATTGTGATGACAGGCTGTAAGTACTTGACCGGAAAATGAATATGTAATGAAGATAACACATTGAATACAAAGAGCAAATCGTTTGTGATGATGATTAATGTGTTTACGGGCATGATTGTTGATATAATTTATTTTGCGCGGAAATTGGAAAGAATGTCTTGAGTTTTGTGAAATGCGCATATTCTACTTGAGAGGTAGTTGTTCGATTTGTTTGTGAGAACATTGTATCCAAAGATATAGAGTTAATTTCCCTGTACACCAGATTGCATCCGATAATCTGCTTTAACAATGCATGTAAGGCCACCAACTCACCTTCAATTGGTACTGTTTAATGTTTGGCTGACTTTCAATATTTAAATTTGACATACACATGCCATACAAAATGATAAATATTTATTTTCCAAATGCAGATTCAAAAAATCCAATTATAACACTCGCCAATCATTCGTACCATCTTTAGTTTTTGCGTAATAATTTGAATGCAACGTGCACAAATTCCGAAAATTCCCGAAATGAATTCATTCATTATTGAGCTCTAACATTAAATGGAATGTGGCGCCCATTGTATGCTGTTACCAAACTTGATAGCTAATGTCTTGTATGCAAAAAATTCAGTGATGTAATATGTGGGCTAAGTGATGTCATAAAGTGAAAACCGAATAAATAAATTGCTTATTTATTGGCTTCTGCGTTACGTTTAGAACAAAAACAATTCATTAGATTTTCCAAGCAGTTGACGAGTTCTAGTTTATTTGCTTGATCTGTTATTGTTTATGCATGTTTGTCGCGCGTCTTGGAAATTATAAATGATGTATTCAAAAGTATGCCGAACTCAAGGCATATTAGTTGTCATATGTTACTAGAGTAGCAATAATTTTGCATAACGCGAGCGTGGGACTGAATTTTTAATTGATTGAGAGCATGTTTTGAAAATTTACTTTGAGTGGAATCTTTCGTAATTTATTCATTGTTATTTTTAATCAGAGCAAATAGATGCTGATAGTTGCTGTTATAATATTGTAGAACACACAAATTTATCGTAATTCACTATATCTTTTAAAAATCTCTTGAGTGATCATAGCATTCTAGATATCGTGAATTATTTCTAGCTTATGCATCAAACAGGCTACAAATTAAGGAACGTCATTCTAGTGGCTTGTTATCGAATTCTTTTCTGTTTGGGATCTGAGTTAGCATGGTATTTTAGGTTATTTTAGCATGGTCGAGCTCTGTATCTGTCCGAAATGAAATTTTTAAGCTACGCACTTCGCGTGTTGCAAGCAGATCAGTAAAAAGCCAGCAAAGTGCCAACTTCAGTGTGTATGTTGCGGTAGTACCAAGTGCCTCTGTTATGAGCAAGCTGCTACCATACGTACTTTTTCTATCACATTTCGATTTACAAATTTAAGTATGGTTGGCCATCGCACCACAGTAGGCCAGTGCAAATCTAGGAGCCGCCCTTAAGTTGCTTCTATAACTGTTTTACAGCTGTAAAGAGCACACAATTCCTTGCGAGCTCTTTCTGCAATATTTTACTTGCATATAAGCTTGCAGTTCAGGATGATTCAGTTTGTTTTTGAGGCTTATAGAAGATCCACTAAGCTTCGGGCGGTCGAAGCTTGGAAACCCTATATTTTCTTGTGAAGAGCAATAGTTCCGTATTATTAAAGTTATCACATACACCACACTCTTGGCATCATCGTAAGCTAACACATACGGAGGGATTTGATCTCTTCAATAGAGCCGAGATAGATTACACTGATATATCAATAGCGATGTCTTCCGCATACACCATTACTTTGCATCTAATTTGGTCAAGCTTCCTTAAAATCTCATTAACTGTTAAATTCCAAGGACAAAGAGATTAAAACCCGCGCGTAGGAGCGTCCATAATCAACATTCGCTTAATGGTTGAACTACCGAAAGATGGGTATACTACCCATACTACCCATACTCTTAAGTAGCTGATTTATAACCTCAACGAATTGCGATTTGACATTCAGGTTTCGGAGTGTATTCAAAGTTGCCTGAGTAAACACATTTTTGAACGGTCCTTGATATCCAGAAATGCAGTTGGCGTGTAAGCCTTACAATGCACTTCAGTCTTTGAAAGAATGAGTGATTAGTTGAGAGTTCAAAAATGGTTTTACATAGGAATGACTTCAGATGACTCCATGCTAATGATTAAAAAGAGGGGGAAAGGTGAAGCACCAGAGGGTGGATGAAAAATCAATTTTAAAAAAATTCAAGATAGTCAAAATTTAAAGACAAAATTAAAAAAATCAAGAAAATCTTCTTCAAGCATCTTAAAAATGTTGTGAAAGGCTTTGAAGGTTGCTATCGCATCAATTATTGGCGCCTGTAAAGGTTTTTAAACAGCGTTTGTCAAGTGTTAATGTCCATGGCGAACTTGAAGATACATGACTTTTTACTCTGGCATTCTTTGTTGATACATAATTTCTCTGTATTACTATGTTTTTCGCAGGTTTCTTAGAGGTGCTGTAAGTGTCATAGTGTCGATAGACTATATTATGAAAATTGAAAAAACAAAAGCAATAAAAGGTGAATTGGAAAGAAACAAAGTCTTCAGGCTCCTATAATCTGGTCTACATGAACTTTCTAGTGCAGTAACAAGCGCAGCTGATAAAAAGGCAGGACTCAAAAGAGAATATCCTAGTATAAGAAAATCATTGACGCAAGGTGACCAATGGGTGATTTTTTACTCATACAACAACAGTGATCAACCAACGCGAATTCTCAAATGACAACATTGTGATTGGATGTCAACATCCATTAAGATTCAACATCCATTATCTTTTTCAATAAAACAAAAACGATTAAAGATATGAACAAAGTTTTTATTGCAGGTTAAAATATAATTAATGCCATTGCTTATGAAACACAACATAATTCAAAGGACCACCCCAGAAGCGTTTGCAACTGTGGAACCGCTGAACCCGATTTTTCACGACTTTTCTGCACAGCGATTTCACGCTCGACATTCTATCTGAGCATCTCTAAAGTTTGCGGATGTTTGGCAAAGACCAATGACTTGACGTAGTAGCCCCAAAGAAAAAAATCTAGTGGGGTCAAGTCACACGAGCGAAGCGACCAGCTGACAGGACCATTTCTTGAAATGACTTGATTTTCTAATTTCGACTTAAATAAGTCGATTGTTTGGCCAGCTGTGTGACATGTGGCGCCGTCTTGTTGAAACTACATACTCACCAGTTTATTTTCTTCTAATTTACGTGAAAAATAACCGGTTATCATCGCACGGTAGCGGTCACCATTGACCACGACTGGGTTGCCAAGATCATTTTAAAGAAAAAGGAAGGACCAATGACACCACCAGCATGAAAACCGCACCAAAAATTCAATGAGTATGTAATGGCATTTCATGAATGGCTTGACCAAATTCGGTAATTTTGCTTATTGACGAATCCGTTAAGCCAAAAATGTGCTTCATCGCTCAGTATGATTTTGCGATAAAAATCGAACGCGAATTTTGATTTGCACTATCTCTAAACGTTGCTGAAGCGTATATATCCATGTTCAAAAATGGTAAACCTTCAATTGTTGAAACGTAAAAAAAACTTAATGAAAATGTCATTGCATGACAGGGAAATTTCAGCAAAAAATTGTTGCGACCTTAGTGGAAAACCCTATACAAAGTGACATTGAGAAGTAAATCCAAATACTTTTGGCTATTATAATACTTGCTATTTTGGCTCTATTACGATATTTCTTTGGATATATTTTTCTTTTTTTTTTGGTTTTATTATTCAATAAAAATAACTGTCAAACAATTCGGCAATTCTACTTTTCCCAAACATCGTTTAGTTGAGTATGCCTATAGCACAACGTAAGAAGTTGAATCCCATAAGAAATACATCGCAAAGTGGCATATTTGCGGTAGTGAAGTCGTTTATTTACTAGCAGATGTCGTCAATTTCTTGCATAAGACTTTGGTATAAATGCTGTTGATTAATTCCATTCTATATTTTGTTCTTTGTTCTTAAATTTCATTTTGTATTAATAACCTCTTTTCTCTCTTTCTAGGCTTTTTATCATGTCGTCAAGTACTGAATCTTATGGTTATAACGGGCTTTATGCTCAACTATGCTCTACGTGTCAATCTCACAATAGCCATTGTAGCGATGGTAAAGACAAATGCTTCAAGTTTAGGATTAACAAATGGGAACAGTACGATTCCGCCACCGAATACGTCAGATGAGGTTTCCGGGAGATTCGTTTGGGACGAGTATCAGCAGAATTTCATTTTGGGTAGCTTTTTCTGGGGCTACATCCTCACTGAGTTGCCAGGCGGTCGACTGGCAGAGCTGATCGGAGGACGAAGAGTTTTCGGACATTCCATGCTATGGGCTAGTGCTTTAACTCTACTGACACCTTTCGCTGCTATGCTAAACTATGTTACGTTGATTATTGTCCGGGTGCTTTTGGGATTTATGTTAGGTAAGTTAACAAATTTCATATTTTTTATTCATATGTGTCTTAATTTAGTATTAGAGTATTTTGAAAAACAAATTAATTTCCGAACGAATTGCGTTATTGAAAAATTATATCTACTTACCAGTTTTAATGCCAGAGCACTACGCTTCAATTGTTCAATTCCCTCTTCGAAACGACTATCTATGAACCAGTTGCTATAATCTTAACGCATTTCATTTTATTAACGTATCCAAATTATTGCTGCATCATTCCAAATAGCCCAGTATCTTTAATTGATTTGAGTCTTACTGCAGTGCTCATTGAGTTAATTGTTTGTAGCGAGAAGTTTCTGAATATATACGTTATTTTTGCATTCTCACACTAAAGCGTATTATTAGTGCAGAATTGTTGAAATAAACGCTAAGCGCTGGTCTGGTATCTAATTGTGGGGAAAAATACTGACCTACTGCAAAAATTTTTCATGAACTACATACATACATAGACACAAGCATCTCTTTATTCGATTTCAATCAAGAAAGTGCCCTAGATAATTTGCAATTCTAGTGATTGAGGCTATTAGAATCGTTCCGCAAGAGCGAGTATTCGATATTGATCGATAGGACGATTTCAATGAAATTATTTACTTAGAGTAGAATTAAGTGGATTCAGCAATCCCAAAATGTTTTAATGTAAAATAGAATTGAATTACATTTACCTACACGACTTTAAAATCGACTCTATTATTCGTGATTCAAATAAATATCTTCATGGTAACTTTTTGCTTCGTTATAAATTATCATCTCAAATCAATCAAAAACTTTCCGCAAAGATCTATCGCACACAGAATCTCTTCTTCAAGTCATTGTTATATCTTTGCTGTATTCCGATTAGTAGTGCGTGAGAGGTTGAGGTACAATTATAAGAAAGAATGGAATATGAAATAAAATGAGGAAAATCATTGATTTCTTGACCTTGGACTTATTAGCATGATGTTCAGGTACAAATTTGTGTGCAAAACAAAGTCAGTGTTAGTAATTTGAACAATGGAGTATTCATAATTGAATATTATGAGATTAAAAAAAGAAAAAACAGGCATCTTATTAATATCACAGAAAAAAACCTAAAACCTTTCTAATTTTCGAAAAAAATCATATTTATTTTCTTATACTTATGCTCATCAATACCTGAGAGTTAAATCAAGTTACTCTAAACTTAACAGATATATTTTATTCCTCTATTGATTCATTAAAATTATATTATTTTATAATGCATGCAGGTTGTCGTTACTAACAATTGTTAATTACATGATTTAAATTTAAACATTTTTTTTGTCTTCGATACCGGGCCTCAATTGATATTTTTGGACGAATTGGAAAAATTCATTCAAAGCGAAATGTTTTCAAATTCAAATGAGTTTTTTTCCGTATCCATAGTATCCATTCCACCATGTGGGCGGAAGATACTAGATTCGTGTCTGTGTTCTACAGCTACTTTCTTCCAAACTTATCTTAAAATATTTTATCAGCAACAGTTTTCCAACATTTGGAGGGAAGATTAAGATTTTTGAAATTTTTTCGAATTAGATTCAAATAAACAACCTAACATTTTTGTGTGTCCTGAAGAAATTAGAGGCATTTGATCAGTGACTTTTTGATTTATTGCCCGAAATTATATCTTTTAGGAGGGTTTGTTTTTACTACAGGAAACTTTGTTGACAACTTAATTTTGTTTTTTTTTTCCGGTGATTCAAAAGAAGAGCCGACTGCTGTTCGTTTAATTTTCACGGCTCTGCGAGGAGAGATATTTCCTCTACTTTGCTTCGAAAATTAGTTTTTTAGCAGTTTCATTGCGCTTGAGTTTTTTTTACATTTTCTGCAGTTTCTGTATCCTGTCGTTCGGTTATTCGAGCTTTATAGGCTCACAAATTCAAATTGAATTAATAAAAAATGATAGTTGTTAGTTAAACATTATTTTTCATATTTCCAGCTCCAAAATTAATTTTTAACTGAACATTCATTTTTCCAAATTTTTCAACTTTTAAGAAAACCACCTCGATTTAAAATTTATTTTTTTAAATTAAAAGTTGCTGTATTTTTAATCATTGGTTTTTTTAAAAATAAATTTCAGGTGCATCATGGCCTGCGATTCATCCAATGGCTGCTGCATGGATTCCTCCAATGGCCAGGTCGAAATTCATTGCCAACATGATGGGTAAGTTAGGCCATAGTATTTTATTGCTTTCGCGCCCAGTGTGGGCATACTGTCCGAAGTAGATTTATTTTTGAAATGATTTCTGCGTTACAAGAATATTATGCCGCTCTAAAGAGTTGCCATTTGCCGCAAAGAGTTGCCATATCGAAATAGTAACTGACAAATAAAAATTTTAATTTACGCTTTTTATATATTTTCGATCAATTGAAAACAGTCAATTTATTGTTAAATTCATTGTCAAATAGTCTCATTGTTGTATTTTCATTGTTTTGAATCTAAAGAAAAAATTATAAAAGTAACCATAAATGCATATGCACTAAAATGCATTACTTCGTACTTTCAGCTTCGTCACTTGGTGCTGCTATAACTATGCCAATTTGTGGTTTTCTAATCTCATCGTTGGGCTGGGCTAGTGTATTCTACGCAACAGGTAAGACATCCATTTGAAATTTATAAGCTTCCAATATATACTACATATGTGTTTTGTTCGTAGACATGGTCGTTAATTTACGGTTATTATGGTCATAAATTGTAATTTTCTAAACACTAGACAATAGTTTGTTATTGAACAGAACTATCACAAATAATGCAATGTAGTTTACAATTTTTATAAAATACGGTTTTTAAATTTTCGATAGTAGTTTTAAATGATAATTGAATGGCCTATTTACAAATACGTAGTGGGAAACATTTAGGTTTCCAATAGTTTAACTCTTCAGTTCCCAAGACACCGCTAAAAAAATCCTCCTGCACTTCATTTCACCGGTTATTTTACTAGCTGTTAGTAAGAAGCTTACCCATTCATTACAGACTTTAGTCCTTTTGAGAAGATTAAGCATGATTTACTGTACCATACATTATTGAATATTCAAAGCTAGTTTTTGTCCAAGCAGTAGACACTCTTATTTAAATTGTGATTGTGTTGTGGGTTTCAATCGATCAGTAGCCAGAGCATCTCAGACCATGCTAGAAAACAAATAGTAGCAAATAGTGTGTTCTACGGTTCGTAGTTACAGATAACCAAAATATGTAGTCGCCGATGAACCAATTTCGTGGCACCATCATCGCGTAGTTAGTGTCTCAAAATTTTTTAAGAGTTTTGGAGTAAGCCATCCTTCTTTCCACTGAAGACAGCCTCGCTCACCTTAAGCAGAAAAGTATTAATTGGCAGGAGAATTAAAAATGTGACAAGCGCAATAACTGTGGATTGGAAAACGTGGCTTTAGAAAACCGTGTTTTCTTCGTTAGTGTAATTCCAAGTGTGGGGGTAAATACAGAATCGGGGTGGATTGATGCAGCTAGGAAGTCTTACATCCAGGATTTCACAGCATATCAATATTTGTATTAATTTTGGGACCTATGGAAGAAACCCAGTCTTCAAAACTGTTGATTTATTGAATATGAATCATCGGATAAAGCAATATAGAAACTTTCCGGAATATGAGAAGCCACTTTGCGTTATGAAAGAGATCCATTTTGGTTTTATGGTATTTAAAGAGATCCATTTTGGTTTAAAGTTCAAAAATGAATCTGAATTTTCACTGTTTTTTGAAATTTTAATATTATTTCCTTTCAAGCTAAAATGCTTTCAACCACAGATTTCAAATGTTAACCAAAATTAGTTAAAAAAAAGCACAAACAAAAACAACTCGAAAATTCTACCCTTTAACAATACATCAAACTATGTCAACATTATTGTATCTTTTCCTGCTATCGGCTTAAGGTCATGTTGCCAACCTACAAACATAGATATTAAATATGCGTATGGAATCACATGTAAATCATATACAGGAAAACTGTAATTATGTTAATTATGAGGTCAATTGTATTACAGCAAAATATCCGTTACTAGTTTTTAATCATTTTCAAATCAAGTTCAGTTTCCCGCGCTTTTTCCATTCATCGTATACGTTCCTAGAATTCTTTCGGATTAGCATAGTGTCAATTTTTTTTTCTTAGTAATAAATCTTCCAGTAATCATTCAATTGAAAGTATGTTTTCTTAGTGCGCAAAAACACATTCGTCATTTAAATCACACGATCTAAGATACCTTCAAGATATTGCGAAAACCGGTTATTATTTACTATTTATTAAAGCTCTAAAGATTTGTAAACAATATGCTAGATGTATGCTGGATTGAAATGAAAAAACGTGTAGTATGTACCCGCCACCCATCTATTTATTTCAAGGTGTTTTTAGCATGTAAATTAAATCACATGCCAGTAGGCAGCATCATGATCACGCGACTTCAAAGTTATGAGAAAGGTAGATGTATCTTATTTTAGCATCAAGCTAAAATGAATCATGGATTGATTTCGAGGTACGATGTGGCTACAAAGAGGAGCTAGGTTTTCGAAACGATGTTCTTTTGCTTTTTTTTGAGCCGAAAATACACATTGAGTTATAGCTGTCTATTGTTGTATTCGAATTTTATCATCAAACAATTTTAATAGCACTTGAAAAATTCGAGTAAAATTGTATGCGCATTTTATCCGATGCTAGCTCACATTCGGAAAATTTAGCACTTTCGGCATAATAATTCGTGCTAAAATCAAAAATAAATTACTATGTGAAAAGGAGAACTACTGTTTCAAAAATAATAATAAATCTATAAAAATGAAATTTTTCTAATTAGGATTATTTCTAGAATTTTCTAGATTAGATAGATTATCAGTTAAAAAGAACATTTCCTTTAAAAACTTTTTTTATTTAGTGTTTAAATATGCTGGTGGTAGAAAAGAGGTGGTCGTATTCTACTTCTAATTTATTAAAAGCGAAAAAAAAAATTTTAAAAATTCAGCGAAAATCTTATATCTAATTCGACACGATGCACAAAGTAATTACTTTTTATTTACATTTTCAACTTTTCCCCTGTCATAATATATTTACATTTTTCCATCTTCTCTTATCGTATTCTTTCAGGTGCTGTTGGCATTCTTTGGTCGATAACATGGTTCACTGTCATTTACGAATCACCCGCAACGCATCCAAGAATTTCGCCAGAAGAACGACGCGAAATCGAAGAAGCTATCGGTACGTCGACATCAAAGAAACGACCAAGCTATGTACCGTGGCGACAACTACTCACCGCTGGACCAGTTTGGGCCATAGTTATTACCCATGGTTGTTCGGTGTTTTGTTACTTCACCGTTGTTAATCAATTGCCAACATATATGAAATATATTTTGCACTTTAATATTAAGGAGGTAAGTTGACTTTTTGGCAATCTATTTATCAATGTATATAAACATACATAAATATTTGTTTAAATTTTGATTAATTGATATTTTTCGCAAAGATTTTTATTGAAGTTTGAATATTGCCGAATATTTTTGGATACTGTTTTGAATGATATTTGTTTGTTCACTGAAAGACTCGATTTTTCTTGCAAGAAGTAACGTGTGGCCAGTTGTTTTTTTGAACGCGATATTCATACTTAAAGTGGTTTTAACTTACATCATAATGGTTTCCAGAAAAATTTGCACGTTAACTGAGGAATAGGATTATTATTTCAAGACTTTTTTAGCGCCTTCATTTACGAAAAAGTTTAAATATTTATCAATTTGTACGTACAAATTGCTATGAATCGAACAGTTAGAAAAAAATACACTATCGGGGCGAATGGGTTTCGGTGACATCACAGTCGACAAATAAAGCTAATTATTTAAAAGCAAGCATGCATAAGATATTTAAACTGAAGAAAAATTAAATTAACAGAAGAAACAACTTAATATACTGAAATCATATTAAGTATTTGTGTGGCTATCGCCGGTGAGGTAAGGGCAATTTACTCAGTTATATTCAGTCGGTATCTTGAGTCGCCGAGAATACGGTGCATCAAGATACCAAGTATCATTTTCATTAATTCTGTGACCAAATATCTCCGATTACTTTTTTCCTGATTTTTTAGTGAGCTCTCCAATGAACTACCCCTCAAAATTGACGATCATCGACTAATTTGCGCTATAGCAAAAATACATGCATGAAATTTTTTGAGTCGAGAAAATAGTGCAGACTATACGTACTGAATTTCGAAGAAAATTAGTATCAAAATCACTTTATATCGAAAAATTAAATTAATTGATTCATTTCAAAAATTTAATTTTCATTTATCCTTATACATCTCTGGAAAGGAGAATTTTGGAGAAAGATTTGCGAATTGAAAACTGATGTTTTATGCTGGGTTATGTTAGCACTTGGACGTTTTCCATAGTTTTCCAAGCTTCCTATCCCCCAAGCACCCTATCAGTTTGAAATTTCTAAAACTCTGCGGTCCATAAGAACGATAGCGCTCCATCGAATTATCTACTTTTCAGCACTCGAAATTTATGTTTGCGAAAACTCACGAACGAACCATTAGATCACACTAAAATTTACAAGATGTTTTGGGTTTAAGTAACACCAGTTCTGATACAAAGTATTTAAAAATGTATATTTATAACTGCAGTGCGGTGCCACTTTGAAATATCCTCAATCAAAAAACAATTTCTTTGCCTATTACTTACGATGCAGACATCAGATTAAAACGAATTTTCATACAGCAGATGGTTGGAAAATTAAAATAGGGCTGCCAGCTACGATGATTTTGGTTATTTTTCAAATTTTCATGATTTTCATTTAAATTTTTCGTGGGCGGTAGCTCTCAAAGTCTTTCTGCTTCTTAAACTTTCAAAAAATTAACCCCTTGTTCACTGAGAAATTTAAATTTTTAGATGCTCTGTATGTGCTCTGTATGATCCGGTCGTGAGACAAGAAACTGATTTAGTAAACATTTCAATTATATTCAATATGAAACAAAATCTGCGCATTCCTTCTGCTTTACTTCAAAAATCAGACTTTCTAGTGACTTCCATGCTCTAGACCTTTTTTTATAAAGTAGCATTGGTCTATTTCTACTCCCGACAATATCTTTTTTTAACTCTTCGCCTTCGCGAATGCAGATCTGAAGATAAAGGGGAATCAATTTTTTAAAATTCTTTGCTAGCTGAGTGATTTTTTTTAGCGTCGATCCTAAAGATATCTTTCATATGTTATTCCAAATCTATTAATACTAAATTAATATTGCATTATATTTACAAGTCAGCTGAGATTAATAGCTTATATTGTGTCTTCCTTAAATCTAATGCTGATAGTCTGACGCTCTTTTCATAATCTTTAATAAATCGTTACCAAACGGGATTATACCGGCCAACACACATTTTAAATGCTTCCTATACTAAATTTTGGGGATAATCGTGAAAATTGAAATTCAAACCGATCTGCATTTTGAAAAAGTGTTATAAATATGTGGTTAACTCTTTTAAATCACCTGTTGTCATCTTTCTAAACCTTTCGATAAAGTATTTCGATAGCTATCTAATCGATAACTATCTAATATAACCCTTGTAATAAATTTTAAGGACAATGTTTCACAAATCTGCTTTATCGACTCAATCGCGCGTTAGGTTTCGCATTTAGGTCCACTCTTTTATGTGCCTTTTTGCTTCCAAAAATTAATATTTACGGTCCGTTTGCATCTTATTATATCAAATTATTTCGATACACGATTTGTATTTGGATCTGAAAAGCTAAGAAAAATCAAATTGTTTAAATTCAATAAATTTAAATTCATGAGTCCGATTCTATTTAAGATTCTCAATATTATTGTAAGCGCAGTTTTATCTGTTAATTTTTTACAACCAGTATTTCGATTTGTTCATTATTCTCAGATCTATCTCCTTTGCAATATACTTGTCGCAATAAATTACTAAATCACGATTTCAAACAAAAACTTATCCGACACATATCAGGAAAACGAACTTCCGACTAGAAAATTGTGACCAGAACGTGTTTGAGCTGACTCAATCCAGCTAAACGTGTCATAATCAATTTACTTGCAAATTTAGCAGCAACAATAATCAATTTACATTGTTGTACAAACCGTAAAGCATGCCTGAGATACCCTTAACCTTTCTATAGATGCGATTTCAATCGCTTATTACGTTTCGTTAGTTTGTTTACCATTAGAAAATTAGCTATTCTCGATCATGCAAAAACGAAAAATTATCTCATCTCACCTGATATGTTAATTGTTTAGATATTTTACATTCGTACAATGTGTTTGCAGACGTTTGCCTCTGTCGAGACGGTAGACAAATGCGAATGCAATCAATAATAGTTTACTGAAACCAAGCTACGTAAAACATAGACAGGGTTGCATAATCCGTAACGGAATATGTAAATTTTAAACTAGGCAGCGATCTATCTAGATTGACATCTAATCGACATCTACTGCGCATACTCGATCTCCAGTACTCGATAATTGCGAATTCGGGACTATTCCTACTGAACGTGGGGAGCTATTTTTGAAGCTTTTTTTTGAAATTAGGTCAAGGAAGTCAATAGACTGGTTACTTAACTGAGTTGACCTTCTTATTCGCGTATATTTCTGATGTAATCAATCTTATAGCTTTACTGCCATAGAGCTGTAAAATTGATAGTTTGCTGTAAACACAGGTTACATTCTTCACCGGTAAAGCCCCAATTCATAGGAAATGTTAAAACGGCAAACAATGATGAATGGTTACCCGAGACAAACATTTACTGATGTATTTGAGATTATCGAGATATGATAAGAGAGTGGAATGAATCTTGCCAATCGAAAACAAACTTTCACGTGGATTCTACTTATTGCAACAAATTACGTAAATAGTTTGATATATCGAAAAACAGTCCAAACATCAAAATTAATTGAAATCCATTTGGGATTTTGCAGTTTTAAAGGTTTGAAACGGACTTTTAAATAAAAGTAGGACAGCATCTTTTAGACATGCATAGTGCAGACTATTTTTAATCAATCTCAAATTCAAAACCCGTCAATTAGAATAAGAATTTGATTTAAATATCATCGCTTAATGTATTTTTTATCTGCCTAACCTTTAAAAGAAATATGCTAGACAGATAAACATCTGCCCTAGTTATGCGAAATAATTAAAATCGTATTAATTAACGTCAAATACTATAAGTGATTGATGTGTAACGAAAACAAACAAATTGGCATGTAAGCATAAATATTGGCAAAGTAGATAAGATAATTTGTGAGCACGAGTAGCTTTTGCTTGTACGATTGCTTCCTGGATGCTTCCTCAATTGTAGTTCAAGTGCATTTACGTCTGATAAATTACTAATGAACCATGTTGACATTTAAGAAGGAAACCTTTGTTTGGAAGTGAAAATATTGTAGCGCATTGATTGAAGCCATTGAGATTATAGAATATTATGCAAAGTTGGCTACTGAGAGGTAGTTCCGTTTGAAATTGTTCTGTACTCTTTTCAACCTTGATTCTAAGAATTTCTCTCGATTTATATAAACACATTTCTGAATAAAATAGGCATTTTATATCGTTTCATATTTTTCCACGTTAGTAAAGGTGCGAAATTGCATGATGGACATACCGTACATGAAAAAGTGATTTCGGTGTTGCTTTAAATGAACTACTTTTTTAGGGACTAAACAGCCGCTTCAGTTTTGATTCCGGGACTATTTTCATTTTTAATTGTTCATAAGGGTGTGCCTCTCTTTAGTCGGCTAGCTTACACAAATCTGTTTCGAGGTGTTCTTTAATTTGTGACACGTGGGTTTTTCTTCACTGATGGCATTTATCATTGTCGAAAAATCATAGCTCGTAAAATTATCCGTATACTTGCATTTAAGATTATTTTTTTAGTTTCCATCATAGTCAATATCTCTTCGTACATCGGAACAAAGTTTCACTAGTGAGCAGGGTGCATTCGTTGTGTTTTAGGCAGTCATCCTTAAATACCTAGTTTTTAGTGCCTTACATGTTCCCAGCATGACACGTTTTACAACTTCTGATATTTTTTTTGTTTTTAAAAACTATTTTCTGCAGTTCGTGGTTTTCTAACAATAACGAATGTATCCTCATCTTTGAAAACCCAGATTTAATTTCGTATTTTCGGCAGATTGTAGTAATATATACTGGCAGCAAATTTCGCGTTAAAATCAGGCGCGACGTGGCGCCTGATTCTACATTATGCAAAACTACGGGATTTTTAAATCGGGTTTATGTATTACAGGATTTTGTAATACGGGATTTTGTAATGCAGGATTTTGTATTACAGTGTTTTGTAAAACGGGATTTTGTCTTACGGGATTTTATGTTACAGGATTTTGTAATACGGTATTTTGAAATCGGGATTTTTTAAACGGGATATTGTAATAGGAAATTTTATACCCAACCCATTGTTAAGCTCCGAGGGTCTTGGTTGACGCCATCCCTCCAGCGCAAACAAGATCTCCATCGCTGTCGATTGACCTAATAGCTGCAGTAAAGGATTTTCCGAGCAGGCTTCTCTTCGCTCATTCGACCTAAGTAGGTGCCCAGCCCAACAAAGTCTATCGTGCTTCATTTTTGTAATTATATCTGCTTCTAGGTAGACAACTCATGATTGTAGCGTCTCCGGAAACGCTTTTCATGTGGGGCCAACGATTCTCCGCAAGCATTTTTTTCTCGAACCATGGCTAAGAGGTTAGAGTGCCTTATGCTGAGGGCTAAGAACCGGGTACATAGACCTAGCAAGTCTTGTAAAACAGGAGCTTTGAAGTTCGGGTGCGATTTCAGGATTTGAAAAGCCTTAACAGACTTTAAGAATTTGAGCAGTCCTCCGTGAATTTCTTCCCCTTGCTACTATTGACACAAGGTAGTTGAAAAATTGGACTACTTCAAATTCATGCTCCACTACCCTTATGGTTTGGCCAACTCTAGCTGTCACCATGTACTTAATCTTTGCTTCATTTATGTGCAGTCGCAGCTTTTGTGCCGCCAACTCGATCTGGATGAAGGATTCTTGAACATCTAGTTCGCATTTGCCAATGATGTATCTAAATAAGCCAGTGTCTGGCTGGACTTGGTAACGATAGCCTCCTCAGGGGCCCTCAGAGTCTCAGATTGCCTTTTGCAACGACAAGTTGAAGAGGTGGTAGGCCAGCCCATCCCATTGTTGGAGCCCATTGTAGCTATTGAATGGTCTGGATAGCAATCCGGTTATTTTCACTTGGCTTCAACCTACACAATCATATCAATTTATTTGGGGTGCCAAATACTCTCATAGTTTCTATCAACACGTAGTCTGTCTGGTTACGAGTGACTCTATCAGGTGATACCTTTACGCGGGAACCTGGTACTCGCAAAGACCAAGTTCTTCGATGCTGCTAGATCTATCGTCATCCATGTTCTCAAGAAAACTTTGGGTGCCTCCGCATTGCCTGAACATCGGTTATCTCAACGTTAAGATCTCCAAGGATAATTTTGACCTCATACCTTGGGTAGGCATTGCCTTCAATAATTGGAATTACATTAAATTCGTTCGAGTCTATGCTGCGCTCAATGTTAAAATTTTTGCTTGCCCGTTGTTGGAATTTGAAACTTCTTTAGAATTACGAGATATGAAAAGCACTCTCTTTGTCGCAAAAAGGCTCTTATGCATACGAAGATCATAAACTAAATATAACAAGTTTTCTATCAATTGCCTGAACTATTAGTAATATTATGTATTAAATACTTATCCAAAAAATACCAACTATGTTTTCATCAGTAAAGAATATTCTAGTATTATAAAAGGTATCTAGCAATTTTACCTTATTTATGGCATATGTCTTATTTTCTCCCGAGATAATTTTTCGACATCCTGCCAAATTTTTAATGATCCTTATAATTTTTTCATTTCAGAATGGACTGTTATCGTCATTACCTTACCTAGGAAAATACATTATGGCTGTGGCTGCATCATATTTAGTTGATTATCTAAGAGCAACAGGAAAACTGACAACAACAGCTGCGAGGAAAATCTTCACTGGTTTCGGTAAGTTCGTTTAGTATAAACATTAAACTAACTATATAATTACGGTCTCAAATTAAAATGTTGTAGCCAAAAATAACTAATGTGAGCTTCATATAAAGGAAGTCTCCAATTTGAAATGTTCCACCATTTTATTCGCTTCAATTAAAATATTCCATTATCAGTTTTTTTGTTGTTGCTATTTTCATTTTTTTCTGAACTAAAATTATCATTTTAAAATACAGGATTATATTGAAACTCTCGTATTATCATCCCTACTGATTTACTTTTTCCTCTTCAATTTTAGCTGTCAGCATGCCTGGCTTCCTAATGATAGCTCAAGTATACTTTGGTCATCAAGCGGCTTGGTCCGTGGCCATATTCACAATAGCTTTAACCCTAAACGGTGCTGTGACTGCGGGATATCTTAGTAACGGTCTAGATATAGCTCCAAACTTCAGCGGAACTATTTTCGGTCTTGCCAACACTCTATCTTCATTCGGCGGGTTCCTATCGGCTTACATGGTTGGTGCTTTGACATACCAAAATGTAAGTATACAAATACTTTTAAAATAGTTGTAAACTATATTTAAAATAATTATAATCGTCTTATTTCAGCAAACATACCATCAATGGCAGATCGTCTTTTGGATCTTGGCAGCTACTTATATTTTTGGATCTATGGTCTATGTTAGTTTGGGATCTGGCGAGTTGCAGCCGTGGAATAACCCACCGGAAAAGACTTTACGCAATGGTGATATGCTTCTAGATACGGAAGAGGGTACTCCATTGAAAAACAAATCAATCATATCTTGAGCGCTGTTATCGAAGATTATTCCAGCGTCGAAATCGAAGGAGTCTTGCTTCGATTTCTTCATTCGAATCTAAAATCACAACTTCCTTTGCCATAATCGAATCTAATTTCATTAATGAAATGATCTAAAAAAGTATTTTCTCTGTAAATAGTTAGATAATTTCAGATTGAAACGTTGAACTAGTTTTGAGATATTCTTTTGAAAATCTTGAGATTGAATTACTTGGATAAACCAAAAAGGCGATATGTATGAATGGGTGACTTACACATTTGCGATAATAGCACACAATTGCATTTTTAGTCAGATTATTCTTAATTTATACTTAATACTGCTTTATATTATCTGAGGTCACTGTAAATTTGGAAGCCATCAATTGTGATTTGCATCATATCCCATTTATTAGATAGTTAATGTCTAATTAGCTACAAATGGCTAAATAAATCTTACATTATTCAGTTAGCATAAATATTTCATTCCGTTTAAGAACTATATATTTGAAATCGCAAATTATGTATCGTCCCAACTAAAACTGTCCATTAAAACTTTCAATAAGCTTTCAGCTTCAATGAGTATTTCCTTTCACTTTACAATCTCGCCTAGTTTTTCAACAATACAAATAATTAATAGAATATCAATGCATACGTCACGCTGCTCACATATTTAGTGTAATATGTAATGCACAAGTATTTTAAGTATTTAAGATGAAAATTATAATTATGTAATTTATGAGACTATCGAATATGATATTTTTGATAAGAAGAAAAGTATTTTTGTAATGGCTAGTATGACATTGTATACTATACATTAGATAAGAATTCAAATTGAAAGCAAAACATTGACAATTTTAGATTGCATATTGTGAAGTGTGTAGCTAAGAAGAGAGATAAATAAAAATTCTTTTGTAAAATATGTTTTTATATTTTGTGATTGGGTTTCATTAATTGTGTATTACTACGTGTTTCCTACAGCCGTTAGATGATTTTACTGATAGATATTGGCTGGTATGTTTGTTTTTGGGGGTGTGTGTTTCTTGTTTGTTGTTTTTTTTTTTAGTGTTGTGTCTTCTCTTGTGATTTTTGTACGTTTTTGTGAGTTATGGGGACCATCAAGTCGAATTTTACTCAAAAACCGTTGTCATAACAATTGGCAATCCAATAAATTGTAGTTTAAATATATAACGCAAATAATGTAGTAGAGTTGTATTCAAAATGAATGTAAAATGTATTTAATAAGTCCCTGTGGGGACCACAAAGCTGGTTGTCATGTAATGATAATGCCAACCGTTCTCGCATGCACCACCGCCATCCCAACAATGCTCACTTCGTTGCTAGCAGTCCACAGCGAAGTCAATTCAGTTTAGCCTAACCAAGAACATTTTGGCAGTGTTTTGAATATAATTTACTGTGAATTATTGAGTTGTATCTTTCATCGTTAGTATTTCATATACTACATTGGTGACCCCGACGTGATTCGAACACGCAACATTCTGATTGGACTCCGCAACTGCGTCAAAGAGGATCTAGGCACATCCCCCGCGGCAATGGTTTTCGGAACGACACTCAGATTACCAGATGAGTGGTTCATAGATAAAGATAACGATTGCGACCCACATGTGTTTCTAAATAAATTTCGTCAATACATGAGAGACATTCGTCCGAAGGCGATTGTGCATCGCACCAACAAAAACTTCTTCGTGCACAAGGACCTCATGTTCACATGGATTTGTGAGAGTAGACGCTGTTAAAAAGTCCTTAAGTCACGGGATTTTTACGGGACCTCACAGAGTCGTGAAGAGATTATCAGCCATCGTATTTACTGTTGACATAAACGGCAAGCTGTCGAACATATCAACAGAGCGACTCAAGCCAGCATATTTGGTGGCCGACATGAACGAATTTTCACCGACATATAGTTTAGTCACATCGCATTCATCGTTAGGAGCTAAAATACAAATATTATCATCGGAAACAAATAATTCGTCTTAAAACTTCGTGCATCCTGTTCTCAATCGCGTAAATCCAGCAACAGCCAGTCAACATGTACCCAAAATAGTTAGATGGACGCCGCATACCACCAAACTTACCGCAACTTTAACTGCAAGTCCAGTCGCCGTTGCAGCTCAGCCATCAATTGTTCAAGGAAATACTTTCATAGTCAACTTCCACAAGAGTACTCTCCAATAATTCCGCGTCCGGCTAATGCACAAAGGACATACCCGCCAAAACGTCAGAAGTATTTTTTTTTAAATTATGTGGTTCACACTTCTATGAACCAAGGGTTGGCCTTGACCTATCGGTATTCTTTTTTTTTTTTGTATACTGAATAATGTTTGACGAGAATTAGGTTGGCTTATCACGATTCGTATCAGCCATCGATTTCCGATACCACCAATGTGTAGGTTTGACCTTTACATTCTAAAAGATTTGTTAGTTAGAAGCTTGGTGTCTTCGTTGGGTGTACTGAGCTCTTAACAAAACTACTCTTATATCTAAATTTTAACTAGTGAATTCATGCCAACTTATTGCATTCACTATTCTAGAGGATAAACTTTGTAAACAATAACAAAAAGAAATAGCCTCTTCGGCTCAGGAAAACTATAAAATAATCTTACTTTTAATAGATTGTGCTGTGGGAGATGATTATAACTCTAAAAGAAAGGTACATGAGTCTATCTTACATAGTGTATGGGGATTATATTAAAATTCCTTAGTGCTAATTGAAATCATGAAAAACTAGATCTTAATACTGAATGAGAGACCAGAGGCTTCCTAATTTTTTGGTCTGGGGTTTTATATTAACCTTACTATTTAGGAGAAATTAGGATTACATCACAAGAACTTGATGACTGAAAAACTAAATCGAGTTGAAATTAGATTACTTATATTGTAAGAAAAACATAACAATTAGCGACATAGTTCAATTGTTCATTTTCGTATCTTTTACGATTTTTGAAGTATCTTTTACGATTTTCGAAGCATCTATTCAATGTTTTTTGCTGGCGCTTGTTTTCGGGGGTGTCTTTTTTTAAATTTAATAATTTAGAATTAAAAAAACAATGTTCCTCGATTCCTCCATTCTCGCCATTTTCGGACATTATTTAGCTAAGTTAGATATCTAATACAAATCTTCATGTGATCGTATGAACTATGTCGCTAATTTGAATTATTATTGGCCAATCGGTCCCTCCGTTTTCTCATTACGCAACGCACGTTTTTTTTTTGTTAAACATTACTATAGAAGTAACATATCATTCATTCCAGGTATTTTTTTAAAGTTTAATGTGAGTTTATTGTCGGTGAAATTTAAGTTGCCGTTGTTTGATTTTCGTATCTTTTACGATTTTCGAAGCATCTATTCAATGTTTTTTGCTGGCGCTTGTTTTCGGGGGTCTTTTTTTAAATTTAATAATTTAGATGTAAAAAAAAATTTTTCCTCGATTCCTCCATTCTCGCCATTTTCGGATTATCCCGGATTTACACGTCGTTAGCTCAGCCATTTTTGTACAAAAACGACACCTTTTTAGACGCTTCAGAAGTGAATCGGAGATTAGAACATTTTAGCACTAATAAACACTGCGTTTTCTTCGGACTTTTCCTAGGAAAAAAACCAGGGAAATTTTTGGCCCGATTCGTCATTTTCTCTTCCTCCTTTGCCGTGCCATTTTCGTACAAAAACGACACTCGGTTCTTGTATTTAGTTAATCGGTTTGGTTGAAGGCTGAGAAAACACATCCGTTTACCTCCGTTTACGATTCCCGCCACTCGGACATTATTGGCCAATCGTCCCTCCATTTTAGACATATTTTAGTTTTCGTAGTTTTGCGTCGTTTACTCAACCATTTTTAGACACATTTTGAGAAGCTGTAGTTAATCGGAGACTATAATCTTTAGAACTAAAAAACATGTAGTTTTTTCGTACTTTTCCTAGTCAAGAAGCCGGGGGGAAATTGGCGCAAAAATTTGCACAGTGCAGTTTGAGACCCACTGTACAGAGATGGGCAGTGAGATGAGCTGTCGGTAAGGCAGTGCTAGCCGAGATACATCAGCATCAGGAGTCTCCAGATTTTGCGAAAATGTCGAAAATCGAGAATAGTTGTCGAAAATGACGAGAATGGGAGTTTTTAAAATAGTTTTTTTCTTACAGGATTTACTTTATAGCATAATATATATTTTGCGAAAGCAACATGTGTCCGAAACAGCAAGTTTTTAATGTTCATTGTAGGCAGCTTTTTGCCCATTGTAGGATCTGTTTCATGCATTTGCCAAACCATCCACCCAGGTCCATTGTCCAGTGTGGTGGAAATTTTCGCCTTTTACCCTGGCCGTCATATAGAAGGCCGATCGCAAAGCCAATTAACGTGCAAGATTTCGAAATACTGGTAATACGAAGTACCAGTATTCCCAATAGTACCTTAATACCTGTCAGATTGCAAGTTGCGATGGGTCTTCTGTATGACGTCCAAGATTGATCGCATAATTCCTACCATTTTTTAATCAACCCCACGTTCAGCGCCAATTTTTTCTTCAATTTAAGCATTTCTGAGCTATTAGGTCTGTTCCCGTACTACAATTAATTGCGATTAATTGCAATGAAGCCGTTTTTTGTACTCCGTTTTAGTACGCTTCATTGCAATTAATTGCAATTAATCGTAGTACGGGAACAGACCTATTGTTTAACCAGCCCCACACTGGACGCATCATTCCCAACCCCTTGGCTTGTTAAATTTCTCACACCCATTAAAGAGTAGCTGTATGGAATAGCAGCACTGTGATTAAACGCCAACGGGCCATGCAGCAAAACTCCCAAATAATATTGGCCCATTTTTCCATACAGCGCTTGCTCCCTCCCATCGCACTGGCCAACGTGCATGGACAAAGAAGGAAAGTATTAACTCTATACTGTGGAAATACTAGAGTGATGGATTCAAAACTTTGCTTAAAACCTGAGCAAAGAGCTAGGCTATCAATCCAAGGTCCAGTTAACTGATGTCGAATGGGAGCTGCTGCCACTATTGGGTCAAGAGGCCGTCCGTGCCATCGAATGACTTGGTAGCCACAAGTGGAGAAGAAGAGATGTAATAACTGCTGATTAAATTAAATATGGAGGCAGCATACTTCTTTATATCCGCTAGTTTTGAAAGTATCCGACATTAAAACTATACCGAACGTTTTTCATTTTGGGCTCACCTGCCCCATATATAAAAAAAAAACGCCCGAAGGTCCAGCAAGCATAGGGATATCACGTTGCCAAGTACGACCTATGAGGTGATCTTCTCTGTCTTGCTAGGCATCATAAGTCTGTTTGCGCAGTAAGTAATCGGCCAATGTCCGGCCAAATCAACACAGCAACGGATCAGATGCTGTCGGTAGCAGTCAATAGAAAAGCTGCTAGAACGCAACCTGAAGTTGTTCTAAATATTCATCAACGTCAAAGCCTGCCTATGATAGCGTGACGAGTGTACAACTTTCCACAACCATGTCATCCAATCCATGTTAACCAATCGTTATCTCAAGCAAAGAGATAATTCGACGATTTTTGCGTATTTTTTTCATGTCCACTAGCAAGATGGAATTAAATAACCAAAATAATTTGGTTTATAATAAAGTTCATTTTCTTCATGAATTTCGTTTTGATTTCTTTACTGAGTCAGAAATTATAGGGGAAAAAGCTTTGTTTTGCTGAGCAAATTTACAAGATTTAGGTGACAAAAATTACCTTAGCTGACAGCTCTATTCCAATTTTTCAAAAAAAATTCTCTCTATCAAATATGGCTTATGAATTTTTTGTCAAAAAACAAAAATGTTTCAGGAGGTTTGATGATTTGAAGGTTATTTTATATATATATATATATATATATATATATATATATATATATATATATATATATATATATATATATATATATATATATATGTAAATATGTATATATATTCTAAATCGCAAGAAGATTACGAAAACTTCAATCAAAATCTAGAATATTTTCGAATTGGTCGCCAAACATTACCAAATCTACTACGTCAATATCTACTCAAAACATTCAACTTTCACTTCACTTGTACTAAATCAACCTTGTGCACCCCAAAATCAGCAAAAAAAAAAACATTATCAAAAATTGCTTGTCAAACGGTTTATTACACAACAATGGAACATCAAATTTACGAAACCATCGAAGGGACCCATCCAATTTACCTCATTCAAAACTTTCCGAAAAGACACAAATTTTTAAGAAAAACACCCCAAAACGGCTGCCCTTCATAAATGTTATCACCCTTGTTCGAAATGTCCGTTTCGAAATTCGCAAATCCTGTCTTTTATCACGAACCGCACTAAGCCACCATCACCACTACAGCAACAACAACAACGCCGTTGGCAGCAATGCATTAGAAACACCCTCAAAAAATAAAAAAACTCGGTTCAAATGTTGCGTTATATTCGTCATTATTTACGCAATTTTTTCTCTTCTTACTTCTGCTTGACTGTCACAGAATTTTACACTGTGTCGTTTTCGACAGATGAGGGAAACTCGGCGAAAATCGCGATCAGATGAATAAAAAACAAGACATTTCTGAAAATTTTTATGAATTTCATACGAATTGCGATGAGGGTTGAAAATTTTCTTTGCACACGGTAATATGTATTTCTTTCGGTCGACCGATTTAGAATTCACGAATTTACCGGAATAAAAAAAACATACCGGGTAATGTCGAAAAATGGAAAATTCATAGGATTTGCACGGCTTTTCGATTTATGATTTGGATGAAAGGGAGGAATTTTTGAATTTAATGAAGTGGCAAGACTCAATCGGTGATTTGCTTGGTATGCGTTGTTGGATGAGGGTGTGGCGAAGATTTATGATGGATTTTAAATGAATGGAATAAAATATTTTTTAGGTGTTCTGTAGATACGAGAATTAAAGTTTGTAAGTTGGTCACATTACTTTGACTTAGTTTAAAATTCAGATTGTCTTTCCAGTTGAATTTAGATGTGAGTTTATGATACGAAAGTGTTTATTCATTGAATGTATACACTGTTAATACTGCTTTTAAAAATCTCACAGAAGCAATTACCATATCCCTGTACTCTAAATACAAATAACCATGACAATTCAGGAAGTAATGAGTCGAATTAGTCACTCCAAGACACATCTGACAATAGAGAATGATAATTTCGCAATCAGACGACTTGTTGCCAAGGCCACGCAGCTATTACGTCACAGTCTGGTAGAAATAACTCTTAATCTCAAAGTGGAGCGGAAGCAATCGGATCAAAGGTGAAACATGGTATCGAAATAAACTTACTACACTTCAGACACCTTTTCTTAGATTTTCTTTCTGGGAAGTCATCGGGATCTTTCTGCTCACCTCATTCCACCAACAACATACCATAACAAAACTCTCCCTCGGGCAAGGTGAATAGCATCTTCGATTATTCCAATTTAAATACTAAATCATTCGGCCAGACATCGTTAATTATAATCCGGAACACGTTACCATGACCAGACTGTCCCGATACCGTCCAAAGCTATGGTTGTCCACCCGAAAATAGTAGCAACAAACTTTGTTCTTTCATTATTATCTCAACGACCTAAATACATCCCACTCTTCCCAGACGCGGAAAACACGTTACCGGCTAGTGTAGTGTAGCATAGTTACGGACCGAATGTGAGTTGTGGGTGGTCAGCTTGGTTTCATCGCCCGTTATGCATGTAGTCCTCCGTGCTGACCATCAACCCTATTCATATCCTTCGTCTTCCGTAGCATCGCCATTGACCCTCCATTACCCTGTGGGCTTCTCGTTCCTTGGTCGGATTTATTCCCACTTCACTTTTTGAACTCATTATTTTTCTGCATGTGTTCTTTTCTACATATAAATTGGTTTCCGTCCTCCTGTTCTCATTATGAGCTCGAAGATAATGAGAAGCAATGGAAAGAGCCCACTGTCGCCGTAAGAAAAGCTGAGAAACGATCTGAGGCGGTGGTTAGCCGCCCCATCGCCCACTGGCGATTTTTGTGCAAGGAGATGAAGAAGTAACCTTTAGTCCTCATCGTCATATGGATTCGTCCTCACCTTGCAAGCATTCATTATTTTACGGTTCTATTACACCATGTAGCGAGGGAGGACCAGAAGCGTTTCTGAACTTTTCACCCTTAAAGCAATCGATAATGTACTTTTGCATACAAATGCATTCGAACGGTGCTTTCGATAAAGGCTTGATTGGAACTTTGCGAAAAGCTTGGATCAAAAATCTACCGTTAAAATGTAAACATTCGTTTTCAAATAAGAAAAAAAAATCCTTCACGATGAAACATATTTTCTCCTGAAATAGTTAAATATTCAGCGTGACCTCACCTAACCAATTCTTTTCCTCAATGCAACACAGCGCACAGCGAATTAATTGTAATACAACCATCTCTTCAAGCATCCATTCCCCCGTTTCGTCCGGAGAATGCATGTGCAAAATCGATAGTACTCCTATTCCGTCCACCTTCCCGTGTGGTCATCTCAATTCAACCTCCAACACATTACCATTTTGTTGTACATTCATCTCAACATTGCCGGCTCCCATTCAAATAGCAACCATTCTCCAACTGCATCCCCGACAATTGGTGGCATGTAACGGGACGGTAGAAGCGTACGTGCAAAACCAAAAGTCCTCCGAGTCTTCCGTACAAATGAGCATTACGCTATGCAGGCATACATATACGGTATGCACACACGTGCTCACGAGATTTACATCTCTTTCTGCATAAAAATACCCTCAACCCTTATTGGTTAAATTATAGCTTAGTTTGCACCCTCGGGCAATGATGCTGTGACTGGTGGCGTGCGATCGCGTCCGTCGTCGTCGCTCGCAGCATCCCCCTTTTTCTTGCCATTTATGCATCGGTTCGTGCTGTATGTTTGCTTCGAACAGTTTAATGGGGTAGTTTTCACCCCTTTGCTTTTTGTTGTCATACCGTTTTATGTATGCAACCAACGACAGTACGAATTATGAACATGCGCATTGCACGCTTCACTTCGAGTTATTATAACGAATGGAATTGGTTTGAAGGGTTATGATCGGGTTGTTCGTCTCCTACCTTTTAAAATCTAGCCGAGAAAGAGTTTTTTTGCCATGTTGAAGAATATTATGTAAATGAAAGAAAAGAATTGCCAGATATAAATTGCTGAAGTATTGCCAGATATAAATTGGTTACTATTTTAAATTATTTTATTTGATGTCTTTTTTTTTATTAAAATCATATATTGATGATGAGAAATTTCGCAGAGAAATTTTATTTTAGCGAATGAAAGTGCGTGAGGTAGCTGAGGCCGTAAGCGTATCAACTGAATGGCTACATAACATTTTACATGAACATTTGATATGAAGAAGCTATTCGCGCGTTGGGCGCCGCGATCGTTCACACTCGGCCATAAGCGGAACCGTGTGACCATTTCAAAGGAGTGTTTGACAGTGCTCAGCCGCAATCAGAACAAGTATTTCCACCGTTTTGTTACCGTGGACGAAACATGGATCCATCATACTACACTAGAGACTAAGAAACAATCAAAACAGTGGCTTCCTTCGAGTGAACGTGCATCAAAGAAAGCTAAGGTGGGTCGGGCTGCCAAAAAAGTCAGGGTTTACATTTTTGGGGGTGCACGAGGTATCATTCACATTGATTACCTTGGAAAGGGTGAAACGATCTCAGGGAATATTATGTAGAACTTTTGGACCGATTTGATATTGATTTCAAATAGAAATGCATGGTAGAAATGCATGTAGTCACCATGGCAAAAATCCATAAGCTGTTACCCCAGCATACTCTCAAGATTTAGTCCCCTGTGACTGTTCTCCTGTTTTTGCTTCCAAAAACAAATGAATTTAGCTATCTCAGGTATTAGCAGTCAGACAAAAAAAACCGTTTTTGTTCGAACCACCTGTGGTGGCAACTACCGTCTTCGTCAAAGGTTGGAATCAATCTACTTGAATCTTTACATAGACTTAAACTAGTCTCGTCTCCGCTATCCGCATCCAAAAAGAATATCGATTTCTATCACACAATGTCACCACAAGGCTCAGATGAGTCTAACGTTGCAGCATCTTAGGCATGCAACACACACTTCTCTATGGTCACCAAAAATGAAATGTATGTTTTTAAAATAATTTTATATATTTAAGTTTTTTACTATTATTTTTTATTTTAACATGATTATATTCTCGAACCACGCCAACCACAAAAAATTCATGTTCGGAAATAAAGATCCACAATAATGAAGAGGCTTGCGTATGTATACGATGTTCTTTGCTTGCTTAGTAGGTCGAAAAGTATTCGGATCATAGCGAATGTGCAAATTCAGATAAAACCAGTTGCATCCTTCTCATGGTCATTAGCACCAACAGCACTCTCAGAATAAAAAACGTAATGTATCCTTTCTAATGCGGCATTGAAAAAAGTGATCTGAGATATAAGATTCGCACTAAGTCTAAGTCTCTTTTCATGCAGCTGACCTTAAGGTGTTTGACATTGTTGATTCACTTAAGAATGGTATTCAATTACAATCTGATCTAATAGCTTTACATGAATGGTGCTCAGTGAACTCCCTAATTGTATTTATTTCCAACCGCTTGCAGGGTCTGTACTGAAGTGGCTTGGCTCCAACTTGCGAAATCGCTTACATTATGAGAAAATTTACATGACCATTGTCGAACAAAGTTCATGTTAACTTTGGTGTCCTGCAAGGTAGTCATCTTAGCCCTCTTATTTTTAATATTTTCATATCAAATCTATCGGAAATTTTAACTGACATTCCCCACCTACGCTATGCGGACGAACTTAAAGTTTGCTTTTGCCATCAAGTCACCAGCCGGCGCTTCCTTTTTTCAGTCAAAACTAAACTTCCTGGACCATTGGTGTTCTCATCTCAAAGTACACTTTTACATTCTACTTATCACCTTAGCAAAACTGTACTGAGTAGAGTTGACAACATCTGAGACCTCTGTGTCGCCTTGGATGAACTCCTTTTTCATTTCGATAGAGTCCTTTCCCGAGCAAGTAAACAGCTTGACTTCATTCAACGATGAGCCAAAGATATTCAGAACCTCTGAGTTACAAAGCCCTCATACAATCAAAAATAATCTTTTCAAGGCTTTCTCATCTTACCCATTTCGCCCAATTGACATCTATTAATATGCCTTCAGTGTAACTTTTTTCAAAATTTTATTTTGAATTTATTTTTTTGTATTTGTATTAGTTAGCGTCCAACAGCCTATGGATTTTCTTGGAAAAGAGGAGACAATTGAATCTACTGAAATCTACTGCTAACTAATTGATATTGTTGCATGCACGCCAAACGAGCCGTCTTTCGTTGTATCGGCGCCAGAAACGGCTAGAAACGGCGAGGAAATACTCGACATACATTCCATACATGTATTTCATACATGTATTCAAACAACGAAAACAATCGTAAATAAAACGTAGAATAACTCTCTAGAAGGCAGTTTGAGAAACTTCGAGAACCTAATACACGGACCCATTTCCCATGGCGACGGAATTTCCCATTAGTCATTTCGAAGACGGATCCAGAACCCAAGACACAGCTCTAGAAAGTCCCAGATGTAGAATAATGATCAGATATGAGTATAAATACCGCCGCGAGAGGAGCTGGCAATCAGTTAATAGATAGCGAAGACAGCGTAAAGGCGCGATACAGCAGTTTAGTGTATCCGGGCGCGATTAATTAAAAGCGATAAAGTGCGAGTAATTATAGTGCGATAATTAAATTGGAAAAGTGTTAAATTGTAACGCGAGATTATAGTAGTGCGAATATAAAGTGTAAATAATTAATAGTGTTTATAATAAAAAGTGTAATTGGTGTTTTATAATAAACTGTTTTATTTCACGAATGTGAAGAATATCGAACCCACAAAAGGTGTTCAACGATAGATCACAACAACTGGTGTCAGAAATAAGGGATTCTGTCGCGTTCGTGATTTAAAAAGTGACTTTTAGTGAAGTTCTGGACAGTGAATTTGCATGAACAGTGAAAATTAATAAGTGCGCGGACTAAGCAAAAAGTTAAAAGTTTCGGACAGTGAGCATTGTAAATTGTGCGGACTAATTGAACTTTGTGAAAAGTTGAGTGGACTAAAGTGATAATTGTGAAAAGTCGTGTGGACTAATCGAAAAACAATGCCGAAATTAGTGAACGAGCTGACATTGGCAGAATTGAAAGTGGAGTGCCGGAAACGTGAACTTTCAACAACTGGGAACAAGACGGCGTTACTGTCACGGCTCAGGGAGGCTTTGAGTACCGAAGGTAACGATCCGGAAATATTTGAATTCCCGGACGAGGAAATCAGCCCGGAGTTTGTTCAAGAGGAACAAAGCAGCGAAGAGAAAAATCCTATGATGGATTTGCTGCTAAAAATGGCATCCGACATGAAGCAACAATCCTTGGACATCGGTCAAAAACTCGAACAGCAGGCTGAAGAGAGTAAACAACAAGCCACGAATCTGGATCAGAAACTAGATCAGAAACTGGATCAACAGGCCACGAATCTGGATCAGAAACTAGATCAGAAACTGGATCAACAGGCCACGAACCTGGATCAGAAACTTGATCAGAAGCTCGACCAGCAAGCCGTTGACATTAAGGAACAGTTAGAAGAACATGCGAGGAAGAGTGAGGAGCAGCTGGTAGAAATCAGACAACAGTTCCAACAGCAAGTTTCAGAAGTTAAACAGCAATTAGAGAGTCGAGTAACGGAAGTGGAACAACAGTTCGACAAAAAGTTGGTTGGTATTGAAGAAGGAATGGACCAGATGAAATTGGATCTTCAACGCGTGAAGGCCGTAGGAATTGTGCCAACAGAATCAAGTGGCATCAAGGCACTTAAACCACCAACTTTTGATGGGCAAACTTCTTGGACCAACTACAAGAAGCAATTTGAGGCTGTTGCAAAAGTTAACCGCTGGAACGATGAAGAACGTGCGACCTCACTGATGGTGTCTTTGAGAGGATCCGCGGTGGACGTACTGCAAACCATGTCGGTCGACAATTACTCCAGTTATTGCAGCCTGGCGAGTGCCTTGGATATGCGGTATGGCGAAGACCACTTAAAGGAAATTCATCGTTCACAGCTGAGAACACGGATACAGAAGCCAGGGGAGACGTTGCAGGAGTTGGCTCAGGACGTTGAGCGATTAGCACTGCTGTCCTACCACAGGACAGATCCAGAGCACCGGGATGAAACGGCGAAAAATGCTTTTATCCATGGAGTGCGTGATGAAGAGCTTCAAATAGCTCTTCGTTTGGCTGGAAAACGGACGCTGAAGGATTCTTTGGCCCACGCTCTCATCTACGAATCGGCAAAGCAGGCATCGCGGAGAAATGTTCGAGTCAGTGAAGTACGAAAGGAATGGATGTGTAGGAAAGCCAATATCTCCAGGGAATCAAGGGGAAGTGGAGCCCCTCAGTGTTGGAATTGCGGAGAAAAGGGTCACTTGAGGCGTGATTGTCGCAGGAATTGGAAATCGACGTATTGTCCAGAATGTGTGCGTAGCAGAGTTCCTCGATGCTGGAACTGCGGAAAGAGCGGACATCTGAGTCGTGACTGCTACAGGAAGAACGAAAGCCGATATTGCCGAGATTGCACAACAAGACTCAAGCAAAGCAACGAGTCTGAACGGTCAAACAAAGCGACTTGCTCTTGGAGAACGGCTGGGAAACCAGAAGGAAACAAGTATGAAGTTCAGCGGTGTGACTGCAACACTGGTAAACCTGTAACGGTCACCGTTGCCAGGTTGCATGTTCGTGAGAACAACTTGAGCTTGCAGGGGAAAGTCAGCAACGAAGCTTGTAAAATCATCATCGACACTGGAGCCGCTAGGTCGATCCTGAGAGCGGATATGGCTAAGTCCTGGAAGCTTAATAACGCTGAAAAATACGTGCTTCAGACGGTAACGGGTGATTCCACGCGAGTTCTTGGTGAAATCGTTCTGCCGATACAACTTGGAAATATGGTGTTCGAGCATCAGTTCCTGGTAGCGGAGATAACGGACGAGTGTATACTTGGAATGGACTTCCTGGGCTCTCATGGTTTCAGCCTGGATTTGGGAGAGCCGAAAATCAAGTGGAGGAGCAACGAAGTATCATTAGCTCGTCGACCAGGATGGAAACAACGACAAGAAGATCACATATGCGTAGCTGCGAGACGAGTAGGCGTTTTGGCGGAAACAGTAGAAAAACCGTTAGAGGCATCGCGGAGCGACATAAAGTGCAGTGAAACAAGGAAAGAATTTGCATCCGGATCTGAGCGGAAATGTGTAATGGGCAATATTTCTCGAAGACTGCATATTGGACCGAAATCTGGGATATCGCTGGAGGACCGTATAACGGCAGCGAGGTGTGTTTTGAAGCGATGGCAGCGCCAACGGCCGGACTCTATTCGTCAAGCAGTGAAGAAAGCGGAAACGAAGCTGTACAATTTGAGCGCGAGTTTAATTGGATTTCCCAAAAACGTTTTGGTCTGGAACGTACAACCGGAATGGGAAGGATCGTACAACGAACGGCGTGACAAGGGTGTCTGGCGGATACATCGAAAGCACCGATCGAGAATGAAGGCTATACATCAGGCTTACACAAATGTTGACGACGAATCTGTTCGGGACGAACAGGTCTAAGGAGGGGGTAGTGTTGCATGCACGCCAAACGAGCCGTCTTTCGTTGTATCGGCGCCAGAAACGGCTAGAAACGGCGAGGAAATACTCGACATACATTCCATACATGTATTTCATACATGTATTCAAACAACGAAAACAATCGTAAATAAAACGTAGAATAACTCTCTAGAAGGCAGTTTGAGAAACTTCGAGAACCTAATACACGGACCCATTTCCCATTTCACATGGCGACGGAATTTCCCATTAGTCATTTCGAAGACGGATCCAGAACCCAAGACACAGCTCTAGAAAGTCCCAGATGTAGAATAATGATCAGATATGAGTATAAATACCGCCGCGAGAGGAGCTGGCAATCAGTTAATAGATAGCGAAGACAGCGTAAAGGCGCGATACAGCAGTTTAGTGTATCCGGGCGCGATTAATTAAAAGCGATAAAGTGCGAGTAATTATAGTGCGATAATTAAATTGGAAAAGTGTTAAATTGTAACGCGAGATTATAGTAGTGCGAATATAAAGTGTAAATAATTAATAGTGTTTATAATAAAAAGTGTAATTGGTGTTTTATAATAAACTGTTTTATTTCACGAATGTGAAGAATATCGAACCCACAAAAGGTGTTCAACGATAGATCACAACAATATATCCAATATTTGGGTAATCAAAAGGTCCAAGAGCTTTCAAAGGTTACTCACTTACCAGTCTGAGTAAGCGAATTGAATGAAGTCCATGTTCCACAGCAGGTAATCAGTCGACCATAGCTGTAAAATATTTATGCATACATTCATAGCAGTTTATATTTATTTATAACGCACGTGGTTTAGTCCAGTCAACAGCGGTAAAAAAATGAAAAACTGTGGAATTTTGAGAATCAAGGTCGATTTTGCTGAAAATTTGGATTTAAGCTCTACTAACCCTCTTCTTCAAAATCTACCCTGTGCCGAACCGGGCTTTTTATTTTTAGGGGTTAAAACTACCCCTTATTGCACAAAAATTTAAAAAAAAATAGATTTTAGCATATATTTGGTTAAAATAAAGTTTAAAATATTTATTTGTAGACTACTCGACACTCTCAAACGAATTTTTAATTAATCAGACATATTAAACCCCCGTAAAACATCCCCTAAGGGATAGTAACTTTGAAAACTAGTATTAAAAATGTTTTATATAATTTTAAATGATTGAAAATTGTGTCATTAAATTTGAATTATTGTTAGAATGAAATTATTGTTTTGAGAAATACTTCAACCCTTATAAACCACCCCCTGCAAGTATGATATATTAAAAAATATTAAAAAAAAATTTATTTTTTTTAGAATTAGAAATAATTGTAAACTGCATCTATTGAATTGAGAATATTTTATTAAATCAGACAGATGCAACCCCTGAAAATCATCCCCTAAGGGGTAGTAACTTTGAAAACTAGTATTAAAAATGTTTATTACAATTTTAAATGATTGAAAATTGTGTCATGAAATTTGAATTGTTAGAATGAAATTATTATTTTAAAAAATACTTCAACCCTTATAAACCACCCCCTGCAAGTATGATATATTAAAAAATATTAAAATTTTTTTTTTTTTAAATTAGATGTAATTGTAAACTGCATTCATTGAATAATTTATTACTCTGGTAAGCGGATCTTATATTTATAAAAATTAGTACAGATATTACATTATATTTATAAAAATTAGTAATTGTCGCTGTCGTCGTCTTCTTCGTCTCTTGTTCTCTCATTTTGCTGTTCATCGTCACTCTCGCTATTTTCATTTTCGTCCTGATCCAAAATGGGTGCTCTGTTTAAGCATGAATCTTCACTGCAGCCTCTGCACGTAGCATTGCAGAACAGTCCTACTCGTCGATAACCGCACGCTGAGCCACACTCCTTTTTACAACTACAAAATATCATTTGTAAAAGTTCTTCAGGCGCAGGTTGATTAGGGTTTTTGACTGGATGTAACATTCCTTCAATTTTAACCCAACCCCAATCAAGAGGGTTAATATTTTTGTTACCAAGCCATATCTGGACTTGTAAATATACTCTCTTTATATGCTCATTTAAAGCACCGTAAGCTGTGGTAATAAAATTCAAAATAAAGGCTGCTCAATGCCAAAAAGGTGCCTATAAGAGCATTGTATATAATTAACACTTATATTAACGAATTTAATTTGAAATTGTTTAAAATTATTTGTTGTACTTACAGTTTTATTTTTTATTTTTTATTTTCGTTTTATTTTGTTTCGTACAGGTATACAACACTTAATACGCATAAACAAAGATTGTTAACAAAAAATAGAAGAATAAAAAAGCCACGTGTATATTCTTTCGATTCTAACAGTGTACTGCTTACATCAAGAGCAGAAACGAGAAGCATCATTCAAAACATACAAAACAATACATATATATATATATATATATATATATATATATATATATATATATATATATATATATATATATATATATATGTATATACATGAACACACATATACCAACACAGATGTAAAAAGACCGGTAAAATACTTTCACAATGTGCCAGCTGCTGCTTGGATGTAGCTCCGCTTCTCTTTCCTTATTTTTAAATGCTCCAATATTCGTGCTGCAAAATTTTTAAAAAAAAGCAGTTTGTTTTTCGACGATAACTCCTGTATTTTTTAAGCAAAAAACTTTATAAAAAAAGCATTTTGTAGAGAAATGGAAGGGCTTTAACGTTATGTTTATTAAAAAAAATTTCATCCCTTATTTTTGAAAAGGGGTGAGTTCAAAGGGGTTGGGTGTGACACAATTATTGCATGAATTCAAACTTTGAACCGCCATATCTCCTTCAATTTTTATGATAAAAAAATGTAAAAAAAACGAAAATTTTCAGTAAAAAAATGCTACAATTAATACTTGAAACAATTTTTTGTGTCACAAATATTTTTTGATTTATTTAAGAAAAATGCATTTTTTTTTCAAAATTACAAAAATGTCGATTTTCATTTAAACAATAATTTTTTCTAAACTAAGCATTTTAAACCTGTCAAATCATATGGATTATACCAATTATACCTAAATAAAGTTAATTGCAAGTAGAGAGCTATTAATTTCTATTAGGGTTGTAATGACGAGGGTTGATTTCTTGCATTTTTTTAAAAAAAAAAGGATAATCACTTTATTTTGGTCATAAGTCAGTCAATTCTTATGCAAAAGACTTTTATTAGAGCTCATTTGAAAGGGTTTTTAATTTACTTTAAAAAATGTTGTATGTGTTTTCTCCAAAAATTTCACCATATTCGATATATTTGAGTTTGAAGGTTCTCAATTTCGGGGTTCTTCGAAAATGAGCATCCTTCAAAGAGCAATAACTCAGTCGCTATTAGGTCTACATAGATCTTTCAGGCACGAATCTCTTTGTTTTTGTATAAGCTACAACTTTGTTAAAATTATTTTTTTGGCAAAATTGAAATTTTTCAAGTTATTCATGAAAAACGGTTAAAAAAAGGGGTTGTTTTTAACGAAAAATGCACAGTTTCAATCGCTTATAAATCGGGAAGGATCAACTTTACAAAAAAACTTTATAGAACAAAAGTTGCTTAGAATTGGTCAATCTATCGACTTCCATGGTTAATTTGATTGAAAAAATTTTCATCCCCTAGATGGGGTGGTTTTCACCCCAAGGGCAAAAGCCCGGTTCGGCACAGGGTAGATTTTGAAGAAGAGGGTTAGTAGAGCTTAAATCCAAATTTTCAAGAAAATCGACCTTGATTCTCAAAATTCCACGGGAAAACGGCTGTTGACTGGACTAGTTATGCTTGTTTGAATTGTAAAAAGGCTGACAAGCCCAGTAGACTGAATGATCGAAAAATGCTACATGCATATGTATTTTATTTGTATCTCATCAAAAGTGCTATTCCTAGTTAGATGAGGGGATAAGATAGAAAATTGTATCCCTTCGTTTACCACAACATAAACCCCAGACATACATTCATAAACCATTCTCCTATAACGCACCTCTCTTATAATCATACTGTCGCACCAAAGACTACTGTCAACAACGGTAAAGTAATTATATTCGTATTATTAACATAAATTCCATTAGTGATCCTTCTCTGGACACTTGCAAATGACACATCAGATTGCAGATTATACTTCAGAGGAATATTTTGCGTACATCATTTTGGGGAGAATGACAACAACATTCGCAATATTGCAAGTCTCATGTGATACATAAGTATGAAATCCGGAGCATTTCATGTACACAAAACATATCTGCGTGGATATGGTGAAGCAAAGCATTTACTATGCTTTACATGTACGTTGCTATTTTATTTACATCTCTACTTGCGCCTATGTTAATGCTAAAGATGCAGAAACATACAAAATAATCAGAAGAAAAAACACGAACTGACCGGCAAGATATAAAGGGAAATTTTTGGGTTTCATACATTTTCGCCAAGATTGAGAAATGGAAAAGAAATTACAACAATGAAACTTGGACTGAGTTGCTGTGGTTGTGGTTATTTTTCAAGGAGTTATGATTTCATGATGATATTTATTAGTTTCATTCGACCTAATTCATAGTTTTAGTCAGTATGAAACAATTAAAGGTAATAATAATCGATAGTAAATTTTTATTTTAGGCCGCTGAATTATCTTATTTCTTGCGTGATTCTAACATCGGTAGTAAGATTTTGTCAACACTTATCACCTCCCGATGGCCAGATTTAACTCGTCGTGCTATATCAGCAAGGAAAGTGTGATAGAATTGAATGAGATGGCTTGCGGAGTCCAGACAATTTTTCATGCACACCACACATGTCTGTGACTCTTTGTGCTAGCTAGTCCAAACGAGCGAACAACACCGTCCCAACTCCTTCCGTGACTGCTCGTGTGCTCAACATAAGCATCCTTTTTGCGTATGCCGGATGCGATGGACAGTCCAGCCGGTTGAGCTTCTTAAGGATTCCTATTCTGTTTTCCATCGATTTTTCATACAGTAATTATAACCGAATACTATCATACTCGTATATGTAATGATATCAGCATATCAGCAACCATCACCAACCACAAAACCAAATCGACTCCGAACGATAAAATCAACATAGCACAGAAGAGAATGAATGGGATGTGATAGAAAAGAGCAATGTACCGGATGGTGTGTATCGATTAGGGAAATTGTATGGAGATTTCTTAATTGCTATACCCACAGTTCGAACGGAATGGTTTGGAACAAAGTATTATGTCTGGCTATTGCGAAATAGGATTATAAGACATTTCAGTACTCAGTAGACTTAAGAAAGTTTTCTTATGGCTTCTTCACATTTGGGAATCAAATTATTGAGACACCATTTCTATAGCATCAGAAATAAATAATTTGATTTAAACATTTTGATGCCTAGCATAAATGCAGACTCAATTGAAAATATAATTTTTTGAGTGTGCTATGGCAGAAGGCAGGATGAAGGTCATGAGCAGTTTGAAGTTCGAAGTTCAAGCTCCTTTTATTTTGCTTATTTTTTTAGCAAAGCTTAAATAACATCAACTTGATCTTGGCGATCGAAGGCAGACGTAATATATGTCGCAGTTTATGGTTTAAAGCTCATGGGTTAGTAATAGAGTTGAAAATTGAGGCCTAACAAGGACCTATTTTGAAAACTTACTAGTTTTACTGATTTAAAGAAACTGGCAGGTTTACACGAGAAGGAAATTATATCAGATGTATAGAAGATTGGGGAGGAAGCGAAAAAAGAAGAGAGAATATTTAACTAAAATATAAAGGAAGTTATTTGGACTGGAACTAACATTGATATATAGACTTATATTATATTATTAAAACTTATTAGGATATATAGACTAGAAATAAATGGAATCAGAAAATAGAGACCAATTTTTGATAGAGTCGAAACGATTTTTGTTGCAAACAAAATGCTGAAATTTCGATGTCCAAACAGCATTTGGATTTTCCTATAGCTGATTATAGCGATTTTTGCATTTAAACTTACACCTTCATATTTATAAAATTCAGCTGACGGATGAATTAGCTGATGACTATTTTGGTGGCGTCGTCGCCCTGCATTTTTTTAAAGAAAGAAAGACGAAAGAACCTCTGGTACTGACAATTCTCCGCGCTATGGTCGTATGCGTATGACCTTAAGCCATGACTAATTTTGGCTCCATTGCTTTCGGAGGCTTATTGCGTAAAACGATCGACTTTCCTGTATCAATTATTGATAAGCTTTAGAGACGATATACGTTGTCCATGCTGATATATAGACAAGAAGGGAACTATGATCACAAATCAATAACCTTTATGAGTAAATTATGTCGATGGATATAAATCGGAGATGTTAAAATTTGTCACAACTAACGTAAATAAAAATTAATGATTTCCAACTGCAAGTGTCAAGTCAAGTATGCACTGTGAATCAGTGCATACTTTCGAAACCACTTTGTCAAACAATTTTCTATAAAATTTTTCCATTTTAATCATCCCGCAAAAACAATTCCACTGTGAAATACAAGATTTGGCTCCAAACCATGCGACTTGACACCGTTGGACTTTCTTTTTGTAAAACTTCGGGGGTGAATCTATCACTCTTTGACATTTAAAGAACAAAATTCGTGAAGTCACGATTGAAATACCAGCCGAAATATCCCACAAAGTTATTGCAAACTACTCTGCAGACGATCTCGTGGGGGCCATTTAAATTATATTGTACTCCATACATATTGAAGAGCTCCAAGACACATAATATCTGTGTTTTGTTTAACTTGACTTTTCAAACGACAAAATGGATGGCTCTGTACCCAAATATGCTACAGCAGAATGCAAAAATTGAGGGATAATGGCGAAAAAAAGATCTACAGTCTGTTTTCGTTAAAATTTCCTGATATACATATATTTACTAGTTTCCGCTTAGTTTTGTGCGTTACTCTTTCCCTGAATTTTATTTACTGTGGTGATGCTGAGGCTATAATCTCCTTCATTACATTCATCTAATTGGCCCGTGAAAACGTAGAAGTACAACTTTCGTATAAACTTTCTAGCCTATCTTGTACTGAAAATGGCTGTTTCGAATTCATACTTTATAAGGTAGATTTTTCGTTTCTTTGATTCAATTTAGCATTGGCTTGTATAAACAGAATTCTATTCTTAACAAAAAATAATACTCGGGAATTAATTATCCTCTTTCCATGATGCTTACCAAACTAAATGCATCATCGCATCCAGCTGCATCCTTTACCCAAGTTTATGCCCCGAAATGCCAAGGCAACAGCAATTTGCAGACAACCGAACGTGGTGTTAATCTGCCAAAAGAAATGTGCAAATGGTGGTCACAGAAATCTTCAGTCAGATAAAAAGATTTATTATAATTTACGATGCAATATTTCAACCAAAATAACTGCCATGTTTGGAATACAAATGGTATTCAAGTAAAATAGGTATCTTCGTCCAAAATGCGATGGCTTGACCGAAAACTTTTTTCAATTCGTTGTCCTGCGTTTCTTTCTCACACCACATCTCTACGTGCATAATGGCTATAATATTCAACATTAATCCTAGAATATTCCTTGGACTGGTCTCTTGAATATTTTTTCAGCCGTGTCTCGTTCTCTCTGGCAACGGATCATTAAAATTATCCCCCTGAGGGATACCGGACGCACAATTCTACATCTTTGTTTCCGTTCAGTTTTCGGGGAGACTAGAAAACTAAGCCCCCTCAGGCACCATGCTTGTCTATATTCGCCAGGACGAAATGATTGCCGGTCCTGTGCGGTGCGGTCATGGTACTTTGTATGTTTTTTTTTTTGGTTGGCGCGTTTGTAAATGGAAAAATAAAGGCCGAGCGAAAGAAATCCCCGTTGCACAAGAAGAGGCAATCGAAACATACAAATCCCAGGGAGTTACCAATATTTTACTGGATAATGTGACATTTCGATTATTCTATTGGATTTAATGTGTTTTATGGTTTTCGGCGGTATCCTTTAGGATCATTTCTGTATTTTTTATGCGAGGCTCGAGTATTTTTTTATGTGGCGCTTTGTTGGTTTGGTTTCGTATGTTTTTCTTCTTGTTTTGTTTCTGTTATGGGTGTATATTTTTCACTTTTATTTTCATGCCTAGGTTTCCATATTATGGCCGTTTCCGCTTTTGAGGCTTGTTGTCTATATTCTTGGGACCTCAATACATTGAAGTGATTTTCGTGTAGAAATCAGATTTGAGGAACGTATACTGAAACTGATGCCTCGACACATCTGTATAACTGCACATATAACTGTATGGAGATATTTAAAACTGAAAAACATTTATTCCAGTTTATAGTTTCATTTCTGTTCATATGCTTCCTTGACCGCCACTGACTCACCAGAATCTTGTTGAGATTACACGCTACCTTTTACGAATCGCAACGTGTATAGCTTCCCAGTATTTAGCGTTTTTTATACGTCCGCAACTCATTCGCCGAAAGAATATAAAGACAAATTTATTTTACTCTTAGCACGGACTAACGGTGCAGAGAGCAACTGAGCTCATAGGATAACGAAGAGAGATGGATGAAAGAACTGCCGCAATGTCCCATTGAAAGGATTACCAAATGATATGTTATTATTGTGCCCGACGAAATAGCCTATTTTTAACTTAATTTTGTTTTATTGGCTGTCAACGCAATTTACTTTTGATCTACAATCATTTTTCTATCCGAACCATTATCAGGCTGAACGAGCTCGAGATTAGCCGGGAAGCTATTATTGTTGTTTTATGGTAAATTGCGACATATTAAAGAGTTCTAATGGGAATTTATGGTTGCATTAAATTTAATTTGATGTGCACAGAGACGAATTATCGAATGGTTGTCATTTCAGTTGATTGGAAGATACTTGGGTCCTTATTACAAATAAATGTTTTTTAGATGCAGTTTTTGTAGTTTGGCCTGATTTCAGTCTAATTTTGGTGTAGTTTACCTCCGACTGCTCGGCAGATTAGATCTGAATATGCATGTTTGAAAATAAGGAGATTCACAACGAAAATCCTGATTAGGTTGTAGTAGTACAATTGATTGAAAGCCACTATCTACTAACAACCTATCAGGAAATCTCAAATGTTTTTGGTGTCGGCCTTGCCCTCAATAAAATGCGTTAATACATTTTTTTTATAATCAGATGTGAGTGAAATTCCATAGAACTTACATAATCGTATTTTTATCGTATTCTTACCACTCAGAATATTTTTTTAGACAGACACAAACAATTACTTTAGGGAAGATGGCGAGAGGGTAACGACTTAAGCCGCAAAGAAAGCAAGCAGAAATGTAATTTCAGAGTTCATTTAATTTACTTTTTCTAGGGAGAAGAATGGAAGAAAAATGAATCCTTATCGTCCTGGTGCAATGCATTCGTTTATTGTGACTTATGCTGGACTCTGGGTGATATTTTGAGCCGCCCTTAGTCAGGATGTGCGAGTAACTATGTAACACATGGGTATTTAGTCGAAGAATGTTTGTACGATGATATCAATGGATTATTAAATACAATTTGGGGCGTGTGGAAATTGGTGCTTTTGAATGTTGGGTGTATGATTAGTATAGCAATGGGAAATAACTTTCTGAAGTTTTTAAAAGATCTCGTTTACAGAGAAATTCGAGAGACTTGAAATGAGTTTATTTTGATATATGGAGGAGTTTTGAAAAGAAATAGCTGATGGATTAATTTTTTAACTCACTGATTATAATTGTAAAAAGTTTTTTTTCTAATTTTTATTTTGTGTGGTACATAGTGTGCAGCGAAATAAATCCTGTAACTATAAAACAAGGAATCATAGAATAATAGAGCTAATAGTTTTTTACAGCTCCATCGTGCCTCTCACTAGACCACACAGTCAACGCATAGTTTTGAATCGATCCCCTACTCAGAAAATTAGTATGTAAGATCAAGGTGTAGCACCTTTATAATCCCCTGTAAAGTCTTTCGCGCGAGAGTTTGAAAATGGCTCGCTGCTTCTGAAGAACTTCAATTATTTTGTACACTCCCTAAACTATGCATAAAAGCAATTAAGATTACTGATCACTTCTGAGCTGCTGAAGGTTTCCTTCCTGGACGCAGTCTAAATACTTAATTGGAATTCTAGTCGAAATTCCTTGAATTGAACTCACTTATTAATGGTGAAATTCCTTGAATAAGTCAGATGAAAAATTCTGCTTGCCACGAATACTTGAGCTTCATTGGAAAATATGCTTTCCCCAAGTACGTTTTAAGTGCAACACGCCCCAGTGCGTCAGAAGCAGATTTTCGTTGAGAATTCGAAAAAATGACCAAAATGCAAGCAAGTGTATTCAATTCAGATTGATGATTCTGCAATATATGTAACACATTTTCAATTTAATTTGCTTACTTCCTTATCAATTTCATTAATCGTCAATTTATGAATTTATTGAAATAAGAAGGGTTGAACTTAATTAGTATCGATGCAATTTATTTTGGATGCAAAGTATCAACTGAATTATAATCTATTTGTAAACACTAGGTTTTATGCTATAGGATATGGTCTAAACATTTTTAAAAGAAGGTACCTTTAAAGGATATTGTCACTGAAATCGTAAACTTTGAAGAAAAGAGTAAAACGTTTTAGAACGTTTACTGTACCTCAAATTTTGGTGCGAAATCCTGTGACAAAGACAACGAGGTGATGTTAGGAAGATAGTCCTGGTAACACAGTAATTCAATTTCAAATCAAAACATAATAATTTTAATATTTAACTAACAATGTAAAAGCACTGATTTAGAGTTTCCTTACGTAAAGCTTACTAATCCTAACGCTGAAGCTTCCAACAACTTTATCACCTTTCATATTCTTTTCACATTTTCCATTTCCTTTGCAGCATAAAATATTCTTTATGATTTTATACTTCATTTTTCATACCCACACAACTTCCTGCATATGTATGTCCTCATATTTTACTCCCGTTCCTATGCCACTAGGCAGCATGCAGTATCAGTTCTTTCTAACAATTCCATAGCCTTCAAAAAATGAAGGTAGATTGCAAAATATAATATGAGCGGTCTCCCGTACGAAGAAGCTTCAACCAACAATCCTTGCAAAAGTCTCTATGCAATTTTCCACCTTTAGCGATAGCGATGAGACGAATACATACAACACATTGGCTTTTATGAATTCATCGTGAAGTGCCCAATATTTTTGCTGTGCACGTACCAGAAAGGACACGATTCCGAAAGAAAGAATTGAACGAACTGTTTCTACTGTACACCTTACGATTGTGACTGTACGGGTAAGAAAGTGAACATCACAGTCTTTGAGGGCGTAGATCAGTCGGACGTTTCCGTGCCATGCATATGTATTTATGTATATTTTTCTGTCAGGCTATCGCCCAGCTTTGTAGATGAATAATGTCCTGAGATGCGAAAGAGTGTAGAATACAGTTTTCCAGGAAAATATTACAATCAGACAGCAGATATAGGGATGAATTTTGCAAGTGTTTCTACTGGCTTGAGTGTTGGTTCTGTTGTGTAACGTTTATATGTATATACGTTAGCGTTTCAAGAATTTATTATATTTATGGAGACTCATAATGAAGAGATTCCAGGCATATTTAGAAAAGTGTTTTTTTTTTTAAATTTGTATGACCGTCTTTTATTTTATCGTCTTTTATTTGATTTATATTTCTAAAACCTACATGTTTTGTAAAAAGGGACCTTGATGATTTCAAAATAGAAACAAAAACCGTCTAGTAGTTAATAAATTTTATAAAAAACTTGACGTACCTGTAATAATTGTGATTAGAAGTTTTTATTCAAAAGATAATGTTATGTAAAGCAAACACTACAAAAACTCAATCAATTCGAATCAAAGCTCAAAATTAATTTTTGGTTAACAAATAGCGAAGCAAAGAGACTTTGAAAATCTATTATAAACTACAAAGCTGCGATCAATAAAACAATGAATATTCACTTTGAAAAAATCACAGCAAGTGACCAAATATCAAAGACAAGGAGCTTTGCATAAACTAGGCGCAAACAGAAGTAACGGAGGGTTTTTTTTAGTTTAAACGTTGCAGTGATCTGAAGCAAAAAGCCCCCAATTGTATCTGACCACCAATGTTGTCCAAAATTCAGAAATGGTGGCCTCTTACATATGTATTTTTTGTAATAAACGTGTAAACGTGGTGACAGACTAGAGAATTCGGCACGAAATTCGAATTTTTTCGAGATTGACAAGCCTGAATCTCACCTCGCACAAGTTTCGACAGTGGATTTGTTCTTGTTTTCGGATTCCTGAAACTCGGTATCATGCGGAAATACGATGCCAAACATTCAGAAATTTTCAGTTCAAACCAATCGAAAGCTTGCAGGTAGTATTTGTTAACAGGAAAAGAACGGATTGGACGAAGTTCCAATCCCTGGTTCCATCTTCACTGGAACTTTCTCCGGAGAGCATCGATTGTTGCCAGGACTTGAGTCTTAGCGAACTACGGGGTTTTGTATAGTTTGTATTGTTTGAGTCTTTCGGTAAGACTCTCCGATTGACAGCCACTTAACCAAACCTTGCCTAATCGAAAATCAACCAAACTTTACCTAATGAAACAGAGAAAATCCGTAAAAAAGAGAGACTACAGTGCTATAACCGCCAAAATTTCGGACATGTTGCAGGAAACAGCACTATTGTCCATCGCTGCGTGAAGTGCCTGGGGAGGCACCCACGTAGCGACTGTAAAAAAATTTTAGACGCACGGCCTGCATGCGTCAACTGTGGTCTAAATGGTCATCCAGCTAGTTATCGAGAATGCCCGGCTGACAAGGAAATAGTGGCCAGAATCGAAGCGAGGAATATTCGCCCCGATCAGGCCTAGAAGGAACATTTGGCGACGCAGAGTGTCTCAAACTACAGGCGAAGTGGTATATCATACGCCCAGGCAGTACAGGTACTACTTATTCCATCCAGCGTTCACAGGGTCATCTCCAGCCAATGTCAACCTTGGGTTGAGAAATGATTTTACCAGCTATGTATTGGCAGCAGGAACTGATGCTGAGGGACTGGTTGCCAATATTAAGGTGCTGACTACCTTTCTCAAGTAAGTTGGCTGAAGTTGCAACATTAAATAGCGCTTGGCTAATCTCGATGGCGCAAAGAGCGTCTGCACAACACATTCTTGATGCATTGAAGTCGGCTCTCGTAATGATAGCCGAGACCAAACTTGCAAAATTTCATAGGGTAAGCTTGAGAGAATATAACACAATTTTTAACAATCAAAATGGTGGTTCCGTACTATTAGTTAGGAGTAATCTGGATATGGAGCCTATTGTGGTCCCCGATCTTAAGTGCTGAGTTATTGCTGCAGTTGTGATTAAAACAACGGAATATAGGAGAAACCTTTTTGTATCACTGTTGGTTCGATGTAGCTCATCAAAGTTATGTCTGTTGCATGATTTCAGAGTCATGAATTCAATCATATCTGAATATAAATACTCGCTTATATGTGGCGATCTACACTTTAGGCATCCACAATGGGGAGATTCAGTGACGAATGGAAACGAAAGGGTGTTGCTCGAATGGCTGAAGGTAAGCAGTCCTTCAGTTTCCTTGCAAGTAGTTGTTCCAAAATCACCAGCCAGACCAAGTATTAACTCAACAATAGAGTTATTTCTCCTGTCAGACGGCTTCCACAGCAATATCGATCCTCCACACTGCTGGACGCTCCTAGCAGCCGAATGGTAAGGGAGAAAGTCAATTGCTTCCTCTATAGCGAAATGCAGACGGCCAGTCTCACTTTGCCAATAGTGAAAATATGCCGAAGACACACTCTTATTAGCGTCGAGCAAAGACCCGCTCAAAGCAGCGAAGAGCCTAGAAAACTATATGGAAGAATTAAATCTTTACTTTGAAAAATGGGGCATCAAACCAAATAGCAGTAAGCCACAACTCTATTTCGCAGCCCTTCTAAGTATCGGGGATCTCAAACTATTCGTAACAAAACTAAAACACTCGCTGCCTCATTCGGAAGCTCTAAGTTAACTCCTAGCTCATCGCTGAAGTACCTCGGTGTTGATTTTCACGATTTTTTGAAGTTTAATCCTTATTTGCAGCGTAAAATCAAAGCTGACAAATCCGCATTTACATGCTTCAAACATCTTTCCGCCAAAGAGAAGAGGCATGACCACCAAAGCTAAATCTATTTGCTACCAGACCATAATCCGGCCTATCCTGACTTGAATTATCTGTTCGAAAACTGCCATGGCAGAGGCAGATATATTCGGAAGGAGAGTCCTGCGTCTCTGCACTGGCAGGTTCTACAAGCCGGTAACTAAGAAGTGGCCGAACATTCTTCTGTATCAGAAGTCGGGACTAAAGCCATTTATGGACCGGGTTGTAGAATTGACGACAATTAGGTTAAGCTAATTATAATTAGGATTACGTGAGGTCTTAACTGTAGTGGAAGGTATTTTTTAAATTAAATATTGCCTAGGTAGCCCCAGTACTTGTACTGGCAGGGTAGTATTATTAGTGTGTAAGATAAAAACTGTCCAAATAAAACAAAAAACAAAAAACGAAAAGAGACAGCACGTCCAAATAATTAAACTTAAGCTAGGTTCAAAATGTACAATTAACCATTTATACATACATATATACAACTTCAACAGAATATTTCATCACAAAAAACACTTTTCACTTTGCTACCAATTTGACAAGTTACTATCACTAGTGTCATAAAAATGCAACTGATTTGCAAATGCAAATCAAACTTGCTTATCACATACCTTTACCGCCCGATAATGTACTGAAATGAGGTGGTTGACAAAATGAAATTTTGGAATTCGTTACATGTGAGTGAATGGTTGTTTACAAGATGTCAACTAGAGTTTCTGGGAATTTTGTCTCGCTAGCTTGTACTAGACGAGACACCTTGAGAAGGCTGTACATAGTCTTTATCTAAATCATCTTCAAAAGCTTAGACACAAAATGGGAATTGGAGGGGTTGGACGGAAACTATTGTGTTCTTTGCTTTTGCCGCATAGGAACAATTTTGCTTTATGACTTTTCGGTCGTATGAAAAACAGGTATTGCTCAGAGTGTTTAAAAACAAACTAGTAGTTTGCATTCTGACAAATTTTAGAGCGAAATGCGTCTTGAGGCGCAGTGTAGGCAAAAAGGTGGAAACTTGCTCATTATTCCAAAGAGAGCTCATCTGCTACGTTTATATCGTAACTAAACTTTTACGAGAAGGAAAGCAATAATTTCACGTAAGGCTCAAAAATAGAAACAAACAAATTTTCCAATCTCTTTTTTGCTTCTCTGGACATCCTATGTCGAAGGCACATCGTTGGTTGGCAAGTTTGTAGACCAAAAGCAACCACATTACAGGATATATTGATTATTTTGTGACTATAGAAAACACACGGACAGAAATCATGGAATCACCGTTAAGCCTTTTTATCATTACTTTCAATCAATTCCAAGAATATTTTTTATTCACATATCAGCTTGACTGTCCAGCACTTATTTTGACATCCCCATCAAATTTGCTAATTTTCATAACGGAAGTGTATGGAAAACCAGCAACGAAAGTGTATAGAAAATAACTCCAATATCTTAGCGACAGTGACATAGCTTCTACGACCCAAAAAACTTCTTTTGCGTAGCTTTACAATTGACCACCAACAAACTGAATTTGATCCCGCTTAAGCAAACAAAGGTTCGTCCATCATGCATTAGCATTAGACATCGTTGGGACGTGGGTTGTGGTGGGCACTCTGTATTCAATTCGTTTAGTCGGAAAACTAGTTATTTTGATAATGGAATGATATCTTTTTTCAAACAAATAAACATAATGAGAAATTCGTCCTTATTTTGGAAACAAACGTTTTCCTTTCGAAGCAATTGCTGACGACAACGACAGCCACTTGAATGGAGGCACCAAAGTAAACATAGTCATGGTCGGTCATGTAAAAGTCCTTGACAGTTTCAGTTTAGCGAAATTTCGATTTCGCTATAAGTATATCGATGTGATGCGATACATGCATTTTATGGATAGTGAATACGTAAAAAGTGAGGGAATTCGAATAAGAAAAAACTACCCTTGGTAGTCGGGTTGCTTTTTGGTGTTGGTTCGAGAAAGTAGATTGTGAATAGTTTTACTTGCTTAAGGGGGTCAGAAGTGTGTTTTTTTGTGAAATTGAAGATGTGGGAGATCAAGAAACTAACACTTCTATACACGAGTTAAGTTAGTAGAAAAAGAAAAATCAATATGTGTAATGAATGGTTCAAAAATGATTAAAAGCTAATTGCAGTTAGTTTACAAAACCATATTCCTAGCAATATTTATCATCCATATCTTTAATTTATTCGTACCATTTCAAGGTAAATACTATAAAAGCCTGCCAGTACTATAAAGGACTGTTAAATTGTAAACCTAAGCATTCCCTTATCCAAATTTGAACAACCGAAAACTCTTCATGTGGAATTTCAACAAGAATGAGATGAAATGAAAAGCGGAATCGAGAAAAAGACGAATGAAATGAAAACATGTACAAATAAAACCAAAGTAGTACATCTAGCATAACAAAAAGGATCGCATCACAATTCTCTTGAAATGGCAAAAGCCTTCATTCAGGATGACTGACTTCACATCCATGACGAAAGACGATGATAAAAAAATAACAAGAACAAGAAAATAGTAAGAATACGAACGATACGAAGTAAACTTTACGGGGACATAAAATTGAATTCAACTCACAGAAATTTTTCTTTCCTGTCAACATTGTCAAGAAGTATCCTTCCTTCGATCATTGTATCCTTTTTGTTGGGCTCACTTTTTTCGAATTGTTTTTTTTTCTTGTGTGTTTTTTCGTTTTTTTCCTCGTTTTCCATGTACACACATTTCCATTTTTAGGAATAGAATGCCATCCCGTGATGAACAAGGATAACGTAATCCTTGAGTTCCAGCAACAGGGGTGACGGATGGCATCGAGACGAGAAGTTTAGGCATGATAAGATAAAATTCTATGGAAGTTTGTATGGCATGCTCATATATTCGGGTCGTCCTCGATTTCTTAGGACTTTACAAGTGAACGGAGAGCGGGTGGTAGAGGCATTTGTGAACTTTGCTTCGAATCCGGTGCCCGAAACGAGATGGAAAAGTTTCGTCTGCACTTGTCGGATACTTTTTTTTAGTCCTTTTTTATTTGCAAAGTGAGTAGGCATGGAGTGTGAGTTGCGTTCCATTAGAATGATTGAATTTGCTCAGTTTGACCTGTTCAATTTTGTAGTCGTCATATAAAAGTAGTCATTCGGTTGGGTTTTATGACGATGGGGTAGGTGTGAAAGCCGAGCCATGAGCCTAAAAAAAAATTGAGTTTTGTTGATTCCATGTCGGACTCGCTGTATTCATGCTTGCCATTTAGAACCAACAGCAGATTGCATAAAAAGATTTATTTTGTTTCAAACGTCTCGTTGGTCCCCAGAGATCTTCTACGCTCATCAATCCTTTCATTAATATACATACATCATGCCAGAAACCCTTTCATTGTTCCGATGTGTGCTAATGGCATTAAAATTTGCTAACACGAAATCGATACTTTTATACAAGAAAACGCCATCAAAGAGGTTGATTATGTGATGTGTATGATATCTTGAGGATCATTACATAAAATTCCTTCTGTAATATGACTCATCAGAAGAATTCTTCTATGATTGATGATATACTTTCATCTATCCTTTCACCATCGCCAAACAACCAACAGCTAAACAAAATAGGAAAATGTAATTCTGTCATATCATTCTTTCTTCTTGTATAATTTAACCCTTTCGCATTAATGGTTGCCGTTATACTGCTTTTGGAAACTCTATATAGCTGTACATAATTGTGAAAAGCAACATTCGATAGAACAATTAACGAGAAAATGATAGCACGATTATTGTTTTAATAAAATTTATTGTCGTTGCAGTTATTAAATAATAGCTAAGAATAGAAGCATTTTCTTCTATTTATCTACCAAAGTAAAGATTATTAGTCTTAAAATAATATGGTTTCTGGTTTGATGTGCGCATAATTTTCGAAACACAATTTTCCGAGAAAACTTTAAATCATCCTCTGTCATCTTATTTTCAATTCGTAGTGTAATTGTAACGCTAAAGCAACCTCACTTGTTAAAATGATTATCGAATCGTCACGGGGAGCGAGTGTGTTCCATTGTTCTTCGGGAAGCTGACTCCACATAACATTAATATCTAAGAGGTCGATATAATGTAAGAAAAAAGGGTTATGCTGTTCGTTTCCATTTAACCAACTTGCCATGCTGCCAGGGAGGAGGATGTCTGAATGGAGGCGAAAATTGTCTTGCAATATGGACGAGAGGTCCTCTAATTTATCCATTCACGTCTCTCTTTCTTCGCTTACTTTGCGCGATACGTGCTCAAGGATATTCACGGAACTTCTTTCCGAAAAGAATATCTGGCGCAAAAAAAAGATGATGGATGAGCTCTAGAGCTATGAAAGGGCTAGGGAGAAAGATGTGAATTGGATTAAGTTGCTAAAGCGTGTTTCGATGAGTAAATTCATTTTATGCGTACCAAAATTCAGAAGAAAAATGTTCCTAATATATTATTCTGCAGCTGAAGTGATAGTTTAGATTAAAAACGTTCAAATAAATTGAATTCATTGCATAACATGATTAAATGATAATTTTTAGTTCATTTAAATATAGCCAGGAAATAAGTAATAGGGCTTTTAAATAGATAGGAAGAGATTTTTATTTGATAAACGAAGTTCGATTACACAATCTTATCTTTTAGGAATTTAAAAAAAAGTCTTTTCGTGCTTAATTATACTATTTAGTATTAGTTGAATTAGTTTTCTTAGCTGAATAAGTTTTTTGTTCTGATAGCTAGCAAAAAAAAAGTAAAGTCTTAGGACAGATTCCAATGAGATGCTAGCAGAAACACGTTGCAAGGAAAAATTCTTGCAAATAACTTTCGTCATAAAGATGCAGTTAGAAAGCATAAATACAACGCTTTTAATAATAAAATGGAGCAAAGAGAACTATAGGTTGGAGCCGGTGACATCAAAAGTAACGTCATACAATTTGATGGTAAAAAGTCATATGAAGAAACTAAGCTCAAAGAAAAGTCATACGAAAAAAGTAAGCTCGGTATGAATAAATTTATCGAGCGAGGAATATGTTTAAGGAGGTATTCTAGTCTAGGAATTTCAAAATATAGATTATTTCTTCTTTCATATTTCCAAAGTTTAGATTTTCAAAAATATATCCTCCAAAGGAATTTACCAAATTTCAATTATTTATGGAGTTATAGCTATTTTAGTAACTAAACCGGTCATATGGGCCATGTCAGACAGAAATAGATTAAACGAAGGTTGTTGTAACATATTTAGTTGAAATCTCTTCAAGTTTGCGAGTTTATACATACAATCAACTGAAACTACCTAGTCGTTTATTTTGAGACGTTCAGTAGACTCATTTCTCTCAATATATTAAATTCGTTAAGTTGAAGACCTATTTTGTTTTAAAAAATTATTTAGAAACAATTTATTTCAAGCACTCGCAAAAATTGTGATTCGAATATCAACTAAATAGTTACAGTGAGACATTTTCAAAATTTATTTGATTGATATTCAAAAAAGGAAATGGCAGAAATAAAGGTGGATAGTGCCGACCAAAAGTCCAAAGTTTTTATCTCTACTACATTTTATGCACAATACGTTGTAGTAAGGTCACTCTTGAGCATTTTTAAGGGATCTAAGACATATACTGTTATGACCACTGATGAATTTTTCGTCATTTCAATTAATTTTTTGCATATAAACATTATCAAAACATATTGTGCTTAAAAAAATTTGACGCTCAAGAATCGAATTAATTTTTTTTTCGTTCCTTTACTGAAATATAGTATTATCCATTTAAAAGGGTTATCCAAAAAGTAAAACCCTTCATACTGTTTGTCAGAGACATACAGCAACCACGTTGTCATTTATTTAGTTGAAGGTTTGCCATTTTAGAATGTGGATCGTTTGTTCACGTCCATGTTCACATTTTGTACTTTATGAGGAGATTAGGGTCGTCATACTTGTCCTTCACAGCAAACAATATTGAATACAGGGAATAAATTTGAACAAACTGAATCTGTTATTGACATTGCAAGGCATGTGCATCATCGAAATATTCGCACCACTGAAAATATCGCCGCTGCAGCCATTATCGCTCATTTTGGCGCATTCTCCATCTGGATTTGCATCTCCATCCGTATAAAGTCCAGCTCACACAAGAATTGAAGCCTATTGGCCAATTGAAGTCTATTAACCACGCAGAGAATACGTGTATTGAATGTTGGAACAACAAGCTGTTGATACTGATTTTTCGAAAAAAAATTTCTTCAGTGATGAAGCTCATTTCTCGCTTTGTGGATACGTTAGTAAGCAGAACTGTAGATAGAGCTCAGAAAATCCACAAGTGATCGTAAAGAGGCCATTCCATCCGGAAAAAGTCATTGTGCGGTGCGCATTATGGTCTGGTGGCGTGATTGGGCCGTATTTTCTTGAGAATGATCACCGTCAATTCCGAGCGCTATGGCTATTGTGTACTGAGCGCTATTTACCGACTATTTTTGGACGGACATAGAACATTATGATCTTGACAGTATGTGGTTTCAGCAGGATGGGGCAGCAAGTCACGTAACACAGGCAAATCAAGATCTTTTGCAAGAAGAATTTCCAGGACGTGCAACTTTGCCATTTGATGATGGGAATTGGCCTCCAAGATCCTGCGATTCAGCGCTTCTGGAAATCTTTTTTTTGGGGTACGTGAAAGATCGTGTTTATGCGAACAATCCCCAAACTCTGGACGAACTGAAAGCTAATATTCGTGAAGTCATGGCCTAGATACTGCCCGAAATATGCCGGAAAGTAATTGAAAATTACCTCAAAAGAATTGAGTCCTGTAAGAAATCCCGTGAAGTATATTTGAACGATATTGTGTTTCACAAAAAAATGGCAAGGATCTACCTTTACAATGAAATAAAAATTATATCACTTTCCGAACATTTTGTGTGTTTTTTTTTAAGTGAAATGGATAGCCTTATAGATATATATATATACATATATATATATATATATATATATATATATATATATATATATATATATATATATATATATATATATATAAATATATATATATATATATATATATATATATATATATATATATATATATATATATATATATATATATATATATATATATATATATGTGTTATTTGAAGACTTAACTCTGTAGTGAATAATTTCTTAAACATGAAAAAGTTGATAAAGTAGGGTTTCCTTTTTAGCCGACCCAAATTTTTATGTTACAAGCCGTCACCGTTGAAGAAACTTCAGAAGGCTCCACGACACATATGCATAGATTAAGACATACAAAAATTGTTTGCATTTCAAGAAACTATTTCGGTTACATAAATTCCTTACATACACCTATTTTAACCTCGTGATTCTGACATTTACTTAATCCTTGCCGATAAAAACCGATTCATAAAGCCCAAAACATAGATACAGTCATAAAATCGTAGCAATCCATAAGCAATAAATTCGAAATTACATAAGCTTTGCAATCGAAAATGTACCGTACCGTCGATAGGCAAACAATTCCACCAAGCAAAAAAGCAAAAATCCAATCCATATTAGAACGACAACCAACAAAAACATAAAATCGAAAAACTCAATTTCCTTCTAAACGAACCGAAACCAGAGTGCGTTGCCGAATAAAATCCATAAAATGTCATAAAATATCCAAAAATATTCATGGATAATCCTCAAGAAAATGCGAAAAAATACAAACGTTAACTGTGCTGGCGTTTCTTTTGGGGCCGCGTGTTGTCTTTGCTATTCCCTTACAGTTGATAATAATCAAAAACCGAACGAGAAGTCATGTATCGTATGCGAGTGGTGGATAGATATGAACGAAGAAATAGTCTTTACTTTGCCTGGCAATCCAATCGGATTGGAAATGGAGACATTGGACTGGCGAAAAATTCACGCTACCGACAAAAAACACCGAAATACGAGTGTACGAGTATATGTCGAGGTGATGGAACCAAAGAGGAGGAATAAAGTTGATAGGCATGAAATTCTTTGATGGCCCTTTCTGCATGCTATCGTCATATCTTGACCCTTCAAAGAGGCTATCGGTAAAGTGGATGCGAAAAGGATGAGAGGCAATCAAAAGTAAATATCGAAATCGAAAAGAGACAGCTTCAAGGGTGTCATATTTTTTGATGTTATGAATGTCATAATTTTCCGCAACGCTCGTTTTTTATCGGATGAAGCTGTTCTGTGCTTTCGTGTAGGGTTGTAGGATGGTTAATGATGTTGATAAAACTGTAAAATAGTATTAAAGCTGCTGAAGATTATTGACTTTCGACTAAGTAGCAGTAATTTTCTTATCATGGGTATATAATCTTCTTGTCTAATTGAGGTAGCAATGAAGGTTCATTTTTGAGGTTTGAGGCCGAAAACCCAAAAGCTTCAGGAATTTTTCGTTGCTGAAAGTCAATCACAATTAGGTTTTTTGTCATTAAAACTCAAATGAGAGCAGACAATATCTTTTTACATCAAAGCTAAAGAAAGTTCATATCACAATATCAATCAACAAAAATTTCATTTAATTTCCTACTCGAAATAAATAAAAACACAACCATAGCTGACTTGAATGGAATTTCATTTGAAAAGAGAACCATTGACCCTAAACACACATTCACAGCCTGAATAAGGAATTTTAATTTTCTCGACATCTCGACATTTTCAGATCTATTTCTTTAGAAATAAATAAACCAAATTCCTTCTTCCCACTTATCAGGACAAAAACACGCAAAAATAAAAGGAGCTTGCTAACACAAGCGTAAATTCAAAGACTCTTAAAAAACAGAAAATCACAAAATGAGAAGAAAAAAAACGCCAGATAAGAAATACCCATTTTAAAGACAAATCAGAATTTCTGAGAATAAATATATACGGTATTCAACAAATTACATAGAGATGAGAAAGGAATGGACAAACGCACGAAGGCCGATGAAATGAAATGAAGAAAATAAGAAAACTCAAGTTGCTAACCCACTTTAGAGTCAGTGCCATTAATCTCTGCTTTCTTCTTTTTTTTATAACGCCTCTCTCTTGACAGCTGTAGGATGACCATCATTCAGCTTACGGCCAATTTTCAACCTGACCACCACCCTCTGTAGTGGTGGAAGGACAGTGGCATGATGGCAGTGTCTATTTACTGAATATACGCGTGCAGCTGTAGAAGCTGAATAATGTGATGGGAATGTATTTGATATATTATGGCGGAGACAGATAGTGAAGTGTAGATACTAGTTTTGCTTGGTAATTCAGTGTTGGAAAAATGGAATGGTTCGAATAGATAAATGATATAAGACTGGACACTATGAGTATACACTGAAAAATCCAAAATATTTTTCATTAAATTTGTTCAAATAAAATTTCAAGCAACGACGGTATTCGTTCAGTCACTAAGACCAATAATATAAATACATATAATGTTTTTTATTGATAGACCTTGGGGACATAAAGTGAACGTGTATCAAATTTGGGCTACAGTTCAATAAATTATGCTTCTGAAATTATGTTGAAATAGCAATTACCTTCAATGGAACTAATAACATATGCATAAAGATTCACTATAGCGACTAAAAAGTTTATACTAGCTAAAGGAGTAACTATTTTTTTTGGAAATCATCAACTACTAAGTCTGTGCGGTTTCAAACCAAATTTTGAATAAATTGAAATCTTTCTAAAGGAAAATTCTGACAATAAACTGTTTTACAGCTGTAGCAGCAATCATGATTGCTAATGGTGTACAAGTAAACAAATTTAAGCTGCCACAGAAGATTTATGCAGCATGAAAAAGGGACTCAGCACTCACTCGAATAAAAAGGGACTCAGCACTCGCTGCAAGTGTATGCGACGCCTGTTTTAAATTTCGTCAGACAAGAATCGCACATTGAACTTTGGGTGTACCTAGTTACGAGAATACTAAGTGAATGAGTGAATGAGTTTATTATAATTGATATCTCTACGGACGTCAAACCCTATGACCGTGATGGATTGTAGTATATTTTTTGATTTTTAAAAGCCTACCTCTACCTTATTGATAAATAAATAAAATATATGTACGATATTTTTAATTAGAAAAAACGACGTTCTTAGGGTAGCCATACATTTTTTCAAATCAAATAGTCTGTAACTTGTCTGTACAGTACTAATATGATTTGATACAAACTTGCAAAAGCGTAATCATTTTCAAAAAAAATTTGTAACCGAAAAAATCGCAGGAAACTAGTTAAATTTAGCCCGAAAATGGCGACTGGCACCTTAATTTCAGACGCTAATCACAGTTGCCTACATTTAATATAAAATCAGCTGGATCACGCTTTGGATTGACCATTTCCTTCTTTAAGGAAAATAGTAGGTTTTAGAGAAAAAATATAAAGAATAATTTGTGACATAGTTCATATTTCTGACTTTTTCAATGTGGGTTTCAATTATCAACTTAATATTGAATGAAATTTTAAATTCATATAGCACAGTATTTAATTGCACAATTGAGGTTGGCATTCTTTATTAATACTGTATTGGAAGTTTTTGGTCTCTGAAATTTTCATAGAGCACGTTTAGTGATACTTTTTAATTTGAATTGAACCAATCAACATATATTTCTTCGTAGCTTGAACAAAAAAACGCGGATTTTTATCCTAAACTTTAAATCTAAAAGCTTACAATAGGGCTTGTTCTTTGTATATATTTATTCATAATAACAATGTAAAGTTAAAAATATTATACAATCAATGGGTAAAGTCGCTGGAATTATATTTAATTAAAGAACTTATTGTGTTTGCACTATGTTTCAACTAGGGCTAATATCAAACATTCAGTGGAATTACTACGGAACTGGAGAAATTGATTTAAATTTGATTTGGAATTTGAGTGATGGGCAGGATACAAGGCGATAAAGACGATGAAACTTTCGTTGTATCTAATATCAGCAAGCTTATAGTTTTTCTTTGAGTTTTCTTGAAACAAACGTTTAAAATGACATACTTAGTTCAATTTTATTCTTCCATATACTACATATTATGAGCCATCAAGCCACTTAAAATGCTTTGTACCTTCGCTTAACGAAAGGCACCATCAGACAGCCTTAAACTTGATTTTTGAAAATTTATTTTCACTTTGCTTATATGCCTCCAATCATAAATATTTTCCTTGTAATAAAAAAAATATTTTGTGAAGTATTAACACCTATCTTCTTAAGTGGAAAGCTACTTTCTTCTTATGATCGGCTTGAACCTAAATGATTGTGTTCAAGCGTATGCGTGCGTACCCAGAAAAGAAGTGTGTATATTGTGGGCGAACCCGAAATTATCAGAAATTTGACTTAAAAGTTAAACACTTTTGCATGTTTCTCTAGATAGTATAGTACATAGTAGCTGAATAGAAACATGGCATAAAAATCTAGGGAAATTTTCACCAAAATAAAGGATATGGTTTAAAACTTTTTTCTTAGCTTGTATCATTCGTTTCTCGCATGCTCTATCGGGCCCAAATTCACTCACAGTAACATAAGAGTACGCCGACGTGGAAGAACGCATATTTTTCACTCTGTTAGCGCAAAAAAGTCAAAACTGATTTTTTGACACACAGGCGGGTTTATCACATATAAGGTCACATATGGCGACACATGAACTGTCATTAGTCTCCCCTTTTGCGAGGAGTGAAAATTACATGTCAGGTCTAATCATAAGGCTGTCCTTATTTGCGAATATATTTTGCTTGTTTGCAAAGATCTTTTCATCAGTTTGATAGCCTGCATCGGTGTCTTACTGGTCTAGCAGTGAACGAGAGATTATCTTATCAGTATTTAGTTGCAGGTTTGCATAGTATTTTAGCTATAGGATCAATGTAGAATCAGTGGATTTACCTTCAGAAAAGTTATTCAGGAAATGGTGATTCGAATTAGCAAATCTAAAATTTAAAAAGTGTGAACTGATGAGAATGAGCGCAAAAACAGATTTTACTCTGATATTCATGTCCGCCATTGTGCCGAAAATTTTTCGGATACTTAGAAATAGATCTGGAAACTTGAATTCTACGTCAAGCACAAGAATCCGAGTAAATCAATACCAAAGTGCTCAATACCAAATCAATACTTAGTGAGAGAGTACGAATTGGCATATGTACCAAGAAACTCGCTTTTTGGTTTTATATTTTGGTTTTTATATTCATGCTTCTACCGAAAGCTGATTAGTTTTTTTTTATCCTAATTAGCTCTCGATGGAGGTACCAAAATAGTTGGATTGGATATTGTTTTATGTCTGCTGTAGATCGAAATACGAAAAAACCACATTTAATTAGCACAATTTCGGTATAAAAAAATAAAGTATTGAATAGTGGAAATCGAAGAATCTGATATAAGGCTAACCAATAGAGGGAGAGAAGCTAATGAATGATTGTTTGAAAAAAAAAACAAAAGAATCCAGAAAAATCAAGGCCAATTATTCCTAGGGTGGTTTTTGTCGAATGAAATTTGGCGCCCAACGTGGGCTTTTGCAATGCAAGTGGGCTTTTGGAATGCAAATCCACTGTTGATTATTTTAAGGGTAATCGTTGTCTAGGGTTATTTGAGGTCTATTCAAACTATGAAGCAATCAATTTAAAAGATTTAAGCTTTAAGACATGTACTCTGATTATCTTAACTGAGGAAATTTAATTCAGTATTGGATATGATATTATTCTGTAGAATTTTGTATTTTTCAAAATTTAGCCATAGAACGTACCGAAAGAGCTAAACGAATGATCTGAAACATCTAGAGTACATTAATACTAAGGAACAGAAAACATACCGATTAAGTAATTAAGCTTACAGCTGATGTTTTAATATTTATTTTTTTTGTAATAGGGCAGGGTACATTTAACTTTCTTGCAGGTAAATGACTGATTTTGTTGGAATTTTTCCAATACCACCAATTATTTTGATACTATTTGGTTCATCCAATCATATAGGTATTTTAGACAAGACATATAGTAATAGTGCATGAGTAATTCGTCGAAATAAATCAAGTTACATAATCCGAATATCGATTTTATTTATGAAGCTCAAACGTTGTAGGGTGTCTAGTTTAGCTTTACCGTGGGTCTCATCATATCATATTATTTCTCCAATACACCTTCTTTAGGGACTTCTATAGGATTTCTAACTTGGTTCAATACTGTTCTTTATATTTAACAATGACCTTCATTAACTCATTCGTCTTGAATTGAATCAAACAATAATTACCCCCAGAACCAAAACGATCTTTCTGTTTCAGTGGCCTGTGCTGCAAAATGCTTCTGATCAGAATATAGCTAAATTAGAGACATGCGCGTTTTTATAGAATAGAGGGAACAGGCACATATCGAAAATAAACCCAACTATCTAGCTGGGCTTGTCTGGCTTACTAGCCATCTAGTTTTTTTTATTTTTGATGCAGCATGTTTGTTTTCATTAGAATATTAGAGCAGCAAATATTACGAAGCAAAACAGGAGATGCTCAGTAATTAGAACTGTGTAAGATAAGTTAATTTTTGGAATTTTTAGCAAAAAAATTTCGATTTAAAATGAAGCAAATAGATTTTGATCTCTTTTGAATATTTGCACGAACCAATTTCAGACCTTAGGAAAATTCAGTATACTATGTAAAAAAGTTAGTTATGTGATAGAGAGGGCAATTCGTCATAATTAGCATACAGCTTAACTAATAGCCTATTAGTAACCAAAAATTTAAATTTTAGAAACATGAAGGGCACACCATACATTGATCGTGACAAGCCCATTTCCTGCGCATGCCAATGAGCTAATTGTTTCACATGCAAAATTTATTAAATGCTACACTCCAAATGTTTTCCTATTCTATTCAAAGGCCTAGTTTTTTGTAAGGTTTCCTATCATTCTGCTAACATTACGATCCCTATTCGTTTGTTTTTTTCTCTATTCTCTAGTACTTGCGAGTATCGCTACTAAATGTGGTCTTCTCGCGCTAAATACTATTATAAAAAATACTGTAGAACACGTTCAGTGTAAATGAACGCGCTAATTTTATTTTCCATACCAAATCCTTCGTTGTGGGTAAGTGTTTTTAGACAAATGCGAGTGTTCTGCATCATTTTTCAAGCTACTCCATTAACTTATGCGATCAGGACCAAACTGAAAGTGGTTTTTTCGTTCGCTTTCACTAGATGAGCTCTAGAGGTAAGACAATTCAATCTACAGCGTGAAATTTGTTAGAAAATTTCACAATTATGCTGATGAAATTTCACAATTATGCTTTTACAAAAAAATGCAATTCTACGCTATGACATTGAAAGCAGGCCAACTTTTCACTGTGAATGAACTAAATGTAATAATTAGTTTTTTCACGGCCATCATTTATCTTCATTTTGGACTCACCGAATCCCCACGCGAAACAAATTTGTTAATGTAGACAGCAGAATCACTATGCAGGCTCATTTGAATTTCAAAGCCAATACCGAATAAAAAACCGCCACATGCCCAAGTGAGTTTTCCACTTAATATCCACCGGCAAAAAACTGCTGATATTTAATTCAATTGTAGTAATAAAACCAATAACGATAATGAATTGGGCAATAAATGTGTTTTGGTACAGCTTCCTCGAGGACAATACATAAATATATGGTTCTGACTAGGAAGTGAAAGAACTCGCCACCGCAATATTCGTGCTTGTCGTCGTTGAAAATCCCTTTCTTGCTAAGGGATATCCCTTACTCTGCGTATGAAACAAGTAAGTTTGCATTCGGTCCATTCTTCCGCATAGAAATAACCAGTCTTATCTGGTGAATACAATCGGAACATATTCAAAGAATGAAAACATAAAAAATTGCCTCTCATGATGGGCTATATCCCTTGCGAAACTCTATGAGTATTTATGGTACCCGGGCCAGTGAAAGAAGATTCTCAATAATGGCCAATAGCGTTGGCCTAGTCGGTGTCCAAGGAATAATCTGGAGGAATGGTGCTCGCATATATTTTTCGATGTTTTGGATTTCATCGGATGGACCTATTTTTTCGAGCAGCATCAGCAAACTTACCAGCTTCGCATATCTTATCAGTGTAATGTATCCATTAGAATAAGGGCGATTTGAAGGATCAGAAGCTACGATGTGAATACGAAGAGTATTCATTGTATTCATGCGTTCCGAGGACGTATTTACTGCGACGAAAATGCCTTCAGTGCCTGTGGAGCTAAATGTATGGAGGCGGGTTATTATGAGGCTATGATGATAAGTGCCGACATTCATAAATATAAAATAAACGATAAATTTTGTCTATTTTTTATTTATTACATATTCGTGTTGGTGTATTGGTTCGAACGTGGATGATTTTAGACAATGCTGTTGTTTGGATAATTTTCCGGCTATATAAATTTATTCACACAAATGAAATGCATGATGGAAATCTTGCTATCTAAGCATAATTTAAATCGCTCATAAAAGTTATATTTAAATAACAAGGAAACATTGCCACATACACGTCTTATTTGTCACTTTCCGCAGTGACTAATACAATGCATAAATATTCCAACGATTGAACAGCGGGAGCTAAAAAAACCGACCCCAAGGGATATGATCCTGTAACGAAATTCGTCAACATTTGGAATTATTATGTTACATGTCACAGAGGCACGTGAGGTTAGTCATCCATACAAATCAAAAAATTTCCTAAAAATAGGATAATCCGTCTCGTAGCTGATGTTAACAAGGGTGCCAAAATAAGACTCTACGCTGGCACAAACCATCGAATGCTACCCTAATATGATTTTCATCAAGCATTTGCTCCCTTAAAAAATTATTAGAAAAATGAAAATATCACATTGGGGGTGGGAAACTTGAGACGGCCTGCAACGAAAATAATCGATTGCAATCATATTTTTTTAAAGGGATATGTATATTCTACCTTTGTTAAGAAACAATTCTTTATTAAATAGTTAGTTTAAGATAGAATTGTAGTTCGTTTAAAAGCTTAAAAACAAAATAAGGTAATTCATAATTTGGCGATGCCGTAGTTTTAAAGTACAATGTGCAATTTTTCTATTTAATAATTTAATCCCTTATGACAATCAAATATTTTTTTCTTCTTGTGTCTTGGAATATCATTATTTGGAAAGTGAACACATTTCAATGAAAAACGACATATTTTTCCACTTTAAGGATTTCAAAAATGTACTGAGTCCAGCATACAAAAAAATCCGATTAAAAATTAAACAGGTTAAAATCGAAACATTCCTATAGAAATTCATTGAAAAAAAAAACCTACAAACGTCAAACTTATAGGTAAGTCTCCATAGTGTTTTCAAAACGCTACCCCTGCTCATCGAATGTATCCAGTTTATTTGGGGTGAAATGAATCAATTTTTTTCTTCTTCTGATAAATGATTGCACATAAATGTTTTATAGCCTGACGGCTACGAGTGTGTCAAAGATGCGATTTGTAAAGGAATTTCAAAGGAAAGCATTTTAGATAATATTATTAGAAGTAGATGCTGTCCTGAGTTGTAATTTCTTTAAAATAGCAACCCGGCAGTTTAGAAATGAAGTTATGATCGAGTTTATATTCACCATTTAACTTTTTTTTTTTTATGAATGTGGTTTCATGTATGCTTTTATATATTTTGACCTACATATTTTGGAAGTATTTAACCCTATGTGGGCGCTAGTTGCCTAAAATAAAATGGAGAAAACTTGATTTTGAATTGCGGTAACTTTCGATGTAGGGATTCAGATCTATATGAAATTTACAGTACATATTAATGTTACTAAGTTGTAGACTTATGTAGTTTTTTATGAACATGCTGGTAGCCCTGTAGCTACGACAGATACTGAAAGTGAAAACTTTCAAAACATCAAGTTTCCTAAAAAAATTTCTTTTTTTTAAAAAAAAGAAAGAAGAACTTCATCCGCACAGCCAAAGTAAGACATATTAAATTCCATATCGGCCAAAAACGGTAGCCCCACCCCAATTTACATACATTTTTAGTGTCATTAACTTTTGTCCACGAGACCCAATAATCATCTGAACTGAAATTTAGAGAATGTATTGTCTAACTAGGACCAGGTCTGAGAAAATACCCTGTGCGAGTGGTGCCATCCTGAAAAAATAATTTACAACAAAAACACATGATTTTCTTCCTATTAATTCTAATTAAGTCACCAAATTCTGACTAAATTCACACAGTAGGTTGAAAAATTAGGTTAGAGCTGCCAGCTACAGTAAGTATGGTGTCTTAAATTTTGAAAATTTGCTCAGCAAAATAAAACTTTTCGCCCTAAATATACTTCCACTGCAGTCATGAAATCAAAACGAAATTCATATTGTAAATGGACCGCATTGTAGGCAACATTCAGAAGAATTTTACAACCAGATGGTTGAGAAATCATTATATGTAGGGTTGCCAGCTATGGTTGTTTTTGTATTGTTTGTTATATTTTTAATAGGCGATTTTTTCATAACATTTTCAAATGGTATTCATCTTGTTGTGACATTAAACAACAAATATCATGATTTCGAAAATTTTACAACTTTTGAGAGTGGGAGCCCTAAATTTCTTTGCCCCCTTATAAGTTCCAATGCAGTCATCGGGTCGAAACGGAATTCACAGCGTATTTTGGCTTCAACGTGAACCAGTACGAAGCGTTTTTGTCATTTCCGTACCAATAAATGCTAACGTTAATTATTCATAAAGCGAAAATCTACAATGAAAATAAGTAACCAAGTTTGAATTTTTCAAGTTCTGCAAGTTTTTCGGATGGCAATCCCAAACATAATTCTTTCGAAAAGCGAGTTTCTTAGAGTAAGTTGATTTTGACAAGAAGCAGTTGTGGTAGACTTTTAGTTGCAGTGCTGGCAATGTGTAGGAAGCACTCAGCATTTTTTTTTTCATTTCTGTTACAGAGTATGCTGTTTAAAAATTTTGTAACATAAGTAACCGACATTGAACATAAATAGCAATGTTTGACTTTTCTAAATTCATGCTTCAAATTCATTGAAATTCTTGCAAGTGGTTGCCCTGAAATCCTTTCCATTCATTTAATCCTTTCCATTATGATCAAAGTTGTACATAGCCTTCGAAACATGCTGGCTGTAATAAGGCTAATAGAACAAACACTCCAAATCTGTACGATTCCTCTACTGTTCATTGAATATAAGTGTATCTACCGGTTCCAGTGCTCTAGAATTTTTTTTCAACTGAGCCCTCTTTCAGCATACATACGAGTACGTGAGTATGCAAAATTGGTGAGCTTTTATCAGTGCAGTAAGTGCTAGTTGGCTGAACTAAAAAAGTGTGATATATATTTATTTATATACATATATATATATATATATATATATATATATATATATATATATATATATATATATATATATATATATATATATATGTATGTATATATACATAAAATAAGACATACTGCCGCCGTCAGCATAAACGCCCTATCTACATTTTCGTAACTTTGGAGATATTCAACGATTTGTGTTTTTTCTGCAGCATGTAGAGATATGGAAAGGGCATTTTCACCATTGATTTTAAGATATGCATTTCCACAATAGATAGGTTTTCCATATTTTGTAGAATGATTTAATAGAGTGTGCAGTTTTCAAGTCCGGTGTTAGCTCAAAAATGAAAAAAATGTCAGATAAGGTGTTTATGCTTAGCACGGCAGTATATATACCATTATATATTTGTTTCATGTCAACGACGAATTCCAAGAAAAAAATGAGATTAGAACTTCCAATTATTAGCTCCACTGAGCTTATGGAGCACATTTTTCTGAAGTTATAGGCAATATCGGTTGTTATTATTATCTATTTTGAACGCTTCCAGAATCTAGCGTCTGCTCATATTTTGGTACAGAGCAGCTGTGTACAATTTCAGCACTTTACATTTGGTTTGAGTTCCCGCACCTGCTAAAAAATGCTGACAAGGTATTCGTTCTCTCGTTCATATTACAAATCAGGTCAGAAGCGACCAAGGAGTGATATTGTGGACCTGGCAATGCGAAAGCAATAAAAACATAATGATAGCCACTTGTATGCATTCTGACTTGAATCATGAAAGTAGGAAGATAACCCTATGACATTTTTTTGTCGATCGCAGACGAGAGACTTTACAGTCAGGTTAAATCAAGTGGTTTGACACTTTGGTTTTTAATATTATATTAGGTTGTTTTATAGAACTTTTTAGAATTTTATATTAGGATATTTTATAGAAGTTTGTTAAGACAGCTACAGTTTTTACAGGCTGAGTAGTAGAAACAAATCACATTCAGTACGGGCAGTCAGACAAAATTATATTTTTGGTTTTTACTGTTATCTCCAAAGCACCCCCATTTGACTACTATGTCCTTAAAAGAATTTTAAACACATATAAATCTTTGTATCCTAGCTTTAAATTAATACTCTCTACATTCATTCTGCATTGAAACTGCTATGACATTTCTCATCAATTTACGCACAAATTTAGGCTTTTTATCTTCTGAGTTCAATGAACCAGAGGGTTCAGAGCCTTCTTTTGCATTTCCATATTGGAATACATTTCCTCATTCAAATAATCCGATTATGCAGATACGACATAGCAGAGAAACGTTTATCTTAGTTTCCACTTTAACTTGCGTACCATCATCGAAAACCCACCAGCATTTCTCTCCTCCCACACTTTCATTCAAATCTACGTTGATGCCGTTATTCCTTATGCGAGCAACCCGTCTATTATGGATATGAAAGTATAGTATCCAATGCGTATATTACACACATAAAACACATAATAAGCGGGGCATAAATGTGCGGAGCATAATAGCAAGGATATTAACAAGGATTCAATGTTATGGCTGACGTTTGGCGTTGTTTTTGTTGTTACTGTTGCTGTGGTGTGGCTGATGCCGCTGGTGCTATCCTATAGTCGGTCTTATTGTTGTTCCTATTTTCGCCTATTGTTTTTATTTGCGTTCTAACACTTGGCTGCTCTCCTATGATATGAAAATCATTTCAATGGTACTTGTGTTAGACAGTGCTGCCGATACAGATAGATTTATTTATGGAAGAGTATTTGGCTACTTTCTGCAAGCGTTTCGAAGTATTACAGGTTTTTTCTCTTGGTCTATGATAATAGTACAAAATATTCATACTCTCACGAAATTCACACTCATCTCCTCTGTAGTGCAGAGGGTGATATCCATTTTCCTCAGTCCAGTTTTTTCGTCTATTAACTCCATTGAAATGATTACTATCCCATACGATTTGCAAGCCCGCTAAACAAAACTGGCACCACTCTTCTATCAAAGCTCAAACAAAAACGAATATCTATATTGTGTTCGTCTTCATATTTAGTCCTTGCTAGTGTCCAAGCCCGATTATAACACCATCTATAGGCTGATGCCGTTGATCTTTCATTCAATTGCCAAGTCAACAGAAGCGAACGAACGGGTATGAAAAAAGCATAAAGATACTCTAACGGGCTGACCATCTTTTCACTGACGCAGATTTTTATATGTTTTGCGAGCTTTTGATATGGTTATGACGAAGGACTTTACGGGCACCGAACTAGCATACGAACCGACATCCAAGCACACTCATACATGCACCTAACGAGATAAATATTATGAAAAATAAGCAAATAAATTATATTATCCGGATTTTTATGGATACCCAGGGAACACCCGTCGCGCTTACGATTCTCATTTGCAAATATGTACTTACGAGCATCCATGTATCTTGTGTCCATCATCTTGGCTGCGTCGTTGAGAGGCTCTGAATTCGGCGAGATAGAAAGTCCAAAGCCGCAGAATGTTAGAAGAGAACGGTGCAATATAAGCGGATTTTTTTAGTGTCGGCCTTTGATTGCACTTCCGGCACTAATATTTCGCTCGCTATATTGAAAGTAATAATATTGCCATAAAGATGGCGCTCGTAAAGATTTCATAATTTAGTGGAGAGAGTCGTACAAGTGTATGAACCGAATGGGTCAATGAGGAAGTTTTGATTTTTTTTTTGGAAGAGTTTAATTGGAAGTTTTTGTCTTTTCGAAATAGCTTGGGAATTAAGATGGAAAAATCAAAAATTAAAATCTGAGAACGGACTGATGAATGTTTTTCCTAATCTTGAGGCACATAAAAAACATAATTCAAAATATACATACCTTTTATCTTATAATTTAAGCCGAAGCCAAACCTCCCATTGAATGAATAGTAAATGAATTCTCCAAAATATTTGCGTACAACCAATCACATGTTTAAATTACCGTAAATGTAAATGTGAAGAAAATGGAAGTTTTTTGTAGCTGTTTGCAAATATTAGAGCATTTAAAGCAATAAAACCCAACAGAAGAAGATAAAAGCATTAAAGCGTTCACAAACATATATGTACACTCAAAAAAATTTTGGTTGAATTTTACCCTTATAATAGTAGGAAACTGGTTTCCTACTATTCAAGATGTAAATTTACAAAAGCGTGTAAAAAGATTTTTTTTTTTATGACCAAATGGCGTAATTTTACCCTAAATAATGATGCAATTTTATGGCGTTGGCGCAAAGATGAATAGCAAACTAGTCAATTTACACTCTTTTTGCTTCAATTTACAAAAAGCTGTGTATTATTCAGCTGAAGCTGTGTATTTCGACGTAAAAGCGAAAAATGCACATCGAATGTGTAAAAAAATTTGTGATTCGTTATTTTAAACGAAAAAATGAATATATTTCCCATTATCAAAGTATTAATTATAGACCCACTTTTTAGAGTGTAGGCGATAAAACGAAGTTTTTGAAAAATGCACCAACGCCTAAACTCCTACAAGTAGGTGATTTCTGAACTAGTAGACCTTTGGCCAGCGGTTAGCTTAAAGGGGTTTACGAAGAAAAGTGATGGGCCTAGATGCAGAAATCTTAAGAAATTGTGGTGATCGTCAAGCTCTTTAAACCTGATTTTCCCACGAAGAATTGGAATGTGTCTGAAATTGTTGAACCTGTTGAAAATCGACGGGATTTCAAACAGGTTTAACTACCGCTCTTAGAGACTAGGGGCGGGAAATTGTTCCTGTGTGTGTGTGTGCATATGAGTGATAGAGTGAAGGACTCTAAACGAAAGAGCTTTAAGATCGTCAACATAATTCGAAGCAGAAGGTTCTTACAGTAGAGGACTCATCCAGGAAGAGGTCATATCATTCTTTCTAAAGGAATCTGAGTGAGTTCCAGATGCGGACTCCCTCTCTGCTGATGGGGTCTGTGTTGGGACTTTCTCTGAGATGGGTGGCTGTCTAAACGTCTCGACTGTGGAAACAAAAGAAGGTAGTGAGGTAACTTTAGCGTCCAAGAAATTAACTTGGATTTGATTGGTTATGGTAATGGTGCTTCAAATTAGCCTCTATCATTACAAAGCGGCTTCTGATTTCCTTCATTTTTCTCTTGCCTAGGACACAGGTGTAATATATATTCAGGTACTATAGGTTGTAAGCTACTGAGTTTGTAAGTTTGTGTTAAACATTTTTTATGATAAGGATAACCCGATCAAAGGACAGGCTAATTTCTTGCTACATGGCACACGACCATGACTGTAATTCTCCTTGCGAAACCATCAAGGATGTAGTGACTGTAGCTGCTAGAATCTGTTTGCCTTTCATTTTAATGTGCAATGCTCACCATATCCTGGCTTATAGATTTATAAAGCTTGCTTATTGCTAAGTCATGTATATGCAGCCTGGAGAATCGCTACCCAGAAAAAGTTAAAAAAACCAGGTGTGTCTGAAAAACTACAAATATTCGGTTGAATTTAAGTAAAATACAAAGAGGACAAGCAATACTATTTAAGCCAGTAAGAAGATGCTGGGTAAAATATGAAGCATCAGCGCTGCACTAGCGCACTGAATCCACAAGATGAACTGACTGTTTGGTCCTCACTTTTTCCAAATCACCACTAAAGTATGCCTGCATGCTGATGCTTGAAAAAGTGCAAAGGCTGACCGCTCTTTTGGTGACAACGGTCTTCCAAATTACCGCTTTTAAGCTACTTTTCGTGATGCTTCATTAGCTATTAATTTAATAATCTTACAGCAAGCCAATCTGACTACTGTGAAAATGGATTGTATTTCAGCATGGACTAGAACAGAGTTTGGTCATGCTCGAATCTTATCTGAAGGAATTCTCACTCCACTGGTCGTACATTACTCCAAACATTGAATTCTCAAAACAGTAATTTATATTTTAAAGTAACAAACTTCCGTCTCAGTACAAAGTTTTCATCCGAATAAGACGACTTCCGTTTCAGTAGATTCGAGTTGACTAGTATTTAACGTATAAATTCAAATACCCTTCAAATATTTTACTGATTTATTTTGTGAAAAAATTGCCTCTCAACCAGCAACCTATTTTTGTATTCATGATTCGAATCTACCATTTTAAAATTTCAGAGCTCCAAAAAACCCAAATTGGACAAGAATATATTACGTGAGTATGTACACATGCTCTCGCCGTACCTATGTACAAATATTTTAAACACCGATAACATCAATGCAAACCTTCGAGTCGTCTTGTTTTTTCGTTTCGCTTAGCAAAACTTTGTGTATATTCAATTCCATGTAGCAACATCGGCCGGATACATGAAAAATACCCTGTAGCCTGCGAATATGAACGTAAGTCACAGTGGGGCCATCTTTTAACGATGGGCAGTAGAAACACGCCCCCAATTTAAAATTTACGACCAATAAAAATAAAATTGTACCCTCCGCTAACGTTCGGCATTGCTTTGCAAACGCGCTTTGCATACTTGCCACGTATCCGGATCGAAACAAGCAGCAGGACGAACCTTCGTCGAAACCCCCTAAATGTTGAACGCTTGCGCGAAGTTTTTTTTAAACTAATGGGAAATTTTAAAATGGTTGTAGAACGCACACGTGTACACAAGCTTAAAACTTCCACCCCTGCAGTCCGGATGTGAATTATTCAAATATCTAGCACTGTCAGCAGAACAGGCGAAAGATTCTTGAGGTAATTAAATCAGCGTAGAAACGCTCCGCTTGATGCAAACATTTGATGCAAACACTCGATGCAATTTGGGGATGAAGTTTGCTAAACTCTCATCGGTCCAAAGACCGAGAGTGGTGTGAGTAGATGGAGCGCACTGTATAGCCCCGCAGGAACGGCTGCTATGCACGCTCGTCTATGACAACAGAAAAATCGATTTTTGTGTCACACACTCATAAAATTCACATATAAATTTCCTCTGTAAGTGTATGCAAGATAAGGGCGGCGGAAAAATAAAATCCGGGAAAATGAAAATAAAAAGGGAAATGTTTCTCGCTCCCTGCTATTTCATCTCTCCCTAAGCCACATCTCCTCCACCCCCCAGTGCCAGTTCGTTTCGTCGTTTGGTTTTTCAACGTAGCTGCTCCGTATTCTTATTCGGTCCATGGCTACATCAGAACGGGTCCCGTTCAAGCTCCAGCCGTGTCAGATGGCCAAGGGTACGCACATCCATGTACCTAACGCTCCTGTTCAGATATGGAACAGTGGAAGGATATGAAAGTTTTTGAAACGACGAAGAGAATAAAAAGGGAAGCGCAAAAAACGAAAAAAATCCAACCCCGTTACATTGAGCATACATAACGAGATACTGAGATATGCTTCCTTGCTGGCTTCTTTGCTTGCTTGCTTGCTTGCTTTGTGTCCTTCTCTTTTCAATAGGATCATCTGGGATTCCTTTCCTTTCCATTCTCTTCCTGAACGATGAACAAAAGTGACTCGAAGGACGAAAGAAGTATCTGGACCGGTTGCTGGTACAGGGGATATTACTTTGCATGTCAACCACCTCGTCGACTATCCCCTTTTTGCATGCCAACAGCTCGCTAAGCTCCGTTGTACGATTTAGTTTGTGGCATTTCTTTTGCTTTTCCATAATGTTTACGTGATTGTGAGTAGGGAAAAGGGATGCGGATATCGGTTCGTGCTGTTGGATATGAGTTTTCTTTGAATTATATTGAAGATACGTAAATGCGATGGCAATTTAGGTTTGATTCGTTTGCCACGTTTTTCGTTGATTTGCTAGCGAATAATTTTTTTCTGTGTTATTGCGAGTATCTATAAGCTCACATTTGCGGAAGCCATTGATGATATTCAAACATTCGAATGATGAATTTGAAATGAAAAATATGAAAGGTGTTGTGAAAATACGCACTTTCCAATATATTAACGTAAATACTGAACCAGCCAATAAAGATTTTGAATAATTATAAAATTAATAAAAAATTATTACGAAATACTTTAAATAGATATGTACAAGCAAAATTAAAATGAAATAAAGTAATAAATACTTCTAGTACAGAATCCAACTAATCCTATGAAACGAAAAATAAACAAAAATTGTACGACTTTTTCTTATCTGTTTGCTCTGAAATATCATTTTTGATTGATTAGAGTATAAACACTAAGCGTCGACATTGATTCTTTTTTTCTTATTGGTTTGCAATATTTTCGATTTTACAGCTTTAAAGACTTTTTTTTGTTTTTTTTTTACAGTTAAAAATGTTGAAACTTGTGACTTTTCAAATAGCTTTTATTTAGCGTTTATGACTTATACGATAGCGTTCATTTAAAAAAAAATTATCGTACCTATATTTAAGTCTATTGAACGTTTAATGCTTAAAAATCTGCAGTAAGTATTATAACAATAAGTTTTAGAATAGTCATCATTTTTGTCTTGGCAACAACCGAAGAACCAAGCACGTCGAAGGAATTAATTTTTTTTGATAGAATTTCTTTTACGGGTTAGCTTAAGGAAATTAGCCTTGGAAACAATAAAAATGATAGAATCCTTGATGTCTTACATTGGATCTCCATCTTTTTTCTTATATCCAGCTTTAATACCTTATAAGAACAATAACTTCTATCTCTGCAAAAGTATTCTTTAATTTTCCTACTTTGAACAGCTAGTATTTCTGCTAATTAGTTTAATTTCTTTCGGAAGATTGATATTACAGCTTAACTAATATTTTCAAACTCTCGATTAGGTCACGATTACGCTGTCTTACTTCGTTCTATGTTGTGCTGCCAAGAATTATATAAGGTAGGTTGTACCTGACTATTTTTCATTTATGGAATATGTTTTCGTTGTATATACTCTTACATGATTCGAAAAAAATTCTGGTCCTTTGTTTTCTCTTTAAAACCCTCTATTATTTAATGTGTTTACTGGTTTCATTCTCAAGATGGTTTAAATGCCTTTGTGAGGTTCTTCTTCTCAGTTCATTTGAATTCGTATGTACTTGCTTTTAGCAACTTTTTTTTTATTTCCTTCCTAGTCTCTCTTCACTTGGGACTAAGCCTCTGTAATCAGAATCGCGTATGTCTTTCCCTGAGTTCAATCTCTTTTTTAGGCGAGTGGACATATATCTTATGTCTCACCTATGTGCCTCTTATTTTATCCATTCTATATTTCGCTTTGCACTTGACATTTTTTTCACTTCCTCGAAGTTGTCAAATATTTCTTTCATTCATAGCTCTAATTTCATCCTACCGAGTTTTTTGTTGTTGAATCTTTGAATGTTATATGTTTATTAGAATGCATATTGATCTTGAATTGAAATGAGTAACAGGGCTTTCCTAACTAGTAGTAAACTTCTACTTATCTAATTGCTTTGTCCCGTGCAAATGCTTTTGCCTCCACTTTTTTCTCAATCTGAAAAAATTAAGTCGTTTTTGGACTTATGAGCTCTTCTTTTTCAAGATTTATATGTTCACAAAGAGTCGGACTAGTTTTTTTTTCTAATTTTTCGGTTGATCGTCTTCATCGTTTTCCACACCTTGAGTGTCCCCAGAGGACTCATAATTGGGCCATTTCTATTCACCTTTTTTCATAAATTAGCTTTCTAGTCATTTTGTGCCATCCTAGCATAGTGTTAGTGCTGATGATTTGAAATTATTACACGCAATCGAAAATTTTCCAAGATATCTGCACGTCCTAGAAATAGATAGACCTAGGAAAATCTAAATACTCTAACTACTTGATTTAACTCCATTTTTTCTGAAGCTTCATACCAATGGCTTTCCTGACTCTATTTTCAAGCCCATTTTTATCTGATTTTGGGGTATCCTCAATCGAAAACTGAAATAAAATAATCATGTCTAATCCATTATCAGAAATGGTTCACAAATTTCTGTCCATCTCTTAGTTACATTTAATTTTTCTGTTTTTAAATATTGCCGTCAAGTATGATATCTTTGCTCAAGTGCCTATCTGATACAGTAGAATAATTTTACATCCTACTGTGGAAATAAAATTCTTTATTTACCTTATATTTCGAAACATCCTTTTCTTCAAATATCACCTCCATCATATTTATATGAAAGTTTTATGCAAACTTGTGTGGTAAACAAACTTAGTGCCAACTAAAATTCACGTAAAACCAATAATTAATGAGATAGTTCAGAAAAAATGATTTTCGTGAACTTCAATCTTTAATAAGTTTTTTTTGGACACATGACATTTTAATGGACTTTTAACATATTGCTTCTAATGCTACAATAAATATAAGTTACATTTCTGCGTAAACTTCTCCATATATTTCTGTACGTAAGACTTGATATGCTTCTCTTCAATTAAAAAATTCCTAAATATTTACAGAAAAAGTAGAAAATAATATAAACATTTTTAATATAGACTCGACTAAAAATATACTGCAAAACATTTTAATATGCGTTATGTTGTCAAAAAACTCTTAATTTTCAAATTCCTATCACAAAGATATGTGCTTTTTGAAAAAAAATTTCTACGCACATCAGTCAGTGCTAACATTAAACCTGTGAGTTTATTTTCTGTAAAGATACATATGCACTTCACCCGCACGACACACTCTTTATGCATGCATATTGTTGCTATGCAATTAAAATGAAACAACCCTAATTATGAATGCAGGTATGCATAACGTTTAATTAAGAAACAATATGAGTTTTTAAAGAGTAGATGACTATCAAACTTTCTACTGTGTTATTTCGACTCAAGCAATTAAGTTAATACACGCTCGTAAAATCTTAGACTTATCCAAACTCATGGTAGTTAGTTAGAGCGCACAGTGTGGGGATAGCTGAGTACGCAATCTAAAGAGTACAATATATGTCTAGGAAATTGAATCATAATTCACACTTTGGTAAATTTGCATTCTTGTAGAGGTGAATACCTACTTTATGTTTTGACAACAATATATGGATGTCTTTATATGATTATGTGATGCATGACCAACTGTATGTTTGTGGACAGTAAAGTTTGGGTGAGGTACAAGTAAAAATTGATATTTCTAGATTTGAATTGGAAGAGTCTACATTTAAGGTGATAATAATAATATGAAAAATGTTTGTTTATTCAGGGGCTACTTTCGAACTAACTTAACTTAAATTGAACATTAATAGCGAAATAATTGCGAGATTTAAATATTAGTGCAATATTAATCTAATCAATAGGCAGAATTATTGATACTTATCATGAAATCCATACATTTTTACTGAATTTGAAAAAAAAAAACAGTTGGCAGAATCGGAAGTCTTTTTTATTGGAACTATAGTTCTAGAGTATCGGTGTGAAGAAGACAGTGATGCAGTTGGTATGAATAATGTAAGCGTTAAATCAATGAACTAATTGAAAATTAGCCTCAGGTTCGTATCTCTTTTCGAAACTTGATAGAGTAGGTTCAAGTTTTTCCTCTTGGAAGTAGTCCTCTATGAAGACAGTTGACGTGGGCGCTTGAATACAATGAACTCAATTTTCCTCGCATGAATTGTAATTCACCATATGCCGTATTCACTTCACAGTTTATTGATATATCGCTGGAGCCGCCACTACACCAAGCCAGAAGGTCTTCCGGGTACAAATTTACTTTGATGTCAATAATAAGTTTGGAACCAGAAAATGGCTCTAAAATGAACCAAAATTCTTCTCTTCATTGATTACACAATCCATGATGAATTTGGTCTCAGCCTGGAATCTTCCAGACATCAATGGAGATGTGACCTCTTGTGAAGTCAAAATGCAGGACAGGTATGATATTTCTCTCAGTAACTACTTTATCAAGAGCTGCGAAGACTAGACCCTCGGTCGATTTTTCAAAATCAAGCATGCCAGGGGGACTATTAGCTGCCGCAACGTTGATGTTGCAGTAGTGTTTTCATCAAAGAGCCTACCATTAACCGTGGAAATTGGAGCATGCCTTTTTTCCTAGTGATTATATTGATTTCTGGGTACATATCTACATTCAGCTCAACAAACGAAGCTTCTAGTCAAAGGACCTCTTGAAGTTGAACTTAGTTTTAGAATGGATTCCCCTCGCCATTATTCATATTTGAAAACCTTAAGTTGTGGATAGTAGATACGTGCGAGAAACTTTTTCAAAGATCTGCTCCTAGTATGCTAGAAATAAATATCACCCAGGAGGTTTCGGTAGGCAAAATTCGTGGCTTTTTGAGGGACACATGCGGATTAGAAGAGCGCAGTACGATTATTGATGCTATTGATGATTAATTTCAGAGAGAAAGAGGTTTTTGTCTCACCTGATGACTACGCCTTGCAGTTTTTACAAAACTTCTGGTTCTAAAGATTTCCAATTTACATTTTTATAGAAGATACAAATTTTTAGCTCGAAGACTATTAAAAGTACTCGTTTTTCTGCGTCGTTTGCATAAATATGTAGTATTACAAGTTACACTTACCATCTCTCATGGTGTGCATGGAAGCACATTAGAAGATTTTCATAAGTAGAATACATGTAAATCGTAATGGTGAAGATTGCTTTAGGTCTGTTTTCTAGCTTTGACTATTCTATATAAACTCAAGTTTTTTTTATTGCATTTAAAGGATGAACAAATAAATTTCATATCTTCATTCAAAGAAAAGAGTTTTTCCATTAAAACTTGGATTTAAAGCTATAAGCGAAATGAAATGTGGCAGTTAGATAATACTGTAATTTTTTCAAAACGTATCAAATAATTTTCGCGAAAACTCTTGTACTTTTCAAGATGTTTTCTTTAGTAAATTTAAGCACTGCCACATTACTGTGCGTTAAATTTACTAAAAAGTAAATCGTAAGTCATAATCAATTAGCAAATGTATTAAGAAAATAAGATATCACTATAGGTTGATAGTGCACCCAATAATTTCTCATTGCGATCGTAAAGTTACACCAGCTATCAAATTATAGTCATAACATGTTTTTTGCTCACATCGTCAGCTTCATCTTATACAACTAATAGAAAATTCATCCAATCTATCCTATCCGTCCGTGGATAACGTACATCTATCCGGTAAGCACCATTCAACAAGCACTCGGCATTAGACCAACTTATCCAAACTACTATCATACTTAGTGCCTGCCTACCGCAACAAACTACACAATGTTTACAACGTTCAATTGCAATAGTTTTCCCATGACAGTAAAACACTACCTAACCATTATTATTGTGGCGGCGATCAATTAAGGCGAATATTATCATTGAGTCGTTCACGAAGTTGCCTGCGAGAAAGAAAAACGGCCTGTAATTATTACTTTTGACAAATTGAGAAATTTATTGCGTGCCATCGACGATTTCGGCGATGAACTAGAAAATCAATGAATCCCACATGGAACAACACGATGTTCGTTGAAAATGTAGATAATGATGTACTTTGGTGTCTGAGTTGTCCAAGAAACTGTAATTTTAATAATCCCCTGGTGAATGAGTTGTTCGGTCATTTCATGTAAGGTGCAGATTACCCATGACGAGTGCTGACGACATGTTGGAGACAATATCGTTATTTTGTTGCAGTTTTTGATGTATGGTTTCACAAGAAAGTGATTGAATTATTATTTGGTGACATTGCTTAAGAGAAACATCAGTGTACCAAAAGAGTACAACATAACTTTATGGCGGATGATTGTATCTACCATACTTAATGGAAAATATCACCGACATTTTCAATATGGAAAGTATCTATGCATAATAAAACACCTCATTTCGGAAATCAACAACCCAAAATTCGTCTAATAAGTGGGAATAAATTTATTTCACGAGCGAACAGTTCCAAATTACATCGAAAACCCTAATCAGCTAAACAATCTACTAATTTTTCTTCCTAAATATAGACACAATCACACCTACGCCGACCTTTTTCCATACCGATTTCTACCCTAAAACTCCTACACATCAGATCAATTAATTTTAATTCCGAACGATTTTCGTTCTATTTTCCTCTCAAAACATAGAAAATGGTATTAAAGTTTTCCATACATCCCTTCGGAAATACGTTAAACCTCTTATCTCTACAGTCCCATAGACATTTTCTTTCAATCATAAGAGGATTTCAAAGTATTCTTTGTAAAACTTTGGCGAAAAAATATAACAAGTTTGAAGGCAAAGCCTATTTACAGCTTTTTATTTCGCTAACATTTATCGTAGTAAAAAAAAAGCCTGGTTGCATGTTTTCACATTATTTTTCCATTTCACATTTTTTTCTCTCCAGAGCCTTTTGCAAAGCATACGTGTGTGTACGGTAGGATTTTGTTCTCGGATGGAAGTTTCCTTTTTTAAGTAAATCGCCTTATAGAAGGGCATTTAGATCGTTGTCCTGGGATTGCGATTACCATAAATCAATCAATCATCATAGGTGAATGACGTCTTTGAATAAACTTATAACAATCCCCAACACATGTTACTTCAATGAACGTGATGACCCCGCATGGACAAGTGAAATAAGCTGTGGTTGGGTTTGGCGCACAGTATTTGCTGAAATAAATGTGTGGCAAATTTGGAGAAGTGGATGGTATATATTTTTTATTTCGGCTTAAAGACAACGATTTTGAAAGAGTACTCCCAATCATCTACTACTGAATGTTTGTGCCAATTTTCAAACTAAATGCATTAATTTTGTACCAAGTTCACCAATGCAATGTCTCTGTTTTGGCTATGGTTTTTTTTTGGAACTGGTAACTGGTCAATTTCGAGAATTTGTAATTTAATAATGAACTTGAACATAAAAGGAGCAATTTTATTTTAGACCGTTAATCTTTGTTATAAAGCGTGAAAATGTCTATTATTTTGATTAGAAAAAAAACACAATAACATTACTTGCGCAGTAGTTTTTCAGCGCTGTCAGTTGACGGGTAAAATTCAACTTATTTGGCTTTGTTATAAACAATATCAAATGCATTTTGAGAGCCATGGGGTTCAAATAATCCCCCCGTTGTATGCCGAAATTTAAAGGGGCTAAATGGATTTTAGGTTGAGGGGGGAAAAGTGACGGCCAAGATTTCTTAATATGTAGTTATGGAGAAGAGGTTTTTTTTCAAATATGGCCTGAAACCTTGGATGTATAAAAAAATACAGTCTACAAGAATTTAACTGCCCAATTGGAAACTCTACAGATGAGGTTAATGTCGACGAAAGTGAAATTGTATGGATTCAGTCGCATTGGAAAAAAGGAAAAAAAATCGGGACTCGATTCCGCTAGACATCAATTTCCCGGGTAGGACTCCGTACTTCGACGAATATTTTTTAATATATTCATCACGGATATCATCAACATAAATAACGTTTACGATTTACTGTGATGGCTTCAATCCGAGGATGAAAACGATCTACGTAAAATGGGGTTAAAAACTAACACGAAGAAAAGCTAGTCCATTTTATTTAGGCGCCCAAAACAAAGGTCTTCTAAAGGAACGAAGTCCATTTAAAACCTCAAACTTCACAGATAAGGACAAGTCCTTGGGACTCATTAATTCAGCCAACACATAGAGGTAACCACTAGCAAAGTCTTGAGAGCATATGGAATGATTTGCAACAATTTTTGGTTCGCTCTGTGAGAAAGATTTTAGCCACAAGTATCAAATCAAGAGTTGGAAAATTTTCAAATCTTGCTACGAATGATTATTTTCACAAAAGGCTAATTTCGATTCGCTTTGTTTTGATCTAAATAATACGCTTGAAAATCTTCATCTGAAAAACTATAGCAATTTATTTAATCGCTGGTATTGAAAAAACTGATGTTTTATTGCTTAAGGAGTCTGGTAGCTTCGGTCGGAAAATCAATTTTTTTTTTACTTATTTCCAAAGTAAAATACTTATATTGAGAGTATACTGTAAACATTTTAGACCAAAATTCAAATTATTAATGAAGTTATAATGAGCATTTGAGAGAGTATCGTAGAGCTTTTATTAGATTACTAAGCTGGATACCAGTGCATTACATATATTCATTTTGGATTAATTACGGATTAATCATATAATTAATATAAAGTTATTTTATTCGTGTGGAATTTAGCATCAAAGCACTTTTTGAGGGTTCAAAGACACTTGAAATTGCTGCATGGACAGCAGCATGCATCTTCAATGAAGGGTTTTGTTTAACTATTTTAAAAATTCTAGAGACTATGGGAGCTGCAGCGTACACTGAATTGTACAACAACTTCCGGATCTCAAAAGCGGAAAATGATTCCGCAAAGGTGTCTTAAGTAGCCAGAATGAATCGTAGGTTAGAAAAAGTTGCTGAGAATGATGCCTAGAAAAAAATTGATGGCATATTATACGCTTCCAGCATAAACAATTAATGCAATTGTGGGTTTTTTTTTTTATAAATCTGTTCTTGAAACTTTAAACGAATTTTTCTCGAAATAACGTTTTTGTCTGTAGCCCCAGGTGAAAGAAAAATTTCTATCAGACCGATTGGTCTGCAATTTTTACACGTTGTTCTACAAATCAGTAGCTCTCGTCAGGACAAGAATCTTTTTTCATCCCTAATTTTCCATTTTACAGCCCAATTTGTGCCTGAAAAAAAAAACACTTTTATTTTTCGAAGCCCGCCATTTTGTTATTTTCTGACAAAATTTAATAATCCTAGTTCCAACGAGAAGAAAAATTTTATAGGTTAATATTCAATTCGATTTTTTTATTTCCGGTGTCCTCAACAGCCGAAATCACCTAGGCCAGCCACGTAGCTTTGTTTTTCTTTTACTTTTGAGATGCGGACAAAAGATTAAAGCCAAAGTGAGTATTTTGGTTTTACTTTTCCGGTTGTAGACTTCAACAGGATGGATTTCACAATCATTGGTTTCATTGTATTTTGACAGCGGCTTTCACTAGTAGCTCTACAGTTCAATGGAATAGGTTGAAAAAAGTCATCTATCGATTTGAGTTATTGGCCTTCTTCTCATAGCACGTCCAAAGCCGAAAAGTTTTGCGGGACTTGATGAATATTTTTTCTTTCTCCCTGTCTCTGATTGTTTTTTTAAAGGATTTTTATTTTCTTTTGTAGATATCTATTTGATTATCTAACATTGTTTTCTCAAACAAAATTTCTATTTATATTATCTTACTTAGCTTTTTTTATGAAAACTTCATTGGTGTCCAGCATGATAACTCAATTAATAAGGAGACGTAAATCAATATAAATCTCCTACGTATTTCTTTCAGAAATGAGCACTTAAATATTTAATAAAGCAGGAAATACAAAAACATAAAGCATGTAAAATATATCAGAACGGGGGTGTTTTTTGTAGAACTGCCCAGTATTCTCGAATATTAAGTATAAGTTCATTAACAGTTAAAACTATTGCAAATAGGAACTGAAACTACATTCTTCCTTTTGTTAATTAGAGCAAATAAAACGTCCAACTTTAGTATTAAAATATTAAAATAATAATAACATAAAAGTAATAAAAATACGCTTTCCTTCATTTGAACACACACTGTCTGATCCGCTATTCAAATCACTCATATCTTTAGGGAGATGTATAACGAGTGCTAAGATTGCCATTAGCATGTTTGTATTTTCTCGCCTTGCAGCACATGAGCATGCATAATAACCTACCCCTAAGGATCATCTCAAAGATGAAACATCATTTTTCATTCGTTTAAGCCAGGCGCTCAAACTTTATTTCGCACTATTTGCAAGAAGAATATAAATAGCCCGGAACAAAGAAGTTGAGCTGTCAAATCTGATTTTGAGGTTGTAACATGTTTTGATGTAGGCAGAATGTCGATGCCACTTTCAGATTCAAACAAGTCGTTTGATTGATTGAATTTGAAATGGTGATTCTGTTGATGACATTCATATGTAAATTTCTCGGAAGCTTAATCATATGTGAAAATAAAAGTCGGACATGAGTCTATTATCACAAGCAGAACAAAGTCTACAAACTCCAACAAATCTTGCCATTCCAGTCCCTAACGTTTCTAAACTAATTAATTCCGTACTTATTTGAGTGAAAAGAGAACTAGCACATGCTGAACGAAAAAAAAGCACGAAAAGAGTCTAATTAAAAGGGACAAAATCAATACAAGTGACCTGCGAAAACGACAAAGAATTCAATTTTCCATTCTGGTTACGTTAAAGAAAAATAAAGCTTCTGATAAAATCTAATTTAATTGGTTCGAGAGAAAGAAAAAAAGAAAAGTAGGCACTGTGTCCTTCCGACGACCCTTGTTCATTGGGTGTACAGAAGAAAATCGAAAAGTACAAACCATTCGACCGATTTCAAATGAAACTTGAGAATTCCTCTCATCTTCGTTTCGATCCAATTTGAAAGTTGTAACATTTACTTGAATTCTACATTTAATGATAGCACATATGTAGCTTACGCTAACAAGTAGTTTAAGGTGAGTCCGGGTTAGCTCGATTTTTATTTCCAAATTAAAAATAAAGGATAATTGAACAATTCTGATTTGTTGTAGAGGAAATATTTTGGGGAATTTAATGCTAGTAACTACTTAAAGAATTTAGACAAACCATTTCATTTTCTATTCACGCTTTAATTTAACATTCTCTCTGATATTTCGTCAGTTGCTTCGTCTCCATTTCGTAAGTTTGCATGTTAGTCTGTATGTACAACGGTAATCTTCTTACGACAGTCCAACTTGGAAGTGACAAGTGAATGTCTAAGTGGTCACAGCTCACCTTAAATGATCTTGAAGTTTATCATGCAGAAATTTCATTCGAAACGAAACTTGAAACTGAACAGGAAGGGTCCTAGGATTTTCCTTAATAGGACATTTGGCATTCGGGATGGAAGAAAAGTTCAACAAAAGGCAAAGAATTTCGAGTAGTTTTTGCAAAGAACATTAGAATTGATTTGACTTTTGAGTGACACACCCTATCCGGTAGAATGATAGAAAGAATTTTCCTTTTCTTACTTCTTTTTTAGATTAGGTGGATTTCATAGATACGACTTTACTCCAGAATTTCCGCCAAGTGATTGCGATGTGTTGTAGAAGATTCTTTGTTTCATATTGATATGATTTCTGAGAATATTCAATGCTAAAAGGATTGGGCAATACAATTTGTATTTGCCTGAATACATCAAACTCGATATTTGTCTTAGATGTAGACTCGTTGTGAAAGACTAGTCTGAAATAGATAATTTTAGCAATATCGAAACAGTTTATCAATTTATTTTTACAATTTTTTATGCACTATTTTTTATGCACAATGCACTATTGAATTGTTATATCTCACAACGAAGATCAATTGCTATTGAAACTGAAAATATGAATCACCTAATTTAACTAAATGTAAGTAAATGTAAGTATAATTTTGAATATTTGTAACTATTTAGTAAAGCAACCACAAAAATCAATGTGAATGATCCAGACTACCTAAAACTGGCCTTAGTTTGTGTGAGTAAAATCTATATTAACGTTAGAGGAAAATTCTTCAAAGCTACTAAAGAAGACACCATAGGAAATCCCTCATTACGACTATTGAATGACATATTCATGTGTAGATTGTATAAGAAACTCTCAGAAAAAAGTTCACGCCCCGGGTATGGAAGATGTATGTTGACAATATTCTAGCGATCGTTAAAAAAAGATGTATTGTAACAAACTTTGGAAAAGCTAAACAAAGCGCAAAAAGACATTTCACTTTCGATGGAAGTAGAAGAGAACCCAAAGATTTCGTTTGGAGATCTGATGAGAATCAAACATAAAATGAAACCCGACAGCACAAAATCCTGATTCACATCGATTCATAGGTATTCGCATAAAATTGCATTTTCTAATTTTTTAAACTGGTTTTTAACGTTTCGAAGGAACCATGAAAATACCAGCAGAATATGAATACATCCCAGACACAATAACAAAAACTAAATTTGATTGAAAAAATCATGTTTTGATCAAAAATAAGAAAGAATTCAGCGTTATCAATAGAGAACGCTGCTTACAATAGAAGACTAACTAAAAAGTACCAATTATTTTCTCCCTAATTTTCAAGAAGATTAGGCAAGTGCTTATGCGTTTCAATATAAAAGTAGTTCCAACAAGTAGGATAAACAAATTAGTGAGTTAATTACAGGATGACCTACGCGGAATGTGACAAACTAAGCTTTAAGTCGCTGTAAGATTGACCAAAATAGTTTTTAAAAATTAGGATGAAGGCCGCGTTCCCAATACCTTCTTGGAGTCGATTTGCACACTTTGTGACGTTTATGCACTTGCATATATGTCTTTACTTTTCTGATCCACTTGGAGCTGTGTTGATTCCCACAACAGTTTTCAGAAATTAGAAATTTTTTGCATAGACTGTAAAAAACTTAATATAAAAATTTCAAAATTGCGTGTATATTTGACAAAAAAAGAACAAATTCTAAACAATATTATATTTTTGTTCATTTGGTACACAAATAATAATACACCAAGTAATTGTAAGTCATTTTCAAATATCTAGTACAAGAGATGACGTCTTGTATTTTAAAATCAAGCAATTACAAATTTTTTAATCATGTACACGAATTATCTGGTGGAACCCAGTTAATTTGTAAAGGTGTACTCACAACAATTTTCAAAATTCGAAACTATGTCATTGTGAGTAGATCAACTCTACTCTGAGATTCAGTTAAAGCTCACTGCAGTGAGCTAGCTTTGATTTCAATTGCAACTCTTTTGGTCAACCAAGTATGAATATGCCAATATAACTGAGAACATTGCCTTACAAATAACAGTTTGTTAAATTTTGCCCACATCGACGATGGCTCAAAGATGGTTCAATACAACTTCACCTCAAAAGCATTTAACCAAAAGTATTTCCAACGTTTGTCTTTGACCTTAAACATTTCAAACCTTTATCATATTTTTTTCTCTACAAAAATCCTAGTATGCTACTGAGCGTATACTTAATATATGTAACTGAACGAGAAGACAGATTACTTCTTATCTGGAATTCATATTCGTATATGCTGGTTTTTAGAAATTTGACGTATGAAATCCATCAGCAAAACATTCAAATCCCAAACGGGATTATATATCTCCGAAAGGAATATATCTCGAAAAAACAGAATATCAAAAAAGATAGGACACTTGCAGTTTAATCCAATCAAGCTGAGATGAAAGTATCTCATCTCAATTGGCATTCATGCGTTATTGTGCTTTCAGATAAAATTAACACCCCTCATTTTCAATGATCAAATACATTCTCCCTGCACAAAGGAAAAAATCCACCTATGATATCAAGTAGTAGGTACTTGTGCTTGGTAGATAGAAAGAAGATTGTTTTCCCCCCTTTTGGCGGTTTTGATATTCTCAAATCGACTCGAAATTACAAACAAATACATGAAAAAGGTGAAACCCCTCCTTTGGTGCGTATGGAATACATGATGCTGACAGTTGATATTGTACTGAAGATATATCAAGTGAAGCTTATCACTTTCTTTGAAGTTTTGATTACTTTCGGATGAGGTCATTCGGGACCGCAGCCATAGTCGATTAAATGAAAGTGAAATAAGATGGTTGATGAGAGTAGAGGTTTCTCAGCTATATCAACACCTCGCAGTGATGAAGCGCCCATACAACCCGATTCCTGCCGACTTCCTTTTTGAAAATATTAATTGGAAATAATTGTCGTCATAAATCTAAACAAACAAACAAACAGATACAAATTATAAAATGTTCTACGCAATAATGTCATTTTCTAGTTTTACAAAGCCCAAGAGGATAGAAACTAAGTTAATGATTTGTTCTGTGCTATATGGTTACTTGCGTGTCAGGCGCATATAGTGTTCGTTTTCAATTTTTCTCTGTGTGTACATTCAGCTTTGCATTTGTTCTATTTGTTTACTATTATTTAATTTTGCACTATTGTTGACATTTTGCATGTGCTTAAATGTAACAAATAAGTTGAGTAAGCTTTTAGAATAAGCAAGCTTTAATTTTTCATTCGTATTCACATTGATTGTAAATTTAAGAACGAACCTCTCTACCAGCTTCAACTCTTAGTTTGAGCTACTGGACCGTAATCAAGTGTATGGTCATCCAAAAATTCTTCTTGCAACAAGAAAAAAGAAGCAACGTTTAGGAAGATTACTACTTAGAAAATTGAAATTCACCTAATGCAGATTTATCTTTTTCGATGAGTACGAATTTGATCCTGCAGGACATGACGGGAAGGCCAAAAAATCGAAGGGAAAAGTGAATTTTCTTAGCAGTCAAGCATAAGGTGAAAGAAGTTTTAAACACGAAATTAGTGTTCGGAAAAGCGCTTAATGCGATCTTAGTTGCAGAGTTCGTCTCAAATTGTGATAGCTGCAAATCAACAATTGATAGAGCTACAGGATTTCGGAATACAAGAAAACAATAAACTGTTCCACTTTTGAATAATGTTGTAGAATACTTAGGAGTACAGATTCACCACTAAATCCGTTTGTAATTGAATATATTGAACAGAAAAAAATAAATCTGAATTACATTCATCAAATGGATGAACTTGCTGGCACTCTGAATAAAGTAATAGATTCCAAAACATTGGAGATAATTAAAATGGTTAAATTCGTAAGCAGAAAAAACTCGAACAGCCTCTGAATAAAAGTCGTTTATGTCCATCAACGCAAATCTTTGGATTCGATCATACAAATCCAATCATTGTTAGCAAATTTTCAAGTCGACACGATAAACGTTTCTAAGTCTATAAAAACACATACTAGCATTACATCAGCCTGAAATCTCATTATTTTCACAGGCATCGTTTCTCGGCTTCTGAATCACTCTCAACTAATTACCTCAAGTATAGAATGATATTCTAAAGCATAAACATCTAATTATACGATTCCTGCTGAGCTAAATATGCACATGCATTTCAATTCTCGTTTGTATGATACTTTATAGGAGAATACCCCGTGGAATTGCTTCGATCATACATAGAAAAAGAATTTCTTTCATATGAGAAAACCGCTCTTATGATTTAACAGTGAACAAATGTAAAATCACTGATGCTCACTGTAGAATATGTTCGTGTCATTTCATTAACGTAGCGAAAAAATAAATCGCGGCAGGATATTTTCATAACTGCTCTTGCAATGAATAGAATAAAGATGAATTGAATTTTATATCGCAATTGTGGTGTAATAGAAAGCTCATACATGGTGTTCGCATGAAGAAAAAGTCATTGGACGTGGTCTTCGTTTGTTCGAACGTTTTGTGAGATTTCAAATAAATCAATTTTTAACGGAATAAACTGCAAATATCACAAATTTTATTAGGTGCAAATTGTATGTGATTTGTTTAGTTATGAAGAACGACACGCGATCAACAGACACACAGAAATCGGGCGCCTTTCATCATGCTATAGTCTAACAATAAGAAGCGCAATGGAGATTGTGTTCTTAAAATGACCCTCAAACAGGTTTTAGCTGGATTTTCAAAATAAGATGGTTCGAGAACAGTCTTTACTTCAAAGCAATGCAATACGAGGATGAAGATCAAGAGCTGATAATATTTTGATTTACAGAAGTTTATCCATATTCTTATCCTAACCAGTTACTCCACTATTTATTCAGAATATTATTCACACGTTATAACTTTCTTAAGATATGATTTAATCAAATAATCCAATGGTAGGCGAAGTAATCCAAAATCTAGTGCGAATTTTAATCCAAAATGGTCTTTTATCCAAAAACGAGCTCTGCTATTCCAAGGATTATTTCGATCGCTCGAAAACGAATTTCGCGTGTTCACGCGCACGATACCGAGACTGGAATGTCTTGTGAGACATTCAAAACAGACATTTAAAGGCTTTCTCTCCCGTTTTCAAAGACATCAACTAATTTGAATATGCGCAGGTTTTAAAATCGCCATTATAGAACATAGTCCTTACACTCGTCTAACAGAATCATTTGACTTTTTACACGAAGAGAGGGATGATCCCTTCTGAATTTCGGTTTCCAGCAGGAGGCATTTTCGAAATTTTCCCCGTGCAATATATTTTGCCTGAATAGAAAATGAAAAGAACCCTTTCGTTTTTTACCAATAGAAGGGTTTAAGTAATTTGCATGGGACGTATACTGGAAGAGAAGAATGGAAATAAAGTTTGGTAAGAGAGGGGAATATGGTTTTGGCCTGGCTTATGTACTATTGGCTTAGTACTAAAAAATGAGTGAAATATAAAATATCTTTGAGAATTCGTACATTTTATTTCCTTATGACTGTAGTTGCGCGGTTTGTTCCTAGGTGGAGCTTTTAAAGAGGAAATTTGAGTTGCCGTTTTGATGTATCAGGGCAAACATGAATTTCATTGAGGTTACATTGCGGAAAGCTTGGCATTTAATATTTTTAAACTAGGGATATATTGCTCAAATTTGTTTGCATTGAAAAAGATCATCTTCACATTATCGATACGAAAAAAGTGGCAATATTCAAATGAAACTATTTTTGATTTTTTCCATAAAAAAAATAAACATGATCCGCTGCGTATACAACTAGAAATCTGCTACTGCACTGCTCACTAAATATCAAAAAGTGATAAACATTTTACGACATAATTCAAAAGATGTGTAAATTAGGCCTTCGTTTTCTCGAATCTAATTCAATCGGGTAAGCTTCACAACCGTTCCCCGAAAAAGCACAAAAACAATTCTTTCAAAATGTGCAAACAAAAGTGATAATTTGTAATGGCTAAAAACTATTTCGAATATTTCAAATGATAACCGTTCTTAACAAATGAACAATTGTTTGCGAAATTTTTATTTTTAGCAATATTTTGTTTTCCTAAGTGCATTTTTACCCTGTAAGACTATTTTATTCGTCAAATGCCTCCTCATTTCTATCATATTCGAGTAGATCCCGAAGAGATTTGTCAAGCCCACAAATCTGCTCACCTACATTTTTTATTTCTTATTTCAACCTGATATTCTTTACGTTATAGATTGCGTTTCTGGTCATCATTTTAGGGCTGAGGCTTCGTGACGTGGATATTCAACCCTAAGAGAGCGGGTTCAGGGTGACGTCCAGCCACGTCTGCAATTGTGAATGTACAGAAAATGATAAAGCAAATGTTTTCTATAACTGAACTGAACAGAACTGAAATCAAGGACAATTTGTACTTGATAGTAGGTCCGTAAGAAGTGAAATCTAGTAGCATCTCGTGAAGAAGGTAGCCTGGTCAGATTAAAGCTGGTTTTCGATGCTGCCATCGAATACCACAGCTCATTAAGGTTGTGGGTATTGGGCTTTTGCTATTCATTCTCCTACTGCAACTATCTCATCAGGTGTAGAGGTAGTATTGAAGCTTTGTCTTTAAGGTTCGGATTTTTTTCGACAATTGCCATCATTTGCTTTTTCGCTGGACAGGATATTGAGTCACAATAACTAAAGGCATGGACAACAAGGAAAATCTCTGGGGTCAATGAGGACTTTGAGGAAGTTATGCAGGAATACACGACATCCACATTTTTCGAAACAGTTAGAATGATCAACAAGTCAATTTTCTCACCAACGACTATCACTAGATCGTAGGTACAGGCAACAGTGACAGCTGTAGTAATGATACGTCTATCAGCTTATTCCTCTGCCTGGAAAACTAGAATATAGTTATGTCCCATTTTTGTGGCCAGTAGGTTGATGAAACGATTTTGGTTTTGGCCATTTGACAAGAACTTTTCTTGAGAATACTGTGCAATAGTATTTCCATCAAAGATGAGTGTGACTGGGCTTTTTGAAAACTCTTTTAGCTCCTTTCAAGATTGTTCAATTGAGAGACCTATTTTCCACACTGATGACATTGTTCCTTTTTTCTGGCTCCTTCTTCATTTGCGCAGCAACAACTTTTCAATTATTTTGTCTCCGGAAAGAAAGCAGTGTTCTTTAATATTGAACAGCTGAGACACTGATCTCGTTGGTCTTGATGATGTCACACTTCTTTCTCCATGGCGAGCAGCTACTTGGATCAACTTCGGGTTGTTATATCTTTTCTGAAAAGCATTGTGCACATATATCTTATTGATACTTTTCATTGAACATTCATTTTCTTGGTTTTCAAGAGAAACACTGGACGCAAGAAGGGTTTTTAAACCCCTTTCCTTTATAAATCTCAATTCACCTTGACTTAAAGTCTCCTCACATATAAAACACAAGATATTTTGGAATTAGATATTTTGTAGATTTTGAATTTAAGCTGCAAGGGAGACACCGACAACTCATGTAATGAGACACCGGCCAGAAGAGGAGTGCAGTGGAAGAAGTGAGAGGGTGCGGTTGGTGTGCACAATTCACTCAGCAGCTCTCGCATCTGAACTTTATCTTTCTCTTACAAAAAATCCCTTATGCTGATGTAATCATTTCTGTGTATTCTTTCATAGCGTTATCTGTGTTTTATTATACTTTTTGTTTATTGCTAGTATATATTATTTTTAGATAAAAATTTAACAATTTTAAAAATAATCGATAAATTTTGTAGGCCTGTACCTTTGAAAGTATTGGGTCTACAGAAATGGATCTGGTCTCAACTTGTAGCGAATTGAGCATAACTTAAAAACTTTCTGCGTAGATTTTATCATAAAACAAGTCCTTTATGGTAAAAATTGGACAAAACGGAAAAAAATTCGAAAATTTATTGTTTTGTTTTGCCTTTGGCGCTCAAGGACACAAACTTGATTTATTCATTCAACCATATTTTGCGGCACAGTTTTGAAAGAATTGATTAGAAGAATGCCGTTTCATTTATTCATTTTCCCTCATAAATATTCTAGACTTCGGTTGCACTTACATGCTGATGTAAGTAAGAGCTTAGTAAGAGCTTGTAAGAGCTATTCTATATCGGATGAATTGATAAAGAAATTAAATTCAATTATTTATTAACAATGATAACGATTATGAAGATAATGATAATTAAGTATATGACTACTATAACTTATTGATTTTTGATCAAGTATAATTATTATAAATTGAATTTCAAAGTATATTTGCAATAAACGCGAATTGAAATATAAGTACATATTGGATTAATAAGCGTAATATATTTTGGTTCTAAATAAAAATTAAATCAAATTACAATTGCAATTTTGTGATACAATTGCGTTTATGTCAGCGATTTGCCAACTGGGTGAGTTTTTCAAAAAAAAAGCTTCTGGCATCTCTGTTTATAATTAGATATATTACACATAGACAATCTTTCGTCTACAATCTGTTTCGTTGCAATTTCTTGCAATTAAGATATCTTCTCCTTCTCTCATAAGACTTGATCAAAATACAAATAATCGTCGTCATATTTCCATTCTATTGATTACCCCAGGTATGAATCTGATTTTCCCGTAAACCAATCGTAAATATTCTATGCATATCTATACATGAGATTGAAAGCAATCTAAACTTCAGCGACTCGTATCAATTCCATGATGATTATGATTCTTCCAAGAACTTCTTGAAATCGCTAATCTAGAGTTTTACGATTTCATTTTCATTGCAATAAAATTCGGTCTGGTCTAGCCGCTGGTTATTAAGCCTTTGCATTCGATTTATGATATTATAGCGTGTGTGAGGTTTTTTCCATGTTTTATTAAAATCACCGGTTACTTCGACGCAGACAAGGCACATTACTCTGTATTTAATCAGTAGTAAAATTCATAATAACAAGGAAAGTTGGTTGCAAATCGGCGTCGTTAAAGTGCATGAGCTACCGGATAGACGATTAAAGTGGCACTGAAATCCTTTTCGTTTCAATAAAATTTCAATATGCCAAAGGGATGGGCTGACTGAATATGCTTTATTTGATATTATTCACGAAATAAGTTGTTCGTAGATTTTGTTTAAGGATTATTGGTTTTGGATTTGAAAAGAATATTGCAGTGGCTAGGGAAAAATTGAAGATTTTAATTGTATGTTTTGTATTCATAAAAAATATTAACTGTGTATTAATTGTAGTAATGATTTTATCTCAATTCTAATCACTATCCAATTCAGAGCTATATTTCGAAGTATCAATTACTATTTAATATCGCCTGCCAGACGTTTCCGGTAAATGAAAAACAAACTTCTGATAACGTTACTGAGAAACACAAACTTACTTCTAAAAAAACAGATGCAGCAATGAATGAGCGGAAAGCGAAATCCAACAAAAAAATCAACAGAGGTTCAAAATCAACTAATAATGCGATTCCGAAATATCCAGTTTCCGCATCTAATGAGCCTAAGAAAACTAATTGAAAAGCACTAGATACCAACGACGATCTAGACCATCCTATGTTATTTAATAATTTGAATACTTTCAATTGCACTCTCAAAAGTATCGCGCAACCCAGAGCTATATTTGTATCCAAGCTTGTTCCTGAAACCACCTCAGATGACGTAAGGGAAAATATGGAAGGAATCATTGAGTACATAAAATCATTCATGTTCGAGGACTGAGGACGACAGAATTTTAACCTATGTTATCCTTCTATTGCTAAACGCATTATAGGAAAACTCAAATCTTCTTCAAGCATCGGTGTTGATGGACTTCCAACAATATTTTTTATTTATATTTTTTGGACTTCCAACAATATTCTTATATTTTTATGTTTATATTAAGTCTTCCTTTGACCATCATCATTAATAAGAGCCTATCCAAGGGTAGTTTTGCTTGCCTTTGGAAACAGGCTATAATTCATCCAATTCCTAAATCAGATGAGGTGTTCACTGCAAACAATTTTCGCCCAATATCGAGTCCTCCATCCTTTTCCAAGATCATTGAACGGTATCTAAATGACTTTATCGTAATTCAATATGGGCATCTCATTGTAAAAGAGCAACATAGTTTCTTCCCAGATCGCTCAACATCACCAAACCTCGTATATTCACGAATTTTTTGGAGGCTCAGCTTGAAGTTCACGCTGTATATACGGACATTTCTAAAGATTTTGATCATGTTGATCACAATCTTTTTCTTTATAAACTACACAGACTTGGCTTTTCTTTCTTTTAAATGGAAAGAATCATATCTATGCGATCGATTTTGCTCTGTTTGGTATGATTCCTGTATATGCCATTCTTTCGAGCCTAGAACCGGTGTTCCATAGCGTTCTATTCTGGGTTCTCTCCTCTTCTTGTTTTATGTGAATGATCTGCCGCCGATTCTTTCTTGTGAATGTATATTTCATGCCAATGATCTGAAACTCCTCGTAACCATAGGCCCATTGATGACTATAACCTTCTTCAATCCAACCTTACGATCCTCGAAAGCTGATGTAAGGAAAACAAGCTTCTTCTGAATACAAAGAAATGTCAAACACTGTTTTTTTCTCATAAAACTGTGCTCTTTTCTCTTGCCTGTGTCAAAGACCTTGGGCTTATGTTTGATAACAAGCTCAGATTTGATGCTCATATCTCGGATTTGGTCAATCAAGCCACTAAGATCGTCGCAAATATTCGAATCCATGTAACAAACCTTACTTTTATATTCTTCCCTTGTCCGGTCAACTCATATCTCTGTTGCATCGTCTCCTCAATATGAATCTGATAAAAAATCCATTGAATCCATAGAAAGGAAATTCACTCGTTCGCTACATTACAAGCAAGGTATTCCCTGCTTAAATTATAATAGGCGGGTTTTTTGCTCCTCTATCCAGCACAGAACAGACGCATTGGAAACAACAAGACTCCTGTCCCAGTGAATTCACTAGTACAGAAATTATATTCCTCATTGGTAGTTCACGTGCTGAACTATAGAATGTGCTGATAGAAAAAAGAAAAGCACATGAGTAGTTGCCTTTTTTGGCGTGAGGTGGCTTTGGATTTTACAAGGTTATGTTGAATGTTTTGGCAGTTAGGAAATTAGAAAAAGCCCTCATAATGTGTAGAAAGTTAAAAGAGGTAATTTTCTGTTAGTTCTTTTTCTATTTTCTATCGATTGTGGTAGTTTATACTCGTTATTTTCTCCCTCTATTTTCAGCTGTTTTGCGCTACCACAGCGAATACAGCAACCTACAGAAAGCTTAACAAATGCATCAGCTGTTCTGTGATGGATTTTTTTCGCGCCATTGTTCTATTCTGTTCTGTACCAGAGCAAAAAAAACGCACGTAGTGATCATCTTTCCTTTCTCAAGCTTGATGATCACATCAACTTAATCGTTGTAAAAGCACTACCTTAGGTTTGGTCAGAATACGTTCGAGCCGTTTAGGCTAATAGAGTAAAAATATGATTCAACACAGGGAAACTATTTTCTTCAATGCAAAACTCTTCACAGATTCTTGTATAAGTTGTTGAGTTTGTATAAGTTCTTGATCTGAGTTCATATTTAAAAAGATTTCTGAAAACCTACGCTACTCATAATAACATATAAGTATTATAGCATCTTGAATCACAGAGCAATGACAATCTTTTTAAAGCCAAGTCTAAGTTCTTCGAACAAAGCTGATTAGATTATTAGATCCCATCAAAGCATCGAAGTCGAGGTTTTCAGCATGAAGCTTCTTATGAAACTCTAATTAGTATCATGCGTGGCATGCTGCGCAGCCATCTGTCCATTAATTCACATCAATGTATTCCACTGGTTCCAAACATTAAAGCATTTTCTAATCCTAACTATGCGACTGTGCAATTTTTCTCCTTCAACGGATGCAATAATTTCCATATATTACTGATAATCACTGAAACATTTACAAATTCATAAGTAACCGATATAGAGTTTAAAAATAATTCACGGTTGTTATTCATCAAACAGTGATTCAAAAGCTTGTGAGAAAGATCTTTGTGTGACATGATCGAAAAAGTGACGCAAGACCTTTTGCATAGTCAGGATTCATTTTGCTTTTGAAACTTCGTTGAATTAAATTAAATGAATTTCAAGTATGTTTGAATACATCAAACATTTCCAACTCACATGCCCCGTTGAGATCGTTTGGGATTCTCTGTTCAAGCAAAAACAGTTCGCGACACGATGCATGCAGAAAAAACATGTGTTCAGTAGCTGATTGAATGCTGACAAGTTGGTTAGTCGTTGTTGTTTTTCTTCCGATCAAATCTAAGGAGCAGCAATTAATTTGATCGCTAGCATAATTTGAGTCAGTCGAACGAATAGGCCTCGGCAATTTAGCATTCTCGATACAGCAAGTCACTGCTTGAACTGAACTCTCGAGGAGAAGTTTTCGACGCGTTGTTGTGAGTTAGTTTTTTGTGCGAAATTGCGATTGCATTTATTTATGCAATTGGGTTGATACCAACATCGGACGCTGAATGCTTGCATACTGCACTCGAGCACCAGCAATCCGATAGACGGTCGCTGCGCCGGCCCGGAGCACTTGCATGGATGCTGATAATCTGTATCTAGATATCTGAGAAATGTATGCATAAATGGAATACCTGTTGCATACTGATTATGACTATGTTTGGCGGTGACCTAAGAAAAAGTCGACAATGTTCGCGAACAAAAGTGATCTTGGATCGAGCATAATATGCTAAATGCGTGCATGATACATCTGAATGTCTGACTGTGACTGCTATGGCTACTGTTTCAGGCAAGAGAATGTTTCATACGGCACAATCGATTGATTTTGCCTTAGGAAAACTAGACAATGCGTATTTTTATCACCTTAAACCAGCACTGAGGCCGTGATTGATCGATTGATTTGAATTCTAAACATGCTAATCAGCATTTGAAATTCGATTTGTCGCTCTATCTAGATGCATTTGGTCGAACTGATGACTAAATCTGGGTAGCTGGCCTTGTCGTTTTACTTGTGTCATGTGAAAAGTGATTTTGTCGGCATTTGTGACATTGTTCTTTTGTAATCGTAGCCGTCTGATCCGAGCATAGACAGTCATAGAACACACTTGAGATTTGCATTTAAGTTCATAATGCCTGCGTTTTATGCGGAAAGTGAATGTTCCGACTTTTTATCAAAACAATAAGTGAGCGATAATCATGACCTTGAGCCCGCTTGAATTGAATCTTTCAAACTGAATTATGTTAGAATCAAACATCGAAAATCTGTATTTTATATTATGGCAGAACATTTCAGCATAATTTTCACATAAACAAGATTGCATATGTCTCTGTACACTCAGATATTTGAATCGTTTTCATAAATTCAACATATTGCCAGTCGCATCATAAACAGTTTCACCAAGAGTAATTTTTTTTTCAAGTAACGTATCTGTATTAATTCGAATACAAAAATCTTCACGGTCTTGATCATGACAATAATTTTGCCCGGCATTTTATTGAATGTTTTACGCTTGGTGTTAATAAAACCAAGTACTTGTAGAACAACAAGATCAATATCAAACCTTTTTAACTCATCACACTGAAATGTCAATCTTCTTTAAAATCACATCACCGACTCTCGACAAACAAGATTCAATTTTTCAACGGCGCTGTAAACCCTCAAGAACAGTTAAGTAATTCATTAGAACTGTTCTTAGTTTTTCGACTTACAGCAACTCACCATCAGCCATGCATCATTCAACTTGAATTGTTCAGCTCCATCATCGCCCACCTCGAGCTACATACATTCAACCGTAACAAGATGATCACAAGACCAGAATCAAATTCTTCAAGCTGCGGAAAAAGTGCAAGTAGGTGCCCACGTATCATTTTCACATCATATTCATTTAGGGAGATGTCGTGTAATTAGATAGCATGTAGTAGGCTATAATTATTCCATTTATTTCACTATTAACTAACTGCATGGTGAATCACTACTTGGGTATAAACAGCTTTAAAACCGCCAACTCGGCACGGGAGCACCCTAAGGCGAAGGAAGAGGGACGTGCAAACGCAGGTTCTACTAATGTTCTTGTCTGTTGTATGTTTGCATGTTTAGTTTTTATTTGTATGAATAGAAACTGAACTAAGGAAATCGTTTTAGATTCAAGAATTTATTGCTGCTTGGCACGAAATTCACAAAATAATGAATATTAATATTATATTAACACCATTTTTTCTAGAGTAATTTGTATGAATGTCTGATAAGGTGCACTGAACGATAAAGTCTTGGAAGATAGAGTGCATTTTGAATTATATATGTATATGCAGAATGCATTTTTTACTTTGAAAGAATTCAATGGTGATATAATCTCTTATCGTTTGTTTATAATTTTGCCATTAAGTCAGGGACAGTAATCAGCTTACGTCAAAATGTTTAAGCAAGGATTCAATTTTTGGAAGTATACCTTCCATAAATATTTAAAAGATAAAAGAGAACACGTCTGCTTAGTATGAAATAATTTATTGAATTGAATTGACATAAAAATATTTTTTTTCTTTTTCAAATTTAGCCTACTGTGTTTATAAATTTTGGCGTGTGTAAAGTGTTTGTGGATTGTGAATGTGTATTTGTGGATGTGTACCATGTGTTTCCACAAATTCAATCATAGCTTGTCAACAAAGTAGATCGAAAAAGCTCCCTTATTGGGTTTGATAGAGTTTAATATAATAATTGATAAATTATTTAGAGAAATTATTGGTATGAAATTGTTTAATTTGTTAAGATTGGTATTATTTTCGATTTCACGTGAAATGTGCATCCAAAATTTCACGTAAAATTTGTTTCGGTGAAAGTTAGCTTGAAATTAAGCAAGAGTGGTACTCACTTCTGAGCGTGAAAAGTTTCTTTCGCTTTGATGATGCAGATGGAATTGACGCATGCCTCCACTCATTTAATGCCAATTTAGTATGGTGCAGTTCATTCTTTCGAGCTAAAATATGACAATTGATGTTTAATTGTTGAAATTGAATTGTGCAAACGTCTTTTCAATAGCAAAATCGATCGAAAATTGTAAAATATCTATACAAAACGAAAAACTCGTTGTGGAACAGAGAGAATAATAGCCTCTGTGGCGACCAAAAAGGTAATTTTCTTGGTCTTTTCCATTCGTTTGACTCCTTGGCTAAACAAATATTAATAGATGTTAGTATATGATTAACCTTATATTATTTATAATTTGAATTATCATTCATTACCTTAAAACAGATTATTTTTAATCGATTGGAACTGTATATTTACATGTACTATAATGCTGATAACTACTTAAGTGAAATGGTGGTTTAAATATCAAACAATTTTCGTGAGATGAGGTAACTTTGATTTTATAGAGTGAGCTTGATCAAAGCTTCTACCTTGAAGTAAATGAATTCATACAATTACCAAACATATTGTTCGGTTTTCGAATTTCTGCCATTCGTATAATCAATTTGTTAATGCTCATTGATGAAATTTACTTCATTCTGCAGCTGAGAATAATCAAAGAATGCTTTAGTGTAGCTTTTTTTGATCGGTTTTATAACTTTTCTGGCACAGTCTTTTCTAACAGAGGTAGATATACATTTCTTTTTGAAAATATCAAGTAATGTGACTATTTTACCAAGCATGCAGATAGTGCAAACGAAAATTCGTTTAAAAAATTTACAACATATTGTAGGGTAACTTTGATCAGAATCACGATAGATCAAAATGGGGAAATTCACACTGAATTTGCTGGATATAAGAATGCACGTGAGAGCGTAACAAGCCAAGAGAAACTCATTAGCTCATCAATTCCAAAATAATCTTTAAGGTGAAGATTGAGCATTTTAGTTTAGTCAGATATATCGAAACTACATTTGTAAACGCTAGGGTCACTTAGAGTGACATTTTTGAATTTTTGGATTGAGACCTGACATTAAATTTTTCATAGAGGCCTTTTTAACGATTTCGTATGCTTTTTTCAATTTTTTTTTTAAAGCCAGATACATTTTGAGCTTTTTTATTGCCTTCCTTCAATGCTCGTTTTATTGGAGTCCAGTATCGTTCTATTAGTCAAAGTTCAGGGGAATTTAGTGGATTGGCCTCATTGGGGACAAAAGTGACGTGGTTGGTTTCATAACACTCCAGCGTTTTCTCAGCATAATGACTTGATGCTGGGTCTAGCCAAAACAACACGCACCCTTCATGCCTATTAATGAAAGGCAACAACTGCGTCCACAGGCATTCCTCGATGTCAACCTGGCATTGATTATTCCTTCCACTATAAAAATATATAAACAGTTTATCTTTGCTTTGTTATCCACAGGAATATTTAATGGCATTTTTCCAAAGTAAATTTTTCTTGTTTTTTTCAAATGCATCTCGGAACTGATAAATTTACAAAATTTGTCCATTGTTACATAAATCGGTTCATGAGCTCATTTTAACATCGACCACCAAACACAGAAATTGTTCGAAATTCAAAAGCAAATATCAGCGCCATCTTATGGAAACGTCACAAATAACCAGCTTCTAAAATGTTTCGCCAACTTTCGTCATCGTTTTTTACTAAAAGGGGTGTTATATGTTGTAAACTATAGGGTGGCAATTCTCTCTAGTTATATGTACTTCTGTGGACTATTTTCCATACCCCTCTTCGAAATTTCCAGTTTCGAAAATTTGAATGGTAAAAAAGGGTTGCGCAACCCTTTCCTAATGTTGAAGAGCGCAGTGTGTTTGTGTTAATCGCCGAGAGTAGAGTGTTTTCTGTATTGAAAGACGATGCAAACGGCCGATACTTTATTTTTGGCTGAATCCTCAATGGCGCAGAAAAATAACTGTCCAGGTAAGGTATAATATTTTTTATGCAATATTTAGTTTATTTTAAGATTTTCAATCCGGTGGTGTTTTTGCCAATCGTTTAGTGCTTGCTACATATAAGTGATTAATAAACTTTTCTTCAATTTGTTGAAAATGTCACCGTGATAAAGTGTGTGTGATGTGAGAGTGTCCTGTTTAGTGGTAGGACATAATTATGTTATTGAGGACCTTCTGGTGACAACCTGAGCTTATCTGTCTATTACTTAATTTCTTTTAGATCCTTTCTTGTGATTGATAGTTCAAATAGAAATCAAATATTGCCTTATCCAATATAAACAATCTACTCGATTAGAGTTAAATTATTTGGAGGTCCAGCAACGATTTCAAAGGTAATAAGGAGGTATAACTATAAGCTACATTCAATATACAAATATGATCTGAAAGCCACACAAAAGTGAATTTTGGAGAATGTACATTGACCGTACAATACAGTCATGAATTTTCCAAACTCACTCTCTAGCCGCTATTTCAAGAAAGAAATTGATTCAAATTTTACAATAAAAGAAATCTAGAGGACCTCGATACTTACCTAAACAGAGTTGCCATGAACATCTTACATTATCAGTGAGTATTGAGCTCCTCTAGATGTCTTATATTAGGGGTTTCTTTGCTCCCCCTATCCATAACAGACCAATGGGACAGGAGTTGTTGTTTTCAATGCGTCTGTTCTATTCTCTTATGGAAAGGAGTAGCGAAAAAAAACGCCTATTGTAAAATATGAATTGAAGCTAAAATTTTGATGTACCTAAAATCCTTGTATCAATCAAATGTTTAATGAGACTATGATTAGAATTATATATGCGCATTGTTGCAGTCATATTTGATATGCATGCAAATGTCATAATCGTGTTTTTTTTTTAGTTTTTTAATGACCGGCTGGTGGATTTGTGATCCTCACTGTTTCAAGTGGTCTTCTGATATGAAGGTCATCCGGTAATTAAAGTTTCTGAGCTTTGGAGGACTGTTTGAAGCTACTGGGCTTCGCAAATCAAATGTGTTTTTTGCGATCTGGATGTACGAAAATATTCCACCACCACGAATTTCGTGAGCTCAGTCATTATCTCATGAAGAAATGGCATTTTTATTCGCAACTCATAAAAAAACTATATGATTCAATTTTCTTTCGAAACTAAATCTTCCGTGAAATGACAAAAACTACTGAAAAAACACTAAACAACGAATATGCTTCATATTCGCCATAAGACATTTAAAAGCAAGAATCACTTCAATCTATTCTATACGGCGCCTATTAATAGTGCAAAACTGAGCTCCTCTCTCTCACTCGGAAGGAATATTCACACACGCCATTCCCTCATTCCAAATGATGAATATTCGCACCTGCTTCTTAACATAATTATGGACTACGCTAATTGAATAGGGATTCGCATTCATACCTGCAGACGATTAAACATACAAGTATAGACAGTCCAATCATAAATAAAAGTGAATAAGATGCGTGGCCGTCTAATTGGATTTTTAATAAGAAAAGTGCATACAAATCAATATCATAAATAGTGAAAACTGAATGTGAGCCGTGTGAGACTTTAACGGCGCTGCTAGAAGTTTCGGCCCATTATGATGAGCGCTTGAAATGTTCATCATGAAGCGTTTTGGACGTAGTACATATGTGCATTTGTGTAATAAGCACGCGGCTGACAGGATTATTAATTGCCTCAGAATTTTCATCCATTTACAAGTGCCGCATTAGTACCCCGGACTATGAGCACCATTCTAATGTGAACATGCTTCTGTAATTTGTAATAAAATTGATAGCGAGGATTTCCGTCTATCAGACAATGATGGAGTGAACTACGAAAACGAGAGCTCACAGTGCAAGCGCAACACTGAGTGAAAACCAAACAATATAGTACTGTGAAAATGCGAGTTTTTGTAAGTTTAATTAAATTTTGATTTTCTAAAAATTAAAGGTTGCTTCACGGATTTTTTGGGGTTTTAATTCATTCAAAAGGCCCTGTTTCCGGTTCGATTTCATTCAAACAATTCGATGTTATACGCTAAGCTAAGGAACGCTATCGAATCGTTTTTCCGCTTGTGAACATCACTTAATGATACAGATACAGGTTCGAGTCGAGTACTATTCACACTCTACACTGAGCACACTCATTACAAACAAACTTCCAGATATCTCCACATTACCGTTTACTTGATACAAAAATTACATTCCGTTCCGTAATGTAATCGTAATGTCTGCTTTTCAATCTAATTAATAAAATTCCCATAAATCAATGTAATTAAATTTTTCTGCAAACGATCAATGATCTTGAGAGCGAGATATGAGCAACTGATATGGGTACGGAGGTAGTGGTTGTATGATACAAATGGGCGAACGTGAAGAAAGAGGAAGATATTGGTGTGCGGTAGCGGAGATAGCGAGCATACGTACTAAAAATGTATAATGGAAACTCAGCAAAATGTTTTTTTTCTAGATGGGAATGCGAAGAAAAAATATGTTATTCATCTAATCAATATGTGAACTATTGCATGGGAATTAGAGCTGAAGTAGTTAGTAGTTTCGAGGCAAAAAAGTGCCTAAAGTATGCATGCATTGATGTTGCTTGTTCAAAGTCAGTCTCATTGGCATTGCGTATGTTAAACTGATCCGCTTTTTCCAATCCTTCGTGGTTCCAGCTGCAAAGTACCTGGGGAACACACGCAGGTGAATACATGCGTCATTCTGAGAATTGATGATTATCATCTGCAACTGATGCATATTTGAATTTTCTGGCTTTTCATTTATTTATTTATTTATTTATTTATTTATTTATTTATTTATTCAAATCCATTTTTACAGGCTGCTGCCCAATTATAAAAATAGAAATATTAGACAAAGCGAAAAAGATATTAAAAAAGAAAAAAGAAAAATTAACAAATAATTGAAAATATTAAATAAACACATATTTGAAATTACAAAAAATTAATGCCAATATGCAAGTTAATATGAAAAGAAAGTGCGAAAAAGTAAAAATATTTAAAAGAATTTAAAAAAAAAAAAAATCAAACATTATAAGGAACTTTAAGAATTAAGTCTTTAATTTGTGATTTAAATTGTGCGAACGTTAGCGGAAAAGGACCAAGCTGAAGATCGTTGTGCTTCCTGTATGGAGATACTGATATTATCATGCAAGTAAAAATGCGGACACAAGACGCGGGAGCCTTATGATGGAATGCATAATTTATCAAATAGCGCAAAGTTTATTGAATTTATCCAGTCGATTTGAGTCCGGTTTACACTTATCAAAAAAAAAAAGCTTGGAAATTCATTTGTTGCGTAGGAATTTAAGCTTGAGGCACTAATAAGTAAATAAATATAATGAATGAGCAGCTCAAAAATTCTTGACGAAATCACACGAAGTGTATGAGCTCTATGTTAATATCATGGGCGAAAATATTATTCATTGTCCTAAAAAGATTTTTGGTGCCATAACCTGCAACCGGAAAACTACCCTACGTCGAAATACAAAAAAAAAACTCTTTTTCGCCAGGTCCTCATGAAATTTGTGACCTGTTCGCCGACGAGTTCCAACCAGTATTCTGTTCGGGTACAAGCTTTCCTAAGGTTCTGTTCTCTTAAACACTCCAACCAAATATCGTTAGTGAAATGTAATTATAAATGATTTTTAAATGTGATGATAGACGGTCAGATGAAAATTACGGAGATATTGCAGTACTACCAGCATTACCTAAACTGTTTGAACAAATTGTCTATGATAAGCTAACAACTCTAATGGAACCTCTTCTGAATAAACAACACGGTTTTGGAAAAGGCAGGCCAACTACTACCAACCTCGTGACTCTCGTCTCGAATTACTCCAGAAGCAGGTCTTTTTTCATAAGCTGCATTTTTCATAAGATCTGTATCAGACAGAAGCAGACTGAATCGTTTTATACTACCACCTTTATCTTCGCGGAGGATGGTCATATGCTCCTGTTTTGCTTTTGATGTTATTAGTGGCTTGATCAATGTTGTGTGTATGTCCAACAACCTGCAACGAATCACTAAGGCGGACGAGGCAAACGAGTTTACTGACTGAACGCTGGCACTCCAAAGTCTACGTCAACAATGAGCCAATTAATTGATGCGGCAAAAAATATAACAGCCTCGGAAAATACTATTCCTCAACCACTTCCAGGTCTAGGTTTAAGACAGTTCTGACCAAGAAGCTCACGATATAAACGCCTCAATTTAATTGTCTATTTTTTAAATAGTGTAAAGCCTGTTTGATTCAAATCAATAAATAAATGATTATATCAATTTACAGGACATATTGATATTTACAAGAAACACTCTGTGTGACAAGCCTGATTTTTGATGAATCACGCACAGAGAAATATTGAGTTGTCTGAAAAAGTTAGCTTTTTTTGGAAAAAGTAAATGATCAGTAAATTTAAAGGTTTTTTACTCTGTCATTTTTACATTTTCAAAACTCCTCATCCCAAAAGAACGGCAACTGTCCAACAAATCACTTATTTTTGGAGTGCCGGTAATTCAGTTTGTGAGAAATGACGACTGGATCCTCAGTTCAAAATGAAATTCACAGAGTGTATTCGTCTTAAGTAAGACCCAGTTTGATGGAAGTTAACTGAATATGCTGTGGCTGTAGTAACATCTTGAAAAAACGTACTAAGGAATGCTATCATAAAATTTTCATGACAACAAGTTATCCTGTAATGATAGTTATCCTTTTCTAGATTCTGAGTTTCTGCGGGCGGTAGCCCTGAAAATTCTTCTGCTCTTATAACTTCGGATGCAGTCGTTGGACTCAAACAAAATTCACAGGGTGCATTGATCTTAGCGTAAAGCATTTGTGATGGACTGAAAACTTATGAAACGCTGAATCAATTATGGACATTTTATTTGAAATAGTTGATGCAAAGATAGATATTAAAATAACAGAGAAGATAACAATTAATTTTCATCGAATTTCAATTTCAATTTTATTTAGAGTTGAAAATGAGCTATAGGGAAGAGGGAGGAAAGTTTTGACAGATTTTAGTTAGCATCAAATAAAATGTTGACCGAGAAGAATAACGGTTTCGCAAATCACGCCAAGCAACTATTCAACATCTAGTTACATAATGGCGAGACAGTTTCTAATTTAAAAAAAACTTAAAATTAAACCTAAAACTTAAAATAAAAGCACCTGTTTTTGCGACGACAGAGCGCTGTTGTAGATATTCTTTCATTACATGATCTTAACCAGAACTTTTCGGCACAGTCTCAGTTGTCCCGTTTGAATCGTGTTTGTATTTACACGATCCGTTCAGTCGTTTGATTTGTCATAGTTTTAATCGAAAAGATTGCTCCTTCCGGTGCAAACAAAGAAAAAATTGTCTTTTTACACCAAGAACCAACCACGGATCACCATGAAAACACTCATCCTGTCTGATCCTCGCTTTGATAATAGTTTTGTGTTTTGACACGTATGATTTTCGATTCGACTGTCTGAAACTGAATCAAATTGCACGGCAGATAGTGTACGCAAAAAGGCTGCTACACATGACATGAATATGAGCTTTGTGAGAAATCAATCGAAACTTAATAAATATCTGAACAAGTCAAACCTTTAAACTCAAAGAATGTTCATTAACATATAAATACGACACGCTGTTAATAACTCCCATGAAAATTTGGTCTGCATCCCCTTCACCAAAAACAAAAATCCGCTTTCAACGCACAAGAGTTTAGATATCGATAATTGGAAATTTTCACTCACCATTACGCTTACGTTGGAGAATACGATTCATCATCAACAATTTGATCACACTGCACTAAATATTAATCACACCAAATGCTATTTTTCACAGAACCTTTCACAGAACGTACATGCACACGTATTTGACATTAGATTGCAAATTGGCGGGGCTATTATAGATCAAATGTCATATCCGATATTATCCAAGACATCAACCACAAAGTATTTAATCTGAAGCCATCTATCCATTTCTGTAGTAATGTGACAGCACGAAACTATACTAGAGATGAGGCGTATATACTGGAACAGGTATATGGAACAGGTATTTTTTTGGAACAGCCAGTACCTAGTACGAAATTCAAAAATACTAGGTACGAGTATTTTTGTGGACTATACATGTAATCAAGAATTTACACAATGAATTTCGTCCATTTAATTCATTTCAATCAAACAGTGACGTAATAGAATCCTAATATTAATATAAACTCGTATTTCATACTTGCAAGTGCTTTCATACTCACGAGTATCTCGTATGCGAGACGAAAATACTTGCAAGTACGAAAATACTCGATACGAGTATATACTCATATCGTTCCAAAATATTCGAATACGAAAATAACGTATCGTTCCAAAATACTCGAATACGAAAATAACGTATCGTTCCAAAATACTCGAATACGAAAATAACGTATCGTTCCAAAATATTCGAATACGAAAATAACGTATCGTTCCAAAATACTTGCAAGTATTTTTGGAACAGGTATTTTTGGAACAGGTATTTTTAAATACTTGCAAGTATTTTTGGAACAGGTATTTTTGGAACAGGTATTTTTAAATACTTGCAAGTATTTTGGAACTATACGAGTATATACTCGTATCGAGTATTTTGGAACTTGCAAGTATTTTCGTATCGCATATTTTTGTATAGAGTATTTTCGTGCTTGCGAGTATTTTGGGACTTTAGGTTTAGGTTTTTAGGGTAAAAGTAGCTGAAATCGGTCAAAATCGGCCAAGTTTGAGTAAGAGTTGTTTGGGACATAACGGGCCAAGACCTATTGTTGTGCTACAAAAATTTACGTTTTGTAGTGGAGTAAGGGGTTTTTTTGGCCATAGTTTGGCAAAAACTGCCTTTACAGCGCTTTCGATGATTGAAAGTGGTCGGGAAGTATATTAGTGATATTTTAAGGACGAAAAAATTTTTGATAGGAGAAATTGGGAAAGTATTTTATTCAATTATTCAAAAAGGTTTTAGGGCAAAAGTAGCTGAAATCGGGCAAAATCGGCCAATTTTGGGATAGAGTGGTTTGGGGCATAACTGGCCAAGACCTATTGCTGTAATACAAAAATTTAGGTTTTGTAAGGGAGAAAGGGGTTTTTTGGCCATAGTTTGGCAAAAACTGCCTTTACAGCGCTTTCGATGATTGAAAGTGGTTGGGAAGTATATTAGTGATATTTTAAGGACGAAAAAATTTTTGATGGGAGGGATTGGGAAAGTATTTTAATCAATTATTCAAAAAGTTTTTAGGGCAAAAGTAGCTGAAATCGGACAAAATCGGCTAATTTTGGGTTAGTGTGGTTTGGGACATAACGAGCCAAGACCTATTGCTGTGATACAAACATTTCTGTTTTGTAGGGGAGTAAGGGGTTTTTTGGCCATAGTTTGGCAAAAACTGCCTTTACAGCGCTTTCGATGATTGAAAGTGATCGAGGAGTTCAATAGTGATATTTTAAGGGCAAACAAATTTTTTATTGGGGGAAATTAAGCAAAAACGTCCATCTTTTCCAAAAAAATTTTTTTTTGGTCTAGCATAAATTTGAGGATCTTTCTGAGTTGTTCCCAAAAAAGCGGCCTAGTTTCTAAGATACGGTAAAATGAAATCCGCCGGGAAAACAGAAAGTAACACTAAAAATGTTTAGATCATTTTTGGTTAGCCAGTTGGCTTCTCCGGCTGTGCTGAAGCTCTCCTCGTGACTGCACTCCAACCCTCCCGGGGCTGTGACTCATGTCCAGCTTTACCGAAAAGGTTGACCCCCTAGTGGGTGCATTAATAGACGTTTTATCATTTCTTAATAAAATTTTCGACAAATTCATGCTTCAGTGAGGAGAAGTGGAAAACCGACTGTTTTAGATTAGCCAGGAAAAGTTTGGTATCAGGCATCGATCGATGAAAAGTCATATAGATGACAACAGGATTAGTTGGTCCTATCATAGTAAATTTTTCGACACTGGTAGTTTGAACGAAAACAGGAGGTGTTTTATGCATATATTAAAATGAAAATCAAATTAAATTGATTGAATTTGCTTGTTTTCCCTAAGATGGCTCCTAGATTGGAGAAACACTTGCCAAATAAGTGACCGACCATTGGATAGTTACGGACAAGCTGCACGGACTAATGGCTCGTATCGTTTCACGGTCAACTGCACCATCACCATTCTAGCCTGCGAACTTTGTCTCTGGTGGATGGGGGAGGGCATATCATACCGTTTCATTACATCACTGCAAATCGCATGTACTTGTGTGTATATATGTACATACTTCAAAAAATACTAGCTAGTATTTCGGAACAGGTATTTGGAACAGGTATTTTTTTGTACTCGTATTCGGAATACCTAGTATGTAAAAATCCGAGTACGACCCAACTCTAAACTATACCCTACCGAGCAGTATCAGAACCTAAGGGGATTTGAATTCTTAAATGTTTTATTTGAAAATTTGATGCTAAATAAAATTCGATGAATATGATTGACAATAATAATGAAGAAATTTTTGAGCTTTATTGAATTAAAAAAGTTGAACTAAACTTATATCTAGATGTGAATCATTTTATATTTTAGAAGAAAAGTGAGTGAAAGTAAAGATTAGATTAGTTAAGGTTATATTTAGGTAAGCAAGTTCGATTGCTTGATATGAAAAGAAAAGAAGAGAGAAAGAAAATTGCACTGGTTACAATGATATGTTAGGGAAATTCGTCAAGTTGTTGCAATGTGTATTAATATTCTCAATTTGAATTATTGTTTTTAAATTATCAAAGATCTTTTATATATTTTTTGAATTCAATTTAATAACTTAATTCAAGCGATTCACCATATTTTACACCCAATTATATCTTTTACAAGAATGTAATTATTTCTATAGGGTAATTTTTTAGACTGATATTTCTTAGGATTTCGATAGGGATATTTTCGGAGCTGCATTTTTCATCATTGAAACTATCCATATCGAAATCCCTGAGAAATAACAGTGAAAAGTTGAGCCTGTAGAGATAATTCTTCGTGAAAGATTTAATTGGTTTGAAAAGATGGCGAATTGTTTGAATTGGGTTATTGAATAAACTTAAAAAAAAACTGAAAACATTCCATTACATAATCATAACATTTTGATTTTCAAAAAAATTTTCTTCAAATCCACTATTCATTTGGTTAGTTCACAGCCTTCAGCTTCAAATGGTAGTTGTGGTGGTGCTTTATCCGGTAGACAACTTCGGTCCTTCGCATTTCGGTTGAATCTTAGGACGTAGGCCTTTGTAGATCCACAACGAATGGTTTTCGGGAACCTAGATGAATCTCCTCTCAAATTTTTTTGCTGTCTTCACTGATTGTGGATTATGGTTTAGTCATTGCCGATCTTAAACGTATTCCGTTGATGTTTTAGGGTCTTTTAGCGGTATCCTAAATTCCAATCTACTATGCGTTCTTCGAAGGCTTGTACTCAATATGTATATTCAGGTGTATGTTCACCAGTAACTATCTAAAGGACGTATCGCCCAATGCTTCTAAGTCTCCAGAGCTTTGCCAAATCCGCTCCCAAGATCAACCTGGCAGCTCCCATTTCAATAGCGTTGTTGGCTTTCCTCAGCAGACTTAAATCATTCTCACGAAAATATAACTTGACAACGGTGCTCTTTCAAGGTCATAAGTGTCGCGGGCCAATCGGTGACCTTCGAACTTGGTTCTTACTAGATTTCCTGCACTTTTCCAAGATGAAGTGGCTATGTTTGACCGTCTAGACTCCCCGCTTTTTTGTATTTTACTGCGTATCCCTGGCAGTACCTGGCTTCATCCTTTTTGTGGCAATTACAAGTCAGATGCCCTTCCTTTTCACAGATCTAGCATCAAGGAACTCTGCCAGTTGGTGAAACTTTGATGGCTGTATTCTGCAAGTGCTCAAACTTCTGCTTGTAAACGGTCCAAGAAGTTTGTCCGTCGAAAATGGATGCTTTAAGTTCCTAGCTGCCAGTTTATTTAGTTGGAATGGTTCTTACGGTTTTCTGTTCCAAATTTGATTTTAGTTGGAATGGTTCTTACGGTTTCCATCAGCTGCAAATTGGATTTTGGCAAATCGATTTCTTCTTAAAATACTATCAGTTTTCGCCTTTGCTTGTCGAACTGCTTTTGGAAATACCTTCATTTGTTGTTCACTTTTCCTAACCTTATGTTTTAGCTGTTCCTTAAAATCCCGGGGTTGCTGATCAAGTTCCTGCTCCCATTGCTCTTTAATACTTACGACATGTTGGTCGATTTTCTGATCTAGTTTCTGGGCCGATTTCATGGCTTGCTGCTTGAATTGTTGATCCAGCTTTATGGTTTGGTGTTCTAATTTTCGACTGATGTCTAGGGATTGTTGCTTCATATCGGAAGCTATAAATCCATTTCCAACAATAAATCCACTACCCGATTTTTCTCCGCATTGCTTTGTTCTGTTTCAACGTGTTTTTTGGCTGAAAAGCTTCTTTTGATCAAGATAGCAAAGCCATTTTGATCCCAGCCGCTGATAAATCATGCATCCGTTTCACACAAACTAACATGACGTTTTACACAAACTCACTGTCCGCAGCGAACGCAAAAGAGATTCTTTTCCACTGAAAACACGCTTCGTGGATTCATTATTTATTCTCTGCGATAACGAAATAAAACGGTTGAAGTAAATAACTTTTATTCAAAACAATCATAGTTACAACTAAATTACCTTACTTTACATTATTCAATTCACTAAACACGTGCACACACTTTAACAGTCGCACTAAAAACATTAAAAAAGTTTCGAACCTGTGATTTTAAAAAGCGACAATTAATTTTTTTTTTATACATTTACGCTTTGTAAGAAGCTAACCTCTATTTAATGTATACTTTGTTTTTAAAAAGTTAAAGTTGTCCCTTTACATCCTATTACGGTTTTAGGAATTGAAGTAGCAACCGTTTTTTTCACAATTAATCAATGAATCAAATCAGGGAATATGCGACTCAGATACCATCAGCAGCCACCGTTGCGTCTCACTGGCTTCACCGACGTTGGCCATTAGCCTACTCAGCGAAGTGACGACAACTAGAGTACTGTCACATGCCCTTCGGATATGAACCCAATACGTCAGCTTGGTGTCCAGGGTCACTCCCAGACACCTGACTGACTTGCTGGTCTGGACTTCGACGGAGCTACCTGTCATTGGTATGACAGTTGGTTCCTGCGCTTTGTCAGCATAACAATTTCTGTTTTAGGGAAACCAGCTGGAGGCCGTGCTCGGTCATCTATCGATCTGCCCTCCTCATGGCTTGATTAAGTCTGAGTTGAGCGAATTCGGCAGTGATTACCGCCACTTCATCAACGTAACCGACCAGAAACATATCCGCAGGCATTTCCAAGTGTAACAGACCATCGTACATGATGTTCCAAAGGTCAGGTCTTAAGATCGACCCCTGTGTCGCACCTGAGGTGACAGTCCTAGTTATCTTTTTGACTCCTGCGTCAGTGTCGTAGAGCAACTGTCGACAACACAACTCACAACTCAGCTAACTCTAAATCTGGTGCGTGTTGGCTGGTCATCTATAACAGGATTTAAACCCAGGACACATATTAGCTACACGTTCCTTACTGACTTGGCTGTACAAGATTCCAAGCTGAAAGAAACGTAGTTTTGGGGAAACACTTACCAGGAAAATGACGTCAAAAAGCGTCTGCGAAACTGAAAATGCATCAGTCACGTGGCCGATGACAAAAAAAGCAAAAAGGAGCACTTTGTCTTAAATTGGAGTACCACAAAGTCACACTCATGATATTAAAGAAGTAATAGAACCTTCCACAAAGACAAATTCAACCGTGTTTCCAACATGCTGAATAGAAAAACGCGACTATTCTACATAATTCACACACGCTGCAGTCAACAGATGGTCACGTCACCGTAAAAACGTTGTCGATATGCACTTGGAAAGGCTTAATTATTTCAATGTATGCTAAAAAAATTCCATTAGATCCACAGATATATTGCAAATAATTCCAAGACTCTCATTGCCATTTGCAGTATCTAATTTAAAACACAACAGGTCAAAGTAATTTTCAATTAAATATTCCGTCATATATTGCTCCGTTTCAAACTAATTACAGTCGACCAATATAGATAGCCCAGTGATATTTTATACATTCATTTACTCATAAACTCAAGTACGTTATCAAGCAACTGAATATCATACGAATTATAGAAAATACAACAGAAAGAAAAAAATATCATTTTACAACTCGATTTCTCTAAATTTTACGTTAATTAAAAAAGTAGCCAATGAAACTCAGCGTGATTCGAAAAATAATTTCTCACGGATTTTCAAAGCATGAAATAAACATTTTTCTCAGTTTTTTATGAAAAAAATTCTGATATGTAAGTAATATGATTTGCTACTACATACCATTTTCGGATTGAGTACATCATTTGTAAGTCTTAGTTCGCCGTGTGGTGTTCATGAATCAAATTAAATAAAGATTATGCACTGAATTGCAGTAGGACAAAGGCACATATGTTTTTCGAGCCTAGCTTTCATGGAATTTAGTAATTGATTTTATACAGCATACTCGATTCTGGCTTTCGAAGGATTTAAAATCTCACTTACCTTAGCGATACTTATGCAAAAACTCTTTGAAATACAGCTAGAATATTCAAACATATGATATTTGCAGATATGTACTTGAATTTCATTCCAAGAAGAAGTCAATGAAAAATAAGCTGCAAAATCTCCCTCAAATCTTATTCAAATTTTTGTCGAAGTCATATTCCGATTGACGTAATACATTCTGAATGGAATAGCCACGAAAAATGTGCAGTTTTCTGAAAATCATCGTCACTCCGAAAGCTCTTCGCCAGATTCTTCACGATTGTCCATCTTCCTCAACTCAAGTTCAGGTTATTTAGTTCAGAACATATCTAAGATCACTTTCATGAATGAATGAATCATGGCTACTCATTATTTCCGGTTTTAGACTGTCTTATGGCCGCAGGGGCCGGTTATAATATCCGCATTACGCGAACAAACATACAAATAAGTAAATCAGTAACGCTGGAACGATTAGCTTGTTTGCAATCTTCTGGGCTCCGACCCGAGTTCGTATTGTGGTAAGTAGAATTCGAAACACGATCTGGGCGTTCTCCGAGAGTGTCAAGTGCAAGAGCCTCACTATTGTGTACTTGTTCGACTAAGTATAACTTAATAACTCATAACTGATCCGATCGAATTGAATGGAGGAACATGAATTGAACAACAACAGTTAATCTATAGTCCGCAATCGTCTCGCTGGCATTCAGTAGGCATGGTGACCACGATTAAATCTCTTTGGAAAGAGCTTTCCCACGATTGCTTATGACTATGTAAATTCTAAAAAAGGTAATTAGATATCACAGCCGCATTCATTGGGTTCCGTTTGATATGCTGGCGGTGGTATAAATATCAAGTCATAATCGAGTAAAAGTAACCTGAAATAATCGAAGGATTTCAAATTGAATACATTTGCCCTGATGGAATTCAATGCGAATGACAGAGCTTGGTGTGATGTAAATGTAAATGGTGAGATCGACATATACATACATCAGTTTTAATCGAAACCCATCTATATCTGCATTTAAAATTCCAGCATCAAGAGTCATTATGATGAATGTATATTTGTGGTATTATTATTTTTTCATACTCAATTTTTCAACAGTACAATTTCGTCACACCAAAACAAGTTGAATCATGAGAGTTGGATACTTCACGCTAACATTTTGATCAAAAAAAAAATAAATCCTTTCTTTTTAGAATGAACACAAAATAATTGCAATAGCTCGATTCCAGAAACGTGAAATTTCGGAGAATATTTTGATGTGGTATAGTTGCAGTAACGGTATCTAGTTTGTGGAGTGTACGTTATGAACAATCAACATACACAAGAAAAGAACTCATTCTTGCAATGCCAATTAAGATACCGGTTCCCTGCTTTTGCTGAATTTAGGGAAGAATAAAGGCTCTGATGTATGATTAAGATTTGATAAAAATGATCATTTTGTTTTAAGGCTCAACACAGAATCGCAGTCTAATCGTTTCTAATATTATAATGTTTTCCAATAAAACATACCTTATTTCAAGTCTAAGAAAAACATACAATCGGTTGATGGGAAACCAAGAGGAACATTGATCTTTTCAGCAGATTGTTATTTATGTAGTCTATAGGAGCACTCTGTTAAAATTAGAATCAGCTCAACCACTCTAGTAGATTTTATTTTCATTCTTTGCTCTTAGAATCAATAGTTTTGCTCATTTTTGATTTGAACTTTACTCAGGCTATACATTTATTTATAATCATAGGCACGCGCCATAGGTTTATATAATTTTTTTAAATTTTTTTGGGCTCATGCACTGCACAAGCATTAGTTAGCCTATACAAAGTTTTTCTACATAAGATTCTTCAGAATGTCTAGAAGTAATAGTGTTGAGGCCGTACCATTGTTCATATGAATAGAAATATTTTAATACATTATGATTCGTTCCCCCTCCATTCGTAGTACAGTCAATGACCTTCCCCTATAAAGTTGCCACAGTACTTGATGGCTGAGTACTCAGCCGTCATGCATGCACCCTGTACCAGTGGTGACATCTTGAAATATCACTAAGAAAAAAAACTGCTTTTTACCCTATGAATTCTGATTCAGTCACCAGATTTAAATGAAATTCATACAGTAGCTGAACTTTACCCTAAGCCACGTTAAGTAGAAATTTGGTTGAAAAATTAGGTTGGAGCTGCCAGCCATGGTATTTTAGAGTACCTTATCGTAGGCAATATTTAGTTGGAGTTTGGTTGAAAAAACATGCTTGCCAGCTATGGTTGTTTTGGTATTTTTTGCCATAGCTTTAGTAAGTGATTTTGTAATAAAATATTCAAATCGCATTCATCTTGTAGTGACAACAATCAACAAATATTAAGATTTCGAAAATTTGAAAACTTTTGTGAGCAGTAACCCTAAATTTCTTTGTACTACCCATATAACTTCCAATGTAGTCATCGGATCAAAGAAACTCGTAAGGTGGGTTCACTTCAACGTGAGTCAGATGCGATATATTTTTGGCTTCGGTGCTAGTAAAGGGCTGCCAGCACGAGGCGTTTTTATTATTTTTGCATCAATAAAAGCTAACATTAAGAATTTAAATCGCGAACATGTGCTATGAAAATAAGTAACCAATGGTTAAATTGTGGAGCCCCTGGACATTTTCCGGCTGGTGACCCCAAGTATCTTTCTACCCCCTGTAACTTTCGATGAAGTCACCGGATTAAAAATTTATTTAGATTGATTTTGACGTGAAGCAGCTATGGTAGACTTTTAGTTGCAGTGCTGACAACGTGTTGCAAACACTGAACATTTTGTTCATATATGTTAGAGAAGATACTGTTTTCAAAGTTTTGTACGATACGCGAACGATAATGACAATAAACAACAGGTATTTGACTTTCTTAAATTTTGAAATTCATGCAAGCGCTAATCCTGAAAAACCTTTCCGCGCTATGTGTTTCAATGCATTCTTGAGATCAATGTGATTCATGTTCTTCGGAACAGATTAGCTGTAATAAGGAGCACATGTGGTACAATATGCATTCAAAATCTGCATGATTTCTCTATTGCTCATCCAACATTAGAATTTCTAGCGGTTCTGATGCGCAGAGTTTTTTCCATGAGCTTCTAAAGCCGTTTCTTAGTTATATTTTTAAGACAGTCATTAATCCATAAGGCCAGTTTTTGCGAAATGCCAAAAATCTGCAAATAATAAAATAATAAACTAAAAGATGCCCTGTTTTCATTTAGAGAAAATTTCAGAGGAAAAGTTGCAGCAGTATCTTAACGATTTTTGTTTTCGACCATTTTTAACCAGATTTGTGATTGATTGACTGAAATGGTTGACTTATGAGAGAAACCAGCAGAAGATAGAACTGACAAACATTTAAGTTAGAATGAAATTGCTTTTGTGGAATGATTAAAATTGAATTTTAATCATTCCACACTAATATACGTTGTCTATGATGATTTATAGACAAGAAAGGAACCGTGATCACAAATTAATAACATTTAAGTCATTGGTTCGCTGCCATTTTGACTTGGAATTGCAGGCGTTAATTGAAATACTATGGTGTCAAGTGAAGTACTGTGGTGTCTGTAATATGATAAAAATAATCACAAACTAAACTAGGTATGTTAGCTTACATTAAAATAATCGACTGCATCTAAAAAAACAATTCAATTTTCTAGATATATATTTTTTTTACATTGGAAAACAAAGAAAGTTATTTCCAGCCAGGCGTAAATTGAAAAATTGTAGCTCTTTTCTAAATATTAATAACTGAGACCTGGTTGAACGAATCACATCTTAATGAGGAAATTCTTGACTCTAATTGGACCATATACAGAGCTGATCGCGATTATATTCAGACTGGTTCCACAAGAGGAGGTGGTGTTTTTATCGCCATACACAACTCCTTTGCTAGCGAACCTATTGTAACTAATCAGTGCAAGTTATTTGAACATAAATTCGTCAGAGTTCTATTTAACTGTCATTATATGTACATTGGAATTTTTTATGTACCACCCCACTCTGACGAAATTGCTTACAATAATATAAATGACACCATATCCTCCATTATTGCTTCTATGAATGAGGAAGACAAAATAATCATTTTCGGGGATTTCAACCGTCCAAACATCAGATTTACTATTGATGAAAATGATAACCAACTCCTCCCGATCAACCTTCTTGACGCCATTGATTTCAACCTTATCAGTTCATTCTATGGCAATGATTTACAGCAAGTTATATCGACTTCTAACCAGAATGGTAAGTGGTTAGATTTAATATTTACCAATCTTTATGACGAGGTGGTGGTTAGTGAAACTACACGCTGAAAAATCATTGTTCTACTCTTAATATATTTTGCAGCTAATACATTTATATTAAAAACATTTCTTAACATTATTATATTGTCCTAGCAATAACATTATATTGCCCGCACATAGCATTCTTAAAATGTTATATATTGACATGCGTGTGGTGAATTTTTCTGTTACAATATTACATTAGTAGGCCAATATTAAATAGTAACATGGCAATAAGTTATATTAGCATCTTACAATACTATATTGACACACCAATAATATATATTAACATGCCAATATATTATAGTAACATGGCAATAAGTTATATTAACGTCTTACTATAGTATATTGGTATACCAATTATTAATATTAACACGCCGTCGATACGATTTTTCCATAGTCCCAAGAGGTCCCCCATCTAACTACTAACCGCGCCCAACACTGCTTAACTTCGATGATCGCGGAACATTAGGTTATTCCAGTGTGCTATTTCCGCATAAAATATGAACATCCTAACTAAGAATACAAGCAATGTACTTTGTTGTATGACCAACAATTTCACCACCCTTGCTTAATACATTTATATTAGCATAGTAATATATTTATGTTAAGATGTTAAAACATTTATATTTACAGATGTTCTGAATATAAAAAGTTAACAGCTTAATATGTAATGTTAAACTGCAAATATAATATTGTAACTTCCTAACATACAATATTGAGCTGTTAAAATTATGTATTAGGGACAATGCTGTTACTATAACAATATTAAGATGCTAATATATTGATTTCGGTCATTTCTCAGCGTGTACTGACGCCGAGAATCTTTTGTCTAATACTCTTCATCACTCCGCTATTACCGTTGAACTTTCTACTATCAATATTGCTTTTAACCAATCATACAATAATGAAATTGTATTTGATTTTCATAATGCTGACTACGTAAGCATTAAAAATTATCTGGATACCATAGAATGGTCAAGGTCCATCTCAACGTTAGATTTGGATGGACTTGTTTCTTTTTTCTACGAAAAAATCTTTCAAGCCATTAACACTTATGTACCAAAGATAAAAAAACGCAATAAACGTTCTGAGCCATGGCTTGACAATAATTTGAGACAATTAAGGAACCGACGAAACAAACTTTATAAAGCAATTAAAAATGATCGCAATATCAGCGTAGGGCTAAAGGAAAGCTACGATCTTTTATCCAAGGAATTCTCAATTAAATGTCGGGAAGCATATGAGCTTTACGTGACTTTAATGGGTAACAAAATTGTAAATGACCCAAGAAAGTTTTTTGATTTCGTTAATATGAAACGAAAAACGACTGGCTATCCCGCTTCTATGTTCAGAGGGAACACTATATCTTCGCTTCCACAGGAAATCTCCAATTTATTTGCAGATCACTTTCAAGATTCGTTCTGTCCTCCTTCGATCCCTACAATAAATTCAACTGTCTGCCCTACCCAAACTTTATCCACACCACTCATTGAGGGAATCATTCTAACAAAAGAGGCAATTGCCAACGCTATCCAAGAGCTAAACATTAATAAAGGACCTGGCCCTGACCTAATACCTCCCTGCTTTGTGATACAGTGTATCAATCAATTGATAACCCCTCTGTATATAATTTTTAACAAGTCGCTGTCATTAGGCGTATTTCCATCCTTTTGGAAATCTTCCCATATTACGCCTATTTTCAAAAGTGGCGATAAAAGATCTATTGACAACTATCGAGGCATCGCTATTCTCTCAGTGATCCCCAAACTCTTCGAGAAGCTCGTCTGCGATCAACTGACTTTCATAATAAGTCCCCTTCTCAACGAACAGCAACATGGGTTTAGAAAAGGCAGGTCAACTACCACGAATCTCATGATCCTGGTTTCGGACGTCCTTTGTGAGATGGAAAAGGGAAACCAGGTTTATGCGATTTATACTGATTTCAGTAAGGCCTTCGACAGAGTCGACCATCAAATTTTGACACAGAAATTACTTAATTTCGGTATATCTGGCTGCCTACTTAACTGGCTTAAATCTTATCTTTGTGACAGAACCCAGATTGTCAAATTCCAAGGAAAATTTTCAAAAACAGTTTTTGCTCTGTCGGGGGTGCCGCAAGGCAGTCATTTGGGCCCTCTTCTCTTTAATATTTTCATTTCGGATCTATCTAGGATTTTATTTGATACCCCACACCTCTTCTACGCTGATGACTTGAAATTGTACCACACTATCAAAACGCAGTCCGACATTGATTTTCTTCAATCAAAACTTGTATCTCTCGAACAGTGGTGCCTCCTGAATAAACTAAATCTCAACGTCGACAAGTGTCGAGTGATAAGTTTCTCCAGGAAAAATAGTGTAATAGCCAATTCATACTATCTTAATAGCAACGAACTTATTAGGGTTGAACATATCTTAGACCTAGGTGTAACCCTAGATACCAAATTGCGCTTTAATTTGCAGATCGACAAAGTCTTGTCGAAAGCGAGCAAACAATTAGGTTTCATTAAGAGGCGCGCTAAAGAGTTCAAAAACATTTGGGTTACTAAGTCTCTATATACATCACTAGTGCGGCCTCTACTGGAATACGTCTGCATAGTCTGGTCCCCAGCTTTTCAACTACACAGCGAGAGGCTCGAATCAGTTCAGAAACAATTTTTGCTTTTCGCCTTGAGGCACCTCTATAACCCAAACGACTTTAGCAATCTTCCCTCTTACGAATACAGACTTGGTCTTTTAAACCTAATGACTCTTTCATCAAGAAGAACCATAATTAGCGCATGTCTAGCCTTTGATGTCATTAACGGAACAGCTAGTATAGCAGCTCTCTCTAATCGAATTACTTTCAACAATCAAATAAGACGGACTAGGCATACAACCCTCCTTAAATAATACCAGCACCTTACAGTTTATGGGTATAATGAACCCATCAATAGGTGCTGTAGAACATTCAACACTGTAAGTCATCACTACTCTTCAGGTATCACCAAATCCACTTTCAAAAATAACTTGACAATGGCCCTATTAACTTCTTAACCTACTTATTTCCCATCCTTATTCGCCTAAACGCAAATAAACATTAACTTGAAATACTTGCTTGTTATATTTTATGCATATTCTATTGTAATATATATTGTATCATGCCTTGTTTGGCAAATAAATAAATTCTATGAGTAAATATGGAATTTATTTTTTGTGTATTTTTCAGATCGACCATCAAAGATTCTTGTTACATTTGAAACATCTCTAGGCAAGCGGATAAGCCAGCAATTAACTGCAAGAAAGCTTTACTTCGATAATTATTCTGCTGGAAGTTAGAATGAAAGTGATCCCTGACACTTTGTAAAACAACAACATAATGGCATCAAGACTTAGACAGGCAGACAGCAGGTCAGGTAGGTTCGAATTACCTCATGAGCAAGCGCCACTCCTGCTACAACATCAAAAGGGAATTAAATGTGAAAATCAATGTAAAGAATTAAGAAAAGGTAAAAACAATTGAGATAAGAGCCAAAATATGTAAAGAATTAACAAATGTTCTTGACAATTATTGGACTAAAAACAGTTTCAAGAGCTTCAAGTGCTTGAGTATTAATTTCAACTATTTAAATAATGTTTTGTATTAGCATTTCTTGCATTTTAGATTTCATCTTGACTTACATACGTGTCTTGACGCACTTTATACTTATATAAGATGGAGCATATCCAAATTAAATTTTAATTATTTTTATTTTTCCTAATTTTCTAGGTTTGTCAATTCGATATGAACATGGTTTAGATGTAAGTAATAAGTTCGAAAATTTCGAAATATTTTTATTCTTGAGTGACATTTTCCTTGTCTCTTGGTTTTTATCGACATTAGTACTAACCAATTCCACATTAATAGCAAGCTAATTTTGACCATAAGACGGATTTAAAATATTTAAATCAAATAAAAATAAAAATTACCTCTCGATTGATATGACAATTTTGGAGGTTTTGTCAAAACGAATCTTTAAAATAAACAATTACGGAAAAAAAATTCGTTAATAAATATTTCATATTTATTTTTAGCAACGTGGCTTTGAAACTCGTAATGACTTGAGAAATACAGAATACATAATAGCCCACAATGGATTAGATTGTTGGCATCAACGCTATTTCCATACAATTATAATAATGAACATTCTATGGTTTGACACCGATACGAATGGGTGCATACATCGAAAACGGCCTGATAATAACAAAAAATGCTTATATAAAGTTACTCTGGCTCTATTTCTATAGTTAATATGATCATTTTGCTGTAACATACTGCAATATGCTACTGCAAAAACTGAGCATATCTAGATATATTGGAAAACATATGTCCTTTTCATCTCAAGTAAGTATAAATAGACTAATCGCAAATAATTTTAAGGTTCCCTCACGTGAAAATTTGCTCGAAAACTTCATTTTCAGTTCAATTTGATAAAATAAAATCATGTAGTTCTTCAATCATATGAAAAATTGACTTACGCCAAATATCTGATTGCAGACATCATTTCAAATTTTATAATGGATTAGAAGAAAATTGTGATAGGTTAGGTTAAAGTGGCTGCCGATCGATAGAGCCCTGCCGACAGACGCACCTAAGCACAAAAAAGGCCTGTTGTGATGCCACAATAGTTTATTATGTTTACTATTCATTAAAGTCAGGAAACCACCTGCTTCCTTTGATGAACTGCTCTATCCGCTTTCAATTGTTTAATTTAAGAGAAAGGGTGCATCGAGTGTCACCGCCCTTCTTCTTGCCAAAGCCGGGCACTGGCAAATGGAGAATCGAGATGAAAAATTGAGATAAGAATGGAAAATGTTTTGCGCCCAGTGTGGGATTCTTTCCAAGCATATTTTCTATATTGATTCCGTAAGCTAATTGAAATTAGTGTAGTATGCATCTCATAGCTACAAAATTTGAATTTCTGTTTTGATTGGGAAGCATACAAAACTAAATAATGCCTTCGTAGATTGTACATGAGCATTTGCAGAATATTCGTAGGTTTCTTTTAAAAAATAAGCCCTATTACTGGTTTGAACTCACATCTTATTCAACACCTGCGTAAGCAAATTTTACTTAATCATTACACTCACGATTATCGCATTCTCTGCATTTTCAATGCAGATAAATGTTTTTTCATTTCATATCAATCTTCAGTTAGATCACAAATCTATTAGCATAGCTTACGTTCACTAACCGTTTTCATCATTTTAGCAGGTGCTCATGCAATTATTCACTATTTCAATAATTTCAGTTAAGTCATGCAACTATTCTTGATCATATACTTCACTGGCACAACGACAACAATACGACAGATCAAAACGATCTCAACGAGCCTCTTCGCCAAACCTGCCACTTATGCAAATGAGCTAAATTGTATCGAACGTGCACAATTCAATGATTTTGTCATTGCTTGCCAACTGGTCGATAGAAGGTAGACGACGATGATATTCACTAAAAGGAATTTAAATATTTTCGCCGGTATTTAGATTTTTCAATGAAAATATAATTGAGTTCATGAAGAAGCCATTCAAATTCAACCTAATTATTCATAATAACGAACTGCGAATGAAATGTTTAGTCATCTAGAGATATTGAATTGAGTACAATTCAAAAGAATGAAAATGATGATTGAGAAGTGTGCCTCGTATATGCAAATAACCTGTAATTAATTCCGAAGCCATGCTGTTTGCTTTCTGCAGGAATCAAATAAATGTTGACATTGAACTTAATAAGAATCGTATTCTCATAAAAATGTTTCTAGAAAATGTTTCTTTTGGAAACCAAGCTTGTTCGTAATAAAGAAAGAAAAACAGAGAAGGTCGAAATAATTCTTCAAATGTCTCGAAATTAATGGAGAAATCCATTGATTCAAAAATGAAGTTTAGAAAGTGTAACAAAGACATTTGCACGTCATTTTCAATATTTTCTCCGGTTCGCCAATAACAGTTTGACGTTACAATTTCACAGCTACTATTTTTGCTTCTGAGCCAAAGATGAGTCATACAAATATTTCTTGACTGTATTTTTCGCGAATCTTATTTACGGGGAAACTCCAGTAAACTCTCATTTTATTCGACTTAGATACAATGCATGTAATAAATGCAAGTCCGCATACCTGAATTGTCGACTTTTCCTAACAATCGATTAATTAAACTAACTATTTATCGTTTTATGCCATAAGCATGAACAGCATGATTTAAAAGGTGCAATAGTATGCTATTGATTATACTCTTCGTGCAGCATATAATAAACAATGCAAAGTCAGCTTTCATTTGAAGAAAAATTATAATCTAACTGGATTCATTTTGCTGTTCAATGGTAATAAAATATTCGAGCTTATTAGCGAGCCAAAGAAATGGAGCGAATATTTATTGGCTACCACTGAGTACGCATGAATTACGCAATATTTATTATTCAATCAATTCAATTTTGCATCTGTTGTAAAAAAAATCAGTATGCATACGAAATTGCCAGTAACCTGGCATGCTGCATATTTAGTACTTGAGTATGTCAGTTATTCAAAACTGATTAGAATAACTACGATCCAAGAAATAATGAGTGAGGAAATCGAAACTATGGTTTGATGGTGGTTTTCATACGCTCCAATGCAATGTTTGAAATTGGACTGTGCGTAATTGATATGGTTGAATATTTTATGTCTTTTACATGCAGACTACCGCTTTATATGAAGCGGAATACACCTTTTGCTTCACAATTAAATCAAGGAAAACAGATATTGCATGAGATGGAATTTCTCGAATGTATTATTTTCGCACCTTAGCAACGATTTGAATAGCTGATTTCCTATTTTTCTGTTTATGAATGTACTTTTGAGTTTATTTTATGCTTTGCACGTTGCTTTCTTTCGTTTTTGTGGGGAAATAATGACTAGAAAATTTTCTATATTTGTAAATTTGAGTCAATATTGAAACATTATGTTTGGTGATATGTGATTTTGTAGACCCTTGAGATTGATCTTGAGCCTTAGTTCTTTAAATGAGATATTGTTTAATAATTGATTTTCGATCCAACAAGTCGGTTCTTCAAACATGTGGTCTCTTAAAACGAGATTTCCCTTTCGTAGGCCTTACTTCACCAGTTTCATAGATCCAATTTTAATTTGCCGTTCTGACTAATTTTAGCTCGTGGTCAACGCGAAGAGCAGCAATTACTTAAACAACAGCAAAACCAAGGCAATCAAAGCCAACGTATTCAACGACAAACCTTAATGTTCAGCCACTACTGCAGCATCAGCATTCTCCGGCTAGTGAACAGGAAGAGTCACAGCTTTTTGAGCTTCAACGTCAGCCTCACCGACAGCTTAATGAACTTATAAAATTGCCGCCTCTGCAACAAGGACATCAATAGTTGCCTCATCAGCTCATTTCACAGCAATGCCATTCTTCAATGGCCTCTTCAGTGTTGTCTCCTAGTCCCACATTACAACTTGTTAGTACTAATGATGATTTCAACGGTATCATTAGAGTGGTATCCCCTCTTCTTCAAATTTTTCTTCCTGGAGTTGCTGCTGACACGTCCGAGGAAGACTTGAAGAGTTATACATCTCGAAGGCTAGGAAGACCTGTCAACGTTTCTTGCAAGAAGTTAACAAAGGGTTCGGACAGCAGCCTTATTGTGGGATCTTTCTTGCTGACGCTTTCGACTGAACTTAGCTCGATTGGGTGCCGTGCTTTCGGCCTACTGATGTTTTTTTTGAGGAATTTGAAACTCGACAGCATGGAAATTTTTACAAAATTCAGGTCCGGGTCCCGCTAGTTTAAACATTTCCTGTCTACCTGAAAATCATTGTTTTCGCCTGTATTATCAGAATGTTCGTGGACTGAGAGCCAAATTGGTGCAAATCAAGCTGTCCTCAATAGTTACTTCCGACGAAACTTGGCTTTCTGCCGATATTTTTAGCGATGATTTAACAAATTGGTGCTAAACTCCTCACTAACAACTGGTTTTCTTTCTTTCGTGGGCTTGATATCAATGAAGCTCTTTCTTCTTTTTACTCTCTACTTAACATCCTTGTATCTAGATTTGCTCCTGTATCTCGTACTCGTCGTCGTACCTGTCTTTTAAGAAAGATAAGGCCCAAAATTTCAGCGTTATCGGTCTTTGCTAGCAGTGGCTAAAAGAGCTATTGAAGAAGTTAAACGTGGGTACTTCTCCCATATTGAAGCGTGTCTTTCTTCAAATAACTCGAAGTCATTCTGGTCGTATGTCCGTTCTCTTAGAACTAGTAACCGGTTTTCTGATAGTTTTTTTCTGGAGGAAACTTCTGCTTCTATTCTTCAAGACATTTGTGATTTGTTTGCTTAGTTATTTGCTTCTTCCTTTTCCTCTCCCAACATTGATTCAAGGAACTTTGCTGCAACTGTGTCTTCTCATGAGGATTTTGTGATGACTTATCCTCTGGAGGTGGAAATTCTAATATCCTTGCTGGGTCACACTGTGAACAGTGTGAATAGTGTGTTTGTTAAGTCTCTTGCATCTTCCTTATGTGTACTTTTGTTTATTTTATTTAACTTGAGTTTGTCCTTTGGTGTTTTCCCTTCTAGCTGGAAAGCTGCCAATGTTTTTCTGATTTTCAAATGTGGGACATTGGTAATGTTGCCAACTACCGTCCTATATCGCTCCTGTCTTGCTTTCCTAATTTGCTTGAGCGGATCGTTCATGAAATTATTCATAGTGCTGTTAGTCATTTATTTTCTAAAGAGTAAGATGGATTCATTAAGGGACGTTCTACGACTACAAATTTATTGAAATTCACGTACTTCATTGCGTGTACTTTGGATAACGGTGTTCAAGCTGATGTGATTTACACCGACTTCGCGAAAGCATTTGACAGGGTACACCAGTTAGGCTGTTAGCAAAGATTTGTAATTTTTGTGTTTCCAGATTCCTTATATCATGATCACACACCTGCCGTGTTGTTTTTAATGATTGTTCTTCCTCCCCTTTCCATCCTATTTTTGGTTTCCCACAAGGTTCCATCCTTGTTGCGCAAGGTTTCATCCTTGGTCCTCTACTTTTCACGTTGTTTGTCAATGACTTTCGTTGTAACTTTATGTCTGAATGTCTTTTGCACGCTGATAATCTTAAAATTTTCCGTACTATCGATTCCCTTAATGATTGTAGTTATTTACACTCGGATCTTTTTGTTTTAAATGATTGGTGCTCTGCGAACTCCCTTGCTCTTAATGTTTCCAAGTGTATCGTGTTGTCATTTTCCAATAAGCCTAGTCCCATTTCCTTTGATTACTTTTTGTCTGGTTGTCTTTTGAAGCATTTAGATCAACATAAGGACTTTGTTTTCTTCTATTGTCTCTAAATCTTCCAAGGTAACCGGTTTCGTTCTGCGCTGCTCGCGCTTTGCAACCGATATCTGCAGATGTGTTCGACTTTTTATTTCTCTTGTTCGAAGCATCGTCGAATATTACTCCCAAGTGTGGTCTCCTCGTTTCTGTCTAATACTGTTAAATCCATTCAGCGTAAGTTTACTCGGTGGCTTTAGTACAATTTTAATGTTGCTTATCGTCCTTATGAAGACCGTCTGATTTTCTTAAATCTCCATATGCTGAGTAGTTCCTTGATGAATGTCTTCTTTAGAATCTTTATCATGGTTTACTTTATTCCAACATTTGCGTGTCTCATTTCTTATGTGTGTCTGATCGCCCGGTTAGAACTCGTTCGCTTTTCATCACTCCATTTGCGCGTAACTCTTGTATATTTTAATTGTATCTCTTGTATAATTTAATATCTAGAATACTTAGAAGCCATGATGAACATCAGTTTGGTTCTTTGTTCATGTCTTTTCAACCTTGCAACAAACATATTATTGATTTAAGATAAGAAAAAACACAATATACACAACGAAGAGCCTACGGTAAAAGTTCTTCGTTGTGTATATTGTGTTTTTTCTTTCTTTCTCTTTATTTTTACTTCTATTTTCGATTCAAATTTGTTTGACGCCCAGTGTGGGTGCTGTGTGGGTTGAAGCAGTTTACAAGGATCTAAAATCTATTGCTGATATGTTTCTGCCCAGCATGTAAAAAACGGTTTTATCGATTATTTCACTTGCGCTTACACTTATCATTTTAAAGAATTTTTATAAACGTAATTTCTGCTTCTATTCCAAAAATTTAAGAAATTTAGTATTAACGCAAGCAGTTTAAGAGTCTCTGAAGAACTTAAATGACACCGAAATGGTTCATTCACTTCAAACACTCTTAAATGTTTTTATTTCATTCTGATTCAATAGAGTATAAGTGGTCCTACTGTTTCTGTAACTGGTTTTAGTCTCAGCAAGCTACTGTTTGCCACAATAGGCCTTTGCTCAGACCAATCTACATCAAAATACTCAACACGAACACCTCGTCAATTCCACATAAAAAATTAATTCAACTCTAATTTTAATTTCTCCATTGCAGATCGTTGGCAGCAAAATGAAGATCATCATTTCAATTACACGTGCTCCAAAAGAGATCCATTCATGTACGCTGGCATAAATTGCTCCACATGATCGGCTCCGCCCTGGTCGTGTTTTTCTGCCAATCCGTTTAACGCTTCCAGATCTCCAGAATCCAATAACATCTTGTAAGATCTCGTTATTCAAGAAGCAAAGCATCCGCACGTCACGGCCTCATCATTTTGCATACATTTGCAGAAAAAAAAACGAAAACGAAGAACAAACGGCAGCCGACAAGATTCAAAGCGAATTCCGACATTAACAACCTGCCTCGACCGGCAATTGTAAGGAAGATGATCTTCGTCCGGGGAAGGCTTTAAAAAGCACCGCCAGCCACTGCACGGATAAAGAATTCATCCAAAGATTGACAGTACGTATCTGTGACTTGACCGACGACAGAAATCGCTTTGGGTCGAGTGCAAGTTGTTTTAGACAGGTCAGAACACGAGGACATGTTAAGATGGCTCATGGCTTTGATATCTTAAAATAACTGGGAAAAGAATAAATGAATGTATTTGCGAAATTATTACTTGTTAGCAATAAAATTATTTATGTGATAAATGGAAACTTCAAATGTTAACTGTAGACGAGATTACTGAAAATGGCTACTCAGTGTGATTTTTGATATAACATCACATAACAAATCATCTTAAAAATATTTTCTAAGCCACAGGGTGTATATGCATTTCCCAAAATTATAATCTGCAAAGCAAAGATAGAAAATGATGCAGTGTTAGGTATAAACTATCATCAAATTTCTAAGCATCTGATCACATGTTTCGATACTACACTCGCACGAGATCAATCAAAAACTTTAAAGTGTGTAACTATTTCTGAAATACTTTTTATCACGTACTAAAATTTTCAATAAATATTCTTCAGTCGTCTCGCAAGTGAGCAAACTATTCAATATGTGATGATCGATCGCATTCACGTCTATGCTACTACCATTCGAACTCTTTCCTTTATGGTCGGAGCCACATCGACAATGTTTAATTGAAGGTGTGAAGCCACGATCTTATCGTCAAAATAATTGCTCGGAAAAATGTTGGTATCTGATCGCTACAATCAGCTCGGTAAGCTTTTGTATGAGGATTATTCAATTTTCGTGCCTGGGCCCTGGGTGATAGACAGCTAGGCTACAATGCAGCATCTCTGGCATTCGATCAAAGGGATCATTATGTAAATTTGGTTGTGTTAATATTTTTGTATCTTCCAGGTGGTTGTTGAGTGTTTATCTGACTTTCTGATCCAACAGGTAGATGCTCACACAGCCTATAACCTGAAAACATGAAATTATTAATTGTACTCGGAAGCGTTAATTTTCTCGTTCGAAGTTTCAATGCATACGAAGCTTTAGTAGTCGGAAGAGTTCAATTAAAACTAAATGATTACTTCCGAACATTTACTGTTGGTATTTGTGTTTGAATCGAATGTTAAGGAAATGATGCGTAAAAGTTAAAATGTAACTAAAAAGCTGATTAATTGAAAATTTCATAAGTTTCAATTTCGTTTCAGCAGAGAAGAAAAGATTGTGCTCGAGATACCAATTATTTGTATATGACGTTTTCAATCATACAAATAATATTATTTGGAGTAAAGTGTTTGTGAAGAAATAATTTTTATTTGTCGATTTGTGAAGAAAGAACTAGATGCAAGAATAAATAGTTTTTGGGAGAGAAAAACTGTATTTGAATGTATATTCCCAATATATACATATATGTATAATTGATAAATAAACTCTTCATTTGACTGTTTAAGCTCTGTTTTAAGTATCTTAAAGCCATCTTCTTATCAACAAAATTGATGGTAAATGAATATGATTTTATAGTTGGACATATAAAGGGCGATATACATAATATGAAAAATAGTAAACAATCTGAACTTGTTTTGTAAAATAAAAAAAGTATGTAAAAATATAAATTAAAAATGATGGTCGTTCTTTGTGTAATTATTTCGTGGAAATTTCCATTGGACTTTTGAGGTCAAATTTGAAGGAAGTGTGATTTATCATTTCAATTTTTGTGATTGTTTTGGCTATCAGAAGAGAGACTAGGAGGGAGTTCAATAGCTTAAAAAGGTCCAATGACTGGTCGCCATATAAAACGAAGCTGAGGGCTTTTAAATTTACCGTCCGCAAGGCAAAGGCGGCCGCATGGACATTTTTCTGTGGAAACCTGGAAAGTCTTAGCGAGGCAAATTGCCTTCGTAAAGTTCTAAGCACGACGTCGAAGGCTATGGGGTGCATCATAGACCCTGAGGACATTTGAACTAGTTCGATCGCAGACACTCTAAACGTTCTCATGGCCGCACAATTTTCCGGGCAATTATTGTCCTCTAAAAGCGGTGCACCAATCGGAGCAAGCAACTAGCTCAACCCCGTTGTTCAGAATATCAAATTCTCAGCTGAGGTGGGCTATTCACTCGTTTGAGCCGTTTAAATCTCCGGGCCCTGATGGCGTCCTTGCGACTGAGATCCACCAGTCCATGGAAGTATCACTACCATGGCTCAGAGAGATTTATAACGCGTGCCTCGGCTTTTCGTAAGTTTCACATGTTAAGCCAAAGAACTTTGGTCCAATTTGTCTTAACTCAGTCTTGCTTAAGATTTTGGAAAGGATTATTGATTATCATATTAAAAGATCAATCGATCTCGCAGTCACAGCACGCTTATTCCAGAAGAAAGTAGTTGAAGCTGCTCTTCACGTCTTTATTGAGCAAGTCGAGAAATTTCATGATCTTAAGGAATATACGCTTGCCGCCTTCTTGGACATCGAAGAGGCCTTTAATAAAGAAAAGTCCGACGAAATTGTTTAGGAACTCTCGGTGCTGCGTGTGGATGAGTGGCTGATTACTTTTATCGTGCAGCTTCTCACAAATAGAGTGGTAATCTCTTCTCTGGGGAATACTCTTGTACGACGGTGGGCCAGCACGGGCACACCTCAGGGTGCAGTCCTCTCTGCCCTGCAGTGAAGCATCACCGTAAATACTCTCCTAGTCAGGCTGGATCATGCCTATACTTGTGATTGCTTATGCGGACGACATTGCGGTAGCAGTGTCGGGAAAGTATTCATCTACGCTATCGGGGGGCTAAGTCACTCTCTTGGCATATTTTCATGTTGGAGCCGTGAGTGCAGCTTGAATGTGAATCCTAGCAAAACGGAGCTAATCCAATTTACAAGGAAAAACAAAGTTCCTTATTTTGATTTACGGAAACTAAACAGTGTCTCCATTGACCTGAGCCAGAGAGTCAAGTACTTACGGCTCATCCTCGACTCGAAACTACTACGGAGCTACAATATAGCAGAAAGAGCGCGGAAGGCTTTCAATGCACTTTACTGCTGTAAAAACCCATAGAAGCGAGTTGAGGATTTCAGCCTCGTACTGTTGCTTCGCTTTCTACCGCTGTGGTTGAGCCAATTCTATTGTTAAGCCTTAAGGCTGCCTGTGGTTGAGCCAATTCTATAAGATAAACGGCAGCTTGAAAAAGTGCAGTGGATGGCAGCACCACTGGTGATTGGAGCGCTCCGCTCTACCCCTACTAAGGTACTTTTCATGTCGCTTCGTTGGCTACCAACCAATCTACTGATCTTACAGCATGCTCAGCAATTTTTTTTTTGTTTTTTGCCTCTTCAATGCTATCTTAATTTGCCTGAAGCAGCCGTGATCATAATGATGCCTGGTATACAATCTCAAGTGAAGTCATACATGTCTTTAAATTTTTTGTCTTGAATCAGGGAAATTATCAGTAATGTTCAGCTGTGAGAACTACTTCCAATACTTGAAGATTCAAGACAAATTCCAATAAATCAATTCGCGTTTTGAAGACATCACAGCACCATTCAACAGGTCCATCAAATTGCGGCAAATATTAATGAGCATTCAAAGATAAGAAGTGCTGTTCAGCAACTCAATTTGGTATGAAGGATCGATCTTCAAAATCAAATCAATGCTGCCAAAAACCTTCCATGAAATACTCTTCTCTTACCTACCTAACCAACCACACTTTCCAGTTTAGATACAAAGGCTATTCTAAGCACTAGCACATATATAGTTATGGTATCACAAACTCTGAAAGCCCACATCTTATTTCTTGAAGAATGACAACACTTCAAAATAACGCAGTTAAAGATTTCGGAATGCCAATTGACAGGAGACTCACCTGGAAACGGCACATTCAAGCTACAAATTATAGGTTGAAGTTCAAGTTTATCAGCTTTAAATGGATGTTCAATAGCAAGTCAAAACTTGCTCTTGATTCTAAAGTGCTCATCTGCAAGTCTGCCCCGAAATCAATCTGAGCCTGTAGCTTGCAACTTTGGGGAGCAGGTCGGCTATCAAACATCAACATTATCCAGAGAACCCAGTCAAAAATACTTACAACTATCACCGGGGCTCCGTGACACTTCCGTAACGCTAGTCTCCGCAATGTCCTGCGGATCGAGACGATTGCAGAGAAAATTAAGAACGTCAGAGGAAAATATATTGCAGCTCTTACTCATGACCCCAACAAGTTGGCCGAAAGAATACTAGCCCATCAGCGGTCGAAAAGAGCTGACCCATTAGATTTTCCATCTCTAAATTTGTGTAGTTTCAATTTCTATAGTTTTCAATGGCTTTGGCATTATAAATATTGTGACTGTAGAAAACTGATCGCAACTTCAATATTCTCATTCTATATGATTAACGTAACTTAAGTCCAAAATGTACGCGTCCTCAATTATGAGGGGTGCATATCATTTGATCTAGTACGCAAGATTCTTGTGCAAAGGTAATAGTTATCAAAGCTACTTAAATTTTTTTTAGGAAAATATGCATAAGAACATAATTCTTTGTACTATAGATAAAAGTTTTAGCACATCTCTGTATACGATTTTCGTTTTTTACTGAATTGCTTTGATAGAAAGGCTCTTTAGTCCTAAAAACATTCTCTCCTGAAAAAAACAGTCCTTGAAAACTTATTTCTTCAGAACGTAATAAAAATACATAAAGGTCAAACACCATTAATATTTTAGCTTTCTTTTCTCGAAGAGATGAATCAACCTTCCAAGAATTCATTTGATGAAGGTCAAACTTATGTTTGTAAAGATCCGTAGGACAACGAGAAAAAAAACAGGATTCTAATCAGCTTGACTACACGAGATACTATCGGATCGTGTGTACAATAATTCGTACAGGTGGATGTTCACGAACTATTGAAAGAATGCAAGAGAAGTCAGTCGATTTCACAAATGTATTAACAGTAACCGTTGGAAAAAAGCCACGAATCCAATGAGTTTTGGCTAAAGTTTGTACAGTAAGAAAGATAGCTGTTGCAAATGAAATAGGATTATTTTCATAAAACATTGTTTAAAAAGTGGAAAAGGGATAATTATTAGATAAAATTCCTTAGCATTGTAGTGTCAATGGTAGATAATTTGTTTTACCTTTGAATGAGAGTATACTTTTAAACCAGGAAACTTACAGCAGCTTCACTAAAACTGGTGAATGGCTATCAAATATATTGTCATTAATAGTAGGGCAAACTTCAAAATTAAAGCCATCTATTTGAATTTAGTATCGTGTCTCGATATATACACTGTAAGAGAAACGTACAAACCAATATTATCAACTGACTTCAACTCTAGAAGATATAGAGCAGTGTTGTGAATCTTTTTGCTGGTCACTCGGTCCATTGACGGTGAGTTTAGTGGCATAGTGAAAATATCATCTATTGACTGACTTTGGATCGACTGCGGTAAGTTTTCTTACCCACTGTCCGCTTCCACTTCGACTTCTCTCTCGACTGGTAGCATTTTAATTTAATTGATTGGACGATAGATCCAATGGCGTGTAAGGAAATGATGTAGCATAAATCGCTCGAACCCTACTGGCTTTCGAGAAATGTTTAATAATTGAATTCGGCTTCCTGTCTACATGTGAGCAATGTACTGCGAGCTGCTAAATATTTTGATATTCATTCACGTTTGAATTTTTTCACTTTGCCAAAGCGATGAAAAGAATGTGTTTGTATGCAATCATATGTGGGGTTTTTTTTATTTTTATTTGAGCTTGTAACGAAGAAATTTCGAAAGGAGAGAATTGTTTGTGCTTACGGCCTAGGAAAATAATTTCACAAAATACTATTTAAAATCATAGCTATGTATACATATATAACGAGTTCAAATAAAAGTCTTTTCAAAAGCTTACATATGTTGTCATCGGCTGAATAAGTATGATTATTTAATTTTAATGAATGCATAAATAAGCAAAACAAATATTCACAGCACACATTGATTACAGAGGTATTTGGGAAAAGAATTACTCAAAAATAAAAAAGGAACGGAAAACTCTGCAGAACTTTAAAATAATCTTACAACCTCCGATATGTAAATTAGCCGGAGGTCAGTGACACCACGAAATCGCGCCATATGGCTATACTCTTCGATATTCGGTGCAGCTTTCTCAATTCAAATCAGGAAACAGTTTGGAATTTCAGTTTTCTGTTGCCTGTCACCGGATCGCATTCTCTCGAAAAGTAAATCAGGATTCTTGCATTCAAATAAGGCCAGATTGACCCTTGGCGCCTTCGATTTCAATCGCAAAACAATCGATCGCATCTGGAGGCTATCGAAACTGTTCGAAATTAGCAATGGCCAAGCTATTGTTACTTAAGTATGCCATGGAATTTCCTTTGAGGAACAAACCGACGTAATGAAAAGGAATCGAAACCGGGGAATATATTTAAATTTCCATTCTGAGTTTGACATACTGCCTTGTTGTGCGTTGTGGACAAATCAGAAGTAAATAGCTACGGTAATGACTGCAGGTCGGATCGTTTTCTTCGATTTGAATGAGTTGCAATGCTCAGTGCAATTTTCCATTCATTGCACTTAATTGAATGGTGAAATCAACTGTGGTCGGATGATATTGTCGTGGCATATTTGAACTGAAATGAAATTAAGAGGACCGGTATAATATAGCGACTCATTGAGTAAAACAATCTTCCAGACCGCGATTTTAAGAATTCAATTGTACCACCAGCTCCATCCCTAATGTCAACTTGAGCTCAACTTTGACAAGAAAAATCTGTATAAAGCCTACCTATGATGGGGCAAATGAAATCATGATGAATCTCTAAATAAAACTAAACGGATCAATGGCTAGGCTTTAGTGACCTGTATAGTAACTGGTCATCGCCGTGAGCTAAACTCCGAAGCATCGTGGCAAACCTTCATGTGGCGGCGAGCTAATCGCATCGGCACACGTTGCATCGTCATTGCTAAGATGCTACTGCAATATGTTCACATCTGCGCGGGACATTTGCGGCCGGAGATCAAACAAATTTCGCTTAATTGGACGATTTAGCAATAAGACAGGCATGGACGTATGACAACGTTTCTTTTCATAGTCTACGATGTAACCTTTTATTACAATGAGCAGTAACAATAATGTGGTTAATTGCGAACTGATGTACATATTGGTTGGGTTTTGAGCCATTGATGATTCATCTTAAAAAGGGTAAGCTCCAATAATATGCTAATGCTTTACGGTCCTGTGAATATCGTGATCTGGCATGGAAAATACAATTGTTTATTTCAATTTGCATCGCTTTGACTTTTTGAATTGGGCCGCGAAACCACATTGGGCGCGAAAGTGAACTAGTTTTATTTTCCTGTCAAGCTATATAAAATCATTGGCAAACATAAATTGGATGACATAAGTGAAAACTTGTTAAATTATTGAAAATACATATAGCATATTTAATAATAGAATGCCTCGACTATTGTCTAAATAATTGAAAAGCGACACGTAGATTTGAAAATTTATTTAAATTTCCCTAATTTTCTGTCAAGCGTTATGTAATTCTAAGTTATATTGCATCAAAAAAATCAAAACGTTGAACTCACATTCACATACGTGAAGCAATGCATTTGGCTTGGTTAAATAGAATTATAAAACCTGAATAATTACATTTCCCGTGCTTATTCCACAGAATTTGAATCTGTTGAATGTAAATCATTCAAACAGAAGAATACTTTAAACAACAACAATACATTTTCCTCATTTAGTACTGTTGTTTATTATGTTACCAAATCCTGTTATTTTTCATTCTAGAAAAAATCCGGAATTGCATGAAAATAGTAACTTGTTTACAAAATAATGGTATGAGTCTAGTCAATTAATACTTTAAGGAGGCAGAAGTCCCAGTTCAGTTCTACTACTAACTTATTTTGCCGAAGAAAATTAGTATCCAACAATCTTCAATGGAAACTAGAAAATTGTACTTTTATAGATATTTTTATGGATATAATTTTTTAGATTTACTTTTATAGATGAAAAAAAGCCAATGAAACAAGGTCAAAGTAGGCTAAGCGTTTTATTGTTTGCCATTACACTCATAAGTTTGGCTTAAGTGACCTAGTGGGTAGAGCACTGGTTGCACGTGTGTGGGGTCCCTGGTTCAAATCTAGGTTCGGACGAGGGACCGCGCACCGAGCTTTGAGTTCACCTAGCTCTGAATAGATACCTGACTTCATCAAGGGTAAAATGGGTCGTGGAACTAATCACTCCACACTAGTATACACATTGCTTGTAAATTTGTGATGAAGCTCTCTACTAGCTTCAACCTCTTTACTCATCATCATTCAGAAATTAAAAAATGCATACTGTGAATAATAGATGGATTTGCTAAACTATGACATTACTGAGCTCAAATTTGTAGCTTTTTAGCTGAGCTAAAAATGGCCTCCATTTGAATTATTTCAATAATTACATGGGAGAAAGACTGAGCACGAACTGCCGAAATCTTAATTTTTGGCCGTTTTGTGGACAGCAGGAGTTTTGATTGATTTGCATCAATGGAGAAAGGTGTTTCTCTTCCATATATTTCAAATTCAAGGAACGGTACCAGAGTGAATATTAAGGACCATCTAAAAAAAAATTGACTTCCCCAATTAATTTCGAAGGGAGCCCAAAGAAATGGATATACACTCTCTGCACCACCAGGGTAAATGTAACACCTTTAAATGTACCTACGGAAAAAATGTTACCAAAAACTGTCCCCAGGTAACAATCTCTACAAAAACACTAAGTGGATCACGTCATTTGTCAGTGGAAGATTTTTTGATTTGTATCGACTCTGACTACCATTTCCTGGGATTTCCAAGTGCTGCGAAACGCTTTTTGGCTGTGTAAACTATTATACTACAGTTGGCAAACAAAGATTACGATTCTCCGGCCATTTCACTGGTAGTAGTGGCATGCGCAAGTGGGGACAAAATGGAACGATTGCCTTTTGTATTGAAAAATGTTGTTCACTGAAAGAAAAATCTTGGTATAATCAACCATTTTCCTTAGTTGTTTTTGCGTCAACTACGGGCTATGGTTAAAATAACCATAAAAAAATAGTTGATTACTTTTATGCACCATGACGCGTGTTTGATAAACAACGTCCGTGGTGCAAAAAAGTACTGGTTCAGGCGGTAACGATGTATTGGTATATTTTTCTCTAAATGCTTGTATCATTAGAGGAGCATTGATAAGCCATAAACCATAGCAACATAATCCATCCAAGCCTTAAATAGAAACAGGACGTGAGACGTGAAATTGAGTTCATATGCATAGCTGCAAGCTGCAGCATCTATGAAAACAATTGAAACTGCTAAACAATTTCTGGCATTGGGACAATCGTATTCGTTTTCGGGACTCCCTGTTTTATAACAGTGATCTGCAAACAGAAGACTTATATTTTGTGAACAGAAGAAGAGAAATATAAAAGCTTCACAGCATAACATGAGTATGAATTATATCGAACAGCAAACCGAACACAATTTTGCCATGTAGCATATGAAACTTCTACGATAGAATAGGAGTATGAGTATGAGGAGTATGAAAAATCAACAGTTTGCCTTAGTTGTTTTTGCATCAACTAGGGCTATAGTTAAAACAACCATAAGAAAATTGTTGATTACTTTTATGCACCATGACGCGTGGTTGATAAACAATTTCATTCGGAGCATGAAAAACATCCAAATGTTGAAACCATTCTACTTTGCGTAGAGTAATTCCAAAGACGTTGCTCACTGAATTACGTTTTTTGAAATCAACTATTGCGAAGTAGTTTAAGTACCATAAAAACAGTTGATAATTCGAAACGTTGAAGTTTTGAGTGAATTGATGAAAATTTTTCTATTTATCAACTAATTTTCGTGGTTATGAAACAATTAAAACAGTTGATTTCATGAACGTTGCGATATTTTTTGTACAACCAGAACCAACTACTTTTATATCGTTAAATTAACTATATTAACATAATAAAAATAACTATTTTCCGTAGTTCGTTTAACGATTTTGAATGAATCGTTGCAATACTATTAAAAATAGTTGAACCAACCAAGAGTTTTTCTTTCAGTGTTGCACTTTGCTGTGTACTACACCTTTAATATGTCTGCACAATACTATTCTGATAATCAATGAAAGTATGTGCCGAATTTGGATGTTAGCTCCTCTATTTCAAACTGCTTTACACGCCTATGACTGACAATCTTTTCCACATCACGGATTCTTTAACAAAAGTATGGAAGGTATTTCAATTATATAATTAACAGCTTTGAATTTCCTCAGATGGCTTTGCATCCACAATAAAGCCCCGGGCGGTGGTTTGAAGTTTCATTCAGTACCACTTTCAACAGCTCTCAGTATTGAACTCACTGTAATTTCAAATCAATTTCAAAGTGCAGCTGACTTTAACTTTGGGTCAATATCCATGACAACTATGTAGTTCAGTTTAGGTACCTGATAGTTTAACGACTCTGAGCGGGCCGTTTGTCAAAGCGGTTTGGGCGGCTCTCCAATAGATGAATCCCGAAGCCCTTAAATACATGGACCTTTTTGATATTGCTTCTAGATCCGTTTTAAAAACCCGCAGAAGATTTAACACTTAGTATGGACTCTTAATTATTTTGAATTCTCTTCTGCATGAAAGCATCAAATGTTTTTCCCTCCACTTACTTTACCATCGATATCTTAAATTTATGTATACAAAAGCATACTATAGCATTTCCATCGAATCCAGCTTATGCCAGCATCAGCATCTACCGCACCCAAAAACTTCCAAATGACTTTTTCATATCTTCACTTCATCTATTCAGCAGCACTGGCCCATGCTCGCACTCGCATTGTTACGGTGTTACGGGTGAGTGGGTGGTTGGTGGATTTGAAAAAAAGTCTTCACACAGGCATCTCGAGGCAAATGAAAATAAATTTTAAATCACCGTGGGGAAATCTCTGAGCATGTGAGATGAGAACGTTCCTGGGACGAACGGAATAAATTCATCTTGGGTGCGGTGGAGTTGACAGGGCGGCAGGCGAGCAGTGGACGGTATGAGGCATCATAGTTGTATTATTGAAATATGAATATTATATACATAGAGGTCTGCCTGCCTTGTTGGCTGGCCAGGATCGAGCAAGGACGGCATCGACGATCCAGGAACGTAGGGTACTGTGTGGCTATGAGGCAGTGAGGCCGAGTTTGGTAGAGTTGCCTGGCTATAGCCTTGTGCATGCAATAACAATATTCCTTTTCTCGTGTATACTTTACTGATGCCCGGTCCTCAGACACACTTTGATTATAGAAAATATTCTGAGTATGCCATTCAAGATTTTCCATTGGACGTTATCGTTGCGCATGACATTTTAAAATTTCTTACATACAAAAATGAGCGAAAATTATGTAAGCAGCGCTCCGATGAATGCCGGGGGTTGGTGATGGACGTATCAGAGTGTGAAAGTAAGGTACGGAGGATGAAGCTTTCCGAAGTTCTTATTGTCATTTGTTCGCATAAAGTTTACATAGTGCCTTTTCCACGGAAATGATTGGATGGTCCTTGCATAAAATGTGTGCATAAATACATTTGTAAGGATTGCAAAATTGTATGTGAATGGCTATTCTACATATAGGTCAAAATAGGATGGAATTTCGAAGCAAATATGATGTGCTTGAGTACATTTTCCATGTTTCTTCCAAAATGAAAATGTCAATTTCCGTGTTTTAGAATAAGAATTTGACGGAAGTTACGAGGTATTCGAAGAACTCAGTAAACTTAAGAATATGAACACTGTAAGTGGCGTAATTAATTTGCTAGTATCAATCAGCTAAATGAAGAAATATACAGGTGAAAATTATAAATCTCCTTTTTAGTTTGTTCACAAGAACGTTGAATTCAGCTTGTCAATCATTATTTTCTTCTTATTTTTTCGAATCTGCTAAATGTTGAAATATTTTTACTCTTATAACTTTCGATTCAACCATCGGATCAAATATATGGTCCTGTAAAGATGGCCTTATTATAAACTTTTTTTCTTCTAATGCTCAATTTAATCTTTCAGTATTTTATTGCAGACGCTAAATGTCAACTCTTTTGTTGTCACGATACGCATTAATTGGACAAAAGAATCACTTCAGGCAGCTATTCGTTTTGTTGAAAATGGGGAAATGACTATCTACTCTGTATCAAAAACCTACGGCATTCACGAAAAACATAAGATCGAAGATACAAAAATAAAAATGATAAAAAATATCCCTGGGGCCATGTTCTATACTTGGAGAGGAGACCGAATAAAAACTTTTGTTCATATAAAAACTACGCAAAATAAAGAATTCATAATGACTATTTATGATGTTAGAGCAATAGCATTTCAGTTTGCAGATCGGCTAAAGATAGCACAGATTTAACAAAACAATTGGACAAGCTGATTACGATTGGATGCAAAAGTTTTTGGAAAGAAATCCTGATATTATAATATGATTCTCTGAAGGTGTTTAATTGGCTAGATCTCAAACTTTGAGCAGAGCAGAAAATTATACTATAGGCGAACCAAACTGTACTTTCAATATGGATGCGTCGCGTCTTCAATTAGATAATTGCCCATGACACCTAATAGCCAAAAGGGACTACTAAGAAAGAAGAAGGCATTTTTTGCCACCTGCTTGCATTTTTAAGGGAAAAAATAAAACGAACTGAATTCTCAGATGGAATATCTCCAGGTTCCCAAGTTTTCATGTCAGCAAAGTCAGCTTACATTACACCTGCACTGTTTTTAGAATGGCTTCAAACCCATTTCGTACCAAGGAAACCACTGGGTAAAGTCTTACTGCTATTAAATGGCCATTCTACTCATTTTAATTCTGTAGAAATGTTAGAATATGCAGTTGCTAATGCTGTCATATTGCTATCGATTCCACATCACACGTCGCATTAATTGCATCTTAAGGTTCTGTGTGAATCTGTGTTTAAATCGCTGAAAAGTCATTAGTATGATCAGTGCAGACTTTGAATGAAACAAATTACCTGTCGGCATATTACAAGACTTTCTTTCGGAATATTACTAAGTAACGCTTGGGTAGAAATTATCTCTGCAGAAAATGCTATAGCAGGCTTAAAAGCAACTGGACTAGTATCTTTTAACCCAACTGCCACATTAGAGTATGCTTTTCTTAGCAGCCTGGTAGGCATAGCACCTAATCCAACTGTTTGTCAAAGCTCAGTAACAGTTTCAAGTTCATAAAAAACAACGCTTGTATATATTTGAAAATTTTTGATTTGGCGTCATATACGTTTCTTTTTAATTCAAATAATCTGACCTCATTTCAATAACGCTGTATCAAAGTGTGTCTTGTTTGTTTTAATGTTTTATTTTTCATTCAATGATGAAAAATTTTGATATGAAAATAAAATTTTTATAATAAAGTGGAATTCAAATAAGATTCGTTTTTTATTTAAAAGTGTTTCAACTTTTGATTTAAATTTGATTCTAAAAAATTTTAAATGGTGAAATTTTTCTGAGTGTATGCTAACTTATAGACAAGAAGGAAACCGTGATCACAAATTGATAGCCTTTATGAGCAAATGACATCGTTGGATATAAGTCAAGGATGTTAAAATGTATCACAACTAACGTAAATAAAAATTAATGATCTCCCACTGCAAGTGGTCACATCAGTCAGGTATGCACTGATTGTCATCAGTGCATACTTTCGAAACCACTTAGTTAAAAAAAAAATTTCAATTTTAATCATCCCACAAGAGCAATTCCATTAAAGATTGCTAAATTATCACTAGTTTGATTTTTATAGCGTCTCATAAAAACTACGGTCAGCTCCGCTGGACTTACCGTATTTCTTTGATTCCTTATTAAATATAATTAAAGCTTAGTTGCAAATGATTTCCGAACTTTGTAGAAACTAAATTTCGTACCTTAGTATATACATTCCTGGGGCAAATTAGATACGAAACGCAAGTTCTTATAATAATAGATGATTTTTGAATCATTCAAATCTTTTATATTTATGGATTTATATTAAAAGAGGAAAATTTGTAAATAATGAGCGGTTCTTAATCCATCTATTACTTAAGAAAAATCTTTTAAAAAATCAATAAATTTATCAATTAATTTGATTCGCTAAATTTCAACACTTTCGAAATCTACTTAACACATATTTCTTCGGATTAATATGCTCTCTAGCATCTTGACGCCCAACGACCATTTCACAAATTTCTCTCTACAAGAACCATAGAAACCATTTTCTTAAATGCAAATTAGCCTCCCCGCCATCTCATTACGAATTCAGCGAGCATCCAATCGAAAAACCCGTCAAGAATTTAAATCATAAAAACGCTCAAAAATGATGAATAGAATCTCCGAACAACATGCCATGGTCACCACCGTTGCATCGTTCATCGTCCGGGATGCATCTCGCATGCATGCATGCATCCGAGCTGCATCGGCTCCAATTCGAAAAAGATAACAACAGTACACTAGAAAACCGGGAGCCCCATGTAACTAGCAATAATCCAATTGGATGTGCACCATTCTACGGGGACAGCGAACTAACTCCACCTCAAACCCCCATCGCGAGTGGCGCTCGTTCGCAGCGCCTACACGGATCGGAGCGAGTGTGAGTGGGGCCTGGTCGGGTGGCCACCCATTTTCAATTTCCCACTTTTTCCGCGTTCAAAGTTTTTTATTGGCTTGCTAGTGCAGTAAGAATCGTGGTTGTGTTTCACGGTGCGCTCCCACCTTGGGCGCCCGATGTCGTTTTTCAGCCCACAATCACCTGTACCGGGGCTTCACGTTTAAATTACATCCAGTCATAAAAAGAAGGGGAGCGTGGAAAGCGAAGGGGGTTTTTGGATACGATGCACGGTCAGAATGAATGCTCTGTGGCATGTGTTCGCGGAGAGGCGAATTGATCTGAGACTTTACTAGTATTGTTTTCGGGCTCGGAAGCGGCAAACTAGTTATTGGCTCCACATCAGTTAGAAGTCGTGAACCGTTTGGGGCTGCGTTAGTTTGTTCGATCAAGATTTGAAGAAAATTCACTTCAATTTTCCTTTCAACGGCACTGCTCGTTGAATGGAAATTTTTAACCCCTACCGACCCGTCTCCTCCTGGGACTAGAGCACGGCTTGTGTGTGTAGTTGTGGGCGAAGTAGCTCGATGTTGGTCAGCAGTTGGACGGACTGTTGGGGCGATTGTATCTTGTATCTTTAGTTGAACGAAGATTGCGCATGTCTCGGAAACTCAGTAGCCGCGCAGAGCAGTAGATAGTGAGAGAGTGCGCGTATCGTGCTTATTGCGTCATTGCGCTGCGTCACCGACCGACGGCTCGTCGACGTTTTTTGATTTATTGGCGGCACCTTTTGTCTTAGTTCACCTTTGGATGGAGGCAGGTTTGCCCGTGCTAGTAGTATCACCGGATCGAGTCTTGTCGTGTGTTGTTGTCGTCGTCGTTGTTGTTCATTCATTAAAAAAGTGCCATCTAGTATTGCGATCAGGAGGAAGTTTTTTTTTATCACAACGGATAGTAGTAATAATAATCTGGCGCGTAATGAAATATTACGAAAAATTAAACGAGAATGTACCGGTGCAACAACTGTATCGAAATTCCAAACTAATCAGTGGACACGAGTGGCTACCTGCAATCGGTTGGAAAATTTACAAATTCAGTGATATCTTTGACTAGTATAATCGAAAGTATTTGGTACCTACAGTGTTTTCATTGAAAAAAACAAAACTCCTAATGACTCGACAAGGATGTATTCGTGATGTAGTGCACCATGAAAAACCCCAAAGACCCACTTTCAAGCCTTTTTTGCTGGTACCAATGTAAATTTTTGTGATTTCCTTCGATATTGTGTTATCTATTTCCTTCAACTAGCATTTTCCACTTAAGCCTATTAATTGAGTTTGTTTATCTGCAATCGGTGTGACTCGTTTTGTAATTTTAACGTTCTCAAAAAGATATAAAATATCGATTTGTGTGTCGATGTGTCGGTTTGTATCAATAACATGTTTCGCGGATGATGTCCGATAGTATTGAGTGCCGATCGATAAAGAAAGTTGAGTAGTGTTTGGTATCAAAAGCAACAGGTAATTATTATTAGCGTTCTATTAATGATTCATTTATTGGAGATAATATTCGTATTTGCGTAGCTACGTGAACGAAGAAGAATTTGTGAGTTTATAATAGAGGTTCGGCGTCGGTTTTGATGAACAAATTTCTTGAAAATATATTTTAGAAATATATTTTTTGATAATTTTAGCCATTTATAGTTCAAGGAGATTGGATGGGCAGGAATATATTTGGAGCTTTCGATGACTATTTGCTCGTTTTAGTAAAAAAATATTTTAAGGCAGCTGCATAGGCTAAGTACAAATTATAATGTTAATGTTCAAGGCGATTGTGAATGTAAGCTCAGATATGCGATTATAAAGACCAAAACATTGAGAGCCAGTAGTTCAAGTGTTGCTAACTGCCAGTGTTGCTAGTTAAAGTAAAAGTAAGAGCAAATTGCTAGGTATCTACAGGTGTATGTTCAGTTAACTCGATACACAAATGCGAGACTACGCGCACTAATTTATACAAAGTACACTTTCGGATTTTCAAAACAAATCTTTAATTAATTTTGCTAGTGTATCTAAATCTATTACATTATAATTCTTATTTTCACAACTTTCAAGTCAATAGTCCATACGTTGTTACGCAGCTCCTTAGGTATGAGTGTCTAGTCTGGGAAAAGATTTAATCGTGATCATATGCATATCACACCAAATTCAACCCTCAGCCCCAACGGGGGTTGTAGTGCTACTACTTTGCTGGGACATTCATAAAAAATAATTCAGACAGGATTTTGAAGAAATATACTTAGTTAACTTTGGGCTCAACTTTTCGGCAGTCAGCACTTTCACTGCAAATTTGAGTTCCGATTCCTTCTTCCAATAATTTTTTTGTTTTTCTTACATTTTTTCCCCCTAAAACTAAGAATTTGGTCGATTTACTTACCAGATTTACATGCGGATAGTGTTCACTCAAGTTAAAATGATTTTTCTTAAGGATCGTCATGACTTTCGAAGAATAAGCTTTTCGTTTTGCATGTGGATACCGTAGGGTATTTAATAAGAAGACACAATTAAGTTATGTGAATCAAATGAATCAATTTTTCGCTACTGTTTGAGTATTTCCTGTTGTGTAAATTCCTACTTTAACTTCTTTACTTTCGATTCTGGCTCATTTCTTTATTTATTAGTCGAAGCAAGGCATCATATATAACTGATATTATAATAATATAATTTCTTATAATTTAATTCACTCACAAAATTGTCTCAACACCTTGTTATAACAAAGGTTTATCATGCAAATTCTACTTTACTCAGGCCAATCAGAATGAGAAATAATGGTCTATGATGTTAATAAGACCTTTGTCAATTTACTTTTGAAAGTGAATTTACACATATAGCTGAAGAATAGTTTTGCGTTATAGTGTTGAAAGTTCGACATCTATTTATGGACTCAGTATTCCCATAGGTTGCGTGGTGCTGGTATTCCCGTAATAAAGTTGTACCTTGTGCATCTTGTTAAAACTGATTTTGCTAAAAGGAGTTCCTAACATGAATGTTCCATAAGTGATGTCAAAAATAACGCATGCGCTAATTGATGTTCTTCTTGATGACAGTCATTAAATTTAAAGGAGTTCTGTTGGGAGGAAGATTATGACAATCGCATTAGCCACAGAGGGTCCCTCAAGGCGAACAGTAAAAATTGCTTCTGAATCGTTTCGAGTCGGTCGCTGTGTAGCTCAAAATCTGGGCTCAAGATTCTGCAAGCGTATTTATTAGAGATCACACCAGTGGTATATTTGGTAACCCAAATGTTTTTTATCTTTTACGCGCCCTTTAATGAAACCGATCAATTTGCTTGGAAAACAAGCAGAAAAAAACCAAAAAAATACACCCATGCCTGTTATATATTCCACCGTATTAAATTCAAAGCTGTTGAGGTAGTTAGAGTGAGCTTTGACTTTAGCCTTTTGAGAAAACTAATAGCTTAAGACTTGCCGCTGTTCAGATTGAATTTATTCACTTTGCACTACTAATCAGGAGATTTAAAATTCGATTATAGAATTGAATTGAACATATTTTTTATTTTATTTTTACATTCTTAACCAAGCTTAAAGTTTAATTAGCAATGAAGACTTCGATTATAGAAAAGATATGTCGGATTGCGTTTTGATAGTTTTGTACATTTTCAAGTCATCGACGTAGAAGACATGTGGAGTATATAAAATCCGAGAGATGAAAATATTAAAAAGCAGGGTACCCGAATGACTGCTTTGTGGCACCCCAAAAAGTAAAAATAAATTTTTTTGATACACCAGATCACAAAATAAGAAGGGAACTGGTTAGGGTCAGATTTTTTTATTGAGTAGTAGTTCGTAGATGCTTCGACGATTGCCTCACGTATTACAATAATTTTATCGATAATGGACGTTGGTTCGTGTTTAGAGATGCGATTGTTGAATTTATTTTTGAGACCAAAAGAGGGCAGGGTTTCCTGAAAATGATCTGCACATAAATTAGAAATGTCCTATGAGACGGATATATAGTTCCCTCTGATCATAAAAGTGGGATAGCCAATCGTTTTGTAGTGACGTAATCAAACAACCTTTTCGAATCAACTGTTTGTCGGAGTTGTTTTAAGGTGGCAACTCTGTCTATTCGTATTTAATTTTTAATTTCACCTTTTTAAAAACATTCTAATGTACTAAATATTTGTAGCATTTTTAAATATGTCTCGACACAATTATAAGTGCTACAGATACTCAAAAATTATCTTAGATTTAACGTCAACACGTACAATTTATCGATTTTAGACTCGTTTATACTCGTACGGTTGTAATAATGAGTTTGCATCAATCTAGTCGTTTAATTTCTCAGGCTATTATTTTTTCAAAGAACCCAAAAAATATTTATTTAGACGTTGCACTTTGAAACTCTCTGTGACGGCTGATTTGAGATTATTTACATGACTATGATAATTAAAGGGAAACTTTTAGTAGTCTGCGAAGAAAATTGATATGCTAACAACACGCTTCAATGGATCCAGTTAATACTGCTTTTATAACAAGATGATTTTTCTTTCTGGCACCAAAAGTAAATTATGTATTTTTCTTGGTAATATAGATAGAGCTATAGTTTTTTATCCATTTAAGTTTTCAGCCACTTAGTAAATTTTCAGGACCCATAGATTTTATAATGATTGTTGAATTTCCACCTGCTACTCCAAGAAGTGAAAAAAGAGATAACCAATCACTCTCGCAATCAAATAATATTTTCTTGTGCTTCCTGAGCACAAATATAGCATAGTTTTGGTGAAAAGAGCGGCAGTATAAATTTGGCAAAGGGGTCTGCTACCGAATTGTTTCTGCCCCTCTTGATCAAAGTAAAATAAGTGCTTTTTATTTCGAACACACATACAGGTACTCTGCTAGGGAACTTCATAGTGCTCTCAAGTCATTTTTCAGTTCGTAAGAACGAAACGTTCACAATTCTGGTAAAGTTATTTATAGTAAAACGAAATTTTTTAGTTGAATAGTAGAAGTCCCTACTTCTTTCCCTCTTGCCTGATCCGCTTTTCTTCAAAGTTGGGCTTACTGCCACTTTGATAGACCGTTGAAAATGCACGAACTTCTAGTCATGGTTAGATTTTCTTCCAATTTCAGCTAATAGTATTGGCTAGATATTAGCTAAATATCAAAGAGTGAAGTAGTTTTAATTGGGTTTTCAAATTCCAGCCTTTTTGTAATGTAAAATAAAACATCAGCCATCATTATCTGACAAATTAATTTCGAAGTTAGCTATTTTGATATTGATACTAGAAATTTTTTTTTTAAATTAAACTTGAATTTTCGTGAGTTGTTTCTTAATCTATAATTATTTAACTGGCCTTGTAAGGAATATTAGCTTTCAGTTAGATATCTCTCTTATACGGTTCATTTGAAATAATTACTTGTGAGCAGTATCCACTTATGTTCTCATCTATCCCAATATAATTTTATGTTTTCATTTCAATGTAATTTGATTTATTTATTTATTTCATTCTAATATAATAATTATTTTATAAACTCTAAGAGGAGATCTCCGCCTCCTTATATTTTATTCTTTCGAAAATTTAAAAAGTATCAAAGATTGTGTGTATTGCAACTCTCTGTTAAGTGCTTTTGTTAAAGTAGTTGTCATCTGAAAGATATCTCAGTTTTAGTAATTTTCGAGGTGATCTTCTTAGTAAATATCGTTCAGTCGTTGGGACTCCAAATTCGTAGGCTAGTTTGGAAATAATAAAATCGCCTTATTGTTCAATAAGTATGCTTTTTATTATTATTTTGATACCTTGAGTTCCTAGTATATTTTCGTTTCTCACATGTTTGCATTAACGACACAAAACCATTGATATAATAATAATATGTTATCATTATAATTTTATTTCATTATAATAATAACAAAAACAATAATGCAATTTTTCTTGACCGCTATTTTCAACGTAAACAGTCCTCGCCCTTAATTTCACAATTTCCAAATTCTAATCGCCAAATATACCAGTCAGTAAATTTCAATGCAAAATACCAATCGAAAATAAAGCAAATTCTCAAGGTTTCATCGGAAAGTACTGCAAAATCGAGAAAAAAAATTAGCTGTTGTCTACTTCGCAAATAGCATTGAAAACTATTCTTCTAGAAAATACACTCTCCCCCACTATCTACATATTTATTTACCATAATTAACTGACACCATTTATCTGGCCTACAGGAAAATTCTATACACTCGAGTATTTTCCTACATCACACCATAATTTCAAAATTACCTTGCTCTACACACTTTGTTATCAATGTTCTCCATAAGCTTCGTTGTCTTTTTGTCTTTCATCTTTTCTTCTATTTACATTTTGTTTACTCGACATGATTGATTTTCTATTGATAAGCTCTGTGTCGCGTTCGAATGCGAGCATTTATATGCATTGAACGCGATCACATCCATTCCATTTCGAACGAAATAATAAAACTGAACAACTTCAAACAACACCAGGCAAAATGAAAAACGATCAAATAAGAAATAAACGAAATTGAAGAAACTGTAAGGTGTTAAAAGTTTTTCCAATGCGATTATTCTCTATTTAATTAGATAAGCATATTTTCTTGAATAAGGTGTTTACAAGAATTGTGTGTCACATCAGATAAGGATCTGGTTTGAACTGCTCCTACTCGAGTTCGATTTAGATCAGAAAGCAGTTAAGGCGATCGGACGAGTATCTTGGGTATCAAGAAGAAACGGGATAGGATACGAATAATATATTTTCTTGGATATGATACATTTCAATAATTTTATTGTTGTATGCACTTCGATTCTGATAAAACGGCAATATCAAGAAGTGTTTCTAAGGAAATTGATAAATTGAATGATTGTTGCGTTATTAAGGGGATTAATGATGCCGAGAATGAGAGACGTAAAAGCGATCAGAAAAAGAAATCAAGTCATCAGTTTGTTTGTTTGAAGCTTTGTAGGTTATTTTACCAATGACTGATTAAGAAATATTTGGATCTATCGACGGGTAAGTAAGTCGATTAGATCAGAATATATGAATGCGATAAAATTTGTTTACGATAATATTGCTTGTATGCTTCAAATTATAGATATTTTTCGGTGAATACCCACTTCGCCTCTATTTATTTACAAAAAATATGCATAAAACTATGCAAATATTGAGTATGGCTTAGAAACCATACTAAATAAATCGATTCTGTACCTAATTACTATCATAATTGCATCAAAATTAGGAATTTCCTTATCATCAGAGCTATATTTTAAACGGGTACCGGTTCAGCAATATACTACAAATTACAACAGGTCATTTTGTTGTCTAGTGTCTAATATCAAATCTATTTGCAATCGCTAGAATTTCCGCACATTATTCAGATAGCCAAATACAAATTTACAGTGATATGATTCACAGAAATAATTCAAACGGGAAACGATTGATAACCTGGCGTAAAATATTCCGCTTAGTGTATGTACTTAAATACTATTTACGTCCCTATGATCTAATAGAAGAGTTGCCGATCCATCCATATATTTTTAGTTGGCTGAGAAAATAAAATATTTTTTTCAGAGCTTGCGATAAGACCACTATTTATTTTTGTGCGATTTTATCGAAGACATAGCAATTAATCAATAGTAATGATAATAAAATGTAAAGCTATAAAAAGAGGAACAGTGATGAGTGAGCTTATTGATTTGAAATGGCAGGTAAGTCGAAATTATAAAAGTTCGGCTGGAAGAAAAAATATCTGCATAAAAGTAAATGCTTTGAAAGGGGGGTGTATGTTTAAAAAGGGGACTTACACGTCAAGGTATCGGTGGCTAGCGTGTGAAATTTCTGGTTCGGGCCCTGTCACTGACGATCAGTCATGATCGCACGCCGGTCTTTAAGATAACCTAGCTTTGAGTAAGTTTCTGAACCAAATCTGATGTAAATGAGACCTTAAACTGATTACTCTACTCTCATACAGATTGACTAAGCACTTCCAATTTTACTAAATTGTGGATGGTATATTTAGCAGAACTTCACAAGCTCTGCTCTTGTCTGCTGTTGGATTTTTAAATCTCACTTGACGCCTTCTGTGATAGAATTTTATTGGCAAAACTTTAACTTGAATCCAAATTGTTTGAATTTTGCTGCATTTCGTACCATCTACGCTTCTTGATTTATTGGTCTTACCTGTTTTCTATGTATTTATTTAAATTTGCATGTTAGGGTATTTCATTGAACATTAATTCTAAATTTATTTTATTTTATTTATCAACCAAGCAAGGTACAAGTAACATAAACAGTAAAAAAAGCAAAGTTGTAAATTACTAGTACATAGAAACAAAACGAAAAATTAAATAAAATAATTAACAAAATAAATCAATAATAAATTAATAAATAACAAATAAATAAAACATTGTTATATAGCTTAGGATTAAGGGTTGCGGATGGCTTGGAAAAGGGAGGATTTGAAGGATAATTTTGAGACTGTTGGAGAATACAGATTACTTATGCTATTGAATATCCTGCAGCATCTATTTATCGGCTCATTAGCTGCGTAAGTAGTGGAGTGTGGATATTCCTTAAGTAAACGGGAGGACCTGGTATTTCTTACAGGGTTATTCAACACCATTTTGCTATTCAGGAATTCAACTTTGATGACGCCTCTAATGACGTCAAATGTGAAGCAGGCCGAAATCATCTTTCTTCTAGATGCAAGTGTTAATAAGTTTAGATGACCCAGTCGAAACTCATAAGGAGGAAGGGTATTAAAATCGTAAGGGTTGTATAGTTCTCTCAATGCGAAAAGTAAGAATTGCTTTTGTATGGACTCGAGCCTGCTACTGTGGGTTTCAAAAGCCGGATTCCAGCAAATGGAAGCATATTCGAGAATGGGGCGTACAAGAGAGGTATATAAGGATCTTGTGACCCACAGGTTACGAAATTCTTTGGCACGTCTTTTGATGAAGCCTAGCTGTTTGTTCGCACGGGAAAGTATTTTATCATAATGCAAGGTGAAGCGGAGTCGCTCATCCAAGACAACACCAAGGTCGACAACGTTGTCAACTCGAGCTAACAAATTATTCCCGAGGAAGTATGTGTTATGTGAGACGGTGCATTTTCGGGAGAAACTTATAACTTGGCACTTAGCAATGTTGAGAGAGAGCTTGTTTTCATTGCACCAATGATCAAGTGAATCAAGTTGGGATTGGAGAAAGAGTGCATCGGATTTAGATTTAATGATATGATAGACTTTGAGATCGTCGGCATAAAGTAGATGAGGTATATTTGCTAGGGCGTCAGATAGGTCAGAAATAAATATATTAAAGAGAAGTGGGCCAAGATGGCTACCTTGTGGTACACCAGAGGTAGCAGAGATATTTTTCGATAAGAGTCCTTGAAATTTTACCAGCTGAGTTCGATTTCCAAGGTAAGAAGTCAGCCAGCTAAGCAAAGATCCACCAAGTCCGAATTTCAGTAGCTTTAGAATTAAGGTAGGGTGGTCAACTGTGTCAAAAGCTTTACTAAAGTCTGTATAGACTGCGTCAATTTGGTATCCTTTCTCCATTTTACATAGGACTTCTGAGATTAGGACTGTCAAATTTGTGGTAGTTGAGCGACCTTTTCTAAAACCATGTTGTTGCTCGTTCAGACGGGAGTCAACAAGTGGCGAAAGTTTATCGTAGACAATCTTTTCAAAAAGTTTCGGAATAGAAGATAAGATGGCAATACCTCTATAATTTCCGATACAGCGTCTATCACCATTTTTGAATATGGGTGTGACATATGAAAGTTTCCAACGGGATGGGAAAACTCCAGACGAAAGTGATCTGTTGAAAAAGATATGAAAGGGAGTTATAAGCTGCTCTACACATTTGCGCAAGAAAGTTGGAGGAAGAAGATCTGGCCCTGGACCTTTGTTGCAATCGAGTTCCGAAATAGCTTTACGTATTTCGTCACGTGTAATTTCTAAGTGGCTGATAAAAGCTGTAGCAGTGGAATGAGAGGAAGGGAGATGTGAGTTTGATGAGTCAGGAGCAATAAAAATATTCTGGAAATTATCTGCGAATAAATCACAAATCTCATTAGGAGAGGAAGAAGTGATATCATTAAAGAACATCGACGATGGATAACCAGTAGTTTTTCGCTTAACATTTACAAAATCATAAAATTTTTTCGGGTCGCGGATTATATTTTCACCTGTTGCCTTAATGTAATTGTCATAAGCCTCGTGAGACTTTGCCAGAAATTGCTTAGCAGTTTCATTATATTCATCCTGAATAGCAGAACTAACGTCGATATTGTTTTTAATCCGCTTATAAAGTTTGTTCCTTCGATTTCGCAAATGCCTAAGGTCCCTATCAAGCCATGGCTCAGACAGTTTCTTCTTTTTTTTTATCTTAGGTACATATCTTTCAACGGCGTCAAATATATTGTCATAAAAAATGGAAATGGCTTCCTCAAGATCTAACGTTGAAAGAGTATTCGGCCAATCTATAGAGTCAAGGTGATGGTGAATGCTTTCATAATTAGCATTAAGAAAGTCATATACAATTGAATTATTGTACGCTCTAAAATAAATAGAATCAGAAGTGGGAAGTTCAACTGATAGTGCAGTGTGGTGTAAACTATTTGAAAAAAGATGTTCTGCATCATCAGTTGGACTTACCACTACCTCGTCATAGGCGTTTGTAAATACAAGATCCAACCAATGACCGTTTTGGTTGGGAGTTGGAGAGACTTGCTGCAAATCGTTGCCATAAAAAGTACTCGCAAGGTTGAAGTCATTGGAATCTGAGAGGTTAACAGGGAGAAGAAATGCGTCGTTTTCATCGGGGATAAAACGTAAGTTGGGACGATTGAAATCCCCTAGGAATATTATTTTGTCTTTTTCATTTAGAGATGTTGTAATGGAAGATATTAATTCACAGAAATGGTTGTAAACTGATTCGTCCGATCTGGGTGGGATATAGGCCAAACTAATGTAAAGGAAATTGTTATTCAAAGAAACACGAATAACAAGGTGTTGGAACAATACATTGGGGGTGATGTCAATAATCTCACTTGAAATAGTGTTGCTAACCGCCAGTAAAACCCCACCGCCTCGCGATTGACCTGTGGAAGAATAGTCGCGATCATTTCTGTAAATTGTCCAATTGCTATCAAGGATCTCTTCATTCTTATGGGAGTCATTTAGCCAAGTTTCAGTGAAGGCGAGTAAATTAAAGTGGCAGGATTTTGCGTCAAGATATAATTTATTCAATTTGCCTCTCATACCACTACAATTGTGGTAAAAGAGTCTGAGTCCATTAAAAGAAGGGGTTATGTTAGGACAAATGCCTAACAGAGTTGACTGCTTTTCGACGAGAAGCAGTTGTCATTAAATTGTCAATAGTGGCAGTATTCGTAGTTGCCTCGGTAGAGGCGACATAAGAAGTTAGGTGGCTAGAGGATAAAGAGGAGCTAATATTGTTTGCATTTTGTTGAGAAGAAACGGAAGCATCAGTAGGACGTGGAATTAATGAGTTCTTACGAGTAGAAGCAATATTAAAAGTACCGTCCAACGATAAATTGTTTGTTACTACCGTAGACTGGGTGGGGTTTTTAGAAGGAATAGTCAACAAGTTGGATAGAATTTGAGGATTTTGAAAGGATGGAGATTTGCGGGTAATAGGAACATTATGCCAAATACAATTTTTTCTTACAGAATTAGTTTTAGTTTCTTTCTTACGCCTATTGTTGGTGACTCGATTTTTCCAGGGAGAAAATGTAACGCCATTCCAGTCGAAGTTGCTGCTACCTCCGTCTAAACTCGTAAAAATCCAGGCATATTTTGAAGGAATCAACACTTTATATCGTTTCTGCGAGTTGTGTTTCCGTTGTGGTAGTTTTGTTATACAATAATCTGTGATGTGGAAACCGGCTTCGAGAAATCTATCCAGCCAACCTTGATCAGCAGCGGGGGGTATTCCTTTGACGAAGAACGCTACTTTGTCGGTGTCAACTTGTAATTGGAAGCGTGATCCTTCGTCTTGACAACTTTCATTATTTTTTTTTATTTTTTCAATGCGACTGTCCCATTCATTTTTCGACCAATAAGTACCAAATTTATATATTGGCATCGTACAAGAAGGAATAAAAGATTCGCGTTGGTTACTTGATGAACCAGTAGTAGAAGTTAGTTCTTTGATAGGAGACGAAGCCATGTCTTTTGTTGTCACTTTTGGCATGTTGCTGTTAATATCGGCCATTGAGAGTTCATGGAGAAGCGAATGTTCGTGAATAGATGGCCGATTATTTAAGTCTTCCAATTGATTCTCACGCTGGTGCTCAAAGTGTTCAAGCTTATTACTTATATTACTTAACTTTAGTGCTTGTTCAACGAACGCATTTTTTAGCAAGGAATTTAGCTTATCAAACATTGAAGAAAATTTTTGCTCAGCATTCTCGAGCATATTTATAAAAGTTACTTGGCGAGAGCTGCTTGGGACAGAATTGGTTAGGATACTTGAAGATATTGTATCTAATTTGCCATTCAAAGAATCTATTCTCTCTTCTAGTGCGGCAAGAGACTTTTCAACGCTATTGTTGTTGTTGTTGTTAGTCTTCGAAAGAGTAGATGAAAGTACATCGAAATGTTGCGAAATGTCCGCTAGGATATCTTCGTTTGCTCTAGCCTGAGCTTGATGTTTCAATATAAGATGATCTTTTTCAGCATTCAATGTACCAATATAACTGACTATGCTGTCGTACATGCTTTTCATCAGCCGGTCCACATTTTGGCAATCAGTGCATATGAAATGGCGTTCTAAGTATGGATGGTACCAATCCCGTGGAGCACCCATACATGCGCCATGTAATTTTCTATTGCAGAATGCTTTGCAATGCACAAACTTCATGGTGTTGTCGAATGCGAAACAGTTCTCTAGGCTGCACTTGAAACTCATCGTTGAACTGCCAAGAAGTATGCAATTTACGACGTAAATTTTATCACGGACACGAACCGATTATGTGTGGTAACAGTCGTATATAGTAAGCTTAATCCCACAAAAGCACAGCTTTTCGGTAGTCGATGTATTTTATTTATTAAGAACTGGGTTTGTTTTATATAAAAACCAAAGAATACAGGTCAAAAATGTACTACCCTGATGAGATACGAACCCGCGATTTCTGTATTTGAGAGCCGATACCGTACCCACCGATCCAATTTGATTAACGTATGAGTCGTAAAGAAAAGTAGATATAAATGTCCGGATGTGTGGATATTAAGTTAAATTGAAATTATTCAGCTTTTTGTTTCTGTTGTTGTGTTTTTTTTTAAGTTTAAAAAAAATTGTCAAAAACCAGTCAAAAAATATTTCACACCAGTCACAAAAATATTTAACACCAGTCAAAAATATTTCACACTGATTCAAAATTGAACTCGCAATTTTAATATCCAAGAGCCGACACTGTAACCACCGGACTATGTTGATCGATAATAGGTGCAAAAGTTAGACGGGATATAAATGCCCGGTATGTGACGCACTGGGTTTAATTATGAAAAATGTAACTGTTCTATGAAAATTTCTTTGAATGTGCACTTACGTAGCCCGAAAAGATGAAAAACTTGAATTTGCGACACACACACAGCCCGCACACAAGACAAAATGTTCGCAGACAAATGACCGAGTTGAATTCTTGATGCTAAGCCGTTGACGTCAAAAAAACACCGCGTTTCACGGTTGCAATCAGTTATTCATTTGGGGGATTCCCGAGGTGTTCAAAGTTTTGTTTGAAAAGCCGTAAAATGCGGAATTTGTGTGACGAAACGATTAAAAAGGCTTGCCAAACACAGCCGAGGGTTATGAAATCAGGGTTAAGCACTTTCGAGGATATTTATATAGCACTTTTAACTTAATTAATATTGATATTCTGCACTCCGACAAGAACGCTCTAGCCACTTCTCTTGACCACAAGTTTTTCTACTTTCTTGACCACAACCAAGCACATCTATCATAAGAAATGATAAAACCCTGTCACGTACAAACCTAAGTACATTACTCGTATATGCCGATATCTGCCGATGCATTTTGCATGTGAAGCCGTATTTGTACGAGTCTAAATGCAAAACTATTCAATCAATACAAAATCAGTCCTCAGTATGAATCAGGTGGAAATATCCATGGTAATGATCTATGTACATAAATTAATTTTGTACGCATTAGACTGTATGTTTACTCGGATCTCAATTTGCAACAACGAAAAAATCTCGTTACAAACCTGTACTCTAGCAAGTTTCCTTTCGCGGAAATCTAGTCCGATTCGATTGGTAACAGGCATGTACAGTAACGTTCAGTAGATGCATTATGGAATTTCAGAATAATGTTTCATTCAAATGATATGATAACACAAGCTCTTGAGTAAAGTCCAGGTTTAATTAACTTCAAATATTTCTTTAAATTTAGTTTACGAAATCCAATCAATACCAATTCATTTGGAATATTAAAATACTTTATGCATATGAATCAAATCTTCAATGAAAATTTTTTTTTAAATATTTTTCGAACATATTATTTCAATTTTTCGTGAACTTTGAGATTTTCTCAGCAATAGAAATATTTTTAGTGATTATCGTATTTGTACAACAAATTAAAATACAACATCGTTTCGTTCGAACAGGGGAATATAATGTATATCGTCTAGGAAATGTGATATCCAGACAGTGGTATCTTATGGAAATCTTATTACCCCTTTAACTTTCTGCCCCTATAACCAAATTCAATAGTAAGATTAGTTTCGAAGTGAAGCTTGTCTGCCAGACTTTTGATGATGATGACGATTTGGCCCATTTTTTTCTTGGAAATGGCATAGCAGTGCTGCCATTTTAGTGTTTTGAATGCTAGATCTGGTATTACCTTTCCAAAATGGCATTCGAGATTTGATGTTAGCATCTAGCATAATTATATGCATTTAAATTTTGATGTTGGAATAATCTGTCATTTATCTATTTCTTTCAAATGTTTCGTAATAATATTTGAAATTATGATGTAACTGTGCCTCATTTGAGCAAATACGCGCTTTAGGCTAGAATGCTCTGAAAATTTAACACCACATGCAAATTTTCGAAGGAAATAGCTGTTGCTATTTTTGGGGAAAAAATTGACAGCACTGCCTAATGACCCAGCCGTGAATACGACATTAAATTTGGAAAACGTTTCAACCAGATGAAATCGGAAACAAAATTTACACAATATGTTAGCTTTAGTCTTTCTAGTGATTCCTATGCGCTTGAGATTTTTCCATAGCCAAGTGGCTAGAACACCGGCTGCAAGCACATATTATTCCTGGCTAGAATCGGCACATTGGACTTTAAATTAGTCTTCTTTTTGGCTACGTATCTGAGTTAAACCAGATGGAAACTGAGTTCTGGTACTATTCACTCCACACGGGTATACTTCAATTGCGAACAATATAGGCATGGGATGGTTGATGACTCAGAGGTATCGATACATTTCATAATAAATATTACCCGTTTTGTCGTCAGTAATGCATTTTCACTTATTTTACAGGAAAATTTCAATTGATCATAGCGAAATTTGGAAAATTTCGATGCCTTCGTTGTTCCACTATAGATCATACCGATCATTAACCTCCGTGAAGTGATGCTGCCAGGAGTTCTCCCATTCTCTAGTCAGAGCATCAATACGCTTTCCTCGACAATTGAGCCTGTCCAATATATTCTAGATTTTAGTTTTTCAGCTATCTTTCTGAACTATTGAGATCGTCATCCTTCAGGATACGTCATCCCTCCCTGATATCTGTAATTCAAGCATATGTGTAATTCGTTTCAGCCGGTACTGCCGTATGACTGCTTACCGTTGACGCAAATTTCATGATCTGTATGTATTGAACCTTTGTAATTGAACTCCCACCATTTTTTAACAATTACTTAACCTTGAAAAATAACCAACTGTGGATCTTCCAGCTCTAAATCCCTATTTTATTCCTCAATTGTCATTTTGGAGACAGTTTGTCACCATTTTCAAATTAAGTTCTTAGTACTGAACTGCAGAACTATTGAACATAGCATGTAATAGTACCACTTTTGACATAATTACTATCTTGTAGTTGATATTTCTGGTATTTATTCAGTAGAACTTCACAAGTTCTGCTGGAATATAGTGGATGCAAAATGCTTGTCTGCTGTTGGCTTTTTAAATCTAATTTGACTTCTTCCACCTTCATTGATTTTATGGACTATAAGTATTTCCAAGGTCTAGGTATGGAGCAAATAACTCTTCAGAATAAGCGCATTCTTCACATCTACAATTATTTTTGGCGTTGTTGCACTTTACTGCTTAGAATCTGAAGATTGCTTCATTCGACTGGAAGCCACTTTGGGGACTCTTCATAAGTTCGCAAGTATTTCTCAATTTACAGCTTGTAATACTTCAGCTGTTGTAGGACTTTATAAGTGAAGAGAGCACTGACTTTTACTTCTGTACACATCCGTAGGCTGGATGGTGACATATAACAACGGTTGATTACAGCTTATGACAAAAATCGAATAAAAATTTGAACAGGGGGTATCCTAATCTTTGAGCTGCACAAGATTATTGGACATATATTTGCAGTATAGATCTATATTCCCTTCTTTCTCGATATGTGGTTAGATTTTTAAGAAGAAGACTTAGTGGTAGCCTGTTCACTAAAATATCCCGAAAGTTAAAGAAAAAGCTCTCCGCCACTCTGCCTTCTCCTTCCTTTAGGGTCGAATGTCACAAAGCATTAAATTCGAACCACTAATAGTTTTATTTGAATGCTCACCAAGGTATTTTACACATTCCAGATAGCACATCTGCATTTTCCATAAATTATATGTCTATCCATTCCGCTAATCCCATATTATGTGCTTAGAAGATTAAAGAATTTGAGCTTAATTTTGTATGCAACATTTGTGACATTTAACCCTCCTTCATGCAAAATCCAGGAATTATGTTTTTCTCATTGATTTATTGCGTGAAGCATTTAAATGTTGGCTCTGCTCTAGAGCCCAAGCTGACTTCCTAAATTTTCCCCTCAACAAGTGAAAAATGTATAAGTTATCTATGAGTTTCAACAAATAGAATTTGATTATTTTGAGAAAGATGTTTGAAATATTTTGCAAAAGTAGATGCAAAGAAACTGATCGAAAGAATGCTTCAATGTCTCTTAAACAAAAACAATGTATGGTTCCTTGGCTGCCCCAGTTTCCGGTTACTGTAGTGTAGCTGTATTGATTTAATCCGAGAAATAAACTTAAATATCTCCTGGTATTTAATTTTTTTCGATCTGACTGCTAGTATGCCTTGGAGGAATATTAAAATCAATAGACAAATATTCGAATTTTTCGCATTGAAATCAATAAATGCACAAGATATCATTAGCATCACGTGCCCGCGAGTTAAACTGAGAAGATGACTTCGCTTAGCATCAAGTGCGTTACTCGTACCAGTTGTAAAAAACCCAAGTAGGTAATTCTTTTCATTTCATTCTTTTCATTTCATTTTACATCAAACTTCGATCGATCGTAAACAGCTACTTATCTATATTTTCTTTGATTGAAACACACCCATCCACACTTCTGGTCTCTGTATATCTACATACACACGTTTATTTAACGGAACAAATACATAAATTGAATATCATACAAATAAACGTTTTACGATTGTGAAGAAAAAAACTGATTATCAGTACTAATCGAGCTTGTAACGGAAATTGAGTAATTACTCATTAATACTGATAAGTAAATTATACTGCTTATTTTCCTCAAGTTATCCTATTTCACCTGGTCTCAGGTGAACTGAAATGCACAATGAGTAATATTGTTTGTGGAATTTTCGAAATTGTTAAAATAATATTCGTTTTTGGGTTGCGATTCTTGTCTACATGGCGACAATTTTGAAGACGAAAAATATGTTAATGTGTCATGATATGTAACATTGATGTGTTATCACTTGTTATTGAAAACGTCAATGTGATAATTATCTGAATTTCAATATTAGTCATAAAAAGAATAGCGGCTTTCTTAGAATATTGCCAGTTCAACGGAATATTTTATGGATTGTGTGTTATCAGTAGAATATGTGTGTTTTTTTTTAGGAAAAATTATGAACATATTTTGGATGAAATTGGCATATTTGATTGATTTTTGGTCAATTTAATAGTAAGTACGTAGGCAATGTCCCAATGTTTAAATCAGTTTTTACGCATAGCCCAAAGCCCCACATTTCTTAAGCCTCAGTTAAATTCTATTATTTCACTGGTTTGAAAATTTGTGTTTGCGCAATTAATTATTATATTGTCTCGAATGGTATATTTTATGATTTCGTTAGCAGTTTATTCGTAGCATGATTTTTCTTTCATGGGTCTTTTTGCACGATTCCATTCTGTTGATACGAATAGCTTAGATCCAATAAAATTCAGTTTCTAGCAATAAAAATTGAATGATACCAGCATAGCTAGACTACGCAATTTTATCAAATCAAAGTTGTCAGAGCTGCTACAGTCACTTTAGCGAAACAGCCATTTTAGTGAAACTCCGTAAAGAAAGCAAAAAAAAGAGATGCAGTTGATTACTTCAAATTAGTTACAATACGATTTCCTAGCTGATGTCAAAAGAAGATGCTCCACCGATTCTTCCTTCTCCGTGGCCACTTAAAACTGTTTAATGAGGCATTGGCTCAACGTGTTGCAAAAGAGCTAATCCCCTTAGAAAGCAAGGACTCTAGCATGCGCTCCATTAATACTATCACAGTTCCCACTAGACTACATGAGCTTCTAATCATAGTTCAGCTTACTTTTTTTCACGTGAGGATTTTTTCGCGATATTTAGATGGTCAAAAGGAGGCTGATGGTGACTACCGTGCCATTTTTCAATAACTGTTCCTGAGTTTGAGTTTGTAAAAGCCATTACCTTCACGTATAATGAGCTTTTATTTGAAGTGTAGATCACAATATTATCTAGGCTAAAAACTGTCATTCTAGAAGCGTAGATGTTGTTGTAGTGATGAGCGATGAAAAATATATTTTGGGTACAGCTTTTTTGAGCTTTGAATCTGGCTGCTTGTCCTCAAGGAACCTTATACTATTTTAAGGTGATCGAAGATCTTCCGACCAAAGTAACCATAATGGAATTCGTATTTTATGGGCTTTGTTTTTAAAGACGTAACCAGTACATTTTCAGTGAGCTATCGTTTGTAAAGTTTAGAATCGAAGGTAATTGTGTACTTTACGCAATTGTGACGGTGCTGTGAGATCCTCTGAGACCTGTTTCTTTAAAAAATTGAATGATAAAAACCTCATTTTAACAAACGTGTTTTTTTAGAACATGTGTAACTGATCCGCAGTTTGTTCTTTTGAGTAAGGCTACGTGTGTGATCTGATTGACAAGGCATACACAATCAAATAAAAATATGTTAAGTATTGAAAATTTGGAAAATTTTGAAAATTTGGAAAATGTTAAGTATTGAAAATCTGGAAAAATCGAGTCACCAACAATAGGCGTAAGAATGAAACTAAAACTAATTCTGTAAGAAAAAATTGTATTTGGCATAATGTTCCTATTACCCGCAAATCTCCATCCTTTCAAAATCCTCAAATTCTATCCAACTTGTTGACTATTCCTTCTAAAAACCCCACCCAGTCTACGGTAGTAACAAACAATTTATCGTTGGACGGTACTTTTAACATTGCTTCTACTCGTAAGAACTCATTAATTCCACGTCCTACTGATGCTTCCGTTTCTTCTCAACAAAATGCAAACAATGTTAGCTCCTCTTTATCCTCTAGCCACCTAACTTCTTATGTCGCCTCTACCGAGGCAACTACGAATACTGCCACTATTGACAATTTAATGACAACTGCTTCTCGTCGAAAAGCAGTCAACTCTGTTAGGCATTTGTCCTAACATAACCCCTTCTTTCAATGGACTCAGACTCTTTTACCACAATTGTAGTGGTATGAGAGGCAAATTGAATAAATTATATCTTGACGTAAAATCCTGCCACTTTAATTTACTCGCCTTCACTGAAACTTGGCTAAATGACTCTTATAAAAATGAGGAGATCCTTGATAGCAGTTGGACAATTTACAGAAATGATCGCGACTATTCTTCCACAGGTCAATCGCGAGGCGGTGGGGTTTTACTGGCGGTTAGCAACACTATTTCAAGTGAGATTATTGACATCACCCCCAATGTTTTGTTCCAACACCTTGTTATTCGTGTCTCTTTGAATAACAATTTCCTTTACATTAGTTTGGCCTATATCCCACCCAGATCGGACGAATCAGTTTACAACCATTTCTGTGAATTAATATCTTCCATTACAACATCTCTGAATGAAAAAGACAAAATAATATTCCTAGGGGATTTCAATCGTCCCAACTTACGTTTTATCCCCGATGAAAACGACGCATTTCTTCTCTCTGTTAACCTCTCAGATTCCAATGACTTCAACCTTGCGAGTACTTTTTATGGCAACGATTTGCAGCAAGTCTCTCCAACTCCCAACCAAAACGGTCATTGGTTGGATCTTGTATTTACAAACGCCTATGACGAGGTAGTGGTAAGTCCAACTGATGATGCAGAACATCTTTTTTCAAATAGTTTACACCACACTGCACTATCAGTTGAACTTCCCACTTCTGATTCTATTTATTTTAGAGCGTACAATAATTCAATTGTATATGACTTTCTTAATGCTAATTATGAAAGCATTCACCATCACCTTGACTCTATAGATTGGCCGAATACTCTTTCAACGTTAGATCTTGAGGAAGCCATTTCCATTTTTTATGACAATATATTTGACGCCGTTGAAAGATATGTACCTAAGATAAAAAAAAGAAGAAACTGTCTGAGCCATGGCTTGATAGGGACCTTAGGCATTTGCGAAATCGAAGGAACAAACTTTATAAGCGGATTAAAAACAATATCGACGTTAGTTCTGCTATTCAGGATGAATATAATGAAACTGCTAAGCAATTGCTGGCAAAGTCTCACGAGGCTTATGACAATTACATTAAGGCAACAGGTGAAAATATAATCCGCGACCCGAAAAAATTTTATGATTTTGTAAATGTGAAGCGAAAAACTACTGGTTATCCATCGTCGATGTTCTTTAATGATATCACTTCTTCCTCTTCTAATGAGATTTGTGATTTATTCGCAGATAATTTCCAGAATATTTTTATTGCTCCTGACTCATCAAACTCACATCTCCCTTCCTCTCATTCCACTGCTATAGCTTTTATCAGCCACTTAGAAATTACACGTGACGAAATACGTAAAGCTATTTCGGAACTCGATTGCAACAAAGGTCCAGGGCCAGATCTTCTTCCTCCAACTTTCTTGCGCAAATGTGTAGAGCAGCTTATAACTCCCTTTCATATCTTTTTCAACAGATCACTTTCGTCTGGAGTTTTCCCATCCCGTTGGAAACTTTCATATGTCACACCCATATTCAAAAATGGTGATAGACGCTGTATCGGAAATTATAGAGGTATTGCCATCTTATCTTCTATTCCGAAACTTTTTGAAAAGATTGTCTACGATAAACTTTCTCCACTTGTTGACTCCCGTCTGAACGAGCAACAACATGGTTTTAGAAAAGGTCGCTCAACTACCACAAATTTGACAGTCCTAATCTCAGAAGTCCTATGTAAAATGGAGAAAGGATACCAAATTGACGCAGTCTATACAGACTTTAGTAAAGCTTTTGACACAGTTGACCACCCTACCTTAATTCTAAAGCTACTGAAATTCGGACTTGGTGGATCTTTGCTTAGCTGGCTGACTTCTTACCTTGGAAATCGAACTCAGCTGGTAAAATTCCAAGGACTCTTATCGAAAAATATCTCTGCTACCTCTGGTGTACCACAAGGTAGCCATCTTGGCCCACTTCTCTTTAATATATTTATTTCTGACCTATCTGACGCCCTAGCAAATATACCTCATCTACTTTATGCCGACGATCTCAAAGTCTATCATATCATTAAATCTAAATCCGATGCACTCTTTCTCCAATCCAAACTTGATTCACTTGACCATTGGTGCAATGAAAACAAGCTCTCTCTCAACATTGCTAAGTGCCAAGTTATAAGTTTCTCCCGAAAATGCACCGTCTCACATAACACATACTTCCTCGGGAATAATTTGTTAGCTCGAGTTGATAACGTTGTCGACCTTGGTGTTGTCTTGGATGAGCGACTCCGCTTCACCTTGCATTATGATAAAATACTTTCCCGTGCGAACAAACAGCTAGGCTTCATCAAAAGACGTGCCAAAGAATTTCGTAACCTGTGGGTCACAAGATCCTTATATACCTCTCTTGTACGCCCTATTCTCGAATATGCTTCCATTTGCTGGAATCCGGCTTTTGAAACCCACAGTAGCAGGCTCGAGTCCATACAAAAGCAATTCTTACTTTTCGCATTGAGAGAACTATACAGCCCTTACGATTTTAATACCCTTCCTCCTTATGAGTTTCGACTGGGTCATCTAAACTTATTAACACTTGCATCTAGAAGAAAGATGATTTCGGCCTGCTTCACATTTGACGTCATTAGAGGCGTCATCAAAGTTGAATTCCTGAATAGCAAAATGGTGTTGAATAACCCTGTAAGAAATACCAGGTCCTCCCGTTTACTTAAGGAATATCCACACTCCACTACTTACGCAGCTAATGAGCCGATAAATAGATGCTGCAGGATATTCAATAGCATAAGTAATCTGTATTCTCCAACAGTCTCAAAATTATCCTTCAAATCCTCCCTTGTCCAAGCCATCCGCAACCCTTAATCCTAAGCTATATGACAATGTTTTATTTATTTGTTATTTATTAATTTATTATTGATTTTTTTTGTTAATTATTTTATTTAATTTTTCGTTTTGTTTCTATGTACTCGTAATTTACAACTTTGCTTTTATTTTTTACTGTTTATGTTACTTGTACCTTGCTTGGTTGATAAATAAAAATAAAATAAAATAAAATATATTACAATTTTTTCTTCCATCCATTCCATTTGAATAATTCTAGGTGCTTTTGAAAGATCTGCTGTTTTATTTTGAATTGAAGAGCATTTTTTTTTAACATGTGGAAATTTGAAAATATCTTTTTATTTCTTGATGAAGCGACCAGCGTTTGGAATGATTCCTTAATCCCATAAGATATATTAGCGATTTTTGTAAACTCATTAATTATACTCATTTTTGGCTGTTTGTTTTCCACCCGTTATTTAATAAAAAAAATTCGCATACCAGCTAAATGACATAGTTTTTTTTTTACGTCCAAGCGAGCCAGAACAGTGCTTACGATTGTATGATGCAATTGAGCTCAATTTAACTAAATCCACAAAAATGCTAAATAACAGTCATTTTCACACCGACACGCGGTCGGTGTAGTCGACTCAGCACATTCCTCGAAAGATTTTCTTTGCAGCTGCTTCGCTCTTATTGTGAGTTAGGTACTACGTTCCGTATAAGTCATCGGACTGGTCAGTTTTCGTCGAGTAAAATCTTCTCATCGATTAAATCCGAACGCAATTGTGGTGATCTTAGTCTGATGGAATTATGAATTTGCCCTGTGTGGTAAACAGCATATCATTACGATCCGAAGGAGCATTTAAGAACATTCAAATGACTTTCAACATTAACTCACCGCAAGATCGGCTATTAAAGATTGGTTTATCGCAATGTTAGCTGTGGTATATCATCTATTATTCGGCGAAGTAACTAAGCGATCTCGATGCTATTGTGATCATGCTAATGTAGTTTGATCTTTTCGGCATCCGGTACGGGGCGAAAGTGGAATGAGATCTGTGCATATCATCGTATTCCATACGATTCGATCGGGGGCTCTAAGATGTAATTAACACAAGATTAAGGCGAGCTCCATGCATATGAAAGATCTAGGGGTGGGAGATGGTGCTGCGGAACTAATTACTTGAACATCAGAGGTTCATTCTAGCAAGTGTGTAAATGTAGATTTCGATATCGCCTGCATACGTTAGATTTGTCTTGTGCTGACCTGAGTCCCATCATCTCGCCCGTAATGGGCTGAGTCTAATGTATTTGGCAGATCAGAAATGTGAACAATATTATTCATATCTTTTCATATCTCTCAGCTAAAATCACATAATTACACTCATTCCACCCACCGATTGCGAAACATCTGCGAAAATTATGCAGCCTCTGCATGAACTACTCTGATATAGAAAAAAACTGTACTATTCCCGAAAAAAATGAAAACAACCTGCTGACTACTTCGTTTCAATTAAATCAATTACAGGTAGCCTTCGCGCATCACTGGATCGTAAAATCAATTCTTTCACCTCGTCGACGCGACGGCCTTAGGTTAGTTGAACAAAGCAGAAAAAGTCGTAACGGTTCTCCAAATTGATCAATCCATTGAAAATATGTCCAACAGCATAATAATCATCCCGAAATATTTCCATAATAACTAGTCCGAACAGAACTAGATTTCTAAATCAATTAAGGAGATATATTAAAAAATTGTTAGGTTACAGACTGTGCTGAAAATAATTTGAGGGTGACCGGGATGGATGCATTTTAAGAAAATCGATATAAGTCATGGATCTGATGCGGCTTCAAGTGACCGTATATGAATAGTATTCCAGCTATATGCATTCTCCTTTCGAATCAATAAGCTTCGAATTTCTAATATTTATCTTAAATCAATTACCTTAGCTTGACGTCACAAACTTTTCTTCTACAAATTGTCTCGATAGAATCCCGCACGATCAATTATCGATAGATACAACAACAACAACCAATAGCATCCATGAAAGAAATACCTTCACCAAAATCGAAACGGAGGCGCGGATCAAACAAATTGACTACAATCGAACACCTCATCATTTTCGGTTTACGTTTATGATGACGATTGTGTGTGTGTAGCTTCTGCTCGGGCTGCTGTTTGCTCCAGAATCTATCTGCACAGTACATCTTAGCTCCTGACGTTATTCAACAAGACGAACCAGCCGAACATAGGTTATCTGTGGCTGTTGATCTGTACCTATGAACTAGTCAAAGAGATGATCGGCCTATCGGGACTTTGAGTCGCCAGAAGAGTGAACTTGGTGATGACGTTGGGACGAGTGACTGCGAAATTGCCAAGAACAAAATTAAACGGAACGTGTAAGAAATTTTTTAAGAAATTATCACCCAAAAGGGGCTAGATCATTTTTTTCCGATACGAGATAACAAAAGCCTTGTCTTTATGTCGGAGCTCGTTCACAAGGAAGCTGTGATCGTATTGAAATCGGTTTGGCACCCTGGGGTAACTAGCTGGAGAGTGTGCTAAAGTGATGCGGAGAAGTGTTGGGATATGTCAGTTTTAGTGCCACAGGATATTATTTGGAGGGATTGGGCGAAAAATGTTGGTTTATGATGTTGACATATGCTGCTTTATTGCTAAAGAGAATTATTATTTGAGAGGAGCATGATGGTTTATTTTAATTATTTTAATTATTATTGAGCGCTGAATTTGTAGAGAAAATGCTTTATTTTTTCGATTAAAGTAGAATTCACTCGATGGCTTCCGTTTAGTCAACTGGAAAGCCCTGAACTTAAGCGGTAGCTACTAGACATTTGGCCAAGTGGGCCATCGACTAGTGAGCTGCAGACTCTTAACACATTCTTTACTACGAATGATGGCGTTAAACATGAAATGGGTTCGAGAGAATGAATGATTTTCACTGATGATTCGATGCCGAAAAGAGGGAGCAAGGGAGGAAATAAAAATCCTCCAAAGGATTCTGTGAGGCGCTGCAAGGGAGCTGATAGCCTCCTAACATAGCTCATTTGCAAACATACTGGCAAGGTCCATAACATACTGATAAGTAGGCCTTATGAGAAGCGGAATCCGTTCACTTGGCTTGCAGGTGCAATGAAGAACATGGTGATTTGGTTCGCTGAAGAACAAAAAAAAAATCGGACTGGCAGTCACGGCTACGGCAATGGCCACGTTTTAGCGAAATTAGAAGAGGTCACCTTTGTGAGCCGTTACCTATCTGAACGATCTAACACTAGGATTTGGCTCCTTTGAAGACACTGTCCGTAGCACTGAAGGAAGCGTCAAACGCTCGAAATTGCAGACATATTGAGAAGATGCCAACTCAGATCCATGGTCTTAGGGGCACAAATTGATTATCCGCAAACGCAACTATATACGTTTAACGAACAATTAGACCCGAAAGCCCTGAAATGCGCCATTGGCTCGTTGTTCTCAACATATCCGCCAAGATCGGATAATGGCATCATCGGTAACCGGGGGACGCTTCTGTCTTTTCGGAAGAAGAGTTGATTGGCGTAGTGTGTGCGATGAAGAATCCGCAATCCCAAGCTTTGAAGAATTGCCGGTCGAAGCAGCTAATATTTAGATTATGGATCAACAGTGATTGTTACTGGATTTATATGATTATTGTTTATTGGTGGGGGTTTTTGCATGACAGTGGAAAGTTGCTCGGTTGACACTTATTGATAAGTGAAAGTGAGACCCGGACAATTCATCCGGGTACCTTCTCTCTTTGAATATTGCACACGGTGGGGAAGCTCCTGGAGCAGTTATTGAAGCCACGGCTGTTGTCAGCAGTTTCATCAACTTGTGATCAGCACGGTTTTCAAATGGGGCATTCATCATTTAAGAAAAAGGGCAAGGCGGGAACACTGTTCCGTTGTTATTGCATGGATGAGCTCACAGCTCATGTTTTTAGTGAGGGTGGTTCACAAATTTGAGAGCTGTCCTCGAATCAACGATCGGCCCACTTTCACCAGACTCCATCGCCGGAGGCATTCTGCAGAACGCAAATAATTAGTACATCGTCCCAAAATAAGCTTAAACTGGAAAAGGAAAAATGTTTTCCTTACGAACCCATAAGCTGAGTTCCGTGGGCTCCGATAGAGGAACGAATAATACCAGGTTGAAGCAATGCGAAAATGGGTTCCGACCCAAACGTTTTTGGCCACGTATACAGAAGAAGACTAGATTGCTTCTAGAGTCTTTTTTAGTGATGTAGCACTAAAAATGGTCATCGAACACTTTTATTGACCAGCGTGTCTAGAAAAAAGTTAATCAATCGCTAGTTTTGAGTTCCAAGAGGTTGAATTTCATTTAATTTCCCTTTGTCATATCTATAGCTAGCAAAATTAATGTTAAAATGTCGATGAAAGACCATCTTTCTCCGATTTTAAAAATGCAGTTGGTTGCAGTTCTATTACGTTGTATTGTTGTTATATCTAAAACACTGAGAGGCTGAAAATATTTTCACAGAATTTATCTTCACCCATGCAGCTTGCAAAATTATCTATGGCTAAGAATGCTAGAGAAAATTTGAATTTAAAAAGCCCGCCGACATCCTAAAACTTTTTCGATCAACTTTTCATCACTTTTATCCATTCACTTTAAATACAAACCACAATATTTGTTAATATTGAAAATCTTAACAAAATTGATGCTTCTGGCTGATCTTACACAGGGCCCAGGCATTATGAATGAGAACAATTCACAGGAAAGGTGCCATGGCGAGATCATCTAAAATTAATTTTCGATCCTCACACACTTGCACATACCTACTAAGATATCTATCTATTTGGCTGCCAGTACGAACGTACGTACATTAAACATCTTTTTCTTTCATTCTCTCGTCGATATTTAATCGCTCGCCATCGAACTGATACTTACCTGTCGAATATGATTTGTACGTTGAATTATGACTGTCTAACTTTCCTCTATTATTATTTGCATATAGTACACGGCACGAATTAAAGTCGTTCGTTGAAAGGTACATTTCACCGCCAAAGCCGCCATAGCCAAGCCGGGACGGTGGTTGTCTTGTCGGCTCTGCGATTCAAATGGGATTTCTTTTTTTTTTTGATTATTTCGTCCGATCTACAATCTATTTTATTTTACGGCCATGGCTTTGCTGGCTGCTGGGCAGTGAGATTGATCTTGAAATTGAATACGTTTTTGCTTGTCATTTTAATTAGATGTACGGGAAAAATTCATTTACTTAACATTTGCCTATCGGAGTTTCAGTTTGAGTGATCGATGTAGGGTTGTAGTAGATTTAGGTTAAATATTAATCTATCGTGATGTAGAACATTGGGTGTTTGTTAGTGATGGTACATTTTATAGTGTCCTAGCAATTTTGTCTATTTCTACAACAGTTTGCATATGCTATTATTTTTTTTTTAAATAAATTACATGAGCAGATTAATCTTTTCTGAAGGGTTTTCTTGCTGTTTGCGTAAAATTTTTGTATGAGAGGTACTGTCATACATTTTGACGAAAAAAAAAGAAAAATGGACGAAAAAGTACCAGAAACTTTTACTACTTACTTCTCAAGACTGATGGAAAGTGATGAGCAGTCAGCGAAATACGATACTAACTTCAAAGCACATGTTTCCCTTCAAGCAAAGAGCAAAAAGACGGTGAAAAAATAATACAGGTGGCAACTACTCGTAATTAATCAGCATTTTTTCGAATGAAAAAAATGTCCACATTGTGGAGGATAACATTTTGCCATTTATGGCGGTTGTACACACATGTAAAAAATTGTTTTAATATCATTACCACAAGCACTGTTTATGTGTCCAGTGTTTATGAAAGCAGCTGTGTTGTTTCGCAACATAGAATGTATAAATCGTAATAAACAGTAATCAAGTCCCACAATATTCAAAAAACCCAAGATAAAGAGCAGCAGCATCCAGTCATTTACAAGGAACTGACTGCGAAAAACTTGATAAGTTTTATTACGTTTGATAAAAGTCAAAATAAAAACCGCATAAGACGGACCAATTACTATGATACAGGCCCGGACTGGGACCATTTGGGGCCCTCAGCTAAAATCTGTAAAGGGGCCCTCTACTGCGGGGTCCATACCCCCAGCAAACGAGGGAAAAGTTTTGAAAATTAGGTGCTTGAAAACAATGAAAACGCGTTTTTACGCTATTTTGGCACTTAAGCATAAAGAAGAAGAAATTCAGCTAGGTTTTTATGCGAATATTATGATTTTCGACTTTTATTGACTTTATTGTTTATTAAAATAAGAAATTTACAGTATTTTTAGGATACCACAACACTACAAAACACATGCTGTAGAGCTACCAATAATTACAACGGAGTTCAAAATAAAGTGCAGTATCTTATTCACACCAAAGTATTAATGAATTATGTCAAAGTTATATGTGTAGAAAAAATAATGACAAACGGATTTTAGGGATTAGAAAAATAATACTAACATTTTTTACAAAATCCTGTGCATTTAACAGTTTACAATGTTGTTATACTAGAATAGAAGGGGCTTAACTTAACTGAGATGATTCGACATTTTACTCCCCTAGCTCTAAAGTAACAGCTTCTTTGTAAGCAACTCACTTGTTAAAGCTACTTCATCTATTATTTTATTTTTGTCCAAATCATAAAATAATTCCCTCTCAACATTAATAAAAAGCAGATTGGACATAACGTATTGGCCTAAAGACGACCGAAGTCGATTTTTGACTATTTTAAGTTTAGAAAAAACTCGTTCACATGTGACTTGGGTACAAGGTATGGTAAAAACAAATTTATATGCTATATACAGGTTGGTAAACAGTCCAGATTGAGTAAGTTCAAACAGAACAGAAAAAGCACATGTCAAACACTGGAAACATTGTCTATTTTCAAAGCAGTAAATGTCAGCATTTTTTTCCGCTTCTTCGGTTGGGTCCAAATCGTCATCTTCGTCACTGCATCTATCTCCGTAGTTCTCAGTGGACTCTGCTGCTATAAAGTTGCTGTATTGTTGTGCAAATTGTCGCAGCTCTATCAACAGTCGACTTCTTTCAATTTTACACAGTTTAGAAACATTGTGCAGGGCTTCTGTGGGAAATGTTTCGAGTTTCAAGATAGAGTCAAACTTTTTGGGGTCCAACCAAGAGCAATCCTGTAAAACGTCTTTGTTTGCGCCAAATCTTTCTTGAATACTCATCCTCGTACAGTCTAAAATATCAAAATATGCAATTTTGTAATGTTGAACTGTTGAAATAGAGTCAGCTTCTTCTTTTGATTTTTCACCGGGCATCAATTTTTTCTTTGACGTTCTTTTTCTCTTAAAGTCCAACTCTAACTCGACATCAATGTCATTTTCGTCTAGCTTAAGATTAACTGCACTGGCATAGGTTTTTGTTTTTGCGTACAATACTTCAAAATGCGCGTCATTCCTTCTGTCCTTAATTTGCTGGAGCAGTGTTTGTACTAAGTTCCAAGCTAAAGCATAATCAATGGTTTTACTTTGCAAGTACTTAGAAACAGGGGAAGTGACCAAAAACAAATCTTGTAAAACAAACGACATATACAAGTTTTCAAATTTGGACCATTGACTTATCAGGTTTCTTGCTGTGAATCGAGATTTGCTGTCAAAACTTCCATCAGAAATTTCTTTTAAAACAGAAATAAAATTTATGAATTTAGCTGAATTAACACTGTCTTCACTGATTAAAAATTCTTCATCAATAATTGATGAAAGAGCCTTATGTTTGCTCCACCACCTCGTTGCTCCTATTTTTTGCAATCTGTACAACTTGTCATGAGCAGTATGTTCTCTTTTTGTTTCCTTTTCCCAGACGGCCATTCTCTTGTGCGATGAGCTTAGAAATACCGCAGGTTCTTCCACTAATCCAAACAAGTTCTCAGCTTGTAGTAACTTTACTGTTGATTCAGCTACAACTAGGTTCAGTACGTGTGCCATACAGTGAGTATAAATAAGGTCTTTATTTTCTTTTTTTAAATGGGCTTGTAGCCCATTGTAACAGCCTTTCATGTTGTTGGCTCCATCAAACGAACAAGCAATAATATTTGACGTTGCAATGCCATACTCAGATAATTTTAATTTTATAAGCTCGTACAACGCTAGTCAACTTGAGTCATCAACAACTGCAATCTCTAAAAGTCTTTCATACACTTTTCCTTGAACGACATAGCGGACGCATATTACCGATTGGTCCATTACAGCTATATCTTGGGTGCTTTCCACCATTACGCTGTAGATAATGCTATCCTGGAGGTCTTTCAAAATAATGTTTCGACCCATCGAGCTAATTTTCTTGATTATCTTGTTAATGAAAGTCTTTGATAAAAAAGTCAACATTGATCCTCGTCCAATGGGCTTATTAGATTGCTTTCCTGTGGCTTCTCTTTTGTCCTTTATTTTTATTCTGTGCTTTTTGCTGTCTTCGATACATTTTTTGCATGGCTTTGCAAAATTACATCATAATTAGCCACCAACATGACCAGTTCAAGGAAATTACCATGATTTTGTAAAGAATCGAGAGCGTAGGCTGCTTCTGCTTTGTCACCTCTGTAGGCAATGCCTTGTCTTCCTATAAACAAAACTATGTCTATCAAACGTTGGATAACCAATCTTCTAGTTTGAATTTCTCTTTCATGCTGTTTAGTTTGGTTGGTATTCAGGAGAGTTGAAATATCCTAGCCCTTTTGACTTTGAAAAGCTGCTTTCGCAGCAAGTTCATGATGGGTAGAGTTTTCGTGTATTTTTTCACATTTTTTGAAGAAACATCATAACCAGTAATAAAGGTAGAGTCTCTGTGTCCTTTATCTCCAAAAGCCATACAGCACGAACAGTACAATTTATTCAGCTGAATTGAATATGATAACCATTTACGGTGTATTTTTTCACCACTTGGCAAATGTCGGTAATAAAGTTTAGCAGGCTCAAATGGCAATTTTGTACCTTTTCCTTCTATAACTTGAATAGGGTGTTTTTCCATGAACGCTTTTTTAATCGTGATTGGATCACTTTCGTTTGGACAAATGAAACAACCAAGTTGTTGCTTAGCTGCATCACATGTCTCCTGATTTTCTTCATCATCTTCTGAATCGGAATTGGAGCTTGATTCGCTGACAAGAGACGATGGATGATGGTCTATATGTGGCTGATTGCAAGCAGGCGTCTCACCCCTTTCAACTGTACAATAAGAAGTTGATGCAGTTACAGCCTGATTTGAAGGCGGTAAAGTGCACTTTTCAATAAAACATCCCAATTTACGAACGAACAATGCTTTAAGGTAATAAAACCATGCAATAAAACCTAAAAAAAAATGATTATGGTTATAAAAAGCATAATGTAGAAAAACACTGTTTTCACTAGGGAATCCCCTTAACTATACTGTAACTAGAATTAATTATGATTTTCAAAATCATAACTAATTGTAGTTACAATATAATTAAGTTCAAACATTGCTCGTAATAATTATATTTTGACTAATGATGAATAAACCGACAAACTATCCACATTTTGCATAAAGTAACTCCTTATGACGTTGGCCTTAACACATTTCTGTTATGAATTTATCCCCAATGTGAGAAAGTTTTTTATACAGTTTATTTTGTTGAAATTATAACAATTAATTAGCCCTATTAGTAAAAACCTTTGAAGTAAAAAATGCAAAACTAATATTGCTATGTTTATTGCTAAGCAAAAATTTTTTTTTGTACGTTATGTTATGGCCGGGGGCCCTCCGCGATCGCGGACCTGCGGACCTAGCCAGTCCGGGCCTGCTATGATATATCACAAACAGATACACATACGCTGCTCTACAGAAATCTGGCATTGGTCAGACCAAGAAGACACAGCAAACAAGCCAAAATTTCACTTTGAAAAGGAATTTGATGGCATGTTTGGAGTTTGGATAGAACGACTTCACGATGGAGACAAAGGAAGAAGATGTTATTTTAAACTTTGTAGATCTTCTAAGTTTTGGACATTTTTCGACCAGATATCAACACTTATGGGCTCATCCACGATTTTTAGAACTGTTTTTGAACCGTCAGTGATGCGTCTAATTTTTATTTGAAACTGATTTGCGTTTTATATCTCCTATCGAAAATCCGTTTCAATGTCGACAGAGTGATCATTACCAAAAGCAAAAAAATCTAACTGCTTCAATGTCGAGAATGGAAAAAAGTAATTCCCAATCTGCCTATCACAATCATCGAAACTGATAAGCAACTAAAATCAATGTTTTCATATGTATCGTTCCTCATTAGTTCGTAGACTTATACTATGAATAATTCGTAAATTACCTATGAATAAATGAAAATTCCATTGGTTTTAATGCGTGCATACATTGTTCGTTTGTTTATCATTTCAGAAATTCCGATCAAAGTGCAATATAATCGCAGAAACGGTCCGAAGAGATATCGATTCGACATCGCGTATCTCTGTGAATTCAACCACCTTCGCATGCTTGAACGTTGGGAAAATCGATACCGAAACCATATTCAAATCAAACGAAAAAACCCCGGTAAATCTAACGGAGAACGTATTGTTTGTTTCGATCGATGATTATGCCATTACTCTTAGCCAATCATAATAACACATACGGAATGTTACTTGATTACAACGCAATTAAAAGTAGAAGTAGTTTTCATTTAGAACAAGAACCAATCGATTTCACCATGTCGAAATATAAAACCGAAATAAATAATCCGTCGGGCGGATCATTCGAGAGTAGTCATCATCATCATCATCATAGCCATCATCATAATCACCATACCCATTTGACGCCCTCTTCGATTCACTTAATGCAATCCATGCCGATCCGGGTCAATCCTTTCTATTCGCACGTAAAGTTCTCGCCCGGTTCGCCGAATCGAGTGCAAGCCGTGGATCAGCATCAGCAGCAACAAGAAGATGAACAAGCGTTCCAAGCGGCTCAGATTCAACAGCTCTATCAGAACTTCTATGGGAATTTAAATGATCGATTGCCCAGGGATATTGTGGAGAATCAACAAAGTCAACAGCCCGAGGCTATGGTGTGCAAGGATGAGGGTGAGTACTTACAAAATTGTAAATATATTTGACTAACCAATTGCATTGTGCGTATTTATGTATCTTAGTAAGAAGAATCAATTTTAGTAAAATGAAATCCTAAATTACTGCATTTCTGCTGTGTCTGGTCTTATTTGGAATGACGCTAAACGACCACACCAAAATAATCAACCGAAATAAAAAAATTCCGAAACTGATAAATTTTCCAATTAAATCTAAATCTTTTGAACGATTCGTAAGACAAACGATTTCTCCGCTTCTCTTAATCCTGGGAACTAAACTTTCGTTTAATATCTTCATATGCAAACAACGAAAATGATTTAATATTTCAATAATAACCATTTGAGTTCTCATTACAAGAAACCACAGTGCTCCTCCGACTAGCATCTTCTTTTCGGTGCCGCGGCAGTTACGACGGTCATGCGGAAGAAAATCATAATGAAATCATATTTTCATGCAAGAAATTCAATTTATTGATAAATTCATGTTCGTGCTCAGCAAATTTATTTTGCGATTCAAGTTGCTTCGCTGGTTTTGTATGGTGCACCAGCAGTTCGGCTAATGCCGCATGTTTGCATGGAGAGATCTTGGTCTGCAGTATCGAATATAGTATCCTGTAGTACGACAAGTTGATGGTTCGATTTAAATATGGTGCGTGAGGGATCGGTAGTACTGAACATAAACAACAACTCGAGCCACCAACTGACCAATGACCGTTGATGCGGGACTCAAAGCACACTGAGAATTGAACCATTTTTCGACCGAAACCCGTATGGAGACTTCTCTTCTAGGTCCCGGCCCCGTATGAATTTTAACGATTGACTATGATCGGCGACTAAGTTACGACATATCTTCCGATTTCTGCAACGTCCGTTGCATCCGCTCTAGAGCTAAGTATAAGAAAGTTGTTGGGCAACAAGTGACTGACTTCATGCCGAGTTCGATGATGATTTCTTTTCGCATTCGTTTAAGATATTTGCTTTTGTATTCATTCTGCGGTATTCTTGGTTGGGTACTAAGTCATAAGCAGTAGAATAGCACACTGATAAGATATTCATTTCGGTAGGCTCAAAGTGCAATTGTTAGAGAGAATAGTTATTTGAAAATACTTTAATTTAAATGTATAAGTAAAAATAAAATGTGGAACTAATCAAGTTCTTTGATTGGAGAATATTTGGCTTATGGTAAAAATACCTTTGAACTCCATCATATTGCGAATGTCAACGAAATTTAGTTTGATAGAAGCTAGAAGTTGATGTATTGATTATTTTAACCAATAATAATTATAATGGACATCGAATTTCTATTAGAACTACCTCATGAAAAAGCTTACGACTTAAAGCTAGATATGCATTTATCCAACATCAAAGCATCTATGATTACATCTATGATTCCTTATCAACTACGGTTTCAACTAGAAAATTCGATTTACTTGGGTTCCTTCCACATTCATATTGAGAAAAGTGATGCCAAGTGTATGAATTATCTGAAGTGGCACTTTCCTCATAAATTCCGCGTAACTACTGGCTTATGCTGATGACTTGAGCATCCATAGCCAACAAACATTTTTTAGTCTATTAAAAGTTAGCGCTTACGGCTTTCAAGTCGCCTAAGCTTTCGTTGTACAAAATCAGTGTCCTACATCAGCAGAAAGTGTTGAGAACTCTGAGGAATTGAACTTTAGGAAGGGAGGATCTTTTGATGCATTTTGGTCCATGTCATGAAGATGGATGATTCTATATACAGCACCACAAGATTTGGCAATATCTTAAATGTGCGGTTATTACTAAAACTAGCTTGAATAGACTAAGATGGATTTGACACTGAAATTAGATCATCAATTTAAAAAGTTTAGAATGCTGAATCAATAAAAATACACACACTATCTCAGGTCCTTGTTGAAAATAAAGGCTAAAATTATATTGAATTAGATGACATTTGTGCAAAACAGACATCTGGGATACTATACTACACCAGGTCAAAATCAAACTACTGATTTTATCGGCATTATTAATGACTCTGAACAAAAGTTTATTTAATCCAGTAAATGAAATAAATCAAAAATACAATAAATACAAATTGATAAACTGGATTAGTTACGAAATTGATAAATATCTCAAGCTAAATCTTGAATTCTTGGAAGAAATGCATAATTGTTAATTTTCTTAAGATTAGAATTATATTTTTGCAACAGTAAAACTTTTTGAAACAGGGATTTAAAAAGGGATTTTTTACTTGATTAATCAAAAAGGTTTCGAGTCCAAACTACGAGCTGTAGCTATTCGTGATTTCAAAGTAATTCTTAGTTATTATTATTTGATATTTTTTTTCTTCCACTAATAAACTGATTTTATCTGATTTCGCTCTGTCCTGCGGCAAGGCAACCCATTATCCTAACCATTCCTACTCAAATGTTCCATTCTTGAATAACTTCAACCACTATGATGCGAAATAGGCTACTGTGGGGAATCACTACCGTTTAGTTTTGAAATGAACAAATTATTTGTTTTTGTGAGTTCTCATTATCAGCCTCGATCCTATCGAATTCTAATGAACCTTACCTTCAATTTCATAACAACTGTCACCACCGAAGCACCAGCCATAAATCATTGATTTCAATGAATACCAGTAGCTGAACGGAAACAAAGATCAGCAAACTAATAGAAAATACCAGAGTCTGCCAACTTAACTTGGGTTGCTTCAAAAGCTACCTTCAAACGCTTCGCGTCCCTTCAACTTTTCTTAGTTTTTCAACGCATTCCCGTTCTAGCATATTATAATCCAATTGAAGATAATTAGCTGGCTGCCAATAAAAACTTAATAACTTAGGTAAATTCGTGATTGATTGCCAGCTACTAAAACAGTTGCCGCGACTGCGCGTAATGTGTACACGAAAACATTCCATCACAATCGAAAAACATTAATCAAAACAAAAGTGTAATTTCGTCTCGGCAAGTTCGACATTCGTCTACTGCGGCCACAGCGGCTGGCTGTGACGCTGACTACCTATTCGAATTCGACGACGACCTCCAACGCTCGATAATGATCATCACATCACCATTTCACCTGCACGAGATCCCCAAAGCTTTAGCTTCCCAACATCAAACCCGGACCAGAATCGGTCAGAGCGTCGTGCATCTCATCTGGATTTTTGGGTCTTTGGGAATATGTCATAATGATGTGGACCACGCGGAACTTCTTTGTATAAACTTGGACCAGGACTGCTGGACAGATTATCGCAACATGCGGTGCACGGGCCAAAAATAATATTCCAGGTGAAGCGCAATTACCTCAGAGGGGCTTTCCGTTAAAGTGGCCAGATGAGTGAAGAAAAAAAAAACATAACATAGCAGCTTCAAGAAACCGACATAATGTAAAGAAAGAGCGAGAGGCCGTGAAAGAATGAACGAACTTACTTAAAATTGCTTAGTATGACTTGGAAATGATTTGACGAATTTCGTATCGACGCAGGGAGCTTTGGACGAACGGAGCGGGCAGGGGTGATGACAACAGGCGGCGGAAACATTGCGGGTATTCAAATTTTTAAGAAAATGAAATTTGAAAAAAAGTAGCATGTAGTGATGAAAAAAATACCATATGTATGTAATCACGTAAACCACTATAGTACGAGCTTAGTGAACTGATCAGTTGTTGGATCGGGACGGGGACCGAACAGGGCTGTTTCGACTGGCGGTCGACGGTCAATAAGGAGGCAAATTAAGTTTTTGGCTTCCAATGTTGCCTTGACTGATAATTACATGTCAATTAGGTTCGGTTCTTTTTTCTTCTCTGGTTTATTGATGCACGACTTTGAATCTCGGTACTTAAAATCGGCATCAATCTGAAAAGATAGAAACTGTGAGTATACTTTGTTGTTTCGTGTGTGAAGGTGTTTCGTGATAATTTACATACAGAGATAGATAGTGGTGCGAGAGATGTTGCCGTTCTTGTAGATTTCTGGTGTGTTATTTTTACATATATTGTGATGTCCATTGGGCAGACTAGTGTTTTTGAGCTTTGGTGTCGAGGTTGACTTTTCATAAAATTTCTGAACTGGCAATCATCTATCTTTTACAATCACTATCGATCTTGATGAAGTTTAATTAGCAGCGAGCAATTAGTCGGAGGTAAAGAAACAGAGTTCGTAGTTTAGGACGCTGAATTAGTAAGAGTAGATCTTGCTCAGTACTTATGTTTATTTTGTCATGTGTTTTCATCTGAGAGAAAATATAGATTGACCGAACGAGGAAAGAGGAGGCAAATGAAAGAGACTAATAACAAGAAAGTAGAAATTAATGAAATTCATTTAAAATATATTAATCTTCGCATATACGTCTACATGAAACAAAATTACGCGCCCACGTTGGGCGCTTTGTTATACTTAGCTGTTTTCTAGACGCGCACATGTGTAAATGGGTGCCTCAGGTTGAGAATAAAAATAAATTGTCAATTTATAATACATCTATTATAATATAGTACGTCAATAAATAATACACGGTCTCATATATCAACTATAAAATATGAACAAGACTTTATTTTTTCAATTATTTATTTAATAAAAAAAGTACGGAATTTCTTTTCTACATAGTCTCTCAATAGCTGGACACGTTTTTGCCATTGTTTGATTAAGTTTTACATTTTCTCTTCATAAAATGTAATTGGTTGATGTGATTGTATAACCAATCGCGTACGAAATTCTCTACTTCTTGAAACTCTCTAGGCACGTGAAAAAAAAACCTTGAGATCATCGACTCTCCTGATTTGTTTCTGCTTTTTGATAAAAAATACAAATTTTTGATAAATTTTAATCTTTGTCCACCATCTCAATTTGAAATTTTCAAAATTCCGAGTTGCACAAGAACGGCAATCCATCTATCTCTATTTTTAGCACTCGAAGCTTCTGTTCACGGGAACTGAAGACTGGATAATCCGATCATTATGAAATTCACAGGATATGTTAGTAGTAACTCGGAGTATATCTGATTGAAGTGACTTTGAAGTACAAGCAACCCTGTGGCAGTGGTGCCATCTTGAAAATTTACTGCGAAAAAACTGACTTTTGGATTATAGCTTCCGATTCAGCCAACAAATTTAACCCTTTTTCATATATTCCCTGAACCTGACTTTAAGCCAAATTTGGTTGAAAACTTAGAATAGAGTTGTCAGCCATGATAAGTTTTGTCACCTAAATCTTGTAAATTGGCTCAGCAAAATAAAGTCATTTCCCCTATAACTTCCGATGCAGTCATGAAATCAAAACGAAATTCATAAAGTAAATGGACCTTATTGTAACCAAATGTCATAGAAATTTGGTAAAAGAAAAACATGAAAGCGCTGTCAGCTATAGTAATTTTTATATTTTTTTGGCATTTCTTTACCAAGCGATGCTGTCATAAAATTTTCAAATGTGAATAATCCTGCAACGAAAATTAACAAGTTTTCGAAAATTTGAAAAGTTGTGCGGTTTGCAATTTTAAAATTCTATTCACCCTTATAACTTCCAGCACAGTCATTCAATCAGAACGAATTTCACAGGGTGGGTTTAACTTAACGTGAAGCAGATATTTTTGGTTATGCTGCTATCACTGAGTTTCCAGCACCAGACATTTTCGTAAATATTGCACCAACAGATGCTTCCATTATATAAAATGTAAAGCATTTACAATAAAAATAAGGAACCAATGTTTTTAGTCACTCAAAGACAATTTCTTCGAAAGTCAGTTTCCTATCAGTTCTGATGCGCTGGAGTTTTTTTTTTGTTTTCTAGTAGCTGTAACATCGGCTTTTTGTTATATTTCACCCAAAATTCTCTATGCCAAAATGTATCTTTAATCTACTACTGACTTAAGCTTATTTTTGCACTCAACTTAACTCAATTCAGCAGTGGAACAACATAAGGTTTTGACAACAATGACAGCTGATGTCTGTTTCACCGCTGGAATTGCCGTAAACGTGTCAAGTGTGTTCTTAACTGCAAGAATGCATATTTTGAGAAAAATAATCGAATCACCATTGAATTAATATTTTCGGTATAAATGATCAATGTGAATTCTGGAAAAATATTTAAGTGGAGCTAAAAGAAGGTGATTTTTCATTGAGTTTCCTACTCTATTCATTGAAGAACTGCTAATAACTTTAAAAAATACGTTCTTTATTTTAAAGTTCTCCGTAGAACTTAAATAAAATCCATATTCTTTGATTTTTCAATTTTTTGACTTTTTACTGAAAAATTAACTTATTTGTGTTTAAGTCAGGGTAAATCCTATATACCCGTGATCACTGTAACGGTTCTTTCCATACATATATGCTTCTGATGCTTCATTTTATCAGATCATCATAGTTATGACTCCATGCGCTTATTGTTACTTATTTTGAGATATAGCGGTGAGAAGTAAGAGAATACACTTTTGATTTTATGTGAATCAAAAAAATTTCATCAAAATATATGTCGGGAAACACTGTCGGTCTGCCCAGTGGAACATACCATTTTTTTAAGTTTTCCTTTATCATTTGGGTACTACTTAACTGCACTTCAAGTAGCTAAACGTGGTTTGATAAGTTTCATGATTGACTTTACCACTGATTTGGGTGAAGGAAGCAATTGTATATCATGTTTCAGAGAAACGTTTTCCGGTCGCAATCCATTGAATCTTTTGGGAGAAAAGCTAGTAGTCGCCTCATTTCATAGTTGCTTGATCTCATATTCTGCACAAACTTTTTTCTGCTGCATTGTCTTTATCAGAATCGAAGCTGAGAAATGTCAGAATAGCCAGAAAATTTCGCGGCAAAACATATGTGCGAACTTCAGCCCCGACAGCCATTTTACTGAGTTTATAACCAGAATCATTACCATTTGTAAACTGTTTTAAGCTCTTTCTTAAAAAAAAAATGTAGCTACATTATCATCTGATAAAGCTCTTAAAATAGCTAAATTTCGAATACAAACAATATTCGAACTTAACAACTCTTATCCGAAAACAAAACAACAACTTAAAACACCTATCGAATAATAATACCATTCCTCACGCGCTTACACGAATCATTAGATACAGCTGGTTTTGGCCTCTTTGAATCCTCATCATCGCCATCGTCTTCGACGTCGTCGTCATCATCATCCAAAAACTCTCGTGCTTACGTACGTTTTCTTGACTCGCGCGGCTCGGCGATGATAATGGTCATTTCAGCAGTGAACCGGACGGTAGGTAGTACGCGGCGTACTCCTTCCTTTCTTAGCCCATGTGGACGATGATGGTTATTTAAATGCCAGTGGCGGCAACATTTGCAATTCATCGAAAATTTGTTTTTGAAAAGAAATTAAAAGACTGTAGTTAGGCTCTAGCTCGAATCTGAGCATGAATCTGGTCGTTTTCGGTTGCTGGTCGAACTAGTGTCGATAGATAGGCACAAGAATGGTCAGCAAATGACCAGGCTAGATGATAGGAAACTGAGCTAACGAAAAATGAAAAATAACAGTGGTAGGAAGAGCAACAATAATAACGACAGCAGCAGCAGCAGCAGTAAAAGCACTAACAATGCCAATAATGCAAAATGAAGCGGGGAAGAGTGCAATTAACTATTATATAATTTTCATAGTTGTTTCAAGTGTGGAACTAAAGTGGTATTAATCGCATTCAATTCGATTACAATATTTCCAAGATTCACGCAAACGCTCGAGCGTGTATGCATTGTACTTAGCTACTTGTCTGACTGCCGTGTTTCGCTTGGAATGTTTTGATATTTTCTGAATTGATATTTGGCATCCCACAAGGCCGCTAATTATCAGTACCATTGCTTGAAAGGTTATTATCGAATCTGTTTCGGATCTCATGTATGCAAAAATTCGATGCGTGTATAATTTGCTTACATTGAAAATGCTCGTATGATGCTGTTCGAATCGTTAATGGTCAGGTTTTAAGAACGCTTTGTTTTCTTCGTCGAATGTCAGTTTTGCATTTGATAATTAATCACGAAACACATTGCTGAAGTTGAAGTACTGCCGTCTATTTTTAGATATTAGGAAATTTTGATAAGTGGAAGTTAGCATGATTTGTTATTGGCTTTTGACGTGTTTCTTTGAATGTTTCATGCCTCCAGGCGGCTAGTGGCGATTGTGATTCCGGTGATCAATTATGTATTGAAATAGGAGTATGCGGTCTTTTTGCTGTGCAAGCAATAGTGGAAAATTAGAAAATCAGAAGCGCTTGTACTCGCTCGTTGAAAAATTATCAATCATAAGACACTGCATCAAAACGCATTTAATCAGCCACACAAATCAGCCACAATTTGCTATCATAAAAACAGACTCGACCTCTCATTTGCCCTAATTTAACTCAATTCTATACTCGCTTTTTCGCAATGCCTGTTCAGAATCCAAAACTTAGCCAATCGACCAATTTCGATCAAATTAGTGATTGCATTCCAGGCCATAAAACATCTATCGACGACTTGATAGCTATAATTTGCATACAATTATGTTGACCCAAATTCACGAAGATCCTCGGAAATCATTTCGCGGAAGACCTTGAATCGTCCATCAGTAGACAAACACCAAACACATATCACTCGTTTGTTTTGTCGCTGCCGCCCTGGGACCAGCAACTGCCTATACGGAGCCACTTGAGTTCACGAAACCACCAGACACAATCATATAAAACTCCCGACAAAACAATTATGTATGTTCCCACCGTCTGTAATTAGAAATCGAGCATCAAAATTAACTTCATAAATAATATTCATCTGTTCGGTGTTCATCTGGAGCTTGAGCTTGGGATCAACCCCCACCGAAAAAACCCTGTGATTATTGTTTCCTCATATGTGAAATACCTACAACAATGGAGCTATGCATCTGCATATTTGCGAATGGGTTTGCATGCGCTGTGCAAGGTGGAGGTGAAGGCTGTGTGAATTAAAGATTGTTGCAGAAGCTTGTTTTAACCCTTGGCCTGCCAAAATGTAGAAATATTCTGCAAAAATTCAAATATATTCCAAAATTCAGCTGGATAGAGTAAGCATATTTTTAAAAAAAATCCTAATCTACAAGATATTGATTTAACGCAATTAAGTTAATAATTGTATGTCTGCTGTGGCTCATTGTTGTGCTCATGCAACTCAGATCTTCTATATGATCAAGAAATTAATTTTCCGATCACCACAGCACCCGAAGTGTTAATTTAAAATCCATCTACAAATAAGACATAAACAAAACGTATGCTAATAAAAATTTGAATTTCAATCTTCTTCTCAAACGTTACCGTCGTCGTCGTCATCGTCGTCTTCGTCACCTTCAGATCTTTTGTTTCGCAGAAGAAAAACAAAGTCATCCAGCGTATTTGCAACGGAACCCAGTCTAGTTCGCATACAAAGTATACAAGCTAACATGGAAGTGAATAAGTTTCCGACTGCATGAATATAGCGAGCGCATCTTCTTGATGACGACTTGGGCCGCACTAGGTCTTATAAGTGTGAGCAGATGTAGATGCTGACGGAGATAGGGCTTGTGGAACAAGTTGAAATCTCCTTGATTCTATTGAAACGATGATTATGATCTGAGTCGATGCGACGGCTGACTAAAAAGGTTTCTGGCAAAATAGCGCTTTAGTGATCAGACCAAAAAGGAAATTAGTGTGTTCGGTGAAATATGATTTTTTTTTTCGGAGAAAACAAGGAATTAGTTTGGCTTGGATACTGCGTGGGCTATTTTCAGATGTAGGTTAAAAAATTGTTAAGAATATTCGAGGATGATTATTCTAGCGAAGTTTATTCCAAATTGTTTGAAATTTATGAGAAAATATAAATCAGTTCATTGTGCAAGTATATTTTACTGTAAACGTTGAAAAATCGCTTACTGGAATCATGCGCCCAACGTGGGCTAATTTTTTTGTAATTATATTCGAATAGTATTTGTCTATTAGCTATGGTTTCCAACGCAAAATAAATAACCTTCAACACTTAAATTTCTAATGTAATCAAAAATATTCACATTAGGAAACACTAATACTTTATATATGATAGATCTTTTCCGATAAAAGTAACGAAACGAGCAGAATTATAGGTTATTAATACTACTCCGAAACTTGAAACATCAGCGAATATTCTTCCTTAACTGGAATCATTTCATTAAACATGAAATAAAAGTCGATCATAATAACTATCTAGATATCGATCGTCTTTAAAGCGACCCCCTTTGTAAGTCCAAAAAACCAACAATGGTATATAGGATTACTTCGAATTAATTCCAGGTTAACTTCAAAGACACACTGGAAGTTTTCTTAAAGCACACTTTCCAGGATGCACAATTAGTTATCATGGTTGAGGAGGAAGCTGAGGAAGAAGACCATCACTCTGATCGCCTTGCTCCAAAGAATCACAGTGAAACTGAAAACCTTCCTGGTACTCAATTTCAAAGCGGGCTTGAAATTCTGCGACATACCAGGGTCGATGATAAGCTACAAGCAGCATACAAGATTCTTGGTATTGAAGACCATGATCGGCTGATTGAATTTTATACAAATTCCAACTCGCCGACCAAAAGGACAAGTCAACTTTGTCACCCACACATAAGCTGATACGAACAATCGAAAGATTTATCCATAAATCCTAAAAAGTTAGTTCCACTCACCAGCCAAAGAAAAATTAAGAAAATTAGGGACACAAAAGCGCGTCTATGGAAAGTTGTAAAATACCTAGGAATAAACCTGGATAGGAAACTCAACTCTGATAGCCATCTAAACAAAACGACACTGAAGGCGTCCAAATGCTATTTTAGTATCCTGGAGAACATCAGGTCCATACTGAAAATGCTGAGCTTCAGCGATTAAATAAAGATTAGAGTAACAAAGAGAAGAGGTTCGAGGTCATCATATTGTCAAAAAATTATAAATAAATGGAAGAAAGGTTAACCTCCCTCGGACAAATGCGGTATACGGACAGCACGAAGGTGGACTGTGCAGTGGGAGCAAAAAATCAAAGAAACTCTTGTACTCTAAGAGAGAAACCTTTAATGAAATAGGAGCACTTAACAACCACGAACTGATATGTCACCCTAGACATGAGGGGACAATTTTGAACTTGACGATTTGAAACACTTAAAAGATTACTTCAGCTTCGATGCAAAAAGAACAATAAAAGCAGTTGCTCCCTGTAAAAAAAATGCCTAAGGGCGCATTTTAGAGCTTTAACAGGTCATCTTCTTAGCATAAAATACCTTCACAGGACAAGCAACAATCGAGACAACTGGTGCAGCCACTGCAGAGGAGTAACAGAGAGTGTAGAGCATCGTCTCGCACTCTGTACATCACTTAGCGAGACGAAGATTAGAGCTGCTTACCTCTGCCCTTCCCTCCATCTGTGACATTAGAAGAGTCCCATGCGGGGACATATCCAAGTTCATAAGGAGTCTGGATAGCCTATAGGACATAGTGCTGAGGAGGAACAATAGACCCACAGGAAGTCGCACTGCTAGGAGTTACCTAGATCCTCTCCATGCTTTCATTCATTCATTCAAATATCAAATTTACAGAATTTATGTTTTGAGAAGATCCAAGGAATTTTTCGCAACTTTCTATACTGTAGTTCAGTCGGTATCCTATTTCTATTTAATTCCAGTAAAAATTCAAGTTATGATGGCAAACTGCCACATTTGGTCAAAATAGTTTTTATTCTTGGGGCGAAATGTGGGAAAACATACTTAGAACGCAAAAAGTATTCAATTTATTTGTTTATCGGTACTTTATTGCAAAGTGTTTAAGCTAACATAACAAAAAAAATGTTATAAAATTCTTAGAATATTGAACAAAGAAGCTTCACCCAAAATTCCTTAGATCTCGTATTTATTAAAATAATTTGAATACACTCATATAAATTTGAAACTATCTAAAGCAACAAAACCATGTTCTTCTTATTTGAATATCACTGCATTCTCATAAATATCCTTCAGGCTAAATCTGGGCGTTGGCGAACTATAACCATGCTCTGCCATTGAATCTTTGGCTAATTTTCCTTTCAAACGCTTACATCATCAGGTTAGTTGTTGAGAAATCTTCGTTCCCAGGCTCTGGCCCGAGGGCGGAGCTTCCGAATTGAGAAATATCTGTGATCACTGCGCATAAACTTCAACGTTATGCTTACAAGATGCAATTCTTGTGCATCGCTGATCGTTTTTATTAAGACAGGTTTGAGCAGAAATCGTGAAGTGGATTAGATGGAATAAAAAGAATGCAGGATAAGACAGACAACAGATTGAGAAGAAGAGGTATGTTCAAGTCGTTCAAGTCGGCATCATCTTGTATGCATCCGACTTGAGTTAATCTGCATATGATGCTCGATGAAGGTTGGTTCGCCACAATTGGATAACGACTAAGATAAAAGTTCAGTGAATTTGAGGTTTTAAGAGATCTTGAGATTAGTAGGCAAATTACCTTTCCTAAGAAGGAAATGGTCAAATCATCTGACAGCAGTTGAAAAAGTAACAAAGAACTAAATTACTTGAATCGATAGATTTAGCTGCATTGCACTTGGATTTGACTGAGTACCTATAAGGCTCCTAAGAACGTTTGAATTGCACTCCTCAGTCTAATTCTCAAGTTAACAACAAATTGATTACTGAACAAGTATCCCATTATAGGTGAAGAAACTTTCGTTTGTCAGCTATGTATTCCGCAGATTACAGCTATTTTTATCTCCTGACTGCTCTAATGCTGTGTCCAAGTTGATTCAGCTTTCACATCAAATTAACGTGTTATACGTAACCGATCACAGAAGTAGCAGCATCTTCACCCTCGATTTATTCAACATCATGAACAACCTGAGCAGCAGCTTCCCCTTCCAGCTAATGCAGCTTCTCCAGCATATAAAGCCACCTCCATAAATTTTTTCACAGCTTGATTTGCAAATGCCAATCTAACTCTGCTACATTTTATTCAAGTAGATACTTTCAATGTGATTGGGTTGACTAGAGTCATTGCATCTCCTATCTAGCTCCTTTTATGCCAACACTCTGCTCTTTGTTTGGGGCACATATTAGTATGTATACTCACCGAAGTCTTTGTACACTCCGCTATAGTTTTGTGCAGGAAACTAGCATTAAATGGATATTTTATGGATCATCTTGACTTTTGGCCCACTGGTGCTCTCATCAAGATCTTTTGAACTTCAATGATGTCCTGTAAATTTTCGGAATGATCCATGCTCTCTTTGTTATCTTCCACGGTTTACTTTTTATTAAAAAAAAATTTTGTTCAAAACATAACAGTAGTTTCTGAACAGATTGATCAGCTGCTGCCAAAACTACAAAGCAAGTAAAATAATTCTCCGAAAAAAAAATGTTCAACAATGAACTTTTTGAGCTATTAACAATAAATTCCCATCACCTTCCATGCCACCGATAATTTATTCAATGTCATTGTCCCGAAATTTATATCAAAACAACAAAAACATACCGCGCTTCATTCAAAAAACTTCTCATCAACGAAATCGTTCAATCAGTTTATCAGAAAAATCTATTAATTTATTACACACCTAGGTAGCAAATATTTTCGATATTACAAGATTTGATTTTCGACACCTGGGGTGCATATCGTTGCTTCCATTCTAGCTCATTTGTTCGTACATTCGAGCTCCCTCGTCCAAACATCCAACTGCGAGATGCGATGCGAAGAAAAAATCACATGAAAAAAATACGAACAAGAAGCCAACCAGCATTGTATTAGATCAATTCAAATTCACTTCACCTGTTGAAAGGTCAATTACAGAAAAAAATGTTGTTTTTTAAATCTTTCTCTGTCTCTCTTGGTCACTTTTCAAGTATATTACTTGGTTTTAATAATCATGCGCTGCCGCCTTCGAAAGAGTCAATGCTATTGGTCCAGCAACCGAACATTTATCAAGTCCGCTTGTATAATAGTTGGAGACTTTGTACGATTTGGTTTGATTTCTCTGTCTCATTGATTCTTGTGCAGGAGGATTTAGGTTGGTCAGTGCTTCGAAATTCGTCGATTGGGGTCATTTTTCGTTGAATATAATTAAATGCTTTTTTGAAGTACGTTTAATAATCAGAATGTTTAAAGGTCGAGAGAAATTAAACTAACTACTGGGACAATTTTCCAAATTGAAGAACGAAAAATAATCTACGAACTGTTCTCGAGTCTATCGGTCACACCAGGATACTTTAGCTTTTTATCTCAATTGCTCAACTTAAACTGTTGACATCAACTGACCAACTAATAGTACCTCTCACTTCATAAAACAGTCTGAAAAAACAGACTTTGAGAACTCCTTCAAATAGATTTCCTAATGAACAAATTCATTCATAAAAATCGCGTTTTGATGATTGCGCACATCTTAAAGATCACAACGAAATAATCTTTCGTGATGAGAGGAAGTTCCAGCCCGTTACTCAACGATGGCACTAATTTACTCGGCAGGAGACGAACTAATTTCCAAGACCAACAATACGAGGTGCATTGCGTGTGTTCTAGACCGTCGTGTATTTTTGCAGTCACGTCGTCCACTGTTAAGGGTAATGATTGAGCCTCAGGTAAATCCGTCGGGTTTTCATTCATTCATCTAGAATCAGACGAAATCAGATTGAATGAAAAGATCAAAACGAAAATCGGAGCAAAGCCGAGTCATACGATTATTCAAAATAAGCAGCGAAGAATGATGCTGTTGGCGTGACAACGCTTGTTCTTCCGGCTAAAATTTGAATTCTCATTCATGGATTTAGGAAAATTAGTTACACATTGTTCTTTTCTTTGTCGAAGTTGAAATACATCTGAGAGAAATAGTTAAGTGGTAGCTGCATTCTGAGGCAAGGTCGAATGTTTTTGTTCTAGTCGAATATCATTAGAATTACGCAACAATGCCTAGAAAGAAAATAGTTTTACAAGCCGATGGTCTTTGAATAATTCGGGCAAGAGTTTTTGCAAGTATTATGTGGCAAACCAGCATAAGCGTTGGATCCCATGTATACTGAATTACTGGTGATTTAAGTTTTTGATAGCTTTTAAGGTTCTCAAATGGTCTAAAAATAGTCCTAAAATCGGCTAAGTCACTTAATTATTAATAACTATAATATTAATAAAAAAGTTATTAAATTCTACTACTTTCTTGAGTTTCATTTAAGAAATGAATAAAAAGTATACCTATCAGATAATAGCGTCATATGGTATCAAATATATTGGCAAGAATTAATTGCAGCCAACGACTGCACAGATCTTTTTTTAAATTTACCTCCAATTTACATTCTAGAGCTTTAACCTTGATCTAGAGAATCACTTACTTAACAAAGTACACTGAGATCCTTGAATATCAGCTGCTGGCCTATGTTTACCATAAAGGGATCCAAAAGATTTGCTCTGAAATAGATAAAAGTCAGTTGACCACTCTTGCGTGAAAAGTTTCACTCTCGTCGCTAGAAAACTGCCTAAAGTGAAAACAGTTTAGCCATTAGACTGAGTGCATTCTGTAGACAGAGAAGTCACAATTCACTATCATGAAAGGCTTTGTCACTGGAAGTAACAGCTATTTTTTGAGCGGCTAGCCCTTAAAGGTTGATGATGGTGTAAGTAAACGTTGGCTCCAAGATATCTCCAAGAATGGGACCTACTTATTTACAATAGGATCGAATCGGTTGGAAGTGTGTTTTTGTAAGTGTCATTGAGCTGCCAAAAAAGGAGCTCAGAACACGGATTTCTCAGAATTCGAAGCCAAAGTAAAAGAGACCTTTGATGGATTATCTTTTCTGTATTTTCAAGAAAATTAATCAATTACTGCTGAAGATAGATCTCAAGTAAGCTGCAAAATTCAACCGAAAATCAACTTCATCAAAAATTATTCTTACAAAAATGTAGTCTTTAGGCAACAAACTGCTAGTTTAGAGTCTATGTAAAGTTTGAAGACTGATTTTTCGTGAAATTTTTAGATGTTCTCTGTGGGAGAGAATGTTCAAGTGGGAGATAATGTGCCGTGCTGCTGGAATGATGTCCTAATATTGTACATTTTGTACACCACTACAAAAAGCTGTTGTAGTGAACTCATAAAAAATACATACAAATAAACAATACATAAAATTTTTTGCAATGACTGTGTTGATTGTATAGTATTAGCTCACGACGATATATTCTGAGCTGATTATAATCTCATTTGAGGAGCTTGCATTCAAAAACAAGAAGCGTAAAGAAAATAAACTAAATTTCAATCAAAAAAATAACGTATAAAAACCCCCCAAATGCTAGTGGCTGCTCTAGCGGCTCTTCAACGCTGGCCAGATACATCGATGATTTTTCAAAAACAAAAATTTAAAAGCAGCGATGAGTCTATTTGCTGCATGCTATATTTTAAGGATCTACGTGCCCTCTTAGGACATTTGTACTTTAGGAGCCATTCGTTTTTTTTTTCAATTTGTCGCACCAAATAGGTTTAAAGTATCTTAAAAAATAAAAGACTTCGGCAATACAATTAGAGAAGTTTTAGACACTAAAAATGAACATAGAACATGTCTGATGATACGTTTTGTGTGGAAATTTTCTTTCCAGAATAATACCTTTTGAAAGAAATTCCCTTTAGAAAATTATTTTTAACACTAGAACGAAAAATATTTGCATACATTTCAACTCCAATGGTTTTCGAGAAAATTTTCGCTAATTATCTTACCCTGAAAATCTTACTTCATCATAACAACCTCTCGAGCTCTTGATTCCCGAAGTCTAAAACTTCCATGATTATCAAATTGCAAGGAAACCTAATATAAAAAATTGTTGACTAGTTCACGTGCTCGTAAATTTAATAATTGAAAAAATATCCTCATTTTTTAAATAAATACTTGATTGAAAACTACCCCCCAAACCCTCAATTTCCCAGTTATTGGCAAAGTTTAGAAAAAATTGATTTTTCGTCGAAGTAGATACCACTCCAATTGGCGGCTGAAAAACAAAATTTCCGCAAATATAAAACGCTTGAGGAATAAGTCTGCTTAAGTTATGGCCAATTTTTTGCTTAAGTTTTGCCTGCATTGTATTTGATCCGATATTTGCTAGATACAGTTTCAACGCTGTTATTTAAAAAAATATTCTTATCGAAATGATTCTTTTGATAACAAAGTAAATCAAATTAAATTTTCTCAAAGATCATTTGACGCTTTGAAGTGGGTCCCATAAAAACTTTCAAAATGTTGAAGATCAGGCCTCAAAAGCTTAGTTTTTGTCTTATGATTCTATTCAATTCAATTTTCGTTCAGTCTTATGTTTCTATACAATTCAGGGTCGGTGGTGACATCATCATAGAAGTAAAGAAAGTACTACTTCACTTATCAGGTTTAAATAAATATAAATAGATTTCACGATTACCACACACACATTTTTAATATATCGCGTTTAAATAAAAGCAGCATGTCTCTGGTTCAAATCCAGATACGGACAATGAGCCACACACCGATTTTCGCTATAAACTAGCTCTAATTAGGTGCTTGTGTGCAAATGAGGCATGAAAAGAATCATTTCACATTCGTAAAAAGTTCGATTATGAAAATTGAGTTTCGACTACCTCCACTCCCCAAGCCACCGAATGGGTCGTATATGCCATCCTGAAGGAAATATTTTAATCATCAATCGAATTTATTTTCTTAAAAGATATTTTGTTTGAGCGAAAATAAATTAGATTTTTTATTATTCTGAAGAAATTAATCAGACCTGTAGTCATTGTAAAATTATTTTTTAAGTAAGATTGTCATTGATGTTGCGCTTTTCAATGAAAATTTTTCAAAATAGTGTTGTAACCGCAGACAGCTGTATTGAAAATTCATGAGCGACCTTGATTTAAACTGCCAAAACTTTAGGATGAACGTTTAAAATGTTTTACGGTTACTTCTACAACCAACATTCAGGTAAAACGCTATCCAATCGTCTGCAACCTTCAACTCATCCAACCACTAATTCTATGGAAACATATATTTACAACGATTCAATAACAAATCGATTGGCTGCACCAGCGGCAGCAACAAACACGGAAAAAGTGACATATTGTGCTTACTTACGAACATCTTGTACACCTACTTCATTTCGAACTACTTCACTGAAAATCCATCCATACTACAGACATTTCATTTCATTCATTTACGGGAAAAAAATTACTGGTATTGTTCGCAAATTGCTAATTACCGACTAGCAATGACTTATTAGAGTTGGCATTGCTATGGCATTCTGATTTTTTCCCGAATAGACGTCCATACACTTGCATTACATTGCAAATTGTCATTTTGTTTTGTATCTTTCTTTCAAGGGACAGGAACTGAGGCTTCTTGACATGACTGTCGTGTCGGTACATTATGTACTATGAATCTACAATTAAAATGTTGGAACGCTTTAATTAGCAACCGTTCGAAGATTCTCATAATGACAATGTACGTACATACATACGTGCATTGTTCTGACACGAATGTCGTGAATTACTTGCTGTATTGCATTCATAAAGGTCATTTGCTCTTTTCTTCTCTCGTTTTTGTTGTATCCAGTGAAAGACGTATTAAAATGAAATTGTGATTGCAGTGCTTAGGGCTAAAGAAAAAAGTGCCGGGTACTCAATCATTTGGTTTTTTGGTTCCACATAATAATTTGATGCTTTTCATAAGACTTTCATTTCTGAATGAACATCTTTCCAAAAATTTGAATACAATTTACAACTAGTCACAGTAATTATCGTCAAGGTTTGCGTCTTGGAAATAAAATCAATTCATGCCAATAAGAAAATTCATATCGAAATCTTATATATCCCGGACTTTTTGCAGAAATATTTGGACTTCTACATAAATTCTTATTGGTATTCCAGTGCTTCTAACTACAATCATAATATATTCCAATATGATTCTTATCGCAATAAAGTTGATTTTTCCTCCTTTTAATATTTCCCCTTCCAATTTCTATTCAATTTTATCGTGGATATATCGTGTAGGTAAGTGATATCCAAATTGGTTCTAAATTTCACCGGTCGTTTTCTTTGACCAGTCAATCAAATCATTGAACTTTTTTTCTTTTCAAATCAAATTGAATTCATATTCATTCATAAATTCATCTTCCGCTGATCTGTTAAAACGATAGAACAAGGACGACTTCCTCGATTTATTGTTCCTACATGATGCATTTGACGTTGCCTTGCTCAAATCGAAATTACGAAGAGGAACGAAAATCAAATTTTCCAAATAGATACGGATATGGCCAGGAGAAATGTTCGGCAGGTATCTTTGCTTATACAACGTTTCATGCTTATCCCAGACTCTAATATGCATCTACCTTAATACAGGTTCAGATGCTTGCATATATATGCCCACTTATTGTATTGTACCAATAGGTTCAGTGGAAAATGTTTCGTAATTGAATAAAAGGAAAATGTGAAAGATAAAAAGAAAATTGTTTGTGGGAACATCCTTTTTTTCGAAAAATATCTTACAAGGTAGATTTGAGTATTGATCGTAAGGATGAATTGATGCGATTATCACGGGAGTGAAAGTAAATGTTGAATGAGGATATGCAGAGAAGTTTTATAATTTTTTTTGAAGATGAGGAAGCGTATTTTTGGTACCTGTCTTTATTCGGTTTTTATTAGAAGTGCTTGCACAGGTATTTTTCGCTAATCATTTAAATAATTAAGGCTATCAATACATTTCTTAGTAGCATATAAAGCAGTTGCTTTTAGAGCTGAATATTTCGACCCAATGCATTTTTATAATTTTCTCAGATAAATGTCTGAAAATCTGCATACATAATAAATCATGATAATTTATTTTTGTGTGGCAAATAAGTCATTTATAGTTGAGGTCCAAATCGCTTGTCATTTGACAATGAGAATACGGCAAATCTTTATTAAAAAGTGTGGTAATATTTGAAAAAAATTAGGTTGATTTAAAACGTCAAAAGAAAATGTGTCGAATTCTAAGCTTGAGTAAGCCAAACTGATTTGATCATTTCGGGATGAATTGCTTAGTAATACTGATTTAATCTTGATTTTCCTCGTTCATTAATTTTGCTTTAGTGTGTTAGTCTATAGAATCAAAATTTACAGCTGTAAGGAGCTTAGTTAAGAATCATCTCAAATAATTATGTTTTGCTGCCGTCCAAAAATTTTTGGGCTAACTTTGTACTTCTTAAATTTTATTTCAAGACCCAAGTTTTTTTTTGTTTAATAAAAAAGAGTGTTTGGTTTCGATTTGTATACTAGTTGCCTTCGTGAGCAAATTTTCGCAGTGCTATGACATTTTCCATATGCACCTTAGATTATTTTTTTCCTAAATTCAACGATGATTGTCGAGCAGATAACGGAAATATGTAGAAAAACATGGAAAAAAGATTTGAATGTCGGTTGAAATATTATTTTTCGTTTGTTTGCCTCTGTACCTAATGAACTGATTTTCAAATAATTTTTCTTCCAAAATTGCTACGTATATTTTTGCAATTATTTCTCAGTTTATAGCCTAAGCCAATGTTTTTGTCACAAGTGTAAAACAAATTTTACATAGTTTTGTCGCATCAGAATGGTGTTGCTTTTAGGCTTTGGTTTCCGCCTGATTTTATTTATTTGCTGTCCTAAGTATCTTTTTACGTTGCGAATATTATGCATCTTTCAGGGGTGAAGATCTTGCGAACAAGAATATTAGCTCCCTATTTCAAAATATTTAATATACATTTGTTCTAAAAACAAAAGTAAGATGAAATTGTTTTTTTCTAAGTTGAATATCATATTTGTATATGTTGAAGACGCTGATGTGAAAAAGTCCAGCTAGGTTGTAGTCATCACAGTTTTTTTGAGCAAAATTAGTTATATTTAAAGGATAGATCATAAAGAAAGCGAATAGATTCAAAGTGAAAAACGAGTTGTTGCATGTATGTGCAACAGAATTTTCGGAATAACTCATATAAGTTTAGGCTTGCGTTAAGGGTACAATTAATAGCAGTTCTTGCTAAAAACTGAAATGGTAGATTTCAAAAGCTCGTAGAAAAATTGTTTGAATTTCATTGATAAGATTTGTTACGAATATGCAAGCTGTCGCCAGTGCAACATAATTTAATTTAAGTTGTAACTTGGGATGAATGACACAAATAAGCGAAATTCCATCCAGTTGACATCGGCGCCAAAGATAATCCTTTATCTGTTTAGTTATGTTTAGTTGTCAGTGTTTGTCTAATTTAGCGTGCTCTTAGCATGAAGTTTTACTCTGCACAAACCCCACGACTGACGCAGCTGAGCTAGCTGGCAAGGGTAACACACAGGGCACTCAAATGGAGTAAAACTTAAATTAAAATATGTAGCAGATGGCACCCAATGTGGGGCCAAAGTTGGTTTTTATGGTTTTTCGCTACTTCCCTTAACTTTCAATATTTTATTCAGATACTAATTCAGTTTGTTTTTGTACATTATTAAGTTATTTTGCTAATCAATTCCAAATTATTTGGCTGTGGTAACATTGGCGACTCTGGTCAAATGGTTGCCTCAGTCATATTTTTCCCCTTTTTCTTTATTCTCCTTCCTTACAGGCTTATATAACAGCAACTTTTATTATTTGATGTCAGTAACCTGACGCCAATGCAACATTGGCGATCAGCCCTACTAGGATGTGTTGTTTAGTGTTTAACAAGAATATTTCTCCTTTTGCATAGTCGACAGTCTTGTAGGCGGAATTAGATCAGGGTAGTAAATGGTGGCCTTGATATCTTCAAAAGTAAAAAACACTAGATAGTTTTGACGGTATGTTTAGGTTTTTTTTTATCTTGATTAAATTGTGAACTGAGTTTAGCCTCTTAAATTCAAATAGCAAACTCTAGTACCTTCACCTGGATTGTTTCAAGCCCACCCTCAAGCCTTTGAAAAAAAGTTCATCGTGTCAATCGAATTCGACAAAATAATTGTCTGAGCTTGAAATTATATTGGCATCAAAGACCTCCAAAATCGAAACCATGAATCGATAGAGCATCCAAACAAGAAAGCCTTCGAATCATTATCATCAACGTCATTGCTCCCTTTTCTTGTGTTTTTTTTTCATTGTTATTGCTGCGGCGATCAACACACGTTCCAAAACATACTTACATTGTTCCATTAGTAGTATTTAATATAAAACCACGTGCGATCAGATAATTACCAATGTAAACACTATTACAATGAAAACCATTTTCACCGGAGTTTTCGACGTAAATTATCAGATACTGCACCGATTAAATCTAATTTCGAGTCCCCATAAATAGACTCCTCACCTCAAGCAATCAACCTGCGCTACGGTGCTGTATCGCGGAGAATGGTAAGCGATAATTTTGCGGCGGCAACTTCTTTAACCACCTTGGCCAAAGCTCCGCTTCCCCTTGCTCCCTCTCACGTTACTCCGTGGACCAAAGTTAAAGTGATCGTGCGCCGCGATCTAACACACTATCGAATATATGTATCTATGGTAAGATGTTGGTTATATGATGTCTGGCAGCTACTTTTAATCAAAGAAAGGCTCAACAACAATCAGGCGTAAGAAAAAAATAAATAATTTCCATTCCATTACCATGCCGACAATTGAGCATTATGTGAGCGCAGTATGTTTCGGCGCACGTATGTATGTACGTACGATCGTAGCATAGCGTGTGTATGAGCTCAGCACTCTGGCATGATCGAATGAATGAACTTGAAATTAATTTTTACGCTTTGTAAAAATCGATGAAAGTCATAGAAAAATGGGCATTATAAGTAAAATTCAATTCCAATTACAATAGTGATCAAGGCCGGATTCGGTGATGGGCGAGGGTTTCCATGTTGTTTGACGAATTAATCAACTTTACTCGAGCTAAGTTTATAATGGTTTGCTTTTTTGAATGGCGACACACATTTTCATTTATTACCCGTGTAATTTTATTCTAAGTTCTGCATGAAAATTAAGGCAGAATCTTCTATACATATTGAAAGATATTCTGGTCCAATATATTCTTTAAATTGCACTTCAGAGACTGGCAGCCCTATTTTCACAGAGCCCATAATTACAGCAAATTTTTTCTCCTGTCTGTGAATTGGCCTTTCAATATCGACACTATACGGGTAATTTTTCGAAAGTATGCATAGTAACTGACGCTTGGATCAAAACCAAATAAGCCAGCAAAAAGCCGTTCATGAAGCAAAAATTTAAATATGCATAGAGTCAATTTACACAGACAATCCGCATCACCATGACCATCATCATCACCACAGCGATCATGATCAAACCAGGCTTGCCTCGATTCCGTCTCTCTTACAATAATTCTTCTACATATCTTCACGATGATTTGCATATAACGCAATGGCCTTAGAAAAATTATTTCTTCTTCGTATGTATCTTTTGCATACATCTTCTCGTCGAGTCGACCGGAAACCGATGACCACACTTCAACAACAACAAACGCAACTCCAACCATTACACGAAAATATGATACGGAAAACTTATAAAGCTCTTGTAGATTTTTTTATTTCGAACAATTTTTTCTTATTTTTGATTTTGACTTCAGTATTTGCATAGAAATTACGCCGTATGAGTTGTGTGGCGGTTTTGAGTTGTTGCAATTGAGTTTGCATGTTCATTTCGAATTTGAATTTTTAATTACGGCCATTCGGAAGAACGAAGCCACTTAAATCATATGTAGCGCGCGATACGTATAACTGCACGGTATGTAAATTTCCCAAGATATCTGTGTACGTTGGCATTTTTTTTTAGTTCCGTTTAAACGCAATGGAAATTCAAATCATTTCGACTGCTGGTCGGTTTGTTAGATGATGATAAATCATTATTACTATTGCGGTTTTGATGATGAATGCAATGCGTTGTTGGACTTTTTCACGTGTTAGTTTGGCTTTATCGTGGCTAATTATTATTTATTTCGGTCGGCTATGCAGCATTTTGATGGGGCTTGAATTGATGTTTTCGTAAGGCGAAATTTATTGAAATTTGAATTTAATTAGAAGTGATTTGATTAATTTTTAAATCAAATCATATTTTTTCCGACAGGCAGCGGTATAAGTTTAGATGCATAGTAAATTCGAAACGGTTGTATGGATTTATGAGTGATTATGCATATTAAAATATGATTAAGTAAAAAATGAGTTCAGAATGCCAAACTTGACCGCAAGCAATGTTTGATCGGTTTTTGATTTGCATGTTCAAATTAAATTTTGATGACTTCATCTGATTTTCGGATAGAGATGTGAATGCACAGTATTCGCAAAGATATTATTCGATTTGTAAATTAATTTTAAACTGCAAGGACTGTGGAGGAATTTCGATCGTAATGCAATTTGAGAACAAGTCTGTGTATTTTAAGTTCCTGAGAAGCATATAGCATAAAGTAGTTATTTTTGTACGTATTTGCATTTATTTTGGTAATTTTTTTTTTTTTTTTGGAAATATATTTTTCATATTGTTTTTGAAATCGAAAACGGTTTTGAAATTAAAATTGTTTTGAAAGCTCAGTTTGGTTTGCCTAAGACGTTTTTGCTGTTCATTTATTTTGCTTTGTACCTTAAATAATAGCTGGATAATCTTTTCATTCTGGCCGCTAAGAAAGGAGCAGTAAGTGTTTATCCGCCAATAATCTCATGTGAACTTATTTATTTAGAATTAAACAGTAACACCCAGCAATCCATTTTCATGCTTAAAACAATTTCACTTTCCAAGTGTACATTTTTCGCCACATTATTTGAAAATGAAAGACGCATACGACATTATTTCTCAACATTGCTTGCACGGCTAATCGAAATTTCTTCAGCACATAGTATTGAATTAGTAGCCGAATGAATACAATACCGGCTTCATAAGCGTGTGGTCCGTGGGCCGAATTCAACCATAGCCAAACACCGGGCTTCGAGTTCACCTAGCTCTGAATAGGAACCTGTGGTAAATCAAGAGTTAAAGTGAGGTGAGGAACGCAGAACCATTTTCGAGGCTCTTCCCACTCGGAGAAAATATATACTATTTTCATGGCAAAAAAGTAAACAAAAATCGTAAAACTATTGCCTTGAAACTGTTACGCGTGCATATGGTAATCTCCATCGTTACCAATCAAAGCCTAGCATACTTTCGACCAGCCATTCCACGTAACAAATTTGCTTCCAATTGTGTACAGGCTTTCTGGCGAGGTGGATTTTCGATATTCTCCACACATTTTTTCTTTCCAGGACTTGCAGAGTCAGCTTCGCTGTTTTGGGTCATTATCTTGTTGCAAGATCCAATATTTGTTTATCGTTGGAAACAACTTCTTTACTGATTTGAATAGTCCACGCTGCCATTTCTGGATCATGCTTTGCGCGTTAACATAATTCTATGCTATTTTCATGTCATTAGCCTGTCATTTCAAATTAAAACAAACTGAAATTTTCAAACCAACCATCTGCCACTAATCCGCCATTATATCTTTCTCTAAAAAAACATATTTAAATCGTTTTGAACAACTATCGAATGTCACGAGCTAAAACCATTATCTCAACCAATCACATACCATCACTACGATAGACGCGTGAAATAAGTCGTAAGCTAAGCACACTTTCTCAACCCTTTCAGACATCATGTCATCATTTTCATGATTCATTCTTTTACCTTCGCAACCCTCTCCTGGGCAAATCGCGAAACGTAAAACACGTTGTTGACTAGCACCCGTTCTTGCGTACATACATTCTATTAAACATCCGGCTGAACAACCTTTTTTCGAAATCGTCGTCGTCCCGTGAAAAAGGAAGAGTGAATTCGCGTAAAAAACTAACCGGGCATAACTCGATTCGGAATGAAAGGAAAAGTAAACAGATCCGAGGAACCGGAGAACTCCCTGCCGCCACGTATGTATGCAATATCAAACCGTATCGAAATGCACGTTTCCTGCACCAATAAAGGATGCCTAAACTACTGCTGCCGCTCGTTGCTGCTGTCGCTCAAATCAAAGGCACAGGACATTTTTACGTTCTACCTGAAGGCAATCAGGAAGCAAGTCTACTGACAAACGTTTGTCTAACAAACGAAACAACATCGACTATCTGAAAGGTATATTTATTTGCTATATAGACGAAATGTGTATGCGTGTGCTTCAAATATTATCCCTTTCGTATTTGATCGAAAGTTTGATTAACGATTCTATCTTTCATATCTATCGCGGCGCGACGTGCGTTGTGCAAGGGGTTCTTTTATTTATCTCTATCAGAGGCGGTTATCATGAGCGGGCAAACATGATGCGCGCGCTGCGCTACTTACGCATTTTTAACCACACATTGCCTTATACTAGATCAGGATTCGTTACTCGACGACGTTTGCGCAAGCATTAATCTTTCGTTTACACCGTTGTTGTCAGTTACATTTTTTATAGAAGATCACTCTTTGATTGGATGTAGAACCCTTGCAGTTTACACGGTGATGAAACAATGGAAATGGCGTTAGATCGAAAGGTTAGCGAATACTTTCTCGTTTTTGTTTTCACTTGAAAGATGTTGGTGTTGTTTGCCCCGTGCCATATGAAATTGTTAGTATGAAAGCCAGAATCTGTGTTCTACCGGTTCAATAATAGATACGCAAAAAATATTTCCACCTGGATTAATTATTAATCTATTCATTCAAGTAGTATTCAGATAAATATGTATAACTGATTTTCATCGACGATTCGGGTCACTTTTCACTGAAATTCACAGTATTTAAATGTTTAGATAAAAGAATATTTAAGTCCGTAAATCTCGACATGGTGTCAAAAAAAAATCTTGATATCTATGCAGATACATATGTCAAAATAAAGTTTCACTTAATCTTCTTGTCTTTTGAATTTAAATGCTTTTCTTTTGCGGAGTAGGCAATTTTTAGTAGCAATCAAAATATGGCTTGACATCAAGGCAAACTTTTCATTGAATCATACCGCTGATAATGTGAAAGACAAGTTGACGTGAAATGTCGTTTTTCCAATTGATAATTTATTGAACATCAGATAATTGTAAGCTAATACAGATAGAATTACCTGGAAAGATCACTCGACATAACAGAGACAGAATTTCTCGCCATTAATACACGTTGTCTTGATCATATCTTTAAAATTGTCGATGGAACTTCATATACTGGAACAAAAGAAGGGGTGGGGGTGAATTGTGATAATTTGAATAACGTATGAGAAACAACCATTCAACCTTGAACAAATTATAGTTTCTAATCCGAAAGATTTAAAGATTAGATTATGTAAACATTTGAGTCCCGGTTTTTGTTAAATTTCGAAAATGGTGAAGTTTTAATCGAAATCCCATACTCCATTACGCAAACAATTATTTTCGAAGGTTATCAGGTTTTTTTCTTCCCAAAGGCAAGTCTAAAAAACAAGAAATCATGTTCGAGTGTGGTCGCTTAATTTTACTTTCAGTATTGCTGCTACAAATGATATTTAAAGTGATTGATAGAAAACTACCAATACTACTACTATAAACGTAATCGTGGAGGGCTTAGGTATATGCATCTTTTTAGATTTTTAAGACGCCAAAAGAATGATTTAAGCGGTTTGTTTGTTGTGAGATAAAATCTGAATGGTTAAGAGTAGCAAGACAGTAAGAATGCTCGTGAGGAAAAAGTATCCTGTATTGTTTAATGTTTTCGAGTTTGCTTTTCTAGAGTGTGGCAAGATGCATGAATAGTATTTTCCAGGTACCACTACTTTCAGTTGCGATGGTTAAAATTACTAGCAATTAAAAAAGGCTGTGGAATATTTGTCAGGGTAGTCAGATTGCTTTAAATACAATGGTGAATTTTTCTACGAATTCAAATAACCCGAGGAAAAAAAATAAGCATTTACTTCTGAATTTGCCGTTCTAACACTGGCATATTAATTATTATAATTTCACTTTTTTTAGATATTCGTCCTCAGTTTAAATTAACGCTTTTTATGATCTTTGATCCTGATGACAACACATTTTCCTATTTTTTTCCTTAATATTAAATTTCATCTAAAAATAATAATTTAGGTACGCTCATATATTAACCCTTCCCAAAAAAGTCAATTTATTGAACAGCATCCTTTTCACTTAATCATCAAAGTTCCAATTGTGTTTCAAAATGTACTGAAATACTTGCTAATAGGCTCTGAGTGTACTTATTTCATTGTTAAAATGACGTCTTATTAAACTGTACAGCCAGCTGTTGAATGAATCAAATAGAGGAAATTTATTGGGTGATTTCTTGATTAAATGTAAAGCTTGCAAAAATACTCGTACCTAGTATTTTTCAATTTCCTGCTAGGTACTGGCTGTTTTGAAAAAATAAATTTCATATACCTGTTCCAATATACATATAAGCCTAATTTCTAGGCCTCCTATACTGGGGAGAGACTTGCCAAGGAGCTCAAATCAGTAGCTGATCATTGGAAAGTTACTGACAAGCTGCACGAACCAATGAATCAGTATCCCTTGATGGTTATCTTAGATCATCACCATTCTAGCTTGGGAGCTTTGTGTTTGGAGGGTGGGGGAGGGCATATCATACCATTTCATTACACCACTGCAAATTTTTCTGAACGATTCTATGTCTTTGGCGATGTGTGCTATCGCTGCTTCGAAGTCTACGACCCAATCCTCCGTAGGAAATAATGTTTTTTGGCGGCGTAATAAAGGTTCCGATTGAAGACATGCAATTACTCTCCTGCAAATGCGGCATTAGATTTGATCACCAAATAGTTAAAATTAGTGCCTATTGCGTTCCTCTTTCTCACACTTGTATCTTCAGTTTCTTTACTAAGTCCTCTTATTACTACTTTACTTAAAATCAAAACCCTTGTTCACTTTCGGATTAATCGGATGCTTCAATGGATGATCTTGCAAGTAAAGAATAAGGTTTTCTAATCCAAGAAGAGAGATTAAATACACTTTAATAAACCATTAGTATTCTTATAAACGCCACGTAAGTTGTTGCTTCATGGGCTTGTAATAGTGCCCATGATAAGGAGATATCCCACAGGAATTAAATATTTCTGTTAAAACGATCCAATGAAGAAGATCCAATATTTAATGGGAAATTAATTTTGTATATAACTAAGAAAAAATGCAGCGAAATCAACAAACGATGCTTCTTTCAAAAGAAGAGCAAGAAGTGTTTAATAAAGTATCAGTATTTTTCCAAAAACTTTCAAGGCCAGGCAAGTGCTTAGCCGAAGCTTGAGTGGCCTAGTGGGTACAACACTAGTTTTTTGTGTGTGGGGTTCCTGGTTCGAATCCAGATTCGGACGAGGATCCGCGAACCAAGCTTTGAGTTCACCTAGCTCTAAATAGGTACCTGAATTAATCAGGGATAAAGTTAGTTGGGGAAAAAGAGCTAAAAAATTAGACTCTGAATAAGTTCCGACCAATGATAAGTAAGATGGAACAGAGAAGAGAGAAAAAAATGAGAAGTAAGAAATATAAAAAAAACCAAAGCATGTGGTTGATGTTGGAATGCCAAAATACAAGTGAGAAATGAGTTTAGTATGTATAAAGAGGAAACATTACGTGATTTCGATCAACAGTAGTGAAGAACATCCTGGTGAAGGACGATAGCATCATATAAGGCTACGTTTATGTAGTGGAGGAAGTACTGCAATAACAGAAGGGTTTAAACATTTGTAGAGCTCCAATAAGTAAATTGCTGAATATCGGCTAAGGAAACTTTCGATCATCATTTTTTCGGCTGTTTGCAACTTGACATTGATACCGGCTAAAATTATATTTTAGAGGCAATAAAATTTGCAATTATAATGTAATTAACTTCCCAATGGATCAAAACGAACAGATTATTCTTGATATATCGGCATTTGACTGAAAAATATCGATATATATTGCGTATTCCTTTGTAACTTAGGGCAGTGTTTATGCTCGCATACACTATTTACATAATAACCGGATCTATTAAATATAGCTCTATAAACTATAATATAAAGCGTGAAGAAATTTGCAAAACATTTTCGGGTCTGAACATAGTTTTGACTCCAGTGCGCATAGTCTAAAATCCTATGCACATAGTCCCGATTCTTACAAATATGCAGCTGTAATACACACTATAGTAAGCTATATTACCTGATAAAAATAATAAGTTCCGTAGCCTGATGATGAAAGCACTGAATTTTAGACCGTTAAGTCTCTGATTTAAATCGAAGATCGGTTGAACTTGAAGTTTTGTTTTTTATCAGGGCTTATAATATAACGGTTTGCAAACTTCAACTAATAAAGCGCATATTCCTATGAAATTTTGACTACGCAATATCAAAATCCGAATATCAACTTATTCAAAAGTTTATAAATTATAATCTTTAGCGCTGTGATATTTTTCAGTTTTGTTAGATTGAAATTTATCGATTATTGAAGAAATAACGATCTTTCAATAAACATTTTTTCAAAGAGTTTCCATTATTTTTTCTTCTAAATTCAATAAATTTAAATATTTGGTAAATGTCTAACTTCAATTCAGGCTTAGTTACTAGAGTATTTATGAGTTATTCTTCTTTTTAATGAATAAAGGAATGCTTGTTTCCACTGCTTTCCGCAAACACATTTGAGTATTTCAACGATACCATTAATTTCAAAATGTAAAACTATAACTTTGCAAAAACACATAATTATATTTAACATTCTGAAATTTCAAATTTAAGGCACGATTTGCCTCTGATTTTTATCAGAAACCTACTCAATATTAAACTTATTATTCATGGCGGTGTTCAAACCGGGACGATTCACGCGAGGAAAACTATGTATGTCTGAATTCAAATTAAGAGTCTATACTGCTTGGAAAACATACAAAACACCATTACCGTTAATTTTTCATATTTTTTTTGGCATTCCCATTTTTATTTAGACGTTATTATGAATTAATGTTAGTATTAGATTTGCATGCCATTAGACGTGCATTCGTGCACTTACATCAGCAGTCAAGGAAGACATTTTCACCCGACACCGGGGAAATGCTTTTAACATATCAAGATAATGCAAAATATCACACTAGTGCATAAACCAAACGTTATCTGCAAATCCACTTTGCACTCCGATTTGAATAGCACTACAAATAATCTTAATCAGCAATATGTTTGCTGTCAGCCAAAGTGAAATACTGTGTTCAATCACACCAGCCTGATGCCAAGACGATTCATGCACATCGCTAGAGAAAATTTACGCGAAACAGTTTTTCTTCCATTTCGACATGAAATATCGCTAAATAAATATGAACACCAATATTTCTTTATTATTACCCTAATCATATTCAAATCATATATTTTTTCTGCACTGCTCGAATGCGCTCATACAATCCACATCGTCCATTAATATTAATGCAACACACTTTCTACTCCTTTGCAAATTACTCTACATACACATTCCACTTGAATCCAGCTGAAAATTAATCTCTAGCCAGACTCACTCCGACCGTAATTATAACGAATTCCAGTCGAGTCGCATCCATAAAAATAATGAAAGAAAAACACTGAAAAGAAGTTGAAAGCCCATAAAAAGTCAAGAAAAAGATACGATGCGGCAATAACACATCGATTTGCATACATGAGCCAATGCTCATATTATATTGTAATAATTGAGCTCATGCGTATCGTGCGCGAATGTCTTCAAGTGATGTGACGATGGCAGAACGATATCTAAGATCGTTTTCATGTAGGTATGCAAATTTCCGGGCTCGGTGTGTGAATAGTTGGTGCAAATACTCGATAAGCAAAATGAATTAAAAGTGAAATACGGCTGGTTAGGTTAGCAGGCAATCTCGCAAAGGGTCGTTTAAGTAGAGGTTTTACGCAAATAGTAAATTACAGAGATTCATCAGGCTATATAATTTCACACTATGCACACCAGAATCTTGCCGACCACCGCCACCATCGAGCTGTGCTGATGAGTTATGACGTTTTATCACGCGATTGATTATTTTTCATAGTTGAATTGTGGTAAAGTGCCATGGTTTGATTTTGATTCAGTTCAGTATATTTTCAAAAAAAAAAAATTAAAAAATAATTCAGAATCTCTTGCGCTATGCGAAGAATTTTTTTGGAGAGAATAATTCCGGGTTGTGAAGTAGTTCCAAAATCACCTGATTTCTGACCTGGAGGTTACATTCGGTAGGGATTTTGATCCACAGCTAAAAATTTATCTAAATTTGAAATTTCTTCAAATTTATTTTAAGCATAAATATCAATTTTTTTGGCGCTGATATTTTGGGTTTGCCGTATTCAATATTTTCAGTAAAATTTATTTCATCAATCATTCTAAATCGACAAACCACACTTATTTCAATCAAACAATTTCAAAGGAAATATCGAATCATGACCAGTGAAACGCATGAAAACTATAATTCGAGGTGAATTCTCCGAAAAAAAATCACCAAAGATCCTAATATCGAACCCAATAGAACGCCATCAATAAATCGATAATAAAACGTATTCAGTGCACCAGGAAAAAAAAAACCTCTGTACTATCGCTCTAATAGACGCAAAATAGAAAACATCTGCCAGTTTCATGCATGAAATTTTCCTATACAAGTAGTTGTACCTTACCCGAATGCGTACGTAATAGGCCATCTTCCTTTCCGGGGCAAAACGATTTCGAAATTGAAATTGTGCATGGTTCTCCAGAAATAAATCTTGTTTTATAGGATTCGACCCTGTGCAAGGTAGTTAGCTGATCAGGTCGGTAGGTCGTCAATCGGTATGAAACAGGTATTGCTCAATGTTCAAAATAAAAGAAAACATTTTTCAACTTTTATTCAGATCAGTCTCGTAAGACGGATGTTTGCCAATGTACGTACGTACGAGGGTGCAAATACGATTTCGACGCTACGATTCCCACACTTTTCGACTATTAGAGTGCATTGGAAAATTCACCTGGTGTCCGAAAGTGACATGTTGATGGTGTTCCGTGTTTCTATTGAGATTGTAGAAAAGGTCCAGTCGCATCTGTATATAGTATTGTGCAACTTTAATTCTGTATGAGCACCGTGGGAAGACCGGCAGTCACTTGATTTGCATTGCGACAAGGGCGGTAGATGACTGGGGGTTTCATACCGAAAAAATGGAGAACATCAAATCACGCCCCAAGCATCACGTCCAATCGGATTTCTAAAAAATGAATGGGAAAGAACCCTTTTCAAGTTCTGGTCGTTATATCAAATACGCAATCGTTTTTTATGAGATCATTCACACCAGACGAGAACGTATGCCACTCACACTGTAATGCAAACCAAACCTTCCCTTATGTAAATTGATGGTAAAAAAGGGTTCGGCGCATGTAAATTCAAAATCTCTTCCGACCAACCCTTGCTCACCGTCCTGTGATTTGTTCGCGGCATGGGAAAGTTAAAATGGAGACGTATGTGGTTGAATGGGATTAAATTGGTGGTAGTTTTTTTTTGAAGTGGCGCTTTGAATTGCACGGAATTTTCAATTTGAAAGCATGTGGTTTTTACTTCGAATGTTTTATGTTGATTTAATAACAAAAATATTTGTTTCTAACAGTTATTTTTTCTTTTTTTCCTTGGCTTATAGGTTTGGACGATTGTGAAGATAGACTTCCGAAGAGTGCTTGGCATCAGCCACTGTCATTGGTTTCCCCCACAAGTGGAGATGACCATGTTAGCAATGAGGAGCCGGAAGTGGCCGCTGGAATGAATGCCGTGAAAATATCTGAGAACATCGAAAACGCTCATTATCATGAAACGGATGAATCGAAAACAGTGGAAGAAAATGACAGTTCAGTGCATAGTAACAGTAAAATTGGAAAACTTAGGCCAGTTGGTGAGTAGTTTTTTCATGAGTTTAGAATGGATGGCGTGAAAATATTATTTAGTCTGGTTGTTGATCTGCGAAAATTTCGTATCACTTCCATAATCCGAAGAAAATTATTCAAACTATTGTAAATTTGGAATAGAAACCATGCCTTGCCAAACCAATGTTCATAATAATAGTTACATTTTGATTGACTATATTTTTAAATTTTTAATCACTACAGCATTCCTATATTGGTTTGCGTCTGAAAAAAATGTGTTAAACGGAAGTACCAAAGCCGAACTATAAAATTCGCGAATAGATGCATCGCAACTGCTTTTCTTTGCGAATTATAATTGATGACTCTTGCCATAGTCGATGTATATATGGGTTAAGTAAATCTACGGCTCCGGATTGCAACGTTTATATCTCTTAATTGCATCTTTGTACCTGGGAAGCGGTTTGCTAAGTCTTTTCTCAAATTGTGGGTCACCAGATGACTAACAGGTCAATTCATCGATTAGTAGACTAAATCCCTGACATCATCTGATTTCTCTACAAGTGAAGTTTTCGATGTCGCTCGAATGTTCTCAGCTTAATGACCACAGCCTCACTATAAGGTGTTTCTCTAAATTCCTGGATCAGCTCAAGCAGTAACTCAGAATAAGGCTTCCACTACCTGTTAGACAATCCGTTCAGCAGCATTTAATTTTCAAACCACTAAATTCAAGCTGTTTGGCAAAACAAAATAAAATATAACTCAAGCAGGCAATGCGTGATTACTTCTTAAATTTCGAGGCTTCAATCTGTTCTAATTAAAACTTTCCAACTTTTAAATCTGACGATCAATTCTTAATTTTCAACTACCATCCTATATTCTTTTTCTGCTGTATCAGTAAACTTAAAGAGTTAACCATTGTAACAGTGTGTGTGTGTGTGTGTGTGTGAGTTGGGGGAGAGGCGCATTGGCGCCTCTAAGCACTCAGGCCAAAGGACCCATTGTACTCATTACCCCCTGCCTACCATAGTTTCCCAGACCTCTTGATAAAGTCTAGGATCACTGATAGGGGAAAAGAGGCTATCGTCTGCATGCGTGCAACATCCCAGCCAAAGCATTGATATCTGAGACGCGCAAACGCTGGGCATTCACAGAGGAAATGCTCCGCAGAGTCAGCCTCTTCTAGGCAGGATGAACAGAGGTCATCCTGTACAACACCTATTCGATACATATGTCCTCCTAGGCAGTTGTGTCCAGTCAGAATACCTACCATGGCCCTGCAAACTTTCCTGCTCTTATTGAGCAAGAATCCCGCAGTCACATGGTTGGGTTCTGAAAGGAATACTTTCGTGTGCCTGGCCACACCGGCAGCCGTCCATCTATCTTTGTGAGCATCATCTACCCACTTTCGAATAATGGCACGTGCAGATGCGGTCGGCACACCCAAGGCGGGTTCAGGGCCCCGTAGCGGAAGTTCCGAACCTTGCTTCGCAATGGCGTCAGCAATTTCATTCCCCTCAACACCACAGTGCCCCGGTACCCAGAGCAGATGCACCCTATTGAATCTGGCGACAGAGTTCAATCGTGCTCTGCACTCTTGGACAATTTTCGAGTTTGTCAGGGGTCTACGCAGCGCCATCAGTGCAGCTTGACTGTCACTGCAAATAGCAATGCTCTTTCCCCTCCATCTTTCCTCAATTGCCCAACAGGCAGCTCTCAGGATAGCAAACATTTCTGCTTGAAAAACCGAAGCGTGCTCTCCAAGAGAGAAAGCCCATCTGCCATTCGATGAATGTAGATAGACACCAGCTCCAGATCTACTATCTGACCTCGAGCCGTCCGTGAAGAAGATCTCCGAATATCCCCTCGTACACAGATCGGGATCATCCCAGCTACTTCTTCTTAAGAGGATTACTTCGTACCTTCTTCTGAAGTCGAGGAAGGGCACCCGAGCGTCCGAAGGCATTGCGAGAATCGGAGAGATCTCACACATCGACCTCCTAATAGAGCAGTGCCCCACATCGTCTTCACCTACCCATAAGCCAAGCTGAGCTAGTCTATGGGCAGAGCTCATCGCCACACTCTGAACTTGAATGTCGAGAGGAGGCAGATTGAGAAGCGCATCAAGGGCCGCACCCGGAGTAGTGCTCATGGCACCACAGATACCCAGGCACACCGTCCTTTGCAGCGTGGCTAACTTTTTCCGAGCATACAATAGCCTCACGATAGTCCACCACACCACCGATGCGTACGTGAACATCGGCCTAATTACTGCTGTGTAGATCCACATCACTACACGAGGCTTTAGACCCCATGTGGTAGCAAAAGCTCTCTTACACTGCCCGAAAGCCTTTATAGCACGAGTAAGCTTCACTTCCACATGTTTCTTCCAGAGAAGTTTTTTGTCCAAGATTACTCCAAGATATTTGACTTCATCTGAAAGTTGAAGTGTTACACCCTTCATGATTGGAAGCACTAGTCCTCTCAGTTTTCTTTTCCTGGTAAACAAAACAAGTTTCGTCTTACCAGGATTCACTGTTAAGCCGTGCCTCGAACACCAGCTGCCAATCAGATCCAATGCACGCTGTGTATTTCTACATACCACATTCAGATCTTTACCGACAGCCAGTGCGGCCACGTCATCAGCATAAGCTTGTGCGTGCAGCCTTTCTTGTTGCAGTTCGTTAAGCAGGGAGTCGACTAGCATACTCCACAGGAGCGGTGATAGGACGCCCCCTTGAGGGCATCCATTTGTCGCCTCTGTTCTTAAGTAGCAATCGGATCCAGCTTCCGCCAGCAACCATCTCTGCGTCAGCATGGCATGAATCCACCTAACTAAGACATCATCCACGCCATGCACTTTCGCAGCATCACATAGTTCCACGAAGGGCGCGCAATCAAAGGCCCCTTCAATGTCCACAAACACCCCCAACGCATACTCACCATTGGAGATCGCTCCCTCAACTCTGGCCACCAAAGAATGAAGGGCCGACTCGCATGATTTTCCTCGCTGGTACGCATGTTGCTCATCATTCAAAGGGTTAAACCTAAGCGCCGTGGTACGTATGTGTCGTTCGACAAGTCTCTCTAGGCATTTCAACATAAACGAAGTTAAGCTGATCGGTCTAAAGTTCCTTGGATCGGAATAGTCATCTCTCCCCGGTTTAGGTATAAAAACTACCTTAACCTCTCGCCAAGGTGACGGAACATACCCCAAGGAAAGGCATGCCCAGAAGATTTCTCTCAGGTCTGCCCCCAAGTGGTCAATTCCCTCCCTAAGCATAACCGGATAGATACCATCCAGGCCCGGCGATTTGAAATTCTCAAAAGACATGATTGCATCCCTGACCTTTTCACTAGTGACCACAGATCTAGTTGTGTACCAGCACTTCCTACTGCTGCGAAGAGCAGGGATTTCGGTCACAGGCGCATTTGCCTTCTGCGACTCAATCACCGGGGCTCCCGGGAAGTGAGTCCCAAGTAAAGTCTGCAAAGACTCCTTTTTGGACTTGGTAAAATCACCATCCGAGCGTTTTAGAGAGTCTAGCTTAGCTGATTGATCCTTCTCTAGGACTTTGCAAAGCCTAGACGTCTCCCGTGCGCCTTCCAGTCTTTCACAGTAAGATCTAAATGATTCCCTCTTAGAGGTCCTCACCAGCTTCTTATACGTTCTCTGCAAAGTTCTGTAGGCGATCCAGTCATCCTCATTGTTGCTCTTACAAGCTCTGTTGAGAATTTTCCTGGTACTTTTTCTTAGCTTCTGTAGTTCCCGATTCCACCAGGGAACCGTCTTGCCACATCTGCTCTTACTGATCGGGCAGGCCTCTTCATAGCTACTCATTAGGTCTCTATTCAGAGTGCTCAACCGGGATTCTATTGACTTTGGCGATTTTATCCTACCACTAGGACGCGCTTTGTCTGCAAGAAGCCGATTGAACGTAGGCCAATCAGTGTTTCTTGGGTTTCTTCTTTCCACCACGGGTGTTAGATCCGTGGCTAAAGAGAACACCAAGTAGCGATGATCAGAGAGTGAATCCTCATCTGATACATTCCATCCAGTCATTGATCCAACTATTCCAGCTGAACATAGCGATACATCAATGACCGCCCTTCTGTTTGGGGTGACAAATGTGGGAGTAGTCCCAGTGTTTAAGATCATCAGCCCGGCAGAAGTTATAAAATCAAAGAGACTTTTACCCCTGGCGTTACATTTGTTGCTACCCCAGCTGGTATGCTGGGAGTTGGCATCGCAGCCCACCACAAGTTCAAGTCTCTCCGATTCAGCGTACAAAACCAGGTCCTTTAACTCCTGTATCGGCGGCGGGAGTAAGGAGTCAAAGGGAAAGTAAGCTGAGGCAACTATCGTGCGCTTAAGCCTACCATTTTCTCGGTGTTGTACGACGACCGCTGACAGGTCCGGGCTTGAAATCTGTCTGAGCATGGTGGCATCAAGCAGATTGGAAGCCAGAACACAAGTCCTCGGCCGTATTGACCTTTCATCATAAAAGATCTTGGCCCCCGTGGTTGGACTAAGTCCGTAGATCCTACCGCCTCGAACCCACGGTTCCTGTACAAGTGCAATGTAGGGGGAGGCTTGCAGTTTTGTCAATTTTTCGCTCAAAAGATAGGACGAAGCCTTGGCACGCCGCAAGTTGATCTGGACAAATCTTATACCTTCAGGCACAGAAACGTCCGGAGTTTAAATCTTTGGATCCCTTTGCAGGGACCCTTAGATAATGTCCGCATGACCAGTGAAAGAAACTCTATGGGAGAGAATTTCCACTGGATCTCTGCGTTTTGCTCTGGCGATCTGTCCATAGACAGTCACAAAAGCGCGTGCCTCACCACTTCCTGATTTGGTTAAATTTAACCGCATACAAGAAGTAGCTCAGCACCATCCGGTACCTGTCTCTTAGCATCGAGAAACTTCTCTGGTCAAGTACGATCACCAGGTTGAAACCATCTTCACCTGTGGTGGGATTCTTCCTGGGATTCATGTACTTGATGATCCAGTGTTTCGCATCGATGCCCGGATTCAGTTTGCCGAACATGCCAGTGATGTCACCTGCACTCTTGCGAGGACCAGGGATCCAACAACTGACATAATAGGGTTTGGCCAGGTCGGAGTCCAAAATGGTAAATTTGGGCCGACTGCCAGTACCCAATTTAAGAACGATCTGTGTGAGCCACTCCTTAGATGTTTGATTGGAGCAGGCGACTTGGAGGTGACCATCCACAAACTTCGCTTGCGTGAAGTTGTAAACTGGTCCCGACTCCGCTATCTCTCGCCACAGTTCGTTCTTAAGGATAGCGCACTGACCTTCGGTCAGTTTGCCACCCTTGCCAGACACACCTATCACAACAACCAGCGAAGAAGACGCAGCTTCTGCATACGTTCTCCTCCCTACCCTTGTGGAAGGTGTGTTTGTGCCAGAAGGGCCAGCCTCTGCAAGATCTCTCTCGCAGATTTTGACACCTTTCGGCACCTTGCGCTCAGAGATGCAGGTATCCGCTTTCGCCTCAACCTTGCGTCTCTTTCGTGCGCCGCCGCTGGCAGATTTGGCCTCTGTGCTGGCCGGCTGGGAGATCTTCGGTGTGACCGGTCCCTCCTTACCTTTCAGCGTCGTCGCTGAATCCCGATTTGCATCAGGAATCATCGATTTCTTGAACAGAGTCCTCTTCTGTCGACGGCTAAGAGCTTTCCCTGGTTCACGAAGTCCAGTCGGCGTAGCTTTGCATCCAGCCGCCGGTCCAGAACATTTCTGCTCCGAACATGCGACCTTAGCATCACCAGCCAACCTTTCTTTCGCTACCCCGGGTCGGCTCAGAGGTTTCGCTGCCTGACGTCCAGTCTCCAGGGAAACACCTGCAGTTAATACTGCATTTGTCTCTCCGTCAGCCTTCGGCGGCAGCTTGCCCCTTTTGCGCAGTCTCCTACGTTGTCTGCGACTGAGAGCCTCCACAGGTTTCCAGAGTTCAGAGGAATGAGCACTCTTACTATCTGTACTTCCAGCGGGCGTCTCATTTGCACTAGTCGGAGTTACCTCCTCTAATGCATCCCTTCTCCTCTTATGTGAGGATTCGGGAAGAAACATCTTTACCCCTGGTACGGCCGTAGTCGGACTTCCAGCTGGTGCTGTACTCGCCTTTCCGGAGCCTGTGATCAGGGGGGATGCTATCAGCAAGTCCGAAAACTTGCTGGCCATGGAGTCTTCCACGATGGTAACCTGTGAGCTTCCACTGCAACCAGGGTCCTCCATTGCAGTCATACATGAGGTTGGGGCCTGCAGAATCCGAGCCCCTGCCGTGCTGAGCACGGGTGGATTTCCAGACTCAGTCTGGCTGCCACCTGCAGAGATAAAATCCTTGGGATTCATCCTCATGCTTACTACAGCCATCAGGCTGCAAATATACGCATTTTACTGAGGATAGAGTTACCTCGTTACCTCAAACCCTCCTCCTTTCTCCGGGCTTGGGACCGGCATATCACAAGTTAGACTTGTGAGCGGCGGAGTTCAATTAACAGTAAACTCAAAGAGTTCGGTATATTTTGTTTCCGTATCTCCTAGTTTTTCTCCTATCTTCATAGCTGTCCCTTCTCTTGGCATATTTTGTTTCCGTATCCCCTAGTTTTTCTCCTATCTTCATAGCCGTCCCTTCTATTGAACGTTCTAGCCATCTTGAGCGGTTCTATTTCTCCTCCTTTCTTCCCACGTCCGGAGTTATTCATTGATATAAACTAGGCTCATTGCTTTTCATCTGGTTTTTCAATGGCCTTGCCTCGGTTATCAACTCGTCCTGTCTTCTATATCCGGATGACTTCAAATTATGCAAGGCAATCTAATCTACAAAATATTATCACTATTTGCAAGCTGATTTTTGTCTTTGACCAGTGATACCAAAACAAATTTTTTACTTTGGCTTATAATTTATTTTTAACTGTAATTAGATTATGTCTGTTGAACAATTAATTAGGATATAAATTATAAATTTCACTAATAGATTTAGACATCACTTCGAAAACCCTGAAGAACAATCAGACCCCCAATATGTAAATTAGGGCAAATTTACATGTAACTTAGACCCAGGCAGGTGCAGGATCGATTTGGCCTTTCAAGGATGAAAACTATATTGAACCTTCGAGAAGTCACCTTCATGACTCCTTTAGCAGTTCCGAGCAATTGCATGGTTCCTGGGCCTTTATTTTTGTAAGTCTTTTTTACAGTTGAATTACCACTGAAATGACTGCTTAGTTTTAGTTGAATGCTCCTGGTCTCTTGTAAAGCCAGGCGTTACCATAAGTAAAGAAATAAATCTGTTCTCTGCAAAGTTCAGTAGCTGTAGTATAACCATTCATGATGGCGCCCTTGCTATTTTTAGCAATGTTACAATTGTAGTCATGTGCTGTTCCATATTTTAGCGTAATTTTTAGCAGTCAAACGGATAGAGAAGAAGCCCCTTTCCCATGTTTGTGGTGCACTATGTATATAAAAATTGCATACTTTCAAGTCTGTGTTTCGGTGAGTCAGATACATTTTTGTCAAATTAATCAAAATTAGTTAGTCCCTAAGCTATCGATTCGTTCCACATTTAGAGCAATACATTCCTCCGTCATTCTTTCTGTACAAGAGTGAACATTTGAGAGATAGAACATACTTCCAAATCTAGTCACAATTTTTTTAATATGACAAAGATTTGTGGCGTACTGTTCTTTCGGCTGAAAGTTTCCAAGCAGGTAATTCTGTTCGAAATCAGGGTCAATCAGCAGCTCCTATTGATGCGTTTTATTAGTGCATCCAAAGTTTGTCTTAGTATTGCATCAGCGTACTCGGGATCCATTAGAAATTCATAAATATGCTAAAACCTAAGGCTATCATGATGCATCTTGCGTTAAAGCACAAAGATGTCTTTGTTTAGAAATTGACTTTTTGTTCATGTGTTCGTGGCACACCCTGAATACACTCCGGTGTATAGTAGAAATTGATCAACTATCGGACGATCGTAGTGGCTGTTGGTTTAAAATCTAACCATTCATATTCTTTTTGCGAATATTGCCAAAGGTAAATCATAAATGTTGGTGGCTCGATTTATTCATAGCAAAGTATCTTTATATCCGTGTAGCGTCACACATCAAATCAGGTTTAAGAGATGACTAAGAGGCGCACGAATAAGCCTCACTTCTTACTAGTAATGGCATCTGAGCTTATCCTCAGCACAGCACTCTTAGTTTTCCATCATGTAAACAGTTGTGGATACGACAACATTTTCTATAATTGCCCTTTTGGTAGACCGCTGAATTAAGCTGATTTGCTGGCGTTTATCAACCAGGATTATTTGCTATGATTACAACCACGCATATAATAAAAATAAGGAACACTCTTCATTAAGGTTGTTTGATCGGAGATTTTGAGACACTCAAAATATTGCCTCAGTTTTGATACAAAAAAGCAAAAGAAAAAGGGGGTTTCAAAAAATGGTACAAAGACCCTATATGGATCTTTAACAAGCCATCTTCCTCGCGAAAAGTACCTTCATAGAATAGCGCGGAACCACTACTGTAGATACTGCGGAAAAGTGTAAAACAGCTTCTCATATACTGTCCAGCACTAGTGAGACAAAGATTCGAGCTAAAAGGAGTCTAGATATCCTTTAAAACAAAGCTCTGAGGACGCACAATAGTCCCTAGAGGTCACAGTGCTAAGAGCTACCTGGATCTGTTGTATACAATCAATCAAATCAATCTCTGAGGCGTAAATTTCATATCGGTGAACTTGAGACGCCTATCACTCTTCATCAAATCTTTACATTGATTTGACTGAATCGCAAGTAAGCTTACATCTTTAGACCATAGAGGTGTGTGCAAGTTGCAGCGTTAAATTTATTAATTTATTTTTAGTGTGGTCTTGTCTGCACATATTCTGTCTCGAAGACCTTCAATCGTTCTTGCGAAAAAAAGAGATTGATATAATCATTCTTAAGCTTTTTAATCGTCTGATCCTTGAACGCGACTGGATTCCTTCTAAATGCCCGTCAAGCATAATTGGGAACAACGCTTGCTAGCGGGTAAATGTTGTCACACTAAAAGCCGTTTTCAGAGAATCATGATTCTCATAAAGATGAAATTGATAGGGTCTTCATTCCATAATCTATGCTTATTAGGTTCATGACTCGCACCTAGATTTACTCAAACCATGAGGCAACACAGTACACTTATTTGATACAGGGGCATAAATTGCTATTAATTTTGAGATACCTACTAAATACTCTTATATCTATTGTATCGTCTGCATCTACCAGTTTGTGTTTTTTGCGATCTAGATTACAGCGTGGATTAAGGACTTTTTACATGTTTTTCAGCCGCTTATTTTAATATTATTATTATTACTTTTATTATATTAAAGTAAATTCGCTTAACATGTTAATAATTCTGTGGAGGATTCTATTATATTCTGAAAGCAATTATATGTTTAGTATGATTTTTTTAGTTTCAATCCCCTGAAAGGTTTGAGGGACGCAATGTGAAATTCGGGAAGCAAACGCAAAAACCGCAATAATCTTCTAAATGCAGAATACCGATTTGTATGTCCAACTCCAATTACGAATAAAATGTCATGAAAAATAAGTTGCAAAATGAGATACCAAGTTCCACCAAGGTTTACAAGAATGTCAGAAATTAATCCTTTACACACCTCAACCAAATCAAGTAAACCGAAACTCATTTCTCAGCAAAAAAAAAAAAATAACCGAAAACACCTTCCGAACCTCTTCAAGATCATCTCACTCGTGAGAAAGTCCGTTAAAATTTCCCGAAAATGCGAGAAAAAAAATTCTTCTCGCATTAAATCTCATCTTATTGCTAAATCCCTTATCGAAGCGAAAGTAAATCCTAAATCTTCAGCAAAATCATTTTTTTTTGTTCATCATCAAACATTCACTACCCTGTTGTGAATACAAAACAATCAGTCGTCGCCGAGCACCTAGTTACGAGACATAAAAAAATATCTAACCAAGCCAACAACACCGAACAATATTAAGAACCCTCTGTCCACCCCAATTTTCGACGCATAAATTTCGCTTTTTTACAGTTTTTCATGGAAAAATCAGAACGACATCGGCTCGAATGCCGATGACTTTGATAGTGACGATAGCCATTCAAAATGCATTTTTTCGAAAAAGTCGTTAAAAAATACCGAAAAGTGCAGAGAAATCTATACACAGGCATAAGGACTAAGGACAATTTTATGACAGCCTTAGATGCATTTGTGTGCGTAGCCGAAGAAGTGAGATCGTGGTAAAGGTATTATGTAAGACAGTTTAATACATTTTTATCGTTATGTAACTTCTTGAAATTTACCTGAAGAACAGAAAAAACACGTATTGAAGAAAAACGAGAAAATTTTCTCGTTTTTTAACGTGGCTTTTGTGCGATTTTTATGAACATACCGACCCTTCGTTGCCTCACTCAACTCAAATCAACCGACCCCCGGTCCAAGTCAATGATTAATGATTTCGAGAGGGTATTTCGATCTTACCTAAGTGCGACGATAATTTCGATTTGAAACTTATTTTTTTCGTGTATTTACGGGAATTTTGAATTTCTTGATTTCTACCCTGATTTGTGTACATAAGTGTCTGTAGTTAGAGAGTATATACAGTTGCTTGCAAGATGCCGAGCAAAAGATTTTTTGGCGGGATTTTATGACTGGTCCTATAACGTTTCCGAAATTCTTACGCAAAGTTAAAAACCACCTTTTTTGATCCTAGTCAGAAGTCAGCTTCTGTAGTTTATGACGGTAAACGCAGGTTTTATGGCTCTATCGTTAGTTTGGTTTGAGAGCTGCTAGTGAGGAGTTTTCGAAAAGGATTTTTCTTTTAAAAAACAGTTGTTTTGGATGCGGTTGTAAAAAACGGATTGTAAACAAAATACGGTTCTAATTTTTGTATGCTGGATATGGTTGATTTTTTACGAGGCCAATGTGATTTATTAATTTTTTAGGTAAATTTTCCAGAAAGTTAATAGGGTGGGACGGGTGCTGTTGTTTGGATTTTTTTTTTGACAAAACAATTTTTTTCATGGTTAGAATTTCACCTTGGTTTGACATTAAAAAAAATAGGACAGCTCTTAAATGTCGGGAAGTACATTCAGTTTCCACATGCAAATGTTGCTTTTTTAATTTTTAAGGGCTGCTGTCTACAGAGTACATAATGGGAATCGTTGGCCTCAGATATTTCCAAGTACGTGTAAGGACATTGAGTCATAGAAAGAGAGTACATACCGCTTTTGAAATTTTTCCACCATTCGAATTTTTCATCAGCAATATGTTTCGTTTGTTAAAGAAATTTGTAACATTACCGGACGAAAAGAAAAATATGCAAAATTAACAAAATTGCTACATTTTTTTATGTAAAGGAAAAGCATTTCCACTAATCTGGGGACAGGATACACTTGAACCTCAGCCCAAAGTTCATTGGAGATTTACGAAACGAGATTCGATAGTAGTCTGTTTCCAGTAAAGATTGTAAGTAAAGATTGTAGTCTGTTTCCAATAAAGAAGAGAAAGGAAAGAGATTCAGTTTTCAGTGAGATTCGTATTCTTGGATCTTATACTCAGAACGAGTTTCTAAGGTGGATTTGTTCGTGCCTGTAGATTCACGAGACTCGCTTTATAAGAACTTTCAACATCGCATCTTCGCACATTTTCCATTACAAAAAAAATTTTGTTTTCCGCAGCACTTTAATGGGAAAGAAAATATACATATAATGCATACATATTCGAATTGCCAAGGCAACATATATTCTTGGCTATTCAAAGACAATTGTTTTTTTAGTAACGTTAATTACCAAGTGCTTATCAAAATCGGCGTAGAAATAAATTTTTCTGAAACACACTGAATCTACTACCTCCGGAAAATTTCAAAACAATTTGAATTTTTGCGTTTTCTAGATTTGGTTGTTATCAACAATAATGTGTTGCCAGTATTTGAAATTTGATAAAACCATCACCCAAACCAACTAACAAACTAGCCAACACATTTAATTCCCACTTCCTTCGCGCGGTCCGCTGCAGGTGTTTCTTTATTCTTTTCTGGCCATTTATTTAATTGTCCATTCGTACCTGCACCTATATCTATATATACACTTTAACTAAGGTCAGGTCACTCAGGTACATTGCACCGCTCTGCAGGATATAGTGACTCTCTCTTCTAGATTATTATTATATTAGATGAGGGTCAACACAATGAGTGGATATCGGCCGATATTGATTGTTAGGCAAATGTCGGTGCATTTTGGCTCAGGGATGGTATGGCGAAAAAAAAATTATGGTTGCAGTGATTTGACCGGAGGGTCAGTCATTCGATCGACGAAAATTGATATGGGAGGCTTGGAATTCGAATCAATAAATCTATGAGTGTGTAGATTCAATTTGAAATACATCGAAAAAAACAAGGATGCGATTTTTATGGGCTTTTAACGTCAACTTGTGAGGCACTTGTAGAACAAATTGACGGCTAATTGTTACTTCAAGGGGAAATTCGCAGTTTTTTTCAGGGATATGTTTTTTTAGAAACATGGTTTTAATATATACACATATATTTATATTTTGTAGCCATTTATGATAGAATCAATAGAATGCAGAAAGAGTATACATATATTCTTTGAAAACAATATATTTCGAAGAAATCTTGTCAAATTTCAAAGGTCCTTAAGAGTAAAAGAAACTTAAATGCTACGGTGCCCAAATGAAGTTGTAATGTCATAGCCTACAGCCATGATATAAAGCATCCCCCGCATGTAAAACGTGTTGCCTCAATGCAGACAACCCTAGTGACTAAAACGGCTCACCAACAGAGAGATCTAGTCGAGGACATGATCGCGAAAATGCAATATCTGAGCAAAAGTAGCTGTCTTTGAGTCAGTTTCAGATTGCATTTTTGGTTACCGCAACGGTTGCAACTGATACCAATATTTTTTGATATTTGGTTGACGGAGCTAGTGGTCGACTACAAAGGTGCAGCGTCCGTTGCGATTTTGAGACTCGAATGGAGATCTCATTCGAGTTTAGTGTCACGTAATGGTTATATCGTTCGAAATAATTATTTTATTTTTTTAATTTAATTTATTTTCAAGACAAAGCAAGGCATATTAACAATCATAAGTCACCTTAATTGAAATGAAACAACTCACCTTAAACTTTATTCAATTTTACATATCACAAGACTTTGGTCTGATACACTGAAAGAAAAAGTCTTGGTTGATTTAACTATTATTGATAGTAATGCAACAATTCATTTAAAATTGTCGAATGAACTACGGAAAATGGTTCTTTCTACTATGCTAAAATAGTTCATTTGACCATACAAAAGTAGTTGACTTTGCTGATACAAAAAATATGGAAACCTTCGAGGATTAACACAGTTGAATCCTCGAATTCACAATTACGATATTTAGTTAATCTACAGGAAAATAAGCATCAATTCATTTAACACTGCAAAATATTGAATTATCAACAATTTTCATAGTAAGCGAACCACTCTACAATTGTTAAATCCAACAATCATAATTCCACACCACATACTATAGTCATTTACTATTTCGTACTATGCATATTGTTGGAATACCATTGTTTGTGGTTGGGTACTTTTTTTGCACCATGGACGTTGTTTATCAACCACGCGTCATGGTACACAAAAGTAATCAACAATTTTCTTATAGTTGTTTTAACTATAGCCCGTAGTTGACGCAAAACAACTAAGGAAAATTGTTGATTTTACCAAGATTTTTCTTTCAGTGTTTAGCAAATTGGTGAAGGAGATTTATAGTTTATCAGGAATATGATTTGGAAGATAAGATTTGATAGATGGAGAACAATATTTTCCCAAATTATTAAATATCTTACAGCACCTGTGAATTGGCTCTCTATCTTCATACTAAGTCTAATGCTGAACCTCATTCAGAAGACGTGAATGTATAGTCCGTCTTTCTGAATAGTTGAAAGTTATTTTATTGGACAAAGATTCAACTTTGCTCGAGCCTCTAATGACGTCAAATACAAAACATGAACATAAAATCGTCTTCCGTGAAGATAATGCCAAAAGATTTCATTAACTAAGTTTGTATACGTATGATGATAGACTTTCAAATTCATTAATTCAATGGATGATTGTAGATGAATGTGCTCAAAAAGATTCAATCAGCATAGCACTGAATTGCGTTATTTAATAGAACTGAAGTCGGTTTTCCCAATTTAATGACAATTTTCATAAAAATTTCAATTAACTAATAATACATTTCAGTTTTGAACAATATTGATATCAGCTAACATGCTATGAGCACAAACTAAAAACTTATTCCCGCAAACCCTCTAACCTAACCTCCTACACTTCTGAGTGCACCAACTTTTCTCACCGATTCCATTTAGTGCCAAAGACCTCGACCAAACAACATTCACAATAATTACAACAACACTAACATCACACTAATAACATACCATCCTACCATACAACATAGATGCAAATATAAATAAAAATCACAGACAAGACAATTTGCCATTCAACCCTTCATTTTCGCACATTTTCTTTCCCATTTATTTAATATTAATCACATCGTATCCACTAGAACTAAACATACATACATGTAGAAGATGAAAATGACCACCATGATTGCTGCTCCAGATCGGACCTGTGTGCAGCGTAGTATAGTAGTAATCGTAAGAAAACTATATCTGCAACCCCCACAACCAATACCCACAAAAACACCTTCCATCATTCCTCATTCGTACATGCTCCCGCGCATACAATTGAATACAAAATGCAGAATAGAATGGCCAGAAGTTGAGTGGAACAGAATCAAAGTAATTGTCCTGAATATACACAGGACCGCTCTACACACCCTCATCTAATGTTATCCTTACAATGCCAGCTCTTCTCAAATCCGCACTGACACCCCCACAGTACACAGTTTTATATAGACATCGTCTTGGGAGCCTTTTATTTCTGTTTTCTTTCCCATTGTTCTCCTCCCGGTGCCACACAAAGCATTGCACAGACGGCAGGGGGAAAAAACCCGGCAACAACAAATTGATAATCTGCACTCGCATACAATAGCGGGTGGCGATGAGCTCTTTCCTTGGACCGAAATGCTCCTGGCAAAGTGTTTTCATGTGCCAAGAATCTTGCACCTACACCCCAATAAGAACGTCTCCAGGAATGTCGTCGAGCGTCTCGTGCAAATCATAATCCACATCAGAAACGTACGTCACAAAGGAACAAAATATAAAATTCGACCCACAATATCCTTTTTCACGTCGCACTAGCCACACCTTCCTGATTGTAAAATCCCCTTTCGGTCCATATCATTTGTACGAACCCTTGCATCAAGCGACAAGGTACATAAACCTCTCCTGCGTTTCCTGGTACTTTAATACCCCTCTCCGAGGGATGAAAACTACGTTCCACACTCTTGACTGGGATTTTTTTCAAACACAGAAGATATCCCTCTCCCTCACTCCCGCGACTATCGTATTCAAGACGTTCCACACTCGTATCTCAGGACGATATTTCTGATTTTTATTTTGCAGTATGCCTCCTTCACGATTTTTGCACAATCCATGACTGTTCCCCTCGTCGGGCTTGTTGGTATCTCAGCTCAGGACATTTTCGTTTTGCCTCGTTCCTTCGAAATTCTATAGTCTGGAAATGTCTTGCATGGAATTTTGTCATAGTTTTTACTCGTTGCTACCTTCTTCTCGTTAGTGTTCCTTTTTTCTCGAGAGAGTTATTTCATATTCGATTGAATCCTTTGCATCGCAGGATAGTGCGAGCGCGTTTAGTTTGATTTTATTTTCGAATGATAACAGACCGACAGCGACCATAGGACCGACTAGAAGGTGTTGAGAACAATTTTGTGACAGTTATTGGGATATTTAAGTGATTTCCAAATTCAATCGACGAGTTTGTTGCTGGGCTGCTTAAGACGATTTGCATTTTCCGAGTATTTGAATAAATTTGTTTGATTGATTCGACATTAATTTGCGGTGTTGCATTTGAATATTCCTTGCAAGTGGTAATTGAGACAGAGAAATAGTGGCAGATTGAAACAAGTTTATCGTATTAACCAGGAATCGGTCGTTGTGCGGGATTTTGTTGTTCGTCAAATATTATGCGAGAAATTTTTATGACTTTTGCGAATTCGGTAGCTAGTGAATGAGAAAACATTTATTTGAGATCGAAAGTACTGAGATATTCAAGTGAGCGAAAACCATGGTAATGTCTGAGGTACGTTGGAGCAGTAACTGCGAGGATAATAACAACTCGCTGAAGCGGGATCTTCTGAAGACATCGTCGAATGGCTCGGCACAAGGAAATCCATGTATGTAACTAGCCTTATCATAGTTTTAAGTTCAATTTGGAATTTCGATTACAATTTGAAATAATTGTATGGAGAGTTTTATGTTATTTTGTGACATCTGTGTATAAATTAAGATCTAAAAAACTATAGTTAACATTAAAATAGATTAGAGATTGTGAATGTCAATTTTGTTTTTCGAGCTCTCAACTCGGCATGCCTTATTCAGTGCAAGCTTCATACTGTCTAGATTTAATGCTAGCTTGGGAAAAAATTGATGAAGCCTTATTCCTTCCCTACACAAAAGTTTGCGGACATGAACAGAATAATGAGTGAAAAATCAAATTGCGCATCAACTTAACTCATAGGCAAATGAAAATAATAGTGTAAAATAAGATTTTATGGCGCATAGTATTTCTTGAATACGTGAAAATATTAAGGATGGTTTGTATAGATCGTCGAATGGATAGTAAAACTCTATTTCCAGTTCTAGTGAATGAATTTCCATTGAATGTATTACAATGAAAATAATTGTAATTTTTTTTATGATTTCAATAGCTTTGGAAGCTTAGCATTTGATTCATTATTTTAAAATTAAATAAAAAAAATGATTGCCGTCAGAAAAAATATTTCCTAACATATCGTTTGTTTAAGGGCTCGTATGCTTACTTACTTTCTTTCACAACTCTTCGTATATTTACTGCCACAACATTTTTAGGAATGTATTCATGTCAACTTAACAATCCTAGAAAGCTAGTAAATCAGCCATTGAATTTGTTTTGTTTTATAGTCAGGTTGAAAATATGCGAACGTATTTGCTAATTGATGGTGATTTCAGCTTTCAAAGTTAAGTTAGTTCCACACTAGTTTATTTTATCGGACCAACTCTCCTAATCTTGTTTTGTTCCATTGAGATGGCAGGTATCAACTTCAAATTTTTGTATGGGCTCGATTTCGTTTCGAATAGTTGAGATGTTATACAATCTCAGCGTTTTACAATTTCATTCCATGCGGATGTATTATTGTGAACCTTCTAATAAGCATATTCGATATTGGTTACACGTTAGGACTAATTGAAAACCTATTACCTAAAATAATGGTTCATGTACATCCTGGAAGTTATATAAAATCAAACTGCAACGATATTCGCAATATTTTTTTTTATTGAGAAACTGTTTTAAGTTGTCATTTGAAGCTGTTTTAAGCTGTCAATTTGAAGTTTTTTATTCGGCTTATCAAAAAAAGTCTAGTGTTCAATTTTTAACACTTATGTTTTAGCTAAATTCAATGATATAAAAATCAGGTCATACAGTCATGTTTGCAAATCCTCAGCAAGATTTGAAATATCATCGAGTTTCTTTTTTTTCTCTGATTTGTCAAATTTTATCAAGAAAATTCTGCTTACTGTGTTATATAGCCAGCATTTTCGGTATACCTGTCTGCAGTTATTTCTGCCTTGATCCAAGTAATGCGCCCAACTCTTTAAATGTTGGACGCATTGAGTGAAATTAGATCATGCAGCGTTCGCGTTTTCATCCTGATGGTTTTATAATCGGAAATAATTGCCAGAATTTTACGTGACCAGCATAAAATTACCATTTTCTAGACATAACCTGTTCGAAAATAAGATAAGTTTGTCTCTAAATATAGATAGGAAAGTCAATACTACTAATTCAGGCCGAAATATGATCAAAACTAAATATGTTTGAGCTTTTGCTTGATTGTATCTCTGTTGGCTGATCCCTCAAACCCAATCGCTGTAATACCAGTAGTTAGACTTTTTGAAAAGGAAACAAATTACTGACGAATACTTTGAACAACATTTCTTCGATTCAATTTCCGTAATGGTGGATGCAGTCGGTAATGGGTTACTTCAGTTAAATGTGCGTAAAGCAAAAGAAGAAAAAGTCCAAAAACCTTCCGACTTACGATTCTAGGATCACTGTTTGTTGAAACTAGATTAAACTGATTATCTTTAATTTTATATCAATCTGAGCACTAAATCTGAGGTAAATCACCCCCAATCAGTCTTCTATTGTAGATTTTGTATATTAAATGATATATTCAAGTAAACGAAAAGTAATCCCATGACAACTTTTGTTGGGTCGAGGTGTTGAAGCTAGTAATGAGCTTCGTTCTCAAATTCACAATCAATATAAATACGAGTATGGAGTGATTAATTTGAGCTTCCCCTCGAAATTCATTAATTTTTTGTTTGAACTGGATTTTCTTACTATTATTTGACAAATATTATTCAAAGCATAATCACTCGGGGTTCCGTGTCTTGGAAATTCAGAACAAAATATGGTTTTCCACAAGGTTGTCATTTGGGCCCCCTTTTATTCGCTTCAATTATTAATGATGTAAGTGTACTTTCGCTCACGACTTCTATTTCGCTTTACGTCAATGAGGCTAAAAGCTGCAATAATATTCAGCTATACTCCACTGCAAAAAGATGACACCCCCAATGTTTCTAAGTTTGCAGACACTTGAAAAAACGAGAAAACCCAAGTACCTGCATTGTTAAATTAATGTACCTGTATTATTGAATATTTTTTAAACCCATCCGGCTCAATAGCATATTTTTTGAAAAACAATTTTTCGTCTTTACCACTCAATTGTGGAACACTTTGCTTTTTTCCCTTTTCTTGGTCTTTATTGTTATTTACTGTGACTTTTTTCATCTTTCTATTACTATTTTAAGTTAATTTATTGTACTAAAACAAATGAGATCCCTAACCCATTTATAAGCTTTTATTAGATTTCAACATCTAAGGTTTATTGTAAAAAATGAATTTAAACAAACTGAAATTGGAAGGTTATGGAAATTTCAATGGGAAAAATTCCTAATTACTTATTAATGAATTTTTAAAATTGCTTGATAATTGAAAGACATTGAATGTTAGAAATAAAAAGAATCGATATTACTTTGCATAGTTATTTTTGATTTAACCAAATAATAATGGATTGATTCGCTCTTACTTTCTATTACTCTAAGCATTCTATTTGGTAGTTTAAAAATATATTTAAAACTAAAGACCAGTTTTTCCTTTAGGAGCTAGATATATATAATTTCTTGTCAGATACCGTTATTAGAATATATCCAGCTTTCTTAACATATATAGAAATCAAAATATATCTAGCTTCTAAAGGAAATATTGGTCTTTAAATCAAATATTTTTTGAAAGCTAGATTAAGTTGGAGCACGTTAAAACAATTAAAGAATATATTTAATATATTTTTGCGGCATTGGGTTCCATGTCGCTTGACTTGCTCTTTTTAGTTCTGTCAACGTCTGGTATTGCTTTCTGCCACGTTGAACAGTACGTAACAGTTGACTCCCACATTTTCAATTATATTAAGTTCTGGCGATTTTAAGGCAATGCATTTATGTTATACTCATCAAAGTATGCCCTTCAAATGTTCGAGGTATATACGGCTGCTTTATCAAGCTGATAGAAGGAATCTTCACTGGATATTCTGAACCGATTTTCTTTGACCTCTTCAGCTATAATTTTAATATAATGAAATAATGCGAAAGCGGATTCTAACCCGGATCTCTGTGGCTGCAATTTGACTTTTTTTAGTAAGTAAACATCTTAAACAATCCGTGGTTTGTTGAACCGCGTATCTTTTAAAGATTTTTGGGCGTCTACAACGAAAAAATCATCCCTGCTTTTTATTTTACCCGAAATAATCGTAATTTCTCTTTTTCTTTTACACCCAATTCCGGCCCAAGCCAAATTTTAACATCCGGTCATTTGACACCTGATTTTTATCAAAGCATCTGCTGTCAAATCGTGAAAATATAGCGAGTATGCCATCAAGTACGAGAAACACGTTTTTTTCGCTGCTCTATTTGATGTGCTCACGGGGCAGACCGGAATTTCTCATCTTTGTGTCTTGCAGTTAGCGAAGTTCGTTTTTTCATTTACTTAAATTTTAGGTGTATAGTTCTTTTTGCCTTCCATATTTTCACTTCAACTCCAGTTTCCGCCGCGATTTGCATTATTCGTTGAATCGGATGCCTCTCTTAAAATTGCACATTTTTCCCGTTGATTTAGAGCACGTGCTCAGCCTATAGACATATCCTTGGGGATTCGAGAAAAATTGAAAGAGAGAGGGGAGAGAGTGAGTCTTTAGCACTTGTAGCTAAATATTTCAAGAATATAATCCCAAAATTTGAAGTAAATCAGAGCAAGACTCTTGAAGTTATTGAATACTTAGTCCCATCTCCTCTATCATTGTTGCTCCGACAGCTCGGAGTTTAGTAGTCATTTTTTAAGCTAAGTTTTTTTAATGATACTTTGATTTAATTTGAATGTTTTTTGATTTCCGATAATTTTCGCACATCGTCTTTTTCCAAAGACGTTCTTGAAAAACCTTTGTCACCGGTTTGTTTGTCGATATTTTCATATAAAAAAATTACACTATGTTATTGAAATTATAATTAATAATGTACAAAAGGTTGAAATAAATTTGCTCTATTTATTTCGCACTCTTGGGCAGGGTAAGTTAAGGTAAATATTTGTAATTTCATTGAAAACAACAACAATTGCTGCCGCAATGAAGTTACAGTGGGATACATTTTTGTTGTATTCAATGAAATTATCTATACTTACCTTAACTTACCCTGCCCAAGTGTGTCAAAAAACCCACCTAATAATAAAACCTTACTACAAGCCAGATTTCGTTTTACAAGTCTGGCGAATACCCGAATACAGTTAGACATTCTATCATTATACTAACACTCTTCATTCCGGATATCTTTGGTATTCACTTAGAAAGGGTTAGGGTAAGTTTCAGTAATATTTCCCAAAAGAAGATTAAATCTACTAAACCCAATCGATTGGTATTTCAGTAGTAAAGTTTTGTTTTCTTAGAACCCTAAATAAAGTCAAATTGTAGTATTAAATAAAACTAGCTAAATAAATCGAAATGAGCGTCAAAAACAGTTTTCAATCTATTGTAGCACGCTAGTTTATCAGATTACTTTTCGTACCTATCATTATTATTTCAGAATCATGACTACTTGCTCATATTCAGATTTGAACCAGAGACCTCAATTATTGAAGTTTCGTTGTTTGTCCAAGGGAGTAGCCATAGCGTATTACTTCAGGTCTGGTATTGTTTTGAGGTTGAAAATAAATTTTGAAAAATCTCTACTATCTGGTCATTCTTTGGAGTGAAAATTTTTGTAATGGAGAAAAGTAGAAACTCTGCTGTCTTCTGACAGATAAAATGTCAAGTATATCACTTTTCCGCCGGTTTTTTTTATTAACATGACATTTAATTTGATTTTCAAATTTAACCACTAATTGAATAAATATTGAATCCTAGTCTGGCTAAACTTCAAGCAAAATTTTCGCCGAAATACATTTCACGTGACATTTTTTGTGAAAAATGCACGTGAAACCGAATTCAATACTAAGCTTAAGGTTTCGAGCCTCACGTTTTTTGAAAACTTCACTATGAACTTACAACTAAATTGTTCAAGGTACTGATCTCTAATGCTCAGTAATCCAACAAACTTTTTCTATGCGATCCAAAAAAAAGGGTCGTAATTCGTAAGTTTGAAATCAGACTACAAAGCTTAATAAAAAACAATTCATGAAAAACGCTAGTTACATATTCAAAAAAGCCGAGGTCTTTAGCTTTAATATAATCCTGTTTATAATAAAGAATCAAGTGTTTTCACTTCCATTCAATGTCAACAAAAGTTTGTCAGCATTGTAGTATTAATAGTGTTTATGGTTTTTTTTTGAAAAATTTTTGACTGGAAAAGCTTGAGTATTTCCAGTTGTTTATTATTTTTACTTAATAAATATAGTCGAAAAAATATTTGGTGTTTGGTCAAACCAACACTTCGCCCACAGTTCCCCGGCAGACTCTTTTCATACACTTAATAGCGAGTTTGTTTCGCACAAACGTTCGCACAAAAAATTAGCACAAACTTTTAGTCCAAATATTTCTAGTAAGGAGTTATTTTCTCAAAATTTGTTCCTTAAATTTTGAAAAATGAACGTCCAAAACGAATTTTAGTCGTTTACTAAGTGAGAATCGGGAAACTGAGTAAAGTAAGGATGAGCCTTGTGAAATTCCAATGTTAATGGTTAGGAGCTTTTTCACTCCTGATATATTTTTCATTATTCCCGTTTCTTACGTTTGTTTTCTTTTGGTTTTGACTTTCCCCTCCTTCGGTCTCCTGTTTTCTGAGTTCCCACCTCTTATTTTTACAGTAAAAATTAGTTTTGCTCCAGGTGAAATATTATTATGCAGTTTAGAGTTTTCTCTTTAATATGTAAAATTTTAATTACGTAAAATCGTTCAATCAACCATTACAGTTTCTTAGCGTTGTTGCTTGATAGAATCAAGTATAGCACCCAGTTTAATTATTAATTAAATCAGCTTTCCATTAGGTCTATCGAGCAGATTAACACTAAACATGGACATATTAATTTAAAAGGAGCTGTAAAATTAAAATTATTTTGGTTGCCAAATGTCCAGTTTGAAATGAAAATTTGATCAGAAAACTAAAAAGTAAATAAATCTGAAAACAAGCTTGTTCCAAGCAATCCTTTCTTACATCTTATCAAATTAAAACTGTTTTGATATCACCTCCATGACTCAATAAACTGTATGAATCTCGTCAATCGAATATTGCTACTTATTGTTATAAATTGCAACTATTGCGTCAATTCATATCATTAAATTGACTTTTGTTCGGATACATCTTTCACAACGGATCGTATACAATTCGAAAATGATCTGTCTACACCCCGACAATTGTCACCGTACGATACACAGTCTTCTGTTTTGAAGATTTATGACGTTCGTCTGAAACGAAATTGACATTCGAGATAAATGTGGAAAAATAGATCAATTGCATCATCCCTCCATTATGGACAACTGATAGAAACAATTTTGACTTCAGGACCAACTGTCCTGAAATTCTTTAAAATTTTCTACCTCCTCCCGCACGATGTTCCATCCGCACGGTGTACCATCCACAGATCTATCGAATGGTCACGAGTCCTCGTGTCCAAGAAAAAATGCAAAGGAAAGATTTTTTTTTGAAATAAAGTCAATCAAATGAATTGACCATCACCACCTGGTCCTTGACCAAAAGCTATAATTCACTTCGTCCTGTTCCGTTTGAATGTTGTTTGGCCTGGTGAGAGTGTGTGTGGACGATGCATACACATGCTCAAGGGAGAATACTTCGAACTCGTGAAATCGGACTGTAGTCGCAGTGAAGTGTGGTCATTTCACATATTCCTCTTGTCGGAGGCGAGGGTGGAATGTCAAATGTAATTTATGGCCAAGTGAGCATTATCTCGTGGGTGCAGTCTAAACATAAAAACTAAAAATAGCCTCAGATGACCAACTACCTCCTATGTCGCCGTATGTATCCAGTGTACGGATCTTGCTACATGTCCTGACCGTAGTTCGCCGAGAACACTCGGGGCATTCACAGTCGAGTGGAATAATTGGAAGAGGGTTAAAAGTTCGCCTGGTCCATATCTTCGAGGCTGTATGACTGAATCGCGCCACAACTGACCAATATCATCACAAGGATCAAGGGTGAAACTTCTGTTCATACCGTACAATGTACAGCAAGTATTCGTTTGGCGATTTGTAGTATGAATATGCAAAAGGACGTGCGGCAACTAGGCGAATATCTGAAGCAATGTAATGACCGTTGCCGGTCAAATCGATACAATTCTATCGATCTAGGGGTCGACACGCTCTCAATGTCTGTGTATGTGCTTGAACGTAAAAATTTCCCTATTAGTTAGCCCCTGTTGCGAATTTTTATTACGACAGACAGACGGGATTGAAGTGTGGGCGGATGGTGGTGAGAGTTTTCAGTGGATAATAGTTTTGTTGTGTCTCAAATTGGATGAAATGAGGGTGAGATGTAGTCAGAGTATTAATCGGCGAAGTAGGAAGAAAATGGAGCTAACTGCTGAAATCAAGTCGCAGAATAGAGTAATGATAAAGTATTTAATTTCTAGACTAAAAGATTTTATTCTAGTAAAACCGAATCTGAACATCGTGAAGCTACCTCCAAAACATTGGAATTAATTATTTTCTGCAAAACCAGTCATATAATCTTAAACTAGCATCCTTCTCTATTTTAGGCTAGTTTTTTTACATTTATTCAAACCTAATAGCCATCGAAGTCTAATAAATTACGTTACCCTTCTTATCTTTGCAGACATCAGTCGCCTGTCAAGGACTCCATCACCGATCCAATCCAACGGTAAGTGAAAGCCAACTTCATTAGCCTTAAGTGAAATCCGAAAATCTAATCGTTCAATCTACTTTTAAAAATACGATCAAAACCGTTTTCATCGGGATTAAATCCATTTGATGTATTGTAGAGGTATTCATCATCATCACCATTTCAATAGCCTAGCCATACTTCGTCTAAGACCCGATTTCAATCCTTCCGAACGTGATGGAGAAAATAGGCCGGAATTTTTTTCTTCTTCGCATCTAATCGAAAGAAAAATACCTGACAAAGTTGTAATATTTAATCCGGAAGAAAAAAGATACATGTCGGTGAAAGGGTTTTTCGAAGTCGAACCACACGTTTGCCACACTTTTTCACCTAGTGCGATTCGATGGCGTAGCGAGCTCCTTTCGTCGGGGTACGCAAAACGATGGCTAGCACCCAAACATTTTGATCTGCTCGTCGTCGTCGTCTTTGGCATTGAAACGATTGACGACGGCACATTTTTTTCTTGTTTCAATGAGACATCTGCCCTTTTTCGGGAGAGGTCCTTCTGACTAGGTTTCGGTAGGGTTGAAGACAGAAGAAGCGTGTGACTTGGAATGATGTCGAAAATGGTGACGATGGTGGTGAGCCTCGAACTTAACGTGATGCCACATTCGAGCCTTCTGTTTTGTTGCTTAATAGTTTGTTGATTACGTCAAGGAGACACGAGTCCTACACGCTTCCTTATTCGTAGCTTAAGGTTTCACTGGGATGTTGTTGTTGATATTGAACTGAAGTAGTTGTTTGTATTGATGGCATTAGTGTGAATTGGAGACGTTTAATGTTGGGAATAACAAATGGGGACAATAAGATGATGCATTGAAAGTGTTGAGGTTTAGATGAAGCTGATAGCAAATTTAAGAAAATTTGAACAAAGTAATTTAGAGTTTGGAAGAAAAATGCATCCCTTCTCGAACTTTCGTCAAAAAATACGAAATCAAGTACATAATTTTTGTTTTAATTTGAGATTGAGATCAGAATGCTAGGAAGATTTCGGAAAAATCGCCTCTTAGCATGAAATCATTTTTCTAATTTGACGTCTATTATATTAACGCATATTAACGTCTATTATTAATTGTGTGTGATGAGCTGTGTAAAGTTTCTGAGTCAAGGGGCAAGTCGGTGTTGTACGGAATCTCTAATCGATGTGTAGTTTCAAGTTATTGTAAAAATGAACAGGAGTACATCAGCCTGGACGCAGAGTTTGATGTAATTAGTCCCGCAGCTTTTTTAGCCCCTGTTTTGTCACAGATAATTCAACTCTAAACTTTGTGTATGACTATGGTAGATCGTCCACTGTTGGATTTGAACCAGGAACCACATGCGATAGTAACCAGTAACCTATGAAAGTGCACAGATGACCGTTTGTTATATCCAAATGTAATGCACTTGGAGCAGTCAACAGAAGCTCCAAAATGTTGCTCAGACCAAACATGGTTGATTTTTTTGTGGTCATAATGCGATCCAGACGACTTCCTTGTGGTCTTAATGTGGTCTAAATGAAATTTTCAACACAAAAAAAAAATATAAAAAAAGTTACAATTTAAACCCAAAAAGTAAACCCATAAAGACCTTGCCAGTTTGAAGCAAATGTTGTCTATGTTAAGTATTTTTTCAAACACGTTAAAACTAAAAGTCGCATTTGATTGTTGACATTAAGATTTTAAGTATAAATATTTTGTTGAGAGTTTCGATGAGTGAAGTTTTTCTATCCCGACCCATGTATGGAATTTTGGAAGATAAACTAAGGGAACATCACATGGTTGAAACCATTTGCCTACCCAATATACAACGCAGAGTCTCTGTACTATTCTGATTTTTTTTGGTATTAATCAATCGTTCTCGAACTTTAAGGGATTTAACGTGAGTGCTCTAGTGTGTGTGTGCCGTCCAACAATTCGGTCGAATCACTTCGGCATAAACGATGGGAGACCAAAGGGCCTGTACTTCCCTGCATCTTAATATCATCTCTCATACGTTTTGGTGTAAAGACAACCTTAACTTGTTGTCAAGATGATGGAACTTACTCCAAGACTTGACATATCCAAAAAAAAAAATTCTCTAGGTCTGCTATCAAATAGTCGATTCCTTCTCTTGACATAGCCGGTTAGATACCATTTACGCCATAGATTTTAGTTTCTCAAAGGACGTGATTGGATCCCTTATGTTTTTCTGAAGACCACATATTTGGCCGCGTGCCAGCATTTCCTGCTGCAGCAATGAATGAAAAGTTTGATCAGAAGCACCGGAGTGCCCAGAGTTTGATTGTCAAGCAAAATATGTAGTGACTCCTGGTAAACTCAAACTTGGTGAGCATTTGCACAGTCAACCTTAACTTATTGTTTCTTTAGTAGGACTTTGAAAAGCTTTTTGGTCTCTCTTGCACCTTCCGATCCCTTAAAAAATGATTGGAATGTTTCCGTGTTAGAGGTTTTCATTAATTTTTAATCCATCCATCCTTACAACTTTGATTCAGAAGTTTTTAGGTATCTCTCTTGAGCTTCTGTCTTTCTCGGTTACAACGAATTTGCTGATCAGTCAGACTTCATTGCTACCTAATCTGGCTCTGTTTAGAGTGCTCAACTGAAATTATATTGATACACTTCTATTAAGAGAATCAAAAATAGGAGAAACTCCTGTTTGAAGTCCCGCAAAAACTATAGAACCAAAGAAAATGTTAGAAAATTAAAGAGTCTGTCTCCTCAAATGTTCCATTTGCTGCTGCCTCCATTTGCGTGCTAAGATTTAGCAGTGCAAACCATCACAAGCTCCAGTATCTTCAACTCAGCGTACGGAACCAGATCCTTCAGGAGTATTGGCAGCTAGAGTAAGGAGTCAGAAGGGAGGTAAACAATCGCACGTTTTTTGAAATTCTCGATGCTATGTAGTCAGCTTTAATGATAGGCGCCCAGACTATAAGCTCAGGTGATGATACTATAGTCATGCGAATCGAGGCTTGTGTGCATAGCAGAAAAGCCTATAATGTATGGGAATTTTTGCTATATTTTATAGTTCATAGCATATACCATATACCATGCCAAATATCATACACGACTATGAATACTGCGCTTTGTTACTTAGTCTTTTTCCTCTAAAAGTGGGTTAAAAATCTGTAGTTATAATGAGTTGACAAAAAACTATCTATAAAATCTCGGATAATAGAATTGACCCACTACTGTTCTTATCGGGTCTGGCGGTTGAAGATGATAAAGACTTTATTCGAAATCAGTGCATACAAATGTTAAATGGCTAGTTCCACGAATCATTGTCCCTCTGATGTAACTCGGGAACTATCTTAGCTCAAATCTCGATGTGTGATCATGCTCGGATTCGAACCAGAGACATATACTTTAGCAGCCGATGCTCTATATGTTCGGCTTAAATTTATTCAGCATAAGACTATGATATACAAGGAATCGGAACAGAGTATTTTCGATAAGTGCTCAATTCGCCAGACTCGCACAAACAGAGGTTGTGCTCATTTAGGGGTCCGTAGTTTCAATCTGGGCATGTACAATCCATTTTTATCAATCACTGAGCTTGTGATTCATATTTCTATGAAAATCACTTGTTTGCGTCAAATTCGAGGACTAATATTAGTCAGTATAAAAGTTGAGAATAGTGTTATCATCACCTGTTATAGTTTGTGAAATCATCATCTGTTTAAGTTACTTTGCGTACGGAACATAATCGGCTGCTTTTCCATCTAAAAGACTATGTAACTTCGCATGCTATTGATTATGACATAAAAAATTGTAAGGGAAATTTTACTAAAGGATAATATTTAAGTATTTTCCTGGATTCCTAAGGCTTGAAGGAAACACATTCAAATTCGACTAAACTTTTTTTTTCATTTCTTATAACCATCTCCAAAAACATGCAGATGTGGCCATTCAATCGTGTCCAGTAGCTTCTAACCGTACACCCGACCCAACAAAAATATTGACGTGTTTGATATGCAGATCACATAAAATTACCATTTTATGCTTCTGTAAACCGAATAGTATCCCAAAGCTAGAGAAAACAGCCGAACAGCTCAACTCACCTCATAACTCTTTTATTAGCTTCGCAAGAAAGGCTAAGGTTCGTCGCCGTCGAAGCTCCCGTCGTGTGTGTTTATGCAAAACTACAAAAGTCCTTTTTCTCTCGGACATTAGTCATAAAAAAGTGAGTGAATAACTATCGCACCCCTTCTCGGTTTCTGAGCTTTGGAGTTCTCTTGTTTGCCTGAGTCCACTTGCAAGCGAATCGAAATCGAAAGCAATTTTATAGTCGAACGATTTTCAAGGAAACAAACTTCAAAGGAGAGTGGCAATGAATAAACCTGGTTGCATGCACCAGAAAATATATTCAGGCTACGATAACACCTTTTCGGTTTTCGAATGAAATTCGGAGAGACAATTCTAAGTGAGTTTTCATGTTTCGATTGAAATATTGTGAAAAATAGAGAGAATTGAGTGTTTTGCTGGGCGATCAAGTGAGAAATTATCATGGAAAGGGACATGTGGCTGGCAAGATATTGGCCGATTGTTACAACTTGCAGGTTGACAAGCGTATGATTTTCAAAGAATTGATTAACATACAACACGTTCTCATTTTGAAAGTTCGCATACATCTGTCCTCTGACGAATTTGCATGATTCGACATATCTTGCCCTCACGTCGAAATCGAACGGGAAAACGAGTTCGATATTTCAATAACGTTTCATTTTATGAAGGGGTTGCCAAAATTTGCACAGTGTCCGTCTGAATCCATCTGCTTGTCCTATTCAGGAGCCAGTATGAAAACCTTTCCTATCGTTTCTCAACTGCAACCCTTCAACGATGTGTTTGCATGCAAAATGCCCATTTTAACATATTCGAGCAGTAATCATGTCCCGTAGTAGATTCATATGCATGCGTGATATTGACTGGACCGTCCATTCTGACCGAAGATGAATATAGAATTTATGCGATTTTGAAATATTCAAAAAGGCGAAAACGAGGGTTGTTGATGATGATAGGATTCAAATGTTCGTCTGCTTGCGAATCATGCATACACTGGCAGACAGAAGTTCCGTTCGTATGAAATATTTAACGGGGGACGCATATAATCCTCCGCAGAGATTTTGTGTGTCGATGATTGGGATCGGCGGTGTGGGTGATGTTCAGCTTTGATGCAGCGGTTGTCAACGTTTTGGAGCATCGTTTAGAGGGGGATTTGAAGAATTTAACATGAAACCTGAAAGTTAATTGTTAGGTTTTTTTTGAAAAGCTGTTAAAAACTTTGCGTTGGTTGTCAATGATTTATTTTTCAAAGATGCTGACCAATTAAAACTGGATAAACTAGACTGTCCCCACACTTAGAGCCACTGCATTCACCCAAATAAACTCCCACCCCATTTTTCGCCCCTTTAAGTCCGAATCATACACAAATATGATATTCAAGATGGTGAAACGTGGGTTCACTAAGTGACGATGAGAAATGGACACACACAGCCATCGATGTGCCTTCGTTATACACGTTCGAAATTTGAATATGAAGTACGAGGGTTGAATATGAATTGACCGTTTTCATGATGGCACGATGCGGTGGCTGCAATGATTCGTAGACGTATATCTAGAAAGGAATATGAAAATAATATTGTAGTCCAATTCTGATTTCTTGGAGAAATATTAGGATATGGCTAACGCATTTGCCTTTTATTGACCATCAATGGTCTTGGCATCTGATTTTCTTGATTTAAATTATTGTTGGGAGCGAACGAGTATTGAATGGAGTTGTCAAGGTACTTGGAAGAGATTGGATTAGATGGCACAAGTAAAGTGATTCAAATTGTGCTAGGATGTTGATTTAGAAGTAACTTTATTTATAGTTTCTTAAAAGTAAAACATGTTGAATGTCTCGAGTAATAGCAGGAATCATAATAACCAAGGCTATCTTCTATTAAGCAAGTAAAGTAAGCTTATCTGACGACAACTCCCGTACGTGTCTAGGGGTTGAAGCTGGCAACAATTTGAATATGAGTGTAGAGTGATTAGTTCCCACGACTCACTTTACCCTTGCTTTATATATAGTAACTAATCAGAGCTAAGTGAACTCAAAGCTTGGTACGCGGTCACTTGTCTGAACCTGGATTCGAACCAGGGACCGCACACACAAGAAGCCAGTGTTCTGCCCACTTGTCTACTCAAGCTTCAAGTAGTAGGATTTAAAAATAGCTCCCAAAAACCTGCAACTACCTTCCAAAGTTTAGGATCACATAAATTTCCACCTGGTTTGAATTCAGGTTCAGACGAAGGACCATCCACTGAGCTTAGGCTTAACCTAGTTCTGAATAGGTACCTGAGTTAAATCCGGAGCCAAGTGTTCGCAAAACTAATCACTCCATACACATATACATTTATTGAAAATTCATTTATTGAACTCTCTGCCAACTTCAACACACGATAAGAGTTATCGTGGAATTGCTTGACCTTTGTGATGATGATTTTAAAATTTATTTGCTCTGGGCTAACTCGATTCTTCTATAAAATATCTTCATACTTATCACTGTTGACTTTATACTGCTGTATCAGAATCAGCTTTGACAAAATAAAAGAAATAGCTTCACTCTTATCAGTTTCAGATGATGCAAACGATCGTTGTATGAGTCCTGAGCAGACAGAAGACAACCCGACTGCATTGAATTTGGTAAGCAAGGATCCTTCTTTTATACGACACTTTTTCTTTCCATCAACTATTTTCAAATTCAATTGAATTTTCCCCAACAGACCAGTGACTCATCATCGCGACATGCATCATCCTCACCGTTAGCACGAAGTACACCACCGCCACCGGCAAGCATCCCCGGAATGATGACGAATCCGCTAGGTCCACTTTTCCTGCAAAGTCCTCTCAGTTTGGGCAGTCTTCCAAGTTTATCTCCGCACGACTTTGCCGCATTTCAGCAAACAATTCAAATGCGTCAGGCCACTTTGCAGCAACAATTTCAGAGCTATATCGAACTCTTGCGCAGTGGTAGTTTGAACATGGCCAAGGATGATTCAACGAATGCGTTGGCCGCTGCCCAATTCCTCTTTCAGAATCAAGTCCAACAGCTAAGCCAGGCTGCGCATCAGTTGCAAGCACTCCAGAAACAACACCAAAACAAATCACAAATTGCTTCGACTCCGATCACATCGAAGAGCCCGTTGCACAGTCCGGCAGGTAGTCCATGCCAAAACACGACACTATCGTTTGCGGGGAGCACTCAAACTACTCCGCCAAATAGTGCCAATGCGAATATGGGTGGTTTGTTGACACCAAATACACCTGGAACGGGGACCCACACGCCGCAACTGGCAAAACATATGACTGGGCCAAGACCCATGGAACCTTCGCCAGAAGAAACTACTGATTTGGAAGAGCTAGAGCATTTCGCGAAAACTTTCAAACAACGCAGGATCAAGTTGGGCTTCACCCAGGGAGATGTGGGCCTGGCGATGGGCAAGCTTTACGGAAATGATTTCTCACAAACTACCATATCACGGTTCGAGGCTTTGAATCTTAGCTTTAAGAATATGTGCAAGTTGAAGCCGTTACTACAGAAGTGGTTGGATGATGCCGATCGTACCATATCAAGTTCAGGAGGGTAAGTGCCGTTTTTTGTGTGTAGCAAAATGTTTATCTAGGTTTCAATTCATTGATCCGCATCGAAAATATTTTCAAGACTCATTATTTCAATGAATAACCACAACTTTCCCTGTGCTATGAACACCCTTCTTAACATATCTCGTCAACAGAGTATACGATCCTGCCGCTCTGCAGACCAACATCTCAACACCTGAAATTATTGGACGCCGGCGGAAGAAGCGAACCTCAATCGAAACCTCGGTGCGCGGTGCTCTGGAAAAAGCGTTTGAGCTCAATCCGAAGCCTACAAGTGAGGAAATATCTCAGTTGGCCGATCGACTTTGCATGGAAAAGGAAGTCGTCCGAGTCTGGTTTTGTAACAGACGACAGAAGGAGAAGCGGATAAATCCGGCAATGGATAGCCCGACGGGTCCGAACAACGGTAACGAATCACCGTTCGTGCTACTACGCTAGATACCAGACGGGACAAAGTAAGTGCTGCACCCGTAAGTACTGCACATTTTCCTGACTGTTGATTTCGAGGATGGAATCCACTACATTCATCGAGCTGAGAGGAAACTAACCGACGTTGCAGCTCAAAATTCCTATGTAAATCTTTTTACCATTCCACTACGACTAAACGCAAACTGTTGTTTGAATACGCGAAATAGTTTCAATTGCAATCCACACATCATCTGTATGTACGAGTATTTATTTAGGTTCGAAACAATGTATCTTTAGTAAACTAGTACATGTGTAAGTTAGACGTAGGCAATTCGTAATATAAGTATGAATCTGATAATGGTTGAACAAGAAGAAACTTATTTAATTTCTAGACTTAAACTGTAATAGATGTATTGTAAAAAATTTTATAAATTATTTAGAAATCACATGAAAATCAGTTTACGACTAATGATTAGCGCACACATTCAGATCGATGCAGTTTTCAATTGGAAGCAATTTATTTATCAGCGGGATCTACTTATGTGAATCTAATCGCTGTTATAGTTTAGCTTTATCAGTTTTGCTTTGTTGATTATTTGAAAAAAGAAATTGAAAGATTCTTTGAATTTGAATACATTTCGAGCGAACCCTGTGTAATGAATATTTTTAGAAAAATTCAAAAAGACGAAGTAAATGAAACAAAGCATTGATTAAATACTATGAAAATAATAAGAAACAATTTTGTAAATTTTCTTGCATGTATTTAGTAAGATTTTTAGGACAATTATGTTTTAATATCTTGTGGAGATTTCGGCTAGAATTATTTGTGTCTCATCCTGATATCGAAATATGTATTTTATTTTTTATTTTTATTTTTTTAGAAATTATAGTTTCGACTTTAAAATATTATAAGCGAAATTGATAAGACGAAGAAAAAAAATTGTTTTAAAATACATTGTATGTAAATTGAGAATAATAATACTGTGATAATAACTGAAGTAAATAAATAAAGTGAAAAATAAATTGGAAGAAGAAAATTGGTCGTGTTTGAATTTATTGTTCGTTTTCTTGGTGAAGTCATTGAAAAGGGTAAGTTGTAGTTGCTTTTGGCTATGAAAGATGTTCCATATGATGGATTTGGTTGAATGGTGTAAACGCAGAAACAAGAATCAGATAGTTTTTTTTAATAAGATCCAATCAAAAACCATGTTTTTAATTTTTAAATCCGAGTACACATTTTCAAAACAATCATGATTACCGAAATACTGCTCAGCACCGTATATAGCTGAATCCTGCGAATTTCTTATCCTGGAACCAGACTCTTGCCGAGACATAACAAACATAGCCAACCATGAGAGTACGAATGGCTTGGCAACGCTCGCCTGTTTTCCTACATCCACAATCTTGACAGCACGAGAGTGTAAATGGTTTACTCACCGTCGCTCGCCTAATAGAGGCGTTCCTTTTTTGCTGGCCTTACCTCGGGAACGCTCGAAATTTGATCGGTTTTAAGTCATGAGTCAAACGGATTCGGAAAAAAATCGCTGATGGTAATTTCAGGGGCCAGCTAAGAAACAAATATAGCTCTTTGAGGTCTGGCGATGGTTCTGATGGTATTTATGAACCAATTTGGTTTGCGTGCGAGATCATGGACAAGAAGCATCGCACCGAGTAACATGCATGAGTACGAATGGATACAAAGCACGCTGCACACACTAGTTGTTAAAAATTTCTGAACAGAGAAAATGCTACCTACCTACACCATATCATACCAGCGCACAAAAACTTCACATCTTTAAAATATTTACAACGCGGACATTGCGTGTTTTATGATGTCCTGAGATAAGAAAAGAGATTATGGTTTAACTAAACGGGTTTCTAATGAATATTTCAGATACTCTTCGAATGTTTCGACAAATGTTTTGACGAAACTTTCGCCAGGAGTGATTGCCTAGCATTAGAGAAATGTCGAAACACTTGGCGGTGTAATTGATTTGGTTGCCTGGATATAGGAGGATTCCACTGCTGCTTGGCAGACGGGCTGCAAAGGCTTGGCATTCTACTGTCCTGTTCCTTCTATATAGGATTAAATAGCCCGTCATGCAGAAATACATTGAAGATGCCAAGATACCTGTCACAGACAATGGTCGCACTATACTGTTGGTAGGTTTCGCTGTGCCGTGGCCGTTAGCGGTGGACACTGTCGCAAAGCATAGTATACAAAACGGTTAGGCGTTTGATTCCACGATTTCCACCGTAACTACGGTTCTAGGAATGCATAGAAATTTTGCCTCCGTTTCATGTGGCAGAGCCTGACTTTGACAAGGAACTGAATGGTCTCAGTTTTGGCTCCCTTCCCCGCAACTCTAGCTGATCAATCGTATCCTTCTTAATGATTTTCAGATTCCATGGTAGTACTAAGTGGGGCATTTGATAGGGCTCCGCAATATCCAGCCACATACCCTGTCTATCTACATACCTAACGTCAGGTCAAGGTACTATTGATCTCATCATCCTGTTTGCGTTCTTTTCTTGAATGAGTTTCACATTCCGTCAAATACCGAAAAATCTCGAGAATATTGTATAAAATTTTCTAAGTTTCTTGCTCATTCTACAATTATCAGAGAGAGAAAGTAACAGCAAGTGATTTCAACAGCCAATTTGCATATACGTCCTTTATTCACCAGCTCTGCAGTGAGAAAGACTAGTCGACGAGGGTCTTTGGCACAACAAGCCTTGGTGTAACAAAAACCTATGTTTTTTATAAAAGTCTATTTTTTGTTCATTTTGCCAACCGTTCTTCTAGCATTGATATGTGAGCTTGCAAGATTGAGGATGCCATAACTGGATCTAAATCAGTGAATCAGTGAAAAGTTAGCTGTAGTGGTTTTATTGCTTATTAGGAGATGAGATATGAAAACTTTGTAGAGTACAGGTTCTAATACGCTTTCTTAAGATACACCAGCATGCGCATGATATTTAGCGGTAGAAGAGTTTTTGTAGGTCGGTTAGTTGGGAGAGGGTTTTGTGAAAATTTTTCAGAAGTATTGATTTGGTTTGACATTTGTTAACGTTAGCTCGGGAAGCTCCTTATAAAATTTGAAATCTACACACTACGTAATCCAGAGCAGTTAAGAGCCAGATCAACATTTATTTGCAGACGTAATGTTGGGCCAAAAATATATAATTTCTGATAACTTTGAGGATTCACTCTACTTATAGTCTGATGTCAAGACAATTATAGACAACTAGTATTGACACAAAAGTTAGTCTTAATTTAACTTCAGTCTGTATCGGCTGGAGCATGTTTGACTCTTTCTATTCATGTCACGATGAACTGAAAATGAAAGCCACTAAAACTAGAGATGACCTTAAGTTTTCGACTGGTAATCTTGATATTTTCTGACATTCTACAAGATACGGCGGTGGGTCATTGAGTTCGCGGAATGATGCGGAAAAAGTGCGAATAAAAATGAAAATTCAATATATTTGCCTGCTAATACATTTTGTGGATCTTTAAATTAATATATGTATGTCTTGCGGAAAAATGTGTTGTCGTTGTTGGAAAAGTAAGCCAAAACTGCGTCCTTCACTTCTTTATCGTCCGAAAATTTCTTACCACTAAATTCCTTTTCATTTTTGGGAAAAAATAATAATCACTAGAAGCCCGGCGAGAGCTGTAGGGTGGCTAATCTAAAATATTGAAGCCTACCTTATGCAGAGCAGTTAACGCAAAATGACCCTTGTGAACAGGCGCATTGTTGTCTAGATGGAAGACATCTTTGGTTAATTTTTTTTCTTCTTCCTTTTATGGTTTCTTTCAATAACTCTAGAATTATAGCGTAGTATTTTTGGTTATGGGGTTGTCTTTGCTTTTAAAATCAATGACAGAACCCCTCTTTGTCCCAAAAAACGATAGCATGACTTTTCCAGCTGACTGTGACCCCTTGAACTTCTTAGGTGGTGGTGTGCCTTTTGTGGCACTGCATAGGGTATTGTTTGAGCTGATGCTCATATTGATGAATCCTAGTCTTGTCTGTAGAAACGATTCCGGTCAATACTCCATTCTCGTCTTCACTACAAAGGACCAAAACTTCGCAACATCATTCCACGGGCTGTTGTTTGTGAGGATTCTCGGCGCTGAAATTAGGCAAACCAAGATTATCGTGAAGAATATTGTGAAAAAGATCGTGAACGAACTGTTTTTGCTTTAGTCTAGCATCTTCCAATGTCACTTTTTCGAGTGGTCACTTCGATTGGCCATCCTCGTTGTGGGTAGTATTAGAGTGAGTCCCTTCTTTGTTAAAAAAAGGCTGTTCCACTTGTAAATCTTGGTTTTAACTGGAAGAATCTCATCTTTTCCATTATGGTTTGAGTCGACTTTCCTTGCTTGGTGAGGAGCTTTTTAACAGTGCGGTACTCGATTTTCTCCATATTTTACACTTTTTTTTAAATTGAGTTGCTTGGTCGACTGCGGATCAAAAACGTATGGCTTGATTGAAATAAAACTTGCAATTTATACTTAGAATGACTCTCTGAGTTTATTATGTTCGATTACACTGCCCTCATTATTCAAAATACCCTCATTCCACGAGCTTAATGACCAACCCCCGAGTTATCACTTTTAATAGACACATGGTGGCTTATTTTACTTCTTGTATTTATGAAGCTACTTTTCGTCTTCAGACAGGTTTCAGAGTTGAAAGGGGCACAAATTGTGGAAATTTTTTGTAAGCGTCCGATTCACCCACTCGAAGCTAGACAATTAACCTCGGCTCCAGTACAGATCTATTTTAGCTTAAATTTATCAAATTTCCCTGTGTTCTGTATAATAAGTTAGTCAAAAACGCTCACCGCACAGCACAATTTTTCTTGCGCATATATGTACATATAGCCAGCCCAATGTAGTCAAAAATACCGTTAACAGAAACACCATTGACCTTTAATGGAAGCTTCGAAAATTTCAATAATGCATGTATTCTTAGTGCAATAGACTTCATTAGCTTGCTACTCGTTCGATTCTTTGTATACTTTATTTTTATCTGTAAGTAAAATCATTTTCCAAGAACTAGCAATAAAATCAGAAAACCGTAATTGAAAAAGAAAGACATTGCCTCGAAAATTCTCCACAACATATTGCTGATGTAAAAGTTTGCAGAATAATCTAAATTTAAATCGGCTGTACACCAAAACTGGCGCCAAATTATTATCATTTCCCACAGATCGATGATTTCACGAAAAAGTGACAATAAAAATAAGCTTTGTTCGATAGATATTCCCATGAAACATTTTATAAAATGTTTTCCGATCATTTAATTTTATTTCCTCCTAGTTGAAAAGTAAAAACTATTGATTTATCGGTGAAAACATTGTCACTTTCCGTGATTTACATTTCGATTTCAATTCGCAGAGCACTTTCGAAAATTAAAAATTTAAAAACATCATTATTACCGACGCCTGTGGTTGGCAAATAGACAATTGATTATCATTGAATTGAAATCGCTTTTGAATCAGAAGCAATGGAGATGTTTCGATCGCTGTAGCCGGAAATCGAGTTCGAGTCGATATGATTTTCAAAGTGGCGAAATTAAATTAGTGCGAAAACTGTGCAGCCGATCGAAATCTTCCGAGCCTGAATTAGATATTTGGCACCAAACAGTCGCTGATGCATGTCAATGATAATTCGGTGGAGCTGCTGATGTTGTTTCTTCATTATTCAATCAAGCCACTGGGAATGTTGGTTGTCAATCAGGAAATTGGAAATTTTGTTGTCGGTTTTTTTTTTCCTAAAAACGGTTTTGTATAATGAGTAAATTTAAGCGGTATTCTACGTAGGCATCACATTTTCACTAATTGGTTCCGCACCCTTCCGATTATTTTCCCTATGACATTTGATATCATACCGCCGCCATTAGCGAGATTGTAACCAATCAATCCTCAAATTGATAAAAAAATGTCAGCAATGAATAGTAGTCTCCCACCGAATATAAAATGAAGGACAACTATCATACGCTACAGCTCATCCCATCAGCGTTATCGTATTCCGTGAAATTAGTGGACGCCACGCGCCAAAAATTGTCCTTTGAAAGGATATACGAGTACCTTCCCTGCCATCAAATAAATATATATTTTAAGACATTTGTTTCCGTTCGTTACCGCTTTGGGTCGCCTCGTCGATTTGTCGTTAGTTAATGTCTAATGTGGCAATGTTAGGAAAGATGACGTTAAACACGCACACGCGTCTCATGCGACGGTCGGTAGAAGGTCTTCAAGGACCCGCCTTGCAATCGAATTGGAAATAACAGCTACCGTTAACTCAAAGGCAGAACAAAAATACCCTTATGAATTTTCGTCATTTCGAAAGTTGTCTGGTACCCTTTTTTTGGTTTCGATTATCTCCCAATGGCTTGGCTGATTCCGGCTTTGATATCAATGAACGCACTGAATTAAAAGCCGGCAATTATTAGAATTATTTATTAGAAGTTCGCGGCCTTCGAGAAATGATCGAAAAGTTTTCTCTGCATTTTTTTGCTTGATGCATATTTATAATATCAATGTACTCATCGTTAAATTTTTGTATATTTTTTTTTTGGGTAACAGTATTATAAAGTTTATTTATCTTTTTATAGCAAAGAGCTTTGATTTTGCTACTTTCGAACAAACTTTACGCTTCAAATGGAACACACTTCGACAATCAGACGAAACGGAAATCATTCAAAAAATACGACAAAAGTCGATTTAGCATTGCTCATAAATTTACGTGCATTATTTTCCGAAGGCAAATATCCATTGTTAACATAATATGCGTAAATCGACTAAGAAGACCACCGCCGCCACTAGCCATTATACTACGCCACCAGAGCTTCTACCACCCGCACCAAACGCATCGACAGTCCGCACAGCATCAGAAATATTATCGTAAAAGGGATGAATGCAGAATAAAGGCAAAGTCTTTACGAAATTGATGACTGCAGAAGTAGTGAACCAAATCGGTTTTGTTCTTCGCATTTGTATATATGCAGAAAGGACTTTGTCCGAATAAAGATAAAGTTTTATGGCCTCACCTTTATGCGAGTATGGTTTTTGTATGTTGTGCTATTATTCCGACAGTTCGATTCCATTGCCACCCTCGCAATTCTCAGCACCAGGTGGTTGTGGACTCGAATAAAATTGTGTATCGAGCTCAAGCTAGCCACATACTTACAAGGTTCGAACGGATTTCGACGAAAGGGCGTCAACAGTTGGCTCGGTCTTTTAAGTGGCCTATTGAAAATTGATGGAATGAAATGAAGATACATGTTGTGTGATTTATTAGAAACAGTTGTAGTTATTTCGGATGGATAGGGTCCTAATTAAAAGTAGGCAATCATATTGTTACAACGAACATTGTATCTTTACCCCTGAATTCTGAAATATGTTCGGAGTTCATTCAAAACTTTTGAAAGATATGAATAAAGATATTCTTACATTTTTCTTTTTTATTCCAAACAATTTGTCCGGTAGGAACCACTTTTAAAATTGCATATAGATAAAAAAAGATGCAAAAACAATTTCTGATACAATGCTACCTTGGTATCACAAATGCCACGTATGAGGTTGCAGTTTTTTTGACATTTTTGGCAGTCCTTGGATCCATGATGGCGGCTTAAAAAAGTGAGTGTTAGTAGAGGACGTGTACTAAATAACAATAACAAGGACTAGAAAAGTTATAATCGAACGACCCAGAAACTGAAACTGAATTTAGATACTAATTATATTTCAATGCCTGCAATAAAAATGCTCAAAATTCTCCGGAAAATGATTTTTTTTTGTTATTTTTAAGACTTTCATTTTTAACCGCATGCTCTTGTGTTGAAAGTCTTCTGCGAAAATTCGATGTTGTTTTTTCAGAAATTTTTGGTAATCTAACCAAGTCTATAAATTTATCTGATCAAGAACTATTTCGATTGCTTTTTAATATTGCTTTGATTTTATTCCAAGTATGTTAATGCCAGAGATCAAACAGAAGGAGTTGTTTCAAACCGGTGAAGTCACAACTACCAATATAGAACTCCTTCGCAAAATGAAATTCAAAGTAATTAAAAGGAATTAGCACCCATGATTTTATACATTTGAAATGAAGAAGTTTGAAAACATATTATTTGTTATGGTCGATATAAATTACCTGATTTGTAATTCACTTTCAATTAATATCTTAATCTTATCAGATAAAGCATTCAGTTACCTGCAAAGAAACAAAAATTGGAAACATTAAAAATAGGTTATTCAATAGTTGTAATAATTATAATAAAAATGAAGGTTTTTGAATGGACGATCAAAAGATTCCATGCATTCTGTATTAAACACTTTGAGTGAAGTCAACTATTAAACACATTTTTTTTACTCAAAACACCACAAATCGCTCACATATTCAGAGACTGCGAACGAGCCAGCTTTATCGTATGCCAAAGAGTCAACGTCAATTTTTTTTCACAAAGATAGATCTCATTTAAATGTAAATACAGTAAATCGAAAAAAAAAACGCCAAAGGCGATTGTCACAATTTACCGTTCAAGACAAACCATACTAAGATCTCATTATAATTACGACAAGTTCTGCTTCTCTGCCCATCTACATTCATGCATAAATGGTATGATTTAGAGTTCTGGTAATTTCGCAATGACAAGATCATCACTGATCAACGCGGCCCCCATCATCATTATCACCAGTGCAACGGAGTGAAGTGCAGATTGAGTGCGGTGCGCATAGCGCAATTATATATGCAATTGTTACACTGTCGATCACAGTACAGTGCAATAGTGTCCTCAACACTTATTGTCAGTATGGCTGGCATGCGTTGCAGTTTACGGTAAAGCAAGTCAATGCGGCTGATGTCAGTGATAAATTAATGCTAAAGTGGTTTTTGCATGCATCTCATGCATCTAATTTCAAAATTCCCTGAATTAATTTCAATTTTGCATGTCTTTAATAAACAACAGCCGAGTCGGTTCGGTAGGACTTTTGTACTTTAATAGAAGAAAGAAGTGCCGCCGTCCAACAAATTGTGTTGCCAGCAAGATGACTAAATCGTCTGTTTTATGTCGCACTGGTCTAATGTCAAACTAAAATGCATTAATTAATTTGTAGATTTTGTAAATTGTGAAAGACTGCTAGGGATTGGTTGTATAAAAATATAGATTTATAGATATATAAATATAGATATATACAATATAGATATATAAACACACAATATGTCACCAAGAGCGGCAACTCTTCCACCGCTATCTTATTTTGCACTTGTCGAATTGATGCCAAAAGCGGATTAGATTCTTTCAAGGCGATATGAACGATAAGCTTGGCTGAGCCACTTACTTTACTCAAGACAAAGCGCATATCATATTTTTCGCCCTCTCCGCCTCCGCATCCAAACGCAATGTTACGAACATGTATCTACCCCGCACTTGCAACATATGTGTGGACGCACATAAGGACGCAAGTATGTAATTTTCTCGAGTTATTAACGAAGGGGGTGTGTGAAATTCTTTAATCTATAACTTTCAGTTGTTTGTTTTCAATTAGCAAAAGCATGTAAACGCATTTCAGGTAAATGACTTTGGAAAGTGCTCCGTAGAAGAATGAACTGTTTCTCGCCGTTGCTGCGAAAATTGAAGATAAGTTCCTTGCCTGAACTGTGAAGGAGGAGTTATGAATGAGATATCGGATGATGGCAAACTTGTAGCTGGCAGTTTTCAATTAGGAGAATTTCGTGTCTCATTATTGAAGTCGTGTGCGGAAATTACTTAAATGACAATTGCATTTGTCTGATGTATGGAGTAGAATATTTATGAGATTACTAGAATTGTTCTGATAAATTAATAAAAATTCTGATTGTCAGTTTTCCTCAGTATTTAACAATATATCAAAAGATATATAGGGCTTGAGGTGGTAGATACTTTTAGGATTCGCTATTAGCCGTAGGAATATATCATGAAAATAAAATAAACAATAAACTTTATTCAATTGTTGCACTCACTCCTGGCCTAATTTAAAATTCTTGTGACAAACATTTACTGTTAGCCAACTTAATGCTACTAGCAGTGCGTTATTTACAATAAAATATTTTCGTTTGCTGAAACGACTTTTCTCCATTTCTTTCTTTGAATAATATAAAATATTTTTATTTTTTACTGCCAAACATTTAAAATTAAGAAACTCTGATTTTATCCGTGGCTTTTTCTGAGATGTTCGGTAGTGCTCGGTAGTGGCTGGGTTTGTTAAATTATTTTTTTTTTAAATTTAAGTAATTCGAACACGGGTTATTAGAAAACTTCCCGTGACGTGAAATGTTACAACTCTTATGGCATTACAAAACAATCCAACCAGTTTGAAGCCAAGAGTTCTGAACATATTGTTGTTTCTTGTCTCGATTTATGCAGAAAAGTGCCTCCATAACTATTTCCCGAGCTGATGATGGGGGGACGCGCTACAAATTCTGAAACGATTCGATCAAGTGAATCTCTGATATTAATTTGATAATTTAGAATGAAGTTGAATCAGACTTTGAATAGCCATTCAAATTATGCTGATTTATAAAAATTGGTAAATAATTGGTATGAAATTAATTATTTCGCTAGTAAAAAGACAGGTTGAGACTTGAAAACAATGGCTGGGCTAATAAAAATTCAAATTTCTTAAAATACGCTATCGGAAGCGACCTACATATCGTTTTGAATCCGATAAATTGAAAAATGAAATCGTACGAGTTGAAGCTAGTAAACAGCTAGGCTTCATTAAACGCCGAGCCAAGGAATTTAAAAACGTAAGATCGTTATACATAATACGTTTGCGTTATATTTTGTTTGAACCCAGCATTTGAAATTTAGACTCGAGTCCGTACAAAAACAATTTTTACTTTTCGTCCAACCCTCGCGACTACGATGGCAATCCCCCCTAAGAGTTCGGATGGGCTCATTTTAATTTACTTCCACTATCATTTAGAAAAATGATTATTTCAATATTCACGTTTCATAAGTTAAAGGAGTTATCAGAGTTGAATTTCTGAAGAATAAAATGGTAATTGATATCCCTATTAGGAACACAAGGTCCAATCGTTTGCTAAAAACTATCGACATTCCACTGCGAAATTTCCAATGTTTTCGCAACCATTATTCCTAAACAATTTTTGTCTTTTATATCCGTTTTTAATTGTCATTTATTGGTTTATTTATTTATTTATTATTTATTTGTAGCTTATTTATATATTCGTAGCTTATTTGCTTCTTCGTTTTGCATCCATTCGTATTTTATGCCTTGTTTGGTACTTATGTTTAAACGCATTTGTTTATACCTTATTTGGTGAAAACGATTAATAATTATAATATATATAATATAATAAAATAATAATTATATAATAAAATAATAATTATTATTATAATATAATATAATAAAATAATAATTATTCAGGGTCTAAGAACTCAGTGCTTGCATCCTATTACTAAGTTAATAACTTCCATAGTAAGTCTGTAAATTATTTCGTAGTTTGTTTGGCATGGGTGGCATCCTTATTGCTCATGTTGAGCTTTATTCACTTGAAAGCAAACTTGTGTTATTTTGCTCTAAAAAATGCGATTGCTTAATGATTATAAACTTATTCCGATCTTTTGCAGTCAGGTTAAATATTGTCTAGCCCACTGCAAACGTTTTCTCTGCATTATTGGTGCTAAAACCTGTTTTTGATATGTGTTCTTGCGCATCTACCAGCTCAAAAAATATTCGTGGTACTGCTGATGAATAAATTTTGACACTAGTAGTCAATAATTATCTCTAAAGACGCGGAGCATTTTACTATTTTGTACAAGAAATTTGTCTGTCTGATAATTTTTTTTTGTGGTGGCGATCGCTGTGGAGTGTGACACCTTCATAGGCTCCCAAGCTGGGACTAGATATGCACGATTTGCTTCTTCTCACGAGACTGAATTTGGGTATTACTTAGCAGTCAATACTTTCTTCTACGATTTCCCAATTTGAAGGTTCAGCTTCATTCCTGGCGGGCTCTATTTTTCAGAGCTAGATCATCATGTAGGTGATGAGCTACACTTCTTCGTGTTGCTTAGCTGCCGACCACAGCCTATATCCCGTTAAATACCTACCTACCGTTAAATGTTTCAAAGTGTTTTGCCATGTCTTATTCTCTGAAGTCCCAGACTAATACCTTTCCTTACCAACTTTGTGAATCCGTCCTTGCCTCTGTGGATTATTTTACTGATCTGGGAGTAACCTTTGATCGTAAACTTAAATTTGATATCCATGTTCGTAACATTACTAATAGTGCCTCGCGGATTGCTGGCCTTGCTATTCGTTCCTGTCACAATTCTTTTAATATTTTTACTTGTGTCAAGATATTTGCTACCCTTGTCCGTTCCAAACTTGAATACTGCACTCAAGTTTGGTCTCCTCGTTTCGCTTATCTTTCCGATGCTATTGAATCTGTTCAACGAAGGTTCAGTCGCACCCTACTCTTTAAATATAATCTTCCTTATATGCCTTATTATGAACGCTTATTGCTCCTTAATCTCCCTCCCCTCGCAAAGCGCAGAGTTTACCTTGATGAATGCTTTCTTTACAAAATTTGCCGTGGCCATCTAAACTCATCTGTTGCATCCCTGGTTAATGAACGGCATTGTGAGAGGCAAATTAGGTCCTCCGTTGTCTTCGATGTACCATTTGCCCGTACTGAAACTTACTTTCATTCTCCTGTTTTGCGCCTATTACGTACCCATAATGGCCTCCAACTTGGTCCTCTTCCACACTCTATTGCCACCTTTAAAAGAAATATTCGCAACACTATTTTTGCTGATGTTTAATCTTATTTATCTTTTTTGTCATTGATTCTTGTTTTTCATATCTTAATTTTCTTAATTTTTTTTTTTTATATCATTTTAGTACTAAGCTAATCTATTTATAATTGGGCTTTTTGCCTGTTAATGGATTATTTTAAATAAATAAATAAATAAATAAATAAGCTCTACGATTCGGTGGCAACGTGGTCGCTCCGAAAACGAGGGTGCTCAATAATCTCGTGTCTTTCATTCTCTTCTATTGTATGACAGCTTGAATACGTTGAACTGTTTCCATGTCTAAATCTATGGAAATATTGGCTCAGGCAGTCATGACAAGTAAAGAACTAAGTCAGGTAGTAATTGAGATCATTATGCTCCTCTGTATCCATGTAATAATTTCTGGGGTCAAATGATGCACACACCTTCCTTTCTCACAAATACCAGAGTGCACTTGCTATTTGGAGAATGAATTTGGAGAATTTACTCCTCTTGTCTAATCGCGTCTTTGCGAAAATGAGGAGAACGCTCTGAATTGATGAGATTGTCTCAGTGATTGTTTAGTACACACTGCCATCTTTAGCATAAACACTCTATCTGACATTTTTTTCATTTTAGAGTTAGCACCGGATTCGAAAACAATATACTCTGTTATATAATTCTACGAAATTTGAAAAAAATTATCTTTTGTGGAAGTATGTTAAAATTGATATTGAATAATGTACTCTTCATATATCTCCAGCAGAAAACAAAGAATATCTCAAAAGTTACTCAAATGTAGATAGATGGTTTATGCTAAGCTTGGCAGCATAAGAGTAGGCTTTTTTAAGTACATTCTTCGGTGGTGAGTCAATGCAAACCAGAAGATTTTGGTCAGACTATTCTAATAGCAGCTTAGAGTTGAGACCTTTGTTAATATATAACACGGCTTTTGGAAAGAGAATCTTTCAAAGCTTTATAGTTAGCAGCAAGCTGGTAATATTTTTTTACTTTAAATAGCGGGCTTTCTAGTTGCTATTTTTTAGCTGCCATTTATAAATAGCAATAGCAGTTGCTTTTTGAAAATGGGGCATTTCACGTGAAGCGGACAACGAAAAAAAATCGAGGTTCTGGATTTCGTTCATATTGTGCATAATGGTATTTCTAGAAGATATGAATGTGGATGCAAAAGTTTTTGTTTCTATGAGGTTTAGTTGCCGAGTTATGGGCTTCTGAATAATTGACGAAATTGATAAAAGGTTTTTTTGGAAGCGGATTCTGAGATTCAAAACAAAATCTAAAAAACATTAAACATAATGATTGGTATAGAAAATTAGCTGTTCTTTTTAATTTTGAAATTAGATTTGAAAAACAAATTTTTTTTCCTGTGTGAAACCGGAAGTAGACACCTTAACTCGTAATTTGAATGATTTGGACCAGGTTAATTTTGTTTATTTTTATAACAAAACGAAGCTTAAAGTATACTTATTTTATCATGAAAGTTTTAGAATGGGATGGCCAGTAGTTTAGGAGGTAGGTGAATTTCAATACATAAAAGTCGCATGGAGCGTGGTACCGAGAGCTTGCTTAGGGCAGCTAGTTGGCTCGAAAACAAAAATTGATTTGAAATGTGATTAGTAGCGCCATCTCTTATTTGAAAAAGGTTTTATTTTCCCATAAAAACCTAATTAAAATATATGACGTTTATTTAATATATTTGACGCCAGGCCAATTCAAATTTTCCGTTATTTTTTGAGTTAATGTTCAACACTTGCAATGACTATTACTTTGTTTGATAAGTTTAAGAGTCTTAATTATGTGTATTATGTCTCCGTTCGGCTATCGATGTTTCAATCCATTCGATTTGAAGTTTCATCGGAAGGCTAATGACCTAAGAAAAATTCCAAGAATATTAGCAGAAAATAAATTATGTCGAATCTGCAGGGAAAAACTATTCGTAGAAACACCTCTAGTTATTAAAAAAAAAGAGTTAGTTTAAGAAACGAGAGTAAAATTGTAAAAATTGTGAAATAAATTCATTTGTCCATACACAAGTACCTTTTTTTCAGTAAGTAAATCAGCATTAGCAATTTTTAATATTTTATCTTCTATATGTAAGTGATGCAAGTGATATATAATAGTTTTACTACAAATATTTTGCTTTCACACTCACTAGCTATCATTATCAAGCTCCCGGTACCACGCTCCATGCGAGTTTTATGTATTGAAATTCACCTACCTCCTAAACTACTGGCCATCCCATTCTAAAACTTTCATGATAAAATAAGTATACTTTAAGCTTCGTTTTGTTATTAAAATAAACAAAATTAACCTGGTCCAAATCATTCAAATTACGAGTTAAGGTGTCTACTTCCGGTTTCACACAGGAAAAAAAATTTGTTTTTCAAATCTAATTTCAAAATTAAAAAGAACAGCTAATTTTCTATACCAATCATTATGTTTAATGTTTTTTAGATTTTGTTTTGAATCTCAGAATCCGCTTCCAAAAAAACCTTTTATCAATTTCGTCAATTATTCAGAAGCCCATAACTCGGCAACTAAACCTCATAGAAACAAAAACTTTTGCATCCACATTCATATCTTCTAGAAGTACCATTATGCACAATATGAACGAAATCCAGAACCTCGATTTTTTTTCGTTGTCCGCTTCACGTGAAATGCCCCAAATATCAGTTTGACTCATCACTGAGGTTTGACAAGAAAATTTAATGAAAAACATCATTGGCTTTAGACTTTCATTAATTTAAGGGAGACATTCTCTGGGAGGCCTTTTCTTCAAATTCGGGAGGCATATTCTGTTCCAATCAAAGGAAGTATTCAGAGTCTTATTTTTGGCTAAACTCGGCTACATATTCCGCATAGCTGTTAGACGAATTCACCAATAGATGCGTGGCTGGTATGTTTTTTTGTGTGATGCTGTGTGTTTGTTTTTGGGCGTGTTGTTTTTCGTTTCTTTTTCTTTGGTGTGGTTTCTTCTCATTTATGTTTTATATGTTTTTCTTCAACTTTTGGTGCCTGCTTTTATTTTTTTTTACTTTTTCGCCCTATGGTGGTAGAATTTCCCGATTGGGGATCATCAAGTCGAGTTTTCGGAGAAGTTCGGAGAAGCCAGTTGACAATCAAAACGAATGAGTCATAATGCTTTTTTAAAACATTGTTTTCTTTACTTAGAGCAGAGAGCTTGCTCTCTTAATTCCAATACTCCTATATTTTTCCTGGATATAAATAATATATAAAATAACCAAATCACGACCTTCTTTATCAAAACTTAAAATTTTCCTCAATTCATCAAAATGCACCTACAAACATATGTAGGTCATTAATATGATACCGATGACATTACCACTTGTACAATCAATTTACCAAATAGCACTCATTTCAAATTCATTTCGTTAAAAACCAATTTTTTAGTAATTATTAACGCCAAATTTGCGTTTGCTTGGTGGCACAAATAAAAAACGTTGTCAAAGCAAACGCACTAGCGAGACTCTTCTATGCCGGCGCAATCAATTAGGGTGAAAGGCAAATTACATCGACTAAAAGCAGTTTCAGTATCAAGATCGGTTTGTTAAGTACGCTAATAAGTAGATGAAAGTTCAAAACTATCCGAAAAAACTCCTCCAATTTCTGAACAGTCTTGTCTACGGTTTCCACCTTCTTTTCATATCACCATCTCACCACCCGACTTTTGAAGACGATGTGTGTATTGTAGAACGTTACCCCGTAAGCTAATAAGGTGCTCGCACATGTTTAACTAGCGTAACGAACTGGTGCATGGTGAAATTTATCTCGAACGAAAATCACTTTTTTTCAGCCGTGGAATTTACCTCAAGATTGACTTTGTTTGTTGTTTGCTTGTTTATGCTCGAATTGTAGCAGAGATTTACATAGTGGCCCACGCACGGTAAGTATATGCTGTAGATATTTCAGCACTTTTTCTACATTTTGTTCGTTAATTGCAAAATTATGAGAAAAATTTTAATATTGCTTTTGTACGGAATCGTGATCCGTTCGTCAGTGGTTGGTATTGAGGCGACGGAGACGTCTGCAATGACGATGAAATGACGGAAACGGTTTCAGTCGGTGGTTCGACACTCGGTTTTTAGAATAAATAGAAATAAAATTGCTTATTTCTCGACGGAAGGAATTGGCGATTTGGACGAAGGCTAGATATTTTAACTATTTAACATTTTATTAGGTATTTTCTAGCTTACCACACTTTGGACTTGCATCCTTGAAAAACAAGAGCCCGAATATTTATCGCTGTTACAGCCTGCCACTAACTTTAAGGCCATATGCTTTGTATAACAATGCACAGGACCCTCTTTTTATAGAGTTATTGCAGGATCTTGAACTAGTCCCCAACCTGTAGTCATGCTTTGCTGACTTTCACTGACAGGACTAGAGGACCAAGTTCCTGTCCCCAATGACACATTGAAAGATGACTAGATGCACCACAAGAATCACAAGATAAAATTCATTTCATTTATATGCACATTATTCCCACGTTGGGCGCTGGCCCTTCGTTAATCTTTTTGACAATCAGAAAGGTAAATAAAGGTTTTACCCAACACAGGGTTTGAAACCTAAGCCAGAAATCAATTCGATGTAATTATTTCCACTCTTCGTTGCAAAAAAGATTCCCAACCACTGACCTCAATCATTTGATTCTTTCGCACTCAATTCAAGATCGAGTGCCCGTTAAAGAAGCCAGCAAACCATGAAAAAGTATCATTGCACTTGCTCGAGATAATTAGCATAAACATGAGTTACTTACACACTAACTAACCTCCTCTTTGCCTCTTATTAGCTGACTTTGCATGTACTTAGGTCGTCATAGATATGATTTGTCTATTCGTAGCATAACAATTGCGCGATTGTTTGATGACTTTCGAGCGACTTATGCGAGATCGTTACCAACGAAATAAAAACGGTTTCTCAGACGAAATTTTCAAAGTTTAGGTCAAGGTAATTGCAAATTGACATGCAAAGCAATAAAATCTACGTACATTTCCATTGCACTCGAAACGCAACAATTGTACCATGTAATTTCCGTGCTGGTTTTGAGTTCTCTCTCTTTTATTTACTTGATTTAAGGTAAGATATAAATGATAGGATGACTAATTGGTCCATTGTTAACGTCAGGTTTGTTTTATGGCCGATGTGGTGTTGATTTTAGTTACGTGATCAGTTCATAGACAAATTTTAGAAAAAAAGATGTTATTTAGCTGTTCCAAGTAGATAAATCTGTATAGTGGGTGGAATTTAGAATTAAAGTTAAAAATGAATATCCAATGAGAGAGCAGAAAACCAACAGATTTGATCAGTAGATTTGCTCTGATGCTTATGGACGGTGAATTGTTTAGAGCCTAGTCCTGAAAGCATTTCAAACTTAAAAGCAAATTAAGACGATGTAAAACGGCGTCGTTCGTCATTCTTGGAACTGCCAAATCATCTTTCCGTAACTTGTATTTCATTCAAATCCGTGAACTTGATGATTTATTACTTTTGTTCGCACCCACGTTTCTGTGACCTGTGCACCCGGCTCTTGTAATTTCCTAGAGTAGCCGGCCCACCGAAAAAAACGAACGTTTGAAAATGCTATTTACCTCCAGGCAATCCTTGACACCAGATCATGCAATTACTGATTCTGTTTCAAATGATTCTGCATCGATCGTGCCTCTGTGTAACGACCGAAACATCAATCAATTTCGTACAGAATGATGACGTTCTGAACATTTCTAGTGTTGTCATTAACCCTGAGTAAGTGGACTTACGAGTGCAGAATATAAATTCAAGGGAGTAGTGTCAGTTGGAACAATACGAGGTCTACATTTGAGCCTTCTCCGGGATCATACCCACTTCTGAGAACAGACAACCGAACGAAAACAAATTGTTTAAAAGTGAACCAGAAGACTAACAATAGCTTCATCCAAGCAACGGGTTAACAACCATTTTCAAACATTTCCGAAAATTATAGTTCATAGTGTTTTTCGACCATACCGAATTGTTTTCCAGCGACTAACGTCCAGTCTCGTCAAACAAATCTAATCAAATTTAAATATGTATGTTTGAATGATTAATTACCAAAAACATTGTCGGTGAAATGAAAGGAGAAAATATTGAAATGCAAACAGTTTGGAAATAATATGGTTTGGTGTTTTCCCTACCACCAGGAATACCACAGCAAAACTGATTTGACTTTCAGGTACATTATGATGACGAGGCTATCTTGAATCTCAGATGCGTTACAGTGGTCCGCTTTGGATTGGTAGTGCTATTATGGTTGCATGAATAAAAAGTGTCTGGTTAAGAGTCCTAAATAGAGAAATATAATTAAAAAGATATTAGAAGGGAATGTAGGTATCTATTTTGTACGACTTTGATTAGCCTTTACTATTATCCATTCAGCATATTTTGAATAAGTAGGTGTGAAACGAGTTAGAGGTGATGAGAATCATAACGAATAAAAATATCGAAAAAATATAAGATTAAACATTTCTTTAATTTTATGAGTACGGGTAAACAAAAACAAGCTCAGCATGTAATTTTTTATCATGCAACTTAAATAATAGTTTTTAGATTTATAATAATATTTAAGAAGTAAAAACCTTTTAAATTGCCACATGTATATGCGTGTTTTTGAAAATCATTCTATTTAAGTTACGAAAATAAATGCAAAATTTCGCAAAATACGAGTAGTGAAACGCTGCTGCTACCATTTAATTATTCGTGCCTTGCCTTTACTCTGATTGTAAAAAATTACGATACATAAATTATGCGAATAAATGATTTTTGATTTCATAAACATATGCCCTCAATTCTAGCTGCGATTCCACTAAACAAATATTATTACTATGTGAATATGAATGCAAAGAATAGGAACTAGCAAAAATTATACTAAAAGCCCCAGAAAGTCTAAATAACTAGCAGGATCGATAATATTGCTCTTTTGGTAGAATGGGAGTAAAATATTGGTTGGAATTAAAAAATATTTTATATAAATATTTTGTGAGGAACAAATTCAATATTTGAATTCTCTGGGAATTTTGTGTCAATATTTACGGGTACTCTTACTGATATATTATTTTAAGCTGATATATCAACGAGAAACTGATTTATATTTAATAAATTTAACTAGTATAGTAGAAACAATTACGACAATAGCTTTAATTTAGCGTCACATATGGAGATCATCAGTCATCTTTAGATCATAGCTCAAATTTTAGACCCTGTACGATGAAAATGGCAGCAAAGATTTATATTTTTTTATTGCATGAATAGTCTCATTGAATGAATAAAAAATAATCAAAAATATGATCAAGCCTAGCGAAAAATTGTACGAATGATGTAATTGTATTTGATGCTCAAACTGTACAATAAGCTTAGCACCATGGCTTAGAATATTATTAAAATAACTCCACCTCTTTCGTTGAGCATCAGGTCAATAAAATCAATTTCAATAGCTTCACAATGATACAGAAAATGATCTTTTTAGTGAAAAATGCAACAACTGTGGAAAGAATCAAAATGCTAACTACAAGTCATGTCAGTTTTCATAGCCATCTTGAAGACCAAAAAATGATATCTTATCGAAACCAAGTGCATTTAATTCGGTATAAAATCTACGGATACGCAGCATTATTTGTATTGCACTTCATTATTACGGGAACTAAGATGAAAGGATTATTCAATAAACGCTTGAGATCAACTGTGTTGTTGTTTTACTGGAAACTTCCTATAGTCTGTCCTCTGACACAAAGTAATGTTAAATATTCGCAAGCAACTACGAAAACTTCAGACATATTGCGAGTAACTGTATTTACTGACTGTCACGTGAAAATATATGACCTAATAAGGTCAGTAGTGGTCTTATTGGTCACTCAGATAGCTGAAACTGATACTCAGCTTACGAAAAATATTGTGACATTTAGGAAAAGTGAAATTCACTATGCGCTGACAGTAAAAACCAACTTTTTCCAGCGCTGCTACATAGAAAAATCTATAGTTTTTGGACCACCCTAGATCAAAGCTAATGTCGATTTTAGAAATATATTTATTCATTTGAGAAAGCAGATCGAATGTCTTTAACAAATAATAAATGCATTGACCAACTTAAAAGTAAATAAATCCATCATTCAATCTGGAAGAACATATGGTTGCAAATGGTAAATTATAAAAAGACCAGAAAAAAAATAATCATGAAGAAACCAAATATGAAATGATATCGTCTTCTCACTTGTTTTTAATAAGTGACAGTTGATGAGAGAGGAAGAAATCCAAGGTTGGGCAAACGCAAAAGTATCAGCTAACGCAAAAGTATCAGCTCAGGCAAAGGAAGAATTAAAAATTCACGTGGGTCTATTTATTTATTATTTATTTATTATTCAAATCTCATTTAATAGAAAATCCAATTATAAAATGAGATACAAAAAATTACCAAAAAATCATTAATATAAAGCAAAACAGGACTAAAAATAATAATAATAAAAATTGAAGAAAAAGTAAAGAGAAAAATGCACAATAAAAATAACTAAGAGACTTCGTTAACCTATCAATAAGATGTTTTTTAAAAGAAAGAAAAGACATGGACAAAGAACCAAACTGATGCTCATCATGGCTTCTAAATATCCTAGGTATAGGTGAGTAAAAATACACAAGAGTACGCGCAAAAGGAGTAAGGAAAAGCGATTGAGTTCTAACCGGGCGATCAGACACACGTAAGAAATGACACACGCGAATGTTGGAAGAGAGTATGCCATGATAAAGCTTGTAAAGAAGACATTCATCAAACTGTGCTATCTTATTTGATCATTCAACTTGAATGATCAAATAAGATAACACAAATTGATGACGTGGCGTGAGGCGTACGGCTCTGTAGACGAGCCACATGCGTCTCAGCTTCCGGCCGGGCTAAGTGTCTTGTCGCGCCTAAATTTGTCAACTACTTCCATACTTAGGCCTTTGTGTATGTTTTCATTTTAATGTGGCAGCAAATTCTTTTGATTGCAATGCATACGCTTTTATTTTTTGCCAGGAGGCAGTAGGTGTGTTAGTTTACTTTGAAGTCAATGTAGATTTCGGTGATCTTCCTATGCTACGTTTGGCAGTTTCAGATTTTACGTTCCTTTCTGTGAGGACCCGCAATATTTGGAGCAATTAGTCTTTATAAAAAACTATGAGCATCAAGAAGCCAAGGATTGATCCTAACCTTAGGTGAGAAAAAAAGAAGAGAATGAGTAGGATTTAACAGTTCCAGCATAATGTATTAACGGAAGAAGCTAGCTGTTGACAGAGTCAAACGCTTTACAAAAAGCAATGCATAAAACATCCATATGTCTTTGCTGGCCGATGGCAGTATCAATAGCGTTTGGGAATGACAACAAGTGAGTAGCAGTCGATTCTCGTCGGCGGGAAAAGCAGGAAAGCAGGATGAGTCTCGAACAGTTTGCTGAAGGACGGTATAAACGAAATCGGGCGACAATGAGAAATGCAAGCGTGGTCACCTGCTTCAAGTATTACAAAATATGGAAAAATGACGAATGAGATGAAAAAATAGCGTGTGGAAAAGAAAAAGAGCTTAGTTGGGTGGAAAATTAAGATAAAAAACAAACTAAGCAAGCCTATTGAGCTATGATGGGCAAGAGTATCATCAAAGGAAAAATTATGAGGAATAAGGGATGACATATCTCAGAAATAAGTAAGATACTGGAGGAGTTTGAAACTGTTTAATCTAATAGACGCCGCTTCTCTCCCAACATAGGCTCGCATCGCATTTGTAGCCGCAATTTTCACATGAGAACCTAACTATTGAAATCAAGATGGTCCTCATGTAAAGCAGAACTTTCGAATTTGCCACGCTCAACATCTTTCGCCCTAAAAACCGGAGTGACTGCGGAGGAAAACGATTATAACAGTGAAGAGTTGCCGGTGAAATCTACAAGTGCTGACAAATATCTTTGCATAAGGAAGTTAGTCACTCTTAATCGAATTTCACGTACCAGGATTACACAAATCTTGTGAGCACAGCATTTAATTGAGCTATTTAAGTTCAATTAGGCGCTACAAATAGGCACCCATGCTCAGATTTCCACAGAAACGGACCCAGAAATAGCTGTATTTAATGATCTGCTCTATATTGAGCTAGGTTGAGATATCTCAGCAAAATATGTTTAATGAGCAACTCGGCTACTGTGACTTACCCAAAGTTGTTTCATGAGCCTGCTTTAAGCTGAACTAGAGTAATTTAGAGCAGCTGTCAATTGTGCTAACAAATATTGGGGCTATATACACATAGTAAATAGCACTAAGAAAAATTCTGATTACTCTGAAAGTTTTGTAAACATCGAAAAACTGTTTGAAAGAGGCAAAAAAATCACTGCGTCATTCACTACTGTTTAGCTCACTGCTAGAATTTAGAATTTAAACAACAATTATTTTCTCTGAATTTCTGAAAGCTCATATTTCTGGTAAGAAAACAATCAAAAATGCCAAGGACATATGTCAACACATTCAGCATTTTTTATTTCCAGAAAAAAGTTGAACATAGTTACTTAAGTTGAAAGCGTTTGCTACTTCATTCTCATATGGCCTACCCTGACTTGTGCATCTTCAATTCCGTCCCAAAAATTGAACTCGTCATTGACTTGTCATTAATTTATGGAAAATCGACGAATAGATGGCGAAAAAATTGTACTTTAGCACTTTGAGTGCTGCTTTAATAATAACAGAACTGGACCATGAGTTTTTACGTGTCTCGGGGATATGCACCACGAACAGCATGCTTGAGCATTGGATGGATAAAAAAACAGAGTCTCAAATGTCAATGCCACTGTCATGCTAATGCGAAAATTGAAGGACCGGAGGATTAAAAAAAAATTAAAACACACAGGAAAATGTGAGGAAAAAAATTATTCAAATAGAAGCTATAATTATGGCAGATACAACTCAACGAAATTTATAAGCCAGCTTGCGTTATTTTTCTACCTACGTACATATAAGCTCAAATGTACACTCCAAATCGAAAAAAAATCGTTCCGTTTCAGTAAATTCATCTGCTGAAGATTCATAATCCATGTATTGCGTGTCGATTAAGCAGCCCTACGGATATGTAAATTCTCATGAGCATTAAAATGAATTAAGAGGATCGAAAACAAATCTTTGTTATTCTTCAGTTCTCTTCGCTTCAAAAGCAACACAATCCCAACAATCACCGCACGTTCACGCAAATCAAGCTCACAAGAGTTCTAGATGTTTCGGTATCTTTTAAACCCGCGTGTCGCCTTTAATGCAAATGTTATGGGTTTTTAATGAATTTAATGAGAGATTAAGGAGTGCCAAGTCGAAGAATAGTAATGAGAGTGGTTAGCTAAGTGTAAATTCATAGGTTGACCGCAAGATCATGCCAATGCTGGTTATTGCTAGAAGACTGCATCGGGATGAGCACGTCAACACATGCCCACGGATATGCAAGTATGCGAACATTTGAAGGCATACAATGAAATTCGCAAATTATAATGGAAGCAACAACGTACCATCAATTCCTTCGATTCATATGGCTAATAATTTAATGAGCGCAGACCATCATAATCGGACCAATACATGTGCTGAGCGGAGCTGCCAAGTGCTCCAACCGTCAGATCAGAGATACGTTACAAAGCAGAGCTCTGTTTTTTTGGCCAATTCATCTCAGAAACAATGTCAATAAATTAAAAATACTGTGTTGGCAACCCGTGTGCCTCCTTATTTATCGTCTATCATTCCCAACGAAAGAAAACAACTTGAAGCATATATAAACTGTGAAGACTGAGTGATCGAGATGTTTTACATATTTGCCTTTTGTCTTTGGCGTTATTCGATTCCGCGATTGTTTTGAAAACGAATCGCTTCCAACTACATCGACGGTTACACTAGTGGGCTGCAGCAAAGTCGCGTTCATGGCCAAGAACGTATCAACAGCCTATCATATATTGACAAACCACCAGCAGCCAGAAGCAGATACTGTAAGCAATAGGAAATGAGCAAATGAAGAAATTGTTAACTCCTTGCAGGTACCAGCGTGGTTGTACCTGTGTGCTCAAATGGAAATCCACACTGCGCTAGTATGTAAGTATTCGATCCGATCATCTTGCAAACTCCAAGCTTTCGTACATCTTTCCATACCGGAACGTATAGGTCGAACAGTTTGCCGATCGGTTAATGATCAAAGAGCGACGGCATCTTAAGATGTTTTGATGACGTCGCAGAAAAAACTCTTCAAAGTCAAATCAAGTCAGTTGGGATTCAGATTCTTGTGACTTCTTCTCGAATCGAATGAATTTCATTGCTTCTGTTTTAGCGTTCTTACGATGGACGCGAATCCATAATGATTTTCATTGTTCCTATTGGTTGACGGTCAATTGGTTGTTTAAGCGGTGAGCTCAGAATGTTTAGTGCGACAAACAAAGATGGTATTCAATGAGGTTTACATTAACAATTAAAAAGCATCATTTACCAGTAAGCAGGTTAAAATTGAATAAACAATTGATTTTGTTTCATCGGAAAACTCATGTGATTTTAATTTTTTCGACTTTTCAAAGAAAATCAAAATCAAGAATCAATTTAATTTTTTTTTAATTCTACAAAAGAAAGATAAACCACTCCAAAAAAGGAACTTGGAAACTGATTTGCAATCAGCATTCAAGAATAAATTAATGAAGGAAAATATTCTAACCACTTCCAAAAAAATTCACAATGAGTCTGCTTTATTTGACATGAAACCGAAAATTATTTTCGATGAGTTGTTGAAACACCTCTGCGAGCAATATGACAGATGTATTTGAACAATGAACGGATATAAAATTGAACTTTGCTTTGGCAATCATAATAAAATTAAATCATCCCAACACAAGTACTTAACATTTTTTTGAATTTTCTACCATTTAAGAAATTTGAAATTCAGTAATATCTTAGAATTTTTAACAAAAATTAAACATTTTGGAGATAATTTAGAAACACTGGAGGATGCTGCTCAGTAGAACATAGGAAAACATACAGTTGGCTGGAGAATCAAGTTAAAGTAAAATAGCCCCAAGATATAACGCCCGGTATTAACTGTGTGATTCGGAGCATGATCCTACTATTCGCTAGACACGTAATTATTCAGTTATTTTTTAACCTCTTCTCGAGGTGTGCCGATGACCAGGAATATGACAGAGCGATGGGCGCAAAGTTCAACAAACACTATACTGCCCTAACCATAAAGGTTCTATCTACGTTTTTGCACTTTAGATATATTCATTGATTTGTGTTTTGATTTGTAATGGAGATATAATAAGAGTACATTTTTCAAAGTATTTCAAATCAATTTTTATTGCTTAAAAATAGCAGCAGCAAATTTAGTCTTCCACTTACTAAAAGCAAGGTATGAGCTGATTTCTGCCAAAGCGCTAAGGGTTGGAAAGAATCTGGTTTCCGAACTAGGCACCAATGGGTATAGACTGATAGCTCTCGATAGCTTCTTTGTACCTTTATTCTAGGAAGTGACCCTAATGCATGATGATTGGGTAGTTTGACAGCCAATAAACAAGGCGAAGAAATTACAAAGCAAAAAGATCTAATTACTATTCTTTGAATCGACGGTAGCTGAAAACTTTTAAGCAAGCCATACGGGAGGCCAAGATGTCACAACAAAGGAATTCTCAGTTACTCAAATCGTCTGCGTAGGATTTTAAACTCCGCACTGATTCATGGATTTACAGTACCTGGAAAATTAAAATCTCACAGCATATGCCACTTATCAAATGGAATAGGAGTTCTTCGTCTTAGGAGTTCTAACGCCCAATTGAGGTTGGCTATAAGCTCCATGAAGCCATTTCAATATGCGGGCTCTGATGGTGTTCTCTCGGCTGAAATTCAGTGATCTGTAGAAGTAGCATTACGGTGGTTGAAAAATATATATTTTCCCACCATCGTAATGAGAAACAAAGTGACCTGGGAACTTGACGCCATAACGGAACAATAACATAGCAGAAAGAAAACGAAAGATTTCGAGCGCACTTTACTGCTGAAAAATATCTATAGGACCATTAAATTTGGTATGATTTCATTGGGCATGGTATGATGGTATCAGTGAAACAATTTCAATGCTCAGAAAAAATTTTCCACGATTCTCATTCATTTCACAGTATTATCTGCAACCAGAAAAGTCACCATGACATTTCCCTTAACATCATTTGACTAAATGATATGCAAGTCATGTCAACATATATTTCGCCAAATCATCATCCTTTTAATAACGATTCCGTTTAATGAAAAACACGAATAGAAAATTGCCATAATGGCTAGTCAGGAAGTCCTCATGCAAGCGTATGCATGCACTCCTATGTGTCTCCCGTTCTTAACTATCCAGCTCAGCACAATATATTAGTTTGTTGATGCACACTTCTTTTCCGATTCTCTCATTTATCGATGATTTATGATTACATCGACTTTATAAATATTCACAATGCGATTATTTCAGTCGTTATTTGTGTGCTGAATCGTTTTCAGGCCAGCCAGACCGGCCAGGCCCGGAACCAGCAACGTCTGCCAAAGCCAAAGTGCATTTGTGCATTTCACTGTCTTCCGTTCCGGAGCGCCTCCTCACCTGGTGAGCCCAGCATTCGATCAATTCAATTCATGTAAATTGCAATGTTGCAACCTTTTCACTTGGCATACATACTATGGTATGTATTCGAACGTACGTACGTATGAGCTGGAATCTACACCTACTTTCCTGGTTCGCCTGATTTTTTTCTTGTGAATGCAAGTACGCTAAGAGGCAAAGACGTTTAAACAAATGGCCAATTATTGATTTACTGTGTCGATATCAAAGTATCAATTAAGAGCACAGCAATGACAAAATGAATTATTATGGATGGGGTTACGATCTGAAATACGATAACGTATTATTAGGCGATTTGGATTTGTATAATTGGCGCCAGGATTTTGTTGATATGTTATACAGTAGGACATGTTTAAAAAGTATATGGGGTATTTTGTTGAGGAAGTGCTTTGAGCTATTGGGTGAAGTTGTGAAATTTTTTTCGGTTCCTTTAGCATAAGTTTTATGATGCTTTCGGGCTAAAATATCCACACGATTGCAATAAATATTCGAAGGCATACAGAGTAAATATGCCACTTTTTCAACTCACACCACTTTCAGAGAGATTTGTCCTACCTCCAATTATTCCTGACTGGAGTATAACTTAGATCACCTTCTCGCGGTGCACCCCATAACGCAAAATTATCTAAAAAAAAAAAAGAACTATTGGCACGACTTGGCATATTAAACGGCTTGTACGATTTTGACAACCGGCTTGATTTGATGCACCGACATAATACACACTTCTGGTACGACATTGCAACACGACTTCTTGTTTTGGGTTGACATATGGCATCCTGGACCTAGTCGTCTTTGTTCGCGGTACCGCCGAAGTGATAGCCAAGCGCGAACGACTCTAGGCTAATGCCATGCCTGCCTCCGTCCCATTAAATCTTTGCCAGGCCTCATAGTACGTTCAAAGCTCGCAATATTAAGCTGGCTGTATAAGTCCGGTTGACATTGTTCCCGATTAGCGCTGATCTGGCTTTGAGCACTAGACCCCATGGAGGCTGGTGCCAACCCTTGCTTGGCCGCCCTGGATTGCATTAAACAACCATGAGATCGATAAGGCCACTACTCATACTAATGGAGATAGCGGTTTCTAGGGGGCCCAACTAATAAAAAATTGCTTCAATGACAAATTTCGGCGCTTCACTATCGACGGACATACAGAAAATCAAGCGAGTACAGCAGAACTGAAGGTGGCAAATGCCTTTATTAAAATTTACCTTATCGAGGAAACTAAGGGTCGTGAGGACCCATCCTCACACGGCAAACGCTCAGAGTTCCGCACATGAAAGCAGAACGCGTGACAACATGGGCAAAGTGGTCCAAAACTGCCCCAAATAGCCCGTTGAGACACCGAAAGGTCAGCTACAGCAAAAATTCTGTGTATTTTACGAGAATCCGATACTCAAGCTTACATGAGCGAAACTCTTCTAAAAGGGTTTATATTAGGCGTGAGCGAATCGTCGAATAGGAAATACCTACCAAATGCAAACGCATCCCTCGTGAAATGCGGCAGGGCGCTTCCTTCCAAAAAAATATTCCGAAGCTGGTGAAGGATAGCATGTTACAACTAGAAGAAACCTTCGAGGTCATCTCCGCTTGGCGAATCAACTAGCAAAAGACAGAGAAAGAGTACCAACAAAATTGAAAGGGGCAGAGAAAAGCTCTGAAAATCCTCACAGCCGATAGAGTTACGTTGGGAAAGCTGTACGACCGATTGAGAAGGTGGGTAGAGGTGGTATGTTACTACCGGTGCCTGTAGTATCATAACACAAGTAGTAGCTGCAAAGGCCCAAACCATAGTGGCAGTTGCAAGAAACGTGGTCATTCCGGCCACATGGTTTGCTTTGTCACGGAGCTCGTCTGCAAAAAAAAAGGCTCAGATCGTCCTGGTCAGCGAGCATTATTGAATACTTGGTTTTCGGATCTTAGTAGCTGATGTCAGCGCAAGTATCTTTTCCAGCTAGCTTCTCAAATGGATTATTTACATAAGGGTGTACCCGATGAATAAACCTTTTCAAGCTTTTGATCAACATGGTTTCATTAAAGGTAAGTCAAAAGTCTCCGACTTATCATTGTCTAAAGATACCTTTGCTTCCGCAATAGACTAGGAAAATTTAATATAAAAAGACTTTGCCAAGTGAGCTACAAAATCCTACTCTCAAACCTCTATGACTTTTCTGGAGTCCACTTAGCTCTTTGTTTTCTTCCTGTATTTGTGATCGCGCTTGCCTCGTTGCTGTTAACTCTTGTTCTACATTTTATTCTCTTACTTCTAATTCGATTCTTGGCCCTCTGATTTTCCTCTTGATTACAAGGGTTCTTCCTATTTCTGTTTACTAAATGAAATAATAGTTTGCCTTTCTTCTAGACTCCCCCCTTCGAATCGAATATCGAAGATATAGATTTACAGAACATCGGAAAGAATTAAATAACATATCAAGCTGCTGGACAAAATACTCTATTTCGCTATTTTTATCCAAAATCATCCGTTGTAGCCATGAATACATCTCAACAAATAATCGAATATTAGAATAAATTATTGGCAGAATATATATCAAGCATTCATCAAAACTAGCAGCCATTACCTCCCCAAAAGCTCGCTTGAGCTCAGCATATCTACTCACGTGTTGGCTACGAACATTTCCAATGAAATTAAATTTCAATCGTCTGCATGTATGCAATTAAAAGTCGAGTAAGAAGCTACTTATCAAGCTGTGCAATTAATAATAACCAGATCCCGAAATACTCGCATCAACCTTCCGGTTTTCACTTTGATGGCACCGCTTCACCAGTAAACGATACCATCGTTTTGAGACGAACAGTCGCGGAGTTAGAAAAAAACCTCATTTAGGTACAAATCAATACCGAGTGAGTGAAGGTATTCTATTCATTCAGTGGTATGATTAAAAACCGGGTTCAGATGAATCCATGTTTGCAATCGCAGTTTCAGCTCGAGTTGGATTCGATCCAGACTTCATCTTCGCCATCAATTCTGCGAGATTAATGAGAGTGTAATAGCATTAGCCAGCCTCTATGCTAAGCGCAATAGCTGGCAGGTTCTAATTAAGACGTAAGTTAATTAGTGGAATTCCTCACCTGTACAAAACCGAGGTCGCGACTGATTGCGTCAGTGGTAGTTGATTTTGGGGCGGAGAAATTCTCTTTGCTGCAATCACAAAAAAAAAATGGTTGGCTTGTGAAAGATTCTTTGCTTGATGCCTAGAACTTGGCTCGTAGCAATTTCAAACTATTCAGACAATTTTTAATTGCAGCGAAAATATTAAATTTTTTTATGCTTATACACCTACACATGTTTTAATAATTTACTTTGTCTTAGAGTAGGCGTGAGGGTAAAATAATTTTACAAAATGTTTGCCCTAAGTCTTCGCGATCAGCTTAGTGTACTGAGTTTGTGGTGCAAACATTACGGGGATGCAGAAGTCACATTCCCACCTCTTACTATCATACAAATACTAGTAGTTTTTACACTTCTGACTACAAAAGCTCGAAATATCCCCAAAACATATTCAAAGAGCTAAAACAACCAAAATATGATTGATATCCAAGTACTGTGCAAAGACGAAAGGTCAAATTGATGAATTTTCGAGAAGAAGGTGGACTTATTTAATCACCGAATTTCCATGGTCGTAGGTGGACTCCTCCAGCCCAAGCGTATCAAATTGAAACGTCAGACCAACTGCTCGTGAAGATCATTATACACAAGAAATTTCTTGCGCAGCACTAATACCCAAACAGCATCCAATCAATTGAACCTCTCATACACACACACACCCTGGTCCATATTGCGGTTCGAGGCTGGAATGCAAATTACAAAAATCTCGAATAGAATACGTGTCGGGGGAAGACTTTGATGATGAATGAAACAGTGATAAATTACCACAAAAACATTTCGCACTCTCCACTCACTATCGAATCGAATGAATATGAAGACAAATAGCGTAATTTTTCCATTTACAATAAGAACATTGAACTGAGGAAGCGCGTTGAAAATTGCGCGCTCGTTTTTCGTGGGAAGATTTCGTTTTTTCGACTTTTTTGCCTATTTCGTGTATTTTATCTAGCGAGAAACCATCCGATTGACTGACAAAAGAGTTTACAACTTCATTTACTGAATATTAGGTATACTCTTTATGAATAATGAGATCGCAGCTCTAACCACACTAAATGAGATTTTTTTTCCACTCGAAAATATCTGCACAGTGATACATTACCGGTTCAGTTTCTCGGATTATCAAATAATTCAGCAAAGACCTACCCTAATAAGAGATTTTCTTGGGTAATTGCTTGTTTTTCGAAAAGTTTCCATTCGAACGGCTCATGGCCTCTCATTTATATTGAATTTGTATAATTAACATTAGGGTTAAGAGATTTGTTTTAAATATCCGGGTTCCATACATGCTATGATGGATGGCAGATTGGAATGCGGTTTTGGCGGAAGAATGTGTTTTTGGTATCATTCCTGGTGTAACTGCTGATCTATGACGTGATTCGATTTGTAAGAATAAACCGCGAAACTCAATGATAGCTTTTCCAAAAATATACTTGTGAATGAGGTTAAACTAGGGCAAATTTTGCTTGAAAATACCACATTTGTTGCAGCGCTTTACACGAGCTGCTTCTTTTAATGAAATTTCGGAGCTGGTATACTAGCACTGATTCGATTGTGATCGATGATTCAAATATTTCTCCGAAACACGAGCGAAATCTAACATCGTAGAAGCTACTAATTGAATTATTGAAAGATTTTGAATAAGCAATGGTGTAAATCGGTGAGAAGCAATTGAAAAAACTCAAACCAAGAGCTATTCAGCGGAAACGGTTACACATACAATTATTTAGAAAGTTCAAATTATATGTGAAAAATACTATTGGTCAAGAAAGGATGTCTGCCCTTATATCTTGCGAATAAGCTTAGTAATGTCTTGTTAACAACAAAGAATAAATCATTTCGCTTATCATTTCGCAAATGCGGCCTATAAGTGAATGGCAAAGGAATGCTACTAGCAATTCTTATGACCAGGGAGCAAGACAGAATTTTAACTAAATATTTAAATAGCTAGAGCACCTCGGTTGATGCTGTCATATGCTTGTTTAAAGTCGACAAAGATTTGGTGTACCTCGACGTCATATTCCCACTTTTGCAAAATTAGCTTGACCGTGAAGAGCTGGTCGATTGTGGAGCGACCAGATCTGAAACCGCCCTGATACTCGCCAATGATTTCTTCCGCGAACGGTTTAATCCTATGCTCCAGGATTGTTGACAGGATTTTGTAGGCCATACAAACTAAGGAGATGCCTCTGTAATTCTCAACCCGCAGTTTATCTCACTTTTTATGTATGGGACAGATGATGCTTCTGCGCCAATCGTGTGGGATTACCTCAATCTCCCATATTCGCAGCAGTAGTTGATGTAGCGCACATAATAAACCCGCCCCACCAGACTTGAGTGGCTCAGCTGGTATCTCGTCAGCGCCCGGCGCTTTGTTCCTTTTCAGTGAACGCAAGGCGAGATCAACTTCTTCTACTATCGACGATTGTGTGGATGGGGGTTGACCAACGGTATCGTCATGAAGCTCAGCTTCTGCTGCCAGGATTTTTGATGGCGGATTCAGATGCTCTTCGAAGTAGGACGCCCATCGTTTGCTAATACTTTCGGTGTCGCTGATAATACTTCCATCTTTGTCCTTACAGAGGCTAGTCCTGGGTTGGTAGCCATTTTTGATAGTGTTTGCTAACTTTTGCAGAACTAAAATATTCAATTTCCTCGAGTGCTCTAGCTTGCAACTGATTTTCGCATAAATTTTCAGATCTGAAGCTAAATCTCAAATCTACCCAGCCCCCAGTCAGTCACGACTTGTAATTTTCATACAAATTCAACTACTTTTGGTTAATCCTCAAGTGTTTTTTCTGCCTATTACCATATTCATTTTCACTCTGGAACTGACTCAAGAGCATGGTTTTTTATTCTTAATAAGTCCTTCAGCCGTTCTTTTATTATTCTATCTCCTAATAATTATGACATCCATTTTTACTTTATTGAAGAATTTTCGCTGTAATTTTGTCAAAACAGTCCCGGCTGTGTGAGAAGGTGCACCATTTTGTTGAAATCGCAGAGAGCTGATGACGGTTCTCTTTGGGCGTAGAAAAATTCTTTCAATATTTTTACGTAGACCGTAAGACCGTTTTCTTCAAAAAAGCCAGGCCCGACAATACAGCTTGATGAAACCGCACAATACATGACTCGAAGTGGATGCAATTCCATTTCATGAAGTATCTGTGAACTAGAGTCTCTTCATATTCAGCAATTTTGTTTATTAACATTGCCGTTTAGATAAAAATGAACCTTGCTGCAACTGACCAGACATAAAAAATGCAGCTCAAGATGTTTTCGTCCTGTTCCACCATTTGAATAATGTTCTGGCAAAATTCAAAGCGAATCGGCAAGTATGTTGCCTTCATTTTGCTTCTTAGTTGAATTTTATAAGAAAATAAGAGTAAGAACTATCTTCTTCAATCACGTCTTCTATTTCTTTTTTTCGTAAATATTTTCATGCATTATTTAAATTTTCTAGCAGTCTAATTCTTTTCTAGTTTGACTTTTTCTAGATATTTTTTATGAGATTTTCTGGTATTTTTTCTGGGTTTAATTTTACTGGTACTTCATTCTCATAATAGACTGTCTAAAAAAATTCTTAAGCTTCTCCTATAAAAGTTATATTTTAAATTAAAGTTCAATTTAATTTCTTTAATCAACAAAGTGTCTTATTTTGTTTTTCGATGATAATGACAAAGCTCAGGGGACTATACCCTTTGAAGCGAATGCTTAGCTATGGCGGTAGGGCTAGACATATGGGACAAGCCGATATCAATTATTCTATTATTTTTTGTGTCACAGTTTTTCTTATTTTCTAAAGCGCTAGTGTTATGCCTAGTCACCACTGACACTTTTTATTGTGGCATTTAATTAATGGTGCGCTGGTATGATGCCCAGTCGCCGGCTGTTAAGTCAAAACATGACGAACAAATACAACCATGAGCACGGCGGGATTCGAACCCACATGCAGTAGTCGGTCAGATACTCACTAAGCGCTAAATCAGCTCAATGCCTGGTATATGATAATGGTTGGATTTGAACCACTCTTGCAGTAGGTGTTTCACCCAATTGCCTAGTCACGCTTCTAAACAAAACAAATTGGGACAGAAATGTGTGAAAAGATTCGAGCTTATAAGAAGTAGTTCACTGCGTGAAACAGGTATTTCATGTGAAGAAAACTGCGGACCCCACTTCGCCGCTATTTTTTATACTTCTCGAGTTTAGTTCTGCATAAGTATTTTTTTATTACCACTGCTAGTGTCCGTTTTTAAATTTGTCCTCATATACTTCTTTTGCACAAAATTCTCTTTGCAGACCATATTCCGCATTTCTTTAAATTATTATTTTCCTAGTGGTTCTTTAATACTTCTTCAAGTACTGATTTAATCGTTGACTATTTTTCCCAGTGTTTCGTTTTACACCACCTAGTCTCAATAAGTGTTTTATTTTAAATGTTTATTTTAACCTAGTAGTTCTCTTCCTGGTGGTATTTTTGAAAGCAGTTATTTTTTAACTTGTCCTGGTTCTTTTATTCAATTTCGGGCCCTTATTTTCTTTCAAGGAGCTCATATCAAAAGAGAAAACAGGACAAAAATGTATGTATGCAAAGCTGCTAAGCACTTTTTAAATTTTTCATCTAGTCGAGAAAAATTTGTGACTAGTTTTTTGACAGCTTTTAAATGAATATTCGATTTTAATTGATTTCAAATGCTTTTCCCCAAAAATAGTTAAAACAATTTATGATCTATTTGAAAATATCACGTCAACATCATCACTCAGTCGCACAAGGAAAATGATCAGAAACAAATTACGCTTTCTAACAACACACTCAAATCAATTCGATAATTTGATAATGAATGTAATGAGAACACACACCATACATAAATTGCATGAGTGCACAATGATCAATTTTCTATAATTTCGAAAAAAAACAATAATATTACCGAATAAACAACTGTCGATACCTTTTCGATTAAGACTCCATTAATATTCGATAGGGTTTATGAATCGATGACAACTGGCCGACAGGCCACATATTGTACAATCGTGTGACTTGACTGGCTTTTTCGATAATTTCGAGACAGAGAGAAAAAAGTCGAATTTCGATTTTGCGGTTTTGCGTGTTTGTCACTCCCCTGACACATAGCTAACGGACTTTTTGTTATTATTGTTCTTTGAATAATAGACGATTGATAGTTAATATATCACACATGCACTGATAACAATTCATATAAGAACATGAACTTGGGGAAATTCCTTATAATTTGATATTTAAAGTAATTTCATGTTATTAGAGCTGGTAAGTACTGTCCATATGAAAGTCATTATGGGAAATATTGAAAATATCACGAAATTGCTATCCAGGCCATCGATCAGGAAGTGCAGGTGCTTTCGGGTAATTTTGATATTATAATTTTCTGATTAAAATTATTTTTGGGTGAATTCAATTTCGAATAGTTGAAGGGAGTGAATTGTTTTATTTTGAGTTGAATCGGTTTGGAATTTTGAACAGCGTTTCTGCATTTGTCAAGCTCCTACATCACCCTAATTTTAATTTGATTAGAATTGCCAGTTTTGAGCCCTGCATTTATCAAAGTCTTACATTACTCTTATTTTAATTTGATTAAAATGGGCATTGTACATCCCACGACCCTCATTCTATGCCCTCATCTGTAGCAATTATCATTTAATTGAAATTCGCACGTAATTGAGCCTCCCGTATCGCGCGAATATTTAAAATTCCAACTAATCTCGTAAATTTCCGAATATTTACATAAACACATGAGAAAATTGTGAAGATCTAGCGGATGCAATGCAGTGATGAGGAATGTATGAATTAGTATTCAAGTTAAGACGACATTTGTTCATGATGCCGGCAAACATAAAGACAATTAAACTGGAAATTATCGAAAGATCTTGACTTGAGCTTGTAAATGAAACTGGAGCTTGAATAAATGTGATGATGATATCGAATTTGGTTTGTTTTTGTGGATATCAGTAATTTATATGCGGTATGGTGAAAGATGATTGATGGAATATGAACAAAAGTATGGCGAATTTTTTTGTAGTTTTCAAATTGTTTCATCATCTTTTAAGACCAAATATGCTTACTGTAATTGCGGACGATTTAGTGAAGAAGGTCTTTAAAGTATCAAAGGTTAATTGATATTTCAAAGATAACTAAAATTCAGTATGTAAATGCCCCAAGGTTAAACTTGAAGCCAAGTTTATGAGGAAAAATTCAACATTGGATGTATCAAAAATTAAGAGTGATCTACTGTGAATTATGTGAAGTGAATTATGACCTTTTGTTCGAAGCTTGATATTAAAATTACGCAGACAGTCTTCAAATGCAAACTTAACAAAGGTACAAAGAATAGCCTAGACTTCTAAGTCCAGGTTTAAATTTCCTTAATAAATTGGTAAATTTGATGAAAGACAAATCAACAAAAAAGGACGACGATATTTACTTCAGTGTGATTAAAAGTAGGGTTTTGGATAACTGCATACTGATATGATATGAAAATATGAGAGACATGAGTGAAAAAACGTGTAAATAATCTAATACGTTTAATTATTTGAGAGGGAAAATATGCGAGGCTTAGGTAGATACAAAGCCTCAAAAGGCATGCAAATGCTAAAACTAGCACCTATGAAGGAAAGGATTATTTTATGAAATCAACCATTTAACTTTTAGAGTATAGTTTTCAAGGCGACCACATCTAAAATAAAAAAATAGGACATGTTTTTAAAATTATTAAATTTTCAGTCGTTAAAAAAGTGAAAAAACTATTGAACTTGATCTTTATTCCTCGAAAATATAATGCAATCGAATTATATTTGGCCAATAGGCCGAAAGAACCGATTGAGAGAAGTGAGTAGCTTTATTTTCTATCATTCCAACCGAACTAAAAGACAATGCAATGGCAATTTTTGAGTTAAATAGTCTCTGCATCAGTTTATTGCTGTCTTTCAAGGCTTTTCCAGCCTCAAATTTTAATTGAATTGGTGTTAATTGGTCTATTATAGACCTCTAATACATCTACAGTCTCAGATTTTTTAAGTCAAAAAAAGCTCACAAGAAATACAACGAGACAACTAATGATAAACAGAAAGAGCAGTGGACGTATGATAGCGCCTTCAGGAATACTAGTTCTAAGGTCAAATAACTTGGATATCAGAAAGTAGAGAATAAACACGAATCAGGCAAAAAGAATTCGGCCAGTTTAATGCTGGAGATGAATAATCACAATACTATTTATTGATAAGTAATCACAAAATATTTCTGAAACTGTAATGGATAGAACTCAGGTCATTCATTACTTCCTTGATGCCTTACTTCTTGTCAAAAATATAGTGATAGAAGAGATATAATTTTTCAACGATTTGCAAACATAAATCATTTCGATTTAAATCTATTGAAATACTAATGAGTATTTTCCCCCTATAATTATTACTGACACCACGACAAACCTTATCAACAATATTATTTTTTAATGCGATCGACAGCGAAACACAAATTTGTTGACTTATTGATTTTTTAGCTGCAATTCTTTATGATATAGTAGCTAAAAAGTGAATCATACAACAAAACTTTGAAAAAGTTGTAAATTCAACATGGAAGATGGAAGGTTCAATGGGAAAAATGTAATCGATTTCAATTTCCGAAAAGTTCTTTCACAGAAATTAATATTAATAAAAGTCATAAAGCATAAATTTAATAGTTGTTTTAGCTGGAAACATTCTCCTTACCTTATAGGAACCCACATATATGCAGCGGGCTCTGTACTATAAAAAAAATGTAGCAAAAAGATATACTCCAATTAGATGTAGAACACCAGCAAAAACCATTTCAACAAAGCTTTCTGCAGAATTAGTGCCAGGATCACCACGCTTTCCATCCTAGTAAGGTGGCTTTACAATCTGAAATCTAGCAAATGCCTGTGCCTAATTATTATATTCTAACAACTGCACCTTCGTGCGTACTAAATCTTCCTTGCAAAGTTGCGTCAGTATCGAAAATATGACCACCGTTGCAAATGTTTGCAAGGTGTTTTATTTTTAGTACTTCGGTCGAGGACATTAAACCATAGGTCTCGGCTAGACTTGCCTTACTCCTTAGGTGGAAAAAACTACGTTATGATAGCCTATCTATCTAAATCTTCCAACTCTAACCTTTTTACTTTAACGAACTTGGTTGCATCCGCCTTATACCAGGAGAACGAAGTTGATGAAACACTTTGCAAATATTTTGGAATCTGTTAACCTCAGGCTTCTTCTTGCAAAACTCGAAGGTTATGGGTATCTGACCCACTTTTGGCTCATCCTATGTTGATATTCGTAGCTGTGTTGTATCTGTGAGTTCCTGTACTTCTGCCCCATTCCGCCTTTTCCCGGAATTCCCCAAGTTTCGATATTTGGTTCGTTGTTATTCGTGGAATTTATTAATAACTTTATTTTTTTCGTCCATCCGTCTTGATATAAGTTCGCTGATGACTTTAAGATGGTAAGAGTAATTAAATGGCATGATTATTGCCTCCTTTGTGATACATTTCACACAAAGTAACTAAACTCCTTGAGGAAGTCCTATGCAAGCCAAGGTACGAAGCTTTGGTTAAGTTAGTTCTACCAAAAATAAGATGTTCCCGGAGCGAAGGGAATATGCAGAAGCTGAGGAATTTCGAGTGGAGATGAATGCGCACATGTGGAGCTTTGTATGAAAAACTGGGTACAGACATTAATTATAACTTTGCCTTAATCTAAAAGACCCATCAAACTTAGGTTATACTTTGTGCTAAGATCTGCTTCTGAGGACGATGCCATTGGGTTTAAAACTCAAGAAGCTTAAATATAAGTGTTGTGAAAAAGTGTTCCCCCCTTTTTTTCGACGATCAAATCTTTTTAAAATAAATGTTATTGGTCATGAAGGTGATGATTTACATATTTACAATTATTTATTTGCTAGTAAAATATGTCCATGTTGCGATATATAACAATTCGATAAGAATAAAATAATACATTAAATTATATTTTAAATAGTTTACAAGAGACAAGGGCAAAGAGTTTTGCGCTCCTCAGAAGGAGGAGAAAGAAATTTAGTCTCATTTCAGAGTATGTGAACTTATCAACGAAAAATATCTGATCTCTGTAGTACTAGTACTTTATTAATGCTATTTTTGCAATATGTAAACTACATTTAATTTATAGTATGCATGGTGCTTCTGAAAATATTATCAAAACATTGAAATTAACGAAGCAAAAGCGATAATTGAATAGAAAACTTAATTCACTCGTAACTTCCAGTTGGTTCCATGATCAGAAAAAGCACCCCAAAAATGATCCCTTAAATTATCCTAAAAAAATCTTAAATGCACCCTCTTTGAGTTACTCTTTTCTCCGAAACCAGCCGGCAGAGATCATTTTTAAGAAATTTTTTCTTGGTTTCATTGTGGTAACTCGATGTGTTAAATGCTAAAGATAGAGCATCTTAAACATATTTTCATTTGTAAATGATCAGGGCATAGCTTTAAACATCAAATTACGCACGTTATGCATTGACATCGAATGGTCAAGTTATTTTCAACATGTTTGCAATAATTGCATGCCTGAAAATTATGGCGATTTCCATCTTATCTAAATCTATTGAATATGCAGAATGTCAGTGACCGATTTGGCGTTGACAAGGTGGAGTTCTCTGTACAAATACCATATATGTATGTTAGTACGTGCACTCATTTGGTGTATGAGATTGATTTTCGAATCATTCATTTCCCATTTTTAGATCGTGAGAAAATAATTTGTTTGATTTTGCTTCTTGATAATCTGCAAGTAGTAAGATAAACTCGTATGCACATACGTACTTAAATAAATAAAAGTCTATTTTTAGTAGGGTTTGGTATATTGTGCGGATTTGAGCCGAATATCATCTAAATTTTAAATCAGTAAATGTTGTACAGTTACAGAGATTTACATAAAATTTTCAAGAAAATCGCAAATATGTCTGATTTTTGGGAAAATATCTTAGATGCAAATTGAAATTTCATTCAAAAAATCATATTGTTTTCATCCACTCAAACACTCAAGGATATTTAAGGAAATCAAAATTTGAAAAACAAAATTTCGTCCTTTCATTTCTAAAAGTCCACCGCAATTTTTAAATCGTCCAGGAATTATTATCGAAATGTTAGGCGGTTCATTCTTGCCGCTTAGCCTGCAAAACGACTAAAGCTGTAATATTATTCGTCTATATGACAATCATTGGATATTTCTCTGCAACTCAACTGTTTGATCATAATCACCTATAAATATCCCTATTTAGTCAATAAGTACGACAAACTGTTCAACCTCTCATTCGATATAGGCTCCTGTTCGAACGATCCAGCAAGCAGCACATTTGAGGTGATATCTCTGTGCAAGTAATTCACGAAGATATTGGAAAATCAAGATCATAATCGCTAAGTAGCGGACTGTCTTATCGCCTGGCGATCTTATTTTACAGGATAAGTACAGAAGATATTTCGTCTCCGTACTTTTTTGCAAAAACGTGATATACTTGAGCATGCAAGGAACTGGATGATTGCTTCAAGCCCTTAACTCACCTCATAAAGGTACATTACTGGTCTTGATTTGTAGTTTGTGTTGTAAGAAAGTTTGGATTTTGGAATAGTTTTATGAGTTAGTGTTACTATTCTTTTTTTTTATTGTGTAGCGTAAATTTTTGTGACTTGGATTTTAAATTGAAAAATCAGTTTCATGTTACGTACATAATTTTTTAATACCTGGCAATATGTATATTTGAGTGTATAGCAAAAATCATACGACAAGTTAAGCACCATTTTAACACACTCTGTACCCTAATACACTTCTTTACTTTTCATTTCTTCTTCGCAAATATCGCGTTTTCCCCATTCTTACTATATTGTGGACAATTTGATCGTGCTATATCGATCGACAGCCCAGCCAGCCAAACAGCCAGCATGGAACGATCGACTCAACCAGCCGTTTTATTATTATTTTTCATGTTTTTAATGAGGCAGACTAAGAATAAAAAGACACATTTTTCGACACCACAGGAGTAGATATTTAGCGTAACTCTCGTGTTCAGGGTTTGATATGTCTTTGGATATTCTTTTTTAAATTTTGTTTTCACTTTTTTATCCGCAAAAGGGAAAAAATCGGAATAGAACGGGATCTTACGCTTTAGCGTTTCCAAAATGGATTGATCACGGTAGGGTGATTTACTTGTAAGTATTGCAGTATGGGTATTGGGAAATCTATCGTGAGGACTGATTTTGGTTATAGTGTTGTAATATTTTGGTTTGTAGTTGGGCATAATGTTTCAGGCGTTTTTCTGTTTTGAAAATGCTGAAAAGTCTTGGAAGAGGTAGTATGGTAAGAAGATTGAACCATATTAAAGCATATGCATAAAGCATATGCACCATATGTGGATCTAAGATTTTGGTACAGCTTTTTTCTGATTTGTTATGAATATGGGTTGGAGCGCAAAAATTATCGGCTACACTTGACTACGTGCCTTCCATAGCCATTACCGATAAACGTCTGGCTGGCATGTTTGGGTTTTTGCGGTTATAACTTTGTTTTTGAGTGTGTTTTTTGTTTGTTTGCTTGTTTATCATCATCGTGTTGTCTTCTCGTCTAGTGTCTGTATGTTTTTACGCATTCTTCTTTGAGTTTTTGTCCCTACTACCAATAGAGGACGAGTAGGGATCAAAAATAGACGAATAACTAACAATACACACTGAAGATAAAGAAACAAACAAAAAACTCCTCCGAAAACAAATACACAACCACAAAAACAGAAAAAAACTAACAAGATTCAACCTAGATCTTAGATCAAGGTTGATCGCATTAGTCAAGTATGGAGCTAGTCTACCCCTGTCAGCATCTTTTGTGTTAATGCCCAGCACTGAGAAAACCAGACTGCGCTGCTTCGGTGAGCCCTGACTGATGGATCTCTCGCACGTGGCGGAGCAAAAGCTGAAGGACATCCTTCAGTTCGTGAAAAAGTCCGGGGCATTCGATGGCTGCTTGAACTGAACCTTTTTGTCTCGTGGGCCATTTTGTTTTTTTTTGTGCCAGCCAGTACGACCTAACCTAACCTGACAACATTTCTAGTTGTGTATTATAATTTTCTACCGCCACGAAGATCAGAAGGTTCGGTCAGAGGCACAGAAGCATTTTGAATTTCAGTCACAGGTTAAAAGGGGTTCTACTGAAGATTTCCAATGAAGTGGGTTGATGGGCTGGATACTTCTTAAAGGACCGATTGTTCTTTAAATCATAGACCGTTTCAGTAGTCTTTGGAGTCAGTTTTACGGTGTATAATAGGAAAGAAGATTTGGATGGTTTCCCTCAAACACTTCCCAAGTATAAAACAGTCTTTGAAATTTGTAAAAAATAAACTTTATCTTAAACATAAAGTTGCATAAAAGTTACAGTATTTTTTGTATCAAATTCACGAAGCACTGCCGAGAAATGTCCAGATCTAGGATTCAATTTCAGGTCTGTAAACTCTAGGTGCAAAAAATGGCTGTTTAAATCAATATATCTTGCCCAGTTAATGGATGCATTAGGTGAAAACGTTTTTTTGTTAATCCGCTGTCGAAAATAAAATGAATCTACTGAAGCGGCTATCGCTTAGCGTTGATAACAATTGAGAAAAGACAGTAGACTGTTCTTCGGAGCATTCGCTCCATAAGTGTTAACAAATGGCTGCTTGCGGTTTAGGGAACTCCTTGCAAGTCACAGGTATTACTACACAAACATGAACTAAGTCATGTTAACGAGGCCCCGAAGAACCCCATTGTTTTCAAAAATTAATAAACACATGACAGCTGTAGTGTTTTATTACTGAGGTAATCAAAAGCGTGGCCATTGGGCAATGGTTGATTAAAGAGCAGTGGCATAAGAAATGCTTCTTAAATCTATATTTATCTCAGAACCAGTCTTTGTTTGCGCCTGGGTAAATTTCTTGAAATTTTTCAACGCATGCATTCTCGCACGACACAAAATGCTTTTTTATAAATACTTTACCTTTCCAAAGTAAACTAAATGATGGTTGTTGCATTTAACCTGATCAAGTGGAATAAAACTTAACAAACCATGAATAGGAATCCGTTGAACATGGAGATCGCGTTGAAATTATTTGAAGCCTGTCAGGACTTGAGTTTCGGTCTATTATATTTCTGTTACCAACAAATATATATGAACCAACATTGGTTTTTTTTGGATATCTTCCGTAATGAAATAGTTGAATTTTAATAGGCTGCAACAACCACCAACCGAATCTTCCTAGCCAATCAAATAAAATTATCGTTATGTATTTTTGTAACATTATCGTTTCCGCAAAATAGTATATACCTCCTTGATATCAAACCATCTATCACTGGCGCTCCACCGAAAATAACGGTCTTACGTATCAACCCACCAAATTTCTAATAAACTAAATGCTGGCATTTTTATTATCGAGTCGAATAACGAAATTGCCGTGGGCTCGAATATTGAAATTATCTGATTATTGGAAGACTCGATTGGTGATTGTGAAAATTAATTAATTAATTGGATAACGTGCTCGAGGCGTATTTAGCATCTGTTTAGGGGTGCGGAATGTTGAGAATACTTGTGAGAATTCGAGGTTCGGTTTTTTATGGACTTTGGGTAAATTATCTCGTTGCAAAGATATATAAATTACTTATAAACACGTAGTCCTTAAATTTGCTATTCATTAAAATCGCTCTCCAGCTTCTTAATTTCATAGAGGGAATGCTTGGGAACCATTACCATTTTCGAAGATCTTCCGCGATAAATACTACAATTTCATCAAACGCCACTTAACACCCATGTAATTATTCAATTATTCGCAACATTGCCATCAGCAATTGAATGCATCTCAGTTCTTTCTCATTATTTAGCAAAAAACCAACAAAACCATACATTTTTTCCATCAAACCAGCAAAAAGAACTTCCAAAAGAAAACATCCTGACCGCTATGCGTCGATAGTTTGAATTGAATATACACGAATGAATCGCTAAGAGAACTTTAAGCCCTTCGTTACTTCACGACAATCAAGCTCAACAACAGGAAAAAAAATCTTCAACGCATCTTGTCGGCTAAAATCTTTCATATGATAAAGATGCGCGAGGCCACGCGGTAGTTTTGCTTTGGCTCTCTGGTACGATTCAAGCGGCAAAAGGTTGCCGAATGTCGTTTGGGTGACGGAATGGGAAAAAATTCGTCAATCATTCGAATCGTTCCGAAAAGGATTGTTGTGTGTTTTGAAATAAATTTGAATGGAATTTAGCATTCGATATTTTGACGAAAAGACGACCAGCGATCATATAGTTTTTTGCGAAACGACCACAATCGGCTCGTAGGGACTAGGAATATAGTACTGGAGTTAGCCAGGCAATGGCAGCCAGCCGGGCCCCATAAAGAAGAATTTCGTTCGGTTTGGAATTTTATTAAATTAGCTTTGTAGTTTCGGTTGATATATTTTTTCGTGTGGTATTGTAAAAGGACACAACATTAAAATGCCTGGGGAATGTTTAGTTTTTGCGATGATGAAAATTTTGCATATTTTCGTTGGATTGGTGAGTAGAGAAATATTTTTGATTGAATTCGAATGAAAAATGTAACATGACCGAAACTTTGTTTAATGTGCACATTTTTATATAATCCACGCTACCTTGATTGTATTGTTGTCTCAAATTTGCTTACTTATTTATTTATTTATTTAATGTCTAAAACAACAAATCGAATCTAATTACGAAATATGCAATTATAAATATAAACATATGTATACTGTCCTACTAACCATAAACATATGTATACTGTCCTACTAAGCAAAAACGTTCTATCTACTGTAGATATAATATAAAATCTAAGTCTAGTTGCTTCGTACTATTTGATTGTTTCGGTCTAAGAGCTCTGTGCTAACCACGAACCAAAAACTTTTAGTGGAAGATTTACAACGTGTGTTTCTATTCAATATTTCGTTTTTTTAGTTTTGGTTTTAGCTTTCCAAAAATTAGCAACAGCCATTATAATCGAACCAATGCTAAGTGATGCAATCTCGTAATAGTGAGATGTGTTATCTAATTCAATCACCACCCGCACCGACACGGAGTCGCCCAAAGCTTAGATTCTGTGCATGCTTCAAATGATGCAACTCTTAAAGCTGCCAAAACATGGAAAGTCTGTCAGAAAAACAAAACAAATACTTCAGCTCCTGTTCTTGTTTATTATTTTCGATGGCAAAAACCAACAAGAAATTACTACGCTCAGCGAGGCAAAAGCCAAATGCACTCTAAACTCTGAGAGTGTACTAGAATACTGAAATCGTGAGATACAGTTTCTCAACGAGCCGCTGTTTTAAGGGCTGTGGATAGTTGATGAGCATTTATAGTAACGTTTTGTTGGTTGTTTGGATTAATTATAATTAATAAAATTGACTTACGGCAAAAAGAGGCTGGCGAGCAACGATTGATGTGCGAAATTTGATAATTTTTTAAAAGGCAAATCTTAAAACTAATTAAGAGAAATTGTGTGCAAATAAATTTCTACTATCCAGCAAATAATTTGTTATGCAAATGTGTTCAAAATAATGAATGTCGGCAAATTTATGAGAATAAACACTATATATGATAGCCTTGAACATCACCTATGATAGTTCCCATCGCAATAGATTATAGCCCCGATTAAAAGCAAAGTAAAAGCGAAATTGTCTCCGTTTTTAAAAAGATTTGCATTTTTAAATTTTAAATAGTGACAAATAAAATCTGCTCGAGTCTGGGTTTGAGCCCGTGACTATTCTTCAAGAGCTGACACTTAACACGAGCTCTAGTGATATGTGTGGAGATTATGTTCATAGAAGTTGGGGCTATGTTACATAGGAGTTGAAACTATGTGCATAGTAGAAAAGTCCACAATGCATGGGAATTTTAGCAATATTTTATAGCTCAGAGTAATACGCACAAATTGCATGCGACCATAAATGCTACGTTATGTTATATAGAGGAATGGATTATGTAATTCTAAGCTTAATGTATTATGTACATAGAGTGTGCGACCACAAATGCTGCGCCACGTTAGATTAGACTTCGCATTTTGAAGATTTTTATTAAGCGTAGTTAAGTAGAAAATTTGTATTTTTTTCCAAGAAAACAAGAACGCAGCAGTCGCCATAAATCTTTATGCAGAAATAGCATATCAGAATATTATACTAGCGCCGAAAAATATACCTGTTCATGATAAAAATAAAACTATATTTAGTTCACTCCATTCTCATTTGCTTCTGCTTTCCGACCAATTTTAATGGTTTGTAGTATATTAAAATTTTAATTAAAAAAAAAAAACACCTTAATATGAAATTTTATACCTAAGTCACCTCAGCCATAGCCTCCTTTTTCTTGTGTATAATTAAAAAAACGTTGTTTATTCATCATTTACCTACATGCATCTATCCTATTAAACTATACATTCTTAGTTACCGCCAAACAAGTATTGAATTTATCTTAGGACGCCGCTAAACTGTTGTCGCCAATCGATTCTTTAATTCTCTGATTCTACGTGTTCCATACCTCTATACATACACATCATATTCCTGTGTGTAGCTTTGAAATGGCAAAAATGCCGTTCCACGCGTATACGAATGACTCGAACAAAAACTAGTCCAGACTGAAAATGGTCAACAACGATTTGAAATAATTTACAAGTTTTATTCGTTTCGATTCTTTAGCATTCAGATTAAAGTTGAGCGATACGTAAATGAAATCGCCATTTTGAAATGCGATTTGTTGTAGTTAGATGCATTTGTATGCATTGATTTGCGACTTGTCGATAGTTTTTATAATTTTAGCATGAGTTTAGATCATGTAAGGAATAGCGTTGCATAAATTATGATACGAAGGCTTCGTTTTATCAGTCTCTGCTCGATGTTTTTCGCAATTATCTCTTGCAAATTATACAGAAACAATTTTTAATATCTGCAACATACTGACTGTCTGAAAACTACGAAACTTAGATAATCCTTTTATTGTTCTGATAGATTTAAATTAAAGAAAACAATCACTTAACATTTGATCTGTCTAAAAAATATCGTAGCTTCCCCAGCACGCATTCTACTTTTAAGAAAAAACATTCCCAATTCATGAAATTACTCAATAGATTTTATGGAGCATTAAACTGAAAAAGGCCAATTAATTAATTTGTGTTTCAACAAATTACACTAGGTCGCCCAAACTGTCTAATTCCATAATTCATTCATTGCACTTCTTTCTCATACGGTCGAATATGTTCTCATCATCTGAATTTAATTGAATAATCAGATGCAATTATTCTGAAAATTGGAAACCGACTGCTAACTCTATTAAAATATCATTTAATTTCCAATTATCCTATTCGCTTTCAACGACGACGCACTTCTTGTTTTCTCATACACGTATTCTGTTAATTGTGAACAAAGAATTGTCTAATTGAATAACAATGGCAAAGATCAAACTTATCATAACGTAAACAGATCAGCAGATCAATTAAATACTGATGAGTTAAGAGCGTCGAGGGTGTATGGGATCTTCAAATAGATAACAAGGAGAAATTGTAGCGGAGTGTGGGGGACCTTGATGTGTTTTTAATATTTTGGTAAGAAATAAAATAGCATTATTGCTTCTTGCTTCAACCGATAGCTTCAGTTTTCTCCAGAAGAGGTACATATGCTTTAGAAATTTCAAAGGCATCCCATTTGGAAATTGTTGAGCATTGCTAGATGCCTCAAACCAACCTACATGTAAATTTGTGGATTCTCATCAGAGCTACTCATTGAAATTGCTATTTTTATCGCACTCGGAATGTAAATAAATATTAAGTTTAAGTAAATTAGATCGCAAATCAAGTATAATTAGTATTCCAGATACAGGCCTAGACGGTATAAAGCTCATCGTCGGATTAAATGAACTAAAAGATCACACGTAGGAGACTCTCTGAAAGGGAGTGGAAAGAACCAATACGGTTTTGGGGCTTGGAAGCTAAATGTTGAAAGCTTCACATAAGTTATTTATCTTTTTTATATATACATATATGATACATGACTTGAAGAGGCAGCGCCCAATGTGGGAACAACTGTGACGAATCGTTCTACTTTGTGATTGTAGCTTGAATATAGAATTTAAATGTCGAGGAGAGGCTAAAATAATTTTCCTCTATTTCGATATAAGCTGATCAATTTTTGTGATGTTATTTATGTTCGCGGGGTTTCTAGCAATAGCCCGGGAGATTGGAAAAACAATAAATGAAGTAGACAACATAAGTGATTTGGATTTGTCGTAAAATAATCTCGAATCAACCTTTATTTAAACTATTCATGAATTGTTTGATTTTTTTTTGAATTGTTGAATAAAGAAAAATATACATAGTGTCGCGAGTGCCTTTGCCAATATATTTGGAATGTGAGAGCTACCATAGAGAGTTGAAAGCCGAGAAGCTATTGATATGTGAACAATTACTGAACAATTCTGATAGTATGTTTTCACTTCTTTTTTCGTTTGCTTCTTAACCTCTCATTAAACTGTGGCTGCTACTGCTGCATATCAATTAGTTTCAAAAAATCATAAATAAAATAATAACAAATAGTTTACAGCGGTCTATGATGGTGGTGTAGGAAAATATTGAATTAAAATATATAAACCCTAAATTCATCACTGCCACACAAAACTCACAGGTAAACCATGTTTCAAAAACTATCTACCAAGCAAACCAAACTCCTCTCTCCCCTATTCGACGACTTAATTACCCGATCATCTGCCATTCAATTTCATCCCATCCAACTGCCAAATACACCACAACCGCACTCGAGAGTTCTCATCTTCCGATTCACTGGTTATACCAATGACAATAAATTTTAATTAGATTGATCGCGGTATTAATGAATTTCATTTGTATTATTCTGGCGGCAATCGCGTCTCATGTGCGTTTCCAACATCTTACCAGATGATACTCGTATATATGCTAAGGTATAATAGTCGCTACTTGTACGAAGTCTTTTACAGTGTACCCACTTGGCCGCCAGATCATTGCGAATCGACCGATTGATGTTAAAATGCTCGTGGGACTTTTATGGACCATATACATACATTTGCGGCAAATCCAACTTGTAGATGGTTAGCGTTTTGCGTTGCGGTCGTATATTAACATTAGTGGTCCGTGACCAGACTGCTTCATTGGTCTTCAATCGGTCAACTTCAGACGACTCCGCCTTAACAATCGTCGGTTGCAGCCCATTTCAAAGAAATTTGCATATTGAATTCTCAATCATAAATCGTCGTGCTCGATGATAAATATTTCAACGGAGATTGTTGAAACAAACCCAGTTTCTTCTAGCACACCCTCTGAATGAAATTAAGGAATAAGAGCTGCAACGAACATTTACGATCAACTATAGGATTTTTTTTCAATCTATTCTTTAGCTCAAACTGTAAATTTGTTCCTCGAGCTCTTGAGCGTGTAGATAGATGTTTACAAACTAAGCTTCAGTGAGCCATCTCTATCAGATTCACCATTTAGCATCTCTATGAAATGATTCAACAAATCAAGTATCATTACTCATCCAAGGCAGACACATGAACGCATCCATTTAACCGTTACCAAACATTTTAAATAGCCATTTTACTCGCAATTTCCATAGTGCTTACCATTTTCAGATCTAAATGACTGCAAAGTTCCGTCAAACGTGCTAACTGCAGAAAAACTGACACCGACCATATCAACAACGTACACAAATCCTCATTGTAGGCGAATCGAGTGTTGGGTTGCATTCGAACGAACCATTGTACATGCATGCATGAATGCAGCATCAGCATCAAGTGGGATGTCTTCTTTAAGCTGGTCAACTTGTAGTTACTTATAGACCGCGTTTACATCATCTCATTCTTACTCCTTTCGTATTCAAAATGGATGACATCGGTTACGACCCGGACGCAACATCAAACAAAACGACCGTTCGGTGTGACTAGGCTAGATCAATGGCTGTTGCATACTTAAGTCTGTTGCGCCAAACTAGCTATTAGATAGCCGTTACTTGCTGTGCTCCTGTACTCGTTCAAAACCATAACATTCTGCTTGGGCTTGTTGTGCTGGAGGATGGTCAGCGCTCAGCAATGACTACTTGACATTCATTGTCGACGTCAGTCTGGGATTTTGCATTGTGAAAGATTTTTGCATCTATAGATGTACGAGTTGTATCTAGATTTGCAGAGAATTACTGCATCTATCCGATAAGTGGTCGCAATTGAAGGTAGTGCAATGCATTTGAAGGTGGTCATACACTTGATGATTTAGGAAATGGTAAATTCGCTGTTCATGAGAGTTTTCACAATTTAAAAAATCTGGACGTTCTGAATAAGTTTACTGGAAATGTTACAACTGAACAGATTTAGCAATTATGTATCAGAAGCACCTACTCCATCAACGAATATAGTGTGGCAAGCTAGAGGAGGATAATGCTTAAGTGAAGAAAACAGCATTTGGCTTCGGACGTATTAAACAAAGCACGGTTCTCTGAGCCCCAAGTGATAATCCTGACAGTTAGTAGGTCCCTGTTTAACGACGTAAACATGCGATCTCTGCTAATACACATAGCGTTCCTGCGAGTGTAGACTACTGTGTCAAAAGAGTATACAAATTCAACGTTACTGACAAAACTATGAAGCGGACTGAAAGTAGAGGAAAGGAGGTCAATTATAAATATAAGGAAGAGGTTCGTTGAGAGCACTTACGGCACCTTACGGCACGTGGCACTGATAGTGTTCACGCAAGATTTGAGTCAATCTATAATAACTTAGAAGGAACAATCTACGAGGAAACTTCCACATCACTTGACAAGGACGGGGTGTAACCCAAATGTATGGGGTGTAATGTTGGGTCGCCTCCTCGCGGTGCACCCCGGGTAACGCCAAATGGCCCAACAACAACCGGTACGACTCGGCTTTTCTCATGGCTTTACGATTTGATTGATGATTGGAATTTCTGGCAATGGCAGTAAGGATTTTTTATGGCATGACCTGGCTTAGCTTAATGGTTCAAGGCACGATCGATGATTAGCGAAAAATGTATGTGGGCTGGCGGTTATGGCATTCTGGACCTAGTCGATCTATGCGCGGTACCGCCGGAGTGAAATCCGAGCGTGAACGGCTCCAGGCTAATGTCATGCCGTCTCCGTCCCGTTAAAACCTGGCAAGTCTCAGAGTACGTTCGAAGCCCGCACCGTTGAGTTGGTGGTGCAGGTTCGGTTGACATTGTTCCCGATTAGCGCTGACCTGGCTCTGAGATCCAGCCCCATGAAGGCTGGTGATCAACCCTCGCGTCGGCCTCCCTGCTTTGCATAGATTACCACGAGGTCATTAAGGCGACTGCACATCCGGGTGGAGATAGCGGCTCTGAGTTGGGACCCAACAAAACTGAACATGTTACTTAAACAAAATAACACAAAAGACAAGACAGACGGACAACAGAACATGGGGACGACAGTGGCGACGCAGGGCGAAGGAGGCGCCGCCATTGACCGTTTTGCGTTTGCGAGGAGGCCAAGGGTCCAGAGGACCCCCCCTCCGACGCACAATACAACGCAAATAGAGGGATTGATTGGTTCCAGATGCTCAGTAGAGGCGCAGGAACCTCAAACTGCTGAATCCGCTCGCAGTGATCTGGAGACCCCGAAAAGTCATCCACGGGAGAGCACCGAAACAAGAGCTCCAGAAGAAAATATGCCACTTGCACGTGTGTCCCCTAGGAGGGAGTACATAAAGCGTGAGCGAGTGGCTGAGGAGGATATGTTGAAGAAGTGTCAACATATCCTACAAAAAATGCTCCAAGCCGCCAACGTGCAGAGAAATATCTCAAAGCACGTCAAGGACGGTATGTTGGAGCTGGAGGAGGCCTTTGAGGTCATTTTCACCTGCCGAACGAACTGGCAGAAGGCAGAGGTAGATTACCAGCGGGTCTTGGAGGAAAAGATCGCTGAGTCAACCACTGTTGCAGGGGTCCCGGGGGTAGATCAGCCACGGCAGAATAAGCGCGTGGCTGAATCTAGCCCTGAAGATATTCAGGAAGTCCGGGTGAGGAAGGAGGTGCCAGTTTCGGACCTCAGGAAGTGGGTGACGGTTACCCACAAGAAGAAAAAGGGAAGCGTCGCAAAAACACCAGTGACCCCCGCTGGGACGGAAAAGGCCCAAAAAGAGTATAAACCACAGGGCAATAAGAAAGAGGTGGTGAAGAAAAAAAAGAAGAATGGCAGGCAAAGACAGCGAGGGAAAAAAATAGACGCTGTCATAGTAAAACCGGCTCCGGGAAGGACCTACGCGGAGGTCCTAGGGGCCATCCGCCAAGGTGTTTCCCCGGATGAAACTGGTACGCTAGTAAAGCGTATCAGAAAGACAGCAGAAGGAGGGGTCCTTTTGGAGATCGCGCGCTGTGATGACCGCGCGAAATTGCAGGATTCGATCCGGGCCGCCGTAGATGGCCAGGGGGACGTGAAGCTTGTGACTCCTAGAGTCAAGATCGAGCTTCTCGACCTCGATTGCCTCACAGTCAGCGAAGAGGTGACATCCTCCATCAAACGCGAGGCTGGAGAGGAAGGAGCCGGCGAGGTGAAAGCCACACTCTTCCCTCCTAACACAAGGGAGCAGAGGAGAGCTGTGGTGGAGCTGGATGAGGCAGCAGCATCCAAAATCCTCAAGTCTGGTCGAGTCCGGGTAGGAATGATAAGTGCCCAAGTGCGAAGGTGGGCTGAGGTGACACGCTGCTACCGGTGCCTAGGCTACGACCACACAAGGCGTAGCTGCAAGGGTCCGGACCGGAGCACCAGCTGCTGGAAGTGTGGACAGGTTGGGCACCGGGCAGCAGACTGCTCTGCGCAGGCTCAGTGCATATTATGCACTGAGAAACATGGCGTGAATGACGCCAAGCATCTGATGGGATCGAGTACGTGTCGAGTTTTCAGAGACACACTCGATGCCAAGAAAAAGCAGGGTAGGACATGAGAGTCCTTCAAGGCAACCTGCAGGGCTGCAGAGCTGCGGACGACCTCCTCACGCAACTAGTCCGCGAACATAAGGCTCAGATCATATTGATCAGCGAGCCTTATAGGGGGAGGAACTCGTCCGCTTGGCTAGCAGATGCTACGGGGTACGCGGCGATCTGGATCGCTGACGGGCAGAGGGCTCGCATCGGCGCCCGCGGCTCAGGCAACGGCCACGTGTGGGTGACATACGGAGAGATCACCTTTGTGAGCTGCTACCTGTCTCCGAATGACTCAATGCAGGAATTCGGAGTCAAACTTAGCTCACTAGAAGACTCTCTCCGCGGCATCGCTGGCAATGTCATCGTAGGGGGTGACTTTAATGCAAGGGCATTGGAGTGGGGTATGCCTACCGAAAACACTCGCGGACGGCGCATAGTCGAGATGGCATCGAGGTTGGGTTTGTTGGTGTTGAATACGGGTTCGACGCCAACATTCCGAAGGCCCGGTTTTGGCGAATCCATTCCCGATGTCACCATGGCATCGGAGAGACTTGCGGCACTGGTCAGCGATTGGAGGGTGATGGAAGATTACACTGCAAGTGATCATAACTACATCACCTTCCAAATTGCTGAGAGCAGGCAAAGACGCCAAGGCTCTTCCTGTAAGTGGAATGGCTGGAATGCCGCTAAACTTAACAGGGACGAGATGGTCGCATCGCTCGTTTCGAGTTTGGGAGGGGAGCCTCTAACATCTGGGTCCCCAGTGACCCGTGCAGCAGCAGAGGCCGCTGCTGACAGAACCATGGGGTGGATTCGCAGGGCGTGTGAGGCTTCAATGCCCAAACGGAAACCCTTTCGTAGGAGGCAACATGCGTACTGGTGGAACGATGAAATCGCCGAACTGCGACGCATCGCTTTGGCGTGCAGGCGCAGGGCACAGCGAGCCAGAAATAGGCCAGGAGTGGCAGAGCTATCTGCTGCTCACATTGCGGCAAAGAGGGAGCTGACCAAGGCCATCACAAGGAGTAAACGTGCCAAATGGCAGGCTCTTTGTGAGGAGGTCAATTCAGACCCGTGGGGAGATGGCTACAAATTGGTCACTCGCAGACTTGGCTGTATGCGATCTAGCACTCTCATGGACGCGATATCCATGGAGCATATCGTTGGTTCGCTGTTCCCGGTGCACCCGCCAAGGATTGATGGGCCCATATTCGTTAACCAGGCGGATGTTCCTCTTTTTACGGACGAGGAGCTGAACAGTGCGGTGTCCAGGATGAAGAACCGGAAGGCCCCAGGGCCTGACGGAGTGCCGGTCGAGGCACTTAAAGTCGTGGCGGAGAGTCAACCGCGTCTATTATTGGATTTGTATAATTCATGTTTAGTCGCGGGGGTCTTCCCGTCGCGGTGGAAAGTGGCTCGACTAGTACTGGTAGATAAGGGGAAGGGTAACCTGGGCTGCCCATCGGCATACCGCCCGCTGTGCATGCTGGACACTGCTGGGAAGCTTCTCGAAGGGTTACTAAAGCCGAGATTGCTGTCAGCTGTGAGATCAGCCGGTGATCTTTCTTGCAGGCAGCACGGCTTCCGGAGGGGTCATTCAACAATCGATGCCATCTCAGAGGTTGTTGGGGCTGTAGCAAGAGCGGAAGAGGCATGTTACCGGGCCAGACCGGTCGTCTTACTGGTAACGCTTGACGTGCAAAACGCCTTCAACTCGGCGAGGTGGACGGACATCCTTCGGGCCCTTGAAGGGAGGTTCCGTATTCCTGGCTACTTGTTAGCCATGATGCGGGACTACCTCAGGGACCGATGGTTGCTCTATGACACTGAGGACGGAGTCAGAAGGAGGCCTGTCACCTCAGGTGCGGCACAGGGGTATATCTTAGGACCTGACCTCTGGAACATCATGTACGATGATCTGCTGCGCCTGGAAATGCCTGCGGGTGTGTTCCTGGTAGGTTACGCTGATGACGTCGCAGCTGTAATCACTTCTAGATCTGCCGATTTCGCTCAACTTAGACTTAACCAAGTTATGAGAAGGGTGGATCGGTGGATGACTGAGCACGGCCTCCAGCTGGCAGTCTCAAAGACAGAGATTGTCATGCTGACGAAGCGGAGGATACCAACTGTCATACCCATGACGGTTGGCTCCGTCGGGGTCCAGACCAGCAAGTCGGTCAGGTATCTGGGAGTGACACTGGACACCAAGCTGACGTATTGGGATCATATCCGCAGGGCATGTGACAGGGCTCTGGTAGTCGTCAGTTCGCTGAGTAGGCTAATGGCCAACGTTGGCGGACCCAGTGAGACGAAACGGAGACTGCTGATGGTGACGACCAATTCCATCTTGCTATATGGCGCCGAAATTTGGGGAGATGCGCTTCGAACTAGGAAGTTCCGGAAGCGCATTGCCAGTGTCCAACGCAGGGGTGCCCTGCGAATCGCGTGTAGCTACCGCACGGTCTCGGAAGAGGCTGTGATGGTTGTATCGGGAGTAATCCCGATCGAGCTGCTAGCGCGAGAACGCAAGGAGGGGTACCTCTTTCGCTCAGAGCTGGACAGAACTGAGGCTTTGACGCACGCGCGTACACTGACCCTCCAACTTTGGCAACAACGCTGGAGTGAAAGTGATAAAGGACGCTGGACGGCTAAGCTAATTGGTCTTATTGAGCCTTGGGTTAGCCGGAGCCACGGAGAGGTAAACTTTTACCTTTGTCAATTCTTGACAGGGCACGGTTACTTCAGGAAATACCTGAACAGAATGGGTAAGGTGGTCACACCGTACTGCCGGTACTGTGTGACTGAGCTCGATGATGCTCAGCACACATTCTTTATGTGCAGTCGCTTCGTCAGTTTGAGGCACACCATTGAGTCCACGATCGGCCTGGTAGCACCTGAGACGATCGTGAATGCAATGCTGCGAAACGAGGAGAACTGGCGCGCAGTCTCAACGTACGTTGAGAAAGTGCTGCGTATAAAGCGGGAGGAGGGTTGCCTTACCGACCCATAAGCTGTGGTAGTTCTTGAAGTCCGTGGTTACCAATGGGTGAGTCAGCACGACCGGGTCGAAGCAGTGCTTAGGCGGGTCCCGACTCGGAACTTCGTGGGCTTGTAGATGGTCCTTTTTTTTAGTGAGTCAAACCTCACATACCCCGTGGTGATAGGTTACCCGGGGATCTGGTATGCAGATTTTTTTTTGCCATCTACACTAGGGAAAAAAAAAAAAACCCAAATGTATAAGTTTGGATAGTAAAGCTGGGTGCCGGACCCTACCTAAAGCCTTCTAAATATGAAGAAAAATGACCATTACACCACCAAAGCTATAGAGATAATGGTTCCAGCTCTCAGTGAAAAATGTAAATAAGCCCTCAGTGATGTGCCTAGAGCGGAAACCATGCTGACGTCATTAATAAAATGTTTCGACTCAAGTTAATTCATTAATTTTAAATTTACAAATAAGTCAATGACATTAGATAGAACAAAAACCAGATCAATTGGCCGATAGTTAGAGGAATCACAGGTCTATTTCCTTATTTAGGTATAGGCTGAACGTCTGTGGAAGAGATTTTTTGGTCTAGTATGGCAAGTAAAATAGTTTGCGCAGATAAGATGGAGGTGCAGCCCTTTGGTAGGATATGAGAAATGCCATCAGATGCATGGCAGATTCGGGAGCATCAAGTTTAACGTGTATTTTTAATATCTCTCTTGTGGGCCTTATTCGAATCGCACATTGGAGGGCCAGGACGATTTAGCGATTAAGATGGAAAGTAGGAGTTAGTGGCAGAAATATCAGCAAAGAGGTTAGGTTTATCTAGTGATTGAGTAAATACGTTACCACCATGAAGAAAAAGTGGCACCAAAGAAGCGCAGAGATTGTTTTCAATCATTCCAGCAAGAAACTAGAAGGCTCTACTTCTTTTTGACCTGCAAGGACATTCTGCTTCATGTTTTGGTCAGATCGGAATTCAGATCTTCGAGTAGTGAGTTCGCAGTCATTGCGTCCGGCTTTGTAAACCGGTTTTAATTCCCCGGATGGGAATTAAAACAGGTTTACATAGTTTGTATGCTCGGAATACCATCTCCTTAACGCAAATGTCCTCTTCACATTTGTAACTATCGTGGTTGGTTTAGTACTCGTGAAGCAATACGGAACAAAGGAAAACAGTCCGCATCAGAAGATGTCGGCTAAGGTGGATGTTACATATTATATGTTCCTAGTTGCAAAGCAACCGGATCAATTAAACTTTCCGATATATTTGTTGAACGCATTCTAGTCGGCCTTTCCATAGGCAAACTATTCGTTTCGTGGGCATGTAATTATTGTTAATCAGAGAAGAGATGTTAAAGTAGGCACATATTAGGTTGACGGCCGAGGGCTACAATAACAGAAATCGAATATTTAAGAGGGTTAGAGGTAAGAAATATATCTCGTGATTGCATTTGGTCCAGGCACTTCATGAATTTTGAAAAACTTCAAAGACACTTTCATTGATACTGTTGCAACAATTTTAGGCCCCAGTTACAGAAAATGCTAGAACTGAGGAAGTTTCTTTCATTACTTGCAAGGGAAGTTTTCGCAAAGATGCTTTGATAAGCATCGAAACAACTGTAAAATATTTTAAAATGTTTTTGAATAGTAGACAGTACAAAAATTCAAAATGAGGCTATTCAAAAACTATGTAGCAGGCAATTTAATTAGAAAATACCACTTGAAATCCTTACAATGTATAAACCCCTTAATCATTCCAACCATCACTCTGTATTCATTCAACCTTTACATGATTCAAACAAACAATACAAACAAACGACAAGTCAAGTAGCAAATCTTAAAGAAATAATGCTTGGCATCTCGCACTTTAACTAACAAAAACCAATTGGGATGCCATTTTACCGGTCCATCAAGTTTTTATCAACCCTGACAGAAAATAATCTGTTCGCTTATATGCATCCCCGACTCCTGTTGATTCAATGCAAAGAAGTCGAGGGGCAGCAATGGCATCAACACTGAATCGAAGTTGAAGTCGCTGTCGCATTTTTAAGTTTGTCGCCCAGTTTTTTGCCAGAGTAGACTGCCAACGAGACGCTTTGATTCAACAACAAAATACCGCCATTGGTCGTTGTAATAATCACACTGACTTATGTATGTACACACATATTATAATTATTGTGATTTGAATAGAAGGAATGGATGGAAGTGGACATTTGTGGAATGTTTCGTGTTGTACTTTGAATCCATATGGCATTATCATTCTTTCGCTTCATTCTTAGGATATTTCTAGGTTTCTGCTTTAATAACCGGTTAGCTTTGAATAAAAATCTTGAATGGATATAAGAGTTTGTATACATAGATTCGTAGATACGCGTACATAAATACATGTGATTTTTTAGTTTGCTGCGTAAATAAATTAAAGATCATTTTTTATTGAGATATTAAAGATCAGAATTGATCTTATGTCTGAGTGTCATTGATTTATCTCATGTAATTCGACTAAAGAAGAAAATAGTTAATTTAGTTTCGAGAATTCCTATACAAATAAGAAGATAACGTACCACGAGCGAAAATACATCAAATTTCTGTTCTAGGCTCCCAGCAAGTAAATTTTATTAAATCATGCAATTAAATAAATATTTACCTCGATACAATCTCTTGCAGCTTTCCCACAGTGTTTATTTTCACACCAATCTTATGGCCTACTTATGCATAAATACAAATCAACCAAAATGTATCTATTCGTCTTATCCAGATCATACAAACTGAATCCGCGATCCAAGCAATTACCATTCGAAATCCATTAGCTAAACTTAAATTAAACTAGGGTACTTTGATATCTTGGCTTATACGAATGAGTTTCAAAGCCGTATTCAAAACATGCCACAAATATCAATCGCACGGCCATAAGGTAATCAATTTATCATTATCGCATTATAATCAGCCCCACATTGTCGCCCAGTTCCGTTCGTCGCCGTAGAAGCAAGAAAAAAAATTGATAATTCTCAAAAATTTCGTTTAAATAAATGAATGGCCAAAAAGTGACCAGCTCCAATATTTGGCTATCGCAGGCAAGTTCCCACGCTTGACCAGCTGTATTAGGATTCGATTCGAACAAATGTTCATGCAATTTATTTACTTAAGGGAAAATTATCTAATTTGTTTGCACGACTCAGTATCAATTTTATATTGAAAATTCCGGTATGGAAAGTGTGTAAGTACACTGTGGAATGTTGAAGATCAATCGAAACTTTGACCATATTTTAGATTAGGTAAGTCCGAGCACCATACTTTGCACGCATTCAACAGTTGCACGGATTATTTACAATCGTAAGTGGACAAAGTAAATAATTGTTTGAAGATAAAAAAAATCGTGAATTTTTTTACAAGGAATTGTTGATTACTGGACGGAAAATGATGAAAATATTTGCCAGCTGGTATTAAATTCGATTTGTGATTGAAATTGAATGTTTGACTGGTGGAATTTACATTAAGATTAATATGTTGTACTCTCAAAAAAAAAGTTTTTGGCAAAATATAAAATTTAGTAAATGTATCTAAAATCGAACGCTTCGTACTCTCTTACATCGCTTACAGAGCTTGAAAGGAAAACATTTCTTACATCATTTAATAGTTTTTTTGCGGAAATGATGCTTTCTTATGGCACATTTAGCTATGTTTTTATCATTTTCTCCATTATTAATTGCAAATTTAATAGTCGTCAATTATTGTATTATTCAGTGTGGTTAATGTTACTGCTGTTGACTAGAGGAGATAATTGGTGTTTATCTGGAAAATAGATGAAATACATCAGTTGCACTAATTTCTGTCATCATATATCATTAGAGTCGGTCATTATGGCTAATAGTGAGTGATTCAATTGACAATTTGATAATCGTAACACGCTGTCATCTTTATTGCAATAGCTATTCAATATCATCAGGATTCCCTGGCTATAGTCATTTTATACGGACTATGTGTTCTCACTCAAATGATTACTATGTGATCATTATTTGTATGAAGCATTGTATTGGCGCAACAGATATGCGACAGAAAAATGAAATTGAAATTCAATTATTGATCGATCTCATCATTTTCATTCAAAAAGTTAATAAATCAAAACAATGCAATTGGATGGCCTCCATTTTTTTTTAAATATACACCTACTATTGTAACCTAGATGGATACAGAAATTTATTTAGCAATGTGCCATATTTCAAATAAGTAGTGTTGAATTTTCATTCAATAATGTCAACGGGCAAATGTAATTATTTTCACCTCCGACGAGTGTGCAGCTGTTGACTTTTGATATGTATGTATATCATAGTTGGACGGATAGTTTGTTAATTTTTATGTTACCTTTTTTGTCCCCTACTAGACTCCTAGTTGCAAAGCTGATCGAAAAATTAATTAAATTGGAGCCTTAAATTTATTTATGGCAACATTTTTTGCAATGGACCTTCTTCTAAGTTAACCTCATGATATTTGTCCTGTTTTCAGTAATGCGCGGACTGTATCACTTTTCTTCAAATTTCTACTAAAACTTACTTTGTAACGTTTCATGAATATCAGCAACACTTGTTGCCGACTTTAAGTGCCCTTCGCATAGCCGATTGCTTTAATGGCTTTCCTTGGCACTTTTTTTTTAAAAAAATATTATCCCCTAGAGCTGAATACGTTTAAATATCTGTATTTCACCATAAATTTGTGCATATTTTCAAAAGAGATGTATGTTTGGAGACGGAAATAGCTATTAACGAAGAAATTTAAGTATTTGGTTCCAAAGATTCTGATATAGTTTTTGAAACCATACATTTTTCAAACGAAGCTATATAATCTAGTGCCTTTCTATAGTTTTTCATTAAACAATCTACAAGCTGCACATGCAAACTATTTAACTATCCATATGCATTCCGATTAATCGAATCGTGAAACTATGCACTGCAATTACATAGAAGACCTTTGAACTTAATCATTCGTTTATCTGAACGCAACACTGTTTCACCCTGCTCTTAGGCCATTCAACGCTTTTACGCAAGCCAATCATCAGCAACTATCATTGCGACTGAACTTCCTGAAACATGGAATTCAAGGCCTGATATCAATTACAAACGAAATCTTAAATACCATCCAACTGTCTTTGAGCCACCATAAAATAGTTGTACTAATCACTTCACCAGATGCGAGTTTGTTCATCTTTTTAAGAAGGTTTCAGGCAGAAATCAGCGGATCCTTGCACTCTACAGTGATGACAATGCAACGACGACGGTAGCAGCGACTGCAGTAGTTTTCGGATTTCATATTTTTGCTTGTGCGTCACTTTGCCAGCAACCCGAGCGTCTTGATAATGGACCGAAACGATAAACTGCTGAAAGCCAAGCGCAGCGAGTAAAAAGTGATATATCGTGGCCAGAAGGCAACGGCAGCATTTAACACCTTCAGGTGAGAAATGCGATTTTAATCGGACATGTTTGATTCGAATGGTTTCGGTATTTTGCCTCTTAATGGTATCTCGCCAGTGCCGTGTTGCTTTCGTTCCCATATGGCACACACACGGCACGGTGTCACATATGCAGCACAATTACGAAACGGTTACGAATGCATTGGCCGTTGAAGATGGAGCCCGGAGGCTGTGTGGAGGTCCTCCTGTTCACATGACGATCGAGACCCACCATTGCCCTGAACCGATCCTGCGATCAGATGGACCCGAAACGAACGATGCTTACATCCAGTTGAGCTTTAATTTACATACGCTCCATGATATCGTTTAATGTGGTATTACAAGATACACATGCATCGCACGTCTATTATCGTGTTCCTAATGAGATCGAAAATGCACCGTGAGCCATGAAAGACTTTCGTATAGAAAAGACCTTGAGTATCTGCTGTAGCAGCGTTTAACCAAATCATGTGCGTGAGTGGGTTTCATTCAAGTCTTTGTTTTGTGAACGAGAGGAGCGTTAAACTGAAAAATGATGGTGCATTAAGCGTCTGCTGATAATATTGCAAAACAATATGATGTTGCTAGTGTAAGGTACGAACAGCGGTTAACAGTACAAGACAACAGTTTTTTATCCCTTTGAAGCAGAAGCATATAAATTGTTTTCAATTTTCAGGTGCAAAACGAGTTAGCGATGAAAGAAGAGTTAGCGATGATAACTTCAAAATAGCACTGATGTTGGAAGCTGCTTTCGGCTAAGTATATTGTTTGTCTGAAGTGCTCGAATTACTAACTCATTAGACCCTTAAAATTCTTCAAAAATCCTAAACTTCCTTGGACCAATATTTCTAAACGTCATAGTTATCAACAGTCCAACAACTTCTCTGGCGCGATCAAGGTATGAATGAATCGAAAAAACGCACGCGAACGACGATCGTAAATCGTCCCGTACACAGAGATTCAATCCCCATTGCTAACTGCTTTTCCATACTTCGTCGTCGGGTTTATGCAAGTGAACAGACTCTATGGTACCTAATACGTACTACCTTCGAACAACAAACGTGCTGCGATGATGCTCTGAACGTGGCGTACCTTATGGTCATCGGGAGTCAGTATCAAGAATAAAACCGGACACCGGTTTTCCAATATAATTTTCACTATCAAACGATTATCATCTTTTCCACTTATTTGCGTCATTAGCTCCTCAGACGAGCCTTAGATATTAAACGATCGAAGGCGTTACTGTTCGTAGGAGAGAATTAAACCGATTCAATGCAAGCAGTCTTCTGATCATCATCGATCAATTGACGATTATACGGCGCAAAGTTTTAGGTTTAATGATATCGCTGAGGAATTTAAATTGCAGCTGGAACTTGCCTGCATATTTGACTTTTGCGTTGAAGTTCGCAATAAAATGCAAACAAAAAAGAGCAGTAATGTTTCAGTTTTGGTATTCAGAAACCACATTTAACTAGCTGAAATATGAAAAAAAAATTAAGCATTGAAGAGTGGAAATCAGAGTGAAAAACATACAATTTTTGTTATGTTACTAATGAATGGCATTGATATAATTTGGACCTTATAGAAAACTGTCCAACAGAGGATGTGCAGTAGATTAATGAATTATGCAACGTTAAGAGTTACATCAGCTGTTTTATCTCTAAAAGAAATAAAAAAAAAACGAGATCAGTTAATTTGAGATCCGTTTTTACCTCATGGAATTTGGCGCACAGTGTGGGTTTTCCAGTATATATTTTGTAAATGAAATTAAAATAATTATTATAAGGGTTATTCTAATACAGTATTCTAGTATGGCACATTTCAAAGCTTCGGAGCATTCTATTTAAAAGATTTTGACACTTTGACATATTTCCGAAATTGAGAGACCAAAATTACTCCGTCGCAATGTGTATTTTGAATGAATGAATTTAAGAATAAACATTCTAAAATATATCGAATACAAAAGTATTAAAGAACGAACGCTGATTTGCAAGCTGTGCCCTGAATAACACCACAGGTGATATTTTTTTCAAAACACGGGAAGGTACATTTAGTTTTGTTGCAGATAAAATGCAGATAAAAGAAAATAGGAGCACCAATCAAAAAAGCTTTTTTTAACACATTCGTTTTTGTGGGATGAAAGCTCGGTTTCCTCCGTGGCAACTCAAAATGATTTAGACTCTAGACTATTCTTCTTTCATAATTTTCAATGTTTTGCGCTTGGGCAGGTAGTTGCAGCATTCGTGGCCTAGTTTCAGACGTGATGGCGACAGAGTGAAATCCGCTCGTGACTGCACTATCATACTGGAATAGTGACTTTTAGTGAAGGGGCCTTCAAAATGAAAATAAAAAGAAACAAAACTCGTCAGATATAAGCCTGGCGCCATGTACCCTCCGAAGTCGGGATTGACCAGAGGACTGTGCCATCGAAAGCAGCCAAAAACCACGTGAAGCGGATTTAGGGCAAATGAGCCAGCTAAGCAGACTGTTGGCATCCTCGCGGCCATTTCTACTAGAGTTGGTAGCGATATGCTCAGCTTCTTTAGCTTCAAGGATAGCTTTGGGTGAGTGAGAGAAGGTGCTCTAGTTTTGAAACCTGGGCCAAAAAAAGCTTGGAAGTCGGTTTGGGTACACGTTACTGTTGTAATAAAAGGCCCTTTAACTGTTCTTTTTAATGAAACAACGCACTTTCTAATAGTTTGTTCAATTTATTTAGACTAATTTCAGCGTTTCTCCACGAGCAACGTTTCTACGTGTCTTAACAGTATTTGATCAGCACAAAGACTCGCTCTCATGCAACTCACTTGACAGATTGACTCACTGTATGTAGTACACTGTTAAACAATAGATGAGACAACGTATATATCTATGAAGTTATTACACTGTCGAAATATTCACAATATTACAACACGCCTCCTTGAATTTTCGACTGTAGACTTTACATGTAAATTTTCAAAATTTCAATGTTGTGTAATTTCTTAGTTTTTCGCATACATTAATTTGTTTCTTATAACTACCTGAACATTTTTTTTTATTAATTAGTTTTCAACTAATTTTAGAGTAATTTCAACGCTTTTCGATTCTTTATGAATTTTTCTTTGTTTAAACTTTTCGTCAATATGTCAGCTAAATTTAGTTTTGAATCAATTTTTATTATATCAATTGTACCGTTCTCGTAATTTTCGTTTACATAATGATATTGCACTTCTATGTGCTTGGAGTTTTTTGTAAAATTACCAAATTTAGCGATTGCTATCGCACCTGAGTTATCTTCAAACATTCTAATTGGTGTATCGAATTTTAAATCGAATGATTCATTTAATAAATTTTTTATAAACAAAACTTCACTCACTGCCTCTGACATGGCAGTATATTCGGCGAAAGTGGAACATTTTGTAACACAATTTTGCTTGCGAGTTTTCCAATAAACTAAATTTCCATACATTCTAATCACAAAACCTGTTGTCGATTTTCTATCAATATTATCGCCTGCGTAATCAGAATCTACCATACAATCTAAAATCTCATTTTTCAGATTATCATAATAGGTTAGTTTTAAGTCTTTAGTTTTATATAAATATTTCAGAATTCTCAATGCGTATTTGAAATGTGTTTGATCGTAACAATTTTGAAATCTGCTCAAATAGTTAACACTATAAGCGATATCTGGCCTCGTACCTGCACTTATATATAATAATTCGCCAATCAAATTTCTAAATTTAATTCTTTCATCGATTTGTTTACATTGATCTAACTTTAAATTACTCTCCATAGGAGTATCATATAATTTAGCACTTTCTAAATTGTATTTTGCAGTCAAAGATTCAATGTATTTTTCTTGACTCAATGTCATTTTGTTTCTTTCGTTATTATAATCAATTTCAATTCCAATGTAAGTACCAACTTTACCTAAATCTTTTATTGCAAATCTCTGTATCAAACTAGCCTTCACTTCATTGACTTTATTTTTATTTTTACAGCAAATCAAAAGATCATCTACAAAAACTAAAATATATATTGGATCTTTGCCTGTATTGTTGACGTATAAACAATAATCATAGTTACTTCTTACAAAATTTAATTTTTCTACATGTTTATTAAAACAATCATACCAAGCTCTAGGGCTTTCTCTAAGACCATAAAGTGCCTTTTGCAATTTACATACTTTGTTTTTCTGTGTTTCGTAGCCCTTGGGCTCAAAAATGTAAACTTCTGATTTTACGGTGCCATTGAGAAATGCCGTCTCAACGTCCATTTGTTCAATGAATAAATTATTTGCACAGGAATAACTTAACAAAATTTTTAAAGTTTGCATTTTTCCCACAGGTGAATAGACGTTTTCGATATACCTCTTTTGTTGAAATCCTCTAACTACTAACCTTGCCTTATAAGTATTATCGCTCTTTCTTTTATATACCCATTTTACATCAATTATTTCCTTATTTTCAGGTTTATCAACAACTACCCATGTTTCGTTTTTCTTTAAACTTTCGATTTCCGAGTCCATAGCCTTTTGCCATTCTTTTGACTCTTTTGAGCTAATCGCCTCCTCAAATGAATTTGGTACATTAGCATTAACATAATTTACATAGATGCAATGTGTTACGGGATTACCATATCTTTCAATAGAACCTTTTTTTCTAGTAGATTTTCTTGGCATAGTTAGATTTTGTTTATTTTTATTTTTATTTTGCAAGCTATCTACCTCATTGTCCATTTCTATTCTACCCTCACTAACATCTTCAAAGACGCTATCTTCATCATCATCAATATTTTGATTTATTGTTTCATTAGAGCCATTATTATTTCCATCAATTTCATTTTCCATATTTAAGTTCGTGAAATTATCCTCATCAAAATTATTTTCATCGTTGTCATTAACCTTTTCTAAGCAAATCAATACAGTATCGTTTTCGATTACCCTAACATGTCTAGCGTTAATTATTTTATTGTTTATCAACACTCTATAGCTATTATTTGTATATCCCACTAACACGCCTAATTTAGCCTTATCATCCCATTTACCGTTTCTCAAAACCTCTGGAGTTCTGACGAAAACTTTGCTTCCATAAATTTTTAAATGCTTTACATTAGGTTTTTTGCCAAAAAATATCTCGTAAGGGGTTTTGTTTTCTAACGTGTTGGCTATTGTTCGGTTTTTCAAATAAGAAACTGTTTTCATAATTTCAGGCCAATACCTGTTGTTAATTTTAGCTTCTCTAGCTAGACATCTTCCTGTGTCCATAGCTGATCTATTGAATCTCTCAGCGACTCCGTTCAATTCGTGTACGTACGGGGGACATGGTAACAATTCAATACCTTTATGTTTAATAAAATTAAGGATTTCGCGGTTCAAATATTCTCGTCCATTGTCGCATTGGAATCTTTTAATTCTTTTTTTGAACTGGTTTTCAACTAAATTAACATACTCAATAAAGCAACCTGCTGTTTCGTCTTTACTCTTTATGCAATAAATTTTGCTACATTTACTAAAGTCATCAATGAAAGTTAAGAAATATTTTTCTCCGCCATAGCCTATCGTTCTGTGTGGACCATTTAGATCAGTATGAATTAATTCTAAAATCTCACGAGACTCAGTTCTCTTATTATCAAACGGTACATTAGTCATTTTGCTCTGTATACAATTTGCGCATTTCATTATATTATTTTCTAATTTATCTGGTAAGCCTTCTAGTAATTTTTCGTTGACTAATTTGTTCAAATATTGAAAGTTTACGTGTCCTAAGGCCCTATGCCATTTTTCTTTATCAGTTAGTTTAATTGTATTTGCAAAAATAACATTATCTTTTTTGTACAAGAAACTTTTCATATTATATAAACCATTTACTTTATCAGCAACTGCTATTAATTTTCTGTTATTATTGTAAATTTTGGCTTTTTGTTCTCTAGCAACAATAGTATTAAATTCAGTTATTTTCGAAAAACTTAATAGGTTTTGTTTAATGCCTTCAACAAAATAAACATTTTTTAAATTAACCTCTGTCTCATTATAGTAAGTTTTAAAAGATGTTTTCACTGTACCTAATTTAGTGGCTTTTAGTTTTTTACCGTCTGGCAATTTTACATCAATAGCGTTTTTTAAACTAATAGAATTACAAAAACATTTATCGTCATTTATGATATGGTCAGTACAGCCACTATCCAATAACCAATTGATCTCATTACAATTTGTGTTGTCATTATTACATTCAAATTTTTCTACCTGATTTACGCTGGGATTTATCACTTGTGTTATCCAAGTCTCTGTTGAACAATCCTCGTGCAGCTCACCAGATGATTCATTCCTTTGTTGACTATAACCTCTGCCTCGACCAAATCCTCGTTGTGTAGTACCTCTACTGTAGCCTCTTTGTGACACTCGTGGGCCTGGTTGGTTGTAGTGAGCTCCTCTGCTACTTTGGCTGGATTGAGCTCCCCTGCTGTGGCTGCCGCGCTGATTATGCCAACAGTCTTTTTTGTAATGTCCAGTTTTACCACACTGAAAACACTTGGCTTTTATTTTTGCACTGAAGGTGCTCACATTAGCCCTTTTTTCACTATCAATTCTGTGCATGTTCTTTTCCTTAATTTTTGATTTCACATATTCAACGGTTCTTTGTTCTTCAGGCACTAAGTCGATAAAATCTCCAATGTTACTGTAGCTTTGTGGTAGAGCTTTTATTAGATAATTCATTTTTTCTTCTTCTGTTAAGCTCCCGCCGGCTAGTTTCAATTGATTACAAGCTGTTTCAAACTCGACAAAAAATTCTTCAACTGTCTCGTAGTTTTTTAGTTTAACTTCTTCTAACTTGCCTCTATTAATTATCTGCAAAGCTGTAGATTTGGTTGAATACATTTTTTCTAATTTTGTTAGCATTTCAAAAGTCGTTGTACATTCACTAATGTATTCTAATTGTTTATCAGAAATTGCACTGATCAATATCGTTTTTGCTTTCAAGTCCTTTTTCTTCCAAGCAGCTACGTCATCAATTTCGTCTCTTATTCTTGTTGCTGGTACTTGACAATCTTTGTATTCTAGAATATTCATTATTCTGAATTTCCAGCTTGGGAAATTAACTCCGTCAAAAATTGGGATAGTGATATCATCAATTTTTGCCATTTTTGTCATTTTTTCTTCTAATTTCAAATTTTCGTCGACTACAAATTTTATAAGTAAAACTTCTTTTAGTGTCCTAAGAAAACTATTTCGTAGATAATTTCTTTGTTCTCTTTTCAACACAATATCAGCGCTATTTAGGCTTTCTGATACATTTTCACTATTAGTTTCTTCTTCAGTGCTTGAACCCTTTTTATCATTGTCCATTTATTCACAAAGCCTTGTTCATTTATTTTCTCATTTTCAATAATTCGATTCAACTATTTTCGTAACCTCGAAAATGCCATGCGGTCTTACCATTTTCACATTTGATCAAAGTGTCCAACTACGGAACTACGCTGCTGTATAACTACGCTCTGCTATCATGTTGTAATAAAAGGCCCTTTAACTGTTCTTTTTAATGAAACAACGCACTTTCTAATAGTTTGTTCAATTTATTTAGACTAATTTCAGCGTTTCTCCACGAGCAACGTTTCTACGTGTCTTAACAGTATTTGATCAGCACAAAGACTCGCTCTCATGCAACTCACTTGACAGATTGACTCACTGTATGTAGTACACTGTTAAACAATAGATGAGACAACGTATATATCTATGAAGTTATTACACTGTCGAAATATTCACAATATTACAACAGTTACGGTAAATGAACCAACCTGATCGTCAACCAGTGTCACCTTTGATGTAGCTTCCTCTTCAGGCATTCAACCTTCAGCAAATTATTTCACTCAGCCTTATAGAGCTACAAAGTCAGCTTCCAAAATTCTAAGGAAACTAGAAATTATTTTTCACGAGGCAAAAAGTCTCTCCACTGGCCAACTCATATTTTTGACATGCATCTACTTCCTCGAAAATCCTGCATACTCTGCTCAGAAGCGACAAAAGTTAACTTAACAACAGGTTCAAAGCAGTTGAGTTCCTAGGAAGCCAAAACCGAAAGCGCTAGTGCCTAATTTACTCTCTAATCAACGTGCGTAAAGGAGATAGAATAATCTCTGCAGAAAACTAGGAAAAAAACAAGGTAAATTATATTCAGGGTTTACTACAACCTGCAGAAATCTAGTTTGTGTCCTCCGCTAATGGTGAATGGAGCTGGTGTACAGGAATCAAGCTATTGGTGTGATAAGATCAACACTTCGTCGACTTCCACAAGCAACCGATCTCAAAAATGGAGGAGCTTTGGCCAGGCACCTGATCAAAGGTGGTGCCGAAGGATGAAATTCCCAGTCGGTTAAAGCAAAGGGATGAATTCTTCGCTTCCATTCCAATCTAGAAAAACTCCTGGAGAGAAAAACTCCTGGCTTTTCAAGCCAGAGCCTCCCACAAAGGATTGAGGAATGCTAAAATCGAAGAAGCTGTTGAAGATCGACAGGAAGATTTTTTCATTCTCAATGAAGAGGCAGTGTCAGTAATCAAGGGCACGAATACGGGGTCGAGAATTTGACCTTGTGTTTGTACAGGAGTAATTGGCCTATAACGTTAACTGAAGCAGAAGGCTCAATCAGGGGACCCCGAGGTTTTTCAGTGGTGACGTCTGAGAAAGAATCAGATGCAGAGTCCATTTGTTGATGGGATTAGTGTTGGGACTATCTTTGAGTTCTATACTTTCTGAATCAGGACATAGAGAAAGAAGACGAGGCAGCATTAGTATCCGAGGGGGACCTGGATATTACCCTGATCGGAACTCAACCCAGATTGTGAAACATCATATGAATCATCACCTTTCCAAAGCAGTGAATGCTGCCCTGCTCTTCCACTTATTAAGATAGAAGCTAATTTTGATATAAAAAACACAAGTTCTTAGCAACCAGGTTTACGGGCTATGCAGACTGATCAAATTTGATAGCTTGAAGAAATGCCTTTGTTTTTTAAAGAATAATATGGCTGTTGCAGTGGGAATAGATCAGAAGACTAGCAGGCTTGTTTTTTTCCTACGTGGTACACGATCGTATATCAAATCCTTCCTGTGACACCGTCAACGATGTAGTGGTGGCAGCCACGTACTGTATGCCTCTTATTTTAGGAACTGACTTTAATGCTTATCTTGAATTGTGAGGCAGTTTTTTTGTGAGACCCTTTTTGACTTTTTTTGATACAATGTCCCTCATGAATTTTGGCGCCAAACCGATCTTCTTCTCTTCAGCTTGCAGGAACGTTTTTTACGTCACCTTAGCCAGTGGGCGGCACACGCGTCTCCTGTTTAACTAAAGATGGAATATCCAGGTGTGTTTGTACGTCGATCACAAATAAATATCCTATAATAAACAGGTATACATCCTTTATTGACAGAAAAAGTAGAGGAAAAATGAATACATCAACTCTGAAGATTCCTTCGAGAAGTATTAATACCTGGCAAAACCACTTCGAAACCACAAACGGAATTATGGTGTCACTCTTACACATGGTTTAACCATTACATCCATGTGTACATCGATGGCTCGAGACTGAATAATAAATTCGGCAGTGGTATGTAGTCGGAAGAGTCGGCAGCGGTACATACGCGAATGAGCTAAATTTATGGCTATCTCTTCGTTTGCCAGATCATTGTAGATCATTTTTCGTACAATTTCGTGTTTGAGACAACCAGCAACGCAATCAGCTCGTATACATGATAATAAAATTATACTGAGTAATTGCCGAAGTGGCCGATGAACTGGAAAGCCTCGGTTCCTTACTGCCAGAGGTATCATGTTCTTCCTCTATAAAAACACCGATGTCATCGGTAAACCAAACCATCAGGCAAATACTTTGAACACGCTAAGAAACCCTTGGCCGAAGAATCATCATGTGCGATTCAAATACTGGCTTTTCATGTGCGTGAATCAGATTTAAACGACATTGCACTTCACGCTGTCGTTCTCGTTCTCAAGGACCACTATCTTATATGTGCCAAATAGATATTGGCCGAGCCCATGCGAGCTGAGTGTGTGGACGGTCCAGACAAGCGACTTTGACAGGTGTCAGAGGCGCTCGTCCGCTTTCCGATCGGAATGGGTTTTGGGCACGAGCCAAGGCGATTCGTGGCGAGCTGTCAAATGCCGTCCACATGTTGGCGGCCTCGTCTGACTTCGGCTCGCCTGGCCTCGGCCAATATCTATTTGCTACAATAGGGTACCGCGCGCAACGGTTGGATGTTGGGCTCAACGATTTCTGTCGAAGCTGTGGCTCAGAGGATGAAAAGACCCTAGAAGATGACCCTCGGCCTGTTTTACCTGTAGAAGCAACCATATCAGATGTTGTTGAGAAAGTGGAACAATTAGTTCTGCAAGGTGGTAGAGACTACATTGCTTCAGATTAGACATGAGCATTTAAGCATCAAAACTCAGTACAAAATAGACACCAAGGTTTCTTTCTTCAATGCAAAAACATTTTCATGTTTGTGATGCAGGGAATTTTCGAAGTTTTGTAATGAAAAACCACAAGATATAATTAGAAAAAATTCCAAAAAAGAAGGAACTTGGGTCCATTGTTCTCACCAAAAAATCGAAGAAGAATCAGAGCATTGGTTAGAAAAATGCTCGGAATCTCCCAAATAAGCACGGGTAGAGCAGTTTGCAGGAAAAGTAATGTTAAGGAATCCGCCTTAAAGATTATAAAGATTAAGATGTGAAAATAAATGGCAGCTACAATGCTTTAATTTTAAATAAATGAAAAGAAGGAATAAAATTCAAGCGCAGAAAAATGTTGACTCGAGTTCTTTTCCTTTTTCGTCTCACAGCAGTCAAAAAGCAATGGAGGTTGTATCGTCTCATAGATTCCAAGCTTATAGTCATCCGTTTTATACAAAGGACTTCGCTCCAAGCGAATATATTTATTTCCACATTTGAAAAAGCACCTGCGTGGGGGAAGATATCTAGATGATGATTCACTGAAGCAAACTAGAGAAAAGTATTTTAACAGCAAGTATAGTTCGTATTTTTTAAAGGAAGTGAACTGTTAATCAAAAGATCAAATAAGTGTGATTCAATATGTTGAAAAGTTAAAGAATGAATGTTTTTATTTTCCGTTTGTTTTATAAAAAAAATTCAAAATTTTTCCTCTATTTTTACAGCGAGATTAACAATTCAAAGGCTGAAGATGTTCGATTATGAACAGATGTCCTAATGACCATATTTGCCAAACGCTGCTCATTCTGATTACTATATGCTCCGCAGTCTTAAAAATCATTAAGTCGGCAAAATTATGAGTTTTGCAGTAAAAGTATTTGAATACTTTTTTTGATTGCGGCCAAATGAATTTTGGAGGAGAGGTACTGAAAGCATGCCAGAAAGGCGGAAGGACAATGTAAGAAGCAAAATTAAATATATAATAAATATAATGTAAAACAAAATTAAATATAATTACAAAACGAAAATTTGTGCGTATTATTTTTAAATTCCTCTGTTACTTTGTATGCTTTGTCTAATTAATAACAAAATATTTCCCAGTTGAGAGATCTATGTGAGAGATTGGCGATTAGTATTGTCGAATATGAAACTCCTGAGTTCTAAGCAGATGATAAATCAATTTCTTGGCTTCCACGTAGCTTACTATTTATTCTGCCCATTTCCTTTTCATTTGAACTGAGCTTTATGACGCTCGTGCTGAAATTTACGAATGAAAATTTTCAATTTGGGGTCTAATATTATGAAAAACCAGTGCACCCCCCGTAGCTTGCCGAATGATTTCAGTCACATATTTCACATTTCACTTTTCGTTTTACGTGAAATATCTTACTTTAGTTGGATATTTTATGCAGTAATCAATAATATAGAATGTAAGGATTGATTTGATACTTGACTTTACAAACCAAATTAAAGAGTTTCTTGGAAAATTTTGATGTTGATTCCTAATGTATTTGCAGTTAAAGCTAAAAATTTGCTGTGAACCCCAACTTAGGGTTTACTCTCATTATCTTGTGAAGTGACCGAACATACACTGAAACACGTGGAACTATTACAGCACGTGACTTTTGGCGAGAAACGTTTAAATGTTGTGGGACTTTTTAATCTGTACACTGTTTCCAGGATCTTTTAAAGCCGAGATACTCTGGAAACTAGCTACATCGTCTGTGCTGACTTGGCGGCCGCACAAAAGAACTGTCACCTGACAGAAAAAAAACTCAGCACGACAATCAGACCACTGTGATTTTATTGGAATACACTGTGGTTTTATTAGACAACAGAACAGTCTATTTTATCTGGACGGCTACCAAAAAACACAGCGCGATTTGCGAGCATAAATAATACTTTCTCAAATTGACATTGACCATGTCGGACGTCATATTATAAAACCCACATTAAAGTTTCCTTCCATATCATTTCACTATGTAAATGTGTACGTCTATTTGCACAATGTCGATCTATCTTGGCGACAGAAATTAGCAAATAAACAGGTATGAATTCCGACAGCAGAAATTTTTTTTGTACGATTCCTATGAACAAATCGTATTCGATCGACACGTACTTCGCTTGCAAGTTCCTTTGCGAATTTCAACAAATATTCCTGCAAAAAAAACATTTATTTACGTTACCTTATCCATAATCAAATACCACAACAATTCTCATATACATGTATTATTTGCGAAAATGAATCAGAATTTGAATTTCATTTCTCATCAATTTACCCGTATGTCTTTATATCGACCGAGCGGCCAGTTTGTTTGCTCATCAATAAATTTAATTTTCATGAAAATCATATAACATTGTACGATTTGATAAAGCATGAGGCGAAATGAAATGATATCATTAGGTACACCGCATAATACATATGGATATGTAGAAATAGGAAATCACTTTAGAAGAAAAAATTATGTCCAGCAAACAGCTCCGGCAATAGCCAAAGGTGTAAGCAAACACCGAATGTGTAATATGATAAATTGCATATGGACTGAAAAACGGGACCTTGGCTAAGAGTGTTTGTGATCATTTACTTTTTTTGTTGCTGTTGTTGCTGTACGTATTATTCAGCACGACATACCTATATTTACTTCATATCATGTAGGCCTACTTCATCGATTTAATATGCGACATGCTAACACAGAGGCTCAGTCGAGCGGGAACTCACCATCTCAGGTGAAGTGTTATCAGTTTTCTGAAGAAATTGTTTGTCAGGTGTAAAGCTCGATAAGGAAATGTCGACGTGTTTGGTTTAAGTTTTTTGTTCCTTCGATTTGATATGGTAAAGTTCCACAGGCTTTGAACTGGTGTGAATATAGGGCATTGGTTCTTCAGGTTTACAGTGCGTAGTTTTGATAATGTCTTTCATGATTGACTTAATAAAAACAGAAATGAAAATGGGTTTTAAAATCAAAATCGTTTTTAGCTCTGGCTCAGCAATTAGATTGAATAGTAAAGGTAGTTCGTCTACGTTTCTTTTTCTTAACTGTTTTTTACTTTCTGACTTAACACTACGAACAACCACTATGTTGGGCATTGTGTCCTACAGAACACCCGAAACTATTAGATCGTATGACAAGATATCGATCTCCATTGAGAAATCAACCATTCCAGCCTCAAAATGTCAAAGTTTTGAAACATTTTCTAAAAAAAAAAAAATGAGCTTCACAGATTCCAGAATTTTCCAATTGAATTAATTTTAATGCGCTTTTCAAATTCAACAGTGCATACCTATTGAAAAAAATTTTAGTTTATAAAGGCTTTGTAATGTATGTTGCATCAATGCCACAAAGCTTAGGTATTATTGAACAATTCAATCACTTTGGCAGAAAGTTTACACTTGATTCGATTATGAATTCCATAAGTGAAGAATGATAAAGATAATTAATGTCAATAAGACTAAAGCCAATAGAATTCAATGAACAATGTCAATAAGATACAATGTAGCCTAATCATCGCTAAGTGAGCAAGACTGTATGTGTATGCATATATGCCACTTTGAGTGAAGTTAAAAACAAAGCCATAATTTGGAACAACACTGCGAAAATCCCAGGAGAAATAGCATGAATATTGCATCGAAAATCGCCGGGCAAATCATATTCAAAATGGCATGACAAATCGAGTGATAAATTGCATTAAAGAATATTAATGAAAATCAAAAAATCAAAGAATAAAATGCATGAAAACCAATAGATAATCGAATCGAAATCGAATTGAGATCGCATGAAAATCACATAAAAACCACATGCAATATTAGATCTAAGGTCGCATCAAAAGTTAAATGGAAAATTGCATGAAGTATCTCTTTGAAAATTGCTCGAAAAATGTGGTGTCGCATGAGAAATTGCATGGATAATCCCATGAAAAACCGACTAGGGAATTGTGTAAAAAATCATCAATCGCATCAAAATAGCGTCAAAGATAAGTTGATTTTTCATGCGAAATTACATGAAAAATCTCAAAGAAAATCGCAGGAAAAATGCAATTATGAATTGCATGAAAGTAGTATGAAAAATTGAAATATTGCATGCAATGTATCATGAAAAATCGTATAAAAAACTCCGAAAACTATGGAATATCATATAAAAACTAGAATTAAAAACCGCATCAACATAAAGTTTGCATGAAAAAATCACTGAATAGTCGAGCAGTAAGTCAATCCAAAAATTGGTTAAAAAGTCCGGTCAAAAATTGCATCCGAACTGCACGAATATCGCAAGGAAAATCGTATCGGAAATAGCTGTGTAAATCGTATGAAAAATGGTATGCAAAATTATGAAGCTATGTTAATAAAAAATCCCAAGAAAATATGCATCAAAAGTTTGCAATTCCATGAGAAATCGCATACATAATCGCATATGTATGAGAAATTGCATGAAAAAAAGCAAGTGGAATATCACAACAAAATTGCATTATGTAAAACATTGAAAATGACATCGGAAATTTTATTAAAAAATGCATGAAAATCACAAGAAAAATCACGCGTTGAATACCAAATCGCATGAAATATCGATATAGAAATTGCATTAAATATTGGATGAGAAATCACATGAAAGCCTCATGAAAAACTGATGAAAATTTAAATGAAATATCGCAGGAAAGAATGCATGAATTTTGCTTGAAAATTCATTAAAAATCATTTCAAAAATATTACATTTTAACTTGCACCACGAAGTCCATGGAATACTCCATGATAAATCAGAGCAAATGTTGCACGAAGAATTTACATGAAAAGTCGCATTTAAATCATCTAAAACATTCTATTGAGAATCGCCCGGATATCGAATGAAAAATCGTATGGAGAACCCCATAAAAATTTGTTTGAAAAATCTCATGTTAACCTCTTGAAAAATCACACGAGAAATCATCTGAAAAATGGTATGAAACCCCTATGAAAAATTGCATGGAAAAACATTGGAAAAATTAGTTAAAAAATCACGAGGAAAATCGCATTCAACATGAAATCTAATGAAATATTTTAAGGGAATTTCGATGAGAAAACTTATACGATTTCACATAAAATAGTATTCTCTGTGGAATTTCCCATGAGATTTTTAATACGAATTTACGATGGGAAAATTCATTGTATTTTTCATGTTTATTTGATGCAAATACTCAAGCAATTTTGTACCTGATATTTTTTCGATTTTTCACGCATTTTTCAATCCGATTCGTTTGTAATTTTGCCTAAAAATTCGGACGCAATTTCGCATAAAATTCCCCGTACATTTTCTATCCAATTTTTCATATTTTTTTCATGTAACATTTGATGCAATTTCCCTATGAGTTTTAAATACGATTTTCATGTATCTTCCCATGCGATTTTTCATGCAATTCTCCATGGTGTTGTCATGTGATTTCACAAGCAATTTTCAATGCGTCTATTCAAACGATTTTCCATGTGAATTTTCATGCGATATTCATACCTTCTCTCATGACAGTGTTTTTATGATGAAAATATCACATGATGAAAGTATCACACAGCCCATCAACTACTTTGTCTATTCATAGCAATTGACTGGAACTGTTTTTAAATCATAAAATCCTTGCTTAGGATGCGATTGCATTTACTGCTGTAAATATAGGTGTAAGACAAGACAATAATTTTTAGAATAGTAATGAAACAAAATAGCAAAAATATATAGACAAGATTATATTATCAAGTAATTGTGATTCATTGTTGGCATATCTATCATGAAAATAAATTTCAATTAATTGTTCAAATGATTGGAACTTAACCATCATGACATAGGTATTGGTCGTTAGCCCGGACAAAACCTTTAAGTATGTTTTTAAATTTTGCCAAACTTGACTGACCTGCAAATATTTTCATAGTGGAAATTTCAACTTTTTTTAAAACAAAGTCATAGATTGCAGGCTGGCCCACGTGATATTTGGAACCCAAGTTTGTCTGCTTCCATTAAAGTGTCCGACTCTTCAATGGAGGTAATGTTTTCCGATTTTATTTTTATATGTGAAAATTTTTTTTCACTTCTTCGCTTTTCAGCTAAGTTTGGCTCATGAACCTCAACTTTGAGCGTCTTTACATCCTCCACGGATGCAGCCCTTTTTTTACCTTTACGGCTGAAGTGTGATGAATTACGAATGAAACCAGCTATCTTTTCTCTTTAGAGCAGCTTCAATTCATTTTGAAGAACTTATGCTGGTCGCGTGGAGCTGCCATAGCGGCAAACTAGCATCCCTCCGGAATTGACCAAAGGATGCTTTGCTGATACCTTGATCCAGTGACATTATTTTTTTCGCCTTGGTGGTGGCCTGCATCACTTCTGGAAGGCCTTTTTTCTAGGCCTTCGGCGCTAGATAGAACAACTTGCCTTCATCTGCTTTTGTAATTGGTACACCCCTTTGACTTGATACTCCCAAACAATAGGATATGCAGAGTACAAATCTGGCGATAAAATATTGATAACGATTTTCATAACGGTAACGATTTGCGATGCACACGAAGGTCAAAATTTAATTGGTGGAACGTTGGACTGTCTAAAGACCAGATGTTAGGTTCAACGAGCTAATATAGACGTGATTACTAAGAAAGGCTGAGCGAGCACGGATCGGGAAACGCCAAAACGAAGGCGACGAAAACGATACCAACTCTTGTGATGCCGGTTACAAGGTGTAGGGGTGAGGGGTGTATTTACAGGATGACCTGAAATCACGAAATAGCTCGTCTGTTTTTCAAAGTTGGCTCGTCTGTTTTTCAAAGTTGGCTCAAAGAACCTTTTCTGGCTCCTGTAACAATATATCGTATCTAGTCTAGCAATGGCTTGCCATTCATTATTTTGCCAGATAGTCCAAATAGCCTCTAAGTCCTGATGAAATAAGTTTTCATAGTTGACAGAAAAATAGGGCAATGCTTGAACTATCATTGCATTTAAGGACCAAGATACTTTTTGTATTTTCTTAATCACAAGCTCGTGTAGTGCAGCAGGTAGAGCAATGGCTCCTAGCTAGCGTGTGAGGTCCTTGGTTCGAATCCAGGTTTGGACGAGAGAGTGTGCAATGAGCTTTGAGTTCGTCTGGCTCTGAATAGGTATCTGATTTAGATCAGGAATAAAGTGAGTCGAGGAACTAATCACTCCACACTCGTTCGCATTCACTTTGATTGCAAATTTTTGAATAAAAGTCTCTGGCAGCTTCAACCCGTGGGCCCAATAATGATTGTGGTGAATTACTTTCATTAATCTCAGGATGTAGAATGTTCAATAATTGAGTGGGTCAGTTTATAGGTGGCAAAACCCACAAACTCATCATATTGCGTGAAAAATTCCATAAAAGGCAGTCTTCGAGGTAGGTTCCTCCCACTCTCTCTTATACTCTTTGACACTTCATTCTTTGAACCCGATAGAAAACTTAGATATTATGCTGGTAAGGTGTATTTTTGACCGGTGCACAGTGGTCCAGAACCACCCAAAACCTGGCCAAAATTATAAATAATGAGAAATAAAATGCGCAACTCATAAAAACCATTTTTATTAGATAAAAAAAAACTAAACTGAACTGAAAACATCCATAAACTCTATATACATTAAGTTTATATGGTAATTTAGGTAATTACAATATGTTTTATAAAATCTTAGAAATTAATCACTGTTGTCGTCACTCTCACTTGATACCGTTTCAATTGATTTAGAGGGGTCTTCATATGCATTTAAAAGAGAAAGAACTTCAGGAGGAAAGGGCCTTTTCTTCTGTTGCTGAATAAATTTTCCGCGAAGTGTAGATATTAAAGGGTCTGATGTCACTAACAGCCTATTGAAAACATCAGTCATTGTGGCTTCTCGAGATATTTTTCTTGCATGGTGTTCTCGGTACTGTTTCAGATGTTTATTTCGCGCTTCCTGCGCTTCTTCCGACATTTGACCGATTGGAAGCATGGCAACCGATATTATATCTCTTCCATGGAAAAGTACTTTGTGTACAGATGCAGGCATATAATACCACGGATATAAATTAATATAAAGCTTGGCTGTTTCTTTTGCATAGCTTTCAAATGCATCCAAATTCACGGGAAACCCACTGGATAGCGTTCCCAAAATTGTTCTGAACCTCGAAATCAGATTTTGATCTATGCCCGTAATATCAGCAGAGACCTCTGGATTTTGGAAAAATTTTCTGGCTGTATTACCATCATTCGTTGTTCCTGATCCCGGTTTTGGCTGGTCTACTATCAAACCTAACCTTTCCCTAAACTGCACTTTAATAGCTTCTTTTGGAGAAGATACTTCTGCTTTTGCCTCTACTCCTTTGACCTGCCATGTTTTTATTGGGAGACGATACGAAATATGCAGAAGGCATTCAAAAAAACGTATCCAGGCATGCAGAGTAGAAAGCCCAAATTGAAAAGTTGAAATGTCAACTGGTTTAGCAGCGATTTTTTCTAAATTATTCATGAGCTTAGCAGTAGCTCCACATAAGTAGCAGGTTTGAGACGAGTCTGTATTTGTAATCGCATTACAAATTTTACCGTCTACCATAGTCAGGATGAGATTGTGAGTGATAGTTATATGCTTCCCCTCTACTTCAACGCTAGTAGCGTTAAGATCTCTGACCTGGTCTTCTATGTATAACTTTTCACTTCTTGCTACCTCGGAAGTTTCTTTTTTAAACTGAACTCTAATAGGGCGACAGAACCGAGTTGATGATGGATGTGGATTTTGCCATAGTACAGTTTTTACAGCCAATTCATTTAAAAAATACAACTGCAGTGGTACAAAAGAGGTAAAAAATATATTGGCATCCGAGAATCCTTCTTCGCTGGCTCTTTGTTTGTACTCTGAATGACCACTACTGCCATCACAACCCCATTTAGATATAAGAATTGCATTCTGAATGAGGGGGTTATCTATTTTTGTTAACACTGGGGACTGTACCTCCACGATTCGTGCAGCAGTGTGATCCAAAACATTTTGAAGTTTTACTTCCGCTGCTGATTCAGTAATGCTCATTGATGACGGATAGCACTTTGCTTTGGTTTGCAAGATTTTATTATAGCTCGGATAAATATTTACTCCTAAATTCATCGCTCCACTCCTCATTAGGTTGTATTGGTGCTTAGTATAATTTCCCTCAAGAAATAAAGCGAGTGCTTCGTTTAGCGTGTAAGTTAATGAAGGATTTTTTGAAGTAGAATTCCAAGCATTGCGTATTTTACTTGCCCTTCTTGGAGAAACCTCCATTTCAGATAACAATTTAGCCGCATCAACATTTCCTGATTCCCTTTGCTTCATTTTTGAAGCATAAAGTAGCATTTCGGCAGTGATTTCTGTATCTTTACGCAAATGTTCCGTTTTTCGCCTTTTTGATCTCTCGCTGCTATCATTGAATTCGATTTCTGGCCTACCAGCAAAAGAGGTGGATGGCTGAGGGTTAACTAAAATTGCATTTGATACAAAGTCTTTGGACAGCCAATCAGCGTTATGGGACAGAAATCTATCAGCAGTTCTATTGGATTCGTCAAATCTTCTAAAAACTTCACTACAAAAGCGTGAAACGTCCTTTCGAAGTAATTTGCATTTTTCTTCACAATCACCTACTTGAGTTTTTTCCAGTAAATATTCAAAGAGATAGGATTTTTGCTCTTTTCGCCCATTTCCACTTTTCATTTGAATAACATCAAAAAGTTCTTTCCGGGAAATTCGAAATTCCATATTGAAACTAAAAATTCATAGAATTAATACTTATTAATATAAAAATAAAAAAATTAATTAACTCAATATCCGTCAAATGTATTTAAAAAAATAACAGTGCTTTATTTAAAATAAAGTTTTAAGCTATAGGGATATATAGTGACGAATTTCGTATGTATGCAGTCACTGTTATACGCGCACTTTTATTAATAAATGGAATATTACTCGAAAGCGGGCAAGTACGGGCAATTTTTTCTTGCAACACAAAAATGTAGATTAAATTAGCTCTAAGTTGAGATATTTAACTGTGCCGGGATTCATCAGGACTTTTTGTAAAGATTAACGAAATAAAAATTTACGCTACTTTCAATTTAATACTTTGTATCACGATTCTGTAAATGCACACTACGTAAAATAAATGCAATTGTTTCTTAAAAGAAAGAATATTAAGTAAGCTTAAATAAAATAATATCACTTACCCGTTTTATATTCAAAAACCTAGTAAATTTAATTCGAAAATCAACACTATAAACAACTGCACATATAAGCAAAGTAACATGAGTCAACTTTGAATGTCAATACACAAATAACGGACTAGCAGAGATAAGCAATCCAATCATAACAGTAATCCTTAATCCCTTTGGTAAAACCATACAGGTAAAACAAAGCCAAACAAAAAGGTTCATTTTATGAGTTTTGGCCAGGTATTTCCACTATCCGGACCACTGTGCGGTGTTGGATCCATTTATATAAACTTGTGAAGTAAATTGTTTCGAAATCGATGTTTGATTAAATAATCGATGTTTTTGCTTTAACGTTTCTATTGACTGAATTGACAGCGATTGTTAACTCCCGAACAATTGTTCAAGTACTGGTTCATGAACTGCTTCTCTATGGCTGAGACAAAGCAGCGCCGATCTGCCCGTTTAAGACTAAATTTAAGTGCACAAATCATATTCCAGCAAATCTGAGTATTCAGTGGTTAAATTGTGGGTCCTTTTCCCCTCAAATTCCCTCAGAAGCTGGTCTTCTTTCGACAATAATTTGATGTTTAGCATGAAAAATGATTGCTAATTATTTTAATTCAACCATTTTCAGGCTAGTTAACTGTGTTTTACATGGATACTTAACATATTTTTGGTTGCTTGGTCCACCCAGTAATGCTCACTCGAAATTCATACGTATAATAGGAAAGATTATAATCTAAAGTTTGTTATCAACTATGCTTCAGGAAAATAGTAAATCCACTATAATATGAACTAAGACTAATTTATTTCTACGCATCTCCGCTTATATTCACCCATTATCTCACATGACTTTCATCACACAAACAGATCTCTGCTAGCATCCTTCTACCCTTCTGTTTTTGTTCTAATTCTTAGGATTCACCCTGATGCTAGTACACTGAACTTACAGGAACGAGTAGTAGTGGCAGCAACAGCAACATAGTATATGTATCCGGTCCATAGAAACAGCAACAACAAACGATTCCACTGTCAATGACTTTCATTAGTTGTGACGTTTATCGATTAGCCAATGTTGCCTGGCCAGACTATGGTAGGACGAGTTCCAGGCAAGGACATTGAATTCGGGCGGCATGAAAGACCGCCGCATGAGTTGTGACTGGAAGACGTGGAAGACGACGTCGAGAAAGATGTTGCTCCCGGGTGGGTTACTATTAGTTGAAAGAAACGCTGGCTTCGGTCTGTGGTAGACAAAAAAAAAAAATTGCTTGGCCAGCGAGCTAGTAAGAGATTGAGTAGTCTGAAACTCGAAAACTATGGACCATCGAGGGAAGCTGGACGGCGAAGCGAACGCGAAATTGCGAAGGAAGATAACCGAATCAAACGAACCGTACACAGTGTGACCTTGGATGTTTGCAAAAATACAATTCCTGACCTACCGTAGGACCATCTACCTTGACTTATCGACTCGGTCGTCACCGTTGTCGACCATCGGCCATCGCCCCACACAGCTCCGTAGGACAAGATAACATGAACACGCACATTAAATATCATTTCCGTTCAATGAACAGCCGTACTAAATGTCTGTGTTTCCAATCAAGTGTCGACAAAACGGATAGCTTTAATAATAGCTGCTGAGGTGTGGAAAGGCTTTTGTTTGAAATGGGAATCAATCAAGTGCTCGACACGCGTCGGCCACTCTACTGGACGTTTCCAGAACGATTCGTATCAAACACAACCTTCGACCTCCGAAAATCTAATCAGTTTCCTTCATAAATATTTTCATTTTGATTTCAATACATCGGTTGTTCATAAATATTTAAAAAATAATTTCCCAGCACTTGGTCTGACAGATTGTTATTCCTCGCCATCAATAAGACCTTCACCTATCACGGTCCTGCTGAATACACACACTTCTAGCGCCAGCAACTCGCCATCTTTTTTTTTATTACTTTTAACATGGAATAAGTTTTCATGGAAAATTATTATTATAAATCGAAAACTGAAAATCATGAAGATACCTAGTCGAACAGGAGGCGGTAGCCAGACGATAATACTTCACACAAGCAGTAGAAATTCAGTACGGCACAGTGGGGGTGTGATGGGGTTGAATCGTTTCAAAAGCAAATTTTCATCGTTTCGTCGACTTTTCAGCCCCCCGATCAGCCTCCGAACAGAATATCATGCGTCCTTGGTTGGCGGGGACATGCGCCCCACTTTGTCCAATAAAAAATCGTTTTACCGTGCTCCACTCCGTAGGGAAATCTGGGCTGAGGCATAAATCCTAGCGAATTCAGAACGTGGCAGCAACGCTGGCTACTACGTTGGGTTTTTTATGTTTTAAGTTCAAGTCCGGAATCATATTTCGAAAGGAGGCAAGCGACGACGATGACAAGGCACAGCAGTGGGTGGATGCTGGACTGGCCAGCAACTGAGGACCATGGAATCGCATCAGGGTCAGGGAAGGTGTTAAGAAAGTATATAGTTCGGTCGAGAGCATACATTTATTATTTTGAAAGGAATCGTTGTGAATATGTGCGCTTTAGACTGGAGGACTCGGATTCGAGGTGGGGTATGGTGCTGTATCGTGAATTGGGGTTGGGGTTGCAGTGGACCTAGAACAAGAGAAATGTTTAGATTGGCAAAGATGCATAACGACCAAGAGAGCCTTCGTGGGAAATTCACCATTCGGGCAATTCATACATATTAAATGGATAGAAGAAGAGTGGTGGGCTGGGTTTTGCTGAAAAATAATATTCTATTGTTGGTTGAAGTGAATCCATAATTTGTATGAATTTAGATAAATATTTGCAATGGTTTTTCGGTTGGATTTCCATTGAATTATTTTGGTTGGTATTCAGTTGAATAGCTTGGATAAATATAGTACATATGTGCTGAAATATGAATAGTATATATTGATAATAAGTCTTCTAGCTTTAATTTAATCTGGTGAGTCCTCTTGCAGAAATGTTTCGTTGAGCCCGTTGTGGGCGCTGAGTGCCTCAAAGTAGGCAAGGATTTTTTTTGAAATTTTGATTTGTCATAACTTCTGATACAAACATTGAATCATCGTCAAATTCGCAAAACGTATTGACGTTAAACAAAACTATACAAACATGGAGTTTTAAGACTGTGTGTGCAACCCTGAATCTACGGCAGGCTCTTGAAAATAAATCCTTCAAATCATCGACCCTCCTGAAAAATGTTGTGCTTTTTGACAAAAAATTCAAATTCGGCATTGATAAATTATAATCTTTGTCCACCATGTCTATTTAAAATTTTCGAAATTCCGCGTTGCACAAGAACGGCAGCCCATCACCAAACTACGTCGATTTCACTCCAAACACGAGAACTGACGACCGAATAATCCGATTAATATTCAATTTGCAGGACATGCTGGTATGAACATGGACCAAGTCTGATAGGAGTGATTATGAGCTGAACTCTGTTGCAGTTGTGAATACTACTGAAAAAACTGCTTTTTAGTCTATAACTGCTGTTTAGCCTATAGCTTAATTCACACAGTACATGAGCCTTTCTCTTAGTCTCATTTGGTAGAAATTCGGTTGTAAAAATAAAATAACAAAAAAAAAGATAGAGTTGCCAACTATGGTAATTTTGGTCACCAAAATGTTATAAATTTGCTCAGTAAAATAAAGCTTTTTTCCCTATAACTTCCGATCCAGTCATGAAATCAAAACAAAATTCTTGTAATAAATGGACCTTATTGTAGGCCACATTTTGTGGGAATGTGGTTGGAAAATCATGAAATGGCTGCCAGCTATGGGTACTTTTGTAATTTTTTGGAATTTAACCACAGATATTGAGGTTTTGCAAATTTAAAAAAATTTGCTGGTGGTAGCCCTTAAATTCGATTCACTCTTATAATTTCCAGTACAGTCATTCAATCGAAAGGGTGGGCTTAACTTAACGTGAAGCATATTTGGTATATTTGTGGCTATGCTAACATAGAGTTGCCAGCACCAGACATTTTCGTAAATAGTACATCAATAGATGCTTCGATTATATATTCATATGCAAAGAATTTACAATAAAATCAAGGAACCAATGTTTAAATTTTCGAAGTTTTGAAAATATTTTGGATGGTAGCCTCAAACATCAAGCCTCAACCTGCTATGGAAGACTTATTGCTGCTTCGTTGGAAAAGTGTTGCTTCGTTGAAAAAGTTTGAGCTAACACCGGATTCGGAAACGACATACTCGAGATACATACAAGTAACGCTGAAAAAAAGCTTGATGAAGAAGTAGCAGAGGGAGACTCCGCACGGGGCAGAGGTTAAGTACCACTAAAATTTGAAAATCTAGTTTTGTTTCAATTTTTCCGACCAGCTGCCTCCTTAAGTAATGTAGGTATAGTAATCTTAAGATAATTCCAGTCAGCTCTAGGGGTTGAAGCTGGTCAATTGCTTCAGAAGGCTTTTAAAAATGTGTTTGAAACTCATTGACAAGGTGTTTGAACCTTGAAAGTTGCCAATGCGGCCAACTAAAACCCACATTATACAGCCTCTTTCTTGTTACGTCGATCTCAAACTGTGCGTCAAAGAAATATACATTGTAGTTTTGGACGTTAAGAAGATTCTAGGAAGGACATACTTTCTATAAACTATCGAAAATGCAATGTGTCAACAATCAGAAAATGAAGAAACAAATATTTAAATGGATTGTGTGTGCACATAAAAAACCTTACATGGGTCTTGTCTTGACTTGAACTTGAGGTACAACAGCTGAGGTGTATAATATATTGGGTTCGAATAGAAATTTATGATGCCCAAACAAGTTCATAGTAGTCTAAAAAGTAATGTTAGAAAATAACGTTATTTTTGCCGAAATTTTCACTCTTGAACTAAGAACTAAACACATGGTGCTGGAAATCAATTGTCTTTCGTTAGAATCGGTCGATTTTGTCAATTTTGAACTCGTTGAAAATTATTAGAAAATTGTTTGCATGAATCGAATTATTCTCTAAGTTTTTAAGTAAAATGAAATATATTCGAAAGTGAAAACCGGATTGTTTTATTGTTTTAAGCACAATGCGATAATAATATTTCAAAAAAATTAACTAATTTTAAGATATTAAATAATAACAAAAATGCAACATTACATTTTCCGATTTATAATCACTTAATCGCATGTAATGAAATAAAACTATTTTTAATCAAAGCAAAGTAAACAAGTAAAGTAAACAAGTAAATAAACAATTTCACCTTTAAAAAATGTCCGAATTGCTGGTAAAATAATATGACGGACGTGAAAAGTCTGTATATTTCAAGTTCAAACATTTTTCAAATAAAATGATCGATTTGATATCAATTAATTTGGAATCAGAGTTTAAAAAATGTATTTCTTCAGCTAAAATGTTGAAATAAACAAAAGCTAAAATTATTCACATACATTGCAATATTTGTACTGATTCAATCTCTTCAAAGTTTTAATATTTGACTTTGTCTCATAATTTTTGTGAAATATGTGAGTAGGTATTTACTATAATCAGAATAATTAATACAATTCAAAAGCATATTTAGATACTCATTTCCTTATGTGAATTAATGTCAGAATCTTTTTCTTTTCATTTCAATGAATTGGAGTGCCAAAATCCACTTGAAAACATTTGTTTAAACCATGAAATAAATTTAAAATTAAAATACTGTGCTTAAGAATGGTTTAATAAACACAGGATATTTAACTAAATATAACTGGCGATTATCTACGAATATATGGAACATTTGTTAAATAAATAGGAGTATACTTGAAATTATTTTGAACGAATGAGTTGATATTTAGCGCAATTGACTTTTTTAGCACAATTTTTATACCATATATTCCCACACTGGGCGCCAGTTCGTTTGGCTTTTATTTCAAGCTAAATTAATAATTCTAGTTGCAATATTATCAAATACTAAGATTTATTAGAGCTTTTATTTTCACAAATATCTTTTTCAGACCGTTTATTAGTTTTGAAATTAATTACAAAAATGGTTTATCATTTCTTTTCTATCAGTGGTTCTTTCACTGAAAGAAAAACTCTTGGTTGATTCAACCATTTTTAATAGTATTGCAACGATTCATTCAAAATCGTTAAACGAACTACGGAAAATAGTTATTTTTACTATGTTAATATAGTTAATTTAACGATATAAAAGTAGTTGGTTCTGGTTATACAAAAAATATCACAACGTTCATGAAATCAACTGTTTTAATTGTTTCATAACCACGAAGAACAGTTGATAAATAGAAAAATATTCATCAATTCACTCAAAACTTCAACGTTTCGAATTATCAACAGTTTTTATGGTACTTAAACTACTTCGCAATAGTTGATTTCAGCAAACGTAATTTGGAATTATTCTACGCAAAGTAGAATGGTTTCAACATTTGGACGTTTTTCATGCTCCGAATGAAATTGTTTATCAACTATGCGTCATGGTGCATAAAAGTAATCAACGATTTTCTTATGGTTGTTTTAACTATAGCCCTAGTTGATGCAAAAACAACTAAGGCAAACTATTGATTTTTCATACTCCTCATAATCATGCTCCTATTCTATCATAGAAGTTTCATATGATACATGGCAAAATTGTGTTCGGTTTGCTGTTCGATATAATTCATATGCATGTTATGCAAAGAAGCCTTTATATTACCTTGTACGACGCTATTTCGTTCACAATACAGCGTTTTCCGCTGTGGCATAGCATTGGGCTGCGGCAAAGCGCAGTCAAAAAATTAGAATGCACTGTTTTGTATGGTAACGCGCACAATAGCTGCGGCCGAATTTGCGGCAGCGGCAGAATTTGCCAAATATCTAATTTTGCCGCACCGCTAGCGGTGATACCTACCATAGGTTGGCATCACCTTTAGGTTGAATTAAATCTGTTTGAATTAGGTTGAATGGTCTGGTGGAATAGACAAGCGATGGCTGATGTGTATTGTGATAAGCCAACCTAATCCTCGCACAACAGCATTTAGCAATACAAAAGAAAAAAAAATGAATTTGGTTGGTGCCTTGGTTGCATTGACAGCGGCATTGTCGGTGCATTGTGATTCACCAAATTCAACTGCGGCATTCACGCCTCTCCTGCCTATATTTCGTAATATGTATGGAAAAAAAGTAAGCAACCACAAACAATGGTTGGAATACCATTGTTTGTGGTTGCTTACTTTTTTTGCACCACGGACGTTGTTTATCAACCACGCGTCATGGTGCATAAAAGTAATCAACTATTTTTTTATGGTTGTTTTAACTGTAGCCCGTAGTTGACGCAAAAACAACTAAGGAAAATTGTTGGTTTTACCAAGATTTTTCTTTCAGTGTTAGACAGAAAAGTATCTTAGAATGTAACACATATATTTTTTAGACACAAAGTCAAGTCATATTTCAACAAAAGAGCGTAAAAAAGATACAAATAGTTTGAATCAAGCTATATGAGTAGATCGGAATAGTGTTGAGGACTTATGGATGTAATGCTCAGTAATGAAATAAAAATATTAAAAAATATCAGCCAGGACATGCCACAAAACTAGTATTGACTTATAAACAAATATTCAAAAGCACAGACCTGATAAAACAGTAGACGAAAACAACCACTAAACTAAAGGGAATGAGGTGAAACCTACGATTTTTTGTGATGCACGAAATTTAAAATTCTCTGAAAACAATGTTTGTAATTCACTGTAGTGAAAATTTTAACCGGAATAAAGAACCTCACTTTTTGAAACACATTCTTTATTTGCAAAATCGTCTTCCATCAGAAAAGTAAAAATTTGTTTGGCCAGACATTTTTACTATAATTTTCATAAACATATTAGAAATTTGTTCATAAATCCACCGCAAAAACAAACATCTAAAAAAAATTTAATGAAGATCGGTCAAATTTTGGATTTTTTATCGCCGAAAAACTAGGAGACCGCGAAAGTGCATAGTTACCCTATTTTCACTAACTTATTCATCTGTTTCTTCGGATCAGACTAAGGACTCACCCCATTTTCAGAAACAACTCAGCGAAAAAATCGAATGATGTTTTCAAGCTTTAACGATCCATTCCTGAATATGATGTTCTAATTTTCAATATTTTTTTCTGAGTGGTGTTTCTTTGAGCTAAACCATTAATTTTCCCGCTTTTGTACTAGCGTCAAACTTACTAGCGTCAAACTTACTACCTAACTTAGCTATAATATAAAATTTGGTAGCACCTATAATTTCAATCAGTCTCTAAGATATTTTCAGAAAAACTGGCATCTTCAATGGTTTCTAACTAACTTATACTTGAATTCCATAATAACCACCAGTATCATATCATTCATTAATAAAAGTCATTTTTGCATTTATATTTTATGCCGAGTTTGATTCCACGCATGTTCCAATTTTTTTTCAAATAATCTACCTAACATAAATCTTTTACGAATGCAATAATAAATGGTGCAATGCAATTCCTATGTTCTTATTCAACAATTTCGTGCTTCAAAAACCAAATGAATTACAAGCAATAATAAATTAATAACCCGACGAAAAAAAAAATCTTTTAAATATGCACCTAATGACACCTGATCATTCCACATGAGTAATTAAAACAATGGCCCATCATGTCTTCCCGTATCAACCATCCCACATTCATCCAACAAAACACAATCGCTCCACGCTTTACGAAAAACAAGTATCACGGCGAATTCAATTCATCTTACTGTTCCGTTTACCATAACCAGAAATGCACCATTCGCTCCACTCAGCGAACACACACACAAACAGTACTTTGTAGGTATCCAACGTATCCAACGAAAATCTTTCCGCCAACAAAATGGAGAAGACGGAAATGGCGAAATGAAACACCAAGCGCAGCACCTGAAATCGATCTCATCGCGCACAACATCCATCGCTCGCTTTAAACAGTCTTTCGATTGGCCAGACGCCACTTGAGCCCCACCAGAACCGCACAGGTTCTCCGATCCGATTACACACACTCACACTTCCTCATGCAGACATGCTGGCCGCTCCAGTCGCTTTTGCTGTGAAGTGAGTGAGACTGATGAGCGCTAGGTGAAAAATTGAATCGCGCAACGTTCAACTCCAAAGGGGAACCACGATGGGAATTTTTTGTACCCAACGCTCTCCGCTCGCTCTTCTTTCACATGTATGGGTATGAGTGCGCGCAACGGTGGAAATCCATCCTAGTTTTCCTGCTCGAAATGATTGACTGTCGGTCGTCTTAGCTGCCCACGGGGCAAAGAGCAAGAGCATGTCGTGCGGGTGGCAGCACCCGCCCTCCGATGCAGCACACCAGCTCCACCACTATGGTCGTACGAGATGTCGCCTCTCGCTTCCGAGCATCGTGTCGCAGCCGCTTTTCCGTTCGTCCAGAAAACCGACTTTTTAAAATAAGAAAAGCCCAAGTGGCGGAGGATATCTCAGGGAAAAGTGGAAAACGGCCAGGCTGACTGGCAGGCAGGCGAAAAGTCTTTTACACGGCGAGGGCGACATGTGTGTAGAACATGATGTCGTTGGGTCGGTCGGGGTCGCTGCATGGCGGGCCGGCGGAAGGGTGGCCCGTGAAGTGGATCCCGTCCCGTGTCCGAGCCGGGTGTGCGAGCGATTGCCTCCGAGTCAATGGCGACAACGACGAGGCGTTTTGTTTTCATTTTTCCGTCAAAATTTTCGGACGTCGTTAGTCAACGGTGAAATAGCGTCGCGTTCGGGCTGGCCGTTGGAAAATGCGCTCAGCAGGGCGGTAACAAGAAAAACGTGATAATCAAATACAGGTCCGATGACCGGAAGTAAACAATATTGAACATCGACTCGGCGCTTGACGTAATTGCGGATCAAGTGGACGATTTGCAAGGCAAGTGTTTGTGGTGCTGAGTGATTATCTCCCTAAGTTGTTCGAGGATTAATGAAATGACCTTGTGCTGTCAAACTTGAACCGGAAGCGTTTCGTTTTAGGTGCCCGAAATAATTTCGTCGCGCACGTGACGTCCGCGAAGTAATTGGCCCCCAATCAGTCGGCACGGCTCATTACCTGTTTGCCGTGCATTGACCAAATCGAGCGCCAAAGGGATTACCGCATCTTTAATTTTCGCTTACCTGTCATCGAATTGGACGCGGCGTGACGCATGTCGTGTGGCGGATAGTGAAGCGACAGGTATTGCAAAACGCAGTGGGTCCAGCCAGAGCGGTCTGCGAACCGCGAAATTGCAACAAATCGTCTGGTCTGGCGACCGTAGCGCGGAATATAGTTACGGCTGACGACGAGGAGTATTTTTGCGCTCGTTAGTTCGGGTCCCTCGGTTTGTGACTTGTTTGTGTGACAATTGCTGGCGGCGACGTGCATCGGAACGAAGTGCATTGGTACAATTCGAACAATTCAAGTGGCAAAGCTGTCAAACCGGTGCCTGCAGGCTTGCATTTGGGGGAGGAGTTTTTCGTTTAGCTGTGGCGACGACAGGTTTGTCGTGATTGGAAAAGTTCAAGGGCCGTGATTTTGATTGAAACAAAAGAAAAGGTTTGTCGTTGTTGTGATTTTATGCAAATGCGTTGGGGAGCTAGATTTTCAATTGGGGGGATTTTTGTTTTGAATGAAAGGAAATTTTAAGCTTTAAAATAAATAAAATATGTTTCGTGCTTTGAAAAAATAAAATCCCTTCCACCAAAGAAACTCTATACATGGCTTATTTAATTTACAGATATACATAAGAGTATTCGAAATATATGTGCTATTTTCGAGATAATTTGCAGTGCGAATATTCCGTGAAATTAAATAAAACCTAACTCAGCAGAGACCAAACGTAATTGTTTAAAATATCTCGGTCACTCGATGCATTCTTCCGGGCTTTGGAAATAGAAGATTTTAACTTAAAGATCCATTTTCATCGAGATAAATTGCTACATAGGCAAATATGCAAAATTCGGTGAATATTCGACCTCTTCCGTGCCCATCGTTTTGATTAAAATATTAATTATTTTTAAGTTTGATTGTTTCGTTTTGCTACCTTACCAAAACAAAGTCTACTGGGGTTTAGCCATAGCTGCATAAGAATATCTACTTTTGAAACAACAGATTTTGTTGTTAAAAACGTATTGTAAATTTAATGTTAAGACCAAAGTTCAAAGCTGTTTTTTAAAAATCATTTTAGCGTGAGTAAAGTTAATGATTTCACTTTTAGAAAAAAACACTTTTCACTTATGGGATTCTTAAAAAACAAGTGCTTTATAAATCTAAAATAAAAAAATAATATCAGACATTCACACAATATACAATAGTTTGTATGTGAAGGCGAACTCTTAAATTTATATAGAGCTTTAATCATTAATAAGAAAAGCCGATTAAGTTGAATATTACTTAGCTGTTTTTATTTTGGTAAAGCGTGAAAGCTACAAGGTCCTCAACTACCTTATTGATTGGTTATTTTCCGAAACTATGTGCTTCCATGCAATAATTCAAGGAAAAGATGCTACAATGTATTCGACTAGCACGAACTAATGATTTGTTTTCACTATTCTTCTTCATTTAAAAAATTAAATATGTATTTCTATAGCTGTGAAAAATATTAAATTTTAGTGGCTCAATAAACTTATAAAAGAATTTTTGCAATACCTACTCAGGGAAATTTCTACGAATCAAAAGCTTACTTCACAGTTTATTCTGCAAGTCAAAAGTTTAACTACCACGTGATTAAAGGTTTACTAACCAAACACTCATTTATCTCACTTGTTTAATAAATAATGCATACTTAAGCTGTTTTCGGGCGAGAGTTTCAGTAAAAGCTGTTGGTACAGGTGTTTTTGCATGTTTAATATTGAGTCTCATCAGGCTCACCGAGCGAAAATTATTAAAAAAAACTAATTTTAAGGAGTTTTTTTTTTAAATAAAAACATTTTCGAGTGGAAATTTGAGCTCCAAATCTTTTAACGATTTATAATTTAAATAACCTTCAAGGCAGGGCAAGTTTCATCTTTGCCTCTTTCATCTTACCGGATATTATTATATTAATAAAAAAATATTGAATGAAAATAGTGCTTTATTATATCACTAAGTATCTATTTCATGAGCTCTAACCCAACAACACCTTTAACGAGTGCAGTAACAAATAGTTTGATTTGTCAAAAAACCATTTTCTGTTAAGGTAATTTTTAAGACATCGTTAGAGATAGTGGAAACTATTTTCTGCATTTAAAACGTGGATTGGGTAGAAATTAGCCACAAAATACATCGTTTTTTTCTAGACTGAGATGTTACAGGCAAATAATCGAATATTGATGCCGATGATTGCCCTACATTTCTCTGCGCTAACTGCGGCGGAAGACATGTCATATTTGATAGTATCTGTCCGAAAAATGGACTTTAATGAGCTACCGAAAATCAATTTCATTTTAACAAGGAGTAATCAAAAAACACAATTTCTGTTTTCTTTCGAAAATTTCTTGACGAACGCAATAAATATAAAGAGAATAAAATAAAGCAAAAAGAAAATGAATAAGTAAATATTTCAGAAAGTTTAAATAATTTCGTATAAGCATAATTTCGCTGCTTCATAAAATTGTGTATTTTATCAGCAGCTTCAAAATCAGTCATAGTTCAGTTCCCCAAAAAGATCAAAATTTATTTGAAAAAGGAATTGTCAAATCATTATTTTATTTTAAAGTTCATGCCGCATTTGATTCGTTTTATCCTTCTCGAACCCTGGCTTGGAAAAAAAAACAGCCAAGAAGGCTGAATAGATAAATGACTACTCCATAGAGAGTAGTGGAGAAGAGAATGAAAATCAGAATGATGATAAAAAGATTTTAGTTACAAATAATCACTAAAGTTTCGGTTAATTGGATGCTAATCACGAAATTAAATTATTGCAAAAAATTACAAAATAAATTTTAGATCAAAAAACTAATAGTAGCCGAAATATTGAATCAAAAATACAAATAACACTAAATTTAAATAAAGAAGCAAATATTCAATAAATTTATACTGACATTAAAATTTAGCAATCAGTGAAATGATCAAATGTTTCCATTGTAGAATGTTAATGGTGCTATGTATTTTTTAAAGATCACTGGCTGGTGAAATACCGATTCAAATTTATTATTTATTTATTTACCAAACAAAGCATCATACACAGCAGCAAAACATTAACAATTCAATATAACAACAAAATATATATTTTTCCAACACATTCGAAAACAAAATACATCACAACTTTACTTTAGTTACTTTACTTTAATATGTTTGTTTTAATTTAAGCTAGTTTGATGGGAAATTAAGTGGGATTAGAATGTTGATAGGGCCTTTAATAAGTTTGTTTTAAAAGAGTATTTAGAGATCCCCGAAGCGTAGTTGCTGTTTATAGAGTTGAATATTCTACAGCACCTATTTATGGGCTCGTTATAGGCATAGGTAGTGTGGTGATTGAACTCCTTGAGCAGATTTGTGTACCTAGTGCGTCTTGGTTGGTCATTGAAAATAATTTTGTTGGAGAGAAATTCAACATTGACTGCACCACTTATAATATCAAAGGTTAGGCATGCACTTAACAGTATTCTTCTAGAAGAGAGAGGCATTAATTTAAGAAGGCTCAGTCTGGTTTTGTAAGAAGGAAGATGTTGAAAGTCTTTTGGATCATAGAGGTCTCTCAAAGCGAAAAGTAAAAACTGTTTCTGAACAGCAAATTGAATAGAGTTGATCATATTATAGATTTCGGGGTAGTGTTGGACAAAAAGATGCGCTTCAACCTCCACTATGACAAAATCCTTGCCAGGGCTAATAAACACCTCGGATTCATTAAGAGACGTGGTAAAGAGTTCAAGAATATATGGGTTACCAAAATATTATATATCACTCTGGTGCGTCCTCTATTGGAGTATGCCTGCATTGCTTAATATGGAACCCAGTTTTTGAGCTACATAGTGATAGAGTAGCTAACACTATGTACTATCAATACTGCTAATTTTAATTTTTATTGTGTTTATTTTTAACTTGTGTTTATGTTTAGCTTGTTTTGAGCTTTTAAGTGTTGTCATTTAATATTCACAGCCACAAATCGAAGTGCCTCCGTCAACTGAATCCTGACAACTGAACACTGCGAAAAAACCCCAATAAATCATAGAAAGATGATTTATTAGGGTTTTTCGCAGCTACTTTCGCAGCTTCGCACTCTCATTAATTTCAGTTTCGCTCAGAATGATATTGTCTGTGTCCAAAAAAAACATTCCTATTCCTGGCAATCGCATATAATAAATTAAGTTATAGATAGTTCATTGAGAATTAGGTGTAGAACTATTTGCCTTCAGACTATTTAGCCTTCAAATATTCTGGAGGGACAAGTTTCGCTACCAACTTTATGGCCGCTAGGATAAATTTTTAATTGAACACTGTTGCGTTACATTTAATATATAAAATACTCCTTGTGGTAATGACTACCGTAGTAGATATTGAGATACCTATTTATTAATTTTTGGAATGTGTTACCAGAATTTTCAATGCAAGCAATTACTTAGTTTGTTATTTTTCAATTTTTATTTGTGTCGAATACATTTTTGAAGGATCGGGTTCCACACCTAAAATCCCGCTTTAATCCAAGACTTTACAAGATAATTCCTTGCTAAATTTCCGATCAAACAAAGTGATGTATGTACTACAGGGCGATGATGAGAATGTTTTCAGTAGTATTCGCTAAATAGAGAAAGTACAAAAAAAAATCTATTTGAGTTCCGAGCTCTCTTCGAAAATAAAAAGGCATAAGAGCTGATTGGCTCTAAGCGTGCTGAAGTCACCCATAAACGTATTGTTAGTGTGGTTCTCTAAAAGGTCATATACGAGCTGAGTAGCTTTCTTCAGTGCTGTTCAATTGTCATATCCGGAATTTGGCGGTACGCACCTGATAGCTAAGAATATTTTTTTCGCTATGAAATCGATCCAAGAACAAAAATAACTCAATTTTTTCGAATTTGGAACGGTTTTCCTGTTCTGTATGCCATATTTATAGCCATTCAACTGAAATTTTCAGTTCAAATCGACAAACATTGCAATAAAAAATACTATAAAACACGACTTCGATAGAAATCGAAAAAACAATCCGTAAGCTCAGCCAACATACAGTCTGATAAGAATTATAAAAATCTATTGTTTATCAGCAAGAAAGAAAATCATTTCACTGGAAAACATTTTCACATCCAGACAACCTTGGTGCATTTATTATTATTTTTATAAAACCATGACTAACACGTAAAACCGGTAAAATTCGAATAATCACGAAGTCAATTCATTCTTTACAAAATACCGAAAATTTACAACCATCAAGCTCAGTAGATCGACCATTAAATCTAATCGTACGATTCAATCAACAAACAACTCTTATTTTCAAAATGCAACATTTTCTTTGAAAATCGCTATAAATCAACGAACCTAATCAGAACAACTAAAAAGCCTATATGTTTCGTCTTGTTATCAGCAGATATGTACTACATACATTTCGATTCCGTTGAATATATCACACATAACTGTACATGCGTGCAACATTCTAAAATTCAAATTTTTTCGCAATAACAAATAATTACATGTCGCTGATCAATAACACGCCTTGCAATCATTGTCCATAAATAGATTGTGATAGGTACCTATGAAATATATACCTAGATCGATTTCGTATTCTTGGGGGACTGTCTGCAGGTGTGTAAAGTGAATTTTCGCACAGTAATTGTCGATGTTTTTGAATTTCTGGTGTCCCTAATTCACTTGACGATGACTTTCAATGTCTGATTCACCTGAATGATTTTTAGACAGAGAATTTTGAAAGTTAACGCGAAATAGTATTTATTTAGATATAGGTAGTGTTATCTTGAGCTGCGATAGGAATATGCATAGAAGTGGATATGCATATCGCTGTAAAAGATTATATGCCGGTGATTGTGTTCACATGTCGTCGCTGTTTTTCGAATGTCTCCTGGAGGGAATGACCTTAACTGAATTAGATTTCGCGATAAAATTAGTAGAAAACAATTATCTTTTTATTTATTTTTGATTGTAAAGCAAATTGTAGCTGTAGGCGCAAAATTTTACGTAGATGTACATCAAATGTTTGTGGACTTTACACCAGCATTTGACAGTATTAATCCAACCTTGCTCGAATTTGGCAGTCCACATATGTACATATATTAATCAGATTGACTGAAAGGACAATAGATTTAATGACTCAAGTATGAATAGAGCGCAAGCTAACAAGTTCAGGTTTAAAGCAAGTTGATGGTTTGGCTCCCAAACTCTTCAACCTTGTATTAGAGTATATATTTCCAAAAATCCTCCAGCCATTCTACACCAAAAAATGGCCGTTCTACCAAACAAATTCAAGTGAAGGTTTTTTAACGCAATTATGTTTATTGCAAGATGGGAAACATAACGTGGAAAGTCCATTACGAAGTCTTGTGCGCAGCAAAAGGCAAAGAGACTAAAGGTCAAAAGACACGAAAATTAATTTTTTTTTAACTATCTCGTGATCGGTGGGCTTAACGTGAATTTTTATTGGATCAAAATTGTTCAACACACAAATTTTCACTTAAGTTTCAGACACCAAATTTACATAAAGGATCATGCTTCATATATAAATATGTATAATTCGATTGGTCTTGTATCTACTATGGGCGAAAACATGATCAACGTCTTTAACCGAATATTTGAAAGTTGACCAATCAAATGCAGAAAAGTGCAACGACACGAAGAAGATGGAAGGATTCAATTGTCAAGAAATTATACGAGACAATCGTAGTTTGAAGTTTTAAACTACAGAGCGCAATCGTTGAATCAATATTCAGGAAAGAATTAATTACGCAAAGCCCGGGTGCAATATCGGCTTGTAGTGTCACGAAAGAGGAAGAAAAAGAAGCAAAAGGAATGGGTTTCCCATACAGTACGCTATTAACATTGCTTGACCACATTTCAGTTATGAAAAACTATTGCCGAAGTTATTTCTGAGGAATGAATTTTAGTCAAAGAAATGAATAGTAGAAGACCGAAAACGATCAGGAGAAAACAGAAATTAGTTTGGACAACTTTAGTAAGGATGACAATTCTATTTGGAATGTCAAATGAGGGACAGGGCAAAAAATATCCAAGTAAGCCAAAACAAATGACTTTTTACAAATAGGGCAGCTCTCAATATTCAGGATGAAAATTTTTCCAAGTAGAAGTTACCTTTCGTCAGTGATATTTATTTGTTCATAAAGATGATGAACGAAGGCTTCTTGTGCCTTGTACTCTTTTCCGTCTAAAAAGCACTGTTTTAGCGAGCGCGAGCTAAAGTAGCATAATTGAATATAAGTGTATTAAAATAATAAAAATATGAATTTTCGGCGAAACGAGTTTAATACTAATTTTCTTCGAAAATTAGTAATAAAAGGAGTTGAGGGCTTCATTTATATCGAAACCGTGAAAATAAGAGCACCAGTTGGGGATGTTAAGCTCATAGTCAATCCATGAAACGAAGTATGTAAACTTTTTAATATATACAGATATAATCTGGCCAAGATTAAAATTTAATGAAGGGTAACGATAAATATAAAGGTGTCAAAAAGTAGAAAGTTAAATTTAGGATAGTCGGGGAGAAATTGCGATTGTTGGTATTATTCTACTGATATCAAGAGCATAAAAGAAGGAAAACGCGTTCATTTTCGAAATACGGAGAAGATATCATGTCCTTGGATGGTCAGTAGATGGAAATCATCAGAAAAAATTACAAGACAATGAAGAAAGTAGCTAAAAAAAGTTATTGGAAAATTCAGAGAAAACAAATTTCACTAAAACACGTGGAGACTCATCACATCTGGACCGACAATGTTGACTTAATTTACATAGATGAAACTGCAGTTGAGTGTACAGTTGATTTCAGAACCACTCGCCAGGTAATTAAGGCTGATTGGAAGTTAATTTTAAGGATGAGTTTTCTGTATGTATTTTTGGACTTGTAAAACCAGAAGGTTTATTTTCTACTACACAAACAATACACGACATAACCAGAACATCGGATGTGCTTCAATTTAAACGTCGCAGTAATAGAATGAGTATTTCATGCATTTAATTATACCGAATCAGGGCTGAATGCATCATAAGAAGATCCACTATTCGAAAAACTGTAAAAAGTTCTCTATAATGTTCGTTCGTATCAGCCCCTTCTCATTCGAAAACGTTAAACTCTCTGTGATGTTCCAAAATAAAACCTTTCAAAATTGACGTCGTCGCCTTCAGCTGGTTATATGTAACGGATTGTGACGTCAGAGTAAATCAATCGAAGTTCAAATTCTCTTCTCTTGGCGTGGTTTCGCTCTCTTGTATAAGATGTGACTCATAACGTTTGTTTGGTCGCGAGGACAGGTTGTGATTTGACTTTTTGTTGTCTTGATTAGGTTTAAAGGTTATGTCACCAAACCAAGTAAACGAATGCAAACACATTGTCTTAGCTCGCTTCGAATGGGGGCCCGATAGCTCTGCTCGCTAAGGCGTCAGGCCGAAAAGCGGTGTGCTAAGGGGCCTGCGGGTTCGAATCCTGCCAGAGCCATGGCTGTAAGTGTGAATGCGTGTGATTGTCCATGAGGGTGGCAAATGGGCCCAAACTGGTGGCCTAATGCTGGCCGCGTTCCCGGCAGCCCTCTTCACTAACCTAACCTAGCTCGCTTCGAGCTGCTATGGTTGGTATATTAGCTACTCCGCTGCAATCAAAATACTTTTTACCGAGCTGAAGACGAAAATATGGATTTGGAAAGTCCCTAAGAAAAGTTTCAGCAGCAAAAACTAGGTCACATAATAATGTTTACGAATAGTCTAGTGTAGCAGTTTTGAAAGTATTTAACAAATAATGCCTTTAGCGAGTTCGGTATCTTTTTTTTTTGGTTTTTAATTTTTAATTATATGTATTACAGCAATTTTAGTAAGGAAAAAGTCAATATCGATGATTTGCTAGGAAATATCAGCTTTCTAACAGCAGAAATCAATAATTAATTTAAATATTATTTATTATATAATTATATCAGACTCATACTAAATATTTTTTAAACTTCAAATGCAAGATGTTTTTGAAAACATCAATAATTTCAAACTTGTGAGACATTGTGTTTTTAGTAATAGTTTCAGAAATATTTTGTTATTAGTTTTAGGCACTAAAACGTGCAATTAAGTAGCTTTTGTTCCAAGTTGAGGCCGATTTTTTGTCATTGCCTGTAATAAGGGTCACTGCTTAAAATACAATTTACAATCCACTCATTATAAGCAAACAGTTGTGTACATATCAGACAGCATAGTTTTTACTGCATGCGTCCCAATATAGTTCTCATAATGAAGCAATTACCAATCCACAGTTCGTGAAAAAATGAAGAAAACATAAACCAATACTAAATGGAACATTACTTCCATTGCTCCAAAATGCAAGGCAATCCGTTTTAGGTAGAAACAAGCCTTCTCCATCGTCAAATAACCCTTTCAACACGCACTCAAAATCATCTCATACATGGCACCTGACGTAAAACTCATCACTGTTCTTTTGTTTACTCAATTTTGCACAAAATCCACTGCAACGCAATAAAAAATTGATTTAAAGTTTCATCAACTCATTGACGTCTTGATCTCAACCAATGCATAGGTATTTTATATATACTTTGGTTATTTTTCGCCAGACCGGCTTTTGGTTGCTCGCCGGTTAGCATCACGACATGAAACAAATTATCGCATATAATGACTTAATTACCTAATTTAGCACAGAAATTTTATCCAAAATGAAAATGTATGATAAATGAATATTATATGGATATGAGTGCGAATTTATAACGAAGAAAAGAAGAGGGGTGATTTGGACAGTAAATGCAACATAATGATATCGTTTAAAATCTTCTGATTGTTTTTGGGCATAATCAGTATGAGATATGGGGTGATAATTTGAAAAATTTGGGAAGTAGTTAAACATTTGTTAGATTTTGTAACATAATTATAAAAAGTATAATCCTAAAAAGATTTTTGAAATAGAGCATACCAGCGTGAGAAAAGAGTGTAAGAAAAAATTACTATACAATAAAAATAGGCGAAATTAAAAATTTAACAAATTCAGAAAATTGACATGATACTTTAGGACTCCATGTTTTAAAAGTTTTTTGTATTCAAAGAACGTCAACGGAAGAGGACCGAGTTTCAGCTCGTTATGTTGTCCAACTAAACATAATAATGTGGAATAAAAATAAACATCAGTTCAAGAGAAAGGGTCTGCAATATCGATCTTCGATGACAATAATCGCAATAAGAGAAGATGAATTTTTAAAACAAACATTTTTTAAACGGATTCTAAGGAATGAACAACTTATTGCGAATGGGGACTCCACACTCGACAACAGTATTCTAGAATACTACGGGCCAATGGCAGGAAAAGATACAAACATGCGAAGATGCAACAAAGAGTTTGGACGACCTAAGGATAAATTCAAACAGTTTAAAAGCTCTGGCAGTGATTTACATTATGTGTTGATCGAATTTGAGTTTCGAATCAAATATCACCACGAGGTCCTTGAAATTGACAGTTACAACATGAATTTAAAACAGAGTAAGAGGAGATACTAAATGCGAATTTCTACGTTTAGTAACACTTTGCGACATTCAGAGTAAGTGCATTAGCAATGCACAAGCTACTCAACGCAAAGAGATGATTTTGTAACTAATAAAAATCGGCAAATATTTCGAATACTCCAAACATCTTGAAGTCATCAGCATACAAAAGACAAAGAGAACGTATAAAGGGTGGTTAGTCATTGATAAACAAAAGGAATAACAGAGAGCCCAAAATTGAACCTTGCAGAACTCTTAAGGTAGAAGAAAATGAAACAGGGGTCATGAATTGAATATTGAATTAGAATAGCTTGTGGCATTACTACATACTATCAAGATCTGGATAGGATAGTAGCGTAGAAAACAACAATAAGCTCAAGATTGTTGTTGTTTTCAATGCAATTATCCTAATCAGCTCTCCATAGAGCCTCAAAAAACGTGTTATAATTTCAACTCTAGACCGCAATTGATACCGATTTCCGCATAAATCCAAATTGAGCACCATTCACAATCTCTCCCCACACTTAATAAATATAATCTTCCGAACTAACTTATTCCAGTTGCTAAAATAACGTCGCACTTGCCTTCAAATCAAACCACGCACCTTCCAAACAAAATCAAACAACGATTTTCTTATCAGCGTGGCCTCATTTAAATTGAATTTAAAAAATTGAAAATATTTAAAAAGCAAATACAAGAAAATCAAAGAGACAAGTCATTGAAGGTCTGTTTTCCACATTAACGGGTTGATGGCTTTATATCTTATCGCCGATAATAATATTTAAACATTATCGTCGATAACGAAATTAAGTTCAACGTATTTTCCGTCATTGTTGTACGTGTACCTATCTAAATAAAACACATACATATGGACATGACATCTATACACCCAGCCATGCTTACGATCAGTCATTGAATACAACTACTAAGATAATCAGTTATTCCATATTCTATTTTGTTTGTTCTAAAAACATAAAATTGATTTATAAATGTTTTCTTATCACACCGAAAACTGTTCGTCGAAAAAATTAAATCTGAAAATCGACTTAAATTTAGATTTCAGGTGAACTAACTCACGGATACGATTTATCGGCACACGTATTAAATGACGAAAGCGGGCGGGGGCTAAATTGAATTTACTCATTAAAAGTGTTTAGTCGAATCAAATCTAATACAATTCCGATTAGCGAAAATGACAAAGCCATACAATAGGAGTTCCGAAAAAATTCATGGTATGGGCGAATAGCGATGATTTCACAGACCTTATAGATAATGAATATCTAACAATTAGCAATTGTTTGATTTGTTTATTTGTTTGCGCTATGGCCACAGCGTGTAGCGGAGTGGTGTGATGGAATTGATGATGCGGGAAATCGCGATGTGGAGACAAGTTGAATTGTCAGCGGGAATGGAAAAGGTCGACCGATAAATTAAAAATACTATTTGATGAGTAGTTTTCAAATGTCTTGTTTGATATTGCCGCAGCGTGGTGATGACATGTTTTGTTGAAAATTCGATTATTATTCTATTTTAAGCTATTATTATTTTTATTGAAGTCGAATGTTTGCATAGTGACTGGCGAAATGTTTAGGAAGGAAATTGATCAGTTTTCGAATATTTGGAAATTGATGAGTAAGCACATGCTAAAATTTAATTGTTCTAGGCGGTGTATAATACTTTTGATACAATGTAAACATGAATGATTTATAGAATAAAATATGATATTGAATTTTGATAAGAAAGTTAATTTCCACAAAATTGATAATATTCTTCAGATTGTGATCTCAGCTTGACTGAGCTAATAAATGCTTATCAATTATTATTCACCCAATTCTTTCGATTAATTTTCAATTTTTTATCTTTTCAGTTTATCCATCCACCGGACGTTACATTAAAACACCACAAAAAAATTTTTAATGATTTTGACACATTTATTCGAAAACCTATAACCAGTTTACTAACCGGCAAATTTAATCACCGGATCGACATAATGCCACTTCTAATCGCTTCACGAAATCAACAGACCAACCATCATCTGGTGGGGAATACGTCAACGAGTAGTGGTCACGTGGTAAGTGATCAGCCGCTTGATTTTACTATGTCAAAGGTTAAAAGTGAATCGAAACTGATATCGGAAAGTCGCGAAATCGATTCGAGTGATTTGTATAAACACTATAAATCGAACGGGACAAACAGTGTTGATCATGGTGTGATATTGAAAAGTGTAAGTTTGAAAAATAACAATTTTTTAGCAGTTAATAGTGTTAGTAACAATAATAATAATCAAAACAATAACAACAATCAGTTGTTGAAGAACTGTAAGACGGAAGTGATTATGTCTGGGAAGAAATCGCCTCAAAGTGTAGGTAGTGATAAAGCTTCGTTGGATCATGTGACAATTAAGGAGGAACATCATAGTCAGTTAGGTAAGTTGTATGTTTAGTGGTCCACGGTGTCTGATGTTTTGCATTCGACGCTAGGTGTTCTTTTCCCGCAATCTTTCAGCCATTAACTTCTCTGTACTTAGGCCCATATTCCTGATTTTTTCGTTTGGTGATAGAGAAAAACGTATTATCATTTCATAACGACTCGTCATATTTTCATATCCGAAGGTCTCACCATATTTCGTATTAAATTTTTGACTACTTTTACAACCTTAATTTGTGCCTGTGTATAATATACGAATAACGACAAAAAGCACTAGAAGAAAGGCTTCAATGCACTATTCGAGTCTAACCGCAAATTGAGGTCGAAGTTAATTCGCCAAAATTATATCTGATATGAATATGATTACGGGGGTTAGAAAATGCGAATTAGTGGCAAAAAGCACTGAAATAAAATCATAAAAGGAGATCAAAGGCTGCAGTTAGGGCTTCGTGCAGAAACAAAAATTGCGGGAAGGAAAAAACGTTTGCTGATCGGTGGCTCATGGAAAAAATTACCAATTTCAACACTATATCCCTATGAAATGGTTTTGTATCGAACAAGGGCACAAAATGATATGTATCAGTAAGACGTTTCACTAAAGTATACGAGATCTAGTGAAACATATCTCCACACGGAACTATTTTTCCTGTGATTCCCGTAATTTTCTTTAAGATTCTTTTAACATCCAGTTAATGCACCGATAGTAGAATCTTTGAACATTATTTAGATGCTTTTTGTTTACCCTATACGTATTTAAATCGATGAATTTAAACTGATTTTTCTGCGCACGGTGCAATAAAAATCTCGTTCAGTTCATCAGAAAGGTGTTTTCTGAGGGTATGTTTGCCTCACTTTGGAGATAGCTACACTCAGAAAAATTTCACCACTTAAAACTTGGTAGAATCAAATTTAAATCAAAAGTTGAAACATAAATATTTTATGTATAAATAATTATTTTTCTTTATAGTATATACTTGATACGTCTCATTTGTAGCACCACCTCTTTCTTCATGCAATAATTATTCTCGTTAACAAGCTCCTTTAATATCAATTATACCGTGAAACTCTCCCTATCATTCTCTCATTTCCATTAACATATCAGTACCCTTATTAAAATACCATCACTATTACTATCATTAAATCATAAGTAACGACAGTCGTATTCTTAAATAACTTCCGCAAGTTCATAACATTTAATTCCGATCAATTCAGTCTATAATTTTATTTCATTCTCCTTACTTCCATCTATCCATTTATCAACAAGTAACCAGGCATTTTAATACATAGTTATTGCCGTCGAGGACAAACGACGATATAGCCCAACCAGGCCCACGTGTCTGTGTCTTTCAATTGCATAATCGTCGTCATCGTCCCAGTCAGTTGTCGTAAAAAAAAGAGACGTGCCGCCAAAGTTAAGTGTATGCACCCATGACGATTTCAACCCTTTCGTCGTCCGTCGTTTTGTTGTTCGTAAGTTACGGAAGTTCTGCAAGCATTCAACATTTCGCTGTAAGTAAATGCCACGAAGATGAGATTTTGACGGGAAAAAGACATATCAACCCTTTGCTTTCTTTTTTTATTTTTTACTCCTTATAGAATTTAGATATTATAGAGATAAGAAGCTATAACCACATCGTCATGATGATCCCAATCGTTTTGACTGTCGTCACATCGTCTTCCTGGGTGTTGTTGTAGCGGATGTTAAGATGGAAAGGGCTAACAGAAAAAGTTACCCTTTTTGGTTCAATAAGTTTTTTTTTGTTGTTTTGGTACATTTTAAATGGACTGTTCAATACTGTTTTCGAAGCTAATATTTTTATTACTTCTTCAATAGTTTTGTTGTAGTTTGTGATTCACCAGAAAAGTAATATTTTCATACGAATGTAACCAGAGCATATACCAATAGCGGCTTAGCAGCCTAATTTTGAGTAAACATATTCTCACCATATTTTCGCAGCCAGAACCACATACTAAAAATCGATGTTCTTAGTTTTTAAACCAGAAGAACTATATAGTATTAAAGTAAGTGGGTTTAAGTACGCATACAATCCATGAAAATAGCATTAAACTTTTCAGGTTTCACTTTAAACGAACCTAAATAAATTTAGATTTTTCAAAAATAATCAAGAACAACCGATTCAATCACAAACAAAAACCAAAGGGATCAATATTTGAATTGAAAATACATCATGATTAACGAAAATAATAAGTGCGTAAATACAGATTTTGTTGAGAACCAAGTCATTTCATCCCTTTAAGGAATCTTTACTTGTAATCCAATTTATGTCCTTCACACTATGAATAAAAGTGAAGAAATAGTTTCGTTTCATTTCAATTTCATTTTTGTAAATATGTAAAGGACATAGGAACGTAGCTAAATATGTACAGGCAGTTCATTGCTACATATTTTTCTGGATACATGAAAAATAGTCCCATTACGACCCTTATCAGATCTGAAGTTGAAGGTGGTGGAGAGTAATTATTGTCGCAATCAATATTTTACGAGTGAAAAGTGATAAGTACCACGAATAACTCTGCCTTTGAATTAACACAGGCAACTATTCAGAGCTAGGTTAACTTGAAGCCTAGTGTATTTATAAGTCTTAAACTTAAAATTTGCGCTATTCAAAGAATAATTGTTGCCACCCATATTTGAACTGATTGCACCCACTGAGCAATATCAAACAAACAATTCCGTCAAATGACTGTTTGTCAAAATCAAAAAATGTGCCTCAAGCTTCCTCGATGCCTTACAGCGACATCGGTGCTCCTATAGAGAAAGGACACGAGACCTCCCGCAATAATATGCCAAGCTTTGTTAGTTCGTCCCTAAATACCCCCGTTTCCTAGTACCCAAATCAATTACACTGTCGAATATTACAACAGCTCCCTGTATTTGCACGGCATTCAGCAAACTTTCTGGACCCTGTACAAGGACCAATAAAGGAATTTAGGAATTTACCAGTAAAAATATCAACATTAATTCTAAATATTTAACTACGCAGAAGTCATTTGATTGCCTGAAAAATAGGCACCACTTTCACTTGAAACACATTGCAATGGTTCAGGAGACAAAGAGACAGCCTAAGGTTCAGCTCATCCGAGTATATACTACTGCATTTTTTATTGTTCAGTTTTGAGTCATCGATATATACGTGGATGAATCCACTCTCGAGGATGACACCAAGATTCCATATATTTCTCCAGAAATCAGAGTTGGAAATTCAGTCATATCGTTAATATAATAAGCTATAAAGTCAATGTTCGCTGGAGCGGGAGCCCCCTCAGATATTATTTTAACGTGGCCAAACTTTGTTCTAGTCGATGGCGAAATGTAACGAAGCCTTTCTTTGCTAAAACAGCAAGATTGGCTTGCTGTACGATTATTAGGCTGGTGAGTGGCTATTGAAGTTACACGAAAAGTGTTAGTAGGGGTGGTGTGGAGAGTTCCTGTTACCAAATTTGCGGCCAATCTTCGCACTTTTTCATACATCAGTTTGTAGGTTGCCTTGAGTGCAGCTTGCCACGAAAACGCTACCCACTATAGATCCCCGATTCTAAAAGTTACGAAACAACTTTTTCAATAACTGCATCAATTTCTTCCTAAAATTAAGATTTCGCCTGTTTTTGAATTTAATAAAGCATTTTTGAAGTGGTCGGACTGGGGCGTTTTCTGCCCAGTTCTATTTAATAAATGGTGCATTTCACGTGAAGCGGACAACGAAAAAAAGTCGAGACTCTGGATTTCGTACTGGTACTTCCGGAGGATATGAATGTGGATACGTAATTTTTTTTCTGAGGTTTAGTTGCCGAGCTATGGGCTTTTGAATCATTGGCAATATTGATGAAAGTTTATGTTGGAAGCCGATTCTGAGATTCGAAATAAAATCTAAAAAACATTGAACATAACGATTGGTAAAGAAAATTAACTGTTCTTTTTAATTTTGAAATTAGATTTGAAAAACAAATTTTTAATACGGTTCACCCTTTTCGTTGCCAATGACGCCACTATGGCCTGGTACTCACATCATTTTAATGGGAGTGTGCCTTGTCTTTTCGCCCGCAGCCACTCTTTACGCGTTCACAGTTTTCGAAGAGCATCTGTAAGCCACCAGAGCAAGAACGGCTGCCCTGCTGTCGACGCAAATTGTCGTTGGTTTGGTTGATGTTCTGCTAATGGTCTCAACTGCCATGCATATGGCATATAACTCAGACTGAAAAACGGTAGTATGCTCAGCATTTGCGAAGAGTGTACTACTGATGAATGTTCAGATTCGTTGAATAAACACCCGAGCCGACTAATATGTCCGTCTTTGATCCGTCTGTATAAATTCAGACTTCAGCCTTACTAGTGACTCCCACGATCCTCTAGTCTGTTCTAGCGGATCCTAACCTGGAAGTTCCTGTCATGGTGTATTATTTTGCTTACAATATCATACCATATCCGGAATTCGGTAAGGATACCGGTATGACCCGACTAATTTGACCCGTACCACAAGACTGAGCGTTTAGTCCGGGTTACCGTTAAGCATGCGCATTTAATAGGTTATTGAAAAACACTTGTGATTTTTAAGCACAGGAAATTTACTATCTCAATTGCTTTCTAGATTATGACAAAGTAATGTTTTTTTGTTTCGAAAAAAGGTTTCATTCAAAGTTACTACAGGATAATAAAAATGCTTATTTTGAAACATTGTAAATACTCCTGGCAAGAATTTGTTCTAAAAAAAACAACATACTCGATGCTCTCCTAAAAATTAAATTGTTGACCTGATTTTCCGGAAGAAAGTTATCGTCTGAGACTCATTTCATTACTCAATTATTTTATTACAGAAAAACATTCAAATGCCATCTATATCGTCCGTTACATCTTGCTCAATCTTAAAATCTGTCATCCGAAAAAGCAACTAAAAACAACCATCATCACACGCAACTTATATCATAAAAATATCGATGCGACCTAATCTTCAGCGACATAATAAGCAAAACACTCGAAAATTTATAATTCCTTTTTCTTAGAAATCAAATAATCAAAACCACGCGATCATTAAGATACGACCAGACATTTGTATGTGATTATAGTAACTTTGTTCATATCGATGTCAAATTATACATATGCTGCAATCTAATGTCCAACCAAACTACAAAAATCATTGATATGTGTGTGTAATCAAGGTGAAATAGATGCCCGGCGGAAAAATAAGCTAATGTCTATTGATTAGGCCATCATTTCCGTACGTACTTGCACACATCTGAATTGAACGGCCAAAAGAAAAATCTTACGTACTACTAAGTATGCACCTCTCACGCATACGACACGAACAGTAGATGTTTTTATGAATGAAATGGTCATTGTCGCATGAAAAGCCCTCGTATTATTCCGTATGTGAATTTGCTGGTCGTACGAAATATTGTATTTTTGGCGAAACATTGCCACATATCGATATCAGTAGCTAGCAAAAGAAATGAATAGTATCGTCGATTACTAGCTAGCCCATCGCATTTGGGCGGCTTTCACCCAAAAGTATCTGTAAGATACATTCGGTTTATATGATGTGCGATCGTATATTCAGGTTAAAGCACCGGAAACAATGTAATTATGAATGAAAACGATTAGGGTCATTGTGGTGCCTAGAACGGCGGATGTATTTCATTTTGTCGTGATCTGTAATTAGAGAAGTTGTGCAAATGGAAATTCGTACTAGTTTCTTCTATGTGATTCTACAAACTATCAAATCAAATACATCTTGTTGAATTAGTATTTTGCATTAATTAATTAGGAGCTACTGTTGAATGCATTTATTCAAAAAAAAATCCTCAAGACTTTCTAACTGCAAGGTGCCAGCTCAAAATGTACTTTCCTTTAACACGGGAATCGATTGATATTGATTTGATTGATTGATTAACTGATATGATCAGATCAAGCCTCACTTTGATTCATAGTGAACATTTTTTTCACCCGTTTGCGTCAAACTGGCAAAAAAGAATTACTGGACACACCTTTTCTAAGATTAGATTTTCGGCATGAATCTTGTCGATAAGCCTAATTTAATGAAGAGCCTTAAATGGTCAATCTATTATTGCGCTTATTCAATAAATTTAATATCTCGACTGTAATTTATAGCCATCTTCCCGAAAACTAATTATGGTGCAACAAAATCCTAGAAAAAAATGAATAAGCAAATATTTTTCCTGGAAAATTTCAATTTTCTTTGATCGTCATTGACACATCCGTTAATGTACATATGTACATAAATACACTCTTGTGGTGATAAAATTCAACGAAACTTGAATCGAAGAAAATCGTTATCGGTTATCGACAGCTTCGATAGTAAACATGTAAGAAAACTCGAATGAGCATACATACGATGCTTTGTAGGACGAAAATTGTCTCGATTGTAAGGTGTGTTTTTATATGCATCACGGAAAGTTAACAAACTTATCTCGAATTGACACTTTGGTGTATGTTAATTATATTGCTACATATTAATGCACTTTACACGTGGAACTTATACCGCCCGGCGTAAACAATTATTGTTATCGGGTGTGTTGGAATGCTGTATTTTTTAGGGGAAAAAAAGTCAGTCATGGAAATAAATCATTATGAGTTTTTCTGCTAACACATGTAAATTATGAATAATGATGAATGCTAAGATCGATGAACATGAATTGTTAATTTGAAATGTTTGAAAAATCTGAAAGTGTTTTGTGGTCAAAATAGTGTTCTTGAATGATGAAAATTATGCGGAAAGTGTTACATTGTTTATCATGCAAACGGCCGATAATAAAGTAAATATTGCGTATTTGAATTCGAACTTAAAAATTTACGTAAACTTTTTGATTGATAAGACGCTTAGTAATTATTTGTATTGAAAGCCTGAGGTACCATTCTAGCTTTTGCGATTTGATTTATTTCATTAAAAACAAGAGTGGTTGATCTTGAAATTAGCATGAGCAATTGAAATTTTATTTATAAAGAAATGTGCGATGGAAATTCTATTAAAAGGATTTTTCCCAAATAAATGAGTAATACATTTTCAGCAACACTTTCTAGTTAGTGAATTAAAATTGGCACTAAAAGCATAAAAAAATGAAAAAGATGTGACGCTTTTTGGAATTATCTGAAAAATTGTCAAAAAGTGATTATTATTAGTGACTATGCTAGCCGATTGAGATGAAATTTCCAGGATGCATAGTTCTATTTGTGGAATAGGACCAAGTCTAACCAAATTTTAGTTATCTTTAACCTTTTGGCGCCTTCGAATTGTGGTAGCTTGACAGAGTCATCGTATCATTACGAAATTGACAGGACACATGTCTATTAATAAGGTATGAACTTTAATGGATTTTATGAATGTACTAGCAAGGACTTGAATAACAAAATCTTCAAGTCATTGATTCTCCTGTGAATTTTTCGCTTGTTATGAAAAAAGCTAACGCGTGTCTTTTTTGCTTTGTCAAATCGAATTTTTAAAATTACACGTACCAAGGTAACAGTAATCTTTCTCCAAAACAAATTTTATTCCTACCATCTGAAATTGCCAATTCAATCGAAAGCGAAAATCCAATCAAAATTCACAGTGAGTATTGGCCTGAAAATATTGTTTCTGTAACTTACAAATAGAGTAAATCTGTAATACAATTCTCTATTGGACTTCATTTTAACGTCATTATTTATTAATGCGTTTCTGTATGAAACTTTACTGCCACATCTTACTTCAATCTATTCAGCACGCGGATTGAAATAGAGGGAGTGTCTCTTGAATGCCATGAATAGAGTTTAATTTCTCTACACTCAGAAAAATTTCATCACTTAACATTTTTTTAGAATCACTTTAAATCAAAAGTTGAAACACTTTTAAATCAAAAGGGAATCTTATTTGAATTCCACTTTATTATAAAAATTTTATTTTCAAATCAAAATGTTTCATCATTGAATGAAAAATAAAACATTAAAACAAGCAAGACTCACTTTGATACAACGTTGACTCACTTTGATACAGCGTTATTGAAATGAAGTGAGATTATTTGAATTAAAAAGAAACGTATATGGCGCCAAATCATATTTGTTCAAATATGATTTGGCGCCATATACGTTTCTTTTTAATTCAAATAATCTCACTTCATTTCAATAACGCTGTATCAAAGTGAGTCAACGTTGTATCAGAGTGAGTCTTGCTTGTTTTAATGTTTTATTTTTCATTCAATGATGAAACATTTTGATTTGAAAATAAAATTTTTATAATAAAGTGGAATTCAAATAAGATTCCCTTTTGATTTAAAAGTGTTTCAACTTTTGATTTAAAGTGATTCTAAAAAAATGTTAAGTGATGAAATTTTTCTGAGTGTACCAGTTGGCAAAATTGTCACCGCTATTTTTAGGACGGGTGCAAGAAAGTGTTAGTTTCGAATTTTCATGCCGAAAAATAGCAAAGAAAATGAAATATGGAATATAATAATTAAGGAGCAGGACTACGTTTACTATTGTTGCTTTTATTGTTATTATTTATTTTGATTTGGTTTTGATATCAATATAAGTTTTTATGCAATCATAGAAACAACTAGCTGACCGAGTGAGGTTTCTAGAGGTAGAAATCATTTTAAGCATCCAGGTAGCAGCCGAGACAATGCTTTGTTGTGACCCAATTTGAATATATAGTTATAAGTCCGATATCAATTTATTTAGTCAATGCAAATAACATAAATTAGCAGTTTCCTCAGACAGACGGCTTCTCAAGCGGCGCTACAAACTCTCTTTATCAATGAATTCAAAAGCAGTCTTTGATACAAAAATAACTTTGAAGTTTGCACTTCTTTATTTCAGTTCCTAACATTAACTGCACTGTATAGAACCTGTTAAACTCAACTGTTTAAGTTACAGAAACGAGCCAGAAGTTTGATAGAAATTTAATAAAAATGCTGGCAACCTTTTGGCAGTGGTACTGTCTTGAAATATTGCCCAACATATCAATATTTTTTGCCCTATGACTTCTGATGCAGTTCAAAGAATTGTCATTTTTGTGTACTAAAAGATGCTACCATTAAATTTTCAAATGATCATGATCTTGTAGTGATAATGAACAGCAAAGGTTTCAGTTTCATACATTTTAAAATTTTCGTGGGAGGTAACACTCGAATTTTTTCACCCTTACAACTTCCAATGCAGTAATCAGATCGAAATGTTATTTATAGAGTGGGTTGGCTTAAACGTGAATCAGATTTGTCATACTTTTGGCTGTGATGCTAGCAAAGAGTTGCTAGCACCAGACATGTTTGGCTTTCTGGCCCAAGCAGATGCTATGATAAGAATTTGGAATGGAAATAGGTTAGAAATGAAAATTTAATTTTTATATTAATTAAATGTTTAAGGCTGTAGAAATTTCGCGGATGGCAAGCTCCAAAAATATACATCTCTGTAACTTTAGAGATCCTGGAGGCGTTTACCAGCAAACCACGCTTCATGTTTGAGTCTGGAAAGCACAATAGAGGGACTTCAGCGTGACCAGTCTTGCCTTAATCAATAGCTTCGCTAGCATTAGTTGACCATTTGGTAATCTTAGCGCCATATTTTTTTGAGCCGCAAATATAAGGGTTACGTAGTTGCTGCACCTCAAGCTGTATGAGGAAAAAAGCAGTGGTTGAAGCTGGAAATCCTCAAGGCTTTCGTTAGGTCTTTAACCGTCTTGGGGAGTTTATATGTTGAGATTGCCCAAATCTGATCTAAGGAGGGTTTAACGAATTGCGGCAAAATCTAACAACCAAAAAATTTGAATGACTGTTGAATGAAAAAATTTCAAGCTGAACGATATGCTCATCTTTGGAAATCAAAGCTACCAAAATATTGTGGAGGTAGATAAAATAGAATTGCAATCCATTCAGGATTTCATGAATAAGTTGTTGGAATGATTTTGCTGCATTGCAAACTATGAAAGTAATTCAGCGGAATCAAAGAATTCGAAGCATACCCTTTATACATGTGTTAAGAACAAAGTTTGACTCGACTAGAAAAGGAAAGTAGGTCTTCGTCAGGTATATTTTCACGAACATTGATTTGGCATATCTGCCGGGACGGTTATGGCGTTAAGAAGTCTCAAATACCCGCAAAGGCTCCATTTCTGATTGAGTTTATGGCCCACGTGAATTAAAGACAACCCGCTGCTGTAGGAGGCATGATATACCCTGTTGTAGCAGGACATTGAATTTGTTTTAGCCAACGCGAGCTGATTGGGTACTAGTCGGCATGGTCTCGACACTATTGGAGGTCATATTGTTAAGATGTGGTTTCTTACGGTGTATTTAAAGAGTTGATAGACCTTTGTGTTGGCCATGAGGGCATGCTATTTATGGAAAAGGGCATGCATTCGTAGATCAGTGGGCCTTTCGTAGAAAGAGAAAGGATTCACCAGGATAGTGTGTGCCAAGTCGATGACTAGCCCATAGTGGCAGAGAAGCGTGCGACTTAAATTGGTTTAGGGACATCGGCAAAAATAGAGTTCTATGAGAACTCACGACAAAAACCTGGCTCCAGTGTAATCAACTTTTGTCCGTAGGTATTGAGTAATAGGTAGGTAATGACTGATTTGCCGTGGCACAAAAACCTGAGCGATTTTGTCAATCGTTATGACTAGTTTTTCTAAGATGTCCTCCAGAGGAGAGGCTAAGATAGTCTACGTCTGTTCCAGGCCGTGCTGCATCTAAAAGGTTTTTAAAATATCTTCATCAACTAAAGAACTTCCCCCCTCTTTTATCTTCTGAAGCACCTGAGAAAGGTTGCTGATCACCCAGGTTGAGGTTTCTCAAAGGGTGTTTCAGATTTGCTTGCTTATAGCGCGATATAAATGTCCATTTGAAGACTTCTTATGTTGTCTCTAGGTCACGGACTGCAATCACACTCTTTATCGCTCTTGATTCGGTAAAGTCCAGCAAAAAGACCACGCAATTGTACTCTGCCAGGGATGATTTGGTCGCCGAAAAAAACAAACTGGTTCTCCAATTGGGCGAACCATCAGTTTGGATCGCCATTTCTAATGGGTGCATGATGGGTGTCATGCTTACAGTCATGCTTACTGGCATGCTTACTGAAGGACATTGAAGCAAAATACGAGGCGAACTTGGAATAAGCGACAAATTGTGGAATTATGGTTTGAAAGATGGTATATGTAATATTGTTTTTCTTCAGCGTCATCAATTTAGTTGTATTTAGCATATTTGATGTGGATGTTTTAACTTTTGATGAAAGAATTGTAGTGTGTGTGGAAAGTTGTGACTTCGAGTGTAAAGTGAAGAGTATTCATGTAAGAGTATCCACAATTTCATTCGCATTAGCAAAAACTTTTGCACATTTCTTATACTTGATTCTTCTGCATGACACCCTTTTTCCAAAAATATATGTATGTATATATTTGCTAAGCAGTTAATGCCGCTATTCCAAGTGAGCTTGTTTGGCACAGTTCGGTTCATCAGAGCATGGCAAGCCTTACCTATCACCGTTCTAATTTCGGACTGCTTTGCGGTGCTCTTATCACAACTAAATGTGTTAAATCAAATTAATTAGTAAAGTATTTCGATTTTTAACTACAAGTTTATTTTTTTAAAGAACCAATATGTTTGTTCTGCTCTCACACTTTTCATTCGCGCCGTTAGTAACGAAATTATGAATAAGCTTTTTTACAAAGATCCTTTTTCTCCGCTTACTTACTCGAAATATTTCAAATCTATACGATATTTCTAGCTCACTCTTTTCAACTCTTTTTATTTTCAAGTAGCCATTATCCATCCATAGTGCATGCCGTTTTCCATGGCAAAGCAATTACGCACGTTCAATCCACTGAAAAAAGACGAACTCAAACAGTAAACACCGAACAATATTGCGATGATGATCCCAACAGCATTACAAAATGGTTTTCATATCGTATAATGAATATTCACTTCACCTGTTGCAACCAGCCAGCCAGTCAGCCAGACCTGGTGCGCTTATGAATCCAAGAAGACCGTTTGGAAAATGCAACCGTAAAAGTGAATCGATCTTATGCGCCATGCATATTATCAAAGAGCTAAGAGTGATTTAGTTAGGAGTATTCAAAGAAGGTTGCATCTCATGCTACAAGCAGTTTGTTTTATTTTAAAGCGGTCTTCTTATCTCATAATTGGATTAATGAAAATTCGTGAGGTTTTGTTTCGCTGCGACGAGATGGCTAGAGAAGAAGCTTACTTTGTTGCTGCAGTTACTCGTGCGATGGAATTACGTCCGTGGCGAGCAGTTTGTGTCCTTTCCATCTTATTCTCGTTTGGATATAGACAGGGGTAAAGTGTAGTTTTTTTTAACCCGTTGGAACTTATTGAGATTACGAATGAATGTCTTTAAAACTTAGAAGAGCTGGTGATTGTGTGCACATTTCAAACTTTAAACGCAGTCAGAATGTGATTAACGCAGCTGGAGCTTGCAGAACATCCTAAAAACAATGACTACTGAAGTTAGCCAGGAGGCCATCTATTTCACACAAAGACTGATGCTGCGCTTCTGGGTTAATACCATCGATTCCATCCAAGCAACCTTCTTTCATAACCATGTACTATGTCAGATATAATAATTATATGCCACAACCAAGTAAATTTCCAAATGCAAAATAACAAGAGAACGTTCACATGAATGGCGGATTGAATGCGAAGATCATCCCAGCATTACCCACGATCGTGCTCCTTCGCGAGTAGACACAGTAGAGGCTCAATGAGCAGTTTCAGTTTACTGTAGTAGGTACCAAGCCTCCAAAACCACCGAACCACGTACATAGAGACGATCAATTATGCGTGAAATATGAAAATGATCACAATACAGACACTCAGGTTGAACAGGTATCCTACTTGATCGTGTAACGTTCACCAAACTACATTATTTTGCCGATCAAGGATTGTAGTTCGAGTAGAGTGGCGTGCTGATCCCACGTCTACGTCTTGGCCGCGAATGTATATGGCGCGATCAATTTAAATATGGTACACACAGGTAACAACCAACTGCTTGCTGGCTGCTATCAAGACAAGGTTCTGGTTCAAGTGGCGATTATCTAAATTGCGTTTAAGGAGTCTTAACCTTCTTTCCATACAGTCATTTTGAATAATTTTAATTAAAAGTGCAATTTCAATATCAAATCGCTTGAATGAGGGGAGGAAGATGTGATTTGTGGTTTGTTTTGCTCGTTTATTGTACAGTGTGCAGATTTATGGCAGCGTAGATCACACGATCGGTTAAATTATGTTTATGTTTATGGAGCGCAGTGAAATGTATGATTTATGTAGATGCATCATGGTACGGTTTTGTTGAGTTGTGTGCATAAGTATGTAGAGCGGGAACAATGATGGGCGAACAACATGCGAGCTTTGAATTTGATAAGCAGTTGAAAATATTTCGTTGGAGCTTAAAACTATGGTAATACAATAGAAACATTCAAACAAGGACTCAAACAGTATACTGCACTCAACTCTGTCATACATATTTTCACAGTATCTATTCTTAGTGATTTTCCACTTTCCCATTTCCCTCCCGTTGTGATCTGAGTTTCAAACCTTTGGCTCAGAGATGATTGGACATGGCCTAAAACAGTATTTTGCCGTGGTCTTCATCACAGTATTAAGTGTGGTGGCAATCTAGTCTTATCAAAGTGAACTTCACGTGTTGCAAGTCACGCAGATTGGTAAACACTAACAGGAGTGCTTCTGTAGCTGGCGAATTCAGCGAATCAAACTATTTCCTTACAGCAGATTTGGCCCCACTATGCTAGTGCAAGTTCAAGGGGCGGGCCGAGGATGCAGACTCCAAGTTGTTTCAATAACTCTTTTACTGCAGTATAGAGCAACAATGCTATGTGAGTCCAAAAAAGCTTGGAGTCCGGGATAAAGATATATTAGTCCCAGATATTAAACTTTAGCCTTATAAGAGTTGCAGTAAGCTTCGGCAGGTCGCAGTTTAAGACTCTTTACTTCATCGCAAGGTACAATTGTTTCCTTCTGTAAGCATGTTTCAATCCTTCCAATAAAGCGAAGATAATTTTTCTTGATATGACAATAGCAATATCATCTACATACGCTGTTATTTGACACCCAGTTTTAGAAGCTCATTAGCTGCTCAATTCCAAAGTAAAGGAGGCAGAACACCGCCTTGGATGGTGCGCGTACTTACCACTCGCTTGATGATTGAGCTTCCCAGAGCATACACATTTTCGAACGTTCTCTCGATGATCATAAATGCAGCTAGCGTGAGATTCTTGCAAACAAGTGATTTATCAACCTGCTCTACTAAGGTAAACAGTGCTGTTTTGAAAGATTTACCTCTCATATAAGACTACTATGATTGCCAGATTAGAGTAGCGTTCAAGGCACTGGTTTAAGACACAAATACCCTATAACTCTCTCTAAAATCTTCAGCAAAAAAGAGCTTAGACAAATTGGTCTGTAGTGCTTTGGTTTAGCGTATGATACTTTCCCCGCTTTAGAAATGAGCACAGTTTTCGTTTCTTACTAGCTCACTTAAGCAGGTACTGAACTAACATGAACTATGGCATACCACTATCTAAAATCTGCTGAATGCCGGGACAATATCACTTTGGTCTGGTGATTTGAATGTACCAAAATAAAGAGCGGTCTATCTTATGTGCACGCTATAAGTGACAGGAATCTAACTTAAATCCATACAACAACAAATCCATACAATACAACTGCTTTGAGGCCAACTTTTACCGGACCTTTGTATGCAACCTGGTGCAATGGGATATCAGCTTAGAAGTCTCTGAAGAGTAATACCTTCACTAACACCTTGAAATTTCACGGACAAATATTTTTATGAAGCGCCTTTTGATTTATACACGGCGACTTTGAAAAGTCTAATTTAACTAAGGCAAGATTAAACTCTTTGCTGCATTAACGTGGAAGAGCTCCAATCTTATCACTTCGCCATTAGGGCTTCAATTTTCTTATGGAGCAAGTTAAGCTAGAGGACTTTACAGCAGCATTTTCTAATGCAGCAGATACATAATTCACTACTTTCTTGAATTGATTAGCGAGCACTGGCAACTGGTCCAATTCAGTGTAGAAAACTGACGGGGGTTCCTTATAACTAGTTAGTATCATATTACAAAATATGCGCAAAATTCTTGTTAAACTCGAAATGCGATATTAAAATATTTTTGACATCGCTGATGATGAAAATATCTACATTGTCCCCAGAAAATATTCCAAAATATATCGAAAATTTTCGAATAGTAACTTTTAAATTGTTCTAATGTCATAGCTGTTATACAATGAGAGCTTTGAAAGTGCTAGAGCCAATAATTGTCATTCAAATAATTTTTAATTTTAATTCAGAAAATCATGAAGTATTGTTATTGTGAAAATAACAATACTTCATGAGTATGTACTTATCGCTCACTAACAACAAATTCATCGAACTGGAAATCTATAAAAAAAAATCAACCTGATTCTTCCCAAGCATACTTTTCATCCCTAATAGCATTTCCATTCTAGTTCCTTTAAAAAAACAAACGAATAGGATAATCACCGACTTCCTGCCCTCAGTCACTACATTCGAAACCCACCGAAAATCCTTGACGATCCTATAATTATATTAAAAATCAATCAATTATGACAAAGGCAATTCAACAAATATGATATTCTCTCAATGGTCTTTCGATTCCTGGTACCCAGAACCATTCAAATCGTTTCCTCGACTACTCTGCTGCCTCACGGTTTGAGCGGAGCCGGTGCAATCCATTAGAATACCGAAAGAAATTCATTTCGTACCTAGTGATTATCCCAGTCGAACCGCAAAAAATCGACCGCATAAGTCACTCGAAGACTTCGAATGAATGCATTATTTTTTGTGCGCTTCCACGTCACGGTCTCACCGAATTATCATCTTTAAGATGCAAACGACTACTATCCTCTACTCTACATCGCTCTGCGGTTTCAGAAGAAGTCAAGTGCAATCTCATCCTGATGGCTCGGCGTCGCGCAGAAGAAAAGAAACCTAATCGAATCAGCAGAATCAGAGTCAGAGTCTCAGGTAAGGTGCCAAATATGATTGTGGAAACAGGTAGAGATCAGACTGCTGGCGCCCTTCCGTATTTCCTTATCCTTGCACACCAATGAACATATCGAAAATCATCATTAGAATCAAAGTGTCCTTCTTTTCCAGTTTTTGTTTCGAATTAGTTACCGGTGGTGGATGAGGACAAAAGATATTATCTGATGGTGAAAAATCTCAAGACTAATGCCTTGTGAAACTAAGAAAATCGGTGAGCATAGCTACAACCCTATTTAAGGGGAATAATGATCATTCGAGTTTTCCGACCACACATCATTTTCTGCAGAAAGATAGAAGATTGATTGTGAAGTCAGGCAAATTATATCCTCGTTGACTGATAAAACATAGTTTAGAGTGTAGAGTTTTCCTGGTTGATCATTTCGCAATGGTGTTAAATCATGCATTCGATATGAAGCTGCTGTGTCTTTTTTTTCGAGTACTAAAAAAGTTTTTTGAAACTAGCCTATACGAAATTAAACCTAAGATTCCTAAGCATTTCGGTGGAAATTACACTCTATAAAATAAAATACAAACACTAAAAACACCGTATTTCACAAGTTTACTTGCATTTTCTTATTCCTCTTATCTCCATATCTCACACTTCTGACCGATTCATACCATATCCGATCTGAGATCACTAAGCGATAATCTGGAAAATCGCTCAGAGCCAACCACCAGCAAACAACCTAATTAGGAGCAGATTTCACGATTTTACCATCTTATATGATAATAATTACCCTACCGTTCCGTAGCCTTAGCTTCGACGTCTGCTGTATGATAGTCATTATTACGCATAAAAGACGATTCTCTCAAGCACAACTTGGCACGATAGACGTGGTGGCCAGGAACAAAGACATCTCACGATCATCATTAGCCTACCGTCCTCCGCCAAACCGAAACCGCTCGATTACTGTCTTTTTTCAAGCAATATCAGTGAAAATTTCAGTTCAGTTCGTTGTCGAGCATGCTTCACTTTTTCAAAGTTAGTTCCGTCATTGCGATACTTACAAGTATGCACGAGGAGTACCAAGGGCTGCCTGCATATGTTCATTGAGGGAATGAGAACTGACTGGCTGAACAGCACCAGTCGAAGTGATAAACTCCACTAACGAACACAGAAACTGGTGAGTTTGCGACGTTATTTGCCATGCACTGTAATTTTTATGGGACCATAAAACAATGAAAATTGCATCAAGTTGCATCGAACTTGTGCATATTCGATGCACGAAAAATGTTCCTGGTCCGTTCGTTGGTTCGCTAGTTTGGTCGGTGCAGTATTTGGGAGCGATATGAGTTCGTTCGTTCGTTGAACGATTCAATGAAAGAAGTGTAACGTGCAGACACGAGGATATAAAAAGTGGCTGTAAAGATAAATTAAGCAAAACACATGACAAATAAATTATTGCGTTAAATTTTCCGCAATGCATTCGGATCATAATGTTTGAATTAATCTGTGGAATGTTTTGTGATAGAAAACGAGTCAGTTTAGTCTAGTCGTATATGTGCGCTATATGTTATGGGACCTGATGAAATCGAAAATCGAAATAGTTCAATAATAACGCTCTAATTGAAGCGAAAGGTTTAATCATTTAAATTGGAAAAATACGCTTTCTAAATTTTGGACTTCTGTCAAGCAAACGTTCTTCAATAAGCCAAGCCAAGAGGTAACATAAAATATACCAATACCAAACCATTAGAGAAGTATATAGAGCTACCTAACTCCAGAATATGTCTTGTCTTTTTAAACCAGATCACGTAAGCCACCAAATCCTTAAATTGCCTGCCTGACGAATTTATTTATCTTATGGAAACAAATTCGAAAACTTGAATTTGCACTAGCTCTAGTGCTTGAATTTTATATCTCGCCGAGGATCAAATAAAAGGCTTAAGTCCCGACACTGAAACCATATGGGTCTATTTATCTTCGAAGCTGGGGCGTGACTCAGTTTTTGAAACTTGCAGGATTTATTATTGGAGAAGGATCATAGATCTTATCAACATTTCCACTAACTGCTATGATTTTTAAAACGGAACGGTTTTAAAACGTATGAGCCGTGTTTAAACGAAAACACGATTGGTGTCAGAAGTGGGAAAAATTCAGCAGGAATATTATCTGGATTAATTACAAAATGACAAATTCCAGACACAGTCACTATTGCAAGTACCAGTATTTTCTTGTGAAAAAACATGGACTAGGCAGTGCTGGAGTTGCGAAATTTAAATATAAGTGTCGGAGACCTGATTTGTTGACAACCGGGAACAAACAATCTTTAGCATCGCGACTAAAGGAGGCTTTGAGCACGGAAAGTATCGATACAGAAATGTTCAAATTCAGAGATGAGGAAGCCAGCCAAGAATACGCTCAAGAAAAACAAGACAATGTGAAGAAGATTCCGATATTGGATCCACTGATAAAAATGGCTTCCGATATGAAGCAAGTAGCCCTAAACATCGGACAGGAACTTGAACAACAAGCTGAAGAGAGTAAACAGAGAATGGACTAGAAACTCGACCAACAAATTGAAGACTTCAAGGAGCGATTGACATTAAGGAACAGCTCTGCAAATCATATTTGAAAATTTTTGATTTGGCGTCATATACGTTTCTTTTTAATTCAAATAATCTGACCTCATTTCAATAACGCTGTATCAAAGTGTGTCTTGTTTGTTTTAATGTTTTATTTTTCATTCAATGATGAACATTTTGATATGAAAATAATATTTTTATAATAATGTGGAACCATTTTTATTGGTTTTACTGTGAACTATTTGGAACTTATACACTAAAACGTTAAAAGTTTCGTGCAAAATTATTCGTCACTAATTGGTTCGTTAAAGTGACCTCATTATCAAATTGTTTAAAAAAAATTTTTTAAAAAGGATTTCTTTCACAAAAGTCATCTAGGTCATTCACATTCACTAGGAGGTCTTTCACAAAAGTCATATCAAAAAATACAGTCATCTAGGTAGTGAGTTTGAATTTGTGAATATCGTTTCAAACCGTCTTCAAATCTTTAACTTAGCTGGCTGCCATTGACCGTTTTTCAGCAGGATTGATGCCTCCTTCGCACAACCGAATGTATCTTTTTTGAAGACGCTATCCGATTTTGGATTTTTCTTGGATAATTCAATCCCATGGCGATTAGAAAGTTTTCTGGCTTGTTTTTAAGGATTTTCCAAACTAAGAAATTATCTAGTTGCATCAGTTTTTCCTGGCTGAACACGAAAACCTTGCAGTTCCGTGCATATTTTTTCCATATGCTTTATACATCCAATTAAAAAATGACAAACCAAAATGTATTGCCACGCCTACGTTTGAGTCTACGTCTTTCACTTGAATGCACTCGAATACAACAACTTCATCAACCAACATATGATCGTAATTCTGCACAGAGCATATTTACTAAGTTGGCAATCCTTTTCCTTTCCATTGTCCTATTTTCAATTTTCAAAATTCCACCACATATGTTACATCATAATTGAAATTTTTTGAATTAAATCTTCAACAGTTTTGGATTACGTTGATCCGGATTGGGCATCCATGCCCTTGGCTAAGGTTTTTTCCTTAGAATACTGAAATACTTTCGTAAATCAAGGAGAAAGAGAAATGAATGAAAAAACATTGCCGATCGACAATACCTATGATCAGTTCAATTCACTTTTTTTTGGTTTTAAATATACTCCTTTCGAATCAACCGAATGACGATCGTACCTTTTTCATATTGAAAATTTACCCCGAAAGAGTAGAACATGTGCTGTCGTTGTAAATTGGACAGGCGCAAGACGAATAACCTGGCTTGAAAAATGATATCCTTTCATTTTCATTTATATCGAAAGGATAAAGAAGATGAAAAAGAAAAAAAAAACAAATTCTGATTTAACACGGGCTCTAGGCGTATTGTAGTTGGTACGTCTTTATTGTGTTGCGATGAACCCTTTTTGCTCGCAGAAGGTGATTATTTTCTTTGAAATTATTACAACTGGTTCTTAAGACGCAAGACATTGAGGCGAGATATATCCTGTCTGCATGAAGGGTTGTGATTTATGGATGAAGAAATTTGATTCGGGTGCCAATAGATTGAGTTTGACCCAAGTTTGGCACCCTTCAGGCCATCGGGCGCGTGTCCTTGTGACACGTGGTCTATTGCATGGTTAATAATTAAACGAAGTAGCAGATATAAGTTTGGAAATGAAATTTAAGGATTTTTCTACGTACAAATCAATCATGCTAAATTATGGAATATATGAAGAACCTTCTTCTGTGTTAGAATCAAGTCAAATCTAAAGCAAACGTACGATTTTCCTATTTAGTGCATTAGCAGAATAATTGTTCAATGGTTCATAGCAACATTTTTGTTTTAGGACAGTGTAATAATCAGAATTGGTTATGGCCCTTACTTCAGTGTATCCTCGGAAGGTCGTAAAGTATCCTGCCATATGCTGGTTTATATGTTCAAACTGTTGCATCAATACTTCATTCATAGCGACTTTAATTTCATTGAATAGGCAACAAACATAATTGTACTCTACACCTATTTCTTAGGAAGTTCCATTTAAACATCACACTCAACGAAAATATTTTTCTATTAATAACATACTCTTACTTTCCAGATATATCACCCTGGACATCATTAGACAACAGCAACAGACAAAGTGAAGCAGAACAATGGCACCCCAAATTCTCGCAATCAGCGACGTCGTTGACACCAACGCCACCATCACTGGGATTTCCAGTGGCGCCGCCATCAACGTCAACGTCCGCACACCAGACACAACAAACTATTCAACAAGAGCAATCCGTTCATAGTCATCGACATCAAGAACATCATCAGGCACAGCTACAACAGCAGCACACATTGCCACCATCATATCACCCTAGTGCTAGGATATCACCAGCAACATCATTTATGGCATCTAATCAAAGATTGCCATCTCATACCCTCCACCATGTCACACCGCCCACATCACCTTTATCATCTTCAGCAGCTCAACTTCCATTCCTACCGGCAGGACCATCTCCTTTTCTCCTAATGCCACCCCACGAGGTGGTATCGCCGAAAACCTTGGGCAACATTCCACCACCATGCAGTATTAATTCCTCCCTGCCCTTCCACGAATTAGTATTCCGTCAGCATGAATCCACCCCGACGTCATCTGTTAATTTGGTGACAAGTACTGCAGCCAGCCTCCACTCTCTTCCTCATCCACTTTTGCTGCAAACCGCTGTCACCTCGAATGTGGCTCGTACTCTGTCGCCCGCTCCACTGTTGTCCTCGCATAGTGGACGTATCAATGCGATGGTCCCGAATTCGCAAACTGATATAGAAAAGTTGTCAACGTGCTTTTCCGACTCGGAGCACGATAGAAACGTTCTGGCTTCGCATTTTCACGAACGGGATCGACTCATACGTGAACATCAATTGCAGCAACAGAAACAAAGGCTCGAAATGAAACGTGCAATTCTTGAGGAAAGCCATCAGATCGCTGAAGAACTTATCAAAAGTCCGAAAATGGATCCTGAGCAAACTTATCATTCAGCGAATGATGGTCCATCGAAAGGTAGGTACACATTTTTGATCTTTTATGAAAGCTAAAGATACCATATTCAGATACTATTCTTTTGGAGAAAAAAAACTTATTTTCATGCCCAACAGAAAAATCGAGGAACATATTTTCATTATTCTAGCAAACAGTAGATCAATTTACTTACCTTGTATTCCATCTACCTTTTTGCTCTGAGCACTCGCATAGCTTCTATGGAAAGGAATCATTCAGTTGAATTTAAAATTCAAAACATTCATTTTCAATTTCCTGTTAGTGCATATTGACCTCGGCACAAAAGGATTTTTAAAAGGGATTTTTGATACATTCGAAAGAATGGAATATTTGAGTACGAAAAGGGTCAAGTGGAGGTTAAAAGGCTTTTGAGTATCCAAACCTTATATGTCGAATTGTTCCTGATGTGAATTGCAAATGAATGACTTTGTAGTGGAGAAAAAGGAAATTTACATACAGATATGTACATACATCGATAGCTCATACAAATTAGTAAAATAATTTGAATGTAAGGAAATGGAAAAAGTACTGTTTGATGTTCACATTATTATAAAGAAGAGTATCATGAGCACAATAAAGTTGATTTGAAATGAACAGAAATTTCAAAACAATTTCATCATGAGCTACAACCTTTAATTACTTTTGATGATTTCTCAGTAATAACACAGCTGCAAAAAGTGAGTGAGTAGGCAAAAGCATTCACGAGAGCATGGAAGAGAAAAGTTTCATAATTCAAAATTTAAAGCATCCACTACTTATTGCACCAAGGTTAAAGGGCTCTAAAATAAAAATAAAAAAGGTCCAAGTCATTGAATATTAGTGATTTGAGGTAACTGAAACTTAATGCTCCTTATATCATATCTGGATCACATGCAGTGATTTTCACGAAATTAAACCATAGGAAAAGAAGAAGAGTTGACCTACTAATAAAAAAATGTAGTAATTGTGGTAGTAATCACACTGCTAACTATAAGGCATACTGAATTTTTCAATGTTTGAAGGCAAATATTTATCGTACTAGGAACCGTGGTGAAAAGTTCATTCCGAAAATCTTCTTAAGTTTTAAACGTTTGCTTCGATTGGCAGCACAGTGAGAGATTATGAATAATTTTAAGGCTTCGAGGAATATGCATAAAATGATCCTAAAATTGTTCATGAGTTAACAACCCATGCACTGTAGATCAGTGACTTCGATATTGATTTTAATTTTGATTGATTTTGATATTTTTCCTGCTCGTTTATTTGTGCTACGAATAATTTCAACCCATCGCCGAAGTAAAAGTGATATAAAATACTTTTTTAAACTAGAGATCTCCAATATCATCCAAGGTTGAATTTTTATAAGTTGATTAAAAATACAGTCCGAAGAACTACTTATTTCTTCAGCCTCTGGATACAATAGTGCCATCCAAATCTTAGAGTTTTTTTTTCAATTACTTGGCAACAAGTTGTCTATCGCAGAGAAATAAAGCGCATAACCTTTTTAAGTTCAACTATCAAAAGTGAAATGCTGTATGAAACAGTTTAACTAGCCAGCAAATTTGCTGAAAAACAGGCAATACTTCAACATGCTTTTACACCACAAACAATCTTAAGCCCCTGCTAAGACTGTGCTTACGAGACCACACCAATTATCACCTTGGATTGAACAGAGGCTTATTTCATCTCCTTTCATAGTACACTCATTGAGACATTCGTATTATTTTCTCAGTTTTACTTCATTTCTCGCAACCTCAGAACATCGGGGTGTCAATTTTACTTTTGAAATGTTCAACGGACAACTTGTCTAAGTTTAAAGGAAAGTTTAAGTTTAAAGAGACTTGATAAAAATGAAATAAAACATGAAACGTTAAAAAGTAGCTGAAAAACCACACTTGTGTAGGAAAAAAGGATGCGAGTTGAGGTAAGGTAGTAAGAATACATTAAGAGAAAACCATATTACATGCCACTTGTTGATATTAAAATTGAGATTAATTTCGTTGCAGCACTGTTTGAGAGATGAAAGTTTCGATTTTAAAAAGGTTGTCCGTTAATGCGTTTCGATGATGTGGTTGATTTTTAAGTTTCAGCATTGAAGAGATATATGTATACCAAGCAACAGTCTGTTGAAGTCTGTGTTTGTCGATAGGTGAGTCAGCACGGCCGGGTTAAACAAGTGCTTAAATGGTTCCCGACTCCAAACTTCGTGGGCTTGCAGATGGTCTTTTGTTAGTGAGTCAACCCTGACATACTTCGTAGTGATAGGTCACCCGGAGATCTGGTAAGTGCATTTTTTTGGCCATCTACACTAGAGATAGTAAAAAGTAGATCTGACACATCAGATCTTCTAACTATCGACCAATTACAATCGTTTCGGTTCTGCCTAAGGTATTTGAATCACTCGTGGACTCAAAATTAATGAAATATCTGGAGTCATCCCATCTTCTCAACGACCGCCAGTATCCGATTTGGGCGCTCCACTGGGGATTTGCTTACATTTCTCACTGAGCGATGGAACCGTTCTCTCCATAGCTTTGGTGAAGCCATGGTCGTTTCTATTGATATTCTGAAGTCCTTTGTCAGAGTCTGGCACCCAGCTCAACTGGCCAAGCTTCGTACATTTGGTCTTCCCCCGTCCTCGTCAAGTGGATTGAAAGTTACCTCGTAGATCGTTCCTTCCAAGTTGTTCTGGGTATACTCAAATCATGTGTCCACACGATCAATGCCGTGGTACTCCAGAAGATCTTGTGGTACTCCAGAAGATGCGAGAACTCTTTTCAGATAAATGGTTTTGCAGTGTGATGACTCGAGTTCGATTGCAAATATAAGATTTGGACCCAGATGTACACTGGCTAAAAAGTTTATGTGCTATGATGGTCAGCCCTGTCGAAAAATTTTCCGTATATCCCGCGTCAATTTGGTTTCCTTTCTTCATTTGTGAAGGTATTCAAAAATGACGAAAACACCTAGCGGCAATTATTTATTGCAAATTATGTGCCGAGAATTGTTCTTAACATAGAGCTACGAAGCGGAGAAAAATTAAAACGGGACCTGTTTAGCTCATGAGTAGCTTTTTGAGTCGGAAAATTTTTTCAGCAATTAACTCAATCTAAAAAATTGGGGAAGAGCTTTAAAATACCCAAATACAAAATACGATCGTCAATTAAAAAATATTTCACACTATTTTCCTGTGGAAATTTACAACTGATTTAAGCTGCATTGCTTTACAGACCTTAAGTTTAGATTCTCAATCACTGATTCGCAATATCTTGAAAGGTTTGATATGTCAGTTAGCTTATATCTTCCGTTCAATTTAAAATGCGCTGGTTAACGTCATAAGGACTTTGGGACTTGGGGACAAGTTGACGTATCTAAAGCGAACTCCCGGTTTGATCAAGCTCGGCACCGAAAATTATGAATTTCTGTTTTTTTCTGTTGTCTAAGATTCTCTCAACATTGTTTGTCTAAAATTTTAACCATTTTAACCAATCGCAAAATATTAACTGCGATAATATGTTTGAAATATTAGAAAAACTATATTTAAATAAATTCAAATGATGTATTATTATGTGCATGCTGTACATACAAATATACAATCCAACACAAAAAAATCGCCCAAGACCCAAATCGGTACCAAAAGAAACATCGGCTGTAAATACTAAAATGCGAAATATTTATATTGGTAATAAAAACTTAAACGGGCTCTGATAATTCCAGTTTTTTACAAAAGATTTAGTACGCAGTAGTGACATGATATCTGAACGTGAAGCGTACTGAAAACACTGCTCAATCCAAGACAACAAAAACTGGCGACACAGTTTTATTGTTATTTAATAAAAAAAAAAATATTTTAAAAAATAACAATAAAAAAAATTAAAATAAAAAAAAAACTAAAAATATTTCATTAAAGTAATAAAGAAAGCATCTGATTCATTTCTTCAAAATCCGAATATCATGTTTCCAATGTTGATCCTCATCTAAAATCCTATCTCATTCTCAATTCGTCTGCCTACCCAGTAACTTGTCTCTAATGTTTTTCTACCCTTCAATTAATTATCCAGCATGGCCATTGATTCCATTAACGGACACATGGCGCTACATACAGCACACAAAATACATCACGCACAAAAAGAATTTGTCCTTGCATCATCGCCAGTATCCAAGGACATGTGAAGGAAACACACGCATCTACATACAACGTGAGATTCAGGCGGAGTGGTCAACAGGCAGATTGCAACACACCCTACGAACAACACGGACACCTACTTAACATACACTAGACTACAATTCACTGAAAATAAAAAAACAAACTTTTTCCTGTTTCGTTCTTTGGTCAGCACTGCTTCCTGTTTCTCCAAGGATTGGGGTGGAGTCTTCTTGCGTTAGACAAATCGACTAACTTCGCATGCAACAAAAAAGAAATTCCATCCGAAAAAACATCTTGTTGAAACCTCTTTGGAGGAATCAAAACGATAGCAGCGTCACATTATCAAAGTGCTGGCCATCATGTGTTAAAGGATTTATCTGTTGTAAAGTGATTTTATTGGATTTCAGGATTTCATTTTGCACCCTTCAACGTTATCGTCGTCATCGTCGTCGCCGCAGCTACTTTCCCAACAACCATTGGAAGGAACATTCAATTTTGGAGTGCCCGTTGAAAAATGTTTGCCGCCACCCCCAATCGCCAAAGATATCTTGAATTCGGCCTTGTTTTGTCAATAGGAAGCGCTCGAAGAAAAGTAGCGGAAAGTTTTTGGGGGAGTTTTTTTTCGCATCAAAGAGTTGTATGGGGAAAATCGCACCTAATGGAGTTGTAAATTTTTGAACACTTTTAAAATCGTTTTACACGGAATGAATATAAGATGCGCATTAGTACGGAAGATCAATTGGATTGCATGTATGGTAGGGGGAGCTGTTTGATTAATGTGGGAATTTTCGTTCGTGATGTATGTAGGATGTTGCGTTGACACAAGAAGCAATTCAATGATAGTTTCAGTAGATTGTTATACCTATTTTCATGCAAGGAAAATTGTTGCTGACGTTCAGAAGTAAACTGGATTCCTTCTTCTTTTTAAGCTAGAGCTCTTATAAAAAAAAAGTTGTAGAACGAAAAACAAGAAGGAAACCAAGAAGTAAAACGAATTGTGTAACTTGTACGAAACCTGTTCTTTTGAAGCAGATATTTTTTCCTACTCCTTTGCCCAAGGAATCAAACCAAACAAGTCGAACTAGAACTCAATTTTCCAATAAACACCCTGACTGCGTCTGGTTCAATCAAAACAAATACGATTCTACGAATCTCATTTGTTTACAGCAAATAGACATGAAATTAAGATGAATTTCTTCTCAATGTACCAAAACGACATAATATTCGATTTTCGGTCATCGTCGTTGTGGTCCTCCTCCTTTGAAACTGATTCACTTGGCCTAGCTTGGCTTATAAGCTCTCGTAACTCGAACACAGTACATCGACCGACCGACCGACCGGTATCTAGCGTACGTTTCTGTTTGATCAGCCAACTAATCCTATCCTGTAGATTATGCTATCCTTGCGGTCTTGACGTCTGACGTCTGGTCAACAGAAAAACTGTATAGTAAGATCGAAAATTGAAGAATACGAGAGGAGAGTAAGATTTGCAAATAAATCTGAACGAACGCCACCTAAAAGATAAAGATACGGTATCTGTAAGGACTTTTGTCTGGTGGCCGTTGTATGAGTCTAGAGTCATGACGGTAAGCAAAGATTTATGTCGAATGACGGGGTCTATCAATCTGTTTGATTACTATGTGGAATGTCACTTTTAATTAGAATATTCGTTTTCGTTTGTCCGGCTGGAAATCCGGTTGCTAGATATTTTGAACGTGTTGAAATGGATTCGTTTATGAGAAAAATAAAGATATCTTATGCATCCTACAACAAATGATTGCTAGAATTCAGTATTTTCAAGAGATTTAAGATATGATGGCAGCATGGAAAGGTAAAAGTTAATTAAATGTTAAAAGCAATTGTAGAAAATATTTTACGTCAGCAATGTATGCCATCTACGAAGCAGATTATTTTTTTTGTCAGCACCGTTGGCCTTAAGCTCTTTCAAGCTTAAATTGCACCCTGATAATTTTTAGCAGAATTTGTTCAAGCGATTCATCTGGCTTGGTGAAGTTCTAGGGAAATCCGATGATTACTAGTTCTTGGAAACATATTTCTTCTTGAAAGTATATGTAACTGTTAGTTAGAAAGTATATGTAACTTTAAATACTGTTTATACATCCCGCAAACGGGTTGAAAAAATAATTTTCGAATTTAACGTTTTCAGAATATTGTGTTTTTTACGTTGCTGAGATTATAAATACCCGCTGATTGCACAACTGACTACATATATATTTATATCTGTGCATCATATCCACGTTTCTTTTTTCAAAACCCGTATTATGACACATCGAAGAGTCAATAGAAGCATACATTATATACAACTTCAATGCAGTTGCAATAATACAATTCGTTTCCCTTCAACCGTTACATTTTATAATATTCTATCTGCGCGCCAAAAATTTTCCCCTTTTTGTAAAAAAAGGCATCGTTAAAATGCATCTATCGATAAGAAATCTAAAACCTTGCATTCAATTCACCCTTACACAACACATAATTCACCTATTTAAATTTCTCTCGAAACAAGAATATACTCTACAATAAAAATGCACCAACAACCCATAGTTGCGCTCATACATTGACCCCTTCCCGAAAGAACCAATCATTCTTGAAAAATTGCACCACTATGATATGCATTCTAAAAATCAATACACATTCAACCTTAAACACGTAAAACATCAAAACTCCAGCTATCGTGAGAAAGTTCGTTAGAAAAACATTCAACTATAGCATATAACTTCCATAAATTTGAAATTAGAATTTTCACAAAAAACCGCCAAATCTACAGCAACAACAACAACTACGATACGATACAATCGTCCGTATCTACATTACACAAGAATTGACAGAAAATCATTAAAAAAAAACTCGCTTTACAATTCGGATTTTTAACCGATTTTTTCGATCTCTTGCTACTCCTATTATCCCTCAAAACCGAAAAAACACTCGAAGACAAGTAAACCCTCATTTTTCCCGATTTTCCCTATTTCTTCGCATGCAGACATACGATTTTTTCGAAAAATCTCAACAATACCGGCCTATTACCATCAAATCCCGAACATCGAAAAAATTGATTTTCTTTTTTTAGACAAAAAAAATGCGCTCATCAACGACTGTCAGAGGGGGTAAAAAAAGTCACTCGATTGCACTCGGGGATGATGAGCCAACCAGGTAGACTTACATGTTCTATTTGCTTGTCACTATTTTTTTGGATGATTTTTCAAATATTTTCGTGAAAAGTAGTTTTTTTATGCGAAAAATTCACTCGATGGCGAAAACCTTGTGATATTAATCAGGTCATCAGTATGTTTTTCATGCTTGTCATGAAATGCGTTTGAATTGAATCGGAGAGAAAACGAGTTCTTTTTCATGAAAATACCCTTTTTCATGGATTTTTCAATATGCACCTTTTGCATTAAATTATGGTTGATGCGAGTGAATGAATGAATGAATATGTTTGAGAAAAAAGAAATGTGAGATCACACAAGGGGGTATGATGGGTTGTATGGAATACCTGCAGTTTCATTATGTAATTTTCGTCTGGAGAGAATTTATTTTGTGCAATGAGAAATTATGATCAGGATGATCTGAAAGTAGGTCAGGTTTAATATCCTTTGATGATGGTTACAAAAGGTATTTTTTGGTACTGTGATCCGTGAAAAATTTTGAAAATGAAGAAAAAGATTTTTAGAAACGTTTACGAGCGAATGTGTTTAATAAACAGATTTTGTTGAAATACCTCTCTTCTTATATTGTGCTACTCGATCTTTAATTACTTATAGAAATCACAAGAAATAGCGAATAAGGTATTTTATGCAACGAATTCAAAAAACTATATACTTATGTTTGATTCGTAAACATATTTCGTACAATTGAAGCAGTGTTTAGTTGACACCAATAGACTTAATAATATTCAATTCTGTTTCCAATGGAGTACGCTTATGTTGTTTTGCTAAAATGCTACAGAATTTTCATATAGTAAGGTAAATAGATTTTAAATAAACGGTTCAGCTCTTTTTTATATTATTATTCCTTGTGATTTGAAAATGATTGTATACAATACGGAGTATCTGATATCCATCTTTGGTTATTCAAACCGTAATTAGAATTAAATGTGCGTGTTCTGCAAAACTCTTGCAGAGGAAACTGAATTACTTCTAAAATTATAAGGGCACATTATTAAGTATCATTTTTGATGCAAACACAAACTTAGACACAAAAATCCTTCTGGAACTAATGATAAACAAGGTAAATGATAAACAAAGTATGTCCACTGTTTTGCATTATTGGGGCTTAATTTTCATTCTTATGGACTCCGAATTGCTAAAGGCTTTTAGACATACCAACTGAAGTTTTTGAATTATTTAATTATTGTTTAATGCACTGTTAAATCGGTTTAGTTTTTTTTGATATTAACTTCTAACTTCAGATATTTCCTAACAAATACATTTAGCATCGTAAGAAATATGAGGTGCTAAAAGAGTATCTTCCACAATTTATTTGTTTCTCAAGTCAAATTTGCCATTGAATCAAAGCCAAAATACGCTTTATAATAAAGTTTAAAAAAGTTTTTAGTTAAAGTAATATGAATAAGAAATAATTTGAATAATTTAAGTATAAGAAGGATTTAAATGCGCTAGGCATTTTTAATAATTTCATTCTAGAAAGTAGCATAGTCAGTGTTATTATTTGCTTCAAACAAAGCAAGGTAAGCTAATCAGTTTATCGAATCAATATAGTCTTTGAAATTCGGTTTCCTGAAAATTGCAAAATCGTTAATTTATTCAATAAAGCTGATAAAACCTCGACAGACGAGCAAATTAAATTGCTAATTAAATTTATACCTAGGTCAATAATTTCAAAGTTGCTTACACTCAAATGATTAAGACTGTCAATGCTTGTGGATCACTTAAAGCCATTAGTTTTTGAAGAATGGGGATGTTTTCTATGAAATAAAGCGCAACAAGGTTTACACTGCAAGGCCTGTATAAATTCCGCCATCCAATGTTCCGCAACAAATCTTGGATATCCGACATTTACCTTGTAATGCAGCGTTGATTTTTCAACTTATACTAGTTATTTCGAAAGATTTTTGGTCTTCTGAGAGTGGATGATGGCAGATGCTTTAAAAGTCTCATAAAATTGACAATAATTACAAGGAAATATCCAGACAGATATTAAAAAGGGTTCTGTCTCGAAAATATAATAATTGGGTAAGTCACACCACCAAAATGTCAGTTGGGTCTACCATCACAAAGACGCTCGGGCCTCCCTTGCAAATATGCGAGCTCTTTGTTAACTCTCTGCCAGCGAAGCAGTTCGGTTTTAAGAAAAATCACTCCAAAGAGCTGCAGCTAGCTCGAGTAATCCAATATATTGGGTCAGGTCTAAATAATAGGAAATCAACATGACTCATAATGTTTGATATCGCAAAGGCATTCGATATTGTCTGGCACGCTGGGATTATCATCAAATTAGGATATTCCTGCCTACATAATGCATTCATGCAGCTCACTGGTACTAAGAAGGCAGGAGTGAAGTGGAAGTACAAACCAACGCAGCCGGCCTCTTCCACTTCACTCTTGCCCTCTAAAAAACCGGTTTGAACTGATGACGCATGTGTAAAATGGGCCTAACAATTTAAGTATCGAAACAACCGACAAATACACACAGTATGATTAGTTAAAGAAGCTGAGCACAACCAAGCTCATTGCTAAAAGTAGATTGAGGGTGCAAAGCTAGCTAGCTCTTTGGCAGCGAGTGACAATGACGTACTTGCGGCAGAAAATGCTACTCCCGGGATCCGCGTTGGAGGTGCACTGCCGCTAAGTTGATTTCGGTAATTGTTTTTTTTCTTATACTACTATAACTTTAAATATTGATTTTATGGGGAACTTTAAGGGGATTGTAAAGTAGTTTGAGAGTGGCAGTGTCCTTTGAAGTTTTTCAGAAATGTTTTTTTTTTTGTTAGACCGGCTTGGGTAAAACCGGTTGCAAGTAGTAGCCTTCCGAGAAGTTTAATAGCTGCTAAGCTTCGAAGGAACAATAATGAAGCTAAAAATCACAGGGCTACTACAACTGCAGCAACAAGTTGCTAGTCCAACCTTGATTTAAATTACCTGTGGTCTTGCGTTGATTGAAGAAAATCTTGGACCGAAGCGTCAAGTCTCATCAACGATTTTACTAATTGGTTACTGAAGTATGATATACATTCTCATTTTGTGCTTATATATCAGGATTACCTAAGCAGACCTATCATAATGGCATGGAGGATGATTTCAAAAGAATTTGAGGTTATTGCTGTTGCTCATGGCGACGCAGCACTGAAATGCAACAAAGTCATATTTGGTATTTTCTGCACGTGTTCGATCCAAAATAATAAATTATTATAACAATATATTATAACAATTATTATAAAACACGTTGCAAATCATTCTCGCTCGCATTTTCAAAAAGGTCAATCTGAAGAAATGTAAAATTCTCTTGGGTAGATACTGTGGTCCCAGTACATTTGGGACCCAGTACATTTGTCTGCTTCAGTTAAGCGTCTGTCTCTCGAATGAAAACATTTTTCCCGTATGCTCGTGTCTTTTTCAGCTTTATCAGCAAGCGCGTTTTATCGCGTCTCGGCTGAGCTTGGCATACCCAGCCCATTCATGAGAGAATAGTGGTTTCCTACGCACAAACTTCTTCCCTTGTGTTTACTTGTGATATATGTGTGTTTGCTTGTAATGACGGATGAAAACATTTAGCGCCCCTCTTTTTTAGAACGAACCCACTTCATTTTCAAGAACCTACCCCAGCTTGTTGACTGTGAATTAAAGGGCGCTCCAATGAAGCGGACAAAGGGCCTTAACTGTCATTTTTAGGGCACCTTGTCCCGGCGCAGAAGTTCTTTCATTGCCTTTTTGGAGAATTGGGCTCTCTTGTAGAACTCGGTTCCGTTGAGATGCCTTTCTTCTTCCAAATCGTTCCAGAAGTTACTGTACGAAATACGACTGTTAAATAGTACTTTGACACATTCGAGATTGTACACAACGTTGCTACGAACTTCTGCTCCCAAGCCCATTAAAGGTTGAAGTTTGATAAAAGTCGTTCGGCCGCAAAAGAGTATTAAAAACTGGCAGTGAATGTTCTTTTAACAAAACTTGGGATGGATTTATCTAACAGATGCATGCCATTGGCACGCAAAGAGTTTTCAGCTCAGTGAATTTTGATCGCAGATTTAACAAGGTGAACCAAATACCAGGAAAGCATTTTGGACGACTTTTTTAAGAAAAATCTGTATCTTCCTTCGCCTACGAATTCCAAAATCGAATTTACGGTCCAAGCCTTTAGCAGATCGATATTTCAAGAACATTAGGGTAATTTGCGAATAATTGAATTCAGTCCTTCAAATATATTCAACGCCGAGGAAATCGCAATTTATAAAAAATGCTGCAAAAAATTGTACCCCTGAAATTATTCGCCATGCCGGCAATTTTTCTTTAAAGAAAAAAGAAAAAGTACTATTGTACTACTATTATGAAAAAGTACTATTGTGGAAAAGTATTTTGTATGAGTGCAACAGGATTCTTTATGCTTTCGCTTTTTATTTATCCACGGCAGAAATCTCACGACTGCCTAATGAAAGATGCATCTCTGGAAATCGTTGGATTGGCAAAATCAAATCGCTGAATGAACGAAGAGCCATTTTTAATAAATAGCTACAGCGTCTTCTGGAGTTTTCTGAATCAACGGCGAAAAGTCCATTTTTTCTTATTCGTTATGAGCCCTTTATTCATAAATAACTAACTGAGATAAAACATATCCACATGCTACTGAAGACCTCGATACCTGTGGATTTGGAACTTTAGTGCAATAATAAATAAATACAAAGTTGCATCTTTAGTAGGAAAAACATTTAAACGCGTTTAACAGCTCATCTATATTTTGATGCTCTGAAATTCAGACATGCGACCAGAATATTTTCATCGATTTAGCATTTTCTATCGAAAGATAAAACAAAAATGTATTTCAAGTCAATTTAAGAAAGTCAGCAATTCCTTTTTTTATAGTACCATCAGTTTTTTCTGCTGGTCGTTAGACCGTATAAAAGACCATATGAAACATTTAACGCTGATAATGTACGCTACAGCGAAACTACCTTTTTCATCGATATACAAAGAAAATTTTAATTTTAAAGTCAACTTCATACAAGAGAGAAGAAAACAGAAAATAAATGCGAAAAAGGCCTGAAGTAGTTTAGCTATAAAAATAGGACAATAGCAAATACTTTGTGTGTGCTCACGAGGGCTGGCAGCTAAAGCAATTCAAGGTTTTGACTGAAACTTCGATAAAACTCGACTTGATTGTCCCCAGGCGGGAAATCTTACCACCAGAAAACAATTAGATGGTAGCAGGTGTGAAAAATTTGCAGAAAAACATACAAAAACATGCAAAATATACACGAGAATTAATAAATTGCAGAAATTGTATTATATTTCCAAGCAAACAATGTATTTTAATGCGCATGTGCTTTTTATTAGCAAAAAAAGTTAGCTAAAGTATCAAAAAATGAGAAATAAAATTACCTAAAATATCGAGAAATTCAAAAAGTTAACTGCTGCAGAGCTGATTCAAAGAGACTTTGTTTAAACTGATAATAAATGAAATAATTATTTTGTGGTTTTTGAAAAATGATACTTCTAAGCCTCCTTACCGCATAATTAGTATAAACAAATTTTAGCTTAAACGGCTACAATATTTTGGCTTATTGCTTTCGGACTATTTTCTAGTAACACATTATCACAGCTGACGCTACCTTAGGAGAACAATTCCAGAATTTCATTCAGTACATTTTAGCAATAAAAAATGGAAAAATGAAAAAAATTAATTGCATGGTTTAATTTTCCAAATAAAGATAAAAATATTTCATTAGATTTTTGAAGTTTGTGAAGTTTTGTCATTCGAAACGTATCTTTTCATACACAACATGCGTTTAACCTATAGCATTCAGTAAGTTCAATATGAAGCATTCTTAATATTCAAGATAAAATGCTCTTATTTTCGAATATAAGCTCACAGCATAGTAATTATTCGTCAAATTTTTTGATAGAGCCATCATTGTTCCCCAAATGGATTGCTGATTAACATATCACAATTGTGACCTCCCAACGATCAAAACATCATCCCTTACTATCAAATTTCAACACCATTATTCTATCCTAAGGTGCATTACACCACATAATGACCACAATCTAAAATAGCCATATCATCTAATTAGTGACCCTCGGTCATTTGACCCTAGCAACTCATCCCTATGAAAACATATACCCTATCACCCTTGAATTTCAAATCAAAATTTAAAATTCCCTTCAGCCACAAAAAAAACGGTTTAAGTTCCACAAGATATCATCCTCCAGGCTTGAAATCCCACACAACAGGACACTAATGCTTGAAAAATATTCAAGCCACACCCTAAAATAAATACCAACCCTGGAGAATTTTCGCTTTTTTAAATTTCGTTCCAGCTCCCTATTCGTTGATTTTCCTTTAAAAAAACGGAGAGGAGAATTATATCAAAATTCCACCCTTAACCCACTCTCATCAGCTCGTGACACTGTGTATCGTTTTATGATTGCATTTGAAATTTCCCTCTATTCTGTGGACATGGAGGATACAAACCTGTATATTTATATACACGTAGATTTTTTCACATGAACAATGTCATTGAAATATGGCTCGGGATGGAAAACACAATAGAAAGAAAAATGAAAAGAAAAGAATATCAAAGAAGATATTCGACTGGATGCGAAGGAGTCCTGGCAGTACGACATCCAAAGCTAGTGGCTGAATTTCCATCGAGAACCCACCAAAAGAGAGTGAGTCAGGCAACCAACAAACAATCACATCATTTTAGCACAAAATTATGACACACAACCCAACCAACATGGCATGTTTGCTTCCTCGGTACATGGAATCGATTCGCGTCGTACGTGTATAGGAATTTTGATGCCGCCAGAGGATATAATGCAGGTTTTGGGGATGGTGTGACTGAAAGATGAAAATTTCATTTTAGTTTCGAATTTTATGTGAACGACGGAAGGATTGATTTTTGAATATCGAACGTTCTGTGATTTATTGTAGTAAATTTTATCAATACATAGATTAGACTCCGAGAGAAGTAGTTCGATAGTTTGTTAGTTACTGTGATTTTAGATGTGTTTTATAGTTTAGTTACAAAGAACTCAGTGAAGATGATGATCCTATCGCAGGCGCGGTGGGATTCACCAAGAGAAGCTGCAACTGGAAGTTTAAGGAGTCAATTCATTGATTGTCCTGAAGATATCGGAAGGCACTCGGTGCAATGTAGGCAGTTATTTTTAAATATTTGTTTTGATTTTATATGTATGCATGTAAATTTGTAACGTATTTGTAAAGAGCAGCATTTAAAAATATTTTTTTTTTAGATTTTGTGCATTTAACTTTCAAGAATATATATAGAAAAGATTACATTGTAAGCAAGGAAGACATCATTTTGAATTAATTCAAAAATAAAGATGATCTATGTATGTATTTTTTTGCGGAAGCCATGGTTTAAAGATGAGCTCAGAGCTTCCAAAGAATTTTCCGATTTGGTCAAAGATTTGATAAAAAAGGATCGTTTACAAATTTCGCATTGCTCAATATGAATTGAAAAATATTTATGTTAACATTTTACCTATGTTGTTTCATCTTCAGTAAATAAATGTAGCTTCGAATCCAAGTATCAAATAACTGATGCCTGAGAGGTTCTATTCCTTCCATCTTCGGGGCTATAGTGCAGGAAAATGTCATACTTAAAATCAATCAAAATCTCCAATCCGTCCGACAATCCTATCATTCATTTTTCGCTACACTGCACTACTTTTGTTTCAACTACCACCTGCCATGCCATACTACCATTTATCAAGCCCAAACACAAATCCCTAATCCCGAAAACACGATATCGTGTTACAATTTACCTTCGCTATCAACTTAAAGGATATTCAAATTTCCGTCGTTGTGGCACTGCATAAACCCACCAGTCTCAGCTCTTATCTACCTGGCTTCAAAACAATCGCACCTATACCATTTGATCCTGAATGTCCTTTTTTGCATTTCCATCCCAATTTCTGTACATTCCAACGGACATCGATAAAATCCATTTTCTTCTCATATTCCGCTGAAAAGCAGAAGAAAAAAAACCAAACTCGACGAAGACGAAGATGATGATCATACAACGATGCAGCAGCCGATATATTTTCCTACATTTTTATTCAAAACATTCAACTTGTCATTAGTAAGCATTTTTTCTCTCGGCCGGTGTGATTTGTAGATTTTATGTCGTCCTCTGTCTGATTTTTCATTTTTGGTCGATGCATTTTTCGGCATGGACTATTACGTGTATTCGAAGACATCTCAAAAACGGCATGCTGTTAAAAAAAACAGGACCATAACTAAGCTGAAAAACGGTCGTATTATCTGCTTTTTTTTTTGAGAAAAAGAAGGTAAAAATAGATAAATTATTCGAATAAGGAAATCAGACAATTAATATGTGCGTACAAAAGGACAATAGGAGTGGTAGGACATAAATTTGGCATTTAAGGTAGAATAATGAGAATGCACTGTTGGACACAGTATCGATGCATGTGAGGCTGCAATAATTCTCGCATAGAATGCTTTGAGATTTTTTCAAAAATATGATATGCATAAATTGTGCAAGGGGTTGGCTATAAGTCGAGCCTGATAGAATAATCGGACTTGGGAGAAATTTAAAAAAAAAATTATTGTATGCTTTTAGATGAAGTACGTTTGGCCTATGTGGTAATTATACCAATGCATTATTTGTCAATTTTCTTCTAAAGGGGCCTTCTTGGCACACAGGGCAAGACGCTCTAAACATGCTTAATAGTGAATGAGTTAGCATTTTCTTATTTTAAATCAGAAAAAAAATGCTTGGATTGAAACTGAACTTGTAGATCATACTTGGTGCGAAAAGGTTACTCAGCTTAGAAGTTTTGATTGAAATACAATCTGTTAATCCTATGCCTTCTGCAAACAATTTCGTGGATTTGCCAAAGAGGTGTCATTTTGAAATCCTTACTGAGGAATCAAATTTGAATTAGGTATGGACATTTTTACTTTCTTACTTTCATAAATTTTTCAGTCCAATAAAATGCGGATCACAAACTCTTAACAAAAACGTGTGAAAACTTTCGGTAAAACTATACTAGCGAAACTAACTAAATATATGATGAAAGGTCTTGTTTGTAAATTTCACAAATTCTTAAAACCAAAAACTGATGAAGACAGTTTTTTGGTATTACTCTTTAAAATTCCTTTTACTCAGGATAACTTGGAATACCACAATCACTACTATTTTCAATGTTTGAATTCTGAACAAAAAATTAAAAAAATATGCATTTGTAGCCCTCGAAATATTTAGAATCTGAACATTTAAAAGTGCCTTTGTTTCTAAAAAAAAAAACTAAGTTAAATTAGCTTTCTACTTTTTAGGTAATTTAATTGTCAAGACTATGAACTTCATACGAACGATTAATTCGCGGAATATTAGACGAATAATCTGAGAAGGAAAGAAACATTTAATTTCCCAATGTCTTAAGCTAAAGTATGTAAGCATGACGCTAGTTTCTGAAAAAGAAAACAGGACAATTTGAGGCCACTAGTGTCAGCATATATCGAACCTAGAAGAGATAGCAATTCATATCTTGTCCGATATTCCAATTTTAAGAGCTTTCGCTTACTTTTCTTGAAGATAGATTTTACTTCGGTAGCAAGTGTTTTACTCGAAAATCGCCGTTGATGTTTTAAATCAACACTAACTACAGGGTGAACAATCTAGCGGTTTCTTTTTAAAACTACTATCAAGTGAGAACCGTTCTATATATTAAAAAAAAATACCAGCATTATTGAAAAAAATCAACCTTCCGATTATTTATAATATTATAAAATAGTTGTTCTGGCTCACCTGGCAGTAGCCCATCGCAACACTCAAATTTTCAGTACATTTTCCAACATTTCGGGCTGTATTTCACAAATGGCTCAACCAACATTGTATTTAAGCTAATGAATCAATTATGGATTGTATGTTTAACATCGATCCTTAACTTCACCGTAAAAAAAAGTCCAATAGCATCAAATCTCAGCTCCACGGCGGCCAATTGAATTAGCCTAAGCGGCTGATCATGAAATTTGCGAACTTAGTGCCCGAAAGAGCAAATGTTTTACGGCTAGTTTAGCATAGAACTCCATCTTGCTGAAACCAAAGATTATTCAAATCCATGATTTCGATTTCTTGCCACTAAAAGTAGGATACCACTCAAAATGCCACTCATTGAGAATGCATTGGCTTTTCTAAGACTACCTGTACGTTTTCCGAGCCCAAAATGCGATAATTTTGAATATGGAAATGCACCTCGTCAGAAAAGATAATTTTTCGAAAATTATAATAATAAGTAAAATAATTTATTAGGCAGCATGCACTTCCTGAGCTAATTGGGTTTTGAACACGAAAAATTCGAGATTTAGTGCATAATTTTTCTAAGGGTAATGCGGCTAATATTTGATGTTCCTGGGGTTGGCTCGCAGTTTTTCGGCTACAGGTTCTACATCAGTGGTGGCTCGTGGGAACCAATGTGAGTGGAGCTAGCTTTAAAGGATAAGAACCTACTTATACTGGTCATTCTGAACGGTTTTTCAGTCCACTCAAGGAGAACTAACCGAAAAAGTGTACTTGCGCCGACTCCGTTTCGTTAGATTTAACAAAAGCACTTGCACATTTAACGCTAATTCACAATAAGGTGTACAGACTCACATAATTTAGCTTCAGTGCAAACGGGCTATTAGGTGGCTAAGAACCAGGTACTTACTGCGCAGTGATGAAACTATTACGGGCTGTGATGGCAATATCCAAGTTCGGATGCATTGTATGCCCTGGGTTCCGCTCCACTAATTTGCGGACTTTACCGAAATGGTGGCCCTGACATGTATCTTCGTCTATACCACGGTAGGGAGAACATTTCCTTTTTGCCTTCTAGTTGCAACTGGTTAGCTAATTAGTGTGCAATGATTTGACGATGATTGCTCGGAATGTTGGCTCGATTGATTTGTTCAAAACGGAGCCCTGATTCAACAAAAAACTAGCCTCACTTGCCGATCTGAATAAATTCTATTCCTCCTGAGACAAAAAATACCTCATTCATCCTGTATCGAATATGATTTACGGCTAATCAAAAAATTACTGGATGAGGTATATTATTAGATGTCCGTATGTATTATATCATTGTTAGCAGGCACAGAAAATAAACCTCATGACTTCAGCAAACTCGGCTTTTGATCGCCTACAGCTTAGGCGGAAGGTTTTTCCATCTAAGATGACAGCAACTTTTCCGCTATTTTGTTTATTAACGATTTTACCAGGTCTTGAATGATGACACTAACTAAAATTTGATGAAAAAAATTCCGTCATGTTCTTCTACCAGCCAAGGAAAGTGTCTTGCCCAAGGTATGATCTTTGCATACATTTAACCATTTTTTGATCAAATTCTGAGTATTCGATCTGGCTCTATTCTCTAAAAATGGAGTGAAAATTTTATTCACACGTCCTATTAGTTGTGTTTTGCTGATAAGTATGCATTACAGTCAGTGATATCGGCACTTCATGAGTTTCAGCTTTTTATATCACTTTTTCCTAAGTTCATGGAAGACAAATTTTATTTAGAATTTGAATCATTCTTTCAGAATTTTTTGTCGACAATCCTGCTAATACGGCTTATTTACTTGATTTTGTAATTTAGTTTTGACTATCCAACCTAGGTCTCAATTATCAACCCAAGTCCATATTATTCCACAGTGGCTTACTAAATATTTCTGAGAAGTCAGACTATGTAGCCCACAAAAAAATTGTTCCGGAAAAGAAAGTTTTCAAGCCGATTACCGTTAAGTCTACAAAACTGCACACTCGAGTAAAATTAAGCTTATTATCGTCGAAACAACAGCACTGCATATCTGATTACTTCGAAATGAATGGTCTGCGTTGCCCTAAACTAATTTTGCACTATGCACCACAGATTTATAGTGAAAAGGTTTTTTAGACGCAATAACTATGTACAAATTACACATTTTGTTAAAGCCAATTGCTCTAGAGACTGCACTATTTCCGAAGAATTACAAAAAAAAACTGTAAAATTTGGCGGTTTAAGCAAAAATGACCTCTCAATTAAGAAATGTGGCAACTGTGATGATAATCACACTGCTTACTATATATGCTGTCTAATTTTACTAGATCGTAGGCAAAAGGTGTCTGATAACGAAAAATAGGCACTTGATCATCTATTTAGTTCGGCTAAGACGCTTATATAATTCTGAAATTCAAATGTTGAAAAAAAAATTGATGTCGTGAGGATATGTTTTTGTAGTTTCTATGTTTGGTTATTTTATTTGAACAAATCATTTATTTTAAATTATGCAAGCCATTTGGGAAATATATAATTGTGAAATGCGAATAAATCTCTATATCTGTATATCGTATGAGTACAGATTGGACTATTAATAAAATATTTTTAGAACAATCTACAAATTATTTTCACTTATGAATTAAATAGCATATTGTTCATTCTGTGTAAAGGGCGCTGCCACATGCATTCAATAACTTCCCTATACAAAGCGTCTAACACTTTATTAAAACTTTTACATCGATTTGTCTTACGCACTTACTTATATAAACATTATAAGTCCTCTCAAATAAATCTCATTTAACCTTAAATTCCATTTCATTCCACTCATTCTTCTTCCCGAAACAAATAAACCCCAAACATCAAAGCAAGACAAAAACCCTACTTACATGTGCATACATGTCCCCAAGTTTTGCAAAATTCGAAAATAATAGAATTCAACTTGACCATCCCCAGGGTACTATAAATTTTACTTATCCCTTCATGCAAAAAAGTACCTACCACTGCTCTCCTTTCAGCATCTACATAAAACTTCTTTGAATAAATAAACTAAGATGGCCATCTGAAATGTCGTAGAGACTAAGCTACTAAGTACAAATATAAAACGAACATGTATCACTCGAGGTCTAGACACTGAGCCCAGTGTTCTCTGTTGGTATCGTATAGTAACGACTGTCACGGGAGACTCTCATCTCGTAGCATATCAGCATCCAGCATTAGCATCAAGTGCATAAAAGCATTCCAAATGATATTTATTTATGCTTACTCTTTACATGTCCCATGGGAATGGATGCGATACGTTGACTGGACTACTAGGGATGTGATCGAATTTTGCATGTCCGATGGATGGACATCGTGTCAAGTGAATTTTTTCTTCGATTTCTGCATGCAGCAGATGAAATAGAAGCAAGAATAGCTGATGGTTGCATGGGCAAGTTAGATGTTACAGTGGTGTTTTGAGGATCCAGGAAGGACGTTATTGCTATGAATTACTCCACAACTAGAATATAAAGCTTGGGAAAAATATATAGATCCATTGGATTAAGAACCGGAAATAGGGCGTATATAAAAAGTAACACTATTTTCTCTTATCAGAGACATATCCTATCAACAAACTGACAGATACTCATATTTGTAATGCCAGCACTCACATCTAATAAATATAAAAGAAATTTTTTCAAAGTGCCCAATATCTACCTTCACTTGCCTATTATATCATATGATACCTCGTATGCACTTGTATTCACCTACACGGATTTATCCTACCATAGTAATTCTCCTAATACGATTCCAAATGAATATTCATGAGATAAAAGTTCATTCATTTTTATTCTAATACCAACCATATTTCTTATCTCACTTCTTTCATTTTCGTTACTTTCAGATCTCAGCCGACTATCGAAATCACCACCATCATCGCCTCTACTCCGTTCGCCAGGTAAGTCTGAATTCCCAAATCACACCATCTTTAACTTTATCATCCTTTTTTGCACATTTACTGGTCTTTACCATAACAATACAATATCGGCCCTAAAGCGACAGCTATGCATTGTCAAAAACTAGGAATTTGCTTAAAAATTGATGTGAAGTCGAGACCAGACGGCTAGAGAACGCGTCCATTGTTCCAAAATGTCCTTAATCGCTTTTTCGTTCTTTTGTCGAAACACACGTCAGTGATTAAACCGTTTAAGAGTTTTAAAAGCCATAAGCACGAATCGTATTAGACTGCATTGAAAATATGGCAGAATGAGAGGTAGAAGTATGCATGAAGTTCCTCTGGGATGACACGATGGAAGATACGTATTCGACAGGAATCAATAAAATCGGTCGCTATATAGTGTGACAGACAAACCCTATTCTTCAGAGATAATACGCTTTGAATGGCAAAGACATCGCGTCTTGGCTAAAGGGTTACGAATTGAAAGGGTTATGCAACCGAAATTTGAAATGTGGTCGGATTGGCCAAAGGATTATTTTTGAGGACTAGAGGATTGAAGCTGATCATGATGATGATGAGCTCGAAGGATTCATGTGACACGAGACAGACGCACGTTGTCCTCTCGAATGAAACTAATTGAAAGAACTTGATGGAAGATGGTGTGGTTTTGTTATTGTCGCGAATAATTGCGGGTCAATTTAACGGAAAATGAGATGATTATTTTTTTGGGGTTTGGAAAGAAGGTACGTAGTTGCTGTTGCATGAGGTTTGGTTCATTTGGATCGATGGCGTCGTTTAGCTATTTTTTAATAGGTCATCCAAAACAGATTTTGACCATTTTTGCTTTGTGGTGGACTCGCTGCTAAGTTAATTGTTGGTAAGCGAGACTAATCTAGCTCTGAGTAGGGGCTCGAGTCCGTATATTTCATTGCGAAACCATGAAATTCTTAAACCCCAAAATTGAAATTCTTAAACCTCCATGTTTTTTTTTGTTTCAATGGTAAAAACAGTATTTTTTTAAATTATTTTTGGGAAACCTCCCAGTTAGTCATTCAAAGCTTCTTTGGTTCTCCATAATGGTATAAGAGCAAATGCGGCAGTAAGATTACGAACGAAGAGTGCTGCCTTTAAAGCATTCGAAGTGAAAAACTGATAAACAGGAACCAAGAAAATAGAGAAGGACCACAAATGCTAGTAAATAGGCCTCTGTCGACTCGACTATCTAGGCTTCTGTGTGGCTTAAAACTAACTCAAATAAATACAGGTCATGTTCGCATAGTTAGTTTCAAATATCTCTTCTATAGGATATTCAGCCCTCTTATGAATTTGGCTATCCTCCCGAACAGGACTTTTCTCACGTCTTAGGTGGAGGGAAGAGCAGAGCTAATGAGCTCTAATCTTCGTTTTGCTAGTGCTGCACAGTGTATGAGAAAATTTTAACAAAATATCCATCGATATAATTATTCCGCACAACAATCGAGTTTCGCGTATCAATATTGTCTGCTTTGATAAGCTTTAGAGACGATATACGTTGTCTATGCTGATTTATAGACAAGAAGGGAACCATGATCACAATTAAATGACCTTTACAAATAATACAAAGTTTATTCTAAAATGCATCTGCTGAAGTTACAGGCCGCATCTGTTCCCAATTTTCACGTGCAAGTTGAAATCTATTATATGATGGCTGCTCATAATTAGGCTTGCTATCCAAACAATTTTAAATAGTTTTCGCTGTGTATAGCCTGTGTCAGAAAGTGTTAGAACTATAGGATCTTAACATCAGCCTGCTCCAAAAGCCGGTCAACCAACTTTTTTTTGTCTCATAGAAAGTATCAGACTCATTATAATGAAATCTAAAGTGTATGTATGCTTGGGCAAGTTTGATCTTAGTTGTGAGACAAAAAAGGATTGAAATTAGGAGTGTCCTCCCCATAAGAATTATTAAATTTTTAAGTTAAACCTGCCAAAACAGAAAGAGTGTTTTAACCTGAAGTTTCGAGTCAAAATTCTTGGACATAGTCTTAGTTTGTAACTAGAATATTGCGTTTTATTGAATACAACAATTTTGTTGTTGTATTCAATATACTTAGCAAAATTTGATCGATCCGGGTGTGCAAAAAACGCACCTAATGATGAATAAGCAAAAGTAGACCAAAATTGAACCGACAGAATACTCCTTTGCAAAATAAACGATTTTTCATTTAAAATTAATTTTTGTGTATATTCATTTTAAAGAAAAATATTTCTTTTAAAAATATGCTTTACTTTGTGGGCCATTTTATAGAAGCTGGATAAGAATTTACTGGCTACATAGTACGTAAATTGGTTCCTGTGATATTGAGCAGAACAGAATAAGGCCTTCCAATAAAATTATCTGGAAAATTATTCGCAGCTAAGAGTGACTTTAGAATAGGACATTCAGTGGTTTGTTTTTGAAAATCAATCTAAAAAAAAAACACCAAACATTTTTAAAAAATTTTCCGTTTATCTAGGCGGCACATTTTATTCAAATGGTTACCTTCTGGCCTGGTAGTAGCTCAGCCTGTCAAACAAATTTTTCAGTATATTTTCCATTCAGCCGACGAATCTGACCAATGTTTAGAGCAAAATTTTGTTAAAACTCATGAATTGTTGCTGATTGACTGCTTAATATTTGTCTTTATCGCCATCTTACAAAGAAAAAGTCCAATGGCGTCAAATCGCAACTTCGCGGCAGGTAATTAACAGCACCAAAATAGGTAATAACGCACTTTTTAAACTTAGTGCGCAAACGAGCGATTGTCATGGCTTGTTCCACATGGAGTGCCTTCCTACTGAAACTAAAAGTCACTCAGGTTCATGTTTTGAATTCTTTGCCACTAAAAGTCGGTATCATATTTCTGTAGTACTTCCCATTGACCATAACGGCTCACAACATTCAGCATTGCTAGCTTGACCATAGGTAGATTATGCAGTTTTTGAATCCGTTGTTAGCTTAAAAATGGCAGAAATGTAGATAGAACGTTTGTGCGAATCAGGGCAGTATTGCCTCTGACACATACCGACTTTTCGAAATTCACTTTCATCTAGCTTACCCTTAACTTTTTTTTAACTAATTTCGAGTTCTCAAGTGTAAATTAGTCACGTCATACTGTGTACGTATAATTTCTAACAAGGATCTATCATTCCAGTTCTACATTCAAAAATATCTTAAGAAAACATTTACAATTTCTCACATATAGTATGAACTTCTAATTTTCAGCACTCCAGTCAAAGTCAAATGTATCATCGAAACCGGTACAACCAACCCCCTGTTGTTAACGAAACTAACAAAAAACGTTACCAGCTACCAATGAATCCTTCTAACCCTCCAAAACAAAATCGCCATCATCATCACAACCAAATTCAAGCCAATCAAAACTCTACCCTAATACACCATAAAAACATCAAAATCATAAAAAATAACTTTAAAAATCAGTGTAAAGGCCATTATATCAACATGTTACCCCTTGGCTTGCAACTTGCATACTTGCATATGACGATGTAACCCTAATATAACGTCGATCCACGCTGCTGCATAACCCTTGCATATCATGCAAAATGAAAATTTCCAACAAATCCATCCACTCCTTCGAAACAATACTCGAAAATATCGCTGCACGAGAAAAACTTGATGTCATCTTGTTACTTTTTTTAAAAAAATGCAGCAAGGGAAAGAGTATTAAGAAGGACGAGCTGTATGGAATGGAAATTACAATGAGAATAATAATCACCGACCCGAATTGATGAATTATGGATATGTATGCGATAAAATTATGTATTATAATCGGTATCAGTGAACGTACCGGCACACTATATCAGGATTCGTAACAGGATGGAAATTTTCGGATATTATCCTTTTTGCCAACTCGAACAATAACTTCAACTTTTACCCCATTCCCGGTCGCTACATGTCGCGCAGGGTTCGTGGAAAAAAAAATGCAAAGGGTTTTTGATTTCAACTGTCCAATCGCGCAGCAGATGTCCTTAATTTGTTTGACGTTAAACAGGATTCGTATTATGTGACGCAAATTTTTCGAATGTTATTTTGCATCCCCGCGCTGGAATTGAGAAGATAAGCGCCATTTTTTTAAAAAAAAACATTGACGTAGTTTGAAGTTCTTTCCGCTTTCAAATGGATTAATTGGACTTGAAATAAGGGGAGTGTAAAAGATGTCTGCCTCTTTGCAGTATCATTTCATATCAATCAATTTTTGACACAGAATAATGGTCAGGAGTATTGATTGCATCTATATTTATGATAGATCGAATTTGATTGGAATTTGAACGTAATTAGCGATAAGGCAAAATGTTGTTTTCGTTGCCCGTATGTGGGATGTATGGGTGCTTGGCTGTTTAGTTAAAAGATTTATTAGTCTAGGGGTTATTTGGCGACAAGTTACGTTTTGGGATTGGGATTTGCTTAATGAAATCGAAATCTTATTCAGCATCAGAATTATCTATCAATCATATTATTTTATAAAAGGGGTAGTTGGCAAATAATTAAGTATTGTGGGTATTGGCAACTGTTTTGTATTTATTTTTGAAACGTAGGGAATGGGTTGCAGCAACATCATTTCCGAAACCTCTCATTCCGAGTACTGCTATCACATCTATTCTTTGAGAAATTAGCTGACTTAAAAGCCAACTGAGTTTCTGAGCTGATACCTACCATTTCAAAATATCAGCCGTATCAACCTGATCTCTCAATCAAAGTAAAAATTTGCCAAAAAAGTCTCCTGTAAAAGTCTGGCACGCGTGGAAAGTTTTGCAGGTGGCATTTTTGGGAACACCTAATGCGTTCACATACTGACTACGAAGTTTCAAACTGAAAAACAACGACAATACTTCTGGAAAAAACTTTCATTTTGAAATGAGAGGAAGTCTGCTAGACTTCCAGAGTAACCTCTTACAAAAAAGTACCTTTGCCAAACAGGTCACCTCAATTGGAAACTCGTCGAAAACGCTTCATCAATGATTCGATATTATCTTAAATCATGGGCTAAAATATCTCAAAATGAAGCTTTGTTGTGAAAATCTTAAGCCACAAGCTTCTTGTACCGAAGAGTATAAAAACTCAACAGCTGAGACTAAAAATATCTGGCGTCCAGATTAGAGAAAAGTGAAATTGTTCCAATCTTACTAAGTCGTAAATAGTAATAATAAAAAGAGTAATATGTGTTTCCATAACTATGTACAATGCGATTCAATATCATTCTTTTACATGAGAACCAGTGCATAATTTCGAAAGAATTTAGTTAAAAAAAATGCAATTTTATTCATCCCACAAAAATAATTCCATTTGATTCTGCTTTCGGAGGCTTATTCTGCAAACGATCCAGTTTTTTCGTAACAAATACTCTCTGCTTGAAAAGCGTTAGAGCCGATATACGTTGTCTATGCTAATTTACAGATAAAAAGGGAACCGCGATCACAAATTACTTATCTTTTACAACGTATAATTTTTTAACATCATATAATTCCAACTTCCAACAGTGGATCAAGCATGGAACACTGTGGAACTCTTGAGGTAGCATAATTTTGAGCAGAGCTGCAGAAATGGACAATCACAACACAAGCACGATCACGAATATGGAAAATGACCCAAGAAAGCAAAAGAACAAAGATACTTTAATTTTCCTGCCTCGAAACCAGAGTCAAAGCTAGTAGCAAGGGAGTACATTAGAGATTTTACTTCAGTAAAGTTTATGTGAAAATAGAATAAGGTGGGAGAATATTGAAGAGCAGAAGTAGTAGGAGGAAGGAAGAAGCAAGAAAAGGAAGAGAAGTAGCGAGCAAGAAGTTTTTAAAAACAAAGGGATGTAAGGAGAGTTTTTTAAGAGTCAACGTAGGACAAACATGATTTAGGCTGCTTTGTTTTGGTAGATGCTTCAATGTGATTAATGTAGGAGCGATATAATAGTCAAAAACATAGCATCCCATACTTCAGCTGGGTTGTTGAAGTCACCATATAACAGTAGAAAAACGGTCGGAAAACTACTGTTAAGGTAGAAAGAAAGTGCTCATAAATTAAAACAGAACTGTCAAAATGATAGACAGAGCTGACTTGCTATATGTAGATTAGACGCGGTTTTTTTTCAGAAAATATTATATAAAGACGCAGTTTGTTATTATAGACATCTTCAATCATATAGGCTCCTAAGCTGCTAAGCAACAATGCCATCACAGGCTAGAGTAGCGTTGAACCTGATCTCATTTGTTTTATGGCCCTCAAATCGTGGGCGAGCCAGAGAGAATCTAAAGCCTTCTCGATATCTAAAGCACACAGTACCTTCGGAATGTTTCGCTCATCCAAGTGAGACACAATTTGATCATGTGTACGTGCTACGTACTGTGCTTGCGCTTGAAGCCAAACTGATATTCGGGAATAACCTGTGTCTGAAACTTAGGGACTCGTTATGTGCTATTTTTAGTCTTCCTTTTTTTCCAAAAAAGGTTTACTTTCATTTGTTTTAATGTGAACCAATTTTTTCCCCAGCCTGTAAAACCATCTAACTATAATGCCGAAAATTTAATTGTGGTCTTCGTTAGGCTCTTTGCACCAAAAATTCTATCACACCCTTCCATTCACTTAAATTACAGTTAATCAATTATTCAACCTTTTCTGCACTTTAATCCACATCGAAACCAATAATTACCTACCTACCCTTTAAACCGTATCATTTTAAAATTACATATTTCACTTAACCCTCTCTCACTCATATCTTTTGATCGTATCATCAAAAAAGGCTCACACTAAACCAATAATTTGAATAAACACCAAATACCGTATCGCATTTCAAACACCTCAATTCCCCAAGTACTTTCATGCATCCTTGCGCATAGAAAAACACAGCCACCGGAAAAAAGAAGTGTTCAACATAGGTACAAACAACCATACCTTCTTTCAACCTTTCTTCGAAATCGCTCTTGTTGTCGTTTATTCAAATCCCTCTCCACAACGACACTTGTCACAATAAAGGTGTTGCATAATAGCATGAAATTTAAATAAATTTATTTTTAAGCGGCGGTTTTTCAAATGCATTTCATGCGGTTTAACACCTGAAAGAGGCAACAAATTGCCTTGTAATCGTTCGACGCTTGGCGTATTTTGGTTTGCATCGACAAGTATACGATTATGCCGTTGTTGGTGTTTCGTTTTTTATTTGACAGGGTAACTCAAGGGTGTTTATTTGAATATGAGCGCGAGGAATAAGGGTGCTATCATTGTTATGCATACAAGTACCTTTTTTGAATATTACAAAAGCTACGCGGTATATGGATAGTTAGGTAAGGGGTTGTTTGAAAGGTGTCATTAAGTGGAAGCAATTGTTATCGGGTTAATTATTGGTGTAAGTTTTGATTGTTACTGATTTTGATATTTTATTTTTGATGGATGCTTGACCAGTAAAATGTAATGTATTCAATATTATTTTAATATTAAGGTTGTACTGATATAGACCTGAAATACTACAAGATTTTTCTTTAGTGTCCTTCAAAATTTTAAATTCTTAGGACATAGTAAAGTCTTAAAGTGTCTATTGTTTTTTTTTAAATCTGACAAAATCAATGAAGAGCTATCATTATTTTTTATAGCTATCATTCCTACCATTAATTATAGCTTAGCTTATCAACTCTTAACACTTTGACCTACACTTAATCACGATAAAATAGCAGCTCACACTCCTTTTCTTGGCCTCGCTTTTCAATAAATCGTCTGCTCAGATGGGCCCAAATTCCGAATACGTAATGTGGAAATGTCTTTCCGCAATGTTGACTTTTATTACGGAACATATCAACAACCACCAAACTAATTGTTTTTCCTCTCTTCCCTTTCAAGTTCGGACTGGAGCAAAACCGAAAATTCGAATTCAACTCTTTGCTTTCGTTTCTTACATTCGCTTTAATATCTTATCGAAAACACCAGCTCCCAGACTGCTTTCAGTCCAGTTCAAAGTCTTCGCCATCAAACTTCCATATTCTTTGCTGTCCTCATCGGCGTTGTTGTCGTCCATATTATTCTATGGCCAGTGCATGTTCACGTTCAATGTTATTTTTCCGTTTTTATTTATTTTCTTATTGTACACGGATGAATCCACTTTAGCATTATCCTTGACTTGACTTGGCCAATGTTGTGGACATGTCGATAAGCCCAAAATGTCCAGTCGACTGGAAGATTGAATAAAATTTGCCTTTCCTTATAGCGAACGAATATGCCTTTCTGATTTTCCATTCGTCTCGCGTCTAAGCCCGTCTACCACCTAATTCTTATACTAACCCTTGAATATCGCCAGATTGTACCAAGAACAGACATTTCAGGCTCAGTGTGCTCAACGAGTGCTCTTTTTCCATAAACTAACATGTCTGCATTGAATTTCACTTCTGACCAAAATCAAATTATTGGGGTTGAATGAAAATTTCCGTTTATTCCGTTCATAAAGTCTCGACGTTGTCGCTCCCTTGTTTGCTGAACATCAAGATGCTTATAGGCAAGCCAGCTGTCTTGTGTAGACCTGTAGAGTAACGATAAGTTGTGGCCGATGAATTTTCGTTGCAATTTTCACAGTAGAGAAAATTTGATGGAAAATGATTATTCAATCAGTTCGGTGAAGAATTTTCATTGTATGATGCAGACAAAGTTTGTATTTAAAACATATGGTTTGATTCAGTTGGGCTTCTTATTCTATCGACATCAATTTTTCAAATCAATTTTTTAAGGTTTACTTGGAGAATAACAGAGAAATATGTTTTATTTATTTCAGACGTCGTTGATAGCGGCGACGAACAAAGCGATGATGATCAAATCACGGAACCGATTACTTCTGGCCCCTCCGAAAACATCTTGAATTTGACCAACGATGCAGCAAAGATATTGCCAACACCACCGCCTAGTAAATCGCCCAGACTTGAAGTCCGACATCAACTGCCGCAAACACCTAAGAATCATGCAAGCACACCTGCAACTAGTCCTATTGCTGCTTTGGCGGCATTCCAAAGCCCGCTGGCCTCACTCATCCTTCAAGGTCAATTGAACGGAATGAGTCCGCACGAAATTCAGCATGCTTTTTTGCAAATAATGCGCGACACAACTGCCGCCCAGTGTGGGCTGCAAAGTGAAGGCATGAATTCAGTACACCCTGGACAATTTCCACTCCTACAATACCCTTTTCAAGCACTAGCTCAGGCAACCCAGCAGTTTCATGCTCTGCAGAAACAGCATCAGCTTAAAGCTCAGAATACATCAGCACCTCGACAAAAGTCACCACTTCGCAGCCCATCCTTAAGTCCTGCCAGCTATCTTGCAACTACGTCACTACCTTTATTAGGCCACACGCAAACAACTCCACCCAACTCGCAGAACTTCAATGTTGCAGGACTTCTAACACCAACAACACCGGAACTACGGTCACCACAAGCAGATAAGCATATGTCGACGGTTCGATCATTGGATCCTTCGCCGGAACAAACACCACATCTGGAAGAACTCGAGCAATTCGCCAAAACATTTAAGCAACGTCGAATCAAATTGGGATTTACTCAGGGTGACGTTGGTCTGGCAATGGGCAAATTATATGGAAACGACTTTTCTCAAACCACCATATCACGTTTCGAAGCGCTTAACTTAAGTTTTAAGAATATGTGCAAGCTGAAACCGCTATTGCAGAAATGGTTAGAGGATGCGGATAGCAGTGTGACGAAACCGGGAGGGTAAGTACGTGAATTGTTATAGCTTTGATTTTTATCAATATTGAAGTAAAGTATGTCTGTGGTTGTCCTTGAAAAGAGAATCAAAGGCTGCCTTCCTCTACTCATATCTATGTACATCCTTGAGATAACCGAAAACCTTGGTCGCAGCTAGTATTTTGGCAAGAGTCTATACTTCAGTTTTGAGTCTTAATTGCACAACTAATGAAATGGAAAACTATGTGTAGGATTAGGCTTTGGCAGCCCTAAACTGCAGTTTTGGTGACTTGTCTTGTTTTTCGAGATTCTTGGTTGACTTGCTGATTTCAATCATTCCATTCTAGGCGCTTAAGTGTCACACTTATGCTCTGGCGCCCTGCTTTATACCCAGTCACCGGCTCTTAAGACAACACAATACAAAATCCATAAAAATACATCCATAAGCATAAGGCGGGATTCGAACCTGCGGGTAGCAGATCGTTGCTTTGGACAGGTGCCTTAGCAACTACCCATTGGAGAAATCCCTCAACTGAGCTTTTAAGAGCAGAACAGAGGGTGAGTTCAATGCCTACAAAATCTCACAAAGAACATCCAAAAATTTGGTGAGGGCATCTGAGAACGAAACATTCAGATCGCTCTGTGAGGGGCTGGAAGATGCTAAAAAGAAAAAGACCAATCAGCTAAGCTCATTGATCAGGACACCTTGATCGTAATTTTGCCAAATCCAGTAGGAAAAGCTCGTACACGGCTAGGTCTGTGGTCACCGCCATCGAAAAGGCCCAATATGCAATCATGTTCTTTGAGCATTTCAAATCGTCAGGACTAGATGGAGAACTGATGAAACTGAAAATGAAAAACTTCAGGCTGATCAGCTTGATATCCTTTACTTTCAAAAGCCCGGAGAGGTTTGTTAAATCCCATAAATCAAGAGCAGAATGAGTACCATCGAGGAAAATTATGCCAGTACACTCTCTGGTTTCTAAAGTTGAAGGAGCTGTTTCTAATAATGAATATGCAATGGGGGTACTGCGATGCAATGGGATCTTTGCATGGCGTGGACGAGGTCTTAGCATAATGGATATATGCCATACTGACGCAAAGATGCGATGTTTACGAGAGTTAGAGCCAAATGTTACTTCAAAATGGAGGTGACGAATGGATGAATGCCCAGGTGTGACTACACTAGCACTCAGTAAAGATCTGAATGTGGAATGGAGGAATACACAACCCGCATTGGATTTCACTGACATTTGGTTCACTAAACTGGGTTTTTTTTAGTAGATCTTGGTGAAAATAAACCTATTTTATTCACCAGGAGAAGAAAACTGGGAGGACTAGAGCTTTCAAAAATAAAAGAAGTAACCCTTCGACATTCGAAAGAAGTCAATTATGTAGGAATAATCTTGGATAAAAAATTTATCTGGAAGAAACATGTGGAAGTAAAGCTTATTCAAGCTATAGATGCTATTGGATAGTACAAGAAAGCTTTCACCACCACGTGGTGTCTAAAACTTCGTGTGGTGCTGTGGATCTACGCAAAAATTATACGGCTGATGATCACGTAAGCATCCATTGTGTGGTGGGCTTTAGTGAAGCTTATATATTTATCCAAACTACAAAGGACTGCCATGTGCTCTACTTATGGTGCCACTTTTGATGGGCTTCTTAATCTACCTTCAGTCGAAATTCAAATTCAGAGTGTGGCGATGATCACGGCTTATATACTAATTAAACTGGCGTCTATTAATAGGAAAATACGTTGTGGGGTAAGGCTCTATTAAAGACCTGAAGTGAGCAATCTCTTCGGTTCTTGCATGCCTTTGTAGACTCGAGTACTTCTACACAACTTCAGGAGAAGATACGAAGTAATCTTAGCAAAAAAAAAATCTTTAAAAAATGACTGGGAGCATAGATGTCTTCACGAGGGGTTACTCCGAAGTCTTCTTCATGGGGAAAACAAAAAGGGGAAAACAAAAAGGGGATGAAGCGACAAATTAATTAAGCAGACAAATTAATCAGCAGAACAATTACGGGTTAATTCTTGCAAGAGGAGCAGCAATGATTTCAGTAAAAAGTATGATATCTTCAAACTAGAAAAAGTTATGGATTAAAAAACAGTATTAGGAAACATAGGTAATTTGTTGTTTTCCTATGATTATGCAGGAGCGTTTAAATAGACTCTCAAGATGACAAACCCTAGTGAGGTCGTTGTTGCCAGAATAATACTATGGTCTTGACACAATTTAGAGCCTCTGGATGCATCATTTTGAGGGCTTCGAAATAACATAGATATTAAACTCATCAGAGGAAAATTTTCAAGATTGATTGGTAGAAAACATATGTTTTGAAATACAATTAACACTGCAAGATATATCTAAACAACAATTCATCGTATTTTTGATGTATTTTTTCAGAATCTTTGGCATAACTACTCTCACTAACCCCCTAACAACACCCGAAGCCATAGGTCGCCGACGAAAAAAACGCACCTCTATCGAAACTGCTGTTCGTGGTGCTTTAGAGAAAGCCTTCATGATCAATCCGAAACCAACAAGTGAAGAAATCTCTATTTTAGCCGATCAACTCAACATGGACAAAGAAGTGATTCGAGTATGGTTTTGTAATCGACGTCAGAAACAAAAACGAATCAATCCACCGCATTCGTTAGACAGTCCAACTAGCACACCGAACAGTACTAGTAGTATGTTTTGTTTGCCGGGACTGAGTCCAGTCAATCTACCACCACTGAATGCTTCGTTCAACGGTATTCGAGATAGTTACGATGACGATATGTTAGCACCTAGCAGCTCGAGTCCTTTATCTCCACCTCACTATATGCATCCGAATCAAGGGACAGGATCGATTAAGTCCGAATGACCATCAGCATCGTGGTGTATGACTGACTACGCCCGAAACATACTATCGATGCAGCCGTCTGTTAATTTTAAGGCAACAACTACCAGCACGAATGGATTATCAAAATACGTGAACTATGACTAAGAAATATCGAATTTAGATATTTTGGCCTCGAAATATTACTTTTGATTTCAAATGATTTACTAAAATGACTAAAAAAAAATGGAAGTTTAAGACAAAATTTCATTGTACGTTAGTTATCTACTAGAAATCATGAGGTATTTTCTGCCAGACCTATAAAGTAGCAAACAAGATATAAGAAATATTAGGAATCCAAAATATCAATATCCATCCTAAGAACTTAGAAAAGCCATTAATTTTAAATTTCTTTAGAAATAATAACGTTCAAATCGAATTTATTTATATTTAATGAAAAAAATTGAATGACGAAGAAGATAACCTACTTAGAATTTAGCCTAGCTACTACTTTCATAATATTTAGTGCATAATAGAATACTTTAGCGTAGTTGTATGTATTTCTAGTACCTAAGATACATAAAAACCTAAGATGAAACAAGAAATAAATTAGCTATGATAAAATGTGCTCGATTTGATAGCAGCACTTTTGTATACGAACGTTTAAAATATATTTGGAATTATATTTGATGATTCTTTCAATAGATGCATTTCGTTTTGTTCGTTTTAAGCGGAAAACAATTAGCTTATTAACAAACAAATCGTTTGAATAGCAAGATTTGAAAACATTCGTGAATATTTTCATCTTTTAACTCTTTCTATAAATGGTACAACTTCATTAGAATTAACTTCTGTTTCTATTACTGTTTGTTGTGAACCTCGAATTTAAATTGTGCGTCCGAAACTCCCTCAGTGAAATTCGGCAAGAATATACATTGTAGAAGACTTTTAAAATACTAACATATCATATTTTCTTTTCCACACCACACAATTGCATTTGAATGTCACAATACACAAATTATGTTTATTTTTCCTGAATTATCAGAAGAAATGAATTTACATAGTATGTACGTTTTTGAACTCATATTTAAAATTCGATCGAAGTAAAAAAAACTGATGAATGGCTCCAATTTCCAAAGTTGGCTTGACGATGTCAAAGTCAAATACATTAAAATTAGCTTGGATCCACCCGTTGGATATTTTTCAACAACCAATTCACTCAATTTACTACTTCCCTTTATGTGTTTACCAACACTGAGTAGTAAATTGACTGAATTAAAATTTGAATTAATCATCAAATACTATTCCATTGATTTTCAAAACAAACCAATGACACTAAATAAGTTTTCAAACGTTTTGCACATATCAACTTTGAAGATTTTTTTTTATTTTTGATAGCACTAACTTTATCGGAATTCCAATTAGAACCAATATAATTTGATTGAAAAAAACTTATATCTACGAATTTCTACTTAATACACTGAAAAATGCAATATTTTCAATTATTTTTTCACTTGTGATTTAATTTTAAGTTAGAATCACAGTCTGAAATGACACTTTTTTGTATACTATTTAAACACGACAATTTAGTGTGTAATTGTAGATGAAGAGCGCTACAACATAGAATATTCGTCCAAAATAAATATTAGTTGAAACTGTACAAGTGTGTATACATAAAAACATCATATCAAGTCGAGAGGGAGAAAATTGTTTGATTAGCAGGAAAATTTGAATGTTGTCATTAATTTTTACTGAACTAACAAGTTATTTTTTACAAATAGTAGTAATAACAATTATACTATTTATATTGTGATGTTTTTATTTTTACAGTTTTTATTTTTACTGTGGAATTAATGTAAAAGAAAAGAAAATTTATAAAAGAATAAAGTTTAATAAAAGCTGATAAGAAAGATGTATCTGTGTAAATACACGATGATTGAAAACAACTTTATATTTATCTATGTAAAAATGCAACATAAATGAAAATGAAAAATAAATCATGATTGAAACCGTATGATTTTAAAGGGCTTTGGATTTTTATAGGGTTCTTGATAATATTGCATTGTGAATCTTGCCCACTCCGGCTCATCGGCTTCATGTGGTGCATCCTGGGTAACGTCAAATGATCTAACCTTGACACGACCTAGCTTAAGTTTCTGACTGCTCTCTGATCCTGATTATGATCTTGGCATTGGAGTGGTAATTTTAGGATTCTGGACCTAGTCATTTTCTGGCGCGGTAGCTATAGAGTGAAATCTGCTCGTAAACGGCTCCAGATTAACATTTTCATCTCCATCCTAATAAAACCATGGCGGGTTTCAGAAAAAGCTCTCAATTTTGAAGCCTTTAAGTCGGCTGTGCAGATTCAGTTGAGGTGTGCTCCTGATTAGCACCGATTCGGTTCTGAGCACTTATTCCCATAAGGTCTGGGACCAATTCCGCATGACCACCATGCTTTGCATAGATAACTATGAGATCACTTTGAGGACTACACTTTCGAGCTAAGTTAACGGATCTATGTTTGAACTCTACAGCATTGATATTTGCAAAACACAAAAAAACACACAGAATTCTGACTCCCCCAATCCAACTCCTGTTTCTAAAGTCAATGAGAGGACTGCTTCCTCGGAGAAGAAAGTTTTAAAACCATTATCTCCTCTCGGCTGCTAAACGAGCGGCTTCTTGAGTTGACTGAACAGAAAGAAGTCGCAGGGAGCCAAATCAGGCGTCTTCGGTGGCTGTTGGATGGTATTATTCTGTTCTTGGCAAAAAAATCACGGATAACGATATCATTGTGCGACGATGCGTTACCGTGGTGCCAAATCCACGAGGTGTTTGCCCATAAACCCGGTCTTTTTGACGAATTGCTTCATGCAAACATCTCATAACGCCCAAATAATAATCTTTGTTGATGTTTTGGCAAGAATTCATGATACGCCACACCGTTTTAATCAATGAAAACCGTGAGTATCATCTTCTTTTTCGACTGAAAACGACGTGGTTTTTTCGATCTTGACTCATTTGGTGTACGCCATTCAATCGCTTGATGTCCTACACCCACACCTCGTTTCCAGTAATGATGCGTCTAATGAATGTCGGGTCGGATTCAGACTCGGAAATCATGTCTTTCTCCACCCACATCAACGTGGTCCCTTTTTTGCATAAAATTCAGGTCTTTCGGCACCAGTTTCGCAGCGAGACGTCTGAAGCCCAAATCATTAACCAAAATATCTTGGACGTATCCATAAGCGATGTTCAAGTCCTCTACCAGCTCTTTGGTGGTCAATTTGCGATTTTCGGCCAACATTTCTTTGATTTTGTCGATGTTTTCGTTGGTTTTCGATGTCGACGGCCTGACACTGCGTTCATCATCTTCGACGGACTCACGACCTCTCTGAAGCCTTCGTGGCACACATAAACGTTTGTTTTCGATAGAGTATCGTTGCCCAAACACTTTATTAATATTTCAAAGGACTTCGCTTCGTTAAATTCGTTCTCAACACACAAAATTTATTGGAAGCTCGTTGATGCAAAGTTGATTCGATTTTTAAAATGGTAAAAAATCGAAAACACGTACAGAAGCACATGTACTCAACACGGCGTAACTTTTACAGATGTCAAGCTCTGACGCTGAAATTTGTCGAAAATATCAACAACAGATGTGGCAGCATAACAAAAATAAAAAGAACTCAAATCGGGTGACTGAGAGCGCCACACGGTGGTCGTTCCTGAAACTTTTTGATCAAGGTGATAAGCTCATGACTTGAATCAGGAGCCAAATTCATGGTTGTCTTAATACACACTCGGGCAGTACTGATTATAAATATAAGCCCCAAAAAATTTCCAAACCACATCAAGCAATAATTTGGCAGATTTATTTTTATTTTCTTAAGTATCGAAGCTTACTATATGCCATCGAAAGTTTTCCTAGGTATTCTTTTTACTTGGGATTTGAAAAAAATAATTACAAATGAATTTACGAAGCGAATTTAGTTTTTTGAAAATGCTTTGCTGTGGGTATTTGCTTCAGAGTATCCAAACAATGACCCATTCTAACACAATTTTTGGATGCGAAAGTATGTACTTATGCCTAGGATAAGTTTAGTTTGTAATTATTCTTTCTGATTCCTCTTATTATCTGCAGAGAGCAATAATGATAAGCATTAATTTAGAGTTTATAAAATACTCTAGTTGAGGATTATGCGGAATATCAGAGTACCCAAAAGTGTATACACAAATGCCTATCAGATTAAAAGCTCCCTTTTCACACCTGGAGGTCAATTCAACCTTGACAGCACTCATCTTGTCCTATTTTCAACATATTCAATAAACCCAAATTGAAATTCCATTAATTTCCCGTCCATACCATCTACGTACTCGTAAGTATAGAAAAGTGCAAATAGAACGGTCAAAGTAAAACCAGTTTTACTTAGATTAATTTCCAGAAAATTGAATTCACTATTTAAGTGGGACCTCTGCCAAACGCAGATAAACAACTTTATTCTTTCAAACGAAAAACCATCCGTATAAAATCCGTTTGTGAGTGTGAACGTTTGCTGTAAAGTGGTTTCGAGAGTACCGTTGCCATATGTAGTCTGCACTCGATTTCCATTTTCCGTTTCTTCCACTTCGAACATACACTTTGCAGAACAAATGCTTTTTCGAATCTGATTTCATTCTTGTCCACTCTTTAGCCTCGAGGAGACACGTGTGTGTGTTTGCGAAATAACAAAAAGGATCAAGAGGAGCAAGTGGTTTACTTCATATTGGAACGCATTTCAACTTCAAAAGCACTGAAGGTATTCATTTACCTATACCGATCCAGGAATGAGTATCACCTGAAGGTATCAGTGGAAAGATGTATAGAAATCACTATTGAGTAAGGGGAACGGAATCTTGGTGATATAAAATGGCGTACGTATGCAGGCCAACGTTCACCGTAGACTGGTGTCCAGTTCGAGATTCAAATATCAAAACGAAATCACCCCAAACAGGTAAATTTTACCAACGAATCACACAATCCACATACTAAGCTTATCCACTAGAGAACGAAAAATCCATCACGAGGACCTGCTGCCCTTTGCACTACCTTCCATATGTTTGATTTTGATAATATTCCAATACTTCAATGTAAATGGTACATTAAGAGTCTCGAAGAACCCCCAAAAAGAGTGTATTACAGCGTTTTATCGTTCTAAAGATTTCCCAACTGTTATTTATGAGTCTCGTTCGTTTCGTACTTAATGTCCTCAGTTTACGTAAAAATGACCATTGGATAAAAAAAGGCGAAAAAAAGGTGGAGATATGCTGAAATATACAAAGAACCTGATAAATGTCGGAGATTAGAAGTGTTAATATTCTAGGGGAATGTGTACGGATCAGAGCGGAACAGAGAAACTATAGTGTAGTATGTTCTGTTCTTGACGAATGAAGCGCCTTGAGCTATCAAACATATATTTTTCCTGTAAAAGTTATGATCCCAAATTTCACAGTTTCATTGAAATTACTAAAAATCAAGGAAGCAAAGATTTGTTTCGCTCAAAACAATACGCTTAACATAGATTTAAAGTTTCCTTTTCTAATGTTTTCTTCATCTCACCGTTCAATAGCCACCCCAACTTCCACCCTTTTCCATCTATGAAAATATTGAAATCTTGTCCAACGAAATATCACACATTTCCAAAAACCATCAATTGAATGCCAACAAATCTCAGACGAATCTCAACGTTGATGTCCATTTTTCATCCTCAACAATCAGGGAAATCCCTTTAAGTATATAAACGTCACAAATTTCATTTAAAACACGATGTAAACACGGAACTGTGAGGGGAACTAACTTTCAAGGAACCCTTCACCGGAAAAAAAACGTTAAGAACGTTCACAATCCTTTTTCAGAGGCAGTGCAAAAACAACCTAGACTGGGAATTCAAATGCAGAGGATAGAATCAATGGCACTCTAGTGTTTGATGGAGGTTATTATTGCTGGAGGCGCGTGCCTTTATAGCAATATACACAATGCCTCCTTCCCTTTCATAACAGATTTCAGTATGTGAATTTGATTCGAACGGCGGCATCAGGATCTCAGACCGGATGCATTCAATATTCACGAATCAAATAGAGTCTTCCAAGTTTGCCAAGCCTACGACTATGCGGAACAAACTTATTTGAATTGTGACGGGGAGAGGCAGTGGAAAGCATTGGGACAACATGCGAAACCTGTTACAAACATTAGATTAAAGTTTACTGACCGATAATTTAACTTTGTCCGTTGATCTCTTGCACTGAATGTCCTTCAACTCATAAATACATGTCAGAGCAATATGACGGCATTTGAATTATGGTGTCACATTATCCTGTTGTTTCGACATAGAGGTTCATGTCGGATGGCTCAATGTTTTCATGTCTAGGAATCAAGGAAGACTGGATGCCTTTATGACGGTGTGGATTTGAAAATGTAAAGGGAGACAGAAAAATGTTGTCATCTGGACTATTTGATACTAGTAAAATGTCAAAGGCGAATATTCACAGATTTGTTTTATAGACATGTTGAACATATTTCATAAAATTGTTAACGAGAATGTTTTTATTTTTGAGAACACGGATGATGTCTGAACATAAAATACAATAAATTAGAAGCATTTGCGTCATGAAAGATGTAATTGGCATAGTATGCCAACAAATGAAATAATGATTGAAAGTGGCAGTTTGAGAATAGTAGTAGGCTCTTGGGACGTAATATTTTTGAACCTTTATCTCTACTCAAATTTTGGCTATCATTCACATAGACTCTGTAAAAACTAAGGTCTTTTTAAGAATTCAGACCAAAGAACATTCTTCTTCTATTAGCCAGAATGTGGTAAGGGAAGAACAACACGTTTTACATTGAACTAATTTGAATAAGTTCCAGAATTTGCTACCTCTTTAGTAACAAGGTTTTTCACGGCTTGAAATTATTTTGAACTTCACATGATCCAATACAAAATTATGAGTTTTAATTAGCATTTGATTGGTATTTATTTATTCACAAATAGTTTTCAATCCTAAAAGGCTTCATTTTAGATTTCAATATTGGTGTATATGAAAATTAGTATATTAATTCCAAAATCGGAACTACAAAAAAGCTTGTCAGAAAATACATGTAATGTTGTATGAGATGAATTAAAGGATGTTTTGAAACTAGTTAGACTTTTAATTTTGTCAGTTCCAAAATATATGTACATATATTGGAATCCAACCAGTTTCCCAGGCTGTAGACATCTTATTATTCTTTGGCAGTTGACTCGTCTTCTTTTCAACGAAACTTTTTAATTTTTCGTGTAAGTTTTATTTGATCTGGCTTAACATAAAGCTGATTTCACTCCTGAGCTTTTTATAAGACGTGCTTGAGGCTCTTAGACTACTGAAAGATGAATGACCCTAAATACTTTTGGTCATTCTTTCACTCTTTAAAATCCTCCTCTACTATACTTGACTCCCTTGCATTTAATAATATAACTGCTGCTCATTCTCAGAATGTCTGTGATCTCTTCGTATACTCTGACTCAACGATTCCGTCGTCTTATAACATTTCTTGTGATTTCCTTCCTTGTCACTCTTCACTCTCGACTAATTGTCTTGAAGTTAATTCCCTTATATCGTCTCTTGACTCAAGTTACTCTCCTGGCCCGGATGGCCTTCCTAACTTTTTTGTGAAAACGCTTGCATCTTCCTTATGTGTTCCCATCTCAATTTCATTTAAAATAAGTCTTTGTGCTGGTGAATTTCCTTTTTCCTGGAAGCTGACAGACATTTTCCCCATTTTCAAATCTGGTGAACGCAACGTCGCCCCAAATTATCGCCCTATTTCGATCCTTTCGTTTTCTCAAAATCATTGAACGTTTCGTGTTTAACAAAATCTATGACTCTCTTAGTTACGCTTTTGGGCATCACCAACATGGCTTTGTTAAAGGTCGGTCCACATTCTCATGCAGTGGTCTCGGCGTTAGATCGGAACGGTCAAATTGATGCTTTATATACAGATTTCTCTAAAGCATTTGACTCTCTCAATCTTGAGCTTTTTCTAATCAAATTAAACCACTATGGTATCTGTGAGCCTTTATTTTCTTGGATATCTTCGTTTTTAGCTAATCGCACCTGTTTTGTCTCTCTCTCCGGCTTGTCGTCCTCACCGTTTCCCCCCTCTTCTGGTGTGTCCCAAGGATCAATATTAGAACCGCTCTTATTCAATCTCTTCGTCAACGATCTTCATAATGTTTTATCTTCATCTTGTTTGCTTTATACAGATGACTTAAATATATTTCGGGCAATCAAAAGCCCAGATGTTCATCTGCTTCTCCAGCAAGATCTGAATTCTATTACTGCTTGGCGTAACTCTAACTACCTATCGTCAAATGTTTCCAAACGTTGTGTCATGTCTTATTCTCTGAAGTCCCACACTTATGGCTTTCTTCATATGAGAATCCGTCCTCGTAGCTGTGGAATATTTTACTAATCTGGGGGTCACCTTTCTTTTACTAATAGTGCCTCACGGATTGCTGGCCTTCCTATACGTTTCTGCTGCAATTTTTCTAGTATTTTTACATGTGTTAAGATTTTTGTTATCCTAGTTGATTCCAAACGAATACTATAGTCAAGTCTGGTATCCCCGCTTCACTTATCTGTCTGATTCCGTTGAGCCTATTCAGCAGAGGTTCACTCGTACCCTACTCTTAAAATATAATCTTCCTTAGAGGCATTATCATGAACGCTTATCGCTCTTTAATCTACCTCTCCTAGCAAAGCGCATAGTTTACCTGGATGAATGCTTTCTATTCAAAATCTGCCGTTGCTATTTGACTTCATCTATAGCATCCATGATTAATAAACGGCAGTGTAAGAGGCAAATTAGGTTCTTGGTTGTTTTTAAAGTAGAATTTGCACGTACAGATACTTTCATTCTCCTGTCTGACGCCTTTTAGGCATTTATAATGGTCTCCAGCTCGGTCCTCTTCCACACTGTAGCCACCTTTAAACGTAATATTCGTAGCATTATATTTGCTACTGATGAATTATCCTATCTATTTTGGCTTTCATGGATTTGAATTGTTTATTTTTAATCTTTTCAATTTTTATTATCTGTTTTCTATTTGTTATTTTCGGTCTCTATTTATAAGCTGTTCTATATGCAATTGAGCTTTTTGCCTGTAAATGGATTGGTAAATAAATAAATAAGACAGCTCCAAATACAACTTTTAAGCACTATCGTGCTTATCGGCCTAAAATAAGGTGATATACAACCGGGGCTCACTGAATCAGAAATTGTGAAAGACACTCATTCATGAAAAATCTCACCCCCACTGTTGGTTGCTAAAAGCGGACAAAAAATCATCAGACATAATATCAGAGAAACCCTACTAAGAACTGCCAACAGACAGTAGATCACAATTGACGAAGAGAAAGAAAGTCATCACCTTCGCAGTTAGCTAGAACATATTTTCACAGCTTTCAACACGGCAACATGCAAATATCCATCGAACATAAATGCTCAGGACTCATAACCTATCAAAACTTTGGTTAAGGAGGTGCAAAATACTACTATCCTGGAAAGTTACTCCACAAAATCTCCGAGAATCGATCTTATGAACGATTCTATTCTCAAACAGTTGCCACTGAAGGTATTCTCTTGGCCTTTAATATTTTTCAACACTATCTCCTGAATCGGATATTTTCTTAAGGCGTGAAAAGCAGTCGTTTTCATAATGATTCCGAGGCCTGGTAAAGGCTCTTCTCAAGTGAAGTCATACAGACCATTAGTCTTTGGTCCTGCGTCTTAAAAATTTAAAATTCAAAATACTGAGAAAACGACTTCTCATAGTTGAAGATGCAAGTCCAATTGAAGAGCATTAATTCGGGTTACAAATATAGCACAGTACTATTCAACAAGTTCATCGAAGCGCTTCAAATATTAAAACTGCATTCGAAGATAAGACATGCAGCAATCTTTTTCGACGTAGCTCAAGCCTTCGACAAAGTCTGTCGTGAAGGATTGATTTTCATAATCAAATCAATGCAGAAAATACTCCGCTCCTACCTAACTTTTACACATTCAAAAACTATTCTACCGCTTCATATCGTTTGCATGCTGCTCAAACTACACTGAAAAAAATCCACATAGCGCCCAGAGCCATGTAACATAGCGCATTATTTATGGCCCCATACGCCATGTACATAGTACTCTGGGCCATGCAATATGGCTCCCAGCGCCATAATGTCAGAATCTACATAGCGCGTGGTCCCATGTTACATGGCTCAGCATTTATGGTGCCACACGCTATGTACATAGTACCCTGAGCCATGCAGTATAGCTTCCAGCGCCATAATTACATGGCGCAGAAATTATGGCCCCACACGCCATATTACATAGTGCCATGAGCCATGTAATATGGCTCATGGCACTACAATTATAACTCGCAGCCATACTGTGTGAGGGGATCTATAAATGTCAGCAAGTGATACTTGAGTATCGTTGATAGATCGAGAACATTCTCAATCGGCTAAGGGCGCATATTATTGAATGGCTCCTTCGGTGACTCTAAAAGCAGCCAGCGTCTGTTTGTTGCAAGCAAGTGACTTCTCCGTGTGCTCATTTATGGTAAGTAGCACTGTTTTGACTGATTTGCTTCTTCAATGTACTATAGTCCTCCACGCCATGTACTATAGTTCTCCACGCCATGTACTATAGTCCTCCACGCCATGCAGTATAGTCCTCCACGCCATACAGTATAGTCCTCCACGCCATACAGTATAGTCCTCCACGCCATACAGTATAGTCCTCCACGCCATACAGTATATTCCTCCACGCCATGTGTTATAGCTCTCCACGCCATGCACTACAGTTCTCCACGCCATGTGCTATAGTCCTCCACGCCATGTAATATAGTCCGCCACGCCATGTACATGGCGTGGAGGACTATAGTACATGTCGTGTAGGCCTATGTACTTTTCGCCATGTATTATGGCGTGTGGCGCTATATTTTATCACAATCCCTAAATCGACTATGTACATGGCGCCAGAAGTCTATAAATTATGGCGTCTGGCGCCATGTGTTTTCTCAGTGTAGTGATTTAGGACCTGTACTGTACACAATCTTCACATCTGATCTCCCAATAAGCGACAAAACAACAAAAGCTACATTCACGGTCGGCGTCGCTATTCTATGTACTGATTCAAGACCAGTTATGATTCAAGACCAGTTAGCCCACAGGTCACTTCTTTCTCTCGACTCTAAAGTGCTCATCTACAAGTCTGTCCTTAAGGTAATCTGGACCAATGCTAGCAGCAGATCGCCCATCAAACATTCACGTCATCCAGAGGACCCCACCAAAAATACTTAGATATATTACCAGAGAACCGCGATACTTTCGTAGCACTAATATCCAAAAAAACTTGAGGGTTGCCATACCTGCGGAGGAAATTAAAATTAGAAAATATATTGCAGCCCTTGCTCATCATCTTAACAAGCTGGCCAAAAGAATACTAACTCGTCGTGAATTTTAGTGACTGACAAAAATTGGCCCATTAGACTTTCCATCACTAACGCAGAAAATTTGGTGTATTCACGTTCTTAAAATATTGTAAGAATACTGTAACTCTGTTTGCCATTGGGTCTTGGACCTTTCCCATTGGTTAAAAAAAAATTAAAATAAAATATATAAATATATTTTTAAAAAATCCACAATATGTTTACATAAATACTGGTGCCTGAAGTAGTAAATTTAAATATCGCACTGCGAAATTTCGCACTGGACTGCGAAAAATTCGCACTGCGAAATATCGCACTGCGAAATTCGCACTGCGAAAATTCACAATGCGAAAATTCGCACTGTGAAATTTCGCACTGTGAAAATTCGCACTGCGAAATTTCGCACTGGACTTTGCAAATTTCGCACTGCGAAATTTCGCACTGGACTGCGAAATTTCGCACTGGACTGCGAAATTTCGCACTGGACTGCGAGAATTCGCACTGCAAAAGCTTATAAAAACACAAGCTTATTAAAAAGCTGTTCTTATTTCGTCTACTTCAATTATATTTTCAGAGATTATGTTCATAGTAGTTGGAGCTATGTTATCTAGTACTTGAGACTATGTAAATAGCAGGAAAACTCATATTGTATCTGAACTTGGTCTCCTCAGCCATATTGTATAGCTCAAAGCACGATGTACATAGCACTTACGACCATTTGTTAAATACACCACGCTTCTTGGCTGAAAACTAAACACCTGGTGGTCTTTTGTGATAGAGACTCGGTGAAAATAGCTTGATGTGTACATATATTGTGGCGCACATGAATAGTGTATTTACCATTATTTATAGGGCTGTTTTCAAGCATTTTCACTTGTAGCTCGCTGGACGTCGGTTTCCTAAAGATAAAATGCCTTCGCATTCAAAATCTTATCAAACTAAACAGTCACATTTCAGAGAAAAAACTTATCAATTCCAACATGTCGCACCGAGGACTTTTCCTTTTCAATTTTTCTACCTCTTCTCCATTTTTCAATCCATCAAGGCTGGGGAGATATTTAAGCGGTGGTGTTTATTCACATCGAAAATCCTTTCATCAATTCGACCTTTTCGCTTCCATTTAAATTCAATTGAAATCAAAGGACCCGATTTGAAATGATGATTGTGCGGCCATCATGATAATGGCGTGCACAGCAAACAGGCTTGTGAAGAAAGTGAATGGTGAACGACCTTCGCTGAATCAAGTTTGAATAAAGCTGGGGGTGGCGTGCGTGGTACCCTGGCCTGTATTTTACCATACTCTAATAAGAGTTTACATTCGAAACGACTCTCATTCTCTCGCTGCTTTAAAGAACAACTGGACCTGACAACGATGACGCCGGCAACTAAGGGGCTGGACGAACTTTCCTTCTGGTCCAGTGGATCGGTTCGTTATCCATATCCTGAAAAGTTTTGTCGTACCAACCGTCATCGGGTACGGGATTTTAAACGAATGTTAAATTTTTTTTGTTGTGAATTTTTCTTTATGTTTTTTTCCCAACTGTTTTTTACCTTCGACTTCTTGTTGGAGGAGAGTCGTCGAAGCAGATGAGATACAACTTTGTTCGAGTCTATGATTACAATCAAACTAGTTAGCTTAATGCGATTCCCTAATAATAAGATGAGTCAATATAGACATCGTTTCGTCCTTTTGTTCTGTTTATCTTCGCTCTGTGTTTTCGCTGTCATCTGAAATTACAGAAGAGTTTGAATCCCTCTTGACAGGACAATGTGGAGTGGGATGTTGTGTATATACGATGACACTCATGGTAGAATTCATTTTACAGATTCAGGGTAGATTAGATCAGCTTATGTAATGAAATGCTGTGTTAGAATGGATTGGGTTTAGCTTTTGTGTTCTTCAAAAAATTAGTTTTGTGAGTATGGTACTGGGTTTGTTTTGCTACTTTTTTTCTCAAAACATATTGTTTTCAGTATAGAAAGTATGAAAATTTGAACTTCAGCTGCAGTAGTACTATATAAGTTGCTGAATAATTGAAAGAGAGACTGGCGGGTATTAGAAACACAAAGCTGAACTTCTTTTTCTTTAGTTTTTTATCGGATTCAAGATTTTTATCCTGAATTTCATCGAAACCACCTCCGTGCAATTCAAGTTTTCCTCATCCAATTATATTCCCAAGTAAGCAAGTCTCTTCCACGCACAATAGATTCTACTTTAGCGACTTTTCTACTGGCTATCTTTTTCATCTTCTTGACCCGTATATGTTTACAAACGACAAAGCCGACAACCACTTCACTCAGCATCGGCCGACCGAAGGATCAGTACACCATATTCTGTGAAAATGCCATAGACGAAAGGGTTGCTAAATTTAACTTGTTCCTTCAGCTTTCAGCCTACTAGCGGGAGGCTTTCTCAAAGTGCCAACGATGATGCTGATGATGATGATGACGGGAGAATAGTAATGACACTGGCAATAGCCTGTCTTCAGCTCACGGGTCCAGCGAAATCCTTTATGCGAATCGACAAACAGCCCATCTTTTCCATGTTGTTAACTAAATAAATCGATGGACACTTTGAACGGCTGCAAACACTTTTACGCTCGGCTCATACTGCCCACTGAGCCAGCGAAGGAGGATGGAACGAGATCTCGTTGTTGTTGGAGACACTCTTGCCTTCGATGAAGGGTTAAGGAGTTCCCTTGATTTCTTGGGTTGTTGTTTTTTTCGTGCTTTCCCCGGGATGATTCTTCGGTTCCCAAGAGGGTTTTTGAGTAAAATATGTTCGAAATCGAATGAAATGTGTTCGAGCGAGTGTAAATTAATATTAGGCATATGAGGGCAGTGTCTATGAAGTGGGGTTGAAATGTGAAGAATGTCGAGTGAAGTGTATTTATAGACTTGAACATGTATTTTGGGGGTCTTTAATTGAATTCAACGTTCTTTTTCTATTAACTCAGCGGGGGAATGTATGCTGTGCTGAAGATTTTATTATCTACAGTTTATTAGCTAGGATAATTTTGTGTTTATAGGTCAATTGATTTTATTGAAATTGCAGTTGAATCATCGTTGTTGTTGGTCGTGTTTTCTAGTTCGTCTCCATTTCGGTGAAAATTTTTTGATTATTTTAAGATCGTGCCCAGTGAGCATTTTAAGTTTTAATCCTCTATCTCAACTCTTCATTTTAGAGCATAGATACTGTATGGCTATCGTGTACAAATGTAGGGAAGGGGAGACCGAGGAGGGTTGTGGCAGTTTTCACGTTAATTAACGTAAGTCATCTAATACTAGTCGTACGTCTATGATCTCTTTTATGGGAAAAAGCTAATTTAATAGACTATCTAAATTTAATATAAAAGTAAACGAAAATAGTAAGGTTTATGAGAAAGCTGACATTAACTGAAGGAGGTCCTTAGTGTCACAACCCTTCTAGTAACAAGGTTAGTTGTGGCAGGGTTCGAGGTAAGTTCTGACAGGTATTTAAGTGAATCAGAAATTTAAATAAAACACTACTTTTGTGAAAGATAGGAGCTTTTATATGTGCCTATAATCAACATACACTTATTTTACTAACTTTCAGATACCAAATATGAAATTCAATCAAATCACGATATAAATTGCCTTTAAGTCGTCTACTCCGACATGCAATTATGACAAACATACCAGAGTTTCTCCTCCAGTGCAAGCCTGATGAGATCATCTTTTGCATTCTATGCACTAAACCCATTTCTCTTTCGATCTAATGTTGGCAAAGGACTCAACAGAAACCGTCTTCCCCTTCTTCATTATCACTTTTATTTTGCTTTTGATTTTTCTATGTTTATCTTTTATTTTCGGGCTCTAATGCTTCGTTTATACATATGGCGAACGTTTCGTCGAAGAACTCCGAAAATTACTTCCCAAAACATTTGACGAGTATTCAAAGTCTTCACTCAAACTGTTTATTTAGGCGATAGACCCTTTTTTGTCTCAGTACGCCATAAAACTCGTCCTATCAGCATTAAGATTTGAAAGGTGTGAAGTTTAAGTGTGAAATTCGTTTACAAATATTCGAACAGTGAACCTCGTGTCCATCAGTACTCATGCATCTTCTCCGGTATGATGCATCTTGTCCATGATTTCGTAGGCAAACCAAATCGATTTGATAACAACGGACGCAGCACCAGACCTTTTTTCCAAGTCCTTTTGATTCGATACGTAAAACCGACAAAATATTCGAGCGTCCTCGAACTAAGACTAGACCCTCATAAACTCTCAGTAAACTTCATAAAACTTTCATAAAATAGGCGAGAGCCGACGAGGAAACCATTCAAACTCTCATGCTTGCCATGTTTTGGCATGTGAAAAACAAGCGAGAATAGACGAGGTGACCATTTAGACTCTCGGCTCGCCAACATTTGTCGAGAATGTGAATACGGCATAAGAAGAAAAGCGCAGGCCAAATACACGTCTATCATACTGCAGCTCGACTCAAATTTCAAATGGAGTAACCGCTCAGTTCGTGCTAACTGCAACTTGACGAATACGGCTGCACAAAAACTACGCTAAGGAATTTAAGGAACTCATATGATGAATGAATGATGTGGTAAAATGAGCCTCGATAGTTATCGATAGCAAAAAACTATCGATAGTCTTCGATAGTCAATACTATCGATATTTACCGATAGTGCTATTGATAGTCTAGTTGGAAGCTATAGGAGCACAAAGAAATTTAGGGTTACCACTTTCAAAAATGTTTAAAACTTTCGAAATTAATATTTGTTGTTGATTGTCACTGCAAGATCATTACCATTCGAAAATGTTATGTTAAAATTGTCTACTAAAAAATTTTCAAAATTACCGAAGTGCAACCTAATTTTGCAATCAAATTTTCGCCAAGCTTGTTTTAAAGTCAGGTTCAACTACTGTCTAAATTTCGTCAAAATTTGGTAACTGGATCAGAGTTTCTTCTGATCCAGTTAAAATGCGGTACCAACGCATTCTTCTATCTTGTTTAAACGACATAATTTTGAAAAATAGCATCCGTCTGGAAGAACCGACTTCGGATCATTTCTCCCCACCGAGCTTCAGCTACAGAGAGTGACCCAGCTCATTCGCACCCGTCTTGACTATATAAAGTCAATCGGCAAACAAACAAAAAAACACCCCAAAAAATAAGCACATAAACACAAAAATTAAATTAAAAAGAAATATCTAACAGCTATGGGGAACACATAGTCGAGTTTAGCTACGGTTTTTCCCGGGACCGCTGTTTTCCTGACCCGATTTTTTCCGCATCCGGTTTCCCTGCATCTGATTTTTTGCACATATTATTTTTTCCCGCATCCGGTTTTCTCCCACATCCGGTGTTCCCGTAAGATTTTTACTATCCGATTTTCCCCCGCATCCGAGTATTTCCTGGATATGTTTTTTTCGGATACGGTGTTTTACCCGTATCCGGTTTTCCCCGGATTTAATTTTTCTCGTATTCAGTTTTTCTCGGATCCGGTTTTTCCAACAGCTGGTTTTCTCCCACGCCCGATTCATTGCCGGATCCAGTTATGATTTTTTAAATTTTCGTTTATTTTTCGTCTCAATATATTATTAATGTACTAATTTATTTCCAAAGGACAAAGCCTTCTCGCTTACTACATTTTCGTCTAAATTTACAACAGGCGATAAGTCAACTTAGTGGTCAGAGTGAGTTAACTGCGGCTTAAACCAAAATTGCAGCAAACCCACAAAAAATAGAACGTAGTTGATCGTACTGATCTACTCACAACACCAGTGTCGCGCACTGACGACTGTTCAGTACAAATCAACGCATCGGTGGCGTCGACGTCACCGTCCGTCGAAATTCACCCTGAAATCCCCATCTTCAACAAAATTCCGGAAACACATACGTAGCTTGCGGTCTTTTCTCTTAGATCTAATGAGATTTCTATACGTTTTCCTTTGTTTCATAGTTGCAATTACGTAAACCAACTATTTAAGTACTTGCATTGGTATTTACGCAAACTATTTGCTTTTATGAAGTATTTTCTCCAAATTTTCCATCTTGTGACAGCTACAGTGCGGAAAAAAGCAAGAAAAGTAATTTTCACTTACCTCGACAAAGCTACTGCCTTCTTCCGATTTTAATCATTACCTTCTACTTGATATTACACCAAATACACTTTTTCACTACACATTAAACACTTTCAGACACTTTTAATCCTTATCCAGCTAGTTTTAGCCGGCGTTCCTACAAATCGTCCATCCTTCCGCAAGAGCCACTTGATTCTGCGTAGCTGACAGATGAAGTTTCCTGACAGTAGTAATGACAGCAGCCCAGTCCCTGCAGGCGCGACATATCATATGCTCTCAATTTCAATTGAAACAACTCGAATTATTACATTTGGACAACTTGCCGCTGCTGTTAAACATTCTAATCTCATACGACAATACGTATGGGAAAACAATTTCCGGAAAATTCGCGAAAAACGGGTCGAATCTCACTATGAAATTGGCGCGAAGAAAAGCTAAACGGATCCGGTTGATACTATTAGTTCATTCTTTGGCCGCAAAAACCTCTGCTCGCATATCCGACTGGGTTTTGTATCAGCTGAATGCTTTCATGCTCTTTTCCAAATCGTAATTTAGAACTATTGGGTATTCGTTTTATTTGCTTGTCTTGGAAGTTTTAGTCATGTCGAAGAATGAAAACTGCAAATAATCATAAGATATAGCGTTCAGCTTTGATTCCACGGCATTCTCGGTCCACTAGCTTAAATAATCGAATCAAACACCACACCGAAACGAATTTCTTCCCTATACAAACGTTACGGTGTATATCTCAGCTAAAATCTTATAGCAACATATTTCAAACTTCCCCAGTATGCATTCAGCGGTCAGCTGTTTTATCTTATCAGAACATCAGCTGATCCCATTTGACGTTTTCCCGAGGTGAATTTCCTGCCAATGAATTCACCATCGTAAAGTGACAATGCGAAAGTGAAAGTAATTAGCCGGAAGAAATCAAAGTCCACAAAAATACTACCATTGCGGTGGCTAGTACTCATTTTATTTTAAGATTTCGCTCTCCGAAATGGCCACCTGCCTCCTACAAAACGATTCTGCTCATTTTAGACCAAAAGTAATGTGTTAATTGTTATAACAAATTTGCATACTTCGTGCTTATTACTTTCTCCCCATCAACTCCAATATCTGCTCTGCTGTATATTTGACTTTCTTCAAGTTGTATTCTCACTTATTTTCGCTCTCGGTACTTTTCTCGACGGTCAACTGGCACTTCTTGCGATTAGTTCTGTGTTTTGAATTGGCTCTGTTTTGTTATCGTTATCTTGCGCGGCTCAATCTGTCGCTCATAAATTGCAAATCGTCAGATCGTTATATAATCCCTTAGCCTTAGCAACTTCTCAAGAGCATTACGGATTTGTCGATTTGGCTTTAGTACGTGCCTGAACTCGAAAGTCAAGAGGTGTGTGTAGGTGGTGTAGGAAGTGCTCCCCATCACATTTGGATACTAGCCAGCCTGTCGACAATGCGCTCTTGGATCGGTTTCACAAAATAGTGACGAGTTCTTTAAAATAAAAATCATCTCAGCAATTGCAAGGAAAAATGTCTGCGGAAAAAACGAAATCGTAGGAGTTGGAGCATTTTACGTTAAGAATGGCTTGATTGATTTTTGAATTATTTTAGGGTGCCCATGCCGCCGCAGCAGGGCATGCGGCCAGCCAAGTTCAATTCAATGGACTCGATTCCTGTAACCTATGTGGTATCGGTTTTGTCTGCAGCCAACTCAGAATTCGGTATGATTGTTCTTATATAATTGTTGGTTCAGCTTGATTTACATAATGTCCTTTTTAGTTACATATCCTCTGGACTTGACGAAAACAAGACTCCAGATTCAGGGAGAGGTAGCTGATAAATCGCTACAGCGAGTAAGTATGAGTGGTCCTGGAGTATGTGTGAATCCAATTGATTGTGTTGAAAGACATTGTTATCGATGCGTTGTTTGTTTTGGTTTTGTTAGCTTATGTTATCAAATATGGATAATAGTGAGCATTAGCAGTTGTTTGATTCGATTCGGGTTTTAGTGCGATTTGTAGTTAGGTGGTGGCGTAATGATTACTTGACTGCTAAAAATATCTCAAATATCTAATTGAGTATTCATCTAAAATTTGCACCTAGATTTCATAATATTTATTCACGAACGACATTAATAAAATAAGACTATGCTGTCAAAGCAACGATAGAGACACTTTATATTGACCATTAGGTAGGACTCTCTTATTATATTCCGCGCTGATGGTATACTTATTTCCTCCGTCAGGTATGTCAGGTGTTTGAAAAAAAACTCAAATTTTTATCGAAATTTTGAGTTTAAAAAATGAATAACTTATGGACATGACATCCAATGGAAAAAAACCCTATGTCGCGTCTGAGATAATAAATAAAATTTTAAATAAAATCGGTTGAATAGATCTTGAGATATCTTGTATACCAGTTTGATAAAAGTAGTTTCGAGAAAAACGCAAAAGAAAACAGTATGGCGTCAGCGTCCTAAAACCAAATATTTCTTTCCATTACCTTCAATCTGCGGCTCGTGGACTGTACATAACGTCTTCCATCGTTGCCACGATGTCTTCTGACTCCTTTTGAGCAGCTCTTTTCAATTTTCTGGCCTGTTCAGTCTCCTGTTGAGCTCTCATGTTGGCTACGGATATTCGTTGAGAATCCAAGTTTTCTTTAAATTACAGCGCGCTTGGGCCCATTACATGGCTTAATATCTGCATCATTTGTAATACACTAGTCTGCCCATCATTAAATACACTATCTGCAATGTGAGATGTAATCGAAACATTTTTTGCGATTTGAGAATGGTTAAACGTTTAAAATATTCTTAAAAATATAAACAATTTATCTATTTATCTATCAAATAATCATGAACTCTGACAATCTCAAGGTGTTGCAATCCCTTAAAACATCTGGGGTTGTTAAAACATCTGAATGTGGGCAAAACCTGGCTCCCATCACTTTGAGTTCGAGACGCAACACCATTCTAAGACTTGGAAACGACCATATTCACCAGTAAATTCAAAGCAACACGTGAGAAAGCTTAGGACGTCCATTTTTTGGGACACTGAGGGAATAATTATGTCGAATATTTGGAAAAGGGATCCACTATTACGTCTTCTTACTACGGAGGACACAAAAAAAAATTACGGGAGGTTATTAAAGGAAAGAGGCCGGGCAAACTACGAGCAGGAATCTTGTTTCATCAAAACAATGCACACGCACAAAAAGCACAAAAGTTGAATCCAAAGTAAATAAATTAGACTTATTAAAACTTAACCTTAGACTTGCTGTAAAAAAAGTGCGGAATCATACATTAAATTTTCAAAACAACTTTTTACCACTACAACACCTTTGCAAATCTAAGATTTATCATAATAATGCACTATTTAAACCCATTCCTATTTGTTGATCATTTATATCATTTCCTTTCCTCACATTTTAGACACAATATCGTGGCATGATGGCAACCGCAATGGGTATCGTAAAAGAGGAAGGATTTTTTAATTTATGGCGAGGTATGACACCAGCACTTTATCGTCATGTCGTTTATAGGTAATACCAAACAATCGTTCATCATTGAATTACTTAGGTAAAATTCCAGTGGTGTTCGAATAGTTACTTATGACTCATTACGGAAGCATTTAACGGCTACAGACGTAACGCATACTCTTCCTTTGTGGCAGGCAGCGTTGTGCGGTATTGTTGCTGGCTGTATTGCTCAATGGCTTGCATCACCGGCCGATTTGATAAAAGTTCAAATACAAATGGAAGGCAAACGCCGTTTAATGGGACTGGAGCCAAGAGTTCACGGTGCTGGTCATGCGTTTCGGGAAATCGTACGTAAGGGTGGTGTAGCGGCCCTGTGGAAAGGAAGTCTACCCAACGTTCAACGTGCCGCTATGGTTAATTTAGGTAGATCTTTTGTAGCTTGAAGTTATTAGCAATTGTCCGTTACGTCTATGCATATTCATCATTTTGCCTTCTGAACAACATCACTTTCACTAAATTTTATCAGCACGCTCGGCTTATAAACGCAATCGCACTCATGACACTTATCATCTAGCTGCTTCCAAATCTGATTTGTAAATACATTCAGCATGAATAATTCAAAGAAATTGCATGTTCTTTACGTAAATTACTCTTAGCGTTAGTTATTTTTTGTGTTCTAACTATATATATTTTACAGGGGACTTGACGACATACGATGTCGCTAAACGGTATATAATGCGTGAAACGCAATGGCCTGATACTCACCTTGTACACATACTCTCTTCGATTTGTGCTGGCTTCGCAGCTGCAATTCTAGGAACGCCTGCGGATGTTATCAAAACACGCGTCATGAATCAACCCACTGATAGCAAAGGAAGGTAAGCTACTACTTTGAAATACATGTTATAAATCTCCAACTTATGCACCACATCTAATTTCTAGAGGTCTTCATTATCGCGGTGCTATCGATTGTTTTTCGCAAGCTTTGAAAAAAGAAGGATTTTTCGCTTTGTATAAAGGTTTCTTACCATGCTGGCTACGAATGGCTCCGTGGTCCTTAACGTTCTGGCTTTCGTTCGAGCACATACGTAAATTAATCGGTGCATCGAGCTATTAGTGGAGAAATATATCAATACGTAATTTCGAAGCTCTTTCTCCGAGCGTACAATAATTTACAATTACTGGTGATGTAATTAAACCTAAGCGCAAAATTGTAGCAATCGAGTAGCCTAATATTATTTTTGGCAAATTAGTTTTAATGTAAGTACGGAAAAGCAATAAAAAAAAATATTTTTATAAATATGCAATAGTATATGTATTTGAAGCAAGACTGGGATGTTTTAAAAAATATTTGTTATCACAATATATGTAGAAACATAGTAACACGTTTTTTAACTGCGTACATTTTCATCATTTTTTACTAAAATTGCTCTAGTGAAAAGAGGTTCTACAACTGCATCAAATTCTTCAGTTTATTGAGGATAAATTTCCAGATAAGCTTCACAAAGCCTAATCTTCTTTGTCAGTATATTCTTCAAAATGAGCCAAAGTGGTTCACGAAATCTTTGATACATTTTTTTTGTCAAAGTAGAAGACTATAATGTCTTTAAATTTGCTCATTGAGCTTTCAAAAAGTTTCTTTATCCGTTAAGTGGTTTCGTTGCACATCAACTGAATTTTCAAAATTCTACGACTAAAAAACAACTGGTACTTAGCTCCGTTAACAAATACATCAAAGATGATAAGCTGAAATTCGGCTAGATTAGTTATTGTATGCGAGATCCTGTATGTCAAATGAATAATATTCAAAAACATTGTGTTACATGCGATATCGATTGACAAAAAGATCAACTTATCAAGAATCGCAAAAATAAAGATCTGATTAACTAGGAAGAAGTGTCTAGATGTCAGGAAGCGCGCTCGAATCGTGCTGCGAATGGAGTTATAATGCACACAAACTGTATAAATTTAAACACTGAGGTTGGGCCTGTGAGAACGAATTATAGTCAGTATCTGCAGTCGCTATGTCTAACCAAAATTAACTTTTGAAGAATTCGACGGTGTCCTCGATCTTGATGTCATGCCTAGACTAAGTTCTTCAGTTTTGGGCTCTAAATTTCGGGAACTCGGGGGAAAATTAAGGGAAAGTAGCTTTTGCTGGAAGTTTTTTCTTGACTTTTCTGCTTTTACTGAATGTTATCACCAAAGTCGCACATAATTCTAGGAAAAATAAACGCTAGCTTCATATTCGGTCTGATTTTTAGTATCCACTAATATAGGTCAGAATACAACCAGATATTACCAAATGGTGTGCTTACGGAGAATATAATTATTTATATATTTATTGTCCATTTAAACTGCCAAATAGACTGAACTAAAAAAACAATTTAAGGATAAAATGCTTATATGTATAAATATTTTAATAAACAGAAAATGATATAGCAAATAATAAAATTTAATGTACAATAATTTTAAAAAAAACGCGAACGGAGCTATTATTTAGTTAGAAAAGATAGATTAAATAAAATAATAATGACAAACACATCATGAATGATGAGGAATTTGAAGATTTAAAACTATGATTTGGGTGTTGAATTGACCAAACTTTTTCCGCAGAGGACTAAATTTATTGAGTCTCCTTGGGATACGCAATAACGGCAAGACTAAAGACAGGTTAGACCGCGTGAAAGCTAAAGAAACTATTAACTATGATCGGTGCAAGCGATCGAAGTCACAAAAGAACAACTTAGATCCGATACGGATAGAATATAGGCAAACAATTACTATAAGAGATGAAGGATTTAATCAATTATCAGCATTTGAATCTACGCTAAACGAGCATCATTTAGGTATTAATAGTAGGAAGACCCAACTTGACAGCAATCGTTAAGGATTCTGTGGATCCCCAAATCCAGATGAAAGAAAGTTGAAATGCTAGCTAAAGTAAAATTTTTTAACTGAAAAATCTTCGAGTGGTAAAATTAAGAGCAAACAAAGATTAGAGAGAACGAGTAGAGGTAGGAGCGCCATTGATAAATACTAGGAATAGCAATGGACCAATTATCGTGCTCTGTAAAGCTGCAGAAAAAGGGAAAAATGGGAAAGAGGTGGAGGAATTCACGGCTAAGCGCAGGCAAGACTAGAAACAAAGGATGAGAACCAGGAAAAAGTAATTCAAATACCCCGCAATCTTTCAGTTCTGTGAGATGCTCATAGTCAACAGCATTAACAGCTTTTTTGTGTACTTGTACCCGTTTCTTGCTTTGGTCTAAAGTACGAGTAACCAAACTGTTGAAAGTTGCGAGATTAGATGTAATAAATTTACCCCTGATGAGTTCATGTTTCTGAGAAACAAGAAATGTTGGGTGATAAGGAGACTATAGGATCAAATATATAGAAGGCTATAGAAGCAAATCGTTCGAGTACTTTACCAAACCAAGGAAGAAAAGAAATGGGACGATAGTAGAAAATGCAGGCTGGGGCACTGAATTCGTCGATAGGTGAAATATAAGCAGAGTTCCAGCAGAACCAAAAGGAGAACCAAAAATAATAAGGACGGTGACGGTGACTAGTTACCAAGTTCGAGACGTCGTCAGGTTAAAAATGAATATTAACATCAAAACACTCAAGTAAGGATTCAATTTCCAGAGAGTTCGAATAAATTAATGAAGGGGATGACGAAATGGCATGGGGAAATCATAAAACGGAATTTAATCATTCCGGAAAAAAGGAGGAAACTTTGGCGAACGGTTCAACAATAATTCGTTACATCGTCAACATCAAAATAAAGGGCAAACATCAAATTATTTTAATTGATCTATGAAGAGGATTTCATGAAAGTTTTGCATCCCGAGAAAAATATTAACGAAATCATTTTTTTGCACATTTATAAGTCTGTAATGGAAACAATCACTGCAACTATTTTTTTTTTGTTGAAGGTCTTCATAAATTATGAGAGAAAAGAGAGATTGCAGCTTCCCATTGCCTATACATCTATCAGCGATTTAGATCCACATGTTCTTTCGAATGTAGTTCAGGATGAGCTGGCTGGCTACGTAGAAGTCCACAACGCCTAGCTGAGGAAACAGAGTTAAATATTAAGCAAGAGTGAAAAAATATCATAGGTCTTATTATTAGTATAAACTGGAGCTACTTTTTAGCATAAATTTGATTGGAACTGCTGGTAGATGGATAGCTTTATCAAATGTTGAATTTTGAATTTCTGAAATTATAAATAGGTTTGATTCCAACCAAATATATTCAAAAATTAGATTTTAATTTTCTAAAGGAATTCACAACAAAACGATTTCATTCTTTTTTAAGAATAAACTAAAGAAATGATTACCAGCATTTACGATCTGTTCCTCATAATGATTAGCCATCCTCAGTTCAACCATAAGCAAACCATTTGATGTGCAGCAAGTACCATTCATCATGTAATTAAAGTGCAATTTATTGGGCTCGATTCAACTTACCACTGCACTTGCACTTCTCTCTCAGCATTTGATGTGTGAATGAATCGATTAACAATTTCGTTCCTTTGAAGAATCGAATGGGCTTGGGCACTAGCTTCGACTTGGGCATGGGTACTGAAGACTAATTGACGACTTCAAGCGGCACCCTTTCATACGATTCGCTTCCGCATACTTATTTTAATTACTTGTGTCTCGTTTCGGGTTTTTATAGTCCTCTTCATACCACTGAACTGTCCATGTGTACTAAATGCGGTCACAAAGCAGTCTCTCCTATCGACATTTGACAGAGTCGACGCGTAACTAATGATGTATTGGGAAAGACAGTGGGAACTTTGATGATTTGGTGTCACATAAAATAATTATGCTCAATATCAACATGTGGTTTTAATTAAATATTGTTTGTTTTAACGTTGCACATTATGTGTATGTGTGTGTGTGTGTTTGATTTGAATGGTGGGAGGTCAGAGTTCTTAGAAGCAGAGAATGTAGTATGCACATTGCGTAGATTGGGATTTGATGATTCTTCGTCCATTGAGCTGCTGTGATGCGATCACTAAACGTTTATCATAATAATCAACTATTGCATGGGTTAATGGTTTGTATTAGTTAGTTTACTTAAGATTTATTTATAGCCCTATTGTGCAGTTGGCCTATATTGTGAGCTAAGGAAATATTTTGATTTCGAACTTTTTAGCTCAGTCACTAGTGAGCTGAAATATAAAATGCAGCAAGTCATATATAGTATTATGTTTGCTTGAATTGTGTAAATTATTAGTTGAGATAGTTTTCTCAGTTGCTAATTTATTTTCGATTGGATTGAGTAATTTTGTTCTTTGCTGGATATATGTGAATTAATTCTTTTATAACTTATATCCACTACCTCATTCTAGTTCTTTGCCCAAACTTGTTATTGGAATCAAAACCATAGTACTTTCTAGTTGTATACTGTAGAAAAAGTATCACTAAGTTTAATGGAAATTAAATCGAAGGATCTTGTATGTATCAGATCCTTCTGTATCAGAAATTTCGGATATAGACACTGTGGTTGTGGTGATATCTTGCCAAGCACACATTCGCTTGATAAAGGCTCAGGTTATAAGCACGTCTCATTCTCGATTCCATTTCAATATTTCGTAATAGAGAATAATTAGCTATTACATCAAACTTTTACGTGATAGTCTTTGTCTCGCAGATGATTGAAAAAAAGTCGAACTTTGGTGTTTTTTATTGTGATTAGTGTATACGGCTATATATGCAAAATATTAATGAAAGAAGCAATGGAGCTTAGATTCGAAGAAATCAGACAGATCAATCTTGTCTGTCAATCAAAGTCAATGATATTTAACAACCGGCTTTAAAAAGATAGTTACAAAGCTGAAGCACATAGTTTTAGAAATGAAACACCTATTTGTAAGGAAAACTCGTTGATCAGGTACATTAAATTGTGGGCAACAAAATTCAGGCACTTCATAGTCAAATAATTTTGAATGATGTTTTGCAACTATCCGATGGAATGACAAGAAAAAAGAACAATTTTAACAGGAAACAGCACTTTTCTTGTTGTTCTGTATGTCTCCACTGGAGCAAAATGGATGAATTGATTAGTTGGGACCGTCAAAAGAGGCTAGAAATGCTTAAGAGATTACTATGCTCGTGATTTCCGGTTGGAAGCTAAAAAAAGTGTGCTGCGGCAAACTATACATTTTGTGCTTCTAAATCTTTAATCATTCATTGCATCAATTATCTTTAACGTCTTAGTAGCCGGTGATCTGGTATACGTCTGCTTTTTCCAGATGTTCTAGTTTTCAGTTCGATATTCTCAGTAATTCTTTGCCATCTTGGCATATATATGTCCTTGGCATCTCTTTCCAATAACCTGTCGGAATAAATTTCAGAGTCAAATCTTCATCACTCTTTTGTCACCTCAGCCTATTGCGCCTGATTTTATCAGTGAACTCGTGTATTTGCTCGAATATTTCTTTTTGTTGAATAAAGAAGGGAATCCATCCTCATGCCAGGGACAAAATGTCCATTGCAGGGTATTTTTAAACGAGCAACGAACACACGAGGAATGGCAAGACCATGTGTAAGTGGCTAAAAAAGTGTTTCACCAGTTACCCTCGGCCCCCAAACCGAGGGCTATGCGAGATTTATATGCACTACAAAAGCATCTACAGGCCAGTTCGGAATGCGCTTTCGCATTACTTCGACCAGGTTATTCTAGCTCACTTATCGGTGCCCACCGACTTCAAGAGTTACGCAATTAGTAAGTCGGTATGGCAACCTTCGACCCACTTTGTGGGTAGTATTTACTCAACGTATGTTGAAATTGTGCAGTAATCATCTTTGTGCAGCTTTGGCGCCGCCATGGAGTTTGACTCGAGGACACTCCTGATGTTCGTGAGCCCACGTATGCAAAAAATGTACGATTGGTATCATGCAGTACTGGTAGAACAATGTACCCATCTTACAAATTCCGGCAGGTATTTGCTGAAGTAACCGTGTCCCATCAGAAATTGACACAGGAAGGAACTTACTCTGCATGGTTATGGCTAACCCTTGGGTTCATAAGACTTATGAATTGGGTTCAGAAGGCTTATGAATTTAGCCGTCCAGCGACCTTGCTACAGGCAGTTTAGAGTTGGTATGAAGGCTAGAGGCTTCGCATTTGTGCGCGCTAGAGCCTCAGTACTTCCTAGTTCGTAGTGGATGAGGTATCCTTTCTTGCGTTCGAGCGCCAGAAAGTCTATTAGAACCACCAGCGAAGCATCTTTCAGCACGTGTGATAGCTGCAAGCGATGCACTGGCCTTCCGCACTCTAAGCAATTTAATTTGAACTCAATCATCAGTGATTGTGGTATCCACGGATAAATATACAATGGTAGATGTTTTATTAGGTCTAACCTTTTCAGATTAGCTGTGCTGATTTTAGCCAGTGTGTGATTTGTTGGTCGTTTGAGGGCAACAGTTTCGACCGGAACAGTGTGTCAATAAGATAGTGGTTTGAGCCAATATTGGCTTTCCGATATGTTCACACATTCAAAAATTTACTATTGAAGCTGTGTTGTATGGGTAAATGGTCTAATTTGGTGGATAACGGCTCCGTATAGTGATACCCTGGTTGCTTTCTGCATGAAACACATATTCCCAATGACCATTTCCTGAGACCCTGCTTACTGAATCATCCACAACTCGTTATAACTGGTTTTCTTGTGCGAACTGTTAGAGTCAACATATTGCTTATACAAAGGCTTCTTTTTTTACTGCGAAAGTCATCAACGAGAACGAAGCGCGATTTTGCCCTTCCTAGATTTGTTGTGGGAATATTCTACGTTCGGTGACTACGACGAAGGCGTTTAAGGATCAGGCTTTGCCGATAGTACTGATGGTGCTGTCACAGTGATGATGTAGCGATCAGGATCCTTAGGATACTACCAAACTCAGACAATTATACGTTGCACAGTCAAATTATAATATAACACCTTTCCCCAAAATCTTTCAGATTCGAGTAAATATGAAAGGGCAAATTGTAATATATCCTACTGGCAAAGAAGTATTGGGATTCACCATTAACCTAGATACTTGCACTTTAAAATAATATTTGCTTTGATACACACATAAGCTTATTCAAACTTTATCTCGAAGTCTAAAAATTATTCAATTTTTTTTTCAATGCCAAAATTAAACATTTTTTTAGCCAAATTACAAACAGACTAGCTGATTGTCGCAATAGCCTCTGGAAACAAGACACAATATAAGTGATACTAGGAATTACCAAAAAAATATTATATAATTCCATATAAATTAATTTCGCCAAAAATAGAGGCCGGAACGAAATTGTCTTCTATGTACTAGTAAATTTCTCAATGAAATTATTTTTTCAACAAATATTTCCCTATCATTCGTCACCTCGCTGCGAGAGCTGTGACCCTAAATGAAGATAAAGTCCGAACGGTTGGTAGCGCCCAGTATCTTGTAAACGGTTGGTTGTAATAAGTATTATAGTAAAATCTCTATCGCTCAACAAATCCTCAAGTCTTTCGTGTCTTCGTCTTTCATCATTAACATGCTCATCTCATGGGGCGAGTAATGGGAGGACAGAAGCAAAACAGTTCAGTCAGTCTCGGTGGGCACTTCCCCGGTTCTGGACGCGGCGTAATCTTCGGCTTCTGGTGTTCAGTTGAATATAATCTTATCGATAACTTTGGACCAAGTGAGATAGATTTTTGAGCTCTCAGTCCTGTGAAAAGTGATGATAGTGATGTGTTTTCTTTGATTTTGATTTTCACGTGGATTAAGAAGTGTACAGGTCCTTAACAATGAAGAATTTTGTGTGCTTAGTGCTACTTGTGTGCTTCGTTCAAGTTCACTCACAGGATAACGAGTTGTACAGTTACTTCGATGAACACAGCACGATCCTAACGAATGGCGATAGCGAGTTCGATCTCATTACGCTCGAAACACCGATACATTTCTATAGCGAGAAATACGATCGCATTTATGTAAGTGTTTCGCAGGGTGTCCAGTGCGGCCAGCGCTACTGACCTTTAGCTTAGTTGCTCTTTGATAAGACGATTTCATTTCAACAATGGACAAAGCACGGCCCAACGGATGCTATAGACTCTGCGAGCCATTCCATGCCATACGAACCATATATGAAGACAGTGCGAGGATTATCTCGATTGGTTTCTAATTAGTTTAGAACTATGCTTGTGCGTAATCCGAATGAACGAGATTTTGTTGAGAAATGCTTTCTGATGATGTGATGAACGCAATCTCATATCCGCCGACTGATGAGTCCATCTGCGAAGTGTTTGCCGAAGAATGAGGTCAATATGCGGTTATCGCCTATGATGGGTTTCTGTAAATTTGTATCGCATTGATTTGCGCCAAGATGATATTGTCATCGAATTTCTAGATGAATAGACTTATAATCGAATCGAAATATTTGTTCAATTGGTGAGAATGTCGAAAATTTGATTAGAATGGGGTAATTGTGTGGGAAAATATTTAAGTGCACGAGCATCAATTTGTCTTGGATTTAAACATTTTAAAACGTCTTGCTTACTGAATTTAAAGTTATTTTAAGTTAAATAAACTTTATTCTGAATGCAGGAAATCTCAAAGAATGGTGCATAGGAACTGTTATAATCAAGCTTCTTAAAATGAGTTCTTTTTTATGTGAGCGGAAGAAAATAATAACTTCCGAAATTATCAAAAAATCTTCTAGAGGCAATATTCTATAATAGTTCATTATATTTATTGCATCCGCTGTAAGTAAATGGTGATATATACTCAGGGACTTTGTATAATTTGTCGCGATCTGATGATTGTGTCCTGAGAAAGTCTGGCAAATGGTTTGGGTGATATTCGGATTTTTTTATAAGCAGTGTAAAAAGTGGATATATGAGTAATGATGCTGTTTCAAAAGCCTAACATTTAATTGAACTTCAATCCAAATGTTTACTCCATTGAAAAACTGATGTGTCCTGAATACAGGGAATCAATCAAACAAATTGCTCAATTTAATAATGCTGATAAATTTTCCGAAACATGATTTTTTTAAATCCGTGAATCGATCTCAAACAAAATTTGGTTGGTAACACTTATCTTCAAGCCTATACTCTAATCATCAACGTCGTGGTCTTTTTCACGGATCACCTTCATAAACCTAACTCCCTTTACCACGTTCATGAATTTGGAAACACGAGTAGTAATGCGCAGTCTTCGTCAATCAAATCTACTTATCATTTCCTGGGTTTTCCTTCAAATATCCTTTTGGGCATTCAATTTTCATCCAAACGAGGCACTTCACTGCAAACTCCTTCACTGTAAATATTTGGTCAGTTGTGCCCGATGGTCGCTGCAATTTTTTTTATTAACAGAACGTTGTTTTTAGTTGTTTACCAGGTACTCTACCAGGTTTAAAAGTTGAGTTATGCAAGGAAAATTTGGATGGTTATTTTCTTTCTGGAATTTATTTGATTCTAGTAAGAAAATACAAATAATTATTGACAAAAAAATTTTTGAATAAATTAAGTGAGAGCACTAAGGTTTTTTCTTCCAAACAATTTGTGCCCTACAAGCATACCATCGGGAGCTGCCCCGCCATAAACACATAAATAAAAAGTTAAAGAAAAAATTAGACCTATAAATAACAGATGAGCTAAATTTTCTCTGTTTTTACAGACTGTTTTGACTTTCCTTCAACTGTGTGGTGTTCTTTTTGAATGGCGTCTGCCTGATTAAAATTCAGAACGAATTTTGACTGAAAGTGATCATAGACGGCATCGCGCACTTATACTTCGTCGATAATTTTCACTTAATTATCACTATGCCCAAATTGTATCGGCGGGATATCAGGAGTGCAATTTATCTGGACTATGAATTTAACGAGGCGTCAGCACTTTTCCTACACATATGTGGTTGGTATCGGCTAACATATGTGTAAATTTGCAAAATTACCAGGGATATGGCTAAGATAGGGACGATCCTCTATTCGCAGTTCACTTATTAACAGAATATATGAACCACATTACGTTCTTCTGGATACCCGCTTTTCCATCCAATTATAAGAATCATGATTTCTGCTGCCTTCTTCATTTGTAGTCCTATTTCGGTTGGTGATTTTAACACATTCAATTCCTGTCTCAGATCTGGTCTCAAGAAAAGTTTCGTGTCAAGATGTCAACAGCTTGGACAACCGTCTCAGATTGCCGTTTCGATACATTTTCAGTTTCCTATCGGACAGAAATATTTCGACAATTTTCTCTATAGTTGAGACGCTTGTCTCAAAAGCAACCCTCAAGTGGGAACGTTGCTTAATAGAACTGACATCCACCAATTTATGCAATACGTGTGACATGAAAAAGGACACTATTGAGTATACTCTCTGCGATTGCTTGGCCCTTGATAGAGCTAGCAGAGGTAACCGAGGTTCACGAACCCCTAGAACACCTATGAAGCTGCTAAATTTGACCTAAATCAGTCGGTATATCTATGATAAAAAATGTTTTTACGATATTCAGTGCCTGGACTGTACGTAATACAAAGTCCTACAAGTGTCCAGTTGTCAGTAAGAATGGAAATAGTGAATATTCCCTTAGACAGAAAGCCAATTGACGACGCAAAATAAAGACTCTACCTCCGCTTTAAACTTAATGCATTGCTCTAGAAATCGAAAACATTTTGTTCCATTTTTTCCTAGAGTTTTTTTTCGGCAGGAGTAGAGGAATATTTTTTCGCTAGGGATACCATTAAGCCGTCCTTCTCTACTTTAGATTACTTAAGTAACTTGGGATTGAGCTCAGTTGACACCCAGTGCACATATCAGTATCAATTACTGAGTATCCAACGTCTTATAGTTGGTAATGAACACGTGTCATTCTACTGCCATAATTTGATTTCACCCTTGTTAGATATGATGAAAAATCCGATGATTTTGTCAGGTACCCAAAGCAAATTGAAAGCCTTACTTGAAATTTTTTCAGCTAAATCTGCAAAATTTTCGAAGGAATTATACGAAAGTCAGATATATATATATATATATATATATATATATATATATATATATATATATATATATATTATACATTCATATGAACTACCGCATTTCGTACCTAATTTTCGGAGTATCAGCCGAAATGAATATTTTTTTTTCAAACGCTTATGACGAAGTAGTGGTAAGTCCAACTGATGACGCAGAGCATCTTTTTTCCAATATATTACACCACACTGCACTATCAGTTGAACTTGCCACTTTTGATTCGATTTACTTAAAAACGAACAATAGCTCAATTGTATATGAATTTCTTAATGCTGACTTTGAAAGCATTCACCATACTCTTTCAACGTTAGATCTTGAGGAAGCCATTTCCACTTTTTGCAATAAAATATTTGATGTCGTTGAGAGATATGTACTTAAGATTTTAAAAAAAAGAAAAGTTGTCTGAGCAAAGGCTTGATAGGGACCTTCGGCATATGCAAAATTGTAGGAACAAAATTTACAAGCGAATAAAGGTAAATATTGATGTTAATCCTACCATTCAGGAAGCATAAAATGATGTGGCTGAGCAATTCTTGACAAAGTCTCGCGATGTTTTTGCCAATTACATTAAGGAAACCGGTGAAAGTATAATCCGCGACCCAAGCATATCCTTGGATTTTGTAAATATGAAGCGAAAAACTAGTGGTTGTCCATCGTCAATGTTCCATAACAATATCACTTCTTCCTCTAGTAAAGATATTTCCGATTTATTTGCAGACGGTTTTGAAATCCTACCTTTTGAAAAACTGATGGCAATAGCCATACATTTTTGAACTGCTCAAAAAATTGTATGTCCTTCTATTAAGGTTATTGTACTACTTATTATACTACTTTTGAGTTATTAGACTACTTATTATACTACCACTTAAAGTATAGTACGAGGGTGAGTTTTTCCGATTTCATTCGATTTTTCGTTATAGTTTAAGGGCTTCAGCTATGAACGCCTGATAAAGCCAACTGACTTCAAAGCTGCTTCAATTTCAACGTCCGCTTTTCAGTGCACCTCATTTTGCTTTTCAAATGACAAAACTAAATGCCTTCCCAGATCTTCACAAGAAGGCGAAGCTATTCACCATTTAAATCGACGTTAAACTCCTTTCTGCAGAGCCGCCTTCATCACTACATATTTGGAAACATTTTGGTTTCTGTCAGCTTGAGTGAGTTGCAAGGTTTTTTGTCGCAAGGGACATTTTAGCCTGTCGCACATTTTAGCCATTCGTATTGTTAATTGAAAAATTTTCATTTCCTCGCATATCTGGAAGCACCATAAAAAAGAAATCCCACGACCTTTTGTCAGGTCTAGGGGTGGTTGAAGCTGGTAGAGAGCTTCATTCACAAATTTACAATCAATACGAGTTTGGAGTGATTAGTGCCACGACTCACTTTCACCCTGATTTAAATCAGTTACATAATCAGAGCTAGGTGAACTCAAAGCTCGATGTGCGGTCTCTCGTCTGAACCTGGATTCGAACCAGGGACTCCACACTCAAGAAGCTAGTGCTTTACCCACTAGGCTACTCATACTTGCTGGCGTTTTTAATTTTCTAGTAACTCTAGACCAGGATTATTGACTCATTACTATTATAGATCATAATAAATACTTTGTTAAACCACATATTAATCCTTCTTTATGACTTTCAAAAGTGGTGCACTATCATTTAAAATTAAATGTACTCTATATTTTCTGAACGGAGATTGGGCTCCAAGAGGCTGATTATCTCTATCATCAGGATACACTGGAGGTAACATATTGCGGCACTAATTCCGATGTCAGTACCATATACTTTCAATACCCAGTTACGTTCATGACTGAATAGAATCATACAAATTCAACAACGGATTGTCTACAGGAATCCAAAGAACGTTATTTTCTGGAAACCATTCATTTAAAAACTTTTTGCATGAAAATAAACAATTCAAGCTAGCTTAAATCACATTCGTAGGTCAAGGAAAATACTCGCAAATAAAAAAAGGGGAATCTTTAGGGCCAGTCTTTTTTTGATATATTTTCCTTCTTTTTATTTCAGCTAGTTTCAAACAAAACATCCTCTCTAGAGATTCGCAAACTACCAATATGTCCAGTCGAACAGCAGCACAGTAAAAATTGATATGTGCATAATTGGGTCTACTGGGAGTACTGCACGGCACAGCAAAAGTTTGCTGTTGGGCCTATCACTAGTCTCCCTCCACTCAAAACTTTTATCTATTGAACATGGTCTCGAAATGGTAACGAGAATACCTCGAGTTCTGCTTAGGCTCTAGTGGTACGCCTGGTGGCACTATAAATACCGAGCTAGAAATTGCATCCACTCAGAAGCTGCGTTCGGTTCTTCAAGTGCGACCAAGCAGTCGAGAAGTAAAAAGATAGTCCCTCAATAGAATTAAACTCATGTGATTCCTAGATGCTGCCATCATGGAGAGTAACGGGGTTGATCATTGAAGTGTGATTCCTCTTTGGCTGCATTTGATTTTTGATTGTTTTTTTTTCAAAATTTGTATTTTACCCCAGATGTGCAATTTAATAAGACACTTCTCCTGCATTCCAGTTATTTTCAATTTTTATGGATGATAAGTTTTATAGTCCTTGTTAATTTCTGTGCAATCTACGTTCAACCTTGCCTTGCTTGGACCATTTTACCACAAACATATATTTTTCATAGTCTAAAACTATCGCTTTTTCTTTGGGTTTGTTTCACAGTTTTTTTTTATCCTCCAGTTCATCAATCAAAGATCAACAGCTGGTAGCAGAGAATTCAAACATAAACATAATTTCATCAATTCGTAGTATTCCAATCATATAATCAGATTCGATCATTAGCTACTATCGCTTAAATAAATAATAACTAATAATTAATGTTTGCATTGCTAGTCATATTTCAATGAAAACAATTGATTAGTAATTACAAACTAATAACTATGTAGCTACCAGCAATCAATCAGTGACCTAACAAGAGTCAAATAATGTGATTAATATTTTATTTCTTCGATTTCGGTAACTTTTATTAACGAATAATAAAGTTTCCACCAAAAGAAAAATGAATGAATCTCTTTCTTTTTAGATTAATTGGAAAGAGTTTGTTTCTAGCTCTACTATTCCTCAGCGCTTTTCAGTTCGAGACGAGAGAGTAGACCTCGTCTAAATAGCTTGAGAATTAAAAATTTACACGTTCTTGGTCTCTAGTTTAAGGCCTGAGGGGAGGAGGTATTTGCTAGGCTTTGGTAGAGTCACCATTGCAGCTGTATTCTTTCCTTGAAACACGGGAGCTTGCTCAAAAGATTTATTGCGCTGTTGAAAGTCGGGAGTATATTAATTATATTGTCAGGTAAAATAAGAGTGGGAGAAGCTGCTTAACCTAAGAATATAGTCCAGATTTAGAGAAGGTTTTATATTTGTCTTTACAATCTTGAAATGAAAAATAGTAAAGCTATCCCACGACAACCCTTGTTGGGTCTCTAGAGTTTGAAGCTGGTAGAGAGTTACATCATAAATTTTTACAATCAATGTAAATACGAGTGTGGAGTGATTAGTTCCACGATTTATTCAACCACTGATTAACTCAGGTATTCAGAGATAGATTGACTCAAGGCCCGGGGCGCGGTCTCTCCCCCGAATTTGGATTCGAACCAGGGACCCCACACACAAGAGGTTACTACCACACTACCACACTAGGTTACTCAAGCTCTATATTGAAATGTAACCTCTCTTTTATTCATCGTACTAGGACTGTGAATATTCCTTGAACAATACTGTTTTCTCATACCATAGTGTATAGTCCTTCTCAAAATATGGTAAAAAATTTGGCGACATTTGGGTTTTTCACAATACGATTGACTGGTTTTGAGCTAGGAGAGAGTTTCGAGGAAGATTTGTATTGGATTAAAATGGTCAGATACCAAAAATACCCTAGAATTAAGCTTGATTCACTAATTATTTGATTAAAAGGGGGTTTTCCTGGAGCTAATCTATGCTTTTGTTCCTTCTTTTCCAGCCGTAAGGTCTTAATTTAACCTGTATACGTTTACCATAATGCCTTAGAAATCTCTGAACGGGGGTGTTCGTGAGAAGCGGAAATAGGCAGTGAATCAATTTTTTTTGTGGCACATTAGTAACATTGGTATGTAAAAATTGTCATAGGGATTTCATACAATTCCTCTTCTAAATTGAAGTACATCAAAATATACAATCATGCCAAAAAACACACCATTTTTGACTGCACAAAAATTAAAATTATTAAAAGTAAAAAGAGTTTCACGAAACCTCTATGACAACTCGAAGGCAAGTTCTAAAAAAAAAGAAGCATCTAGCTCGTACTGTTTTGGAGAAATCTTGCGCACAATCTATCAAAAAAATGTACAGCCTTTTATTAAAGGGACTTAAAACGTAAAATTTATTTTTTAAAAGCACTAACATTTCTTTTCCGTGACAAAAACGGTTCAGTTTTATGCATAAGAGAGATGTGGGATGCAAAAATAAACAAAGCCAAAATCGACCGCCTTAAATTGTTAGAAATTTCAAGGTTATTAGAATTGACACTTACCCCATAAGCAAATAATTTTCTTAAGCATTTTGGTTTCTAGCCAAATTGTATGGAAGATAAATGGGTAGACATCTTCCATTTTTTAGCAACATAAACCTATCAAACCGCAACGAGTGTGTGCTGCCACTTTTTGTTTGTGTTGAGTCGTACGTGTGAGAGGTGCAGTCTAGCCTGGCGATGTATTCGTTAGACGGCAATGCTAATCATATGGCAGAATAGGAGAAAGCACTCATACATATCAGGCTAATTTGAGGGTTTTTTAACCGTGTATTTACATGAAGTTTACACGCTCTCTACGCTTTGGTTCTAGCTTTCAGTGTGTTTATCCCCACATTTAACGCATTTTCACCTTTGTGAATGCCTAGATCGATGCGAGTTGCCGAGTCATATTCGACACTTTTTGGAAAAAAAACTGTTGTTTAGAGAGCCAACAGATAATTGAGAATAGTTGATCCTTAGTACAAGATGTAGATTGGGCATTAAATATGGCGTATGGTACAGTGGATGCCTGTCGACAAATGTTTTTTGTCTATGTTGTTATTTTAATTTGTTGCTTAACGAGATGACTTAAGGGGATATTGTTCATCGTTTAATTGGTTGCTTAGTAATCTAGTTTGATTTCCTATTTTGCCCTCTTGACCTATTTTGCGAAAAGTTATAAAGCCCTCTGTTTTGGTGTTATTCTCTTTTTTTTAAAAAAGAATGAGTGAAAAAGTTGAATTCTGCTTCCTCTTAGCTTTGTAAATTTTGTTCTTACTTTTGCTAATTTATGTTTTGAAATTTTTCAAGATTCTCCCCAGATTTAATATTTTACGCGTTGTAAGGTTGCAATTCTTTCCTACCTTTAAATAGTCTTATCAGATTAAAAATCTTCTATAAATGGAGTGAGATATAAGACGCTATGAAAAAGATCAAAGATACTGTGATGTAAGACAAATGTGATATAATACACTTTGATGAGTTGATTCGCGCTCTGATTCAAGTGCGAATACTATAAATGCCAAAATAAATTAAATAGTAGCACAATAAACACACATAGCTAGTTGATACATCAATAAACATTATTCAACTAATCTATTTCCCCCTTCGTTTTAGATAAACACAAATGGGATCCTCACATTTATCACCGAATATCCTGACTACATAAATCAACCGATCCCATTGGAGTATCCATCCATTGCAGGATTTTATTCGAATATCGATACAACTTCGGCCAATGAATCAACATTGATTCTGTTCTTCAAGTCTCAGGATCCTGAAAAGTTAACAAAAGCTTCGCATTTCGTGCAAAGCTCATTTATTGGTTCCGAAGATTTCGAAGCTACTGCACTATATGTTGCAACATGGGAAAATGTTGGATATTATCAAGCGAAAAATGATAAGGAAAATACGTTTCAAGTAAGTACGTGGACCTATAAATTAATTATATGTTATTTTGCTGAAAATAGCAATAAATAACCAGGATGTTCCATTGATAAAAAATCTTAACTACTTAAAAACCGAATATTGAATGGTATTACTTTCAAATCATATAAATTTTGAGCAAGAACAATACCTTTCAATTCTCATCGTTACATCAATTTTCTTTCAATCACTTCAGGTCGCCATCATATGCAACGACGAGGAATCATACGTGCAATTCATTTATCCGTCTAATGGACTAAATTGGTTCCAGGCTGAAGTAGGTGAACTGGGATTACCCGACATTCGGGCTCAGGCTGGCTTCATTTCGGAGGATGCTCGCTTCTACATCCTACCCGGTTCCGGAACGGATAAAGTAAATTGTTTTTGAGTAGCATAACATTTCGATTCTTTTGATATCTAACGGACTGTAATAAAACCCTTTAAGGTTAGGTACTTGAATGCATTGTCCAATATCAATGTGCCCGGTGTTTGGCTGTTTCGTGTCGGGCCCATAAGCTACGAGGAGAATATCGTGCTGCCGAACGTTGAAAGCAGTGAGGAGTTGCCGGAGCCGACTACATGTGCGGAAGGTCGTCAGAAGTGTAACGTGCACGCTTCATGTTGGGACACTTCAGAGAGGTTTTGCTGTCGATGTGAGGAAGGATATTATGGCAACGGGTTCCAATGCATCAAGAGCACTTTACCCATCCGAGTGACTGGAGCTTTGAGCGGTTCTATAAACGGTCAACCTTTGGAGGATAATACGAAATTGCAATCGTACGTTGTCCTGGCGGATGGTAGGTCCTACAGCGCTATTAATCCTATTAGCACGGACTTAGGTCAGCAATTGGAGCTTGTGTTGCCCATTGGCAGTGCAATCGGTTGGCTGTTCGCAAAGCCATTCGGTGGAGCGAAAAATGGATTCGAATTGACCGGTGGAGTGCTGAATCATTTTTCCAGGATGACTTTCGTTGATACGAATGAGATTTTCACCGTCAATCAAACTTTCGAGGGTCTGAATTACTGGGACCAACTGACTGCAAAAGTTGAGGTCTCAGGCGATTTACCACTTGTGCCACCTGACAGTAAGCTCCAAATCGCAGATTTCATGGAAGAGTATCGATTCATATCGGACACAGAAATTCAATCAGCTGGGACGATTCAGGTTCGAGTGTCTGACATACAAACAATTGAGTACTCTTTGGACCAGCGGATCACATTCAAACGTTGTCGTCTGGACGACGAAACTGGATTCCAAGAACTACCGCCGGTACTGCAAAAAATTTCGAAAATCAGCTTAGACTATCACAGTCGTGATCAAGCGATTCGGATCGGAATGCTGAATAAAATCGGAGTTGATCCGGAGTCGAATCCTTGTACAGATGGAACAGCTAATTGTGGGGATAACATGATTTGTATACCGCGGGAAGATGAATACGATTGCGTTTGTAAGAATGGTTTTACGCTCTACCCGACTGATAGCCAGCTGGAAATATGCGTTGATATTGATGAATGTCAAGGTTCGAATGTTTGCGACGAAAATGCTTATTGCCTAAATGAAGCTGGAGGGTATAGTTGTACATGTTTGGAAGGCTATTGGGGTACCGGTCGCGAATGTCGGAAAATTGTTGAAAATGAAAATCGGATAGATAATAGCGAGCAAGAGCGTCCAGAAGCCCCGCAATATATGGAGCTTAGTACGCCGCCCACTGAGCAGCTAGATCCTTACTACGAAGAACAGACTGAGAGAAGAGAGTCCGAATGTCAAGTGAGTAAATCTGTAAGGTATTCAAGATGTTAAGATGTGAGTTTCAATGAAACTGAATCTATTCCTTTTTTCTCTTTTTTTGTTCTTATTTTTCAAATTGTAACTCTGTCATCATTTTAGAATTGCTCTCCAGATGGATTTTGTTTCAACGATAAATGTGTTTGCAACGATGGATATTCAGGTGACGGATTTGAATGCATGCCGATTTGTCAGCCAGGTGAAATCTGGATAAATAACCAATGTCTTCCGTCTGATTTCGATGATCCGAACGACGAAAACGAGACACCGGAAATTTGTGATTCCGAAGGACAGTGCTACTGTCCAGATGGCTATCAGTATGCCGAAAGGAATATTTGCATTAAAATTACCGAGCAATCGCCATGTAAGTGTCCTTTGTGTGATTGCTATGCATCATTTTCAGAATTTCTTTCGCTTGCAGTATCATGCCACCAGGAATTCAATTGCCATCCCAATGCCACCTGTGAATTTTCTGATGATGATTTTGATTATAAGTGTATATGTCCGAGGGGGTATGAAGGAGACGGTATGACATGTACGAAAATTGAAGTGTCTTGTACAACAGTAATTATCTTTTTAATTTTATTGGCAAACTTCTGAGATGATGACAATTTTGATCATTTAGAAAGAAGACTTATGTGACGTCCACGCATCCTGTGTCTACAACGAAGCCATTGGAAAGTCGGAATGTCGCTGCGATAAAGGCTACGAAGGTGATGGATTCTTCTGTCAATTAGCACCCGAATGTACGGTCGATGAGCATTGCAGTACAAATGCTAAATGTGACAACGGTGTATGCATATGCTTGCCAGGATACGAACGAGATATTTCGGATTTCTGTGTACCAGCAGGCTCTTGCGGTGGGACGTACTGTGCTGAAAATGCTCTGTGCAAATTAGAACAGCTCAAGCAGCGACCTTACTGCGAATGCATGGAAGGATATGTAGGAGATGGTGTTAAAAGTTGCAAGAGTGTACCGCCACCGTGCAATATTCGCAACACATGTGGGTTGCATGCAACTTGCTCTCCGATTAGGTAAGCTTTTATATATAATTGCAATAAGGTCGATAGTTGCCTAATAATTTACTTTTTTTGTAAACTTTCTAGTGGAAAGTACGAGTACGAGTGTCGTTGTGATCCAGGATACTACGGAGATGGTTATTTATGCGTCGAGGAAAGGAATTGTCGAAACACACCGAGCTTGTGTGATCCGAATGGAAGATGTGTGTCAACAGCCGCTGGTCTTCAATGCATATGCAATTCAGGTAGTTGTCCTTTTGTTTTAGTGCGCATTGCTCATTAGTGTGCAACCTAGAATTTTTCTATGATAATGCCAATGCTCAGGGGATTACCCTTTGAAGCGTATGTTTAGCTATGGCAGTAACGAAACACATATCGAAGAAGCTGATTTCAATTATTCCCTTCTAAGCACTCAATTGCCACAGTTTTTTTTCTCTGGAGCGTTGGTCTTATACCTAGCCACTGCTAAATCTATTATGTGACAATTAATGGCGCGTTGGTATTATGCGCAGTCGCCCGACTACAACTTGACTATCCTCCCCAACTGAGGAACATACCAACTGCTTCATCCCTTAAAGCAGATGGGAAGATTGCCGATCACCTATATGTTCAGATTTCCCCAAAAAGGTGCGTCAGTTTTGTCAAATCACTTGCTCCTAGACGCAATATAAGTGCCTTCTGGAGGACCTCATATAGTCTCTAGGTAGATTTAAACGCTTAAATTTTCTTGAAATCGACAAAGATGCCTGCTACAGAGTGACTTTAATCCAATGAATTGTTAATAAATTGGACCACATCTAGTTAAACTTCCGTTAGGTCTGTTACAAAAACAAATGGTTTTTTTTTTGACAAGAGCTTGCAATTTCGAACATTGTGAATGATTGTGCAGACAAGAGACATCTTTGTAGAGAACCTGCGATCTTAAATTGCTGCAGTCTGTTAATCAAGATTTCGTGATCAGCTCGGTCGAATTTTTTGGTAAGTCTGCTCTTAACTTGTTACAGGCTTGGACTGATGTAGCCCGTGACATTTCAGACAATAATATATACTCAATTTTTTGGAAATTGAAGGCTACTGGTATCTGTAAGCTTCTGGCCTCTCGTGACAAGTTAAGTGATAGATGAAATGAAGGTGGGGTTTTGCTTTTTGGAATTACTTATTTCCGCAGAGTTTCTCATCAATTTCTCAGAAGACGGTGTGCGGATTTCTTCCAATGTTTCTTGTCAAGACCAACGTACTCATGTCTGATTGTTTCGTTGAAGACCCGTGATGTTCTTAAAGCATAGTTACTCTTCCCTGGACTGGTATGCCTAGTTTTGCTACTCGGGTTCACTGTTTTCTAGACTTTGGATTAACTTTCTGTCAATAAGAATACCATTTCTCACCATGTGTCCAAACTCGGTTTACTAGGTGAAGTCCCCATTTGTTGACAGTGAACCAAATGCGTTAATCATTTTTAGTAGGTTTTTTACCAAAAGATTTTTGTAGCTTATTTATTAACACCACAAAGTAATTTGTTATTCAGCACAATATTGTTAATAAGTGTTCAAATGAAACGCTGGCACGTATGAACCTTTGAACATGAATTAACAATATTTCAATTTTTGTACACAATGCATTTCGAATTTCCGACATAAACATTTTCACCGACTAGCACCATAATAACTTACGTTGCAATGATGCAAACAAAACCTGCCCAACAGCATGCAAAAACAAGATTTTTTTTGATGATCCAACGCATGGTAGAGCACAGCTTCTAAGCCGAGTCAAAGCTGAATAGTTTCGTTTTTGAAGAGCATATGACGAGTCCAACCACTTCGTTTTCTTTAATATTTTGATTTGTGAATCAGGAGGTATTCGTGGAATGGTATGATGCCTATCCTGAGTCCCGCGCCCTTTCTCGTCTGAACTGGCAGAAGGCAGACCTCTAAGATTCGATATGATTTCTCTTAAATTATACAGAATCGAGTCGCGGGTATTTAAGGGACATATGTCATCTGGTTCGGCTTTCCATGTATTCGGAGCTTCGAACTCAATTTGTATTAGATTAACTTTCACTTTCAGATTGTTTTGATTCCCTAGCAGATGGTTGTGCGGACTAGATTCTTCTTCGCTTGAACATCTTGCAGTTTTTACACTTTTATCGCTATTTAGACTTTGGCAGTCAAGGTCAGTTTTTTGGGAAGATTGAAGACAACTCTCAAGTGTGTTGTTTCGAGTGGGGGTATCTGGTTTTTCGTTCTCTAGGTTTGCCTGAGAGCTATCTTTCAGATTCGAACATGACTTGACCGAATCTACCGATCTTTTCAAAGATTGGTCACATTCACATCGATCATTCGCGCTCGGACGTCTATCCTTTTTAAACCTGGCTGTAATAGCTTTACGTAGCTGTTTATTTTCAGCAGCAGCTTTTGCTTTCAGTTCATCCTCTGATAAATCCCTACTTAGCTGCCACAAGCTTTTCGGTTCATTATTTCCATCAATTCGACTGGAGGAGTCATGATTGGCAATAGTTACCCAGCGTTTTCTTGGAAGTCGATTGAGTGCTAATGGTGAGCCAAATGATGCAAACCGTTCTTGCCGAGCCCAGGTATGTCCGCGTGGCGCAAGTATTGGTGCTAGCCATGGAAAATGGTTCCAAACTGTAATAGCCATACCTTCAGAACATCGTTGCAAGGGAAAGTTGTACGATTGGTGTACAGGTGCTTCATCATCTGTATCGGTATATTTAGTTTCTCAGGACTACCAAACAAAGAATTTCAAAATCTTATTACCTGGACCTCTGTCCTTGTTTTGCTTTCGTCGAAAAGTTTCGACACGGCTTTTTTGGTTCCTCGAAGCAAATAACTTCTGGAAGATTGTTCTTTTCTCTGCGGGCGCGATGATGCAATAGTCTCGAAGCGATGCCATAAAGTCTTGATTGTGCTTCGAATTGAGCATGGTGAAATCGATAAGCCCTGCTTCATTCTGAACTAAACGCCTCATGTCTGCGAGTTGCGTTTGAGAATATTCACAGGGAAGCAGGGATAGATAAAAGTCGAGAAGAGGCTTTTCGGTAGCTTTGAAAGGCTCTTTGTACATGTCCCTCAAATCGAAGTAATCCTTCTCTGTAACTGGACCAGGTAACTCAAAAACGGTGATCAGGCTTTGCAACTGCTTTTGCGTAGGTTTGAAATAGATGGTGAGATAATTTTGAAGATCGGTCAAGTCAGTCGGTGTCAACTTCTTTGCTTTTAAGAAGCGCTGAAGATCTAAAATATTCGTGCCGTTGAATCGTCTTGCTTTCTTGAGCAGACTGCGGATTTCAAAGAAATCATCTATCGTGAGCTTTCGTACCAGCTTGAATCTCTTCTTTATTTCCGAAAGTTGAGATTGGTTCGGACCACAATGTATCGTAAAAATTTCTTGTAGCTTTGACATATCTTTTTCCGTGGGTCTCGTAATCTTCTTCAGTTCTTTCTCAATTAGCTTGAATTCAGCGAAAGTCGGTGGAGTTTTGAGCTGCAATAAAGTCTTTGCGTCTTCTATCACACGAATCGATGTTGCTGGACGCAAGAATAAATTACGGATTGCAAAGAAATCTTCGTAAGTTAACTTGCGCTGCAACGAAAACTGACTTTCGATTTTCGAAAGAACACTCTTTCTGGGCCGAAATGGCATTCTGTAGAGATTATCAATTCGAAAATCGATTGATGAGCTGACACTCTGACAGCTTGATGAGCTGGATACATCAGTGGACGCAAAAAATTTCGGTTCGATTTTCGATTCTTCGATTTTTTTCAACAGTGTATAGTCGATTGCATCTACTATTCGATAAAGCATGCCACGCAGATGCTCGATGTTGCTTTCAGCATGCGTTTTATTGTATTTAACGATATAGTCCTTGCTACGGAATCGAACCACTCTCCCTTCATTAAATCTCTCCAAAGCCACGGGTTCAGTGGTCGACTCCTCAAGCTCGTGACTTTTCGTTTCGTTATCTCTCGTGTCTTCTTCCGTTTTTTGACGTTGCTCTTGAGGTACTCGCACATGAGAAATGTATGTGCCGAAACGGCCCAGCATCAAAACGGAACTTTCGTGAGAGCTTAAAGTCGCTTTGCTGTCGTTGTTGCTTTTGGAAAACATTTTTTTCTGCGTGTGTTCTCAATAAATTTACCTAAAAACATTAAATTTAAAAATTTCGAGGCGAAAGTTCGAAAATTTGATGTTAATGTGTCATCCTAGTTGCAACATTGGCTTTTAACCAAATTTTTTTGAATCAATAGTAAAATATCGTTACGTAGTAATTGACATTTCAAATTGGCAGTTTGTGAGCGATTACTAATCGAAATGTGATCTACGTAGATTTCAAAGTAAAAAAAAACCATCATGGAATCAGAGGCTTTTCAATTCCTCCAAAAAAGAAAATTACTTCGACTGAGACAGATAAATTAACAGAAGCGCACGCTCACTAGTCTCCATTAGTCAAAGTAAACATACATATATAGATATTTTCATTTTTTTCGCACATTTGCAACTTAAATTTAAGACCTTGCAACACATACCTTCAAAATCTAACTTTTTTCTTTTATTTTAGGATTCCTTGGAAATGGTACCTACTGCAAAGAGATTTCTCAGCATGAATCCGGATTCTTACTTATCAGTCAAGGAGTAGTTATTCTTCGATTACCGTTGGATGGAAAATATGGAAAACCAATATCTGTTGCACAAATGGCAATCGGTCTGGACAATGATTGTGTTGAAGGGCGCGTTTATTGGGGCGATATTGCAGCGAAGAAAATCATGAGCTCGAAATACGATGGAACGGATGTGAAACCATTTATAACGGAAGGTAAGATCAAGAAAACTGCTTTAGATACCAGATACTAATTTAGTATGTTTTATTTTGCGCTCTAGATGTTATGTCACCGGAAGGAATCGCTATCGATTGGATGTCACGAAGACTATACTGGACTGATTCCGAGAAAGATACCGTTGAAGTCGCCAGTTTGGATGATCCCAAACAGAGAACCATTTTGATCAATAAATATTTGGTGAATCCACGCGGTATTGCTGTCGATCCAATAAGAAGGTAGGTAAATCAGTAATTAGTCCATCATGATTCCTACTTCTTGTTTTGCAGCAAGCTATTTTGGTCTGATTGGAACCGTGACGCACCCAAAATTGAAGTGGCTGAGCTAGATGGCACAGGAAGAGAAATTCTTCTCAGCAAACCAACGGTTATACTTCCGAATTCGCTAGTTATCCATCGTTCATCAGGCGATCTGTGTTATGCTGACGCTGGCACTCGTCACATTGAATGCGTCAACGTAGACTCCAAAACGATAAGAACCATCGCAGCTAATCTGTCATATCCCTTCGGATTGTCTAGTACTACGCAGACTTTCTATTGGACCGACTGGAACACGTGAGTCCACCTTTCCTTTTCCTCAAAGTAAAACTCTTAAAATCTATCTTCAATTCAGCAAACGAATCGAAAGTGTCGATATTTACGGCACAAGACAACAAAGCATTCGGACACCGGTTTTCGGGAGCCATAAAATGTTTGGAACAGTGGCAATCACAGATTATTGCCCAATTCATTCAACTCGATGTATGACGGACAATGGTGGCTGTCCTGCCGATCGGATTTGTCTAGTCAATTTCAAATCGCCATCGGGAAAAAGTTGTAAATGCATTAGCAGCTCGGACACTTGTTTGAATGAAGTTTACAATTTAGATCTAAACTATGATAAATATTAAATGCATAAATTTCACACGTTACACTTAAGAAACTAACAACAATGCCTTATTGTTCGTATAACTAATTCATAGGGATGAGTAAAGATTGTCAGGATTGTTTGATAGACATACGAATAGCGAGTAAAATTTTTTGTGCAGCTCTGCAACAAATAAATATTTCCGAAAGTTTTTTTTTAAAAGAGTGTTTTATTTTGTGTTAAAATTGAATTAGTATTTTACTGCAGCATGAGAATGAAATTATTTAAAACGAATTGAGTTAGTTACTGCTCCCGTTCACCTTACTATATGTTAAAATTTTACTTCATTTTTTTTCAAATCTTTTAGCTGTTGCTTTAAATATACAACACGAAAAAAATAAAGAAATTTATAATCTCTATAATAGAATATATTTTTTTACACGTTGTATCGTTAAAATTACACATCACTATATTAACATTATGTACTGTGGTATGCCTACCGAACTAACTAGCAAAACAACGAAAATAATATTTATGTACCAAGTCCAATACGATCAGCAATCGTTGGTCAAATCGATATGAAGTCAACAATGCTGAAATTTGGAAGTCCCGAAATACCGCACCACATTTCTAAATTGGTTTGTAGAGAAGAGTTGTTACATATTTTTTCCGATAGCGATGTGTGGCACTTAGAACCATTACACCATCTTTGATTGAAAGCGCATAGAGATGATTTAACATGACATGATTTGGCTCAGGTAGAAGAGTTGGTTCGCACTGAAAAATGAAAATCAGTTTGTGTTTTGTAACGATCGTTTAATTTATTTTATTTTTTTATTATAGACACACATGAAATGAACGTGTTTTATGAGTAGATGTAAATGAAAGTATTGCATGGCATTATGATTGTGGTCTCAGATTTTGAATATTGTGGCTGCTTTAAACCATTAAGCAGTAGATCATACGGAGTCGGTAGACTAATTTTAGATGATCACTCAATGAGTTATGAAATGAATTGAAAACTTTGTTCAATAACTATAAAAGGCCTTTTAAGAGCACCAAGCCGCACGTGGCTTTATCTTGCGGGAACTATACGCGGTCTATATTACCAAAGAAATAATCATTATTGACAAACTATTACGCAAGCTAAGGTCCCTTTTTTCATAAATACGGACTGATGACACCAATAGTGTGAAAACCATAATAAACAGCGTTTTTTTTGTGCTTAAAAGTAAAAAAAATAGCCTTGTGCAACTAAACACAATTTGACGATTAAACAAGAAAAATAAAGGCTGGATTCAAGGTGCACGAAAATTCACTCTGCAGAATGGGAACTCCACATGCAAGTGATGATAACATAGATTTAGTTTTTGAACCAGCTGAATCTCATACAGTTTCAATTAGTTTCTCCTTCCATTTGACACGTTTTATTTGTGATAGGGTTGTATTTAGTGATGAGGCCATACTGGGTTTAGTTCTACTAATGTCCAGAACTATTTGTAGATTCAATAGAGGAATATTTTCTTCATAATCATGCCATGGCTTAGAACAGAAACTCTAGAGACTATTGCTCAGCTGTGGAAGTAAGGAGACAAACATGGGAGAAGCCGATTTAATTATTCAATGCAATATAATAAAACGACACTATTGCTTTGTTGAGCATTGTTTTTATAACTAGTCATCGACAACGTTATTATGTGTAACTCAATTAATAGCGCGCTGGGGTTATGCCCAGTCCCCGAAAAATTATAACTATAAGCTTACGCACAAACCCACAGCTGCCTGTGTACAATAGAAAGTCAAGCAACCAGCCAGGGCCATAATTTGGCTAGAATTGGTCCTAAAACTAAAAACTTCAACATCTATCTAAAATCAAATAGTTGCATTCATATTGTAGTCTTCAAACAATTATTGATGTACAAAAACGAGGAGTAAACTTACACACTCACAGAGCACACGGGCAATTTTTGTGCCGGGAATCCGTAATACATATTTTGGTAACTTTTAAAGACCACTCAATGAAGATGATCACCTCTTTCGAACCATATCGATGAATTCTACTCGAAGAATGCATTCAAAGTTAAAACATACCCAAAAAATATAGCTATAACAAGCTATACTAATCAATTTATAAGAAACTTCAGCGATAACATGCAAATCTCTCCAGCATTAAGTTTTAATGAATATCGGAAAAATAATTGAAGGGCTACTACGATTAAGTAAATTTAAATATGACAGCAATTTTGGATCATGAAGTTCGTAAAAAAGCCTATAAAAGACATATTGCAGGCCCTGACTTTGCAATTAAGCAGCGAAATCATCTAGATTTAAAGAAACAATCGAATCGAGCGAAAAAAACATTTTTTTACGAAGAAAATTGAAGCACCGAATAAATGAGTTGCTGTGTTCACAACAACATAATAAATGTACATCTAGTATTATTGTTGAAAGTTTTATTGTTTTATTGTTGAAAATTATTGTTGAAAGGAACTTCTGTCACAGCACCGGAACAAAAAAAATCCTCATTAATGTTTTCACTGTTATCAGCAACCGCGTCCTCTACAAATTTGTGCTATTGCTTAACTAACTTTTCTAAATAAATTTCAATCTGGCTAGTTGATACTCGGTAAACGTAAAAAATTTTCTCCTCAAGGGGATGTAGTAATTTTCCGACGCATCTAAGTCCCCGACGAAGGAAGTCATAGCTTACAGCTCACCTCTTCTAACTCACTGCAATATGCAGACGACATAATTGCAGAAGCGTGGTATAAAAAACGTAACTCTGCCAGTGGAGAAAATTTACGGCCGCCAGTAGAGAGTAATATGTCTATATATTTCAGTAAATCTGACGTTGCTATACTATCTCGGCCTTGGTTTGTTTCACATTTAGTTTATTCATAACTTCGAATAATTGGAGAAAATTTATAATAGATTTACCGAAATTCTCAACTACAATCAGTAATAACTATAGTCAGGATATGTAGTAAAAGTTGAGATAAGACAGGAATTCGACTGTAAATAGGCACTATATAAAAATTAACCTCAGTAACATCTTACTGGAGTTTGGAACTGGCGCAAGTAAGGATATAAATTACAGTTAAAAACTGCGTCGATGCACGGAATGCACACATCTTGCCTTTTTATCAATGCGATTCTGGTGAGAAGAAAAATCACTCATCATCTTATTCCTATCCTCAGCCTCAGGGAAATGGAAGCCTCAGGGAAATGGAAGCCATTAATAAAGTGCAAACGAGCTTTATCGAGTTTGTATTGGTTTCAGTGTACCTGCCACCAAGACAACAGGAGTTAATTGAAATCTCCGTGCACTCCTCGCGCACAGTCTTCCTTGCGGGATAGCTCAATGCCTACAACCACCATTGAGGAGCTATGAGAAGTAACAAAGCCGGGATCGAGCTAAACAATTGCATCATAGATAGACAATCAAATCTGCATATCATTCGGCCTAGATATAGGGATCTCACAAACACTCAATCAACATGTGCATAGCAACGTCTTCGACGAGCTGTCATCTGACTACGAGTAGAGAACGTCTTCATTGACGACTCCGTGAGAGAGAGGAAAATCACCAACTGGGAAGTTTTCCGAGTTGCACTGGCCGAAGTAGTCACCATAGAAACACCCGAAACGGACAGCGCCTTAGAGAAATCAATAGATCTCGTCACTACTGTCATAAAGCAGGCAAAAGAGGACAGACAACACGATCACAATTCCGGTAAAGGATGAACAAAATCTTTACAAACTCCCTAGTTACTTATACGGGGGAGGAACCAACTGCGGAGAAGACCTAGAGGCACTTTTGACCCTAGAATAAAGCGGGAAGCAAACCGGCTTACGAATTACATACGTGGTTCGATATCAAAACACCAGAATGAGCAGCGGGAGGGTTTGATGCAAAGCATTGAGCCTGGGGTTAACACCCTATGGAGACTGTCTTGATACTTCAAGACCAAAAGCAAACTTTTAATGACACCAGTCTGCAGCACTCAAGGCCTAAAATACAAGTGCAGATAAAGCTAATGCCTTTACAGAATCCTTGGATACAAAATTCCAGAAGAATGTCTCATCCGAGGACAACCTAATGTATCATGAATATAACGATCGAGCGGTCGCAAATCTTCTCAGTCTTGAACCTCGGGAGGTCTGCTGACCTTGGAGAAGTGATGATCTTGGCGAAGGGACTGCAACGACGGAAATCTCCTGGGATACAATGCGTTAGCAACATTTGCTCGACACACCTACCAGACAACATACTACAAAACATAACGGACATAATCAACGCCCTACTTCGTTTGAGGAAGTATCCAGGTGCATGGAAAGCAGCCATCGTTATCGTTCTACGAAAACCTGGTAAAAAATTAACATTTCGCTAGAACTGGAGACCAATCAGCTTCTTATCGTCAAAAGTTAAATAGGAGCGTGTTCTCCTTTTTTGCTTGAGCGTAAAAGTTTCCAAGAACAACGTTTTCGCGGAAGAGCAATTTGACTTCAAGCCACTTCACTCCACAGAACTCCAGCTAGCAAGGGTGGTCCAACACATCCGAACAGGGTTTAACCATACAAAATCGACCGGGTTAGTTAGAGAAGGAAGGCCTTGGACAGTCTGGAATGCAGGACTGATTTTCAAAATTCATGAGTTCCGAATATCACTCTCTCTTGTCCATTTTATTGGATCTTTTCTCAAGGGCAGAAACTTCTGTGCCAGAATTGATAAACACTTTTCTTATTCGAAAGGCAAATTGGAGCTGGAGCTCGCCAAGGATGTTCATTATCACTCCTATTGTATAATATACACACTGCAGCCAACCCTAAACTGCCCGTAGCTAGACTACCATTATTCGCCGGTGACACGTGCGTCTTCCACACGTCCCGGCAAGCAGAAGCCGTTACGGCAAATCTGCAATTAGCCATTAATACGCTTCTAGGGTACTTTCACAAATGGAAGATTAATATCAGCTCAGACAAAACTCACTCAATTTTTTCATCAGCTCACCTTAAGGAAAAGGCACTTTGAATTGAATCTCCTTGTATATATATGTATCGCAATTTTCCAAAAGAATAATCCAAGCTAATTTTGCGTCAGAAGATCGAACATAGATCGTTCTAATTGAACCTTATAACACCAATTCGTTCGATGGAAAAAAATTCTAAACGGCATTTCCGGCTGGGAACCATCAAAATAAGTTCAACGAGAGGTACTTTTTACTATATTTACTCTGCGGATTACCTGGGAAGTAAAAAGGAATACTAACGCTGTGAATTAACTGGGAAGTACAAAAGGAAGCATGGAAATATTTAGGAGTTGCAATATACACATAGACCGTGTATATCTAGTGTTGTAGAGTATGGAATTAAGAAGCTATCTAAAAATATATCGCATATTATCACAAAGCACCAAATTTTTCATTTTTGAAGCTCTTAATTTTTTAAATTTATCCTACGGAGTCGTTCTGTGGTGCCAAACATATAAGCTAAAATATGACCAACAAACAACCAATTCAAAATGTGATCGCTGACTTCAACTTCAATTACATATAGGGAATCAGGGTTATTGGATATCATACAAATGATCAAACTCGAACAATGAAAGCTAATATATAATAAATGAGCTGAAATCTACAAATAACGTCGCAATTAACATAGCCAGAGCCAGTCGATTGAAAATAGATACCATTTAGTAGTCGTTAGGATTCTACAAAACTGCTTAATTCGACCAAGTTTAACCGAAAAAAAACTTACCAAGGTATAATGAAGGACGTATACAACCAAATTTTTTCTCTGGACAGTAGTCATGACAACAAGTAATACAAAATAGTTAGTAGGAGAAAATTAGGACAATACTTTTCTTAGACCAAATCATAATTGTCTGGCAAGTACATCCACTATTTATTTGAAGGAATATTTTGGACATGGACATCGCATAGGGATTGAAAGATAGACATTATGGGAGGAAGGAAGTACAACATATTTCTTTTCAATTAAATGCAGAAGAAAAATCTGATGGGTTATAGGAAACAGTTTTAGTATTGCAAAAATATCTAGAACAATTGTAATAAACCAAAAATATCGCCTGGAAATATAAAAAATGTTGTCCTTTAACTATTTGCACGTCTTTAGGGAAATACAGTGATTGATACTTTTATTTTATGATTTCATACTTTTGCGAGCGCATTGGCTTTAAATCCGAATTTAATCTCATACAAAGTCGATGTGATATAGTGAAAATTCGACACATTGTCGGTAATCGTAGCAAATTATTGTTATATAGTATATACATTTTTACTTGTTATACTTTTCAAACTTCTCGAATTTAAAAGCCTAATATTTTTCTGCGAGCTAAACTTAGCTCAAAATATTTGATATATGTTGCTTAACGCTGCAATTCTCAGCAAAATTTAATTTGTAGTATTGTTTTTATATCTAAAATATTTTCGACTACCTTTTCATTAGTAAAACTTCGTAGATTACAAACGTATTTTTACTAGATAACAGAAAATGTTTGTGGTAACCTTGACGTTAATCGTATCTTCCTTAAGAAGATTATGTAGCGATAAATATATTCATTGGATTATTGCTCATATTAACCTTCACATGATTTATCCATTGAAAATAAAACAAAACTGCCAACCATAATTTTTGAATGCACTTACCGAAAGCGGTGTATCTTTGTTCAAAATGACTTGAAGTAGATGTGGTGGCAAAACCGGTGGTCCTGACACTTTTTCCCACGGCTTGATCTGTGGAATTTCTTGAGAGTACTCTTTCTGTCCTTGACTAGCGGCGTCCTCGCTGTCTTTCGCTAGCGCTTGAAACACTTCAAAGTCGGACTGTCGAACTGACACCAGGTTGTTTTTGGTCCCAACGTCATTCTCAATGTTTTTCTGCAATGAACCCAATTATATTGACTTTTCAAACAATTGATTTAATCACTCCATATTGCAACTTACCAACTTGGGGTCATGTTTCCAGTTACCATCCACACAGAATTTGTACTCGTGATCGCCTTCCGGCAAATCGATGATAGTCACAAAGTCACCGTGACTTCGCACCATCGGCAGCGGCTTCCAATTCGAAAACGTTCCACTGATAAAAACTTGCTGGCCGCCACCGTCCCATTTGAATACGGTGGGTAATGCGGGTTTTTTGTCTATGTCCTGGTCAGATGTTGGCGCCATGCCTTCCGACAGAGTACTGGATCGCTGCCGAGCCAGTGGGGTCGAATTGGCAGAGTCCTGGGCATGGGTCACGGGTTTCGTGTAGTAGGGCTCCTCATCCTCCTGCGAGCCTTGCAGCATAAGACGCGCATCTGGCTTCTTGTCGAAAATGAATGCTTGGCCATCTTTGGCTGGCGAGCCAGGTATTATGTCGCTCGAACTGGACTTGTGTCGCTCGCGACTCACGCTTGTACTTCCGGCATTACCCATTTAGATATGATTCCGCGTGAGACGACTGCTGTTTAGTGGATACGAAGTATCAGTGCACCGTCAGTATTATTGTTTACTTTAATTTTGCCTTTTTCGATTTTCGTAGCTTTTCAACAAGGTTGATTGAATTCAGTCCCGAAAACGACTATCCAAATATACAGAGCGTTGAGTAAATTACCTTTTCGAATTGCGGCCAGGATAGAAAATATTGAAGATTTAAAGATGCAGGAAGAAAGATAATACGATCCGAGTGCAAACGTGAAAAATCTACTTGTGGTGCGAAAAGTTACACGAAACAGCAAGAACAATTTAACAAAGTGCAAGAAAGAGAAGTCAACAGTTCTTATCTCATTTGCTAATTGTCAGGCTGACTTTCCTGCAAAGATCCATTCACAATTATAGAAAACATATTCGCCCAATCGAAACCATCTTCACAGACATTTACGGACAGCTGATGAGCGTGACATTCGACGTTGGGTAAATCACCTGGAAATTGATTTTTCGTTAATAGTTTACCGGGTACTGTGTGTTTCTACTAAAAATACAAAATTCAAACCAAAGTGGACATCGAATACGAATATGAAAGTGAAGATAAAAAGTAAGTGATTCTCAGTAATATGTTTCCACTAAATTCGTGTCGATAATCGTGCCGTGGTCTAACATAACACACCCCGAAACGTTTCGCTGAGCAATAAGTCCTTCTTCCACATCCTTGCACGTAGAGAATTATTTTGAACGAACTAACAAAAAACAAACTATTCGAATAGGTTGGATGGGCGTTGCGACCTGGCGTTGGATTGCTAACGATGAAAATTGCGGAATTTGTCGAATGTCCTTTGAGAATTGCTGTCCGGAGTGTTCGCTGCCCGGTGACGATTGTCCATTGGTGTGGGGTGCTTGTTCGCATTGCTTCCACATGCACTGTATCGTGAAGTGGTTAAATTCGCAGCCATTAAGCCAGCAGTGTCCAATGTGTCGACAAAATTGGAAGTTCAATATTCAATAGAGAACAATACGGATTTGATGGATGCTAATAAGACTTTGTATGTTAAGAATTTTTTACAATAAACTTCGAGCCGCCGATTTGTTGGCTGTTTTGTAATCGATTGTGTGAAAGAAAAATCAACGAAAATTGTGACTGGAGGGGAAGCTGTATATTAATAAGGCGGAAATAATAAGGTAGGCATTGATAGAAATATAAGCTCGACTTAATTTATATAATGCCAATGAAAGCCATAGGTTTTGATTGCCAGTTGAAAATTTCAATTCAGCTTTGGCCAAATTGTATTAGTTATTATTGCCATAGCACGTCCATACTAGCCATTAAACTCTTAGCCAAAAAATCGTCTGAGTAATATGATATCCTGGAAATCTGAAAGATCTCTAAACTAAATAACATCAAGAATGATCAAAGAAAAGCAAATGTTCAAGTTGAAATGTTAAAGCTAACGCTAAAGTAAGGTACATTCGATACGATTCGGTAAATGATGGAATTTCCAACCCACTAAGAAATAAATTTGTAATCTTGCCAACTACGAGCGGGTTCAAGCTACCTAATGATTAAAAGAATAAAGTCGGGTATTTTTGTAATGTCTGATTCTTCTTTTCGGACGAACATACTTCTGATTGTTTCTGTAGCACCTCGCATATTTCTACATGATTTGTAGGCCGTTCCAGATCAGACTATGCCATTTGAATGTAAGGATTTTCAAAACATCTTTTCAATAGACGATACAGATCGATTTTAATATGAAAAAGAGTTTCCAGCGCCTAATTTTTAAAAAATATTTTCACTACAAAAAGGCGAAAGAGAAGCGCCTTTGACTATGACTTTGACTTTCTGCAATAACAAGTTTGAAAGCCACTCCAAACTCCATATCACTACATATGTGAATATCAGGCTTCTTTGCACTTACTATTTATTTATGATTCAATTATCTAATAAAACTAGCGTAGTGGTAACGTAAGTTTAATAAATCAACACCAACAAAAAAAACATTATTTCAAGAAAAGCTCATTACAAAATGGTAGACTAGTAAACAGTTTTGTTTACGAACTGACGGAAAACGATAAAACGGCAAGGAACCGAAATCAAGGTTTTCTTGCATTCTCAATAAATATGCGCAAAAGCGATGAATAAAAGAGATATTAAAAATAGTCGTGGCTCTATTGGATCGTTTTGACTCACAAACAGAAATTGCTGAGCTAAAATCTGACAAAACGCGATGATGCGGTATAAAAAAAATACACTCATCAAGCTACACTCCGGCGCGATTCACCATAAGCAACATAGATGAAATTAAACTTGAAAAGCAGGGAACGAGTGAATCTAAGGCATCTAAAAGGTACCTGTAATTAGGACGCCACACTTGACAGCAATATTCAAGGACATTTCAGCAGTGACGGCTCGTAGCATAAAAATTTGGGTCGGCCAAAACGGAGCTTATGTTTCATAAGTTTAATTTTTGGTAAAGCTTGAGCATTGTCGTCAAGACAGAGAGAGGATGTAATTGGGGAGGAGAAAGACAAGTGCACTATAAATTAATGAGTCTTAAAAAAGTACGGCTCTAAAATTAGCAAACAAGCGCAAAAACTAAATCTCAAAAGCGTATACAATAACATTTTTGATATTCATTCTTTCATATTATGCTTCTATGAATTGATTATTTCAGCATAAAAATATCATTTTTATTCAACTAATTTTCCTTATTTTGCTTTTAATGACTAAGTATTGGAGCGCCATTGAGCTTCAAGCCAAATGTATTAAAAACTTAAAAAACTTTTTTCAACTGAAAATTTATTTATCTTGCCAAGTCGTACCAAATGCATTACTAGTTTTCAAAATTAATAACTGTTCATTATGCATTTCACAAATTAGTTATTTACGACAACCATTAATGTCCAATCAATAACCAAATCATATGTCCAATTTTTAAGTTTTATCCTATAAATTTTATCCCATAAAGTAGATGACTATTTTCAACCACCTTTGTCACTTGTATTATATTCAGTTTTTCCACACCATCTCTACAGCTCACATTTCAATAAAAACACTTTCGAAAAATGACTTTCTATCAGCTTAATGCTGTATAATAACTACACTCTCCTACATAAAACATAAAATCGATAAAAAAATATTTTTTATATTTGACCAACATACCTTTACATACATAGCAAGAAAACTCGTACTTGACCTTTTTCTATTCATGTAATGCTATTTAACAGAAAATAAATCTCTTCATGAACAGAAAGCATCCTAAGATCGACTAAAGAGTAACATAACAGAGTGTCTACACTACATACTGTTCTTAACCAGCAAATTGCGGCTGGCCGCAGAAATTTTTACATTGTCTCATCTATATGCGGGGTGTAAAATTCGTTACAAAACACCCAACTTAAAAGCTTGTATGAAAATGTTGTTGCGAATGGAGGCTATCTGCAGAGTTTGGAGTAGCGTAGACTGTAATCAGACTCAGCCAGTTTGGTTCGGGCCGCAATTTTGGCCGTGTCTTTGCTTGATTTTTGCTTGTACTTGCTGGGTATGATGCGGCCACCGCTTCGTTGGGTGTATGATGCATCGTACTCGTATGTACATATGTTTGAACGGAATGATGTAGGTCGGGAGGACCGTTGACTGGTCGTCGATGCACTTGCTTGATGTTTTGCTCAATATAGCTGCTTACACAAACCAGGACTGAAGATGGATTGAGATGAAAACGGTCGCATGCAGACGGGTCGTTTATTCGTTTACACTATACAATTTTGATGTAGCTCTCGTTTTGATATGATATTGTATACGCGGCTTATGAAAAACTTAAGATTGAATAAAGCAGATATGATTAGGAAATTTATTTGAAGTAATAAAGTGATTAACATTAATTATTTATGTTTCTTATTTTGGGTGACATTAGTCAATTCTTTTGGTACGGCCGGGCCGACCCTGCCGCCCCTGACGAGCCGCCACTGCATTTCAGATAAAAAATAGAAAAAGATCTAAGAATAAAACCAGATAAACGAGACGTCGTGGTTATGTAGTGATAAAATCTAAGCTTAGTGTCAAATATGACGCAACATCTTTGAAGTTTTCGATCATACTTGCTAGAGGTCCATAAATATTATAATCGAACACCAGGGAGCATTTTCTATGGATATGTTTTCCATGGAAAACTGAACTTCCTATAGAATTGGCGGTACACCAGTTACCCAGTGCGCTTAAATCATTTTGTAGCTACTTGCAATCTTGTAGCGAATCTATTACTAAGTAATCAGCAGACTATAGGCAAGATGAGTTAAGGGGAGAATGGAGGTCGTTAATAAAAAGTAAAAATGAAAGGAGGCCAAAAATTGAACATTGTGGAACTCCAGAGATTGGACAAAAGGGAGATGAAGACGCAATCATGTACGTAGACAAAAAACCTGAAAAAAGGAAGTGAGAGAACCCATAATCTTCCAGATACAAGAGCAATAGCTAACAACGGTGGTGCCAAGTGAAAATGAAATACGAAAAAAGGAAAAGGGAACGTTATGCGAGGTAGGTGCTGAAGACCGACCAGGAGCCGAAAGATAGAAATTGCTCAATTTTTTTTTTCGTTTGCATAAGAGGACGTTGTTTCATTCAGGAATATATTATAATGAATATTGGGAGATCTTTTAAGAGAGTGGATGTATCGCCAGAAGAGTTTTCGATGATTTGGTAGGATCAAAGAGTCGATACTATTAAAGAAATTATGCATAACAACTTTTGCAGTGCTTTTCATGTGTTTTAATCATCTATGAGCTGTATCTTTCAATTTCAATGCAAATGTAACTTCAGAGGGGCTTGCAGGGGCATCGCTTGACTTATTTAACGATCCGTGAGATGGCATCTGCATCGTTTGACTTACTTTGGCGATCAGCTAAGATGGCATCAGAGAGGAATCCGTAAAATATATAGGTGACGATTTTCCTACACCAATCAAGACCTATGCATATCCTCGTTTACACAAAAAGCAAATCTTTCATTTAATCAAAGCATGCATTTTAATATGAGAAGAGGAAATCCTGGAAAACATTGATGATCAACCAGTGATATATTTACCTCTTCGGAATGCTTTGCAGGAATGATGGTTTGCCATGCAGGTTTCTTGTACGTTTAGAGGGGTGTCTACTGCATATTCAACAGCGTGACTAGCTTTGCAACAATAGTATTTTTCTACATCTCAGCATGACTCTCGACTTACTAAGGGATGTTTTTGAGTTTTGGGGTTTGAATTCGATGTGAGGTAGAAAAACCAAAATGTTTTACCTGTGAATGATTCAAGCAAAACTGAGAGTAAGGTTGTTATTTTCGAGGTGTCGCGTGGTTAAAATTTCGTATTATTATTCCGTTATCAATCGAAAATTTATCGCAGTTGATTTTATTGTGAGAAATTGAGAAGTCCGGTTTATAACTTCCGTGGCTGCTACTGCCCGATAACTGGAGCGAGCTTTAAAATCACCCCCGAGAACGATCAGACCTATCTATGACACTGTCGCTAGGACCGTGCCAAGGTCTTGAAGCAGTTCGAGGCCTTTCAAAATGGTGTACATTGACGCCAATAAATCCTTTTTGGTCGTTCCTGAATTAGAAATTGATGCAGATCGCTTAAATGCTGTAGATGCTATGCTGAAGGCTCCGAACTTAAAATGACGCGATTCCAATTATTCAAATGGCCAGCGAGATGAATGCATTTCCCTTTTTTTCATACGAGATGTCAACTTTCCAAACGATGGAATGAAATCGTTGATCTGGTTCATCATGGCGAAGAGGTTGCAGCCAAATCGACTTTTGGATTCCTCAAAAATTATTGAAGGGGGTTGTGGATTGTGTGATTATTTTTTCCCGCAGCGGACCCAGAGAATTCGTTGATGAAGTGAAAAAAGCTAGGCTAAAAGATGATTTCGTTGAAAGTGATGCATGAAAGTTGTGTTAAGACAACGGCACATGTGAAGTCTACGAACTGATGATAAAGGAAGTATTGTTGTGGCAAAAATGCAAATATTACATAGATAACAAAACGAATATACTCCGACTTGTTTCAAAGAGTAAACTAGTCTAACTGTTGTCATACTGCAGCTCAGAAAGCAACAATCCTGACAGGTTGCTTTCGACTGTCCAAAGCCGAGGCAAATGTATTGTAAATCAGGTAGATTTGTAGTCGATTTATCTCTAAATCGATCAGTGCGAACGGATAGTTTAGCATATTATCGACTTTAAATACTAGAAGAGCTAATAAGTTAATAAGTCCCTCCTGCTTGTTTTTTGAGAGATCAATTTTAACTTCGCACGTTTCAACTCTCCTTTCAACTTTAAGGATATGTTAAAGGAAGTAAAATCGATTGACTTGTAGTCTCTCGACACGTAAACCTATTTTTACAGGCCTTGAATGAGAATTTAACGTTAGAAGCTCTCTACTATGGATGAAATCAGGTGTCTAAATCCAGTCCTATATCATATATGTAGACTATAGTTTACAGGTTTATGATATAGCACTAGTAAACATAGACAACAAGCTAGAGTTAAAAATGAAGCTACTGTTTCTTTTGGGACTAAAAAATCTTTAATTATGGATTTAATTTTTGACATTCACAAATGTTCAGTGTTCTTTGGCCAAATATAATTAATAGACTGATATACATTACCATATCGCCCTGAAAACATTTTGCATTTTGTTTTTGTTGGAGAACGATATCAAATTGGTTTTCAAAGAGGGAGTTTGTATGAGTAGAGGGATGGCTCACATGACATTTGTACGACTCTGACTTCGTAGATACTCTCAATCGTCTTTAGTTGATGTGTTTCCTTACTTTCTTTCATTTACGGTGGCACGGTGGCTCATTGACAAAAGAGATAAAAGTTCTCTTGATTAAGTGACCTTTCGTCCTTTGAAGCTAAGGATAGGTAATGGGGCCTAAAACCAGAATATTGTAGTTTTACCTGTATGTTTTCTAGTATTTTTATAAATTAATTTTTTTAATATTTGCTAATGTAACCAATAAGCAAAGGAAGGAGAGGCTATTGGCTCCCCTATAACTCATTTGGGATCTTGGTGATTGGCGGTGACGCTAGGAGTACATTGCGATCAATGGTGATCTATATAGAAAATTAATTACAAATTCTTTGTTCAACAATTTCAGTAAATTCAACTAATCTCTTGTAGGGTCTGACGTTGAACCTAAAAGAAAGATTCATTCACAAATTTACAGCCAATGTATACGAGTGTGGATTGATTAGTTCTACGACTCACCTTGTACTTAGGTACCTATTTGAAGCTGGGTTAACTCAGAGTTCGTTGTGCTTTGCCTCGTCTGTACCTGGAATCGAACCAAGGATCCCACACACTAGAGGCCTTTTTATTTATTCACGAGCTTCATGAGCTCTCAAGAATATCAATATGTTTGCGCCAATACTGAACACATCTACAAATCAGAATCGTCGAAAGTCATCTAAACTTTGAATAAAAACTTACAAATTGTACACTTACAACTTAAATTAACTGTCTTAATTTCCTTTAACATTTACTATAATGAGAGCAAACATGCAACTAAAACTACCGCTTAAAAGCCACTCGAAACTTCTCCTGTTTCGTAACTCTCAACCAACATTCTAACTTTCCTTCAAACAATTCGAAATTAGGATTCATTATAAACTCTCACCGCCCACGCTCATATAAATAAAATGTCGTGTGATTCTCTTATTAGAAATCGTATTAGACGTAATGCAAATTGTAAAGTGCTTTTCAACTGTCAAATGAGATTACGATGTAGGCAGCTTTTCCTTGTTGTTTCTCTGAGTATTATATAATACTGGCAGTCGGCTTTCGTTTGTTGCAAACTTCCAAGCACAACTCAACGTCTCGATTTGAACCTTTCAATTTGCTCCTCGCCTTAATAACAGCGAGGGTGTCGATTTCAATATGAAAAACCTCGAAAATTAGATTACTCGAAGTTAGCAATGATTTCTTTCCATTGCCGCCACGTTCCTCTAATTTAGTCGGAATAATAAGAAAGATTTTTTTTCGAAAAATTTTCATAGCTTTGGAAAATGAAAAGAAAAACATAATTCATTTGCGCTCGGTTCTTTCGTGTAGTGATGGTGGTGTGGACTGGAAAATTATTTGGTTGAAACGAAGAAAATAAATAGAATGCTTGTCATATTTTTGAGGGTTTGCAAAATAATTGAAATATTTTGATTGCAAAAGAATTAAATGGAATTATGGAGGTGCATTATTTTGACTTAATATTTTACGTTCGAAATGAAATTGGAAGAATTGTTTACTTGTGGAATGAATTCATGCTGAGTCGATTTAAAATCGAGGCTTTTGAATCATTTGCTCAGTTTGTTCGATCTCAAAACTTTTCCAATTTCCATCTTCTATTTAGCGTGTTCAATTATTCCCCTAGAGCTATGTTTTTACACTGCCAATTCACTAGTGTGAATATAAAGCTAACTCAAATACAAGCTCCAACCGACATTGCAAACATACGTCGATTTTCAAATTTAAAATGAACTTAATCTTTTAAAAACTGACAACTCCCAACTGACTTGGCAACTCTCATTAACTTGTCATCCCCGCAGCTCGATGGAAACGAAGGTTGGTTTAATGCAGAAATGCGGGAAATTTGAACGTCATCGTACATATAGATGTATAAAACTGAATTTTTCTGGGTTCTCATGAATAAATTTCCACACGGCGAGAAAATGACAAACGGACAAATATTCTCTCGAAAAGATGAAACGATGGATGAGCTCCTCTGCAGTGTCGCTATCATTCCAACCAACGAAGATACATCTGCTTAGTTCATCGTCATCCTTGCCGTGTACTTCCCCCATACCATGTACGTGCACCAAAATACATTGCTTTCCTGACGAATTTAGGTGAAATTCGTAATTTTCTTCAATTACAAGACTGACGGCTGTGTCGTTTGTCTCATGCTCCTTTTTATTGGACCTTTTTTTTTGTTTGGCTCCGGACGTGGAATCGATCCATTGTTTTACTTACCGAAAACGCCAACGTAAAAACGCTTAATTAATTGAATTAAGGGAACGGAATTCGAGAGTATGGTCCCAGAAAATTGGATGCATACTAGATAGTACGTGGGTTGTAGTCTTGTGGCTTTTGTAGAGCGGAATTTCTATTACAAGCTTTCGTGTCAGTAATTGCAATATGTTTTCTCGTAAAGTTTCAATTGAGTTTTTTTTCTTCTCTCAATAAAGGACTTTTTTACTTAAAATATGTTGCAAATCGACTTGGTGAGATAAAGAGGCCATGCGCAAGTTTGATAGTTTCATTTCGTTAATTTATTTACAATCCCAGAAGGATCAGTTGAATTTAAATAATAATGTTTTGTTTCAAAAAATATTCTACTAATTGCTTCTGTCAATTTCTTTCTGTTCTCTGTTTCAAGCATTTATTTTATATTTATATATTTATTCTTTTGAATATACTACTGTGATCAAAAAATAAGGTGACTTATGAATTAGAACTTTGCGCGCTAACGGACTTGAAGAAATCTTTTTATTTTTATATTGGTAATACTGTGTTTGACATCTCTGTCAAATTTTATGTCAATATTTGCATTTGTCTAATATTTACGCACGTTTTTGTAAACAAACATTGAATTTAGCGATTTTTACAATGTGTGATTTTTTTTAGCAAAGAAGTTGCATTCAATTTTGTTTGCGGAGTGAAATTTCTGCTGCAGAAACGTTGAAAATGTTACGAAAGACCTTCCGTGAGCAGGCTATGTCAAAAAATATATTTATAAGTGGTAGAACGAATTCAAAGTAGACAGAGCAAGCGTTAAAGACAAAGATCGGCCTGGACGACCATCAACACCAACTTCCACTGATGAGAAACATCTTAACTTATGACAGAACCATTCCCTGAAAGATTACATTTTCCTTAGGCTTTCAACCTCATAATCAGTGCTCATTAATATCAATCTTCATGTTTTTAGCGTAGGCTTCTTTAAAAAAGTAGGCCTATAATCCGCTTCAAACAAAGCATTCTTCCCATATCCTTTCCTTTTTTGACAGTGCCCAAGGTGGATGCACATTTTAGCTAAGAATTGTCATCTAAAAAATTGTTTTGTGCTATTTTTTTGCTATTTATGATATAATCATCAAGACGCTCTCTCCTTAGTCCTCGAGGTTCGCTCCTTAGTATTCTTTATTTCGCCGCAGGATAGTGGTGAGCTGTCAATATGGCATCCATATTTTTAATAGGCGGCTTTTAGTGTAGAAGAGGCCAGTTAAGGATTTGAATTAAACTGATTTCATTGCCTTTTTGTCTTTGAAAAAAAAAACATATTTTATAGCGATTTGGTTTTGAAAAATTTTGCCAAAGTCTGCTGACAACCATGCTCGACCTTAAACTGAAGAGTCTCTTTGAACATTTCTTGAGTTATCCTATGATAAGTATAGCGTTTACGCTTCGCGTTCAAATCAACTAGCTTTCTGTTTTTAATTTGTTTATGTGCAGGTTGCCAAATTAAGGTAACACTGACCTTATCTACAAATCTATTTGAGGCTGAATGAGGCTAACTCAGACCTGCAGGGTAACCAAAATCATGTGGGGGTCATACAATCTCGCAGAGAATTAACGCAAACTGACTTCAAAGGGCTCGTCGGTATCATTACTGGCCACGATCTTGAAGCAGCACATGCCATGAAAATGGGACTCCTAACGAAATAGGACTCCTGTAGGAAGTGTCAAGAGCCGGGGGCTTCTGAAACAATCCAGCATCTCCTGTGTCACTGCCTGACACTGATTAAAACCAGGCAGCGCTGCTTCGATGCGCCCTGGCTGGTGGATCTCTCGCACGTAGCAGAACAGAGGCTGAAGGTGTTTCTGCAGTTCGCGAAAAAATCCGGGGCCTCGATGGCCGCTTGGACTGAACTTTATTTCTTCTGTTCCATTTGTCTGTTATTACTATGGATAAAATATATAGGTGTATCTGTGGCCTTGTGTCAGCCATTATAATCTAATCTAATCTGCATTGTGTTTCCTTGCAATTTTTTTCTTCTATGAAATGAAAACATTCCAAACTGTTTTCTTTTTTCGCAGTCAATTCACAAGTTAATTTTTCTTTCTAAGATATTATTTTGAGTTCCAATTTAAGGAAAACAAAATAAAATGTCCTACCAGTTAGATGTTGACACTTAAATTTTTCATTTCTTCATCGTTTTAAAGAAGATATCGGGTTCTTATCATTTAGATTTTTGGTTAGTTTCTGTAGAAGCATGGTTTCACTGGCTACTAGAGCCTTTGTCAGCCTTTACCTCAAAGTTGTGCTAAACACACTTTATGAAACATTGGCCTATTTCTGTGTAAGAAAGATTTCATTGTATACTCTTGGTCACGCACTGTAGATTGAACTAAATCTTAAAAACTCTGCCCCATAAAAACAGAAAACCTAATTCTTGATGAAATTCTACATGCTGATTATTAAAGATTAGATTAAGGAAATAAATGCTAATATTTCATATTAACCATATTCTAATGATTCAAAAATGAGCTTTTCTACCGTTTAAAGCAAAATGCTGTTCTTTTTGGACTATTATTCATAGCTATTCTGCTTTTGTATGACAATAAATCTTAGATCTTCAACAATTTCTCCTAGAAAATTATTTTTACGTCCTACATCTAACTACACGATGCACGCAACCCACCGTTCGTAAGAAATTACTTCGAGAGAAAAGAGTCACTCTAAACAAAATATGCAAATGATCTCTTTTTCAATTTAATTAATCGTCATTCTGTGAAAATTTGTAACTTATGCAGATAAGCCGCCAACCCGAGCGCCCATGATGAACCCGACAACTTCATAAACGTGAGAGTTTTGATGAATACACTTGTACGTTGTGAAATTTGTGGAAACATTCATTTTTCTCGCAGCTGCATTAAATTATCTGTCTTAGATTTTATCACGCGGATGAGGTTATTAATTTAATTTAAGATTTTTTCGTAGTTCGGGACTTAATGAAATTGTTAAATTAATATTTGGGTGTAGAATAACGGAGTTGACAGAAAAGAGTAGAAAAGCAGGAAGTTGTGATGGTCAAAGTTGGTTGACCTGTATAAGATGCATGCTTATTATGTTAAAATATTCAAATAAAAAATTATTGATCAAATCTATAAAGTGAGAAAATGGTTGTTATTTTGATATGCATGTTCTATGAATGCATAATTTTTCTTGTATTTTTTAATGATTGAATCATTATTAACACAGTTTTTTTTTGCAATTCAAAATTAGCATGGCCTATCTGCGTCTTATCTTCACGCAATAAAAAAAGTCGAATTGTTTTTGATTGAACAAAGTTGCATATTTAAAATTATCGTATTTAATTTTATGGTAAATATTTGACTTTTTTTTATATTATCATCCTGCACAAAGACCGTGAAGATCAATCCCATAAAGCTATTTATTTCCTTAAAGCTCCTTGCGCATAACTATATAAATCATCATTTAATAAATCTATCTCAGCAATACATTTTTTATTTGGTAGTGATCAATTAACGTCACGCAAAAACAAACACGCTTGCATACATTTGCGTTTGTGTGCATTTACCTTGACCCGTGACAAATACCATTCGGCTCGATATTTCGTCACCAACGCCCTCCATACTTTACAAATCCATTTAATTTGGTTCGATTTTCAATGAAATCTCATCCGAAAATTCAGTCACCGACCGCAAAAATCGATAAAACATTTTATAGCTCTATGCATGCAGCTTCTCCATAATATCAACCAGCTATCTCCTACAGAAAACTGCAGTTGTATGTAGTTGTGTAACATTTAAAATTTCATCGTCGTATGATTTGACGATAGATTCTGATGTCATGAAAATAAACTTTTTAATGCAAAAATATACAAATTATATTCGACATTCTCACGGGAAAAAAGCAACAGCGACAGCCTTGAAGCACTTAACCGTCCATCACACTTGGATGATTTCGCCAAGTATAGGTAGCTTTATAGAGCACTATAAGATTTCCATAATAAAGTTAGTGAATTGACGTATTTATTTACGTGAGGGTGTTCGGATTGAAGCTTAGTTTTGAGGCTGGAAATGTAGGGCTTCAAAGTATTGATTGAATTACCGGGAAAATTGGAATTTACTTACAAATGTGGTTAGGATGACCAATTCAAAAATGTAGTGTTTGTGTCTAGAGCTTTATTTGAAAGGGAAATAATTAAACACAAACAATAAAAAGCTTGTTGAAGTAATCGATCTTAATTTATTGGAAGTTCACTCAGGCCGAATCCGTTCCCGGTTGTCGGAATATCTTATGGTACAAATTCGATGTCATACTTTCAATCAAAAACTGAAATATGATAGTCGCATCCAAACTTCAGCCGATCGTTTGTTATATGCTCTTGTCACGATTCCTTTTGTATTTCAAGAGACGTTCGTGTTTTTATTATATTTGTCCATGAAATATGCTGTTTTTCTGTTGATACATGCTTTTTCCTTAGACATCTGTTCTTTCTTGCTTCTTCTGTTTTTAACATTGTATATTCATTTGTTTTGTAAAATCTAATTTTCTCTTTAAACTTCTGGTTTCTGTGAGTTATCTCTTCTTCGAGTTTCTTGCTTCCCGTCCAAGTTCTCTTTCTCCTCAAAACTCAGCCATCGGCTTCCCTTTTTGATCCCCGTTCTTGTTTCTAGTCTCGATTTTATTATTTTCCTTCACTTTCTTCTTTATCGACTTCGTTTCTCGATGATCACTTATTTATTCTGTCTTCTTTTATTCTTTCGCTTCTCTTTTCATCTTTCGACTCTATTTTCATCTTTGGACTCCCTTTTCATCTTTGGACTCTTCTGTCATCTTTGGACTCTTGTTTCATCTGTGGACTTTTCTTTCATCTTTGGGCTCTCTTTTCATCTTTGGACTCTCTTTTCATCTTTGGACTCTCTATTATTCTTTGGACTCTCTATTATTCTTTGGACTCTTTTTTTCTTTCTTTGGACTCTCTTTCTTCTTTCTTTGGACTCTCTTTCTTCTTTCTTTGGACTCTCTTTCTTCTCTTTTCTTTCTTTCTTTGGACTCTCTTTCTTCTCTTTTTTTTTCTTTCTTTGGACTCTCTTTCTTCTCTCTTTTGACTCTCTTTCTTCTTTCTTTGGGCTCTCTTTTTTCTCTTATTTTTCTTTTTTGGACTCTCTTCTTTTCTTTTTTAGCCTTATCTTCTTTTCTTCGCCTTCTTTTCTGTACCTTTTCTCTCATTTAGATCCCCCTTCTTTAGCTTCCATTTTCTCCTTTGGCTTCCATTTTCTCCTTTGGCTTCCATTTTCTCCTTTGGCTTCCATTTTCTCCTTTGGCTTCCATTTTCTTCTTTGGCTTCCATTTTCTCCTTTGGCTTCCATTTTCTTCTTTGGCTTCCATTTTCTTCTTTGGCTTCCATTTTCTTCTTTGGTTTCTATTTTCTTCTTTGGATTCCATTTTCTTTCTGGTCTCACTTTCCTTTTTTTCCCTCAACTCTTGTTTATGGCCTCGTTTTGCTTCTGTGCATTTTTCTTTATTCTATGTCCTCAATGCTTTTGTTTGGGATAGTCTCTCTTCCTCATATTCCTGTTTTTCTTCGGGTTCCGCTCCATTCCCTGGACTTAATTTCGTTACTTTTTCGTTCCTTTACAGCTGCCTCCTTAACTCTCACTGCTAACTTGAATTGCTTTTCATTAAAAAAATGGACTACTCTTTGATAATAGCTTTTAAATTTCACAGCTGAACTGCATTGACATTTAAAAAAAGTTACTATCATTTAATTTCAATATTCAAAACGAGGATTAATATGTTTCGAAAGCCCCATGTTACGATCGGGGCCTATCAGCCTGCAATTATTTAGAAACAAATGAAATTTCTTTTATATGCGAGTTTGTTTGGATGACTGCTTTAAATATTTCTATCGATACACCAGTTCTTGATGAACTAGGTTTGATTCGAGCTGGTGCTGAGGGCATTCTGACTTCACTTTTCTGGGTGAGAGATTAGGCTTTAAGTTTGACTCTAGCAAAGATCTTTCGTTGAAGATATTTGAAATGTTTTTCGAAAGTAGTTGGAAAAATTATTGTGTTTGCCTCCACAGTTAGTGCATTAGTGCATATAAACGTAAAAAGTGAAAAAAGTGTTGTAAAATTCAAAAAGAAACAAGAACCTCAGCTGAAAATTCCATAGCGAAGAGATACAGCTTTAGCAATCAATATCAACCCATATCAACTGGTATGCATCGAAATTATCGCGAACAGTATCAAAAGTAGCTGCGTTCAATCAGAAAATGTGCATGTTATCAAACATGTGCATACGATTTCATGTTTTTTCCCCTCTTGAAATATTTTTCTTCATTATTTTCATATCATTTTTGTTGTTTTCATACTTCAAGAATGTAACGATTTGCAATTTATAATGTGATAATATTAATGCATTTCGACTTTTTAAAGTTTTCAATTATTTTATTTTTTTTAATGAACGATTTTCCACCAACTGCTTGCAAAATTGAGAGTTTTCTGTCAGGTTCTCGAACTTTTTATTGCATAATGGAATAATTACCATACACACTGTGCCAGCGCCCAATGTGGGTGAATTTTCTACAGAGCGAAAATTTGTAATGCTTTCTGTGCATTGTCTGAAATTCAGTTTGAAAAATATGACAACTCATAATAAGAACATAATAAACCATCACGGAAAAAGTAAATATGCGCATATTTTAACGATGTAGAGTAAAAATTCGTTAATTACGTACGTTATGTGTACATTCTCGAAATTGCATGAGTCTTGAAATTCTAGCAGATAGAGCTCTAGCATGACCATCATATGAATATTATATGAGTCATGGACTGAATGAACTGCAATTTGACTATAATCACTTTAAATAGTTAAGATACTATGATGCATAAAAACAGAAGCACTCTGGTTACTTCTGTTTAGAATTTGTTTAAATGTTTTGCGCAAAATTTTTCAACAAAATAATACACACTTGAACGAATGAACACTGTTTCGATATTTTCAAATTTTCGTAGAGCGAATTGTATCAAGTGTCGGCCAGCGTAAACACAGGTAATATTTCTCACCTGTGCTGCGCCCCTTGAGCTGTTTGAATCGCATGAGTGACGACGGCGTTACCGTGACGTGAACGCAGTAGCAAACAGCAACAAGATTTGCGGGTTTTGGTTCGACCGACTCAAAGCCCCACATATCGCTCGCGTGTATATCGCTTCGACTGCCAGTTGAATTGCTAATAGACTTGGCGGTTTCAGTACGAGCTCGGAACCTTGGCTGTTAGTATCGCGGCGTGTATATCGCTTCGACTGCCAGTTGAATTGCTAATAGACTTGGCGGTTTCAGTACGAGCTCGGAACCTTGGCTGTTAGTATCGCGGCGTGTTGAATTCGAAGTCTACGGTGTTTGGATCGGTGATTAAGAATCTCGTCTTCGAACAACTAGAACCAATATACGCATCGCAGTTAGATGCATTACAATATATCTACACATATGATGTGTGCCTAAAGATTCCAACGTGGAAATTGGTACAGCAATAGATAGTCTTGACCCGTTAGCCGAGTAAAAGCAATCTTCTGTGCGATAATTGCTGCGCTATTCGTTGTGACCCAAGACGTCGTGTGGTGTCCATAGTGGAGGTGGTGTCGTGAATGAATCATGCTCAAGTTGTTTATGTGAATTGTGATAGATAGTTACTGGTGTATCTGAAGTGGAATATCTGTGATCGTTCCGTATACTTAATTTGTATGATTCTATCTTGCAATCATGAATAAAGTGAAGGTTGCAGTAAAGAAACCTGGGCCACCGGTGCCTCCGCGACCTCCGGCCTCAAGCATTTCTGCGCGATCGCATAGTGAATCACGCGTGTCCGTTCAGTCCACCCATCCGCCCGTCGCGTCTCGACCATCTAAAGCATCATCAAAGTCTCCTCCAGCAACGGCCGGATCACCTACGGAGGCTGGAAGAACCGTTATCTACAAGTCACCTTCATTCGATCTTAAGAAGCGACAAAGCGCTGATCGGTGCTTTGGATATCAAGATGAATACGTCGATCGTAAGAACAGTATGAAAGCGGGCGATCGCAACGAAGAAGAAGAGCAGCCACAGAAGCAGCAAAAACCGCAGAAGATTTTCGTGAGTAGTCAATGCAACAGTCATGTCAGCGAATTGGAGAACGGTAACGTGGTTACGATCGACAACAAATCAAACCGCACCGAGATCGTAATTATAAACAACAATAATAGTAATAATAATATCGAAAACAACAGTGAGATTTTGCGGCACAACGGGGCTACACCGCAAGTGGGATCGAAGGTGGACAACAACAACACAATAGTCACCGGTGGTATCCCGTGCACTACGATCGAATCGAGCATAATGATAACCGACTTCCCGGTTGTGAAGATATCACCGACTCCCAAGCCCCGAACGTTGACCCTCCCGAAGCAGTCCAAGTCCATTGATAATGGAAATACTACCAAAACCCGGTCGGATACAATTGTGATCAAAAACGATTTCAACGATAACCGAGAAACGAATTCGGTGAAAAATATTGAGACGGAAAATAATTTAAAAAATGCTGCCGAGCGTCTATTTACCGAAATCACAGTGAATCAGACACAGTCAAATATCAGCAAAAACAAGCAATTTATCTCAGTTGGTAGTCAAGGACTCGCCTCGAAAGAATCTGATCGGTTTTTAGTTGCGCAGAAGCCACCCTCACCGTCACGGAAATGCGTCAGTATGCGCCAGCGACCCGAGCCAGAGGGAGGCGAAACCATCCCTATCCCAGCACCACCCGATTCCAACGAAAACTTCAGTCAGTTATCAGAAAGGAAGGTTGCATTCCACGAGATACTCATTTCGGAGCTAGCAGCTATGCGAAAGAAGAATCTGGATCAGGACTCAGATGATCACGAATCGAACGATCGCGGCGAAAAATCGAAAGCCAAAGAGAAAAAGGAGAAGAGCGATGCTAGTACGAAGCAAGAACGAAAACGCTATCCATCAGGATGTTCGACTGATTCGTCACCGTACGGAACCCAGCGTTCGGCAAGGATACGAACGTCCGATTGGGTGGAAGTTGGCGATAATGGCAAAGAAGTGACTTTAACCAGTTGCCATATTAGTTTGGAGGACTCGGGAATGGAGGACGAGGAGCGATTGGACGATACATCTTCCGGAGTAGGCGATTCATGGGATAGTGTTAAGGATGCTGAAGAAAGGTTAGTACTATTATGGTGGAAAGCATTTACTACTACATACCACTACTGTGTTGCGGTGGTTTAGTAGTGCGCACATTGAAGATATTTACAACGATATTAATTGACTTGTTTATTGATTGAAATATCTAGCTCAAACTGAGCTATCGTAATGTGTAATGTCTGGTCTAGATAATGAGTAATTGCATGGTGAGAATGTTGATCGGTTAAGATGCCAATTGCGATCATTAAGTGTATTAAGTGTAAAATGTGTTTTCGAATGAAGATTGGTTTGATCTAATAATTAAAATAATATAGGATGTAAAGCTATAGGTTTCTCTTGCTTCTGAAATCCATATTGAATGTTTGTTTATTTGTGGGGCATTGAAAGGTGCACCGTCTCAATTATGTGATGTAGGTGATATATGTTGAAACATTTATGCCTCCTACTTTTAAAAAGGTCATTAGAAAGTTGATGAAATATTATATGGCTCTTTTCCTTTGAACCGTTTTCTTGTTGAGCTGGGTATACTGCTACAACCTTGCAAAAATCGGAAATTCTCAATAGGCAGCTGTTATGATAAGAATGCTTCTGTATTAGATAATTGGAGTGTAACTCCATTAATTGCGTATTATATTGTTCAGTTTAAATCTAAATTCTTCGCCAGGGTAGAGCTTTATCACATAAATGCTGTTATTCCTGCCTCCAGGTTATTCTCGACTATATTTATTTGAAAAACTATAGTTTTCATTAACTGGGCCTGTCTGGCGAATTGTACAGTTCTGGTATCAGTGCGATAAACATTTAAAAAAAAACAAAAAACGATCAGATGAAAAATGGTCTATTTTCTAACATTAACTCCATTCTACATAACAAGACTGGAATCAATGAGTTGACTAGAAAAACACAATGATAGCCTCAATGAAAGTCATTCCCCAGTTTTGCAGCCTAAAATGCTATGCATTGGATTCCGTGTATAAAACTCTTTCTCTCCAAATTGCTATAATCTACTGTACAAGCATTGTTTATGCTGAAAATTCGAAGCGGGCCGCAAAATGACTAACTGCAGTGCTGTAGGGTGCTCCCCAAAGAAACGAATCGAATTGTTTCTTATCGGCAGATAAGTCAGTGTTTTATTTATTTGATATGGCTTTTAATTCTTGTGTCAACTATTGATGTTGTCATAATTTATTGGACACAGTAAATGAACCGAAATTCAATCGACAATATGAGTTTTTAATATATTACTCGATGGTTTTAATGGTTTTACAGGTATTGTAAGTACTTTCGTATGCCATTCATTAAGAGTTCAACACTTGATGTTTTTATGATAAATTTCTGTGAAATTTCTACAAATGCGCATAAAAATATATTTACATTCGTTAAGAAGTGCAACAAGGATCTGTTGGCATTGACAACACAAGACAGAGTTGATTTTCAACTGAATTTCGGAAGAAGTTTTCTTGTGTTTTCAGCAAATCATATTAAATATTTTCGAAAAAAAATTGTAGTTGTTTTGGGCTTTTACGAAAGTTATTGCAAGGTTTCTAAAATGTTTTCCTCATCTTATCTGAAATGTAAATGCGTCTGTTTTTCGCAAATATTTCATAATCTATGATGTAGCTGCACTATCTATTATTAGGTAGTTGTACCTCCTAAATTGAGGACCGAATTCCATAAACAAAATGGTGCAGTCTTTCGGAGAGTGGTAAAGGTACTTACGAGTGGGGTACCAGTTAAAAAGCGATACCAGATTGTTCCGCTTCATTCTCTAAAGCGTAACATTTTCCTCACCTGATAATGAAAATGCTAACATACTTTTTTTTATAATTTTTAGCACGAAAGACCAATAATTGTCTTATTCGAACTCTAAAAATCGGTAGGATTTTGCTAAAATCTTTTTACCTTTAAAGATTTCAGTAACAAATCTTTGCTTTCCCATTCAGACCTAAATTTTAAATCCGGAGAAACTAAGTGACCATTCTGACCTAAATTTTAAATCCGGAGAAACTAAGTTCATCATAAGCCAATGAATCAAAAAGTTTTGCCATATTTTTTTTTTTGACAAACAGTAAATGCAACTTTCAAAGACACACACCAAACAATCAAGCTGTAATTCTTCTAATTCATCTTATAAATTCAGTTTTTTATTTATTCTTTATCCTTTATTCATCATTTTCTTTATTTCATTTCAGAATCTCTCTGAAACAAATAAAAATTTAAAGCCACTACATTTCATCATGTGTCATCAGTTCCTAGTTTATCTTCGCTTGTTCAATCATCAAACATTTTTTGCTCTATTATTTCTATTAATTTAGAGATTACTAGTTTTAAATGCATTTTTTTAATAAAAATATGGAATTCACTCCTGTTTTTCATTTAAATTGTTCCGAGTAAGAGGGAGATAAGGAAGCTATTCAGGAGTTTACATTGAAGCGTATATTGATTAGTAAGCAAATGCATTGCAGTGTAGTTTAGCTCTGTGAAATTCTTTTGGAGGAATATTTCAGATATGTCGTTTTTGCTGTCAGAAGAATTGATTGTGGAAAAAGTTGATTCCAAAATTAATAACTTTTACTTAGATTTGTGGGTTGTATGTCATCGGTTAGGTTGATGTCTGCTTTCGGGAATAATCAACGGTCTACTTCACTGTCTTCGAATTAAGCTAGTTTGCTATTTCTTTTGTGCGTTGTTATGAAATTAACCTTTTATTAGCCGTGGCTGTGCTTATTCCACTCTTTTTATGGACTCTTTACTCTTCTTTGGACTTTACTATTATTCACTTACTAGGGTAATTATCTTTGCTGCCGTAGAATAAAACCGAGATAGTTAGCAGTGTACAACCCAGATAGTTAGCAGTGTGGAATTCCTCACAGTTGCTGCATTTTTTGAAATAAGTATTAGGTGCGCTTTTTGTGTCTCGATCAATAGCAGATTAGGTTAGGCAGCATTAAAAACAGCAGCAACTCAAGTAAGATTGTTGCGATATTCAATAATGCAGCTGTTTTGGGGTGTCAAGACATAGAGACATTAAGCGGGTAGTGTCTTAACTCGACACCGCTGGGTGCTTCTTACAACGAGTTCTGCCGGAAAAGTGATGCGAGAAAGAAGATGAAGAAACTCCTGTTAATAAAGGTTCTGCACAACGCAATGCGGTATCACAATGGACCCTTGCGTGCCTAAGGGTGCCTTCTCCGGAGTCTGTCTGAACGAGGCAGCCGCGGAACCTAACCTAACCTAGGGCACTCAATAAAATCGTGATGGACACTGTGGTAAAAATAAATGCACTAATATACTCAATTGTGGTTAAGCTTATTTTTCTTTGGATTTTTTTCGGAGAGAGTGCAAGGACCTTGTGGTTTATGTACGCTGTCAACATTAAATGCTATCGCAAATTTTATCACTTTCCTCTTCTTGATTTGTGTGAATATCCAAAATGTATATATTCTAAATAGTTATTCCAATGGTGCTCTCAGCACTCGATTTATTATTCAAGTGGCACTCTCTGCTAATCAGCAGTTTTGGCGCAACTATTTATGAGGAACAATTTGGGGAATTTCGCAAAAGATTGAAGCTAGGTACATGCAAACTGATGCAATGCGGCATTTTATATTGCCCACCAAAGATGTTAACTTAGCAGAAAATGCAGAGGTGACCCGCAAATTACCCAGGAAAACTAGCGAATATTGTAGTTTCAGATAAAAGTTACTTTAAAAACATTTTATTTCTTTGTGTAAATAAACGAAGATCTTTTATCTACCAAAAAAGGACAGATTCATATTTCTCGCTAGTAAATTATTCTTTATATACTCCATATCAACTACGCAAATCAAATCTCTACGCCTAACATTTGGTAGTTGCTTAATTCTGCTTGTACCAAAATTGACTGTTTATTACATAGTTAGTAAGAATTCAAAAATACACTGTAACGTGATAATATTTTTCTGACTCAGCCCATTCACTGCCAACTACGAGATATCTCCTGGCAGAGATTTTCCTACACCCCCCTAACACCCCCCTAATACCCCCCCCTGGAAAGTGCATACACCCCCCCTAACACGGACAATTTTCCTACACAAAGCGAACTTTGTGTCCTTTGTTCCATAGGGACACCCCTCCTAAAATTCTGAACACACCCCCCATGAAAAATTCCTGAGAAAACCCCTGTCTCCTGGTAAGCGTATCTATAAAAACTGCCGACTACGGGATATCTTGTGATTTGCGCTACAAATTTAAATTGATTGCATTTGGTCACAGAATAAACTTATAACCGTTAGAGTCAGCGCGGAAATTTTCCTAATTAAAGCTTAGTTGAATTTCTGTAAATGCCATTCTAGTACTATATCTGTAATTAAATATAATTAAATTTCCATGTTTTCCTGAAAGTAAGATCTTGGCACTCAAAGAAAGATGCTGCAAATTTTCCTGGTAGTGAATGAATTAAATCCCGGTTCCTATGCTTTTATTATAACAGCGCCATTTATTGCAGACTATGTTTGTAATTGACCACAAACTGATATTAAAATGCAATTCTATCACCCCGCTGGTCATTGCCATTCTCCTTCACGATAAAGGCGAAGGTTATCTAGCGTTCTGTTTGCGATATCAGAAAATGTAGGTCGCTAGTTTACCCTCTCTAGAATTACTGCTACTTATTTGCCAGTTTCTCATATGTGTTTGCCTTCGCCAAACTATGATAAAGACCAAATGTTAAACTATCAGTCCAAGTTCGTCCGTATGGGCCGAATTGTATTTAGTTCCTTCTGTTTGGGTTTCAATAACTGTATGTGCATGGATGCATAGATATGAAATTTGTATAGCTGATAGGCAAAGTTTACCATGTTTATGCTAACATCAGCATGATGTCAAAGATCATAGTGATTGTTCATTCTTCGCATAAAGGAAAAAAAACATAAGGAAAGGATAAACAAAAGTCATTACTGACTCTCGCAATATGATCATAACAATAATTATACTAAATAAATGAGGGTGCAAAAGAAAATATCGAACAGAAAATGACAGCCCGAAAATTTTAATAACCTCATAGTGAATGTATCTCCTAACTGAAACAAAACAAAATTATCAGTCACCACTTTCGGAATCGCCATCATCACCATCACCATCTATCGAAACACATCAAAGTAACCATTGCAATTAACAACTGGCATCTTCTTCCTATTCTGGCCACGAACAACAAGTACATAATTGTTTTTCATATTACCCTCTCTCAACGCCTCGAAACCGCAAAAGCGATTGAAGTTGTTTTTACACTTCATCTAACTAAATTACGCTTGGGACCATCTATCAGACGCCACATTGCTTCGCATGATTTCGATAATTTTTCCGCCGAATCTTTGTGATAGCGCAACAGTAGAAAGTTTCTTTGATTCTGTTTCAATTGTTGTGTATACATGATAATACAATTTGATTTTGTATGAATGGCGCCGACAACAGCGCCTCGTATACGAACATGTGGAAAACGAAGAAAAACACCAGTAAAAAAACAACGTAAGTACTCATATGTATATCATCTGAAGATACGAATACGTATATGCATATGTATGTAATTACGTACGTTTCTGCGAACACAATTTCAAGTGAATTATAAGAAAATTAGAAACAATGATTGCACTTGCTGAAAAATTATGAAAATGATGATTTGCTGCGATTATCTTAAGGGGCCATTTGCGAAGAGTTGTTTTGACGATATTCTAGCCATGCGTCCAATGTGGGTTGAATAACTGGGAAATTAGGTAGAAATATTGGATTCGAAATGAATTTTATTCGGCTTGCTTTTAATAAATAATTGTGTAGTATTGAAAACAAAACTAGAAACTTTTATGCTATGTATTTAGTTACAGAAAAAAAATACTTTTCGAAAATAAGACCCTAAGTGGTACGTTCAAAGAACCTGTATGGATACTACATCGTTATAACCACTGAGAATCTAGGTAGATTGCCGTAGAACTTGTTGAAATGATTTCGAACCAGAGCAATTACCAAATGTCTCCTTAAACCTGGGACCTTTCTCCTCGACGCTTTTCTGAACTTGTTTCGTAATTTGTACTCAACTCTTCTGCGTTCAGTTTTCTCGAGCGTGACATTCAGCTAGACAGTCGTTACGTAAAACAAAAGAAAATGTACTAGATATGTTCCCATGTGGCTGAGTACGGTATCTGATGATGGCTCGAAAGCCGTTCGAAAATGCAGGTTGGCTTGGTTTGGTGGCATGATGATGGTATTCTGGTTGTGTTCGTTGAGCATGAGAATTTCCTAGCAGTAGCAGCAGCAGCGCTAAAAAACATTAACATTTGGCCCTCAGTAGTCACTTCAGAGAGTAGAGCGGTGTTTTAACTAAAAATTACTGTGACATTTACCGTATTACTTGAAATAAGGTTTGTTCCATGGAAAATCATATTACAATTCAGGTTTCGATTTGCATAATTTAATATTAAAACGGAACAGAGTTCATTGACAAAATCGCCGATGAATAGTTGGAGGTTTTATGCAAATTTATTGTAAGAGGTCGAGTATTGGTATCAATACTCTGACTTTTTGGTGTGATTCCGATACATATGTATGTATATTTTGCTATATTTTGGTGGTTTCCGATTGATTTGGCATTCAACTATGGAAGCTATTAAAAAGCGAATGTCAACTTATTTCGCATTACATATTATAATATTATAGGCTTGAATTTCGGAACTAGAAAAACACAACCTGCCCTTGAATATAGACCATTAAAATTGTGTCAAACAAAGCATAATCAAGATCATAATAAGCTTGTGTGTGACCATGTCTTGGCTAGTTATACAATTCAAAGCCAGATGCCGTCTTTTTGAGTAGTCTTGGGAACTTTTTATTTCGTGAAAATAATTAGGTACACTTTTCTCATACCTAGGTTTGGGCAGTTTAGTGTAATTTTGAATTTTCGCGGCTACGAACTTGAATTTTTTTGCTGCATGATTTAAATCAGACAAGCATGAATATTCATTCACTAAGGTAATCATCCTCCTAATATTCGTTCTAAAGGGCAGTAAATTATTTCAGGGCTCATATAAATGCTAAGTTTTCGATCTGTAACTATGATATTTTTGTGAGTATTCATGTCCAGTGATGAGTGGCGACACAGACACGGCGCTTCACTGAATAAACCAATCATTAAAATTCAACTAACCATAGTTCATTATTTGTTGTCAATTGACGTCAAAAGAATGTGATTTTTCAAGTTTTCTATCACTGTTCTCAAAGCATAATTGGAAATTGTTTTGCTTTAACTCCTGTGATATCTCCAAAAGCATTCATGATTTTAAAAAAAATCGTACTTTGACGTACGTTGATTATTTAAAAATTGACATAATTTTTGTTTGAATAAATTAAGCATTAATGACGCAGTACTCGCTAAATTTTAGAGCATGAAATATAATTTTTTTTTTATTCAAGAAAAATTATCTAAATATCTTAAAATTACCTAAAACTTGAGATGATGACATTTTTTTCAAATAAAAATACATTAAATTCAATACAACAATGTACCTGTACTTAAAAAAATAAAAATAAAAAAACATTTAAGAGCGCATCAAGAGCTAGTTTGTCCAGAAGTAGATCAAATAATTTGGCTTCTGAGTTAATAATGGTATCTCGTCGACCGATCTTTGAAAAATTCACTCATCCTGACATATCCAGAGCCTCGAACGGCAAAGGAATGACGGGATGATACAGACATTTTTTCTAAACTTTGCTTCCTTCATCGCCTTACTGACAGATCTACTAAAAGTAAGACTTCTTTAAACTGGTCTTTCGCGGTTAAAAAATACCATCAATGAGGTGAAAAAACTGTTAGTCTCCGCTACGGATTTTTTTAAATTCAGTGTGAAAGAACTTTTATGTTCCGTGCGAGGACTTAAAGCCGTTTCACACGAGACACTCGGTGTCCGGCCACTGAATCGCCAGCCACTGTTTTTGTATAGAATTGTGGCCCGGACACTGTGGCTCTGTGTGTATGCTCTCATTTATTTCTATGCCCCGGCAGTGGCTAGAGACACAGTGGCCGGACACCGAGTGTCTCGTGTGAAACGGGCCTTACTCTTCACCATCATCATAAATCATGCTAGGTTATAGATTTTTAATTTCATGCTTAGGCACCAAAGTAAGACAAAATCGAATGTGGTAGAGACAAGTGTGAATGATTCCTTTCAAAACTCATACGAAACATGGCTCAGGCAACTAATAGCTAAACTAACTGGTCATGGTTCATTCCGCCAGGCTGAATTTGAGATAGGGACCACATACGCTAACCACCGTTGCTCTGACCACTCGGCTAACAAACTTCTGGACAGGCTTCAAGATGGTTATGAAACAGTCATTTTATTTTGACTCTTAAAGCAGAGTAATCCGGCAACAAACCTTGGCAGGTCTAGGGGTTGAAGCTAGTAGAGGGCTTCATTCACAAGTTTACAATGCAAACAAGAATGGAGTGATTAGTTCAAGACTCACTTTACATCTGATTTTACTCAAGCATTTATTCAGAACTATGTTAACTAATGTTTGGTGCGTAGTTCCTCGTCCGAATCTGGATTCGAACCAGGGATCCTATACACTTGTGGCCTATCCACTAAACTACATTAGCTTCCAATTATGACTTACATTTTTTCGGCTCATTAAAATTGAGATCCGGGTATTTTTCAATGTCGGATGCCATTAATTCAACATGAAAACTTTCTCATTTCATTTGTTTCAATTATTAACGAAATCGGACCATCTAGTTGTGCATGTTTGTGATATTCAAACTAGAAAAGTATTGAAAATAAGGTAGTCCAAAAAGTTCAACGTTTCCTTCTAAGATAAATCAAGTGAAAGTCTAGGAATATCTATTACTGAAACGTTAATTGTACTAGCTCCATTAAATCACTAATGAGTTTTTGAAAAATGATTTGTAAATGATACATTAATTTGGTTCGTTAATGTTTTGTAAAATATGAATCATTGTTAAAATGCCTTTTTCATGTATTCGGTGTTTCATAAATACTACTTTCTTAATGCAGCGACGATAGTTTTCCTTGCGGGAATTGATGACTCATCGATACATTTTTTGAGCGGTACCTAGTTTTTAAAATATTTCACCTTCCTACAAAAAAAAACTTGAAAAAATCATTAGAAACATAATACAGCACTCAAATAAGTAACAAATAAATGAAAAAGTCTAGTCACATCAGATTTCTAACCTAACTAAAATCGAAATCGAATTCAAATAGCATTTTCAAAAAAGAAATTGTTCAAATTCGAAACCAAGTATGCTGCTTACAAACCACTGCATTAGCTTCGATTTTTCATACATCTAGCCTAAATCCGTAACATTTGAGTATGTATCTTCATAGTATCATGCAGATACCATGTCTGTACTCGCTTCGCAGCACATTCATCTTCGATGTAATCTGAACTTTATATGCTTGATGCATGCGAGTTGGATCAAACAGTCATGCAAATCGTACAAAACACTATCAGCATTGTAATATCGTATCGAGGAAGTGAAGTGGCTTGTATACTTTTTCTTTGTTTCTGGTGTTGAATTCTAAGTGGAAATTGTACATATTTCATGGCCAATGCCAGTGCACACTAAAAGACAGTCCCTGTAGCGAACGTATACAAAGTGTACATAGGTATTCATCTTTGCATCCGAAGAACGTTCGTTTCCACATACGCTATGCTGCACTGGTTCGGTTCCAGCTCCGAATGAAAATGACACATAAATTTTAATGAAGAAATGAATGTTTGATTCGAAACATGCTTCCGATCGATACAATAGCTTAAACAGAATCCAAATGAAAAGTTTGATCACTTTCATTGTTTGTGCGCTGAATAGTGTTTTGTATATTCGCTAGGTTACAGAATTCAAACAAGATTGATGAGCTTTTACAATTTGTGAATTTAGTTTTTTATTGTTGGCTAGTGAATAAAAGATTGCAAACAATTTGGAATGACCCTATTGATGTTTAAGCTAGTAGGTATTGCGGATAGCAGAACAAACTCAATATTGAGGAAATTAGGTCAACATCTGTCTATTTTTGAGTGCAAATATTTATTGTGGTGTTTTAAAAGTAAATAATGATATCATTATTTGAGTCAATCTTGAAAAATTACATCAATTTGTCAGTAAGAGTATAAATTATGTATATGCTTTTGCAATTAATCAAATCCAAACACGGTTAGATACTCAAATATAGCCATTTAAGCTTTGCAAACAACCGATTGACCGAACCCATTAAAATTGGAAAGAGTTTTGAATACTTCTGCATAATATTCTGCAAAAAAATGTGTATATAACTATTAATAATAAATTCTCATCCGAGGTTCTCAATATTCCAATAGAGGAACATTTTTTTAAATGTTCCTATGTGTGTTAAAGGTTAAGCTATTGCGATAATCCTTGTTCATTAGTTCACAGTTAGTTTTTTTAGTTTCGAGTCTAAAGAGTCGAATTTAGTAAGACTATCATTTCTTGATAAATTTCACGCGTTCAAAATTATCAGGATCTTAACTTATTTTGTTCCTAGATTTGCGTCAGTCAATAACGGAAATCTCAACGTGTTCTGTGGTTCATCTTTTGTATCTGAACACGAGCCTCAAACCGAACTAAATCGAACTCATCTCTCTGCCCATTAAAATTCACAAGCTTCATCTACGCATGATTTTATAAGGCTCATTAATCACAGTCTTGAATTAGACCTACTAATTTAGGAGAGTCAGTGGATTAAATAAGCGGAAAGCACCTGAAACTGACTCAATTGAACATAAATGGCTAAGATGCCTCTCTGACAACACACTGGCTATCTTGACGCATATCTTGGCTACTAAAGCTATTTTTCAAGCAAAGAGTTTCCCTGAGGTCTGGAAGACAGACGTTTATAGCAGTTGCGCCTAAACTAGGCAAGGATCTTCATTTCTCTTAAAGCTTCAGACCTATAAATCTCCTATCTTCCGAATGAAAAATCGCTGATGTCTTCTTCTCAACCGGCTTATGAAATATTTGAAGAAAAATTCATCATCCCGGATATACTATTTGTCTTCAAGCCATTCCAGCTCACAAAAGAAGTGCAGCACATTCGTTCAGGGTTCAGTCAGAGAAAATCAACAGGCTTGGTCATGTTCGATGCGGTCGAGCCGTTTGATAAAGTCTGGCATGTAAGACTAATTTTCAAATTGTCTGCATTTCAAATTCCACTACTCTTCATACAACTAGTTTGACATTTCTCCAGGTCAGAACTTTCTGTGTTAGAATCAATAGCTACCTCTTCAATAGAAGCTGGAGTCCCGCAAGATTCAGCTTTCTGCTCTATATTGTATAGCTTATACACAGCAGACATTATCAATGTACGCAATGTGAAAGTAGCCCTGTACGCTGATGATACAAGCATATACGAGTGCTTTGCCTCAAAGTGATCAGAAGCTAAATCTTCAATATTTCCAGTAGTGAAAAATTTAAATAAACCAAGCCATCTTCGTAACGACACGACACAGACAACACCACCACAACTAACAATTGACAACCATGGGGACAGCGAAATATTTGGGACTGAAAATTGACGACAGACTCTCGTGGACCTCGTACATAAAGATCTCAAACATTATGCCCACTTTCAAATCGGGTGGACATAGCCTTGCTTCTAACTATCGCCCTATCTCCATTCTTCCTTGTCTTTTAAAAGCTTTGGAACACCTCGTTTTCAATCGTATCTATGATGCCCTACGCTACATCGTAACAATTTGGCTTTGTAAGTTGATCAAGTTGATCTCATTTATACTGATTTTGCCAAAGGTTTTGACACTATTAATCATGTGCTGCTTCTTGTCAAACTGAAGCATTATAACATTCGTGAACTTTTGTCTCTCTGGATATCCATTTTTTTTAATTAATCGCAATTGTGTTGTCTTCATCTTTGGCTTGCCAACCTCACCTTTCTCCCTTTCGTCTGGTGTAACTCAAAGTTCCATTGTATGACCACTTTTATTCAATCTGTTCATTAATGATCTTTCTAGTGCTTTTAAGTCATCTTGTCTTCTATAAGCAGATGATTGTCTGCTTCTTCCCGAAGATTTAAATACTATCTTTGGTTAGTGTAACTTGAATTGTTTATCGCTCAATGTTTCCAAATGTTTTTCTATGTCATTTTCGCTAGAGAATCACACTCATGTCTTGCCCTATATTATTTGTGGTAATATCCTCTTTTCTGTCGAATATCAGCAGCGTATCAGTAGTATAAAACTCTATTCTATGCATCCACTGTGTTATCTTTGTTCATCGTATTTTATTAAGTTTCTTCCAATTAGAAGGTCCTTATGTCTATTTGCATTAAGATGTCAACTCTCTGATGCATATAGAAATAACAAACTAAAGTAGTATCACTAAAACCCTTGTCGGATATTGGGGTTGAAATTTGGAGAGAGTTTAGATTACGATTGTGGAGTGATAAGTTCCACGCCTCACCTTAACTCTCTATTGCCTCAAGTACATACCTAGATGTTTGATCGGGGCTGGATTTGAACCATGGACAACATACACTAGCAAATCAGCTTTGATAAAATATGATGCAAATATTATTTCATTTCAAAATGATGGTATACTGGACTTTTTCACATCAATTGATGTATTTATTCAAAAAATATAAATCTAGAAAGCTTTTTCAATGTAATTATGAAAGTGCAAATTGTTTCCCCAAAATCGAAAATTACTCATAATTTAATAAGTTTTCAACATTTTTGCAGAAGTATCTAGTTTCCATGCAAAGAATAGATTTTTTTTTACATCCAACCATATATTTTTTCACAAACTGTTTGCAAAAAGTGTGAAATCACTTTAATTGAATGGTTTTCAATTTTTATAGAAACACAGTGACCTTCGTTCGCAACACTGCATGATTCGATATATTTTCACAATATCTTCACGAAATATTACCTTGAAACTATGATTATAGTCTTATCCCTCCTCTCTATGAATCGGTCAGTATAATGCAACAAGTGTAAAATCTTCACTTTTTTCCAACACTTTGTATTAGCTATTAATTCGCTCATGCTTACGAAGCAAATATAAGCATACATATTGTAGCCAGCTTCTTCTTCTTCTTATAAACACAGGCGTTTTGCGCTGAAATTTTCGAGAATCACAAATAAAATTACCACCCAGATCATTGCTTTCTTAAGCGAGTCATTGGCTCGATTTTTATACAATTTGTGGTTTAAGATGAATTTTAGCTCATCCATGCATATTGAATGCTAGTCATTTTCAGCATTTTTGCCAGTGAATATTTGCTCTTTTACGCATGATGTTAATTATTGTTCATTTAGTACATCGTGGATTCGAAGTGTGCCAATTACACCGAACTAGATCTCGCTGTAGGTCGATTTATTGAGCTTACTGGTTGTTTGACATTGGTAAACTATTAAACGCGTTATGGGTACTAGTTCTACTAGTGAATTATGGGCCAACAGTTTTTAATTTGTGTAAATTACAAACTGAAAATTTCCGTTTCGATTTCAAAAAGGTTGCGTTAATTTTCTCTTTTCTATAACCTGTTAGAACATATGTTACATCTCGTGTTAACATCAGGTTTTAAGTCATATCATAGACATGTTCCATTAAATTAGAACACGATATTTTCAAAGCTTATTTTCCCAAATCAGACAAAAAAAGTTTAACCAATCGCTGTATGGATATTTGAATTTTTCGGAAGCTTGTTTTATTATGATGGATGTGAACTCTAATAGATGGATATGAATTCTAGATGCTCAGTTTCAATCACCCTTGCGAGCATTTTGTGGCTTAATGTTATCTAAGAAGACTTGATGAGCGTCTATGATAAAAAATTTGTTAAATTTATCTGAAAATTACAAAGAATGCAGAGGATTTTTTTCAAAAATATTGATATTATTACTGTTCATTTCACTTTCTACGCAATTTGAGACTATTTTAACTGGAGAATTGAGCTCGAAAGAAAATTTGTAAACCTTACTTCAAAGGCAATTTTCCATAAAATTTCTTCAAAAATTATGCATACTAAATACAAATAATAATTCAACCAGACACATTTGCTTCTGTTCACAAATATAACAATATTCGACAGCTGTCTTTATTAAACATGGAGACAGGTCATAAATCTTACTCTAGCTTTTTACTAAAAAAAAGTTCGAGAGACATTTTAAATTAAGATGTCAAGATATACGAGTATGTTTGGAAATGGAGATTCAATTTGAAGATTTCCTTAATTTCCATACCGAGGTGAGGTCCGAATTGATTTTGGAAGTTGCGAATTAGGCAATAAGACTTTAGCTACTTTGTAAATAATCTATGATCTTTGATGCTTGAAAAGGCTTCGCAACATACTAAGTTGCGTATTGCTAATCTTCATTAAAATGAAATCTAAAGTCGCGTAATTAATCTTTTTGGTTCGTCGCAGTTTTTTCTCGTCGCATGTACAAGCATATTCATTACATATTGATAAAATTTAGCTTGGAGATGACCTGCTGGCCGTTAGTGGTGATTCGAAAAAGAACGGCAGCTAATATGCTGAATAAAACAGGTCCATTGATAGAACCTTGAGGAAATCCTGATGTCTTATTAACGAGATTGGTATTCTTATTATTTGTCTGGCTCCTTTCTTGATGTTGCCGATAGTTTTAAGGATCTTGATGTTGTTTCTGACGCCAAGCTTAAATTTGATTAGTAAATCATGCATATCATTGTCTCAGCATCACAACTGTCTAGTTTAATACTTAAGTCTTCGAAACAATTTCCGAATATTTCAACCCTTGGATACCTTTTCCTATCGTTCGTTCGTAATCTTCTTCAACACTGTTGTCATGTGTGGTGCCCTCGTTTTATCTACTTTTTACCAGCCTTGAAATTTGTCCAACGTAAGTTGCGTTTTCGTTAAATTCAACATCCCTTTAATTAAGTACGACAAACGTCGAATATTTTTAAAAATTTCGTCATTTGAATCACGCTGACTGTTCCTTGATGAAACTTAATCACCAACAAGTGCTGTCTGATATCTGTATTGTGAATTTTAAGAAATAATAAGGACCAACACTAATCCTGTACTCCATAGCCAATGTTGCAACGCTAAACTATTTTAAAAAATGCAGTAATTTCCTTCACTGTTTACTCTTAATTTAACTTTTTTTTTGCATTTTGTTCTTGTATAGCTGAATAAGCTTTAGAGTTTTTCTTGAATGCATTGAATATGTTATTGTGTTGCTAATTATCTTTTTCATTTGCTTTTAATATTTTCATATATTGGACTTTGCTTGTCCTAGTTAATTTATTAAATAAATAAATGCGGCCTGACTCACCGCAATCTTTTGTAATCTGCAAAATAATCATTAATGGCACTTTTAGCGTAATGTAAATGGTTGTGTCTAATTCGTAGGCCATACTTTTGATATCTCGCTAGTTTGGAACGAAACGTAAACTTTTCAGAGCTTGAATATTAGCCGCTAGCCACTTCTCATGGAAAGATCCTGGTAAGCTACGCTCCTGTGTCGATCTCCAATGATGACTTCTTGATGCTCATATTATATTGTCCTTCACCTGTTATAATGCTTAACATTAAACTATTGATTTCATATACTTTCAGTAGAAAAGCACTATTCAGAACGAATATTAAAACGAATATTTTTAGAAAATATATTACCATATAGATTTTCTTACCAAAAAATGACATCTCCAAAAAAGCAGATTCTTATCGGAAACACATAATGCGACATTCAAACTTTCATACCCCATCTACTAATATATAATTAACATAGAACTGTTAGAGCGTGAGTATAGTGCTACTCTCCCGGTCTAAGGAGGGTAGCCTCTCCTGAATCGGTTCAGGCCCCTTTGGGTCTCGGTCTAACTCGTCGAAGATGGATCGTGGGCATCACTAAATCACTCCACTTCTGAGTCTAGAGACGCTGAGTGAAGTTCAACGTACTGGATCTAATTCTACTTTCGTTGCTGTAAAGGCTTTCTTGTAGAAACCCAAACTGCTCCCACTTTCTATCGAACTTCATTTCTCCCACGTAAATAAATAATGCTGGTAGTCGGTATTTACTTACGTACTTACTTTACTTAGCATCCGTATAGCATAATACGTTCTTAAAAATATAAACCCCAGCCTCGAATTAATTCCACCTCTGATTAACTGAATACTAATAGTACAACTATTAATATATAAATCCATACTTTTTTAAATATATTCGAAAAATATAGTAGAAATAACTTCACCAAAAGATGTAACTTTGTACACAAATCGCCTTTTGATGTAAATCATATTGTATCATGTACCTAATTATGCTCTATTTTCCTGAATCTTGAAATTGAATCATCTTTCATCATCAACTGTCGAGCATTGAACTCCGACCGCCGACATATCAGACGGATGCACCATCATAACGTCACGAAGTCACTAGAGTAGTTATGTAGATTATCATTACGAAAACTCAAACTCAAAAACTTCTACTGCTGAAAATGCTGAAAACTCTAGTATACGTTTTTTGTTGCTTTTCCGCAATGCAGTTTTATCTTGGAATATTCATTTTCCAGCGCGTGTATAAACGAACAGAAATCCAAGATTGTGTGTTATTCGTGGTTTCAAATTCAATCAAAATGGCCCAATGCGGGATTTGGCCGAATACATTTCGACCCCAAATAACAGTTCGCGTTGTGTGTCGAATCGTCAGCTGTATTAAATATGAGCTGCTGGCGAGCAAATTTGTGTTTCTACGGAGATCCTGTAGGCTTGCAGTCATCATCCAGAACTACTTGACTCCATGCCCTTGTATCTCAGCTAACCTGATTCTCAATAAATCAAGGCAGTGTATACCAGTTAATTTGCTGGACTTTGTATTTTTTGCTTGATTTTCGTGTATGGAGCGTCAATAAGTTTTATTGCCTATATTATAACGAATGACAAAAATCGCCAGCAAACAAATCGTTTCGACATTATATAGGTTCATTTGGTAGAAAATTTTTCGATTTATCTATTATTCCGATTTATATATTATTTCGGTTAATATTTTCCAATCTCTCAACGATAAGCTCTCATCTGAGTTTCGATTAACTTGTATATTTCTTGTAATAATTTTCTTAACTTGGCCTCGTACTGCCCCACTCGATGTCGCGTTTTAATTTCGCTCAGCTACTGAGAATGAATTTGTTCTGTTAATGCTAGTCATTAAATACAAAATGACTAATGAATCTAACCTCTATAACTAAAGTCAAGATATGCACCAAATTTATTAGATAAATTTTAGTGTTCTACGAAAGAAAACTGCATAATTTCAGAGTTCAACTTAATTACTAATTCTCTTACAAAACTTCTTAATGGATTAAGTGCCTTTTTATGCACAACGCATTTCAAGCTTGCATACATTAATGCAAAATTATTTTGTATGCAGTATCATAAAATCATCCACATTACGAACATTCGTTCGTATCTTAGATTAAAGGAGCGAAAATGTTCGGTGAAACTATCGGAAAAGCTCTCAAGAAATGCAAAGACGTTCGCGTTAATGATAAAAGTTTTCACGCGATGAAAGTGTGAACTTGAAGAGGAGAGACCCTGAAGAATGTCGCTACGAATAGATATTAACGGGAGTTTGCGTTCATGGATTAGAACGATGACGGTATATAGTATACCGTTTTGGTTGAGAAAACTTAGACGGGTTCTTCGTTGATAAGAGAATGCAAGTATGTTATCGATTTAAGATTGATTTGGATTAAATTGTGGAGAATATTAGGTAACTGGATTAAAATTAAAGCAATTAGGAAGAAAATACATTTGCATGCATGAATGAACTTAAATGTGTTTGAAGGTGTGCTTTGTGAAGCCCTCATATGATATAAGTAGTTTGTCTTCTAATAAGATTTCCTTGGAATTAAGAATGTGGCGAAAATTTTTGTTAGTGCTTAGTAGAACTTTAATTACTTAGAATTGATTTTTAACATTGGGAAAAAAATATTGCAAAATATGTAAAATATCAATTTAGCGTAGTTTGTTTCAAAAATTTGGTGATAGCAGCGGTAGTTTTAGTACTATTAATCTGACCTTGGCTAATCGTGGGACTACTTTACTGTTAATTTGACAAAATGAGCCTATAAAATTAATAGCCTTAATTGGTAGCCGGGGTTACTTTGGTCATATAATCAGTGGCCTAGGATGCAAAGATATATACATATGTGCAAAAAAAAAATAGCCAAAAATATTTTGGCTGTCAGGCCTTCGAGAAACTTGTACTTCTAAGGACTCCCTATATCACAAAGACATAAGCTGGCTGATTGTTTGACGTACTTCTAGTCGTATGATTTTTCGAACCAATGGTCTTAGTTGACCGCCTATGTCCTGTAGGTTGATATTTTGCTATTGTATCAAACTATATCTGGACTACTACTTGCTGAAATAAAAATAAAAATGACTTTAGGTAGTAAGTTTGCCGCAAGTTTGCTTAATGTATAATACTTTATTGCTTTTATGTCAAAATACATATCTTGAAAATATCTAAATTATCCAAAAATTAAAGTTAGTAACTTACCTAGTTTTTCTCCACTCAGCAAAAATATTTCAAAATGAAATATTGCTCGTTTGCTATCGTTGCGTTCATCACGGTTTTTTTTTTAATCCACGCATTTAATGAAGTACAAATCACTTTTCAGGCATATCAGCGATGGTATTTCCAAAATATAATTTTTTTTTTTTTAGCTGCAGCGATAGCCAAGCGACATTCTCTGCACCACATACAGCGATACATCCATAAGCAAACATTTGAACACACAAAATGAATCTCTTTTTTTCAAGCTGAACAATGCTTGCCTAGCTATTTTGTCTCTTGTATGCAATTTCAGTTTTTTTTCGCGTATGTGATTGTTAAAAATCAACTACGAGCCCGGCAATATCTTTTCGGTACATAGAATTTCAATTTAACGGAAAAAATCGATACGATAAATTTTTGCATTTTCCGGGTGAAACATGCAAGCGAAACGACAAAGCTTTGGTTGATTAATTGAACTGCTATCTCTAGGTTTATGTTCCGGTACGTGATAGTGAACGACGATATATGTAAAAGTATATTCACACATTTTCTGCAAATGTACATTGTTATTGATAGAGAATGGCTTGGATACTACGAGTACGATTTGTTATGTTAGGCCCCCCACGTATTTTCAATATAATTTTTATTATATTGCATTGTAATTACAGACACTAATTGGTTGCGGATGTACGTTTGTTGAATTGTTAAACGGCAATGGAAAGGAAAAGCGCACTTTGAAAAATATCAATATGAAATTGATAGAGCCATTGTGGCTATGTGGTTTGTTTTTTGAGTGAATGCAGGGAATGTTGAAAGAAAATAAAAGTTAATTAGCTGATTACTTTTGCATAATTAATTACTTGTCCAGTATGAAAGTATAGTCAGTTCGTAAATTAAAAGTGTCCGCGGCTGGTAATTATAATATATTGTTTCGATGCTAAGTGAAAAATTGATTGTATGTTTAAGTATTATATTCCCAAAGCGTAACTTTTTGCAATAGTAATTATAATTTCAAACTTTTACAAGAGCCAAAAACCGCTACTTTTACAAATAGCTTTAAAATAATTTTCGGCAAGTTTCGAAACACTAACTTGTGCTGATTGGCGCCAAATATATTTTTGGATAAACGCCGTTCATTTTGTCATTCATTTTGGGCTTTGGGGGTTGAAGTTAGTAGTTACTTCATTCCATATTTAATATAACATATATAAAAATATTCACTAATATATTTTTCCAATTCATCTCCGATTTAACTCCGATACCCGCTCACAGCTTGGGCTCGACAAAACTCAGTATATGATCATGGTAGATCGCGTCCACGGCTGGATTCGAACCAGATACCTCACATATAAATACAGGCAATGTTCTGTCCCCTCGGCTATGCAAAATAAAAATAAATCATTGAATTTGTTTCCATTTTATCATAGCATCCGCGTTGATTTTTGAGTGATTTTATTTTTCTACAGGAAATAAAAGTTGTAAATTCAAAATTTATATTATTTACCCAAATAATTTTTCCACTTTTTGTATACCGAATTTTATGAGTGTAATACGTTATTTTTTCTTTCTTTTTTCAGGTAATGACCCATATTTTGATTAAATGATGAATCGATTTTTTTCCAAAAATATTATTTTGAAGCTAAGGTGAGTTATCTTGAATGTGAGTTATTATGAAGAATCCCGTTTAGCGTTAGTAAAAAAAACATTTATCACAGCATTCGGGGAAAATCGATGAAAGTGTTAAGATTAAAAAAGTAACAATTTGTCTTTTGGCAATAACGTGTTCTTAGGTATCTTCGTCTCACTTTGGATATGTAGGTGCTCATTGAGAATTATTTTTGACTCTCGTTTGATATTTTTTTCAAGAAATTTCCTTCCAACTCTCAAAAAATTAATAATTCGAAAGAAGTATTGATCCTGATTTTATGTAATTTACACTACATAAGCTCGATATCTGAAAATAAATACTAAAAAATTTAGGCATTTATCAACGAAATAGAACGGAGTGTGAACGTTTCAAAAGTGCTTATACAAAATGTACAATTACATCCGGTTCATCGCAAGGTAGCCAACTGGGACCCATTTTACTCAACGATTTTATTTTTGATCTTTTAGTTTTTTCGGATTTAACAACTTTTTTCTTATAATCTAAAAATGTGCCATATAATTAAATTACAGTTTTAAGCACATCCCGTCAACAGTCAGTGTTTTGGACAGTAAACTTTCTTAGAACATTCGTAAATAACAAATCGCTGTCCAATATGATGACTTTAAACGAACCATTAAATATAAATCATCAGCTATCAGCTTTTGCAACTGCTCCCTGATCACTTGGATGGCCATCTCCTAGTCGCTGGAATGATTGCTGAGTCGTGGCCCACGTTGGGCGCTCATTTATAATAGTGTTTCATGTTAATTGTTTCGGATTTCCCGTGTTAGAAGTCAAATTTTTATTAACTTTAGAAGTCAAATTTTTATTAACTAAATTATTAAGTGCTTCATTTCAAACCTCCAAAAATTTTTGAGACGATCATTACAAAAAAAATTATTAATTTCTGAAATCTAAGATTATAATAAAAAACGAAAGATGAAAAGAAATCACCAAGTTCAAAAAAATATCAAGTCACAAAAATTATAAAACATTTATCATATCTTTCTTTGCTAAATGATGCTGCTCCAAAAATTTATAGTTTGACCTGTTTGACGAAAACAACTAGTTAAACCTATAAAATTTGTTTTTCCAAACTTTCTAAACTTAGGGGCGGAGGAATTTGAAACGAGGCCTGCTCAAAGAATCTCACATTGAATACTCAAAATTCCATCAGGCTTATAATACCTAGTTTGAATAGACAAAATCTTCGAATGTTTGGTTTAAAAAGTTTGTAAAAAAAAGTTTTGTTTAAAATATAAAATAAAATAATATTTATTTCAGAAAGCGTATGAAAGCATATATCATTCAAAAATGTAATACTTCTTAGCAACTTCAGATATTTTCGTCATATTCATTTTATACTCGAGATAAGCTGGCTTAGCTCCGTGAGCTGAGCATCAGGTGCTAGCGTGTATAGATCATGGTTCGGATCTAGCCATAGACAAATATCCATGATCCCCCTACCAATAAAACTTGGTCGAACAAAGATAAAACTAGTTTTATGGGACACTTAAATTTCTAAGTAAATTTTTCCAGCACATTTATTCGGTTCCGAACCAAAGTGCGGAATGAGGTAAACGTTATCACTCTTTAAGGTGATAAATAAATTTATATTGCAAATACAACTCCTATGTACCGCTAAGTCGGCGTTTGAATTGACATGTTTTGAATTTTCATTAAAACCTATCGTTTCCTTAAAAGACTTAAAATAAAAGACATGATTATAGACCAGTGAAATAAACCTAAAATTGATAGTAAATATTAGCTTACCTTGAGAATAATGCCCTAAAAAATTATAAAAGTTTCTAAAAAATTTCAACCTCATCATAAGCAACCTAAAATCAGTTTAGCAAACTAAATTTAAATGAATGTTTGAAAATTTCCAAAAATCAGAGAGAAAAACATCGTAATGGGAAAAATTCGGTAATGATAGAAAAATGAAAACATTCTGAGAATTATTCCTGATGCATCAATTAAATAAAAAAACATACAAATCAAATTCAATGCTTTTCTATCACGCAAACGTAAATAGGTTTTGAGTGTGTATCGCATTGGTATTTCTTAAGGGCCGCTGATTAAACTAAATGACCTCGAGCTCATTCTCAGTCACTAATAATCAACTCTGAGAGCAAACTTGACTCACCTGGCTACTAAACTAACTACATCTATTAGCATTAGCATTGGCGGCGAAGCGGAACATGCTAGATTTTTCATATACGCCATAGCAAGTACAAACGCACAACTATCGAACAGTTGTTGTTTCAAATACGGTCTGTAATTGATAGCTGCAATCATAATGAAGCAGATAAGCGTGCGCTATCTAGTATGCAGTATTTAGATAGTTGTATATTTGCCTATCGATTTGCTTGTGAGCTATAGTTGGAAGCAAACCACTGACCGATTTCCTGTGATAAAATGATTTTGAGCATAGGAAGCGCACACATGCGCCCTACTTACTCGCATTTGTAGATTAAATAACGTTCTACTCGCATTTTCACTTTAGATAGTGACGATTGATGAATCTAGGAATCTGAGTGCGATCTGAATTTCGGAAATGAATAGACGTTATAATTGATTAGAGTGCATTTCAAAAATTTGTCTGCATCATTTAAAATTACCTGATTAAAAACGTTTTCCTACATTCAATATGCTGATCGAAAGGTCGCTTTCTTAATTAATAGCATTCTTTTAAAATTGCTGTTGCCAGCTTTCTATCTGCAGCGTTATGAATTTGCTAATTGATTCATCTTTGCTGTTTATATTCGACATCGTTTATATTGAAGATAATTTTTTTTGTCTTCACTGAACCGTAATTTTGTGAAAAAAGTCGGTAGTCGGTAGTGAGCAGCCGTTTGAAATCTACAAATATTTTTCGAAAAATGAAACAATACTCGTATACATGTTACGTTAGATTTTTGTTTTGATGATTTCAATTTGATTATGCTCATGATATGGAAATTACGCTTGATTTGCCTCTGCATTGAAAATACGTCCCAATCGCAGTATACTTTTGTACGGATAGTTTTTTCTAGGCTCAAAAGGATAATGATACGTTTTCATTAGAAATGTGTATGGAACTTTTTCTCCCTCTTTGAAAGGATGTGTACATCGTTTACTTTGGAAAAATTGTGGGAACATTGCATTTTCTCAGTTAAAATTTTTTAATAATTTTTGTGCAACTGATAAGATAATGAAAAAACACTTCTTGAGTTCGTAATTATTTAAACCTTATAATAAGCCTTATATAACATTTTAGGCCTTTGAATACAATATAGGAGCCTTTTCGAAATTTCGTTCTGATAGTTTTTCATTTTGTTTGGATAACTGGAACGTTTGACAGAAATACATGTATGTAACCTTAGGAAAAGGCTATGGCTCAAGTATAAACCACAATGATATAATTTGGGCGGAAACTCACAAAATCGACTACATCAAGTTCATGATGCAGAAAGAAGCAATTTTTTTATTTACAAAAACAAACGTTAAAAATTAAGAATAAAACGAATGAATCTCTTCTAAGCTCTGGCTGTTTTAGCTTTAAAATACCTATTCAAATTTCAGGCCCATAAATTTTATGTTTTATAAGCTACTGTGCTTGGGGTCATAATATAAACTGTAACCATTTGTCCTGGCGAATGGTACTCTTAGGGACATATGATATGAAGAATTCGCTTAAATCCATACTTGAGGCGCCTGATCAGTTTCAAGTGCCAAATGGACGACTATCTAACAAATATTTCAGTTGCTTGTGAAACAAAAAAGGATGGCGTAGTAAGACGGTTACGTCGATCTTCGGTTCAAACCTTTGGATGAAAGATGTTTGAGAAAACTCGCTTAGTAGCGTACGGTAATAACTTTTCTGTGATCGTTGTGGCTCACGCAATACTCAAGCTAAAACAAGTAATTCGAACGCTTAGCAGGCAGCTGACGAAACACGAACTGTGATTAGCCCAAAAAAAAATCGAAGTCGTTTCTCTAATCGAAAAAGGATAAGGAATGTTATTCCTGTGCATTTTAATAAAAAAATATTCGAAAGCAACCTAATGGTAATATATTTTGGCATGATGATCCACATATAGCAAATAAGAAAAAGAACAGATCCGCAATCTGTCAATGACTGCAGTCTAGTCTGTTCTCTTGCATGAGCTAAAGATATAGACTTACCATTAAGCCAATGACCCGCCAGAAACTAGCCCAAATGAAAAAAAGAGGAGACCGTCTCCTACCCTACCGTTTCAGAATCAACTGAATTTTTTGTCTCTCGACTCATTCCGATCAGCCTCCTTGCCGAGGAATGAAGATCGATATTCCTCAGGACACATGCGCGCAATGGCGAAACGTTGGGTCTAGAAGAAAGAACGGAAGAACGGCCATGATGCGAGAGGTACATAAACACCCTGCCCCATCAAACATTAAGCCGCGGGTGGGTAGAAACCATGTCCTGTTCGGTTGCTGCCTGATGAAATTTCCCAGTATTTTCAGCAGTTTTGAAAAAAAAAAGTAGGCAAAATCCCATCCAACATACTGCCTAGGGCTCAATAACGACGCCGAATAAATTTTTTTACATGGACTAGCTAAGCGCATTTAAAACCATAGCTAGCAGCAGGCATTACTTAGTTTTCTTATGACAAAAACAAACGAAAATATGCTCCCAAAAAAAAACAAAATTGGAGCAAGATAGTGCATTGCACGACTTTCTAAAAAAAAACCGGAATCTCTCGTTGTGACGGAGATTCTACTATATCTTCTAAATGTTTTGGTGGGTGTGTGTTCTCCTTTCAAAATTTATTAACAGCTCTGTCAACAATTCTTTTGACTGTGTTGCTGTCCGAGTACACTTTGGCATAATCTATCTATGTTTACTTCCCCCGTGCTAGTAGTTTTGACGTCTATTATGAATATTTTGAACTTTTCGATGGTATAGTAAATTCATCGTTTTGTAACTCTAAATTCATTCTCTCCGGTATTTTAACATTCTTTGGCTCCATACCCCTAGTTTTCCAGAAGCAATCTCATCTCCTTTGTCACTGGCATCTGGGCTCAGGAATTTTATGCAAAGCTGTGCGTTTCAGCAATTTAATCATACTCTCAATTACTTTAATAGGATCCATGCCTTAGTATTTCCCAAAATATCTACCAATGATTTTTTATTTCAGAATCCATGCTTAAATGTCTAAGTATTGATACCCATTATCCTCCGTTAGATATTGTTGTTCATATCCACTCCTTGGAACATCTCAATACACTTTAATGCTCCAAATATAACTGCTTCAAAGGTGGCTACTCTGAACTTAATTCATTCCTAATCACCATTGATTGGAGCGGTATTTTATCAGAACTTACATACATCTGATGACTGTGTTGACTATTTTTGTCACATTCTTGAATGTATTTTACCTATGTTCATGCCCATGACTTATCCCCGGAATCCTAAATAACTCCCCTGATTTACTAAATGTATTAGCCCGCACCTATTTAAAAAGTTCAAGCTTCTTAAAATATACAAACTGTAACTCAGGTTCAGCTAAAGACGTTGACAGAGAGCTGAAACGAAGCTTCTAATTAAAAATGCGCACCATTCTTATATTGCGATCATAGAAAACGGAATGCGTTCTGTCAACTTTATTCATATTCCTCCACGTACATATTGACAAATTCATTATTTATCAGCTCCAAAATAGTTGCTATAACAATGTCTTCCACGGAGTGCTTTTTTTCAAATTTCGAATTCTCTAATTTACTCTACTCCTTTGCTGACCTTAGTTGCTTTTTCAGCGTCAAATTAAAGTGATCTGCATAATTTTTAGTTACTGGTGTGGCTTCCGTCACAGTGACCACACTTTTCACTCAACAATTGCTTTTGGTTTTCTGAGAAAATTTCCTTGCGCAGAGCTACCGGTTAGAACTGAACTGCCTAAAAGTGAGCAATCGGTTTTGGTTTGAACAATCTTCCGGAAGTTCTTGTATTGCACGAGTCGTTTATTTTTGACTGTTTTTTGGTTGTTATCTAATGATGTGTTAAATAACTTATCGCAAAGCTTAAAACCAAGCACGACCTTATTTTGGAATTCCTTATTCTCCAGCCTGCAGATTTTGTAAAGTTTTTTCTTTTTGAATGTGCTTTGAAGTAACATCGTGCTTGGTAAGTTGTTTCATGCAAGCTCTTTATCAGCTTCAACCCCTAAACCCGCCAAAGGTTTTTGTTCGATTGTTGAAAGCAGTTCCTATCAAATACTTTGATGAGAATAATGTTGATCTTATTTTCTTTTAAAATCATCTAAAACCTTCGCAACATAAACATAACTACCCAAGCTAATACAATTTCGCTTCAAATACAAACATTAACAATGACACTAAAACATTAAACCGTTGACGAATCACTGTCTTAAACCCTAAATTTTTACATTTACTGCTTTAATTGAGCATACAATATGCAAAACAGATTCCTACTATCTCCCAATTTTCATCGCTTCTTCATTAACTAGTTACGTGAAAAAAGATACATTGAAGACACAATCAACATAAGCTTATCGAAATGAAAATCGAAATATACTCACGAAAATTCTAAAAATTTCGGTTTAATGGAAGAAAAAGTGAAAAGAAAGACTCCTTTCGAAAAAAAAATAAAGACATTGAATTGTTGTTTTCAACTGAGGCGTGAACGCCGCACATAATTACTTCTCGGTTGAATGTCGAAAACTGTGAACATTTTTGGGATTGTAATGTCGAGAAAATCGTTGAAATTACGTATGTAGATTCATATGTGTGAGGCAAGCTGGTTGAGTACATGGAAATTGGTAATAAATTTTGACGCAATGAAAGTCGAAGCTCATCTGCATCGATCCGTGATGAGTGTGATGATTTCGAGCGTTACGTTTTCGGGCAACCGGTGAATGATAAATGAAAAAAAATCTAATCCGATTTTCCCATCAACTTGAGAAATTTGGATTTGATGACTAGTCTTCGAATCCGGTGTTGAATACGAACCAAATTCGCAACTCCCTAAGATAAGATTGCATGTCTTCCTTGAACTAATTAGATGCGGTCACGACATGTCGGCAAATGGGTGATTATCTTGTCATTTAATTACGGTCTAGATCTTGGGCATTTTCATTATCTTTTCCCTTCTAGTCGATTATGCAAGACCTCAAAATTTCACTACTCAAGTTGAATACGGCGTGTGCTCGGAAAATTATATGTGTTTTCGTTGCGAGGACGGTAGCGAAGATTGTAGCGTATTATTACGTTTTCGTATTATAGACTCATATAGATTTGCAGAGGTTGGATGAAGATGTTTACAACTTTGGAAAATCCGTTTCCAGGCTACTGCTTCGGTTTTGCATACAAGGGCATAATGATTTTCGAATTTGTTTTCTTTAATCGATAAATAATGACTACATATTGCTACACTGTTGTATAATATGTGCGATTAGCTTATGTGGTACGGTCGTATGTAATCACTTAATGCATGGTTATTTGTGTCTCTGCTATTATCCGTTGGAAACAATTATTTCTTGCGCAAAAGAATAATTTTGTCTTTGAAATATGGTCATGGCCAACAAACCATGCTAAGAAGACATATTTAATGGTTACCAGTGTTCATAAAACACAATTATACTTATGTGATGAATGAAAAATACTTATGGCATTTAGATACAATTAAATGAAATAAATTGCAATGAATAAAAGTGGCTTCAGACATTATAACATTTTTTGGTGTTAAAACTATTTCATACAAAATCAAAGGTGGCCTCAAAATTTCAAAATTAATTAGAAAAAGTGATTTTGATTATGAAACGATGAAGATCTCTTAGTAAGCAAATTGATATTCAATTCCATTTTATTTGTACTATGCCATTAGTAATATTTTTTGGCAGGTGACTGATGAATATTGCAACATGAAGCAACTTGAATGACTTTTTTCTTTATTCACTTCAACTATAATACATTTTTATTAAGTTTTTAGTGGGTTTTAAAAATAAATGATTCTAAATGTCCTCCAAGCTTGGTGACGCATGTACGATATCTTATCAAAAAGTTATTATACTGGCCGTTGGGTGCGGTAGAATGTTGGCAAATATAAATTAAGAGGAGAATCGTTGATGTTAGTTTGAAATAAGATTCTTGTAAAATTTATCGCAAAGATTGCGTTTTGCAGTACTTTAAGTTTTTCTGATTAGAAAAGTGCCGACTTAAATGGCACAGTATTCTGTTCTGCCGTGTGTCAGCCATCAAATTTTCTTTTGTTGTTTACTCCGAATTTTAGGGGAATTCATTTCATGGAACATATACAAAGCTATCTTGTAATATTGGTGATATGTTGATTAATATATGAAGACAGTGCTGTCCGCACAACCTCACGAAGATCAGAGCAGTAAAACATTGCCTTTAACAAATAGTCAAAATATTATCGTCTTAAGATGAGAAGATCAAAGCAGCTATTGAAGGTATTTTACTTCTTCTCATTACTTTTTCGTTTGACGTTCCGACTGCATCATGTGCTGTTGTTGGAGCAAACAGACAGGATGTCACCCAGGGTAAAGTGCCACACAACTCCTTACTGCAATCCACGATTTATTAATATCTCAATATCTTCGGATGATTTTATTTGTTGGACTGAAACTTGCTTCAACGATAGCATCTTTAGCAATGACTTTTTTCCTTTGCATAGTGTTTTTAGACAGGATCGTGATCTTCCCCTGGCACGCGAAACAGTTAGTGGAGGGGTTTTTATAGCTGTTTATAAATCCCTGCTGTATCAGTCTATATACTATATAATACATCAACGTCTGTATATGACAGCTTTTATGTATATCCGTTTTTCTCCGTACACATTTTCCCTGCTCTCCTCTCATTATTTGTGTTAAATTCAACTTACCATCTATTATTGCGGAAAATCATTTCAACGGTGGCGTCCTCCATACTATACTTCTACGTCCTTCATCTTAATTCCTCTTTGCTTTTCTGATGCTAATTTTCCCAGTTATATATTATTCCTGGCACAAATTTCCGCATTCTGACCTTATTTTTTTGCAATATTTCCTCTAATCGGCTATCTATTTGCTCTTCTTTAAGTGCTAATGTTAATTGTGAACTTCATCATCCTTGCCTCTCCAACACCGTCTGCGTTAGTCAGATATTTCGCACTAAAAAGGTTGTGGGCTGATTTTGATAGTAGGACTGCAAAGACTACCGAAATGAACCGGCGTTTTTTTTTTTCTCGTAATCTTGAGCCTTTTTTCTTTGTATTCTCCCCTTATAGACCTTATAGCCAAACTTATTGTCAGCGTTATTATTGGTTACGTTCTGTGGCAATATTCTAAAATAGAGGCTCTCCAAAAATCATAAGCCTTTCTGGCCTTCTATTCGCTCGCTGACTGACAAACAATATCCCGATTCCATGGCAGTTTTAACAAAGCAGTCGTTCCCTTCTGAAGGGTACGTACTTGAAGGAAATATACAATGAGTCCCCAATTCCACTATCGCCGAATTTCTCCATTTTCTGAAAGTATTTCCTAAAGTATATATTTCCTAAATTAAAATCGACTCAGGTAGAGATTTAGTCGCCCGTCATCGTTGAGCTTGTAGCCCAGCATTCCTCCCAAAAAAAACTAGCGTTCGCGTTCCTGCATTTTCGCTGGAAACTAGTCCACTATATGATGCCAAGTGTTCGCTTTCATGTGAAACCTACCAGAAGCTAGTTTGTAGCCCTGCCCCACAATAGGTCACGTTTCATTTCATCGCAGAGTGCTGAAATGTACAACTTTAAAACCTTTCTCAGCTCTTCTTTACATTTTTGTAACCCGTTTAGTTTAAGATGCTTCTGGCCTAGCATAAAACTGCTGAATTAAACGCCGGCACGCCAAAGCTTGGCATTAGTCTCGTTATCTCTTTAATCCACTGATAAGCTTCTTGTTCCCAGGGAGGCATCACACGCTCGCTTGAGGAAAATCACCAACGTATCAATTCCATCTTAAGCTATGGATAATCTTTTCGAACTGTTCTACCCCCAAAAGCAAAACTGCCATGAAGCGACCCCAAGAGCTGCCAAAAATTTTTCATCTATAGTTTCGCCCACTTTGGCTTTATCCAACAACCAGAGAGTGATGTGCCTATAATCACTTCCAGAGTACTCGTCAATCATCCTCTATTCACTCATCAGCGTAGACAATCTTTCCGCGCCGAGAGTCATATCAGGTATATACCTACTGAACGCCGGCCTTCGATACATTGTTGGTAGCCCCGTGCTTAGTTATGTTCAATTCGGCACAAACTTAACAACTTATTTCACTTTTGTTCTAAACTGGCAACTCACGTTCAATTCACCGTCCACTACTAGAGCTTCCGGAAGATCTTTTTGATTAGAATTTCAGCTGTGGAATCATACAAAAATTGCATAAGCATATTGTCAACAGTGCGGCGCTTTTGAGCCTTTTGAAGAACCCTCATTTACCTTGCGTCTTCTTCTGATCTTCAAGCCGTTCCCTAAAAGCTTTACACGCTCCTGGCAAAATGACAAACAACAAACAAAATGACTCAGCGGTGCATACTTTTGCGAAGTGGTCAGTTTGCTCGCATCGCAGCATTATTTTTTGTTCTGTCGTAGCCCATGCTTTTGTGATAGCGCACCACTTCTGGCTGCCTCGTTGCTCTGAAATACCCCTGCTAATTCTTGTAGGCCAATTATTAAGGTTTTTTGTTTTCTCCAATTCTACTAAGGTTCTCCTCTGCAATCTTTCTTATTTGGCGTATATACATCTGCCCCTTCTTTTACATCAGGGTTACTTTTCCGAGGAATCTGCTGAAGAACCCCCGCGTAAGTTTTTGCTTAGATGGGCTTTACTATCAGTTTTTAGAGGAACTTAAAGAAATCTTGCTTGTCTTTATGCTTTTAAGATTTTTTTACTATATTCCTTCCTAGACATATTTATTTTTGAATCAACACGTTCCCCGCGTTGAGCTTTGAACGCTCGCCTGTTTAGTGTGCGTCTCGCTCATCACTACTACATACATTTTGATGTCGGACAATCCTGACACCCTTGGTTCCGTTCTCAAAGAACTTTTGCCAGCTGGTCTTATTCTTAGGACACCCTATTCGACAAAGTGATTTAAGCCCTTAATCACTGACTTTTTATTAAAGCCTGCATATTTGAGAACCTAGCGACACTTTAAATCTGATTACACACAAATTCTGCAAAGACCCCACTTCTGGGCTTTGCTTGAAATATTAAGTGAATTTCATTAATTTAAAATTTTTCGCGCAGTTAAAAGGTCATTAAAAATGCTATCGAAAAAATTGTCATAGATATAAGACATTTAATATCACACATATTCACAAACTTTGTGATTTGAAACATATTGCAAATTCAAACTTATTTTACCATTCATATATTTAAATGCAAAAGGCCATTTAAGTTGCATTTCCAAAGAATAGCGAAAAGGTTTGTTCGAATATGATCTGGAGCATGTATGAAACCAGTTTCTTTTGAATCGTTGAACATGCATGACTTTTTCACCACACTGGGCGCTCGATTTCAAAATGCAATATGCTCATGCAATTTTTTTTTCAATCGGTAGGCAAACTAGAAATTATATATGAAGCATATAAAATTTAGTATTTTATATCTTAGAAGAAAATTACTATGAAATAAAACCTAGTCAAAGTAATAAGAAAATATAAATCTACCTTCCCAATTACCACATGCAATTTTCTTTCCTGTAATTCGTACTGGCACTATTTGCATAACTAATAAAAAGTTCATAAAGAAGCTCCGTAAATTGTGTCCCATCAGATAAAATACTTTCTTGCAACAGCATACTTCTTTTAATTACAACGATGACGATTACAAACTATGAAGCTCATATCTTTTCCTCGAGTATCTCATTATCTTTAGCTCTCGAGTTATTTACAAGTCCCGCAAATAAGTTCCACCACTGCACCACTAATTGTACAAGAATCAAAATGAATGGTCCTTATTCTTCTTATTATGGGATAACACGACAAGTGACCATATCCATCTAGGAAGTTTACAGCTTGCCGTCAACTGCCTACCTACATAACGGGTAGATATTTGCAGATACATACCTACATAAGTATATAAACATAACTTGCATTGCAGTCAACAAAAAACTGGTTAAGTGTGTTAACAGTCGCTTAATGCAGCGATTATTGACAAACTAACTGAGTAGGTAACCGTAAAATGCATATTTTCCGGAAAATTCGTCGCGATTCACACTATAGCTGTTACTTAGTTTGTACGGTAAAGAGAAAAGCGGAAATTAGAATTTTTGCATCAGCAGCGCAACAAGCTTCATTTAGGCCGATTGCATTCGCGAATCAGTCGATTATGTCATCACCAATGAAATCAATTTAATAAATCAATTTCGTATGCAAATTGAAAATGTGAATTTCATTTCTCGTTGCATGTGCATCGAAATGATCTAACGATCAACATCTTATGTATCTTAATTCATGCTTGTCTATTAATGAATGGACACTATGTCGCCGAAAAATGTTTCCGCTTAAGCTTCCGCGATCGATGGTGGTAATACGAGTAGCTTTCATGTTGGTGTCTCTGTACTTTTGTCTTCGAAACTGAAATAGTATCTAATTTGCATTTGTTTCGAAACAAAGATACAAATGCATAAAATTATTTCAATGATGTCAGTATATTTATACTATTCAATGTACTGGATTATATTCAGATTTAAATGCCACTGGCTTTTTCAATCCAAGTTGGGCAAGAAGAGCGGAGGTGTTTTGTTACTAAATCAATCGCCCGAGAACTCGAACGAGTTTCATGAATACGACTAACTTCAATGTATAGCCGGTGCAACTGTTGCGATACTGAAACAACGAAAACACGTTTTCCATTCATTTGCAATTGTTGTGAAACTTTAATCAGAAATCAATACATATTTCCAATAGTAACCGGACTTTTTTTTCAAATCAAACTTGTTTCGAACAATCAACACTTTCTTCCGGAGTAAAATCTTTGTAGCTGGGTATGTTCCAAGGACGATGAAGACGTCCACGACAATATCGTAACAAAGGAATCGAATCGAATCGGAAACCCGGAAAAAACTCCTTTTTTCATTAATAACTTAAAGTTCTCCTTGCGGGCTACGAGCAATGCAAAAACATTTGAAATGGTTTTGCTGGAACGTTTCGGAGGCAAATAAAACGGATAGTACTGAGTATTGGACAGAAAGCAAAGCATAGTACAGAAAGTACAGCAGAGTAGAAAATATAAATCACTTGATTTACTTTGTATTGTAACCGTTTTTGTGGCAGGTTAGTCGTTCAATAAGCGCAAAGCGTTTTGATATTGGGCTTATCGTCGTGCTATCCTGACATATTTAACCTTATTTGTTACTTTCGCTGACTGGCAATTTTTCGGGCTTTTTGGGGCAAAATAGGATTTTGCGTAGTTTATGGGATTTGATGGTGAAGAAGTTAAATTTTGGTGTATTTTTGGGAGAAGAATTTTTTTCGGTGATCCGACTTGAAATTGATGTGTGCGCGTATGGTATTACGAATTTCAATCTGTAAGACAAAGCAAAAGAGACAAACTAAAATCTACAATAAACATTTACAAAAAAGTTCTTCCGAAATACATTTTGTTTCTGTCGCTGATACGATATCTGGATTCTGTTCTTCCTTTGAACATTTTATTCCATGTTATCCCCAGTTTTTTAATTTTATCATGTTGAAAGTTTTTTAATTTTATCATGTGTTTCCTTAAAAAGAGTATAAGCTAAGTTTTTTTCGGGTTTGCCAGGCCAGCTTTTCTCGCCATAATTTGGATCTAGTCCAGCATCGATTGCATAGGGTATGATAAGGTTGGCTGGGACATGTACTACAATGTCACATGTACTACAATGTCGGCGGTGTACGCCATCGCTTGAAAACCAACAGCGCTTAAACTATTATGCTGACTACCAAGATCAAAACTAAGGTGATATAATCCCCACTTCACCCCTTCCCCGTTTTGTCTCCCAAAAAGATTGCCTAAGTCCAAAAAGATTGCCTAAGTCCAAAAAGATTGCCTAAGTCCAAAAAGATTGCCTAAATTTGCCTGTTTTGAACAAATTTGATGCCCAATTCATCAGGGTTCTACTCACTTCATGTTGAACCAAGATACTATTGATGATACTCGCAATAGTGAGATTGTTGAAAGCCCCCTGAATGTTCGGATTGACTGCAAACGTGAGTTTCTTTTTATTTAAAGATTTCCCTAAATTTCCGGACAGTTTATGTTGTATTGTCTCTACTGGTCGGCTCGCCAGGTACGCTTTTTGATTAGTATAGAGCCCCGCGATATCAATCGACCTCTTTGTGTGCAAATCAAGTGTTTTTAAACGTGTTTAGTTCATCGGTCTAAAGTTTTTCACGTCTAACGAAACCTCACGAATCTTCACGAGACTTCAGGACCACTCACGAATCCTGAAAAGGACTCCTGACCGTTAAAGACAACTCTAGCTTTTATTCGTACTACCCCAAAGCGGAGTCATGCAATAAAAACACGCTGCAGTTCTTTGAAACACAATAGACCATACCTCATCTGTACTTGTGGCTTTGTAAGGTCTGAACGTGCCTTTTGACCACTCAATTTCGACCTTGTCTGTTACGTCCTTAATCAACTGCTCGGATGACCGTTGGATTCTTCTTAGTTAGTAATTCCGCGATGCCGTAACAGCCGATTCCGAGAATTGAGTTTCCAGTACCATTTCCAGACACTCGTTAAGGCCCTCTGCTCAATCTGTACTTTCACTACGGAAAATATAGGTAACTGGGAGCTATACTTAGAACTGAGACTGGTGGCTTGTGTTCTTTACTCAATGCCCTCATATACAATTTTTCATGACAGGTTTGGCTCCTCGTATCTTCTTTTCCGAAGAATGATAACTCTAGGTTGAATCATTCCCAACCTTCAGCATTACTGTAGCGCTTTGTATTGGTAAACGTTCTGCGTGTACGGCTTCTTGCTATCGTAAGCTCACCGTTCCACAACAGATTAGCAGTTTTTCTTACGAGTTTCTTCGGGCACACTCCTTCAAAATCTGTTTTCAAGGTTTCTGTTAAAGGATTCCGTCTTGGACTCTTACGATTCAGGTCATCCAATCCACTGAAGAGTTTATTTTCCAGGAGAAAACTTCTCTGGCTCCAAACTCTTGTGGGTAAGGATTCGGAACTACTAATATTCCAGCATGATAATTGGTGGTCTAGGAGCAACGATAGGTCAGACACTCGCTATCAGTGGACGCTTTTCATATAGCGTGAGCTACCAGGGCAATATCAATTGTCTCAAGCCTGTTATTCCTGGTTCATGATTTAGTTCCTCCATATAGCGTAATGAGCATTAGCGTTACAGTTGATAATTATAAAATCAGCCCTTCCTGATATGATACAATCCATGTGCACAAGCATATTGGTTGTCGCCACTTGGCTCTGGTATAATTAGCTTCGCCTGCATGCACTTCTGTTCCTCTAAGTTGCTTTGCCCACCCAAATTTTGGAGCTGATTCTCTTCAGTTTGAAGTGGATCAAGTGGATGAAGTGGGTCGTAATTTATCCGCAGACTTTCGGGTGATACCCAGCACTGTTTTTGATGTACCAGTAAGATCAGGATCCACCAATTGATCTTTAATTTCCAACGCCTGGAAAAATATCCAAGTGAACATTTTGAAATTTGGGTTCTGCCTCTTTAAGGGAAACAGAGCCTCAGAAACGTTCGAATTGGTCACTGCCACCTTAGCCGTAAGCACCTTAAGCACAGACGTCTCCTTAACTACGTATAACTCCTGATATTCTCCAGAGATATGTAAGATTGTAGACCGAAGTCAGTCTGCCGTGAAAACGTCGCTGTAGGTCGCCGCAATCTGGTTGCGCAAAATACTGCAGACTTCAAAATGATGTGATACTTCCGTCGTTGGCATAGCGAAATTAAGCAGTTCGTATTGCTCCTTTTTATTAGAGTTTCAGCTGCTTGCTTTATCGACAACATTCAGCTTAATATGGCTTGCAACCACGTCGTAAAAACATCTGCCGTTACCTGCCGTGGCTTATTTATTCGTTTGTCTCTCGGGAAGGCTTTCTCTTCCGAGCGTTGACGCTTGCTCGCAACCGAGTGTCCTTAAGTCTCCCATACTCATAGCCGCTCACTTTACGCCGCTGTTCTTAAAGCGTTAGATGTTCTGTTTGCTCTTTTTTGAAGGCTTAACCGCCGCTTGTCTTGTAGTATCCCACAGACCTTTGGAGTCCCCGCATACATTTCCGGCTGATATGCTGTGCTAAGTGCCTTAGTTGCCCGTCCCTGCCCGTCCTTTGAGTTCGCCGCCTCCTTTCAAGATAGTTGCTCTGCCAATTACCGCTGCTTGCCGGATCCGTTGTTAGTTTTGCTGCGTTGCTACTCTGTTCAGTAGCACCGCTACAACATACAGACTCGCAAAAGTTATGAAGTAGATTTCTCAGACCGATCGCCCGACCCTCTGCCGTATCTTTCCTCTCGTTGGTGATCGCATCATCTTTGAACTTCTTTGGAAGGGGATCCCCAAAAGCGACTTTTCTGCAAAAGCATTCGCTGGGAATTTGGAACCTAAACCTTCACCTGACGCACCAGATCAAGCTCGTCTTAACTTCGGAGAAACACATAAGCGCCCCTCTGTGATGAGTGCTATGGCTGCTGAAAATTGAAATTATCATTTTTGTACAATCTCTATTCTAAAAAATAATCGGCAGAACTTATTAGTATTCAAATACCCACCAGCATAGCTGACCCTGTGACTGCCAGATATATTTTTATTAGAAGATGGTACTATGTATTTCAAACCTCCGTGAATTCTCGAATTTTTATGTGGCCTCAGATGACACTTTAATTTTGATTTCAAAAATTTTCCTGGTAGGAAATTCATATTAGTATTAGTTTTTCGCGCATACCAAAAATGAGTAGATAGCATCGTCAATTTTCAATAACAAAATGAAAACAAGTGGAAATACTACATTTAGTTTTTAGTTCTTTGAAAGCCATAAATAAGTTTAACTAGAAGGAAGTCTGCGATGATTAATTTAAACTTGCCTTCATTCCAAACCCTGACTTTCGACTAGCTTCAATGTCCTGGACATTAATTAATCAAAAGTAATCCCGGATCGTTGAGTCTACTTTGAATAAATTTCATCCCATAAAACATGTAACCTTTCTTCCGTAAACTGAAGCTCATTTTAATGTTCGCTCATTAACTAAAGAACCAAAAAAGCATCACCATGAAAAGGGTTTCTATTTCAGCAGGAAAAAACATTCACTCATTAGACACAAACAGTTCAGACGTTTCCAATTGTTTCTGACATAGTATTCCCGTACGGTCTACAAACATCCAGCTCTATTCCTTTTCGTACCTTCTTTCCTATCCACAATTCTAGTCTAACATATTATCTTCTCGAAAACTAAAATAGATTTTTCATGGTTTTTCCTATGTATTTTACAGAATGTCTTTACCGGATCTACCACCACTACCGAAAAGTCTAAGTGGCCTCGAGTTAACAGGTGTTCCAGTTCACAATAGTACAGCCGCAAATCTAGCAGCGTTCGACACAAAACGAAACATAGCGCCTATTTCGAGAATGACAGCCCCTCAAGGCGGAAGTAATACAACAACGAGCACCCTTGACACCCAGCTGGCTGTGCTACGAAGAGAAATGGTAAGTTTTAGTTCACTTATTCGTATATAGTACATACACTCCGGGATTATATTATCTTTGAGCGGTTTATCAGCCTAGGAGTCATGCATATACTTGTAGCTAAGTATCTTTCATGAAATCTAGGCAGATGTATATAATTCCTTAGTTTTTCGTATAGTGATATGGGTTTTAGCGGATAGACTCGTAGTCTTATATTAGGCATGAAAAGTTTTTCATCCTATCGCGTTTCGTTTGACGTATGGGTTTCAACTGAAAAAGGAAACTTTAGCGTTCTTCACAGTATTTTCGTGATTTATTTGCATTTTATGTAGGACTTCTGTTAGACAATAAAGCAAAGGAGAAGTTTCAAGTAAAGGATTTTTATAGTGTTTGAAGACTATATGAAAAACATTTAGTTCTGTCAGTTTTATTTCTAGTTCAGAAAAAATTTCTGGTGCAGTGTTCGAGGATAGAAAAATTAAGAAAAAATGGACAGTGTATTTAAGGATGGCTTCGATTTATTTTCTATTTTGGGTGGACACAACTACGAGGGTGGTCCTAATTGAAGTTTTTGAATAGAAAAGAGCAAAACGGTCAGTATAGAAGCATCGAATTACTTTTGGCCACTTTCTGGATTACTAAAGAACATTGAATGCTAAAAGAAAATTTACAAGTATTTCTCTTCTTGAATTAATTGCCAATTTTAAACAAATATTTGTGAAAAAAATAAATGATGATAAAAAAAATAATAAACGGGGGTTTTTCGACATTTTCTTTCGCATTTCGAATCAACTGTTCATCTTCTGAAGTAAAAATAATATTGTTTTGTAATATTGTTTATGTACAGAGGTTGAATCATTCATAAAAAATTTTGATGACCTAAGTATAAAACCTGACAATCGTGATGCTGAGGCAAATGTCTTAATGATGCACCGGTCAAATTTAAGCTTAGAGTCAAAGACAACACCACGATCTTTAAAATTTTCATCCAGATCGAGAAAAGTATTAGAAAGATAATAAAAAACAAATCAAAGGAGTTTTTCTGTAATTAAAAGATAATTTATAGTGGTGTGACATGTTCAGAGTGATATAAATTGCAGAACACCTATTCAGGTGCAGAACACCTATTCAGCATTCACTTATTCAGTTAGCATAGACCTTTCACATTCAATCACTGTAAACATCTTGAAGTCATTCCGCACATAAAAGGCAATGAAGAATGGTCATTTATAAATAATAGAAACAGTATGGGATCAAGAATGGATTCGTGTGGAACGTCAGAGAGGGAGTTGAAAAACATGAATTAGAAGTTGATAAACAGATACAAGCATGCACATAAGAGGGAAACTCAGAATTGAAGCTCTTTATGACAGAGCTTAAGGTAAGTACATTGAATACACCAACAATGTTGTTGTATTCAATGTACTTACCCAAAACTCTGTCACAAAGATCTTCACTTAACTTAACTCATCCTGCCCAAGAATGCAAAAAAACGCATCTAATATTAAAGAAAATTGACAATTTTCTTCACGTCTTCGAAATTACAAATCTTCAATGATTTATTCTTTCCACTCTTACACTCTTAAAATTTTCTACATTTCACGATTCGCTCTCCTTTTTTCCCCATTTCCTGCCGAAGGTTTTCTAGGGGACTGTTTCTTGACCATGGCGGCGACTCTCCCTAGCCGCTCCTTCAATTCTGTGACCTAAAAAAGAGAAACCATTTGAAAACTCCATAGTAACAAAAAGTTTTTTGGCCGTGTCAAAATAACTTACCGACCGAGCTCGATGAGCAGGAGTCGAATAGCCGATTAGATCCTCGATTGCAGGAACTACGAATTCCATGACATTTTTTTTTTTTGTATTTAGCTGCATTCACAGACCCTACAAGAAGAATCAACAGCCATATGCAATTATGTAGGATATATCCCCCAAACCATCACATACATTTGCCCGAATATCGTTCATCGTCTCTGCGTCTCACTCGCAATGTTCAATCTAATCCAATTATTTGAATTTCTATGCACCCGAGAAACTGACTCGTTTCCAATCCTCTGAGATCCAGTTTTCCCGGTCTTTGCACCATTTTAGACAAGCTTGTGTCATCCACTTGTCAAAATCGGCTTTTTTGAAGGGCAACAGGAACGTACCCCCTCTCATTCAGCCTCCTTTGGATTGCCCTGGTACTACTGCAAGGCTTATCCATCGACCTCGACAACTCTGTTCGTAATTTCGACGCTGATTCGAATCGATTTGCCAGAGCCAGGAATTTCAAATGGTCTTCATCTCCTTGCGTGGTACCTCGTTTCCTTCCATTGTTCATTTTCGCTCGGGCTGCCAGTTAATTGCTTTTTCTTTATTTAAATCACGAACTGTCCCCTCGTTGCATCCTACTTGCTGATCAATTTCCGATTTTGACTCACCTTATCGGAAAAAAACCCAAATCTCTGTCTTTACAGATTTAGCGATAAACTGATTTACACATACATTTTGTGGAAATATCTAAATGGATTTAAACAAAATTTAAACAAAATAAACTTCAACATTTTCAAATTTTCTTCCGAAATTCATCTAAAATCGAGCAGATTTCAAAGTAGCTGCGTATATTTCTGCGTATTCAATGGGCTATGCAGCTTCTACATCGAATGGCGTTTCGCTTTAGTTTTAATAAAGATATTTTCAAAGAATAACTAGGACTTTTGAGTTACTTTGTATAAATCAACCTGGTGTACCAAAGTAAAGCCACCAGGATCAAACACATCCCGAGATACTCTTTCGTATCACTTTATTGCAGAAGTCAGTCGTCTACGCGGATGACTGACAACAAAAAGTCAATAGCTTCAATCATCTCCGTAGACGATTGCCTTCAAGTCGGCTCGAGCCAGCCTGTTTCGTAACTAAAAAAAAACCCATTTCTCGGCAGCACACATTTTTGAAATGCAGCTGATTCAACATTTGCAGAAACAATCAGCCGCGTTTAGGGCAATGTAATGCTAGGTCTAACCGGTCGCCGAGCCGAATACATGTACTGCATATTGCATTCGTTTGGTTATTCAGGACGACAAGAAAGAAACACTTTCCTTAAAACATTACTTAACAGCATTTTCTTGTTGACAAATAAAATCTGCCTCTGCTTGTATCTATTCACATTAACCGTGAGCGAACCCATCATATGCGTTATGCTATTTCGAATCTATACATACATATATGCATAAATATCATACTTTTGAGCCAGCAAATATATCTGATCCTTGTTAAAGCAATACACATCTTCCTAACAATAACTGCATTCCCAATCTACCACACTAACTTTCTTATTTCCACTTCCGCTATGCAGTGCAGTTCAAGAAACATAGTCCTTGAAATAACTCTTCAACCTTTCCGCTTTCTAGTCTATCCTTTGTTCTCATTTCTTAAGTAAACACACAAAGATAATACGCATCCCGTGCTCAGGTTATGCAATCATGAAAGTTTCATGAATTTAACGTTTGAAAAATTATAAACTATGCACTAAAAATGTATATGCATATACATAGTTCTTTCAGTTCAAGGCACTGCACGTACATATTTCATGAATGAAAACTTTGTCAGGATATGAAAAAGTTTCGGAGCAAAAGAAAACTACAGACGAATAAGTGTATGCGCTGGAAAACACTATAATAAGGCTGAAGCTGTTCATTAATCGCTTCGGAGGATATACGCCCATATAAATAGTATTTTGAAAAGGCAAAAGCTATCAGTTTGCTTGGAAAAAGTTGGTAAACATTTTGATGATGAAGAACTTATTATGTGAGAAAGAAGCAATGTTTGTAGATAGTATTTTGAAAGAATTGCTCGAAAAGTTTATTGAAAATCAAGTACTGAAGTTATTAATATTCTAATTTTAGTGTCGAAGTTCTATATATGTAGGTTTGAAGGGCATGTTTTATTCCTTAGGAATACAAGTTTCGGATTGTAAATCGAATGATCATAATCACATTTTGTTCAATGTTGAATTGTGAATGAGAGCTTGAAACCATATCTGCTTTAACAAATGTCTGACATAGTGAAATACAACACCTAGCTTCACTTAATCAGCTTAACGGTATTAAAATATGCTCTTAAGCAGTTCTCGTCTCACAAGTATTTTCAGACATAACAAATGAGATGGTACTTCCTGGTTCGAGCAGAAATCTAATATTTTTCGAATCTCATTAACGCAAAACCATACACCCACAACAACTAAAAGTGACATGGAAAATATTCTAAGTCAACGTCGTCTAACCATGTTAGAAATTCATTCCATTCGAAAATGTTTCGCAACCAACCGCAGCACATGTACCGAAACTAAGCTAAGCGATCCACTAAGCACCTAACCAACACGAAATTATGTACACAACGGTGTACTAGTATTATGGGATTCCATTGTTGGCAAAACCAACAGCTCGCTCGCCGCCGGTACTATGCGAAAAATAGTTCACAGCTCATAAATGCACATACGAAATGCACTTGTGAGCTCGGCTTCCATTCGAATATCATTGTACTGCTCCAAGCCGTATCAGACCTGGCCAGGCGAGGCCAGCGACTTTGTCTAGATAATGCATGGATTTTCCCAGGACACAGAGATTTGCACACACTTAAACTTATACAGAAGCGACGCGACAGGGAAAGATGAAATAAACATAATGAGAACTTGTATGTGGCTTTATTAACAAGCAACATAGCATTAGTGCTGCAGAGCTTATTGCAATATGAGGCTTTAATGGTGAGCTGGGAGAGTGCAAGAGCCCAAAAATGCTGTTTTATTTCTGGAGTTAGATGAAAATAAAAATGTCAATCAATGCCTAACCAGGTCATCACCCTTGCACAGCACTCACCAAAAGATAAATAGGGGGATATTTTGATGTTCCTTTCGTTGGGCAAGAACCACCTTTAAAATACTTGAGTGCTTGACAATGATACGACAATGAATAGACAGTGGAAACCACGAAAATTCATAGAGATGTATTTGGTAGAACATTTAATGAAGGATAGGGGGAAAAGGTAACTAAGCTCACCAAAATCCAATTCCATACTGGCACCAATTAAAAAGACAAGCTTAGGTCACCAAGCCTAGATGAATAAAGCAAGTCTAAATGTTTTGAAGCGCGTTTTTTTAGCTTGGAAAGTGGCTTTTAAAGTTCCGTCAAGCTTCTTCAAAAGCCAGAAATCAAATGAGAGCTCAGAAGTCACAGTGCTAACTTCCCTCCAAATAGGGTCGATTTTTTGATTCATTAACTGAAAATTCCGAAAAGCTTAAACATTTCCTTTAGAACTATCGCAAAAGATGATGGTTTTGTGTTGCTTCTGAGCCAAATATCGAGAGAAACATTTTTGGTTGTAGAATTGATCCGGCAAAAATCCGATGCTCTCTCATCCGATAGTCTTCGATCTGATACCCTCGAAACTTTGTTTGAGGGTCCTGAGAGATGACCCAATTGCACAGGGCCCTCCCGGTTGCTTCTTCCTCCTCCCAAATGTTTGTCACCTTTTGGTTTTGCATGGTTTTGTTCTGTGTACCTTACCACGTCTTGAGATTGCTTTTCAGCAAATTCAGCTAAGCTTTTGACAATTTTTCAGCGACCATTTCCATCATAATCCACTGATGTTTCAAACGGCTTCGATAGTGATAGATTATTAGCATCGTGATATGGAATCAGAACACATACCTACCTATTGCTGTGCTGCCGTTTCGTTCGCTACTTTTAACTTTTTGTGATTCTGATTTTTGTGATTCTTTTTAAATGATTTTATCTTTTTCTATTAGATTTCTTTATATATGAATCAGTCCTTCTGGACTGCATCAATCTCACTCCTGACAACATTCGCTGAAAGATTGATTAGTTCCTTCAAAATTACTAAAACTGCTAATAGCAAAGAATTACCGGACGAAAGTTTTTGACCCTCCGGGCTAATTATCAAACCTTTCATTAAAAGACCCCGTTCGAATTTTCAACGAAAAACGAAAGCACCTGTTCCAGGGTAATCTCCGAAAATTGTAAAAAAATTTTATGTTACCAAAACGTTCGTGTCTTGAGGTCGAAGCTCCAATCTATATCCATTAACTTTCCCCTCGCTCCAAATGGCATTATCTGCTTCACGACAACTTGGCTTTCGGACGATATTAACAGCAGTGAAGTTCTTCTTTTGCGCCAGGTATTCCGACTAGATCGGAATTGTTCTATTTCTAAAAAATCACATGGGGGAGGTGTATTGATTGGTGTACGCGAACCTCCTCATGGAGAACTCTGTCGTAATTTTCATCCTTCTCCTCCTGTTGATTGTACAACCTTCTCGTAATAATTTTCTCTGCATATGTTCCTTGTAGCAGTTCTTGCGTTGTGTATGAATTTTTTTGTTAAGGTATCTTCTTCCCTTCATATTTTTTTCCTTTCGATCCGTTAATAATCTCTGGTGATTTCATTATGCCTTTCGTTGATTGGGACTCAGTTTCAAATTGCATCAGGTTTAATAATTAGTTATCCATAGTACGTTCGTCTTTCCTTTCCCCTAACTCCCTTTCGCAGCTTAACACTACGCATCACTTGAATGTTCGTATTCTCCACCTTATCCTCTCTAATATTCCCACTCCTGATATGATTGTATCCTTCATGTTCCATCCGTATGTTGTAGACTCTCAAGACTCTCCTCTCTACCGTTATGTCCGACTGACATACTCTTCAAAGAAGGGAGTCTCAGTTGATCCTCGGTACAATTTTCCCATGGCTAATTACCCAGGAATGGGATCGGAATTTGAAAAAGTTTAATGCTTATCATCATCTATATCTTTACCTATGCACCTATCTTTTACCCTCGTAAATCTACAGATCCTCCATGGCTAACCCTACGAGTTTTGAGAACAATCCAACTGAAAAATGTTGCTCGGAAAAAGTTTCGAAGATCGAACTTTGGTTCTGATCTTGCTATATTTCGGATTCTGCGTTCCTCGACTAAAATAATAATGAAGCAAGCAGTTTGTTGGTTTGGAGTCATGTGTTTCTTCTTAGAACACTTAACCTTTTTGGTTATACATTCGGTCTTTGAAGAAAAGTACTTGCATCCCAAACCATGTTACTTTCAATGACTCTACCTCCTCATCTCCGGAGGATGTTTGTGAATTTTTCGCTTAAATAGTAACGTTGTAACGCACTTTCTAACGTTGTTACAAATATAAAAAAAACAACGCTCCACGAGGATTGCTGTCCAACAGCGAACCCAGCACTCACTACGGTAGACTGAATGTACCACTACAGAGAGTTAGGCGTAATAGCTCCTTCCCTAGCAAAATTTGATCTCCCTGATTTCTCATTATTGAGAATATCTCTGGAAATCTGACTCATTCTTTCAGAATTAACATTCCAGACATACTCAATTCTTCCATTAAAGTCTGTTTTCCCTTCGCTGCGTGAATAATATGTTCCTGTATAGTTTTTGATGCTCTCTTTTCTATTTAAATGTTCCATCAAATATTTGATTTTTCATTTTTCCAAAATTTTTCATGGTTAAAGTTTTGATTTGCTTAACAATTTCACTACCATTTTTAAATATTTTCAAAAAACTATGCTGCCCAAAAATATATTTTTACCATAAAAAAAATATTCAGTTTGGCTAATGTATAGCATAGCAGTTTGTCGAGATTCTGTTTCTAACATGAATCATCCTTGCGCTGAAAATTCACGTCTCTAACAATTGAGTTATTTGAAAAAATACCACGCTAAAGTATACTAAAAAACAATGCGTACACATATGGCATGACTATTAGAGATAAATGATAAATTAGACATAAATTTTATGATTGCATTCATTCGTAGCGTAGAAATTCGGAAAATTTATTCATTTTGCAATCAAGGTAACGATCAGAAATCATTCTGGTGTAATAGTGTCGACCAAAAAGTCTGTGAAAATAGTCATTAAAGTTTAATCCATCAAATAATGGAAAATTAAAGTTGGTCATGATCGTTTCGCAAGCCGAATAAACACATTAATATTTAAAATACACATAATTGCCATTTTGTCGTTATTGTGATTGATTTTTCAGTTTCCATATGCAATCACACTTTGTTATTAATCATTTAAAATACCAGTGACAAGGTAACATATGTACCTATCACATACAAACCAAGCAGTACACATGTGTGATTAATAGTTTTCTGATTGTATACCACCAGCGGTGGAATTCAATGTCAACCTGAACACATTCCTTTCGAATCAACAGCCAAATATTATGAACATTATTCGTATGCAATTAATATAACCCACGTTGTTTTTTTTTCATATTTTATTTTTTAAAGCTAAATCCAAATTCGCACTCATTCAACTAGTAACTGGTGCGTCAATCGATTTCAACTCGACCTTAGCAATTATAATATAACCCTCGACCACTTGACTTAAAATCGATCCAGTGACCCAAAGAAATTCAATTTTCAATTTGAATAAATTGTTGATCGAACCGGTTATTTGTCTGCATTATTTACGAACGTGTTTGTGTTTTTCTGTTGAGATGTAATTTTTTTTTTGAAATTTTTTTAATGGATGATATTTCAACGGATGGCCTTTAGTAGAACTACATTTTCTTTTCTTTTTCACCATTCATCACGACTACCGAAAAAATACTACTGTGCGAGAGAATGTGAGGTAACTTGGTTTTTGCATGTGAACATCGAGAGGAAGCAGCAAGTGCATTTGTTGGATACTGGTAGCAGCAAGTTAGTCATTGTTAATTCGATCTGGTGAACATGCTCCGCCTACATGTTGATGTTTGGGGACAGTATGTGACATGAGAAAATCTTCAATTTAACTGAGAGATATAGCGGATTTGATATATGGTTAATTCAAAATAATTGGTTTATTCACCACGAATATCAAGTATCGAGGGTTGCAAAATTTGATTTATTTTGTTTGAATTAATTTAATTAACTAAATTATTAAATAATTCACCATTAACTAGTCCTTTGATAAGTTTTCCTTCTAGAAATAAATCTTCGTTTAAGCTGTTTTAATTAATTTTTTTTTGGGATTTGTAAATCTAAATTTGTTTTTTGATGATTATAATTCTTTTCATATGTAGGCTAGATTATTGTCAAAACTGACGTATTCAATTCTAGAGAGAATTTAAGGTTAGTTTGTTGACGCATTTGCAGTTTAATTTTCTAACCAATTTAGTCCATTTATTAAATGTTAAATTAATAGTATTGCAATTCAGTCAAAAATTTAATTTTGTGGTCTTCCTTTACATTCACCTTAGCTTGACTAGTTAACCGTGCTATAAAATAAATAACCGTGCTAACGGAAATAACCGAATAAAAAACTTTATATGCATTTTATTCGTCTAAGTAACTCATTTATCTTGCTATTGGCCGAATCTATCTACAGTTCAATATTTAGCTTATGCCAAAGCTAAAACCAAATGCCCTGTTTGCTGTCTTGTTCGTCCATCGATCATTATACTTCTTATACTCATCCTATTTTCCATACAATTTTCCTATATTTTGCGGTGCTGATTTTCATTCAATTTTTCACTTTCCGTGCACTCTTCAGATAAAAATTATCAGGTTTTTTCATGCAATTTTACGTGCAACAATTCGGGTAATTTTCCAGGATTATTTTCATGTGTTTTCCGTTCAACTTTTCTTGCCATTTTCCATGCGAATTTGAATACTTAATATTTGTACAACTTTCCGAGCTTTTTCACTGTCGTTTTTTCTATCAGCTTTTCATGCAAACTCTTCTGCAACTTTTCATTCTAATGTCCATACAACTTTTCATGTAATATTCCATACTATTTTCGGTACAACTTTTCACGCCGTTTCCTGAGCAATTATTCTTATATTTTTTCATGCAACTTTTTAAGCAATTTCCCATGCAATTTTTCATGTTTTTTATGTGCTGTTTTTAGGTAATTTCTACTGGAATTATTCCGATTCTTTCGACAAACTTACAACAAACTTTTCCAGCAATTTTCCGTACTCTTTTTAGGCTAGTCTTTGAACAAATATTCATTCAAATTCATACCCAACTTTTCATGCGATTTTCCAGGCAACTTTTCATGCAGCTTTCCATAAAATTTACTTTGTAATTATGCATTCAATTTTCTATTTAACTCTTCGTGTAACTTTTCATGCGATTTTCTGTACAACTTCTCATATCATTTTCGCAGCCTTTGATGTAATTTTTCGTCCAACTTTTCAATCGATTTTCTGGACAACTTTCCATACAATTTTCGTTTCTTTTTTCGTTTTCCCGTGCGATTTTTCGTTCAATTTTTCATGCAACTTTGCATGTTATATTCTGTGCATTATGCATGCATTTTTCTGAGATTATTTTCTTGCAATTTTATGAGCATATTTTCTTGCAGTTGTATGAGCATATTTTCTTGCAACTTTTCATGCAATTTTCCAACTAACTTTCCATTCAATATTTCATGCAGCTTTTTCTGTGATTTTCCGTACAAGCGTTTTATCATACAATTACTCGTGCAATTGTTCATTCGGTTTTCTGTGCATCACTTCATATGACTTTCCGTGCAACTTCTCATTCAATTTTTCGATAAATATTTCATGCAATTTCTCGTGCAACCTTCCAACTTTTCATTGAATAACCTTCAAAATATTTCATGCATTCTCCGGTGATGAAAGAATATATCAATGAAATTTAGAATAAAATATCAACCTAAACACAACATCTAAGATTTATTGGCTCTCATTTCCGCATAAGCGGCAAACCATTAAACTTTCCGTGCATCATCTAAAGAATATTCGGAAAAAATCTGACCGATTAAGCTTTAGCGCTTGTTGCAAAATATTCCTTTACTATTTTACTGTAAGGAGTAGAATATATTCATCATTCAACCTGTATTCTATTCTAGGCTTGGTGCAAAAGAAAATTTCAGATGTCTCAGTCTCACACCAGTGTGATCCAGTACTTTAGCATCTTGGCGCCGTTATCTCTTCACCGAAGATAAGGTCTGATTTAGTGTTTCTTTCCAATAATCCTGCCTGCACAGGCTTTATGAGAAAGTACCCATCCCACGCTAGCCAGATAAGCCTGATTTTTTAATATCTTTCGTGAATTTCGTTGTGATCTAGTTGGCGAAATTGAAATTGTACCAACTATCCATTACAAGATCTTCTTCAACACGATAAGAATTTTTATTTGTTCTTTTTACTTCTTCTTCTACCTCTTTTTCTTGTTTTTTCTTCTCCTTTCCTACTCTTCTTTATTTTCCCCCCTCCTTTTTCTTCTATTTCTTCTTCTTCTATTTTCTTCTTCTTCTATTTTCATCTTCTTCTATTTTCTTCTTCTATTTTCTTTTTCTTCTATTTCCTTTTTCTTCTATTTTCTTTTTTCTTCTATTTTCTTTTTCTTCTATTTTCTTTTTCTTCTATTCTCTTTTTTCTTTCTTTTTCTTCTTTTTCTATTTTCTGTTTCTATTTTCTTTTTCTTCTTCTGTTTTCCCTTCTATTTTCGTTTTCTTCTATTTTCTTTTTCTTCCTCTATTTTCTTTGTCTGCTTCTATTTTCTTTGTTCTACGCCCTCATCAAAAGAGTAGACTCATCATTTGGAGGAGATAAACGAGAAGCTTTGTCAAAGGACACACCAATCTCTTTAAAATTGTCAACAGATTCTATTAATCTGGACCCCGTGAAATTATCAGCAAACAGGATGTAGGGACTATGAATTATAACAAATATAATAAATAAAGTCAAAATATGGAGCTCTGGAAAACATCGGAAATAGGATAGAAAAAGGACGAGGTAGTGGGATTCACAGTTACAGCTAAGATACGATCAAAAATATAGGATCAGGACGAAGGCAACCGTGTACCAGATACCTCATAACATCCAAGGTTTGTTAGAATAATGACAGCATTAGAAACGTCAGTGTATACTAGAACCACTTGTTTTTGTGTTGGTCTAAAGCGAAAACGACCAAGTTAGTGAATGTTTTGAGGTTAGCGGTTGGAGATCTGCCTTTGATGGACCAATGTTGCTCATGATTTACAAACGGATGAAAGAAAGGAAGCAGCCTACAGCTGACCACTCGTTCACGAATTCTTCCAAGGCAAGGAAAGAAGCTTATTGAAAATGTAGCTTTTGTTATCGAAGTTATAGAACTGAAGAAACTAATGCTAAAATTTGTAGGCATTAAGACATATAAGGAATTAACATCAAGATATTCGAGGAGGAACTCATTTCACAGATATGAAAAAAAGCGCAGCAGCGCGGGAAATTCTTAAGACGAAATTGGATTTAGCTGGGAGAAGAAAGAGGATAAGTGTTTTGCAAAGAGTTTGCAATTTCCCGTAGATTGGAAGTAGTTGCATCATTGACAATAAAATTTTTTTCAGGAATCAGACATAAGGCCAAAAAGAAGTTTGGTGATTCGAGTAGATAGAGAATTCGGCTCTTGGAAGCTCAAGGAATTCATTTTGAGAGCTTAAAATTTAAACCTAACGCGAGCTACATGTTTGTTTTGAGAGCGGACGCCATAGAGCGTTTTTACACGACTTCCCAATTTGGGATTGGGAATATACCGTAATTCGTGAGCTTTAGCCCGATTTCCATGTATGTGTGCGCAGACTGTGTACGTGCACGGAAGCTCCTCATGAGCTTGATTTCCGAATACCGGTTTTGTACGCAGCGTTTATATGTGTGTGTGCCGGATCAAATTCTATGGCTACACGAAGATCGGATTAAAACCGGTTTGAAATCCCGATCTCGTGTAACCAAAGAAATTTGAGCGGCGATCTGGTTTACAAACACATAGATTGTGATTTGTTTTCAATAGGGCGTGTCCAAAAGGGAAATTTCTAATATCGTGGCTTCTAGCGGCCGCTGTTCACTTCTTCGATCAGTTTGGTGGCCATCCACCAAACAGTATGCATCGGAATGCAATATCATTCCGAAAATGCCTCTGAGCGGAAAGCACGTGCGTTGTATCTGAGCGTTGAATAGAGTTAACTGTCGTGGACGAATTGAAAACAAATACTGTTTAAACATTTTCACTTTTTATTTATAATTTTGAATATAAAAAGGATCTTCCATTGATCTTGTAGTGTGTTTTGAATAATACAATCAAATTGTCATCGTATCGAATAAGTACACGGCCTTTTTTCACACAAATCACTTGTAACATTCTTACTTTTTTGTTTACTTATTTTGTACTTTTACTTCACTTGATTTTGCTCAGTTTGAGAAAACACTTGATACACACTTCTTCTTTTTCTGATCTCCCTCGATCTGATCTTCTTGATTTTATAGTGTTAGGACTGCTGTGGTTGCAGAAATTGCTAGATGCGATTTGTGTAACCTGATCTGTGCGTATTTCACTTTGATCTTAGAAGTTTTGTTTTGATAAACATATATGTTTATCTGAAGGTTGATTTGTTTATATGAAGATTGAAGAGTATTGAATTGATATGATGGATTTGTTTATATGAAGATTGATTTATTTTGAAAGGTATTGAATTTCTTCATTCTACCGTTGGATAAAGATTTAGACCGGATGTCGGTACTTGAGAGTGTGGTGCTGACGGTGCCATAACTATAGTTATCTTTATCGTGGTCGTTTAATAAAACAGTGTTTTTTGCTTAATCACTTTAACATATTTTATTTCTTTATCAGAACTAATTCTTTACTTATAACGTTGAATATATATACTAGTGTTAATTCTTTTATTAAATTTGATTAACTTGTTTTAACTGATCTTGATTGATTGAAACACACTCTTGATTGATTGAACCCACTCTAATCTACTTTCTTCTTGATTGGATATTAGAACTGCTGTGGTCGCAGAAATTGCTAAATGCGATTTCTGTAATCTGATCTGTGCGAATTTCGCTTTGATCTTAGAAATAAACATTTTTGTTTTGAGCAGATATGTTTATATGAAGATTGATTTGTTTATATGAGTATTGAAATGATATGATAGTTGCAGATGAAAAGTATTGAATTTGTTTAGGAAAGTATTGAATTGATATGATGGTTGCAATATTGAATTTGTTTGTATGAGTATTGAATTGATATGATGGTTGCAGATGAAAAGTATTGAATTTGTTTACTATTCGACTATTGGATAGAGATTTAGACCGGATGTCGGTACTTGAGGGTTAGGTGCTGACGGTGCCATAACTAGAATGCTCTTAAGGATTTATTTTAAGTGTAGGGTGAAGAAATTCTGCTGTTGATAGCATACAAGCAAATGGCATACCATATTGCCTACCGATTGGCTTGCATACACATCACTAAAATCCACTCAAACTCATATATAATACACATCAATGTGTCCCGTAAGTCTACGAAATGTCTGGTGGAAGCACAAAATATTATTATATTTTTTTATGTCTGATCAAAACAGAACTGTTAAAACATAACTTTCATACATTTATTTCCAAAATGGCACCAACTTAGCTTTGGTGTGACAATTTAATCAAATTCGCAAATATTCAACGTTGAAATGAATTAAACGTTATCTATAATGGAATAACCGCAATGTTTTCTCTATTACAATTCAATTTGTAGACAAAATCTATCATAAATCTGAGAGATATTATTTTGTGTGATTGCTTCGTGGCAACTTGAAGTTCGAACGAAATCCAGAGCCTCGACTTTTTTTCGTTGTCCGCTTCACGTGAAATGTCCCTTATTTTAAATTATTAATTTAAAATCTCTCATAAATGTAATTAGAAATTAAATCAAACACTCGCTCTGCCCTGATTCCCATAAACTTTCTTTCAAAATTTTGCTCAATTTTGCGTTAGTAATACTCGAAAATTACATACTCTACTGCAGCTGTGGGCAAACCTAATACTGGTATGATCGACATTAATTTTTTTAATTTATGCGCGATCAACTTCGAAAAATGGGTTAAATTAAAAACAAATAAAAATTAAATTAAGGTCTTTATTGATATTAATATGTTAAATACATTGTATTACTACTTTGTGCAATGTACTTTATTAATAAATATTTTGGTTTAATTTTTGATGTATATGAGTGACTCTCCATTTCATCAAAAAGTATTGTAGAGTTAGGCTTGTAAGCACTGAAGCACAATGCTAAATTTGATGAAATACCCTCGTTATCGAATTCTCTAAAAGGAAATGAAATAAATTCAAAAATCGGTTGAAGGATATTGAGATTTGCAAATCGTCTCTCGAGTTCTTGTTTAAAATTTTCCAGTTCAGGACAAAACATTTCAATATTACATGCACCAGTAGGTTAGGTTAGGTTGTACCAGTTGGCACAAGGCCACACATGGACCTATTGGTACATAGTGCTACGAGATAAATGCGGCAGGAGAAAAAAAATCAGTCCAAGCGGCCATCGAAAACCCCGGACTCTTTCGCGAACTGAAGAATGTCTTTCAGCTTTCAGCTAGATTCACCAGTAAGTTTAATATGTTTTTCAAAATATGGAAAATATTTTAAAATTTAGCCTATTTAATTGTGAAGCAAAAGGTTTTAATTTTACTTAAAAAACATTTACCGAACTCAACGTTTGATTTTTCCTTGTAATTGTAAATTTAGCAAGTTGCAACGGCCCATAAAATCCGTAAGAAATGCTAATATCTTTACCCATACTGGATCTTCCAATTGTTCATGTTTTTCTCCCAATGTGTCCAAAAATGCAATAATTTCAGGCAAAAGATTTAGAAATCTTTGCAAAAATCTTCCTGAGCTAAGCCATCTAAAGCTTAGTACTGTTTTCGATTTCACGTTAAATTTTCATGCAAATTTTGACGTGAAATTTATATCGGCGAAAATTTAGCTTGAAAATAAGCAAAAGTTGTACTCACTTTTAACCGTGAAAAATTGCTTGGAACATGCATTCGCTTTGAAAATGCAAATAGCTTTGGCACATGTCTCCAATCATTTCACGCCAATTTAGTGGGTGCAGTTCATTTTTTAGGCTAGTACTGAGTTAATCGTGAAGCTAAATTTTGACATGTCTCCATTATCTGGTCATTCTTTCGAGCAAAAATTTTGAAAATGCAGAAAAGCGGGGACACTTATCATTTCTGACGGATAAGATGTCAAGAATTTTAATTTTTGAACGATTTTATTATTGAAAAGACATTTACACAATTCAATTTTTAAAATTCAAACACCAAATGTCACTATTTAGCTCGAAAGAATGAACTACACAAACTACATTGGCGTGAAAATATTTTTATTTTATTTTATCTCAAATTGAGATTAACCTTTGTTAGGAATCGCGATCGACCGTTTTCCCACCCCTGCTCTACTGCATCATTCTGCTAAATTTCAAATACTTATCTTTTGTGGAAGTATGCTAATATCAATATTCAAAAATGACCTCTGTTCTTGATCTCCTGCTAAAATTGTGTGCTGTATGGTTATACAGCTAACTTAAAAAAACGAAAATATTTATTTATTTACAATACAAATCAAAACACAAATCATCGAATATCTCGAAAGCGCTAAAATGTGCACAGAACATCCGATTCACGGCCGCGGTGCCGCCAAATGCCTACACCACATAACCATCATCGCAAATGGTTCATGTCACGTTGATGCATAAAGCGGCGACGTCGCTGTTCACCAGACACGCACCAACTAAGTGAACAGCACTCGCCAGAAGCATCAATAAAACAAATTTCCCTGTTTCCACGCGCTTCAACGAAGTAAACGGTGAATTTCAGAAGCCGCCACATTGGAATTCCCTTACATGAATACGCTTCTAATGAAGTGAACTGCACTCGTCAGAAGCCGACATGTTAGAATTGTGCCCGTTTGTACACGCTCCTGCGAAATGAACAGCATTTTTCAGAAGTCGCCATGTAAAGAATTTCCCTGTAGGGAAACGCCCTTACGAAATCAGCACCAATCAGCAGAAGCCGCTAGGGGAAATCTTCTGCACGAGCATGCTCGCACGATGTGAATAGGATAAATCAGAATCTGCCATATTGGAAATCTGACTACACGGACGTGCTGACACGAAGCAAGCAGCTTTGGTCAGAAGCCGCCATATCGGAAAGCTGCGTCCATGCACATGCTCGAACGAAGTGAACAGCAGTAGTCAGATGCCGCCATAATGAAAATCTACGTGTACGTATACAGAATTATCGTGTACACACAAATACAATAACATGCAGAGAAAGCTCACGAATTTCGGTATATTCCCAATCCCGAATTGGGAACAGCTATAAAATCGCTCATATCTGATCGAACTCAAGGAGCGAGTACGGCTAGAAGGAGCAAAGCAGACCATTAGGTAAGATACGAAATGGTGAAATTCGTTCGCCATGCTTTATGGTTATTAACGCGTAGTAATAAAGTAATAAAGTATAAAAATATGGTAACCAAGAAAATATCGCTGCATGAAAGTAGAGATGAAAAATTCTGATTGCAAACTAGATTCAATAAATAATCACCACATATTAAAAGCGAACCCATGGGAAAATGATAGTTGAGGTAGCTGAATAATACAGCATAAAAGTCTATACAGCTTGGTTCTTGGAGGGACTTGTTTTCCATATCCCATAAAAACTCAGCCTAATCCTTTCTTAAGCGAAGAATAAATTTGTCACCATTATAAAACATTGAAACACGATTCAACTAACAGTTGCCCTCTATTTTTCGCTGTTGAGCTATTGCTTTCAAATACTTTGCTGACGATAATGAAACTATACTGAATTCCAGCGAAATCTTTCAACTGACAGTATATGGTAATATGAGTCCTCCGAATTTGTCCTCAAAATACCCTAGGATTTTCCACATCGTTGAATTATTTTCATTTTTACGATTTCATTCAGATTGAAATATTCCAGAAAAGCACGTCGATTGTCGCACTCAATTTAAATATCTACTCGCAAGTGTCTATCTATTCAACGAGCATGAATATTCTTCAGCAAAAAAAAATCGCAAGGCATATGTAAATAAGTCTACAAAAGCTTACAAATGACTTTTGATGACATTCTATTGACATATCACTTCCTTTTTTGCGTCTCAAAATAAATTTCGTTGGGGTAAATAATCGAATATTTGATGGGAAGTAACCTCACCACACGTAAGGTGACAAGTCCAAGTTTCTATGACCGAAAGCTATCAACATATAAATGCTCTCATGTTGAGGTTGTTTGCTATGCCGCGTGGGCTTTGTAGCTTGCGGACGGAGTTTTCCGAGTGTCAAACTTTTTGGGAAAATTCGAAAGTTCGTAAATTGGGTTTATACTTGGTACATCCAATATGATGAGGTGCTTACTATTTGAAAAACTACCTAACCATAAATCTGGTTGTGTCATTAAGCGAATGGTATGTAATGATTGCCATACTTTATTATGATTGTCACAAATGGAATTGACGTTTTAAGGGAGTGATTTGCTTTTGTCTCCTTGCTAAAAGGTCCATTGAGACAGTGGTATAATAGGAGGTTTAGTATGATACTGTATGATTGTGTTCGATTTGAAGTGCTCTCTTATGACACTCATTATTTTTATTGGCTCGTCGACTTACTCATTCTGCACGTTCTGAACGATTTCAGTTAATCATCGTTTATGTCTCCCAGAAAGTTCATACAAGTAGATGTCTACGAAGCTACTGAAGTGCCAAAGTGCATTAAGAAGAATCATATTAAACAGCTTGGGACGTCGCGAAGAAGACTGTAAAATGGCAGACAATAAACAGTTCGAAACGAAACCGGTTTAAAACATTCGCTACTTTGGATCAGATCGAACTATCGTAGTTATATTCACCAGTCACACCAGGCAAGCAAGTCACGCTGAAATGTGTAACCTCATTTCATGATGAAAAATACATGGCTAGTACCTATGGTATTTTAGAACGTGATAAAATTGTAGAAAGTACGTGTAGGTGCACTAAAAGTAGACGAGCAATTTCAGACCTGATTTTCTGCATATAGGGTCAGATATCGTGACTAAAATTTGGTGGGCTCGTTCGATTCGGCTCAGTATCTCCTTGGTCTGCCTAGATAGATATGAGAGTACAAAGCTTGAAAGTTAATTATCATGGGACACCTTGGTCGAAGCAAGCGACTATAACAAGAATCATCATGGGGAGTTATGTTGGTGATTGCAAGCAAGAAGCAATTTTGTTTAGATGATATCATAGTTTACTATTTCATGATAGGTGGTCTTCGTTCGGTAGAAGTTATTGTCAGTAAAATGATATATGACCTACATGGGACGTTAATGTGTTCATAGGAACCTTGATCTGCCAATTTTCCGAAAATAGGGGGCAAGAGTCATTAGTTATGAATGAGTGGAAATACAATGAAATTTCTTTAGCTAAGCTATTGTGTTGACATTCTCGTTCAGAGTACTAAATTACTCATTGTTCAGTGAATTCTAAATTAAGGTCGAATTAGGAATGTTTGTGAAATGACAAACGTTGTGGTAGATTAAAATAATGAGATGCTTTGCTTGAGTTATTTTCACGCGGAAATATATTTGGAATGATTAATATCTCACTTTTGTTGTTGACTGGTGCAGAGGTTTGATTTTGTGGGCTGATAAGTAAACTGCTAGCTGCTAGCGTGTGTGCTTTTAGTTTGAATATGTCAACGCTATTTGATGTTGGTAGAAATAATTTGAATATGATTTTAAGCACAGCCTGAGATTCAATTTTTATCATCCATGATTTCATTTTTATCATCCAACAAAGCGATTGTGAAATGAAGTCAATGCTAAATTCAACCACTTAAAATTGGCTTTGTCTGTAAAATTATTTACGTTCGTCTTTTCGTACAAAAATTGTATTCGTTATTTATGAAAAAAAAACATGATTCGTATCTTGGATCTAACATGCCACGTAGGTCAAATGCGTCAATCTCTCGATTTCCTGCGTCAATAACTGCAGGGTTTTACCTGGTTTCTGGATTCGGTTGCAAGGCTGTGACCTGTTAATCTACTTCTGATGATTGTCCTCGTATCGCATATCTAGTGCTTTAATTGTTGCGCAATTCGAATGTAACTCAACTGGAATAATTTAAAGCATCTCGAAAGTTAGGTATATAAGAGTCTTTTTCAGAAAAATGAACAGGGAGTTTTTTTTAATTGTTGTCTTCTTAACTTTACCATCTTTCAATTTTATCTCACCATCTTTTACCTTTAAGGCACTGTTTTCTTTTTCTTTTCTTCACCTATTACCTCTCTGTTTTTCAATATTGTTTAACTCTTATTCACTATCATTCACTTTTAATCGTCTTACGCTTATATTCCATTACGATTGTTTTCAGCAGTATCTGCTAAACTGCTAAACGTAAATTGATTCGTTCACTCATATTTCATCGCAGCTTATATAGGAGATGCTAGCGGCCTGGAAAGCTTCTAGTTAATTCCTCTGATTTCTAGCATTCGATCAAGGTGTATTGTTGCATATTGTATTCTGATTATTGGATGAGTAATTTTTATCGGTAGCTATGTATTTTCACAACTAACATTCTAGGCATTTTGATAAAGAATTGTAGACTTATTGATATACGTGCCAATTGTCAATATTGATACGCTTTATGTGAATAAAATATTAAAATTTATTTATTTATTTAGTTTTATTTGCATAAAAAGGTTTATGGTAATAAAATTTAAGCAAAAAACAGTCACAACAATCAGGTGGCAATAAGTATCAACTTGCATTTGCTCGAAATCGATATCCTCTTGATTGTTTCGCTCAGGACGTCTGAGACTATGACTCAAAAACTACCTTTTTTTATCAAAACCAGTTTCACTGATATTCTTCAAGCTTTTACGCTCATCGAAATTAAATTTCGAAAATGATCCATTGTGCTATCGACCCACCCTAATCCCTTCACTTAACTAATCCAAAATTAATGTCACCAATTGAACGAAAAATCCACCATATTTTCTATTGCATTTCCACACAATTTATCTGTCTTTGATAGTTTATCATATTTCAGTTACCTTTCATATGTTCGAAATGTTGGTTATCTCTTTATGTTTTTTATCTCTACAACAAATCCCAATGATTATATCCTTAATCGTCTCAAATTGCTTTTCTTTCTCGATATCGATAAATTATTACCTATCTACCTACATACTTATTTTCCAAAGCTTACAAGTTTTCCCATTAACTACAGTCAGTCAGCTCAGAGCCATATGTTTCGATAAAATGCTTACAACGTCGTGGTCACTAATTCGACAATTCTGTTTGGCGAGTTTACTTGAAAAGTCTGCAAATATGTTCAACAGAATAAACGCTATTATACGATGAATCAGCAGCATACTCGATTTTTTATGTCTTTCACACTTTAAGGGAACGGTTTGAGATGCAACGTAAAAGAAAGGAGGGATGTAAGTGGTCGTTGGAATTTATAGCGATGGCAATTTGAGTGTTTTTTCTCTTTCTCGTGATACCATGAAAAAGTAAGCTGATAGTTTTGTTTTTATGACCATTTGTTTGTTATGCGAGGAATGATGGTACTCAAAACTATTTTATTTTGATTCGTTGCATGTTCAAGTTTTGAGAAAGGGTTGAGGAATAAAATTTACTGCAGATTTAAATGCGAAACATTTTCCGTTTGATTACCAGAAGCAGAAAATTGTTTGAGCTCTTGAAGTATTTACTCAGATTCTACCTTCGAACTTCGATTTCCAATAAACCACAAATACTTTAGGAACCAAACTACCTGAATTGATCTTCACGTCGTTGCTCTTAAGAGTTTCAATTGGAAAAGCATTTACAGAAAAACGATATGATGATAGCATTAAGCTGCTAACGATAGTAACCTGCATCTCGAACTGGTGTCATCAGTCGCTTTAAAGTTTATCCCTGTCTTAAAACACTTTCACAGCACCACACAAATCATAATATTACTTATAATTTAAAAAGTAACGCTTAATACGATGTAACTTGGTTTGAGCTCTTTTCTGGTTTGATTTACAATAGCCAGTTAATACATCGATTTGGATTGGATAATTTGATGAATAGAAAACCATAATAACTACTTTAAAGTTTTCAAAGAGCACAATAATTTGTAATTCTTTTCATTTTACCTAGAGCTATTGCATTCCAAATCATATCTTTTAGCCCAACAGACTACAGCTCTTATCGCTATATCCTTCAAATGAGTGCTTCTATCAATTTTTTGAGAAAATCAACAAGCTATATCACGGATGAACCAAAAAAGCCAGTTAAATATATGAGATAGATCATCACCATTATTTTTGACATCCACTAACTGACAGATAACAATTTTCCTGTTCGAAGAATAAAAAAACTTGAATTTCATGCACACCACTTTCCAAAAAAGGACGTTAATGCCTCTTAGCCTAACAATCAAAATTTTAATTACCCTCAAGTCCCTCACACTGCTCATCTCGTTATTATCCTCCTTGCTCATCATCCTCATCTTCCTCCTTGCTCATCATGCTCCTTGTTCATCATCCTCCTTTATATAAAAATGAAAATGTACAAATCTACCTCTAGAACTCTTTGTAGCGACTTTGCTTCTAATCCTTCAGCTGAATGGGTTAGTGTGCTTGCCACTCATGCTGCTTCCTCTATATTACTCGAATCTGACTTAATCGTTATTATTGTTAATTGTCCTGTTTCAGTTTACATGCTTTCCATTTGCGGAACTATCATCCTATCTCCTCTGTCGTTTCCTTTCTGATCACTTGCACTATGCTGTGATTTTAATATGTTTTTTATGGAGTGAAATATCTGTTGACGTCAAAATCATTTATAGAAATGATATTTTCAAAGTTATTTTGGAGTTCGATAATAACTAATGCCTTTGATCTAACCTTCATGCCTCTACTTTTCTGATTAAGTGCGTTTGAACACTTCTCCCCAGTTCATGTCACATTTAGTACATCTTTTTCTTTCGGGCACTTTCTGTCGTATTGGAAATCCTCTGACGTCACTCCGATTTACAAAAATTACGATAGAAGATCAATTCAAAATTATAGAGGCATCATCATTTTATCCACCATTCCTAAATTATTTGAAAAAAATTTTTGTGTGAAAAACTATCGGCACTGGTCGAAGCTCGACTAAACAAGTAGCAACATGGAACGGTCGCTCTACCACTACCAGCCTGATGGTACGTTTTTCTCATCTTTTATACAAAATGGAGGTAGATGATTAAATTGACGCAATCAACACTGGTTCGGACGAGGGTCTGCGTCCCAAACTTTGGGTTCACTTATGTAGCTCTGAATAGATACCTGAATTAATCAGGGATAAAGTGAGTCGTGGAACTAATCACTTCACAGTCGTATTAATATTGATTGTAAATTTGTGGTGCTTCAACCCCTACACCCGTACGAGGGTTGTCGTGGGCTTACTTTAGCAAAGCATTTTACCGTCTTGATCACTCAGTTCTAATTTCCAACCTGCTGCGATTCGGAAATGCAGGGCCTGTATTAAGATGGCTAAGCTGATGTGAAATTTCAAGAGCTTATCTGTAAAGAAACTCACGTCGTTTCAGGTATACCTCAAGTTAGCCATCTAGGCCCTTTACTTTTTAACATTTTTATATCAGATTTGTTGGAGTGTTTATCTGATGTACCCCATTTATTCTATTCTATACCTTAAAAAGTATCATACTATCAAAACGCCATCTGATGCCAAACTTTTTCAAAGAAATTAAATTCTGTGTCTTCTATTAATGGCAAAATACTTGATGTTATTTTAAACAGCCTCCTTTTGTCTTCAGTGTGTTTGGGTTGTGATTCTTCGCCGTCATCTCCTTGCAATCCTCATCATCCACCACTACTATAACAGCTTTATTTTAACCTTCCTCATTTTAATTTCCATCAAACCAACTTAAAAATATGCTTAGGCATAAATTTGAACATCATTATCGGCACTACCATCAGGATTTGGTCTTAAGAAGTCTCTCAGCTAAACTCAATCATGAGCTGATGTCACCCAGCTATGAGTGTCCTGTCAATACCATTCATCCAGTGCAAACACGTAAATTGACACACCTGCAACCAAAATTATGTTTCAAGAACACTAAACTAACTTAAGCTAGCTAAATCTTATAGTATTTTTTAAATTTTATTTTCGTATGTAGATTTAAGGTTATATGCAAATACTAACCTATTTGGGACTCACTTAATTTAACTGTAACACATGCAAATAATTTGCTACTTTATCTAAAGCTTCGAATATCTTGATACTATGTTTGTTTACCTTTATAGCATTACAAACAAAAGCTATTTCGAAACGAAATACAATTATCTTAATCATCGTTTCATTCAATTTGGAACAAATTTCGCAACTTCACTGCCACCACCAGCCCCCCATAAAGTGCATGAAAAATCGTTTTTTGAATGCACCACTCGGTCGGTAGTTGTTAATCACTAAAGAGGATGATTATGAACAATTTTCTTTTTTTCGAATGACAATAAAATGCCGAATGACTCTGTCTGGAGCCACAACCTTGTGCCACAATGTGCTACAGACATAATGAGCTCCGTCATGTGATTTGACTGTGAAAATGTACCGCAAACAAAATTTTCTGCATTCACCTAATGCAAATCTACAATACAGCCAGAAGCCTCATGTTGTTGCTTGTTACGCTTGAATTCGACATGAGATTCGGAAAATAAAGTTATGGTCCGGTAAATTTTATTCGAGTTGAGGTTAATGGCAGCATGCATTGTGAACCTAAAAGCACCACAACCGGAAATTTAATGGCTGCAATCATAGTAGAGTAGCTAGGGTTGGTATGATTTGATATAGGGATCGTTACTCGAAGCGATTTCTTAATTCTCAAAATTACATACACTGAATCAAGGTAATCGATTGTACTCATCGCTTAACGAGCATTTTCGGATCCACTAAATGTCGAATACTTGCTAATTTGGTTCAGCCCAGCCCTAAAAATTACCGGCAGTCTTCTTACTGCTCACTTTGAAAATTATGTAATGTTTCAAACCATTGCCATGAGCTAACTTGGTCCGTGAAATGTAGCAGCATCAATGTTCATAGAACCATGATTGCCATGAGTTCATACCAATAGCGTTCATAAGACAGTTGGCTCGAAAAGCAGCGATCGGAAAAGTTATTTTCCGATCTATTCAGTTGAGGTCGAGAAGGAAACTCCTCAACGAAACCGGTTCGGAGAATGTCAAGTGGAATGGAACTTATTCAAATATCAGCTCCTGCTACCATTATAGTTACCCATAGTATTACGAATGCAATGGCTGCGCTTTGTGAAATTAGTGAAAATGCAAGGTTATACTGGTTTTTGATTTATCTGCTGCATTTACGCACTGCAGTCTCTGAATGAACTTGCAACTTTGTATTCATGTTGCGGTAAACATATTACCCGAGGATGTAGTGCATCATTACCATGATTTAGAAACATGTGTTCCGGAGTGAATCTGAAACCCCAATGAAAATCCAACAAAGGATTCTGTAATGGTTATGCTGTAGGCAATTTGAGCTTTGGAATTATCTATTTCAGTTCATATGAATCCAGAGTAGCTAATTGCGCTTCAATTCGAATCGAGAATTCATGGATAATAAATGCAGAAAATCAATGTGTTATTCGGTATTGAAATTTGCTGTTGTTATTTCACCTGCATTTTGACTAAAATTTTAAAGCTGAAAGTTTTCTGATTGTTGAATCCAAACGTCCACTCCTAGAAATTAGTTCAACACAAGCAAATCCATAGACACTAGTTGCCCTTGATTCTGTTATTGAATTTCCGAGGCCTCAAAACTCTAGACTCTAAAATTTTTATGTCTTTCATTCTGTCCGTGTTTTTCTTTTTAATTCACCAACGACACAAATCACATCTAATCCCATTCCCAACCTGACCATCTAACCCAATTAAATGTCACAATAGTGGCTTCGTTGCCTCTTCCTTGAGAACGAATTGCTAATAAAGCAGCATTGAAAGCGCACTGAAGTTGCTCGCACATTGTGCCGTGAATTTTCCCAAGAGAGGCCAGGCCACGAGTTTAATTTCCGTACTTTCTCGGACTAACAATCGTTCAGAATATTCTTTTGTTGATTTTTAAGGTTCGGTTCTCTAACGAACGTTTTTTTCATCTGTAGGCAGCTACTATCCTTCATGCATACTGAGGCTACTGTCATTTCCGCTTCGTAAAAATGAGTTTAATGAAATTTTTTTATGATATCTTTTCTGCAATCAAGTTCTTATGTATGCTAGTTAAGTGGTCACAAAGCGCAAATTTAGGTTGTATTAATATTTTTATGTTGTGTCTAGAAAAGTCGTTTTTGGAGAAATAAAAATTTTGATTTTCTAAAAAGTCGTGATTTTGTCTGCAGTGCGATATATTCTGCAGCTGAATTGGGTATAATAGGAACAAGAAAATTGTTTGGTGTTGTGTTATTTCGTATGATTCTGTGATCAAAGATATTGTCGTAGCTTGCAGCTCGTGGCTAAAATTGTTATTGGGAATATTCGCAGCCATATGACTTGAAATATTTTATATTTTCTGCGATCGCATCACTAACTAAATACTTTAAATTTTGTTTGTTTTCAGTAAGCATTCATTATATTCCCATCGAACTAATGAATTTTCTTTTGCTATTTTCAGGTAAATATGTTGATATAGTACCTCAATTTTAAGCTTCAATTTGAGTAGTAAGGAATAAGAATTTCGTTTGAAATGAAAGATTTTTAGATTGAAATTTTAATTTCAATTATATTTTTCAAGAAAAGGTTTTTTGATTTCAAATGTATTTTTCAAATTCATCTTATCGCGATTGGCCGCTATTGCTTAACTTTAACTTGCTATAAAAACAAGACAATCATACCATTTCTCATTCTGATGCTTCAGTTGATCCAGACGCTAAAAGTCATATTTATTGCTGATTAATCTAGTTCTCAGCAAATCTATTACTAGCAAAAACCTCTATCTTAACCTACATTCGAGCGAAAATCGACCAGACAATCCTCGGGAGCGAGAAACTAGGCGAGAGTAGTCGATCATTATCTGGACTATTCTAGACATTCAAACTGTCTAGTTAATTTTAAAACACGGATAGAATCACAAGCTCATAGTTTGTGTTCCAGAAAAACACAACAATATTTTTTAGAATTCTATGTTTGCAGTTTTTAACTCCTCCTAGCTAACCCACTTTTTAGCACATGTCATTAATTTGCAATTTTTAACTTGTTTAGAAGTTTGACTCTTTGAAATCCATGAATTCAGTGAAAGAGCACTTCAAGCAAAAATGACTTTGTTTGAAAGACCTCGTAAAATTTAAGAGTTCTGTTGATAGCGCCCTATCTTCGTTTTGAAAATTTGTCGATTGATATATGGTTGTGCACATATTCAAAGTGCATCGATATTTTGCCATGTATATGATTTTATTTAGATACCTACTCACAGCTTAGTCCATGCACATGCTAGCAGCCGGAGACAACCTACTTAGCTATTCAAGCTTGACAGGGCTAGTTGCATCGAAAATAAGTTAAACAACCTATATAGGATCTCTCCCAGTCTAACTTTAACAATCTTCCGCCTCAAAATCTGTACAACGTTTTTAGAACATCTCAGGGAACGAGGTCTGGTTACTTGGTACCCAAGTCAAAGAGTTTATTCCGAAATCTCGTAAGAACTTTCATAATTTTCAAGCCTAAAAACCATTTCTACATTCATGGTGTGAGGGCTAAAATAAACTCGTCTTGTTTTTTCTTCTCTAATTTTGGTTCAAATTTTTCGCGTAGCAGATAATTGATTGGGTCAAAATATTTCCCACGACAATAATTATATTCTTGTTGAATGTATTGTTGTTCATATGATATGAGCTCCCTGCAAAAACCAGACTATCTCTTCGTTATTATTCTGTTCCGTTTTATGATCATTTATTTTTTGAACTTTCCAGCTACTTTAACAATCGCTTTCCTTTTTCTACGGTTTTAATATGTAGTGACTTTAACTTGCCTAATCTAGTTTCGAAAGAAAATTGTTAATCCCTACTTTTTTGCAACTTTTCTTTCAATGTCTTCATTTTGTCAAATAAACTCTGTTCTAAGATTAACAATAACACACCTGACTTTTTCTTATCAAGCATCTAAAAAGCAAAACAAACTCGGATAGAGTACTGGCTCCACGCGTGGATGGTCCCTGGTTCGAATCCAGGTACGGACGGAGAACCATGCACTGAACTTTGAGTTAACCTAACTCTGATTAGGTACTCGAGTCAAATCAGGGGTACAGTGAGCCATGAAATTTATCAATACGCACTCGTAAAAATTTTGATTAGGATCATAGATCTATCAAATATCTAAGAATTGAATTATCTGATACTCGTATACGGAATTGATATGGCATGTGGCTACATTCATTCCACATCTTTACTCTCTGTTATCTATGCTATCGAAACGCCCTAAAAATTCATATTTTGCTGTAGGTTTTATTTCGAGGTACATGAAATCATAGAGTAGTTAAGTGTGGACTACTAACTCTTTTTCAGCTGCTCACATCAACAATCTATTCAATGATTTTTCGCTCTTCTTTCAATAAGTTCATCGTGGTCTTCTAATATTAGCCATGAATGTCAATCGAGTGCATTTTTGACAAGTTTTTTTGCCTATGAGGCAGGCCCAATTCTTGCTTTCGTTGCAACAGAAAGCCATTTGTCTGGCACAGTGTGCTATTTTTGCGCAAATTATTCTTGTTTTTCACGTTAGTATTGATTCGCCCACACTGGGCGCCTATTCAACAAATAGCTACAATATTTGAATCTGTCTACTATAGTTACAAACATTCTCTTAGATGCATCGTGCCACTAGTTTGCAACGTCTCGGTCTAAAGATTATTAAAACTTCAATCTAATATCAAACAGAACGAGCATTTTAGATATAATAATTCGTTAAAATAATGTTTTAAACGTGCAATGATCGATTCATGTCTCCAATGTAATAGCTTTTATATGAAAAGTTTATTTATTTTCGCTCTTGCATTGTATTATTCATTACAAACCGGAGTTTTGATATTATTCAATGTGATCCTAGAAACCGAAATTAACGCTCCAAATTAAAAAATTAAAAAATTAACACTCCAAATTAAAAATGATTTCACAGCTCCGTGCAACTTAAACAAAGTCAATAATATTCTTCCGGCTTGAAAATATTTTTGCAATGCTATAATGCTATCCGCAATACACCACATTAAGCCTTACGCAATATTTCATCAATTTATTCACAGAATCATCGAAATTTCATCACATTTATTATGAATGCATTTGGTATACAAATGCATTATGCAGATCCCTTAAGAGAATATGAGAAGATATTTTGCATTCTGTGTGATTTTCACATTTTCATATGCGAATTCCCATGCACTGCTGAAAATAAGACTTAAGTTGCGCACAATATGTTAATAATATCAACAATTATAGCTTTTTCGAAAACGAGTCGACATTCCACTGGAACAATCGAATCGGTAAAACAAAGAAAAGACTGATTGAAACGATGCATTTAATCAACAATGACTACTACTCGTTGAATGAAAAGCAGAAAGCAGAAATTACTCCACTGTGGTTTCCATTACCTGCATTATCGATTCATGAAGCGTCAGAGGTGGAACAACATGTATGCCGCGGCTAACTGCCACCGCTTCCCCGTACTTTTCACACGAAGCACGAATAGTCGCCGATAAGCATGGGACCATGTCATATGACATCGACTAGCACTTATGGTTTCCTCGGTTAGAGGTAGCATTGCGGTTACCCCATAGGAATATCTAACGAGTTTCAGATCAATTTGTTGTCATATCGATACATCGAGAAAGTGCTCTACAGGACAGATAACAAATGGGATGGTTCACTTTGATAAGTTCGTAGCATTAGTATTATGACTGTAATGCATCAAATTATTTCGACAAGGTTGTACGTTTGATAAATTGATGCTCATTTACTTAAGTAATGCTCATTTACTTAAGTTTTTGGCCATGTGCTTCGACAGCTTATGTCTGCCTCATAGAACTTATTTGCAACATTTGACTAGTAACCTTTTGAGAAGCGAAAAAACAGTTTTCTAAAGAGCAGCAAACATTGATTACATAATAAGGATGATAAAACTATTCGAAAACTGCGAAGAATTAAAGTACGCGGAGCGTGAGCCAATAGCCAAAAAATATTATTCCGTCGAAAAGCAGGCTGCAAGGTCCGTTGGTCTAGTAGCGGGAAAGCACGACACCGATATGTTCTCATTGGTTTACATAATTAAATCATGGATGAGCTGCATTTCTTCTCTTCGTAAAAATTGTAAACAATAATTAAGCTAAAAATTTACTTTATTTCAAAAATTTAAAAATGTCCTATTCTTATTTCGGTTTTCCGTAAGTGTCCTTATGCTTGTATCCGGAAACGTATCCATCATTTTGTTTAACGTCTGCTCTGCCTTCAATGCCACGACCTTTTCCAGATGCATCAAATCTTTCCTTATGACTTCCCGTATAGCCCTTAGCATCTGTCAGTCTATCTGTCACAGCGCTTGCTCCAAACTGTGTGGTGTTGGTGGTCCCAGGCATTACGCTTGACAGTTTAGCAATAACATCTTCCATCTTCAACTTCTTTTGATTACAAAGGTTGCTAACGAATTCACGGAAACTAGCCAGGTCGATTGTCTTACTTTTGAATTTGTTGAACTCAATGGCTGTATCAGTTGTTGTCAAATTTTTACCGATAATTCCAGCTTGCTTGAACCATTTGTCGATTTGACTTAAAGCAATGGCTTTTCCATCAGCGCTTGTGTTACCGAATTTTGAGAATGCCGCGAAAACAGGTTCAAGGGATTGCTCGGCCATTGCTGATAATTTAGTGTTGGTTGTAAATAAATAAGTCTGAACTGTACAAATTTTGAATCGAACTAATTTGAATTGTTTGACGTCAATTGCGATGTTAGCCGTAGCTTACTAGGAATCTATTTTGCTTAATGAAAAGACCAGTGTAGTACAGCGTTCAATACTGTGTCGATTAGGTTGAATATATGCAATATCGAAATGTGCTATGGATTTATAAGGTAAAATACCGGATTATCTAATTATGAAATCACTTATATATTCCTATATATTCCATTTGCCTCCGGCCTAATGCTGCTATATATTTTTGCCAAATGAGGATATTTCTATATATTTTATATACCTATCATTGCAATCATTGCAGACATTTTCCCTTGCAGACCTCCTTCCATACGTATGATAAAAATAGTGAAAAAAACACAATATTTCAAATTTTTTTGAACCCCCTCTCTTACCTTACAAGAGTTAAATTTTGGGTAACATGAAAATCGAAGTTTTTCCTTCAAAGAATGTCGTTAAAGAGGAGTTTCGAATTAAAATCTAACAGTATGAGATTCATGGAAAATTTTCCAGGTGACAATAATATAGAGATAAAGATATCACATCCAAAATTCTTCTACTATCCCGGTGCAAAGATTTTATCGAGAGGTATGATTTTACAAAGTTTTAGATAATATATTTCCATGCCTATATCAACAACAATTAGTATCACAAAATTTGAGTAATAAATTCTAAAAGCCTGAAAAAATAATATTTTTTTTTGTAAGCGTCTAATAACTCGGTCTGTGACCAAAGTCACTTTGCTTCCCTCAATGCAACTGCAAAAATTATTAACGCCCCATACGGCGGCTAAGGCTCCTTTATTTTGTACTGTACTTCTTTTCAACATTTAGCAATAAACGGCTGGCGTACTTCATGAGGCGCGCGTCAATTCCCTCCTATTCGAGTAAAAATATTTCCAAGGCTTAACTTCTGGCACCGCTACTTATGATGAAGTAATAGATTGCCATTTCCATTTAACGTTCTTCTTCGCTAGTTGAGTGGGTGGTTTTTTTTGACAAGAAAAATTGGCAAGAAAACGGTTTAACCAGGAACATGCTTGGAAGAAAGTAATAAATCCTATAAATGTGGTCTGCTGTTAAAGGTGTCAACTTCAATTCAGACGTCTTGATTGACTGACATATTCTGTCTTTAGGCAATATGTGACCCAATAACTAAACTCCCGTGCAGCCCAAACAAGATTTCTTGCGACTAATCCAGAGTTGGAACTGACTGAGGGCAAAAAATACTTCTTTGACGTTTATGACGTGATCTTCGAAAGGCCGAGGAGCATCCGTTTGAAGCAGTATACTTCGAAGAGAGTAATTAATGCTATTTTATTATGATCCTCCGTTTTAATGCTGATTTGCCTGTATCCGGCACAAAGATCGGGTGGTCATGTACTTAGGCCCAAGATCACCATATAGAAAGTCAACTTCGCGTGGCAGTAAATAGTGATTAGAAGTGGCAACTGTGTTAAGGCATCTGCAGTCAACATAGACTTGGATAGAACCATTGAAGAACCGTTCAAGTCTGGTTTTTTCTATTTCCAAGCAGTTTTCCATTGCGAATGTATCAGCTTGCTTCTTTCGAAAACGTTTAAGCGTTGATGGTATCGGGGTTATCGTTGGAGGTAGACTGAAAGTAGAAATCTGTAAAAGGTGAGCATCACGTTGACCCTTGTAACATCGGAACTCTTGTAAAGAAAAAATACAAGAATAGCCCGCTGTTTTTAAAGTATGGTTTCGTGATCGTTGTTGTCCTCGAACACCTCAATAATTTCACATTTTAGTGTCTCCAGGACGAGACTTATAGGTCAATTACTTGAATCTTGAGACTTATAGGTTGATGGCTACTCAATAAGTATAGGTGTCCGAAAGGTATTTGCCTGATTGCATCTGTCCGGTGTGGATGATCGAATCCCGATGTTGATGCTTGCAATGATGTTGTTACTTAAATGTTCCGTCGGACATAGATCGTACTTCTCCTTTGGATTATCGCAGAAGAATCAATATCTTTGCAGAAAGTTAATAACTATGTTGGCGTCTTCCAAAAGATCCACTCCTTCAAAAGCACTGTTATTTGTTCATAACAAATAAATAAAATAAATAACTAACTGGGATAATTTGCCCGTCATTTTGACGTCTGCCTTTGCTAGTAGAGCTTGTTGATTTCTTTGAAAACCGTGGGCTAGAACGATGTTGGTATTAAATGCCTTAAGGGGTTACCCCCACTTGTAGCGCAATAAAATAGGTCATTTTCATGAATTTATTTTGACAAAACTACGAAATGTTTTTAAACGACTGTTATATTTTCTTAAAGAACATACTTTGAACACCTTACAGTAATTTTTTTATTGAAAAATATTACATGATTTAATTACAAATGGCCGTCAAAACAATGGAATTTTAATTTTCACCTTTTGCGGTGACCAAAATTGTGTCGAAGTGGATCATCTGAAACAAAAAATAGCGATGGACTTAGTTAAATAACAGTATAAACTAGTGTTTGATCGAAGGATTTAAAACAATATCCATTTTTCGCAAAATGGCGGACAGTCAAAGTTAATATTTCGATTTTCACTTAAAAAAATGGTCGTCTTTTTGCTATAAAACGGCCATTTTTTATTAAAAAAATAAATCGAACGATCAAACACTACATTTTTATGTATTAAATAAGCCTGCTAAGTTTCAAAAAGATCGGCTCAGTAGTTTTCGAGTAATTTTGGTCACCGACTTCAAAGATGTCATTTCGAGAAAAACGCGTTTATAAGTATAAGTAACGGTTGTATAAGCAACAGTTTCTTCTCTTTCAACGCTCATATCTCGGTTAATTATGTTTGGATCGACTTGAAATTTGAAGGACGTATTCTTAGATTGTTATACTTAAAAAAAATGCAACAAAAAAAAAACGAAAAACTTAAAAGTTACAAGTGGGGGTAACCCCTTAAGTACATATCCTTGATATTGCAGTTATTGGAACAGACAAAGGTTGGTAGCAGTGACTCTAGCCGTTTTATCTACATGCCTGCAACTGTTGATGAAGATGTCGTAAAATGGAAAAAATCTTAGTTGTATTTCCTTGCTTCCTGAGTTTATTGTATTTCATTTTTGTGCTCCTAGGATTTCTGAATTTGTTTCATCCATACCATGATATATTTTGTAGCCGTCGTATGTTGCTTTTTGCTGCTTTTCTTTTGTGCATATGGCCGAACGTCCTTGCTTGGTAAGTTCCTTCAGGAATGTTCGTTTTTTTGCGCAGAAAAACAGATCTGAGAGTGTGCTCCCGCTTTGCTTTTTCTCGAAGAGTTCCACGTAAACCAAGCATGTTGATCTACAAGGTAAAAATATCGGCTCCAGTAAATTCTATCCCCAGCTACTGTCAATCAACAAAGCTTTTTGAAGCCTGCCAAAGGAGCTCCTCCGCGTTATTAACAGTTTTTTGAGTCTCCTTTGAATTTCTTAACGATTGCCCAAAATCGTTCGATCTCTTTTTCCACAGAATTCACACGATGTTTTTTTTTTTTAAACTATTGTATTGTATTTTTTTTCGCGTAATTTCATGTAAATCAGGCCAAAATATTATAATTACGTTATGCTTTTTTACAATCAGTAGTAAACGTTTTTGTAGATATCCGAGCTGATCGTACCTGTTGTTAAGAACGGGGTGCTTTTGCGCCAAAATTTTCGAACTGAACTGATCTTGTAGAAGTGTTTCGTTGTGGAAGATCTTCTCCTGGTAGCAAGTTGAAAAATTGAGGGCCCGAAAGTGTGTTAATGTCGAATTTTAGGTACGTTTCATCGTCCAAAACAAGACAGAGACTGTTCTTCAGTTTTTCTTAATAATTTTTTTCGCCCTCTCAGTGGATTTCCTCAATTGTTCTGCTCTTCTTTTGGGCATCTTTTGTTGACAGTTTTTTCCAATACTTTTATTTATTCACAATTGACATCACTGTCCTCTTCAAATTCTCCGTGAAAAGTTTCAAAATTATACTCCGTGCATTTTCGTTTTCGTTCATTTTTACCGTATTAATTTTAAATTTTTAATAAACATGCCGACGCAAAAGGCAAGTAGTAACGCTAATGCCGGGTTTCCACCAAAGAGACAAAACAAAAAACACGGACAAAACATGTTTTTCTGAACAAAAACACGAATGTTTTGTAAAAACTGAACAGTTTCGCGAGCATTTTTGTCTCTGAAAACTGTTTTAGTAAACAAAACACCTTTTTTGTCCGTGTTTCTTGTTTTGTCTCTTTGGTGGAAACCCGGCATTAGATTTAGACAAATGACAATCATGTGGACTCTGTTAAAATATCTTGCAAGCGAAGAAAAAAACATTGGACATATTTTTTTTAGGTCAAGCTTTAAACCTGGAAAGGATTGTCATGGGGTTTTTACTTTACACTGACTTTCGTAAGACTTTTGGCGAATCTAACCAAAATTCCTAGATCCTAAAGCTGGGCAAATTCGGAATCTTTGAATGCTGACTAATCTGGCTAAGTTTCAACCCACGCAATCGTACCTAATTTTTAAAGTTTCGAGGGTTTTTGACGGAGATCATGTTTACTATCCCTGATCTGCCTAAAGCTAGTAACCAGCTTAGTCTTCCTTTTTCCGAAATGCTATTGTCTGAGCTTTCTGTCATCTTACCCAAGAGACTCCACTTGCTTTGTGCTTCTTGGAATAGTGGGTGTGGTTTCCGATTCGAATTCAGTCATAGGGGATCGAAGGTAACCACGCACTAATCTTTAAGTTGGCTTTGCCATGAGATTATACTTCAGCCAAATCAGCGATGAGAAAGTTTTTTGCAACTTCAAGCAGTTATTGTACCAAAAATATAAGACTCATTATGAATATGGATTGCTCTTCATTGATTTTCATTCTGATTTTATAAATGATCTTTAAATTCTGATAAATACATGTTTATTTAAAAAAAAAAAAAAACTATATGTCATCATCAACATTATGGACTATCTTTTCGGTCGTTTAAAATTAAGTCAAAATCTATGCATTTACATTTCAACTTATAATAACGATGGTCTCACTTCACTGACTTTTAACAAATATTCGTAGAGTTCAGATACATATGTTTACAATTACCACAAATGTCCGTTACTCTGGTTCCTTTTCGATTTCTTTTGATTTCACTGCAATACTTCCAATTCATTCCACCTTGGCTATGTGTACTGACTCACATTACATGCCATTACCATCATCTTAAGACATATGTAACTTATACGAAAGCCTACAGTTTTCAGTTTTCACATTGCTCCGATTTCAGCGGTCGAGAGAGAAAAGTGAAATATGGAAATGACAACATCGTATAGAGTAACGAATATGGTCTTTCCACGTACCGATGCGGCACAGGTAATAATATGCAAACTGCAAACCGTTCAAGAACTGATGTCATGATGTCGTTAACCTGAGTATCCTAGGAATAATTAATGGCGCTTATCTGCTTGCGTTGTAGTGCTTCAAAATTTTAATGCCCACATTTTAATTCCAATGAAATTTCAAAAACAATGCACGTCTTTGCGCTGGACAGAAACTAAGTAAACGGCGGTACCGTGGTAGACTTGGCGACAGGAGAGGATTTAGCGGTAAAGCAACTATGATAACAAATAAGAGGTTATTGTTCACTCCATACACCGGAGCTGACTCTTTAAGTTTGTTTGGTAAACTATTTGAATAAATAAAATGCCAGTACTTTCGCACGGATTATATTATGGGCGGTAGTCGATGTTAGATGATATAAATTGCTATTTATGATGACTCCGTCATTTGAGCTGTAGTATTGCTTGCAGACGTTGTTTATTATGGGATGGGATCGACTGGAGTAGTTGAGACGTTGTTATTTGTGACAAATTTCATGTATATCGGCGACAGCGCATTGCCACCGTGGACATGCTTACGGGGGCAATCGCCTTGAGACGTGACGAACTCATCGATTTTATATCACTGAAGTATAGAATGATAGAATTACAATTCACGAAGTTTCTATCATCGCGCGAATGTGATCCGGTTGGAGACTTTCGTTATTTTCTTTATTGACCATTTCGAGTGAAATTAGAATAATGTATTGAAATTTCAGGTCACGAAATGTACTTTTTTCATTCCTAGAAGAAATAAATAAATAATTCACTGCAGTGAATTGTCATTAATAACTAATTCAGTCTTTACATCAACAGTCATAATAATAAAGAGCTAAACTTTACCTCAAGTCCTATCATTGACACCATTTGTTCCGCGATCGAGTGTATTATGCATTACACACATTTGCTGTTACACATATATGAACAGTCTACTTATCGTGCAACGAAACCAAAATCTCTCTATTTTCCTGAATTTTCTATGAAAAGCTACTGTACGTGCAACATGAACCAATGGAATTTCATGAATAGTCCTGAATTGAGCAAAGTTAGAGGTCCTCTTCGTACAGTTGGTGTCACTTGAAAATTCTATCGACGCGCGCCAATCAGTTTCCATTCGAACAATCTCCAAGTTTCATAGAAATGCATGTAGAATGGCTCTATCCATGTTACTATTTACAGAAAATTGCCCTTGACCATTACCCACTAGATATCGGACAATACCTGCCTATGTATTTGTGGCTTGAATGCAGGTTAGGTCAATTCAATATGTGCCTACATCAATTTATTTGCATGCCTGAAGGCATGGGTGTGTACTTCTCTTAAGGGCATTCGGTCGTCGAGTTACAGTATTCAAATATTCGATTTATGAAAATAGCATCAACGATACTACAATATCAGATTTGAATAGGATAAATTACTTGTACATTATATCAATTAGGAAATATGAGTGGTTATCGATTTTCGGGTATTTGAGAAGTCATGCAGCTTAATTCGGAAGCTGTGGTGCCATTTATGCATGTGGCATGTGATTGCCTTTTCGATATTTTAGTAGGACATTATTCTGGTGGTATCCGAAGGCCAAAATGTATTTTATGTTAATGGTAAGGTACGAAACGAAAGCAAATATCATTTAAAATATGTGTGTAGCAATCGACGAATTGGTCACTATTAATCATACATAATTAAAATTACTATGCTGTGGTAATTAGGGTGCTGCACTAGTATTACCTCATGATACACGTATGTGGTTAAGCCAAGTTGCATTATTAATCTGCAAATATCGAAGGCTTAATGGACTCAATTTTAAAGCAGGTTTATTCTGGAATAAGTATAGATTTTACTACGAAGCACTCTTAAATTTAAAATGTTTAATGTCAGCATAAGAATTAATGGCAAAATAAATAAGAGGACTTTTGTTGGGCTAATCTTGGCACCCGACCCTTTTTCTAATATCAATTGAGAGTCCGAGTCTTTTTTTAAATAATATTAAGTTTTTAAACTGTATAAAGATAACTTAACTTAAGGTGTATTTAACAGAAAAAATCGTATACCTAGCTGCTAAGCTATGTTGGTCTGCCGGCTCTTATGGTAACTGGTTTTTCTATTATTTATTGGCTTATACATATAGAATATTACCCAGGTTGTGCATTAGATAGATTTGACTTAGCTGCTTAATATTTAAAAAAATAAATAGTTAATATACTAAACTAGAGCTAACACAGATGTCTGAGTCTTTGTCTGCTGTGACTTCTAGTTTAAAGATTAGCACCACTTTAACCTCTTAGGTATATTGTGCTTCCTCAGTATTATGTCCTATATAATATCCAAACTTCTTATGAGCCAGGTTATATCCCCGGTCGGGGCTTTCTTAACAATAAGTGACTTGTGAATTGGGACAATAAGTGACTTGTTCTACACTCTTTGCCACTTCGCAGTACTTGCAGCATTCGTCACGCTCTTTACCTATCCTGTGAAGAGGCCTTTGACAAGTAAGATGACCTGCAAAGGTTAAACGTAGGGTCCTTATGTCACTTTTGCTAAGAGTTATTGCTTCTTTTGCTATTTTGGTATTAAGGGTGGTTAACTAATCTTTTGAGTTTTTCAAACCCTCCCAAATTAAGCCACTACCTTTTGATCTTCGTCTTGGTTCAAATTTTAATTTCTGGGACACATAAACTTTGGCAAAGCCTCAGCTCGGAGTGCGACAAGTCTAATTTCAATTAAGGGACGGGTAAGGGGTTCAGCGTAAAAAACCCTTTTTTTACGATTTTTTTTTTAGAAATATGGATAGAGCAAATTCATTTAAACATTATGCCATTATCATTTGAATAACATTGTGTAATTTTTTATGCGAGAATATCCACAAATAAACCGGTGACAAAGGTTTTTCAAGAACGTCTTTGGAAAAAGATGATTTGCGGTGTTCATTGTATCTGAGCTGAAAATTATCGGAAAACAAAGAACATTAAAATTAAGTCAAAGTATCATCAAATCCTCCCTCCTAACATTCCCTGATTTCTATTTTTTCATTTTCAAATTTTTGGGGGTCCTTTGAGGTGAAAATTGCTATTCTTCACGAAAAAATTGCTATTTTTCACCTTGTTCTAGGTAGAAAACCCCCTTAACGTAAAAAAATTCTAAAACTTATCGTTAGGGGAAAGTATTGTCCTCAGTTTGAAATGAATCAGTAATGTCGTTTTTAAACGGCACTGAACACGGACTTTTAAAAAATTGTTTTGAGAAAATGACTACTAAACTCGGAGCTGTCATACTAAGTATTCAATAGCTTCGAGAGTTTTGCTCTGATTGACTTAAAATTTTGGGACTTTATTCTTGAAATGTTTAGCTATAAGATAAGACAAAATTATTTTTTTTTTCACAAGTGTAACGGGTATTTTGTTGACCCAGGTATCTTTTGAAGATTTTTTTTTGCCATCTACAAAAAAAATTAATAGCCTTGAGAACGGCTTGGCTATCTGATATGATATTTCTGTCTTCTTTTCTGTAGCATTTAGCATGGTAGATAATCCTGCTTGATATCGAGTGAAAAGCCATTTTGCATTCCTCCGAAGGGAACCATGATCACAATTCAATAACCTTTACAAGTAAATTATATCGATGGATATAAGTCGGAGATGTTAAAATATGTCACAACTAGCGTAAATAAAAATTAGTGATTTCCAACTGCAAGTGGTCACATCAGTCAAGTATGCACTGTGTGCTGGTGTCTGATGAGATTCAGTGCATGCTTTCGAAACCACTTTGTCAAATAAAATCATCCCGCAAAAACAATTCCAATTTGATCCTGCTTCGGAGCTTTATTCCGCAAAAACGATCGAGGTAAACCTGCTGCTTACTTTTGCTGAGGCAGCTTTGCGATTATACAGATTCGCCAGTAGAAACCTCAATCTATATTCTTAGTTGATTGCGTATCGCTGGGACCAGGTGTTCACTGCATGTCGTTCACTCCTCACTTCACTCCACTACTTTCCATTCTGAAGGTTAGAATCGCCGCCGGCTCTGGTACCGTTCCACCTGCCTTTTTGACGAACAACTTCACTTGCCCAAAACAGAAACTAACGTTGCCGTCCTTGACAGTTTTTGATGTTCTCCAGGGCTTGTACTTGGGGCTCTTATTTTGGCATTTTACGAACGGCCAAGTCCGTTGTTTAGCAGAGGTGTCCAAAAACGGTCCTGGGGTTGAAAATCAATTGTTCCTCCTTGGCTCATGTACCTCCTTACCTTTTTACGACTTTATCTTTAAGACCACAGCCCTTTATCCAACAAAATCTGCGCCATCCAAAGTGTTAAGCAAACTCAAGCCATACCTGAGACATCGGAACGCTTTTCAATCAGGTAAAGGTTGCGAGCCCCTGCTCAAATTCACATTCGGACAATGTGCTTAGGTCAGAAACACTTGAAATGCAACTTTTTCTATTGAAACTAAGGGGAATGTTTGATTTTTCATCCGCATAAAATTATCTGAAAATATGCATAGAAATAAATGCACAGAGGGTGGGCGTTATAGAAGTAAAGTAAAATTGTCTATGCATATAATTGTATGTATTCCAAGTTATTCCAGATATTTCCATAAATCCCAACCATATCTGTCTCGATAAATTTCTTATTGAATTTGCGTTATAATATCATACCCGTCTTCATATTCCCAGATATCCCTACAGCACACAAACTAAAAGTAATCTTAGCATTCATGTCTCATATCTCATCGAATCCACCAGGATTTCGCTTCAAAGCAACTTTAAGAAGCTTATCCTCCAATAAAAAATAAATTGAATCTGACTCCTGTGAATAGTTCGTGTGGCAGAAAAGACGACGACGACTACATAAATGAAATCAACAGCCACAGCATGGAGCGCCCGATTCAACATCAGATCTACTAGACCCTCATCAGATGGAGCTTAGAGTTATATTTCAATGTCCATCAACGGTGCCTAATTCGACGACATCAATAAATAATTTTCTTGTACGGTTTCTTGTGTGCAATCCTCGCCATCATCGTCCGAAACACATTCTTGGACGTCAACAACGACCATGCATTGAGCAGTAGTTCCGAGAGAGAGAAAATTGGATAAATTTGCTCTTATTAATTACTAACTGCTTATGCAGGGATTTCCTTCGTTAATACGTTCGTTTTCCATTCGCCTCCGGGTCCAATCAATTTGATTATTGAGGGTCCTTCGGGGATATCGATTTTCTTTGACTTGCGGTTCGGTTCATTTGGAAACCAACGGCAAGTTTTGCGGGCTCGATAAATTGTTTATTCGCAGGAAATTTATTAGTAAAAGCTCAAGTTCGTAATTAATCCATATTAATTACCTTTCGAATTGAATACGATGGATTACGTTTTGTAGGCTGTGATTTTCGTGTAGAAAGGCGACAGGCGTGCAAATCTATGGATAAGAAGCGTTATATCAAATGTAATGGTATTTGAAAGGAAGAGAAAAGCAAAAAATATATTTTTGTTTTCATTGAGAGTTATATTTTCTTCATGACACCACAGTACGGGAAATAATTTGAGAGCATAAGAAAACGGTTTCGATGCTGATTGAATGCGAGGAATAATTCATTGATTTCATTTAATCTGCTTTTGTATCCTGTTGGAAATGGAAACGATTCGAACTTTTCTTCGATTGATTTGATTTACGATTTAAATGTATTTTCAGTAGCTGCTTATTCTATATCCTGCTTTCATCAATCAACTTCTTCTTGATTAATGAAATACCATTTGATTAATCGAATGATTTAAATTGTTCAAAGCAAAGTTACCATAGCAGATTGCCAGTTAGCCAAAGAGAGCTGTCGACATTTTTAAGAAATTTTTGGAATGCGAATATAGTGAGCATTAGCAAGATAATTTACCAAATATGTATAAAGCACTTTTTGCTATGATTTTGTTAGTTTTCATACATATCTCATTTTTATTTGGTTTCTATAGTTCTAATGCGTAAATATATAAATTCAATTAATATCAAAGTTACAAATCAAATTAATATCAAAGCATAATCCCCCATTAAATAATTTTTTTTGTTTATTTTTCAGGTAAGTTGCTTCAACGCCACTTGAACTCAGCTGTCTTGAAAAGATAATAATGCTAACCAGCTATTTCGTAATTATGCTTTAATTGTAACTATTTTCGATCATATCATCTACGGCGCTCGAAAATTCAATTTCTTAATTATAAACATCTACAATCAATCTTCCTTTGATATGTATCTAATACTGCGTGTCCAAGATACAACTTATAGGTACAACAAGTTTATAAATATGAGTTGAAACTTACTTTATCATATAAGATCAACTAATATCTTATATCATCCATCCATACACATCGAAAGGCAAAACATGTCAATACTTTTGCATTGAACAGTAAACTGGTTTCCTATTTTCAGTCACTAACCAAGTCAGTCTCCGCCACCATCCAGTTAGCCTTCTACTTGTTCCCTTTTCCGCATAATTTGTTTAAGTTCAATTGAAAGTCCAAGTTCTATAATAGCACATACAAATACATACTTAGACAATTGCTTTCTTACGAAACAAATCGTGATTCTGTTTTGCTATAAAATCACTAAACTTCTGTTAGTGTGCAAGTAAAATAGTAATTAGAGAGACCATTTCAAGACACCGAGTGTAATAGAATGGCTGCAATGCAGTTCAAAATCTGAGTGGAATGTTAAACAACAAAAGCACTTAAATTAGAAGCTGACCGGCGTTTGTTCTGAGACTTGTTATCGACGAAAGAAGAACAATAAAAAGTTAGTTAAAAGACGGTGAACATGTGAAAATTCAACGATGCGATAGTGCAAAACAGCTGTAATTTTTGCTTCAAGTTTCCAGTACAACTGTTTCAATTCATTTGTATTGTGATTATTAACTGCAAGTGGTGTGCAGGCTTATGCAATAAATAGGATTATAAATTTCAGGTTCATAACAGCTTGCGGGACTGGCTGTAAGTGCGCTTAAGAAAGGATTTTATTGCTTGTTGAAATGGCTCTCAGATGGTCTAAGAAATAGCGATAATAATGATTTGTAGACCGTTTGGTATCCAATTCAAAACTCATTCAAACGTTGAATTATGGTTTTTGAAGAATAGAAAGAAAAATTGGCGAATTAAGTTTTATTGACTCTTTGCGACTACATTTTGGATCTTGTGATCAAACTGCGACTAAGAAAAAAAATGTATTCTCAAAAAGTTGTTCGCTACAACTTGAGGTGTTTCTGGGAGCTGAGCTTGATAAATTATTTAATTCTCAATCAATTTTCATGAGCATCGAATAATTAGTTCTGCGACTCATGTTACTCCAAGTCCAGTACAAATACTTAGTGACAACTAGGTCAACTTAGCGCCCAGTGTGGGCTCATGGGCTTTCACTCATCGTTCAATTCGAACTAAGAATCAGACACGCTACTTACCGGTATTCTATCCACTGAATTACACTACCCATATGAAATTTGCTAAATACTTAGGATTTACATGTCGCTCAGGGCTGATATTATCAGGGGATGCCGGGGTATTGCCGCATTGTGGAAGAAACTTTTTTTTACTTCTTTAAGTTTTTTAATTGTTTTGGTGTTTGTTAATCGATGTAGTCGCTTTGTTGACAACGTAGAAAGGTTAATAAGCAATATCTTCAAACATCTGTTATGAGAAATCTGGAGTTTGGGTATATAACACTTAGTACACGGGCCCCAAACAAGCACTACGCATAGCATGATGAGCTGCATGACTTTTTCATACATTACTGAAAATTTTAAAATTTTTTTTTAAACTAGCCCCAAAAATTTATTATTTTTGAAACGCAACTGATAGTTATTTAATGTCAATATCTTAAATAAATTTAAAGACAAGATTTGAGTAAGCTACTAAGCAAAAAAATACAATTTTCAGAAAAAAGTTATTAAAAAAATTTACAGATTATCAGAAATTAGCATTCATTTACAACTAAGCTTTAGAGACGATATACGTTGTCTATGCTGATTTATAGACAAGAAGGGACCCATGATCACAATCAATAACCAAATATTAATATCATGTTTCGCAAATTCAACTTGAATAGAAATAACGAATGTTTCGAATTTAAGGTCACAGTTGCTCTCTCCGTTGATTAAAAAAGGCAGTGTATGGTTATTTTAAATGAAATTTAATTTAATTTTAATGTTTTTGCTGCCTTTCTCGAAGTATGGGAAGGTGCTAAGTCTTGGTGAAATAAGTATTTCTGCTATGGCAACAGATCATGGACATTAGGAAGCAATTAACCCACTGTACAAAATTGAGTTTTCCAGTTGACTTTTACGATACCACACCATTTAGCTTTCTGGGTGTATTATTGTACAAACCAGGGAGTCAAGGGCTATAATTTTTTTAAACGTAGGCACGATTGTCCGAGATTAATGAATATCGATTTTCAAAATCCTTCAATTCGAAATCCTCCAATAAGTAAGATTTTGCACTTTTTTTACTCCACGTGATGCTTTGTACACGGGCTTTGAATTGAATTTGATCGAATACAAGAGATTGCGTTTTGAGGTGAAAGCACTGCGAAGCTTGCGATATTTTATCAATTAAATCTTCACAAACCCTTTTGGCAATACTATCACTCTCTCAAAAGCTCTCATAATATCCCTCATAATATTTTCCTTGATGAAACCGTTGTCGCGTGTGCAAGAAGTTTGTGAGTTGTGTACTTGTTGTTTTCCATTTTTAGCTCAAAAGCACCATGGCTTTGTTAAAGAACGGTCTACTCTTTCTAATCTTCTGTTATATGCCGATGGCTCTTAAGCTTTTGATTATTTTGACCAAGAACTACTGCTTTTTTGAAGCTGAAAGGCTATGGATTTTCTCACTTTCTTCTTTCCTGGTTTTCCTTCTATGTGGCTGATCGCACCTGTGTAGTCACTATTAATGCATGTTCTTTATCTACCTTTCATCAAATATCAGGAGTTCCGCAAGGTTCCATTTTAGGCCCCTTTCTGTTTCCATTTATTATTAGTGACTTTCCAACCCCCATTAATTCATATTGATTTTTGTGCACTCTGCATTGGTAGACCGCAAATTCTCTTGCTCGCAAAAAATCATCAGATGTCTTATTCCGTTTTAACACAAAAAATCATCAGATGTCTTATTCCTTCTGTGTATCATATTTTCGGTCCTCCTTTTGGTGGGGTCGAAGAATTCAAAGATCTAAGCTTAAAAATGACCAGCACATCATGCAAATTATAACTTCGGCGTCTTATCCTTGAATATTGTTGTCAAGTGTGGTGTTTTCATTACGGGTATTTATAGATTCCTTAGAGCCCACCCAACGTAGATTCTCCCGTTGCTTAATCTTCAAATTTAATTTCCCCTATGTTGCATATAGTGAACGTCTTTTTGATAGCACCTGATCAGTGTGATTTTTGAAAGTCAGTTTTTTTTTGAAAGTTCTTACGTAGGATATGGCAGTTTTTAGATTCTACCGCTTAACCAAGCAAATTTATTTGTTAAATATCTTCTCTTTCTTCTTGAAATAACATATGTGCGATTAATTCTTTTCCAGTAGCTTATATTATTTGGACATACATGATTGGAAACTTTGCTTACACAAATATTATTACTTTTCCTACACTCAGCACTCAGAATTGGTTTTATTAAATGCATAGGATCAACCGGAAGCTTCTTGAGAACATCTCAGAATTTGACTCTCAGTAGCAAAATATATCCTATCTAGCCTGTGCACAAATTCTTTTTCATCCTACTCTTTTTAATCCATTCCTCCGTATTATTTCTGTGACAGGCAACACTTATTTTATAACAATAAAAGTTGATATTTTTGTGTTCTCTTTCTTATCTAAGGTCAAATTTTTTTAGCGTGATGAAAAAGTGCTAGTCAGGTCGATTAAACTTGCAAAATGTAATATGAAAGTTTTCAGCATACATATTTTCTAATATGAATTGAATTGAATTTTTTTAGTGCTCATAAATTATAGTCATTTATAGCTCCTCCGATTCCTTTGCTGATCTATCTAAGCTAAGTTGAATATTAATCTCATCCTTACATTCAATGGAATAGAAATATTAGTAACGAAAAGTTTGCAGTGGCAGGAATCTTTAGATTAACATATCAAAGTGCGCATTTTATTGCAAACTAATATCTCACGTTCTATAGGCACCGTATTTTATTCGGAAGCTGTTTGCACAGATATCAAAGCGCTGGAATTGTCTTACAGAAATAAGATCCACAATATTAACGTTTTTTATAAGCATAAGTAAGAAATATTTTCCTTAAAATCGAAAGCACATCACAACACTGCACAATCCATTTTATTTCAATAAAACTAAACATACCGAAAAAAAACCCGATGGCGTGCAACTATGCCACCTAATGCAATTTCCTAATAAAATTTTACTACCAGCTCAATGACATTTTCGAACAAATGTTCTTTCCACTTGCCTCTTGTCACACACTGAAATCGGGCTCCATTGAAAAATTAGCACTATCCCAGAACAGGTGTAAATTTATTGCATCACATTTGCACAGTTCTTGTTCCCTTCACATGTCCTCGAAACCCGAGACATTTCACAGCAATTTGAAATGTAGAACTGTGCACAGGTTGCCGGGATATCGTTGTACAAAGTATGGGCTGTGTTTGCCGGTGAACGAATGTCAATTTGTTCACCTATGTATGTCATTGCAAGCATGGTTTTTAGATTATCTAGCTAGATATTGTGCTATGTACTGGCTAGGGGCCTCGTGGAAACAGAAATTGTTTTAACTCTGACGATTGGCTGATTGAGGAAATATTGCTTTCATCTAATTTATTCTGGGTGATTTATTTGCGTGACTCGGATTTATGTCAATGTTGATTTTAAATCTTGGGAAGGTAAACTGATAGTTTGAGTGATATCGAGTATAAATAAGATTTATTTTTTAGAAGGCTAAAATTGGTCGACTTCTATTCAACCTTTCCATTGATAATCTTCCTACTGTTTTTTTATATGAGCTTGCCTTCTCTATGCTGATGATCTGAAAATTTCCTAGGTAGCTCTCTCTCTTTAATTGGTGTAATTTAAATCGCATGTTCTCAAATGTTTCAATGTATATTCCTATATTTTTTCTTTACAGTTTCATACTCGTGTTGTTCATTATGTAATTTTTTACATTATTCTCACCTCTGTTGAAAGTTTCGTCGATCTTTGCGTAACATCTGATCCAACCTCTGCCAAAAGATGCCAGAAGTCCTTATTAGATAGCTAAGCTTGTGACAAACTATCTTCACAGAGATCCGCCTTACTATTACTCTTGTTCTATCTATAATTGAATATTGTAAAATAGTACTATCAGGTGCTGTTAAATAGGCTTAGCGAAAATTCCCTCGCACGCTTCTTTTTGCATATAGTCTTTACTGTGAAAGCTATTGAGGAACGTTTTAAACGAAGCAGAAAAAATTCTGATCTGTTCAGGATCCATTCCAGTTTTTAAAGAACTTTAGAACTTTTTAGTTAAAAAAAAATCTGGCATATTTGAAATTTTGCAAATTACCTGAAATACACTAAATTTTAAAGTTAAAACAGCTAAAGCAGAAGATGGGGAAATAAAAGATGATGCTGACGTAGAAGCGAACGCCGCTTTGGATAAAATTTTGAAGTATTAAAATGTTGAAGCTGAATGAAAATTAAAAATTTAAAGATCTGTGCATGGCCAAATACTGACTTAAGTTGAGGAGATAGATTATTATTCAAAAAATGGAGAAATACCACCTAAGTCATTGATAAAAGTGAAGTAATCCCACGACAACTCTTGTTGGGTCTAGGGTTTGAAATTCATACAGAGCTTCATTCACACATTTACTATCAATATGAATACGAGTGTGGAGTGATTAGCTCCCTGACGCATTTTACACCTGATTAACTCAGGTGAATTCAAAGCTCGGGTTGCGATCCCTCGTCCGAACCTGGATTCTAACCTGGGACCTCACACACAAGAAGCCAGTGTTCTCAAGTTCCTAAGCCATTGATAAGTTGCTAGTAAACAAAGTTTCTAATAATGAAAAGTGAGCAAAATTGGAACCCTCAATAAGTCTGAATGCTTCTTCGCCACTATAGCTGTCGGAGATTGTCAGATTATCATTTGTCAACCCTTAGCCAGAGCAAGACAAAATTTCGGAGTTTTTTAATTCAATTCTAAAATTAACGTTTGATAAGAAAGAGTACATAGAACCACTTGATAATTCTTTAGGCATCGCTAATTGCGACGCATAATTCCCCAATGATAGAACACTTTTAAAATTGCCACAAAACAATGCGATCCTAATTGAACTGCTAATTACTCTAACATCATTTAGCGTATCCTCAAAAATTATTCCAAATAAGCACTCGTTAAACAAATTGAATGAAACTTGAAACCAACATCAGCTTTTTCATTTAATTCTATTTACTAAACGAATTTCCCTCGCAAGACTTAAAGGCATCAAATTACCCTCAAAGATGAAATATCATTTTTTTTGGAACGGTCGTTGTCCAAACGCCAATACGCATCCCTCCCCCACTCCAGCCCGAAAAAACTTTTGAATTTACATAGATCGAAATTTGCCAAGAAATTGAATTTCATGCTATAGGCTCAAGTGAAAATGCGAAAATAGGTAGATATACAACGTTATACACTTGAATATGAAAATTATATCAGTTGTTTGCTTGCTACCCCGTCATTGGAAATTGCCCATTAAAAGTTACAATTGCAGACAATTTAACGGCAATGGCGAAACTTTTCTCCGAGAATCGGTATGTTCGTGTCGTGTTTCGTTTTTGCACGTACTTTTCTGAAAACTTTTCAATTATTAATTGGCAACATTACGTTCATAACTCGCTTCGGGCATAAATCATTCAGTCGCTGCGGTTGCATGAGGCGCGGTGCTTTATCGCACTGATTTTATTATTTTTAACGATTTAATTCGATGAGAGAAACGATAAATGGAAATTATGCGTGTATTATATATTTGTTGTGATTGTAGCGTAACCACTAGGTTTTTCACGGAAAGCTTTTTTTAGGATTCAGTAATATCATAATCTGGAGGATGCGGTGGTGATTGTTTTTGGAAAAGTTTTCGATTTTGAATGGAATGCGTCTAATGGATAGTAATTTTAAAATGTTTTGTATTTAAAGTAATTCAATTTGTGAAAGCGATAAAGATGACTTTTTATTTACTTCTAAAAGATAAAAATTAATAAAGCCATACCAACAATAAAGTATGATACGAAAATACTAAACAGTACTTAGTCGCTAGCCCAAAGCAGCGAATTTTCGAATTATGTATGATCGACCCTGATAATTTTATTTCAGAGGGCGAGCTCTAGAATTCGCGGCATATTATTCGCAGTTCCTCTTTTGCATGTAACGAGATTTAAACCGAACGTACACAGCCGCTCTCAATTCCCAATTTAAGATACATTTTGGAATGAAAATCGACCATTTTCCCTTTAAAGAGAAAACATAAAAGTTAGCTAGTATACAATTCTTTCCGAGATTGATGGTTGAAGTTGGTAGGAACGTGATTCAAATCAAAGTGCATAACTGTGAAATGGCTAGTACACGACTCACATTATTCCTGGATTGACTCAGGTGCTTAGTTATAACTAAAGTAAATTAGCGCCCAGTGTGGGATCGCTGTTAAACGCGCATACTTGAACTCGAGTCAGATACCATACATGCAAGCAGTCAGTGCTCGATTCATTTGGCTACACAAGCTTCAGATATAAAATTCCAACATCAGATTCGTTTGCGAATCCATCAATCTGCACAATAATTAAACTCGGTATCCATTTAGAAAAAATTGTATGTTTTACTTTTATATGTACATTTTTAAAATGACCAATTGCGCAATAAGACAAAATATGTGAAATTAAAGCTTTCTGAAAGAAATAATAGTCAAATCAATGAATCTAAATGAAAATAAGTGAAAAGCTTATTGTAGTGGGTGGTAATTTTAATCACCAGAACTAACTACGTAAATAAGCATCAATTTCGAAACTTTTTTTCAGACACTCTTCAGCGCCCACATAATGCATTTATATACATTCTTGGGATTAAAGCAACTTCCAGCTGAAATCACAATCTTAATGAAAAGTTTTTTGCTATACCGACCTTAATGACATTGATTAATAGCGAAACTTTTAATTGCCTTCAGGCGTATGACATTTAGCGAAATCCCGAATTTCAACGAAGAACTCCCAATTTTCGAACACTTCGCTTAAAGAATAATCGCATTTCTTTTGCGATTCCACTGAGATATGCAGTAATTAGCTACATTTTGTAAAGTTTTTTTTGTCGAAATTTTTTCACTTCTAACAATCGAAAACTTTTAGTCATTCGTAGGATTGTGTAATTTGAAAATATCCTGGAATGTTTCATAAGCAGCAGCTTAAACAATATTAATGTTCCCGGAAAAGAGCAAACTTGAGCTGTGAAATGTCTCTAGGCAGCTTATCGAATAGAATATTCATGAACCTGTTCATGTTCAGTCATGTTGTTCGGATTGGATTGATGTTTTGACACCTAGAATAAAGTGAGTATACTAATTTAATTTTCCGCAAAAATTTGAAAACAAAACATTAGAAAATTATCCTTTTTACGCGATGCGGACGGAACTGGAAATATATTAGTTTTATTGGTGGGATTAATCTGTTGGGTGAGGGAGGTATGTATGTTAGATTTGGTGTGTGATAGTAAGTTAATAATACAAGCTCTATTTACTGAATGCAGAGATAGATTACTTTATATATTATTGTTTCTAAAATAATTTAGCGGTGTTGCCTGGATATCCCCAGAGTGATATTGTAGGATTAATTCAGGAAGAAGATGCTCTTGCATCATTAGAACTTTTAAGTAGCGACCAATAAGAGAGCATATAAAGGTGTGCAGAAGGTGTCATTTGTATGATATCGGTTTACTTATTCTTCGTGATGTTAAACCCGCTCCAGGCTTTGGTTTCTTAATGGTTCATCTCCAAAAAGATCAATATCCTAATCGCGTCGATATCCACAAGCACCACCGTACTGCATTCGTCAATTGACTGTACCCGTCGTTTTCTAGGGCTTCCCACCAGAAATGAAATGCAAATGCTGTTTTTCGATTATTGAAATCACTATTAAATGTGTAGTAGTACATACGGTTGAAATCTAAGCTTATAAATTCATGCAATAAATACTTAAACAATAATCCTTTGTTAACAACAATGAAATTTAGGTATCCGAAAATTCTAGTAACATTATTTTTCCGAAAATTTCATTTCTATTTTATCTTGAATTAGTTCAACAGCTCAAAACAGCACAAAGCAAAATCGAAGGTAAAAAAAATATCTAAGTACGGGTGCTTCAAATATTCGCAATTTGCGAGAATTTTTTTTTGCACAGTTTATTGCTGATACTTTTTTTTTAAAATTTGAATAAATATTTTGCTGATGACTAAAATAACACTACCGTAAAATATGAGTCAAACTTATTTAATGTTTGATTTAATTTGAGTGTCATACAGCCTTCAAATACATACCAATCATTCACAAAAAAGATCTTGTTCGCAGAGAAAAATGAATGACTTTGTTATGCAAATACACGGCAAGTATGCTTTACGAATTCCTAAAGTCAATATCAAATATCAAACAAGCTATAATATTTTTTTTTACTAAGATTATCAAATGTTACTTGAAGTCTGCAACTAACTGTTGCTCTGATTTAAATATTTGTTCTCATGAATAACATTTGTGTTAGTGAAAAAATAATACTGAAAAATGTCAGGCATGTTTGCAAAGTTATTTTTGTAGAATATCTTGTTATCAGATATGCTGTCACCGAGTAGCTCGTTTTTGAATGTTGCATTAGTTTCTGATTTTTAATGAAATACCAGAAAATTTGATAGACTTCCTGGGAATACAGCAACAAATCGCTGCATTTTACACGTAGAAAAAAAACGTATAAATTGAAAGTTAACAAAGCATATGATAAAAGATGAGCACATTCTATTCGATTTTATCTATAACCGAATGAGTAGCCTATTTATTTGTGTATATCTTTTTGAATTTGGTATGTTGCTTGATGTAAAAGTCGGATCATTATGTACTTGGATGGATCGAATGACTAGCTCGTTATTCTGATTTTTTTGATCGAAAACCTGTTTTCAAATATGTTTAGTTTTAAATATGGCTAGAATAGAAAGATATACGAAATCGTATATCTTATTGAAGCAAGGAATTGTTTTTCGTGATGCATTAAAAACTCCCATAAAATTTCAATACTTATGTTCTTGCATTCGCTTTTTATTACTTTGTTTAAAAATCCCTGATTATTTTAGCTAACCTTAGAAACATTTCCCATAAGGGGGAAATACATGTAAAATCGAAACAAAATTGCTAATTTCAGATTGATTTAAAATATATATTGTTCATTCAGAAAATGTTTAATATTAAATCCTTAAAGTACATGCCTCACAGTAAATGAAAATATTTTTTTAATAATTTTTCAACACAAAATGGCGGCGATGCGAGTGAATGAAAAAAACATCAAAAACTGCCTCGTACAACTTAACGCCTTTTCCGGGGAACTTGCAACATTCAAAGAGAAAAAATATGCTAATGAAATATATAATTCATAGGTGGACCAATAAAATTTATAAAAAAAAATTTAGTTTTTACATTAATATTACATTAAACATAAAATCGATTATTTTTCAAAAAAATCACGCTTTAAACATTAATAAACAAATTATTTTTCTGAAATTACAATAACATTTAGGTTAGTATAAAAAGTACTACTTTGAGAAAAACGCGTTTAAAGTTTTAAAGCTCCTACGACCTGGGGAACGCCGCGCTGCCTGTAACTGACTATAACTCGGGAACTAATACGAATGTCGCTTCAAAACTTTTTTTGGTATATTTTAAGAGCATTTCGAGCATTTTGATGCAATTAAAAAAAAATCGATTTTGTTTTAGCAGTTACATGTATTTTCCCCCTTAAACCTTCGATTGCCAAATCTATATTTCGCATTAAAGCTTTAGTTCGTCAATTGGCTCGCACAATCATTTACCAGCTCATCGGCGTAGCCCAGCAGCCAACAATGATTTTCCTAACTCACCTTGCATCACTTTGCCATTTGCTACTGAGCTTTCAAGCAGTCTGAGGAAATTAAACCGATTTGACTTCAATCTTATATTTGTATCAATCGTAACATCGACTATTCCCATAGAACATACACCTCTTTCATCATTATTTGCTTTTTAATATATTTGGGATTCAATAACGGTTTTTTTCCTTTGAGGAAGTCGTTTTTTGGTTGTCGCCTTTCGTCTGTACTAGTTAAGCGGCTGATACGTCTAAATTATTGATAGTCAATAATTCAGCAAAAACCTACCAGTCTAAAAATTATCTCCCTATGACTTTTGAAGCAGAACTAACCTGTCTTTAACTAGGGCAATAGTGAGTTGGTTCAATTTAAATCTGTTTTTCTCGTTGATTTTCTGGAATGAATCAAGTTTGTTCGACCTGTTTGAAGTTCGGTTCAAAAACACGATGGCAAAAAAATGCTTGTTCCGGAAAATACTCTATTCTTTGAAGGAAACCCTTAGAATCCACAGCCAAAATTACTATAAGGCTTTCTATTTGAGCTCTCATTATCGCTGTATATTTCTCAAAGTGTGAAACTTATTTCATTTTGCAATATTTTTGGCAACAATTAGGTTGGAAAAACTGCTTTGGACCGTACAAAACCCATATAATTTGTTCGACGTATCATTGAGCGAATTAGTTTTATTGACTGAAAGTTGGCATACCTGTGTTAACATAGTATGCAATGTTATTTTTTATAGCCGAAATTTAAGCAGAGAAAGAGAGGACTGGATAATGTGTTGGCTCTTTGCAATATGTGAGAATAGCTTAAGGCTCTACATTAGAATAGCCATTCTTCAGGTTTTAAAGACAGTCTCCGGAACATGTTGAATTGTAGCCACCACAATTCGCGCATTTGGCTTTGCAATATTTCCATATTTCACCTCCTAAGTATGAATGAAATTTAACTTAATACAATAAGACGGCATGCCGAAGTCAATATGTTTGAAATTGTATTAGTCCTGAGTGCCTCAAAATACCCTCTGTGGTGACAAATGCCTTCGATTACACAATTTTTCCGTGAATTGTTGGTATTAACTTGCTTTTTTGCTTTGTGTTTATCATTAGACATTAGCAAAATAACTCTAGTTATGCCTCTGTGCTGGTTTTATTGATTTAAGTTTTTCCGTCTATTTGTAAGACTGAGCTGGTCATTGTTGTTTTCAGGTGTCTTCAGTAGTTTCTTGAGTCTACATTTAGTTTTTGCTAACATTTGTGTACCGTCTGCAGCTGAGTTTCTACTTGATCATTCATTATAAAATCTTCGGCTCCGTTTTGTAAATGTTCTATAGACAGAGATAAGGTGTATAGAAAAAATCTGACCAAAAAAGAAGCTTCTGTAAATGCTCTTGATTTTGATAGTCGATATATCAAACTGATTCACACATCCGTATCACACCTGAATCTCATTAAACAAAGTGAATGATTTCATTTTCTTTCACGAAACCTGAATTCAAAATGACAAACTCTCACAATGGGTACAAAGCACGCATATAAAATAATTCATCAAACTTCTATGAGTAATTGAATCAACATGTACATTTGCTTTGATAAACAACATGCATTTACATATGCGAAACTTGAATGTGATATCATCTGCTCCTTCTGACGCAAACAAAACACCAGTTTGACCGACATTCTAACTTGTCGCGAATCTTCACGCACCGCTATTTACTTTCTGCGCTATCGTCCGCTGGGTGTATTGTATGACCAATTGCAATAAGGTAACTGGGTTTAATTAACATTACATTTACCACCTGCTCTACAAACATTTGAAATTATCCGAAAATATCCAACAACTTCCATACCATCGTCCGTTCCGCCATAGACCTCTAAGAATACCAATGCCCGAATTTGGTAGCGGGTAGCAGCATAAAAGTATCTTTCATGATATTAAGTGCTGCCATTTGTGCTTTGTTTAAAAAGGATAGTTTCACAGACAAATGCTTCAAATGTCTGACCATGATTTGAAATTTCATGTTGAGAGCATTAAAGATGAGGTGAGCTAAACTTATGTATTTATAATAATAAATTTTAATCTAATATTTTTTATGCTAAAAATGACTATTTTGATTTATAATTTTCTCAGAAAATGAGAATACTTGTTGATATCTACAGCATCGAAATGCCAATCCACAAATGAAATTTAAAAAAAAACCCAATTGGCAGCACTTCGAGTTCCTCATGATCATTTACAATGTACTTTATGCAGATAACTGAAATTTGCCAACAAAACCAACCGAGAATTAAAGGTAAATACAATTTGAGGAAATATTGTTGACTTTATAGTTTGTACGTGCTTGCTGAAGGAATGGACACTGGTAAATGGGCGTTCGTAAACGAAACTTTGCACTGAGGTGAATGTTAGATGTTATATGGTGAATAAGTACTTTGTTATGCCTCCATCATAGCAAGCTTGGATATTAATGGCATGTATTTTCCAAAGGAGGAATTTGAGTTCAAAATTTCGGCTCTGCGAAGCTACGGAACTCTACCATCGACTTACATGTTGTGAAGAACTTTAAATATTCAAGTATGTTTAGTGGATGAAAAGGCGATTCGGTGGAGAAATCCAGGTTCAATTTGATAGATCGTACGTTTACATGCACATTACTGGAAAAAGTAGATATAGATCTGAATTGTATATGTTTGCAATATATTTAGTCTATAATTGTAGTGGAAAATGTTGCAACTCTAATACGAAATATTCGCTTAGGTTTGACCTTCTCGATAACAGAAGTAGACTTTAGTGGTTCTAACAATACAGATGTATTATTATCCCATAATTAGTGTAAGTGTAAGCTAATATGTAAAGAATGTTGTTAAGATTTGATTTATAAAAAAACACTCAAATTTCGCAGTGGCTTTTTTCCCAGTTTGGCTCAAAAATTAGAATAAATTATTTCTGCCCAGTTTGATGGTATGTGCAGGGGTAGGGGGGGAGTGAAAGGCACCTGACACCTTTACGTACTCAGGCCAAAATGACTTATTGTACTCAATGAATCCACCCGCCTACCAGATTTTAACGGATTGGAAAATGAATTCAAGGTTAAATAATAGGAATGTAGAAGATGAACAGCTTTGATATCTGATGAGCGCATACGCTTTGTACTCTCCAAGAAAATGCTCTACAGAGGTAGCATCTCCTAGACAAGGTGAGCAAATATAAGCCTGTGCATTCTATACCGCTGATTGTGCTCTCCTAACTGGTTATGCTTAGTCACTATGCTTCTAATGGTTCTAGAAAACTTTCTACTCTTGCTGAAGAGAAAACCTGCAGTCTTTTTGTTAGGCTTTGAGGTTCCCTTGAGCGCATCAGAAGATAGTCATCTTTCTTTATGGGTATCGACTGCCGCCTTCGGAAGAATGACATATGTAGACGCGGCCGGCACTCCTTTGGCCAGTTCTGGACCCTGAAGTGGAAGCCCTGAACAGCATAAGAAATACTAAAAGGGTCAGAATTAAGATCCTATCGGATAGTCAAGCGGCTCTCATGGCTATAAATCGCGATCAAATAAATTCGGCTATTCTCCTAGAGGTGAGAGAGGACCTAAATGAAATAGGGGCACAGAACAGCCTCGAGTTGATATGGATCCCCGGCTATGAGGGGCACCGAGGAAACGAGGAAGCTGATACCAGAGCCAAAAAAGGAGCAAAAATGCTCTTCATAGGTCCTTCTCCGTACTGGGGTTTTATAAAAGCAGATACGGAAAAGGAAATTAAAACATGGAGCAAGAAAAAAATCGAAGACTACTGGCTTAATATTAAGGGTTTAAAACACTCAAAAAAATACCTTGGCTTCGATAATAAAAGAGCGAAAGAAGCAGTGGCTCTCTGCAAAAGTGGCAAAAGAGCCCTATGCGGAGCATTGACAGGACACCTTCCATGCAAAAAGTACCTCCACAGGATAGGTGAGGAGCAGGACGACCGCTGCAGATACTGTGGGGAAACGACAGGGTGTGTAGAACATCTGCTCACAGTCTGTCCAGCACTAGCGAGAAGAAGATTCGAGCTACTTGGCTCTGCTCTGCCTTCCATCAAGGACATCACAAATGTCCCTTCAAAGAACATATCCAAGTTCATTAGAAGCCTGGACATCCTATAGGACATAACTCAAAGGAGGCACAATAGACCCAGGAGGTCGCAGTGCTAGGGTCCCTCTGGACCCACTCCAGGCCATCATCATCATCATCCTATTTCCTTTAACACTGCGACAGAGTTAAAACGTGCCTTGCATTCTTAGATCTGAATAGTCATCTCTTCCAGGCTTTGCTATAAAGACTATCTTAACCTTTCATCAAGGTAGTGGAACATACCCCAAGGCTACGTATGCCCAAAATATTTCCTTCAATGCCATCCAGGTCCGGCAATTGGGGATTCTCAAAGGACATATCCCAGACGCTACGAATATCGGATCCGAAGCTAAAAAAAACAAGTAGCGGAATGAGATCTCATGCGGTACACGCATTATGTTATTGATCTGTCTATTCCTGGGGAGCGCAAAGTTATCTTAAAAAATAAAGAAAGGCAAAAATAGGGTAGTTATCAATGTCATTAATCTCGCAGAAGCTATAAATTCAAAGAACTTATCGCATCCAGTGTTGCATTTATTGCAGCTCAAATAGATGTTCCGGAAGCTATTATCGTATCCCGTAGCTGATTCCGCCTCGTCGATATTACGTCATAAAATATATTGGCTGATATGAGTTCGCAGATCCTACTTCCTCCAATCCATGGTTCCTGTAGTAGCGAAATTCAAAGGGGCACACCCAGTTTTCCCCTTTTTATGATAATGCTAAAGCTCAGGAAATGACTAAGCGAGTGCTTAACCAAGCAATAGGAAAACATGTAGGTAGAGTAAGTCGATATTATCTATTCCAAACATTCCAATTATGTGCCACAATTTTGTCACATCTAAAGCGCTAGTCTTATAACCAGTCACCGACAAAGTCATGATGTGACAGTTAATGGAGCGCTAGTATTATACTCAGTCGTCTTCTTTTTTTAAAACAACACATGAAAAACAAATAGAAACCATGAGCATACGGCGGAATTAGAAAGTACAGCAAGTCGATCTCAGACTGAAGCTTCAGCGAGCAGTGCTATCGGCCTCTTCTTTTTTTTCGTCTGGAAAAAAGAACGAAGTTTCCACATGCTGCAATTTGACTTGACAAAGCTAATGTCTTCAGGCTTAGACAATTTCACAGTGTATATTCTGGGCATCTGTACTCGTCGACATGGAGCTAATGCGTTTAGCTGGTTCCTCTTTGCCGTTCAGCTTCATCTCTGTTTCCGGAATCACATTAGCAAGCATTGTCTATTTAAATAGAGCTCTTTTCTGGCTACAGTTTGAAAGCTCCAAACCGCCAACGTCGGCTTCATCAGCCGTTCTTTCTTTCACTGCTCCAAACAAGCCTTTAAGTTCCACTCCCAGGCATCCAGTTTTTTTAGGAAATACATGCAGTTTTTTCTTGTGTCCTCTTTTTATGTTAATACATTTTTATGTTAATATGTTAATCCAAGAATTAAATCCAATTTATTAAGCTTTAAATATCTGGTATATTAGTAAACACAAAATCAGTTTTGGGGCTGCTTACGTATTTAATTAGAAGGTAGCCCCAATATAATTTTCTGAGTCTGAAAGTGTTTTTTTTTGGATATTTCGGTATATATTTAATTTAAAAAACAGTAAAAAGAAATATCCCGAGCAATAAGAATAAGAGCTACACCCATTGCTAGTAAAATTGGATTTCGCTCCCATCCCAATCGCACTCCTAGTGAAATAGCTGTAACTCCAATAGCTGTTGACCATTTTTACGCGAATTATTCCTGCTGTGCAAATTGAGCAGTCATCGACTCGCTTATTTCGCGCTGTCTCGATAAAAACGAAAACCAAATCAAGCAATTTGTTCGTTCAGCCAGTATGCATCAGGACTTTTTCTATACATTGTTGTACACAGTCTGCATTCGATTGCAGATACCCAGCGCTTAACTAGTTAGCGTTGTATCCAAAACAAGGATTTGTCGATGAAATAATCAAAAGTAAATAATACGATGGGACAGAATTGGTTGAATGTGACCGGTTTCACACTGGGTGATCCCTTAGAACGAACGACGGGATTAATTCCGTTTCAGCAAACAATTATGCAAATCCAATATTTACGTCGATGTCACTTGAATGAATCAGTTTGGAATTCTGTTGGAGCAAATTTTGTGCAATATCAAATAAAAACGTTATGACAGCTGTTGAAGCGACGTTATCGAAGAAAAATAGTGAAGGACAATTGTTAGATATATGCCAAGCAACGACTGTAATCTGAAAATACTGTTTTTATGAATGGATATTATTCTGAACTAATTCTCTCGTGTTGAGTTATGGATTTTGTTGCTACAAAATATTGTACTGATAAAAATGTGAGGCGAAATGAAATTTTATGTTTGCCAAATAAGATAAAATGACGAAATTGATAAATGAAATTAATATAAAATAAATAATAAACTTGCTGTATTTTTTAAAATTTATGTGACAGGAAAATTCAAAAAAGAACCAATTTTTGTATTTAAACCGACTTATTTTGAATTTTGAGTATTTACCTTTTCACCTTGATTTTGTTTATTATTTTTGTTTTTCTTTTTATAATTATTATTTCATTATTATTTTGTGCTTTCTATATTACATTCTTTCAATGGTAGATTCTTTGTATATTATATATTTCTATATTCATTAATTAGATTTTATCTGGATTTTATCTGTAAATAAATAAATAAACAGTAAAAAATGCCCGCCAAATAATTGTTTACCGAATGTAGTTCTTCCAAGTACCTTCCTACTAAATACCGTTCTTTCAATACTTTTACATGACGCTGAAGAAATAAAATCCTAATCAATTCGCACCTCTGTGCCGCGCCAAAGGTGACATACCTTCTTTTCACTCCTTGCTCGGTTTCATACAGAAACCATCTGTTCCTGAAGGAGTCCCGCATCATGGCTAACCATGGCTCCTCGCCAAGGTCAAGGTATCTTGCACATCTAACGATTCCAGCAAAACTACCGGTGTTTCGCCGTGAAGTGCCTTTTCCGCATGAATTATATAAATTCAATAATAGACGCGAATTAGCGCTTCTACCAGCACTTCCATCAATCCCCGGAGCCTTCCGGTTCATCATCCAGGACACGGTCTTCAAGTCCTTATCTTCAAAGAGAGGAACATCCGCCTGGGTAGTGATGATGTGATCAACTGTCCTAACTGATCGTCTGTCTGAGCTACAATCGATTTCTTCCACCTAAATGCCTTGGTACTGGCTCTCCTTCCGATATGGGAGCGATGCGACCATTTAGTCCACATCGTACGTTAAGCGGCAAAGAGGTGTCGTATTTTCCAGCTCTCGACGATCTAAAGGGTGATGCAATTATGATCACTCGCTGCGTAATCTTCAGGCCCACAAGCTTGATTTTCGTTTTAGGAGCCATAAGCTTCACATCCTTGTGGCTATCTACCACGGTCCGGATTGAGTCCAGCAATTTCGTGCAGTAACTGCCACGCGCTTCTTTTATATAGATCTTTTATATCTTCTTTTATCTTTAGTTTCATCCGTGGAGACGCTTTGGTGGATTACCCTCAGGACCTCTGGGTACGTCCTCTCCAGAGCTGGTTTTACGATGAAAGTATCTAGTTTTCTCCTGCTTCTTTTCTTCTCTTTCCGCACCACCGCTATATCTCCCTGTGGAGCCCCCTATTCTGAACCTTTTCAGTGCATGAATCTGATTCAGTGAATGCTTCGGTGGTTTAGTGACGTTTTTGTAATTCCTTTTTGTGGATAACTATCACTGAGTTCCTATGGTCAGCGACGTAACTTCTTTCCTGACCAATTTCCTGGGTATGCTTAGGATATGATTCAGCCACTCACTTTCTTATGGGTGAATCTTTGTAGTCTTCGGCACACTACGATGGGATTCAACATTTTTGACTTCTTCGATTCGCGTTGGAATATTAGACGAAGGAGTTCTCGCCCTCCATACAAACGCAAAACACCCGATAGAGATACCTCCTTTGCTCTGCGGTGCCGCTGTCACCCTACGTCTTGTCGTCCTTCCGTCCTATCTGGTAATTTTGTTGTTGAGGAATCAGTGATACTATCAAATCTCTCATCAAATCAGAAATAATTTCTTAACAAAGTTAATTTAACCAAAAAAGATACACTGTGATACTGATTGGGCGCTGTGTACCTCAATTTGCTGCAAATTGACATTTCCTTAACAGTACTGAAAAATTATTGCAGCCCTGATATGCATTTTCGCGGTATGATAATTTTTTTTTTCATTAGGAAGTTAAGATATGTAAAATAGTACAATCTGAAATCTCAGTGAGCCTATGCTTATCGAAATGCATTTAAAAATTTTTCCAGATGGACTTCCAGTATATTTTGCGTAGTATTAGGTCTAACCAAGTTTAGCTAAATTACTTTCTTAAATTTCTGTTTCTCTTCTAATACATAAATTGACCGGACAGCTGCTATGGTTAGCTAAATTCGAACTCACCGTTAATGATCCGATATTGGCATTGAAGCATGAGTTGTACTACTTAGCCTTAGTTGAGTTGTACTATTTAGCCATTAAATATATTGAATGTTTTTTCTGCGCTGGGCTAACTAAATTCCAAAGAAAATTTCAAACAAATATACTGAAATTTTCTATAGCTATAAAACATGATGTGGTTTGAAGTTTAAAGTCAATTCTACGTTTGAATTTCTTTCATATAATTCATTTTTATGTAAAGTCAAAAGTTCAATCCAATTAAATTGAAAAATAAAATAAAATTTAAAAGTTATTGTCTAGTTCTATGAAATAAAATTTTCAATAAAACTAATAATCTCTTTTTCTTTTCTTTACAGTTCGGTTTACGGCAACTTGATCTGTCGCTTCTCTCACAACTATGGGCTCTAAACGAATCGATCCAAGAATTCAGAACCATGCTCCAGGAACAGGAAACCCTGTCCCCACCTTCGCCGTCACCATCGCCATCTGAAGGTAATTCTGTATCATCGGGTGATGAAGATGACTTATCATCGGTAGGTGGTGGTGTTATGGGAAAGCCTCAGATGACTGGATCGATGCACCGTATGCGTTCAGCTCCACCTCCACCACCACCGGCTCGGCTGGCACCGCAACGGCCTGTGTGATATTGTATCCTGTCACGGATGCTAGCAGGGTTAAAGTTCCCACTCTGTCAATTCTTGCGGGCGCTGAAACGACGCTACTACAGGTTTCTGGTCAGCAAACCGAGATCCGCAGCCGTAGCACCTTAAGAGTCGTTATCAACTTTACTTTCAGCATCAGCACTACGACCAATATCACTGTTAAACATCGGCCAATTTATTGTGTCAATTCATCAGCAGATGGAATTTTCAAAATATCCAAACGAAATGTCTAAAATATAAAGTCTCTTTCGTTGTCTGGTCTTGACTTTGAGATTACGAAAATGATATCAATACCTGTACTTGGGTCTAAGCATTTTAAGTTAGAGATAATTGTATCGTAATAAATAATATATAATGAGCTGTAGGTATATGCAGAGGTTTCTTTTGATTTACGCTAGACGAAAATGTGATTTTGTTTGTAGTATTAAGCAGATGTGCTTCAGCTCTGCATATACATAAATGGAAATTGTGTGCAAAGAAACTTCACTATGTATTTAGCGTTAAGCAATGTGTATCATACTATGTAAAATGTGGAGTATCCCGATTGGTACTATAAGTCGATATTCCTTCTGTTGATATGTTATTTATAAGTAAGTAATGAAAAATAAATACAAAGATTCATGCTGTAATTGCGGTTTTTTTCTGAATGGTAATATATTTTCAGATTTTATTATTTATTTATCTCTACTCTTTTATGTTAATCTTTTATGTTTGACAAAAAACGGTGTTCACATCGCACTTATAATCATATAATTATGGTATCTGCTTTCAAAACCAGGAAAATGCGTTCACATCGCATTTAGCTACTTTTGTTTTACGGATGCCATTCGTATTTAACTTCGGTTAGTTTTCGGTTAAAATTAAAAATAAAATATGATGGCCCGATGGGCCAATGGCATTGTTTTATTGACACTCAAGGCAAAAAAAGGATAAAGATAGTATTTAGCGAATACATGTTTTTTTTAAATTTTGTTCGGAAAATGGAAATAATTTTAAAAATTAAAGAAAATGCATTTATTTTGATAGGTTACTAAGACAACTAGTGTAAATGTAGTGCTAAATTGTCAGAATTTGCTCAGAGGGATGAGAGCACAGGTACAAACCGATTGCTTATATACAGACTTTCGTACGTGCTGTTGCCAAAAGTACGCGACTCGCATACCTGATTTTGATTTGTATGGAAAGTATGTGATTATGAATGTGATTATGGCCAGAAGTAGGAATCGTCTCAAAAGCATGATATTTTGTGGAGATATGAATAGGCTGTAATACGATTTTGGGCTCAATTCTGGCGCGTAAACTATTTCGGTCTCCCAGTTCCTGATGATAACGTGTTATTGTTTATAGATTTTCGATTACTAGTTTTTTAACAATAGCATTATTACGCAGCTTGCACAACATCTGGCTTGGGATTATTTTACTTAAATACATTTAAGTCAAACATACATTTCTATAATCAGGTAGATTTCATACGCCTAACTGACTACTAGCTAAAGACAGTTTAGGTTACTCGAGCCTATAAATTAGCCTAGGTCTAAAATCTAGTTTCTTGTGTTCGTTGAAAGGCCTACATAGCTAAACAAATGACCTCCTACTGACCCGTTGTTTTTTCGAGACGCATAAATGATTAAGAAAAATCGCTTATGTTTCCAATGGACCGAAGAAGCTCGTTTTGTGTTATTCTGTCTGTTAGTAAAATCATGTCGTTAGCTCCATAGCCATGAGCATAAATGGCTTCAGCTCCGATTCCCGATAAAGGAGAAAACTCCTTGGTTACTTTTTAACTACCATGCTGTAGGACCTGCCACATGAAAAAGCACCTACAGTATTCAACCAGTAGTCAGCACAAAATCTGGGTCTACGCAATATTCAACCTGTTATAGGTTTGATTTTTTCGACCCCAGCTGCACAGAACTTTTTTTGTTTGAAAAGTATATCCAAAACCAGCGAGATGAGAAGGGAAAATAGAGTTTACTGATAAAAGAAATTGGATTACATTGTCTCTACCAGCTGATTTCTCATGTATCAGGTCAGGCACAAGCTCCTGAAGATGCACCGAGTTGATGGAAATATCACTGCCATTTAGGCAATCACAGGGGGCCCGGTAGCTCTGCTCGCTAAGGCGTCAGGCCGTAAAGCGGCGTGCTACGGGGCCTGCGGGTTCGAATCCCGCCAGTGCCATGGCTGTAAGTGTCAATGCGTGTGATTGTCTATAAGGGTGGCAAATGGGCCCAAACTGGTGGCAAATGAGCCCAAACTGGTGGCCTAATGCTGGCCGCGTTCCCGGCAGCCCTCTTCACTAACCTAACCTAGGCAATCACAGACATTGATGAAAGAAATTCAGTCAGCCAAGAATTCTCTCCACGCCTGTCGAATCGTATCTCTCTAAGCATTACATGATTTTCGCAAGCGGGACTTTCAATGGGCTTTTCTCTTTGGAAAGGCACGTTATTGTCAGGCGGAGGTCTACTATCCACCGTTAGGGGTGGAGCACACCCTTTTCTCTGGGGACCTTTGTATACCCGGTTAAATATACTTCAAGAGACAAGGAGTCTTGAGCATAATGAGGAAGCAGGTTGCTCTGAGAATGAATTTTAGTCAACAGTAGCTGCGTTTTATATTCATCCAGAGTGTAGTAGGTATCCTGCATGCATAATAAAACGATCCAGAGTAGCACGCGAGTTTTTTTCTGTCAGACAGTTGTCATTTCAAAATTTGAACTGTCATATAACCAACGCCGTTTTCAAATGTATGACTATTTATCCTGGTTGCCAGGATGACATGGACATTTTTGAAAATTCCAACTATTCCAGTTGACATGACTTTTCGAAATACGTTCCACAGAGAACACGAGTGCGAACTCCACTGAATTCATAAGTGTTCGTACTCTGGATGTTGTTGTTGTTTCGTGTGCAAATCGATATCCTGCACTACTCTGGATGAAAAAAAAATCACCTAGTATTGGTAAATGATGCCGTTAAGATGTAGGTGTCAGACAAACATTAATGCAATCAAATCAAAAATTCAAATTATTTATAATCTGTAAATTAGTAGCTAAATTTGTAGCCAATAGCTAAATGTAAAAATTTTGTAGCCAACCAGGTTCTTTTTGTAGCTTAATTGGCAGCACTGGGCGTACTAGCCTAGCTGCGTTAATATCGACGCAGCTAGGCTAGTACACATATGAACATATGAAGCTCGACACATATGAACATTTTGCTCCGACCGACCGATGACACGAATAACAACTGATGTGTTCTGATGAACATATTGTACCTTCTGATGATGGTCTAAAAGCTAACGTTCTCTGATAAAAATACATACTTTGCTTCACTGTACTTCTGGTACAGTACATATACACTCAGTTAGCTGATTAAAATCATCCTTTTCTTCCTAACTCCAAAGGAAAAACTGTTAATTGTTCTACTGTATGTACGCAGCTCAAGCTTTTCTTATAAATATTCAAGCGTAAAGGTATTCATCTATTTTTATTGCCATTAAATATAGTGATCGTGACTAAGTGAATCAAATGTAAAGTATCGTTTTTCTATGATGAACTTACAAATACTTCCACTTAAGCGATAATAGAATTTTAAACTATTTTCAAAGAAAGGTTCTCAGAAACATCGATAATTTAATTTGAAACTGCTTTGCCTTAATGATTCCAGTATAAGCTAGGTAATCCTTTAAATATATGTAAACATGTACTACCAAAAAGTTATTTCACGTTGTCCTAAGCCAAAAAAATAGTAATTATTTCCGAAAATCATGTGTCTAGTAGTTATTAATTTTATTCATTTAAGGTCTGTTCCCGTACTACGATTAATTGCAATTAATTGCAATGAAGCGTACTAAAACGGAGTACAAACAACGGCTTCATTGCAATTAATCGCAATTAATTGTAGTACGGGAACAGTCCTTTAATTTAGGTTGCGAAATTTCGAATTGAAAGCCATTTGCGGAAAGTTTGATAATCAGTTGTTTCAAAGCTTTTTTAATCTAATGAAAATTTCTGAATACATAGATATCTTAATATGTATATGTGTATTCAAAGATTTTCATTAGACTAGAAAGCTTTCATCAAACTTTTCGAATATACTGGTTGAGGAACGTCAATGCATTCCACTGAAAAGCTCAAAAGAAAGTTCAAAAGAAAATTATTTGAAATTCAGTATCAAAGCTACATTTTGACCATCGGAGAAAAACTTTAATCGACGATTGCATAGATTTTGGCGACTTAATGATCCAAATTAGGTCTTGTTTAGACTAGTTGGCAAAGTTGAAGAATAAAAATTGATAAAGATTTTGGAAAACGTTTCGCCAATGCGACAATGATGAGAACAATATATTAGGTCTGTTCCCGTACTACAATTGATTGCGATTAATTGCAATGAAGCCGTTTTTTTACTCCGTTTTGGTACGCTTCATTGCAATTAATTGCAATTAATCGTAGTACGGGAACATACCTATTGTATGATAATAGAAACTCATTGAAGTTGCTCGATTCACTCCAATATTATAGTTGACATTCTTTTGTAAATTATATTCAGGGGATATATATTGAAATGACGACTAAGGTTTTCCTAGAAGGTAGTAAGGAGATATGCACAATAATAAACTCAACATTAAGACAAAATGGAAATCACGACAGAGTGTTACCTTGAGTGTTTTATTAATACCGATGAAAATACCTCCACCATCGAATTTACCAGTAACTAAACGATCCCGATTCTTACGGAAAACTGTGTAGTCAGGTAAGATTTCCGAATCAAAGATATATATCATCAGTAAGCCAGGTTTCTGTAAGACATATTATATCGTCCAAAGCTAAAATCGCAGAGAGCCTGAACTCATTTTTTTTGGTCCTCAAACTGCGGACCTTTTGGTAATTAAGTCTTAATCGTAAGCTCTGGAGCTCCTTGCTACTCTCCGACGAAAGGTCCAACTCCTGCAGGAGATTCTAGTAAGACACAAATGGGAGGGTGAACAAAGGGGTGGAAATGTGGTATGTCAATGGCTGAAGTATGGATTATGGAGTAGGAGCAAGGATCGTAAAACCCATAGTTAAAACACCCGTTCCTTCCGGCTACATAAAATGGCATATGTTATTCAAAGAAAAAACAGACTAAAAGGGTCGTTAATACTTCCTATTAAGTATCCCAAGGGCTCACAAGGCGATCAATTGCGACCATCAGTAATCTTAGCGGAGAATGTGAGCCTCAACTAAATAGGAGTACAAAAAAACCTCAACCTGTTATGGATTTTTTGTCACGAAGGGCACCAAGGAAACAAGGAAGTTGATTTCTAGCTCAAAGAAGGAGCTGAAATAACTCCAACTAGAGAGTACTAGAGTTTGAAAAAGGCCGATGCAGACATGGAAATTCAAAACATGAACCAAGAAGAGGATCAAAAAGTAATGGTTCAATCTGAAGGGTTTGAAATATTCAAGAGCATAAAAATCGTAACTGCAGCTTTAGCAGCTATTTACACCGCATGTGGCTATTGAGATCGGATTGCCACGTCATCAATAAAGTCTGTGTCTTTTCGGAATTTATTTGGATCCAACGTCTAAAGAAATATTGCACTGAATTAAGTGTCAAATGGTGGAAGATATGGCCTGCGTGCAGGTGTAATAAATCTATCATCTGTTATTGAGTGTCTTCTAATGTGTCAGTTTTGGGCATGATGGGGTTAAATACAGTATGACATTAGTAGGAGTGGTGCACTCTATGCGACTGTTCTATTCACCGCTTATCAATCTTATCCAAACATTTAAATATTATTAAACAACCAGAGATCTCACAGTCATTTATTTGGGCTCATGGATACATTTTTGCATTTATATTGTATTGGTATTGTTTGATCACTAATCCTGACTGTGAAAAATTTAGTCGTTTGCCTACAAATACATATCAAATTTCATCTATTGATTTCTGCTGACATCATCAAAATTTCAAGCAACTACGAGTTAATTCGTGTTTGACGAAATTTCATAAATATCCAAATCGCGGCGACTTCAATTGGATTTGTTTAGTCTGGCAGTGCAGATTTCAGCAAGAGCTGTTGGTTCGCGAAAAGTCTGTCGCTCATTGCTTGGCCGCTACGACTACATGAACAACAAAATACACTTTTTTAGCTTCTTCATGCACTGTGTGTGCGAATCTGTATCTGATGTGCAGTCTTTCCACACTACAGTACACAACAGTCAGCAAATCATTTTCCAGTTCCAGGTGAGGCATACAGGTAGACTTTTGTGTGTTTGCTGCAGGCGTACAGGTACAACAAATCCACGTTAATCCACTCCACGTACAGTTTCTCTCGAGAGCCCGCGATTATCTTACATACTGGCCGTAAAGCAATCTGTATCTGCAGTTGGTATCTGAGGCTCGGAGTTAAGTGGCTGCGCAAGACCAGTTCTCAGATTCAAACCCAAACCGCTTAAAGGTTTATGGCCCGCCCGCTCTCCGGTTACCTTTGCGTTCGCGCATACCTTTTGATATACACACGTAGGTATGTAATGTGAATCGGTGGTGAAGTGGCTTTGCGACTTTGGCATTTACTGTGATCCGTTTCCAGTTTCCATCCACCTTCAACATTGTTTGAGATTGGTGAGATCGCGCAGATCGATTTTCGAGCTCGTAAGTGATGAATGAATCTGAATAGGAATTCCTCGGATTCTCAGTTTTCAAAAGGTTTTCTGGTTTTCGAGTGGATTAGCATATTGTCAAAAGTGTTTCCTTATTGATCGCGTTCCGCCTTGATACGTTTATTGGTCCCGTATTGTTGTCGGTATTCCATCGAAAGATAGATGTTTTTTTTCTGGCCATAGTTTCGATTAGAAGTGCGAATTCGGTTTGTGGTTGTGGCCAGTGAACGACTGGATTTCGGACATTTCTAGAGAACTAGTCGTCTCCATTTTTGTATTTTGCGCCGCGAAATTCGAATTTGTTCGCAGTGCAGTTCGCGAATCGGTCCTCACGACGCAATATTGTTTGAGCAGCAAGATCCGCCGACAGGTAAGAATAGGATAGTCCAAATTTATTAGTTCTATTCGATGCTGATGGAAATAGGTCAACACTAGTGCATGATAACAGCTCGAGCGTAAGACGATTAGTTCCCACAGTATTTAACATTTAAGTAGCAAACGTGTATAGCTGATTCTCACGTGCAGCGCAACTTGGCGTAACTAATTGTAAAGTATCTGCTAGTGGAACGGATAAACAAACGTTGAATTTTAGCATTTTCTGAACATATGGCCTTCATTTTTTTGTATCACGTCGCACAGTGAATAGTGTTTACGTTTGCAATGGGCTCCACATCAGCTACGTAGCAATAACAGCTTTTTATGGGAAGCACCGACGTCGACGACAGATCGCTAGCATCTTGTGAATATTCTAGAATTTAGCACAGGCTTTCAGATTTAATTGCTTTCCATATTACACGCTCGTTAGCGGGAACACGTCATTTTCTATTTGTTATTGATTTCTGTGTGCCAAATACCTAAAACATAATCATGCAAAATAATCGTCTTTGAAATGAAAAACTGAGGTGGTGTCAGGAAGGGAATATACATACATACATATGTGTATATCCGGAGATATTACTATGCATGTAGACTGTACGCACAGTATAGAGGATACTTGTTCCTAACTATGCCTGCTTGTCGCGCAAATAAACAATGCATGTGCTGATTGTTTTCGGCCTTGAGTAAGCAACTTTTGATTTTTCGAAGGGAGTGACGTCATGCTTGAAGAATTCCAGCATAAGTGTCCGATGGGAGGACAAAAGCAAAGAAAAGCAGAAAAAAACTATCCTTGGAGTGAGCGTTGCTTGGGGTGGATCTTTTGAAGACAGCAATACAAAGAGAATTGTGTGCACGAATTTAAGGTATTCAAAAGATGGAAAGCGAATTTATTACAATAGGAACACTCCTCTACATTATGTGTCGGTATCTTAAAAAAACTGCTTGCCGCCTTTGTATCGATTCTAGAATTTATGAATGGAAATGTACTCTTGTTCGTTAAAATTTATAGAATTTGATAAATGCTGATCGATTTTTTCCACGGATTCAAACAAGACTGAAATAGTGCTCGCTTTTCAAAAATCCTGGTTGCTCTGTGACGCACAAATGAAGGGTTTCAGAAAATTATACGCAATATGCATTCAAAGCTAATCAGCGGTTTGTGCATTTTCAAACACAAAAAAAAAACCGAGGTTGGTTGAAAACAAATTTCATGTATCTCTCTTAAAACAATTCAAAATAAATTAATGTAAGGATATTTTAGATAGATGTCCATAGCAGATAGAAAAAGTGAGAAAAATGGCCGGTTGTCGTTTTCTTTCATCCAATATTCGAAACCCTTTTAATTTTCATAAGGCAGATCGGGTTTGAAATTGATCGAGTGAATAAAATAGTTACGAATCAGGTATATTTTGTTCAATACTCAGTCATGATTTTGAAAAAAAAGTAGTCGGGAAAAAATTGAATTTCGGAGAAAAAAATAATTCTGATATTGTATTTCAAATATACATATGTACATTCTGTTAAGGCCAATGATCGATTTACTACTTAAATATACTTGAATTGCTTGAATAAGGAACTTTTTTAATTTTTATTTATCTAAGATTCCATTTGACAGATATAACGTTATAAATACTGAAGATTTATGAATAAATAAAATTCATAGGAAAAAAAATTGAAAATTCAGTAATGCGAAAATGACAAACTAACAATATTATTACTTGCTACCAAGTAGCAATAGTAAGCGAACAATACTGAATGAGAATAAATAAAATCCGAATAATAACAGCAGTAGTAAATTAGTAACAATGGGAAATAGTAGTAGCAAATAGGGAATAAAGACAAAAACATAAACGTTAAAGGCGGTCAAATTATATTAATATTGCAAGTATAAATCTTTCAAAACTAAACAGGAAGCCGAATAATAAAACTGCTGCCCATTTTGACCTCTTAGCATCCTAAGTTTTGGTGAATCGAAAAAGACCTCGGTACGCATGAAGACTGATATCTTATACAAATTCACTTTCGACGCTTTCGATTAAATAAACTATTTGTGTAGGTCAGAAGTTCACACTGCAATACGATTAAAACAGGCTCTGGATTATTTTTTGATTTAATGATAATAAAAAATTAAAATTCCTTTTCTGGAATAAGAAAAAACAGTTTAAATTTGACTGTAAATGATAGGTAAAGCTGATTTGTAGTGCGTAATACTTAGTTTTCAAAATGTTTTTTTATTTATACCTCCATAATAAAGACCACTTTTAATGAATGCAGTGGCTACAATATTCCCAAATTTGGCCAAAGAAGTTACGTATTTAAAAAAAAACAGTTATATTTGACTTTATGACTTTTCTTTCCTTACTTCAATGTCTGGTCCGAATTTTCAATGGTTGGTAGTGAGTTTTACATAGTTTGAATGTCATTTTTTTATTTCCAAGGGATCACCAAAGTTACTTCATTTATTTTTAGTGCGGTTTTCTGAGCTAAAATGCTGTTTCTTACTTAAGGGTGTAATTTCTAAAAGCATAAAACCACGCGTTCTAATAGAAATTTACCTTGCTTTTGCTTTCCTGCCACTTTTCTTCTACTATGCTTGACGGCATATTTTCATCTGAGGTCGTTACCGTTCCGAAATATACAGCAATCCAAGAAAATACATCTTCCTGCCGTATATTACACTTGGTGTTGGTCGGAGACAATAAGGGTCCACTTTCTTTGATCTAACTGGGAAGGTTCGTCATGGTCAGTTTCGCTAATTTCAATAGCTTGATTGGGAGATTGAACTCTTTTGTTGGACTGTTAATTCAAATAAACCGCATTTAATGAACTTTGCCCTAATGGATCCTCCCTTCACTCGAAAGCTGATCATAGTTTTGAACCTATTGTTCAAGTTTACGGAATGTTCAGAAACGCTTGAAATCCTTTTTTATTGCTTGTTTGCTCTTGCAGATAAAAAAGCGTGCCGAGCATTTTTTTATTGGTTAAATTTCTGCGCCCAATGTGGTCACTCTTTAAAAATTAATTTTTAACTTTAAAAACTTTATTCGTGGTATGATTTTTGGCAAGTTTTGCTAACGATAGTAGATCAAGAGCCGTGCTCTTTGAGAAAGCTGCATGCCTCTTCACTCAGCATTTTTGTGCCCAGCTAGCTTCTGTTTAGAGTTGATCCAGCTATTTTGACGGGGTCTGCGTTAGCAACCTAAGGTGTTTCTTCCCGTATGAATAAAAGTACATTTCGAATGTTACGGGGCTTTATTAGCTTGAGCTTCAAGTCCAGGCCTATTTAGACATCCTTGATGCAATCACGATTTCCTCAGGAATTCCGTTACCTCCGACACCAGCGTGCAGTAATTCTGTACTAACAAGACGGTGGATATCCACTGCGAAATACGTTCGCACATTCAACAGATGACTAAAATGGTCGTATAAATAAAAAAAATAGTTGATTTGGCAGAAAGTAATCCCATTTAGAGGAACCCAGATGATATTGTATCTATATATATTGCAATCACCTAGGACACTTTCAAACTCTTTGAAAAATATATCTGAATTGCTTAGTAAGTGGCTAATTTCTCAGCAGGTGCATGAACATTGATGAGACTCAGATTATGCTGTTTGGTTCACATGCACAGAGTGAGTAGCCTTTCGTCTATCCCCATAATGTCGATCATCATAGGCTTCATATTATTTGCTTACTCTGAAGCTTGTGCCAAAGGCGTCGATTTGCGGATTTTAATTGTTGATGTTATATTTGCTTTCACATTAAAAATTTTTTGCATTATTTGTAGAACGGTCATATATAAGAAAAAAATACATCCAGAATAATTTAGATATCATATAGCCACTCCACAATTATTTCCGTTGTGCTCCAGCGATTTCACTATATCTGCTATGACTCACTGCAAATGAAGTCAATTTTACCTTATAAAAAGCTGCACAAATAAACCAAATTTGTCTTTTGTTACGTTTATTGGACATATTCACAAAATTCTAATGTTTTACACTCAATATAGTACGATTTTGTATGAAATCTTTGATATTTAAATTATCTCATTAAATATTGGACTCAATTCAGCCTCTTGGCTTTATTATCCTATCAAATTCGAATAACAATAGTTAATTTAAGAGAAAATATTTTGTAGACATCTTTCTAAATTCGTGACTTCTGTAAAACAGCTTTGTATAGCTTCAAATTGTATAGCAAAGAATTTGAATGGCGCTTTCTGTCCAATCAACTTTCAGTTAACAGTTAAACGGTGAGTCAATTACAACTTACGTCTTCCTGTCGCCGGCTCCTTATTACCTACGTGATCTTGGTGCTGCTGAAGAAAGTATCAAAGAATTGCGCTTCTGCAGTGAGCTCATCGTTCCTGCATCATTTCCTCTACGCTACGTGTACAATCACCTCCATTCATATCCACTACTCGCGTTTCGATCATATTGCGTAGCACACACAGCTCAACGAGCCCAGCCAGCTACCTAAACGGTTATTAATCTCGCTTCGTAGCACTTACGAGTACATAGTATTCCAATTACGAGGTAGCACTTACAGTAACACACTGTTTCTCCAGTACACCTGGCAGCGTTTATCAATTGATCGAAAACATATGCTACGGCCGGAGCTACGATCTTTAGCCGGAGATCAGATGCAAATCAAACAATCTATTATTCAAAAAGATGGTAATATTCACACAAAAGGTCTAAAAACGAGTTGGATCCGTTGGTTGAGAATTCAATGGGATGCCTGCTCTGCGCCCGAGCATCTCGATGCTCAATGAAACGTTACGGAATAATAGTTAGTTGCAGATGACCGATTGGAACACACTTGCCAAGCATAACAGTCTGGCGTCCGGTCATTAACAAGTCAATAGCTGGTTCTCGGATGCGACCAGTGCAGAGGAAACGTTGTTTGGTTTTGTCTCCGGTCCGCCGAGGGAAAAATGAAACGTAACGAAATGAAAGAATGGTGGTGACATTGATTTTCTATTTGCGGTTCAAGTTGTGTCGTTGTGAAAGTTTTCCATACAGGTTTCATTCAGGTGTGTAACCGAGTGTATGTGTGTATGGAAACTGATACGACACCTTTCACATTCCAGTCGACTATGGCTGAAGACAAGGCAATTCGAGTAACCTGGCGGAGGTCTCCATCCATTCCATGCTAAGAAAATGATAGCCAATTGATACGTACTGGAGTCGACGAGGAGCGAATATCTCGATTGAAACCGCAAATTTCGACGCTTTCTGAAGTGTACGTGAACAAGCTAAGGGGCCGAGAACGGACAGGTGCTGACTTCTATGGGGAACTTTTATGGTGTCAAGAACTACGACAGATGAAAACTTGAAAATCAGACCTGCTTGTTTTCGGTCTTTAACAGTATTTTGATAAATTCGGTGGACTTGTTTTCGGGTACTGAAAGAAGTCGAAAATGGTTAAAAATAAGCATAATGACTCAACATACTCCATATGCTAAACAAATGATCACGAACATGTATACATAGCTGTACGTTGTCACAAAGTGTTCCATAGCAATAAAATCGTAAAACTCACCCGACTGGTGTAATTTGCATATTCATACGCGTGTTAAACTTTCACATAGCAGAGCACGTATATGACCTTTAGAAGACATAAAAGAGTGCCAACGAAAGCACAACGTAATGTAGACCCCGCCAGTCTGCGTCAAAAGGCTCAAAGAAAATATCGTCGCTGCCAAATTATAGCTTTCGACTTTTTTTCGGCATCAAAAGATTGAGAGAATCATTCATTTCTGTTTTGTGTTTGATAGGCGCCCAATGCAGGCAAGCACAGACCCCTTTTGACTCAAACGCCATAAAATCTCATCAATATCATTATTTTGCGTAATTATTGTGCCAGCGAATTAGCATTTGCATCGTAGTTTGTGTTTGGTAACAGGAAATCATGTAACCAATTTGTTTTTTTTTTTGTTTTTGCAGAGATTTGAATGGGAAAAAGTTTATTAATTGTACAACGAATGGGATTTCACATGCAATAGATAAGTTGTCTTTGAGAAAACTGTTAAAAATTAAAATGATTCTATGAGAATTGAGGCTGTATTTAGAAAAAGAATAGGCGTAGAATGTTATTGTTGTTTTTTTTTGTGTGGAATATTCTTCAGTACATTACATTCCCTATAATTTGGAACGATTAATTCAAAGTTTGTTGAGGCTGTAAGGTATATGAAAGTATTGGATATTGAAATTTCACTTAATTCTTACCAGAAATGAGCGGTTTCAGTTGATGAAGTCTGCTCCACTTCTTAATGTCAATGACCTTATGTTTATTAGATGGTAAAAAGGAATTGTTATTTTCACAGAAGATGTAAAATAGTTTAGGGGCTGATATCAAATATATTTCGAAACTACTAATTAATTCATACTTGCCATCCGAACATACGGGGGGTAACTGATAAGTCCGCGGCCTAAGGCACTTAATGAATCAAAATACAGTTTTATATTTTTTATTTTTCAATGTAATCCCTCTCAAGTGAAATACACTTTTCACATAGTGAATATAATGCCTTTATATAACTGACTAAATATTCTTTCGTTTGTTCTTCAAAATGGTTTTCTACGGCCTTCTTCATCTCACTGTAGTCCGTACAATATTCGTCCTCATAACTCTTTTTTTAAATTTGAAAGGAGGAAAAAGTCACTAGGAGCCGTGTACAAGCTGTCGGGTGGATGATCAAAGAAAATATCTTTATTGATATCCATTTTTGGAGCTTCTTAAATAGTTTGACGATCATATCGAAGATTTGAAGAGCAGGCAGATATTAGCTAGTTGTTCATTTGAACCTTTACGTACAGAAAACTTTCGAACACTTCTGTCTATCCTACTTCGAAATGGCCATTTCAATCCATGCGAATCTACAAAAACTGATTTGCATAAGGTACCTTTAACTTAAAGCTCGATTAAAGTGGTGTAGTGATTCGGAACGAGTTTTTTTCTTAAAATATACCACCAATTAGAAAATAGCTACTTGCCTGTCGATTCTTGTATGTTAATGTGCGATAACTTTTCTGCGCATATTTTTAGGTTAGGGTATAATAGAGGGTTTCGGGTCCATTTGTCACCTTCCGCGGGCTTGTTATAGCTGTCAAGTGACCACTCCGCTAAACTGATTCAATGCAGAAGGTTGTAACTAGCGAATCCAATCCCGGGATCCCGGATCCCGGGATCCCGGGATCCCGGCCAATTTCTGGTCCCGAAAATCCCGGGATTGATGACTTCTAATCCCGGGATTTTCGGGATCAGAAATTGGCTGGGATTTCGGGGCCGGGAGTCAAGCATTATCGGCAATCAAGTGACAGCAAGACTCGAAAAGTGCAAATAGAATCCATATTTATGAGAAAACAATTAGCTCACATCAAAATGCGTAAAGAATAGAGCAAAACAAACCGATGTAACAGCAAGAGAATACAAAGGGGTTTGTAAATAAATAAGTATGGACTGTTTCGCATTTAGTACATTCGTTACATCGAATGATTTGAGGAAATTAATACTAGCGAATGCATACACAGATTTACCAAAATCCTTAACAACAATCAAAAAAAGGTTGTTGGCTATGCAAGCAGGATAAAGAAAATAATAAAAAATAAGATATAACAGGCTAGTATCTCAGGTGAACGGTTTAGTTTGATGTTTGATGAATGGACCTTGACTGCAAATAGGCGCTATATAAATATAAACATCTACTTAGTAAATTCTTACTGGAGCTTGGTGCGAGTAAGAATATCAATGACAGCTGGAAACTACCTAGATATGAGTTTAATGTTTCTCTAGGAAAAGACATTGTTACCAGCGTAACTGATGGGTCAAATGAAATGCGAAAAGTAAGCAGACTAGTTGGTACAGAGCAACATATTTGTTTGGCGCATAGCATCCACTTGGCAGTTTGCGATGTTCGCTATAATATGAGGTCCATTCCAGATTAAAGAGTTGATGAAGCAGCTGATAGTCTGAACGACGATCACAAAGATTTGGATGGTCCTGAATCAGCTAACTACATTGAAACCGGTCGCCTGCAAGACATGCTAGATCAGACGAAGATCATCAGCGCATGCATAAAGAAAGTTCGTTAGGTAGTTTTATATTTTAAAAAAGCTCCAACGAAAAATAATAACGATCTTTAAAACTATGTCGGATCCGAGCAAGGCATTTAACTGTCTCATTTACTGGATTGTAAAACAAGATGAAATAGTCTCTTGATAATGCTCGAATAGTTTCCCATTTTGAAAAATAGTATACATTAATAGGCCTGCAATATTCAGAGCAATTAGAAGCAACAGAGTTTGATTCGATTCAGAAAATTATTGAAGTTTTACTCCCTGTAAAATTGGCTGTGGCGGCCTTTAGTCGCAGACTTGCAAATTTATGCACTGTTAATACTTCATCAAGATTTGTATTTAGGCTGTTAGGAGAAAAACGGTCTATTCTTCTGAATGCTATGAAAATTGCAATATTGGACCGAATAAAAGAGCGTCAGTGTACCGAGCTATCTGGTATGCTAAGCTATCTCCAGAATCCACATTGTACCAGCGAAAATTCACCAAGTGAAATAAAATCTCTATTTTTGAAACCAAGCTACGCAAATATTAAAAAAAATACTTCAATGATCTAGATGCTGAACCCTATGCTTGGTAGCCAAAGAAATGAAGAGAACCCAGTAGATACCCATATTGATCAGAACAAGGTAGTCGTCAATTAACGCTACAAGAAGAGCTGCAAAAGTATGAAATAATCAATCATGAAATGCCGCAAGAAACTAATCTAATTAAAACCATTGCAAAAGAAATGAATCTTTTCGAAAGTGGTGGCCCTTGCATAGTTTGGAGCAGGCGTACCAATATTTCTCGACCGTTTCCGCGGCGTCCAAAATCGGGAATAAATTTAGAAGCAGGCTTGGAGACGATACCTTGGATGCTTTGCTATTGCTTCAATGTTACTTCCGAAAAACCTAATGAACTTTGGCCGAATTTTTTATATGTTACTTTATTATGTATCTCAATTCTAAGAGTTGTGTTTTGTTGTTGTGGTTTTTGGTCATGATTTTTTGTTGTAATTTGTAATAGATGTAATTTTTAGTATCTGTCTTCATACTGTCAACGTTTTGGATAATTAAAATTATTGTTTTTATTTGCATCAATAATATAAATGAGTAATAATGCAATTTTTTATACAGTGTTGAGCTCACTTATTGTTGTAGTTTTGAAATGATGGCAAATTATATAATCTGTTTACTAGAACTTGACTTATTTTGTTGTGTTGTATTTTGAATTTCAAATCCCGGGATCCCGGGATTTGAGATTTTTTAATCCCGTAATCCCGGGATTGAAAATATGGTTCGGGATTGGAATCCCTAGTTGTAACAGACTAAAATATTGAGGCTTTTATTATTTATGGCCAGGCAATCGCAGAGAGCGTGCTTGATGCTGTCCTTTTCATCTCACATTTCTTGCACGAATTGCTGGATGTTAGCCCTATTCTATTAGCGTGAGATGTAGGAAGGCAGTGCCCTGTGATAAAGCCAGCTGTCGACCTCAAGCAGTTTCTGTATAGCTTGAGCGTTTTCCTGCATTTGCTTCAATCGGGTTATGGATGGCTTCGTTTCATGTGACACCCCCTCTTAACTCTTTTAAATTAGTTTATCCCAGACACCCAAAACTTTTGGAAAGAGCGAGAACTATCATTCCAAATTTTTCCCGTGAAAATGGATCGCATGTTTTAGTAGAGTTTCCGCTTATAATTTATATGTCCTTAAAATAATGGATTATTATTTCAACCGTTTGCTTTTTAGTAAATGCGTCCTTAAACATACATGTCGCCAATAACCACCTATTAAATGTTTTTATTTAATTTCGAGTGTTTTCTTTTTGCATATTTTCGCAGTTATGCGGTAAAGAACTGGATTAAATATTTGTCAAAAAGGACTTTCTGATGTATATTTAGATAAAAAAAATATGAGTTTATATTCCAGGCCTCACTTTGCATATCTTGGACTTTCTATTTGTTTCATCAAAATCAACTAACCCGTTTCTTAACTTGCGTAGCCGAGTGAATAGAGCATCGGATGTTAGTCAATGTTTCGAATCCACTCATATAAAAACAATCAGCACTGATCCCACACTGGGCGCTCACATTACCTAACTTGGATTAAGTTCCTGATTCAAATCAGGGATAAAATGAGTCACGGAAGAAAACACCTCACACTCGTATACATTGATTACAGATGAAATTTCTGTCAACTTCAAGTCGCAGACTCGTAAAGATCGGTGGAGGGTTTGAAGGGAGGAGCTATTGTTTTCGAAGGATTGTCATTAAATGATTATATGATGTTAATAAGAGGTCTTTGCAATAGGAACTGAATAAATTTAAAAAAAAATACACTTCAAGCAACAAGCACTTCTTCTTTAATAGATAACCAAAGGTTTTTCCAGATGATTTAATTTGATAGTGGTTCTAATATATGGCATGACAATTTTCGAATAATTTCAAATATTTGCTACAATTTGATTTTAGTTTCCAATATTTCCATTTATTTTTAGGAAAATCTCCTCTTGCTAAACCAACATATATCCATGCCATCAAAATATTCTTATCACAATAATGCAAACTCTTGATGAATTTTTCATCGTTTTTTTTTCTCGTTCACGTTTTTATTTTTCATTTAGAATTTTTTATTAAGCCTTTTTCACCAATTGTCCACTCGCGGTCTGTATTTTTCGTATGACCAAGCAGGCAAAGTAGCAATTTTCTATAACGGCTTACTGACAAAATTCTTTTAACAATTCTCTTAAAAAAATAGGCGGTAACAAAAGTAGTCTTATTGGCTTATTTCAAGGAGTTAGTTCTAAAGGTTTATTGGTTTTTATAGGTTTATTTATTATTTTTGATAACTTGTTTTGAAGGCAATTTTTTTGGAAGCACACCTTTGAGGCGTATTTTTTAAAGGCAGGTATTGAGGAATATTTTTTTGGGTGCTTACTTCAGGGTGGTTATTTTTGGATGGTTCTTTTTGGATGGTGGTTTTCCGAGAATTTTACTATGTTTAAGCGAAAAAATTGCACAAAATTCGATGAATGAAACCTGCAGCAGATAAATTAGATAAATATGATGTATCATGCTGTGGATCCAACTTATAATTTTGCTACGATTATTTATGTTTATGATATATTATTTTTAAGTGATGTTTATATATTATTTTTAAGTGATTATTTGTGATTATTTGTGATTTGGCGGCATAAAACAAAACTAAATCAGATCATGGGAATCTGAAGTAAAATAAAAAGTATGCTTTATTTGAATCCACAATGGTTAATTGTGGATTCAAACAAAACATGATGATAATGACAAAAGAATACGAAAATATATTGTTACAAACGTGATATCGATCATTACATTATTTTTTTTCACGCGTTAAAACGTGCGCTATTAGCTAGATAGTGCGAGCGGCGAATATTCAACACCGAATCTTAACACTTAATGTACTCCAATTCAAACGTTCAATTGCAATTTAATTATATGAATTTAAATTCACATCAAACCGAATCGTGACCACTTATTATTCAGTACGAATACAAAACTTTCCATTACTTGAATCAAATTCAATGTACGGTCGTGTCTGTAAATGTTCCGAGCTTGGCAGGATCGCGTACAAATTAGGATGTCGAAAAAGCGAATGAGAATATATAAAATGCAGGTTAACGTAATTTGATTTCAATTTTACTTTTATTTATTTTTTCGCCACGACATGTGAAACTACATGAGCTATGAATACTAAAACACAAAAACGAGGTGTTTTTTGTTGGAGAAGAATAGCGTTCAGCATGAATTGTTTTTTTAGCGAATCAGTGAATTTACGATGTTCATTCGTTTTTCGAGCGTTTCTTTGACTTTAATTCATCGCCAGATCAAAAGGATTTCCTGTCGCTGTAAAATCACTTCAGGCTTGATTGCATTTCAGGCTGATGGTGCAGTTGACCGAATCAATGAAAAGAACCGACTGTAAAATATTTTATTGTCAGTGCGATTGTTGTTCTGTACCAACCGGAAAATATAATACAAATAAATCCAATGCGTTCAATTGTAAACTCAAAAAGGGTATGCTGGGAAAAAATTTCAAAATATGTTTGGAGCATAGGCACATAGCTTAAGTAATGCCGTTAACAAATAAAATTACTATCAAACAATTCTCCTTAAATCCTCGTTTCCTGGCTGCCTTATTTATGACTTAAAAAGTCAGTATCAGAAGTATTACTGAAACATTCATGTGAAATTAATCGCTTCACGGCAAAGTCATCTTTCATATTTAACTCTGAGCTATATATGTCGTAGCGGAAAGAGGTAGACACAAAGCCATATCTGTTTTCAAAAGAAAAGCGAAAACCACATTTTGATGGTATAGGTACACGTACCGTGTCATTGTCGTGTTCATACACAGGATGGATGTTATTCTCAGTCTCAGTTGCCGTTTGGACAATGGCTATCAGATGTGTCAAATAAATTCTTTTGTGTAGCCGTCCTCGGTTTGTTTGATATGTGTTACCGACATCATTGTGTCATCTATGATAATGATGATTTTGAATCAAATATGGCTAGTGTCTTTCAGCACAAACCAAATTTTTCGAAGATTTTGATTTGAATTTTTTGTTTATTCTTAGTTGCTTTCAAGCGAATTCGGGAAGCTATAAAAAATTCTTCTCATTTTCACTGTTTTTATTTAATTGAATTTTTGGCAGGTGTGTTTAAAATTAATTGTATTGATATTATGGTTTTAGCAAAAGTAAAATAGTCCCACTACAGCACTAACTGTTAAGGGAGTAAAGACTCCAATCCATGATCAATGTCTACGAGTGTGGAATTGATAAGTCTCGCCACACACTTCACTTTTGCTTTAACTCAAGTGTCCGCTAAGCTCAGTGTCCGATTTAGGATTCTGAATTTGAACCATTGGCCACACACGCTAGTCAAGCATTACATATGTATTACGATCCAAATAAAATAAGGACTCTACTGATATTGTTGAAAAACAACGGCAATTTCCTACAGTCATCTTTGGTAATATAACCCATATTCTAGTAACTCAGAAAGTTTTATTTTCTAGCAATACTGAAATTTTTTGAAATGGAAATGTAAGTTCTCTTACTGAGCCTTTTTATTCAAAGGTATCATAATACGTGGCTTACTTTCAGTAATTTATTAAATTGATTTGTAAATTCTTATGATATAATTCTAAATGACAACGATAAATCACAGGTGCGAAGATACATAGCCCGTTAATTAAACACGAAGTGGTTTCTAAGGATCTAAAATCAACTTTACTGAACTTAAGTAATCGAGTGGGTGCAGCCTTATCCGTCACGAGTTACGTCCTCGACTCGAGCTCAGATGTGAATATTGCAACATATAATCGGATTTTTACATCACCCTTGTATTTGATGACTTTAACCAAATCGAAAGAATTTTTTTACTTCATAAACGAGAACTGAAATATTCTACAGATTTTGTGTTAGCTTAAGTAGAAGCCTTGAAAGTCACGAATGTCATTATAGGACTCGAACAAATTTTTATGTAGTCCAATATTTGCTTACTTTATGTTCCCAATTCAGAAAATCTGATAATTCCACAGTAGAAATAAAAATATTATGGAATGTTCCATATTTAAAACAAACTTCTTTTGGTTTTTGTTGAGTTTTAGGCCAATGACAAACACGGCTGTTCCAGCGAAGCGTTTCCCGAGAGGAAAACCGGTTTAGTTTTGCACTACAAAACCGAGAGGCGTCCAAACCTCAGTGTGTCATCACAATGCTAAATGAACGCACGACTAAACTAACTCGGATTTCCTCGGGAAACGCTTCGATGGAACCACCGTGTCTGTCATTGGCCTTAGTGTCACAGTTTAGTTAATAAGTAATTTGCTGTGATTCAAGACTTGACTCTTTCATTTGTTTTCAACTATTCTCTTTTGAAGCAAACTCTGATTCTTTATTTTGTGACAGTTAACAATCAGTCATAAGACATTATTTCTCAGGAATCCTTTTTAGCTTATTCTCAAGAAACTTTTTTTTTAACTGAAGAAAGCTTAAAAATATATTTTAATTACCTTTTTAGACCTTGAAAATTTTGTAAATTTGTAAAGCTTTGCTTAGACAGCATGTTTGTCGGTTAAATGGTTGGGAGTACAAATAATCCGTTTGTAAAGTTGAATAAAATTGTCATTGTCACAATTGTCATTACGTTCAAAATCAATAGCAGGTAGCAAAATCATGGTGAATGTCAATACAATTTCATGAGATCATTGACATACATTGTCATGTATGGATATACTCAAATGCCACTTGCTGACATTTATGCATCCCCTCACACAGTATGGCTGCGAGTTATAATTGCAGTAATAACTGAAGCCATATTACATGCCTCATGGTACTATGTAATATAGCGTGTGGGGCCATAATTTCTGCGCCATGTAATTATGGCGCTGGGAGCTATACTGCATGGCTCAGGGTACTATGTACATAGCATGTGGGACCATAAATGCTGCGCCATGTTACATGGGACCACGCTCTATGTAGATTCTGACATTATGGCGCTGGGAGCCATATTGCATGGCTCAGAGTACTATGTACATAGCGTATAGAACCATAAATAATGCGCTATGTTACATGGCTCTGGGCGCCATGTGGATTTTTTTCAGTGAATAAGGAAGGTTCATAGAGGCACGTCCCAAGCAACAGTTCTACAACTCTTTTTTAAATAGGCTACACAACACAATTTTAAATAGTTTAGAAAGCAAGCGGCTCATGGTTGTGGCCTCTGTCGATGGCATAGATATCATAGTCTTAGATGGTTTCCCGCACATTTTTGCTGAAACAGCTATGGGTAACCGCCACCACATCAGATTTTAGCCGGACTTGTCACCATGGGGAGACAGTCTGGAGCTGACTAGTGACCAACGTCGTGGGTGTTTTGAGGAACGGGTTATGACTCGACACTACATTAATGCGAAACAACACAAAGAAACCTTAGAAGGTGAAAAAGGAAACCAGAGGTCATTGGCTAATAGCTTCGGTGGACCTAATGCACTAGGTTGGCGAACAGAAAATGTGGCGAACAGAAAATATAAAATTCCAAAATATAAAAGCCTTACATTTTACTGAAACGAATATAAAAATATAAAAATCATAGGTAACAAATTAATAAAAAATCAAATTTTATATGTACTATGAGCTGCTGTCTGATGAGAATCAGTGCATACTTTCGATACCACTTAGTTAAAAAATTTTCAATTTTAATCATCACACAAAAACAATTCCACTTTAATAAATATTCCTTTGTTATTTGGCATGCGTTTTATTATTTCTAATTTTTTTGATATCATGTTTTAAAAATATTTTACGATTAAATATTCTCACACGGCAACCCATCCTCAAATCAAAGACAACTGCACAGTTTTTAATTTGAAATCTGAATCATATTAAACCGCTTACATACAGCACTGGGAGGTCCTCAGCCTTCAAAGTGAACTAGGTACTAAGTAACTGAAATCTGAGCAAGCAAAGAAAAGCTGCTTATGAACTATAAATTTAATGAGATGTGAATGCGCATCTGCGCACGTTTTCTCTGTAATACAAATTTACGTGAAATCCAATGATATCAAAATGATATTTGATCTGCTTATTTTGTTTCAGCAGTGCGCGAGTTGTGGATTGAAAGCGGTCGATCGAATGCAGCGCGCTCAATGCTGGAGAACAGGTTCCCTACAGATCCACGTAAGAGTACTACATACAACCTGGCGAACGAACTGATTTTCTTCTAGACTCGTCTTCAGATTTATCTGACCATTCGACTTGGACCAAGTAAAAAGTGACAATGAGAACGACGTGTTTATATACGAACGGAGGTCGGTACGATCGCGTCCGCGAGTGCGCGCACTCAATATCTTAAGTAAAATAAGTACTTATAAAATATGCAAAAAGTGGTTTAACGGGTCACGAGCGATATAAATTCTTCCTGGCGAAACAAGAATGGATACAGTGTGAATGATGTTGATCTGTAGGAAATAGTCAGGAGGAAATAGATAAGTGCAAAGTTGCGAATACGATCGGTCGTCTGTGAAACCGGCTTAAGTTTGAATGTGCTCGTGAGCGCGACGGTTACCGTGGTTTTCGTGGTTTAGCGAACTCTACTCTGCACTCATGGCGACCGCGTCATCGCGAAACAATTTGAAATCGCCAACGAACATTCCGGTGAAGAAGATGTCTCCGGCCAACAACAGCCTCAAGTTGAACGGTAATATGATTGGGTTGCCGAAGCATGTGTCTCAGGTACATCATCCGCACCAGCAACATCATCTCCCACATCATTCGCAGCCATCTCCTGCCTCTACGCTATCGTCTTCGCTGCCTATGTCACCGAATGGTACTTCGCAGCATCAACAGCATCAGCAGTCTCTGCAGATACCGCACTCGGCATCGGCGACAGTTTTGCCGCAAGTTTCAACGGGTTCCCATCATTATAACGTGTCCAATAATAATCACGCGAATGCAAGTGGTCTAAGTGGAGCACACTCCATACCTCCGCGCTATCAACCGCCTCCTCAGCCATCCGGAGGAATCCTGAAGCACAGTCCAAACACAAACCAAAAGCCTGGCACCGGATACTACCCGGCCGATGCAGTTCCCACGGGACACATAAGCATCAAATACCCACCTGACATTCCGAAGCTGGCGTCCGTTTATATTCCCGATTCGATTAAAACGGCGGCACCCGGCCAGCTGTCACGGTTTCCGCAGCGGCCACCCCCACATCGTTTGTCGGCCGGTCAGGTTCAAATCCATCACGACAGTGAACACTTTCGTAGTGCACCTCAAAGCCAGCAACAACAGGATATGTTGAAGTTCGTGCGAAAGCCGGATCCGGATCCGGGGTCCAGTTCTGGTGCATTGGGAGCAACTGGAGTTATGGCTGGAATGTTGCCTGGACGATTGTCAGCGGAACAAAATCGGCACTTGCAGGTGAGTGAAATTGAAAGTGGTGTGGGTTGTAGTTGTGGTTTCATTGAGCAATCAACAAACAAAGCCTGTTTTAATGTGTGCTAAGGCGTTACAAATTCAAAACGTAACGGACAAAATGGGAATAATTTTTTGTAATCCTGAGCACTCTTGGTATTATAATATTTTGAGCCTTTTGGTTGTTGTTGTTTAATACATTGAAGCTGATGAGTGATTATTCTAAAGTTAATGTTTTCGTGCGGTGTAGGACTGCATAGTTCTGATCAGAATTTTTGTGGATAGTTGTTGTGTTTTGAGTCTCATTTTACGTATCTTACTGTGAAATTTACATGATATTATTTTCAATCTACTAGCTATGGCATTTTGTCTTTTTCGGGACTAGAAGATTCGGATTCAATAAAATAGTTTTTTTGATTCGTAAAGCTTATGATTTTTATTAAGAATTAATTGGTCTGAAAGGCGTTCATATTTACGTTTGAAATTTCCAAATAGTGCCGTTGTTTAAATATAATATTGAAATAATATTTTCTGTTTATCGATTTGATAAGTGGCGGTAAATCTGTTTATTTTACTAAGTCTCTATTGTAATGATTGTGCTGGTTTGATGTATAGTTTTTCAATTTTAACACGCTACCGTTTGTTTGTAAATGCCTTGCTTTGATTTGTATTTGACGTCATCATAGAGTTAGCACAAGATTTTTCTACATTCTGTTTTCGTCATTTTTTTTAAGCATTGAACAGAAAAAAACCGCATATGATATTGTAGCCAAGCAGGGGTCCTTTTTGAATTTCAGTTCTATCGTTCTTGTTAGTGTTCTTATTGTTCCGGCAGATATTGAACCAACGATCACAGTGGCTCTTTGAAAATAGTTGTAAATTATGCAAGAGCTTAAATGAAAACTCTGCTTCCTTTGAGATTCGAGATCTAGATTTCCGTGGATTTAATTTTGTCTGCCTTTTAGACTATGTAATTTATGGCGTAGAATTCTTTATGTCAATGAAAACACACATAGAATGGGACATTTCTGACATTTTGATGAATCACAGAGGAATTTGGTATCACTATTTTTCAGTTTGTTGACACTTTCAGTCTGTTTTTAAATGAGTACTTTTTAAGTACATTTAAAAAAATCAAGTAGTTTTGAGGTACCTTGTTCCAGAGCTAATTAGAATATACTTGTTATCTAAGAAAGTCTTCGAATAGTTTGGACCGCCAAACGTTTTCGTGCTGTATACAAATATTCAGTGCCAACCAGCAACCAGTTAGGTCCAGCACTTCATCATTTCAAGAAATATTTTATTCTGTCCAGTCGGTACCGATTGATAGTTCTTATTTGCTATCCAATAAATAGCCTGAAATGTTTTTCTGGGAATCGATCATTGTGCCGTCATAGAGACTGAACTCTCTTCAGCATAAAAATAATAGTATATTGGAATTTAAATAAAATACCAAAACCAATAATAGTATAAATAATAAAGTAATTAGGCTCAACGGCCTGGAATTATTCAGGCCCGTTTGGGATTTATGCATATAAATCGAGAAGTTTACTAAGCTATCATAAAACAAAATGTTCTGGTTGTAAGACCAAAATGACACTAAATATAACTGCTAAGCTTGCCTATCTGTGAGGAATAGAATCACTGCACAAATTCACCTTTACTGCACTGTACAAAAAAATCCTGGCGTGTCAATATTTAATTTCAGCAGGCAAAAAAAAACTGCAGTGGGAAACAGCACTTCTTCTCAAGATCATTTTAATCCATCTAAGTTCAACGCACTCATGTGATATTTTTTTAAATATTGCTTTGTAATGGTAAGAATGCAAATGTTGCAAATGTAAAACTGAAAAAGAAATAAATTTTCGTACCATCAGCTCCAAATCAAATAAGACTTCCAATCATTCTTTGACATATCTGGAACTGATGGTGAATTCTGCAATGCTGAAAACAAACCTGTGATTAGCTTTAGTGAATATTTCCCCCGCAAGATATCATAGTCAACACCTTTTCCTTCTTTTTTTTTGTTCGCCAACCAAACTTTACAGGAGTACAATGTTTGTTTTTTTAAATCAACTGACTAGAGAATTTATTTGGAGAATTCCTACTGAACGCGAATGAAAAAATATAGTTTAATTTGCTGTTAGATGATACATACTTTATCAGCGCCCAGCGTGGGTCTTTGAACTTTTGGATTTTTAGGTGTTGTTTTTTAAAAAAGTTCGTGTAGCGTTGTAAAAACTTATGTAGTGTAGTGTATTAACTTGGAATGCAAATGTAAGAATGAAGCAGTCTTCCAGTTTGAGCCTCTAGGCCTATCTTGCTGTATTATTTGACTCTATCATTATTTTGGATTTCTAAAGATTGTTTTGTGCTCTATTTTCAGCCATATCAGCCACAAATTTTGTCACGTTGATGTCGATAGGTTAAACAAATAATTATAAAATATTAACGAATCTGACACCAAAAGCACGACATCTTTCATCTGCAAATAAGCATATTCGATGACAAATAATGAAACTTCTTTTCTGGCTAGCATTTCATTCCAGATGACAAGTTTGAAATGTCTTCATACTCCTGTAGATCAATTTGTTATACTACTCGTGCATATTTCTCACGACATTCAAATTGAGTTTTTTGCTTATGATTGCCCTTTTAGTGAGCTCTGACAACAGTATCTAGATCAATCTTACGATTTTGATGAAAATGCTTTCACAAAATGAATCTCAATTAAGTACTTTGGAACATATTACTACGACACTCGTTTTACAGAACAAAAACATGCGTAATCTTCACACTTTGTTTTTGGCTGGTCACTACTACAAAAGAGCTCAGGGACAATGATGGAAATTATTTCTTCCACAAAGATATCAATCTTTCTACAGGAAATTGCCAACCAACCGGAGTATTGCTGACTGTTTAATTTCAGAGCAAAAACGCAAAGCAATAACTGGCTTCGAAGGAAAGATGCCCTGTACAACGGCGATAACAAAACTACAAAGCGAACCAAGCTACTGTGTTCTTTTGTGCCCGTCGCTTCTCAAGATGCCTATCATCATTATTCACTAACTACTCGTGCCACTCAAGACTTTGGCGTTTTTTCGGGGGCGTGTAGAACATGACGTGTATCTAGATCTGCACTGCTGCGACCGGAAATCAAAATAAACAAAGTCCAATAAATTTTTCTGCCAACACCGGCATACTTACGTCCCATTGCATGCTGTCGATGCGAATTCATTAACATCCGATTGCCAGTCAGCGTTCTTACGAGATCCGGTCTAATTATCGAACTAAAGCGAAAAAACCGCAATGAATTCTATTATCGAGTGTATAATTAGTAGAATCGTACCAACACTCGGCGAGCTGTATGAGTTACGTAATCTTTTGTCGACGAAAAGTCGATTAATTTCTTCTTATTCGCGCCTTTCCTTCTGGCAATAATTCGGCATTAAGGCGCATAAAATAGTATATTCCACTTATGGTTGCGCATTAATATGTAAGAGCTTTATATTTGGAGTGAAAGTGTTTTGATATGGAGATAAAAAATTCGACGGTTATTTTTAGATAGGTACCTACTTTAGTTTCGTATCGACGCCATAAATTTAAATGTATGCGGATTAGCTGGCGGCTGACATTAATGCAGCTTTACTATTTATTTTGGAAAGAAATCGTTTGTCCTCGATCTTGAATTTTGATCATTTTGATGTGTGAATGTGATGCAACTGTAGGAATAAAATTAAAGACATCGCGTGAAGGTTGTTATCAGATAGCTTTTAAACTTATAGTAAAGTAGCAATTATTTTTGCAACGTTTTACAAAAGGAGAAGTGGATGTTTTTGATATTACGACTATTTGGTTGGCTGTGGGCTTCGTAAGTTGTGAAAGTCTGTCATATCTCAAATAAGAAAGGAAATTTAAATGTAAAATATGTACATATGCTGCATGTAAATAACACAGTTTTTATTTGCATCGCGAAAGTGATAGAGAAAAGTGAATTGTTTTGTTTGTATTTGCATAGGAGGTGAAATCAACCTTGAAAGTATTGGGAGCTTGGGATCTGTATGTATATAATGTATTCAGCATCCGTAATTTGACGAGAATGTATGCTTCACTTTATTGGAGTGAGATACCAAACATTTAAGCTAAAATATAAATTATAAATTAAAATAAAATATTTGAACTCTGTCATGGATATATTTGTGAATAAGATTGTTTACATTGATTAAGTGCTCGAATTCATTTAAAAACCTAAATTAATGGTCTATTTAAGTTTAGCTATTTTTATTTTCATCTTAAGATATTTTCAAAACACAATAAGTAGTGTTTTTTTTCCAAAAAAAAAACTCATGACTGCTCGCTTTAACAAAAAAAATGAACATATTATTTAGATTTACGTGATGCAATGATGCACGATGAAATATCAATAGGTTAAAAGAAGATCCAAATAAAAGTTGTGAGCAGCTCATTAAGTTTCTTTTTGCTATGCACGGGGACACCAAAATTTATAACCAAACAAAATTTATCGTTAGCAGAGTAAAGACTGTTTTTTGACTCCCAATCCATTGAGAAAAAGGTAAAACTGCACAATGCAAACATTTTATCGGTTTGAACGACTATATTCACGGGCAAACAACACATGACAACCAACAGTTTTTCAACTTATGGGCATCGATTATTTGCTTATTTCATCTACATGCCGAAACTGAAATCAAACTACGGCGTAAGCGTTCAATCAGATGGTTAATTAATCAGGCTTCTGCTATTTCAAACCAAAGCCCCAACTATTCGATTTAAAAAAAAAAAAACGTAAAAATTCACGAAAAGGCTAGTGTATAAATGGACACTATTGTTCACTAACATTCTTCAAAGCTTTTCGAAACTTTAGAGATTGTGAAAAGAATGCACTTCAAATCGTAGTTGATAGCAGTTAAAAACTATCTCAAGGAATTTTTCCATTATAAGGAAATTCTTAGTGTAAAACATCCTGAAATCCTGTAAACATTAAATTTAACTCAGATTCGTTTAAATATTTTTCCCTTGTAGATACCACTGCAGGGTATGAAATAGTTTCGTTTCGCTGAGACTTAGATTTTAAGAAACTTACGTTTACAATGCTTTAGTTTATCTATTTCGCCTAAAATGAAATAAATGAGTACATCCGTTGCCGGCGCTACTCATACTTAACCTTCTGATTTCAAAAAAGCTAATAGTCAGTTATCTAAACTGGTACCTGTTTCGTCTATTAACCAATTGTGTTCAGAGAATTATAAATCAATGATATGAAATATAAATTAATAAATTTGTGTCTAATCTTATCAGAATATCGCTATAGCTTGCTGCATAATTTATATGTACATGAAAAAATTTAAATTTTCAGAATCTAAATTCTATGGAAATTAATAATTCTATCTGTATTGGGGTTAAATTACAAAGTTCCATTAGTGGCATTGCTTCATGAAACTAGTCATCTAAAAGTGAATAAATTCAATCTCGTTTAATTGAAAAACATCGGCTGTAGATTGTTTTTTTTTCATTATTTTATTACATTCTGTTAATTTTTGTAAAAAAAATCTATAATTTTTTTCATTTTTATAACAGAACCTTTTAGCAGAACTGCGTACCTTAAAGGAAGCTAACCAACGACTTAGCGATGATAATCAGGAACTGCGAGATTTATGCTGTTTTCTCGACGACGATCGACAGAAGGGTCGTAAGCTGGCAAGAGAATGGCAAAGATTCGGAAGATACACGGCTAGTGTTATGCGCCAAGAAGTTTCTGCATATCAAGTATAAATTTCCCGAGATTGAATTTGAGTTTTGCATTTACAGCCTGTTCTGTTTTTCAGACCAAACTTCGTCAACTAGACGAAAAGCAACAGGATTTAATTCGCGACAATTTAGAGCTTAAGGAATTATGTTTGTATTTGGACGAGGAACGAGCTCATATAGCTGCAAATACGTTATGTGCCAATTGTAATACCGCCACTCGACCAACCCTGCGCGATGATGGTGATGGAAGCAGTTCGAGTACAAATGCTGAAGAGACTACGAACAATTTGCGTCAATTCGAAAAACAAATTGGGAATATAGCCAAAGTAAGTTGAAATGCATGAAGTAAGATAAAATGCATGAAGCAAATCAAAATTTAACTTTATATCTAAACATTGCCAGTATCTAAACACATTCCAAAGGTCTAGCAGAATAGTAAGCAATACTCAGTGATTTCTTAAGAATTTTATCCACATTTTCTGCAATCTCCAGCTAATGAATATTTATATAAACGGCATACTTATCTTCATAGAAATATGAATTACTTTCGTATATTTCCATCTAAAATTGATAACGAATAAAAAGTTGGATTGATTGTTAGAACGAAACTTGTACACTGGGGTAATGTCTAAGTGTGCCAATTTATATGATCAGTTTACATTTCGATTTCTTCTTTGCTTTGTTTTCTTCCAAGCATGTAATTTACGAAAAATATTCGTGAGATAAACGGAATGATTATCGAACCTATAAAAAAAATGTCTGTGTTTTGCTTCGCGTTATATAAGTAGACTAAGTAGATTTGGATGATTTCATGCATCGTTTGCGGTTAAGATCTATACTCGAGTCTATAATTAACGAATTATGTTTTCATGTGTTATAATATGCAATGGCAATATTTGAGAATGTAATAATTTGAAGATTACCTCGAAAAAAGTAAGCATGCTGCCGTTACTTGAACGTTTAAAGCTGTTATACTATGTAGGTTATTAGAAGAAACTAAAATTAGTACGATGTACTATATCATTTTATTGTGGGCGCTTATTTATGAGCTGTAATTTTCGAGTAAACCGGAGTGGATTGCTTCCTATTTTATTTCTGTGATTGAGCAGTTATCAAAGAACATTATAATTAAGAGTTAGTGTTAGTTTTGTGTTCATGTCTCATTATCTTTCATTACTTTCAGGACCTGAACGTGAAATCAACTCTCAGTGATCAAACATTACAATATGTTCGATCGCTTGAGCGAAGAATTCGTCAATTAGAAGATGAACGCTCTGCAATGGATGAAAAAAAATCATCACAAACACAAGATCCTATTTCTAATCGGCCAGAAGCAGTTGTCCGTGCACTTCAAGTCCTTGAAGTTCGAGAACAGCTTGAACGCGATCGAAGCGATGGAAAACTCGGCAACACTGAGCAAATGGATGATGGTGAGAAGGCATTAGTTCGCGAAATGTGTAATGTAGTCTGGCGTAAGTTGGAAGATAGCCCGAACGGTCCAAATATCGAAACAATCTAGAGAAACAGTTTTCAGTTTCATGAGTTTTGTGAGCAAAAATATTGTAAATTATGTATCAGATATTTATGTGAGTAGCGTATAATTTTTAGATTTCATTTTTATTCAAGTAGACTACGGTCGAATGTAAAGTTTTTAAGCGACATCCTGCACAAGGCATTGTGTATATATATTTGAACCAAAAAATATATCATAAAAACGCAGCAAATACTCGTAAATAGCCCATATATAGTGTAAAGTGATTGTCGACAATAATTAGTCCAATAGTGGCTTGTATATTATGCATTTCATTTACGATAAACTTATTTTTTCTATCAACTTGTTCATACTCTCGCCAGCAAACACTTCACAAAATTAAATACGATCTACATGTACTTTTTATATTCAGTCCACTAATAGTTTCATTAAGAATATTTATTCAATTAAACATCTGTTTTGTTATGTAATTCTTAAGTAGTAGTATGAACTTTCTATCAATGAATATATGAGTTTTTACTATCTTGCCGAGAAGCTTTAGCAATAGTTAGTATTATTTTGTACAAATTTTTTATAATAATATATGTATTTATTTAACTGTACGATATGATGTTATGTTAAAAGCGAAATACAAAAAAATAAATGAAAATGTTATTGATGCTTACAGGAAAATTGATGTAGTTCCTTTGGGAAATGGTATTCAAAGACAATAATTTTAATAGTTTGCATAATTTTGCAAATGAAATAAATGATCTTGAATAAAATTTAGATGGATGGTGTTTTTCTTTTAGAAACTCGAACATGTTTTCACACGTAAAGTGACATTAAGTATTCATCCTATATTAAAGTTATTGTTATATTTTAATGTGTAGAATGCTAATTTTGTTATATACCAATGGCTCTTTCGTTTCTTTTAATCAGGTTCTTTTGAAATAGAAAATGTTTCATTCTTGATAGATGTAAGCTGCATATATTTTCCATGATTCGTACCCTGCAATTTATGACATTTTAGACCATTGCATGAAATTTTTCTTAGAAGTTTTAAAATTCAGCTGAATGGCCTAATTTCTACGTTTTCTACAGCTAACAGCAATATCAGTAATCTATAAACTTAAATATTTCACTAATATTGTAGGTAGTGCATAAATCACCAGAAAGACCAATTTTCATAGAAAATTAGAGGAAGCGCATATTTTTCTTCACATTGAATGTAGTTGCTATGCTAAATACTAAACTAATTTCTTGGTTATAATAGCACAAATTTTTTGTAATGATGACAGAGCCTATAGTGGTAGATACATTTTGAGAGTTACTGCCCGCAAAAATGTCAATACTTGAGATATTGAAGCAATTCGAAAGCTGAAAAGTTAAGTTTTCACAACCCAAATGACAGATGTTACTACCCACATTGGGCGCTTTGAATCGCTAAGTGCACTTTTGGTTGAATATTGTCCATTTGCTGCTTTTGTTAGAGAATGTATAAAATGTTGGCTGAAATCACGTCATTATAATAGTAAAAATCAAAATCAAAGCATTTGTAAGGAACGAGTACTCGAAGCTAAGCTGATAACAAGCATGGCTTTCATCCTCGTTTGAAATATAAGCAATTTTGTATTATTGACAAATTCTTGTTTATAATCACTAAACATGTAGCATCAAAATAATCGCTAATTGATTCGGTCAACAGTTTATATTCGATTGCTTCAAGTCGTATATTTTAAAAAAGTTGAGCCTGTAATGCACGTTTGAAGAAATGCTTTTTTTTTCAAACATACAAACTGTTTATGATTTTTTACGGCATTATAATACAAAACAAAGTTGCAGTAGCTGTAAAATAGTAAAATAGTAACTGTAAAAGAGCAATTAACCTACATATAACTTATATTTCAGCATGTGAACAGTTACGAATTAACAAAGGAAAACAAGAAAAGCCACAAGATTATTTTGAGCTACCGAATCAACTGCCCGAAAGAATTTTTAAGAAAGGGTATCCAAACAGTCTTGCTTAGGTCAAAACAGGAAATCTTCGGTCAAGAAATATTCACTGAGGAAGTCAAAAGAAAATTTCACGACTATGTTTTGACACTAAGTAAATTGTTTTATGATTTGACACCCAAATAATAGTTTCGACTACGGTTAAGATACGCTGAACAAAAATATTCGAAATAAGTCGAAATCAGAAAAAGCAATTACCAGCCAAACATTGGCCATTTCTAAAAGAAGTAAGAAATTCACGTTTAGTCGAATAGAAAAAACAAACAGAAAAAGGGTTATCGCAAATATAAATCTTATTGTTTTTTTTTCAAATATTTGACCTCGAATGGAAAATAGTTATTTGGATTGAATTTATTAGAAATATGTAAAATGTTATTAAATACAATGTATTAACTGATAAATAATGCAAATAATTCAAAATTTAAGGTAGTATTCGCAGATATTCACGGTTGACCCTGCATTACAGTACGTATAGCTGAGACTTGTTCGCTCACCACCCTCTATCGCAAAAACGGTTGAGCGCAAATTGTATGCGCTACAATTTTTATACTAGATGTTCACATCATTGGAGCAATAGAAATCAAGATAATCGCAAAAACTGTTTTTTCTCACCTTTGACCTTGAATAATTTACGACGCAGACACAAGATTTTATGATACTTTTGGTGCAAAAAGGTATATACGAAAATTTAGATTATTATCTCTCATTCCGAGGTTGATTGCTAATTTGACTGGGCTATTACGCCTACGCAGCATAAATGTTTAAAAGTGCATGGATCTAAGCCAGTTAGAATATTAGACTAAAGACAGACGACACAAGTTAATTATCATTAACACAATGATCATTGAACGCTAATGATAATTTGTTTGGAGAGTGACACACGGTTATTTGAATGAGGTTGTTTAACAGCTGTAGGTTGTTTGAATTTTAATGGTATTATTTTGACAGTTATTGTTTATTGAAACACATCAAAAAATCAGGAATTAGTACAAGTTTTACTGCGAATGAGCCTTTGTGTAAAATTATGGAAATTTTACACAAAAAAAAGTTTAATCACGATAAGGAAGAAAATATAAAATGTTCAGGTATTGAAGAAGAGAATACGAAGAAATGTGCAAAAAATGAAACATTTGCATGCTATTTTGTAATATATTCGAAATAATATGTTTATGATTTTGACAGTTAGACATGGAATTTCCCGAATTTCCCCAGTAAATTTCATAATCTTCTCCGTAGATGGTGCGACAATCGATAAGAGCAAATGAGCATTAGCTTCCAAATGATAATTCGTAGAACCTCATTGATGATGTTATAAATGATGATTAACCATGACACACGTGATGGATAATGATCATTGGGCTCGAAATGATAATTAACTTGTGTCGTCTGTCTAGGCTCTAAGGCTTTCTACTTCGGGTTTTAAAAGAGAGGCGGCTGGATTGGATCAGCGAAAACAATAATAGGCAACAGAACTCATGAAAGTACTTGAGTTGCAAGATGAAGAGAAATTGGAAGGAAAGTCAACAGAACTTGGCATACCGCCAGAGGCAGTATTCAAACTAAAACGAGAAGAAAAAGAACCATCCGCCATTGTTTATTAGATTATTATATCGAAAGCAGCAGATAATAATGGAGACCAAGTTTTTTTTTTTACCTCCTTCCTTCCACTCCATCACTCAATCAAAATGCACGCTCCGTGTGCATCAATTCTCCTCAATATAATATATGTTAATTTCGTACTTCCCAGACAATAAAATATTGGTATAAGGGAAAGCACTTCATTCTAAAATATCGTCTTCAGATGATATCGCCTATTTCTTGTCGTTAAGACTTATGCCCAGAGAAAAGTTTAGAAAAAACTGTGGTTGGCGTCTTCATTATCTTTGTAAAAGGAATGATCGTAGATTTTCCTTAAATTTAACCAAATTCGCTGATTTTCTTATATCTTCAGGTAAGGTATTGTAATAAGCCAAAGACTGTTGCACTGGATCCATTTTCAAACGATCTGTTCTAGCTTTTTTAATCGCAAGGCTATTCGCCGATCTTGTTGCTATCTGAGTTATTTCTCCAACATTTCTTATAACATATGGCCATTTGAGTTTTTTGTTCAGTATCTTAAATATTAGCTTCCCTTGTTCAAGACACATTATTTGTTGTATGCTTAGTAGTCCTGTTTCACGATACACATGTGAACTTGGAGTCAGAGTTGGCATTTTGAATATAGTCTTGATAGCCTTAGTGATTAGTCTTCCAATCAAATCAATGTTTTGTTTCGATGTTTGCTTCCACAAAACTGCTCCATAAGAGATGTTCGACAAAATAAAAGCATTGAATATGTCAAGTTTGATGTTGTGAGATAAAAAATCATATTTTTTTAGGATTCCTATCATAGGCGCTACTTTAAGTCTGATGTTATTTATATGTTGTAGCCAAGACATTTTCTCATCTAAAGTTAGTCCTAAGTATCTAATTGACTTGACCTTTTCCAATTGCATTCCATTGATTTGTATTGATGGATTAATTTGCTGCTTGTTTTTTTGTTGGAATACTAAATATTTAGTCTTTTGGATGTTTATTATTAATTTACTTTGTTCTAGCCAATTCCAATATTTTCCTAGGTTATCATTTATATTTTGCTGGAGAATTAATTCATTTTTATCGGAATACAGCAGTAGTGTGTCATCAGCAAATAAAACTATTTTTCCCAACAGATAAATGTCCTTTACGCTGTTAATGTACAGTAAAAACAGTAATGGCCCAAGGATTGATCCTTGAGGAACGCCGATGTTAATAGTGCATTCCTGACTTTTATGCATATTGTTAGCTGTAATAATACGCCTGTTGAAGAGATAATTCTTTATCAACAGCTTGAATTTGTGATGGATTCCGTTTATTTCGAGCCTCTGAAGCAGGAATTACCCATTAATTCGTCAAAACAATTCTTTAAAAAGAAATAAAATAAAGTAAATAAAATAAACTTCTGTGCTCCTACAGCAATACAGGTTTGCTTTCATAAAAAACTGTTTTTATAAAAAAATCTAGACTACAGCGAATGCGTCAGGATCGTCGCAGGAAGAAATAAACTCCTAAAACAATCTAAGACCACAATGAGGCAATTGGTAGACACACATATGAGACATTAGTTGAGAAAAATTCAGATTTGCACCTAGCATAAATGGGCTTAAAGAAACCATTAGTGTAACATTCTCACCAACCATCACATAACTCTAGGTACATAGAAACCATTTGTATCATGAAACACATCTTCACCAAGAGCATATCGATGCAAGAAATGATATCATCAACATCAGCAACGGCATCCTTTTTCGTGCATCTCCAGCAGAATTCCAATAGATTTTGTAACCTGTTTCACATCAAATTAACTGTATTTTCTTCTTTTTTCTGTATCTTTTTCAATTTTTTTGTGCTTACGCTAAATTTATTTAAGTTCAACCAGCGCTTATTTACCAACCTATCTAATTCTCAAAATTTCTGTAAGTAGTGACTGAAAGTTTTTTTTTCGTTTTCCAAATTAATTTAATTTTTTATCCCTATGTGTAAAAACCACATCAAAACTCTGCTCATTACAATTATTAAAATAACTAATGAAATAAAAAAACTCAAACTTTCAGTATTGTGTATTAACTTTGAAACTACTACCCAAGATTCACGAAGAATAAATAAATAATCAGATGATGAGAACTTTAATTCGCTGACTATTTCTGCCTTGAATGTTTGAGTGCTCTAGTATTTTGGTTTCCTATGGCTATGTTGTTCAATAAGATCTAGATTGACTTTTTGATGTACTTCCTTGTACGACGCTGCTCTGTATCTTTCAAAATTCCAATGGTAACATCATTGATAAAATAATCTATTCTGAGCTAACAATGGCTGCAAAGTACTGAAGTATATTTTATATTTTCGCCTCAAAGTTTTCACTAAGCCATTTTCAAAACTAGCGATCTGCTGAAAAAAACAATTTTATTCTAATTCAAAAATAAAATTATTTATCAAATACCAAATGTTATACTCGAAGAATTCGCTTCTGTTTCCATCGCTATGCTCATGTTCACTCGATGTCATAGCATTACCGTTACTAAAAATGTCAATCTTATATCATAGTCACGTGAAACAGTATAGAGCAGCATAGTCTTCAACATTACTTCGAAACTTTACCCACCAGCTTCTTCGCCAGTTCAAACAAACAATCTGTTAAGTAAATATTAGCATAATTCTCTTAATTTTAAATCAAATAAAAGGTTACATTTCGGTACTCGGCTCCATTGGATGTCAAGCTTGTGCGAAATTCGCAAATGAAACGGCCTTTTGAAAAACGATGTGCCTGTCAAATATGTGTATTTAATTAGACTAAATAAAACTTTTAGGCATATGTACACATTTTAGCATATGTATGAGTGCAGATACCTTTTAAGGTGTTATATGTATGTTTTAGTCATAATTCCCATTTGAGATAGGTTTTATAGGGGAAGATGCTGCCTAGAAGATCATGACACTGATTAGGCAACATAGCTTCAGATAGTTTTTCTCTGTTGTAAAAATCCACTTGTGTACACATATACATAGTGGAGCAAAAAGTTGATTAATGAGCAAAAAGATTCGTTCGTTCTTTTAATCGCTAAGGCTGTTTACGATCTACTACACCGGCTTTATATATCTTCTTCACCTCTTCATATCAACCATTAGCAACGAAGGTATTTAATTCCAAGTTGCTTGTAGCATATCATTTCATACCCAAGTTTCCCTTCCTTACTGGAAATCTGTAAGCATTTAAAGTGCGTATGCATGTGCTTATGCGGTATGTAAACTTCTGCGTTACATTTTACATCTGCTTTCTTCAATAATTTCGCGCTAAATTATCTTCTCCAGTTCTCGGAAAGAGGAAGACAAGAAATTAACTGACCTACTAACCATGTCGCTAGAGTGGCACACTTCCACTATTATCATGCAGTTTGAGTACCCAGCGTCGAGTGCATAGCGAAGATGCATCAGTTCAGTGATATTTGCGCTTAAGTGGGCATCATCGTCATCTGCGAAATCGATGCAGTTTGTGTGTAAGAAGAGAATCATTCAAGATGCACTTGCTGAATTGTCTTGTGATGATTACACTGAAGGTTCCATAGCAATGTTCAGTGTTTAGTTGGTAGTTGGCCGCGAAGAAAGGTGTGAAATTCGGTATTGTGGCGACTTACTTGTTGGGGGTGAACAGTGTGTTACAATGAATTGTTTCTAAACAAAGTGATCATGTTTGGTGCGATAGTGGTGCAGTGTAGTTTGGTTATTTTGCTTGGAAGTCAGCTCAACGTTGCAGCAATGCACTTGAAAGCATGGCCACCGATGAAGTCATACGATATATGGAACTCGGAACGAGAGAACGAAATCGACTCCTTGAGGCCGAGCGACAAGAAACCTGAAGTAACTTTCACCGGTGGCTATAACTTCGGATCAGTTGGATCGAGAGCAGTGCATACAAACAGAAGTTCGAAATTTCGACGGAAAGGAAAAAGTATGTTTGTGCGATATGAATTATTCTACAAGATAAAGGCTGAGTTATTTTAATTCATATTTGCTTGGTAAATAAGTTAAACGTGTTTTTAATTGTATAAACCACACTTTAAAACAACTAAACTAACTAACGAAGTATGTAATTTAACCTACAGAACCAAGCTGTCTTATAAAGTCTTAACTTGTCCTTAATCAGATAATATCGGCACAAGCGTTTTCACCCAAACATGGTAAACATATGAAATAATTTGCATATCAATTTGAGTGCGAAACCCGAAAACGCTCCCGGCACAAATATTATTGTTTTATTAAAGATTACAAGAAACCAATGTTAAATAAGCAGAATGATATGTTAAACAGAATATCCGGTAGGCTGGAACGACAGACTAAAGGGACGATAGCCTAAAACAGAAAATCCTTTGTCATACCAACAACTTTCTGCTCTGAGCTCGACCAAATAAGATTATATGGGAAAAGTTAAATGTTAAGACCGTTTGTGCATATTTCTGTACAATGTTTGGTTTTCATAGTTGATTTTGACTAGAGGAGAAAGTAATCCGTTTTGTCCTGACGCTAATACCTTAGAACGATCGAAAACAATGTTCGAGGAATTTACGTTCAGAATACAAACTTAATGCCTGAAACTGGAAAGTTCGGATGAATTTATTGGGTATAATAAGATGTTAACCGAAGGAAAATAATGGAGATGGATAAAAATGTTGTGGAATTTAATTTAAATTTTGGATTAAAATACATAATACGAATGTTATGTTGCTTAAAGAGTAAGAAATCAAATTTTTAGGGTTGGTTCTAAAGGGCTTTAAGATATTCTGTCATATTGTTATGCTCAAATTTATGTTATTGATTATCTATTTTATTGTATAGTTGCAAAAAAAATATAGAAATGACCAATAATTTGCTTTAATTTAGTGGTCTATGACATTACATTTTTATGTTCTCCTGTTGTTGATAATTTTAAAGATCTTGGTGTAATATTTGCTCCAAAGCTTAAATTCGATACGCATAACTCATACATTACTGCCAGGGTCTCCAAATTATCATGTTTCATAATTAGATCCTCTTAAGTCTTCCTTAATAGTCCCGCCTGAGTATATATCTTTCTTCTCTTTGTGCGTAGTGTCCTTGTATACTGCTTTCAAGTTGGGTGTACTCATTATGTCTTTTTGAATGAAGGGTTGAGGTTTCAAAATTTCCGCTTTTTAGGACCAAAACTAATAGTTTCGGGCTCTCTGTCACTTTAGCTTAGAGAAACATGTCTTAAAGAAACCTGACTTACTGATTATATCTTCGATTCGGAAATCTCACCTGACTACATGGTTTCCGTAACGACCGGGATTGTTAGGTTACTGGTAAATCTAATAGTGGAGGTGTTCTCTAAAGCACTCAACGGAACACTCTGTCGTAATTTCCCTTCTTACCTTCTTGCTGAGTGTATTTTTGTGCATATCTCCTCCACCAAAACCTTAGTCGTCTCTTCAATATATATCTCCTGGAACCTTCCTCTGTCAGTTTATGAAAGATTCCTTGCTGAACTCTCTTTTTACGTCAACAGTCGTTTTTCCACCGCATATGTTCTGTGGTGATTTTAGCCTTCCAACTCTAGATTCGGATGCTACCTATTCGGGTACCATCTCGACTAGTAGTGTATCTTCAATAACGTCATCGATTCTCACACTTTGTTCCCTCTTGCAGCTTAACAACATATCAAATGCCAGCAATATAATTTTGGTCCTTGCTTTGTCCAATTTCCCAAAATCATCACTCTCCTTAAGTGCTGCTCTCTTTCTCTATGTGCCTCCTGACCATCATCATCACCTTCTTATTCTTGAAGTTTCTAATATTAATTCAATAAAGAATAAAATATATTCCTTAGTACGTTTTAACTTTCACGAAGCTGATTTTACTGGCATGGCGATTGCAATAAATAAAATTAGCTGGTTCACTTTCTTTCGTGGCCTTGATATTGATGAAATTTTGCGCAAATTGTTTATTTTTCCTCTCATACCTTATTCCACTGAACCTTATTACACAAATTCATCGTCTTAAAAAACTGAATGATGCTCCTAGGCTCAGTAATAAAGCTGCAGTCGCACTCGAAGCCAAAAATGCGGCTCGTAATATATATATAAAAAAGATCTGGTTCACCTGCTGACCTTCTTATTTTTTTATAAAGAACTACGCTCTAAAGCGAAAAAAGCTGCCGCACAGGCGATGTGCACTTACGTTGCTGGCATTAAAGCATCAATCATTCCTTGAAAAACCCTCTTAGCATCCCGAATGGCATGTATTTGGGTGATACAGCTGCTTCCACTCCACATGAAGTATGCGAACTTTTTGTTTCTTACTTTTCCTGATTCTTCTCTAGGCAATGTCCTTTTCCTTACTAAAATCTCCTTTCCACACATTACATTCGTTTCGAACAAGCTCTCTAGAATTCGAACTTCTGATGAGTGATATCAATGCCAATACCGGCAGTGGTTCCGACGGTATTCCAAACATCCTGGCTAAATCTCTTTCATAATCCCTGTGCGTCTCTCTTTCAATCTTGATCAATATAAGTATGTCTTCTGGCTTGCCAACATCTTCCCTATACAGAAAGCCGATGATCGTACATGCATCTCGAACTACAATTCCATTTCCCTTCTTTCTTGGTTTAGCAAGATCCTTTGAGAAAGTGGTCTATACTTAACCCAAAGCTGACGTATGGGGAGCACATCGAAAAGGCTTGTGGTGAGGCATTAGACACTGTTCTTGCTAAGCAGATTCATGGAGAGCTTCTATGGTTCTAGCGTGAGTAAATGTAAACCCCTTATGGCGACGGCTCATTTCGCTTGCCATCCTATCAAAGATTTAGATAAGCTGTCAATCGTTTAACGTAGACTAAAGCTGCGGGTCACAAGCTGCTACCAAAAGTAAAGTAATCCCAAGACAATTCTCGTACGAGTCTAGGGGTTGAAGCTGGTACAGAGCTTCATCACAAATTTACAGTCAATGTGAATACGAGTGTGGCGTAATTAGTTATACGACTCAAATTACCCCTGATTAATTCAGGTACTTATTCAAAGCTGAGTAGTGTGCCAGCCTTCGTCTGAACCTGGATTTGAACCAGGAACCCCACACACAAGAAGCGAGTGCTCTACTTACTAGGCTACTCAAGCTTATTGCTACTAAACAGTGTCGAAAAACGTTTTGATGTTCATAGCAGGGGAAATCCCAGTTAATTTACTGGGAAGTGAGCTAAACTTGAGTAGCTAAGAGGTAAGAAGGGAGTTAGCAACAATTCAAGGCCCTTACGAAGCCTACAAGCTCAAGACGGCCATCAACGGCCTGGTTGATCCGTGCCATAAGACTTTAGTTTAGTCATGAATGAATTTCTACCTGAGTCGAACGGCGATAGCCATAAAGAAGCCCTGGAAATATGCACTATAGAAATTCATGAAGTATTGCATTCTATCGTCAGGTGTGACTACTTCACAGAAACAAGAAGTGCTCCTCTTTGCAATAGACCATGCGACGCCGATTAAAAAATGACTGCAGCTGTTCTGCTAGCAATCGCTTGAAATGTCTCGGTCTGGTGTGTGAGGATTTCTTCGTTTCTCATCCTTGTTACAGCAGAAATTGATACTGCATATTTAACTCATGAAACCACACCACTAGAAATTATTTTCTACCTATAACAATTGAGTTTCCCAGCAATCACTATTCTTGGTGAGTTTTGACAAAAAATTGTTTGAGCTTCGAAAAATTTCAATTTATTTGCTTATTTGGGACTGACTTTTAGGATAATCTTGATTGAATGTTGCAGATAGATTAATTTTAAATTTGATTTCCATTATATGTCATACATGTCATACATGCCACATTCTCTAACGTAAAATGTTGAATTTAAATTTGACGTTCATTTTTTACTGTACTTTTACAAAGCTACGTTATAAAAGTAAGTATCGTTTCCAACACTTACGTAATTCATCTGGCCGGCAATAAAGAACGTCATAGCAATTCATCATTTTTTCCTGCTGTAACTTTCCTGAATTCATGTATTCATGAAATAATTGGTCTGCATTCACATATGCTACCCATGCATCCACGTATTCAACACACATACACAGATCATAAAACTTTTCTGGGATTATGTTGATTGTGCTAAACCTAAGAACGGTACTTCACCTCGCTGTTGAGTGGGTTGCTTTTCAGGTTTACCCTCTTTCTTTCCATTAGTCACGTCGCAATTAAACCTACATTCATGCTTCGTGCTATGCAAACTCAATTCGTAAGGGAAGCAAACCCTTGCTGTAGTCGCAGGGTTTAATTGATTATGATATCCCAGTTGACGGAATAATACTACTTATGTTATTACTGCGAATTTTAACAGGAAGCTTTCACTTTCACTTGAAGGTAGCTTGTTAGAATCGAATATACAATTTACGACACATGTACATAATAACAAATTGATTTGCTGCGTCGGATAATGATGTATAATAGTAGCTTGATTATTAGTCGTACATTATCAAAGAATGTAATTGGATTGATTCGTTTTAATTTGGGTTTCGTATAAATATCATTAACCAATTTGATGTTATTATAAATAATGCTATGATTACAGACATTTTCCGGTGCTTCATGAACTATAAACGCTTAAATTAAATTAAATTTTTTAAACTTTTCGGTTTTATTTTGGGTTTATTTCAATAATTTGGTGAAAAACTCAGAGCCATAAGATAGCCACAATAATATAGTTCGATCTAAAAAGAACAAGACATGTGATTCATACAAATCAATCGCAAATCTGTGCCTTTCTTTTAACATAAAGCACGTAGTTTTAAAGAAAGCTCTACCAAACGACATTAAAAGGGATTTCCGCTAGCGTACTTAATCTTCAGACACATCGTTTCCTTTTAGCCTAAGTGTACTTAAGCGAAATACGGCAAAATAGCTTAGAATAAAAATGTAAAGTGTTGAAAAACTTGTATTCAACTTGGATTACAAACGGACCATCACATGAAATTCTTCAAATCATTATCCTTTCTCCATTGATGCTCAATCGATTTGCTCACTTAATGAACCAAACACTCATCTTTCTATTGAAAATTTAGTGAATAGCTCAAATAAATTGAATACGCAATGATAATTTCTATGATAAAGTCTCGGAATACATGTGGTTGGAATTTGGATTTCCTGTTTCAAGGTTGGCAGAAGTATTTTCTCGGAAAAAAGAATGAAGTATTCACATGCATAATCGCACACTTGTTCCGAAATACCCTCGAAATACGAATGAAAGTCACAAAAAAGATAAATCTCTCCAGCTATCGCCTGTGGATATCCGCAGATTCCCCCAAAATAGATGGCCTCTAAATATTGTATTGTAAGGACTTGTGAAAACCCGAACCCAACCGATTTCGGGATGGTTTCAATTTTCAAGATGAGAAAAACTTGGATTCTATCGCAACATCTCAAATCAGCACAACAAGCATTTTTGGATATTGAGATTTCGGAAATTTGAATAAACGAATCGAAACATTTGCCTGATGTATTTGTTACTGTAATGGGAAAGTGTTTTTGGTTGAGCTAGCACACTTGCGAGCAGGATTTGAGCAAGAATTTGGGTATTGGTAGTGGTTCGACTATTGATTTGGGTCTTGCGAGACTTTAATAAAAGTTGAAATGGAAACGTTTCAGCTAAGTGACCTTCATAAACCCATTTCTAATTACAGACAGACCGATAAGATTGTCCGATAAATTTATTATGCTTTGAAGATTTTCTTGACAAACGGATGAATAAAAAGTCAAATAGAGCAATTCCTGCAACAGTAATGATGATACAGAGGATTTGTGAAAAATGGCGCCCAGTGTGGGAGGCTGTAAGCTAAATATTTTAACTGTTACGATTTGTAGGTGTTAGGTGTAGGTGTAGGTTACGATTTGTAGTTAGAACTTCCTTGTCTGCATAATATATATATATATATATATATATATATATATATATATATATATATATATATATACATATATATATATATATATATATATATATATATATATATATATATATATATATATATATGTATATATAAACAGGGTGTTTCTCAAATAAGTGCACCGTTATATGCCATCGTCGAGGCTGTTTTTGGTGGAAGAAAAAATTGTATCGCATTTTACCACGTGGATTTTCGTTTGGGAGGAAGAGGGGTGTGTAACGATTTTGTGGTTTTTTTAGACCCTGTATGCCTTTTTTATCCCGTAGTGTCTGCTATTTACATTCTAAGGTGGACACTTTGATGTCGTTTGATTGAAAAATATTTTGCCTTTCCAATTGTTTGTAAGTAAATTTCCTGCCCTTCTCCCATCAAAAGCTACACGGTTTCAAAGTTGCAAAAAATATTTTTTTTAAATTTCTCAATTTTCACTAAATTTTCCACCAAAATCTCAAAGAATTGTACATTTTTGTTTTAAGGTTTAGATTGCTCAAAATGTCACCTTTAGTTTGATTCTTAAATGCTTATACCTATAAACTTTCAGACCGAAATGTCCTAGCCCCAAATGTTTAAGTCCTAATTTTCCTAAATGTTTATGCCTATTAAATTTCTCAAAATATTCAATTTTTTTTTTTTGATTTTCGTTGTTAACGCAATTCATAAACATGGTAGTCATTTTTGTTCTGAAGTACAAATAGATTCAGATTAAATTAAACAACAAGCACAATATTTTCCTAGAAATTCGTGTAACTTTTGAAATATTTTCAATTTAAAATTTTTGTTAAAATTTATGAACTTAATTTTTTATTGATACTTTTTTGCAGTTGGATCACATTCGGGAATTGCTTTACGGGGTGAGTATGTTTTTTTATGGTTGCATCATTTCGCAGCTATATATGTTAAATTAAATATTATATGAATGATAACTTCAAAGTTTGATTGGATTCGGCAAACTTCCTTGAAAATTTCGGCTAGTATAATTACATATGATATTTTACGACGCCAAACACAATATTGAGAAAATATTTCGCTTAATTTCACCTTGGTGAGCTTTAAAATATTTTCACAAAGCTTCTTTCTATCAATTTTCGTTTTATTAAGTGATTTACGATGCAGGTCCCTTATTTTATTTATTCCAATGTTTGGTCACTTGAATAAACGAGTATTTAAGGACATGTCTAAAATAGACCAGTCATTAATTTTATTTCAAATATATGCTTGATTCGGTTTTCAATTTTGGTTTTTCAATATATCTCACCCAAATCCTAAAATAGTATTCAATCTACATAAATGCAAAACAACTGAAGTGATGCGAAACCCTTTCATCTACTGACTGAAACAATAAACAAAACTTCATTACAACGCCTGTACTACCCGAAAGTTTCGTGCTACAGGCTCGTGCGTGAGGACTCATCTCGAAGAGGATTCGATTGTCCTTTTACAGTCTTGTTTTACCGCAACATAACCTCTCTTGAATAATAAAAGCGTACATGGAAATCTGTGCAAATGAAACCATACGGCCAGGTCCTTTCCATTCTAAACTTCTAATAACGTTCGAGCAAGCTGTGTCGTACACCTGGGGAAATGGTCGTTCACACCTTAAGCGGAAATCCATTCAAGTGGAGGTTTACACCCACATGCTGCTGCTGCTGCTATCGTTATACATATTCGACACTTTACGGACACCTGACGAGATCATGAAACGAGAAAATCAATTCGAGAGCTGACATCCCGAGGCGATGAAGGATAAGAAGCGGTTGTGAAGGATCTTTGGGTGGTATGAGGTGACAGATGGGATAGGCATATCAGAGAATTTCGGAATGATAATTTATCATTTTCATATGGGTAGGAAGAAATAATTCTTGGCAGTGTTAAAAGGCCGGAATTATGGGCATAGTGACTGCTGAAGTTAAGTGTGAGTGGTGTTCCGCAGGTGCGATGGTTTTGAGGTTTGTTTAGTTCTGCTGAAGTCGAGTTTGCTGAATAATTGAGTTACGGTGTATTCGAAAACGATCTCTCTAATATTGGAATGATGTGTAATTGCTCTGTTTCTTCTTCTTCTTTTTGCATGGGTGGATATAATTGAAATGGTGATTAGAAGTTTGTAAATTCAGAAATTGTTTTTCGCGATTGTTTTTCACACACAAACATAAGATAAGCAAATCCACTTGATGTATGCTCTTTGATTAAAAGAATCAAATGCTTGTCAGTGTAACAATGTTTTAGCTTGGACTAAGATATTGCTACTTTCAATTATAATTAAGTTTAGAGATATTATCTTACTTCGACATACTAGCGTAATTATAATGATTCTGATTACATGTTAATTCTATGTATACTACGATAAGATCTTATTGAGGGTTGAATTTGCTAATTTTTCTATGCTTCTATGCCATGCCACACAACACTTTTATTCTGACTGGTTGAAATCCAAATTAAATACCATGATTTTTCTCTTTTCAGCTTTCAAGCTATTAAATGCACTTCGAATAACTTGACGTCATTGAATGTTTATACAGCTTTACACATCCACAGATATTTTGAATTACCATTCTCACACTCAAGTCTGCATAAATTTTTACAGCTTTTGTGGTTCACAGTGCCCGCCATGCACTCATCTCAAACACTATACTTTCATCCCTTTCATCCCACCAATGAAATAAACTGCAACCTCAAGCAAATATCTCTGTCCCTTATATGACCTTTCGAAATTATTAACAACAGCGAGGAGTTTTCACCCATCTGTCGATGTAAACGAAGCTCAAAACTTCAAATCAGACACCTATCTTCCCTTGCATTCTCTTATCGTTTTAACTAAAACCAAAAAACAACAACAACAGACATCACTAAAAAAGTTTCCCCGCGAAAACCGATACACATATTCACGAAGTAACAACAAAAATATGTATGAAAAGAATTTTGTCATTTCACTCGACCACTACAGGCAAACTTTTAAAATTGATGACAGCCTTGAGGACATAAAAACTTTTTTCATGTTTTTCATTTTTTTTTGTTGTTGCTGTTGCTTCGTTTCCTTTTATGAAAAGTTGATGGTACAGCTTTGGGGTCATATATAAAACGTAAAGGAAAGCCGGGATATTTATATGATAATGCAAAAATCTGAGTGAATATTGTTTTAAATAGACAATTTAAGGGTAGATGATTTAAAATAGAGCTTGTGCTCTTTGGGATACATACAATGCGGAAAATATGCAAGTTGAAATTAATGATCTGGTTACTGAAAGTGGTTTTTTGAAATAAGCTGAGTTTAATTTTCTCCGATAAAACTAAAATTTGTTTCAAGATATATTGGTATACAAGGTTTGTAGGAGTTTTTTAACAAGCAATTAAATAATTTAATGAACTTCTAGATATCAATGTATACATATATAGTATGTATATATATATATATATATATATATATATATATATATATATATATATATATATATATATATATATATATATATATATATATATATATATATATATATATATATATATATATATATATATATATATATTTATACATTATAGCAATATATTGGGGAAAAATGGGAAAAGGCAATAAAAGCGGCCATGCTCAGCACTATGCAAGCACTAAAGGGCGTAAAGTGGGAAAATACTGTTTTTTAAATTTAGTTAGCAGAAGTCCTTCAAATTGTTGAGTCTTCTGAAAAAATTTCAAAGCAAATTCGTCATAATTTTGGCTGAGATATAAAGCAAAAATTGTCAGCATCCGAATTTGTTTTTTTGTTATTTTATATTAGCATTTAATTTTCATATGATAAACATCTCTACTGAGAATAAATAATAAATATTTAATTTTTCAATGCTTTGAAAATTTCCGAATTCCTCATAGAAAATTTTTTTTTCTCGAAAATTATCCTTAATATTATGCTTTATGAATTTGCAGCCTGGTGTGGATGCTGAGCGGTTAAGTGTAGCCAAAGAATATTTTTAAATATCATGCTGGACAATGTGACTTGTCTACTCAAACCTTAATGGTGATCCTCTTCAATCTGAAGTGGATCAGACCTAAATTGGCTCGTAGTTTATATGTCGACTCCCGTTAGACGCCCAGCACTCGCACTGTTTCGACTGTGTCAGTAAAATCAGGCTTTGCTGATTAATCTTTCGCTCACTTGACGTTTGTGGATGTTTTCTCTTCTGAGCGTTGGTGCTTGGTTGCAACCACAGGAGTTGGTTTTACTTGAGTATCAAACAGATTCCACCGTCACTGAAATGAGTGTTCCACTGCCTCCTTTTAGAAAACTTCCATTGCAGTGGCCCGCGTTCAATTGAACTGCCAACATTTCTGGCTACTGCTCTATAAAGTGGTTTAACTGCTGCTTTCCTCCCGATGACCCGTTAGCATTTAAGTTCGCTCCCTCTTTTCTGGGTTACCATTCAACTAAGTACCCTTTCTGCCGCTGTTTCCGTTAAAATGTTTCTTTAGGTTCGCTATCAGTTTGCTGGGTTGTTGATTTGATCAACGGCATCGCTAGATCGTTTGGACTCTGGTTTTGAGGTCCGTAATTCAGTTCAGTTCTAAGGTCCAGTTTTAAGGTCCGTAATTTTTTGATTGCCTGAATATGAATTTTTGATTATTTTCGTAATGCTTTCCTTCGTTGCTGATTGCATCTCCTATGAATTTATTTAAAAGGAGCTCTCATCATGGAGCTTCCCTCCAGAATTACTTTCAGGAAGTTAAAATCTGCTGATTTTGTTTGTTGAATGGTTCTTATGCATATATTGTTTTTTTATTTCTGGTTTTTTCTTTTTTCTTCTTTTTTCTTTTTGTTAGGATCGTAAATCAGATTCTCCTTTGACCGATCGAGTGTTCCGTGGGCATTTATACGAGGGTGTGGTGAAAAATTTCCGTCCTGACAAAGAAAAACAATATTTTGTGAGTTGTTTTATTTTACTGTCCGACATAATCTCCACCAAGACTAATACATTTTTCATATCAGTGCTCTAAAGCAATAATACTGTTTTTAAACTCCGGTTCATCGAGCACCGCAAAATACGCATTGTCGATCGGAAATTTTTGACAATCGAGTCAGTTTTTGAGATTGGCTAACAGATGATAGTCACAGCGAGCTAAATTTGGGGAATGATTTGAACTTCAGTTGGTTTGTTTTAGCCATTGTAACGACCGAGGTATGGGCGAATGCATTGCTGTGGTCAAATAAGATTTTTTCCCGCGCCAAACGAGGTCGTTTTCCACATCCTACGAACGCTGCAACCACCCTGAATATTACTCTCCAGTGAGAGAAACCATCTTCATTCACACCTTTTCTGAAGGTGTGAATGAAGATGGTTCCTTTTGCATCTCAAAAAAAGTCGCCATAGCCTTGCTCACCAAAAAAATTCTTTTTTGGGATTGGCTCACCTGCTCTAGCCCATTGTTTTGATTGTTGTTTGTTTCGTCTCGAGCGTGTAATGATTAACCCAAATTTGGTGATACAAGCACGTGGCAGAATCGACTGCCTAGAATTCCAGCTGCTAGTGTATGTGGGCTTCGGATCATCAGTCAGCGTCATATCACGCACAATACTTCGAGTTGATCTTGACAAATAATGGGTAAAGTTTGTTATGGAAATTATCACTCGATACTATATTGATAACTATATTGATAACCAACCAACTTTGAACCGACTTTAGCCCCAGATCCAAAAAGGGTTATAATAGGACTTCTGTTTACTTTTGCTAGCTACATTCGCCCCAGAAAGAGTGCTCGTGATCCTAGTTGGTAAACATATAAATAAAAATAAACGCTTAATCTATATATTTAAATAGAAAAGAAATGCAAACAAGGCAATATTTATTTTTACATATTAACTTTTCAGAAACTGTTGCTCCTAAATGATAATATAATAAACCACTTCAGACTTGATCCGATTGTCTACACAAATTTTACTTTCTAAAACGGCGTTGTTGAGAATACTACCGGCAGTCATAAGTCAAAGATTAACATCTAAATTGACTTTCTGCGCAATTTCGGTCCTGAGCGCACAATTGTTTGAACTAAGCACCACAATCGTATTTTATTTGCAACTTGTTTTTGTTATGTGTTTCGGGACTTGTTTTTATATATTTTTTTCCTAACACATACCATGGCTTATTGTTTGTTTTTCTCGTCTTCCAGTTTTGAACTTTTTTCCGGTGGCAGTTGATGAGGAATGCTTTTCAAACGATGGACGTCGTTCCGGTGTTTGTTTAAACGTTTATGAGTGCCGTATGAAAGGAGGAACGTCACACAGTGAATGTGCCATGGGTTTTGGAGTTTGTTGTGTTTGTTCGTATCATCCCCTAAAGCGTTTGTTTGTTTGCTCTTCGCCGGGGCTTTGTGTTTTGCGGTGAAATATATACGGAAGTTTATTTTCATTTCAGTTGTAGCGGAGTGTGAACAGGAAATCAAAAACAATGTCACCTACATTGTTTCGCCGAACTTTCCCAATTTCATGACCGCAAATATGACATCGTGTCGAGTGAAAGTGCGATTAATTAGTGAAGACATCAGTCAACTTCGGATTGATTTTAATCACTTTATGCTGGTAAGTTGTGCTTTGTATTAAGAGTAGCTATATCCAGTAAAAATTTAATCTACAATTTAAAAGATTTTTTTGAAATATTCCAATATTCCAATAGGATAAAATCTACAATGAAGCTACATTTTAATTGAGTCAGCTCGCATTAAAACATTTTCCTTTGAGTTTTGATTGATGTTTCTTAACTTCTCAAGTCACTTCATAAATTACGAACGGGCATTAACCCAAAGCTCATTGTTAAGTATTTACAATCATTCGCTTTGACATCTATTGATGTCCAGAGCGATAGCTTTCATTCGTACGTAGGAGGCTGCTTCGGATGCAGACAGACTTTATCCCTATGCGTAGACATTTTTCAAAAGGCAAAAACGCTTTTGATTAATGGAATTGGAACAATCACGTCCAATGTAAGTGATTTAAGATGATTGAGTTGTTTTTTCTTGTTTTTCAATCGTACGAGTCGCAGTTGATTTTTTATTTAATGGAGAAACAGGTCGATGTACGTTGAGGGCAAGAATGACATTTTGACATAGTTCTGTTCAGCTCCTAAAGGCATCAGTGCGTTTACGTTAGTTCGGTGTGTCAAAGCTGGTTTGAACATTAATGAGGAACTTTATCTTAGTCTAAAAAATATGTGTGAGGTAAATTTTTGTTGAAAATCAATTGGCAATGAGGTCGCTAGACGATCCCAAATCTCAAATCAATTTTACCAATGATATACAACTTATATCTCTAAATCATTTTTAAGTGTTTACCGCATCCGTTTTTCCTGACGAAATGAGAATAGCAATATTCTTAAATTATGAAAAAAATGTCAGGTAATGCCGGTTAAATGACCGTTTTGGTTGAAAATTCGTCAAATAGCGAAGGACGAACGAAATCAATGGGTTTAACGGCCATCATTAAACTCTAAGAGGAATAAAGTAACAAAACAATACAAAGTCAATAGATGTATTGAGTCGATTATGAGTTCACTAAAGTTGAGGAAATGCATCAGATATAAATATTCCCTTTGCAAGTAAATATTATCTTAGCACTCACAAAATTCCCACATAACATACGACATGCAAGTTACTGAATCCATGATTTCATATTCACGTTCATGGAAAATTCAGATTCCCTTGCGAACTGCCAAGTCATTTTGCATTTATAAAAATCCCATGAAAAATTTCGAATCCCAAGGGTAATCCAAAATATTCCGATCGAAGTGGAAACTTAGATGCCTCGCCTGAACGCTAGTGTCAGTAGTGATCTTGAAGGTACATCCAACATATTCACAAACTATATTTTTGATCCTCATTCCGTGTTCCTATATATAATCTTTTTTCTTCTAGGCCTTATCCTTGGTGTTTTCTCATCTTCACAGGCATGTTTGTGTCTTTACTCCTAATTTTTTCCTCTTTTAAAAACTTTTGTTGGATATGTCACGTTCAAGTCGAATTTATTTTTAAAAAATTACTAATTATATCATGCATGCTCTGACAATAAAATTTCAAAATTGAATTTGTGAATACGCTTCACAGTCGCTATGCTCCACTGGTTGGGAATCACTGACTTAAACTGGCTAAGCTCAACTTATTTTGTACATTTTTTAAATAGACTCTTATTTTAAAGATATAAATATCAATTTTATTATAAAGAAATAAATAAAGGAAAAATTGGCCTATAAATTAAAATATTAAGTTTTCGAAAGCAAGGAGAAAATGAAATCGATTTAATTAACTGTAATATAAAGTTTGTGTTAAGTTTTTTAAACTAATTGTACTATAAAGATTTATTCTTTTATTTATTTAGACTTCATTAAATTATTTAGACTTCATTAAATTTTGCCGTATTTCTTGGTAAAACAAAAATAGTAACGGCATGCCAATTAGATGAATAGAAGCATTCGGTTGAACCTGATATCCCAATGATAATAGCTCTTCATTTACAGGCTCAGCCAAACCGGAGAACAGGAGTATGTGACGGTGACGTATTCTCTGTGACTGGTGGCCCGGAAGGACCTTTCATATTGTGTGGGCAAAACAGTGGACAGCATAGTAAGTATACAGAAATCAATATGTTCCACATAGACTCGAATAACTAATCATACAGAACTCATTCGATACGTCTCATGCTTGTTGCATTTCTGTATCAAATCAATGTTTGGTACACTCTCCTGCATTTGAAGTTAACCTTTAAGGATTTTAGTGTATGTTGAGGAAATATGATTGTTGCATTCATGTCTTTATGATATTAGTAAAAAGTGACTGTTGATGTTTAATATCTTTAGTTTAATATCTTTAGAATCTTCAATTTTTTTCGATTTTCATTTTATGTATTTTATTTTATTTTCATGAAAAGTAGACCATCGAATCATTATTATTTATCAACGAATCGTGCGTGATTGTTATATTTTTATATTATTAGAATTGGGCTTGAAGTTAAAAGCGTTGCAAACTAATATGCTCCAAGCTGCACGCTGGCTTACCGCATAAATAAGTATTTCTCTTAAGTAATCTCTTAAAAATTGAGAAATAAATAAATAAATAAAAATAAATTGAGAACGGCCGTCTGTGGTGTTACACTCTACCTACAGTGTATATTTTCATTCGTTCACATTGGCTACAACGCAATTATATCCATCTCTTTGTCATTCTGGCAGTGTACTATGAAGTTGGAGGTGGAACAAATCAAATGCAAGCTCGGCAAACGGAAATGCAGAATGCAGTATCGAATCTGCAATCACTTGCGAATGGCCAACAAACAAATCTGAACGGAAGTCTTGGAGTAATGATCTCTGATTTGAGCAGCTCCGGTGCCAACGGTAGCGGTGCACTTCCTGTATCTGCAGTTAGTGATTCCATTGAAATTTTAATGAATTTCACAAGGAACAGTTTTGTGTCGCTTCGTTTATGGGAGATCCGAGTCGCTCAGATCCCGTTCAGTCAACGCGCCCCTGCAGGCTGCTTGCAATACTACACGGGACTACAGGGTGCTATACAGGTAATTTTATTAAATAATTGCCAGGTTAGTTGTCCTTCACTTGGCACTTTGTTTCCGTTTATGGGTAGCGAACAAAGCAGTCATTAAATATTTATGGCAAGGAAGTGCCAAGGAGCCAAGGATCTATTATAAACTGTCCTTGCTCTAAAAGTTTGAGCTTTGCAAGTAAAGTCAACTGCATCGTTTGTTACTTTGTCTGGTGTCTTTGCAGACATTTAATTTTGCTGAGAACGGACGGCATTTGGCAAATCAGAATTACAGGGCGTGCATACGACAGGAAAGCAACATGTGCTCCATAGCTTATGAACCTTGCGACGAGCAGTCCTTTCGGATCGGGGCCAGCGACAGCGGTGGTGGTGGTGGCGGTAGCACGTTTAATGGAATGTCCACTCCGATAGGATATCCTCCAGCAGCGTTGATGGATAGTTTTATGAACCCTGCGCCTACAAACAGTTTCTCATCAGGTATTGGCTTTGTTTTTAGCAGGAAAAAAGATAAGGTCTATAAGAAAAAGTTGTTTGCAAAGTATAAAGTAATCGTTAAATATTTGTTCGGAGGATAATTTAAAGTTTTAAAATTAGTTTTGAATATATATTTGCAAGAACTTACTGAAGTAACGAAGAAATAATAGTTATTTTTGAATATAAATATTTGTTTACTAACATTTCTATTTCAGATATGATTCAAGCTGAATCAGCTATGCAACCAGTGACTTCAAATACACTTTCACCTAGTACTCAAGCAATGCAAGCAGCTCAAGCAATGCAAGCAAATCAAGCAACATCTCCTGCGACTCTCGCCGCGACCACAGTTAGTACAACGACAGTGGCCCAAGCAGATGACCCAGATGTGGTGGAAGGTTCCGGTGGTGGCGACGATACGTCGGGCGGTATTGCATCGCCACCGATTCGTGGAAGTTTCAATATTTTTCAGTTTTTCCGTAATGCTTTTCGTTTTGGAAGGAGTAGGCACGGTAGAAGTGCAGGTCGTCAATTTTCATTATCTTGTAATGATCGTATCACAATACCTTGCATTGTGGAGGACTTTATCGGTGGCAGTTTAGGACCTCTTCCTGGCTGTGAGCCGATTCATTGTGGAAGCAGTTTTTGCTCTTCAGCCGGCGGAGCATGTAGAATTGAATCGACTGTGACTCCTTTCCGTGTGGGTATACATTTCGGCGATGGAATTGGAAAAGGCAATGCCGAAGATAATATTGGCATGTGCTTGAAGTATAATCAGCAACAATGTATATAAGAGATAAGTTGTCTGTATGTTGGTGTGGTTGTTGTTTTAATTTATTCTAAAGTTTAAGTAATTGATGTGTTGTCGATCGAAATTATTTAAAATTGTGGAATCCGCAAAATAATTGTTGATAAAAAATTATTAATCGAAATTAAGACTTTGTTCTGATTTACTTTAAAGTGTATCTTTACCATGCATAAATTGGTAAAGTGAGACAAATACTTCCACAATATTTTGCGGACGCAAAGTACGAACCAACTTGATAAAGTCTGAAGAGGTCACGATTAGCATCAAACTCATTTCAGTCTGGTAAAAGAGTTTTAAATTTCACCGAAGGATTTTTGACTTGCGTCCTCATTGACAGAAACAACCTGCTTTTGGAAAGTTTTTCACATCGGATCGCTCGATGCTTTTAATATTATTCCGGTTCCCTTTATAGATATTCTCAATTATGTTAATTCAAATAGAAATCCTTCATATGACATTAAATGAATAATTATACTACTAAAAACCATGCTAAAATCGCTCAACGAAAGTTCTACTTCTATATTCCGTCCGAAATAATGACCAAATTCTCTTTTATCATTTTTCTACCACAAAAAATCCTTTTCATAGACCCAAAGTACATCAGCGTAGAACATTTTACAGAAATATTCACTAAAATCGACTGGGTTATCTTGATATATGGACATGGCTTCCGGAAAACCCGCAAGGAGCTCGTTTCTTCTACAAAGTTTCCCTCCACTTCTCCCAATATGATATTCAAAATAAAAAAAAAACTTGGAAATCATTATTATCCATAAAGATAAGGTAGAGCACCGTTATCTACTTAAAGTTTCCACTCTTTCTTTTCTTATTCTTTTTTACTCTTTCTGCATTACACTCTCACACTTCGCTTGGATCTCGTTCTGTATGCGTTCATGCTACGAAGAAAAAGCTTACACAGATTCCATCTTATGTTTAGTTGTGTGCGTTCTTTATTAGCGGGCTATGTTAAGGTACTTTTATTGTCCGTTCTGTTCAACTCGAAGTTAGACAATACGGTTGAATAGGATATTTTATGGTCTTCGGGTATGCTGAGAAGAAGCAATAATGATGGCATTGGATTGTTATTTTTATTTACGATTCACATGTCTGCGTGAAGGGCATGGATAAAAAGGAAATTTTCAGTTAGATAATAAGGTGATAAGACAGTGACGTATGTACCTAGGTCTTTTTCAGATGTGTGCGGACATGATTTACGTACACTAAAGTCAGATATAATTGTAGTTTTGATAATACGAAAAAAAAATCAATTTGATAAATACTTTTTTGTTGTGATGTTAGCATTGCTTTTTTTATAATTCCGTGGCTAACTCTTTTGGCGAGATTTTAGTTGCTCTTAATAGTGGCCTGGTTACAGACTATAGCATCATTCCACTAATATTTAACAAAAAAGGACACCTGCATAAGCAAAAGCGTAGAATAAAGCGAATAAGCAACTGCCATGTTTCTCCTTTAAAAAATTGAGTTTTTCGTCAAAACAAACGTTTTGAATGGCCACAGTTTTCGAATCGCTATAAAAACAATCGAAAACGTAATGGGATGCCATTCCATTGTTGTAGTAATTTTAAACATAGTCGTATGTTTATCTTGTTTTTATAAATTATTTTTGTAATGAATTATGAGATAGTATTGAACGTATCTACAGTCATAAATATATGCAGTTCACTGTTATTGATATTGCAGATATATAGGAATAAAATAACAGTGAAGCTCTCTCTCTCTCTCTCTCTCTCTTGATCTATCTAGAAAATAAAAATTATTGCCGCTAAACTAATTTAATTTTTTTCTTGAGGAAAAACATAAAAATTATATTTCAGCTTCATTTTGGAGGGATAGCCCAATTGTAGCTACATATGGAAACCAAATCTAGTTCTAAAATACTTTTAATTGCCATACAGCAGCTATCTATCAATTTATTTATCACCAACTTAGCAGGCTCGAGTCCAATGAAAAAAAAAACAGAATGAGTTAGACAAAAAAAATTTGAGAAATAATTCATACAATTTTCAAATTTACAGATTTCAGAATCAAAAAAGAGAAACCAAGACAGAGATACAATAATAATAAAGTACAATATAATTAAAACAAACACAGAAAATTCAATAATGATTCAACAGAAGACGAAGTGATAAACAATAATGTATAACTTAATGAAATATCTAAAATCATGTGAAATTCCAAAAATGATGGCTTGTAATTGCCGTTTAAATCCCAAGGAGGTTTGTGGTAAGCGATTAAGCTGAGGTTCATTGTGGGGTAAGGAAAACGTAATAACGGCGAGTGAAAATAAAAACATATGTTTGTGCATACGGTATGGAAAACACTCACGATATTTTATTTGAGCGATTCAACTCTAGTAGTGAAAGATTAGAACCAAGGTTGGATAGCATACGACAGTGGAGGAGCCTGAAAAGCAGGCGCTAATCAAGAAACACTCGTCGAGACTTTACGGGGGGATTTTGGTGTAACAACACATTTGACAGCATCATTTAAATAGCTAAAATAGGGACACCAGACTTGACAACAGTATTTAAACGCTCCTGTAAATAGAATAGATGAAGGCAAGTGGGGATAATAAAACAAGTGGATGACCTGAGGACGAAACCTGACAAATAAGGGGCTTTGGCAGTTATCTATGCAATGTGTTTGTCGAATTTGGTCTAAAAGCACATCAAGGCCTTTAAAATTGTCGACAACCGCAAGAAACGATCAACATAAGGTCTGGTTGTTGTTCAGCGCAATGTTGATGTCATAGGTAAGAAAGAATTATGATGTTCTACCAAAATCAGTTTGAAAATTGGCTTTATGCTTAATCAAACCAAAAACTATAGTTGGAAATATTTTGAAATTGGTAGACTTGGTGTTCTTGTGCCACAATTGATCAAATCATCAATATTTTCAGCGAATTTAGTCGAGAAAATGCAGGTTTTTGTTATATCTCGGCCATAAAATCTGTGAAATGTTTTAAGAGGGACACTGAAAATATACTTAACGCTCAACCAGGGTATTCATTCCTAGCAAACCCAATGAAAATCTAACGAATAATCTTTGAATCATCAGAAGAGACTATAAACATTTGACATGCTTCACTTCCACATTAGATAATATGACGTCTAAAACAATATGATCCTGATCTGAAAAGCAGAGAGATTTGACCAGAAATGAAATTTAAGCAAGCTTTGTGCTGATTGATATCCCAAAAGTATGAAGTAAAGAGTTATTATAAGGTTCACAAAGTGATAAAATCAGTTTGCATCAATAGAGGATACAGCATTTAGGTAAACAATTTGCGGTACAGTGCTACCTATTGCGGAATATCTGGCGCATTGTATGTCAACTTAAACTTGACAGAGTATAACGCAGCTTATTTTGAACATGTTAAAAGTAGATCAAATGATGAGTACCTTGTTACGACCGACAATTACCATGATTTAATCTTTGGCGCCCAATGTGGGTCAGATAAAAATATATATTAAAAGATTCTCTATAATATTGCTCGTAGTAAAAAATATATTTTGCAAACAAAATTACGTAAAAAAAATATTTCACAAAACTCAGGCAAAGAAAACTCAGATATTTGATCGAACTAAATGGATTTTTTTCCCATAGAAATTAAGTAATAGGTAACTAAACACAAAATCAGCATAATCGAATGTGGCTTGGAATTTCAAAGCTACCAAAAATATTAGCAAGGTACTTGAAAGCATTCAAAAATGCATTCATAGTAAATCCAAAACAACATAAAAATCGAGATAGTTTGCTTATGCGACGCAAATATTTCACTACTTTGATATTTTGATTCTAAAATTGAAAAAATCGTAATGAAAAATCATATAGACATTAATAGAAAATTAAATTCAAGTAAAATTTCACTAATGTAGTTGCGCTGTTGTATTTTGTGGTTATACAAAAGATCAAAAATTTGACAAAAATTAAAATGTGATATATCTCAGAAGAGCAACATAGATAAAAAGCTCTTGAAAATTACCATGAGATATATAATTTTCTACTCTTTATCTAATTTATAATATGTTGTATTAATTTTTTCATTTTTCATTTTTTTAAGCATAGAAAAGGTAAGCAGGTAGCAAATACTTTCAATCCTTGAAAGGATTTCAGATTAATTCAGTGGGAAATGTAATTTTTGGCTAGAGGACTCCGTTTGATTGCAATCAGATCATAAATAAAGTATTCCAGGCTTGATATAAAGTATTCCAGGATTGTATATGATAAAATTGGGTTGGGTGACTTTCATGTGTTTTAAAGGGAGCAGATAAAAAGCAAAAAACTTCTGCAAAGTTAAAAACTTCAAAAATAATTCAGAAATATTTTTTTTATTCTTGAACAGTTAAATTTGAGTTTTAATTTTATACAATATCCAAAACAAAGAAAAACATTATTGAACTAAAGCTGAGTAAAAAGTCGGCGAAGATAAAAAGGTTTCAATGGGATTTCGGGGGCAACCTGCTACCCTCTCGAGCCATCAATCAGCCACCGTATTCACCGAATTTCGCCATGTATAATTGGAAAACTATACTAGGAAGTGGCTTTCAAAAGTATTTCGAGGTCTGGAAAGACGCTGAAAATGCTATGTTGTATTAAATCGGGAATACTTTGAAGGTGGGAAAATAAATATTGAATGCCCGCAAACTTTTTGTAGCAATGTCTGTCTGGTTGAAATATGTGGCTGTGTGTCGTGAAATTGTTACGAAAACTATTTGACAAGCCTGTATTTGCAAGATTTTTTGTTTGAAACCGTTTCTGAGTAGAAAAATTTTACGTAATTATAAATAAAATAATTAAATAGATCCGTTTAAGAAAACACAGGTCTAACACAAGGTCTAAAAAACTAACAAGCTTGAGGTTTAAAAATGAAACACATATTTTAATTTTCTTCAGCTTTTATTTTTTGATCTTTTTGCAATGAGGATCAAGATTATAGTCGATGAACTTCATTCTTGAGTAAATAAACTATTTTTCTTGATACTGAAAATTTTGTTTTAAATAATTGTTTCTATCTTTTATTCTCACAATTTCGCTGCACAAATGAGCAAACTAATATTTTTTTATTAAAATAAATAAATAGATCAATTTAACTTTATTCATTCAAACATTTAGCCCATGTCGTTAACATTCAATTATTCACTATCAGATTCTTGTTTTAATTTTCAATTAAACATAAATTATAATTCCTTTAACTTGATAACTCTCGAATTAAATACTTTATAAGTATTTGTTCTCGATTTCAAACTGCGGTAATAAAACAAAATTATATTTGCCTTTCGATTACTTTACTTGTTAATCACTTTCTGCGAATATTGGTGTATTTGTTGCTATCAATGTATATTGCGTGCTGGGTCTGAGTAAATTTGATATATAAAGTTATATGAATGTAGTAGATCAAAAATGTTTGCATGTTTTTTTTCAGATTTATTTTATTTTTGCAACTTGTCATAGTTGAATTATATGTATGGATAAGAAAGCAACGTTTTTACAAAGCTAGTATATACAAGTTCATGTTAACAATAAAATCGTGAGTATCTGAAATTGATTTTTATAAAAAGGCTATTTATTAATGTTATGGTGCTCATTATGAACTAGGATCAAAATGAAATGATAGTACCTATATGATTTCGCTTTTATGTTAACATTTCGAAGTATTTAGTATTTGGTAACGTTGATTTTGAGATTATTAAATCATAGAAATCAATTATAAATGAGACGGTTTGTTGTTTCAAGTTTCGCTGCATTTTATGTTAGCTTTGCATTGAATTGCTGCAAGTTTAGGTGACTTGAAACTTGACCGACTCGAATTTTTTGAATCTACTTGTATCACATTAAATGCTTTCTTTCTCTTTCATATTTGGTTCAATTTGCGATTTGATTATTTGTAGACAATATTAATGTATTTGCTAAGGGTTTTCTATCAAATATTTAACAGTATTTATATTGTTATTTTTAAAATGGTAAATTTCATGGTGTTGTTGCCAATTATAGTGGAAATTTGACAGGATTTAGCTATAAAATGTCTTTTAGTGGAGGTGTCCCAAAATATATACCTGTATCTCATTTGAGTTATACTTGGTTTAAAGTCAATAAATGTATTTTCAATGTTTGAAACAAAGCTATTTTTACGTTTGCAAAGTGAAAATTTTCATTTCTATGCATATTAGCAGATGTAGACAAAAGTCGAAAAATTCGAATCAAAAGAATTATATTGATTCTCCAAACCTTTTTTTTTTTACTTAAGGGTGCAATCATAAATAAAACTTAAGCTATTATAAAACGCATCATATTTTCGAAATATCAATGGAAATATATTGAAAATTTTTAAAATTTTTTAGTTTTATTAATTCTGAGCAAAAAATTACCGATTTGACTTTTAGCCATAAATAATTAAATTTTTAGGTACGATTTATTGTTGATATTAAGAACACAGTCGATATGCAACAATAAGGAACACCCTCCGAAAATGTTGTCTGTATTCTGATCAATTATTTTAGTATCTGGATCAATCTTTTCATTTCAAACTGTATTTAATTAATTTGAAAACTATTACTACTACAGATTGCGAATACTACGATCTGTACAAAAATCGGTTATCTTAAATTGTATTCATTTTTTTATAAACATTATTTTCATGCTTGATTTGATTGGTCCAGTGTTACATTATTATGCTTTTCCTTGATTTAAAGTTCAGCTTTAACAACGAAAATTTTCTGATTGAAATTCAGTTGATAATTGTTTTCTTAATCATAATAACAATATCATAACAATTGATGGTAACATTGATGTTTAAAATGGAATAAAGAGAAAACAGAAAATTTTTTTCAATTGTGACACTTTATGCGCTTTCGATTTTTAACTTCTATATTGTTTGATTCATTGTTGATATTTTGTACTACGGTTTTGAATAACCTGTTGCGTTTGGTTTTTTTCGTGAAACACATTTATGTTTTGCAAAGCTTTGCATATCGGAGTATGTTTCCATGCTCTCATTCAATGAAATGTTGCTGATATATGTAGTGAAAATATGAGCGATTAAGTATATTTATTAAATAATTTTTAAATCTGATAGAGTAGCAACGATATGTCCACTGAAGAAATTATGGAAATGATTTGAAACATTATAGCTTGGATAAGAATCAAATTTAAATCATTTTTTACATTCCAAGCTTTAACACGATAGGGATTGAATTGAATAGCTGTGAACAGTGAAATGAATTTATGTTTTATAGCTAAATAATTAAAAAAAAAGACAAAGAAGATTGTTTAAACTGTTACAGTGCGGTATTACACTGGTAAAACATTTTATTAAGGCATAGATTTGAAAATGTATTTGAGCTGATTTTTGCTTGTAACTATCCTTTTCTTGTAACTATCAGTCATTAAAAAACTGTTCAATAATTTGGAGCACGCCAAGGATGCATGTCATGAGGCCAGGCCGATACTGTTTTTAGTGATGCTGGATCTCTGGAACGGATTTGATTCAACAAGGCGGGCAGTTGTTCTAGAGATCCTTGAGCAGAATTTTCGGATAGAGGACTATTTATTAGACATGGTTTGATACTATATGAAAAACTGTTGCCTTATATATGAAACGAAGCAGGGAAATGTCCAGAAATATATTACTGCCAGAGCAACACAAGGGGGCACTCATGGGCTAAAACCGTGGAATGCTGCATACGACGGTTTCTTGCGCCTTGGAATGCCAAAATACGTGCTCTTGGTATGTTATGCTGATGATATAGCAATAGAACCCCACCTTGTTCCTCTCAAATTAAATCAAGTAATCAAGTAAGTAAATCAAGTATTGTAAAAGGCAAATGGAGATTTTAAAAGGCGAAGAAAATAAGACTGTATTCAAAAAAAAAAATTCCTTGTGCATATATCCTGACTTTGCGAAATGAAATGAGAAAAATTATTGAATTATCCATTACGAAATAGAGCAGCATTATTTATTTTGAAAGTTTCAGCTCTATGTGACGTTTTCATCACAAGCTGCTGAGCCGAAAACAATAAATTTGTTTAAGTTATCGCGTCATATGGTTATATTAAAAAACTAGATAATTTTAAAATTGTAGAATCTGTTTTCTGCAATATGGTGCTCACAGTAAAAAGTTCGGGCTCCGTATGCCAAAAATAATATCTGGTGGTAATAGCTTTATTCGTCAAAATTTGTAAGTGTAAGCCACATACATAGTCCAAAAGTTTTCGAAAATAACATCTTTTAAGCTCATTATCTCTGATACTATTTAACGAATATAGAATATTTTAGCTTCAAATTACAAACATTTTGCTAATGTGTTTCATGTGATCCATCATTGCATTACGATGTATAATGCACGAGCTGAATTTAATTGTACAGATAAGTCGTTCCATTTCAACATTTTGGTTTTAGTTTCGAATTTTCAAACTAAGCTCGAAAGTAGCAGATTCCCGTCATATTGCAAACAATTTATTAATCCTGAAAACATTTCTACTGTAACAACTAATTCGAATGTGGGTAAATAATTCTAGACGATGAGAAGACAGAGTTGTAATTAAGAACGATAAATACAGTTTCTGCAGAAATGCAATGGTATCCTCTACGTCTAAGTTACTATTAGAAACTACAAACAGCTCCTTACAGACACAGTGTGTATGGGTATGTATATATTTGTCGTCACGACTGTAACATTCTAGAGTAAAGGTACTTGCTTTTCACGATATTTCACGACAGAACAAACTTGTTGGCGTTTAACAGTGCGGAAGTAATAAATTTCACGATCGATATAAACGGAACTTGTGAGAACATTATTGTTGGCAGTGTGTATTAAATTGGTGGGAAATAAAGGTTTTTAAAATAGAAAATTGAGTATTATCAGCAGGATAGTGAGATGAACAAAAGTTGCTCTTGTTGAATCGTAAATATAGAAGTATTTACATAATAGAAGTCTTGAAACACGGCTTCATTCTAACTGCTTTTTAGGCAAAAGTATAATAATTAATTGCATTATTTTGAATATTTTTTGTAAACAAACAAAACAATAGCTATCACAAGAAATAATGAAACTAAACTTTTTCAACAGTCGTACTTGCAATGTAAAGCAATATATGTTTAATTAGATTGATAAATAATAATATCTCTTCCAAGAGTTGTGCTGAATTCCTTGGTTCCAAGAGTGTAAATAAAAGGGCATTTTCTATTTGTATGATGCAATTCGTCGAAAAAATTGGTCATCTTTACAGTAATACGCTGATTAATTTTGATTGGATTAAATTATTTTTTATTATTTTATTTTTTACAGCTATTTTTCCGAAATATAATTATGATTCAATCTTGGAATCCATACAATCTTATACCAAATCGCCAACACTTATTTCTACAACTTGAAGTCTGAAACAAAGGATAATATTAAGGGAACATTTTCAGAGCGGCAGACACGCAGCTATTAAACATGAATAGTGTTGTACCTGTACGCAGAGAAATGATTTCCGCTTGTACTGTCTTGTGATTTGCCTCTGGCATAGTAATTAAATTCTTGTGCTTAAATCGAAATCCTAGTTCATACCGACCTGTCCGATAATTTATTTTCGCTTTTCTGATTTCATGAATGAGGAAATGGAAGATATACAATCCAAACTGTTGCGTAAGTATAAACAGTTGCAAGAAAGAAGAAGAAGAAGACAGTGATGCATCAGAGTTGATTGCTGAAAATATATCAAACTTTTTTAAGACGGTTTTTTTTTATCTTTTATCTTTTTTAAATATCCCCCAAATGATTATCTCTGCATGAGAGACGTTAAGCTGGGTGCTATTACTTCAAGGCTGAAAATGTTATTTTTCTATCAGCTTTACAAATTAGTTAAATTATTTTCTAACAGCTTTACAAATAAAAATCAATGGTAAATAGTTCGGTAAATTATTTTTCTTGGTTTCAGGAAAAACTAAATTTGCAAAGCCTCCAATGAAACGTAGACAAAATTTTAACTCCTCAATTTTTTAACAAATGTCGTCGGAAGAATTCAAGCTCTGTTTGTTTCTCAATTTGTCTCTCATAAAATTAAACTATGCTCACTCAAAATGCTCGCCGCACTCCAGCTGCACTTGATGCTGGAAGTAAAAGAATTAAAAGGCTGGGATCTGTTTATAAAAAAAAAGGTACAGGTGAGGTTACTGACATGACTTTCATTCCTTAATCGCACTGTTGCCTGAGAAGGACTTGCTATTCCTCATCTTTGGAGCCAATGATGCAAAATCTTTTGAAATCGATTGCTAATTTTGTTATTTTTGATACGGCTAGTTGCATTATTTGATTCAATTGATGCCATCACCTTGAAATTTTTCAGTGTATTCTATACCCTATTAGGAACTTATTAGACTATGGAAGTAGTATAGCAGTTCTATGTGCTAAGAGGAAAGGAAATATTATTTTTGAAGGCTGATAATACAGGTTGTGGTTCCAAAACCCTTGTTTCAGACATACTTCTCATTATGACCACTTTTCAGCATAAAATTTGTTGAAAAAAGCATGAAAAAAGCATTATAAATGTTCTGAGACTTCAGAGAAAATTTACAAGTCATTCATTTTCATGTGAGAACTATCACACTATATGGAGCTGCACTGTGGTGGAAGAAAACCACACAAAAAACTGCTGCCAATAGACTAAACAAGCTTCAAAGGACGGTCTGCCTGCTGATTACAGGCGTTCAAGTACAAGTCAGGAGACCCAAAAAGTCAGCTTGAAATTCAAGAGGACATCTGGCTCATAATGGAAATATTGAACATCAGTGATCGAAAAAGACCAAAGCAGTTTTCGGGAAGGGATTTAAGGTCACAATTCCATCAAGGAGCAATCAACCCCCTCGTACAAAGGGGCGCATATGTGGCGCATATACACGGATGACTCGAAAATGGATTGAGGAGTAGAAGCAGGGATGGTAGTCAAAAAGTACGAAATGCATTTCTCTCTCCCAAAGGAGGCCACCATCTATCAAGCATAACTATCTGCCATGCTTGTAGCCGCATATAATATGAAGATAAAAAATTCTAAAAGGGTTTGAGTTAAGATCCTATCGGAAAGCCAAGCGGCTCTCAAGGCTATCAATCGCGATTGCATTAATTCAATTATACTCTTAGAGATGAGAGAGGTTCTAAATGAAATAGGGGTACAGAGCAATCTTCAGCTGGTATGAATATCCCACCATGAGAGGCACCTAAGAAACAGTTCAACTGATACCAAGGCCAAAAAAGGAGCAAGAATACTCTTCACAGGTCCTGCTGCAGACTGGGGCTTAAAAACGGTAGAAACGGGTAAGGAAACTAAAATATGATGGGGCAAGAAAAAGATCGAAAGCTACTGGCTTCCTCTTGAGGGTTTGGCTTCATAGCAAGAAAAGCTGTGAATCTCTGCCAAAGCGCCATAGCAACCCTATGTGAAGCATTTATACGCAGCCTCCTTCGCAAAATGGGTATCCACAGAATAAATAAGAAGTGGGGCGACTGCTGCAGATATTGTGGAGAGACAGCAGAGTGTGCAGACACTGCACTTGGGTCTATCAGGTACGCACACACTCACGCACACACTGTCTAGTACTAGCGAGACGAAGCTTAGAGCTCTTTCGCTCTGCACTTGGGTCTATCAGGTACTGAACAAATGTTCCGTCAAGGACTATAACCAGGTCCATAAGAAGCCTGTCCTGCACTAGGTCGTAATGCAGAGGAGGCACAGTGCAAGGAGCCTTCTGAGCCCACTCCATGCAGTCAATGAATTAATCAATTCAATGCTCACAATGAATCATTTAATATGTGCAAGTCTTGAATGAATATCGTTTGTGTGATAGATTTTATATTTTTTTAGAAGAATATGGCTCTGTCGGAATTTAACGAACTTCTATGTAATATCTGTATCAAAAGTATGTTCAAAGATATTTACTAAAAAGGAAGTGTCAAGTAGATTTGTTTGGAAGCCATAGCTATCTATCTACACTAATTAGCCAAAGTATTGATTATTTTTGTTAAATTTTTGACCTGTCAATGTAAAGTTATTATAAATGGGAAACTCGACACTCGATTACTGCGGCACTCGATAACGCGTCACTTTTTTCACATTTTCTCGCTAAATTCAACAGTAGCATTTATTTAATCAAGGATAAGAAAAATTTGAAAAAAAATTCAAAAAACATTTATTTTGTCAAAGATAAGAAAACTTAAAAAAAATTAAAAAAAAACATTTATTAATCTTTTTGTCAACTCCTTTAAAATTTAAAAAAAAGCTGCTAAAATTGTGTCTGTTTGGTTTAGAAAGCCCCAATATCCCCCAAAATCTATGACCATATTGTGTCTCTCCCATTTTCACCCCCAAACAGGAAAAAATACTCCGTTATGGGGGAAAAATACCCCAACCTGACAGCCATGAGGGAAATCAATTTCGATATCGAAAAAAGTCTACGGCGCGATAAAAACCCAAAACGCACTTTTCATGAGAATTGACGGTTCTGTTCTTGACAATACTCAAACTATGAGCAATAAAATCTGGGTTGGTATGCTGGGATCCGAGTGTCTGGGTCAACCAGCTAATAAAAGTTTAAAAAAAATCGAGGTACAAAGCATATGAGAGCAGGATCGTTAGGAAGAAACACTAACATGTTTCCTGTCTTCAGTAAAGTAATGATGCAAGAAAGCTTAAAAAATGCTTATAATATTAATTTGGGGCGCAATCATGGATGAAACTTTTGTTAAATAGATCATTCATTTATTTGGAAAATGTTAAATCAATATGATAAAAATATTCTCAGTTCTTCGGGAAAAAAGCAATAATCATGCATTCACAAAAAATGAATACTTACCAACGTGAAGCCATCATACTGACGCCCGTACAACATTATGGTGTTGGAAATTTACTTAAATTAAATTAAATTAATCATAAAGAAAAAAAATTAAATTTTGATGTTGACTCTGGTCGTAGTTTTTATTGACTGATTTTCAAATTTGCCTCGTATCAATGAAAAAAAATTTACTTAAGTCAATGATGTTTCGTAAATTTTGATGTATCCATAGATTATGTGCGTATAGATAAAATTATGATATTGAAAAGTGTACAGTCTGAATCTACGATTTTCGTTTCCATTCAAAATAAGCAAATGTGTATTTCATGTTATTTGACGCTCATAATGCTCAACAAGGACATACTCGCCAAGTATGCATAGTATGAAAACAATTTTTTTAATGAACAATAATTAGTATTAGTAATAGTCCCTTGTGTATTGCTTTGCTACTATATTATATACATTTCAGCTCATATTTTCAAAGTTATAAGTGATTTTTCGTCTTACGTCATAAAAACAGTAAATTGTAAAAAGTAAACAACTTTATGAAACTTAAAAATAACAGTACCATAGCTTATGTGATTTAAACTATGATTTTTTTTTATTTTTCTAACTTTGTGCAAATCAATGCGATTATTTACATTTCTAGTTACCATATATGCTAGTAAGTCCAGAATTATAACTATTCTTATTTAATTATATTTTACATTTATAAATCCGAGTATTTCATAATCGTTACTGTAAGTCATTCTTTCGAATATGAAAAGTTACTATCTAAATAAATATATGTGTGTGTACGTAGATTTTTTTGACTTTTGTGATCGCTAGATTTGCGCATGATAAATAATTTACTAGACGATGTTGATGTGGTCTATTTTATTGTATTTCAGTTTTATTTAGCGAAAAAATTATATAACAAATTGAAGTAAATATCTGAATATGTTTGTGAAGCTATGCTTGCTGAGATTAAAGTATTACCTTAAATGTACAGTGTTTCGTGCATTACTTTCATCTTGCTACGATCAGTTAAATTTTTTGATATTTTTTGTTTTGGTGATTTTTTTTCGGATTATTCCGTTTGTCTAGAGTTTGCGGAAATGATATCTATGATGATTTTTGCTATCGCTTGTATTGAGTATTTAGATTCTAAGTTCGTTTTATTGTTTACAAGTTGTCACCTAGATTGAGTGATTGATTTTATAGTTCAGGTGGTATAAAAAAACTGAAACTTTACATTTTTGGTTTGTTTTAGTTTCGTTTGTATGTCATTTTTCGTTTCATGTTCTTTTCAGTTTTTTTCTTCGGATATTGGGTTCATTTCTTCAGAAGTGATTCGATCTCTTTGCTGTCGAGGACGATGGAAGTTACAGCTGACGGTATGATCGGCGGTAACACTGTGAAGAATACAAGATAAATTAGGATTAGATATACTCTTCAATTTCCGACTGGTTTTTAGTATGATCATTTCACGTAATTAAACTTATTTAACTACATGCAAAAATATATCAAATTCAAAAATAGAACAGAATTTTGACGAGATATAACAAATGCATGCAGAATTAAATACTTAAAGTATACATACTTAATCTTTTGTGCTGATTGTAAGAGAAAAAGTTTTGAAATATTTGAATTAAGTAAGTTTAGTTGCAAAACTAATTTGAAATGCATTAATTCACATGCATTAACTACCAATTTTCCGTTTCTAAAGATTATTGTTTTCAATAGTACTAGCCAATGATAAAATGTAAAGTACGGTTTCATATTCAGGGGCTGAGACTTAGCTGGTTAGAATTGAATGTTTGTTTTTCGTATGCTGCATTGAGGATCGAAGTTTTTTCACTTTTTCACAAGCACAGAATAATAAAAACATGAAAAATCCTTTGTTTTGGCAATGAAATCAGAAGTATAAAAACGAAATTAAAACGACAGATATACCAGAATGAAAACAATTCAGCAAACTTGTGCAGATAGAGAAGGTTTTTTTCATTCACATTAGCATTTGGTTACCAACTCTTGTTTCCTCTTTTATATTTTTTGTATCACCAGCATTAAACAACTTATTGGAAAACGGTATTTCCGTACAAAACTGGCTTGGACCGCATAAACTGCTGCTTCTCAAACTATAGAACATGCTTTTCACGATTACATTAGAGATTGCTCTGCGAAGTGAACAGCTAAACAGTGAACAATGAGACTAAACACCATTTAGTTCACATTTGCCTTTGAGTATCATCGGTTTTCGTGGCTAATGCTGGTTCACATAAAAACCTATTGGTCCTTAGCAATGCCTGATAAGAAGGCCTAAAGCTTACAGATTCAGTTCAAGCTACCATTGAAGGTTTCAACCCTTTTTTTGAATTCAAGAACATGCTTCGACTTCTGTTTCACAAGGGGTAAGAGTTTAAACAGTCAAGGACTCAACAAAATTTCTTTGTCTTTTTTCGCTAGTTGTCCGAGTCTACGAGTACTCTGACCTTCGTAAGCATTCATTTTGTGTTTTCTAAATAGCCAGCTAGGGGTGTGTGCCTTTATAACTGAGTGGGGATGAATGAGGACCTTTGTAGCTTGAAGTTCTTTATAACAGGTTCTGAAACCGCTTTCACCATCTCTTTGCTTTGATTTTAACTCCTTGCAGCATCTTCTGCTATGTTGTTTAGGTGATCAGCCTCAGCAGAATTGCCACCGTTCGATATCAATGATTCGGTTTCTGCTTGTGCAACTATTATGACTGCCAATACTCGTTATTCGACTCCCTTCATGTCAACTTACTCCTTTCTCACCTTCCATATGTAGTTTTAATTTAGGGGCTCCTCTCCCTATTGTCTTACCGAAGTAAAGCAGTAACACATGTGACTTTGGCGTCCCGCAAGCTTGACCCCTTTTCTTCTCCCTTACCACCGACAAATTTGCAGACCGTTGCAGCAGAAACAAGAATAATGCGAAAAATAATGAATTTGAATATATAATACGAACAAAAATTAGGGCTTAGAAAAAGGTATTAAAGGCTCTTGTTTGTCAAATTTGAGTAACCTAGTGGGTAGAGCACTGGATTTTTTTGGGTGGAACCCTTGGTTCGATTCAAGGTTCACGCGAGAGACCACGCACCAAGCATTGAGTTCACCTAGGTCTAAGTAGGTACCTGATTTAAATTAGGCATAAAGTGAGTCGTAGAACTAATCATTTCACACCCGTATTCACATTTATTGTAACCTTGTGAATGAAGCGCTCTACCAGCTTCAGTCCCTAGACCTGCCAAAAGGTTGTGGTGGGATTACTTTTTTTATGACTATTTACTGAGTGTATTGGCTCTAGAGCACAATATGGCAGGCGTTAAACTGAATTCCAAAATGCTTTGGACAACATTAATGTCGGTTTGTTTTTCGTATGGATTCGACTGGGCAACGTAGGCTTTCTTTTGCATAACAGGAAACTTTTCATGGTTTGAACCGACAAATCCCCGCACCAAACCCTAAAAAACATTAATGTTTCAACCATCCTCCCAATAATTACAGATCTACATTTTATTGAGGACAAAAAAAAAATTGAAGCTCAACATATGTACTGCAGTAAATAACGGAATGATTCTATGTAGAGCTTTGAAAAAAGAAAAAGTTATTTTCTATATTTTTCAAGAAAATTTTTCTTAAAAATTAGAGAAAGCTATCAAAATGGCTACTCAAGAAGACATTTTAGTTTGTAATAGCTGTAACAATATTAAGGTAGCTTTTACAAAATCAAATACGAGCAATCAAAATAAGGGTGTTATTCTGATTTTTTCAAAAATTATTATGAGATATGAAGGACATTTAAAATAGTTCATACTTCGCTTCTAATATGCAAGGCATAAAAGACACTTGTCAAACTGAAGTAGTGAAAAATTGAACAAACATTTAATCCTTATTGACGAAATGTTATTGGATAATCTGATCTCACAGAAAAATATTAAGTTATACATGTATAAATAATTTTGACAGGTCTTCGTAAAACTTAAACGTACTGTTCAGTGCAAAAATCGGTGTTAATGTTGGATCTTTGAACTCATAGAAAATTTTCAATTAACTAAAACTAGTTTTGTTTTGCCGAAAAAAGTACTTGCATATCAAGACTACGTTAAAACAATAGAGCTTCGAAAATTATGTCGCGTCTATGTAACAAAAAATTGATGGATGTCATCCCGATAGCGTGATTATTCCAAAAGTTTATGGTGTGACTCTCCTAATTGATTTTCATGGACTATTTTATTAATTTCAATACAGAAGCAAATTTTTCGTACATAATTATTGGGAAATTTTTTTGCGCCCAGTGTGGGAATTCTCACTTTATTGTAGAATATCATGAAGCCGGGATGAATCGATCGATTATTGGTCCAAGTGCTGACTGAAATCGATCACGTAACTAAAATATGACAGAAACAAGCGTCAAGAGCCACTCGGGGCGCTGTAAACGATATGCTACAGTTAAGTGATTTCAGAGTAAGTTGTAGTTTAAATTAAGCTCATTTAAAAGAAAATCGGAGAAAATAAAAGCGTACAAAAAGGAAATGTGTGAAAAGTTGAAGTGATGAAACATAAGACGCCAAATTTGACAGAAAAGAGCCTGAAAGCTGTCATTGGGAAAAGCCCTTAGCCATATATGAGGTAATTTGTTACATAAGTTCGAGGGGAACTTGAATAAATTTCAAATAAATTAAATCCAGAGAAAAATAATTTGACGCTCTTCGAATAGCTCTAAACGCAAAATCGTTCAACGCTTTTGGTATTTTTATGGTTTTTGCCCACTCACATCCTTTTCCTAATGTAAATTTTAATTTGATGAGTTAATTAATTAAACAGAACTTAACAGCGTTCTTTAAGTATTTTCGCCTAACAGTCAGTCTAAATGAAGCCATCGGACACATCTGGCGAAAGTGTTCCAGCTTTTGCTAGTTAGTCCGCATCACAGTTCCACTTATGCAATCACCATCTCGACATCTCATCAAGAAAGTACGGTATCCGAAGACTAGCTTTTAGGAGGCGCCTGGTTGTTAGTGAAAATTTATTCTATTTTTTACCCTTAATTCAGATTAAAAGGATGAAGTAACTAAAGTCCATGGACGTAAAAAACAGTGAAGCAGCAAAAATACTATCAAAAAGGGCCTCAAATTTTTTTACTCGCTAGGGAATTGTTAATAAGTTTCTAAATGGACGAAAATGAACAGAGAGCAGAACGAATGACCAAAAATTCAGAAAATAACAGTACAAAGTCTAAATACAAGGCTAAATTTCTGACATGTAAGCCAAAATATTGCGAATTAGTGATAGAACACAGAGTTTCTGGGGTTTTCACTCTCTAAAAAATGGACCCATAAATTTTCATTATTTTCATATCATTATTGTTTTTAGAGTACAAAAAAAACTATTGTTCACGTCATGCACTTTTGTTTCCTCAATTTGTATTTGAATGTATATATTTTAAAAAGAGAGACAAGAAAACGAAAGACAATAAAGAAAACAAAAATCATGCGATTTGAAAATATTTAAACACAGCGTTGCGTATGAATTTAGTGAAATCAAAAATTATACTATTACATTGTTAAATAAGTTTGAATATTCATAACAATAGAACAGTTATAAACTGAGTTATTTTTTTTAATATGCAATAATAAGGAATATACTTATTGATGTGTCTTTTTGATTAAATCAGTTAAATTGAAACAAAGCAAGAAAAAAGTGTCTTATTCGTTAAGACTTTATTCATTTACATACAAATATTTAAGATATTTAATTTCTAGCCTACCACATGTAAATTTATCTACCTTTTCATTTAAATTAGTTTAGTCTTTTAGAGTTGATTCAATTGTATGAATTAAAGTGCAGTAGATTGTTATAGATAATTTTTGCTGCTGTTATCCATCGTTTTAACATCTTTTGCAGTTATTGGAGGTCCTTTTGATTCGAAATTGGGTTTACTCATTGCTAAAGCCGGATTCAAATCCAAAACGGTTCTAGGACTGATAGCAACAATACTAGCACCAATCGGACCTATTTGCCGGGGAAAGCAATATATATGTAAGTATATCGTATCGTAAAACATATGAATTTAGTTCAATTCATGATGATTGATGTATATTCAAACATTTTGCCGACTTCGATTCGTTCTAAGGAAACTAGTGGTATTTAGGTGAATTTTAGTACATGATCATACACGAGCTAGAGCGACATATCGAGTGATTCAAGTTTTTCAATGGAAATATCTACAAGTCGCTAAAGGTGACCGATAGGATGGTTTTTTTAATTATATTTTATGGAAATGATGGTGAAAACGAGTTAAAATATTTGTTTTGCAGATAATCAACTTACAGCTTAGAATTAAAGGAGATTTCAATGACTGATTGGCAGAGAGCTAAATTAGTCGAAAAAAATGCTTAAACATTTTATTCTAGTTTTGCAAAAAAAAAAACATGAAGCTTTTTACTTTTATGAGTAGAAGTTTTATAAAAAGGTTTATAAAAGTAAAGACGGAATCCAAAAGAACTTGCCTTCGCGTTTTACCTGGTTTCGAGAGAACTGACCTACTTGTGCATTCGAAGTTTTTGCTTCTCTTTTTTTATTATCAGACTAAGATTTTTCCTTCTAGATGATGTAATTTAGAAAAATAAAATTTTTAAACAGTTAATGAATTAATCCCAACATTTTCAAAAGCAACAATAAATTCCAGCAGACTTAAATTTCCAGTTTATTTATTCCCATTTGACACGATCGGACAAACAAAATTTACACACGAATGACTGTACAAGGAAATGATTGGAAAATTACGACCTGAAATGAATACATCGAGGTACTTTCAGGGTAACAGAAAAAAAAGCACGGGTAACATTTATGCATTCATAATATGTATAGCTTGGAAAGCGTTATGAATGGCAAAAACTAACGGGAAATTTGAATAATATGAACAAAACTTTTTGTTCGTTGGCAACAATAAGAAGAAAGCAAATTTTCACGTGTATATTGCTTCACGATTATCTAATCAATGATTCTAGATCAAAGCATTAATTTAAAAATCAAGACAGAGTAGTAAAAATAGTTAAGCTATCAAATCAAACAAAAATAGCTGATTTACTTAGAATGCTACATATATATAAATGCCACTAAAAAGTGGCATCCATGCGTCCGGCGGCACAGTTAAGTATCAAATAGCTATGTAAACCCCAGTTCATCTATAATCTTGGTAATATTGTATAAATGTGAGCAAAAAAAAAAATAAATAAATTAAAAAAAAAAAAATTATAATCACCATCCGATAAGGGCCAGTAGGCCAAAATAGCATAGCTGCTAGATATAAGATGTTTTTACATATGTTAAATGCTCTTTGTTTTAAGTAATCTGTGTAAAATTTAAAATTAATAAAAATTTATTATTATTAAAAAAAACACTTTTATCATGGATTGATGACAAAAATTTGTACTGAAAAAATCGTGTTAAAGGCTCTGGATCGAACAATTCAGTCATAGTCCGAAGCCAGGAGCTTAAACAACAGAGCAGCCTTCCAGGAAGGGGTCCATTGCTTGTTCAAGAGTGGTATCTGAGAAAGAATCTGATTCAGGATCTGTTTTCGTTGATGGAGTAAATGTTGGGACTGCCTCTGAGTTGAGCGGCAGACTCTAGGACTTCTGACTCTGGGAGATGAGACAGCTATAATGTCCCAGGAGGATCATCATAAAATTTTACCAACAATCACTTATATTTAAATGGAATTGTTTTTGTGGGATGCTTAAAACTGAAACATTTTAACTTAGTGGTTTCGAAACTATGCGCTGATTTTCATCAGAAATTAGCTCACAGTGCATACTTGACTGATGGGACCACTTGCAGTGGGAAATCATTGATTTTTTTTAGTTAGTTGTGATAAATGTTTACATCCTCGACTTCTCATAAACCTTACTCATAAACCGCGATCACAAATTAATAACCTTTATGAGTAAATGATATCGTTTGATATAAGTCGAGGATGTTAAAATTTATCACAACAAACGTAAATAAAAATTAAAGATCTCTCCTAGCACTATACCACGAGGAAAATTTATTAAATATTAGTGAAGTGGGAGAAAAAGTTAGAATTAAGGTATATTATTATTTTATTATTCATAAATCTTACATTGATGAATCCTGAAATTAGTTAATTTAAATAAACTAGACAGGAGCTGTCTGCACATAAATGAAATATATTTTTAAAATGTCCCTACAGAAATATGTTACATAATTAATAAGCACAATGGAAATGATTCTGAAAGCTAGTCAAGTTTATAGCTTAGCACACTTTGTTCTTTTATGAAGGCAAAGAAATGGAAACAACACTTGTAAAAAATGAACAAGCAACGACGACCTGTAGATATTTCCATTCAACAATTTACTGAAAATTGCTTTATTTACAGTCTACACAAAATATTTCCATGCACTAGCACTAGCCTTGGGTCATCGATTAGGACACATTTTAATTATGAATTCACGAATTGCAACTTTTACTGTGAACAATTCATCAAGTGCAATTTTCAACGAATTTAATTATAAACGTTGATATGGTATGATGTTTATATTAACAAAAATGTCTACTGATAGTTCGAAAATTAAAATCTATTTCACAAATAATTATGTAGTATGCACCTCTTACTATTTACATATATTACATACGCTGATGCTGAATGTCACAAAATGTTTAGAAAATTCAGCTCGGAGGAATTGTTATCACATTGTATTGTATAATAAACCGTAAACAATATTTAAACAACATGCCATTATTCTACGGAACACTACAGCATTGCACTGACCGAATTAAAATAAACATGCACAACAATACAATTATGTGCCGTAAAATTCGTTTTAATTGAATGAAAAACGAATGTAAATTGCATGCACTAAATAGGTGATTAAATTGCTGATCTAGAAGCTAATTGATACAAGTTCGTTCAAAGCAATTAAATTTGCATATGCTTGCTTTAGCTATCGATAAGAGGATCGATTGAAAGCTGTCGTGGGAATGTTATTGTGGCACTGATTTGAATCGCTGTTGGATTAGAATTGAGTTGGTTGAATTGTCTTTGTATTCGAAAGCATGTTGTTTTGGTTTGTGAATGTGAATGAACGTCGAGTAAATAGTGAATAATAATTTATTTAACACCATTTATTGTATTTAATATTTAGGTTTACGATTTCATTCTGAAATTTATTGATTTCCGATACCAAAAACATAAATCTATAAAAATAAGCACGAAAAACATTTGTTTGTTCATTAACTGACTCAACAACCGAATTCCACTCGTAGACTCATAGATTCAAAAAACCGTTTCAGCTGAGCTTATCACAACATATGCACTTATTTGTCTGCTGTTGTTTACGAAGTAGCGATCCAAACTACGTAACAAGCACGAAGTTTTTCATTTCTAGGATTTTACCACTAGTGGATCTAAAACTATTTTTGGCATGGTGACTACGTCGGCTTGCTCGATCAAGGAGAATGAACTTACCCAATATGTGAATACAATTGCGATAAACTGGATTGAGTTTTATTGGAGTATCCACAGACTGGTTTCATTATGCTCTGAAACAAAATACTTTTCTTTGCAATTCCAGAAATATGTTTTTTTTTTTTAAATTTTGTTGTTGCTGAAACTTACGGTATAAGCTGCGCTGTTCATTCTTTTATTAATTAAGATTTCAAATTGGATTAGTTGAGTACTTAGAACTAAATTTCGAGAACGACATTTAATCAAATTGGAACAAAGTGAAGTTATTTAACTTTGTAGATTTTACTTTAAAATGTAAAGCATAAATTTGCTATTGCACTATTTCATAACAAGTACCTGACGAATATAATAGCTTATTTATTAGAAAATACTAACATACCATTTTCGATTTGTTTGTTTAACTTTTTTTTTTATCAATCATAGCATTATTCTGCCTAATAAAAATTAACAATATTGAATAAAATGATAGCATACGCGCAACCCCTCTTGAAATTGTATTTTTTCATTCTGAATTAAATACTATACTTTTAAGTTCGTTCGTATTATTTGATTCATAAAGTTTTTCAGAATAAGTTTTTTTTTCTTTTGTAATATGTTTGGAATCAGAGCCGGTTCAACAAATATAGTATAAAGTAATTTATAAAATAAATGTACCTACATACCAGAATTTCTTAGCATTTTATTTTATTAAATTGAGTTTATTATAGATATGAAAGTGAATTTCAGCTTTCATTAGGACAATCGAGCTCGTTTGCAGCCGCGAAGAAAACAGCGCCCAGTGTGGGTAGTTATAACTATAGTCTTGAACATATTTTATTTTGCATATCATAGATCCATATAGACATGCATATATATATATATATATATATATATATATATATATATATATATATATATATATGTATAAATATTTATATATATATAAATATTTATATATATATATAAATATTTATATATATATATATATATATATATATATATATATATATTTCATATCTTTATGCTGAATTAATTCCAAAATACAGCATTGGTTGTTTAAATAATTCTTCTTGATTCGTTCGTGGAACGAAAGCCAAATGAAACGACATAACTACTTGCTGCTTCCGTTTCAGCAGCTTTTGAAGCTTGTTATAGATCGGAACATTTGGAAACAGGAGAGATATGAATACTGTTTGAGAAAGAAATATTTTTTTGAGATAGCACGGGCTATGATGATTCATTGATCAAAATGCTAACGCTGAGGCATGTATAGCGGAGGGCAAAGGAAATATGGCAAACTCTATGCAAAGAAGTGGACCGAGACCCATGGAATGAAGGCTACCAAATAGTATCGAGCAGGCTTAGCTGTATGGGCCCCGATCCACCCATGGAAATGGAGGCATTTTGTACACTCGCTATTTCCAGTACACTACGTGAAAAGATTACACAGTCCGCAGGAAAAATTTACACAAAGAAGGAAAAGATTACACAGTCCGGCAGGAAGATATCTCTTTGTTCGCTCCAGAAGAACTACGCAGTGCAGGCACCAAAATGATGAACCAAAAAGCCCTATACCCAGACGACATCCCGCAGAAGTGCTAAAAGCAGTTGTGGGGAGACACACGTCAACATTACAACGCGTGTATAGTGCATATTTACTGTGGGTGTCTCTCTGTTTCGCTGGAAAGTGGCGCAACTTGCTGTAATTGCAGAAGGAAATGGAGACCCTTACACAGTGATGAATTATATTTTTTGACGGTCCTTTTTCAAAGCCTCTGTCTGGCTCATCATATACATTACCATGCTCTTTATGCCTCATGAATGATTCACTTTTTAAATATTAAGTACTGGCATCGGTATATTTTGCTACCTACTTCACACTCATTCTGCGTCTTTTAGGATGAGTAGCCCGAAAAATAATTTCGAAACGTTTTTTATAAAGGGCAATCTTTGCTTAAACTGTTGCTTTTACGGAAGATCAAACTGTAATGACCAAGTGAATCTAATGCAAAATCGGCAGTAGTTTGCTATACTTAATTTTCCATAATACATGTTTTCGAGCAATTAGGAAAAAAATACTTGCGACACGTTCTCCTGGATCATGCTGAATGCCTCGGAGTAGCTTACGTTATGCTAGCAGGGTGTAGTCCTAATTTGAAAGCTGTGTGTGTTTATATAATTGATTGTATTATAGTTGTTAATATGTTGAATCAGAAGATAAGCAACAGGGATAATTTTGTTCAGAATTGTTAAGCAGTTCCAAATTGATTTGGAATAACAGACGGGACAAAATGTGACAACTAAAAGCGTCTGCACGAATTATTATTTTTGCTAACAAGATCCTTTAATACGGAATCACTGCAATATCCTAAATTTGATGTTCCTGTCTCAGAAAAGATTACCCACAATGGATTATCTACTGATGTGCTAAAATGTTGAAATAGTCATGATTATGACATCAGATACATTTCACAAATAATCTAACTTCAATGAAAGATTTCATTTCAGAAAGTGATGAGTGTACGTAATCAGATTCACTATCATCTCCGCATTCAATTCAATTCTCTTTTCGATTCAAAATCATCCGGGAAATGTCGTATTATCTTCAATCTTGAATCCATAGATGATATGTAATCTTGAAATAAATATATTCTAAGAAATCATATTGCAGGTATATTGCGAGAAAAGGGGAAAGAATGAGAAAGAGTAACAATCTTGTGAAGACAGGTTATCGGATGAGGGAGATATGAGCATATTAAACAGACTGCTTTCGCAATAGGAGTTTCAGTGAATGGAAAGATCAGATGATATTACAAATACGTTTTTATTGGCAAATACGTTCTTATTGGTACTTACTTCATGTAATGCATACGTAATATATTGAATCCGCATAACAGATGAATGAATGAATAAAAGAAGTAAATTAATAACCTGCTAACTCTGGAGCTGGCGGGTTAGTAATTGAAAAAAGGACTAGATATAGTTTAACACTGGAATAGTTTGACTGCATAATTTAAATGAAGAAACAAAAAGATTTTTCCTGCAGTAACAACATCAGTTTGGTATACAGATATCAATTAGAGCCATCTGACTCTTCAACGACAAACTTATCCTCTACCTAATTCGAAATGTATTCAGCAATTCTTATCATCCAACACGGAAATCGTCCGAGCAGAAATGTCGGTAGCAGAAAAGTACGAATAATCATTTCGTATTCATATACTCGTCCGGATGGATACGAAAATTTTCCGAGCTTTGTGTCTTTAGCACTTTTCTAGGTCACTTTGCAATTCATCCAGCTCGACAGTCATAACAGAGAATTTTAAATGAAGCCTTTATGCATTCGAGGAGTACAGCTATTAGTTTGAGTCTCAAATTAAAATGCGAAAGATTTTATGGAAATTAGCGATTTGTCGAAAAGACATGAGTACATGAACAAATAGGACGACAACTTTGGCTAAGCCATGCTTAGTAGACCTGAAATGTTGGTAACGTTTCGAGACATTTCCAAGTGAACTAAGATCTCACGTTAGTAGAAAAAAAATACTTTGGACTATATTTATAATTGCGCTTTGGAAGAAGGAGTAGTGGGAAAACGCTAAGTTTTTTTTAAGCCGATTTCGCTGGTGTTGTTTGTTTACCGTAAACTCAGTCGTTTCAAAAGCTTTCATTTGTAAGGTTTGGTGTTAAAACGTTGTTTTATTCATAAAAACAACACGTGGCAAAAAAGGTATGTACCTAATTTATTTAGCTTCAACAAGTTTGCATTAAATATGAAAGAGCGGTTGGAAAATCATTTTCTTTTCCGTAAAAATTAAACACAAATTTGTGTTGCAGACAAGTCAAAGTTTCAACGAGACTTTAAATTAAACTTGAAGCTACATGCAAGCACATAAAAAAATTCGCATGAGGTTCGTGTGTATGTCCTTCGAACATCACTTTAAAAAAGCTTCGCAGTGATGAAAAATTGGTTTTTCTCACTATCCTACAGGCAGTCTATATAAAACGTTATACATATAAATACAATTTTCATTTTACTGCGGTAGATCGACTTATTTTCCGGGTTTTATATCTGTCAAGAGAACACCGTGTAAACTTTCCGCAACCCAGTCGACTTCTTGTCCGCTTATGTTACGAATATGACTTGCCATCCATTCTGGTTGGCAAATCATGGAGCACAGTTATGTCGAGCTGAAATCTACGAGCAGAGACATCCCTTCAAATTTACCGAGACGAAAATCATTGAGGAAATCTAGGAGCTAAATTTTGCGAGAAAAATGGAGATGTGCTTGACGGTATTCAAGTATTTAAACCGTCGTCGCTACTCGGTATTTTCCACTGAGGATTCTTTTCCATATTGCTTTTTCATCGTGATATTTTGTGCTCCTGTACCGAAGCATAACGGATTTCTCTTGTGTATTTATTTATATGTATATCTTTTCTTGGATGTCCTCGTTTTGGGTAGTTATGATATTTTTGGAGACAGGTTTGGCTGGTTATTGTGCCGCAGAGATTTGAATTTGCCATTCGATATTGGAATATTTTGTCATCATCATACTAAAAATATATGAAGTCACAGAAGTCCAGATCGTACTGTCATGGTATCGAAGTTGATTTTGCTTGTTTTCTTTGAAGCACATAGAAATATTTGGTATTGAGACAACACAATGGGCATTTTAGCATATTCAGGCATACATACATATATGACAATGTTGAAAATTGTGGACACAAAAGGGGCTATAAGATTTTTTTCCCGTTTGTCTCTTAAGCTTAGTACTAACTTCGATTTCACGTGAAATTTTCATACAAAATTTCAAGTGAAATTTGTTTAGGCGAAAATTTAGCTTGAAATTAAGCAAGAGTGATACTTGCTTCTTAGCGTTAAAATTGCTTGAAAGTTGCTTTCGCTTGGAAAACGCAGGTGGCATTGACACATGTGCCCACTCATTTCAAGTCAATTTAGTATGTGCAGACAATTCTTTCGAACTAACTAGTTACATTTGATGTTAATTAGTGTTTGAATTTGAAAATTGAATTTGTCTTTTCAATAACAAAATCAGCAGAGTCTCTACTATTCTTCGTTGTTAAAATTTTCGCTCGAAAAAATGACCAGATAATGGAGACTTGTAAAAATTTATCTTCACGATTAAGTCAGTACCAGTCTTTGGACGTTGAAAAGGTTTGTAGTTCGATGAAATAAAATCGAATCGGGTTTAAAGCTCTGTATCTCTCAATCTTTCTCGCCAGAGACTTAAAAAGTAAGACCTACCAGGAAATTTCAGGAGCTTTTTATGTAACGATGCCAGGGCTCATATTAGATTTTGCTGTCGCATAGAAATTGTGAACGAGAAGTTCAGGGTTGAATTCGTTTAGCGGTGCACACTAGGTCAGCTTAAGGATATGCGAGCTTGTACCTGGTATTATATGCCATTCATTTCCAAGAAAATTTAGAGAATCATGAAAGTATATACCTTGTTTTCGTTTTCTTTTAGCTTTCTGAAAAAAGAAGAGAAGTGATCGAACACTTGAATGGAGGCTTTAAATTAATGACAACACAAACACTTAGAGCGAAACCACATTCTACTTAATAGTTGAGTAACTTATGAAAAGCGACGTCAATCAACAGACTTGCCATGGAGTATATTTTGGTCGCGGTCAAATGCCTCTGAGTGCCGAGGTATTGCTACGATACAGTCTAGACCCCTGGTGTGTGCAGTCATTGCCACTAACAATTAGAATAGCAATTGGCGGTAAGAAAAGTAACGGCACGAAGGCTGAAGTGACTGGATCGCTTCCTTTTGGTCGATTAGAGCTAAGGACTGAGCTCTCGGTGGTGACGCTGCTGCGAAGTGAACCGTGCAAGACAAGGACGTCAAAATTTCTCGGGGAATGTTATCTGCTAATATACAACTACTTTTACCCAGATAAGAACTACTGACTGAGCCCAAGTAATTGCACCACCTAGCAAGGTTTAAAGTTGGAAAACTATGCTCGAACATTTATTTGCGTCAATTCAATAATCAAGTAATACTCTTAGGCCCTTGAAAGTATTCTACGATTTCAAAACGCGTCGACACAGCAGAAAGGGGAGAGTATTTCTATTTTAACTGTTTTTGAATGCAATGAAAAATATGAATAGAGCACAAAAAATTGCGATAAGAATTAAAATTTTATATACGCGGTGCCCAATATATTTGAAAACAAAACGATATTGAGATATATGTAAGAATAAGTATTCAATATTTTGCCAAGATTTTAATTGAAATTAAATGGGGTATGAATAGTTAAAAACCTACAATAAATATTTTCTGATAATACCTCCTATTGCTTTTCTTTACCAATATTAATCTTTTTTCGAAAGAGTTACAGGTGGTACGAGCGTCGTCCATGGCCATTTTCTGCCAAATTTTGGAGATTAATTGCTCGAACTGCTCTAAATAATTGAAATTTCGGTCCTTGAGTTTTATTATCGTACAGTGTCAAGCAAAGAAATCCAAAGAACTTAAATCTGGGCTACTTGGAGGCTATTCATCCGTGGGTAGAAAGTCGGTTAGGTTATCAGTACACCACCTCTGAACTACATTCGCGGTGTAATTAGCTCAAATTAACTTGTTGCAGCTTGGAAGGATAACTGTTCCAAGAACTTGCTTCTGGTTATATTCAGCGTTGACTTTCATACCTTTTACAATAAAAACAAGGGGGAGTTTGCCTCTCCCACAAAAACCAACCGAAACCATGTTTGAGGATAAATTTTGATGTCTGGGCACATAAACTTAATTTTCGGAAATGCACTCCATTCGGACTGCCCACAAACAATCATTTAGTGGATTGTGTGCTTGCTCCGAAATGTAAAATTTTTAATTGGTGCCAGCAAGTATGATTTCAACTCCAGCAGTTTTTTCCTAGTTCCAGAAGGTTTCATTCCTCCAATACATTTTTCAACAATTAATTCACATATGGATTCTATCGTACTCTACTTTCTAAATAAGACTGACACATATTCTATTTCTTGCTATAGCTTGTACTTTTTTTTGTGAAACTTTGGGAAAGAAAAATTTTTGATTCATATTTAAACAGTAAATCAGTTTTGAATTCGAATTTATAGAGCACCGTGTAAATTAGAGAAGAAAGTACAATAATCTAAGGAGACGCACGGTCATCGCACTCCTAATTAGATCCTACCTCAGGATTCAATATGGTTTCTGAAAACCTTCAACAATATATATCGAGAAGAGTAAATTTTGTTGTTGTGTTCTTTTGTTCTTTTTTTGTTCACAAATACTTTTTTCAGGTACGGTTCGCCCTGGTCTTGTTTAGGAGGGACTTGTGGCTATTTTTCTGATTGGAGTCACATGGTGGCGTAGCACCGCACATCATCTGAGGCCGAGGGGATCTGCGTTTAAACAGATCCATCTCTGAAATGCAGGTATTTATACAATATTTTGTTGGTGTGTTTATTTCTTTTCAGCTAGTAACCACACTTTTTCACGTCTCAGCTAAGTTAATTTGGCTAGATCATAGCTGAAAGCTTCTCAATCTTTTTCAAACCAAGCCTATTCCCCTCGCAATTTGTTTCAATATTTTGGCTTTCATTCAACTCAATTCAACTCCTTTTATATGGCACACTCTGTCCGCGTACAGGTAATGGAGCGGCAAACCAGCTGTTGAAGAGAATTCAAGCCCAAATGATGCCTCAGGAACTTAAATATATTGATTTCTAGATCTAGTCTCAAACTTTGAAAAATATAAAAGAAACATTACGATTTATCTAAATTAAAATTTATTCTTTCGATGTAGGATTTCGAAAAAGTTGTCATAAATTTTCAAATCTACGCACAAATAGTACGCGTGTTATGAATCAACAGCAATATTATTTTGATTCAATTAGCATCACCACACATAAATTAAAAGCGTTTCAGATTATTAATGAGCATTTCATTTGCAGTGCGTGATTGATAATGCATGCAAATTAGTCTATGGACATTAGTAATAAATTTAAATGTTGCATGGGTCAATTAAGGATAGAATCCAGTCCACCAAACACTATAGAAACGAAAACTTGTGCCAACTTGCTCATCCAGTTAATAATATTGATCGAAAAAAATCATGTTAAACATTCAAACACTGTTACTTTATAGTACCCTTTTAATTGTGCTCATCTAGCATTGGTTCCGTAAAACATCATTTCTGGTACCGTTCAATCTGTTTGTAATGCATCTGATATCGTCGTCTGTAAAATTTACAATTTACAATAATACAAAAATTATTACTGCCATTTCCTGTAAAGCGGGTGGATATTATACGAAGGTCTGCTAGCGAAAAATACCCGAAACAAATGAAACATTTTACACGTTTGTTAGTAGAGACGTTAAAGGCAAGGATATCTTTTTATTATCAGACTATGTGGTTTGAATGTCAATTGCACGAAAAATAAGTTTTATTTTATTCTTTTTCGTGGCGCACAATTGCGTTTCTCGATCAATGTTTTCCGTATTTTGAATAGATTCGATTCGTTGAAATGTATGGAGAATTTTAGAGAAGTAACAATGGGAAACACTTCTTTTGAATGAATTGATATGCGTGCTTAAAAGTTTTAATGGAAAGTAATTATATTAAGTTGAAACAATAGCACATCGTATATACTTTAGTATAAACTGGTGGGAAAAAAGTTTGTAGTGATCCTGTTTCTCTGGGAATCAAGCTATCTATATTGATGGTATGGATGGTATGCAAGCCGTATACAAATCTCTACCAATATTTTTAGCAGAATATTATTGGTTTTTTATTCGAAATATACTTTCGATGAGAGAATTTTACTTTTAATGGTTTACTTTGCTCTTTGTTGGTAGTATATCTTCAAAAAATGGTTTCCTAAAAACAGCGCCCAGTGTGGGCGTTGAGCATAAGCAAAGAAAATTACATAGGACTGCGGTTTCGCAAGATGGGAATAATTTTGATTATGCCGTATTCAATAAAACTCAATGCAGTATTTGGATAATGTGCATACGGTTTATTTTCGTAAAACAAGAAGTGAGAGTGCATGACTGTAAACAAGTTTTCTGCTTCATAGTTGCTGTGTGTCTATAATTTTTGCATGTTGAATGTAAAGAACGATGTTGATTTATATGTCAGTCAGTCAAGTATCTGGGAGTGGCCTTGGACACAGAGCTGACTCATTGATACCAAACCCGCAGTGCACGTGATCAGACATTAGAATTCGTCAATTTGCTGAGTATGCTGTTGACCAATGTCAGTGGAGCTAGTGAGACAAAACGGTGGCTGTTGTTGGCGTTGGTCAATTCTGTCGTTTTATGAGAGATGTGCTCCAAACTAAGGAGTTTGGGATGCGCATAGAGATTTTCCCGTGTATTGCTTATAACTACCGCACAGTCTCAAAAGAGGTCTTTGTGTTGGTATCTGGAGGAATCCCGACAATTGTTCTCGCACGAGAACGCAAGGAAGGGCCCCTCAAAGCCGCGCAGTACTGAAACTCTGATGCACGAGCGAACGCCAACTATCCAACTTTAATAGCAACGTTGGAGAGAAAGCAGCAAAATACATTGGACAGCCAAGCTAATTGGCCTTATAGGGCCTTGAGTAAGCCATAGCCACGCAGAGGTGAATTTCTAGCTTTGGTATTCTTAACAGGCAATATCTGAACAGACTGGGAACTGCAGCAGGTCCAGTGCAGTTGAGCACACATTATTTTTGTGCCACGACTTCGGAAGTATGAGGCTCACCATTGAATCCACGTCCAGCTCGTTAAGTCCAGAGACGATCGCATAAAACTGGCGCGGACTCAACAAACGTTGAAAAGTACTATACATAAAGCAGGCAGAGGCCAACATTTTGGTCCCAGGAGTTCTGGTTGTTGTTAAAATTTATGGGTATCGTTAAGTGAGTTAGGTGGCTTTTTTTTTGGTTAGTCAAACCTCACATGTCCCTGGGTACGCTAGTTCTTTGTATCATAGTGCAGAATGTATGAGACATATGGTTTTTAAATAGGACTTTGAGCTATAAACTATAGCTAAAAAAGTCATGAACATAGCCTTGTTTCTCATCATTTAAGTGGACTAAATAACTTTAGGATTAGGAAAAAGCTTGTGTATCGTAGTTAGCAGAGTGTGGACTAGCGAAAATTTTGGCCGCAAGTTTGAGACTGGATTCAAACGGTACATACAAAAATAATTTTTTCCTACCGCAAACTCTTCAGTTTTCACCTGTTTATTGTGATAGGTTTCAATAAATTGAAGAAACTTGGGGAAGTGCACCTGAATCACGAAAGATTCAAAACTTATGCACAATGCGTTCAAGGATATATGGTATAGAATGCCTCTAAGAGTGCCGGGTAGACGGGTAGACATGAACAGTCTAGATGATAGTGTCAAGATGAACCAATATTATTTGGATAAGACGACTTTGAAACCTTGACAATTGAGACACCTTGACAACTGAGACACCTTTTAATGTGTCTCAGTCGTCAAGGACTTGTTTCTAGGGGTCACGATGAAAATGCTACTAGAGATAGCCGCAGAAACTTTGTGAAATTTTGTGAATTTTTCGCAAAGCATAGTTCAGATTTTGGGAAACATTTAAAAAAAAAAGATGGCGAGCTACTGTTGTGGCAAATCACAAAATGAAATAAAAAAAAGTTACTGAAATCGATCACGAGGACATCACAGATGAAATCAAAGAGTGCGGACTGATAGCCATTATGACAGCCGAAGCAATGGCCTACAAACAGGAAAATCTCTCAGCTGTTGTGAGGTTGGCTTAAGAACGAACAGTTGAAGAAGGGTTCTTGAGGTCTGCAGATTGTTTATTTGTTGTTTAAGTAAGCTATGGGCTAAGTGAATTGCCTGTTGTTGGGCAATCTTATACTTGTGCTAGTGTCTAGGTATTCAAACCAAAATTAAGGTGAAACACCTTGCAGCTATATTTGTAGCTGCAACTAGCACACAGAAATGACCTTGTTGTGATAGACATACGCTCCGCCATCGAAATATGTACATTCTTCTTCAATACCATCGGAACCCTTCACCTAAACTTTCGAATTACACGCCATTTATCAAACTAGATGAGATCAATGAAATTTCAGAATTGCGAATGTGTTATCCATAGCTATAGGGCTAAAAAGGGGAATTAATCGTATTCATATTAAAAAAAGAATGCAAGAAGGAAAACAAAAATTAAGTTTTTGCATCGGGAAAAATGAGAAAATGTTTATCTAGTTTGGAAAAATTAAATCATTCACAAAGAAGAATTGTGCGATAAACCGATTTCTCCCTTATAAGCTAAATATATTCCGATTTCTGCACAGATATCGATATTCCGAAAGTATTCAATCATCTTCTTCAGTGTCTACCAAGCTAACCGATGCTTTCGAAATACTGTATCCTCAAAATATCGACAAAATTTTTTTTGCCTCCTTCAATCCACTCTCTCCATCGGTCAATAGGCACAGTCCATGTGAATCACAAAATCATACATATATAATTCTTTCTAGTACAGACAATTGGTGTATTAGTCTGAGGGATAGTACCATCCTGCTTTTTACAGTTAGTACAATAGGCCATGTTGTGTTTATTTCAAGACGTGTGTCCAGAGAAAAATTTACAAAAAATTCTGAATTGCATTAGCATTGTGCGCTTTCGATGTAAAGCTTTAGATCTTTTTTTTGAACTTTACAAGTTTTTCGAATGTTCAACCGAATTAGGCAGAGTGTTGAGAAAATTTTTTGCTTCCTGTACAGGGTCCAGTTTCATTCTTTCACGTCCTTGAAGTTTGCACTGATAAATTACCCGCATTTCTTGTTGGAATATTGATGGACTCACCAACAGTTCGAAGAATGTCTGGCCATTTGAGCTGTTTGTTTAAAATCTTGTAAATCAATTTACTTTGTTCAAGGAGTATACGTAAGTTTGTAGATATTTGGAAATATATAAACAGTATGAACAGCATGTTTGTTTTATGGAGGACAAAATCATCGCATGTTTGACCCTTTTGGCCCCTGGCATCTGCCAGATTTCAGGCCACGGCACGCCTATGGGAAGACTATCTTTTATAATAACTGCTTTTTCATTTTTTGTTTACTTATCCCTTATTTGTAAATTTGGTTGTAAAAATTGCGTCAATTAAGCAAATAATTTTACATATAAATTATACTTAACTATCTTTTGATTCCACAGTACTTTCCAATTTCATTTTTTTTCAATTTTGCGGCATTTAAATATTTTGTAAAAATTTATAAGAATATTTTATAACTATGCATAACTTTTTATTACATATATAATAAATATTTTAATTTACAAAAATCTCTTCCAAAACTGGAAAAATCTTGCAAAATCAAATTTTGATAGTTGGCGCGATTTGAAGAGATTTGAAATTTAACAATGTCAAAAAAAAATATTGGTTTATGTTTATTAGCTCATGCGTCTTTGATTGGCTCACCTCACAATTTTCAGTTAGTTAGCCACTAGGCTTACCAAAGCTTGAATAGCCTTGTGGGTAGAGCACTGGCTTCTTGCGTGTGGGGTCCCTGGTTCGAATCCAGGTTCGGACGAGGGTCCGCGCACCAAGCTTTGAGTTCACCTAGCTCTGATTAGATACCTGATTTAAATCAGGTGTAAAGTGAGTCGTGGAATTAATCACTCCACACTCGTATGCATATTGATTGAAAAAATTGTAATGAAGCTCTCTACCAGCTTCAACCCCTAGACCCGTATGACGGTTGTCGTGGGATTACTTTAATTTATTTAACCAAAGGAAATATATGTTCTCAAAAACAAAACAAAAATAATCCGAGCATTTACTTCAAAATAAAATTAGTCCAGCTGGGTTTTTCTGACTTTGCATATAATCTGATTTACAACCTGTTTTTCTTGCAGAATATCATTTAAGAGCCAATATTATATAGCAACTATAAATTTGGTATGTTTTGAATTATGCCGCTGTTTTTGTCGGTTTACGAAACATATATCAAAAATATAGTGAAGTTGAAAGAGTTTTAGATCGAACGAATTTCATACATGAAAATGAATTATAATTGAAAATATTTTACGTAGACTAGTATTTATTCAATAAATCAAATTAAGCTGCTTCCTCTGCTCGATTTATAATATTTTCATATTTATTGATTTTTTTAGCTAATAGAATTTCAATGTTTATTTTGTTGCAAATTTGCCGTCATAGAGATTAATTACGATTAAGGAAATTTTAATTTTTCAATTTCCGTTCATATTTTACTAATATATTTTTCCCAACACATATACTGAAACACTTTTATCATAAAAAAATACATTTTAAGTAGACCTTTCTCAAGTTGCAGAAAAGTTTTTTTTTTACAAAAAATACACAATACTCGGTTCAATATAAGTATATACGAATTCACTTAATCAAATGTTATTTCACACAACATTTCATTAGAAGTTCGATTGGTTTATATTTAGTCTGATCAAGTGAAAATGTTTATCTTTTTCCGCGAACAATATTTGAAATAAATAGTCTTTACTGTAAAATCGAATGTAAGATGTTTATTTCCACGATCTAAGTAACACTCAAATGTAAATAATTTTAAGCGCACACGATCTACCCGAAATTTTCCTTACATCACAAACGATTTTCACAGAGTCTGAAGAAAATTCCGTTTGAAATTGAGTCACTTTGACTAGTCCGTTTTCAAATAGAACCAATAAACACAGGCCGCCCAACCGCTTTCGATTCGGGATGGACGCTTGTATGCATATAGCGTTTCGACTTTTATCGAAGAGATTCTCTACACTGGCAAATTGCAATATGAAAATGTTTACATTGAAATCAAAATTTTAGTTGGAAATTATAAATTAACGCAATGGTTTATATTTGCTATTTAATAGCGCGATATTTGTTTATCAAAGTGCCTGCGAGTAGTCTGTTTATACTCATCAACTTCGGCTTCGATCTGAAACCGAATTCTAAACACTTCAACGAACTATCCCGATACGAATATTCTAAAATTACAGATTTTAACAATTCAAAAAATAACCACAGATACACAGATAAATTGAAATTAACAAAAGCACACAAATGCGAATCTTGGAAGCAGTTCACAGGTCCGAGCGATTTATCTTGCCGCGCCAGCCGTCGCTTGATGCAAAAGTCTTGCATCATTCGAAATGAATTGCAACTGGTCGACGGAAAGCCTAATTTTGGATTCCTGTTCCGAAAGAGTTTAGCCGGCTATCGAGGAAGTCATTTGTTCTCGTCGGGTGAGTGCTTCCATCCGAAAGGCCGACGGACACGGACGGTATGGAGCTGCATGGTAAATGGCAGGATCTGTGACCTTAAACGGCGACAAGTACATTCAATTTAATAAAATAAAACCAAAAAGGTCATATGTCGTATGAATAAACAGACACAACCAGCACATCTAGACGTTGAAAAGGACACCCAAATACGAAAAAGCACATTAATCTGAACACAAACGCTGAATTTTTACATACGCTTAAGGCAGGAACAGGACTTGCGCGCTGACAAATGAAAAGTTTGCTGATGATTTATAAATTGGTCTGACAGAGAAAGCGTTTTAGACACGGTTCGGGAATGTACATTCATTTGTTTGTCCACGTGTCGACACATAAGTGGAAACACTCAGTGCCATTTCGATGGCATTTCGATTTGGAATGCTCTTTCAGCGTGTATCGCACTCCGATCGAACGGGTCATTAACGGAATCTAATGCGTTTCGTTACTCTATCCACGGATGCAAGTCCTTACGTTTCTAACTAGCGTTTGCACGATTTTATCAAAAATTATAAAAGTCGTGCCATTTTACCGCTGGGTGTTTTGCCAATAATCGTTGAGAATTCATCTGAAGTTTTCGAACGAGAAAAACAAATAAATTTGCAGATTATACCCAGGCAGGTTTTCAAACGTAAAACAAAAATGAAAAAATATTTGAATTTTTTTCTTCTTCAGGTTCATGTGTGTGTGTGAATTATGGTTTCTCTGTATATTCATCGTGTACGTGCTCGGATATTTGACTCTTTAATGCGTTGGAAAATTTATGTTTATTTACAGATACCATAGCTTAGGGGGAAATTTGATGTGAAAGAATTGATTTATCACGCAGAAACAACAGACAAGCTTAAACAGGGACCTCAACACGATGGGTCACGTAGCGGTTCACGCAAATATTTACTGGTGCTGAGAAGGTATTAATCAATTTTACATGAAGGAGATGTAAATTTATGGTTTTGACTTCATTTCTAAGTTTTGAAATAATTTTGTTTGCAAAAATTTATTTGAATTTTTATGTTTTTGATTAAATCAATAGTCAATCATTTTTCTCGTCTAATTTTTTAAACTTAAAATTGGAGAAATTGGAGAAGTAACCAGCGGAACTGGCCTTGAGCGAGCAACTACACATAAGCAGGGTAAAGCGATTACCCAGCTTACCGTATGATAACGCTGGAACCTCTGCTTTCTGAGAAACACATCGAAATGTGCAAGGTTTGGGCTACCAAAAATATGGGTCGCAATTGGAACAAGGTCGTTTTCTCTCTCAACTTTTTGAGTGTAGGTTCGGCAGAAATGAGCTTAGTTCAACCGCAGTTCAAACATTTTCCAGCGCACTGTTGAACATCCAGTTAAAGTGAATGTTTAAGAATAGTTCTCCGAACATGGATTAGGATGTTTGGAGCTTTCCATCTAAAATTTGAACGCCGAAAAATCGGTCTATATACTCAAGCGTGAACTTTTTAGATTGGTAAACATAATTAGGCTTTGCAAGAAGATAATGATCCAAAACAACGAAGCCGACTCTACAAAGGGGAAAATGGCTCTATGGAAAGAATAAAATAGTGTTACGACACTAGACTGGCCTTCCCAATCTTCAGGTGCCAATCCCATAAAAAATGTGTAGGAAATGATGAAAACCCATCTCAAGTTCACAATTTAAAGCAACTGGTGCGCGTTGTCCACAAAATTTGGTCCTCTTTTTTCACGGACCACGCAGAAAGGCTGTTTGAAAGTATGCTAAGAAGATACCAGGCTGTACTTGACAACGATGGTGATTACTATATGCACACATAACAGGTTTTAAGCAAAAGCTCTCGATTTTTTGCTCTGAAAAAGTATAGGGCTGCAAAATATTATTTGGCCTGAGCGGAAAGATCCCGAAAAATTCTCTGCTTGAACGTTGTTATTGGCTGTCTTCATGCTCTCAGCACAGAAAATATTAAGCAGTATCTAGAGTCACAGTTCGATCGAGTATCTAGTTCGATCGTTCGTTCGATCCACTCAACCCATTGCACATTGACGTTTTGAAGATGCTTGGGAACTTATTCAAATTCGTGACCGTTTCAATATATAAATCTCCTAGGGAGCCTCACTTTACCCAAGATCTGGAAAAATTATTTAAGCACAGATAATGGTCAAACAATCAAGCGGGAAACTAACTTTTGAGTTACTTCACTGAAGAAAAGGGCAGATTACCCTCGAAATATCGATATTTGTCACAAAAATAAATATACTAGGTGGGGTGAAAAGTAACCTCCTTGACCACCAGAATGCGCTGCAACCGCAAAAAAGATTATTGTGCCTTATAGTCCATTCATATTTAGGCAGACATGTCAAATTTCAGAGCGATACAGTCATTTGTTTTGTTTTTACAGCCGATTTTTGTTGACGTGTTTGGCATCATGTTGAGTATGGAAATAAACCATTTTCATTCTCTCATAAAACATTATTTTTTGAGAGGCAAAACGGCGAAGGAAACAAAAGAAAAGTTGGATAAATATTATGGGGCTAGTGCTCCTTCAGATTATACCGTGAAATATTGGTTTCGAGAGTTTCGTGGTGGCCGAAACTCCACTGCCGATGAAGTCCGTAGCGGCAGGCCCTCCGATGCGGTTACACAGGACAATGTCAAAAAAATACATGAAATGGTGTTGGCCGACCGGAAAATGAAGATGTGCGAGCTAGCAGATGCCACAAGGATTAGTACCAAGCGCACAGGCCATATTTTGGGTGAGATTCTGCAGATAAAAAAATTATCCTGCCGCTGGGTGCCGCGCATGCTGACTCCGGACCAAAAACACGAACGCGAGCGCACTTCGGAAGCGTGTTTGGCCATGCTGATGCGGAATTGGGTGGACTTTTGGCTTCGATTGGTGACTTGATGAAACCTGGGTCCACTATTTCACGCCAGAGAACAGAATGAGCGCCCAGCAATGGACTGAAGCCGGCACGAGTGCTCAGAAGCGGCCAAGGGAGGCTCAATGGGTCGGAAAGGTCATGGCGTTGGTTTTCTGGGATTGTCATGGCATACTCTTCGTGGACTACCTCAAAAAAGAAAAAAACCATCACCAGCGAGTGTAACTGCGCATTATTGGAGCGATTGAAAGCCGAAATCAATGCGAAACGGCCTCACATGAAGCCAAAAAAATTTTGTTTTTACAAGACAACGCGCCGTCACACAAGAGCATCGCAACAATGGCTATAATCAACGATTTAGGGCTCGAATTGCTTCCCCATCCACCTTATTCGCCTGACTTGGCTCTCTTGGACTATTATCTGTTCACAAACCTCAAAATATGGCTCATCAATAAAAAATTCAGCTCGTGCGAGCAGATCATCAACGCCGCGGATGAGTATTTTGTAGGCCTTCCGGAAAATTACTTTTCGGACGGGATCAAAAAGTTGGAAAATTTCTGGAATAAGTGTATCGACCTAAAAGAGGACAACATTGAATAAAATTAAAAAAAAAATTAAAAAAAACATTTTTTTCATTCCCAAGGAGGTTACTTTTCACCCCACCTAGTATCTAGCTTCGAAAGGAAAAATCGGTTTTCCTATTAAAATATTTTTTTACAAGCTAGGAAAAATTGGTACACATTTAAAACAATTCGAAATATTTACTTTTGAAGACTTGAGTCTTGTTTCAGAGAAAGCTTTTTTCATTAATTGATGTGACCCAATATATGCTGTGATTTTGGTTCTTGCGTTTCAGTTTTTTAAATAGGGCTCATTGCATTAAAAGTAATGGGTCCTACTTTTTTGTGACGCGACTATATGTCGCAGCGTGTTCCTTTTAGACGGGTTTGGTGGATAGGTCAGTCAGCTTGAAAACGCACCAAGCGGCAGTCACCCGCAGTCTTCGTTCGATGTGCATCGCATTTTTAGTGGACTCAGATTGTATCCTCAGTCGAAAAAAATGACAAAAGTGTATCGCCGACCGAGGGTTTAATTTTAGTAGATCCTAATGATAAATTCCATAATTTATTTTCTCCAAATCAGACTCATTATTTTTTATGCAGACCATGTAAATTAATTTTAGTCCTTAGTAAACAAGCAGAAAATAAATGCAACGAATCAAATTTATTAAAATTAAACTGAAAAGAGTTGAAAAATATTATTCCCAAAATATTCAAATTTCGGAGACCCTGTTTTAAGCTTGTCTGTTATTTTCATTGACTACGTCAGGATTTGCAATTCATTTCACAGATTACAATATATTGATGAAAGGTTATAACAACGGGCAATTACCACCAGCACTACGTGATAAAGACATTTTGAAGTGCACGGTGATATATCATACTTGATTCTATTGTTAAATAGATCAGCTAAGTATAAGATACGTATTCGATTATAATAGAAATATTTACAAAAATAGCTCAGAGCTTAAATGTTTTTTTATTCATGTTGATATAATTTTTTTGGTTTCAGATACCATGGAGTGTTTTTGCGATATGTTGTAATTGTTAAGTATTAAGAGTATTTATTCGTTTCTTTTCAGTATTTGCTTGGTCATTTACGAAGTTTCTGGTTGTTTCCAAGCCCAGAGTGCCCTTCATGAAAATGGAATATAATAGTGAGAAGCAAAAGATATGTGTGCCATATTGAAAGTCAAATAAATATAAATATCAAATATATCATAGCTCCATAAATTAAAATAAGAAGGTTCACAAATTAATAACGCTGTGGATATTGTTTATAAAAAATTTTGATTGAAAATCCTTTTTTAGCTCTAGACTGAGTTTTATTGAATAAAGTTTTTTATCCAATTTTATTTATACCCACGTTGAATTTTCAGCGATATTCAATAGTATAATCACTTCGTAACAAAATAATAGAAACTTTAAACAACCTAAATGCTCACTTCGCCTTGAGATGAAAAGTATATTTTAGATATCACCTGATAAATCAGCTCGAATGCTGCACATAATTGATAGTTTAATGAAACTATTAATTTGAGATGTCACACCCCAAGCTATTTGTCAAGCTATCGTCTTCATCCTAAATGTTTCAAGGTAGTTGACAAAATTTCACATTTCATTTAACATCTCTAGCTGCTTTCAAAGCTGTATCATTAATTCTCTTAATCATTTACCTTTGATGACTTTCTGCTGCTAATTACCTCGTGATCTGTTTATGATCCCTGGCATTTTGGCATTCAGTACTCATCTAATTAATCATTTCTGGTAAAATTAATGATTTCGCGGTAGTGAATCTAATTCTACTTCTTGTTTATTATATATAAAAAAAGGATTTAATGAATGCTAATGTGGTTTTTGCATTGCTGGTGTGCGAGATGTTGGTTTGAAAAAATTTTGTTTTCGATAAATATGCAAATAGAATAAGAATATTCTATTCTAACAAGCCAAATGTATGGTTGAGCATGTTTTCAGTTGTGATTACTTGAAGACATCTCAAATTTGATAAGGACACATGCAGCAACGAATTTCGCCTTTGAAGACTTAAAAATCTCCACAAAAATACTTAATACGGCATTATGTTGATATGTGAAAATAGGTTCTGGATGGCAGCAAAATTTCAGTTTTATACATAGTTGCTTATGTCCAGGAGAAAGCATAATATTTATATGTTCCACAGACCACCTAATATCTATAAGTTTCTCAAATTGCTACTTTAAGTCAAATAAAAATTCAAATTTCCTCGCAAGATCTCAATTTCCCCTCACATTTGAAATAAAAGTTTTGACAAAAGATTGCACACAAATCCTTTTGCTTCTCGCTCAATACCATTTCCTTAAAACAAAACCAGAGATACATGACATTTGCGAAAATATGAAATGTCTGCATATAACTCTCAAGTCCTATTACCGTACCCTTAAGTGCAATCAAGGGACCATTTATTAGTTTTGTTTTTCTAAAAAAAAACCTTTTCGCAATAAACTGTGACACTTTTCCATTGCACCGATAGCAAGAAACTCGAATACGACCCGGTCATAAATTAAGAAATCTTTTTATCGGGATCGTGCGGTACGTTTTCGAATCCTTTCAACTGTCGTAGTCGTATGCATAGGAATACATACTCTCCCGTCGACAAGTTCAAATAAATACATCCCTACATAGTATTCTCGTCCGACCGATGTTTTCACGTTTTATTTCGCTTGGAAAGATTTCTTTTCAGCGCGCTCATGTTTTCATATTTCTACGCGAAAATGCAATTTAACAGTTTTCAAAGTATTCGCCGATAGATTGTGGATATGCTAGAGCTTCCTCCGTCTGGGTACTGCACATTCGTAGGATTTTATTAAATTTGTGCCGGATTATATTTATTCGAAACGGTGTTTGACAAATGACTTTCGTTTTGTGAAAAATATGGTTTGCTTGTTGGGCGCAAGATTGCAGTGTTTTTGCGTGTTATGCATTATATATGGTATCTGTTCTGGTGTTGAGCGTTGGATTGGTTTGGCTGGCAAGTGGCGAATTGTGAAGGAAAAAAGCTATAAAATTTACAAAAGAGCTGAATACACTTCTGTTTAGATGTCATATAAAAACTTTGCAAAGCGATATGTTCTTTGGTTCGTTTTTGAAATGGAAATTGCGGATTTGCACTCGTTGACAATAAAACATAATGTTCCTGCGCATTGCTAAGGTGAAAGTACGTGTTGGCTGGGTTATAGAAATTGAATCTGTACAAAAGCTTTTAGTGATATTCGGAGGTAAGTAGAAGCTGTTAAGCCTTAGCCTAAATTACCTGATTTCGGACTAACTAAATCTTTCGCACCAGTTTTGTTCGCATTCATTCGACGGGGTCCGGTGCCCCCGGAGCCGGGTGCACCAGAATGCGGACCGGAAACAGGTGTTCCGCAACCACCAGGTTGACCTAATTGAACAAGATGAAATGTCAATGAAAATGTTAAAAAAAATTGCTATTAAGAGTTATTTTAGTGATGCAAAGCAGCGTTAGACTCACCTGGTATCCTCGGCGGTCGTGGTTGTTCCACAGGTAGCACTCTTCTTCGCTTCTTCGGCAATTTCGCCCTGGCCTGCGTGTGTGAATAGTACATGGCGAAGTTGCTAACGATGACAGGCACGGGTAACGCAATTGTCAACACGCCAGCCAGAGCACACAAGGCTCCTACGAACATGCCGATGTAGGTTTTTGGCGCCATATCACCGTAACCGACGGTAGTCATGGTGACTAGAGCCCACCACAAACCAAGCGGTATACTATTGAAGTCGTTATGCGGATTCGCCTGGATTCGTTCCGCGTAATACACTAAACTGGCAAAAATAACAATACCTAACACTAAAAAGAACACTAGGAGCGTCAGTTCCTTGGCCGATGCACGAAACGTCTGTATGAGGATCTTAAGACCGGACGAATGTCTTGTCAGCTTGAATAATCGCATGATACGAATTATCGAGAAGAATTCTAAGATATCAGCGTTTTCCAAGTGCGAGGCAAACTTTTGGAGCACTAAATCAATATAAAAACTAAGCGTAGCTATGTAATCGATTATGTTAACGGATGACTTTATAAAATCACACTTGTTCGGCGATGAGATGAACCTTACCTGGAAAATAGAAAGAATGCATTATTGTATTAATTTTTTTTTAATATTACATCAGTCTTTTAATAAAAAAGGGCAAAAAACGAAAAAATAGGCAGATTTTATTTGGAATACGAGTTTTAGATTTATGTATTTTCTTTTATCGTATTCCCTGAGTTTGAAATGATACTACATATAGCAGCATGAGTAATATTTATTTCTTTATAATGTCCTTTAAAATATAGTTTCATAATAGCTGACAAGTAACAATAAAATTTAAAACTAACTTAAGTAAACTTAACTGGTGTTCACTGAAATTCTATATTATATATGTTCTGAATACATATTTATATGAAACCCAAGGTTGAAAAGAAAAGAAATATCAGAAGCGATGTTGGAAAATTGAGCGTAAGTTGCTAGTCAAGCATACAAAATATAAATTTCCTTAAATTGATTTGAACCAAATTAAATAAATCTACATAATAAATCTCCAGACACTAAATTTCCTATTGTCTTCAATCGTTCTATAGATGAATGCCGAAAATAATTTGTTTTGCACATCAGAAGTTGGAAAAGGTAAATGAAAGTTCCTGTAAAATAGCTGGTGCATCAGTGCATACCATTAATTATTTTAAATGAAAACATAGCATCAAAATAATTATTGCGTGATTCTAGCGTATTCACAAAAGATGCAAAGCTTAGAAGCTATAAATCGTAGAAATTTGTGTTGAGCTTTCTCAACTGCGTTCAAATGAGTCTTATAACAAGGATTCCAAACAATTGTGCAATACTCCAATTTTTTTGTCAAAGCAAAATACGATATTTATAATAAATAGTATTATAAAAAAGTATTATAAAACAATAACAATAACACCCAACATTTGCCGTGCTTGCTGTAAAGTATCGTTTATGTGATATGTAAAATTCAATGGTGTATCAAACATGACTCCTAGGTTTCTAACAACATTAACTTGCAAAAGAGGCACACTATTGATGGTATATGTATGCTGAGACATGATTCTTGATCTATTGAAAACAATGCATTGATATTTGGCTTAATTGAGCTGCAAACAATTTTGTACACTATACGTGTCAAATTTGTTCAAATTTGACTGAAGAGCCATAACATCATCCATAGTAGACAGTATCTTAAATATTTTGCAGTCATCTGCAAATAATGGGAACTCAACATCTTGAAAAATTGTATGTATATCATTAATGAACAGCAAAAATAAAAGTGGGCCTAGATGAGAGCCCTGTGGATTGCCTAATGTCGGGAAAATTTGCATAGGGCCATGAAAACCGATATTACTAATACCGATAATTACAAAATTGCTGATGCAACCGCGGAGCTTAGTTGAAAGATTCCACAATAGGTTCCAAATTTGCTTCAAGATATCAACCACACCTATATATGCAATTTTTCGGAAGTGGGTAGTTGTTACCTATAGTAAAAGATAGCTTTTTTCTGATGTTTCCAGCCAAACGATGATTTTCCTTGCAGAACTCAAAGGATTGATCCTCAACAAGAGTAGGGCAACTGAAGAGCCATGGTAGCAGCAATAAGCGAACACAACCACATCGGAGGACATATGTACCGCATAGAGGTTCCCCAAGATGATGTTTGCCCATTCTGTTTAAAAGAAGTTGACTCTGTTGAGCATTTTCTTTGTGAATGCTCAGTGCACACGCATATCAGATACCAATGTTTTGGTTAGAATATTACTTTTACGCAGATGATCGTCCTTTACCCTCTTTCGTTGATCCTGAATTTTATCAATAGATCTGGAAAACTCGGGAAGGCAATGAATACAGTGGGCTATTTTGGTCTGAGCGCTAAAAGCGAGTGCGAAAGCGAATCTTTAAGCGGATAATGAATTGATTTTCATTTAAAAACGAGCCTATAGACTAAATCAAAAACTTTCACATACTGAAACTGGTTTAAATTTCGTACTGCTACCGAAAACCACAATGTACTGCAAAAATACCCTAGAGCCAAAAAAAAAACTTGAGGTCATCACCACCTTATAAAACACTCTTCATTAACAAATCCATTGCTGTTAAATGTTTGCGGTTGATTCGGAAGCATGGTAATCCCGTAAAGTATCATCGCATCAATGAAAACTGAAAGCATCATTGTATAGGATACGAAAATTCATGCACAATCCCATCAGTCAAAATATCATCGAGAATGCCGAATGCATAAGTTTAATTAAAAGACTGCGATTCTCCGTCCTGTGCTGTATGCAATTTCGTTTATACTTCGAAAATAGCAGACTACGATCCGTTATTTGAGGGCGCCATTCGGTCGACTACCGCTTTTTGAATGTTTAAACAGAACTACATGGAAAATAAAATTAATTAAAGTAATGCTATCTTTTCATTTTATGCTCTCGTTGGCGAACGAGGAATTCAACTAAGGTGAGTTAATTTCATGCTGGTAATTTTACTGAGCTTCCAGATATGGTCAAAGTAAACTTGCAAGATATTTCAATGAAAATGAACCTGGATTTACACAGGTGATCTTTCAATTTGATGTATGTAAATTTCATTTATAAATTTGCAGAAATGGTGTTGCAAACATTATAGGTACGCAGATTGGAAATAACTTCTATTCGACATTTTTCATCCTGATCAAACAAAACATTATTGAGCTGTCAGATTTAGGTTTTAGGTGTCAAATCAGATTTAGGTTTTAGGGGTTGAAGGTAATTGTTAATGGAATCATATCTCAATAATGCTGCCATTAACTTATACTTTTTTAGAGGATAATTCATCAAAATGATCAGTTTCGACTGTTGAAAAATAAAAAAGTTTGCTGAAAGCTATGTAAGTCCTTAAGCTTTATTCATAGTAAATCTAAATATTTTGATGAGATTTTCTACTTACCCAAATTTCTAACGTAAACCAAGCATTACACACACATTCAATGTAGAAAAAGGCTACGTGGGCGTTAGTTTGTGTCTTATCCAGAACCCATGCTGTGCTCCCATTTGCTGTCTTCACTGTTATATTCTTAATATTCGGCACCCGCATATCCGGATGAGTTTTAAGGCAAAACGATAATATCGACACGCATATAAAAAATACTGATACTATTCCGACTATCTGGAAAAAAGAAATAAATTAAACATGTTTGGTTTTTTTTTTCTTGGCTTAGTATATTAGTTATGTATGATTAAAAGCTAAGATTACAAGGCCACGCTTGAGTGGCCCAGAGGGTACAGCACTGGCTTCTTGCGTGATGGGATCCCTGATTCGAATCCAGGTTTGGACGAGGAACCGCGCACCCACCTTTGAGCTCACCTAGCTCTGATTAGGTACCTTCATCACAAATTTGCGCTCAATGTGAATACGAGTGTAAAGTAATTAGTTCCACGACTCACTTTACCAGTCGTAGAACTAATTACTTTACACTCGTATTCACATTGAACGCAAATTTGTGATGAAGCTCCCTACCACCTTCAACCCCTAGGCCCGTTCGAGGGTTGTTGTCGGATTACTTCATGTTTTCACAAGGCTAATATTCCTGGAGTTTCTTTTGTTATAGAGAAATTAGTAATGTGCATTAATTTTAATTTATGTGGTCGGGAACTGTGTAGAGCTAACAAATATGTCTCAAAACAATAAAAAGGAAACGGACAGGACTTCTCACCAAATCATCATGTTCCGTCACGACAGCACGTAACTTCTTACAGCCCAGAAGACCACCAAGCTGTTGAAGCAGTTTCGCTACGACATCATCGACGACCTCTCTACAGCGTGGGCCTATCACTAGGCGACTTTCATCTCTTACTCACATGAAGGAGCATTCAGGAGCCTGACGATTCACTTCAGACGAGGAGGTGAAACTTATAATCAAACTCATTCCACGAAGTGGCAAGTATCTAAAACGATTAAGGGACTATGCGAAAAACTAGCCTAATGTATGTACTATTAGTTGGCTATATTGGTTGTATGAAATAAAAAGTACACATTACACTGAATGTTTTGTAACCTTACTTTTTGATCACCCCTCGTATATTAAACAATACGGGCAATTTCAATAGGTATTTCATGTCGAAAGAAAAGTCAAAAATGGAAATATCCTAGCGAAAAAATAAACCCAAAACAGGAAGCAATATAGATCGACTTAAATCATAAGCTACTCGTCAAAGCAAGAATAGCTTTAATAGTATTCTAAATTCTGTCCTAGCATCGTTTCAAATATAATCACATCTTAGCCAAAATATTATCCTCCTGTGTACTTTCAATGAAAATGATAATTCACGGCAACAAAACCACTGTAAACATCACAACATTAAATATCATTTCAATGTAAATCATCCGAAACCAGCCTTAATTTTTCATCGTGCAGATTAAAAGCAAAGTGTGAGAAATAAATCCATGTGATTTTCAACAGTTCCGGAGAAAAATGAGGTCTGCATTAATATTTTGTTCTCATTATTCGAAAGCCGTAATCTAGATAAACGATTCGAGGGTGGCAGTGAAGTAGAAAAGGAAGCTACTGCGAACAGTTCATTCACTCCGGCAAATCATTTCATCCTTAAATTTTCACTCGTTGCGTTAGTAAAATGAGGAAAAAATGAAAGAAAATAAATGATTGCAAAATGCTTCAGCTTTTTTACGTCACCGCAACGAAGAGGGTTCTGATAGCAATATTGTGAAGATAAATAGGACTAAAGAGGATACTGACATTTTGAGGTGGTACTTAGCAGCACTGTAAGGAGTGAGTATGAACGGTTAGTTCGTGTGCGCTTAATACTACTTAACTTAAAAATAACCTCGATTTGTAGTCTGAATTTTGCGTTCAAATGCGGAGTGATTCGCGCCTTACGCGGCATCTCTGCGGCCCGGTAAAATGTGTTCTTTGAAATTCGCAAGCACGTGTTATATGACGGGGACAATTTTTGTTCACCCAAAAACACAAGTGCTGCTGGCTCACCCACTCACAGCCCTCTCAGATTGCTTCAAGAAGAAAATAAATCAAGTCCGCTCGATTTAGTACTTTGCAAAATTTTCCCGAATTCACAGCTTTCATTGAACAGGTGCTTGAAGCGCTATTTATATAATAGGCACTGCTTTTGAATGGGCCACGCGAATCGCAAAGTAAGCTTGTTGATGGTTTCTTCGAGCACAAAATGATGTATTGGGGGAAGAAAGCTTTTAATTTTACGATAGACGATTATGATTCACTGCTTTTGTCAATGGCGCAGCCGGGTCTTGATAGGCATGAGCAGCACGTGTGTGTTGATTCGGTATTGTCTTTTATCTATTTCATCTTAAAAAAAAGGTACTTACCTTGGCTGCATTGGAACTATACGGCTCATCGAACAAGGACCATATCTGAGGTTTCATATTCTGCCACCACGATACGGTCCCTTTATAGTAATCCTCTTCGAAACCGAATTTACGTGCGACTTCTTCTTCTGATGGCTTTTCCGTATCTAGATCTAATCTATCTAAGACTGCTAATGTTTCCTGAGTATCTCTATGCTGTAACGATAGTAGAGAAGATGATGAGTATTTCGTTTAAGGAGGTCATTGGTTTTAGTACATTGAGTGAATTGGTTTTGTGCGGAAAATGTGTGTTTACTGTAGTTGAAAATTGGTTTTATATCGTAATTATCTAGTTAGCGTAACTTTAAGGTATCTTTAGCTAGGCCGATGAGCTTTATGAATGTTTATTTTAATGTTTATCGATAACGAAAAAAATTCTAAAATGTTTTTTTTTTCATCAATAAAAAGCATTTTTTTAAGCTTTAAATATCTTAAGGTCAGTTCTAAAGAAGTATGAGCATCAAGCTGGATTCAGTACAAATAATACACGGGAATACGTAGTTTGCATCGTAAAAAGAGTCAAATTTTGAATTTCGATATCATTTTCTTTCGCGATGCAGTCCCAGGCTAAGTTTAAAGCAAAAGGCGGTTTGATATAAACGTTTGATTCACGCCATACGATTTTTTTTTACCATTGTATGCGCTCAATGATTTTTGCATGTATGATCGAGTCCTATTTTTTTCTGTAGAGCAAAGAAGAAAATCTTGTAACTTATAATGTTTTCTGTAGCCCATTCAATCGATAAGCAATGAGTAAAAAATTTTCGTACAATTGGTAAATAATTATCCAATAAAAATCTTTAGTTCACAATAGCGCCCAGTGTGGGCTTTATTCTCAAACATCTTTTAGGAGCTTCGTGATCTATTGATTAACTAAACAGAAGCATTTAAGCATGTGATTAAGTAAGTTGCACCAGTGGCCGGCGTGTGTGATCCTTTGTTTGAATTTAGCAATGCGAGTAAGAGTGATTCCGGGAACGCTACAACCAAGAGTTTTGCGTAATCTACCTAAAAGCAGATATCATTACAAAGATGAAGCTTGGCAGATGCCGGTGAGCTGGGCTCCTGCGCTATCGTTACAGATTTTCTGGCAAATGACTGCGAAGGAAACCTTTCATATTTTGGAAGAATGGCGTTGACGAAAACTCTAAGAGCATAGTGGTGCCAAATTGGATGACATCGTCTCAGCGCAAGAAATTAATTTATTGACCAGACTCCAGATGTAAAGCCATCTACCCTAATCACACATTAGATATTTAGTTGACCCAGTGAATTGAAAAGCATTGAGGGTATTGTTTTGTGAAGAAGATTGCATCAAATTGAAAAATTAATATTTGATTGTTGTTAATTATTCATGTTTGATTTTATAATGCAAGTATTATAAGTATTATACTAAATAAGTGTTTGAGCAACGAAATTGATATTAGTGCTTTTTAATAGTTATTTGTTTGTTCGAGTTTCACAGTTCATTCCCGCTTCATAAACGCTTAGTCTTGAAATTTTTCAGGGATTTGTGAATGTTAGATCCGAATTAGATATAGATAGTCCTGCGAAAGGTTCTTGGGTAATTTTTGTGCTATCATTTCTACTTACTAGATCTGAATGAATAAATTCACACTTTCAATCGTTCTTTTACTATACGGTAGATAGCACCTGAAACTAATTTAAAAACTCAAGTTGTAGCAGGTCTGCATATTTTACTAGGGATTAGACATACGTACTAATCGCCTTTGAGCTTTAGTACCGGTTTTTGCTGATTCTTAAACAAAACTTATTATTTTGGAATCATCACTGAAATTTCTATTTAAATTTCAATGAATGAATGAATGTAGGTTTAAGAAAAATTTAACAGCGTCACACAATTTTTAAAGATAGTTTATTCCCGATAAATTCAATTGGGTTGGCCAGAAACTTTTGCGCCAACCCGTTGTAGCTGAAGCTTAGGATTTCTAACGCAAGTATTTTGGGAGCTAAAGGTTTTTGGGAGCTAAAGTCTAAAAACTTGAAAAAGTATTAAATCCTGCCATATTAAATCAGGTTACTTTATAGCTGCATAGGCCAGTTTTCTTTGAATTAAAACACAGTATTAAAAAAGTAACAAGCCCTTAGGTGTTGGCTCACAAATTTCAGCTGGTTATGAAAAATAATGAATTTGATTTATAAAATGTAACATAATTATAGCAAAAGATCAACGTTTTTTAATATTATCCCAAAATAGAACCTTCCTATTCACCTTCTCTACTGCTTCATTTCAAACTCCATAAAAGGATAATACTCGATAATCCGATCACATTTCGTTCAATCTATCTTGCTCCGTTGAGATTTTCCCAAGATAATGCGCTCGATGCCAGCTTTTGCAAAGTACAAAAATCTAACTCAAAGATTACACAACTGAAGTGCTCAGATCATACAGACAATTTTCTGTTGGTTTCTTCCATACACAGCATTTTTCATACATTGCAAAAAGCGAAAATACATTCTAAAGCTATGAAAAGTTCGCCCAGAATCGATAGCGCCGGAAAAATAAATAACAAATGTTGAGCGTAAGTAGTCGTATGTTTGAGCTTTGGGAAATCAAGATAAGAACAAAGTAATCGCTTTCTGCTATCGATTTAGAGTCTAATCCGAGCTCTACGTAGATTAGCCAGTTGATTCGGATGGTCCTGGGAAAAAGTTTATCTCCTTGTACGACTTAATAACGAATGTACGAAAATAGTGTTTTTACAGCGCGTTCCGGAATATCGTTGGAAAACAACAAGTGTTTCCAGCGCAGTAAACACATTTCAACGATTAATTGTTTTGAGAAATCCGTAAAAGCATGCTTGCTTGCGTTCGAATTCCTAAAGGATAAGTAATCCGCTCAGATAGAATTTGTACAGTCTAAGCCCTGTCAGACGTATAGGTTTCTCCATAAAGTATTGTTTAGTCGAGAATAATTGCCAGACGTTGTGTTGTAGACTTGTAAAAATATTCGAAAAAAAATATACAAGGTCACTGTGCTCCGCTTTTCATGACAGCTACAAGAAAAGCTTGAAATAAAGATTGTCAAAAAAGTTAACGTGACTCTAATGGAAATGTTATATCGTTCGACATCAGTTGAAAAAGAGTTTAAATCTTTTGTGCGATGCTTTGCAAAGCTTTATAAGAATCACAGCTGTCATGAAAACGTAAGCATACTCTAAGCAAATAAATTGAGTTGAAATGCTGAAAATTGATATGACAAAACAATTGATGGTGCGATTTGATGAAAATGTTCAAACTTAAATGTTTTGTGCTGAATACGGGTAAAGTGCCTCTGTTTTCGAACAAGCTGGGAGAATATTTTCCTGCAAACAAAAAATAATAAAATAATAAAATAAAAAAATAAAAAATAATAGTCAAGTGAGTTGTTTGTTCAAAAGAAATCATTTTTCTACTTATAACCCGAGGCGAAACTATGTTGGGAGCGCACCATTTTTTTTTATTGCTATAGTCAGCAATAGTATTTTGACCTCCGGGAATTGTTAGGCAAAAGCTTAGTTAATTATATTTGAAGACTAGTTGTTTTTTCGTTTTTACTCTTAAAAATAGGTAATAAGCTTTCTTGCTAAAAAATTAAATTTTTGTCAATTTTCCACATTTCCTATGCGAAGCTTTGTTACATATAATATAAGTGTAGAATACTGTAACAAACACTGATAAAACTTACAAAAAACTGCATCAATTGAGTTTACCTGTGTATAAGTCATCCAGCAACACGGCTCAACTTGGTTCGAATCCAGGCCCCAAAATTCAAGCTCTTCTTCGAACAATGGTCCACAAACGTCCGTAGGATAGTGTAGTTTACCCGTTCTGGAAAGAAAATAAATCAAAAGGTTACTCTCATTATTTACTCAACCATTTATAATCGACACGAATCCTCCCAACATTTCGAACAGAAAACTGCAATTAAGTCAAAAACGTTAATAGTACTTTTCTAGAAACCTTTGCTTTTGAATTATGACGACCCAAAACCCTACCAACGAAAAAAAAACATTAAAAGGAGCACCCGCAGCATTTTAAATTGTAATTAATCCTCTTTTCAGACAGAAATCCACCGAATTTGGGGTCGAATCAGTAAACGATTCGAAATGAGATACTTGACCGTAAATTCAATTGACCGGAACAGAAGCGTCATTTTTCTGGCTCCGCTTTTAATTACCAACACAATTAGCTGAAGTGATCGAATTCATTATCAATTTCATGTTTACTGAATTACAATATTGACTTCGAGTGAAACGATTGCTCAAAGTTGAAAATGCCGATGGATGCAGTTAAATTTATTTCGAATAACCGTTCTGGGTAACTACTTACCGATAATAGTTGAGCACTTGAGCGAACACGCCAGGATGCCGGTCGAAGAAGTACTCATTGAGAATCGGATCGTAGTTTGCCAGAGCCTCAGTCAGTCTCGACAAACGGGTGGCGGGAATCTTTTTGAGGGTGGCCTTGTATGTTTCGTGGCGGATGCCGCCCACATTCAGGACCACCCGGTTCTCCGAATCCATATTTAGATTCATAGCTGAAACGAAAAGAAATTGCAAAGTCAGTTAAATTTTGGGGTGTAAAAATGTTTATGAGTTGGCTGTGAATATTTTGCACTTTATTACTTGCTGTAAATTTTATGAATTGAGTATTAGTGCAGTTGATTTCAGGATTTCATGGTAAGATTTTTAATGTACTTATTCAAAGTGGCAGGTACTTATAACGCAAATGTAATCTTATAATAAAAAGGTCTCGTGTCTATCCTTCATGAAGGAAAACTTTCTTTCTTATACATATTTTAACAGAACCGGGATAAATACGTTTGGGTATAATCACAATGTCAAATGCATAGCCTTGCGCTCCAGACAGTTTGTACACTGCATTAGAAAAATATTTTAGACAAGGAAAACTTTTTTATTTCCAAAAACGAAGAGTTGTGCGTTATTAACCAATATTTTTTCTTCTATAAAATGAAATAAAAAATTAAAATACATACACAAAAAAAAAATTGAAACATAAAATAAAATAAAAGTGAATGTAAATGAATATTTTCATTTCAATTATCTATGAATTTCTGTTGAAAATGCAAATAAAAAAAATTAAAATATTGTGTAAATAGCATATTAAAGAATCAACAAATGAAAATGTAGTACAAAGTCAAATCAGCTATTTTTCAATATATTATTTTTTACCAAATTTACGTCTTGATTTCTGCTGACACTTGATCTAATACACATCTGTTCGAGTAAACAAGCTTCTATTACTTAAAATCGTCTTCATCGTCATTCATAAAAAAATAACACAAAATATGTACCTACTGTTAGCAGTTTAAGCCCACAATGGGCGCTATAGCGAACAAGGACTTATCACATAAAATTACTAACTTATCTCATAAACTCAAAAACAAAGCTCTCTTTTCTCAAAAACAGTATACTAAATAGGAAGACATAAAGGTGTAAGTCACATAAGAGCAATAGCACAGAAATATCCAATAAGTCAAAAAACCACCCTATCTAGATAAAGTATTGCTTAAATCAAAGGAATTAACTGTGTTTCTAAGAAATTAAGAACATTATTACTTGAAAATAACTTCACGGTGGAATTGTGGCTGAAATACTGTGTAAATATGTACGCTGTTCAAGCCTATAGAGGATTCCTTGTGTATAATAATAGCCCTTGTTAATATAATTAAAAAGATCACCAAAAATGATGTTACAAAGGAGGAACTTTCAATACGCCAGTGTATATTATCTTCTTAACCAGTTAGCGAAAAAACTTATAAAAAGCTAACGCTTGACTGACGACTGATGGTGATCCATAAGCTCATCCGAACCGAAGTCCTAGTCTTACTATGAGAATTTATGGTGAAAAAATGTGAGCTTATTTCGTTAGTAAAATCGTTAAATCTGTTGAAAGGTTTAACGGTTGGGTTCTACAAAAAACAGGAGTCAAACTTGATTTCTTATAAATTCTGTTAGAAAAACATGATTTTCGGAATTATTTCGAGATTATCTTGAATTCCTTTTTTTTCAATTTCCCATTTTGAAAAAATAAAAAAAAATGATTTGAAATAAGAATTGGGAGTCTAAAAAAATATAAATAAATCTGATAATAAATGTATTTTCTAAAGCTTACTGAAAATCAACATTGAATAAAAACGTTTTGCAGCAGGTTGTGCCACCAAAAATTGAATAGATTTGCTTTTGTTCTAACAACACTGTAAGTCGTATTGTTACCGCAAACTGTTGCTGTCACAGTCCAAAAAAGGAAGAAAAAAAAACATATTTTCTAAAAATTTCAATTTCAATTTCTCTTTGCTTCAATTTTATGATGGTGATTTTTTAATAATTATGCCCATATACTCCAATTATTAGTGATTGTTCTTTAGTCGGGAGTTGATTTGATTAATTTGAGTCTTTCAGTTGTGCGACAGAAAACTCAAACTTTGTATTAGAAATCAAACATTAATTTGGCACGTTCTAAAAAATAGTCAACAATTTAAGAAAATCAACAAATTTACAAAATTGATATTTATTTAAAAAACAGTTTCATAAAATAAAAAAATCAATAGACTCCAAAAGTGAGGAGCAGTTTTTTGTGAGGCTATGCCTATTGAGATGATTCGCATCATACTTTTTTACCTACCCACTAGTTATCTCAAGATTTAAAAAATACAATTGCTAGTTTTGCCACAGGATATGTAAGAAATAAAAAAAAATACAAAATCCTTTGCCATGGAAAATCATTTTCATAGCCCAATATAGATGTCATCTTTTTTAGTCAACCAAGTTATGTTATTTTATTCCATGTTATAGTCATCAATCAACACGCTCTCATCAACACGACTTACAGCTGCAACTTATTCGATTCAATTTGCTATAAATTTGATTTATATTATTAAATCTTATTTATCGGTTCGGAAGGCTTCTTAAGTTTTCGCTTTTTGGGTTTTTAATATTTTCCAAGGATAAAGAGCAAGTTGTTGTTTTTTTCAAAATAACATCTGTCCCACAAATATTTGTATCGATTATGTAACTTACTTGCAATTTAGATTTCTCTGTCAGGTTGAAGTTGTTGATAGCGAGAATCTTTCGGTATGCTCGCAAATAGAAAATGCCTTGCGCTTTTGTCCACGACATTCGAGTAAGAATGAGAACATTTTCCTTCTAGTATGATTTGCTAGTCTACAATCCTGAACCGAATGCATGGGATGTAAATGTTACGATGTTCAAAAATCTGTAAAATAAAATTATTTTTGAATGAATTTTGTTTAAATTCATTTAATATATGCATTTCTATATAGTAAGTCGTAAAATGGAAAAGCAGAAAAAATCCAACCCAATTTTTACAAAAAATTCAACCTCCAATAACCACTTTCCAAAAAATCTCAAACATATATGTACATATATACATACATGCTTTCGTTCCACGAACTCGTCAAATTAACACGTTTCAGAAGCTTTATCTGATTTTTATCAGATAAGCGTTAATGTGATTTAATATCACGCCTAAGTAGATAATGCGGATTGACGTCTGAACGCAACGTCCCAGGCGTGAATCCTTTTCATACCCAACTTCACCGTCGATTCAGTTAATACACATACCCGTACCATAAGTCGAATTCCAAGAGCTCAATTTGCAACGAGATATTTTTCTGGCATTTACGATTCGTGAAAAGCAACATCTTTTTCGCAGGCCCGTCTATCATGTTTCACGGAAAAAACAAATCAACAAGTCGTTGAAATACTAGAACCTTCTGTTCGATAGCAATGCGGTCGCAGCCTGACACCAAATACAGACTTACAAAGTGAATCATTTGCTTGAATTTTACTTGGATGAATTGACTTGTGAACCTTCTGTGAAGCATGCCAAACCCTTTTCGCTCTTTTTCCTGGGAAAAGGAGTTTGATCTTTTTCGATAGTGACTGAATAAGTATTTTCAAAGATGAAAGTACAGTTTCTTTCAAATATTCCATTTCGCAAAATGCCAATACATATTTGAAATTCTTGCTGCAAATACTTAGCGAAATTTGAAAGGCGAACTCTTTGCTCCAAAAAAGCATGGAATTAGGAAAAATGTATCCTTTTCAGTAATATTGACGGATAGAGTGACATGTGCTTATGCTGACGTGAGATACGTATTTTCCATCCGTTCCAAAGACATAACGAAGCTTTCATGAAACTCAGAATATTTGGCACTCTTTGGAATTGATGTTCAAGCAAAGTTTTTTTGTTGAATTGAACAACAAAATTTATCTTAATTATATTTACATAAGCGGAAAACTATTTATTCAATGACAAGGATTAGTTTTTTTATCTAAAATATCTCATTTCTGATGTGCAAATAAAATTGAAGTATGATCAATTAAAACAAATTCAATGGTAACATAGATTTATGGCTTGAATACATACATTTTGTTTGGTATCGAGGGGCAGACATAAAGTATAATCACAAATATTTCAAATAACATAGCGTTTCATTTTTTTGATCAAAAATCTTGTCTCACAGTCCCATTTCCCCTTCAAATAATAAAAGCATCGATAGGCAAAGTGTGCCTGAATAATCCTGATTGTACATTCTGTCATTGTAAAAATTTAACAAAAATATACTTTCCATGACCATCCCATATATTTTTGTTAAAAGAAAAATCACCATACAGAGAAGAAATCATGGGTCAAAACTCTTTGGTTGATTTGTTTCAAGTTTTAACTTAATTTACAACTAATCATTTTTTTTAAAAAACTGGTAGCTGATAGATGGTAGTTTTGATTTGGCCGAACACCACATCAGTACTTTGGGCAACCTTTTTGAGCGCTGACCATTCGTGGCGATACGAGCCACTTTGTGCGGTCACCACACCTCAAATAAAGGCGCTCATTAGCCATCGAAACACGATACATCATCAATGGCAACGGTCTCGTGACAGTGCTGCCAGATAGGCGCTGCGGCTTACCCCCAGAAAATTCCTATTTATCCCTGAAAATACCCTAAGTAGCCATAGTGACGTCATTTCCGGGAATTTTTTCGGGATTCTCAAAAAACCAGGTTATTTAAATATAAATTTTTATATGTGTACGACTTTCGTCACATGAAGCAAACTTTTTTAAGGTGAAGTGAAACTTTCCCCCACGCATCCTAATCTTTTGGGAGTAATTTTTTCCTGGGTGCGTTAAGTTTTCACTCAGAAAAAATTAGTCCCGAAAGGTTTATTATCGACAGATTCGCAAGAGACAGTTAGACAGTACCATGGGCATATTTAATCGGTTGATTAATTAATAAGCGAGCTCGGAGAAACGAATATGACTTATTACGATGTTTTGGGGTATCTCCGTGTTAAATGTAATACACATCAAACTATGATAGAGCCAGGGCGGTTAAATGACCCCATCATGGATTTGACGACAGCGTATTGTAAATAGTACCTACGAAAAAGTGAATCGGTCATTCAGCTGAATAGATAGAGATATAGGGTACGGCAATTGCGGCCTCTGTTATCAATCGGTAAGGTAGAAACATCAATTTTGAAACAGCATTATCAATATCCGCTTATTGGTATGATTGAAGATTGATATTTTATATTTTCTTATAGAAGAAAAAGGTGGACATGACGTATTTCGAAATTATTATTTATCGAAACATCCGTTCCGGAAAAATACATTATCAAATTTAAAAATACCCTAAACAAAACCCTGAATATTTTTTCCCCCTGTTTGTCCCCTGAAGTCTATAAAATATCCCTAAATCTAGGGTTAAAATCCCTAATATGGCAGCACTGTCTCGTGACCGGATTATTAAAAACCATTTCAGGGAATTAAATACTCTGATACGCAAAGCGTTCAAAAATATGAAAAACGATTGCTGGAGCTGCATCCCTGGTTATCAAGAGAAAGGCTCTAAGAAGCTACAGAAACCGCGCGAAGCCTTCAAGCAAAACTTTCGTCACATTCCTCCTCTCCACTTTGAAGTGGACTCCTGCTTGAAATTAGATTATTTTTCAGACAATTGGAAAAACGTAATTGCGATTCTTATTCTGAAACCTGATAAGGCACACAAGGTAATGCCTGACTGGCAATTCGGCTTCAGACCAGTTTTCTCCACCAAGAAGTTAATCATATCCGTCGGGGATTCTTGTCGAAGCAGTCAACCGATCTAGTTCTATTAAACATACAAAATGCCTTCGACTCAGTATGGAAGGAAGGGCTAACATTCAAATTTACAAAATACTCCTTTTCCGTTAACGTCACCAAAATAGTTGGTTCCTTCCTCGAGTTCAGATCTTTCGTAGTGAAAGCTCATGCTATGTCCACCAAATATAGCGTTCTTGCAGGCGTCCCTCAGGGGTCAGTACTAAGCCCACACTTTTAAACATATACACTACCGATATACAACGCTGTTCTAATTGTGCAATTGCTATGTATGCGGACGACTCGGCCGTTTTGTCGCAGCTCAAGCAGCCCGGATGAAATCGTCAACAAACTCCAGCAGCAGCTTGCTTTCATTAGCCAATACTGTAATAAATAGAAAATTTTGACAAACCCGGCCAAAATGCAGGCCATATTTTTAAACGAAAAACGAACCTCGAAAAATCTTCCAACTCCTATATGAACATTTTAGGAGCGAATGTGTCGTAGACGCGTGCGGTCAAATACTTGGGCATTCAGCTGGATGCAAAAATAAATTTCAAGGTGCAGATCGACGCAGTAGTGGCCAAAGTCATCAAAAGCATTCGAGACAATTGCCGAAATTCCAGACTTTCGTTAAATCATGCAACCAATAATTCTTTATGCAGCCCCTGCCCGGAATAGTTCTGCCTCGTGCCATAAAAAGAAGCTGCAAATAGTTCAAGACAAATGCCTTAAAATCATCCCTTGCAAATCTTTTTATTTTTCAACTCGACTCCACCACATGCTGGCTGGCATAAGCCTGTTTCATTGACAGTCAAAAACAGAAAATTTAAATATATCTCCAAATGCAGCACTTCGACCAACCAGCATCTCAAACAAACGCCTTTAAAAAACCACATTAATCTTTTGTATAAGCTAGGTATAAGTTAGTCTAAGCTAGTATGTAGGCTTTTAATAAAAAAATACCCGTAAGGTTTGTTAGCTTTTATCCTTAATCCGCACAAACATGCACTAATCCTTCTATTTTACAATACTTAGGCTTCCTCATAGATGTAAGAACAAGCTGCTTATTCTCTAAACATGAAATTGTTGTAAGCACAACATTTTGCTTAATACTGAATAAAGCCATTATTGTTATTATTAGGTTTTTATTCGCCCTAATTGAAATTCTAGTTACAAAATTATTTTCACATCACTACACACAAAATCAAATGCACACATGTATTATGGCACAAGAAATTAAGTTGAAAATTTACTTAATATCAGCTTTTTTCATATAAAGTGATTACTTAAACTACATGCCTACAGATGAAAAAAAAAAAACTGCATAAAAAAACTCCGAAACGCTGCATGCTAAATTATGAAAAAATTGTCTGACATATTAAATCCAGTTTCTTTGCCAAATTCCGAGACATGATAATTCACGGAAATTCCACAACTTCTTGTTGTTTTCGTACTTCATCGAATCCGGTCTTCTTTTCATGCCGAGCAGACAAGCTGACGGCTTACTTTGTTTATTTTCGAACAGTTTTCTTCATTTCCATTTCATATTTTAGCCAAGCCGTTCTCTTGCATTCTCTCTACGTTTGCCTAAAGTGAAAATTTCAATGAATTTTACTCGGAAATGTGTGGGGGGTATGCATAACATTCAGCCAAAAGATCTGAGTTTCAGGAAATTTTTCGTAAATGTTAAACCTCCTGCGGCCAATTTTTCGTAGGGTATTACGGAAATAAATTTCAATTTGGTAGCAGTGTGAAGTTTAGGATGAGATTTGCTGCAAAATTAATTCTTTGTAGAGAGAGAGAGACTAGTGTATGAAAATAGGGTACATAAGTCCCAGCATCAGTGATGCCAATTTAGCTATTTTGCAGCTAGATTTAGCTACAAAAAGAACCTGTTTAGCTACATAATTTTTCATTTAGCTATTGGCTAAAAATTTAGCTACAAATTTATAGATTATAAATTTTTTAAATTTTTGCTTTGATTGCATTAACTCACACTAGTTTGTTGATATTTAACTCTCAGTAATTAAAAATAATTTCCTCAAATTCTAAGGTAATCGCCAATGCTTTGGGTAGTACAATAGTACTACTACTATGAACTATGTCTTTCTGGGCATAGAACAATAATAATCTTTTACGAACAGTTTTATTTCTTTTGTTCGGTGCGAAGAAAAACCGTGAGTTTTAACTCATTAGGAATAAACTAAAATAGGTAAGATAAACGAAATATGTTTAATATCGAATACACATTATCTGCCTAAATTTGAAGACAAGAACCGAAAAATTCAGGCGTAGACATTCAGTTGAAATAAAACGTAGACAAAGTATTCGCACAAAACACTAGAAGACATTAGAAATCGTGCTCAGTAGTAAAATCAAACGTTAGAACTGTGCTAGCTATGTTTTTTTTTCTTCATTTCGTAGAGTTTTTCAACACAGCGAAAAATAAAGACTATATTTTCTGATATGGGGGCAATTTTTTGCCATACTTCACATCGGATTTAAAGGCAGATTTTGACAACTGCATTTCCAGTATTTTAATTGACGAGTCTACGGACATTTTAGTGATATTTAGCAAAAATTTATTACAATTTACTTGAAAGACCTGTGGTGTAGACTGTCGGACCATGCTACCGTCTTTCAGTCTGAATTACATGCTATACGCATGGCAGTTGAGTCCATTAGCGGAATATCAACCAGACCAATGACCATTTGCGTCGACAGTAGGGCAGCCATTCTCGCTCTTGCGTCTTACAGATGTTCTTCAAAAACTGTTAACGCTTGCAGAGTGGCTCTCAATGAAAAGGCAAGGCATATTCCTATCCGGATTATGTGGGTGCCAGGGCATAGTGAATTCATAGGCAACGAAAAAGCTGATGAATTGGCGAGGAAAGGTTCAGGAGCTAGCAATTGCCCCTGCATCACTGTACCTCGGTCGATCGCTGACGCCACAAACAAACTTGATGCCGCCATATGGGCCAAACTAAAGTCCGAATGGGAAAACAGGCTGGACTGCAGGGTGGCCAGGACATTATGGCCATCACCTGATCCAAGCAAAAGCAGGAAACTGCTCAAGCTCAGCAGAAACTGCTTGAGAGCCACGGTCGGCTTGCTCACAGGGCACTGCCTTACCGCATCTCATGCGAAGAGAATGGGACTGACATCCAGCAGTTTATGCAAGAGGTGCGAGATGGAAGAGGACACCATCGAGCATACTCTCTGCGATTGTCCGGCCCTAAATAATAAACGCCTCAAAATTTTTGGTGCATACCACTTTCAAGGGTTAGCAGAGGTGGCCGGTACCGTCACGCTGAGTCAGCTGATCCAGTTTGGCGAAGCGGTCACTTGGCAGCTCTACAAAGCCAGCGGAGGGTGGCAAATGGGCCCAAACTGGTGGCCTAATGCAAGCCGCGTTTCCCGGCAGCCCTCTTTACTAACCTTACCTACTTGAAAGAGCTAGAAAGGGGAGCTGTTGAACGTATTACTACTGCCATAAACACGTGCTTAGAAAACTACATCCTAAATATTACAAATATGACAGACAAAGCAAGTGTTATGGTCGGAGTCAATTACGATGTATTTAAAAAATTAAATCGTCAAAATCCTTTTTTAATGTTGATAAGATGAGCTTGTCATTCCGTTCAGGTTTCAGTTTCTGCAGCTTGAGGATCGTTTCTTCCCCAAACCTTAAAGTTTTACCTGCAGAAATTTATGATTGGTTCTCTAAATTCCTCTGAAGATGATACGGAGTTCGTAAACGAGGTGGTTGTCAATAACGGGATCAGTATCAAGGATCATTAACCAATAACTATGGCTAAAACTCCACTTTAGCATAGTACAAACATCAGAAGAATGTTATTTAGCAAAAATGATTTACAAGGAGTACAACAATCAAAAACCTTTTATATCTCCTATTTCTTCAACCCATTTTAAAGGATGCTTCTATCATGAATAAAAAATAGAATAGAATTCTGTTGAACTTAATAAGCTCTTCAACGATTTTTATACTATTTTATACTGTTAAATTAATAAACTACTCATAATACGATGTACATCCAATATTTTTCCACATCAATTATACACATTAGCTTATTAAAACTGTTTTCCAGAACCTTGAGTTTTTTATTGTTGAATTTAGCTACACTTTTTAGCTACAAAGTGAACATTTTAGCTATTTCTAGCTATTTTTTCCCTCAAATCTAGCTACAACGGCTGGAAAAAAGTTGGCAACACTGCCCAGCATACCATAATCCAAATAGACGTTATGCTAGTTTAAAGTATATTAAATAAGGCTTAAACCCTATAAACAGCAATTTAATTTTAGAAACAGATGTTACATGAACAGGCGCCACCACAAAAAGATTTTAGAGAAGGAAAATATAATTAAAATGGGTCAAAAAACTCCTTAATTTGGTTTCACATTTTTAAAAAACTTTGATGAGAAGAGAAAAACGATCACAGGGCAACAAACTCTACTTGCAGTCCTTATGAAACCAAACCTATAATTCAACTTTAATATATGCGCATATTTGTGTTTATGTGGATGCTAATTTTTAGCAATAGCTCGGCATGCAAACGCTTGAATCCGCCAGCTGTTAAACTTCCACCTCTTGCATAATGCTCATGCCATCACCCCATGAGCTGAACATAAATTCTCCAGAAAACAATGAGTTGTCACAAACTTCTATTTCTGGCCACGGACAGGCGAATTTTTCTGGCAGGTTTGTTAGTTTGTTAATATTCATGAGACTTTAGTTTTCCATTTCTGTCTACAATATATATGGACGTCCGTAATCAAGCATAGCCTATGGTATTTACCATACCAGCTTTGTTTTTTTTTAAAAAAAAAAAAGGACAGAAAAACACGAACAGTGTCCGATGACCCATTTCTATCGGATATTTTCACCAGCTATTCCCTGAAACTAACAAGAAAAAATGTTTGTAATTTAGGTGGCTTTTCTCTCGTGCATTTATTCAAATTGAGCTGGCAAAACGATGAGGGGCAGACGGACCGAGATTGGAAGCCGAATTTTCATTTCATTTGAGCGAATCTGTTCGGATCTGTAAGAATGACCCGTTGACTGGACTTGCTATTTCCAATAAATATCAATTGATACTGACGTATTTGCGAGCAGGATAAATTGATTGAATAATCCAAACTAGTAAATAAATAATTAAATTGAAAATTAGCTTTATTTTCTTTATCGGTGAAATTAACCTAATTTCTTGAAATTAATATCCTGGCATTAGTGCATATTCATTATGAATGAACCTTATATCGACTAAAACCTTTAGACTGAAAAATGATTGCAGTAGTACAATTTGAATTTGATTTAATATTTATAAAATATTTGAAAAAATCACAAAACAATTTGAATAAAAATCTTTGATGCATAATAGTGCCCAGTGTGGGCTTAGTTCAGATATATATTTTTAATGGCTTCAATCAGTGTTTTCTAGGTAAACGATCAGAGTTTTAATAAGCATCAGCATTTGAAATAGAAATATGTTTAAGATGCCAAATGGATGGCGCACTAATAGCTATAAGTGTGTGATCAGAATTGATCGCAGGTTTAATGTTAAATCAGGAGAAAAATTTATCGTGAAACTAGTCCTTTACCTTGCTTTTATTGATTCCAAATGAGGTCTCTTATAAAAGGGTTGATATTTCCAGCCATCCGCTATTGGATTTTTTCTATTGGCTGTATAATAAGTTTTCCTTAGAAAGAAACAAAAATAAAACAAAATATGTTCTTTTAAAAATGTGATAGCTTCTATCTTACATAAAGTATCTTTAGAAATGCCAAGCTTATCAAAAGCATATTCATTTTTCGGATAGATTCCACGATTAAAATACCCAAAAAGATTATTCTACTAATAGGTCTTGTAGGAGCACAGCAGAGAAATAACTAAACAGTAACGTTCAAATAAAATGTAGCATTTATTTATTTTACACTAAACTATTACACTTAAAATTTTCTTGTAAATTGACTGAATTCTATTTCCATCTAGAATTTTTCATACATTATCAAATTTGTATGATTTATTGGCGTTTTTTCACTGCAGTAATTCAATGCTTCAAGCAGCTTTAGTTGAGTTTCACTGCTACTGTTCAACTGGAAGATGTATGGTAAAGCTTTTAATAAAAGTATTTTTATTAATCAGGGCTGTATGCTTATAGAAGTGAGAAAAGTGTATGAATTGAATGATTATTAGTTGAAACTTCTGTTTCACCAAAGGACAGACAAAAGCGGCAGACCAAATAGTGGATTCGGTCGACAGTTGACACAGCGGGCAAGAACGTTCGGGCAAGAATGCTCGCTATACAATCATTTTTGCGACCCATCGACGTAATCTATGTGATATACCTGTTTACCAGAGCAGTCATCTACTGTTCAGCTTCAGCGTCGGTTTCATTCCTCGACTTTGATACACAATGAATCGGAATTGCGGTGCTGAAAACTAGTTTGGAGGAATTAACAGCGCTAAAAAGTACAATCGGACAAGAGATCCAACAACTACTATCCAATTATCAGAAAAATTCAGGTAACTGCAAAGCGCATCAGTGTCTCAATTCTCACCTTGAGTTGCTTGAGAAACTGTCAGATTTCGCATCCGTAGATTTTAAGCTAAACCCTTAGCTGAACATTTCCCAAACAGGAACAATTATTTTCCTAAAGAATTCAGTATTTTCTTCAAAGCAATTTACGAATACATCATTCAACAATCGCCTACCAATGTAACAGAATAAAAACAATTTCACATACACGTAAATCCAACGTAATCAAAGGATCCGAAAAAATGTGTGTAGGCAAACCCAACATCGATGTGGAGAAGGATCAATTCGAAAATCTTTAAATATTCACTAGTTTTTTTGTTCCTTTTATTAAACGAGAAGTTACGAAATTCGTTCAGATCTACCTTTACAAATTTTCTAATCCTGCAAATCACTTTTCCATTCCAAACTACAAACATGCTTACAAAGCACATGGGAGCCATTTTCTAATTTTACGTGGGTTTCAATAAAAAATTCGATTCGATTCTCTCTCGAACCAACCTTAAGTGTTTGTTTAAGTTTATAGGCGAGTCAAATGGACTTTGAAACGAAATGTGGAAAGACGAAATTTAGGAGCAGTTTTTTTCTTTGGCAGCATAACAGGTTGTGATCAAAAAAGTATTGTAATTTGTTTTTTTTTTCTTGATTAATTACATGATGTCGGGGATGGTGTCAGATTTTGTATTTAGTAACGCTCGAAAAAATATTATCAAAATAATAATAAAATGCTAGCAGATCGACTGGATTCTAATATTATTTCAGACGAAGATAAGTCTTAAAATATAAAATATGTGCATCCGTTTTTCAAGCACAGACTATCACCTATCAAGCTCAGAAACAAGACTTGAAAAACAATTTCCAAGTCAACTGAAACCTGCAACTGGGTCGGAGCTTTTAAATATGCAGCACATCGACCATAAATAATTCGCTCGGTTATTACTCAACAAATTACTTGCCCTACGTACAGTACGTAAATGACTATACACGCGTGTTGAGACAGGAGCACAAACATTCCTGTTCGTTCTAACCAGAAATGTAAAGGACTTATGTACGTCGAACAATGCTCCCGTTATGAAACACATGTGAATTTGTCGACCGTCTCAGTAGGACTCCAACCATTCATTCCAAACGACTTTCTCCAGCTTAGGGAAAGCATCAGGTGTGAAGTTGGCTTTTGTGCTGAGGCGACTGCCATCCTACAGAAAGGACTATGGCTCCATAAACTACTACTATTTCGGTTCTGAATTATTAAATCCTCACGACTCTTCAGCTCGGGCTTTGTGAAGCGCTCGATGGGAATCAGCAGGACGAGAACATGCTCGTCGAAGGAATCAGAAAATAATCATCAAATCCACCTTGAGGCAACCTCAGCCATTCGTGTATCGTTCGTTTACGTAAAGTTTTCCGTTTCAATTTCATTCCTTCCTTTCATATCGCTCAGGCAGTCATCTAAGAACATGGGAAAGTTAATCCTGACCTGGTGGCTGTCAAGCATTTGCTCATATTTTATTTTTAGGTCATTGGCTTTGTTACTTATGGTAAACGAAATGAAGATCTGAAAGAAATCGGAAAATAGATTGTGGGGAAATGGCTGGCAAGATAAAGTTGAAATTGTTTTTTCTTTTGGGAAAATTAACGCATATTTGAAACATTTATAAAATAAGTTGACATTTCAGATTCTAAATATTTTGAATAACTTTAGTCGAAGAAGGTGGTGCTGAATTTGGTTTTAAAAATCGTATTTTTATCGATAATGATTCATGATACTGTGATTTAATATGTTCGTGTTTGTTGTTTGCTTTAATCAGTTATTTCCATTTAATTTCGTTTTACAGTGTTTATTGCTGAAAGAGCTCCCAACTTTTAGTATTGATAAGGCAGTAAGACAATTGTTGGTCTTCATCTAGCTAGAAACGGTTTTAACCGCGGTGAATGCCAAAAATAAAAAAAACACACGGATTAAACTTTAGAGATTGGACATTTATTTTAATATTCTAACGAATGTTACAATGCGTCTGCACACGCGGACGAATCAAGTGAAACTCAACTTACGCTTAATGACAATTATTGGAGGTGCATGTCCATTATGCAAAGTCAGCGTCTGGCTTTTCACATTTCTGAAAATGTGCCACGAAGTTTCTCACGTCTTCTAAGGCGGAGTCATGTTTCTTCGTGGTTTCATATTTTATGAGACCGGACGGTGGCTTATGCATAACTTCTCCCCCGTTTGGATTAGAATCCTCCTGGATTCTATTTCTAATTTTCATGTTACAATCTTGTTTCTTTTTGAGATAAAATAGTAATGATAAGAAACTGGTAAGTATGATTAACAAAAACAGACTTATATTTATGCCAATTGTGAAATTTTTATGAATTTGGAGTTCTTTAATCTTTTTAATGTTATTGGTACTATGGAAAATTACGTCATTTAAAGTGAGTTTTTCTGTAAAGTTTTTTAATTCTTTGTTAATGGGGTAGTAAAATCTGTCTTCAAATTTTTCTTCTTCATTGGTAAAATAGTGTTCTAAAATTTTCAAACTACAATTATTATAGTGAATAAGCATATTTCCCGACATTTTTAGTTGTCTGCTATCACAATTTTGATTTATTTGAGTATTGTTTGCATTTTTTATTACAATGGTTTGGCTATCTATTTCAATTATTTCAAGATCTGTGTTTTTTATAACATTACAGTTTTCTTTGTATATACAGTGTTTGCTTATGCTAAGTTCGTTAAGTATTTTCGAATTCTCGAATTTATATAATGTGTTGTTCAATTCGAATGTAATTTCTTTTGGATAATCTATTTCCTTTCCTTTCAAGTTAGGTATTGGTAAAATCATTTTAAGCTGTACTCTTACGAATTCTTTTGGAATTTTTATTGCAAAAATAAGCGAATCATTTTCTGATTTTGCTAATCCGACTTTCATATACTTTAGTTTTTCTAAATTAACATCATACTTTTTCACTTCTTGATCTGTTAACAGGCTTGGATGTAAAATACCATGTTTGGCCGAAATAACATTGTCCTGAATAGCTTCTATTTTGTTTTTAAGTATTTGAATTTTAAACATTTGATCTAAATAGACATTTTCCATGTATGCGTTGCTAGAGAGGTTATTTACTCTGTCAAAGATCATTTGTCTGTCTCTTTTAATAATATTTTTCAATTGGCTAAAAGTTTCATTGAAATTTCGGTTTATGTCTACTTGCTGATTAACAGTATTAATAATGTTGTGGTTATTTAGTTTTACCAACTCGAGATGTTTTTCAATGTCCCGTCGGTCTTCATCGTCCATTGTACCAAAGAGCCACTTTTGTGTTCTTCCAATTAAGTTTATTAGTCCACGTTTTTGTCTGCTTAATGGTGGTATTAGGGTTTTAACTTTGATTTCCAAATGCTCTATTTCTGAAAGTAAAAGTTCTCTATGTTGTCCGTCTAGTTTCGCTACATTGTCCTTGAAGTCTTCTATAATGCTCAAGATTTCTTCCAAATTAATAATATCAATAATAATGTTTGATTTTGATACTATGTCCACTTTATTTAGATTGATTTCGGTAAAGCCTGTCTGCTCATTTAGATAATGTATATTTAACCATCCTCGGACCGGTGTTATTAGAAGGATTAATATTGTTAGCATTGTAAAAAGCTGCAAAGAATGGTAATATATCTGTATGTAAGAGTTATTTCTACCAAGGCAAACAAAAAAAAATTTTTTTTTTTTTCAAATTGATTTAAAGAATGTGTTATAGGAATAGTTTGGCTTTGCTTATTTCAATGATCATTTTTTCTCTAAAATATGGTATATCGCTTTGAGTGAACGATGGTTTCGTGTTTCTGGAAATATATTCGGCAACCATGCAGCAGAAAACGCCACAATCGTTCCCATTATTTTGCTGCGGAGCATCCGCAACATTTTCCTTGACGAAGGATGATGTGTCTAATGTTCCTTTTTGTTTGTCTTTATATTCTTCCTGAAGGTAATTTTCCAAAGTATTTAGTATTTCGTTGTTATTGTTTCGCATAGAGTCGAAGTACTTGATGAATTTATTTTTGAAATCAATAATTGCCAAGGCCCAGTGTACGCCATTCACATGAACGGGTATGAAGACCATGTCATACGCAAATATGTTTACTTTACGGGTCCATCTGCGGACAGCATCGTAGCCAGATTTTAGTAAGATCGGTAGAAAAAATGTATTCATCGAGTAGATTTTTGGCCATTCATTGTGTTTTCGATGTTCGCTGCGTTCTGCTAGTAAGTTGAGGTAGAAATTAATGATATTGTCATTTAGCCATTTTCCTTCGCTTAATGTGGTAATATCTTGACGACTTATACTCAAATTGAATTTATTGACAAGAATTTCGTCTTGTGGGCCGTTATTTAATGATCTATGTATCAGTAATTTTTCATTTTCGGTAATAAACTTTTCATCTCCTTGGGTTTGATCCATAAGTTTTGGCTTTCTCTTGATATTTACAGGATGCACATTTTCCAGTTGCGCTTTTCTATATTTTGGTAGGTGTTTTAAACGAGCAGCCTTATAGTTTTTAATAAAACCTGTTGTTCTGGTCTCTTCGTAGTCTTCTCTACGTTGATTTTGTTTTTCGAGGTATCTTTCTTTTGCTTTTTCGATATTCTTTCGTATGCGATCAAAATTTACTCTATGAAACTGAACATCTGCAGGAGTGGATTTAATTGTGGAGTGGAAACGTTCATTATAATTTCGAACCGATTGTTGAAGGATTCGCCTAGCTGATATTTTGGGTTTATTAATGGCTATTGTTCGAAACTTTTCTACAATTGTACTATGTAATCTTTCTATATCTGATAGTCCTGTATGACTATGAGCTTTTGTGAGGTGAAGGGTTATTCCTTCTTCTTGAAGAAATTCTTTTACTCGCACACCACCGAACTCATTACCTGCAACAATTTTATTTGGTTTGCCTATCTTCGCTATGTGTTCCTCTAATTGTTCTATTATGGTAACATGATTTCTGTCTGTTAGGTAGTATATTGAAGCAAATTTAGAGAATTTATCTATGACCGTCAAAAAACTATGTTTCATTATTGTGTATATGTCCATATATAAAATTTGATTGATATCAGATGCAGTTTCAGTGTATTTAAATTTTGGTTTGATAGGATTCCTGTCATATTTGACTTCTTGGCATACATCGCATTGACTGATTACCAGTGTTATTAGTTCTTGTAAATTCGGAAAATATATTTTGTTTTTTAGCGTATTGAAAGTTTCTTGTATTCCCGAATGCAGGCTTTCTTTAACGTGATACAAGGATATTTGCCTTACAGCTTCCGTCTCAGTTTCAATATCTTTAGCTCTAAGGGAACAGCGAATAAATTTAACCTGTGAATCGTTGGAAAAGAGTTCTCTAATCTTTTCCTGTACAATGTTGTACTTACTGTCTTCAATTTCTGTATAAATTCCTATTTTACCTTTCTTAATATACCTCCTAAGTATGTTTGTTAAATTATCAAAATCATATTCTGCTATAAAAATTTTTCTTTTGTTGTGTAAACTTTCAAATTCGTGCGTTTTATTATTAGTTAGAATAATTTGTGTCCTATATTTATTTATAATTTCTTCTTTAATAGGTATGTAGTCGAGTAATTCTTCCTCTGCTGAATGTATTGTGGCTAAGGTTTGATTGTCATCATCTTCAATATTGCATAGTACATCTAGATCGGAAAATGAATTTGTTTGCTCGTCGATTTCAGTTTTCTCCTCATTATTTTCTGCATCAGGCTTAATACGACTTAAAAAATCAGCTACTTTGTTTTCTCGACCTTTAACATAGTCCATTTCAAACTGATACTCTCCAAGTTTTAAGAGCCAACGTTGATGCCGTGGTGACAGATCTCTTCCTCGATATTTTGCTTGAAGGTACTTTATGGGCTGGTGGTCCGTGAAAATCTTGAACTTATTCCCATACAAATAAGGCCTGAAGTAGTTTATGGACCACATAATGGCTAGAAATTCCTTATCTGTGGCGGAATATTTCTGCTCATGGGAGTTTAGGGTTCGAGACGCGAAGCAGATAGGGTGGCCATCTTGGGATAAGACGGCACCTATTGCGAAATTCGAAGCGTCTGTTGTTAGCTGAAATTGTCTGGTGAAGTCTGGAAAACGGAGTATTGGATGCGATATTATAAGACTTTTGAGTTTTTCGAAGGCATTAATGTAATTTGGATCACTTATATTTATTTTCATATCCTTTTTTAAATATTTCGTCATGGGCTGTGCAACCTTTGCATAGTCCCGAATGAACTTCCGGTAAAAACCTGTAAGTCCGAGAAAACTTTTGATCTCTTTCTCACTTTGCGGTAACTTTAAATTCTCAATAACTTTAACCTTGTCGGGGTTGGGCTTTAATCCTTCACGAGTAATAATATGTCCTAAAAATGGTGTCTCTTTTTCCAAAAATCGGCATTTATCTATCTGAATTTTAAGTTTGTGTTGATCTAAAGTTCGAAATATATCTGATATGGCTTGAATATGCTCTTGGAGTGACGTACTAAATATAAGTACATCGTCCAGATAAACCACGCAAGTTCTGTTTATATGATCCCTCAGAACGTCATTCATGAGCCTCTGAAACGTCGCAGGGGCGTTTTTGAGACCGAATGGCATTCTGACGAATTCATATAAACCGTGCGGCGTAACAAAGGCCGTCTTTTTACGATCTTCTTCCTTAACCAATATTTGATGATACCCTTTTGCTAGGTCTATGGTAGAAAAATACTGAGCTCTGCCTAACTTATCCAGGATTGAATCAATTTGAGGCAAGGGAAACTTGTCATCTACCGTCACCTCATTTAACTTTCGGTAATCTATGACAATCCTGAACTTTCTTTCTCCAGAATTATCATTCTTTTTGGGGACGACTATCAGCGGGCTAGAATATTTGGAATTACTTTTGCGGATTATACCCTGTTCCTCCATTTCAGCTATTTGCCGCCTAACTTCCTGTTCGTGTTTCGGTGGGTATCGATAGAGTTTCGAATTTATTTGATTATTAGTCGTGGTTACTATTTCGTGTTGAATAACAGGGGTACTTGTGAGCTTATCACCTTCTTTAAAAAGTAAGTGCTCAAATTTTTTAACAAGAGTCACTATTGCTTTGAATTCTTCCTTATTTAAGTGTTGTAGATTAAGACGATCGAGATAGCCGCTTTCAACAGTCTCCAGAGCACATATTTGTGTCACTGGGTAAGGATTATTTAAAAAAGGCAATATTTGGCCGTTTAATATGATAGACCTATTTTCTATGTCAATGACGGTACCCAATCTATTTAAAATATCTATACCTATAATAAACTCATATCTTCGATTTGTTAAATGTTTCACTTTCCAGCGAATTTTTGATCCTGGTGGGGCATTTATCTCCACCGGAGCTGGTGTGTGAGCTTCAAAATCAATGGAATCTTTACCGGTAATTGTTGTGAATTTCAAAGGGGTGATTCTCACTTTATTAAAGTTACAAATTTTTTCGTCAATAATGCTGAAGGATGAGCCTGTATCTATGAGTGCTTTGTATTTAGTCCCTTCTATCGTAATTTCGACTAATGGTAGTTCATCCGAGGCTAATTTATAAAAAAAGTTTCAGCCTCTTCAGAACTTCCAACCTGATTAGATTCAGCGTTTTCAGCATTTCTTTCTAATCTGGTTGTTTTAAATTTCTTAATTGTCTTCATATTTTGTTGGTCTTGTTGTTGACTATGATTATTTGCTTGTACATTGTCTACTTCCATGGGCGTAACATTTTGTTTACGAAAAGACGAACTTCCTCTGAAGTTCCTTTGCCCTGAATTATTTCTAACTTGCCCAGAATTATAGTTGTCATTATATCGATTGTTGAAATTAGTTTTCCAGGTCTGATTTTGATCAGCATCTCGAGATCGAAAATTTCCCGAGTGTCTGTTTTGATTTTCACTTGTGTGTCTTCTAGTCTGTCGAGATTGTTCTGTCTGTTCTGTATGTTGTGTCTCTTGTTTGAAATTTCCTGAGTTTGATTCTCTTCGAGAATTAGAATTAAAATTTTTGTTCCTAAAATTTCCCGAATATTTATTATGATTCGCAAATTTAGTCTTTTTAAACTCGTCACGAACACATGCGTCTTCAAAACGCCTCTCTCGCATTACATGGATGATATCAATAATGTCATGTAAATTGTAAATTTTATCTAGTAGGACGCCTTGCGTCATTTCTTTTGCAATATTAGCGAGAAGCGAATCTACATTACTTAGATCTACACACAAATTATTCTTATAGTAAACAATCAATTCATCTGCTTTAAATTTAAGTTTTTGTAATTCAATGGCTAACTGACTTACTGTGTCGACTTTTAAAGATGTAATACGCCGATATATCTCCGCTGGTTCGATGTCCGGTTTGTACCTTAGTTTAAGGGCTGTTTTCAGCATTTCCCAGTTGCCCGGGTCCGGCATGTTGATGACTGCTTCTTTTGCTTCACCTTGCACCTTTTCCAGGAAAATCAGTCTCGTTGCATCTTCCCTTATTTGCTCGTCGTCTATTCTATCCAAGAAATGTTCTACGCTGGTGATGAAGCCGTTTACAGACACATTGCCTGCACCCGTAAAGGTGCTCATGTGCCGGAGTTCCTTGAAAACGTTGTCCCTTGGATTCGTTTCGTTCCGCAGGGACATACTCTGAATCGCCGCCGCTAGCTGACCAATTTGGTTTTGAGTGTTTTGCGATGCTATGAGCTGTTGCACAGCTGCCGTTAATTGTGCAAATTCTTCTTCTTTTCGTGCCAATTGCATTTGAAGTTCACTTATTTGGGCTTCCATATCTACTTCGTACACTCTTCGCGAATTAAACTCGAATTCTCTCCGTTGTTTTCTTTCCAACATTCACACTTTTAATTTTTTGTTTGTTTTATTTATTTTTTTTTTTAATGAACAAGATCAGGAGCAGCCTCACCGTCTGTTTTAAGCAACGTTTTAGGCTTGATTGTTGCTCTTGTTCGAAAGTTAGATATTAATTCTGTATTTTTTCTTTTTCTGTTTACGCGTAAATTAGACTATTTGTTTCTTCGGTTTACATACGCAACGCCCGATTAATCTTTGGTTATTTCTTTAGGAATTCTAACCGTGATCAATTCGGTTTGAAAAAATACTTTCGTAGATTCAAAGAAAACGACTGCGCCAGAAACGGTTTTAACCGCGGTGAATGCCAAAAATAAAAAAAACACACGGATTAAACTTTAGAGATTGGACATTTATTTTAATATTCTAACGAATGTTACAATGCGTCTGCACACGCGGACGAATCAAGTGAAACTCAACTTACGCTTAATGACAATTATTGGAGGTGCATGTCCATTATGCAAAGTCAGCGTCTGGCTTTTCACATTTCTGAAAATGTGCCACGAAGTTTCTCACGTCTTCTAAGGCGGAGTCATGTTTCTTCGTGGTTTCATATTTTATGAGACCGGACGGTGGCTTATGCATAACTAGCTAGCTTAATAGACTGCTAAGAAGACCGATTGGCAAACATCATAAGTGATTTAAGAGCCTTAGCTCATCTATTTCATATTAAGAATTGATGGACATTCTCGAATCATCTATAACCCAATCGAATAAATACATCTCATACAACAAAATGAGAGTTTATTCCACTATTTGCGTAAGATTTATTATGATATTAACTTAAAAGCACATTTTCTTGCAGAAGTATATTTTGAAAATTGATAAAATATGTATTAAAATGATGAAATTGCACTTAAGTCCAATTGCTTTTACTATTTACAAACCATTCAATTTTGACCTTATCAAGTAAAATCGATAAAAGCTTCGCTTCGATTCTCAACAACTTTCAAGGGCTCATCGTTGAATCTATCCAATATTTAGGAGTTCCCGAATGCTGCACTCATCACTCGATGAGGACTCTCATCTTTTCAGCAAAAGACAATATTACTGCTGATCTACTTCCGAGACAATTTATCAATATAATTAATTGTGTGAACAATGTCAAGAGTTTCACTTTGCACTCGAGTTCAAAGTTCCAAGGTACAGAGAACGTTGTGCGGAAAGAGCATAAAATCGTGTTTGACGACGTAATTTGCAAGATTAATAGAAAATTCAAGATGACTTTTTGAGGTAATAAGAATGAAATCATTCCAATTTTGCTTCGCTCGTCGGAATGAACAGAATGAGGATGTTCGTGAAAATCGAGATAATTTAATTCATGATCTTTTGCTTCTTCATTTTCGCGGTATCTGAATGAGACGAGAGATGAGAATATAATAGATTTGCAGGTTGATGTGGAAGAACAAATGAAGATTGTGCATGAAAACGGATAATGGGGGAGATAAAAATGGATGATTTACGTACTTCAGTGTTGATGTGATGGGAGCTGCTGAATATTTTGTGACTGTCATTTTTTAAGGTATATGTATAAGCTACGTTTGCATGAAACTTTAAATCGCTATTAATGGAAGTTTGAGTTTCGCCAATATCTTCTTGATGAAGAAAGCTCGTAATTCACTGCTTCGCTGTTTTATGTTGATTAGCGAAAATATATCATACACTCAAAAATATTGTAATAAAAAAACATATTAATTATTAGTAAGTAATGAATAAACAAACATGATAAAACGAAAATAATAGCATTCAAATATATATTTTCTCCAAGGATTACTCAAATCTAGATTGACAAGCCCACACCATAAGCATTAATTAATCAATTAAGGCTTCCTCCTCTAAATTTTTCTTGAAACTTAATCAGCAAACAATGCAAAAGGAAGCTACATGGCAAAAATTTTGCCACTGGTTGATAATATTTCCCTAATATAATCGAATTTAACATAGATAAATTTTTTATCGTTTAATAATTTTGAATTAACTTTCAAATATACTGAATTTTTATTGAAATTGACATCTAGTGGACATTCATTCATTAACTCGCGTACTTATCTGTGTTTTAACTTAACCAACAAGGGTGATTAATGGCCATTCAAGATTCTCCTTGGCTTTCCCTTTAATTATCTATTGCACACCTCATCAATAGTATTTGTTCTCTAGTTCAAAATAGGCCCACTGCTGTACTAGCAATTCTAAATTTATCGAAAAAAAGAATATGGCAGCCACTTTTCCTGAATTCCTAGACCCGGGACGATTTTTTTCGTAGTTGTTGTCCTTGGTATATTTTCCACTGTATCCACTTGCCTCAATGAATGATGCTTTACTTTACTTCTTTCCCAAATATAATATTGCTTCCATCCAAATCAACGTCCAGCAACTCCAACCCGTTTGTATGTTAGAAAATTCATTTGTTGGGTTTTAAGTTTTGATTTTATTCACTGATCTCAGTTTTTTAAATGTAAATTTTTAGATTTGAAAACTTTATTTGAACCCACATTCTTTGACCTCAGAATCTCGACCAATAATTCATTTCCACAAAAAAAATTGTCTGTACTTCGGAACGATTTATAGCTGAATTCCCAGTAGCCGTTTTCTCTTCCTTGTTCCTGAAAAGTGTTTATCATTCCGTAGATTTTCATCGGTATTTCTTGCCGCTTAAGATGTAATTCACAGCATGGCAGCCATTAAGAAAATCTCGGGTTCTAAATGCCGCAACTGACAGCCATGTTGTCCCAGTGCTGTCACCTGCCACGGACAAACGCGAATGAATCAGAAAACCTACCGGTCATGAATATGTAACTCTTGTTATTCATCCAAATCGAAGAATATGATAAGAAAAACTCAAAACATGTACTATGTTTAAGACTAAAGGTAATGAAAACAAAAAAAAATAAAAACAAGTAAATCAACAAAAAGTAAACAAAAATTTAAAACGTAGATTTAATTGACAATCCCGCAACGACAGCCCCATTCGCCACAAAAAAAGCAGATGCATCGAGTGCATCTGAGCTCTCCACAGGTAGCACAAGATAAGCATCTCATTCAAACCAATCACCACCACAACGTTGTCTCTATCATCCTCAAACCTTGGAGCCATTTCAAAATTGTGTTCCGAACAGGAACATTTTTGTTGGAATTTCCGAATGACAAATCTCCGTTGATGAATAGACAATGATACGTTAACAACTGAAAAAACTCCACTGTTTACGTCACCCGGCGGGACCAAATAATTTTCTGAAATGTGGAACTCGATTGTGCTGACAATTTTACAAATCATTTTTAATGAAAACATAGCTCTCTGCGTCATAGATTTTATTGACAATAGCGTCATAGATTTGATTAAGTACGAGTGGATGAAACCTTGAGAGCATAAAGATGAAACCACCCAAACAAACATAACACAAGCAACATGGGTCGGCTTTTAAAGATAGTCCCAATCATTCCCGATTTCGAATTGGGAAAGATACTAGGCGTGTTTCTTTATAAAAAAATATTAAGATCGCGTTCAGCTTGCTATCAGTCCATATTTAACCTTCAAGGAATCGAAAAGTGGGAATCAACCAACTTACTTTACCTCGTGTGCAGCACGGTTTCGTCAAAGATTTATAAAAACATCACAAATACAGCCGCATCCACTCTTGTTTATATTCTGACTTTTCCTAAGATTCTAATTCCGTCAACTATTACCTGTTTCTCTAATAGCGAAATAAAGTTGTATAACCGGTCGATTTTTTCGATACTAGGATACCTCTCACGATCATGGTAGAACGTGTATTGTTATTGTCAATTCCCGTTCTTCACCTCCCTTTTATTATTTATCAGGATTTCGGCAAGGGTTAATCTTTAGTTCTAATTTGTTCTTTCTGTTCTTTAACGATTCACCCAACAGATTTTTGTATAATAAATGTAATAAATGGACTGTATTGTAAGCCAAATTCCTTAGGAATTTCGTTGAAAAATCATAAAAGGCTGCCAGCTATGGTATGTTTTGTAATTTTTTGACATATCTTTACTAAGCGATGTTGTCATTAAATTTTCAATTGGGAATGACCCTGCAAAGATAAGTTGCAATAAATATTTTAGTTTAGAAAATTATAAAATTTTGCGAGTGCTAGCCCTAAAATTCGCCCCTATAACTTCCAGCGCAGCCATCCAATTGAAACGAAATTCACAGGGTTGGTTTAACTTAACGCGAAGTGAATTAAGTATATCTTTGGCTGTGATGTTAGCAGAGGGTTGTCAGCACCATACATTTTCGTAAATATTGCACCAACAGATGCGTCCATTATATATTCATATATAAAGCATTGGCAATAAAAAAATTTCGAATGGCAGGCCCAAACACCATTTTACCGTTGAAACTTTCGATGAAATCCTCAGATAAAGACGAAATTTAAAGGATAAATTGATTTCATTATAAGCCTATTATGGTAGATGTATACTTCATAGGAAAAGTGTTGCCAGCATTGAATATTTTCATCATTTATGCTATAGGAAATGCTGTCATAAATGTATTACATGATAAGCATCCTACAATGAAAATAAGTAAAGGGGTTTTTACTTTCTTAAATTTTGGAAACATTTCTAACCTTTGAATTTTGATGCAAACATCGGATCAAAGTCGTACATGACGTTCAGTAGCCAGTTTTTAGTCATTCAAAGACAATTTCTTCGAAAATCAGTTTTCTAGCGGTTCTGATGCTTTAGAGTTTTTACTTTTAAATACTTTGCCTTTAATATATTGAAAATTGGTTGCTGGCAGTGTATTTGCTGGCACAAAAAACGGCTACATTCCAACATACATTTTCTTGCGCTTAAGCTAAATTATAAATTAGACTTATGCCTAATGTACGAACTAACGATTTTTTAGAGCTAACGGTTTTATAACTATATCAAGATTTTAGCTTGATGTTAATGTGTACGTGTTGATGTGTACCTAGCTTGTAGTCTTAAAGAGAAAGCTCAGTAAAGCCCCACAAAAACTTCATTTTTGGGACAACACTAACAGTGGATTAGTAAAAAGGAGTGAAAGAAATTTAGGTTAGGGTGTGATGACAGGGAAAGAAAGTAAGGTCACAAGTGCATTCGTACGTCTGTGGAGCCAAGATTACGTCCGATTTCGTAGGAGTGTATTGGACCGTTTATATTGGACAGTCAAGTATACCATACCGGTCCAGGGTTTTGAGTATGGGCTACCTTGTGGTATACCTAACTAGTGTCTGGGAATTATTCAAGGCAAGGATGTGAGTTGGGCTAACATGCTTGTGAGTGTGCGGATCCTGGTATTGTGGGAGGCGTAGTACTTTTCTCATTAGGCTGTTAGGATGGTTAACACATTCGGAAAGAAATTTCAATGATTTTTTTGTAAGGAACAAATCTATTCTTGGAATGTTGGTTGCGGTATAAATGGTGAGATTTCTATGGAATTTGTAGGAGTTGGTCACTCAAACTCGGTTGGGTTAGGTGGTCTTTGGGGCAATGTCGCAGTTAGTAAGTACAAAAATGATTTATAACTGTTGTCTGTTAAAATTAGAAACAAGACAAATTATTCATATGATAAAATGTAGATATAGTGAAAATAATAAGCTAAGCGTTCTCTTAGTCTAACTACCTTTCTTTTCCCAGTTTCTTTTTTCTTTATTAAAGGAGTCACTAATTGTAGAAGGTCGTCAGATTACTACCTGATATTCTCAAAAGGTTTTTTCAAAAGACTTTGTCACCAATAACATAATTCGTTTATTAAGCAATGCACAGATCCACAGCATTTTATATTTACAATCCATGTCCTCATCCCGCAGCTCCTGTTTTTTTTTTATTTAAAATGATAATTAAATAAGCCGCAGCCAACACTCCTGGATTATCAAAATACATATCACAAATGGATGAAACTTCATAGCTTTTTGCTTCTGCAACCCAAAAACCGTAAAAGCAGCGATGTCTGAAAGTAGCTTTAAGTCGTCTTGTGCATCTTTCGTTGCTAGCATTGTTAATCGAACCGTCTAACAAAAATTAATTTCTAATTTTTTTATGGAACTATCTACTAGTCTGATGCGAAATTAATGCGGATAATGAATACCTAAACTGAAACCAAGCTGATAAACGTACATATGTAGCATAAGTGGTCGCACCATAATCCACTTCACTATCCACCACTTGACATGCCACACGCGATGCTGTCGCGTTTTCGCATAAATGTACGTATCTTTTACCGCCAAGTAAGTACTGCATGACGATTTCTGACTTCCATAAACCGCAAAAACGCGCACAGCAATCGTTATTAAGGTCTCTCTTTGAAAATATTCGCAATTTTTTTGTTTGTTTAACTTTAAGGGTAGCCTCTACTGATGCTAAGTAGTGTTCATATTGTGCCGACTATGTTGATGAAATTTTCGGTGAAAGATTTTGCCTTGATTGCGTCTTTATATATAACTCATTGTTTTCGAATGGTTTCACAAACTAAGCTTTTGCTGTATTCTTTCGATACCTCAGGATTTCAGAGTTACCCTTAAGTAAGCTCGACGACAATATTATCTGCGGCCGAATCTGAGCCTAATCCTGTCAAAGTCACGACAGAGTAGAGTGGGCGAGCGTGTTATTTATACGCAACGTACATCCGCAGCGGAAGAAAGTAGTAAAAGTCAGAAGTGGAATATAAAAAGCACAAACCTGCCTGTTTGCGGCTGAAAGCAACCGCACTGCACAATTTCAGTTTCGCATCGACGAGAATAATGGGTAATAACTTAGCCGCACCGGTGCACAGAATCACAATGGAATGGCGCACGATTGTGGTCGTTTTCTTCAACGTTCCTATCCCACTCGAACCCGGGAAAGGGCAATGCGTAGTCCTAGTGCCACGTTGCGTCGGAAATTAAGAAAATAGCTCGACCATTTATGACCGTCCAAATCGCATTTTCTGCTTAATATATGGCTGCAAATGGATTGTCTTTGGATCAACAGGCCTGCACTGGATTTAGGTACGAACCATCGCGGGACAGACTCGTAAAGTTCCATCGGCATGAAAATTCGCAATAATTCTTCACGACGGCTGTACGTCATAAAACTGCCGACGAAGTTGAAACAACAACAGAAACAGGCTTTTCGCTGGAAGGAAAATAAATTGCTACCCGCACTTCTGAAAAAAAAATGTTTGCCAATCGATTAACCGTTCGATACCATGTTGAGGGTTTTGAGCTAACCTCAGCTATAAATTGTACACAGAGTGATGGGTGTCCGAATTCGTATAGTGGCGGGAGTTTTTCAATAAATGGACATAGTCTAGATAAACTTGTTCTTTTTCCGGAGCACCAGAAGTTTATTGAAATGAGATTGGAATTAAAGTACAACGATGTATACGATTTTCAAACTTTTAGAGAAACCTTTTTTTCGATTTTCTGGCTGTGTGTGCCTTATTGCAGCAATTAAATGTGTATGTTTTCAATGATTTTCAGAGTGCCGCAATGTTCATTAAAAATATTTCTTGGGTATTTTATTGATTTTTAAATGTCGAATAAAGTTCAAAACTTAACTCGCAATGCGTTCCTTTTTCAACTCAATAACTAGAACGAACGACTACTATTCCGCGTTTAACTTCAATTTATGAGCCACGAACTGTTCGCTATCGATTTACAAGTTAAAATCAAATCATTGTTGCTTGTCAGTCTGCAACAATCGTCCAGGGGCTGAATTATTCCGTGAAGTTTTCAAACTAATTATAGCTTAGAATAATATAAAATTCGTCCACCTCTCAGTTGCTTTCGTCCTGCTTTTGTTATAATGGTCGATAAAGCAACATTTCTACGTTCGCCGACATCCTTCGATATTGATTTTCCGAATGAAATTCTTTCATTAAGCAACCAACCTAGGCAAGATTGGACGTGCCTACATTCAGCTTTGAATAAATAAAAGCACATTGACGACGGCTCACGATATTTATGGAAAACTGCCGTTGTGCACGTTTTTCAATGTGCTCAGCGACAATTTGATATTTGCTTAGTGTCACGATGAAATGAAAAGCCGATCGAATTCAACTTAAACAAATAAGACGTCGGAAACAACGTTCTAGGCGATTTCACCCTCAGTTTTTGAACGTTTACTGTCAAAATCGAAAGGCATTGCGCCGCTTATGCAAACAGCAGGCAGGAGCTCCACAGCAGTTGCTAGTACACCATTTTCAGGATGTAATGGGCCTTCAAAGAAATTATTGCCGCGAACAAAGAAGTAACGAAGTTGAGCGTGACGAGCTCCTATTCAACCCCAAGTGGAGGAGTATTGGCAAAATCCACTCCGTATAAGCTATTCGGAAGCGATAATATGGCTAAAGCCAGTCACGGGAAATTAACAACAACGCCGAGGATTTCCAGGACTAACTCATTGGGAAGTTTGTGACATTGATTTGAAAGTGCTGTTGCGATTTGAAACGAAACGAAAATATAATCTGCTATGTACTTATTACTGCCATCGATTTCCGATGGTGTCAAATTACTACTTGCTTGAAATGTCGCAATGGCGTAGACGATGTTATAATAGCAGAAAGTAAATTTTAGGTGAACAGTCTATATTGCAAAAATAACCTGTATGTTTAGTAGGAGTGAATTTAATCGATGGATGACATGCAAAGTAAAGCAATGACTTTATACAAAAGCTTTTTTATGATCCAGGCGCTAAAAGGTGTAGGTAGCAACCACTCGTAAATAAATTTATACTAGCTATTGCAAAACATTTCCAATGAATAAAATCATGAATATTTCATTTAATCTATTAAAATAACTACACGGTTAAAAAATCAAATAGATACATACAATATCAAACGCAAACCTTAAAGTAAAAATTTTCATAAACAATTTATATAAACGATTTCGATAAAGCTATATAGACTTGATAAACAAAATTTACAAATTTATTTACTATGGCAAATATCGTTTCGATATAAAATTTACTACACCATGTATTAATTTAATCTATCAAATCGATTCGCATATCTTATAAATGAGGTTTATATGTGAAAAAAAAGTTTAAATAAAAAAATATGTCTTCATTTGCTAATAAATATTGAATAATCTCTATACTTTCCATTGGTATAGAAAACATAGGTTGTCAAGTGCTTGTTTGTTTTCTTTTTTGAAAATCTATCAGGCTGAGTAACAAACAATTAAACTGTGCTTATTTTGACAATAACCGTTTGAAAATTCCTTATGATTGTTACAAACGAAAAGCTAGTCAGTCATAAATAGCAATGTACTAAATTGAACCTCAAAAGCCTCGAGCAGGTCAAGAACAATAACATAACTGCCAGCAATATGGTCATTCAGCCAATAACTGTCACGCCCAGCCCCGGAGTGTCAAATTTAATGGGCTCCACCGCTACAAATTCCGCAAAAAGCAGGCTGAGCAAAAGCCCAAATGTGGCAATTATGGCGGAGATCATCTCTCATGCTATGGAGGTTGCCCCAAAAACCTCAGAAACATTAGAAAATCTTTTGCTCAAGTTGATAGACCTACCCCGGTTTCACCTCCTCCCCCAACAAACATTACGAACCAAATGGGTTAATTCCTTACTATCATGCAAGAACAACTTCATCCAATGATGAAGGGCATGGCGAAAATGATCCAGGGTTGGTTTCCCGCCCAATAGTTAACAACACGGACTTCCTTTACTCACGCGAAATCAATCGAGCAAATCGAATATCGATCCTTACGTGGAATGCGAATTCCATGCTGCAGAAATAAGGTGAACTAATTCAATTCCTGAGCGATTGCAGAATTGATTTTGATCCAAGAAACTGTTTTGACCGGAACATCAGCTACGAATCCCGAACTATCACATTTACAGAAATGATAGATTGACTGGTAGGGGAGGAGACACAATAGTGCTCGTGAGAATATATATATTGTTGGTATGTTATTCAGATACCGAGCCTCAGTGAAATGGAAGCAACGGCACTTGAAATTGATTCAAGTTTCCTCAAATTGCAAGTCATCTCCGCTTACAGACTCCCCAACGCTCAACATCCTGTCGAAGACCTTCGTGCAATATTCGATCTCGAAGGCTCTATCTTTCTATCAGGAGATCTCAATGCTTATAATTGCGCATGGGGATCAGTAAGAAAATAAACAAGCGGGAAAAAAACCATAAAAGAAAAAAGAAGAGGAAAATTAATCAAAGGTGTCCTCCTTCTGCACGACAACGCGCCAGTTCACAAGATGCGTCGTCAAATATTTTCAGCTACACATGGACCCGTGATATTACTCTGGTATGCGTAACTATGAGTATTAAGAGGAAAGCTTCAATTCAATTATACCTTAGAAAGAAAGGATTTGGGTTTGGGTGCATTACACCGACTTTCTACGCTGAATTGCATCGTAAAGTCTATATACACCACTATATGCAAACGAGAAGGGATTATGCGCTCTGTTCTTCTCTCTGTTCTCATATCTCGAAAACTGCTTATTGTACATGAATTTGATGTATGAAGCTTGTGTGCAGATTTTTATGTTGCGCAAATTTGATGCAGAAAAATTCACGTAAAATCAATACTTAACAAGATATTTAAGAAAAACTGATTGTCGTGATTTTTTAACTTTAATTACTTTTGTTGTGCACACGACTTCGTAATGGACTTTCCATATTGTCTTCCTCATCTCGTTTCCAACATATTTCCGTTGATAAATCTCCACTTTGATTTATTTGGTAAAGAAAGCCTATATTTAATAGTCTAATGATGCAAGTCAAGACAACACAACAGTGTCCGTAACGAACCAGACTAATTCTGATAGTCACTATTCGAAGAACTGCCGGATTTTCTTCCAAGTCTAACTCAGCAAATCATAATTAACGAGAAGGAACCAACTAGTGGAAATCACTTCGATGGGAAGATGCGTGATTTCGTAGTGGTACAAATTGTTGATTTTGAGAGCGGTTTAGATGTTTATTTGAATATCAAACTTATCAGAAGTGATATAGGTTTTTAAGTACTGATGTTTGCACGATAATATTTAGCAATACCGTTCTGTGAGAAAGTCATATTAAATTGGGTGCACTTATTTTTATTATCTACTTATTTTTATACTAAGTTTAACAATACTCCATTTATAACAGTTACTCTTCTCAAATATTTTTAAGCCAAAAACTACATATGAAGCACAATTTTGTCTAATCTATTTTTTTTAGAAATTAGACTTGAATGATTGCTGAAATTCATTGGCTGCATTCCATCCAATCAATTTTCATTCCCACAAGCTATATTCAATTTGTAATTTATTTCAGCGTGCCCATAGTTCCGGGAATATTCAATGCGTAAAATAAAACAATAGCTCTATAAACTAGTTAGGCCTTGACAAACGTTACAAGAAATTACTTTAAAAACGTAAACATTTTTCACTATCAGCATTACTTTTGAAAGCAATTCAGACAAGTTTTAATTGATTTTTTGAACTAATTTTCGAGATTTCTGCATACGGAACAAGTGCGCCCAACGTGGGCAATACAATGCGCTTAAATGTAAAATAGCATATCCTTGGTGCTAGAGTTTAAGAAAGCAGCACATTATACGATTTATTCGGAAATGTTTTGTCTAAAATTGGTTTGTATGCATCAATAAAGTAGATTCTAGCTACTGAAGAAAGTGTAGTTCAAATCATTGTTGCTTAGTCGATATTTAAATGCACGTGGAATTTGAAGTAATTGAAGAGAAGAAAATGATAATTTCATGCCTTTTTATCACAAAAGTTTCAATTAATGTATGAATCAAATGTTTGAGCTCATTCATTTTGATATAATTTGAAAAATGAAATCAAAATATAATCTAAACAAAATTGATTTTGAAAATGAGGAACCTGATTTTAAAAAATGGCAGAAATCAAAAAATGCTGTCGTAACTATCTCATATATTTTCTCTGAATTTAATATTGAGAGAAAATTAGAGTAAACTATAATTTATATTACAAAACTTTAATAATTTTGGAAATATTTTCATGCTTGTATGTATATTTCCAAGTGAATCTAAGTAAAAAATCAAAACTAAATCCAATTCCATTAACAAATTGAAATCACACACTTTCCAAACTCAAATATCGAAGCCAATGAACCGTACCACGAGACAACAATAACAGTTCCAAAAACAATTTCAAGCCTTTTTTTGCTAGAATGGTTTCGAGACTGCTTCCAGCGACCAGACAATAGCCTACAAACGAAATACGAATTGTGATATCTACACTGTTGAAGACTATAATAAATCGCAACAAGAATCATGGCCTGGCCGTAGTCCTCCGTAATGTTGGCAATTGCTTCCATTGGAAATGTGTTATTCATTCCAGCATTTTACAAATATATGTATATGTGTATGTATATAGATTTATATGAATGTGGAGAATGTACAATGGTAAGGATAAGGTATCTATTGTAGTTTTCCGTGTTACGTTAGCAAAGACCTTCATTTGTTGGAAATATGATTCATTGCTAGATATCGTGCTATTTATCTTTTCTCCATGAAAGGAGAAGGTGAATGCCCTTTGCTTTGTACAATTAAACGGTGAAATGAATAGTAAGAATCATGTTACCATGTTGTTTGTTCACGTTCGTGTTCTGGTTTATGCTGATGAGGTGAAGTAATGAGTTTATGTATGCATTTGAAATTAACAGTTGGTGATTTTTTTCCGAACGAAGGATCGCATGAAAGAGATTTTGGAGTTTTTTTTTTAAATAATTAATAAACACATGTGTGACTCTCAATTAGATTTGATATTTATTAAGAATAACGTGCTTCATTTCTCTTTTCTTTCGACAAAAAATATGTGTTTGTTAATTTTTGAAAATGGGAATGACAGCTACGAAAGTGGATTCAAACTGAAGTAAATCATGTTTTTGATTTGGAATCGGTATATAGGAGGGAGTTGATCACTTTCCAGAGGTGAGATCTCATACAGTGAAAAATTTTTGCGTACACCTGCTCCGTTATTTGAACGTCGTGTCAGATTTTCTTTGGCATTATAATTAATAAAAATATATATGCACACAAATGATGGCATGAATGCTTTCGTTCCTACTCACTTGTTTTAGAAGATATAGATTAGTAGGAGTCTTTTTGTTCAGATTGTGAACTGTTTTAATTGCTTTACTTAGAGTTCTGCTCAGAATAGCGAGTTTTTGATGCTGAAAATTTTCTCCATTTGAGCATTTCATAAATACATAAACAATTTTGTTGTTGTATTCAATATAATTAACAAAATTTGACCTGCCCGGGTGTGCAAAAAAACGCACCTAATAATTAATTACTAATTTTAGTAAATGTCCGCATTCATTATTGGATGCCTGCTATTTAATGTTTCTTCCTAAGCTACGATTTGAAATACGGGTGCTTTTCAATTTTTATTTACGGGCTTTATTCTGGTCCTCTTTGCTTAGCAGTATGCGTGCATACTATGCAAAGCACTTATCGTGAGTTTTCGAAAGTTAATAACATTTTGTGTACATACACATGCTTCTATCAGGCCAAAGAAACGGAATAATGAAATGATTGAACCTTTTATCCTCCACAAAAGTAATATTACCACACCCCAGATAATTATTATTGCAATATTGCATATGCACTGCAAGTGCTTTCAACTATAAACGACCCATTCCAGCTCGTATCAATGCAAAACATTCGCTTGATACGTTTCTCTCTTCCTCGAACTGACTCCTCAATTATAAATCTAATTTTTGTCTTTCACCATCAAGAAATATGCATATGCTATAATTAACCTACACGTACCGGAAGTAGCCAACCGTTCAAGTACTTCAATACAAATAGCTCAGCTGAATCTAGCCCCTTCGTGCACGCATAATTAAAAAAGTTTTGCGTACTTTGCCAAGTTTTGGCTTCTACATTCTCATATACTTTCATACTTATACTTATGGCTGCCGATAAACCATTTCATAGTCGACTAGTTCCACAGTTTTCTTTCCATTTGACAAATTCGAAGCATACTGAGCATGTAAGGTGTGTTAACTCTTTCGCCGGGGACAAAGTAAGGTAATATTCCAACACAGCCAGAATGAATATATCCTTGGACACGCGCCTGCATAACAGAACTCTGGGCTCAGTTCAACTTGCCAATGTGTTTGTATTTCGGGAGTTGAGGAAAGAGCTTGAGTACCCTGGCCGTATAATTAAGGTCAGTGCTTAATTATCCTGAGAAAATCTCATTTCGAAACTGTCCGGCAAATAATCAAGCCTGGCACTATCGGTTGCTTCGAAATACCTTCGGGACATACGCTCTGTGCAAATTTGAAGGCAAGTGCACAAGCCTGTTATTGTTTGGTAATTGAAAGCTGGCTGGCTGAGTGTATATTGTAGCTAGGGGAAATTTATAAGGTATCGATTTGTAGTGAAAGGAGTATGTTTACGTATTGAAGTTGGTCAAGGAACTTATTGGTTTACGTTGATGAATGGGATTTTGTAACTCGTTTTGGTAAGGCAAATTAGAAATGAAATGCATGTAAGTAAAAGCTTTGCAACATGTGTGGTTTCATCTGAATTAGCTTCAAATGGAAAGCTTTTGAACAAAGTCAATTTAATTTATTTTGTTGGATTTGCAAATTTTAATGATTTCTTACTACGATATCGCATGATTACGAGTAAATGCCCTGAAAAGTTTATGAGTCAAACATCAATTGGAGTGAATAAGTGCATCGTTCCTTAGTGTAAAAAAATGTAAACAATATCGATATTTACAGGATTCTAGGAAACAATATAGGATGATTTGCAAAATATATAGATACCAAAATAAGGACACTGGTCTACTGGCAGCTTTAGTTTTCATAGATTTTCTAATAAGCAATCATCTTTAGCACTGATTGTGTGTGTGGTTCTCATATTTTTGGAAAAATTACGAAATAATAATACAAAAAAAAACGAATTTTTCGCAAAGCATTCAGTGCATATGAGTTAGTGTTATGGAAATTATAATTGATCAGTTCACTGGTAGAGTGTTTACCGAATGTTTTGCGATTCACGATGATTTGATGATTTCACCATTTATTGCAAAATTTTGAAGTCATGCAAGATAAGAAATCAAATGAAACTCATCGAATAAGGAAAATAATTGAATTTATGAACTACAGATGAATTACAAAAAATGTCTACTTATGTGTAAATGAAATTATGTCTCTGATTAGCCTCTGTTTTGCTAATTATGCGTTATAATTAAATATAGAGTAAAAACATATATATGTAATGGCAAATTGTTTGGACGAATCGTAAAACTATTGGTAAATGATTGCTGAGATCTATATAATTAATGCACACAAATTAGTGAAGAAAGCGGTTTTGTCAATGAGTGTATATAAATTAAAAGTGTACAATTATCGGTGGACAAATGCGAGCAAAACTTAAAAACCAATACATTTCGCGAAGATTAAAAGATAGGAGAACATAAAAATACAGAAAACTGACGTTTCTGGTAGTGTATTTCTTGTATTTTCGGTAATATTTTATTTAAAAAACAAACTTAAAAAGCAGGTCTGGCTTTTACACGTTTAATTTTAAAAACAAAGTCCTTAATTAGTAATTGAAGTTTTCTGGACATAAATTCTGCTGGCATGCTATCGTTTTCATGTGAAAAATTATAAAATTTTACAAATTAGCATCATGGTTTTTAAAACCATAAAAACATCTCAAAACAAACAAGACACACGTTGATACAGCGTTACTGAAATGAGGTCAGGTTATTTGAATTAAAACGAAACGTATATGAAAAAAAAATCAAAAATTTTCAAATATGACTTGGCGCCGTATACGTTTCTGTTTAATTCAAATAATCTGACCTCATTTCAATAACGCTGTATCAAAGTGTGTCTTGTTTGTTTTAATGTTTTATTTTTCATTCATTGATATAAATTTTGATATGAAAATAACATTTTTATAATAGAGTGAAATTATTTTTATTGCTTTGAATTTTTTTGAATTGAATTGAATTGAATTGAAAAATTTTATTCAAATAAGTTTCGTTTTTTTATTTAAAAGTGTTTCAACTTTTGATTTAAATTTGGTCCTATTAAATTTTCAGTGGTGAAATTTTTCTGAGTTTGCCTTTTAAACATTCAATAATAAAAGTCAGATCGCCCAAGTGAATCGGACAAAGCACGGTTTGTCTTCTATGGCTGAATTCGAATTTGAAAAGTTGCAAGTGTTCTACTTGAAGGGCCACAAAATAAAAAAAAACATTTTTTTAAATTTGTATGTGCAATAAGATATAATGATGCCTGGAAGGTATGTCTCATTTTAGCTTAAGAAAGACTCCATCATGTTTAAGCCGAAAACAGGCTATTGCGATGCTACTACTCACACACAACCTGTTGCGATGCTACTACTGACCTCGGGCGTACCTTCGATGAGAAACTCCGCTTCACCTTACAGCGCGATAAAATACTTTCTCGTGCAAACAAACAGCTGGGATTTATCAGAAAAAGTGTCAAAGAATTTAGTAATCTGTGGGTCACAAAATCGTTATACACTTCCCTTGTACGCCCTATTCTCGAACACGCTTGCATTAGCTGGAATCACGCTTTTGAGACATTCAGTGATATATTGTTTATTATTTTTAAGTTAATAGTACTTCGGTAGGTAAGTAACGAATATTTTTATTATAATAAAACTAAAGTTATAGCTAAAAAATACTATAATTCTTGAATCGATTTGCTCCACTCGACTTAAATTTGATTCATAGTTCTAAAAAACGACTCTAAGTCCTCAAAAATTGAACCTGATTTCATTCTGCAATAAGAATAGAAGCCAACTTTTTATTTTTCAACAAAAATAGAATAAGTCGTGTCATGTCCGAACTTATGTGATGTCAGAATGTATTTCAACTAATTACGTTGATCATTTGCAGGTTAAAGTAGCTTGAAAATAATTATTTTCCACCCAGCAATATCCAGCCGCCTATAACCATTTGCTTTTCTTGTCGTGAATTCCGGTTTCTTCACTCAACGTCCTTTTTCAAACTTTGATACTTAATTTGATTAGCGTACCCAGCAATAACACATACATAACTATACCATAAATAGTTATCACATCGCTGGCAAATCAATCCAGGCATTTTACTGACAAGCTTGAGTAACTACACGACTACCTTGTTACCATTATTCTCCGGTGATTTATTCACCATTCAATTCACATTTTTCCGAAATTCTATCCCACGCTAAAACGAGTCAGTTTGCCAGCTATTCCAAGTCCCATGTGCTTAAATGTTCACTCTTCGCTTTCAATCACATTCATAACACTCAATCACTTGTGGGGTATGGCAGCACATCCATTAAAATTTTCGTTCAAGGAGAAGGCATTTACGTTTTTTTTCTCTCAAAGGAACCTCGTCTTTATTACACATTGGAAGCAATACAGTGAAACGAACAACGAGTGCTTGAACGATGTTTGGCTGGAAATTAGACGAACCAAATCAACTGGAAAATTAACAAGCTTGTTTATGATAGATACTCGTAAGTTTCTACTCCTACAGAAAACACTGGATATGAATGGAGTTCGGGAGCAAGCGAAACTTTGTCCATTTGTCTGAAAAGTGACTTTTAGGATACTGAAATATGCCAGGTCAGCAAGACAGTGGAAAATATTTTCGAAGTTGCTTGGTATGAAATTCAAATGGGCATTTGAACAAGAGAAAAGTTTTGATTTTGAAAATGAATTCATTGCAAGCATTGACAGAAATTCACGAAGCGTACTATTTTAATAACGAATGCAATTAAATCAAGAATATATTAATTGATATTTTAAATTTTAATTTGCTGAAAAATATTACGGGGAAAAAAGACACACAGTTTCAAATTTGTGAATTTCTGATGGAATCATCGTGTGCCTTAGCGAAAGTTGAATAGAGCGAATAAATGATGCTAATTCATTCCATCGAGAAAATATTACAATTAAGATCAAGTGCTTAAGGCTTGGCACAGCAAGCACAACTGAAAGAAATCAATTTTAGAATTGTGATGAGCTACGGTCCCAAAATTTTGGATCGTCTTTGATTTTCAATGATGCATGCTAATTCGCGCAAAAATATTTTTCCCTTATTACTTTTGTACTTTATTATTGACTTCGCATAAAATTTTATTTATACAAGAGTGGTCTGAAAAGTTTCCTACCTTGTTGTGTGAAGATGGCAGCACTTGTCAATAAAAACTAAAGATGGCAGCACTTGTCAATAAAAACTAAAGAATGTGATTGCTCGTCTTTTGACAGCTACTCACAAAAATTTGAGCCATTTTGGAAGCGCAGATGTTGTTTGACAATCATTTGAGTGAGTCGATATGAGCGTTGTTGTGAGAATGGCAAAAATCGAGCATCGAGCTTTCGATAAATATTTGTTTTCGAAAAGGAATACGCCTAAGCGAATTGGACGCACCATCATTTATCACTGTGAAATTTTGGGCAACTGAATTTAAATGTAGGCGTACCAGCTTGGGAAGCGATGAACGTTCGGGACGTCCAAAAACTGCAACCACTGAAGATAACATCGCTAAAGTTCACCAAATAGTGAATTTAAGTGATGAATATGCCCGAAGAACGTGTTTGTCAGATAAAGCTGTCCGCGGGTTGGGTGCCACGTTTGCTCACGTTAGTCTAAAAACGTGTTCAAATGAACATGCCAACCGTTTTGGCGCCGATTAATTACTGTAGATGAAATTTCGGTACACCATTCTACGCCCGAAACAATAAACAGCCAAATCAGTGGACTGCGGAAGGAAATTGGCTTGAAAAACAGCAAAAATTTTTTTTTTAGGTGGAGAAAGTGATAGGAGGTGGTTTTTTGGGATAGTCATGGAGTTATCTTAATCGATTAACTTTAAACAGAAAAAACATCTGCAGGAGCATGCGACACATCATTACTTGAAAAGAAGAATGCAGAAATGGTGGGATATGTATGTCCCGTTTGAATTTTTTTCTAAAAAAAAAATTATGCTACAATGCGCTGTCTTACATTTCAGTGATTGCCGTGACGAAAATCTACGAATTACGGTTTAAACGGCTTGCTCACCCTCTTTTTTTTCTAATCCAAAATTTGCGTTTGACGGACACATTTAATGTTACATTTTAATGCATTTTTATTGATATTTCCTACCAATTTTATGAATTCATACAATATAAAATTTGAAAACATACCTTCAATGAATTCCCCATATTATTGATAATCAAACATGCGAACATAATAAAAGAATATCTGTTGACCTATATCAATTTCACTTAGATTCTTTCCGACTCCTAACTCGATTTCCACGGTGCCACCATTTGGGGCACTTTCAGACACCATCCTGAATACATTGAACATCGATTGAACATTCTATGTTGTACGTGCACTTGGCCATATCTTCTATTTGCTCAGAATTCGTAGTTCTATGCAATCTTCATTGCCCATGATATGCCATCAGCAGATAGTAAAAAAGCCTCAGCTGGACCGATACGATCGCAACAACAAAAACTGAGCGATTTACGAGAATTCATCGGCAACCATTTCCATCTTAATAGGCCGGCGGATAGCAATATCTATGTCGAATCCTTCGTCAAGGAAGAAATAGATAAAAGACCGGAGAAAGCTTGAAATGGGAAAAGCTCCCAAGAAAAAATAGATAGAGGAAGACGAAATAAATATTATGCGCTCTGAGTATATAGTGATAGCGACTAAATGCTAGACACATACACAATTGAAGAATAACAGCCAGCAATGATGCTGTTGACGGTATTCAGCCAAGGATACGAACGAAATAAGAAACATTTTCGACGAAACGGATCCAATTCAAGATTATCCCCGGTTTCTCCTCCTTCAAGGCAATAAAGCCTGGCAGATAAACCCTTCAGTTACACAGATTTGCATACTGAGAGGTCAAATTAAATCGTCTAAGTAATGGTTATCATGCTGTTAACGTAATGAAACTTTTTTAAAAAGAAGGTTCTACGTCTAGGTATTTTCGCAAAAAAAGTGAGAGACATTCATTTGTGCTTGCTTACCTTTCGTTTTTTCATAGTTGAGGGAATTCCAAAAATTGTAGATAGTTTGATGATACGGCTCAACTTCCCATTGAAAAATTTAAAACAAAACAATGATGATTGCGTCTGAAAAAGAAAGAAATGTGAAATATTGGAAGCAGTTGATAATATTTGAATTTATGAATTGACATCTTGAATGGCTGTAAGATGGATATACACACTCAATTTCACTACTTCCTAGTTATTGACATTGTTTCATGTAGAACTATCTGAAATTCAATAAGCCCAGTTCTTAACAGGTTAAAAGCTCACTGATGCAAGTGTCATATGGTATCTGATTTGTAAAGCATATCAATATTTTAGTTCAGATAGTGTAAATTGGTTTTCTTGATTTTTGAATTTTGTTTTTGTATGTAAAATTGAAAGTGTTTACTCCAACAATTACATAAATCCATTTTTTGACGTATGTTACTGTTGACGAAATTGATGCTATTTTAAAAATAACTTTTCAATTTACAAAGTGAAAAGATATTGAAATAGAGTTGAGTTGTCAATGTTTACCATAGAGAAAAAAGATGCTCTCAAATTGTATATAGCGCAAACAGAAATTATCTACAAGCATATGTAGAAAATTTGGCTGAAGACAGGATTAACTTAAATTTGGCTGAAGTAAAGATTAACCCACCACTTCTAGATGAAGTTCTGGTGATTATCATTTTTCAGAATGTTTATTATTCTCAAATAATAGCTTTTACAGCAATACACACAAATTTAGCATTGCAATGAAATTCAGATCAAACATTTTCATGAAATTATCAGACTTAGCGAAAAAAACATGCTAAATAAGACAATGCTCAGCCCTTTACACTATTTTATATTGTTATTTCTTTATTTATTTTTGAACATTGTGTTTCACTAATTTTTAATAAATTAGGACAAAGAATAAAATACTCTAAAAACGTTTTGGTGAAAAATACAAACTCACAAATAGCACCGTTTATTTTAAAATAAAATAAAAATCAACCAAACATATTCAAACATACTCAAACAACACTACTGTTTATTAAATTTTTAGAGGGTAATAATTTGGAGATTACAATGAATAGTAACCTCTCTAAGACATTTTTAATTTAATGTCAAAGTGCTCTGGAGCAGTTCAAAATCCACATAAAAAACTATAGCAAATTATTCCGATTCAGAATATATGTTTATCTAACGTGCTTATCTGAGGTTCAGTGGGCAATATTTTTTCTCAACATCCTAGAAGCGTTGATTTTATGAAACCAAAAAGTAGCGAACAGATGTTTCATACATTTGACGACTAGAAAAAACATTTGCGAATTAACGCGCCCAGTGTGGGTTTACTTTGCAAACAATTTTTATTTTTGCCTGAAACCAAAAGCTGAAGTGTGATTTTTACATAAAGAAAATGGGATTGTTTTAACGTGAATTACTACAGAATTATGTTCGTTTGAAGGAATGTCTTGGGTAAGATGTTTTTCAATGATTCTAGTTTTACAATTAAAATAAATATAATTTTATTCCGCAGTTTATATAGGGGACAGTAAACTGTCAAATGTAGTTTCAAAGTTGATTTTCATTCAAAGAACACACACAGCCCGATTACTGGATTTCTACTTGTGTTCACAGTGTATCCAGTACAATTAAAATGAAGATAAAACAGTTACATTGTAAAAAAATATTCATCTTTTCACGGGTAAAATTTTTTTTATTGTTTTGTCGTAAGTTGAATTAAATTAAATATACTCCGTTTTTTTGGATTTCATCATATTACCATCTAATTATAGATTTGATTTTGATTTGTCTAAAAGTTGATATGATGTACATCATATCATGTACGCACAATTTTCATGAAATTTTGAAAGCAAAGCAATTCCTAAGTTGCTGTCGTAGCAGAGAAGAATTTTTCATAGCTACTGGAGCCGTGGAACAGTTGACCGAAAAATTCTACGAGGAAAGCTAAATGCAAAAAAATACATAAGAATATTCCAGGTAGCCACGACTGACATGGATGAGGTCATGAGAAGCATAAAACGGATATATCAACATGATGCTGCTATTTACACCATCAGGTGGGTAAATGAAAGGTTCAGGTTCATATTTTATCATATTTTATCTCATATCTTATATATGAAGTTTTTGCATAGATTGTTGTGCCGATTAAATTTAATGTCAACAAAATTCATACAAATCGAAAATTTAAAGAGATATTTAACTAATTTTTGTGACTTATTACTTTACTATTCACTAATTACTTTACTATTTACTAATTATTACTAATTCCTTTTTTTCGCACATGGCTTCGCAATGGACTTTTCACATTTAGTTTCTCATTTTTTTTTGGAAATTTTGCGCCCCGAGCTTTAAGATCACCAAGCTAAATCAGTGGTAAAGTGAGCTGCACTGCACGTTCGTAAGCGTTGATTGTCTATCAGCTTCAGCTAATAAACCAAACAAGCGTTATGGTGGGATTACGTTACTTTCATATAACTTTCAAAGGTTTTCCTAGCCATCTTTCTAGCTTAAAACATTTAACCACAAAGTTTCTAGTCCGTTTTCATATATCGTTTTCATATGATCGTTTTCAATTGTCTTTGTTTTTTTTTCAAATAAATTTGTAGTGTGTACGTAGCATAAATAAAATTGATTTGCTGCCTATCATGTATCTTTTCAATTATTGGCTCACACACTTGTTACAGAAATAGCATTCAGTGAATAAATTCGACCACAAAAAAAAATTGATATATTATTTGGGATTTCAGATTTGGTTACCAACGAAGAAGAACCTTTGAATATTTGCACCGAAAAATAAATTTTGAAAAACTATAGTGTTATGATACTTCAGTTAACATTTTGGTTAGGATCATTTGTTTCATTTTCATATAGTGCAAACCAAATACTTCTCATTTTGGCAGGATTTTTCTTCAAACACGCTGAGAAAATATTTTTTACTAAACTTAGGATCTTCCTTTGAATTTACTCGATGACCTGTCCATTGGTGTAATTCAGACAAAAGGTCCAAAGGTGGCAATGAAATGAATGCATTCGTGATCGCAGTCTAGTGGCTCATCACTCAGGCTTAATATTAACAATAATTTAATAATTTCAGATAATCTGTTATATAATATAATATGCAAAGCTTTTGAAGCTCCACTTTCCTTGTGCAAAATTATTCAAAAAAAATTTCCACTTTTGTTATTAGTGCTCGAAAAATCAAATAATTAAAAAAGCAGCATTTTCTCGTCTTTCTGTCAAATTGTTCGCCAATACTTTGTCGGTCTTTTTTTCATCCGCAAATACAGCCTCAAGCCTTTGAGGCATTGAGTCAATTATTCTTTTTTTTAAAGTTTGGTATCTAGAATGTTTTATTACTTGATTATTTTCTTTCATGTAGCGTCTGTTGGATTATTAATCGCTTCAGAAATTTTGAATTTTAAAATATGACAGATATTTCGATTACAGAAAAATTTTTTATTGATTTATTGTTGTGGATAAAAGCATTATCCTGTTGCAGTATAAAATCGCTTTTTATTTATTTGCAATCTAATTTTTCGTTCAATATATCGAGGTGATGAGGACGGCACACATTTGCAGGAAATATTACATAGGGGAAGGGGGCTACCCCACCCGCAGATCATAGCTACACGGAGAGAAATTTCGGCAGTGATTATATAATTTACTATTCCGAAAATTCCATATGAAAACATGAATGTTATTACAAATTTGATGAAAATTTACTATTTTTCTGCAAATAATAGTCAATTCCATTACATACTAGAACTGACTCATGTTCATTGCGCTGTAGTAAAGACATTCATATATACATAATTCACAACAAAGTAGTAAAATGTGTAGTGCAATTGATAACAAAGGTAATGGGGTAAAAAATTACTACTATTGCATTAAAATTAATTGCAAATTTTGTAAAATTTGTTTACACTTTTCTCTCCGTGTATACCTCCCCCTGAATGACGTGTTTGTTGAAGTAAAATTATTTTTTGCCAAATGCGGCACGTAAAGAGAATACAGATTCATCTCTTTACAGGATGTCTCTAAAAATTTGCATTCTTCCAAATATGTACCCGGCTGAATTCCGGACGCATCAGCCTATTTATATTTGATTTGTGCGGATTTTTATGAACACAGTATGCTCGGATATTGTTTTCTTTCAACTGTCTGACGATTGTTTTTTTATGGGCTCACTCACAGTTATTACTGAAGGCATTTTTGTTATTACTGAAGGCATTTTTGTTATTTCCTTCGTTTATTTCCTTCGGCTTTCGGTGTCTTCTTTATTATTCGAATGCGGTTGGCATCATCTGTGGTTGCGATTTTCGTGTTTATTCCTCTTCCAGGCATATTTATAATACTCTTCTCCTTTTCTCGCTTCTAAACTTGCTAGCGAACAGTATTTGGGTGGCACTTAAATTTTCTTGCGATTAGTTCCACTCATGAGCTCAGTAACTATTGCGGTTCTCAATTCAATGTATAGTTCAGTTTTCCTTGGCATAATTAATATAATTTCACTTAACTTTCACTATCACTTTTAAATTGATCTATAAAAATGCTTACTTTAAAGCTGTAAAAATCAGAGCCGCTAACTTTTACTATGAAATTGTTGTGCTATTATTGTACAATGCTAATATTCTATCAAAAATATTATATTTTTTGTAAGTTTTTGTCATTAATACAGTTCATTGTACGATTTATTAGTATTATAGAAAACATAGTAGTACATTAGTAGTATTAGAACATTAGTAGTTATAGAAAACATAATGTACAAACAAAATTGTACACCACTGCATATTCAAAGTCGCAATGACATAAGCAACGTGTATACGTGTCTTAATACGTTTAATACTCCCATTGATTAGAGCACAGAAGAATACGATCAAGAGATTAATTAACAATAAATAACTAAGCATAAAAATGCAAAACAAAATTCAGATTCTAACGAAAATAGAAGTGGATACTGATTAACTATTAACTGGTAAACCGTAAAAACCATATTTAAATACAAGATGTGACTCAATCTCAATTTTTTCTTTTGGAAGATTTTCTGTCATATATATTTCCGCGTCACATTTTGTCGCCATCTATGCATAATCGACATTCATACGCGGAATTCATGATTATTTCATTTGATATAAAGTTAATCTTTTCATGTCATATTTTCAAATGAATTTCGTTCTGGAATGAATATTTATAGTCCAGTCATTTGAGACAAAAAAGCCTGTTCTGCTAAAAAAACCCAAGTGAAAGTTTTTCTACAATACTATGATCTTCGTGAAATGTCCATTGCGATATCGTGATGTTGAAAGAGTTAAAACAAATGTTCAAAAAATTGTCAGGATAACGTTTTCTCTTAAAGATGCTAAACCATGGGATAATGACCAATTTCATAATCCATTAAAACTAGCATTTTTTTAAAGACTGCATGATTTTATTTGTTGCTTAAAGTTGGTTTAGTATAATATATACGCAATTTAATTCCGAGCAAATATCTGAACCATAACATTTGAGGACAATGTGTCCTTTACTTAAGAATCAATTACTCCGCACATAAGAACGTACCCATATTAGTTCGCAAAGTGCTCAGATGCATAAAAGTTCCAAGGACGAACCGTTTCGGTTAATATGCTTAGAGCTGATCTGAGAACTTTTGAATATCGGAAAGCCATTACTTAAATCGTAAGCTAACTTCGACTAACGGTAGTGTCCGTTTTAGGGATTTCGACAGAAATATCTGTTTAAGTTTCGTTTTTTAAGCACTGCAATAGCATTTAAGCTGATGGCTGTTTCTATTCGATTTGTTTGGAGATAGGACAAATAATTTTTTCGGTAAAAATAAGATAGCGGTTAAGCTATTATATTAGCAGCAAAACTGGTTGGTAAACGAAAACTAATACGGTTGTTTCCGTACATAGCATGTACAAGGAAACAATGTTATGTTCATTACGAGGTCGTACAGAAAAAAAACGGCTAAATCGATTTAGATAAATTCTTAATGTGTCAGTTTAGTTTCCCAGGTTAGTGTAAGTAAAACTCAATGCAGGTTATTATTTAGTTTACGATACCTTTATCTCCCAACTTCACAATAAATCAATAGAAGCATAGTACATTTTGGATCAGATTATATAATGTGGTAATAAATTAGTGAATGCTTAAGTGTTTTGTGTCGAGATTGATAGCTATGATATTCGGCACATTAAAAGGTCTATTATCTTGACATGGTGTTTGCATATGATTGATTCCTGTTGAATTACTTATCTAAATGCATATGTTATCAACAATATCTATTTGTGTACACTATGTAAAGCTTTGAATGGTAATAAACAAACTAATCGCTAGTAAAATATTACTTATGCTATTAAAATCAAAGCACATAAATCAACCTCTAGCTAGCTCGAGCAGCTCTAGTTAGTGCAAGCAAGAATGATATGATTTTAAACCTTCAACTATGATAGCATCGGACACAAAAAATGAAAATCATTTACGACTTTTCAAAACTAGTTATGTAAGGACTGCTAAAGAACTATCTGCTGTTTCTAAAGATAGATTTTAAACCAAGTGAGGTAAATGGTATATACCCAAGCAAATGGGCACATACCATTTTCGAGTAAAATTCATAGATTTTCGGTACAAATTTCTGATATTTTGGAGTCTAATTCACATTTTATCATATCAAGTTCGTAGGTTTTTGACACCGATTCATAAGATTTTGAGTCAAATTCATAATTTTTTCGAGTCAAATTCGTAGTTATTCCAAGGCGAAATCTGATGCGCAAAATATGAACTTATTTTAAGAATCATACTCGAAAAAATTATGAATTTAATTTGCGGGAGATATGAATTTGACTTGCTAAATAATAATTTTCGGGCGTTGCCATTCAAGCGAAAACTCGTAGTCATTTCTTTGGGTCACCTCATTCAAAGTTACATCATGTAACTGTTCGAATACCGGTTTCTCGCAAAACTGACTTTGCAAATGCCGATAATCCTCACAAATAGGGTTCTATGACAAATGCATGAATATTGCAGCTATGAATCCAGAATTCAATGACCTTTTTCATCAAAAATTCAAATTTGATTATAGCACCCAATGTGGGTGTTATTTATTATTTACCTTACTGAGCTAGACTCACGTCTATACATATGTCCATGTAGACTTTCCACGCAGATGCCTACTTATGTAGGTATGTATATTTTACATGAAATTCACAATTTTGTATTTTTTATTTTATTTTATTTTATTTTATTTTTTTAACGAGCTTTTTTGTTTTTTTGTTTTGGGAAGTGGTTTTTCCAAATATTTTATGAAATCTCATCCTGAAAGTTTGTCGGTAAAATCAGAAAAGTCACTCCTTATAGCTCATGTTGCCTTAAAGGGCTAGAGCAAATATAAATGTACTAACTATTGTAAACCTTTATCGCAAATCTTTCACGCTTATAAACACACATATTAGGCAAGTTGGACTTTAAATAGTACCGACAAAACTAAATTGTATCTTCACTAGTATCGATTCTTAAAGTTCAATCGTTCCACTTACAACTCTTTTGATACATGATTCGAATTCAATTTCCTAGAAAACTCGAAACCTCATAAAGTCAAGAGCGTGCATTTACACCCCATTAAACACTCTATCATATTTTCAAGATCCCTCCACTTTTTTATATAGCTCCATGATTCGTTGTTTATGAAACGTTTTGCATGAAACATATTTCGTTTCACTTCACCACGGCTACAAGTACATTTAAATATATTTACGTAATTATTCATCAGTTCACGCATGTACTCCCTCTTACTAAGTTCGCCATCATTCTGCAAGAATTGAAACGTTCATTCAATTATTGCACTACGTACATCTAAATAGCATCGAGAAACCACTATGGAAGAAAGATATTTCGAATAAATAAACATTGCCACAAACAATCTATTTTTAGCGGCGCCATGGATCTATGGAAGTTTTTCACTTCGCAAGCGCTCGAATGTAATTAAAACAATGCGCTAACACTTGACGAGACGCTTTGGCCGTAGGTTTGTTTGTACGAAACGCTCCGGCTCAACGATGTTTGATTTGGTTCGCCCCATTAAGTCATCTAATACAATATTTTCTCAGGTTGTGTTCCCTTATTTTCGATAAATGTGTTTTGTCTGTCGATGACACTTTCAGCTTTTGTTAGCACTTCAGTTCAGTGCGACGGAGCCGAAAGAGATGTTTTTGTCATGAAGCGAAGGTTTTCGAATGATACTGTACTGACTCAGTTATCCTGGGGTAAGTGACATGTTTATTCTTTGGAATCTGGATGCTAGTTGATTGTTTTGTGTGTTGTTTGTTTTTGCAAGAAAATAACAAAACACAACATTTATAGAACTTAGAGGTTGATTCAAGTACAATTCCTTGCAAGAAAGAACATGTAAGACGTGGAAGTGTGAAAGAAAACATGTCATGATTCGAGTAGAAGAAGGACGAGATAAGAGGTAATATTTGATGATTTGCTGGAGTAATACCATGCACCTTCAAAGCATCCCTACTCTTTGACGGTTTATGATGTGATATCACCTCGAATGCGATACTTAGAATGCATTGGGTGAATGGATTGAAATGTATTACAAAACTATCAAATTCAGTTTTTCGAATATCAAACAATCGCATATCAGAGTGATTCTCATAGAAAACGTTTGAAGTCAAGTTCCTTAAATGAATTGAATCGATCAGAACACATTTACCAAACACTATTCTGCAAATATTTCATTCATTTTTCTGGATTCCAGTCCAAATAAGCTAACGCCTACAAACGTAACATTCACATATTCTCAACAATCCTTTTTTTTCCCGATTTATGTCAAGTGTCTCTCTGACTATTTGTCTTCATTCTTAACCTGGGGCAATTCCCCTATACGAAATAACCGTCTCACTAGCATCCAGTGAATAATAGACTAGAAGTAGCAGCATTTGAATGCTAATATTGCGACATTGCAACCATCAGTATCCCATTAAACAATGTCTTGGCAAGAAGGATTTATTCTCGCTTGTAAGTTCCGCTGCTAGATGATTTCTTGAATAGTGTGTCCATTTAACTAAAACGGATCCTAATCTGACATTGATATATGGAACAAGGATGTTCAAGATGCAAGACAAAAACCGAATGTAGCATTTGTTGTTTCTAAAACATCTGCTCATGTCGTTTTGCCAAGGAAACCTTTTGCTAGCGGTCCACGTTGTCCATTCGAGCAACACAAAACCATTAATTATGTGTTTTGATTTGCATATGACGCAGAATAGAGAACCTTTGCCAATTGAAGTGTATACCCTTTTACGGAGCGTGCCCGTCTTGTTAATCATTGTACAAACAGTTGTATCTAGCTTTAAGTCTTTAATCCTCTTGGTAACAATAATTTATTTCTGACAAACAATTTACCGACCGTATGAACAATAATCTGACATAACAACCGTCAATTTAATTTTCTGTTTAAATACCGCAAAAATATCAAGCATTTCCAATAGTATTTTAAGTACAAATCGTTCAGGACAATGCAGGACGAAATTGAAAAGCAGACGCACATATTGTAGAAGAACATTCTTCACAGAAACCTTTTCAATTAATTCTTTCCACATTGCTCTGCTTGATGCTTTGTCCAGGCACCAGACAAACCAAGCGCTTCATTTTTTCTTCAAGTCCCACATCTCGCCAAGCTAAGCACAAAGTCCTTTCATCGAATCAATGCGAAAGACGTTATGTAGCCAATTTCGTTTCTAAGAACCATATCTAATTAAATTTTACATTTTACTTTGTGAAAAGTCCTTTCAACATGAAATTCCTTTTCAAAAAATGTTTTCACGTGCTGGTTGAAAATAGAACTCTTTGTGACAAACGCTTTGAATCAGTTCTTCTCGCCAATGTACAGGACATGCGACTGTCGTGTGTGTATGTATGTACGTATAAATGATATTCCTTGAATACTTTTACGTAGGGAATATATAGAAAATATTTAAACTTAGTTGCACACATTTGCAAATCGATTCATACGTGGGAAGTAGGTCCCTGCTATAAGTTTTCTAACAACCAAGTCAGAGTCCCGTCGAATGCTCCGGTTCAGTTGAACTGTTTGACGCTATCAACTATCCTATTCACCACCCTACTCCTGATGATAGCGTGCTTTGAAAATAAGCAAGTTTCCACCCTCGTCTCCGTTTCTGCTTAATATCCTAGTAAATTCGTTGCGTGGATGCAGTCCACGCCATTACCTTTTGCCTCGTGGCCCGTAGAATTAAATGAAGTGAATGAATATGCCGAGTGAGTGGGTCAGGATGGGTGTGATGATATCGATCAAAAGTATGTACACGTCAAACGGTGAATGATGGTAAATAGGATTCGTTGCTTTCGTCTAGTAGAAAAATACTTTATTGTACCTATTTGATTGACTTGATTGTACTGTGCAAATATCAACGGAACTAGTGTTAAGTATAGTGTTATTCTAAAGCAAGTATATCGACATATTTTACGACAATCTTTAAAAACGCTGCAAGGATAAGAAATACACCACTAAATATATAACCTCAAAGCCAAATTTTTTTAAAAACAAATAAAAATGTTCGAAGCGATTATTTATTTATAAATTATTTATTTATTTGCAAACAATTCTAGATATATTTATCGATTTTTAATCCTTAAGGAATGTAGTAATAATTCAGTTACTTCTAAGTGAGGAAAGCTCATCGATAGAAGGGCGATAGGAGAGACGTTATTATTTAAATGAAAATACAGAAAATAAATACAAAATAAACCTAAGTGAATAATTAAGAATATGTTACTAAAATTTGTCTACAATAATGCAATACTAATGTTCCTGAAATCATATATGCAGCTGATCAAAAACAGAAACAAAAGAGTTAGTTCACAAAAAAAATGCTCCCATAATAATTATCACGACAAAACACAACGATACTCCGCTGTGGACGATATTTTAATATTGTTTCGTGCAAAGGATCACCAAGCCAACATAAATCCTGTACTTTTTCCCACTTCTGTTTTGGTTTTTGTTTCTTGATGTTTATTCAAACTCCTAATGCAAACACATAGTCTAGTTCCTCCATGTGCTTTGGAACCATTAATAAATTAAAAAAAGTGTTTCTATAGTAATCTCTAATTGTCTCTTCAATTTTCTCTAAACAAATGAAAGAAAACAAAATGCAGCACAGCAGAAATAAATACACAGACCGGCTGGAACGGACTGACTGGATTGAGGCTCTATCGTGAGTGTCTCGCTAAATTGGACTTAAACCAAACGGACTCAACATCAAAATGGTATGGTTGATTTTTTCACATACTTTTCTTAAGTCAGTGCATGCTGTAATGAAATTGTGATAAGTCAGCAGTTTCGTTGATGTGGATTAACCTTTGCTAAACCTGTGCTGATTGGGTATGGTCAATAAGGATTTAATAATATGGTCAGTAAGGATTTATTTTTTTTTTATTTTTATGTATATATGTATATATCTTACATATATTTTTATGTATATATCTTTCTATTCCGTTTTATAATTGAACGTATATCTGTGAAATGGATTCTAAATAAATAAATAAATATAGGGCGAAAATTTCTTACATTTGATTTCGACCTTAATTTATGCGACGGTATCACAAACTTAGATTTCTATTTGGCTTGAAAAGGTGCCAAGGCAAAAAATTCATTGGTTATCAGTAAAAAGTAAAAAGAACCTAGGCTCGAAGTACAGTTTTTAATAAGATGTGGTTGTATACTATCAGGTCCAGTTGATTTGGTAACATCAATGGAAGCTATCTTACTAACAATCCTGCCCAGTTAAACAATGCTGTAGATCATAATTAATAATGGTATCTGCATACCGTATACAAATTGATGCACTCCAATTTTAGCAAATGAAAAAACAAATGACTTAGCCTTTTAAAAAAATACTTTTGATAGTTTGCAAATGAAAGAGCGATTCCAGAATATGAGAGATTACCAAGGTTAAAACTGTTTTTTTTTTTTAAATAAGCTATATACACTGAAAAAAATCCTTCTATGTATGTAACATAGCGTAGCATATTGGTTTACATATGTTGTCTACCATATATAATATAGCTATAAGAGCCAAATTCCACATACACTATGCGCTTTTTTGCTATGAGCTTAGTCTCGACTCCTATGTTACACAGTCCTTACTACTATCCACATAATCGCGACTTATGGACTTCAGCAAAATGAGAAAAGATTTTATCTAAATCTGATTTTGAGGAGATGCTCAGAAAAATACTATTTTCGCCAAAATTATTCCTGAAGTAAAATTTCAAAGCTTATTAAATATGTTTGGATCAAAAATGGCATCGATCCCCTTTTTTACGTCAAGAATTACTAAAAGCTTTTTTGCTGTTTTGTGGTCATAAGTTTTGTTGGGATCTTTAATGTCTGGGTATATATAGTGGATGATAAAATTTTTCTGACAACATTAAAAGTGGCATCCAAATATGTTATAAACATTATCATTTTGAGTTTTTTTGGGGAACAAATACTTGCGAGAATATTTGCTTAATGGCTAAAGTGAAGCCGTGGATTTGAATTTGATTTGATTCACCCGGGATTTGAAAAGTCTTTCCATGTTTTAAATTGTCTCTATGCTTGCCATTTTTGATACAAAAAACTAAGCTTTACATAGGCATTATTTTTTTTATTCATTTACCTAGCAAGGTATAAACTATTTATAAAAATATCAAGCGAATGAAAAAAAAGCAAGGTATAGTAAAAAAAGCAAAGTTTGTAAAATTCAAATAAATAAATGGCTTGGAAAAAGGAGAATGTGAATGATAATTTCGAAATCGTTGGGAAATGCAGACTGTTGAATTTCCTTAAGCTTCTGTTTACCGGCTCATTAGGTATTCGAGAGCAAAGAGATAATGCAAACGTATTCGAGAATAGGATGTACAAGTGAAGTGTATAAGATCATTGTGATCCACAGGTTATGAAACTCCTTGGCACGCCTTTTGATGTTTAATTCAATATTCTAGCTAAGGTGAAGCGGAGTTTGACATCCAAGATAACACCGAGGTGAAAAGCGTTACCAACTCGAACTAACAAATTATTGCAAAAGAAGTACGTGATGTGTGCGATCGTGCATTTTCAAAAAACCCTTTAATCTGAAAGTTAACAGTGTTAAAAAAGAGTTTGTTTACCTTGAACCAATTATCAAGTGAATCCAGCTTAGATTATCTGCAGAAAGTAAGTGAGTCTGCATCCTAAATATAGTAAACATAGTACAAATAACTGGCCGAAGATACACCTGACGTACCCGAAACACATTTCGACAAATAACCTTGAAACTTTTCAAATTAGTTCCGAAGATAAAAACTGACCCAGCCAAAGAGCCAATTAATTTGAATTTTTGCGGGTTTAGAATTAAGGTAGGGTGGTCACCTCTATCAAAAGCTTTACTAAAGTCAATGTAGACAGCATCAATTCAGTATTGGTTCTCGAATTTCTACGGAAAGCGCGAGATTCGGACTGTCAAATTCGTAGTAGTTGGACGATATTTTCTAAAGTCATGCTGCTGCTGGCTCAGAAGGGAATCAACAAATGGAAAAAGTTTGTCGTAGACAACCTTTTCGTCGAAGATAAAATGGCAATGCCCTTTTAATGTTCCATGTAGTGTTTATCGCCATTTTCGAATATGGCTGTGGCATACGAAAGCTTGCAACACGATGGGATATCTCCACACGAAAGTGAAATAAAAGGGAAAGAAAATATCTAGGGGTGTTATTAGCTGTTCTACGCACTCACAGAAAAAAGTCGCAGGAATTGGATCATTCAAAATCAAATTTACAAAATCTATTGCTTCTTGATTGATTAGATAATACATTGAATATTAACATGTGTGGTCTCTGGTTCGATCCCGACCATGCTTCTTAGAGCTAATTGAGTTTGGACGAATCTCTGTAGCACTCTTACTGATTTTTCCTGCACTCAATATACTCACAACATTTGGGTTATTTTTCTTTACTTTGAGTTTTCTGATATCATCGGGAAATGATCACACACTAGTCTTTAAGTCTATCTAGTTATGCGTATGTATATGATTCAGACCAGTGATAAAATAAGTTACCGATGAAAAGTCGTCTTCTTCGACTCCCGGAACGCCCATAATCAGCTTATGAAAATCAGTAGACTTTCAGTAAATAAAAGCTCAAAATTTCTAAAACCTGCGTCGAAGTATCAAACCTTGTGAGAACTTTTTCGGCAAAAAATGTAAAGAATAGTATGAAAAATTTGTGAGCAGACAAAAAACAAAACAGAAATAACGAAGGATTTTAATGTTTGTTGGTTTTTTGATTTTTGAAAAATTTAATTTTTTGGCCACCAGACCTGGGCCAAAAGCCCAAATTCAAAAGTTTCTAATCTATATTTACTCACTTTACGTCTGAATTGATACAAGTTTCTATTACGAATTAGGTTCCAAAGTTCATTGCATGATTTTCTGTCCAAACTAGCAACTAGGGAGCACTACACGAGCTAAATACGACGATTTATGCCCGTGTTTTGTTTTAATATGATCCGTTTTAGTTTTTTGTGAAGACATGCATTGGAACATTATACCAGTGCAGGTATCAAAAAATGTTTACTTAATTTGAATAAGAAATCCAGCAATCAACTAAAAAAAAATTAAAAAAATTATATCCTTTAAGCACTCATATCCATACACTTCTTTCTAATTGTTCTTTATTTACTGTTATTTTATTCTTTATTTACTTTTTTTCCTTTAATTGTTTGTTATTTACTTTTTTTATATAAAAATATTGATTTTATATCAGTCATTGAAAAATAAAAGTCTTAGATATGTGCGCTTCAAATTTTAAAATATTTCGCTAGCGCTTATGTTGTTGTACCTTACTGAAGTAACAAAAACGAAACCTCACAGAGAACGCCAGTCTTACTAGAAACACATAATCCTAGATTGATAATAGAGTGACTTAAATCGAAATCCTACATCTTTTGTAAGCTGGGATGCCAATAAACGAATATTGATTCTATTAAGAAAAAAAAATATTTTAAGTACAAAAATGCATGAAGCTATGCCCACACTGGGCGCGTTTGTTTGTTAACAACAATTCTTATAAAAGATACAAAGAACTTATTTTTTTAGATAGACTAAAAAGTAGAATGAAAAGAGCATAGTTGTTAAATTTCTAGTTATCCATTATGGGGGCAATGTGAAATTCTTTCGTTTCACCTCTTCGCAATACGGATAAAAATTGCAATTTTTCTTTGAAATATTCCCCGTAAAATTTATGAACGACAGTTTAAGTAAGACAACAGTGTGTTGCGACACACTTAATCAGTAAGTAAACTAACTCTCTTACAATTATTTCAATTGTAGAAAGAAAATCTGAGGTCCAATAAGATACTCGTATATATATCGAAATTTGCACCTGGTAAGCGAAGGTTAAGCAAATTTTTTATTTTTCATTATCGGTGGCCGTTATTGGCGCGATTATTATACGCAAGTTGAAGAATTTTATTATTACCAGTTTTAAGCAATAAATTGATAACAGTGCATTACTTTCAAATTGATAAGCCCAACTTTTCGTAGATCGAAACATTACCTATACAACTAAGTGTGCAAAAGCCAGCAAAAGAGATTTAGTTGTTAGAACAGTCGCAAATACCAAATTCGACGTGATTTTTGTTGGTAGCTGTGACAATTTTCCGTATCAGCACTACCATCAAACATTTTGTTTATCTTAATTTACAAGTAACTTCATGTCTTCATGTCATTTGACCATTCCTCTACTTTAATAAAAAAAATTTTAAAGACTGCTTCTTTTCGGTAAATGACCAAAAGAGACAAAAAAAAGTAATACTGACTTTCATGGATAATGAAAAATTAAGGTTTTTGTAGTCATGCACTTGAGAAGGCGTAGCAATTTAACGTTTCATTTTATAATCAGCAATCACGTGTTTGTAGCGATTTGATGCACAAGATACACCTTTTTTCTATGGTTTCAAATTAGATTACTACAAATAGCAAATCAAATGACGTGAATCTGATGCCTATAAATAGATAATATAGTTTCGATGTCAGTAGAGATGCTGTTAATGTCGACTATATACAGGAAAGATTTGTGCTTAATCAGCCCATGAGAGTCACTAGATCCCGACGAATGCTAGTTGAATATAAGCATAGCACCACATATGCTGATAATGAGCCAATAAACAGATGCTGCAAAATATTCCACAGTATGAGCCAACACTTTTCCCCCACGATATCCAAAGCGTCCTTTAAAAACAGAGTTACCATTGCTCTCTTACCCTACCCTCTCTAGTCTACCGGCCTAGTATATCCTCTTATGATTTAGGACTAATTATTTTTATAATTGATCAATTAATTATTTAATTTCATTTTGCGTGTTTAATATTGTGACTTACATGTGATTTAGCTATTATGTATTTAGCTATTATGTATTTATTTGTGTTGTATTTACTTGTATTCTATACCTTTTTTAAATCTGTTCTTAAATTTGTTTAGTTTGTTTTTTATTTTCATATTAGTTTCATTTATATGTAATATTATACCTTGTTTGGTGAAATAAATAAATAAAATTTATGCGGTCATGTCCAGTCGACGTGGCCCAAATTATCAATTATCGACGTGGCCCAAATCACAGATATTGGTCGTAATGATTTCAGTTTAACTTGTTAACACCAAAATTTATTTTTAAAATACAAGAAAAAAAAACAAATTGATAATATAATTTATAATCGACAATCGAATCGGCCGGGAGAGCAATTACAAAAACCAATATCAATGGCCACTGTCTAGTCAGAATATCCTCATAAAGACCAGCTTTTTCTTTCTAGCTTGCTTCTTAGCCTCGTTAACTCAACATCCGACAAGCCTATTCAACTCTACATTCAATCTGCAATCGAAGGTCAAACTAAAAACTTTTCTCCATGATTTTTTTAAAAACTTTTCTCCATGACTATGAGCAAACTCTTGTTAAATATTCCTAGTGTGAAAAAAAAAACATTAAAAATCACTTGGGCACTTAAAGCCAGAATGAATTATTGAACGGATTCCAAATCAATCTTTCAAACAGCGTTCGTGAACCATCGATTTAATTTGTATTGAATTCAGCGGTCGGTCTCTGTGAATGATTTATTCTTTTTGGAGGATAAATACTCAATAAGTATTTTTAAGTAAACATTTTCAAACACTAACAAAAATTTGAACGTGAGGTTCAGGTGTAGAAGCGGTCGTCCCTTGATTAATGAAACACGAAAGTTGTCGGTCGGCGAACTAATCCGAGCACATTTTGCTCTAGCGCCACATCATATTATTCAACATAACTTTCATGTTGCCTTGAAGGGCCGTATGTCAAGCAAACAATGAAGTTATCGATCAAATACCCGCCACGAATGGAGTTATGAGTCCAATCACTGGCGGAATCTGTTCAGGACTATGAGTCACGACGTGATTATTCTACATGCAAGGAACATTACTCTTTTTGAATCTTTTTTTTAAATATGTATGTGATTGAGATTATTCTAACTTACGGTTGAGAATTCGAGGATTAACCCGCATAAAGCACACAACAGATGTACACACTTCCTTGCACTAAACACACCTTTTTCACTGAACTCACTCTTGCATTTTAATGATATGCAGCTTTATTTATTGATTCACCTGTAATACTTGATATGACTCGGAAGTTTGAAACGCGGATCCGAAGCACTTCCTTAAGTCTGCACTGAATAACACAAAACGCACTCGACACTGGACGGGCTAAGATTATTGCATGTGTTTCACTTTTTATGAGTTAAAGCTGCGAACAAAGACAGGACTCGCGATCAACTTCTCGATACCACTTCATCCGCACCCCTTTATGGGCGTTAAACTGTGTCGAAGTCGGAACAGCGATGCAGAAAATTTATGTCGGCGTGGATTGACAGTCCGTCGCGGTAGGGAAAGTTTCGTAATCGTGTCAACCAGTCTAATCCGTTAATACGTTCGTAGTCTTTCGAAATATCCTTTTGGGATGTAGCTGCATTAAAACCGTCAGAGCTCCGAAACTAGCGGAAGCTTCCCGTTGGAAAAAATTCAAGAATTTGGGCCCGGAAAAATGAAGGCTGATTAATTAAATTCCATACCGTTATCAGTAAGCCACCGCGACCTTTCACCTCAAATAGAAAAGTAGACAAAGTGACGACAGAGCTCCCATGGCTAACGAAACGAGGGAGACCAAAGGTGAATCAGCCCTTTCACCATAATTAACTTTCAGTTCACAAGTGTACACGCTACGATTTCAATCTTTCAGGCTACGCGGACCATGTGCGAACGATAGAAAGCTTTAAATCCGACTACGGTGGCAAGATTTGATATCGTGCGGACAAATGTTCGTTCGATGATTTTTCTGCGTGGGGAATTTTATAGTTTTCCATGTGCCGGCATGAAGCATGCTCAGTTCGATGGAAACATCGAAAAAGTTTTCCGGATGGAGGAAAACTTTCGCACGCAATGTACTAAAGTATCTACTAAAAAAAAATTGGGGGTTACCGTCGAAATGTGTTGAAATGTTATGACTGAGATATGTAAACAATCATTACGGGAGCACTAGTTCGCTGGAATTCAGTCTTTCTCATTAATCACTCACCAAACCGTTGCCTGCTTGCTCTGCGGATGTTTGAAGATTTTCAACGATTATGAAAGTTTCCAGCTCGCTGGGATTCCGAATAAACGAAGCAAAGTCACATGAAATACGATCAACATAGCCAGGATGGCAAGTGGGTGGACGCAATGATTCATTTCAATGAGAAGGAGTTTCGCTGTAGGCATGAAAATAAAGCTTTCAATAAATCCAGTTTGTTTCTGTTGCAGTGATTAGATTGTATCCTTGAGTTGAAAATATAAGTATAATTCATTGTTTCTATTTTGGAATGGTTTGCGAGTTGTATAATGTGTCCGGTTTAGATATGATTTAATTTTTTATCCAGGAATGAGTATAATATAAAAGGCATAAGCTTTGCTAAAATGAATACAGAGGTGCAAAATAAACGATCATCATGATTCAGAGTAAGATAAAAATCACAAATCCACATGGGTCCACGTAGGAGAAGCATTTTGGCCTACAAGAAGGTGACCTGTTACAATAGATTGCTTTCAAGAGCGTTACTTAGTTGACAATTCTCGAAAACTCCACCATCCCCAGCACGGCCATTGCAACCAACATCATAGTATGCAAAGCCATCACTATGATCAACTACTGCCAATAAAACAATACTGTCCTGCTTCTTGCAATTATAGTCATAGCTTCCTGCCTCTGGTGACGATTTGAGCACTTAGTATTTTCCATTAGCCCGGAAAGGACCACGTATTTCTGAAACTTCGTTCACCCGCTTTCCAATCTTCCTGATTAGGTTTCTAAAAAAAATTATTCACATTATTTGTTTTAGGAAAATATACTGGAGGATGTGGACAGCGCAAATTACGACCCTACAAGAGGCGGCGACGCAATCGGAAATGAAAGACATCCTAATAACAGTAAACCACCCTGAAAGAGAAGTTGAGGGATCTCACTGAATTAGTTCACAAAGTGCGAATATTTCCCCACTCATGAAATACCAGTCAATGAGTTTGATGTTTGTGGATGGAGTGTGGACGCTCAGTTGAAAAGCGTGCCCTCACATTTAGCCCTTAAAAGCCAGATATATATTCAAAATGATTAATTGCCAGTACATCTTAAGCAACTGCATCAAGAAACAACAACCGAAACAGGTCGGGTGTCTGTCTCTGCTCAATCACTTGGTTCTTCTTGGCTGTCATTACTTTCACCACCATTAAGTACCCTTCCAGAATCTCGATCACTACTTAAGCCAAAATTACCATCATCAATTTACTATATCACGCAAATTAATGTTACACAAACTCGCAATATTTTATCAATGGTACTTTCATCCATTGAATATGATAAACAATAACAATTTTCGTACTTTTAAATTAAAATACTTTGTAATTTTCTTAATTTTTAATTAAATCTGTTCAAATTATTCCTATTTTAGTGCGTTGTAAATAGCTTGGCACACTTCTGGGATGAATAATGAAATCGTGGACTTTGGCACCCTAAATAAGTGTTGCAGGCTCCTTGAACTACTTCCGGTGTTCAATTTATAGCAATGCTAGTATCTGAAAAAAAAAAACATTTCTGCTTGATATATTTTGTTTAATTTATTTCCCCTGAACGATATTTTAACATTTTGTGAGGCAAACTGTCTTCCACCGGAAATTGGGCTGGAAGATCCAAAAATGCAGGAACAGTTATTCCTGAAAAATGCGGACTAGTAAGTAGAACACCGGCTCCTGGCGTATGTGGTCTCTGGTTCAAAACCGGGGCTGCACACCAGGTTTTGAGTTTATTTAGTTCTGATCAGGTATCTGAGTCAATCAGGCTGTAACGGGAGGCTCGAAACTAATCTTTTCCTATTCATAAATGAAAGTTTTTAGCATATGAGGACTGACAATCCAATCAAATTATAAGATAAATCAAAACGGCACACTTTAATCAGCTTTCCTGTCCAACGATGGTCCAAAATATAAATACCATCCAGACATTGTTTTTCTCTGCAAACAAAATCATTGGCCATTCCTACCTAGCCGTATACGTACGTAATCTTCACATAAAATATTCAGAACGAGAAACACAACAAATTGCGTCATCTTATCGTTTCGTATCGGTCTGTTTACATCTCTGACGCCATCACAAAATCTGCGAGAAATTTCCCAAGATTTAGTAGATTGCGGCGGCAATGCTGTAAGCACTCGGGGGAATCCGCATTTAATGCGAGGCAAACATTTACGAAGCAATTTAATCCAGTCTTTGTTTATTATTAGATGCGAATCACTCTCGGCAATTTTCATTTGCATCAACATTATTTCGATTGAAACGGTGACGGTGCTAGAAAGAAATGGAAATAAATACATATTCCTTGTGGAAATGATGTTACAATTTCCTAAAACGATATCCACCAGCTCGACTAGTGAATTTAGATAAACAGTACGAATGCGGATAAATGCTAATGCAAATGGAAGGAAAACTGAACTGGAATGGAATTGAGCAAGATCTGACGCGTTTCGTATATTTACTCAAAGCGACAAGATTGATATTAATATCTTTGAATTAGTTTATTAAAAAGTCCTTTTCAGCTTTGATGTAAATATTTGTTTGGGTGATGTGCAAGCAAATCGAAGAAATAGGATACCATTTTTTATCAATACACTCATGAGATATAATGATATGTATACCATTTTGAAGAAAAGGAAATTGCATTAGACCTTACTAAATTTAATATGCATTTATTCGTTTAGTTTTGATGCATTGATCGTCTGTTTACATCACAGTGAATAATCGCTAGTGCATTATGTGCATGTTTTTTTTTAATGAAATACGAAATATAGTTGTTCATTGAATAAATCTGTTTATTCTTCAGCACTTAGACTTTCATGCAGGGTAAGAGAAAAAAATGTTTTCCGGATTAATTACATTCTACATTCACTTGATCCATTTCTTGTATAAAACTTTTACAAGATTTGCGTATCTTATTAGACTAACTAGCAATGGCTGTCATAAACTCATCGTCGGAAGTATGTCCGCAAATTCTTACCAAAATCTCCATTTCACTTTTCATCATCTACACTACGAAAAAAGCCTCACCCGAATCTCATTACTATGCCATTTATCCTTTAATCCATCCACCCGACCCTGCTTGCTACATCTACATCCAAGAATATATCTGCAAAACCTAAGGCATGTGTACGCGGCTCTTCGTTGCCACACTCAGGTGTAATGGTGATAATTTTTCCAACCTGACGTAAGCAGCACCACTTTCATCCGTCAAGCATCCCACCACAAGCACTCACATTTCTTTGCCACAGGAATTCTTGTTGTCATCGTCTTTACGTGTCATGTTCGCCCTCTGTCTAGTCATCATCTGCAGTGATATTTGTCAATCATATCCCATTGAGAAAAACAGAGAAAATAGGACGGAAGTGGAGCAACACCTTCTGTGGTACATGAGCTAGAATCTCTCGACACGATAAAGGACAAAGATATTTCCGTCATGAGCTTGAGAACGGCATGGTCTAACGAGGTCCTTAGTCTGGTTAGAGGAGCAAAGATACTGATGATGGAGTGAAAGTGTTCGTAGACAATGTGTTGAGAGGACTTGAATAGTTCCAGATGCTTTAAGAGAATTCAGCTTAAATATCACTGAGCTTAGGCCCGTAGTTTTTGCTTGTTTCTTCGTGAGTTGACTGAAAAAATATTTATTAGTTTTTTTTTTCGGATGATTTTCTCCAAAGCTGGTGCTCGTTAATCAAATCACAAATTCACAACACCATTAGGAGAATGTTTTCGATGCCATATGCGGGCTAAATGTTGATTTATGTTCATCCGAAACATCTTGCAGTGCAAGAACAAATCAAAACAAAACAAAAATTAAATTACAGTGTGAAACTTAAAGCTACTTAATAAATCAACCTTGCGATTACTTTATTATACTATATTGTAAACTTTAAAAGTAACAGCCCCAACATTATAATATTTTGATATCAAATGAAATTAGTTATATTGTCGTTGTGTTTAATTTCTTAAATCGAAGCTGAAGTTTGAAAAACAAATTGAATCCCTCAAATCAAGCGATTGCATTGAATTGAATCAAACAGATAAATCAATTCAATTATTATATCAAAATATCGCATTTTTATACAGAAACTTCAATAGTAATTGCTCCAATGATACAAAATATAACTGATTAGTAAGCCAAACTAATTACTTTTGATTTTATGGCAAAGTAGTATTTAAAGCACAGATTTATGGATTTAATTGTTTAGTACAGCAATGGAATTAAAAACAACACAATTGAAATAAATTTGACATCTTTCATTTCTGCTAGTATGTATTTTGAATAATGTGAATCAGCATTCAATGTCGAAAGAGTTAACTGTTTGTCGATAAAATTTACAAGTTTTTATTCCTTCATGTGCTTAAATTTGTTACCAAGCGTAATTTAAGGAAGCGCCCAGTGTGGGCGAAATCCTTCGGGAGAAATTGAAAAAAGTCGTAATTATTGTACATCTTATTAGAATATACTAAATTTTTGGATTTTCTTTGCACTTGTGCTGTAGTAAAATAAATTTATAGAAATATCATATCTGTACTTTTAAAACTAAATCCTGTTTCTATATTTACCTTGTAGTACCATTGAACGCACGTAATGCGTCGTGATTATTGAATGCATGGCGGTTTCGGCATATGGGTTTTGACGGATGGTCGATGTGTTATTTACAAAAAACAAGTCTCAATCAGCGCGTCACCATAGAATGGACAGACAGAGAAAAGAGTCCCTGTAATTGCGATTCATAAGTGCAAAAACAAAAAAAGGAGAGAATTTCAATTTTTCCTTTTTAAGCACCTAGCACACCCACAGGGTTAAAAAAATCCAAACTCACATTCTCATTTAAAACACGTTCAAAACTCATTTCGTAAGTTCATTTTTTGCAAAAGTTATTTGTTGACAGAAAAATAGGTATACATACAATATCACTAAAATGGCCGCAAACGCCAAAGGCCTAAAGATAATTAGCATTTGGTAAAACCTGGACCAATTCTGGAAATACATATATATATACACATATATATATATATATATATATATATATATATATATATATATATATATATATATATATATATATATATATATATATATATATATATATATATATATATAAATATGAATTTTTGGTTCAAGTTATATTGTTCTTCGAACATTATTAAAAATAAAGTTGGCAAAGCTGGAAGCGAAGGCTATACCGTACGAGGCAGCAACTCGCTAGATTTCAAACACATTTTATATTCAAATTAATTTTTTTTACACTTCCGCTCTTCTGGCAATCAGGCAGAATGACTTAAAATGTTCACAACATATAAATATTTAATAAACCATTCAAATTTGGAAATTGAGTTTTTTTTTAATTTCCGCGAATAGGTGCCGAAACTATTTGTCGTTGAAGATGTTTCTTAGGCAAATGAATTGGCGAGCTTCCCATAACGCCAGGGCCAAGGAATTATTTGAAGTAAACAACTGGGTGGTTGCTATTTGGACCTAAACCCGACCAGGATTATTTTACATTCACGGTTATAACTTACAAAGTAATACCATAAAAATTCAAATATGTATTTCGCTAACAAGAAATGTTATAATAGTTATGAAAATTACAATTAGTTTACAGTTCATGAAGTTAAATCTCTGTAAAAAGTAACCTGAATAGCATATTGACGCGTCCGTCCGCACTCATGTTCGGCGTGATTTCATAACACACAAAATAGCTCGGCTTTTTTATTTATTTCAATTCTTAAAACATTTTTTCAGCTGTGAAAAACTTTTTTATGTCTGAAATGTGAAAAATACTTGTAACTGAAACAGAATCTTAAACTCATTTTTGGTATTGTGCATATTTAAAACCTGTTTTTAAAAAGATGATCCGTTTAATGGTTTATTGCATGAATTAATTTTCATTTCATATTCCATTGTCATTCAATGATCCATACCGTTAAATTGCTCATTCATAATACGCTCCTTCGTATGAGCTTATACCATCTTTGCGAGGACTCATTGCTAGCCTATTTTCATTACGGCTCCATACGACAACCATTACAATATGGTAATATGCAAACAAATCTCAAAGGAAAACAATATAACCGAAGAAAACTACAACATGGCTTCACTTGTGCCGATTATTAATAAAATCCTCTGATGTGTATGTTTGTTAGGTAATCATTCGTGCCTATGAAACTGTAAACTTCATTAAAACCACCCTATTCTTGTATGAGAGTTGAATGAGTAAAGCCAATGTAATTGTACAATGACGACAAACAATATTCGGATGATAGAAACTTCTTATGGAATTCGTAGAAAATCTTCGAGATAATCTTAAGTGAAATTAAACGTGACCTGAATCTCCCTTTGGGCTGTTTTGTTTTTATTTTTGGGCTTGTTGGCCTTATTTAACCTAGGATATGTTTAAATCTATGACATTTTGTCATTCAAACAGCAGGTAAAAAAACCTGAAAAATCCAAACTCATATCAAACTAGTACTCAACAATTGCCCTTCGATTAAAGAGTTGCTTGAAACTGATGATTCTTTCAATAGCATTCCATACAAAATTAAAAACTTCAAATGTCAGCTCACTTTACTCTCTGTTGATTGTGTGGTCCGAAAAATTCGATCACCCATTTTATACCACCTGGATAGTACCCACCAACAATATGAAATAGCGTGCAGAAATGCATATAAGGCGTGACTCGTTTCATGTCCCTACAAAACAAACGTGTCCCAGTAAGTTTGTCCTATCGATTCGCCCTCACCGTTTACACCTGATTAATAGTCCGAGAAGCCTACTCGGTGTGCCTGTTTGCTGTGCTCGATAGTCAGTTTACGCTTATATTACGATGTAATGCAAATCGCATGCAAATTGAGGGATTTTTCCCCAAGATAGATTCTTGTCATTTCTATCAATAGCTATCCATCCGAAAACGTCATAAGCCGGGTTGTTCGTGGGCAGATTGATTGCTTGGAATCGCGGTATAGATTTAATTTGCATTTTTTAAGCTCGAAAGCACGTAACAAAGGCGGCTGCGAGTTAGCATTTTTGCAAATCATTTGAGGAGCGAAATATTGATTTTCGATTAGACCCCGAGTTTGTGTAAGTTTGCGTGGTTTTCTACGTAGAACGCCATGCAGTTTATGGATATCATCGATGTCATCTCAAATGGACGAGTTCAAGCACATTTGACAATGTATCTAAACGACACGACAAAATGTTGCACGTTTATGATTTCTAGTCTCAGTGTATATGTCGCAGCTGTTTCGGTTGAAATGGGATTTTTTATTTCATTCCAAATTCACATGATATCACAGTGCAGGTAATATTCGATAAGTTTGTCGCCATAACTGGGAATTCACTATTTTTCTTTGATTGCCCAGCTCGAATGCATTGGCAGAATGTTATCAACTATCAGTGATGTGATCCCCTCGATCATTTAAAAATGATTTACAGAATGGCGCACGGCACTTGTCCTGTTTTGTTTGGCTCCAGGTGGTTGGACAGACTAGGAGCGGAATTGTTCAACCCATTCAATGTCGACAGTGCATACCACAGTGGAATATCGTTCATTTTGAGTCGAGACTTATTTTTCGCACACTCACTCCAACATTTTCCGTTTACGGTTTGGCGTTACAGACAACACTCCTCCACGGACTTACTCCTCCACGAAGTTCAATTGTGTTGTGGTGAATGCATTCGCGACAACAGGAAATGTCGCATCGATAAAAATAGGACATTTCCGAAAGCTGGGAAATGTCGAGTCTGTTCAAGCAGCAGTACAGCGATCTCCCAGACGCTCTGCTCAAAATTCGGTAATTGCTCGTGGCATTTTAAGGTTTTTCTCTCGCCGCATTTTTTCTATGATGATGCCAAGGCTCAGGGTATGCCTGATTATGCTTAAGCTCAGCCTTGACACAAAGAAAGTTAAGGAAAGTGATTGAGGAAGGATTGAGTTTACAGGCGATAGCGATGCATAACTAGCGCTTAAACAACTGGGGATGTAGTCGGTGGCGAAAACAGTAGGTGGTAGGTTGCTTCACAATCGTATTGAATTACAAAAGAAAGAATCATGAAATTCGACGGTACATTACCAATAAGCGAAAGAGTATGAGAATGAGAGCGTTGAGAGGATCGGGGGATACGCGTAGGAGATGCGCTACAAGCGATCAGGATTGATATTTCGTTAGAACAATGTCCATAGTAGTAGCGATAAAGTAGAGAAGGCAGCCCACATTACGCCAACTTTCAAGGAATTCATTACGTCAAGTAATCGTTTCATCCTCAATAAGCTGGAAAGCTATCCGTTGGACTTAATCCAGTTCCACTAAAGCAAAGTGGCCTGCCACAGGCCATATATGGTAGTTATATGGTGTCTGATGGATTAAAGTATTTCTTACATCTTTGGGGGAAACCTAGGCATTTCATGTCGTTTTTGCAATTTGGAAGATGTGACCGATCCAGCTAATTTTGCTGGGGATGTTAAAATCTTCACCATCAATGACAATAGTTTGGCTAGCAGAAGGAGCGTAATGCTCTAGCGGATGACGACAGCATTGGATTTTTCATTAAACACAAAATGGTTTGCTGAGCCCCAGGCGACAACGTTTAATAAGTCCCTGCTTAACGAGCTAAAAATACGATCTCTACTAACAGAAGTAGCGTTCCTGCCAGAGTCAGCCACTCTGTCAAAATAATATGTGAAGTTAAAGGTGCTGTCGTCAGTAAAACTACGAATTGGATTGAAAGTGGAGGAAAGGAGATCGTTTATAAATAAAATGAAAAGAGTTGGAGAAAGAACAGTACCTTTTGAGACCCCTGCATTGGAAGTGTGGACAAATGATTGGACATATTGAGATTGAGCGAGAAGAGGACTCTGCGATGCACGTTACAAGTAAATGCTAGTAACAAAAATCTCAGCAAAGAGATTCACTTTATCTAGTGACTTAGTAAGTATACTACCACCAAGAAGAAGATGTGGCACGGAAGAACCGAAGAAGTTATTCTTGATCCTTTTAACAACTGACCATACATTTTTGCCTCCTATCTGACTAACAAGGACTTAACATTTTGTTTCCTTAATATTTTGGCCAAACTGGAATTGAACTCTTCGTATAGTGAACTTGCATGTATTGCGAGCAGCTGTGAAAAGTTTTTTTTCAATTCCTCAGACAAATATAGCTAGTAGTTTAGAATACGGCCTCCTTAATGCGAATGACCTCTTGACATTCGTAGCTGCTTTAGTACTCTTGATACCATGTAAAATAAAGACAAGCATTCCACACCATAAGATGTCGGTTATGGTAGAAGCTATAAAGAATGATTTACTACGAGGTTTGGTTTTTAATTTCAAATAAAAGGCATAAAGTTGAATTCAATAGTAAAAATTTTATTGTGAGTCAAAAGAACAATTTATGACATTTACTTATCTCATTCAAATGTTGACCGCGATAACGCTGTAAATGGACCATCCTGGGGGTCCTATTTTGGACGACGCGTTTCAGCATAGCGACCGGTATCTCGCGAATAACACGAGTAATGTTGGCTTCCAAAGCGTCGATTGAAGCTGGCTTATTGCTGAAGACCAGAGACTTTGTGCTATCCCAAAGAAAATAATTTAAAGGTGTGATATCATACGATCTAGGTGACCAATTTACTTGTCCAAAGCGTGAAATCAAGTTCTCACCAAAATGATTTCTCAATAAGTCCATTGATTCTATCCCTGCATGCAAAAGAGCGCCATCTTGTAGAAACGATAACACAGGCTCCAATTTCAGGTAGCAAAAGATCCGTTATCATGGTGCGATAGCGGTCGCCATTGAGGGTTACGTTCTGACCGGACTCATTTTGAAAGAAATATGGACCGATGATTCCACCGGCCCATAAACCAGACCAAACTGTGCATTTATGTGGCTGCAGTGGTAGTTGTTGAAGCTCTTCAGATTGTTCATCAGCCCAAATATGGCAATTCTGCTTATTGACGTATCCGTTGAGTCATAAATGCGCCTCATCACTGAACAAAAAGAGCATTTTTCACAGAACGCTGATTTTCGTAATACAGCTGAACAATTTGGATGCGTTGTTTCGGTGTAAGTCTTCCCATGATTATTTGTTAAACAATACTGAATAAAAATTACATTACAGTTTGACAGGAGTCACGCGCGATCTGTCAAAAAAAGCCTATTGAAAATCAAACCTCATAATAAATCACCCTGTATATTCGTTGTTTTTTAAGGAAAGCAATTGGACCAGATGTAACGCCAGACTAGTCTTTTGGTTGGAAATTGTTTAGTGTCAATCAAAGCAGTGATGTTAAACTTGGCCGAAATCAAATTGTGGCCCGACTTGCCAAGAGGTACAGAAACGGAAATCGAATATTTATCTGGGTAGGAAGGTAAAAACAAAATCTGAAAAAAAAAACAGTTAGGTTTTGAAATATTTTCTTTTTTTCTTCCAGTCCCAAACAAAACAAGCCCTGCGCACTATCATGCAGAAATCCAGAATAAACTATGTCCTCCTGATCCCATCAGAAAGTTATTTCTGCCAGAAAACGCTGAATAATAGGATATTTTCTATATAAATAAATTTAAGTCAAAGGGAATGCTATTCTTGATGATACATTTTTAAACAATTCTATAAATCTGTTCATTGATCAATATTTCAACCATACAGATGCTATTTCAAACAACTTCAGAAACAATTAAATCCATTTCTCTCACTCTTTGACCCAATAAATGTACACCGAAAGCGCTTTTTCAACCCCGCCACAAGGTAAAATAGAATTATCGAACGAAAACTTTACAAAGATACAAACGCTAGCATTTGTTCCGGAATATCTATAGGATTTATACAAAACAATTCAAATCCTCTGTTTTGTGGTTCTCTGACCCCCGTCCCTCCATAGCGAAACTTTGAACGTTCTCGAAATGCCTTTAATGACACAGGCATCAAAGTAGACAGGATGTGAATTACTTTGCCGGTGAAGTTTCTACTTTGAATTTAGTCCAAACATTCTTTGGACTTAATTTCCTTGGAGGAAGGGTAAGAGGGCAGCTATCGGAGACAGAAACGTGAAGATGGAAAATAGAAAAATAAAAGTCTGCCTCTCATTCCGTTTGGTTTGAAGTGGAATCTGTTTGCCGGAATTATGGACTCTCGCTCAAAGACTTCTGACACAGGAAGTTAAGCTTTTGGCGGATATCCGACATGAAGTTTCTCTTATCAAAGAAATAACCTCGAAAATTAGGTTAAGACATTGAAAAATGTACAAGGATGTTTCTGCGGAAAGTTTCGAAACTGAGCTGGTTTTGATAAATTTACTGGTATCTCTCAAGTTTTCACTAGAAGCAGGATATTCAAAAGATTGTTTTTAAGTAGCAGTAACAAAGCGTGAATAAAATGGTTGAGTCGATTCGAGGAAGTATTATCGAAAGTATTGTGTTAAGAGCACAACGAAAAAAAAGCTTTTGTGTTGGTCTTATTTATAATGGTGAGACCAGTTTTGATTTTGCTACTCAATGGAATCTTTTCAGATGTTGTACGAAGTTTTTACAAGAAAAGTATTGTTGCTTATTCCAAGGTGAGCTGAGTAGTTAGTTCTTACTTGCAAAATTTGAAAATTTTAGATTACTGCATACTAATTTCTTGTACTAATAGTGTTGACTTTATTCGTTTTGTTTTTTATTATTTATTCTGTATTTTATAAATATTCGCTGATTTAACTCCATCCGCCAAAAGATATAAAAAAAAGTTTTTTTTTAATTTAGATTTTTTCTGATGAGACGTGTGGGAGCAGTGTGAATGTTGATAGTATGATAGAGAATATTAGATAGGGCGAAGTTTAGTATGTTGTGATTTACATTGGAAACAGAGTTGAATTGAAGAAGAGAACACAACAAAAGAACGGAAGAGGTTATAAAAAATATTTTTGGAAGATATTAGAGAAGAAAAATGATGATCCCATACCAGATTTGGTAAGTGGAAGTCTCCACATATTAAAAGCAAGGCGAAGGAGAGCTATTGTTGAGGCAGCTGGATAGCTCATCGAAAAATTTGCTATAAACCGTAATTGAGGAATTACAAAGAACATACAAATTTCTTATCTCAAATCAAAAATTTGTTCGGAAGGAGCAAAGATAATGAGCATAGCAATACATTTAATAAGAAAAGAATGGGAGAAGTCCCAACAGAGTGATTCTTGAAGAATGCCATGAACAGCAACTAACACTCTACCGCCATCGCTTTAATTGTTATGAACGATTTAGTAAATAATGGCCGTAAACATAATCGGCTTTAATTTAGAACATCAACTAGATAGAAGCTTTTAAGTAACGTTCCTTCTTATACTTGGAATATGACCTAATTTACTCAATTTGTTTGTTTCTTTTTCGGTCGAATAGCTTTTTGTTCTTTTGTTTGTATTATTATTCAATTGTATTTTTTTTAATTTTCTTAGTTTTTATGTTATTTTTCTATCTTTTTTTATATATTTTTATATATGTACTTTTTTTTTACTGTTTTTTATATTTTCGTCTTGTCTAACCTATAATTGGATTTATTCTGTAGATTCGGACAAAAAATAAATGAATAAATAAATAAATATAGTGATAATGAAACTTGGCAATTTGAAACCATATAACTTATCACTTGCTTCGAGCTTTCGAACAATAAAACATACTATAAAGCGTAATTTTTTCACTAGTTGTTTTGTCAGTTTGTTCAATAAATTTGAAGTACAGCGAATATTACAAGAGAGCAGTGGGGCCCCAAAACTTTCATTTAGCCAGCCCATAGTGCCGAGTTTTTTTATATTTATTCATTAAGCTTATTCTCTGTGGTTAGCGCCCAGCGTGGGTATTTGAGTCAATTATAAGCAATATTGACATTTTGTTTCAAATATGTTAACTGTGAAAAGAAATGCAAAGCTTTAGTTACGGCTCGCATCGTAAAGAAAGGGAATGTTTATAGTTGTTCTTGCATCTAAGTTTGCCTTATCAAGACCTAAATCAAGGACCTTATTACGCTTTAATGAAAATGCTGTGCAACATTACATAAAAGCATATATTTCAAAAAAAGTTTTGAAAGCGAAAAGAATGACTTAATAATGATCTAACTGTCTGCAAAGCAACTATCGCATATCTGTTAAAAACAGATATATATATTACAAACAACGATTTCAGTATTGTATACTTGCGTGCTAGTGATATAATATTACGTAAAAATCGTTCCTCATAATTCAAACACAATTTAGCACTGGTAGCTATTAAGGATTCAAGTATTACTTCTGCTGACATTTTATTATGCACAATTTATGACAACGATTATTCGCCAACGATTTTTCTTTTAGTGAAAAAATCTTAGAAGAGCACTAGCATGCACGAGTTTTGCAGATTTTTTCAAGCTTTCTTGAAAAAATTATCAAACCATTGTTTTAGTTTTGAATACATTAGAAGCTATCAAGCGTACGCGAATTTTAAAAAAAATCAGTCATTTTGAAGCATTGAATATTTTAAAATCATGGAGAAATTCAAAGCATTTTCAAAACGTTGTCTTCCTTGATTTGAGTTAAGCAAAAACTCACACAAAGTACCTCAATCGGTTATCCATATTTCAGTTTCATCTCAAGTAGTCAATTCTAAATTGTTCCAACACAGCTCAAGTGACGATTTCTTCAAATCACTTGAAATACCATAGACAGGAAATGTGGAGAAGACGAGCTTGATCAAGTGCACAATTGGTCCTGTTTCAAGCTCTCAAGTTGTATAATCTTACTAGAAAAGAACTTAAGCTCTATGTACCGTGCGACACACCAAGTCGAAAGAAAAATTTACCTTAGCTGAACGGTACAAAGCACTCTGACTATTTCAAGTGCAATTTATATGCAAATTCTCAACAAGTTCGTACAAAATACTTGAAACGAATCTCAAGACCACGTTCAAGATTACTTGTCGTCCTTCTCGAAAATCTCTCATTGGAAATAACACTGCAACACTTTGTTGTTTTCTACAATCCTTTTCATGCATACAATCCAACCATTCAAAGCACTTCATCAGTTGCAAGAACGTATATTGAAATGTTTCATCGTGCTGATAATTGAAAAGAGTTCTAAAGCCGTGGGAAGAACAAGACTAATTTGTTGCAACGGCAGATTGAGTGAGAAGCCGGATGAAATGCAAGCTCAATAAGATATTTTCTGAAGAAAACTAAGATACTTTGATTAATCATAGGGCGGATTGCAATTCAATTTCTGATTTCATTGTACTTTGATCATCTTGAGTTATTTAAAGAATCACCTTGCAAACATGGCTCATTTTGTAAAGTAATTTAGTAAAAACTTAATATTTAAACGGGATAACTGCGAAGCATTTGATCTTATGATATGGAGCTGTCAATTCGTTTGATTGGTTATATTCCATTTTAGTTCTGCTTCTTTACAACATTTTTTTCAATAATTTTCATTCGACTATCGCTAACTGATGAAAGTATTGACCATCTTTTTACATTATTTCTTTAACTTTTATCTCTAATTTGTATCTAAATTGTCTTTTTTCAAAGTGAACCATTTTTAATTTGTAAGGAGTGGGATTCTGTTTTCGGAAAATATATAAATCCGTGCGTGCTATTTAAATCTACTACACGTAATTTTATTGATGTCTCAAAACCTCAGACCTCACCAAAATATTCAACGTTATCGAATTTTTGTCCTTTGGGTTTGTGAAATGTTGATGAGTTCGTCAGATATATCAACAGATTATTCCTCTTGCGGTATACCATGCACGTGCTGTTAGTCTCAATGCCGTAATTACATTTTAACGGCCGGATATCATGCCTGTGCAAATATCCAATCTTTCGGCAACAGCCCGACTGTTCTGATGTAATTTAATACTCTGCACACAATGGCTCTCATTAATTACACTTTGTGGATCACAAGCGTCCCGAGCACGTCTCTCATACGCTCATTGATCACAATCATTACTTTCTTTACGGTGTATTAAAACCTCCCCGGTAGATTTCAGTGTGCTTCATATGATAATCAATTTTCAATAAGATGCAAACGTTATTGCCGCAAGTGGAATGTCAATGGTTTGGTTTTAATCAACAAATAGCTCAACATGACTGTTCTTTTCTGAAAGGGAATTGGATATATTATAAAGCTTGGTTGTAGACATTTTACATGGTCATGATATTTACCGAGTGCGATATGTTTTTCGCATAAGGCTCTGTTGAATATAGAGCTCTGAATGGATAAGGCGACTTATCCGTACATGTATTCATTCATCTCGTCGTATTAGTGAAAATAAATTCAACAATGAGCATAGAAGTTAAATATGGACTCATGAATTTCATTCTAATCACAGCAGCCATTTTTCAATCCACTTCATTTAATCCGGATCTATTTTTCCAACTGCACACTAAGCTGCGACCACTAAATGTGGCTACCAGTACCGAAGCAAACATCATCGTCCCTCACCAGTCGAGAGTTTCTGGAAAGTTTTCGAAATTATTTTCCAAACAAAGCAACAATTAAACTCCAGCAAATTCATTTATAACGAAAATTCAAGAAGAAGCGGGCCCTCCAGGAGTACAAAAAAGATTACGAAGAAACTAACAGGTGGTTTTCGTTTGACCGCGAAAGATGAGACTATTGTTCTTCGAATTGGCTCAGTATCTTGAAATCTTTCAATTATACCATATTTTCGGACTACAGGTGTTTATTTAGGTCTTCTTGATATTTTGCGCCCTTTGTGTTGTTGAACGCAAGCTTTTATTCCCGGTTGGCTGGCACGATATGGACCTGGGGCTAAAGTTAATTGATCGGAATGGAAAAATTGCAGAGGGCAGATTTTGCTGTTTTTAATCATTTGGAAGTTTATTTCGAAACACTTTGGAAAGTTTATTTCTTTGTCTATTGTTTGAGTTGCTCTCTTCCTTTGATGGGTTCTTCTGGAAACATTTGTTTGGGAAAAGATAATGCTAACATTTATTTTTTTGGAATTAATTTTATTTTTTGATGTTTTTTTTTGAATGAGCATAATCTTTACTGATTTAATGAAATTAATTTATTTTTCGATTCATGAAAAATTTAGATTGAAGTGGAAAGTTGTACTTTTACCCAAATCATCTCTTATATAACACAAATCAACAAAGTTTGAAATGAGTGATTTGAATCTCAGGAAATTTTTTGAATGATAGAGTATTTCTAAAATAAGTGGATCATTTTTATTTCGGTCGCAGGTTAAGTTTGATTGAAAAATGATAAAAGAGTGTAACTCACAGCGCTATCAGTTCTATTCACACCAGCTAAAACTAAAAACATAAACTTAGGTACATCACAAAAAATGTTATACGAAATAAAGCTTTGCTAATCAAATTTGAATTATACTGACCATATTTAAGTTTGAAACGATTCTCTTTGTAGTCTATTGTCTCTTTGACATGTTACTAAATATGTTCAATAAGATATTTTAATTATTGAACTTATTATTCAATTAATAATAGAATCCAATTCGATATCAATAATGCTTAGTCAAGCAAATTTAATTTCATTTAAATTGATTTGCTCACCTACCAGTCAATACGATAAATTGATTATTACAAAGCTTTGCTATACTGAATTCAAAATCACACATTAACACAATCAAAACAGCACCAATCACGGTTCAAGGTGAATGAAGAAGATACTTAGTGGCAGACAGTGTTCATTAAAATTAATATGGTTAAGCGATAATACCACTTAAAAATTATCACAACCATTAGCATGCTGAGCACATACCAAATTGAAAGACAATTAAGCTCATTTTCTGCGTTGCTTGATACCGAACACTGTTTTACCTTAACGGTTGCTTCCCCAAAATTAAATGGTAATATGTAAGTTAACCGCAATCAACGTTTTGCTTGTGCAATGAAAAGCCTTAAAATCACTTTATAACATGTATGTAGAACACAATGTGCTTTTTGTGGTAAATAAAAGGTAAACACGTGAAAGGTGTCCTGACTAGAACATCCGGATGGGTTTTGAAATTAATTATTATTTATTGGTGATTGTGTGGAGTGCATTTGGTGATTGTCAAGATACCGATTCGATGGAGAACGTCTATCTTGAGTTCAAGCAATTTGAATTATCAAAAATCTAAAAAAAAGTAACAGCTAAAAGCAAACATGCATTAAAATTAAAAAAGTAAGCAAACCGTCAATGTTCGTGTAAAAGTTTTTGTAATTCGAAAGCTAAAATAATTTTTTTTTCTGTGAAAATGTTACAACAATACATGCTTTTTATGTGAATTTCTCTAAGATCATTGACGAAAAGCCAAACGTTTGTTTCTTACAAAAAAAAAGACCGGAAAGAAATGTTTTCAAAGTAAACATGAACCTGTTTAAGCACACTTATGATTATTATACATACATTATTCATCAATATTTGCGAAAGGAAGAAAATGAAAGTTTTCACAGCTACGTTAAATTAGACAGTTGATTACCTTAAACCAAACTAGTTAAAACAAATAATTCCTGGCTAATCTATTCAAATCAAACTAAGACCAGAAGAAACTTCCTCCGATTGATGCGATAGCACAAATTGTTTCCCTTAGCGCAAACTTTCCAGCAGATCTTTGTATTGCCATCAAACCAAACCAAGCATGCGAATTATATTAATTTTCTCCCAATACTTGTCCAGGTGTGCCGTCAATAGAAGTCAGCCACTTTGCCAACCCGAAAAGTTTCTCCCCAAGTGAGCCAAACATTCGAATCAACTGTTAATTACACCAAGTTAGTTAAACGGCACGCGGGCCTAGGCGTACGAAGGGATGGCTAATGACGGAGGTCACGCAATCAGAAAATTTGCTTTGATTATTACTCAAAGCGATGAGGCAAATGGATAGAGGCAGCAGCGTGACTGACTGCAAGCTCAAAGTCACGATGTTTCCGCTGGTAAGGATATTTGAAAACTGAAGGCCTATATTCACGGCAAAATACTTCGGCCTGAGGAAAGTCCTTTTGCAGCTAAAGACATGCCCAGAAAGCAGCAATGTAACTTGTTACACTGAAAACATCGAATTTCCCCGCCGCCGTGGCGGTTTCTCTGCAGTGACGATGACAGAGTACTGTGTGTAGGTGCAATGACTTTTTGGGAGTGAAATCTATTTGACCTGCGGAAAAGCTATGAAAACGAACAATATTTGTACAGCTCTCGAGAACCATATAAACATGAACTATGAAGCCCGATGTCTAGTTACGGTCAATAATAAACAATTCGGAGTCATGTGGCCGAGTCAGTGGTGGCAAAGTACCCTTGATAGGCGCTGCAATTAAATAGTTTTAGGTTCGGGTTTCAAGGAATAAATTGCATGTTACATAGTCCGTATATACTTGTAAGTGTGCGTTGGGCACTTGAATGTTTACCGAAAGTGACTTTAAGCTGAAACTTGTGTTGCTTTAAAGGTTTCCTAATTAGAATTGTAACACATTTAGTCGCGTGTTGGTTTGAGAATGTAGGTCAAATGAATTTCGGGAACCAATATTAAGACCGAAGTGTCTTGTTTATGTAAGAACAATAAAAGCTGACTAGAATGTTACAAGTAGCTCTCTTATGATGTTTTAAGACTTATAGATCATTAAATGAGGATATAAAGTTCATAACTAAATTAAAACAAGCTTAATTTTATATTTGCAGCTAATAAAATATGTACGACAGTCATTCGAAACTGTACTTTTCTCACTCTTTACAAATTGAACTTATTTCAATGTTAAAAAGTTTTAGCGCCCAATGTGGGTTCCAAGATTTTTCCGAATACGTACTAATTAAAATGTGATGTTTTCGCTCACATTTCACGAAAATAAAAACGAAATAGTGAAATTCAGGTACTTAACAGTCTTCAGTACTGCCGCTAACATAATTAAGAGAGACATGTGCAACATTTTTCACTTATGTTTTTAAAGTTTTTAATTTTTAATCAAAGTTTATGCAGGAATGTTCTTAAATCAAGTAGCACATTTGTAATTTTCTTGTGTCCCACCGTTGTTCTAGTGGCCGACCATCGTGCAGCTGAAATCTGTGTGCGAAAAAGAAATCATATTCAATTTTTTAAGTAGAAGTGTTTTTTAATACAATTTACCTTCTGAGTGTCCGCACAAATTCTATCATTATAATATTTCTCATTTCATAAACTTTAGATCGTTATTTTTCCAAATCCAAAGTATCTGCAGCGATACTTTGCTCCCTGGTCAGATCTTGCAAAACCAATTAATCGAAGCTTGACAAATGAAAACCAATGCATCTTCCAGGTGTGAAAAGATTTATGAGCACCTGTTTCCTCACAGCGATACAAACTATGACAAAAAGCCTGCAGAAAATAATATTAAAGAAGCGTTTAGCTGATTACTGTGAGAAAGTAAAAAAGACAAAAAGTAAGAAGAATTCTGGAATAATTTGAGAAAACATCAGCTATAGAAAAACATCAGCTATAGAATTTAAAAAGCTGTCTTATATAAAGAACCGAAGATTCAGCCGATGACAAAAGTCGAGGTGTCAGCAAATTTATCGATAATTATAAAAAAAATCAAAGAGAGAGGCGCAGACAGTATCCAACAGAAAGGGTTAATCCAACGATGGGATGCAGGCAGAATGTTTTCTTACAAAATCATCACAAGTGGCACCCATCACGGGAGCTGACGAATAGCTCATCAGAGGCTTAGGAATAGTTTCAAAAACCATACATTCAACATCACGCCTAAACTCCGAGCGGAAAAAGAAATAGTAGAACTATATGTGAACAAATACTGTTGGTGCTATATGCCAGTCTCGGTTCACAAAAAAAAGCCTAAATAAAAAATTCAGCAATTTCATAAAGTATAAAAATCGAAAGCTTGCCAGAAAATAAACATTAAAAGATTTAATGCAAACCGTTGCTATTCTGGAGGAGGTGTTGGCAAAGGAAGTGTTGGAATTATTAAAAAACCCAAGTAAAAGCGAAAAACGGGAACAGCGAAACAAACATCGCCTCAATGAAAGTCCAGAAGATAGTTTTACGATAATGAGGAAATAGTTTACCAAAATGCAGTTGTTCTAATCAAATGTCTTCATATATGTACAAAATATAACGGTTTTATGTTTCATTAAATTAGCTTATCATCAATACACTTTATCTAAAAGTTAAGTTTATTACACACTGAATTCAAAAGCAATATAATTACTGCCAAAACTTGACCTCTGGCCCACTGGTGCTCTAATCGAGGCCTTTGAACATCGTTGACGTCCTGTAAATTTTCTCTTAGGTCGGACACGAGCTCCAGTCAACCAAGCAATTTAGATCTCACTGGCAATTCAAACACAAACATTCAAACTATAACTCATTTTATCAAAATATTCGCTGTCTTAGAACCAAACAAGCTTTCTGTCTTATCCTCCTCCGATGATAATGTTTGTTTAACGGAAACTTGGCTCTCTGCTAAAAGACTTTAACCTTCTATATACTATTTCTTTTTTTGAAGACTGCCTGATTTTTCAATGAGACCTCACTGCTTTTAGTGGTTTGTGCACTGTTAACTCTCTTTCCCTGAAAATTCTCAAACATTCTCACTAAAAAACTAGTTTCTATATCAACGTTGATTGTATCCTTTCCGGTAGCTGGTTGCTGCACGTAGACCGGCATACAGACCCTGGCGTTTTCTATGATCCTTGTCTGAAATTTAATCTGCATGCTCAATTCATTTCAAATCAGGTGCCAAGAGTGGCAGGATTTGTTCTTTGTTGTTCTCTTTGTTCCCTTAATATGTCCGATCGCGTCCGCCTATTCATATCGTTAGTACGTTGAACACTTACTTGAATATTATTCGCAAGTATAGTTTCTTCGTTTTGTGTACTTGTATGATGCAGTCGAGTCTGTCGAAAGTAAGTTTACTCGTTGTCCTCTGTATAAGTTTAATTTCCTCTAATGTCCTTATGATACATTCCTGAAATTTTTAAACCTTTTTCCCGTTGCACGTCCGCAGGTTGTTTCTTGTACAAAATTTATGTTGGCCTTTATTCCATCAATATTCCTATTTTCGAATTTTCTCACCATCCCTTTCGCACGTACTGAAGTATTTTTCATTCATTATTATTAAAAATGCTAAGGAATCATAAATAGCATCAATTTGGTTCGTTTTCCGTACCAGTCCTTAGTTTCAACAGGCGTATTCTTCAAACATTGTTAGAACCTGTTCGCCTATAATTTGCTTATGTTTCAAGTTTTTCCCTTGCTTGGTTTTACGATTTTTTCGTTTTCCCTATTTTAGGATTGCTTACTATTTTTTCATTTATTTATTCTATTATTCTATTATTATTCTATTATGTTATTTAGTATTTTTGTGTTTCTTTTGCTTAATTTTCATATGCGTATCTTTATTTTGTTTTATTTTTACTGTTAAATATATATATCTTCCGTTCCCATTTTATAATTGGAAGTATATCCATTAAATTTGATTTTTAATAAATAAATAATAATAATAATAAATAAATTACAAAATTCTTTAAAAAAAATAATATTATTTTTAATAAATAAATAAATAAAACAACTAACAAAATATTTATTCTGTACTGTATTAAAATATCTGTTGTAAATATAACTTTGAAGACAATAACCTTAAATAACATTAATAAACCTTAAAACGAAGCTTTACTGGCAAAAACAGGAATATCCCTCTAGATTTGCATTTGAAACCATTGTGTGTCGTATTCTAGAAGAATATTTCTGTTATTAGTGCGCATAAAAGTTGCCATCAATATATCTAGAGCATGTTTTTAGATGATTTGTTTTAATTAACTTTTTTGTGATTGAACTTAGTTTCACAGAGTAAAATGATACAATAACATTTTGAGCGAACTAGCTATTTTATGAGAAGAAAATACTCAATTTGCTCAGATTTTAATGCAGAACACTAGATTTTGAAATTGGTTTTGTAAAGTTTAGAGGTTTCTATTTAATTTTGTCTCTAAATTGATTTTTGATTTTTGCCGATAGCATATTCTAATGCATAAGTTTGATCAAGCCCAGGTACATGAAAATGTTTCAATAACAAAACGTTATGCTTATCCATAATACACCAATAAAATTAGTTTTCTAAATTACAAGGTATATGCGATACGTCGCCTCTTTGGGTTAATCACATTCGACGTACTTATATGTGGCTTCTGTATTTTATTACGAATGAAATTCGAAGTTTATTATCACAAATGTGGAGTAGGCTATAAATTAATATCCAGTCCATAAAGGAAATTCATAAATCATAATCCTATGCAGTGCGAAAATAACTCAAGACAAGGCATACACACTAAGGATGAACGCTGACGCATTTTCATGGCAATTAACTTAAAGACACATAACATTTTCCGCATAACCATAAAACTGGTTTCTGTTTGATCCTGCCTGTACTTCTGTTTCACGTTGAACATGTAGCATTCCTTCTTCGTCACGGATTCATTGTTTTGCCATAAAGCACAATAGTGAATTATCATTAACAGAGCAATAAGCGCCAGTTCTGTGCAATTATCCTGAGGAATAATCGGCAATAGAGTCGAACAAATCATTGTCTTAAGTAAATCAATTAGATACGCGTCACGGACGTATCAGTGTTCCTGGAACAGATCCTGTGTTTCTGGCAAAGCAGACTAACGTTTATTACATGTAGTTTATGTTACGAAGAGGTGAAATGTTTCATCAGGACATGTTCGTGCTAAGTCACGTATTTGTGTATCTGAGGATGTTACATCTGAATTTGACTTGGTTAATGTAAATCTGGATTTTGTTGAGTTGTGGCCCCAAGAGTAATTCTGCATAAAACGTACAATGCATGAGAGTAATTCAAACTTTTGATGGGTCCTGATCTATCAAAGAATCAATGCGTAGTAAAGTTTTGCAGTAGACATATCCTACATGATTTAATTATAGAGTCTTGAAACCTTTTACACGTGACTAAATCTTATAAAATGCCTTAAGTCCAATCATGCTCACCCCAGGAATACATCAGGAAATAACAAAACGGAATCATTTTCATTACAAGAATGATATGATGTATTTATATACATGTGTAACTCACTTCTTACAATTTTCTGCCTGACAACATTTCAATTATAATTTCAAAGGCAATTCAGCAATAAATTTTCACATCCAATTTCGGTCGGCCAAAGTGCTATCATGTGAAGTCGATTCTTCGCATTCCCGCCGGCAAAAGTGTTTGCAAGATTCGAAATACCTCGAGAAATACACAACAAAACCATAATAAATTTTCACAGGTGTTGAACATCGAGACGAATGATGGCCAAAAGTGCCGGCTGTGTGAGTTGAAACCATCACAAACAATTTTCGCACCAGGTCTTGAGAATCACGGGGCAATTTACATGCCATAAATCATATGTTGCTGAGATATAGACTTTTGCTTCATTGTTCCGTTGAAATGTCTGAACAAACTTGGAACTTTCTCAGGTGAATCGCTGAGTATATGCTCTTGGATTCGTAACTTGAATCGATGTAACGGCTGCCATTGACACGGGTTTGTTGGTGAAAGGTGAGACTTCCGTATTTCTTAGTTCAGTTGCAGATCTTTGAAAAATTTATAGCCTTGGCTGATTCGACTCAAAGTAAGAACTTGTTTTACGGTGTAATAAAGTGAAAGGTTATAAAATTTGCTTTACCATCTTCCTGTATACTTTTATCGGCTCTGAGGTCAGTTTCTGTGTCATTCGAACTCTCCGTTTTACCTATGCATAATAAGTGGAAGCTGAAAAGATAACTGAAAATGATCGTCGGTGAATATGTGTGGGTGGAGTATTTCGCTGAAACAACATTGTCCTGTATTTGTTCAATTTTGGATTGTAATATTTGGATTTTGAACATTTGGTCATAATATTAATTATTAGCAAGATTATTATTTTCCTAACTATTTATGTTTTGCAGAATAATGCCTCTATTACTTTTATTAGTTTTGTTTAAATTTTTGAATGTATGGCAAACATTTTGGTTTATTAGTACCTGCTGATGAACTGGAGCAATTACGTTGTGAGCATTTCTGACGAGTGTCTGTAAGTGATTGTCTACATCTTGTCGGTCTTGATGTTCCATTGTACCAAATAACCAATTCTCAGCAGATCCTATTAAATTTATTAGACCTCTTTTATTTCTATTGTTTTGTTTGGATAAGAGTTTTTACTTTTTGCCTCATATGTTTAATTTTAGTGAGTAGTAAATCTTTTTGTTCTTCATCTAAGTTAGCATTGTTGGCTCATTTATTTATTTATTAACTATTGCGCTACTGATATTCTCCAATTACAGCGTCAAGAATCCAAATGGAACATAATAATAACCAAGAAGTATATTGCGGAAATTAAGCAATTTAAAGCTAATGACAAAAATTAAAACGAAGTTTAAATTGCAATTCAAGATAACATTTTCAATGCATTCTTCAATTTTAAAAAATATTGCGGAAAAGGGCCAAGCTTAAGAGCACTTTGCTTTCTAAGAAGACGCAACAAAGGCGAATGAAAATAGACCTCCATACGGGCAAACGGAATAGAAAAAACCTCTGATGATCGACTAGGATGACTAGATTTCGGTCTGGTTATCTGGAAACTAAGATCTGACCAAAAAAATCCTTGGCAAAGTTTGAAAGAAAACACTCAATAAGGAACAATCCACGCGATTCTAACGAGGACATATGAAGAATAGAAAAACGAGAGGAGAAGGGGCAACAGAGGATGCTGAATTAAAAAAAAAACAACGATCAAGTGAATCTACACTGAACTAATTCAATGGCGCCAGATAAATACTGAAAACGAGGAGACCAGATTTGGTGCACGTACTCCAGAAAACTGCGTACTAAGGAGACAAATAAATGAATACAGGTGGAAATGTCGGTTAACATAAACGAAAAACGCACTACAAAACCTACAATCCTAGAAGCCCTGGCCGTGATATTCATGATATGAACATCAAAGTTCAACTTTGAATCAAACACCATGCAAAGGTCTATAAAATGTTGCATAGCTGATAAGGAAACACCAGACAAGGAATAAGAGAGCACATGTGGAGCATTTTTTTATGTGAGAATGACATACGGTTTTTTTTGGCACCAGTGTATAAGAGCAAGCAAATCAGCTTGCAATTGGTGATAATCATCCGCGGACTTGATTGCCTTGTATAGTTTTAAGTTATCCGCACATAAAAGACATGAGTTGATTGCAGAAGGAGCGTCTTTGAAAAACACGATAAAAAGTAAGGGATCTAGGATAGATCCTTGAGTAACTCCGGTTGTGGGATACATAGGAAAAGAAACGGAATCGTTTAAAATGACCCAGCACGGACGACTGTGAAAATAGGAGGAGAATCAGAAGAGGAGGGGACCAAATATACCAAAACCATTGAGTTTATGGAGCAGGAAGGTATTGTTCACAGAATCAAAAGCCTTCGAAAAGTCCGTACAAATCACTCAACTAGACACAATCAAAGGCAGAGGCAACATAATCGATGGCAGAGGCAACAAAATTAGTGCGAACATCATAAGATTGGTTGTAGTATAGCGGCGCTTGATGAAACCATGATGCCCAGGAGCAAGTATATGTGGTAGAGACGGATAAACACAATCATGGAGATAACGTTCAAGGAGTTTACTAAAACAGCAGATGAGGGATATATATGTAGTAGGAAGATAAGTGAAAACGACACATGGGTCACCAGAATAGCATAAGAATCCAAGGTGTGCATAATAGCTCAATTCTTAAAAGATCGGTTCTAAGCATGGAAAATGGAGGAAAGCAACGGGAGAAAACAAAAGTTATAGAGGTGTTTAGTGGACTTTTCTTAAAAAAAAGAGGAGGAAAAAAGGCAGCAGATAAATCACAAACAGTCTGCGGATTGGAAGCAATAATATCATCAAGATACATAAATCAGGAACTGAGGAACTGAACTTGAGGGAACGGATATAGGACTAAAAGGCTTTTGGTTTATTAGAGCAAATTGTAGCCCTGCTGCTTGAGAAGTAAACCCGAACGCAAACTACGAAATTCCGTCAATGGGTGAACTCATCTTCTTCAGCTTTTCACGGGCTTTTTCCTTAGCTTTTAGAGCATCAGAAACTTTTAATTTGAACCAAGGAACGTCATTAGGTTTGAGAAAATGTTTGACAGGAGTAAAGCGAAAGATAAAATTAGAACAGAAAGAGTAGGACTTGGACAATGCACAATCAACATCCAATACTTTGAAAAATGAATACCAATTGATAAATCTGATTTCAGAGTACAGTCAGCTTTATAGAAGTTATAGCGCTAAATAGAAGGACATTTATTCCTAGCCTGAAAGTTAACGTCAACATCAACTACACATATGGGAAAGTAACAGGTGAGAGAGCAAGTGAATCTAAAGGAATGCTAGAAAGAACTAAATGGAAGATTTCGTTGTTGACATTGCCAAGGTAGTTGATTTGAGAACAAGAACAAAGTAAAAAAAAGAAGAAGTATTATAGAAGATTGTATAGAAGGATATTGTTTAGAAGAAAGAAGTAATTTTCAACCGTTATTTATCCTTTGATTTGATGCATTTTGATCCTGTCTTCAAAATATTCCTCCTTTTTTATTTTTATTTTTAAAGGTATATATTCCAGATGGAGTTTAATATATTATGCAGAAAAAAATCAAGTAGCTTTTTACACTTTTCATTACCAGTCTACCCAACCATTTTCTCTCAAGTCTCTGCAAAAAGCAAAAGCTTCTACATACTATTTGTTGTCAATTCAGATGGAGTTTCCCAAAATCAATATATCCAGCGATTGGAATAGCAAACTTTTATCAGTATTCGAAAAATCCACCAATGGATATACGATACTTTTTGTCACATTAATTTTAGAGCATATATGAACCATTGTTGAGAGTTCCACTCGACTATTAATGGCAAAATTCAATGTGATTTATCTCTACCAGATCTCCGTACTAGGTTTATGAGCAAAGTTTCGGCGCATGAGGAACACTGAGTATTTCAAATGGCGGACTGATTTATCAACATCATTTCAGACGAATCAAATAATATGCCATTTGGATTTATGCAATTTACAAAAGTAAACGTGAAGTTTGTTGCGAAACCGGCCGCCATTAAATGTGTTTTTTTTCGTTAGTAAGGAATCAAAAACTGTAGCAACAATAATTAAAAATATGCTAAAATATTTAAATCAATAATTTAAAAAATGACGGCACTTATGATCATGTAAATTGTCTGATTTTGTATGGCCAAGGAACTGCATTTTTTGACTTGAAGAGTGTCCGCCAAGCCAATGTCGTTTGCAGATCTCAATTGCCATTTGATTTTCGCAGTGAAACAAAACAGAGTTTAAGTTGAGAATAGTTAATTTTTATTTCATGTGAATGTAATGAACAATTAGCTCAAATTGTCTATTGAAGTAGTTACATTAAGTTGAAACGCTGATTTCAAATTCACCTCTGACGTCTAAATTGCCTTAACTCCAGTATTCGAACCAATTCACTGACTTTAACTTACCTATCAGCAAATTCACATAAACACAACCCGAAGTCTAAAAAAAACAACCGCTTACACCTTCAGATACAATAAATAGCAAGTCATCGTTTTCTTCTATTGTGGACTCTGTTTCCCGGAAGAATTCTTTAAAAATCTTCGAAATTTTAAAATTTAGATCACGTTCTCGGTTTCGGTTACGACTGAAATGGATTCATGTTTGTTTACCTTGCCTCGAACATTGTTTGTCGTTATTTCATATCCTCAGCGCTTGGCATGCTCATGGTAGGCGAAGCCATTTGATGGCAATGTGTTTTTCGTGAGTACAAGAGTTAATAGAGTCTTCCTAATTCTTTCAGCCGCAACTGTTTGAATGAAAATAAAGCTCCGTGGACGGATGTCGAGAGGATACGCTATGAATTGATTATGAAGTTTGGCTTTGAATAGTGAATAGTGTATTTATTTTTATCATCATAGGATTTTAAAGTTGAATCAGGAATATTTTGGTGATGCTATGTTTAGAAAAACATATCAGAATAATGTTTCTGATAGAATTCATAAAAGAAATCTTTAAGAAAATAAAGTTCATGTATAGATCTCTGATCCTGGTCTGAAGAATTTAGATGAATTAAAATAATAATAATTTCGTCAAGACAATTGGCTTACTTGGCATTAAGTAAGCAATAAAAAGATCACTTTGCACAAAAATAAAAAAAATGTCACTAGAATTCATCTCATTTCGTAGCAGACGACAAAACCAACTCCCTAAATATTTTTAAATAAGTGCTAAAACCGTGACCTAGCACCCATGATAAAATAACTTTCACACTAGTTATTTATGAAGGATATTATGGTGAACTGCTGCTCGATGAATGTCCTAGCGCGACTTCAATCTTCCACTCATAATTTTACACCATTTCTTTTACCAACTGAAGCCAACACTCAATTCCTCTCCGAAGTTTCCCCACTTGCCGCGGCATTGATTTTTATAATTGAAGACTACACGATTTGAGCGATGAAATTATTATACAAACAGTTGAGTAAAAGTTCTCGGCGCAGTAAGGCGGGTATTGGAAATTAATAAGTAATATTTCATGATCATGAGCTGCGAACTGTATAATTTATTCATCAGCGTAGTGCGTCATCTCTACCATTTCTGATAGGAAGACGTAATTTTTTTAAAAAAAGTTGTCCTGTTAATCGTATGTAAAGACAACACGTTAGTTTGATAATAATTTTTTATTCTTTAATAGAATTAAGAAATACGTATTTTGGAAATGATTTTAAATGCTGTCTAGCATTTTTTAAACTAATTTAGCAACTTTTTTTACTCTATGTATATTATCAATTATTTGTTAGGTGAACGTGATTTGTGTAAATCAATTTCGGAGCTTTAGAGACCATCAAAAGAATCATACGTTTAAGAGTTTGGCAGAATAACTTGATTGTCCGATAAGACGGAATAATTTCACTCTTTAATATCATTTCAATCAAAATGAGAACCACTTCATTGTTAAATAATATTAATAATAATATAAATAATAATAGAAATTGATACTTTTATTAAGTTTAAAAAATTTTAGTGTTCCACTTATTCTTATCAAAAGTCGCTTACTGTCTGGAAACGATATTTGCAATCTCCTCCTAAATTTTGGATTGATTTTCAAGATGTAACAACGTCGGAAAAACAGCTGCAACCATTATCACGCCCCAGTCTAACTTCCATAAAATTTATTGCTCAAATAATTTGCTTGTTAAGCTTTGGCTCTGTGACTGCTTCCAAACAAATAGCGCCCAATGTGGGTAAAGAATTATGCCTAGAGTCAATTTTAAAGTTTCTGATGATTCAAAGTCAAGTGTGTAATTCAATTTCAAATGCCGAACAATCTTGTAGTCTCTTTTACTCGTTATAAGTTGACATTAAAATAAAATTATAAAATGATGTTGGTAATTAATTTAATTAAAAACAACAAATAGAATCAAATAAAATTGTAAATAATAAGAATTTAAATAATAAGAATATCAAATAAAAATAACAAAACAAACTCGCCGGTTCCTGACGACGGTCGACCGTGGTGCTTGAATTTGTGTACCCTACAAAATGCAAAAAAATAGCACTAAAATCAACGCTATAATAGCGTATAATAACTTAAAATAATATATTTTCATATTACTCTGCAGAAAACGTTTTAAAATAAAACCAATAGTTTTCACACACCAACGCAGCGATGGGCATTGAGACGAATAAATGTGTAGCAGATTTTGCTCAAAAAAGTAGCAGAATCAGAAAAAAAGTAGTAAAAATTAGACATATATATATAGTGTATGAAAAGAACCGAGAGCAACTACTTTTTCAGCATTCTAAGAACTTAGTCAGACGAGCAGCATTTAAGAGTAGTTGCCACACGCTCGGCGTTTTCTTATCGTAGATGGGCTTCAGTTGTTGCTTAAAGGTTCACCGAAGTTGCATCAGTGCTATCTTCACTAAAAAGTAGTTCCCCGGGAAAAGTAGTAAATATCATTTGCTACGTAGTAGAGTAGTAGATTCAGAAAAAAACAGAAAAAAGTAGCAGATCTACTACAATTGTAGTAAATGCCCATCGCTGCACCAACGTTGATGCTATTCAAGGGTAAGCGCTACCTTGTGACTGTTGTTATGGTGCGATAAATTTCACAGAGCACCTGAGCGCATCTACCACGCGTAAGTACGAGCGCAATACTGAGAATACACGAAACGGGGAATCATGGTTGTTTGTTAGAGTAATTGTTCGAAAATCTCATTTCTAGAGCTAACAGAATCACGTAGACCCATGAGTGGTAATTAAGGGTTAAATTGGTAATTAAGGGTTTCTTGTTAGAAATTATAGCTACGTTAGAGTTTTTCTTGTTAGAATCAACGACGCTATCTTTGAATAAAATGGATAAAAGCTATCTAAATTTTAGGTTTTTTTTATATTCTTTTCACTTAAATTTATTGAATTTTCTCTTGTTTGAAGCTGCGTCTAATCATAACAACGCAGCCTCAAACAGTTTGTTGCTTGTTGCTTGTTTTTTTACTACGTACCATTAATGCAATGTTTTTTGCAAGCAATTTATGTTTGATGTGCGAATTTGTAACTTTTCTGTATTCTATTCTTAGTAACGTGAACACCTCCATATAGCAAACAAAACAAGCAGCGATATGTTTGCTTAGTTTCAATGTTTTGTATTTTTACAGCGAAGGATTTTTGATACCCAATCTGGGTCAGAATATCTTGAGATTCTTCCAAGTACTCTCAATAACTTTGAAAAACTAAGTCGACAAGAGAAAAGGGAAATCAAATTCCTTAAGTGAATAATTTACTTGTGAAAATGGTTTGCTTAGCATACGAACAATATATTTAAGAAGTTGTCAAAGGACAAAGATGCAAATGTAATGTTTTTTTTTATTATTTCAACACGTGCAAACATCATTAATAGAAGCTTGGATTTGAAATTTTGAAACAAATCGTGCTTAAGAATCTTAGCTACGAAGCTTTATTCTGTATTTCTACCCTTTATTAAATGCTTATTTGGTGTTTTCTATTCGAAAAAAGCACGATGATTTTATTCTGTGTTTCTAAAATTAAAGCTGATTTTCTGTGATTCGAATCCAAAAGTTTTCTTTGGAAAGCTAAAAGCTATTTGAAATTGTTTTGCGTATCTTAGCTTAAGAGACATAAAAAGCTCCTGAAATTTACAATAGATGGAAGTCCTGCTTTCGAAATGGAACGGAGAAAACAGTTGGGCAATTTCGCCGGAAATATTGATTTGCGAAGAAAAGTGGAGGAATTTCGTAGATTTCTAATGCATATTATAGGATTTCGAATGCATATTATAGGTTTGTGTGCTTACTTTTGGGTAAGTTTTTGTTTTCTTTGTTTTCCTTAATTGTATTGCCTTCTCGAGTATTTTTTGTGCATAATTTTGTGTGTTTTTCTTCAATTTTCGACCCCTTCTACCACATATTCGCCCTCTGGTGATAGAACTTTCCGGCTGTGGTGTATCAAGTCAAGTTTAACCGAAATTTTTCAACCCTATGAGTGGATTAGGTGTGTGCAAAACGATGAAAAAAAATCGTAAAATTTTGAACTGCGGTAACTTCCAATTTAGTAATGAGATTATTATAAATTTTACAGTACACATACGCATTATTAAATTATAGACTCGAAAAAGCCTTTATGTTTGTACTGGAAACCTCATAGCCCCAATAAGCACTGGAAGAGAACACCTTCAACTCACCGATCCTCGAGAAAAAGTTTTGCTTTTTACAAAAAACGATATTTAGTATTTAAATTTTATGCTATGTCTACACAGCCAAATAAATCTTTTTGAAATTCCATATAGTAGAAGAATAGGAAGGTTTCTCTAATTCACTTTAATGTTTAAGGAAAATTATGTTCAAGGGAACTCACGTTCACGTGATTTTCACAGAATGTATGGGTTTTAGGTAAGACCAAGTTTGACTATTACTATACTGGGAATCCTGTGCAAGTAGTGTCACCTTGCTTGGAAAAATTAATGCTTTACGTCCTATAACTTCTAATGCTGATGTAGATGAGCTTTATTTTATAGCATGTTTGGTAGACGTTTGGGTGGAGAGTGTTGAATGCTGAGTAGTCACAATTTCGGCCAGGATTTTGCTTAATTTTTGCTTGCACTTGCTGGGTATGATGCTGTCAAAGTTTTGTTGGGTGGATGATGCATCGTACTCTTATGTATGTATGCTTGAACGTCATGATGTAGACTGCTGGTGACTGGCCCTAGTGGGATCGATGTATTTACTTGATAATTTCTTATCAGTCCCCTACATGTACAGTTCGCTTATTAATACAACTGCAGGTACAGTACAATCTTCAAGTATCTTTATTATTTAGTTCAATCCTGTTTTAATCCGAGCTTGTATACGTGACTTATGAAAAACTGAAGATTAATTAAGGCATATCTAACAAAGGAATCAATTTATTGTAATAAATTATTTAACATTAGTTATTTACCTTTCTTATTTTTGGGTGTCATAAGTCAATTCTTTTGGAGTGGTTAGGCCAACTATTTTGCCTCTGATAAGCCACCACTGCTACTACCTCATCTATAAAGCACATCTGAATCGATATCCAGGAATTTTCAAAGTTTAATCCCTTTGTACGGCACAAAATCACACTGAAAAAAATCCACATAGCGCCCAGAGCCATGTAACATAGCGCATTATTTATGGCCCCATACGCCATGTACATAGTACTCTGAGCCATGCAATATGGCTCCCAGCGCCATAATGTCAGAATCTACATAGCGCGTGGTGCCATGTTACATGGCGCAGCAATTATGGTGCCACACGCCATGTACATAGTACCCTGAGCCATGCAGTATAGCTCCCAGCGCCATAATCACATGGCGCAGAAATTATGGCCCCACACGCCATATTACATGGTGCCATGAACCATGTAATATGGCTCATGGCACTACAATTATAACTCGCAGCCATGCTGTGTGAGGAGATGTATAAATGTCAGCAAGCTTCTTGAAGTTATTTATCCCTCGGGAATTTTCAGTTCGGAGCATCGAACTGAGAAGACTCGTGGCGTTTTGTTGGATGTGAACTGGATCATCTTCAGATGCACTGGAAAAACACATTGCGCCAGAAGTCATAATTTATTGACTTCTGGCGCCATGTACATAATCGATTTCACATAGTTCCACACGCCATAGTGCATAGGAGCAGACGCTATGCTTGTAGCTCTCCACGCCATGTACTATAGTCCTCCACGCCATGTACTATATTCCTCCACGCCATGTACTATAGTCCTCCACGCCATGTACTATAGTCCTCCACGCCATGTACTATAGTCCTCCACGCCATACAGTATAGTCCTCCACGCCATACAGTATAGTCCTCCACGCCATACAGTATAGTCATCCACGCCATACAGTATAGTCCTCCGCGCCATACAGTATAGTCCTCCACGCCATACAGTATAGTCCTGCACGCCATACAGTATAGTCCTGCACGCCATACAGTATAGTCCTCCACGCCATACAGTATAGTCCTCCACGCCATGTAATATAGTCTGCCACGCCATGTACATGGCGTGGAGGCCTATGTACTTTTCGCCATGTATTATGGCGTGTGGCGCCATATTTTATCACAATCCCTAAATCGACTATGTACATGGCGCCAGAACTCTATAAATTATGGCGTCTGGCGCCATGTGTTTTCTCAGTGCAAAGCTGCAAAATCTGCATTTCAACACAAAAGTTGGGTATGACCTCCAAAGCTACAGCCATTTACCATCAGACCCTCATTTGACCTATCCTGGCCTATGCATCCCCATCCGGGAATACCTGGTCAAAGACTGTCCCGGCAGAAGCGGTGGTATTCGAGAAAAGAATCCTGCGCTTCTGCACTAGCGGCTTCTACAGCCGGGTTATTGAGAGAAGACCCGAAGAAACTTCTCCTCGACCGGAATTCGGGCTTGAAGCTACTTAGGGACCGAGTTGTGGCATTGACACCACAATTATACGGACATAGCAGACGGACATGAAAATGGACTGATTCAGTTAATATGGAATACAGGGGGCTCTAATGAGCCGTTTAGACACCATAAAAAATGCCTACATTATATCGTACATCACGAAATTATTGATACTTTATGTTTGTGAAACATTGATATTAATTGAGATATTATAATATCGCTCAACAATGTATTATATTCGTAAAGGCAAGTATCATAAAATATTGATACGAACACATAGATAAGAGTGGTGGTCTTTTTATGTTAGAAGCTTGCATTTTCAACATGAGTTTGTAAGTAATCTGTGCTTGGTAAAACCTTGGGCAATACATATATGGTGATTGAAATAAAAGTCTCCCATACGATGCATGCACATTTTATTTATCGAAATAAATATCTAATATTTAAAATACATGTTCTTTAAAAATTCTTTTAGTTCGTTTGATATTTTATTTACCTCTTCATTTTTATCGTATTATTATTTAACTACAGAATCATGCTTGGTCAAATATAAAAACAACTATTTTTTTCAACAAAATATTCAATGAGTTTTTATCACCAACAATACTTTGCATATAACATTCAAAATGCAAAATCCTTCAAATAGAAATAACAAAAAATCCATTAGACTTTCAATCGAATCAATTTCCATCGAAATTTAAGAAATCAGTTATTCTCACCATGTACATAACTACATCACCATATTACATCTCAATCGATTATTGAAATCTTTGAAAATTCTTTACAAGTGCGTGTACACTCTTCAAATAACGGATGTATCTTTAAAATGTATTATACACACATAATAATTGTTTCATTTTTTTTCATTTACACCTAATATCATAAAAAAATCGAAAGACATTGTGTCCCTAATACAAAAAATTTATGTATTCATCCTAAAGACACCAAAGATAATATCGATAATCTGCCAGGAAACTTTTTCGCACGATGTCGCAAGTCCTTTACTCGTCATTCGCTGGAAGGGTGGCTGAATGGCGGTGAATATTTCATTTAAGGGAGTAATATAATCGTCAAAATGTAGTACTGGAGTGAGACGGCCTTGTCGTATAGCTTGCTTCTTTTTGTTCTTTTTCTTCGGGAAAGTGAATACATGGCTCACGAGGAACTGCCAATAAGACCGTTTATGCGTATGCTACAGATTAGTTGAATTTCAAACAGTGATGGCTGAAAATTGATGGATCAGAGCTATTTATTTAGTAATTGCTGACTTGGTTTTTGAATAAAGAAAACCTGAATATAATTTTTGAAAAAACATTTTTTTCAACATTAAACTTAATACTTGACGAAATTTTTCACGGAAAATTTAATTTACTTTTCATTAAGAAATAATCCAGAAGATTTAGTTCTAAAAAATGTACAAAACTGTCTTTATACTCTATTAAAAACAAGGTTTGAAAATTTCATATACTTACGGTAAACGGAAATAACAGTACAATTTATTGGATTAGCTAAGATTTAGATTAATCGCATGGTGTCTCATTTCCTGCATTATCAGATACTTCATCCTTTTGTAATGTGACTTTCGGCTGGCTCATGGGAATCATGTCCTTCCTGACCACAGTTTGCGTGGTTGCCGTCACTGTAGGAGCTCCGGGTAGTCGGTTCGTTGTCACCGCACTCCCACAGCCAGCTACTGCACAGCAATCTTCGGAATTTAAGGCTGCTGTTGTTGTTGTCATCGGCGTTATCGTTAAACCCGGGATTGGATGCGCCCCGGCCGCTGGCACTGATGTCGTTAAAGACAACGATGTCGGGTCCTTGCGTTCTAGTTATTAAACGAGTGGTGGAGAGTAGTGGTTTTTTTTTTGCGGAAGCGATAATAAAATGATGTCGTAGTTTGTAGTTGCGATTGGTTTATGGCAGAGACACGAACATTTTATCGAAATTGACGATGTGTAGACATGAGTGGTTGTTTATGGATGTTCATAAAAAAAACGAGTTAATTCACATCTATGAGATGAATTGTAAGTTTACTCACCTAATGGAGCTAATAGTTTCGGCTGTAACGGCAGCATGAAATCGTTTCCTGTGGTAGCTGCACGTGGCTGAAGGCTGTGAACTGGTGGAACACTCAAGAATTCACCTGTAAAATATGAAGGTGTTACAGTTAGCGGTAATGGCCGTTACTCAGGGCAATGCATGTATTTATTTGGGCTAATATTTAGTCAGTTTCATATTGGATTTGACTGTATAGACGATTGCAGGAAGCTGAAACATCAATTGATTTATATCTAGAATTATATGTAAATCAGGGCAACTGGGTTGATGGCTTAACTATCTTTGTTATTCATCGATAAGCCATCTTGATTTTAAATCAAGTTATTTTGGTTACGAATTAAAAAAAAATTTGAATTTGAAATCGTTCATAATACATTTAGGAAGCAGAATTACAAAGATAGAGCACTACACAGCACTCGAACCTCACGAGCAGCTCTGGCTGTCCAATGCCACGAAATAGCTACTTTCCGATGCTTCCTATTTGACAGTCAGACTGTCCAAGATTCCGGAATAGTAGCAGCAATTTGCTGCTCGCAGTCTGGAGGATAGCAAAAAAGTACCTAAGGCAAAATGGACGTGCGTACACAGCTGACATATTGTCACTACTGAACGTCACTACTGATTAGAAATAGAAATGAAAAGCAGTTTTCGCGCTTGGATGACAAAAGAAATGAGCAATAAATTTGAGTATAGTGATATCACAGCCTAAATACAGGCTTTTTAACACTTTAAATCAACTCGAGTTTTAAGTAGGCTTTTACACAGTGCAATTCATCTTGGGTTTTTAGAAGGCGGGTATGAAATGCAAAAGGCCGGGTAGGCTGATTCGTGTACCATCCGATTTTCAACGTTTCTCCTTCGCTCTTTTTCACAGATATGGCGTCAAAAGCCGGGAATAAGTGAAACGTTTCGAATATGTTAGGAAAATGTTGACGGTTTCTGCAGCTGTATGATTAAAAACTCAGAAATTTCATACAATTTCGTTAGTACTAAAAATAAAACATCAAACATTTTTTTATTGAGTTGGGCTGCGTAAAAGCCGACCTAGGCAGCAGCTCTTGGTTGTTCAATCTCCATAGCTGCTTCATCTAGCTACTGCAAATTTTGACATTTGCTAAAGTGATGCTATTCTATGCCTTTGGAGCAGCCATTGCATGCCCATGAATGCACACCAGGTTGAGTAATGCATTTAATTCTTAAATGTTAGATTACATTGCGGCGGGACACAGATGATTTGCAACAGTACTTACATAGCTGCGTTGTCAGACCAGCTCAACAATAAATGTGTTGGCTGTTCGCTTCCTTTGCTGCGCAGCATTGGGGCTCAGCTAAGCGGTTGATGTCGGCAACGGCTTGTTGTAAGAACGGTTACCTGGCGGCAGATTTTGCAACATGCGATGGCAGACGGTATATCGGCGAAAATAGACGAAAAGTTGTGTTAAGTTCTCATGAGCACTGATTGGCCATTAGATACGAGGTTCGAAATCGATTTCAGAAAAATTGAGCAGTTTTTATATTTTCCTAATTTAAATACTATTTATTTATTTTATTTATTTTTTTATTTATTTATTTGCGTTTTCATATGTTTTAATTGCTTTCTTTCAAGTTAAATATTTTGCTTTTCATTTTATCTGTTGAAACAATGATGGGTTGCTACACCTTAAGATTTTTAGGTTTAAGTGGGTTCCCTACACCGTCTTCCCGTAGGTTTTTGTGTTGGTCAGTGAATATTACATACGTGACGCAACTAGGACTTGCTGTGTCCCTCCAAACCGCTCACGAAACCGATGAATAGCCAGCACCCCATGTCCCGTAAAGAGTAACAGGTTGGGTTAAAAATTCTGCTGTGGTGACGGCTGTTCACCGCTGTTTCGTAAAAAAAACTATCTGTGAAATCTAAAATATTACCGCTGGACATAAATCAAATTCCGCATCCTATAAACATTGGAATTTCAAAGGAAAGGCCTGTTCACATTAAATATTCACGAGAAAAATAGTGTAAAATTTAATAAACACGTGGGGTCTCGTTAATCATTTTCATTTTTATTTCCTTTTCTCGGCGTTTCAAATCAATTGAATCGAAATAAAAACCATAAACAAAAGCCACACAATCAATAATTATTTTTAATGCATGTTCTTTGTGTCATGAAAAATACCTTTAGTATGCTTATGGTGCAATATCTTTCCATATACTCACATATAATGCATGAATTATTTATCTACAATGGACGAGCATGCATTGTTTTCAGATGAATTGAAATTCCGTTTCAGTACAATAGAAGTTTTGTGGTTATATGTAAAAGCTATGGCGTATTTCATTGTTTTGCAATCCAAGTGATCAAATCAGCATTTGGAATCATGTTTCATTAACAGAAGTGCATACTTGATTTAATTAAATTTATCGACAATCGGTTTCAATTGAAAAATCGAATAGTGCCATCCGCACTAATTCGAACAATTTTCATAGAGTGCATCTACTAATACTAATTGAAAGTTTCGTGGAAAGCATCCGGATATAGATAATCTCATAGATTTCTAGCAATGCAACTGCAAAGAGTTTCTTGATCTCGATCATAGATGAAACTGGTCTCACTCTGGGTCACATTTATAGTATTTGTCACAATTACATTATGATATTTTATTTGATCAAAAGTGATAGTTTTGTGAAAAATCTTATGTTCACACAATATTTCAGCATATTTTTAAACAAAAATTGTTGATTTCCACTTATTCGACATTCATTTATAATTAATAGGATTTACAAAATCCTTCAAAGCTGTGATATAATTGTTATTCAAATGTTAAGAATTTTCAAGTTCCAAAATGGGAATTAATGATATGAATTACAATGTTTTTCTCCAGGCTTTGCAAAATAAAGCTCGGATAATGAAGCGTTTCATTTGTTGAAATTATTGAATTGCATTGAAAAAATATCGAACAATTTCCACGAGCAATAAATCCATGCCACTTGCTTTTTCCAGATACAGTATTTTATCGATTTCATTCTCTTCTCACCACTTCTATCTATAGCCATTAAGCATTACGAACGGTTACTATAGGGATTGATTTCACATTGGAGCTGGCTTATTTCAAAACTCATCAAGTATGCGAAGCGCTCGGTAAATTGTTTTGTGGTTTACACTTTGTTGCACATTATTACTTTTGTGACTGGAATATTTCAAATGGGTGACAAGAAGCTAGTTCAATAGCTGGAAAAAAATGATGGTCGTATTGTTAGTATTTTTAAAAAAAAACCGAACAACAGATGTTGCAAGATCTGCAACCGAACGATAACAGATAAACCGAACGAACAGATGTTGCAGCATGAGCAACCTGTATTTTCCAACGATTTCCAAATTACCCTTCAAATTCTACTTTCGTTGTCCAAGCCATCTCCCCATATTGTAAATATGTTATTTATTTGTTATTTATTTGTTTATTTATAATTTTTACTATGCTTTCTATTTTGATTGGTTTTTATCTGTATTTGCCGCATTTCTTTTTACAGTACAATTATATTCTGGCAAACATTATAATTATGGTGATGAAATTTTGAATCTGACGACTATGTATATCAATTTACTGTATATCAATTTACGACTATGTATATCAATTTGGCAGTATCGGTCTAATTTTTTTTCATTTTTATTTCGATTCGCATAACCATAGTTCAATTAAATCCCCGATTTCGCGCTGAAGTATTTCCTGCCATCCAGGAGTTGACTTAAAGCAAGGCTTTTGGGGTTTTTTTTCAACTATTTCGCTTCGAGATTCAGTTTTCACTATCACAATCTTAGAGCTCAGTCTGCCACAATCTGTTGAGCCTGAATTCATCAGTAACCTTACGGTCAATAAATGGAAAAAGTGGCAAGCGTCAGGAAAGTCTTTTAAAAACGTCTGTTAAAAACAATCAAGGACCCTCGAAAACGGATTATTTTAACGAAAACTTTATGAATGGTAGTAGATGGCAGCTCACTTCCAACCGTATATCAGAAGTAACTAGTAGAAAAGAAGCAGATTAATATTCCTCTTTTATGTTTGGAAATGTAAATATTTCTACCATTCATTGTGCCGCAATACCAATAAAATCACTTTTTATGGACTTTTCATTTCGCACCGCCAACTCTGAAACATCGTTTCGAAACTTACTTTATAGCTTTTACACCTTGCACAAAAACCCTCTTCACACGCAAAATACAAAACAAAAATAACAAAATATTTTCTATAGCAGTTGTCGAGAATATGAACCCACTAAACTTTGAATGGCATTTCATTTCATATTCATAGCCTATTCTCACTTTTTCTGCAACGTTTTAACAATTGCCACGAGCATTCAAAACCTCGAGAGTTCACGCGAAACGAGTTCGTTCCACTTCGCTAGCAATAGTCAGATTGGGACCGAGGAACTTCCTGCGAATCAATATTTTCCCGAAAGTCAACCTTCGTTTTCATGTAGCGTCTGCAGTGACACGCTGTTGATTCAAAATTACAATCTCGTTTGGCATCACCTGCCAAACGCCTCGGAGAAAAACGAAATTTCCGGAATAGGAGTTGGTTTGAGAAGTTGATTGATTTACGTGCTTATATACAACGGGAAAGTCATTTTATGTATTTTCAGTAAACTCAGATCTTAATAATGTTTAATTGGAATTTTGAGTTCATTATTTTGATGAAAATGAAAGTTCGGAGTTCACTAGAAGTTTTGGAGGAAGTGACTGGTAAGTTAAGTACTCAGTCTCACAAAGGATGGATTGGGTAATGCATATAACATGTGTGTTTTCCGTTAACTTCATCTTCTTATTCAAAAACACATTCTCTTCGAAAACCGACTACTTAAACCAGACAAGCACATACATATGTACATAGTATATCAACTGTGGTAAGCATTAATTAGGAGAATCAGACGGCTACTGGTTAAGCGAGAACTTATTGTTCAGAGTTAATATCCTGCTACACATTAATAAAATCTGAAACACAAAGAAAAACGATATTTAGTTCTACGGTTTGTTCATGTTGGTCTCTTGGGGAAAGGTTCGGGGGTCTCTTGTACCCTTGAATATATTTATGCTCTGTTCTTCAGTTTGTTGAAATGAAGATGCAGTTCGAAAAAAACGTGCCTGAGGAATTCTAACTTGAAGTTTTCTTTGGATAGTTTGATAATGTGCTATTGATTGCCTCAAAACATATCATTACAAAACTTCAAAAATTAATTTCTGTATTTGCACCAAATTATACGTTTACGAAAGCTTTGATAAAAACTGGGATTGAACCCTTAAAAAATATTTTACTTTTGCTAACTTGTTTATATATTGCCCTAACGAAAAACTCAAGTTTTGCTGCCTCGACCGCCAGACGCAACTTTGTCAAAATCGAGAAAAAGTTCCGGTAAGTTCATTTCGCCAATAACTTTTAATATTTCTTCGATTCATACCTCTGTTATGCAGACATGCATATTAATAGAAGAGGATTATTCAGAAGATCTGTGAAGACCAGTTTTAAGCTGCAAATTGATATTCAATAGTATTCCCAGAACTATCCTCAAAGCTTTTCGCACATTTTCTTCAGAAGCCTTTGTTCAAAACTAGTCACTGACTCTTTTTCCTGAATTCTTGACATTATATATGTATTTGTGCCACGAATACAATTAGCAGTTTGATCTTTCACGATTGTTTTATGATTAAGTCTAATACTGCCATATTTGTACAAGAAATAAATATAACACTAAATTAAAAAGATTACGTTTAACAAACCAAATCTAATAACTTTAGCAGAACCAATTAAATATTTTGCAATAGATTTGAATCATTCCGAAAAAAATACTGACATGAATACCCAAACTAACCAAAATATTTAAGCTCAAATAATAAAGGCGACCAATTTTTTTACCACCCCAATATATTTATTCTCTCTTTCAACAAAATCTGATTATATTCATGATCTACGGTAACACTCAATCCTTCAAAAATTCCTCTCACGAACACAAATCGAAAAGGTGGTTAGGCCGCAAAAGTAATTTTCGTGTCTAAGCTGTTTCGTTGCCTTTGTGTTTATCATGTATGGCTCGGGTTCGGAATGGAGTATGTTATGCTTTTCCGATTCTTGAGTGAAAATGAAAAACTGATTTAACTTCCGAGCACGTCAGAATGTGAAAGCCTAATAAAACTAGTACCAGAATACAAGATGGTGCAACAAGATATTGAGCTTATGGGTTCGTATTGCTTGTGAATGGATGCTATGAAATGACTTGAGAGTGAATGTATACTCATCCGCCCTATTTGAGGGTCGGAAACAATTTAAATCCATTGCACAGGTAGGTTGTTCAATTAAAGACTAATTTCCTTTTTGTAATTACATTGCTTGCTAACGTATATTGAAGTACACTAATTGTTCATATGCGAGTAATTATGTGAACATATTAAGGTCAATTTGAGATAATTAGTTCATAAAATCATGCAAAATGTGGGCTTTGATGTTTATTCCAGTCTGATTTCTATACTGGTCGAAAATCTTACCAAACGATTTTTCACATGATTATGTAAATAGAACACCAACTGAGTTTTTTCAATAATATATACTGCGAACAGGACAGAGAGTGAATCAAATGGCTAATTTATAGTCTAACGAATTTAAACTCTTCGCCAACAGCAATGAAACATTACTTACTCGTCCAAACTTGAAAATTGAATAACATAAAAAGACTATAAACTCTAAAAAGAAACTTACCATTCTGCTGGCCGGATGATCTCATAACAGCAAGCGGTACTGATGGTCCTTGCAAGCTCAATCCGATCACGTTAACCCCATTCACATGTCCTGAATTTTAAGCAGCCATTCAGATACGACTTTGTTGCATGGTGAAAAAAATAGATTATAGCATTTACCTATTTTGGCACTACCAAACGCATCCTTGAAAATAGCTGGATGATGATGTGAACCAGATGAGGCGTGCTGATGCTTGATAGCATTCATTCGACGATTCGGTGGTCCCACTTCACGTTTACGACGGGGCTGCTCCACAGGCATAACGCGTCGTCGCTTCTTCGGAAGTTTCGAACGAGCCTATAAATAAAACATTCAGAGGAATTAAGTGTGAAAATTTAAGTGTCAGACGAATATTATTAACATCATTATTATTAATGCCATTTTGATGGTCAACTTGAAATTGCCCTTGGCTACTGACAGCTTATTCAATGAATAAATTATAGAAGACGGGCTGCGAAAACAGACGGTAGCTTGTGATGAATCAAATGAATAATTTTTGGAAGTTTTTAAAAGAGAGGAAAAAGTGAGATTTACATTGTGGTTGAAAGCAGAAAAGTGAGTATTTGAATAAATTATGGCGGCGCCCAGCGTGGGAAAACGCCAATTAGACAGCTCGGTATTCAAGAACGTTAAAAGTAGATCAATATTGGAGCTTGCTCTTTGATTTTAATTATAACGGTAAATTACAGCGAGCTAAACGTTTTTGGTGGCAAAAGTTTGATTTAAATGTAGGATATTTGTTTAAAAGTAAATCAAATAAGAGACTGGCAATTTTAGTACAATTCGTTTGGTGGAGAAAGCATCAACCATGCCATCAATTGCTATATTTTCTTATGTTCATTGCATTAAGTTCGTATTTCAATGTTTATTATGCAACATACTGCAAATCCGATCAGTTTGCCGAAATCAATCAAAAGCTATAAGAACTATTCTATAACTCGGATATGTCTGTTTGGAATTTCAGATAGCATATTTAAATAATTTTTTTCGAATATGCTTTGAAATACTCAATATAGAAAAAGCACTTTCAATTATCTTTAGTTCAGATACATTGAAGCTAAAATGAGTGTGCTTACAAATTGCTTTTAGTGTAAGAATGGTTTGAAATCTGCAAATAACGTACCTTTTCACCTGAGTATTTTGTATTCTATGTTATAAAATACACGTAAAACTTTTATCAAAGCAAAATAAATTTCCGGACCAATGTGCTAGCAAGTGCTGACACATATGTAATTGATTGAAGCTTATATAAAGACAATATTTGACTCATAAATCTATTCCATCAGACAGAGCTAGCTACTCTTGACTTTTACTACTGCACATAAAAGAAATTTACGGTATTGCTTCTCATCCACTTTTCTTCAGATAAATTATCTCTCGTCGTTCGTCCGTTCTGTAATCTCTGCATACTTTTCTGACAAAACAGTACTTTGAGTTATCAATGTGCTATTGCTGTCTGTACTATACCATACTTGGGAAAAATTATTGATTTGGTACCACGATGATGAGATAAAACATAAAGATATGACTAGTCTTTAATCTCAAAGCTGAAATTTTTCATTATAGTATATAACATAAAATTCTCGGCCGAAAAAAATCTACTGGAATCTACTATAATCATTTAAATTGAAACTATTTTTTCGGTAAATTTCGATTTGAATACCAAAAACGAGATGACATAGTAAGGAGTATTTCTCAATAATTACCATAATGCAATTCTTAAACTACATTTACTATTGCTGCTGAGAAACATATCGTCGCTGTGAAATCAAACCGGCATATCTGCAAAATGCATATTTTTCACCAGAGCGCTTTAAAGTTTTCGCATGTGGGCTATTTCCACGTGAATGCAAAGCGGCACAACACCATTAGACGGGTTTTTATTCACACTGAAAGAAAAATCTTGGTAAAATCAACAATTTTCCTTAGTTGTTTTTGCGTCAACTACGGGCTATAGTTAAAACAACCATAAAAAAATAGTTGATTACTTTTATGCACCATGACGCGTGGTTGATAAACAACGTCCGTGGTGCAAAAAAAGTAAGCAACCACAAACAATGGTATTCCAACCATATACATAGCACGAAATATAGGCAGGGGAGGCGTGAATGCCGCAGTTGAATTTGGTGTATCACAATGCAGCGACAATGTCGCTGTCAATGCAATCAAGGCACCAACCAAATTCATTTTTTCTTTTTTTGTATTGCTAAATCCTGTTGTACGAGGATTAGGTTGGCCAGACCATTCAACCTAATTCAATCAGATTTACTTCAACCTAGTGGTGATGCCAACCTATGGTAAATATCACCGCTAGCGGTGCGGCAAAATTAGAAATTTGGCAAAATCTGCCGCTGCCGCAAATTCGGCCGCAGCCATTGTGCGCGTTACCATACAAAACAGTGCATTCTAATTTTTTGACTGCGCTTTGCCGCAGCCCACTGTTTTGCCACAGCGGAAAACGCTGTATTCTGAACAAAATAGCGTCATGCAACGTAATATAAAGGCTTCACAGCATAACATGAATATGAATTATATCGAACAGCAAACCGAACACAATTTTGCCATGTATCATATGAAACTTCTATGATAGAATAGGAGTATGAGTATGAGGAGTATGAAAAATCAACAGTTTTCCTTAGTTTTGCCATCAACTAGGGCTATAGTTAAAACAACCATAAGAAAATAGTTGATTACTTTTATGCACCATGACGCGTGGTTGATAAACAATTTAATTCGTAGCATGAAAAACATCCAAATCTTGAAATCATTCTACTTTGCGTAGAGTAATTCCAAAGACGTTGCTCACTGAATTACGTTTGTTGAAATCAACTATTGCGAAGTAGTTTAAGTACCATAAAAACAGTTGATAATTCGAAACGTTGAAGTTTTGAGTGAATTGATGAATATTTTCTATTTATCAACTAATTTTCGTGGTTATGAAACAATTAAAACAGTTGATTTCATGAACGTTGCGATATTTTTTGTATAACCAGAGCCAACTACTTTTATATCGTTAAATTAACTATATTAACATAGTAAAAATAACTATTTTCCTTAGTTCATTTAACGATTTTGAATGAATCGTTGCAATACTATTAAAAATAGTTGAATCAACTAAGAGTTTTTCTTTCAGTGCAATTATACGATATGCCGGTGCGACATAAAAATAGACGGGAAAATAAGGAATTTTTTGATACCAAAAACTCAAAAACTCAATTTTTGCACATATGCCGGTTTGATTTAACAGCGACGATATGTGTCCCAGGCAAAATTGTGGAAATTCCTTTCTAGAACGGCAACAAAGCGATAACATGTAGTTGGCCTTTAGTTGCTAAAAAAAATGCAAATAACAAATTTGATAGCCCAAAATAAATTGTATAAGAAATAAATTGTTAACAATGCAATTTGCAAAAAGTATTACATGTATTACATACAACATACTATATAACTATTACATTTAACTCTAGCGGGGTTTTATTCCTAAAATATAAATGTTATTTCGTTATTTTTTTACAAACTTTGGCTGGACAGGGGTCAATGGTCACATATGCTAAAAATCTTGGGGCTTTTGACAAATATTGTGAATTTTTAGGCTAATTCCAAAAAAACTTTGAATTCTTTTCCGTGTTCTCTTCATAACTACTGTAGTCTAGTTTGATTTCGCCCCAGTGACGAGTTTTGGCTTAAATCAAATTTTCAAGTTTTATTTTTGCTCTTTTTGATGGTATAATAATTGGCTTCGACGGATTTTTTTATGAACTGTAATTAAAAATGAATGAAAATTAAAAATGAAAATGTAATTAAAAAATCATTATTTTATTCAAAAAGACTCAAGGTTATTTTTAAACTAAGTTATATTGATTGATTGATAGCCTGGTGTGGGTTCAGAAGGCTCCTAGCACTGTGACCTCCGCGGTCTATTGTGTCTTCTCAGCGTTATGTCCTGGATACGTTCATTGATGGAACATTTATTATGTCCTTGGTGGAGGGAGAAACAGAACCAAAGAGCTCTAATCTTGGTCTCACTAGTGCTGAACAATGTTAGAAAAGATGTTCTATATATACTGCCATTCCTCCACAGTATCTGCAGCAGTCATCCCGTCCCGCACCTGTTCTGTGGATATACTTTTTGCAGGGTTGGTGTCTGTCAGTGCTCTTCAGAGGGCTCTTATGTCACTTTCGCAGAGATCCACTACGAAGCCAAGGTAGTTTTTGACTGGTTTAAACCCTCAAGATTAAGCCAGTAGCTTCCGATATTTTTCTTGCTCTATATTTTGATTTTTTTGTTCGTATCTGCCTTTGTAAAACACCAGTACGGAGAAGTGCCTGTGAAGGGCATTCTTGCTCCTTCTTTCGATTTAGTATCAGCTTTTTCGTTTCCTTGATGCCCCTCACGGCTGGGGACCCATATAAACTCGAAGCTGTTCTGTGCCGCTATTTCATTTAGAACCTCTATCACCTCTAAGAGTGCAGCTGAATTTATGTGATTGCAATCTTATCTTCATCATATGTGAGGGTCTAAGTATGACAGATAGTTCTGCTTAATAAATGGTGGCCTCTTTTGGGAGAGGGAAATGCATTTTGCACTTGCAACCTACGATCCCTGATCCTACTGCACAATCCATCTTTGAACCATCTGTATACCATATTCGCGCTTTTTCGTAAGCGGGAGGTCATCATCTCATTTATTTCTTTATGGAATTGTGACCTTGAACCTCTTTTCGAAGACTGCTTTGTCTTTATTTGATCGCTGAAGTTCAACATTTCCATTATGGGCCTGATGTCCTTCAAGATTTCGAGGTGGCGTTGAAGCTCTCCTGGTTTGACCCTTTAGGCCCTTTAATAGCTTGTTTTGTTGTTTCATCCTAAATTGTGAGGTGTAGGAAGCTGGTTAAGTCGGCCTTCCATTCCTTCCTTTGGGGTGGAGCTCAATGCTCCTGTAATCAGCAGGCAGACCATGATTTGAAGTTTATTGGGCCAATTAACAGCAGTTTCCTTCTAGAGTTCATATGGGATAATAGGTCACCTAGAGTGCTTTATTGGCCCTCAGTGTCGTTTTGTTTAGATGATTGTCCCAACTTAACAACCCAACAATACACTATCATTTCCTATCAAGACACTGTAAGAATGATAAGGGGAAAAACATTTTTGCATCCTTTGTGAATGAATATGAAAAAATACTATATTAGGTGATAAATATTCGACCAAGATTTTAAACGCAGAAATATATAATAAAATAAAGAATGGATAAAACTGTAGCATAAAAAAATTTAAGGTAGCCTAAAAATAATCTAAATAAAAATCAATAAAAAATAACTTAAAATAGACTAGGTCATCTTTAAGTTTTTATTTTTAAATAAATATGAAATAGTTTACTTATATTATTCACAAAAGCAATTTACTTTCTTATTCTGCAGTTAATAAATATAAATAAATATTTATAAATATAAATCAATATTTATTTTGAATATTTTCACATAATTTTCCATATTTTTTTTCAAATTTGGTTAATTTAATTTCCAAAATTTTTTTATTTTTTATTTAGATAACTGTCATTAGTGCTAAAAGCGAAAATTGGATTAATCTAAAATTCTAACTTTCTGCTTCTCGTTGTTTGTATTGAAATATATCGCAAAAGAGTAATTTTTTTTGCATATTTTACAACAATATGAGTTAATAATTTTGTACGATTCATCTAATAAATATACACAAAATTTAAAACCATATATTAGCACAAGGTTCCATGTTTAAAATTTTCAAGGTAAAAAAGCATCAGATAGTCATTTCATAAATCGGAACACAATTGCTGTGTCTCTGTTTGAGCCCACACAACATCTTTTTTTCACTATTTTGACGCCTATATTGTTATTTAGCTCAGCAATATATGAAAGAAGTTTTTTATGGAAAGAATCTATCTTCGTCAAGAGCATTGAGTCAAAACGGATCTGGACTAAATTCAAAACAAGAATATTCTATAATTTATTATGAATTCTACAGAACGATCTACTATCTATTCTACAGAACGATTTGGAAATATTTTGCCCATTTTTTTTTTATAAAAATCAGCAGTTTATATTGTATACACTTAGATTACATAGGATCTGGGATGAAAACCGTACTCCAACTCTATTTCATCTGGCATTGATAAATTACACTCAATGACAGACTGAATAACAAGAACAGTCTGTTGAATGGTTTCATTCACATTGAAAGCCTCTCAGGAAAAAAAGCTGATGAAAATGTCAATATCAATCTAGAACTAGTTCACAACAACTATGTACTCGGCACATATGCTACCCGTATACGATATGTTAAGTGAAAAGTCGGAAAAACTCGTTTAAGATTTTACCGAAGAATATACTTTTTTCGTTAAACTTTCAAGGATATGTAATTCGATATGTATGCGTTGCTAGATATCAGAGTACAACCATTCCAGTATAATTCCGATACTTTGAGGTAGAACTTTTGCTAGCAAATGTTTCATGACGAAACCATGAAGCAAAAAAAGTACATACATATATCTAATGAACAAGTCTCTAATATTTTTTAGAGAATGAAATCGAACATGACTCTAAAGAGAATCCAAAATAAAATATTCAAGCACAAAACGTAAAACAAGCTTATTTCAGCACAGTCCTTGAATCTCTCGAGATGAGTTACTGTTTATTACCAAAGTATGTGTAGGAAAGAAGACAATTTAAAAAAAATTCCCATTGCGGCTACAAGTAGCTCACCATGGAATATAAACGTTTCACTCAGATCTCTGAAGCAATTACTTCCAAGGATATTCATTAAAATGTCGTCCATTCAATAAGTTTATTGACAATGTTGGTGGCTGCAAAAAGCAAGGACCACCACAAAACGCAACGGATAATCAAATATCACCAAATAAAAAACGGTCGTTCGTTCACATCGAATGATCCGCTTTAAAAATGTATGAAGCACATTTTACCGCATTTTGCATTTGCAAGGAACAATTTCACCAAGCCTCATTTCCTGGGAAGTCATTTCGAAAACTCATTTTTTAGAGGAGCTCGCGACAAAAGTGCCGCCTATAAAGGAGAAAAATTGCCCAGCATTCGCTCGTAACGTCTTTGGCTTTGCAGTGTATTCGCTTGCCCCTCGACGATTTTTGAGGCTTCGTGCAATCTACTCGCAGGATATTTTCAGAATCAACGCTACAAGCTTCAATGCTGTATACAGGCCGGGCAAGCTGGCACATTGTGAAAATGTATTATGTTTGTAAATGTGCCCCATTATTTTTAGATTTTCACGATTTTTCATAGCGCTAAGTGCTGTCGAAACGTCGAAGAAGCCTCTCTGTCGGAGTGATAGTACTTCTGTTTGCTATGACTTGAGGCTGGCGGTTAAAATTGTGAGAAAAATGCACCTTGGAGATTGGTTGGGGATTTAAGATACAAAAACTTTATTGTTGTTTATTATGGTAGGCAAACTTTTTATTCATGTATTCAGTTATTCATGCAACTTTGTACATAGATTTAGATTGTTTTTTGGTCTGCAAGTAAAAACGCTGAGCTCAACAAGTGGACAAACAGATATAGCCGCATTTTTTTTACCTAGTAAAAATGCTAACATACTTAACAGTGCTATTAATTTGAAATAGTTTGGAAGAAGACTAACAATGCGAAGGCTCTTGGTAAAGCAGACGTATTGTTTATTAAAGAGCATATTTCACGCATGGACAGAAGGCCACCAATTGTTACAAAACCTGTGAATCTCTTTTATAAAATTGCAAAATGGAGAAGTTGAAATTTAATGTTAAAACGGCATCTTGGCTAATTATAAAAAGGTCAAAATGACCAAACACGCTATTTTTCATGATAGAACCAGTTCCGTTTTGTACAAATGTTTTGAAATGAGTCTAAAACAGAGATTACAGACATAGAGATTAGCCTGAAACAGAGATAGATAGATGCGCCAAACGCGGCGCATTAAATTAATACAAGTGGAGCATTGTGCTCTTGCGTCTGGTTTTTATTTTAAAGTAAACACTGTAACAGAATCCTTCATTATATTCCCAAAACCTGAGTGGTCTTTTAACTCATCAATTCCTACTATTTTCGATAGTTTACAGTTAGTAGATGTTTACTAATACGTTCATACTGTACCAAGCTGATCGACTTGAGGCCAAATCAGCTTTGAATTTACCAGATTTTTCAAAAAATTGTCTTAAATCGCCCTGATTTCGATAAGTCTACTCGAAATTTGGTGCTATTAATTTGGCGCAAAAAATGAGCACATCGTATGGACAAAATTAGCTCATGACAGCCTCTAGTAGCATTTCATTTAAACATTTACTACTACTTAAGTAAAATTAAATAACAATTGGTAAGTAAATAGAGGACTTCCAAAAATCACTGGTTAAATAAGTCATTTAAGCAATGCCATTCGAAAAATTTTATGCCATTCATATGGGTACGTTAAAGCACATTGGTAAACATGAGTTTCCTTCAAATCTAAATAGTGTGTTACTCAATGTGTTAAATAATAGTTAAATAATACGGCACTAACGCTATGCGATGTTCAGATTTGCATCAAGCTCGTTGATAAAAGTCTTTATTACCTATGGTTCTACCAAATTCAGTTAAACCAAAATATACTGTGATAGAGAGGAAGAAAAATTTGATTGAAATTGAATTTAATTGATAAAAACAGTAAAGTAAAGCCTTGAGGTGTTTACAGTTTTGAGCAAGAAGTCATATAAAGCAAGATTAGAAAACTTTTCATTTTGAATTATAATCCTTACGCAATAAAATAATGAAATTCATTATTTTAAGAATTATTCGTTGCATATTTTTTAAACATCACAAATCTTTGATAACAATTGCATTCACTCGGTGCTCTTGGCAATATATTTTCAAACTAACATAGCAAAACTAGCTATAATTTCGATGTTCTAGGCTCTTGTTTGCTTAAGCACGAAAACTGGCGTTAAATCTTGTCCTGTCTGAGCTTAACGATAAACTTAAGTAAAAATATTACTTTAAACTTCATCAGTTTTCGATTTGTGTTTAGTAAAGAATATATGTTTTGTCTTAATCAAAGTGCAATTAATGTAGCTTTCCTCCTCAAAATAAATGTAAAACACATTTTTAGGATCAACTGATTGTAGTATGTCCTCAGAAAAAATATGTCCTGAGAAAAAATATAATTTATGCAATGAAATTAAAGCAAAACGTACAGATATTAGAATGGTTTCTTTTTTGGATTCTTTATTCATTTTTCGAAATTAAGACTGTTATCTAGTTTATCGGAGCTCCCGAACAGCTTTCAAGTTTTAATCGACGCAATCGAAGAAATTAAAGCAATTATTTTCTTTCCCAAACCCTCAAAATCCAAACCGACTCATTTTTATTCAACGTAGAAAGCAGATCAACACAAACAACTACCTCTTGCATAAATTCCCGACATGACGATAACAATCAGTTAACAAAATGCATCAATGAAAGCGTATCTACATCCTCTTGAATTTCAACCCTACTTTTCCCCAGCACATATCGAGTTCAAAGAACTATCCGAGAGCTTCAAACACTCAACGATTGAACGATGATAGTTCAAGTACCCCCGAAGTGCACGACGGGGATGAAAGAAATGTAATCTCTATTATTGCAAAACTTGTGACTTCGACATCAAATATCTGAAAGCCTGGACGAGCAATAAGGCGAATCGCCCTAACATCACTTACCTGCGTGTGCGAGTAGAACATGGAAAAGTTGCTCACGATGACTGGAACGGGCAATGCGATCGTAAGGACACCAGCTAGGGCACACAGTGCACCGACAAACATTCCGACGTAGGTCTTCGGGGCCATGTCGCCGTATCCGACTGTTGTCATCGTCACGATCGCCCACCACAGACCCAACGGAATGCTTTTAAATTGATTATCCGGATTATCCTGCAACGAGAAACGAACGAGATAAGATGATAAATAATTCAGTAGAAGCACTAGTAGCAACGAACCAAGTGTCGGAACTGTGAAACCGGTGAAAGGTTATTCGTTTGTATTGATCACACGATTAGCGTTTGTGCTTTCGGAATGAAATTTGGCATGAAAATGGAATAAGCTACACGAATTCAATTTAGTTTGTTCGCGGATTATATTGATAATGAAATATGCTTGCATTGGAGCAGGAGAGCTTGAAATTAAATATAAATATATTCTAGATGCATACGTGGTGGTACAGTGACTTTGAGATTCCAGTTGCATACTAAATATAATGTGCGAGATCAATGAATATGTTTATTATCAAACTCAATTTGAAAAATTTCATAAAAAGCTTTAGGATCGTAATTTATTTATGAGTTTGAATATAATTTCCTTAATTTATCATTCCAATATTAAATTGGGCTTACTGGGTCAAAACCAAAGATATGAAGATAATTTTGCATGATAACCAACGGTTCATTATAATAAACTATCTTTACGTCCCTCAAAGGAAAATTTACTTAAAAACAACGACATTTTCATGCTTATTTTTCACGTTTAAAAAAGCCTTAAAGTTATAATCATATGCAGGTGATTTTGATGGATAGGTTAGATTTTGAAAAATTTTATTAATCAGATAGCTACCACAGTAGGCTTTTGAAATGTTTTCGTAAAATTTCTGGAAACCTGTAAGCGATTATTAACCTGTGGGAACTATTTTTTGAGTTAAGATAATTAAAGCTATTTCGCTACTTATAAAACCTCTGCAAATCTTAGAGATTGCAGTTGTTAAAATCATTTTCAGGATCATTTTGTTCGTAAAATGATTAAAATGATATGATACTTCTTAAGTTAACTGCAACTGCCGTAGACAAAAAAGTGCAGAAAAAAAGAGACATGCAAATTCGATCTAACGTATGATGTAAAAAGTGTTTCCAAGTTTATTTAATCCTAGTCAAATCCTTAAAGTCAAATCCAGCGCATTTTTTATTCCAGTTACCGCTAACCCTTTGATATGAAGGTATTTTATAACATGCTTAATTTGATTTGCTTCTTTCTTTCTTTTATAAAGTCGACACATAATTGGTAGCAAATGAGACCAAAAAATCATTGTATACCTCATCGCATAAGTCAAAATAGCTGTACAATACCATGCAAATTTTCAGTCATCAATGGAATTCCCGAATATGGGACTGTGCAAACACTGTTGTCAAATCATTATAAACGTTTGCAGCTTGCAACTTTTGGTGTAGTAAAGATGAAATGGTTTATCACTCTGATTTTCAGGTAACTTTATGTCATTTAAATTTTAATGTGCTAAAAACGGCTTTTCAACGCCTGATCACTAGATACTATACAAATGAATTTAACCATATTTATGGTCTGTAACAATTGAAAACAGCAATTTGGCATTGCACAAATAACTTTGCCCACGTTGGGCGCTATTTTTTAATAAGGCCAAGGAACGAATTCCGTCACACTTTTCGAGACTAAATACAAGCTTAACAACCTAAAAATCTATCCAGTAAGACAATCAAATGAAAAATATTTGGTCAGCAATCAAGAAGAATTTTTCAAAAAATCTTTGAAAGCAGGTGGTAAAAAAATGTCAAGCTATGCAGAAGTAATTAGAATGTTTCATCCTAACGAATGGAAAGAAATATTATAATTTGTTACACCTTAAATCATTTTCAATCATGCCCAAAGACTATTTTAAATACGGACATAAGCCAAGAAATGTAAATAAAATAAATTTCGTCGCATGTCAAATTAACTGATATTAGGGTATTTTTAAATTGACATTTTTATGATTTGATCCACACGACACATTGACTTTTTCCAGAAAGAAAAACCTGTTTTCAAAATTTCAACACAATTCAAACATAACAAAAAGTCTTGCAAAAAAATAAGCACTCAATGTTGTAAACATCGGTGTTTTTAACCTTTCACCAAAGGTCGCTGCTCCGATTGTATTTAGAGACTGACATGTTCACTTTATTCGTCACTATAATTTTCCTAAGAAGGACCAGAAACCCTTTTAGCAGACTGAGTTCACTTACATAGAAAATAAGTCATGGCTCTTCAAATACACCATATGATTGCCAGAAACATAAATTCGGAAAATATCTACGAATTTATTTATTGCACAAGTCAGACATGGATATCGGAAATTGAACTGAAAACTTGAGTCACGTTCACCACGACAAAAGCTTGAGAATCTGAATGGCTCATCGCGTACGACAAACCGATTTGCGAAAGGTGTTTGATTCCGTATTTCAAGTTGGTAGAGAAATTGGGTATTATTTATTTGGTCATTGGAAGACGTTTGGACTTTTCTTTGTGTAGGCATTGAAAGACGTTTGGAGTTTCTTTGTTTGGCGAAGTTTTAATAAGAGTAAAAATCAAAAAAGATAGCACGAAATAGCTTCCAACAAATACAATCGGCAAGTTTAGTTTCACATTGGTTGTACAGCGTGCGGCAATATATGTGCTTTGTACAGAAAAAGATAAAATAATCAATTTGAAAGTCGATTGCAACTGAGCACAAAGTGCAAAGTATCTGAATTTTCGCTGTATTAAATATTTATAAATGAATATATTTAATGCGGTTGACCTTTCATAGTCCAAACAACTATTTACTTTAATATAATTTAGTGAATAATAAAGTATATGATTAAAGTAAAGGAATCGCACGACAAACCTCATACAGGTCTTAGGGTTGAAGCTGGTAGAGAGCTTCATTACGATTTTTCAATCACTGTGAATACGAGTGTGGAGTGATTGGTTCCACGACTCACTTTACCCCTGATTTAAATCAGAGCTAGGTGAACTCAAAGCAAGAAGCCTGTGCTCTACTCACTAGGCTTCTCAAGCTTCAAATGATTAAAGCAAATGGTTATTTAGACAATGAAAAATCGATCACTTTAAATATATTCAATTAACTAAGAAAATATTTCAAGAAAAGTTAAGAGATTGGATCATTTGCCGTGCTGAGAATAAAAGTACTTGTGATTTTTTTTTTAATGCGCTCAAAGCAGTGTTAGACAATTGCACAACCAAAATAATTGGAAAAAGTGGATGGATCGTAAGAATCCATCTGGGTCAAAAGCCCCAAAAAATACCTTAAAAGATGTGTTATTGAATAATAGCCCAAATTTAGAGAAAATTCAGAATAGAATCAAACCAGCTTGAAATTAAGCAAGGTTAGCAGCAGGCTTTAACCCTGGAATGGTACCTATGAGTAATTTTTACTCACATATATATTTCGTCGCGCATCAGCCAGTTGGCCACTCTGACTGCCATGAGGCTAGAAGCTATATAATATTTTTATGTTTAATGATAAAATAAAAAAATGTACATAATACTATTGTTGCCTTCTTTTTATTTTAGTAAAAACATGTACCTAAAAGCATCCAAAAATGTACCGTACCATTCTAGGGTTAAATCTGTAGAGCTGTGGCCGAAAAAATAGATGATACAATAAATTGGAAAATATATACTACTAAGTCTGATACAACGCAATCAACTAAATATTAGCAAGTCCTGAATGCTCATCTCGCTTAGCTTCTATTAAATTCCCTGATTGTCGCGCTGCATACATACCCTGATAGAACAAAATGGATATGACTCATAAATCATTCGAAAAGTTACTTGTTTTGTTTTTGTTACATCATGCAGCATGTGTTTTGCCTTGGCCTTTATATATTTTTTTTTTTTTTTGGTTTATATGCAGTGACCCAAGAGAATGGTAATGGCTTCCTAAAAGTTCGGATCAACTCAACATGTCGCGATGATAGCTTGTTTATGTGCTTATTTCGGCTTGTTATTTCGTGTATCGCAAATGTGTGAACAAAAACATTTATTTTATTGCTCATGAACTGAAAGCATTGGAAATCATTTGGGAGCGAATGCATAGAAAAGAATTTGTGGATTTATGTTTTTGTAATGTGCTCTTGTCTAGGAGACAGATTACTTGGAAGCTGATATTTATGATGAATAGAATTCCCTGAGAGAGTTACTTACTACTCCAATTTTTTATTGCTGCATATGGATTGAATTGAATAAATAACATTTTATTTTGATAGCATAGCCTCTAATAATTTGAACTTGATATGTCGGAAAGCAATTCCGAAAATATCTTTTTGATTGAATTTATTGGCAATGTGGTTGGATTTGGTTCTAATAGCAACTGAAGCCTAAATAAAATTGAAATCGGATGAAAACTATATTATATTATTTTGTGCATTGCTTGGCCGTCTCGAAAATTTTCTTATCACCACTAGCCCTAATACACATTTTTCCATCTAAAAAAAACAATATATTGTACGACAAAATATAGGTTTGGAAATAGCTGTAAAAACATACTTTACGCTCGGGTCAAAAAGTAAACAGAAAAAATTCGTCGCTTTAATATAACAGCACATATTTTTCAATGCTTCTTTTACCTCACCCACTTACCGTGGGACTTTACTACTTTCTTCATGACTTAACTGACTGTCAAGTTTGCAATAAGTTGGCTGCAGCTTTTTTTTATAAATACTTGCAATAAATTGTTTTTAATCGGAAAAAGTGTCTAATCACAAAACAAAAGAATAAATTTTACATTGACTCAAATCAATTTAAATTTAATGTGTTTAATCTGAACTCCTATTAAATTTGTGACTCTGTTTAGTAGCAAAGAGCACGGTAAAATATAATTTCTAACACAATATATTTTTTTATTGACTTTTGAAGATTTAATCAAAGCTTTTGTTTTTTTTTTTTCTAAATTTGATTACATGAATTTTTTAGCCATATCTTGTTTGTTTGTTTTTTTGAATGAAAATAAACCTAACACTGTGCAAGTATTTAAAAGTGTTTTGTTATAATTAAGAGTTCACCAAATTACTAAACAAAGCCTTAAAATTATTTCTCAGTTCCGCAAAAAAGCAAGCATAATTCTGCTAACTTTGAGCATTGAAACGCATTTCTTTACAATTAATTATCAAGTTCAATGAACCAACTTATGGTCTAAATTTCAGCAGCAATAGCTTTTAAGGGGTTACACCACAGTAGAGAGCGAAAATTTAACGTTTTTCTGGGTTTTTTTTTTAAGTGGAAGGAAAAGTAAAAAAGTAATTCTCTTTAAGGATGTTGGTTAAGCATGTTTTGAAGTTTTTTAAAAAAAATTGTTAATTAAAATATATTACAAAATGGCTGCCCAACAGCCGTTTCTGCGGAACGGTTTTTTTTTGAGGGGCTCCGCGGCACGCAGTAGAAGTGCACCAAAAATTAATCTGGAACAAAATAAAAATTTTTTTCTTAAAGAACATTAGTATAGCTAGAGAAATACGTAGGGGATTTCGAAAATATTTATTTTTGTAAAATTGGCGAGCATTTGAAAAAAAAAGTGCATTTTCCTTCAAAAAAATTGGCACTTATTTGTAGCTAAAAAATCGAGATATTTACTTATTGAAAATCGGCTACGTATTTCTATGCGGAATGTTGTTTTAAAGATGTGATATTAATTTGGAGTGAAAAAATAGAAAATTGTTTGAGTTATGCTGCGTGCCGATTTGAAAAAACGTGTTTCGAGAAAAAATTGGCACTTATTTGTAGCTAAAAAATCGAGATATTTACTTATTGAAAATCGGCTACGTATTTCTATGCGGAATGTTGTTTTAAAGATGTGATATTAATTTGGAGTGAAAAAATAGAAAATTGTTTGAGTTATGCTGCGTGCCGATTTGAAAAAACGTGTTTCGAGAAAAACGCGTTTAAAGTTTTGACTCGTGTTTCAAGTATGATAAAATAAAAAATTTTGATCATTTAATTTTTTTTACCTTCAATCAATATCCAAATTTACTTTATGCATCGATAACGTCAGAATCCACTTTCAATTTTTTTGCCGAAGCGCTGCCACCGGCCGAATCTTCTTCCGCCTCATATCTGTTCAACGGTCGTCGTTTCGTCACGTTGGTCCGTCGCCGCGTCTTATACGATATTTTTGAGCTTCTAGGGCTTGCATACACTTTCTTTTCACTCATTGTAACTCACATAAATGTAAAAGCTACAAATAACGTGTGAGAAATTAGCAATGCAAAAAAATCGTAATTCGAATAACTTCCGCGCAAAATTTACGTCTTCTCTCAACATCGAAGGACACTGTACTACTGAACTTTGTGTTCAACATGCTTGAAAATGTTTCTAACGACTTATATTAGTGTATTAGAGATGTTGGAAATCGTATGATAAGACATAATGCTGTACCCAATGAGCAGGTGCCGTATCTATCGCAGGTAGTCATTTTCGAGCAGTCGGGAAGAGTCGAAAAAGTGCTCGAAATTTCTTTGAAAACGATTTCCAGCAGGTATGAAACCGTTTGCCTCTTATTCTAGAGGTTTCAAAGAATTTTTTAAGCCAATAAAAAGAAAATCAATTTTCTGAAATTTCTACTGTGGTGTAACCCCTTAAATTGACATATCAATAAATGAAATATAAAAATTAAATTATCTTCACTTTCCAATCAATGTAATAATCAAGAACAACCGATTAAAAAATTTCAAGAATAAATGCAAATGTCGAGAAAGTCACCACAAAACTATTTCACATTGTCAAAAATAGTTTGTAAATTGTACAACAAAGTCTTTGAAGACAGCGCAATTTAAAGTAAAACATCGTCTTCATATTTGAAGCAAATGCTCTAGCTTAATTTAATCTTTCTTCGCCCACGGTGGGCGCTATCTGTGAATTGTGCTCAGAACGTCATTATTTATCAAATATAATAATAAACTTTTTTAGATATTCGACATAAGAAAAACAAAAGATATTTCGGGTAAATAAATACAAAACTGTAAGGAATTTCCTCACCACTAGAGGAAAAGTGTCCTTATCGTAAACTCTACAATTATTTTTCTTGAAAAACTAATGTGGCCGAAAAAATCTTCAAGCAACATTTTCGGATTTATCGTCTACGAGTTTAAATATGACTTGCCGTCCAAACAACGTTCTTTACGGTCTAAACTTTTTTTCTGTTGAAAGTTGTCACGAATTGGCAAAAATCGACGTTTTTTGTTATTTAGTTAAGTTTTGAGTTAAATCGCTAACATTTTTAACAATAATATTAGCACAATTTTCATGAAATTTATTTTAATCAAATCTAATTCCGAAAAGTCTGTTAGATTTTTGAAGTAGCAACATGTACGATAATCTTATAGTATGTTCTACAAATACCCGACTATTACATGTACTGGAATCAATATATTCACAGAAAATACCAAATTCTATATCCCCAATCCAATACAACAAAATAAATCAATCATCTGAAACAACACGGCAAGTTTATATATATTCCATTTCTACAGAATAAGAATACACCATTATTGCTAATAACACATTATCCTTACCTTCCTTTGCACTGAAGATAAGAGCAAAGTACATTCCCACTGAACATCAAATGCTATCGGACGAAGTAAGTAACTTACTAAAGTGTTGTTATCTGATCTCGTTTTCCTCTGAGAAAATCCATTGTCTCCGGCAGGCATCGCATGTATAGCATACACATATCTACGGTGTTGAGCCCGAAGCCATGAATGCTACGACGTCGCCTTAAAGTGCCTTAAAGCAACAATATTCCGAGCGAATATTTTCGAGTTACTTTCCGGTGCTTGGCGAGGTCCTTGTATCCTTATCACGTGTTATTCTTTTCACAGAAAATCTCCCATTGTCTTTATAAAATCAAATGTGTTTAACTGTAGCATGCGTAGGATCTCGCTGTCGAAGACGGTTGGGGGTGCCTCGTGGAAGCTTTTAAGTGCAGAATCACAAGAGATTGATGTATCTAATTAAAACGTACCGTACACGGTGACATCCTACTCGTATCGCGCACACACTAATCCTTTAGAATGCTGTGAGCTGTTGTTTTCATAGTCAATTTGGCAAGCAAACATGTTGGCGCGTAACGAGGCATCTTCCAATAATATATGACAGCGACGAGTGTATGTTTCACCGAGGGTTTGCATGCTTTTTGGGGATTCCGATTGGCAGAGATGTCATGTATGAACATTGAATTAGGTGGAATTAGTGATCACAATGAGTTCAGTGTGAAATGACAGATAAGACATGTACGAGGGTGAGTCGGAAGCGCAATGGAATCATTCTAATTGTTCCACTTGTTTGTTGAAAATTACTAATTATTACCTAAATCGTGTGTATTTGAAATAATTGGATTCACGATTGCGTTGAAACCATATTTTGGATGGAGATTAGTAGCTTGATGTGTTTAATGAAAAGGTAGATATTTCGGAAACTATTTCGAAAAAAATTGAAACGTGCAAAAGCAATCATTAATCAAAGCTGTTCAGAGGAAATATTTGTGGATACTAAGTTTAAGTTATTGACAGTTCAAATCAAGACTCAGTATCAGGACTTGACAAACAGTGTCAATGCGAGAACGTTCATTCATAAATTATAGACATCGACAGATACTAAAATAGTAAAAGTAGATGGACACAAAACGAGATAATAAATCATTAAGAGAACGAATACAAAGGAGTATTCGTACAATACAAATACAATATTCGTATAATACAAAGGAGTATTGGTTTTATTCAAAAAAATATATTTACTATAATTTCATGTCTTAAATCCGAAAAATTGGCAAAATAAATTTGCTGTCTGTTGTTACTTCGCTGGGCAGTTTTAGGCCTACTGAATTTTTCTGCTAAAATTGTGAAAATTAACTTAATTCTGGGATGCCATTGTGCCGTTGCCTACACGCCAAGTAAATTTTCAAGCCCTGACACTGAGAGAAGTGTATAGAAAATATCGATCATCCAGAAACCTTTAGTCGATGGTTTGTTTCGAAACCTGACAGGTAACTTGATCAAAATCTACCGCTCTCATAGCATGCAACATTTTGAAAATTTGAAGCTGTATTAGTTAAAGAATTAAATTTTATTTCAATAATTTTTGACAAGATGGCCCGCACGTAAATTGAAAATCCCGCACACTTACATTTTAAAAGTACCGGTTGTTTTAGAAGTTTCGTAAGTATATGTTGTGCCTGTTTAACTTTCCGCCGGTACATTGACCGGCGACGAAGAGATAATGGACCTCGCAACTGAAGTGGAAGAAACCACGATAGAGTAGTGTTCAAGAATCACAGATAGTCCCTGAGTCGGTTGGCAGCCCAAAAATGGTTAGTCCCACTACCCCATCCCTAATCGCCTATTGGTCCGAAAACCAAAAACGTTTCCAATGACACATCGGTCAGCTAACCAGAACTTTCTGTGGAAGTCAAAAGGGCTAGTTCTTCTGCATCTCCACTTTCTCTCCCAGCTCCACCACGAATGACCCAAAAACATCTCAACTCAATCATCCAGTCTGAGTAGGCCACATCCAACCATCGACATAGTAGTCTTTTCAGAATGCTAATATTTCTTTGGCTGTAGTCTGTTTGCGTTGCTGAATCAAATCAATGATTTCATCTCAACCTTTGGGAAGCTCTCTTCTCAATCTGAGAAACGGAACGCATTTATTTCACTCGCCCTTCGTTCAGCCGGTAATACGTTCTCTTAAGTTCGCAAATTTAAACATATCTCCCATCTATAAAAGGAACTGCGTTTAGGATTTCCGGAATCATTAGAATTCCGATATTTTTTTGCTATCAAAAATCAAACTGAAGTCCCGTCACTATGTAGCCATGGATGACTACAAAATCATTCGAAAGGACATTCTGAGGACACTTATGAGGGCCCAAATTCCTCCAAACTGGGTACCTCGCTACCAGTAAAAGAGCGGTTCAAACCCCAACGGCATTTGCCTACAGGACTTAATGTCAGGGAAATAATCTGCATCAGTCTCCAACTACGAAATGACCAAATAGTATCTATTTGTTGGCACCTACACTCTAAAAAGTGGGTCTATAATTAATACTTTGATAATAGGAAATATATTAATTTTTTCGTTTAAAATAACGAATCACAAATTTTTTTACACATTCGATGTGCATTTTTTGCTTTTACGTTATATCAGCTGAATAATGCACAGCTTTTTGTAAATTGAAGCAAAAAGAGTGTACATTTACTAGTTTGCTATTCACCTTTGCACCAAAGCCATAAAATTGCATCAGTTTTTAGGAAAAAATTACACGATTTGGTCGTAAAAAAATTTAAACACATAAGACGTAAAATATTCTTTTTACGCACTTTTGTAAATTTACATCTTTAATAGTAGGAAACCAGTTTCCTATTACTATAAGGGTAAAATTCAACCAAAATTTTTTTGAGTGTATGTCCATCGCACCGACAACCTTTACGACGTGGTCATGAGGCAATGCCTAATGAAAATTCCAAGCCTTATCAAACCCATTTTTCTTCACGAACCTACTTTTCGTCAGTCTTCATCCATAATCTACTTGTTTCTTGTGTCTCCGAGCTCGGTCAGCTCTCTCCCACATTTTGACACTTACGAAAGCCAAGCGCACAACGCTGAATCTGATCATCAACTAATCCAATTATGCATCAAAAGAGAACGTGGCCTAGAATTTTTAATTGTTATTCCCGAACTTTCGATGAATTTTCTCAGTGGCAGAAGGGCTTTCGTCACATAAAACAGGGCTTTTTGATAAATTTTCAGTTCACGCAGATGTACCTAAGAGCTCCGTTTTCGGTCCTATTTTTTCCAATCCTCACTTGAAAATAACCCAATCTTTTCCAATCTTCACTGGCAACCATGAGAAAAAAAAACACTTCCGTCATATATAATTTCCTAAGTTTGAATTCAACTAAAACAAACACCAAACCGGCAGCTTGCAGATACATACAAAAAAATTTCGCTTCACTTCTTTTCAAAAGCAAAATATGATTAAACATCCACAAAATTCTCTCTTTTTTCGTGTTCTTTCACAATAAATAAGCCTTCGTTCTTTATAATAGCTTCCTTATATGCTGACTTGTGGCAGGTAGGCTTTTCATTTTGTCGGTTTTCTCGGAATTAAGTAATGAGCTTTTACATATTAATTAATCACGAAGGTGCGTGGGTATGTAGAGTAAAGACATTTGCCAAGATACAATCACGACCTTCACCGAGAGACCATCTCTCCCCAACTTCAGTGAAAACACGCGCCACTCGTGCAGAGTCAAGGATCCTATTTTTCACTGCCGGAAGAAACAAATGATGTTTCGAAGTACACGTACTTTTCTATAGAAGATGTATCTATCTCACATTCACATACCCGAATACGAGTTTCTTTTACTCCATCCATTTGTAAAATGAAAACTAAGAACTGAACTTGCAGCACAGTTTACACTTTCAATCCGAATAGATATGGTAGTATGTGCGTATGTTACTTCAACTGAGATACGAAAACCATTCGACTAGAAGATAAATTACAATCGAAAGACAAATCAAAAGGTGTCACATTAACTTGAACGTAATCCACCAGGCAATGATTTATTGCGAGCCAACTGAACTGTCTGCTGACCTAACCCTACTTGGGAAGTGTTCACCGTAATTATCAGGAATTGGAGTGTCATTATCTTTACGACAAGTTTCCTAGTTTGGAACGTAGTGGCAATTAAGGAAACTGGTTGAGCTCAGTTGGAAATCTAAAAGAGTTTGGTACAATGTGAGAAAGATAGAGAGCAATGGAAAATATATCTTCTATCTCAAAGTGCAATGAGACCTATGTCGTAATATGAAGGAATCATGCTCGTGGAAGGCAAGATACATTTCTAAATTAGCAGGCGAACATTTTTACGGTTCCATCTACTCAATGCTTCCTTTGCATAGTTGAAAAGTCTTGAAAATAGTTGATGGAAGTCACTCTAAAAATTCTTTTGTATGTAGTAGATAAAAATGTACTTTTTTAGTCTCGAGAGCATAAAGGTCATTATTTTATTTTTCTTTAATTTTCTCTATTATGTATAGTATTTGTTCGTCCTATGGTTTTTAGCGGAACGAATTTGAAAACATTGCATGATTATTTTAAAGCATTTCCCACATCAATTTGACTTAAGACTTTCAACCAGTTTTGAGCAGAGCTGCATATTTTAAAATTAGAAATTATATCAGCTTATACATAGATGCTTTTTTGAAAATCTCACACAAACTACCCTCTCAGACAATTTCATCTATAATATCATTTTAACGTTTCCGTTTCATCTAAATCCAATAAGCTCGATGTTCACTCTTGAAATCGTATTTGACACAATTAGATTTCAGGATTATTTCTTCCTATTTTCATTCCCGTTATACATGCAAACAAAACGTTCAAAAAAACCTCTAGAGAATAGATGCATGCTCCCGGACAATATACAAGCCCCAAAACTATCATTGTTGAACAAGTGTTGTACACGGACGATGCAAAAACGTAACGAGTGCTGCTACGCCAGCACAACGTGATCCACTTGGAGAAGAGAAAAGTTGAAAGGAATTCGATTTGTATCTACAAGTGGAAAATCGAATAATAATTTTTTTTGCATTCTCCGTTTTTCATTTTAACGTGGAATTGAATAAGTCATGACGGTGACGTTTGTACAAACCGAGTTGGGCGATAGACAAACCGAAGAACCATGAGCACGTTTCAGTTTAGTTTGCGTTTTGGAGTACGTTTCCATTCGTACGTGAAGAAAAAATTTTCCAATGTAAATCTGATGGTAGCAAAATTTTGAATGATACTTTAACCGTGTCATTCAAATACTCAAAAAAAAGCTACGTAATCGAAGGACTCATGTAAGTGAAGTAAGCAAAAAACACTTGTTTATGTCAAAAAATATCGTTTTAGTATTTTTGTTTTTCTTTTTGAAAATCAATAGATTTATCGAAGCCTAAATTGAATACTGATGAGCAGTAAATTAAATTTCGACTATGCTACTTCAAAAAGTTCTTTATGAGAAGACAATCCTCCGTGAAATTTATTTAACAGTTTTTAGCTCTCAGAGTATTTGTGATTACATTCCATGAGTAATTTCCATGAATAAAATCGAAGAAAAATTAATAATAATTGAAGTACCTTAAATGCTTCTTACTCTACTTCCAAAACCGTTTTGCTAAAAAATAGACCCACCAAATTAAATTGTAATTTCTTTTGTCTCGTCACTGTAAAATGAAAGGAAAATCTGGAGACAAAAATTATTATTAATGATTCGGTTGTCCATCTTGTCACTGATAAAGTAAGCACCAATTTAGCATACACACAATACTTAGATTGGATCCGTTTTGCGTTGAAAGATGTTGGAATCTTAAAAAGACTTGATGCGAATATCATTACCAAAGCACTTAGAGTGAAACTTCTCACTTCTTTGAATCTTGTAAGAACATTCGTCTGCTTCCGGAAATAGCTAGTCTGAGCGTCGGCATTTAAGTCAAATTAAAATTCCATTGTACTTCATTTTAGCTCTGCTGTCCTGGCTTTAGAATATTCTTTTTGCGCTCAACTTCGAATCAGGACAGAACTGCTCGTGGACTCTGCATTATTTATGAGCAAATGAACAAAGAGGATGACAGAATTGAGGCTTAGAGGGACTTATTCCTTGTCTGCTCTTAAACTAAAGAATTTCGAATCCGCAATATGAAAATCTAGTCAATGGCATTGAGAATTTTATTAATTTTTCGTTCTTATTATCAAATTCCATAGCACAATACATCATTGGGGAGATGAAAAATCAAACGAAAAGTAAATTTGCTATCACACTCTTGGTTTGCTGAATAATTAAAATTTCGTTTTATCTGGATTTCAAATTTCCTCTGCTTTAATATCAATAAACTTCTGGGCGATAAACATACGCCATTGAGTGGACATAATGTGATATCTTAACATAGCAATATAAACTTACATGAAACTGAAACTGATAAACTTACATGAATTAAGATATCAAGTAATCACTTATTACATCTTCAGACGTTACTGGCATCATTGATCATATTACAGTTTCCCTTCCAATTTCCATTCTGGCCACAAAGTAACAATTCAATCTCTCGACTACACCTAACACTCCACAGAAAACGACAGGTCGTAAATCATTGAAGCAACAAGTTCCCAAAATATTCAGTAGAGATTATTGGCTTTTAAACGTAGGCATCTATGTATGTAATTGTCTGGCACTTTACCACCAAACCTCAGAGTGATGACATGTTACTTTACCTTCGACCAAGAACGGGGAACCTCAAAGTTGCCCACAAAAAGATTATTCTTGTGGAATTTATAGTGTATAGGGGAGACTGATAGACAGAAGTGCGAAATTTTTTTTTATGGAAGAAAGTGGAATCGAGCCACTTTACTTATGGAGGTAATGATTGCGGGAATCAAACGAGGATTTTTTTATTGCCAGGTTATATCCCCGAGAAAGTTTTGAAAGCCTAAATGATTTTATTAATATTATTCTGACAAAGAAAGATTCTCACTCAAATTATTCAACAAATGCCATTTACGAGAAAAAAAGAAAAGTGTGAGTGATAAATTGAACGAAGATTTTGTGTGATAGTGCTCAAAATTTACGAAGAGTTCATGCAAAGTGAGCTAAGCTCAGGCTTTTTTGCATTATTTTATCAAACATAAAAACATTACAAATAATGTCACCAATAATGAAAGGATTTTTTCATACCAAACTTCATAATAGCTGCTTTCTTTTTCATCTTCATATAAAAACGCATTCATAATAAGTTTTTTAAATTGTTCCCTACGGATGTTTTTGAAGGTTGTTATGCGGAATACGGGCATGTTTTTAAATAAATGTTTTTAAAGTCGCGGCAGTGAAACAGGATACTTTGGTGATTTTAATTTGTGTACTTTGAATTGTCGTTATTCTAGTGTTTGTGCTTGCATGCAGTTGACATCAATGTTAATTATTGAATTGTTTGTTTCCAAGGGGAAAAACTCAAATACAGCAATTCGAACACTTCGTGCGGCTATTAGGCGCAATGAAGCATCAAGTGAATTAGAGAGAAAATGTTCAAACGAACAAATACGATAAAAAAAGGAAATCCTGATCATGCTCATGCTTGCCAGCCTAGTGAAAATATTTTGTTAGTTTGTGCCGGTGTGGTTGCCAATAAAAAGGACCAGCCCACTTCATATCTACTGCAGTTATCATAGCTATTGTTGACAAAAGTATAGCGAATGCGAAGTTTATTGTGAGCATATCGGTCCAACAGAATTACAGCGTTACCCGAAAATGCCAGCAAAGTCTGAATAATCAGAAAATCTAGCTAAGACGATTGCACCGGCATAGCATAAAAAAATAGAATAAAGCCCCACTGCGAATAACCACCAAACAGCATCATCAGCGAAAAAGCCCGATAAGACCCGCTTTTCCTAACCTTCTTCGCAAAATAATTAAAGAAAGAAACAAGACCTTAGTTGACATTGTCAATCATCACCTTGATAAACTATCAGTTAAGAATTCATTTAGTCAAACAGATCCATCTACGACAACAATATGTAAACTACAGCTCATAATTGTTTGAACGGTCCGCAAATTCAAAGTTTTTCGCAATTAAGGGAATGTCACCTTTTATTTTAAGTTTTAATGATTTTATGACTACTGTGCTGTTTTTCGGATACTTAATTTATTGGATCCTTTTTGATGATGGCGAGGGTGCATATTGTCCTAAAATGACCTTTATGCAAAATTCCATCAACAATATTTTTATGACTATCTCTTGTTATTGGCGACATACAGCCGCTGTTTATGACCTTGCTTTTCACCTGCTGGGAGCTCTGATTTGAATTTTACAGTCAGCTGCATCCATAATAAAACACACGAACTAAATAACACCCCTACAAAAAATTCTTTGACAGATCACTTTCACCCGGTGTTTTCCCATCCTGTTGGAAACTTTAATATGAGACCCCAATTTTCAAAAATACCGATAGACGCTGCAAAATGTTTTTGAACTGTCTCCACTAGTTGATTCCCGTCTAAACGAGCAACAGCATGGCTTTAGAAAAAGTCGCTCAGCTATCACAAACTTGACAATTCTAGTGTCGAACGTTCGGTGTAAAATGGAGAAAAGCTATCAAATTGCCTCAATCTACACAGACTTTAGCAAAGCTGTTGACAGAGTTGACCATTTTTATTGATCCTAGAGCTGCACGAATTCAGACTCTTTGGACTCGGATCTTTACTTAGCTGGCTCAGTTCCACCTCCAAAATCGCATCCAATTCGTAAAATTTCATGAAGTTTTATAAAAAAATATATTTGCTACCTCTGGCCTACCACAAGAAACTTAAGCGTTGATAAGGACATGGCGCCTGCGGTCCGGGCTGTTTATCTGTTTTGACACTTTTAACTTGCTGCGTTTGGGACATCTTTTAAGCGGTTCCAGTTTAGCTGATAAACAGCCCGGACCAATAAATTCTACGATATGGACTAAAAATCTATGCTCGATAGATTCTGCAAGAAATGTTTCAAGGAAAAAAGACTTTCTTCCGATCCGATGTGCAAAACTCTCCAAATTTACTATAGGACTTTTAATTTATACAAATATCGAAGTAATTCTGTTTTTGTTTATTTATTCCTTGTTAATGAATGACAAAATGCTTCAAAAATGCTTTTTCCTCATGTGAATCAAATTCAATTAAAATAAATATTATGTTTTTGCGTATTTTCTCAACTGAACCACAAAAATATCGCTTTTGCGAATGTATCTCAAAACCTCAAGCAAAAAAATTAGATTAGGTTTTTTTTGGGAATGAAAGTTGAATACCTTGATGCTTACATGACTTGTGATGAAGAGGTAAAAATATAATCAAATGATTTTTAATAGAAACTTGACGAAAAATTCAGAAAAGCACATCAAAACATCCACAAGCTATGAACTTACTCTACAAAATTGTATGCAAATATAGATCCTTTGCAGTATCAATGAATATTAATGTGGAAAACTAATTTTCCGCTTCTATAATCTTTTGCAGTTGATGGTACAATATCGATTTCGAATGTTTGCCATTCAAAACGGTTAATATGTTTCTGTAACAGATATATCCACAAGAATATCTCTATATACATACATACACATATAGTTGCAGCGTGTGGCGGTTTCAATTAAAACCAAATAATTTGCAATTAATGGATGAAATGCCGTACTGTTCGTCGAATTTACATTTATATTAACTTCCAGGGCAGCTAACCACAAGCTGTTTATCGCGAATATGAATATTCATACGAATTTACATGAAATTCAAATAAATTCAGTAGCTTGGCAAGAAACTGTTCTTTCGATGCATAGTCAATTTCCGAATAATATTTATTGTTTTCTTGAAGCACCTTATCGCGTGTATAGAAAATATGAAGGCGATTGAGTCAATTTATTACAATATGTTTATTTTGAAAGCTGCGGCTATTGAATATAGAAAAAATGAATTTCAATTTGAAATTTCAATTTTAAAATAAATTGAAATTTGAATTCCAATTACACATTCATCAAAAGAATGCTTGCAATACAAAACCATTCAGAGTTGATTGATTGAAGATACAAATTAATAGTGCACAAAACGTTAAAATTAGTAGAACACAGAACGATTGGTATTTTATTATTCAGATTTTAAGTTATATGTAAGTAACGATCTTTATTGTTGGATTATAAAATAAAATCACTTTTTTTCAGCGGAGAAAGAATGAGCAAGTTTGATTCCGGTCGCAACAAATCTCGCAAAAACTCGGAAAAACTTGCTCATAGTTTTCCGAATCTGTTATCTCTTTTTTCCGATTTTTTTTACCAATTTCGACGCTTTCATCGGTTTCACAGCATTTGTGACTGAACTTGTCGACTTACCTGCAATTTTTCAGCATAGTACACCAGGCTGGCAAACACTACTATACCCAAGACAAGAAAAAACACCAGCAAAGTTAATTCCTTCGCTGACGCCTTGAACGTGTGTATAAGTATTCGCAGTCCTGGTGAATGTCTAGTCAATTTAAAAAGTCTTAGTATCCTTACGATCGAGAAGGCCTCCAAAAGTCCAGTGTTCTCTCCCATGCGCTGCATCACGTCCGTGTAAAAACTCAGAGTGGCAGTGAAATCAATTATATTCACCGGTGACTTTATAAATTGCCACATATTCGGCGAAACCTAAATAAATGCAATTCATTGTTAGGGACACATGTGCAAAGTTAAAACTTTAATGTATTTTAGAGCTCCCATTGTATACACTATTTGCTCGGACTGTATTAAATCACATTTGTTCAGAGTTGGCCTGAAGTCGTCTTTGGTCATTTCGTTACAGTAATCCACTCTTATTTCAAAAGAATATCTTGTCGAGGACAGCAAATGTATGGTGACTGCCTTCAAGCAAACTATGAAACTATAGCGTAGCTAGCATGCCGTCACAAATAAGCAACAGTACTTACAATGAATCGGATAATAACTTCAAAAAAGAACCAAACGTTGCAAACAAGCTCCACGTAGAAAAAGGCTCCGTGGGGTTGACCGTACGACTCGTGCCCGGGATTATGAGGGTTCTTCGTAGAAAAGTTATACTTAATTTTAGAGAGGTTGGATCCACTTGGCCGTTCCAGCTCTGCCACAGATGCAACATGAGCGGAAGGTAATTTTACAGGTACCGGCGAAGGTGTATAAAGCTGCTGTGGTTTCGGAGTTGTCCCTTTCGCAGAGTTGGCTGCTCTTGTAACGGTATCGTAGCTAGCGGGCTCGGGAGCAGCTGGCGGGCGCTGATACATATCTCGCGTGACACGATGTATTGAAGATAGCGATGACATAAAACCACGACCGTCGTCGTCATCTGTTCCTTGCGATGATGGTGGTAGTTCTGATTCTAGTGTTTGAGTTGATGCCGCAGGCGGCGAGAATTCCACTCGAAAACCAGGATGAGTTTTCAAGCAAAACGATATCACAGAAATGCATATAAAAAATACCGACAAACCGGCTACAATCTGTAATTGGAAAAAATGGATGTTAAACATGTTGATAAAATGCTTTAAGGAATATTTGATTAGTAAATATCAAAACAAGCAGCAACCGATTGGGCAGCCATACTGGATGAGATTCAATCTATTTTTTATATTTTCATACTTCTACATACCTTAGCGCCAGTCGAGCTAGCAGGTTCATCGAATAGAGCCCAAATTTTCGGTTTTAAACGTTGCCAGCAAGTCAATTGACCACTAATCAACGCATCCTCGAATCCAAACATTCTAGCTACAGCCTCTTCTGATGGCTTTTCACTGTCTATATCTAGTTTATCTAAAATTGCTAAGGTATTCTGCAAAGATATATTGAGTGAAAAAAGAATTATAGGAAGTTATAATGTAATCAAATAATAGAACATGAAATATCATTCTCAATCTTATTATAACTGTATAAATATTATCATTACTAAATCCGCCGAAATTTTTTTTTGCATTCTGATAGGCATGAGTGTATTTATTGCAGCGGTATTTCATAACATAATAACTGAGTCTGATACACGATCTATAAATGGGAGCTCTTTTTTATATTACATTCATTTCTTTTCCAACTTCCATAAGGTATAAGATATTGGATTCGGTTAGTAGTATGTGCTCATTATCCACATTTACTTCATTGTTTTTCGACGGTTTTCTACCTTGTCGGCGGTGAGGGGGCTCAGGCCAGTGGCTCATGAAGCCAGATGCGTTGCTGCCTTGCTAAGAGTGACCTAGGGGAAGGACAGCCCGAATTTAAACCAAATCATGGACAACAAGCAATGAGTTAAAGTTACGGCACAGGGTGTCGGATGCCCAGTACTGGCGGCCGTCAGGGGTGGACGAGCAAACGCCGGGTCGTCGTTATCCATCGACTGCAATGCTTGGCTACTTGACCATCGTAGAAAATGCAATTACAAGTGGTGCTACGATAAACGCAGAGGTGGTGGAATCGGTGGCGGACCCTTTCAGTAGGAGCTCCAAGCTACAACGATCCCCGAACAACAAATTATGAGGAGGCTAGCACCTCTGCTGGCTGCCATTTAAGTCGCGCGAAACTAATGCGCTCAGGTGCCAGAGCACTGTGCCAGAGGACTCGAAGAGCATGGTTTCGACCGAAGCGGAAGAGAAGCTCCTCAAATTGTCTGAGCGAGGCAAAGGTGCTGGTCCTCAGAAGAGGAACTGGTCCAAGCGGAGTAAAGGGAGCAAGAAAGCACAGGCGAAGTGAAAAGCAGCGTTGCGCATTGTTGACAGGCTCGGCGACAGACATTCTCTCTCCGCGGAGGAGAAGGCTAGATTGTGCTGGAGTCAGACAACCCCGGTAAAAGGCTACGAGTATTTCGCTTAGCTCTTAAGGACTCTGTTTTCCACAACAATGTGGAGCAAAACTTTTCAAAGAAGCTGCCAGAAAAAAGGCAGAGGTCCGCTGATGAGGGAAAACAAGCGACTAAGAGGCCAAAAAATCAAACCAGTCGGTAAAAGGTCCAACAACCCTCCACCCCAAAGCCAAAGAAGGTCAAGAAGGCCAGTGATGGGGCTAAACAACACCTCATCGTGGCTCTGATAGATTGCAGCAATCCGTTGGGTCAATTATCGCTGAAGAAGTGGAAGATCATAGAGTCAGGCCTGCTCAATGCGATGATTGACTGGATGGAGAAGCACCCTGAGCTGGCCATGCCTCCATTTGATGGGGTTCGCTGGTTACAGAGGAAGAGGAGGGGACCTCGCAGTTACAGAGGAACTCGCAGTTAAAGCGTGCTAGACATAACTCTCCACAATGACTCAAATGAACAGTTAATAGAGAATAAGAGGGTCCTTGAAAGCCCATCATTCTCTGACCACTGTTACATTTGTAACAGTTTAAAATTCAACCTAACTCCCACTTGTCGGCCGTTTCACAATCCGAGAAATCCAAATTAAGAGAACTTCGGACGGGAAGTGACCAACGGCTTAGGCCCTCCTCCCAGGTTTGGCTCTGTAGCTGACTTGGAATTTGCGGTTAAGACACTCATGAGTAGAATGGTAAAATCCTTTGAACGGTCCTGTACCAAAGTCTGTCCGAAGCGCCAACCTATAAAAAACTACGTAAGTCTACAACTTAGTAACGTTAATATGTCCTGTAAGTTTTATAATGATCTGATAGCTTTGTCAAAACTTATCACAACTCAAAAAACTCCAATTTTCGTTCTCCTGTTACCCATTTCTACAAAAACGTACCTAATTTATTGAATTCAAAACAAAATAAACAAAATTGAATAGATTAAGCTTTACAGATTGAATTTTCTTATAACTTGCAACAAACAACATTAAAAGTCCATTAAACTGAAAATTCATTATTAAGAATGCGAAGGTGTTGTAAACGTTATCACAACACTTAATCTTGCAGACACAATTACGAGTTTCATGAACATGAAACTTTCTCGTTGAGGAATTTGAAGTCGTTTGTCTAAGGCATGTGTAAATAAATGGGCTCGGGTTTCATTAAGTGACATTTACGTCTTTTGTTTAATAGCACAACTGATGGATAATTTATGCAGACTGTAAGATTTTTTCAAGAAATACACCTTGAAAATAAAGACCAAGGTAATTAAAGCATCTGACAAATAGTATATAAAAGCCACCAGTTGCAAATCTCTAAAAACAAAATTAACTTTCAATTTCAAGTGTTTTTTCCATTTATCGTCCAATGCTAACAAACAATAACAAGAGATAAGACCTTGCTATTTGACTATGGTCTCTAGTCTGTACAAACCAAATGCCATTTCATCAATCAAACATTAAAAAAATTGAACTTAAAAACCAACGAAGAAAGGATACATTAAAAAAAAAACTCGTTGTCTTTTCGTACTCACTTGTGTGTCACGATGTATACTGTAAGTGGACCAACAACATGGTTCCACTTGATTAGAATCCAGCCCCCAAAACTCCAGTTCCTCTTCGAATAATGGTCCGCAAACGTCCGTGGGATAATGTAATTTACCAGTTCTGTCGTTGTATGCATATACAAAATGAGAAAGCAAAAAAAAAATTACATTCACTTTCCCACACTGATTATACTTCCTGTTGCCAGCTATCGAAAAAACAAGGACACCAAATTACGTCTCAATGCCAAGCTCAGTGGCTGGTATTATCGCAAAATGACTCGGCTAATATAGATGAAAAACTGCTCGGACCACAGCCAATTTCTATTTCGTGACTGAGAATATATTCGTTACAGTCGATTAAACACAAAAGAATATTGTCCTCGGTTTTTCATAGCTGGCAGCTGCTGAGGAAACAAACACGAAATCTTACCTGTAGTAGTTGAGAATTTGTGCGAAAACTCCAGGATGTCGATCGAAAAAGTATTCGTTGAGGACTGGGTCGTAATTAGCTAGGGCTTCGGTCAGACGAGAAAGACGTGTAGCTGGAATCTTTTTCAGTGTCGCTTTATAAGTTTCATATCTGAAAAGAGAATGTTGAAATGGTTAATTGATTTAATTTCAGGAGGATGACGTGGTAGAGTCACAAGTAGTTTTTGGAAGGTACGGTGATTTGTGACTAATAAAAAAATATTGTAGCAAGGGATTCATATATATTTTATTGACTTTAATAATTTTTAAAATTTTCCGATGCAGATTAGCTACGTTAAAACATACAGCATAGATTAAATAAATAAAGCTGATGATGACGTGATATGTTCAGCATATGCTTATTTTATATATATATATATATATATATATTTATATATATATATATATATATATATATATATATATATATATATATATATATATATATATATATAAGTTGAAAAAGTTTCAAGCAAAGACCCAAACTAGACCTCATAGCTCGCGTAAAGTGTACGTAAGAGGACAAATATACCCCTGAGCAAGCAAAATGGATACTGAAGGCAGCCCGGTGTGTAAAAAATCGATCTAAGGTATGCAAAACTAAGCTAAGCAAACGCTGGAGGAGAAACAAAAAGAATTGGATGAGGTACAATTTACGGACGCTTAGGAAGAAGAGGTTCAGGAAGGTAAGACGCTCTTCATAGAGATTATAGGGAGAACAGAGCACAAACTTAGCAAATAACGAAAATCCTTCATGCTTGCAAGCACCATAGCAAAAAATATAGCAATTCTGGTTAAGTTCCGGCCAACCCACCCTCGGAATTTCGCTTTAATCTGATAACTGACTTGAAAACTATAGGGACAAAACTTTTTTTAGCGAAATTATTTGATATCAACAGAAATTTCGAAATTCGCTATATCGAATGATTTACTGTTTATTGTCACTACAAAATCATTATTGCTTGAAGCATACCTGTCTGTGAAGTTAATATCTGTTAGCAAAAAACGACTATTACTTTAATTTTACCTACTTTAATTTTTGAACCAAAATCCTTAATTTGGAGCATTGTGCTTTTGAGCAAAGTGATTCTTGTGATAATTTGTTTCGAAAATCAGTAAAAACAATAATGGTCAGCTGGGCAAAATAGTACACAAGCTTGATTTTTAGTTTCTATTGCTAAGTAGTCCTTAAGTTAGTTAATTATTAATAAGTTGATTGAACTTTTAAGTAAATCAATAATGTACAATCAAATTAAAATAAATTAATCCATGTTTCAACGCTTCTGCTGAAATTTCCATCGTGCACCCAATTCTATCGCATTCAAAAACTATAAAGCTCGCAAATTTAACGATAAATTTCCTTAACGATAAATTTGACCATTTGACCACTTGACCATCGCAGAAAATTCAATTACAAGTGGTGCTACGATAAACGCAGAGGTGGTGGAATCGGTGGCGGAAATTTATATATGAAGTAGGAGAATTGTAAATAAAATAAAATAAAAAAAAATAAATAAAATAAAAAAACACCTCATCCAATTCTTTCTCCCTTACATTTCATAAAAAAAAAAATCCTGGCCATCCGAGGAGCCTAGTGAGAAAACAACTAATTTTCCCCACATACCACAATTCTTATAGTCACAAGCATGTTAGTCTGAATTCCGTACACGACTGTGTGTGAAAAACAGGCTGCTAGGAAATTTCCATAAACATTTTCGTGAATTATACATTTTGAAATTTCATTTCAACAAAGTGAAATTAAATGGTGAAAAGTACACAAATACACATTAATAGAACTCAAAGGTTAACTGGAAAGTCAAAATAAGAAAATAAATTCTTGATTGTTTTACTACTTCTTCTTGAATCACCCTTATTTGATTTCATTTTCTTTCAATTCCAGTCACATTACTTTAATCGAATCAAAAGAGCTTTCTAAAACTTTTGCTTCATATATCAAATATACACTCGCAACAATGTCATAATCAAGTCAAAGTCTTGTTTTTATTCAACGACGAGGCGAATAATTTATTATCAAGGACCATTTTCGTATTTCAGCACATTTTGTTCAACCTGCGTCCTACCTACAGTCACTCAAAGTGAAAAAGATCCACCCAGTGAAAATAAATTGATGTGCATCGCATACAATTTTATATTATTGGAAATTACTTTGTTTCTAGGCAAAAGTAATTCCTAATGTGTAAGCCACAAATGCACAAGTTATTCGCAAAATGGTTACATTGCATTTGAAATTACGGGTCAATCTTTGCTAGAAGGCTGAATATGGGGTCAAAATGAAAATGATCCATTGTACTTATTTCATATAGCTCACTACTAAGACTTTATAATCAGCTGTTGACATATATTTGACATTTCCTTAGTTGACTTTACTCTTTCGCTGAGTGCAGTCACCTGTTGCACATTTATCGTTTTGAGCAAGCTTTTTTTCGAAATGGGTCGCCATGCGACATACGAAGAACGGGAGCTGGTAATCCATCATTTCAAGCTCGAGCAAAGATTGTCAGCAAGAGTGCATCAACTGTACAACATATAATTGAACGATTTAAAGACAATCGCATCGGTAATAAGGTTCGAAAAAGTCCAAAAAAAGCGTTTTCCGATCGTGACGAACGGTGGATAGTAGACTTTATCCGAGAAAATCCGAAGCTTAGTGCACCAAAAATTCGCGTACACGTTGAAAAGGCCTTGGATATCAAGGTCTGCGACGAAACAATAAGAATTGTCCTAAGAAAACAAGAATATAACAGTCGCTCCCCACGAGTAAAGCCGTTAATAAGTGCGAACAATCAGAAACGTCGGCTAGAATTTGCGACTCAGTACTATTCGCATGGCCCAGACTTCTGGAATACCGTTATATTTGCTGATGAAAGCAAATTCAATGTTTTTGGATCGGATGGGAATGTTCGAGTATGGAGAAAGAAGAATGAAGAGTTGAATTTGAAGAATCTTCGTCCAAGTGTAAAACATGGTGGAGGTTCGGTAATGGTTTGGGGCTGTATGGCAGCTAATGGAGTCGGTAATATTCACATTATTGACGGTAACATGGATAAATTTATGTGCCTCCAAATTCTGAAGGACAATTTACCTGCCAGCGCCGAAAAATTGGGTCTTAAAGACAAATTCCAGTTCTATCAAGATAACGACTCCAAACATAAGTCGTTACTCATTCGAGAATGGATGCTCTATCATTGTCCCAAAGTTATGGAAACTCCAGCACAATCACCAGATTTAAACGTTATCGAACACTTGTGGGACCATTTAGAAGAGCGTCTTAGGGAGCATCAAATATCCAGTCGAAATCGATTAAAGGAGGTCATTCTGGAGGAGTGGTCGAAAATCTGCCCAGAATTCACAAAAAAACTTGTTGCTTCAATGCCAAAGAGGTTATCAGCTGTTAGGCTCGCCAAGGGCCTTCACACTAAATATGAATTTGTTAAAGAAAATTCTTGATTTATATTTTTTTTGTGTTTTGTATTTTGATGGATCATTTTCATTTTGACTATGGAATATACATTTTTTGTTTATATTATTATATTTTCCAATCGAATAAATTTTTTATTTACTACACATTTAAAACTGATTTTGCACATCTGAAGTAATCATTTTTAAATAGGAACAGTCCATTTTTAATTTATTTTCTATCATTAAATTACGCTGCAATTGTTTTGCACCGAGTGGATCATTTTCACTTTGAGTGACTGTACGTTCTGGAAATTTCCGAGTAAAAATGAAAATTCGAAATTTATAAATTCATTTGCATGAGTAGACTGTGGGATCCTTGAATCATAGAAGCAAAATCAATAGCAACGAGTAGCTCTTATAACAAAAATGTTCCTGGAAAGGACTAAATGTGTTTTCAAAGAAAAGCGTTGATGCTTTTCCATGAAATATATCAAATCAAATGGCATTCAATTCGCATGAATTTCGAGTCAAGGTTTTAGGTGAAACCACCATTACTCAGTCCTTTGGGGAGAGATCAATTTAATTAAGCTTAGCAAAGCCTGCAAACACAAATATACTACTTAGATCTAATAATTGTTTAAGGAAATTTCCTTATGCTGATTTAACAAAGATATGAAAATACCATCAATCAAAATTGTCGGCGAACTGTAAGAAAAACGAAGATTGAGCTGTAGCCCAGGCCATAGCCCAATCAACTATGATTGTGTATTTCATTACGGAGAAAAGTATCAGCTTTTACTTAACTCATCAATCAAAACGAATCAATATTTAATGTATATTCCTTCAGACGCAATATTTGCCTGACTAATGGATTAAACAATTATAGATTGTCAAAACTGGAGATTGGCCTATATTAAGGCTTAATAATTTCAATAGAGATGATTTGCTTCTATAGTACAAAGCCAGTATGAAGATGAACTGTGATGATTCGTTGGCTGAATAGAACAATTCTATAAAGAGGTTTATTAATAGCAAGGACGTAGTGTGATTTAGAAAATTGATCACGTTTTCAAAGAAGGACTAAGGACGGGATTGGAGCTACTTAAGGATCGGTCTGTGGAATGAAAGACAAGATTCTACGAGCTGACAGATGGACGTTAAAACAGATTAATTCGGTCACTTGGAGGCACAGATGGCTCCAATTTGCCATTTATTTGTCTAATTAAGATATCATTCGTTCAATTATGAAGGCCTCGTGATAGTCAGGAGTGACTAGATTAAATACCTACTACTTACCTAAAATATATCGATATATATGTATAAATATAATTTTTTTTTGCATTACAGTATCCTTTTTAATGAGGATTAGGTTAGCTTATAACGATTCATATCATCCATCGGTTTCGACAATACCCGTATGGTTCTTTTGACCTTACATATCTCTTGACAACACAAACACAAACTGCGTATTAACAACGCGCTATTGCGACGCGCAGTTATGACACGATGATGCGCGTATGGTCAATTCAGGAGAAAGATTGTCCTTCGGAGAAAGACTATCCTTCGGAGAAAGACAAATCACTTTGCAGTTCTCCGGCTACAACCTTCCACCACAAGAATTAAAAATTAAATAAAATTAAAAAAATACGCGAAAGAATTAAATTATTTGTGTGTAAGTTTGAAACGTGTCAAATAACCCCATCAGCTGTACAGGCTGGGTAAGAATATGTATAAAACGTATATATAAAAAAATTGTAGGGAAAAAACAAGAAACAATAAGAGAAAGTAGGCCCAAATAGTATAGCCAAAAGATTAAAATGTACAGTTGAGAATGTACAGTTAAGTCCAAATGAAAAGTATTTTCAATTCAGCAAAATAAACTTGGAAAGAATAATGTTCATCTTATATGATATAAAGCGTATTTTTATAATCCAAGCAAACTTTTACTAAAGTGTTTAAGCTTTCTAAAACGTTTAAGTTCTCAATAAACTGCCATGTAAATCAGGATAAATTAGTGCAATATTAATTAATACTTATAATCTGACGTCATAAATATTAAAACCATATCTAGAGTTGATTCAAATAACTGATTTTCAAGGCAATGACTGAATTAATGACAAACTTTCACATCAAAAATTGTTCTTTGAATTTTTATAATTCAATTATATTGTACTCTAGTGAATTAATCTAATATGAGTTGCTTAGTTGCTCTCTCGGGCTTTTATGTGGTAACCAAAAACATTTTTTTCTTTTATATGACAAAATTCCATTGCCACTATGCATAAAGTGGTTTTAATTTATAACAGTCCAACAGCACAGTCTCGAAGGTAAATATACAGTGACGCAACGAAACCTCAAGCATTTCTCTCAAAACCTCAAGCACTGCATACCAATCAGCTCATAACATACAGTTCATTGCAGCGCATTTAGATATACTACACAGAACACTGAAGTGATCTTTCTTCAATGCTCAAACTCGCGATTTTCACAGATCTAGATTAATTAACGTAAATGATGCTCACAAAAACTCTGCAACGAATGTACATCGAAATCCTTGCGGGCACTGCTCAGTTCACAGTGCCTTTGTAGATGGAGGAATTCAGAAAACCTTTGACCATCAACCCGCTAAACAACCGAAAAATCCTTGTGAATTAATGAAATTAAAACGCTGGAATATCATCACCGTCTCTGTTATATTTGCGTTTCCCCTCATGATTTACGCTACAGAACCTGTAGATTCTCTTCGGTTCCTCTTCTTACGAGCTGTTCCTTTTATGGTTTGATGCATTTTATGCTTTGTTTGCATGGTTTTTGTACGGTGCAAACTATTGTGAATGTTCATGTGGAAAATAGGGTATGTAGGCGTTACATTAGGTGCGTTTTTTGGCTCCGGTGGCGCAAAAACACGACCCATCACAAAACAGCTGATGAATTCGTTAAGATTGCTATTGGCTGCTGTATTCGCTGTGGTAGCGCAAAACAATTGAAAATGTAGGGAGAAAAAAGAGACTGTAAACTACCACAATCGTTAGAAAATATAAAAGCAACTAACAGAAAACTACCTCTTTTAACTTACTACACATTATGAGGGCTTTTTCTAATTTCCTAACTACCAAAACATTCAACATAATCTTGAAAAATTCAGAGCCACCTTAAGGCAAAGCTTCTCATGAACTTTTCTTTTTTCTAACAGCACATTCCATAGTTCAGCACGTGAAATACCTATGCAGAACAGATTTTATGTACTTGTGAATTCACTAGAATAGGAGTGTTGCTGTTTGCAATGCGTTTGTTCTGTTCTGTAGTGGATAGAGGAGCAAAAAACACGCCTATTGTTTCGTGTGCAATTTTCCCTAGATCGGTTTTTTGTATCTGCTTTGGGTTTACTTTCACAAAATGAGTATTTAGTTCAAGTGCTTTGGGTATATGACCACTTGATCGCTTTGGTCGCCAGTGTTGATGTTTTTATATGTTGAATTTCTGGAATGCTTTCTTTAGTATTTCAAGTTTATATAAGGTGCGTTTTTTACATCTTCTTCGCAAAAAAGCCACCTGTCATAATTCTTTCGACTTGAATGTTTTGTATTGTCAGTATAAATACTGTCAGTTAAAGGTAGATAAAAGTAAATTATAACATAAAAATTCGTTCAAGTGAAAGCGCATTGAATAGATTCTGTTTCGAAAAGTTAACATTAAGTTGTTATTTTAAAATTAAAAACTGACATTTTTGCGGTTTTTCATAGTTGGTTTTTTCTTTCGCTAAAAAATATATTTTATTATTTTCCATCAAAAAGCAAGAAATCAACCAGCACTGCCAACAATAAAGTCAATTAAATTTTGATCCAGAAGCTTTCATTCAGATTGAATACCTGAAAATAATTTAAACCCATCATAGATCAGTACATTATTTTCTCTTAACCTATCAATATATGCTTCTTCAATTCACAAGAATCGATGCAAAATTCTATAAATAAGAGCTTCAAAATTTACGACCATAATAATTGCATATTTCACTGGCCACTCCGATGTGATTTATGAAAGCTTTTTGTAAGGAATCATGATCTACGTGTATCTTCTATAGAGAAAAGTATACAGCATTGTTTTCCTTTCAATTGTGATTCCAAACAATGGTATGATAAACGACTGGTGTTTTTTTTTTTGGGAAAAAACATTTTTACGTGACCAATTTGTAATAAATTTAACTGTAGCTTTAAGTATTATTACTGCTACTTTATTCACAATTCCTCTGCAGGCGTTGTAAATCGTGCGTTTAACAGAATATTCCATAGCAATCCAAGTATCAGGAACTCATATTATTTCACTCACGTGAAGTCAGATACTTCATCACTTGAATGCACTGTACAAACAATACTGAAACTGCCAGATGCTCTCTGGCTAGATTATTTAGTGGAGAGTTAAACTTTTACGTCTACGTGTAAAGATTTATAGGACATACTATATGTTTGTGTGCTATTTAATTGAATAATTAGAAGTTCTTACTTAGAGCCGAAAACTTTTATCTCCAACCAGTTTGCGTAAATGAAAATGGCTATGAAAATACAATTCGGAATTTAGACGCCCTATAAATCTTCAGCATTACTTTTCTGACCAGAATATTCTAATGGGATTCGACTCCCAAAGTGGTCATAAATTGTGATTTGAGTGCATTCTCTTTCGAGGGAAGTTTATTTTGTTTACTGAATATGGCTGTCAAATAGCTATTTGCTGCATGATGTATTCTAAAAGATATCTGTTCAGAAACAAAGTTACGACGCAGTAGTGGATGCATGTAACTGAAATTGTTCACTTATATTTACTATCCTATGATCAAATTCTATTTTCCCGAATCAAGCGAATTGTTAAATATAACCACAATTATATTTCAGCCTGTGGAAATTCAATATTGTTGCATCATTGTTTTGTGCGCATCGAAAAAGTTGAGAGCATGAGCGGCTTATTGTTTGTTCTGAAAATTACTATGTGTGCCCACATTGGGCGCAAATCTATTATATAATTTTTGAGGAGTCTTTAAACTGTCAGATTCTTAAAATAGCTACAATCCATATCAAATGGAATACATAAGTGTTTTGAATTATTTTATATACAACCCAGTGGCTGATTAACGACCGAATAATAAAGTTAAAATTGGTCATGGTGTAAGAAATTTCGTTGAAAAAAAATTCATTAATATTTTTACGCATTACTTAAAATGTTATATTACTTCACTCAATGAACAAAAAGTTTGAATTTCTTTTCCAATGAAATTCTGTTGAAGGATCTAATTTCACACAACACTCAATTTTTGTTTTTGTCCTTCAACTCATCAAAACACCCATAAAACTCTTCAAAACCTAGGTAATTCTATACACTTTCTCTGAAATCGTATTTCACTGCGTCGCTCTTCAAACATAATAAATCCTAATCCACTTTGAAAGTCAAGCAAATGTGATACATGAGCATTATCCTGTTGAGTGCAGCTTGTTCACCGTATACTACACTCGGTGTAATTTAATTCATGTAAATTGTTTTAAAAAGCAATTACGTTCACAATCGCCCGCAAATGTCACGTAGGCGTTAGTATCATTTAACTTTTGTGTGAGAATCTTTTGTGAGTTCAGGTGCAATTTAACTCTACACTCTAATAGATGTGCAATTTGACGCTGATTAAAATGGTTTAAACAAATGATTTATCGTGCTATATGTCTAGTTTCATTGCTTTTCATGTGAAATTTTCACGCGATTGAAATGAGAAGTTCGAGAAGGGAAAAATTAAGGATGGTTAGTATAAAACAGGACAAATTTTCATGGGAAAATGTAAAAGTTGCTCTCAAATTGTTACTGATTTTCGACGAAAAGTTGTACAAGAATAACTTCGCCGAAAAGTCGATTTCTCTCAACTTTTCAGGGTCAATTGATGTATGCATTGAAGAGGTTCAGGTCTCATCAAAGTTCAATTATTTTTAGTCCTTTAGCACTGGCGGGCATTTTAGTAATATTATAAGTACTCTTACAATTCCTTAAATAAATGATAATTGAAAAACCAAGTCTGCGATATCAAATTTAGACACATTTGTAGCTTCAATACGTGTAAGTTTCCAGGTTTCTTTTCATTCTAGGTTTTTTGTAATGCTATCACTAAACTTTTATGTGATAAAAATCTACAATGAGCACAAGTAAAAAATGTTTAAATTATCAAAATAATGAAAAATTTTTGTATGCTAGCTCGAAAATTTTTTACCTCCATAATATCTATTTGAAATATTCACCACATACGAATTACACGTTAAAAATAATCGCAATTGTCTTCACTCATGCTTTGAATATGCGAAAAACTCAGGATCATACGTCACAACAAACACCAGAGTGTGCCTGCTTCGCTCAAAGCACGTTCATAGCACTCTTCACACCAAACGCCAGCTCAGTGACATATTTCATTTTCAATTTCTCACCACGTACCGTGATCCTGTTTCGAAAAATTGGATTTACTGTAATCCGAAGACATTTATACATTCCTTGCCATATTTTTTGCCAGTAATATTATCTCGTCAAATTTTTGCACAACGCTCAAGAAGCTGTTTGACTGTTGCTTGCGACAACTGTTTTGTCGGAAAAATGGTGGCATTCTAAAGTGAAAAAGGAAACAGAGAAAGGGTATAATATCAGTCGAATGCTCGACTGGTTTTCATGCAACATGTCTTAGCAAAAATTTTCCTTTTCGCAAGATACATACTTCAGTGTAACATACATTTATGACTACATAACGTAAAAATGATATCACAAGTGTTATTTAGAGACTCGGAAGGAAGGCGACAAAATGTGCTAGTTTGCTAGAATTTATGTTTGACACGGGTACGTGATCCACTCAGAGCTACAACTGTATGTAGGTGCTTCGGTAAACTATACGAGTATATGCACGCGTGAGCTCGTACTTCAGTTTACACTAGAACGTCTCTAATCCACTTTGTAAGGTGTGCCACGTTGTTTAACAGTAATCTTCTCTCAAGTGCTGTAAAACTTATAGCAAGTGACGCTCAAAGGACATCTCCAGTATTTAATCAGGCTCATTTGCTGGCTAGGCTGAACAAACCTCGAGTGAATGAGTGAGTGAGTTTCAAGTTCCTGAAGACAGCACGTACACATGAGAAATTACTGTCAGGCATGGCAAAAGGAACAACAAAGTTTCAGCAAATAGGAACTGTGGGGCAGCAGTAAACATACTTCTCGTAAAATCTCTTTATTCAAGCAGTGCGAAGAAAGATTTCAACATGCTCTGCGTAGAAGTATGCTAATCTTTTGAAGAAAGCATCAAAAAGTTTCTTTGAGTGGAAATAAATGAAGTCGACGGAGTTTTATGCTGTGCATTATGCTGATACAGTGTTTTCGAAAGGTTTACTGTTGTGAGTGAAAGTTGACTTGGTAATTATCGCGTTAAAGTTTGCAGAAAAAGGACGGTGGAGAAAAATTGAGAGAAGTCATAAAATGTTTGTTTTTTCTTTGAATAGGTTATGAGAGTAATTTTGAAAAAAAGTCTTGTAAAACTCAATATGGTCCCAGTCGGAAAAATACACCATCAGAGGTGATAACAGGAGTCAGATATTGACAAAAAACTCATAGAGTTACAAAGAAAAACACAAGAGAAGAGAAGACACTGTCAACAACACCCGAGAAAAAGACACACTGTAGATATATAAAACATAATTTAACTCTTGTTTCCAATCAAACATCTATCGGTGAACACTTCTACACTGCTAACACCAGAACTCATCATCCTGACGGAACCACTGCCGACACAAAAAGCTATAACGATTTTATGGACGGCAAACAAATTTAATTGTTTGAGTGGGAAAAATGTTTAATGAAAAAAATTCGAGCACTAGTCAGCGAGCCCCGAAAATGAACATAAACATCTTTACCCTTAGTCAACCAAGCGGATCTATCTTGAAAACCAGGTAATTTTCGCGCCATCACAACCCAAAAAAAACTGATCCTGCTCCTAAGTGGTGAAACATTCAGTATGGCATATAGTTTCTCCTCAAAGAGAAGAATTTGAATGTAGTTATTTGATGTGTCTACGGTTTCAGCCCGGAAGAGTTCAACGAGGATCTCCAGGCTCAAAGATTCGTACAGAGAATGCCTTTATCAGAGACTATATATACATTTCCATACAATATATTATGCTACAGTGATATTTCCTTATGAAAACACTGAAAATTGGTCGTTTCAATTATAATATTTCAATTGAAATTTTGAATAGACAAATTATTTTGAAATGCTACGTCTTTTTTTGCTTCAACTAGATGCAATTGACAACAAATGTCTGACCATGATGCAAAACTACAGCATCGAAGCCAGTTTTAACTAGATTTCCAATTTCCGAGAAGTTCGTGGGTCTCACGATTCAGAGACCCATGAATCCTCTCTTCTGCTTAAGGGAAATCACTGAGCATTCCTCACCAGCAGACTTATTGAGAAAGCCATGGCGAAATGCATCTCTCGTGAGATACGATGCAGTTACAAACCACTTTACTTGATTGAAGTTCATCTCACAAGAGTGGTTCAGCAGATTAGAGCTGGGTGAAGTTTTAGAAAATCTACCTACCCTACCATCAAAACCGTCAATGTATATCAATAACAAGGTATCAAAGACAACTATCCGTAACCAGGCAATTAAATGGTAACAAATGCCCAAATACTTCAAACCAGCAATCGACAAAGACTCTTCTGGACCACTTTAATCAAAAACAATTGAGGAAAAAGCAACAATGTATTCAACAGCATCTACTTGATTATTGAAATGAAAATAAAAAGGCGAACAATAATGACAGAAATGAATGAGATATGAAAAAAATGAGGCGACTAATAATTACATAAAATGCGTCTAGTATTTTTTTTTTACTTATTGTTATGGGTCTTAGTTTTCACTAATTACTGCTTACTTTTATTGTACATTGTTTACTTTTTTGTAAATTATTTGTAAAGTATTCAATTTGTCAAAGATGGTTGATAAAAGACGCTACCCAAAACAATGTAATAACTTTTTTTCGGTGTAATTAAACTGTTTCATATGTTTTGTTTAACAGATTGGTCTTTGAATTTGACAAAAACGAGTGATTGGCATAATGAAATAAGAATTTGGATTGTGGGCCCCTATCATGCATTAAAGTCTGTGATTTCTGTCAAAAGAGAACTTAGGCGCACGTTTGACGGCACTTCTGCGAGCAGATGGACTCTCTCGTAAACAATTTTACCAAGCATGAGATAATCACAAGAAGGCCTTATCATCGAGATCAATCAGTTTGGACGCAGAAAACTAACACTGCTATATAGCTGCTACTAAACAAGCCAATTCTAGAGTTTCGATACGGATTTACACTTACTTCCTTATAAAATTCAACTTACAAGTAAACTGAAGGCAGCAAACTAGCCGATTTGCCGGAACAGGATGAAAACATAATAAACTGCATTTGTATGTCTGACGAGGATCTAAACTGCAATGTTAACGTACAAAATTGTCGAACATGGAGTCACTCTAGTCCACAGGCACTACATGAGACGGAATCGCATTCATTTTGAGTCCCAGAGTGGTGTGCAGTTTCATCAAGTTGCATTGTTAGGCCTTACTTTTTCGAAGAAAACGGCCTCACAGTTATGGTCTATGGAGACCGTTACTTAAAGATGTTAAATGAGTTTTTCTTTCCAGAACTACGCCTAATAAAAATCCCTTTCAATTCTAAGTGATTTCTACCAGATGGTGCAACTTCTCACATAATCGGAGCTGTTCTGACAGAATTGCAGTGACAACTCCTCAATAAAGTGATTTCTAGAAACTCCACATTTCATTGGCCTCCTGAAATTAATGCAAATGGTTTTTTCTTGTAAAGTTTTGCCAGCAGAAGTGTCACTCACGAAACATCAAATTTGAATGATTTAAAGCAATCTCTTCGAACGATACTTGAGGAAATTACCGTTGCAGCCCTCGATGCAGTAATGTATAACTTTTTGATAATATGTCGCACATGCGTCACCGAGCGTGGGGCCATTAATATTCAATTAAAAAAAAACCTTTAAAAAATTGTATTATTTTTCAAATGAATAAAAAAAAAATTATGTGAATTCAACAAAAAGTTATTCGAGTTTCTTCATGTAGCAATACTCATCGGCCATTCTTTGGGTAGCTAAGTAGTCTGTTTGTTTCAATTAAATAAATAAATGAATAAATATGGAATTATTACCCATTACCAAACTTATACAACAAGCAAAAATAATTACAGGCTTAACAAAACTTCACTCTCGGAAATATGTTTCGAATAACCTGGTGCATGAGAAGCGCAGGCATCGATAGTGACTTAATGAATGACACAATAGGAACATTAATCCAAGGTAACAACCTGAAATGATATTACAAACAAAATATCCTTAAAGTACCTTGGAATAATTTAAAAATACTAAAATTGATTTCTACGAAAACTACCCCAATCACAAACAAACAGCAGAATAAATGATTTCGTTTGGAAAATGACCCACCAAGAGGAGCGGATTCAAAATATCATAATCACCAGCTCCATGAACACGCAATTTAAAGGAAACAAATAAAAATATTTTTTTTCGCAGAAATTTTCTTTTATGTTTAACCACGAATTCAACTGATGGGGTTTATTAGGTCTAGAATACATGATTTTTAAATCAACTGGTTTTCACTCTCCATTATTTTAAACGAGATCATAAATTTCACTGAAACTTGGGTATCAACACTATTTTCGTAAAATTATCCCATCGATGAACAGTTCCACATCGCTTATTCATTTCTCCGTCAAAATTATGAAACTTGATTTCACCGTTTCCGACAACAAAAGGAAAATTAATAATGAAATCTCAATTCAACAATGCCAATTATATTATAATCTGTTTTTCATATCCATTGATTTATCATTCAGTAGCGTTTCAACAAAAATGTTTTCCAAAACAATAAATTCGAATAACCTTCAGGCGTTTATACGATAAGGCATATTCAATTACAGCCTGTCACTACTAATATCACAAATAATCAGCTACAATGCCTCTTTTCTCCTTGCCTCTCATTTCATTTTTGGCTCATTAAAGCAATTCAATTTATTCGTCAGTTGAACTACGTTCTAATTTCGAGTCATTAAAAACATTAGGAAGCAATTACAGTTTCAAAAGTTTTCGCGATTGTTGCGCGAACAAAGATATCATCGGACTGCTAAGCAATAAATCAATATTTTTGAACGTACGCCGCGGAATAGCAGCAGACTTTCTTGGTAGAGATCTACCATTCACTGGTTTACAATTTTAGTATCTGGAACTTTACAATCTAACATATTTTTCATCTTGCCAAGTCTTTTATTTTAATATGTCACCTGGGCATTGCTAACCAGATGTTGATAGATGGAACATTGAGACCAGACAACAAGCACGGATTTTAAAAGTTTACTTCTCGGCACTAAAATCGACTTGATCCTTTGAAAATGTTTAGTACTCGCTCAGGATTTCTTCTCCAGTAATCATTTGCATCACCTTCTTGCTTTACACTTTCTCGTGTAGTTAATGTTTCAGTCACCCAGGTGTACAATAACAAGCAGGTGTTCGCTGGTAGACAACTCAAAGTACAGACGACCTCTTCGTTTCCGCTCAGAAGTGTAATTAAACTCATTCTGAGCATCTTGAGAGTACTTACTTGGCAAAGTGAAACGTGATTCAGGGAACAGATGATAAATGCTTCAAGATTGGAGCGAATGGCAAGAAGTGGAATTTGTATGAAATTACGAGAAAGTGTTCCAGGAAAAGTGCAGACGTAATGTCTGCCAACTTAGCGATTACTACCAGCAATTGTGCTACTTTGGCACTGTTGTATTGTGCACAACATCTGTTCGCTCAATTTCGTTCCGCATTTTAGATGGTGGTAAATTACATGTGTTAAATATGTTTTCCGCCAATTGTAATGTGGAACTCAAATGGATGAGTTTTCATGAAATATGTTTAGAATTAAAACATATGTAGCAAATGAAGTGTAAAATATTAAATTGTGGCTATAGATACAATTAAGCTAGGAATCTCATGCCAAAAATCGTGTTTAAAAATCGACTAAAAGTATCTTTAGTTCGGAAACACTGATGTAAACATAAGTGTAATTGAACAAACCCTTACCCTTTTTTCATATGGACTGATGCAGAATAATGTGGAGCGATTCAGGTGTTCGTTAAGTTTGATATATGTTTGAGCAGCTTGTATGTAGCGATACATGCACTCAGTTCATGCTAGAATAGCACGATTTTAGTCTATACAGCCAGCTGAAATAAATTACAGCCAGCTGAAATAAATGTAATCTTTCACACTTCGTAAGAAACTTTTTTTACGACTCAAAAGCAAAACAAATCAATCCAGTTTGCCAATTTCCAATAGGCTTTGAGCTCTTTGAATCTGCTGTGCTACGCACACAGTGAAAATAAAACTAGAGATTCCATGTGATATAAATTATTTTCGTTTTTATGAAAATTAACATTTTTGAGAAAGTAGTTAACCAAGTCACCTGAAAAATCTTCAATATTTCTTCATTCTTCAATATAATACACTTCGAAAATCTTCAATATTGCTAACCACAGAAAACCATAATTAATTCAAAGTTAGTTTATTTCAACGATTTTTATTAAAAGGAACTCTATAGAATAATGAAGTTTAAAGGAGACTAAATAAGGAAGGAAAAGAACAAATAATCCCCAACTGATTTCCTCTCTAAGCTTGGACACTTTATTTTTAATTTCATGGAGTAAAGCGATGAACATAATGGCTTGATGAGGGGTGCCAACACAGAGTTCACTCAAGCTGTTCCATCAATCACCGCATACGATCATTTATTTGCTCATAGCTCTGTGCGGAGATCACATAATGATTTACTACCGCACCGCTTTTAAGTTTGTGCGATAAGATTCAATGCGAATTCAATACCACCTTGATGTGACACTGAATACATATGTATGTATGTATTCCGATTGTACAAAAGTTACCTTGCATCATAGCACTGATTTTATGGCCTTACATGAAGGTGTGTGCCTGTATTTATAACGCGTTTTGAGTAGTATTTCTTGATGACTTAGCACTATGTAGTGAATCGTTTCAATTCAATGGAGTGTGCTGACTCACATGGCTCAGCGTAGTGAGTGGCTCTTTTTAATTGACTCAGTTCTCTCACTCCCATTACTAATGGAGGATAACTTTCATAACGCGGCTAAGGATCGAGTGCGAACAACTGAATCTACTCAGATGCGAGATGTGCAAATGGCACATAGGACAGTGCAAGTGTGGGCCATATCAGACACAGGTACGTAAAATACACCAAAAACTCCTGTCAATAAAAAGTTCGCTTCGCAAGCTGTCATGGCTAGTGCCAAAGGATCTACAAAAACAAGAAGTGCATAAGCGGCCAAAAAAAAAATCGTCGACACACGCGAGCCATAAATCACTCCTAAAAGAAGAAAGTTGAGGAAACTCAAGAAGTGACATCCATGCGTTGAACCGGTAAAAGAAACGAGAAAAACCACTAATGAACTGTGGCGTAGGGTTATGTCCACTAGATAAGAGAAGAACGGTCCAAGGTCGAAAGATCTAAAAAAAAAAAATTGCGTCATGTAATAATTACCCTTAAAACGGGCTTGACATAAACGAACAGCTTACAGAATGCCAATGCCCTGCTTTAAAGAATTTAAATGAAAAATTAAAATCTGCTTGCCCACCAATCTAGTAAGCCCAACCAGGATGAATTCCAGAAAAAATGTAGGCCTATCTTGGTGAACAGGCGAAAGTACAAGTAATAGGTAGCAAGTGAATGCCGCAATCCTGATTAGTTTACTGATGTTGCTCTTTGATTTATTATATCATCCTGTCAACATAATGAAAATAATACTAAGTACATCTAAATTGACCTGTGGGAGTTCCATGTAATTAACCCTTTCTCAGCACGTCTCTTATGTAATTAATTTTTCATCTAAGTGCCACGTGAAATTAAAACATATCACATGTACGAAGCATGATGTTCTTTCCACTCGGCCAACAACCTCGTCGACTAATTTGTTCGCGTATAACAGCAACCTGGGAGAGCGAAAAAGGAACAACGTAATCGAAAACAACAAAGTTTACAAGTTTTCTTGCGTTTCTTATGCTACCCACTTTCACTTGGAGTTGTTACATAACGACAAGGACTCTTTCGGCTGACAAGATGTCGTGTCACAATGACCTATAACGAGCTCCAGACGTTGTGCGAGTATCAAATCACCGGAGTAGAAAAGATGCGGTCCAGGTCGTTACGGGAAATTTATGACAGCAAATGATTCCTGAAACTGATAAGTCTTCGGGGATTTATTAAGAACGTGTGCTACTAGCGTGAGAATATTCGTTCATAGGCAATTACGGTATAACTGACTTATCGGCTGGGAAACGGAATTTAGCCCACTTACAAATATTCATGAGCAACACTAGCAACAAGGGTGTCTGAAAAAAATTTCGATTCGAATCTACTTAAGTGAATGCGGAAGAGATAGTCCCAACTGAAGCATTACGAGTTATATGATAAATTGCCAAAACTACATTACGTACGTACATATTCTGTTGACTTGAAATGAATGAACAAGATTCATTTAGTCGATTACTTCAGGCAGTCATTTATATCTCCCGGGACAACAGTTTACGCCAGACTAAGATTGATACGACTCAAACGCAGATTATGGTGTGAAATCTACATGCTTACATATGTATGTACGAGTCCATGACAGTGATTTATTTATTTATTTATTTATTTGGTGCGTATACAATTCAACAGGCAAAACTGCCCAGTTACAGATTGGATACAATCAAAAAAATAAAATAACAAGAACTAAATAAGAATATATAAATATAAGTATGTAAAATAATTAAAGTTAGAATAAAATAAAGTAAAATTAACTAAAGCAAAAAATTCATTACAATCACGAATAATCAATTCAAAAATGATAGGATACAATGACAAAAAAAAAAAAATACTAAGAAATAAATGAGTAAATATAAATATATAAAAAATAATTGAAGTGGTAAATTAAATTAAGAAGAGATAAGGCAAACAAAACAAAAAAAAAAAAAAAGAAAGAATCCATTAAAGGAATAGGAAATAAAATTAAATTAGGAACAAAAAAGAAAAAAGAAAAATTCATATACATATGTGAGTATATATAAAATTAAAAATATACAAAAGATCTTAAAGTAGTAAATAATGAAGTAAAATTAAGTAGAGCAAAAAAAAGAAAAGAAAGAAACCATTAATAACAAGAATAGAAGATAAAATTCATTAATTAGGAACAAAAATTTTACTTCGAACCATATTTTTGAAAATGGCAATAGATTGTGGAAGAGGACCAAGGTGAAGACTATTATGAGTGCGTAAGAGTCGTAAAACGGGAGAGTAAAAGAAAGTGTCAGTACGGGCATACGGCACTTCAAATAGAATGGAGGACCTGATTGGCCTTACGGAGTCCCGCTCAATGAACAAAAATGCTAATGAAGAAGATAGGTTGCCGCGACAGATTTTGAACAGGAAACACTCATCCAAGTAAACTCTGCGCTGCTCAAGGAGAGGAATGTTAAAAAGAGATAGACGTTCACAATAGGGTAAATACGGCAGACTATATTTAAAAAGTAAAGTACGTGTAAACCTGCGCTGAACAGATTCAACAGCGTCAGAGAGGTATTTGAAACGAGGACACCACACTTGACTGCAGTATTCCAGTACAGGACGGACTAGGCTAATAAATAGGTGGACACAAGTAGAAACACTAAATGAATTGTGGCAGGAACGAATCACGAAACCAGATATCCGAGAAGCTTTCCTAGTGATAGTAAGGACATGAACGTCGAATTTCAGTTTACGATCAAAGGTGACCCCAAGATCTGAGAAATGATCGACACAAGAGAGGACAGTGCCATCAATAGCATAAGGAAAGACATAAGTGTGAAGCTTTAGGGAAAAAGACATAGAAAAACACTTGGAAACATTAAGGGACAAACAGTTCAAGTTACACCAACCAGAGAGAGCTGAAGCAGAAAAGTGATGGGCATTGAGACGAATAAATGTGTAGCAGATTTTGTTCAAAAAAGTAGCAGAATCAGAAAAAACTCTAGCGCACCTGAACCGCTAGAAACACTAATGTTCGAAGAACAGTAGAAGAATCGTGCAGGTTTTGAGTGCATATTCCACCACATGAGCTGCTTATTGCGGCCAAACTGTCTCAAATGCCACGTTTTACTTTTGTCTCAAGAATGCATTATAACTCATATGGTGTAAAGGTTTCAGATATTACCACTGGCATGAATTTCAACGTTTATGAGAGCAAAACACGGGTTAATTATATTCGTTATCAGTTGCTTATTCAACAAAATTTTGAAAGCAGCATCTCATATAATATCAATGAACAAAATGCTCAGTGCCTGCAGCACTGTAACTGGAGTTGGAGTTTGGGGCTGCGATCCGAAAAATTTGCAGAACTTTGGGAATTGAAACATCGGTTATTTATTTTCATTGTAAATGTTTCCGGTATGAATACTAACTGTAAGCATTTATTGATACAAAAGTAGCACAACCGACTCGTGCTGGAAACCTTTCGCCAGTATCAAAGCCAAGAATATATCACATCTGCTTCACGTTGTTATATAACATTTGAAGTTATAGGAGTATAAAGAAATTTAGGGTTACCTGCAGCGAGTTTTTTCAAATAATCGAAAGCTTAATATTTGCTGTTTATTGTCACTAAAATATCATTACCAATTGAAAATTCTACGATAAAACCGCTTAATAAAGATATTGCAAACAAACACAAAACCAACAATAGCTGGCAACCCTATCATGGCTTTTCAACCAAATTTGGCTTGAATAATGTTTATAATAGGTTTCAGTAATTGTATGAAATTCGTATTGATTTCATGACTGCACTGGAAGTTATAGGGCAAAAAGTTTTATTTTCCTGAGCGAATTTTCACAAAAAGACACAAAAATTATCATAGCTGGCAGCACCAATCGAATTTTTTAACCAAATTTCTATCAAACAGAGTTTAGAGTAAGGTTCAGCTACTGTGTCAATTTCATGAAAATCTGGTAACTAATTCACATTTCATAGGGCAAAAAGCAGTTTTTTTTCTTTGTAATTTTTCAAGATGGCACCACTGGAACAGAGTTGCCTACAATTCAAAATCGCTTCTATCAGACCTGGCCCTACTTAAGTCTAATGCATTCTGTAAATTTCAATTCTATCTGATTATTGATTCGTGAGTTCCCGTGAACAGAAGTTTTTGAAGCTAAAAATATAGGTTAACTGAGAAAGGGTTACCGTTCTTGTCCGACATGAAATTTCCAAAGTTCTACTTTGACTGTGTATATTAAGCATTATGTTTGTATACAGATTGGTTTTATTGTAGAAACGGACATTTTTTAGGATATTCGATGGTTTGAATGTTTTCACAACCAAATTTTTATTTTTTCAAATTTAAGACACCAAAATTATCATAGCTGGCAGCTCCAACCGAATTTTTCAACAAAATTTCTACCAAACGTGGTTTGAAGTAAGGTGCAGCTACTGTGTGAATTTCATCAAAATCGAACGATTCAATCAGAATTTATAGGGCTACAAACAGTTATCTTTTTTAGTGATTTTTCAAGATGGCACCACTGGCACAGAATCACCCGCATTTCAAAATCACTTCTATCAGACCTGGTCCTATTTAAGACCAATGTATTCTGCAAATTTCAATAAATTCTGTTCATTGGATCGTGAGTTTCCGTGAACAGAAGTTTTTGATGCTAAAAATATAGGTAACTTGGGCAAGGGTTACCAGGCGTGCCCGTTATACCATATCAATTTTTTTTTTATTTATGTAAACAAAGCACAAAATTTACATATGAAAGGCTTTGTTTTTAAAAAACGACATTGTTTCAAGAGAGCCGATGATTTGGAGGTTTTCAATTTCAGTGCCTGCCCTAGCTACAGGGTTGCCAGCACAATCATTAAAACGTACATTAATCTACAACTAAATAAAACAAACATGTCCTGAAAATTTCGTAATCATGGAATAGCTCTGTCAAAAGTTATCGCAATTTAAAAATTTTCAAATTTTTCCATTCTCTTTTTAGGCACCCAGCGCACACATGGGGTTAAAAAATTCCAAAACATTATCCGATTCACATGTAAAACTTGTTCGAAATTTATGTCGTCAACTTTATTTTTGCAAAAATTATTTGTGTACGGAATAATAGGTATATTAAAAAAATCACTAAAATGGCCGCCGGCGCCAAAGGGTTAAAGATTATCATTTTTTTGTGAGACCTGGCACTATTCTGCATATACACCAATGTGTTCTGAAAATTTCAGCTCAATCGGATGGCGCGTTCCTGAGATTTTTTCACTGAAATTTTTTGATGATATATATATATATATATATATATATATATATATATATATATATATATATATATATATATATATATATATATATATATATATATATATATATATATATGTATATATATATATATATATATATATATATATATATATATATATATATATATATATATATATATATATATATATATATATATATATATATATATATATATATATATATATATATATATATAGAAATATGAATTTTTGGCCAAAGTGATTTTAATACTAATGTTCTTCTTTGAACATTAGTAAAAAGTAGTGAAAATTAGACATATATATAGTGTATGAAAAAACCCGAGAACAACGACTTTTTCTGCATTCTAAGTACTTAGTCAGACGAGCAGCATTTAACAATAGTTGCCACACGCTCGGCGTTTTCTTATAGTATATGTGCTTCAGTTGATGCTTAATGGTTCACCGAAGTTGCATCAGTGCTATCTTCACTAAAAAGTAGTTCCCCGGGAAAAGTAGTAAATATCATTTGCTACGTAGTAGAGTAGTAGATTCAGAAAAAAGCAGAAAAAAGTAGCAGATCTACTACAATTGTAGTAAATGCCCATCACTGGTCCATGACAGAAGTTGCTTTTAAAGTACGTGAATTATTTCATTACAATCCCATTCAGCCATGCACTACGTCAAGATTTACAAGTCCTCGTATCCGGCGGGGATTATCGTAATTGAGATGAAGTAATCTTGCTTCGAAGCTGAAAGCTGCTCCTCGCTTTTGTTACTACTTTTCATCTCAACGCACCGATGAGCTCGTAATGAATCGTGACGTAATGGACATTAAAGCCATAAAGAATACATAACGAGAGCTCGTGAGTATTCCGAGAATAGATTTTGATGATTTTAGCAAAATGCTTCTTGGATTGTCTGGAAGCTTTTTCTATCATTACGTAATGTAGGTACTTTGTCTTTAATGTCAAAGGAAAATGAAAATCAATTGCGGATATGAAAACTGTATAGCTATTTGCAGTTAGGTGACTCAAATAGGTTTCATAGTAACCTTTACCGAAATATAAGGGACGGCAAACCCAAAAATCAAAAGAAAACCACTTTCCATTATTTAGCTCTTAAGATAGAATTTCACTTGATTTTTTTTTATTTTATCTTCTGTCAAATACATTTGTAAAATATTGTTCGTTTTCTTATTTCCCTTATCTCGAAGCACGAGTTTAAATGGGCATCTGGTCTACACTTTTATCTGCAAATACAAAAACGAACTGCAGGTAATATTTCATCCGAACCGACATCAAATATTTTGCTACATGCAACATTTTCGATTTGGTCTTGAATTTACTGGCTACAAAATGCAAGAATTATATCCGAAATAAATTCTGATTCATTTCCTTTTGGAAATGAAAATTTCTTATTTATTATAAGTACCTTCGTCATAACTTGAATGTCATTCGAATTTATCTCTCCCATGAACATTTTCTTTTACTCTACCATATTCTTCAAAAGCTAATGTATCTGACAATCAATTTATATCTGACAAAATATTGATAAATCATCGAAACATTTCACAATCGAAATGTTTTTCAATTTCAAATTTCCATTTTTTATACCTTTTGGAATCATTTTTTTGTGATCAGCTCCTTTCTTCTTATCTTTTTTATTCACATATTTGTTGCTGACCCAACAAAGTCAAATGGTTATGATGACTCTCTTATCAGCCTGATTGCCTTGTGAGAAGTGCCTGTGAAAAAGAAAGGACAAAAACCCAATTTCCGTGTTAAACCTTTTCGATCAAAGTGAGAAATTCGCAGCATCCGAAATTCATCTGCGTATCATTTTCGATTTTCAGGATTCGGGTGAATGCTTTAGATACACTGTGATGTGACGATTGTGGATTATTTCTTTATTTACCGGAGACAAAGTGGAAGTTTAATGGAACATTGATTTTTACTAACAGATTTTTAAAGAAATTAATTTTCTTTATTAACTATTAAAAAGATACTTATTATAGAAATTAAATAAATGCAAATTGATCAATTATTGGGTTGATGGAAAAGTATTTGGCTTGCGCATTTTTCTAACAGAATCTAATGCATCATATGCTATCAACAAGTCCAGTCCTGTCTGGCATTGTTTAATTTCTTCAGTCGGTCCCGAGACAGTGTAGTTAGGTTGTGGTCTGTGTAGTCGGCGATTTTTTTTTTACACCGATACTAGGTTTTTTGTTTTGAAATTGAAGACGTGAGCTATGTAAGTAAATTACTGCTTGTAAAACAAAAAGTAGAAGTGAAACTGAAAATTCGAGCATTTCATTGCAAGTTTGTGTCCAATAATTTTCTCAACTTACCGATGATTTCATCACTCACTTCAAACAAACAGTTCAAATATTCTTCATATCAATTTAATAAATACTTCAGGAAAAACAGTTTACGTAATGAAACAAAGAAACACTCAATGGTGTCGCAAAAGTTAAAGAAAGATTCAAATCATTTCACTACTTCTACGCCAAAACCCTCTACCTTACCCTGCCACGACGGGCGGTAGCAAAAGGCACCAACAAGCAATCGCTATCGCACTGTCAGTCGGTTTCCACAGAATTTATAAGAGCAGTTCACGCGGGAGGACACCATGCAGCAAATCTAAATTCTTCTAGTCTTCTTCTAAAAGTTCACGTTGAAATTGTATTTCTACATGTACTAACCAACAATATTTGAAATTTGGTATTTGAAAACAGTATAAGTATGAAAAGTGTTCCCAATAAAAAGAGAGTAATTTGCAAGTGAAGGTAGTACAGTAGTACGGTAACTAAAAACAGAGTACAAATACTGCGATCGGAGTAAAACGACAGCACTGATCAGGAGATGCAGCACCTCCTACTGGTCATGTAAATAAAATGCTATTTCACTTATAGTCTGAGACGCTTTGCGTAACAATCTACTAACATTCCTCCCAGACCTGGTCACATTGAATATTGTTATCAAGCTAGTCTCGTTATGGACATTTTATCTAGTCTCGTTATGGAAAAACACTGAAGCCTTTTTTTGCTTTCGACTTTCTTTCCAATCACTTTCTGCCAGTCAGCACATCAAATACAGCATCTGGCTTCTAGGCAGGTTCAAATGGGGTAATGAAGAGCCCGAAATAAGATCTTTGCTGGCTATGAGCTGCAATGTGAACTTGACCTTGACCAATGTAAACTTGACCTTATTCGCTTCGCAGGTATAATTTTTCTCAATGTTTAATTTTTTGAATCTTTAGTTTATATAATTTATCTTTTTTCAAGAGAAGTAAAAAATCTGACTGTTTTCGCTTTAAGATAATACGCCAGATATTTTAATTGTTCTTTATTAGAAAATTTCCGTGACTTTTGAAAACGTATGAAATCGCTCCTGGCTATTTCCCTTTTTTCATTCTGTCTCAATAGGAAGTCTCTGAATATATCTTACAAAGCTACTTCCCAACAAATTGAAAAAAGTGACCTTTTGATCATTTGTTTATATCAAAATTTCAAATGCAATCTGCTTTCTTTCCGCTTCAGGATGAAGGAGTTCTCAAAAAATCTCTTCAAGTAGCTTTTCAAAAATATATTTCACATATTTATACACGTTAGTTTGACATGAATACTGCCCTACTAAGCATAAATGTTTTATCTGCATTTTTCTCACTTTTGAGCTAACACCGGCTCCGACAACTACATATATACTCTATTGCATCATTCTACAAAGTTTGTTAAAATCAATATTGAAAAATGCATTTTCCATATATATCCAGTACTAATCAAAATACAAATCATTGAATATCTCAAAAGTACTGAAATGTAGACAGAACGTTTATGTTTAGAAGGGCGGAATACATAACTGGTCAGGCTTTGGACATTAATCACATTTTGCATTCATCCATATATACATAGTTGCATAGTTCTTAATAACATATTTTACGCCAATTTAATGTCACTCCATCTAACCAAAACGAACTAGCTCAAACAAGCTTACCTACAGCTTCCTTATGCTTCTACTTTGCATAATTGCTTGCATCCAACCAACAGGACACTTCTGTTCTCACGCTGAATCAGGGATCGCCATAAAACCACTTTGCAGCAAACTCCATAGGAAAATCTGCATGCAAACTTTGCAAATTAAAAACTTTCGTAATTGAAATTAAAGCAGATTAGTTTTTGCATCCCCAGAACGAATTGATGCTCATTTCTAAGCAGATGCGAAGCGAAAGTCTTCGTAACGGTTGAAAGGTCAAATCTTCTTTCTACTGAATGACCTTTTTTCATTAACAGTTAGAAACTAAATTAAAAGTTACTCATTTGTGTGACTTGGCTGTGCGTTGGCATCTGTCTGACAGAAATACTCCCAGCAGTTATTCAGGTACAGACAGATATTTTTGGAAGATATAATCGATTTAGTTGATGATTTGCTTTGCTTTCTCTCTAGCGGCATAATAGACAGACAGGAAACCTTTGCATGACAGAATCGCAGCCGTGGGTGTTTTTGTATAGCTTTCAGGTATTTTCCGGGAATTATGGGAAAGTTTTCTTTGAATAGGTTTCTTTGATAAACAGATTCGACTATCTGGTTTGGTATCAAGAGGAATTCACTACTGAAAAAAGCATTGAAGTTAGGAAATTATTGATTTGCAGATAGTAATAGCTGAAAAAATCTCACAGCATTGATCCAGTTATCCACTCATAACTGTTTACCAGAAAATACAGAAACAATTATCATAAACATGTATGTCCGAGTTTCGAAGGAATATATCTATGTAAATATTAAAACCACAAGCTCCAAACTTTCGGCACAGTGAATTTAGTGAAGTGAAGTTATTAACGCAAGGAAAAAACACAACAAACAGAGCACCCTTACGATTAGCCAGCAAATAAAGAAATCTTATTCGCAAACCAGCTTAGAACAGATTTACGGTACGGCTTATTCAACCTATTTCGGTGGCAACTAGATAAATAAATCCCAAAAGTTCCATTCGCCTCAACGCCATTGCGTCCCAGGCTGAATGTAAATGCCTTGAAGAAATGGAAAACTTTCGAGAATACTTGAAAACTTCGAAACCCAAACACACATAACTGCAAACACAATACCCTCCAAGGAATGAACGAATGTTATCGGAGACGAGGACTTTTTGTTTGGGTAATGAATGCGAGTTATAGATAAGATATAACACAATAGTTTATCGGCGTGTGAAATGTACATATATGAATGAAACTTAGTTTCAAGTCAATCCGATGTACGTATAGTCGAATATAGTTGACCCATGACATGACTCAAATTTGTAATGGAACTGTATGGAATCTTATTTGCTGAGGAAGTAGAATCGAATCTAGTGACATGAAATTGATAGAGTTTTATTGACAAATAAAGTTTAACAAGCTTTCACAGTTTCGGTGTCAAGTTAGATGGTTACTGTTTTGGATAATGGGAATGATTTGCTATGATGGGTTCTTATTATTGTTGTTAATAGTGATAAATTTTTCCGTAATCAAACTTTCAAAGATGTGATGAAACATACAGTTGCTCATGAAATTGAGCGTACATCGCAGAAAACGACTTTTCTAAAAAAAAAAATATCTCTTTATTTTGAATATATGTCTTGTGTCAATCATATATAAATGGACATATAAAAAAATTAAAGCTCATATTATTCCAATTAGTCATAACATAACGGAGAAATATGTATATATCATTCACAGAAAATTGAACGCAAGTCTAAGCACTCACTCAATAAATTCTTTGAACTTATACTCTTTCGCATTATGCAATTAAGCTACAATTACTGACTTCAGCAAAGTTTTCGACCACGTCAACTATGACATTTTGAATCATAAGCAAGATCTAGATGTCGTTTCGGATAAAAAGTTATGTTCTAACCTTCAGTGTGACATAGTTCTTGCAAGAGATGGCAAGCCAATGAGATTCATTAAAACACATACAAAAGAATTGAAAAACATATGGGTTACAAGGTTTCTGTTTTTGTCTTTGGTTAGCCTATTACTCGAATCCGCTTACATCGTCTGGAACCTTTTTTTCTATATTCATAGCAATAAACTAGAATCTGTCCAAAAATGGTTTGCGCTTTTTGCCTTGAGAGATCTCTATAATCCACACGATTTTAAATGTCTTCTAATTATAGTTACAGAGTTAGTTTCTTAAATTTGGCGACACTTTCCTCAAAGAGAGCGGTATTATCATCATGCTACATCTTTTATGTTATTAGAGGTTTGGTTAAAACAGAATATCTTCGTAATTAAATTACTTTTAATAATCCTGTAAGACAGACTAGGCACACACTTATCCTCATCAGCATCACACTCTCTATGGAGACAGGGATCAGATAAGTAGATGCTCCAAAATATTCATCAATTTTCCAAACTACTATTTCTAATCTCGAACTATCTATCTCGAATTATCTATCTCTAAGTTTTTAGCATATTATGTTTTGTGTTGAAAGCGAAGAACTAAACTTTGTTTGTATTCTTTAGTTAACTGTAAAAATCAAACAGGTACGAGGAGCGGCTGATAAATTCGCGGCCTAAGGCACTTAAGTGTAGGTTTATTTGAAGGACTCTGAAAAAAAAGATTCTTTCGATTTCTCTTCAAAATGGTTTTCCACGGCTCCCTTCATCTCACTATCATCCGAAAAAAGGAAAAAGTCATGAGGAGTCATGTGAGGACTGTAGGGTGGGTGGTCAATTTCTATCAATCCCGTACCTTTCAAGGCATCTCTCTTAACCCGAGCGATGTGAACGGGCGCGTCGTTTTGCGGAGACAGCACTCTGCGCGTCAGCTTCCCGCGTCTCTTCTGTATGACTGCCTCAAGTTCTTGGCCTAGTAAATTAGTGTTATACCGACCGTTTGTTGTAGTCTTTTCAGGCAAGTAATCCATAAAAAAAATTCCTTCGCTATGTCAGAAAATGGTAGCCATAATCTTGGGCACCGACATTCCCACTTTGAATTTCTTTGGTGGCCTTTCCTCTTTCTTTATCCACTGCATCTGCTTTTGTTTAGACTCGGGATCATACTGACGAATTAAAGTGTCATCAGCGGTCATAATACGATTATGAATTTTATCTAAATCACCCCGGCACAACTCCAAAAAATCATTACAACTCTCCAATCGTCGCTGCTTGTCAAGTGGTGTGAACATTCGCAGTATCCAACGTGTACAAATTTTTGTATGTGCAAATGTTCATGTGAAATTGCTCTAACTCATTCTTTGCTAATCCGCAGTTCTTCTGTTATCTAGCACAGTTTAATTCTTCGATCAGTCAGCACTAATTTTTCGTCTTTTTGGTTAATTTTCTTTAGTCACGACCGTCACTGGGCGGCCCGAGCGAGGCTCGTTTTCAAAGGTCTCTCTTCCTCGTTGAAATAGCCCAGCCCACATTTTTTTACCATCGTATATGAAGGTGGAAAGTCTTAAAAAAGTTATGAAATCTCTTTTAAAATTTAATCACAGCGCAGTGCTCTGAATGGCAAGAATTTTCAGTTACCGTTGACATAGCGTTGTTGCTTGTTGCAGGGATGCAGTATAAAATAAAGACGTACGCAATTAATGTTATCAGTAACGGGATGATGAGTCTTCGCAAAGTACCTTAGGCCGCGAACTTATCAGCCGCCCCGCGTATTTCTATCAGAGAACAAATTTTTGAGTTCTGCCGTGAAGGAAACATACTACGTGTGATAGTGGATATGGTTGTATGCACATATTTAATGGTACAAAAATTATAAATACGTGGAAATATGAAGGAATCCTGAAGAGCAGTAAATTTACATTTAATGTCGGTTGCTTATCTTATAAAACTTTGAAAACAGCATCTTCTGTAGCACACAACAAATGAAGAAATTACTCAGCGCTTGTAACACTTTACAAGCACTGCAACTAAATGCCTATCACAAGTGCTTCTCGTCAAAATTGAGCTACCCTATGAAACTCGTTTTCATTCGATGACTTCATCTAAAGTTACAGGGATAGAAAACTGTTTTGAAAACTTGAGCTTTTAAAATTTAAGCAGTGGTAACTTATTCTCATTGTAAATGTTCGCTATATCAATATCTAATATAAGCATTTATTGATACGAAAGTAGCAAAAGCACCTCGAAAATAGCAAAAATATATCACATTTGCCTCACGTTAAAGTCAACCTACACTGCGAATTTCGTTTCGATTCGTTGACTACATCGAGAGTTGTCGAGGTATAAAGGAATTTCGGACTACCACTCGCAAAAAACTTAATTTTTATTGTTTATTGTCACTACAACATCATAATCATTTGAAAAGTTGATGATAAAATTAACACGTTAATTAACTATATGCAGGCAACATCACGATATTGCACGGAAGGGTTGATGGGTACGAGATATATTGGGAGTATAGTGCATGTTTTATACTCCTCCCTTCAAACAAGGTGGAGTGGGTTTTTGTTTGAATTTAGAATTTGTTTCTTCAAAAAAACAAAAAACATCTGAGTCATCTTTTAGCATATATTCATGCGTATGCTAAAATGGTGAATTATTTATGCATATGCATCTATAAATGTAGCTGTTTTTGAGAACGACAAATCCTGGAGTAGACATAAATATTGAACTAAGCCTAGAAAATATACCATGCAAATAGATAGACCACACAGCAAAACATAAAACGGATATTCCCAATAAATTTACTGCAAATTCACCCAAGCGGAGAATAAATCAAATCCTTCATCGATACCATCATCATTGACCGCTACTAAAGGCCATTCAAAATACGGGTATATACACTATGTAATTCTACTCGATCGTATGCTACTTACCTTATGCCTCCCACATTGAGAATAATCCGATTTTCGCCATCCATATCTCAGTTTGCATATCTCCATAAACGCACCACAATTAGGGCACACTAGGTACTACGACTATTCCTCATGTCAGGCCATTACAATAAATCTTGGGATTTGTGTCGACTCTGGTCGATGGCAGAGTGAATTGAAAGTCTCATTTAAATTAATGGTCGACTCCTATTATCATTCCGGAACGGGAAATCGAATCGAATTCAAACACGAATTTTATGTACGTTACCGAATGTATAAGGAACTACGAACGACATCACGCAATTCACACGGAACACAGCTATTGAAGTTTCGATTCGGATTTATTGATTGACGACTAATCTGCAAAGATTTTATAAGGATCGCACTTTCGATTCGAGAACGATGAAGACATGCAAGTGATAAAGTACGCAAAGATAACATAGACTATTTTCCATTCGAGCATAGTATGATGTTTCACTCAGATAGCGAATTGATTCCGCAAAAAGTGCAAGGACATTCAATTAGTTTCGGCAAATTCCAACAAGGATAAAAATTGATTTGTATTATGCTGGAGTGGTTACGAAAATTGTCATCTGAAATGAAAAAGAGAACATAATTTATTATAAACCATATTCCAGAATATTTCGAAATATATTTTTATGCATATGATTAAATAACATTGGTTAAGAAACATGTCTCTGAGGTCTTCAAAGCCACATTTGGATCAAAGGTATTTGAAATCCTTAATATAATTGTGATATTCATTGTTGCTACTAAAATGCTATAATTAATTCGTGAGCTGCAGATGCAACCTGCTCTGTTTTGACGTCTAAAACAAACTGCATCTAAGCTCAGCAGAAATTTTTTTGGAAGCATCAGCTTACGATTTGGGTTGAAACTGGAATTTCATGATTAAATTTCCCAATTACTTTCCGAAAACAGATATCCAATTCAACCACTTTACTCACACTATACTAATAGATTAAATTGTCTTCATACGAAATCGAAAAGTCATTCAATACTTAGTGGCAATTATCTTTAACATATCAATCCCCGAATAATCATCTTATCGACAACAAATCATAGCCAACATCTCAATACTGTAGTGAACATACACCCAAACATGAATCACGTTCATGCTGTCATATAATACATATGTATATACATATCCAATCACAACACAATATCGACAAGAAATCCATTACGAAAACAATTTATCCTATCTATCGATAAATCGATTCAGACCAAAAACGATTTCTTCTTCGAACTGACCACGTTATGGAGTCATTTCCTATTCCGCAAGAACTTTTCAGTCACCAATAACATCCGCATCCAGAATGTGGCGGTGATAGTTTAAGATAAAGTGCTAAAATAAAGTCTGGCACGAAACTTTTCTTATTTATTGCTAATGTTGGTTTTACTGTTGCTAACGTGACAATCTACACCCGCTTTGGTAGCAGATATCCAATCTGCGGAAAAAAAATTCAACATACGAGCACAATGAAAAACGAAGGTCCGCGCGAAAGCATCCCAAAACGGGCCGTGGCGACCGAGGCAGATGAACAAGAAGAAGAAGAAGCAGAAGAAGAAGGCATAAAAAAGTTTTCTGCTCGATATATTAGCTTTAATGCCGTAATTCAAAGGGTGACCGGGTGGAATGGCAAGCATCTCAGCAAATTGATAACAACCGCTATATTATGTTTGCCAGCTTGTTATTAAATCTGAGGATAGAATTAATAATAAGCTCGTTTTCGCGCTGCGAAGATTTACTGGATTCTAGAAATGAAGCGATGATAGTCATTTTGTACGTAATAACATTTTAATTTGTCTGGGACACTTGTTGAATGAATTTAAATGGAAAATGGAAGAAAGATATTGAATTGAAAAATGTGACGATCGTGATATATTTTTGAATTATTTGAAGTGGAGTGACTCAGATAGTTTATCGTTCTATGTATAAATCGGCTGTTCATAAAACTTGTAGGAACTTCAAAATTAAATATTCTCGAAAAAAAAACCATGGACGACTGCTACGCTATCGGCTAAGTTAGTGGTGGAAAAATATATTTAGATGAATGGGTGAGATTATCGAATAAAAAATTTGGTAAACTGGTATTTCTAGTACTTAATGTTCAATTTGTCATAATGATCAATAAAACATGTAATTTCCTGAATTCTCATGCACTGTTTTAAATTTTCAAACCATTTTACTGTATGAAACAAAAAAGTTAAAATTAAATTCAAAACTACGTACGTTAATCTCTATCATAATATTTTCGAAACTATTAAACTACTATGAGATATGTCAATCACTAGCAGCACTTTTTTATGCGAGCAAGTGCCAACGTATACACATACAAACAACGTATTTAGATACCACCTGAAATCTTTTCCTAGCATAAATTTACATCACAACGACAAACCGAAATTGCATTGTAAGCATTTAATGTAAGAAACAGCTAAGCAGTCACAGTCATTACTAGCAGCACTTTTTTATGCGAGCAAGTGCCAACGTATACACATACAAACAACGTATTTAGATACCACCTGAAATCTTTTCCTAGCATAAATTTACATCACAACGACAAACCGAAATTGCATTGTAAGCATTTAATGTAAGAAACAGCTAAGCAGTCACAGTCATTACAGCCAGCAGTTTTCGTACGAAATAACCGCAATCGCAACTGTGATCAATCACTGCTACTTTAAACTGATCTTTTCTCCATCTGCTCACTGCGATCACTGCTCAGTAAAAAAAAAACAACTTGGAACAGTTGATGTTATAATAGCTGAACTCAAGCAAAAATGAATCTTAGCGAGGAAAAGAAATACAACTTTAGTGCAATCAAGCACGACATAACATATTAATATCTGTCGAGAAATGAAAATATATTTAACTTCTAAGGAAAAAATTGGTCCTTAAATTATAAGATTTGGTTTTCAAAGTTAGAAAAATCGGACCCCATTAAATCAAGATGAAACAATGACCATTAATCCTAGTGGAATCAGGACATCCCAGGGCACTGAGAGTACCCGCAGTTTCGGTTTTAAACTTCCAAGCAATTAGGAATATTCGATGGCAAATCCACTTTAGGAACTATTAGCAAGTCGAAAACGTAATACGCGAATTACGGTTACACGAGAAAGCATTATTGAAAAATTGAAACGATTTATTGAAATGTGAACGCGATCACTAAAATCGCATGTGAACGGATATTTGCGACGGAATTTAAAAGAAAATTTAATTCAAATAAATTTGTGCTTAGTGGCCAGCATAAATACTTTACTCCACCAACACAGAGAATCATGATTCCACGAAATATTTTTTAAGTAAAAACAAAAAAAATATTTTTCACCATGAATAATGCCTAGTATGAGATACTATTTGTATGAGGACGAGTTCCGGTTTTCTGCTTTGCATGTACAATACGTGTGATATTAGTGCCAAAGTAAAGGATTTCATATGCCCTTTTTCCTCCAAGTGAGAGTTTTTCCACTGCGGTAAATTTTTACCATGATAATAAATCCTTTCACTTATTGATTTTAGTGCATCTACATTCCATTACATATGAATAACGGTTTGAATATGCCATCTTCTATACAAAGGCAAATTAAGATAGAACGTCATTCGGAAACACTTTGACACTTTAACGTTGATGCTGCCATTGGAGGGTTTGCATTTAAGATCATAGTACGTTTCTTAAGTTTGATTGGGAGATCGACTTCGTTATAGAAAGGTAAGCGGGCAGTGTAAAATATTTTCAAGAATAAACCAAAAACTCTTCTTTCTGCTATCCCAGCGAAAATGTCCTGTTGGCAGCAGGTACAGTCACCCTTCAATATAGGTTTCTGGTGTGGAACTTTTTTGGACTAGCATTTCTCATAAATCTATGCTATCACCTGTACTTATGTACGTTGCTCGTTCCATCGACTTATGTGCAATTTTCCTGGACTTTGTATTCAGCTCAAACGAAAAATTCTTCATATTACATCTTGTGCTTGATAGTACGGATGAAAAATGAGCATAGTAAATTGTTATGCTGCAGGTAGTTGGTTGAACTACATTTTTCTTGGGGGTTGTAGTTCAGAAACCTAAATTAAATCAGGTTTGGAAAAAAATGTAAATTTTGATAGAAGCCCAGTAAACCGTTTTCAAAGAAACTTTGAGAAACACTTGCGTTTCTGAACATTTAAAGCAGATTTAAATCCAAATTGTGAAGCATATGAGCTGTGAATTCTCTAACGCATTTATTATTTAGCTTTTATAAAATTCCGAATCAAATTGTATGTTCCAATTCGAATTCTACGCAAATAATATTTTCGTTATAGACGAACAATCAACAGTATTTTCAAAACAAATTTAATCATATATTGTCATATGCATTCATATTATTCTTCAGCTTTATAGTGGATATTAAAATTCATTTTGAAATAATTCAATCTATTTACAAAATAATTTCAATAAATAACTGTGCAAGAAAATGGTCAAAAAATACAGAGAACAAAATAAGACACGAATTATTCAATAATGTGTCTAAATTCAAAATTCTTCCGATCAAGTATTATTTTTATGCTCAGGCCCACGTTGGGCGCTAAGTATAGCTACGATCTGAAACCTTTTTTTTCAGAGCATTTCAAAGAAAAACTGTTAACGATTGATTAACTTACTTCTTTTAACAAAACAAGGTGTACAAAAAACACTTACAGTTAATATAATGAAAAATACAAAAACAAATGCAAACATGTTTGATGGTTCTATCCACAAAACAGAATTACAAACATCCTTAAAAACATAAAAAAATGACCCGGTTTTTTTTTAACGTGATAATCCACAACAGTTTGTGACATTTTAAACAAAAGCGTGAAACAAAGCATAGGCGATGCACTCGAAAATCCCAGATTTAGGATGGAGAAAAATACTACGGTAGAGTAAATCCAAATTTAAGACGATGCAAAAAGTGTTGATTTTTTGGGTTAATTAGTTCACTTTTCCAACAAACTGGGACTGGCTTCTAAAAGCGACATGGTTTTCGAATATTTATATGAAATTTATCTAAAATACTAATCCTCAACAACGCCTAAAAGTCACCCTTTCCAGAAACTACGTGCAAATATCCGAGAACAATATTCAAAGAGGTTATATACTAATCGTGGATCCTTTGGACAACAACCTTGCCCTACAAGAAACTACTTGCATGCAAACAACGTTGATAATAACTGTGTTTGCTTAGTTTTTGGCACCTGTTGACTTGGATGGTATGCTAAACGAACCAGCCGTTAGTGAATTTCACTCCAAAAAGCCCTAAAAAGCCAGAAAAAATAGACCAAAAGTATAAAACCACAACTGGTGATTGCGCTTAATTAAGACAACGCGCTATAATATGGCACAAGTGATATGTTTATACTTATACACAATGACGTAAAAATAAAAGAAGCTTCTGGCTCTGTTTCACCCACTGAAAAACTTGAATGGAGCATGGTTCGATGGGAGCAAATGACTATATATGTAGAAAAATAGGCAACCGAAGTTCAAAATTTGGCAAGTCGGGTAAAAGTGGGTAAATTTTAAACTATCAATCAAAGCAATAAAACAAATACAGTAAATATCGAACTATAATTAAGTAAATATTTCATGTTATTTTAGACTAATACAAAAAAAAAATATTCTTTCATTAATTATTTTAATTAACATTCTTCATTTTTTGGTTCATGGCAATAATAAAAATGTTATATTACATTTTCATAATTTACAAATCTTAACAGCTTTTGCTTGAGTAAAATAAACTACCTTATGTATTCCATTATGTAACACTCAAGTTTTCTCATTCCTCCATCGAATATTTTCCTCGAAATCTCTGCATCCACACATCCTACCCAATAATAAGCAATTAACGAGCACTCCCTGTTAATTTGCGACCAGCAGTTATTTCATTAACTGGACATAGCATTTATGGCATACTTCTACCAGAAATACAATTAAGTTGCAATAAAATATCTGGTCGCTGAGACCACTACTACTCCAGACAATTACCAAACCAGCCCCTAATAGACATCCTCCAGCCCCAACAGACTCTCTCGAACTCTAATGTGTTTCGTCCTCTCTTAAATATTCCTCCCATTTGTTTTATTGCCAAACTTTCTTCGAAGTCCAGGCCAAGTCCATCAAGCAGAAATAAATGTAGCTATGGCGCAACCGAACCCAGAGCTAACGTCGAAAAGTTGCGAACAATGTGTACGAGGTACCTATCAATTCATTTAAATGGTCACATAAAAAGTGTCGCTTCATTCACAGGATATGGTCGAGGACGCACTGCCACACTAGCAGTAGAAAGTTTTGAAGCAAAGTGATAGTAATTAGACACAAATATTTATTGTATTGAATATATTTATATACTAGAAGAAGATTGGTCTCATCTGTCATATTTCTAGCATTCCCGTTAAGGCCCGTCAAAAACACGCAAAAAGCCTGAAGGCACAAAAAACTCACTAAGACTGCAACTTAGCGTACAAATAATACAAACGTGTCATTCCAATATTTTCTTCCTCAGATGTACGACAACAATCTAAATGTTTTCTTCTCCTAGCTGACCATTTTATAGAGTCATTTTCATCTTTCGTGAAAACTTTCTAAACAACTGTTAGTGAATCGCCCTAGGTAGAGTAATATTCTTTCAAAGTGGAGTGTGTACTTCAATTATGTCTGCAACGAAAATTTTGTTGTTTATAGCTGTTGGTGACCTGAGAACTGCTGAAGTGGAAATTCCCAACTAGTTGACAGTGAATTGCATTAATAAATACAAAAAGAATTGAAAATTTAGCTGCTTGGAAATAAGTGGGCAGACCGATGGTAAACAAAAATTTAATTCTATTTTCATTTGCATTCTCATTTTATAAAACTCGTTTGACATTCGAGATTGTTATATGAATTGTATATCTAGGTTATGAAGTAAATACGCAAAAAGTTACTTAACGCTTTCTGTAATGCAATATTTATTGGATTTTTGTAGTTGATGATAGCAAGCTCATGTGTTGAAAGTATCTCATTCACTAGGATACTTAAATTTAATGAAGCAGCAGTATAGAATACAGCGACCACCATTTAATAAAAACTACATTTAAAAAATCCGAAAAGACAAAACGAAGATAACTTAAGTAGTAAAAAAAATGTGAACGCCAACAAATCTCTCTTGAAGTGTTTGTATATGATAAGATTTAGTTGATAAGTTAGTAATGAGTACATGTTTTTACTTTATGATTCGTTTTCATTCTTAAATTACTGTCTAGATTTTTGGTGTCAGAATGGCAAAACACTTGAGTGATAAATCCAAAGCATGTTTGTAGCATTTACTGACTTTTATTTGGGTCCGACTGACTTGTTGTTCGCCATGATTAAAAATCCTAAATCGATTAAGATTTGAAGATGAACTTGCAAACAAATATTTTAGAAACTGGCAAAACATGAGCTACATTGATGTGGCTTTTACTCATTTTATCGCTTCCTCTTCTTCTCAATTTGTTGATTGAGGTACAGTTTGCGGTACCTATTTTTGTTGACTTGAGGAATGAAAGCATTATTGAGTCTCAATTCAAGATTTTTTTTTTTAAAGTGCAGGCCATATGTTTTGATTTAAGCTCATGTCTTTAATTTTTTTAACGTTCAAGCACCTGTTAGTAGAGATGTGTATTGCAACTAGTAACATCATATGAATTCGCAGTTCAGATATGACTGTCCATGCAGGGTTTAGATGTAAAAATAATGATCGAAATCAGACCCCGCACACTTTTTTGTAGAATACCATATTTAATTAACATACATCAAGATCAAACTCAAAGTTTATTCCTCAGCCACATATAATTTGTACGAACAGAAATTAAGTTTCTCTGCGTGGGCGGAAGCCATTAGTATCGCTCATTGCTTTGTGTTTTGGTCCTTTGGCATCAATTTAAATCTGTTTAAGCTATTTCACAAAAGGAATTAATGAGCATGCCTGTAAGCTTCTTCAAAATATTTTCATATTAAAAAGACAACAATAGAAAGCCCAAAATTCACCACAGGACTATTTCGCCATTCAATGAAAAGCTGATGATAGCAAACAATACTCTCAGATTCCTTTTGATTCCCTACTTAAACTCCCTTTATTCGCACAACAAAAGGTGTTTGTCATTCATTATTTCATCAGTAATGATTGACAAAGTGAATAATTTATTTCCAAAAGTGTAAACTACTTAAATCGCTTGAACTCTGTTTCAGTTGAACAAGCTTAAAAAAAATGGTCAGAGAGTTATGTAGGAAATTCTCACGAGCATCCACATCTAAAAACATTCGGAAAGCTAAGTGGATTGACGATCCGAAGCGAACGAATCGTATCCTCGTTAGGACAAATGATAGAAAACGGTCAGTCACACAACACCAGGCAGATTTATTCATCACTTAACTCCGGCAGAACATGGGTCTCTTATGAATATTTTAGACTACCGTCGAATTGAATTTGCTGGGCGAACTAAATGGATGGATGGGTTCTGAGGTGAAAGTGTTTTGAAAGGCATTGAAATAGTATCGAAAACTTTTAGCATGCGACATAAAATTAGATTGATCAAGTCTATGGAAAGATATTGACATGAACTTGGATATTTTGAGAATACTGCTTTTGAAAAAAGGAAACTTCGAAATTAGAGCTATTAATTGACAAGCGTGGTGTATTTGGATGATTGATAATATAGATGCAATTATTTGGCATCTCGCTTTATTGAAAATCTAAAGTTTTATTTATAATTACGGTTTAGTGGTGAATTAAATAATTTAACATATTTTTTTCTACTTTAATAAATCAAAAAGTATAATTCATCATTTCAGATCGAAACCAAACAGTGAAACGAAAAGCCAATAATTATTTAATTTGTGTTTCTGCTGTTAAATTATATTTGACGGCATCAAAAAGTAGTTTATCGTCTGCTAGTAACTTGAAATCATTTGCCATACAATTAGTATTCAATAAAATTTATCACACGTCGTTCTGACACGTTCTGACATTTATTATTTTGCTTTTGTAAAATCTAGAATCAAATTGCATATCCCAATTCGCATTTCGGCGAGATGAGGATGTTGTTATGTATTTCGTTAACCAACAATCAATAATATTTTCAAGCTGAATGCAATTTTGAATAGCTTTTTGTGTGGGCGCTGAAAGCTCAATTGTAATGTCTATTCAAACATTTCATCGGGATAATAAAGGATATTAAATTGGTTGCTGAATAGCTATTGAATTTAAAACCACACAATTTATTTGTAATATAAGCTCAGCAAATTATTGTCCATAAGAATGGTGGTAGGGAACAAAGAACACAAACAAAGAACACAAACTATTCAAGCTTATACTTAAATTCGAAATTATATTATATACATAATCAAACCCACGTTGGGCGCTTAAAGCTATTATGATCTGAAGCCCTTGTTCAGAATGTTTTGAAGAAAAATTATGAATAATTGATAATAACAGATTTTATTTGCTAAGAACCTTTACTTCGCAAAAGTAAAATATGCGTAGAAATAATCTAAAAATATATGTTGAAAATAACATTTCCCTTGGGTACTAATAAAAAGGAAATTGACAATGGCAAAATATTTGTTCGGCCTCTTCTTATTCTTTTGCATAGATTTGGCATTACACACATATCCATTAAAAGGATTGATTGATTTTGCACAAAAAATCATTATATGTATACGACAATGGACTTATAAGGCACTGATTTAATATTTACTCACTAACTCTTTACATAACAAAATGTCAACTTTGAGCATATGGCTTCTGAGCCAGTTTATCTACGGCATATACCAGTTTATCTACGGCAATCGATCTATGACTTTTTTACTATCACTCAACCGCACCATCAATAAAATTTCAGGACTTAGAAAATAATTGCAAGACAATAGGTGCGTTTTTTGCGTTTCGATCAATAGCAGGTTAGGGTAGGCAGCATTGAAAACAACAACAGTCCTGCCTCAGTTATTGTTGTTTTCAATGCTGGCTACCCTAACCTCCTACTGATCGAGACGCAAGAATAACGCACCTAATGCTGAAAAATTACGCTACACGCTATTTACCCCAAAGAAAATTCACCAAAACTCTCAAGTTTCCTCCGACATAAAACTTTCCCGGAAGATTTACAAAAACTAAAACTCTTTTTCTTCGAAACACAAAAATGTTTTCTGCCATTAGTGAGCTCCTTAAAACATTTCCATTATTTCGAAACTGAAAAATCCTCATATTCAGTGGTGCCAGTACACTGTACTAATTTATTCGCAACGAGCTCGAGGCGAAACGAAATCTACAATGCGAATAACATACGGGATTAGCGCAGCTAATTTGTGTTTGATATTTTTGATGGTCGTACACACAAGTTTACAGCCCTGTGATATGAAATTGCTAAGAAATGAGATGGGTTATTTTTGTATTTTGTATCGTTTTATTGTTGGACTCGTTAGAATATGTGACAGAGAGATTCGGGGATGATAGCTTCTCGTTGAAAATTGTCCTGAATTCAGACAGGATAAATGTGAAATTTAGGTTTTGGTTTGTCAGCAGGAATGATTAGATGAATCTGTGTTGCTAAAATTATGAGCTTTTTTTGTCAATGACAGATATCCTTTTCAGAACATTATAAGCTAGCTTGAAACTAATAATTTCACACTCTTTAAAATTTCAGTCATGAGCGTTTAAATTTACCAACTCTTGTTCAAGCCAGTGCGGGAGGAAATCCGTTTCAAGCAAATGCGGGCGGAAATGTCACAACAGGGAATTCGCGCAACCGTGGGGAAAATCTAAGGAAAAATGCAAATTTATCACATTATCTAAATATGCTGCAGATCTCAATTTTCAGATTTGTGAGTGAAGTTTTTTGAGTACAGAAACATTCGGATTTTAACTTGAAGTTTTATGTATGTACCTAATAATTAAAATTTATTAAGCTGTAATTTTTTTATGTATTTATTAATTATAACAAGATCTGTTTTCATATTAATTTTTTTAAATTTATAACGACATTGTTCTTTTTTAAACTTTTTCAAATCATTCACATTCTAACTCGATCGAATGCAAACATATATTGGACTTACTTACATCAAAGATTACAAATTTCTTAGCCAACGTATGGTATTAATTTTGATGTAAGATGAATGAATAAGGTGTTTGTGGAGAGTTGTGGATGTGTATTTATGTATGTGTACCAAATGATTTCGCTTAAGCAAGGTTTGCTAAGCCTATGCTAACTCAGAAGAGAAATGTGTATACTGTGGGTGAATCCGAAGTTATAAAAAACTGTTAGTTTAATATATTTTTATGTTAGATAATATAGTGCATAGAAGCTAAATAAAAATACCGCACAAAAATCTAGGGAAGTCCAGGGAATTTCTTGCCAAAATTGTTTGTTTCTCTGGTTGTCAACGTCGAATGCAAGGCATTTTTCAGATTTGATAGTTTTATATCTTTGAATTAGCTGAAGCAAGTTACGCTTGAATGTATGAGTAAGAAGTTTGTCATTTGTGTACTATGCAAACATTTGGACGTTCATAAAATATTAAAAATATTAAATATCTGTTTACAGAGCTACCATTTAATGAGCACTGTAAAAGTTTCTGTTGAAAAAGTGCTTTAAAAAAATCTGATTGGGGCCTTTCCAGTTGATTTCTTTCACAGGCTGACAGCTGGTTGATCAGCTCTCTTTTGTGAACGAAATACAGTTCCTAAAGACATCAGTGGTCTTAATCAATATAACTCATCCCCTATAAGTTAAGCGATAGATCTTTGAAATCATCTAAAATTATACTGTCAGGGAATGAAACTGGAAGCTTTGAAATTTTGGCAGTTTACCAGCTGATCTGAGAGCTGCCAGTCATCATCAAAACTGCGTAAAACACACCGGGCAGAAGTGTCAAATGTGTCTGCTGTGAAATTGATTATTTAGCTACTGACGATACTGTCCGTTTAGTTCAAGGAACCTAAAAATAACTCGATCTAGCCGCCAAGCCTTTGAGCTTTTTATCATCTTCAGCGATACAACCGGGTTCCGGTTTTGGCCACCGATGACAATTTTTCCATCGAAGCCGATCTTGAGCCGACGTTATCTAATTGGGCACCCCTAAGCTCCGAGCATCCCGATTAAAGCCACCCCTCCAGCGTAGGCTGCCGTAAAACCTACCGCAAAGGGCTTTCCGAGTCGGATCCTCTTCGCTCATTTGGGCTAGGTCTCCTGCCCACCGGAGTCTATCGAGTTTTAACTTAGTAATTATATCTGCTTCCAGCATACAAGCTATGCGTGATAGCATACAGTTAATGGTTGTAGCGTCTCCGGAATCACCCTTCTTTACATATGGGGCCAACGATTCTTCTCAAGACTTTTCTCTTGAACGCGGCTTAGAGGTCAGAGTACCTTTTGCTGAGCACCCAAGTCTCGGATCTATACGTGAGTACTGGCAGGAACATGGTCTCGTAGAGCAGGAGCTTTGATGTTCGGATGAGATTTTAGAACCGATTCTAGATTTCAGCAACCGTCCGCGTATTTTTTCCTCCATGTTGTCATCAGCTGCTACAGTTGACCCAAGGTAGTTGAAAGATGGCACTACTCCAAATTCATGCTCAACTACCCTGAAGGTTTGACCAAATCTAGGTATTCTTCTTGCAGATGGTACCATCATGTACTTAGTCTTTCCTTCATTTATGTGTAGCCTCAGTTTTTATGTCGCTCGCTCGATCTGGATGAAGGATCCTCGTACAGCTAGTTCTGATCTTCCAATTTTGTCTATACCATCTGCAAAAGCCATTTTGGCGGTAGTCCTTTTCGTTGACGTGCCAGAGTCTCGGATTGCTTTATCCAAAGCCAGGTTGAAGAGGAGGCAGGCCAGACCATTCTCTTGTCGGAGCCCATTGAAGATGTTGAATGGTCTGGATAGTAATCCAGCTATTTCAACCTGACTTTCTACATTGGTCATGGTCAACCTACACAATCATGTCAGTTTGTTTGGGATGCCGAGTTCTCTGATGGTTTTATACAGTTCTACCCTGGTCGTGCTATCATAGATACAAATAGATAGTACAGTGGAGTGTTGAATTCCAGACATTTTTCATTCACCTGTCTGAGAGTAAAGATCTGATCAATTGTTTATTTGCGTGGGATGAAGCCACATTGATATTGTGCGATGGCTTTAGCGTATGATGCTGTCCGTTCTTGCAGGATAGAGGAGAGTATCTTATCGGAGAGTCATAGCTCTATAGCAGCTGCACGTAGCTACATCTCCTTTCTTATGTATGGAGGGAGTATATTTTTGCGCCAGTCTTCTAGCATTTCTTCATGCTCCATTGCGTGCAATATAATTTCATGAATTGCTTCAACTGGTATGCCGTCGGCTCCAGGTTTTGTTCAGCCGACTTATAGCTGTCTGTACCACTTCTATGCATGGTGCCGACAGCATAAGGTCTTCTTTTTGCATTGGTAGTGCCTCCAATTCTTTGTTGAGCTGACCTTTTATTAACCCACTACAGTGCACTTCCCATCGATCGATTTAAAAGGCAAGCATTTTTAGACGCGTCTACTTTTGATGCAGTGCACAACGATTTTTGTGATGCTGCTATCAAAATAAATCTAAAGCCTCTTTAACTGCTCCTCGTCATAATGAAATAGTTAATAAATCACAGCTTTTGTGACATCACCACTGCAGAAAAAACAAAATGTGTAAAGCATTTGCTAGAGCCTAACCAACACATTACAGCAGATTCACTTATCTGGTGGGTAGAAACGAGGCTTGGTTCACAGAAAGTATCGGAAGTACTTTTTCTAAACTCTAATTTATAAGCAGCACACAGCACACATGCTAAGATTTAGGCTAAGTTAATTATAATTAGACTTAAGTTAGATCGTAATTTGACCAGTAAGAGCAACCAGTCCAAAATAGTATAGCCACTAGGTTTTAACAATTAAACTTTAAGTTAGACTAAAAATGTAAATGTAAAGTAACACATAGAGATAATTATTTATATTTAAGGAAATAGCTTTTTAATTTTGTACATTAAAGTTGTATTTATGTTTGTCAACCATTGTTTCTATTATATCCTTTTGTTCATTATTTTCTTTAAATAAATACACCAAACTTAATCCTTTTTCACACCTGCATGATACATCAATCAAAAACTAATTGACACAATCGATTGACTCACACTGATTGACTCATTCAAATGAGTAAATCGAAGTGTGTCGACACAGTAAACTGAATCATTTTTCGCATCTCTACGGCGGATATCATTCCAAGAAGAAACTAGTCAGAATTATTTTAAAAAGCGTGGGCTATTGAAAAATTTCAGAACTTCCAAGCTTGTTTTATCAAATAGAGTTTCCTAACCATCACAAAAAATGTACAACAGTTTCCATTTTTCATTTCATTCTGGTTTCCATCTTACAATCGTGATTATGTTACCATTACACTGTCCACTTATGCACGTCGCTTGCAACAAACTAACCAATGCATTGATTAGATTTGCAAAGCAACCCAAAGTTTCAATATCAATTTCCCGAAGGAGGTTGCCAACAGACAAATTGATTTCCGTTATTTACTGTTGCTCATGATTATTTAACTCGACATTTAATTTTGCTTTGTAAGCAGCCCGGCAGCTACTCTAGTCCTGTGATACTTACGGAGCTGGTCCAGTTCCCAGCAACTGGTGTGCCTCATCCTTCGAAACATCATATGACATTCCATGCGTTTCTAGGCTCATTCGACCGGAGTGGAAGAGAGCGATGGTAATCGGCAGAAATGAGATGAATGGGGGAGGAGAAGTTTTAAACTAACCCTGCAAAGTTCCGCTTCACATTTCCCGAGGAATACAGGTCGAACGGGATTGGCACGATATTTACCCTTGTGCAAATATGCGGAAGTGAATTGATGTTTACTTTGAACTTTCGCCCGGGGATATATTCACTGTCGAACATCATAACCGTTCAACTGTGAATTTGAAGTTGGATGTCATAGCGAAGAAGAGGTTTATGAGTGATGTTGTCTATTATTATTAATATATCCGAACATGTTTACATAATGTACATGTTTACATCAGTTGACTAGAATTTTTATCGATGCTCAAGCGGAAGTTGACTTTTTTAGAGAATCACAGAAGCTCTCGTCAAACATCTGACTTGTAGAAAACTTAATTTAAAGTATTTCAACAGGGAGGCTATATATTTATGTTTTGTTTTGCTAGCATCTTTAAAAAAAGAAGTACTCTTTTGGATAAAATTGAAAAATCTATTCAAAAAAACACCTAAACTGCTCATTTCTACTTGAAAACTATCAAAAGATAGCTAAAATAAATAAATGGTAGCACTTAAGAAAAAACCTCCAACTGCTGTCAAAATTTTACCCGAATATCAAAAGCTATCGCGACAAGTTTTCCTACAATCTGTTTCATTTGAATTCTATTCAATTTTGAAATTTTCATTTATTTTACGGGATTCATTATCATCATATTCATTGAAATTTGCTTCCGTTTTCTCATCGCAGAATCATTCCAAATACTTACAAGTGAAAATATGGAAAACTGATAACCTACCACAAATAACGCTTACCTCACCACAATCTTTCCAGCTGAATATTAACGGAGTCCGTTAGGGAAGGGAGATGACGTGGTTTCGCATATCGTACAGTGAAAAGTACTCACAGATCCTTCTACTTAACGATCTACATACATATTAGATATGATTACACTCTAGAGTTTCACTGGCACACAAACGTTCATGGCGGTTACACTTAGTGACCTAGCAATTACACGAATCTACAGGTTGCACGTAACCTAACACGGAAATGTGTAAGATATTCCACGGGGAAATGTAATTTGTTGTAGGTGCCAAATTATCCGGCTGAAAGCGTGCGGAAAAGCCAAGGAAAGTAGTTAATGCCTTGTTATTATCTCATTTCTTTATTGGTTTAATTTTGATTTTTGTAATGAACTTTACACCAATGGTTTGGAAAGAAACTTAAATTTTAATATGATTTTTCTTCAGTCTGTAATAAATTGTAATACAAAAATAATTTCAAATAAAGTCTGATCCAAATTATAATTCCGAAAATAAGAGTTTATTTAAATCAAAATTTTCACTTCCTCAAAATTGTATCGTGATTGCACTCGAAGTTCCGCATTTTCGAGCAACGCAATAAAAATCAAAACCAACAATTATCCATTACATAAAATCAGTTAGTGAAAATCGATACGAATCTCATACTGTTGCTCCCATCGAGTCATTTCAAGTGAAATGAGATTCAAGGCTCATTAATTTGAAATTCAAGCTATTTGAAAGTACTTCATTAAATTTGAACAAGTGACAGGAACGTCGGAATCTGTTGGCAGAGTAATCATAAAGTGTTGATTGATATTAGGATGGTGTAAGGGCTTATTGATATTAAAGTGATTATGAAGAGTTAAGAGTAATTCGCTATGTTTGCTAAGCGAACAGTGCGATATTGATAATATTTGAATAGATTTCTTGATATAATAAGGTGAAGCTGGATGAATGAATGTACTCGTATGCGTTCTTATTGATTTTCATACATGCATAAAAATCTACTAAAACACAGTTTTTTTCATATTTTTCTGTTTGTGATGAAGGAAAAGAACTCTTCGTCTCAAAATAAGCTCACTTTGCTACTGTTGTTGTGAGTCAAAGAATTAAGTCATATAGAAACTTAAATCTTAATCAATTGTTACGATTATGATCTAATCAGCTACATTGCTCATTGGAAAATTGGGACAAGTACGCCAACACAAAACTGTATGGACAGGGCGCCACTATAAAGCATTATTTTCGTGCCTACGACTAGTGTTCTTGGAGTTAGTTTGGAATTTGCACCTCAGTTTTGCATACTGGAGTGAGCAATTAAATGCATTGCTTCTGTGTGGCCCACATTGGGCGCTTTTCGTAGAGAGCAGTATTTCCGCATTATTTCTTAATATATTTCAGGCATGAAAATGTTAGACAAGTTGTACCATTTGTTTTATATTGCTTTTTTTCGTAAGTATCTTGTTTCAAATATTTTGATAGGTCATGCGTCTATTCTTGGTGCTTGGTGGTTGATGTTGATAAAGTAGGATCAGATTTCACCAAAATTTAGTTATCTTCAATCCTTTGGTCACAACTGGTATTTAACAGATATGTTAGGGATCTTCTAGTTCAGTGAACTTTTTCACACTTTTCATTGCACGAAACATTTTTCATCTACCAGTTCCTTGATGTTTAACTACTCGCACCAATCGAAACAAACCTACAGCTATACGCAACCAACTAAACCTCACAAATTAAACCACGTTCTTAACCGCTCTTATAAATTCATCTGTTGTCTCAATCTTTATCTTTTTATTGTTGTAAGAAAACGTGTTTGAACTTCTAAATTTACTTGTCGACATGCCATTTAGGTTGGTTTCTTTGCACGCACAGTCAACACACCATCTCTCAGAAAGATTCTTTACTGAGTGTAATTTAGAAGCTCATTGGATTCGAAATAACAAAAAGAAAATTGTGTATAGACAGATATATATCTCAAATTTGCTCGTAGCAAGGAAAATGTGAAAATTTAAACCCAGAATTTTCGAGTTTCGTTCATGTTAATCATGAAAAAGTGGTATTCTCGTAACTAGCTCAAATTTACTCTCGTCATATATATTATCACTTTGACTTTATCTTTCGTTTTAATACCAAACCAACCTTATATTAATTTCCTTAAGCTGATGACGACTGCCAGCTTTCGTGATACCGAAGTCAAATCTCATCCTCCAAACAGGAAAGCAGACTGGTAGCTCGGAACAAATGAATTTTAATTTCGAAGATGCTCTCCGTCCGACTCATAGCGCCGATTCACACAAAGATAGTGGGCAACCTTACTAATTAATATTTACAAATTGTGCTGTCCGCAGTAATGAACATTTTCGTCGAAAACAAAGCATTTTCGCAGACGGCACAGGGCATGTCAGCGGCCTGTTGGCTTTTCACAGAGAAAGCTCAAAGCCAGTAGGATGTTATGTTAGGTATGCCCTAATGGAGATTTTCGGCTATTTTTACATGATTAGGTATTCAGGATCCTCGACAACCGAGAATTTAGGGGCACTCACCTGTAGCTTAACGACGGTAGGCCATCAGTGTTTAGGTTGTTTGAGTGGCGCCACTTGTTGTCATGTAATATATTCGGAACTGAGTGAAACTGACAAGTGGTGCTTAATCCGTAGCACTGGATTACTTATTCAAATGCAAATCAGGTTCCGCTATCTACATGGCTATTTCAGCTCGAAAGTAAAATGTAAAGAAAAGGTATAGGCTTACGGTTAGTTGAAAAAGATTTTGTTACCGCTAGTCTAAGTATGAAAGATATGCTGATTTCCGTAGCAAGTTATTCATAAATTATTCAGCCTTGAAGCTGCTTATCTAGGCAACATTCTTCAAATGAACGTACCAGCTGTGCTTTTGTGGGAAGGTCCAGTTAACATTTAGACTCGTAGAAGTGCCTGAAGGTCAACTTTATCGGCATGGAAATTTGTTTTTATGTTCTTACGTTAATTTATCAGAACTGTACTTATTGCCTGCTAGCATTTACGTGTTTAACTTAATTGGTTTTCATGATAATATTCTGTTAGCGTCGGGCTTAGATAGAATGATGATTGTTTTTATGGATTGCAGCTGGGCTACCTTTCAATTACAGTAGGACCATTTGCCTTTGTCTTTACTGATACGCAAATCATTTTTTACTCCTTTTCAAAGAAAATTAGATCACAAAATATGTTGTCGTTGGGTAGGACCAAATCTGGTCGAAGTTTAAAGAACATGCCATTTAGGCAGCAGTGCCATCGTGAAAAAATTGGTGGAGGAATAAAATATGTTTGCTCTAGTTATCAAATGAAAACCAAAATCATACAGCAGACGGACCTTTGCTAACAAACATTTATTTAAAACTTGAGATAGGATAGGACTACCAATAATAGAAATTTATAAAGCTTTTCACTAACACATTCGATTATAAAATTTTCTAATGATAATTATTTTCCAGTTACAGTAAACAACAAATTTTTCTATTTAAAAAATGTTGAAATTTTTGCGGGTGGTAGCCCTAAAAACCTTTATACCCTTATAAGTTACACATAAACCTTATAAGTTACACATAAGCTGATACAAATAATTGAAAATGATTGGATAAAAGCAATTTGCACTAAGTGCCTTTTAGAACCTAGAAGGAAGGTCGGACAATGCAAGACAGAGATTGGAGAGAAGTCCAGAGGAAAGAAAGTAAAGTACAAAGGTACTGAGGTGTATTTGCGGAGCTGGAAGAAGTAAAGTTAGGGGTACAAACCAGAATGAGATGTCAGCAGGCAGGGATATTATCTCGTAGCTATGGACCGCATTAGCTGATGAATCTTACGTGTGATAGTCATTTAGATATAATGATAAAGAAAGGGAATACTAAATAAATCAGCTTTAAGATCCAATCGGATAACCAAAGGGTTCTTAAGGCTATCGACTACGACCACTTAAATGTAGCTATACTTCCTGTAGTAAAGGACATGAAAAATGAAATAGAAGAGTATCCTCGAGCTGATATGGACTCTCAGCCATGAGGGACATGCACGGAGGCAACGAGATTTACACTAAAGAAGGAGCTTCATTTCTTGAATTGGTCCCTATTCAACCTTGGAGTTTTCAAAGACTGATACGTAAAGGAAAATTACTTCAAGGACTAAGAAATAAATTGACAGCTACTGCGTCCAAAACACTTAAAACTTTATCTCAGCATGGACTCTTTGTACAGACTGCGCAGGACATATTTCTTGCAAAAATTACCTCTATACGATATATGGGCTCGCTGAATGCAGTCAATCAATCAGCAGCTATTTTCTGGAAAAACATACTCTACAATGCTATCATAGCGTGGTCATCACTCAGGCCACCTGATTAAATCCAACACCAATACGGGCAGTTAGATAGTTAAAGATTTTCCAGTCGCTCAGTTTTTTTTTCGAGTTTGTGTTTTGAACATTTTAAAAAAATATAAGGTGCCCTTTATTCTTTGAAAATAACAATAAACTTAATTTGAATAAATGTTTGATAATAATTTGAATAAATTGAATAATCAGAAGAGAATAGGAAAATTTCCAGAAGCCGGTAAATACTGGTGAGACTTACCGGTTCAGGTTGAGCTTTAGCTTCGCCCTGACTTGCCAAAAATTTGAACTTGTGAAGTAGTTTAGAAATAGTCAACAGAAGACTACATCAAAAGCCAATAGAAACATAGATTGTACAACAAGGAGCATATGATAGTGCCAGTCTCTCATCGCACTTATGACGTTGATATTACCATTGCAAATATCCAACAAACTGTTTCCCAAAAAAAATTGTTTTTCGATGAAAAGGAAATTGAAAGAAGAAACTGAAGGATTACAAGAAGTGTCAGGGAGTGGTGTTGGCACATAGCATAGGCAAGGATGGTTCTCAAAAACCAATGTTGTCTCTATCATAGAGCTCAAAGCTCGGAATATTTTGAATTGTTGAGTGGTGTTCACAGAACTCTGGGACTACTCCTCGTACAATGGACCTAAAATATGAAATGACAGATAAAGTACTAGACACAGTAGCCATCTTCCATGGCAATGTGATCTGGAGCAGCATGTAACTAAATAAGAAAATCTGGATTATGTTCTACCAAACCGCGTGTGCAAATAATATTAGTAAAATATTCTTTTAATTTTTCTTTGGAAACACTACATAAAAAACGCTTAGCTTTTTCGATGCTTATCACATACTTCAGTGTCTCAATCTTTAAAAAGTAGCAAACACACATCATCCGACAAAATAACGATCGAATGGTTTTTTTCTCCTAGCAAAATATTTTCCAAATGGCCAGTTTCCAAAAACCACCGGAAAACAACTTTTAAGTTTTTCGATACAAATCATGTAATTTTTTTTAACTGAAAATTATTATTCTTGAAAACTCACAAGGTCAATTGAAATTCATCGGACGTGGTGTTTTTTCCCGGTTTTATCCGGCAATTGCTTTCGGTTTTCGTGTGCAGCTAGTAGCAGCCAGCAACCAATTTTCGAATAACCACGTGCTGGGAATAATAATGCAGATTGTATCTCGCATGGATGAAATTTTCGAAAGACGCCATTCGTAACGAACAATTTACCTTTTGTTTGAAATTTTGTTCTTTGGGACTATGGTAAATTCTTCGTATTGTGAAAGTTAAATGAAAATAAGAAAAATCCAAAATGTTGTGAAAGTTGAGGAAACTTTGGAAGTAATTTAATGCTTGGTTAAATGTTTGTTTGAATCGTTTGCAATGTCTCATAATCCGAAATAGAAGAATATTATCAGTTGATAAATTTTTTAATTGAATTTGAAACGAATTTAATTATTCGAGGGAAAGTTGGCTTTTAGGTTTTTTATAAATTGAAGATGTAAGCAATTTAGCTAAATTTTCTGTCTAAATCTATCCCCCTTATCATTCCAGTACCCACGACCTGATGAAACTTGGAGATTAAAATGTTACCCTCTCTAAACCAACAATTCTCATTTTCTTAGATAATTTTCTTGGCGAAAAAACACTAATGCTTCCGGAAATTGAACGCGAAAATATGAACTCATCAACAGCATGTTCGTTTTATGTATCTATTTTCTTTACATTCATTCGCCTATAAATTTAATGGCATAAACAAGATAAATTACCAATTATCTTTTAGATCACTATAAAATTCTTATTACCAGTTTTTATTGTTACTTGAAGCGTCATTGCGTTGTGAAGTAGACTACGCTGAGCATATTTGTGGGGGCTGAAATGATAATGTAGAGGCAGGAAAAAATATACTATGCTCCGGGTTATACAAGAGGAAGCGAAGAATTATTTTTGCTTTCTTTCTTTAAAACAATGCACGAGAAGATTAGGAGTTTTCGCATTGTAAACGTAAAGTACAAGGTCATTCAAAATTTATTGCTGCTAGGACGAAGAAAATATCTAAATTATATCCTCTGTAAGGCTGATGTAAGGTAGAAATAACTTTTGTAATATTTTTTCCATTGCTAATTCATTTTCACTCCATTCATGTTCAAAATGGAATAGTATTCTCAAAAAAAACTGTAGCACCTATGAACCGCAAGAAAAATTAATTTTCGAATGAAAACAGAGGAAATGTGTAAATTTCGTTACGAATTTTATATGGGTGAAATGTTTTGTGAAATCAGATTTTATACTCATGGCCGGATTATCAGGTCAGGTATTTACCAGATGAAAATTTAATGTTAGTATGTTTCTGTGAAATCAGCCAACGTGGCTAAAAATGTTGCATCCTGAACCAGAACACTACCCCTAACTATTCTTGAATTAAGGTTGTTTATTTGACACCGGCACAGAGAGAGATTTTCTGTAAAAAAAATCCCTGGAATATCAGTCCAAGCGACTTTGTTTTATTAAATTGTTGATAAGCATTCAAAGGCCATTCTCTTTTCCGATATGCATAAAAAGGCCGTGTATATTATTTGAGAGGTAGAGATTTCACAAACAACATAAATGTTTAAAGTAAATTTCGCCAAAATAATAGCTTGATGAGTATATTTGTCCAATTATTAACAAAATACGTAACATCAATATTTCAAAAAAACACTTCATATAACGCCTGATCATAAAGTTTTTTTCTACGCTTTAAAACTCATCCGATAACTCAGCGCCTAATCAGCTAATCTAATGCTTCATTCCATTTTCCCTTAAATCATTCAGCAACGAACAACACCCACCCGGTATCCTATTCGATAAGCCTAAGTAAAAAGTAGTCTATCAAATCTCTTATTGGACTCATTGAGAGTAGATAAAATGATAAGCCACTTCACCGTCCTAAAAGTGCTCTCAAATTGATTGGAATCAATTGACTTTCCCATGTAATCTTTTGAAATTGTGAAATCAGCATGAAAAAGATATTTTCGAAAATTTATAGATGTAACCTAAAAGATACACGTTCCGTTTTCAGCAGATATAAATCGAGGGTGGAATTTATGAGCTTAAAATAAGCATCTGCTTCGTGTAAAATACCGAAATTGTTACCGAGGGAACTTCAATAATGTGAAAACACCATTGAATATTTGGCTTTCATTATTCGACATTAATATTCCACTATACAAATCGAAGCATATTCACTTTTGACATTTGCTTCGTTTTTCGCAACCAAAGGCAAAAATCATTCATTCATTAACATTGTTCAAACACAACATGCAAAAACATACATCGGTAAGGTTAGGTACGAAACTGTGTGTCACTTAAACGCACGCTGTGTTAACTTCAGGGAAAAATTGAGGGTTCCCACAGCTGGTTTTCACGCCCCGCTGTGAAGTGAGTTACGATAGGGACTTGTACACTGCAGTGGTGTTGTGTAAGCGAAAATGTTAGTTTCCAGGTCGTTTAACTGTTCCAGGGCGGTTCTTGTGAAAATGTTTGCATGTATATGCTTCTATTCATGAATGCCTGACAGGACATTTTCATATGTATGTGCTTATCTTTCTACATTGTTCCACTTCTCCACTGAGCTTTTATTGCGAATTTTCATGTTGTTCAACGAGAACTTTGCACAGGCCATTGACTTTCAGTGGAAAATATTTTGATAAAATACTGCTACAAACACCAAAAACCATGTCAGACAAATAAAGAGTTGTTTCACGTGACCTTGTTATTAACTCACAATATTTGCAGAGCATATAACACATAGCTAGAGCTAAGAAAAATAATTAAAAGACTAAGTCTGAGCCTGCAATATAGTCATTGCAATCAGTGTCTTATTTACCCAGCAAAATTAACATATGTATGCATTTTCAGTGTTATTTTGTTGAAGTTTTCACCACCCCATCTGTGCATGGTATCACTGTGTCGCTGCAAAAGAATAGAGTTTATTTTACCGGTATCCATCCCTTTATACTCGTATTTCCACGATGAACCTGCTGCAAGGACAAAGTTCAGCTACGAGAAAACTTTCAACATGAAGATGATACAGTTAATGTAACAGTGCAGCATATGGGCAAACCATCCATATGCTTGAAGCGAAATTACGTTCGAAGAATAAATGAGCAATTTCCAACATGTTGCTTTTAACAATGGCAGCGGCTTGCAGAGTGCTTTGGTTTCAAATCCATTTCGTCCTTGCACGCGCAGAAACAAGCCGAGACAGGCTGCAAATGTTGCTCTCGTAAAAAAATCAATGTAGTTGAATATGCGGTGACTTGTGGAAGAAATATCTTTGAAACATATTACACGGGAGACAAAGTTCATGGAAGAATTAAAATGAATGAAATATCATTATTGACCTATTACACTGACCAACAGTGGTCATGCCCGACGAACTTTGGTAGGTGATCGTGTTTTGACTACTTACCCTCATTCCGAAAACGCACTTATTTTTTTTCAATCACCCTCTGTTTTCTTGTGATGAAGTCAAATTTTGTTTTGGTTTTAATTAACTTCTATGCTTGCGCGAATGCGTCGAGAAAGTTTATTAATAATCCTACCTTTATCTGATATATTTGTAGTGAACTCACTTTCAAAAATCGAGGCGATATTTTTGTGACCGTATTTTGAAGTGTTACCGCGAGTATTTTAGTTTGGGCATGGCCCATCAAGACAAATCTTGGGCCCCACATATTTGTTGCATAACATGTGTAAAAAATTTAGCTGATTGGAAGAAAGGATGACGTTATATGCCGTTTGCTATTCCCATGATATGGACTGAGCCTAGAAATCATGTTTCAAACTGCTATTTTTGTCTTAAAAGGCATAACGCCAACCTCAAAATAAAACAATTTCCTAAATCCAAAAAATTTACGATGTTTATCACCAGTTTTCTCATTTGGGCAGGCTCAAAAACCGACTGACACGATCTATTTAGCTTCAAAGAATTTTGAGAGCACAGAAAAAGTGGCTGATGCATAAACCTGCAAAGTTTGAGAAATTATGATTCGATGCGACCGATGAGATATTCCACACACTAGGTTGATTCAGTTTAAAAAAAACAGCTGAGAAAATCACTGGACTAGGCCAAATTGAATTTATGTGGCGATAGTGACATTGCAGACGAGAGGTCAAAAAATGGCGCCCAGTGTGGGTGAAGCTTCAGCAGTATGTTCATTAATTTTGAACTGCAATACAGTGCGGTGCGGTAGCTACAGGGGATACACAGGACACTGTTTGGCTAGAAACTGGCACTCTACGCTCTAAACTTCTTTATTTGGAGTGCGTCCGCTCATATTTCCTCCACGCCTAGCGGGACAGAAGTCGTCATCGTCATCAGCAACCTACATTTTGTCTCACTAGTTCCAGTAGATGGTGTAATCATGTTATTTATGCAGTTGCCTACGTCAAAATTGTTTGGATATAAACATTTGAAAGCATTTTCAATGTAATTCTATCTTCTGTAAACTATCTGGTCAATAATAAAAGTGCATTGGTGCTTCATTTATAATAATATACAGAAAAAAAGAAAATGCTGAAAATCTTCGAAGACTAGGAAATACTGGATTGGATTTCAATTTCAATTTGAGCGGTTTTCATCAGTTTGATGTCTCATTTACGATAAAAAAGTGATTTATGTTACATAACTCCACGTAACGTGTAACTTTGTTAGCATTTATTTAGATGAAGTTACTTACGATCACCGCAACGCAAACGTTAGCTGCATAGCATAAGCAAAGACACTAGCTAGGTTGGACTTCGGGGTCTGAAATATATAAAGGGAACTTAAAAAAGAAATCCAACCGGGGAAAAAAACAATATTTTTATACCAGACTACACAGTTCTTTTATCTGCGGCAAATCAGACAAGATCCAACATTAAGTAGACCGGAAATTTCTCGACTGTTGAAGATGCACATCGGCATTTATTTTATACCACGAATTCGTAAACAAGGACAATGGAATCAAATCACTGTCCCAAAACCCTTCGTCAGTTCAGTTAATTGCAGAAAAAGGATCGAGTTTGCAAAAAAACTATCAACATAAGAATGTGGACTTCTGAAAAAAAAATATTTTTTCCAATAAATTCAAATTCAAGTCGAAATTTCATGCTAGGTGTGTTCGAATTTGATGCGAAAGAAATACGCACCTTCAGAGAAAAACCCTACTAGTTGCATTTAAGGCCCTGCAGAAATCGTGAAACTGCACTTCGTCGATGGAATTCCTCGAAATACGATATTTTTTTAGAAGCAATGTACCAAAGTGCTGGAAAATTGGGTTTGTATGGTCATTTTATTTTCCTACAGGATAACGACCTCAAACATAAAAAATATACACGAAATGAGATATTAATGCTTGGAAATTTTCGAGCCCACGTTTTAATAAACATAAAGTCAAATACTCGGCATATACTGATTTTCAGTTTGCTCTTGTCATACATAAAACAATGTGGCGAACTTTACTCTACCAACGAACATTTCAGAAATTTTCTACAAACCAGCTATTATTTTTGTGAAAATTCTAGTACGATTTTAATAGCCGCGTTATTTCATTTTCCTCCAAGCAACCACAGAAAGATAAATATAATTCTCAAAACACGATACAGCCTTCTTTCCCTGAAGCCATTCAATTCCTCAACTACTGTTATATCGTTCCATCAGCAAATGCGATATCTACTCTGCAATCTGTGCGTAGCAACTCAAGTACGCTGAGAAAAGTACTCATTCCACAAAATGCCCGACTAGAATAGAACTAAACTTGTGAAACAAACCGCACAATTTAAAACCACTTTCAAGCCCATGGGAACATTTCGCTGACGTGTATTAGCTACGCCATGCTACGAAGCGAATCGAATCGAATCCTCCCTGAACGATTTAAATTCTTATATTGCTTTATTTCCTGTCAAATCTCAAACATCTGCTGCGTTGCCGGCACAGCTGAAACACAAAAGTAACAGAAGAAAATCAAAAACCACTAAATTAGATTAACTTTTCTGAGGCTTGAAATCCTGCTCGTATCGATTTTTCACTACATATGGATTCAGCCATTTTAAAAGCAGTTTGTTTTCCAGTGGTTTTGGTTTTCTATCAGCACATCTACTAAATTCGTGGTGGTGAAGAAAGTTCTTGGAAAAATCCAATCCTAACGTTCGAATCGAGAGGTTATCTCACTGGCCTTAAACCCACAACGGAATGTTTTCATGCTACATCACTTCAACGATTTTCTTCGTTTCATATTTTTCATTTCATTATATACATTTTTTCCATTGCGGTTTTCTCCCATTTCAGACCGCCCTGGCACTCAGCTTTAGCCTGTGGTGTCAGGAGAGAGCACAGGATCTTTCAGAGGCCAACTCAGTTCGAATGTCATATACATAGATGTGTCTGGAGATGCACAAAATCGGAAAGGTTGACTGTATGCCTTGATATTAAAAGGATACCACGATACAGATGTGTTCTTGACAGAATATGTCTTATCCACGTCAGCCATTAAAACAGGAAAATTTCGGGATTGTTGTCGGATGAGATGTGCTCGGTTATGGGGCTTTTTTGCGTAGCCAAAAATATTTTCATCATGATTATACAAGCCGGGCTTACGTAATCATTACGGTTGGAGGAGTTAACGGACCCAAAAGAAATTTATTGGTTTGGATAAACGAAATAAGGTCGAGAGTATGTGTATTGGGGTTTGAGGGTCAAACAATGAATTCAATGATTGATCTAGATGACGGATTAAATGTTAAAAACAGGTAATACTAAAGAAACAAGTATGGAACTTATGATTGACCACCAGGTTAAGTTTGGGACTGTGGTTTAATATTTGCGTAAACTGTGAAAATGTTATTGTTATTTTGTATTTCAAAGATGAAAAATATAAAGCAGTGATGCAAAATTATTTCAACTAAATGGTTATTCAAATGCATCAAATTGTATGGCACTGCAAGTCAATTTACTAAACTATAGCGTGCATTTATAGAGCTCACTGAAAATTTACAAAAAATTCAAACTGCGAAATCATTAAACGTACAACACTGGTAAGCAATTGAAACATAAACAATTCCAACAATTATTTTTCTTCCGAACAATAAATGCACAACATTTAGGACAACATTTATTAAAGCTATTATTGTTTGTCTCAAATGTAATTTGCTCAGCACTGATCAGGTCTTCTTGCCGAGCCAACATTTAAACACTGAGCAATAGCAAACTAAAAAAAACATAGCCTTAGAAATCATCAGACTAGGCAAAATTAAGTAAATGTACAAACAACATCACATCACAGTAGCGAAAATGGCGCCCAACGTGGGCACATTTTCAGCTACAAATCTTATCGCATCCTTTTTTAAGCCTTATCCACCCAGCCGAACATTGATTCGAGGCACCTAACTAGCGGCAATTTCATAATATTGCTCCTAGAATGGAATCGTGACGGCTAATAAATCCAGCATCATATCGAAGCCGCCGGCTGGCTAGCTATTCATTTTCATGCCATCACATTTCGGCTTCATGATGATACTCTACAGTCGCATTGAGAAAGCACCGAGTTAAGATATGCCTTAATTGATATTTTTACCCAGATGAAATGATGGATGAGACAAGCCTTAAGGGTTTGGTGTTGTTATATTAATCTGAAGCTGAATTCAATGGATTAGGAAAAGAAGGACGAAATCTCAGATGAATTAATTAAATCAAACGAGAATATGAACAGATTCAAGAATAAGTTTTCATGGTATGATTTTGAAAACATACTTTTGCTGAAACAAATTTTGAAACACAATGGTTCAATTAACGCATGATTTTACTAAAAAAAATTGTCAAAACAAGGCAAATTATCCCCAAAATATTGATATTTGTAAAGAAGTTGAAATAAAACTAGCTTTTTAAATCGGTCTTCAAACTAAAAACATTGATTGGCTAGAAAAAATGAAAAGGTTAATTTGAATTGATAAACTTAAAGTAATAATAAAAACATCGAAAAAATATTTTAAAATTAAGCCTTATTAAGCCTGCTGTTTGTGTTTGATGTGCGTAGCACTATGTAGTGTTTATGAAGACCTGTGGATCGTGTGTGAAATAAAGTTCGATAATGCCAGCATCTACAACGTGCATAAATTGACAATAATATGAAAAAAACTATTATCAAAGCTTTCGAATACAAAATAATAGAAAAACTCTTATGTGAAACTCTTATGCTTAGTAGTTTGAATTTAGAACTTCGTGAAAGAGTGAAACCGATTGCCTGACAGCGCTCTGCTGACTTGTACAGTCCCTCCTGAGATATTACCAGCCATTATATTGGAAGTAGTGACCTAGTATGCGTAGATACAGGACATCGTCTATAGGCATAGTCTAGCTATCTTGCCGTATTTTAGTTATAATATTGGTAACTAACTCACATTATGGACCTTCAAGAGAATTGAGGCTCTAGGTATATCACTGATAAGTCCGGACTCTGCATATCTTCTCAGAAGATGGGGAGTTTCGCAGGAAATATCACTGTTAGACCAAATGTGCAAGTGGGATTCACATTAGGAGTGTTGCTGCATATTGAGACAATCCCCTGCTTAAACAGGAAAAGAACAGATTCGAGAAAAAAACATTTAGCTTTCTACAATGAGCTGGGGCACATTTAGACGCAAATTGGAAGATGATTCAATTGGTAATTTTAGAGAGAGAGAGAGAGAGAGAGAGAGAGAGCGAGCGAGAGAGTGAGAGATGTAAGGTATTAGATAACTTACGCCTTTAGTTCTTCTTTGTTCTCAAAATCTAAACAGGCCTCTACGAAAGGTAAATCTGATAAAATAGTGCTGCATAATTTAATTAAGCTGGCTGAAAAATACCTTACGTACTAGCTGCAAAACTCCATCGTCCTCCGAAATTATGAACGATGCAGATTAATGCTTATTTGTAGCTAAAAACAATAACACAAAATAACATAAGCAGAAGAAAAAAACATAATGTTAGGATTCGATGTTAGGGAATGTTGAAGCGAATTATTCGACAACGATGAAAGGCAGCACGATAATTCATCGCAGGTTCAATAAAAAGACGATACTGGAACAAAACATGGACACCATTAACACTCAAAAGGAAATACCAATCAATTCATATAAAAACTACCAACTAACATCAGTATCGCGATCTCGGGAGGTAATCGAAACACCATTCACACCATGTCCAAGCCGACGATTTTGAACCCCATTGTTTTACGAAAGGCAAACCTACACATTATTTACAGCGATCGCGAGACGCCACAAAGACGGTCACAATATTTGCAAAGAATACGATGGAATACGGGAAAAGTTAATATTACGTTAGCAAATATTAATTGAAACTAATTAAAGCACCAACATATGCCCATGGCCAAGATAACAACCTGATAAAAAAATGGCACGAAGCGTTGACGACCGGTTGGACAGCATTCGAAGGAAATGGTGGAATGGAAACGAAGCTAAATTTTTCCCAAAGTGAACCGTTTCGGTCAAATGGAGTAAACAAATAATGTTTCATTGTGAATCTGATGGAAATCTATTAGAGTGAACCCACCAAAACTATGAAAATTCCACTGCACGAACGAAAGTTCGTGGAGGACAATTCGGCTTCAAAGCCAGCAATTTACATTGGACGCGCTAATGGTCCTCAAAAATGCTGCGCAAAACAAAAATTAATCATCAAAAGGCCTTCGACTCCTGTTTAAAATTATCAATTTCAGTTTTCCAATATGATTAATCAAGTTTGTTGATAATTTTCTTAGTGGTAGAAGGACTTTCGTCACCTCCAATGAGGTTTTCTCTGATGAGTTTCCAATCGAATTGGGTGTACCTCAAGGCTTGATACTTGGATCAATTTTATTCAACGTTTTTACAGCTGTCATCATAGGAATCTCAAACGACTCTCTCATAAGTAATTTCATCAATCTGTACACAGACGACTTCCTCTTCAGAAACTCACACCATAGCCTGCGCGTTGTAGCAGCGGTGTTACAAAAGTATGCAAGTCAGCTTGTTGCATATTATGCAAAATCTTGGCTTGCAGATAAATGCCAACAAAAGTGAGCTGATATTTTTTAGAGACTCCCAAAAGGATTGAGATAAAAAAAGATAAAAAAGGGTACATGGCTTAAATAAATGGTTTTTGAGTGAATACATCAAATGCTCCTACGAAACGTTTGGTAATAGTGTAGGCCTGGCTTGAGGTGAGTGGCACCCAGACTCACTCCTTTCTCTTACGAATAGAATAAGGTCTCCCAAAACTATCCCTTTTAATATCAATTCGAGATTAAGAGCGTGTAAACGTAATAACTGTAACAACGGAATATCTAATAATGTGTGTCTTCAAGCAAAAGTGAATGCTTTACAAAGCCTAGATGTCAATTTGCAACAACTCGGACTTTTAAATCAGCTACTCAGAAACCGCGTATTACTTTCGTCTTTGGAAAGCTCAATCATCAAGCGAGTGGTAAATACGGGCACTGCCTAGTGTAATGTTTTGGAATCTTGCCTTGTTTTGGAATCTAAAGGCTGGTACTGAGTTCGAGTTCACGTGAAATTTTGACATTTCCCCATTATCTGACCATTCTTTCGAGCGAAAATTTTGACAACAGAGAAAAGCAGAGACACTGCTCATTCTTGACGGATAAAATGTCAAGAATTTCAATTTTCGATCGATTTTCTTATTGGAAAGTCATTTGCACTGCTCCATTTTCAAATTGAAACACCAAATGTCACTTTTTCGCTCGAAAGAATGAACTGCACAAACTAAATTTGCGTGAAATGATTGACAACATGTGTTAGTGCCATCTATGTTTTCGAAGCGAAAGCAACTTCAAAGCAACTTTTCATGCTAAGAACACAGTACCAAACTTGCTTATTTTCAAGCTAAATTTTCGCCGAAACAGATTTCACGTGAAATTTTGTATGAAAATTTCACGTGAAATCGAACTCAGTACTATGCTTTACAGTTGAAAACTTGATCAAACGTCATATGCATACGATGGTCATATCAAGCAACGACAGCACTTTTGATGGCAGAAAGACCTATAGAACGCTATGAGTTTCTGGGAGGCAAAATCTGCTAGTTTGATAGCAGGAAAATTATGGAAAACTGTTGATATTGGCGCCACTAGGGAGCTACTTGGATTAACAACGAGGGCCTTTCATGTACCGATGGCTGTCCTAAGTGGACATTATCTATTTGGCAAGCATGCGCCGCATATAGGTGCTGCTTGCAACGATTTCTATAAGAGTTGTAAATGCGAAAAAGAAGAGGAACCATTTCTTCAATTCAGGTCCTTTGCTAAGAGAAAGAAGCAGTCCCTTGGCTCATATTTCTTCGCCAACCTAAACAAAGTAGCTTCGGTGGATTTAACGAAGATCATCCAGTTTTTCAAAGACTTATGGTGGCTTTCCAAGAGTCGTGGCTGTACCGCTAAGCAATACAATGTTACAATGAGCTTTTTGGTGCCTAAATGAGTTTTTTTTCCACAGTCTACTACCTGAAGGTGAAGAAGTCTCAGACAGCGATAAAAACGTTAAATGAACTGATTATTATATATAATATAAGTCGCTTCTACTACTATTGAATTCGAAGTAGCAGCAAAAATCCTCCATAAAGTACATAGTAAGCGGGGAACAACTGTACAAAAAAATGATTGCGATGAGTGTTTTATACTATTAATTTACGGAACAAAAAATTACGATCATATCATTGTCGGGGGTCAGACCATATTATTACGGGTGGGCTATACCATTGTAAAATAGCTTTTTATTAAACGATACAGGTTTGTTTGATAGGCCTAAACAGAATGAAAATAACCCTAATCAAAGATATTATTCCACAGACGAGTGACAGTTTTCTTCTGAACTTCTTCAGAAGAGAGTATAATAATGCATTACTTAGTATTCAGCAAAATCATATATGATCAAAATTTAAGTATTATAAATTATTATTATGACTACCAACCAAAGTGAGCTGTATTATTTCTACCAGTTGTAGTGCAAATAATTCTCAGATTTTTATATGGTGCCATCAAAATAAAAAAAACTTTCGCAAGCCCAACATGTCATGTGTATGAATCAAATCTATACCAAAAGCTACTTTTTCAAGAATGAATGAAATTGGCTACCACTAGTTGCGTGATTCTGTCAATCCTGGATTAAACTTGTTACTTTTTTTGAAAAGAATTCTTTCTTTTCAGTTAAATCCAAAGAGCCCACGTCAGAAGCAGAGACTTACCATTGTTATAAATTTTCACTGCTATTGAATATTTTCTGAACAGTCATTTGCAACACATATCCCGAAGAATCGATCCATTGCCTCGAAAATGTCACTAGTTATTCGACATAAGTAATGGTTATTGCTTTCGGCAAAAGGCAATGGATTTCACGAATAGTCTGAAGAGCTTACGGGTCTGTGCCAAGCAATCTCCCACACTCAACACACACTTCGAGTCCATTTGGGCATGTCCGTTAAGGTTGACCTCATGGAAAGACTTTCGTATTTAAGAATCCCAACTGGATGCTCGAGGAATGCTGTTTCGATTTCCATACGATTTTGGAATCATTCGAGTTCCATGAGAGAGTATGAGAGAGACTATAATACTTTACGACTATGATTATTTTTGTGGTGAAAGGAAATGATTTCAACATTTTATTGCAGTGATTGGCATAAGACTCTTGGCTCAACACAGCTCATGGGCTACGTAAATAAAATGGAAAATGACTTGTCGGTAGCACGCAATTAACGTCGACATCAATATGGATGAATCCACTTGTTGCTCATCGGAGAATTTTGTTTACAGCTCTTGATTTACGGAATTCAATTGAAACTCGATAGAGATAATTGACTTGAATTGAAAATGAGAAATTTAATTGCGGTAATGCGTCATCAATCAACTGCTTTGAAAGTAAATTATCCTATGCTGTAAGTGATAAATGCAGTTGAAATGCAAATTGATTGATTTTAATGTACATAAATAGCATAGCTAGTACTCTATGAGGTAAGTCATTATATACGAAAATATCAATATGGCAATGCTTAGAAGCCAAAGATACAAATCTTCGATTAATGTCCTTTTCACCAAAACTCATTCAAACTGAGGACGAATTCCATCACAAAAGCAAAATAATGATCCACAAACTAAATACAAATTGAACAAAGCCGTCAATAGTTCAATCGTCTGCAAACTTACAAGTGAATACCAAATACAAATACCAGCTCTTTGCTCTACTTCAATTTACATTCTGCTTTGACGAGTCGTTTGCAAATAATGTTCAGTGACTGTGCATGATTATGGCATCGTCAATCGCGTGAAAGCATTGAGACGAATGAAAAATGCAAAAGAGTCCCAAAGTCTTTGGCATCAAAAGGAGCTCTAAAACTAATTTCCTTTCCCCTAGACTTTTCGTTTCAGGAAAATAGAAAGGAATCTATAAAGCGCTTGTCTAGGCTAAGAACACAACTGATAAAGACAGCTCGCCCGGCTTTCAGTTTCAGATGACACGAACATGAAAAAGTCGTTTCGAATCCGAAATTTCAAGAAAGTTTGAGGTAGTTTGAGATAGAGGGTGACATTTTCCGAGAAAAGTAGCTTCAGGTGTACTTTTTTTTGTTTGTTGCTAGTAAATTTGTATAAGACTAAAGTTTGTTTTCGAATTGCTCTTGTTGACCGATTGGCTTCAATTGATTTGTCTGTTTACTGTCAAAGTTATTTGAAAACAATTGGAATATTTATGTCAAACTGAATAAAATAGAACTGTGAAAAGATGTGAAAAATATAAGGGAAGCGAGTCTTCACTTCAAAAATTGAATTCAACTTAATTTTAATTTGATGGCAAAATACTTTGAGATTTCGAAAGAAAATCCTCGATAAAAACTTTTCTTGATTTTGTTGTAACTGGAGGGTCCTAAGCTTTGGATTCACTTGTCATTTGCATGATGAAAAAGAAGACCGTATTTAGAGAAATTAAAATTTTTTGATTCAATATTTCTTTTAATCATAAATTCAAACATAGGATTACAAGAACAATATCGCATATAACTTCAGTACTTTTAGAGCTAAGAGTTTTAGCATATCTAATATACATCAAAGTTAGATACTCGTAATGACAACGGCTTCAGAATAGTAAATGCGGAATTAGAGGAAAACAAATTTAAAATAAGACTTATAACTAAACATTACCAGCTGACAATTTCTGACTGGAGACGGGAAATTGGATAGATAAATATTGAATGAAATAAGACCAAAGACTGATTCTTTTGGTACGCCAGCGGGTATGCTAGGCAATGATGACATAGATTTGCGACGTAAAGTACCTAGAACACTAAGACGGCTAATTGGTCGGTCGTTTTCTGGCTGATAATTTGACTTTTCTGGTTTAAGGATGGGTATTATTTTAGCCGTTTTCCAAGCCTTAGGGAAATACGAATAATTAAGAATTCTTTAGACTTAAAACTTCTAGTGACATTTTCAACATATTTTTTATAAATAAGCTGTGAATATTGTCAGGAGCAGGGGATGTTTTGCTTTTATTCATTTATTTATTTATTTCACCAAGCAAGTTATACATGTATAGAATTATAAAAATAGCATAAAAGCAATAAAAATACGAAGCAAACGAAAACATAAAGAAAAACTGCAGATGAATACAAAACTAAAAAATAACGCTCAAATAAATTAATCACAAACGGATAGCAAATATGTAACAAATAAAATAACAAATAAATGAAAAATAAATAAATGAATAGCAGTTAAATAAGAAATTTACATAGTAGTCACAAATTAAATGGTATAAATTGCATGGATGAGGGACGGTTTTTTCTAAATGTAAATATACAATATACGTATGTTAGTATGGTGGCAGAAGGGAAATGATTATGATAAGAGAGCTTTGATGTTATTTTTAAAAGTTGCTTTAGATTTAGGGGGGGGGGGAAACTCTGGATCATGATATTGAGTAACTTACACTGTATCAAAAAATTGCACGTACAGTACCCTTACTCCAATAAAAACTCTTCTATTTATTAAACAAAAAAAACTTTTTTCATTCTTTAGGTATTTATAAATTCTATACTGTCAAAGCTTTTCAGAGCAAAACAGTATTTTGTTATATTAGCTTTTGCTGTCACAGTACAGCAAAAATATACTTAAAACAATTGCACGTACATCAAAAAATTGCACATACACACAAGATTAACTTATGATCTCTTGTAAAATAAAAGTAATGGTACTTAGTTTCCAGTGCAGATTTACACACTATCCTCATTTATTGAAGGTAGTAGTTGTAAATGCTCAATAGAGCAGTGCAGTAATTCTTTTTTTTAAAAAAAATTCTGAAATAGGCTAAACACACCCTAATGCTCCTGTTGAAGTGAAGAAATGAATCGTAAATTTTAAGGAGGAAGGTAAAAGTTATGCTGAAGTATCAAGGATCATTGGCACACCACGTTCGACCATGCAAACGGATATAAAAATGTTTAAAAGCAACAAAAGCTTTGCAATTGCCCAAGGAAGAGGTCGGAAGAAAATTTTAGCTGAGCATTTGGATAAAAAATTTAGAGAATTATTAAGAAGGATCCAAAAACAAGTGCTCCCAAAACAGCTACAGACCTTAAAAGAAACGACGGAATATATTTGAATGCCCAAACAGTGCGAAATTTTCTCCATAAAAAGTGTTACAAGGGATGCATTGCAAGAACACAAACGTTCATTTCGAGGAAAAATGTTGCCCGACGCTTTGAGTGTGCCAGAGAATATGTAAAAAAGTCAGACTAAATTTGGGAAACTGTTATTTTTGTAGATGAAAGTAAGTATAATCTTTTTGGCTCTGATGGGCGGCGATTTGTTCGGCAGAGAGTCAATCAGCGTTGGAGTCAAAAAAATTGGGACCCACTGAGAAACACGAAGGTGAAAATGTTATGGTTTGGAAAGCGATGGAAGCAAATGGCGTTGGAAATTTGGTATTTGTGGAAAGCACTATGGACAAGCATCAGTACTTAGAAATAATAAAGCCTAATTTAAGAGCCAGTGCTTCCAAAATTGGAATTAGCGACGAAATTTCACTAGCACATGACAATGATCCAAAATATTTCTCGCATCTAGTAAAAGAGTGGTTACTGTATAACGTGAAATCTGTGCTTCTTCAGCCACTCCAATCACCAGACCTTAATTCCATTGAATATCTTTGGGATGTTTTCGAAAAAAAAGTGCGGGAACATCATATTATAAGCCGAGCTGACCTCAAGGAGGTTATTTGAGAAAAGTGGGAAAAAATAACACCTGAAATTACTAGAAAACTAGCTCATTCAATGAACAATTGCTTAAAGGATGTAATTTCAGCGAAAGGACACCACACACGCTATTAGAAGTAGAAAAAGTAATTAATTTTCTGAATGTATGTGGAAATTTTTGATGTACGTGCAATTTTTTGACTTGAATTATAACTTAATTTTCAAAATTAACATTAATATTATGGAATGCTGTTTTGTTTCAGATAGTTTCAGTTGTGTAGAACCCATGAAATTAATAAAAATGACGAAAATCTTGTTTATTTAAAAAATAAATAAGTTTTAATTTATGATAAGGTGGTGTACGTGCAATTTTTTGATACAGTGTATTTATTGGCTCGTTTGCTGCATATGTTGTGTTGTGTCGATATTCAATAAGCAATCGTCAGGATCTTGTGACTCTGAAGGCCTGATTGAGCACAAACTTTTCTTTCAAGTAGATGACATTAACCACGTCTCTGATGACATCGAAGCTAAAGCAGGCAGATAGCATCAATATTCTCGACGCAAGGGGTAACAAATTATTACATTGAAAGTGGTATTCGTATGGTGGTAGATTGCTGAAATCATAAGGGTTGAAAGCATCTCACAGAGCGAAAAGTAAAAACTGCTTTTCAACAAATTCAAATCTTTGGCTGTGAATTTCGAAAGCCGGATTCCAGATAGTGCACGCATATTCAAGAAAAGGACGCACGAGTGATATATATCAAGATTTACTAACCCAGAGATTCTTCAACTCATATATATATATATATATATATATATATATATATATATATATATATATATATATATATATATATATATGTATATATATCTATCTATACATACATATATATAAATATATATATATATATATATATATATATATATATATATATATATATATTTATATATATATATATATATATATATATATATATATATATATATATATATATATATATATATATATATATCGTCGCTTAATGAAGCCAAGCTGTTCATTTGCTCGGGAAAGCACTCTATCGTAATGTAGATTGAAGCGTAGCTTTTCATCTAGGATGACACCCATAGATCTAATATACTGTCAACCCTACTGAGTGCCGTGGTGCTGAAGCGGTACGTATAATGAACGAGCGTGTAGTTTTGCGAGAGAAGCTAATTGCGTGGCACTTAGCATTGTTAAGAGGGAGCACCAATCGTCTAAAGCACCAATCATCTAAAGAGTTCAGCTTTGACTGAAATGTGCCAAATAGATATTGGCCGAGCCCAGGCGAGATCTGGCGAGCCCGAGTGTGTGGACGGTCCAGACGAGCGACTTTCACAGGGCTCGCCGGCGCTCGTGCCACATCCGATCGGAATGGATGTTGAGCACGAGTCAAAGCGATTTCGGATGAGCTGTCAAATGCCGTCCACATGTTTGCGGTCTCGTCTGACTTCGGCTCGCCTGGCCTCGGCCAATATGTATTTCCCACAAAAAAACGAAACGTCAGATGGTAACCTGACAATTTGGTAAATTTTGAGGTCGTCCGGATATAGTAAATGTCGAATGTCGGATAAAACCTCCGGTAGGTCTGATACAAAAATGTTAAAAAGAAGAGGGCCAAGACAACTTCCTTGATGTACACCAGATTTAACGTGGACTTTTTTTTCGTGAAATTCAAAGGTCTTATATCTAGACCTTGAAATTTCACGAATTGAAAGCCACTTAGTAAAGATCCTCCAATTTCGAATTGCTGCAGCTTGGATATCAAAATGGAGTGATCAAATCGATCTGTAAAGACTGCGTCAATTTGATCACCCTTCTCCATTTTGCATAATATATCAGAAACAAGTACCATAAGATTAGTGTCGTAGTAGAACGTCATTTTCTAAAAACAGTTTTAATGCAGCTAATCTTTCATTTCTACAAAGAAAAGCAAATATTTGGCGGAGCAAAGTTGTTTCTGGCCACGCAAATGCGTACAAAATACAAACTTAAGTTCTACAGGCACTTTATTTACATCTCGCAATACTGTTAATAGCTGATTTACGCTAACTAGTTGATGTGTTTTTAGCCTAGATGACTATTAAGTAATGACTATAGTACTTAATAGTCATACTATATATAGTATGACTATTAAGTAATGACTACCTAATGACTATAATTTGTTTGTGACATAACCAGAAGTACTAACAACTAATTGTGAGGCGCCCAGCGTGGGTGTCGACAGTACTTGCTTCCAACAAGTAATAGGAACAGTGAATAATTGAATTCAAAGATCAGCTCATCCACATCTCTATAAAATCCGTTAGAATTATTCTTGAATAATAATTGCCAACTGTATCTAAATCATGCAGTGATGCAAAAACTTTGCCACATTGTACTATCAGTTAGATCCTTAACAGTATGTAACATAATTTGCTACTTTATTAACATGCGAGAAGGTTATAATCTAATAAATTTTTGAGTAGAAGAATTATTTATTTACAAAATGCAGTTATTTTGAGTGCAGTTATCAATGTTGTGCAGCTCTGAGAGAAATTATCACGTCCCAAATCAAAAAGATGTGAGAGGTACACAACTTGTTTGCGTTAGCTTCAGTATACCGGAATTTTCGGAAACTCTTTCTACGAAAAATGGGGCCCGAATCGAAGTCAAATAAAGTGCAAAACTCAGCGCTGCCAACACGATATAAAAAAATTGTGGCTATATGTGTATATAAATAAGTGGCATTGATTCCAAATTTCACGCCGAGCAAGCATTAACCTTTTTAGGATCATTGTTGACTAATATCGATTTTACCCTTATATAATAATTTTCAAACAGAAGTGCGAAATTTAACTAGTTTAGAATGGCAAGCGAAGTTGAAAAAAATGAAGAAGCGTCAACAAGAGCATTTACAAAATCCATTTTTTAGAATTCTCCCTTTTGGAGATGATTGCAGACTCAATGTTATTCTCAGACTTCAGAGCTTAAAAGAAGACTTAAAAGTTCCGAATCCAATAAAACGCCAATTGCTTATAATCTGTATCATAGAGGTTTTTTAGTTTTTTGACAACCCAATGCCGCATGATAGCCCCATTTTTTAGACTAACTGATCATATTTCCTTCTATTAAGCTTTTAACCGGGTGTTTCAGCATGGACATATTTTGAAGAAAGTACATTATATTTAATTGGAATTGTTTTTGCGGGATGATTAAAATTGAACAACTTTTTATTAACATTAAAAATTTTAATCTACATTGAAAATTCTATTTTGACAAAGTGGTTTCGAAAGTATGCACTGCTTCTCATCAGACACCAGCACACAGTGCATACTTGACTGGCGTGACCACTTGCAGGTGGAAATCATTACAGTTTTATTTATGCTAGTTGTGACAAATTTTAACATCTCCGACTTATATCCATGGATATAATTTTACTTAGTAAAGGTAATTGAATTTGATAATCATCCCGCAAAAACAATTCCAATTCGATTCTGCTTTCGGAGGCTGATTCCGCAAAACGATCGAGTTTCCCGTTTCAATATGCTCGGCTTCGATAAGCTGTAGAAATGATATACGTTGTCTATGCTGATTTATAGACAAGAAGGGAACCGTGATCAAATTCAATTACCTTTACATTATATTTGTTAAGTAAGCTTTCGATTGAATGTTGAAAATCGTTGTTTTACTTGATAGTGAAGAACGTGAATTGTCTTTGAGAAATTTTATAAAAAAAAAAACAAATTAAGTATTTTCATGTCATTTGAAGAGGTAGTACCAATCAATCAACAGTTCTGTACGGTGTCTCCTGACTATTTGATAAGACTCCAACCTAGAAGCTTTTGAAGAGTTCTCTTAAATTTGAAACGTAACGTTCTATCAGGGAGCAGTGCAGTGCGTTCTATCAGGAAGCAGTTCACTAAAAGTGATCAAACAATAACAAAGATATATAGTTTGAAGTTACAAAGGACTTCAATCAATCGAAAGATGAATCCTCTATACTAAAAAGTACGTAGTCTCGACATATGACTCAAGTGTTGAAATTTCAATCAAAAATTCAATTTTTCAAAACAGAAAAATACAAATATTGTTTAATTTAAATTATTTGTTCAATTCAGAAACCCTTTTGTAAATCCACACACAAGCAATAATATATTAAACAATGGTATTCATAGCAAAAATATTCCGTATCTGTATGGAAATACGATCTAGATTTTCAATATGTCATCAAATACACAGAATTTATAAATATATTTCAACCTATTGTAACGGATGTATCCAAATAAAGGTTTTTATTTACAATTGTATTCTGCAATATTGAAAGCTCACATATAGATTGTATCAATCGGAAACTTTTTGCTACTAACATACATGTGCAATATTGGCAATGGAATGAGCCTCTTTTACTCTTCTCTGCTTTAGTTTTTCCCAAAATCAATAAAAAGTTTTAGTTTTTCCTCTATGTTCAGCCAAATTGGTTTTTTTTCCTGGTGACAATCCAGTCTCTGTACATATGATGGATGTGTTTCAAGTTGGAATGGAAAGATATTGAAGCGACACAAATTGAATTCTACGAACTGATGAAGAAACAAGTGGCTTAAGTTGCTATTGCTTTCTTTACAAATTAGCTGACACGATTATAGGATGTGGTTGAAAAAATGTGCAAAATGAAATTGGCGAAATCGGATTAAGAGTTGAACTGCAAGAACACATTTATTATTAGATAATTAGAACTGAAAAAGTGTAGAAAACTTTTGTCCACCTAGTGTTTCAAAACTGTTCATTTCTATTAAAATTAATCTACATGGTTATTGTAACACAAAAGATTCTTGCAAATGAGTTTATTTGAATGACGTATATTCATGCTGCGAATAGGGTTAAGTAATTAAACTGACGGAGCATTAGGAAAATGCATTAGTCGGTCAATGTTTATTTAATATTACAATACCAACAATTGAAGTAGTGATTAAACGTTTCATCTTGTAGCGCGGCAGATAAACAATCATGATGTCGATTATTCTGAACAAAGATGCAATTAAGACGATAATCAAATAATATTTAATGAAATGCCAAGGTCTAGGTACAAGCCACACGTTTGGTAAAATAACGTACTATATGATAGTTAACTGGGAGCATTGCTAGGTCTTTGGAATTGCAATAGGACAGTTTATTAATCTCTAAGTCGTAAAGATCCTATCCGTGCTATGTTTTGCGTTTTATCTGCCGAAAATACATTCAATGTCATTCAAAATATTTTTTATGAACTATACTTTGCTCTGCCAACTAATCCCCATTCTTCTTCAAATATACCAACTAACTCCTATGGGTAAGCCAATTTACCCCATACCTGGGGTTAATTGGTACTGGGTAAACTGGACTTGATGCCCCACACCCGGGAAATCCCACCACCAGAGGGCGAAAAGGTGGTAGAAAGGCTGAAAAAATGAAGAAAAACAGACAAAATTATACATAAAAATAAAAAAGAAGATAAAACAATTAAGAAAAAGAAAAAAAAAGAAAGAAAAGAAGCCCCAAAAGCAAACGCACAACCACAAAAACACAAACATATTAGCCCGACATCTGTCGGCAAATTCATGTAACAGCTGTGTGGGGCATCAAGTCCAGTTTTACCATTGGTACTTATGGTGATCTTCGTGGTAACCGTTTTTGAAGTACAGAACACGTTGCTTAAATAATGAATCCTATAAAAATTGATAGCCGAAGAATTGACCTGTCAGCAGCAGAAATAAAATTTACTGTTAGCATCACAGAAAAAATAGCGAAATCGATAACTAACATCAACGCCAACTAGAAGACAAGTGAAGGTATTAGCTACTTTTTCAGGAAATCGTAGGTAATTTTCCTACAAAAAAATTTGTGGAAGCGAAATATAAAAACAATAATAAGTTAGTGGCTGAAAATAAAAAGCTGCTACACTCTGAAAAGTGGGTCTATAATTAATACTTTAATAATTAATACTTTAATAATAGATTCATTTTTTCGTTTAAAATAACGAATCACAAACTTTTTTACACATTCGATGTGCATTTTTTTGCTTTTACGTCATATCAGCTGAATAATACACAGCTTTTTGCAAATTTAAGCAAAAAGAGTGTAAATTTACAAGTTTGCTATTCAAAGCCAAAAAATTGCATCATTTTTTAGGGTAAAATTACACGATTTGGTCGTGAAAAAAATATTATTTTTACGCACCTTTGTAAATTTACATCTTTAATAGTAGGAAACCAGCTTCCTACTATTATAAAGGTAAATTTAAACCAAAAATTTTTTGAGTGAATTGAAGCAAAAAGAGTGTAAATTTACTAGTTTGCTATACACCTTTGCGCCAAAGCCATAAAATTGCATCATTTTTTTGGGTAAAATTACACGATTTGGTCGTAAAAAATTTTTCTTATTACGGTCTTTTGTAAATTTACATCTTTAATAGTAGGAAACCAGTTTCCTACTATTATAAGGGTAAAATTCAACCAAAATTTTTTTGAGTGTAGTTTGTGGTGAAAATCCTTAAATCTATCTATGCATTTTCGTGAGTTAGGTGCTGATATCATTGACATTATAAGCTGGATTACAAACTCCGCATACTTTTTTCTTTGAAGGTCAAATTTAAACTTGGTAGCGGCATTTTTCACAAATATTTAATAAAAAAATTTTTATAAAATAATTCTACAATTGCTTACAATTGTTCAACGGTAAAAATATGTTTTACTATTTTCTCACAACCTGAAAACCTGAAGCCAACATAAAAAGCTAGATGTAATGAGGTAGTACAAAAATAAATGGCTGGTTTGATTGCGTTAAATATGTGTACGTCTTAATCAACAAAACCAGTACCACAAATCATATTCGTTTCGTGCCAAAACACGTACATCAGCAATCAACGAAATTCACAAACACCAATTTCACACCACCTCAAAATATTCCACACAAAACCCTAAAAAAATACAACATACTCCTATCGAAGAGAAATTTAAATTTCACTCTGATAGAAATCTTTATCAAGTGCGCTATTTTTCCCAGCTCATTCTTTTATGTACACAACATCCTACTCACTCACATACGAAATAAAAAATCCCGCATGCAGCCTTAAAGGCTTGAGGCAACATCTAAGTAAAGACGGATTCCGGTGCCCATTAATTACATTCCTTTGCCCTTCTCAGTCTCCGTCTGGCCACTACGTCCGCTCGAGAATGTGGGCTAATGCCTCGATGGGCATCATATCCGCTTCATATTCTTAGATCGCCATATCCCAGCAGTTCATCCTTCTACACGCAGCTAGCCTCAGCCATCGAACCAGCAAGTTGAAAGAAAATATGAGAGCTAGCTCTATGGGGCCAAGTGGAAAGGAATGGTCCAGGGAAATACAAAAATAAACAAATTCTTCACTTACGGAAGACAGTCGAGCCGAGCGACAAACGTGCTGAGCTGAGTGTGTTGAGTGTGCTGAGTGAGTTTCACGCTGACCTGAAAGCAACGACAGGAGTTCAATAGTGTGGATCCGGTTAAGCGGCTAAATCCATTCAATGGGGCAACTGGAGCAGAAAACTGAAAACGGATGAATAGCATTTAATCAACGTTGCCGTCTTTGCTCATCCGCTGGAGACCGCCTTCTGTATTAACCTCTGATCGTTGTCATCGTTAACGTTCCTCAGATTCCTCGGAAACGTCTTAAAATATTTACTTAACCCGTCCCGACCCGACGAGTCCTGATTTGATTTCCAGCCGTCTAAAGACCGATTAACGACAAATACACTCCACTTCAGAGCCGCACATACTAATCGATTAAATCCTGGCCAATTATAGATGTAATTCTTTGCGAGCGGTATTCAGCGAAACCGGAAATAATACCGCGACACTCTGCAACACTTTCACTTACACCACACCTTTGAACGCGCACTAGTCGAATCGCAATCTTGAAATCACTCAACCAATCACTAATTCACCTGTTCCTTCACTGGTGCATATCGTGGGAACATCTAATTTGTATCTGAAATTTGAAACACGCCGACCGGGAAAAGCGCTCTGCCCGCACGGATGCCTTTTTCACGTCTGAACAACACAGCTCAGTTGGTCCAGAGGATTCCTTCGGTTCTTGGATGCTGCGAGAGTGGGTGGGCGCGAACGCCATGCGCGCAACAGCCCCACGTCATTTTATGAGGAGAGCAGAGAAAGTCTACACAAAATCGTTGCATCTTTCTTATCTATGTCGAAAAGTCTACAATTGTAGAGGAAATCGAAATTTTTGCGAGTGGACTTGGGATGAATTCGTGCGAACAGCTGACGCGGATGGCATTGTCGTCGACAGCGTGTGGCGTGGTGGAGTGAAGCTTGCATGAATGAAATGATTTGATGAATTTCACAAAATTAAATATTGGAAATTCGTGTAAAGCGAGTATGATGAACAAAGTTTTGGCAATCAATTGATTTGCGCCAGTTGGTAACCGAATAAACCATATGGACAGATACATATTTAGTGCATCTCGTTTGAAGATTTAATAGCGGCGCAGATTTTCTCTTGTTTGATGCTTTTATATTGCATATGGCGACGTGAAAAATCAAACGATTAATGAACTGCATCGAAAATATTTTGCGAAAAATCCATTTTAAATTATTGCTCTTTTAACAAAGGCACTACATATTATTCAAACTTTTCCGATATTTCGAAAATTTTGTGAAAAGATTTGGTGAACTGATGAAAACCAGGCATTTTAAGATATCCTAAGCAATTTTAATGTAAACAAGAGATGGATAGGAGTGATGAGGAGCTTGAGTTTTCATAATTTCATTTTTTAGCACACTAATTTTTTAATTTATTTCTAAAAGGCATTACAACTGATATTTATTTTACATCTGGTTATCTACAGTTGCTTTGCTATTTGATGGAAAATCAGAAAAAAACCATTTTATTGAACGTACAGAAAGACCAAGCAGATCATGAATCGGAAGCATCGGATTGGGTGATGATAACGAAATAAAAATTGAGAATGAATTGAATTTTCAAGCAATGAAGATGAAGATCTTCGTTATATAAAGAGCCAGGGTTATTTGTGATTCTGAAACTGAAAATGATTTGGACGCCATGGATACTTCCTGTGGTAAAGACATTTCAACCGAAAAAGCAGCTGATGGGATTTTATGGGACACATTAAAAAAAAGTAGAAATTTAGATAGATTACCGTATCATTTCAAATTCAAAGACGTCTCAGGCCCAACCGCCTATTCTAAAAGGCAAATTATAATTGGTTCGGTAAGAAGCTCTTTCAATTTGATAATTGATGAAGGTATGATGGAATACATAAAATCATGTACAGAGTTCGAAGCTCGTAAAGTTTTGAATAAAGAATGGACGATAGCAAAATTTATAATTATGGGCCTTCGTAGCAATGTTGTTTGGTAGAGGTTTACAATATAAAATTCAAACTGATACGATTTTCTTCCTTTGAACTGTAATCCTGGAGCTGGTGCAGATGTTGCACCTTTACTCCACTTCTGGTTGTCAGCAGTAATGCACTCAGACCCGAAAACTGGCGACACTGTGTTTTTACATGATTTTATGTTAGATAATGGCGCTTCCGTATTACTCTCTGAGCTGCCTCGGGCTTGGATAGGTGAAGTTTTGATGAAAATTTTGCATTTTCAGGATTATCAGAGTGCTACTAGGTTGTCTGTCAATTGTATCAAATAGTTTTAAAGCGCTACCACGTATGTATTTCTTAACTGTCTCAATTCTAAGTTCTTTGTGTGTGTCGCAAATTCTTACGTAACAAAACATTATGAAAAATATGTAAAGTACGATGTTTTGACAAGCTTGTAGTCTTTTTCTGTTACTTTTAGAGGTTTGTCCGAAGGCTACGCAGCCGTAGAACAGTTGAGGTCTTAGAATCTGTTTATAGAGAAGCGCTCTATTTGTGATACTTAAACAGGATTATTTTAGAATAGGGTGGAGGGCAATTATGGCATTGTTTAAGGATGTTCGTTTGTTGTCAATGTGTGTAGTCCATTGCAGTTTGCTGTCGAACATCAGCCCTAAGTATTTTGCAGTCCGTTGTCAGTCTAACGTCTGATCGTCGGCAATTAGTTGTCGTGGTGTCTATCGTTTTTTCCGAGAAATAAAGATTGCTTGAGTTTTTTCAGCGTTAAGTTTTATCTTCCATCTTCTGAAGTGATCCAAAAGGATTTCAATGGAGCACTGTGGATTAGAGATTATGTTAGTTGCTTGCCTGAATGTGGGCAATATGCACGTATCATCAGCCAATAGAGATATGTTTACTTTGTTAGAAGTGAGAATATCAGCTACATGCAAGTTGCCCGAAATTAGTGACAAGAGAGATCCTTGGTGGTCTCCGGAGAGAGGAGAGGTAATTATCGATGATTATCGTAATTATCGACACTTAGAGGAGAGGTAATTATCGATGATGTCTTCAAAGGCTCTGTTTTATAAAAAGGATCCAACTAATTCTATGAATGAGACATATTTAAGTTATTTAGTTTGACAATGTGCCCAGCATGCCAAATTTTCTCGAGCGGCTTCGCGACATCAAACATGACTAGTCCTGTTGATTTTTTTTTTGTTTGGGCCAGTTCTTATGTCCTGCACTACTTGAGATAGTTGGAGCTCAGTAGAGTGCTTGAAGCCTTGAGAGAGAAATGTGCCGGGTTCTTTTCTTCAGGAGAAAACTGAGCGTTAGGTTGAGCCCGTGCTGCTTGCAATGAAGTTGAGTTTTGAGAAATTTTAGGATTTTTCGCGAAGGAGATTTTGGGTTTAACGGTGTAAAATCCTTATTTTGCCAATGTTTTGAAAAAAGTCTCTTTTTTGCTGTCCGTTTAGGACTAGCTGTGGGGGTATTTGCGTTCAGTTCTAGGTTTTCTAGAACAACGGATATATCTGAAGAACTGTATTCAGAGCTAAAGAATTCATCAGATAATGAAGTGCTGATTTTTTCAGCATTGGAAGAAGAGGCTATTTTTGAAGATGAAGTTTGAAGCCTCTTTCGGTTATTAATTTTGGGAAGGTGAACTATTTTTTGAATCCAAATTGCCACATAATTTTTGAAGTAGATCATCATGTTTTCTATCTAGCTCTTCATTGACGCGGCTTTCGGCGCACTCATCTCGAGTTTTTGAAGCTCTTTTAACAGCCTATTTAGTGTTACGTCAAAATTACTACTAACCACCCTAATAAAAAATTTAAAACACTTTAACAGGGTTTTCCCACCGTTTTCTTTTCGGTATTTGGATAAGTATCTGAAAATAGATATTAGATAGTTTGTTGTTTAAATTTTTGAATTTGTGTGTACTAAAAAGACATTGAATAATGTTTGTAACATTGACGAGCGAGGCTAAAAATGATTTGTGGTACAGCGAATGTAAAATGACTTTTGTTTTAGAATGTCTTCACGGTACTGCCTTTATGACGGTGAAATATATTCACAGTGGCGAAGATAGAATGGATTATGATGAGAATGATGTAATAGATCTTGACTTTGAACTATTGTTGGAGGAAAACTCTATGTCCGACGATGACGCGGATACAACAGGTATTGACTTAGGTTCTATTATTGATGATCCGAAATATCCTCAACTTACCGAACCTGGTCAGCTAGCAACTCCAAGATCATAAAAAAACAAAGCAGGAAAGAATTGCAATGGAAACAAAAGAATCTTATTATAAACGACCAATAGTAATAAGTAAAGTTTGCCATCTGATATATAGTAATTGAATACACTTATTCAATTCTTTATATATTTATTTCCTAAAGAAATGATGCAATTTAATACTGAACAGAGTGATCTACAAAAATCCCAACCAATTCTTTCATGTTACTGAAATTGATATTCAACAATTTATTGGAATCGTTGTTCTTTTGACCTTGATAAAACTACCTAGAGTCACTAGTCGCTGGAATACGAAAAATGGGACACCTCTGATACATGAAACAACGTGGTTATTTCATGGTATTTGTGATTGTGATTGAATTTGTGAAGTACGGATATTCTACCATTTAATATATATGACAATGGTAAATACGTGGATTTTATACCGACGTGGCAAAAGTGCCACGTAAAACCTTGAAAAAGATTTGTCTTCAGCAGATTTGCGATTCGAAGTAGCCGAAGCTTTCTGCAATCTTAGACAGGAAACCATCAGGAACCGCAAATCAACAGAAAATGACATCCACCAATTGCAGTGCGTCAAGATAAAGTCAGGCACCGGCCAGCTTGGTAAGAAAATGGAATCAAGTGCAAATGCACAGGAGTCCTCCAAACAATATGTGAGATATCTAGTGTAGCTCTGTGCTACAGCTTGAAAAATAATTGCTTCAAACATTTCCACACCACATTGAAAAAATTGTCAGTATTAGCTCAAGGTCTTTCTATTTTCTGAAATAAATGTCAATAAAAAAATATCGATTTTCTGAAAAATACGTGTTTTATTATAGTTAAAAACAAGTCTCCACACGTTATTTATTTTAAAATTAACAATCATGGGCTGCAAATGGCTAAATATATTCAATCATCTTACATTTGTTTGACAATATATGTTAGGCATTTGATGAAAAAAACACCGTTTCTCACAAGCAATTCATATGTACTCCTATATCTGAATTCAAAACAATTCATACGAATTATTTACCTGTCGACACAAACATGTTGAGCATGTATCTAACTATTACTGCCATCCACTTACAGATTGTTGAATTTTTTGCTCATCATCTATGCAGAAGAAGAATAATTCAGCACTGGTGCTGGCTTGCTTACGTCTCCCTCCCTCTCCCTCTCTCTCTCTCTCTCTCTCTCTGACAATGGGACAAGACGAACGTATCAAGCCACCAGCCCCTTTCACTCCAAGAAATTCAATAACATTTCTCATGCAATGAAAAATTCAATTAGTTCTCAAAACAGTCGAGCAAGGATTTGTTTCACGCTCGAATTGTTTGTAAAGATTGTTGTTTAACGAAAACATGATTGCATCATTATCTGAATGGAAAATTTTTGCAAACAAACTCATTGTTTGGGTGAGAATTGTATCTTTAGGTAAAATGTAATTGTATCTTGAACTTAAAGTGGACTTAAGAATTGGGCATAATATTTAGATTGAAATATTCTACATAGTTGCAAAATATATGGCATAATTTATTTTCAATACTATTTCTTTTGATCTCACAAATTTTATTTGATTGACCACACATTTCTTCTCAGCTTCGGATAGCATTTTATGAATTTTAACTGCAATGTTTGATTGTTTAACAGAAACTGAAATTTATACAACGAAAGCATCTCCACTAACAATAACAAATCCGATAATTAGACAATCTACATCAATAAAAATGACGTCAATCGGTAATAGATTTCCTGGTTAGCTTTCGAATTTTTATTTGAATTCAAGATTGTTAAGTTCACAAGCACCTCATACTTTTTTCAAAACAGCTGGGAAAAAATTCTAACTGATTTACAAAAAAATGAACCAATCTGCTACATCATTCGATATTCACCATTTGGTGTTGAGAGAAAACTTTGAACGACACCATCTTCATCTTTTCATTGTCTCATTCGCGCTAGATACAATGCAATCTAATTTTAGCACCCAAGGACAAATCATATTTAAAAAGAAATCAATCGATTTACAATGTAATCATAGCTCAAATTACCATAAATCTTCGTTGCCTATCAAAATCAAAAGAAGTTGCATACGATTATGATTTATGTATATAGATTTGATGAACATACAACTCAATTCTCCAGGTTTTGTCTAGTCGACGACGTTTAGTTCGTAGTGTTTATTGAAAATACGCTTTCGTTTGACGTGGAAAACAAGTAGAGCGTTGGCCGAATAAATATTTATACAACGAATGGCTAACGAAATTACTCGTATTTACTTACTCATGATTTGCGATATGAAATTTTGAAAACCGAAAATTTTCATTTTAAATATTTACATAATTGCAAGTCGTGGAAATTTGTGTTTCGAATTATTTTTCGAGTGATTGAGGATATGCCACTGGATTTTATGGTTTCGTTTAATGTTTTGTATATAGAAGTACAACTTTTGATAGATACATGCATTGTCCGATAAGTAATAGTTGATGCTCTGCTTGCCAATTCAAAAATTTGACAACGGGTGTGAACGATAAATTGTTTCATAAATTGCAGGCGGTATGATCGATGTTATATTTAATTGTATTTTAATTTTTGCACCTTTAATAGAATTAAAAAATTTGAATTCGCATTTTCAGACGTGAAGTAGAGAAAATACTAACACTTTCCGAACATACCATCGAGAGTCAAAAAGTAATGCCTTTAAAGCTCTAAACTTCGTTTCTTTCAGAGTTTCTGGACTATTTATGCGTGATTTTATAGACGTAGCCTTACACTACTTATGTAGTCTTTTTTTAGATTAATTGATAATTACTATGAATCTAAAGCTAAAAGAAAGAGTCGTCATTGAATTTCTGGCAAAAGAAGATTCTGCACCCAAAGAGATCCATTATTGCTTGAAGAATGTTTATGGGGGCGATGAAATGGGCGTCAGTAATATGCGGCGTTGGGTGAAGAAGTTTGGAAACGGAAAAACGGAAAAACGGAAATTGCAGATAATCCGAGAAGCGGCCAGCCGACAACATCGTAAAGCCACACTAATGCCGACAATACAAATGCGTATCAAGAACGTACTGATGAATTGGCTCGAAGCGACAGACGATTTGCAGCTCAGAGTGTTGCTCAAGCATTGAAAGTCCTGTATGGCTCTGCCTAAGGAAAAATTGCTGATTTGAGGTATCACAAGCTTTGTGCTAAATGGGTCTCCAAGCAATTGACTGGTAATCGGAGGACGCGGTTAGAACTTTGTTAAGAGCGGCTGGAGACATTTGAAGCGGTACAATGGGACTTCCTCGAGAATGTTATCACTGGAAATGAAACCTGGTCATACCTGTATGACCGAAAGAATAAAGTGCAATCCAAGGAATGGCATCACAGTGGCTCTCCACTTCCCATAAAATCCAATCTCACCGGATCAGCACATTTTACTCTACACTGACGACGCAAACATTTTCAATATAATATCACTTGAGACTTATTTATTTATTTATTTATTTATTTAGTGTCTTAATCCACAGAACAAATCCAATTATTGATTAGACAAGAAGAAAAAAAATAAAAATAAATACAAGTATATGAAAAAAATAAAAAATTAATACAAGTACATAAAATATGTAAGAAAAAGAAAATAATATGAAAACCAAGAAAATCAATAAGAAAATAACATGAAAACCAAGAAAATTAATAAATTCAGAATGGAATAACAATACAAAAAAGAATAAAAAGCAAATCGATCGGAAAAGAAACAAACAAAATGAGTAAATTAGGATATATTACGATTATAAGAGATAACGTTATTTTTTAAAGTATTTTTAAACACAGATAACGTTTGAGGCAGAGGACCAAGGTTAAGGCTATTGTGCTGACGAGGCAAACGCAAGAGGGGGGAAAAGAAATAGGTGTCCGTACGGGCAAATGCAACATTAAAGGCAAATAATGTTCTATTGAGACGGCCCAGTTCCCTAACTGAAAGTTGAATGCTGGGGTCAACCAATATACTGCCTTTAAAAAGTTTAAAAAGGAGGCACTCGTCGAGGAACACTCTGCGTGACTCAAGGGAAGGAATTTGAAGGATGGAGAGGCGCATACTGTAATCACAATACGGAATACTGTGCTTATAGAACAACGAGCGGGTGAATCGGCGTTGCACGGATTCAACCGCATCGATCAAGTATCCATAATGTGGACACCAAATTTGGCAACAGTATTCAAGAACACTACGGACAAAAGAAAAAAACAGATTAAGAGAGGTGGAAAGATTAACAAAACGTTTAGAGGATCTGATGATGAAGCCGGAAAGACGAGAAGCCCTGGCAGTGACGTGAAGAATATGCAAGTCGAACTTTAATTTGCAGTCAAAAATCACGCCAAGGTCTTTGATATTAGAAACAGCATTGAGAGGAGAGCCAAGGACACAATAGGAGAAGAGCAAAGGAGATATTTTATGGGTGAAAGACATTTGATGACACTTCGCAACATTCAAAGTGAGGGAATTAGCAGTGCACCAGTTAGCCAAAGTATCCAAATCGCACTGCAATATGGTGCAGTCACTAGCGGATTCAATCACTCTGAAAATTTTGCGATCATCAGCGTACAAAAGGCAGGGTGAATTAAAGAGGGAAGGAAGATCATTAATAAACAAAAGGAACAATAAAGGTACGATCCTGCAACGCAATGTGTAAAATTTTTCATGTTGGTGCACTCTAAACCGACTTTGGCCAAATGTTGACAAATGTTCAGCTATCTCTATCTCCCACAAGGCATACTCATTAATTTCAATTACTCTTTAAATGACACCGGTTAATACGGTTCTAATAAAATTCGTGACTTATGAGTACTATAAAACTCTTCTTTTACTTTTAATTATCACATTGGCTCAATAATAATAAAAGCCAAATAACACTTGGCTTCTTAAAAAGACGCTTTAAAGAATTCATGGACATTCGTATGACGAAAATCCTATTCTGTTATCTAGTTCGCCCGGTGTTTGTTAGAGGTGTTTATCGTCCTACTTGCTCCTGGAGTTGATGTTGTTCTTTGTTCGTGGCAGAGAGATATTCGTCACATTCTATGTGGCTTTCTCTGACCAATTTCCAATTAAATTAAATGTACCTCAAGGCGCTATTCTTGGACCAAATCTTTTCAACGTTTTCACTGCAGATATCCCAGAAATTTCAAACGATTCTCCCACTGGTGTAACTACTAATCCTTATCCGGATACAGGGGTGTTACAAAGGAATGCGACTCAACTAATTAAATGCCAGCAAGATTGAGCTAATATTATACAGAAATGGCCACTAGAATTTCAGAAAGAGAGTTAAAGCTCTCAAAAATGTCAAAATCATTACTAACGCCACTTAATTTTTCTTCAGTTTATATTGAAAAAATCCACCCCAAAATAGTCTACCTACCGTCTTGCAACATATCAAATTCAATCGCTTAAATCCCAAAATCACAGTCGATAATATTTCATTTCAACAGAAAACGCTCGACAGAATGCAAACCATAAAGCCCTTCACAAAATACTAATACCATTGCAGACAAATCCATAGAAGCAGATTAACCTCAATAAAATATGTGATACGTGCTTTACCGAATCCCATATTGTTTCTCCTCGTCGCAGCGCGGCATCATCGTCATCTATCTTTTCGCATAAACTCAATATTGAATGTTTTCCGCGCTTCTAGTTAGCTTAGGAAGATTCGGTTGCTTGCCGATAAAACCACAGATATCCGAATACGAGTAAGTAAAAACACGTACATTGCCGCAGGGACTAAGAGTAGAGCCCGAAACCCAAACCCAAATCCGGATACCCCAAAACCGAAAATAAGTTAAGTCTTCATTAAGTATTGATTGGCTATACACCACCCACTTATCGTAGAAAGCATCGAAAATTTGCTCGGCAATTTCCCTTCAACTAAATCAATTACGATTTCGCTTCGATCGAATTTATTAGGCCCATTGAAAACGACGTGGCAGTAAAGGCAAACGATGTTTTTCAGTTGGCAATGTATTATAGCATCTTTCTTCGAGAACTAATTAATTTCACTTGATTTTTGTATGGAATCTTGGAATTGATTGATTTATGAGGATACAGTTTTGATTGTAGTGTTTTTTTTAATGATGATATCAGATTAAGCGCTAGTGTTTGATTTTTTTATCGGATAGTGAAAAGGATTTGGTCTTTAAATTTTATTGTGTTTGACTAAGCTTTGAATCATCAATCACAAAATTTTGTCCACATTTATATTTAACATTATTTGAAATCATATTTTTCAAATGATTAAGAATATTCTCAGTGAAAGTAATTGAAATCATTCAAAAATATTTTAAAGCTCACTGATTTAGTTCAGGTTATAGATAGTTTCAAATAACATTCCCTAAAAATCCCCATATAAATACTACAAGTCATCAATTTCTTCAATCAGAAACCTAATTATATACTACTTATCAATCTCAATACGATTAACTCGCACTTGAACATATTAATTAAATCTAACTTCAAACTAAATCCCCAGCAAAAGCTTTCACTACGACGAATAAAACCTATCCACTTCACTTCATTCATTTCAAAGTCGTTTCGTCAATGACTATGTCAGGAGGAGAAAAGCAATCCCTTTAAATTTTCTTTAATTTTTATTTTTAAAGTATTAAATCTACGATTTTTTCCAGATCGTCCATTGATTCGTAGCTTAAAGCCACCATGAAAGATTTTCTCATTTCTTACTATCGAAAGTCGTTTAATCGACATCAAGAGTAAAAAAAACAGCTGTCTCTGCAACATCTAATGGAGATGATTTGAAGGCTGCGAAAAAAAAACGAAAATGGAAAATCCAGTTCTAGTTTTTGAGAACTTGTTTGAAATGAACGACCGGAAAAAAGATAACTAAAATAAGATTTTCGTGAGCTTGAAGATTGTGGAAATGGATATTGGCCATTTATTATCTTCTTGTAAACGAGTTGTTAAGCATAATAGATTTTTTATTATTTTGCTTGGCTTTTAGTGATTTACAATTTCAAGGCTTATTATGTTCGAAATCTTCAAGTAATTCAAAGCCAACGTGAATTGCTCTGACTTAGATATACATATATACAAAAATACGGCTCACGATCTTAGATTTAATTGGTAATCACGACTCTTTATCATGCAATTTTCAAGTTTGACTCTGTGTTAACTGTGATGAAAATCATATCGCAGACGATAAAAGTTTTAAAAGAGCAACAAATATTGCAAGGGCTTAACAAGAGGTTATTCTTATAACTAAGCAAGGAGAGGCAGATCGTACCAAGGAGCATTCCAAGTCCGTGGTCAAAAATTAATTACGACACATGACAATAACCTCACATAAATGGACCTGTTGCTTTGTGCACTATACTTACTTTAACGCCTTACGTCAAACAACCTCGTAGCGTTCGATGCGACATTATATAACGAGCCTGTCTGGGTATGAGCTGCGTTTTGCCTTGAACTAGCGCGTTTTACCTTTTTTAACAACAATTTACTCTTCATAGAAATATAGGGGTATCTGAGAATTCACTAAAATGCCCGCCGCCGCCAAAGGGTTAAAGATATTGTAACTTTAATTAGTCACTGCACTAGTCCGAATGTACACCTATGTCCTCAGCTCAATCGGACCGGCCACTCCAGAGCTTATCTCCTTTAATCTTTTTGCTGATATATATATATATATATATATATATATATATATATATATATATATATATATATATATATATATATATATGCATATATATATTTTCTTCGAAAATCAGTAAAAATATCAAATGAACAGAATTTAAAACTCCATCTAGATGTGAATAAAGTAATATCTATAAATGGAACTTTACACAAAGAAACAAGATACGAAAGTGATTTGAATTCATCAATCTACTGTACGAATTGTGAAACGAAATATATTTACCCTAATAGCGTAAGAAAACTAGAAAAAGGGTTAATACTTTCTACAAATATAACAGCGAATATGACTAATGATTATAATCAACCTTTAATTATGCTAGAAAAGATCAAACTCACTAATTATAGAATACGAATAAGAAGAAATTTACAGCCGACCACAGTAATAGATAAACCATATCCATATCGCACACTTGTTACGAAATGTTGTTACCCGTTCATAGCGATAACAGCATTCAATTAAAAAGCGGAAACGGCTCTAACTAGTTAATTCGAATTCTTTATCATTTTGTTCGGTCCATTATTTAATTAAAAAGCGGAAATTGCATAAAGCTTCTATAACTACTTCTTATAAATCAAACTATCGTTTTGACATATCGAGTTTGATCAACCCTTTATATTTTTCATCCCACATTTTTTTCCCTTGCATTCAAAATTTAAACGGATATCAAACCGAAAACCAACACATGTGTTAACAGTTTCTCCGGACATGGTGGTTATTCTCATTTTAACACAGTGACCAATTCCCACTGAAGAATATTCTTGACCCTTATTTACATTGAAATCGGAAACATGGCATTGCAGAACATATCCGGAAGCAGACATGGTGGGAAATTCACCTGGCCATTGTGCAGCAATGAACATGAATCTATATTTATATCTTCAATTAAGCTTGGCGAAACACATTGAATAACGGACAGTTGAATTCAACCTAGGACACATTATGCAATGCCAACCATAAATTTGTTTGTGAATCGTGATGACCGTGCTGCTACATTTTCGGAGAACTGCTATGAAGGATGTGAATGCATGTGGGCGAAACGGTTGCGGTTTCAAACTGGAATTAATTGTGGATAATATTTATTCATGACATTCTTCGGTCTGATTAAATGCTCTAGGAGAAATATAAATGCATCGAAATTAATTTAAGTGGAAAAGCGAAGGGAAATTGTTTAATAAACGTCTTAAATAGCATTTCATTGAAGAAAAATTAGGAGTTATTGTGTTATTTTCCGGCGAATTTCTTGAGAAAAAGCTGTAAATATATGAAAAATTTAAATAGCTACAGTTCGAAATAAGCTCCTTATGTTACTTTCTCTAAAATTTGCGAAACCTTTCTCAGAAGAAAACCCTGGAATGTATCCAACAGTTTACCCTTACAATTTAATTTCAACAGCACCATAAATTCCAATTTCTCGTTGCTTCATAGAGTCTTTGCATTCTGTAACACACCGACGATCTTTCAAAGCGTCTGGTAAATTATATAATGAACTCATACCGTTTTCACTTCTTTTTCACTGCAACCGACGAAGTAATCAGGATAACGAAGCAAATTTTGCACGTAGAAACATTTCAGTTATTGCATGTGAAATTAGCAGATAATTACTTCCTGTAGACAAGGAAAACATTCACCTGCATAAAATGTATAGTATTTCTCGTTGCAATGCTTTTGAGCTATGAGCTTTAGTATACGGCATTGGTTCAGAACTGTATGAAATGTTGAATTTAAATTTATTCCTCTTGGAGGAAGTGCATTCCATTTGTAGCCGAGACCATATTTTACTTGTCTTTGATGATAGAAAAACAAAAATTTAATTGCAAATTTGAGTTTAGCATTTCTCAAGGATGCGCCTTGATTAATGGGTAATGGTAGAGGAAATCAGTCAGGTTAGTGTTATTCAATTTATTAAGAACAAGCAGGAAATAGGCAATCCAGAAATAAAAGCAAAGTTTCATTCAAGCTTAGAATCTGAAATAAATCAAGGTTTCCCCTCATTTTTACTGAATTTGCACCCTATATGCAAAATAAGAAAGCAATATCTTGTACAGTGCTATCATCAATAAGAATAATGCATTTGGAGTAAGCCTCAATACGAACAATTACTTTAGCTTGAGTAGTTGAAACTAAATCAACCATTTATCATAAACAATAGACTGTAGCCCATTTACTTCATTTACGGTCAAACTGTATGTAATTCACAGTCAAACATATAATCTTCTTAAAGTTCACATGAGAATCAATATAACCGTATATATATAGCTAACAACTTAAATCATACAATTTACTCAAACTAAATCACAATTAACACTGCACCAAACTACATCGCAACAGCAAGCCCACACTGGGCGCTAAACTGTTAACCAGTCTAGAACTATCATACAAATATGTTAAGCTCTACAATGATCGCCATTGACAAAACAAACAATACTAAGAGCTATTTACTTTATATTTCTGGCTAACATCTACTGCATCCACTGCTCTAAGCCCATTTCAAATAAACAAATCATGAGCTCGTCCCGAATGGTCAATAATCCTATTCTACAAACGCTTCTCGTTTAATCTTGGCACGGAACAAACAAGGATTAAGATTTTATTGGATGATGGCCATCCATTTTGCCGTTGGGGTTTATTCACTTAATGTTGAGCTTTCGTTTCCCTGAAATATTGAAGAAAAATAGAAATGTAGAATGGCTAGCCAGGAAATTAAATGGTAAACCGTTTAAAGATAATAGTATTTCACAATCGCATAGGTTGAATAAAAGTTTTCCCTGTCGCCAACGATGAATGAGAGACTCATTTAATGAAATTTGTTAAATGATTAGAAATACGAGGTCATAATGCTATCCAGTGCACTTATATTGAGACTAATTTATGTCATTTGAAACATGAAAAATTGATGTAATATTTTTGAATGGATGATGTAATGGTTCTTTGTAAAGTAGGAGTATTTGTATGATGACTACAAAACATCTTACTGCTAGTTCTGAATGTTTGACACTGAATCTATAAATGACCAGCGTTCATGCCTCTTTAAATTGTAAATTGTTAAATAAATAATTTGCAAATTAAAGATTGAATTGAATTTGAATCTACCAAACCACTTTCTACAGCAACAAAAACTATCTGCACTATTTTCGTAACGAGCGTGTAAAGTAAACAACAGAAACAAATTTTTTTGAACACAAGACGTAATTAACAGAAGATTGAAGAATAGTTTAGATTCTAGCAGGACTGCGGCCATGTGGTAAGCTCCAAGCTATATAATATAATCCAAAATTTATTGAAGTTTTGGACGGTCACATCAAAGTCACCATTTTGCGGGCCTATTTTAAACATCAAACTACTGTTGAAACCCATCTTATTTTTTCAATGTATCTAGGCAAAAAGATCTATCTGGAGAGATAATGGGTATCTGAAGAGGTAATCAAAACGAATTACAGCGGTGTACGTTCCAGTTTTTTATGTCGTTTTCACTCCTTTAGCATCTGATCATGCTTGAAAATAAATTAATAAAATAAATAGTTCAATAAAATAATATTTCAATCAGCCTGTGCCACACTTTTCAAATGATGATTTCTACATGTATTCCTCAATTTTTTCTGCTTTTTGTATGTTTTTAATGTTGTTTTGTTAGCGTGCCATAGCACAACGATATCCATCCGCCCATACGTTTCCGGCAGAATGAGTTGGTCTTCTTTGAAAAGGTACGCTGGGCAAAACTATCATCGTCAAAAACAAGAGCAGAATTCCAACGCGAAAAAAATTAAGGTGTTTAAACATTAAAAATGTTTAGAGATTTCTGGATTTAAAAATGTAACCAAGATAGTTCGTCAGACAGTTTTTACCCTTTTTTCTATTGCAGATACAGACCGTTCAGGAAATCAAACAAGGATATAACGTAGAATGAAAGTGGATGCATATACTTACATTTCAGACAATGAAAAACATTAATCTGTACTTCTGAGAGATGAACATCTCTCTTTAAGTCTGAAGAGCTCTAGCGTTCTAACTAACGAATTCAAACCGATTAGAATTTTTGGCGTGACATCATTTATCACACCATGCTCAAAAAAGAAGGGAGAAATTCCAAATATTTTTATAGTTAAGCTCAAAGCAAATGTGGATATCCAATATGTCGTTATGGTTAGCAAACTGTTATAACATTTTGCTGGCAAAAGGTTTCCTGACAAAGCCGGAAGCAAAAAGATATTGCCAATACTTTCAACTGCACTTCTACACCTCGTTGCGTAAAATGTGAGGTAATGCATTCATCGGAAAAATGTGTCACGACCAACTTTATTTTCCCAAAATCAACTATTTAATGCATGAAATGTAATTAAAAAGGACTGCTCGCTTTTAAAGGACTACCTTAAAATACCTTATGGCACTTGGTGTAGAAGTAAATTTGTCGGGTAAACGATTACCTAAAGATGTCTCCAAACGATGCTTGGAGACTGCTATATGGGAGAGAGTTCTGTGCCTGGCCACGTTTGAGACGTTGTATTTATTATTTTTCGTGCATTTGTCTATTTTATCTTATTCATTAAAAAAAACTAATTTCAATTTTAATCATCCCGCAAAAACAATTCCAATTTAAAAGTTAATGTTTTTGGATCTGATGGGCGGCGATATGTTCGGCGAAAGCCTAATACAGAGTTTAGGAGGCATCATACTACTCCCACTATAAAACACAGCGGAGAGAACATTATGCTATGAGACTGTATGGGGCCATCTGGTCCTGAAAATATAGATTTTGTGAACGATATGATGGATCAAACCTGTTGCCTGGGTATTCTTAAAAGAAATATTAAACAAAATTGCTGAAAAATTAGGCATTTTATACAATTTTGGCCTGTATCAGGACAACGATCCGAAGCACAATTCGGAGCAATGTCGGCTTTGGGCTATTTGTAACTGTCCAAATGCTATTAAAACCCCGCCTCAGTCAACGAACTTAAACCCGATCGAGTATTTATGGCATCATCTCAAAACTAGAGAAGCATTGCAAAAGGTAAAGTATAACAAAGGGTTCCAAGATGTCATTATTGCTGAAGGGACCAAAATTTCACCCACTTATTATACAAAAAATTTCGAAAAAGATGCCGAAACGACTGCGAGAAGTGATAAAAATGCGTGGAATGGCCACAAAGTATTAGCGCTATGTTAGTAATTTTTTTTTTAAATTGATCACTTAAACACAATTGAAACTTTTTTAACATGCAACACGTTTAACTAAATGCAAAAACACAATCATTCAAAATAGGTTTTTTCTTCTTACCAAGTGTTCGTGCCTTATCTTTTTTTACCTACTGTAGGTTTTAAGCGGATAGAAGGTTTTTGTAGGAACATGCAACGAAAAAATGATTGCATTACTTAGCATAAGAGATGGACAAAAGAGCTCAGGGCTCATCACCGTTCGTTCTTTTTTACATCATTTCACATCATAGTCTGCGAGCGAAAGCTGTTATTTGAATAAACTTAATTAAATGTGCAGCGAACAGTATACTGAGAGTGCGGCGCAATACTGTACAAATGAGCGATCAGTGTTGAGCCCATGGAGATCTTTTGCCCATCTCTTCTAGCATACACATAGTCACAAAATTGAAGGCACAATCTATATAAATGCCAAAATATGATTCAATGTTACTACAATTGTAGTAAATTTATCGACTTGGCATTTTATTCTGTTAGTGCGTAGTCTTTTTTATAAATGTACACCAAATTAATACAAAAAAAGTCGAATCTATCACAAAGTTTGCTATTTTGATGTCAACTGTACCACTTGCGAGCTACACAAAATTGAAGGCACACGTGTATCTAACAGGATATTTCGTAGAATTTGATGATGCAATTACTTTTCATTCTTTACAAATATTGAGTTTTAGGTGAACGTTAGTGACTAGTTGAGTTAAGTGTGTTGTTCTTTTAAAAAAAATTAGTATTTTAACATAAATAAATAAAAAAAAACTGAAATGGATAAACGGAGAAAAGCAACCACAGTTGCGGAAAGAAAAATTATTACTAAGCTTGTTTGTGAAGGTAAAACATATCGAGAAGTAGGAAAAATAGTTGGGAGATAATTTTTTTCAGTAAGAACTGTAGTCAAAAAATGGAAAAATGACGGAACTTTATTTAATAAAACGGGACGCGGACGAAAAAAGTTACTGTCAGTTAAAGATGAGGAATACATTCGACGGGAAATAGGAAAATGTCCAAAGAAGCCGATTAATCATATGAGGGCTGACATTTCTCATATGATCCAAAATCAATATCCAAGGAAACTATTTGAAGAACATTCCGAAACCATGGTTTAAATGGAAGAATAGCCCGTAAAAAGCCATTTGTTTCAGAAGCAAATAGAAAAAACGGTTAGAGTTTGCGAAAACCTTCGTAAATGAGGGTCCAGACTTCTGGAAAAACATAATATTCAGTGATGAAAGTAAGTTCAACCTATTTGGCTCTGATGGCAGACAAATAGTTTGAAGTAAAGCGAATACCAAGCTAAAGAAAGAAAATTTGTACGGAACCGTAAAACATGGAGGAGGTAATGTGATGGTTTGGGGCTGCATGTCTGCAGGAGGAGTCGGCAACATGGAATTTATTGAGACCACTATGGACAAATTTCAATACCTCGATATCCTGAAAAGGAATTTAAAATCAAGTGCTATTAAATTAGGACTATCGGATGTGTTTTGGTTTCAACAAGATAATGATCCAAAGCACACCGCACATATTGTAAAGATGTGGTTGCTTTATAATACGCCAAAACAATTAAAAACTCCACTTCAGTCCCCAGACCTTAACCCAATAAAACATTTGTGGTCAGTACTTGAGCAACAAATCCGAAAATTTTCAATTGCGAATAAATCCGAGCTGAAGTCAATAATAGCAAGGAAATGGCAAAATATTAGCCCAACCATAACAAAAAAGTTAGCGGAAAGTATGCCTAGAAGACTAGCAGCAGTAATCAAAGCAAACGGATATGCAACTAATTACTAATAATAAATTATTTTATATTTTTCTAGTGATCTTGAAGCTTGTGCCTTTAATTTTGTGTCTTGAATTTTTTTGTAAATTTTTTCTTTTGCTAATTATTCTTTAAAAAATTTAATTTGATAAATTTTTTTATTCATTTATGTATTCTTAGTCTTCAATTTAATAAAAAATAAAAAAACTTGTGATAATAAAGAGACATTAGTTTATATACGATTAAGAGTTTTCATATTTATTGAATGTGCCTTCAATTTTGTGACTATGTGTATGTATGTAGAAGATTTATGCTGTCATGCTACGTTTTTTGTAGATGAGGGAATTTTTCATTTTTGATTTAATTTCAGAATATTGTAATAGAGTATATAGTTTTCGAATACGGTGCTAACTCAAATATGTCAGATAGAAAGTTTATGGTAAAGACGGCAGTATAATACTTACAAATATATGTACATCTGTATATGGGAATGCAAGATTTGAGTGAAAAAGAATTTTCACCTTCAAATATCTTTTCAACATTCGTTACGCTCTAAATTATATATCCCTGCAGTAAAACTAAATCAAACAAATTCAACTATGCCAACAAGATTCCTACTCATCCTAATCAAAACACATATCATAGATCAGAACGATTTTTTTTTCATCAAAATGCTCATCATTCCATCCATTCGCATACCATATTTTCTCATCTCTCCATTCGATTCCCCTTGCAAAATGTGCACAACCATCAAAACAAGAAATCCCTTATCCAAAGTCCCAAAAAAATATCTACTGAAAACGTACGTACCCTTCGATCTCATTTATGATCCTGAACGGACAGGATCACACAAGAGACAAACAATGCGCTTACCTGGCACCAATCTCACCCTGCACCGATCTCACCCTGCACATACATATTTTCTTTCCTACCTTGTTTCTAATTGGGGGTTGACGACAGGAACTCTACCTGGAACTGAAATTTTACTGCGGGCCAGATGGAATAAAAGCCAGATTCTATGAATTCAATATGCGTGCAGTTTATGACATTGAACTCGTCTTACAAGCCTAGGTTTTTCCGTTTTGAAGATAATATTACTTATACAAATGTGCACGTACAGTTTGTGCGAAAAAAAATTATGAACCATTTTTGGTAATTCGCGAAAGTTTTTGGATTTTGTTTTTGCATGAATTTTTGAAATTGGTTTACCGAAAATAGATTCTGACAAACGATCAACAATTTTTAAGTAACGCGAAAATGAAAACTTTTGTTGGAATTGATTCAAATTAAGTGATGATATTTATTTTAAAGATTTGAATATTTGAGCTACATTTACAATTCGTTTCGGCTTTATTTTTTATTAAATAGTTATTTTCATAAAAATAATTTAAATTATGAATAATCTTATGCTTGTCTAATTTTCTCAGCAAATGTCAGTTTTATGCTAAATCATTAGTTATTTTAGCTTATCATTTCTTGAATCCAGCAGGATAGCGATGTGCTCGAATTCATCATAAGAGTCTCATAAATTGTGAGTATGTATGACTCACATATTTATTGAATATGCAAAATCAGGTAAATGTAACCGGACGACACCGACTCCCAAAATTTCAATATTAATTTGTTTGTTCAGAATCCGTTTTAAAAGAAGATTAGGTCTTATCTTTACGCGTTATTACCTGTTAGTCAATAACATAAATATCAAAAACTTTGTTTTGTTCTACTCGGATTAAATACAGGTATTTTTCACTGTTATATATGTTTTTGAATTTTAATTTGCAATCTTGCTGTTGCTAAAGTCGAATTTAGCGGATTAAATTCATACCAGGAATGCCGGATTCTTGGAACAGTAATTACATTTTATGAGACGGTCTTGCCAGGAAATAAATTTTGCAATAAGATATTAAATTGGAAACCATTCCCAATTCCTTTGAATTTTACATACATACATATGTTCATGTTGTTAATATCTGTTTGCAACCACCTCTGTCTATTTCGATCACACACTGTATCTTAGTTCACGTGCAACAGCACAGTCCGCGTCTCATCGCCGAGACCCTTTATCGTATCGGTTCGGTTATCCTTGTTGCATTGCTATCCTGAGCCTGGTGTGCCCGCCTTCATTTGTCCGAGCGTGGTCGCTTCTAGTAAATTTGAATCCTGTTGCCGTAAGGAATCGAAAGGCAGTTTATCTTCGAAGCGCAAAAGGAACAGTTCAGATTGCGAAGAGCACTTGAAACAAAAAGTTCGTGCATCCGGCGAAATATCTTTTCGAAGGGAAAACACCTTGGTTCTTGCAGAGTTTCGGTGCCAGCGTTCAGCGGCAGTTATTGTTCAACGTTATATTCAAGCGTGGTCGCTTCCAGTAAATTTGAATCCTGTTCTGTCGAAGCGCAAGAGGAACAGTTCAGATCGCGAGGAGCACTTGTAGCAGAAACTCCTTTCGTTCGGCGAAATATTTAACTTTAGAAGAGAAAACACCTTGGTTCTTGCAAAGTTTCGATTTCATCGTTCAGTGGCAGTTATTATTCAACGTTATATTCAAACAAATACGATAATGGACCTAAACACAGTAAGTAATTTTTGTTTTGTACAGTTTTTTTTCTCACGATTTCGAGCTCGCGCTATTTCTCGATTGGAAACTACCTCAGTTCCTTTGAAATTGGAATCACATTGTGAAATGAATACGATGCACAGTCCCATTGGAATCGTAAATTATAGCAGTTGTGCGGTAAATGCTTTTTGGAGAGTACAGTGATGCGAGGCAGTATTCGTGCGCATGTATATGAGATTGTCCGGAAAAACCAGTTAGATTTAGTTAGTTCCCCTCTCTACGGACACAAGTTATTTCAAAACAGTGTTTGTAGCCCAATTGATAATAAATTCTGTTTGTGGCATAATTTAAACACGAAAAGAGCTCGACTGAGGTAGAAGTAACGTGATCCGCAGACAAGTATCGTAAATTGTGTGTATTTTTTAAATTTTAATCATACTGAGAAACTCGAGTGAATTTCATCGGCAATTACATTATGGATCTTATTCCATTTGACGTAAGTTTGAATTGGATGCAAGAAAAACATGTACAGCTATGTTACAAACGGAAGAAAATTTAGATCAACGAAAAATTTATAGTTCTAAATAGTTTGCCATATTTCCTTAATTTTGTTGAGTGTTTATGTAAGCTTAAGGTTGGTACTAACCTAAGCTTATTATTGTCTTAGATTTGCCGTGAAATTTTCATATAAAATTACAAGGAGTAATTTTCTTATATGCGCTTGCTATCACGCACTCCTTATTAAAGTCTCTTTTGAGTGGCCCAAAAAACGAGACGTCAAGTGATTGGATCTTGTGAGAGGTATGTGGTGGTATTTAGAACATATGAACGTTGTTTTCTCGGCAAAATTCATAGCTTTCAAGGGACACATGGCTTCCGTGGTTGTCAAAGATTAGTAAAACAAGATCATCGAGTTATGATCTTGTTAAAGCCAATCAAGGAAAAAATTTTCATTGGACCAGCCGCTGTGAGAGCCGGTATATGCTGAGCCAGCTGGTCCACTCCTTTCGAGCAATGGTGACATTCTTATATTCTTATATATAAACATGGGTGGGATGCATGAAGGTGGGATGAACGAGCCAAAGGCGCTCATACTACAGACAACAGTAATATTACGCCTTCTCTCCCAAGTCCGACTTAACGTTTACCCTTAGGTGATAGGATCTGGACTGGTTTTTGGAAATTAGAAATATCTGTTTCGTCTACGTTGAAAATACGTTGGACCGCGTTGGTCCAAAAGCATGTTTGTATGAGAATATCAACCTCTTCTTTACTGAATCCAATCACCCTACTAATGCTGGTTGCGGAGGGATTTCTTAGCAAAATTTTCAGGTTTCTTTTGCGAAAACCAGCTACCCAATCCTCTCCAGCCATTCTTGTAGTAGTATTGAAATTATGTTTGATTTTGAGGTCTTCTGCCACGCCAAATGCCATACGTCTTAATCCAGTAATAGTAACGACACAAAAGAGGCTTGCCATTGTTAATACTCTGTTTTTTAAAACGTCTTCCTGTTCTTTGTTAAAAACAGGATTTCTTCCCATAACCACAAAAAACAAACGAAACGTTTCGTCGCTTAATTCAGACTGGTTTTATTTCTATATCATCTTACTAAGGCTCTATTCTAATAAGACTTACTGCTATCTATATTTCGAATTACAATAGCATTACAAGCTTATTTACAATATCATTACAAGCTTGTTAAAACCAAATATCGTTTTATTTTTTTTGCAGAATCTACGCAAACGTCGCCTCCTCGAAGAAGCTGTGAGCAACGGACATACCTCATCGAAGAAGCGTGATGCGGCAACATTGACCGACGGAACGAAACCTATGGCGCTCGATATGTACACTCAAACCGACAACTCCTTCGTCGAAGAACCGCCTCGACCGCAGGATTTCCAAAATCAAATCAACCAGATTTTCCACGTCCTCTCGAATCATCAGCAAATATTGAACGACATTCGAAACATAATGAGTGCTCAAGTAAGGTCACCGGATAGTGGTCACGGAACTTCGTCACCACGAAACGTCAACTACACGATAGTAACAAGTGGTGATGACGCTATTTCGATCGAGCCAGTTAAGCCGGAGGATATCATCGAGGAACCAGTTAGCTCTCCGATGGAATTCAACGAGGAAGAATATGAAGAGTCGAGGACGAATACAAGTACTCAAGTTAGCGCTAACCCTGCGCCACCGACTCTCCTAAATTCGAGCTTGCCCCTTTATCAAAATGCGCATTGTTCGAAAACCATCGTCCACGAAATGAAAAATGAACCGGCTCGAATCGAAATGGTTAAATATGAACAACCGAAAATTATTCAAAGATGTCCTCTAACCGAACGAAGAGTAGAGCCCGAGAACTCACAGCAACAAAGCAGCCTTGAAATGGTTACAATAGGTCCAAATAACACTCTGGTACTTAAGGCTGTATTGGATTCTATAAAATGGAACTCGGCATCGGGAGCGACGCGAAAACTATTAGCCACACTCTTCAGTCGTGAAGAGTTGGCTACACATTCGTTAACTGGACGTCCTTCGCCTGCATTCCATGGTCGTGATAAGCCCGCCAAAAATCAATTGGATCCTGCAAGAGTAGCCGATATTATTAGTATTGTATCGCGATGTTGTAATGTGTCGGAGAAGGAGGTCCGTAATGCAATAACCACAAAATGTGCTGACGAAAATAAAATGTATAATCAACGACTGCGTAGGGAGCAGAGACAGGATAATAAGGAGAATATTAAAGCCAATACGACTATTTAGTAATATATTTATGTATAAATACCATAATTATACTAAACCTATTTTTAAGAAGAAAAAAAATGTTATCTAGTTTTAAAGTATATTTTTACATACTTTAAGTTGTTACAATAAGATAATGTCAAATACAGAAAGCTCTTTCATAATGCAAATAAAATAAATTGCTGACGAGAAATAACACGCAAATTTTTTTTTATATATTATTTTTATCATCTCCGAACTCGATGATGTCTTCTTGGTGATGTTGTCATGTACCGCTTTAATCTCAACAATGCGCTTTCAATGCTGCCACCAGCATAAATTTCAATATTTAGGGAAGTTGAACACTTATTACTTATATTCATCATCGGTTGCTTATCTTCTGAAACTTTAAAAACCGCATCTCTTGTAACATAAATGAAGAATATGATCAGTGCTTGGAACACTTTTCCTGCACTGCAATTAAAAGTCTACCACAATTGTTTCACGTCAAAATCAATCTCGTTTTATAACTCTCGTTTTAATCCGATGAATCTCGTTTTAATCCGACGACTTCATCGAAGTTTACAGAGATAGAAAGGTGTTTAGGATTGTCATCCAAAAAATTTGAACATTGGTTATTTATTTTCATTGTAGATGTTCACCATATGAACACTTAGCGTTAGCATTTATAGATACGAAAAAAAAAACAAAAACAACTCGTACTGGCAACTATTTGCCAGTAGCAAAATCAAAAGTATCTCTTATTTGCTTCACATTGAAGTCAACCTACCCTGCGAATTTCGTTTCGATCCGATGACTGCATTGGAAGTTATAGGGATGCAAAAAAAATGTAAGGTTACTCCTCGCGATTTTTCAAATTTTCGAAATTTTTATATTTGTTGTTTATTGTTACTACAAGATGATTACTATTAGAGAATTAGGTAACAATGCTAAGCAAAGAAATGACAAAAAAATACAAAAAACAACCATAGCTGGCAACCCCATGTCACAGATACTCTTTGCAACGCGCTCTAGAACCCTTTATAAGGGCGGCAGTTTCCGGGCGGCTTTTGCTCGCGAAGAAATAGGGGTCGCGGGTGGGCGCCACTCGCTTCTAAACCGAAACACTGCCTCGCTACCGTCGCCCTGAAGCGAGAAGAGAATGACGGCCTCTTATGCACAAACCCGTTTCGCTATCTAAAAGTACAAACTCCGCGCAATTCACGATGACACAATTTATTTCACTAATGTAATGATGATAATCTAAATTCCGATCACGTTAATTCTCATTGCGCTACCATTCTATGGTAGTCTTCAAAAGTTTGTTTTCGCTTAAACAAATCACACTGTTCTAAATTCGGTTAACAATCGAAACTTACTTGCTATCTAACCTTATCTATTTCCGCTCGTTCGTCCAGACGTGTTCTCTCCCTCGATGGGGCCCTTTCCGCAGATCGATGCTCGTCGACGGCAAAAGATGATTCTCCTCCAAAAGTAGTTCTCCTAGCTCAATTCCTGCTTGCCAATCCGTTTTATCATCCATGCAACCCAGTATCTTCCTTCGTAGTTCTACTGGTACCACAATCACGATCAATTTCCAAGTAAAATGATTTCCTTTTGTTTAACGCTGCCGCTTCCAACTTTACTTGACTATCGTTGGCGGTTATACTTCTTTCAGTCCACGTTAAAATATCCTCGAAAAACCAGAATAAAAGAAAAATAGGATTTAATTTTTTGCACCAGCTCCAGACCTCCGTTCACTCACCGAGTTCGAACCAAAAAGAAATTCTTTCCCTCGATCCTGCTCATAGGAAAATTTTCCTGGCGGCAGCGGGATTTTCAAAATCCGCTTAGTGCACTCACCCGGATTTGATTCCACTCATCTGAGTGTTGAGTTTCGAATTCACCACACATTCCCCACTTGGAACGGTCTGACTTGGAACATCCTATCTGACGTTTCTCCCAGTTGACGTTTCCGATTGTCAACATTCGTAATCTTGTATATATTGAATTCGGGTGGTGCTCCAGGATTTCGGCATCTAATTCCAGGTAAGTGGCTAATTTGTTTTTCAAATCTCATCATTCCGTGAGAAAACCTGTGCGCGATCCTCCCGGTAACCCTTGATTTGTTCCTATTAGCTAATATTAGCTACGAACAGTGTGTTCCCGCCACCAAGCTTTCGGGCGAAGATTTGTGCGTGACAAAGTTTTCGGGTGTAAATGCTTCTTGACGCGTACGCTAGTGTCCTCCGGATCTCAGTTTCCTACCGCGTAATTCGACTACTCTCCGCATCTCGGGTCCATTATATTACCAACACAGCATTTGCTTTAATCGCCTTTCGATCCGTGGCTTTGAGTTCAGCAATCGGCAATCCGGCATCCGCTCGGTATTCATCGTATGTAGGTCACTTGTTGGCCTAGGTCTGGTGTCGTCGACCTTGACGGCTCGACCCATACGTTGCTCTGCCTTGTCGGTTGATTTGTCGTGACTTGCTGATGACTGTCTTCATGGTACCTGATCAAGATTGTTTTCATGTTTTAGATTGTTTTCATGTTCTAGATTGTTTTCATGTTTCAGATTGTTTTCATGTGTCGTCAATCGATGTCCATCTGCGTTCGTGACTAGGTGTTGATTGTTTTCATGTTGTCTTGATGTAATCACTTAACTAAACTAACAGCAAAACTAACAATCTTAACTAATAACAATCTAAACCAATAATATAAACTAATTCATGAATTGTGCTAGATACCCAATCTCCATCGTTCTCTCTTTAGAGGACGGTGGAGATTTTTTTTTTTTTTTTTATGTTTATATTGCGTTCAATGTTCGTTTGTGCTAACGACAGTTTTGCGAATCGTGACACCCCCCTCGCTTCAGAGTATTTCATAGAAATACTCGACCATCCCCGTTCGAATAACCGCGGTTTATAACTCTACTTTAACACGCAATACCCGAATGTCGACTCGAATGTCCGTCTATCCTACTCAATGTTTGAATTCTGATTTTTTTTTTTTTCCCTTTTACGCTATATCACAACACTCACTCCCTTCTCATCATACAAGCACACTCTTTACATCCACTACTCTATTACTCTAACCATAATTTTTTTTTTCCTATATGTTAATATGCTGCATGTTTTAGTTTTGCCTGGTGTCGGTACTTTTACCCTTATTATCCAAAATACTAATGCTCTTTGAACTCGTTTTTAGGACAGCCATTCCTACTACCACCAACGAATAAAGGAAAAAAAAAGAAATAGAGATGCCAATGAAACGAAAAGAACAAAGAAAAGAATGAGGACGAAGAAAAAAAAAGAAAAAAAAATGACATAAGAGCTAAGTCGGACCCACCACCAACAAACTATCGGTATTTCTTTAATATATTCTTTAACATTCTTTAATATTATATATAATTCTAATCCCCTGCTAATACCTATAAACTAACCCTAGAATATATCACTAAATATGCAACTAATATTAGGCTTACTTACAACTAACCCTTCACCGAATATCTTCACAACCCTTCTCTTAATCCACCACCAAAAATACTTATTAATAGTTAATTCAGTTCGCTATGGCCTAGCGTTATTGTAGTTTAGTCTCTCCATCACTCATTAATACCATAAATTTCCATAGCCCATTCGAGCTCCAGCTAACAATACCCATACGAATTCAACCAAATCTAAATCACGGCACGTACCGCTTAAGATCTTTAGCATGCCATGTGCCTGCGCTCTTTCCTTTTTCGTCTAGTAACTCGTACGTCCAAGTCGACGTCTGTTTCGAAACTGTGAAGGGACCTACGAACGCAGGGGCTAGTTTAGCGGAAAAGTACTTGCTCGCGTCGGATTGAGCATAATTTCTCCTCCATACGCAATCTCCTACCTGAAAAACTTCTGCTCGCCGACGGAGGTCATAGCGACTTTTATTAGCCGTAGCCGCCTTCTGCATCCTCTTCACTACGTCTGCTAGTATTCCTTCTAGTGTCCGGGCTCTCGACATCGGCGACAAATCCCTCATCGCGTCCGACGGGGGTTCAACTCTTTCTCGATAGGTAACCATCTCCCTACCGAAATTTAGGAAGAAAGGAGAGAAACCAGTGACCTCGTGCTTATACGTACGTAACGCGCACGCGATTTTGGCCAAATTTTGGTCCCAAGAGCGATGATTGTCCGTAGCGTAGCATCTCAGCATGCATTTGATGTCTTGGTTTCGCCGCTCCGCCGGGTTAGCTTGAGGATGATACAAGGCAGTGTAACTCACTTGAACACCGTATTCCTCCACTGCTTTGCTGAAATGTCTACCCCTAAACTGCACTCCATTGTCGCAAACTAGAACTCTCGGAACGCCGAAAACCAAGAAAACGTTTTCTTCTAATAAGCGAAAAACCGTTGACGCCGTCGCAGTTCGTACTGGAAGTATCACTGAGAATTTGGTGACATAGTCCATCACTGTCAAGATATAGCTATGGCCACGAGTCGACCTGGGTAATGGTCCCACCAGGTCTATACATACCATTTCCCATGGTGCTTTCGCCGCCCCCGCTCTAGACGACATCAGACCCACCGGTGTCTTTCGCTCTACTTTACATGCCTGGCACACTTTACACCTTCTGACGTATACTTTAATGTCGGACCGCATTCCAGGCCAGTAGTGATTTTGTGAAACACGCGCCAACGTCTGAGCGGCTCCCCTATGCCCCGCTTTTGGGTCGTCGTGACATCTATTAAGAATTTCACCCCTTTCTGTTTTCGGCACTACGCGCTTCCAGGCAGCATTCGTCTCCCCTCTTCTCTCATTACCGGCGGTTTGTTTCCAGAGCGTATCACTTACGATTTTCCAATTTGAATACTTCTGCGGGTCATCCCGGACGTTTTCTATCATTTTCGTAACCCACTTATCCGACATTCGAGAAGCCGACATGCTATCTAACTCTACGATTGCCCGTGAAAGTGCGTCAGGAACTAGATGCTCTTTCCCCTTTCTATGCACTACTTCAAATTCAAATTGTTGGAGGCGCACCGCCCATCTCGCTAATCTGCCGGTTGGATCCTTAAGCTTGTTCAGCCAAACCAGCGAGTGATGATCTGTTATTACTACGAACCGTGTCCCCTCGATGTATGGACGGAATTTTTCGACGGCCCAAAGCACTGCTAAACACTCCCGCTCAGTTGTAGAGTACCTTCTCTCCTGTGCCGATAGTGACCTACTTAAATAACAAACCACTTTTTCTCCCGTAGAGTGCGCCTGGCTCAACACTGCTCCTATACCCACATTTGAAGCGTCAGTTTGCACCTTAAAGGGCAGATCGAAGTCGGGACACGCTAACACCGGTGCGGTGGACAACTTAAGTTTACAGGCATTGAAAGCCCGTTCACAATCACTGGACCAGTTGAACTTACGCCCTTTTTTTAAAAGATCGTTTAGTGGAGCCACCATAGTAGCATGATCCGGGATAAACCGACGGTACCATGATACCATCCCCAATAGCTGTCTGACTTGCTTCACTGATCCCGGCCGGGGATACTCACTTATGGCCTTCACTTTCTCAGGATCGACATGCAGCCCTTCCTCGTCTACCACGTACCCCAAATACTTTAATTGTGCCCTGCAGAAATGGCACTTTTCTCTTGACACGCGTAAGCCTTCTTCTCTCAGACGTGTAAAAACCTCTCGCAATATCTCCAAATGTCGCTCAAAAGTGTCTGTAACCACAATAATGTCATCTAAGTACGTAAATACGAACGGTTCGAGAGCGGGTCCCAACACTGTATCTATTAAGCGTTGCCATGTAGCCCCAGAATTGTGGAGTCCGAAAGGCATTCGTAAGAAGTGAAACAGTCCTCTTCCTGGTACAGTGAATGCAGTATATTGACGTGAATCCTCTGCCATAGGTACTTGCCAGTACGCAGACTTCACGTCCAACGTCGACAAGTACTTCGCGTTCCGTAGTTTCTCCAGCGTCGTGGAGATATACGGCAGGGGATAGGCATCTTTCTCGGACACTGCATTCACCTTCCTAAAGTCCACACAAAAACGATAGGACCCGTCTTTCTTTCGGACTAAAAGAATTGGCGAAGACCAAGGACTCGACGACGGCTCAACTACCCCTAACTTTAGCATCTCATCCAGCTCTAGATTTATCTGGCGTTGTACCGCGGGCGAGACTGGATAATATCGTTGCTTAATTGGAGCCGCCGTCGTTTTGATCGCATGCTTCACAGACTTCGCGCAACCCAACCCATCGCCCATCAGACAAAACTGCTCACTCAACATTCCAGTTAGTTTTGCTGCCTCCTCTTCGGATAGGTTAGATTGACCGCGTAGCACCTTTCCCGACACCGTCTCTGCCACAGCAACGGATGTCCACTGTCGACCCTTCATGTCCAGTACTACTCCGAAGCCTTGCCAAAAGTCTACACCCAATATAACTTCCTGAGGGATTGCCAAAATGACCAGTACTTCCAGTTCCCTCTTTCGACCATTCAACGCGAAGTCCAGACGCACTACACCGTTCACCTTACACACCTCTCCGTTTGCAAGCCGCACTTCTTCAACTTCGCCATCGCTCAGCATTACTCCTCTACTGACCAAACGCGACCATCCTCTTTCTCCCAGAATCGTACGACTCGCGCCCGAATCTAATAGACCTTCCATGACGACGCCCGCTATCTCCACCCGCAAGTGAGGGCGACTGTCCTGATCTCTGTCAGCCAACGCGTAGTCCACCTTCGACGACTTTTCAACTCGCTGCGACCTCCCTCTAGTGCCCGCTCGGTCGCTTAGTGAGCACGGCGACCGTTTCCCGACGCTTGCATTTCCGATCGCGCATGGGCCCCTGGCTCCGCTGTCCTAGCTCGACACGTTGGACATGCCGCACGTAAAACCCCTTGACGACCGCAACCGAAACAACGCCGAGGCTCTGTACATTCTCTAGACACGTGGCCTTCCCTCCTACAGTTCCAGCACTGTACGCGTCTCTGTCCAGACAGCGCGGCTACCTGCTCTGTAGGTTCAGCGCTCATGTAAGCCAGGTCCGGTTCCAAACATCGCCTTGGACGAGTATTGGGCGGTACGAAAGCCGCTACCGATGCCCTTGTGGCCTCCAGCGTTCGCCCCCTCTTCACCAGATCCGCAATCGATGATATCGGCGTCAAGCTCAAGTGTTGCTGATAGTAAGGCGAAATGTTTCTGCGCAAAGTCTTCAATTTTTCTTCCTCCGAGCAGCTTTGTTTCAAACGCGAGAAAAGACGCTCCATCACTGCCACATACACTCCCATCGATTCGTTCTCGCCTTGAGTACGCTTTCGAATTTCATCACGAAGGCGGTCCTCGTAGTCCGTTGGCAAGAACTCCGCCCTAAGCTCCTCCACAAGCTCATCCCAGCACGCCACTAACCCGCGGTTGGCTCTAAACCAGATCAGCGCTCGCGAGTCAAATAGGTCTACGGCTGCTCTGAAGAGCTGTGCCTTCGTGAGACCTCTCGCCTGCCGTAACTCCTCGACCCGCTCAAGGAAAGCGTTTACAGACCCCGACGCATCCCCGCTGAACTTAAGCCCCCATTTTGCCACTTCCGCCAGGGACGATGTCTTCGCCTCTTGCGGTGCAGCCCTCATCCGGGAATCAATCTCAACCTCAGCCTCGACTTCACTATCCCCCTCATCCCCCTCGGTTTTGTCCACTAAGTTACCCATGGCTATGATGAGTCGATTACGAATCTTACGCGCACACTCCAGCTGATCGGGTGTGGTTGCCCGCATATTACCTAGGCGACGGAAACCGAATTCTATCTTGACCCTAACCTTTAGATAGTCCGACGAAGTTTTATCTCCTACCACCTTCGAGATTAGCTCTTCAACTTCCGATACTTTTGCTGTCAATTCAGAGAAATCGGTTTCAAAATCGAATGGATACGCCGCTTCTACGTAGGACGTATCCTGAGCTGACTCCGCCTTCAGAGTAGCCCTTAGTGTTTTGCGCATATTTTCCACCGTGTCCGATGGAAAACCACGGATAGCGAGCTCGTACGTGAGCTCGTCCTTACTTAGACGATCAACTAAAATTTTCATTTTGATCTTCTAAGACGAATATACACAGCTGGCTGAATATCAGGGTCGGATTTTCCTTTTGATCAACCAAAATAACACAAGAATCCGCGAAACAGGTCCTCAAAATGCCCTCACCCAAAATCGCAACCTTCAGATTATATTCTATCCCTTCGGGGTTCGTACCAGACACTCTTATCAACTAAAATATTATTTTTTTTTTCCCACTCACTCATCAACGATCACACTATAAAATTCAACTCTTTAATCTGTTAAACCCTCAAATTAATAATACATTGATATATTATCTCCTCAGAATTTTAACATAAGAGCACCTCATTAAGAAAACAATTCATCAAAAATTCCCCCTATAACCGATTCAAAATTCCACCTATATTTGCTTCGCAAAATATATATTTTCAAAGTGACAATTCGCCCGATTACTAGTTTAAAACACGCTATCTTCTATGTACCAAATTCTCCCGATCAGGACAAAGAAAGGAAAAAAAAAACCTCTTTTTTTGTCCAAGCGTACCGTTAACACCGATACTAGTGCCGAATATACCTCGGCTTCTCGGTGGTTATACCTGAAACTCTTATATGACACAAAAACACACTTCTCGTCCGCAAAAACTGTAAAATCCACTATTGCTATTGCACAATCAGAACTCTTGCTCATCCAACCTGTCACACACACAAAATTCAGAATTCAAATATATAATCATAAACTGATATCAATAAAACAATATACATATATATAGATATTATGGACTAGTGCCATCCAATTTTAAAAATTCGAAGATATTCCAAATGAATTTCAAAATGAAGATAATCTCATCGTTCTCGCGTAAGATACTTTGGAATTCGCTTTTAGGATTGCTATAAACATCTATTTCCGCGCCTAAATGCCTTCCCACAATTTGGGACTTGGCTCATCAAATTTTCACGGGTACAGTTGCGAACCGTTTTTACCGCTATTACCGTTATCAGGCCCCACGTTGGGCGCCAATTTGTCACAGATACTCTTTGCAACGCGCTCTAGAACCCTTTATAAGGGCGGCAGTTTCCGGGCGGCTTTTGCTCGCGAAGAAATAGGGGTCGCGGGTGGGCGCCACTCGCTTCTAAACCGAAACACTGCCTCGCTACCGTCGCCCTGAAGCGAGAAGAGAATGACGGCCTCTTATGCACAAACCCGTTTCGCTATCTAAAAGTACAAACTCCGCGCAATTCACGATGACACAATTTATTTCACTAATGTAATGATGATAATCTAAATTCCGATCACGTTAATTCTCATTGCGCTACCATTCTATGGTAGTCTTCAAAAGTTTGTTTTCGCTTAAACAAATCACACTGTTCTAAATTCGGTTAACAATCGAAACTTACTTGCTATCTAACCTTATCTATTTCCGCTCGTTCGTCCAGACGTGTTCTCTCCCTCGATGGGGCCCTTTCCGCAGATCGATGCTCGTCGACGGCAAAAGATGATTCTCCTCCAAAAGTAGTTCTCCTAGCTCAATTCCTGCTTGCCAATCCGTTTTATCATCCATGCAACCCAGTATCTTCCTTCGTAGTTCTACTGGTACCACAATCACGATCAATTTCCAAGTAAAATGATTTCCTTTTGTTTAACGCTGCCGCTTCCAACTTTACTTGACTATCGTTGGCGGTTATACTTCTTTCAGTCCACGTTAAAATATCCTCGAAAAACCAGAATAAAAGAAAAATAGGATTTAATTTTTTGCACCAGCTCCAGACCTCCGTTCACTCACCGAGTTCGAACCAAAAAGAAATTCTTTCCCTCGATCCTGCTCATAGGAAAATTTTCCTGGCGGCAGCGGGATTTTCAAAATCCGCTTAGTGCACTCACCCGGATTTGATTCCACTCATCTGAGTGTTGAGTTTCGAATTCACCACACATTCCCCACTTGGAACGGTCTGACTTGGAACATCCTATCTGACGTTTCTCCCAGTTGACGTTTCCGATTGTCAACATTCGTAATCTTGTATATATTGAATTCGGGTGGTGCTCCAGGATTTCGGCATCTAATTCCAGGTAAGTGGCTAATTTGTTTTTCAAATCTCATCATTCCGTGAGAAAACCTGTGCGCGATCCTCCCGGTAACCCTTGATTTGTTCCTATTAGCTAATATTAGCTACGAACAGTGTGTTCCCGCCACCAAGCTTTCGGGCGAAGATTTGTGCGTGACAAAGTTTTCGGGTGTAAATGCTTCTTGACGCGTACGCTAGTGTCCTCCGGATCTCAGTTTCCTACCGCGTAATTCGACTACTCTCCGCATCTCGGGTCCATTATATTACCAACACAGCATTTGCTTTAATCGCCTTTCGATCCGTGGCTTTGAGTTCAGCAATCGGCAATCCGGCATCCGCTCGGTATTCATCGTATGTAGGTCACTTGTTGGCCTAGGTCTGGTGTCGTCGACCTTGACGGCTCGACCCATACGTTGCTCTGCCTTGTCGGTTGATTTGTCGTGACTTGCTGATGACTGTCTTCATGGTACCTGATCAAGATTGTTTTCATGTTTTAGATTGTTTTCATGTTCTAGATTGTTTTCATGTTTCAGATTGTTTTCATGTGTCGTCAATCGATGTCCATCTGCGTTCGTGACTAGGTGTTGATTGTTTTCATGTTGTCTTGATGTAATCACTTAACTAAACTAACAGCAAAACTAACAATCTTAACTAATAACAATCTAAACCAATAATATAAACTAATTCATGAATTGTGCTAGATACCCAATCTCCATCGTTCTCTCTTTAGAGGACGGTGGAGATTTTTTTTTTTTTTTTATGTTTATATTGCGTTCAATGTTCGTTTGTGCTAACGACAGTTTTGCGAATCGTGACACCCATCATAGTTTTTCTACCAGGCTCTTACTGAATATTATTTACAATAAGATCCATTTACTATATTAATTTCGTGTTGATATAATGACTACACTGGAAGCTATAGGCAAAGAACTTTATTTTGCTGAGTGCATTTTCAAAATTCAAGACACCAAAATTAACACAGCTGGCTACTCTAACATAATTTTTCTACCAAACGTGGCTTAGAATAAGCTGCTATGTGAATTTGGTGACTGAATCAGAATTGATAGGGTAAAAAGCTTTTTTTTTTTCTTTGGGATTTTTCACGATGGCACCACTGGCACAGAGTTGCCCACATTTCAAAATCAATCGCTTCTATTTGACCTGATCCTACTTAAAGCCAATACAGTCTGTGAATTTCAGATGTGTCTGATCATTGGGTTGTGGGTTCCCGTGAACAGAAGTTTCGGATGCTAAAAATGTAGGTAAATTGGGGAAGGGCTACCGTTCTTGTTCGATATAGAATTTGAAAAGTTTTACTTTGGCTATGTAGACAAAGTACAAGATTTATCTATGAGTTGCTTATTTTCTACGAAAAGAAAGTTTTTTCAAGAGAATCGATGATTTGAAGGCTTTCACTTTCAATGCCTGCCGTAACTACAGGGTTGCCAAAACGTTCTTGAGGTATATTCAAAATGTCACTACAATGGCCGCCAGCGCCCAAGGGTTAAAGATAATTAGCATTTGGTGAGACTTAGACCTTTTCTGAAAATTTCAGTTCAAACGGATGGCGCGCTATCAAGAAATATTCACTGATATTTTTTGATGATATATATACCTATATATATATATATATATATATATATATATATATATATATATATATATATAAATATATATATATATATATATATATATATATATATATATATATATATATATATATATATATATATATATATGTATATATATATATATATATTTATATATATATATATATATATATATATATATATATATATATATATATATATATATATATATATATATATGTATATATATGTATATATATATATATATATATATATATATATATAGAGAGAGAGAGAGAGAGAGAGAGAGAGAGATAGAGAGAGACAGAGAGATAGAGAGAGACAGAGAGAGATATGAATATTTGGCCAAAGCTATTAATTGTAGCGTAAACGTTCTATCTACAGTATATAGAACGTTTATGCTAAGTAAGCGACCAGTTTTTCATTGCATGTAATCACAAAAAAGTCATATCTACCTAAAACCTATCTTCCACAACTATTTTCAACGTGAAAGCTTTTAGTTGAGATGTATATCAATTAAACGCATTTGTATCCATGTTTGAGCTTCCATCCTGTTTGCAGATGTCCGCAGCATTTAGAAAAACACAAATCATTGAAAATGTAGATAAAACGTTTATGCTAAGCAGAGCCGAATAGTTTTCCAAAATTTTCTGAAAGCATAAAAATTGGAAAACCGCATCTCTTTCCCTCTATTTCTTTAGCTGAGTTGAAATTGTCTCGAGGATGCTGACCAATCCCATTCGCAGCGGGGGAAAAAAGGAAGAAAGCTCAATTATTTTGGATGGCCAAACAGTAAGACAATTGTTTTGAATGGCAACTGGAAAAAGAATTTTAGTTTCGCATCTATGTCGAAATTTCAGATGCAGAAAGCAAATCTTTCCTTAAGGGACTTTTTCTATGGTTGACGACTTACCTAGTCGTATATTTTGTTATGCGATAAATCTTATCACAGAATGGGTATGCGTCCATTGCTTTTATTCGGATTTTGTAAGTAACTAGGCAATGCACCTTCAGTGTCAATGATGAAGAATGGAAGTTTGCCAAATATGGAAAACTATTTTAACAATAAATGGGATACCAGCCCCAACTTGAAAAAAGGCTGCAATTAAATATGAACACAAACATATGTATCCTGAAAATCGGTAAAGGGCACTACCCCTATTCCAAATCTGATTCCACTTGGTTTCAAGGAACCTGTTAAATTCACATTGGGCCTTTGGATTGAGTCCTCTATCATGGAAATTTTGAGGTGGCGGTTGTCTTACTTAATTTTAGTCCTCTGTTATGTGATTCTGTGAATATTTAAAAAGATTTAAGATCAGACTCGAATATAAAAAAATGTTTAGAAAAAAAATACATGTATAAAACATTCATGTCCCAATAAGTATTCACAACAAATGCATGAAAACCAAGGCGTATGACTGCAATAAATTACTTAGGTCAGTAAATTGTATGAAACAAAGACATGTTTTCAAAAGCTTTGAGCTGCCACCGACAACATTAAACGATTAAAAGCATACAATTAAAAAAGAATTCACATAGAACAAAACCAAACCAAATGGTGATAATATTAATAAATACGCAAAGAATATTACTAATAATGTGTCCAAGTAAAAAATTTAGCGTTAATTATCAAGCACGATCCAGTATACAATTGAATCTTTCCATTATTTTCTATTTTTGTCCTGAAATAAAAAGCCACTACTAAAAATAGGATAAATGTAATCAGAAGAATATCACAAAAATTATGAACTAGCCTCAAAAATATTTGGCTGTAAAATCACATAATGCAGTTCAATTAGAAAATCACAGAAATGGACGAAAATAAGAATATCCTTATATGGTCACATTACATTCAGTTGAATTCGAAAATGTATGACTTGCATATTTAATGAATACGCAAAATCAGGTAAAAGTAACCGGACGACAACGGCTCCATATTTCAGAAAATTGCAATACTAATTTCATTGCTGCGGATTAGTTCTTACCTCGTTGTTACCTGTTATTCAAAATTTGCTTTGTTCTAGGTGGATTAGATGCAGGTATTTTTCACGGTTATATTTGTAAACTTGCTGTTAGTAATTAAATTTTATATGACGGTCATTACAAAAACTAAATGTTGCAATAAGATATTAGATTGGAAACCTTTCTTTCCTTTGAATTTTACATACCTGTCTTCATGTAGTTAATTTCATACATACCTGCTTGCAACCGTCTCTATCTATTTCGGTGACACACTGTACCTTGGTTCACGTGCAATATGCACACTCCGCGTCTCCTCGCCGAGACCCTTTATGATTGTTTTATCGGTTCGGTTATCCTTGTTGCATTGCTGTCCTGAGCCTGGTGTGCCCGCCTTCATTTGCCCGAGCGTGGTCGCTTCCAGTAAATTTGAATCCTGTTGCCGTAAGGAATCGAAAGGCAGTTTATCTTCGAAGCGCAAAAGGAACAGTTCAGATTGCGAAGAGCACTTGAAACAAAAAGTTCGTGCATCCGGCGAAATATCTTTTCAAAGGGAAAACACTTTGGTTCTTGCAGAGTTTCGGTGCCAGCGTTCAGCGGCAGTTATTGTTCAACGTTATATTCAAGCCCGTACGATAATGGATCCAAGCACAGTAAGTAATTTTTGTTATTCTGTTTTGTCCCTTTTTCTCCACGATTTTATTTAGTTCCTTTGAAATTGGAATCTCATTGCGAAATAAATACAATGCACATTCTCATTGGAATCGAGAAAATGATAGCGGAGCAGCTGTATGGTAAATGGTTTTCGAAGAGTACAGTGATGCGGTGGATTATTTTTAGTGCATGCAAATTAGTGTGTTGGGAGTCCGGAAAAACAGTGAAATATAGTTAATTTTCCTCTCTACGCAGAAAAATTGTTTCGGAACAGTGTTTGTGGCGCAGTTAATTATTAATTCCGTTTTTGGCATAATTTAAACACGATATGATCTAGTTTGGAAAGGAACTACCGAAACAACGTGATCCGCAGACAAATATCGTAAATTCCCGCACTACGATCACAGCGTAAGGAGTTAGTTCCTAACCAGCGTGCGGACTCCGTATATGTATACGACCCAAAATTTCCAGTGATCTAACCTGAGATTGTATTGTTAGTCAGTCTGGAAAGTTGGAAGAAATCGTATGGAACAGAAAGAAATGCAATATACGATTCGACAACTACATACTCAGGCTAGATTTTTCGCTGCTCACATACGCCTCACTCTCGCAAAAAATACTAGCACACTCTCAGGTTGCTTTGACAGATAATGCATTGCGTAAATGGAGGCTCAATTTGAAGGTCAAAGTGTTTTTTCTGGAAAAGGGAAGGAGTTCACCCACTTATCATTCTATACACTTTGCTACGATTAATTGCAATGAAGACGTTTTAGTGAAAACTGAAAATTTCCCCTCTTTCAGTTAATACGATGAAATTTCAGTAGGGTCCGAGCTACTGAAAAGTGTTGATCGGTGTGGCACGAGTAAATATTTTCATAATCACTATTGTTCTCCCAAAAACCGAAAACTGACACCTTTGGTTGTCAATTTTCAGGAAATGCAATGAGTGCGTTCCCGTACTTTTCATGAATTCCCCCACCATATGATTCAGGATTCAGACTTTGTGCAGAGCGAAAGAAGTTAGTTCCTAACCATCGTGCGGACTCCGTATATTTATACGGACCAAAAATCAAGTGAACCGGCCTGGATTGTATTGTTGATCAGCCTGGAAAATTGGAAGAAATCGCATGGAACAGAAAGAGATGTAAGATTCGACAATTACATGCTCAGGCTAGATTTTCCGTTGCTCATATACGGCTCCCTCCCTCAACACAGTCTCAGGTTGCTTTGCGTAAATGGAGGCGCAGTTTCAAGGTCAAAATGGTTTTTTTTATTGAAAAATTTCGGACACTTTGCCTTATGTATCTTATTCCATTTGGCGTTAGTTTGAATTGGATGCAAAAGACGCGAAAAAATTTAATTGAATGAAAAACATGTACAGCTATGTTACATATATTTAGTAATTGCAGCTCATTATTTCGAGCTAAAAAGTGACATTTGGTATTTGAATTTGAAAATCGAATTGTGCAAATGTCCTTTCAATAATAAAATCGATCAAAAATTGAAATTCGTGACATTTTATCTCAATGGTAGTTTGCACTCGTTATTTTCTCCCTTGCGCTGCCACAGCGAATACAGAAACCTATAGTAATCTTAGCGAATGCACCAGCTGTTCTGTACTAAATCGTCTTTTTCCGCCATTATTCTATTCTGCTCTGCTCCGGAGCAAAAAAAGCGCACCCATTAGGAGAAAATAACGGGTATAAACTACCGCCATCGATAGAATATTTAAAAAAAAAACTAACAGAAAATTACCTCTTTTAACTTTATACACATTATGAGGGCTTTTTCTAATTTGATAACTACGAAATTATTCAACATCCAAAGCCAGCTCACGGCAAAAAAGGCAACTACTCGTGAGCTTTTCTTTTTTCTATCAGCATATTCTATAGTTCAGCACATGAGCTACTTATGCAGAACAGTGAATTCACTGGGACAGGAATGTTGTTGTTTCCAATGCGTCTGTTCTGGATAGACGAGTACAAAACGCACCTATTAAAAATTTTTGAGACACTATTTGAGCGGAAGTGCGGTGTCAATGCTATCTGCATTTCAATTCCGCAAGCAACTTTTCATGGAAAGAAACAACTTTTCACGCAAAGAAGTGAATACCACTCTTGCTCAACTTTCACCGAAACAAATGATTGATTGGTACAAAATTTCACGTGAAATCGAAGCCAGGTCTAAGCTTTAGAATGAAATTCTGTATAGCATTTCCAGTTATATCAGTTTGTTTAAACCAAATATTGTCTTATTTTTTTATAGAATCCACGCAAACGTCGCCTCCTCGAAGAAGCCGTCAACAGCGGACATATCTCATCGAAGAAGTGTGATGCGTCAACATCCACGGACGATACAAAGCCTATGACGCACGATATGTACACTCAGACCGATAACACCTACATCGAAGACGTGGCGCGATCGCAGGATTTCCAAAATCAAATCAACCAGATTTTCCATGTCCTCTCGAATCATCAGCAAATATTGAGCGACATTCGAAATATAGTGAGTGCTCAAGTTAGCTCAACGGATAGTGGTCACGGAACTTTGTCACCACAAAACGTCAACTACACGATAGTAACAAGTGGTGATGACGCTATTTTGATCGAGCCAGTTAAGTCGGAAGATATAATCGAGGAGCCAGTTAATTCTCCGATGGAATTCAACGAGGAAGAATATGAGGAGTCAAGGGCGAATACAAGTACTCAAGTTAGAGCTAACCCTGCGCCACCGACTCTCCTAAATTCGAGCTTGCCCCTTTATCAAAATGCGCATTGTTCGAAAACCATCGTCCACGAAATGAAAAATGAGCCGGCTCGAATCGAAATGGTTAAATATGAACAACCGAAAATTATTCAAAGATGTCCTCTAACCGAACGAAGAGTGGAGCCCGAGAACTCACAGCAACAAAGCAGCCTTGAAATGGTTACAATAGGTCCAAATAATACTTTTGTACCTAAAGCTGTATTAGATTCTATAAAATGGAACTCGGCATCGGGAGCGACGCGAAAAATGCTCGCCACACTCTTCAGTCGTGAAGAGTTGGCTACACATTCGTTAACTGGACGTCCTTCGCCTGCATTCCATGGTCGTGATAAGCCCGCCAAAAATCAATTGGATCCTGCAAGAGTAGCCGATATTACTAGTATTGTATCGCGATGTTGTAATGTGTCGGAGAAGGAAGTCCGTAACGCAATAACCACAAAATGTGCTGACGAAAATAAAATGTATAATCAACGACAGCGTAGAGAGCTGGGACAGGATAATAAGGAGAATATTATAGCCAATGCGACTATTTAATAATATATTTATGATAAATACTATAAGACTGTATATACCAAATATATTTTTAAGGAAAAATATGTAATATAGTTTTGAAATATATTTCTACATACTTTTAGTTGTTGTTACAATAAGATAATGCCAAATACGGAAAGCTATTTCATAATGTAAGTGAGAAAATTTCTGCCCAGGAATAATGTGTGAATGCATTTCAATTTTAGTCGGTTTCGGAGAAGACATCTAGGTGATATTGTTACAGGTATACTCTTTTCGCTGTCTCATATTCAATTTTCAGCTCTTTAATTGTGCTGGTTAGTTGAGTCCATTTTTCCGATTGCCGAATGATAATTGGTACAGTTGATTTCGTCGCGGCTGTGTCCTTATTCGCCTGGGTTGTTGAATTTTTCTCTGGAGCATCCGGTTTGCTTACTTGTTTCCTGCTTTGAGGGGAGGTTGGCTTTGCCAAGACCACAAGTATTGGTTTTTTCGACGTTTACAGGACGGGGAACTCTCCCTCTCTCTCTCGAGTTGATTAGCCGCTGAAGTATCTGCTTCCATAGGCGTATTTCCACTCTCACCGCGTTTCGCTGCGGTGTTGGCTCCCTTTTTTCTTTTCCGTTTATATGATACTGCCGATGGCGGAAAACTAGTGCATTAGCACCTGATTTTATCGAAAGAGCTCGGCGTTCTGCTTCCTCCGTTCCGCCAATTCGTTCTGGCTGTCTTTGAATTGCTGCAATATTTCCGCCATTCGTTGATTTATTTGACTAATCTGGGCCGTCAGCTCAGATATAGCCATGTCCTTCTCTCTAAGAGGTTCCTCCTCTTCCTCGTCACCTGATTCGTTGTCGGAGACTTGCTCTAAGTCGTTTCCTTTCATCCCGGTGGATAAGGATCTCTCTCCAGTCTCTCCAATCTTTTTGGGCTTTATAATAAAAGAAAATCGATGTTGTATAATTAAAATAAGAGAAAACGAAAAACAAGTCAAAATAAGTAAACACCATAGAAAAAACAATTTTAAGAAGGTTTCGTCGTAGGCTGTCAGGATTATTTGATTGCTTTCTGATGAAAATTCTCTTCCACGTGTGTCCTCCGATATTCCTCATTAAGCCTCTCGTTGTCCCTCCTCGTTGTCCTAATTGTCCTGCGCGGATCGCAAATCCGTCGTGTTTTTGGGGTGTTTTTGTTTGTTTGTTTGTTTTTCTATAGTACGTTGTCTTCTCGTGCATTTGTTCTATGTTTTTGTATTTTTCTTCAAATTTTCAAAAAGAAAACTAAATCATATCGCGTGTGAATCATACCGCATGAGCACTTTATTTAAAACAGACTACAATAAATTTAACAAATTCTTTAATAACTTTAGAATAACTAGCTTAAATAAATTCAACATTCAATGCTTAGAAATAGTATTTACATAGATGATTTCCAAACATTAATAGCACTATATTATTCTCATGAAAAAAAACTTGCTTCTCGTGAAAGTTCAACTGAGTCAAATGCATGCAAAAATCTCGACGATAAAATATTGTAAAGAAAAATTTCGTTCAATCGGAAATTCAAAAATCCATTTCAAATTTTTAAATATTTGCATACGTTGTCCAATTTGAGTGGAAGAAAATACTATAAAAACTTCACAATTTACACATTCATCTCATACGCAACAAATACCGTAGATGTCTATGAATATGCTACAAATCCTCCAAAATTCCAATATTGTCCGGTTCATGTGTTGTTAATGTCTGAAAACAGAAACAAGTGGTTCAAGAATTTCGTTGTTTCGTTTCCAATTTGAAAATGAATCGTTAAGGAACACGAAATATATTAAAACATTATTATTTAAAAATAGTAAAGAGTAGATATGATGAATGAGTTTTTAAAGGATATTGTGATTAGTGTTATTTTTCAGTATTTTAAGGGAATAAAGTAGTTGGTGATAGTACAAGACATGAGTTTCCACTTTTTAATATTGCTCGAAGCAACGCCAAATCATCTGGTGTAAGTGCCCAGCCACTTAGTTGTCCTATGCTTTGTAGTTCGGGGCATCGATCCATTAGGAGCTGAAAGAGTGCCATGAAAGTCAATTTAAAGAAAAGTTATTTTAATTTTTGCATTATTCTATTTTTGTTTTGTTTTTTTACACTAAAATTATTCAAGTTATGTTAAAGTTTTCGATACATCGCCACTATATGTACAATAAGCGTCTTAAAGGCAAAGATCCATTGTTGTTTTGACGGCTCTTAAGGATAGGAAATGGCTGTAAATACGGAAAAATGTTTCCACCAATGAGGTAAAATAAGAATAAGATGAATTGGTCTGTGAAAAAAAGTTTCAGTGAAAGTAGCACAACATGCTAATATTGACGATATGGCCGCTTGATAATACCGACTTTGTTAAGCTTGGGACAGCAATACCTACAAGTGAATAGTGTTGCATGTACGGCAACATAAATCATATTTCACCCTCAAACTCCGTTCGGAAGAATCGCCATCGATGTAGCATGACCGTTTCCGGTGTCATAGCGCAGCAATACCTCTATGTCCTGGTAGAGACCGACTGTTTTATCAAACGCTATTAAAAATCATCTACAGTAGCGGAGCAAATCATGATTAACGGGGTTAGTAGGTACGGAGTCCCAAACGAGCTGCATTCCGATCAAACCACGAGTCCCAAACGAGCTGCATTCCGATCGTATATCGAGCCTCAAGTATTTATGGCGGTGCCTTGGTCATGAAGAAAACTAGAACCACTTCACCCACGGTCCGATGGAATGGTCTAAACGTTCAATATATCCTTGATCAAACACTTGGTCAAAGTGATAGAAGACAATCAGCGTGATTGGGGTCGTTATATTCTCATCTTTTTGATGGCTTATCGAACAACAATGCATACAACAATTGGAGAAACGCCATCACGTATCATATTCGGATGAAATATTCAACTTCCAGTTGAGATAAAATTCAGAATATCACCAGAAGATCCAAAGGTAACAACGGAGTACGTTTCGCAGCTAGATTCTTCAATGCAGTTAGGAGCCACATAAACCTGAAAACTGACCGAATAAAAACGTGGTATGACTTGAAACCGGATTCAGCTGGGTTCCAGGAAAACTATTTAGTGTGGCTGCAGCTTCTCTACTCGCTATCATGTGAAACTGGGAATAATTTTTACTTTTCGCCTTGAGGCACCTCTATAATCGATGCGACTCTAGTAATCTTCCCTCTTACGAATACAGACTTGGTTTATTAAACCTAATGACTCTTTTTAGAAGAAGAATTTTAATTAACGCATGCCTAGCCTTTGACATCAACATTGGAACGGTTAGTATAGCAGCTCTCTCTAACAAAATTGCATTTAACAATCAAATAAGACGGACTAGGCATACAACTCTTCTTAAGGAATACCAGCACCTTACAGTTTATGGGTATAATGAACCCATCAATAGGTGTTGTGGAACATTCAACAGTGTAAGTCATCAATACTCTTCAGTTGTCATCAAATCGATCTTCAAAAATAACTTGACAAAGGCCCAATTAACTTCTTAGCCTATTTATTTCCCATCCTAATTCGCCTAAATGCAAATAAATATCAACTTAAAATACTTTTATACTCTATTTTAGTTCTTGTATTATGTATATTGTATCATGCCTTGTTTGGCAAATAAATAAATAAATATACTTGGAAGGACCGTATCGCGTAATCAAACGGGTGTAAAATGTCTACCGGATACAGCAGCATCAAAGATGCAAGTTCTGCACCTAGATCGTCTTGCTCTGTACCATGGAAACAACACTATTATTGACGATGAATCTATTTGGAACGAACAGGTCTAAGAAGGGAATAGTGTTGCATGTACACCAACATAAATCATATTTCATCTTATGTACCAAAAATAACAAGAAACTTCAAGAAATAACTTCTCGAACCATCTCCAAAAACCACTATCATATAATGGAAAAATCCCATGGAAAATCACATTGTAAATGCTGATAAAAAAAAAACTCCTAGAGTCCAAGACATAAACAGATTCCCATAGAACAAGAGATATCGACAATAACCTAGAAGCATGCAATCAAAATCGACCATTCTGGAAATGTCCGAGCGAAGTATAAATATCCCTGACGAGATGTCTAAGAAGTCAGTCTTTTTAAGTGAGTCTTATAAACCGAGTCTTTCGAAGCGAATTGAGTATTTCTTGGTGGGTTAAATTACACTAAATGCACTTGACATTACCCCTTGTCCATAAGAACAAGCGAAATTTGAAATTTCAAAATACAATTTTAAAATTTTACTAAATTTGATTTGGACAGAATTTTTTGGGCCATTGTTAATGTCCACGTATATTTTCATATGCCCAGGCTTGTTTTGTTACCTAAATTTGTTGCTTTGCTTTTATTGCAACCTGTTCATATGTAACTGTCACTCTTACTCAGCTTCGCGGTGATATGATCAAAGTAACATTATATTGGCTGTGTGTCAGTGGCTTACTTAAATATTTCCATCATTATTTCCACAACGTCTTTTCATCGCCCTGCAACCGAAAATTGTAACTTGAAAAAGGTGTAACTAGTACCAAAAGTCCTGACGGACGAACAAAAGGACATGCGAATGTTCCGCTACCAAGAACTCGTTGAAATGTGAAAAAAGATCCTAGTTTCTAAAAGCTACGAATCCCCCAGACTTGTTTCTGTTTCTTCGCTTAAAAGAAGGTCCAAAAATCAAATATTAGGCCACGATTGAAAACAACCTGGCTTATGTTACATTGGCTCCAAACCATGTCTCTATCAGTTCTCGAAACACTGCCTACAGAAATGTACCGAAGAAGATTTGAAGATTTTGCATGAATGCACCCTGTATTTAGCCACGCACTCAATGTAAACTTTGGTTTAATTGTAAACACTCACCTCAACGGTAGCTATCGTCAAATTTGGTGCTGATGTAAACCATACATCTTCAAGGAAATTAAAGTTGTGTACTCCAAAAATGCTGTTTTTGTTTCATAAAAAATAAACTAGAATTATTTCGGTCCTCAAGTACAGTCCAGTAAAATCCAGTACCTCATCATATCTTCATCGTCCAGTGCAATCGTATCTATAGCCAGTCTTCTCAGAGAGTTTGTGTTGCACACGAAACTTTTCAGTGATATCAAACTCATTGGACAGCTGAGCATTTCAAAACCATGTAAACAATCGAATTTCAATTCAAAATTATACGATAGCATATCCATCATGTAGCAGTCTAGATCTATCAGTCCAGGACAGAGTCGTGCCAAACGGCCAAGGTCCAAAGTTCCATGGCCTCGAATCAGTGTCAATTGCATCATATGGAAGCCAATGCTGTCCAACAGATCAAGCAGTTCATTACTGTAGAACTTATGCAGCTTGATTTTCTGCAACAACGTGGGCTTTAGCTTGTGCAAGATTCCAGGCTGCGGTGTGTCCAGGTAGATACTCTCTAAATTAGGACATGTTTTGGCGATTACTTCCAATGTTTCTGCATCGGTTTTCGTGTCATGTAGATACTTCAGGCGACTTTTATAGTTCTCGTCGACGTTCTCGTAAACAAACCTCAGTGCTTGTCCCACAAATGAGTACGTAGCCAGATTCTCTAGATTTGGGCAGTTTTCCAATAGCATCGCAATGTCAGAGTGGCAGATGTTCTCTTCCCCAAGCATGCCAATATCGATCACTGTGAGCTTTGATGCCGCTAGACCTTTGCAAAGGGACTCGATACCAATCTCAGTAATGTCCGTCTCGCCCGATATGTCCAGGTGTCTAAGGCATTTACTGTGTTTGGCAATCACGTCAAGAAGATCATCATTCGCTATATAGGGGATACAGAGCTTTGTTAGACGTAGGCACTTGCGAATGATGTCATACATATAGTGCAGATGCTCCTCCTTCACCCAAACTCCTTTCAGATTCAACGTTTTCAGACCTGTCCCTTGAGCTGCAATCACCTGCAGGATCTTTTCATAATAGGAATATGGGAAGATTTCAGTTATCAGAACTTGCACACTTCCATTAAGTAACATTTGTAGACAATTGAACCGGATTGAGGCCTCTAGGGAATCCGATGCCAAAATAATGCGTAGTAGATCCTGATAGATATCACTTGTTGCTCCACAATTTTCTAAATAGGTATTCACTTCCACCATTGTGATGGTTATGTCATTATCAAGATCGGGATGAAGAGAATAACCAAGCGAGAAAACCACTAAATTTGCTAACTCTGCTAGGGAAGAGTCACTCAACGATCGAATCGGAGCCTTTTTTGCCATTTTTATTACAAAAAAGAACAATATTTATATCACTTCATTTCACTTTGAGGGGCAAAAATCTAAGCAATAGAGCACATATTCAGGAGATTTTCCGCGTATTTTCATAAAAATTAATTATTTTCTTGACTGTTTCCACGTAATTTTAATGCTTCTATTTTCTACCCAAATTAGCGATCACTCTCGTTATTTAAATGTTATTTAATTATTAACAAAAAGATACGAAAACTAATGCAAATTTCTGGGACTCGATAATAGCGATAAATTTTTCCGAAGGGAGACTAGTGGAAACTGTGCCGTTCTCTTCACATTGACGAACACATGATAGCGATGTCTGATTTCTAAATTTAACTTTTTTGTTTGCAGCTTTTGCTGTGCGTTGCCAAAGATTGGTGTTTTGGTGCAGTATTTATCTAAACAAAATACATAGTGAAGTCAAATGGCTTCGTACAGATCATTTGCCGTTGAAAGAAGAGAATGTTTTGAAGGGAAAATAAACTGGTATATTTAAAAGTGAGTGGATATTCATGTAACGGTTTCTAACAGTAACGAAACTGTCTAAAACTACTGTAATAAATTTATACTATGAAAAAGGGAATTGAACATATGCAGAATTCTAAATAATATCGAAAATTAAAAGATTCACAATTAATTCCTAAAAAAAAATCAATTTTTCCCATAATCTAGTAAGTTTTTCAATTTTTCTATAAGTGGAGTTTTCCACCACTATGGATAAAAGTATAATTGTTCCGGATAAAAGTATAGTTTTTTAAGTATGAATTTACATTTAAATTTAACTTCTTGGCAAAACCTCAAGGTAAGGCATGGTTAAAATTTCAGGAAACACCAATGAAACTTAAACTTCCAGTTCAATTTATTTTCAGTTTTTCTATCACAGTAGGTAAGTGGTCTTTGGTAATAAATATACTCAAATATTCGCACTGTGTTTACCACTTTTCAGGAACGTTTCGTAGCACCGATCACTTGCTGATGAAAGCAGAAGCGATGACGCTAAGAAAAACGTACAAACAGCGCAAAAAAGATTTCTCGCATGTTTCCCATAATTTATTATAAAGTTAAACAGGCGCGCATAACTAGATTTTCCTCTATTTTTTTCTACAAATTTTACTTCGGTTGAATGGCTGCCAGTCGGAGAGTCTTGGCGTAAGAGACACTTATATACACTAGGGAATATAGTGGTAGCAACTGTGCTGTGGAAACCATTTCGATCCTTTGATGAACTTTACAACATCCTTTGAGTTAATAAAGGATAGATTAGTTGGGCCTCTAAGAAAGGGCACCCTGAGAAAGATAATTCTTCTCCTTGCCTGTCGGACACTGCCGCATGAAATTTAAGACAGACTCATCTTCATCCTCTCAGCTGCAACTCCAACAAAAATAGCCTAACGCTACGCCTAACCCAACGCCTACGCCTATGAAGCAGTGACCCATGAGAACAGCTACTACACATCGAACAGCTTTTCGAGTTAAACTTAACAGCAACCTGGTGCGACACGCGTCCACCGAGGACCAAAACTGTCTTGCTATCGCGTAGTGGAAAGCTATCTATACTTTCCCTGTTTTTTAATCTTGTGACTCGTCCTCTATATTTAAAATATCGTCCTATTTATCTTCTTGCCTGTTTTAGAAAACTCCTTGAATGCTTTATCTATAACGAATGTCTTCTTTTCTCCAACCTTTTTTATCCCCGAGCGGCATGCCTTCAGCCTTCGATTTCCAACTTCAAGTCAATGTAATATATACGAGTTTAACGAAGGCTTTTGGCTCCGTGAACCATTGCCTGCTTCTCAAAAAGCTTGAACGTTTCGGAGTTTTCGGTTCCCTTCTCTCCTGGTTCTCTTCCTATGTTCCAAGCCAAGCCATCCTAGTAGAGTTGCCCTTTATGGGTCTTTATCTTTTTCTTTTTTTCCCATTTCCGGAGGTCCTCAAGATTTTATCCTCGGTGTTTTACTTTTTATGCTGTTTGTCAATGAGCGAATTTACAGCACTTCCCAAATCAGGATTTGGAATAAACCGGGTTTCGTGAGCTTTCGGCCGATTTCCATGCATGTGTGCGCAGACTGTGTACGTGCACGGAAGTTCCCCATGAGCTTGATTTGCGAATACCGCTTTTGTACGAAGCGTTAATTTGTGCGTGGGCCGGATAAAATTGTATGGGTACACGAAATCGGGATTTTAAACCGGTTTTAATCGCAGTCTCAACACAGCCTCACAGTAGCCGGGCTAGGTTGCTGTAAGACTACTAGATTGGTTGGTAACCAATGAAGCAACAGGAAAAGTACCATAGAAGGAGTGGTTAGAATGACCCCTGTAACGCATCAAATTTTTCAAGTATTAGCTGGTAGGTAGACTTGCGAGTAGCTGGCTACTGAAACACCAGTCTATAGAGTAATATCGGCCGCAAACCCCAACTACACTGAAAGCTTTCCATGGACTTTCTGCTATGTTATCGTTTCATAGTGGCTTTAAGGCAAGGATCAGTTCCTCGCATTTCATCCTTTAGCTCAGGCCAATGGAGACTCGGCTCAATTTTGGTAAGCCAAATCGAGGAAATTTGTGCTTTCTGGTAAATAGTACTGGCAAATACTCGGCTCCAGCGTAAATGTATGTCATGAAAGAGATTTAAACTCTTTAAAAGCGTACTTTTTTGACCCTGAAGCAACCATTATTAAACAAATCTAATCCATTTTCAAATCTAATGACATAATCGCTTAGTAACGAAATGCCAAAACAAACCTTACAAAAATTGATCATATCTAGCAGTCCTTTCATAATTTTTTTTACAAAATTCCTACGACATTGAACATGGCCCATTTACTGCATGAGCTTCGTTTTGATTTCATGACTGCATCCGAAGTAATAGGGAAAAAAGCTTTATTTTGCTGAGCAAATTTACAAGATTTAAGAGACAAAAATCATCATAGATGGCAGCTCTATTCTAAGTTTTCAACCAAATTTCTACCAAATGTGGTGTAAAATAAGGTCCAAATACTGTGTGAATTTTGTTAAAATGTGATGGCTGAATCGGAAGTTATAGGCCAAAAAGCAGTTTTTTTTTTCTGAGTGATTTTTCAAGATGGCACCACTGCCACAGAGTTGCCCGCATTTAAAAATCAGTTCTATCAGACCTGATCCTAGTTACCACCAGGTTACCACCAACATGTCCTGTGAATTTCATAGTGATCGAATTATCCGGTCGTCAGTTCTCGTGAACAGAAGTTTCGAGTGCTGAAAATAGAAGTAATTTGCTGATGGGTTGCCGTTCTTGTGCAACTCGGAATTTTAAAAATTTCAAATTGACATGGTGGCATGGTGGAATTTATCAATGATTTGAATTTTTTGTGAAAAAACAAAACAATTTCAGGAGGGTCGATGATTTTTGATAGAGTGGCTATTTTCATGCTATTGAATTAAAAGATTTATACGTACTTACGAAAAGGATACATTTAAGCTAATGCTAAACATCGATGAAAGCACAAAGAAAATGCTTAACGCGTAACTATTTCAGTTCGTTGTGGCAAACATTACCCATGATATATAAATTCGACTTGTTTAGAAAAGTACTTAAGTGTATTTTTTTCTTGATTATAATACTGCGATCGATATTATTAAAAATACTCTGCTTTTGTTTGTTTGTTATATTTTAAACGCTTAAAAGGGCTGTATAATAGAACGTTTGTTATAGGATAACGTACTCTCTCTGCTTCGTCTCGCCCCGTTCTTTGATTAAATTTAAATTTATTTTTACAAAGAATTTTGATTTACATTGAAAGTACAATGCATTATGATATCATGAAAGTACAGTGCATTATTAAATCAGTGCATCATGATATCAATCAAAAATTTTAGGTTTGATCTTCTAGCCAAAATTGACATTTAGGCAGTAATGAAATTCGTAAAAGCCACAATTTAGTGTAATTTCTCCAACAAGGTTCCAAATTAAGAGAACATTCTTCAAGAACAAAATCTGGAATTGACCAAATAAATGTTGAGAGAGTAAATTAAATGTGACTTACGATACTAACAGATTTTGAATCAGCCATCAAAAGCCAAAATATAAAACGGCGATATGTCCTTATTACAAAAATAAACAAAAACGAAATGATATGCTTTAGCACTAGCATGTGCAATAGCATTTAATATGACTGATTATATAAGAGACAATACGAATTTCTCAATTAACAAGCTCTAAAAACGTTTGAATTAATTTGAATTTCAACGAACTAACTACATTTTCGAATTCACGAATAAAATTCTTTGAACGTACTTTGCATCAATGCTGCCAACAACACAATCTTAACCCATAATCCGCTTCCGCATTCAACTTCACTCTAGCAACATGAAGTGAATCAGCTACTCGGCCGGGGTGCGTGGTTGTCATAAATTTCTGAGATTTTCTTCAAAAAGTCTCAATCGGATCCGAGAAAACTCAGGAGGTTTGTAAATATACGTAAAATATACAAACTCAGGATGATTTTGCTCGAGATAAATAATCGTATTGTGGAGGAAACGCTGCTCTTAAAGTTCCGGAATGCAATTGCAGGGTGAGTATATTGAAGTTACGTAGTGTGAGGATTAGTGTCGGCGATGTAAATTATTGCTATTGGGTGTTAAATTTTATGAGCTCGTTGAAATAAATATCGTTGCGGAGCATAGTTTCAATGGGTTGCCTATTACGTAACCTAAATTTGTTATCTTAGTTAAAGATATTTCGACTGTGTGCCACATGGTCTAACCATGGGGCTGTAACACTCCACATCATATCGTCGCTGTGAAATCAAACCGGCATATCTGCAAAATACACATTCTTCGCTAGAGCGCTTTAAAGTTTTCGCTTGTGGGCTATTTCCACGTGAATACAAAGCGGCAAAACACCATTAGACGGGTTTTTATTCAACTTTACGATATGCCGGTGCGACATAAAAATAGAGGGGAAAATAAGGAATTTTTTGATACCAAAAACTCAAAAACTCAATTTTTGCAGATATGCCGGTTTGACTTCACAGCGACGATATGTCCTTAAGCAAAATGAGCGACTTCAGTAGGAAACTACAAAGTCTGGCCTATTTTCCATTTAGCGGAATTTAATTTTATGAGCGAATGACTTCTAATATTAGTTTTATCTCATTAGGTGTGGTTTTTAGTCTTTTTTCGTACAATCTTATCGATCTTGGATAAGGCTGGTCTTTCCGTCCCATTGGCGACGAACGTGAATATCGTTGCCTTGCCTTTTTTGGCGCTGAATTGTTATTTCTTATAGCAGGCAGGCATAAATGAAAACATAGCTTCCATAGCTGAGTCATGGATATAAGGGAGTTGAACTGGTTGCTTATATGTATGCAATAACAGTGCAACAGAATTTCTAAAAAAAAAATAACTTAACCGGACAGACCGAGGCCGACTACGTCACCCTGATGAGCAAGCAATTCGATAAACGAACTGATTATGATATCATTGGTGTCCAGTTCGTTGGCAGCTGAATATATCCGTTGCTAGTATACGTTTTTAAAGCCCTGACTGTATTATAATACATCTAAACCGAATTTATAAAGTAATTTTTCATTAAATTGATGCAGTTGGTGTGAGAAAGTAGAATTTGGTTCATTGGATTAGTGTGATATTTGCAACTGTACACATCTCACTTTCATTTTCATTGCGTGTTTCAGGCGGCACGATTTCAATTTATTTATTTACACATTGTTAGTGTAAATTAGTAAATTACATGATGCCGGGGTATTAATACTAGTCGAAGCCCTTTTATATGATTAAAAGAAATAATTTGAAACACTGAATGAGAAATATATTAATTTCCCAAGACATCGAATATATGGTGGTAAAATCTGAATACTGGTAAATGAGATCTGGGGGTACACACCGCTGTCAACGTGTTAACTAAAGATTTATGAGTATATTGGGTCGCTTGATAGTATTGATTTAAAAGTTAGATTCAAACGAATCTAGAAAATTTCCCTTTTTTTTTTGGCAGATTCCAACTTTTTATCCTCATTCGAAGGGGAAAGTACATTCAGGCTAAAATCGTGTTTATATTCAGTGCCTTCGTTTTATCGGCTAAAAACCAAAGTTTGATAGGATTACTTGTTTATTCTGATTGTCATAACATCAAATTCAATTGATTAGTGATGATGACACAAAATTTACCAGCTATTCGGTTCACTGTGGTAGTTACATTACGTGCATATCTTATTGATTTGTAAAATATTAAACTTCGAAAACCAAATGAATCGCTGAGTAGAATTAACGTCACTTGTTAATTGTCAGAAACTTTTGTTTTGGAGTAGAAGTAAGATGTTAAACTGGCATAAGTTTAGAGTCCACCAATACTCCTAAATAAAGTTGTCGCAACCAAATACGTTGTAAATATTTTTTTATTAATGTTCCAGAGGTGCGATACATTAATACTTTCAATTTGCAATATTACTGGTAAAATCACATTTAAACTATCTATAGTCATTCGTTGAACTATCTTTTTTCAAGCAAATAAGGCCTATGAAAATTGAGATTTACTGAAAAAACGTGCAATAGTCATGGTTAAATATTTATGAATGATCTGAACTGTCGCTATACTTGTTTTTAAAATAATTGATCGAAAAAAATTAGTTTAATTCTTTGAGTTCAAGAGAAATTTGATCAGTAGAAATAAAAGTAAAAAATATATCAGTAAAATAAAAGAATTGTCAAAAACATCTTAGGTTTCCACCTACTAAGTGTAATTAATTCTTTTTACACCACGATGTCCCATATTTTTCTAGCTTGCGAATTTATATGTGGAACTCCCCCATCATATGCCTACTCGAATAAGAACTCAAACTCGAACGTACCAACAACTTATAATCTTATTCCATTCAATTTAAAATGTTCCGGGACATCAAGTGAAATGTTACGATATCAGTTGGTAGTATTTCTCCTCTTGTTCCTACATAAATGAAAGTGGAGAATACAATTTTCCCTGAGGTCTAGATTTTAGGTAAAATATAATCCACCACTAACATGTAGACCTCCTACCTAAATGAAGTACTGAATCAAAGTCGCCGTCTATAGGAACATATTAGACGTCGTTGTAGTACAGCCGCTCCGCGCCTTGAACCAATGCTTTATCGCCTGGGACATCCAATTTTCAAATTTAAATGCCAATATAGAATCTTCCTAATCGAATCTATACAGCATTTTCTGGGCATTTAGGACTATTTTTTTTGTATTGCCTTACTTTTGCGAAGTAGTAGTAGAACACTCTATACATTGTCTCAATCGAAAAATAGTTGGTTGCACTAGTGGATATTGTCAATCTATATTAATTCAAAGAAGTTTTTATTACTAAACTAAAAAAATTTTAAATATACTTTTTTTAAATTTACAGCTTAAAACCTGAATCAATTGACGTTACAATCGCAGATTTTGATGGTGTGATTTTTCACATTTCTAATATTAACGGTGACAAAACTAAAGTTAGGGTAAGTTTTTTTTTTATTTATTTATATTCTATGAAATATAAACTCACTATTCTATGAAATATAATATAAACTCAGTTTTTCTTATAATCACACGATGTAATTTGATTATATTTTCTCAAAACATTGCATATATAAACGACTGCTTGACTGAACTTTTTTTTCTTTTATTTCAGACTAGTATAGCTCTAAAATTTTATAAGCAATTACAAGAGCATGGTGCTGATGAGCTACTCAAAAGGGAATATGGCGATTTGCTCATAGACACTGAAGAAGGTAAGTGAACACTGTTTTTTATATTTTAGACATTAGTTTTAGTTTCCTAATCGACTTATTGCCTGTGTTTTTTTATTTATTTTACATTAGTTTATAATATTTTCTGTTTATATAAATGATACTTTGTAGTAACTATATTTATAAAAAGCTTCGCAAGTGTGAGATTCAATTTCTGACTAATACAGAGATGTGTGACTTGCAAATTTTAAACCCATAATAAAAGTTTAAAAATTAAATAGGTTTTCATCTTAACATCACATCCAAGAAAATTACTTTTGTAGGAAGAGTAAACAGTTCTTCATCTTCTGTCCTTCTGTCTCGGTTCTTGTTGGAAAAAAAGTAGTAACTCGGCTCATATTTTTTCCGCAAAACCTAACCAAAGTAGCTTCGGCTGCTCTCCATTTAATAAGGGTTGTACGCTACAGAATGCACTATCACAATGGGTCCATGTGTCTGATCCTCGGAGTCTATCTGGAAGAGGCAGCCATGAAATCATAATATGGGTTCGGCGGGGATCCTTTCTTGGAATCTGGTGCTCTAGCACCACTTCCAAATTTGCGCCTGGCCATATCTTACTCAGTTTCATTTCAAACTCAGATCCATTATCTTAGCCCAAATTTGTAATCGCGGGACTGACCCCATGGTTATCTATGCAAAGCAGAAATACCATATGAGGGTTGGCACAAGACCTTATGGGAACAATTTCTCAGAGCTCATCAGCTCAGTTCGAAGATCATAAATAGGATCAGAGAATGAAAGCATGGTCGTGTCGAGATTGGATCATTTGGGCGGGATCGTTCCACTTACCCTGGATTACCAAGTGGAGGGGATCTAACTGTATTCCACAGAATTTATATTGTTTATATATCTAATTCAAAACTCCATATTTCAATTGAAGTTTAGTTGTAGCTAATATTTTCGACCATTTTAAAATTTCGCAATGACTGTATTTGGATTTTTCAAATTGTGTTGCCACGGTGAAATACAAATCTCGTTGGCTGCCAAAGGGCTGGAAATATTTTGTTATATTATGAAGTAGAATGATGCATGAGATTATAATTAGGATAGTTTTCGAGTTTAGGGGGAGTGGTCTGTTCTCCAGGAAAATTTTGTGTTGGTCTTGTTCTATCGTGTACCTTCAAAGATGTAAAGACATCTTATCCGTTTCTCATTAATTATGTTTGCATTGGCTCTTTTAACGCAATTCGGAACAAATCGCAAGTAGCCTTCGTTTTTCGAATGTTATTTCATCCCAAAATATTTGAAGCAAAAAACTTCCAAAAAACTTAAATGTAAACTTACATAACACAAATCGTAAGTAAGATATGTCTAATCTTAAGCAGTCCTATTGTAGATGAGCCTTTGCCCTTGCAACTATTTTCATGTGAAATCTATCGATTAAGAAATAAATGAACCACTTACAATAAATTAGTTTCGAAACCCACTTAAGCTTTATTAAAAGCTAACGAAATTTACAAAAGTAAACAAGCTACAATTTTTAAATACCTTGTTGTTTCATATGTTCTTCCCAATCAAAAGCGTTTCGAAGGCAATACGTATTAACAATTCATTAATCAAATAATGATGGGCTTCAAGTGATTAAAAACTCGAAACTTTCGCCTTTCAGACAAACATACAATTCAAAGATGCAGATAAGTTACTCTGTTTCGTCAAAACTCCACTAAGAATTGAATAAAGAATTTGTAACGAAAAATCCCTGAAAGTAAAAGCAAATCATTCAGGTTAATGTTTGAATGAAACGAATCAATGTACTTGTCTTTGAAAAATTGAAACAGCGAAAATATGTTAAAATTAGAAAACTTTGATTTATAATTTTACATAAAAAAAAGATGCTATGAAATCTGTGGGGTCGCTATCACCTCCAATGGAATAACAATTGTAGGCGATCAAAAGACCCCAAATTGAAAAAGTGAAAGAAAAGCGCAGACTTTAGTTTATATTAAAGTTTGTGTACTTAAGTTCACTAACATTTCATGCCGAGAAAATCAGATCAAAATCAACAAACAAGAGTAAATGTTGCTTAAATAGTTTGAAACTGCTATAATAGTCCAAAATTATTTTCGGAATTGTAATTGTTTTTAGTTACGTCTTTGAATGTTCAAGCGTTGAAAGATGTATAAACTAACCAAGGTTTTGAAATTAAGTCCCCCGACTTAGTCCTGCAAAAAAATTAAAAATTAGTTTTGGAGTATCGCTTACTCATTAATGTATTCTTTTGATTTTTTTTCCAAATACGTTCCTGCACATTCATGATCCTCCAATGTTAATGTTCCTTGAATTCTTACGCAATGAATTGCAAAATATATTTTTGATTTCTCCAAGAACTTCCCATAAACTGAATTATAATTTGTAAAAAAAATGGAAAGTATATAAGGTAATAAGCAGTAATCAGTGGCTTTTTATTTAAAAACTTTCCAAAATTAAAATTGTTTTGATCTCGTATACTTATGAAGGAATTATTCATTCATGAGTACTAAAGTCTAACAAATAAACTTATCGTTTAATTCAAAAATTTGATATCACGACCTCGTATACGACTGCAATGGAGGACCCTGGTTGCAGTGGAAGCTCACAGGTTACCATCGTGGAAGATTCCATGGCCAACAAGTTTTCGAACTTGCTGATAGCATCCCCTCTGGTCACAGGCTCCGGAAAGGCTAGTACAGTTTCAGCTGGAAGTCCGACTACGGCCGTACCAAGGAAAAAGATGTTTCTTCCCGAATCTTCACAAAAGAGGAGGAGGGATGCGCTAAAGGAGGCAACTCCGGCTAGTGTAAATGAGACGCCCGCAGATAGTACAGAAAGTAAGAATGATTATTCCTCTGAACTCTGGAAACATGTGGAGGCTCTCAGTCGCAGGTAACGTAAGAAACTGCGCAAAAGGAGCAAGCTACCGGCGAAAGTGGACAGGGAGACCAATGCAGTAATAACTGCGGGTGTTTTCCTAGAAACTGGATGTTAGGCAGCGAAACTTCTGAGTTTACCTGTAGTAGCGAAAGAAAGGTTGGCTGGTGATGCTAAGGCTGCCAGTTCGGAGCAGAAATGTCCTGGACTGTTGACTGGGTGCAAAGCCACGCTGACTGGACATTGCGAACTAGGGAAAGCTTTCTGCCGTCGACAGAGGAGGACTCTGTACAAGAAGACTGTCAGCGGTGGTGCGCGGAAGAAACGCGGCTGAAGCGAAAGCCGATGCCTGCGTTTCTGAGCGCAAAATGCCGAAAAGTACCAAAATCAGCGAGAGAAATCTCGCAGAGGCTGATGCTTCTCGGACAAACACACCATCCGCGAAAGCAGGGAGGAAAACGTACGCAGAAGCTGCGTCTTCTTCCCTCATTGTTGCGATAGATGTGTGCTACAAGGATGGTAAACTGACCGATGGTCAGTGCGCTATCCTTAAGAACGAACTGTGGCGAGAGATAGCGGAGTCGTGGCCAGTTTACAATTTCACGCAAGTGAAGTTTGTGGACGGTCATCTCCAAGTCACTCATACAGATCGTTCTGAAACGGGGTACTAACAGTCGGCCCAAATTTACCATTTTGGAGTCCGATCTTGCCAAACCCTATCATGTCAACTGTTGGATTCCCGGTTCTCACAAGAGCGCGGGTGACATCACTGGCATATTCGGTAATCTGAATCCGAGCATCGATGCGAAACACTGGATCATCAGGTACATGAATCCCAGGAAGAATCCCACCACCGGTGAAGATGGTTTCAACCTGGTGATCGTATTTGACCAGAGAAGTTTCTCGACGCTCAGAGACGGATACCGTATGGTGCTGAGCTATTTTTTGTATGCGGTTAAATTTAACCAAACCAAGAAGTGGTGAAGCACCAACTATTGTGACTGTCTATGGGCAGGTCTCCAGAGCAAAACGCAGAGATCCAGTGGAAATTCTCTTCTATAGAGTTTCTTTCACTGAGGTCACGCGGACATTGTTTAAGGGTCCCTGCAAAGGGATCCAAAGACATTAATTCCGGACATTATAACATATGTTTGAACTTATATGATTTGTTCAGATCAATTTATGATCGCAGTGCCTACACACTTTCTTTTATACCATTAACATTTTGTTTGCTTAGCTTGCGGCATACGGTTTTTTCGCATTAATCGATATTCCGTTGACAAATGGTAAATTATATTGAATTAGATATATTTCATCGCTTATATACACAATCTTGAATACTAGATGATTTTATTATCTTATTTATCGTAGTGGAATTTCATTTTCCGAATGTGGGATGATATAAGAATTCAATGATATATTTTGTTTATTTTTTGTTTTGTGATAAAAATTTGGTTATCTTAAAATCAACCGAAAGATAAAATCAGTGGCATATTATTTTAATCCTTTCCCATAGTAGGGAAAGGATTTGTCTTATGCTGTTGTTTAAATATTATTTTTTCTCCCAATTTCAATGAGCACAAATAAGACGAGACAGAAAACAAATTTCACCGCTCCTGCACCACTTTCAAAATTTCTAATAGTGTAATTGTGATTATAAGTTGCTTTATAAACATATATATCAAAAATTTGTTTGCGAAAAATGTATGTAATTAAAAATGTCTAGCACTTTGGAAATATCCAAGAGCATTTTTTTTCGATCAAACTATTTCTTATAACAAAAATACGTTCTCTTTCATGCAATCTTTATTAGCCATTGAATAACATCTGTGCAGCTGCAAGATTCGTTAGTATTTATTTCGTTTACTTTTTGTTATTCGAATAACAATTCTGTTTTCGAAGTCGAAGTGAACAATTGTTTTTTTTTAATAGAGTTAAACTTGAAATTGGAACTATATTGTTGATTTAATGACAATATATCATGCGAAACTCCAATATCGATTCAGGATGAAGATAACTAATGAAGAATAACCCTAATCTACTGGCTTTGAGGTCATGAAGCAGTTAATTGAGATTGTATGGATTCTAATTTGATCTGAATTTAACTCAAATTTTTAGCATTTCTGATTTAGAAATTTCCAATTCATCTGTATTTGGCTGAAATGATATTTTATTCCACAAATCTTTTTTCTTCCTTCACTGTTTATTTACATCAAAGGACCCTTTTAAACACTTCACCTTACTTTAGATGAGTAACGTAAAAACTGTCGGATTCTGAAAATATATAATAAATTACGTTTGTGTTTAAGAATTTCTATAATTTATAATCGATAGAATGGTATGCAGCGAGTAAGTTTTTTCGAGAACATATTACTGTAAATGTCCAATTAGATCGAGCCCGGCCATTCTCCAACATTTAAACGCGAAGTAGCATCTAGGCTATTCAATTGTGAAACAAAGTTGCTGTGATCGAAAATTGACAATAATATTTTCCGATAATCTAAAAGTTTCTTGTAAAAGGATCGTAATTAATTTCTACAATTGTGTTATGCTGCAGTTAAATTTCATTTTTACCTTAGTCGAAATTCGACGTGTAGTTGAATTACGCGTAAAATGTGCCAAAAAGTTCTCCCCACAGACTTTTTGTGATAAACAGCAAAACAACCATAATTTGGAAATTTCAATTTATTTTGGACGTAAACATAATTCAGAACCTTTTGTCATTTTATTATATTTCTTTATTATACCTACCGTTACTATCCAGACCAATCTTTTCAAACAGTTGAAAACATTGACTTTGCCGGTGTTACCTTTGCCGAATGCATTCCAAGTGCTCCATCCTGCATTAAAATATTTTTTTTATTTAGAGACAGACTTCTGATATGTTCCGAAAATAGGATCCATCGGCGTTTGCATTTTCCTCAATAACGCGATGCACACTGGTTCAATAGTGCTAATATGTTCCGAAAATAGGATCCATCGGCGTTTGCATTTTCCTCAATAACTACACTGGTCCAAAGTGCTTGTGTCGCATGTCCTGAGCTTCATGTTTTGCCTATTCTTCGTTGAATGCCAAACAGTAGGGAATTCTTTCGTAAAAAGTATGTTAGCTCTCAAACATCTCCCAAGAGCACTATAATTATTTGTAACGTCTCCAAAAGCTGAGTATAAGTCTGATTTACTTTACAGTAAGAATCTGCTTTATTGGGTCGATTGATTTTATTACTAATCCGGATTTCCTTATTTTCACTTGTTGTTGGCGAAAAAGTTGTCGGTCTACCGGAGTGACAGTTGTCCTGCATGTAGCCTTCCACCTTGTCAAACCAGAATCGCACAATCCTCTTGCCCCTCATATATGATATTTTTCTTAAATAATATATGATATTTTTCTTAAATAATAATGCAAAAAAATGAAACAGATTTTGTCGTTAATTTAATACGGACATACGCCAGAGTTACTTGGTAATTCAAATTGCAGCTCTGTGGAACTGAGCAGATTGAGGAAAATAAAACCGAAAAAGATGCTGAGACCAATGAAAACGAGGTGTACAAGAAGTGATCATCAAATATTTTCTGCATCATTTGCAAAAGAAAAAATAGCACGCAATGCTTCTTGGGCGTACTGCCTGTGCTTGTGGTTGTGGGTGATTTGAATAGGTCGCACTCATCAAAGAACAGAGTTTGTAGAAAAAAAGGGCGGGTAACATATAAGGAGCAAGGGATATTAAATTTAAAGAATAAATAGCGTGGGGACCTTTGTTGCACACACTCGATGATCTCAGAAAGGTATTGAAAGGGAGACAACACCTGAGAAGCATATTCGAGGCCACAACGAACTAACAGTAGAAAAACATAAACAAATGTACGTCTATTAACAAACTTAATGGCAGAACGAAGGACTAATCCAAATTAAATTTTAATTTAGGATCAAAAGTCACAACCAACTCTGTCAATTGACTAATGGACGGCAGATTGTTGTTGGAAAATGAATAAGAGAACGAGACAGTGGAGGATTTGAGAGAAAGGGTCATTTTTTTTTACATTTGCTAGCATTCAAGAACAAGGAATTTCGGATAAACCAATTGAAACAACTACATAAAATCACAGGAGGACTAAGTCGAGCGAAATAGGGCGATGGAGAACTGGTGTAATATCTTCTTTTTTTATAAGAACCTAGTTAATTTTCAATGTTGAATGTAAGGCGCGTCTTCGTGACGATTGCAGCAATTCAAGTCGTATTTTCCTTACTCGCTTTCGCAATTATTTCATCAGTTCTATGTAATATTGTCGATTCACTGTAGTGTCCTGTGGACCAAATTCATTGCAAACGACCCCCCTCAAATGCACTTCACATCCGAATTTCTTTGGTGTGAGTGATGAAGCTGTGTTCCACAGGCTGGACTGCTGCTTTCTTATAAGGTAATAGTCGTAAGACCAAAACTAGTCCCCAGTTACGACTCTTGATTAATAATCTGGTTCATTTTCTCTGTTCACACACACACTATCAGACGGGTTTTCTTTTTGTTCTCGGAAGGCAATCGTGAAACAAGATTTGTTTTATGCTTCAGCTCTTCAGTTAAGATTGGCTGGCGGGCGTGAATTTAACCCTGGAATGGTACAGAGGAGTAATTTTTACTCACATGCGATATACATTTCGTTGCGTATCAGCCAGTTGGCCACTCTGACTGTCATCATGCTAGAAGCTTTATAATCTTTTCATGTTTGGTGATCAAATAAAAAATGTACATAAAAATATTGTTGCCTTCTTTTTAGTAAAAACATGTACCTAAAATCATCCAAAAATTTACCGTACCATTCTAGGGTTAAATCAATTCCTGTTAACCTTTTTGAATTGCTCAATGGTATTCCGATTGTTTAGACATGATGGTGTAACAGGCAAATCCGACTCACAAACACTTATCTGACTCATAGGATCATCCCAATAAGCTTTCCGGAGTATAAAACTGACTCCGCTGTTGCTTTCTTTGATGGACTTGTCTTGCTATAATGCTATACATTCTCGTTTTTTAAGTAGGTCCTCCTATGTAGTTTCATGGCCCGGTCAGGTCAGTGCAATAGTTATGATGGCCACTATCGCCAAATCAGCCATTGGTTGGCTCTACATACTGGGCCAGTAGATAGGCCAGTTCAGATTTTTCGGTTACACATACTGGTTCTCTGGATATGAGGAAAAAAATTTATGAACTCATCAATTTCAATAATTTTTCATCAACAAATTAAAAATTAAATTCTACAAATTAAATTAAATGTCACTAAATTATGGAATTTTCGTTGGTTTCGATTGTTTTTTGATAAATCCAGACTTTCATTCAAATTCCTATATAATACGTGCATAAATATGAACCGATTTAACAAGTTTTGTGTTTCATCGGGAGTGAGAATGCAGACATACGATAAAATCAAGTTTATCTTGTTCTTGTAATATTATTCAAAATCGCTTTAGCTTGGCCAGCCATTATCATCTTGAAAAATGATGTTTGAATTTTTCATTATGAAATTAAAAGTGTGGGTTAGAACATTTGTAGCAAATTATTTATCAATTGTAAACCAATTTATTTTCAATGAATAATTTGAAAGAAGTTTGTAAAAGAATGCATTTGCTCTTTTTAGTAAAATGATGGAAGTGAGCTAATTAGTTTTGATATCAATTCAAAACGTTCTAGCTCTTCTTCCAATATAAAGAAGTGTATTAATAAACTCTTATTGTTCTCATACAATGGAGCAAACGTATGCATCTGACATTGCTAAAATCGATCAACACATCATTCGGAGGTCATTCAGGGGAAATTCCACTAAACACTATCCAAGTGAAGTTTCTTTTATTCTATTCATCCTCCAAAATTAAAAAGTTGTTTCTTATGACCCATTCAAAATAATATTGTGATTGGGGAAAAATAGCAACTGACATTATATTTAGTGAAATAAAAGTAATTACAAACAATATAATTTGAATATAGAATGAGCTCGACTTGCTGATTTATTCATATATTTTCTTTTATTTGCAGGCTACAATGTTTCTGTACTTATTAACCTCGATAACATTCCATCAGATTGGGAGAGAATTGCTCAAAAGATTGGTCTTCTGAAAAGAAATTGTTTTGCGTCAGTTTTCGAGAAATATTTCGATTTTCAAGAAAAAGGCGAAGAAGGACAGAAACGAGCTGTTATAAATTATCGTAATGATGAAACGTTGTAAGTATGGAGAAATGTTCTGATAAGCTAGGTCCCATTCTACTTTGTTTTCTACATTCGATCAAATTAATAAAATTTAATATGAAGCTTGAAGATAACTTCTGTGTTTCAAAAAAACCTTTCATTCTGGTCGTTCATATAATATTAGATTTATTATTAATAACCTAGCATCAAATTATTGCAAAAATGACACAAAAACTTTTCCAACTAATTTGTTTTCTTTCAATTTCTCCGAAAGGTATGTTGAAGCTAAGTCAGATCGTGTAACTGTCGTATTCAGTACAATATTTCGTGATGAAGATGATGTAGTTTTAGGAAAAGTTTTTATGCAGGAATTAAGAGAAGGCCGACGAGCATCTCATACAGCACCTCAAGTATTATTCTCACATCGTGAGCCACCACTCGAATTGGCAAATACCGATGCTAGAGTTGGTGATAACATCGGATATGTTACATTTGGTAAGTAGAATTTTCTATATACATACCTACAGATATTTGTTCGCTTATGTTAACAATGATTTTGGAGGTATTTCCTTCATGTGCTGATGTTTTTGTGTAAAACATTCATCATAAGAATATCCTCCTAGATAAAAAAAACATGGTTTGAGGACAACGGCACATTAAACGTGTCTTTGTTTAGTAGAGAAGTGGTTTAACATTTAAATGCCAAATAAAATCAAGGCAAATTCAACGGAGCAGGTAAATACAAATACTGTTCAGATCAACTGTAATTGAATCAAATTGTATGTTTTAAATGAGTTTTCTGGTGGATTTACAAATTTATTCTTGATCCTTCAGTTAAACGTTTCAGCGTTATCAAATATCTCTCATGCTATAAAATTTTTGGTACTACCAATAATTTCCTTTTGTGTTTCCCGTGTATGTTTAAAATAAGTTTGATAAATTCGAATGCCTTTTGTTGTATGCGTCAACATGTTTAGCTATACTTATTTTTCTCTTAGTTTTGTCATTTTCATGGAATGGGGACTAAGTATATTTTGTTTCATGTATTTCCCAACGAAATGGGGAAAACGACTTTATTTGGTGTGTCGACACAATTATACTAAAGACAGACGACAATCGAATCTCCAATTAGCTTTGAGCCTTTTGAATCTCCTTTAATGGGCACATCATGTAAAAAACTTGCGGTCCGATATGCCATAAACTATTTACATTTATGTGAAAATTTATATTTGGGAAAGCAATTGCACAATGTCTCCATACACATTTAGTTTGCAAACATGTGTCGGAAATATTTACATACAGTAAAAAAAAAATGTATCAATCTTTAGTAGCAAGAATTATCGCTTTCTCTTGCATTCGAAATAATTTCATTTCAGTACTGTCTTGTCTACAAAATATAAATGCAAAGCAAACAAACTTTTTCAAATAAATATTAATCAGATAAAATTTTGATCGCTTCAATTGGGATGCAAACAAATATTTTATCATTCCTTGGATAAAATATTAAAAAATCATTCCTAGAAAAATCCCACTACGCTTAAATCATGTAGACAATATGTATGTTGTCGCGTGTCCGTAAGGAATTGTAGTACATAATTCATAAAACAGGGGAATATTAAAGACTCATACAGATTTTCAGTTGAAAGTGACTGCCAATTTGAACATAAAACGCATTTTATGACAACTAACATTCACGTAAATTCACCAGAATATAACATGAATATTCCGCCCTTATCCCGAAATATGGTCTTTTGGGGGATGCTTAAGATCAGCGCAGACCAGAAATAGAACATTGGAACAAAAACAGAATACTTTGTCTTTCTTTGGCCAGAATATTTAGAAAACATTCCTAGAACAAAGGTGCTACGCTTCAAGCACGTAAACAATATATTCTATTGTCGCGTGTCTGCTAGAAAATGTAGAAAAATTAAAGTTTAATATTAGTAAATATTTAGCTAAAAAATTAAATTGTGTTTTAATTAAAATTAAAATTCTCCAATAGTAATTTTATAATTAGCGTGTTTTTTTTTGCTCCCCCTATAAATAACAGAATAGCAACAACAGCTACTGGCCCAGTGAATTCACTGGTACAGGAGTTGTGGTTGTTTCCTATGCGCCTGTTCTGTTATGGATAGGGGGGGGGGGGTCAAAAAACACGCCTAATATGAATGGCACTCTGATTAAATATTGATTTTATATCAGACGACTAACATTTACGTACATTCTCAGCATAGAAAGAAGTAGTGCTTATTTTCAATACAATGAATCTCTAGTTCCTCAATGGTGATATTTCAAACAAGAAAGTCATTGAATGAACAGATCATACGAATGTCAGAGCAATAAATTCCTCAACTCACCTTATCCCAGATTTGCTTCAGAGGTCTATTCACAGCTTGGTCACCTCAAAGCCCAGTATGGTCGTTGCTGAATTTGAGCCATGGACACACTCTAGCAAACGGTCCCCTCGGCTACTCGAGCTGCGCATTCTCTAAAAAAAACATAAGTTATACATTTTTATGGCCGTCCGAAACTATTAGGGACACCTTGTATAATCAGGCTTGCAAAATTTCTACACACACTAGTATTCGCAATAAACCCTTATCACTTAGCATTTTGGTCATTTTCATTGGAATGGAAACATGCTATTTTGTCTTTATCTTGACATAATATCAAGAAAACGTTCCTAGATCAATGTTGCTACACTTAAACCACGCAGACAATATTCTTATATGTATGTTTATTGTTGCGTATCTGCCAGGAATTGTAGTACATCATTCATTAAACGTGAAACATTAAAATCAGAGAGAGATTCTAGTTTAAGTTACCGATGAACTGTTTTTTTTTTTATTTTTGATGTTTATATTGATTTTTCTGTGCAATATTCACTATATATCATTCAAAATGTAAACTGTATGCCACGGAGTAAAAGTGGGATGATCCTGAATTCTAAGTTTTATCTCTCAAATTCTCCAATAGTAAATTTATAATATGAATGGCACTCTGATTAATTATTCGTTTTATATCAGATGACTAACATTCACGTACATTTTCAGCACAGAAAGAAGTGCATATTTTCAGCATAATGAATCTCTAGTTCCTCAATGGTGCTGTTTCAATCAAGAAAGTAATTGGATTAACAAATCATACGAATGTAGAGTAATAAATTCCGCGCCTCACTTTACCCATTTTGATTCAGATGTCTACTCAAAGCTCGTGTCACACACGGTATCAGCCGGTCCCTCTGCCCTCTCGGCTACTCGGGCTTTGCATTCTCTAAAAAATTTATAAATGATTAAAAGTAATAAAATAAGTTGGAAACTATTAGGACACCCTCTATAATCACGCTTGCAAATTTCTACATATACTAGTACTCGTAATAAACCCTTAAGGTGTTATGACACTACATTATTTTGCGCATTAATCATCTCATTATTAATCCAAAAAAAAAGAGATCGAAATATTTAGTGTGAAAGAGACAAGTAGGTGAGTGCAGTCAAAACAACTGTTCGTTTTGACAGTGACGATTAACTGTTATCGAAATGTCGAAGGTTTGCTGGAATCAAGGCTAAAATGTGTCAAATATTCTAATATGGCACATTCAATTTCCGACTTGTCAAAATTTCAGCTGCTAGCAGCTGAATAATGCGAAGCCGGCCGCATTATTATAGCACACCACATTAATTATGGCATTAATATTTAACAGTTTAACATTATTGGCTAGTGAGGCCTATTCGCTCATACAAAATGCACATATCCATGTTTATTCATTGTCTCTCTCTACTCGAATTATTAATGGCATTATTAGGTCTGTTCCCGGACTTTCAGTCACTGAATTTTCCTGAATTTTCCTAAATCATGTGGTGGGGGAAATTCATGAAAAGTACGGGAACGCTCTCATTGTATTTCCTGAAAATTGACAAACAAAAGTGTCAGTTTTCGGTTTTTGGAAGAACAATAGTGATTGTACGGTTATCCTGAGCGGTGATAAATTATCGCCACAAAAATATTCGACCTTCATAGCAAAATTACGCAAAAAATATGTTGCTTGCCGCGCACATTTGAAACTATTTACTCGCACCACACCATTTGACACTTTTCAGTATTTTTCAGTAGCTCAGACCCTACTGAATTTTACTGAGAGAGGGGAAATTTTCAGTTTTCAGTAAAACGGAGTACGGGAACAGCTTCATTGCAATTAATCGCGATTAATTGTAATTAATGGTGGTACGGGAACAGACCTATTAATGTAGTGTCATAACACCTTTATCACATACCATTTTGATCAAATTCATTGGACTGGAAACATAATATTTTTTTTATTCTTTTATATTTATATTGATTTTTCTGTACAATATTCCCTATATATCATTCAAAATGTAAACTGTATGCCACGGAGTAAAAGTGGGATGATCCTGAATTCTAAGTTTTATCTCTCAAATCCTCCAATAGTAAATTTATAATATGAATGGCACTCTGATTAATTATTCGTTTTATATCAGATGACTAACATTCACGTACATTTTTAGCACAGAAAGAAATGCATATTTTCAATATAATGAATCTCTAGTTCCTCAATGGTGCTGTTTCAATCAAGAAAGTAATTGGATTAACAAATCATACGAATGTAGAGTAATAAATTCCGCGCCTCACTTTACCCATTGCGATTCAGATGTCTACTCAAAGCTCGTGTCACACACGGTATCAGCCGGTCCCTCTGCCCTCTCGGCTACTCGGGCTTTGCATTCTCTAAAAAATTTATAAATTATTAAGAGTAATAAAATAAGTTAAAATAAGTTCGAAACTATTAGGACACCCTCTATAATCACGCTTGCAAATTTCTACATATACTAGTACTCGTAATAAACTCTTATCACATACCATTTTGATCAAATTCATTGGACTGGAAGCATAATATTTTTTTTATTCTTTTATATTTATATTGATTTTTCTGTACAATATTCCCTATATATCATTCAAAATGTGAACTGTATGCCACGGAGCAAAAGTGGGATGATCCTGAATTCTAAGTTTTATCTCTCAAATCCTCCAATAGTAAATTTATAATATGAATGGCACTCTGATTAATTATTCGTTTTATATCAGATGACTAACATTCACGTACATTTTAAACACAGAATGAAGTGCATATTTTCAGCATAATGAATTTCTAGTTCCTCAATGGTGCTGTTTGAATCAAGAAAGTAATTGGATTAACAAATCATACGAATGTAGAGTAATAAATTCCGCGCATCACACCCATTTTGATTCAGATGTCTATTTTTTTTATTTTTTTATATTTATATTGATTTTTCTGTACAATATTCCCTATATATCATTCAAAATGTGAACTGTATGCCACGGAGTAAAAGTGGGATGATCCTGAATTCTAAGTTTTATCTCTCAAATTCTCCAATAGTAAATTTATAATATGAATGGCACTCTGATTAATTATTCATTTTATATCAGATGACTAACATTCACGTACATTTTCAGCACAGAAAGAAGTGCATATTTTCAATATAATGATGTATGTCTATTGTCGCGTATCTGCCAGGAATTGTAGTACATAATTTATAAGGGTAAAAAAATGATAGATTCATGTAAAGCGAATTTAGCTAAAAGTTACTGTTAATTGTCAATCGCACTAGGTGTCGATTAATCAACATAAATATAAAAATGAATAAAAATTCATCTTATATCAGACGACTAAAATTCACGTACATTGATTTTGTTTGTGCTTGTTTTCAATACAATGAATCGGTAGCTTGCCAATTAAGAAAAAATACTCGCTGCTCTAGTTTACCAGAGAAATCCAAAATTCTAATCTTGCTTTAGCAATCGAAACAGAGTTATCGCTCCCCCAACCTAAAATTATCCCTTATTTTGTCAACCCATATGACCTGAAATTCGCCTTAATAATTTTCATTGGAATAGAAACAGAATAGTTTGCCTTTCTTTAGGGGGCATTTCACGTGAAGCGGACAACGAAAAAAAATCGAGGTTCTGGATTTCGTTCATATTGTGCATAATGGTACTTCTAGAAGATATGAATGTGGATGCACAAGTTTTTGTTTCTATGAGGTTTAGTTGCCGAGTTATGGGCTTCTGAATAATTGACAAAATTGATAAAAGGTTTTTTTGAAAGCGGATTCTGAGATTCAAAATAAAATCTAAAAAACATTAAACATAATGATTGGTATAGAAAATTAGCTGTTCTTTTTAATTTTGAAATTAGATTTGAAAAATAAATTTTTTTTCCTGTGTGAAACCGGAAATAGACACTTTAACTCGTAATTTGAATAATTTGGACCAGGTTAATTTTGTTTATTTTGTAACAAAACAAAGCTTAAAGTATACTTACTTTATCATAAAAGTTTTAGAATGGGATGGCTAGTAGTTTAGGAGGTAGGTGAATTTCAATACATAAAAGTCGCATGGAGCATGGTACCGGGAGCTTGATTATGATAGGTAGTGAGTGTGAAAGCAAAATATTTGTAGTAAAACTATTATTTATCACTTGTGTCACTTATATATAGAAGATAAAATATTAAAAATTGCTAATGCTGATTTACTTAGTGAAAAAAAGGTACTTGTGTATGGAAAAATGAATTTATTTCACAATTTTTACAATTTTACTCTCGTTTCTTTAACTAGTTCTTTTTTTTAATAACTAGGGGTGTTTCTACGATTAGTTTTTCCCTGCAGATTCGACATAATTTATTTTCTGCTAATATTCTTGGAATTTTTCTTAGGTCCTTAGCCTTCCGATGAAACTTCAAATCGAATGGGTTAAAACATCGATAGCCGAACGGAGACAAAATACACATAATAAAGACTCTTTAACTTATCAACGAAAGTAATAGTCACTGCAAACGTTGAACAGTAACTCGAAAAATAACGGAAAATTTGAATTGGCTTGGCGTCAAATATATTATATATGCGTCATATATTTTAATTGGGTTTTTATGGGAAAATAAAACATTTTTCAGATAAGAGATGGCGTTACTAATCACATTTCAAATCAATTTTTGTTTTCGAGCCAACTAGCTGTCCTAAGCAAGCTCTCGGTACCACGTTCCATGCGACTTTTATGTATTGAAATTCACCTACCTCCTAAACTACTGCCCATCCCATTCTAAAACTTTTATGATAAAGTAAGTATACTTTAAGCTTTGTTTTGTTACAAAAATAAACAAAATTAATCTGGTCCAAATTATTCAAATTACGAGTTAAAGTGTTTATTTCCGGTTTCACACAGGAAAAAAAATTTATTTTTCAAATCTAATGTCAAAATTAAAAAGAACAGCTAATTTTCTATACCAATCATTATGTTTAATGTTTTTTAGATTTTATTTTGAATCTCAGAATCCGCTTTCAAAAAAACCTTTTATCAATTTTGTCAATTATTCAGAAGCCCATAACTCGGCAACTAAACCTCATAGAAACAAAAACTTGTGCATCCACATTCATATCTTCTAGAAGTACCATTATGCACAATATGAACGAAATCCAGAACCTCGATTTTTTTTCGTTGTCCGCTTCACGTGAAATGCCCCTTAGGCAGAGTATTAAGAAGCATTCCTAGAACAATATTGCTACGCTTAAACCACGTAGACAACGCCTATATTGTTGCGTGTCTGCTAGGAGTTGTAGCATACAATTTTTAAAATTTAACGTAATTAAAATTTAAAAAAACATGCAAATTTGATTTAATCGTTAATTATAATTTTAATGCATTAAAAATTCTGTGCACGTAATAGTTATTTAAGTTCACTTGAATTTTTTTGGAAGATTGGCATTTCTGGTCTGAAATGACTAGATATTAAAGGTTAAGCCTTTGGCCATTGAACCAAATTAACCAGCCATCGATATCGAGCAATCGGCGTCAATCGAAACCACATGTACTTATAAACTCTAGATGCATATACGGTCTAATAACGGATGATCTTTACCCGAAAATCGAATAATTTAATCAATGAGTATAAATTTCTATAATTTTCTTTTCTTTCCTAATTACTATAATTTTCTTACCCCAGAATCTTACTATTTTAGGCGTTACTACTTTCTAGAGTTGAGAATTTTCTTATAACATACCCAAATATACTGCTCGATGACATAAAAACGAATAAACAGAGAATACCTAGACAAAATATATATTTAAACTGCTTATGGCTACTCCACAAAACTGACTAGACAATGAATGAATTAGGATATGGGATATATTCCAGGATTTTACGAGTATCCTTCTCAAAGTATCTGACAACGCAGTACGAGGCCTTTGTTCGCTGCACACCTTCTGATTTAGACCGTAACATTTTCCGCTCTAATTTTTCGATGAAAACAGACATGATGCATAAAAAATTTACAACTAGCTAATAATCCAGAATATAAATTTTTTACAGAAAGAAAAAAAATGAAGGAAAGTCTTCAGTAAATTTAGGTGATCTGCTCTTGCCTATAGCAACAAGTCCTGGCAAGTCCTGCTCTTGCCTATGGCACGACGTTTTTACTCACTGTATGTAGTTCATTTTGTCATCAAAAGCTAGTTTCAAGCATTTTATTGTCCATCGCCATTCTATTTCTTGGTCGTAAAATGTTAGGCTTTGTGAAGTTTGACGTCCCTTGTGTGTGATAAAATCGCGTGGGGTTCGTCGGTATTCATTTTGGTCTTCCATATTTTGCAGCAACACAGAAGCGTATTAAAGTGGTACTGAAGAGTTAAAGTCACGCCATCGATTTGAGGACTATCCAAGGGTCATCAGCGAACAGGAATATGTTGGCAATGAGCAATTTAAGTTCAAGTTATATAAGAGAAGTGATAATGCCGATGCGGGACTCCAGTATTTATAGAGCTTTGTGATATGTGTATGCTCTTGCACAAAAAGTTTAACAAGAAGTTTGAAGTGAAGACTGTCAAATTTCTTAGTTTCGTCTAATACAACCAAACCAATCAAATTTACATGACTTACCCCATTTTGATTGCATTGAACGAACGACTCTTGCTAGCCTAGAAGTATGTTACGTATTTTAAGTTTCCTCAAAAAACAAAGAGTCATATGTTTTAACTTTTCTTTAGAAACTCACAAGCAAATGTACGGAGAAGTGGAGTGTCAATAGCTCACATTATCATATGTTAGTAACGAATGTGGCTAAAAACTTGTAACTCAGTATGTGCGGTCTCCTAATGAAATGAAGAAGGGCGCATTAAAATTTTGAAGATGTGCGACAGTTTTCACCCTAAATAACCGCATCTCAGGAACTGGCGACTTTAGTGTCAGAGTGAATCTAAGGAAACATGTGTCTCAATCTTTTTGCAAATCTCGCCCATAAAGAAGTTTGGTCGATTTAGTAAAAAAAAAAAAACATGTATACTGAATAGCTGAAGCTAGAATGCTAAAAATCGGACTACACTATGCAGGTGTGAATTAGGGGCAGGGTCGTAGCAGTTAAAATGCCGTTTTGCATATCAAAGGAAATGAAGCTGCTACAGACTTGAAATTCACTAGTCAACTCTTTCTGAAAATATTGCATGTGCATTTTTCGCATTGCGACTCAAAAATCAGCTTATATCGTAAGAGTAAAGAATTTGAAATTTCGAAGTTAGACCTAACTCTCAAAACCCTTATCTTTCTGTGTATAAAAAAAAAATTAATATAAATATCTGGTAATATCTTGCCTCAAGATGGTGTAAAGAATGTTGAAGACTTGAGACAATTTAGAGCCGTTAGTGACTTGACGATTAACATGTAGGTTTTCGTAAGCTGTAAAGCAGAGTGTGGAAAAATTTTGTTATTAGAGAGTAAACAATGATTCATTCGTGTTCGTCTTGTACAAGCAAGAATGAAAAACGAAAAATATGTTTCCTCTCAAATTACTTCAATCAAACATTTATAAAATAAAACAACTAAAATTCCCTACCTGGAGTGTCGCAGAAACGTAAGTCAAGCTTATGTTAGTGTAAACATCCGATTGTCTGATCGGATAGTTGTCAACGTAACGAAGGTTCTGATCTATTTGACATAATTTAGTTAAATTGTATCTATTTGTATAATATTCCATTCATGTCGACCCTGCTGATGACAGTGATCGTTTGAAAAACTTATCGTTTCTTTCATTATTTTAAAATCGTTTTAACGACTAATTTTGTGCCCTAAGTTAATTTATAAGTGGTAATTTTGTGTCACATGATTTTTGTCTTATTGTTCCCGACGTCAATTTTTCAATGTGTATATGAGAAAATAAATAACATCAGACGATTTCGATTCTAATTCATTTTTATTTAGTTTTCAATGAACATTCAGAAATTTAAAATTATTAAAAAGTATTCTTCTCCTGATTACAGTTTTATTCCCGCGTCACACAAGCAAAGAAACCAGAGACAACACAATCAACCTGATTCACATGTTTCGAGATTATTTACATTATCACATTAAGGTATTATATTAAACGACCTGATTAAGACTTCAGAATTGATAAATCATTCAATTCACAAATCCTTTACAGTGTTCAAAAGCATACATTCACTCACGAATGCGAGCAAAAACATCAGATTTCCTTAAAGTGCTAAATCGAGCCAGACCCGAACCCAAAAATATAGAGAAGAAAACAATCACGTAAGTATTGATCCTATGATTTGTTAGCATTGGTATAGTGATGGGATGGAAGCGAGGAACAGTCACATAAAATTGACGATTGATCAGTGAAGGGAAACTAAAGATATAGAGATATTGTAACTCGAAGCTGATGAGTATCGCCTAGATTTTTTGAATTAAAAGTCAAATTTTTTATATTTTCTATATGAGACCTTGTATTATGCCGGGAAAAGATAAATTGGATTGCAAAAAAAAGGAAATTCAGCAGATTCAATTATGTGAGACACTCCTCAATTCACCCCCTCCCAAGTTACAAAACAATATTTGCATTGAAACTAATTCTGACCTATTTTATTCTATTCCATATTACCAGGGGACGAACGTTTATTCGAAAAGAGTGACTTTAGCGTAAAAGTCTAGTTGTTTTTTTATATTTAAAAAAGAAAAGTAATTAACTATATTAAATATATAAAGAAAATAGTGAACAAAAAGTAAAAGTTTTAAGCATTTTTTGATTATCCAAAGTCTTGTAATTAATCAATTTGCGCAATGCAGTTCGATAAATATTATCTTTAAAAAAATGGAAATGATAGAAATAATTAAAATAGTATTAAGGATATAAAAAAACGTGTATGAAGCTGTATGAACAGATAATACAAAAATGATGAAATGCTGCCCAGAATTTAAAAAGAAAACAAAAAGTATCTTAAATAAAATATGTTGAAAACATGATAAGAAGAAAAAACCTTTGGTTTTATTCATTTTTAAAAAAAAACATTTTATGGTTGAAAGTTTAGTTATGCTATGAAAGCTATAGTTATGCGATATTGTGTATTAGTCAATGGAAATGTTTGCCAAACGGTTTTATGTATGTTCATTTAGTTGAAAATATTGGCTTGATGGGCTGATATACTAGATAGAGAAGAAAAAAAGAGTTTAGGAGACACGGAAGATCATTTATGAAAATTAGGAACAAGGGGCCGAGAATCGATCGTGGCATAAAACCTGAGATGGAATAGAAGGGAGCATGTGAACAGGAATTAATAGTTGCAACACAAATAAGGAGAATGTAGGAAGAAAACCAGGAGAGCAGCGGAAATAGAAACCACATTTGTCCAGTTTCAAAAGAAGAAGCTCGTGGTAGAGTAATAATCCCTTTGCTGATCAGTAGCAGAAGCAAAATTTTTGGTCAAAGTTAGCAAGTTAGTAACGATAGATTTGTCTTTCACAAATCCATGTTGCCCGTCGGCGAAAAAAAGCTCGAATTGAGGATAGAGTCTATTATAGGTAACTCAGTCAAAAAGGTTGCTGAAGCCAGGTAGAAGCGAGATCGAGCGGCAATTGAAGATGCAAGCAGGATCACGTACTGTAAGTATAGCGAAAATATTGGCAGATTTCCACAAAGAAGGGACAATACCAGTTGAGACACAGGTAAGAGAGATAATGGATAGGAGCATATAAAATGAAATGAATAAAGAGTTTGCTATCGGAGCTAGAATCGAGATAATATATTAAGTATTCAACGTCTAAAGGATAAGTAAAAGAAAAAAATAAATATAAAAAAAATAAATAACAAAGGAGATGAGATGATGATACGTCTTGGCACTGCTCTCCTGTATAACAGTTTACGAAATCACGTTCTGATTTGACATTTCGTAGGCTTGATGGTGTTTTGAGGACACCTCGTCTTGGTCTGTTTCAAACTGTTAGAATAGCTCACCTCCTCTGCTGACGTGACAATCTGTCATAACAAGCTCAAGATGAGGACGAAAACGTAAATTCAGAAAGGCCCTAGGTAACACATGGTGGAGAAAGATACTTTTGTAGGGAGGTGGGAATGAAGTGAGATATCGAGCAAAGGGCTCACAAGTCTCTTCCAGTAGTGGTGGAAAAAGTTTCATCCGGAAACATATGAAGGATAACGGGAGATTTATAAGAGAATGAATAAAAGTGGAAGCCTCAACTCTGGCAACGTAGAATTGCATCGCATCTTTGCGAGAGTGCATATTTTATTTAACTCAAGTAGATCTTGGAATGCAGAACTTTTGAATTTGCCACGTCCAACATCCTTTGCCCTGAGGGCAGCGGCAACTTCAGACATAAATCGGGGAGCATCGTTAGATATTCTGGGATGACATGTAGAAGTGGAACGAGGAATAAGATTTGGGAGGAAGGCGTAAAGCCTATGGAGAGCCTCGTTAACGTCCGGCTAACGAAGAACAGAATACCTTTTGATATGATTAATTTCGTTGGTTTTATGGAAATTGAAATCAGAGTAGGAAAAGTCCTAGGATCGAAAAGGAAGATTGAGGGAAGTTCTAAAAGTACTGGAGGATGATGCAGAGCTGAGTCCAAATAAACTGAAGACACTGGAAGGTTTGGTTAAAATAAGGTCAAGTGAAAGGATGTGAGCTCTGAAAAGAAACATTCGTAGACAAACAGGACTATTACAGTTGATGCAGATTGAAGTAATAAATAATAATAATGTGGGAGATAGAGAAGCACACACTAAAACATTCCACCGAAGAAGTGGTAGTATAGACATCGCAGAGTACCAGTGAGAGATTTGTGGATGGCGATAAAAATAACTCACTATCAGACTCACCAGTCTGAGCCACCGCGATCCTTGCACAAAATAGTGTACCGTGGTAAAATCTCATCGAAAATATCCTCTTTCAACCAGAATTCAGAAAGACAGTTTGCATCATCAACAAGTTTTCGTTTGCTTTTTGTTTAGCTTTTGGTCTGAAAATACTGAATTTTGCTAAATTTCCTGTATTCAACTAGCTTTGTAATCAGATACTAGTTGAATCTTCTGTGAATTCTGGCACACGAAATATTATAGAATATGCCAACAAAGAATTAATCAATGTTTCTATAAAATCGAATGAACTTTGCCGTTATTCATTGTGTCCCCGCTCTTTATTTTTATTTATTATTTTTGAAAATTTCTAATTATCTGAAACAAATAAAATAATAGTCTTTCTATATCAAATTTATTTAATATGAATTTCCGGTCGTTGTATAATTTACAATTTAAGAGGAACAAATGAAGTACTTTTCTATCACCTGTAATTTATAACCGGATGAGAACTATGTTCGATTGTATTTAGGAGTAAACATTTGTACCTTCAAAACAAATGGCGAAAAACTACCTCACATATTCTTTTTACATAAAATCAAATTGTTGAAATAATAAAAAAACGTCGAAAAAATAATAAATGCTAAATAAAATTATTCCGACATAAATATCATTATCTATATCATTCAAAAATTCAAAAAAAAATCATCAATGCAACGAATCTAGATTTGATGGTGATTTTATTTTGTTCATGTATTTTTTTGTTGCTTTCTCGTGTACTTTATCTTAGAAAATCAGATCACTACTGCAAAATATTACAGGAAAAAAATTAAATCCCAATATACATTGATTGATACATTAGAAAAGACTAGGCATATTCTAATAACTGTAACGACGAGGTTCTTCATACATGGTTTGGTTTATCTATTGTATTTTTCCTTTTCCTTTATTCTTAATCACTTTTCGGGAATCGTAAGAGTCAGCCGATCCGGAACTAACAACACCTTTAAAATGAAAAATAATAATTCGAAAAATAATTTTGTCTTTAAGAAAATAAATTAATGAAAATAAAATTAATGAAGCAATTAAGAGTTACGAGCAAGCATACAATTCGCTTATAAGTATTGAAAGAAAAACCTGTGTGATCCGCAGTAGTAGTGAGCACATTCCAAAACATTTTCACTTGTGAAAAGTTATTCGATGTGTCTTGACAGGATGAGCCTTTGTATGGTAGTGCCGAAATGCAGCCGTTTAATGGATTTGTGTAGAATGCATTGTTAATGTGCAATAAAATTCAGAATATTTTATGAATTGTAAATTAGATTTGATGGTAGGAAAGTTGGTAGTGATAATGGATGTATGGATCTAGGATGTAAGCTTCGAATGCAAGCGTATTAGTAATTTGCTGGCGATGACGAATTGAAATGATTAAAAAATTGAATTATTTTTGGCACCATGACTTTAGATCTCTTACATCTACGTTTTTTTCTTTTTACTGGCAATATCGCGTTTGAATTCAAAACCCACAATTTAAGAACCATGGAAGATATATTACAGTGTACACGAGTATATTGTTTTCTTTTAAGAGTAGAGAGATTTCAACCAAATTAAAAAATGGACAGCTAGGAAAAAACAAGGAAATTTAACTACACGCAAGAGAACTATTTGTTTTGAACTTTCTTGCGAACGTGAGTATGTAGATCGATTCAGGGCGCCACCAACAGATGGAACCGTTTTCTCGTACTATTTTAATGGAGACCAATTAATTATTCCCTTGATATGGTTTTGAGTAATATTAGTCAATGTTGCTAGTGCTTCAAGTTTTCAAAAAAAAAAAATCCCTTGCATACAAGATAAGGGTTGAATTATTTTTCCTGTACTAGGGCATGCAATCCCGAGATTTCGGGATCCCAACGCATTTTGGAGATTTTCGGGATCCCGAATTTTTTATCAGGACTCCCGAGATTTCGGGATTGATAAAATTCAACCCATTTTGAAAATTAGAAAAGTTTCGTCACTCATCACTATTATATTATTCAAGTAATTAACTCTAGTAACGCCTCTAGTGATGTGAATTTCAAAGCAGGCAATTATCATTCTTGCGAATGCAATTAGGATCATGTTTAAATGACCTTTACAAAACTCATACGATGGTAACTTATTGTAATCGTTAGGGCTATACATTTTTCTCAAAGCAAAGAAATAATTGTTTTTGTGCGATCTCATGTCTGCATCGCTTTGGATTTCAAAAACTGCGTAAATAACTTCCCGTAGGACGAGAGAGATCCACAACACCCAAGAAGTCTGCAATCAAACGTTTTAGTGGACTAAAATATCTAGTAAATTCTCGACCATTCTGGGAATGTCCGTGGTACAATAGATAGTCCTGGCAGTTAATCAGTGAGAAGCAAATCGAGCACTTTACACGGCGAAACAATTCCAGAGCGAAGTACTACGCGAACGTGAAAGTTGTAGGTGAGTTTGGTGAGTAAAGAATGTTTGTTAAAAACAGAATAAGAAAACTGTTTTATTTAGACATTGCAGAGAATCAGGAATCCACGAGGTGCTCGAAATGAAAAACACAACAATACTGAAAAGAAGAGGGCCAATATGATTACACTAGAGGTACCAAGGATATTTTTTGATAAAAACCCTAGAAACATCGCGAATTGCAAAAGCTACAATTGACAAGTAAATATTTCAGTACATAGGAAACAATTGGCTTAACCATAATGGTCTTTTCGGTCGTTTTCGACAGCAAACATTTATTAACTGATCATATATTTATTTAATGAAATTATGAATGTGTGAATATCCAATTACGAATTTGAACTCTGATAATATGTACTTCCACATGCGTTTAGGTTTGCCCCTTGTTAGTAAATTAACCAATAGAGAGTAATTGGTTGAATTTTCGTTTGGTTTCAGTATTTACTTAAGTCAATTTAAGTTCATTTTGGATGGACCTATAGAGTCAACTCAGTCAAAAGTCTGAGTAGGCTGCACCAATTACAAGATCCTCTTACTGGTTTAAAAATATTGAGTAATATAATAGGGTGATTTTTGAGTTAATACAAAGTTATCCATTATCAAAGATCCATGTTGGCCTATTTATAATTATTTTCATAAAGAATGAAGCATTGCATTAGCTTACCATAAAATAGGTTTAAAATCACAATTTTATCATCACACCTTCATGTTATTTATCTAGAACATTTCCTTTTTTAATATTTTGAAGCTATAAGTACCAATTCAGCCCATTAGTGAAAGCATTTGAATAACCTTTAGTAACTAGAATGTTTAAATTAAAGGCAATAAGAATGACTTCACACTAATATTTAGTAAAATATTGTTTTCATTCATTCATTGCATTGTAGTAATTTATTAATTGTATTATGAAAATTACCTCAATATAATGGACATACATTCAAGTCAAATTTCTGATATGATAAACCCCCATCTGATTAGTAATGAATGAATTTTGAAACATATGGATTATTTGGTAAAAAAAAAATAGTGTGTTATTCGTAAATATATTATAACTTGAAAACACCTATGCGATTACCCGTGTTTGAAGAGTCATTATTAATAATAAATGCTTTGAATTGAATAAGTATGATATTCTTAGTTATTATTTATTCTATTCACTTGTGTATTCAAAAAGTAACCATTTGGAGAGAATAACTATATGTTTTTAAAATAGTTTGAGATTCGCATTTGCCTTCATACATATATGGAGAATGCTCTGCCTGTGAGATGAAATTGCAAGCTAAATTCGCACTGCATGTTAAACTCTCTAGGACCATCCTGACTATCGAAGTTGTGGTCTCAAATCCGAGCATCATTTTGAAGATGATTTCAGTTATTTTTTAATCAATTATAGCACTTCATCGCTTACTATTGCAAACTATGTTGATATCCTAGCGAAATTTCGTTCATTTTTTTCTCAGTCATTTTTTTCGGGGGTTAGCATATTGTATTGTCAATCAAAAGTTGCACTTATCTTATCGGGTAAATATTTTCTTTTTAATTAAAAGTCAGAGTGACTTAGGAGCGAGCTAAAAAATCTCAAATGGTAAGGATAATTACTTTAATCTGGTGTCAAAGGTAATATTCTATAGCACAGGCATTATCACATCTTACAAGTAGTATTTTATATTTTTTAAGTTTTTTTTACAGAACTCCTCAACAAACATTTGCCCTGTTTGTATGTTTATAGCTATCGTCGTCGTAACACTAGAGCTCTTCTCGGGCATTGGTTTCTTGTAGATGTCACCTCGAATTATCTCAGTCCAACGACCGCGTCCTTCAATTTTGAAAATCCGAGCTACGATGCACTTTCTTCGTCGACAGAGTTAGAGCAGCATTTCTTGTTTCTTTCCACTGTCCTTTTTTAAGGTACTCTTGTTCGTCCATTTGCTGCACGTGACCAGCGTGTTCAATATGTTTGCGGAAGCTTGTGTGAGGATCCATGTTTCACATCCATAGCACAACACAGGTCTTACTATTGATTTATAGACTTGGAGCTTTGTCTTCTTGTGTATGCAGCTGGTCTCGACTGTATATTTCAAACGAAATAAAAATTGTTGTTAGCGAGCTGTATTCTTCCTGCTATTTCCTCAGTTTGATTGCATTTTGGTGTCAGTTTTGCACTTAAGTATATAAATTCGTCCACGTTTTCTAAATTATAATCGATCAGAGCTTTATTTTGCCTATTGGGGTTATCTTTGCTTAGGTCATTATTTTCGTTTTCGTCCGGTTGATTCTCAGGCCTACTTATTTTACTTTTTGGTCAAGTTTTAGTAGAAGTTTTGTTGTCGGATGTGAAAGAACGCGACAAGATATTGATGTCATCCGCATAGGCCACTACCTGGCTGGATTTGTATAAAAACGTACCCTTTATGTCGACAGGTATCTTCCTTATCACGTCCTCAAGTGCTAAGTAGAACAGCAGAGGGGCCAGCCCATCGCTTTGCTTCAGTCCGTCATTTGTGTCAAAGGCGTCAGACAGATAATTGTTAGTTCTTACTTGCGAAGTTCTCGATGCCGTCGTCATTTTGTTCAGTCTGACTAGCTTTGCTGGGATGCCGAGACATATCCAGTACATTACGTTCAACACTACCATTTGCTTGTTCAAAGTATACGACAATCTGGTAGACGTCGACGTTAAACACCCAGCATTTCTCGACCACTTGTTTTAATGTGAACAGTTGTCGATCATGACATTGCCTGCGTACACTAAAATTTTATTTTCTAATATTTAATGTATGCTGATAAAAGTCATCAAATTTTAATATTGACACCTCCGTCTCAGTCATAGTCAAGCTGTATGCCTACTACATATGTTATAATCCTATTGACAATTACTGATAAATCATTTATGCTTCAAAATCCCATTTCCCAAGAATGATATACATTTTATCGCTCTCTACTGTCCACCAAAAGCATACTACCACCTAGTTTCACTATCTTAATAAATCCTTCTAGCACCAAAGTATACAATCTCATTTGTAACAAATGAAAAATTATATTAAACGAAATCAGAAATATATTTCTATCTTGTGTCTTAAAAAATAGACTGTTAATTATGGGGCAAAAAACAAACAATGAAACGAGTATGTATGTACAATGATATTATTTTGGCATTAAATTGTTTTCCGTACTAAGCTTAGCTTGTTGTGTTGGCGGCAGTGCACGCTTAACTGTATCTAGGATTAGTTAATTAAAATGCTGAATGAACCAAGAGCCATAATGCTACATATGCGCTAAATGAATGCATGAATCGAGAAATGAGATATAGAAAATAATAAAATGATCTAGATAACTTAAAACGTTCAACAATCACATCACCAATCCGAATCATGTTCATCTTCCGAATCCGTGTAACAACTACCTTTTGTTTTCTTACTCCTATCCGAATTTGGTGGCGGCGAATATGTTGAATAGTTATTTCGATTGCGATTCCGGTCTCGATCCCGAATTCGATCCCTATCCCTATCTCGATCTCTATCACGTTCACGATCCCGATCGTGATCCCGTTCTCGTTCTGGGCTACTATAGCCTCCACTGCCACCACCCCGTGATCGGCCGTGCGGACTTGGTGGCGGACTAAAGTCTGTCTCGGTATCGTACGTTGAAATCAGATCGTTATTGTAATTGTATCTACTGCCTGGCGAATATCTACCGTTCGGTGGCGAATACCTATCACGATCATCTACTAAGCTAGGCGAATATCTATTGGCAGGAGGTGGTGGTGGTGGTGACATTAGCCGTCCTAGAGGAGGAGGTCGCATCTCGCCGGGCGGTATAAATGGTGGCGGCATTGACATGAACGGCGGCGGGGGTCCCATGAAGGGAGGCGGAAGGAATGGTGGAGGTGGTGGCAAGCCGCCTAATATTGGAGAACCTGGCGTTTCCATGAGTATAGGTGATGGTGCCTGATTGATGTCGTGATTCGATAAGCCATCGATAGCGTTGTGAGCTTCTGAAAATGCAAGAAAAAGAAAAAAATAAAAATATTTTTTTTTGAATTTGTAGGAGCAGAATAAACCAGCATCGAAAGAATCATTTATTAAAATTCTGACTTATTCACATATGCTACTTACTATTTTGCAATCCTATATCATTTCCAAGTGGCGCGCCAGCTAGTGTAGTAAGTTTCCTTCGTAACGTCGATGCTTCGGCTCGCGCTTCTTCTAATTTACGGTCCGCTTGACGAGCTGCTAACCATGTTTCATGTGCACGATTTTCCACTGCTGTAATCTGTATCTTATGCGCAGTAGTCTGTGCTTCAATCTCGGCCCGAAGGGAATCGTTTTGAGATCTGTGGAAAATATTAAAGTTAATTTAAACAAAAATTCGAAACTTCATAGAATCTCTTATACTTTAAAGCTTGAATTTCGTCTTGCATGAGACGAACTCGCTCAACCGTACTTGTTGTTTCGCCCTGTTGCTTCATCCACATCGCCTCTTTTATGCTCAATTCCCTGTAAACAAAATTTATCAGCAACTGAATATATAAATATTGTGCTATTGGGACTTACTTTTGCAATTGTGTTTCTTTTTCCTTAAAGTAACTTGAAAGGACATCCAATCGAGTTTGCGCTTCTAATTTCTCCTTTTCGGCTTGACTGTACTCTTGTTTAATTGATGAAATATCCTCATTTACGATTTTAACATTATCTTCTAGAAGTTTTCGCGTTTCCTAAAATCATTTTCAGACAATGAAATAAGAATGAGCTGTATTATTGCAACATACTATTTCACGCTCTAGTTTTTCTTTCAGTGAATCTCTTTCCTTTTGTAATGATAGTATTTCGGCTTTGCTGTCTGTGGCCTGAAGTAATTCTTTAATATTTACATTTGGATTCTTTTTAATGCTTTGTAGACTTTCTTCGAGAGCCTAAATAAAAAAGAATATTAACGTTAGTTTCAAAGTAGCAATAAACAATTTTATATCAATCCTACCTCGACCCTTGCCTCACTACTGTGATACTTTCTTTGCAACTCATCACATTTCGCCTCACTAGTCGATAAATCTTTCGCGAGTTTTTCAATTTCTTCGTTTTTCATGCCTACCACTTTATCTAATTCAGCATCGAAAATAACTCTTGCATCGGTTACTTGTGACTGTAGCGTATTACGTTCGGTTAGTAGAGTTTCGTTTTCGGCTTTTAGACTTTCGAGTTGTTCTTGATATTTACTATTCAGTTCGCTGATGAGCATTTGCAATTCACTATTTTCGCGACTTTTTTCGGCTAGCGTAGAATTGATTTCGAAGATTGTGTCTGTGAAAGAAATATTTTAATGTCTCTTGAATTTTAATATTATGTTAGCAGTTTATACTTTGTTGTTCATTTAGTTGTTTCTGAAGTTCTTCGACACTACTGATAATTGAGTCGTCACCACTTTGATTGCTGAGCAAATCTGAAACCATTTTGTTGAGTTCTAAGCCAGCTTCTGCCGCATTTTCCAGCTCCTGAAATTTTGAATAGTTTGTTAGAATTGATCGAGTGCTCTGATAATTAAGCTTTGGAAATGTAATTGATTTTTTCGTAAATTATTTTTGTTGGTCTCATGAATGGAAACATTAGAAACTGATGCTTCTTAAAATACTTCTTGTAATTAGAGTTTAAGTAAAAAGATTATCTATGATTCTTAGTTAGGCCCTGGTATCTTCCAACAAGTCTCTCCACCGAAGTCGATCGTGAGCCGATGTTATCCACTAAGGCTCTGAGCGTTGTGGTCAATGTCACTCGTTCAGCTCAAGTAAGATCTCCACCGCGGTCGTCTGCCATAAAATTTTTCACCGTCTGTCTTCTCGCAGACATTCCCACCATGTACTTCGATTTTCATCTATACTAGATACTGGGTAATTGAAAATATTTTCGAAATATTCAAGAGTAACTGTGCTCTTTGTTTTAAAAAAAATCTAAAAAACCAAAGCCACCACAGACAGAAGAAGCGGAAGACAGAACTCACAAAATGTATAGCTCTCTTGTATAGCTGTAAATGTATAGTAAAATGTATAGCTCTCTCACTCTCTAGTTTCTGTATTATTTGCAGTGAATATTACACGGCTAATTTTTTTTGTAGCAATTGTGGTAAAAACCATACTGCTAACTACAGACGTTGCCTTGTTGTACCAATTTCAGATTTAAAAAATGACATCACCTCAAAACCTTGTTCAGCATGTCAGAAATCCTCGCATCTTCCTGTCAAGTTACATTCGCCATTCATGGCAAATGTAGCTTGACAGGAAGCTGTCATTGCATCTCCGATGCAAATTAAATTCACACGTTCGTACCGAATCGACTGCTCAAAGTAACTCCAACAATAAGCTTTCGTCAATCCCACCAACGCTATCAGAAAACATGAAGATTCATCACGAATCTAGGTAGTAGCATCATTCAAGAGCTAATAGAGGATGAAATTCAGACAACATCAATATGCCTAAGTTTCTATTTCGTTTATTTATTGTCCGTTGAAGCGAGGCATTTCTTTCTTCAAGCGCTGCGAAACTAGTTCATTATGGTAGGTGATTTTAATACCCATAACTTCTAGAGGTAAGGTCCTCTACGAAACTTTTCAAACCTGTAGCTTGAAGCAGATTTCAACTGGCCAGCTAACGTATTGACTGTCGGACACTAACAAATTTCCGGGCCTATTTTCGAAGGGAATATCTCCTGGCTCATATACGCAGTTTTTGACACCTCTCCTACCGTTATTTCAATGAATATCGAACTTCAGTCCGCTAGGCGTAAATGCACAATTTTTAATAAAATTAACTTGGGCGACATTAGGAGGCACCTCAATTACTCAATCTCTTTGAATGTAAGGCTTAATTCCGAAACACAGCAAAATCCAAAACACAGTTTGTTGCGGAAGTTTACTTACGTTTTTTCGATTCAAATTCTTGTCCAAGAAAAAATACGACCACGCACAGAATAGCAGCTGCACATATTGCCTCAAACAAAGGCTTCCTTAACTTAGCTTCTAGAGAACTCAAAGTGGCACTAACAGAACACAATGAGTCGAAACTTCCGTCATTCTTGGACAATCTCATTTCCACTAAAAATGCTGACTATTCGGAAGACGGTTAAAAAAGTCAACAAACCTTCTATCTGAAAAGCTTAACTGAGAATTGACAATGAAATTTGGGTCAGTTTGTTAAAACGAACTTGCAACGTACCAATACCTCAAAGTAACTAAGTCGAATGCCTTCAAGTATCTTGCACCTTGATAAGAGGTTCACATGGAAACTTCAAATGCATGCACAATAGCAAGTCAGCACTTTCACTCGAATCTAGAGTGGTGCTTGTATATAAATCGGTTTTGAACTTATGTGAGGAGCGTAAAGCATTTGTTTGAGTGTGTAAGACTTCTAACTATTTGAAGCTTCATCTACGAAGGTGATAGTAAAAAAGTTATAGTAGTAAAAAATGATTGCTATAAAGAAATATAGTAACCCACAAAAACGAATTAAGTAAGCAGCATTTAAATGAGGGTCAAAGTGAGCCGTGGAGCTTATCACTCTATATTCATATATTTTGATTTTGGACAAGTATCTACTAGCCCCTGTAATCGAAAAGGATTTTAGTGGGACCACTTTACGGTTAAGACATTAAAAATAATGTAATTCCAAAATACATCCCGTCGAAATATGATTATATAGCTTACCTTCTCTAAACTTCCAATCTGTTCTCTCAATTTATCCTTCTCATATTCGCTCTCATCTAACTCCTTCTTCAATGCAATCACCATATCGTTCGAACCAAACGAACTATCTTCGATACTAACTAATTTATTTAGCGTTTCCGAAAGATCATGCTTGAGTATATTCGCTTCTTTGTTCGAAGCAAGTAAACTTCGTTCGACTACGTTCAATTTCGATACAAGAGAATTCTCTTTTCGTCCATTCGCCGTACAATAGTAGCCCAGCAAGAAAATTAGTAATGTTAGAGCTGTAATGCTTAGACAAATTATAAGGTCGGTCATTTCGTAGAATTTCTCGATTGTTAGTGAGATGTAATCGTTTTCGCATAAACAGTCTTTCGAATGCTGACTGTCCTCGCCACCCGATTGACGACTCCATTGCTTCGTGAACTTTTGCTGTTTCGGACAGGCACCGGGCGTTAGATTTTCGCAGAATCCTTCAACAACTGAAAAGAAGAAAAGCACGGTTATTTCAAATTATAAATATTTAAGGCTTTGTGTAAAAGTGATTTATAGTAATATTGAATAAAACATGGTATAGTTATTTGATGGGTTGTCATGGAGGTCAGCTAGACATGAGAATGAATAATTTTTTTTGCGTGTCTAAAGTTTCAAATATTTACGCATGAGTGTATTTTACGCCTAAACGCATTATTTGTTTTTGAGTAGAATTATCGAAACTAAATTTATGTTTGAGATCTCTTCAATTTTCAAATGCTATACGGGAGCGAATATACAATTTTTTTTTTCATATTTGCAGGATTTTTTTTGATCGACAATATTTCAACTCAGCGAATAAAAGGAACTGAATCTGTCGTATCTGGTCAAGAGTGCGTCGATATATTTCTACGAATTTCCTAGCTTTTTTTCTGTTCGCTAGATTCATTGACAACTTTTATGTTTTCTTTTGGGGCATGCAGGAGAAATTGACATAGTGCTAATTTGAGACTTTTTTATTTGTTGCATTACAAACCACCTATTCTATTTTTTGTAGTCATATATAAAGTCATTGCTGCGTGAACCAATCATCGTATAGCTCTGAATTTAATTATCATTGTTTCACAAGAGAGGAAAAATTTACTGATTGCAAGAGTTGACGACGTAGCTGCAAGAAAAATATACGTTAGGAGTAGCTAAATTATTCACGGCACATAGATATTATGACATTGAAGCAAATCATTTGAAAATATTGTCCACTGCCTAAGAGGAATAGCTAGTTTTGTTTTTCTTTTTTATTATTTCCTTTAATTATTCGATTTAGTTAGTTCGTTGAGTAATAATACATTTGTCATTGGGGCAAAATGTTAAAAATATATTTTTAGGTCAACGGGCTTTTTAAAGTACCGAAAAATTCATGAAGCAGAACATCTCAAGGCAAGCTAGAATAGAGGAGCTGTCAGAAAATTAGAGCAAGTTAGAGGAATAGAGTGCACGAAATCTTATAGAACACTTTTCAGGCAACAATTCCCAAAGTTGATTGCCTGTCAGAAGTTCAACCTGTCAGTTCACTATTCAACTCTGAACTCTACTTCAGACTCCATTTTTTGTTGACGTTGGTTTTCTTTTGTTTTCTGGTTGCTCGCCCGAAGCTGCTCAAAAGAGGTAGTGAAGAATTTCGTGCTCTAAATTGGTCTAGTTCAACTTAGAGCAGACTCATGAAACACAAGTCAGAGCCGATTGGAGTAAATTAGAGCAAACGAATCGCTCATGAATCGGCCTATAGCAGGTCATTAAATCCAAATATGACATTGTATTATTTTTTTAAAGTCTTGAACTTTCAAGTCGAGATAGAAAAAGCTGGCTTTTTGTTCAATGAAGCTAAATGCACCAAAAGCATTCGACTAGGTTGATAATTGAAAGTGAAATATGATATATATTCATCGGTCAGTAAGAAGAAAAATCTAAGATCATTTTTAAAACTAGCAATAATGCTACAAATGCCATGCTACCAAACAACAAATCTATTCTATTTTTCATAAGTATACAGCTAAAATATGGGGTCGAGTGCCTTAAAGAACGAGAAATCCAAGAAGCTATAAGAAATTGCTACATTAATAATAGCTCAAGTAGAAAAAGTTAAATCATGTTTCAAATCATTTTCAATACTCTTGGGGCTTTTCCGAATTCACGTTTTCGCCGTCGCAAGCAGGTTCCTACGCCTTTTACGAGCAGGTTCCTCTTCGCTCATACGAGCTAGGTGCCCTGCCCACTGGAGTCTACCGAGTTATGTCTTTGTATTTATATCTGCTTCTAGGTAGATAGCGTACAACTCATGGTTGTAGCGTCTCCGGAATCGTCTTTTTTAATATGTAGAACCAACGATTCTCCGCAAAACATTTCACTGGAACGCGGCTAAGAAGTCAGGGTGTCTTTTGCTGAGCACCTAAGTCTCGAATTCATACTTGAGTTTGCCAAAATAAAATTAAGACGAACAGCTTTCACTTAATAAACATATTTTTGGCTGGATAACCATTTAAGATGTTTGCGGAATCAAAGAAATAAACTTTATAAAGTAATTAAAAACAATACTGATGTCAGAGATGATATCAGGGATAGATAAAATGAATTAGCTCAAGAATTCCCGATGAAATCCCGGTAAGCATATGAGCGCTTTGTTAATATAATGAGCGAAAATATAATTTATGATCCTACATTTTTTTTTTATTTTGTAAACACCAAACGGAGAACTTCAGGTTCACGAAGTTTTGTGGCTGAACATTTTCAGGAAGTATTTTGTTCATGTACAAGCATATCTAACATTCTTTTCTCTCAAACATTCTCACCAAATATCGTCTGTGACATGTATTTAACTAGAGAGAAGATTGCAAAGGCCATCAAAGATATTAACGTCAACAAGGGTCCTGGTCCTGTCTTGCTACCTCCTAGTTTCATACTGATTGCGTGGAGTCGCTTACCTTGCCCATGTGTTTAATTTTCAATAAATCATTTTCTTGCGGAGTTTTCCCCTCTTTCTGGAAAACCTCCCTTTTTTAAATGTAGTGATAGGCGGTCAATTGATAATTACAGAGGTATGGCAATATTATCAGCATTGCTTAAACTATTTGAAAAAATTGTCTGTGATAAGCTCACTATTCTAATAGGACCAGGTCAACTACTATCAACCTCGTGATTCTCGTCTCAGATGTTCGTTCTCTGTGGCATAGAAAAAGGGCATAAAATTGATACCGTCTACACAGACTTCAGCAAGGCCTTTAATCGTGTTGATCATGATATTCTTCGATATAAACTATAGAAATTTGCTATCTCGGGTTTCTTATTAATGGCACCTCTTTTATTTAAAATTTCATATCCAATATTTCTGAATGAAATTTCATATCCAATATTTCTGAATGTATGTAATACAAAAGACGTGCGAAGAAATTCAAAAACCTATGGGTCACGAAGTCTTTATACATGGTTCTAGTTCGACCATTGCTCGAATATGCATGTATTGTCTGGCACTCTACCTTTGATGTTCATAGTGATAGACTCGAATCAGTGCAGAAGCATTTGTTGCTTTTTATGTGGAGAGATATGTATAATCCCTACGTATTTAATAATTTACCTTCATACAGATACAGGCTAAATCTTCTAAATCTATCAAGTCTATCTTCGCGGAGGATTGTCATATGCTCCTAATTTTGATGTTATTTGAGGTCTTGATCAATGTTGTGTCCCTGTCCAATATAATAACCTTCAACGAATTAGGAAGGCGGACGAGGCACACACGTTTACTGAATGAACACCGATACCACACAGTTTAAGGCAAGAATGAGCCAATCAACAGATGCTGCAAAATATTCAATAGCTTCGCAAAATAATTTGGAACCCCCCAACCATTTCCAGACCTAGGTTTAAAACAGCTCTAACTAAGGTGCTCACGTCATAAATGTCCCTAACCAATTCCCTCCCAAAGATGATATTTTTCAAATATTTGTTTTGTATTTTTCAACATGTACATTTTAGCTATATTTAAATTGTTAAATATTAATTGTAAGCTTTTTGTACGCCTTGGTTGGTTGAAATAAATAAATAAATAAAATTTAGGCATTTTCCATAATTACAGCATATGGTTTATGACTTTTAGCACCGTTGCTTCCTCTATGCCTTACTTTAAGAAAGTAAGGTTTGGAGTCAGCGACCACAGTAGGAGTGATCTTTGCTTTCGTAAACCACATGACATATGAAAGCCCAAGTAACCAAAGCTTCTTGCATTGATTTGAGTGAATTCAGTAAGGTGATTTAAGAATCATATGAAAATTTCCAAGTAAATTTAGTAAAAAAACCTGGATCGCTCCAGGATATATTTATCATACAAACTAAATGATACCATCACAATAAGTTCATTAAATTGTTCTTTTTGCCGAACAATTATAGTTCTGAGTTGATTATTATTCTAATCATACTCTATCTTGTAAAAAAAAATCAATTTGAAGAATCTATTGTGTCTTTGCAAAGCCTGTGATGATGGCGGCAAATTGATTATACACACCAGGCGCCTAGACGGGGCCCGGTAACGAGAGGTTACAAATTTCACGCTACGATATTATTACCGATGGTTTGGCACATGGTTTACTATACCGATTAATCCAATAGATTAGTGAAACGAATACATTGCCATTATTATATTTTTGTGTAGTCTAATCAACGTATTTCCGTATAAACATAGAAGAATGCTAAACGCTAAACTTCAAAATAGCTACGACAAAAGAAGCAATATATCTTAATTTTTTTATCAAGAGATGTTTCAATGATTTTTTGATTGTATAATTCAGACAAATTTTTGTTATTTTACATCAACCGAATCAGATTAGACGATAGTAAAACTGTTTGAAAGTCAACAGCTTTTGCGATGCCTGATACTATATTTTATAGTTTTTCTTGATATAATCCGATTTGAGAAAACCAGCGCTCTTCAAGCTCTTTCCGAAATATCGAAACCCAACTGCCCTATTATTTTCCTATTTGCATCGCATTATTTCATTCAAATTCGAATATATCATTCGCCTACTTAAAAACAACGAGAAACAATCGACATTGTAAAACTCAAAAGCAATCCACCATGAAGTCGTAAAACTGAACAAGAAACGACACGCTTCAATAAAGTGACACTTAAAAGAACATCAATATCGTGCAGTTTTTTCGTATCTACATAATGAAATGCTGAAGCATCGATTCGAGTTGCAATGATGTGAAACATGCGATAACTATAATAGAGACTGTGTGTACTCACCCTCGTTGGCAGCCGTTGGCTTATCATCAACACTGCCCCGAGCTGCTTGTTTGTCGGGGAACAGAAGTCTATCCAGTGCTTCGTCGAAATTATCCATGACTTTGTTATCTGGCGACTGTGATTGTGGCCAAAAACTGTTAACGGTTTCAATGATTGTGTCGAAGAGACCTTTGGTTGCGACCACCTCAGGCACTGGATCTGTTTGTGGTATGACAACTGGCTCGGTTTGCACTTCATTTGTGGCAGGAGTTTCGACATGATTGATTGTATTCCCTGGAGGAGGAACTTCTTCTTGTTGCTTTTCTTCTTGTTGCTTTTCTTCTTTCAGTTCTGGTGTTGGCAAAATTGTTACACTTTCTGCAACTTCCGTAGTTGTAGGAATGTCAGGAACAGAACTGGCTTTAGGTTCACCAGCTGATGCTGCTTGCTGTTCGTCGACAATGTTAGCACTTGGCTCTTCTTTGGCTCCTGGATTCGCACCTGTCGAAGGAAGAGGGCTTTCAGTGGTTAGTTCAAGCTTACGACCGGGTGCTGTCGTGTCGTCGGACACTGTAGTTTCAGTGTTTGTTTCAATATGCAAAGGGTTGGGGATGTTGTGGTCATCATAAGTGGGAGTAGTAGCCTGATTAGATGAGTGATGCGAATGAACACTTCCAGGTGTTTCTGCCGCTTTCATTCCGATGCCGTGATCATGAGCGTGTAGATGGTCGTGATTCTGTGTACTTGTTTCACCCAAACCCAATTGTTCTACAGCGTTTTCTTGAACAGCTTCTTGATGCTGCGCAGGATTTGCAGAATCCTCGCGGTTCTGTTGGATACCATGCCCATCTAAATGGTCGGGAATGTGTGTGTGAGAATGGTCGTGATGATGATTATGGAAAAGCGGGGGAATTGGAGGGATTTCATAAGAAGTCTGAATATTCTCTTGTTTGGTTGTAAGATCATCATTTGAATTTGGCACATCTTGCATTTCAGAGGTAGTAAGATTCTCACCGTCCAATGCCTTATCTTCGGACGCAGAGTCGGTGTTGGATACAGTTATAGTTTCAGCCGTGTCGATGAGTTTGTCTTTATTCGGGTTGGTGTCCGAAGAAGGTTTTTGCGTGGACTCATCACCATCTGTGTTTAAAGCTGCATCATTTTCCGGCTGTAGATCAACTTTCGGATCTTTTTCACCTTGCTCAGTTGGCCCAGGAACAGATTCTTTAATGTTCAAAAGTGATTCATTGTTATTGGCCTCTTGATCAGGTATATTTTCATCCGCAGTTTCAGATACAGTTTTAATATCTACGTCGCCCTCACCGATATTAGGTCTTTCGCTCTGGACATTGTCTTCAAATTGTGCTTTCAAAAAATCTATTGTTCCAGCGGGAACGGGTTTAAATGCCGGAATCTTGTCCTCAGATTGTAATTTTATCTGCTCAATATCCGGCCCACCTTCGGTCGAAGAAGCAATGCTGTTCTTACCCTCCGCAGTGTTTACCGCTATATTTCCTTCCTGTTTCTTTGCCGCCTCATCCGAATGCTCGAACTCATCATCATCTTCGTCATCTTCCGCCAATATTTCTTCCTCTTCGTCGTCGACTTCGATCGATTCCTCGCTTTCTTCAGTCTCAATATCGTTTACTCTTTCAGCAGTTTCTGGCATGGGTGTTGTATGAAGTAACGGTGGAAATTGCACATTTTCAACGGGAATTTCATTTTCGCTTTGTGCGACAATGGGAATTAGGACCGTTGTTCCGTCAATTACTTCAGTTCTCACCTTCGAAGGACCATCCAAAAGAATGCCCGAATTTTGACTTAGGTTCGGACTATCAGTCACAATACTCTCGCCAACCGGTACTGGAAGAGGAGCAGTTGTTGTCGCTTCTACAGTCGGTTCCTCTATCTCTGAACTTTTTAGCTTGTCTTTATCCTTTTGCATTCGTCGCCCTTTCAACTCTTCCAGTTCTGTGGGCACTTCGTGAAGCAAATCTGACAGTTTCACAAACACTCTATACTCTCGGATCATATCTTTGTTCACGTAGCCACGCTGACCCTGTACCTCAACTCCCCATAATTGCGGATTTGAGCCAGCTGACTTGGAGAACACGCGAACTTCCTTATTGATCGGAAAAGACAAGACACCATCTTCGACCGATTGATATCTTATCAATGTTTTCGCTAGGGATAACAACGCTACATCGAACAGAAAAAAAACCAACGGAAACCAATAAGAATTGACGATAAATCGATATAAGCGAATGAAAATTGGAAAGAAAGATATGAAAAACCAAATGAGGGCAACAATGTCTTTTGCAAAAACAGTCACTTTCACTCGATAATTTTGACGTTGTATTACTTACTTTTACATTCTGGATCGGCACACAGACGCTTGTCCGAAATTTCACAGCTTATTAATGCGATTAACGAATAAAACAAAACGAAATAAATTAGTATTTTCACGAAATTTTTCATCATGACATCGTTTGACAAGTGTGTCTTGGCCACATCATACAACACTATGCTGGACGTAGGTTGGTAGCAATGGTTGATTCGACAAATCATATGTGTCAAAGATTTTAGTTGATCTAGATGGCGATTCGCAGTGACTGTTCGTTAGAGAGTTTCTTATTGGATTTTGTTTTTTGAATGATAATTTTTCTGGTAATCATGAATTATGATTTTACCATTTAAATGTAATTTGAAAGGGTGAAACTTGACTTGATGGTCCGCAGTCAGAAAGTCTTATCACCAGATGGCGAATGAGCTGTAATAGTAGTCAAACACTATAGAAAACCGAGTAAAAACATGAAATAAAGCACACGAGAAAAATCATACTAAAGGAAAACATGCGTAGTCGAGTTAAGCCTTGTTAACCTGTTATTACATTTTAGATAAATTTACAAAAACATTCTTAATCCTCTCCATGGTTCTTATCAGCAAAAATCCACCACATGGCGGAATCCCTCTGATCTTGCGCTATTCACCACTTCAAACTAGCAGCTCTGCCGTCGCATAAAGAAATGAAAATCGAGAAAGCGTCCAACAGCTGTTCGCGCCGGTCGTTCAACATTAGGCGCGTTTTTTTGCTCCTCTATCCAGCGGAGAGTAGAATGAGAGTAGAGTAGACGCATTGAAAACAACAACACTCCTACACCAGTCAATTCACTGGTGTAGGAGTGTTGTTGTTGTTTTCAATGCGTCTACTCTACTCTCATTCTACTCTCCGCTGGATAGAGGAGCAAAAAAACGCGCCTATTGTGAAAAGTGCCGCTATCACGTACGGGGTACGGAACATGGAGAGACGACGCTCAGTTCGTTTTCGCTATCTAAGATTTATTTCACAATATAAAAAGTTAGAAGAAGAAAAAAAGAAATGTCTGCAACAGTATTTAGACAATCTAGCAATTATTCAATTGCACAGTATGAACTTAATCAGAAGTCTGAACTGTATTGTGAGCGTCGATTTGCCGGAGGCACATTTCAAGTTGCCCGAAGAATTTACGATGGAACATTCGATACAGCGTAATGCATGGAAAATGGTAAGTGGTTTGTTGCAGTTTTCTTGGAAAATCATCGACGCCAGTACTTTATTCGATTTGACAGACGCAAGATACGAAATTCTGGGAAGAAGTGGTACCCACGCTGTCCGATGCCGACTTCAAGGAACATTTCCGCATGACGCGTACTTCATTCGAGAAGTTATGCGCAAAATTGCAATTTCTCACGCACAAGGATACAGCAATTCGTAAGGCGATTCCGCTTGACAAACGAATAGCGATCGCTTTGAACACGCTGGGGACACGGACCAAGTACAAAGGTGTGTCGGAATTGTTTGGAATCGGTCGTACAACAGTAGGCGAGTTGTGTATGCAATTTGCCGCTGCCGTGTGTGATGCGATGGAACGCGAATACGTCTGTGGATATCCGCCGCCATGTGAAATTGTCGAAGAGAACGTGCGGGGATTTGAATTGTTGGGGATTCCGCAGTGCTACGGTGTTTTAGGTAAGTTGGAAGAATTTGCTTTTTTTTTTTGTGAATAAACCTATATTATCATGCCGCGCACCAACTTGTGATGGGCATTTCTGTTGTTTTTTGAAAAACAACTGCTTTTTGAAAAAACAACTGTTTTTTGAAAAAACAACTGTGTTTTTAAAACTATAAAAGAAAACAGTTTGTTAACGACAAAAAAACAGTTTGTAACGCTATTTGGAAAAACTGTTCGTTCGGTTTTCGCCAACTGTTTGGCGTTTTTGAGCCTATCACTGATTTTGATGATACCATGCCGCATACAAATGCCATTCGGGAACGTTCTTTTTTAAATGTTCGATCTAAAAGAGTTGCGATTCGTGGTCCTGATCTGGTTTCGTATATAAATAGTCTGCTCCTAATCGACTTAACCAATTTTTCATGAACACACTCTACTTCTGCGGTTACCAAATCGTGAATTTGCAGCATTTGTCGGTAAAGTTTAATATGTTATTGGTATAATTAGAGAAACAGTAACGTATTTACTCGCAAAAATTTCTTTGTGATGTTATCAAAGTGCGAAATTTTCTAATTCTTTTAATATTGGTAGTATTCCTAGTGTTCAATAACGTTTTACAAATAGCTTCATTAGTTTTTAAATTCCTTTTGATCATGCGATACGAACTGTTCCACCTGGTTGGTACTTCTTGGATCAATGTTAGAGGTCGCTGAACATGTTGTTCCTGTTTAAGCTTTTGCATAATTATTGTGCTACTTTTGAAGAACCGTACAATAATTTTGCAAATTGTAAATATGTTTTTAATTTAATCACAGCTCGTTTCTGCTTGCTCCGATCGTTTCTGAAGCGGGCGCAATGGAAAAAGGCATGCAAAGCGTCATCACTTTCTGAGCTTCGTCCTGGCTTTCCTCATTCTGTGAAAGTGTTCGTGGTCTGATTGGAATTGGAAGTAATCGTGGTCTGATTGGAACTGGCTCCGATAGAAATACATATACTTCAACGTGGTGGCGATTTAGTCAAGGTGTTAAGGCGCGAATCAGCCTAATCGTCCATTCTTCTTTTGAGCTCGTAGCGCAGCGCCCCACCCGAAGCTCAAGCGTTCACGCACGCTCGTGCTTGAGCAGCCAATATTTCCCTTCCCTCTGCTCTGTTAAAAACATCTCCCTGCGTTCACTCCCGCTATCACTACTACAGCGTTTCCTGGAACTGTTCTGTAGCTGCTTGCGATTCGCAGTGCTCCCCTACGCTGGGCGCTCACGATCCTACCTCGATACCTTTCAAACCTTAATGCAGTGGCTGAGTCGCCGTCATATGGAGTTTACTCGCATTAGAGCCGTGAACGTTTGCGATGTGTCTCCCTAGCGAGATAACAGCCAGTAGCGCCCTATCGCATACTGTGTTCTCCATAAGCCAGCCTGGGAGTCCAAAATCACTCCAACATACTTAGCAGATTTTCTGTTTTCAAGTACTTAATTATTTAATTTGTATCTTAAGAGACGACAATACTTCATAACTCAAATTGTTTCTGATCCAAATAGCAACACCCTCGCCTTTTGCATCTATTCTATTTTTTCTATGCACACAGAAATTAGGTGTGAGAAATTAGGTTTAATTTGACGTATCATTTAACATAAAATTTACTTTCCAAAATGTTTGCTGATGATATCTTTTGGATCTGGCTTCTCAGTAGATCCCCGAGTATTCCATAAACCCAACTGGTGCTTACATATATCTTCTCAGAAGATAGACTTTTCGCCATAAGTGAGTGTTCAGGAATCAGTAAAGTTTATGTATAAGTGAATCGAAAAAATGGCGGATGCCTAAGGCCCAGGGTCAAAGAGTTCCTTCAAAAAGTTACCGTTTGTAACAATAATTGAGTAGCTTTGTAGCAGTAGATAACATCATGTAATTGTAAGATAGTTTACTAAGTAATCAACTTCTAGTACTCTTACACTAACTTCTAAAATGTGAAATTTTCCTTAAAAACTCCTCCATCTTTCCAGGCACATATCATGTCGAAATCTCAGCTCATCGACTGGATTCTGTCGATTGTATTAACTCAGAAGGCTGGCGCTCTATCGTTTTATTAGCAATAGTCGATCACAAGTATGAAATAATCCTGGCTTGTACTTAAATCTTTATCTAATCCTGCATCATATTTTTTCCAGAGGTCGAGTAATTTTTCAACATGTCGGATCTAAAGGTAGTCTGCCAGATAATATTGTGTTCGAAAACTCACCACTACTAAACTATCACGAATCGAACGAAATATTCAAAGAGAATTGGCGAACAATTGAAGGTAGGGAGATTCCAATTATTTTAGTCGGTACGCCAGCATTTCCACTATCGAAATTCATAATGAAAGAATATCCGAAATCTGGTACAAAACCGCGAGCTGATGTACAAGTTTTTAATAAAGCTGTTGCGAATTGCCGCAATATTTTTGATAAATCGTTTGAACGGCTACGAGCTCGATTTTTAATGGTGAGCCAAGGTCTGGAAGTGAGCGCGTTTAATTGCAATAACGTCATAAGAACTTGTTGTATTTTACATAATTTTCTAAATGACGAAAATGATAAAGTGTTAGATTCTTGGCTGGTCACATTGAAAGAGAAGGGCAAAAAGAAAAAACAACAACCGCGACATACTATCGAATCGGAAACGAAAGATGAAGAAGCAATAGCTGTACGGGATACTCTTGCTAGTTATATGCGCAATAATAAATGAAAGCTGATTAGTTCGGCTTAGGGATTTGACATGAATTAAATTTTTCGTTTAATATATGACACTTTCTTCTACGAAGAAAGAAATGATACAGTAATTTCAAATTTATATTGAAATATATTTAGATTTAAGCGTTTTAGCTTATAAGTGATAAAATAAGGGTTCTTAGTTGTTAAGGTTGAAAAAAATTGAAAAATAATTTAGTTCTACATATATACACAAATTTACTTAAAAGTGCACTGCAGTTACAACAGAGCTGTTGTGATGAACGAATTTGATATTTGAGAGTTGAAAAAATTTTATGCTTTAGTCATATTCTCTCCATTTTTATTACTGAATTTACCGCAAAAATCAACCACTGGAAGTCAATTAAAGAATCATATCCTACGTACGCTATTTCACTTTTTCATAATCTGCATTTTTTCAACCCATTAAGGACCATGTAAACTTTTGGGTGGCAGCGGCCTGAAACCTCAATTTGAAAAATATTCTCGATCTTTTCGTTTGCTTTTTTTTAAATTACACAACACGTATTTTATACCAATCAAATGCTAGCAAGAAACATAGAAGGAAAAAATTTTATTTACAAATCGGTCGCCCAGCTTCCGACTCACAAGGATTCATCACAGCGTTTGAGCCTATCCGCCTATGTTGATGGAAATCCGAATCTGGCATTATTTCGGCTATAGAATGAATCCATTCCCGGCCGCCCAAACAAAAATCAGCTTCAAAAATGAATTTGTGATATCAAAGTAGCGAATTCCAAATAATACCATTCTAGTATATTTTATTCATTTTATTTTTATTTCTATTCGAACTTTTTTAATGGCTTTTGAATGAATCCCATGGATTAATCAGAATGTTCTAGCACATCAGTAAAGCAAAAAATGCAATCCACAGTGAGCGCATCGTAAAAAACAAAAGTTGTTGCAAAAATCAGCCTCGCACTTGACATATCTTTTGTAGTCAAAACAAAATTGGACCGGTGTCTCGAACTCTGGTAGATATTCATCTGTATTCCCATCGGGATACCACGAATATTTGGAAAAATTCTCAAATCTCGTTTCTTTGCATTAATACCAAAGCATGTCCAGCATATGGAGAATGTTTTCATGTTTTCCCAGTCGTTGTGTCGCCAACGTACTTTATTGCAAAACTTGCGCGCACAACTTTTGAAGGTTCGATTGTAATAAACATCAGCTGGCTGCAATTTAGACGTCGAACCTGCTGGCAATGTGATTATTTTCAATTTTTTGGATACAATTTCCAGCATTTGTAGCATCTGATTGTAACCCGTACACGAGTCAATCAATAAAAGGTCGCCGTCGACAACGTTCAAGAATGCCTCGCTCATTCATTGTTTTGCAATTTCGGAGCCGATTAAACCAGAGTTGCTGGAGTATACGTGCAAATTCGCATAGTTACCAACTGATTCTTTCGCTCTTTTGGGCAAACCGTCCGGCTCATATTTTTACCGGCAACGGTGTGACCACCTTACCCATTCTGTTCAGGTATTTCCTGAAGTAACTGTGCCCTGTCAAGAATTGACAAAGGTAAAAGTTTACCTCTCCGTGGCTCCGGTTAAGCCAAGGCTCCATGAGACCAATTAGCTTAGCCTTCCAGCGTCCTTTAGTACTTTCACTCCAACGTTGTTGCCAGAGTTGGAGAGTAAGCGTACGCGCGTGCATCAGAGCCTCAGTTCTACCCAGCTCTGAGCGATAGAGGTACCCTTCTTTGCGTTCTCGCGCTAGTAGATCGATCGGGATTACTCCCGATACAACCATCACAGCCTCTTCTGAGATTGTGCGGTAGCTACAGGCAATACGCAGGGCACCCCTGCGCTGGACACTGGCAATGCGCTTCCGGGACTTTTCAGTTCGGAGCGCATCTCCCCAGATTTCGGCTCCATATAGCAAGATGGAATCGGTCGTTACCATCAGCAGCCTCCGTCGCGTCTCACTGGGTCCACCGACGTTGGCCATTAGCCTACTCAGCGAAGTGACAACTACTAGAGCCCTGTCACATGTCCGGCTCATATAAAACAACTGGAAGTTTCGGCACTAACTTACCAGATGCGTTTAGTTGAATATGAAAGGTGTAGCTCTGCATTGTAGCATTTACGCGCTGAACCTTTCGAATAACCTGTTTTGTTCCCCGAATAGTTAATGTACGATCGGGTGGAATTTTTAATTGCAACGCCATTGGATCTGCATTCCATTCCTGAATAATGTTAAAAACTAATTTGAAAATATCAAATGATCATATTGAATTACCTTTTCCAAATCGTGTGTCTTAACTACCGGTAATTATTTTATGAATCGCGTTTTGCAATTTTTCTTCATCTTCGGCCGTTTTCGATACACAAATTTTATCAATGTGGTAGTCAACACTGGTATGCTTCTTTTTGAAATAATAGGTCCAACCCTCACTTGCCTATTTATATTTATATATAGTTAGTCATTATTGAAATCGACATAAATGAGTTTACGTTTTATCTTCATGTACTTTGAAGCTATGTAGACCTTTCTCTTGTGCTTTGATTACCGCGATTTGTTGGACATCCTTGTCATGCAATACCACACCTTCTTAGCCCAATGAATATACCTCATTCCACACATCGGTGTTTAATTTTTTATATTCAATACGGTTGCTGACGATGATACCTCTTTTAAGTTGACTCCACATTCTAATGACAATTAAAGAGAACAGATATATATCAAATACGTTCAGCACTCAAACCGAATCAATAAAAAGTTACCGGGATAATGGTTTTCGGCCCGCATCGCCAAGCTAAATTTTTCGGTAATTATGCATGTTAGTCAAACTCCATTCGTTGAAATCACGTTTTGTTATTATTATTCCACACCAATGAATTCGCTCATTTGAACCTTGTCTATTTCCTTCCGCAGCAAGTCTATTTGATTTAATAATAAATAACTCGCAATGAATGATTTTTTTACAAACCAAGTTTTCAAAATATGCTCGATAAGTCATACTTACTCTCCACTTTACTGTATATATTTGCGCGTGGCGGATGTTATTTTCATGTGTAGAAACCGATGTTCTACTAGTGGAAGCCACTGCTTCAGCCATTTTGCGGCTTTCATATTATTTTTCGATCACAGACAGTAAAATGACCAAAGATATAAAAGAACATGGATAAAGGAGTGAAAGCGCTAGCTGAGTGGCTTCTTCGTCTGATAATATAAACACCTCTAAGTTTCTCAATCAGATGTTACTGCTTGCTGGACATCTGGTATATCTATACTTATTTTATTTATTAACTAAACAAGGTATAAACAATACAAAGAAAATATTTGAATTATGTGTAAACGAAAAATTAAATAAATTAAATACTTAACATATAAATCCATAACAATTGATAAATAACAAACAAATCAAACAATGTCATATAGCTTAAGGTAAGGGGTTATGGCTGGCTTGGAAAAGGGAGGATTTAAAGGAGAATTTGGAGATCGTTGGGGAATACAGAAAACTTATACTGTTAAATATTCTGCAGCATCTATTTACCGGCTCATTAGCTGCGTAAGTAGTGGAATGGACCTTTGTTCACGAATGTGATTATTGTTGTGTTGCACGTTTTGCACCTTATTATGCAATGACTCCCATTTTTCAAATTTGTTGATTGTGTCTTTACCCGAAGAAAAGAGCTGATTTCTGCAATTGCTTGAGATATAATAGCAATAATTGGTGCCGTTATTTTGTATTATTAATATATCATCCACATACTTTGTTAATAGGATTATGTTGAGGTTTTTGCTGATCTCTAAGCATGACTGAATCAAGTGGTCCATGTATATTTCTGCCATTATTGGCGCGAGTGGGCTGCCCATAGGTAAACCATATTTCTGCTTAAACTAAACCCCTTTTGTCATGAATATATTGCAATCTGTGGTGAAAAATTTTAGCATATTTTCAAGACAGGTTGGTTTTATGCCTGTCTTTTTTGCTATGTGATCCCCCAGATTTTTGATAATGATGCTGATGGTGGCATTGATGGGTATGTTTGTGAACATTGATTTAACATCTAGAGAGGCCAGGATGCCATCAAGGTTTGAGGAGTTTTTGTTGATATCCGTTAGTTTGTCTACAAGTTCTTTAGTGTTAGAAACATTATGGTATGGTTTTTATGAGCTTTAAGGATGTTTGCTACGAAGCTGGCTAAGGGAACTCCAATTGATAGTCTTGTGTCTACTATCGGTCTGATTGGCATATTATCTTTATGGATTTTTATATAACCATACAGACGGGGTATCAAGAGGTGTTTTTTGGTTAGTTTCTTGTACCATTCAAAGCTAATTGTGCGAAGGTCTAGATTATTATTGATACATTGTGTTTGTTTGATATTGAGAATCTCCCTAAGATGTTTTTTTTGGAAAAGGTACAAATAGATCTGAATCAATGCCATCTTTAATGAAGTTTGTTATTTTATCATTGCATAATTTATGCTCTGTGACCAGGGTTATGTTACCTTTATCTGATTGGGTGATCATCAGTTCTGGATGGGTGATCATCAGGCTGTGGTCGACTGTCCGATCGCATATAGGATATATTCTGCTCTTTGATGCCGAACCAAAGAGCTGTAGGCAAAGTCTCCGGGCGCATAGCTCGGATAACATACCCTAATGGCTCTCGTAACCCAGCTAGAAACATGTTAAGGTACAGCTCCGGCAATAATGTCTTTTTTTGCTTCGATCACATTTGTGTCACTCATAGATCAAAACATTATTCTACATTGTGGCTTGAATTTCAACGATCTCTCGATAACATTTTTCGAGTGACTTGTCATCTTGCCTTAACATGTGTAAGTCACATATTAAGGAAATTTCAGTCCTTTTATCGGCATAACAGAGAATTAAATTACTTTTTATGTTCTCCCACATTAGAGGGGTCCCGCTTCTCCCTCGATTTTGTTGCGGATGGCTCGCAAGATTATTCTGGCAAATCTTTTACAGCGTCAGGGATTCGTAAAGAACCGAAAATATCTGCAGGAACAACTGTTTTATGTGGCTGTTGATTTTGTGCCAGGATATTAGTTTCCGAAGTTGCACTGTTCAGATATGGAAACTCGTCAAATGAGACTGACTGATAGTCTTGAATCTGTGGGATTGTGTAAAACCTTGCGTATTCGCGCGGTATATGGGCGAAAAAAGTTGCGCGATTTTCTATTCGGACTTGACATCAATTGAATTCGACACACTTCCACTGCACTTTTCACTACACTTCACAATTCTTAATAGCTAATAATATATAGCTTTCAATCATATTTTAATGATAGTATATTTTCAATATATTGTTGCATGCACGCCAAACAAAACATATTTCGTTGTATCAGCGCCAGAAATAGCTAGAAATATCTGTCTCATACATGTATTTCAAAGATCGAAGGCAATCTACAGATAAAACGCAGGATAGAGCCTTCTAAAAGCAAACCGGAACATTCTAGAATCCAAGGCACAATCACATCTCACATGGTAACGTAAAAATTACAATAGCCTTCTCGAAGCCAGATTAAGAGCTTTCGAGAGCCCAAGACACAAATCCAGAATAGCCTACACAATTTAACAAGTTTCGGACCCATCTTTCACTGACTTTTTTCATATGAAGATGTTCATGAATTGCACGATGTGCAACTTGTGATGTTTCTTCTACTTTTAATGTTGTGTTTAATTCCTCGTATACATGTATTGGTTCTCGTTCATCTTCAACTCCTTCAAAATCGTAAAAATCTTCTTCTTCCTCTGTATCACACATAATTATCGTTTCGTAGACCTTGTGTGTGTTTGTAGTATGCCCATTTTTGTAGAGAGTGTGGTTGTGTTGCAATCTTACTTGCGTGTGTATGATGTGGTCATGCTTATTAGGCCGGCGAATTTGTTTGTGTTTTTGTGTTTAGGGCCAAGGAGGTCTTCTAAAGTCTCTTCCCTTAATCTTTTGGAAGAAGCCGTTAGTCTGATGTCTTCTAGCTCTTCAATAGCTTTTCGTTCTTCCAAAGTTTCCGCTAGACTCATAATTATATCTATGTCATTGTTACTGTTTATCATATTGCCTCTGTTACTATTTTTCATATTGTCATGATTATCATTATCATTGTCTTTGAACAATATGAGATCATTGTCATCATTTTGAAAAAGAATGAGTTCATTGTCTTGGCTCATTATAAAATCGTTATTAGAGCTTTCATCATAACTATTTGTTACTTCCTTATTTGTCCCAAGAATGCTAATATCTAGGCTGCTAATAGGAGTATCTATGATGTGCTCATCAATGGACATGTTAGCTATATGTTCTAAGCTGCCTTTTATATTGCCATGCATGTTTGTCATGTGTTTGAGTATGTTTCCATGTTTTGTGTACAGGATGAACTTTCCCACTTCCACATTAAGGGGAGGTTCTCATTCAAATGACTAAAAAGTAAGCAAAATTTGGAATTTTTTTGTGGGCCAATAAAAAAACATAGGAAAAAACAGTTTTAGGATTCAAAAAGCTTATATTTTCGTCATTATTTACAAAGTTTTTCAAGACGAAAAAAACAAAATGGCGCCCGTGGTGACGTTCCGTCTAAGATGCGGTTCGCGTGGAATAACAAAACTGCGTACAGCCTGCTGCCTCAGGATCGATCTGAAAACCAAAACCAATTATAAGGCTCGAAAGTAGGATACTTTTATTGGAGGAATGACCTAAGAACGGGTAAAAAACTTCAAATTTGACATAATGGTGCGATCTCAAACTTTGAAATCGATTTTTTAGCCCTTTTTTTATACTTTGAAGCTTCACAAAAAATAGTTAATACAAAGAATTTGTAGATTTTATAGGTCATTACTCCAATGAAAAGGGTCTTCTTTCGAGAAAACAAAACATGAAGTCTTTCAGTTGAACCGTTTTCAAATGAGATTGTACGCAGTTTAGAAAAATCATGTTTTGAGATAAACGCTTTTAAAGTTTTGAGAACTTTTTCGATAAATTATTCGTGGTAGAATGTTAATATTTTTCGAAAAGTACATGGAATTATGGGTTTTGGATATCGCTGATTACGAATCTGAAGTTACTTTTTCCAAATTCAAAATGGCCGATCCAATATGGCGGACTTCTACCAAAGAAATAAGTGGTATTTCATCCAAAACCGAAAAGAAGGAGGGTTTTGTGATTTATGAACACGAATTTGAGTTAATATGTATCAAAATAAAAAAAATGAAAATGGCGATTCCAATATGGCGGACTTAAATGTGACTTTAACAATTTTGACCAAAAACTTTTGTCTTTCACTGTTTTCTGTGGTTGCTTGATAACTTACGATTAGTCTGCGATGCCAGGTCCGTATAACAGTCCTTCCTCTAACTCGAATTGCTCCTGGAGAGAAATCGCTCGAGTTTTCTTCTCCAGATAAGCCGTCCTCGCGTAGCTGGACACCCTGCGTTCGGCAGCTTGCAGACGTTGATTATCAGAGGTCCTGGCGAAATGGGCTGCTTCAGACCCAACAGCAATTCCCAGCGCGTTCATAGTCTTCAGCAATGACGAGCCTCCTTCATTGAACAAGTTTGCGGCTATATAAGTGACACTTTCCACGGTTTGAGAAGCAGAATGCAAATGTTTCGGAGCCAGTCTCCACACACACCCGTTGAAGCTTTCATTCGAATTCTGGGTATTTCCTCCAGTGCATCGCTGTAGCAAATCATCCGCGGAAAGAGCCTCGTACACGGGTTTGATGGCATCTTGAACGTTCTTTTGAAGAGGATGGTCGTGTTTGAATGAAGCCAGCTCGCCCTTCGCCTCCGCAGCACGCCACTTGCACCAGCTGTTCGCACCTTCTGGACACTTCATATGTTGTGGATCCTTGTCAGTTGAACACTTGTGGAAAAATGTAGCCCATATAGCATCCTTCATGTTCGAAGCAGAGTCGGAGTGCCTTCTGATCGCCAGTCCATAGTATGTCGTCAAATCCGCTATCAGCTTGTCTGTCAGCTTACCCGCGCCTTTTCCTCCGAGTCCCTTGGTTCCTTTCTTCAGCGCTCGCAGTCGGCTGCCCATCCTCTTTTGCACATGCCCTACGCATTCTTTTTTCAGCAAAGGTACGTCTTCGTATGGGTCCAAGTCCAAAAGAGCTTTGAAGGTTTTCGAGTCGCCATCGCCGATGTAATTGGCATATTTGACGCCCAGCAATTCCTCGGAACGCGCAAACATTTCTTTCATAGCGTCCACCTCCATTTTCCCTGCACTGCCATGATGATTCGCAGCGCAGCTTTCGCCATGAGACTCCAGCCATTCGTTGTATTCTGCCGTTCCTTTCTTCGAAGCCCAGTTAGCGCAAGATTGACAGAATGAAGATTTGACGACGAAGTCCAAAACTTTTCCGGAGTACTTCCCAATCAGTGATGAGATCCCGAAAAGAGACGAAAACCCTCGCTTTTTCCAAGAACCGTCTCCAGAAACGGTCAAATGCGTTGCTTCGAAACCATTTTCAGCATTCAGCCTCATTTCCTCGTCCACGGCCTTCTTCTGAATTACTTTAAAAACTGATTTTGCAGCAGTTTGAAGCATAGTGAGAAAACTGTAGTAGATTTTGTTACTAAAAGTGCACGGTATGTCCATCAATCCGCAAAAAGACTTCAAGCTGTGTAGCCCGACCCCAAGCATGCGCATCGCGAACATGAAACGGCGGTTTACTTCATACGAACTGCCGATAGTGGGGCTCGAACCCACATACCGCGTGCTGCACTTACACTTTACCACGAGTTTGAAGGCTAATCCTGCTCCAGATACACGGTTGAATGTAACGTCTCCGCCGCAGGACTTGCAAGCTAAGCATTCACTTAAAAAGCTGAAGATAGTGACGAAGTTGCAAATCACATAACTGATACCTTGGTCCAGTTTAATGTCATCGTAACTCGCGGTTTTCAACTTTTTCGCGGACGTGCTCACGTTTTCGGTGTCGGTTTCGGCGGTAAACTGATTCCCTTTGAATTTCTTCGATGAGGAACGACTACTGCGCCTTTTACTGCCGCGAGTGCCCTTTTTCGACAAATTCGGCATGTTTACGAGAAACAAAATACGCGCACGTGACAGGTTTGAATGGAAAACACCAAAATACTAACAATTGAGATACGCTACAAGCAGACACAGCATCGACATATATGTGGCGTGGAATGAGAAAATGAGGTTTGAGAGGAAAATTTGTAAGGCACACGTATATTCGCTTTCACTTTTTGATGCCTTCTTTGTCTTATTCATAGCACAATAGGAAAGGTCCCAGAAGGTCTCTTTAAATGCATCGCAGGTATCAAGTTTTCGAAATTTCAAACGCCTCTGTTATTTTTAAAAATAAAGTGGATGAGAATGAATCGAGAAAACAAAAAAGAGAAAAATGTCTCACAGTCAAAAATTTGTCATGTTACGGGTAATTCTATTGTCCAACGTCCTCAAGTCCCGTAGGCGTTCGAAATTTTGAAACTTTGATACCTGCGCTGCATTTCCAGAGGACCTTTCCTAGAGTTCTGTGAGTAAGACAAAAAAGGCATAAAAAAAAGACAGTAAAAGTGTGCTTTACAAATTTTCCTCTAAAAACCACATTTCCTCATTCCACGCTACATATAATAGACGGCTACTCTGCTCTCGTACAGCCTGACGGCTTTAGAGAAAGAAAAAAAGATGTCAGAGAGAGAGACATGTATAAACCGGAGCAAGAATACGCAAGCGCCCATTCGAATTAACCAATAGTAAGTAACGTAAATAGGTTTCTACCTTAGGCGCGCGTTCCGAGCCGAGAGCGCCCCATGGCGGGATGGCCTGTAGAAACTTTTCTGATGCGCGGATCGGAAAATCGGTTTACCGCAATATAGTAGACACTAATACCTTTCAAAAAATTTAAAGAAAAAAAAATCGAATTTTTGAAAATTTTGAATGAGAACCTCCCCTTAATGTTAAGACATTTGAGGCATTTTATGATATAGAATTGTATGAAGATGTTCATGTTTCATGTTCTTCCATATGAAGATGTTCATGAATTGCACGATGGACGGTACTTTTAGAGAGCCCAAGTCTAGCTGAAATTTTCCTAATCCTCAAACGACGATCACTTAAAACCTCTTCCTGGATTAGAGCAATAGTTTCAGGAGTGACCACTTCCACCAGTCGACTGTCATGGCCGATTTCCTCGACAGTTTGTCTCTCGAGGCGAAAATCTTTCACCCAATTTTTCACTGTGCTGTAAGAGGAGAACACTCCTTGTACACGCCATCTTATCGTTATTTTATTTGGGCGGGGGATAAGCCTTCTTTAAGCAGAAAATTATGCTTCGATACTCGGTTTTCGACATTTTGAAAAAATACGCAACTCTTGTTGTTCAAACCACTGCTAAATTGAGACTACGCTCTTCAAGTCGATGGGTGCTCGGACACAAAATATATGATGAACGAACAATTCGATGCAACATAACATGTATGGACATGTCGCGTAGAAGTATATCAGGCCACTTCATTATGGGACCGACTTCGTACATGCTGCAACCTGCTACTCTGATAGTGGTCAATTTCATAATCGTATTCGGAAAAATCTCTAGAACCCATCTGCTGATTCTAGAATTAATTAACTTCTTCTGCAATGTAATGCATGCCATGCAAATAAATTTTAAATCGACGCAATGCATATACTACTGCCAAAGTTTTAGGCTCATAGCTGTAATATCACGACTCACCTAACTCTAAGGAGCTCGAATCACAACTTGGAGAAAAGATCCCCAAAACAGGAGCTTCAGAAAGCTTCTATTTCAATAGCTCAAAGCACTTTTGCTTTTCAACGTCAAATAAATATTCACGTTTCTGTCTGAGAAGGTCATAGAGGCACTTGCTGATAACTTTTGGGTTGTGGCGTTGTGTTTGGGGTTGGTGTGAAGGGTATGCTTACATTTCCATTTTGATAGCACCAAATCAGCTAATATGCATTTGCATGCATACGTGCAACTCCAAACCAACAAGGTTGACAAATTATCAAACTCATTATCGTATTACATGCCCCATATGGAATAAAGGAATGTTCCATACCGCATGAAGATCCCAAAACTTTTCCACATAAAACACTTCAACGCTAAATGTTCATCCCCAACGAATGATACCTCCACAGGTTGAATATAACCTTAAATTGTTTCAATCATTCTTACTATTGAGCAAGCAGGTCACAAGGATTTTCTTAAGTCACCTCATCATATTCCAACATTTATAAGCAAGGTATGCTGACATTTTAATTTTATAAAATTCTTTGAGCAAATTTTCAACATTATTTCTAATATGAAAACAATCTTTTGTGCAGAAATTCATCTTTATACTTTTAAACGACTTACGTGCAATCCGTTTCCTTAAATTTGTCAATTTGTCGTTTCCTCACTGTACCAATTTAGTTAAAACTATACTTTAATGGTGTGAAGGGTAAGCTTACATTTCAATTTGATAGCACCAAATCAGCTAATATGCATTTGCATGCATACGTGCAACTCCAAACCCACAAGGTTGACAAATTATCAAACTCATTATCGTATTACATGCCCCATATGGAATAAAGGAATGTTCCATGCCGCATGAAAATCCCCAAAACTTTTCCACATAAAACACTTCAACGCTAAATGTTCATCCCCAACGAATGATACCTCCACAGGTTGAATATAACCTTAAATTGTTTCAATCATTCTTACTATTGAGCATGCAGGTCACAAGGATTTTCTTAAGTCACCTCATCATATTCCAACATTTATAAGCAAGGTATGCTGACATTTTAATTTTATAAAATTCTTTGAGCAAATTTCCAACATTATTTCTAATATGAAAACAATCTTTTGTGCAGAAATTCATCTTTATACTTTTAAACGACTTACGTGCAATCCGTTTCTTTAAATTTGTCAATTTGTCGTTTCTTCACTGTACCAATTTAGTTAAAACTATACTTTAATGGTGTGAAGGGTAAGCTTACATTTCAATTTGATAGCACCAAATCAGCTAATATGCATTTGCATGCATACGTGCAACTCCAAACCCACAAGGTTGACAAATTATCAAACTCCTTCTCGTATTACATGCCCCATATGGAATAAAGGAATGTTCCATACCGCATGAAGATCCCAAAACTTTTCCACCTCAAACATTTCAACGTTAAATGTTCATCCCCAACGAATGATACCTCCACAGGTTGAATATTACATTAAATTGTTTCAATTATTCTTACTATTGAGCAAGCAGGTCACAAGGATTTCCTTAAGTCACATCATCATCTTCCAATATTTATAAGCAAGGTATGCTGGCATTTTAATTTTATAAAATTCTTTGAGCAAATTTTCAACATTATTTCTAATATGAAAACAATCTTTTGTGCAGAAATTCATCTTTATACTTTTAAACGACTTACGTGCAATCCGTTTCCTTAAATTTGTCAATTTGTCGTTTCCTCACTGTACCAATTTAGTTAAAACTATACTTTAATGGTGTGAAGGGTAAGCTTACATTTCAATTTGATAGCACCAAATCAGCTAATATGCATTTGCTTGCATACGTGCAACTCCAAACCCACAAGGTTGACAAATTATCAAACTCCTTCTCGTATTACATGCCCCATATGGAATAAAGGAATGTTCCATACCGCATGAAGATCCCAAAACTTTTCCACCTCAAACATTTCAACGTTAAATGTTCATCCCCAACGAATGATACCTCCACAGGTTGAATATTACATTAAATTGTTTCAATCATTCTTACTATTGAGCAAGCAGGTCACAAGGATTTTCTTAAGTCACCTCATCATATTCCAATATTTATAAGCAAGGTATGCTGGCATTTTAATTTTATAAAATTCTTTGAGCAAATTTTCATCATTATTTCTAATATGAAAACAATCTTTTGTGCAGAAATTCATCTTTATACTTTTAAACGACTTACGTGCAATCCGTTTCTTTAAATTTGTCAATTTGTCGTTTCTTCACTGTACCAATTTAGTTAAAACTATACTTTAATGGTGTGAAGGGTAAGCTTACATTTCAATTTGATAGCACCAAATCAGCTAATATGCATTTGCATGCATACGTGCAACTCCAAACCCACAAGGTTGACAAATTATCAAACTCCTTCTCGTATTACATGCCCCATATGGAATAAAGGAATGTTCCATACCGCATGAAGATCCCAAAACTTTTCCACCTCAAACATTTCAACGTTAAATGTTCATCCCCAACGAATGATACCTCCACAGGTTGAATATTACATTAAATTGTTTCAATTATTCTTACTATTGAGCAAGCAGGTCACAAGGATTTCCTTAAGTCACATCATCATCTTCCAATATTTATAAGCAAGGTATGCTGGCATTTTAATTTTATAAAATTCTTTGAGCAAATTTTCAACATTATTTCTAATATGAAAACAATCTTTTGTGCAGAAATTCATCTTTATACTTTTAAACGACTTACGTGCAATCCGTTTCCTTAAATTTGTCAATTTGTCGTTTCCTCACTGTACCAATTTAGTTAAAACTATACTTTAATGGTGTGAAGGGTAAGCTTACATTTCAATTTGATAGCACCAAATCAGCTAATATGCATTTGCATGCATACGTGCAACTCCAAACCCACAAGGTTGACAAATTATCAAACTCATTATCGTATTACATGCCCCATATGGAATAAAGGAATGTTCCATGCCGCATGAAAATCCCCAAAACTTTTCCACATAAAACACTTCAACGCTAAATGTTCATCCCCAACGAATGATACCTCCACAGGTTGAATATAACCTTAAATTGTTTCAATCATTCTTACTATTGAGCATGCAGGTCACAAGGATTTTCTTAAGTCACCTCATCATATTCCAACATTTATAAGCAAGGTATGCTGACATTTTAATTTTATAAAATTCTTTGAGCAAATTTCCAACATTATTTCTAATATGAAAACAATCTTTTGTGCAGAAATTCATCTTTATACTTTTAAACGACTTACGTGCAATCCGTTTCTTTAAATTTGTCAATTTGTCGTTTCTTCACTGTACCAATTTAGTTAAAACTATACTTTAATGGTGTGAAGGGTAAGCTTACATTTCAATTTGATAGCACCAAATCAGCTAATATGCATTTGCATGCATACGTGCAACTCCAAACCCACAAGGTTGACAAATTATCAAACTCCTTCTCGTATTACATGCCCCATATGGAATAAAGGAATGTTCCATACCGCATGAAAATCCCAAAACTTTTCCACATAAAACATTTCAACGTTAAATGTTCATCCCCAACGAAAGATACCTCCACAGGTTGAATATTACATTAAATTGTTTCAATCATTCTTACTATTGAGCAAGCAGGTCACAAGGATTTTCTTAAGTCACCTCATCATATTCCAATATTTATAAGCAAGGTATGCTGGCATTTTAATTTTATAAAATTCTTTGAGCAAATTTTCATCATTATTTCTAATATGAAAACAATCTTTTGTGCAGAAATTCATCTTTATACTTTTAAACGACTTACGTGCAATCCGTTTCCTTAAATTTGTCAATTTGTCGTTTCCTCACTGTACCAATTTAGTTAAAACTATACTTTAATGGTGTGAAGGGTAAGCTTACATTTCAATTTGATAGCACCAAATCAGCTAATATGCATTTGCATGCATACGTGCAACTCCAAACCCACAAGGTTGACAAATTATCAAACTCATTATCGTATTACATGCCCCATATGGAATAAAGGAATGTTCCATGCCGCATGAAAATCCCCAAAACTTTTCCACATAAAACACTTCAACGCTAAATGTTCATCCCCAACGAATGATACCTCCACAGGTTGAATATAACCTTAAATTGTTTCAATCATTCTTACTATTGAGCATGCAGGTCACAAGGATTTTCTTAAGTCACCTCATCATATTCCAACATTTATAAGCAAGGTATGCTGACATTTTAATTTTATAAAATTCTTTGAGCAAATTTCCAACATTATTTCTAATATGAAAACAATCTTTTGTGCAGAAATTCATCTTTATACTTTTAAACGACTTACGTGCAATCCGTTTCTTTAAATTTGTCAATTTGTCGTTTCTTCACTGTACCAATTTAGTTAAAACTATACTTTAATGGTGTGAAGGGTAAGCTTACATTTCAATTTGATAGCACCAAATCAGCTAATATGCATTTGCATGCATACGTGCAACTCCAAACCCACAAGGTTGACAAATTATCAAACTCCTTCTCGTATTACATGCCCCATATGGAATAAAGGAATGTTCCATACCGCATGAAGATCCCAAAACTTTTCCACCTCAAACATTTCAACGTTAAATGTTCATCCCCAACGAATGATACCTCCACAGGTTGAATATTACATTAAATTGTTTCAATCATTCTTACTATTGAGCAAGCAGGTCACAAGGATTTTCTTAAGTCACCTCATCATATTCCAATATTTATAAGCAAGGTATGCTGGCATTTTAATTTTATAAAATTCTTTGAGCAAATTTTCATCATTATTTCTAATATGAAAACAATCTTTTGTGCAGAAATTCATCTTTATACTTTTAAACGACTTACGTGCAATCCGTTTCCTTAAATTTGTCAATTTGTCGTTTCCTCACTGTACCAATTTAGTTAAAACTATACTTTAATGGTGTGAAGGGTAAGCTTACATTTCAATTTGATAGCACCAAATCAGCTAATATGCATTTGCATGCATACGTGCAACTCCAAACCCACAAGGTTGACAAATTATCAAACTCATTATCGTATTACATGCCCCATATGGAATAAAGGAATGTTCCATACCGCATGAAAATCCCAAAACTTTTCCACATAAAACATTTCAACGTTAAATGTTCATCCCCAACGAAAGATACCTCCACAGGTTGAATATTACATTAAATTGTTTCAATCATTCTTACTATTGAGCAAGCAGGTCACAAGGATTTTCTTAAGTCACCTCATCATATTCCAATATTTATAAGCAAGGTATGCTGGCATTTTAATTTTATAAAATTCTTTGAGCAAATTTTCATCATTATTTCTAATATGAAAACAATCTTTTGTGCAGAAATTCATCTTTATACTTTTAAACGACTTACGTGCAATCCGTTTCCTTAAATTTGTCAATTTGTCGTTTCCTCACTGTACCAATTTAGTTAAAACTATACTTTAATGGTGTGAAGGGTAAGCTTACATTTCAATTTGATAGCACCAAATCAGCTAATATGCATTTGCATGCATACGTGCAACTCCAAACCCACAAGGTTGACAAATTATCAAACTCATTATCGTATTACATGCCCCATATGGAATAAAGGAATGTTCCATGCCGCATGAAAATCCCCAAAACTTTTCCACATAAAACACTTCAACGCTAAATGTTCATCCCCAACGAATGATACCTCCACAGGTTGAATATAACCTTAAATTGTTTCAATCATTCTTACTATTGAGCATGCAGGTCACAAGGATTTTCTTAAGTCACCTCATCATATTCCAACATTTATAAGCAAGGTATGCTGACATTTTAATTTTATAAAATTCTTTGAGCAAATTTCCAACATTATTTCTAATATGAAAACAATCTTTTGTGCAGAAATTCATCTTTATACTTTTAAACGACTTACGTGCAATCCGTTTCTTTAAATTTGTCAATTTGTCGTTTCTTCACTGTACCAATTTAGTTAAAACTATACTTTAATGGTGTGAAGGGTAAGCTTACATTTCAATTTGATAGCACCAAATCAGCTAATATGCATTTGCATGCATACGTGCAACTCCAAACCCACAAGGTTGACAAATTATCAAACTCCTTCTCGTATTACATGCCCCATATGGAATAAAGGAATGTTCCATACCGCATGAAAATCCCAAAACTTTTCCACATAAAACATTTCAACGTTAAATGTTCATCCCCAACGAAAGATACCTCCACAGGTTGAATATTACATTAAATTGTTTCAATCATTCTTACTATTGAGCAAGCAGGTCACAAGGATTTTCTTAAGTCACCTCATCATATTCCAATATTTATAAGCAAGGTATGCTGGCATTTTAATTTTATAAAATTCTTTGAGCAAATTTTCATCATTATTTCTAATATGAAAACAATCTTTTGTGCAGAAATTCATCTTTATACTTTTAAACGACTTACGTGCAATCCGTTTCCTTAAATTTGTCAATTTGTCGTTTCCTCACTGTACCAATTTAGTTAAAACTATACTTTAATGGTGTGAAGGGTAAGCTTACATTTCAATTTGATAGCACCAAATCAGCTAATATGCATTTGCATGCATACGTGCAACTCCAAACCCACAAGGTTGACAAATTATCAAACTCATTATCGTATTACATGCCCCATATGGAATAAAGGAATGTTCCATGCCGCATGAAAATCCCCAAAACTTTTCCACATAAAACACTTCAACGCTAAATGTTCATCCCCAACGAATGATACCTCCACAGGTTGAATATAACCTTAAATTGTTTCAATCATTCTTACTATTGAGCATGCAGGTCACAAGGATTTTCTTAAGTCACCTCATCATATTCCAACATTTATAAGCAAGGTATGCTGACATTTTAATTTTATAAAATTCTTTGAGCAAATTTCCAACATTATTTCTAATATGAAAACAATCTTTTGTGCAGAAATTCATCTTTATACTTTTAAACGACTTACGTGCAATCCGTTTCTTTAAATTTGTCAATTTGTCGTTTCTTCACTGTACCAATTTAGTTAAAACTATACTTTAATGGTGTGAAGGGTAAGCTTACATTTCAATTTGATAGCACCAAATCAGCTAATATGCATTTGCATGCATACGTGCAACTCCAAACCCACAAGGTTGACAAATTATCAAACTCCTTCTCGTATTACATGCCCCATATGGAATAAAGGAATGTTCCATACCGCATGAAGATCCCAAAACTTTTCCACCTCAAACATTTCAACGTTAAATGTTCATCCCCAACGAATGATACCTCCACAGGTTGAATATTACATTAAATTGTTTCAATCATTCTTACTATTGAGCAAGCAGGTCACAAGGATTTTCTTAAGTCACCTCATCATATTCCAATATTTATAAGCAAGGTATGCTGGCATTTTAATTTTATAAAATTCTTTGAGCAAATTTTCATCATTATTTCTAATATGAAAACAATCTTTTGTGCAGAAATTCATCTTTATACTTTTAAACGACTTACGTGCAATCCGTTTCCTTAAATTTGTCAATTTGTCGTTTCCTCACTGTACCAATTTAGTTAAAACTATACTTTAATGGTGTGAAGGGTAAGCTTACATTTCAATTTGATAGCACCAAATCAGCTAATATGCATTTGCATGCATACGTGCAACTCCAAACCCACAAGGTTGACAAATTATCAAACTCATTATCGTATTACATGCCCCATATGGAATAAAGGAATGTTCCATACCGCATGAAAATCCCAAAACTTTTCCACATAAAACATTTCAACGTTAAATGTTCATCCCCAACGAAAGATACCTCCACAGGTTGAATATGACATTAAATTGTTTCAATCATTCTTACTATTAAGCAAGCAGGTCACAAGGATTTTCTTAAGTCACCTCATCATATTCCAACATTTATAAGCAAGGTATGCTGGCATTTTAATTTTATAAAATTCTTTGAGCAAATTTTCAACATTATTTCTAATATGAAAACAATCTTTTGTGCAGAAATTCATCTTTATACTTTTAAACGACTTACGTGCAATCCGTTTCTTTAAATTTGTCAATTTGTCGTTTCTTCACTGTACCAATTTAGTTAAAACTATACTTTAATGGTGTGAAGGGTAAGCTTACATTTCAATTTGATAGCACCAAATCAGCTAATATGCATTTGCATGCATACGTGCAACTCCAAACCCACAAGGTTGACAAATTATCAAACTCCTTCTCGTATTACATGCCCCATATGGAATAAAGGAATGTTCCATACCGCATGAAAATCCCAAAACTTTTCCACATAAAACATTTCAACGTTAAATGTTCATCCCCAACGAAAGATACCTCCACAGGTTGAATATTACATTAAATTGTTTCAATCATTCTTACTATTAAGCAAGCAGGTCACAAGGATTTTCTTAAGTCACCTCATCATATTCCAACATTTATAAGCAAGGTATGCTGGCATTTTAATTTTATAAAATTCTTTGAGCAAATTTTCAACATTATTTCTAATATGAAAACAATCTTTTGTGCAGAAATTCATCTTTATACTTTTAAACGACTTACGTGCAATCCGTTTCCTTAAATTTGTCAATTTGTCGTTTCCTCACTGTACCAATTTAGTTAAAACTATACTTTAATGGTGTGAAGGGTAAGCTTACATTTCAATTTGATAGCACCAAATCAGCTAATATGCATTTGCATGCATACGTGCAACTCCAAACCCACAAGGTTGACAAATTATCAAACTCATTATCGTATTACATGCCCCATATGGAATAAAGGAATGTTCCATGCCGCATGAAAATCCCCAAAACTTTTCCACATAAAACACTTCAACGCTAAATGTTCATCCCCAACGAATGATACCTCCACAGGTTGAATATAACCTTAAATTGTTTCAATCATTCTTACTATTGAGCAAGCAGGTCACAAGGATTTTCTTAAGTCACCTCATCATATTCCAACATTTATAAGCAAGGTATGCTGACATTTTAAATTTAAAATAAATCCCGAGATAAGTTTCTTAACATAGGAATTTAAACCCAGACAGCTTTCACGCTCTTTGGCGTTGCGTGGATCATTATTTAAACGCATCGGATGTCGAAAATATTTTTGGCTTGTTTAAATTGCCAAGTGTTTTTCCAGAAGGCATCTATTGTATTTATGCTTGTTATGGGAAAATGTGCTACAGTTTTTCATTGGTTGCCGTCGGGCAAGTTTCATTCATCAATTTTAAAACCTCGATTAAAATTTCAATGTGTTCTCCAATATCTTCCGTGGCTATCAAAATATTGTCAAAATATATCATCAATTTATTTTTCCGTATGAGATTATCATAAATTTTACTAACGTATCTTTAAAAAGCCGACGGAGCATTTTAAAGCCCAAACGGCATCTTCACATATTCAAATCCCTCCATGGGCGTGAGAAAGCACGTATATTTAATAGAAGATTCCTCCATTGCTATGTAATGGAATCCATTCTTCAAATCTAAACTTGTAAAGTAACACTTATTCCTTAGTCCATCGATCAGGTCTTCAGTTAATGTTAAAGGAACGTTATCTTTTTGCGTTATTTTAATCAAACCACGATAATCAACGCACATTCGTATTTCGTTATTATTTTTCTTAACCAAAACGATTAGAGTTGAATTCGGTGATGAACTCTCTGCAAAAGGTGATCGATTATTTGCTTGGACTTGTTCAGTCTACTTGGTCTACTTGGAACAGTCTGCTTGGAACACTGCAAACAGGTGTCTTATCTCAATCATCGGGGACAACGTAAAATTGTAAATTGTATGGTTTGCAAACAAATATTTCACATTTTATAGTTTCAGAACGTATAATTTTAGAGCCATTAATGCCGGATATTGATAAGATACATGGCTCAAGCTCCATAGCTTCAGACAAAATATTTCGTTTAATGAGACTAATCGGACTACCAGTGTTCAAAAGTGCTAGAACTTGAATCATATATGTATTTAGTTCCCTGTCGTAAATGATCAATTTTTATAGCGAATTGAACATTCGAATCATAATTTTCCTTATTTATAGTTATTTGATTTACGGAACTTTTACTTGAGCATTTCTTCCATGAGTGGCCCATCATTCCACACTTAAAGCAGGAACCTTTAAGTTGTTGCGACTTTTTACAATCGTTCGAGAGGTGACCTAATCGATTGCAATTAAAGCACTTCTTAATCTGTATCGATTTCTGTTGACCTGTCTCGAGACGACACATGATGCGCTATCGTTTCCTTGTTCCGTTGCTCTGTGAATTGATGATGGCTGCTTCAAAACTTCGTATAGTCCGGGGAAATTTAACATGGTGCTTCGGAAAAATTAGTGGAAAGCTGAATTAGTGGAAAGCTGTGTGAACCTTGGTACTGGCGTGTTGAACAAAATGTCAAAAGACCCTATCGATCCGACTGCTGCGTCACTTTTTATACGGGGTCAAAGTTCACCAAAAGTGGCCTTTCCTAAATATCTCAGTAACGGTTACGTCTTCAGAAAGACAATGTATGACGAATTTGTAGCTTGTAACTTTTTAGATTTTGTAACTTTTTCCTGTAACCATAACCGTTTTTGAGATATATTGATCTAAACATTTGTTACTAACAGCATCCACTTTCTCAACGGCATGTTGATATTATCCGATTTTGATTACGACTTGGTATGTTTGTGAGTTTGTTTTTCTATGTTTAAGAGGCGCATGTAAATAAACTTATCTACCACACTCCAGTACGAAATAGTGTAATGGTGTAAATATACAAAATGATATCTTTTTAATAGATGTTCGCTGATTTTTCAGACATATGGATAGTATGTCTATATGGAAAGGCAGTGCCTTTTTTGTTGGAGAAGATCTTTTAATTTTATTGCGTGTGAATCAGAGTAACAAAGAGGAATGTTCTATTTCTTCAATAAATGTATAATGTACATTGTTGTACATGTACATTCTGTTTACCATGTGGAGCATACCACTTTTCATGTGGACCACCCTATTTTTCAAAAAATATAATCATTCCGCATCTAAGTTTTTAAATGATTTTATGCACATGGAATGTACATATTTTTGAGTAAGTGATGTGTGCAAACGTCTGTGGATTCTCTAGTTGATCTGTTTCTACCTACAACTTTTTTAGTTCAGATCAATATTCCATAAGTTTGCTACACATGCCTATCTAAGCCAATTATATGTATAGACGTTAAGTCTGAAAAGTAAGAGATGTGGCTGGTTATGATGTTAACTTTGAAATCATCATGTTAAAATATGCGTATGTATCTAATATATGAAATTATAACTGTTTGTGAAAGACTCAAGTAAGGTCTGAATACATCTTAAGGGATGCTGGATGACCTGTATCGGAAGAGATACCCTAAATATTCTAAGAAAATGCTTTGGTATGCCCAGAATGCATTTTCGTCCCCCACCACGGGGACTCATCAGTGGGCTCTTGAACAATGTTTCTAACTTGTATTTTTTATAGTTATATTTTTAACTAAATTTGTCAAAGATTATGTAAGATATTTAAACAAAAATTGTCTGAGAATATGTAAGAAACTTCTGTCGACTTATTACTTGTATGTACACGGTGTGTCCCACGGAAATCGGAACTTTTTCGAAATAAAAGCAAACACTCATTATTTCTGCAAATAACTTCCATTTTATTCAAAATAGTCTCCTTCCGCTGCGATACAACGTTTTGCACGTTCAATTAGCATGTCGAATGAATTTTTAAGGTCCTTTTTGTCCTTTTGTTTTGGGTCCTTTTGTTTTGGGTGCTTCCATTCAGAACTTTGACGCTTGGTTTCCGGATCATATTGAAAACACCACGTTTCGTCACCAGTCACGATGGAATATTTGAAGTTTTGATCCTTTTTTAACTCTTTAATCAAGTCACAGCAATGTTGGATTCGAAGCATTTTTTGGTCGTCGGTCAATTTGTGTGGAACAAATCGTGCACAGATCTTCCTTAGATTCAAATGATCGGTCAAAATGCGATGAACTGAATTTTTGGACACATTCAGTTCCATTTCCATGTATCTCAATGAAGATTTCGGCTCATTTTTTATGAATTCACGTACTTTTTCAATGTTACTTTCAGTAACAATGGTTTTTGAGGGACCTGGATGTTCGTCGTCCTGTATGTCCTCACGACCTGCCTGGAACCGCTTAAACCACTCATACACTCTGGTACGGGACAAACAATTATCACCATAAACTTCTTTCATCAAATTAAACGTTTCGGTAAAAGTTTTACCGAGTTTAAAACAGAATTTAATATTCGCTCTTTGTTCGAAGTTCATTTTTCGACCGATGACACAAACTCACTGTCACTTTGAACGCGATATCTCGGCTTTTACTGAACCAAATGTCATGAATGTTGGACTGGAATGTTCGGGAAGGATGAACATTTCCAACGCATATAGTCAGTAATAGATGGCGTTATGTATATAGGATATTTTGAAAAAGTTCCGATTTCCGTGGGACACACCGTGTATATACCACAAAAACCCCCTTTGCCACGACCGGATGTTGAGGGCGTCCGTGACGCGTGTTTGGCCTGCCAATCAACTTGATCGTCTATTATCCACAGTTCACGAAAATGATGAGAACACTGAACACTTCATATATATTTCCAAGAATGGTATAAATTATTATGGATATTTTGGGTGAGAAGGGAGGATTTTGGTATTATGTTATCTGTTATTTGCACTGGGGAGCAAATAACGGAATGAGCCGAGCGGCGACGCGCTGCATGCCCAATTGGTTCACCAAAATCAAACAAGCGGTTTCACGTGAGATGTTGAGATCACGAGCTATCTCTCTAACACTGGCATGACAATTTTCGAGCACAATTTCCTTGATTTTTTCAACGTTATCGTTGGTTGAAGAGGTCGACGGTTGTCCTGAACGAGGCAAATCTTCGACGATCTCCCGACCGTTTTTAAAGGCTTTTAACATATCTTGGGCTATGTCTATCTTGTGTCTATAGACCGGGTGGTACCAGTTGCCATCCTCGTGTTTAACTAGTATATTATTGTTGGTGTATATCATATTGCATTCCCTGGAGCATCAATTCTGAAAAATAGTTGGAAACTGTTGCCTCCATCTGTTTCCCTGTGTCTGTGTTGCTTAATGATGTTTTGGGTCTATGGAAAATATGTCCGGTCTTCTGGGTATTTCCTTAATTATCCTTTCTGTATTTTTTACCTTCCTTAATTGAATGGTGCACGAGATATATGTGAGTTACCTCAATGAAGTTAAGGTAGATTTGTATTTTTTGTAAATTCGTTTTATTAGGGGTTGTATATTTTGTATTTTATCATTATGTAGATGAGTAGGTAGATGAGTTTTTTAAAATTTTATTTGAGGATAAACTGTATCTGTAAATTATTGTAAGGGATTGTTCTGAAATTGTCATGTTTTTTTAAATTGCGTTACTTATTTGTAGATTTAGAGGTAGTTAGAATATTGATCTTATGCATAAACATGAAATTTAAACTACGAAAACGTTTCAACTGCTGAAACATTTGTGCCAATCTATGAGATCTGGTGATAATTCTTTGGATGTTGAAACAATGTCTTGATATAGGATTTTTTGGGTGTCTTGTTTCTGCTATTATTGGCAGTAGGCATTAATAATTCTATTATGAAATAGTTTTAATGAAAATATGAAAAGATGACGGTTATGTGGACATGCAGGGAATGGTATGCTGTTTGCCACATGGTACAGTTTCTGGCAATTTGTGTTTTCGGCCTTGTTACTGGGGCGTTTTTCTATTCTTTTTATCTCTTTTCGTACGTTCGTAAAGAGGCCAGCGGCGAGTACGAGCAGGTATCAATGTGCGGGTCCAGTTTCCCCAAAGAAGACTTGGCTGATTGGAGCAGAAGTTAACGAAGTGTATTTAGTATACCAATACAAATTGCACTAATTGTGCCATTTCGGCACTGATGCATCCCGATAATTGACGATTGATGATTTTGAGAGTACATTCGAGTTGAATGAAGGGATCAAGATTGGCTTGGAGACAAACAGACGGTCAAGAGAATAGATCCATGTAGGTCAAGAGAATGGAAACTTGAGGGACGAGGTAGGTGGAGGGCCCCGGTACAATCAAGTTACTCATCCAAGACTTTCCAACTAATCCAGTATGGTGTCAATCAATGTATTTTTGGTATTGCCTCGTATTGGGCCCACATGGCTAACAATGGTGTTGGGGCAAATGCGCTTAAGACCAATGCCCATTGCTCCGTTTGTGTTTGCATTTAGGGATTGTTGCGGAACAGCTGTGAACAGCCGCCACCACAACAGGATGCTAAAATGCAATTAGGGGCAGCAGAGATATCTCTATGGATATGCAAGTTAAAGGAGAAAGATGTGCACTGGTATGGCGCTTCGAAAAACTAGATGAAATTCAACAAAATAATGAAATCTTTTCATGTTAACACGAATCTGATATGCAGTGTATATTAAGATGTATGTAAGTATGGTATTTATATGAGATTTCAGGCACATCATTGTAGGTACGAGAGAGAGGTGGCACCGGCCATGTTCTAAATCTATCAAACACGGCGGTGGTGGTGGGGAGGCGTTGATAATGATGGAATTATGACGCAGGCGATATCTACTCCCACAAAAATGTAATTTATCGTATGATAATATGCAAAAACCTGTTGAAAAAAGTTGTAAATTGATTCCTGCAACAAATCATATTTGTGTGTCTTTCGGAGTGAAAAGGGACTCTCTACGCAATGAAAAGTCCAACAAACAAAGATGCATGTAAGCAGAGATGAAGCCATTTTTGGCCCGAAATCGAAAATTGCATATTACCCCCTTGGAATTTAGTGTAGCAAAACGCATAATATGTATGAAAGTGTATTGGATGCTACTGAAAATTGTGTCAATGAAATACTATAAACGGGCATTAGTATGAAAATGGGTAGGATGCTAGTGAAAATTGTGTCGATGAACTACTTTCAGTGGGCATTAGTAGTGAAAAAATAAATGTAACGAGATGTAGAAGTACATGATAAAATACCATTTTCCCCGAAGATTGTTGTGTAGCCGTCGTCTTTGGCGTCCTGTGTGTAGTAGCTGCTTTGTGGTCAAGATGATGATGGTTGATGTGAAGTATGATGTTTGATGTGAAGCCATATTAAAGTAACTACTAAATTTGTAGAGACCGCACAAACTTTACTTACATTGTCCAAGTAGTGAGAATGAACAATGCCAAATTGTTTGGGTACGCCCCAGTCCAATCATCCAGTTAATGAGTCAAGAACTAGAAAGTAAATTTTTGTGTATTCAGCATGATATTGTTGCTTTAATTATATATTAATTATATTGTCGATGTATGTGTTTGTTGTACTTATGTTTTGTGTATTTTGGTGTTGTTTTATGTATGATCATGTGGTCTACCCAGATCTATTGCTTAGCACTACTACTATATAGCCAAAAATCTGAGTACAGCACATGCATACATCCCGTATAGGGCTGCCATGTTGTAACATTACCAATTCGTGCAAGGTAGGACGGCGAACTGCTCTATCCACGTATCTCTATACAGAGATAACTCCCTCAGTCTCCGAATAGGCATGAAAACAGCATGTCTACTATCTCAAAGACTACTGGGTCAAGATAAACTTGATAGTGTGCAGTCGGAAGAACAAAACAAATCTTATACCAAATATCAAACATGGGCTGGTATTTTTTGGATATCATGAACATATGTTAATGAAAATGACTATATGTGTATCCGTATCAACACTGTATCTACATGTAGATACACTAGGGGAATAGACATTCTAACAGGAACCAAGAAAACAAAACAGAAACAAAGAAGAAAAAGATATAACTTTGATGAAGCAATTAAGAAGAAATCATAGAGAATAGGTCTAAGTCCCAAGATACTTGTTATTTTGAAAAATAATTAAATGGTACCGTGTTTGTAAAATAGGAAAATGACATAGAATAATGTATCTGTATGCGCATGTGTGCATACGTGAAAGTTATCACAAATTTAAGTGAGTATACTTTAATTGATTCATGTTTCAGAAGGGATTAAATTCATTAAATTGAGAATAATAGATTCAGGATAGAGTAGTGTGTTTGTGTGTATATGTGAAAGATATCACAAATTTAAGCAAATATTCTTTAATTGACTCATGTCACAGAGAAGATTGAGTTTGTTAAATGGATTCAGGATAGGGTGGTGTGTATGTGTATATAGATATGGTATTGCAAAAGTTAATGTACGCTTTTTACTCACTTGTTTTTTGGTTATTTATCGTGTGGGGGAGAACGTTTCTCTCTATTTGGTGTGTGCCACTGAACCCCTATAACCACGCTTGATGTTGAGAGATTACTATGATGCAAATCCAGGTTGTTTTCCACTTTATCGTTGTTCATGTATATATGGAATTGTCACTCACTATACGGATTGCTAATCACCTTATTATTCTTGATCCAGAGCACCTTATTATTCTTGATCCACAGCACCTTATTATTCTTGATCCACAGCACCTTATTATTCTTGATCCACAGCACAAACCAATGAACCGACCACTTTGCTATTTTAAGGAAATATTTGTGTATGAAAGTAAGGGAAAGCGAAAAACCAGGAGAAAAGTGGTATAATGTTTGGGGTTTATTTTGTCACTGTGGCAAATACTACTTAGATTTTTATGCTTTTTATTTTTAATTATTTTTCTTGTTGCAGGAAATGCATTTAGTCCTTAAATTTTGTAACACAAATTCTTATTGAATCACGTCTGGTATCCACTTTTTGCTATATATCGCCTTGAATGTTCGATTTTTGGGAATATGGTACACCTATGATAAGGTGATTATGTTACCGCGTCTAAAACCAATGCATAGTGGTAGGATTTTAATCTGGTATTTACTCTACAAACGATATGAAAATCACCAATGTGTCATTATTCCCGGTTTTTTTTTTATATATTATTATGTGCGTTCTGATACACTGTTTTATAAAAACTGAGTTATTCAATATGATGATCACCAATGTATTACTATTCCCGGTTTTCTATGTGCGTCCTGTTAACATGTTTTATACAAACTGAGCTATTCAATAATCTTGTTACCCTTTGTTCGAGTGCTAATTACTTTGTCAGATTGTATCTTTTTCTTTTTCCCTTTCTTTCTTTTCCTTCTTTCTTTTCTCCCTTTACCCGTTTTTATTTTTCTCATTTTTCCTTACTGTTCCCTTACTTCATCCCATCATTCTTCTTTTGTCCTTATCTGTGCTATTGCCTGTTTTTGATTTTTTTATTTTTTTTTTTGATTTTCTCTCTCTTTCAATTTTTTTTTCTTTTTTCCACCTTCTACCTTCCTGATTGGCTGATGAGTTTTCATCATACAGGACTAATTGCCTGAGTTTCTATTTCATAAATGCTGATGGGTTAATTGTGTTTTCCCACAGATGGGTTAATTGTGTTTTCCCACAGATGGGTTAATTGTTATTTCTGAATATAGGCCTAGTGTGAATGATATTTTTGTGTATGATTTCTATGACAATATGTATTAAATGAAAAAGGGTGTGTCCTGTACAAAAGCTATTTCCTGTCTCTAAAGACCGGATATTGTTTTTGGAAATATTAATGACATGATATTTTAGATGGAATAGTGTACCTGGGCTACCCTATGTTTATTGAGAGGGATTATTTAATATTATTTTGGATTTTTTCTTTTGGATTTTTTCCTGTGTATTTTTTTAGTTTCCTAAATATTTTTTCATGCATGATGATGTTTCTTTTCATCCTGAAAATATTAGCTTTGTTGTAAATATTCATGTTCGGATGGCATGCTAGCATTCTTACACCCGTTGTGAAATTCATACTATTGAATTTGTAGCCTGGCCTATTTGGTCTGGTAATCATTTTGCATCTGTTTTCGGGGTGTTTTGTTGTCTTATGACGTTTGAGGATAGATCCAGCTTCTATTTTTTCTAGTCGAAGTGGGAATTCCTTATTAACAAAAGTGTTGAGGATTATGTTATCATTCCTGCAGATGATGGTACAATGGCTATTCCATTTATCAAGCTTGTGAATCTTATCCTTGCCAGAAGAATAGAACATGTTTCTATTACTATTAGGAATGTAATAACATATTTTTTTGTTGTTTTTGTTGAGATGCTTTTTTATTGTGCTATGGTGTGTAGAGATATAGGGGATAGAAATCCAATTGTTGCATGAAGGATCTAAGCCTGATATTATAGGTAATTTCTTAGGAGTTTGTACCGCCAGATTCAGGTGACTTGAGAGTGTGGAGGATGGTGTTGTGTTACTATTAGAAGCTACATTATTTAGCATAATGTGCATAACTTTGTCATCCTTAATATTCTTTGTTGGCAGTAGACATGAACCTAAGAATATATCAGATTCTGAATAGCTGAAATTGTAAAAGTTTGGATCTAATTTTGTTAGAGCTAGTCTCATGTATACTTTGATATGGGAGATCGGATATGCATTATCTTCTAGAATAGTTCTGGTCTTTTTTAACATCCAGTTCCATAAAGATGGATGAGAGCAACTAAGTATTTTACCAATATATTCAACAACTACATTCTTTTTCATAAATGCTGGATGATTTGAATTGTAGTTTAATAGACGAATAGCCGCAATGTCTTTACAATACCACCTGGTGTACAATTTATTTCTATGTCTCATAATAGCGATGTCAAGAAAATTGAGGCATCGCCAGTGGTTTTCAAACTCTATGGTAAACTCCACACTTCCCAGGTCTCCAAATGACTGTTTAATGTTATATGCCTTTGTTTCCAATCTATTTCGAAACGTTCTTATATTAACTGCAGGTGCTATAATCAATATATCGTCCACATATTTAGTTAAAAAGATGATGCTTAAATCTTTGCTATGTTTTAAGCAATCTATGATCAGATGGTCCATGAAAAGGTCCGCCATAATGGGAGCAAGGGGGCTACCCATGGGTAGTCCATGTTGTTGTTTATAACATGTACCTTGAGTTTTGAAAATGTTACACTCCGATGTAACGAATTGAAGTAGATTCGCTAAGTTTGTGGGCTTTATACCTGATTTATGTTCTATTTGTTCAAATGAATTTGTAATATTAATGGCTGCACTTATAGGGATGTTTGTAAACATCGACTTCACATCTAGAGATGCCAAGACATAGTTATTATTAAAGGAAAGGTCTGTCTGAATATCTTTGAAGTTTTGTAAGAGTATTTCCGTATTCTTGATGTTGTATTGTTTATTCTTATACTCTTTAAGAATATTAGCTAGAAAATCTGCCAGAGGTCCTCCAATGGAGAATCTGGTGTCTACTATGGGTCTAATAGGTAAGCCATCTTTGTGAACTTTAATAGTCCCATAAAGTCGGGGTATAAGTAAATTTTTCCTAGTAAGTTTAGTTTTCCCCCTGGAGCTTGTAATTAGGCCAGTGTTTGATTTCTTCTTTTATGTCTAAGTCATGTTTAAAAATTGTGATATACCATTGTTCATTATTATGTTTAAGAAGAAGATGGTTTTGCGTGATTACCATGTTCCCTTTTACTTCTGATTTAAAAAATAATTTGAAATTGTAGCTTATTTTTGTGTTACTTATATTATATTTGTTAATTATATTTCTTGCTACATCATTTAGAATAAACAACATGGGCGCTTGATATTTGGTTTCAAAGATAAATTGGTTTGAGTCCAAAAACATTGTACTATGAAATTTTTTGCATCTATTTGAAATTTCTTTGCTCTGGAGTATTTTCAACATGTTTCTTGATATTAATTTGCTGAAAATTTCGAATAGTCTTCTACCTATTTCCAGGTCTTTGATTTTGGCAAAAGTATAAACGTATTTTTTCCAATAGAATATTGAATTTATTGCTAATAAATTTTTAATTAAGGACTGAAATTGATTGTTGTTTTGGATATTCCAAGATCTATTGATATTTTTATTATATTCATAAATGCAATTAGACATGATACTAATATCTATAGTGTGCGCAGGCATGCATGGATTGGCAGGCATCAATATGTTATCCATAGAGTCTACTGTCTGATGTGTATTTTGTATTTTGTAGTTTGCATTATTTATTGTTTTTAAGTCTAATATTTTGAACGATGTTTTGGACATCTCTTCCAATTTATCGAGAAAGTTAACGGCTATTTTATGTTGCCATGTTTTTTGCCAGGGTTCATGGAGTACAATATTTTTTATGGGGAAATTTATATGTCTTTATACACAGACGGGCCTCTGTGGCTGGATAATGCTGATTTATGTTCCTGGTACGTGTGGGTTGTTCCTGGCGTCTGTTTTTATGTTGCTGGTGCGTCCGGTTTGGAGAACTTCCACGATGTTTGTATTTAACTTTCCATTCACTGCTAAACCATAACACTGGACACTAGGTGTTCTATGAGAGCGGTATTGAAGAGCACTATAGGAATGGGTAGGGTGCGCAACTCTTACTTATTATCCAGAGTGTATCACTAAGTACTGCGAATCTGTTGCCACTAGGTGTGCCTGTGTCCGGAAAGTATGATAGATTATGTCATGCAATCTGTCTTCACGATAGCACTGAGCACTGGATGTGTGTCAATAATTGTGTAGATGTTCTAGGGGATTTTTGCAGACTGTAGAGGTGCTTACCGTTGTGGGGAATATATGTGTTTTGTGCGCTATGGTGCTACACACTCGGTTGTGCTTGTCTATCGTTTCTTCACAATTCTGATTTTCCGCACTTAGGTGTATGGTACACTAGTTGCACCCTTCAGGGCTTTTGTGGGCCTATCGTACACGATTTTAAATTTCCAAATCCTACGAACCGTTGATTATTTTTCTGTTTCAATATCTGAGTTTATTATTCGATTCAATGTCCGCGTGCTTTCCGAATCTGATGTCGAACTAAGACTGGATATCTGTGAGATTTCTTGTCCTTTTTTGCTTTACCTTTCTTTCTCTTAATTGCTTTGTGAATTTCCACCATTTGCAGGCGAATATCTTTTTTGTTCATTGTCTACGGTATTGTAATATTGACCTAATTGTTTTATGTGGAAATTGTATGGCGTACCTGACTGTTGAGTGAACTGATTATTTTTTAGAGAAGGGTTTTATTACCATGATATCTGTGCCTAACGGATTGGTTAATGAAAGTGCATTGATTGTTGTGCTCTACCTGGGGTGTGAGGACGTGCGAATGGTATTTCTTATTTTATGTTTTTTAAAAAGAAGGATAATCTTTGGATATTTCCTGTATTTTGAATATTTTTGGTTTTTGGTCTCGTTTTGCGAGTTCCATGAATATTTTCTTTTCAAATTTATGTTTATCCTACTGCTATGTAGGTTTGATTTTTTGAGAATTTCGGCATTTTGGCGATCTATGCTCAATCTAATGCCTATTGTTGCATTCATGTTGTTGAAATTATGGCCTGGTGTGTTTCGTCTAACTATTGCTCTTTTCATGTCTAGCAAGTGTCCTGCTTCGTGATGTTTTCTGATAATGGAATTGGGGTCGAGACCTAGTGGAAGGTCCTTATTTGCATATGTGACTATTGTAACATGGCAGGTTTTGCATCTAATTATGCCATGACTGTCCCATTTGTCCAGTTTTTTGATTTTGTCTTTCCCTGATGAGAAAAATAGATTTCTGCTGCTATTCGGGATATAATAGCAGTACTTTATGTTCTTGTTATTATTGTTATTAGTTAGGTTTTTTTTATCATTTTGTGGTGGGATGCAATATATGGTATAGACACCCATTTTTTGTCTCTCTCTCTTGATATTGTTGTCCGGCTGTACTTATTAGGGATGGTGTTCGTTGGGGATGTGCTGGGTGGTGTTTGTGTTGTACTGTTGTTTATTATTTTGTACATGAGTTTCTCATGCATTCTTTGTTTTGATCTGGGTAGTGGTGGTCCTGCAAATATTTCTGTTTCCGAGTAATTGTAGTCTGTGTCGTTTCTCTCAATTTTATTTATTGCTGAGGCTATGTATTCTTTAATGTGGTTATTGGGGTAAGAATTTGTTAGTAGTGTGTTTCTTGCAATTTTCAACAGCCAATCCCAGAATATTGGGTTCGAGACCAATAACATTTTCCTAATTTGTTCAATGGCTGTGTTGTTTCTCATATGTTGTGGATGGTTGGAATGGAAGTTTATCATTCTGCTGGCTGCAATATCTTTAGTGTACCATCTTGTAAATAGTTTTTTATTGTGCCTCATTATTGCTATGTCTAAGTAATTGATGTTTTGTAGATGGTTTTCAAATTCGATTGTAAACTCAATTTTGCCATTGACCTTGTACTTGGTTTTTGTGGCATCTGCTTCTCTTTCCAGAATGTGCTATTACCAACAAATCATCCACATATTTTGTTATTAATGCGATGTTAAGGTTCTTGTTAGTCTCCAGGCAAGTATGGATCAGGTTATTGTACCATCTTGTAAGAATTTCATTGTTTTTCAATCTCATTATTGTTAGATCTAGGAAACTCAGTGTTTGATGAATTCCTTCATATTCTATTGTTAATTCAATGTTGCCCTTGTTTTGGTGTAGGTATTTCAATTCATCCGCTTTCTTTTCTAGTGTCCATTTGAATTTCCGATTGTTCATTATTGGGCCTATTATCAGTATGTCATCAACATATTTTAGTAGTAGAGCGATGTTTAGTTTATTAGCAATCGGATTACATAAAGCGAATAAAAGGTCCATGAAAATGTCTGCCATAATTAGCGCTAAGGTGCTACCCATGAGAAGTCCACTATTTTGTTTGTAAACATTGTTGAAAATTTGAAAGAAATTGCAATCATTCGCAGCAAATGATAATAAGTTGTGAAATTTTCTTGGTTCAATGCCCGTTCTTTCTTCAATATCGCGTCCCCATTTATTGATAATGTGATCAATTGTTGTTTTTGTTGGAATATTGGTAAACATAGATTTGACATCTAATGATGCTAGAACAATCGGTTCTTTGTAATTACGAATTGATGGTTGTGCTTTATTTAGTTTAATGAGTAGATCCTTCGTGTTTTCGATGTTATGAATCGGACTTTTGTATTTTTTGAGAATACGAGTGAGATATATTGATAGTGGTCCTCCTATGGATTTCCTGGTGTCTACTATTGGTCGAATTGGCATGTTTGCCTTATGGATTTTTATTGATCCGTACATTCTGGGAATGAGAAGGTCTTCTTGTGTGATTTTAGCGATTATTTCTTCACACACAATTTTTGGATCCATGTTTAATTTGATTGTTCTTTTGAGTAGAGCGTTGAATTTCTCGTGGATGAATTTCGATTCAATTTTATGAAAAAGGCCAATTTTTTCGCCTTGTGTTATGAAATCCTGCATTTTATTTTGATATGTATTCTCGTCCGTTATGATCATAATGTTGCCTTTATCTGCTTCCATGATGAGTGTATCTGGGCATGCTTTCATGAATCTTTGAGTGCTGGTAACAGCTTTAAGTATTTTCTCTCTAACGATTTGATTCTTTCTTGTGTTCTGCGATGCTTTGAATTTACGCATTTTGTTTGGTTTTTTGATAATTGATCTGTTGAATAGTTTGAGAGCTTCAATATTTTTGAAAATTTCCGAAGGTATATCATTTGATGATTTTTCTGCGATAATGTTGATGATTTCGTCCCAATCCTTGTTTTGAAGATGTTTTCCAATTTCAATTTCAAATCTAGGTCCAAAACTTAGCAGTGTTTGTATGTTGTCAGGGACTGAGTGCGATGTTAGATTGATGATGGCATTTGGAACCATTTTCAAATTATGTGAGTGTTTAAAATTGTTATTTTTATTCTTTTTATTACTATTGTTTTTACGAGTTTTGAATGAAGATCTAACAGATAATGGTTGGTGTGTGTGTTGTGGAGGTTTTATTAGACCTAGTTCAATATTTTTGTGAATATTTTTTAAAGTGAGAAGATGTGCACCGGCACGGTGCCTAGAAAAATCAAATAAATTGCAGTATACATTGAGATATGTACAAGTATGACCCTCCAATGAGAATTCAGGACATTATTGCTGCTGGTAAGCCGCTATAATGGTAGAGAGGCGGCACCAGTAAATTATAATAGTTTGTATGATCGCAGATAATTTGAAGCAGATCATTTTGAGGCTATATGTTGTTTATAAGGCAGATAATTTGGAGTCTATACATATATATATACACACACATACATATATATACACATATATATGCATATATATTGCTTTTAATGCATATAATTATGCATGCATTTACCGGAAATGCAATATACGTGTGTTTGGGAGGGATATTGTAGAGTAACAATGTTGGTTGTTTGTGATATTATATAAGTAAAGTGTTTATGAAATAATTAATGATTTGCTTATCAAGCAGTCATAAAATAATTAATGATTTGCTTATTAAGTACTGCGTATGAGTTGCTCAGGCAGCACAGACAATCCATAAGACACTTATTGTTTACAAAGAGTGGCTTCCAGATCCATATGCTAACCGTAACAACCTAACAGTATTAGGTAATAATATAAAATGAATTGTTGTTAGTATGAGTGATGTGTACCAATGTATATGGTTTTCCTATTTAAGTTGTTGCTGCTTCCTACTGTGTTTTAATAACAACTTAATTAACCAATAAACATTGTCACATGTCTTTCAAAGCCTGTATATATGTTGACGTTAAGTCAACATAGTGTGGCTAATCATGATATTTTTGAAGTTATCATGTTTGTTATTTATCTATAAATCTTGTTATAAGAAGAGATATATTCATTGGGTGGCTCAAAATATGGTCTGAATACACTTTAAGGAGTGCTGGGTGACCAATCTATAGACAGATGTTCCCTAATATGAAGAAAATGCTTGGTATGCCCAGAATGCATTTTCGTCCCCCACCACGGGGACTCATCAGTGGGCTCTTGAACAATGTTTCTAACTAATATTTATTCATAGTAATATTTTTAGTTAAATTTGTTAATTTAGACAAAAATTGTCTAAGAATGTTTACGATAATGTTATTATTATCGGTAACATAAGAATGTACCGATATATGAGAATGTATAATATTTTTCCAATTTTTATTCTTGTTTGGAACAAGACACATGCCAATATTAGATTTGGCAAACTTTCAACACATTAGTGGAGCATTTCTGCTAGGAGTAGACTTTGATAAATTTTAATCCATTGATGACGCATTACTGCTCAATGTTGTACCAAATGTACTTTTTATTTGAGAGGTATTGTGCAATTAGTAGATTGTATGAGTTGTGTATTTAAAAGAATTGAAATGTGGGAGATGTGTGGAGTCAGTGTGAACAGAAGTTTCCAAAATATTGATGAGAATCTCAACCATGTATTAGATTGTGTGTATCAGAGTTAATATTGGCGATTATTGCCAATTGTGAAGTGATGCAGTGAAGTAGATTGCAGGATATGTCTACATATTATAGGCTAATGATGTATTTAATTGTGTGATTATATATACATATGTGACATATAGAAGGAAAATTTAAAAAGAAAATTAAAAAATATATATGTGTACTCACTTTCTGTTTTTGGGCTTCCTCTTGCCCAATTTTCTTGTGTATATATACACACACAGTAGCCCCTCCGCAGCAAACGAATTCTGCTTATGTTCCTGGGGCATGTGTGGCTCGGGAACTGCCAATATTTCCGTCTTCACTTCTCAATTCACTGTTTGAATTTTCAATACACTGCTTCACACTAGCACTGGACATTTGGTGTGTTTAGACTAGAGAATGGAGGGTGCTACAGAGGGTCATTCTTCTTTTTTGTAAATATTTTTCTACATATGCACTGGGATACAAAACACTCAGATATATTTGTTTTGTGTCATGTTTTCAGACCTAACAAATTCAGTTATGGGCTTTTTAACTATAGATGAACTTTGCACTTTTTTTCCTTTCTCTCCTACCCGGGTTTTGTTTAATATACAACCTCGTGACGGATTATGTTGTTTGAGTGCTACACCACTTTGCGAATTCCATAACAAAAGTCTATTTCTGCGTATTTTTTCTCTTTTCCCTTCTCAAAAAACAAAAACCGAATATACCTATCCAGGTTTTATTTCACTTCTCCTATGTGGGAGAACCGCAACCGATATTTCCAAAACGACCGATTATCTGTGTGTCTTCGATGTCAATGTGCTCTCTGATTTAATGTCGAACTGAGACTGAGCTTGTGTTTATAAAAAGTATTTCCGTCGGTGTCTCTGAATTTTATTATCCCTTTTATTTCTTCATGGGCGTGGTTGTTGCCTTTCTTTTTCTTAATTATTTAGTGAATTCCCGACATGTGCGGGTAAATATCTTTTATATTGTAGGTAGGTTTATGGCTTAGAACTAATAGTTGCATGTGAGGATGGTGTGATATACCTGGATTTTTAATTGTGTTACAGTAACTAGATGATTTTTATTGTTTAACTGTACCTAGGGTACCAAGTCTATAAGGATTGGGATGATTATTTTGTTTCATGTTTTTATAAAGAGTTGTCTTCTTTGTGGTCCTTTTTTGATTTATGTTGTTGGTATAGGTCTATTAGATTAGTAAATATTTTCTTTTTCAGGAAAATGTTTCTTCTAATGCTGCACATGTTGGATTTGTTACGGAATCTTACATTTTGTTGATGCATCCTCATTCTTGTGTCTATTGTGGCATTCATGCTGTTAAAATTGTGGCCCGATCTATTGCGTCTGATAACCGCTCTTTTCATATCTAGGGAGTGTCCTGTCTTGAGATGTTTGTTGAGAATGGAGTCCGGATCTAGATGAAGCGAAAGATCTTTGTTCACGAATGTGATTATTGTTGTGTTGCACTTTTTGCACCTTATTATACAATGGCTGTCCCATTTGTCCAGCTTGTTGATTTTGTCCTTCCCTGAGGAGAAAAACAGATTTCTGCTGCTGTTCGGGATGTAGTAGCAGTAGTTTATGTTCTTATTGTTTTTGGTTAGGTGTCTCTTGATAAATCTATGGTGGGTTGCAATGTACGGTATAGTGACCCATTTTTTGTCTACCCCTCCTGATGTTTTTGAACAATTACTTATGCTAGGACTCATATATTTGTTGCGATTTTTGTCATTTGTTGTGATATTGATTGGGGATGTACCAAATGATGTATATATTTCATTGTTATTTAGCATTTTGTACATTAGCTTACTATCCATGATCTGTTTAGATCTGGGTAGTGGTGGGCATGCAAATGTTTCTGCTTCTGAGTACTTGTAAGCTGTGTTCTTTGTATTTAGTTTCTTAATTGCTAAATTGATGTATGTTTTAATGAGATGATTAGGATAAGAATTTGTTGTTAGTATGCTTCTGGCGGTTGCTAGCATCCAATCCCAAAATATTGGGCTTGAAACCATCAGCATTTTCCTAATATGTTCAACGGCTGTGTTATTTTTCATATGAACTGGGTGGTTCGAATGAAAATTAATCATTCTATTGGCTGCTATGTCCTTAGCATACCATCTTGTGTACAATTGATTGTTGTGCCTCATGATTGTAATATCTAGGTAGTTGAGATTTTGTAGGTAGCTTTCAAATTCAATTGTAAATTCTATTGTGCCTTTATCTTTATTGTACTTGATCTTCATAGTATTTGCTTCTCTTTCTAGAATGTTTCTAATCATTCTGATGTTTCTGGCTGGGGCTATTACTAATATATCATCGACATATTTTGTAATCAGGGCAATATTGAGGTGTTTGTTCATCTTCAAGCATGACTGGATTAAATGATCCATGTATAAATCTGCCATTATGGGAGCAAGTGGGCTACCCATGGGCAATCCATGCTTTTGTTTGTAACAAACTCCTTGTGCCAAGAAGATATTACAATCTGTCGTGACAAAGTGGAGCATGTTTTGAAGGGAAATCGGTTTTATGCCAGTTTTCTCAGCTATTTGTTCTCCCAGCTTTGTACATATGATATTAATGGTAGTATTGATTGGTATGTTCGTAAACATGGATTTGACATCCAGAGAGGCCAGGATGCACTTTGAATTTGGAGGGATGTTTATGTTGGTGTTTTTCAGCCTATCTAGAAGTACATTGGTATTTGGTACATTGTATGCACTGTTTTTGTAGCTTTTAAGGATCTTTGCCAGGAATTCAGCTAGGGGGCCTCCAATTGAAAATCTCGTATCTACTATAGGTCTTATCGGCATATTATCTTTATGAATTTTGATAGATCCATAGAGACGGGGTATTAGAAGGTGCTTTCTTGAGAGTTTTTTGTTCCATATAGGACTGAAAGTGCTTAGGTCTAAGTTATTGTTTATACATTGTGTTTGCTTGGCATTGAGATTGTTTCTTAGATGGTTAATTTCTAAAGGTATAAATAGATCAGAATCAATGCCGTCTTTAATGAATTTTACAAGTTTATCTTTGTATGTTCTCTGTTCAGTAATTAGAGTGATGTTGCCTTTGTCAGATTGCATAACTATGAGGTTTGGTTTATATCTGAGAAGTTTCTTGGTGAATCTTGCTGCCTTATTTATTGCTTTAAACGTTGTGTTTTGTTTTGTCTTTTTTGACTTTTGATTGCAATTTTTTCCGTAGTTTTTTGCTCTCTGAGTGGAACATTTCTAAATTGTTGGTGGCTTCTTGTATGTTATGAACCGAATCCTTTTCTTTATGCTGTCCTATGATGTTGATGACTTCATCCCATTGGCCTTTATCTAGAGGATTTTGATCTTCTATTGCAAATTTTGGTCCAAATGATAATAAGGCTTTTATGTTATTTGGAATTTTAACCTTTGTGAGATTTATGAGGGCTTTGGGGATGGGCTTAAGAAAATTGTCTTTGTTTACATTACTATTAGGATTGCTATTATTTTCAGGTATCAATTGTTGAGTTATTATTACTCCTTTCTTCTGGTTACTATTAACATGATCCTTCTCAATTTCCTGTACATATTTGTGACTATTAATGATTATGTTTATATTCTGATCTAATATATTGATGAGGGATTCAATGCCTTTTTGCCAGTTTGTTTTGAGTAATATATTAGTGTTATGGATAGAGTTTGGAGGAAATGTGAAACTGGATTGAGTGTTTAGTTTTTGCCACATGGATTTGTTTGTAAGTTCTCCTAGTCTACTACATAGTGTGATTTGCTTTTTTAAGAGAGGGATCAGCCAATGATCTGAATTGTTAATGAGTTTGTTAATTATGGATTTGGAGTGGGTTGTTTTGGTGATTCTGTGAGATCCTTTGAAAATTTGATATAGATCACAGTCGGGGTGCTCTGTGTCTATAAACCCATAATGGAAAAAATAATGTGATAGCTTAAGGATGATTGCATCGTAAATATGAATGGCCTGTTTGTTGGCAGTAATTTTTATATTAGGCATGTTTTCTGTTTTGCTACCATATTCTTCTAATATTTCTTCTCCTACTATATCTAGGCGGGTTTGTAAGTTATTAATATATTTATCCGGTAGTATAATGAAGATTTTATTGTTAAGATAAGTGATAATTTTACCTCCATAGTGTTTTTCAATTGTGGAGCTAATATTGTCACATATGTATTCTGACAGATGTGCAGTTAGGGCGTTGGTGAGTGGGTCACAGCCCATCGTTCCCCATACCGTTTTCACAATGAATCTATTGGTTTTAAAAAAACTGCCAATGTATGTGAGATCTGTTATAGTACTTTTTGTTTCTGCACCACTGAGCTGCAGTTTTTTCATTAGTGTTCTGTTATGTTTACTTAGGATGTGATTAATAATAGTGTTTGTTGGGATATTTTTTCCTATTTCTATTGTTAGGAATGTGAGTTTCTGATCAAGTTTTTCATTGTTTTTAGATAGTAAGTGTAAATTTAGTTTGTTGGTTAGTGTGGGCGCATGTGTGGTCTTTGGGTTCATGTATGAGCTGTACAGCAAATCATTGAGGATCTTACCAACCCGGTGACATATGGTATACAGATAGTTGCGTTTCATGCATGTATGTTTGTTGGTGTGTATGGGTAGGATTAACTGTCGATTATTAGACCTAGTTCAATATTTTTTTATGTATATTGAATGTTGGTTTTAGATAAGCTGAAAGGATGGCATTTGATCTTGAATATTTCCATAGGTTTCTAGAAGTTCTTGTCCAGCTATTGTTATTCTGGTATCTATATCCATAATGTATTGTTTAGGGAGCAAGAGGAAAATATTATTGTGTAGTATGGTTAACACTTTACCTCTAAAACGTTTTTTTGTAGTTGATTTGATTTTGTCTGCTATGGCTTCACTTAGAATTGTGCAAAAGTCAAGAATTATTCTCATTCTATTGAAATTTATATCTGGGTGGCTATCATTATTAGAAATGTGAGTTTTGATAATGATTTCATTTAAGTAATTTTTAAGAGTGGAGGGTTGTATTTGAAGTTTTTCTGATAGTTGCTTTCCAAATTTGTTGTGAATGTAGGAAGAAAGGAAATTGTTTGGAAGATCTTTGATATTGAATTTTACAGTGAGAAAAATTAGTTTGAAGTCTGATAATTCACTCCTTAATGAGAAATCTTTGAGATTTAGACGTTGAGTAATTTCATGAAGTGGTTGGTCGTTGGATTTATGAATGAGGAATATGGAAGATGTTTGATAGCTGTTATAATCGATAATGCCATGGTATTTGTAGTAATAAGAGTAGAAGTTTTGATTGAAGTGATATTCTGGGTTTTTGTATGCGTGATGAACAAGTTTTTGATAAGGTTGAATTTATGAGAGTTTTTCTTAAATTTAAGAGTGTTTCTGTATGATTTTCTGTTTTTATTAATTTTATTATTATTATAGTGCTGCTTACTGTTGAAGTTGTTGTCCTGCCGCTGCCCTTTATGGACTTTTTGCGTTGACACCTCCGTTGATACTTCGTTGCGGTGTATACTTGTCGACATTTTGATGCAGTGTATTCTAGTTGATTTCTTGTTGAGTTCGTAGTCTAATGATCCGTTGACCTGTTAAATTAACGAAAGGGGGGATTCTTGTAGAGAAACGGGTTTATTTTCAAATTTGTCGGGTTTGTAGAGTTTTAAAAAATTTTAATTTTAATTTTATTTTTTATTTGTTTTTAAATCTAGACTATGTGCTACATGAAGTATATATGAGAATTGAAGTTATTATTGATTAATCTTATTGGTAAAGTAATATATAAAAACATGTTGATTTTATGAGCAACACGTTCAAGTTACGTTAAGTAGTATACAAATGATTTGCTTGATGACAGTTAAACGGACCAGATTTAATTGTGGGTGATTTTAAGTATCAATTGTGAAGATTGAAAATTGAGAATGGGTGATTTTCAGTATCAATTGTGAGAGATTGAAAATTATTTATTTCGAATTGATTCAAGGAATGAACATTTTAGTGTTAATTACCCCATGAGGGCATTTTAAGAAAATTTTATCAGGCAGCTTTTCTACGTACGTTCTCCTCCGAGATTGTACGCCAAGCCGATGGATGTATCCCAATCTTGAAAACCATGTACTAACTGATTATAATTCAATTGCATTAGTGTATGGCAGATGAGTGATCATACCATATACAAATGTCTTCCGTGTAGGAATAATCTAACACCATCTATTCCGATTTTGGCGTTAGCGAATGTCCCTGATCCTTGATGGACCACTGGATTCCGACATGTGGTTCACCTGTTTCGGTTAGTGTGATGTCGCTATATGCTCAAATAATCAATTTTATTTTTTAGATTGAACCAAAGACGGCTTTGGTAGAAGGGTGATGATAATAAAATTCCATAGGAATGGAATATTGAAATTTTTATGATAATTTCTAGTTTTCATTTTATTCTATTAAGGGAGACAGTAAAGTGAAAAACAAATAGCAAAAGACAATGAAGAAAGCTGAAGTTGAATACAGTAAATTATTAGGAAGGTGTATAAGAGAGAGAGTTCGAAACGAAGGAAAACAAAGAGATTAGTGTCTAAAATGATTTTGAAAAGTTCTGGAAAATGAATAACAATTATTAGTCAGTGGTGATTGATAGGGAACCAAGTGTTCCTACTCCAGATGTCGGCTCCTGCTAATAAAGACATCTGGGAAACTCAGTTTCCTTCAAAACACGCCTATCTATTGGTCGAGTTTTTATTATTATTTAAAAGGACATAATGTCAGGTGGCTAGTTTTTGACCAGTTGGCTAACAATTAAAAATTAAGATATTTAGATATTTACCTAAAATCATATATGTAATCTATATATGATTTAAAAAATTTTTGATTTTTGTGCGTGAAGCACTGCTCAGTTGGAAGGTGTTTACTCGAAAATTGTGAAAAAATGCTTGGGTATGCCCAGAATGCATTTTCGTCCCCCACCACGGGGACTCATCAGTGGGCTTATTTAGTTTGCTTCTTTGGCAAACTTTGAATATTATTATTGATACAACTGTATTTTTTGTGTTTTTGTGAAAATTTTATTCAATTAATCTATTCTATTATATTGTGATTTCATAGTGAAAAGTTTTTGTTCATAGTGAAAAGTTTTTGTTCATTGAGTGTAGTGCACCCAAATTTTTAAGTGGGATCGTTCATATGATGACTTGGTTAATCAAGAAATGAATTTGAGGCAAAAATGTTTTGAAGATAATTATTTATTTATTTGAATATTCATTATAAATGATGAATAAGTTAATCAAGAAATAAATTTAAGGAACAAATTTTCATTATAAATGATGATTAAGTTAATCAAGAATTAAATTTAAGGAACAAATTTTTTGAAACATTTATTTATTTATTCATTTATTTGATATGATGACTAAGTTACCGAAATAATTAATGTTACTTTTACTTTAATTGAAACCGCCTTCGATATTTCAACATACGAATTAAAGACAAACTTTTTGAAAACTATACCTTGAAATTCAATAACGACACGAAATTCGTTCACACTATACCACCTCAATACAATTAACCATATCTCCATTGCAACTTTATAGCAGCATGCATTTATACAACAATATGATAGTTCAGACAATGAATATTCAGCGAAACCCACACGAAGATATTACATATTGCTTTTATTATTCTTTCCCCAAACACTCATCCTATACTTGAGCGAAACCGATACCATTGAAAAAACAAACAACCTCACATTTAATGAATTAACTATTGATTATATTTATAATCATTCAACATACACTTACCCCGATATACCCCATCGAAGCAATTCTTCTTCACTGACAATGTCACCAAATTAAACACGAACACTAGATATGCCGACTTTAAAGAATTAATTTGACCAGATTTAAACACCTACACCAGATATACCAAATTTTAAAAAAGGATGATCACTTATCGCGCCAAAGGATTCAAAAGATATACACGAAACTAATCAGATCAGGTGAATACAATAATTTTCTCACTCAACACGGAAAAAGATTGAACAGATAAAACGACAAACTACCGAATCTAATTGATTTATTTTGAAAATTCTCTCATTTATCGCACAAACATCTTAATTCAAATGATTGAAAAGTAAACTGTAAAAGTAAAAGTAAAAAAAACTCAAAAATTGTGAAAAAATGGTTGGGTATGCCCAGAATGCATTTTCGTCCCCCACCACGGGGACTCATCAGTGGGCTTTTTTAGTTTGCTGCTTTGCCAAACTTCGAATATTTATTACTGTTACTATTGTTTTTTGTCAAGTTCTATTCAATTAATCTATTCTATTATATCATAATTTGATAGTGAAAAGTTTTCATTCATTGAGTGTAATGCACCCAGATTTTTGAAGTGTTTCCTTCAAAACACGCCTATCTATTGGTCAAGTTTATTATTAAAAAAAGACGTAATGTCAGGTGGCTAGTTTTTGACCAGTTAGTTAAAAATTATTAGGTAAAGTTCAAAAAATTAAGTTATTTACCTAAATTCCTCTATGTAATCTATATATGAATTAGAAAGTTTTGATTTTTGTGCGTGAAGCACTGCTCAGTTGAAAGGTGTTTACTCAAAAATTGTGAAAAAATGCTTGGGTATGCCCAGAATGCATTTTCGTCCCCCACCACGGGGACTCATCAGTGGGCTTTTTTAGTTTGCTGCTTTGCCAAACTTCGAATATTTATTACTGTTACTATTGTTTTTTGTCAAGTTCTGTTCAATTAATCTATTCTATTATATCATAATTTGATAGTGAAAAGTTTTCATTCATTGAGTGTAATGCACCCAGATTTTTGAAGTGAGATCATTCATGCAAATGTATGCATTGGATCCGATAGTTATGTTTTGAGAAGTTTGTTTCCAACAAATTAATTACATTACGGTAAACATAAGAAAATACATATACATACATACATACAACTTAGCTAGTAATAAACCAATGCGATGTATGCAAAGCCGTAAAATGCGATCGCAAGCCCATTAAAACAAAATTTAACTTCTCAGAAACAGCAAATAATATAAACCAAATTATTCAAATCGATATTTTTTCCATAATGAAACAATCTTTTCTCACTATCATCGACAAATTCTCAAAGTTTGGATCTGCATACTTTTTAACTGATAGAAACCATGTAACTTTAATTGAAATTCTTGACGAACGTTTTGCACGAGTAGGTAAACCACTAAAAATTGTTGCAGGAAATGAATTCAACGGTATTCTCATGAAAGAATTCTTAGACACAGAAAATGTAGAATTACATTTAACTAAACCGCACAATAGCACTGGAATTGCGGATGTAGAAAGATTTCATGGAACAATATTGGAAAAATTTAGGATTCTCACATATCAAAAACGAAAAATTTCAACTAGAAGGATGCTGCAACAAGCTGTGAGAAACTACAACGAGAGATACCATTCAACAATTAAGTGTACACCAAACGATGTACAATCACACAAAATAAATTTCAATAAAGTCAAACAAAATTTGAAAAAAGCAAAAGAAAAATGGATTGAAAAAGCGAACATGAAACGAGAAGACTACGACGAAAACAGAACGGAAGGTTTCATTAGAAATTACAAAGCGGCCAGGTTAAAACATCAACCAAGGTTTATTAAAAGTAAGCTTCAAAATATACACCCCAGCAACATCAAACGACCTCTTAAGCATGACTTGTTTTCGGACGATGAAGTATCAGTTGATAATGCAGCAGAATTTCCAGACTTCACAAAAGAACAACTCACAATTATTAATAATGCAACAAACATAGGTGCAGATGATGATATTTTAATATCCAAATTTCATATTGATATAACCAGACGCGACATTAAAACATTATTAAATGATAAATGGTTAAACGATAAAATTATAGAGTTTTACTTAAAACTAATAGCAGACCGTAGCGAACAAGACATTTCTGAAAATTTACCAAAAACATACACAATGAACACATTTTTCGCTACACGCCTTCTAAAACGAGGTTATCAATCTATTAAAAGGTGGACCCGAAACATAAACATTTTCGACTTTGATATTTTGCTAATACCAATCCATTTAAATTTAAACCACTGGACGATCAGCGTTATCGATTTTCCACAGAAAACAATTAAGTACTACGACTCATTAGGAGTACCCAACCCGCAAATTTTAGCAGTCTTAGAAAAATTTTTAAAGGAAGAGTCTATAGATAAGCGAGAAATACCAATTGATCTGTCAGGTTTTACTAAAATAGAATTAGAAAATACACCCCTACAGGAAAACGGGAATGATTGTGGTGTTTTTAGTTGCAGCATTGCAGAAAATATTTCCAGAATTCGCCAAATCGCATTTACACAGCAAAATATTCCATATATTCGGAAGAAAATGATGCTTGAAATAATTTGGGGAAAATTAATGCTCTAAATCTTTTTTACTATATACCTTTAAAATCAGTTCATTAGTTTAAAATAAATCAACAAATAGTAATAAACAAAAACTTTAGTGAGGCAATCAAAAGACTTGGAGACATAGCAACTAGAGACCGACATACAATAATGAACCAAGTAAACAGCATTTTAAACCACACTTTTGCAAATGACATATATTATGACCAGATATTTAAAATTACATGGCATCCGCGAGATATGGCATGTTACACCCCAACATTCTCATAGATGTAAATAAATTACAATTTGTAAAAGTTGGATTTTGCAAATCACAAGAAAGTATTTTAATTTTAGCTTTAAAGATTCCTACGGAATTCGCAATTGTCCAACTTAAAATAATATTGCCAGTTCCAAACGAAGAAAAGAAGGAAATCGATTATCAAAACGAAATAGTCTTTACAATTGGAAACCTAGTTTATACATACGAAAAGAATAAGTATTTTAACGAACTTAAAAGTACGAAACATTGTATATATAGCAATAGCTACAAACTAATTAAGAACCCAAACACGGAAATATTGGAACTTGATAAAGAAACGATTATAATTAAAAACGCTGAAAATTTAATATTAAACCAAACATGTGATACAAGAAATTTAACTATGAAAGGAAACCTTTTGATAAACTTCAATAATTGCACCATTTCAATTTTAAACTTCTGCATTCATCACTTCTATGTCCACTCCTAAGACAATTGGTGCACAGATTTAGTCGCCTAACTGTTTGATATCTCTCTTTTGTGCTTTGCTGTAGAAATGTTTTGCAGGCGAATGGAAAATGACTTCCATTTTTACATATGTTGCATTTGACTGACAATGTGGTGATGCCAATAGATTTGCCTTGCTGATTTTTTTCTTTCCGATTGACAGCTTCTAATGTTTGAAATCTGTTCTCTAAAAATGTAAGAAAATCTCCTACTGTTTGCACTTCTTTTGGATTTACGATTGCTTGCTCGTACATTGTATGTGTGAGTTTATCTAGCTTTGGCAATAATATATTGATTATCAGTGGTCCCCATGATAATGTGTCAACGCCCATGTTTTTCAAGGCGAGTAGCCCTTCCATCGTAATATCGAGCAACTGCTTAATTGCTCCAGCTGATGGAGTTCCAATTGCTGGTTGATTTAGAATTTTATTGATAATCGTTGCTATAATTATTCTTTTGTTGCAATATCTGTCTTCTAAGCGTTTCCAAGCAATTTCATAGTTATCTTGGCTTATGAGTAGATGACGAACCAGCTTTTCTGCTTCACCAGATAAACTTGTTTTTAAGTACCACATTTTTTGTGTATCTGATATATTTTGCTTGTGTATCATTTCATTAAACAAATCGTAAAATTGATACCACTTCTCATAATCCCCATCGAACTTCGGGATTATTATCTTCGGAAGGCATACTGATTTATTTACTTGCTCATTGATAGTTGTGCCGTGTTGCATTTCTGACGCTATAATTTTTTCATTTAGCTCAATGACTTTCATCTGCACAATTTCTTCCAACTCCAAATAATCCTCACTTAACTTATTATCCTCTTCGAAAGCAGCAACTTCCAGATCATTCCACAACTTCGTGAGCCTGTTAATCTTCACTTCGTAGTAAGATTTTGTTTGGAAGTCCGCACTGTCTTCCAGTCTGGTCAAAAAACGTCGTAACGCCGTACTGATTGTACTTTGTTTTGAAATTTGCTGCTGCAAATTATTGACCATACTAGAAGCTGCATTTACGGCGCTGCTAGGATTTTTGGGAATGGTTCCCGTTTGAATTCTCAATTCTGTTTCTTGGAGTTTCAATCTTTCATCCTCCAATCTCTTTATAGTGGATCCAACTAATTGCGAAATTTGCTGATAATAGTTTTTTTCAAAGTACTCATCGGACGGATCTAACTCTGCCGACTCCTTGATGAGTTTATCATTTGTTTGCATTTTTTTCCACAATTCGCTCAAATCCTTGATTCTATTGTCGTAATAACTCAATTTTTGTTTTCTTTCCATAGAATCTTTCTTATAATTGGCAATGAGCCGTTGTATTTCATCTCCCAGGCGCTTTTGCTCATTGCGAAGATGCTCCATGATTGCAAACTATTTGTGTTCTTTGTCTGGGGGTCACCAAATGTTACGTCCGGATAGCGCAACCTTAAAATCGGTAGGACCACTGTCTATGATTGTGTCAGACCGGCACTTTCACCAGCTGCACACACAGTCGCACTACCTTGAATATTTTCCAATGGAGGCAGCTCAGCACTTTCGCCAACTGCACTTAACTTCCCGAATTCAAAGGTGGCAAATCGGCACTTTAACCAATTTGTCCGGAGCTACCAAGTTCACGTTTAGCAGATCAGCACTTTAACCAATTTGCTTTACCAAGTTCACGTTTAGCAGATCAGCACTTTAACCAATTTGCTTTACCAATTCAAAAACTTCTTTCTGACTGCACACAAGAACTTTATTGCGGTTTCTTAAATAAGAAATTTACATATTCAAACTGCTGACCAGCAATAATTGTTCACGCGCTTGAACGTTGTTATCGCGCGCGAGCAATGATTGCTGTTTACATTTCAGCATTTTTTCCGACCAATGTAACAATGTTGCTCATATATCTGAAATTAATGCTGAAGCGACGAATTCCAAGACGGCAACAAAGTAAAATTTTAATGACTGAATCTTGCGATATGAATTTGAATGGAATACTGAATTATATGAGTGAATGGAATTAAATATTGAATTAGATGAATTTGAGTTGAATTGTATAGCAATGATCAATTAAAATATTGAAATGCATGCAATGGGAATGGTTTATCGTAAAGATGCAATGAAATTCGAATTTCTCTGATTTAATTAATCCTAAATGATGACTTAACCTAATATATAGTTTACGCTGCATTGAGTAGTGCGTTGCTTGTTCGGGTTCGAACAAAAGGTACTACCGGAATCTATTCAGAGTTGCCGGACCACAAGTATAATATTGTTCAGGAAAAACTCCGCGAATTATTCTCCAACGACGGACAAATTAAATTCATAAAGTGTTCTTTTAGGGCACAAGACGTCGAAACAGAAGTTGAAGCTGTTAGACAAATTGCTCTTTACCATGTTCAAGAAAGTTTACATTCCGGGATACAAGAAACATTTAACAAAATCAAGTTTAAAATATATTATCCAAGACTATTCGAATTGATCCACGTCGTAATAAACCAATGCGATGTAAAAATCTCAAAGATTTCTCATTAAGGAGTGAATTATCAGACTTCAAACTAATTTTTCTCACTGTAAAATTCAATATCAAAGATCTTCCAAACAATTTCCTTTCCTCATACATTCACAACAAATTTGGGAGGCAACTATCTGAAAAACTTCAAATACAACCCTCCATTCTTAAAAATTACTTAAATGAAATCATCATCAAAACTCACATTTCTAATAATAATGATAGCCACCCAGATATGAATTTCAATATAATCACAATAATTCTTGACTTTTTCACAATTCTAAGTGAAGCCATAGCAGACAAAATCAAATCAACTATAAAAAAACGTTTTAGATGTAAAGTGTTAACCATACTACACAATAATATTTTCCTCTTGCTCCCTAAACAATACATTATGGATGTGGATACCAGAATTACAATAGCTGGACAAGAACGTCTAGAAACCTATGGAAATATCCAAGATCAAATGCCATCCTTTCAGCTTATCTCAAACCAACATTCAATATACATAAAAAACACGACCATTGTCAAGAAATGACATCATTTTGCACATTATGTACACATTACTTTACCCCATGAATTCTCTGTTAAGCATCGATATACCTCAGCAATAGATGATGCCATCAATGGCACTGATGAAATTTTCTATACCATACTACGTATGGATATCAAAAAAGCCAAACAGAATCATATCTTACGGAAATTCATTCCTAAAAATTGGATATCAAAAACTACCCCTTCTTCCACACTTCACACTCCTTCACATAAACAAAACATCCTCACACTGCTAGTAAACAATTGGAATGAGGGAGCCTCTCAGCTTGTAAAAATAATAGACAAAAATATTGAACTAGGTCTAATAAAACCTCCACAACACACACACCAACCATCAGCTGTTACCTCTTCATTCGAAACTCGTACAAACAATAGTAATAAAAAGAATAAAAATAACAACTTTAAACACACATAATTTGAAAATGGTTCCGAATGCCATCATTAATCTAACATCGCACTCAGTCCCTGACAACATACAAACACTGCTAAGTTTTGGACCTAGATTTGGAATTGAAATAGGAAAACATCTTCAAAATAAGGATTGGGACGAAATCATCAACATTATCGCAGAACAATCATCAAATGATATACCTTCGGACATTTTCAAAAATATTGAAGCTCTCAAACTATTCAACAGATCAATTATCAAAAAACCGAACAAAATGCGAAAATTCAAAGCATCTCAGAACACAAGAAAGAAGCATATCATTAGAGAGAAAATACTAAAAGCTGTTACCAGCACTCAAAGATTCATGAAAGCATGCCCAGATACACTCATCATGGAAGCAGATAAAGGCAACATTATTATCATAACGGACGAGAGTTCATATCAAAATAAAATGAAGGATTTCATAACACAAGGCGAAAAAATTGGCCTTTTTCATAAAATTGAATCGAAATTCATCCACGATAAATTCAATGCTCTACTCAAAAGAACGATCAAATTAAACATGGATCTAAAAATTGTGTGTGAAGAAATAATCGCTAAAATCACACAAGAAGACCTTCTCATTCCCAGAATGTACGGATCAATAAAAATCCATAAGGCTAACATGCCAATTCGACCAATAGTATGCACCAGAAAATCCATAGGAGGACCACTGTCAATATATCTCACTCGTGTTCTCAAAAAATACAAAAGTCCGATTCATAACATTGAAAACACCAAGGATCTACTCAATAAACTAAGAAAAGCACAACCATCAATCCGTAATTACAAAGAACCGATTGTTCTAGCATCATTAGATGTCAAATCCATGTTTACGAATATTCCAACAAAAACAACAATTGATCACATTATCAATAAATGGGGACGCAATATTGAAGAAAGAACAGGCATTGAACCAAGAAAATTTCACAACTTATTAACATTTGCTACGAATGATTGCAATTTCTTTCAAATCTTCAACAATGTTTACAAACAAAATAGTGGACTTCCCATGGGCAGCACCTTAGCGCCAATTATGGCAGACATTTTCATGGATCTTTAATTCGATTTATGTAGTCCGATTGCTAATAAACTAAACATCGCTCTACTACTAAAATATGTTGATGACATACTTACACATATAATAGGCCCAATAATGAACATTCGGAAATTCAAATGGACACTAGAAAAGAAAGCGGATGAATTGAAATACCTACACCAAGAAAGGGCAACATTGAATTAACAATGAAGGAATTGTTGCTGCCGAGCCGTCGTCAGTGCAGCATTTTTTTTTATATATATAAAGGGATCTCATGTTTTAGCCCTGCGTGCCTTTCCTTGCCCCCCTAGCTCAGTTGGGGTGTGGGTATAAGGGTGAATGCTACGGCACGCTTACGGCACAAAACAACACTGACACATAAGAGAAAAAGGTTAGAAGACTCCACGCGAGAGTCATTATCTAAATGAAAAAAAACTAATGTTGGCAATTCAAATCTAATAGTAGCAAAATAAAACAAATCCAAAACAAAAAAAGAAGAAGGAAGTGTAATTGAAATGATAGATTAATAACTCAAAAAGGAAAAATTCAAAGGAGTGTGGGTACATGCGAACCCAAACCCGGCCGGGATTGGTTTACACCAATCGTTACATGCAGTGTTGCAAAACATAAGTAACTGAAAATCATATTTCAAACGTAACTAATAAATATATGTATATTATATATAGAAGAATATTATGCTTTTGTGATTTTGAAAACAATAATGAATCCTCACACCTATATACTACTGGGATTTCTATATCAAAATTATTAAAGCCAACTTACTATACATAATTCAGGATCCTAATCCGAACATATCCGGTTATAAGAGTGTAAATTAATTAAATATTTTCTTTAATATTATTAATTCCGAAGTATTGAATATCGCACACGGTAAATTCAGCATGCATCATGTTTGTGTGTACTTATCTAAGGAAAATATTCGGTTGAATCACGTTCGCCTTCAGCTGCAAACCACCTAATTAAGCATGGGAACGTCCTGCTACGTCCTTTGGATATCGAATTTACAAGCCTGGGCTCACCAACTGCTTTTCTCCGCCAACAAAAAGGAGGTTCCACATATCATGTAGACGGCTATTAGAGTTTTCGAACCGCACAATATCCGCATGGACGGAATAAATTCGAATTTGGTTTGCTTTAATTACTTTTTTGTCACTTGTTCAACCAACACACGATAATGTTCGACCGTATAAATTTAACTCATGTCTATTTTCACTACTTCCATTTACTTCAAACTTTCTTTAGCAATCGATTGCACCAACTTTCTTTTTTTCCAATCACCAGCTCTTTCTCCCAAAAATCGCTCTGCTTCGCACACAAATTGGTTCACAAAAAAAAATCTTTTCTGCTTCAATCTGCTTCAATTTAACTTTTCTGTACTTGAACTTATCTTTAAACACTTTTTCACCACTTGCTCTAAGCTTTCTTTCTTTTTAAAAAACCTCCGCACACTTTGAGTAGTTGCTTGTGCATTTGTCCAGTGGTGGCCCTGTACTTCGTTCTGTATAATAAATGAAGAGTTTTCCGAAAAATAGAGTAAAACAATTAATTCATTTGGGCCAAGGCGACTTTTTAATTCCTTTATGGACCCGCTTTGCTGTTCTGCTAAGAAAGAATGTTCAAGCAATACATTTAATCTGTTGGGAAAAGTTTCAAGAAAGTCTGCAGTAGATTCTAATCTAGTTTCTAAAGTAGATCGATCTGTGTAAGTCCATTGCTTATACGAGGGGCAAGTAAAAAATAAGGTTCCCACATTTTTTTCAGGTGTAAGGCATTTTTTATTGCAATAAATATGTATACCATCTGAAAGCTTGTATTTCAAACTATTTTTCTACATAGTCGCCAGATCTTTCAACGCATTTTTTCATACGAGTTATCCACTTCTGAAAACCCGCTTCGAAGAACTCCGCCGCTAGGCCGCCGATGTACTTGGTGACCGCTTCCTTCACCTCTTCATCTGTACTGAAGCGTTGTCCACCCAAGTGTTGCTTCAATTTTCCGGAGTGACGTAGTGACACCACGTTTCATCTCCCGTAATAATGGAGTCCAAGAATTCTTCAGTATTCTCGGCGCATTCTCGAAGAAACCCCTCGGCACACTTGACGCGATTGTCTTTGTGGGTTTCTGAAAGCATATGCGGGACCCACCGCGCACACACCTTGTGATAACCAAGTTTTTCGGTCACAATGTTGTCGATGGTTTTTTCACAAACCTCAGGAACCTGATCAGCCAGCTCCCGAAGCGTTACTCTTCGATCCTCGAGGAGAATGCGCTCAATCTTCGCCACGACTTCGTCGGACACCGATGGCCTCCCGCTCCTTTGCTCGTCGTGAACGTCTGTGCGTCCTTCGGAGAACTCCCTGCACCATTTGCGGACGTGCTGGACGCTGATGCAAGCTTTGCCATAAACTTCTTCCAACTGTCTATGAATTTCAATAGGTGTAAGCTTCTTCGCGTTTAAAAATCGAATCACTGAACGGATTTCACACCTGGCGGTGACGGCGATTGCGGGCTCCATCGCGGATGGCTGTTAGACTGGCACTAAGCTTCGCAGTGATCTTCCAGGTAGTTGGAATGGAGTGGGGGGGATCAACAATGAAGGCGGTGTTGCCGGATTTCTCCTAGTATCTCGCGCGGCGAGTGTACAGCGTTGGGAACCTTATTTTTTACTTGCCCCTCGTAACTAATGGTACTGACGCAATGTCCTTCAAAATTTTTATTCACATGTACTTAGAATAACGGCTTTTCACGACTGATCCAGGGCAATTCTGGTAATTACCAAAATAACAATTTATTTGTGAAGGAAAGCATACCAGAGATAAAAAAATCCCTATAATTAGCAAGCTTATATCGAAACCGTTTGTTAGAAAATTTATTTTTGAAACTTCAATCATCAATTTAACGTTTTGACGTATAACGCATACACAGCCAGAATGTGTTCCTGATGCTCCTGCTTAAATGCAGTATTTACGCCGTAGTGCCGCAAACTTTGAAAATCGGACTTTAATACCGCCATTATCAGATTTAAATTGGCGGTTAAACTCTTTTAAGTTGCACAATATTAGTCTTCGGTGGAATTGCTCTTTCGCCTCATCGGTCTAGATATATGCAGGACATAAATTAACTATTTTGATTAGGAAAAATGTTCTTTGAGATATACCTTTAGTGTAATATAGTCCTTTTTGCCTGGCATCAGTCTGCTGTTTGTATCGCCGCACTAGAATGATTTTATGAGACCATCGACATGTGGATCCATATTTCGTCGCCTTTTCGGGGAAGTAAAACCTCGTCTAATTTTTAATATCATATATGGGGTTACGTCAGGAAATTCGGACATTACTTTGACACGTAACCAATTCGTCGTCAAAAGTGATTAAAGTAAACACCTTGTTTCCTTTTCTGTAGCTTTTGAATATTCTTCTTTGATATTGTTTACTATAGATAATTCATTCTTTTTGTTTCTTCTGTGGGTAGTTCCTGCTTTATTTTAAATGTATTGTTGAAGTAACCTGAAAAGAAATTAATTAATTATATTGTACGATGACATTTACTTACCTGACCATTCGATGACAGATGACTGACTGTCAGCATGACATCGTCTAGCCATTCCAGTGGAATTAACGAAATTCCAGTCAGCCGATATATTGCATATTAATGGTGTATTCTATTTTGAAATTTCGACTAAGTTAATAGTAGTTCAATGAAACTGTTAAAATGTACCGAAATTTGCTTCGATATAAAATTGAAAATTGCGGTTTCTTTGTGATTCAGTCCAGTTGAATTTTGCATTCGTTTTGAAGAAAAATTAATTTGTTCTGCAAATACATACTGCGGAATACAGTTCTTATGGTCGAGATTTTTGAAAAATGTTTCACATTCTACACCCAAGAAGTCCATGTTTTTGATGAACATACTGGGAACAGCAATTGGTTGAAAATTTTAAAAAGCCGAATGACTTCCTGGCGAATATTCTAAAAGAATACCAAAATATCTCATAAAACATCCCGAACACAAAAGCTCTTCTAGAGAAGCTCACAGATACTCATAGAGATCTTTCCTCCAACCCAAATTGTGTCCTAGCATCCCTAGATGTGAAGTCCATGTTTACCAACATACCCATCAAGGCTACTAGAAATCTCATAACATATATGGGAGCACGCATAGAGGAAAATACAGGCATAAAACCCACTTGTCTTAAAAATCTACTCCAATTTGTAACTGCAGATTGCAACATCTTTAAGACGCTAGGTGTATGCTATAAGCAAAAGCATGGACTGCCTATGGACAGTTCCGCATAGTTCCGTGTTGACTTTTGATTCAAAACTAATAATTTATTTTTGACATTTTAAAAAACTGTTGTTTCTTCTCATCTTCCTTTATAATTGAAAAATATAATTTTTAAAAGAAACAAACATGTCCCCACAAGCTATAGTGGAAAAAGAACATCTACCGGAAATAGTGTCCGTTGAACTTAACCCACATCACTCAAGTAGTGTTGGGTGAGTGATGATAGATCACATGGGGACCCAGACCAAAAACCCAGTCTCCAGAAATGAGAATGAAAATGACAATGACGATTTTGTAACAGGTGCGCTATTCATGTAGTAAAGATACTTGTTTTTCGTCTTATTATATGTTTATGTGTAAGCAGAAGGTGTGCATGGATCCAGTGCTTAGCACTACTAACTGTATAGCAGAAATCCAGGCACCCAATCTGAGCACAAATCCCGTGCAGGGCTACCATGTTGTCGAGATTATCCATCGTGCGAGGGCGGACGGACTAATGTCGCGGTCCTGTATCATTTAACAACGATAGCTCCCTCAGTCTCCGATTGGACGTCCCAAGCAACATGTCTATATTCTTAGGGTTTGTGAAGCCAGTTTTGAATTTGTGTTTGGCAGTTGGCAACATGAAGCAGGGACAATCACTCTTGTAATAATTTTAATCGATTTTAATATTTTTCTTTGTATTATTTTGAATATAGTTTCTCGAATTAATTTATTTTTATTTTAAATTTCTTGTTGTATATTCCCAATGAGACGTAAAGTAGGACAAAGCCAGTTGGGCAGATTGGGCAGAAGAAGAAGTAGACCAAGTAGAGGGATGAATGGAGTTGGGTGTAGGCAAGTGGGTGGGTTGGAAGGTTGAAGGATGTTAGTTTTTTTGTGAAGGACGAGTGGGTGGGTTAAAGGGTTGAAAGATTTTAGTGGGTTGAAGGGTTGAAAGATTTTAGTTTTATTTGGTTAGTGTCAGACATTGCATAAATCATGTCCAGGGATCAGAAGCTAATGGTAAGAGGAGAAGGGAAGAAGACAGTAGAAAAGAAAATAGAAACGAAGAAGAGAAAGATAAAGAAAAAAACAGGGGAAAACAAATGATGCTACTTGCGGAAACCAGAACTAACAGGAAAAGAAAGAAAAATGACATAACTGCAAAGGAACGTATAGCAAAAGAAGATAGAAAGACAAGGTGAAAATGTGAAGTATGACAACATGTATAGATTCTCGCATATCAATTTCCAATATCCGGGTCAGAACCTATCCAGACAAGTAATCCGTCCTCCTCCATAGCCAATAAACAGCCAAACATAAGGTGTTTTAGAACCAATTAATCCTGTAAAAACAATCTATGACCAAAAATTGAGGTGCTTTTGAGGCTTTGTTAGGAAATGAAGAAACTGATTTAGTTATGTTTTAACAAAAATAATTCTTTATTGACTCAAAACTATTCCTAGAATATTCCTATATTGTGCTCTACGATCTATGATGCGTAACATGGTTTTGTGAATTTTCCAACATTAATTACAGATAATCAAATTATAGGTAATTTTTAAGAATTACAAGATTTATGTGACATGATATAAGTATAGGTGATTATAGTATATTTTATGTTTATAGATGATTATTATTTTGACTTTATCTACTTCAGTTATCCTACGACTGTTACTTTATGTGCATGTGAGTTTTTTTGAAAAGATATGTATATCTATATATATGTGCATGATGGTATTTCTGCTTGTAATATTAAACAAAAACTATGAATGTGTCTATTTATCAAACTTGTTGTGTTCAACTGATCTATGAGTGTATATATATATTTTTATTTACACCTGTAGTGTTTGTGAGTTGTGTACTCATATGTGTGTGTATTTACATATATACATGTTTGTTTAGAAAAAATAATATCTATTGTGTGTATAACTATTTACTAAATCTCGATTGTACTTTACTCGTGTGATTGAGAAATGATCTCCTCTTTGATGCTCCAATCTTCGAATTCATGCGTCGAATTTTGATCGTCGTCGATATCTGCAAAACCTATTTCATCTTCATTCGTATCATTTACTGTTATAGTTTCATACTCTTCATGAGTATGTCTGATGTGGTTGCTTTTATCCAGAATGTGATTGTGTTTTGTACTTTCCTTCGTATTAATAATATGGTTGTTTTCTGTTGGGCTGCATATTCTTTTCGAAATAAGTTCAAAAAGTTCTATCAAGTTTTCCTCTCGTAATCTTTTCGATGAGGCTGATAGTGTTATGTCTCCAATGTCATTTATGCCGGTCATATTTTGGTTGTTTGTTTTGTTTTTATCTATAACAGGACTGTTAATATCTGAACTGCTGATAGAATTGTTCTCCAGATATTCTTCAATATCATATATGTAAATCATATTTTGGTTGTTTGTTTTGTTTTTATCCATAACAAGGCTGTTAATATCTAGACTGCTGATGGTTTCGTCCTCCAGATATTCCTCAATGGCTATTTCTGTTCTTGCCATCAAGTTTCCGGTGGGGCTATTATTAATATTGACCATGTTTCTGTATATGGTATTGTGTCTAATATACAGTATGAAAGTACCTAAATCTTTGTTAATGTTCAGGTATTTTAGACATTCCATGATGTAGAAATTTAGGGTGAAATGTCGTAATGCTGGATGCGAGTTTTCTACAGTTTCGGTTATTAATCTATCGATGCGGGTCAGTAGAGGTTCTGGATCCATGTTTTTTCCTGGGCAATATTTTTGCCAGTCTTTCATGTCTAGTTTGATGTCATCTACATGTCTAAACGTTGCATGATACCAATGTCCGTTTTTATGTTTAACTAATATGTTATTTTTTGTGTACACCATATTGCCTAGGATGTTCATTCTGTAGAAGAGTTTAAAACTCGTGTTAGCTGTTTTTGTTTTTGGCTCGTATGTCTTAATAATATCTCTAGCTAGTTCGTTGAGTAAGAACATAGCGGGGGCTTTGTGGTTTCTCTTTGATTCTATTACAAATTGGTTTCTGTCTAGTAATATGGATTTACATACTTTCCGGAATCTCTTTTCCATTGTTGTGTTTTGTATATTATCCATTATTTTTGCAGATAGCAGTTTTGTGAAAATGCTAAAAAGTTTTCTGCCAATTGTTATGTCTTTGATTTTAGTCATGGTATAATTGTATCTTTTCCAGTGGAAAATTGAATTTACTGCGATCAGATTCTTGATTAGAATTTCAAATTGTATGCAGTTTTTTATGTTCCACATTTTTTCGATATCAGTTTTATTTTGTCGATAAATGAAACGTGCCATGATACTTATGTCTAGGAAATGAGACGGTATGCATGGAGTTGCCAGGGTTATAATGTTATCATTAGCGTCCGTGTTTTCGTATGTGTTCTGGCTTCTGTTATTTTCCATATCAATTTGGTCCAAATCTAATTCTTTGAAGTTAGTTTTTAATAATGTTTCTAGTTTGTTCATAGTGTCCATGGCAATTCTGTATTGCCATGTATTCTGCCATGAGTCTTCAAACGAGATGTTCTTTAGTACTGTCCTAGTATGTTTTGTTTTAAATTTTTGGATGATGATCGAAGGTGGATATCTGATGTTTGTATTCGTTACACTATATTTATCTACTAGTGACTTTATCTGCCATGATATTTCATTTATATGGGAAATTGTGGTGGACATGTCCCAATTTGTTCGAACAAGCTCCTTTCTTCGAAGTTTCTCGTTAATCATGCTGTCTATCATCTTGCCTGCATATATAAGGTGGAGAATATGTATGTGGGAGATGTGCAGGTGGTGGTGACAGCGAGCTATCACCACTAATCTAAAATATAGCAAAAACCGGGACAGAAAGGGGGAAATATATATTATTAAGTATCCAAATTCCGCACAATGCATGAACCACAATATGGAAATATCATGTAATTCGAATATGATATTTTAATACTGTAGGCATCATATTCTAGGTATAATATTTAGAATTTTTTAATACAATTTTATAATCCGAATCAGAAATAGTAAATGTGGCAATAGGTGTGTGACTACTTGCTATCTGCTTGTTTACTTAATTTATTCTGATTCTCCATCAGAGCTGTTCAATGTATGTTTTTATATACATTGTACGTCACTGATGGTTTTTTATGAGTGATGTGTGTGAACATATATGGTTTCCCTAAATTGATCTACTTCTACCTACGATTTAAGTATATTTCATATTCCATATATTCAACACACATGCCTATCTAAGCCGTTCATATGTATGGACGTTGAGTCCAGAAAGAGAGAGTTATGGCTTAATATGATGTAAAACATAGAAGACATCATGTTTTTTTGTTTGTGATAATCTAATATGTGCAAACTATTGATATTTGTGAGAGGCTCAGATTTGGTCTAAATGTACCTTGAGGGGTACTGGATGACCTATATTGAAAGAGGTTCCCTAATTTGAAAAAAGAAAATGCTTGGTATGCCCAGAATGCATTTTCGTCCCCCACCACGGGGACTCATCAGTGGGCTCTTGAATTTGTGTATCTAATATTTTGCTTGTGTGTTTTTTAACATTTAACTAGTAGTTGTTTTTTTGTTTGAGAAATTGTAGAAATGTAAAGATAATATAAGTCAAGTATATTGTATAATTTTTAGTTTGAGAATTGTATATTTTGTTTGAGAGTTATGTGTTGTGTATGCTTAAAATGCGAATTGTAAAATGTGCACCCTTTAGCTTTTTTAGCTTATGAGTGGTATTTGTTATTTTTTTATTTATTTGAGAATAGTAGAAATGCAAGAATTGCATAGGTTCTGTGGAACATAATATATAATTCATATAATTCATATGCATTATACTCATATGCATTATATTCATATGCACCATATATTCACATGCACCACAATTAATATGCATTACATGAAAACATTGATAATAGAATTCATATGTGAGTTTGTGAGTGAGAAAAGGTTTTTCTCTCGGAGAGAGGTTGAGATAGTCTGTAATGTGAAGATATATACCTTTTTTGGTGTAGGTGTATGGGGGGATATTTATTGAATTTATGCAATAAGTCACTCTAAGACCATTTGGGGGAGTTTTAAGAAATGAACATTAGAATGAAGTTGTATTGATTTTGGGAGTGTAACAAGCTAAGAACATTGTGAGTAGTGTTAAACATTGTCATTAAAACAAGAATGTGGGAGTGTGTGTAGATTGTAGTTTTGTTGGTGATTATGTGAAATATTAAAAAAGGAAAGGGAGTTATTTGTACAATATGTACTGAGAATTCATTGTCTACTTACTTTGATTTGTCTGATAAGTTGTATCCCAATTTCAATTCTGCTGTTGTTGTTGTCACTTGTAGAAACTTGTACTATGTATGGTTGTAAGGTTGTGTGGTGGTTGTTCTTGTTGCGTTTAAATCTTCGTTACGTTGCTGTATGAAGAATTGTCACTTCCCTGTTCTAAATCGACATCGCCTTTTAGGTGTGCATCAAGTCAGACTATGTAGTGTTCTAGATCACTTTGGAAGGCTTCGGAATATTCAAATTTATAAGATAAAGTACACTTCAAGATATTCAGATTTGTGAGTTATAGAGCACTTTGAATATATAAAAAAATATATATAGTGGGGTCTAATTTTTGTGTGAAATGGTATTGTTCGATTAGAGGTGTGTCTGCTTTTGGAGCTGGGCCGAATTAGGTTGGAAAATCACTTGCTTCAGGGGTTCAGACAGTAGGAAAGGTGAAAGGGTATTTTCTTGAACCCTTAGTAACACTATTTGGACTGTTATAGGTACACTTGAGGTTGATAAAACTAATAGTGTATGATGATATTCAAACGAACTTGCACCTAACTAGGGGGACAGATGCACCAACTGATTTCACTGTTGGGATTTTTTTTTTTGTTGTGGGGGCCGGGATGTGTTATTCATATGATCTGAATTATCACTCCTGCTATCTATTAGGTATTTTATAGGGACTAATTTAGTTTGGGGAAAATATTTGAGATATTATTTTTGAAAAGATAAACGAAAAATTGTCACTAAGCCTCGAAACTCATTCAGTGTTGAGAATTATGTTGGTAGATCACAACATTCAAACGGCACTAATATAACTTCAGATGGCACTAGTGTAACTTCAGATGAGCTGTTAGGTGACGATTCTATTATGCATTAATATAAGTTCAGATGGGCTGTTAGGTGACGATTCTATTATGCACTGAACAAATCTGAGTGTGTTTGAAACGCGAATTTAAACCGTTTATTTGTATGTAAGGGAGTTATACTGGTAATTTTGATGTATCAAAAAACGAATTTAATCTGTTCACTTATAACCAACATTTGTAAGGGAATTACACTGGTAATTTTGGTGTACCAAACACGAATTTGATCTGTTCACTTATAACCACCCCATTACGTTCCGCATGTCCAAGAGTTGAACTGATCATTTCGATGTACCGAAACCGCGATCTTTGTTCTTGAGTTTACGCGTTCTTCGATGTCCAAGAGTAAGACTGATAATTTTGATGTGCCGAAAACGTAATCTTTGTTCTTAAGTTTGCGCGTATTTCGAAACCGTGTCTATTGTCGACTGGCCGTGTTGAATATTAGAGTTCATGGATGTTTATACTTTCTTTTCTGTTAATGGTTTTTCTATTTTCCCTCTACTCTGTTATGGGCGTGATAGATCCTTTTCTTTACCTAATCTTAAACTATTTAATGACTAAATACCTATTATGTGCAGGTAGTTGTGTATGGATTTGAGCTGATTGGTGTTGTGTGTAAGAATGGTATGAATTGTTTCGATGGCATGAATTGGTTCGATGGCGGGTTATGTTCTATTGATATTTGTATCTGGGGAAAGCCCGGTTCTTGAAGTTTTTGTCTGCCATGTTGGTTATGTTCGGGATATGAGAAGTGTGAGATTTGAAAAATATATATTATTTTGGGTTGTGAGTGGCCTGTATTGCTGTTTGTTAGTTTAAAGAGTTCTATTTTGTTATGTTGTACCATTATTTCCTGAATTTATTAGGTGTGAGAATATTTTCTTTTTCAAGAATTTAATTTTTGCCGACATGTTGTTGGGATTAACTTTGTTCAGAAATTCTTCATTTTTTTGCATCATTCTCATTCTGATACCAACTGTTGTATTCGTATTGCTATAGTTGTGGCCTGATTTGTTTTTTGTGATAATAGCTCCTTTTTTGTCTAGAGAGTGCCCCTTATTTATATGTTCTGATATGATGGATTTTGGATCCAAATTAAGCGGTAGATCTTTATTGGAAAAAGTAATGATTGTTTTGCTGCATGTTTTGCATCTAATAAAGCAATGGCTATCCCATTTATCGAATTTATTGATTATATCTTTTCCTGATGAAAAGAAGTGGATTCTGTTATTATTGGGAATGTAGAAGCAGGGGTTCATGGAATTGCTTTGCAGATTTGTTTCAATCATTCTTTTGTGAGATTTTATGTAAGGTATGGTAATCCACTTAGGGTGTTTAGCATTTTTGGGGTTCTTATCTCTTCTTTTTTTGCTTTTAATATTAAAGTTGTTGTTGTCCTTCCTTTTAATGATGGCTGGGGGTTTATTTGCAGGTATTGTTGTGTATCTATTTATCATTTTGTACATTAATTTTGTGTCTGTGAGTTGTCTAGATTTTGGAGGTATTGGCTGTGAGAATATGTTATTTTCCACATATTTGTATGTGGTAATATTAGTTTGGAGTTTTCATAAGGCTGTTTTAAAGTGTGATTTAATGTGGCTGTTGGGGTATGAGTTGGCTCGTAGGATGTTTCGGGCTATCAATAACAACCAATCCCAGAATAATGTGTTCGAGGTGGTTAGTAATTTTATAATGAGTTCTATGGCTGTGTTTTTGATCATATGTTGTGGGTGGTATGAGTAGAAGTTAGTTAGTCTATTAGCTGCGATATCTTTCGAGTACCATTTTGTATAGTATTGTTTGTTGTGTCTCATAATCGTGATATCTAAGTAGTTGAGACTTTTGTAATAATTTTCAAATTCAATCGTGAACTCTATGTTGCCTTGATCTTTGTGTCTGATTTTAATTTCCTTAGCCTCTTTCTCTAAGATATTTCAAAATGTTCTAATGTTGGTTGGGGGGGCTACAATTAGAATGTCATCTACATATTTGGTTAGTAAGATTATTTGGAGATGTTTGCTGGTTTTTAAGCATGTTTGGATTAGGTGGCTGGCTGGCTTGATGCCTGTGTCTTTTTCAATTTTTTCCCCTAGGTTTTCAATAATGATATTGATGGTGGCGTTGACAGGGATATTTGTAAACATGGATATTACATCAAGAGATGCTAGTATGTAGTCTAAGTTAGTGGGGGGATAATTGTCGTTGAGGTTTTTTAGTTTATTCACCATCTCATTGGAGTTTGACACATTATGTGTGTGGCTTTTATGAGTCTTTAGGATATTGGCCAGGAAGCTAGCTAGAGGACCTCCTATTGATAATCTAGTATCCACTATTGGTCTGATGGGCATGTTGTTTTTGTGGATTTTGATGGAACCATACAAGCGAGGAATTAAGAGGTGTTTTTTATTAAGTCTATTGCGCCATACATAATTGATAGTACGGAGGTCTAGATTGTTGTTAATGCATGTTGTTTGTTTGCGATTGAGAGATTCCCTTAGATGTTTCTTTGGAAATGGAACAAAAAGGTTCATATCAATGCCATCCTTGATGAAGTTGGTTAATTTCTCATTGTATGTTTTGTGCTCTGTGACCAGGGTTATGTTCCCTTTGTCTGATTGAGTAGCCATCAGTTCTGGATGATTTCTAAGAAAATGTTTTGTATCTTTGCACGCTTTGTTTATTGCTTTATATGTTTTTATGCTATTGTGGTTGTAGTTAGTTTGAGGATTGGTCCTTTTTTGGTTGTTGTTGTTTTTATGTTGTGTTTTAATGTTTCGATAGAATGTTTCTAAATTCTCTAATGAATCCTCTATCTTACCTTGCCCCATCGAACTGATAATCTCATCCCATAGGCCTTTTTCTAATGGGTGGTGTTCTTCCATTGCAAATTTAGGTCCATAGGAAAGTAATGCTTTTATGTTATCAGGGATGTCTAATTTGGTGAGGTTTAAGAAAGCATTCGGAATGGGTTTGAGTGGGAAGTTGATAGTGTTTCTGTTACTGTTTATTGTGTTATTTAAGTTGTATCTGGCATCCTGTCTACTGCCTATCATGTGTCTGTTGCAGTCTATGGTGTTTTTTGTGTAATTTTGGTTATAGGCTATTGTGTCTATGTTGTGGTCTATTATGTTGTTCAAGTGTTTAATACCTTCATACCAGTCCGTTTTTAGTTTAGAATTAGTAAGATTGATAAGGTTAGGGGGGAATGTGAAATTGGAGCGGGCATTTAATGTTTGCCAAGCTATCATATCTGTGGCTTTTCTCAATTTTCTGCTTGTGTTAATTTGGTTTTTGAGGAGTGGAAGGAGTTCAGGATCAGAGTTTCTAATTAGTTTGTTAATTATGGATTTGGGGCGAGCTATTTTGGATTTTTTGTGGTGATTTTTAAATATTTGATGAAGAATACAGTCAGAGTGGGTTTTGTCAATGAATCCATAGTGAATGAAGAAATGTAATTTTTTGAATATGATTGCATTGTGTATGTGAATGGCCTGTTTGCTAGTAGAGATTTTTATAGTTGGTGAGCTTTCCGTTTTAAACCCATATTCTTCCAACATCTCTTCACCTGCAATTATGATTCGGGTATGTATGTTCTGGATGTGTTTTTCTGGGAGAATGATGAAACATTTATTGATGTGGAAGGTAATGATTTTACCTCCGTAATACTTGTCTACTATGGGTTTGATTTTTTCACATATGTATTCTGATAGATGTGCCAGAAGGGCATTTTTTAGTGGATTGCAGCCTTTTGTGCCATTTGTTTTCATGCCAATGATCTTATTTGTTTTGAAAAACCTACTAATATACATAAGTTCTAATGTGGCCTTTTTTATATTACTGATATTGAGATGTAGCTTATTTGTTAGTTTTTTGCTGTGCTTTTGGAGAATGTAATCTAAGATTGTATTGATTGGGATGTTGTTTGTATCTAATTCGATTGTTACGAACATTAGTTTTTGATCTAGAGTTTCATTATTTATAGATAATGCGTGTAAGTTGAGTGTTTTGGATAGAGTGGGTGCAGGGGTGTTTTCTGGATTCATGAATGTTTTATATAACAAATTGTTGAGTGTGTCACTTAGGCGATGACAAACAGTGTAAACATAGTTATGTTTGAGGCAGGTGTGTTTAGTTGTATAGGTTTGAATGTGGATGGGTCTTATAAGTTGTTTCAGGGTTGGGAGATTCATGTTGTCAAATCTACTTTGTAGTTTCCCTTAGATGATTTCCATGTTTGTCGGGTTGTTTTTGCTAATTAAGATCGTGTTTCTTTTCTTTTCCATTATCTGTGTGTGTTTGATTCTGTTGTGATTGGTTTTGTTGGATGAACAATTCTTGATTCTGTGTGCTGTTTTACGGTTTTTTCTTTTATTTTTTGTTGTTGTTGTTATAGTTAAACTTGACATTGCTCAAACTAAGTTAGTAAACACGTGGAAATATATGACTTTTATGTTATGTTATGAAAGGTTGATTGGTGTTGTGTTGAGTTGATGTCTGTAATAATTATTGTTGTTATTAGTTGTTAGTTGTGCATTTCGTTTATTTATATATATAAATAAAAAAAGAGAGGAGAGGGGGGGGGGGGGGGGGGGGAACCATATATGTAGGCATATGTACATATATACATATGCCCACACACACACACACACACACACGCCCCCACACACGCACACATGCGCACCTACACAACCACATGCACACATATATATCCCCACATATACGCATCTAGATGTGTGTATCCAATCTATTTGTATTGGCTAGAAATATGTGAATTTGTTTTAAGGCACAGTTTGGGGGCTAAAAATATGTGAATTTGTTTGAAGACACAGTTTGGGGCTATGTTTCTCAGTTGTTAGAAACGATTTGGGGCTATGATTGCTTGTTTTCTTTTCCAAAAAGACAGGTGACTTGGATGGTGTAGGAGTAGTTAATTGATATTTAAGTAGATCTTGCTTTATTTGTGTGTGCAAGCAATCTATTTCATGCGAGCTGGTGGTGGAGCAGTGTAATTATGAGAATAGTTTAGAATGAAGATGATAAGGAAAGAAGGAATGAAAATAAAAGAGGAGGAAGAGAGATGATGATGACATATGTTATTGGGAGAAGAGGTCAATGATAAAGAGAATAATGATGGGGTCTTCAGAATACTTTTCCGATAATATTGCGCATTTACCTTAACGCCAGGCTCGATGAAAACGATTGGAGATCGCCCATCTGCGGTTACAGCGGCCCAAACCATTATCTGTGGCAGGTGCTGCCTCCTGGTGGCCAATCGATGATTCAAATTCTTCTCTGAATGGTCGGTCAAGTAAACCCTATTGTTTTGAGAGTTTACGAATTGCTCAATTGTAAAAATTTTCTCGTCGGAAAACACAATGTTCGGCAATTCACCACTTTCGGCCAAGCGAAGCAACTCCTTCGCTCTCTCAAGTCTCACTTGCTGCTGCTTCGGCGTGGGATCATGCGCCTTTTGGATCTTATAAGGCTTGACCTTGAGATTATTTTTCAGTATGCGGTGGATGCTACGGTCAGATATTTTAAGTTCTTTTGCCATTTGATTGGCACTTCGTCGGGGATTTCGCTCGAGTCGCTTTTTCACTTTTTCGACCATCTCACGTGACGTTGCAGTCTTTTGGTGACCACCTCCATGACGTTTTGCGATGCTACCAGTATCATTGTAACGAGTTATGGTGCGATAAACGAAAACTTTATTCACTTTAAGGTGTTTGAGCTCTCGAACAATCGCTGGTTGCGATTTTCCAGCTAAATATAATGCAATCACACTATTACGTTTGAAATCCATTACTGATTTCTTTTTTTCGCGTTCACTGTCGACAAAATGCTTTCGTGCGCTTGTAAACAATACACCGAACTGTCATTTAGCTAACTTACCGACAGCTGATGCCCGTGCATCAGCTGCGCGAGCGGTTTAAAGTTGGTTACACTTCGAGTGCCGGACCCTGTATGAAACTATAAAACCAAACTCTCTTGTAGATAATATGCAACTTTGGCAAAATCAAATCTGTGATTGTGAAATGGAATCGGTGTCCAATTATTTTCATTACTTTAATTTTATTTCCATATCTATTTTACGATCAGATATATTTTACGATAGAATACGATCAGTATCGTCCATAAATCACTTTTCAAAAAACTAAAACCAAAATTAACTTGTTAATGTGTTAATGTTTCAACTCACGTGTTGCCAATATGGCGAATCCTTTGGCTCCCTGCTCACACTCACTGTCACTGTCTTGTTTTTTGTATGCTAGGTTCTATTTTATTTAACTTTACTTTACTGTTTTATTTAACTTTACTTTACTGTTTTATTTTTATTTTTGGGACGAATATTCCGTTAATCACTTTATTGGGATCGATGTTACACTAATCACGTGAGACTTTAAAACTTTATCATGCAAGAACCTTATTCCCGAATGTCTTGGATCACGTACAATTGTTTCGATTTGGATATTCGTAGAGGATTGGTTACCTATAACCTTAGAACGCGTACAGTTTTGAAAATATAATTGTAATTGTAATTGCTAAGCGTCGGCGCTTTGAATTCAAATTTCGAATAACGTTTTCAATGTCTCACGGCGTTATACAATGACTGAAAATTGTGACTGAGCCGCATAGGCCATATGGCACACACACATGGCTTGCATTATTTATTGTGTCGGTCATCCTAAGCATTGCTGCGTATCGTTTTACGAACAGACTCGGTTTCGTATGAGGGATATGTCTGTTGACTGTCGAGAAACTATCGTTTTTGGTGAACGCTCACTAAATTGTTTGCTGGGTACTGTCTTCTGCTTCTTTCCATTAGCCACTGCGTCAATAATATCGTTTTTCGAGAACAGAAAGACACTTATACTTTTGCAAACTCATCTTAGCAATTAAGCACTGACAAGTGGCCAATTCATTCGTTGAACGACAATGAAAAACATTTTTGAAATACATACATTCTTTACGAAATATGGAGAGTTTTTGAAGCGACCGAACTTGTACGAATTATAAAGAGATACGAATTATAGAGGTTTGAGTTATCGAAAATTAACTATTATCACCTTGCTTATTGTGTTTTGGCCTTTTAATCTATCACTAAATTCTCCGCTTGTCTCGATTATCCAAATTTTCACTCCAAAGAGCTAACAGATAATGGAGACTTTTCAAAATCTATCTTCGCACATATGTCAATACCGGCAAATTTAATTTTTTCCATCCTGAAACCATTCGATTAATTCAACGTTAACGAAAGCACAATCAAATCTAATTCAAACGTACCTGTATTTTTTGGTTAAATTTTGTATGCGCGTTCTTGCTTCTTCCGCTGAAAGTAACACTTGATATTCTTTCATATCCTTGCATATTTCCGCAAGAACGTGCGAATTTCTGCGGCAGCTTCTCAGCTCCCCCAAATTGCTCCTCCATGCATCCACAAAAATTGCCGTTTCATTACGCGACGAAATAGCCTTTATTTTCTTATCCATTTTCATCCCGATATATGTCACTTTCAAAATGAAATCCTTCTGTGACAGTTGTCAATAAATTGTACATACTGGAAAGTTTGGTTACAATACTCACCACTGGCTGCGAAATGGCTCTGCTAGCAGTAAAATCTTCGCTAAACGGGGTAAAATTCAGCCGGTATCTATACCGCCCAACGGCGTAGATACCCTGTATATACCGCTTTGCCGAGCTGGTATTAGCTCAGAACTGGCTGATACACTGGTGGTATGCACGATACCATGGTATCAATACCAGCAGTGAGTCAGTAGTCTAAGATGACAATGAACAGAATGCAGTACTATGAATAACAACTAACAGTTTTGATTTGGGATCTGCTTCATTCGGCGATTAGTAAGCGAATGACGTGCAATAGGATTCACACTGTTCATAGATAAACCAAAGTTTGGTTTATCAAATAAATAACAATTTATTAATACACAATATAACAACTGTTCTATACATATCACAAAACACAAGGTTCGTTTTGATCCGCTGTTCAACAAAGAATGAATATATTCCAAAGATATAAAAGCAGTTCATGATTCAGTTGAAATATGATTACTTACTTTATTGGACAAGAAGGAAAGCGGCATCGAAAAAATCCATCTTAAAATGGGAAATGAACTGTCATGGTTGAGAGTTGTTCTACTACAATCGGATTGGCGATTTAGTGTTCAAAATCGAACTCACAGCACTAATAATTAAACTAGGAATTGAACTAACGCAACACTAAATTCATAGAACAAAAATCACTGCCGCAATTAGTATTTCTTTTGCGGATACCGTACTACGTGCGCGATCGATGACAAGCTAGTTTGACAACATGAGTTTCCTTAGATTTTTATGAGTGGCGAGCGTCAAAGACGCATCAATTAGTTTGGTTGCTGAGAGTAACAAATATTTTTGAATGATTTTTTCCCAAACTAAGATAAATACATGTTTGTGGCTGCAAATGAAAACATATTACGAGAACATAATTATGAAATATAACTTTTAACGGAGAGTGTGGAAGGGAGGAGGTGCAGAAAAAAATGTATTATGATATGAAAACAATCCTAACGAAAACTATGTACATAATAAATACAATTCACTTAGTTGCTAAAATCTTTAGTCAGCATCTTTGGTCAGCCACATGTGTTTATAATTTATCGTCTTCGGACACACATGTTTACATTTAGTTCAACGTCTTGCGAAATCAGATCAAATTCCTGTCTACGTAAATCAAAACACTCAAGTGGTTGCAGACCAATTCAGAAGATATGAGGAGAACAAAGATAAGGGGTCTGAGAATAGATATATTCAGAGATACTTGAATATACGTACAAATATGTATGATAGGGTAGAGTGGTGAGCAATGAGACATAACACGTCTCTGAATCTTTCCAAATCCAAAGAGTCACCAAAAGATACTCGTGCGAAATGACAATGCCAGTCGGATTTTCATAATTCTGTGCTTCTGATATGCTATTTAATTGGGAACGCAATTCGGTTTTATTTCGTTTGCTGACACTGAAGCATCGACTATATGTTGTTCTGTTCTGCGATTTGAATTAAATTGTCTTCTACTCACGTGCTATGTATTGAATTCGTGTTTATATTGATGGAAAAATGAAAAATTATTGATATGATTGGAATGATTCGAATTTTCTATCTCTTATCAAGTATTATTCATTTATTGTGGTAAATTCTTATTTCTGGCAAGATTTTTCTTTGAAAAAATTAGATTTCGCAGAAAACTACTAAAATTAAGCTTTAAAAATTAGGCATTCTAAAAAAGACATTGTTTGCGTAAATTGAAATTCTTCAAAGGACTTAATATAATTGAAAACTACACTCATGAGCAAAAAAATAATGCAAATTCGTTCATCCAACAGCTGTGCAGCTAAGTGTAACATAGACAACTAACAACTGTTGCCCTATTATTAATAGCAAACTATTATTAAAATTAATATTATTAAAATGATAATTCTGAAGTCTAATTTATCGCTATTTTTACTTGTATTATGAATAAGATTCTAATGAAAACTACTTAAAAAAATTGTCTTAAATTTAGTAATTCATTGTCTTCTAAAGTTGTTTTTTGTAACCTATCCAATTAAATAAATGACAAAATAAGCTTTTACATGTTCTTGTAAGAATCGCCATGTAAAAAATATTCTCTTAATTTTTCGAAAAAAAAATTATTTTAACTTTCTGTGATATTTAATGAGAGTAATAAGTTTTTTTTTTTAGTTTCGACATATTAAGAAAATATTTTAACTTCTATAAATATGTAAAAACCTCATTTTAAGTCAAGTATAAGATAGAATACTATTCATAAATGCGCAAATGTAATTTTTTAAATAAAATATTTCTTAAACTGAATTGATCTGTATTTAATGTGTACCAATTTTTTCCTAGCTCAAAAAAATATTTTAATAAAAAAAACGATTTTTCCTCTAAATTTAAATCTGCCCTCTTTTTCAGTGTCTATCGGTCTTGATCGATAGACACTGAAGAAGAGGGCAGATTACCCTCGAAATATCGATATTTGTCACAAAATTCAATATATCTATCTTCGAAAGGAAAAATCGTTTTTTTTTTTATTAAAATGAATTGATCTGTTGAATGGTCTCGTACTGAATATGTACTTGTGTCATACAATTCTCACCTCATTTTTCGTTCACATACAATTCTCACCTCGTTCTATGGGTTATTTCGAGAGCCACCCCAAGTGACGAGAGTCACTTGATAAAACAAAGTGAGTGCGGACGGAGGTGCAAGAAAATGTCAATTTTAAGAAAGTTTGGAGTGTGAATGATGGAAAAATGTAATTAAATTTTATTTTAAAGATATTTGTATATTTTTAGATTCGTAGTGCTGGATATTAAGACTCTCAGTCCAATCAGAAAACCACATGAGTTATTCAGTATTGCTTATTACGATACGGATTTTAAATGGCAAGTCGACATGCACAATTAAAGTTAAAAGTAATAAGCGCAACATTTAATATAATTGTCATTTAACTTCAACCATTAAGTAAAAAGTGACTAAAAGAGGATAAGTCGAAAGACAAATTCACCTAATGCAGACTACTACACACTTAGTAAAGAGGAAGAAACTTTCGGAAATGTATCAAATAGGAAAGAACATGTCCATAGACAATAGCAGATGTTTGCAGATAAGTTAAATAGTACGGAACCACCAATAAAAATCAAATCAAAGTAACAAAAGATAAATAAATTGAAATTGAATTTTTAACTGAAATTTGAAAACATATTTAAAATTGATCTTTAAAAGTATATTCAACAAAAATTATTTTAGATGCGAGCCAACTTCAACCTAAAAGCTAGAAAGGAAATTGTGCACAGCAAAAAGGAAACTTCTGCCATCGGGGGAGGACCAAATAGCATGCTACAATTTATTTTAATGTTTACATTAAGCTAGCTAAGTATACTATTTTTTACATAATGTATGCCATCTTACATTATATATACTTTTTATTAATATAAACTTATAGCTCTTCTCACAATATACATGATAGAAATTTAAAATATCTTTCATGCATCCAGAAACCTTCCATGGTTGGGTGCAAAAAAATATCTGAGCATGCCCGAGTCTACCAGTCCACTTTTTATGACCCGACTACCCGAGTCTACCTTTTATGAACTGACTACGCAACTCTACCTTTTATGACCCTACCCCTAATAAAGACCAAAACAGCACAACGAATACATTAAACATACTTATTATCTTTGTATTGTTTATATTCACATATTTTATCGCTGCTCCTCAATTCAAATGTCTATGAAAATTAAGGATTTATTTTAAATGATTGATTTTATACCAACCAAATAAACTTTCTGAATGAATGAATAAGAAATGCGTTTTTTTTTAGATGGACGAAAGACGTCCATCTTTTTGCACAGAGTCGTATGCTGATCGCTCCGAAGTGTTTTTGGGTCCGAAATGCTTTTGTAGCTTATCGTGTCCTCAAGTTGAATTTCATTTTCTTGGCTGAAACTCTTGGATCTCATTTGGGATATATTCTCTGCCATTGTCGCATCTAAACCGACTCAATTTGCCTGGGGAAATGAGCAATTGCCATAGCTGTGTATGCTATTTAGATTGATTTTTTCGAAGCTGTTTCAGATTTGAATGCCAAAGAATATGGCTTTTTGAAATGAGTGTAGTCGTTTGTCAGGGTCAACAAATAACGTCCAAAAAGATGAATCAGAGTTCCAGTAGTCTTATCGCTCGAGCTCGGGACTGGTTATAGGGGAGTTTCGCATGTTTTCCTCGTATTTCCGACAAACTTAATTCCATCTACCAGATTGGGCGGACGTTTGAGACTATCGTGGTTAAGGTGACATAGGCGCTGATGACAAAGGTGTAAAGACTTCACAATTTGGCAGATGTTAGCAAAAGCCATTCTCCTTAAAAGAGTGACGATTCTCTTCTGGTGGCGACAGCAGCAAATATACCATTCTTCAAAATAATTCCGGCTACTCCTTTAAAAATAATATCAAATCCGCTCATTTTCAACCTGCTCTTTGAAAAAAGGTTGTGACTCAATCCAAGTACAGAGAGGTACAGAGAGAGCATTTGTGATCCGTATGAAATTCTCTTGGCCTTCGGCGACGCTGACAACCTCCAGATCCCCAATTTGGATGACCTTGAGCGACTCCTTCACTATTGCATCGTTGATTAATATCAACCGCTCCAATTTCCAAGCGTTCTGTCTGCAATTCATTCTCGCCTCAGCCAGATGGTCAAGTGCTTCGAAGGCCAGAAAAAAAGTGGTCGCATTGAAAAAAAAATTGATTCAATTCCACGTTCAAAACTGAGCGTCGATCTGCTTTGATTTTTTTAGCAATTCAAATTAGCGTTTTGATTTCCTTTTATTGCATCGAAGGAATTGTTTGCGAAAGAGCCTAATCCAACTGCAGTTGTGGCATGTGTATTGAACGTTCCCTGTTTGTTGCCTTGCCTTTTTTCCTACTGAAGATATTTTGCGATCTTCGACACGCTCCTTTATATGCCCTTTTCAGCTGCAAAGACTTGTTGACGAAAGCTCGTTCGTTAACGGCTTCCGGATATTTGATTGCTCACATTTTTAATTTCGTTGTCTTACAAAAGATTTTTGGTAAAAACCTTAGTTAACTTTTCCACAGACAAATTGCTGTTACTATTGGGTCAAATTCCGATTGGAATCGTCACTAACAAGTGTCAAACCACGTAAGATTACTTCCAGTGTCGCCCCAATTTTTTGCAATTGTCTATATTAGATTAAATTCCAAGGTTGGGAGTAATTTCCGTAACGGTAATTGACTTGTGATTCCTATCCTGATGAAAGATTCCCTTAAGGACGTCCACAACTTTTACGTGAATTTTTTATCACTGACGTATGCGGGATGAATGTCAGCCATTTATTGCATAATTCGTAACTTATATTTTTTTACCTGAAGCTTTAACTTTTCCAATTGTATTTCGTTGCTTCCTTTCCTGCCACATCATCTCGAAAAGCTGCAACAATTCATGTTCCTCGAGCAGTGTTTCTACCCGGAACTTCCAACTATCGAAATTACTGTCATCGAAAAGGGGAATGCAATACTTTGTTTCGGATTAACGATAGCGCTGATTTAATATAAAATAATGAAACACTTGAGCACGATAAAAAAGGTACCTTTTTTATTTTGCAACTATATGTTAGTGCCTGTAACAGTCAGTAGAACAAACAGTAAGCGAAGCCTACTTATTGCTTGTGAATTGTCTATATTCATATACTTTATAATATATTCATTTAGGTCTTAAGGTCAAGATTTTCGTGTAAATATTTTTTAAATTCGTTGAACTTATTTTCTCTAACAAATAGGCAACTAACACTTTCAACCACTTTGTTCTTTTCTATAAGGCTTGTATTGAATATATAAAATGATAACTTTAAAAACTCTACTATAATTCTTGTAAAGATAATTCAAAGCCTAAATAATTTACGCTGTTTTTCTATTAAATCTCATGTTTCCCCTAATTAATAGTAATTAAAAATCCAGAATTAGAAAAATAATTGAAATTTGCCATTCTCAATAAGCTTGTTGCACGCAATATAGCTTTTCATTTGCATGATAGAAGTGATATAGTTTTTCGCCAGTTTGTATAACATTCTATCCATTTCAAAGCTCGTCAATTTCATACTTGGGCGGCTTTTCAAAATTGAGGAAATTACTATTTAACCAAAAAAGTTATTATGAATACGTTATGTGCTTGACTGAGCATTGCCTTTGTTTATATTTTCGTGCAGCACATGCTTTGAATATCAATGGAGTTATGAAAGCATTGACCCTGACGATGAAAATACGTTTTTTTTTATTTTTAAGATATGGATGCAACTTTCCTTGACATCAATTCACTCAATTGCTTAGCTACAGTTTTTAATTAAAGAAGTTAGTTTTTAGTTTATGATCAGGATCTCAATTTTCTAAATCATAGTTTTTAGTCTGAGTTTTCCAAATCCAAGGTGTTCCAAAAACTGTTCAGGATGTTTTTAAAGATTTATCCTCTGTTGCTGAAGATGCGAATCTATAACTTAAGTGTTTTTGGAAGGGAAAACTAAGTGAGACATGGAACTACTATCAAGCTACGAAAGCCCACGGCGTGGACAATGTCCTAGTTAAATAGGTACATGTGATGCTGATGCAAAGATTGTTAGTATCGGAATCTGGAGCCGCCGACTACTACTTCAAGACACGGCCTTATAGTGAATCTTTGTACCGCAAAACATGTTTTGTTCATTAGGAAAAAACAGGAATGACTAGTGCTTCCAATAATGAATTGGCACAACTTTCAGATGAACCCAAATATCTAGGAGTAATCTTGGACAATAACTTCTTTGGAAGAAGCATATGGAACTGATGTTTAGCTTTCGTCCCCTTATGTGGCCTGAAGCCTCATGTAATTATGTGAATATGCGTAACAATTATAAGCCGATGATTAAGTCCGCATTCGTGGTGTCGTGAATTATTGTGCAGCTCATGTATACGAGCAAGAGGCTAACCAAACTACAAAGACTGTGTGCCTAGGTATCTGTGATATTATGAGTACTACTTCTGAGCGGCCCTCAATGCGTTTCTCAATGTACCCCCACTCCACATTCATATTCAGAGGGTGGCGATGAGCTTTACCCATAGCTTAATACAAGTTATCGATTCGAGAGATCCCTCCGGTGCTCGCAATGCCTTCGGACGCTCGGCTGCCTCATCTATTTCGGGTTAATATAAGAAGTTGTTGTTTTGGGCAGAAGTGCCAGTCACTTTTGCCAGTCATTCAGATGTTGGCACGAGGAGATATTCTGAGATTTTCACGGACGGTTCGTAGACAGGCATTAGATCTGCAGCTAGCGTCTATCTGCATTCATCGAATAGCAGGTGGGCTTTTTCTCTCTCGGAGAACATATTTCAATTTTTTAAACAGAAATTTTCGCTATCTTGAAAGTTGCTAGCTAAACAATTGATGAAAAGTGTAGAAGAATGCGTATCGCTAAATAGTGTTATGGTTTCCCCTAGCTGCGCTGCTGGTGTTACGTAGACGCCTGACTAATCTAAAAATTGTCGCTAAAGAGAGATGGCTGTCCTTTGATGTGGCCACATAGACAAAACCATCCTCTCAGAACCTAACCATGGAACTGCAAGAGTAGAAATTTGAGTTAACATAATTTGTTTTTGTTCTAGCTTTCAAAGTAAAATATTTTACTACGCCAGATATACTCCAATTTCTTGACAGATATGGATATTTTGTGGGTAATGTATCATTTTCTTCAGTGTCATTGGTCTAGGACTAACAACGTGACAGATATTCCGACTGGACCCAACCATATGTTTGCTCACCCTACTTAGAGGAGGCGGACTCAGTGGAGCATTTGTTTTGCGAATGGCCAGGCTTTGCGCGCATCAAACACCAATGCTTCAGTAAGGATGTTGCCTGCATGCAGAGGATAGCCTCTTATATCCAATTAGTGATCCTAGACTTTCCTATTAAATCTAGGAAACTTTGTATGAGTAAAAGGGTCATTCTAGCCTGAGTGCTTAGAGGCACCTCCCTCTCAGCCCGTACTCAATCACTCAAGTGTAAACATTGTTTCGAAATACCAATAAATAATGATGCCATTGTAATCGTTGCAAAGCAATACAGAATGCGCCTTATGTGACACACACGCTTGTTATTTGACGCAATTAAGCTTATTATATTTGAATTTTTATTCAAAAAACAAAAAACAAATTGTAATGATTATGCCAATAAAATATTCTCAATTCTAGTGAGACCGAAAAGAAATCGTTAAATTGTTTAGCGAAATTTGAAATATTGCGTAAATAACTTTCAAGTTCTACCTTGTGCCATTTATTAGCAGGGCGAATATGGCTTTTTGCTTTCGATATTTTGAATATCGATAGTTGGATGAATATTTTGGCAAGCATATTCTCAATTGTTATTTATTGAAATAATCCATCGACATCTATTTTTTACTCTCCGGAAGTACAGTGATTAAAATGCAACAGACTTATATTCTTTAAATAAAAATAAATAAAAAAATATTGAATATCAGCAGTATTTCATAGGAAAATTGTAACATTATTTTAAAATACTATTAAGTTTTGTCTTTCGGCGATATTTATTGACGATTTTTAGCTAAATGTATATAGAACCTTTGTATCGAAAGTAATATATAGTATCAGATTTTCTAATTCCAATCAGTTACCAAAACATATCCAACCTTGCCCTGAATGACATACCAATGACCTTTGGTTACACAAAAAAAAACACATTATTTTGAAGCAACAGACTTATCGATTCGTTCCACTAAATACTAAATATGTAGCAGCGTACTTTTTTAATGATTTAGTAGAGACAAAATCTTAATGGTATTCGCTCTAGTGCTAATTATGTCTTAATCTCCTGGAACTATCGGCCGTTACGATCAATTTACACCCATCATCATTTTCGACCGGAAGACCAACTAGCTAGATCCTCCGATATCCGAATCAGCTACATTGATGGGTAATTAGAAATTACATATGTCATTTTGCCTTTTAGGCCCCGGAACCGTTTCAATATAAAGTACAGGTGTTGCATCGTATTAACATCAGTTCGCATTACGATCGGTCGGTTGGATATTATACTTTGTAAGTCCTTCGTCCAGTGAAATAACGGATTAACGCAGGGAAAATGTATAGTAACTGTGCTCTAGTTTGTGGGCTTTTTATTTTAGCAATCAATTCAGCTTTGGCTTGTGTAAGTTGCACTTTTTTATTATATCAAATTCTCGATTATATGCTTGCGTGTCGATAATTATTACATCTAAAAACATGAAATCGTGTGAAAATTGAATGTGCTCCAATACATTGTCGCTTGTTGAACATGGAGTTGTTATATCATTAGTTTGGTTACCAGAATTTACTGGAAGCGAAAATGTGAGAAACGGAATAAAATATTGAGAAAATTGGGGGCAAACGCTGAAACAAATATTTATCTAGACGACGGCTTAAAATGATTCACAGCGACTAAATAACAGAAGTTGTCTGACTTCAACTTGTTGGAGATTAACAATGTTTTGCCGAGAACGCAAAAAGTGGCCTGGTTTTCTTTCTAATTGTCAAGCTTATATATGCCCTGGCAATTGAGCAAGAATATATTATGTTTATATTTATTTTCGATATTTTTTAAAAATATATTTGCTTTGATCTGAAACCAAGCGAAGCTTCAACACGATAAAAGCCTTTGTGGTTTTTAAACCACTCAGATTATTTATGGACACTTTCAGAACTCCTGAAAATTAGAGGCCGTTTAGGTTTCAGTAGTTCTATACGACTTAAATATTCCTGTTCCAGATTACAAGATAAAAACATATAAAAGCAAAATATCTGAGTTCTTTCCTTAATTTTTAGTGGTTTGGACTAGTTTTTCCTGATTTTATCGTGAGTACCTAGCTTCAAAGGACTTATTTGTGTTGTGATATTATCTTCAGTTGTCGTAAAAGTAAAATTGGTACACAAAATATAGGCTCAACCCTCTACAACTCGGTCGCGGTTTAATTTTCTATCCCAATCATCATTAAAGAATTTTCGAGACGAATTGATTATACTCTATTCTAATTCTAGAACGGATACAAAGCAAAATTGAAGAAATTGGAAAATTGTAGTCCCGACAATCTTATCCAAATAGACGATGGCTTTACAATTAAATTGTCCAAGAAGTGTGAGCTCATACCAAGCGGATGTATTTCTACGAAAGGATTTCGTACTGCCAAGGTAAGTTCGATTAGAAGTCAATTCCATTGGGATAATCTCTATTCTCTATTTAATATGTCGCAACAAACAACTTTGCCTTCTAGTAAATTTACAAATTTGTGTTCATCAGTTATTTTTTAGTTTAATATTTATGATCATTGTTCACTTCAAAATCCTTTCAGAACATATACAAATAATAATTTTACGATAAAACAATGTTTCAGGTTACCTATAGTCTAAGTAAAGACGGTGTACCAATGAAAGATGGCAATTTAGATGCATGCGAAGCAGTCCACGAAGCAACAAGTGAGGGTAAAAATCTAATGAAAGTTTTCGCTATCCCCGATCATTGTCCAGTTGCTGAGGTGAAAAAAAGATTATAAACTCGGCCAAATTCTTTTTAATATTTATGATGTTTCTTATATTTTCAGGGCAAAATTTGCGCCAATGAAAATACTAAAGCTGACCTGAGCAAATATAAACACATGTTGGGAATGGCTAGAGGTCACGTACAACTTAAGGCTAACATTAAACATGACAGTGTAAGTAAATGATTATTTACTAATTGTATTTATTAGATAGACCATCAATGAAGAATATTTCATTTCTTTGCAGGGTGAATCATGCCTTTTGGCCGAAATCGAGGTTACAAAGTGAAAAAAAACTCGAGCTATATTCTAAATAAAGAGGTTGTTTGATTCGGTTAAACTGTGAATATATTTGTACTATGCAATAATATTAATGGTAAATTTATTTGTTTTTTTGAACATTCTTAAAAGTCATTCAAGTAATTTGTTTGAAATTTGTTAAGTTGAATATTATTTATCAAAATCAAGAAAAATACTATTTTGCAAATTTGATGGATAGAGTTCACCTGGAAATACTTCACACCTAGTTCTTTTTACATTTGTGTAGCCCTGTGCAAAGCACAGTGATTGCAGATGTTGCCATTGGATCAAAATGGCGCATACAATAATTGAATTAACCGATCGAACTATTCAGCAAAACAAATTGATATTTCCAAAATATGTTCACATGGAAATTCGAAAAGTAGCATTAATAGAACCCCGAAAAATCATTAACTGCTAATTGGCAAGAATAAAAAATCACATGGAGACAGAAGATATGCACTAAGAATAAAATGTGTTCCCCTAATTAAAATTGCTCATTTACTATATAAAGAACCAGCCATGTACCTCCGTACATTCAATACAGTTGATAATTAGGTTTTATAATAATGACGAAAAGTATCCTTTCATATATAAAGCAGAAAAAATAATTAATTTTTTCGAACTTATAAATACCTATTTGCTGTATTGTATTTAAGCCTGAATTTCATTTTGCACTGAAACTTGGGTTTTTTCACAGCTTTATGTGAAAAGGCGGCGTAGATGATGGTGTGAACCATTTAGAATTTTTCAAGAGAAATCAGTTTCTCTATCACTCGAACCCTCTATGGCTTATAGCCAGGTTTCTCTAATAATCAGAGTTTCGGTGTAATCTAATCTATCTAATTTACAATTGAGTTAAATTTGTTCAAAATTATAAAAATGGAAGAGATGTGTAGCCATTTATGAATTGGAGGATGGCATGGCATCTCAACTGAATCCAAGTCCAGAAGAGAGGCTGACAAAAATTTGATGGTCGGCCGCCAACAAGGCAAAAATATGTTATTGCTCCTGGAGCAGGGTGTCCTATAAATATCCACGAAGGTCCCTCTAGCTCTACGCAGCTGGAGTGGGTCTATAGAAAATGAGTTTGCGTCACCATTGCATAGAAAAACAATTATTCTCCGTAAGACCTTCCTTTCGAACGTGAGTAAGAGGTCAGAGTGCAACAAAACATGAATACTGACAAGATCATGGGCTTGTACAGCAGTAGATTTGAGGTTCCGTCCAGCATCCTACCCTCAAATTTCTTTTTCCATAGTGTTAGCAGCTGCTACTATTGACCCAAGGTAAATTAAGGGTGGCACTGCTTCAAATTAATACTCGAATACCCTGATTGTTTGCCAAGTGTTCTTCTCGCAAACTATACCATTCTTGCAGACTATGTTATATCTTCATATGCTGCTTTGATTAAGTTAAATCATTTATCTATCTAGGTTGCGAAATCATAGGCAACTACAACTACGACGAAGAAATCCGCGTCAAGCCTTATTCGGTCTATCGAAACTACTCTAGTCACTAGAAATTATTTCCATGTGAAACTAGAAATTATTTCCATGTGAACAGACATATATGAAGTACACTTTAAAATATATGACATCATCGTATATACAAAGTACCCCACCATATCCATTCCGGGTCTTAGAGTTTGAAACTAATAGAGCTCCATATCATAATCATAATTTTTATTAATTTTTACTTTATTTACGCTTCGCTTTGCTCCTGATTTGACTCAGAAATATGTTAACTTAAAGCTCGGTGCGCGATTCCCGTTTGTATCTGAACTCGAAACAGAGACCCCACCGGCTAGAAGCTGGTGCTCTATCCACTACGCTGCGCGACCTTATTAACACCGCATATACATATTTGTAAAATAATTTATGTTGCTCCAACGCCACAGCTAAAGTTTTATTAAAGTGGGACTTGTGATCATAAAAAGAAACTCCAAAAGCTTCGATACTACATCAGAGTTCACAATACACTTCTATTTTTATAATATTATGACTATCCATTAAATGTGCAATGCACAAATGATTAGATATTCAATGGATATACCTATTAGCTACATATATGTTCTTCTTAAGTTCTTAGTTTTTTATCAGTTTTATCATTGCGGACAATTCGAAACATCAATGGCTCTTCCAACTCAATTTAAAAGTCGGGTATGCTTATCATCGCTACAAATTTGAATGACAGGCACTCTGAAAAAAACCTAGATGTGATTTCTAATCCAGACAGAACCTAAATTGAAAGTGAAAGGTCTTATCCGGGTGGATTCTGGCTATCAAACAATTTATCCCTCTCATTTATTTTGAAATAAAAACACATGCATTCATTATTTCAAATAGAGCCTACTTGCAGTTGTTCGAACATCGGAAAACAAGAAGAAAAACATTTCCGGTGGAAGCAAAACGATAATAAGATAGAACTGGTATGTCTCGAATAGATAAATATGTCTCTAATATTATTGTAAGAGAAGGCTTCTTTGACGGTAGACAGTTGATAAAATGTATTTTTCGGAAGTTGTACAAAAACGATCACGCCTCATTTGCGTGAAAGTAAGAAAGATTTGCTTTCGGCTGAAAAGTGATAGATAAAAATTGAATGAATAATAGTTATCAATTGTTTGTTAAGACACATATAATATCATTCAGTATGTTGCGCATCGATCATTTTTTTGAATACTTATTTTAAAAAATTTAAAAAAATTGAAATCATGCTAAATATAGATGTTCTAGTAAAGAAGATTATTTGAGAGTTGGTTATGATAGTAGCATTGAAAACAACTACAACTATACCCCGTTGCTGTCCTTGTTTTCAACATAATATGCTCGGCTTACTATAACTACACAGTTTAGCAACCCTCAGGTTTCACAGTGCTCTAGATGTTTTTTCGCGATAAATTTGCAGCAGTTGCATTTTTTGGGGAGGGTAACTGTTGAATTATAGTTCAGTCAAACGAAATTTCGATCTCCTCCTTCGAATATAGGACGAAAAGCGCATGGCAGACCCAACGATAGTGGCTTCCATCACCAACATTATCAATGACGCGAAAGAGGTAGTTCAATATAAATCTACTGTTGAAAATAATTGTCCCGTTTTTGCACCACATTCTCTCCAACAAGCAATTACGCTAAATCAAACAACCGATCTTTATAATATTCAATATCACAAGCTTAATTATTCCTATAATATATATCCATATATATTATATATATTTACATATAAATAAATAGTTATTTTATATACATATAACTAACTAGTTATTATATGTGCATATAAATAACTAGTAATGATATATACATATAACTAACTAGTAATGATATATACATATAACTAACTAGTTATTATACATATATACAAATAACTAACTAGTTATTGTATATACATATATTTGACTAGGTATTTTATATACATATAAATAACTAGTTATTATATAGACATACAAATAACTAGTTATTATATATGCATATAAATAAAATATATATATATACATATAAATAACTAGTTATTATATATACATATAACTAACTAGTTATGATATATTCATATAACTAACTAGTTATTGTATATACATATAAATAACTGGTTATTATTTTTACAAATATAATAACATAATACATAATCACCTATATAGGTTTATTACCACTGGTCTCATCAAACAATTCCACTCGTTTATTTCGAAAACACTCATATACCACACTCAATTCACAGACTGTAGAAAATTCTCTTTGCAGACGTGGGTGGCGGGGCTTTCGATTCGTTTGCAGACAATGCGGTGGTATTTTCTTTTATTCAATTCAGTCGAGAAGCGGTTTTATGTGGAAGTGGATGTCGTAAGCAAGTCGTGCCGTGAATACCCGCCAAATCCTCGTGACTTCCGGCGCAGGATTGAAAATTGGAAGTGCTCCTGTTGATGTCCAGTGGCTATTGCATTTATTAGCTCGTGATTTTACTTGGGAATTTAGCGAAAATTCAGCCGTGGTTGTGTCAACTCAATCTACAGGTGCTAAACAGTGATCGGTGTTCGGTGTATTACAAAATGGTTTCCGTGACGTTTTAGTGATTCTTCTCCCAATATAGTTCAAGTTCAAAGATTTCGCGAAATAATGGTCTAGTGACAATATATGTGTATCATAGTGCATTACAGATATTAATGTGAACTAATCGCCGCAGTTTTGAATCTACCTTAATTACCTGTGCCGTGTGAGGTTTTGCGACGCGCACGCAGATGATTCATACGGCAAAACCGCATCAAGTTTATTTTCTCGCCTACAATCGTGTGTTTGTTGACGATCAAGTGAATTCATAAGTGTATAAACAGCGCTTAGTGAGTTTGATGGGGAGTAGCTGCAGTGTTGGTGGAAAGGTGGAATGAAGATAATTGTTGGATATAAAAACAATACATATTCCGGTGAGAGAAATATTTTGCTTGTTATTAATTAGTATGTAATATTAGTAATGACATTAGAAATGCTCTTATATAGTGGGTTTTAAAACTAAGTGGATAATGGGTTGAGTTGAAACCGAATCTCCGGCCTGGAGTGCATATAAATATAAACTTAAAAATAGGGTTTTTGAATTTATCAGATAAATATTGGATATATATAATATATATAATATATATTGGATATATATAATATATATATATAAATATTTATATATTATATATATTATATATATATATATATATATATATATATATATATATATATATATATATATATATATATATATATATATATATATATTGTGCCGCTGTGCCTTGCATTTAAATGTGAAGGCAATGCATTGTATTTCAGCGATTTCATCATTCCACCAGTAGGCTTGTTTTCTTCCACCCACGGAAAGATTTTCGTGGGGATAACAGTAGCAGTAGCCTGAATTGCTTCAAAACTCACTGGTGCCCTAGTGGTTGCAGCTTCGCTCTATAAGCTGGCATTAATGAAGCCATTAACTCAATTCTATTTTCAGGCAGCTCCCAGCGATGTAGTTGTGATCACTACCTGTGTAGTTCTCCATCTTTCTCTCCAATCACTCTCTAAGGCCACGAAACTTTCCGATGCCATGATGGAATACATTCGGGAATACATTCGCTAATACTGGGTCTTCAGTATGTTGAAGTTAAGCCCGTGTTTATCACTAAAGGATTCAACCGGGACAACAATTCTACTAACCATCGTTCTCGAAAGCATCTTTGTTGAGCACACCCCATTCCAAAGCCCTAGCATTGAATTTTCCCACCACTATAACATCAATGTCGATATTAAGGAGAGTGTCCTCTTATGGACTAAGTTTATCTTCGAATTCGTGCATTGAGCCATTCGGGGTAAAGTAATAGTAGGGATCACTAATCAGGCCGATCTATTAACTTTTTCGCAGATGAGCTGGATGAGAAGATCGTCAACTACTCTGCAATGTTGCAGGTTTCCTTAGCGAATTCTCATTTTTTTCACCTGCTGTCTCTTCTTTGCGTTAAATGCATCCTTAAATGCCTTACAGAAATTCTTAAATACTTTACAGGAATTTCACGACATCCACGATAGCCAGATTGACCACATTTCCAGAGACTACCACTACGGCCTTTGCAGCCCGTATTCAGGGCTAACGCTTCGTTCAGTTCTACCGCAGCCCTGAGTTTGGGGGGAATAAACTGGTTTTTACTTAACTAGTTCCTTCTTCGCCCTAGTCACATTTTATAGCTGCCGTCACTTCATCAAATGAAAAAATAGGCTCAAAGGGCCATTATTAGAACGTTTTTTGATCTGATTATCAGCGTCTTGAGTGTAACCTACGAGGAACACATCTGTCGGCAATTCCAAGCGCAGTAAATCATCTTACATGATGTTCCTGAGGTCAGCTCCTAAGATCGACCCCTTTGCCACACCTGAGATGACAGGCGTCCTTCTGACTCCGTCCTCGGTATCGTAGAGCAACCATCGGTCCGTGAGGTAATCCCATATCATGGCTAGCAAGCACCCAGGGATACAAAATTGTTGCTCAAGGGCCCGAAGGATGATCTCGTCGAGTTGAAGGTGTTTTGTACGTCCAGTGTTATCAGCAGGACGATCGGTCTGGCGCTATCTACTTCTATTACTGCCATTAAAGTTGAGCATGATTCTTTCAATGCTGAACATCCGACTTTGAGTATAGTATGTTTCTTTCAATTCTGGAAATTCGCTGCTACCTCTTAAAATTCATAACGGTTCTACAATTACTATTACTAGCATTCAGTCTCCTCCTTATTTTTTTTTCAATTTTTCCCCTTTCTTTATATTATACTAGGTAATTGATTTTATAATTTGTAGTGTTGTATGTATTTAATTTTTAATTTGTTGAATTTTTGTATTGTAAAATTAATTAAAAAATAACGCCGGTAATTGAAAAGTTCCTATGAATGTATGAACTAGCAAATTTGCCTCGTTTCACTTCTTCACCTCATGTCACTTAGCCAAACTATCACGAATCCAACATTCTTCCGCTTACAGCCATGTTGGAATGCTAATTACTTGTTCTGGCTCCACAAAAAAAAAACCTGAATCATACAAAGTCTCAGTTATGCACAATTTCCAGACAAAGCCAACTTAGCGATAAGCTACCAGACATGAAAACTTGTCTGCAAGGTCTGGTCTCCCTGCATGTAAAACCAAACCAAACTCTAAGCCCTGGTAATGCAGCTGCGCGATCGGTTGGCCATAACCAAACATACTAGCAACATCGATAATCATCATATACCTGGTGACGCTGAATGGATTCAATGATTAGAGTCAATCAGCGACTTAACTGGAAATGCAATGACAAATGAATATTTCCCGTGCGAGTTTACCTTAATGCATCGACGACGAAACGTCGATTGACTAGAGCCTAATCTCCAAGTAAACAAATCTAAAGCGGTTTGTTTGCAATAGTTATCGTCGCATCTAGATAGATAAGCGTTATGGATGCATAAGAAAAGATAAAATTTCGTATTGGTTTTCTATGGTTGCAAAGACGAAGCGCCGAAGCATTGCAGCGTCACGACGACGTATGAATTTAAATCCAGGTGAAGGTTGTTTGTAGTGTTTGTGAGAAAAGAATATGGACGCGAAATGGAGACTGAGCGGAATGACTAATGGCTTCTTGAAAAGTTGATTTCGCAAGAGAAGCATATTAATTACTGGCTAGTAACCATGAGCTTATGCGTCTTAAGTCCGGGTAAAATACAAATCATCGCTTCAAATACAGTATGTATTTAAGTCAGTTTGACCACAATAAGGCGAGAAGTGATTTTTCCATTGTAGAAAAAACTAAATGTTGCCAAATCTTATTTTTGGTGGCGAAACATGTTTCTTTCGCTTCGTATCCTTCAAGCTTCTTTGCTATTTTTTCCTTTCGAATTTCGGATCTGACGCCTATGCCAATTATCATATTTCCGGTTTGTTCACGGTTCTCCCACTTTTTACAGATCAACTAATGCTTACCCACATTTTCAGATGCACAGAGGATGCTTCAGGTTCTCTTCTTGACAAGGCATCTATTTTTTGTTCTCTGGGTGATGGTCATTTTTTTTTTTGGATTGTTCAGGTTCTCAAGAATTGGTATAATTTCTTAAATAGGTTTTGGATCTCCCGGTGAATAAAGAAAGAGATCAAAGCCTTTACCCTCAGTATCCTTTTAATGATCCTCTCTTCTCGATAGCTTAGTTCGCTTATGCGCCAGTCCGAAGCAGCGATCTACTGGCCACGAGTTCGAATCCCGCCGTGCTCATGGTTGCATTTGTTCGTTTTATGTTGTCGTAACAGCCGGCTTCTGGATATATTACCAGCGCTCCATTGATTAAGTGTCACACTAAAAGCTTTAGTGGCGACTAGGCATAACACTGGCGCTTCAGATAATAAGAAAAAAATGTGACACTTAAAGAATAATGGAATAATTGGTATCGGCGGCTGTCCAAGTAAAATTTGACCTTTTTATCTTTGTGAATATTTCTGTGTGCAGATCTTTAAGCCATGTGACTAACTTTTATGTAAAGGTCAGAAGACTATATTTATCCAGGAGCTCTTTAATTGGCAATATGGAGTCGAAACAGGAAATTATTTTCAAATAAGTGGAAAATTTCGAAATCAAGCTTTCAAAAATCGCTAAGGACCTTAAAACTTTACTTACATCTGTCAAACGAGTAACAGTAAATTATATAAAAAAGAGGCCAAATGTTAGAAAGAAAAGAGGATCAGGTAGAAAATATGGAAGTATAGGCAAGGACAGCAGAGAAAATTGTCAGGAAGTTCGAGACCAGACACAACATTTCCGTTCGAGATATGGCAGTAGCTGCTAATGCATTGAAGTCGACGGTTGATTGCATGAAGAAATGTTGCAACCTGAGAGTATATAAGGTGCAGAAAATTCTAGATCGATCCAAAGAAAAGCAGAGAGTTATAAAAACGAGGATTCGAAAACTATACGATTAGTATGGGACGGAATTCGATTGTGTGAAGCAGACTTCAGGCAGATTCCTGGTAATGAATTTTGCACTAGCAAAGCCAAGACTGCAGAGAAAGAAATATTTGAGTCGAAGAAAAGCAGTAAATTTCCTAAACAGGATATGGGGTGGCATGCATTTTTTTCGATGCTATTTTTATAGAAAAATGCCCAATCAATGTCCAGGTTTGCCTCGAGGAATGTCTGCAGAAGCGATTGTTGCCTTTAATTAATTGGCATGAAGGGTCCGTGTTGTTCTGGCTTGACCTAGCATCAAGTCATTATGCTAAGAAAACCCTTAAGTACTGTTCTCAAATGATAGGTTCGTAAAAAGATCTTTGAGGGTTCCTAAATCTCTCTTCTTTTCAACGTAATACTGATACTATAAAATGAATAAATATTTCCGTCAGCTCGTTGGAAACACACGCCAAAAGAACAGTAGATATAGATGCAAACTATACTAAATTAATGATAGAATATTTGCAGATACTGATTTAGTGTTTTTCTTTTCGTCTTAACAAAGTATTCTCTTAGTGAGGTGATGAGATACTCGATTAATGAGCACATTTACTTCAGCCAAGTCTCCAAAACACCCTTAAAAACTTACCAGCCCTAAATTACAATAATTCCTAACAATTTCCATTTCCCGCATTTTTCCTTCATTAACTTATTTCGATGGAACTTCAAGAGCGTAGCTCAGTAAATGTTCCTGTTTAATGTCAGCTACAGGCGATTTTCTTTCCTGACTTTTACACCTTCGTTTGCTATCTCTGCCAATTGAATTGCTGAAAGAAATAAAGTTTTCCGGCGACTATGCAATTTCGTTCTCGTTTTACTGCTTTCTATTTCATTTTTGAACTTTCGAAGTATCACTTCGTTGCTGAGACGTGTGGGCGAGGAAATATATCATTTATTCAAGGATGTTGGCTTAGTATGAAACTAAAATAAGTTTCATATGAGCTATGCTACTGAATGTAATGGGAATAGTTGATAATCAGTTGGCTACGGAGCATCCTATCTAGAGGATTGTTAGTGAAAAATTGTCATCGGAGATTGATGCACCTGCCTGCATCTTTTAAAGTCAACATGCTTGATTGATGAGTCGGATATCTCTGAAACGAAATGTAACGGTCTGTATAGTATCATATGTGACTGCAAAAAAGCCGCAATGGGAAATAAAATGATTACAGTCGATCCAATCTGAAATCGTGTCGGATTTTAGCAATAGAATGATACGCGTTTCGGAAAGAACGCGGACAATTAAAACTGGGACATAACGTTTTTATAGATGTGAAGAATTTTTTGAAGCTATTCATGGTTATAAATTTCAATGTTGACCCACATTGTTAGAACAGAGGGAAGGCGATTGAGGGATGGTTGAAATATTGATGCGGTCTGATTTATAAAGAGGAAGAAGTGACCATCCTTCTCCCAAAACTTCGACCTGTATCATATAAACCAACATACTTTTTTGGTTTTTGTTTGAACAGAATTAATACGCATTTGCAACCAGTGCTTCATAATTTCCACTATTTCAACGAAAAATGCAATGATTAATAAAGCGAAAATGAAGTCCCAATTCATGATACGATTATTGCTAAACAAAGACACTACAAAATCAATAAAAACTCATAAATAGATGCATTATTGAATCACCATTGTTTTGAAAAACTATCCTTATCTTACAACAATAAGCAACCAATCTTAATTTAATAACAGTAACAATTCTCTTACGAATCTAGGGGCTGAAGCTGGTAGAGAGCTTCATTATAATTTTTTCAATCAATGTGAATACGAGTGTGGAGTGATTAGTTCCACGACTCATTTTACCCCTTATTTAAATCAGGTACCTAATCAGAGCTAGGTGAACTCAAAGCTTGGTGTGCGGACTTTCGTCCGAACCTGGATTCGAACCAGGGACCCCGCACGCTAGAAACCAGTTACCTACCCAGTAGGCTACTCAAGCTTCAATTTAATAACAGTAATCAGTAATATTCATGACAGCAATATTACCAGTAATATTAATTTCACAGAAGTACGTGAACTGAAAATCTCATTGAGAAATGTACAAAACAGTTGCTTTTTGTTTTAAAGCCACCTGGCGACTCGTCCGTTCAAATTTTTTAAAAAATAATGTTAAAAAAACACAAAAATTCAGTTATCCTGCCGAGCTTTTTTAGAAACCGAAAGTTATATATATTTAATTACTTATGAAAATAATATAATGCCCATAAACCTCTGGATCTTTCGCAGCAGCGGACCTTTTCGAGGTAGCTGTTATAGACTTTTTGGTAAATTTTAGGCAGTATCATTGATATTGAATTTTAGTTGTTCCGACGTTTCGAGCCTATCTAGGGTAGCCACAAATTTTAGCATAATCCTACAAAAAGAAATCAAACGACATTAAATCATATGATCTCGGCGACCAGTTGATCACCATCACTACCAGAACGGGAGATAATACAACCTGAAAATTTTCTACAAAAAACATCCAGCTTATTGACAGGCCCAAACAGGTCAAAAACCAGTAATTAAAAAGGGCACCATTCTTTGAAAAATCAACACCAATTTACTACTACTTTAACATTGAATATACATACATTCATTCCTCCTTCAGTTCTGGATCAGGACTTTAATTTCTCTGTTCCCGTTAACGGCTTTCGAGGAATATTTTCATAGCACTAGATCAACAATGACTGCTTGCTATCGGTGCCGCTTATCGTTGGTGTAGTCGAAGTCGCACTTATTGACTCATCTCTAATTGACTGAAATGAGGCACAATGGTCTGAAAGTCTATACTACCGGTCAAGGTTCAGATCCGTTGACGAAAAAGCCGAGTCGACTCCTGTTGCTCCTATCGTTGATCCATTCGTGTAAATCGATGCGCTGCCGTTATCAGTCATTTCTTTGAATCTCGAGTCTGTTCTTGTGTAGCTTGACCTCCAAGACTGTGAATGTACGAGGTGTGTTCAAAAAGTATCATAAAATCAACCTTTATTAAGATATAATATTTTAACACTGATTCCCCTCAAAACAGTACCCTTGGTCTGCCACACTCTTCTCCCAAAGCTTCTGCCACTGCTGGAAACACCGTTGATACTCTTTCTTTGTTATAACGCACAGTTGATACGTCGCATTCTCCATGATATCCTCTCTGGTAAAAAAATCTGGTTCCTTTCAGAGGGATTTTCAGCTAAAGGAAAAGGCAGAAGTCACAGGGAGCCATGTCAGGAGAGAATTGAGGTTGACAAACTAGTGGTGTGTTGTGTTTTGACAAGAAACTCTGAATCAAATTTGAAGAATAGGCGGATGCGTTATCGTGATGGAGCTTCCAATTTCCCGCTGCCCACAGGTCTGGGCAGCGAACCTGTCTAGCTTTTTTGGGCCTCAGCGATGACGAATGCTTCTACGGTGCTGACTCGAACTTATTTTGTGGGTCATATCCATAAACTCAAGACTCATAACCAGTAATTACAGTGTTCAGAAAATTGGTTCATTGCTTACAGTATCCAGCAAGTACTGTGAGATCTCAAGACGAAGTTGTCTTTGCTCAATTGTTAGCAGTTCTAGCACGAACTTGGCTAACATCCTTCTAAGAGCCAAATCGTCAGTCAAAATAGAATGAATGGATCCAATACTAATGCCTATCTCTGCTCCAATTTCTCTTTGGGTTTCCATATAGTCGATGGTTGCGATCACTTGTGTACTTGTACTCACTTTACCCCTAATTTAAATCAGGTACCTATTCAGAGCTAGGTGAACTCAAAGCTTCGTACGCGGTCACCCGTCTGAACCTGGATTCGAACCAGGCACCCAAATACAAGAAGCCAGTGCTCTACTCACTAGGCTACTCAAAACTCGTGTTTTGTTTGTACTTTAAGTAAATTCAGTAAATCCCTTTTTACTAGGCTGATCTTGTAGGTTGTATGGCTTCGAGTATGAAAAATTTATGGTGTAAGCGTATCAGCACTGGAAAAAAATGTCAAAACTTCATTTACAAGACTCATTAATTGTTTTTCGAATGCATTCTTTACCAAAAGTGTCAAAATTAATTATAATCCATAGTTCGAATCCTTATAAATCGAACTTCTTTAATATTTCACTCCCTCTTCTTGCTAAGCGATTTATTTCTGAGGAGATTTAAGAACTATGCGGTTTAACTATTTGTATTCAACTACAATACACTTTGTTTTAAACACTAGACCACCATACCGCCTAATTTCAAAGTCCCAGAATAAAATCAATTAAATTTAATTCTACTAATTAATTTTTCAAACACACTTAAAAACTTGCATTGATGACATCACTTGAATACCGATACAATTTCATATCAACAGCGGCGACATTGCATTTCATTAATTAGAATATGCAAAACAACAAAGTCACTCCGATTCTTGTTGCGGTAAAATTCAGACATACCATAGTGACATTTTCAAAGTAATTATTTATTAGCATATTGTTCATTCTTTCATTTTCTCTCTCTCAGCTTTCTTGGAAACTACTTAGTAATAGCTTGGTAGGCTCGACAAAAATGCTGATTGGATCGACTAACTGACTGAATCCTGCAAAAATTGCATGACTCGTCAACATTAAACCTATCCCACTTTAACTTCTGCTTAAGGTTTTCAGCCAGCAGCTGAAGGACTCCGACTCTGGGCGTGCAAACAAATCGATTTGGACAAAAAGGCCTAAATTTGCCGGTAAACTATCAAGCGGCTTTTATGGAACAGTAAACACTATCTGATATCAGAACAAAGCAGACAATTTTTAGTTTCCATTCGAGCAGCCCACCTGTTGTCGAGAGGTGAACTATGCTTAAGCGAAGGCGATGCGATATAGTCATTCAGGTGCTCATCGAGACCTCTTTTGCACGTTCAAGAGTATGAGGCAGTTAACCTTATAATGGCGAGACGCGTGCAAAACTTGTTTTATGGAATGGTTCATGCACAGTAAATAACATGCATTCATGCAGCACTCATATGAAGGTATGAGTACATTGCAAACTGTCCAGCGATGCACACTCAGGTGAAATTCATTCGAAACCAATTCCAGTATTTACGGCATACCTCTATTTGTTTTTAATCTAACAATCACCATTAAGTCTTCATAGCTCTAATACTCATCAAACAAGCAATCATCGAACTGATTTGAGATCTATTCCCATTTTTTACGCGTCGATTCATATATGGAATGTTTATATTCGGATTCGATGATAAATCTGGGCTATTATCCAACGGACGATTAAACATTTCCCAAAAATGGATGACATGATATTACGTTAAACACAGTTAAATGTGATGCGGTAGCGACAATACAATGGTACATAGTTCAGTTCAGGTGACCTAAACTTTTGATTACGACGAACCGAATTATTTTCTAGAAGCTGAAGAAGGAGGCAAAATAATCGAAACACCAGAGTTGTGGTAGTTTACCCTGAAATTTGCTGGGAAATTAAATAATTTTTTTTTATTTAATTTTTATATTTAGCTCTATATTTCAATTTTCGAAGTTAATGACAAAGACTAAAACCAGTGCTTCGGAAAAAACATCGTATTAGAAATGACAGAGGGAATTGGAATTTTGTGGTAGTTTGCGTTACAAGTTGGAATTTGCTCGAATCATATGTGATGCAGCAGCTCCAAATCTAATAAGAAAAAAATACGACAAACATAACTTTTTCATGGTAACTAAGAAAGGCTGCGTTGATGCTGCAATACTTTAGCAAAGCAGCGAAAAAAATGGTATCGCTATCTGAAAATAATGTGATATCTGGTGTCTCTCGAGAAACCCACTTAGGCCCTTTAATTTTTCTTTTATTTATAATGACCTTAAAACATTCATCCGCCTTGCTTTATGCAGATGAAGGAATTTTTTTAAAAATGTATCCAATATTCATGATTGTTTGGCACTTAGGCTGAATGAGGTGTTCCGATGTTTAAGGGTCTGTCGTTTAAGGCTTCCTCGGGTCGGGAGGTATACGAGTTCTGCCAGATTTTTCTTCCTTATTTGGGGTACGTCGGGGATCAAAATTGTTTGAGTGTGGATCCGGACCAAGACCAAAACTTCAATAGACATTTCTCGTCCAAGTGGGATGAGGAAGGTCTGACAATTCTTGGGTATGGTTTTGTGGTATAGGTGATTAATTCAGGATTTTGTGACTTTGTATTAGCCATTAAGGGGTTATATACAGTTAGAAGGCCGGAAAAAGACGTTTTTTTATTAATTTTTTGTGAAAAGGTATTTTACTTTACAAAAACATAAAGTATACATGCGTTTAGTGCCAACATCAAAGTTTATAATGGCACTAATAATTTGTTAAAATATTGATCTGGTGCGCTCCTCCAGACGATCTCCTGAAGGTCTTCCAAAAAAAGGTGTTCCGAGGTTACCACGATTTCTCCGGTATAATTCATCTCAAGTCAAAAAACCAAACAGATTCTTTTAGTAGATAGATAAAACTAGGTATTGAACGAAGGAGTAATAGAAATTTAGTTTTTTTGACAAAATGGCAGCTTCGTAAAAAAAAAAATCGATTTTTTGACCAAAATTGCCATTTAAAATTGTTTAAAAAAAACAGAAATAATTATCCAAAATCTTATTCCTTCGTTTAATACCTGAGAAATATATCTGAGAAAGTTGTGTTAAAATTTCAAACCGTTTGGTCGAGCCGTTTTTTAGAAATCGTGGTCACGGAATTGGAAACATAGTTTTGAGAAAAACGCGTTTAAAGTTTCGGAAGAAATTAACACATATATCATTTTTTTTTTAGTTACATGGAGTCATCTGTTTTAGGGCCATAAGATGTACCTTTTGTAGCCTCACCAGCTTCTAATACCTCGATGATGTTGATGCTGTCTACGAGCCATTCTTCCCTCTCGCTTACTCCCATGCGCTTCGGTCTGTACTCCGCCTACTTTCTAACAGTCCGAAATGTGATTGCAAATATGCGTATATCTCGGAAAAAACTTGTCGGATCGATTTGAAATTTTCAGGGAATATTATCAGTTAAATATACAGTGGGTCACAGCTTATTTCGTGCAGTGCTGTTTTCAAAATTTAGAACACATCTGAAAAACTAATAAGAAAATCATGTAATTTTTAACGTAGGTTTACAACAGCATGCTCATTGGTAACACTTGAGAAAAAAAAATTATGAAAATAACCTTCGACACGCTTAAAACGACAAAAAACCGATTGTGGAGCAGAAACGCGCGTCACAGCTTATTTCGTGCAGTTGTTTTGTCTTCACTGTGGTTAGAGTTTGCCGCGTTGAATAGCGGGACTTTTTTTCCTGCGTTTTGATTGTAGCTGTCATTACCAGCTGTGGTAAATATTTAGTCTGATATTGTATGTTTAAGCGTTAAGAAGTATTTTTTAGAAAAATGCGCCGACGCATAACAATCGAGCAGCGAGAATTGGTGTTGAACCATTTCAAGGAAGGTCTTTCACAGCGGAAAATTGCCCAAAGTGTTAAGTTGAGTTCCAGCACAGTGCAATCCATCATTCAACGTTTCATTCACGAAAATCGGATTCGAGACAAGGGCAGAACCGCTCCAAATAAAATTTTCAACTCGTCCGATGAGAGCTTAATTGTGCGGAAAAACAAGGCGAACCCCAAGTTATCGGTTCCAAAACTTCTCACGGAGATACAGCAAGGACTGGGTAAATCATGCAGTGCGGAAACGGTTCGTCGCGTGCTCCGAGCCAACAATTTGAATGGTCGCGTAGCAAGAAAAAAGCCTTTCATAAGCAAGAAAAATCAGATGACTCGTCTTGCCTTTGCTAAGGAGCACGTAAACAAAAACTCGGACTTTTGGAACAGCGTCATATTCGCGGACGAGTCAAAATTCAACATCTTTGGCTCTGATGGTATGACATATGTGTGGCGGGAACCCAATACGGAGCTGCAGAAAGAAAATTTAAAACCTACAGTTAAGCATGGCGGTGGAAGCGTGATGGTTTGGGCCTGTATGTCAGCAGCCGGGGTTGGAAATTTAGAATTCATTGAAGGGAACATGAACAAAACCATGTATTTCAATATTCTGAAACAAAATTTGCTTCAGAGTGCTTCTAATCTTGAAATACAGAACACTTTTCGTTTCTATCAGGACAACGATCCCAAGCATAAGTCTGGGATTGTCCAATCTTGGCTGATTTGGAACTGCCCTCACGTTATGACACCGCCAGCACAAAGCCCAGACTTGAATGTGATTGAAAATTTATGGTCAATTTTAGACAATAACATTCGGAAACATACTATTTCCAACAAGGAACAACTGAAAAGGGTTATTTTGGAGGAGTGGATGAAAATAACACCAGCTTGCACCCAAAAACTTGTGGATTCTATATTCTTACTGACGTAATAAAATCAAAGGGCTATCATACTAAATACTAAACTTTGTACATATACATTTTCTTTCCTGGAAATTAATATTTAAGTTTAACTGCACGAAATAAGCGGTGACTTTGAATTTAGCATTGTTTTCATAATTTTTGTTTTTTAACTATTATAATTTACAATTTCTCTAGTTTTTAAGTTTATAATCTAAAGAATACATATTTTTCTAAAATTTGACATTTCAATCTTATCAATATTTTATATAGTTTTCCAATAGAAGCATAACAAATTTTAAAATTGTTACTGCACGAAATAAGCTGTGAGCCACTGTACATTCTGAAAATGCAATAAATAAAAAATCGATTTTAACTGTATATAACCCCTTAACGGACTTTTTCAAGAAGAACTGGAAATTTCAATGAACTGAGGAACGCAAGAAGGCAATCACTCGGGACAAGACAAAATCATCCTGTGGTATGTCCGAATTACATTCTAGAACCGAAAATTCTAGATTGACGCCTTAAATAAGGAAGTGGGTGCGGTGTTGACGCAGGAACATTCCGTGGGTGAAAAGGTGATCAACTACCTTAGCCGTACTGTGACCAGTGCCTAGCAAAATTTTTTCGCAACAGTGGGAGTGCCTGGCCTGTTTTATGTGTAATAGAAAAGTTGAGGCCGCACGAAGAGGGGACTGAGTTCCGGTTGGCAACTGATCACCACTCTCTGGTCTGTCTGAACAACTTGAAGGATCTCAGTGGCTGTTTAGCTCGGTGTACAGTGAGGATGCAGCAGTACGACTATGATGTTGCACAGCGCAAAATATTTCCAATGAAGAAAGTAATTGGTGCTGTCGTGGCTCGTATCCTCGAAAAACACGTCCTATTTTTGTTCGCTCAAATTCCGCTCCAAAGGTCTGCCATACTGAACATTGAGTTTCATTATGCGAATCCCGTGGAACGGTTGAATCAAAATATCAAGCATCTGCTACGAACTTCCGTGTCCGAAAACCACCATAAGTGTTGCAAATAGCTATCAAGAATTGGCTTCGGCCTGCGAATCTGCTTCCATGAAAATATGTTTTCTTACCTTTGCGAGAGAGTTGACAATCATCCTGGAAATTCTTAGATCCCAAAGACGAGAGGGGAAGTTGACACAGCGGAAGACAAAGCCAAGATAGCGAAACTGCTACAGATGGTCCAGAATGGGGTGCTCAAGCGACTGAAAGAAGCAGCACTCTCTACTTGATTATTGAGAAATAAGCGAGCATGATCCTAGTTAAATGTAATTTAGACCTTCAGGAGCAGGAGGTTGATGTACTTTAATGTTAAACTAGGATTGGTATGATTAATTTAGTAGCATAAATAAGCGGGTTGAAAACCACTAGAACAGGACAAATACATACTGTCCTGGAAATATACCACATTCCACTCACCCTCAGTTTAGAGCCAGTGGCACATATTTCCACAGCATCTGTTGCTAGGGATATTCCCTTTACCCATTCTTCCTTGCTTGGGAACTGGGTCTCAAGTCCTTGAATCATACTCGTAGATGTTCGGGCAGTAGTATAATCGACGTCCACTGGACGACTTTAGCATGGCCCAGGTCTATCTTAGAACAGCAGTCGCCACAAAGTAATCTTACCGCTGTGCACTTTATTTGTCACAAGACAAGTAGATCGGTAGGAAATCAGTCAAGCAGCGCCAAGGATGTTTTTCTTAAAGTAGTACGGAGTGCCCCCATTATCAGCAAGGCTGCTAATTTAATAGTTTTCATATAATCTTCAGATGTATAGTCTTAAGTATTACTGACCACCAAACTACTACTCTGTACAGCAGACTTAGTTCCTGTATGCTAGTGTAAATCCAGGAGTCGATGCGAGGTCTCAGCTCTCAAGTTGTTCATATGGCTCTACTTCGATTTTTTTTTTCCATAGAAGCTTGGAGTCCAGGATAAGTTCCAAGTATTTTACTTTGTTTTTGAGGCTGATAGGAGTTCCATTAAGCTTCAGTAGACGAAAGCTTGGGACCCTATGCTTCCTCATGAAGAGCAATAATTATGTTTTGTTAGAGTTAATACTTACGATATATACACTCTTGGCACACTTGGGAGAGAATATGTCAGGAGTAATATAATCTCTCCTTCGTCATCCCGTTTGATGAAACTTCCTCAGAAGCTCATTAACTTTCAAGGGAGCTAGAACACCGCTCTGACAAGGGCCCTTACTTATCACTCAAAACGCAAAATGGAGTTCAACACACGGTTTATAAATATGTAATTTCTAAGTTCAATTAGTTGAAAATTGATATCTAGATTCCGAAGAGCATTCAAAGTTGTCATAGGAAGAAAGTTCTGGAACGCTTCCTTGATGTCCCGAAAAGCCTGCTTTATAAAGGTAGCGCTGTTTTGGCAAGTTTACGTCTCGTGTCTCGATTTCGGGATCACATTAGATTCTAAGGCGCTGGTTGTCGAATATCCCATAACCCTGTCTAAAATCTTCAATAGAAAGAATCTTAGAGAAATTGGTCTATAGTCATTTGGTGTTAGCGTATGATGCTTGCCTTGCCGTAAGGGTGAACACAACTCTCGTTTCCTGTCAACTGATAGGAATGTACGAAAGTTTGAAGCATATGGCCATGTGCCAAGACATAGTATTCTTTAAGGAATGATATCATCCGAGCCTTGTGACTTGATACCGACAAGAGAATGAATATGTGTGAGCTAGAGAGAAAAAGTACAATTGAGACAATTGTGAATTTAACTTGTAATCTCGGCTAATATTTTTTTTAGACTTTTGCAAATCTATTCAAAAGCGGAGCGAAAACAAAATTTTTTTTAGGAAAATACTTGTATGTGTTATGCTCTTGATTCACTTCAACATGATTTTCTACGCAAATAAAAATCATTTGCTGACAATATTAGCAAATTTCTGTTTTACGACTTCAATTAAAAGTATCTTACTAAACAAGTAAAACGTCCGCACGTATCGAATGAAAAGCCTCTGACACTTTAGCCCAGTGAGAATAATACATAAAAGTTGAGTGATATTCGAGAATTCCTATATAGTACGTGCCATTCTGTGCTGAGCCCCGCTATATTTCTAGTCTCGTTGTTTGCATACCATAACACCTTGGCAACCTAACCGGTATAACTACATTGGTACTTGTGCACCCATAGATGCCAGTATGCATGTTCCATAGCAAAAACCACATCCCATCACGTTCGAAGTGTATGCGAGAGATTGATATTGTATGTACATAGTAGGTAAGTAATGACAACGTAGTTAGTTCTCTAGTTAGTTCTCTATTGAAACGTTCGCACTTTTATGACTAACAAATATTAGGTTTTAGCAATCGGATAATCATTTGCGCACTGAAGCTTAGAGTTTCCAGAAATTTATCAAAGTTTCAACGAATCTGTTTAGCTATGACGTCAGTATGGTGAATTATTACTCACTGAAGCGAGAATGAGCTGTATCTGCTCAAAGCGACTTCGATGGTTCGCTTGATGTTGAAGATACTCATCTAACTTGTTTTCGTTACCTTTTGTCTTTTGTCTGAGGTTGTAGACCTTTGGTGATCTTGACCGAGAGATCTCAATTTTAGCTAATCGACCGTTCTTTTTGATTATTAGTGGATTTATATTTCGTACCTTGCTAAGAGATATATTCTCGGAGGATTCTAATGTACAAGCACAAGCCGTGCATAATTTTATATCGAGCTATCATAAATGTTGCGTGGAACATTTAGAAAAAATATAAATAAATATGTTGTATAAATATGTTGCATAAAAGTATGAGGGCTTTCGAAAAAGATATAGAAAATTGTAGGAAAAAGAAAGTGTCTGACCATTTCTATCTTTGGCGTATTTCTGACCTGTTAAAAATTGTCAATACATTTGTTTGGGTCTTTCAGGAATAGATTTCTCAGACGCAAACCTACCCCTGAAATTTCATATACATATATGGTCCACGGTCCACGTGAACAAAGGAAGAAACGCAATCGATTCATTTGGGAAGGTAGCCAATTAAAGAAGATGCAATTTACGTATAAGAATGTCTTAATCCAGCTTAACGAAAGTCTTCGTGAGGTCGGTATATATGCAGACAACTTGCGTACTTTTTTCGATCACAAGTGTGCCTAGATTCGCAAATTCTGAAAGGATGTTGGTGATCTATTTACCTTTAATAAAACCATATTGCCATAGTATATCCTGTGCTTCTTTCTCCTCTCTTTCAAAAAATGTCAATATTTGCTCAGTATATTAAGTTGGTGATCCTATATGCATCTCAAACAACTATTTTAGTAGAATCCTCGAGAGCAGAGCCGATCTTTTTGTGAATCTGCCCTAGCTAAACAGCAGCATGGTTTCCTCAAAAGTAAATCAATTATAACCAACCTCCTGTCCTTCACATATATTTTACAGTCGTATCCGCTAGGCGTATACTGACAATTCCAAATCCTTTGATTCCACCAACCATAGCCTTCTTCTTAGAAAACTAAAGAAAGAATCATCACTATCCTGATTTGCCTTCTACATCTATGGCCGAACTTCTATTGTAGCTGTTAATTCTGCTTCCTTATCCTTCTTCAGGAGTTCCGCAAAGGTCTATCCTTTGTCTTTTTTTTATTTTAATGTTCGCAATGGCTCTTCTTTTTCTCATTTGTTTTTTTTTCCTCATTTGAATCCTGGCAATTTAAAAATATTCCGATTGATTGGTGCACAAAAAGACTGCATTTAATTACTTAATAATAGAAGTCTTATTTATTTATTTATTCAATCACCTAATAGAAGAGAAATATTCTAATCAGTGTGTAGATAAGGTAAATTTAAAAAGTAAAACAAAAACGAAAATTTACATTGTTTACATAAAAATTCATTAAAAAATAGAAGATATACTAAATACGGGAAAAGCGCTAAAACGTGATGGTGATGCAGTTTGAAGAGAAAACACTTATGAAAGAACACTCTGAGAGATTTTAATGACAGATTTTTTAATAGGGTTAGTAGATTTTTTAATAGAGTAACTTATGGGAAATTAATTTTGAAGAGCAAAGAACGGGTGTACCTAGGTTGTTTTAATTCTAAGGAATCTGTAACGAGTTCACCACACTTGACAATAATATTCAAAGATATTGCGAACAAAAGAGAGAAAAAGATGCACAGAGGAAGAAATATGATTAAATGGCTTTGAAGATCTGAGAACAAAACCCGATAAATGAAAGAGAAATAGGCCAAAATGAAACAGAAGGTGGTCAAAAATGGAATCTTGCGGAACTCCAGAATTTGGATGAAAGAAAGATAAAGAGCAGGAATTGACAGTGACTACACAGATGCAATCATGTACGTGGAAGGAAAACCAGAAAGAAGGAAGTCAGAGAATCCATAACCTTCCAGCTTCAAGAGCAGTAGTTTATGTTCAACAGAATCGGCGCCTTAAGAAAAATCGTGGAATAAAACATCTACTTGCTTTTGTTGATCCAAAGCAGATGCAACAACAGTATTAGTAACGGCAAAATTTTAGAAAGAGTAGATATCCCTTTAACAAAGTCAAGCTGCTCTTGAGCTAGAAAGGTTTGGACTTGGGAATACAGTTTGTTATATTTAATACGTTCGAGAAGTTTACTAAAGCGTAGAAGGGATATAGAACGATAATTGGAAATACAAGCACGAGAATCCGACTTGTGTATGGGGAAAATATTATAGTGCTATTATTGAGGCGGAGCATTAAGGATTCAACTTTCAACGGATTGGTGTGGAATAAGGATGAAATCAGAGGGAAGGAAAATAGGACGTTATACGAAGTAGGTTGAAAAATAGTAAGCAAAAAGCTCATATACTTTTTGCGCATCAGAAAGTATTGTTTCAGCAAGGAACATATTATGAGGAATGTTAGGAGAGCTTATGAGAGAGTGGATGTATCGCCAGAATGGTGTTTGATGATTTGATTGAATCGATGGCTATTAAAATAATCACGCATAATAAGCTTTGCAGTGCTATTCGCCTCAGATTACAATCTCTCGCATTCGATCAAATTTATTTCCAAGCCCGTGCGCTTGAATCTTTATAGGTCGGTAGCTCTGCTCGCTAAAGTGCCAGTCCTAAGTAGCGATCTACAGGCCGCGTGTTCGAATCCCGCCGTATGCTAATGGTTGTGTTTGTTCGTCTTCTGTAATAGCCGGCGACTGGGCAAGAATAAAGTGTGGTACTTGAAGAATAATGCAATCGTATTCTCTCATATGTGTCTCCCTACCGTCATAGCCAATCCCCTGAGCGTTGGTATTATCACAGAGAAAAAGCTATACCTTTCAACTTCAGAGTTAAACCAAGAGACAAACGTTTGATTTATTCAGGCGATAAGTGGATCTGAAACGTGAAAGGAATATGAGAGGAATCCGTAAAAGTTTTTACTTACTTGGTCCAAACTTCAATTATAACCAAGAATGTTCCAAATATCGAAAAACGAATATCCTGATTTTGTTGAATGAGACTTACCATTTGCCAATTCTATTTTTTCCATGCTTTTAAGGAATTTTTTTCTCTTGTCTGCATGTCCCCTTAAATTGATATTGTTTGCCTGTTGTGGAAAAATATATTTTTAACGGCCAGATAAAATGAACTGCAATTAAAAATCGCAATTAACTGATTTTGTTCAATTAGAAATAACTTCTTGAGTAACTCGCATCCTACAACATACATTTGAATGCGAAATGTGTAGTCATATACATGGACTTTCCGGATATTATACAACTAAATTTGTCAAGCTCTCTGTTCCGATAGAAACAATTAATTGATTTCTCTTGCTTTGCACACAGCCACTTATGACACAACAATTTCACCAAGTTTCAAATAATGATTTATTAGAAAGTACACAACAGCGAGCTACATTTAATCCTCCTCCACAGTTGGTTTCCATTACATCTGAATTCTATTAGTAACTTCGTTCCTGTCTACAGTAAGAGTCCACTGCTCTATATAATCTTCAACGTTCAATAAATAACGTAACGAATTAATTGTATGATAAGCTATTAATAAAAAAAGCCGAAACCATTTTATATTCGTAAAGCTGCCGAAGCGCGGGTGCGTGTAAATAATTGAAGATACTACGTCAGAGCCGTAGTGAAGTGTTAGTTGATTTGTATATTGTTTACATTAATTCACAGCTTCTGATAAAATTGTAATAATTCGCGCAACATTCGCATAGAAAAATCGGTTTGTTTGTTCAACAGTTGATAAGAAGCGCTAAATCAAAGTGATTCTAAAGTAGCGCCTGATTAGTGAGGGTGTTGCAGTCTACTAAGAACTCTGTATAGGCTTCGTCAATGCAACATAGATTTGAGGTTTCTACCAGCTGTGTGCTGAACCCGTAATCTAATTGCCCTCTGTGTTAAGGAACGGACAAATAAATAAAACTGCAACAGGATGATACAAAAATATTTGAAGGATTCAAGCAAGAAATTATGTAATCAGAATGGTCAAAAATTGGAAATTACTCTTTGCATATTGTTATTGGCAAGATTTATGAGACATTACGAAAATACATATAAAACAACAATCACAACGAAAAATGCTGAACAGTTACATTATTCAAAAAAAAATATATACGCGAAAATTACTAAAAAAAATCTTCTATCAAAATAAAGATAAAGAGTAATACTTTAAATTGAGCTTGTTATAAGAGATGTTTCCGAATAGAAGAAAAAATCAGCATTCTTAATATTTGTGAAATCCTCAAAACGAATACCATTCATTCCCCTTTCGAAATGCCTTATTTTGGTTGAGATAAATTCCATCTAATTTGAGCTTTGCATTCGCAAACAATACTAGTCTTTTAAAATACGGAACATGTTCTTATCGCGGAAGACAAAAACAGTTCGTTGTTGTCAGTCGAATTTATGATCCACCACCCTAAAAAGTTTTTTTGCCATAACTAATCCTTCTCTAATTCAAAAACCAAGAACCACAAACGATATATTGTCGCATTGTCACAACGCGAATGAAGGTCAGCTTCGCGCTATGTCGAGCTGTCTCATATTTCAACTTTTTTAGTGTTTCAATTTCAAACCTAGGAAGCAGTGTGTAGTTAATTTTTTGTCAACTTAAAGAATGATTGCTACAAATACTCTAATTCTTAAGCAGACTAGACACTTCTCGGACGCCTGCAACTGTTTGTTGTGGTTTTTGTAGAATATGTACAAGTATACACAACTGGATGTAACCACTTAATTTTTATTGATGTGCGAAGATGCCAACGAATAATAAAATTTACTACAACTGGACGAAATATGTTCGTCTAGCGAATAGACTTCGCAACATATGAGCGCCACTCCGGCTCAATATGCCTTTCGTATTCATTGCAAGCAGTTTTCAAATCGATTACGCTACTGTATCACTCTTATCCACTTAGTACGAGAGGAAAAGTCCAAGCTACTACGGGGGCGCGTGCGATGGCTATGTTCCTTATACAATTTAGCACAGCGAGATCCGACTAACTAGCAACAACATGGCAACGCTCACCATCGCTCAGTCTATTTTGATTGCCTATAATATTTTATTAGCGCACAGTCAAGAATTAGTGCATTTCTGAGCATTTGCGAGCGTTTGCTTGAAGCGACCTACAACAACGGCCTGCCGGTCGCCGCAACAGCAGCACATGCTCCTTCAATTAACGGCCACCTCCAGATCTGAGAATAAATTCATGTCGACTGGGTATTTTTAGACAAAGAATGAAAAGATATTTATTATGCATACCAAACGATATTTTGTATATATCGACGGCAGAGCAGTGGTTGATGAAAACCTGAAATTCAGAAATCAAGAATCAGAAAACGAAAATGCTACGCCCAGATTATTTCCGAAATTCGACGTAGTCGATGCTAAGATAATATTTACGGACTAGATAAGAACATTAAATTCGTCTGGGGAAAAAATCGTTTTTTATGTTTATCTACTTAAGACCGAAAGATAAATTTTTTGCGGAATTGATGCGATTATGGTTGAAATTATGATTTTTTTAATGGAGATACATTTACATTACATTACTGCGCAGGAAGTTAAGTGAAAAATGTGATAAACCACGATCTTAATTTTTTTGATTGGTAGTGCAAATCAGAGAAAATCGATAACATAGAACGATTATAGTCTGTTAGAGCTGCTCGTATATCACCAGAAACTTATATAGCCAAAAGCGTAGAGCACCGGCTGCTAGTGTGTGTAGTCCCTAGTTCAAATCCAACCACGGACCATCTACTATAACCGCACATTCAGCTTTGAGTTGCTTAATTGCCTGTAGGTAGCTGATACAAAACAAGACAAAGTGAGTAGTCGGACTTATAACTCCACATTGATTAGTGAATGAAAATTTTACCAAACTAAACACCACCATACGCTACGAGGTATGATCGTATCTCACCTCATAGAGCAAGAAAATGAAAAACCTTTGCTTACTTGATTTGGTTGATCGATAACGACGCTAAATTCTTGGGACTACAAAGATTATCTAGACTTCACTGAAGTATCCTTCGAAGTCTTATTTGCAACTTCGCGCATACTACAGACCATATATAGCAGAGTATCTACGTGGACATTGTCATCATTAAAAAAAAAACCCGATTGTGAAGGAGAAAAAATCAGCTATAGATTCATCTTAACTAGATTAATTTAATTTAAATTAATTTCAGATTTAATAGTATAAAGTAGATACAAAGAATGCCTTCGGAAACTATGATATCACCCGCACCTACTTCTTATAGGACTTCCTATTACCTTGAAACCACCATATTTTGGAATACGTATAACAAATAATTACGAAATTATAAAAAGGTTAGGTTCTGCGGCTACCTCCTTCAGACTCTGCAGAAGGCACACTTAGGCACACAAAGGCCCATTGTGAAACCGCGTTGCGTAGCGCACAGTCGTTATTAAGCGGAAAACCAACCTGAGACGCGCAAACACTGGTCATTCATATAGAAAGTGCTCCGTAGAGTCAGGCTCTTCTAGGCAAGATGGACATAGGTCATCCTGTGCAAGACGTATTCGGTACATATGTTATCCTAGGCAGTTGTATCCAGTCAGTATGCTTGTCATGGCTCTGCAAACTTTCCTACTCTATTTTCGAAGTAGTCAGGGATCTATGTAGCGCCAGCAGTGCAGTTTGACTGTCACTGTAAATAGTGACACGTTTTCCCTTCCGTTTTTTTTCAATCACCCAGCAGGCAGCTCTCAAGTAGCGAACTCTGAGTTAAGGAACTTCATCTTTTCTCCAGGTAGAGGCGGTCATTCACACAGGAAGTGAAGATTTGTGTCCTCCTCCTCCTCGCATCGACAGGTCCGGCAGAAGTCATTGCAAGGGGAACCAAGTCGTGCTGACAATGTCTACTTGAAATGAAATTCAAAGAAACATGTTAAGCAAATCTTGTGCATTTCAAAAAAATCAGTTGATCAAGGCCCTGGGGGAAAAACTAAAATGTTGGAGAAAATACTAGGAGGCGTTACAAAACTTGACTACGAAACTGAAACACATTGACGATTAGCTCAAAGCTACTCAAATCGAATTATTAGAGCGAGGAAAAATTCATGATTGGTGGAGCGCAATAATGAGCTTCTCCAAAAAAAACTCTTAACACAGAAAAAAAGGAAACGAAAACAGTCTTTTCCTCTACCTTCGACCTCAGCATCTTGTTCTCCTAGTATGGATAACGGCAGAGCTGAAAACGAAAGTCAGGCACTTGATGACCCGATGGAGGTAAAGATGACGACAGCGAGCAAACAAACTTAGCTGACCGCCAGACAAATACACCTGACATGTTAAATGTCGAATAATTCCCGTTATTTTTTACGCAAACTTTTAAAATGACTATAACCACAGCTACTAAATCCAAAACCACAAAGAACAAACAACCAACGAAGCTCACAAAAGCCAAAACCTCAAATACACCACCTATTTCTGAGAAACCCAGAGATAAAAATAATTTTATAAATAATTTTGCACCAGTTAGAGCAGTGATTGTCTCTGACACACTATTTTGATCTAGATGAACGTCTCTTTCATGCAATCCAGACTATCTTTCTATCTACCTTGGCATCCAGGCTATGATTTCAGACCACAGAAAAATCACGATGCTCTTCATAGACTTCAAAGTCTAGTATATATCAAATCTACCGCCTTTTAGAAGATAAAAGCTTAAGCATTGTAAACCTCGGACTCCATAGTTTCATCCCCGAATAGGTCAAAGAAGACTTCGAACGGCAAAAAGGTAGCCGGGATGAACTATTATACCTCAAAACAAAAGTAGGTACGTTGAAGCTGCTGAAGATGCGGCTCTTAAAGGAGCCTACGCAGGGCCTGTCAAAATTATCAGCAGTTAGGGCACTCATTTGCCAACTGCCACACCCAAACTTTTTGCATCAAATGCCTCGGGCTCCACCACTTCGGCGATTACCAGAATCTAAGAGAGGAGCGACAAAAATGTGTTAACTGTGGAGGTGAACACCCTGCTATTTATAGGGCTGTCCTCGCCACCCGTAAAACTTGAGAAAGTCTGTAATCCAAATTGCCAGTGAACAAGCCAAAATACAGAAATTCACCCTAAAAATTCCAAGTCAACTTCCAAACCTAACCAATTTCTTTTACCTCTGAATAACACCTAATATATGGGGCAGTTATTGGCCAGCTTGCAAGAATAATTGCCCGCTATAATGGACAGGATGGGCAAAATGATCCAAAGTAAGTTTGCAGCCCAAAGCACCATACAAATTTCATTCTTCATTTGTAAAAAATGAAGCAAACCAATCGTGTTTCTATTTTCACATAGAATGGAATTCATGGCGTGACAAAAATAGTGAAATGATCCATTTTTTGATTGGTTTCGAAGTTGCTATCATGAATTTTCGGACGAAGTGATTCTATTACTAATTAGGACAAATTTATTTGTCTTCTCTCATCAAGATAAATTTACGTATGAAAATTGTATTTCCAATAGCCGGATGAGACCGATGAAAAGCTTCGAAGCTTTGCTCCTATTTACTCCCACTATACATGGATTTTAGGGGGACCGCTTTGCTTTTTTACTTAGCATTATTTACTAGCGCGAAAAATTCATAAACCTGTTATCCATAAAATTTAATGTATTCGTAAAAATGAAGTTTTTCAATATTTTCCGTATACGTAAATTATTCATATGAATAAACGAGCCTCAAACCCATGACGCTTCACCTTTTCATGATTCGCTTTTCATCATTTAGGATTTAACCTATTTTCAGAACCGCATAGTACATGGATATTAGATTTGCGACCCGAAAAATCAACGTGTGTTAGGTCAAACCCACGGTTGATGAACGGACATATTGACTATCCTCCATCACAAACCTCTTCCGTATCCCAAATTCTTACTGTGCTTTCATGCAAGATGATTTTTTCTATCCTTTGTAAAGAATTTCATTCAAACCTTTCACATACTCGAAATCTAATAAAATACTTGATATGACAGCTGATAAGGCATGAAGCATTCCGTGGATTTAGTCGTGCCATTAATATGATTGTGTCCTTAACCGTGAAATTAGCTTGTATTGTATACCCTTGTATATCCTCAAAAAATGTATTAACACATAAAAACAATTTTATTAAAATTGCACAAAACATTCCTTTAAAATAAGAAAAGTTACCAAATAAAAACTTTACCCATTTCGTGTTATTTAAATCTTAAACTAACTCAGACTAATTTCTTAGGTGTATAACTGCTCGAAAGCCTTGTAGCTGCCTTTTTCATGTATCCTTCTCAAACCAGCTTATCACAGTACTTTTCCGACAATTGCATTGTTATTCTTCTCGCACGATGCACTAATGTCCTTCCTGTAATCTAAAGTAGTTGAGCTTTCCATTTTGTATGCTATCAAAAGGTTAACGTGGGTCGCCTCTAATTAAGAATTCTCAAACTGTTTGCACAAATTGCTCCATGGAAGGATTTTAAAGATATTTTTACGTAAGTGGAAACTGTTTAAAAGCTGGATACTCTACAATATTTTCTGAGTCGTATTCGGATTTCGGAATAAGTTCAAATTTGTAGATGTGTAATAATTAGGGTAATATTTCTAGTATTTGCCCAATAAATGAGACTGTTCAGCCTTTTGCCGATGAAATTAATTATTTTCAAATCAAATTTGCATATCTAAGTTGAGTTTACTGGTTAAAAGAACAAATACCAACAATTATTTTCACTTGTGTTAGTAACAAATTACATTATGTAACAATTTTGACACTTAATTTATAGCGGTGGATGATTTATTGTTTTTCGCATTGGTTGATTTATTGATTTTCTGAAGGTGGTCAACTAACATAGCACAAAAAACGTGAAAAAAAATGTTTATGGTAAGATTTTCTTTGAAAGAATTTTTTTTAAATGTTAGACAAAATTTTTTTGGAGTACTTTTGATTTGGAAATTTTTCTTAATAATACACCCCCATTTCATACAAAACGTATATCATCTGAAAGGTAAATGTATAAATTGGTGGTGAATTATTAAGAAAAATTTCCAAAAAGAGTAAAAACATTTTTAAAAAATTCTTTCAAAAAAATCTTACCATAAAAATTTATTTTTCGGTTTTTTGTATTATGTTAGTTGGCCTCCTTCAGAAAATCAATCCACTGCGAAAATAGCTGTTAGATAGTTTTAATGAAGTATTAACTTTGAAAAAAAATAAAAATCAACTTTCGATTTTTCGGTATCAGAATTTACGTTTTCCTGACTAGTTTCCCATGCATTATCTCGGTTTTGTGACCAGTGAAATGAATTTGATCCCTTTGTCTAATCGGGGTTTTCCATATGTTCAGGCTTTCGTATGCATCCAGTTTTCGTACCTGTTGTACTTCCTTAATCACCTCCACGTTGTCCCACGTTATGCTGTGCTCCTCCTCCAGGATGTGTTTCGCTACTGCTGATCGTACTATCGTTGAGTTCTTTTTCCTTGCTGAGACTGCTTCGCGCTTATGTTCCGTTAGTCTAACACCAACTAACCGTTTCGTTTGTCCAATATATATTTTGTTGCATTCTGGGCAAGTAATTCTGTATATTCCACATTTTTCCTTCTTATCTTTTTTGTCTTTCACGTGACATAATATTGTACTTAATTTCTTAGCCCTACTGGTTGGAACTGCTTTAATATCAAAGCGTTCAAAAAGTTCCTGAATTTGCTTAAATATTGACGTAAAAATAATTGGAACTCTTATGGCTGGTTTTTGTTAGAAAAATGTTACCTAATGAAATATTTTTGGTAATTTGTTCACAGATGCTTATTTTGTCCAGGAATTTACGAGGCGCAATTTGCTTTTTTTTTCGGCGGTGCTGCGGCGATGTTATAAATTTTCGCCATTTTGCTTTCTAATAATTTTTTTTCAATGAAAATGTTAACTTTTAACTTCAATAAAGATGTATGTAAAATTTCAAATCGATATCTTGAATAGTTTTTTTTTTGGTAGCTGTTTAAAAAAAAAATTCATTTGGAGCAGTTTAACAGTAGACTAACCCCTTAAGGAGCGCGAACTCGGATCTCAATTACATGTCACAATCTGTGAAGAAGTAATTTAAACCTCAGGAAAAAAGATTTATCTCAACAGAATTTAACTTTTTCAAGCAACTATAGAAAATAAGAAGAAAACATAAATAATTTAACAATTTACATAAACGGCTTCAATTGCATAAGCTATGTGAATGAAGGTACATACCAGGAATGTATGAGCTCACTTCTGTTCACATTTATGATAATTATTTTAACTACGTACAAAATCACCGCAAAGTGATTTCACAAACTCATATCGTTAATCCAGTGTAATAAAGTAAATTTTACTGGCTAGATAATTCAATTAAATATCTTGAAAGGATTATGTAAATGTTAATGTATCTTTTTGTTTCAGGGCTATTAAACGTATGAAATCTGCATTGAAATTACCCCAAATTTCTATTGCAAGGACATATACTGTAAGTTAAATAATATTTATGATATGTCTATTGAATTTCTATTTGCATGCAAAAGCTCTTGTATATACTCAGTTTTTATGATATCATAAAATGTTACGTTGTTATGTTGTAAAATTGCAGATATTTAGTACATTTTGTAGAAAGATGTAGATATATGTAAACGAGTCTTGGATTAATCAATTCAGATGTTGATTCAAATTGGTAGAAAATATTAGAATCAATTTCTAAACTAATTTTCCGAACAAGATATACATTCATTTTGTTTACAAATAAATACATAATCTATATTTTGGTGAGAAAGCGACTTTTATATTATGGGTGTGTTTTTCACTACCTCCAATTCGGTTCGTACTAAGACTTCCACATCTGATGTATCGTGAAAATTAGATTGGAAGTCTACTGGCTAATTAATAAAACATCGAATAATTCAGTTGAATCAATTTATCAACTAGCTCGTAGATACATTTTTGCTTCTCATGGTACTTAATATGAGAAACCATTGGCAGGGTAAATTCTAATCAAATTGGTTTGATTTCTCTTCGATCAAAGATAGTACCCATGTAAATTTATGTTGAAGTATAAGTTACAGTGACGAGCCTTACGGAACTGCAGCTTCTATTGATCGCATTCTAGAGAAGTGGTTGTTAGTTTAAAAAAAAGATACAAAGAGATGCACGAGTGGTTGTGCGGTTTGAAATGCGGGCAGATTGAAAATCAGTCTTACATGTCTTTATCAAACATTTTGGCCAGACACGTCCAATATGACCAGGTCTGTTGATTTTCTTTGGTTGAACCTACATACACGGTTACACCATTCTTGCGTGCTGGAGTTCTTTAGAGTCTAGTGGCTTGAAGCCGAACTATTTCTCCGGGTTGATCGATTTTTCCAGTTAGCCGATCGAAAAGAAGAGACTCAGCAATCCTCCCCACGCTGGAAAGGAAACTGATAGGTCCCCAATTTCAAGCGGAATGGGGGTGTTTACCTGGTTTAAGCAATATGGCTAATCGCTGTCTTTCATACTTCTCGGAATCTTCTCGTGTAAAAAAGGTGATTATGATATCTATTAGGTCCGTTAGTGTACTGTCTGCTAAGCGATTTACCCTCGTATTACAAATCGTGTCTGGTCCAATGAATTTACGCTTCTTAATACCACGTCTTAAATGTTTGACCTCTTTGATATTATTGGGTTGGCGGGAAATTGCTGTCGTATTTTAAAGACAACATTAAAAGCAGTTTTAATAACGTCATCTTTCAGGCAACTTGTCGATCTTCCTAGCGTAGAAACTCTCATCCTTAGACCCAAAATATTCAGCAACTGCCTTGGAGACAGAAATAAATTTTTTTCCTGTCAGATAATTCTGAACCGATCGGAATAGATAGTAATCTGATGGAGCAATGTCAGGTGAATATGGTGATGACTAAGAATTGTATGTTGGTTGGCATTATCCTGATGAACCTCATTCCTTTTCTGTTCGCTAATACTGGACGCTTTTCCTTGATAGCTACATTCAATTTATTAAACTAGTTCAAATAGGTGTTTGCATTGATAATTTGCCCCTGTTTAAGTAGCAACAAGCAACACTACCTGTAAGTGATGGCTATCCAGTTTATGCTTTAATGGGGAGCAAGTATATGTCCTGATACATTCAACAAACAGATGTACTGCCAGAAACCAGCTCTCGTGCGAAAAAGAGGAGCGCTTGATTTGGCATCCTCTCATCGTACTGTGCCAGGACCAGCTGTTTGCCAAAAAACGAAGATTGATATTCCGCAGAGAATATAAACTCAATGATGAAACAGTGAACCTAGAAAAAGTCGCCCGCACTGTTCACTGCTGGCAAAACTCTTGGAACCACGAGAGAGTGCATCTTATTAAAAACTTAAAGCCTTAGCTGGAAAGAAAACATGACAAGGTCGATTACTACATAAATTACTTCCTCAGTTCCTTGCCATATTTTTGAAAGAGAATAGGCGAAACCGAAGCATACTTCGAACGATCGAAGCAGGCTTTTACAGCGTGATGAATTTGACGTAGCTTAAAGCAATGTGCTAAACGGTTCCAGGCTAAATTCAGAGTGCAGCAGAGAGTGTTTTAGTTGGCAGTCGCGGTTTTAGTGCTATAGTGCGTTAATAATTACATCGCTCGGAAAAAATATTATTAATTGTTTTATCATTAATATCGTTTTTTTATTGATACTATTTTTATTGTTAATACTAATTTTATTATTAATATTACATACTTATATGATTGATATTACTATTCTTATTGATATTATCCACATATATGAATATAAATTAAAGTTTTACGGGCAATATTGATAACGGTTATAATAAAAAGAATGGGATCATAAAAAATTATGTACTGTTTCAGTATGTAGAGTAGTATTTAAAATTATATAGTAAAGAAAATCCAACAAACTGCACATGCTACATAATCCTGTTTCAATGTAAACGTTCGCAAAAAGAAAAAAAATCAATAATAGCCAGCAGTCTAAAAAGTATACTTAATTCCCGTTTCAAATATGTTGAAGGAGTTGTTTGGTTGTATCTTTCAATCATTACTCGAATTCGTGCTAAATATCTAAGAAACAAATCTATTTTTATCACATTGAATGCTACGAACTACTTTAGTTCAACAATTACTATAATTGTACGCAATAATAATGCAAGTGCTTACGTTTACTCGCAGACGTCATACAAATTGTTCTAATTTCATTGGTATGGGAAAATTATGTTTATTTTTAGACCAATAATTCTGGCCGCATGAAATAAATCTGTTTCAATTTGGTAGAAATCAAATAAAAGGCGTGTGTAAATAAATTTTAATCGATAGTTGCGGTAGTGCTATGGACTCAACTTGATATCTAGGTCGCATGAATTACTGACCTAAGATGTAGAAAATGGATGGTCCTAAGCTGACAATTACGAAAAGTATATGTAGTTTTCGATTAAATTAATATTTATGTGAAATTTCTTTGAATATACGTATGGTTAAAATTTTTCTATGAATAAAAGCCCTTATTGACAAGCTGAACAAATTCATCCTAAATTATTGCAGACAAACGAACATTCTTAAATTTGGACTCTTAGTACAAAGCTGTATACAAATTTATAAAAATATCTTAAGGATTGTGTAAACAACTTTTCAAAAAACTCAACCATAATCGATTTCGTTCCGTTCGCTGCTGCTCATAACGATAATTCATTCAGCTTCTGTAATCGATATGGAAATTAAATGTCCTTTGTCCAAAGCTCAGGAAAACAACAACAAAACAACACATCGTCCTCCGAAACACTGTCAAAGAATAAGAAAAAGCAATTTGGAGTATTTTATGAGATGGCTGTGTTGTTCATTCTCCTTTCGATGAACCACTCTGATAATGTTCAATATCAAGGAGCCAACTCCTGACAGCAGTCTTTTCGTATTAGCATGTTTAGACGAAATACAAATATCCAAGCCCGTTCACAACGTTCTGGCTAGACAACGATTGGTGGTTTTGCTATTAAGCAAACCTGTCCAATAAAGATTTACCGACAGCGGGTTTCATGCACGGAATTGACACTTGACTGGTGACAGTGAATTGATAGTCACTGAAGTGTAGTAAAAATTATTTTCTACGTTAACTTTGCTGCAGCAGTTTTCTGTATATTAAAAAGTATATACCGTTGGTAATGAAAAAAAAACAGGAAAGTATGCGTCACTGATGTAGTAAAATTTATTGATTTAATTGTACCGAGGATTAAATGTCAAGGTTTTAGGTATTGCAATTAACTCCGATGACTGAGAAGCATTTATGAATGTAATTTAGGTATTAAAAGCTAATTACCATAGGGTAAAGTAAAGAAATTTGAATTATTTTCATAATCGTGATAGCTGTTTCAATATTTGTAACGATGTATTTTTTTTTTAAATTAAGTAACTTAAGAAATTATGTTTTCCATTGTATATTTCTCCAACAATCTTTTTACTATCATTACAACTTTACTACTTATCTTTTTGTAATTATCATAATATTCCCATTAGCAAGCCCTTCCTCTATTCCCGACTGATATCCTAAACCACAAAAGTATACTCGAAATAAATTCAAACAACAAATCCGAAACAGACTTAGTATCGCCTGCAGGATCTCTTAACTACTGTAGTCTCGTGTTATTATGTGATAACGTGTACGTTACACTGGCGTCTTTTGTGCAATTATTCGACAACATATGCAAATATTATTCCGGAGAATCATTCTGCTTGGCTGAAAACCTATAAAGAGGTTTCCATTGATAGAAGAAACGAAAATAATTTTGGTCTTTTTAGCATAAGAATTTTTTTTTCGATCAGGATATTTCGAAGGAGTCTTAGAATGGTCGATTGGCTGCTAAAAGATACAACTAATTGCTTAGATTATATGCAAAAATAGTGCTCTCTAAAATTGCAATATTTTACGAATAATAATGAAATAAATATCTAAGTTATAAAAAATTCACAAGCAATTTAAATTTTGTTGCAGCATTTGGTAGGTTGTCGCCTTGCTAATTTCTAAGCCAGTCTTTTCTTCTGTAATTTTTCTGAGTGCATAAAATTTGTGTTGTGTAAATATTCTTTGTGATCGTGAACAATCTATGGTTGATATCCGGATACAGACAATTAATCATTAACTAGGTACACCTTAGTCGTCAATCCCCATTACCTGCACACAAATTTAACTACTCTAGTCGCCAATCTATCTTCAATAAATAGTGCGCATATATTGCGTGAGACCCAAGAGTTTTACTTAGAGTCATTACCTATACCCAAATTGATCATGATGTACGGAAGCCACATCTCTCTTAGCTTACTTCTGAAAATTACTTCGGGACAAATGATAACACAACCTGAATCTTCAGTGTCATTACTTTATCTTTCTGAACTCTTTTTCTTTTCTATTTCAATATTTTTGATATTTTTCCCATCGATTGTTTGAGTATTAAAGCTAGCATTTCTCCCAGGATATTTATGAAAACAGCAGTTTTGCGCACTTTGCGTCTGACGCCAGCATCCTTTCTTGGTATTATTTTAGACAGAGCAAAAGACAAAACATTCAAAACTCACTCCCGAAAAGTTGCTTGGTCGGAAAAACAACCTTGAACCAATTGCGATCCGTATTCTCGACCTGTTTTTCAGAGAACAAAAGTTTTGACCTCGTGGGATAGTAAGATACTTTTGTGTCTCCTTTAATCGCCGTTCAATGGTCTTGGAGCTGACATCTACTTTACTTTTAGCGAGAAGAGAGCGAGCCTTGCGCAGTTGCAGAGAAGGAAGAAGGAAGCAACTGAGGAATCGCCTTATCCTGATTCTTCATAGTCACTCGCTTCAAACCTCTTTCGGAAAAATCAATAACATTTTTGTAAACTTTATACCACTGGTTTTAAGGTTTTGATTGGTACTTGAGTACTTGAATGTGATATAGCTGGGTGCATATCAAAATCAGTGGTACTTCCCTAAAATGCCGTAAAGCATTTATTCGTTCTCTCACATTGTTGATGCACTCTTGACCGCCCGCGCATTAAATAAAAAATAAGAAAAGGATACTGATATGGTTAGTGAATTCATGGGTTTTATAAAAAAATGGGATAGTATGTAAATAAAAAAGGAAAAAATAAACTAAATGACTGCTTGATTTGCTTTGAAAAGTGACTTTTATTGATGCTGTATTGATAGCTCTGACTTAATAGCTCTAAAGGAGTTCATGCTATCGAAAATGAATCAACGAGATATATTAGTTTACACTAGAATTACCCATCTGCTGATTGAAATACAAAGCCTTCAGTATACATTTGTCTTTTCTCTGGCAGTCTCAGTAGTTAGCAGTGTGGAATTTTCCACAGTTCATGCATCTTTTGATGAATGGGTTGATTTTGTGCTTTGTTGTTTGTAACTCATCGATGGTCAGTAAGGCACAAATAGAGTGAGAAATATGTTTTGCATTGTATGTATTTAAAAAAAAAATAATCACTGCGGCTCTACGCTGCCAATTATAGCACTTGCTACAAGTATGTCAATATTCTTTTCATTTGAGCTCTACCGTTTCACATTGAAAACATAATTTTACTAGAATTCAATAAATTTATATTTTTTAATAACCATATTTTAAACTATGGATTTAGTTTATGTAAAACAAATATAAGGTAAATTCAATGGAAGATAAATATGTAATTTAAGAGCATTTTTTTCAAATACATAGAAGAGTTGTACAACTGATCTTCTTATAAAATGCCATCAATTGCATTGTTATTTAAATAGAAAAACGTTGAATGTCTGATTCTGCACTATTGTTATACTTTCAATAGACACAAAATTTGTCAGAAAATAACTATTTATTTAGCTATATCATTGAAATGTTTACTTAAATAGATCAGCATTTGCATTCAAACCACGAGAACAAATATATTGACAATATGTCATGTTTTCATTTAAGTCACCTCATAAATCAACAAAAGCAAATGACATCATCTAACGCACACTTCTCAACACTTGTTCCTATTCTTAATTTTCTTCCAGCCAAAGATTATTCCAATTGTGTGAATTGAACACATGAAAAGCATCTGCAGCAAACAGACTATAATAGCTCCGGCGATTATTTTGAACGTTCCACACATAAAGCCTTAATCGAAATCACTTCAATTAAGATTATTTGAGTTAATTGAAATTTAAAAACCTCGAAGACTACGTCCGGATGCTATGAGTGCAGTCGCGATGACCTTCAAATTTTGAGGTCAGAATATGTTTAGAGACATGAAATCTCTTCTTTGAGCACTGAATGCAACTATGTCATGCAAAGATTGATTTTCAGTCCTGTCAATTATTTAAAAAAAAAACAATAAAAATGACTTTGCAGCACTTTCTGCGGTACTTTGAAAACCCGCAAAATATTTAATATTCATGTGGGTAGTGCAGATGCTTGCAGGATCATAAAACCATCGTTCGTAAATACTAAAATAAGTACATTGTGAAGCGAGTTTAAAGCTTGAACATTAAACCAACCCAAACTGAACATCGTATGTACTAAGGCATACACTAAACGTACGTATGAGTCTGATTTGTGTGGGGAAATAGCACTGAGAAAATTTAGTCCTGAAAATTATGTGCCAACATAATTTGCGCATGAAGTAAATGGAACTTCTTGTGTGGCTAAAGAGCTCGACTGTAAAATATAGTTAAAAACCACACATATTGAATCTTTGATAATCGTGATTCGAATAAAAATGCCTAATAAAATAATCATATGATCGAATAAAATAATTATTGTATTAAAAGATGAACTCTCATAAATTAATCATTTTAGTATCATAACCTACGATACTAAAACGACAAAGAAATTAATAAAATGATTGACCTCTAAAAATACACTTTTGGTTAGTCTAATAATTTTAGATGGCTGAAGCTCAATCATAAAGACTTTTTACAACGAATTCATTTCATTTCAAATACATAAAAAAGCGTTTCGCTATAAATCCACCTGAATATACTACCCACAGCTTTCCATCTATTATAATGGTTTTAAGCTTACGATGCAACCACAAGTAACTGCAAATGGGATTATCTTGTTCGGCTAACAAGCAGAGACGTGATGTCTGTGCCGAATGATAAGTTCTATATCCAGATTTTAAAATGAACGCATATCTCCACGATCCCGGTTTGCGATGGTCCTATGTATCTGAACTAGCAACCGAAAAGATTATGCTGGGCTAATTTGAGTCTATATTTAGTGAAATGCATCAAAACGAATTAAAATTCCTGCGGTGAAACATTTTCCAGACGATTGGATGTGTTCAAGCGAAGGAGCTGCTAGAGTGCAGTCGAAGTGTGTCGGAATAAACGAATTAAAGTTTTGTTGCAGATGGATTAATTTCTTGTTGAGCGTAATTACTGAATGCTTGAGTAAATAAGACTAAGTACCATTCTGAAATTGTATCTTTTAAGTGTCAGGCTTGGTACAGACTTTGCTATTATAAATTAGGGGCAGAAATCTAGTAGATCATTATTCTGGCATTACAATTTTTATCAGTGTATACTTGTGAATCGATTTGCACTAAGTTTTCATTCATAAAAATTAATAAACTCTATATTAAATTGTAACCACATAACTATGCCTATAATATATTATCTCCGCAAAAATTAAACTACATGGTATTTTGTACTAAATAACATGCATAAGGGAAGAAAGTATTCCAATTACTGTATCTTTAAACTTGTGAATAGTTTTCCTGGACATTGTATAGTACATCATTTAAATTATTGTCACACACGGCGCTCATCTCCAAGAATAGCAATAAACTGGCTAACCGATCAAAACATCTAGGCCAATTAGCCGAATGTCTTAAATATTGAAGAAGCTAATAGACCTTTACATAAAGAATGATGAATGAAAAGAAAAATAATTGCATGTGAAATATAGTAAAACGTATCGCGGGAAACGCATGAAATAATGAAATTGCCTGATATAATGCACGGAATATTGCTTAGAAAATTAAAATTTCATAGAAAAGTGCATGGATAGTTGCACTTAAAATTGCACTAAAAATTGCATCAATAGTGCGTGGAAAATTGCATAAGAGTTATACGAAAAATTGCATGAAATGCTTCACGAAAAATTGTGCGAAAAGTGGCACGAAAATCGCATGAAAATTTGGATGGAAAAATACGTGAAAGTTTGCCAAAAAAACCTGTATGAAAATGTGCATGGAAATTCACCAGAAAAATTGCACGAGAATTTGCAAAAAATATTGGTAGAAAATGTGCATCAAAAATTGTACGGAAAACTGCATAATAAGTAGCATAAAAAATTTCATGGAAAAAATGCACAGAAAGGTAAATGGAAAAATACACGGAATATTCAATGAAATTTTTGATAATGTTAGACGAAAAATTGCAGGAAAAGTCAACTGCCAATGCGGGCAGTTGCATAAAATTTACAAAGAAAACTGCATGATAATTTACAAGGAAAATTGCTAGACAATTATCGTGGAAAATTGAATGAAAAGTTGCACAAGTATTTGTGCAAAAGTGCACGGAAAATTATATGAAAAGTTTGTCGGGAGTTTGTCGAAAGAACCGGGACAATTAGATTAGAAAATTATCTAAAAAAAAATGCACGGAAAATTGTATGAAAAATTGAACCGAAATTTGAATGGAAAATTAAAAAGAAAACTGCAAGAAAAGTTGTATGGAAAATTGCATTAATAATTGCTCAGATAATCATATAAAATCATATAATTTGCACCAAAAATTAGATAGAAAGTTGCATCGAAAAATCCCTGATGATATGCAAGGAAAATTGCTCGAAAATTTGCATGGATATTTGAATGAAAAGGAGCGCACAAGATTTGGTATGAAAAGATGAAAAAACGCACCTGAAAAAGTGTTCGGCACAAAAGTAGCATGAAAAATTGTATGGAAAATTGCATGAAAAGTGACGCGGGAAGTTGCTTGAAAAGATGCACGTCAATTTGCATGAAAATTTGCAGATGAATTCGGACGGAAAATTGCATGAAAGTTGCGGAAAAATTGAAAGGCGCACATCAAATTTCATAAAAATTTGCAAATTAAATGAAAAACTACAAAAAATCGCATATTAAGCTACATGAAAAGTTTGTATGAAAAGACCAGTGACGGCTCGTCAGGGGCGGCAGGGTCGGCCCGGCCGTACCAAGATAATTGACTAATGACACCTTGACAAAATAATTGACTAATGACACATAAATAAAGATAAATAATTACTATTAAGTAGTTAACTACTACACATTGATTTCTCTCACCCATATCTACCTCAGAAGAATCTTTAATTCGTCATCAGCTACGTCTACAAACCCGGATTTAAATAGGAAACAGATCGAAATAGTCGAGTCTAAACGGGCAAACAACCCGTTGCGTTTCGTATGCTTCGATTTCAATGCTGTTTCAATTTTGATTTGTGTAGGCGGAATGAACAATTTATCCAGCATATACATCTTTCATACGACGGCCAGTCAACAGTCTTCAAAATCTACACTCAACATTCATCCACTCAAGCATTCAATCATATGTATGTACATACGATTGCAATGCATCAACCATCTAACGAAACGGCGGCCGTATCATATCCAGCAAGTACAAGCGAGAATCGAAGGCACGGCCGAAATTGCGGCCCATAGTAAACTGGCCGAGTCTGGCTACAGTCTAAGCAACTCAAAGCTTCTCAGGCAGCCTCCATTCTGTGCTTCATTTCAATACTAGCTATTTAGTTAGGTGTTTTGTATCAAATTTCGTACTGATATACAAACCGGGTAAAGCAAAAATGGTAAAAATTGCCAGCGGCCAGCCGCCAACTGCTTCAGCTCTGCTTAAAAGCAACAGGATTCGTACATGCTCCGTTATAGTACGCTAAAGTCAATGTTAGGATGCTTTATGTTTCTCAAGAGATGTAAAATAGCATTGTATGAAGAATGCCTAGTGTTTGGTAGGGTAATAAGACGATGGTGGTAGGTAGTAGTAAAATAGAAAAAAAATATGCTTTTTGAATTGGTTTTTTGTTTTGATTAGGAGACTGCGGCTATTGTATAGATTTGATTTGGCAGTGCGAAAACGGTTTTTCGAAAATGTGTTTTATTGAAGAGATGGTAATGGAAAAACTGAAATAATGCAGGTAAAAAGATGCTACCGTAAATCATCTTTTTATAGACGAATTAATTCATAAGGAATATAATTTAATGAAAAAATATGAGAAACTTAATCGAAAGGAAAACTTGATAAATTCGTGCGTAGTATTTTATGATTAATATTCGTGGTATATTTGTGCAGTCCGTAATGAACAATTTTTGGTGTGCGCTTTAATTTTAAAACCTAATCATCGATTTAGTTCGACAGGGAAAGATAATTTAAAGTTTCAATTGCAAGTTTGTTTTTAAATTGAAATGCTTAAAAGTTTGTATAAATAATAATCTACGATTGTTGTTAATAGCAGTGTTACGAAAATTAATTAAAGATAAATGATAACTTTCGTGCTGAAATAATCGATGATATCGCGGTAATTCAAATAAAAGATTGAATATACAAAGTATTATTGCTTTGTATATCCTTTTGGGAAAAAAATCAACTTTGATTTGTTGTTTTCTCTTTGAAAAGTGCTATGACACTTTTAATTCCTATGAGACCATGTAAGTAGTTACCAAAAATTAAATCTTACAAAATATAGCTTCCCTTTTGGCCGACCCAAATTTTTATGTTACGAGCCGTCACTGGAAAAGACGCACATGAATTCAGAAAATTTGTTCTGAAGGTTGCCTGAAAACTGCTCGAAAAATTGCGTGAATGGTTCACGAAAGAACTGGAAGAATTCGATTAGAAAAGTACCTAAAAAGTACACTGGATATTATGTGAGAAGTTGCACGGTAAATTACGTGAAAAATTAAACAAGAAATCGCAAGGAAAGTTACATGCTAAATCACAGGAATAACGGCCCAGGAAAACGTATGAATTGCTCCAAAAATTGCATAGAAAATTGGATGGAAAGTGGTCTGACAATTTTCAAAGAAAGTTTCATAAATATTTGCATCGAAATATGAATGAAAAGTTGTACGAAAATTTGATTGAAAAGTTGTAAGAATAATTGCTTAAAAACTAGCATGACAAGTTGCATGAAAAGTTGCAATTAAAAGCTGCATTAAAAATTGCATGGAAAGTTGGGCAGAAAATTGTATCATAAGCTATACTTAAAAGTGAATGAAAAGTTGCACGAAAAATGCACAGTAAAACATGCCCGAAAAATTGCGTAGAAAGTGGCATGAAAATTTGCATGAAAAGTTTACCGAAACAGTTGCTCAAAAAATCGTTTGAAAAGTGCACGGAAAATTACATGAAAAGTGTCTCAGAAAGTCGCCTAGGAAGTTTACTGAAAAGAACATGCAAAATGAAACGGACAGTTGTCAAAAAAGGTTAGAAAATCGTATGAACAGTTAAACGGTGAATGACATGAAATATTGCACGGAAAAGTAAATGGAAAATCGGGATTTTGTAAGAAAATTACATGGGAATTGCATTAAAAATTTGCACGAATTCATGGAAAAAAGTTTGCTTAGAAATTTTCATGAAATCATGCTTTCAAAGTTGCGTAGAAAATGGAATGAAAATTGTTAAAAGAAATTACACGGAAAGCTCATACAACTTTCTTTACAGTTTTTCATTCCATAAGAAAATCGCATGAAAATCTTTACATAAAGTTGCAGAAAAAGTTGTTCAGAAAATTGCTTGAGAAGTGCATTGGAAATCACTTTAAAATTTGTCGAAAGAGCCGGAAAAACTCAATCGGGAAGTTGCAGAAAAATGTACCGGAAATTGCATGAAAAATTACAGCGGAAATTGTGAGGAATGTTGCATCGAAAATTACCCCAAAAATTTGCCTGGAAAGTTACTTGAATAATTGGTCAGGAAGTCGCATGAAAAGTTGCACTAAACGTTGCTGGGGAAAATGGTCTGACCATTTATGAACAAGAAAAATTGCATGAAAATTTCCATGGAAATTTGAGTGAAAAATTGCATAAGAATTAGCATGAAAAATTGATATAAAAACGCAAAAAATTGCATAAAAAATGCCATGAAAAATTTCAATAAATGTTGATCGAAAAATTGTTTTTTAAGTGGCACGGCAGGTTGTATGGAAATTTGCAGAGGAAATCGCATGAAAAACCGCATGGAAAATTGCAATAAAAGTTTATCATAAATTCGCATGAACCATTGATCAGAAAATTGCATGCAAAGTGCATAGCGAATTGGATGAAAAGTTGCTCGAAATATTGTAAAAAATTTCATGAAAAGAGTTTTTTCAACATTCTATGTAATAATAACTCATGCAATTTTTTCATGCACTTATCTGTGCTTTTTGCATGCAATTTTTTGTGCAATAATTCAGTTAATCTTTGATTTAATTTTTAGTGCAGTTGTTGATTTAATTCCCATGCCATTTTTGACGCAATTTTCTTTGCATTTGATTATTCGATTTTCCGTGCGCAACTTTCCTCACAATTTTTATGCAATTTTTGGTGCAATATTCTAATTACACAGCTGATTATATTTAAAATTATTTTTGTATGAACCTCAAAATTCAGACATTTTTTTCTACTTCTTTTACAAGATTGTACTCGAATTCATTTCCTTTAATTTCCTGGTTTTTGGCAATTCCCTCATCACTACATCAGTATGTTTTTACTCGTGAAGTTAAAGAACTGATAGAATATTATTTTGACATTTTAATACAACTATTTTCCCGAAATCGTGTTAGTCACAAGCGCGGTTCACGGAAATTAAGAAATGGGTATTCATATTAAAATAACTAAGATACTTACATCCACAAAGATAGTGACAGAAAAGCATTCCAAGATGCTAATCTATGTTTCACTAACGGAAATTCATCGTGTAGAGATGCTCATAACATACAAGATACTGTACAATTAACTCGATAACAATGGAAGTAGATTCATATATACGTATATTGCGCTCTGAAATGCAATGGAAGCTGCAGATTGTTACTCATTGAAAATGTAGGTACATCCACCCATTGTTGCAGTATCTGTCTTCTCTCCGAACTATTAAAGCTTATCTTAGCCGCTTCGAGAGCTGCGAGAAAAATTTAAATTTTTAAACGATCTTTGAATTGTAGTCATGCAAATTTCTTTGCGTATGACAGCATACCCAATTGGATATTCAACGAAGTAAGTACAATTGAAGCATGTGGAATTGGAATAATAAATCCCGCTGAGACGTATTTATTTATGTCATCTTCGTCGTCGTCTTCTGAGATTCGCAAGGCGATTGATTCTGAACTAGAAAACTAATGCTATGGAAAGATGCACTATATAAAAATACTGATGGTATAAAAAGATATACTATAAAACCAGATACAGAGCTGCACACAAAACTCTGCACTTAAAATTCAACTATTCTAAACCAATGTCATCCAACCCACCCATCCAGAATATACTGAGAATCTTACATACCACCCACATTGTCTACTTTTTCACGCTTAGGGAGCGGATTGAAACGACTTGTGACAGTCACATTCCAGAACAATGAGATCAAACCTCGGCAACCGAAAAAAATACTTAACGAAAAATGAAAAAAACATTACACCACATAAAACGTCATTAATGGGACATGTCGAGTCCACAAAACCTTCGGGCACACCTTAGGCTAACGTTTTAGCATAATAAATAATAGGATAGAAAAAGTAAGGTGAAAACACAAAAAGCTGGCAAATATACATCCACGCAAGCCTTTACTCTTGCTGACCACCTTAATTGCATGGCATTTCTAAGCTAATTAGTATACGACACGACAAAAAGAACCTAGTTACGTTCATAAAGCATTGAAACTCTCGGATTACTTTTATAATTAGGTAGAAGCATTTCGTAGGTACCCCTTTGATGAATCTAGTGTACTCTGTCGTCCTTTGTCCACATTTCGCCGAATTTTCGGAATAGGTTCTTCGCAAAGAATTTTACTTACATAAGTTATGCGATAAATTTAGGCTGCTAAAGAGAAAATATAAAGACTCATAATTATTTTTCGAAAATGATGCCCTTCACGAAACTTAGAATCAGAATTTTAATTCATTGTGAAGATTCAATTTAGTAACCACTTCTGTACCCCAAGAGCTATAAGCGCAAAACGATTACTCAATACCTTCTTCTTTGTGACAATACGAGCACGAAATGAATGTACGTGACTCGAAAGTACGGATGGAATCTATAAATCACCGTTTTAATTTTTCGTACTTTTGTCCTGCAAGTGAAATCTACACGAAGTAGAAATAGCACCGAATCGTATTGAATAGAACGGAGGACTTTGTTGCCACTGCATGTTGAATGTTTGAGTGGGTTTTCGGTAAGTGCAACCTGAAACGAAAACTGTTTACTTTTTTAAACAGTGCCTGGTATGTACTCGTAGATGGAGGTAATTTATTGATTCGAATTCAGTGAAGTTTTAAGGCAATATTTTGATAAAGTATAGTTCCGCATTGAACGCAACATTGATTGAGATATGAGGAAAACTAAAAGTTGTTGGTTTGTATGAAAATTGAATTAATTAGAGCAATTATTGTGAAGAATCGATTTAGCTCCGTTATGTTGCCGTGAAAGACCTAAATATAAATCGCAGTGGGATAAGTTCATTTTTCGTTTTGATCCCATTCTTGTCCCAGCCTAGTTGCATGTGCGGGTGGGAGCAAAAAGAACGATGGCCCCTCTGTTATACAAATGCTCTTGCAAATTTTTTCTTGCTCTTTACTCCTTACTACACTTTGCCTCTACCTTCACACTACTTCACTGAAAATTAAGGAAAGTGTACGCCGAATTTGGATGTTTGCCTCCTTTACTTTAAACTCTTTTGCCCGCCTCTGTCCCAGTTTAATAAAATAATCTCACGATTGTCTTAAAGATTGCTTTGCTTTAATCGTTTTAATCAATAATTTCATTTATAATAATTTTATTCAAAACTCAAACTTCAGATAGAGCCTTCCAAACTAAGATGATACTCTGAGGTGCTTAGGAAATCAAAGAAATAAACTATAAGATCATAATAGCCAATATGAATGCTAGCGGTGATGTGAAGATAAAATATAATGGTTAGCTTGAATATCTGTTAGGAACTCTCTTGAAGTATTTGGAAGCCACTTAATGAAAATTAACTAAAATTTAATCCACGGATCCAAAAAATTTTAGATTTCGCAGATACCAAAATATCTGGTTACTCCACGTCAATGTAGCAGAACAATTCAGTTTCTTCAAATTCAAAAAATATAGTTTGACTTGTCAGGAGCTCTAGACCGGACTATCGTTTATGATGAAGATAATGTTTTCCGACCACGAAGAACTTTATTTCCCGCTCAACTTATGTCCTCCAAAGCTACAAGTAAACCTGACGTGAAAAAATACTCTGGAGGAGATCGTGCTTCTCCAAGCTTTATAGTTAATATATGCAGAAACGACTCACCTTTGTCAGCCGCCTCCGATCCGAGACCTCCGACGAGCTTTCGCTTGAATGGATCGCGAAGTTATCGAGACTAAAATTGTGAATAAAGTTAACGTGTATTATCAGAACGTTCGCGGCTTAAGGACTAAGATAAACACGTTTAATCTTTCTTATTTTTCATCTTCTCACCGAAATATTTGCCTTACCGAAATATGGCTAACTGGAGACTATTACATTAACGATATCTTCCCTTTTCACGCTGTCTTTCGTCGTGCTGCATCAATGAAAAATGACGGGGGTGGTGTTTCAGTCGCTATCGAAATGTCCCATCAAGGATCAAGGATACATTCAGTAGGCGGAGAAGGAGCCTACTGAATATATTGCTACTTTTGTTACCCTAGCTCCTTCTAAAATTCGGATTGTCTTTTTGGTTTTTCCTCTGTTTCTGTTTACGATCGATTCTTTGTTGAACTCTCCAGTTTTCGGAACAATCGTTTTGCTCATGATTGTTGTTGTTAATATATGGCAACTCTGACTTGTCGAACCTAGTGTGGAATGATAGTTTTTCTTATTCTCCTCTACTAATATTTCCTTGAATGAACAATAAAATTTTTGATTTTCTCCTATCAAATATTCCTTCTCACAACATTACTGCCCAAGCTAATAGCATGTCCTAGTCCCACCTGACTTGCGCCATTCTTCTCTTTCCATAATAATTTCGGTTGATTTTTTATCCAGTAAAATTCAGTCTCGGCCTTTACGCTTTAACTACCATAAAGCGGACCTTGCTGAGATGACGAATGAAATCAATGCAGGTACTCTCTTTGCCGTGGCTTAACTGTTGACCAACCTGCAGTTCGATCTAATAATATTTCCAAACCAACTTCGCCCCCAAATCCAATTAAGCTTTTTAGTTTCCATCCATACATGCATGGCTTGGCCCCCATCCTCAAGACAAAAGTTGCAGCTCATGCTAAGTATCGATCTTCGTGCTATTATTTTGACTACTTTGACTTTACAAAGCTCCAAACAGCTGCAAAATTTACCGTCAAACAAGCTGTGCTATCGAGTCCTCTATACTTTGTTACCAACAAAAACCCTTTTAGTCTTACATACACTTAATGAAAAATTACCACCGTTTCCATGACTCTATGTTCCTTTACGTGGTCATTGCTTCTAATCCACAAGAGTCCACAAGAGTTTTGTGACCATTTGGCCAAACATTTGACCTCTTTTCATACTTGTACGCTATTCCTCTCTTTTATTCGTACCAACTCCCTGTAAATTGAGCGCTTACTTGAGTGTCTTGATGTTAATGTCATTTTTGGTACTGACGGCATCTCAAACTTGGCCAAATCCCCTTCATAGCCCCTCTGTGTTTCTTTGTCTACTATTTTCAACCTGGAAGTCTGCTGTTCCATCCATAAATAACTCAGGTCGTATTTCCAATTATCGTCCTATTTCCCTCCTTCCTTGCTTGGATAAAGTATTCGAAAGATTTGCTTAATATAGGCTATTCCCTATCATTCGTCCTTTTCTTGCTGCTGAGCAGCATGGATTTATAAAAGGCAAATCTTCCACCTTTAACCTCTTAGCCTTCAATAAAGTGCTCGCTTCTGCCTTAGAAAAGCAAATTGATGTAGTATACATAGATTTTACAAAGGCTTCGACTCTATTGACCACAGGTCTCTTCTTGCAAGACTCAAAGGTTATGGGGAATCTGATCTACTCTTGTCCCGGTTCTCAACTCTTCGCAAAGGTAAAACTGGATTCAATAAAGGAGAAATCAGGATATACCCGATCGATAGCCTCACTACAGTCTGTATGGACCGCGTCAAATCACAGAGCAAATCTATGTTTTTGCTTATTCAGAAGTGGGTCGATAATACAAGTAAGTCACTTGAGGATAGCATATAGAATAGTGATTCCTCGATAACTATCAACTGATCATTTATCACCACTGTCGAAATGTTAGTACGGTATGAGGATTTCCAGAAAGACGGGAAAACACCAAGAAATAGGGATTTATTGAAAATAATGTGCAAAGAGGTGATTACATCGAAGAAATCAAGTCAGTGCATGGTCCTTTGTCGGTCTTTATTTCATGAAAAGCTTCAATAATACGAGTAGCCTTTTGTTATGCTTATGGCTCCCCGCATTTATCATGTTATTAAAACGTGAATAAACGTCTCTACTTCTTCCCTATGCAAATAGCACTCTAGGGTGAGACGTGTAACATAAATATTTCCTCTATATCTGGTACTTTTCCCGCCAATTTACTGAACCTACAACTAGCCGTAAACTTTCATATTATTAAGGCACGTACACACAAATAAATATACGAGAGCATGTACTTATAGGTAGATATGTAGTACAAACTTCGTTGACCGTTACTTTCAAACTGTAAGATTTGCATCTTCATTGTTTTCAACTTTAGCTAGGCGACTCATACATTATGCTATTTATGCTCAACGGCCGATATGATAGCCCTGCCCCGTACTACAATAATTTATCTTCGAAACAGAAGCAAAACACGACGCTCCACCAGCAGCCACAACAACTGTTCGCCTGCCGAATCGGAATGCTTTGATAAGAAATACATTTAGATAAATAATGGTTAAACTTGTTCTTTTCGATTCTCTTATTAGTTTTTTGTCATCGTCATTTTCTCGGATTTGGTATTTCTTAGTCAATACAAAAAAATGTTGATACTAAAGAATATTATATTAATCTCATTATGTTGTACTGTCGCGCCCTTTCTTCTTTTCTCGCCCGCTTCATATTGTACACTTGTATGCGCGAGTAAGTATGTTCTGATAAGAACAATCTCTACGAGTCTGGTTGTTTTTTGCTGTTTAGTGAAATTATCTGTTTTATGGTGTGAAAAGTTGTAATGAATACGACATTTATCATGGGAATTGAAAAAAATAAATTAAATAAACACTCATTTGACCATTCGTATCTGCATGTTGTTGAAAAATTGTTTGTAGCTAAGAACGTTACGAGTAGTCTTGGAAATTCTTGTGAATCGTTCGGAAGTTTCTGTTATTTTGAAGTGTTTTTAAGTGCCCATTTTCAAAATAACAATTGATGGATTATTTGTTTTAATGGTGCAAAGCCGTTCTATTGCTGATTAGACTTAAGAAAAAGTGAAATTAAGTGGCGATTATGCAAATACTGGGTTTAAGTAGAAGTTTGTACCGAATGTGCGATCCCAGGATACTCTGTATCGAGATTTAAAAAAAAAGGGAAATGCAACAAACATGTTAGTAAATTGTATTTCATTCTGAAATTCAATTTTTTAAGTATTCATTCTATTCAGGTTCCTTCTGCATCTTCTGAAACTAGCTTATATACCATTTTCATTCGAAGCTTTAATTGATTTTATTTATTTTTATCTTATTCTATACAAATATAAAAATATTTACCAATAATTTATTTACTAATTCTTTTTTAATTTGTACATTCCAGATCCACTTGCTTTCATACATTCCAATCCGAATGAATGAACTCTTGTGTCGTGATTGCATACGCGTACTACGCTTTCATTCGAATGACACCATCGATGAAGTAAGGAGTGTACATAAGCAAATCACAATGTAATTTCAAGTGCAATTCGCGATAGATCTTACGTAAATGTTTGTCTGTGTGAATAATACGAAAATATTATTGAGTCATATATGTGCATCACCCAGTGATAATTTGAAATTTCATGTGCTAATTGACTATAACAATCATTTCTCAAGATCAAAATTGAACATATTTGCAATAAATTATAAATCTATAATTCGAGAGAAAAATCATATCAATGATAGTTTTTTATGTTTTGAAATTGCCATTATCGTTGCGCATTCTGTTTTAACGAGCCAGATTTGATGCGATATAGTGACAGAGTGTAAAGTAAAGTGATATATATCTTCGAAAAGCGCATTCATTTAAATTTAATAAAATGAAAGGCACATTGGCGATATTCTGCATGTGGATAGTTGGACTGCAGTGCTGTTTAGCAGGTATGTTTTACATTTTTCTCTTGTACGGTTTATGACATAACTTTAGCTATAGATTTTTTCTTAAACAAGAGTGAGAAAAGCTCCTGAAAACAATACTGACTAAAGAATTTTGTTTTTGAATAATTGGTTTCTTTAATCACTCTTATATCACTCAATATATACGGCCCATGTGTAACTTAGTGCTTTTTTCATAGGTTATATCCTTATTTATTATGTTTCTTTAGTAGCTGAGTTGGTAGATTGCTATCGCTCAAATCCACCTATGATCATACAACCAACTTGAAGCTAACACAGCTCCGCACAGGTATCTGAGTTCGATCCGAAGTTATCACTACATATTCGTATACTGTTATTGTTAATGAAATCTCTACCAGCTTCAACCCCCAGATATAAAAAGGTTTGAAGTGAGACTATTTTACTATTTTTTATAACTATATCTTTGATTTTTATATTGCTTATTATGGAAAGCACATCCTCGTGCTCTTAATCTTCTTTTATGTGCAAGACTCATATAATCCCCCCCAAAAAAATTAGGGAACATCAAGTAAATGGCATGCGACAAAAACTGAAACACGCTATCGTTCCAGCCCCAAAAGTACGGTTTTCTGCTGATCCTAGAATTTGCAGAAAATTATCACTAACTGGGACAAAACGGGGAAACAGATTCATTAAGAAAAAATGTCTAACAGGAAAGGGATGATCCATGAATTTAAAAAATACAGCATACAAAATTGTGGCTTTTCGTACAAAAACAAAAATTCTAGGCTGTGACCAGTGAACATTCTTCCAGTGATCAGCTCAACAATTTGATTAGCTGCTCTAGAAACAAGGAAGCTGATTAGTGAGAGCCCCCTTAGCGGATGAGAGTCGAGAGCTACCACCACCAACAATAAAAGAAACTGTTTGTGTGAACATCCACTGAATAAATTAAATATGGAAGCGACCGACTCGACCACTCAAACCATCTGATAATATTGAAAGTTTGCGACGAACCCATACCCGAAAACTTGCAACTTGAGTTGATATGTTCCATGCACAAAAAGGAGACACCACAGGGAACAGCAATTATAGAGGTATCACATTTCTAAGTACTGTCCATGAGATATTCTCTACTGTAGTACTCGGCCAGATAGTCCCTATTGTTCAGAAAATAATTGTACCAGATCAGATTTACTCTCTACAGCAGTCGATAGAAAAGATCCAGGAATACGATCTGAACTTGTTGCATCTTTTCATTGACTTCAGGGCGGCATAGCCAGGGTAAAACTTTACACAACCATAAGTGAGTTCAATATCATAAATAACACTGACGAGGCTGACTATCACAAATGCGCGAAGCTAGATGGTCTACGAAAAGGTAATGCCTTTGCGGTGTTATCATCAACCTTGCATTGAAAAAATTAACTCAGAATATTAAAGTGGGCATGAAAGGTACTGTACTCAGCAATCGCACCCAACTGGATAATGCCGACAATGTAGACAAATACAAATAAGCCATTGAACAAAAAGAATAAGCCATTGAACAATCTTCACAAAATTGAGTCTTGATCGTGCAAAAAATTTGACTGGACAAAATTGAAACTTACCTTGTATGAGTAAAGAAGATTCGGCCAGGAGAGTCTATGGCAGTGGGAATATTGGAGCCAAGACGCCAAACCAGGACCATGCCAGGACGACAATGTTATACTGAAAATATCGACCTGCATGACAGTGACGCAAAGCCGCGATGTTTAGAACTCTATATTACATCAGGCTTAGATTGGATTACCAGTTCTGCCAGTGAAGCTGAAATCGAGCAGACAGAACTTTCTGTATATCAATGGTTTTGAAGTAGATTTTGAAGTCCTGTTCATAACTCTTTACTTCCGATTGTAATCAGCCCATGTTTGCATTGAAAATTTTGTTTCCTGGTCTGGTTCTTCAGAACAACTCTATTGGTTGCTGTAAGAATTGAATATAATGAATCAATATTAACAGGCAAGAAATCGTATCCATTCAATGTTCAATAGGCAAGAGATGGCTTAGGTTATAAATGGCTATAAATGGCTTTAGTCCTGTCTCTTAGTAAAAGATAAATTTTCGATCAACTTTTAACTACTGAAGTAGAGGGCTCTGCCAGTGTAGGCAGGTGTGTAGATTGAAGTGGCTGCCGATCAACAGAAGCCTGCCGACAGACGCACATAGGCACAAAAGAGGCCTGTTGTGATGCAAGAGTAATGTTTTCTCTGCCTAGTCACTAAAGTCAGGAAACCCTCTGCTTCCTTTGATAAACCGCACCATACCCTTTAAATTGACCAGGCACAGTTCGGTTAGATTTGAGAGAAAGGATGCACCCAGTGCCGCCACCCTTCTCCTCGCCAAATCCGGGCACTGTGACATGAGATGGAGGACAGATTTCTCCTCGTCCTCGGAGCCACAGTTCCCACAGAAGTCGTTGAATACTGCACCCAACCGTTGCGCATGCCGTCCTATCAGGCGGTGGCCCGTAAGAACGCCAACAGCACATCGCAGAAAGTTTCGAGTTAAGTCTGATGGCTGCCTGGTGCGATGCGCGTTCATGGAGTCCCAGGACTGCCTTGTTATCGCACAAGCTGATTCATCTGTCCAGGACTTCTTAGTGTCCTCATGGTATTTTTGCCTAATGGCCAATTTGACCGATGTCATCAGTATTCCTACTGAGAAGGAGCATGAGACCTCCGGTTGCAAGATACCAAGCCTCGCTAGTTTATCGGCCTCACAGTTGCAATTGTGCTGCCGAATGTCTTGACATCTCCCTAATACTCATCAAACTATTATTTCGAAAAATTTTACTAAAGTTTCAAAGTCAATTTTTCGCTCTCAAATTTACTGCATTTCTACTTCCTCTGAGATGTTGAATGCGATATATGTGATTTCAAACTTGAGAATTACCCTACCTTCCGGCATTAGTAAACAATAAAACTAAGAAAATTTAAACTTTTAGTAGGGATTTATTTGTTTGCAATCGTGCTTAGTGTGTCAATTCAAATACCAAGCTGTTAAAAAACCTCCATATTAAAATCGTTTCATTTGCATTATGTACTATTTAATTGGGCATAAACATATAATTTTTAATTTGTATGTGTACTACGTATGTATTCATGTATTTTACACTTTTCTATGATCACTTTCAAGACATATCATACTAACCACAGTAATTACGTTTAAGCAGCATTTCAATACCTTTGAATTTGCTACCATCAAATCAACTCCTGATTCAGCGCAAAAAAGTTATGCTCAGCGCTCACATAAATAGCGACTTTATGAAGAACTAAATTGCTAAATAACAGTTCGAATTCAACACACATATCTCGACAACAAGATGTTTCTTAACGTCCTCATCTTGGTAGCACAATCATATTATCGACACCAAAACTCATCGCCGTCCGAGCTTACGTGTACTTTATTTGATTCATCAACAATAGCTTCGATTCCAGTCACGAAGAGCACACACACCGTAGAGCACTTGTAACGCAATCAACACATAATTGAAGTAGCTATTCAATTTCATCGGAGACAAATTGTTGAGCTTTCAAGATCCGGATAGGATGATGCCGGTCATTTTTATTGTTATTGTAAGCTAGCTAACATTACTGCGAATGACTTGCAACATTAGATTGACCAGTAGGAAACACTTTATGACAACTCTTCCAGTTTACTACTGACCATTACCTATTTTGTATTTTATTAGCTTATTTTTCTTTTATTGCTTCAATGGTTACTTGTATCTATTTTTCGTAGATTTGAGGACTCGAACGTAATGTATAGTATGGCAATTTAAAAAAGTATGATATGTAAATCACATTTAAAACAACTTTCATTCCGGTGAAAAATATGCTGTACAAGTTCCTAAAAAAAATTGACGACTTCTTTCACATGCAATAGTCATTTCGCGCAAACAATAAGTTAAAGGTTATGTAATTTTCGCGAAATAAATGCAAAATTGAAAAAAATTAACCGGTTTTTTTCAGCTATAATGTCATGCTTTATCGCAGAGAAAGTAAAAACATTCTTCTAGATAATAGCAACAACTTCAAATTGTGTTTCTTCGTTTGTTAAACGAAAGTTCATAGCATTCAGGTCAGAACAGATAAAAGCTAACGATGCGATTTAATGTTGCATGTGCAACAACGACTAATTGTAGTTTGCTTCGTTGTTTCATATTGAAATGATCAGATACTAACTAGATATCGTGCTGTTCCAAGCTTTCAAGTGCAAGCGAAGCTGCATGCACAAGTGTAGAATTTACTGAAAACAGTAACAGTAAATATGTTATGTGTAGTAGTCGTCATTGTTAATATATATAAATAAAATATTCGTCATCGTTGTTGTCCAAAGTTTGTCTACATTTAGATATAAACTTATACACAAGTGCTTATAAATACATATGTGCATATGTTTCACACATACGCTATTTGATAGGATTTAAATTTGAAATATTTACAACGGTTTGCTTAGATATAAATATATAAAGTTCGTAAAAGAAATCAAATATTCTGCATACATACGCAACATTGTGCTTAGATAAAATTTGGAATGAGATAAATATGTATTTATAGCTTCAGATCACCATTTAGAAGATAATGGCATTGGCATCGAAAATAATAAAAGAAAAATCGGCATAAACAGATCAATATTGATGCTTTTGTCCACAAATCAGAATATTACTGTTGAATGTAGTAAATGATGTTATTTATGCATTTCGTGATACTGTATTTATTATAGATAGATTTAATAAATAAAGCATAGATTAAGTTAGGTGTTTCTGGCTGACACTAGACACTCATAGATCTATTGGTCCGTAGCAATATGAGATGAAAAGACCTGGAGCTTGAAAGTTCAGTCCTAATGGCCATTGAAGGTCTCAGATCTTTTTGTAATTCGAAGGCTCACTGAAGTTTATTTGTCTGGTTTTCTCCAGCGTCGGTCAGTGACACAGGTTACATTCACTGTTTCTGAGACTTCAGGTTTCAGACTCATTCTACAGTCGTCATTTCATGGCATGTGCTGCTAAAAGACAATAGCTGTATGCAGTCAGTTCAGTTTAACGCGAGTAGAAATTTTGCAGCAGCGAGGCTGTATGACCCCCACATAGGTTTGGTTACTCTGCAGGTTTGATGGTTGATTCTGTATCGCGTTCCGCAAAGTATGCTGCAGCACCTACTCCTGCAGCTGTTTCAGATCGATTGGCGTAGATGATAAAAGCTGCAGTATCCATTTGCTGATTAAATTTCTGTCCTTGTTCTACGGTGGGTTGAAATGTTTGGTTGAACCAAAAAGTGGGACCAAGTAGTCAGTCCTGACTTGGAATCGTTTGCCAAATAGTGCCGCGGCCAAAAGATCATGACTGATAGTGTCCCGAGTCTTTAAGCGTGACGGCAGCTATTACAGCAGCGGCTTTAAAAAAATTTGTCATATGAAGGAAGATGAACCAGAACATTTCACGCAGACAAAGGGGCCGCGGTTAATGCACCTGGAATACAAAGAGCCGCGAACGGCTGAACTCAGCAAACCTATGGAAACCAGCAATGATGTTATCCATTGGCAGCCACCACACCTGCAATCGCTGTGTAGATCCAGTGCGGTAGAACAGAGCGAAGATCTCAAATTTTACCCAGCATATTCTTGCTGACGTAAATCGTGTTGTTTATCCTCTTTACTCTTTCGTTTAGGTTAACCTTCCAGATGAGCCTGATAGCTAGAATAAGACCCATGTGCTTGGTGTGCGATTTGAAACTTATTCTGGTGCCACCCAACCCGATTGGTTCTATTTCAGGGATCTTGCATTTTCTTGTAAATAAACAAGAAGGTTGACTTGGTCGGAATTGATATCGTTAATTAGCTCCAGAGCAAACTCGATGGGCTAGCCAATGATATGTGGTAACCTACCCAAGACTACGATTGCAATGTCATCGAAATGGGCTACAATCATGAGTCTGTTGCTCTATACCCTATTTAAAAGTGTGTTTGTCACCAGGTTCCACAGCAGAAGAGATATAACTTTTCTTTAGGGTGTGACTCTGTGAACCGTCCTTGAAAATTGTACTTCCGCCAATTCCACCGATATCAGCCTTTGCTTAAAAATGCTGTTTATCCAGCTGCAGATGATAGGGCGGGTGTAGATTGCCTGGAAAATGGATGTTGTATGCGCATTATTGATGAAAGCTTCAATGTCAAAAATGTCTTCAATGTCAAAGTATCTATTTTAATCCAAGAACTATCTCAAGGAGACCCATCTGAACAGATTGTGCTTTTGTATACGCGTTTCAGATTCTTAACAGACTCAGGGATCATAGTATCTCGTTAATGTGTCTTCCGAATACTTTGAGGCGGGAGGGAGTCAGGCTAGTTGGCGTGTAGTCTTACGGGTATGCATAGTTGCTATTGCCTGTTTTAGGTGTAAATACTTCCTTAATGGTCCTCCAGGCTGCATGTGCATGACTTAGCTCTAAGCAACCTTTGTAAATTAGGATAAGCTAGAACATGGTGAACTTCTCAGTCCTCTGGAGCAGGTGTCAATGGGGCATACTAATTTGTACCTGATCACAACTAGGCCCATTTTCTTCGCATCATGAAAGTCGTTCATCTGCTTGCATGTGCTTGAGAGGGTGCAGTCATTCGAACAGCCCGAAAGGTGAGTATCCACGTGAGTATTTAAGTGAATATCTTCAATGTTTCGGTGCGGTTTCTAGTTTCATTTAGGCTGCAAAGTAGTTGTCTAAGTCTCGCTTTTCTTAAGTGGTTTTAACTTGGCCGTACAGCTCCTTCCAAGAACTTCAAATCTATATTGATCTTGTAACTCTTAACCTGACGGATCTTGTAACTCTTAACCTGACTTCCTCTATTTCCAATTTGTAGATCCTAAGAACGTCCCTATATTCGTTCCAGCATTCTATGCAATCAGTTGCTTTGACTAATTTGAAGAGTTTACGCGTACTTGTCTTCTGTGCGGACCTAGAACAGAAGCATTCAAAAACTTTTCTGAGTTCTTCCGTGAATGTATTTATCACTTTCTCCAGATCCGTTACTGAATCAATCCTAGAGTGAGAACCTAAAATACTATCAGCTTCGTAGACCCCTGACTACTTCGAAAATTGTCCAAGAGTGCAGAGCACGATTGAACTCTGTCGCCAGATTCAATAGGGTACATCTGCTCTGGGTACCGGGGCACTGTGGTGTTGAGGGAAATGAAATTGCTGACGCCATTGCGAATCAAGGTTCGGGACTTTCACTACGGGGCCATGAAACCGCCTTGGGTGTGCCGACCGCATCTGCACGTGCCATTCTTCGGAAGTGGGTAGATGATGCTCACAAAGATAGATGCACGACTGCTGATGTGGCCAGGCACACGAAGGTCTTCCTTTCAGAGCCCAACCATATGACTGCAGAATTCTTGCTCAATAAGAGCAGGAGAGTTTGCAGAGGCATGATAGGCATTCTGACTGGACACAACTGCTTAGGAGGACATATGTACCGAATAGGTGTTGTACAGGATGACCTCTGTTGATCCTGCCTAGAAGAGGCTGACTCTGCGGAGCATTTGCTCTGTGAATGCTCAGCGTTTGGAATGTTGCAGCCTCTTTTCCCCTATCAGTGATCCTAGGCTTTATCAAGAAGTCTGGGAAACTATGGTAGGTAGGAGGAAATGAGTACAATGGGTCCTTTGGCCTGAGTGATTAGAGGTGCCACTATCAGCTTACTGTTTGAATATCTCCCAGCTAGGTTTTCTGGGGCTACAAAACGGGCGAGACTTGCAGATTGAACTTTAATCAATCTGTGTCACATTTAAATAGTACCTTTTGAGCTTATCTCAAACCATCCTTTTATTAAAACCACTAAGCTTCAAAATACAATGATTAACTGTCGTGATTGAAACAAATTTAAAGTTGCAGTGTTCTTAAAGATGTAGTGTTCATAATTATAAAAACAGAAATGTTGGCAGCTCTAATAAAAAATCAGCAGGCTGAGATATTTTCAAAATCAATAACATATGTAGTTTACTACAAATGCCATTTCTTTCGACCGAAAACCGTGACTAGTCCTTGCGAGGTTGAATTGAAAAACTTATCAAACTTCGGTTTAAGAAAGCATTACTAAGAAATATCACGGTCAAGGTATCATGATTGCCAACGATCAAAAGATTGTCTTAGTCCCACATCGAGAACAAACTATCGTATCCAAGCCATACATAATAGAGTGACTTTTCCAAAAGCATTATAATTGACTGTTTGGCCTCCATATATGTACGTCTCAGGAAACGATGCCCAGGCTAACATCAATAAGGAGACTAGTTTGTCACTAAGTCAAATTATTAAATTAAAATTATAATTTTATCGAATTTAACAATAATAGTTAAATATTTTCTAGCAGAGCTTACCAGTTCAATCTAACGACAAATTGCTACTACCGTTAAATATTGGAAGTTGAAGATAATCAAGAATTGGCATATTCTTTAATCTCAAAAATTAACATATTCTGCATCAACGGAAGTTTCTGCACTAATAAAAATATATATTCATACTTTTTGAAATCAATAACATCCCATGTTGTAAAAATAAAATATCATAGAATCTATTTTTTTACATTTCTTCAGTAATTACATCCACTTATCAAGATAAAAATACTGAATTGTGAATGCTAAACTCTATTAGCTTATTACTAAATTAAGCCTAGCCAATAGAACTAACAGACATTAATGATTCAAACTAAATATGTTCAGCTTTTTATCTCAGAGAAATACAAATAAATGGCATCAAAACCATATCAATTTAATCACTTAGTATCTGTTCATTTAACGATATACGACTGTTGTCAAATCCTAACACGCTATCTACCTACCTAGTGGTTTGTTGTGTACAAATCCACTTCAAATACGGTAGTGAAATCCTAGACCATAATACGATTAATGGTTGCGGACTAGCTTGACATGAGTAAATTTGGTCAGGAAGGATTGCTTGTGGATATTCTAATAATAGATGTCTCCTCAAAACCAGTGAGAGTACATATATTCCTATAAATTCCAATTTATCATCAAAATGTATGATGCAGATACATATGGTTTCCTTTAAACAAATGTATAAATCAATGTCAACAAGAGGCTGAAAGTGTTCAACACGCATAAAAAGTTTTAATAAGAATGGTGACACTTTCCCAGCCACTTGCAAAACTGTTTCATTCTGAATGCGGGTAAAATAATTTTTCATTCACACTCTACCGAGTAATGCTCGGTAAATTAAATGCTGAAACTCGCTTATTGTCGAATTGAGGAATCAGCTGTGTAAACGTATGATACGTAGGACTTATGCAAAAAATATACTAGCTTTTCGGTCGAACGAATAGATTTAATGACGGAGTTATTTCGGCTACCTGAATGAAATAATCATCATCATTACTATATTATCATTATCCTTCACATTAAAAAAAAAAACTCTTCATACATTTAACCATTTACTATCTATAAAAAACCAATCTTACTGTTCCATGTTTACCACAATTTAATAAATTATCATTCTATCGTTTTCCAGTTCCTGCACCGGCTGAAACAATATCCGATAATTTACTCGAAGCCAGTGAAAAATTCGGAGCACCATTAATTATCCCTACAGAACCTGACATCACACTAGATGTTGGCACAAACTTCACTCTGACATGTACCTCGAAAAATCGAGTAACTTGGCGTATACCGGAAATCCATACCGAATTCGAACATCAAATCACACATTTCGATGATTCCGGATCCAAGTTACATCGTAGCAGTTTATATTTGTATGACGTTAAAGTTCAAAATGTTGGAAAGTATTATTGTATCGAAACCGAATTCAATTCAACGGAAGATTCGGATTTGGAAATTTTGATAACTTTATATCGAGCAGAAACAATTTACATTTATGTTAATGGTGAGTAATGATTATTTTTTATTTATGCGTTGATGAAATTTTGAATGAAATATATCGATTTTTAATTTTCCCCGGGGAAAATAATTTAGAAATATTTTTGAAATGAAGGCGCACATATGCACTTATAATTCTTTTAGTTACAAGCACCATGACGCGATTGTCATATTTCATTTTTTCTATCTGCAAACCAGTATCTGACGGATACTAGTTTACCGGATTGATTACTTTAAGCGGTTGGAGTGTGAAGTAAAGGATACGGAAGTGCCTTCACGGCCATTTTCAAGGCACTCTGCCCTGGGGGCAAATAATATACTAACCCACTTTGATGGTTCGCCATTGTTGGACATAGCGGACATAGAGATATCAGAGCTCGTGAAAGCTTCTGAGCTCGAGCAACCCTCGAATTTTTCGGTGGAAAGCCTTGCATCTTGTACTTCAATCATTAATATTGCACCTCAGACTTACCCTGCGATCAAATCACCGGTTGTAACACGAAGTCGTGTACAACAGCGGCCTCTAATTAACAAACCAGTCGATCACCAAGACATATCTCAAGTTTTTGTCGAATGTCAGAAACAACTAATTCAACTGAACCAACAGCAAAACCTTCTGCGGCTATCACCGCTTCAACATAAGCAAAAGCAGCTTCATCACGATAATTTCCAGGCCAGTATGCACCATTCTTAACAATCTAGTCAGATGGTTCGTCATCCTGCAAGCCAGTAATCCACTGCGGCGAATCACCATGGTCTATCATCCTCTAATTCCAGCTCCTTGAATCTTCCTCACACTGTTCTTTTATTAACGGTTGTGAGACCACCGTTACCAATATTTGTAGCGGCACGATCAATGAGCATTTCATCAAAAATCGACTTTACATATCATACTACACTTAGGCTTCCTAAGTCCGTTACATAAAAGTATCTACTCTTCACTCGCGTACAAACATTAATATTATCATACTCATCTTCTCATTTTAAAGTTTGTTTTTGCTGAAGCTACCATACTTGCTTTTTTCATATCGATTTTAAATGTTGTGTCCGAATTCCAATAAAATGGCAGACAGACAGATTTTCGCAATAGAACCCTGTTGACATCTAATTTTGTTGATGTCCTACAGCTCACAAATTGATTGCTCGAGTGGTTGGCATTTTAGAATAATAGAGGATTTATTTAAATATAACAATAATATTATTTTGCCATACAACTAATTTATCTGAATTTTTCATTTGATTTTAGATCCACATCACTTACTGGTACCTACAGTTACTGTCGTAATGGCCAAACAGTACGCAGATACTATCATACCTTGCAAACCTTCATCAAAAGACGTTAAAGTCGAGCTTCTACGAGGCGACGAGGTAAAATCTTATGAAGAATACATTTTTCATCATGACGCCATTCCGCGACCGCATCATTCTACTGTCTAGTGTCGCCCAATATCATATCACTCAAAAATTAGTTTGAATGCATAATTGCCTAAATAACTCAGTTTGTTATAGATTCATGTCAAATACTACGCGGCTAAACACAAGCACCCTTTCGTATTTTGCCATGTGTTTGTAACGGTTTTAAATGTTAAATTGAAACTTAAATGACTGTGGGAAAATATACTAAATGAAATGTTTCTCTTCAATCGGTAGATCCCATACGATCCAAAGGTTGGATTTAAATTATCAAGAGCGTTAGAAAATGATAAATTCCAATGTAAGTTAACGCATAAAGAATTTCCCGAGAAGAGCGAGGAGAATCATTTTTATCTTGAAGTGCAGCGTAGGTTCAAGTTTTGTTATCAGTTTAGTTTTTAGTGCGTGTAATATATTTGCAACAAAATATTTATGGATACATATACACATACATAAACTAGATAATAATATTATTAAGTGTATAATTCCATAAACGAACGTGGTCATTATTTACTTTTCGATGAGAAGATATATTGCCACTGTGAATTATAATACGAACAAAAACATCCTAGCTAAGCTCCGCAAATTCTGTGTAGAAATATTTGTAGTAAAGCTCAGATTCGGTCAAATGTATTCAACACACCCAAACACCACATAATAATAAACCACATCAATCCTCTCATATATCAATCTTATTTTTGGAACAAACACTAAATCTTAGGCAAGATGGAATTAAACATTTGTTATTTATTTTTTATCCTACCTAGTCCGCCCTCGACCTGCCGAATCGCTTCGACCCAACCCTAGGATTCATAGCGAAAATGATTCACTTGACCGATGGAGGAACATTTATATGCCGTCCAAAGTCTGACATAGACCAAGCAACCTACTTAGACGTTTTTGTACACGGTTGTGAGTTGAGGAGTGATAATAATTGTTCAGAGAATGTGGTGACGGTTTCTAAAAACGCAAATATTACACCAACACTCAAACGTTTAAATAACAATTCAACATCTGTTAATAATTTCATATCTACAACTTCTTCTGTATTTCCTGTTAATAAGACCCGTCCCGTGGCATCTTTCGTGATGTCAACCGCAACGCCATCAAGTTCTAACGAACGTCATGAACTTGTTAGAACTACAAGGAATGCTAACACAAAGACGGGCAGTGGTCATGCATTTATTAACATTGCAACAATTCCATTTGTTCTTGCCACAACTGTTTCTACTACCACTACTACTACTAATCAAAAAAATCTTACTAGTACTACCACTGCATATGGACGTAGACGTCGGGGACAGGAATCACGTCGTCGTAACTGTAATTGTTTTCAATGAATTTAATATTGTCTAAAACAATATCATCATGCATTTTGTTTCATTTTATTCTGTTTCATGGAATGACTAAAGTTATTATGATGTTTAAAACTGTTTCTTATTTTCGTGGTGAAGGCGAATGTTTCTCAAAATTTCTCTATTGACCATGTTTCATTTATTTTAAGTCTGCATGATAAAAAAAAAATAGTTTCCTAATACGGGGCCTGAATAAAATATTTATTTAGCATTGCTATATGTTTTCATATTTTGTTTAAATTTGATCAGGAATTGAAATAAGAAATCCGTACAATTCTTATTACAAGACGCAAATCAATTTTCCTATTTAACATTATGTATTTATATGCATTGTTCTTTCTGTAGTTATTAGATGGCTTATTAAATATCGCATGCTGCCTTTTATTATCATTCGCTCATATCAACTCACATTTATCTTCAAATAACCGAAAATCTTTAAAATAGCTCATATGGAATATATCGATCGTCCGATTATTACATCGTTGACAAATGGCCATGCCATCGAAGGCGGACTGTTGACGTTGGAATGCTCGATTGACATTCGACCTGCTGTACAATTTTCGATCAACTGGACACTACCAAATGATAATGCAGCCGTCAATGTAATTCAAAAGGAACGATTCAAAACAAGAAAGAAATATAGAATTTTTCATGTTATTTTAGGAAGGACGCGTCACTGTGACGGACACTATTAAAATATTAAATCCTCAAACGCCTGAAATGGAAATCGGTCGAAATAAATTGATTGTGCGAGACGTTAGCGAAAAGGATACGGGATATTACAAATGTGATGTTTTGGATCATTCTGGAAATAAAAATAAAGATTTCATATTTGTGAAGATTCTACGTAAGTATAAATGAATCGTCGTAAATGCTGTATTTTCACATCGTAAGTTTTTTGAAAAGCTCTTTTCTCCTTTAGAAGTGAGATATATTTTTTATTTATTTATTACTTATAGTCGCATTAAACTAACTGGCAAGTATATAACCCGAAATTCTAAAAAAAAAACTTTGAATTTGTAAACACGAAGTGTAAAACAAACGACTATCCATCGTCAATGCTCCTTAAAAATTTCACATTATCTTCTCTTCAAGAGATGTGAGACTTGTTCGCAGATAGTTTAATTTATGTGTGATGTGTGTTTGATTCATCAAACACACATCCTTTTTCCTCTGGTATATTTCCAATAATTTTTGTTAGCCATAAAAAAAACCACGTGAAGATATGTGCCAAGCTATTACGGAACTTGGTAACAACAAATATCCTGTACCTCATCTTCTTTCCCCAACTTTCTCCTCTCACATGTATTCTGCCATCGATCACTTTTATCCTGTTGGAAATCTTAGTGTATCACACCCATTTGATTGAATATTGTTAAGCTTTTCGACCAGGTTTTTTATGATACTCGATTCGCGTCTGGACGAACAAGAGCGTGGCTTTGCAAAAACTCATTCAACTACTATAAATTTGATAGTACTAGTCATACTATGATCACACACTCGCCTGTAAGGTATCTAGGCGTAATCAGAAGTGAAGTTAGTCAATGATTGTAAAATTTGTGAATGAAGCTCTTTACTAGCTTTGCATTACTTTATTTTTACTTGAAATTATTATTTTCATACTAAGCAAAAACTGCATCTATCTTATCACAATTTACTTATACACTTCCTGCAGTCACACGCGTCAGGTTGATATTGGTCCAACTTTAAAACAAATATGATTAATGTTTCTGAACCGTACTACAAAAAAAGTCAAAAGCTGTTCCTTAGAGCAAGTCACCTGGAAAAGTGCTAGGAGTTCGATGACGATAAAACAAATGTTATGATGACTAGTGCATGTAACTGAAGCTTCTTGCCAAACAGATGATTCTATCGTCTAAAGACCGATATGTTGCCTTTTAGGTTAGACTCAGCGGCTGCCTACTCCAGACAAATTCCGGAGAAGGCACACTTAAGCACACATGGGCCCATTGTGATACCGCAGTGCGTAACACACAACCCTTGTTAAATAAATAGCCGCTTCGAGACCTCGATGAATCAAGAGATCTTTTAGAAGTCCACTGAAGCAGCATCGATTAAGCTTGCAAAGAAATATGAACTAGAGGATTGCTTCCTTCTTTCAGAAAGAGCCGGTTATTTACTCAGGAGGTGAGCAAGTGTTTCGTCTTCTTCCTCGCATCTACAGCTCCGGCATAAGCCATTAGGAGCCCAGGTGTGCTGCAAGCCTGTCAAACAGTTAATATCCGCTTGAAACAGCGACTGCTGCGCGGAGGGGCCACCTTCTGCTCGTGAAGTTCTCTAAAGCGACCAAAATAAAAAAATCCTCCACAGTTATCTTGTGATCGCACACATCCATCCAGGACTTCACAACGTCCTTAAGTTTTTTTGCCTGATGGTCATATCCAGTTTGTTAGTTCTCTTCTGGCAAGACTAGACCCTAGGCTTTGACGAAACATAAAAAGCACACCCTAAATTTCAAAATTTCAATCATCGCAAAAAAATTAATATCCATTAAATTTATTCAAATTAAATACAGTTTTTAAATTTAATTTAATTTTCAGGTCATGACGAGAGCTACATCAATATGAGTGAAGCCAGTAACCATTATCGAATCGAAACGACTGTTAAAAAGCGACGTGTTAAAATGTTTGTAAAATACAAAGCTTATCCACAACCAGTATTCACTTGGTACAATGGAAAGGGTGAAGAAATCAAACCTAGTGAAAAGTACACGATCAGCCAAACATCGGAAAGCATTCTACTCGAAATTCGAACTATTGACTTCACCGATACTGGGGAATATATCCTTAAAGCTCAGAATGATAACGTTGAAAAAGAATTAAAATTCGAACTGTTCGTCAAAGGTAGGACTGTTAATTCGAACCTCCATGTTATGTAATTGAATTGTAATTCAAATGGTTTTCAGATAAACCAATTGTTAGGATGGAAGAAGTCTACTACGTTCACAAGGGCGCAGAAGTAATGTTAGTTTGTGAGTGTGCCGGCTATCCAAAGTCACAGATCACATGGACATGGACTCCGTGTCAAATCAAACCCAAATGGCCTAGTTGTTTCCCGGCAAGCGCGTCCAAGTTTGAGGTGATTTGCTCAGAATATAGCAATTGCATTTTTTGTAAATGTAGCTCATAATATGTGTTGCTTAACTTGAAATTAAATTTTGTTTTGTTTTATTTTATAATTTAATGGCATGTTTATATATCTGTAATATTTTTTAAGTTTAAAGAAATAATAGTGCCTGAGGACTCGGACCATTTGGAAGAATTGGAGGTAAGTTGATAAGCCGCAAAGAGTAATGTGGCTGTAGGATTTGTGGCTCTTTCTTTGCAAAATGTCAAAACTTCAGATGGCTAAATGGATAATATAGTAGAGGTGATGGTCTATAGTAGTGTGCTTTTGTAGTTGGTGTTTGTTTAGTTGTAAAGTATAAGAAAATTATGTTACTATCGTATTTTATTTTTACTGTGCATAGAAACTAGTTTAAGTATAATCAAAACTATTTATTTTCGCATGTTTAGAAATATACTCAGTATTAATATTTTTAATACCAAAGAACCATCTTATTTAGTTCCCAATTAATTTTAAAAAGCGAAGTTAAGACCGCATTTTCATAAATTGCAAATCTTCGGAGTTATGAAGGCTAAATATATGTTGCATCAATTGCAGTTCGTCCAGAATTTGTTATTTACATTAAATTAATGTTGATCGATTTATATTACAATCCAACTAAAATAACTCACACCGTCATCATTTTAGTATGAGCATAATTGTAGAACTACTGCTTCACTCTTCATTTCAATTCTGATTATATTTACTATATCAACTAGACTTAAGCTTGACGCTGCTTATTGAATTACTTTATACGCAATAACTTAGCAACAGGTTTTTCTTCAAAGGTAAAGTCCGTTTCTATCTACAGTTTGCACTAAATTACTTTCTTGCACTATCAGTAGTTTTCTATTAACTTCTTTGCCATTCAATACTCTGAATACGAATTCAGAATGAATAAAAACACTTCTTGTTTTTTTTCTAATACAGAACAACAGCTATCTTACAACAGAACTATCGATTGTCCTTCAGCGATCCGAATTGAAATTCACCCCCGTTCAACCGGGATTCGTGATGTGCTCAGCGAAAAACTCAGAAGCTAGTGACACTTTCAACTCGACGATTCTGTTAGGTGACCTCAATGAACCGTTTACGATTTTTGGTGTCGAGGATAATCATATTATAGCTGCTGGAGATGATGTTTCAATAACTTGTGGAGTATTAGCCTATAATTATTCGGCGAATATCGATTGGTTTAAGAATGATTCTCTTTTAGACACAAACTTCGGTAAAAAAATATAAAGAAAAAATCTTGAGTATTTAATAATCATTGTAATTTTTTAGACTGGCAAATACAATACTCTGAATCGGAATATTCATATAAGAAGAAACTCATTTTACGCAACATTGGCTACGATAAATCAGGACTATATGAATGTCGAGCTAATTTAATTGATGACGACGCATCTCCGGAGAGCAGATTCATAAATATTACTGTCCATGGTAACAATTTTTACAACCATTATCTTCCACAAAATTAGTAAAAACATTTTTTGATTTTATTGCGATACTATTTGTAACGATCATTGCATTCGTAATTGAAAATCTTCCTCTCCCATTTCAGAACCAAAAGCACCAACCATCACACATTCGAATCTCGAAGGATCACAAATCGGCAAAAAACTGGGTGAAGTATTGAGTCTCGAGTGTCAATATAAGGGAATTCCAGAACCAGTAATATCATGGTATAAAGATGACGTACGAATTGTACCCAGTAAAAACGATAGCAGACGTCTTCTTGGTAATCGAAATTCAACATTAAGCATCACCTTCATTAAACCGGAGGATGAAGGAAACTACAAGTGTGTGGTGTCGAATAGGCTTGGTTCGGTGGAAAGGCATGCTGCCGTTAGCATTTCAAGTAAGAAAATATTGTCTTTGTTGATTCAGTGCGTCAAATAAGATTTTCGAATTGATAAATATTTCCAGATTTGCCAGGACTGCGATTGATGCATATTCTAATAATCGTTGCTATGTTCATCGTATTAATTTTGCTAATCATATATTTGTTTATACGATATGGACGTGAGAAAAAGGTATGTTTATTATTCATCGAAATTTATATGCAGAACATTGTTGAATATTAACCTATATTTCTGCTTTATATGCCCTTAACGAAGGTAATTAGCAAATGAAGAAGCTTTTCAGTTAAATGCTCTAACATTTTTAATAGCTAGTTTCATATCAATTATATAAAGATAATTGCAAAAAATACTGTATCACCTTTATTTAATATCTACTCTATATGGTTCTTCAAACGCATTTCAATAGTTTGTAGTGATACCCAATTGAGAATCTGTCAATAACTCTCACAGTGCCCGAAAATGATTTCTAGATCAATATTTTCTCTCATATGGCGATTAGTTCCAGCCTGTTAACCCTATTCAATATTTTGTTGAATAAATGCGTATACTAAATGGCCTGCTCTACGTGCATGTGCTACGAAAAGTTGATCACAGCATCTCCTAGTGTAAAAGTGATGGAAATAATCAATGCTGACACTGCAACCAAAATTCTACCACAACTGTTTCACGTCCAAATCAATCGACCCTGTGAATTTCGTTGTTTCCCCTATAACGGAAGTTATAGGGCTAGAAAGTTTTTTGGGGTTGCCGTCCACTAAACTTCCAAAATCTGGAACATTTTAACATAGGTTACTTATTTTCATTCTAACTGCTCATCATATGAAAATTTACGGTAGCATCTGTTGGTACGAAAATAAAAAACTGGCACCAGATCTAAAAGTATACCAAATTTTTCTTTCGTCAAGACCAACCCGCCCTTTAAATTTCGTGTCGATATGCTGCTTAGGTTGATAATTATAGAAATGAAAAAAATTAAAGAGTTACTGCCCGCGAAAATTTCCAAATTTTCTGAATCGAAACTCTTGTTTATCGCCACTAGGAGAACATTATCATTTGAACATTTTATGGCAGAATCTTTTAGTAAAAAAAAATGACGGAAATTGCCATAGCTGGCAGCCTTATAATAATTTTTCGACAAAAATCATACCGAACTTGGCTTACAATAAAGTCTATCTACTGTCTGAATTCCGATAAAATTTAATCACTCCATCGAAAGTTATGGGGCATAAAACAGTAATTTTTTTAGTGATTTTTCAAGATGCCACCACTACGACAAGGTTGCCCGCATTTTAAATTCAAAATCAATACTTCCTGTTAATTTCATATTGATCTGATGTTGCAGTCGCGAGTTCCCGTGAACAAACGTTTCGAGTGATCAAAAAATCGATTATTTGGTGGTGTTACCGTTCTTATACCACACGGAATTTTGAAAATTGCAAACTGACAGTGTGGGCAAAGTACTTAATTTATAAATCGTTCGCCTTTTTCTAAGAAGCTAAAACTTATCCGGATGATTTGAAGGATTTTTTCACGTGCTTGCTGTATCACATTCATAAAAAAAACCTTGCACGTTTATAAAGTATCCCTTTTGTATATTTCTTAATCCATCCTAACACTGGCCAACAATAATATGTCCTGAAAATTTTGTAAAGGATCTGATTTTTATGTTAGAAGTTATAACCAATCGAAATTTAGAAAAAAATACTTTTCACTCTACGCCCACATAGGGTGAAAAATTTCAAACGCGTTAACATAACCAAGCATAAACCATTATCAGTTTTCATTTCTCATACTTGCTTTTTCCAAAATTCTTCTTTCCATACAATATAGGGGCACAAATTCACTAAAATGACCACTACCACGAAAGAGTTGAAACACGTCCAAGCTTCTACATTCACTGATCGAATTCCCTTAAAAGTAGTATACCTTCTGTTATGCACCTTCATGATGTGTTTGACTCCTCTCCACAAGATACTTGTGAGCCTTTCGCTCAATTCTTATCTTCTTTCACTTCCCATCAGGATCCTTCAACGTTACTTTTTCCTTCACTTGTATAGTTAGAAATCGAATCTTTGATTAACTCCCTTGATCCAAGCACTGGCTTCAGTTTTGATGGCATTACAAATCTTTTTGCCAAATCACCTCTTTCTTTCCTATGTGTTCCTCTGCTTTAATTTTCAATTTTAGTTTTTCATCGAGTACTTTTCCCTCACTTTGGAAATCCGCGAACATATTTCCCAGCGACAAAGCTGGTGATGTTTCTTGCATCTCTAACTACCGTCCCATTTCCTTTTTGCCCTATTTTAGCAAGCTCTTCGAAAAAGTATTTTACAAAAGAGTCTATCCTTTCGTCCAGTCCTTGTAAGCCAGCGGACAGCATGGATTTGTTAAACGTAAGTTTTATTTATCGACTTTGCCAAAGCTTTTGATTGAATGAATCATGAAATTGATCTTTCTTAGCTAGTTGTGTATAGTCTCTCGAGACCTTCTTTCTTTCTCCTGGGTTTGTGATTGCACTCGTTACTGTTAAGTTGCTTCTCCACTTCAAACGTTCGGCAATGATCCAATCTGGGCCCTTTATTGTACGTCATGTTTACTAAGAATCTTCCAACTTTCTTTAACTCACCCTGCCTTCTGTATGCTAATGACCTCAACATTTTTAGAGTGATTGAATCCATTGACGACTGTTCCCTATGGCAATATGAATTGGGGATTTTATTTAACTGGATACATATATCTATATGTATATATATATACATATGTCTATATGTATATATATATACATATATCTATGTATATATATATATATATATATATATATATATATATATATATATATATATATATATATATATAAAGAAATATGAATTTTCAGGCAAAGTGATTCTAAATCTAAATTTCTTCGACAATCTGGAAAAAATACTAATTTATTTCTCTTTCTAGCTAAGAAAAGAACTCAAAGCAGCAGGCTTGGCGAATTTCGAAGAAGGTGCTCTCGAGTGTATAAATCCCGCTTTATCGGTCGACGAACAAGCCGACCTACTTCCATACGATCCTAGGTTTGAGTTCCCCAAAGAGAAATTGAAATTAGGTATGCAAACAACAAGTCCCTTATATGCCCTTCAAATATACAATTTGTTTTTGTTTGTTCAAATCAGGAAAACAACTAGGAGCTGGTGCTTTTGGTGTTGTCCTCAAAGCCGTTGCCGCTGGAATCGTACCAGAAGAAAAAGAAACAACTGTTGCTGTTAAAATGGTCAAGAAAACAGCTGACAATGAAGTGATGCGTGCACTTGTGTCTGAATTGAAAATAATGGTGCATTTGGGACAACATTTAAACGTTGTAAATTTATTGGGAGCAGTAACCAAAAATATTGCGAAACGTTAGAATTTGAATACGTTTTACATTAGAGTAGTTTGATCTGATTCAGCGTTTTTTTTTTCAGGTGAAGTTATGCTGATTGTTGAATATTGCCGCTTTGGAAATGTTCAAAATTTCTTGCTCAAGAATCGAAAAAATTTCATAAATCAGATAAACCAGAAAACAGATCAGATTGATCCGTCGATTGTAACTAGATTTTCTGGGAATTACGAGTACAATAGGTAATATTTCGGTATTTGTGTGAAAAATTGAAATAAGAATTATCAGTCATGCATGCTATGCATATGTTTTAAAAATGTTGGTTATCATTGGGCAAATTCTTCGCTTGTAACGTAATATTAATTAAAGCAGCTAGACTTGATTGATTGTTCATCAAGTTTTATGGACACCACAATCATTTTCAAATTTGAAGCATCTTCCATGAATACAGCAAAGTTTATGCACACTCTCTTCGATAAATATTTACATTTTCATTTACTAAAAAAAAAATTTAGTTATATTTCACTGATTTTGTTCGCTTTTTACTAAATTACAATTTTTTTTTATCAAATTCACTCACGTTCTGGTTGTGTTTAACAGGATATGGGATTTTATTTTTCATCATTTTAAATTTTTATCCATTATTTCAATATTTTTGAAAACCCCAACTTATTTATTAGTTTCACTAAAAAAAATATACTACAAACTACAGCATTTTTTCCTTCTCAAATACTTGACTATCTATGGTACTGGGTTCTCATAAACTGATCATCTTCGAATGATTTTCTTCTTTCTTTCATTAATATGTAATATTTTCCTGGGTTCGATACTTGGATTATCAAAACTAACAACACTAATGGAAAATCTATTGCATCTATATCATCTTTGGTTGAGTAAACTATCTAGTCTGGGTTTGAAATATGTAAAATTATCATTCTCACATCAACATTTGAATAATAACAGCAAAAACGAAGGCGATATGAGTACAAACTATATACGCCAGTCTGGAGGACCTGATTATGCTGGAGCTAATATGAATAGTGCTGCTACCGAAATGACAACAATACCAGGTAAAATATGACTCAAAATTATTTAAATAATTAATTGTGATTCAAATTGGAGTGCGGTGAAGTTTTTTGGTGGCGTAATCAAATTTTAGGCCATGGTTAAATCAGCAAATATTTATAGATTGTTTTCTATAGAGTGCGTCACATTAAGTTTTTCACGTTTTTTTAAAACTGCAAACAAAATGTCTAGATGAAGAATTACATGTATCTTAGTTGCCATCTAATCATCTAAGAATCTAAGTTTTTCCAGAAAAAAAGAGAATACTTTTTTTCGAGTTTTTTAGTGGTAGGTATTGCTTGTCTCGGATAATTAAACAAAAATAATGAAATGGTGTAACGAAATTGCTTATAAATATATATCGCAAGTAAGAGTATTTATGCTAGTGTTGATGTTGTTTGCAAATGACACTAGAAGATTCGCATGCAATCTCTTGGCTTGGTTAACGACCAATATTCGACCGAACTGCCATTGGTCATTCGTTCGCCGTTCGTTGGCACAATATGTACGCAGCTTAAGTGACTTCAATTCCGACTTTTGATACCAGGGAAGGGAAGGTTTTTCGGCCACCACTTAGTGACAATCCGCCCTTGAAATCGCATTCGATCATTCAATTTGGCTATAAATCGATCCTTTCGTTTAATTTAAAAGTTTATTTTATTCCGTTTCAATACTCTCTATTATTGTTATTTGGGCATTTGAAAGAGTAGTAGCTGGAGAGTTGTTGAACTTCTCAACCGTACTACTCCAAGTGCACTAATATGACCTACGTCGAAACCGTTTTTCAAACAGAATCCACCTCAGAACGATATGGTTTCACAAGATACTGATGACAGTAAACTTATCGCTATACAGGCTAAAATTCTCGCAGTATAGTATCTACAACACGAAAAAATATTCAGAATATCCATACTGCACATATACTTTTTCGTCGGGATAAACTGAGTATAGATCAATGGCTCCATAGATATTTGACCATCAAACTCTATGTCATTTTCATATTCACCAAACTTACTCCAAACCGCTTCATTCATAATAATTATAATAGTTTCATAGCTATTATATTTCAAAATAGCCCATTCACTTCAATTTTTCAACCCAGGTGACGAAAGTATCATTCTGTCCAATAACTCTGTTCAGCCAGTATGGCGATCTAACTACAGACCGGACGGCTCAACAAACATGGATATCACTACAACACATTTACTCAGTTGGGCTTTTCAAATTGCTCGTGGCATGGATTATCTGGCTTCACGAGGAGTTCTTCATGGTGATCTGGCTGCCCGAAATATTCTCTTGTGTGAAGAGAATATCGTGAAAATTTGCGATTTCGGTTTGGCTCGTTCGATATACAAGAGCGGAAATTACAAGAAGCACAGCGACTCGCCGGTTCCGATCAAATGGCTTGCTTTAGAATCGATGAGCGATCAAGTTTTCAATACATTTACAGATGTTTGGTCGTATGGTATTGTCCTATGGGAGTTGTTCTCATTGGGTAAAGTCCCGTATCCTGGAATGGATGCCGATGAGACATTGTATTTGAAACTAAAAGATGGATATCGAATGGAGAAACCGGAATATTCTAATCAGGAACTGTAAGTATTAAACACTATTAAATAAACACGATTAACTTTCTTCTTTCAATTTATGCATAGATATGACATAATGTTAGAATGCTGGAGCACAAATCCAGATATGCGTCCGTCATTTAGCGAGTTAGAAAGAAAATTTGCTAGAATGCTGGGAGACGATATAACCAATGTAAGTCTGTGCTTATAATACACCATTCAAAAACTAACAGCCGTTCTTTACAGCACTACATTGACCTAAATGATCCCTACTTGAAAATGAATTCAGAATTTTACAAAAACGGAAAAACTGATTTCCTTACTCTGATGGGAATTCCAGAAGAAATCGCACCTCCTGCACCACGATACGTAAACGGAAATCTAATTGCTAACATGGGTACACAACTTGAATTTTAAAACATGTAAAAAAAAATAATCTCAAATCGTTTTATTTCGTATTCTAGCAGCAAACGCATCACCAGACGCCGAATACGTTCAAATGCATCCGAATACTGAAAAGGCGATTTTCAGTCCGCGTCCTGATAACTATGTGCGAGCTGATCACTTCTCATTTCCGCCACCAATCTCACCAACGATTTCTAATAATCTCGACAGTCCGTCTGCGAAGAATCGCAAAAAAGGTGCGATTCCAGAGGAGGTACCGATGCTCAAACGAGGTCCTGGAAATACCGGATCTGATTCGGAAACCGAACTCACTCCCGATGCAATCTCATCACCTTCCAAACAATTTAGCAGTCCGAATAAGGTCCCAGACTCGAATAAGAATGTAACTGATAATGATAAGTACTTAAGTGCGCAAAGTAGTGATATGAATAGATTAAGAACCAAAGATGCATTTAGTAACCCCGAATATCTCATTCTGAATGATGTGAATGAGAAGCGAACGTGAATTGTGGACTCGGTTAAGTGTGCGGAAATAAGCAAGCGATAAATTCTGGTAGATTTCTAATTGATTTGAATAAGTATATACAGATAGATACTTCTATTTGTGACTAATAGGAGCTACCAGCGTCCAGAATACATTTTATAATATTTCAACTAAATTAAAAGGCCATTACATATATTTTGCATGAGACTTATACAATTCTGTATTGAAATTACGTTTGATATTTTTTTATTGTACCATGGTAGTACTAAACTATAAAAAAATTATTACCGAATGCTTTAATATAAAGTGAAAATAGAATTATGCTTAATACATTTTTACTAGACGTAAGAAATCTGTTGTACAAAGCTAAGTTATTATTAAAGGCTATTTTAGTAAACATCCTCGTTTTTATTCGAATTCGATTCCTGGAACTTCATAAGCCAGGAGTGACTCGCTGTGGTCATTTTTTCATCCATTGCCTACTATGTTTGGCCAAAAGTAATTTGTTGAGGCAGAATCCAAGTGAATGTAATGATTTGAAAGGAATATAACTGCGTAAAAATTTAATATGTTTAGGGGAAAAAGAAAGATTTGCCATCACACACATAATTGGACATTTAAGATCTGAGTGCTTGTATGTTTACAGTACTGCCCTGCTAAGCATAAACGTTCCATCTGCATTTATCTCATTTTTGAGTATACAACGCATTCAAAAACTACATACTCTATTACATCACTCTATGAAATCTGAAAGACCTATCTTTTGTGGAAGTATGTTAAAATTAATATTGAAAAATGCAGTACAAATCAAAAGACAAATCATTGGATATCTCGAAAGCACTAAAATGTAGATAGAACGTTTATGCTTAGTAGGTCAGCGTAGGTATGTTAAAATAAAAAGTAGCTGTACCGATGCAAAATAAGAGGCCCTATTCTGAGGGTCACTTCACGTGACGAATTAAGTGATTTCTTCAGTTGGTATTCTGAGAGTGACGTAAGGTAATTTTACTCTACTCCAAGTGATATTTTCGTTCTATCAGCTATTCCGAGATCACCCTAAGTGATGAGAGTCACATGTGTTCATTTTCAGGCACTCGATGAAACTACCTAAACACGGACGAATGCACAAGAAAGTGGAAACTTGGACAAAGTTTGGAGAGTGGATGATGCAAAAAAGTAAGTAAATCAAATTTTTAAGATATTTATATTTTTTTAATTTAATAGCGCTAGATATTATGAATCTTTATTCAGTCAGAAAATTCAGTGTTTTTTTATTATTATTTCTTATTGAAAACATACCATTTAAATAGCAAGTCGACTTACAGAAATGTAATCGACTGACTCAGTTGGGTTGACAGAGAATATATTTAATATTCCGAATTCACATTTAATTTTCATTTTTAGACGAAAACAGACGGCAATTCCAATGCCTAAATCAGCTGATTAAATACTAATTAATACTAATTCAGTACTATTAAATACTAAGCAAAGGACAGGAATTTTCGGGAAGTTACAAAATAGGAAAGGGACATTTTAGTGGACAATGGCAGAGGTCGCAGATTAGAGGTAAATACATCGAAATTGAATATATTATTCAAATTAGACAAGATATTTCAAATTATTCGCTGAAAGTCATTCAATGAAATTTGTAGGAGTCGAATGATTTCGAAATAAAAGTTAGAAAGAAAACTGTCCATAAAAAAAAGAAAACTGCCACACGTGCTGCCGATTTCTGCGTTGGAAGAGGTGGCAATAAATTTAATATATCTAGACAAAGGAATGCTGAATCCAGGGAATATATTTTGTCTGCCAAAACAATAAAGAAGTGCAGCAGAAGAAGGCGTTTTTGTAACAGACAAAACCTTTCGACCTAGTTCTTCTATCTCATTATGCTCCTTCGCTATGAAATATTCTATTCCTTTTAGAAGCGACGAGCATGTGGAGGATGCCACTCCGTTAAAAATGAGCGAAAATCTAGGCAACAAGATTCTGTCAGGACACAGAATGTTTATTTTCGTCGGAATATTGAAATTTATCAGAGAGTGTTGCCGGCGGTGCCATTTATATACAAATTCGATGTCACCTCACCCGGAGCCACTTCACCTGACTTTCAGAATACCAGTTCATAAGTCACGCGACTTTACAAGTGACGAAAAATCTCACGTGAGGTGACTTAGAATAAGGCCTACGATATTTTCGTTTCTATCGCTATAAGAATTACCCGAAAGAAATTATTTACAATTACCGCTCATGCCTGCGGTTCGAACAGTGTCACCTAGCACTGCGACTTTCTGGGCCTAAGGTGCCTCCTCAGCGATATGTCCTACAAGATATCCAGACTCCTTATGAAGTTGGCAAGCACCTTCAATCTTCGTCACGCTAATCCTGGACAGTCCGCGAAAAGAAGCTTCCATTCTCGCATTTATTTCTTGATAGTATGTATTGTGACCTTGAACGTTTTCTCGTCTTGATTTGATCACCGAAATTTTTCATTTGCATTATGGGTTTGACGTCCTCCAGGATACTAAGATGTAGTGTAGTGGTTTGAGGTCTGGAATTTGTTCGTATGCCCAGCCCGTCTGCCTTGGAGATTGTCCCCAATTACGTCCAATCATTTGTTTTAGTCTTCAGTGTTGTTTTGTTTTGATGACTTTCCTATGCGAATTTTTTATCCTCGTAGATTCCAGTTATTTTACCTCTTCCCTTAGACGAATCTTTCTGCCTCTAATTTTCAGGGTCCTTAACTTGATTTTAAAAAATACGAACAAATCAATCGGAAATGTGGATAAATACGGAGTATAGGCAAATAAATGAGACCAAGTGCGAACAGTAAAAATGTAGTGGAGGTAAGTTGTTGATGGGTGCAACAAAATTTGCGTTTTATTGCCAAATCCGTTGGTACAACTCTGTGAAAGAGGGCAGATTTGCCCACGAAATATCAATATCTGTCAAAAAGTTGAAATAAATTTACTTTCTAAAGGAAAAAATGGTCAGCAAATTAAAATATTTGATTTTATGCGAATTTCTCATCTACGTTTTATCGTATGGCTACGAATGCATTCCTCGGTTCCTATCTTTAAATTTAGATAGCGAAAGTGCAGTAAAATATGTGGGAATATAGTATTGCTTGTGAAAGATTATTATTGTTCCTTGTTCGGATAGATAATCATCAAACTGACACGATAACTGAAGAACTGACAAGACATATGAGCTCTGAACTGTGAGAACGAATAGAAGTGTTGTGTTTGTGTAATACCACAGTCACGATCCTCGAGCTTTGGTCTCCTACAAAGCGCCATCAAGATCTAACGAAACCACCACGAAAGACGATTTGGTTTCTGTTTTTTTTTTGCGCCAAATCATTTCGATTATAGCCTGAAGGAATTAAAAATAACCTAATAGATTTCAGCCTTGAGAAAAAATAGCCAGAATAGCCGATAAATCGTTTTTGGTGTTACTCGCCAGTTTTTGACATACCTAGTAAACAGGGCTGCAATAGACTCTAAAATCTAATAATTTGAATTTTCAATCCAGTTTCGCATAAGTTAATTCAAACGGTTAGAATCAAAATAAATTTACCGGTCGAATCAGCAAAGAGAAGCGTATTAAATATTAAATATACTTATATTCTATATAAGTATTTTTTAAATAAAAAAACTGATTTACATTGCAATTTTTCATTTGATTGTTAAGTCAATTTAAAGTAAACGTTCATTCAATTTGATGATGTGCCGACAGAAAACGGATTTGTGAAGGTTTATAAAATCGGCTATAACAACATTGATTTTCGGTTTTCGAGATGTCGTAGTAATACAGCCAGGTGATTGCCGAGAAATCCATCGTTTCATTGATTTATAAACATTATCTGCAACATCTACCATTGATATATCGAGGCTGAAAAGGAATCAAATGGTGTGTGCTCATGTTTTCAAACAAAATAACAAAAACTGGGAGCGAAAATAGAGAGATAACTAGCAATAAATTAATCGTAGCTATTGATTTAAAGATCAAAAACATTGGAACCAATATTCAATGAAAATTAAATTAAAATTACTTGTTCGCCACAAATTCGAATGTTGGCGTGAATACACACTGGCAAACATGACCAGTATTCATGTTCCGATCCGCCAACGATCTATCCAAAAATTCGGTTAATGTCTTGGCGTTTGTCGTATTGGGCCATAGAGTTGGCCACGCTTCACCCGGATAGAAATTTCCGTGACAATTTTCATTGCGATATATTACGACGATTTGTTTCCGTAGCTCATAAGCGCGTTGCAGAGTCAAATCGGCTAGGTTTGTGTGCCTAGCTCCAATTAGCCGATGACCGAATGTTTCGACAATTTGATTCCGCAACGCATTGTGATCTTCAGGACTGAAATCGTAAAAATGCTGAAAATCCATTATAAGCAGTTCTTTTGGATGATTCTCTAGAAATGTTTCGATGGAAGCAAACGGCTGCTCGATGGGAACGGATAGAAATGCATGGCAAAAGTAAAATCGATATGGCATGCTGCGATTGGCACGACACACTCTCAAATCGAAATATCTAGGGGAGTAAAAGATCAATTCATAGTGCTGAGCCTAAAACTTGATGCTTTTGTAATGACAAAAATATAGCATATGGAGCAGTTTTGTGGATCCAAACAAGCAAGCAAAATAATAAAGTCCATCAATCGTAGCATAAGCAAACTTCGAAATAAGTTAAATATTTTTTATTTATTTAATTACTTCAATATTTATTATAACAGGCTAATGACCTATTAGACAAAAATTGTTTGGAAGCAAAAAAAAACACATAAAGTAACACATAAAAGGTAAAACAAAAAAATAATAATAATTTAGCACAATTGAACCAAAAGCAAATACAAGAGAAGCAACTAGATAGGTAGGTAGGTTGGAGTGTCTGTCGAGAGGCATAAAATAATTCCGTTGCGATGCCACACTAATTAGTCCTAGTCACTACAATTAAGAAATCATCGGCTTCATTTAATAAAACGCACTATCCTTTTTAGGTCACTGAGAGATATGTCAGTCCAATTTGAGTGTAAGAATGCAACAAGTGTCGCCACTTTTCTTCTCGCCAGAGTCAGACACTGGCACCTAAGATGGTGGACGGATTCCTTTTCATCCTCCGAGCCATAGCTCTGAACATAGCCGTTGGACCCTGCGCCTAACCAGTATACATGCCTTTCTATGAGACTGTTGCCCTTTAAAACGCCCACAGCACAACGCAGAGTAGAACGCGAGGTCATGGAAGGCTGTCTTAATATCGCACAGGATGATTCTTCGGCCCAGGACACCCTATCTTCCTCGAGATATTTCTGGCTGATGACATCGGTATCCCAATGGAGAAGGGGCATTAGACGCCTGATAGCAAGGTACCTAGCCTCACCAGTTCATCGGCCACACAAATGCCTTGAAAACCTCTATGTCCAGGTACCCAAATAAATTCTACTGTCGAATATCTCGCCATCTCTCTAACAGATGCTTGGCGTTGAACTATAATCACTGTACAAGGACCAACAAAGGACTTAATAACCGCTTGGCTATCTGAAAATACCAATATTGACTCCGAATATTCGATTACACAGAAGCCAGCCGATTGCCTGAAAAATAGTCAAAACCTTCGCCTGAAACACAGACACTACAATGGTCTGGTAGACGAAGTGACAACTTTTGATTCAGCTCATTCGAGTATAAACCACTGTCGACTTGTTTGTTTAGCTTTGAGCTAACAGTTTACACGTGGATGAGCCCACTCTTTAGGGTCACGCCATCATGTCATTCATCTCTACCAGGAATGCGAGTTGTAAGCTCCGAAATGTCATCAGGGCTCATGATGAACCTCACAGCCTTCGATGTCGAGCTTAAACTCTTACGAATACGATTTGCCTCACTGAGACCCTCCACGTTTGTACAGAAAAATCTCCATAAGGACCTCTTTGCCTTGCGTACTTCGTGCTTAAAAGCACTCAGTTTCGTTTTGCACAGCGACCACTCTCTCCACACGATGGAGTTTTCCATATTCCACTGTGGGGGCTTGGGATTCCTTCTGGCTATTAGTGGGGTACACGCAGCCCTAGATGCAGAGTTGAGTGCACTGGCAATGGTGCCAATGCTTTCCTAAGAGAATCGCGCCAGTGATTGGAATAACTTCCAGCCCGTTCTCTTTCTCAAAGGATGGGAAAAACATTAGCCACTATCTGTCTAGATCAGGTACCAAGATCAAATAGTATGAGACGAGTAGCTTGAAGATTAAGCTCTCGTTAAAGAATACTTGTCAGGATTCTAAAGAAGCGATTTGGAAGTAGACAATCACTATGCTTACAGTAAAAGATGTAGAAGTTAAGCAATAATGAGTGTGCTTAAGTGAAAAGTGTCACAATTTTAAGCATATCAAAGCAAATGGCATTTAAGAACTCTAACTTTAAACTGCATGTGATTTACAAATCCACTCACCTGATGCCTCTCATCAATTGTTCCATTGCATTGTGATCTTGATCCTTGAACCACCTATAGGTAAGGGCTGGAGTTAAACTGTTCAATATCTGTACCATCAAATCTCCATCAGATGAAACACTGGATTCTGCATTGATTCCATAACTCATGGAATTGTGCGAACCTAGTGACCATTTCAATGAAAACACAATTATCTTTTATTGATAGATTGCGCATACCTGGTATGGCAAGATTAATGATTGGCACATTATCCAGGATTTGTGTCGGCATTAGTTCCATCCACCGTTCAAGCAGCTGAATGGAGTCATCCATTACGTACGGTTTCTGTCAAATAAGCAATATTGAATATATCAAAAGTGAATTACCGATTCTCTGGTTAGTTTTATTAACTACGGTTATTAGCTTGATTTGGTTTTGAAAGTTGCCTTTGACTTATAATTGGGTATTTTGTATTTAGAGACATATATGTTTAATTTTTCAATATAATACCGTCTTATAAAATCAAGAAATAATTGTAAGATTTTTGACATTTATGGATTTTTTTACATAGAACATAGAAAAATGGCATTGTGTATGACACCCGACGGTTGCTAAATATTTGCGAAAGTTATTAATTGAGAAATATCAACTAGGAGAATATTTTATTCAATGACCAATTTTTCCTTTGGATGACCAATTTTTCCTTTGTCTGATTATCTATCTTCCAAATGAAGGATTTGGTCTTTCAAATAAAATATTTTGTTTTGGAAGCTAGAAAAAACAAATTAGGTTAATTCAGTTATCAAGTAATATTTTACCTCAATTATTCTGCATCATTCAATGTATGTGGATTGATTGTACTCAATGGGCTTGTACTAATCAATTCTAGCAAATTCCAGACGAGTTGTACTTTGATATGAAGAATAGTGCAGAATAACGTATAAACTGAGGATGTGTTCCGGTGTCTTAAGGCGGCCTAAATAGCGTGCACCATCTTCGTCAGCATAGTTAATGCTCAATTTTGATAAAGTCAACGAAAAATATTTCTTAAAGCGATAATGAGAAGAAACAGCTCATATTCAACAGTTTTTCAACTATATTTGGCAAAAGAACATACCTTAAATTCACGAATAAAGCGTTTTTGGTTGGCTGCCAAACTGGCTACCAGACAATCACTTCCGTCATTTTGCTTTTACTTTCGCCTTAGCTATGAAAGCGACATCTGGATAGTTACATTCAATCTTTACGTGAGCTCGAATAATCAGCTGCTTCTAGTTTTCTGCCCATTGACAACAAGAAGAAGACTCAGCAAAACGTCATGGCAAAACGTCAATCAAAAATTCAAAATCATAAAAGCAAAACTGTCGGCATCGAGCGGGTCTTGAATAAATTTGTTTCCAATTGAATGGTGCGAATAGTAATTGTAGCAGAATTAGCTTATTCTTCAAACTGCTGACGTAAAGCAGAGTTGTATTTACCTGTCAACGGTATGGTTTTTTATTGGATAGCAGAATTTGGAGCTTGTACGTGTCGACTTTTAAAATGAAGTCTGTAATTAAATCGTAAGATAAAATCATAGCTATGATAAATCAAACAATTTAATTCAGATTTCATTCGAAACTTACAACACAGATAAAAGTCCTAAACATGTGTTGGACTTATTTTGACAATCTTATCACAGAAAAATCTATACGTTATTTTCTTTTGATTTACTTAGACGATTTATCGAAACTCATATATTTCGTGTTTCCATTGGAGTTAAGGCAACATGTAGTTTTAAATTGTAGTGTTGCGCTTGACTTTGAAATGCTTATAATCCTGCATTGATTGAAACAGATTAGATTGAGTAAAAAGACCAGTGAAAATACTAGTTGTGAAATATGTATGCCTGAAAAAATAACTAAGTCCTCCTGCAATTTGTAATGCTTTACATTAAACCTAATTACGAACTGAATCAGCTATGGTGTAATCCCCACTACACTATACAACAGTAAACTGAATTACCGGTAAACTGAATTAATCATTTTCTCTTCGAATGTAGAATTGAACATTTTGTTTATTGTGCTGCCATAACGTAATACATACTTATAGTCCTTATAGTCATAACGAAATAAGCAAATGTAGACACTTGAGTGAATTATTGTGAAACAAAACCTAAGCTATAGCATCTATTATAGAATGAAGTGCAGCTGAAGGGTTTTTTTATAGGTGAATCATTTGACTTTGACTCAAGATACATATTACTACTATACAGTCTTTAAAATTAGGAAAAAAGTCCCACAATAAAAGTCTGTGAATAGTACACAAGCTTACTAACACATGTCTTATTTCCTTTTGTTATCTAACTTACAGCACTTCAACAACATCACAAGAGGCCATAAAAATAAAACACTAACCGATTTGACCAATCTGTTGAAAAATAAATACTTTTGAATATGACAAATAAAAAATTAGTTGTCGATTGGAATGATATTTTCGACTATAAGATCAAAGAGACGGATCTTCAAAAACCAACAGAGACATTTGTTTTCAATGTACTCCTGGATTATCTGAAAAAGTTCAATATGGACGTTGCTGCTTTAATAAATGTATGTAGTAGATTTCATGAAACCGATAGTAATAGTAAATACGCAATAAATGTTCTTCTTCAGCAAAATAATAGCGCAATTACGGATAAAAGGCGGCTATTCAAAATGAAATTTTGTCGATATATAGATCATATTTACAAACTATCATGTGCCACTAATAATTTTGATTACTATGATCTAATACGACCATGTAAGTATTGATTTTATTTAAGTAGTTTCATTCATTACAAATTTGCTGTAAGAAATCGTTAAAATGCTTACATCATTCAATGAAAGTTTAATCGGTATTATAATTTAATTACAAATTATGACATTTTAGCACCGAAAAAAACTACACACATGCTCAAAATTCTACTAAACTACTTCTTGTATGTGGAAATGCTTCAGAAAGACACAATAGGCTTGGCTGAAGCAAAAATCAAAGAAAGAAGTGAATTTTTGGATAAAAAGACAAACTTACAGCTTAAAATCGAGACTTATAAATCGGAACTGAATACGGTAACGAGTTAACATAAAAAATAATAATTCCGTGATCACATTTCGAACATTTGTTTAATTGCTCTCTTAGCTAAAGAAAACCATTGCTCAGCACACTGACAGCATTCCCCAGCTTACTGAACAGATAACTATTCTTTCATCAACCGAAAAGGAACAAGCTGATAAATTAGCTCAACTGCAGGATACTGTTCAAAACTATGATTCGATTCTCTCACAGTTGAGGTGCAAAGAGGAGAAACTGAAATGTGATTTTGTGTCCAACGAAGAAATCGAAAGTCTTGAGAAGTAAGTCTGAACCATGGAGGGCCATTTTTATGATGGCAAGCACGTAATATCTCTATTTCCAGAAACAAGGCATTTCTAGAGCAAGCGATTGCTGAACAAGAAGAGATTGGAAAAATCACTGCAGCCAATAATAAAGAACGTGTAAATATAATGAACAAAATAAGACCTGCCATCGAAAAAATCGAATCCGTAATGAAGAATTATTCTGTGAAAGATTTAGAACGATTGAAGTATGAATGGTTTTCTTGTTTAGTTAATTTAATTTAATTATAATTGCCCAGAGAGATGAAAATAACACGACAAGACACAGCTCAAAAATATGCGGATCAACTAGCGCTAAATGAAGAGGAGAAAAGATCAATACAACATAATATCGAATCTATTAACAAGTACGAGGCGACCATAGCACAAAAGAAGGACATTCTGGCTAGTATTATTGAAAAGGCAGAATCTGAAATCGGGAAAATTAATAGGTAGTCAATGATTTGCACATACTCCTAGGTGTATTAGCATGATATGAAATAAAATATTGTACTTTTCTTAGAAATATCGAAAATGAAAAGCTGGTATACGAGACACTGAAAACGAAACTAGAAACAATTGAAAAGAAACTGCAAGAACACAACGACTACGGCGATTTTCTTGTCAAATCTGTTCAGCAGATTGTGGATGCGCTCGTAGATAGTTAACCAGTACAAAAATTCTCTTTAATATTTATTGCACCTTATTTCATCTGATTGCGACAGTAAGTATAATATACAAATTCGAGCAAAGCTATGGGAAATATAAAATAATGAGACAAGAAGTTGGAAATTTGCTATAAAATAATGTCTTGCATTATATAAAATTTAGATGATAGAATAATTATTTTTCCGCAATATGTTTATTATGTGTTCCCCATAGCCGTTAGACGATTTTACCGATAGATGTCTGCCTAATATGTTTGTTTGTGTTTTGGGCTATTTTTTGTTTGTTTGTATTTTTACGGGGTGTTGTCCCCTCGTGTATTTCTTAAATATGTTTGTGAGTCCATCTTCAAATTTTGGCCCCTGCTACCCTCTGGTAGTAATATTTCCCGGCAAGGAACCATCAAGTCGAGTTTTATGCAACAATCATCTAAAATCAAAATTTGGCTTAGAAAATACGCCAACATTCTTAACAAAATGTAGTTCTTGAAAAATAGCTTTCCGTCCAGCAAAAGTGTTGAAATAGAAAAAAATTACGTAGCCAAATGCTTACATTATTTAAATCGTGATCGAATCATCAATATCGATACAATAACTAAACGTAATAGTATATTTGATCTATTCGGATTCATTCATTATAAGTGTGTGAATAGACTGGTTTCAAAATTATGCTGCTTTTTCTGAAAACATACGTTTGTCTACAAGTACGTACACTGTATGAAATTTGTTTGTGTTTACAGAAGGCCCGCGGCGGGGAATTAAATCTTACCACAATTAGCAACGTGGAATTGAACATTGGTCCAGCAAAATCTACATGAATCCTTTCCCATTGATCGCTGCAACAGCATCTACTGAATCCGAAAAATATTTAGAATATATCCTCGGCTCTTTCGTCTACTATTCTGTGTCGTCTACACTTCTGCTTCGCGTCAAAGCAAGTTGTTGCTGGATATTTACCAGCCAAAACAAAAATAGAAACAAACGCTGCGAAAACAAGGGAAATATTTCTCTCTTTTCATTGCATTTGTGTGGAAGGAATTTCTTGTTGCTTAAAATTAAATTCGAAATTTTGGCAGCGTAATATATTACCAATTTACATTCTTTTATTTACAGAAAGTTTAGTATGGTAATGAAACCAAAATAATGTTTCGTTTTTTAAATCATTTATTTGTCAGTGCTGATAGATCATTTCCATTAATAATAAATATAGTAAAAATAATATCCATTTTGTTAATTTGCCTCATAAATCTTGATAAGAAAATACTTCCTAATAAATTAATTTTCACATTTAAGTATAAAGGTTTGTAGTAGAGCCGGACCGTATTTTTAAAAAATATAAGCATAAGCTCATTGCCATGGACATAAAACAATCTATAAAATACATGTATGAACAAAACTCAAATATCAACAAAAGCTTCGAGCTCATTGTATAGACCTCTTTTAAGACTGTTATACTAGGTTTAATCTTTTTACATTACAATCGATGTAATACATTCAACGAGAACACAATTTTTTTTTGTTGAGAGCCTATCTGGTATCAAAACAGCAGTATATCGTCTATTTCTCAAATTTTTCACTAAATTCTACTATTATCCTAAATATCTCGTCACTATAATAATACAATCGACGTAATCACACTTCCTCTACGTCAGTATCACGCAATAATTGGACTCTGTCAGCCGACATCTTAACATCACTTCCCATTTGAATTTTACCCAAATTCACCACTGGACTTTGTGAATACAAGTAAATTGCTAACGATACGATAAATATTGAAAGTACTGTGTTTATGTAAATCGGAATCGAAAACAATATATAAGCTAGTACGGCGGTGAAAACTAATTCTAGAGCGCTAGCAAAAGTCTTAAGGATAGAATTCATGTATTTCAAAAAGAAACTGGTTATTATACCTATAGCTGCATTATTTACCATAATCACAACGACTTTCAGTTGGAATAATGTCTTGAGACTGTCGACGGTAAATGCAGTGAACAGGCTACCTTGAAACCAAAGTATAATAATATTACAAATTATCGAATCCACGTACATGTATACGTTCTGAATCAGTATGTTCACTTCGGCACCTTTATCCTTCAACAGATATTCATTATAAACTCCCGCTAAACACGAGCAAATTGTCTGAGTCAAAATGAATACAGCGCTTATACTAAAATCTAATCCTGTCATGTTTTTCGTTGGGCTAATGTCTGATGTCGTCATTGCGATTGGATCACCTGGTTTGTCGGTGAATTTATTGAAATCGACTTGTTTAACCATACAGCCTAGCGTTAGTAAGAGGAGAGATAGCCATTGTCGACGACTGAGATACTTCTTGAAAATAACCTGAAAATAATAAGAGACAGAAAGTTTTAAGCTATAACCGAGAACATTAGCATTATATCTGAGATACAAAGAGAACAAATGAAATTATTAGCTAAGTATGGATATTTATAACAGAAATAATGTGCTAATAAAGTGGCAGTGCAAAAAATGTTCAGAAACATATGTAACATATCGGTCCGATAGCCACTGAAGAAGAGGGCAGATTACCCTTACCCAGTTTGGATTATGAGCTGACCAAGTAAAAACAGACATCGTAATTTACGCCTCGAAAATTTCATGTAAATACACGTCTTTCCTCCAGAGAGCAAGGGAAGATTTCAAAACATATTGCTCCTAATAAAAGATCCCCACCAAATGAGCTCAAGCTATTTTAATACGACTGTACAATTTATACTGACTTCAGCAAAGCCTTTAACTGAATCGGCCATGACATACTAAAATTCAAATTACAATTAGGGAAACCTGCTTAGTTCGTTGGATTCCTATCTGCGAAATCGAAATCAGACCGTAAAAATTCAAGGCTTATAATCAAAAATTGTGTGACAAGGCAGCCACGAAGAATCCTTTATGCTCAATCGGTTCATCTCGGATCTATCAGAGGTTTTGTCGAACATTTCGCATCTCTTCTTTGCGGACGATCTGAAGATGTATCATATTATTCAATGAAAAGACTCGGACGTCTCCAATTAAAACTGCTATCTCTTTAGAAATGAGGCGAACAAAACAAACTATCAACGGCAACAAATGTCATGCTATTAGGGTTTCGCACAAAACCACTACTTTAAATTTCAAATACCACCTCACTAATAAGGTACTGAACATGTTGGTAGTGTCACAGATCTCGGAATAATTCTAGATAAATGATTGCGTGCCAATGTACATTATAATCAAGTCTTAAATAAGAGCTGGGACTCATAAAGAGGAATGTAAAAATAAATGATTCATTATCACTCTCTACAACATGTTCATTTACATCTAACAATCTGTAATTTGCATCTGCAATAGCTTCTATGAAGAAAAAAACTCTGTAATTCCAGAACTTACTTTCTGACTGTTTCGTATCTTTTTTTGATGGAAATTTTATGTGGATTACCAATAATAGTTTCCCAATAAATTTGCATGTATTATAGACAATAATAGCTGCAGCATTATCTATTATTCTAAATAATACCGTAGTGTTTTAAATGATGAATCAGTTGACAAGTATCTTAAAAAATGAAATCTTTTCTTTTTTCAGAAGAAGGCCTGAAGTAAAATGTGGAAGAAGCACAATGTTGCAAATGGCATTTAATGGAGTGTTTCATTCTCTAAAAGACATGAACACTGTCGCGGAATGTGACACAAATGAAAACAATATTTTAGAATTATCGGCTTTTCCTAAGGGAGTCCGGTTCTTCACAAAATTTTTAGAAAAACGAAACAAAAATTTTTATATCGTCCGTAGACAAAAAATAATTATAAGAGGAAATGCACTGAAGAAGATGAGAACTATATAAAATTTCTAAATACAAATTAAAATATTTTTGGATACCTGCAACTAAAAGTTTCAGATAAGTCTTCTATGATATTTAAAAAATGTTTCCGAGCATCGAAAGCTAATAGTCCGATGGCGTCTGTTTTTTCCGAGTGATTCTTGTCAAAGGCGAATTCTGGCAACACAAATATTGCAAATTGGAATTCCTGCGCTGAATATGTTTTAAATTTCAACCCATAGCACCTATTTTTAATGATAGTTCTACTTTTCTCACAATTTTTGCGTTGCTACCAATAGTTCTTCTGGCGATATGATTTTTCATTGCCAAAAGAACTAATGGTGGTAATTTGAGAAGTTATTTAATTTGTTCAGACCAGCTCGGAGAATATTTAAATAAATTTTCTTAGTTACGCCGACTAGGAGCGTTTTTTGCGTCTTGATCAAGAGTTCGTTGGGGCAGACATCATTGAAAACAACAACGACTGAGGCAGGATTGTTGTTGTTTTCAATGCTACCTACCCTAACCAGCTCTTGATCGAGACGCAAAAAAAAAACACACCTAATATTTTTTTAAAAAAAGCAAAAAAAAACAACTGGCGATATCAGACACACATGAAACGAGCGTGTGTGCTTGATTCGTACAAGAGCCGCATGAATACGTAAGGCACAAATTTGTATTCAAAGTGCGCTTAGCTTACAGTAGTCATTAGGATTAGTATATATTTTCAAGTCTTCGTAAGTAAAGTGTTTTGTAAACTGTTTGCAAAGTTAATCTATAATTAGGATAGTTAAAGATCAGCCCAAGCTGGAACCTAACCTAAAAGACACTAGCAGTCTTCGTCATTTAGATTTCTTATCGGTGCAACAAAAGAAATTATTTAATAAATTTTTTATCGATCCATCTAAAAGAAAGATTGTTACCAATGATACACAAACCATAGATGTAGGTAAACTTTAGGTGATGATTTGAAATATTACGTTTAATAGCCACAACATTACTATTCGCATAATATTTTGACTTTTCGCTTGAATCATACCAAATACGTTTATGTACAGGAGCACTAGGTACTTAAAGTGTGTAAAAACACATTGTATTTTAATTTATTAACATACTGTTAGCCCGAACGCAAATATCATAAAGCATGCTAAATATTTCACCATAGCCAATATTTCTCAGAACCTGTGTGAAATTTACGACTACTCAACGTGCTACTTAACGTGGAAAACTGCATTATTTTATCAAGATAACAGCCAATTACTGATAAGCGGTTCTAATTTTTCTCAAGGAATCCTTCATATGACGAACGCATAAATTTAACCGCATATTGATTTGGAGCTATATGTAGGTGATTAAATGATAAGAGTAATATTTAGATGATTATTGTCTTCAAATAATGAAATGATAGACTTCATAGAAAATAAAACGTAAAATATAGGAAAATTATGAGGGTTAATAGAATATCGGCATTTTAGCAAACAATGTTGACCTTTTTTGATCATCAAAGAAAAGCAAATATATTGAAACTTACAGATTTGTTCCAATTACCTGAAATAGAATTCCCGTTATAACGACCCGGAATTGTAAAAGCAAATAATATGTGGTGGGATCAAATGTGGATAAGTTGACGAATGCTAAGTTGTTGTAGAGACAGTAAAGAAAAGCAGGCACAAAGTAGTAGGTCATCACTTTCGCGTCTTTCCGTACGTTGACGAGAAGGGTCTGAGCTGGTTCCCTAAAATAAAAATAAAATACTTCGATTATACAGAAGTTACTTGTCGTTTGTGAGTGTAGTTAAAATTCGAATATATTTTCTGTAGGGTAAAATACTGCGTCCCGTTTGTGTTAAAACACGTTGCTAACTCATATCTTAGTGTTTTGTATGTTACTTGGCCTTCAATTCGTTTTTTTTATATCTCTAACATTACTTTTAGCAAGAACATTATAAACATCAAGAGTTTTATGTAATTAATGCTAATGTTATATTACGGCTAAATCTGCAAAGTTTCAGTGAAACTGAAATAACGAGAAGAAATTAGCAGTTGACTGATTACTATACAACAGTTCGAAATTTATAAAAAATATACTTATCTGGGTGCTACCGTTTGCAAGAGCCAACACATCTTGTTCTTACAGTACTACTTTTAAGAATTATTTTCAATGGTTTTATTACATTACTGCATACTTACTCTTGACAATAAAGATAAACCGAAATCAGTAGCTTGAGAACTTCTGTTAGTAGAACTACTGTCACGGTATTATAGTCATATTTGCTACTGTAATTTTGCGAGGCTGTAACTAATATTCCTGTAAGAATGAGATGTTTATCATGAAAAAAAATCATTTTACAGAAAATCAATATTGATAATTTACCTTGACTGACGAACAAAAACATGTACGAGAGGAAAATCAAGACACTTAGCCGGCTGGGAAACAGTTCGGTCCAATTAATACCCATTTTTGATGTTCTGATGTTCTAAATAGTATTCTAATTTTAGTTAATTTAAATTTTCCTCTACACTAGTTTTCCTCTTTCCGCCGCAAATCAATTCTGTTGAAACAGAATCGTACTGTAGGTTACACGCTAGCATTCACTCACTTGAGATAAAATGCTGATAATTCACTTCCTCGCATAAATTGATAAACACTTTCGTTCTCTGATTGCGTGCTGTATACATATATTGAAGGTGTACGTTTTCTCGGAATACTAAGTTTGCAGTTTAGAGCGAAATTGTTTTGCAAATTAAGACTCACAATCAGCCAGTGATTGTTTTTTCATCATTCGATTCTTTTCATACGAAAACTACGAACACTTTTCAAATAGCCGCCGACCATATCGGAATGACAGTATTGACAGATTATTTTACCCAATGTTACTACACAGCGGTATTGTGTTGAATATACAATAGAATGAAATATGAGTAGCACATGATAACACAGTAACACATATGTAACAGAGTAAATAGATGTCAACTCGATCAGCTGTTGAAGATTAAGGATATAAAGATATGCGCATGTAGAGTTGGCCTTAAAATGTACCGCCCGTGCCGCCCGGTTTGGTAGAAAAATGCTGAAGGAATAACAGACAGAAGCTATTACAACTATCAAAATCCATTTTTTGATCATTTTCACACGCAGATTGGTTTTCGCATGCAGATTGCTATTGCTCGCAAAAATGAAAAATTAATTTCAAAACCTCATTGTCAAGCCTAGCTCAAAGAAAATCATTCGTCAACGACCTGCCTTGGAGTCTACAAGAAGAAGATCCTAACATTAGAACTGTCAACTGCTGTCAACAGACTGTCAAACAATCAAATGTCAAAAGTCGTGCGTGGTGTACTGATAGGCGACTATTTTATATCGACACTCGATTTAGGAAATGTTTTCACTTTGTAAACAAACTCATCCAGCAACTGGAGTCGAACATGCTATTTCCTGTCATTTCTTCAACAATTCCGAAAGGAATCTAGTCACAGCTGGTGCCAATGTTTTGAAAGTTTACAGAATTATACCCGACGTTGAACCTACCACCAAAGAAAAATATGCCGGTAAATGGATACTTCCGAATGAAATGGATATCAAATGGCTATTAATTTTTGTTTGATAAATAGATCGCCGTCCGCCAAATATGCGATTGGAATGCCTTGCATCTTATAGGCTATTTGGGAACGTGATGTCGTTGCAGCATGTATCACTGTCGGGCTCCCAGCGAGATGCAATCCTGATCAGTTTCCGAGAGGCAAAGCTGTCGGTAGTGCAGCATGATCCAGATACGTTTTCACTGAAAACTTTATCGTTGCATTATTTTGAGGAGGAAGACATTAAGGTCTGTATTGCGTGTCTGGTCAAAGAACGCCAATTATATTCACTTTTAATTTAGGGAGGTTGGACAGGACACTATCATATTCCCATGGTACGCGTCGATCCTGATAATCGATGTGCTGTGATGCTCGTATATGGCAGAAAACTTGTTGTTTTGCCATTTCGTAAGGATAGCAGTTTAGATGAGATTGAGCTACAGGATATAAAACCAATCAAAAAGGTTTGCTTAGTTTGTGAGTAGTTGTTAGAGCCTGAATGATCAATTTCCGTTCATTTTAGATGGCTACTCAGCTGATTGCAAAGACACCGATCCTAGCTTCGTACATAATTACGTTGAAGGAACTCGATGAAAAAATTGATAACGTAATTGATATTCAATTTTTGCACGGTTACTATGAGCCCACTATCTTGATTCTGTATGAACCAGTGCGAACATTTCCAGGGTAAGTAAATTGTTGAATGTTTTATTTGGCGTTGATTTAAGAAGAAGAAAAACATTTATAGATAAGATTAACACTAGATTTAGGTGCAATTCTGCACACCTATTTAACTGAAACCCGTCATATTGACGGGTAGATTGCTTATTTTAGCAATATCAGCTAAAAATAATATATTTAATAAAAATTCAATATATTTTTCAATATAATACTTTCAATATTAAAAACAGATTGACTGAAAGGAAATTAATTGCAAACTCTGTTTGCAAAGAGAAAATATCGGGAAACTGGCGAACTAGTAGGAAGGTCTTGTACGGTGGTGTGCAATGTGATGAATAAATACGTTGTTCGAATGCGCCCTTCCGAATGTAATCTTCTTCAGAAATAACTAGCAATTGGAGTACGATACATTTTACATCGGTTTAGTTTTGAAAAACATATTGCTCAACTGCATATGTGTCGAGATGGCAGAAGAGCTCGGGCACTTGTTGTGGCTGTGGTCCATCGGAACAGCCGTAAAATTCAATGCATTTGTCAATCAATGCGGATCGGGCAACCTTCAGCTTTTCTGGTCGGCGCGTATCTTTGCTGCTGTCCAATGATTTTGAAGTAGAGGCTATACAACATTTTAATTACTTAATCCTATTCAAAGACAATATTTCCGTTATGAAGATGAATAGTGTACACAACCCAGAGAGGGCGAAGCTCTCACGGCAGATGACATCACAGTACATGTTCCGACTTAGGGCAAATTGTAGTCAGGAGATAAAAATCAATGGTTTGAAAGACCAGTCCAGGTTGAGAACTGGAAACATTTTCCACCCACACAATTTAACTGGTGGGCCTACACAGCTAACGAATGAATCAATGAGAATGCTCGTTTTGTCTCTATCGAATGACGCATTGCATATTTGCAGCACTCAACTAATTAAAAAAATTGCAATGCTGATATCGCACTTTTTACCTCTAGTCATAAGCGGTCCCTTAATTGCTTTGCGGATTTAATTTATTTACTTTTCATCGCACGCACTATAATTTCGATACGACACAAATGCCCTCTCCCACGCGTGACGAAATTCTAATCCAAAATCAACGTATTATTTGGGCGATCCCTTCGAATTTTCCCATCTTTGGCCACGTCCACTCGCCGACCATCCAAAGACTCCCTGAGCACCGCAATCGCAGCACTCTGAAAAACACGATCTAACGGACCTATTGTTTTCAATGCACATTTTTATAGTGTGTATCGAAATTAAGCGTCCAGAAATTTCTAATCAAATTTCCGAATGCTACACGATGCTAACATGAAAAGCATTCGCGTATTGTCTCTTGTGGTGGAAGTTTGTAGCCGGAGAACTGCAAATTGACTTGTTTTTCTCCGAAGGACGGTCTTTCTTTGGAATTGACCATACGTGAATCATCGCGTAGTAACTGCGCGTCTATCGGCGCGTTGTTGAGACGCAATTTGTGTTGTCCTTAAGTGTTAAAGCTTATATATGGTCAAACACATCATACGGGTGTTATCGAATCCGATGGCCAATACCTAATTGGATAAGGCCAACCCGGTTCCTCTTTGCAGTGAACCATTTTAACCAACAAAAATAACATGAAAAGCTAGCATGTAGAGGCAATCAGCTAAAATTCTGGAAGACCATAATACATATGTAAACTAATCTTTGCCGTCCTGCGTCCTGTTAGCTCATTGATGTTGGTTTTATTCTCCGATGCCTTTCACCACATGATTCACCAAAATCGGCCTCACTACACATCTGAATATGTAATTTGCCGCTCTAGGTTTAAGACCGCAGTCATTGGAGTAGTACGTGAAAAGTGCTGCGCGAGCCTGTGTTTCCTTGTCAAAACTACAAGTTCGGTTTTTGTCGGGTTTGCCCCTAATAACAAACCTAGCTGTCAACAAAATATTGAAAACTTCAAAAGTTCAGCTGGACCTTTGAATTAAAAGTAGCAGAACCAACAATCAACTCATTAAGACTGATATTCTGTTGCTTTCTATATTAAGAATGCTTATGAAGGTGTAGACATTAGTGTCATTATTAAAAGATGTCTTGGCTTATAGCTAAAGAGATCCTCTCCTACTTTAGAGTCCTTTGGCACACTTCTAGAGAGCTACTGAAACTTTAATTTTTTGCCCCTATTACTACCGAGCGTGGATCCAAAAATTGAAGAATAGCTCACAAAAACGTACAAAAAATACACGAGGAGACAACACACTGAAGATAAGCAAACAAACAAACAGAAAACACCCCCAAAAACAAGCATACCAGCCAGAAATCTATCGGCAAAATGGTCTAAAGCCAAAATTACACTCTCGGCAAATGTTGACGCGCGTGTGTCCCAGTGTGTAAATGGTCACGTTGTCTATTCTCGCCTGTTTTTACAATGCAACAACATGGCAAGCACGAGAGTATAAATGGCTTCCTTGTGGGCTCTCGCCCGTTCTATGTGGGTTTAATGCGGGTGTCCGAGAGTTTATTTCGGTCTCGTCCTGCCTCGAGGCCGCTTGAAATGATGTGGATTTTACGTATCGAGTCAAAGGGATTTGAAAAAAGGCTCTGATGATATTTACAAACCTGTTGGGTTTGCCCATTAAATCATGGACAAGATGCATCACATCGGACAACATGCATCATACCGGACAAGATGCATGAGCGCGGATGGGTATGAGATACACTGTTCGAATATTTATAAACAAATTTCTAAACAGAGAAAATGCTACTTACCTACACCACATGTATATCAGCGCACTTACCCTTCAAATCTTCTCAATGCAGACAGGAATAGTTTTATGGCGTACTGAAATAAAAAAGATCCTATCGCTTAAATAAACAGTTTTGAATGAAAACTTTGAATACTCGTCAAATGTTCTGGGAAGTAATTTCCCAAGTTGCTCGACAAGACGTTCGGGGAGAGTGTAATTTCAGCTTAACGGCTATGGGAAACATGTAGTCGAGTTTTACCAATAATTTCGGCATTTTAAATTCGGCAGCAAAAAGCACGATTATAGAAGGGATCCCAATAGATATTCCTCTTAATAGAGAAATAATCTTAAAGCTGACTTAGGCTTTAAAGAAAAAAAATGCATAAACAGACTACTGGGGAATATAGCTTGCCAGTGAATGGCTCGTTAAGATTAAGATTAAGGTCACTCTTTATTAAATACGTAGTACATACAAAAACATATTGAATTTTTTGCATTTAAGCGTCTAGAAAAGATTGTAGAATAACCATAATAAAGCTGTGTTTTACTTCAAAGCATTATCAAACCTATAGTCGTCATCTCTTCTGAAGGCTTAGATTCAATATATCATTAGCGATGGTAACATTTCTTTTCTTTCAGACGAATTGCTGTACGCTCTGATACTTGTACAATGGTTGCACTTTCACTCAATATCCAACAACGCGTGCATCCCGTTATTTGGACGGTTTCCAGTCTTCCTTTCGACTGTCTCCAAGCACTTCCAGTACAAAAACCAATGGGTAAAAATTTCGTCTCTGCTTCAATATCGCGTCATATGTACCGTTAATTAATAATATGATTGTATTCCCTAGGTGGTTGTTTAATCGTTTCTACAAACGCTTTAATATATTTGAATCAAAGTGTCCCTCCGTATGGAGTAAGCTTGAACAGTATTGCCGACCATAGTACTGCATTTCCACTAAGTATTGAAATTTTCTCAATTATTTTACAAACCTGATTATTTATTCGACCAAAATTTATAGAACCCCAAGATGGTGTTAAGATTAGTTTGGACGCAGCACAAATAACCTTTATTGATACGGATAAGCTTGTGGTTTCTTTGAAAACCGGCGAGTTGTACGTTCTAACATTGTGCGCTGATTCAATGCGAAGTGTTCGAAGTTTTCATTTCCATAAAGCAGCTGCAAGTGTACTATCAAGTTGTGTGAGTTTGTTTTTTCTAAAATGACTTTCACACAAAATTTGATGAGAGAAACCTTATTTTTAATAGATAACTGTTTGTCAAGAGGAGTATATGTTTTTGGGCTCACGATTGGGCAATTCATTGCTACTGCGCTTCACTGAAGAAGATGATAGTGGCATTATAACGATCGAGGATGACCCGGAGAAGGATAAAGAAAAGGACAAAGGTGAGTATCAATGCAATCTGCAATCGCCGTGAAACATGTTATCTGATTATAATTTTTTAGAGAATCCGAAAAGGCGTTTAGAGGAAGAGGAATTACAGGTGTACGGCTCAGGAGTAAAAACTTCAGTACAAGTAGCGAAATTTAATTTCGAGGTATGCGATAGTATCCTCAATGTTGGACCAATCGGGTATATTACAGTGGGTGAAAGAGCAAGTGAACTTGAACCTGTGGATCACGATATGGAAGATAAGATTACTTCCTTTAAAGCCGATTTGGAGGTGGTAACTTCAAGTGGACATGGAAAAAATGGCGCTCTATGTGTACTAGCGAACTCGTTGAAGCCACAAACTATTACTAGTTTTGAACTATCAGGTATGAATTCGTTGATTTTTTAAAGCCTTTCAAATTAAAGAAACTCTTCCTAAAATTAAGATAATGATCTTTAGAAGTGAATTAACGGGGTACTAACTTCAAATTAACCTATAGCGAATAAATCTAAATTTCTTCTAAAGTACTTACATAGCCGATTTATCTTACGAACAAAAACACATCATGAAATGATCTGTTAAACAAATTAAATTCTAGAAGATCTTGATTTTATAATATTTTAAAGCATTACTTTTCATAAACTGAAGAAAAATTCTGATAGAAACATTATATCTAATTCACATTTGAATTTAAGTTATGAATATTGAAAACACTAGTATTTTCGATATTTATAATTTTATTTTTTGTATTGATTTTGAATTTGGATTTTATTGATTGCAAAAAAAAACTTATCACGAAAAGAATGGTGATCTGCATTTATTCCAAATTCAAATTTAATTTATTCCAAGTTGAGCGTAAAACACTTTTTCACCTATTTATAAGATTTTCGTATCTTTTTCGCTCTAGAAGTTGTAGCATTGGGTTATATGTCGCGACATATAACCCAATTTCAAGTTGCGATTTCTGCCTCTTAGTCTATTTTTTTAACAGACTCGAAATTACTCTAGCAGGAATTTACACCAAAGCTTGTAAATACTTATCTTTATTCAAATCCAATTTTCAGGGAGCTTAAATGTTTGGACGGTTGTAGACGAACCGGCGAAAAAGCAAAGCAAACACGAAGATCTACATGATTTCATGATAATAACACAGAAAGGATCAACACTGGTTCTGCGAACTGGCGAGGAAATTAATGAAATCGAAAATACCGGATTTAGTGCGAATCTTCCTACCGTATTTGTTGGAAATTTGGGCAGCAATCGATTTATTTTCCAAGTCACAACACGAAGTATTCGTTTATTGCAAGGAACAAGACTCTTACAAAATGTTCCAATAGATGTTGGCTCTCCCGTAGCAAGCGCTTCTGTCGCTGACCCGTATATATGTATCCGAGTGCAAAATGGACAAGTTATAACGTTGGCATTACGAGAAACTAAAGGCTCACCGCGTCTTGCTGTTAACAAAAATACGATAAGCAGTGTGAGTATTTTTCATGACTTAGATTTTGCTTGTTCGATTTAAAAATGATTCATTTTTAAAAACTCAAGAATTCGAATTAAAAATAAATCAAACTGAAGAATTTGAGTTTGATTATTACATATTGTAATTGTGCAATCAATAATGCAGGAAAACTATAATTGTTATTACTAACGTACCCATCATAATGAAAACAATCTAAAAAAATCGTAAATCTAGACCCCAACTGTTACTGGAATCAGCGTGTATCGAGACATCTCCGGCTTGTTCACAACGAAATATGAAGAATCATCCTATTCGAGTGATAGTTCTTTATATGCAGGCATTGGTTTAGGTTACATGAAACCTGAGCCAAATATGAAAATCGAAGACGAAGAAGATCTTCTGTATGGCGAAAGTGGTAGTGCCTTCAAAATGAATGCGGTAATTCAGCAACAATATCTATATCCAAACGAGAAATTAATATAAAATAAATATTGTTATCCGAAGCTGATTGATATGGCACTGCAATCAAGAACGAAGAATTCCGATTGGTGGAGACGGTTACTACAACAGAGCAAACCTACATATTGGCTTTTTGTTGCGCGTGACAACGGTAATTTGGAAATATACTCAATGCCTGATCTAAAATTAACATACATGATTAACAGCATCGGCAATGGCAATATGGTAATTTGAGCTTATAAAAGAAAACATAGTTAAATAATCTGTACTGTGACAGGTGCTTTCCGATGCTATGGAATTCGTCCCGATGGCATTTTCTCAACAATCAAACACATCAAAAGCCAACGATCTATCAAGTATTACACAAAGCGGTCTAGGTGGCAAGTCACCTGTTGCAGTTGAGATTTCAATGATTGCTTTGGGCAATTATGGATCGCGCCCAACACTTTTTGTTCGAACCGAAAATGAATTACTTATTTACAAAGTAAGCGTACCATTTACTTGAAATAGCCTATCTGAAATTTTCGTATCTTTCAGGTTTATAAATACGCAAAAGGACATTTGAAAATTAGATTCCGAAAACTACCTCATGATATTATTCTACCTCCGCAGCCGCCAACATCTGATCAAGCAGATGAGAATTTGTTCGGTCTGAAGGAAGCTAATCTGAGTCAAATAAGATATTTCAGTAAGTTTCGTCATAGTTCTTTCATTTCAAAGTCATCGCTGTCACGTAGTAAAGAAAATAAAAATTATCATGTTGTACCCATAGGTAACGTAGCCGGGTATAACGGGGTCGCTATTTGTGGTCCAAACCCATTTTTCATATTTCTAACATCAAAAGGAGAAATGCGTACACATAAATTCTTCGGAAATGTATATTTTAAAAGTTTCGCTCCGTTCAACAACATAAACTGTCGGAATGGCTTCTTGTACTTGGACAATGCAAACGAGCTAAGAATATCAATACTACCGACTTATCTCTCATACGATTCACATTGGCCTCTTCGTAAGGTCCCGTTACGTTGCACCCCAAGACAGATAGTTTATCATAAGGAAACACATGTATATTGCGTGGTCACTGAAACTGAAGAAAACAGTAACAAATACTATAGGTTTAATGGAGAAGATAAGGAATTGACAGAGGAAAACAAAGGCGAAAGGTAATCCGAATAGTCAATAATAGCTTTTATTGACCTGTATTTACTCTTGTGTAGGTTTATATATCCGTCGGTGGGAAAATTCAGTATTGTTCTTGTATCGCCGAGCTATTGGGAAATAATTCCGGATGCAAGTATCGAATTGGAAGACTGGGAGCATGTGACTGCTTTTAAAAATGTCAGTCTGGCATACGAAGGAACAAGGTGAGTGTGCGATTTTTTTAACGTCTAAAAATTTTTTAGGGGTTTAGAGGTTTGTTGAAGCTGCTTATATTAGTGTATTTAAATTTCTTATTTTATTGGCAAAAAACAAAAATAGATGAAAACAAGGGAATGACTCATATTATAATCGAGCTGGGTTGACTTATAACTTTTTTTAAGTTGAGGATCGACAAATTACTGCTGAGCTCCCCGCTATCAACAGATCTTCTTTTTTTCAAGAGCTTGAAATCAATGAAGCGCTTTTTTTACTCTCTCCTTGATTCTTTTGTATATAAGTTTAGTGCTGTGTCTCGTCCTCGTCATAGTGCTTGTTCCTCTTGGTTTTCTGTGAAGAGAGCTAAAGCGAGAACAAGAATAAGGCCTGAATTGAATTTTTTCGTAGTTCATCTGATGAAGCTTTTCAGTGTTATCGGCCTTCGCGAGTAGTAGCTGAACTAACAGTTGAAGAAGCGAAACAAAGTTTCTTTGCCCATATCCAAGCATGTCTTTCTTCTAATAACTCGAAGCCTTTCCCGCTAAACAACCAACTAATTACCTAACACTTTTGTGCAGAAAAAAAACGACTGCTCCTATTCCTCAAGATATTTGTGGTTTATTTGCTTAGTTTTTCACTTCTTCATTTTCGCCTCTTAACATTTCTTGAGGGAGTCTTGTTTCGTCTCTGTCTTCTCATGTGAATATTGTTATGACTAATCCTCTTGAAGTAGAAATAAATAAAGCATCGAACAAGCATCTCCAATATTCTTGACGCTTCATACTTTAATCGAATATTAATGTAATTTGTCAGTAAATTACAAATATTTATTTACAACAATATTGTAAACATGGGAAAATCACACATTTTTTCTAAAAATCTTTTAATGCATTTTATATGACATATTCCTCGAAGTTCTCACTTCATTAAATTATAGGTCAGGATTAAAAGAATATCTTTGCGTAGGAACGAACTACAACTATAGCGAAGACATAACATCCCGTGGAAGAGTATATATGAAAAAACATATAAACATTTACTTATTTAAAAGTAACATATTCTGTTTTCGCTATAGATTTTAATTTATGATATAATCGAGGTTGTACCGGAACCAGGCAAACCTCTCACGAAATTCAAGCTTAAAGAAGTCTACTTAAAAGAACAAAAAGGTCCAGTGTCCGCTATAACTCATGTCCTGGGATTCTTAGTGACAGCGGTGGGCCAAAAAGTAAGTCATTGAAAGTCTTACTCATTGCATATATCGTGAAATTTCGTTAAAATTTCAATGATTTTTTTTTTAGATTTATATATGGCAGCTGAAAGACGATGATCTGATCGGTGTTGCATTTATTGATACCAATATTTATGTACATCAGATGATTTCCGTGAAATCAATAATTCTTGTTGCAGATGTTTACAAATCAGTAAGCATTATAAGGTTTCAGGTAAAATAAAACTAATAACTGATTTCAACGGGTTTTATCAGCTACAGTTTTTCTTCAGGAAGAATATCGAACACTGTCACTTGTATCGCGAGATTTTCAGATACTAAATGTCTACGATATTGAATTTATGGTGGACAATTCAAATCTGGGATTTTTAGTATCGGATAGTGAAGAGAATTTCATTATTTTCATGTATCAACCAGAATCGAGAGAATCATTTGGAGGTATGTTTTGTATTCACGCCATTTTGTATTATGAAAGACGTGCAAGTTTCATGAAAACTAATATTACAGGTCAGAAGCTCCTTCGAAAAGCTGACTATCACCTGGGACAAAAAGTCAATGCAATGTTTCGAATACAGTGCAATCAAAGAGGAAATGTCATAACAAGAGCGAATATGAGTTATGACAAGAAACATCTTGTTGTATTTGGTATAGACATTGAACTAACACTATTCATTACTCTTTATTATTGCTCAACAATTGCAGGGACACTGGACGGAGGGTTAGGCTATTGTTTGCCATTACCAGAGAAAACATATCGTCGATTGTTTATGTTACAAAATGTTCTATTGATACACAGCGAGCATTTATGTGGTTTGAATCCGAAATCTTTCAGGTAATGCAAGCGGTTTCTTTAACTAGCTCTTCTACTCTTCCTATTTCTGCCTATGCGATTCGGTCATTATTGTCATGTATAACTTGTCAATTTTTAGAACCATCAAAAGCAGCAAAAGGTTACATTCGAATCCAGCTAGATGCGTAGTTGATGGCGAGCTGGTGTGGTCCTACTTAGAATTGCCGCTAGCCGAAAAGCAAGAAGTTGCCAAGAAAATTGGAACTAAAATGGAAGAAATCTACGCAGACTTATTGGAAATAGAGAATGTTACACTTACATTTTAAAAGTGATCAATAAACAGCATCTTAGTATATTTTATTTGTCTTGAAATTTTCACCAGTTTACTGGGTGCTGGTTCTTTGGAGTTACTTTTAGTTGAAAAAAATTGTATGTGGCTCCTTTCACAAACATGTTTCATCACTCGACCAACAGAGATTTTATGGCTCAAGAGATTTTATCTAACTTTACACTCCAGATTACCATACTATAGTCATTTTTGTGTATAACAAAAACACCTATAGTGGATGGGTCCTGTAAGATGGACGTAATAAGTCCTTCACCATTCTTATTTATAAATTCTAAAATCTTCCTTGTTTTTGATGGCTTTTATCGGGATTTGATTAGTGGAATTTATTTTTCTACCTTCACTATGCAAACTATCTTATTTGTAACGGAATTGGCTAGTAAATTTACTTATTGATGTTGAATATTTTTCCTAGCGTATTTGTTTTGCGACTCTGAACTACAACGGAATTCCAAAGATTTATTGGCAAAAAATTGACAAGAGTTAGCAGCCTTCCTAAAACATTATTCCAGTGAGTGATTTCATCCTTCAATGTACTTCGCAATCCACAATTTTTTGTTTTATATTGAAACAAGCCCGACCCTAACGCCTTCCACTACCAAAAATTGTGTGAACGAGCTATTTTTATCTCTTAAGTAATTAAATAATATGACTCCTACCTGAAGATCCAAAACTGGACAATGCATGGTTTGTCTTGTAATTCTCAAACAAGAAACAACTGTAAAGAAACCGGTATCTCTATGGACTGGGTATGTCAGCCATGGTCTTCATGTTTTCTCCATTAGCCAAAATTCTTATTTAAAGCGGTATGCTAAATTTCCTTTTATGTGTCAGCAAATTCAGTTTGGATATATGGATCATCCATATCAAACCCTACTGAAAGAGCTACTGTTTCATAAAAGAATTTCGTTAAATGTCTGTTAGTAGTGTTTGTCCTTGCTCTATGGAATTTGAATATATTCGTCGAAATCAACTTAACTTCTAAGGCCGCTGCCGGTTTATTTAGAAAATCTTGGAAGTCCACCTAATTGCACTTGCTCCAAACTATTTTTATCTAATCATTTTCAAAACAACTTTAACCTATTAACTTCTAGTATAACTTCTAGCACTTCACCACATGGAACCATAAATAATAACGGTCATTCACGTGCTATTCTATTACATTTATTACAAATAAGTATTGAAAGATCATTAAAATCTTTACCCAAGTACCTAATATATTGGAAAATGGAAATATTACCATATAAACATTTTAGCTAATGTGTAATTTGTGTATAGTTCATCTAACTCTCCATGTAGATCATGACTAGTTCAGCCTGAATCGCTGATAACGGCTTGGAAGGCGTATCCAAGTTTTTCAACTGCGTTTGTTATCCAAAGAAGTAGCCCGCTTATTATTTTCTAATCGATATTATTCAGTTTTTATTTCTTTCAATTTCTGGCAAAATATACCCCTTAGCCATAGGTAATTTCACGTAAGCATCCGGTCTTAACGCAGCATCCACTGACTGGCCAGAGAGCAGAGTCTCTTTAACTTTCATTTTGTCGAAGAAAATATGCGCATTTACGCGAGAGCGTTTTATTTTGCAATGTTCAATAATTATGAGCCAAGCACAATTTTCCTTGGCCGAATATAAATTTTCCGTGCAGAGAGATAAGAATTAATAGTTTAAAAAAACGTCTAACGAATATATAAAGTCGTGTTTTTTAAAAAAAAACAGTTTTTCATTAACAAAAATCAAATAACAACTTTTAAAAATTAATCACATAGTCATTTCCGTCTGCCCAATTTCGGGATACATCTTTCGATCTTAACATACAGCTTTATAAAAAAAATTGGTCTAATGCAGCGTTGTATGAGATCTTTGTAATTCTCCAGTACTACTACTACTACTCGCTTTTCCTGACCCGCCCATCATGTGCTCTACACGACTAGTTGTTTCCCTAACTACACCCGAAATATCAGGCATTCCCGGCAAATCGACAGTTATATGCGCTGATAATCGTTTATAAACCGAATTTTGATTATTGTCCTTCTTAGCTTTACGTGACTCCTCGTATTTGATTTGTTGCTTTAAAAATATTGCATTCTTTAAAAGTTCTTGGATATTCTTGAACGTTTCATCAGACTTCTCTATCGATTTCACTGCACTAAAGTGATATATTTTCATTTTAGAATTTTTAGTGGCAGTCTGCATTATTTTTAATACCTGACAGCATATTCCATATCGTAGCAATGACCTTTCAGATCATTCTGAAGTTGCATAACTTCCGTTCGTTTTTCGACAATTGGAGGTAGGACTTTACGAACATGCTCCTGGATTCGATAGAGTGCCATGGACGGTTCGTTTGCAACGATATGCATATTTTCCGAAATTTTTTCGGTGGCTAAGAGAGAAATCGAATAGAGAATAAAAGAACTGTATGTGTTTATAATTTCACATTCATACTTTTCTTGACCTTTAAATATAATTCAGGGTGTTCACCCATCTGTTTTTGTTTACTTGACATTGCAAAACCACTGCGAGCAAAAACACTCCTGACAGCAAAGACAGCACTGTCTGGAATTGGGGGAATTGGCGGAATTGGCCGGAGAAGGAGAAGCTTTCGGAACATTAGTTGCTCAAAAGTGAGCTACAATGCACGGGACTCGATGAACAGAATTGATAGTACTTGAGGTACATATGCAATTCATTTTACGTAAAACGAGTGCGACCTCATTTCGAATTAGTTGAATTAGAGGCTCATTGAAAATGTACAAACTTTCACATGAAATGTTCGAATAAATTCCCACTATGGGGTTAAACGATTCGGTTAAGGTTCAGTTCCTTGCTAGACAATGAGCAATTCATTGTACTGATCAGTGTGCACAACATAACCAAACTTAATAACTGATATCCATCAAAACATTTGAGAATACAATTGAGCCGTTGTCGGGCAGTTGCATGTGCAGTTAGAATTTAATATATTATATCGTCAGTGTTTTGTGTTTAATTGTTTTGCTTAGTGTAGATTGTTATATTTCGTATACATTAATATGGCAGCGGATAATATTCAAGTCGCCATCAAAGTGCGGCCGCTGTTGAAGAAAGAAAAAGAGAGCAAGCTGACGAGTTTTTGGAAGATCGTTGATAATTCAATTCAACTGGTGGATAGTCAGTCAGACCCTTTTTATTTCGGTATGATTCACTGTTTTGAGAAAAGTTGCATGTTTAATATGCATGTTGTCCAACTATAGACCATATTTTCGATGAAGAAGCATCGAATGAGAAGATCTTTCGGACAATCGGAAAACCGATCGTGGATGCTGCACTTCGCGGTTTTAACGGAACGATTTTTGCATATGGACAGACTTCGTCAGGTATGTCCGAAGTTTTGTTTGTATATATAAAAAAAAAACTAGATACTGAATGATAAAATGTCATGTAAGGTAAAACGTACACAATGTTGGGCGATGAAATAAATCCTGGTGTCATGATCCGTGCGGTTCTGGAAATTTTTAAACAGATTGAAATGGCAACAGATCGCCAGTTTTTGATAAGGTAGGTTAGGTATTATTGGTTGGTAATGTTAAATCGAAAAATTTTATTCCTTTTGAACTATAATTCATACTTAAATTTACATTGTTTTGGGCATCAATTCGCTTGCAGAGTTGGTTACATTGAAATATACAATGAAAAAATATACGATCTTCTTGACAAGAAAAATCAAGATCTTAAAATTTACGAGACGTCTCATGGTGAAGTGAGTGTAAACTGCACTGATTATATAATTCGATGTGAACAAGACATGCTAGATCACCTTCAAACTGGAAATAAAGCAAGGAGAATTGGAGAAACAAGTATGAACGAGAGATCAAGTCGTTCCCATGCAATTTTCCGAATCGTAAGTAATTTTTTTTGTTGACAAGTACGACAATTCACTTTCATCAGTAACTATAATGCTTATGGTGCGTTCTCCTTTTTCATCAACAAGTAAAGGTATCGCATCATGATACGATATTTTTGTGACAGATTTGGAAACATTTTCCAATGATTTTCCCTCTGTGAGATCATTTCACTTCCCATTTTCATCTTGTCGAGGCAACACTTCGTCATCCAGATACAACTCCAATTCCCGAATTGCCTCAGATAGAACCGTTCCGAGTATAATGGATTCCTTGATTCGAAGATTTAACTTGCTCAAAATACTAGACTTGAAGGATGTGACATGATATAAAGTTTGAGTAGCATTTTTTTCTGCTCTATTAGAAGGACAAGTAGATCTTGGCAATATTGCTTTGTAAAGTTGCTTCCGTCCTAAAATTTATTAGCGTGAATCGTGAGTCCAGTAAAGTGCACAATCCTAAAGTTTGATTGCGTTCAATATTTCCAAACACCTTTTCGATGCCTTTAAGTTTCGAAATAATCTCAAACGCTAAAGAAGAGCTCAAATAGTGCTAATCTTCCAATAAAAGGCAATTAGTTAGACCAATTGCTAATCCAACAGCTATAATAATTGAGTCACCTCTTCAAACGGAGCCAAAAGAGTCGCCAAGGATTGAAATACAGTTCACTCACCACTCACTGTAGGTTTAGCAGCATCAAACAGCTCAGCAATTCTCCTTAGCGTGTAGAATGTAAAGTTCCACAGAGTACGAACGTCTTCAATGCTTAGGCTGATCAGTACATACGTGTTTAGCCTGATAGTCCAGAAGTTTTCGAGTGGCTTGCGAGCTTCGTTTAAAAAATGTGACGATTTCAATTAATCCTTGAACAAGATTTATAGCATACTAATATAACTGATGTATGTATATTGTATAACTTTAGAAATATTTCTAGCTTTGTCAGAAATCGCCAGTGTAACTTTTTCAAATTCCATTCTTCGACGATGTTTTTAAGTTCACTTGCCAAGTGACTTCCAGGGCAACCTTTGCAGCCTACTAAAATGAATTTAAAATCATAATTTCTAGCAATATTGTGTGCCGTAATCGCAATAAAACTTTCATTGATTTTAGGCGTCCAACAATCAGTTTTTACACACACGCATTCACTTTCAGCCTGAACATTTTGCTTAAACTCGTTTAAATGGTTGTTCATATAGAGAAATTGAAAGTGTTTTTCTGGCTGGTAATTGATATCCGGGTATCCAGTGCGCGACATTGTGAGAACCCTGATCTTCAACTATCGAAAATAACTACAAAACTTGATTTAATCGTAAATCCATGATTTTCACTAGTAAAACCAGGCACAGCACTGGAATCACATGTACTTTCATGCAATGAAGCTACATCTTCAGAAATTAATAAGTGTTCATGTTTTTTTTCATGTGCGACTTCAATTTTCTAGTCGTTGAATTATAGCTAATAGACTAATTGCAGTATTTGTAGGTAGTAAACTCCCACAACAGATTGTCTATGCGTTGTATAAACATTTTTACGAAAACATTTTTTTACTTCATTTCACTTATTCAAACTTCTATGTGGAAATTCGCACACACCAGGACAGTATTTTTATTTTACTGGCACAGTATTTATTCAGTAATTACTAAAATACCAGTTATTATAACTAACACTTTACAGTCAAAATACTTAAGCCAATTATTTTATTTATGTATCGAGCCGTGGTTGAAAAATTACTACTCACACTCAATATAATTCTTATATTATTCTACTCATGCTTAATATTATTGGACAGGGCTTTTCCCTAATTATCATTATGATGTTATATTTTATGGTTCTCGTACATATATTTAAGTTATTAAGGGTTTCTCCTCTACTCACCATCCAGTGTTGGTGATTAAAAATTTGCCTGTCAAAAGAAAAAAACAACTAGCCATTAACGTTGTTCGTCATACATTCAAAAACTTACAAAAACTTTCGCTACCAAGAATATGAAAATTGAAAATAGTTCTGTCTGAAATCTCATATAATCATTAACAACGATTCCGCATCACGCATCGTTGCTGGACATTTAGATGCGGACTTCGCATTTACTGTTGATTTGGGAACGAGCATCGCATCGCACCTATACCACTGAAAACCTAGGTAACGAATGCTTATATACATTTCGTTTCGCCATGGGCAATATCGAAAACGAATCGCATTTCCTCGATGGCATGGACATCAGATATCGTATAATTGAATAAGCAGCGATGCTGGCATAGTTTCTTCGCATAGGACAGATGTTCTCTGGGTTTTAAGTTATACCCAAGTAACGTCTGTTGAGATTCCCTTTTGAATCAATTTCCGGGTGTCTTACAAAGCCCAGCTTAGCTGATTGATCCTTCTCCAAAATCTTTCACAGCCCTTACCAAATTTTTATAAATTCCCAGCTAGGTTCTGTAAATAACAGACCACAAATTCTTAGTTTCGTAGACTTATCATCGTAACTGATAATCCAAAGCAAAAACTTTTCCATTTTACTGAATCTATATCTCCCAACTCAGAGCTGTGACGAGAAGGTGTTCAGTTATCTAGTACAGTTTTAATTCAGTCAGTCAATCTGATCAACGGATTTAATGATATGTAGAGTATAACTGACGGCGCACATGTGAGTTCTAGGCTCTGAGCTTTTTTCGCACAATTCAATGCACTCAGAAGTTTAGCCGAGGCTGTCTGCTGGCATGTAAGGTCCCTAGCTCGCATTCTTTGAGCTGACCTAGCTATGAGTAGGTACTTGTGGCAAATCCGTTAAAAAATATATTATCAGTCTTGAAAACTGTTATTAGAAAATATTAACAGTCTTGAAAACACTCCACACTTCTAAAACAATAATGAAGTGTCCATCCATTTCGAACTCTTCACTCGCAAAAGTTGTAGAAGGCCCGCTTTAATTTTAAACTTCCAGCAACATACGGTCTCTTTAAACAACTGAATTTGTAAACACCAATTTGTTGCCCACGATAGCAATGATTCCGTTATTTTAATGTTATGCTTTATTATTGAAAGGGTCTCAGACAATTTTTTCGTGTACTTTTTTTTTCTTTAGTGTTCTTTAAAGATTTAGTATCCTGAAAACTCCAGCTAAAAATCATCAAAACTTATAAGTCATCTTAAGAACTTTTTTCAAATTGCATACTTTTTATACATTTTTATTTTTCATGTGTTTAGATAATAGAATCACGCGAATTCGATAAACCACAGACACGTGAATTCGATAAACCACCCACAGACGAATCGGCCGTTCAAATCAGTCACTTAAATCTTGTAGACCTAGCTGGATCAGAACGGGCTGACCAGACAGGTGCGACGGGCTCGCGACTCAAAGAGGGCTGTCATATCAATAAAAGTCTACTTTCATTAAGCTTGGTAATAAAGAAGTTGAGTGAAAATGAAAGTGACAAATTCATAAATTATCGCGATTCGAAACTCACGCGAATACTACAAGCTTCTCTTGGTGGCAATGCATTGACTGCTATTATATGTACTATCAAATCTACAGCCGTAGATGAAACAAGCTCAACATTAAGGTGCTTTGAACCATTGATTTGAGTAGTGGCTGCGAATTTTAAAATGAATGTTCTTTCAGTTTTGCAATGCGTGCGAAGAGCATTAAAAATAAACCACATAAAAACGAAATATTATCAGAGTCGGCGATGATGAAGCGTCTGTCTAAAGAAATATCTAGGCTGCAAAACGAACTAGAAGTCGAGAAAAGTAAAAACAGTAAGGTAAGTGTTTGATTTTTGGATTGTTTAACAAGTAAAATTTTTACGAAGAACATTTCCCTTATCAAACAACCCTTATCAAAAAACTTTTTGAGAACCCTTCGTACAATGAATACTCCTCAACGCTGTTTTAATTTAACGATTTTAATTTAAATTTAGCGATTTTAATTTAAATTTAGCGATTTTAATTTAACTTGCAAATATAATATTCTCATGCAAATATTAAATTATCATGCAAATGCATTACAGATTAAAATCCTCCAACTCGAGCGACAAATCAAAGATGCCGAATTGAAAATCGTACATTCACACACGCTCACTTCTGGAAAGCAAAATCAATTGCGGCGGAGAACATGGTGTCCAAGTACGAGACCAGACGGGGTACTGAAAAGATCAACTACGGAAAATGAAGAAGAAGACGATGCACAAGATGATATTAGTCCTACGCCACACATGTTTATGACTCCTCTGATAACATTGCGAGAGCATCAGCAACAACTCATTGAAATGCCCGAGGAGAAATTTATTCCGGCTACAGAAATGGAATTTTCACGTATCGAAGAGCGAAACATGGTCAATGGCTGCATGACTCCCGAGAAAAAGTTTTCACAATTCATTCAAAGGATTAGTTTAACACCGGTACATGATATTCGAGCAAGGTACGGTAATGATTCTTCACTAACTTGTACCAGGGCACTGTAGACAAAATGTTTACTTGTTTTGAAATTTGGTTAGGTATAAAGACTTAGAAAGTGAATTTGAAGAGCTGCAGGAGTATCTTATGCTAGAAAAAGATTCGGAGCTATGCGAAGCGCGAAAGGTTATTAGTGAACTGGAAGTAGAACGAAATGAATTGTTGGAAATTCGCGATAATAGCTATGAAAGTCAAGTGAAACTTGAAAGATCTCAACAAAGGTAAGTGCAATTATAATTTTAGTCTGCATAGTATTGGGGGTCTGTAGATTTCTGTTTTTAAAATTTTGTGCTCAAATTCAATTTAAATATTAATGTGTGCGATTTTCTCATAATTTTTTCCTTGCATTAAGTGAGTAAATTGAATCACTGTATTTTCGAAGCTTCATATCATATAATATATTATATAATAATTTCGACACTTTCAAAATCCAAAATGTCTCCAACGCAGAAAAAAAATGATGATCCGTCCTGCAAATATTTCGTAAGGAGTTCAAACCATTTATTGTAATAAAAGACGAGAGATTATGGGAAGCATTTAACGCCTCAAAATCATCATACGCCTTGCCTTTATGATAAACTATATGCCTGATTAATTTCCCTGTGATCTATCAAAAAAAATGTGAAATGATGTGAAGAGTTTTGCTCTGATTTGTGTTTCAGGAGCCTGCTCTAAGTTGAACTAGAGCAATTTAGAGTACGATTTCTGCTCTACCTTTTTTGCTAAACACAATTGAAATTTTGACAAGCGAACTAAATAGTGTGGCGTTGAAATGGTGGGGATTCCACGGCAACTTTTTGTTGTGCACAGCAGAATGCATTTGATCACTTGCAGGTCATTTTAGACACTGTACATTATCATCCAGAAAATTATTTAACGTCCAAAAACGAAGCGGGCATTAATTTAAAAAAAAACTGATTCATAATGTGGCTATAAGGCGGAATTCTTCAATGACATGCTCAATCAATCGCCATATAAGAACAATAATAATATTTCTTGATAAATAATTTAAGACACCCAACGTAGAAGAATGTACAATTTTGCTAAAAATTGGGAATCTTTTGAGACCATTGTAACAAGACGGATATAATTAATGGCGAAAAGTATACTTTCCATCGTCAGTTATTGTTTATGTCTATAACATCTTTGGAACTTGCAGAAACTGTAGAAATTCGATAGATATAACCATATAACATACCAATAATTAGTAAAAAATTTAGCAAGTGGTGTTTTAAACCATTTCCGCGTTAGCAATTACAGAAGTATAACGCCATTTTGAACAACAATCACTGCAAAATCGAAGTGATAAAGAATTTTTTTTTAATGTAAGCACTATAGTTTCTCTTGGGGTTTCTTTTCATAAACAGGACTAATAAACTTGTCATCAAAATGATGTTTTAAAAGAATAAGTGTCTAGTTGAACTTCTTTTAAAATTGAATTCTATTTTACAGAGGTTGGTTCGAGCACTATTCATACAAAATTAACATCAATAACAGCCTCACTAGTGTTCAAAACAAAATAACAAAATATTCGATTGTATTACACCATTGCAATGTATTTCAATTACATTTTTCATTCAATATATTTTTAGTTCAGAAGCCCAATTTTGGATAGAATTTTTTGAATTTGCTATTTGCCGATTTAGTGAGAATATGCGCTATCATGTCGCTTGTTGGCTTAGACTGTAGATTTAGCTTTATCTCATTTTCGGCGTCTTGTTCCAAGTGCTCCTGGATGAAATACTTACATCTATATGCTTTGTGCGAGCATGATGGCCTCAATTGTGTGCCAGGTGTAGTGTCCCTTGATTGTCGCAATACGACGCTATCGTTTTCTTCGGCTCAAGAAATATTTCACATTCGAATCGCTTTAGCCAGAGCGCTTCTTGAATAGAAGGGACATGAACTCTGCTTCTGTTAAGAATGAAAAGATCGTCGATTAACGACGTGTTGCCCACGATATTACTCCTCCTTGCACTAAATATGTATATCCTGTAGTTGAACATCGCTTATCTAAATCACCATCCAATTCGCCTCACAGTAGTCACCGACCTCGTTATTCTTCTCCAGATAGAAAGTCAATTTCTAGTCTATGGTACCTTTCAGGTATCGTATCACTCTTTTAACCGCCGCACTGCCATAGTTCTTATTGTATCGGCTGAGCGCATTGACAGCGAAGCAAATATCTAGACTACTGATTTGAGTCGGGTACATGATGCACTCGATCGCTTCTTGGTATGGAACGCTGGGGTCCTGTTGTTCATTTTTTTTTCGATTTCTGGGCACTTCTCTTCGCAAAACTTTTGGTTAGGTTGCATTAGTGTGATCACTTGAAATATAATTGCGCTGACCAGTTAGGGGAGCGATGAATTTCTAGTGATGTTCATTCCCCAATTTTGTCGAAGTTTCACCTAAGTCTTTCATTTTGAAATGCGCTGTCAATTCTTTCTTGCGCCAACCTTGTGGCAATGCTTTAAAAAACCATGTCAACTACCAAAACAATTCAGATTATGATGTTTTTAAGCGAATGCTTGTAATAAATGCATTGTTCAACTGACGATCGTTTGTATTTCATTTACTATATTAAACCATTGTTAAGCTTACTGTTCTACACACAATATTACTGCTTTAGAACGTGAAATGCTCGCTACAGACGACAAACTGTCATCAAATTCTTCTGATTACATCTACATCATCAACTCCTTCTGTTTACTCCTCTTTTTAAAAATTCAGTTACTGCGTCCATTTGATGTATGAGCAGTCTAAATTTGAATGCCATTGCCAACAAGAAACGAGTTGATGCGTAACGAGACACGAGTGAGTACGTTTCGATATAGTCAATGCCTTTGACTTGAATGAAGCCTTTGGTGGCAAGTCGAGCCATTTACGTGTCGATAACATCAGCGCGATCTCTTTTCACCTTGAAAACTTACGTGGTGTCTTTGGCTGTTTGTCCTTCAGGCAGCTCGCACAAATCACTAGTATCGTTTGTCTTCAAAGAATTCATCCCAGCCTCCATCGCAGCTTTTTCCTATAGCTTCTTCCGATGATTTTACCTCCCTGAAATCTGTTGTAGCTGCCGCTAAAATTGGATTCATAAAGGTTATTATAATTTGTGATCATGGTTCCCTTCTTGCCTATAAATCAGCATACACAACTTATATCGTCTCTAAAGCTTATCAAAATAGAGAATAATTGATGCGGGAAACTCGATCATTTTGCGGAATAAGCCTCCGAAAGCAGAATCAAAGTAGAATTGTTTTTGTGGAATGATTAAAATTGAAAAATTGTTTGACTAAGTGGTTTCGAAAATAGCATCTAATGTGTTTCTATGAGTTTACAGACTTGAACCTATTTCACTTGCTATTGGGCAAGGAACAATTGAGAGCTCACTGATGACAACGTCGAAGTCATCTTCAGTGGCAGATTTATATGACGAATTCCTGGTATCTTCCGCTTCACTCAATACGTTATCCGCCACTTCAAAGCTATAAGTGGTTTCATTGGGCTCAAAAGCATTGGCATAATCTTCACTTGAAACTTGATTAGTCTCAATAATGACACCAGTAACCTCTAGTTGTGAATTCGAGTGGCAATCAGCATTTGCAACAAAATCTAATAAATTCATTATCAGAGTCAATCTTATCACTAGAATCGCTCCTCAAATCTTTGCTATCTTCTCTATCTTTTAAGACTTTAGAAGAAAAAATAGAATGATTAGATTGACAATGTTTTAAAATTATCTGTGCTCATTCAATTCGATGAAAGTAACATGTCTGGTTGCTATTATTTTTTGTTTTAACAACATACAGTGTATATGTTTGTGCCTGTTCGCTGTATCCAATCATGATACCTTCGATTGCCTTGGGTGATAATTTGCTTCGCTGAGCCTTGGTTTTGTGTACGAAAGCCTTACACTCAAACACTCCTTTATAAATAAGTCTGATCTTCACTTGGTCTACCGCTGTTCCGGTGTTTCATTGACCATTCCACTACAGAGAATCCGAGTTTTTAAATAAACTGCTGTCACTGCCTGTTCTGCCCGAAAACTAGCAGTTAAGTTACAGTCAAAGAGTAGTACACCGAATCTTCTCAGTTATTGTGCGATTATTTCGCTCCGCTATTTCATACTGCTCCGGTGTATGGGGAACCGTTTGTTGATGAAGGATCCCGCGGGCTGCAGTAAATGTGTTAAACTGTTTTGTTATATTACGCGGTGTCGTTATTAGTGCGTAGTGTTTTTATTGTGACAAAACTCTTAAAATTCTTGTGTATCCTCAGTTTTCATTCATCTCATGGGGCATTTCACGTGAAGCAGACAACGAAATAAAGTCGAGGTTCTAGATTTCGTTCGTATTGTGTATAATGGTACTTCTAGAGGATATGAACGTAGATACACAAGTTGTAGTTCCTATGAGGTTTAGTTGCCGAGTTATTTGCTTCTGAATAATTGACGAAATTGATGAAAATATTTTTGGAAGCCGATTCTGAGATTAAAAAAAATAAATTAATTAAAAAACATTAAATGTACTGATTGGTATAGAAAATTAGCTGTCTTTTTTAATTTTAAAGTTAGATTTGAAAAACAATTTTTGTTTACTGTGTAAAACCGGAAGTAGACATTTCAACTCGTAATTTGAATAATTTGGACCAGGTTAATTTTATTTATTTTTATAAGAAAACAAAGCTTAAACTATACTTATTTTATCATAAAAGTTTTAGAATTGGATAGCCAGTAGCTTAGGAGGTAGGTGAATTTCAATACATACAAGACGCATGGGGCGTGGCACCGAGAGCTTGCTAAGGACAGCTAGTTGGCTCAAAAACAAAAATTGATATCATAATGCGATTGGTAGTGCCATCTCATAGTTGAAAAAGGTTTTATTTTCTCATTGTTATAAAAATAAATAAAATTATCCTGGTCCTAATTATTCAAATTACGAGTTGAAATTTCTACTTCCGGTTTTACACAGGTGAAAAAATTGTTTTTCAAATCTAATTTCAAAATGAAAAAGAACAGTTAATTTTATATAGCAATCAGTATGTTTAATGATTTTTAAGTTTCTTTTTGAATCTCAAAATCGGTTTGAAAAATTTTTTTCATCAATTGCGTCAATTATTCAGAAGCGCATAACTCGGCAACTACACCTCATAGAAACAAAAACTTGTGTATCCACGTTCATATCCTCTAGAAGTACCATTATGCACAATATGAATGAAATCCAGAACCTAGATTTTATGTTGTTGTCAGCTTCACGTAAAATGCCTCTCATCTCAGTTTGCTTTCATCAAGGTTCTTCTTTCTCCTGAAAATCAATTCTGACTACTCTCATCAGGTACTTTGAAGCAAATAAGCTAATGAACTACACGAAATAACAAATTACATAGTAATTTATATTAGACTTTATTCAGCCATGAATTTACTAAATTAAAATATAAATGAAATAATATAAGGATTTGTCTAATTTTTTGTTCAAGCTTTGAGTGAAATTTATTTTAAAAATTAATAAGAACCATTTGAAACAATTTATATTTATTTTAAATTCTTTTCATATCAGTTGACTTATGAAAAATAAATTAGTCTAGATACTAATCTGTGTTTATGATTTCTTAATGCATGTAGTTTTGCTGTAAATGAGCTATCGATTGATTTGGTGCTAACCTCGATCAAAAGACTTCAACATATTCTATTCACAACTGTACATAAAGTTTTTTTCAAATTAATTCCCGATTTCATTTCCATTCTGAATTATAACTATAACATTGCTACCGTAATAGACACTTATTTATGAGCATATTTGCGATATAAGTAGACATTAAAAGACATCCTCTCATGAGTTTTTGCATACTACAAATTAGTCCCATTTTTATACAGAACACTATGTAGCATATGAAATAGTTTAGATTTTGACTTCAAAGTGATTTTGTCTTAGAAAAATTGAATTTTAAAGAAATGTTTTTCAACTCTTTATAGATTCCTACTGTTTGTAGTTATGCCACTCAAAGATTTTTTCTTATTTTCAATTTTTCTAACATTTCGTTGCAACTAGCAGATACATTTTAAGAATCACTTCTAGCATAACAAATATAAAACTTTAAGATGCACTGTAACTTTCTACCTATAAACAATTCCATATGATTTAATACCTGTTGGAAAATCGAGCTACTTGACAGTGCGATTAGAAATAAAAACAAAGTTTTATCTATTCGAAAAGCAGAAAAGTATTGAGTTCTGGTTTCGATGAACAAGTAGATACAAGTACGTGAATCGCTCAAAGAATTTCAGCTGAGATATTTCATAAACAACTTTGAAAGTGCATTCTGTGCCGGGTTATCTGACAGATTGTCAATAGTATGTCATTATAGATAGTATGTACATCATTTCATAGTAGCTGATTAGTGATAAAACTCACGTAACTATTTATGTCACGAGAATATGATCATAACGTTAAAGGTAAATGGCAAATCATGATGGGTCGTGCGACAAATTTACTGATATTCAAATATCCTATAATGCTAAAATGTCTTTGGTTTTTCAAATAAAATAGATTTGTGCATTCCAATAGGTGAAAGTAAATGTAAATAATAAATAGTCAGTGTTTTTCAAACTTCGATTTAGTAACTTTGCAAAAATGTATACAGTTTTAGTAGGTGATATGGTTGGTCATAATGTAAATTTATTCAAGAATGCTACCGATTGTGACACATTTCAGTAATGTTATATGATAAATTCAAATGTTGTTTGCAATATAAATTTTCAGCAATATCACTTGATATCGCGTGTCTTGATGAAAATTTCACTGAAAATTGAATCAAAGTTGCTGCATTGATATCACTGAATTAAATAGCGAACTAAATGCATGCATCAATTCAATTACTGTTTACATCACTATAACTAAAAACACAAACGAAATCGATTGTATTTCCTTGAAGATTCGTGTGCTACTAAATGAACAGTCATACAACAGTGTTGGCGTAAAAAGTACAACAAAAACGAATTCTAAATTTGGATACTGTATCGCGCCGAACACATTCTAAAGCAATATCTTGAAAGTGCTCTTACCGATGCTTGAGTTTCTTTCTGCCTGTTATTAAATACAAAGAAAGCTCAAAACGTTTGTCGCTGTGATTTAATATTTAAGTATTAACTTTAACATTAGAAATACAATGTGAGCAATAAGTAAGATTCATTAAAAACAGTTCAGCAAAACGAATAAAGTAAAACAAAACATTGGTAAGTTCTCCGATTCTCTCGATGTTCCTATTTAAAAAGAATAGAAATTACATGTTTCGTTATGAGAGTGTGGTTTAGTTGATTTCATCTATATTTTCCCTAAGATGATGATTCTGGTCAAATTGTTAAATTACTGAGTAAGCAATTGACAGAAACCTGACTAATATAAGATGTAATATTTAGAAGAATAACTATTAATTTTTAAATTTTATTATAATTCTATAAAGGAATATTATTAAGGAATAATATTGATCGTGTAGGTCACATTTAATAAAGCACTTATCATTCACATTTACTTTGCAAAGCAGGCTTCGATTATGCTTATGATTGATAGAATTCAGTAAATAATGGCCTGTCATATTCGATGAAATAAATTTTACAAAGTAAAATCAAATTATTCATATTTTTGATTTTCTTCTGCTAATTACAGGTGTCTGGAGTTAGAATCTCGTATAAACGAACTAACAGAGAAAGTTCAACTTCTGGAAACCAAACAAAACACATATCAAATTGAAATAGAACAGCAACAACAACAAATCAAATCATTACTAATGGCTTCGAAAGATGCAGAAAGTGTTCAGTTCGAACTCGATAAATATAAAGAAAATTCAAAATCGCGGGAACAGGAGCTTTTAGAACTAGTAGGTGAACGTGAAAAACAAATTGAACGACTACAAAAGCATGTTAAGAGCTCTACAGTGGAAAAAAGTGGCGATGAAATTTCCAAAGAAATCGATGTGTCTGGAATTCTGTCAGAAAGCATTGAAGCCAAAGTTACTATAAATGCTGGGAACCGTACCGAAAAAATAATAGATGATCAGAAAACCAATGTCGAATGTCTAAAAAAAGAATTAGATGAGTTTAAAAAACGTTTGAGCGAGAAAGAAAAACATTTGGAAGAGTTAAATACTAAGCTAGGTGAGATGCAATTGAAAAACATTCAGCTGGAAGAATCAAACATTGAGTATTCCGATCAAATCATGGAACATGTTTACGAAAACGAAGCTTTGAATAACAAATGCAAAGAATTTGAAAAAAGACTTAGCGAAACCGAAAAGGTCAACACAGATTTAAAACAGCAAATACAAGAGATTGAATATAAATTAGTTCCGTTGAAAAATGCCGTCAAAGAACAATCTGATTTCCAGTCGGATGGAAACCTTATCTCCTGTGAAAGTCGAAACGGTTCTGTTTTAGATTTCGCTAGAGATTTCATTAATGAGGTTGTTACAAAGCACTGCGGGAACTCTGATTGCAATGGAAGTTTTCCTTCAACTAGTACAGATAAATCTAAAAGTAACGGTCCGTTGCTATTTAGAAGTGAATCATTCGAAAAGCTTAATGCCAGTCTAAAAGAACAAGTCAGTCATTATGAAGCACTGAATCAAAACATGCAAGAAAGACTGGATGCAATCAACTCAACTCTTCACGACACTCAATCGAAAAATGCAGAGTTCCTAGAAAGCATCGAAAAGTTGAGATTGTCTGAAAAAACGTTGCAAGAAAAATTAAATGGAGCGGAGTCTCGACTACGTGAGCTAGAAAATATACCCACTAATAAATCTGAATCTATTGAAACTACTGAAAAGTATATGGCTTTATGTAATGAAATATCGGCATTAAAAGAGCATATCAAAACATTGGAAAATGATAAAGTGTGTCTAGAAGAGAAATTTTCAAAGTTCAGTGAAATGAAAGATGAACTAGCTGAGGCAGATGATCGCAAGATGCAGCTGAATGAACTCTTGAGGCAAAAAAACGAATGGAAAGCTATAATGTTGCAGTCCGAAAACGATGTAGCCAAGCTCAAAGAACAGGTAATTGTAATGTATTTGTTAAGGTTCTTACTTCCAGACTCGGTTATTCAATATGCATTGTCTATGTAGATTTGAGTCCATATAATTGTAACTTTTTAACCTTCTCTTTAACCTACCAATGAAAATGCACGGTTCCTGTGAAACATGCTTTAACAAGATATAAATTTTTACCTTCATTTCACTCTCTCCACCACAAAAATGGTAAGGTCGGTGTATATCACAATCATAATGATACGTCATAGTACTTCTCGGAAAAGTAGTGTATTTGTATACGGGATAGTACTATCATGATCAATTGTAGTTTACATGTTATTGTTGTGTTTTCCATGAAACACAGTTCGCTGGGTTGTAATTCTCTGCGCTGTTGAAAACAAAGATGCAGACTTTGCGATTCTATTTTTTGATGGTATACTTATAGGTGCCCTTTGAATGTCTCGTTGAATGTTCAATAATCAAACACACTTATCTCTGCATGGTTCTTGCTCTAACACTAAGTAGTACTGGTTGCGTTTGGCTCGATTGTTCGGATGGATGGTTCTAAATATTTCTAGCTAGCACAATGGTGTAATGCGACCCCGTTTGGTGTATGCATGGAATGTATATAACATTGCGCTTCGAGAACAGAGCTCAACAAGGGCAAACTCACATCGAACTAGAAGGCCCATAAAAAGAAACTCTCAGAGTACAACAAAGAGCCAAGGAATCCAAACGAAAGACTTGGCGTGCCTGTCAACAGTCCAACAGCATCCTAGGTATTGCAAGGATACAGAAAACTCTGTCCAAATGGAACCAAGGGCATATATGACTACTCCGAACTCCAGGTGGAGGGAGATAAGATAAATGTGGGCATTTTATGATCCACTTTGATTGCTTTTGATTGCAAGAATTTTTAATATTTCTACGATTTCAATCTGAGGCTACTTACATGGTTTGCCCGTATCATTGTACCCTTTAAAAGGAGTCCAAGATGTTTTATTGGGTTAACATTTTCTAGCTGTACTCCGTTTATTTGAATACAAGGGGTTTTAGTTTACATATGTTTGAGTACAATTGACGAAAAAATTCTAACAAATTGAGCGGTTGAAAACCACTGCGTAATTTTTTTTTTTGCTTCCTTGAATCTTTCCCAGCTTAAATTTCGCATTTGATTCCCAATTTTTTCCATATTTTATTCATTTATTTATAGAAAGGCTACAAATTCATTTAAGAAAAATCGTAAAAAAATCACATGAAAATCAGTAAATGTAAAAGAATCGTAATTTTCATGCTGAGAAAAATTGGATAAAAATTATAGAAGTTATTCATAAATTTATGTTGTAAGATAGAACACCCATCTCTTAAATTGATTTTTAAATTATGTACGGAAGACAATTATGTTGTCTAGGCAAGCGTAAAAGGGGAGAATAAAACTAGGTATAAGTTCGCCCAAACAGTGTTTTAGAGGTAAGTGAGGATGTAGTAAAACGTTGCAGATCAGCAACGGAAAACTGCGTCCATTCATCTAAGAATACTTTAAGTTGCATGAAGGTAGGGATTTCTAGGATGAGGTACATACATACTATACTCAGAGCACAGAAGTCAGGTATAAAGGAATAGCGAGCAAGTAAATCTACGTTGTACAGATTCCACAGTATCAATTAAGTAACGATAATGGAGACACCGAATTTGATAATACTCGACGATACTAAGCACGAACGAGATGCAGATGCGTTCACAAGAGGAAATATCATCAAAACATCTGGACGCTTGGATGTGACTCGCAAGGTATTCAAGTCAAACTTAAGTTTATGACCAAAAACAACTCCAAGGTCCTTGAAAATATGAGCAGGATCGAGGAATGAGCCAAGGATGAAATAGAAAAACGTGATGCATGATAATTTACATGTATTGGACACCTGAAAGCGTCTAGCAACATTAACATTAATACAATTGACAAAGCACCAGTTGCTTAGTGCAGACATATCATCGTGCAGCCGGGAGCAGTCATCCACTGATTCAACCAAAATATTTTTAGATCGTTAGAGTTCAAAAGGCACGGCTAGTTAAAGAGGGAAGGAAGATCGTTTATAAACAACGAAAAGCAGAGGGTCAAGAATTGAGTCTTGTGAAATGCTAGAAGTAAGATAGAAGGAGGAAGAACAACAGTTAATCGTTACAAAAAAAATCGATCACGAACGCATGAGGAAAACCAGCAGTGGAGTTAACCCGCGTTATTGCATCCATTGTACTTTGAGAGGAAAATTTCATGGTTCATAGAGCGAAAACCATTGGCAAAGTCTAGATACAATGCATCGACTTACCTTTGCTGGCCGGTGAGAGGACCAACTGCATCAGTTTACGAAAATAACTTAGATACTGTTGACTTTCCTTTAGCGAAACCTTGTTGCTCAGAAGCGAGAATTCAATTATCGAGTATACTCTACTATAAACAACCCTTTCGAGAAGCTTACTAAAGCAAGTTAGAAAGGATATGGGGCGATAGTAAGAGATGTAGAACGAATCTCCTGGTTAAAAGATGGGGAAAATATTCGCGTATTTCCAGGAAGAAGAAACGTACTGGATGAAATAATAAAGTTGAAGCAGACAGATAAAAGTGCACACTGGGATGGCAGTGATTTCCGGTAAGCCATAAGGACCACAGCTGGTGCTACTGTCTAGGCTAGCAGGTAATCCTTGGCTTCTCAAGGGTTTGTCGGAAACAAACAAAAACTATTATGATCAGAAGGGGAAATATTATAAGCGAACACTGAACAATTTCGGCACATCAAAGAAGGGAACAAGTGTAGGATCAGAAAGATTATTGATGGAGGGTGGTGAAGATCAGGACTAACATAAGATGACAGAACAGCACATAAACGAATATAAACGGACAAATTAAAGTATTCTGTTATGAACATTAGGAACACTATTGAACTGAAAAAGCGAGGAAAGAGATAAAGGGATAGGTAGGGTTCATAACATTTCGGTGTAGTTTGCTTTTCAGACTATGCTGGGAATATTAAAGTCATCACATAAAAAAGCATAAGAAAAGGGGTCTTTGCTGTTAAGAAACGAAAAAATTACCTTTTATTATTAAACAAACGAGCATAAAACATAATAGGAGTATTACATGAGACATAAATTGAGGATACAAGTGGATCGAGTTACAAATAAACGTACACGGATACATTCAACAGGTGAAGAGGGTACGAAGTCAGTACAGAAGGTTACTTTAAGTATGTTGCGAATCGCAGCTTAAACGATCAAAACTATTTGCTTTGTGTCATTTGAAACTTTTTTTTTTAGAAATATGATCTAATTTCTTCAGTTTTAAAAGAAAAAGGTAGCATGTAAAAATAGGAACTTTCTCTACGGAAGACCATGATAAATTAGAAGCGCTCGTACACTTAATGGTCCATACATGATTTCAAATTATTTGTAATTAACAATTATTTTTTAATTTCAATTTTTTTTATAATTATATTATTATATTATTTGGTATAACCTTATGACCTTATGATTTGCAGGTCACAGAACTTCAAAAGCAACTCTACGAAATGCGTTTTGAAAAAGAAGCAACCACCGAGAAAACGAATGAGTCACTGAAACAATTTGAAGACCTTCAAATACAAATGGAGAAGCAGCAAGCTTTCATTGATCTGACGAAGCAACAACTCGAAGTAAAAGACTCAAAAATAGTAGAATTCCAGTCACAAATTGAAGCCGAGCGAGAAAAGAGCGAAACTTTGATGAAAGACAAACAGGAGCTTGTGCAAACTATCAATGAACAACTGAACCAAATAGCTACTTTGGAAGATACTTCGAAGACATTACGAGAACATCAAAATCATCTAATTGAAGTCGTGAGGCAGGTGGAATCTGATTTTAGAGAACATGAAAAAGAAATGTTTAATTTGAAAAAAAAGCTGAACACCGCTTCTATTTCCGAATCAGAAATGCAAGCGTGTCTTAGCGATCTGAAATTGTCTGTAGCCGCTACTGATAAGCAGAATAAAGAAATGAAGGAGAGTAATGAGCAACTTCTATGCCAAATTAAGGAGTTGGAGGAAAGAAATGGTAAGCTATCTGCTGAAATATCGGTTCTGAATGAAGAGAAGGTCGAATTGACGGAAAAGTTAAAGGATATGAAAGCTTCGCTGAGCGAAGTCGAAAAATTGAATACGGAACTAAAAGAAACAAACATAAAACACCTGTCTGAAATAACTGAACTACGGAATTCGAAAATTACACTGGAAGTAGACGTGAATACGCTGAAACGCGATCAAGAATTATTGGAGGGAAAGTGTGAAGAGGATAAACGTAAAATATATGAACTTCAACTCACTCTAGATAATTCTCGAACGCTGGTGCAGAATATGGAAGACGAGTACACTAGGCTCAAACAGACCTTGAACAAAACGAGTGATGAGCTTTGTCAGTTACGGCAGGAGCGTGATAGTTTGCTGGAAGTGAAACAGCAATTAGAAAACGAATTCCAGCGTAAACTCACAGAAGAATGTGCGTATACTGTAGCTGAATTGACAAACGTTCGATCCGAAAATCTAGTGCTGACCGATAAAATGGAAACTTTGGCTGCGGAAAGAAACGACTTGCAAGTGTTGTTAAATAAAAATGTTTCGCGTACGAAAGAACTAGAAAGTGAAATATATACTTTGAAAGAAAACAATGAGGCATTGCGAAGTGCGAATGAAGATTTTCACCAAAAATATTCAGAAACGGTCTCGGAAAATGTAAGTAGGACGATGATAAAATTACTGTAATTGTTTTAAAGTTGTATCTTCAATTTAGGAGTGTCTCAGTCTTAGGATATCCGACTATGAAAGTACCATAACTGAACTTGAAACCGAACTGAAACGCCTGCAAGCTGAACGAGAGTTGATTGTGGCCAATCACAAAGAACAATTCGAAAAAGCTTCGGCCAAAGTAGTACAAATGAAAGATGAACTTCAGGGACAAATGCAGAAATTCAGCAGCATTCGGAATGAAAACGATGGCTTGAAGCTACAAATCGAAGCGAAAGAAGCTGAAAACAGATATTTGCATTTGAAATTAGAATCGGGAAATGATTCATCTAATAGCAGTTTGGCGAGTAAGGCTAATTGTGGCATAAGTTGTTTGAACTTTTATTGATTTCGTAAATTTCAGTTCGCGAAAAAGAAGAGCTCTTGCAACAGCTTCATGAAATGCAGAAAATGCATATTTATAAGATAAAGCAATATCAGCACGAAATACAAGAACTAAAGGCACAAATAACGTCTCAGCCCTGGAAAAGTGAACCACTTAGCAAGTAAGATAACTTCATGGACATTTTTAAAAGAGGTGGCTTGAAATATTTTATTTTTGAAATCTAGGTCAAATAAAGCTAAAGCTGATGAGGACAAACAGAAAATCATTAAATCCTTGCTGGGCGAAAATGACGAATTGCGCGTAAGTATGAGACAATCAACTATAAAATTGTTTTGTATAAAATGGCAAACAATACAAAAACTTTGCTGACGTTTATATTTTTATCATAGCTTACAAATCAGAAGTTGAATGCCGAACTTCAAGAAACAAGGACACTATCACAGAAAGATAGAAAAATGAAACGTTATAGTAATCATGATGAAACACGATCTCTTTCTTGGATCGATAGCCGCGATATTGGAACTATGACTCTTCCAACAGGTAAATCATCTGATCTGTGTACTTAAACTGACATAACATTAAAACATATCGTCAGATAAACTATGCAACTGTGAAAAGTTAGATCGGGAATTGATTGAAGCGAAAAAAGCTCTTCTGATAAAAGAGTGTCAAATTAATACTCTGCGAATGGAATCGAAACATCATCCATTAAAAGACGAATGTGAAACGTTAAAGCGAGCAATAGAAGTAGAGGAGGCCGATAAAAAAGAATTGCGTAAAGAACTGTATAAATTAAAATTAAAGATCTCGGAAATTTATAAAGAAACAAAAAAATGTGATCAGTGTACACGTAGATCTAAGACTATATTCTTCAATCAATGCTCACAAACTGATTTTGAAGGACAAATGAATGTTGCTAATAATTCGAATAAGGTGAGATTCGCAATTGAAAATTTAAAATATGCATACGTTCTATAATATTTTTGCAGCATGAAAGTGATTTGAAAAAACTCCAGAGTAAATATGAAGACCTGAAACGATTGTGTAGATTAAGAAACACACGAATACATGACCTTGAAAACCAATTATCGAAAAAAGAGAACAACCCGCCAACCATCTAGTCGTCCGCAGCATAAGTTCAGAGGTAATTGATGTAACTCGAATTTCAGAGGCTCGCTTTTGATTTTTGAAAAACTTACTTTTAATTGCTATGGATATTATTATCCTTGATTGATCACTTCATCAATTCATCTCAAAGATTCATACACCAACTATCCGCTTTGTGTTTAGTTTTATTTTCCTAGAACGACTTGAATAAACATTATGTTTCTGTCATTTAATAAATTTTCTTATAATATTTATGTTTAAAAACTTAAAACTTATCACTATATTCATAAATTGGTCTTTTCAATTCAATATTCGAATGTGATTTCATTAAAAGTTCAGATCCATGGAACCATTATTACAAGACTTCGTATTGAAGCTTGACTGCAAATACCATTTAGATTTATATGAAAATAATAACACGCACAATTAAAATAAATATGCTTCTAATGATACTAAAACAATTAAGGTCATTTTTCTAACCTTGATATAGTCATCTTTCAAAGAATATTTTTGTATGCATAATCTCTAAATTAGATTGAACTCCGGTACTCCAAAAAAGGTTTTCCGTGGTAAGATAATTACTACAAGACATAAGCTGCGTTTTTTGCGCCTCTATCGAGAGCTGGTTAGAGTAGGTAGCATTGAAAACAACAATCGGGGCAGGATTGTTGTTGTTTTCAATGCTACCTATCCTAAATTACTGTCGATAGTGGTACAAAAACACTCGCATATAAATTATCCAGATAGAGACAACATAAGCGTTATATAATTTTTCCATATTCCAAAAAAATGTACTAAATCTTGATCAAGCAGCGAAAACGTATCTCTGCAAATCAACCTAACCGAAATAAGCATTGTAAGATTAATTTCAAAATTAATCAAAACAATTTTTGGTATGCCAACTTTGATTTGAACTTCAATTTTATACAGGAAATCAAGCGAGATATGATCTATTGAAAATGGACCCGATTCAGCAAGTCTTAGTATTCTACAACACCTTGCCCGAATCTTTGAGGAGAACAATTAATTTCATTAAATTTTAGTTCACCTCTTACTAACAGTTCAAAGGTTTTTTTTCTAAATGTTTCTCTAGGCACAAGTCATGACGACAAGTAATACATAAGCCGAGTATAACATCTGTATATGTGTATAAAAATCAACGTGTATATATGTGTTTATATAAGAAGCATTTTTTGACCTTTTTAGAAATGCAGACTGAAATGGGCGGCAAAAGGGCATAGCACCTTCAACGCAAATTGAGCTATCTTAGTACCAGAGATAGCTAGAAGCTTGTTATGTGCGAATTAAAGCAAAATTGTCTCGCTCCAGCACATTTAGAGTCTTAGTGATGTAAGATCGTAGAGACTACACTTTCAAAATCGAAATTTAAAAGTGTGAAATGATTAGTCTCATACCCCTGATTTGAGTCAGGTAGGACTCGGAGCTAAATTAACGCTTAGTGCGCAATATCCCATCCGTATCTGGATTCAAAATAGTGACCCCACACGCTAAGAACCAGTACTTCTTAATAAACATGGGACCATATATTTTGGCTTCTTGAGAGACTTAGTCTACAATTCGCGAAAAAAGTCATAGCAGCTTACCTTAGACTGCGACTGGGAGCTTAGAAAAATTTAAGAAACCAATTTCGGAAATCTTGCCCTCAAACAAGTGTGGCTACTTTAATAAAAAAAAATGGAATCAAATTTTAAGTCATACATATATTTGAAAGTTTCTGAAGTCCCAACCAAAAATAAAGAAAGAGGTGGCAAAATGAAAGGAAGCTGCTGCAGGATTAAATTTTAATATTTATTTATCTATGTGTGTGCAACATACAGACAATACATGTTGTTAATTAGCTAATTATAGCTTTTAATTAGATAGGACGAAAAAATAATGTCTTGAGAAGAGCAAAACGATCATTATAATCTAAACGAGGAAAACTGTACTTGTCGAGTCACGAACGAGTAAATTTTCTTTGTACGGATTCAATGGATTCAAATTTTCTTATCATATTCGTGGTGGGGAGACCACACAAAACGGGCATATTCAAGGGCTAACCGGGCAAGCAACGAATACAAAAGTAAGGATAGTTCTATGAATTAGAATGTTTGCGATGATCTTAGGATAACACCTTACTGTTTGGAGGCTGGATTGACCAAGTCCGGGATATTACATAGTTCAAATCCGAGCTTGTTATTGAACGTAATCTCAAAGTCGTTGATTGGGGCGAGAGAAGAGAGCTGATGGGTATCCAATGAATAATTAAAGACGATTAAGCTTTTTATCGTAAAACTCATTCTTACGTTAAAAAACAGTGTTTAGCACTTGTTTGCATTTCAACTGGAGAAGGCAAACTTAGGCATACAAGGGGTCCATTGTGATTGCTTTATAGTAACTTTCGAGAATAGTAAGATTGTATTAAAGATTGTATTAATGGATCATATGTTCACGATGAGTTTAAGATTATCGACATAAATTAGACGCTCACAATTCATTCATGTAAAACAGGAAAAGGAGAAGACGCAGAATAAAAACTTTTGAAACGTCGGTTGTGGGGTCAAATGGATGGATCATACAGGAATCATATCGACCATAACAATCAAGTATGCGAGATTTGTTGATGTTGAGTGACCTGGGAGGAAGTCGTGTTGTTCTTTTACGATGAGAACATTCATGAAAATGTCATGCAGGTATCGTTCAAGGAATTTGGAATAAGATGGAAGAATCGAGATTGGGCAAAAATTATTGAATTAAGATCTCTTTCCAGAGTGAGAATAGCAGGCGTTCATAAAGGCTCTTATTAGTAATGATCATCAGAGGAGGATTTAAGTGCTCATCACTTTCAAAAATATCGTTATGTCCCCGTTGATGCCTATGCTGGAGGATGATTTCTCTTTGCCTATAATGGACTTATAGGCATAAAAAACAATAGAAAATGAAAGCTCAGGAGAAGGAGAAACTAAGGAGGATATAGAATGCAATGAGGCAAAGTACTGAGTCAAGTAGATCTCAACTAGTTTGAAACTTGATCTCCATATTTGACGGTAACCGAAGGAATGTTATTGATGGTTTGCAGCGCTCTACAGTGATACCAAAAAGGTTTGCATTTTCCATTGGGTAGGGGACTATATCCGAATGAATGCTTAGGTTGAAGATTATTCAAAGAGGAAAACAAAAGAAAGAAGATACAGACTTAACTAACATAATTGGAATACTATCGGGGCCACAGTCAAATTTGGTATAAAGGGGGCACGTTCAGGTTTCTACTTCAGTACGGTTTATACGAAAAGAGGATAATGTGGGAGAGTATAGTGGAAAAGAGGAAGCATAAGAAAGGAGATTTCATTGCGAAAAGATGGAAGAAGTAGTGAGAAAACAGCTCTCATCTTGTTAAGTGGAGGCACTTAGTCGTTGAGCTTCATGCAGTTGAGAATACCAGAGGAGCTTTTAACAGAGATATAGATTGGTATAGATGTTTCGATGTGATTGATGTAGGAGCGCATTGTGAGCTTTGCACCCTTTTACACCTCGGAACATGTAGCCTCTTATATCCATGTAGGTAATTTCGGATATGTGCTGCATCTTTTCCTTTAAGAGCGATAGCATTGTCAGCGATAAATTATGCAGCATCATTTGAGCGAACGATATATTGGGGTAATATTCAAAATCAGGTTAGAAACGAATGCGTTAAATGTTTGTAAATCATCATGAGCACCAAGGCCGACAAAAAAGAGAACCTGAATACAGCCGCTACTCAAATATATAGAGGATATACGTTTTTTTTTCATTCTTGTATGTTCTTATCATCTTAAACATTGAATCTGCATTTATCAATAAGCAACTCTCTATAATTAAGAAATCACTATACCGCCTGAATCAAAATTATTAATCGCTCTAAGCACTCTCGCTCTAATTCAAATCAAGTAAGCATTGTTTTTGGAATTCAAGGCAATTTGGCTGTTCTGTCAATTCTAGTATATTCGAATTATTCAAAATTGATAAGGTTTTTGCTGTTACTGTTGTTGTTGTTATATAACTTTAGATTTACTACATAGTTCTCATACAGTAAGTGGAATAGGAACAGATTGAAATCTCAAATTCAAAGGTCTGATTGCAATCAAACGACCTCAATAGCGTCGACGAAGTCTATGTCTTCAGAAATCAAGTTAATTAACATGGAATCATGTAAAGATGCTGTGCCAGAGCCTGTGGATGGACAGAGTGAGAACAGCTTAAGTGAAAGTCCGGAAAGCAATTTAATTTCCGAAGGCACCGCAGATAATTCTGATACATTGAGCAATGCCAATGCTTGCGATAAAATTCTGCAACCAATGTATTTCAGGGAGAAAAAAGAAATCTGTAGCGACGTGGTGGTTAAAAACGAAAAACCCGATTCTCTACAGGCTTTTGTTTCTTCCGAAAGTATGATTCGAAGCGCCTCTTCATTTTCTTTTCACTCGGAAGAAATGTTACCTAGTGCAAGTGATTTTGCAGTGAACTTTGATCTTCGCAGGTCAACAACGGAGCGCAGTACTGCTTTAGATGAGCTCTACGCGGTGAGTGCAAATTCAAGCTTGCCAGCGGTGCATAGCTTCGAAATCGAGGACTATCTTGGATTGAAAGCCATGATATCGGATGTTGCAAATCGATGTTTTTCCGAGAGTGTGTTAAGTAGTACTTACGAATATTTTCATGACATTGGGGGCAGGGAGTCACAGTCTACGGTAGACAGTAGATTAAGGAGTGAAGAACAAAACTTAGTAGTAAGCTACACTCGAAATTGGTCAAACGAAAAAAATTCCTCCGAAGAGAAACTGTTTAATTGGAGTTCGCGAGTTGCACGGTTTTGTGAACGACATTGTGATAGCTCAGCGGTTCCAAAGAAATTAGAAATACGTTTGGTACCGTCATTCGTTTCCCAGTCCAATATGAATTCTCAATGCGATTTTGAATGCTTATCGGTCACAGAATCGACTGAAGAAACACAAATCAGTGAAAAGGAAAGTTCAGCTGAATCCTCCCAATCAGAAGATATAAGCACTTTAAATGAGCACCAGGAAAAACGGCAAATAAAAGAGGTTAAATTAGAAGAAATAGATCTAAATTCTTGCTATTTGAATGAGTGTGTATATGAGGCTAACACGCCTAGGGAAATGACATCCTCTATTAAGGGTATAGAAGGTTTCAACGACGAGAATACAGATGTCGATGATAAAACCATGAGCTGCAACATTTCTGTCGCAACAGAACCTATTTCATCAGTAGACACTGAGGACTATCAAATTGACTATGAAATTCTTGTTGATGTATTGAGTGAAGAAGAGAGAACGAATATCATGGAATTAGAAGAAGATGTAGATGATAATCTAAAGCTTTATACAATAGACGAATTAGTTTGCGATCAACGAAGAGCCCAATGTAGTGAAATCGAAAACAATGATCAGGAGTGCACTGAATCATTTAAAGAGATGAATTTCAGTCCAATGCCGTCTATTCGCTTCAACTTCGAAACTGAAACAGTTAACTTTCTATCGATGATTGAGTTTCATCAACCTGTATTCCGAAAAGTTGAATACAAAATTGCGAGCATCTCAGATCGAATACATTATGAAGAAATGTTATGTCCCAATGACGATAATACAGTAAATTACACTGATAATTCAACCCAATATTCACTCTGCTTTGAAGAAAGCGACATACCATCTGATTGCATACCTCAATGTGACTTGCTCACAAATATAATAAACGATGAAAAAACTAAGAACCAAGATCTGAAAGTTATGGTGACAGCTTTACAAGACGAGCGTGAAAGGCTTCTTGAAATAATTCAATCTTTAATGGATGAAAAAACGAATGAAGAAAACTTCGCATATCAAGAAGATGCGCAAACTATGACGGAACGCACTTCCGATCCTGTTGAAAATAATCAAGAGATACAAGAATCGAGATCAGAGAACAAACAACTCAAAGAAAACATTTCCGTCCTGCAAAATGAACGAAACCAATTGCTGGAGGAGAACAAAAGCATGAAAAACAAAGTATCTATATACATCGATCAAAGAACGAAAATTCTTAAAGAGTTCGAAGATTTATTGCAGCAAAAAGCAGAAACGGAAAAGAATATGAAGCAGCTGAATGAAGACCATCGTAGAAAAACAACAAAAATCGCAAAGTTAAAACAAGCGATTGTCAATATGGGAAATCATTTTGAAGCGATGAATTCTCAGAAAGAGAAACTAACAGCGATCCTACTGAAACTCAAAACTCGTAATCGTCAGCTACGAAAGAAACTCATGAAATACGATGCTCTTATAGAAGATATGAACCAGGATATAAATAAGTGTAAAAATTCATTGGATAGAAACACAATAGAATTAACTCAGTCTCAAAATAAGTACAACGAGTTAATGGCTCTCAAGCAAAAACTGGAAAAAGACTTTCGAAAAATGAGAGATGAATTTGCTTCAATCAAAATTGATGTGGAAGCACTGCGTTTGGAAAACTCGAATTTAATAAATAAAGCCGAACAACAGGCACAAGAAAAGAATGATCTGATTACTTCACTGAACGCCAAAGAAATTTTAGCGGAAAATATGCAGACGGAAGTGGCGTGTGCAATGCAGAAGCTTGAAATTGTCGAATATGTGCGAAAGGAATTGGAAAGTACCTGTGAAGAGCAACGAATTCAACTATCACAAGCACTTGCGGAGCTTCGTGAGGCCCGAGAAAATGTGGTAATGTATAGGATCAGTTTGATAGAAAATATTTATTTTATAATATTTATTCACGGAAGAAGATATCTGTGTCTTCGAAGACACATTAGATCTGGAACTGTCGTCTATCTACGTTTATCGATTGACCGGTGCGCTTTTTCTTTCTTTCTCGAAGAGGATATTCCTGCTTTTCAAGTTGAAATATTCGCTATCTTGACAGCTGCTTGCTGGGTAATTGAAGAAAAGTATTGGGGAAAGTGTATCGTTATTTGCCGCGACACCTAAGCTTTGCTGCTGGCATTAGGTAGATATTTGATTACTTTTAAAAATGCAGGGCACGATTAGACGCTGACGCTAGATTCAATAAGGCGCGTCTGCTCTGAATACCGGGACGCTGCGGTGCCGAACGAAATGAAATTGCTGATGCTATTACAAAGCAAGGCTCGAAGCTTCCACATACGCTCGAAGCGTATGCCATTTTTCGAAATGTAGTGGGTCCACAAAGAGCGATGGCTGTTTTCTGATGGCGCCAGACACATGAAGATCTTTAGTTCAGAACGAAAATCAGAACCTAACCGTGGGTCTGCAGAATTCCTTGTTATCAAGAGTAGGGAGATTTATAGTACTATGACGGGTATAATGACTGGTATACTATGTTTATCTATCCTGCTTAGAAGACGCGGTCTCTGTGGTGCATTTCCATTGCGTGTTCAGCGTTTGTGCGCATCAGATACCAAAGCTTCGGCTGGAATGTTATGTGCATGTAAAGGATTATCACTTATTCCCTGTTAGTAGTGAACCTGGAGTTCATTAATAAACATGGAAAACACTGATAGCTTACGGGTATGAGTACAATGGGTCATTCTAGCCTGAGTGCTTAGAGATCCAGCAGCTAATGTAAATAATTTATAAGAAGTCTCTCCAGCGCACGCCCCCTTATTTGATGAGTTATCTTTTGCCATACGAAAATTCCGACGCTTTTCTAACTTCGATGCTTTTTATCCTTTACCGCAAAGTAGGCCTCAGTTTTGGCAATCACTCCTTTGTTCGAGTCAAATCTCTTTCCCTGTAGCATTTTTTGAGGTTTTGAGGCTAATAATCGCTAGGGGCCAAATCACCGACTGCTGTCCACCCAGATGGCGCTTCTTTTGACTCTAAGCTGTAGTAGTGTAACCAAGTTTTACCCAATCCTTTATATTGCGAATAAACAGCTTCAAACAACGCTCTGAATCGACAACATGTTGTTTTTGGTCCACTGTGAGCCAACACGGCACCCATTTTGAAAAAAAGCTTTCCATTATTCAAATGTTCACAAAAAACCGTGTACACTGCATTTAAATTTCTTTACGGTGTCAGCTATCTCCTGTAGCCTCATTTTCCGGTTGGCCAAAACAATTTTGTGTATTTTTCAACGGGTGATTTCGATGAAGCAAAATACGGATGACTCTTTTAAAGCCAAGCATTTGATGTCAAGTTTTCATGTGAAGATGTCAAGTGTTCTTTTGAATTGATCTTGTTATTATGATCTAACAATATCTTTATGGACACAATAGTTAAAAATAACTCATTAAGAGGGCAAAACAATTTCTTTGGAAATTATTAATAAATTCAACTGTACCTCCTTTTGTGAACTATCTAAAATTTTCGAACAAAAATATGTCCAGTGTGATCTCTTATTAAAGTGGTTTAAACTGTAAAGTTTACTTTTTAAAAGTGATGTCAAGAATATTTTTGCTGCAGTGATTAGATATAATTTTTTGCAATTATTTCCGACGTTACAACCGACAAACTCTCTACCCGCTGCATTCAAGCTATCTGGGCTCAGGAAAATTGATTCAGTCAGTCATATTAATGTGGAGTGTAGTATCGATAACGATATACCTATTAATTCTAGATACCATATATTTAGAAACAACAGAAAGGATGCAATCAGTAGTAGTGTAGGAGTGCTTATTAAGAAGTGCATTAAATTTCAGCAATTTAAAGTCTACTAAAATCATTGAAACGATTGCAGTGTATATTGAAGAAATCGACGTTACTGGTATTTCCGCTTACATAAGTTGAATCAGTTTCGTGGTGATATAAATTCTCAGCTTAAAAAAATGTTATTATAAAAGGCAACCTTAATTCATGGCACTAACACTGGAGTTGGACCACAGCTATTAAAGTGAAAGTTAAGTAGGTAGGTTTAAGCGGCTGCCGATCGACAGAAGCCTGCCGACAGACGCACATAGGTACAAAAGAGGCCCGTTGTGATGCCACAGTAATTTGTTCACTCCCATAGTCACTAAAGTCTGGGAACCATCTGCTTCCTTTGTTAAACCGCACTATACCCTTTAAATTGACCAGGGTTAAAGTGGAGAAAGTTATTTTTAATCTTATATTAGAGAGGTATGATGTCATACACACTATTCCCATCAAAATCTCATTCCATAACATAGTTGCAAAGACCTTGTCTAAGCTCTAGATTTAATTCAAACGCTCTTCTATCTGTTCGATAAAAAGTTGTCTATTGTTTTGTTTATTTTTTATAATTTTCTAATTAATCGTTACAATAATTCTTTGACGCGCGCTTTTGCTTAAACAAAACAATTCTGAAGCAAAGAGCCCTTGATCATTTCACATTATTTTATTGAATTTTTGCATACCATCGTCCTATTTTACATTAAATTCAAGCAGAACACGTCTCAAAAACCTTTAAATTTTGCACTATTATGTTAAGTGGTTTTGAAATACTTTTCTAACTCTATTGTTTTACTTTATAAATTGAAAAATAATCTTACAGAAAAATTATTAAACTAATTATTATATTATTTACTCTTCAGGAGCTTCTGACATCAAAAACATTAGAATATGAAACTTTATTGGAAAACATGAAAAACGAAAACGATCTATTGCAATCTAAATACAGGGAGCAATTGAAAGAATCAAAAGATCAAATGACCCTAATCAACTGTGAATTAGAAGATAAAACTCAGCAATTGAAACGATCTCGAGAAGAAAGCGATGATTTAAGGAAAACCCTCCAGCAAGACGTTAGAATGTATCAATCTCAATATGCTGAAACATCTGCAAAACCACCAAGAGTCACAAATACCGTTTACAGTATGTTTTCAAAAATTTTCCGTCCTAGTAAAAAACGTTGTCGTCTTAGTAGTCATGATTCTGTTCTAATAAAAGACAAATCCAATAGCATTTGCACAAGTGTGGAACTGAATGAAAAGAAAATTACTTAAATTCATAGTATTGATTTGTATATAAATACATTGGTTATGATGTTATCATCCATTCAGATACAATATCTTTGATTATAAATATATTTATATTATTAATAAAAAAAAACACCGAGAGTCGCTTTACTAGCTATGATAGTGGATACAACGAATAAGCTTAACACCTGAAAGTATGCAATGGATTTTATCGTGTTCTACAGACACTGTTCGATATTTTATAATTATTCGGTTGTAAAAGAAGGTGGACTACATCTATCCAGGCAATTAAATCTAATATCTATCTGCGTTGCGTTGCGAATATTACATAGTGAGCTCATTGTTGTGTTTTCGTTAGACCGAGACAACTTTTAAAAGTATATCTGAAGGGCCAAGGCTCAATTTGGGCTACAACGCCGTGGCATCATCATCATAGTTCAACACTGTTAGACTAATGATGCACTGCTGGTATTGATACCAGGGTATGGATACCACGGTATCGATAACTTGGACGATACCATGGTATCAATACCAGCAGTGTATCAGTAGTTTTACAATCCATTCATTCAAAGTAAACTAAACCATCTTTCCTAATACACTAAACAAATTCTTCCCATTGATTGCTGTCTTTCGGCAAATATGCAGACTTGGCAAAGTGGATATAATTGCAGAAAAACACTGGTCGAAGAAATACATACTACAGATGGGTGAAAGCCCACACCGCAAAACTTTACAGCACTGCGGCTGAAAAAGTTTAGCCTGCGAACGAAAGCACAGCACTTTTGTTCGACTGGACATAATAATATATGCTTACAGTGTACAGGGAGGGACTGTAAAAGTATGCGGTGTGCTCTGTGTACTTTTGCTTCTATCTAATGAATACTAGATAAAAACTTTTCAAAACACTACTTATTATCTCAGCTACTATTAACCGCAACAGAAACATAAAAGATTAATGAAGAAAATAATCAGATTACAAAATAAGATTTTAGTCGCAAATTCGGTGGTACAAGAATGCACGAGCACTGTGCATATTATATAATAATCTTACGCAAAATATAAATAAATTAGGTGATTCCCCGAATTGAAGTCTCAGAAATACGCTTCCGCAGTAAGATAGTCAATTGAGCAGTCGGGATTAGCCTCATACAGAGTAATTAGCATAATAAACTCAAAGAAAATAGTGATAGTAAGTCTCAAGTAGTCATGAAGACGTTTAAAGTGGCAAATCGCCTATTGATGTAAGTACCATAGTTCAACGAAGTAAATCCACCGTATTGTATAAACCCGTATCGTTCTAAAACAAAATTACCAAATTGCTTCGAGAGCCGGAGAAAATTATCGCTCAGGAATCATATATTTCGAATTTCGAAAATATAAAAAACTTCCGAACGTGCAACGTTGTCACCTACCCGCAAAAATAATCAACTCAACTTAATAAAATGTATTGACCAAATCCCGGAAAGTGTTAAATCAAGCTTGTATACTATTTGCTGTTACCTAATCAATTGAATTGCAATTGCAGTGAAAGTAAAAACATTTGCTTTAACAAAGTCGCAATCAATCCTTAAATATATTAAAATAAAAGGCTTCGCAAATTATATTTCATATATTTATTTCTAAAAGAGATTCTAAGTTACTTATCAAGTATATAAAAATATAAAACTTTCTATATAACAATGGACGGATTTCTTTTCGATTACAGTCAACTATTTCAATTTTCAGATCCTAATAGGATTGCGCGATTAAGACACTTATCAGACTGAGCACTCGACATGCCTCTCACATGCTTCATTGTGCACGCCGCAAAATATTCATTTTTCGTAATACAATACAAATTAATCTATATTTGTCATGACAGCTATACGTCATTTCGTTTGTCTTTTGTTGTCTTTTTGTACATAAAATCTAGTTAAAATGTTTTAAACGAACTAGCATTAGATTAGTGGATGAGAAAGTTTGATTTCTTTTTTTCTAAACGGCATCTAGAATTTTAATTCGTGACCAATAAAATTGCCGCATAACCATCATGACTACCGTCGAAATCAATAACATAGCTGACAAAGGCTGTCTTACTGCCATACTATAAATCTCACAATAAGGACACTGTGAACTGCCGCATACTTCGCAAATATTAAGGAGATATGTCGGTAAGGCATCAAATATAGTTTCGTTAAATCGTTCTGTAAATATTAAATGAAATTAGTGTGAAGATGTTCTTTCAAAAGTAAAATAAAGTTAATTTGTGTTCAAAACCTACCTGGTGCGTAGTAATCATAAACTCGAATTGGTAAATAACGTGACATATTAGCCACAGGATACCATCTTTCAACGGTAAAATTAACACATGTATACTCATCGTCCAACTGAAATTGATATTAATGTTTATTCAAAATCCTGTCAATCATAAAATCAACTTACGAAACTAAAGTAGAATAAGACTTTGCGCTCCTGATACTTTGCACGTTGTAGATTGCGCACCCTCTGACTAAGCACGTAACCGTCAAGTTTTTGTTGTTGAATAAAGTAGCCCGTAGGGATGGTTACATCCAATACTGACATCCCTGATCGCTGAGACTCATTAACGTTGATCCACCTGGAAACGAAAAACATCACTCATCACGCATAAGTTCGAACCAAGATCCAACCAGTTACCTCTGACATGATAAATACGAAATGTGAGACTGATTCCTGCCGTGGAAGTAAGATCTTGTGTATAAGTCGAAAGCAGGAACCGGCGGTTTGGTTTGGAATCGTGCGATATCGACATTGTATTGGACATGCATTTGGAGAATTGCGAAACCTGCCCCTTTGGCTTGTACTTTCACTGTACCCCAAGCATTCGGAATCTGAAAACAAAAGAAATTTTCGATTGAAAATTGCATTCAACCAAATGCGCAGATGAATCTACATACTTCGATTGACTGCAACTGAGCTAAGTTACGGTCGTTGATATGTAAGATTTTTTGCTGGCCTGGCAACGAAGTCGCTTCCACGATTACAGCTAGCTGTGTCACTTCACGAATACGAGAATGGACTGTATATTCAACCAATGCTTTCAACGCTATACTGCTGTCTTGCGTGGAAGCCCATCCTCCGTCATTTAAACGTTGCGCGTTCAACCATCTGACAATCGGATCGACCAAAAATTCACGTCGCGATACATACACCAATAGAGCATACGATGTTGTCTCTATGTTTAGCGAGTCGTATTCATAAGGCAGGCGTGGAAGCGAGAAATATTTTTGATTCTCCAGTTTCGTAGGTGGTTGAGGAACTTCTATATTACCCCAGTAAATAAATTCACCTGAAAAATGATGATATACAAATTAATAAATAGAAAGGCAGTTGAATCAAAAATCTGATTAAAATATATGAATGAGTTACAAGGAAACTTTGCCTAGTTTCAGTCTGGTATATCAGATATAAAAAAGAGGCAGGGAAAGAAAGACTAAAAACAATCCCAAGATGGTGTAAGCAAAACTAAGTTATAAAACTATCTTGGCCAGAGACTTTTTAAATTTGCCGCTTCAGAGTCATGAATGATTGTAGCCGTTAGGATTTACATGTTTCACACCTTAAACTATTCTTGAAATAAGTTAAAATAATAGTCAACTTGTGTGTCGAGTCGAGTGGAATTATGTAAAACGGATTTGTGAATTCCGAATGTAAGTACAAATTACTAAATAGTGTATGTCTTTCAACAACTGATCCCTATAAAAATCGTCCAAGCGTTTTCTAGTGAGAGTGTTTTCTTTCACTCACTTGTCACGATAATCCATCTTTGCGATAGTAAATCCTGCACAAATTACAAAATTTGATATTAAATGATTATTTGTTGGACAACATACTATTTCTCGACTCTATCGACGACTTTGATAATGTTCAAAAGCATCTTACTGCGAAGAAACTCTACTTCTTCGCCCATCAAAGAGTAGATTGTCATCCATTAAAAATTGTTTTGTTAGGGATACATGAAATGCGTACAAAACACTCAAAAAGAGTACAATATGAATTGCTCTGACTTGAAAGAGTTCTCGTCATCATCTCAAGTATGCAACGATCTTCGATTTTCAACGTCAAGTTGATGTAATTCATACGGACTTTTCGAAGGCTTTTGATTCTGTGAACCATAACCTGCTGCGCAATAAACTGAATGGGTTTGATATTTTCGGTCCCCTCCACTCCTGGTTTTCCTCTTATCATCATAGTCGTCCTTCCAGAGTCACTTTAAACGGTTCCATTTCTTCTCCTATACATCCCAAATTCGGAGTTCCTTATAGATATATCCTAGGTCCCTTACTTTTTATCGTGTTTGTCAATGACCTTCCTTCTGTTATCAACTCCTCCTGCCTTTTATACGCGGATGACTTAAAATTCTACAGGACAATCAAGTCTGCGGGCGATTATCACCAATTGCAAGCTGATTTGTTTGCCCTTAATCACTGGGGCCAAACAACTTCTTACCACTAAACATTTTGAAGTGTCACCAGATGTCATCCTCATAGAAAAATTCTCTACATGTGGTCTCTTATTCCTTGTCTGGTGTTCCCCTATCAGTTGTTAAAAATGTTGAAGACCTTGGCGTGGGTTTTGATTCTAAATTGACATTTGATATTCACGTCATGAACACCACGACCAGGGCTTCTAGGATTGCTGGCTTTGTCTTGCGTTATTCGTGTATGTTTACCGATATCTCCCCCTGTATTCAATTATTTCTCTCCTTAGTAGGCAATATTCTGGAGTACACGTGCCAAATCTTGTCTCCTCGTTTTCAGTATTTATCCTGGGTCATTGAATCAGTTCAGCGTAGGTTCACTCGCTCGTTGTTTTTTAAATTCATCGTCCCCTATTGGCCCTACTTCTCTCGTCTTTCCATTCTTCGTATGTTCTCGTTGGAATAGCGTAGTTGTTCCTCTATGAGTGTTTTATTTTCAAACTTTGCCAATGATTTTTTGGCCATATCTTGGTTGCCAGATAACCAGACGTGAATCTAGTCGATCATCGGAGGTTTCTCCTATTTCGTTGGCACGTGCGGAAGTCTATTTTCATTCGCCTTTGTTGCGTCTTTCTAGAATGCACAATGCTCTTAGGCACGGTCCTCTTCCGCAATCTTTCTTAAATTTCAAGAATGTATTAAAATGATTATCTTGAATTGCAATTTAACCTTAGTTTTAATTTCTGTCGTTAGTTTTAAATTACTGAATTCTTTCTTATGTTTCTTTTTTTGTTATTATTATGTTTCATTTTAATACTTGACGCTGTAATTGGAAAATATCTGTAGCGCAATGGTTATTAAATAAATAAATAAGCTCACAAATAGGATAAATTAAATTATAAGCATGAGTAAATTAGTATAAGTTAGGGTTAATGTCCAATGTTAATCTTCGGCATACAATGTGGGGTTATTTTAACCCCAAGTCTTTCAAAATGCATTAAATATTCTGTACAATACAATCAAATAAGTTGAATTGATTGAGTGATTAGTTCCGCGACTCACTTTACCCCTGATTTAACTCAGGTACCTATTCAGAACTAGGTCAACTCAAAGCTCGATGCGCGTTGACTCATACAAACCTGGATTAGAACTCGTGCTCTATCCACTAGATTTTCACATAAGCATCCAGTTTTTAGATGCAAAATAAAGATTTTTGTAATCAAGACGAATTTTATAAAAACATCAAAATATTAAAATGAAGTGCCAAACTAACTGTTTAGCTTTTTTATTGGAAAACAGCACGTGAGGAACTTTTCTCTTTCAGGTATCGTATAGGCTGGCTGACTTGCAATGTAGGGAGGGACTTTCAACAATGTTTTATTTCCCAACACCTGAAGTTTTCTGCCTCAGCTCGGATCGGGGAGAAATATCCTCCATTATTTTGTGTTAATTTTTTTTATTTCAGGTCCTCTTTTTACTAGTAAAGCGCTTCATCGCGTCTCGGCTGTGTCTGGCTTAGCAACCCATGCCTGAGAGCTCTATGGTTTTGTATGGGCTAAGCCACTACTAATGTTTTTGTGTATGTTGCGGCTACAAATGAATTCAACAAAGATGAATTGCACGTAGCGTCTTCTTTGGAGTATATGACCCATCCCAGCCACGTACAGCCAGTAAAACGGAATACTAGCATCTGTCGGAAAAAAGAGTGCTCTGCTGATGCGTCCCAGGAGCCTTTACGGCCACTTCTAGGACACCCTGCATTAGAGGCAAACTTAATTTTTTTTTTTGCCTCGTTAATGGTTGGCCATTAAACCTGATGGTAGGTTGCCGACTGTACCTCGGTCTGATTGAGATGCCCTGTCATCCTATTTCGTAAATCGGTATACATTTTATTTTTTTATTCAACCATTCATTAATCCTTTTGATCACCATGGCGAAAAGTATTAATGTTTTTAAAAAGAATATTTCAATAATTGTTTAACAAAAGCTTCAAATCAACAAGTCATACCTATTTCCCGAGAATGTCTCGCCAACAGACCGAACGCATGTTCTGCACTTGCAGCTCTGGCAAGCATAAGTGCATACGCCACTATAGATATTTCATATGGTTCTTGAGATTCTTGCAATATATTCATGTTCTTATCAATCCAAGAAATAGCCTTCTGCTGAGCTATTGACACTCTGGATCCCAAACTCTACAAAAAAAAAAACAATATGAAACGTATGACAAGAAATTGTCGCCAACGCAATACTTACACCTGACAAATCTTTCACAGTAGCCAGTGTGATCAATACATGCGCAGTCAAAGTGATATTGCGTAATTTCAACTGATCGTCCAATGCATTGCGAGATCGATTCATTTTCCTGTCTGGAAACCAGGTTACTTCGTAAAACGATCCTTCGTGCGTTTGATGCTGTAGAAGCCAGCGGATGCTCTTCTGTATAATGAGCGGATCGATGAAAATGTAGTTTTCCCATTCGTAGAACGACGCCTCTTGGAAAATTCGAGCACAGTATGCCGTCAACCAAACCGACGAGTCCGAATTATTCCAATCGGATCGGAACAGAGTGAACGAGCCGTCATCTTTCATGTAACTCAACTGCCTCTGGTAACCGATGTTCATATAGTAGAAAGCGTTTTTCTCTGTTGTTCGATTTCTTTGGTTGATACGCCGCATGTAGAGAATGGTGTAGAGATTCGCCGCGAAACTATAGATGTTTTGTTCTGCGGAATCCATCGGCAGGTGGAGTAAGCTGGTCGCGTTTACAGGCATTGTCGGGAATATGGGACCGACAACATCGCCGACAACTGAGATTGTAGCTTTATTCGAGCCATATACGTAGTACCTGTCCACGGCGTACGGTATAATTGGAGTTTCGGTTATGTTCACGTGCATGTACTGGAACACATACGCACGACTCGACAAATCGAGTAAGACCGACTGATGTCGATACTGAGGCAAACCGTCTGCTTCGACGTGAATTCGACGCGTTATCTGATCAGTTCCCAGCAGGGTTCCGGCGTGAACCGTAACGTCGATGTCACCCAAACGAGTCGGTACAATTGGCAGGTAGACAACTGTTGATTCCTGTGCTTCCAGGTATATGAAAAACTGGTGCTCACCGAAAGACGTGCGCGGATTGTATGATCGAACGATTCCGTTCTCCTCGACGTGTACGAATTTGTAATCAGGCGAGCCATGGAGAACCACAGTCCCCTCGATGGCTTCCGTCATGTAGTTGAATACTGTGACTCGTATACCGACCTGTTCGCCCTGGCGACATTCAGTCGGCATTTCCACATTTATAGAGAACGGTTGAACGCCCACATACTCAATAGCCTGGTTTATCATTCCGAATCCGTTCGATGGACTTACACTAAAGGCTGAAACCATCCATAAGGCCGGACGATCTGGAACTTCCACGTTAAATATATAGCGTCCATGCGGCCCAATATTTATGTCCTTCCACAGCCACACGTTTTGGTAATGTCTGCGAATTCGATTGAAGCGATATTTCCTATAGTCCGAGATCAACGTCTCGTTGTAAAGGTTGCAATTCATTTCATCCGTACCATCCTCACAATCACGAAGCCCGTCGCATTTCTTTATCAGACGGTAGCAGCCTCTTGTCAGGCATTCCCCATAGCCAGCTGTCATGTTACAGTTCTCTGGCCGTCGAGGCACGTAGGCATCTGTGAACACGACCAAGCCAGCGTATTCGAATGTCCTGTTTGCATCGATACCGAACGTCGAAGCTGGGTAATAAACCAGCTCATCTGGCTCTCCTTCGTGTGAGTACCAAACGTGTTTGTGCGTTCCATTCGTCTGCTCATCGAAATTGGACATTTTCGTAATTACTTTAGCGTAAGTCAGTTCGTTGCCAGCTTGCATCGTGTAAAATGCGTTGTCGATACCTGATAGACCCACATATGCACCTGGTTCGCCGTAAATCGCCACTTCCACTTTCTCTCCCGTCCTCGCCTTTCGATTGTTGATGTAGACAGTGAACTTGTTCCGCGAGATTCCGTTCACCGGGAACGATAACGAATCCACCACTATCTGACCTTTCTGGGTGATCTTCCAGACAACGATTGTGGCGACTGGTGCCATTTCGGAGCTCAGGGTGATTGCCATAGAGCGTATCCCTTCGTAGATAGTTTCTTGCCCGTTGAGAAGAACAATGCCTTTCGAGATAATTAAGTAGTTGAAGGTCTCTACGAAAAAGTTTGTGCGAATATGGAACACTATGTATTCCCCAACCTTTGGCTGCTTTGTGCTTGTCGAAACTTTGATGTGGTTATTCTGAGGCGAACTGTGGCTGACAAGCAGCAGTTCGGCGGATGCATATTCACCGCGATCATTTCGATACGTGGCCCGGATTTGCATACTTTGGATCTCATTCAGAAATTCTCTGCCGTTGCGTCCATCGTCCAGTCGCAAGTCATTTCTCAAATCAACGTTCAACTCCCAAATACCCTCTTTCTCCGACATTCTCAGGTTCCGAATCATTGGGTAATCACGCCTGCCTCCCGCTCGGCTCTCTACTGATCCCGTGACCTCAACAACGCCACGATGCAAATGCTCTAGCTTCATGGCCGAGTTGTCGTGATACGACACAGCAATGTAGCATGTGAAAGGCATGGCTGGCTTGAAAACCTGCGGTGAGTCGCCAAGGAACCCGATTTTTATGGAAGAATTATAGATTCGTGCTATGGCATAGCCGGCTATCACCTCATCATAAAACCGCTCGCCAACTGTCGCTGTAATGAGCACTTCCATTCCAGCCAAATTCGGTACTAGTTGCTCGAGCTCTGACATAGGATACTTGAACTCATACGTGCCGTTGAAGAACCTCAAGTATGGCAAAGTACTTCTGTAGGTTCCCGTCCAACGATCATAACTGACTTCAGGGCGCCGTATCCAAAACGGCCACTGCTCTTCAAACAGGAATATCTTCTCCACGTTGTACTGATCTTGGTAAGAGTTTTGAACGTAGTTGGTCTCAGAGTTAGCATTCTGCAGTACGTTAGGATTCTGCGGGTTGTACGGATTATATCTGTTTCCATATCGGTAAATGTTGTTCAAATCACGACGGTAGTCCAGAGTGTGCCCGACACGGTACTGTTGATTCAAAGCCTTTGCATCGAACCACCCAATTGGTCGAATCGTAGCTTTCAGGGTCAAATTTCCCTTCACTGGGGCACCACTTGTGAAGTTAGCCATTACTTTGCCGTAGATGTACGGATCGGAGTTGAAGAAGAAAGCAGGCATTGTGACGTTGACCTCGAAGCGCGTCTGGTAGTACTCCTCTACGATGAAATGATGCTCTTCGATTTGGCCTTGCGCTATAACTCTGATCGTCCATTCGCCGTAGCTGGGCTGATCGGACAGTTGGTACTCCAAACTTACCGTTCCGTAATTCGATTGCCGTGATAGCCAACGCCTCAAGATGTGCTTGTCAGGATCCAACATGTAAACGTCGATAGCATTGTCAAATCCTCGAAGCTCCGTCGTTATTGGAATGGTCCTGAAACGTACTGTCTCCCCTTGCATGTACACCGGCTTATCAGTCTGTATGAAGATGGTCATCGAACGTTGCGAGAAACTCAGCTTGGTTTCATTGAAAAACGCAATACCTCCAAGTAAATTGTTGTACAACCCTTCGACTCTCAGTTTATATTCACCGATAACACTTGTTGTGGGCACTCTCATCAGCAACGTCTCCGGAACACCTTCCTTTATATCCTTCGAATCAGCTGTCATCTCTACACCGTTACGCGAAATACTCGCACGAACAGTAATCGGGTGTGGTGATTGCAGTACCGAAACTTCCACTTGGTAGATGAGTCCAGGTCGAACCATTTTCGACGCCACAATAAAATACGTTGCTATACGCCTCGATAGGTCAGCCTCGTAGTATGTGGTCGGTCGTCTGCTGATTCCGCGGGAAAGACTATCTTCGTCCCGGGCTCCAAGTGCAGGGTTGTTGTAGTTTGGAAAATTCGGCTCTCGGTTCGGATCATTCAAGGAATTGTCGGTGGGTGTGTAGAACGGGTTATCCACCGGTGTATTAGCCGGTGGTAGATTGCTGGGTATGCTTCCGATAGCATTGTCATAGGTGCCGGGCGGCTGATTGCTACGAAATGGATCTAGCGCGTTACCCTGGTTGTAAGGATCGTTCCCGAAGTAGTTCGATTGCGAGAAGGGTGATTGGGTATACGATTGCTGTGGAAACTGAGGTTGCTGCTGCGGAAACTGAGGTTGCTGCTGCGGAAACTGAGGTTGCTGCTGTGGAAATTGAGGTGGTTGCTGTTGTGGCAGCTGTTGCGGCAGTTGTTGCGCTTTGACTGAGTAGCTGGCCAAGGCTATGCAAATAGCAAGTAATAACGTTCGAAGAAGCATTTTTGACTGAAAAAATGACACAGTTTAGTAGGAAAGAGATATGCGTACTAAAATCAGTGTTCATAGTGTAACAAATTAGAAGGAATTGAAAGTTGGAGATGAAAATAATTTTATTACTTTTGATCGGTTAAAAATCGGTTTTTATCATTGTATTGCATGACGCCTTAGGGAAATGAGATTCGAAACCCTTACATTACATGAAAAACTAAAGCTTTGGGAAATTTTGACTCAAACGCCATACAATTCTATTTAGTAAAATAGCCGACGTCGAAAAGTGTCACCATCGAAGGGATAGAAATTATGTATGATTCATACAAGTGCCAAGACACCTGAAAATAATGTGTAGCACTTGATGACACATAACATGTTAACAGGTGCAACGTTAAATTCAAGGAAGTTCCGATACAAATCGACTTTTACTCTCAGTAATCATAAAAGTAAACTGAAATCACCAGTTTGGATAAAACACTAATGACCACATTACACATATTATTCATGCGACGATGAAAAGGTTAACGCCCATTCGAACTTACAACGCCTCTTAGAGTTGTTTTCCTATAAAATTCGTGCTTCTTCACCTCCGGCTACCTCATATGGTATTCTACAGTTCCACAATATAACTTAATAACTACTTTTTGCACTTAGTACGAGTTAAGCTCAAATAGAGATTCAAAAATTTCAAAATAACATTGCCGTAGACACCGAAGTCTCACAGAACCCAAACACAAATATGTAGTTACACCTATTCTGTGAAGTTATCTGCGAATGGATTAAATGAGCTCTTGAGATCACACTTGTGTTTTCTGCACTCTTTAATAATGTACAGTACCAAGCAAAAGTGAGATTGAATACAATTTTTTCGTGTGAAAATTGCACAATTTACAAGATTAAATTTCAGATTTATTCATTCAATTTGCATTAAATTGAAAATTAAATTTACATAGTATCTCAGCCGTTTTACTACAAGGAACTTTTCAGTTTTCAAATGTTAGGTCCCTGTATATGCTGCATGACTTGACTATGGTTATTATGCAGGAAATACATATTGGCCCAAGAAAGACCAAAAGAGACTCTGGCCAATATGTGTACACCCCCTTGGTGCGAGCTGGGCTGATGCTGGGGCTCATTCCCAGCCTGAGTGGGTTTTTGGCCAATATGTTGGGCCAATCTGTATTTGAAGCATTAGAGCAAAGTTAAGTTTCATTGGCAGCACTGTTTGGAATTCTTTATAAAACCAAATGGATATGAGATGCGTCAAATCAGTCATCAGCAGTTTTCAGTAGTTCCATTCCACTTCCATTCTGATAGGAATATATTGTGGTGAGCTGATTAATGTGTGGTGGAATCTTGGTTGTGCACGGTGTAGTAGAATTGAATCGAATGCGGACATGAAACTTAATTTGATTCGTTCGAAGAATTAACACAATATTTAATCGTGTAGATTTCGTGTGTCTGTGTTTCTGTGATCGTACCGCTGCAGACGACATAAAATAGCATTTCGCGTGCTTTCTACAGGAATTTTGTAGAAACAGATAACACCGCCATATTGTGTTCGACGTCACGTCAAGTTTGTCAGGCTCAGCCACATTTTTGTGTTCCGTTCGGTGTGTGAAAATACAATAACGGGGAGTCAATAATTTGAACAGAAGAATTTCTTCAAGTTGCTTGCGTTTCGTGAAATTTCGGGCTGAAAGCGGAATCGGGTTTTCGCATTGAGACTTGAAAAATAGAAATTCACCGCAAATCTGACAGATCAGGGCACGAACAGCCGAGACGGGTGAGAATTGACGACGACGGAACGTCGGGAACGACGAGACGACCGAGACCCCGTGAGAAGTGGAAGACGACAATCGATTGTCCAGCGATTTTTCACCTAACCAAACGTATCTTGGCGAATTAGGTGACGGCAGCTCCTCGTCGACGGTCTTACAAGTAAAATCGGCGAGAATTGTGTAGTTCGGTGCAAAACATAATTGTAGAATTTACTCGATCGATATTAAAGATGGAGAATCGGTTAGATTATTTCTTTTCAGTGAGATGTTGTTCGCTATTATTGCTATTTTTAGCTCTTTCAAGCAAAGCAGGTAAGCTATCGTTTCACTCTCCGTATAGTTTTTAATGTATCTATTGTACAGCAGCACAAAATGTGAAAATCCTAAATTTAGAATTAATATTTGTGTGAACTGAACAACTCGGTATTCAAAGTCGGCGGCGGCATGACTTTGGGGGGCGAATGCTCTGTTTCTGTTTGATATGTATTTCATTTGCCACGGAACAATGCATAATGGATGTAACGTCGACCGAAAGTGCATCTTTTGTTATTCGCCAAGCTGCATTATTTTCGATTTGTTCGTGTTGTGCGTGCAAAAGTTATTGGAGATTTTGTGTATCGTAAGTGCGACTAGTGTCAGATATGTGACTACTGGCCCCGTCAAGGAAGCCAGGCAGCCAATCGGACAAGGCCTTTAAATTGATTTCCGATTTGAACTAGTTTGGGATTTAATGAAGCAACCAAGTGAGAACACTGTTTATGGACAATGTTTGAGATTATTATCTGAAAAGGACAATCCCTTCCAAGTACTTTCCGGAGTGCTCCGAAGTGACCGCAAGTTTCCATTGTCGATTGGCGGCAATCATGTGAGAATTGCATTCCAATCATACCAATTGAACTCAATTGTGTTAATATAAAAATAATGAAAAGCGTTTGTGTAAAAGGTGTTCTAGAGTGCACTTATAATGCACTTTGCAAAGAGGAAACGTCGCCGCCCTGTGCTTTTCCCCAGTGCAATTTGCTTCGTATTGCCATAAACACGCCTCGGAAACATTACTCATGTGATTGCGATTAAATTGAGCTAGCGATGCACTATAGTATCCTCTCAAATCGGCTGCTTTTGTCATTACAAGGAAGAATAACTCTTTAAAAACGAATCTCGAAGAAAAAAGAACGATAGCTGAGCCGCTTGCAGCAGAGGAGGCAGTGATAGTGATAAAATGACGGCATAGTTAATAGTAGATTAATCAATTTTATTGATTCGCAAAATGATGACGAAGACTCGGAGTCAGGATGACATCACTTGACAAGATGTATATATCTATTTATCTAGTCGTTAAGATCATAGTTGACCTGGTTTCTGGGTGCCGTTCAAACTATCAATAAAAATGCACTGGATAGGCAATGCACTAATTAGAGGTGTATGTTGAGAGTGTTTTGGTGGCTGAAATTTATCGATATTTTGAAAACAAATATTTTTTTAATAGATGGGCTACTGATAGAATCAATCGTTGTATCTATACGACATTTATACAAAATTTCCATTTGTAGCTTTCGATCTTGTTCTTATTAAGGTTATTTCGCTTGATATCTAGGTATATAGACCGGAGAGGAGAAGATTGCTTATTTGAAATAAATCAAAAATACTCTTCAAATTCAATTTCCAGTTTGATAATGTATTTTTCTTTGGATTACTGCATTTAACTAATATTGGCTTCCTAGTTCATTCACCCGATCAATTTTAGCTTGTTATTATTGTTGTTAAGCAATATAATCGATCAAATCTACATAGAAGCATCCATTAATGTTCTGTGGACAAATATGGGAGGCATTCTCTAGTTACGCAAATAATTTATGTACAAATTGAATTTGGTTTTCATGATGACTATACCGCACACAATACGTATTACCAATAGATAAGTTGCATCTAACGACTCAATTCGCTATTCATTGTTTCAATAAATAATTTGTATTGGATCAATTGGTATTTGTCATTGAAAACATTGATTTGAACCCAAGTCAAAAGTTTTTCGCTAGTAAATATTGGCACATATGCTATACTTCGCGCAATGTAACTTGTATCATATGGGTTGTTTTGCCCGAATTTCGATTATCGATAGCGAGTTGATATGGTGCATGATTGGCGACTTTGTTGAGTTCGAAAAGAAATTAATTTCTAATCACCGTCAGATATTCCATTTGATAGCTAGTATTTTATTGCTCAGTTCGATAGGAGAATTAATCTTTTCAGGAATATAGATTTTGTATTCAAACCAAATAATATTAAAGCGCATATTAAGATACTTCTGGGTAGTTAGCGCTTAGTAGAGACTTCGGATTTTATTCGCTGAATTTTCAATAAATACCCCTAGTATCGGAAGCATTGTTAGACCCTCTCGGGCCTTAGCCTCTTGTAAAAAACGCCCTCAATTGTCTCGATCCAACGACCACAACCTGGATTTTCGAAATCCGAGCAGCGATGAACAGTCTTCATCAACAGAGTCGGATCAATGTTTCCTGGATTTTTTTTCCTCCTTCCTTCCACTCTCTCCATCACTCTATCAGCGTGCACAGTCCATGTGCACCATCTTTACCCTCCAATACGTTTTTCATAGTGCTTCTCAGACAACTAATTTGTTGGTATAAGGGACAGCACAATTCTTATCAATATGATAGACGCACTTTTATTAACTTATGATTGTCTTCATTGACTTGTGTCCAGAGAAAAGTATACAAAAAACTCTGGTGTTATTCGTCATTGTGCGTTGTTAATTTTTTATGTGCAATTTTAAGTTTTCTTTGAATGTCACAATATTGCTTGAGTTCTTTAACGGATCTGGCAATGTATTGTAGAAAGCTGTAGCCTGTTGTATTGGATCTAGCTTTAATCTATCCGTTCTTCGTTTACGAACTAAATGATTACTGGCTGATCTTGTTTCTCTGCAAGTTAACTCTCCAACAGTTCGAGGAATATCTGGCCATTTTAGCCCGTTGTTTATAATTTGGTAAATTATTTTGCCTCTTTCGAGATTAATAATCTGTTCTACCACTGGTTTTCGATCGAGTACCTTTTTACGCTCTCTTTGGTAATCTACTCGCTGCACGTGACCAGCCCATTGTAGCTTCCGCACCTTTATGAATGAGGCGACCTCTGGATCGTCAAAATATTTCGTACAGCGCATGTTTGTGCCGTTTTCACCATTGGCCGCACTGCTTTGTTCTAATTATTGGAAGCCGTTTAACATGTTTGCGGAAACTGGTTTGGGGGTCCATGTTCCGCATCCATAGAGCAGCACAGATCGTATTATTGACTTATAGACTTGGAGCTTTCTTTTCGTAAGGATACAACTGGTCTTCCAGAGTAGTCAAAACAGAGTAGAATATTTTGTAATCGAGCTGTATTCTTCGTTTTCAATTTTATACCTAAGTATATAAATCCTTCCACATTTTCTAAACTATAATCGTCAAAATCAATTTTTAGCTTTTGAATGTCTTCTTTCATGTTTCCGTCATGGTTTTTGTTTTCTCCAGGTTGATTTTCAGGCCTACTTATTTTGCTTCCTGTTCAAGTTTCAGCAGGGGCTGTTTGGTCGATATTAAAGAACAAGAAAAGACATTAATGGCCTCCACATAGGTTACTACTTGGCTGGATTTATATAAAAGCTTATCTTTATCACGTGCTTAAGTGCAGTAATGAACAGTAGGGGGCCAAGCCTATAGCCTTGTTTTAGACGCGACATTTGTGTCCAAGGCGTCTTTATTTTTGACATTTGATCCATACTATGACCTGGGGCCCAGAAAATTTTGGCTAAAAGTGAAGGGTTTTGGGAAAGTAAAATCCATATATTGTACACAGCACGATTAAATGGATTACTGTTTTCTAAAAGTGATAATAGAAATATAACTAATGTTTAACTTAGAGATAGATGAAGAAAAGTAATTTGAAAAATTGTTAAATATTTTGCAGCATCTATTTATCGGATTCCTGTGTCCATAGACAATGTGCTGTTGATGCTCATTGAGGAGACGTGTGTGTCTAGTTTGTCTTTCAGGATTATTGAAAGTGATTTTATTACGAAGATATTCTACGTTAAGCAAACCCTAATAGCATCAAAAACGAAGTACGAAGTAATACCGTTCTCCTTGAGGAAAGTGTCGCCAGATTTAAGAGATTAAGTCTGTAAATACAAGGTGGAAGACTTTCAAAATCTTCTGGATTATACAGATCTCTCAAAGCAAAAAGCACGAACTGTTTTTGTACAGAATTCAGTTTATTGCTAGGAATATCGAAATTAGTATTTCAGACGATGCAAGTGTATTCGAGTAATGGGCGAACTAAAGACATAAAAAGAGACCTTATAACCCATATATTCTTGAATTCTTTCGCACGTCTTTTAAGGAATCGGACACCTACTTTTGTGTTTTGTGTATCTTCTCAAGGACATTTGAAGAAAGACGAAACAATGACATACAAGAAATTTTGTGTTAGCAGTCATTATTGATTATTTGTATGTGTCAAATCTGAAAACAAAATTTGACTTCAGCTTTGGTACATTGCCTGGAACTATTATACAAACTATTTTTATGAATAATAGTTTCATTTGACATATAAAAGTCGTCATTGCAAAGAGCAAAGCATTATCAGTTATATAATCTTTTGTACACATATAATTCGAAATAGACACGTTTAGACACGTTTTTTGTCATCATATATCATTATATGAGCTCACTCATACTATGAGGATAAAATACTTCAGATTGATTGTCGCTATTAAATCCTGTTCTAGTTTGTGAAATATGACTTCAGTATTATCTTCGAAAAACAAAGTCTCTGTAAACAGATCTTCTTGTGTGTGCGAATGTTTGTGGCAAACAAATCGCTTTTTTGTCATTTATCAGTTTCTGCACTGCTACATCATATTGCAGCTTTATTGTTTCACTATCTCGTCATTTTATTTCGTGCATCTTTTAATTGCATGCACGGTATGTATTTTCAAAGACTGATAACATTTTCCGTATTTTCCTGACGTTTTATCTGAGAGGCTTTTCCTGCTGCACTTACAAGATTTATTTTGATATGGTAAATCATGGTGAAAAATATGAATCTATAGCTGCAATAAGACAACATTCAAATCGTTTTCAAATATTCAAAAATTTCCTTATCTGGAAATTATGAAAGTAACTATCCGTTTCACGATTTGCATACATGCTTGGAGTATCGTAAGATTCCCAATTAAAACGAAATATCATAATCTTCAAGAACATATTGTATTTGAAAATGAAAATTTTGTGACAACGTGCTTGCTGGCTCGCCGCCTATCTTATCCAAATTTCGTCAAGATATCAGCACACCACATACAATATTCGTGTCATGAGAGATGTAAAATTAAGTTTATTGTTACGCAGTAGGTTTAATGATATGACTTCTTCCATATTAAATAATAGACGACGAATAACAGTAATATATGGAATCTTATCATCGCGTATATTTATTTTCTTATTTACTACGGCATAGAGAGATAACATAATTGCTTGTACGAGGATAAACAGGTTTACATTATGACAAGTATGCAGAATCTGAAAAATGTTAGTTCAGTGACTATGTTAAAAAAGCAGAAGGAGCTCACAAATGATTTTTTTGAAATTTTAGTATTGTTTGGATATAATTATCTACTGTTTGTATAAGATCTCAAACTATGATATTTCCGCTTGCGAGAAGATTCACAAGAGAATGGGAGGCGGTAGAAAATTAAAAATAATAAAAAATGAAAAGGATTTGAGTCTTTGACATTCAGACTGATGAAATTAGATGCATACAAGATACGTGAATGTAATTTTACTGATAAAATGTAGTACATTTTAAGTACATGATCATATTTGTTTTACTTTTGAAACCAAGCGAGTTAGCACTTTGTTACTGTGTGCAAAGAGGCAAGGCATGAAATGTTTATCAATTGTCAAAGTTAATGTGACCAGAGATAAAAATCATAAAGAATTAATACTGTTAAACTGAATTGATCGAATTTTAATAATAGAAAACAGACTTTGTAGAATAGTCTTTGCGAGTAAAATACACTGTAGTAATAAAATACACTGTGATTAGTGAGTTAGACTTTAATTGGCGATACCAAAGTTTCACGTCAGCCTAGTCTTAAACAAATGATGTGCTAATAGTTTTATATTTTTTTCTCAGTGAATTTCAAAATGCTTGCAACGTCAAGATTGATAATGATATCTGCTCCATGTTCACACGAATTCTATTATTTACAATAAATCTACCAGAAATGTGCTTCACTTAGTCATGGTGCTGTGAAAATAGGACCAAAGGACAAACCTTGCCTATCTTCAGTAGTAATATTATGAACTATCGTCAGCTACTTCTTTTAAAAAAAATGCACTATCATATCCAAGATAACACTGATTATGCTTAGAGCCGTAGCAACAATAGAAATACGCTAACTTTTGACTTAAAAAAAATTGTCAATTATATTACGATCATCGGCCCTGTTGAACTCGTTAGCTATCCCGTGATTTATTATTCGCTTCAGACGAATAAAACAAGGCAAGATACGTTGATGCGTTTTCGCGGGGATCTGCTACTTCATCTGACCAAGTTCTGCTGTTTTTTGGCCATAGCTGTATGTTAGTGATCTGGATGGTATCTATACCATTCGCAAGTCATTTCCCAAATCAATTTAACAAAAGAATTTAACGTTATGGAATGATAATTTTTGCTAACTTCGAGAGTACCACATGATCATGGTGAAGATTAAGAAACTATGAATATTAATAATTGTTTTATAAATTTAATTAAAGTAATCGTATAAACTTGCATAATATATTGGATTTTGTTAATAGCAATTTTTAATAGCGATTCTTGTCAAGAGGTTTCGAGTTTTATCATCATTTCCCGCATGAAACAGGAGAATTGCTCCGCTTCGCAAGTAGAATGAATCAATAAAATAAATAACATCCTTATTGCTCATCGCAGCTATTAAGGTCACATTGCGATCACGAACTATTTTAATCATAACACAGTCGCACGTATTTTTTTGGGAGCAAAGTTGCTCTTGGTGAACGTGTAGGATGAACCCGCATCTGTTAACAAAAATTATATTTTGAAGATTTTGTTAGCATCTTTGCGACATAAGCATATTATTTTCGCAGTTCGATCTTGGATGTTGTGTTGACTTTATTCATCTTAAAGAGCGTCAACTTAAATGTAATTTTCAATTTTTCTATTCATTCATAAGGATGAGTCAATCAATGTGAGCCAATCAATTGTTTCAATCAAAATTTTGATTGGAGCATTGTGTAGCTTTGGACCAGGATTACATTTCAGGCATTTATTCAAAAAAAAAAAATGAATAAATTAAGTTAATATAGAAACGATTGACAAACATAAATACAACTTTTGATAAAAAAAGCTAAAAAAACGTATCTTCACATTTTATAAATAAGCATTTAGAAATAATATTTTGGGCACTTTTTGTGAACTAAGCCGTTGAGCAGATAGCCACTCTTCGTAAAAATATTATAATTATATACATTATAATTTTAAAGAGCCGATGATATTATTGCTTCCTTTTAGCCCACGATAAGCGTATCTGCTGTTCTATCTTGATAAGGTTCTAGCAAACATTTTTCTCATTCAGTCGTTCCTGCAGCAACGGTGTCTTCTTGAGATCTTATGACACTTAGCCTTTTGTCAAAGTTCTTCGAAAGAAGTGATGGTTTACTTGCTTCTGCTTCATTTTCACGAAGAGCTGTAGAAGACACTAATGGCAGACTAATTTTGCTAGCAGCATAATAAAAATTATTATGCACCGCATCAATGGAAGACACGCCCCAAAACACTTGCCTCTTAAATTGAGGGTCTAACTAAAAAAAAATAATTGATGAAAAAAATCCGTCTCAACTCCGTTTTGGAGCTTAGTAAATGACTCCGACACGTAGCTCTTCGCTCAAATGATCGCCGATGTGGAGCGATTGACTCGTTCCTGTGCGTACGCAAAAGTATCAACGCCAAAGTCAACACGCTCATAATCACATTGATTGCGTCATTTTGATACAAAAAAATATCAGCCACAGGGAACAAGGCATGGTCACAAGAAGTGAAGAAGTGCTTGTGAGGCAACTCACTCAGAATAAAGTGCGTCAACATACGAATGGGGTGCGAGGGTTTGACTCATTTCTATTGCTTCACTCGTGTGCCACCCGTCTCTAGTGTGGATTGAATGGGCAAACATGTATGTATGACCATAGTGCTGAGCTAATAAAAGCGTTAATCACCCCATGGAGTTAAATACAACTGAATAACTTTCAGAATGTTCATGATTTTTTACAAGATCGTTTTTGTTATGGCTTGAATAAAAGTTTTCTGTAACTATCACTTTACTAACTTTTTCATATATCAAAGTGATGCTACCTATTTTCCAGTGCAAGGTGTGATTTCCTCTGGAATCGTTTCGATTCATATACCTTTATGTAGACTAGCGTTACGATAGTTTTTAGGGGCTTCACTGATGGCTCTTAGGATTCTAGACGAGGTCCTTTGAATTATGGCTGTCTTTGACGGATGAGCAGCCTCCAAGAGTTGTAAGCCACAAGCCCAAATCAACTTCAAAGCACTCGAGAGTCGATACAGTGCTGATTTGCTATTCAGCATACATTTGAAGCTAATGAATTTGAGCTTTGACTTAGCTTCAATGTGATGTTATCAGGTGAACCGTCATATGAAGACAACGTGGGCGCATTTAGATTCAATGGTTTTAATTCTCCATTGTTTCATCAGGTCTTGAATAAGTGTTGCCAAATTGGAGGATTCGGGGTGCCTTATTTGGAGGGCGATACCGTTCGCTTAGTTTACTGTGTTGCCACTTAAGGGAAGATCAGATGTGAATACGGTGCAAAGGGTTGAGCTTGAGTAACCTAGTGGGTAGAGCACTGGCTTCTTGCGTGTGGGGTCCCTGGTTCGAATCCAGGTTCGGACGAGGGGCCGCGCACCAAGCTTTGAGTTCACCTAGCTCTGATTAGGTACCTGATTTAAATCAGGGGTAAAGTGAGTCGTGGAACTAATCACTCCACACTCATATTCACAATGATTAAAAAAAATTGTAATGAAGCTCTCTACCAGCTTCAACCCCTAGACCCGTACAAGGGTTGTCGTGGGATTACTTTACTTTACTTTACGGTGCAAAGGGTATGATCACCTGCAAATGCAACGGCTTTCGTCGCTTCTAGTCCAGACACTGTTAGCAGTTCTTAGTGGGGTTTACTTGATACCATTCCTTTCACCTTTTTCAATGCTTTTCACAACTCGTCGCTGTGAAATCAAACCGGCATATCTGCAAAATACACATTTTTCACTAGAGCGCTTTAAAGTTTTCGCTTGTGGGCTATTTCCACGTGAATGCGAAGCGGCAAAACACCATTAGACGGGTTTTTATCCAACTTTACGATATGCCGGTGCGACACAAAAATAGAAGGGAAAATAAGGAATTTTTTGATACCAAAAACTCGAAAACTCAATTTTTGCACATATGCCGGTTTGATTTAACAGCGACGAACTGTAGTAGGCATTTTCGATGATTGTGAGGATCTCCATGAATGAATGAATTTCGACTCGCTATCATCCACAAGTGGTTTTTAAATAATTAATAACCACTTGGTTATTATTAACTGCAGAATCGATGTCTTCTGTCGTTGTAAGTGATGCACTTATAAAGAGATTGAGCTCTTGAGATGCTACCTGAAAGCATTCCAAATTGAAGTAACATGTCCAGTGTAATATTAAAAGAGAATTATCTGAAAAGAGATCAAAAACTGCTTGTGCGATTGGAATGTGGGGTAGGTGGCAAAGTATTGCGTTTGAGATTCTAAAGTCAATAGGATCCGAAACGTTGCTAACGTCCATTTGCCGTTTGGTATTTATAATTTCATGTTGTTGTGTTTATTGTTTCATTTCAAATGTTTGGTTAAAAGTGGCCATTTATATGTTTAAAAAAAAGGGAAAAAATTAAATCTTCAAAAAATTGTAATATAAGCAAATCGCGCGTCGTCTGTGGTTATCATGCGTACAAACATTGTGGTTATCATGCACAAACTTTATTTGCCCGCAGACTGTCGCTTCGAGTTAACTTACAAACATTTTTCAGAACGTCTATTGGTTTGCAGTAAAGCACTACTCAAGCTGTAGTTAAAACCATAGTTGTCATTGAGTGCGTTTATGCCGTAGCTAAATTAGTGAGCTCTGCTTATTTAGCAGCGGTATAAACCACTTTTAAATTAGCAGAGCTTGCTATTTTGGCTACGCTACTTTAGCGCTGCTAAAATTTAGCGCGGTTATAAGTGTGAAGGTAGCAGTGGTATAAACACTAGAACAGTCATAAATAGGATTTCTAGTTTCGAGTAACATTCGCAATCTGGAAGCCTTGGTGCAAAGGTGTTTTTGTTCTTATATTGAGCTCCTTTCAGATATTACGCCATTTTTGCTTTGGTTAATAAGCTGTACGGTGTAAACGCTACTACTATAGCAGCGCCAGTTTGGCAGCGCTATTTTAGCTACGGCATAACCAGGGCCAATGAGCAATTTAGCGTAGTGTTAATTTCAATGTAAACTTTACACATGTATCTGCATTCAATTGGTTTTATTATTACTCTCGAATCGAGGAAAAGAAACGAGTTTGTTTGCTGGCACAACCTGCTACTAAATATTAAGTCTACTGCATTGTTGCGTCATATTATACTGCTTCGAAATTATTGCCTTATCAGGAAAACTCGTCAAATATGCAGATTATGATAAATTGCAAAGAATTTTTCTCATACCGAAATTGTTACTTGTATGTATGTCATGCTGTGCTGGGTATGACGTGTTTATTTTTTCCTTTAATGATGTAGTAGCTGCAGAGACCTCGGTCACATACTATACCAGTCAGCTTTTAGCCATGTGAGAAATATTTTCTCAGTAATATTGTACTTGTGTATTATTTCGCTGCTAATCTATACAAGTAATTGGTTGCGATAAGATTGCTCATTATATTGTGTCATTGAAAGAACAAATTATAACTGAATGATTGTTGCCATGATGCGATGCCATGTGAATTACACATATATTTTTATTTGGTTGAAAACAGTGTGTATGTGTTGAGAAGATTAAAAATCTGGAACAATGTTTATGATAATATATCTTTTCAAACTGATTTACTATCGAAATCGCTTTTAGATGTCGAAATTGACGATGAACCGCCGATATATTTCGGTGATAGCTCTGTAAATGTAGGCGAACCGTTCAAAATCAATTGTCGCATTTCGATCTCGACACTGACCGAATGGTTGAAAGATGGAGAGAGTATAAGAAAGCATAACCTACGTCATGGACGCGATGATCACGCTTATGTCGTAACCGAGAATGAGATTGAAGGTACAATTGAAAATATCTTGTTCCAATTGTGTGGGGGGATTGTTGGAAATCGAAAACTGATGGGGTAGTGTAAGCATTATCTATCACATGTTAGTCACGTGTTTAGGTCATCTTGCCGATTCTTACCAGACAACAATAAATAAATCGCATTCAGTGTACACCGAAGCATTGACAACTATTTATACGTTTGTGATATTGATTTTATTATTGCATGAAAAAGCATTATTATGTGGGAACGTTGAACAGGAATAGCATTTGCAAATCGATATTCACGATTATGTATCTAAATTCATAAAAATTTCTTAAATGGGAAATTACGACATATCAGCATGTGATAAAAAAACAAAAAATCTTTTAGTAGCTTGAAAAATGTTCATCAGCTTCTCATTTGAGAAAAATTCTTGTTCTGTATTTGTTTTACACATTTTTGTATTCATTTATCCCTTTTTGCATTACTTTTTAATTTATTATATAGTATTTATGTATCTTTATTCTGTAAGTAATTTTTAGCCTTTGAGTTTTTGCGTTTGATTTAATTATTTTCCATTTGTTTTTTGTATTTTAATTTGTATTATTATTATTTGTATTATTTTCATTGTTATTTTCTTTATTTTATTTTCACTATTTTACATTTATTATTTTAATTTTGGTTTGTTTAATTTACACTATTTTAATTTTTGTTATTTTGTTTTTATTGTTTTATTTTCATTAATTTATTCTTATTCATTTGTTCTTAGTCTTTTGTTCTTAGTCTTTTGTTCTTAGTCTTTTGTTCTTAGTCTTTTATTCTTTCTTAGAATTTTTTGTTTTACTTTTTATGAACATTGAACTGTGTCCTCATGCAACAACTCTAGGAGAGTTATAGCTGCCACTGAAACCGAATTTTCTGTTGCCCTCTAGATCGCAATGGCAAGTCATCTGTAGATTAAGCAGGAAGCTAGAAATTCGTAGCTAAGCTTCAAGTTAATCTAGCTGCCTTGCTTTATTCTTTTGGTAGGTTCTTCTAGAAAGTCAGTAATATTATCATTGTGATTGTTATCGTCGCTTGATTTTTTCAATAATAGTTGTGTTTAATGAGCTGCTCTAGGTTGAGATACCTCAGCAAAATGTGTTTCATGAGCCTGGTCTAAGTTGAACTAGAGCAATTCAGAGCACGATTTCTGCTCTATATATTTTGGTCGAGCAAGCTCTGATACTGTGGTACGCCTCCTATGATCTTGCAACCGTCCTAACAACTTCAAAAATGACATCAATTTTTGAGTGCCCTTTTCGGAAGCCGTGCTGATTGTCACTAAGGTCAATGGCTAATTTTATCGTTGATTGCAGCCGGGGCTTACAAATCCCTTAAGTAGCTTGTTCACAGTGCTATCTAAACAGGAATTGTATAAATCGATTAGTAGTCGAGGTTGAATCTCTGCCACATCTTTAACTGCTTCGACTGTCACCGCATCAGAGCCTGGGGCCTTCCAGCTACTTAATTTTGAAGGGTATAATAAAACAAGTAGATGAAATTCTAATTTTAAGGCAATAAAAAAAGAGTCTAGTCATAAGAAATAGAAAAAGAGAACCACTTTATTAAGTAATAACAAAAAATCGGTTTTACAAAGCGTAATTCGTATAACCGCCTACATTTTTTGAAAAAGAATATGTTAAATTCTTCAAAACTTATCAGTCATTAATATTTTGTATTTTTTCTTTGATCTAACGTCAATTGATACATATAATTTGGCATTGAAGAAGACAGGTTCCAAGATTTTTTTATCAATGTCATTCGAAACTATGTACATCTCATAAGGTGTTGATGCTTTCATATTGCTGTCCATTTTCGTAGAACATTCTTGCCACTATTCCTCATAGATTATCAGTGAGGTTTAGGTCTGGACTTATTGATGGTCATTACAACAGAGGAATATTTCTTGAAGTAAACCAAAACAATGACTGTGAAGATTTATGAACTCAACAATAACACGTCTTGTACTAAGTCGATGTATAAGTTACTCTTTATTCCAATAGAAATAAAGCCTAGCGAAAGTTTTCCATGATAAAAAAAAATATTTTTCATGTGCATAGAAATTCCTCTAAATCGTTTAGTGCAGTTAAATGAATTGCACTCACTATATTTTTTTTTTATGTACGATTGTATTGTTTTTCTTCATATATATATATAAATTTTTATGTATATTATTTTTTGTGTAAATTATCCTTTGCAAGCATAATATATTACATAAAATTTTTACAAGCATTAAAAGAATTTCATATAAAAGGATTTTTACGCATATTATAAATATTTAATTTTACATAAATTATTTGATATATGGATTACTTTTTACGTATAATACTTTTTTTTTTAAATATTTTTAAACATATTTTATCTTTTCTGTATACTATTTATGCATATCGTATTAATTTTAGCTTTATAATTTTATATTTTAATTTGATTTAACATCTCTTAATATCACATAGTATTTTTAAACTTCCGTTAAAATGTGATGACATGATTACATTTCATAGTTTTTAGGCTATGTGGATTGCAAGGTGAACGATTCATTGGTTGTTTCTGACCGTTCAAAGGAGATAGTGCGAAAACTTCGAGAACAAGGCAAATGAACAACGAATCTAAACCAGTTTCTTTCTTAAAGATTGTGATAATCGATATTTTTTGGTGACAGAATTTTGAGATCATCAGCATACGCTACTAATTGATTAGACTTAGCAGCAGTACTTCCCTAGTGTCGACCGGTTTTTAAGATCAGTTTGGAAGAGGGGGGTCCACTTATACTGTATTCTGACTTGAGTTTCTGCGTCTATTTTCGTAATTTAAATGGATTAGATTACATGTCCAGCTTTATTTTGCATAGCATATTACGATCAACACTTTTGTAATCTTGCCGAAAATCACCAAGATGTTATTTATCCAATCAATCCATTTAGTTTCTAGTAGATCGTTGACCTTTTGAAAAATATCTAATTTGAACATGGTAGAATATTTAGTAGCTGCTCATTTTCGGTCTGCAGTGATTTTTTTTTTAGAAAATGTATTGTTATTCTTACAATCTAACATAATTACTTATATTTAGTTGAGTTGAAAGATAGGAAGATCGATTTGTGCCTGTCTGATGCTGATATATTTTCCGATAATCTTACACTATTGCTTCCGAATTTATTTCAATGGATATTGCTATGAGTAAAAACTTTAGTAAGGATCGGCAAGTCGCCCGGTATAAAATATTCCGTGCTAATAATACAATACACTCTAACACCGTGGTAATCAAATGAAACCCGACCATTAAATGCATAAAAGACAAATGGTCTTCTTCCAACAATTCCGTCCCTATATAGCATCTCAATTCCAGAGATTTTTAACGAATTATTTATTATTTAAGGAGAACACGATAAAACCTTATCCACCCTTAGTGTAAAACATGCCCTGTCAGTGCACAAGGGCAAGTACCAATGTAACAAAGATCATACTAATTATTTTGAGCTGAATGTTAATGAACCCGAAAAGACCACAACGATTTCTCAATACGGATATAGAAACACACCAAAACCTTATAAGACAAATCTAGGAAATATTTCCAATATTGATGACAATGTTTCTTTTGGTCAAGATCAGGATCGGAGCTGGGAATCAAGTAATCCATCACCAGCTGTAACAATCGAAACATTTTCGAAAAGGCGTAAATCCAAAGTTGGTATTGAGGAAATTCCATCCAAGCCAAATAAACAACAAACCGAAGCAGAATCGAAAAAAGTTACTACAAATTTTTTCGAATTAGTAGATGAGTCAGACGAGGAAGAAGATGAAGATACATTTCGAGCCCTGATAACTACTAGTACACCAAAAATCAGACATAGTAAAAATTATCATAAACTAAACATTGAAATGTCAACAATACCATCCAATTCTATTGCAAGTATAACACAGGCAACTAAAAAGCCACCGAAAAAGGGTGAGATTTTATCTGAGCAATTTAATCGAAGCTCTAGTTACTATCTTCTGCCCTGTTGCAATTTGTATGGCCAGAAGTGATTATGATTTTTTGTTTAGCTACATTAGCTATTTTTACAAATTGTAGAATTTTGTTAGTTGTTTCTGGTTTTCGAAATATAATACACATATATCATATACGCCATATGCATTAGCGTCCAAGTCTTTACATCACTTAGCCGTTTAGGTAGTTGAAGTTGTATTCTTGGTGACTCTGAATTTGAAGGGGCTGTGGAAGCTGGGTATTTGTACAAAATGTTGGGAATGATATTTGAAAATAATGGATCTGTAAAAAGTTTCACATACAAAAGTTCAATATTTCAAGCAAACACTAACAAAAGTCTACTGCTAAATAAATCTGATTTTTTCGAAAATGTGTAAAGTACCAAAAATTTATAAGCTCGGAATAACTGTTGGCGTTTGATAGAAGTTTCTTAAACCAGGCGGTCGAATACACCGCAATATATTATATCCCTTCAGTGTACAAGAAAAAGCATGATTATTTGCTTGAATTGATTATTTTATAGTTTATATTTTCACCACATTGAATATTGAAAATTTTAATTAAAATACTTATGTTTTAAATAGTCATAACCCCCTCATATCTTGGGCTCATATCATTTTTAAACCTTGTTCACACAGTGCATGTTGACCGTTTTTAAGTAATTATAATTGCACGATTATCTGACTACATCCTTTATATACTCATCAACATTTTTTTCGATAGTTGTACGAGGAAATGAAAAGCGCTTTCAATTGCGCCGTTTTGTCATACACAAAAACTTGAATAACATCAATATTAGAAATGAAAAAAGTTATATGGAAAAATCATTAAAAAGAAAATTATGCCACAGTGCGACCATGTATCGACACTCGTGTCAATGTTGAACATTGAGACAATTTGACGAGGCAAACAAAAAATGGTTTTACATTTATATCTAGGGTGGTTAGATGTAACTCCTTTTCATCATTGCTAGATATATTAGCAGTGGAAATTCACACCACTTAAAAAGATTTATTTTCTTCGTTCAATTCATAAATTTTTGGTACAAATTTATAATATTTTTAGAGTCAAATTCTTACAATTTTGTTATAAATTCAAAAAATTTTCAAATCATCATGGCCTAAGGACTAAGGTGATCGCCTTTTATTCTTCTGCATTTTTAGCTTCTGATCATCTGTCTTTCTTCGTGATCTTGATCGATTGTCAACGGTTCACTTTGTAGTGATCCTTCACTTTGTAGTGATTTTTCTTCATGATCTTGATCGATTGTCAACGGTTCACTTTGTAGTGATCTTTGACTTTGTAGTAATTTATGTCCGTCTCCCTCTGTTAAGTGCACTGTACTCGTAGTTCGTATCACCCTAGCTCCTTCGGAAACTCCGATTTTCTCCTCTGTATATATCCCATAAAATAATTCTACCTCCATTTATATTGCCTACCCTTCCCTTTTTATGTTCCCTTCTTCTATTCTTTCTTTTTCTATCGTCCCTTCTTCTATTTTTCCTTCTTCTATTTTCTCTTCTTCTATCTTCTCTTCTTCTATTTTCTCTTCTTCTATCTTCTCTTCTTCTATCTTCTCTTAACCTGCATTATAATATTTAGTCAGTTTAATTTGCCTAGTCTTGTTTAGGATACCTTCTTCCCTTTGATATTTTTATCAAACACTGTTTTCTTAATAATTGATTTCTTTTTGTGTGTATGTTCCCTTTCTGAGTTTAACTCCATTCCCAATTCGCAATATCACTCTACAAGCTGCCTCCGTTTCTTATGTTCCTCCTGAAGCGCAGCATCCCCCGTTTTAAATCACTAAAATTCTCTAAAGCTGACTTTGTAAGCAGGGCTAATGAAATCAACTTAATGAATTGGGGCTCTTTTCTCATCGACTTTATTACTTTTGATGAATGCATTTTGAAATTTTACGACTTTCTCTTCATCTTAATTTCACGATTTACTCCTACCGGCCGACCGCACAAACGAAATGATACTCTTTGATTTCGGCCTAATGTGGCGTTTCCGTTTGAAAATAAAGATGCAGCTCGTGCCAAGTATAGAGCTTCGGGCTTTTATACTGACTTTTCAGAATCCTCAAGGTATCGCTAGAGAAGCCATACCAGTAAAGGGTCTTCTATTTGTTCTAACAATCATAAATTCTTCTAGTTTTATATCCGATCCCTGAAAAAAATGTCGCCGTTTCCGTGATTTAATGTATCTTCAACTGCCTCTAGCGATTTAACCAAATATTTTTCCTCAGGCATCCGCTATGTTGCTTCACTTCCTAATTTTTCAACTTTGTCTTTATTATTTTCAATAAAGACATTATTTTCCATTATTTTCAACCTTAGTTTCTCCTATGGGTCCTTCCCAACCCAATGAAAGTCTACTTATCGTAGTAAAGTAATCATTCGTCCACCTTTGTCGGATTAAGTGGTTGAACCTGGTAGAGAGCATGGATTCATCAAGGGCAGATTTCCCACATCTAACCTTGTAACCTTCTCCAACTTGGTCGCCTCTGCTTTGGATCAACAGAAACAGTTCTAGGTTAACACTAATTTTTCAAAATCATTTGATTCTGTTGATCACAAACTTCTTCTCTCAAAACTACACTGTTAATCCTGGGTTTCTTCCTAAGTTTCTGGTTGTACTTGTATTGTAAATTTGCTTTCTTCGTCAGCTTCTGCATTCTGTCCCCTGCTGATGTTCTGCAGGGTTCAATTCTTGGTCCTCTCTTATACCTTGTCTTTATTTATATTTTTCCCCTCTGTTAAACATTCTGTTAACCCTGTTTTCTGTATGCTGATGATTTCAAAGGGTTTAGAAGTAATTGAATTCACTTACCTTGAACATGTTAAAAAGTCTTCCGTTAATGTCCTGTTCTCTTTCTGATGCCCCTCTCACTACTGTTGATGACTTTAAATATCTTGGTGTGATTTTTGATTGACTCAAGCTCGATCTAATCCAAGGCTTCTAGTTTGTTCGATTTTATCCTTACATCTTGTCTATCTTTTGGTAACTTGGCTGCTTGTGGGCAACTATTTTGCTCTTTAGTTCATAGTGCTCTCGAATATTGCTGTAAAGTCTGATCCCCCAACTTATATAACCAATTGATGTGGTGGAACATGTTCAATGATAGATTCATTCGTTTTACATTGTTTAAATTTTACATCACTTATCCCTGTTGAAAATCACGCCTTTGGAATTTGGAAGAATGTTGCTTGATGCGTATTCCTTTATGAGTGTTTGATATTTAAAGTTATTCGTTGTTCTACGCTATCTGACCTCAGCTCTTAGCTGGTGCTTCAGATTTTTACCCGTTCCGATCGATGACATATAATATTCAATATACCCTTCGCGCGAACAGACTTATATTTTCGTAAGCAATTAATGCGTATCCCTAAGAGACACGACAAGCTCCAGGTTAGTCCTCTACTGCCGACGTTCCTACAATTTAAGCGTGTCACATTAAAGATTCATGTATAATTCCTATCCTTAATTCTTGCTTAATGCTTTTTTTCTGCCACCTATGCGCAGAATATGTTTAGCTTATTTTCATTATTACAATGTTTGTTATCTTTATTACTATTATTTTCATTATATTGTTTATTTTATTTTTTATTTTGGGAATTTTGTGTCATAATTTTTCAACTTTCTGCATTTGTAATTGGCTCCCGGCCTGTTGTTACTAAATAAATAGATAAATAATCCTTTATGTCTTGAATAGGGAGCAAATGCTTTCCGAAAATCACGAACTCCTATCGAGCTCCTAATATGTACTGTGGATTTGGCTAAAAAAAATATGAATTTGACCAGCAAAAAATATGAAATTGTATCGAAAATTCATGAATTTGACTCGCAAAAATTATAAATTTATTATATAGCTCGTAAATAACAAAATATCACTCATCTCACTGTAGTTTTCATTGGATTATAATTTTCACACATTACAATGATTAAACGAAGTCTGATTTCGTTATTTTATTTATTTACTTAATACAAAATCCAAACCATACTATTTGCAAAAAATCATATTTATTTCATTATTCCAATCCGAATATATTGATTTAATTTCTTGATTATATAAGTTCTTGATGTCCAATACGGAAAACTTCGCTTCGTCCCCCGAAATGATAGAACAAAAAAAAAACACCAGACCAAGTGATGTAATAGTTTTGGATGGTTAGTTTGTATTTCATCGCATTCCTTCCATATTTCTGTATAGTTGAACGCAGTATGCAACGCAATATTTTATTCTTTAGATCATAAAAAACTGTAGTTGCAAAGGTTTTTATACAAACTTTATTATTGCCGATTGTGAAAGTTGTTACCTGTTGTTTTAAAATTCACTGGCTTTTATGCAAAAATTGGTTGAGTTGTTTGACGAAAAATTGATATTAGTTAAAAATCTGCTGTGCCGAAACGCCCGCCGCTACTTAAAAAATTGCTAAAAAAATGTATTGTTGTTTTTTACTTCTCATCATTAGTACAATTTAGATGAACGAAATTATGACTTTGAAAGCATTTTCCGAAATTCCCCCATATATTTCTACATTCTATACATTATAAGTGCTCACTTATTGTTCGCACAATTTATTTCATTTAGCTAAGTTTATTTTACAATTTTCCTTGTATAGCCAATTAGACGTATTATCAAACAAAATGAAATTACATCAAAATTCTAATTCGATATTTTAATAAATTTCAGCGGCACAAGTAACTGGCTACTATGATCATGCCGAACGTCAGCTGCGATCGTTTGAAATCAGGTTTCCCATGGTCCTTAGTTGTAACGTGTCAGCTCCCGGCTTTCCCGAGCTAAAATGGTAACGGTCATTTATTACTGAGTGAGTAAGAACAGATTCAAATATTTATTGATTCCAGGCGGAAAAATGGAACCGATGTATCACAAATCGATTCACTGAGAGGACGCTACAGAATCATAGCAGCCGAAAGAAAATTTGTAATCGACAAGACCGAAGAAACTGATGCTGGCGACTATGAATGCTGGGTAGATTCTTTAAATGCTGGAGCTAAATTCAACGTTTACGGTATGCTTATGATTTTCACTTTGTCATTAGTATGGTTTAATTTGTAATTTGCTCATGAAAACTTACAGCCAATGTTGCTGTGAGAGTTCCCTCGAACAGTGGTGTAGTCGAAGGAGAAAAATTAACAGTTCACTGTTTAGTTGTTGGTACAGAGCCAGTCATTACATGGTCGCTTGGTATGTGGATATGAATTTTACACAGTTGAGAGTTTTAACGATATCAATGTTACAGGCAACAAGACATTCAATGAAACAACTGGTCGATATATTCTTCAGGAAGACGAGAATAAAATTAAGAATGCTGTATTTATCATTGAAAATATTGTACTAGACGATAGAGGCGAATACAAATGTACTGCAACAAATCCTGCCACAGAATATGGTAGTGCTGATCCTGCGCAAGACACAACAATGGTTCGAGTGAAAGGTATGTTATTTCTTCTTGAAATGTTGTGCAATCTTGTCCAATGCATAAGCTGTCAATTTAAAATTATACATTATCTATCGCCCAGGACATAACAATTTTTCATTGTGGGGTGATATTTTGAAATTTTGTTGTATACCCCATTTGATACCTTCATTTCTGGAGAGATGCATCTGCATGCACTATTACAAAATCGTTTTAGAATTAAGCAGCGAAGATAAGTTTTTTTTATGATAATGTCAAACCTTTTGGGGATACTATTTTGGGTTGTTTCCATGTGAATGCTACTTCGACTTATTAGCTTAACCTCACTTAAGCCCCAGATTAGCGAAACCATGCCAAGAGGGAAATACAAAAGAACGTCTTTTGTATCTTGCCATTTTAGACAAAGAAGTCCTGATGTTGAGCATTTGAATACAGATTCGCGTCTTATCATTCTCCTACGTTCGAATTTAGTTTTCTATTGAAAAATATGCGGTTTCTGTTTTAATTTAGCTCATTATACATAAACGCTGATATCGGAAAAAGCTTACAAAATATTTCGAGGGTTGATATATGTAATCCAATAAGGTAGCTACACTACACAGGCTACTTACTACCTAGTTTGGAGCAAAACCATTATGAGCCATACGCCAAATATATGGATATTCACGTTCAATATACTTATTTATTACACATTACTAATTCCTGACGTAGTTTAATCTTCAATATTCATTTTTTCTTCGTCACTTGGAAGATAGTTCTAAGAATTACCGGAAGAAAAAACGTGGCGACCTTCATCTTCTTACTCCAATGTTGCTGCTGGTAAAAAACAGCCATTGCTGTAGTAAAAACAATAAACCGTACGAAGATATGCCTCGAAGCCTAGTAATGATTCACCTATGTACGGTACTAGTAAACTGCCCGGCTAGTGCATATAAGTACCGACAAACTTGCAAATACATTAGATTTCTGAAATATATTTCTTACCCATTGTTGAAAACACTTCCTAGTACTTTGACTTCGCGAAAACAATGCAGAAACCCAAAGGAAGCAAGTAACAATCAGTAAAAGTTTCACAGTGACTTTGATAAATGCGGTGTAATCGTTGAAATGAATTTCAAAAATTTAACGGCGGAAGGAAGCATAAAATGTGTGGCGATAAACAAGCACAAGAACTTGTGGTGCCCATGTGTACCAGCCGATTCGAAAGAGTTAAAACAATGTCATCAATCCATGTCCCCAATCCATACCCTTGCTCTCCCCAAAAGGAGCGCAGATCATAATCAACATACAAGTGGTGGCAACTGGTAGCAATCTATTATCATCATCATCGGCACTACAATCGGGGTTCGATTCTGGCCTCCAACAAATTTTTCCATTAGTTCCGATCGCGAGCAGATGTCGATCCACCGTAAATAAGGTATGTCGTCTGCCATAAAATCTACCGCAATATGAGGCTAAAGTTTCTCTACAAGACTTTCTTTTTGAACGCGGTTAAGAGGTTAGAGTGCCTTTTGCTGAACACCCAAGCCTCGCATCCATACGTGAGTACTGGCAATACCATACTCTTGTACAACAGTCTTTGATATTCGGATGAGATTTCGGGATTTGAAGAGCCTTGACAGACCAGTAGGCTTTGTTGAATTTGAGCATCCACCCGCATATTTCTTCCTTTTCAATGCTCCTATGCTAACCAGCTCTAGATAGAGGCGTTAAGAATGCGATTATAATTTTCAACATAATAAGTTAGAAAAAAATAAAGGGATAAGATAAAAATGGGCTAAATTGAAAATTTATTAGATGACCTAAAACATCAAATTTTCGTTTGTCCATTTCTATGCAATCCTTGGATCAGTTATCATCTTCATCTGATTCCGCGCCAGATGGTGTATATTATTGATTTATTGTCGAAACCGGCTCACATAGTCTGCAGTATTCGCTGGTTACTTTGTTACATCCCAACCATTTTAACTGAGATAATTATTGATGTTTCTACCGTGGACGATTCCTCGGCAGATACCATTAAAAACAGCGGAATATGTTCATCCCAATCCTGTTGATTGCCATCAACAAGTTTCGCGAAGTATTCCTCTAACTTTCTATTCAAGCGTAAATCCATGCCATCTCACTGGGGGTGAAAAGAAGTCGTCTTTGTTTTTCTAGATCCCAGTAGCTAGCATATCTCGGTGGACAGTTGACACTCAATCGTGGTAGAGTTCCTGCAGTGCTCTTTATCTCGTGACCCAGTTCATTATCAACTGTTGCTGCTTCTTGATTAGGTGTTGGGAAAGCTTCTGGCCATTAGCTAAAGTAATCAGCTACTATCATAACGTAACGATCTTTGTTCTTAATCTCTGTAAAAGACCCTGCGGTGTCAATAGCAATTCTTTTGAAGGAAACTCCCTCATTTTCCCTCTCGTCTTACGTTTCGGTCCCTTTGTGGATACATAAACACAACTTTTCCAGCACCAGTTCTCCACATCTTCTTGATTGTGTATCCATTAGAATCGTTCGCATACTTTTGTAAGTATTCTATTCACTCCTAGGTGCCTCGTAAAGCTCTTTGAGTATGTCGCTGATTTTAGCGCGGAGGAGCACTACATTTGATGCGAGAGGCCATCTGTCGATTTCCATATCCACTCCAAGGCTCCATTCTCGATATGCAGAGAATTCCACCGCGTCCAGTAATTTTTCACGATTGATTTATGGCTTGAAATGTCCTGCCACTTTGTTGTTTTTTATCCTATTGTGAAAGTCTCGCCCCAATCTCAGCGTTGTATTTATTTTTCAGGATACATTCTGACTCAATTCACTAATGTTTTTTTTTCCCTTTTTCCTTTTTTTAGGAAAACTAGCCGCATTGTGGCCATTTTTGGGAATCTGTGCTGAAGTCTTTATTCTATGCGCTATTATTTTAATCTATGAAAAAAGACGTAATAAAACAGAACTCGAGGAAAGTGATACTGATCCGAATACCGAGCAGTAAGTATTTTGCCAAATCGTACATAATTATGTATCAAAAAGTCTTGTTATGTTACAATCATATAAATTTAAAATAATGCATTTTTGTTCGATTGGCAAACTGACTATCTATTATCTTCATATGTATGGCTAAAGAATAGAGTTTATTGTTTCTTCTTCTTATTTTATTCGTATTACAAAAATTTCAATGAAAAACAAATTATTAAGTCATAACTACTACTCGTTAGGAGACTTTTGGAAAGCACTAAAGCGTATAATTTTCGTTTATATTCATTGTTTCATATATTACTGTAAATTTTATAAACAGAGCAAACTCTAATCTAAATAGTATATTTTATGAACGCTAGAAGAGAAAATTTGATAAGATCTTAATTAAAGATTGTTTCCATATGCAAAAGTATTCATTGTATTCGGCTTGTTGACATATATAATACATTCAATCATTCACAATCTGAATAACGAAAGAAATATAATAGAAAATAATAAAATAAAAACGTAAAATCATATGTTAATAAAAAAATGTTAATTATTAGCCTACAAGTAATTGATATAAAAGGCATTGTATGTATGTATAGGCGCCCCGATACATTGTAGTTTGTGCATACGTTTTGATTATGTACATATGTTATTGAAAACATGTTTAATTTTAGTATTCGCAAACGAATTTAGTTACTCTGGAATGTCATTCCTCTTCGATCAACATGTTACATTACCATGATTTGTCATTTTCGTTAATTGCTATTACAGTTTGTCACACTTTGTTTTCTCCTACAAACAGTCAAACAAAAAACTCTTGAATTTCACAATCCATAACAGTTGCATTATTAAATTGTGTTTGCCCCGTCCAAAAGTATAAATTTTTCCTGCACCTTCCTCAGTTGCTGATTATTTGTTAATTCTTAGCCGACTTAATTATCGATAATGATTAAATGTGCAATAGTTTAAGTTTGCGAATGATTATATACTACATATGAATTTCTTATTGCCTGGATGTTAAAAGACGATTTGCTCGAATCCCTGACATAATGTAGTAAAGTAGCTTGGAAATTTAATTGGACTATATTGATAGCTAGCGTAGCTAGAAATTCAATCAGACATTTGAATGTTGAAATGAAAACCTTGAAAAGCAATCGGCTTTTAGCATCAAACTGCAATTATAAAATGGTATTTTTAATTTAATTAAGTTTAAATCGTTCTACGAAGATAAAAATAAAAATCAAATTTGGAATACAGTAAATAAATTAATTAACATACACACTATAATTCCTAGAATGCGAACTTAAATAATATTAATTTGCATTTAAGGATATTATTCGTTTCATTATCTTAATAATCTAAATACGTCTTGTTAATATAATTTTATGTTGAAATTAAAATTATGAAAATTATTAAATTCCTTTTGAATTGGAAAAATAGATCAAATGCACTTTTGTTTTGTTTGTTGTTTCGTTGTTTCGTTGTTTTTCTTATGTGGTCCGATGTAGGTGTGTTTATACTGTTTGTGCACAATATGTGGAAAAAAGAATGAAATTGTATTTCTTGCATTGATTTTTTTTTTTAAATGCATAAAGTAAGCTAGTTTCGAATTCCACCTGGCCTAAAGATCTCACTTTTCATATGAGATTGAATTTTAACAATTCACCCAACGTTCCTGTATAAATATGATCTTTCGGACATTTCGTGACTGGAACCAGAGTTTTCTAACTGAAGAATTTCACAACCATTAAATTAGATTGATTAAATCAATTGCTTATGTAAATGATAATGTCGAAAATAATTTCTTCGTCAGTTTCCCCTTAGTTTCCATGGCGAATTCTTTATTTTTGTAGTCACGCTGAAGTGGCTTTACACTCTTTTTTAATTTGCGTCTTTAATTATACCGACTTACGATTAATGTCCACAACGGCGATTTTGACTTCTCCGACAGTGATCGAAATGGGCCATCCGTAAAATTCTATATGACGCTTTAAAATCACTGAACGAAACGGATCCCAAACTGAGTATTCAGGAAATAGTAAACAATCTTCACGCTTCTTGGTCAACTAACATGAGATCGGGAAGGTTTGCGGACGGGGTATATGGGTCCCACATCAATTATCGAAAATGAATAAAAAACAACGGCGTCTAATTTGCATTTCTTTATCTAACAAGGATTGTTACGGATGATGAGGAGTGGATCCTTTACGACAGCAATAAGCGCACTAGTTAGTGACTTTCTCCAAATCAACTGGCTGTACCCATCTCTAAACCAGTTCTCAGTTTAAAGAAGGTTTTACTGTGCGGTTGGTGGGAGTACGGGTGGCACAATTCATTTTGAGTTACTAAAACCTGAAAAAAAATTATTGCTTAATTATACTCCCAAGAATTAGATAGATTACCTAGCGAATTGTTGGTAAAACGACCAGCTGTGGTCAATAGAAAGAATGGCAGTCATATTGCAACATGATAATGCCTGACTTCATACCGCAAGATTAACTAAAAAAACATTAGATTGCTGGAGTGGAAAGTTTAATCATATCCCCCTATTCTTCTGACAGCGCGATTCGACTTTCATTTATTCCGATCCATGAAACATTCTTGAAGGGATAAAAGTTTTAGAAATATCTGAATATGCTAGATAACGAAGCAGATTATATTACGGACTGATTGTGCAACTAAACATAAAATAAATTCGTTTTTTTGGTTATAACTAAAATAAATAATTACTTACGAGTACCCATAATATATAATTTACTTGAATGATATCTATTGTTGACGCAATTTGTGGACGTCGACTACATCAATCATCTTCAAGGTTTGTAACACCATGTATATATTCAGCAGCAGAATGAACTTCAACGGTGCACTTTGACAATGCAGACTCCTTGTATGTTTTTAATAATCGTTCAGAAATTTCCATTGCTTTTAAACCTTCCAAAACAAAGAATTTAATTGCAGCACAATACTTTTCCATACTAATATAAAAAGCGCTAAGATAGAAATGAAACTTTACACGCATTTTTATGACGGAAATAGCATAATTAGAAAAAAATTGCGCTACTAGCAGCGCAATTTTGTTGTCGAACGCAGAAGATTTTTCGATTACATTCGTACACATGGCGAGTAATCAACTTTAACTTTATAATATCTTTATGATAATAAGTATAAATCTGTATTCATCGATTTGAGATGCTGACGTCAAAAAATTAAGATGATTATGCTGCTCATTATTTAGGGAGTAGACTGCAACATGATCGGTTAATTCTCAATAATTTTGATAATTTACTTACTGATAATTATTCGCAGATTATAGTTTCATTCATAATCGTAGATTATAGTTTCATTTCCCTATTATTTGTCTTATTTGTTTTAACTAAGTGTATTTAAGTACTGTTATGGTAAACGTCAAGAAGTAGCATTTGATTTGAGCGATTGTTTGAAATTGTCCCTGTGATCCACTCTGAACCAGCAATATGACTTCATTTTATTGAAGCGAAACTGATTATCTTTGCCTACAACGCACTGCTTCCGCAAAATTAATTTAGGGACCTTTGGGAAAGGTAATAAAAAATCCGCTTCCTTACAGGTGGAATATTTAGTGCAACGTTCAATTTTGTCACTAGTCGAGATGCCTCATTTAAATCGAGACTACATCCAAACATCAGATAATGTAGTCTTAGTTTATACTAACTGCAATTCTAATCCGACGATTTCACTTTAAATCATCGTCCTAACCATGCTCATTTTCACCTACATTAACTAACTTAAACTCGAGAAAAAAATCCACCGACCTATAAGCAAACTATCTGCATAAATTTTATTGTAGATTTTTTTTCAAAAGAATAGAGTATGCTCGTCTGCGTCTAAATTCACTTCTATCTAAATTACGAACATAGTTCATTAGATTATTGTTTGTTCTCATTCAATGATTTTTTCTTTGTAAATTAAAATAAACAGATTTGTGGGTTTGTGATTCTGTACATTTAATCTTTAAAAACAATCCTCTTGTTACTTACTATTGCAGGAAAAAGAAAAGGCGAAACTATGAATAATTTAAGAAAAACAACTATTTAGAGCGATGCTGCTTGTGCTTTTTCAAAGGCGCGATCCTGTATAAGATTTTTTTTCTTCAATAGACTTAATCACTTAAATATTTTGTTTTTGAAAGACGTGAATCGAAAGCAAACCCAAAACATTTGATCGTCTTATCGTATCAGATTTGAAAATTGATTAGTATTAACTAGCACAATGTTTTAATTTTTGATTTGGCTTCTTAACTTTTCATTTCTATCCGACTACTACACTGTTGTAAAAATTTGTAAAATAAAAACAAAAAAAGCACTGTTTTGCAGTAGATTAAAATAATTGCAATGACATTTGAAAGTTTCCGAGAGCGATCGAGCGAAAAAAAGGAGTCATTGAAGTAGTTTTTAACAATACATATAAAAATATAGAAAGTTCAAAATGAATTTTAAATTTAAGTAGGAAGTACATTTTAGATACCAAAAAGTACCGAGAAATAAACCTAGATTAGAAGCCTTGTTTGTTGAACCAACAACAACAAGAATTACGAAACTACTGGTGTTTTTAAATGAGTCGAAATGAATTTTCATGAGTTCTGAAACTACTATAATACTTGAGATATTAAAACTAAATCAAATCGATGTTGATGTTGTAGTAGTGTAGTTCGAACGGTATGTAAATTTAGACGTTGATTTATCAGTTCATTGCAAATATATGAGGCTTTTTTACAATAGCAGTATTCGTAAATTAACCGTATGTTGCCTTAGACCATGGTTACTTGGTCGAATTATTTCCGTTGTCGAATATTTCGATCATGCAGCCTCGGATTCGGACATTTCTTTAACATGAAAAAAGATTTCATTTGCTGTGTTAGATAAAAACGAAATGTAATATAAAAAATCTAGTTTTATTCGAAGAAAGTAATTTATTTTATTATCGTCTAAAAAAATCTTAAAATGATATTTATGAAATATATAGAGAAGCAATTGTTTCAATGATTAATAAGAACAAGTAAACAAATCGAATATCTAAATCCTAAAAGTTTTATAAGTATCTTATGGTAATCTACTGCTCTACTCGTACGTGAAAAGATTGATTGATATGATTTTCTGTTCGATTTGTAGCAATAACGATGTTTACCGCCAATAATAAAGTGTGATTGATTATAAGATGTAAAATACAGTATACTTTAACGTCAACCAAACAAGTTCAGGTATTTTAGATAAACATAAAAAAGAAATTCTTCGTGCACTTGGTCATGGTAATGGAACTAATATTAGTTATATGCCTTTTATCTAGAAATGAATGAAATTTAAGCATAGAAACTTCTTAGAGCATACCAATTATGATATTGAGGCTTGCAACCTTGACTTGAATCCCTCGAACGACGATAGCACTGCGTATCCTCGAAGCAACGATTAGGCTTTCCTGGTATTTCCTATTATTGACTGATACTTTAAATCTATCATCTATATTCAATTTTGAACTTGAATTGCCTTTTTTTCAGTTGGGTCCAAGACGTGTGTCAAAAGTACCCTTGCGAATCATACAATCGTCTAGGTGTGGCAATATAATTCTGCCAATTTAAATTATATATATAAATCCTTATTAAAGTGATTTCTATTAATTTACTATTTGTCGCAAATTCCACTATCTATCAGCCAGTTGACTGTGTACATAATAAATTATCGGCTTCGTGACTAAAATACATCCAGTGCTCGCTACTTCGACTCGAGAACCGTTTGATGTTGTATTTTCGAGCAAAAGAAAAGGGATTTCTAGTTTTATCTCTAGCTGTATGTTTTTGCACCATTGAAATCACATTTAGGCACACACTAACTGCACATTTTAGCCTAGGGCATTCAATGAAATATTTCTTTTTATAAACCAAATTGGATGTAATAAGGTTCTAAACTAATTAAATTTTCATATTTCCTCCACGTTCTAATCTTGCCTTTTTCGATTTCGCGCACTTTGTTCGTTATAATTGTATAGTTAACTTAAACGTATTAATTCACACATACTCACTATTAATATTGAGTCTTCCAAAAAATTAAAAGAAACTTAGATGTTTTTGAGAGCTTCATTAGCTCACAGCGTTGTTTAAAAAAATGCTATCGGTACCTATACCTACAAAAATATAGGATTGCATTCATCACATCCTCAATGGTAATGTTAAAACATTGCAAACATAATTGCATAATTTAGAAATACAAAAAAAAAAATCAATTTCAAATTTCCGTTAACTATGAATAAATAAATGGCATATGTACACCGACTAAACTCTGCAGAATAAAGTTGTTAAAAGAAAATGTATAAAAATATTTGACCAAATAAAAATTCAGTTAGATAAAAATGTTTGTGTGTAATTCGTTCACAAAAGTTGAGTTTTTTGTGTGTGTAACTAACTAATCGAGACATTGCTTATTTACAGGGAAAAGCTGAAGCCGCAGACAAACTGAAAGGTACTATTTCTCGTATGAATTTTTATTTCATATGAATTTCATTGTTTCTACTCATCATAAAAAACCTACTAATGTTTAGTTATAAGTAAATTCAAATAAAGAAATATATTTATAAAAATTGTGAAATGTTTAAGTTTAATAGATTGCAGTGAATTGAAAATGGAGAGTATGAGTGTGGCAAGTATGATGAAAATGGCTTTCTTTTGAGTATTTTTCAATCAGGCCGCTTTAATAATAAAATTAAATGACCTGAAAACTGGGCGGTTGAAAAATATCAATAGCTAGTCATTCCGTTGCTTATAATCAGAGGTTAATATTGCCTTAGATATCACTATAGTCAAATAAAAGATTGAATTAATTTTTATTTTCGCTTTCAAAAAATTTCTAACATGTAAGACGTTCTGTAACTAGCACAAAGGTTTTTCTTATGCCATTGCACCTGGTTCTTTTGAATGGTATCTGGTAAAGAACGTCAGAAATATCTAAAATGCCATTCATTATATTAAATAGCAAACAGTCGTCCGTACATAATCTTATAATTTCGAAGGGAGAAATAGTCAATAAACTCAACAGCTGAAAATCGACGATTTCATCGCGATTAATACGAGTATTTAGATTGAAGGCAATGTAACGCACAAATTTTACGAAAACCTTTCCGATGCATCTGAATGGGTTCTGTAGTGAGGATTCCATAGAACTGAAGTATAGTCGAGTCTGCTTCTCACTAATGAGCTACAAATAACTTTAATCATCATCAACGTGGCACAACAGCCCGACGTCGGGCCTTGGCCGCCTGGATCGATTTCCTCCAATTGTCTCGGTCACGTGACCGCGTCCTCCAGTCTTGGAACCCCAATAGTTGCTCGGCGTCCGCATACACTGAGCTCTCCCAACGAGCTCTTGGTCTTCCTATTGGCCTCACTCCGCCGACTCGTCTTGCGTTCATAACACGTTTTGGCATGCGATCGCCATTCATGCGTTGCACGTGCCCAGCCCACTGTAACCGTTGTAATTTGACGATCTTGGAGACTTCCAACTCATCGTAAAGTTCGTACAACTCATTGTTGTACCGGATGCGCCATCCATCTCGGTCGCGAACAGCCCCAAAAATCCGCCGTAGAACTTTCAAGGTAAGGATATTCTAGAAGTAACGAGTGTTTCTAATATTAAGGCCCAGTATTCGAAGAGTGTGAACTGTGATGTTTTTCTCATGAATTGTAAAGATTGGTTTGGATCAAAAGTGACTCCAAGGAGTTTGACCTCTCCAACACACTGAAATAGTTGCAGTTTAGGTATAGTTGGAATTAACTGTGGTTCGATTGTAAATTATAACTTGACATTTATTAATATTTAATTCGAAGCTGTTGTCAATGCAATATTTAAAGAAGCAGTCTAAATTAAATTTCTTCAGGGGATGTTATTGCGCCAAAGATTTTGCCGTCGTCTGGAACTGAACAGTGAACTGAACAAGCTGAACTGAACAACCGAACAAGCCTATATAGACGGTATTAACAACAATTAAAAACAAGTTGGGACCAAGACAAGATCCTTGAGATACACCCGAAGTTGGAAATATTGGCTATGGGTAATGATTGTGTATTTTTACTGCAAGTGATCGACCATATGTGTAACAACCGAGGCAATCGAAAAGAGGGCTATGGAAACCAATGTAGCGAAAATTTGTAAATGGTAGACCAAAATCGATTTTAACAAAAGCTTTGCTAAAATCTGTACATTTTGTGTGAACCTGATTTACAGACGCGAACGAACTCCATATAACTATGCTAAGTAAAAAGATTATCAGTACTACAGTACGAGTAGTAGAATTAAAAGCTATGGGGTAGCCATAACATACCAAGCCATGAACTATCCTTAGATATTGAATTGATGACAGCTGACGCAAATATTGCAACAATCGACTCGATTGGCACCCAGATAAATAAAATAGAGACGAAAGACGCATCAACTTCCCCTATCAAACATACAATGGGAGAGAGAAGTCCAGCCTCTCTTCCGGCAAATCCAGCTGATCAGCACACAAAGAAGATCTTTAACTTCGGCACTTATTGGACAGAAGACGAATGTCGGCGCCACATTGACAAAATTAGACTATCTAATACAGCAAAACTTGGCATAATCAAAACTAAAATGATATGAAAAACAACAGGTCCGACGTATGAAGTTTTTTTTTTTGTGAAGTCCAACTCCCCCAAATGCAAAACAGCATTATCTTCTCGCAAGGTTCTGGCGACTGTGTTTTGGAATTATCGCAGTATTCTGCTGATTATCTCGAAAAAGGTAAGACTACCCTCGACATACTACAGTGGTGTCCTAAATCTGATGGCCGCAATAAAAAACAAAATACGCAGTTTATTGAATCGAAAAGTTTTTTCTTTCACAATAATGTTCGCCCACATTCGGCTCATTTGGCTGTCGATACAGCAACGCCTATATTTTCTGAGAACAATGCAGAAATTGTTGGTGCATTTGTTTTGAGACCATCGCTAACTTTTCGGGGGATTATACGCCGATTGTGATTATTTAGGACCCACGGGCAGCCACATCAATGTTTATTTTTTCTTTCCGAAATTCAATCCAAAATGCCTTGCACATTCCTATTGATTTGAATTGGATGATTATTTTTGTCTTCTTCACTAGCTTCCTTCCGTTTTGGGATCATTTGGCTAATTATTTACTGAGTTGGCGCGAAAATAGTACTCAAAACAACAAAATCAGTATGAATCTTCTTGCATACTGACTAGTTGTTCATTTCTCAAAAAATAAAATTTTGATAAATAATGGGACATCTACCACGCACTTCTAGGAAAGTGTAACCGCACAAAGACTTTTTGCGCGGCTTACGGGGAGGATTTATGATTAGTCGAACTTTTCTCCACTACTGAATTTTTTTAATGTTGTTTGTGAATACATCGTTATTTTCTAGATTTAATATAATTATTTGATGTAAAGAAATTATCAAGTAATTGCGACGTTATTCGTACTTTTTACACTCACATTATGTCAGTTGTTGGCTTTGTGCCTTTTATATAGGTTATCAAGACTTAGTACGATACGATACTCGCACAGGTAAATAAAATTCCACTCACCTCCAAATCGTCAAAATGACACACGTTTGCTTACATTGGGAAAGATATTTAGACGTTGATAACAGCGACAAAAAACAATTATAGAGGTTTCGATGATTCATTTCTTGTATCGACCAGCTAATACTTCAACACAATGTTCATAACAAATAAATTATTTCTTCTTAAAAAAGCTCATAATGTTGCCCTGCTTAGTGGCAGGCTTGCTGGTTACTTTCGCCGATTTGGCCGGAGAAGGATTGGATTTCTTTTTCACTTCAGTTTTTACAGGCGAATCATACTGCTTCATAGTTTTATCAAGATCAGTAGTATCCTCTGGCTCCGAGCCACTATACTCTTCACTTTCTTTTATTGTCCCTGCAATTACAAGTTTTTTTTTGCACAAAAAGATTTAGATCGATTATTCTAGTATCATACTTATGAAACCATCTTCGTCTTCGTAGGTTTTTGTGACAATTCGCCGTTTTTTCGACCTTGCTGGTTCACAGTCATTTCGAATGGACCTAGTGCTTACGTTTGTGGTCTTTGGAGTGGCAGGAATTTCTTCATCCTCTTCTTCTTGCATAGGTTCAGATTTTTCTTCTGCCTCTTTTTCAATTTTCGTTTCTGGTTCAGGGAATTAATTTAGAATTTCCAATTCTGATCAGTATATTCTATAAATTACCTTCATCTTCATCGCTATCCTCCATCAATATAATACGTGAACCTTTGGCTCGTACCCTTTTCTTATCATTTCCGACTTTTCGTCGTTTCGCTGGGTTTTTTGGAGATTCTTTTGCAGTGTTGTCCTCAACTTCTGAGTGATCTAAGGGACGTGAAAATGTTTTAAAAAAATATGAAAACACGAATTTCACTGTGACAACTGACCACTTGTTGTTGAAGTACGTTTTCCATTCAGTTTTTCCGAATCTTGTTTATTTGGACTGGAACCATCTTCTTCAATAGGGTTAGTGTTATCCGTTTCGATACTTGGTGGCGACTTTTGGCTACTTGATTGTGGTTTTGCACTAAAGAAGGAGCCAATCAATCCATTTTTCTTGCCGACTTCTTTTTTAGGAGGTGATTTCTTTTTCGGTGAAATCTTCTCATTTGCTGCTTTCGGTGAATCATTCTTCTTCGGTGTCTTCGGTTCGGCTTTGACATTTTTGAACATTGATGCTATTTTGTTGTTGTTACTGGATGAACCATTTACTTTTGCAGATGCGGCTGTTGACGATTTTGAAGACTCAGTTGTTTCGGGCTTTACTGGTAGATCTGGTTTTACATCATTTTCATGGACATATTGATTAGGACCACGTTTATGTTGGTCGGAAGTGGGTAAAATTAGCCGTTTTCTGTAGGGTGATGTTTTAGCGTCATTTAGTTAAAATTTTGTAGGATATATTACTTTTGGGCATCCAAAAACGATGGTATTGTAATGGCTGAGCTTTCAGTTCCTAGTTTAATGCTATATAAGATTTGAAAGCGTTTCTCTATTTGCTTATCTAGTGATGCCAGCTGTTCCTCAGAAGATATCTAGTGAGAAGCATACAAATATTAAAATGATGTCTGCTGCTTAAATAATGATGCATTGAAATGATTGCTATGTATTGAGACTTTCAAGTGACTTTTTCAAAAGCTACTAACCGTCACACAGATATATCCATTCTCGTCGACTCCTCGTACAAGGTAACGTTTGACAAACGATTTACCTTCACCGCAATCGCTAAGCCACTTTTCTAGCATTTCAGCGCTTTCCTTCATGCTGCCACCCCATTTTTCTGAGATCGAACTTACATTTACCTTTGAAGTGGCAAACAATTTGTGTTGTGAAATATCCATCGTGCAAGTTGAATTCACTTACCACCTTACCGCTGTCAAGGACATCATGAGAAATCTCTTTAAAACATTGGTCCGGATCTAGTTTAACCATTTTTACGAAGATGAACACGCTTAGATCACTAGCAGCTTATTATTTTGAATATTTTTATTCTCCGTGCATTAATTCTTTGCCACATTTGAGTGCTCCGCTTTCTAGCTTGCTATTTTCGCGCCTCTTATCAATCGTTTGACAAGCTACGTTTCTGATTTATAGCCCGTTCACACTCGGCTCTAAATCAGGCGATTTCGATCAGCTGATCGCTTTAGAGCTAAATCAACTTAAATCTACCTGATTACCCATACATTTTTTTCGGTTTCCGACCGAGTTAATCAAGTAGATTTATAGCCCGTTCACACTCGGCTCTAAATCAGGCGATTTCGATCAGCTGATCGCTTTAGAGCTAAATCAACTTAAATCTACCTGATTACCCATACATTTTTTTCGGTTTCCGACCGAGTTAATCAAGTAGATTTAGAGTTAATCAAGTACAAATCAGGTACTATTGTGAATTTTTCCGGGCTGAATTGTTCTCAGAGCGTGCTTAATTCCATCCGTGAGAGAGAGAGTAGATTTCAACGAAATGTCATTCGAATTTCGTTCAAATATAGCAAAATTTGGACAAAAAAGGAAAATGTGAGTTGTACAAAATGAAAAGAAAATGCTCTTGCATGTTTCTGCACCATTTTGAACAACTTTCATGCAAAAAAAATTGTACACACAAATTCGAATGACAGTTCGCTCTCTAAATCTCCTCATTCTAAATCACTTCGGGTAGTGTGAACGCTTACCTGATTAACTTTGACAGCTTCTAAATCTACTTGATTTAGAGTCGAGTGTGAACGGCCTATTATGGGTACTGCCATATGACTTTGAAATCAAAGCGAATTAAGGCCCGTGTAATTCAAATTTATAGGGTAATATTTAAAAATATTCATCTCTATGGAAGAGCATATATCAGCGATCAAATTTGTTCAATTTAGAGTTCATGTAACAACACAACTAATTCAAAACTCTAGAAGTTTTGCATGTTCATGAAAAAACAATTCGAACCGGTTGCATACAGTCTTCTTCGAAAGTGAATTCGCCGCGACGATTTCGCTTGTTTGTTGACAGTTCAACGGTGATTATTGAGAATCCAATAAGATTTGCTGACTCTTGAGCAGGTGACGGAATACTACACAAGTGTTTTTACGGTACTGGCGGTGTTTTTTATATTCAGTCAAAACATTCCCATTACTCGGTTATATTCATACTAAAAGCATTGATTAGAACTATCTCATAAAAATCTCAAGACCGGAAAATCTTTGAATGGAATTCGTGGATAATTTGTTCGTGAAAACCGAATGAATGCCCGTGTTCCATTATTACTATTTAGTACTCGCAAGTACTTCTGGCTACTTTCAACTACTCGCGCTCTCGTTCGCGAGTAGTTCATGAGTAGTTACGCCTTTTTTTGCCGTGAGGTGGCTATGTTAGTTGTCATTGGTAGTGTTAGTTGTCAATAGGTGGTTTTGGTTTTTTCTGGTTATGTTGAATGTTTTGGTAGTTAGGAAATTAGAAATAGCCCTCATAATGTGTGGAAAGTTAAAAGATGTAATTTTCTGCTAGTTCCTTTTATATTCTTTATCGATTGTGGTAGTTTATACTCGTTGTTTTCTCCCTTTATTTTCAACTGTTTTACATTTGAAAACTGCATATAATCTGACAGGTCAGAATCAGCTGGAAAGAACGAAAATGGCGTTCCTTTTGTGCTCTACTCCCAAGTACTTGCAAGTACTAATTAGTAAAAATGGAACACGGCAAATTAATTACGTGTCGTCGAACTGTCAAAGTGGCGATTTGTCAAATTTTCTGATTCTTTTCCAACATCGTAGTCGCGCTGATTCTTCCGGGTGGCGTAATGTTCGAATAGCATTGGCAATTAGTAATTTGATGTGAACTTTTACAAAATTGGGTAATTTCACTTGCGCGATACTCTGTAACGCAGACGAAAGATGTCTTTTGTGAGTGGAACTACCGGCAGTGAGGCTGCACAAAAGTTTTTAGATGTACTGCAAGCAGATTTCCGTAGTCTGGCGCAGGAGACAAAAAAGAAATATCCGCAGATAAAGGAGGTGAGTGTGAAAACTATTCATTAGCAGGAAATTAGCTAATTAGCACTCTATGTAGTGTGAGTGGTAATTAAAGTTTGCCATGATAGGTATAATCCCGTGGGTTTATGACCTTGTTATATTGTTGACGAGTCAACCATACGCGCAGTGTTCTGTCGATTTGTCATTACTATCGTCGTCAGCTTGACGTGTTTATTGCGATTGTTTGGAAGATATTGATGTGACTAGCGACGATAAATCCTTTTTTCCGTGATGCGAGCACCGTCTTGTTGACATGAGTATTATGTAAAAGCTATTTAAGGATAATAAGGACACGTTGATGGAGCCAGCCAAATAGTTCAAGTGTGATGTTGTTAGCAATTGTGCATAGGAGATGCTGTGGTGTTGAAAAGCAATAAATACTGATTGAATAGATGGTTGAAAACCATCAACATTGCTGGAAGTGTACTTTAGCCTGATGGTGTGTTCGCCGTTCCGTTTAAAAAAAGTTCTTGTCTTGGAAGATTCCACTCCCACGTACACTAATAGCCATTTGAAAATAAGGGTCTAATATTTGGAAGGACTATGTTTTAAACTTAAAGGACTCCCCGTAATTGAGATATGATAATAGATTAATTAAAGAAAAGTGTTGTGTGACTGCACTTGCGACGCAGGCTTAAATAATGTATATACGCGTTTAGCTAGTTAATAAAAGAATAACGCTTCTAAGATAAAGTAATTTACTTCCTTTGCTAGTTTCCTAGGTTATTTCAAATTTGACAATATTCCCTAATTGGGTCGTTTAGCGAGAAATAGCAGCTGACAAAATTGATATCTTGGTTTCGGATCCAAACATATACCCCGTTGATCCAATCGGATCGTTCGGGCGTCTGCAACCCATAGAGCTGCATAGCCTAAAGCGTCTGTGTACCTAGTCTCTGGTTCTCCTTCGATATCGTTCACTCATCATTGCAATTTGGGCTCTGGATTCGCACACCAGCTGCATGAACAAATCTTCCGCCGTACGACACCTTGGAGAATACTCATCTACGAAGCTTCTTCCTCTGCGCTTCAAGCGCTTCTCTGAAAGACTTACTCGCTTCTGACTCCAAAATGCAATTTGCTTCTCCTGGTTTAGCCTTCTCATTACACAACAACCAGAATGGCGCAGCAGTGCATACTTTTGCGAGATGGCCAGTTTGACTACATTTCCACCAGCTGCTGCTCCGATCTGGTCCTTAACAATCCTTTTTCGTGTAATCGTAGCCACTACACTTGTAGGAGCGCACCACCTCCGGTCGCCTTCTTAATCTGGCATTCACCCAGCCAATTCTTATTCGCCCATCCTTAATTAGCATCATAGCTTTTGCGACCTCCAATTCTACTGCGGCTTCCCGCTGCTCTCTTGTATTTGGGGACAGTAACGTAATTTTTGCATTTTCGAATTCCCTCTCCCGAATCGCAGCCGCCACTTCATCCTCAGTTGTAAGGCTGTCGAGGTCAAGGATCTCGATTTTGGTCTTGGAAACAAGTTTCTTAATCTCCCCAAGGCTCCCTACCGTCGTTTAGATAGCCTCACCAAGTCTCATGATTTCCTCGCATTTGGTGAGTGTTAGAAGCCGTCCAGTGTAGAGTCCAGAGTGTTACGCACACCCCGTCTTTCTTATTTGACGTACCTGTGCCCCTAATTTGCTTGGGCACACGCCTCCGCGGATCTGTTGAATTACCTCCACGTAAGTTTTCCCTGGAGCGGGCTTTATCATCAGTGCTTCCTTCTTAGCCGTAGATGCTTGCCTTTTTTTCGTCAGCGTTTACCAGATTCGGACTGCAGTTTTAACGACACTTTTTCAGGATATGCTATGGATATCAACCTCTCCTGCTTGCCGTTATCCTTCCGAGACATTTTTGCCACAGTCAACCAGCGGTTCTGATCAGTGGCTGCTGTCTCGGATCGTGGTATAGCCGTGAGCGTCCAGCAGCAGACCACAAAACTGTCTCGGACAAAACTGCCCTTGACAAAACTACCCTGGAAATTATTGCACATTATGTTATCTATGTTAGTGATGACAGTGAATAACTACAAGTACTTGGAATTTTTTTTTTCTGTTTAGTTTTCAAGATACGCAAAATGTTTTAAAGACCTTTTTTAGTTCGTTTTAAATGTCATTTCCACATATTCTATCTGTTTTACTACAATCGTCCAATATATGAAGTAAGGCGCGACTATTTCAGATCAGTGCAAGTAAGACGTCTTTTTCGATGCGGTAAAAGTGCACATTTTGTCAAATTTGAAGACCTTGGCATATTCTAATGTTCTCATTGAATGTACCTCGTTCCAGTTCGACGCGCGATACGCTTAATAACACATTCCATCTTAATTATCCAAATCGCTTCTATTTGAAGTAGACTAGTATTTACTTTTGCACGGTTATTTTTTTTTTTATTTTCTGCGAACCATTATTTATTCATATGTGTAAATATAATATGAACTTTTCTTCTGATGCTGTGTCTAAACTGAAAAAAAAAACTTGAAAAATACTTTACCAATCACCATTGTAATTGATTATCCATACATATCAAGTTATTAATATTTACGTTATACTCTTTGATTTCCAACAATTTTCAATTCACTGGTTAGGTATATGAAACATAATAATGTTAGTATAAGAAAACTATAAATGCTCTAAAGGTCGCTAGGTCTTATTTGAGCTTCTATGTGTTGGACAAAATTATATCAACAATAAGGTTTGTGGTAGAATGAGAACATGCAATACCCCAAGCGCTTAAAAAATACTAAAAGTGAAAAATATTTAACCAAATTTAATTCATTGCTCATAAAAAAACATATTTTCGAATCAACATACTCACCATGTTTTTCTTTCATATAATGAACATTTTTCTTATAATATTTCAGTCATGCGAGGAAGCTATATCGAAACTAAGCGCAGCAAGTATTAGCCAGCAGACTCCCGTATACTATGTAGTAAATCAGATCTTGTATCCTCTTGTTCAAGGATGCGAAACTAAAGATTTGAAAATAATCAAGGTAAAACTTGGATAAAATGCAAAAGCAAAATAATTAAAAATACTTTATGATTCTTAGTTCTGCCTGGGCATGATGCAACGACTGATAACTCAGCAAGTCGTCGATCAAAAAGGCGCACGTTATATAACTGATGCCTTGTGGATGCTTATGGAAAACGGTCTTGAGGAAGTAAAAGTCTTACAAACCGTGACATTGCTGTTGACTACCAATTCCGTCGTTCATGGCGAAACGCTGGCAAAAGCACTTGTGCTATGCTTTCGTCTTCATTTCACTAAAGATTCGACGATAGTGAACACTGCTGGAGCGACAATACGTCAATTGGTTTCGCTTGTGTTCGAACGAGTTGTTGCAGAGCAACTGAACAGCAATCCTGAAGATGAAAAGAAGGATACAGATAGTCCAGCTGAACAACAACCTCCAACCACTTTAGCGAATGTTGATATGAAGAATTTGAAACCATGCGCAGCGGATGCTTTTATGTTATTTCAGGTAAAATCTGTAATTTCTTGCAATTACAATAATAATGTAATAATTGCTCGGTTCTCAAAGGATTTGGTCCAGTTGGTGAACGCCGACCAGCCCTATTGGTTGCTCGGTATGACGGAAATGACGCGAACTTTTGGATTGGAGCTACTCGAAACGATATTAACCAGTTTTAGTTCAGTGTTTCATAAGGCAAATTATGCAGAATTACAAATCTGTTTCAAAATAACTGAAAGCTCCTTGTTTTCAGAATCCCGAATTTACAGTACTATTAAAAGAGCGTGTTTGTGCACTTGTAATTAAACTATTTTCACCCAACATCAAACATCGAACGATGCCGTCGACAGCAATTTCGGTCGGAGCAGGTCACGACAAACCGTATTTCCCGATCAGCATGCGGCTCTTACGGCTAGTTTCGATTTTAATACAAAAATATCACAGTTTACTGGTATGTAGGAAATATCCTTGATCATTTCGTGTCTTGATCGAAGAAAAATATTTCAGATCACTGAGTGTGAAATATTCTTGTCGTTAATCGTCAAATTTCTGGACCCTGACAAACCAGTTTGGCAACGAGCACTTGCTCTAGAAGTTATCCATAAAATGGTTGTGAAACCAGAACTTCTGGTATCGTTTTGCAAGTTCTACGATCTGAAGGATCACGCTACAAATATTTTTCAAGATATGATAAATTCGCTTGGAGCGTACGTTCAAAGTTTGTTTATAAATTCACAAATGGCAAGTACAATAGGTATGTAGATGTTATGACCGATGAAGCTTCAATGTACGCATCTTTATCAAGTAGTTTATAAGACATTTTTATTGAAGGTCTTAATGGACAACCACCATCATCGAACTTGCCTATGAACCTTCCGAGCGGTCCTGGAGTTTCGCAAAATCTTGGCTTCATGTTTCGTGGTATTTGGTTACCAGTCGTCATAACATTCCCCATCGGGCAGTCGAAATCAGTGTAGTAAGTTGATTTGTCACAAGTATAAAGTATACTTTCGATACGAATCGTTAACTTTTAGCTTAGAAATGCTAGACAAAATGGAGCCACCTATAGTTCCGGATGGATATGGAATATCTGTAGGATATGCAAGTTTGTTAGATATAGTCAGATCTCTTTCGTTGGCTATAATGGGGCCATCTACGGTAGTTGATTTTCTATTTGAATATAATGATGGCATATTTTAAATATATTTTGATTAGTTGGGCGAAACTGTCCAAGTACCGTACAATAAACGAGTCTTAGAAGAAGATAAGATTCTCCATTGTCAACTTATCAACTCCAGCTGGTGTGGTCTTCTAGCAGCCTTCACGCCACTGGTTGATGCGGCCACTGACGAATCGACAACGGAAAATATTTTGAAAGCTATGCAAACCTTTGCTGCTCTTTGCGGAACTCTTGAGCTGTACACTCCCCGCGATGCATTCATAACGGCAATATGCAAAGCATCGTTACCACCGCATTACGCACTGTCAGTTTTGAATGTAGGACATCCAGGTGTAGGCTTTAGATGTAAGGCTGAATGTAAATGCTTATTATTTAACGAATACCGTTTATTTTGCATATAGGTCATTCGCGTGCTAACAGCCAAGATCTGAATAGTCAGTTTATAAACGCATGTGGCGAGAATGATTTTCGACAACAAGTGGTTGCAGTAGGCACCCCGTTGCCGACATCGTCGCTTCCTGTCGGTGCTCAACAGGGGCCCGTTATGCTGACTGCTAAAAATCTGCAATGCATGCGAGCCTTACTGCACGTTGCACATTGTCATGGTAGCATCCTGGGTACATCGTGGCATATTGTACTGGCTACATTACAGCATTTGGTATGGATTCTCGGACTGAAACCCTCGACTGGTGGTAGTTTGCAGGTATGTGTGGAGTAAATAAACTATTTGTAATGTATTGATGAATTTTGACGTTCTAACAAACAAAAAATTTAGGCTGCCCCGAAACCCGCTATTGATGCTAACGCTGGCATTCAGACAGCAGTAATGGCCGATTTACCAGTTTTATCACAGATGTTAAGCCAACTTTTTGAATCAAGCCAGTATTTGGATGATGTTGCACTGCATCATCTTATCGATGCACTATGCAAGCTGTCTCACGAAGCAATGGAGCTTGCTTACACAAACCGAGTAATAAATTGAAATCATTTGCTAAATGACGTCGCTGAAGCAATTTTTTGTTTGCAGGAGCCTTCTTTGTTTGCGGTTGCGAAGCTGTTAGAAACTGGACTTGTGAATCTTCCTCGAATAGAAGTTCTCTGGCGACCGTTGACCAATCATCTGTTGGAAGTGTGTCAACATCGCCATATACGAATGCGAGAATGGGGAGTTGAGGCTATAACTTATTTGGTTAAAGCTGCCCTGCAACATAAATATGAGATACCGCTGAAGGAAAACATGGTAGTACTTGTAATTTAAACATAGAGTACCAACATAATTTTGTATTGATTTCAGGCCCTTCAAACACTTCTTCTCAATCCTTTGGCTGAACTTTCATCAGTTCCTCATGGCGATGTTCGACAGCGTCAGTTAGAATGTGTGTTGCAAGCTTTGAATGGTGCTGGCGAAACTTTGTCGTATGGATGGCCTTCAGTTCTGGGTATTATTGGTGCTGTGAATGATCATCATGGGTAGGAAAAGTGTACCAGTGTGAACTAATATATACTGACAATATGTTTTAGTGAAGCGCTAATACGTATAGCATTTCAATGTTTGCAACTGGTGGTGACTGATTTCTTGCCCGTTATGCCGTTTCGATGCCTACCGCTGTGCGTAAATACGGCTGCAAAATTCGGCTCACAGACTCAGGAACTTAATATATCGCTGACAGCAGTTGGTCTAATGGTAAGTAAATGATTAATATGCAGTATATTATTAGTAGATAGTAGTAGTTGAATTTTGATGCGAAAACTAGCTCAAATTATGTTTTGTGATCACAATCAATAGGGAAGCTCAAAAGTTTCTCACCCAAAGACTTTATGTTAAAAAGTGCAACCCAATAAAAACAATTTGAAAATTTAATTTCATTTAGGATATAAACACAATGCAGATTCTTATTCCTATAAGCAATAATGCGTATGTTAGCTGACTATCTATTCATTGTGTGTGTGCGTATGTTAGCTGGCTATGTATTCATCTAGCAAAAGTATGCGTCACTGAGCTATTCTACTTATTTTGTAATGACAAGGCAAAAATAGGAGAAGCTATCTATCTATCTCGCCGAGCGATCAAATCAGCGAATTGCTCGGGAAAATTGAAACACTAGAAGATATTCTTGGAGATCTTCCGCTAGCTGGACACTTCAACCCGACAGCTTTCAAGTGGGGTGTGCCAACTCAGAACACATTGGAAAATTAATTGTGGAGATGGTGACTACATTTTATGGTTTTTTATATGGTCTTGGATACGGTTATACTAATCAGGGGCTCAACATCTACGTATCACAGACCCAGGCTTAGCGAGTCTATACCTGATATCACTCTCGCCTCGGAACCATTTCCAGCGCTGATTTGTGACTGAAAAATAATGGAAGAGTACTCTGAAAATTAGTACTTTAGTAGTATTATACTCTGAGGAATGGCAAAAAATCCTTGTGGCAGAAGTAATAAAATTTCGTTGTTACCTGCGCAGAAAAGTTCTTAACTAGGCCGGTAGTAAAAATTAACTGTTAAATAGGTTTATTTCTCCTCCTGATTATAGGGACAAGCTGTTGTGGTAAAAAATGATCATCAACTTATTTTTAAATTTTTTTTTGTAGAATGAGATGGGAGAAATTTTGGTAACGGTAAACTTATACGTTTTTTAAATAGGTTGGAATAAATTTTTGGCGACCTTGTTTTCGTGTACTAATATTAACGTTTTTCGAACTTACAGTGGAACATTTCTGACTACTTCAATCAAAATCAAAATAAACTAATGCAAACAGTAATTGAAGACGGACCAGTATTACCAGATTTTCCCGGTACTGTTAATATGCCTCAATTTGATAGATTGTGGATGTGTTTGTATGCACGTTTGGGTAAACGACTCTAACCTTTATAAATAGTTATATATATTGAAGAATGTAAAACTTTTAAGGTGAACTTTGTGTTGACTTACGTCCGGCTGTTCGAAAGTCAGCCGGTCAGACTCTGTTTTCGACAATTTCGGCTCATGGCAACCTTCTGAACCCACCAACTTGGCAAGCTGTGCTATGGCAAGTATTATTTCCGCTTTTAGATAAAGTTCGGAGTCTTTCGAGTTCGGCTAGTAATGAAAAAGTGGATACCAGTGGCAATATTCTAATTCATCATTCGCGTAATACAGCCCAAAAACAATGGGCCGAAACTCAAGTGTTGACATTGTCTGGAGTTTCAAGGGTAAGTTTTGAGCTGAATTTGCTTTAAGGACAAAATTTTGATTGACGATTTAATTGGCGATTCACAGGTGTTCAACACGAAGCGACAATTACTGCAAATGCTTGGTGATTTCCCGCGTGCATGGTCACTTCTGCTAGAGTTCATTGAAAGCTCGGCACTGAGCAAAAGCAACGAAGTATCGTTAGCTGCTCTGAAATCGTTCCAAGAAATCCTTTACAATAAACCAGACAAAAGTGATAAGACGAAAGAAGTAAGCCAAACTAGCGATGCAGACATCTGGAATGTAAATATTTCTAGTGATTGTATTTTTCCGGATAGAAACTGTATTATGGTGTTAATTACAGGTTGCGTGGCAAGTGTGGTTGAACATCGGTACGGAAAGTACGGAGCCACCTAAACCAGAAAATATACATGATAATACCGAGGAACTTTATATTCCCAGCCAGGCGTTTTTAACGGCCTTAGTACAAATCTTTCCTGCTTTATTCCAACATATAAAGAGCAGGTATAGTTGAAAAAGGGTTAAAAAAACAAAAATTCTTGTTCTTGATGCAATACGAAAGTTTGTTGTGCCTGCAGTACTGAGTTGCGAAGCAAGCGCACTCTGCCAATGCTTTTGCTTATTTTTTTTATTCGGACCCCATAAATCTTTTATTTTCTTTCCATATCTATCAGGTTCACGGAACAAGATCTCCATAAGCTGTGCATTGTCTTGATGAATGCTGTAGCTGTACCGGTGCATAGTGATGTAACACCATACATAACGGCTACTGCATCTGACTCCCTGCTCTCTCCTCTGCACGATGGAGTTCTAGAGTGCATGGAACTGTTACAAAAGGTAGTAAAGCCATGTAAAAAAAGTGATGAATCTTTGGACTCATAATTTTTTTTTTGCAGGAAGCAATGGCTGAATCGTCGCACATGAAAAAAATGATTCCAGCCATTTTCCGTCAACTTCTTAGTTTTAGTAAATTCGCTTGCATTCCGCCGTCATTCGAAACAACTACGGAAAGTTCAAATATGAAATCGTCACGCATGAATCCTAGCAGTTCGACGATAGAATGGGTTAGCATGAATTATATCCCATTCGGTGAGAAGGCACTGAATCTATCGGTGAAGTTATATTTGGAGACTGCAAGGCAAGATGTTGTAATAGAGGGGCAGATCCTACATGAAATAATTAAGGTAGTAATCAATTGTTTAGAAAAAGTGATGCGGATGAGTAATATTCTCTTTTAATTTATTTCAAAAGGCACTTAAAGTTCCATTATCACTGAAATACAAATGCATGTCGTCTAGCACGTGGAAGCTTGCTATTTCCAGCTTGCTGTCTGTCCTGCACACAGGTTTTCAAGTGGCTAGATCGAAACCGAATTACTTTACGGGCATGTGGACTGATTTATTTGAAACGTTAGACCAATTCCTGTTTCCGACGAGGTTAGACTTGTTATCTTAATCATTAAATATAACTCATTAACAATTCTTATTTCAGTGTGTGTACCGTCGAAGATCGTGGCTTAGAAGAAATCGTACTAGACGAGACCATAGATTGCCAGGTGATCGAACTATTACGCGACGAAATATTGCCTTATTCGAATGAAATCCCACATCAATTCATACTAAACATTGTTGTGCTTCTAAATAAAGGATCCATTCATTCGGCGACGGGATCAAATATAGGTTGTGAATCCGATTGGAAATTACGGGAAATGTTTGCGAAAGTGTGCTTTGAAACATTACTTCAGTTCTCGCTTCTCGATGATCATAGCAATAACAATACAACGTCGCCGAATGGCGAAAAAGGATTCGCTGGACGTTTAGCAATCACAGCCTTGTTACATCGATTCCAAGAAGTACTGAAACGATTTAATGATGATGAACGTCAGAGTGGAAAGTGTCCGCTACCAAGGTATGTAACTGAATTTTTAATGGGTTGAAATCAATTGATTTTGATATCCGACTAACAAACAGATACCGACTGTCGGAAATATCGTTCGTCCTTAAGGCTGTAGCAACTCTAATAATGTCTATGAAAAAAGCACCTCCCGCAAAAGGTAATATTAGGCTAAGAAAAATCGATAAAGGCTAAAACTCACCGACATTACAGTGAATAAAACCGCATGGGAGCAACTAATAGGCTTGTATCCATACTTAGTAGACTGTACAACAACCACATCCGCCGAGGTTTCACGTTCCCTGCGCGAGGCACTCCTGCAGTACACGGACCTTCTACAAGCGCCAGCAAATGCTAGTAACGAATCGATTTCGAACGGCGTGGAGAGTATTTGCTGAAACGATTCGAAAAAATCAAAATCGCATGGAAAATAAACAAACGTTTTAATCGAGTAGTAATCACAGAAAAGTGATTTTCATGATTTTGTAGAAATCAATCAAAATAATGTTTATGCAAGTTTCTCCCGTTCTCAGTTTTTTTTCAAGCTCAGTTAGTCACTGTAAGTGACATTGTGTACCACTCGGCTTTTTGTTTTAAAAACGACACGTGAAACACGTATTAAAGTAATAGTATTAAATGTGCGTTATTTACATGGTATTTATTTCTCGCATTTATTACAAAATTTTTTCGTCTCAGATTTTGTTATCTACCTAAGTAGAGCGTATCGAAAATAAGTGTTGTAATTATTCTGTTTTAGTACGAATTGAATGACGATATGGAAGAAATGTGCAAAGAAATATTAGTAGATGATATTTAAATCTAATAAGAATTTACATTAATACATAACAATACTGCAGAATATGTTTTTAATATTTGTCAATCTGGCAGTGGTCTCTTTTTGTAGGTCAATTAACTCATTTATATTGCAGGACACTTGACCAACTATCGGATGGAGTATAGAATTACAGTTTTTACGTGGGAGATAAAGTGAGGTCCATATCGAACGTTGTCGTATTAGAACTATTAAAAATATAACAAACGTCGCAACAGAGAAAACTGGCAGATAAATCAGCTGAAAGTCTCATATAACTCAAAGCTACTAATAAATCAGCATTGGACACATCGAGCTAAAAAGTGGAGCTTTCACAACAAGCACGAGGAATAAAGTATTCTTTAATTATGTTTTTTATCCGGAAAAAATAGAAAAAAAACCCGCAAAATCCGGGCATGGAAATTAGTTTTTGCAGTGCAATCTTCGCCAATACGTTGAAAATGATATATCTGTAGGTTTGGATTGGGGGTATTTTTCGACAAATTGAAGACACTTAGTCTTACTGAGTTTGGCAGCGTCTTCCAGGATGAAATACTTGGGAGAAAGGGTGTAAGACGGATGCTCAGCAAACATCACTACTTCTTCCATTCGCCTATACCTCCTTATGAGAGGGCTCAGGTGTGCTACAGAAAAATATTCCTCTGAAGTCATAATATATTATAATAAGGTAATAGTCCATCTTAATCTACCAAAAGTTTGCGTCAGCTAACTGTAGCCAAAATAGATAATCGTTTTATCTTTACCATTTGCATTCACGTTTTAGAGTCGGTATAATGAAGATATGATGTCAAAGTAAGAGAATGAGCAACCTGGATGCGAAGCGACGGAAAATATTTTTTTGGGCGTGATGAGCTAGTCGGTATTTAAAGTGCGCCGTGTCCGGGTGAAGAGTGAAAGGTTAACTTTGGATTGTGTTTAAAAACGAAGTGAAGATAATCGGATTGAACCGTGAAGTGAACTGTGCTGAGTGTGTTTACGATTTCAACGAAAAATAAATTTTTGGGCGTGCGCATCTCCAGTGTTTAAGAAACAAAACAGAAGTTTTCCGCACCCGCTTCGCCTTTCGCGAAAGGTCTCCCCGGTGATTTTTTATTAAGAAACGCGTGCCGAATCGGCCTGAAGATTGCCCACCACCAGGTAATTTAGTTTCGCGAATAACATCAGTAAATCATAAATAAGAAATAACTAGCCGCGTATCCCAATAGTATTTTATAAAAATCACGTAAATATTTGCATGATTTTGGGAAAATATAATTATTTTATTTTATTCCATAAAAAATAGAAACATATTTCAGTTTCCATAGTTATCAAATATTTCAGTCGTTACAGCAGTTATGAAATCCATTTCCGCCAAAGTTAAATCGAACCGGTTGTGAAACGGTCGGGGTTGACTGTGAATGACTACAACTGAACGCACTATTGTGAACTCTTTGCTGTCAAACAGTGCATTTTTCTTCTTCGGCAATCGACATCGGCTTCTTCAGTTTAGTCGAAACGATCGTGTTGGTTGGTCGGGTGGATGTCTTTTGATGTTGGTTTTGTTTGCATAGTTTTTTTCGCTTGTGGATTGATGCGGATGCGGCGGCTTTAGAATTACTAAATTCAGTATGTTATTTCAATTCAAGTGAATGCAGCTCACTGTAGGCTAATACTTTGAAATCTCCCGGCACCGTAAAGTGTTGTGAACTTTGTGTACAATTGTCCAAAACAAGCAGAAAGAGTGTTGAAGTTGAGTGAACTCGTTCTATTAGTAGCACATCTTGGTGGAAAATAATAATATAGTGCTTGTGACCTTTTGCTGGTGTAATCAGGTCGACCTATTCCGTGTTTTTGCATCATTGTTGTGCCCGGTTTTGCATACATACATCGCTCCCAAGATTTTCGGTGCGCTTGGTTTTGCGTAGATAAGAGCGAACAGCAGCCAGCCGCCAGTACCTGGAGTGTGATACCTTCAGCAATGAGATCGGAATACGAATTAATGTAAAGAGGTAAGTACAAAACAATTACTAACGGTGCAACACATATATTTTGCTTTTAATTAATACAAGAAGCGGAATGGAGAATGCAAAAAGTGTACGCGATCCATAAAGTGCAGGCTCTGTGCCGCGCGTTGAATATTGTTGAGTGCGGCATGGGCATGTGTGTTTTATCGGCTGCTATTCGACCGCGGCGGATGAGTTGATTTGTTCGCCCGTTGCCAGCATGATTGATGGTACTCAGCTTCAGCTCTGCTCATCGTTCTTTACCAGCGTCTATGTACGTAACGCAGTGGGAAATCACTTTGAGCGTTGTCACGCCAACAACTTAATTACTCAATGGCTGCGACAACACAAGAAAGACGATAAAGAAGACATGATGGGTTCTTAAGTTTAGCAATACCCATTTAGATTTAGATCCTTTGCCAGTAGCATCACATATGTGATCGTCGTAATACGTGGGCTCATCCTATGGAAATTTGGGAACTCGGTGGCAATATGAGAAATCCACGACCTTCGTTCCGCCCATCAGCCTCCGTGCTCCAAGTCCGCCTCGTCGTCTGTGTCTCGCTCATGCAATTATAATTCAATTTTCAATGCGTAATTCGATTATGCTACAACTGGGTAATTAAAACGATTAATTTCTGAAAGTTGATAGTAATCTTGTGTGCGCATCAACTATGGCTACTCGTCCCCATTGATTGATGGAAATCGTTTAGTAATCGATGATTTGCTGCATTTGCCAAGACAAAATGTGCTGATTTGATGAAATCTCGCTGTGATCTTTCGACCCACTTACTGACGCTTCAGTCAGTCACTATTGGTAAATCATCTTGGCGATTGCAATCAATAATAGACCCCAAGGGAATAATCTTCGGACTCGAACTTACAATGGTTGTTATTGAATTACGCCCAGTTTCATGCAGTTTGTTGTTGGTTACGAATTGAAATATGAAATAGGAAAATATTTTGCTTCTAAATAATTGTCAGATTTTGGGTGAAAATGGAAATACATTTCGGTTTTGATGTCGATTTCATAAACCTAACACTCATAAACAAATTAAATTATTATAAAAAGTAGGATATTATGCTGTGAAATACTTAAAGTAACAACTAGAAATACCGGAAGAAGAAAGTAACCTTCCAACGTCAATGTTACTTCGTTCGCTTTAGAGTGATTTTCCGATATTCTGATTTGTAAATTTTCTGTGGATTTCTGGTCGTGCCTACGATTTGAATTGATTCACACAATGAGTCATTTTCTCATCAAATATGGATGCATGGAAAATAATTCTTGCGAAGTTGTACAATTTCCGCTGTAAATTTGTAAATTTTTCATTAATGACTAGTTATTGGCAACTTTTCGCAGCTTTCGATTTCAAAACCTGCCTATAAATTTGAAGATCTGCATCAGATAGTTTGTACAACTTTCGACGGTTCACTGGTTTCAGATTTTTCCGCTCCATTTATTAACGATTATTTGCACGTATCGTGTAAATTGACGTTCTTGAATAGTTAGCAGGTAGTCTTTCGTAGTGAACTAACTATAGTAAAATACCGAAGAATTGACTTGATTGAATTGGCACGACCTTCTTGAAAAGTGCAGATTTTTTGTGCAAAGCGAATGATCAGAGACAGTTTTTTTTTTAATCGGAATGCTGAGTAGTTTTTTCCTATATGAGTGTTTGCTCAAATTGTTAAACTTCTTCTGCGAATCGATCAATAAAAACCACATGGTTTACACACTTATTTAAATATGATATTGGTTGCTCAGTGAAATACTTAACTGAAAATGAAATTTGAAAGTATTCTGGTCGCGAAATCATGTGCCTACTGCAGAATGAAATGAAATTAAGTTAAGTGTTAATTTTTTTTTGCTGGAAGTGGGTAGTGGGTAGTATCTGCCGAAAAAATTAGAATGAAGTAGAATATCAAGTTTTTGCTACATATCCTATATCACAGGGAAGACGTTTGTTTGTGACGTTTTAGATGTGAACAACCTATTGATTACTTCGATGATAATACCGCTCAAACCAGATCGTTTGAACCATGTTTTGCCGATGAAGTTTAATAAAATCTTATTCTAAGCAATATTGTAAAAGAGCTGCGAAAAATTCCCTAGATTTGGGTAAACAATTTCATTAGATTTTTGTGCGGTATTGAGCTATCATGTACTATCTAGAGAAACATACAAAAGTATTAAACTATCAAATCAAATTTCTGATGACAGATCCGCCCACAATATAGGGTGATTGTCTCAAATGTCAGCCACCATGTTCCTAAAGTTCGGTCTGCTGCAACTGTTTTTTTTTTAATCTTTTCTTATCTCACAACATTGCTGAAACTTGTTAAAAAAATGAATTTAAATAAGTATAGGGGCTATTGTTGCTATTATTGCACCTTAGATTGCATTTCTCGAGTCGGATTCTTTTTATGAGACAAAAAAGTTGTGGGGAAAAACTTTTGGAGCAAGCCGACATTAGGAGCAATAACCCTACACATTTCTCTTCTAAGTAGCGTGCATAGGCTAAACGGGCCTTGCTTAAACGCGATCAATTGGATTAAAGCTGAAATCCGAATATCTCAGTATTCTAAAAAGTATAAAACAAATCTGAAAATTAGGGCTCCTAGCATATTTAGTCAATGTGGTAAATATGCAGATGCTTCGAAAAACTTCCCTAGATTTTTTCCCCTTCATCTTTTCAATGTTCTAGATTTTTCCCCCTACATCTTTTCAATGGTGTACCTAATTTGCCTTTATTAGACAATTATTTTTTTTGGAATTGCGGTATCTCCACTAACAAAATGAGAGAAATAACGCAGTAGGATCTTTTTTGTGGAGTTTGACTCTGAATGAAATGGAATTTATCTTGTATCTACTATTCCTGTATTTTATATTTAGTGGCATGAACTTGATAAAGGTTCTAACCGGTTACGAGTATTGGCTAATTCTGTTGATTTCATCTTGAAAGAAAATGATGCTTCCATCATTGAAGTAGAATAAATTGTTCCGTATTAATAGGTTTAATAGTTTTTTCCCTTTTGTGTTCTAGATAAGACTACAACAACACATATTTCGCGCATTGAAGTCATCACTCACAATAAACCATTCTGTGGATTCTCTGCTTTTTATATTTTTTGTTACTTGAGTTTCAAAGATGGTACTCTTGAAGTCTGGGGGCAGTGAGAGGAGAGAGCGACATGTTTTCCCTAGGTTTAATGTTTTGGTGCCCACGACCTCTAGAGGTAATTCAATCTGCAGTCTGTGCAATTCAATGCCATTTCTTATTAATAATTCTATATTTATTATCTCCCTAAAAGAGTGAACCGCAATTATCTTGACGTTTGTTTAAAAAACTACTATCTAAAAATAGAAACCAACATTTTCAGTATTGATGATGTTTACACTGCGTTTTTGCTTGCGAAGGAATTAGAGTTCATCTACGCGAAATTTTTTTCCATCTGCATCAAAATGTGTAAATGTGTAAATCCGCTTTTATAATGTCATTTTTTGCCTGATGAAAAACTGCCAAATGATACTGATTCGAATCGCATTTCAGATAAGCCGAACTGCAAAATAATTCGACAGGTTTCAAAATTGAAAAACTCTGCTAACGTCTGTAAGTGATTGGAGTGGTTACTACCTAGTTTCGTTATTGTCATTGAGTTGATTCACCAAAGAAAGTATGAGATATATATTTTTCTATCTGAACTTACTAAAGCAAAATTCGATTGCACTGATAATACTCAGCCAATTATCTTTTAACATTTACTAGGTGTTGCGTATAATGTTCGGTTACTTACCGTCTGCTTAATGAAAGATTATGAAAAACGTTATAAGCTTCTTAAGTGCAGTTTAATTTTCGTTTCTCAATATATCTGCTTAATGTATATACCATCCAAAATTACATGCATTCTGAAAATGTTGTGACTTTCTGTTAAGCTATGCGGGTCGGTGTTGAAATCGATGGATTTCAACTAACTGTTTGACTCATGTTGTCCCAAAAATGAAAACGTTCACCTCAGAATTCACACCACATCACAACAGCTAGATACACCTTAAAAACAACTATTCTTGTTACTGTTTCACTATCATCAATCTATTCGTCATCGTCTCGTCACGTCATAGATACGTTCTGGACGGTAAACTTAAAATGATTGTTTTTGCCATTCATTCCTTCTCGGTTTGGCCAAGTCGAGATTTTTGCGGTTTCGGCTGTTGGAAAAATTCTCACATATTTGAGGTTTTTTCATTAAACAATTAGTGTCTTAATGTTTTCGACCACCATCACGTCGTCAGTTGAATTGCCCCGTTCCGCTATTGAGCCGGGGCGAGGCGAGATGACGTGCGGTATACAATGCCTGGGAGTACAAATAATACTCGTTGGGCTATGTTTCGGATTGATAACAGCAGAAATTGAAGCAATTCAAGCAAGTGCTGGAAGTATGTACGAGTAGAAGCCGTTAATTATGATTTTTGCTTCTCTGTCGATTTTCTGCTTGTCGGCCTCGATAACTGCTATTTTACTGCGATTATTGTTTGTTGAACATGCCGATTATTCATTTTTGCCTTTTGTTTTGTTGGCTGTTTTGTCGGTTCGATGTATTTGCTGTTGTTATTGTTGCTGTTGCTTGATAGCTTTGCTTGCAGTTACTGTACTCTTGAACTAGATGATCTGATGGTTCTTGGCAATTTGCTGCGGTGCACAAAGTCCCTATCATCAGTGATAGAGCTGGTTTGGTTGTTTTTTCCATATCAATTTACAGTTTTAACCCTTTGAAACAGATTTTTGAAAAATGCTTTAACCCGAGAAAGAATAAAGAAAACATCGGAAATTTTCTTTGTGTTCAATTCACTTGTCTGAACGTACTTAATTTGAATCAACTTGCAAAACTATGAAGAGTAGATAGTGATGTGATTAGCTGATCTACACAAAACTAGGTATCTATCTTGTGTGTATGTATCTATTCTACTCACAAAAAACGTCTCAAATCAGATTATAAATTAGAGTATAAATATTAAATGCAATGCCAACTGTTATCTACATCTAATTTATGTATGTAGTTGAATCTCAATTCCACATCAGTTGGCACAATTTGTATACTCCAATAAAATCTTTCATAAACTACCGAAATCCGACAATACCGATAATTCTCAAATTTAAGTACACTCTCACTACTTAAAGACAACAAATATTTTATCATATCAGGGTTAAAGATATACCATGACTTGATGATGATGATGTTTTTATATTGTGTGTATGTTTTTTTAGTTCCATATTCTCATTCACTGTCTTCTGCTAAAGTTTAGATTGTTACTGCTGAGTCGTTCATTTGACTGAACTCGATATTAAATATGGTCGAGTAAATTAGCTGTATGTGATTTGCCTGTTGTTCGCCCGTCCGTCCATCATTCACAGTCAATGTTTTATAAACATTCACACTCACTTCTTTGTTTATCGTCTATTTTTCTCAATTTTCTGTCGACTTCTTCTTTTCAATGCATTGCGGTATCGAAAGATTATCTAATTTTGCACTAGTGCAGATCAATTGTTTAATTTTGCACTGTTCTTCTTCTTCATCTGCATTTTGGACCGATTTGGTGAAATATACGGGAAATGAGTTTTTGGTGTAATTGTGTTTGATGAAGTTACCAGCGCATAAACAAATACATACTGATATGTGTATTCATGAGAGGTGTTAAGTTTTTGAAAGTAGAATTTTAGAATGATATGATTTAGACATTTATTGGATATTCAAGATTGTTTACGATGGTTGGCTTATTGCTATTGGCGATTCAGCAATGATTGCATTTTCGATTGCTTTTAATGCTTTTAAATTCGATAGTAAAGTGCAAAGCAATTTAATGAAACATCACGAAGTTATTAAAACAAATAGAGAAAATGAGAATGCAGTAAAAGTGTTAGACACACTAACCTGGATACATGTAAAATGTATCATACCGCGTAAGTACATTTTCTATGGATTTTTCTGAAAATAATGCCGTCACAACTTAAAAAGTAAAGAATTTCAAGAGTATGACAGTTTATGCTTTGCACATAGTGAACCAGTGTCCCAATTAAGTAGTATCAAATCTAATCGAAATTTCATGAATAAACTCAGAATCCTGTGACTGTGGTGCCATTTTGAAATGATGCTCAATAAAATAAAAGCTTTATGCCTTATAACTTCCGATGCAGTCATCTATATGAAATAAAATTCACACAGTTTGATAAAAGTAAAGTTTGATAAAAACTATGGAAAGCAAAGTTTGATTGCATAATTACGGTAGAGGTGCCATCACCGACAATTTTAGTATTTATTTTTTTACTAAAAAATGGCTCCATTACATTTTCAATGTTGGCAAAATAAGAAAAATATGTATATATATATAAATATAAAATTTCAAAAACAGTTTGACCAAGCATATGACAGTTATGTAAATATAGTTGGCGAAAATATAATTCATGGCCCCAAACATTTTTTCGATTTCATGAACATCAAGCGAAAAGCTTCTACTTATCCCATGTCCATATACAAATGCAACCAGTTTCTTCTCATGCGATTTGTTTGCGATTTGCTTCCTAGTTAAGTGTGCAGAAACGATATTATCACCCCTGTATATAATTTTCAATAAATCACTGTCATGCGGTGCATTTCCGTGTTTCTGAAAATCAGCCCATATCGTGCCAATTCTTAAATTTTAATCTTCAGTATGTCAGAGTTCTTGCAAGAGCTAGCAAGCAGCTGGGATTAATTAAAAAACGTGCGAAAAAATTGCTAATCAATCATCAGCAGATCTCCTCATTCTGCATCACTGTAAGTTCTGGAACCTCAGATTTACTGAAGAAGTATTTCTGGCATTTCTTTTACAAAGAGTTTGTAAAAACAACCTCTGGAAATTTTCAACGAAGATCGGCGAAAAGAAATCGTGAAATCATAACTAGCACGTAGGAACTATCATAGGAACCAAAACGTTCGGGGGTTAAGGACCAAAATACATGACCTTAAAATTTCCTCAACTATCGCGTTTGACGACAGAATATGCCTAACTAAAACCTGGGTGACTGGGGATATATTTAATAACGAAATTTACTCACTGTAATTGTCGGCCTTTGGGTAATCATGAGTGTTTGATTTTCCCGTTTGGCAAAATCAAAAACAAAGTTTCTCCGTCTTATTTGGATGATTATAATCTTCAGGAAGACAGATGCATGCCGCCGAACTATTAGTCATCTCATTGACCTACTAATTAGCTCAATTCCCATCCTGTCTTTTATTGTTCTATTTTCTTTTAAATATTATCCTCAAAGATACATTATTGAAGACCGATAAATGTGTCCTTTTAGTTCCCTTAGTTCTTTCATTCATAAAAGAGAAGACCACCATGTGAGTGCCTTTCACAGCTCATTGTCGGCATGTTTGGCCCTTTGGTTTTTTATTGTCCTTCTTCGTCATGTGTTTCGCTATGGTTGTTTAGTGTTTCATTGATACAGTTCTGCGAGTGGAAAGGAGATGTGTTAATGTGACTTCCTGGTGTATAGTTTAACAGACCTGAATAGAATAAAGCTATTTTTACTTGTTTGTAGATTCAATATAAATGTATATTCTGGTAGGACGAATTTAATTCCAAAGTTCGTAGTCCATTTCGGCAAAGCTGTTAAAACTCAGGAATGCTTTTACGATTAGATACGGCAAAATCAATGCACTCGGCTTAACATGACACAGTTTCCACAAAGCTATCCCAAAGGTAATCTTCATGACTCATTTCGATTCCCGGTCTAACACACCGAAACAGAACTTATCAATACGACGATGATTCATCAACTAAAAAAAAACTACTTCAAAACCACTCCGTCCAGTAGTGACATAAATATGCAACGATACGCCGATTTTAATCTTTCACCGCTTCCACATACGGAAAGTATCGGAAAGTATTTCAAATAGCGGTAAGTGCACCTTTCTTGTAATTGCTACATGCACACGCAGTACATAATAAGTTCTATACACGGAAAAACATTAAACTCAAATATAAAGAATACGTCCGATATGCCTTATAATTTGGTTTTGTTGCCGCTGAATGATGATAAACTAAATAAACAATACGTATCTGCACATACCAACGATATGTACATACCATAGATAGCGAAACGATTGATCAATAATTCATGCCGGCCGTGCAAACTCCCAAACTGTATTATGTTGCCCATTTAATTTTGTTGCGAATTTTTTCGCTTCATGAATGGCAGCTCACTAATTTTGGTAGTGCGATGTGAGAATGAACCCATTATTGTTGACCATTCATAGATAGGAAGATTGATTTATGTTGGAATTGATTTGTCAATAAAATTCCACATGTTTTTTTCGAATCCAAATAAAGTGGAATTCACATGACAGCACAATGACCACAGCACATTTGACCATGATCGTGACTGCAGTAGAAAATGGAAGATGTAAATAAATATTTATTTATTTTGTTTTGAGATCAAAAACATTCAGTAAATGCGAGCTTAAGTATGAGAACACTTAATTCAACATTTAATCAGTTAATTACATACGCACTTGGGTTTAGTCCCTAATATTTTTTATAGGAAAATTGTTATTATGTGGAGCTTATTGCGCGAGCACCTTTGTCAGAGCTGTCTTAAACTTTCATGTATAAATGACAGATGAATTGAACTTTGATGAAAAACAGAAAAGTTGATTTTTTTAACTATCTGAAAATGTAAAAATTAAGGAAATAAAATATACATAGAAGAAATGAAAAAGAATTAAAATTCTTAAAAATTTAATTTCAATACAAAGAAGACGAGGAGGTCTTGGGTTTAGAGCATATCATGGTAAATTGTAAAATTCATACAGGTGATAGAGATAGTTAACATGAAAATGGATTTTGGACGAATTCGGGCCTGTCGCCATGGATCTTCAATGAGTTTTCAGATACTGTACAATAACTAGAGTAACGGACGAACCAGCCCTTAGCACAGCACTTGACTTGATTGTAACTTGACATGAGGAGGCACCAGTTGGTCTAAAAAAATTTACACAGTTGCTGCTGAGTGGCTTAAAAGATAATTCTTTTGGATTGGACCAGAGGTAAACAAAGAAGTTTAGTCTTCATCCCGAATAAAATTTGAAGAAGGGATGGTTAGAAGCAGTGTTAGAGGTCGCTCACGTATGAGAATAGCAACTTTTGGCATTGAAGCTGACTTTAACAGGTACGCTTATTTTGAAGATTTGCCCAACTTTTTGAATGAAATTCTTGTAGGAGTAAGATAAGACTGTGTTGGAAATGATATTAAATGTAGTGCTGGTGAAAGTGGATAGATCAATTCGGGATTATAATATTCCATTTCTGAAGGAAAATGACTGGAATTTCCTGGTTTTTTATGAAATATTGATGATGATGAAAAATTGAAATCGTGAATCACTTGCTGATGCCTTCACTTTTTCAGGAATAAGGATTCAAAAAATAGATCTCAGATAATAAAGACAAGAATAAGACTTTCCTTCGAATAAGATCGAAGAACTTCCTGACGTAGTTCATTTGCGAACAAAAGGATTAGATCGTATTGATTAGCACGGGGCTCAGACCTCTCTGATGCTCAAATCAGTGAAAAAAGGAACCGACTAAGGCTACAACAAACAGCAAATGCACTCAATGGATGAGGAAATGGAAAGGATGAGAAGCTGAATAGTCCAGTGTTTAGGATAAGGAACCTCAAGGCACAGTCGTGGCGGAGAACCAACTGTTTCTATTACTGTATTTGTATAATTCATATTTAGCCGTCAGGGTCTTCCCGTCGCGGTGGAAATTTGAATGGTAGGTAAGTTCAGCGGTTGCCTTCTCCAGGTAGACCCCAGTGAAGGCAGACTTAGGCAGGCAAGGGCGATTACGACACCGCATTCGTATGGTGCACAACGTTTATTAAGTCGATAACAACCTTGAGTCCTTGCTGAACTGGGTGATCTTCTTTACCTCCACCGACGCTACTTTGCATAGGTTCACGAAAAAGTGGGAGCCAAGGAACTGCTTCCTTCTTCTGGCAAGGGTTGGCAAGTCGCACAAGAGGTGAAGAACTGTCTCCTCTTCCTCCTTGCGTCTACAGTTTTGGCGAAAGTGATTGTAAGGGGCATCCACCCGCGCCGTATGCCTGCCAAGCAAACAATGTCCAGTTAATCGTCCAGCGTGGCACCAGCCCGCGTTCCCAAATTGAGTAGTTCTCTAGTACGATCGAAGTCAAAAGTTCTCCACAATTTCTTTGCGATAGCACAGGAAGGTTCTTTCACCCAAAATTTAACAGCGTCATTTAGGTGCTTTTGTCTGATGGCCAGTTTGACTGGAGCTATCGGGAAATTGTAGGACACCTCCGGCAAAAGCGTGGCAGCTCTTGCCAGTTCGTCCGCTTCGCAACTCCCCTTAATGTGTTCTGGTCCTGATAACAAAATTAGCTGGTTCGTCGAATATCTCGATATCTTGTTAAGAAACGGACGACATACGAGGATATGTAAACCCCAGCAAGAAACTGTACAGCTGCTTAACTGTCAGTGAAAATATCTGATTACATCAGAGCCAAAAGGCCGTTCAGAGAATCGCGAAAACATCCGACACTGCAGTCGTCTCGTAAGCGAAAGGAAAACTTCGTTTAGGCCAGTAGAAAATATTTCACATCCCATTCTGTCGTCCAATTTTCGACAGTATTATTTCCTAGGGATAACACCGCTTGGAATCTGAACACCGCTTGGAAATTCCTCTCTGCTTGGAATCTGAGCTTCAAACCCTTGAGTCACAGCTGGTTGGGTAATATATGATCGATGTCTACTGGAACACAAAGATTTTAGCATGGCCCAGGTCTATTCTACTCCAGGAGTCAAGACAATGTATATATAGCACTTTTACAGCTACAAAGAGCACACAGTGCGTTTTACTATGAAGAAGAGGTGGTGGAAAAAGCTCGACTGGTATATGTAGACTTTGTGGAAAGTTAACTTGGGAACCCCAATAGACTACCGTCCACTGTGCGTGCTGCTCCTCGAAGGGTTTTTCAAGACAGCAGTCAGATCAGCTAGCGATTCTTCTGATAGGCAGAGGTTTTTTGGCAGTAGCAAGAGTGAAGGAGGTATGTCACTGCACCAGACGTGCAAATGATGTCCTTCAACTCTGAGGGGTGGACAGAGATCTTTTGATCTCTTGAGTAGAAGCTATGTATTTTTGATTACTTGCTGACCATTATGCGGGACTACCCCAGGGATCGATGGTTACTGCACAACACCGAGGGGGGAGTGAGGAGAAGGCCTGTCATTAATATGGACATTATTGATGATATATATAATTATTATAATAATCTTCCTGTTTCAAATCTTATTCATAAATTCGCTATATACTCTAAATTTACTTTATATGTTATTCATAAGAACTTGTTTTTTTAACTTTCAATCGTTTGAAATAGTAAGTTTACTGGATTTGGCAAACACATTTGAGCTGTAGTCTACATATTCGTATTCTTTGATCCATGACCTAACTGTAAATAGATGCAAAGCTATTCACCTTCGCGAAAGGTTGATGACATTTTTAATGCTTTTCCTTCCCACAATCAGTTTTTTGTGATCTGAATGATAGCAGTTTTCAAATGTCAAAAATTAGTGCTGCCATTTTGAATTTTTTTAAAGAAAAATTCGGCAAATGGAGTTTAGTAAGAACAATGAATAAATAATTTTATATTTCTTGTCATTTTGAAATCTTTTTCTATGATACAATCATACTGTTGTTTTCATATAACAATCGTGTCAGTTTCAAAACTCCATGAATATCATTAAGAATATATACATCGTGATCTTCGATGAACAACTCAGTAAGAAGGGCGCTAAAAAAGCAGAAACGCAAATCTTACAGTTTCAACTTTGAAATTTCCATAGACCGGATAAAACGTATCCTTCCTGTTGAAACCTATAATAAACCTCTAAATTATTTAAACTGTTAGAATCAATGAACACTCCGTACCAACATTCACGTTGAGACCGCGTCAAAAATTATTCAAATAAAAATACCATTCAAAACTTCCACTGCTTTTTCAGCAATTTTTTTTCACTACAACTCAAACATTTGTTGAATTATTCATATCAATCTACTCGTTCAGTTCGATAGTTAATTTAAAATATTTGATGCGTATATATATTTTTCGTCTCATATTAAAATTCAAGTTCAGCGAAATTCCAACAGTTGTAATAAAAGCATTCCATTTTCAAAAGAAACCAGGCCAAACGATTCCAACTTTATTTTGCTGTTGCTATTTTGTTTTTGAATTAAATCTTTTCCATTAATAAAATTCAATTCAAGTTCATGTTTTCCCCCCAGTCAACGAAAGCGACTTGATTTAAAGTTTTCGGATAAAATTTTACTTTTATTTTAAGTTTATACCGAAGAACTTTCGTACCAAACTATGAAAATATTATATCAGGTTCATCATGAAAAGATGCAAAATTTCTTTCTCTCTCTCTGAGTTGTACACATCGATGAATTCAAAGCGCCGAAACCATCCGACTATGCGAAGAAGAATAATGAGTTTCAAAGTGTATGGCATAAATATGTATTATAGCGGCGATAGCAACCAAGTTGGACACACTTCAGTGCTTTCACCGAATTGATAAACATATCTGACCTAACAACGTGCTTATTAGGCGGCCACAGCATCGTATTGTTTGCGATGAACAATAGTAAGAGTGATCTAGAATTATCAAAACATAATCACCCATTATTAGAGGTGAGGTTAGTTTTTGATACGTCGTCGACTGATTGGTATTCTCGTCGACAGTCTCTGCGGGTTGTGGGCTGTGGTTACTTTGAAGTATCAAAGATTCAAATGCCCTGAATTTCTCAGCGATGTTTGGAAGCTTTGATTAGATGGTATGTGTAGAAAGCTAAATAGTACGCTATTAAGCGTAATTTGATGTAATAAATATTTTAGAAATGTTTTTTTTTGTAGAAGACGAAGAAGTCTATCGATGTCGTCATGTGGACTTGTTGGGAAAAGTAAGAGGTATTGCTAATGTGTACTAGTGAAAAGAGTTGACTGAACTGATAAAATCGATGCGTCCATACTTAAGCTTGGTAAATCTTCCACAGAATTAACTTGTTCCATTAACCTTTCTGTCTTTCAAGTTGAAATTCAAGGCTAAGGTCTCTGTTTGAATTCGAATTATTCACTCTAAACTTAGATGCTCCTTTGAGTTCGTTGTATATAATTTAATATTAAGCCTTTTATTTTTTGCCATATATTTAAGCAGATATTTATATGTTTTTTAGAGAAACTAACAAATATTCATAAAAATGCATGTGAAAAATTTAAGATATCAAAATTTCAGTTTTACAGTGCATATTCACTGGTTTCTTTGAGAAGCAACTCTTCACAAATTTGCAAAGAACCTTTGTCGAAATTTCATTCCTATGTCTAGTTAGCAGTACCGAACCGACTGCACCATCCAGGCTGCGTCACAAAGTTCTGGCGTTCAAATTCAGTATTTGTCGCATTGAATGGCAACTCCCAGAGAAGCTAGTATAAATCAACTTTTTATGCTAACATATAGGTCAAGGTGTTAAGGTACGCGGATATTTCGAGGCTAAAGAAATGGCGTGCGCAGGAGGGGCCAGCTACTCTTAAGTTTCTTTGTTCGACTTTACCCCGTAGTACGCTTTTTCTGCAAAGTTATGGTATATGGACTCCATATACATTCAAAAGTGATCATAATCAGTTTGATTGGATGAGGGTGAAACATTTTTCGCTCGAAATGTCAAATTTTGATTTATACACGTATTACTCAGCTCTAATGGTGGCTCCAATTTGAAAATGAAGACAAACATGATGAATGAAATACGAATAAGCTAAGGCAGTTGGGTTTATTTTCGTTATCTGTTCACACCTTCACATAAAATTAAAGTAAGTATCATTCTCCCCAGCGGCGTAGCTACACATTTAGCGTCCTTTTTTTAAAGGAAGCTGATCTACCTACCTTGAGAAAAGAATTGGGTACATGAGAATATTTTCTTGTGTTCGCTGTATGCCTGAATTAGTACCTACAAAATAATGTCCCGCCATTTCCAAAATAAATCTGGGTAGATACTGCTTGGCACGATGACAACAAAGAGCCGGGTGTCTGATTTTTAATTGTAGGATCTCCTAATCAAGACCACTTTATTGCGACCTTTGTGGTTTTGCTTCCCATCAGCTCTCATGAGCCTGATAAGGTATTTTATTTTAGGTGGTTTTTGTGGTGACGAAAACTAGATTATGTTCACATGTTAGTTCACTCAGTGCTAAATAGAGTAATATAGTCCTCACGAGTTCCTATAACGTACGGCAAAAGTCGTGTGTTCTCAACGGACTTAAATTTTTGAAAATGCTTTGTAGGTTTCAGGGATGGGTTGTAATGTTGTTGTTAATAGGGCTGTAGGTGCCACCGTATCTGGCGTTGCGAAGTATTACTTATTTTTGAGTTGCTTTGCTTCGGACACCTGCAGGAAAATTGACATCCTCCCAAAAAAAATCGAATGTTGTCACCGGTTTTGTCAACATAGCACAGGTGTATTATCCTTGCAGATACTTTTCATCATATTTGGAACAACAAAGTTGCATCCTGCATCATAATTTAGGAAATGTAGACAAATTCGTATTTTTAAGAAAGGACTTCAGCCTAATATCAAGCAAGTATTCGAAGTGAAGATCGATAAACTGGAATTTGGCAGAGGAAACCTACAGAGAAGTGTACAGTTCCGACTAAAACAAACTAAATAATTGTTCGATCATCATAAGCAGCATATTATACCCACGGCGGCTCACAAACCCAAACTAACCTGTCTTGACTTGTTAACTTGGTAAACAAAATCAAAGGATCCATAATATAGATCCCCTAAAATTGATTAATACTCGCATAAAATCTTAGTTTTCACCATCCTACATGCTAACTTGAACTGCATTTACATAGCTAAAAAATAAATAATAGACTAGATATTTAAGAAACAAAATATATATCTTGACAAAAACCAGCAATAAAAAAAGATTTTAATTTGAAACTAATGCATCGATTATCACTATGAAGCTCTAGGATGAAAACTTCTTGGGCATCATGTCACTCTATGTTAAATTATTTTTGCAAACTATCCCTGGCTAGCAAAACTTCAATGAACATTTGACAAATGCAAGCAGATTTTGAAAATTACTTGTTTATTTTTTACAGAAAATAAGCAATGAAACAACTTAAAGAGCACATAAAGATGTGCTTCTTTTATTATTTTTATGTTTTTAAGCATAGAAAATAATAGAAAATAAATTAGATAAAAAATGTAAAAACTATATTCTACACTTCGATTGGAAAACTTAGCCGTTTCGAACATCATTCCTACGCATAACGATGTTTATTCTCATTTTATAGGGAAAAAATCTGAACATTTGTTGGTCAGCCGTTTCCTGTTTAGAAACGCTTAGTCTTTCTATTCACAAAGTTCCTATCTTAAAGCCGAATTTGATTTATTTGATATACTTTAATTTATTTAATGAATATCTATAGTAATTTTTGTCCATTTTCAATGTTTATTGGTTCCTCAGATCACAATCGCTAAAACAATTGTTTGCCAAGTCAACCTTCATTTTTGTAATGAACCATTAAGCATCCATAACCATAAGGCAACCATAAAATAGTTTTAAGCGCCTTTTTGACTACGAAATTATTTTTACGGCTATAGCCAACAAATACGAAACGAAAAAATGGATTAAACACCAATATTACGTAAGCATTTCAATTTGCCGATATAACGTTAATTACAATATTAAAAAAACAGTTAAGCAACGTTTACTTGGACACTTTTAATAATTCAAATTGTCCAAAAACACACATCGACATAAAATCAATTAGATTCTAGTCTCAAACCAGTAAGAATTTAACCGGATTCGCTTTCTTGGAACGTTTGTGGACATCTGACCCCAATCTTGTTTCTTCACACGGTACTACATACAGGTACAACAATTCTTAACGAATAGTTCGTATAAAGCCTCGTCATCTGATGCCGAACAATAACCACGGATGAGATGATTCTCCAAAAAATCTATGCGTCAGAATGGAAGCTACATTCATACATATACACACATATCTATATGTAATCTACAATCTGTTTTGATCTTAGCACGTTAAAAAAACGTTATAAAAAACCAAATCAGATTTTAGATATTCCAAGGTCGGCTATAACCACTTTTTCACCTTTCTTGGAGCATTTTATTATCATCGTCTGTGTGTAAATCATCATTTATAGCGTGCTTGCTGGCTGGCTGGCTGACTGGCTAGATGGCATGGTTCGACTAGCTAGATGGCATACGAATACGATAAACACATGTGGCGTATTTTGTGTAAATTCCACATTCTCATACCGAATGATATCAATATTCGAATGTCGAACTCTCAATCTATTTGATAGGAAATTCCGGAACGGTTCAATTAAGTTGGCGTAATTGAGATGTGTGATTGAAAAAATTTGTAAATTTTATCGTTCCAAATTCGGGCCGTGACGGGAGACAACATGTATGCGATGATAATTTATTTTTTCAATTTCCGAGACGGTAAACAAGAGGCAATGAAAAACTGTTGTTTAGTATATAGACACATGTGTGTGAAATGAGCTGGATTGGATGATGGTTTTTGATGATGCAGTGTTTAATGAAGGACTGAATCGTATTTGGCAAATGAATAGCGACAAATTACGTTGTAAATTAATTTGATCTTGATTAATGGATACCAATTATGGAGACCTTTAGCGAAAAAAGTATCTTTCAGACACAAAAATACAACAATCCGAAAAATGTGGAAGTATTTGTATTCAAATATTTGTCGAATCTGTTAGAAAATTAATTTAATTATAATTTGCATTTATTAAGACTGTTTTTACTGTACCATAAATTTGTATGTGACTGTCAAACAGAAAATAAAATTATAATTGACTTAGAATTTATATAGTTAGTACATTTTTGACGATTTATTTAATTAAGTTGGGAAAAAATGGAGCTCAGGAGACTTCTATTGTTCGATGGTTTTGAATACAGTAACACTCATCGTCCTCGAAAATCATCGGCAGACCACTAGGCCACACAAGCTTGATTATCATGATAAGTCTTATATCATCAGTAATCATTAGTTCAGACCAGTGGCGGATCCACGGTGGGTGTTTCCGGGTCCGGACACCCCCCCCAAAAGGGAAGCTCAACGTTTTTTTATTCTAATGGCTATTAACTGTTGATTATCGTATATTGTTACGGGATTGAAAAATCTCATATAAATTATTAAAACAGTAAATTATGATTAGATATATATTTAATAGGGAATATAAAAACTTTATTTATTACCATAATAATTGACTCTAAATTGAAGATTTAGCCACAAAAATGTTCAAGCATGTATGAATTTTCGAGGCTTTTTGAAAAATTCTTGAAGAATTTCGTTCTCGGTAAGTTCAAAGCGAGTATGGATATTCAACGAAGTCACGCCATTCAGGCGCTCTTGTCCCATCGTATTCCTCAAGTAGCTTTTGATCCTTCTCAACGTTGAAAATGATCGTTCTAGAGTTGGTGTAGTTACAGGTAACACTGCTAACACTCGCAAAATCTTATTAACACTTTTGAATGACTCGCTATTGATTATCTAAAAAATACCGTAAGTTTAAGTTTTGCATATCACCTTTTTCTGCACGTAAAAATTCTAATCCAAAAATATTTACCAACAAAGCATCAAGTGCATTTTCGATATTCGGATCCTAAATTCGTTGTCTCCACATTCTGACTTTTGAGATGAAATTCCCCTCTGAGTAATCCAATATCTCTTCATAAAATTTGTAAAGGTCTGCGCATTTTTTTTTTTTTTATCAAATTCTTGTTTGAGGAACAATTGTCCGAAACTTTTAAAGATAAATTTGTGTTCTTCAAACCGACTTTCAAGATGAGAAATGAATGTATCGAGGAACGGAATGTTGAAAGCATTTCTATATTTCGGCTTATACGTAAAATTCATAAATGACATTTGCTATGCGATTGCTACTAACGACGGCAACCGCTGTGCCAACTTCGAAACAAAAACTATCGAATAGGGTCTCCAAACTAAGGAAATATATATATACACTTCGAAGTGAAAAAACCCCCCCTAAGACCGAATCTTGGATCCGCGCCTGCTTCAGAGCTATCGTATGCTGAAGAGAAGAAATGCTTGGCCTAGTCTCCACTATCATCAAAAGCTTTGTGGGTTAGACGTCTCACAATTTTCATTAGGTAAACACTTGTGTTGGGTTTCAGCATCAGTAAGAGCAGCCAACATAATATTGCTGTTAGCCATCCTTTTCGCTGCCACCCAAACTTCAAATCAACTCCATTGAATTTAGCGAGTGAATCAATCAATCCTAAATTTTAGTAATCTGTCTCACAGAGCTACACCTTTCTCTTTGTAGAACTCAAGTCCAGAGTCGAAAAAATTCGAGAACCTATTGAGGCAATTACATCGAAACTTACCGGGGTGAAAAATTTTTAGTGCTGTCGCCCGTAAAAAAATCCAAAATTCAAACATATTTTACCTGTATTCATTGCAGATTAATTATAGCTTGAAAATTAATTGGTAGTAGGTGCTAGTGCAAATATGACCAAAACTATCGTAGTTATCAAGCCTACCCTAATTTTGCAACCAAAAATCTGTCGAGTTTGGCTTACATTAGGATCAACCTACTGTATTAAGTTCGTTTTAATTTGATGACAGCATCGGAAGAACGAGGGGTAAAAAGTGTTTTTTTTTAATGGCGATATTTCAAGATAGCACCACAGCCACAAGATCGCCCACATTTTCAAGCAACTTCTATCAGACTTGGTCCTATTTTAGACCAAATCATGTGATGATCCGGTTGTGAGTTCTTGCGAACATTGAAATTTCGAGTGCTCAGAAAATAGGTAATTTAATGAATGAAGGTTTGCCGTTCTTGCGAGCTATGGAATTTTGAAAATTCTAATTTGAAAGTATAGACAAAGCATTGAGCTTATCAATCGTTTGTATTGTTCCCGAAAAGCGAAATTTTTTCAAGAGACTCGATGATTGAAGGGTTTTTTTTCTCGTGCCTGTTATAGCTACAGCGCCGCCCGTAAATTCATCAAAAATCATATATGCCTATTTCTGAGAAATATCAATATATCCTATGAATTTCGTAATGGTGAGAAATTATCAGAGCTCGATTCTTTAAAAAAGACGGTTTGCCTACTTTTTGGCAGTTAGCGCCCACGTGGGGCTGAAAATTTCCGAAACGCTATCATAACCAAGCTTGGAAAATTAACAGCTTCGATTCTACCTACTTGTTTTTTTTTTCCAAATTCTTCTCTTCATAGACATATTGTAGTACGTGAAAATTCACTAAAATGCCCGCCACCGTTATAGGGTTAAACATTTTCAAATTGTAGCTTGACATAAACTTAGTATAGATTCAAATCAGGATTGAAATTGAAACAGTGAAATCGAAACAACCGTTTATTTTCTATTGTTCCAATTTGAATCCGTATTGTATCAGCGGCTATAATCTTACTCCTTATCCATGGTCTTAATACTCATATACACCCATGTCCTCCCGAAATTTCAGTTCGATCGGATGACGCAATTCAAAGATAATCTGATTCCATCTTTTTGTCGATATACATACATATATTATAAATCTCATGCAAAAAAGATACAAGATCTTTTTACGATACATTCGAAGTGAGCTCTGTTAAAGACTATAATATCTTAGGGGTTTTTTGCTTTTATTTTTTCCACTTAAATAAGTAAGGCTTAACTGCTTACTTAAAAAAATCAACCTGGGTTGAAAATGATAACATTGAACTTTTCCCGCTTTTACAGATATTTGTATTCATCTGCAAAATTTGTAAATAACAACGTCAAAAAAATGTAAAATATTTGAAACTTCCTGTGATTTAATGTCGCCAACAGTAAACTTGGTAAAAAAAAACATTATTTTCGAGGCAGCATACCTGTAGTAGCATGAATATTGAGATTGCAGGAAAACCTTGAAATTACTTCGTACCTAGTTTGGAAGCAAAATAACTACATGCCTAATTAATATTACTGGTGACAATAATAAAATTCAATCTTAGACGTAGACAGATGCTCAGTCTAATAAAACAATTGCACAAAAAAATAAAGACTCGAATATAATTTGCGTTCTGAAATAGTTCCAAAACTGTATTCAAAAACGTCACTGAACCCGTAGTTTTGTGCTGTTATTACAATGCATTGGCGACGATGCGACAAGTTTCTTTCAAAAATATGAAACATACATATTCACTGCTTGTAAAATCGGCGCCTAAGAACTTTGGACAAGAAATACATCTGCCGTCGTGGAAAGTGTTGAGAATAATCACGACTTAATTCAGTCGCGGCGGTATTCCCATTATGAGACTGAGTCTCAGACTCATTTGCATTTTTTCTTCTCCGGCTGCAACTAACTACCTCACAAACTAATCACATACCTGGTAATAAATACAAAACACTAATCCGGCTTAACTAATCCAAACACTTCTCAGAAACATGAAATTAAATTGCCACTTGAACTACGCGGTCTTATGTAGACGGTTGTTCGTACCTGTATACACAGATTGAAGCGTAGTAGCCGTGCTGTTTTTCAATAATTGCAAGATTGAAATCTGAAAAGAATTAAAAATCTCGGAGAAATATTTCGTGAAAGAAAATAATCATACATATGCATGTATAATAATAATATGAATCAACAGAGACTGGAATAATTTGTGAAAAGCAATAGGGAGAAGATAGTGAAATTACTAGTTTCGATTTTTCGGTAAGATCTCTTTTCCATTTATAGCCTTAATTGAAAATTGTTGAACGATAGAAATGAAATTGAAAATGTAATTTTCTAGTAAGAACGGTCTAGTGAAAGTAATCGATAGAAAATTTAAAAGTTGAAGATATAACATCAGATGAATACAGAAGTAGAAATGTTTAATGTTCTGTTAAAAATCAAAGTCGTCATGTTTAAATTAATAAAACCAGAAACAGAGCCTAGTTCCATTTAGCCTTCATAAAATTGTAAAATCAATCAGTTTATACATTCAAAGTTACTAAATGATATGCTAACGAAGCCAGCAAGGTTCATTAGGACATAGAAAGCGGAAGATTTGATATTCGAGTAGGTAATTAATTGAAAAAATGGTGTTAGATCTGTGCTATTGAGCTTAGAATCATTTAAAGATACAGTTGATTGGAAATTTACTGATTTTGAAATTATTTGAAATATTAAGATTGATTATTGACCTTTTATTTTAAGCAAAAACGTTCAAGGCCTTGATATTTGTAAATGGAATATTACATCTCTTTGAATCTTTGATAAAGTGATCTGCATACGAATTAGTTTTTATAGCCATGATACCAATCGATTGTGGTGTATAGACACTAAAGTTAAGGTTTTGAATTTTAGATCTTGAGCTTGAGAGCTAAGAAGAAACTATTAAAAGCTTAGCAATAATATATCTATAGGAAGATGTCAAACCACATTTTTAGGTATTGCAAAAGGCAAACCAAGTTCATTTTGAAAAATACCTCAAATTAAAGGAATGAAAGAAGGTAACTGAAAGAAATTGAGTTGTTGAATATTTTGCATAATCATAGGGTCCTAATATCTCTTTCAATTTCGATAACTTTAACTAAATATAAATCAAGTAGAAGTTAAAATTGGTAAAACGCGGGCGATGTAAAGACCAAGACAGATGATATTAATTTGTCGTCTGCTTTGGTTCACCATCATATGGTTTATCTGACGGAAACTCGGGGGAATGGAGAAAGTTATTGGTAACGAAATATTGCCACTGCAAGCTGTGTTTTGTAAAAACCGTGATGGTTAGTTCGATGTCTTTATTGGTGGAATAGTCTGCGGTGATTTTCCATTTTCGTCTTCCATGGAAATCCTATACAATTACCTCGTATAATGTTTTCCTTTCCTTTGTCTTCACCGATTTGCTAAAAGTTGAATCGTTAATAAACTAAAAGCACTGTCTGCGATTATGACGGAATTCCCAATGTCAAATGTGAAGTCACTTTTCCCTTCCTTGTCAGTTTGACATCCAGACTTTTTCACTGTATTCAATCAAGTTTTGCCCAAAGACACTCATAGGCGTATTAGAAGACTGTTGTGATACCACGGATATTCTCTTGCTTAGCGACTGTACTCTGGGAACCATTTGACTCCTTTGATGAACTGTACAATACCCCTTAGTTCGTTAAAGAAAAGGTCAATCAGACCTTAGAAGAAGGGCGCCCCAAAAGAGGATATGTTTTTCCTCGCGAGAGCCGGATACTGAAACATGAGATAGAAAACGGAATCCTCTGAGCTACAGTTCCGGCAGAAATCTAATTACCCTATGAGGCTGTAGCCCGTGAAAATGGCCGCGACACAGCAGAGAGAACTTAAACGCAATCATCTATTTAAGTCCAAGACTGTCCTTCAATCGCACTGGATGATTCTTCAGCCCAGAAGTTTCTAGCGCCCTCGAGATATTGTTGGCTAATGGCTAGTTTGACCCACGACCTCGGTGTACCTATAGTGAAAGGGCATGAGACCTCCTGTAGCAAGGAGTCAAGCCTTGGCAGTTCATCGGCCACAAAGTTCAAAATTGCGCCGAATACCTCTATGTCCAGGAACCTAAATCAATTGTGATAGTGTTAAAAATTTCCCTTTTTGCGCTTTAGCAAACCTCTCGTACGCATTTTGTTCATCTAACATAGGGATAACTCATCGAAGTGAGCCCCAAGGCACCTTAGCTTGGAGTCAAGAATTCGCACAAAGATTTGTTTTACTGTTGAGTTCAGGCAAGGAGAATTTTTGCTTTTCGGCATATCTCACTACTTGGTTAATAGTAGACACTGGTCCTGTCAAGAAGGACGGTATAATTTTCAAAGAAGCAGCTATTAAATTTGGTCGTTTTCGAAAGTTTGTACATGGATTCCAAAATATATTTATTATTTATTACCTTCTGAGTTAGGTGCTGGAAAATCGAAAATAAATTGAAAACCAAACAGATTTAGACTGAACTGATAACATCAAAGGATACACATAATGGCATGTTAAGCTTAGTTTACTAAATAGTTATAAAAGTGTGAATGAGAGCTGAGAGAGAACATCGCACAGGTTCAAGCTTTATGTCAAAGTACTTAGTGTGGTTTTTGTGTTAGAGGTCGTGTGTGGTTTGTGTGTTAGAGCTCGACTTTTTTTTGGAGCTCTTGGTCTCTTCTTTGAGATTTCTCTTGGGGGTAGGTAGACATCGTGGACTCAAACAACTGTAGCAAAAACCATAAGCTCTGCACACAAAGGCGGGAGTCTGCCTGTGATTTCGAATCCTGCCGTAAACTCATTACTGAAATGCCAATCTGGGAAATTTTCCCTGGGGAAGTTTTACATCCGCCGGAAAATAGTTTTTGAAGCGTCTGCATATTTACTGGACTACATATGCTGATTTTTAAACATATGATAATACTTTTTAGATTGAGGATATATTCGGATCTTGGTTTCAACCCAAATGATTGCGCTTAAGCGAGGTGTCTTAACCCTATGCGTGCGAAATTTAGAAGAGCGATGGGCGAATCTGAAATTATCAGAAATTTGATTTAATAGCTTAAAACTTCTGAATGTTTCTCTAGATAGCATAGTACATGGTAGCCAAAAATTTGGAGAAATCTAGGGAAATTTTCAGAGTTGTACTTATTCGTTTTGTGTTGTTTTAAAGCAGGCCAGTAAGCATAAAACCAGCGCTTTAGAATTTTCTTTAAAGTACGACTTAAATACTTTGAATGGAATAATTAAATCAGCTTCTCCCATGTGTGATAGTTAAGCCATAGTTAAGTAATATCCTTAAAGGCTTATCTCCTGATCGTTGGAACTATCATAGAAAATATTCAAAGTATAAAGGAAGTGCTCAACTGAATTTAATTTCGTCGAAGTTCGAACCAATAATTGAAGCGCCGAAACATATTTTTGAGCAGATCGTGGCAAAGATTACTCTATTGACACTCTGATTGCGGCGATATTATCAGGTACCTTCACGCATTTGGAACGCCCAGCCATTTTCTAGGTAATGCAGTACTCCTATCGCTTTGCAAAATTGTTTTCTTATAAACACATTCATTTGGATTTAAAACAAAGCGCGTGAGACATGCATGATATACTCGGCGTTTTTGAAAAAAATCTTCAGGATGCTGCGCCTATCAGCGTATGAATACCTGTATTCGGACAATAGACTAATATTATGTGCATTTTTTGCACTTCGGATCAGACCAGGTTGAACCGATTCACACAAAAAAAAACGACCCAGACCAGATAGGTTGCTGAATTCACTTAAGTTGCTGATTTCATAGTGTTTTGTTTACTAGTCAATGTTATTAAAAAATTAACAAGAAGTGTCACGGGAATTCAGCAAGTATTTGTCTAATGTTATAATGTAAATCAGTCTGTGAATCGCCATTAGATGGGGCAATCGCGAAAGGTAGTGGTCGCACCAACTACTTCAAGCCATTTCCGACTCTATTGCGAACCCGTGAGCTTTTACTCAAACGGCTATGTTGCCCAGATAATTCACTTCAGTGAAATCACTGAAGCAATGCGACTAACCTAACTAGAACTCAAGAATAACTCGTATTTCTTAATGTGTCTTTGATATTAGCCAACTGAGACTAATATTCGAATATGGCACATGCAAATATTAGCAATAATTAATATAGTTACTATTAGTAATACCTTAATGAATATGAATACTTTAGTCTTACCTCTACCCCAGATCTGTTTTCATTTTGAATTATCTGGTAAGTTTCTGCCCTCCCCTCAATTTATTTCTTCTATTCTAAATTATCTCTAATTGAAAATCAAGAAGTGATTAGACATGCCAAGATATTTTCAGGAAATTAACTTTCATTTGTGATCAGTTTTAGAAGAAAGCTAAAAAATACAGTTCCGTATTACCAGATTGAAATTTTAAAATTACTCCCATGACAGAAAACTTGGGTCAAATTATTTACCTATATTAAGAAAAAGCATGGATTAGGCTCAGTTTTATTACAGATCATATGATAAGTGCTCGAATCTAAAGATAAAGTCATCAAAGTTGGATGAATCAGATTTTCAAAGAATAAACCGAATGGCGCACTATCAATAACCTCTTACAATGTTGACTATTCAATTCAATTTCAATGGCATTTTTTACGATACAAAAGCCAGTTTCAATCTCGTAAAAAAAAACAAATTGACTAGTTTAAGCTGAGACAATCAAACCAAAAGTTTGTTTATTGCTTGATTACTTTCACTCATTAATGCTACATTGTTTCAGTGTCAATGTGCTATAAAACAACTGTTCAACTCTTGTCAACATTATTTTTAACTAACCGGACTAAATTCATAGGTACGCACTTGGTGCGCCAATTAAATATGAACTCTCAAATGCATTCAAGTACATACAGTTCATCGCAGCGTTATCGCAAACAGATTTCTATTTTCAATTCTAGGCCATTTAATTTGGTCTCACTTTTAAGCTATCTGCAGTAGAAACCCATACCTCCTCCTCTTCCTCCACGCAGCTGATCAATATTGATAGTTTGAATTTCTATTTCCCTTGGTAATTACAGGTCATTCGGCCTGACCCATTCACAGCGAAGCGAGGGGCTTAAATTGTTTAATTCGCTGCCGGCAAAATGAGGTGCTTGCTAGAAGCTTTTTTACGCCAATCCGGCAATCAGTCGACACACACCTTGTACAGTCAGCCGTAATAGAGGCTGTTCACCGAAAAAGTATCTATTTAAGATCTATCTATTTAGAATGCTGTTTTAATGAAGAAGAGAAAATTGAGGAAAAATTACAGGTTGCTTTGTGTGAAATCAAGGCGAGCTGGTTGATGCAGCAGTGTTTCATCAGTTTTGTGTCTTGAGTTGTTCGAGCAACGTGGCATGGCATTGTCATTACCTGAGTATGACTTTCTATTTACCCGGAGAACAACATCTAATCGCGAATTTTCGATCTGTTTGGGCTATTCTTCGAAGCGCAGTAACAACAGGCACATTTCTGCCGATTTTCGATTTTATTTAGTGGTTGCAAAAAATTAGCACATTTTGAGTGCCAAGAAGAAGTTGAGCTGTTGATTTGTTGGACAATGTGATTTGCGTATACAATGTTGCTTGCAAATCGCCTTCAATTTTCTGATTATAAAACGAGATTGTTCGAAAAGAATTCACTTTGCCGAGACAATTTACGCATGCGAAATAAGTTGTTCACTTTGGGTAAACAGTCGCTGGAAAACACTTTTTAGCATATTTAGTTGATCCAAAGTTAAGATATTTATTCGGTCCTATTTTTGCACGATTTCAATTTCAGTTGTGCATACTGAAATGCGGTACAGTCTCACAGATTCGCCGAGTGGATATGAAATTGGTAGATGTAAACTCGATTTCGATTTTTCGGTCCGCTGTGCATACCCACTCTTGTTTGTTGTCTCCGTTTTGAGGATTAGCTAATTTATCGGTCATTGAAATGAACCTTGAGCGGAACGCCATAATTTGCAATGATTCAGAAGCAATTGTAATTAATTTGTTAGTAAGTGGTTTGTATGTGTAATTTAGCGAACGATGAGCTTAAATTGCTGCTGAGATAATTGCTTTATTTCCGCAGAAACAAATCAGAAAGATATTTTTCGGAAGTATGATTCGGAACTAGCTCAGCGTGTATCATATACACGTGTTCTTAGCACAAGTTTTTTTGAGAGCTAGGATATAGGCTGTGTTTTTTGGAAACAATTTCGTAGTAAATTTGTGGGAAAATAGGTTGAGTTGAATTTCAGATTTTGCGGTTTTGCATTAATGTTAGCTTGCTGTATTTTTACTAGCAACCTCGATTGGTGCATGAGATGAATTTCATCGAATTAAAATTTAATTGGGAACTTCCTTTACTATATGAACATATGCTGAACCTATAATTCTTAGGAATTTCTTCCAATACTCTGTAGCTAGCTATCCGTTTAGCTCAAACAATCAAAATGTGGAAGTGCAATTAGAAAATAGATTGTTGAAATTCGTGAAGTCACGATTGTTGAAATTTCGTTGACATATACACTCGTCAAAATATGCTTTTGAAAACACCTGGCCCACCTCTCGTTAATCTGGCTACATTCGGCGATGATATTCGGCGCTGGGCTTACAACAACAACTCATCTCCATCCAGACTTTGTCAACCGTTTTCACTGTGTTATTTTGTAGATTTGGGGCTACCTTCGTATCAAGAGTTCTTGAGAAGTTTTCAGCTACTGACGCCGTTTGGAGCTTCTCAATGTCGACCTTCCGAAGAGGACTGATCTTCGTCACATACGCTTTTGTCATATGACAACGATATTTGGATTTTACCAAATTATGGCCCGAGTCATAATATGCTCCTCGAAATGTACGGACGTCAAGTATTCTAGAAGCCCATCTTCGCTGAATAAGAGCGTGGTCAAATTGGTTGAAGGTATTGCCATCTAGTGATGCCCATGTTCGTTTGTGGATGGGTCGATGTGGGAAACATGTCGAACCTATTACTAAATTTTAGGGCGCTCTAGGTTTAAGACTCCATGTATTGGAGTAGGCAGATCGGCACGCGAAAAGTGGTGCGCGAGCCTTACCTATACAGTGCTTCACATTAACCTCCCCAGTTCGGTTTCCTGTCTAGTATAAGGCCCAAATATTTAACACTATCAACAAGTTCCAATGTTATTCTGTTGAGGCTAGATGCGACAATAGACGGCACCCTGTGTCAACTTGTGAAAAGTACAAATTCGGTTTTTGTCGTATTTGTCCTAAGCATATGGTCCAGCGCAGACTGCATAGGGGTCCGAAAAAGTTTGTGGGAACGCGCCTTTCACAAGTGCCACGATTTCCTCGCGCATACGCCACCACCTCAATGGCACTGGCTCTTAGATTCTCCAGTATTTCCTTGACTGTCAGGATCCAGAAAAAGGGCGATATAATCTTCCCTTGTGGTGTTCTCGTTTCGACTATTCTCTCCGTTTTGGCCTCCAAAAAGGTGGCTTCAATCTGGCTGTTTTTGAGCAAGCTCAATGCTTAGGTCGCCTAAGTTTTATCCACTCCATATCGAACCAAGGCATCGATGATACTAGCGACAGTGACATTGTTGAAGGCTCCCTCAATATCTAAGAAGGACTTTTCTACTGTACCGACAACTTTGTGTAATGCCGTCTCTACTGATCTGCCCGCTAGATACGCGTGTTACTCAACACAGAGTCTCGCGACATCAATCGAGCTCTTGATGTGCAGATCAACAAGCCTCTAGTGTTTTGAGCAGAAACGGTCTAAAGTTAAAATTGGTCTAAAGTCATTCACATAATGGTGATTCAACCTGCCAGGTTTCGGAATGAAGACTACCCTAGCTTTGGTCCATTGCTCGGGCACTACCTCGAGGCGGAGACATGTAGTGAAAATACGCTGCAGGATGGGGATGATACTCCTGTCTGCTTTTTGAAACATGATAGGCATCAACTCGTGTACCTTTGTAAGGTCGGAATAAGCCCATCTTGACCTCATCTGCTACCTCCTTAATCAGCTACTCGGACGGCCGGTGGGTCGCTCAAAATCGGTCACCTCGTGGTGCCGTGTAACCCGATTCCGGGGATGAGTTTCCAGTAGCATGTCCAGACATTCTTTGCGGTCCTCCCCCCCCAATCGCCGTTTTTCCTTCACAGAAACGTAGGTACGCCGGGAATTACGCAGCCTGTGTACTTCCTTCAATTTTCTCACCGCATTTCATCCATGATTTGCGCTTGGCTCGTCTTCTCTTCTTTTTGGAGAGTGAAAACTCTTGCTTGTATCGATCCCAGTCTTCAACATTTCGGGGCCGCATACCGTTGTAAAATGCCCTTCGTGTGCGACCTCTAGTCTCTGTACCATAAGTTCGCCATTCCACCATTACTTACGGGCTTTTCCGGGCACACGTCGTTGAAATCTGACACTAAGATTCCTGTTAATCGGTTAACTTTGCTCGTTGAGCCGTCCTAAACTCGTCCTGGACTACCGATATTCCAACATAACCACCGGTGGTCCGAGAGCGATGCCAGGTTAGACATTTGTCAGGTACGGACACTTTCTAGTATACTTGGAGTTGCCAGGGTAATATCAATTACCTTGTCGAATGGTAGATAGACCGCCGATAGCGGCCACTACTGCATGCCGCTATCAGCTACCCTCTTCTCCGAACACACAGTGGTTGTATCCCCTGCACAAAGCTGCGGAATCAAGATTGCATTAACCTCTTTTTTAGCGACAATACAAGCGCTTGTCTTGTTTAAACTTGTTAGCTGGAAGACACTGATTCTCGAGCCAAATCCACGAAACGCATTCTTATACAGAAGCGGTTCCTGTATCAGCGCGATGTCCGCGTGCCCCCGACTAAGGTGTCGAAGCAGATGGGCCGCCGCCGTTCTACTGTGGCGCAGATTTGCTTGGGCCACTCGCAGTTCGGCTTCCCTCAGTCGAATTCACCTTTTCCAAACCTGGATGGTCTCCGAAAATTTTCAAGACAGTTGATCGAAGCCACTCCGTCTGCAGGTCACCGCAATGTGGCCGCGGTCAATGTTGTAGTCTTCAAAGCGAGGTGATCCTTCTTCCGTCGACATGGAAAACTTGAGGAGTTCTTCACTTTGGCCATATTATCCTCGAGTCTCCATTCCAGGTGCTCCTGTTTGTTGACGGCGACCAGCTTAAGGCTACCGTCTCCTATCGCAACATCCACTTGCCTCTCGGCGAGATTTGCTCCTCTTAGCATTGGCGCTTGCTCACAGCCATAGCAGTAGGTTTCACTTGAGTATCCTCTGGTTCCGCTTTGGATTCCAGCGTCATCGTACCCATGGCCGCTCGCTTTGCTTCTCTCCTTCTGAAGCGTTGGGTATTCCGTTTCTTCCTTTACAGAGGACTGCAAATCCTTGGTCTAATAAACTCATCAAATAATTTTAGATTATATTGGACTCGCAAAAGAGCTGCATGTTCCAAATTGAGAGCTATTCAGTTCTGCCTATGGAAGTTAAGATAGATAGCAAGGAAACTGTAAAATACATTAGTGTGCTAATATCCATATTTGAGCATTTTAAGTTTTAATATTTTAATCGTTCATATAACTTATTTCCTTCAAAAGATTATAACTGCCACTTCCATTTCAATATTCCATTCAATCATCTCAATCTATTTTTTCCTGTATTCAACACTACTTGTTTGTCTTCATCTCGTCTTCTGTATTCCTAGTTCCACAATATTATGAATTATCTATAGATGCAACATCCGTAAATCTATTCAGTCTAATATCAATTTTCAATTGTTTCGTTTTCAGAGTTCAGTTCAGAGAGATGCGTTGGTTCAAGAGGTCATCAGCTGATACGCCACACTTGAAGAGTTTGTCTCCGTTGAAGAATAATGAGTTGCAACAAGGTTCAATGCACCCAGCTGTTTCGAGTAGTAGTACGATAGCCGCTACTGCAGCTACTTTTAAATCTGGGGAAGTCGGTGCGCGAAATGAATTTTTATCAGTTTCGATGTTGAGTGCAACAGTTGGAGGAATTGAGGAAGAGCAGCAACAACGACATCGCCGGCACCAATATGTTGATGCGGTAAAATGCAGTGATTCCGATCGGAATTCTCATAGCAAAGGTTTGTATGAATGTATTAGTATGCGACGATGCGTTGCTGTAGATAAAACTAAATGTAAAGTAGATAAAAGTATCTTTCAACTTATTCAAATTGATATGGTTGGCTTGAACTTTATTTGTTTTTTGTTATTTGTTATTCGCTGTGTACACCGACACACGCCTTCAAGTACTCTTGACTTCTGAAGCGGCATTAAAGTGCATTAACTTTATTTATTTTCGCACCTTAATTTCTCTGAAAACATCTTCTTGGCCACACTTTAAATCCGACAACCCTTCTGGCCATACGTGCCTTGCCTTCTCTGTCAAGTACTCATATGCTCATGCATTCACTTCCATATATCTATATTAGGCATAGTTGTATGATGCGTAAGCGCGATGCATCATGCTATATCTCCTCTATTAATAACGCAGCGACTTTCATCGTCGTTTCTTTAAGTGAAAATGAACGGTGTATTTGGCGGTTGCTTGTAAGTACATATCTATTTATTTATTTATTTGATTCGTTTATGTCGTTTGGTCTGCGAAAAATCGGCGGAAAGTGAATAAAATCCAGTTGTTTATAGATACTTGGTCGCGCAACATGTTCCTATGGTGCGGTTGTTTTTGTTGTTTTTGTTAATGTTTCTATGGATATTGCTTGTTTAGATTGTATGTGCAGAATGTTTTGCAACCGAACTGGATACTTACATTCGTCTACCGAACAGTTATCAAGTTGAAGAAAGTCCAGTTATTAAATGAGTTTGTAAATATTTGCAACATAACTTGAGTTAATTGCTTAGCTGGTGGAGCACGTTCGAAAACGTGTTGATCGACATCTTACAAACAGAACGCTTTATATGCCACTTTTTATCGAAAAAACTCCAAGTCAGATGTTGTTAAGAAATGTGATTGTTAATATACAGATATTCAAGTTATATGCGCTGAATTTTGCGGTGATTTTTTTTCTAAACAATTTTCTATTTGAGAATTCCCTGCTTGATATCGTAACTAATTGTGTTTGAAATTTAACTAGTCCAGTTAGGTAACTCGTTTTTACTGATTTTCGGAGGAAAAAAATCATAGGCAACGAACATTTAATATTTTGTGGCTTTGACTCAGCAAAATTTAAATTTAGGTTAGGTTTAGTATGGAAAACTTATCGTCATAGTATCACGGTAAGTTCGCAGTAGAATTATTGAATCAGATCGCGACTGACGTACTGTAATTGATATTTTTGTAATAACTAAAAAATTGTATTGATTATGAATTTTCGAATAACAGATTCGGAGTTAGATAAGTATAAGATTTATTTTAACATTTTTTATTTAACATTTTTTTATTTTTTTATTTAACATTTTTTATTTTAACATTTTTTATTTTTTATTTAACATTCGCATGAAACATAACATTTTTTGTTACTTCTTTTTGGTCCTTGTATCGTTTTTTCGATGGGCCTTTTATTGCTTTCTTGGGTCTTTTATTGCTGCTAAAAATCTACCTGTGCAATCTTAAGACAATTGTCAATTGCCAATTATCTTGTATTAATGCCATGCCGTTGCTAGAAGAAGGAAGCAGTCTCTTGGCTTATAATTTTTTGCGAATTTAACCGCAGTAGCTTCGGTAGACTTGATGAGGATCGCCCAGTTTATCCAAGATTCGGGGTACCTTTGCACTTAATAATTGTTGCGTGCTAAGCAGTGCAGTATCATAATGGGTCCATGAGTGCCTTAGTATCCCTTCTCCGGAGTCGAGTTGGAGAAGGCAGTCGCTGATCCTGACGCTCGTTCTTTGAAATAGCATGAGATCATTAATCAATAAGATGTGATACTCTTGTTTCGATACATTAACCTTGTCTGTGATCGATGCTGCTGCACTTTCAGCTTATACCTAGAAGATCAGTTTCAACCAGATTTCTCACTTTTACCAACATAATTTAGCTCACAAGGCTTCAAAACGTTAATTTTGGTTGATGGTTCTACGTTTCGTTGCTTCCATCGAACGGGGCTGCACATTTCCGGTCGCCGATATACAGCAGGATGCATCGGATTCGTCGATTTCCAATTCGATTCTTTAACAAATTGGTAATACAGTGCTTCTCGCTTATCGTGATTGCAGTTGATATTATCCATTGCTTATTGTTTCCTCCTTACAAATCCAAATTTTTATCCAACCAAGTAAAAATACTCTACACCCAAAGACACGTTCCATTGTTCCATTTTACCGATGCCTTCAGAATAAACAAAACTAAAGTTCAAACTAAAGCCCACACTTGTTTACACTTTTTGTTGTTCGAAATGAAAAATAAACTTGCTCATACGTAGGCTTATAACATGAATTAATTAAGCTGAACATTGCTTTAAACATACTCGTGCATTGTCTTATCACTGCTTTTGAATGAAGATGCGACGTACAAATGTAAACAAACTTGTAAAAGCTAATATTTGACAAGTTTAGGTAAAACATGGCACTAGTACGGCTCTATTATCTCCCCGAGCTCAACGTGATTTTCTCTTATCAGAATCAAAACAAACATTTTCGAATAGATGGAAACATGAAAGAAGATTTTTATTGCAGTCCAATTTTATGTTATAAATGTTTATGAACTTTAAAATTAGATTCGTTTTACAACCTGTGTAAAGTTGTGATAAATGATGGTTTGATATCTTGGTTGGATATATACTATATATTGATATTGACATAAATATTGAATTTCAGCATTGATATTCATACGAATTTATCGGGAAAATGAAAAAAAAACGAAGAAATTCACTACTAATTTCATTGAATTCTGGCCTGGTGCTTATTGCAATCATATCAAAATCGACGTGATGATGCATTCATAATTTTAAAAAATAACTATATATAGATTTTTAGATAAAAAATTCACTCATTGTGAGTAATTAGTCCCTCAAAGATCTTAATTCGGACGTCATGCCGAAATCGAGCAATTTAAAAATAAAATTTGCATGTCACGTTCCATATATGATTCAAATTATTACTCAACGTAGTATTATTTCACGCTCTATCAATTTTACTCATTTTTGTTTTTGTAGATATAATTTTTTTTTGTTTCCGTTTACAATTCTATGCAATCGGTCTCATTCTGGCGCCATTTACATTTGATACTTTTCATGTTCTGCTGTAATGTTTCTATGAGTCTAACCTCGATAAAAATTATAAATATTATCATGAGACATTATATGACGTTCGAGTTAAAAAGATAAATCGGAATTGAATATTATGTTGTTCTGGTCTAAGCAGACACAGTCAGTTTGTGTTTCGGAAGACTTAAGAACGTTTGTTGATTGATGAAAAAATATTGTGTAAAATTTAAAATATAATTAATTTATCGGCTGAGCAATCGTTTTGTTGGCTATTTATAAATCAGATGTATTTTTAAAAAGTGGCTATTTTCTTCGGGCATGGATATAGAAAACCAAGAAAATTGAACAAAAATTGTAAGAACTCGCATTTGAAATATTTTTAATAAATTATTCGTGATAGGGAATGGTTAGAATTTATGCGTGAAATATAATTGAAATATAATTTACAATCCAGTAGTGCATAGTAAAAGGTTTTTTTCTGAATATATTTACGTGCGAAGTGACTGTGTACATAGGTTGATTGTATCTTTTACATTTTACCTTTATCTGTTTATTCACATGAAGTTTCTACATGACTGGTTTGAATTATCCCATACTTATGTACAAAAGTAGTTTGTTATAGCCCGTCCAGACTACGGATACTTAAGTATCCGCATACATAAGTATCGTCCACACTTTTCATTGATTTTCATGGCAAGGGTAAAATGTATCTGCAGATGTCGCTGCAGTGAGTACAATACTTATGTATCCGGATACTTAAGTATCCGTAGTCTGGACGGGCTATAAGACATCTTCTGCAATGATGCTTAAAATCTCAGTTACATGTGTATGGTCTATGCGACACTTGCATCTCCATTTTATCTAATCGTGTAAGACAGTTGAATGAACCCTCATTTTCAAAAGCATTAAGAGCTTTATTCAATGTGACGAGGCTATAATACTGGAGTTTTAACTATTAATTTCAGCGTTCGCCACTACAGTTTGCTCTACAATTTTAATCGTTAAAGTCGATCAGGAAGATGTACATATGTTCACTGACTGAGGACTGTGTAGTGCAGTCGCCAAAATGAAAAATTGTAGAAACACTGGTCCTGAAAATGCCCCTGCGAAAGTGCAGAAAGCGCCGGGGGAGATCAAGTGCGTTTTTTGCGTCTAGATCAAGAGCTGGCTAGGGTAGGCAGCATTGAAAGCAACAACTGAGGCAAGATTGAAAACGCACCTATTGCTAAGCACGTACTTATTGGCGGACGTCTTTCCGTAGCCTTGTAATGTATCGCGAGTCGCTTTGGTCGCAAAAGAAAGGAAGATCCTAACGCACCATCAACGTAGAAACATTTCTGTATGTTCGATACTGCTGGAAAGTTTGTGAAGTGTCTAATAAGTAGACGATCAGGGAGCAATCCGAGTAACTGTTGATCATTCGAATAAGCGATATGAAGTCACCAAACGATAAGTGCCCTACAAAAAGTCATTGGTATAGTAAAGCGTAACCAGGCCGCATGTTGTTGTTTTTAGAATTCATTTAACTCAGCAAGGTGGATGGATAGATTGAAGATTTATCTGAAACATATCCGTGTTATTAACTGTGTAGTAGCCTTGAGGTACCGAAAAATGTACTCTTAGTAGGTTATCTGAAGACTTAGCAGCCGTTATCACTCCCAAAAATCTCCACCTCGCTCACTCAAATTTAATTCAACATTATTGTGTTAGGTGCGAACACTGCTCAACTATTTGTTTAATAAGTCAATCGTCTACGAAGACGACTGATAATCAAAATTCATTCGATTCAATCGTCTTCGTAGGCGATTGGTTTTCGATTGACTCCAAAACTTGAGGTTCAATCGTATTGGAGCTTTTGAAATGTTGCAAAAGTATAAAGTACTTCTCTAACTGGTCACTATGCACGTGATACTTGCATGGCGAATTTAACCGCCTCTTTAGCAAGATCACGATGCAATAGTGACCTTTGAAAATAAAATCAAAAAAGAAATTCGATTTGAAATTCGTCTGTTCAGTCGCCGAGCAATTTGGCTTACTGAAACAGACTGTCTTTATTTGCTCATGTTTCGCTCTTAAGTAGTAAAATTTTGCTAAATGAAAAATATAGGTACTAAAGTGTATGGATTTGGCTTTTAATGTTGTTTTTAAAATTAAGTGCAATTGTTTGAGTCTCCGCTAAATCAAACTATTATAATTTTAGTGTTCACCACTTTCGTGGAATATCGCTAGAATCGCAAAGTGGACATATTTGATATGTTTTGACATTTGTGTGTTTACTTATTAATATTCACAACACCCTCCTCCTTTGGGGAAAAAAAATGTCTTTTCTGTAGAAAGGAAATTTTTTTTGAACTCAAATCCATACTTTACAATTTTAATCACATTTTTTTTTTCATCGACGTTTTTGTTTATGTACATAGAAAGCTTAGGTTTGAATATTTAATTCATAAGTGTTTCGTTTAGTTTTAACTTAAAATATATGTGCAATTTTCTACTCAAAGCTTTTTTTTATGTTATTTTTGTAATTTGGTATTCTTGCTTGTAAAAAATAATAATTTCTATAAATATTAGTTAATGTGTGAATGTATGAAGGTTTTCATCAATTTTGTGTTAAGTAACAATGTAATTACAATGCTTATAAAGTAATATGTTTTTTTTTATATTTTAATATTTATGGTGCATTTAGTTGTAATAAATTACAGTGATATTTTTTTTGCATTTTGTGTTTCCTAGTATAAGTGACTTAGCATCATTTTTCCTTCATATATATTTTTTTTATGATTTGTGGTATTCTTATTGCTTTTTTTTTGTATTTTTAACTAAAATTTCTATAAAATTCAACGAGTTTATTTTTAATCTAAATATATTGTTGTATTTGATTGAGCATACTTTGCTTTAGAAAAGTATATTCGATAAACTATGTAAAATAATAAATGTTTTACAGTAAAATTCAAAAGATTATTTCAATTTCTGAGTTAGTTTTATTCTTTGATTTATTCTTTCATATTTTGCATGAAATTAATGCTGTTTCTCAGCTTGATTTGTAGTTCATTAAGATAATTAAATTGAATTAAGCTTTCAATTATTCTCTTTGGTGTTTTGTAGATGATTATTTTCATCGGTTCGTTTTGTATTTGAATTTTTTTTAGCATTCTTTTAAGCATGTTTTTGAATGTTTCTATGTTAGATGTGTTTGGAATTTTGTGGCTGTTGTTTCGGCACACATTTGATATCTTTTTTTCAGTTATTTGAGATGTCAGCTTCTCCAATGGCAAAACTAATTTTGATGGATTATCACTGCATCTAACTGTGACTTTATTATTTTCCATTATCACTCTAGGAATATTCGTTATACCGAATTTTGATTTCATCAAATTTTCCATATCAGCGTTAGAATAGCTGTTACAAAGGAAGGCTTCTTTAGGCTTCATGTAGTGTTTTGGTTTTATCAATATTTTTACGTTAATCTTTGAATTGCTGTTGTATAAATCAGCTTTCGTATATTTTGTATTGTGGGTTGGTTTATTCGCTTTCTCGGATTTGTTTTTATTTTTATCTTGCCCTGTATTTTTTTGGTTTTTGATTATTTTTCTAGTACATGATAATACTTTTTTGTCATTGACATTTTCCTGCATTGGTTTCATATTTGTTAATGCTTGTGAACTCATATCGTTCATGTCAATACTTTGCACTGCTTCTTTAACTATTTCTTCATCATTGAGTATATCGTTTATTGGACCTTCGACTTCAATCGATCGGTATTCATTCAATGATTCAGTTTCTGTTTTAATATTATCTATCAGGTCATCTTTTTTGTTTGTGTTTAATAACTCGATGTGTTTTTCGCTCTCTTCTTGAATTATTGAATAGCTTCTATAAGTTTCAGGCACGATATCGTTATAAGTATTTCCATATCTCTGGTTTATTAAATTTTTTTCAATTCTTTCAGAATTATTATTATTTCTATAATAATTTCTGTAATTATTGCTTTGGTTTGTTACTTTGTTTCTGGAATTGTAGTTGTCTCCATTATTCTTATTGTTATTTCTGTAATAATTATTTTGATTTTGACCATAATTATTATTGTTCTTATATGTGTTGTAGTAGTTTCTTTGACAGTTATTGTTTGGGCAGTTTCTATAATTATAATTCAATTGTTGATTTAAACTGTTTCTACTATTTATATACGTAACATTTTTCGTGATATTTATACTTGATTCTAAGTCTGTTGCGATTTGAATTGCTTCTACAAGTGTTTTCGGCTGTGCCGCAAAAATTGTAGGTTTAAGTGACCCGTCTAAACCGTTTTTGAAAATAGTAAGCGCATAAGAATCATTAGATTTCTGTATCGCTATTTTCTCTGCTGCAGATGGACTTTGTCCTAAGCTATTAATTTGAATTTCATTCAATTCGCTAATGAGCTGCAATATCTTCTCACTGTATTTTTCAACTGATCCATTTTGATATAACTGTGCTAACTGTGTATGGATTTGTTGTGGGTTTTTTCTACTAACGAACCTATCTCTTAACACTTTTTCTAATTCTTCATAGCTACTTATTTTTGTACTCAAAAGTTGAGTTTTGACGCTAGAGCCCAATTTGACATTTTCTGTAAACTTTAATAAATCCTCTTTCCCGTCTTTATTGAGGTTTTCGTTGATCAATCCTAATATGGTTAAAAAGGAATCTAATTGTTTTGCACTACCATTGAAAACTGGTATGCATTCTAGTGCAAGCTGAACATTAAAGTTGCTCATCTTGCTAGCTATTTAATGCTCTAAATCTTCAAAAAGGCGTTCTACTTAATTTTCAAAGCTATGCTATTGGGATTTTATTTGTATAAGTAAAATCTATTTGCTATTTCACTTACTTGTTTCTCATACCACAGACCATGCACAAATTTTTCGTTATTTTAATGTATTTGATTACAAATCATTCAAATTATTTTGAATTTTCCTATATACATTACAAAAGTATTTTATTTGTATTTTGTTTTATTTAATACCTATTTAAAATATTTCAATATTCCACATAATTAATAATAATAGCATTAATACAGTTGTATGTTAAACCCGTTGTATGTTTGTTGTTTACTTTAATGATTTTATAACGTTTGATTTAAATCATCAAATCCTCATTTTTTACATCATGTTTTCGATTCAAGTCGTGTAATTTATTAATATTTTACATAAGTTACTTTTCGTATTTTTTATATTTCCCTTATCGATGTTGCTTCTCCGCGTACGGTTTCAAAATTCGTTTGATCGTGGTTTCAAAATTGACTGGATTATGATTCTAAAATCGACTGGAATCAACACCTGCAGTATTCAATGTTGTCAGCATCGTATTATAGATCGCAGGGTCGTAAGCTGTAGGATCGGAATTCATGTTAGCAGCTCCGTGTTATGGTTTATGTGTAGTTTCCTCGGTTATAAACTGTAATGTCCACTATTCGAAAATTTGTTGTTCCAGTACTCGAAATCCGTATCGCTAGAAACTCGTAGGATTGACTTTCCAATAATATGCAATTGTTGTCTTTGTACAGTTGGAAAATGTTGTCGGGCTTCAATCTAACAGGCGCTCGAAAAATGTACGACCGTAATTTACAGAGTCGTAAGTGGCAGGTTCGTTAATCACAATATCGTGATTCACAGGAACGTTTGGTCAAAGGATCGCCATGAAATGTTGCAAAATGTATAAAGTACTTCTCTAACTGGTCACTATGCACGTGATACTTGCATGGCGAATTTAACCGCCTCTTTAGCAAGATCACGATGCAATAGTGACCTTTGAAAATAAAATCAAAAAAGAAATTCGATTTGAAATTCGTCTGTTCAGTCGCCGAGCAATTTGGCTTACTGAAACAGACTGTCTTTATTTGCTCATGTTTCGCTCTTAAGTAGTAAAATTTTGCTAAATGAAAAATATAGGTACTAAAGTGTATGGATTTGGCTTTTAATGTTGTTTTTAAAATTAAGTGCAATTGTTTGAGTCTCCGCTAAATCAAACTATTATAATTTTAGTGTTCACCACTTTCGTGGAATATCGCTAGAATCGCAAAGTGGACATATTTGATATGTTTTGACATTTGTGTGTTTACTTATTAATATTCACAACACTTTGTCACTGACTTGCTATTGCAGCTGGTTGTAATACTTTCAGTATAAAATTTAAAAGACATTTTTTTTCATTACTAACATTTTACTAACTATTTACCCTTATGTTTTTTTTAGAGAATCGTCGCGATTGGCGCCGCTCGTACAATCGAAACACCGTAAACTGTTACAATATACAAGAAGGAAAAATCGTTAATACTGCAAAAATCCGCGATCGTAGTCTCTCGCCCAGTTTTTTGCGTCGTAAACGAAGCGATGTCATAGACGTGCGAAAGATCTTCGAAGCAACCAAAACCAAAGAATCAAACGAATCATACGTAAAAGACTCAAATTTGAATACTGTGCGAACTAGGTGTAAAAATAATCTAATGAAGGAACGACGAAATCCACTAACAACCACCCGCCTATCGTTTTGCGAATCGAAATTGGCCTTCGACGACGGCTCGAACTATTCGATTTATGACGACTCAACGACGCAACAATATAATGTAGACAAAATAAGTTCGAGAATCAACGACACGCTAACCATATCGACATCTAACAAAAATCGCTATAGCGTCAAACAGCTATTCAATAACGACAGTTTCATCAAAGCCAAAGATAGCGAGAGTAGTTTTCTAGGAAACAAGTCGAAATCGGTGGAGGACTTTTCCAAAGACGAAATGCTAAGCTTGAATCGATTAACGAAAACCGAAAACAAATTCAAGACACTATCAGGCAAAACGCAGAAATTTCTCAGTAACTTTTATAAAAATCGCTTCGATAAGAATGCTTTGACGACGAAACAACCATCGACACAGAATCTCCACAACCAGGAAGTTCAATATCACCAGTCGAAAAACCATAACTACGAAACGCATAGTAAGATCATCACTGACTGCCAACCATCCGAAGATACATTAAGCAATGAATGGTGTCCACCGACTGATTATCGACTATCCGAAAGCTGTTACTCGACGCTGATTGATTCACAGATAATGACGACAGATGCGGATTCGGGTATTTTGGAAAATGATTCAGGGCAATCGTCATTGAATTCGATACCGGTTGCTGAAAATGCTCCAGCATTGATGTCGTTAGATGGCAGCATCAGATTCAATGACGCGACCGCAATGCCAAACCAGAGTTCGAATGGCGAATCTGGCACGTTCAGCAACAAAGATTGTCTAGTCACCATTCTATGCGACGATAGCTTCAAGGACTTCAGTAAACATCTGTATCATAGCAAAGGATCTTATTTCATAACGAATATAATTGTGAAGAAGACACGTTTGATGTAAGTTGGACTAATTATTTTTGAATCGAACTTGTCAAAGTTCCATTCGAAAAATATTCAGTATTTTCATTGCAACTTTAAGGGCCCAACACCTGTTAAAGCTAAATACAGACTCTCAAGGTCGATAGCTATTGCTCAAACGGAAATGCCTATTTGTCTTGAAAAACATGCAAATCTCTCCACCATGTCTCAGCATTAATGTTTGCTTCGCTCCTACAATACTCGATCATGAATCATTTGTTTTTTCTTTCAGTGACGGTTTCATCTTGGCCGGAGACGAAATATTGGACATATGTGGAATTCCGATACGTGGAAAGCCTTACATCGAAGTGTATAATCTCTTGCAGAATATTCAATTGAACTCACAAAACAATTATGTACGAATGCTTTTGCGGCGCATTTCGGAGAATGGCATTGGTGGAAGTGCATCCATTACGAATGCATACCAGAAAGGTGTCTTGAATAGTAGACGAAATGGAATTTGCTTATTACGTGATGTCGACAAATCACCAGATAAGTCATTAGACTTTGCGGCGAATGTAATACGGTAGGTTTATTAGAAGACAACGACGACGATGATGATGATAGGCTGCAATTATTAACTTTACTTCATACGATTCTGTTTGCATGAACTATTGCATCTATCTGCAGGCATGACTCAGAGCCTTAATTTTACGATTCTTCTGTCGTTCGAAGCAAATTTTATGCAAATTCAAGAGATTCTCGGATGCTTTCGTAAATTCCATTAGAGCTGGTGTTATTTATTGCTGAAATAGCTCTATTTTTATAGATACACCGTCGCAATTTATAGATGTCTTATATTGGGAAACTGGTTTCAATTTCTTATTGTTTGTTTGCTCAAGCTCCATTTTATCACAACTTTCCCACTTTAACACAATCAACGTCCGATGTAAAGTGAAAAGAAACATATGATCAAATCATAAAGTAAAATGTTGATCCAGATGAGACCGGTTTGAATTGCAGCGAAACAAACGATAAAGATTGCCTTGAATGGCGGTTTCATAGACATGTTCAATGTTAGTTTTATTCAGGTTGACATGTTTTATTGAGTAGATAATGTTGTCTTTAAAGAGCTCCAAATTAAAAATGAAGCATGTGCTCATTTGTTGTGTACTATTTTTTGGTTGCATGAAAATATTGTGTAGATTTTGTGTGTTGGAATTACAGTCTTTTATGTGATGACTAAATTACTTCATGGTCAATGTAATTTCGAGTTACGTCAAAGCTGTATGTTGTTGTTTTTCTGGTACTTTGATTTTCCGTAGGTAGTTTGAATTTTTCTAACAATATAAAATGAGGAAGCCAATCGATTTTTAATCTTGTTTCTAACGAATTATTTTGGCACTTGATTGTCAGCAACGATCAAATGTTTGCCTGTGTAGGGCGGTTAATGTGACTTTTTGTGCGTGGTGCTGAATTTTTTCCGTTGACGGTAATAAGTCGATCGTAAGAGGGCATCGAAAATTTGATTCGGTTGGCGCAAAAACTATTTAAGAGGCTGCTAATTTGTCTGAAATCGCTTTGAAGGGGTAAAAATCTGAATGAGGAGACATTTCATAGCTAAAAACTTTTAATGCTCTCCTTCCTCCTTCGAGTGGCTCCAGATGGCTCCAAGCATGGCGACCTCTTATGTCTACTTTGCGCTATGTCCTACAGGATACCTAGACTTCTTATGATCTTTGATATGTCTCCGGGCGGGATTTTCCTGACGTCCCAGACAGGGACAAGAAGATATGAGCAGAGCCAATCAGCTCTAACCTTCGTCTGGCTAGTACTGGACAGTGGATGAGATGATGCTCTACAGTGTAGAGTCATCTGTCTCAGGCTTATTAGTAGCTTTAACAACAAAATGCAACGATTGTTTGAAAGTCTCTTATAATATATAAAAATAAATTACTAAATCGGAGAAAGGTCATACCGCTGGCGGAGATTTCATACTGTCGGCAGTCAAGGAAGTGTTAGAAAGGGTTTTGCACTATCCGGCCGAAGTAAATGTTTAAAAAAATGTCCCGTTAAGCAATGAAAATAGAGAAAGAAAGAAGAAAATGTTGAAGCTTCTTTAAGCAAACTTTGATACCCAGCGAATTTGCTCTTCAGGTTGATAAATGTCCGGTTTGTGAAGGAAAGAATAATCATTCATGAGATACTTTTTGCAATAAATTTGATTGCAGATATTAATTGTGAATCAATTTTTTAATACTGTTAAAGATTGTTTTAAAAATAAAAATATGCGTCTCACGAATATTGTTTGTTGCTATCGATAGAGCTCCTGCAATGGTGAATCGTCGCCGTCGGTTTATCGCCTTTTTGAAGAACCAGATAGCAGGTATTTTAGGTTTTCACTGGCTGATTTCTAGGCAGCATTTAGCTCTAAAAAAACCCTCAGCAATCGTTTGCATTAGTCATTACAATATGTCGTATCTTCTGGGAACGAAATTCACAGTAATGCTCTCAACGACAGATTATTTCGGTAGCTGCGCAAGGACAGCGATGGAGAATTCAATCGCTTGCTTATACACACCAAGGTTTGCTGGCTCTCCAAATGGGACTGCCTTATTAAGTTCTGGAATCTTCTCGACTCCGTACTTGAGTTTCCCGATGAGAAAGATGTAGCTCTGAGAGACAGATTTCTACAATGTTTGCATTCATAAATTCAATGTTATTTGCAGCTACAGGGCGAAGACCTCAATTTGACTACAACTAAATCTGTTATTCATGGCTTCCGAAAAAACAACTCACTTTTTAGAAGCAAAAATTTGGTCGCAATCAGTTCAGGAAATCCTAGTTAATCCTGACAGATCTGCATAAAAGTAGTGAAATGCCCATCGATCAAACACAAGTTTAATGTCAATACCTTGAGTATTTGCGCTAGGACTTTTCTGAGCGTTTTGAGGATATTTCATCCCTGGAAGTCCCTCAATACGCCATGAACCCAAAGACTCTCACAGAAAGTACTCTAAGCGTTTTATTTGAATTTCCTTTCTCTCAGTTCGATGTTCTTTTGGCTCTATTCATGCAGTTCTACTGAGTTTTTCTAAATCCCTGTTTCACCAGGGCACTCGTGTTGTGGGGGCACTAGTTTTTCCGAGACAAAATTCATGGTAAAATTCGAGGATTATCCTGGAGACTGCCCACCGTTTCCTCTAATTCCATCTTTGTAGTGTAATTCGGATGCATGCCATGAAGTGCCCGTGGAAGGTAAATCCGATAGCCTTCCCAGTCCGTGCATTTTGGTTGCCTGTATTTGACCCTTTTGGCGCTACCTTTTCTTAGTCTGAAGGTTATGTGTCTATAATCGGAGAATGAGAATGTTAGGGCATTCCAGCTCATCACTACGTGCCCAGAGCTGTTTGAAATCAACCTGTCTGGTCCTTATCAGCTACAGCGAAATTGCTGGTTGGGAGGAATTCTAAGAGAGAAAGCATAGCTAGGACATATCGGGCAATAGTTCTTAGATTTAATTTTGCTTTCTGCTGACGCCAGCTGACGGAAACATACGAGAAGCGCAAGCTCGTTGTATATATCTCCTTTAGCCATGAGAGCGTTACCTCCATAGACTGCTGGGTAGCCAGAAGAACGTCATAAGGGATCGGAGATTTGAAAGAGTCGAGGGAGTTTATGGTTTGTGGCGGCAAAAAGCTAATGGCCTACTCCGTCTAATGTGCCGCATGTGCTGGGAAACGTGGGTCCATGTAAACAGTCAGTGTATCGATGCTCTAATTGGTCTCTTTCCTACACTCTTTCCAACACTCATCATAGGAGCTTTGCCTTTAAGTGAATTGCGCGCTGCTTTCAACCTGCAGAGTTAAAAGTGCTAGCCAGAGTCTTATCCGTTTGATCCAAATCCTGGGAACAATCGATGCCCTCCGATGCCCACCACCCTCCGATTTGTGGTGAGGGTGGTCGGTTCTTTGTTCACATTAGCGATGGATAGGTTAGCTTGAGTTGTGTGCAATATTATTCCATACTCAAAAAATAATACGGACTGTAGCATTAATTCAATTTTCATTTCATTTCAGAATCGATGGATCACGTAAACCCACTACTGAAACACCAAATAGCCAAAGAAAATTCATCGATTCAATGTCGTCGAATAAAAACAACACTTCATTGCACTTCCAAAAGAACATAAGTGCATACGGAAGTATTACACGTCGGCTAATTCGTCGTTCACTTCTCGGTAAATTGACATCCAGCAGTGTTATGGATGTTTCTCAACTAGAAGCTAGCGTAGCGGCGAATGAAGATAATAACAGTTCCACTACCTCCAACAATTCCGACAATGATTCAAACAATACTGAAATCGATCAACAATCAAATGCCCCTTCCAATTTCTTTACGTTGCCGCGCAAATCGAAAATCGGTGTCTACAGTTTTCATACGATTTGCTACGAAAAAGGTCCTGGCAAGAAGTCTCTTGGCTTTACGATAGTCGGTGGCCGAGATAGTCCCAAAGGAGCTATAGGCATTTTCGTGAAAAGGATACTGAACACAGGGCAAGCAATCGAAGATGGTCGTCTTCGAGTTGGGGATGAGATCTTGTCGGTAAATGGACAAGTCTGTCACGATCTATCGCACGAGGAAGCTGTGAAGTTATTCAAGTCAGTACGATGCGGTGAATTGGTTCTACGCGTCTGTCGAAGAGAGCGACAAAGCTCGGGTGCAAAGAATGGTAACAATAATTGTAACAACGAGAATCATTATCAGAATAATAATGGTTAGGTTTTTATAGTATCGTTTTGTTAAAGTGCTAAGTGCAATTGTATGTGATCTGTCAAATGTATAATTTAATCGAATGAAACAAAACGATGTTTGCCAAAAAAAAACGAAATGTTACTCGAAACGAAATTGCGATAGTATCGAAAATTGTTTGTAATATGATGTTTATACCTCTTAGGCTGATTACGAATATCTATATACTTAATGTTTAAATTGATATGCTAAAACTTATACATAAATTTTGATATTTGCTACTTTGGTAAATAATGTAATTAATTGTTAATAAAGTGCTATTTTTTGTACTGTAGATGACTGGTGTTTTAATTTGGAATTATTAATAATGCTATCGATCATTTAAAATTGTGTTTATAACCTGACGCAATATTCTTCGCTTGATGAATTCAAGGGATCTGACCTATCATGGACTTTGCTAGCCCGTATGACCAGATTCATACACATTTTATTGCCAAAATAATTTGTCAAGTTGAATACTGCTTCATGGCACCATTTGGAGTCCCATTAAGACAACCGCATTATTATTTATGAGCATACTTGTTGTTCTTATGCAAGTATTGAGTTATCAATTATTATACTAGCATAGAACTAAACAAATTACTTAGTAGCTGGTCTTGTGAAATCCACTACCTGATTACACGCACACTTCCAGTGCGAAAAGCTCTGTATTAAAAATTTATTTTGATTATCCGGATAGAAAAACACACTTTATGCACACACCTTTGCGTGTATAGATATCATGTTATGTTATCAGATCATGCTACCCATCATCTGTCACACGCAAGACAACATTCGCGTTCCCAATATTGTTTTACTATGAGAGAAGGTATCGTTGCAAAGAATTCGATTAATTAGTTGGTTTCGTTATACATTTGGGAGCTTATGGTAATTCGAAAATAATTGCTGGCTTATGTAGAAGGGATTGAAATTAGGGATTGCTAATAATATTAGTGTATTGGTTCGTTATTGAGCTAATGAAAAAAAATCAGTCAGGTTCTTGCGATTGCTTGAAGAACACTTTGAAATCGGAACGAAATAACTGTGTAAATATCAATAAAAAGTGATATTCGAACCAACAACATTAGAAGTAATTGAGTTTGTTGAGTTAATTATGATTGGATTAAGTGGTGTACAACTTTAAAAAGTACTTGACGAATAAATAACGATATGCATTCCTTCATGGAAAATTTAATTATTTGTTTGAAGCATCATATATCGGAAACCAATAGGAAGTTGTGTAACAAGAACTTAGAAAAATATATTGTCTCCACTGGGAATTAATAACATCTAAAAATAAAGAACGATATTCTTGTGAATCAATAAACAAAAGTATTAAATAATAATTCAAATAATAATTAAATTTATGTATGTAATACTAATTATATACCGCGCATTAGTTGGACGTCTCGTATGGTAAGAGTTCATTGTTCAAAGAGGTCTTTCTGCCCTACTAAGCATAAACGTTTGAAATCAAGTGAACGCAGAATTTTTCTAGCTGGTGTATACAGCCGACAATTAATTGTAGAAATAGACCATAAACCTTTAGTTTTTTACAAAAAAATATATTCATAAAACACGAAAATGAAGCTTAAATTGCTGCTATATGACAACTATCCTGCTTATATTTCTGGAAAAGGCCTACCGTTAGCTGACTACTTATCTCGCTCACATGATTGAAAAGCTGGAGTTCTTTCATGTGAAAATGTTCATACCATTAATATTATCGAAACCCAAAAAAAGGATTTGGTTGAACAAGATAGCAGCTCACCCTGTGCAATTCACATAAGTCAATATTGCCTAGAAAGATAACCAACCACTACCATAAAAGAAGCTAGAATAAATATAATTAGGGAATATCTGGAAAATAAGGAAATATCTGTAATTATTTACACTTATACTTGTATTCATTATTTTTACAACAATGAAAAAGTTTGGATACACACAACTGCATGGTTGCCAGCACGTTCTAATCTACAACTTAGTAACAAAAATATGTTGTGGAAGTTTCATAATAATTTAATGGCCCTGCCAAAAGTTATCGTAATACATAATTTTTCCAATTTTCCTGATCTTATTTTAGGAACCTAGCGCCCACATAGGGTTACTGTGGCTAAAAAAGAGTTTGATTTTTTAATGAGACAGGTCATTTGTAGGCTTTCTAAAAGTGACTGGTCTTCTCCTCTTCACATGCTGAAGAAAAAGAATGGAGAATGGCGTCCATGCGGTAATTATTGATCTTTTAATTCGGTTACTATTCCGGACCGCTATCGATCAAACAAGATATCTGCCACAATCTCCACGGCAAATTGGCATTCTCTTCTATTGAACTTACTAAGGCTTGCAACCGAATCGCGTGGGACCGAACGACATTCCAAAGACCGTAATTTGTACAGCATTCTCTGAACCCTTTGAATTCACTCGCATGACTTTTGGGTTATGTAATGCAGCCCAATCGTTTCAAAGGTTTATTCATTATGTCTTTCACGGCCTTTCTTTCTGTTTTGTCTACTTAGATGACATTCTAATAGCTTCTTCTTCAGAAGCTGATATCTTGAGCATCTCGATCGATTGTTGAAGCGCTTGAATAGCACAATTGAATTCCTGAGCACTTGATTTCACCGATTGGTATGAAACATTCTCCCGATACAGTTGAAGCAATTTCAAACTCTAAGTTGCCAACAACGGCGAAAGACTTAAGAAGATTCTCAGGCATAGTTAATTTTTTTTGCCGTTTCTTTCCTCACCCAGCGGAGCACCAAAGGCTTCTTAATTCTTTTCTTTTTGCATCCAAGAAAGACTGATCAAGGAAAGTAGATTGAACTTTTAAATCAATTTCGACTTTTATTGCCGCACGCTGAAAAATCGTTGTTCTACCCTTAATATATTTTGCAGCTAATATATTTATATTAAAACATTTCTTAACATTATTATATTGACCTAGCAATAACATTATATTGCCAGCACATAGCATTCTTAAAATTTTATATATTGAGATGCGTTTGGTGAATTTGTCTGTTACAATATTATATTAGTAGGCCAATATTAAATATTAAAATGGCAATAAGTTATATTAGCATCTTACAATACTATTCGTATACCAATAATTAATTTTAACATGCCAATATATTATGGTAACATGGCAATAAGTTATATTAACGTCTTACAATAGTATATTGGTGTACCAATAATTAATATTAACACGCCGTCGATACGATTTTTCCATAGTCCCAAGAGGTCCCCCATCTAAGTACTAACCGCGCCCAACACTGCTTAACTTCGATGATCGGACAAGATTAGGTTATTCCAGTGTGCTATTGCCGTATTTAATATTAACATCCTAACTAACAATACAAGCAATGGACTTTGTTGTATGACCAACAATTTCACCACCCTTGGTTAATACATTTATATTGGTATAGTAATATATTTATGTTAAGATGTTAACACATTTATATTTACAGATATTCTTAACATAAAAAGTTAACAGCTTAATATATAATGTTAAACTGCAAATATAATATTGTAACTTCCTAACATAAAATATTGAGCTGTTAAAATTATGTATTAGGGACAATGCTGTTACTATAACAATATTAAGATGTTAATATATTGGTTTCGGTCATTTCTCAGCGTGCGTTAAAAAAGGTCAAACAGAAGCAACCCTCCTATTTTTTTCTAGTCCCAATTCCGAGCTTGCATTGTTCGTCGATGCCTGGAATATAGCTACTATCAGGTCATTGATGTGACATCGGACAGTGAGGACGTGTTATATGTTCGCGCGAATCATTCGTGTGTATAATAATTTAACTCCCAGTGGCCCTTATAATTTCATTACTCTCATCGCCTGAGCATTTTATAATTTTCATGCTGGATATTTGATTTTCATGTGTTGTGATTCGAAATCAATACAGTTATCCCGTTATGTACATTCAGTTCAGCTGAACGGTAAACAATTCGCTGACTGTGTTAACATTTGTTTTCCCATATTGAACTAAACCGTTAAACAAAATCTATTTTCCCCTGATTTAACGGGTATTTTTGACTCCTTACATACTTTCTGCTATATTGTTGAAGTTTTGTGAATACAATAAAATTTTAATAACAATCTTAATATGGCAAATACATCTTCATCGCGCAACTACCTTCTTTGTGGAGCCTGTGAAAAACCTTTGGATAAGAAGAATTCTGTTGTTTGCGACGGGATATGCAATCGATCATTCCACAATTCATGCATGAAATCTACGCGCAAGTCTTCTAATATTACTTGCAATGAATGCAGCGACATCAAGCCATGCCATGTTCTGAGGATGCTTCAATTAACAAACAATAATCTGGAAAGCATGAACGAGCGATACGAGTCTAACTTCGTGTTCGATCGACCTAATATCGTCGAAATTAAATGCAATGGAGCATCAACTTGACCGTATCTCAATCTCCCAACCCTCAAAACCTGCATCAAGATCCATTGCATGCCAGACGGTTCCGGAAAATGAAATACCATCAACTTCTGATAGTGTTGCTACAAAACACAAACCGATTTCTGATAATGTTGGCGCAAAACATAAATCACCTTATAAAATAGCAGATGCAGCAATGAGTGAGCGGAAAGCGAATTCAAAAAATAACGTCAAATGTTCAAAATCATCTGCTAATGCCATTTCGAAATCTTCAGTCTCCGCATCTAATGTAGCTACGAAAACTAGCTCAAAAGCAGTAGATACCAACATCGTATTAGCTCCGCTATACTATCCTCATATAGTATCAAATGATTTGAATATTTTCAACTGCACCCTCAGAGGTGTCACACAACCCAGAGCTATATTTGTATCTAGGCTTGCTCCTGATACCACCGCAGATGACGTAAAGAAAAATGTTGAGGGAATCCTTGAACATACAAAATCCTTCATCCCTAAGGACTGTGTATCAGTTATTAAGATAGGGAATCGGCATCGCGTATCATCATTTAAAATTATAGCACCGGATTGTTGCTTTGATTCCATTGCAAATAGCAATTTCTGGCCGCCGAACTCTGTTGTGCATGAATTCGTCAACAAACGAATAAATAAATCAAGTGCTGCAACAAAAAACGGGACGAACTCATCTCAGCACTTTACACCAACGTAAGTGGAATGCGATCTAAACTTAATATGTTCTATGAGCTGTCAAACTCTGAAGCTTTTGATGTCATTGCGATCACCGAAACGTGGCTTTGTGCAAATATTCACAATGCTGAAATTTTTAATTCGGAGTATACTATTTTCCGCCGGGATAGACATGGAGATCTTACTGACGCTCCTGTCGGAGGTGGTGTTCTTCTGGCGTTTCACAAAAAATTCAAAGTATCTCTAATCGAAATACCGCATACAAATAATGAATTTATTTGTGCCCAAGTCCAACTGACGTCAAAGAAAATATTTTTTGGTGTCAACTACACGCCACCAAATTCTTCGTATGATGTTTATGCTTCGCTTATACATATTATGCAGCTCATATGCGACCTTGCGGACAATAACGACGACGTCGTCTTAATGGGTGATTTCAACCTACCTAGAATAAACTGGTGCCCTTCAGCGGACGGCACTTTCGAAGTTCCGAGCTCTACTTCTATTGGCGGACAACACGACATCAACATTGCAAACGAATTTATATCACTTGGTTTGTTTCAAGCCAATTGCATCCGGAACGCAAATGGAAAAATGCTGGACCTGATTTTTTCGACTGATGCCTCTTCTACTGTGGTGAAACCCCTCACATCATCTCTCATCGACGAAACCGCGCATCATTGTGCACTCAACATTATTTTCGAGCCAAAGTCTAGTAATTACTTATCATCGAGCACATCTGAACTTAAATTTAATTTTAGACGAGCTAATGTCGATCAAATACGTGACTTGCTTGCTAACTATGATTGGTCCTCCGTGTTGCAGGAAACTAATCCTGATAAAGCTACGTTCTATTTCCACATTCGGTTGTTTAGCTGTTTTTTACGGTGCGTGCCAACTACCTTCACTAAAAGCAAGGTTCGTTTTCCTTGGATGTCTCCACAGCTTTGCCATTTGAAAAATTCTAAAAACAAAGCCTGGAAAAAGTTTCGCCTAACTCGCTCAGAACTTGACTATCAACGTTTTTCCACATTACGAGATCTGCATCATAAAGAAGCTGCATTTGCATATCATAGACATACGCAACAGCTAAGTTTTAATTTTCAAGCTCACCCTAAGAGATTTTGGAATTTTGTTAATTCTAAGACTTATAACGATGGGTATCCACTCACATTTAAATCTGACGACTCTTATTTTGATGATCCCTTTGATATTAGTAATTTATTTGCTTCCGTTTTCCGTAAAGCTTATCGTACGGACTTTCCAAACTCCAGACACTTTTCACCCTACTTGACGAACTCAGCAGTTTCTTCTTTGGAGATGAAGGATTTAAAAATTGACGAGGTCACTATTATCACATTTGTTAATAAACTTGACAATAATATAACACCTAGCCCAGATGGCATACCTAACTTGGTCTTGAAATATTGTGTGTCGTCACTACTACCTGTGCTGTCTTATATTTTCAATACATCCTTAAAAACAGGCATCTTTCCTCATTTGTGGAAATACTCCACCGTCACTCCCATATTCAAGAAAGGGAGTCGTAATCACGCTTGCAACTATAGACCTATTGCAAAACTTCCCTGTGTCGCAAAACTTTTTGAAGCCATAGTCACAAATGTTGTAGCCTTTCATTGCAAATCAATTATGGCTCCGTATCAGCATGGTTTCGTGAAAGGTCGTTCAACCACAACCAACCTGCTTGAATTTTCTCACCAAATAACCAACTCAATTGAAGCTGGGCTCCAAACTGACTGCGCCTACACAGACTTGACGAAAGCCTTTGATAAGCTTGATCACTCTATTCTTTTAGCTAAGCTTCATTCCTTTCAATTCCCTTACTTGTTTTTAAATTGGGTTGACTCTTACTTGACGAATCGAACCCAACGTGTATCCTTTCGCGGTGCCTTGTCATCTGAAATTAGAACCACGTCTGGTGTTCCACAAGGTAGTCATCTAGGCCCTTTACTGTTCGCCTTATTTATTAATGACGTAGGTTCCATTTTACAGTCATCTTCTGTTCTTCTTTATGCCGATGACGCTAAAATTTTCAAAGTTGTGAGAAACCTTAACGATTGCAATGATTTGCAGCAGGATCTAAACAGATTTGCCAACTGGTGTTCCGATAACAATCTCCTAATTAATCCTGACAAGTGTACGGTTATATCTTACACACGCAAAAATAATCCTGTAATCTATGAATACTCACTTTTGAGTACATCTTTAAATAGATCAGCGAAAGTACTCGATTTAGGAGTATTGCTGAATCAATCCTTCACATTTGACGATCACATCGATTCAATTGTTGTGAAAGCTAGCAATGCCTTAGGTTTTGTCAGAAGACGTTCGAAGGAATTCAACGACATTTTTCTAACTAAGACCCTCTTTTGCAGCTTAGTCAGACCTATTGTCGAATATGCAAGTATTGTATGGGCACCATATCAAAAAGTCTACATAGACCAAATTGAGTCTATTCAAAAGAGGTTCTTACGTTTCTGCCTCCGCGGTCTTCCGTGGTATGACCCTTTACATCTACCTCCTTATCAAGACCGCTTAAATCTTTTACGAATGGATACCTTGGACTCTCGACGTCAAAATTCCAAAATCTTATTTGTCGCGAAAATTTTGGATGGCACCGTTGACTCAAACTACTTCTTAAGCCAACTTAATTTTAATACTAATAACAAACGTGTCAGGCGCGTTAACTTTTTGTCGATCCCTCAACATCGGACCAATTATGGTTGCAATGAACCAGTCACTGCAATAAGTAGATGCTTTAACGAAGCTTATTATAAGTTTGATTTTCATTTATCTACAGCATCACTTAAACGAATTCTGTATAAGAATAATTAATTTTTATTGTATGTGTATAGTCTGCATTAGACGACTTTAATAAATGAATGAATGAAATTATATAGCTTAGACATCTAAGCTTTATTAGTGAGTTTACTGCTGATATTCGGCAAGTCTCTGGTCGCGACAACATTGTTGCTGACACTCTTTCAAGTCTTGAAGAGGTTGCTATTCCTAGCTCTTTAGACTATGCAGCAGTAGCTCGGTCCCAAGTTGCGGATCCAGAATTCCAAGAAATCCAGAGTAATTAAAAATTAACGTCCAATTTTTGGTTCAGACATTGAATTTTTTTGTAAAATGTCTGGTCCAAACTCCACACCTTACATTCCTTTCCAGTTTCGGAAACTACTAGGTGGGGTGAAAAGTAAGCTCCTTGGGAATGAAAAAATGTTTTTTTTAAATTTTTTTTTTTAAATTTTATTCAACGTAGTCCCCTTTTAGGTCGATACACTTATTCCAGCGATTTTCCAACTTTTTGATCCCGTCCGAAAAGTAATTTTCCGGGAGGCCTGCAAAATACTCCTCCGCGGCGTCGATGATCTCCTCGCGCGAGCTGAATTTTTTATTGATGAGCCATCTTTTGAGGTTTGGGAACAGATAATAGTCCGAGGGAGCCAAGTCAGGCGAATAAGGTGGATGGGGAAGCAATTCGAGCCCTAAATCGTTGATTTTAGCCATTGTTGCGATGCTCTTGTGTGACGGCGCGTTGTCTTGTAAAAGCAAAATTTTTTTTCGCTTCATGTGAGGCCGTTTCGCATTGATTTCAGCTTTCAATCGCTCCAATAATGCGCAGTAATACTCGCTGTTGATTGTTTTTCCTTTTTCGAGGTAGTCCACGAAGAGTATGCCATGACAATCCCAGAAAACCGACGCCATGACCTTTCCGACCCATTGAGCCTCCCTTGGCCGCTTCGGAGCACTCGTGCCGGCTTCAGTCCATAGCCGGGCACTCATTCTGTTCTCTGGCGTGAAATAGTGGATCCAGTCACCAATCGACGCCAAAAGTCCACCCGATTTCGCCTCAGCATGGCCAAACACGCTTCCGAAGTGCGCTCGCGTTCGTGTTTTTGGTCCGGAGTCAGCATGCGCGGCACCCAGCGGCAGGATAATTTTTTCATCTGCAGAATCTCGCCCAAAATATGGCGTGTGCGCTCAGTACTAATCCCTGTGGCATCTGCTAGCTCACGCACTTTCACTTTCCGGTCGGCCAACACCATTTCATGTATTTTTTTGGAATTTTCCTCTGTAACCGCTTCGGAGGGCCTGCCACTGCGGACTTCATCGGCAGTGGAGTTTCGGCCACCACGAAATTCTCGAAACCAATATTTCACGAAGTAGTCTGAAGGAGCACTAGCCCCATAATATTTGTTCAACTTTTCTTTTGTTTCCTTCGCCGTTTTGCCTCTCAAAAAATAATGTTTTATGAGAGAACGAAAATCACTTTTATCCATACTCAACATGATGCCAAACACGTCAACAAAAATCGGCTGTCAAAACAAAACAAATGACTGTGTCGCTCTGAAATTTGACATGTCCGCCTAAATATAAATGGACTATAAGGCACAATAATCTTTTTGGCGATTGCAGCGCATTCTGGTGGTCAAGGAGCTTACTTTTCACCCCACCTAGTAGTTTTCAAGAGTTTTCATGATACGGCTCATCATGGCAAAAAAATGCTTTTGGCCTAACATGAACAAAAATATTAACACTTGGGCCCGGGAATGCATTCAAGGCATGTTAAAGCTCAACTTACCAGCTTTCCTAAAGTCTCCGAACGCTTTAAGGTTATTCACCTTGATGTTGTTGGTAAGAGGGTTATACATATTGCCTAACGATCATTGACCGTTATACACGTTGGCCAGAAGTCATTCCTCTCGCCAGCATTACTGCCAAATCATGCGCTGACGCCTTATTGAAAAATTGGATTGTACCTTTTGGAGTACCTCAAAACATCTTCACCGACCAAGGCAGACAATTTGAGTCAGTCCTTTTCGCTGCAATCAGTCGGTTAATGGGCTTCGTACGCAATCGAACTACGGCTTACTATTCTGAAATCTTGCTCGCTGCGGTGACAGGAATGGTACCGCGTGTCGCTTTTTTGGATGAAGTCGCCTTATTGAGACCCAGCTTCTTCCTCATGCATGATGATGTGAATTATCCGCAAATAAACGATAAAGACCTCCTGATCCGGCTCGAACGACCAAATATTGACAGATAAAACTTTATTGAGGTGCCCGATTGCGCTTAAAGCTACGATTTTAACTTGAGTAAAAATCCCGAAAATCCGATCATCCTAAATCTCACTTTGTGACAAGATTTAATAAGGGTAAATACGCGGGAACTTATGGACAGACCTGATAATTGGACAATTATTTGCCCACCACTATAAGTGAGAAGCGAGAAACCGTAATATATTATTAGTATGAAAAAGATAAGATGAAATGAGAATCACCATCTCTGTTGTATCAATCAGTACCAGTATTGCTAGGAGCTTATAGAGTTTAGTTTCCGCATTTTAATCAAAGCTTTGCAATGCTGATTGAGTATGCACAAATGTATTCAGTTTTCCTAAAATATCTAGTAATGCCAAAAATGCTCAAAAGCCTTCTTCTCCTCTACATTGACAATTTGTCCTCTAAACTCTGGTACGACATTTGCATGTGGTAGCTCAAAACAATCTGCTATTTGCTATTACCATTAAATATAAAACCGCATTAAAACAGCTCTTAGACATGCTATCTGCTTATGGTGACAGTGTTACAACTTCCTCTAATGACTACCATAAATTATATACAGAATATGAAGTCATATTGCGTGTTCCGTATGTTGCCAGGGTACCGACAATTCAAAACGCTGTTATCTATTGCGACAACACAAACTGACCATGCTCATGACTTGTTTCAGGTGTCACACGGTAAAAGCGGCAATAGCAGTCAATCGTAGTTTGTCATGCAATTGAAGAAGTAGAGATATTTTTTGGGTTTTCCCGCCGATTTTGAGGATTGTGTCCAATTGCTTATTGAACTTGCAGGATTTAAACCAGTCTTATGGAATCACGAATGGGTTGTGGTACATCTTCCCAGAAAGAAGACAAAGTGCAAATGTTGGCCGAAACAATAGTTCACCGCAACGGACATGACTATGGGGTGAGTAGAGTGAATCGGTGTGATAATTGTCGATTTTTTTGTTTACGGGTTCATGGAACATTGACAACATGACCTTGCTTGCTCATCGATTATCCTTAAAAAATACTTCCATTTATCGAATTACTACCGTGTTACTATTGCGTGCACGAAGGTTACTAATTATTTACGGTTTAACGACAGAGGAACGAAACAATCACAGAAGCCTATCGACGACTTGATAAAGACATCTGTTCCTTGGAAGGCACTTGCCCAGGACCAAGGCTAGCAACGGCCGAGGCCTGGATCGAGCGTTTGGAGAGTCAACTTAAGAACAGCAACGCGGAAGAGGAGATCAATTTGGATGATGACTTTTGGTTCAGAGTGCAGGAGGAAAGCGAAACCGAGACGAAACACATTGCGCAGGTTAGTAAGGTACATGCCGAATGGATTGCCATGCTTTTATCATAATTACTTAAATCAACTTCTCATTAATTTTCCATTAACTTTGATTGCTCGAATCGGATCGTCAAGTTTAGTTGGCGACAAAACTTAATGTTGCGGTGGATATCGAAAAGTCAGCAGTGAATGAAGATTTTTTGGCGACAGTAAGCCGCAAAGCACTGAGTATATCTGCGAAGCGATACTACATGGAAATGATGGAGAAGGCTAAGGACCGAGCGAAAATGTTATTGATGAATTATAATAAGCTTAGGTCGTTGTATATTGAACAAGATGGCTTGATTGGTGAGAAGAAATTTTAAAAAATTTTACTAACTATTTCAAGCCTTTACTAAATCAGGTGAATTGATATAAAATATTATTTCAGCATCTATCAATGGCGGCGTATACACAACCGCGGTGGAAGAAAAATTAGATGAACAATTAGAATCGGCTCGAGGAATTCGAGATAAATTAGGGAGTATTCTCGAACAATGGCGTACATGTGGTTTATTATTGAAAACAAGCTGGAAAGCCTCTCAGCAAGCACAAGAGCTGTGGGATTTTGCGAAAAAGTCAACGTATGTACTAAGATCTGGGGTTTTGAAAGGTTATAGTGAAATATTGATTTATTTCAGGGAGATGAAACAACGCGTAGCGACAATTTTAGACTGTCGTCATGCAACACAAGCATCTTTGATTGCGTTGGAATGTGCGGAAATGTCATTGCCTCAAGTCGATTTGAAATTCGTTACGAAGCGTCAATGTTTGGCCGTAGAGCATGCTTGTGTTTATTTTTTAACGGATATTGCGGATGACGTAAGGTAATTATTTATATTATATGATACATATAGTTGACTAAAAGTGCATCAACGTGGCGAGTTTCTGGTTGAAATCTGGGTGCGGACGTTGAAACATAGTCGCACATAATTGAATTTACCTAGCTGTGATTGGAGGCAAAGTAAGTCGGTCTCCTACGGAAATTTCCACTAGCTCCAGCACATATGTAGAACTGGAATCGGGTTTTTGTGCAATGAAATTAGCTTTGCTATTTTATCTGCAAAACTTTGAATTGGGGTATGAATCAGTTTACTCACTGGTTTAGTGAGAAGTATTCAAATTGTGTTCCGAAAAAATTGGTTATTACACTTAAAAACATTTTTTTTATCCGTGAATAATTAGTGAAAAATTTGAGAGGACCTGAACTCTGGAATATCATGTACGATAATCTGCTGCACCTGGAAATGCCTGCGAATGTGTTTCTGGTAGGTATGACGTCACTGTGGTAATCACTTCCAGATCTGCCGAATTCGCTCAACTCAGACTTAACCAAGTCATGAGGAGGGTGGATCGGTGGATGACCAAATACGGCCTCCAGCTGGCAGTCTCTAAAACAGAGATTGCTATGCTGACGAAGCGGAGGATACCAACTGTCATACCCATGACAGGTTGGCTCCGTCGAGATCCAGACCAGCAAGTCGGTCAGGTACCTGGGAGTGACCCTGGACACCAAGGTGACGTATTGGGATCATATTCACAGGCCATGAGACAGGGCTCTAGTAGCCGTCACTTCGCTGAGTAGGCTAATGGCCAACGTCGGTGGACCCAGTGAGACGCGACGGAGAAGTTCCGGAACCGTATTTCTAGTGTCCAGCGCAGGGGTGGCCTGCGTATCACCTGTAGCTACCGTACGGCCTCAGAAGAGGTTGTGATGGTGGTATCGGGAGTAATCCCGATCGACCTCCTGGCGCGAGAACGCAAGGAAGGTTACCTCTTTCGCTCAGAGCTGGGCAGAACTTAGGCTTTGATGCACGCGCGTACGCTTACTCTCCACCCTTGGTAACAACGTTGGAGTGAAAGTGCTAAAGGAAGGTCTTATTGAGCATTGGCTTAGCCGGAGCCATGGAGAGGTAAACTTTTGTCTTTGTCAAATCTTGACAGGGCACTGTTACTTCAGGAAATACCTGAACAGAATGGGTAAGGTGGTCACGCCGTACTGCCGGTACTGTGTAATTGAGCTTGATGATGCTCATCACACATTCTTTATGGGGAGTCGCTTCGTGGGTTTGAGACACACCATTAATTCAGTCTACGATCGGCCTGGTAATGCCTGACACGATCGTTGATGCAATGCTGTAAAACGAGGAGAACTGGCGTGCAGTCTCAACACATGTTGAGAAAGTGCTGAGCATAAAGCGGGAGGAAGGTTGCCTGACCGACCCATGAGCTGTGGTGGTTTCTGAAGTCAGTGTTTACCGATGGGTGCGTCAGCACGACCAGGTTGAAGCAGTGCTTAGGCGGGCCGGGATATATTCTACCAGATGTTGTTGAGAAATTGGCACATTTTCTTGGTTAATAAACTCTACTTTAGTATTTATGTAATGCACAATTATATAGAGAATAATAGATCAATTTGTCGTTCCAGATTTAATCACTCTCGCCGAGTCCTAGGAGCCTATCAAACTAATCTCTCAAAAGCTGTTGAATGGCTCTTCGATACATTTTCCAAAACATTGAAAAATGATTTCAACGATGCTGAAGAAACTGTACTGGATTTATCCAAAAAATTGCGTGAGCACCGGACCGAAATATTCACAAAGGAAATTGGCCAGAAAGTTTATATACCTAATGTAACAATCGATACTGGTTGAAAAAAAATCCATGATGCATTTTGTGTCTTGAAATTCTTGCAAATCGATTTGTTGAAAAATGGATTTATACTTTTGAAGGCAAGCAATTTTTTTTCAGCACAAAATTATTTAATTTCTAAACGAATGAGTGAATTTAATAAATCAATGAGATTTTTAAGTGAAGTTTAGTGTTTCTATTGCTTGCACCACAGTATGAGACACTTGTTTTACTAGTTTAAAGGTTTCAAGATGATTCCGGTCGATTACTTCGAAATATCGTTTCACGAAAAAAAACTTACAATATTAAGAGTAATAATTTATTTAATATTAAAATACATTAAATACACTTGATGAAAAACTACTTTAAAAAGATGCAAAAAGCGATTAAAAGGGCTATTAACTTAACCCCTCTAAAACATCGCTTTTAAATTTTTCTTTTCGTTTTCTCTTAAATTACTGGCTCCCTCTCACAATGCTCCTACAGTTTTTCTATCTTATAGTTTTTTCTTGTCCTCCTTAGCATATGAATATATGTACATTACAATATTTTACAAAAAATATAACATTTTATATTTTACTGGGAACAAGCATTAGTAATGATTCTAATGCGCCCCGAAATATGGCTTTTACCGCTTTTGTCTTTAATTTCGTAACTTATTCATATTATTTTAATTTGTTGTTTGCTTATTGCATATCGTCCGTTCGTTCGATGTGATTTATTAGCGTGAAATTTTAATCCTATGGAAAATGTATGATTCCATGTATGGGAAAAATGAATTGAATTGAGTTCTACCCTTGTATGTGTGACGATAGATGGATTAGAGTGATGCGATGAAAGGTGATAGGTCGGGTAGTTTAAAGCCTAGATTACTTTGTGGTCGTGACCGTGATACTCGTGTCGGAGGCGGAGTCAGACCGGGAATGTTTGGTGCAAAATTGTTTCCATTATTGGCTTGCAACACCGACCCACATTGGGCGCTACAAACATCATCACGAAGGATCGCATCTCGGGGCCATTCGCGTGCCAATTGGGCACAGTTGGTGATTCGAAGTGATGCACATTGGGGCTGTGGAGAAAAAAATTGTTGATATTATTTTGATTGATCATGCAGTAAGTAATAGGAGGGCATCGAAAAATCAGTAACTACGTCAATATTGTGAAATATAATTTAAAACTTTTTTGAGCTACCGAATCAATAAATAAAAATATCTTCGAAAATTCGTTAGGGGAAGCATAGTAATCAAGATTTGAAATATCGTTTCATTTAAAGAAAAACCAGATTTACTTACTCCTTCCACAGTACACACGCAGCTAGTGCACGGTGACGGGAAAGCTGAATCTCCTATTCTTACTTGTCGATTGCCAATATGACAGCCTTGGACGTTTTCTCGCCACGCGCTCAAATCGATTTGTGGCATTGACTGGCATGGTACACGTGGATTCCTGAAATACAGATTTCCCAGTCAGCAAAATATTTTCCTCCATTTTTCACAAGGAAAACAAGAAAAAACTTACAAGAAGTTACTGGGCAAATCGAATGCAGCTCGCTGCATATCCCCTGGAATTTCCAAATTTTCACAAATAATTTTTGCCAATGTAGTTTTTCGAATCTCAGCTATTTGAGCTTCAGTGAGTCTAGCTTCAGGATTATCATTTTCGTACCTGAAAATAATTCAAATTAATGAATCAAATCCCGAAAAAACCCAAAAACTTACCAATATCGATCGCATTTTCGAAGCTGTCGGAACTGGATACCGATAATGCAAGCCAGTGTCGGTCCAACGAGTCCACCTTGTAGAGGGCGTTCCGACATCGCACCGGGGAAAAGATCAATATCGTCGACAGTGGCGTAGATCTTCTTAAAGCGTGTAATTACTTCTGGTGGAATTTCGCGATTAAAGTCGTCCCAGTTGCGTGCACGTTTTAAGTTACAGAGAGCGCGATAGTTGTTGTAGCTTGGAATGCCATGGTCACGACCTGGGTGATACTACAAATTAGGGAACATACTCTGAATATTGGAAGCAACACATACCTCTTTGGATATTCAATGCAATCAAATCGATACCAGAAAATGGAATGCGAGTATCTTCGAACAAATGGTTTGTGACTTCGCCGGTGATGAACTGGTCAAGAGATTCCATTGGAGTAGCGACCAAACCACGGTTGATTTCATCCATAATGCCAGGCTGTAAAAGTTGATCCATTTTGAAGAAACCGTCACGAAGGAGAAGTGGAGGGTCGACAGGTTGATGGTTTGGACTTAATCGAGGGATGTGCGGCCGCAGTAATGAATGACCGATTCGGAAAGCTGCTGAAGCAAATTCCGAGAAAATCGATGGGTTGCATGTTGGATCGTAGTCTTTGAAGTATCCTTGCGGTTGCAGCTTGACGCCATACAAATTCACAGCATTCCAGCTTAGGATGCGTGGCAAGAATTCGTTGAACGTAATGTGTTGTGTCTCAGCGATGATAATTCGTCTGGCGTGCTGGAATAACTGATCGCCATTCCAGTGGGGGTTCACTCCTCGAAGTCCTTCTACGATTCGGTTGTGTTCCCGCAGGAAAGTGTTATGGATCGCTGTTAGACCAGGTTGCTCTGAGGCTCGACCGTCACCAGCTTCGAAACAAAGTCCGCTGGGCGATTTGCATTCTGGATGGCTGTTGGTTTGTGGAAGTAGCTCCTTTCCTTTGATCGGATGGATGGTGGAGTTCAGGCGACCGGAGAAACCGCGAAGTTTGTTGGCGACGCAGTTGTTCTCACCGTAAATTTGGGATGCATCGAGGAAGGCAGTGTTTTGATTGATTTGTTCGCGAGCTCCTAGAGTTTGCTGCCCTGGCAGTGATCGCATGAATGGGAAGCAGAGTCGTTCTCCACTAGTAACATTGATTTCTGGGTAGAAGTGATCACCAGGTGGGACAGGGAACGGGTTGCACTCTGGATGCACAGTTCTTGGAGAGTCACATTTCCGGCAGCTGGGAATCGATTCGTGGAATCCTTTGTGAACTGGCGTCATGGTCAGATCATGATCCAAGAACTGGGCATATTGCATGGTCATCATCGAGTACCTGGTGTGTAAGTTAGAAATGTCAGGATGAACGAGTGTTGAGATGACACGTGGATTAGGCAGTGGTGCTCCTGTAACACTCGACGCTCTCGGCCTCGAAATTCCATCCTCGTAGGCGGCAGGCAGTAAGCGGTTGAATGTGGTCAGTGATTGTCCCAGTGCTGGATTTCTGAGATTATTGCAGTGGCCGGACATTGATCTGAATGGTGTATTTGGATCGCATGGAATCGAAAAGTCTTCACATTGTGGTTCAAGAGTAAGTGGAGATATGGAGCCGGAAATGAAAGAGTTGATGTCGATTGTTTGTAGAGTTTCGGTGATATCGTTACGATTGAATACACTTATGCTGTTATCGAACGTTTGACGTTTTTTGCGATTAATTTTGTGCAGTGTGTTAAGGATTTCATTCGAAGCGAGTTCATAGATGAGTGACGAATTGGCTAAGAGAAGAGCATTGCGATTGGCTTTGCTGAATGAAGCGGCTGTACCGTCTGGTGATCTGGCATCGATTCCACCTTCTGTAAAGTAGATAATTTAATGGGAATTTGAAAAAAAAATTGTTAGGAAATAACGAATGATTATTATTGTTTGAATAATAATTGATGAGGAAAGGAGAAACGTATGTAAATCATTTTGATCATCTAACTTAGACTGATAAGAAAGATGTTATTCGTTAACATGATTATTTTGTAGGATTTTTTGAAAAATATATTTATACTTTTGAAGGCAAGCAATTTTCTTTTCAACACAAAATAATTTAATTTCTAAACGAATGAGTGGATTTAATAAATCAATCAGATGAACCGAAAGGTTAAGAGGTTGAAATACAAGGCTAAGTTCATCAGTGCTCGGTGAAAATTCTGTTTTGCGGGAAGAAATCCTGCAAATTTGAAGTTATATATCTTGCGATTCATGCAGTTGAGCAAATATGGTTCGGGAGGTTGTATGCTATACAAAATTTGTATGGAAGAGTGAGTAACATAAAATATCAGGTAAAAAAACTGAGACCTGTTTGAAATTTCAAAGTTTTAAGTCTGAGATTAAAATGCTAGATCTAAGTATTTGTCAACATATTCAAAGTAATCGGAGGCTTAATTTTTATATACTGTTGCTTTCGGACATATCTAACTAAGGTTAGTAATGGATCAAAAAACTCTTTAATTCTGAAAATACACCATCGCCAACGGGACAATCTGCATCCAATACTTACGTTGCAACCACGATTCATATTCAAACTTTTTCCGAGCAATTAAATCCTCCTTGGCCTTATCGACGGCTGCCTTAATCAGATCTTCGTTCAATTCTTCTAACTCTTCACCCGATCGTTTCGCTGATTCGTCCATATAATTTCCGAGTTCGATTTGTTCCAATGTCTCAACTTTCCATGGAGTTAAATCAATTCCAGGCAATTGCTCACATGGTAGACCGGCATTTCTGTGGACCACAAACTAATCAATACCGCTTTCGAGGAAAATTATAATGCCTGACTTACAAAAAAATGTCCTCTCGTATGAAAGCTTTTGGCTGTGATCTAGATACTCCTGACGATGAGCAGAGAAGTCCCGATAGAGTTGTCTTTCGGATGCTTTGTACTTGTTCGATCATTAGTGATGACGGTGGGATGTCATTTTCGTACCAGAATCGATCGCTCGTCCGTAAATGTGTGAACTGAAGGGCCAGGAGACACGAAATAGTTGGACCGAAAACTGACCCGGGAGCAGCATTTTCCAGCAGTGCTCCAATAATTAGGTCAACATCTTCAGGATTTCTGAAATTTTAAAACATTTAACATAAGGAAATACTTTCAAAATCCAAAAGTCATCCGTTGCAGCTTACTGGTAAAGTTTCTCGAGAAGAGCGATTTCTGGGTCGCCTAGCGTCGATATTTCCTTGAAGTTTTGAAATGTTATTGGCGCAGTATTGTTCACAGTGAATCGTGGATCGCATAGATTTAATGCGTGTCGGTACGACGGAATTCCATGGTCACGACCTCTTTGAATGGCTAATGCAATGGGGCTCCATTCGGTCTGTTCGAAATTCGGTGGAATGAATGATTTCATCAGAGCGGGTACATCGATGAGTGAAGCAGCCGATGATTTTTCGTTGAGCTGTTGATTGCATTGAACAAAATATTATTAGATAATTAAATGCACAAAGTAGCTACAACTAATGTATTTGAATAATCATGCCTTAAAATGAGGTAAATTCTTTTTAAGTAGATAGTTCATACCATTTCTTCGGGTAGAATTGTGAGGAAGGCTGGCATAGCGCCGACTGCGAATTCATTGAAAATGCCAGCGCGATTGATGCTCGAGTATCCTGAGAAGTGTTTGCCGGAGAGTAATCTAAAAAGAAATCGGAGGGAAGTCGTACATTGCTGTGTTCTATATTTATTGCAATGGAGAGAACTCACCTCAAGCCATCACGGTTTGTGACTTCTTGGCCCAGAACGATCGGCAAAAACTCACTGTAGGTGATGTGTTGGATCTGATTGGTGACGATGCGACGTGCTTCCAGGAAGAGTGCGGCATCATTCCAGGTTGGATTCAGACCCTGGAGTACGTCTGTGATGCGGTTATGCTCTTGAAGGAGGGCGGTATGAAGGGCACCCACAGCACCAGGCTGATTACATCTATAAAAAAGGTTAATGAATTTTTACAATAACTTTTTACCGTTTCATATTTTATTTTATTTTATTATTTTATTTATTTATCAATCGCGCTCAAATATACAAATACTCAAACAAGGTGGGAAAATCATTGTTTAGAACGTTTAGGGATATATATATTCGCATGTATGGAATTTCTTAGACCTATAGGTTCGGGTAGTAATAATCTCAAATTGATGGAGATAATCGCAAGAAGACTTGTTTGGTATCCATCTTGATCGACTACTTTGAACATCATCTTATTTCTAAAACACATTTTGGTGAAAAATAAAAAACACAAAAACATAATTACGGACAATTAAACCAGCAAATCAATTATTAGGGCTACAGTGAATTGTTGCAATATATTTTAGTTCCAGACGAGAGAGCAAAATTTACAAATTTAAGCTTGAAATTGATTGACAGACCACACAAAGACGGATGAGCAATGTGAAAACTCACCTTGGACAAGACTTGATGTCAACTTTTCCATTCGAAAATGTTCGAAGTCCTTGAAATTCCTTCTCCGTGACTCCGTACAATCCAGATCCATCAATATAGCCTGAAGCAACATTCATCTGATCACGTCGAACTGTGAGGAATATCATTAATTAAATACAATTAATAATTCGAGTAAATATTTCAACTGTACAACTTACGTAAATTACAGTTATCAGCATCTAAAGATGGTGTTGATCTCTTATATTCACGACAACCGCTACCCAATCGAACATAGCACTGAATCATTTCATCGGGGGTCATGGTTGGATTATCTTTTTGATTACAGCATCGTGCCTGTGTTGCGGTCTGAGTGATTTCGATAAGGTCATATGATAAAAGTTGACCCCAGGCTGGCAACATAGCGGTGATATGAGGATGGACATCTTTGTGTTTGGTGTGCTTCTGTAGAAGATTGATAATATCTTCGCCATCGGGAAGAGCATGTGATCCGACTGATGATCGTGGCTGATTGAAACCTGAAATTTAAAAAATGACAGATATGTTAACGATTGACGACTCGACATTTTTTTCATAAATCTAGATTATTTGTAATTTAAAATAGTTTATTTTTGATTAAATCAGCATTTAGTAAAAACTCGAAATGAAACAACTATATCTTAATAGCGGTAATTTCAAACCTAGATCATAATAATTACTATTAGTATACTACAGGGTGGCGCAAAATTAATCATCCAATTAGGTTTTTGAATAACTTTTTTACTAAATAAAAAAAATGATTTTGAGTGATTGGAAATCTTTATTTATCTTTATTTTTTGCAGCTGTCTAGTTCACAAATATGAAAAATGATTCACGCACGACGCCATTTTCATAAATTATAACATTTTCCAATAGGGTGATTAATTTTGCGCTACCCTGTAATAGCAATAAGTCTTCAAAAAAGAAGGCTTTCCAATGGAAGTAATGAAGAAATTAATACAGAAGTGCTGAAATGCTGTTGATGATCGCAACGTTCCACTCATTCTCTCGTTAAAATTCATGTGACTTGTAATGCAGTGTTAAACAGAGTTTTGTGGAGGTATGAAAGGGCTAAAATCCAATTCTTATGAGTGACCTGTTAACATAATGCAGCGGAGTACTCAAATATTTGGAGGCACTTTTCCGAACGTTATGACGGAAACTGCTTTCTATGCGAAGTAAAGAAAATTAATGAAAATCAGGAAGTGAGTCAACTCGAAAATTTATACATTAAGAGATAGCAGGTTTGGAGCCACATTCCTGCTAGATATCAAGTGTCAGAGTCGGCCTTTGAACGAAACAGCGTTAACTTTTGGTATTCCAAATATATTCCGCTGAGTATTTAAATATAAATATGATGGTGAATATTTTTAGCAAAAACCAATATTTAAAAACTAAATAGCCATAGCTCCAACTTTTCCAAACTTCTTCTTGCGCTTACTATTGATCATTGCTTACTATTGATAATTGACTAAAGAAATTCTTTTTCTATTTGACAATAAAATAAAAAAATTATTCACATATTAAAAAAATAGAATTTTATGAAAATAATTAAACATAGTAGTAAATAAATGTCTAAAATAAAAATAAGATGTAGGTCATTCAGATAGGAAAATTAATGGGATGCATTTCTTTTAGTGACCAGTCTGAGATGCTCATCTTCAACAGATGCTCAATCTTCACCAAAAAATTTGGAAGCATCTTTTATATTGACACGTATGATCAAAATTAATCAGATATTTAGCCGCCATGCATAAGCCAAAAGAGATGGAAAGGGTACAATCTGCCTAATCAAGGATATAACTAAATATAAACTAAAATACATAACGATAAGTTTTATGCCATCTAAAGACTGCTGTCAATGAGAAGTCAAAACAAGTTAATGAAAAGCAGCCACAAATAAAATGCGCCCAGTGTGGGTTAATATTAAGCAATGATTCTATTGTAGTATCGGATAGTGGTTAACACATGTTTGCCTTATAAGCATAAGTGAACGTAAAATTTTTACCTAAAAAAATCACAGACATTTTTTGGATTTGCTCGGAAGCCAAAAGATCATTGCAGAAAAAACATAGATATTGCCAGTAATTCTTGAAAGTCGCGGATTGGTGAAGATGTTTCTGAAAATAAACTACTAAGTAGTTTTAAATCTTCCGTTTTATTCGAATTATCTGAAGGGAGTGCAAATAATAGTCCTAGTTTTGAATGCGAAACACAAATAAGAGAAAATTATGAAAATTAGAAGAGACAGATCACTGGCTGATCTAATTGCTGACAGCAGCCATAGATTCAGCAACCACTCAAGGAACTTCACCGCTGCGTGCAAAACCGACAGTGCGTGGACGGATTGTCCGAATCTTCCTTAAACATGAATTATATAAATCCAGTAGTAGCCGCGGTTGACTCTCCACTACAACTTTAAGTGCTTCAACTCCATCAGAGCCCGGGCCCTTGCTATTTTTCATCCCAGACACCGCGGTGATCAGCTCCTCCTCCGTAAATATTAGAAATAAGTCAAGAAGTACTTTTCCAATGACTCAAACTATTTTCGGGAGTAAAGAAACCTTAATGGAAATTTATATGCTTCAATTTCATAATTTCTTTGAGGGAAAGCTAATACATAATATCTCTAAATAATAAGCGCCCAATGTGGGATAATACATGGTCAGCAAAACAAGTAGTGATATCGGTACACCTTAAGTTACTTGAATATTTATGTGAATGCAAAAATAATGGTCATCAAACAAAGCTGGTAGTTGATGAATAGGGTTATAAAACTAATCAACACCAGTTCTAGACTGTAGCAGTTTTTGCTGTACAAAACTCGATTTTTAGCAGAGTGAAATAAATTTTCGTGTTTGCCAAAATTATATAAAATATCTTTAACGACTTGTCTTTGCATTAATATAATATATTAAGTGGCTTTAATTGGCTATGAATTGACTATTAGCATGACATTATTTGCTGATCAATTTGGTTGTATTCGCTGAAAAAATGGGTGACTCGTCTGACTATATTTTAAAATTGTAAAACTTTAATATTATGTTCACGGTTTCAATCCAAAAGACCGTTAAATTCTAAACAACACACAAATACTGGAAAATCGTGTGAGATATCAAATAACAGAAAAGCATATTAGTTAAATTAGCTGAAACTACAAAGGAACACGTTAAAATAAAGCGGTTATAGTGCGTATTTTCATCTAAAAACAGGTTCAGATAATCTGATAGCAGTACCGGATGCTGTAAAAGTGACGCATAGGTTTGGCTTGCACTAAAACGAACAAAACTAAACATTCTTGTTGACAACCTCAAATGGGGGATGGAAAATGTTGGAAACTAAATAAAATAATATATTTTTCACAACTTTAATATGCTGAAGATGACAACTGGCTCTTGATTATACTTGAATTATTTTAAATCGTTAAATGTACCAACAGTACATTTAACAATCGTAACCTGATTCTAGTCAGGCTGATACATGAAAGCTGCCTATATCTATCAGCACTGAACTTTAAATACCAGACCACACAAGTTTCAATCAACAGGTTAATATATACTCAAGCTAATTCAAAAATTAGTTTCCTATTTCCATGAACAAGAAATGAAATGGAATGACAAAAAATGAAATTTAATATTTTATTTTTTTTTATAATGATTAACACGATAAATTCGAACAAAAACTCACCATTTTCATAGCTGGCATCTAAAAGTCGAAGAAATACATCTCCGCGAGAGCCCCAATTCCGATGTAAAATATTATTGCATTCTCCCGTTGGTGATCGAAATTTACTGGGTGGACAGACAGCTATCTGTGCACCAGTTGTGTTACAGTGCTGGAAAACATTCTCTTTTTCACGAAGCAGTGCAGCTTTAGCTAGAGCTCTTAGGTCCGATGGAATAGCATCTGATTTGACATCAACCAGTCCTATAAGATAAAAACTGAAATGCAAAGGGAAAACATTAGTTTTTTATATATTTTATTAAAAATATGTATAAAAGCGTAACAATAAATTAATTGAAATTAATAACAATAACAGCTAATATAACTGAAAATATCGTTTGCATTTGAAGTTACATATGCTTAGAAAAAGTACTATACATTTGTAGAGTGAAAGTAAAAACAAATACTCTCACACTATTTCTTATACCAGTTTTAACACATCGCTCTAATCGAAAAAAAAACAAACATTTTCGAATAAATTCGCCTCACATTAAGTTTTTATTGCAAAAACTTGAAAAAGTCATCATATGCTTTTATATTAAGTCACATCAATATTTTTCTTGTTCCTTTTTTCGGACATTTCATTTGACGACTCAATGAACAGCGATAAAAAAATTTATGACATCGCAGACTTATGTAACAATGCAGATTTCGTTTTGAATATACCTATCATCGAGTTCCATTTATTGAAAGTTCAAAGCACTTGAATGACGCGCTTGATTATAAATCATAGTCGATGAAATCTATTGTGAATTTGAAAATTATTAGCTCTTGAATATTTTCGATGGATTAATGGTCTTTTGTTTCGATGGTATAATTTATTGGGGTTAATGGTGTGTTGAAAAGGTGCTTCTTACGTTAGGATGGGCGGTATATGGACGGATAACAGGAGTCGATTAAAAATGTAGGACAGTTGAGAATTTGAAATATGGTATAAAATTATATTAAATTGCACTTGATGCATTCTGAGTGGATTTTATCCGTTGTATAATCGTAAAAAACATTTACTTGTTTTTATTTTGAAAAAATTAAATTTTTCACTTGAAGTGGATAAATGGCGTACAGTAAATGCATAAAATGATAAGTAAATATAAAATTTCGACGTTTAATTCTATAACTCTCCAAGAAATTTTTCATTTTAATTATTTTGAACCTTAGTTTTGATAATTAAGTTACTACGATTCTAGTATAGAATCGTAATAGCTTCTAATTTGACATATAAACGATGAAATGATTGTTTTTGCATTTATGTTACAACTATGTAATCATTGCAGCACATTTATATGTGGAAATTGATTTAATAGCTATATCAAAATAAACATGAAATTTTTCTTGCATGATACTATGGGCAGGTAAGGTTAGGTTTTACTGACTGGCCCAGGGCCACACATAAACCTATTTGGTCCGTAGTGACACCAGATAAATGGACCCGGAGAAGGAAAGTTCAGTCCGAACCGCCATCGAAAGCCCCGGACTTTTTTGCGAACTGAAGTATGTCCTTCAGCCTCTGCTCAGCTACATGTGAGAGACCCACCAGCCAGGGCTCACCGAAACAGCGCTGCCTGGTTTTCTCCAAAGCCGGGCAGTAATACAGAAGGTGCTGGATTATCTCTGAGACCGGCTCTTGACACTTCCTACAGGTGTCGCTGGTTAGAAGTCCCATTTTCATGGCATGTGCTGCTATAAGACAGTGGCCAGTAATGATGCCGACTAGCCGCTTGCAGTCAGTTTGCATTAATTCGAGCAGGTATTTAGCCGCTACGAGATTGCATGGCTACCACATGATTTTGGTTACCTTGCAGTTCTGAGTTACACGCCTTGCATCATATTCGAGTCGATCGAGTACTTGATTGTTTGGATTGGAATTGAGATGTCTACCGACCCTGATAGGGGAAGACTAGCCCCGTGCTTGGTTAACGCGTCCGCCCTCTCGTTTCTTTCAGTGCCCTTGCGACCGGGAACCCAGCAAATTCTAACTTTTCTGTTGTTCCCCAGTCTATTCAGGGCCTGAATGCAGTCTAGTACATACTTCGATTTGTATGTGTAAGAAAGACATCAGAGTTTTAACCGCCGCTTGACTGTCTGTAAAGATGTTGATTTCCACACTTGTAGTATCTCTGGCATGAGCTAGGTCCACGGCTGTACGTATCGCAAAAACCTCCGCCTGAAAAATACTACAGTGATTAGGAAGCCTGAAAGCTGCTTCCATAGTTGCATCTGCAGAAAATGCTGCAGCATCTACTCCGGCAGCTGCTTTACAGCCGTCGGTGTAGATGTTAAGAGTTTCTGCGCCTATTTGCTGATTCGATTTTTGCCCATCCCCTACAATCACTTGATATTCCCGCTCGAAGCACAGAGTGGGAACCAAGTAGTCAGTGCTCATTGCGTACTCCCGCTCAATATTGCTGTGGCCGAAGAATCGTGACTCGTAGTGTCCCGATTTTCTAAGCTTGACAGCAGCTTTTGCGGCAGTGCCACTAACAAAAAGGTCAAGCGAAGGGAGATGAAGCAGGACGTTCAGAACAGACAAAGGAGTCGAGGCTAAGGCAGCTGTGGTGCAGAGAGCCACCAGGCGCTGAACGCTGTTCGTAATGCTGGCAAAGGTAGTCTTGCTCACTGCTGGCCACCAGACCAAGAATCCGCAAGCAAAGATCGCCATATAGATCCAGTGGGTTAAAGCAAGGCTTAAATCTCACGTTTTACTCAGCACTCTCTTGCTGGCGTAAACCGCATTGCCTACCCGCTTAACTCTCTTTAAATGCACCTTCCAGGTGAGCCTGCTGTCCAGAATAAGACCCAAGTACTTAGTTTGTCACTTAACCTGGCGCCGCTCAACTTGATTGGGGCTAATTCAGGAAATTCGCACTTCATTGTGAAGAGTACATGATTAGTTTTATAGGAGTTGATTCCGAGGCCGCCGGTGTTCACCCACTCCTCAACCAGCACCGGAGCATACTTGACGAGCAACACTGTGCAGGGTTGATGTGCCGTAGAACAACTTAAGAGACAAGGTTCAAGAACCATAGTCTCTACTATTGACAGTGCCAGACATTTGCGCAAAAAACATTCGGCATAAGGACGACAAATGGGGGGCTCCTGCACTGCAACCGGACACCAGTTCTGTCAATTTAATAGCTTTTTATTGCATTAATTGGTGAGCGAAATGTATCTACCCGACTGCTTGTTCTACCACGAAATGGTCAACTAGACCATAAAAACCATCCGGTAGCATCGAACTCACATCCGCATCTTTTGCTAACTATTTTGTCGTTATACCTGTAATCGATTTAATGGTCATACAATTTGTCAAGTATTTTTGTTGCATTCCTTTCAATTTCCTACGACCACTTGATAAATTTCTTTTCTCTTGCGTAACTCCGATTCTCATCATCCTTTTCATTGACGCATAATAGTTATTACATTTTGTCGAGTGTCATAGCCGTTTCGGGGTTTCACTTTCTACGCAACGACACCGGCTCGCTTAAACTATTTCATTCTGCTGTTGTAACTTAAACCGCAATTATCACACCGCATAGTCAGATGTTAGTTTTTTTTGTCATTGTAAAACCTGCAAGCCCGAGCCCGATATGGCTGCGGGCCATATTCGAATGAAACTAGCCGGCACGCAGCAAACTTAAAACGCCGTCACTTTCACTCTCTGTTGCTACTAACAATGTCATGTAGATATAAATTTATATGCATAATACTAATATAAGGCGTTACTGACTTCACACTGTTGTTTGCAACAATCGTAAAATCAGGGTCGTTGACGGAAGTTTGTTGCCACACCACACTATGCTGGTCTGTTAGCTGTCGTCGTTGTCAGTTTTTATTCTGATACCGGTTTATGTAATAAATTCTCAACAATTAATTACTATATTATCACAGTCTTCTGTCGGTAAATTGAAAAAGCCATTATCGATTTCAATACCGTTGAATTGATTCGTCATCTTTCGAGGATTGTATTCTGAAATGGCTTTACAATGAATAGCTCCGTTTTGTTTACGATTATACATAATGCATTGTGAGATCATATTCCTTTGAGACTGCAGAAATGTTACGACCTTCACATACAGCACGCGGAAAAAATTGGTTTTATGTCAGTCAGTGAAAGAAAACTGGGTAGCTTATAGGAAAACTGGAATTCGTTTTTGATTGATTTCCAGATGCTATGTGATTGTATGTGTCTGTCATGTATGCGCGTACATTAATAGGTTGACTTGAGACTGAGAACAATTAATGTGAAAGAAAAATGCCAGTTTAGATTACATGAATAATATTTGATTAAATTGCATTAAAATATCGATTGGGATATGACTGTTTTTTATGTAAAAATTTTTCGATTCGGCATTGTTGAATCAGTTTATTTTATAACCATCCATTTTTTCGAAAAGTTCCTAGGATACTCAGTACTTGCTAATTCTGTATTCTATCCAAATTAAAATCGTTTTTCCCGGAAAAATTTAGGGTCGAACTTTTTAATATATTGCATGAAAACTAAAAGAAGGAAGTGGTCATTTAGTTTTTATGTCGAGATATTTGGCTTAGAATTAGCATAATGGCGATCAACGTGGGCCCTGACGATCCATCCTACCATAACATTGAAGGAGTCTTATTTTTTTTTGCTGTGCCAAGCACCACGTTTCCAATGTTATTTCAATTTCACTTGGAATTTATTTTTCCCAAATTCTGAATTAATGGAGCAGCTAAGTCCAGTTTTGGATATTTCACAATTTTTCCAAGCATAATTTTTTAGCAGAATATGTTTTAATCATTTAAGCGGTTGTGTTGGTACTTTAATCATCGGAACGTAGAATGATGGTACAGTTTCTAAAGAGTCATGAGCTCAGTACCGGATTCTGTACAGAACATACGCGTTTGCGCAAATAAGTAAATAAACCGTTAAGTTGAACAATTCGCATGATTTAGTAAAATCAATGAAGAGTACAGTGAAGCATGTGGCTAGCCGTATCAAATAATTCACAGGATATCGTCGACAAAGTGTCGATGATACCCTGTGAATCATTTGTAAATCAGAGTAGTGGAGGCAATAATGGGCACTTTGGAAGTTGAAATCCTTTTGCATACCTCCAGTTCCAGTCCTGATGGTATTCCTAATATCCTTGTCAAATCCCTCTCATCCTCACTCTGTGTTCCTTTAACTATTCAACATTAGCCTTACTTCTGGTGTATTCCCTTCTTTATGGACATCCGCCAATATTTTCCCAATTTTCAAATCTGGTGATCCTTCCGTTGTTTCCAATTATCGTCCTATATCCCTCCTCTGCTGTTTCAGTAAAGTCCTTGAACGTCTTGTCTACAATAAAATGTATCCTTCTCTACAGTCCTCACTTGCTCCTGAGCAGCACGGTTTCATCAAGAGTCGCTTTACTTCAACCAACCTTATGGAGTTCACTAATTTTGTAGCCTTTGCTTTCGATTGTCAACGACAAGTTGATGTAATTTACACTGACTTTTCGAAGGCTTTTGATTCTGTGAACCACAACCTGCTTCTCCTCAAACTTAATGGTTTCGGTGTTTTTGGTCCCCTCCTCTCCTGGTTTTCCTCTTATCTTCATAGTCGTCCCTGCAGAGTTACTTTTAATGGTTCCATTTCCTTTCCTATATTTCCCACATCCGGAGTTCCTCAAGGTTCTATCCTAGGTCCCTTACTTTTTATCTTGTTTGTCAATGACCCTCCTTCTGTTATAAATTCTCCATGTCTCTTATATGCAGATGATCTAAAACTATACAGAGCAATCAAGTCTGCGAACGATTTTCATCAATTGCAAGCTGACTTGTTTGCTCTTAATCTGTGGTGTCAAGACAACTTCTTGCCACTGAACATTTTGAAATGCCATCAGATGTAAATAAAAATACTCCACACGTGTTTTCTTATTCTGTGTCTGGTATTTCCCTGTCAGTTGTCCAGCATTTTAGAGACCTGGGTGTGGTATTTGACTCTAAATTAAGATTTGATCTTCATGTCATGAATATGACGTCCAGAGCCTCTAGGATTGCTGGATTTGTCTTGCATTGTTCGTATATGTTCACCTATATTTCCTCCTGTATTCATTTATTTGTCTCCTTAGTACGCAGTATTCTAGAATATGCGTGCCAAATCTGGTCTCCGCGCTTTCAATATTTATCTGACGCCATAGAATCTGTTCAGCGCAGGTTCACTCGCTCGCTTTTTTTCAATTTTTCATTTTTTTGTCGGATCTTAGTTCCCAGATAACCAGACGTGAATCCAGTCGTCCTAGTCGATCATCGGAGGTTTTCTCTGTTCCGTTCGCACGTACGGAAGTATATTTCCATTCTCCTTTGCTGCGTCTACCTAGAACGCATAATGCCCTTAAGGTTGGTCCTCTTCCGCAATCGTTCTCACAATTCAAGCATGTATTGAAAATGTTACATTGAATTGCTATTTACCTTAGTCCTAATTTTAGTTTTCAAATTAGTGAATTATTTTTGTTATTTCTTTTCCTTTTTTATGTTTCTTTCTTGTTTTTGCTTTCTTGACGCTGTAAGTGGAATTGTATCTGTAGCGCAAGAGATTAATAAATAAATAAATAAATGCTGGTTTATTGAAACGGAACAATCAGCTAATGCAAAAGCTCGTTGAGAAGCAAACTAGCTTGAAACAAAGAAAAATTCCAAACAAACGAAAAGGAAACATATGACTACCCAGTCTTTATCCCTGACGTTTCCCTCTTCGAGTGTGCACAGTGAAGATTTGACAAAGGAAGAAACCGGAAATTGACGTGATATCTAATCAATGAGAGCAAAGAATGTTACTACTAAATCCAAAGCCATTCCAAGCATCTCAATTATCACAACGAAACAGCCGTTTACAAGCAACAAAACCATGCAGAATCCGCAAAATCTACACAATTCATGGTCTCACTCCAGAAGATGTGAAAGAGGGTCTCGTACGTTAGATCTTTAATCCTATCGATGACCTTTGCTTAAAACCGGGGACAGGTAAATCAAAACTGATGAAAAAATGGCTGTCAAGATTTGATAAGGAGGCGCACAGTATCGAAGCCAATTGCCATACAGTTTACTAGATAAGGGACAAAATCTGAGCGGAGAAGCGATCAATGTCACAACTACCAACAATCTTCCAGTAATTGTCATGCTCAGACACCACTTTCAACCGGGAAAAAATTACTTGAAGATAGACCGAAATGATTCAACGGTCAGCATGAAGAATTTGTAATTTTAGTGCAATAAGCCCAGCAATGAGTCAGCACCTGGCTCGACTTCCAGGCCGAAATCACAAACTTCTACTTTCATTCCTATTGAAAAACCAGTTTTCCCGTCCCAGAGTAAAACCAAGATGATTCAAGGACATCCTGTCCAAGGCCATATTGGTCCTAACGGTTAAAGTTGCTATGATACTCATACAGAAAATTTTAACCAAATCTGGCAGCTGTGTCTCAATCTAACCATCCTACATTTAGTTACATTATTTACAGAAATGGTAGGATGACTGGCCGGCAAGTGAGCATTGTCATCCTCGTGAACGGGCATTTCAATCTCATTCTCTTCCAACTTGAGTGCATTCGAGTTTCGGCATACAGGTTTTCTAGTTCCCAGAACCTCGCGCATAACCTTCATGCACTGTTTGAGCGTGAAAAGACAGTATTCATTTCAGGTGATCTCAACGCCCATAGCCACTATTGAGGAGCTACGAGAAACAACTGAATTGTGATTAATTTGAATAAATTTTTCCCTGGCTGGAGTGACTTAGAAGAGTCAGTAAATCTTCTCGCCAGCATGATATTTTTGGTAAAAGAAGACTAAACAGTAAGAATCCCGGTAAATGATGAACACAGTTTTAATGAAAATATTGAGTCAATAAAATTTATTTTGTGGAAGAGGAATCAAATCCGGTGAAGAGTTAGAGACACAGGTCAACATTGTTTGTAACGGGAGGCAAACTGGCTAATGAACCTTATTCGAAAACCTGGTGCAAAGCATTGGGCCTGTTGAAAACACTTTCTGGTGATTATCGAAGTTTTTCAGATCAATGAACAAAAAAACAACACCATCCATCAATGGTTCTCAAGGCTTAATATGTACCTTGATGGCAAAATTGAAGCCTTTGTGGATACTCTGAAGCTACGGTTCCAGAAAAAACACCGCATTAGACGAACCAGCATAGGTTATCGAAAATTCAACTCGAGGACCTTCGACTCTGACTCGCTGGAGGCGAATCCATTGCGATTGGTTAATCTTGATGAGGTTAAGGTTTTGGTGAATGGACTTAATATACACAAATTGCCTAGAGTAGACAATATTAACAACTTCTACCAAATGTATTTATGTTGCTCTAAACGATCGATAAGTAACGATCGATAAGCAAACAAGTAAGACGTCTACCTGGCAGCATATTACAGACACTATCAGATCTCATAAATACTTCTCCGCTTTTAAGAAGGTTTCGAGAAGCATGAATAGCAACCACTATCATAGTGTTCCCAAAACCAAGCATAAGTTTCATCTATTTAGATACATATTGTAGTCGAACATATTGGAGTCGAATCAGCTTACTCCTTCCATCGTCAAAGTTGCAGAAAGAGTTACATTTTCTTGCATAAGCGAAAAACCAAACAAGAATAACATAACTTATAAATAGCAGACAACTAGAGGTTGGAAGAGGAAAATGCCCATATATTTGGGTAACAATTGCATTTTCTATACAGTGCGGCTAATTACAGATACCTTTACTTGAACGCTGCAACAGTCTATATACACGCTTTTGACATATTTTAGAATATGGAAGATCAATATAAATCTTGACAAAACATAGTCAACCGTCATCACAAGCAAAAATACAGCAGTCACCACAAAAACTGACTGTTTACGTCCAAGAAATAACTGACAGCCTGAACAGCGGATGGCTGAAGACTGACTTTTGAGGAGAAACTGACTTCGACAGCACACATAGAAAGTAAACGGGTTGATAGCATCCAAATCTGTCAATCCCTATTTGCAGAGATGAAAATCAAAAACCCAGGCATGAAAAAGAGACAGCAAATCTACAAACAAATACTAAGATAAGCACTATAGACCTCGAAGACGAAAAAACAAAAATTTCAGACTTGCTAAAATCTCGCTCTAATGGATTGGTCAAAGATTTGCGGGTTTTGAGAGTTTGTTGCTGAATGCCGTACTTCTCTTAGCGATTTATCAAGATATTTAGCATTGCGATTGATTTGAGAGACATAGAGAAAACCGTATGGCCATCAAACTAGCAAGACTTGGAGCCCTACTACCTCTTTACTCCTTCTCTCTAGGAACACCGATGTCATCGGTTCAACTAGCCATCAGGAAAATATACTTTAAGGACACTCACAAGGCCTCAGTTAAAGATTTACCCTATGCAAATGCAAGACAGTCTTGGATATCTATGGACCCATATCACAACAAGCAGCTGTGAGGTTTAATCCGCAGTACCGTGGCCGGCATAGGTTCAACGATTTCTGTGTTAGGTATGGCTCAGGGAATGCTGAAAAATCTTTCCTGCATTTCATAAGGCTGAGTCCAGTTCGCGCAAAAGGAATTATAGTCTCCCTTCTTCTCAAGTTTGATTGATTTAAATTGATTTAAAAAGTATTGTGCAGTTTTTTTATGGAACCAGATGGTTTTCTGGTGATGGTTGGCAAAAAAATAGTTTCTTTATTTTTTATGCAAAGAAAACTCTAAACACATACTCACTACCAATCCTTAATGTGAATGCTGAGAATCATGTTTTTATCTGATTCAAATGAAAATCTTTTGTCCTTTCTTCTCTCTCTTCTCTTCTTTTCTTCTCTCTCTTTTACTTAATTTTATGTTCATCATCTTTTTTTGCAGTTGTCTTCTTCGTTTTGATAAAACCTCCAAGATATGAATTTTTTAAGCATTTAATATCGTCAAGGATTCACAGAATAGAGGCTAAAAACATCATGTTTTCCCCAATTTGTGAGCTTAGAGATTCTTGCCCACGTTGGGCGCTAAGTTGTGGTATTATTAATTTTTCTTATTTAAGCAAATCGAGATTTAGATATCAGGAAAACTGACGTTTTTTTGCTGTCTGAACCTGCAACAACCGTATTTCATTATCTGCCACAATATTCATAGACCATACCAACAGCAAGATCACGATGCCTAAACTTCGTCACATAAGAACTAACTACAACGATGCATTTTGGTGCAGTAAACATGCACGCTTAACTTTAATTCTTGAAAACAGTATCTTGTAACAATTTCCACATTTGGACAAGATGCAATACCTCTTGGAATTTCATAGTAATGCAAAATTATTTCGAGAGAATTTCATTGTTCGATCGTATTTCAGGAACCTTATCCCACACAAATGCCGGATCAAAGAAAATACTCGACTCGGAAAGATTGAAGCTGTATTGTATCGTACTAGAGATTCACGACCTTAGCACTAAACAACAACGTCTGTTTCACATATAGTACTTGAACGTACTCGTGTGCGGCTAAAATCGCGTAGGCAATTGTGAAAAAGACTCTTCTAGCTTGCTGACTATTTCATCAAGGCCGTTTTGATGCGCGCTTTGCACCACGGTTGCAACTACTGCAGATTATCTTCAGATATGCTTACAAAATTACACTTTGTATCTGTTTTCGGACATGGATATGAACATCACATACAACATATGAATACGTGTACGAATATCGTAACGCAAGTCCACGGTATTATCGATGGCACATGTGAAGTGGGCAAACAAGTAAGACGGTAAGCAGGCAGAAGCTTGAATTAGATGTGTGCATTGTATGATGTAACTGATTGAAATTGCGACACCATTCTTCATAAGTCTAACAGTCAATCGTCGGTGGCTGGGCCGTCTTCGTGTCTAGTTTGAAGCGAAGAAGAAGCAGAAGAAGAACTAGAGACGCAAAGCGTGCTTCGGGGATATCCGGGTAGAGATAGATAGAGATTTCATGGTAAAAATTTACAAGCATGTATTTCGGCACAAACTTTGCCCAGCACGATGGATGATGAGCTCAGATTGTTGATTGAAATTATGCAATTGGTGGGCAGGTATAGTTACGATATGACTGATTCAGATGACTAGCAGAGTTGATTGATTGCCGTGCTTGGTTTTTTATCAGAACGCAAACAAGTTTCCACTTCAAAGTTACAGATTTCGTAATTGAAAACAGATTTCAAGTTCAAGACATCATAGACCTCGAGTTGTAGTTAGATGGGGAATCTTCCGTGTGATGATTGGTGAAATTAAGATACACTGGCTTGATGAGATATGTTAGAGCAGCAGAGGGTTAGGTATTAAAAACAGCATTTAATTAAAAGTTCAAGTTGATAGCAATGAAAAATTTCGAGAAAAAGCGTTGTTTTTTTTGGGAAATATTAGATGAAAGGCAAAATTAATATTTGTTACTATTTTTAAGAATGATAAATTTGAGCAATTTTGCCGAGTTTTATATAAATCAATATGTTTTAGCGTGGTATTTGCATGCAATTTCTATTTATATGAAGGCACTCAATGGGGGACAGAAGTTGTGCTAAGACGCCGTGTTTTTTTTTTCAAATATTACCAACGAGGAAAGTTTTGGCAAGACATTTTTTTGATTTGAAACTTAACTGCAAGAGCATTTAAGATCATCATGCATTGTTTGAGTAGTGGTTATATTACAAACAATCATTTTCCTTTGACAATTTATTAGCTGTAGGCACTGTATTTCTTAGTATCTCGGCTTAAGAGAACCTTGAAATGTTGTCTTGGAATCTTTTAATATAGGTTTTTGATAGCTTCAAAAGAAAATTCAGTCATGATGGACAATGAATCAACGAATAAAAATAATTTCATTAAAATCATTTCCAACAAGAATGGTTTCGAATTTGCTAGTGAATCTAAATCGTTTAATTTTTTTACACAAATTTATCTCTGCTAATCAGTTTCGTAAATATTTTTCATCGTTTGTATAAGTGCTATTTGATATCAGTTCACTTTTTCTACCATTTTAGAAATCTTTGAATATTTTTGCTGTTTTTGTCATTCAAATTATTTTCAGAAAAAAATTCGAAATGATCGAAATGTATGCCTATAGAATCATCCTCCGCGGTCAATTCCTTTTCGAACCGGAACTAAACTGTCTCGGCCAAAGAACCGACGAAATCCTTCAAATATCTTTTTCGATTGAATTCTCTCGTTCTGGTTTTCTTCCCCGGATCTAAACGAAGCGGATATCAGAACAAAAGTTTTTCGTGTCGATTATTATTCATAATTTATAAATTACTAGACAACAAATCTTTAGAAAATAAAACGACAACGAAAATCTACTTTGAGATTATCAGCTAACACTTAACTGCCTGACGGAATAAATCTCAGTCGAGATTCCACGCGACATCCGCTTTGTAAACGAGTTTCTCGACCGGCATACAAAGAGCTTTTGTAGCCATCGTGACCGGCTTGCGTCTCTTTAATTGTAAACAAACAAGAAGTTTTATTTCAATTCTTGCCCGTAGGCATTTCGCTTATTTCATCCTCCTCCGATTTTCGTACTTATTGCCATTTACAGCAACCCCGGCTACGAGATGCGATGCTATCAATGACCGAGCGCAGTATCAATTTCAAAATTTAATGGCAAGGTCGTAGAGTTCAAGTGACAAGATTTTCGATATCGTCAAGTCAATGTGAAAATCGAAAGTGAGTTTTCGGAATGCGACAGAGGGATTCACTTAGATTTCGCCTGAGTTTCTTTGACACGACTTGGAAGGTTTTGTGGTTTGCTCGGAAATTTGAGTTGGACGTTGGCGGACCAAGATGTACAGCTTCTAGTAATGCTCAGTTGCAATGAATTCCGGATGGTCAGCCTTGAGGCTATAGTTATGACTGAAATTCCGAGCGTATGAGTAGTTGTTTGAAGCAGATACTAAAGTCAACCAATAAATGTTGTTGATTACTTGACGTGTCAAACACTATGCAAACGCTTCCGGATAAGGTCCATAAATCGTGTGTCTGAAACTGAAGAGGTTTATTTAGATTTAATTAGAATTGATGATGTGCTAGTGAAAAGATCTTGCAGAGCTGAGGATAAAATAATTGCTTTTATGGTGTTCATTTTTTGCACGCGTCGTTGGTTTAGCAGTCGCTAGTATGTGAATGCAGGTGCCGGATGGTAAGAAGATACTATTTAAAAAAGTTTTCTTTAGACTGGTATAAACAAAGAGAAACAATGAAATCTATTTCGAACTAATGGATATAACACGTTTCAGCATTGTCGAAACATTCAATTTGTAAATATTTTAGCGTATAACACCCACAAAAAAATTTATATTCATTCCTTAATCCTGTATCAAATACTGGCAATCTATATCTGAAATTATAAATTGTCTGATTCTATCAAAAAAGTTCGAATCGAAACCCGTTTTTGTTTTTCCCTTGAAAGTTCACTCAGATCGTATGTAACTATAGTCCGGGCCGCCAGGCGATTCTTTTTTTCTTCTTTCCACACTTTGAATGATTGATATTTTATTTCATTATCACATATGCAAATCAGATGAATGGATATTGAATTTAAGCAAACTATAACACATCTTATATAGTATGTAGCTTCATATATACTTGCATCCGAACATCTGAATCAGAAAACATATTTATATACACATGCTGCATTTGTATTCAAAATCCTGATTTTTCACATTATAAGCATGTAAAATATGAGTGTATATTTTTAGCATTGAGTCAAAAAAGTATTCACCGAAAAGCGATTGATTTAATCAAAGTAGATTGAAAAGTGTAAAAAAACACAGCTAATATGAAAAATTAAATTTGCATATTGAGATTGCAAGCTACATAGTCTACACAGCTCACTTTGACTTATGTACCGCAATAAAGATTATAAGCTTGTCGATACGATTTCAGTTTCAGATATGATAATTAATTGAATATCAGAAAAACTGGTTTCGTCGCTTGACGTTTGAACTCCTTGTTAATGTTTTGCAAAAGGTTTGTGACCGCAGTTAAATAAATAGATCTAGTTTAGATTTTTTTCGAAAGCAAGATATTTTTTTCGGTTAGATAATATAATTGCCATTAAATTGTTTGTTAGCTGAGGATATTTTATGCTTCTTTTTTTTGGTTGATGCAGAATCGATGTTTTATCGAAGCACACGTCTCAAAATTCAATTTATGAGTTCTGTCAATTAGCGTTAAATTCCACTCTATATTTTTCTTAATTGAAATGAAAGGAATAGGATTGGATTAAAGAAACAAAACATTTTTTTTCCTCCAGAAGTCAAATTTCGAAGTTTACAAGGAGTGCCGGTTAATAAGCCTCAATTTTTTAAAAAAAAATAAAATATTTATAATATGCAAAAAATGCAAATGGAAAGTACAAGAAGTGTATGTGCCATACATTTGCGCCATCTTTCTTTTAAATTTTGAATGCCTTCTCAGAAAAAGCGTTGAAAAATAGAGGTGATCACTCGTAAAGCTATTTTTCGACATCTTCGTAATTGTTGAAGTGCTTCTGAGACAGAGAGAGACAACTATGAAAATAAGTGGTTATCGATAAGGTGCAGGCATGGTGAGTATGGCGGGTGGGATGAGTGTTCCCAGCTGACCGCAGAAATGGTGTCTCTGACCTGTTTCACTGCATGTGATGGGGTGTTTTTGTGTTGGAAAATCACTTTTCCGACACTTTTCCTTTTTGATCTGTGAATGTATTAGCGTGACCCAAATATAATTAATTTTTATTACTGATGAAAAACAATTATTTATCGAAAAATTATTGAATGCAACAAAATATTTTCCATCGTTTCTAACACTTTTCAAATGCAAAGGTGTTTGTTTAATTCTCTTCGCTTTTTTATTGAAACACTTTTCTAAGTACTTGTTCATTTTATTATTTAATATATACATTATTTAATAGTGTACCTCTAAACGTATGCTCTCACGATCAAAAAAGACGATGTAAGATCTGGTGAATGGTGTGGTGTGTTAATTTTGCACCATGATATCTCGCGTTATCATGTTGAAGGATTCTTTGTTTATTGACCAAAACAGATCATTTTTATGAGCTCTTATTCCACTCGCTCGAGTTACTCACAACACGCTGTCGCTGTAACGGTCTGCTCAAGCAATTGATAGTGCATAGTTCAAAATTAAATCCAACCACACACAAACAAGAACCTTTTTTTATTGTTCGTGATGATCAAGGCAGTTATTTCTCCGAAAGGAAGTCATTATTTGTTTTCATACTGAATTATTATATAGGACCCCTTGCCAGTGGCGGCTCGTGGCCTAATTTTATGGGGGCTCACAAATCGAAAACACCTGTTTTGGGCACATTAATATTAACCCTGCACTTTTCTTAGGAGTTGCATTTATTTGCCGAAACATAACAATACTGCTATAGAACGCGTTAAAAAGAATGATTATAAAAAAACATAGCAGCTTGAAAAATGCTTCAAAGGGCGATTTAAAAATCTTTGAACGGGGATATTTTGACGGGACATTTAAGACATTTGTCACTTATATTTATAGTGAACATGGTATTTTCATCGGAAACACTCATGGTGAGTTTTGACCGTGATAGGCTTAGCATGGTTTGTTACATCAAAAAGGATACACCGATGTCAGTAAATTTTTATTAAAGGTTTTGCCATAATATAAATATATACATAAGTTTATTCTTTGTCTAGTCTTTAATTGAATTTGTATCTGTTGATTTAGACAATAATAAAATAAAATAAAAGTAAAATATTCATCAGCTTGGGATCTGTGAAGACATGATTAATTTGGTTGAAAATTGCCCTTCTGTGAAAGTTCCAAGTGGACCAACTGACCTATAGAAGGCCCAGTATTTGCTACCATCCATTCTTTTTTGAGCCATTGAGCCGTAATCTGTCACCATTGGTGTATTCCTATAGCCTATTAGGCTTAAAAGTCGATCTCAATGTCATATCTGAGTTTCGATTTCTTTTCTAAGGCTTAGGTCACTGAATTCCACTCGCACTTGTAGATTTTCTAGCTTTTGTTACTGCATAGCCAATGACCACAAGTTTCATTCTTCTACTCATTTCTACCATCTGAAATTTCCTAGTAAGTAGAAGAATGAAACACCTGTTTACTCTTCTTCGAAACGCAATCTCATGCTACTCTAATATGACATTTTGGAAGAAATTCTGTAGATTAGTTTCTCGAAAAAATTATACTTGATCCAACAATTCAAACTTCATGAAAAAATACATGGCTTGTTAGTCTTTTTTTGTTAAGTTCTTTGATTTTACTCCAAACCAGTTCCTTTACATTATTGCTTGAAAACCGGTGTCAGAATTTTTGCGTAGGGAAAAATTGGCCTCACGTGTATCCTGACAGACTTGTTTCAGCTCATGAGCCAACTGCTTCAATCATTTCTAGTGTAATTGTGGAAAAACGGATGAAAATTCACAAGAAGGATCCAACTGTGATCAAACTTTGCCAGATGAATAAATGCTATTATAAAAGAGACAATATGCAATCTTTGAAATATTAAGTTTATCAGATGGATTTTCTATTGTAATTTAGGTAATGATGAAAGAAAATGTCGGGCTGATGAAATTTGAACGGCCTTCAATTATTAAAACTCTTCATTGCAAATTAATTTTGGAAGGGAAACCCCAACGCAGTGTGTCAATTGCATGAGCTCCTTTTACTTTTCCTATCATCCCATATTTGCAATGTATAATTTTGACAAATCACTCAAGCACTCATACCACAACTATATCTATCTCTGTGATTTATCTATTCATGTTGTTTGAAGAGATTTCAATTGCAATTGCAAAACACCCACACCAATCAATCGAAACGATCATTACGAAGCCCTCAGCCTTGATCCTGCTTCAATCACACACACGTCATCTGCCGAGCAAGCACAAAGCCCATTAACCAACGCCAGCGTTCCCAAGTTCGAGCTCCTCGGCGAATCGCTCTTGACCGCATCTGCCCAAGACCAAGAGGTGATATTCTTAAAATTCTTTCAGCATTCAAACATCAACCTAAGTTCAATGGAAACGCGCACCGAAAAATTGTTGATTTATGGTGGCATGATGTGCTTTTATGATTAAATCTCAGCTGTGACCTTAGAGTCGCTATTATCATCAACAACGAGATGTAATTACGGACTTGGCGCGGCGAAAAATCGAAGCACTTTAGCTTGATATGTGGCTTTGTATTGTGCTTGTACGGAATCACAAATAATTTGATCATTACCACGATCACATATGGAGAAGATATCAATGTCGATCTTTGAATTGTTAGGGCTTAGCTGCGAACAATTAAGCATCGTCAATTGGCAAAGAGCTGGTAGAGACATTCAGTCAGTCACAAAGCCATGATTAAAACCACAAGCTGAAAAGTACTTTGTATTAAGTGCATTGTGTCCGAGCCTTGAAAATTAATTATATTTGCAGTAAAAAATGTCAAAAAGACACTTTCGATTCGATGTCCATTAACACATTTGTTGGATTGAGAAAAGTCTTTTGAAAATCAAACAAGATCAAATGGCATAAATTTATCTACTTACATGTTCCATAAAAAAAAACCAGACAAAATAGGCAGCTTTCAAAGCTGCGGTATAAACTATGGGGAAAAAATTTAAGAAAAAAATACATCAGCTTACCTCTCTTGTAAGATAGCCGCCCATGAAAAGCGTAACAATGACACAGCACATAATGACTGTGTGCATAAATGCGCCCACATGAATATCTTGTGAATTACACACATAGGGTGGTCCATCGGCTGTGTTTTCTCAATTTATCAAACACACTGTTGAAAATGTTGCAACGTTCATTAGTTGATTGAAGAGCGTAAACCTTTTGATTGATTACGAAACATATATTCATTAAAGTAGTTTCTTTTGGACTCCGCAGTACATTTTAGATGATTCGGACCGATTAATTTGTTATCAAGAGTCTCAATCACGAGACAGAATATGTAATTTTAAAAAAGGAACGAACAGAGTTTGCTCACCCTATATATTTGAACAATAGAATATCATTTTACACAGCACCTTCTGTAGATACTCGTATTAACAAGTAAATATAAACTTGAAATTGGCGCGAAACGACTTGAAGAAGGTCATTTGGCTTTCAAGAACCCCACAACATGATTTAATTTCAGCCGAGTACTGCTAATTATCGTGCTAAAAGGGAAAGTAGCAGCTTATGCAAAGTATGGTAATGAGTTTGACTAGTTTTGTCAAATTGCAAGAACAAAGCTATGGAAATATTAATTTTTTAAAAGAAAAAAAATTCTACCTTTGATTTATGTCATTTATACAATGAGTCTCCATTTGAACGTGAAGTTAGTAAAATTCCTCTTCGGCCTTAATCTAATGCATTGTTAAGATTCTTGCCAAGCACTATTTACATAAGTGCATATAAACACTAAATAAGTGGTTAATCATCTAACTACATGTCTGCCTACACAAAAATTCAAATTCAGCAAGAAATTCTCTCAGCATCATTAACATTTATTCATTTGTACTAAAACTGTTAACGATTCATCTGACAGAAATGTCATAAAAATATCTTATTTCAACTCGAGCTGTCAGTTTATTGTTGTGGTTGCACTTTCCAGATTTTTATCATCTCGATCTGGGCTTTAAAATCCAGTTTCCTTTTGAACTCATGTTAATTTTCGACCATTGTTATTAACAAAGGTGCAACAGGTAGTTAGATAAAAGCATTAGATTATTTCCGGTAATAAATGCTTTTAGTTCGATGGATTTTCGATCAATAGTCTTTGCTAATCTTTTCTCAATTTTTTTTTAATTTTCAAGTTGTGTAATTCATTTTGATTCTAGTATTTATTAAAATTGGATTATATATCAAACATCAAGTACTTTGTTTTATTAGTTAAGCTCTGCATTGAATCAAATTCTCATTTTTTTAATCAAAACTAATTTTTGAGAAATACTAAAACACTCAAATATACAAGTATGTTCGTATGGAGCTTAAATCACGTTGTTTGGCCAGCTAGTCGATTTGTGGTCAGCTGTTCAACATTTCAAATTATGTGATTTTGGATGAATTTGCTGGAAATAAGATACTATTATGCATTTTCTGTTGGTTGAAGTTATTTCTGCACCTAGATGTACTGAATTTAATAAACAAAGGTGAAAGTTCGTATACATGAGCTTCAATTCAAAAGCTGTGTCAAAAAAGTGGAAATTGACACAAAGTTATTAAAACAGAAGAAGGTAGAATACATAAGGAAAATGTGTTAAAAGAGGCAAGAGAACTAAGCTTCGCTAAGTAAGACGTTAACTGAAAAACGGGAATAATATGTGAAAAAATTGGTTACTTCCTATGGCGTAAAGCGTTAATGAATCTGTGTAGGAAATTAAGGTACTAATGTTCGGAATACGATTTATACCACAGTTAGAAGTACACAATAAGAGAGTACGATTAGACAAATGACACATTTGGCTATGTCAATAAAGTTCTAAGTGACATATTTAAATTCATATACATTTACAGCTTGCTTTTAGGCTAAGAATGTGAAAATCACGATGATTCTTTTTACGAAATACCTTTTTTTTCGAAATACCTCTAGTTTATACCAAAGAATAAATACTAAAAGTGACGTCAAACTTGTTTGTAACTCACCTGAAATGAAAGAAAAAGGAAAATAAATTAATTATTTGTAATAATAAAGAAAGGAGGATTGAGTTTGATAAATACATTGTTATTATTTTAATAATTGTTTTTTCAGAAAAAACATATTGTTATACATTTTCCCCGACATCGCTCCTAAATGCTGAATTAAATCAACAATGCTGAATCGAACTGCATTTAAAGCAGAATGCATACATTATTCATAGTCTCCTGCTTCAATCAAAATAAACGCAACGCATGACATTGCAAAATAAGCCACATCCAATTGGCAAGTAAACAGGAAATAATTGGTCAAATCAGCGCATGAAATTTTCTGTAGAAATCGTAACGGATATAACCGATATGCAGCTTCATTTTACGTCATCATAATGCCCAGTTATAAGATAATTCAAGTCAAAAAAACACTGGACTAATTCCACTCTGTGCAACAGCACTAACGAATCGCTAATATAATGATAATTCGACAAATGGCTTACATTTCCTCACTCACATATCACCGTTACCGTCACGCAAAAAACAGAAACAGAAACGAACAAACAGAAAACAACCGTAACCAAGAAAATAGCATTACCTGCTAATCGTCTTAAATTGAAATTGAAACCAAAAGTTACGAGTTCGAGATGTAACGTCATCGGATGACGATGTGTACAAAAATTTGTACAACAACACTACAACAAAAAAAAAGCTGGCAATTAATTGGAGTAGTTGGCAGATCAGCCGGTAGACGAGCATGAAATGCAAAAACTATGAGCTGAGTATTTGACGTGCGTGGAAATTGCTGAAAATCAAATTTGAATTAGGCAAACTGACGAAGTCAATTAGACATTAAAGAAGTGGAACGAATCGTAAATTGGTGATTATGTTGAAGAGCTTATATAATTTGTTGGTGGACAGATGGAATTTATTTCATGAGAAAGCGGAGGGATTCGGTTAGTCACCACTATGGAGGTGATTTAATATGATTGAGGAGTTTTTATCATTGTTTCTAGTTTCAAAGTCAGAAATTCGAGATTTAGATTATGCGAAATTCTGATTGAATTTTCAGAAATCGGACTTAAATTTTGTTTGTTTTTTTTTTATTTCTTTTTAATTTATTTTAATTTTTTATAATTAAAACGTACTTTTGACTTGTTTGTTCACTTCCAGATAAAAGCAAAGAAGCTGATTTTATTGCATTTTTTTCCAGAAATCCAGTAAAAAATAGACTCAAAAGATCTAATTGAATTCAAATTCGAAAATTTGGTCTTGCATATTTGATTGAGATCAAATTTTCCAATTACGCCTCTTAAAACTCAGAAAACAACGAACTTAAAGACTCTAATTGAATTAGAATTAGCAAATGTCAATCAATCTCCTCACGTTTCCCCTTTCTCATAGCTCAAATCATCATTCAAACTGATCATTTTATAACAGTTCTGTGCATTTAGTCAACCACGTATCCAATACACGAGAATCCCGAATCGCATCAAGTGTCAAATGAGATAGATGTATGGATTTTTGTGTTTGAAATAATCGAACAATTCATTTAAATGTTCCGAAATGTATTTGCAAACCATTTTCGTGGCAAAGTGCTTCAATTATAAAACTATTATCTGCATGTGAAATATCGGTAATGGTGTATAAGAAAACGAAAGACTTAAGAGAGTAACGTGATTTGAAGCTTGAAATTCAATGGAGGGGAAATGTTTTTGATGATTTCTTTCGCATTCTTAGCAACATGTTGCTTTGTTTAAGCAATGTATTTAATATTTCTTTTGAGTAACGACTGTTATAATATGCCATAGAGATAATGCAAATATTATCTTAGCGATCTTTTAGCTGTTGAACGCGCTACAATTTTATTATTTTCGGCATAAATTATGGAAGGCTGGGTTTTATTAGTCCGATGTTATCAATTTCGAATTCCAACATCAGAATCCTAATGATAATTTAAAGGAAACTTTCTGAAAACCGGTAAACAAAACATTTTAAATTTGTCAATGACGCACGCATCGTCAATTTATAAAGTGTATGTAACGATGGCTTTGGATTACATTAGCATAGATTTGAATTTTTGGATTTTGGAGATCGTTGTTGGATATCTCCTACACTGAAAGGTCGATGTGTCGATCTTTTGAGCATTCGATCAGATTGATTTATGAAAAAAAAATCAATTGACTACTTCTGCTTGTGCCTATCAAGTTCAAGGCTGCGTTTTGTTGTTCGTTTTTTTTTGTTTGAAAAATATTACAGAAATATCAAATATTGGGGGTGAATTGAAAGCGAATTCTTGAAATATTTGATATTTGTCTGAAGAGAGTGAAGTTTTAGAGCACTTACAAGTGAATGTGTTGTTTTAATTTAGTAGCTGTTGTTGAAAAAAGTGTAGCTTAAAGAAAATTTAACTAACCATAAAATGGTTTTGCAACCAAAAATTTGAGTGAAAAGAGCTACTAGCGAGACACGTCACATTCACAATGGTAAAGACAATAATTTGCAGTTCAAACTAGATAAATACATGTATTACTGAATGATTTATGGTAATGCATTTTACTTATTTCGCAAAGATAATAATGATAAAGTATGATGAAATGAAAAAAAACCGCTGGAAGTAAAATAGCTACTTATATAAACTTCCACGAATAAATATTATTTTGCTATGGCTTGGAGCAATAAGAGCCAAAAGCTCAAGTAGTGACTTCCTAAAATTTTTAGAACCTAGATTTTAGTTAGAGTTTGTTCTAATGCGTATCACAGAAAGTTTAAAATTTACTAAGAGAACTGAAGGAAGGTAGGGAAGTTATTTTTGGAAAACTGATGAATTATCATAAACGGTGTAGCGGCAAGTAATCCGGTTCAGGCTTGCAATATCATTAAGCTCCAAACCTTCGAGTTTCGCACGTTAATTGTCCAACTAGTGAATGAGTATCTCCACAGAATCTCATTTCTTTACATATTTCTCATAGAAAATTATATGCTGACAGAACACAAACTGTCAAATTTTTGGTTCTGATCGGTCACTGTACTGGGCTCACGTCACGTAGCTCTGGATGAAATAAAGTTCTTACTTTCTTACGAAAAGTAATGTCAATGCTGGTTTTAGTTTGCGGATTTAATCGGAATTCATGTTTTCCTTTGTTTTATTGAGACGCAATATGATTCTTTGAAGCGGAGGTCAATTTCAAGCGGAAATATTTCTCAATCAAAATTTCAAGGCAATTTGGGGATCCCAATCAATCATTTTTAAACTCTACACCAGCAAGTTGCTCTAAAAATGTAATTAAAGTGTCAAAATGTATGTTTTAGGAAGTATAGCTCATCTTCAATTATAAACAGTGGATATAAACAGGTATTGTAAAATCCATAAGTCAATTTGTTGTTTTTCATGTTGACTTTAACATGCTTGTCGTGTGTAAAAGATTTATAGATCTTGAAGATTTCAAGGTGTATTGTATAACGTTAAAAAGATATTGTATTCAGGAAGCATTTTATGTAAAATATTCTTGGAGATAGCGTAGACAAGATCTTTTGTGAAATTCGAGTGACATAATTATAGAAGCAAACTGCTTAAGCTGGCTAGTGGGCTAAGTGTCAATGCAATTTAACAAGATTTGAGCATTAATGAAGTGTAAAATTGATTTAATAGCTTGAAGTTATTTTCTGCAATTTTATCGTGAATAATAGATGCAAATAATTCATAAAAACTTTCGTGAATAGTTTCTAAATATTTTACAAAATTAATTACAGTTTTTATATCTAAAAACAATATATTTAAATGTCACACGCACATAAATGTATATTCTCATACACAAGAATATATCTTTTCTGGCGCTTTGATTTGACAGCAGTTAAATAGATTTCCTAATACTGACGAACTGATTAGCAAATGCCAATATCGTTAATATTCCTATTTGACAAATCGTATGTCATTAATATTTCCTTTGATTATACGTCTGCATATCAAATCGGGCCTGAATTATTCATTTCTAACGTTGATTTAATTTTCATGATATTCAATAGGTAAATATATCAATATCGAATGTTCACCCCGATTTTAGTTTCGGTCATCTCAACAAGACAGATTCATTTTACTTTTTTTTTCAAGGAACACCAAACTCGTGCTCATGTCACATCAACTGAATTTTTTTCGACTATCTCAACCTGTTCGAGCAAGTCGTTTACCTTCCCCACCAAAAACCACAAAAAAACTCAAATAAAACACATTCGAGACAATAAATTCAACCAATTTGGTCTTAATTTCGGAAATCGCATTGAAAATCATGTTATCGCTACTTTCTTTCTGCCACAAACAGTCAATACGAGTTCATTCAATTTTTCTCTCGAACCGCACAAAAAATAAAATGCTCTCAAACTTGCATAACGATTCGTAACAATGTTTTATGAAAAATTAAGAAAACCGGCTGCTTTGCGAGAATGGTATTGTAATAGCCGGATTATTTAATTTGAATGAGTTGGCTTAATAAAGCGAACGAAAAAATAAAAGAAAAGATTTTTCTGTTTGTGCAAAGTATGTTTGTTTTGCTCATTGGTTTACATGCGCTTTTGGGAATGAGATACTTATGAAACAGGGCTACTTTCGCTTCGAATCAAGAAAATTTTTGAAGTTGCATACGAATAAATGGCATACTGGCTAATTGAGTTTATTTTGACTAATTTATTGCTGTGTCAAATTTACAAATCCCGCTATTGCGTCTTATTAAAAGTCAAATTTTATGGAGGCTGGAGGATGCAAGTCAAAACGACTATTGATGGTAGTGTGCATGCGAATTATATATGATTATGGCTTGACTTTCGCGAATAAGAAGGTAAACGGCGTTAATATTCGTTAAAATGCTTCAAGGCAAACTGTTTTCGTTGATCGCATAATAATGAAAACAGGATGTATCAATTCGAGAGACAGACAAGTAAAAGCTACTAAAATAAAAACGTAGCATGATGTGCAAAGAAGAGAAGATTCGAATTTCGGATTTACTTATTACTATGGTTTGAAAATAAAGACTGTAGAAAAGAATATTAAAAGCTACCTAAAATCAACTTTAAAGAAATGCGTTTCATTGTTCAAGCGAAACACAAAAAATATCTCTCAATACTTAGGTTACATTAAAAAATAAAATTATAGTTTATAATTTTTTTATTTTTATAGATCTATAAACCACAGACGTGCACAGGACTTTAAAGCAGAGTGGATAAGCATTAAAACTCAGCGTATACTTTTCTTTATTTTCAGTGTAGACACAGGAAAGTTGGAAACGAAGTAAAATGTAGGAAAAAGTCAAGACCATTGAGGCAATAATAGGGCATTTGCCCCGTTTTGCTTCTTCCTGCGAACTTCACTGTCTAACACGCTGAATTCTTAAAAATGACAAAGAAGAGAAGAGAGAAAGTTTATTACTTAGGAAACATTAAAAGAATAATAGTGGAATCGGATCAACCTTCTTCTCCACTTGACTGACATAGGTCACTCTGTACAACTAATACAAATGTTCAGTAAACACAGCCTCTCTGTTGAATATATGCAGCCATACGACTTTCATTGCGCTCTAGGTCTACTTGCTCTGGGTCTTAGAAAATCTTTCAGCCATACCCAAACAGCCACTTTACATCTCTACATCACTCTACATCATCATAACGTAAGCCCTTAGCAGCAGGCAAAGTCCAAACCAGGTGGGTAATTTGTAGGTTATGGGAACAGATTTGGACATATAGCGAACAACTGCAGAAACCTGTAAGAGCAATCGAAGATGTGGAGAAGACTGTCGTGTAGCCAAAAATTTCAATAAGGGCTCGAATTGTCTTTTCTGCAGGGAAGCCGAAGCTTGCGATAACAAGCGCGTAGCGGGTAGCAGCAGGTGTCCAGTTTTCAAGAAGGCGTTTAACTGCAGAAAATGAAGATCATACAACTAAAAATCAATGAACGTCGGCTTATGAGCTCAAAGCGAAGGATACAAGCGGTGAAACAGCAGTATGGGCGTATGGGAATCGAGCGTTCCAGGAGGTAATGCAACAACCAGGAAATGGAAAAGTTGATTGCTTCTATGTATATAGCTGTTACATAGCACCGAGTCTGATATAGGCGGAATATGATCAGATGTTGGACAGCATAGCAATGGAGGTAAAATGGCACAATCCAAATATCATAGCTTGCAATTACAACACCTGGGCTAAGGAGTGGGGAAGCAAGAAAACTAACGCTAGATGGCGAGTGTTATTGGAGGCTTTTTCCCGATTAAATATCAAACAATGGGAATGCCAACACCATCAGTAGGCGAGATCTGGGTTCCACTGTAGACCTCACTTTTGTGAAGGACGCACTAATCAAGGACTTGGAGTGGTTGGTTAGCAAGGATGTCAGAATGCTATTGTTTTTGAGTTGAAGACTACGCCCTTTTATATATTTGGATTTATTCTGAATAAATAGCAGTTTTAGTGAAACTAATTCTGAAAGATCACACTTTGATCAGATAAAAGAGAAATATGGTGCCTTTAGGGGCACCACTTAATGATTTACAGTGAATAGAAAGGCAAATATTACAATACAAGTCAGCTATGAAAAATTCTTTTGAGCTGTCAAATTTGCCAGCTCGTTTGTAATCTAGTTATACAGTGAGCTCCAGGTGAATTTCGTTTGATGACAAATTGGTTTTTTTTGTTCCATTAAAAAATGCCGTCAGATAGTTGGTTTGAATAATGTGAGATTTTAGAACTGGCCATATACATAGCATTCCTATACGTAGTCTTCTGTATTAATTTGATTTATCTCGTCTAAGATTAAACCTTCCTTGTGCATATTTATGAAATATTACTATTAAAAAAAACAAAATATATATTCAGTGCACCAATAGCTTTCTCGGTTAATGATTTGAAGTTTTTCTCTTCCAGTACTTGCAGTATCTAAAGGGTTCCCAGCAAATTAATTTCAAATCCTTTAAGTCTACGTTTTAAGAACATCAATGTATTCTTTAAATTTTGTAATGATTTTATCATTTTTTCAGAAGTTATTGTAAGTCGAGTTTGTACCAATTTTCTGGATCCTTTTTCACGCATCTAGTGCAGACATAGGGCTAACAATTTCCAAAACACGTTATCATATCCATGTTTATTACATTATTAGAATTAATTTTACGACGTCGGTCTTTTAAAAATTCATTTGTTGATAGAGCTATGGTACTTAAAAAATCACTAAAATGACCACCGTCACCAAACATTTGAAGATAGCCAATATTTGGTGAGACCTGGACCTATTCTGCGCTTACACTAATGTATCCCGAAAGCCTACAAAATGAAATTCGGACATGTTTTTCATCTGGATATGATGAGTTTTTGGAAGTTTGCACCTCTTTGTGCGCGCTTGGTACCCAAAAATAGGCAAATAAAATTTGCGAAATTTTGAATTCCGATAGTTACCGATAGGACGCATATCTGGACCCATTGACGATTGTCAGAAATAATTCGGTGTGATTTTTTTTTGGAATATTTCGCCATCTCTGAAGCTATAGTAGACACGTAGATGGGAATCCTTTAAACAATCGACTCTACTAAGATAAATTCGTTTCTTGAAAAAAAAAAATGGAAACGATTATTTAATTTGATACTCTATATCACAATCCGATTAAGGATTAATTAAAATGCATTTTCACTCAAAAACACAAGGAGCAAGTTCGCTTAAAATTTAATGAATATGCTGGCAATCCTGTCGCTGTGATGCCATCTAGCTGCCACCTTCGATAGCGTTTTTGTGGAACCCGTTTTTCAGAGTGAATTGATAGTACTGTGTGTGATTGAAAAGGTTGGTGCACAAATTTTTGCTATTAATATGAACTTGTGAGAAGCAAACTTTGGGTTTTTTTGCATTCTCTTATCTTCTTATATTACTGTCTTCTTTGATGACAGCAAAAACAGAGAATCCAAGTGTATAATCAAATTCAACATGTTATTAAAGAAATTGACATATCAGGTAAAGCTTGCATACCATCGTAATGACATCGACCGTAAATATAAATATGATAGCTTTCACGTTATTGGTCAACGAAACCCTTACTTGAGCATTTCGAAAATATGCACCATGTACACGAACAACGAAAATAAATTCGAAAAATGTACGAGACGAAGATAAAAGATGAAAAGAAAAAATCGTTCAGGTATTTTTTTCACTTATCAAACAAGCCTCACTTTCACTTTCTGTTAATATGGAAATGGACCTTTCGGTCACCTTTGTCGCTTTGGTGTCGGAATGTGTTATTAGATATTGTTTGCTGGCCACTTTGCAATCTTCGCACATTTGCCCCGTGAGTGCGCTTGTGGCTTCAGGTATCTATCCCCAACTTCCCAACGCAATCATCCGTACAAATATGATTTTCACGTTGATAACTACGCCGCCACTACTGCGAGTGCTTGCGCTGATATGATCGATGACCGCAGTCAAGACGTTCCATGCCAGCTAAATTTGAGCGCGTAACGAAAACAGCCTCAAAACAGTACTTCCTCGAATGATTGCATTCGAATGGAGTGTTAATAGCTTTGCTTCGAAAGCTCCGATGGCTGATATGGGGCTGCTTCGAGAATACAGATTGCAACTTATGCGTCGTGTCCACAGAAACACCATGGAGTACCCAATGATACAGATAGATACTTTGTGTGATGCTTATTTGTTAAATAACCGTAGATATCATAAATCCAAGACCTGGTGCTTTCAGTAATAGACATTCCATATCCGCCCGGATAAGACCAGGTGCATTGTGTTTTACTGAAGATAAATCACCGAACGTCCGCTCAACTAACCGCAGAGATTTTGTCTCGTTACGGCCATTAGTCTTACAATCGATAGCAGGATAGTTCAAATGTGGCCACAATTATGGTTCAAGCGATATGTCAATCAATGTGTGAATCGATTGCGGCTAGCAGATCACTTTCGATTTCAGTTGACAAAGCTGGGCCCGATCGAGGCTAGGTCGCGGACGGCAAAGCACCTCAAGCGCGCTTTGCGGTTTATTGGCACCTTGTCGAGTTATAATCGTGAATTCATGCTGGTAGGTGGGCTAGCTACCTGTATTACCGGTTGTAGTGACGTGATCTCAGCTGTGAAGTGTACATGGTGATTGCAGAAGTATCTAAGTATATTTGTAGATACTCGTTTGTATCTTTGGATTCGTACCCGTATGGATTTCATGCACGTGAATTTGAAATGACGATACTTGCTAATACTGAAGCTATAAGTTAGAAATTCAACGTCGTCATTGTTTGGATGGTGCAAGTGTCATGCATTACTGGAAATGCAACTTATTGCGAAAATTATGTACATTTCATACTCATATGCACATGTGTAGAACGCAAATGTGCAACACAACTGTCATGAAAAGTGTGTTGGTATTTTGTAATCCGAAGTGGTATTTCCGATAGAGAACAACAGATGGGTTTTTGCTTGCGATTGTGGCAAAATAAATAGGCCATGAATGTAATAGGCCACTTGTTTATCCAATCGTATTGGAGATGAATATAGTATGCCTGAAGGTGTTGCAATAAAAGTGTCTGAAAAATATGAACATTTTCACAACCATGTCTACAGATGGTCGCATGACTAACTGTGAAAATTTATCTGTTCTCAAATATGTCAATATGACTCAAGCAAAAAATTGGCCGGTCCTAACCTCACATGTGTCTTCAAGTAAATAAGAAGACCATAAAGTAGATGATATCAGGATCTATAGTCTTAGGCGCGATGAGTAAATAACTTGTTAATTGGACAAAAATGTAAGCGAATGCAAGGGATTGGAAATATAAATCAGGTTTTTTTTCATCGCTCTTGTCAAATAGGATTGTGTTGAAAAGATCAATTGATTAGTGTTGGCTAGTTTTTACTGATTTTCGAAGTAAATTGGTATTAGACTAATTCTGCCCCAAAAATTCATATTTCTATACAAATATACATGCCAGAACAAACATTTTGTGAGATATTCTCCACCATATGAAATAATTCTAACGATAGAAGAACAATTCAAAATGATAGGTCCAGAAAAGTCCGAAAGGTTGAAAAAAAGTTAAATCGAGGGCATCATCCACGCGTGAGTTATGATGTGGTAAGGTGTGAGCTACAGAAGTGTCACAGAGCTTCATTTTTGCTAAAATGGCTTAAAGACTGCAGCAAAATACTATCAGATGGACAAACATAGAGATTTTTAAGTGAGCTTTGAAACCAAGCAATAACTATTTTATTTTTTTTTTTGTGGCAGAACTTATGGAACAACTAGGTATTTCTGGGGAAACTAGATGTTTGATAAAAAACAAGCAAAATAAATGACAGTCGGGCAATGTTGATATCTTATTTTTGATCGTTTTTTTTTTTAGCTTACTTTGGAATCTTTAGCCCAATGCCGACACCAAGCGCTTAAAAGAAGGCGAAGAAAATCACCAATTCCTAACAACCTAATAAACATTAATCTCTGAAACAATTCCACATCAGACCATTTCACCTGGCTTCAGATTTATCAAAATACCTCCAGACCTATAGATAACAACATATATTCATATAGCTACACGAATTTATCTCCGTCTCACCGTACTGTTTCCCGAGCATTTCGCTACTTCTTTTCTATGTATTTTCTTTTCTTTTCGTCTTCACTATGATACGACACAATTTATTCATTTTCATTTTTTCTTGAATTTCTACTCCTTACGATCAGCGTTAAGTTCACGTTACTCACCACTCAACTTTAACAAAATGATAATAGACTAAAGAAAGATAAAAGAGAACTAATTGTGTCGCGATCATAAAACTAACATTCCACGCTACCACTATTTTAAATAGTATGAAAACCCAAACGTAGTTTTGCACTAACCAAAATCGAAGAAAGAAGAAAAGAATCGAATCTCTTGCCACACTTTTCGTAGCCGCTCTCACTGTCATTCCCACAAAGTATCTAAATCAGATTAATCACGTTCCACACTTTTCGCAGCCAATTGCAAAAGTATCTCGTGTCACCCGTTACACAGCCAAATCCAAAAGATCTCCCGTGTGGTGATCTCTTCTTCATGAAAGTTTTCGTCGCCGGTTTTTATCAATCCTCCGTTTTTCATGTAGAACGATCGGTATACGCGTGCATATCTCAGATTCAAACCTATAATGGGTAACTCAATCGTGATACGTTCCACTGACTTCGACCTGTCGTGAGTCTTTGTGGGACACTGTGGTCCGTTCTACATTCTGAGAGATCTTGAGTCGCTGTTGAGTGAATTTTTACCTCGAAGGTAAACATTGTGCGTAATCAGTGTTTCGTTTGAATTAAATTGCCAAAATTTGTAGGTTTCGTGTCGGATTATGCTAGCGCGGGTACATCCAGCTCATATCGCGGGAGTGGAGTGTTGTTGGCAACAGCTGCCGAGTAGTGTTGGCGTTTGCGGTCTCCAAAAAGCCAGAATCAGGTAAGTTCTAGCAAAGTCCGGATTCTTGATGGTCAGTTTCCACCTTTCAGATCGCCGATGGACATATCTGTCGACGCCGCCGTAAGTGCTTATCTGAGAGCAAGTCCAATAAGATGGCGTTTTTTCCGCAGCAATTGAGTGGTGGCTTCGCGAAATATATTTGAACAACCTTTCACAGGGAGGGTTGCTCCTTTTTTTGTGTATAGATATGAATGTATATACATTCCATACGCCTATATGTGTATATATATGCCGGTATATCTATATACAGTATTTAATTATAGTGTGTTTCCGCGTAACAACCTTAAATGGATATAATTCGATCGATAAAAAAATATATTCATTTATAAAACACGCAAAAGTAAATTTCGTTTTCAGACTCAGCCCAGTCATTGTCCCATCATAGCCTAAAAATACCAGACAGCAAACCAACCATACACTAAAAATAGTTCATCTTAAAAGTAGTTTAGTTCAACCCAGTACTTTCAATTCAAAATTGGTTTTTCAAAATAGAGTCTCTCAAAACGATAGAATGGTATGTTTTTCATTCCTCATCTTCAAGAAAATTTCGTTCGCCAACACATTTACAAGTTGTTTTTATTTTATGATAGTAGGGCTTAAAGGTTTTTTTTTGCTTTTTAATGCTTTTTCATCCTCAGACATTTTTCCTCTTTGTTGATGTCTTAGTTTATGTGATGCATGCGAAGGTAAATTTACAATACATATGAGTTTTTTTTCATCTATCCATCTAAAATTAAAAACACTTCATTATTTTTTGTGGGCTAAACTTCTTGGATAAAATGATTTAGTTAGTCAGTGAAAATGTTTGAATGAATGCATCTAGATTCTTTATATCTATTGGTTGCTCTTCATGAAGTACCTTTTATGAGGAGCTCTATCATTCACTTTCCTTTTTCTGACTCTTGTTTTTACCTATTTGCACCAAAAATAGATATAGGACCAGACGATAAAACAACTTAAACTTACATCTGACGATTCATCAAATGGTTGAAACAAGTTCCAGTGGATGGACTGGTTTCTGTTGAGAGATGTTTGGTTAGGCTACTGATACACTGCTGGCATTAATACCATGGTATCGTCCATACCATCAGTGTATCACCCAGTTCTAGGCTAATACCACCTCAGCAATGTGGTACATACGGAGTATCTACGCCGTTGGACGGTATTGATACCGTAAGAATTTTACCCGGTATATCGAAGATTTTACTGCCAGCAGAGGCAATTTCCAGCCAGTGGTGACTGTGGCAATTAAACTTTCCAATACAGATGATTAACAAATGTCACTGAATGTTTTTATTCTGAAAGTGTCGCTTGTTTTGATATGAATTAGAAAAAAAGGATAATTTTATCAAGCAAATATGACAAAAAATACAGGTTCGTCTGAATTCCGCTTTACTTTTGATTCTACACTCAATTCAACAGTTGTCACTTTTGACAGGTGATGTCACACAATACCACGTAGACGCAATGTATCATCCTCCCAAGTTATCGATACCGTGGTATCCATACCCTGGTATCAATACCAGCAGTGTATCATTAGTCACAAAACTGATACGTTACTGTGCACACGTCTTGATGAGACTGTTGAGTTACAAGCAAAGGCAAGCTAAGACTCGAATTTCTTTCTTTCAATGCTCTTTCCTTATTATAATTTTCCTTTCCAATTTAGTTAAAGATACTGCTTTTGGATATTTTTCAACTAAAGCAAAACTTTGAATAGTAACGAGAATAAGTTTTATTCTCATTCCATCGATTCTAGCTTTTTCAATTGTCTTAAGCATGCTTTAGGTTTCCAGTTTTTGGGCGTAGAATTGTTCATAATATCACCAACAAAAAGTATTAGTGTATGTAATTCATGAAATTATCTCTGTGTTTGGCGCTCATATACTAACCACAATTTGTGGCACATTTTATAGCCATGGTCAGGGGTTTTCTCAGGCATTTTTCTCGGGGGGTGTGTTCAGAATTTTAGGAGGGGTGTCCCTTTGGAACAAAGGACACAAAGGTCCCTTTGTGTAGGAAAATTGTCCGTGTTAGGGGGGGTGTATGCACTTTCCAGGGGGGTATTAGGGGGGTGTTAGGGGGGTGTAGGAAAATCTCTGGCCGTGGTTAATATCACGATCTGTAATAAGTCTCGCTTAGTTTCGAAATTACACATTAATGACAGTAAACCATGTTTAATATAAAATATATCTCTTTCATTAGCAAATAGAGTTAATCGAAGTGAAAATTGATAATCTCATCAAAAGCAGAACATTTAGCTTTCAAAGTTCTCAGAATAAAGAAAATGCAAATACTTGTCCTATGCCTCAAGTGTCCTTTGTAACTGAAACAAAGAGCTCGAGTGGAGAATGGAGTCACTAAACTAGCAGCTCAAATTATTCTTACTAAATTTTAAGTGTTGTTTCGTCGCTATTACATTAAGGGAGCTAGTATTGTTTTATAGCTTATATTTTTGCTTTTGTCCCTAATGACAATTTATTTAAAATATTATATTTACATTATTTATTCTTGGAAATCTTGTGCTAGTTGGATAATAATTTTGGCTTGATTGGTCTGTTTAAAATTTAAGACTTATAAATCAGTCTGCACAAACGGGTTGATCTAACTGATTTCAAAATATGGAATAATAAAACTTCTTTGATTTTAACTTGTTTCAATTTCCAAGAACCAGGATCATACAATTAGAAATATCCTTAAAATGCAAAATCATCTCCAAATATTGATAACTATATGTCTCATCGAATCCTCTAGTTTACCTTGAAGATTAAAATATCTAATGAGTTCAAAGATTTTTCAAAAACCTGAGAGTAAAAATGAAATTTCATTCATATTTATTTATTTGAATCATTGTCACTTGTTTGAAAACAAGAAATAATTCAAAATCCCGTGCAAATTACATTAGTTGCCAGCCAAATTTTTCACACTTCTATTGATAGTCGAAAACCACTTATTTTTTAGACTCGATTCAACCACATATCTCATCAATCTTCGAAGAACGCGTTCTCTACCATTGGTATTTAACAAATAAATTCAATATTTATGAAAATCAACTCAAGCCGATTGCTCAACCATACCTTACTTCTTGTTTTGCTTAATTCTTACATAAATTCAAATTCGCATATTTTAAAATTCCTAGACACCAATACGTGTTTTATGAATTTATTCATAGTACGACACAGAATACTTACTGACACGGTACCTGCCATGGACAAGCGGCTATTTGCGCTGTAAAGACTAGGAAGTCATAAATCGAAAGTGACGAATAACAGATTATGCGAGATGCACATAAACCACCATCAAGATTATTGAACCACGCTATAACTGTCGATTCATTACCCTATCAGCTATTTTTCATTCATTTGAAATACAAATGATCCAAGTGATTATCATCATATGCGTTGCGCAACAAATGGCCGATAGCTGAGGAATAAGTTTGCTTTTCTGATCCAGCACGTAATTTCGATTGAATGGCTTGATCGGGTCATCGGAAAATCATTATCGGTGATAGAACTTGTTTCCAGGATGTTTCGAACACCCAAAAAATACCCTGTCCATTTCTCAAAGATTTATTTGGAATTTTTCAGAACACTCATCGTGGTCAGCTAAAAATACTGTAAACAAGAAACTGGTAGAATTCAAATATTAAACAGCTAATTATGCAACAAAGTGGTTTGCTTGAGTGTGACATCACGTTGTTTTTTTTTTTTACATGATTCGCTTATTTTTGTCCTGTCCATATCGCGACTGACATTGACATTGATGATCCGCGTTGGCTCAATTGTCTTTGCTGACTGTTGATTTGTTTTTAATATCACCTCAATTGGCTTCTCCGATCAGCTTGGACAGCCCAATCGAAAGGCATGTAAAATAAATTGAAACAGTCGAAGGCTGCGATCAGTTTTTAATGGACTCCAATTCGGTTGCACCAGTCGTCGCATCATTGTCGATTTCGCGTGAATCCGCCCACATGAAACAATCAATCAAAGTGAATATGAATGTGTCTTTGACGTATTTAATCCGTAAATACTTTATTGGAATCGAGACAGATGTCTATGATTTTTATGCCAATATGCATGTGTTTGTTGTTATCTATCGCCTAGCAATTGTGCTTACATAAATGAACAGTAAATAATTTTTTTTCTTCACTCACTCTGAGAGGGAATTCATTCAGCATCATCATCATTATCATCGATCGCAAAAATGCAGATTCCATGCTGGAAAATTTAACAAATTAATTAATCACGACTGCAATTAGATACAGCGTTTGATAGGACTGCTATCGAAAGATTTACTACAGGCACTTTTAAAAACAGTTTTCCGGTAAAAATCTTCTTCACGCTAAGATTATGCAAGTGGCGATCGCTTTTGTAATCGGACTGTTTAAGTATGCAGCGATTGGCATTAATTAGCAATTTGCGCTTAAGCATAATGGAAATCCTGAGTTCAGCACAAAAAAACCTAATTATTACCTGAAACGTTCGATGTTGGATTTACCGATTGAGATTAAGCGAACGTTGAACGTATAGTGGAAACGGTGCTCGTGGTATGAATTTCATAGCTGAGAAGCTCTAGTGTTATGAGAATGGATTTTTGAATTTCGAATGATTAAGATCTAACAATGAATGGGCAATTACTGGGGTATTGGGTTTTTACGCGAAATATTATTTTGTGTTTAAAAGTGATAAGATAGAATTTAATTTAGAAATAATATTTGAACTGAAAAAATAATTGAATTGAAATGTCAAAAATTGTTCTATATATTCTGCTGTTATTGAGTGAATTAATTTTTCCGGTTTTTCGTTAGCAGTTTGTCTAATCAATTGAATTCGTAGATATCCGATAACTAAGCAAACCCCGAGTAAATGTGGTTAGAAGTATAGTTTCATCTCTTAATTTAATAAAAAAGTTATTATACAATATGAATTTGTGTATTAAGTACCCAAATTGACTGTTCTCCTTACCTTGTCTGTAAATCAGCTGTTTCACTATAGCTCACTCCAGCACCGGGAATTTAGCCTAAAGGCCATGAGTGCTTCCTTGGCCTTCCTTCTTTTGGCAGCGCATTTATTTGAAACCTCACATTCTATAAGACACAACGCAAAGGAGGCACAATAGAACCAGGAAGTCCCAGTGCTAGGGCCTTCTGGATCCAAGCTAGGATATCAATCAATCAATCAAAATGCGGCGCTAACAGAAAACTTATTTACAACTTTCCCGTATCAATAAACTTCACTTATTGGGAAACCGAACTTTTTTGGATGCAAATAATGCTTCATTTTAATTAACTAATGAATTTACATGTAATTCATATTGTCCACATTTTCCCACATTTCTGGTAGCAAATTAATTCCACGTCGGACAGACGCTTCGTCCTTTGAGGCCAAGAACGCATCCAGCTAATTTTCGATACCTTGCTCAGAAGTTAAGCGTATTCCAGTGAGGACGTTTTGCATCGAACAAAATATATGTTAGTCAGATGGCGCCAAGTCTGGTGAATATGAAATTAAAACTTCCCAGCTACTATTCTCCAGGTAATTTTGGACCGGTATAGGTCGAGCATTGTCATGATGGAAAATTACAGACTCGTGCCTGGTCGCATATTTCGGCCGTTTTTCTGTCAGTGCTCACTTCAAAAGAATTAGTCGTTATCGGTACAGCTGTCTTGTAATGGTTTGACCTGATTTCAGCAGCTCGTAGTGGATTGGCCCCTTCTGATCCTACCAAATACTAAGCATTACCATAAAGCCGTGTATATTCGGCTTTGACATCGATGTTCCTGGGTGGCCGGGGCTCACATACGATTTCTTGCGCTTCGAGTTATCATAATGTAACCATTTTTTGCCGCCAGTAATAATTCGATGCCAAAACGACTTTGTTTTGTAGCGTTCGAGGTGCAATTCAGACATGCAAAACCGCCTTTCAAAATCTCTTGGCTTCAGCTTGTGTGGCACCCGATTTTCTACCTTCTGGATCAACCCTGACGCTTTCAAATGCCTGAAAATGGTTACTTTTGTCACGTCTAGTGCTTTTGCGAGCTCATCTTGCCTTTGGCACGAGTCTTCGCTGAGGAGGGTCTCTAATTCTTCGTCTTCAAATTTTTACTCTTAACCACTTTCTCGAAGCGTTTAAACCACTCAAAACACTGTGCTCTGGATAGCGAATTGTCGCCATAAACATCCACCAGCAAACGATGACTTTCAGCAAAAGTTTTCTTGGCAAAAAAAGGATCCTAGCAATACTTCCCGCAAATGCTGTTTTTTCGCCAATTTTCGAAGTTTTCCATGAGGGTAAGAAACTTATGCGCACACAATGTTAGCAAATTGTCTTTGTGGCTTTGACAGCTAACAGATGGTACTTTAAAATGATATGTATGTCATTGGAGTGTTACAGCGCATGTGTTCGTGGGGTCATATGTTGTAAAAGTTCGGTTTTCAATGCATACACCCAATGTAATTCAAGGTTTGGAAAAGATATATGCTCTTTAAAAAATTGTAAGAAGGAAGAGAAAAAGCTAATCGCAATTTAGCAAAGACTTCTATGAGAAATTTCGCAGACGCAAAAAATAGATGCAACTAATTAAATACAAATCAATAATATTCCATATTTCAAGTGGTTATATATACCCCATCCGAAAATAGTTTTACAGGAGACAAATTGTTCACCGAGAAAATGTTTGAGGCTACTTAAAACATGGGTTACTTATTCATATGAAATAAGAGCTGTTACCCGAAAGTAAGGTGGTAGCTTTTCAGGTAGCTTTTTTACATCAATATGTACAATTGATATACCAAGCGCATAAGTGTTGAGTCTCCACTTTGAAGTTTTACCTTTGCTCGAGACACATCGGTTTCATCGCTCATTTTGTTTTTTTCTACTTGCTTCATGTGTGTATCATCATTATTCTTCATTTGCATGATTTTACTATGGGCTTAAAGGCCAACACAGCATCATAAAATTACACTATAAGCAGCATTTGAGTCATTTTATCTAAATAGATAATCACGTAACCCCAATCATTCGACAGCAGTCTTCATTAATGAAAAGAAGTATATAAGGAAATCCCCTTCTTCAGAATCATGAAAATGTTATGAAAAGTATCAAATTAGCAACTTGAGCACTTCTCTTTCCCACTCGGAACGATGGTAAGTGCCAATAACTTGAAATGCAATTTAAAGTTCCTCACACACTTAGCACGATTCAATTTTGGTGCTGATTAGCATACAAGTGTACACTTAATTTTAAATGGCTCGAAGATATGCAACTGATGTCACCGTACTATGATATACAGGTGTATAGCGATTGCCGAAATATTTTGCACTCAAGCCGAAAAATGCCGGAAATCATGAAATAATTGTCACGTATGACATTGACCTACCATCATGCTTGGAATTCTAATAGAATTTGTGCTAACTCACCATGAAATCATAATCGTTCACGAGCAATTTCACCTTTTTCTCACCTAACCTCAAGAAATGTTAAAAATCTTCGGTGTTAAAATGATTTCTTCGTGAGTTTTCTGACGTGACGTGAACATATACGACAAGGTTTGTCTATAAACATCATTGGCGTAGCTGCCGTCACCGTCTGCAGCTCGCAATAAACATACCAAGGCTGTTTCGCCAACAAATCAAAAGCAGTGATTTGTGGCTGATGGTTTTGTTGCCGCAGCAACCGACGTTGTTGCAGAGCTGATGCTACTGCGATTTACAGTCGAATCGCGACGTCCTTGTCAATGCTGTTGCATTCGAACGAAATCGACAGTGATTTATTTGACTGGACGGCGACAACATCGGAATGCCAAACGGACGTATTCCATCGAAAATTGTCAAACATTTTCACTCCATCAAGCAATATTCGATTCAAATGACAAAAGTGAGTAAATAAATTGGAAAATCCCAAATAAAATCAGAAAACGCACTTCGGAATATTGACGCTAGCAGAAAATCGAGTTTCGCGCCAGCCAGTCAGTCAGATGGCCCAGCCTTGTTTGCATGCAAACGTGGACGTAAGTGCACATTTGTTTGGTCTCTTGGCCGTTCTGGTTACTAGGTTAAATGCATGCAACTAGTTATAAATGGCAGCGATCATTGCAAAGTGTGGCCGGGCGCTCTATGTAATAATTCGCTGAAAACTGGGCCAAAATTAAAAGTTGCTGGAAAATAGTATTCCTTGTTGGTTCACTCGGGACTAGGTCATGCAGTCTATGAATAGCACCACTATTAATGCAGATATTGACGCGAGTCCGGTTCGGCCACTGTCAATGCACTCCAGGTGCAGTAACATGCAAGTTACCGCTCAGGTGGCAAATGCAGATTTGTATTGACTCTCCGGGTGGCGAGGAATGATAGTTGGCCGGCGGCGGGCAAAGTGGAATCGAGTTTACACGGTAAATGCACGCAACTTGGCCTTTCTACGACAAACAGCTTCAATTGGACGGAATAGTAAAAAGATACAAAGTAAGAGATTCAAATGAAAGTGAAATTTAAAGGAAACGCCTAAAACACGCAGTGATGACCCCTACAAATCAAAATATGCAACAGCTGAGTGAGTATTTGAGCCAAATGCACTTATGGGATAGTTCATGGACCTTTTATACTCGGTCTTCTACTTACTACACTTATGCTTTCATATATCGGGCCATAGCTTGAAGGCTGCCCCCAAAGTGAGTATCTGCTAGTATGCGTATGACATAAGCAAACAATTTCACTCGGATCGAGTGTAATTTTGATTTGGCATTGATAGTGAAAGTGTTGATATGAATGGCCCGATCGTAACGATAAGCGTTGCGGAGGCAGAAGAAATTTGCGTAAATTTACCGGCAGATAGGCTTTGCTGTACGCATCAGAGTTTTGATTAGGTAATGGACACGAAAATGGATATTCAAGGTAACTAGCATTTGATTTGGTACCTGTGAGGTTTTGACTGTGAAAGCAATCGAATTTCGGCAGAAAGATTTTATGGAAAAATTTGCATATCATCAAGTGATGGACATGTAAGGAAAAGATTTTTACGTAAATTTTTTTTACGTAGATTTTACGTTTAAATATCACAGTTTTGCAATTCCAAAAGTTATTGTTTTAAGCATTTATTCATGTACATATTGATCATAATATGGTTAGTTTAGAGTCATAGAGCAGTTTAGCTCACAATTTTATAGTCTAAAAATCAATGAAAACGCACCGAAAAATCATAAATGTTTTTGTGAAAATTTAAAGTTTCTTCATTTAATACGTGAATTTGGATGCACTCCGCGGAGGGAAAATTCTGATGAAAATAATAAGATCAAGTGATTTAATGTGGCCATAAACTATTTGTTCCTGTATTTGGCACCCCTTGAAATTTTGAGTCAAAAATAAATGTTTTCGTGGTTTAATCTACCGAAAAGTAGCTAGTAACTAGCCAACTTCCATTATAAACTATGTTTAAAGAAAAAACCATAGAAAAAAGTAAAAAATTATTTTAGTTTAAGTATTAAAATTATTTTAAATTATTTTAGTTTAACAAATAAAGAAAATATAAAAGATGTATGTAAATTATCATCCCTGTTAAATGCTATCGATTTCTATAGTAAAGTGTTTAATATTTCATTTGCAAGGGAGATTTGCAAAATACATACTTGGTAGGGAAGAGAGAAACTGGGGCTCCTACAAAGTAAACAACTCGATTTCTGTGAAGCTGTTTTTTCACTTTGCTCTGTTTGATTGAAATAGCTGATAAGACCTATGATTACCTCGATAAAAAAAACATGATCCAGACAAATCATTTGGAGATGAGTAAGTTTTTGCAATTACATAATGCAGAGCTCAATCAATGTTCATAGAAAGTTAACGTGAAAAAAAAATTTCTGCAATAACCAGCATTCTCCCTATCACCTCTCACAATTTAATTCAAAAGTGTTCGCTTGGCTTATCTTGTGATCAAAGTTTTTTTCTTTGTGAACCTACAATACAGATCGAACCAGCTGACCGTAGATGCTCAATAGTAAGCTCACCGCTATCCATCATACGTAAGTCCCTTTCCCAGACCTCAGTTAATTTTAAAAGAAATATATTCAGTTAATATTTTTAAAAACCATTTTGGAAAATTCCCCCTGTTCAAAGTACAATAGATTTTCGGCAGATAGTTGAGAAAAAATGACAGTATTTGATGAAAAATTGCCAGGCCGGTCGCAATTAAGCTTTGATTACATGCACTAATCTCTTCAAAATTTCGTTTAATATTCCTGAAGCCACAAACTTAGGTGTTTATTAGGATGTCCAAAATAACTATCGTCCTTGATACAATATCTGACTTTTCTGGTTTCGTAAGCTATACAAAGAAGTTAACAATGACAAAAAAATGAACGTCTGCAGTAATTTGAATCAACTAACGTTAGTTTACAAACGGCGCCCAGCGTGGGCAAAGCTCTTTGCGAATTGCAATAAAATAAGCCTAAAGTTCGTGAATTATGACTTTTAATTCAGAGCCATGTGCGTTTAATTCATCTAAAGCAGTCTCATTATTAATCAACTGCATTGAATGAATGTTAAGTTAACTAAATCCAAGTTCTGCACTCACATAAGTTTTTCAATAATCCATGTAAATTTCGCAATGCTGTCTTTGTCCATTTCTAAGTAAATTTGAGTACCAAGCTTTTGTTTTAAGTGCCTCGCTTGCTGTTTTTAATGAAAAACCCTCGCTTCTATTATTTTTTCAGTCGTTTGTGTTGATCTATTTCAATGATTCCTTCAATAACTATTTAAAAAGGTTTATACGCTTCCTATTTAGGAACTCCTCTTAAGAATTGAAAAATTGAGAAGATATTTATATCAGTTCTAAATTTAGCTTTGGATAACATTAAAATTGGTGAGAATTTAGTAAAGTGGGATGTTTGTGCGATTCCAAAAGAGAGAAGCTTTTTGTGTATAAAGTTTTTTTTTATATTATATTATATTATACTTTTTGGGAAGTATTAAAAAAAATTAACCTGGAATTAATGATTTTCCTTACTTTTAATCGAAAAATTTTTTTTTTTAAATTTTAACTTAAGTGCTTGAAATACACAAAACCTTCTTCATGTTGTCACTGGCAAAGCGAGTGGAAAATGTCTCAATAAGATCAGCATCAATTTTCGGGATCAGAAGTACTATCTGCAATAAATCTGCAAACTCCTCAGTACATCAGCCCAATACCTTTTCAAGAGTCCCACCTGCTTATTATTCCTGATATTGAAAGCACATAAATCTCTTATTTATTTATCCATAAAACCTTCATAGTTGTCATGGCACATTGAACCATATTCAATGGATCGATTCGCGAATAAAGAATTCAGGATGAAAATACTTTGGGCTGATTATAGACTTGTAAAAATATAGAAACGAAATTTCTTTCTTTTTTTCTCCCATATCATTTTCATGCAAAGATTAAAACTCAAATATAAGTCAAATAAAAATCCCAAACAGGATTGCTGAAGAAAGAAGTGCTGTGCTTCAGGCAATTATTTTAGCGAGAGAAACAATGCTGCTTTATTTAAAAAAGGACTAATTGTAATTATTACTTTCTTATCATTATTTATTCTTAATTATGATTTATTCTTATCTTTCAGTTCGAATATGATTTTTCATCAGTTTGAACTTAGATTGACTTCAGGAAGCGGTTGGCTACATGAATTTAAACAAAACTACATTTTCAGATTTTAATGGTTGAAATACATTACATTAACATGTTGTGAATATTTTAATCATTTTGCATAAAGGGTTAAACTTGAAAAAAATCGAATTTGAATACATTAATAAAATTTAGTTAGCCCTTGTTATGTACGGATTACCATTTGCCTGGCCTACCACCAACTCCAACTTTCTTTAAATTATAGAATTTTAACCCCTCAAAATGGCATCACAAAAAATTTCCACATTGATGTTTCCTGAAAAATTATGTGATTTGTATTTATATACCATTTTCTCAGGAATGGTTTGAAAAAAGTTTAGAATTGGTTTTTTTTCTATGTTATTACGTAAATGGCCTATAATTCGACTGTTTCGTTGTAAGAAAAGCTGAGCAGTGGCAGAACTAGATTGGTTATAAGAGCCTAGACAGACAGCGCAGCCTAAATGAACATTTGTCGCAAATGATCACTTAAGTGATGTGTTTCGTATGGTAATTTGGACTAATTACCACTAAATAACCAAATTATCAATCATTAAGCAAATCGCTAATAATCATCAAACTTTGGTTATTTATTCATAAATGATGTAGAATTGCCCGATATAATACATAATCCTCTTGTAAAAAGGCGCTTTTCGCATGGAAAAAGAAGAAGACAACTTTTTTGAGATGTGAAACTTAAATTCAAATTATTAGAAGAATTTTAATGTACCTCGGTTTGTACTCCAATTTCATTATTTAGAACATAAAACGCTCTCGATTTCTCCATTTTTCAAAAGCTAATTGGTTTGAGACAGTTAGTGACAGTATTCATCACTAACGCAAGGGCTGCAACTTTTAAGCTCTTTTAAGCAACTTTTAAGCAACTTTTAAATTACTAATTTAGGTACAAATGATCACTAGTAAATTAAGTTTTGTAATTTAAGCTTTTGTCTGTTTGGGCTCATTAAAAAGAAACCAAAAATTAAAAATTTCATAAACAATTCAAAAATATTAATTTTTTATTTTGGAAGGGTAAAATTGTAGTTGACTATCTTAAAAAAATAATGGAAAAGAACAGAAAAAAATATTGAACTAGAGTTAAGAAAAAGGCATGTCAATATAGGTAGTTTTGTATGGGATTTGGAGCGATCTGCGGCTTCTTTAAGTGTGCCGAAAACGCGTGTCAAAAGAGTGTGCCAAAAGGGCTTGAAACAAAAAATGTCTTTCCATTTTTTATATGTGTTGTGTATGTACCACCAACTCTGCATAGTACCACCTGATTTTGAGTATAAGAGTTATTGAGTATAACAACTACAACTGTAACCAGCTTCACCCTTTTTCCTGTTTTTTCATTCAGTTGGTCACCACAACTCAGTTGGTCTTCCGGTCGTCAGCCTAGTAACCCTAATTAAGATTACTGTGTTCAATTTACATCCAATAAACTCATTTTTCATTTGTAAACAATCAGTATTGAAATACATAGCAATATGAAACAGAGAGTCCAAAGAATTTGTGGAATAATCGATACAGGTGTAAAAAAAAAAGCCAAGATATATAAAAAATTAATCAAGAGAGCTTCTACTAAAGTTAATTTCCACAACTTGGATCAAAAGTAACTTAACAGGGACATTTCTTCACACTATTTGCCACTTTTATAAAAAATTATCAATGCAGCCTGCTTATTCTAACCAGTATTAGAAAACAGAAAATGGATGCCAGATTTGACATCTTAAAGTAGGATTCAAAGTTGATGCATAGCTCTTTATATCTTAAGAACCAGTTTTTAATGCTTGAATTTGGCAACTTCAAATCGATGATAATCAAACTCTCTCAACTACCACGCAGTTCAAAATTATCGATGAAAAAGTTTGTATTCAAGCCAATGCAGATCAATGGGCTCTGATTCTGGAGTCAAAAATTTCGTCGTCTGTTCTAATGGTACCAAATTTGTGTCATTAGATTAATTTTCACAATTTTAACATACATTTTTGACTTGATTCAGTCATTAAAGGAATATGCCAATCATAAAAATTTCATCGTTTCTTAATCAGATCTTATTTATTCCATCAGTTTTTTGTTTTCTTGGTTCTAAATATGAATATTGCTTTTGTTGAGAGCTCCACTATTGGACCTTTTAACTCTAATTGATTTTATAGATTATAATAGAATTTAATCTCAGCTGCGACCAATGAAGCTCAATAAATTTTAGCATAGTGTAAATGCGTTTTTAGTACTTCTTGATTATACTTCTTGCAAACTAATACAATCTGGTTGAGGAGAGAGAATAGAAATTACTTAAATTAGTTCGATAATCACTGAAAGCGACTGTTATATTTAAGGAGGTAATGCCAACAAAGATTTTTTTGCAAGATTGCACTCATCAATAAATAATAGCCTGTGGACGTGAAAGCTCTACGTATAATAAATAAAATTATCATTATCGCGTTTGAATCCTCCAGCAATTATGCTCCCATTACATAAACATTAGAGCCGCCTGCAGTCTGAGTTTAGCTTTGCAGTTTTATCACTGTTCAGAAACACAAGACCACTTACTGCTGGCTTAGTTTCCTCGACATTAAAACTGATAAAAACTCTGTTTGAATGAGTTTTTTTTCGGTGATGGTTAAGAGGCTCGCTTACTTCATAGTGGAAATGATTCGTTATCTAATTTGGAAGTACACTGAGGAGAGCAAGAAGTACTTTTGATACTAAAGTACGAAAGTTTGTACTAGTACAATTATTGTGATCACAAAAAATTGTTTGAAATATGAATGATCTTTAGATTGGAACTTTATAGGTTATAGATATATTTTGGTTTCTGCTTTAAACTAAAAACACATTTTGATTCTGCATTTGAATTAGGCACTGAACATCATACAGATACAAAAAAAAATGTCGCAAAGAATCTATAAAGCCAGATAGCGTGACGTTGTGTGGGCCAAAAACTTGCAAATACTCAGAAACTTGGTTTCTGCAATTCAATATGCCTGTTTAGTTTTAAAGACTTGGAACTTGTGTAGAAAAATTAACGATTCCATATTCGGAATAATATCTGTAAGATCATTTTGAATCCCGCCGACTCTAGTTCTGGTAAATTGAGTTGAAGATTGTGATTCTATTTTGAAATAAGATGGAAGGAGTAATCGATAAAAATCGATAAATTCTTTTAATGTGTCTTGAAAACAAAAAACAAAACAGGCAAATTAATTTTAAAAAACATCATATAAATTTTAAGTAAAAGCGAAAAAGCCACTCTTGTTATTTATCGATGCTCAGAAATGTTTATTGTTATTGCTGAAGGAATTATATTGTGTTTCATTACACTTACTTCTTGATGAGCAACCGCACTCACAGTGTTATAAAATTACCACATTATATTTTATTTGATCTTTAACTTGGTATAAAAACATGTCGATTCAATACAACAAGCATATCACTTGAATGGATGAACAACACTTAACAAGCTGGTATATTCAGAATATCTACTTTAGAAATTCAACAACCAAAACTTGTTCACTGAGTTCTTGTTTCAAATGGTTTCAAGTTTCAAATGGCCTACGAGTGCATATTGATTGACTGTCAGCTTACTAGATTCCATAGAATTCATCCTCAAATGCTTGAGATCACCGATAATTGAGACCAATAGCAAAAACATATTTTTCACTCGAATCACTATGAAGCATGCACCCCAACTATAATAACAGCAGGCACGCACCCGCTGGATGCCAATTTCTTTGAATTATTGAATCAAAATATTAGCAGTATCATCTCTTAAATATCTATAGATACATTGCACAAAAAAAAACCCAGTAAGTTACTCACCAGCAAAACAAGTATATTCTCGGTAAACCCATGTTGGCAGCAATCAATTCAGCAAAATCAACTTGAACTCTTCTATTATCTCAAAAGATCACTTTATGAAACATTTGATTGAAACGGAATTTTCTCACGACACTCGACTACTCGTCGCGTATAATGTTGCAGCTTGTTTTCGAGCACGAACTTTCAGTGTTAGAAAACTGCACACCTTCAATATCCGTAACTAGCGTGCATAACCGACTTGCACAACCGAGCCCGTCCGTTCGTCTAATAACACTCGTACACCCGGATTTAATTGCAAACTTCTTCGAAATTATTCATAATTCGAAATGGTTGATCGTCGTCCGTTCGAGCGATCGAACACCACCAAAGCCAACTTCGAACCGCTTAATAACTTTTGTAATTGACTAAATTCAATTTTGGTCTTCGTCTTCTTGTTTTCGCTGGTATACCTCGCCAGGCCTCGCCTCGCCTCGACAACAGCTTGAACCTGTTGCGTTTCGATTTCGGTTTCGGAAATGAGTAAAATTCGCTGCGACCGTTTCACCGCGCACAAAACGTCTTAAAACGGAAAATGTATTACATCAATAATGAAAGTGAATCTTCTTCTCGCCGTGCTAATCACAACAATAAGACAAGCCGTGCACTGGTCGTTGCTGTTGCCGTTATTGTTGTTGCGTTATTACTACTCGCAGTGCTGCAGCTGTGGTAACTCGCGCTATTTTCGTTCGAATTTCATTTATTACTTCTTCGGCAGCGATGCTGTCTTGAGACGGCCAACAGAAACAGTTTTTACGTAATCGCTGTGGACGAGTGCTTCGATGAGATGCCCGATCGAGCCACCTCCAGTTTCTGGCCTCACTAGCTGCAGGCGTTCGAATTCGAATCAAATCGAACCGAATCGAACGAAATCGAGTGGAAGACGAGAAGATATCCTCCACTTGATTTTTTTGAACTTTGCGCGCCACAAAACTTGAAACTCAAGATTCCACCGCACTCACCACTCAACTCACCACACTTGATTCGAAACAACTTGAACTTTACGAAAACTACTCGTAAGCTCGGAGTCGGACTTGATTTGAACTGAAACGTTTGAAACACTACGAGCAACTGAGCTGCTATGCGCCGAAGCCACCGAATCTATAGCTGGTGGCGTAGCTGGATGGCAAACGTACTGCAATCGACGACATTGCGATTGCAGGCATGACATGAACAGAGAAAGTTTTCTTAATGTGAAAGGAGTCACGTGGTCACACCTGGAGGTTCAACCTAGTAGTGCCATGGTGTTGTCGATAATGTGAAGGTTATTATTTGATTAGGCTGTGATGTGTTTACTTACGCATTATTGGTATAATTATCGCATTATTTCTGCAGATTTAATTTTAATAAAATAATTTGAATTTCGATTGAAAGTGTAAATCATCGTTTGGAATTTTGATCCTGAAGGCACGAGATAGACTCACGAAGGGTTGTGCGAGCGATCCTCTCGTAGTAGATTAATATAAGCACGGGGACGTTTGCTACCATTACATTGGGTAGTTTTTGCTAATTTCGTTGGCAAGTTGTAGATAGATAGCTTTTTATTAGATAGGTAGACTGGTAGCTAATTTGTTTAATCAGTTTGACTGTGCAAAACAAGTTTAAGTTAAGTAATTTTCATTTACTTTTTTATGGCTTTTAGGTTTTTTTTTTCAAAAGTGCGCTAATTGCAAAGCTGCCAAATCCGGTATGAGCAGCAAGCACTTTCAAACAAAATGTGAACATTTTGTAAAAAATTAATGTATTATTTTTTGTTATAATTCTGTACGGTAGTAATAATTCTGTACCGTTTTTGTAATAATTCTGTAATAATTCAGAATTGAAAGTATTTATGTCAGAGTTTAGTACCTATTATCAAAACCTGTAGACTTAAGATTTTCGAAACTCGTAGATTTTATTCTATATTTTTAAAATTCATTCATTTTAAACTCTTTAAACATTCAAAACATCTGGCTGTGATTTTGGGTGTTTCAGTACTGGGAGGAGAAAAATGATCCAATTGAATTTTTCTGGAGTTTTTTTTAGAGAAAATGTTTTACTCTTCTCCTGAGATTACATCTTTGTTTTGAAGCATTTGTAATCCAAAAATCACCCATCATACAAAGAATACAAAAATCACAACGAGATGTATATTCGACAGTGGACAAATTTTAAATCCTTAACCGAAATTCATTTCCTGATCTGAAACAGCTGATAACCAAAAAGTTTTTAAATGGATGATACAAAAATATAAAGATGTAGTGACCGCAGATATCTTTGTGTTTACAGTTTCTCTGGCAACATGTAAACAGGCCACGTTATTTACTCTGTTCCCTGATAAAATACCAATTTTTAGGGTGACGTTGGAAAAGGAAGGAATACTTTAAAAATACGTTTTCAAAATTCTAAATCTAAAGTTAAATAAAGCTTTTTCTCACTCCCAGCCTATTCGCCAATTAAATGTACAGAAATTGAAATTTGCATTTAATACGTCACTCTGCGATTTGATCTTATTAGTTTCAACAATATAAGCAACCACGACTTCGACGTTTCAAGTAAAATTTTCGGCTAAACTCGACTACGTGCCCCCATAGCCGTTGGACAATTTTACCGATTGCATTTTTTTTTTGTGTTTCTGTGGTTGTTTTTCAGGCTATTTTTTATTTCTTTGTTTGCTTATCTTTAATGTGTTGTCTTTTTGAGTATTTTCTACCACTATTTGAGCCCTGAGCAGTCCGTACACTTGATTGTAGTCCAGTGACTTGAGCTAAAAATGAGTTTTCTTGATATGTTTTCTCTACCTCCACTTCAACGCTTTAAGTTACCACTGTTTTTTTTTTAATCTCTGCACTGTAGATTCGTTTCAAACCATTACTCATGCAGTTTCTGGATTTGGCAAATTGCTAACTTTCCTTAACGTCACAGTTCTCATCTCTTGTTAAATTCTTATTTTTCATTGGTGTTCGAAGAATATTAGCATTAGAATCATTTTGCTTGAAAATTCAAGTTTCTATGTATGCTTAAATATATGTTACTAAAACATAAAGTGACTATTTACCGTGATTGCGTCGTTAGATTGAGCTAAAATTGGAAATATATGGGATATGTTCAGGTGTCACAAAATTTCAGTTATCTCTTAAACTTTGGTGTCAGCGGGTATTTTAGTGATTTATTATATTTTTTATTTATTTATTTGGTGGGTATTCAATGCCCAATTTCAGATTGGATACAATGAAAAAATTAAATTATAAGAAATAAATAATAAAATATAAATATATGTATAGAAAAATAATTAAAGAAGTGATTAAATAAAGAAAAATTAAGTAGTATAAGTAAAATTAATTAGAAACAAAACTAAAAAAAATAAAATAAGAAGTTAATGAGGAAACATATGTTTAAGTATATATATAAAAATAAAAATATTTAAAGTATTAATTAATAAAGTAAAATAAAGTAGAGTAAAAAAGAAAAGAAGAAACCTATTATAAACAAGAATAGAAAATAAAATTAATTAATTAGAAACTAAAATTTCACAACGAACCATATTCTTGAAGATGGCAATAGAATGTAGAAGAGGACCAAATTGAGAACTGTTATGAGTGCGTAAGAGTCGCAAAACGGGAGAGTAGAAGATAGTGTCAGTACGAGCATATGGTACTTCAAATAAAATGGAGGAACTGATTGGCCTTTTAAGCACCCCATAATTGTATCAACAAATGACTTTCGAACAAAAAAGTATGCACAATAAATTTCAAACGTGTTTCAAACATGTTTATAATAACAATTTCGATTTCTTTAGGTGCTTAGATGCCTTCAAAATAGTAAAGAGAATTTGTAAAATTTCTGATTGCGATAACATCTGACAAAGCCAAGTCAGATTATTACGAGATTTACAGGACTTATTGTAGCTCTGCTCGCTAAGGCGTCAGGCTGAAAAGCGGCGTGCTACGGGGCCTGCGGGTTCGAATCCCTCCAGTGCCATGGCTGTAAGTGTGAATGGTGGCCTAATGCTGGCCGCGTTCCCGGCAGCCCTCTTCACTAACCTAACCTAACCTGTTGATGTTGATAAGGTTTAGATGTTTATCATTTATAATCCTGTAGCCAAGCCAAATAATTGGTCCTGCAATTTTTGCTTTTCTCGAAAAATGCTCTTGATATATGTATAAATCTTATGCTTTGTCTATAACATCAAGTTGACATTTCTGAAATTCCTCATCGAACAAAAACGGCAACTCTGCTCGGAACCACCTATATTTTTCGCACAAGTAATTTGGTTTTTTAAAATCACCGAAAAATTAATACTTTGTGCCCAATAACTTCTTATGCAGTCAACAAATGTCAATGAAATTCACACAGGAGATGGACAATATTGTAAAGTAGGTTTTTTTTGGGATGGATAGGGCTGTCAACTACGGTAATTTTTCTCATATTTTTCAATCATCGGATCAAAACTAAATTTACTGAATTGGTACATTTCAACGTGAAGGTACGATTATAGACTTTTGATTAAGGTTCTAATAAACTTTTGCCAGCACCGAGCATTTTTATCATTTTAGTACTTAGAAATAGCACCATTAACTTTTTATGTGGTCAGCATCCCATAATGAAAATAAGTGATACATGCTTTACTTTTCTAAATTTTGAAAATTGTGATAGTGGGACCTCCGGAAAGCTTTCTTTCCTATGTCTTCAGATGCACTCACTAGATCGAAGACGTACATGACCCTCGATACAAATGGGTTGTAATAAGGATTCGTTTGGTAGAATATATTTTCAAAATAAACACAAAGCCTCTTTTTTCATCGAAAGTCAATTTTCTAGTGATTCCAATCCTTTTTTATTGTGATTTCTGCAACAAGCCCTTCGATTTTCCGTGAAAGTGTACAAATAATTGGTATGAAAGTGTATGAATACATAAACACTGCACTCGGCAACACTATCAAACCAACAAATACATTTTTGTTTAAAAAACTGGTGGCTTACTTGATGAACGATTGGACGCTGGCATTGCGCTAATATGTAGTTGGCGTTGGCGTGTACAAATCGCATTGCGAAAATCATCAGCATTTTCACTGAAGCGGTCCGACTGTCTGGCATGGCCAACATACTAATACACCAGATGACTTTAGACAGATGCAGGTGAAGATCATGTCGTGGGACTTGGCGATTCAACTAAGATCCGCCAAATGTTGAGTGCTTAACGAACACTGCACGGATATTTACCAAGTATTGCACGGTGTTAGTTGGCTGAAAACTTGAAACGATACACTCTGCCTGAAGATTCGTGGACAGTAAATAACATCCAGAATTGAACGATGTACAGGTTGGTATTCATAGATATTTGCATAATCGAAAAACGAGTAAAGACATTATGGAATTCCGGGTAAGTTTGTCACGCTGGATGCTTGCAGTCAGTCAGATGGAGATAAATACTTGCATGTAGTCGTGTGCGATCACGTATGTACGATCGAATCTTACATGTTTAGATATGGACATGTTAACTGAGTATGCGGTTTTAACTGCATTTTGCTGGTTGCTAAAAAACATCGATATCAGACATGGTCTTCATACCCACAACATTTGTCGGAGCTTAGCCTGTTGAGAAATTAGTCCCCATGGCATATGTTTTCATCAATGAAATTATTATACGCATATTTTTTTAAAGAGTCGTCATCTGATTGCATGAAAATGTAAACTGAATGAAGATCGAGTATTGAGAATTCAAGATTACATCAATTAGTGTTGAATTTGGCGAAATATCAGTATTTTTTGATAATGCAAACATGAAAATTTTATTTTATTAAATAATAAAAAAAAGATAAGGATGTGTGTTTTAGCAACAAAGTGTTTTTTTTTGCATTGGATCAGTCATTTGTTCGGAATATTTTTGAGAGACACATGAATAGCACCAAATCACATAAAGCGATGAGTTTGATTTAAAACAATTGAGCGAAAACCAATTTCTATTGACTTATCTGCAGACATAATAAACAAAATTCAAATTTAGCTTATGACAACAAACTCATTGAAACTGGAACTCATCCATGTGCCTAAGTGATGGAAATTCGACACCTTGATCTTTAAAAAAAATAATCGCATCAACATCGATGACGATCATGATAGTGTTGATGATACGAGCTGGCGCCGAGTTTGTTGTTTTTCACTTGGAATACACTTGAGTATGGTTTACCTTATCGCCACCAGTTCAACCGGAGCGGTTGAAGGTAACGTGATTAATCTGATTCTGGCAAAAGCAACATTCGATTAGTAATCATCGATGACGTTGTGAAATTATTTGGAATGTAAAGAACCGGAATTTGACCTTTGTTGTTATTAGGAAATAAAGATGACTGACCATAATTATAATTTTTTATTGCGTTTCGAAGGAATCAAAAGTTGTTTGAGTCATATTTTCCGATCCAAGTTTTCAGTTTTATGTTATTATTTTCTTAGTTTAATTTCGTCTAGCTTTATATCTGTTGATCAAGTTTTGTTTCAATGTTTTAATATTTACCATATTTTCTGAACACTTTAATGCATTTGCGATTCTTAATTGACTCGTCTTTCCTCTTTTGATGATTCATTTCTTCTTGAACAAAAATTTACGGAATTAAAGCTGAAAAATACAATTTTTAAAAAAATTTAAAAAATAACAACATATAATGTTTCAATAAAAATTCCATTGACCAATTTCGCACTAAACATATTTGGATTCATTTTTATCAGCAAATGCTTTCTTCTTCTCAGAAAATGAAGTTTTTGTTTCGTACTCACAAAAACGAAAGACTTAAGCGAGTAACTTTCATATGCATTGATCAATTATGAAAAATTTCAGCATTGATTGATTCTAGTATACACGTAATTAGAATGTGTTTTGAAGTATGTACTTTGAGAAGACACTTTTCAACTGTCGGAAAGAGCTTATTTAAAAAAATTAAGAACAGAGCGAAAACAAACTGACCACCTTTGACTTTGAATTTGGTTGGGTTTGGTTTCGTTGCGAAAAGGTTTGTTTACTTGTTTGAGAAGTTTCGTGGAATAGGCTTAACTTGAAAGCAACCAACAAGCATGTATCTTTTGGGTTGATAATTATAATGCTCTGAGTTCAATTTGTAGTGCAGATACAAATTGTCTACAAATACGATAGCATGTTAAATGTTGAAATGTTTAAACAATTAAAAAAGGGCTAAAAAATATTTAAAATGGGTATTCGGTTCAGAAATCGGAAAACACTGACACTCCAAAAACACAAAAAAATCCATTATCGTAACTAGAATCAAAATCATACTCAGGGCTACCAGATTGCGCGAGTTATTGCCTATTTCGGCAGGTCACTTGCTACTTTGGGCTATTGGTTGTCCTTTTTTTACATTGGCTTCATAAAAAACTAATATCGGTTCCTCAATTTAAACTTTTACCGATTTGACTTTTTTTCATGAAAATTATAAGCAAGAATCAGCTAAAAATGTAAATATAAGTAAGTAAGTTTATAAGTATAAATATAAATCTAGACATCGAAATGTCATACACATTTTCTATTGGAGTCTTACTTAGCGTTAGGCTACTAAATAATCCAAAATTTAGCTAGCAATAGAAAAATGGGGAAAACACTTCAAACAATAAATTACAAATTAAAAAATTACAATCTTCTTTGTTCAAAATCAGCCGTAGCAATTTCATTTCATAAATGACATCTTTGATTAACGAAAGGCAGTGTGAGTGTCAAATTAAGTTCTTTATTGTCTTTGAAATACCATTGGCACGTACAGTATTTACTTTCGTATCCATTACGATTTTCCATTTACTTTCGTATCCATTACCTTTTCCACACTCTCTAGTCAACTTTAAAAGTAATTTTAGTAACACAATATTTGCTGGCTGGAATGCCGCTAAACTTGACCAAGATGAGATGCCCATATCGCTCGTTTCGAGCTTGGGAGAGGAGCCTTTAACACCTGGGACACCAGTAACTCAGGCAGCAGTAGATGCCACTGCTGATAGAACCATGAGGTGGATTTGCAGAGCGTGTGAGGCTTTAATGCCCAAACGAAAACCCTTTCGTAAGAGGCAACATGCGTACTGATGGACCGATGAAATCACCAAACTGCGATGCATCGCTTTTGGACGCAGCGAGCCAGGATCGGGAGTTGCTGAGCTATCTGATGCTCACATTGTGGCAAAAAGGGAGCTGACCAAGGCCGTCAGAAGGAGAAAAAGTGTCAAATGGCAGACTCTTTGTAAGGATGTTAACTCGGACCCGTGGAGAGATGGCTAAAAATTGATCACTCGTAGACTTGGCTGCATGCGGTCCATTAGTCTCATGGATGCGATATCCATGGCGCATATCGTTGGTTTGCTGGTCCCGGCACATCATCGTCAACCAGGTGGATGTTCCTGCCTTTGCGGACATGGAGCTGAACAGTGCAGTGTCCAGGATGAAGAATCGGAAGGCTCCGGGGCCTGATGGGGAGACAGTCCAGGTGTTTCAAGTTGGAGCGGGGAGTCAACCGCGTCTATTTTTGGATTTGTATAATTCATGTTTAGTTGCGTAATTTTCGGAAAGAATTTTATTCTATTCCTCTCTTTTCGATTCAAGATATTGAGGACTTTTGGCGGCTTTCGAAAGTTTCACAGGCTGGAAATTTTTGGCGAATTCGAGGATTGTGGTCGATATTGGAAGTTACAGTGATCAGACAGCGAACGTCGCAGTTAACGAAGTAAGCTGTTGGCGACGATATTCAGCTGCATGAAAGGATCAACAAAGATTTGATAAGGTAGCGTCATTTTTCTTGGAATTGAAAGTAGGTGTTAAGTGTTAGATTTTGGTAAACTGAGGAGCGCTCAGTAGTTTAATGGCCAAGGGTATCTAACACAGATTGACGTGATTTTATTTCCTTTTAGCCGCACGATATTAGCTTGAATAAACCTTGTGAACGAAGAGTCATCCAGTTTATGTGATTCTCTATTTATCGTTCGGAATTGATTTGCAGATTTTGTATAATCCAGATGAACCGTCGTAGCTTCTTGCTTCGTGCGGTGGTAATTGGTGGTTTCGGGGCAAAACGAGTGGCACCCTACCCACCTCTTTCTCTCCTGAGCAAAGGCCACTCAAAACTGGGGATAAAAGAGGTTTAGGACCAGCTAAATCGGAAAAACATGACACTACACCAGGAGGAAAAATATGTTAAAGATACTTAAATTCGGGTTTTCGTATGTTTCAGAGAATTATTGATAGTTCAATGGGGATTCTGTACGCGGAAAGTCGAGCTGTTTATCTTGTAGTTTTCAATGCACATTTTTACACTGCGCATCGAAATTCAGCGTCCGAAAATTTGGTATAAAATTTTTGAATGCAACAATCTGCGTAGCAATCAGACACATTTCACGTTTCACATTCTCCCCAACAGGTAATTGATTCAATTGATCTGAAATATTCCAAAATTATAGAAAATGCAACGAATTATTTTGATTCACTTAGAATTACTGGAAGAATATGCATTATTTGACTATAGGTTTGTTCCTGTAAAAACTTACTTCCAGGATGGGAGAAAATTTACTGAAACCCCGAAAGGCAAGTGGACGGATTTCGGGTAAAAACTTATAAAACAAGAAGAAGAGCCAAAAGTGACATGTCCTTTCATATTTTTTTCACCAGGGGAAAACTCAATGCTTTTGTATTTGTAGATAACTGAGTCCGTAGTTGTACTTATTGACAAAGGTGTATTGTGTATTCTGTTACTGCATTCAGAGCACTGATTTTCATGAAAAATAGGAAGAAAACATATAAATAATGAAAATGACCATGTGACAAAACTTCGTTAAAATCGTATAAATAAGATCAGGAGAACTCAAGTGACTACGTTTACGAGAGCGTTTCAATTTCATCTTTAAAGTGGAATGAAAAGAAAATTTACACCTGACTATTCAAAATAGCAAAATTAGCTTATTATTGCACCGCAACAGGTGTGTACTCTATTGTATTTCATCAGATTCATTGCAAATATCAGCGACCCCAAGGAGTCTGGCTTGTATCCACTACCATGAGGATAATTGTACTTCAATCGTCTTTGATGTAATTCATAAGCCCAGACTAAAAGCCATTTGAACGGCGATGAAGAAAAGCTCATACTTCACGGTGCTAGTATTGCATCACATTGCATAACCTCCGAGCCACTAGACTCCAGATCGGTGCCCATCCACGGATCGAAAGAAGCAACTGTCGTTATATAATACTTCATCACTAGCTCGCTAAGCGGATAAGCAGAAACAATGTAAGCTTGCGGATTGGCATATCGCAACAAGCAACAATATCTGCAATGAGTAGGAATTTCAAGGTCCCCCGATGACGCGGAACTCTCGGTGTTGGCGTCTTGGTCGCTCCAACACTAGCATCTACTGATCGCGTTCAATACACTCTTCGAGCAACTCTCGGATCTCAAGGAATTCCATTCGAACAAAATTTATAGTTCTTGTAAAATTATCATTTCGAATTTGTTGAAGCGGATTATCATCAGTTGGGTCAGGAACCTCCGTTTCATATTTCATTTGAGTTTTTTCTACTATTTTTAGATTGATAGTGTCATGGTGTTGTTTATCAGCCTGTTGACAGATACAATGTTGAATGTCATGTGCTTATTAAAAGATCAGATAAAACACGGATGAAAATCCGTATTCATTTGCATGCAAGCGTAGATGTTTGTAATTAAAATTGTTGCAGACGATAAAGAATCGCAAGCGTCCCCGTGATGGTGTTATTTAGTTTTTTCCTTGTATGGAAATTTATTACATGCAGATGAGATATCCTAAATTATTACCGTGGGCTATAATTTCTTTCAGGATCAAAAACTTCGATTCCTTGATTGCCTAAATATTTTAAGTGAAAAATAACCAATCTACTCTCTGTTCGTTTTGAATTCTAAATTTATTATCGCGATATTTTCACCAAATGAACTTCAAAATATAACGATAATAATTTCATTTTTGAAAAAATATGCGAAAAAAACCTGTTACTCTTCGCTAGAACCGTAAGCTCATTCATTAGTTTCGTGATTCCGGGTTCAAATATCGACGGGAGCAATATATGACATAATTTGCATGAGAATGGCAAGCGCACGTTCTAGTTTAGTGTCAAGTTAACATCAGTCTGTTAAGTGTCATTCGTTGGATCGTAAGATCTGTATCTTTTGTGTAGGATAGCCACAAGAACGAGATTTAAGCAGGGGCTGTTCAATGACTTTGATGATTGTAGTCTTTCAAGTTTTTAGTTAGTTTCGATTGAGTCAAATGCCACTGGAACATATCTTTATGTTTCTTAAGTACCCGGAACTATATTTTATGCTTTTGAAATATGATTAAGTATTTCCTATACTAGCAGGAGACGTTTGCATAGTTCTTTAGACATAACATTTGAAGTGGGCCATCGATTTTATAATGAAGAACTTTTAAGAAGAGGATATGAAATTAATTTAACTATAAATTATGTTTTCTTTGATATATCTGTCGAAGACGAAAACATTTTTTTAATTTTTCGAAAAAGAATTACTATTAGAATACAACAAAAGTTTCCAATTATTTCTATTTTCTGTGGCGCATGAGAGGGAACTAGTGGAAGAAAATTCTAAGTCAATTTCACACTGTTCAAATTTTGACATACTGCTTATCGATCTAAATAATAGACTTGAGCTTATCAGGCTGCCAATAGTCGCATGAAAATTGTCTGAAGGTCACATACCTCTTCGCTTTTCACAACCAAGGCAAACAGTTTTAATTGAACATATTTATCATGTTCTTATGCTTCTTCTTCTTATGCTACACAAAACAAATACATTTTTGTGCAGAAAAGTTTGCGCATTGAAAAATTTTCAAAGGTAAAATACTTGTTTTGAATTCAAATACGACTTCTGCTGACAAAATATCTTGCACAGATTACTTTTATTTATTTGGTTATTTATTTATTCATTTATAAACGAACAACTGCCATAAGAAGATACTGCCCTAAATATTGTGCAGTCATCAGCAAAAAATATGAATTGTATATCCTGGAAAACCATATGTATGTCATTGATAAAAATCAAGAATAAAGGTGGACGCAAGTGCGAGCCTTGTGGAACACCTGAAGTAGGAAAATTTTCCCAGATAAATTATTATTGACGTTTATAACCAAAGATTTAATTCTTACATAATCATTTAGCCAGCATAGCAAAGAACCGTGAAAACCAAAATTACTAAGCTTCTTATAGAGCAGATTGATATTGAGTTTGTCGAAAGCTTTTGAGAAGTCTGTGTATATGGAATGGACTTGCGATGCATTCATAAAAGATTTGTAAATATCATTATGGTAAGATATAAGATTAGTGGACGTAGACTGCTGATTAGGTATAATAAGCGGCCGAACAAGAGGAGAAATGCAATCACAGACAAGGCATTCGAAAATTTTAGGTATAGGAGATAAAATACCTATGGGAGATTTGTCAGGAGATAAAGCATCTCCTGACTCGAAAACAGGTATCACAAAGCTGACTTTCCATTGAGTCGAAAAAATTCCAGATAACAGGGATCTATTAAACAAATTAGAAGGGGTAAAGCTATGTTTTCGGCACAATTTTTTAAGAACACAAAAGGAATACCATCAGGTCTATAGCATTTCGTAGCATCGAAGGTGCGAAGCTTCTGTAGAAGGGAATCAGAATTAATAAAAAGTACTTAGTTTTCTGTGGAACCTGGAACTCTAATTTATAAATGTAGCACTGGAAGTCAATGCTTAATTGTTTTTTACACTGGGATATTAAAATAGAAAATAAATTATTGTAATAAAGTTCACCGGTAAATTTAAAATTCAAACGAGCATTTGTTTATGTCATAAATTAAACTTTTTAATTTGGAAGAAAACAAGCAGGAAATGCTTTACCATCCAGAGCGACACAAGGAACGTTAAAAGATATCACGTCTTTGAGAATATGGTAAAAGAAGCTAACTGCTTCATTTAATGGCATACTATTCAAAATACACCAATTGCCAGTGTGCAGAGCGGCATTTATGTTAGTGAAATCCGTTCGATAAAAATTCAAAAAGCTAAACAGGAGCATTGTTGCAATTGCGCTGCTTTAGAGATTTCTATTTAATATTTATCTCCAACGCTGGATGATACAAATCAATTGGTATAAAAGGAAATGATTTTTGTACAACATTAACATGGTCAACATTAGAAAAAACAAGATCTAATAAGATATGGCAACTAAACACGGAGTGCAAATACTCCATTCGGAGTAAAACGACAGCACTGGTTCCTACTTTGAAACAACCAGTGGGCACAAGAACGCAATGCGCCACTTGTAATAATCTAATGCACCACGTTTGGCGCATGCGCTATGGTTTGGTCATCCTTGACTTATGCATTATTCAGCCTGACTTTTGTTCAATTTTCAGTAGCCTTTCAGCCATGGCCACTGAAATTAATAAAGTTAGTTGGTTCCCCTTCTTTCGGGGTCTTGATATTGAGGATGCTTTACAAAATTTTTACATATTTTTTTCTAATCTGATTTAGCATTTCACCTCAACCTACCGCTCATCTTAAATTTAGGATGCTGCTTGGCTTAACGCTGATACTGCTACCACTCTTGAAGCAAAAGCGCTGCTCTTACTGAACATAAAATTACAGGTTCTGATAATGACCTTAATGATTACAGGAGGCTCCATTCCGAAGCGAAAAATGCGCAAAGCTCGCTATGCAGTCATATATCAATCCCATTGAAGCTTCTATCCAATATGATCAGCCTAAATCCTTTTGGTCATACATTCGCTCTCTAAAGAACTCCTTTGATATTGGTACAACGATGATGTTCCATCTTGCATGCGTTCACCTTGTCTTTTGTATGCTGATGACTTCAAGATGTTCGATTGCTATCAGTAACAAAATGATCTTTCTGTGTTAAATAACTGGTGTATTGCCAACGCTTTTACTCTGAATGTCGCGAAGTGTCAACAAATGTGTTGTACACATAAAATTACTTATGTTTCCTGCGCCTATTCTGTTTCGAATTCCTCTCTTAATGTTGCTGTTAATATCAAGGACCTTGGCGTTATGTTTGATCCGAAACTCAAATTCGATCAACATATAAGGTATATCACTGCCAGGGCTTCTAAATTTTCTGGCTTTATTCTTAGATCCTCCAAACCCTTTGTTAATCTCTCTACGTGCACGCATCTCTTCCTGTTTTTTGTTCGCAGTATTCTGGAATACTGTTGTGAAGTGTGGTGCTCCCATTACCAACATCTTTTGCAATCCTTAGAATCCGTCCAACGTAGGTTTTAGCCGCTCTTTGTTTTATAAATTCAGCATCCCTTACTGTGTTTATAATCGTCGTCTCTCCATATTGCAGATTCCTTCCCTTAAATCACGCTGAGCTTTCTTTGACGAGTGTCTTCTTTTCAAACTGAATTACCATCTTAGTAATTGTGATCTATGCAGCCGGGTTTCTGTTCGAGAATCCTGTCATTCTAACAGATCCTCTTTTACGTTCAATGTGCTTTTCGCGCGTACTGGTGTTTACTTTTATTTGCCTTTGTTACGTTTAGCTAGACAACATAACGAGTTGCAACTTGGTCCTCTGCCGTTGACGTTCTTTGGACACAAAAAATCTTTAAAACAAAGTCCTTAAGTACGTTGTCCATTTTTGAATTTGCTAATAGTTTTATTTATTTTTATTTATTTTTGTACAGTATCTTTTTCCCCCCTTTTTACCTTTTTTTGTATTACCTTCTTTTGCTGTTTGTTTTCTTGGCTTATCTCTTTTTTTCTGTATTATTTTAATTTAATTTTTTTAATTTGTACTAAATAGATAAATAAATAAATAAACAACGCCAGTCATAATAGAATAGAAAAACATATTAAGATGTCACTTCTTATAGTCATCTCAGGACTCGTTGACATTAATAAACGGTAAATTTATGAAAACATCACGCCATCGTTAAAATTTCACTTTAGAATCAGGTCTAATGAACAACACATCAATTCAAAACAGTGTATGATTTCATGCTCAATCTCAAAGAACACAAAATACGAAAACAACCAAACCATTTATTTGATATTAAAAACGAATGCAGAAAACAGATGTTGTAATGACTATTTACCAGCAGAAATCTTCACTCACATATTAGTTATTGCAATATAAGCATCAAAGCTACTGCATGGGAAAAATAGTTTCAGCGTCAACTTTTTCGCAACAACCGTGAAATTGGTGAATTGCATTTAGTTACCGTTCAAATTAAGGCTGCATAGTGCCAAATTTCCGCATGCAAACCATCTTAATACGAACGTACATAACGCAAAAACAATTGCCAATTGTCGAGTGCGATTCCCACGGAAGAATCAAGTCCAGCCAGGGTGCAGTTGTTTACGAGAAAGTTGCTCGCACATCATTGCGAATTGAAGCTGCAAATAATCGAAATCATGAAAGACCAAGTCCGGTGACTTTTGCGATGATGACAAGAGTCGAGCACAAATATTTCACTTTCTTCGAAAATGTCCGGATCGCTTGTTGGCGTGGAGTGTACGGCGAATAGCAGGCAAACAATAGACTTGACGATGATAACAGAAAAATGAACAGATAATCCGGTGAACGGACGATGATGGACGAATGGATAGACGTGCGAAAAAACGGAAATATTGGCGTGCAGGCAAAGAATTAACTTATACACACATGCCCATCATGTCCCTCGCATCGATTTATGACCGTCTCACGCAATACATTCATCAGTATTTCATTTTCCGTCTTTTTGCTTCAACTTGAGCTAAGAGCCATACGACCTCCGTGGAACTTGATTTCGGAGGTTTCAGAGGTGCTGTTTTTTGAAAAGCTGCCACTGCAATTCGCATCTCTTGATAGCGATTGAAGGTCGAAAGTTAGGACAGCATTTACCACCATGATTCGGTTAAATGATAATCGGATGTGGAGGTGATGAGTTGATTATAAATTGGCAAAAAAACTCATTTATCGCTGTCTGGCTAATGTTCTATGAAATAGTTAAAGTTCGACTTCATGAAAAAAAGTCAATCTTTAAGTGCTTAAGTATGAAGTTTGGTCAATTCGAGGTCAAACTTCCGGAGGTAAATCTATTAACATCTTTCAATATATCTATATATTTTCAAAGCTGACTGATTGAGACGAGCTACTTATATTCAAAGATCTTAGAAAAAAAACAATTTCGCATTGATTTCTGCTAATTTTCAATACAGTTTCATTTGATCGGACTAGAAAACGATATTTACAAGTTTCTCTTTCTTTTCATAATCATTTGAAACACAAGTTATTTCAAAATAATAATTATCTTCTACATTACAAAATCATTTTTTGTTATATGAGTGCTAAAATAGGTTGGAGGCCAGTGTTTACACAATAATACCCACAATTTGCAGAGGAACACTAATAAAAATTGACTTCGATTAATACAAATGGTAGCACCAAAGAACTTGGTCATTGCAAGCATAAGATTTCTACGCAAAGATAACCAGAAAGCCTGCTTGGTGTATCCCACAAAGCCACTTGGTGAATCACTTGCTCAAAGACCGATGCAGAATGCAGTTGTACGAAAACTTTAAGGCACCAATATGGGCTTGGATGACTGTCTCGCTGGGATGATTTACCAAGTATGATATACTTCACGGAGGCGTGTTGCATCTGCGGATCATTATGATCATGCTATGCAAGGATAAAACCAGTAATATCGTTGAATCTGCGTTGGGACCAACCTTCGATGAATTTGATGAATGGGAAGTAAGTTCTGGTGCCTGGGTCGAAAAAAATAGATCCATATAATCAAAGGATTATGATAACATTGCTTACTAAAGAAATGACAAAAATGTACAGGAACATCCATAGCTGGCAAACCTGTTATAATTTTTCTACCAGATTTCTACTGAATTTCGCCTCTTCGTTCTGATTTCATATTTGCACTCTGTGCCTGGTTATTGGGTAATTAGTTCCCGTAAACAGAATTTCTTGATGCTCAAAATATAGGTTAATTGAAAAAGGGTTACCGTTCTTGTCCGATATGGAATTTCAAAAGTTTTCTTTTTCTTTGCGAGGAATGCATACGATTTATGAATGAGTGGCTTTTTTCTAAAACGTGAAAATTTTTCAGCAGAATCGATGATTTGCAAATTTTCAACTTTTCCCGGTCTTATTTCATACACACATAGAGATGAAAATTTTCAAAAGATTTCAGATTTACGAATTCATTCGACACGTTCACTAACTTGGATTTTTTGAAAATTAATAATTGCTAGAATTTATGGGTATATCTAAAATATCACTAAAATGGCCGCCGGCGCCAAAGAGTTAGAGATAATTAACATTTGGTGAAATTTGGATCTTTTCTTCATATATAACAATGTATCCTGAAAATTTCAGCTCAATCAGATGGCGCGTTCCCGAGAAATAGTCACTGAATTCGTTCGATGACATATATATGTATATGTACATATTTATGGAAATATAAAGTTTTGGCCAAAGTGATTTTAATACTAATGTTCTTTGAATATTACTAAAAATCGAAACTTCAGTTGTGTGCAAATTTAAGGGGGGAAATGAAAAAGACCATTCAATTTTGAGATTTTGAGGAAAATGGTCGGAGCAGAGGAAAAACAAAGTATTGCTGAATTAAAAGTTTCGAGATAAAATTAAATTTTGATTTTGGGATTGACAAATAGAAAGGCGAACGATTGTAAGGATATTTGAACAGAAAGGTTAAAATGGAGGTAATTAACAAATCCAGAAAGGTTAAAAAGGAGACCTAGCGTACAGTTTTTGTGATTGACATTATGATTAACACAAATCTGGTTCTCATTAGCTTTGCGCTAACTAGCGAATAAGTGGTTAAGCTATAAAAAGAAACAAATCGGTTGCATTCACTTATACTTAAATATTCGTTCACTTATACTTAAATAATCGTTCATTAAGACGAAACAAAAGTACGAACTGGAAATTAAGATTGATAAACGATAGACATGAAAAGTATACTTAATTTCTAAATTTCAAATTTTACACTGAGAAAACACATGGCGCCAGACGCCATAATTTATAGACTTCTGGCGCCATGTACATAGTCGATTTAGGGATTGTGATAAAATATAGCGCCACACGCCATAATACATGGCGAAAAGTACATAGGCCTACACGCCATGTACTATAGTCTTCCACGCCATGTACATGTCGTGGCGGACTATATTACATGGCGTGGAGAACTATAGTGCATGGCGTGGAGGACTATACTGTATGGCGTGGAGGACTATACTGTATGGCGTGGAGGACTATACTGTATGGCGTGGAGGACTATAGTACATGGCGTGGAGGACTATAGTACATGGCGTGGAGGACTATAGTACATGGCGTGAAGGACTATAGTACATGGCGTGAAGGACTATAGTACATGGCGTGAAGGACTATAGTACATGGCGTGGAAGACTATAGTACATTGAAGAAGCAAATCATGGCGTGGAGGACTATAGTACATGGCGTGAAGGACTATAGTACATGGCGTGGAAGACTATAGTACATTGAAGAAGCAAATCAGTCAAAATAGTGCTACTTACCATAAATGAGCACACGGAGAAGTCACTTGCTTGCAACAAACAGGCGCTGGCTGCATTTAGAGTCGCCGAAGGAGCCATTCAATAATATGCGCCCTTAGCCGATTGAGAATGTTGTCGATCTATCGACGATACTCAAGTATCACTTGCTGATATTTATAGATCCCCTCACACAGTATGGCTGCGAGTTATAATTATAGTGCCTTGAACCATATTACATGGCTCATGGCACTATGCAATATGGCGTGTGGGGCCATAATTTCTGCGCCATGTAATTATGGCGCTGGGAGCTATACTGCATGGCTCAGGGCACTATGTGCATAGCGTGTGGCACCATAAATGCTGCGCCATGTAACATGGCACCACGCGCTATGTAGATTCTGAGATTATGGCGCTGGGAGCCATATTGCATGGCTCAGAGTACTATGTACATGGTGTATGGGACCATAAATAATGCGCTATGTTACATGGCTCTGGGCGCTATGTGGATTTTTTTCAGTGTAATTAAATATTTTTCTACATATTTTTTAATTGTTTTTACTATTTGTATTATTATATTTATATATTTTTCTATTTATTCACAATTTTTTATATTATTTACTGTTCTATAATTAGCGTGAATCAACCCCGGTTCAGTTTGAGGTATAGCGATGCCCACATAATTGTCCTACTTCTTTTCAGCTACAAGTCCTATTAAAGTTGTACTGAATCCTATCAATTTCAAAAATATATCAAAAGGTAAGCGCAATATTTAAATCATATAAATAATTTCAAAGGAAATTATATACATATATATTAAAAAGGAAAATAATTTAATATATAAGAGATCCCGCAAATTCATATCCATTTGAGCATATCATTTTTACTTTACTAAAATAAATGGATACATCGCCCTGACCAATAAAAATGTGAAAAAAATATTTTCTTCTGAGATATTTTTTCTAAGTGTGAAAATACTAATCATTTAATTACTTACACTGAGTCATTTATTCCTGGGCGACATAGTAGTTTTTTTTTGCCAAGCAGCTTCTACACGTCACACTTTGGCTTCGCAAGTTTCTCATTAGCGCGTTTGTCTGCATCCTTAACACACTCAAAATCATTTTTTTTCAATTGCAGGATATCTCAAAAACTATTCATTGGATACCCTTCAAATTTTCAGGTAATATTTTTAAAATATTATGCTTTAAGCAAAGAATATTTAAAAAAATCATTTTGATCATTCTAACTAGCCTTAACCCATTAAAATAATAATTTCTACACGGATTCATCACTTCCTTTCCCTTTTTTATTGAGTTTGGTTGCTTGTGTGGAGTTAGCGTCGAAACATCCACACTAGATTGAGCTAATCGGCTGGGATAAGGCTAGCTGGAGAAGTTTTTAAGATGCTCCTTTCATTCAATTATGTTGCTCTGACGCTAGCTCCACTGAGTTTTACCGCATGCAAGAATCTGTCTGCCAATCACTAAAGCATGATGTTAGAACTACGTAGTCACTTTGGATGCAAAGACTCGCTTCTTCTACTCATCGACAATCGTATAATTTTGGTTATATATTTAAAAAATTGTCTAGTAATTTACCGCCCCAGACATCCACAATATTTGTTAATGTCTTGAAGATGAAGATGGCCAATTATGACGCTTATGTTACTTATATTACTATTATAAGGTATTCGAAGCCTTCACTTTGTATCAAAATTATGATTTCGCACGTAACTCTCCCAAAAACGACAACGTCGGCCATGTGATCGAAGGAAAGCTGAAATTACCTACACAAGTCACAATATACCACTGCAACACTGGACACCAGTCATCAAATTATCGATTTGTGTCATCAGATATCCCACGCATCTGCACTGTGATCGATGCTCTTTCGAGTAGCCTACATGCATGAAATCAACACCTTGAGCTTTGATGATCTTCTCACCACCAACCGCATTCCTTAATCGTAGTACAAGTTAAGATGCAAACTCTGGTCTTGTCTATCGCAATTGGCAGCGTACTTGCGAAATATTCACGTGCGTAGACGTTTGACCTTGCCGATAAAGAGCTGCGTTCAGTTCACTTGCATAGGTCGTTCGCGGTCTCCGACCGGCACCAGCAAGTCCTCAAAATCACTTTCAATTAACTAAAAATTTCAACAAAACCTCAGACATTATCATCAGCCATTGAAGATATTGGCAGGCGGCCCGTCGCTCAATACGGAAGGCGCAAATTCAATCACCGACTGACTACCAAGAGGCCAAATCACCTACCAACCTACCACACTACCATTCATTCGAATCAATCGCTTCTGTTGCTGCTGCCACTGCTGCCGAAAATCGTAGTGCGCAGCCAGCTATTGTATTTCATTTTCAATATCGCAAGCAATTATCTAACCATCCAGCCATCATCAGCGTCAATATTAATTTCGATTGCGAATTCGCGGAGTTTTTTTTTGCTGCGGTGCGGCTGTTTGCAAATGGATCATTCAAGTGCAAATCGGTTGGTCACAGACATTCGCCGAAATCGACTCGTACTTTTGCATGTGACTCGAGTGTATCTAGGAAATCGTGCGGGATCCAAAGATCTTATCGATAATTTACTACTTCTGGCATGATTTCAATTGATAACTCATTCACTTTTGACGAGAGCAATTTGCTGCTTGAACGTTGGAAATTTTCTGAAGAATCAACTGAAGCTCGTAAACAGGAAATAGAAATAAAACGAATAGCTAGCATCATATGATGTTGGTACTTATGGATTTAAAAAAATATGTGATCGTATGTTTTGACGCAGATACAAACTTTTGAAGACTTCATTTTAAGTTTGTGGAATATCAGATATCGATCTGTAGCTCGATTTCCGCATCAAACGTTAGCAAAACTTACATATTTCCGTTGAATGAATCAAATCTTCATTACTTAATTTTAAAGAAATCTTAATTTTTACAATTGCATAACTTTTCTTGAACGCTTTGGAGTGAGCAAAATTTATTTTATTTCTTGGTCTATCATTAGTTTTCGGGCGAAACTATTGGCAGATTTTAAGAAATATAAATGCGAAAATAATGGGTATCTTTTTTAGAACTATAGGCATTTTAAATGCAGTATATACCTTTAAAATGAAATAAGCACGTATTTGGATATAAAGATAATGACCATGATATTAGTTTTATCCAAAAGATAGTTTTAATGAATACCATCAACTAGAATATACGTGGGTGTCAAAAAATGGATGATTATGTCAACCGTGAAATCATAGTGCAAGGTAAGATTTTTGGAGTGAGTTTATTCATGGTGAAACGACAAATCGAACTAAGCACAAATCAGCTGTCAGCTGTCAAAAAATATGTCAGATCGGAAAAAAACAAACATCCGAAAAATACTCACCATAAGCTATTTTTATTTCAATTTTCTTCGACAAGTTAGTAGAATCTTAATTAATCGTAATTTATTTGTTTGTTTTTTTGTTTTTAGAGCGTCCGTGATTCAACGAAAAATCCATTCCATTCCTTGATTGTTCCAGATGAACCATATAATCCCACTGTTATTTCTTTGCTCGATTCTATACTTATAATGTTAGTAAAGTAGAAAAGAATTTAAATGAAAATGAGGGTCATCTTGCAATATATGGTTTATGGCTTGCTGTACTAGAGCTTAATTATCAACCAGCTGACTGTTAAAGCTGTTGTTTGAGTACGTATTACCTGATGAAGTCAGAAAGTTGCAGAATGCCAGCTCTGGATTTTAATCCTTTATAAGAACTCTTCTAAGCAGCGTTACCAATTTTGGCTTACCATTTTGGCTACTTTGAATCAGTCATTTGGCGTTCAAATTTATCCTTTGGCAGTTGGCTACATTTTTGGCTACTTCAATGGTTCGATGCAAGCTATTGCAGAAAATTTGCACAGCTTACTCAAGAGATTAAACTTTAGCACCACACTTTACTTTGGTAGAGTAGGGCTAACTTAAATCAAATATTTAAACTCCTGTGGGTGTCTGGATTTCCGTATATTTTCAGGTATTCCCGGTCCCCGAATATTTTCGGCCGCCAGATATTCTCGGCCCCTGGATATTTCCGGATAATCCCAGGCATTCCTGGCCAATCCCGAGCATTCCCGGGTATTCAAGGGCATTCCCGATATCAACAAATTAAATTTGTTGAAAATTCAAAATGTTGTATTGACGATTAGACTTACTAGAAAACACTAAAGTTTATTAAAACAGAGAGCCAATATAAATTCGTATTGGGAAACTCGCACACTTTTTATTAGCAAACACTGTAAACAATTTGCGATAGTAACGAACTACTTGGCCACCTTCTGCTATTTTTGTTTGGCTCGTGAAGTCTCTTTTATTTCATTTTCATTCCCTCATTATTAAAATGTACAATTCAAATCATTTTCCTACCATCACTTCTTCCTCAAATAATTTTTCGCTCTGTTCTAACCTATATTTTTGTAGTATTTTGCATTCATAAATCCGTTTCTAAAAATAATTTTCATTTGATTTAGAAAAAGCCCCTATTCATCATGAAAGATGCTTAATCTGCAATCTTATTTCGAAACTTCTCCTTTGATTCACCGTTTCCAAGTTTTTTATTTAAAATTATGCCTGAATAATTATGGATACATTTGGGTTTTTGGGTATCCTTTTTTTCCTTTCTTTCTGTATATTGATTTACATTTTGGTTATTTTGCTTAAAATTGATGTTCTTTAAGGTAGCACTCTAGACCCATTTTCTGCTCTTTGCCAATAGCCTACCTAGTCTCATACATTTTACCTGATAATTTCAAACTTTTGATGAATTAAACTGCTTTGCAGAACTTGTACTCTACTTCAATTGAACGTTTCAGTTATTGAGAACTAATATTGCGAAAGCAATTTTATGTTTAACACAAAGAAATTTCATTTTTTGTATTACCAGTTTCACATAAACTCCATCCCAATAGATATTTTCATAATCGTTTGATTTTACATTGATTTTTTTTTCGACTCATATCTGAGACGTAAATATCACGTTCAGCAATAATCAAGAAACTTCATTACATCTGGCCATATCAATTATTCGCAGATCATGAAACATTACTATCAATTCAATCTTAATCTAGTCTGCTCATCCCTGGTACGAGCCAAGTAAAAAAAAAAAATCTTTTCCATAATTTTCACATAATGAATAAATAGAAAGTATTTGTACAGCATTAATCTATTCAAAAAATTTTAACCTTACTTAAAAAAGAACAAAATGCAATTGAAATCAAATAAAATTTTCATAAGAGTAAACAGTTGAAATTAATAGACTTTACTAAAAAAAAGAGATCCATAACCAAAAAAAACAAACAAATCATCACAAAATCTCTGCTTTATCAAGCTTCAAGCAAATGATAGTGCATGATCCACGTAAAAATCGTTCAACTGCTAAATTCAATAATAACGCAGATTTGCGCCCAATGTGGGCTGCCCATCAAATTTTTTTTTTTTAAATTACAATTTTCTGGAATATCATTTAAGTCCTGACAACACACTCATAATTATATTGGCTAAATAACGAATCAAACATCAAGGAGGCAAACCGCCTAGAAGATAATAAATTGCTCTAATCACATTATAGCATCAAAACAGAAAATGTTTTTAGGTTTTACATAAGTATATATTGCAAATTCAAACTCTATACTTTGATGTCAAACTGAAATCTGGTGAATCTGAAACTGGTGAATTTTTTTGCAATCTTATTACATCCACATATGTGTGTTCCTCATAAGCTGTTAGATACTCAAAAATTACCTCAAACATTTCGATTTCTTACCCAAGCACAATGTGTTTTATGAAAATCTAAAATCAGTCTAGATCATTTTTAATTCAATGGTTTATCATCTCTTAGGTTTGAAACTTTTTCCCAAGCAAATTCCACAGTTGGTTGATTTTTTTTCATTATCACATTCAATGTATTTATAAATCATAATTAATGTTTGAAAAAAATAACTCCATATAATGGAAACTTTTTTTTTAGATTTCGGTAAAAATATTCATGAACTATAATCTCACTGACATCGAGTGACTTTATAATTAATTATATAATAACAAAAAATTAGTTTTTGTCTACAGCAAAAAAATTTTTATGATAACGGTTGTACATTGCCATGCTAAAAAATATCCACAGACATGATACCCGAAACATCATTTCGCAATATCACGTTGTACATTTTATCAGCACGCTGTTAATTAATTTTTTTTTTCAAACAAATATAATTTACTACACGGATATACTATTATAACTTTGATGTCAAATTCACTATTATAACTTAAGCCAAAACCAAGTAAATTATTTACCACAAAAATTATAATGGAAAAAAATGATGTATGTAATAGAAATGTTTTAGTTCCGGTTCGGATTTTAATTCGAAATAAAGCTACGAGTTCGTCTGCTAAGTTGGTGTCACGTGACGTGGGTGTACCATAACAAAACAAAATTGTTTATAGCTTTCATACGATTAACATTGTTTACCGCAAAACTGGTTAGTCCATTAGCGCCAAGATGTGCAAGCCGAATCCGAAAATGTTTTTGCTGCAATATAATATAATCAATAGGGAAATGAGATCAAGATGACAATTTAGTTGGTTGAATTTGGCTCTCCGACTTGTATGCATATAACAGATTTCCATATTTGAATCCGATGTCAATCGATAGCGACTCGAAATCGAAAACAGTGCTAGTGAAATAAATGTTGCTAGTTGTTGTTTTGTGAAAAAATGAAAGTGTTCTCGTTCAAAGTATTTTGATTAATTCCGTTGTTTTTCATTCTTGTTTATTTGAAAGTTTTTCTAGCTTATTTTCTAAAAAAAAACTGTTCCATGTCTTTTTTCCCCCAAATGTTGATAGCACACAACCTGGATCTAAATGATTTCATACGTGTTTGTGTAAATAAGTCAATTTATTTCTTATTTGATTCAATTTTGATTTAAACAAGTTATGTTTGACATTCATCAAGAATCGAATCAGTTTTCCAAGTTTTATTTACCATTTATTGATGATTTTTTTTATCCATTATTTAAAACTTTTCCGAAACTCCTTATATGAGACTCATTATCAAATACACACTTTCTTTTCATATTATACACGATCTCGCGATTGCTTGAGCTCAACGATTCTGCTACACATTTGTTACGTGAATTGACGACATACTTATCTCAATCTTAGACATTTACCACGATCTTGTAGCTATGACACAACTCTTCGAATCAGATAATAGTACGCGAATCAATATTTTGCATACTTGTTGGCAGCAATATTGAAAAATGCGAAGCTCGTTTTAGTGCTACCAGGTTAGTGATCATGCAAAAGCTTGTAAAAAATCTCTAATTATTCTTTCTATTCTTATGTTGCTTACAAGCTTATTATAACTATGTTAATAAATAATAATTATTACAACTTCTTATATGATCATGAATCTCGGTGTTTTTATTACTTTAAGTATCAAGTTCATTAATTATTATATTTATTCACCAAACAAGGTACAAAATCACATATAAATTATCAAATAAAAAAATTAGAAAAGTAAAATAAAGTAAAATAAAGTAAAAAGTAAAAACAATATAACAATCAATATAATAATAATCAATATAATAACAATCAATAAATAAAACATTGGTATGTAGTTGGTAGTTTAAGGTTAGAGGGTACGGATGGCATGCAAAAGAGAGGATTTGAAGGATGATTTGTTGATTTGATGCTGTTGAATATTCTGCAGCATCTATTTATTGGCTCATTAGCTGCATATGTGGTCGAATGCGAGTATTCTTTTAGGAAACGATTGGACCTGGTGTTCCTCACAGGGATATTTATCAAAGTTTTACTATTCAGGAATTTTACATTAATAGCGCCTCTAATGACGTCGAATGTGAAGCAGGCCGATATCACCATTCTTCTGGAGGCTAGTGTCGGTAAGTTTAAATGACCCAGTCGAAACTCATAAGGGGGTAGGCTATTAAAATAATAAGGGTTGTACAGTTCTCTCAAGGCGAAAAGTAAAAATTGCTTTTGTATTGACTCGAGTCTGTCACTGTGGGTTTTAAAAGCGGGATTCTATGAAATTCTTTGGCACGTCTTTTGATGAAGCCTAGCTGTTTGTTTGCTCGGGAAAGTATTTTATCATAGTGTAAGGTGAAGCGGAGTTTTTCATCTAAGATAACACCGAGGTCAGCAATGTCACCAACTCGAGTTAGCATATTATTGCCGAGGAAGTACGTATTGTGTGTGACCGTGCATTTTCTGGAAAAATTACTAACCTGCCATTTATCAATGTTGAGAGAGAGCTTTTTAAAATTGTACCAATGATCAAGTGGATGAAGCTTGAGAAAGAGGGCATCAATGGTCTGATAATGTTTTAGATCTTCTGCATAGAGTAAATGAGGTATGTCTGCAAGGACGTCAGTTAGGTCGGAAATTAAAAAAAGTGGGCTAATATGGCCACCTTGTGTTACACCAAAGGTAGGAGTAACGTTTTTCGATAAAAGTCTTTGAAATTTTACACATTGTGTTCGATTGAAAATGTATGAAGTCAGCCAGCTAAGTCGAGACCCGGCAAGACCGAATTTCTGAAGCTTTAGAATTAAGATAGAATGGTCAACTCTGTCAAACGCCTAACTGAAGTCAGTGTAGACTGCGTCCATTTGGTATCCTTTTTCCATTTTGCATAGAATGTCAGAGACTAGGATTGTCAAATTCGTATTAGTTGAGCGACCTTTTCTAAAGCCATGTTGATACTCGTTGAGACGGGAATCAACAAGCGGAGAAAGTTTATCGTATGCTATCTATTCGAAAAGTTTCGGAATCGAAGACAAAATGGCAATGCCCTTTTAATTTCCGATACAGCGTCGATCACCATTCTTGAATATGGGTGTGACATACGGAAGCTTCCAACAGGATGGGAAAACTCCCGACGAAAGTAATCTATTAAAGAAAATATGCAAGGGCTGCTCTACACACTTGCACAAGAAGGTCGGAGGAAGAAGATCAGGCCAAGGACCTTTGTTGCCGTCCAGATCCAAAATAGCATCGCGGGAAATTTCTAAATGATTGTCAAAAGCTGTTGGAGCTGAATCAGAGGAAGAAAGGTGTGAGTTTCATGGTTCTAATGCATTAAATTTTTTTTTTGGAAAATAAAGGGAAATATGCCAATAGAAATAATATAAATGACCTTTGTTGAATTGTCCAAGGTATAGATACAACAGAAAACCGGGTCAACCCCTCAGAGTTTTACTGTTGACGCGATTTAGAGGACAACGCGACGTTACGCGAGCTTGTTTTCTTAGTGCTTCCTCACAGGAAAGAAATGCTACTTTATGTTACTTTAGATAAATGCCGCTGATCCCACGCTGGGCCCTTTTACCGACGTTGAGTTTCGTAAACGACGATCGCTTACTTCTTTTGTTCATAATTTTCTCAAAATTCCTTAGCACTCAAGTACGATGTAGTCGCTCGAAAATCCGTATTTCCTAGCTGTTCGGAACTAAAGGGTTTCTATTTTTCTTGGTCCTCGAATCTCTACCAGTTCGCTCGTACACAATCAGTTTTGTATATAAAAGAAAACAGAAGATTATAATTACTAAAATGTAATTACTTTTCCACCCGCTCACTTACCCAGTCAAAGAAGCCTGAGGTCACCGAGCCACCTCGCTTGAAGCCTCCAATATCTCATCCAGCTGATTATTCAGCTCAGGTCCGTTGCATGCACGTTGCATGCACATAGCTTAGAACGCAGAGTTTGTTACTTCCCTGTGGGGAAAAAGTCGATTATCAAGTTGCAAAAGATTTTGATAAACCAATATTTGCAATATCAGTTAAACCAGATATCAGCTGAAAACCAGATATCAGCGAAAAAAGTGCACTGTATAATATCTAGCGAATGAGTCTAGAATGTGTCGATCATCATATATACTGCGAGTTGTCCTGAGTGCTGGAGGATTATTAATTGAATCATTTTCAAAGTAAAATGGCCCTCCGACAAGCTTTTTAAGGTCTCAGGGTTGTAACTAGTAGAGAGATTCATTCCCAAATTCACAATCAACTTGAAAACAAATGTGTAGTTGTTCTTTCCAAGACTCTCTTTACTCCTGAGGTAGCTATTCAAAACTAGGTAAACTCAAACTCCGGTGAACAGTCTCTCTTCTAAACCTGGATTCGAACAAGGACCCAATACACAAGTAGCCAGTTCTGTATTCACTAGGCTACTCAAGATTCCTACATGAGCCAAGGCAAGTTTAAATAAACCAAAATTTGTTTTTCGCCTGTCCTGAGCTCACCGTCCAAAGGTTATTGAAACCATTGGCAAGTAATTAATCAATCCTCGCGCAAACCTTTGGGATTGCTGGTCCTGCAGTTAAGTCAAAAAGCAAACCACTTCTAAAACTAAAACGTCAATTCATAAGACGAGTAATACGTTAAATATTTGGAAACGTAATTTCAAACGCAAATATGTAGATCAGAAAAGACAAAATGCTCAATCGAAAGAAAAGGCTGCATAAAATGTATATAATATACAATGTGTGTTTTTAATGTGTTTAATGTGTATATGTTTAATGTGTATAATGTGTTTATGTGAAAGCTGCAAAGCAAAAAATAAACCAAAGCTTCAAAGAGAATGCTACTAAACAAATTCAGAAATGTTCATATGGTTTGACCCACGCTGGGCGCAATTTTTCGCTAAGTAACAAGAGTAAGTTTGGAGGTTTATTAAAAACTATTTGACACCTGATTTACTAACTTAATCAACTCTTTGAGTTCAAAGGCTGATTACACAAAAAATCATATAACGAGAAGACCCGGAATAGAAAAAGTTAAAATAAAAAATATTTCATAGAGACAGGTTTTTTGGTGGAAATTCTGTGTGCTGTTTGGTGGAAAAATTTAGACAATTTCCCTTATTAAATTATACAGGACAAAATAAATGATTCACTACTGAAATAAAAAATTATTAACGATTGTATTTATAATCTATTAAGTTCTTCCATATTACTACTCGGGAAAATTTAGAATGTGCATGGAATAACTCGTGAGCAATTGTGTCAAAATTAAATTGAGTTTATATTCTAAGCAAGACTTTTAAAAGGCACATTTGAAAGAAAAATATGCAAATTAGCAATCAATATGCAGACGTCAATGACTTTAGCATACACAAGAATTACTAATTTTTGGTTCTCCTCAAAGCACAATTGATTTGAAATAATATCTTAGAATTATTTTCACTTTTTCTGAGGCCTTCTTTCTTAGAGCAGCAAAAGACTTCATGCTCTGAACAAAACATGCATTTAAAGCTATTTCAGTCTGTTTTACACACATTGACGAAGCATATGAATCCTGTGATTAATCTTCAAAGTACGTCGCAGAGCAGGCATGCTTAGGTCCTCGTGTTCTACCATATTGTTTTCAGCATGTTTCATTTCCTCTGTTGCGAGAGTTTCTTAATTCGATACATCTAAGACTTGTTTTAATGGATAACTCAGGTTCTTCCTCTTCACGGGTCTCTTCTTTCTAGCCTTCGTTATTCCACATTTCATCTGCGCTAAATTATAGCTGAATCAAATAACTGGTGGTAGATTTGGAAATGCTGATGCAATTTTTGAATTAGGTTTACAAAGTTGAACATCTTATATGAATTTACATCAAAACTATTTTATTTCAGGCTTAATCGACTTTTTCTTTGAAAAATATAGAATATACATTTTTTAATTTTAACTGCAATTATACGACGTAAGCTCATAATAAGCTGAAATTTCAAAGGCTGCTCATGAACGCCTAAAAGATTATTTTAAGCATTTTTACTATTCTGAGAAAACTTTTTTTGGGATAATATACGAGAAAACCGAGCTAATCAGCTAAATTTGTTTATAAAATTCACTTGCAAATATATGATTTGAGTCACCTGCCCTCTTTTTCAATTATTGCAGTCAATTTTTATATCTCTCATTGCTATGTGTTATTTATTGCTATTTGTTATACATTGTACGGTCATTTCTATATGTACAACTTACAATTTCATGCAAAATTACATTAAATAAACTCCGTTTCCAAATTGGCTCAGCTCATATGCTCGCCTGCAGCTCACAAACTGCAATATCCTAATTAAACTTTTGATTTATTCAAATCTCGATTTACCCATATTCGATAAGGAGCGATCACAGCGAGTATGATGGGCCCGGGGCGAAGTCAATTAGCAAGCGAATAAGTTCACAATGTGAACATTTTGACCATATTGCCAACTTAGCTGGTTTTGCATGATGCAACCGCTCCACTCGTATCGGATTCTTCCTTCGCTTCTGCTACTTTCGCGGCGCGTTGCGAAGAGCTCTCATTTCCAGTATAAACGAAATGCAAATGATGTCATTCTCGACTCCAAACTCCAGACCAAGTCTGTCCGGTGGCGATAGTGGGCAGCGGAAAATGTATGGCTTTTGCGTTTGGCAAACTAAAACTCAATCCCGAGACCGGACGTTCGTTAAGATCCAGACGATCTCCGTTCGTTCTGCACCATTCGACTCGTCAGCCGAACTGAACTGAGAGAGCACCCATCAGGATCTTCTAGGACGTTCGGGCCGGGAGCAGACGAACAATGTCCGCGATCGTGGCAGTCACTGATAAATTTGCATGCGCCACGTAATTTATTCATTGGCACAATTTGCGCGAAATCCATTTTGCTCCCTAAATGCATCATTTGTATACATCCCGGAGCAAAACGGCAATTAACTCTCATTAGGCTGATTGACAGAATCAATTAAGCAACCTTCAGTTTTTATTTAACGGGCCATTTGTTATGAACTCGTCGTTTTTGTTTGCCAGCCATAAATATTCAGTTAATAAATGTTTTATATTGTTTGTGTGTTTAAACAGTTTTATAGATTTTCTGATTTATGTAGAGGATCGGCTGTCGAGCAGGGAGCGGCGCTCGTGGTCCGAGTAGACGCTTTGCCGCGTCCTACCTCCCCGGCGACCCGTACGGTACGAATGCCATTACGGTGACGTTTATTATTTATGAATCAAAAATTTATTTACAAGATTAACTCAAACACTTTTATTATGCAGGCGTTATAGCGTTACATTACCATATTCGTGCTTGTGAACAATGCGAACGATTGGATTTCGCTGAAAAGCATATTTCATTGTGAGCATGCTTGTATAAGCGAGCTTTTCATCTTCATTCGATAGTATGCGGAGGAGGTTTGAGGAGGTTTGTAGGTGAAATTAATGATGTTTTGGTTCTATGTTTACACGGAATAGTTGTATTTTTGGGTTTTATGGTGGTATTAGCATCGTTTTAGACCACTAGAACATATTCGATAATTCATTTCAATTTGAGGATCATAGAGATTCCAGAAATTATAAGCAGCTTCATAAAATTTTGTCAAATGTGATATGCATAAATTGTATACATATAATTAAGTGTGTTCTATTAATGTGGAGGTATAACATTGGTACCTATTATTGGTATCTAATACATTATAAGTTTAGATAAAATTCTTGCATTTTATATTCGAGATACAGGAAAGTTAAAAAACGAATACAGTTTCTTGAGAAAAATAATATATGCAACTTTTGCAAGCAATTATTCAACTTTTGAATTTGTGCTATAACCAAAGCGAATGTATAATAATGCATTAAATACATTAAATTAACTTGAGTAGCCTAGTGTGTAGAGCACTGGCGTCTTGCGTGTGGGGTCCCTGGTTCGAATCCAGGTTCGGACGAGGGTTCGCGCACCAAGCTTTGAGTTCATCTAGCTCTGATTAGGTACCTGATTTAAATCAGGGGTAAAGTGAGTCGTGGAACTAATCACTCCACACTCGTATTCACAATGATTAACAAAAGTGTAATGAAGGTCTCTACCAGCTTCAACCCCTAGACCCGTACGAGGGTTGTCGTGGGATTACTTTACTTTTAAATACCAATCATAGGTAAATATATTTATGAGATGCACTGCATACTTTGAAGGGAGAATAGTACTCTCCAAGAAGCAGGTTTAAACCCAATGTCCTACTAAATTTTTCATAAATAGGTGCATCAATTTTAAATCATTGTATGTTGAATAAAAAATAAATAAGAATGAATTATTTAACAAATATTGGCTGTAGCAAATTATAATTTAGCTGAGATTAAATAGCTTAAAATGTACATACGGCAATTAAACATTTTTAACCTGTAGATACTTTGTAAAACTTTCTTAAGTCACTAAACACAATTCAGCTCTGATTCGCATAAACGTTCCATCTACATTTTTGTCATTTTTGAGTTAACAACGGATTCAAAAGCTGCATACTCTATTACATAATTCTGCAAAATTTGAAAATTCTATATTTTGTGAAAGTATGTTAAAACTAATATTGAAAAACGCACTCTCCATATATCGCTAGTACAAATCAAAACACAAATCATTGAATACCTCGAAAGTACTAAAATGTAGATATAATGTTTATGCGAATCAGGGCAGAATTGTTCATATCCGTCTAAAATGTAAGGTAATGTGAGATAATTTGACACACTTTTTGTTTTTGTTCAATAGATGCATCAAAACAAACTCTCTTAGATCTCTCCTTGGTATATTCATAAAGCTTGAGACCAGGCGCAACTTTTGGCATCATTTGATTTCAAGATTCCATACAAAAAATGGGTTTTTTTTTATTTGTAGCAAATGAAAAAATGTGGGGTAATCAAATACAAAGTGGGATAATTTGACACAAAGCCAGAATATATCAAAATCGAATGAAATTTCAATGTAAATGCTCTAAAATGTTAATTAAATGATTAGAAACAATAGAAAATGGCTCAATTATTCAAAATCAGCCTCACACATAGCACAAATCCGAAAACTGCGTGTCATATTGGCACATTTAAGATGCACTTCACGTTTGCATTCCATGCATGCGATCGTCTTAAAATTTGTACTTATTTTGGGCATTGGTTGCAAACAGATGATGCAGAAGTCCTCTTCTGATTAAAATTATGTTGAAGATGGTTATTTTCGCTGACTTTTTTTAGGCCGGTGTTGAAGTTTCGATTGGTTTTTTGGCTGGTGTGAAAAACCGTTGCAGTTTTTTTTGCGGCCAAATCACTGAGCTCTATTCTCTTCTCTGTCGAGGTTAAGACGGCACTTTTCGTGGGCTTGCGCACCCGATTAGACATTTTTTGTGGCGTGCCACGTTGAAACATTTTCACCCGAAATCGATCCAATTGAAAATCTTCCTCGATGACGCCCCACTCGATTGAACTGAAATTTTCAGGATACATTGGTGTTAATGCAGAATAGTGACAGGTCTGACAAAAAGTCACTAATCTTTAACCCTTTGGCACCGGCTGCCATTTAAGTGATATTTTAAATATACCTATTTTCTGTCAACAAATAACTTTCGCAACGTGTTCCAAATGTGAACATGATAATTTTTTGAAGTTTTTAACCTTATGTGTGCGCTAGGCACCTAACATAAGATTGGGAAAATTTGAAAATTTTTGAATTGCGATAACTTTTGACCAAGTTATTAAATCATTATGAAACTTACAGGACATATTTTTGTTACTAAGTTGTAGACTGGTGTAGTTTTTTATGAACGTGCTGGCAGCTTTGCAGCTATCGTAGGTATTGAAAGTGAAAACCTTCAAACCATTAACTCTCCTAAAATTTTTTCGTTTTTTACAGTGAAAATCAACTCGTATAGAAATCTTATGCTTTGTCTATACAATCAAAGAAAAATTTTTGAAATTTCGCATCGGACAAGAACGGTAACCCTCCTCCAATTTACCTATATATTAAGCATCAAAAACTTCTGTTCACGAGAACTCACGAACCAATAATCAGATACAAATAAAATTCACAGATTGTATTGGTATTCAGTAGGACCAGATCTGATAGAAGCGATTTGGAAATGCGGGCAACTCTGTGCCAGTGGTGCCATTTTGAAAAATTATAAAGAAAAAAAACTGCTTTCTGCCCTATAAATTCTGATTCAGTTATCAGTAGTAGCTGAACCTTATTCTAAGCCATGTTTGGTAGAAACTTGGTTGGAAAATTTCGCTGGTGCTGTCAGCTATGGCAATTTTGGTGTCTTGGGTTTTGAAAATTCGCTCAGGAAAATAAAGCTTTTTGCCGTATAACTACCAGTGCAGTAATGAAATCAAAACAAATTTATCGTGATATATGGAACTTATTATAGGCATCATTCAGAAGGAATCTGGTAAAAAAAAACCATTATAGGGTTGATAGCTATTGTTGGTTTTGTATTTATTTGCAATATCTTTATTAAGCGATTTTATCGTAAAATTTCCAAACGCTAATGATTTTGTAGTGACAATAAAAGCGCGGGCCACAATGCTCCAGCACATTCCATTCCATTCCGATCCAGCGCTCTCCAGCTCATGTCCATTCCAGCAAACTGAACACATAGTCTCCATTCCGTTTAGTGTGCGACAGTTTACTTGTAGTTTTAAAATTTTGCGTGATTATTTTAAAATAGATAGCAATTTTCTGTAGTTATTTGGAATGCTAATAAGTTTTATACCCTTGTATAAACAAAAACCACAGCAAAATTTTTGTAGTATTAATAATAATACTACTCTGATCCAGAAAAGTTGAAAGTTGGTCAACTCGTCCTTTCCATTCCATTCCATTCCAGCCTTATGTGTTCAGTCTCGTTCATTTTCTATGCCGCCAACTTTCACATTTATTCTGGAATGGAATGGAATGGATCATTGTGTCTGGCGCTTATCAACAAATATTAAGTTTTCGAAAATTTGAAAACTTTTGCGACTGCTAGCCCTAAATTTCTTTGTACCCCTATAACTTCCAATGCAGTCATCGGATCAAAACGAAATTCTCAGAGTAAGTTGACTTCAATGTGAGGCAGGTGTGACATATTTTTGGTTTTGATGCTAGTGAAGGGCTGCCAGCACCAAGCGTTTTTTTGCTATTTTCGTATCAATAAATGCTTACATTAAGTATCATATCGCGAACATTTACAATGAAGATAAGTTACCAATGTTTAAATTTTCTAAGTTCTAGAAACTTTTCGGTTCCAAACATCTTTCGTTTTTTGACTCTAAACATCTTTCTATTCCTGTAACTTGCGAAGAAATCATCGGATGAATTCGAAATCGATAGAGTTATTTGATTTTGACGTGAGGCAATTGTGGGAGACTTTTAGTTGCAGTGCTGGTAAAGTGTTGCAAACACTAAGCACTTTCTTTGTGTATGTTGTGTTATGCTGCTTTCAAAGTTTTGCAGTGTTTGGCTTTCCTTTCCACCCTATGAGTTTAAATGCATTGTTAAGATCGATGAGAATTTGCACACGAAACAGGTTGGAGCATGTGTGGTAGAATATGCATTCAAAATCTGAACGATTCTTCTACTGTTCATCGAACATTAGTATTTCTCGCGGTTCAGGTGCGCTAGAGTTTTTTTTCTGAATTCGGAATTTTCGTTGCAAGAAATTATCAAATTCCCAATAGCAAACAAAAATACATGAAAAAAGATATTTTGGATCTGGAACAAAAATCAGTAGGTTATTCAAATGAGTTATATTTGATCGTACGTTGAAAGGAATTTAGGAAATTCTCAAAACTAGATGGCTTTCAAGCATTTTGGTAATGACTGTTACATTCATGCTTTGGTAGGATCTTACTTTTACAAAAATGAAGTTTTACTAGTTTTTTCGTCGTCACTTCATTTAAATCAAGAAAATTCCGATTTCACAGCTATGAAGAAATTAACATTTTCCAAATCGAACACCGAACATCAAACAGTAGCCTAAAATGTTAAACCTTCTAGTAACGGAACCGTGGCCAGTGAGTAATTCTACTAACAAGCGTGTACCTACTTAATTAAAACGCTGTCTATTCAAACTTGTACAGTACACGAACGGCATGGTGGATTTTAGCGTACAATCAAAACGGTGGCAGCGCCGCTTTGCAAACAATAAATCTTACACAAACAGGTAAATGCATTAGAAGCAGTTTAAGAATGAAAAAGCAATTACAAGAAAATTAATGAACTCGGAAATAAATAACAAGACTATCAGCAGCATTCAGTGGCTTTCAGGAATTTGACCAAGTCTTGATATTACATTGCAACGCAGGCAATCTGCCCCTGCTGTACCGCGCCGGCCTTAGTTCGGTTGGGAATCCGCCGGGAATCGGGGAACTGAGAGTGGAATCGATTCCAATCGGGTTACATAGAACGTAATAAATTTACTACTCAATTAACAATAAATTAACGAGTTAACACAGCGAAGGCAATCCAACATGCCAAGTCATTGTCGACAGTCAGCCAAGAAGCGTCCGTGTTAGAGGATTCGGATTTGAATTGAGATTTCTCAAAGTCCAGATAACCGCTCTTCGTAGATAGTGGCGCATGAAATAAAGCCAATTGGGACGCCGATTAGTGTTTGGTTAAGGGGTTTCAAATGGATTGAAAAGAAGTTATTTAAATAGTTGATTAAGTTTTCAGCTAGTCACGGCGGAGAGAATGAAATTCGATTAAGTGCTTTGTATTCGACTATGTTTTTATTTGTAGTAGAAATTATCTGAAAATACATTAAAGTGAAGTGCAAAAAGGTTTTTCGGGTTATACAGATGAAATGTGTAAGTTTATCGATAACAGCGACTATGCGATTATTTATTAGAAAGCGATTACCATATAAATGAGCATTAGTTTAAAAAAAAATCGTAGCTTGTAGTACCGTGTGCTCTTTCAATGCCGGATCCAATCATGCTTGGATTGCTAAATGCTCTTAATTTATTCTTAATATGGTAACAAACATATTTAATTACCATTTAATCCTTATTTAAAATATTTACTTGATCCGCCAACAAACACTAAAACGATCATTAACATTATGTAATTGAAGTTAAATCAATTAAGAAATAAATTTATTAAACCAGTTTCCTCAACATCTCTGCGGGATCTCAGCTTATTTACAACTCTGACACTCATAAAATTCCAAATTAATTCAACATAGATTCAACGCGGCAATCAAGTCCAAACCACAACAATAAATGCTATTTTTTTATAAGGCCGACAATATGCCTGAGGAAATTAAAATGATCATTCAAAAGCAATAATATTTCACAGATAAAATCGCATTACCACCTACTCACACAGCACTCACAGTCGCATTCCGCTCTCCAGCTGTCACAAAATATTACCGCTGTGCGTAGTTAGCCTGACAACGTCCGACGAGGACACCAATCACTAATTAGATTATACTTGTTTTAAAGAAATATTGAAATTCGAATCGGATCGTGAATCGGAACGATATCCAGATAACGAGTTTTAGTGTCATTTCCATTCAGTAGAGAGAAGGGTAGGGCTGGGTAGCAGAGATGAAGGGCGTCTTATTTTAGATTTTCATTTTCACTAGTTGATTTTGACTGCTTACTATTTTCGCTTGCAGTAAATACTCAACTTTTATACGATTCGTGACGAAATGCAACCTCCCGATTTACTAGTCACACGTGTGATAATCTAATATCCAATTGGCAAAAAAGTGGAAAACTTCAGACTTATCTTTTGCCTATTTAATTATTCTGTGCGGGACAGCAAGCTAGACAACACAGCTTTCCATCTGATTGCTATTCACAAGGCTAAAATTGGATTAGAAGCTTTTTCGCTCCCCCGGGGTCTCGGGCCTTTTGAGATGTTAATCCTCAACACCGGAAACGAGCTCTACAGAAACACTTTTTTCTTATCACTATTTCTCCAATGGTGCTTCAAGCATTGTTGTTTGTGTATTTTTCAGCAATCTAATTTTCTAAATGAAAACCTCTTTCGGCAAACTAATGGGATCTCCATAATTTTCTCAGCTACAAATCTTATTTCTGAATGAAACTCATAATTGCATACGGTCCTCTTGTCGAAACGAATCGAAAACAAAATGCAAATCGAAATAGATGAATGGACGAATATATTGCCAGCGCGATTACCATAAAAATGAAATAATTTGATTAATTCAATTAAACTCGGACTTGACGTCAAATGAACTCAACACCAAATCTGTGCTGAAATAATAAGACGACGACATTGCGATCGGTGCCACCTGTGGTCGATGAATAAAATGAATAAATATTGATTCCCGATACAGTCGCTGAATGGAAGTCCCAAGCAACCCTGCCCGCAGGACTCATAAATACCTGTCCGTTTGCGATAACAAGCCTCGTTTTCGGGGCCACGCACACATGACCGCTGCGGCAGCCTACGAGCAGACCACGCGGGGCACCTATCTTCCTCATCTAATTTTCGGGTGAGCAATGGGTGATTAGCGGTCGCCACAAAGAGCCCCCGTCGCGTATTAAATTAACAAAGACACCACGCTGGGGTGCTGGCACTTGCTTCAATACCTAAACGCATTCTCGTTTTGTGCTATTTGAATACCTAATGAGCCCGAAAATTATTTGTTAAAATGTTATAGTTTGTTGCATAGACACTTAAATCGTGTCTTTGCCCATATATCCATTCAGCTCAGCATAATAGAGGCAATAAAAATTTATTTTAATAATAAAATGTATGATATATTAGACGGTGGTAATTCGAAAAATAAATAGACCCGGGCTGATTTATTGCCACTCGCAGCGTTCGCAATGAGGGCTCATCAAAATCCAATTTAAAAATGCAATTAATTTCGCCATTCGATTCGTCCTCGCGGTGCTGAGGAGAAGGCGGATATGTAGATTCGAAGGTTCGTTAGAAGAAACGGTTTGGTTTCATTATATCCGCGGAGACATGGCATGGACTGGTGGTGATTCAATTTCGTGGTGAAAGGCAGAATACATGGTAAACTTTGTAAAGGAAATGCATTGATTCAGTTCCCAGTAACCAAAAAAAATTTGTTGACCAAGGTATGTTCAAATTAATATGCTGTAAATTAAGAAATCTATCGCTATATCATTTTCACCAGCCAAATTTTAACTAAATTTCAACGTATTGCATAAAAACACACCATAAAATCGATCATGATTCTCTCGGATCCAATTAATTGATGTACATATATTTAATGCTCATCAAATAAGCATTTCGCGCAACCACATTTGTATGCAAGAGCAACATGTCCGAATGAAGACATCGCAAATAAAGGATCAGAATCGTAACAACCTATTCGCTGATTTCTTCATTCGCAGCTCAGACGCTGCGCAAGCAATCCATACTTAATGAAAATTCTGCCGCGGACATAACCAACACAATCATGAGCCGGCCACACATAAATATTTTGCGCCATTCGTGGCAATCGAAACGACAGGCAAAGACACAATTTCGTCCTCGTTAGTAGTAATTATAACATCCAACTTCATGAATGTCATGAATTATTGAAACATGTTGCCTGTTTGGTTGTTGCCGTTGCGTCACGTTGCATCGCTGCATCGCTTTGCGATCGGTCGCGTTCTTGTCGCTGTTCGGTTTCAAAATAATTTAATTTAGAGAGAACAAGTTAATTTCGCTGTGCCAGTTTTTGTGCGGCGCTATGTGAATTCCATAGACTTGTTCCCACTTTACCTTCACATTTCTTAATTGCGGATTAATTAAAGACGCAGCAAATTATTTGCTTTCTTGTTTGTTAGTTATGCTGAGCATTTTTAATTATACGAACCATTGTTCGGAATGCAGAAGACATCGTTGACTGGCAAGACGATTGTCAAAAAGTGTTGGCGAGAATTGTAGAAATAAGGACTGGTCGCTGATCTAAATGGAATATTTTTCTTCAAAAAGTAGATATTATATGCAACCCACGTTGGGCGCAACTAAATTCTATGAAGTATATGGCATAAATATTTATTTTAAAACCTGTTGATGTATTTTATGAAAAAACATCATTGTGTTTTGTGCATTCAGATATAAATAAGGATGGCAGCTCTAAGTGTCATCGCGATGTACATGGAATTCAATAATATAAACGATTGCTTGCCTCTTGACGTCGCACCGCTTTCTTATCAACTCAACAGTGCACGTCTGTGTGATTTTACTTGAGTAATTTGGATGGCAATTAATTCAATCAAATTCCAGGTGAAAGAGACATATGCTTGTATGGAATTTATTCAGCTTTTAAACTATTTAGCTATGACTACTCAGAAATCGAAAAAGCTATCCTTAATGAATCATATGATATTTTAAGTTTTCGTTCTTTTTTTTTGAGCCAAAAATCAACCTTCAAGAGACTGAGTTTGCTTGCTTATTATAACGAAGCCTGTATTTGATAAAAGATTTACTGCATGGGTGTATGATCAAACCCATAAAAATGATTTTCATAAGTCTGATACTCAGAAATTAGTCATGCAGTTTCATAATATGTGGTTATACGATTCAATTCCATTAGCTAGCCCGCAGATTCATTTGATTGTTGATTATTTCAACAATTCACAATAGTTAATGTATACTTGATAGAGTATTAGCTTTTTCAGTCACACCACGAGTCAGGAGAATACATAATTAATGAGCAGATTTATGTGATTTAATTTACAGATTGTACACATTTGGTAATGACAAGGATATTTAATGAAATCGAAATGAAAGGAAATGATATTGAAGTACTATTTTTTTTTGTTAGAATTACAGTTACTAAACTATGATCAAACTCATGCAAAGTGCGATATCGTGAGTCACGTAATTTGAAATATAAAAGGAAAAAGAATGAAAAGAATATGTTTTACTCAGCATACAATTCAAAACAATTCATCAACACTATTAATACAAAACATGATTTGAAATCAAAATCAAGATTCGATGTGAATCATGGGTTTTACATCAACAGATTTGCTATGCGTTACTTTAAAAATACTGTGGAGTAATAACGTTTGCGACTTGGAATCTGGACAAATTTCAGATAATTGCTATCTCTTTAAGACAAGCGTAAACACGTCCCGGCTTGTTCAAAAAGAACCTTAGTTTACCCTCTCTTAAACTTAGATAATTACCTCCGTTTTTGTTGCCAGTCAGTTAGCAAAAAGGATTTGTCACAAGAAGATCGCTGAAGACTAGTCAAAAATATCGCGAAGTAAATCCGAACGCTAAGAAAAGTGAAATTTTTCACTACTTTAAAGCATTAGGTTTTAAAAAATCTTTTATCTATAATACAATAAATTTATTAGAGATTAATTAGAGCGCAGAGAGGAAACCAGGTTCGGGAAAGAAATGTGCCTTAAGTAATAGCAAAGTCAGAGTGCCATTGAAAGCAGTAACTGTGAGCCGAGCGCAAAATCGAACTAGGAAGAAAGTTTTATGTGGCAGGAAAAACTATCAAAGAGTATTTGGAAAAATGGATATACAACGAGAGGCAAAAAGATCAGCGCCGCATCAAACAGAAAAACAAAAGTTATTAATTGAGAAGAGATCCAAAGTACTTTCTCAGAGTTATTTTTCTGATAAATCTACATACAAATGCGTGATGGACAGCAAATCGTATTTTGCAGCAGAAGGTAATGAGTGGCAACAGAAATATTATTTCGAGTGCAAGGTTCGTCCTGCAACAGACAGTGTGTAACTTAAATACAAATCAAAGTTTCCAGGTAAGGTGCTAGTGTGGCTTGCAATAAGTGAGACAGGAATAAAAGAAGCGGGCTTCGCAGGGAATGATGAAAATTATGCCAAAAAGTGTTTACCAGTTTTGAGTAAGTTTATTCAAAAATACCATAAAAATGATAAGGTTGCGTTTTGGCCAGATCTAGCGTCTGCATACTACGCTAATGACGTGCTCAAGAAATTACAGCGGCGAAAAATTGTTTTCATTTCAAAAGAAGACAATCCTTCTAAGGCCGATAGAAACTTTCTGGACAAACTTAAAAAGGAAGGTGTATAGCAACAATTATCAGGCCAAAAATGTAAACAGCTTGCTCCTAAAGGTAAGGAAAGAATTGAAATCCATGAACACTAGTGGAATTCAGGAATCTATGGCGAAATTACTGGCAAAAAAAAAGATTAGCAATGTCTTGTCTAAACAGAAATGTGAGGAATCTATAAATTTAGTAAAAGCCCAGCTTTTGCTAAAAAATTCAAGATATTTTATTGCAAGTTACACCAATCTATGCTGATACACCAATCTATGCTGAAAATTTCAGCTTGATCGGATGACGCAATCCAGAGAGTGAGTTGAATTTTTATGTCGATACATACATATGTATGTAGTAGAAAAATATCATTTTTTGGGTAAAGCAGTTTTTATACAATTTTTTTAGAAGCCACTGAAAACGCTAGGTTGGTGAAAACGAAATTTTTTTAAAATGTGACAAGTTGTCGCCACAGCCTGTACTTGAAGGAAAATGATAGTATCTATAATTGTTTCAAAACAAACATAATTCAACATTCTAATTTGATTTATTTCGTTTGTTTAATGATGATAATTTTGATGTATTACTAATTCTAATAATATGTTATAGAATAATTATTACTTCAAAACTTATTCCAAATAGCTGATCATTTTAAATTTTATGGCTTTTGTTTATTTTTACAGGCACGCAGTATGGTATTGCTATTAATTGTAGTAGAAATAGACCGATTGAAAACTTTGAAATATTTGAATTCAAAATGAACTAGTTCTTCATGGGAGCAACTTAAAAAAAAAAAATTCAGCCATCAAGACGGCCATCTTTGCTTTTGTTTTCAAACATTTTTCGCAAGAGGTTTTATTATTACGAACTCAGTTGACTAGGTATCCGTCCAAATTCTGTCCAAGCTTCTTTTGTAGGAATCCCAAAAACTTGTTATATACTTTCTTGCAAATATATCATGTGAACCATGCATTACCATTATAAGTTCGGTGTTGTTCGTTATATTTTTTCTTCTAAGTTTTGAAATGACCAAGCAGCACGGAATACGAGTTCAAAGGATATTTCGTTCAACGAAACTCTGTTTCCAATAAAGCGGTTATTACATTATAGCAAATTTAATATTGCGTGAATATTTTTCCCAATCAGATTATTGTATTAATTCACAGTTTAGTAAGTGTATTTTAGCACCATTTCAATCAGAATGCGTAATTTATAATAGTATGATAATTTATTAATAGTTGAAATCTTTTATGAAATTTTGCCGTTTTCTCGACTTGCTGTCTTAGAACGCAACACAAAAGCCATAATTTATTCAAAACAAAGCAGCCTTAACAAAAAGACCCAAAACTGAAAATGGAGAGAGAGAAACGACCAGAGCTATTTAAATCAGTTTCCATCGATAAGTTATGGCCAGATCAGACTATAAATTTGGATATGGTTAGATCTGCTCCAAAATCGATAGCAGTCATTTTATCCAATTACCAATTCGCATCCAATCATCAATCGGATCCACCCACTTTCATTCAGTTAACGGACATTCATTATTAAAATATTAACTGCGACCTTTCAATTTATGAATGTTTCTAATTAGCTTCAGGTGATCTGCATTTTTACAATGCACAAAGCACCGACAGCTCGAGACACCATACGTGTATTGAAAACAAATATGTTGAAAATAAGAAACCGTTTACCGCTCCGTTGCACCCCTCATCCACAATCAAAGACCGGCCGTCTCGTTCCGTTTCACTCGATGATGGACAGTCCACATGACGAAATAAACTATCCAACGTGGAGAGAAACAACCTTAAAAGAATGAATATCACAAATTAATGATTATTTAACAACTTTCTTACAACGATAAACATTTGAATTATTGATGGCTTGGTGATTTGGTCAAAAGCGACTCAAATTCGATTGAAAAAATGGGTCGGCCGCCCGCCGTGAGCTGCCGTAAATCACACACCTAAGCACACACTTTTTACGTGAACGACATGAAAACGAAAATTTAATTTCGTTTTTATGATACCTCAATTTATTTCGGTGTAAATCATCTTGAGCAGACCAGTTGCCCGGTCGATTCGACGCAGAGGCGAAGAAAAAGAAACAACTGCTCAAGAATATAGGAGGGCTGAGAAGATGATCAGTTTTTGTGAGTGTGCTGCGCCAGCGCCATGATAGGCATCCATCCATCAACAAACAACGAGGATATCAGCAAAGGAGTCATCAGATGTGAGCTGGTCGCAAGTGAGCTGGTGATTTGGGGAAGAGTTTTCGGAGATGCAAATCATTCAATGATCATATTCATTCAATGAAGCCGGATGTTAATCGGTTGTTTGTTGTTCACCTGATGCCAAGGAATGTCAGATTATAGGAATGTGAAAAGTATTTATTACAGAAGACGGATGATGAGGTCAAATGGTCAAAAATGGTCTTCTTTTTCTTTCTCGGGCTATAGTCGAAGTTCTTTTTGAAATACGATGAAATTCCTAATTATTGTTTTGATTGGAACATACATCGCCTGTCGACAGCTTGTTAATATTTCAAATCGTAACCGTCTGATTAATTGAGGCCGTCCTGTGCAAGGTATGTAAAAATCAGTAAATTACACGTGGTATGAGGTGTAAGCCGTTTGCGTTGCTGTCGTACCATAGTTCATGGGACTTCTTATAATCGATTTTCGCTTCAAATTGGACTTAACATCAAGATTTCACATACTCAGCTACATAGGCATATAAAATCAAGAGTATTTATTTGTTGAGTATTTTCAAGAATATTTATTTGAGTAATCATTGTTACTTTTATGCATATGGAACCCGAGCAAACCGAACCTGCATCTTTATCCCATCCCGTTTAACAAAATAATTGAAAATTGAATATACATATAAGCTCAATCTCCTTTGGCGAAATGAATGTTTCTTCGTCCGATAATAAACTTTCCAATTCACTTAATCAAACCCATTCGCATTGATCAACCAATTACCACTTCGAGTCAAAAATATGCTCTTACATACAAGTTTATATTTAATTTCGAAAATACCCAAAGGCAATATTTTCATAAATAAAATCCAAATTCTGCTCCCTAAGGCGTAAAAAATCCAATTCAAGATCAATTTAGATAACATAATCGATCATTGATGATATTGTGTGTTGTGATTAATCCACATGGTGAAATGCTACCTCATCATGGCACGAATCACAATAGAGTCGAGAGTTAGATGCGCGAAGAAGGTCTACCAAACTCATGATGAAGCACGGTGCTGAAGTGAGTCCATTGGTTTTAGGATGCGTGGCGCTAGAGCCGCATCGCGGTCTCGTGTTGTGATGAAAAGTTGTACATAGAAAACTTTTATTAGGCAGATCTTATTGTTTTGATGGATTTGATGATATTTCGGTGGTAGGGTTAATTGAAGTATCGAAAGTATCTGTAGTTTAATTTGAAAGAATTTGTGAAAAATTGAAATTTTTCTTTTTCTTACCATGTGTAGATTTGTGAGTATAGGGTGTGTTTAGTTTAGGTAAAATAAAAATCGGAAAACGAGGCTTATAGCCATCACCTGTCCGCAACCTAATCCAAAATACTATTGTTGATGTCCCTTGATGCGTAGATAAAAGCGGTAGTAGCGCAACGATATCATTCTCAAAAATAGAATCTATTTTCACAAAAATTTAAATATTGTCTCTGTCTTGGGCAGTGAGGAGCTCCAAGAAACAAGATAGCTCATACTAAGGCCAAACTATTTCCCTTTCAATGGTCATATTCTATTCTGGAGCTTTGTAACAGCTTATATGGACAGGAAAATTAAATCATGGAATTAAAAAAATATCGAAAGCTATCGCCTTTATCTGGGAAGTTTGAAACACTCAAAAGATTATCTCAGCTTCAATATAAAAAGAGCAAACGATGCTTTGGTTCACCAGAAAAGAAGCATAATGGTCCTGTGTGCAGCTATGGCAAGCAATCCTCCTTGCAAAAAGTACCTTCGCAAGATAGGCAAGGAGCGAGGATACTGTAAAGAAGCGGCAGAGAGTTTAGACCATCTGTCCAGTACTAGCGATTCGTTTTTAAATTCCCGACCAGGGACATATCCAAACTCATGTGGTGTCTGAAAATCCTATAGGAGATAAAAAAATAGGTGTACAGTAGTGTAATTCAGATGACTGAATGTTGCCTTATAATATCGTATATTAAAAGGCACTATAGCACTTAATAAGTTGGTGTAGAAGAAGCAAAGTGCAGCTAAAAAAAGGAAAATAGGCGAGGCTCCAGTATTTTGCAATAATTAAGAAGTTACTCATGAAAAAGATATTACAGAACTGTACTGTTGCGTCGAGGATTTTTGTCGTGCAGTTGGTGAAAATTTTGCAAACAGGGTATTATCAAACAGTAAAAAAAACCCACTAGAATACCAGAAATTACGCATTCCGAAATTCTAACCATAAAATTTCAAGGCAGCTCTTTGACGCATTTTGCTATTACACTACTCACAGGAGGTGTAATAGAACCAGGAAGCTGCAATGTACGGGCCATCTGTAATCGTTCAATGCATTCATTAATTCATTCAAATATTATACATACATTGCTCACCTTGAATGTTGACAAACATTCTGCAACCTCTGAAATTACCTCACAACAGCTGTTATCTTGTTGTGACAGCTTCAATCCGTTCAATAGACTCCACTCATAGAAGCTGTTTTGTTATTGAATATACGGGTAATTCCAACATAAATATTTCTCTATTGGAAATTTTTCAAGCTCAGTTATTTATCAATTTTTTAAAACAAAGAAGTGCAAACGAATTGGCGCCGAGAAGTTTTCAGTATGAGGAGATATAACAAAACAAAGCAAACATAGGATCATTGTGTTTCAACAAATAAATTAAAATAATTGGACAATCATTAGAATTACAAATTAAAGGCATTTCACTCTGTGGCATGCAGGAAAAAAAAACATTTAAAAATTAAAGAACAGTAAAGTTGGTTTAGTTCGCTGAGTCGGAAAGACTGAAACTAATTTCCAGCATAGCACCTGTTACCCACCCGGTCTCCAGAGGGGGTCGACAGTCGGCTAGGTCCGTTTGGGTCCCGGGAAGCTCAACGAGATTGAGCGTGGGTGCCACTCACCCACCCAAAAGAGGGAACTAGCCGCCTGTGGACCCCTTTTTGAGACCAGGCGGGTAACAAACTGGTGCCCCAAGTTGGGCGCCAATTTGTTACCCAACTGGTCTCGAGAAGGGAGTTGACAGCCGGCTTGGTCAGTTTGGATCCCAGATTACGACTTACAGCTTTAATTTACGATCAATATCAAACAAAGCAAGTACCGACTAAATGTAGCTCGACTACAACAACACTAACCGAACTTAAATTCTAGTTGATCTTACAAACTAAGAGAAATTTAATTTAATTCAGTTTACGCAAAATTCTTTCGAAATTTCAATTCAAAATTTTCCTTACTACTCTAAGTGTGGTTGTTGGTGCATCCCTATGCTCACCGATGGTAGTTAAATCACTAACTAGATGGCATGTATAGGATGAGGTCTCATTCTCTGCTCACTGCTACTTGAAGTTAACTTTTTCACCGATTCAACAGCCGTGGAGGAGAGAAGAAATCCTAGAGTTAAGTCGGCTAAGTTAAGTGGAAGTCACGACAAAGCATGTTCTGGTGGTTGGATAAAGTCGCCAAAGTCCATAACATCTCGTTAGAGTACTCTTTATAGAGCTACGTTAGATTGCTATGAAGAAGCCTGCCTTATCAGCAAGATTCAAGAGTAACAGAAGCTCCTCAATCAGATTTGTGAGAGCAACAGAGAGGATGACTGGATCGCCTTAATTATGGACCTCTAAGAAAAAATCATTCATATCACTCTGTTAGGTACTGGTATAAAAAAGACCTCCAAGATGACCAAGGTCCTAAAAAGAGCCAATGAGCTGATCCAGACTTCCTAAAAGTCCTAAATGGTGAGTTTACCAAGCCCTAAAAGGGGTTTCCACAGATTTGACTTCAGAATAATTTTCCGGATGTTTCGGTGACTAAAACGCAGAAGGCTTCTGTGTCTCCCTGGTCAAGCTTCCTGCTCTCCACGGCGATAGAAAATGCTAGATATGTGGTCACTACCAATTTTGATTCGGGTACTTAATCGAGCTTGGGCCTGGGTTCGAACTAGGAAGTAGGAACCACCCCACCCGCTAGAAGCCAGTCCTCACTCACTGGGCCACTGGACTATTAATAAACAATGGAATAATTTCTAGGAATTTAAATTTGTTATATTTTAATAGTTTTCGATGCACAAACTATTTGCTAATTTTAGACGTTTGATCATAAAACACCGCAGCAAAATAAGCTCATTACAGTAATATTCCATCACACTTGAGTAAACGCAAATAAACCAATAAATTAATGAAACACTTCAGCTACATTCTACAATTATTCATCATCACAAGCAATTAAACAAAACTAAATAAACTCAAATTTCTCATTACAGTATCGATATGTTCATACAGTTAAATACTATTTATACGAGTATGCATTTAAAACCTTCAATTCGTATCCATCACCCCTGACATCAAACATCATTTCATATGTGTCGTCTTCTTCTTCTTCTTGTACGTTCGCAATGATAAATGATCGAATCGTTGAAATGACGAATGTGTTAGCACAAATTGAAAAAGCTGAGCTAGGCTTGAGCCGAGGTGAGATCGGATGAAATGAGATACCCATTCGATAAATGGCATTGTTATAAGCAAATTGGCATGAGTTTGGGGTAATTCATTAGGCGGACACGGTAATCGAGTGGATTTATTAGAAATTTAATAACAGTTATAATTTGTAAACAATGCCATGATTAATTCTACAACAGACAATGTTTTGCTCAATATTTGTGAAGTGAAGAAAGCGAGAGAAAGAGAGAAAAAACTTGACCAGTGAATTTGGACGTGTTGATATGGCATTCCATCATACCGGGCTATAACTAAATTAACTGAAGATAAATGATGCCCGTAGATTTCTGGCTAGTTGAGAATTGTTGAGTGTTTTCCAGCCATGATGATGAGTAGGATATGCAAAAAAAAATGATATTGATGAAACTTTTACGAGCATATATTAGTTTTTGGATTTATCATTGTTTATTAACGTTCAATTCTGCAGTTAGTCAATTCGATTGTTGAAAGTGGGGTGGAATATTAAAATGATAACATAACAAAGCAGTATAAAGCAGTATTAAATCAAGCAGCATAAAGAAATGAAACTAAGAAAAAGTTCTAGTACATTCAAATTGCAACAAAGACTAGTTTTCAAATAAAATATAATTGAATGCTAAAAACAGTAATTTTATTGGCGAATTCAAAATTAAAATTCACCGATATATAAAAAAATGGGGAAAAACAGTAGAGAAGGCTACACAATGAGCTTAGTTCTTACTACAGAAAGAGAGCTTATATTTTCAAAAATATTTTCGAAAGTTTTAGTAGTGAATTCATTATGTAGCAAATAATGTAACATATTTTTTTAGAATCCATACAGAAATTATGATAGCATATTTGGTACACTATCATTTACCATAGCAATTACTATTCCAAAATGGAAATTACGATATTTATTTCCTGGAGGTAATTTTTTCACAGAGTTTTGAAATGCGTTATCCTACATACAGTGCCGAGACAAAGTGATGCGAAAAGATGAAATTACCAAGAATTTCAAGTTTAGCTGCTAAATTCGGAGCTCTTTGAAAATATAGCTTGAAAATTGGTAACTCGTAGCATAGTTTGATATGTTCGATACTAGTTTTGAATAAAGTGTCCATGAAAACGTAAGTTTTGACTTGAATCGGTTGCCTGCTGAAATTTCCACCCAGAAATAAGTCGAAAAAAGTGAAGCAAAGGCTGTTACTTAGTGCAATCAAATCATTAGAGCATTGGAGCAACCGTAGATAAAGCATGAATCCATCACACCACACCAGAGACCAAGGAACAATCAAAACAGTGAGTTTCTTTGGATGAACGTGCATCAAAGAAGGCCCAAATGGGTCGGTCGGCTAACAAGGCCATGGGCATATCGTTCACCCTGATTACCTTAAAAAGGTTACTAAAACAATTCTGGTGAATCTTTTTCAGGGATTTTGGACAAAATCGATATTGATTTTAAGCAAAAACGGTCACTTTTCATAAATAAAACAAATGTTGTTCCATCAAGATAAATGTTGTTACATCATTCATTAGAGTACACACGTGTGTAGTCACCATGGCAAAAATCCATAAATTGGGCTGCGAATTGCTGCCTCATCCGACATATTCTCCAGATTTCGGATTGTGTGAATATTTCCTATTTCCAAGCCTGTAGAAATGACTGGGCGGTAAGTGATTTGAGTCGAATGAAGAAGGCATCACTGAAACAAACGCCTGTTTTGAAGGTCTTGAAAAAACCCATTATTTGATCAGAATAAAAAAAATTGGGAAAACTCTGGACTAACTGTAAAGAGCTAAAAGGAGACTCGTTGAGAAATAAAATGCTTAGTCGCGGAAAAAAATCTTTCATTCAAAAAGTCATTGACTTATCAAACTACGCTCGTATTTCTTAGGTTAATTTTTACATCACTTTTTCCCGGCAGACGGTAACTGACTGATTTGGTTTTTACTAATGTTCGAAGAACATTAGTATTAAAATCGATTCGGCCAAAAATTCATATTTCTTTATATATATATATATATATCATCAAAAAATTTCAGTGAGATAATCTCGGGAACGCGCCATCCGATTGAGCTGAAACTTTCAGGATACATTGGTGTATATGCAGAATAGGTCCAGGTCTCTTTAAATGTCAGTTATTGTTAACCTTTTGGCGCCGGCGGCCATTTAAGTGATATTTTTAATATACCTATTATTTCGTGCATAAATAATTTTCGCAAAAATAAAGTTAACGAAATAAATTTCTAACGTGTTTTACATATGAATCGGATAATGCTTTGGAATTTTTTAACCCTATGTGTGCGCTGGGTGCCTAAAAAGAGGACGGGAAAATTTGAAAATTTTTAAATTTCGATAACTTTTGACAGAGCTATTCAATCATTACGAAATTTTCAGCACATATTGGTATTATTTAGTTGAAGATTTGTGTAGCTTTTGATGAGCGTGCAGGCAACCCTGTAGCTAGGGCAGGTACTGAAAGTGAAAACCTCCAAATCATCGTCTCTCTTGAAAATATGCCGCTTCTTCAAAAAAGAGCCACTCATATGTAAATCTCATGCTTTGTTTACATAGACAAAAAATAAAATTTGATATGGTATAACGGGCACGCCTGGTAACCCTTGCCCAATTTACCTATATTTTTAGCATCCAAAACTTCTGTTCACGGAAACTCACGATCCGATGAGCAGAATTGATTGAAATTTGCAGAATGTATTGATCTTAAATAGGACCAGGTCTGATAGAAGTGATTTTGAAATGTGGGCGATTCTGTGCCAGTGGTGCCATCTTGAAAAACCACTAAAAAAGATAACTGTTTTTAGCCCTATAAATTCTGATTGAATCGTTCGATTTTGACGAAACTCACACAATTGCTGGACCTTACTTTAAGCCACGTTTGGTAGAAATTTGGTTGAAAAATTCGGTTGGAGCTGCCAGCTATGATAATTTTGGTGTCTTCATTTTGAAAAAAAAAATTTGGAAGTGAAAACATTCAAACCATCGAATATTCAAAAAAATGTCCGTTTCTTACAATAAAATCAATCTGTATATAAATCTTATGTTATATCTACACGTTCAAAATAAAACTTTGGAAATTTCATGTCGGACAAGAACGGTAACCCTCTCCTAGTTAACCTATATTTTTAGCATCAAAAACTTCTATTCACGGAAACTCACGAACCAATAATCAGATACAGCTAAAATTTGCAGAATGCATTGGACTTAAGTAAGACCAGATTTGATAGAAGCGATTTTGAATTGTGCGCAAGTCTGTGCCAGTGGTGCCATCTTGAAAAATTACAAAGAAAAAAAACTGCTTCTTGCCCTATGAAATGTGAATAAGTTACCAGATTTTCATGAAATTGGCACAGTAGCTAAACCTAACTCTAATCTCTGTTTGGTGGAAATTTGGTTGAAAAATTTGATTAGTGCTGCCAGCTATGGTAATTTTTGTGTCTTTGGTTTTGAAAATTCGCTCAGGAAAATGAAACTTTTTGCACTATAACTTCCAGTGCAGTCATGAAATCAATACGAATTTCATACAATTAATGAAACCTGTCATAAACATTATTCAGGCCAAATTTGGTTGAAAAGCCACAATAGGGTTGCCAGCTATTGTTGGTTTTGTGTTTAATTGCAATATCTTTATTAAGCGGTTTTATCGTAGAATTTTCAAATGGTAATGATATTGTAGTGACAATAAACAGCAAATATTAAGCTTTCGATCATTTGAAAAAACTCGCTGCAGGTAACCCTAAATTTCTTTATACTCCTATAACTTCGAATGTAATTAAACAACGTGAAGCAGATTTGATATATTTTTGGCTTTGATACTGGCGAAAGGTTGCCAGCACGAGTCGGTTGTGCTACTTTTGTATCAATAAATGCTTACAGTTAGTATACATACCGGAAACATTTACAATGAAAATAAATAACCGATGTTACAATTCGCAAAGTTCTGCAAATTTTTTGGATCGCAGCCCCAAACACCAACTTCAGTTACAGTGCTGCAGGCACTGAGCATTTTCTTCATTGATGTTATATGAGATGCTGCTTTCAAAATTATGTGAAATAAGCAACTGATAACGAATATAATTAACCCGTGTTTTGCTCTCATAAACGTTGAAATTCATGCCAGTGGTAATATCTGAAACCTTCCACCATATCGTCGCTGTAAAATCAAACCGGCATATCTGCAAAAAGCATATTTTTCACCAGAGCGCTTTAAAGTTTTCGCGTGTGGGGTGTTTCCTCACAAATGCATACCGGGAAAACACCATTAGACGGCTTTGTATTCAACTATACGATATGCCGGTGCGACATAAAAATAGACGGGAAAATAAGGAATTTTTTGATACCAAAAACTCAAAAACTCAATTTTTGCAGATATGCCGGTTTGATTTCACAGCGACGATATGAGTTATAATGCATTCTTGAGACGAAAGTAACACGTGGCATTTGAAACAGTTTGGCCGTAATAAGCAGCACATGTGGTGGAATATGCACTCAAAACCTGCTCGATTCTTCTACTGTTCTTCGAACATTAGTGTTTCTAGCGGTTCAGGTGCGCTAGAGTTTTAATTGTTCTTTATGGAAGATATCATTGTTTGCTTCCTATTTCTTTAAACGGGAAATTAAAAAGCAACCGCTCTTTTCTTCATTAGTTTTACTAATATAAAGAACGTAAGCAAGAGCTTCTTTTAAATATTGGTTTTTGCTTTACTTTTTCTCGGCACTGTATATTGACAGGCAATCTATTGAAAAGTCGTGAAGTCTTATAAGATACATGATTGGCAGCAGTTTTAGCTAGGAGGTGTCTGTGTTCTTGAGGTGCTTTGGGACTTTGTGAACATGTTATATATACAGGGTTCTCTATTAAAATAGACCCATATATCTTTCTATATAAAACAAAAACTATTTCAGATATGAAAAAAAATGTTATTGTAGGTTAAAGTACCATCAATGCAATCACGCATGAAACACAACATCATTCAACTGTGGATCCGCTTAACTCTATTTCCTATTACTTTTTCGCACAGTGTGGACGATCTGAGCATCTCTAAAGTTTGCGGATTTTTGACATAGACCAATGACTTGACAAGCCTAATTCCTGGGAAGAGCGAGAAATTCACAAATTTTAGTTTCGTCTCATACCTTCACGTGCGGCCGCGATATTCTCTTCACTTTGCGCACTTCTTTGTCTCACTGGCACGACAACATTATCAAATGTAAATGTTGATTCAAATTTTTGCACTAAATGTTCAATTGTTTATTTATCGGGGCGATTATGACGACCGGAATGCGCGTAAAGTTGATGTAACAGAACGCAAATTTAGATAAAAAATTTGCAATATCTTTAAATGTTGCTGAAGCGTGAATCTAACAATGATTAAAAATAACAAACCTTCAACTGTTCAAAAGCTAAAAACAATTGACAAAAATTTCATTGCATAACAGGTAAAATTCTGCAAAAAATTAAGGTGGCCCTTGTTGAAAGTATAAAAACCTTTTCATATGGCAACACTCGCCCTATTACTCTCTGTAATATAACTCGCTAAAATGCAAACTTCATATTTGTTTCTCTAGTTATAAGTCAGTCCGCAATAAACCTTCGAAACGGCAACAACGTGATTTTATCTGCCAACAGGTTATGGGCCCAGGTCGTGCGTCGCCTGCGGTTATATCGTGTGTCGTAGATAATTAAATAAAAATAAAAAAATGAGTGTGCCTAGTTTTCAAATAGACAAATTGGATGGGTCCAATTACTCATCGTGGGCCATCCAAATGCGAAGTGTGCTCGTGCATTCTGAGCTATGGCAAATTGTGTGCGGTGAGGCCGTAAAGGCAGAGAATTTTACGCGTGAGCAAGCGGCAGTTTTCGACGCCAAAGACGATAAAGCCTTGGCCAGCATAATTTTGTGCATGAAACCAAACATGTTAAATCATGTAAAACATTGTACGACATCAAGGGCTGCGTGGAAAAAATTGGAGGAAATTTTTCAGCCACAAGGGCCTGCAAGAAAGGTCAGCCTGTTTAAAAGGCTTATGTATCTCCGTTGGTCGGAAGGGGGAGATGTATCACAGCATTTAGATACATTTACAGATATATGCGAGCAATTGTTTTCGGCAGACATAAATGTGCCCGACGAATTACTCGTAATAATATTGCTATCTAGCTTGCCAAAAAGTTTCGAGAACTTTGTCGTTGCGATTGAAGCGCGTGATCAATTGCCATCTCTTTCAGCATTAAAGGTAAAGCTGCTAGAAGAAGGAGCGAGACGGCAAGGCACAGATGCAAGTCCCGAACACAACGAAGCATATTTCGCACAAGCGAAACCCAAGCGAATGCTGCAGCCAGAAAAATATCGCAACACAAACAACAACATAGAAAGGCAAAATGTTGACAAGCTACAAGGAAAATGCTTCAATTGCGGACAGCGAGGGCATTATGCTGCGAAATGCAGAACAAAAGGAAACGCTGATAAAAAACAACAGCAACATCGGTCATACACCCTTTTAGCGGCAACAGCTTCTCCACTTGAAAGAGATAGCTGGTGTATTGACAGCGGTGCCACAACTCATATGTGCTACAACAAATCTTTATTTTGCAAATTTACTGAGCACACAGAGAGCGTTGGCTTGGCGGGAAACAAATACATCGAAGCCAAAGGCATCGGCAATGTTAAGATACAAACTGAAACAGAATGCATCACACTGAAAAATGTTTTATATATTCCTGACTTGAAGGCAAACTTTATGAGTGTGAGCAAAGCAGCAGATAGTGGCTTAAATGTAATATTTAATAAAAATTGTGCCCGCATAATAGAACCACAAGCTAAAGAAGTGTTAGTCGCACAAAAGGTTGGTAACCTATATTTCTTTAAAGAAAATCGAAACAAATGTCTGTTAGCTAATCAAAGTGATGCTTATAAATGGCATTGCAGATATGGCCATCTGAATTTTCAGAGCATGAAGCTCATTGTCGAAAAACAATTGGCAAAAGGAATTAATGAATTCAATTTAGATAACGAATTCAAGTGCATAACATGCATGAAGAGCAAAATTCACGGTTTGACATTTCCGAAGCAAACAGAAAGCAGAGCAAAGAACATACTTGATCTGATTCATTCAGATGTATGTGGTCCATTTAAAACCTTGTCAGTTGGAGGTTCCAAGTATTTTTTAACATTTATAGACGACAAGTCGCGCAAAGTCTTTGTTTATTTTTTGAAGAAAAAGTCTGAAGTTTTGGAGAAATTTAAAGAATTTCATAAAATGGTAGAAAGACAAACCGAAAGAAAAATAAAAGTTCTTCGATCAGACAACGGCGGCGAATTCATAAACGAAGAATTTGATCTATATTTAAAAAATAATGGAATTACTCGTCAGCTGACTGTGCCACGAACACCTCAGCAGAATGGCGTTGCAGAACGGTGCAACAGAACAATAGTTGAAATGGCTAGAAGCATGTTAACGCAAGCAGAGTGTCAAGAGTTCTTATGGGCGGAAGCAGTTGCGACAGCTGTCTACATACGCAATAGGTCACCGAGTAAAGCCTTGAATAATGCTACTACGCCTTACGAAGTGTGGACAGGTAAAAAACCAGTGGTGAAACACCTGAAAGTTTTTGGCTCAGTGGCTATATCATTAAACAAAGGACCAAAAAATAAATTCACAGCCAAAGGCAAGCAATATGTGATGGTAGGCTACTCGTGCACCTCAAAAGCTTACAGATTGTACGACCCTAGCGGCAGATGTGTGATTGAACGCAGGGATGTGTTTTTCGACGAGAATGTATGCGTAAATATCCATGATAGCAAGTCAACTCCGTTCCAAGCTACTTATGTAAGTGACAGTGCAGAAGAAGGTGAAAATAACGACGCAGATGATGGAATAGTAGAGGCAGCAAATGAAAATCTTGATCCAGCTGAAACAGATGGGGCAACAAGCAAGGAGGAGCAACAGCAAATACCTTCAGAAATAAGCCAACAGCAATTAATTCCTGTCAGAGGCAGAGGTAGACCTCAACTTATTCGAAGTGGCACAAGAGGACGACCAAAAAAGCAATATAATATGCTGAGCGCAATAGAAACTGATGGAAATAATGTTGTAATACCGGAAACTGTACAGGAAGCATTGTCTGGAACAAATGCAGAAAGCTGGAAAAGGGCAATGAACGACGAGTATGAGGCCTTAATCAAGAATAATACATGGACGCTGATCAATCCACCGAACAACTCAAAAATAATCGGGTGCAAGTGGGTTTTTAATGTAAAAAAGAATGAAGACGGAAGCATTGACCGGTTTAAAGCGCGATTAGTGGCAAAGGGCTGTAGCCAAGTTTATGGTGTCAACTACAAGGACACATATGCACCAGTTGTTCGAGCTGCAACCATTCGGATGTTGTTGGCCGTCGCAGTCGAGATGAAACTGTATCTGCACCAAATGGACGTATGCACAGCGTACTTGAACAGCAATCTCAGCGAAGAAGTCTTCATGAAGCAGCCAGTAGGTTTTGAGTCAACAACACATCCAAACAAAGTGTTGAAGCTCAATAAAGCGCTGTATGGACTCAAGCAGTCGGGAAAAGAATGGAACAAAAAGGTAGACCAGGTGTTGAGAGATGCGGGTTTTACACCGTGCAACAATGAGCCGTGCCTCTATAAGCAGATTTATAATGGTAATATATCTTTGATCGCCATATATGTTGATGATATTATTATAGGTTGTCAGTCAAAAGACGATCTCATCCAAATAAAGACGTTGTTATCCAACGCTTTCGATTGCGTTGACAAGGGTCCATTACAACTATACTTGGGCATTCGTGTGCAGCGTGAAGGCGAACTGGGTGCAATTACAATCGACCAGACCCAGTATATCAAGGATGTCTTAAGTCGTCATGGTATGGAGAAGTGTAGATCAGCATCAACTCCTTTGGATGCTGGCTTCCAGATCGGTTGTGACAACAGCGACTGCAGAAGGGTTGACGCAACGTCATATCAATCGTTGGTCGGAGAGCTGATGTATCTGGCCATTCACACTCGGCCTGATATATTGCACTCCATTGCAAAACTGGCGCAACGCAACGCAGATCCCCATGCAGAGCACGAAGCAGGACTGAAGCACATACTACGTTACCTGGCTTCAACGATGAACAAAAGGCTCAAATTCTTTGCAACTGGAAAACCACTTGAAGGATACGTAGATGCAGACTGGGCCGGCAATAGCATTGACCGTAAGTCGTATACTGGATACGTATTCTACCTGGCAGGATGTGGTTTCTCTTGGGAATCGAGGAAACAGAATTGTGTGGCGTTAAGTACGACAGAAGCTGAATACATGGCCTTATGTTCAGCAGCTAAAGAAGCAATATATTTACGCAGATTGTTAACAGAAATCGGATTTAACATTGATGATAAGCCTATCAAAATATATAGTGATAATGTAAGCTCACAACAATTAGCCAAAAATTCAATGTACCATGCACGATCAAAGCATATTTCTATTAAATACCACTTTATTAGAGAAGTTTTAAATACAAAAGAAATTGAATTAATGTACGTACCAAGTGACTCTATGAAAGCCGATATATTAACTAAAAATTTATCAAAGACGAAACATACTAAATTTGTTGATGAACTAGGTATTAAACCATAAATTAAACCATTTGTATACAGAGTCACTGTAATTTTTTACGTAATTTTATATAATACTCGTGTTGAGGAGGAGTGTTGAAAGTATAAAAACCTTTTCATATGGCAACACTCGCCCTATTACTCTCTGTAATATAACTCGCTAAAATGCAAACTTCATATTTGTTTCTCTAGTTATAAGTCAGTCCGCAATAAACCTTCGAAACGGCAACAACGTGATTTTATCTGCCAACAGCCCTAATCGAAAACACGATATAAGAATTAAAAGGTTTAAAACGATATTTGAAACAATTGCGAAAAATTTTGCTGATTCCGCCATTTTAAAGTAATTAACTGTAGTCCAAAAGTGATAGAAATGAGCCGCTTTAAAACACTGCCAAAAATTATTTACTGTTATTATTAGCTATTATTTTTATATGGCCAACGAGCTCCCATAGATTTTTTCGAAATAATAATGTCTGATTTAATCCGCACTTCAAGTTTATACCTTTGTGTTTTCTGTCACATTAATATCTTACAAAAAACCTGAAAAACACCGCAAAAAATCCACTTCAGGCCAACAATCGCTAATTTCGAGAACAAGCTGATTTCCGCTGAACGAAGTATGATAACATAAACGGTCATTAGTCAAGTTAGCACATGCAGACATGAGCTTTCTCATCAACCAAGAGCAAGAGTAATGCATCATTCGAAATAAATGACACCATTTAATATTAAATTGTTGTGCATCGTGACCTTTCGATGAATTGCTTCGACTAAATCTCTCTGCATCTACTGCGTCACTATTATTATTACAATTCAAATTTATTTTCCAGAGATAATTGATCACCATAAAACACGTACCCCCTGGACTCTTGTTTCTGAAAATTTATACTTATTTCTTATTTGCACATTCGTATGCAAATTGTACGAGTTCTTACATAATGAACGATCTTTTACTGAAACAAATTCGATTATTAATTCGCAAGTTAGACAACCTTCAAGTATATCGTTCTCTTCCTCCAAAATCGGTACATAACGAACAACACTGAAATTATGAGATCCAATTACAAGTGTCTAATTAATAACAGTCATTCATTAAATAAGGTCTGTCAGTTTTCCAATTAAAAGCCTAAACAGAGTTGGCCGTTTGCCCTCGAGCCCAAACATTAATTATACCTTCCTGCCATCACACAACGTGATCACATGTGAATTACCTAAACGCTGCAATCATTCAGATTCAGAGCTTGACCGGACTGGGCCAAGCGGGCTGGTTCGGGGTTGCAGCAAGCCTAGGCCACCACAGCATCTCGATTTCATCTCTCGTCCGCGCATTGTCCGAATATCGTCGACGCCTTATGAAGTCCAATGATATGGGTTCGATTCCATCTCGCAGCACTTCTATTAGCGGTTATAATCGAATTTGGGTCTTGCACTCTGAAGAAACAGTGTTTTCGATCTCAGTCATTTCGGCAACGGGGCCACTCCGAAAACGCGATCAAAGAACTAATCCAATTTGAAGTAGACTGAGAATTTCTTTTATTCCTTCCGATAAATCAAGCAAATATGAAATAAACAATTTTATTGCAATAGCTGCTTCAGACCTTCATGGTACATTTTTCAATTAATTCCTGAATAAATCCACACTGATCGCTAACACTTCTCATATCCATCACCTGCATGTCCAACACATTCGCAGGCCTACGTCGTCCAGTCCAAGACGTTCGGTCAGTCAGTCAGTCAGGCCATAACTGATGATTTGTTTTCAGGGAACGCCCAGCACATATTTCAAAACTCATTAATTTAATTTTCCCAGTCTGCGGCTCTATTTGCATATTTAATTTAAGATTTGATTAATTAGCATATAAAGGAATTAGTTCGGGCGAACAATGATTCGGCTTAGTACGTTCGTTTATCCGCCCGTTTTATTGTTTCAAGTCGGCTTTATGAATAATAATTGTTACCATTAGATTGTTGATGATGACATCATCAAATAAGGATGGAATTCTTAATTTCTAGGTAACGAAGATAAATGATTGAAATCCCGTCTAATTTGATATTGATCGGATGAGGCTGAGATTTCTTTGTTGCTCTTAATTAGAGCACTATTGATAATTAGCTTTCAAATTGATCACTCGTGACTATTTGGTTTCCTGGGAATTGATCAAGAAATAAACTTGATTGTTTCAAAGCTTGGCTTTCTTTTAAACAGTTCGATAGATGAGTAATAAAGGAAAATCAGTATACAATTGATATCTGGGTAGAGATTTTTTCTTAAGTAAAAGTAACTCAATTTCTTTCATATGAATCAACTTTTTTCTAAAAATTTGCAAAAATAATGATCATATGTTCGCATAAAAACAATGACAATAGCTGTTGAGTCATAAATTCAAATAAAGCCATAAATTACGACTTAGGCACTGCAAACTGCAGAAGACAGATGAGTTTTAGCTAGAGCTTTATGACTAAGGCTCAGTCTGGGATCGGTCCTTGGTTTGAATCCAGGAATCCAGTTCACCCAGCTATATCTGATTTAAATCCGGACTAAATTAAGTCGTGGAACTAATCACTCCACAAACGTATTTACATTTGCCATAAATTTGCGTATGACCAGCTACAACGCCTGAACCTGACGAAAGGTTGTCGTGGGATCACTTTACTTAAATTTGATGGTTAAAATGATATGAATTATGATTAAAATCAAACTGCAATTTGATAAAAAAAAACCTGCCTATTGATGAAGACTCATCCTGACACGTTCGTAACAGTGAACATTAAATATGAACATTCAAGCGCCCAGTGTGGGTTTTCCTTTTTTCTTCTCAACAATGCATGAACAGTTTTTGAATTAATTTTACTTTGTTCATATAGTCATAAACCTTTATCATACTGCCCAAAAATGTACTGCTGATTTGTTGCGTCTCAATTTTTGTCTCCAATGGTCTCGTGTGCTGGGTTTTGTTCTCTGACGTTTCACTCAAAATTTGTTTCTCTTCCGAGCAAATACACTGGTAGTGTATTGGTTCTGTGAAAAATACAAAGAACTTCCTAATGCGTTGTTTGTTTCGCATCTTCGTTCCGCAAAATCAGCTAATGATGCTCTGTCTCTCGGCCTCCTGCTTAACTATCAGACGATTTGTTCCACTAGCAATGAGGCTGAAGAGTTGGTTCGAGCTACCAAAATCAAGTAGCATTCAAAATCATCATAGGAAGTGCTGAATGAAGACTGCTTTATATCTAGCTCATCTGGGTCCTCAACATCTACTCGTATTTGTGCGCGAGGACAAACTACAAAGAGTGCGATCTTTTCAGTTATTAATGCCGTCATCTGTTGCGCACAATTTACAGAAGCTTCAGCAGGCTGCTAGCCGTTCGATGTCCTTGAACGAGTCAGTAAATCAAGTTGAAGTTGCTTTCCGGCTCACCGACTAAGTCTGCTCCTTCCGGCATCTGAAATAATTTCACCTGCTCTTCAGGTGTTTGTATCCCGCTTTGCATACGAGACATCTACTGCAGCTATTAAACTACCTGATTTAGAACCAGTTATACACACTAAAGTACACACACTAATGCTACAACTCAATACATATCAGCTATCTCCCTCCGCACTATATAGAAACCCTGGCCCCCATCATACCCACCTCTTTGTAGATATATTCGTCAACCTATCTAATCGTACAAGATTTTCTAATAAACCTTGTTTCGATTTAAAAAAAAAAAAAAACAAATTTTGACCTCGATTTCAACTCATATTGGTTTAGCTTGTTTCGAGGACTTGACGTCAAAATTGCAGCTAAGATATTTTGTACTATTAATCACCTCTCACACTCTACTCTTGCGATCCTTGGTTTACCAGAAGTGTTACACGTGCTCCTGGTTCTAAAAATGTCGCACGAAGGAAATTTTTAAGCTCACATTCCGACGAACGCTGCTTTCTCTCGTTTACACGCTGCTGCCAAGATTTAAATGGGGCTTGCCATGCGCAACTATTTTTTCACACATTGAATCTTCTCTAATTTTAAATGATCCTACAAAGGTTAGGTCATTTTTTCGCTCTATAAAATCTTCCTTTCATATACCTGACTACGTAACATTTAATAATATCACTGCTGCTCTGATTCGACGATTCCCCTTTTTATAACATTTCTTTTGATTTCCCTCCTTTCCTCTCTTCACTTTCGACCATTCTTCTTGAAGTTGAGTTCCTTATATTGTTTCTTTATTCCAATTATTCTCTCTTTATCCAAACTTTTTTGTGAAAAACCTTGCATCTTTTTATGTCTTCCCATTTCGATTTTATTTCATATAAGTTTTTATGCTACTAAATTTCCTTCCTCCTGGAAGGAGGCAAATATTTTCCTTATTTTCAAATCTGGTGAGCGCAATGGCGCCTCAAACTATCGCCCATCCTTCCCAGTTTTTCCAAAATCATTCAGCGTTTCGTGTTTATTAGCTATGCTTGCATATCTCAAATAGCAAATAGATATTGGCCGAGCCCACGCCAAAGCTGGCAAGCCCGAGCGTGTGGAAGGTCCAGACAAGCGAGTTTGACAGGACTCGCCGAAGCTTATGTAACTTCCGTTCGGAGTGGCTTTTGAACACGAATCAAAGGGATTTGGTGACGAGCCGTCAAATGCCGTCCACATGTTTACTCACAAGCTCACAAGCAGTTGGTCTGGCTTTGGCCAATATGCATTTGCTACATCAGCAACATGGCTTTGTTAAAGGTCGACCCACATCTACAAATCTCATAGAATTTGCTCACGCAGTGGCCTCAGCGTTAAATCGGAACTGTCAAGTTGATGCTATAGATATATACAGATTTCTCTATAGCATTTAACTATGTCAATCTTGAGCTACTTCTACTCGAATTTAACAACTATGGTATCGAGCCTTTACTTTCTTGGATATCTTCGATCTTAAATAATCGCACCTGATTTGTCTCTCTCTCTCTCCGGTGTACCTCAAGAATCTATACTAGGACGGCTCTTGTTCAACCTATTCATCAACGATCTTCCAAATGTTTTATCGTCATCTTGTTTACTTTACGCAGATGACTTCAAAATATTTCAGGCAATCGAAAGCTCAGATGATCATCTGCTTTTTCAGCAAGATTTGAGTTCTTTTACTGCTTGGTGTAACTCTTATTACAAACATATCGTTAAACATTTCAAAATGTCTTGTCATGTCCTATTCTTTGAAGGCCCAGACTTATGCTTCTCCTTATTTGATATGTGAAACCGTCCTTGTCTATGTGGAGAATTTTACTGATCAGAGGATGACCTTCGACCGTAAACTTAAATTTGATATTCATGTTTATACCATTATTAATAGTACCTCTTTGATTGCTGACCTTGTTATACGTTCCTGCCACAATTCTTTCAGCATTTTTGTTAAGATATTTGTTACCCTAGTTCAGTCCAAAATTAAATATTGTAGTGAAGCCTGGTCTCAAAATCTACCGTCACACGGCAGCTAACTTCATCTATAGCATCTTTGATTAGCAAACGGCAATGTGAGAGGCAAAATGGGTCCTCTGTTTTCTTTGAAGTACCATTTGCACGTACAGACACTTACTTTCATTTTCCTGTTTTATGCCTTTTACGTATCCATTACAGCTTCTAACTCGGTCCTTTTCCACACTCTATACCTTTAAAAGATATATTCGTAACATGATATTTGAATTGATTATTTTAATTTTCCCAATTTTATTTTCTATTTATCATTTTCTATTTCTATTTTCAAGCTGTCCTATTTAAATAAATAAACAAATCAAATGAAACCAACCATACATTTGCAAGAAATTTTCTTAGAGAAAACGACAACAATGACAACAATTTTTGTTCGCATCTTAAACTACCTTAATTTTAAGCAACATTTTATAAGCACCATGGTTTACTGCATAGTTAGTACAAACAGATCAAACACACACATTCGCATGTTTTAAATCTCTCATTGAATCATTTTCTTAAATTAGTCGATTTGACGAGAATTTTTTGCTTATTATTTTATGACACAACATTTTTTCTGATTCATGTTTACGATATTCTATCAGCTTTTAATTTGTAAACCGTGTGACAATCACAAACTGCTCGATCTGATAGACACGACAAAAAATAATTGCACCAACATTCCTCCATAAAATAATATCAAAGAATTTCTATCCGCATTAATCCAATCAGCCTAAACATAAAAAAATAACAAATCACTTTAACAAAAAAAGAAATCCCCACCATAAAATCTTCCAATTAAATCATCGCGCTCAATAAAGTCTCATCGATCAATTAGAAAAATTTAATAAACTCCAATTCACTGATAACAAAGCCTCCTATATACTTATGAGAGATGTAGACGCAATACGAGATTCCGCTTTATAGTATCCATATGGCTTGAAACCAATTTGGTCAGTATTTCAATCATTTGGGGCTTAGTTTTCGGCATAAGTACAATTAATGCCAGTTCGGCAGGTATTTTAAAACCGATAGATAACAATATTTTCGCACATAATCACTGCGTATGTGACAATAAACTGTTGACTTTTCGTTTAACGGTGAACTGATTTCAAATTCGTTGTGCAAATATTTGTCCGAAACGCGATATTTGTGTCATACTTACCTTTGTAGGTAAATTGAAATGTTTCGGGATAGTGAACGCGACTATCGATCAAATAACGTTAAGGCTACTTAGCTCGCTATCAGTTTCGAATCATTAAAAAAACATTTGGGCAATGAAAAAAACCCCGAAACTTGAACACATTCATTTAAAACTGTCCGGAATAGATATTGATTAGGCAAACAAATAGATTAGATTATCGGGAATATGAAATTTTGATTTGGAAATTGGATAAATGCAGTTGCGTTGACCTTGGTTTGGTAAACTCTGCAAGAAGAAACATAAGTTTCAAATCTTTTGCTCACTGAAAGAAAAATCTTGGTATAATCAACCATTTTCCTTAGTTGTTTTTGCGTCAACTACGGGCTATGGTTAAAACAACCATAAAAAAATAGTTGATTACTTTTATGCACTATGACGCGTGGTTGATAAACAACGTCCGTGGTGCAAAAAAGTACTGGTTCAGGCGGTAACGATGTATTGGTATATTTTTCTCTAAATGCTTGTATCATTAGAGGAGCATTGATAAGCCATAAACCATAGCAACATAATCCATCCAAGCCTTAAATAGAAACAGGACGTGAGACGTGAAATTCAGTTCATATGCATAGCTGCAAGCTGCAGCATCTATGAAAACAATTGAAACTGCTAAACAATTGCTGGCATTGGGACAATCGTATTCGTTTTCGGGAAGAAAAATCTTGGCATAATCAACCATTTTCCTTAGTTGTTTTTGCGTCAACTACGGGCTATGGTTAAAACAACCATAAGAAAATTGTTGATTACTTTTATGCACCATGACGCGTGGTTGATAAACAATTTCATTCGGAGCATGAAAAACATCCAAATGTTGAAACTATTCTAATTTGCGTAGAATAATTCCAAAGACGTTGCTCACTGAATTACGTTTGTTGAAATCAACTATTGTGAAGTAGTTTAAGTACCATAAAAACAGTTGATAATTCGAAACGTTGAAGTTTTGAGTGAATTGATGAAAATTTTTCTATTTATCAACTAATTTTCGTGGTTATGAAACAATTAAAACAGTTGATTTCATGAACGTTGCGATATTTTTTGTACAACCAGAACCAACTACTTTTATATCGTTAAATTAACTATATTAACATAATAAAAATAACTATTTTCCTTAGTTCGTTTAACGATTTTGAATGAATCGTTGCAATACTATTAAAAATAGTTGAACCAACCAAGAGTTTTTCTTTCAGTGCTGTTTTTGTGCTCATGCAGCTTTAGTTTCAGTAGTTTAAAATGGTAACCCTGATATTGCGCTCTAGAGTTTTGTAATAATCCAATCTAATGCGCTGAATTTTTTGAATGTTAAAACCATACATTAAGCTTAGTATAAAGATTCCTTTCTGCCACAACTGATTTGAAAGTTCAAAGTAATTTGATTTCCTTATTTCATTGTATTTCGAAACAACATAGCCATTTATTAATGAAATATTTATTAAATGCTCAAGTAAAAATACAAAGAACAACATCGAAGAAGTAGCTAAGGACTCCACATTCGATAGCTGTCGATATCACTTCGAAAATAAACAATAAATTCAAGAAATTATGAACAAAACTATTAAGGGTTGTACAAAGGTTTGCACACCAAGTTCGGCTATTTAATCAACACGTCAATGGAAAAGCCCACGGACCGAAAAAAAATATGCAACATAAACCATGCAAATCCCTTATTTCCCACTCTCCATGCACCTACTAGCACCAGTAGATTGATGGATCCGCTGTATATTGATCTGAAATTTGAAATATCTGTTGGGTGAACTCGACCCAAACTTCGATCAATAAATTCTCAATTTCCGAGTGCAGTTATGCCAACGAACCCAGGATAGCAAATATAGTATTTCCGTGAGCTTTTAAAACGTAGTCAGGAAGTGCATGCTGCACCAAACAGCACTATAATTCGAACTTGTTTTACACAAATGTACTAAGCCTAGTTTTTTTAAATCAAGTACAACGAACTTCAAAGCAAAATAAGTCGACTATAATATCAACAAATCCCACGAAAACCAATAATAGTGGGGAATCTTCACGTTGTTCTGTCCTGATTTCTCATGGTAAGACAAAAAAAATTCCATCAGAAAGTTGGACCTGCTAATATCGCATGTGAAATGTCTGCACCATCTCCTGAAGCTGAGCAAATCATCAACATCTGACATGAACATGACTGATACTTATTGTCTTAAGAGCCAGCATATAATAATTCAAATAATTTTTCAAACACAACACACAAAAATATTCAGAATGGTTGAGTCCGAATTCGCTATCAATTAAGCTTCAAATGCTAGTTGAATAGCTTCCTCAAAAAAGGCGAACCATTGTCAATTACAGGAGCTACGTTGTGAAAAGCGATTTCTTATCCACTATTGTAATAACAAAATGAAGCAAACTAAAGGTCTGAATTTTCGAAGACACTTTCTTTTGGGCTCTAAGAATTTATTAAATAACAATTATGTATAAATTTTCTAAAAGAACAATTTATTTCCGAAAAGTCTCTATGTATTGTTTCACTTAATCATATCAATTTGAAATTTAACTAAACAAATCAAAACTGAAAAATACTAAAACAAACCTCCGCACTCGTATTTATTGTATTTCTTTGTTGCAGGTCATTATAGGTATTAAATAACCATTATATGTACTATAAAAAAAGGTTATATGTACTATAAAAAAAGGTTATATGTACTATAAAAAACGAAGACTTCAATTTCCTAGTTTTTATAAACTCTGAAGCTTAAAGATTAAAAATGTGAAATGAACAAAATCAGTATGGAATTTTAGAAACCTAGTGATCTGCCTTTTGTAGGTGAACTCAAATTCTATGTCTTCGATTTCCATTGTGTATTTGCTTTATAAAAACATAGTTGGCTGCTTGACTACGAATTTACAAATAATCATTTTCAGCAAAGCACATTTATTTCCATCTGCGCATTTATTTTCAAAAGTAAAATTAAAATTAAAAAATGCATTTTGTTTCGTTCAATTAATGGAAGCAAACCTTCAAAGTATGGATTCGGCAAGTTTTTCCAAATATTCTTGTGATATTTCCTTGAACCATAATGAAATACTGCAAAGAAATGATTTAAAAACTCTTCTTATCTTTAATTTTTTGCCGTATAAGACCGATATTATCCCTAAAGAGTCCTAAAACTATTTGGCGCCTTAATAGGAACAAAGACTCTGGACCTCGTCTTCTTTCTCCTACTTATCTAATTAAATGTGCCACATAGTTAATCCACTTCATAGCCCCAACCCACTTCATATCATATTTAATGCCTCATTCTTCTGGGCACTTTCCATTGTATTGGAAATCCTCTTGCGTTACATCAATATTCAAAACATAGAAGATCAATTCAAAATTATAGCTACATTGGCATTTTATTCACTATTTTTAAACTGTTTGAAAAAACCATATAAACTATCTCCCCTGCTCAATGCTCGACTAAACGAACAGCAGCATGGATTTAGAAAGTCATTCGACCACTATCAACCTGATGGTACAGGTTTCTCATGCTCTATGCAAAATGGGGAAAAGTGGTCAAATTGCCACAGTCTACACTGACTTCAAGAAAGCATTTGATCGTGTTGATCACTCAATTTTCATTTTCAAGCTACAACAGCTCAGAATCGCAGGATCTCTATTAAGTTGGCGTCACTCTTTTGTAGCAAATGCATATTGGCCAAGGCCACGACAACTGCGTGTGAGCTTGTGACCCAGCATGTGGACGGCATTTGCCGGGTCGTCACGAAATCCTTTTGATTTGTGCCCAAAGCCCACTCCGAACGGAGTCCTGTCAAAATCGCTTGTGTGGACCGTCCACACACTGGCGCTTGCCTGCTTTGGCCAATATGTATTTGCTACATTACATATCATGGCAATTCTGAAACACAGAGCTTAAGCTTGATCCTGCTTTAACTCATCCTATGAACAGTCAGTAACTTTTTGCGGCACACATTGCGTTATCTAACTAGTCACAGCATCGCTAGTTTTGTTCACTTGACTCTTTTCCCTCATTTTCGATAGCCCACAGGGAAGAATTGAAGCAGCCAAGCCCAAAATACCATTTCTCACTCCGCTGGCGCTGTCTCTTTCAATGAGCTGTTTGTATTCGGTGTTGGGGAACGTGGAGGCAACTCAGATAATACTTCCAAAAATAAAACGAATTGAAGCGTCGCCCTGTGCGCTCTGTGCTTTTTTTGGTGATCAAAAAGTAATTTCACATTTGTATCACCTGGTCTTTATTTGTAGCGTACTGTAGACCAGGTCAAATGCGTTTTTTGTATAAATTTTGTTCTGTAAGAGTGAATGGTATATAATTCTCGTAGGTAATGGAGTATTTAAGTATCCACAGTTAGTTTGGTGAAGTAGTATTTTTATTGTAAAATGGCAGGAACGATTGAAAATTTCACTTGCGATTGTGTGCTTTATAAAAACCATTTGGTTATATGTATATAATACTCTTCTTGGATTTAATGATCATCAGGAAAGAATGTCTCCTTGGGCTTAATATCAAACCCAAAAACACCCAGGGAACAACACTATCCACGTTTGATCATTGGCATTCACACAAAATGGTACCATTTAACTCGATGGTTAGCCGGCTATTAAAGTTATTAAAGATACCGCTAGAAAAATGGAATTGACAGGAAAATAATCAGAAAGCTCATCAAAAAGAAGCAGGACAAAAAACAGCGTGGTCTATTAACCACGTTTGAGCCAGAAGACATGGTAAACTAATCTTGCAGCACAACAACGCACCATTGCATACAGCGAGTCCCGCCGTATGCTCGTGGTTGTATCTGTTCGTCCTGTGTTGTCTTAATAGCTGGCGACTGCGCATAGCACCAACGCTCCACTAATCAATTACCACATTGTAGCTTTGGCAATGCTGGGCATAACATTAGTACTTCACAAGAATAAACTGTGGCACTTAAAGAATAGTGGAATTAATTGTAATCGGCTTCTCCCACATGTGTCTCCATAGCTGAGCATTCGCTTCAAAGAGTAATCCCCTGAGCCTCGACATTATCATAGAAAAAAATCACTAACACATGCATTTTCCATGCAGCACTTCAGCAAAATGTCAAAACGGAAATGTCAAAACGGAAATGTCAAAACTCGATGACTGGATCACCTTAAAAGATAAACGGTTTTTCTGGAAGGGAATCCATAACTTACCTGGTAGGTGGTAGATATGTGTAGGAAGCGATGGCTAATACTTTGTACAAAATATTTTTCACTCTATCCGCAAATTAAACGTGTTTTATTTGAGACAAAATTAAGAAGTATTACCCGGCAACTTTTCCGGGCTATGTTATCCTATGCATACGTCTCTGTCATGATCCATGGATACATCATCAGCCACAATTTGAATAAATTGTATGAATGTTGTAGTTAAGGAGAGAGGTTTTACGGCATGAAATTCCATTTTAATTCCCCTGAGGTGAAAATTTTAGCTAATTAGCCAGCTCACGCCTAGAATCAGTCAGTCTTATTGGTCAAAAGGAGCCCCTATAAGAATACTTACACTGAAACATTTAAAATTTTTCAAAATCCAAACGAATCCAACACTAAAACAAATCATTTGTATTTTATACACATTTTTTTTATTTTCACAAAAGTACATACAATTCATCTGTACTACAAACAGTAAAAATTGAGCACAAGATCTAAGGCTTATCAAGTTTCAGCTACGCATAAGGCACGCCTCTAAATGCTTTTCGTTACAATTATTATGACGAATTTCGTAGCCATCACAGTCACATTTCACTGGAGTCGTGTGAACAAGTTAATTTATTGCTTCCTGAATTTATCTTCGATTTTTCTATTCTCACTATTATTTCCAAAGCTCTATAGTTTCGTATCTATTACTTATCGAGCACCTACTCGTACTGCATAAAAATTTACATAAAATATTGAAAACTAGCTAATTATGTCGCTGCCGTGTCCGTTTTGTCGCAGCATTTCGAGCTTCATTTCGTGCTCACGCGCTTTCAGTCGAAGAGCTGCTATCGAGGACGATCGTCGGTCTTCGGGTGGCGTTGTCGAGCCAGGAGCCGGAGCTGAAGGTGGCGCGGCAACAGGATGCGCCACGTTGTTGAGCGTCGGCGAAACTTGCGGCGAAGTCACGATATTCGGTAGGTATTCGGCTACAGTTGCAGCTTTCTGAGGAATTGGTGGCGGCAACGGTGGACGTTGGGCGGCAGAGATGTTGGCCAACAAGGATTGGAATGATGTCGATGGGTACATTGTACTCATACCGGTGGTCAGGACATGTGACGGAGGTGCCCTGGAATGGAAACGCATATTAAATAGGATTGGATTAGACTCTTAAATAGTCATATAACAAGATGTGGGCGCAAATCTGCAAATCTGTGAGATCAAAACATGGATTGAGGCTATAATGGAGTCATGCCCACAAGTCCACCTTTTAAATTAACAAACAGGCGTCGGTATGATAAAATTGAAATCGAAGTTATTGCATTTAGATACTTAACAGCTTTTTAATGCTTGCCACTTAATTTCATACGGGTCGAATAGCTTTAGTTAGCACTCACATCTAAAAACCAACGAAACATTTGCTGAATTATTGCGATCGCGATAAAAAATTAACGACAAGCCTGTGGGCACTCGAACTGCAAACAGCCATTACATGTGTAGATCCACTCGAATGGCGTTTGCATACAAGCAGTTAATCATACCTGTGAAATTGGTTGAAATAAGCCGGCGGCAAAACCGAGCCACCTGCCATATGAGGATAACGAAAAGCCGCCAAACTCGCCGCAGCCGCATCGAATGGTTTCCTCAAATTAAATCCAAGATGTGTGAATGGGTTCGGTGGAAGCGCTGAACCGACCACAGTAGCGGACTGCATACCACCTCCGCTCGGCAAATATGGATTGTAGGGATGTGCCTGTGGTCCGACCTTCTCCTGTTTACGCCACTTGGCGCGTCGGTTCTGGAACCAAACCTGCAACGAAACCAACCGGACACCGCAAGTTAATTAAAAACAAAGAAAACGAATACATATTTCCTCGTCTGCTTCACATTCATATGATTTTCCGTGTCGCTGTCGGCCAGAAATAATATGATACGTCGCGAAAACGTAATAGGGAATAATGGCAGTAATTTTCAATATTAAATTTGTTTCTAGAAATTATCAAGTGTTGTAGCAGCGATACTCGCCATCGTTATTGGCACTCTGTTTGTGTGCAGCCCACTGCAACGAGGGAAGCTGGCTGCAACTCGGGTTCACATCGCACCAGCGAGCAAGCGGACAAATGCAACCATTCAGACAGCCCACGAGAACGACATCAGGCTTTCAAACCACAGTCCGCAAGCATTCCGATTCCAACGGCCGATCCAAGATTCCGAGAAGTAAATTACCACAAAGCCAGAAATGGTATGTTTGCCCAGTTGTATCTTACAATAATGCAAAGCCAAGCATGAGAGCGATAATTGAAACGAATACGTCATAATAAATTGCGATATTGATATGCCCGGTCCGATGGAGCCTGTCTGAATGCTCGTCTCACTGTAGAAGTGAATAAGCCTCGCCAAATATTTTGAAATTTCTGGTTAGGGTGAGTGAATTGCAGGCTCCAAGCATAATTTCTGATTTTACCATGCTGATTTGATCAGAATTGATGTGCCCAAATCGATTATCGAGCTTGTCAATTAACACTGCATCGTTAAAATCAAAATATTGCAAAATATTTTACAGTACGTTAAACATTATTTTCACGCTAAGAGATCCTTTCGGACGCCAGAGGCCGTTCTGCAGAGATGGCTTATTATATTTGTTTTTCACTTAGTTCCTCATTGTGACGCAGAATGAATCTCGCATTGATTGACTTAATGGACCAGATTTCTCAAATCACACGAAGGTGAGATCTTTCAAAGCCTAAAACCTTCGTACGATTTGAATGAAGAAATGTCGAGAGACGATCAGTAGAAACATTTACGAAAACAAAAACCCTTCAGTTTGCAACTTCGGCATTTCGTGCCCATTTCACTGGCTTCAACGAGAGCAAAAGCAGTTTTTCCATTAGATCATAACCAATTCACAATAAGTCGAAATTTAGGAAGTCAGGTTTCCATTGATGAAAAAATGCACTTCTGCGTGACTTGCAAATCTGCAAGCGAACACAGTCATGACTCAAACCACCGTCACAACAATTTCATTGAAACATCAGACACACCGGACACAGTCGACATTGCCACGATGACGATGATTTGTAATTAAGCACCCCTCGACTACTTTTCATTGAAAACAGTCATTAGCTAAGTGTATCTGCTTCCCACACATAGCTAATCTCACATATCAAATGTTAGTAAGTGAGTTAATAAGCATGTGTCTAAATATTGATTTAGGCAAACAAATACAGTAACTACAGCACAGACTGGGTTTTGAAGCATAGCTTCAATAAAATTGCTGTATGCAAGATAGTTTTTTTTCTCTACAAGACATTAAGTGCCACCCGCTGACACCAATTAAATGTTTCCTGAGCACAGTGAACCGGCGCGCATTCATTCGAGTTCCGAGTTCCACTCAAATAATTCTAGGTTTCAATATCACACAGTTTTTCTACATGACCGAGCACATTACTCTTCTGCTCCTTTCCGGGGCCCCTAAGGCTGCGATTCGAGTCTACTGGGCTCTGGAGCCCCTTCCATCATATATCGTTCTTGAAAGATAGTTGTTTTATTGTGTAGTTGTTTTATACCTGCGCCTTAACGTTTTTGATGAAAGTGCCATGGAATAGCATGATATGGTGTTGCTTCGTATTTCTGTTCTTTTCCCCATTTTCAAGTCAAATAAATGTTTTTGTCTGTCCGACTGTCGGCTAAACTGTCGGACGAACTAATCAGTGACACGCATGATATGCTTTACAAAAACACTGTTTATTAGCGAATTCACCCAAATCGATTCAGTCGATTGTGTTTTTTATTTTGATACTCGTGCATCTGCAAGGTGATTGTTGTGTGTTTGGGTTCTCTTAGATACATATATAAATACATACATACAATTTATCTGAAATAAGGGAGCAGTGATTCGTAAACTTTGTTTGTTGCCTTTTTAGATTTTAATGTTAAAAACCTTTTTATATTTTCTACATTTCTACAGCTCATCCACAAGCATTTCAAAGCTTTGATTATTGAATAATAAAGGTTGCTTTTTTACAGGTGCTGTATTTGGAACTTTTTACAGCTGTCAATGCCACTGTCATTTTTATTCAACAAGGTCAGACAAATCGCCATTACACCCCAGCAGCGTCTGCTATCCGTGGAAATTTATTTCCGAAATCAGTGTTCAATTTTGCAAACGATGATTTTATGGACCGCATAAACGTCCATTAGCACGAGCTTTTCGCCATGCAAATGCACATTTTCGCAACCACTTCACATTATTGGACCGTAGGCTAACGAAATGATTCAGAATAGTGCGTTTCGAAGAGAATATCGCAGCCGTGGAAGCCAGTGCTGCTGATAACTCAGATTTGTCGATTCGCAGGCGTGCGCAGGAAGTTGGAATCTATCCATCCACTTTGTGTAAAATTTTGCGCAAGGATTTCGGTCTAAGGGCCTACTATATTTAATTGGTGCACGAATGGAAGCGGTAAGAGTTCAACTGGGAGTTGACCCTCTGTTTTACGGAAAAATTTTGTTCAGCAACAAGGCTCATTTCTTGCTCGATGGCTACGTCTATAAGCAAAACTGCCGAATCTGAAGGCACCGTTGGATCCACAAAATTGCTGGAATATGTGCCACAAAAAGACCGCAACCATCGAATTATTGAAGACGAAATTAGCGAATCGTTAAAATGGACGCGTCAATTGGCCACCGAGATCCAACGAATTGATTCCGTATGATTACTTCTGGTGGGGAGACGTGAAGTTTTGATACACGCTGACACACTAGCGACGATCGACGCTTTAAAATAAAATAGACCACTAGAATTGACTTTTTGAGAGGAAATTGCGGCGGTCATTTGCATGAACTCGTCTTTAAAAAGTTAATGTAAAGAGCCAAATTATGCAATACAAAAAATACGGCGTTCCAACTGATACCTTTTGTTTTATTTAATTTTGGATCCGGAACCCTCTAATAAACATCTTTTATGTATTTGAAAATTATTGATATTAATTAATTAATCATTTAAAATATTATTTGTTAATATTACTACTAATCAGTCTCAGGATGCTTGTTATTTCTTCGCAATGTTTTTTTCATCTCTCATTCAGTAACTTCTATTCTTAATAACTCGTCTTTCAATTTGCCTCCTTATCTATCCTCGTTCGCGGTTAGCCTTCTCAAAGTTTAATAGCTTATATTTTCTCAAGGCTCCAATTGTTCTCCTGTATTTGATTGCATTCCTAACCTTATTGTAAAAAATCATGCAACTTCCTCTCGTGCACAATAGTTGGTGAATTTCTTTTGTTCTGAAAGCTGATCCCTTCAAAAAATTCCCTCTTCACACAAATCTGATGAACCAAAGATCGGCTTCACTACCTGGATCTATCATCATAGATACTACTTTTCCAAAATCACTGATTTTTCTTCTTCTAGTGTGCCCCAGGGAACTATACTCAGACCCCTTTTATTCTACTTCCTCAACGTTCTTTCAAGTGTTTTGCCATTAGCCTGTCTACTATATGCTTATGATATAACAAAGTGCATGAAAAGACTTGAGCCTATAGGATATGCATAACTAATTGAAACATCTGGTAAAAGTATAACGGCTTTTGCAAAATCGTCCGCTTGAATGTCTTAGCATCTCGTTAAGAGACGTACCGTATTTGAGGGCTAGCTTCGATGAAACGTTAATTCCAATAAGGGACTGTATAGCAGAAACAATACAAATATTCGTTCCGAAAATCTGATTACATAAGACCTAATCAGTTGTTTTCAAAATCACCGATATTTCGACCTGAAAGACACAGTATTGGTCCGATTACCGAGAGGAAAGATTTCAATTTAGATCCGTTTCCTAAAATTCTGGTAGATTTTTATTTCTGTGGATTAACCAAGAAAAAATTTAACTATGCACATGGTCGATTATCTGGTAATACTTGTTAAATTATAATTTCGGTGTAAGCAAGGTTTTCATGAATATGTCATAACAGTAATGACAAATCGAAATATTACAGCCAAAGTAAAAGCATATTTAAACCTGGTCATCAAACTTTAGATCAAAAACGACTAAGTGCATAGAACTTTGCATAAGCATCTGCTAAGAAACCTTCCAGATATTTTTGGATTATTAATATGATCTGAAAAATCTTTTAAACAAAACCGAAATGGAAGAAAAAAGGACTGATATGGTTAACTTGCGTAAATTGCATAAGCAGTCAAAAAGGAATATAATAATATAAACCAGATAATAATATAAACCAGCGGAGAACATTTGATTGACGATAAGATACCAATGCTGTTTGGAACTGATGACAAATAGCCCGCTATGGCCCTATTGGTCTTTGATTTACGAAACATTTAACTTCAGCATGTTCGAAACATCAGGGATCATAAGCTAAAGCCATCAGTTTACGGGCTATATTCTAGTATTTCACAAAACTTAGGCATGCGCTCAAAGTGTGTGCAATGGATCAGCAGACACAAGTTCGGAAGCTCTGAATATGTCTAGACGAGTCACTTACACTGCATTCGGAACACGCGTTTGAACTTACTACATCCTTATTATAGACATATAAATACATATCGTATAGCATTTTTGTCTTTCACCTTTGCCACCGTTGTTGATTCTTTGATCGACGCATGAGCTCGCATTAATGATAGACCGTACCTGGCTGGTGTCGGTTCTTTTTTACGATCACTAATTTGATGACACGCAACAATGATTCTACATACCGACGAAAACGAATACGTCTAACAAGACAATAAAGACTGAGTAGTTCTTCGGTTTATTATTCAACTGTATACGGCTAATCAGCCCGGTCAAATTAATTTCTATTAGACGGAGGGCATGCCTAAGAGAGCGTGATTCAAAATGCTGCAAGTTGCCTACTGATTTCAAAAGGAGACGTTGGAGGAACGAGAAGAGTGAGGAAAAAAGCAGAACGACTAGGATACAATTAAAAGGTTGTGCCGTATGGAAATAAACAGTCTTTTATTACTAGGTCAAATAGTTTTCGGATATGCAGGAGAATTCCCAGGATATATGATATTACATGTCATGATTGCTGCTCAACTTTCCGGATCGAAGAAACTTTATGCAAAAATTGTATTTAAAAAAAATTAATCAACTTCTGTGCACTTTATTTTTCAGGTCCCTCCTTTGAACCCGCGAACCACCATAAAATATTTTTCATTCAAACAAGCACACACTGTTTTCCAAGATACATTTGCTAAAAAAATTTCAATTTGATTATTATCAGGAATCCACCTTCGCTTACTAATTACATGTTAAGATAACACTTACCGTGAGCCGTGAAACAACAGCATTCGACAACGAAGCTGTGCGCAAGCAAGGACACGGCGACCGAGCGACGAAGAAGAAGACTGGGACAAGATAAAGAATTGCATGTTTGTCGGGAGACTCACTGTGGCGAATGCAAAGGCACTTGATGATCTTAATGGATGTCGAACACCATTTACAAGATAAAACAATTTTCGTCGAAGCGATATCGAAGCTGCAGCTATGTTAATTTCACTGATTTATCTTGTCGGACAGGATGCTGGAGATTTTAATGTAGAGCCCACATCAAGTTTCGGACACGGCTGCAATTTCGATCGAGTTGTGGAGTGCAGTTCCTCATCGTCATCATCTTTCGCCTGGTCAACAGAGGCAGCATAAGCAGAAACGATTACAACATTTCAATCATCATTTCGATGGTTTCGGGTATCTTTTTTGAAGGTTGTTAGTGAAAATTAACAATTCACGAAGTGAATTTGGATTAAGTGCATTTTTGTTTTGATTCAAATAACTAAGAATGAAAATAGATTGGTTTACGAAATCCATTAGCACATTTTTTCTTTGATTTTTTGCTGAGAATGATACAACAGATGGAGGATTTTTACCTGCGTATGTTGTCAGTGTTTTTAATTAGCGTAGATTTTAATGTATGATTGGCTACGCAATCATTCAGCTTAGATTAAACTACCAGATCCCTTATACATTTACTTTTTGGTTTTCCTCTGGTTTACTATGCTGTATAATTTTGTTCAGATGATCACCGCGACTACTTTTGCAGCGATGGATACTTTGGAGCCAATTTTTCGCCATTCTTAGCTGCCACCTAGCGCACACATAGGGTTAAACATTTTCAAAACGTTACCATATACATGCTTGTTTTCATACCCACTTTGAACTGTTTTATTTTTGAAAATTTATTTATTGATAGAATTGTAAGGGCACTTAAAATATCACTAAAATGGCCGCCAACCCCAAAAGGGCTAAAAATATCCATTCTAAGTATTTTTGTCAGGAATGGTGCGCTTTGAACTTCGAAAACAGTACGTATATGTGTTTGACTTTTGCGATTCGTTAGCTTACACAATTTTTACTATTTTTTACCAGCATATTCTGGCCAGTAAAAATATCCATCGAGTATGATGCTCTTTTATAGTCGGGACCGGAACACCACAAGGAGGTATTATATCTCCCCTTTTCTGGATCCTGACAGTCAACCAAATGCTGGAGAATTTAAGCGTCATTGGCTTTGAGGTGGTGGCGTATGCTGGTGACATTGTGGTACTTGCGAAGGGTGCGTTCCCACAAACTTTGTCGAACCTTATGCAATCGGCGCTGGACCAGATCCAAATCTGGGCCAGAAAAGCCGGTCTTAGGGCAAACCCGACAAAAACCGAACTTGCACTTTTCACAAGGAAACCCAGAGTGCCGGCTATTGCCACGCCAAGCCTAAACGGAATAACATTGGAATTGTTGATAGTGTTAAATATTAGGGCCGTCTACTAGACAAGAAACTGAACTAGCCCCACACTAACTTACTCTGCCCAAGAGTGGAAAAAACGCACCTCTTGTTTAATTTCCCATGGATCTCGTAAACTACAAACCAGCCTAACCCTGCCCAACCCAACCAAGTCAAGTCACATCTCAACCTTGAAATCGTGTGATACAACACAATCAATCTCAAGTGATGACTGATTTAATTTTACATCCTTGAATTTTCCAGCCTTGACAACGCAACAAACCGGAAAGAAAAACTACAAGCATCAACGGGAAATTCATTAACTGCAAACACATCACAAGTACGATACGTAAGCAAATCAAAGCATTATATTGCCATGAAATGGAAGTGCAAAATACCAGAAACATATTCGGATCGGTTCAGTGCACCTTACGTCGCTCTCCATTTCCTTGCAACACCAACTAGTACACACCACTCGAAGCATCTTAATTCCATAAACCGAAATACCTGCATTCTAAACTCAGTCTCGAGCCAATTCCCTATTTGATACGATTCGCGCGCCATTTGACGGGAACAAAGTGCAATGGTATTCGAGCAGTGAAAAAGCAATTAGTTCGTGTAAAATTGCACTTGAATCGACAAAAGTTGACGCGCGAAATGCTCATTGAATAAGCTAGAAATAAAATGCCAATATGGTCGTGGTGCAGCAAGTAATGCACCGACCAAAGCACTAAAGATGCAGATATGCGTACAGCTGCACCATCAAGCCCGGCTGGACCGGACTCGGATGGACACTATGGACTGCAGCCCGGCCATCCACGACAGTGACGGTCGTTTTTCATTAACGGCCCTACAATCCTACTCGCGAAGAAAGATGTAGTAGCTAACCGACCGATGGTGGTTTGTTGGTCACTTGCCCGGCTGGCTGACTGTTGCAACATTGAAGTGTGCAGTTATAAAATGCGAACGAATTGCGTGACCAATGGTTTTCTTAAACGTGCCGCGCAACAGTAAAACCTGAGCTAATTGAGTGACTAATTTATGCGATCTCGCATTGAAAGGAAACTGCCTGTGGCTATACAGCAGCCTCCATATCTCCTGTAAGCGAAAAGGTTATGGCCATACACACCAATCCATCCTGGGACCACTACTGCACAAGCGGCACCAACACCGAACAGAACGAGAAACTTGCATAAATGGGAAAAATGATCCACTTCGGAAAGTCGCTTCAAGGAATAGTCTCGCTGCAAGACAGCCAAGTGTTGACGATGAAGAATTGATGGAAGTAATATGTGAAAAATTAATTTAGGCCATCTCGCTACGTCTGACGACTACTGAAGTAGTAAGCATCCACAAACGCGATATTGGCGAAACGGCTACCGTGAGCTACATGACTTTTTTCCAGGTTGGGATGTGCATGCGATTGCAACAGTGCACAGGGTGATGCATTTCGAAAGATTATTTGAAAGTATAGATGAACTCACAAGCGTGATTGAAGAAATCCGAGTCATGGGCATCAATTTGTTGGCACAACTAGAAGATTTCTAATTGATCCCACTTTATTAGGAAAGTATTTATCTAAAAAGTTTTCCCAACTTGTATTTCAACCACATTCTTATATCTGCCATCTTCTGAACATCTATTATTTCCAATTTACCGGCGTACTTACTCATTTCAAATTAAGCCATTTGCACAAGTTCCCGGTCTCATAGACCTCTCCGATTACGCTCAAGGTGAGTGCACTCGTACAGTGCTAACTGCAACTTAAGCCACAACCTTCAATTACGCATCGCACCTTCTTCCGAGATTTTCTCTTATTAACTGGCATATTGATTATTTTCATTACACTTAATCACATCACTGCACGTCTCTGTATAATTACGTGCAATTCGGTCATCAGGACAGATCATTGGATGGAAGTGTGTGACGATGAGAAGAGGAGAACTTTAATTTTTTAGCTTGCAATAAGTTTTTTTAGACCATGATGTACATATAAGTATCTGACTATGTTTGAACATAAGTATATTCCTTGAAAAAGACATGGAGTTTGGAAAAATATTTTCATCATTTTCGAGGAATTTTCGCACGGGAAATACATATGAACATAAGAAAGGAGTAGCTTTGTAAGTAAGGAGTAGCTTTGTTTTACATACCTGTATTCTAGCCTCTGTTAATCCAATTTTCATCGCCAATTCCTCCCTGAAATTGAAATTTTGGTATGTATGTTACTTTCAATGATTGACTTGTGGTGCATTTTTAATATCATGAATAAATTAGTGTTTGTTTGAATAAGTTAATGTTTATTTGAATAAGTAAATTTTTACGGAAGGGTGCATAATTTGAATAAACTTTCATAAGCAAGAAGTAAGAATTGTAGTAATTACCGCCGAAAATCAATGAAACATCTCATTCAGTATGATACCGTTACAATGTGAATTCCTGAATTCCAAAAATTAGTTCCTAAAATCGTTGAATAGAGAGGCCAATAAGAGGACTATTTCTCATTTTTTCCATCTTTTCTATGAAGTAATTAATATTCGCTTTAAATTTTTAATGTACTTAAAAAAACAGCTCATTGTGGTACACAGAAATGACCTTTTTTTTAAAAAAAAAAAACAAATAATTTTACAAGCAAGAAAATTTCTTCAACTCTTTGGTTAGAGCGGGCATTTTAGTTCATTTATAAGCACGCTTATCTTACTGCGGAAACATTGTGCTGTGATGTTTTGAAATTTCCTAACCCCAGACAGATCTTAAGTACCTAAAAGCAGGCAAACAAAATTCGTCAAATTTCTAATTAAGAAAACTTCCCACAGAGTCACAAAATCATCGCGAAATTCACAGGACACATTGATGGGTATAAAAAACACTCTTGTGAACAGAAATTTTTCACATCATCGAATCTTTCGAAAAATGTTTGCTTTTTTGGAAAAAAATATACAATTTTTTTAATTTCCGACATTCTTCCTCCCAAATGCCTCTCTACTATCGATCAATTATCAGGTCCAACTGAGTGTACTACTCAGAACTAATATTTTCACAAAAAAAATGAAGGTTAACCTTAATCTAGGTTAAATTTGACAGACATTTGATTGCAAAATTAGAATAGGGCTGCCAGCTATGTTAAATTTTTGTCATTTTTTATTAAGAAATACTACCTTTCAATTTTGAAATAAGAATGACCTTGCAGTGAAATTTAAAAACAAACGTTTCAATTTCAAAAGTTTCGAAACTTTTGCAGCACTAATCCTAAAAATATGTCTGCTCTCATAATTTAGAACACAATTGTCAGTTCATTATTCTTGGTGTTTCCCTCCTTTCTGATATATTGTTGAAGTCGTATTACTAAAATCTGAAAACAGTGTTGGTTTTAGTGTCATCAGCTCAGCTCATTAGCATATAATCCGCAAATTAGGTTCCGACTGGCCTCACTGCTGTTCTCTAAGAAAATGTGTTTAATTTGAGTCGCCTTATTTCATTAATTTGCTTGCATCTTGCCGCACATTCCTGGCAAAAACTGGGCTCAATACTTCCTGCGACAGTCTTGACTCCGAAGTTCTTTCATTCCTTTTCGCTTTTTCTTTCAACCAGCTTCGTATTCTTCTTACTACACATACTGGAGATTACCAATCCAGATGTAAATGCCATCCATCACAGTTCTAAGACCAAGATGCACCGTTTGTTTGCAACTCGCTACTCAGAACACGCTCACATCTTCGAAAACTATCTTCTGAAGTCTGGCTGCGCTACAGGATCCACTTTTAGCCACTTCAAAGTTCAAGCCATACGCCAAGGTATCCTTCATAGCCTGCCTTTCTTCTGTGGCTGTATTGTCTTGATATTTTGGGCCACTTCAAAACTGCGACCAATATCTAGTGCATTGATCAGACTTACGAGGTTCAACTGATTTAGTTTGAAGGACTTCAGCTGCTGGGCCCTATAGCGCCTGAAGCAGGGGTTTTTATTCGTTCCTGCTCAGTCTAGTTGCTACACTTTCGGGCAGCTTCGAACTGTGTTTTGTAGATGCTCCAAACCGAATATCAGAGCTTATATTTCTCTCGATGTGGTGTTTTCGGGAGTCACAATCGAATTTGGGGTGCTAGTGATCATTATTTTGGTTTGTTTCAGGTCATATAAAAGTAATTCCGTGAGTAAATTGTTTGTTCATACATACAGTTTTTTAAAGACAGCAGCATTAACAATTTTTTGGATATGCAACAGTGCTTCAACACGAAAGCGTCATTTAGTGAATCAAATAATTTCATAAAGTTATCCAAAATATTTTTTCAATTAATTTTAATTCACTTTGAAAGCTACAGTGTCAAGCTGAATTCTCAGTGTAGGCAACGGCACTTTATGACATGCCGGAGACACAACTTCTCATTTTTCGAATAGATTTGTTTTAAGCTATCTCGGGGATTTTTTTTTCATAGAAAATTCGATTTCAGTATAATTTTTTTTTGTGGATAACTTTTGACATAGTCACAAAATTCGCTGTAGCTTATAGACACAAGCTACTGCAACTAATAAGCTAGAGGATTTTTAGTTCCACGCAGCCTTTCTTAATTGCCTTTCCGATTCACCTATACCTACGTACCGTATCAACCCCTCCTGACTTAGTATTGGCTTTCTAATCTCGAATCATTCTAATATAACATCGGATTGTAAATTTTTTACGATACGAAACTTCTTCCTTCTTTGGAACATAATATGCTCGTCCAAAGGAGTACATCAGCTGATGTACAACGAGGGTGGACTTATTTCTTTTAGATATAGCCTAGCTTTCAAAAATGGATATCAATATACAACGAGCTGGAAAAATTGGCTAATTATTCTGAATGGTTTTCGTCACTTACTATAATTTGTTTTTCATTTTTTTTTAAAATTCAGTACTTAATATTTATTCAAGAGTAACTTTTTTTATTTAGGCAATGATAATATAATTCTAAGACAAATTATTTAATATGACACGTTGAATTATACCTCTATTTTGCGTGTTTATAATAGGAATATTATTGCTAATAATATCCATGGTATCAGAACAAACATTGCGTTTGTTCAACTTTTTTTCTTGACAATCATGTCTTGAAATGCTAACACCTATATAACTCTCTAATCTCAAAACGCGTCAATCATTTTTTGCATCGCACAGTGTACATATTTCCAAGTAGCACGCATCCATCTAATCAGCTTCTTCATCTTCTCCTTGTTATTTCGTATCGGCTTAACAGCCCGTAATTGCTTATGTAAATTGCATTTCGCGCAGCCAGCAGAGTAGCAATCTGTTATTCGGATACATGATGGATGGCTGTGTGAATATCAGTTCGAAGAGAAAATTACTAATTAGAACAAATTTAATTAAATAGAACATCAGAAATTTAACATACTGACGAAAATGACCCAAAGCAATTTGCTCAAGTTACGTGACCATAAGCAAAAACAAAGGAGCGGTAAACATGAAGGTCTGTCGGAGGCACAAAGGATACAAAGTGCTAAAATATCATAGTTAAGATTGTAGCGTAGTTCGAATTAGCACCCAATGTGGGGCACTCTATATGCATTTTTACAAAATGTGCGAGTTCTCATGGATGTACATATGCAGAACGATTTCAGTATGGTAAGAACTGAATGCAGATAGTAACGTTCTATTTCAACGTTACTTTCTTGCTTGGCCTTGGAAAAGCTTCTTGTGCGATATATTGCAGCCTTTTTCTCAACCCATAAATTCATCATTTTCATTCATTATCCGAATAAAACGTCTCGAAATTCGATATCAGCCTCAGCTATCGAAAATTTCAAACTAAATTCATAATGTGCCCCATATTTTCCAAATTAACTACTACAAATCATAATGTGAATTATGGACTTAGCTGTGGAAAATTACCCAAAACTCACATCGTAATTTAACAGAACAGATCAAATGTCAACAAAATACCATTCTCTGCTCTAATAATACAATTTTTAATAATCGTTCTAAGTATTACAAACAACAATGACATGCCTGGCATTGTTTCCGCCAGTGTGTTTAATTTGTTCAAATGTTTTCACGCTTATTGGAGCATTCGCACACCAATCAAGTGCAGTCAAGCGTCGAAAAACACATGTCCAACAGGCATTAAAACAACTTCGGTGATTTCACGCAACATGAACTCACCCGTACAACTAACTGCTTTTATGTGCTTGATTACAAAGCTCGGTAATTAAAACAATATATAAATTTAATTTGCCACTGTAAGTATGCTTTCACGGTAATAATTTTGATTTAATCTAATGACTTTGGCACTGTGCCTTTGTACATTTACAAATGAAGCAATAAATTATGTTGAGCAAGTTCTCGCGGAGCAGAAAAAACAAATCAGCCTGAAGAGAATTGAATTGCTTCGGAATCAACAAAAACAAATCAGGTATTTCAATGTTCAATGGAAATATTCAGAGTATTGAAAATTGCTTGATTTGATTGAATTTTGATTATAAATTGAAGACGTAAATGTTATTCAAGTTGGATCGTAGCCCCTTCGTTTCTTCTTAAATTCATAACCATGCATTTTCGAAATAAATGGACACCTCCGAAAAAATTCCAGCGTTTGGCAAGCATTTTCGAAATCGTAGGAATCGCATGAAAAAGAGAGTTGGCAGGTGTCTAATAATTCTTTCATAACTTGTGTTTACTACCTGAAATTAACTAATTTCAAACCAACATAATATTACCCTCCGATTTTACTACTTTCTGCACAATACTTTTTATGAAAACTCATTGCACGACAAAATTGCATTCGAAAAATCAATTTCATCAAGCCTTTCATTATTTCAACAAAACAATAACAGCTTGACAACTATTACAAACAGTAACCCTCTATTTACCCACTTGGATACCGTGTCATTCAATTGAATTTTGTTTGCACACCATACGACATGACTCGCCCGCCCAATCGATGTTCATCGAGCATAGAACACGCAAATACAACACAATAACCAAATCGCTTAATGACCACCAGCTTCTCGAACAATTAACATTGAAATCGAAGGAAAAAAATGCAAAAAATAAGGAAACAAAATTAACATACCTACTTATATTTTGTTGAGAGCATACAGCAAGTTGATGATAAGGAAATAAATAAATTAAATTTCGATTTTTCTGCATTTTTTTGTCTGCTTCGATCAGATCAGACCGGACTGCAGCAAACCAGATAGACAGGCAAAACGAGGTCTCGCCTACGGCAGACATATATGTATGTATGTATGTATGCAACATGGAAACACCAAAATGTTAATACTAAGTAGCGAATCACGACCGAGCATTACATTAATATAGCATATACAATGACTTTTAATTTATTATTGTATTAATGGATTCGATGGTGTTTTTTTTCGATGCAAAGATTGTTGTCGAGTTCGTTGATATCGTTAACATTTTTGGAGATTACTTTCCCTCCGGACCGTGCACGGAAAATGTCGGAACTACAGATTTACAAAAGGTTTTCATTACTTCAAATAAACATATATATCTTCTTAGCAGATATCTATGAAACATTTTTGCACGAAACAGCGATCGGCCGAATAAAACTGAAATAACGGTGTTCATGTTTTAACCCAGCTTTAAGTCCGTGGATTTCGTTTATTCAGCTTGAGAAATGGATGACTTGCAATCAAGCAAAATGATCCCTTAAACCTACATTTGATTAAGGGTGGATGATCCACTCTCTATTTTCTGACAGCGCTGAGATTATTTGATTTTCCCCTTGATTTCTTTTCATTTTTCTGCACAGTATTTGTGAAAGTGTATGCACCTGCAGCATCATTATTGAAAAGCTTTTGAATTTTTCAATAATTGAATAGCAAATTTCAGAGGCAAAGTTTTTGCTACCAGTTGATTTGAACTTTCTGTAGTAGCAAAAAAAAATCAATAATTTTATGGAAAGTGGCTTCCTCAACCAGATATCCCGAAGCACCTGTGTAAAGTAATTCGACGACAACCATTGTACGGATCTAGGGGTTGAAGCTGGTAGAGATCTTCATTCACAAATTTATAATCAATGTGAATACCAGTATGGAGTGTTTAGTTCCATGACTAGCTCTAATTCTGATAAGCTCAGGCACCTATTCAGAGCTATGTGTAAACTAAAAGTGCGTACCGCAGTTTGCAGTGACAATTGTATGATAATTTGTATTTCTTGCCCATACCTCTTTTATTGATTTGATGTCGACAATGTCCCAAGCGTAAAGCCCAATAAAATATTTGCGTGAATTTCTGTGAGATCTGAAAATTACTGTAGCTACAGGAGACATTTCGAGAAAAAAAGAAAGAAAATTTTGACGTCGAGAGCCAATGGCAGGAATTTGCATTCCTTTTATATAATCCTATTATTTGACGTAGAGGCAGTGAGTGGTCATTTCGCGAAATGATATGCTTTATGATTTCAAAACAACCACTACTGCTTAATTTGAGCCTTATAATCATCATCGGCACTGCGATCGGTCATTTCAACAAATTTTTCTACCAATGGCAATCGCGAGCCAAGTTGATCCAATTAGGCAACCCTAAGCTCCCTAATTTCTATGATTTGTGCACAACGTCCGTAAAGACGCTCCGTGTCTCTCTATCTCACGATTAATATTTACTTAATAATTTTAACAATTATTTAATATTTCTTTTTAGTGTCGAAATAATATTTGCATCACCTGCTCCTGCATATGTAAAGCACGAATTCTCTTTTTTTTTTGTATAAACGGCTACAAAATGTAAGCAAATCTCCCGTTTCACACTATGAAGGCAATGTTTCATACTGCTTTATGAAAGGCAACATTTTGGTGGTCAATATATCAAGTCATAGAAAACGTGGCGGACGCGAAAAACTTTCTCCTGATTTATATTAATGAAAAGTCAAAATCTACTACCTTTGCAAGTACCATACTTCCACTTCTCATAACTTTGATTAAGAGACTATCTGTAATGGCAAGTAACTATATTAACAGCAAGCTTTTAAATTTTTCCCTGCAGGAGTAGGTTGAAACGGTATCCAAAACTCTTTTTCCTAAGCGAAATACCACGAAAGGTATAGTAGTCTCTTTTGAACTAAAAGCTCTGCATTCAGTTTGGAATACAAGATATACTCAGATTCAAAACTGTAGCCAACAGATAGCTTACCAGGCCAGCCAACTACTCGAAAAGCAAAGGATTCACTTCACTTAGTTAGTTCTCAAAAAATGAGCTGCTTAAGTAATATTTCAGCAAAGATTTAGCCAAAGACGAAAATAATATTCCTATGAATGTTAAAATAAAAACTTCAGTTCTCCAAGGAGCCGTGAGAAAGAGCTCACACATAAAATTAACAACGGCTCGTGAAACGAATATTGATTGTGTATTGAAAATGTGTCCTAAATACATGGCATATGTATGTCCTGAATAAAAGTTAAACAAAATGGCATTCATACGTTCATTTCGCAATAAAAGAATTGATTCTGCCAACTACTTTGTGCATATTAACAGTTCAGAGTTTTCAAGTACAATAGAAAGCTTTGATCAGAGTATGGAATGAGTGTTTCCTCAAACCAATATTTTCATATTGCTTCCTGATATGTGTGTTCGCATTTAGCTCTCTTCATTGCGGATATTTTGGCACAGATTCTAAATTGAGACAACACATTAAGGAAATTTATAAGAGTGGCTTTGATATTGCGTAAACCCACAAACGCATTTAACACATGGTTTTTTAAAACCTTTTTTTGAGCCGGAAATCAATATAATCAGTTTATTGGCCAATAGCCTTACATTTTTAACACCAATCCTCTTGATTGTAGTCCAGGGTCACACTTTTTTTTCATTTTTTTCATTTTTCGAACTAACATATCCTGATGCTGATTCGTGATAGCATAATTTTTAAGAGATCGCATTGCTCTTTAACTACGACACGGAATTTTTTATCGTGAAAACAACAAAAAATATTTTACCAATAAAAGTTCTATGACGCCAATTCTCAAATTACTACCTCTGACATCATTTCGTCGCAAAGTGTACTAAAAAACAATCACGCAAAATGAAGTGAATAATCTACAGATGCCCAACGGAAATTAATCTCAAACAACGCTCATTAATTTCTTGAAATTAATTTTTACGGTCACATACGAATACTTCGCCTTTGAAAACAGTAGGAACTGCAAGTAGCTTCCATCTCCACAGTTTAAGTGGTAATCGACACCGGCCAATATCATATATTATTTCAACGCATTATTCATTCACTGGTTGCATTGAAAAAATGATCATAAAAGCAAACTAGATCTCAATCACATTCACCATTATGCTTCATAGTATAGTAGCTACACGTACCTAGTAAAGACATCAGGATAATGCGTCCGTGAAAATGCCTTCTCCAACTCCTCCAATTGAAAGCTAGTGAACGTGGTGCGATATCGTCGCTGTTTTCTCTTTGGTGCATAATCGTCTAAATCGCCATCGCTATTACCGTCCGACAGTGGACTATTCGTGCCGCCGCTCGCCGTAGTCGCGCACGGCCGATCCGTTATTGCATCTTGTGCCAAACGAGCCTCATGCGGAATATCGTCCAATTTCGCGTCCTCGGATATGCCCATATTGGGCGGATCAGAATCAAGCAGCCGAGCGATGGTGAGAATGTTCGTCGTGGAGTAATCCTGAAATAGATAAGATGAATTTATTGTTAAAACCATCGAGTTTTCTCTACATGTTCGAAAACGATATTATGGAAAAATCAAGAATAGTAACAGCCCTCCAGTTTGGTCTGGCTGAATACGTACAGGCTGTCTCCACTAGCAATTTCCCATGATATGCCATTCGACTTGCTATAGAAATGGCTAATGGAGGCGGCCTATGGCATGCCATAAATGGCAGTCCATATGGTATGCCATTTCCTTGACCATCAGCCTGGCCATATTTTGACAATTCTTGATATTCAAAATGGCGTTGAATCATGGTCATGCTCCGTTTCTTATAAGAAAATGTAGGAATTCTGAATTTTGCAGGGATTTCAAGATCTTGTTGTGTAAAAAAATTGTTCAAAGAATATGGAATGGCGGGATATTGCAAAAAAGTCGAATTTAGATGCGTGAATTTTGAACAATAAAATTAAATACTTGCTATTTTTGAAGGAGATAGTTTTTCAATTTTAAACGATGAGTAAATATATTGAACTGCCTATGATGTGCGGCGGGTTTTTTTTAATGCCTTTCCATTCCCCTTCGCACCCCAGCCAACCTTATAATAGTTTCACCTTCATCTGAAATTTCACCCGCTTATCAATAAAAGGGATTTATCCTACACCGAGAGTTTTCATTAACAGCAAAATTCCTTGGCTCTCCACTTCAAATTACTTTTTAAGAGCATTCAACGCTCAGATGAAGCACACGTCCTCACCGTTCAGAGGCATTTTCGAAATTATATGGCATGCCATGAAATTGCCCACGCATCAGATGGCATGCCATAAATTGAAAGTCGTTGCCATCGGATATGGCAGGGCAAATGGCTAGTCGAGTCCCGGTGTGAAATTTTAGTCCCATACGAAGATCTGCTACTACGATGGGATCCCATCGAAGCTGCCAGCCCGTGCTTTAAATGAGAAGAAAATTGATCGAGAAAACACGCTGATGACGCGACTGATATGAACAAAACCAATTTCGATGTGAGTCTTTAATAGGATTTTTTATGGATCGAGAGAGAAGACCCACAAGACTTGCCACTCCTGAAACACCGCAGTTTCCCTGACAACGTCCAGAATCCGACCAGCAGCGATTACGCAAGAGAGGCGAAGTGTAATCATCGGCCTTCATTATCGACTTTAATGTACTGTGCTTCCGAGATGATCATAACGATTATATTAATAATTTAATAAAACGGGCGGACAGGCAAAAGCACAAGATATTAGCTAAGAGACAGGAGAACGGAAGCATGTAGGGAGCTATCACGATTAATTAAATTGTGATTCGTTGCAAGAGATCGATCAGATAGTTATTAGTCAAGCTATTATTATCGATGAGCGAAATTAAAGAAGGATGTGAACGGAATACAAAATATTTTTTCGCGTATCCGATGGTGCTGATGAAATGCTGTGAATGTTTTTTTTTATCGACTGTGATTTTTCGAAATTTTCGGGTCATAAAAAGTTTCGACTGCGAAAGTTAATTCTTTCGACATACTCGAAAATAGAAATTTCATCAAGAAAACTTATGAAACTTTTCAAGAGGAGACATTACTGTGCGTTGTCCATTTGTGTGCTTTGATTTATTCATTTAAGGTTTGACCGTGCAATATACAGTATACTAGATAACAAATGAAATTATAATATTTGGAAAATTTTCCGCGAAAATTGTTTTGCTTTCAAAAAAGGTTTGATATATAGTAATAAATGCGAAAAATTCAAAGAACTTCCAAAAGGATACTAAATTGCAAGCAGATTTATGTCATTTTTTGTTTTAAAGTTTTCTCTAAAAAGTTTCCTTTTTTAAATTTTTCATAATCAGTATGAAAAAACTTTGAAATAAGATCATCTTACCGTTGCGAAAAAATGGGCTCATTTCGCAGATGGGTCAATAAAGTACAGTGAAAAGATTTTGTTTAACCTCTAGAATGACAAACTATGATCATGTATTTATTATTTACGTATTATGAGTATTTATTGCAGCGAAATAAAATATAAAGTCTTAATTTTATATAAGGTGTTAATTTTACATATATAATAATTATATCATGCAAATGCTATTTTTTTAAATATTTTGAGTTTAATGATTTCAAATAGTCCAGAATAAAAGTTTACTTCTCGTACTTGTAAGATGTGCTTGCTTCATGAAAACTTCACATTAATACCTCAAGCAGAACTTTATATATGTTCTTTTAAGCAGCATAAGCTTTAATGTTTCGTATTTCCTCGATTAGGCTGGCAATGGAATTAATATTCTGTTGATAATTTTCATCTTCAAATTAGAATTTCGCGATTTGGATTCATTAGCTGCACTTACAAAAGCTAGTATTGTTTCATTAGTTGCCACCAGTGAACGAAAAAAAACCTTAAGGTACCGTACCTTAGTGTACTGTACCGTACATTTATGACGCCCGTACGCAAACACATTCACTACAAAAAGTACACATACCCTACCTCAGTCTATAATGTTTGCGTACATGTACACAACCGATATACCGAACGAAACAGAAGCGATGCAAATGTACGCTACGATTGAATACTGTACTGTACAATGTACACAAACTTTATCCTCTAAAATACGGAATGTGTACACGTACACAACCCGTACACAAACGGTGTACACTAAACGTACTGTACGTTTAGTGTACTTTTGCGGTTCATTTATATGAACAGGAAAAAAATTACCGATAAAAGTGATAATGCCGTAGCCGAAATGAATTGATTATGCTCTCCTGTGAAGTTCAATATTTTTGACTCAGTGCTTTCACTTTTAAAGTGTTTTCCCTTTTCATATAAATGAACCACAAAAGTACACTAAACGTACGGTACGTTTAGTGTATATCGTTTGTGTACGGGTTGTGTACGTGTACACATTCCGTATTTTAGAGGATAAAGTTTGTGTACATTGTACAGTACAGTATTCAATCGTAGCGTACATTTGCATCGCTTCTGTTTCGTTCGGTATATCGGTTGTGTACATGTACGCAAACATTATAGACTGAGGTAGGTTATGTGTACTTTTCGCGTACAGTACGCTTAAGGTACGGTATTTTTTCGTTCACTGGTTGCCACTCTTTCGAACAAAAATACATCATCCTAATCATCCCAGGTGGACTGGTTTTAGGTCACGAATTGATCGCTTTTTTTTGTATTTTGAATGTCAGGTGATATCTTCGCAATCTCATCACTTCCGATTCTGTTTTGATCCCTCGCATTTTCAGAGTATCTACATATACGAAAACATGTTTGATTGCAACTGAAGGGACTTTATTCTAAGCAGAATACGATAAGCAAAGAGCTTCAAATATATTTTATAAGAATCACTCAACCAGGACTTTAAACGTAAACGAGGATAAGTGAAAGGAAAACGCCAAAGAAAGAAGGCATTAGAGCCACTTGTACACCGTAGAATCTTGTTGTTAATCAACAGCCCGGTCTCGAAGTTGCTTCAGTCCGTACTCCTGATACAGCAGAGGTTTCTCCGACCACTTCTTACTTACCGGGTTTTAGCACCTACCAGTGCAGAACCGGAGGAGTGTTTGTACTCTTTTAAATATCTCCGCTTCGGCCATGACAGTCTTTGAACAGTTAATCCAGGATGGGGATGCATAGGTCAGGATAGGTCGAATGAGGGTCTGATGGCGAAATGGCGATGATTGGGGAAAATAGTTCGGTTGCAGATTTGGCAGCTTTGATTTTATGCCTCACATAAGGATGATACTTCACAAATTCGTGGAAATCAACTCCGAGGTACTAAACGATGAGGTATTAGTAATCCTAGAAGTTCCGAACCAGACATCAAGTTTTTTGGTCTTGTTGAGAATAGTTTAGAATCCCCGATACTAAGAAGGATTGCGAAATACACAAAGCAAAGTCTTATTGTAGTTTAATTTGATGCTCCATTCGCCAAAGTAAAGACTTTGTTATGCCAGCTAGTATTCCAGGCTCTTCGCTGCTTTGAGCGAGTCTTGGCTCGACACGAATAGGAGCGTGTCGTCGGCATATTGGAAGATTTCAACTTGGGGTTGGCCCACTGGAATGGGAAGATGAATATGATGTATAAAATTGGTCCAGTGACAGAAGCATGTGGCACTCCTGATGTCACAGGCTCTATGAGTGAATCTACTCCGTTAAGCGATCAACTTGTACTACTACATCTGTCTCTTTCACTTACGTACAACTTGACAAAATGGAAAATTACTGTCCATTTCGCAAGATTTATAAGCACCTTTACAAGAAATATTGTAAAGTGGTAATTTTAATTTCCGCGCTATTTAATAGTACATATGCTGTGGCTTAGTGTTTGTTTGGATAGAAGGACGATGGTGATATTTATTGAAATTATAGGTTTTTTTAAATTAAGCTAGTGATTGGGAAGTTTTCTTTATTAAGAAGTAACTTATGGGAATGGTAATAGAGATACTGAAACAATCTAGATAGAATAAGTTTTGGCAAATCTTCTTTCGATAAATATGTTTAATAGCGAAGAATCAGAGAGAAAAAATGCTAACGAAAGTTTACATATTTCACGGACAAATGTGAGATCGTTATTCCAAAAAAAGCTGATCATCGTTTGCCTGAATTAAATACTTTATCATTGACAGCAATAGGTGCGTTTTTTTTTGCACTCTTGAGTTAAAGTTAAGCTCTTTATCACAGAGCTTTAGGTAAGTACATTGAATACAACATCAAAAAAACGCACGTCATATAACTAGCTTCGGCGTTTGCTTGTTAATATCGAACATATATTTGATTTCATGGTGAGAATTGTCTAGAACTTTTCGTTGATCTTACCGTAATTTGTGTTTTTTTTTTTGTGCACGTAAATCAGCTATTGTATGGTATTCGCTATTTGAAGAGAGCTCAGAGAATATCAATTTACTTAACATTAATTAACAAGAAGATAGTCATATAAGCAACTAACTATTCAATTTTGTAAGCTTCAAAGTAGTTCCCATCGCGTATTTTTTGGTCGCACCTCGCATATTCGATCGACCGATGAAAATTTACTTTTAGCGATAAATTTCTATTCAATATATTTTATTTAACAGTCGTTTCAGTCAGTTTCTAAATTTAATGATACCTGACCCAAAATAATATGACAAATCTCAGTGTTAGGTTTATTAGGTCAAAATCGATTTATTTACATCATCAACTTATTAATCAAGTGCACATGTTTTACTTAACATATTTGGAAAAAATATTGAAAAATATATTATTTCTGCTGAATATACAGTGTTTCGTATCAAGTCCACGAACAAATTAAATGAAAATCAGTATTGGAATTCTTTTTCAGGATCTACAAAACTAAGAGCAATCTTTATTTTTAGAAATTTTACTTTGAGGAACGTCCAAAGTAATAACTTCGATTTAAAGGGGGCCGCTGGTCACTACAAATCCCATACAAACCTATTTATGTACATGCACCTTTTTTCAGCCCCAGCTCAATATTTTTTCTTGTTTTCTTCTTGTTAATTTTTTTATATATTCAACTGCAATTTCACCGTTTAAGAGCATAAAAAAACACTTCTGAATAAATTTTTGCTGTTTTTAATTTGTAGCAACCTAATTATGTCACAGCTCAGTTTTTCTTAAAACGGAACGTTCGATCTACTTAAAAACATTGGAAAAAAATACATCAACAGATTTCAAACTATTCCTGAGAAAAAGGTAAATAAGTGCAAAATCATATGATTTTTCAGAAAACGTCATCATACTCGAAATTGGTTGTGACTTTAATATCTTTTTTAGGGTTTGTCATTTTAAACAAAATATTCGAGTTTATTGTGAAATCCATTCCTCAAAATAAGTTAAGGAACTTTTGTTGCAGGTTAGTGAAATAAACTAAGTAGCTTCTACAAAATTTAATGCGACTGTATATTTAGTATGCATCAATATGGTCACATTGGGCGCTAATTTGATGACATTATAAAAGACGATTTACAATTAAATATTACTATTCAAAATCAAATAAATTCATTTTGCAAACGTATTTCTTGGATAACTTGTATGCATATTTGCGTATTTTTTCCATCCGATTGTATCTGTTCAGACTGTTGCTATGAAATGTAAAAATCGTATTTGAAAAGAGAAATTGAATATACGAGCATACGAATCTTCTACGATCTTTAAGTCAACACATGCTGATAAACGAGATTCTCTTCGCAATCGAGACGAACATCCTCTTCAATAAAATACGATTACTTTTGACCTTTATATCTCGTAATAAATTTTCAATGGAATTAATTTTCTAATCCTACTCAAGGTGCATCGCACGTTTTTTTCTTCACCATGCTCAAAGAATGAAATATCCTTGCATTCAATTAAGTCGATCGGTCGGCTCAGCGTCAAGGAACATGAACCCATTATTGAATGGACACATCGGCCTAGGCTAAATCTCAACGTAGTGGGAACTGCTACATGAAAACGATTCAACGAAGACTTCTAGATCGACGTTAACGTTTACATCACAGATAATCGGATTACCGTGAATAGCGACACCATTAATACCTAATAATCCTATAAGAGGGAATCGGATAGTGAGCACACTCATATTCCTGCAAAATTTATTTTGACAATTCACTTAACATTGCGCTGCCCTTATAAATAATACCCAATCTCCATTATTCACGGTTAGTTACTGTTCTTTCTTACTTGTACGTTTACTTAAGTGGATATTGCCAGTGATCTTCGCGTTGCCTTACCTTGCTTGCCATCACTTAGAGCAGCCTGCAGGCAGGCCCCTGCCAATAAGTTAGCGCACCTCGGTATAGATGCAGGCGTTTTGATGGTGCAGACGAATGAGAAAGAAAGATTGGTATTGGGTTAAAATTGAATATAAATCTGCGAAGACGGAGCCAAGTACTTTGGGCACATTTTTCTTAGTGCTTGTTCGTTATTTCTTAAGGAGGTAGACTGAAGTAGTTTATTGTAAATTATTATACGTGCTCAAACTACAGATCAGGGATGGACCCCAACATTATTTTTGTCTGCAATTTGATTGCAATTATTGGAAACTATTTTGTTGCAAAATTAATTCAAAATTAGTTTTCGAATAAAAATATAAATCAATTGAGGCCTTCGAGGACATCTAATATAAGATACTTTTTATTTCACAGTTTCAAAATGGCAAAACGAATTCAAACTAACTACCCTTAAATGCGTCTAAGTCCGATCTGAAATAGTTGTCCCTTTCTTATGAATTGCTCTGGGAATATGTTTCGAAGCAGATGCCATCAATAAATAACTAAAATCATTTTCGAATTGGTTAATGCAATGACTGAAAAATTTGTTGCCTGCATATTCTCGCATGCATCTGAATCTGACGGACGGCAACCGAAGACTTAATTTCATTTTTACTTTGCCAGGACGTATGCATGTTGCTATGTGCTGCACTTATAACATGTACGTATGATATTGCTAAGCTGGCATTTTAACGTGGCACAAACACAATGGGCTCAGGATGCAGAAAAATTACAGTCCAATTAGCTTTTATTCAATAATGAAGTGCCTTGAATAGCAAGCAATACAGCATGAATTCTGATGAATTTCGTTCGAACGGAGGAAAGAAATGTTGACACTAATTGAAATTAAGATTGTCAATTGTGGCCATTTGCAGTGTTGCGTGATAATGTGTGATGGAAAATGATTTCAAATGGAAAATTTTGAAATGGACGCTGAAAGATAGGCGGCCGCTTGGAAAGGGTAAGTAATGTCGTTACAATGTTTTTAATATTGGGCAATTATGTGTAATAACGATTAATAATAATTGCTATAGCTTTGAGTTGAAATAGTTTATTGAACTAGTTGACTCCGTAAGGTAATTGACTGATAATTCCTGGAAAAATATATTAAGGTTACCCTCTACTACCAAAATGAGTCTTCCTAAAAGATGATAAACATAACATATTTGACAAAAAACATTTTTATGTAAGCGAAGGCTCTCCTAATTCGAATCCAAATTCAAACGGACTTTGCACATAGAGCTTTGAGTTCCAGGAGCAAAACAAGCACAAATTAAAGCGTGAAAGTAATCATTTGACACTCGTAAAAATTTGGATTATGAAAATACTGGAAACTCTGGCTGGGCGAATAAATCCCAGGAACCGAAAATGGGTTGTGGTGGGATACTTTGTTGTTCAAGAAATAATGATTTACTAGTTATCAAGTGTATCGGTAGTTCCAGAAAAAATAATTAACTGGTATGTAATTGCACGTATGAGAAATGCTGAAAAAACCGCTTATCAAATAATTTATTTAATCAAATAATTTTTTTATAGAATCCTATTTTGAAGACTCAGTTATTGTGCATTTATCAAATCCTTTGGCATCAAATATTTGTAGCTGAGAATATAATTTTTATAATTTAGCAGGTTTCTTATAGGACTTCCAGGCTTCTGATGCACCTGGCTATGTCCCCGAATGTGATTTTTCTTTTGTCCCAGGCGAAGGATAGAACTGAGTATTACACCTCTAATCTTCGTTTCACTATTGCTGAGCTGTGTGTGAGAATGTATATTTGCTGTTTCTCTACCCTATTTGCATTAGTTGTTTCGCTCCTTGGAAGTATTTTATGCAAAGAGGTGGTTCCAAATGGCTTCAAATGGCTGCGAATGCATCCTTTCAGCCAATTTAACAGGAGGCTAAATAGTCAATTCTTCTCCACGCAACCCGGAGCGCACTAACTTTGAATCACAGCCCAATAAAACCCAGGTTTTTATTCATTTTCACCCAAGACGCGTCTCCTGGCATTTCGAAAAAAAATTCGCAAATTTAGGGGAAAAATATTTTTTATCCACTTAATTTTTTCTGGGACAAAAGTAGTTAGTCCAGTTTCATGCAATAGAAGGTTGTGAGATGCAAATAAAAAAGGAATATCTATATTTAGAGGTATTGAACCCCTAACGGCAGTTACTTTCGTTTTTTTTTCTGGGTCCACGTTTTCATATCCTTGTCCATGCCACTATCAGCCTTCGCAAAGCTCCAGCATAGGGTGGGACCAGTGTAGGGCAATTCGGCTACTTTCTAGGCTTTGGTGTCAGCTTCTTCGTTTCTTCGGTAACTCTCACAACCGGGGATCATAAAAGTTCAATTCTATTCTTTGCACCAACTTGAAATTGAGCCTAATGTACCTTTAAAAGATTCACTATTGCTATTCCTTTTGGATTGCTTGGCTATCCGATGGAACCTTAATTCTGGTCTTTTTAGTGCTTCCTTCCATTACTACATGCTTGACTTTAAGACAAATAATTCTGTATAGTAGATACTGGCTCTTTAGGGAGGCTGAAATGGAGTGCGTACTCCACAAATCAGCTTTGAAACTTCCGTATACCGCATTCGCGCTCTCTTTGTGTGATGGGGTGGGCCATTACCCCATTTATTCCTTGACGGAATTGTGACCCTGAACCTTTTGTGACCCTGAACCTTTTGAAGGCTGCTTTAGTTTTTTCTCTGAAGCCTCTTTTTCTGAAGCTCAGCATTTATATACTGACCCTGAAGTCTTACAGAAACCTCCTCTCTTGTCTTGTATTTAGTGAAGTTTGTTGAACCTGTTAAAAGTGTGGTTTTTTTTAACCATCCTGCCGCTTAATATAGTTTGATAGATTCATCATTCGTTTGTATGCCCAGCATGATATCCAGTGCTGATAATTAGAGCTCTGTACTAATTGTGAGTTTTGTTCAATGTCAGATAAAATAATGTTAATCTGGGGATAATTAGCTCCTAGTCCTGTATCAGTACTGAAAAACGGATGAAATTCATTTGCATTTATCCTTTTTGCGTTTTGAAACTTTGATTTGGAATACTGGATCTTAATCAGTTCTGCATCAGAACTGAAATTTCGCAGTGTTTATTACTGTCCTGTATATTTTTAGTTCAGAATTTTGGACCCTTATCAGTTTTTTCAAATTTTTTGATTTAAATTTGTTTGTTTAAATTTGTTAAAAAAAATGGCGTCGATAGTTTTACTAAGCAGCGATCTACTGTCCGCGGGTTCGAGTCCCGCCGTATGCTTAAAGTTGTATTTATTCGTCTGGTACTGGCTTAATTACGACTGGGCATAATACCAGAGCATCATCAAAGTTTTGGGTTTAAAACTTCCTAATTTTTCTCAAAATGTTTCAAGAATACAATAGTTTTATCGCATCATAAAAAAGTTGCTCTTAATGTGTAGTCGAAAATCTTACTGACTTTGAAAACATTTGAGTCTCCAATTCTTTTTGAAAACACAGGTTCTTAATATGAACCGCAGGAATCCTGCTGATTACGCATCGACATTATTTCCGAAACTCTGTAGAAACATTGCTTAAGTGGTCAATAAGAGGACCATGAGAACAATATAATAGTGTTTAGATATGCTTCAAATTAAGATAAAAGTTTTCGTCAAATTTATAAAACCGTGAACATTTTAAGTAGGTTTATTCAACCCAGAAACTTTTTTGAAAGTGTTTGACGAAATACTGATCCAAATTTTCTGCATTATACGTTGCATATTTTATGGTAACCTGACGAACTTAGAATCGTTACTGCTAAACTTAAGCATAAAAAGTGCTCATAAACTGAGGAACTTATTATTCTTCTAGGGCCAGGTTCATAAAAGTAAAAAAAAAAATCTGAATTCATGCCTCTTAAACTGTGTGGGGAATTTCAAGCTCAGACAAACTTTGAACATGCATACAAGCTTACGACAATTTTAAGACCTCAAGATTACCATGTCGAGCGATTTCTGGCAGAAAAATAACAAAAATAAACGTGATAAAGAAGAAGTTGAACATGCCTTAAATCACCAACAAATCTACACTTATTTTGCACTGTACAATTTTCATTTTATTCCATTAATTCGATTGTAAGGTATCGATACAAAAAGTTTTCGAAATAGAGCAATTGAGCTTCTAGCTCATTGTAACATTGAATTAAGGATATCTGAGTTTCATGACAAATGCAACAAATTTAAATAAAAACTAATTTAACATTTTACATATGACTTTACTGTTACTAAAATGTAATAATGTCTAATAAACGTTTCTGAATGAACTTACCTTTTGTATTTTTTGAAATATCCTCGAAAAATTAATTTCTTTCAACTTTTTCTTCTTTCAGAAACCGTAAGCCAATGGAATAAGCAACCAAATCTTCGAACCATAATAATAAAATTGTTTTGCGAGATGTTAAAGCATTTTTATAAAAAAATACCAAATACCATTTTATTTTCACAAACTCATTTCCCCCGCAATTAATTTAGAATTTTTTTTAAGCTTTGAATTCAAACAATCAATTCAGCTCAATTTAAAATTTTATACAACTTCCCATTTATTTATTCCAATTCCCTTTCAATTTCTCTGAAATTATTCAATGTAAATGTCTACCGTCGGTAAAAACGAAATGCAACTATTATTTCGACTGCTACACGTTAATTAATACGAAGTGCAAAAGCAAAGTATCTTTTTAAGACTGAACACACTTACATACATTATGTATGTGTAACTGAGATGGACGCGCGATTCTATAGAGATGATGCGTAACCAATTAACAACTTTGCGACCCATTCCTTGTTTGTCGGACAACTTTACAGTGTTTCTCTGATTGTTACAGAACAACGCCGATAAATTATTTATACGTGCGAACCATGTAAGAGACATACGAATGGTTGAAAAACAAGATCAGATTGTTCCACTACTGTCTTTCGGTCTGTCTGTCTGTCTGTCTGTCTCTTTGGTTGGCTAAGTGAATTCTGTTTCGGTTCGAGTCTAATTCAAGAGATTTCCAGTGTAAAATGTTTTTTATTCGATGGCACGTAGCAAGGGACGTGTTTTGACTCGAATGATAGCCTCAGGTGATCAAGTATAGGGCATTGAGGATTTTGAAGGATATTCTCAAAAAGTATTTTTTCTAATAAAACGTTTATTTGTTCACCCACATTGCTAACTGTATCTTATAATTTATTTAGTAAATCAGAATATTTGAAGTAATAGACGACATTTTCCCCTAACAATCAGAACTATCTTTGCTTCAAATATCTCGTAAGACCCTAACTTCCCCTACGAAATTTCTTTCACACCGTCTGAACATGAGTTCAATTTGATGCCCTCTATAAATCGTCTTTGATTACGCTCGGAAGGCCTATGACTTAATTAATTTATTACCTCCTCGAATGGTATGTCAACAGGCTTCTGAATTTTTTTTCCACCATTGACAAATCATAACGCATCAATACCAACATCTTTACTTGCCAAACAGAGGAACATGTTGACTTGTTTTGCTCCAAAGAAGAACAAATGGTGATTGGAGTAAAACAGAAAACAACTTCAATTTGTGCTCTCAGATGAAAAATGTTCTTCCAAGTTGAATTGTGTGCAAATTATGTGGTCTCTTGTTCGTTTGTCAAGTCGTCCACGTCCTAAAAGGACTAATTGCATGTGGCTGATGAAGTTTGTCGCACAGAAAGAGAAAAGTGAGTTGTTTTTTTATGATGGAATAAAAACAAATAGTTGTGTTTGATTTTTTTTTTGAAATGGTGTCCTTCGAAAAAACAATACTCATAGATTTTGAATTTTATTGTTCTGAGCTACATAATATTGTTTGATAGACCTAATAAAACTCTAACAGCCTCTTTAATTTTTGAGTTCGTGGAAGTTTCTACTAAGTGCATGAGGCAATTTACTTTTTCACGAAATATTCAAGCATACCTTCAAGAATACCTCATAATATCAAAAAAAAAAACTCGGAGTATTTGAACTAAGTATGAACTAGTGACAATTTTTTATATTAGTCTGTTATTTGTATAAAGAATTGGTCCAGTGACAGAGCCTTGTGGCACTGTTGATGTCACAGGCTTTATTAGAGAATATGATCCATTAACGCTGATATAGTATTATCTGTTGGTAAGAAAGCTTTCGGCGAGTATAATTACCTATTCTGGGAATCCACACTTGATTAACTTAAATGGAAGGGTTTTGTGCCAGACGGAATCGGAAGCCTTCTCGATATCTAAAGCACACACTAGTGTCGGAATGTTCTGCGCATTCAAGTGAGACCAATTTCATCATGCAAGTATGAGATGGTGTACTGTGTGCCGTCCTTGCGCCTAAAGCCAAACTGGTGGTAAAGGATTACCTGTGTAAGCTCACAGTAGTTTTTAATCATTTCTATCCACATTCTCTCAAAAAGCTTCCCTGAATTGGGAAGCAAGGAAATTACTGGCATCTTTAGTTTTGCTCTTCTTATGAATTAATTTTCACATGCCTGGAAAGTAGCCGTTGTTCAGGACGTTGTTCAAAACAATGGAAAGAATTCTGAGCATAGAGGGTGGTAGATGCTTAATAATGAAATTACACATTCCATCATGCGCAGAAGACTTCTTCTTTTTTATACCGCGCAGCAGTTACACCAAGTATTCATTATTGACAAAGTGGAACCGGTCATCTGCATTTTGCGGACATCCAAAGGGTTTTTGGATGAAAATGTGACCAATGGCTCATTATGTGTATTGAAGAAGCGATTGACTTCTTTTCTTAGTATATCTTTTCAAAGTAGCATATTTGGCTGTTAAGAGCAGAACAATCAGGCGGAACGGCATTCATATGGGATTGGAATGTCAATGCAAACAATTCTGCCCCACATCGACATTGTCAATTTTGCCGACACAGTTGATATTCGAAAGTAGTGATTTGTAAAACGGGTGATCCCTCCCGCGCCAATGAAAATTCCACTTTAACTTGCAGCGCCAAATATGTCTCACCTTCACGTGTTTAACCATTTTCGGCGTCAGCGCACGATTCTGATATTTGTTAAGTGTGATAAAGCATGTATTTTGGATAACGTTTTCGTTTATGATGTCATTGACGGACTCTTTTATCAATCTGACGTTTTGTTAAAACTCCAAGATTTCCTACCGCAATGTCTGCGTCGGGTCGAAATTTGCCCTAATCCATATTTTTGTAAGACCTAGTTTTTTTGGGGGTCTTTCCATGAAGCTGAAAAAGCAGCTGAAAGAATTCGAAGCTTCACGGCAAAGCAATCCGACATACGTTCTTACGTCCAGCAGTTTGGAGGATCAATACTGCTGCACAGGTCGTCTGATAGAAGGAAGTAGTCTATGGTTGAGTTACTACTTTGTCTGGTTGGTGAGTTTGGAGCAACAACTTGCAACCGAATAGAGGGCCTGCTTAGTTGCAGTCATTCGAGCGAAACCCTGCCATTTCCATTAGTCACAGAATCTCTCCATTGTGGGTGTATCGAGTTCAAATCGTCACGGATAAGCGAAAATGTTATATTGATATATGATTGAGTTAATCACTCCGAAATCATGTAACGGACTTGATTTTGATGAGCTACATTGAGCGTACAGAGATGCTACGAGGGTTTATCTATGGCCCGTTGTTTGCAGCGAACACACAGCATTTCAGATTGGAAACTACGGCGGGCTCCATGTCCAGAAACCAGTAGTGCGGCGAAGCCACCATTTTAGTGGTCGAAGACAGTGGTAGACCCTCTAAAGCTGACTTTATGGAATTTTGAGAGTCTGCTTTCTGTTATCAACGCAATATCCAATTTCAACGCAGCAAGTAGGTGTTGAGCAGACGCTTTTTGCACCATCGAGATGAGCGAAACGCTATTGAAAGTGGCCACGTCATCCAACTTATTTAAGAAGAATAGACTGGCAAACAGCACCGCGGCATCGATTTCAGTTGGCACTACTCGGCTGATAACGTAAGTCATTTATCTTTCCAAGATTAGCATAAGCAGTACATGACCTCTGTGAGATAAGAGTTTACTGAGCAACAGAACTCGAGGAAGTAGTACCTTCCCACTGGCTGTGCGTAGGATATACCACTTCGCCTGTAGTTCGAGATACTCTGCGTCACAAACTGCTGACGTTCCTTTCGGACATGGTCGCGGCGAATATTCTTCGCTTCGATCCTGGTCGCCATTTCCTTATATGCCGGGCATCCACAATAGTTGACTGGTTTACCACAGTTGACACATGCAGGCTGTGCGTCTTTAACTTTTTTGCAATCACCACATGGGTGCCTCTCCAGGCATTTCACACAGTGATGGACAATGGTGTCGTTACCTGCCATATGTACGAAATTTTGCCAGTTAAAACACTCGAGCCTTTCTTTATTTCATATTTTTTCCCAAATCACACTCTGACAGAGTATTCGGAATACAGCAGCTAGCTCATGCGCAGGCTCAAACTGCGCAACGAACAGCCCGGACTGGGGTCTGAAGCCTTCAGCCGCTACCGACTTACTCAGTTCCCGGTTGTTACGGGTGAGGAAGTGCGATACCGACTTGAGCTTCAGGTCAGAGTACTGCACCACTAGTGCAGGCTGCATATCCGCAGGCTTAATACCTCTGTGCAGGCCACGGATGATAAGCGACTTATGCTTTCTGAAGCTGCAGTGAAGGTCGTTGCGTTTTAACCACTGCTTTTATTCAGTTCGAACACTTTTTTGTGATACTCTAAGGAGGCACTCAGGATGAGTGGTCTGCAACTCGAAATATTTTTGATAGCAACCTTGATTCCTTGAGCGTGAAGCTCACTAATAAACTTTGGAACGTCCATCCTACAGGTTGTAATTGTAGGAACCTTATGGGTTTTTCTTGTCCGTGGTGAATTTTGTGGAACAATTACCTGCTCTTTTGTCCGTTTTGTACTTCATCGCGCTCCCAAATTCAAATTTTTCGCCATTGATTTCATCTAATTTTGCCAACGGCTCATGAATTGCAGATTTAAAGCACTTACGGTAGGAGCTGTCTTCACGAAAGGTTTCACCTTGTTGGTATTTACGCCTTGCTGCGGGTTGCTTGTCATGAGAATCGTCACCTGCCGACGTAGATCGATAATTTCTTTCCGCAATGCTCGATTATCCTTTTCGCACACTGCTGAACTTTTCTGCTGAGGTTTTTTCCACAACAGGTTCATCGTCATTCGAGGACCCTGAAGTTTTCAGTTCTCGTTTTTTGCCCACCGGGGGTCACAGAAAAACATTTTTTTAACACATAACAAAAAATTTTCAATCTATTCGATTGTTTGTAAAAAGAACAACATATAACAGAATAACACTTGGCTATGTCCACAATCCAATATTTACCGCTATTTACCAAACGGCACCTCACTACAATCTGATGTACTATTGCACACCCAGAATCAGCTCTGCGATCTACGATGTACACTTGTAATGATTTCCCAAACTCTAAGGTTTCGGTTCTACTTCACATTGTTATCGTTATTACATTGGATATTGAATGCATTATTTTAGCACGGTAATCAGATGTTAATTTTCAAAATATTTTCTATTTGTTTTTAATATCTAACATAAATATCTGAATGCGTAACTCAATGTATTTAACACATTTTAAAATTTAACATTTTCATTTAATCGCTTTTTTAGCTCCTCTCCGGATATAATGGATAAGCTTTATTATACAAATGCCAGAAAAAATGACAACAGGCGCATCCATCATTGGACTACCTTTTAACACAATTATATTTTTGTAAATAAAACACGTTCGCACTTTCTGTATAGCCCCAATTATTTCGTAAACCTAGTTCAATTATGTATACAAAGGTATTAAGCACTATATAACATTATCATGTTAACGGAGAAAATCAATACATACAGTGAAACCTGGTTAAGTGGGCCCTGGATATGTGAGAAACCTCTGTTATTGATAATTACAATGACGTCCCAACCATTTTGCATTGAAATACCCTTGTTACTGGGAATTTTCAAACCTTGTTAACTGAGATTAGATTTCATAGATTTTTTCGATGTTAACCTCTATAATTGGAACTTCGTAGCTCAATAATTTGTATAAGTAAGACAATTTATCAGATTATGGCCGGTTGTAGCAACGAAAATGACCAGAAGTCCACTTTTGAGGATTTTGTGCGTATGGACGATGATATACTATTATCGGATCAATTATATCAACATAAAATATGCATTTACTTTTAGTACATATTAACATTTCCATCTCTTTATAAGATAAATGGTACATTTCGACCTCTCATAGTGGGACCCTCTATAAATAAGACAACTGTAATGTTAAACCGCCTATTTGGAAAGTTGGGTAAATGAGCAGTCTCTATAAGTGATAAAAAATTTTAGTTCCCTTGAGATCCCAGCTAACCAGGTTTTACTGTATTAGAATCAAAGAATCACGAGACGGAAAAATTGCAAAAATATAGCAAATGAAATTAGGCAAGCGTCAATTATCATCAACTCGTGCAGCCTGCACGAAGCATACCACAATGCACACAGCTCGCCTCAAAGCCACAAAAACACACCATCCGAAATCAAAAGGAAATTATCTCAGGTGGTCAAACAATAGCATTGTTGCATACCACATCCAGTTCTTCTTCATATTTTCTCGACATAAACGATTTTGTCTTAGGTCCCGTCTCGGCCTTCGTCTTCGTTAACGTCATTGTCATTGCCAGCCAGTGCGATTCGTTTCGATTCGATTCGAATTCACGGCACACCTTTCTGACAAATTCCATGAGTTTCGTAATTTGTTCTCGGATGCACAGCAAGCGCCCTTTTGCGCCAGCATTCAACACAGAACGAGTCACGCGTAGGAAAAAATCATGAAGGTCCGATTCCATTCAGACTTCGTCAATATTAAGACGAGTTCCGACGGATTGATTAGACGCCGCCGATTTGATAGTAAGACAAAAACTCAACTAAGGAACTTGATTGGATATATATAGGATGCTGTGAAGTTGCGACTGCGTGTATTATCGAAGCATAAATTTCGAATTTTCGACATCCATAATTGAGATGAAAACAGTTGTCATTAAATAATTTTTACGGTTTTTGTCAGCTTGTATGATTTCGAAGGCTCGTTTGATGTTTTTTATGATGTTTTGGAACGGTTGATTGGTTTATAGTTTTATTCATTGAAGAATGACGTACGATGTCAGGCAAGAAAAGTTTTGTAAAAATCTGTTTCGAGAATTCGAGTAGATTTACTTGATATTCTAAGGTTGTCAGAGCACTCTTACCAGGAACTTAACATTTAAATCTAAGCCTTCTAGAAGAAGCTAAACAATTAATTTGATTTCGAAATGTATTAGCACATTTTTATTAAAGAAAATTCCAAGCTTTCATGATGAAGTCAGCAGTGATATGACAAGAATAATGAACATCTCATAAATATCCTTCGACTACTGTCAGTAACATATGATGATTGCTAATTTCGTAGAATTTTGTTCATTTAATTCTTCACAATATTTTTAACGCATGTTTTTCAATTTCTATTCATATTTCAATATTCCAAAGTAAATTATAAATAAATTAATTGAATTTTCCTAATGATTTTCGTTGCCATGGCCACTAACTCTTTACATTCACGTGCATATCTTCAATCTGAGAAAATGAGGTATTGCAAAAAGAATGCTAGAAAAACATTTCAACCATTAAATTGTGCAATTGTTGTCTTAATTAACTTTTAATAGCATCAAGTGATAGCAGCCGTAGATGCTGTACCTGGGTCTGATTCCCATAGATAGTTTGCACAACCCATACATTCGACTGGCGCATATTCAGATGTAAACATAGCACGTTGCAAAATGACTACAGTCATACGTTTAGATGCTGATATGCATGTACTGCATAAGCATCTATTTGAGATTTCTGCGTTTTCACTTCGCCGTTAAATTGAATTTGAAATAATCATAGACTATGCAGCTCACGCTCACCTGTCTGCCTACGTTTGTAATAATTTGTCTTAATTTAATAATTGCAATACTGCCTTAGAACGTGTTATTAACCCTCGCTAACTATTATTAGTGTGATGAAGTGTGGAGTGTATGCAAGTGTCTATAATGGATTAGTAATATCTATTTTGTTTACGACATGGTCAATTATAGATAAATTGTGATTTGATGGGTCATCGAGTGGAGGTCGCTAAGTCAGATTGAATGTTTATGAAGGCGAAATAAAATCTGATACTTAATTAATGAGCTAATGGTAGGCAAGTATGTTCTAATGTTACGAGAAGAATTTGACTTAATGATAGAAAAAAAATAGTGCAATATTTCTCTTGTATAGTAGTATATTAAGTGTACTCATAAAATATTTTTAGGTCATGAAAGATGAAATCGATGTAAATGAGTTTTAAATCAAATCATACGAAAGTTCTAATAATAGTTGAAACTACTTTACTTCAAAAATAATTAGAGAAAATTTAGAGTAATCAAAACTCAAATTAAAACGCACTAAGTTTCAATAATAGGCATATAATCTCTGCGTAAAAAATTATGATTTGGCTTCTTGTGCAGCTAATTTTGTGTTTCTGCCTTCTGACATTACTTTGCTTAATTCAAGCATTAGATGTTTTATGATTTGTCCGACGATATAAGCTATCGCTCAATGTTTTACATTGTGGCTACATTTAGGATAAAAGTGGGATAGACGCCCTTGGAGGATAGACGCCGCACCTTAAAAAAAGAGAATTTAAAACCAAATTCACGCTCTAGTACCAAGTTTCTCGGACAGATCTCGCCCCCACAGCTCAGTCCGCGCACGCGCTTCGACAGGACTGCACGTGTCGCCGCTTGAGTTAAAAAAACGTTGCAAAATTTTATCGCGCTTGCATGATTCTTGTGACAGTGACATTTTGACGTGTTCAGAACTTTCGTTTTCGAAGGTAAGTTTTAAGTGTGTATTGTTATTTAAATAGTATGTATCATTTATATTTATGGTGTGTTTATAAAATTACGAAATTATTTAAGTATTTTTATTTATTTGCTGGGGCGTCTATCCCTACTAAAAAGGATAGAGGCCCCACTATTGACTGAGTATAGACGCCCTTAGAGGCATATATCCTCTATGACTTATTTACAGGTACTTAGGCTATAGGTAAGATTTTTTTAAATAACGTACCTATCTAGTTAATATGCAACTTAGTAGGAAAATTCACTTTCCAGTTTTATGAGCTGTTTATACCTTTACATGTCGTACTTCACTGTACTTGTAAAAAATAATGCAGCGTATCACCTAATTTCATTTTTTATTTTAGACAAAATGCCGCGAAAATATAAAAGGAAAATAGGGGCACCCGTTCGTGCTGCTTGGTCTGAAGAAGCCCTTTGCAAAGCTTTTGGGGAAATGGATAAAGGCCAAGTTGGTATAAATGAAATATCTCGTCGTTATGGTATTCCATCTCGAACTTTGAGGAGGCGATATGCTAAAAAAAACTGTGAAAAACTTACTTTGGGTAAGTAATAGAGGAATTAATTGCCCTAATCAAATTCAATTTAGGCACTGTCTTCTTAGTTTGTTTTTTCATACTTGTCCTTTTTGAATCCTCAGTTTTTTTTCTGTATCTATTAATTTCTTCTTTTTCAGGAAAACATCCCACACTGGACTTTGACAACGAGAAACGTCTCGTAGCGCACATACAAAAATTAGGAAAGGCAGGATTTCCCACAACACGACAGGATGTAAGAAGACTCGCTTTTGAATTTGCCGAGAAACTGGGTTTGGAAAATCCTTTTAACAAAGAGACACGTATGGCTGGTCAGCACTGGCTCAAATCATTTCTTGAACGACACCCAGAACTCAGTATTCGCCAGGCAGAAGGTTTGTCTATTGCAAGGGCTCAAGGATTAAATCGAGATGAAGTAAACAAAATGTTTGAATTGTTGCTGAAAATACTAACTGAAAATGATTTGATCGATAAACCTGATCGAATTTATAATACTGACGAAACTGGAGTTCAAATGAACAATAATCCTGGTAAAGTTATTGCTACTAAAGGTGCCAAAGTAGTAAATTCCATCACTTCTAGCGAAAAAGGTGAGACAATGTCAATTATAGCTTGCTGTAACGCTGTTGGCAACTATGTTCCTCCGGTGGTCATTATCAAGGGGGTCAATAAAAGACGAGAGTTCCAAGAGGGTCTTCCGCCCGGAGCCAACGTGTACATGAACAAAAAATCTGCCTACGTCAACTCAGAACTCTTTCAAAAGTGGCTGAAAGAACAGTTCGTGCCAATAAAACCACAGGGTAAGGTTTTGCTTATACTTGACGGGCATTCATCTCACACTACTGCTATTGATTTACTAGAATTAGCACAAGAAAATGACATCATATTGTTCTGTTTGCCAAGCCACACTACACAGGCTTTACAACCGCTTGGACGGAGTTTTTTTAAACCTTTCAAAACTTACTTCGCTTCAGAAACTAAAAACTGGATGTTGAGTCACAAAGATCGAAAAATAAATCGTTACATTGCTGGAAAATTAATAGGTAACGCATGGGCTCGCGCTGCTACCTCTTCTAATGCTGTGAATGGGTTTCGTGCATGTGGTATTTTCCCGTACAATCCTTCTGCTATTCCCGACAGCTACTTTGCTATCTCTGATAACAGCTTTCAAAATGTAGATGAAGGAAACCTTGCTCAAGACCAACCAGTAGCAAGAGAACTCGGCGCTAATGCTGATGTGAGTTCATATTATGTTGAGCCCCAGCCTGGTCCATCGTCGTCAACTATCAATAGGGAGCGGGAGCCTGATTTCGGGTTCTTACTATATGAAGATCTTGCAGCGGACGCAATTATTATTCCCTTAGAAGGAAATGTCAGTCCGTCCATACTTTCTCAGAATCATAATGTTGAAACTGTAGAAGTCATAACTCCAAGTAAATATCTTAACGAATGTTCACCTATCCCGAAAATTCCTGTTCCATTATACAAAAGAGGCAAGCAAGGTGCTGCCGTTTTAAATTCAGAAGAACATATTAACTCTAAGAAAGCTAAGTTGAAAGGTAAAGCTAAGAAGCAAACACCAGACAAACCTAGAAAAAACAACCAAAAATCAGTTCCTAAAAAGAAAAGACCGAGGTTTAGCTCTGAAAGTGAACAAGAGCTCGATGAATCAGATTCTGACCAGACTGAATCTGATAAAGAAAATACTCAATGCAGAGAATGTTTCGATGACTATGCAAGTACCAAGTCCACGGCGGACTGGATTCAGTGTCTGATGTGTAAACTCTGGTTACACGAAGATTGCACTCTATATGGCGATTACTGTAATAGATGTGGACACAAGAAGAAGCTTGCAGCTCTAAAAGCTAACCTGGCCAAAGTGAATTCAAAGAATAAGTAACCTGGCCAAAGTAAACAGTATCTCTATATTTGTTGATTATTTGAAAATTTTGATTACTGTTATTTTTTTTTAAGAAGGAAGCTTTGTTTTTTCCCAAAGAAGTCTTAAGGGACGGATTTGTTTTAAGTTTTATTATTCCTAAATTTAGTTCTGTAAAGTTTTAAATAATTTTTAATAGACGTTGTTAAGTTGCTAAGTTTACCCAAAGAATGATTGAAAGACTGAGCCATTTGTTCCTATAAAAGTGCCATTTACTTCAGTTTTACGGTATATTTGGATAAGAAAACCTTATAATATATTATTGCAACTAAGAAAGCAAATAAACATTTTATTTAATTTTCTACGTATTTTTTTTTTTATTGCGGAGGCATCTATCCCATTGTAGGGCATCTATACTCATGTCGAAATTTTGCCAGGGGCAACTACCCCATACAGTAGTCGTCTATCCTCAAACAATAAGTTTTTTTAAGAGCCGAATATCTACAAATCTACGGTATGCATTGAATAATGATATGAGTAGATAGTAAGTATAAGGACTATAGTTGTTACAAATAGTTAACTCACTCGAATAGTGCTTTAAAAAAAAAAGTTATAGTCAGCTTACAAAAAGTGGGGCATCTATCCCACTTTTACCCTACGCTGAAATAAGTTTTTTTTGTGTTAAACAATCAGCTCACTGCTCTATGCACCGTTAACTCAAATTTGTTGTCCTTATTATTATCAAATTTTTGTAAAGTCGATACTACTCATTACTGCAGTGCAGTCTACACAACGCAAATGTATTCGATCGTTGTTTTAAAATTCCAGAATGCACCTTAATGTGAGTATCTCTTCATTCGGAAATAATTGACTTTTATCCTTATGATTGTTACCATGTTTCCAACTGATATTCTGGATTCATTGAAATACCAGGCAGTGTCTTGAAGAAACTTTCAAAAAAAAAGAAATTATACAGTTTGCCTTCATTTTCAATTGACAAGCAACTTTCCTGCAGTATAAAAAATGAAGCGGCTTTTGCCGATTCCGAAACCGAACAACGATCCTAGCTTCTCCAGAATTAAATTAGCAATCCAGCATTCTAAGCAAAATTTTTGATATAATGATATTTAGACATGTGCTAGAGATCGTACGATTTGAAATCAAAATCGGAATTACAAATCGTACGATTTCATCAGAGGTGTGCGGCAAATCGTCCGATTTGACCAAATTCCGAAGCGTCTTCTAATATTCTAATGCGCTGGTCTATATGATAATGTCCACATTGCCAGCTGTCGAAAATCGGGTGAATATTTCGACACTGTTGTGAGCACTGCCGTATGGTTCAGTTTTCCCAATTTTTCTACAAATAAAATCGACAACTATGTTGAATTTTCGCGTCAAATTTCTTGAAAACGGGGTACAGGACCTTCAGTATCAAGAAAACCGCTCGCCAGAGAATAAAGATAATCGGGAAGTTCTTGAGTCTGTAGGTCAAATCCTTGTCTCTGCACGAACAAAAGGCTCTTGGTTCAAGAAAATGTTTGTTTGGAGATGTTTGGTCTGGATCAAGAGTCTTGATCCAGACCAAACAACTTTGCAGAAATTAAAGAGTTAAAAAGTGGGCTGCGTAAACAAAAACCACCTGAAAATGAATGGAATTAAGATGAAAATTGTATATGATTAGCTGGCTGACCTACTCAGACGATAAAATGGCAACAAACAGCCAAATACCTGGGACTGGCATTTGACAAAAGACTCTCAGAGAACACACACATAGAAAACAAAATACCTACTGAGAAGGCTTCGAACTGAACATGACAAACATGACACTACTTTAAAAACAGAGAGAAACAAGGACGAACGAAAACCATCTACAAATGTGTCGAAACCCCGCACTTATGAAAATATTTCATAAGCTTATTATGGTACATTAGGAACACGAATGTACACCGAAAGCTTAGGATCATCACGACTGACGCATGCACACATGACAAAACATTAAAATTATTCGACAGATCAGACGGAATTCCTAATATAACAATGTAAAAACTAGAAGACACCTGGAGTGACAGGTGAGTTTGGATAAATAAAGCGCCTATCCAAAGGAAGAGAATCAAAGTCAGGAAAGCACTAGCTGCAAGCAAGTATCAGTTAAAAGCATTGACTTATATCCAGTCTCTAAAAGAAAAAATCGGTCTTTCATTAAATCTTTGGTTTTGAAAGTGAGCATTTCTAGCGACCCACAAATAAAAGTATGTTATCAGATTGTCTTATGAATAATTTTTCAAGCAACTAAACAAATTAACAAAAAATATTTGCTCTTTTTCCATTTCAGCAAGTATCAAATTATTTTCCCCTAGCTACATAATGATTTGCTTACGCCAAATTGACAAACGCTACTTTTCTTATTTCAAACAAAAATTAAAATACGGACAAATATTCTGTTGAAGTAGTCAAATTTTAAAAATTGACATAACTTTAACTACAACAGTTAAATACCAAAGTCGAGTTGGAGGATCGGTCAAATGATATTGAAGCGAATCAGCGTATCACATTAGTTGTTTTCAAAAATAGAATATTTGTGTTTTATGTAAGATAAGACATTGGAATGTTAGAATTTATAAAAAAGGATATTTCGGTACAAAGGTATTTTTTATTTTAACATTGAAAAATGCTAACATTCCCTTAAGAAGTTCGCGGTATGTGCAGCAGCATTATCATGCTGAACGATCAAATTTTCGCCAGAAATTGGATTTCCTCATCTATAATTTTAGTATTAACACTGCTTTTTCCTTTTCTCTCATTCCCAATTTCGGACCACCGATTTCATGCTCGATTTTTATCAAAAGATTTTTTTCATATCGTGGAAATAATGCGAGCAGCTATCAGGTCCATCCAGATAAAAACATTTTTTGTCGTTAAAAATTAGCTTTTACTATCGTTTTTCCCATTTAATGTGTTGACAGAAAAACCGGATTCTCTTTTCTTTGTCTTGAGGCTAGCGGAAATCGTTTTTTTTTTTATTTCATTTTCTTAAATTTTAGGCGTTCAGCCCTTAACATCGTTTTTTTGTGCTTTCCAAATTTTCGTTTAACTCTCATTTTCGCAATAATTTACCTCGCATTGTTCGTTGAATTCACACCCTTAAAATTCAATGTTCTTTTCGTTAACTTAAAACATGAACTCTTGCTTTTCGCATAATTTTCCGGATCTCTGGGAAGATTTATTACTACACATCGACTCCTTTTAATAATTTATCGTTTTTTGCGACGCTATTATTGTATTTTTCCAAATTTAATACAATTGGAATTGTTTTTGCGGGATGATTGAAATTGAAAAATTTTATTGAAAAAATTTTTTTTTACAAAGTGATTTCGAAAGTATGCACTGATTCTCATCAGACACCAGCTCACAGTGCATACTTGACTGATGTGACCACGATATACGTTGTCTATGCTGATTTATAGACAAGAAGGGAACCATGATCGCAAATCAATAACCTAATAATAACTAATAACAGGAAATTATTTGGATTCTTCCCAAGCAAATAATGCGTCCAACAAACTTGTACTTCAGCTTCTTGTTGATTATATAAATTAAATTATCATATGACGATAAATCGCCTATTTCCACTATTGGCTGAGATTTTGGGAATTTCGGAAGCTCAATTTACTTAGATTAAGCAAAAGTCTTTTTTGTCAAATTGAGATTGGCAATACGAGTTCACCAACATGCCATTTGAATTTAAAAAGAGCACGAGCGAAATTTTAAAGTTGCGAAAATTTACGCTAAAAGATTACTTAAGGAAAATTTGCTTTGAGTACATCCTATTAAATTAGTCTTTGCAAGAGTAAGACGAACCAATTGGGAGAGTTTTCAAAAAATCAAATGATACTAAAAATAAAACGGAATTTTTAGGCCATGCAGGTCATGCAATTTGTGGTGAAGCTCTCTACCAGCTTTAATCCTTAGACCCGTACGAGGATGATCTTAAGCGCTATCCTAAAAAGGTGGAAGCAATATTAATTTTACATGTATGCCCTGAAAACTCAAAAATAAATCAAACAATTTCTTTACTCCCAGAAATTCGTTAAAGATTATTCTAAAATTACAATACCTTTAGCAATGAAATGAAACAAACCAAAGATTGAGCAACTATAGTTATTTTATATAAAATATCCACACTTAAATAAAAACTTTGTCATCTCTACAGATGCCTCAAATTATGCTATTGGAGAAATTCGCCACAGAGGGACATTTCATTTGCTTTGCTTTTAAGAAATGCTAAATTTCATTAGAAATCTAAAGTAATATAGTGACCATGAGAACAAATCCAAAGAAACTGGAGTAAATTTATAAGGCATCTAAGTCAACAACAACCCTAGTTCACTAACCCTAGCAGCTAATGCCGCACCATATTATGCATACAGATATCGTTGAAAGTTTCTATGAATAAGGAACCAAACTTTGAAACTTAAAAAAAAACTCAAAACTTGCATTGACGACACACTAACTGTGAAAAAAAACCTTTCACAACAATCCTATTGAATTTTCTAAAGATTTTTTTCCAGATATAATCTCTTAATATCACCTATGTGGGCCCAAATGTATCGGCTAATAAACAGTAATAATCGTGCAGCTTAAAATAAAATCGCAATAACTGTCAAATAAACTCTTATTCCAAGTTATTTGCACCAAAATCAATAAACACAGCCATTCTAATTTCATTTTTTGTTGATTATTCACTAAAAACACCAATTTCAGATTGCATTAAAGATGATGCTGATGAATTAAAGTCCACATTTCAGGATTAACTATCACAAAATAAATTTATTGCAGCCTCAATCAATTATTTCATAATACCATTTCATTCAATCAAAGGCATTAAGTCTTTCGAGCGAAAAGATTAAGAATCCATTACGACGCGATGCGACACAGTTGTGCTATTCATTTTCATGGAAATTCCTTGACTAATTTTCGCTCTTACTACCGCCCCTGCTTAATGATTTATATTTTTATCAATATTTGACATAATACCATTAAATTTTAAAATCTATTTTTTTTTTTTTGCTTTTGCAGAGACTTAATGAAAATACTAATGATGTACTGAAGAAAAAAGTTTCTTAAAAAAGAAACGAATAGATAAGACAGTCTTGTGATTAATTAACCAATCTAGGCAGACAATTATCTCTATTGATTAGTCAATGTTTTTTTTTTTGGAGTATTCAATAAAATCAAATGAAATATCTCGGTCATGCAATTTCGTTTATCTATAGAAGGACTTAATCAACGATCGATCTACGTGAAATTTATCTTTTAATTCACTTTAATTCACTGCAATTGAAACAGACGGATTTCTAAATTATAATTAATAGCGTAGAGATTTTCAATTTTATAATGTATGATATTGATTGAGATCTAATGTTTATGATAATGGGATTTATTATGGATTTTATTGGGATTTGTTTTTTTCCTAGTCATATATTTTGAACTGGGTACCGAGATGGTAGCAATTTTTACTATAAGTACAGTATTAGCTAGTTAATTGATGACTGCTCTAATTTGGCGTAAATTAAGACATTTTGAAGGGGCTTAGTTGTGAATAATATATGACTTAGTTGACAGTAAGCACATGAAGTATTTATAATACTGATGCTTATTGAGTTAATTCGATAGCACATGCTCTTGAATTATTTGTGGGGGTTCACATAAAGCTTTTTAGTTTTGATATTCTGGAGTATGGATGTGGAATCAAACCTGAAACTTGCTGTTGTTTGAAACATCCGTTCTGTCTGAAAGAGTCATTCATATAATCAATTCATAATCAAATGGTTTCAGCCATAGATCTCAGACGATTCCGAGCCCAGCATTCGAACAAAGAAGATATACGGGTAAGCAAGCAACATAGCATTTTATATCAACTAGCGATAATTATCAGCAGAAGCGTTTGTATACAGCACTTAGAGAGTGAAGCCAGTGACATGATGTAATCAAAGGCGAAGTGAAAGAACAGGTAGCAGACTTCGTTGCTAGCCGCGCCCTTGATGACGATCGTGATTACTAGTCCAGAACGAGTTAGCACGTGATAGAGGATCACTTCGATCGAAAACCGGTTTTTAGCCACCAACACGTGGCAGAGGATATCACTCAGAGAATCATTCGATTAATCAGCAGTAGCGTAATTTCAAAGGTTTGTGTCATTCAGCTCTCTTGGCTCAGTTATACTGTGTGTGTGTGTATATAATGATAAACATTATTCAATTATACACTGAAAAAAATCCACATAGCGCCCAGAGCCATGTAACATAGCGCATTATTTATGGCTCCATACGCCATGTACATAGTACTCTGAGCCATGCAATATGGCTCCCAGCGCCATAATGTCAGAATTTACATAGCGCGTGGTGCCATGTTACATGGCGCAGCATTTATGGTGCCACACGCTATGTACATAGTACCCTGAGCCATGCAGTATAGCTCCCGGCGCCATACTTACATGGCGCAGAAATTATGGCCCCACACGCCATATTACATAGTGCCATGAGCCATGTAATATGGCTCATGGCACTACAATTATAACTCGCAGCCATGCTGTGTGAAGAGATGTATAAATATCAGCAAGCTTCTTGAACATAGGAGAGGATGTGATCATTGATTTCATTAATCCCTCGGGAATTACTTTGATAAAATTCCATCACCTAACCTAACATCAAGTGCTCTACCGCCAGATGCTCCGGAGAAGGTTCGTGGCCTTTTGTTCGATGCTAATTGGATTATCTTCAGATGCACTGAAAAAACACATAGCGCCAGACGCCATAATTCATAGACTTCTGGCGCCATGCGCATGGTCGATTTCGGTCGATTTGTGATAAAATATAGCGCCACACGCCATAGTACATAGGAGCAGATGCTATGCTTATAGCCCTCTACGCCATTTACTATAGTCCTCGACGCCATACAGTATAGTGCTCCACGCCATACAGTATAGTCCTCCACGCCATACAGTATAGTCCTCCACGCCATGCACTATAGTTCTCCACGCCATGTGCTATAGTCCTCCACGCCATGTACATGGCGTGGAGGACTATAGTACATGGCGTGTAGGCCTGTGTACTTTTCGCCATGTATTATGGCGTGTGGCGCTATATTTTATCACAATCCCTAAATCGACTATGTACATGGCGCCAGAAGTCTATAAATTATGGCGTCTGGCGCCATGTGTTTTCTCAGTGTATTAACAAATCATTTTTAATACGAGAAACCCACTTTGCGATTTGCCAAAGACTTGAGTAGGCTAGTGTCGCAAGGAAGCTTCAGATGAGAGTAAATTCTGGGGCAACAATGAGTGGCTCGAAAGTGAGAAACTCAGTAGGAAGGAGTGTGTTGCACGGTCAGGAGTTGCAAAAAGCAAACTTAACTGACGAAATCAACGAATAACTACGCTAACTGTTAGAACAGCTACAAAATCTTCAGAAAGAAATCAAGAATTGCCAAATAAAAATGGAGACCTATTGCAAAACTTCAGCAGAAAATTCCCCTTCGCATGGAAGCTTGCAAGTTGCCATTCTCTTCTTTATTTCTTTTACTATGGTCATTATTCTAACGAAATATCCAGTCTGATCGCTTGTAGAGCAACTCCTACGCGCAACTCTCATACCTTACTTTCATACCTTTTAGATCAATGCCAGAAGTACCGTTAAATTTCACGATTCTTTCTTATCTAGGCCAACACGATTGTGGAACAGATACCATCTACTGTTTTCGCCACCGACTATAAGCCACAGTTGTCTAAACGAAACGTGCACTGCTATCTCCTACAAACCATGCTATGCTACAACATAATAGGGCATCCTCTGTGCCTTGGAAAGATTTTTAAAAAAATGTTAGTCTGAATTTTATTGCTATTAATATTAGCTGTTGGTAACTCTGGAGATCCCTCACTCAAATTAAATTCATTCAACAGAGCAAAACTGTTACTCACGTCATTCAAACATTGAGATCTAGCCTCGAACAGGGTGATATTTTTAATAGAAGTCAGTTCCATAGTTATCTCCTTTTTCAATCTACTAGGGTAAGATAAGGTCTTCCAATCATGATCTAGTCCATTATGGAGGATGTATTTAAGTTTCTGGCAAAGATTGTCACATCCTTTCTTGCCATACTTCAGACATTTTCAGGTCTTGGCTTTGCAAAACTTGCTGCTACGAATAAATCTACGACAGTTTCTGTACCATCTGGGTCTGAAGATGGAATGACTTACCGGAGTTTTAACATAGTTTAATTTTATAATTTCAGTCAATCTGGAAAGTGATTTTTAACTATTGCGAGAGTATGAATTTTTCGGGGTTTTCCCTATCCCTGACGTTGATCTACAGAAATTGAACAATTTTTCAAAATAAATTAAATTTTTTTTCAAAAGGAACACCCCTTTCATTACAAAGGATTCCATATGTAATATACTCCTTAGCCAAGACATCTTGAGAGATATTCCTGACCATTTCATAGCTGAGATTCAGATTATTGGGAATAAACCCAATGAAACCTATTTTTTCCGCTATCCGAAAATGCATCTAATGCATTTCTGAAATATAGCCTAACCAGATTTATCTTCCCTATTTGAATCAAAAATTCCCAATTTCATGTTTTCAGTGGTCAACAGAAAATGTACTAGCTTGAACACCTGTCTAACTCCATTGATGTCAGGTTCTTGCACTATAACTATATAACACAAAATCAAATCTTTATCGATTTTTAAGAGACATAAATCGCAATATCATAATTGCGCCCAGTGTGGTAAAAATTTGTATGTATTTGGTATTATACATCATCATTAGTCCCGATTTTCCACGATCTGTGAGTTTATCATCAAATATGTAATGACGTCCCATTTTACAAATAGCATCAAGCGTAAATTGGACAAACATATGCTGCAAAATTGATCAAATGACATTTGAAAGTAATTTATATCTGCTTTTAATACCTCAATAAGGCCTGCGAGTCGTTCAAAACAATAATTGATGTAAGCAAAGTAAACAGTTGTGATATTTTCACATCAACGAACAGAAAAAAATATATAATTAGGAGGGAATCGAGCAAAAACGGCTCAATGGCGTCCCCCTACATAATTATCGAATTGATATAAGCAATCACACAAGATTGCGTCTTTTCAACAATTCATATAACTTTTAAATATCCTTCACCCGCTCCTTTTGGAATACCTTGACTATTCACTACGATTATATTGATACATTCACCGTCATCATTAGACTATCCTTATATAGTTGAAACATAATTTATCAACTACTCTCAATTTGTAATATTTAGTTGCATTCATGACACTTTCCAACAGTGCAACATACGAGTAATTCAAGCCGAAAACGTCCATTTCGTATTCATAACTGAGCCACAACGTGCAGATACGTATTTTCCACTTCGATTGAGAAAAGTGTTACTAATTCTACGCTTAACATCGATTTAATGGACTGCTCAGATATCTATTAGTTCGGATATCTATTAGCGGCGAGCCTATTACCGGTTGGCTTGACTGTCTGTGGTGTTCATAACGTTTCGATATCATTTCAGCGATTGGATTACGGCGTCGCTTAATAAGCTTAATGAAACTGGATTTGCTGTAGGAATAGACAGGCTCCGGCAAAGCCTCTACATACTGACCACAGACAGCTGGGGAGCAAGACACGGCATTGTGGAGATTGGTAGCACAACGAAATTGCATCCGACACTATCTCGCTTATTATGAAGCTGGTTAGTTTCTATAATTGATTTCTTGAAAAAATGCACGTTAGTGGTGGTGAATTAGTCGGATAGCAGCCGCAATCGAATGATGCCTACCATAGTGATGAAATGTCTTTGATGAAATTGTTATTTTGGACGTGGACATGCATACGATGCTGCATGCACGCTTACATGCAGACATGTGTAAACGCACAGCTAAACCAGGGGTTTGAAAGAAGGTAGAGTAGAACACGCGCTCCTGACGTTGCAGTGCACAAAGTTCAGCTCAGTTCCGGTAGCACCTGTAATTCATAATTGACCAAACCGGCAATTTCCGAAGGCTTGGCATGTAGTCGAATGATGATTAGAAAATGCACATGCGGAGTCTAGATGAACATGATCGAAGATAAATTACGGGTAGAGCGCGGTCGGCTGCAATTAAAGTAATAAATGTCATTAACTTTGAAATGGAACTTCGGTTTGCTGTTGTGCCAATGATGAATTCACATTAGCGTGTTTCCATTAAGCTAACAGGAAAGTAAATTTACATAATTTTCGCAATTCATCAACGGGAACAATCTCATATAGATACTTCTATCAATAGATTTCCCGGAACATGACAAAGAAGGAATATTTACATAATTGTCTATAAAAAAACCAGTAGCTGGGGGGTGCATACCCAACTTCGAATTCAAAAAACGAATCTAAGAAATAGATCTTTCAAATTTCTTTCGATTTTGTATGGAAATTCCAAGGGTCACAACAGTAAATATCTTCGAGCACCCGCTTTTTCCGCTAACCCGCCTGCAGTTCAGTCAGTCAGACATCAGACGATGAACCTTTTGTCAAATTCCTGACCTGATAACTTCCATTAGTGCAAGTTAATGGGATCCAGATAGTGAGACTGCAGTTCGATTGTCGGATCGTGATGTTAACAAAACACCAAGCACGCGCTTGAATAATCCAAACACATATGGATAGTGTAGATGTATAGATGAATGTATGGGTCGGAAGATTATGAAGTCGCCTTCTTCAGTGGATCTCTTATTATACACACACTGAAAATTTTGACGGTGGTAGTAGTTATAATGTTGTTATAATTGAAAGGACAGTATTTTTTTTGTGATAAGGTTTTGTTAGGATTTTGCTTTAGATTTGGTCCTTGTATGGGACCGGAATAAGTATATAACGACTCAAGATATAAAAATCAGTATGTGCCCCCCAAATGAGAAGAGAATTTTGCTAACGACAGTTAAGACAGCTGACAACAGTTGCATATTAAGTGAATTAAATATTGTAAATGATAGCCCATTTATTTCCTTTATAAGCTATATAGGTATGTATATTTTATTTTCTTGACAGATATCAATATTTCCAGAGAAATCTGCTCTCTTCTTCCGCATCCATCGGAAGAGAGCAATAACTCTAGAAATATCGATATATACCATACTAATTCAACTATATCTACTTTAAGAAGGGGGAAAAAAAATCTTTCGTTTTCTAATTACACGGGGTGGGGCATAATGGAGTCCCACATTTCAGATAATAACTAAATTGGTTTATCAGTTAATTTTTACATCACAAATTTAATGAAAACAAATTCCGACTTCAAAAGAGTTATATAAACTGGTATTTTTTTAACAAAGATATTTGTTATAGTTCATTTGAAACTTTAGCTACTAGTTTTACCTGCCAATCTCTCGCAAAGGCCACAAAATGATGGTGCAACATACCTGAAAGTATAGAAAATAAAAATTATTGCGCTGGAAATCCAATTCAAATGTTGTTTATATGTACGTAATTAACAGTCTTTACTATTAGCCATTTAATATAATGTGATCATTTATTACTTAGCTAGTAACAATTTTTAAATTTGGCGGCTATACTATTTTGGTTTTAATAACTATTTAATAACTATTTGTTATATAACATGTACTTTATTTTTGCTTTAGCCTTGGTTAGGTTAAGTGTTTTAGCCTCACTAGACCTAAACTTAACGTAGGTCTTAGGTTAGGTTCAGTAAAGTGGTTGCCAATCGGACGATAGCTACCGAGAGACCCGTTGTGATAACAAGGTTAGCGTCTTACTCTTTGCCAACATAGTCGGGAATTTATTTGGTTCCCTTAATAAACAGTACTATCCCCTTTAAGTCAACGGCGGATAGCTCACACAGACTTGTGAAGAAAGGTGCACCGAACACTGATGCATGACGTGGAGGACTGATTCCTTTGAGACTGCCTTGTGATTGCGCCGGATAATTCCTCCGCCCCGAACCTCTTAGCGTCCTCGAGGTATTTTCGCCTAATGGCTAGATTTACCTATTGATAAGGGACATAAGACGCCCTGGAGCGATGCACCAAGCCTCGTCTCACAATTGCCCTAAATACTTCCATATTCAGATATCCAAATCAATTGACATCGATATCTCTCTAAGAAATACACGGCATTCAGCGACAATTTTGGACATCTTACAATGACCAGCCAGGGGATTAATCGCCGCCTGGCTATCTGTAAAAATTTATTTAAGTTATTAGATTTTTATGTGTCATTAAATACTTTCTTGCACTATTTCCGCAAGGTGCATATTTCCATGTTTTGTGGCTTTAGGTGGAGGCACTCTTGACGCAGAGCTGAGAGCACTGTTAAGAGTACTAGCCGCACGATTATAATCCAGATGTCAATCAATTCCACTGGAGAACCTTTTTCCCAACCTTTACTTTGTCCAACCCGTCAATTAACAAAGACTACCCGCTCTGATGAGCTATGGTCGTCCATCTTAAAGCCTATCTACCTGTGATCAGAAAACCAGCAATCCTGCAAGACTCTCCAACCTCGCAGTATGTCGCCCGCTAACTAAGGTAACGGCAATAACCTCCCTATAACTTAAGGTTGAAAATCGATTCATTGTCAACATTAGCAATCGACAAGCCATGAGACAAGATGCAATCAAAAAGTGACTCGCCTCGACTATTTGTATCGGAGCGACCCCAAACCTGCTGATCATTGGAGTCAGCTCCTAGAAAAAGAGGCACGCATATCCTTGTTGCAGTAGCCACTGATTCCCTGACGATTCAGAGGGAGGTCATATGCCGCGATCGTTGGTCATGTAGGAAGAAACAAAAGGACGCAGTAGTTGCTCCACTTCACTTTTCTCCTACTTCCAGGGCCAGGAGATCTAAGCAGACGCCCAACAAAAGCATATTAACGATGAAAAAATCAAAGAATTTACACTATTCAGTTCAATAACATCCATTTTGGCCTCATATATGCCTTTCTCAAATTTGCGTCTCCTCCAACATTAAAAATTTTCCTCGCTGGTCAAGGTTTTTGGCTAGTCAAAAAGCGAATTTGCCCGTATTGAAGTATTACAAAGACTATCGTAATTTACAATGAAATATGTTTTGTAATGAAAATGTTGTTTCAAGGGCATTTGTTTCATATTTTTGGTAAATTATGTTGAAAAAAATTTTTTAATAGCTTCGTTATCGCCTTCGGACGTTGTCCTAAGCAAAAAAGTATTAAGTGCCTCAATTCAGAAAATACCAAATATTTCTTGACTTTCGCTGCACTTATGAAAAAATAAAAATTATCTAACTGGCGAAGTCATTTTTTGGAAGTGCAAAGCTTTTATTACATTGTGCCAAATCGATAAAACGAAAATTCCAATATTCTGAAAACTAGATAACACTTTTTAAGTTAGGAAGAGAGCGTGCTAAAACAAATCGAACTACCATAAGTAAATAAAACTGGAAGTTAGCTACTAATTTTCTTTCTAATTTGTGTGTTTAGTATTACTCTAACACGATTTTGTTCACAAAACTAAAATTTATGTAAAATATTTAAATGAGACACGAAAAAAAGTGTTTGAAACTGTGAGTTTACACAAAAACTGATGTGATTTAAATGTAGGTAAATTTAAATCTTTAATCCCATTTTAATGCATTGGACATTAAAAAATCTGGTAAAATATTAGGGAATTTACATAGCACCATCTTTTACAATCTATTATTACTTATAAGTTTTTCTTCAAAACTTCGTATTGGTTTCGTCAAATCTTTAGCTAAATTTTGCTTTCGATTTTATCGCTAGTAATATTTAAAAAAAAATGACATTTTACCCAAACTGCATACTAAGTTTAAGTCAAAAGCGACTCAAAATGTTTTATTTTAGCTATTTAAAAAAAAAACAAACAAAAATAACGAAAATATAAGAATTTTTGCTCTAAACTGCCACTTATGTAAAATTATTTGTTTTGTTATAGTATGAGAAAGACATAAATATTTCTTTAGTCAAAAAGTTTTCTAAGACCAATTGTGAGGTCCCATCATTCTCATCAGTGCACATAAAGACTAGAAACTTTTTCCTGCAGATATATTTTAAAAATTGCAATTTCACACATCCTTTTTTATATTTGAAGTAGCCGAACGCCATAATTGATAAAACTGAATTGTTCATCTTCAATATAGATCTATATTTTTAGAAATCTAAATTTTTTCAAACTTCAAACACAATTTTAGTACAAACTGTGGGGCAACCTCCAAAACAAACTAAGTAGCCCACAAGAAACAATGAACAGTGAAACAAGATTCAAACACCCAAAAACGACATAATCTTTGGCATGTACTAAAACACAAAAACAAACGCCGCTGCTACATTTTCTCTTCGCCGCCGCCGGCTCGTCCGGACACTCTACGGAAGAACCGTCAAACAGATGGGAGGAAGGTATTTCAAGAATGTCCACTTTATTTCTAAAATGTGACTCATACGAGCACTGAACGATTATGGGCCATCACGACGATTGTATCTTTTTTCCGTTCATTTGCCGCCGAATACTGAACTGATCCATTGTCGTTTTTTATGTACCGTGCCCGGTCGTTCCGTTCAAAGACGACAACGAAGACGACGTCCGCGTCGTCCGTGCTGGACATCGTCATCGTTCCCAGTCTTCATTAAAACGTTACAAAACTGATAAAGTGTGGCGCCAAAACAAATAAAATTTACAAATTTGTTTTAGCCGCACCGCAATGACGTAAGGTGGGAGACAGAAACATTGACAACGCCTGCGATTCGATCTCGTCTTGCTACGCGAACACAACCGTGAACAGATTAAGATGAAATTGAATTACCTATGTATAGTAGTAACGAAGACGCGAATATCGAAGCACAGGAGACACCTTAAGGTAATTTGGAAGTTGCTGCGACAAAATCGAATTTGATGAATGTTGGGATTACCGTAGACACTCGACGCTGACGATAACTGGCAGCCTAATTTTTATCGCTCCTATTAATAATGGGATTTGTGTGAAAGTGCATGCATATTTCAAACAAAAGCTTTTGATATAACAGTTGTTAACAATAATATGGTTCAGCTGTTACGCTCAAGGTAAATTACAGTTAGCAGTTGCTACGATGTCGCTTATGGTTTAATGTCAGGGCGCTAAAACAGTATTTGAAGCTACTCTGCGAAAATAGAAGAGGAAGTTAGCTACTAATTTTCTTTCAATTTTGGCTGTTTACTATCGTACTCACGTGATTATAGGCATGCAGGATGTGAAAATTGAGTCAATTAATAATTTAATTCTCAAATGATAGTTCATCCTCAGCCTATAGACTAAAGAGTATTTCCTTGACGTTAAATCCGATTTATGATGTCAAGTCTACGCCATCCTGGAAATGTCACGTAAAAAAAGGGTTGGAAAAACGAGAAGCAAATCTACTACAAACCGAAAAATTTGTCATTTATGGTATTCGCTGCTTTTTGTGTTTAAACGTTTCCTCTTCAAGTTTGACGTTTCCTCATCTACGGTCAGCGAACTCGGAATGTTTTTTTTTCATCACATTCGCGCTATTTGTTTCGTTACCTTAACCAAGAACATACAAACCCGGCAAAAAAAAGTCTGCTAAAGATTGTGCCTGTCCACTTTATTTCACTATCAACGATAATTGTCACTGTATTCTCCTGTAAGTGGAAGGACTACGCTGGCGGATGAATTCAAAAAAGGTGAAAGAATTCAAAAAAAGTGAAAACGGACCGCTGATGGACAGAATATTATTTACGATGCTGCGAAAAAATTGGGTTTCAAGAGCAGTTTCGAACTACTATAACACCAACCGAGAGTCATTAGGTCGTCTGAGAAGCTTCACTTTGTTTCCGAAAAATAATTAGCAAAAAAACTGGAACTGTATGTAAAAGAAGAGCGGTTTTTCTTCTACCAGAGCTGCAGTTAACGCAACGGGTTTCCAATTCACTGAAAGCCTCAATATTTCCAACAATTTCAATCATCTTTGGATCAGTAGAAAGCAGTGCATGGAAGTTACTTGGTCCCATGAGTTGTCGATTAGAATAACCGAAAAAGTCTGACCATTGAAAACAATTTGTTCACAGCTTCCTCTACCAGTAGTGTCACTTCAAATTGTGTTCAAAAGAACTCAGCTGAGCAACCAACGAAAACACTAAAAAAAACTCTTCACCTATGGGGGCGGAAAAAATCCTCGGGAAGTTGACAATACATTTGATATTGATTTTTATAGACGATATCCTAAATAGTATAGACTTAAAAATTCAGTAAGACAAGAAGAAGGAGCTGAAGGTGACAAAAATGTCGTCAAAAAGAAAGGAAACTATAAACAACTGTTGGAGATATTTATTTATAATTACACATTCGATTGACTTGTGGGGAGACTGACAAAGTAGCAACTACTGATTGTCTGATATTTAGAATGAAGTAAACAGTTGTTTCATGCACGAAACTTGCAGGATATTCAAAAATATTATGGCCCAAATGGGAAAATAAGAGAATTAAAGAGAAAAGTTGAAATTTGAATAATAAATTTCAATTTCAATTTAAATAGAGAAATTTGGGTTAATCTTACGAAGAGTTTTTTTAATATTCCAAATTTTTTTTACGACGCCGTACATTGAGCAGGATCTTTACGCGTCTAAACTTTCAGCTTTGTAACTTTAATATCTCTTCAATAAAATATGACACAAATTACAGTTTATTTAGGCTTTGACCCAGGTTGGAACAGATGAACCAGCCACCTTATAAACAATTGTCTTCAAGTCCATCGTTTTCCATTTTTTCTACGAATACTGAATGGTGTTTGCTAGTGGACTACGTTATTTTCAAAACTATTAATAAACTCCTATAAGATTCACAAATTACATCACAAAAAAGACAGGTTATCTCTTTCTAAATAAGACTATGTGCCTATTTTTTACATAAAATATGTCAATATTTTTTACTTTATTTACGTCGATGATATTTAAATTATTATATAATTGAGTGTAAAGAACATTTCTTCACAATAAAGTAATCCAACCCCAGTTGAACATTATTAAAAGTTATTGAACATAAAAAATACGTCCATCGTATTACGAAATGAGCTACCTCATTTCATATAGCTATTAGAAGTATTGTTCCTGATATCTAGAGATAAACTTAATTTTGGTTTTCAGGAGCTTTTTTTGTTGAATTCAAAAATAATGGTGAAATGTTTATTGGTTACGAAAATATATTTATATTTATGGTAGATACATGTTCATTTTGAAAAAAAAAATTGAACATGAGAGGGTATGCGTGATGTATAGAATGTTTTTCTCAGGAATAAAATGCTAATTTTATTCCAGAAAATATGTAAGTACAGCGTGATTTCCTTGGAATATGTGAAATCCATTGTTTACGGGAATTTTTATTATTAAAAATAATTTCAAAAAAAATCCATCTATCAGAACGTTTATTTTTTATTTATGTTTGTTTTTGAGCTGTCAGCTCTTAAGTCACACTTATATCTTTTCACGTAAACTAATACATTTCTGGTTTGAATGCAATCGCTTCTACCCTGCTTGAACAAAAGCTCCTATACACCTCTAAAGACTCTTCAATTATAAATAGCTCTAATATCAAAATACTATTAGCTTAGTTTGTCCGAATTATCTTCTATTGTTATAATCACTCAAAATCATTGAAATTACGTCAACACTATTTCAAGCTGATAAACTCGATAATGATAATGAAATTTCGTCAATACTGATCAATAACATCTGTTACGCCATTCTTTTATATCGTATGTTTATTATTGCTATTCAATTCATTAAAATGGCAGCATAATGCAAATTGAATTGAATTAATTTATCTTCAATCTTCAAATCAATCGATCGACAAGTACCTATCAGTTCAATTCAAAACTGAACTAGTATCCTCCTTTTTCCCAATCTATATTAGATAGTTACAAAAAAACCCACATCGACACAAAACACACAATTTTCCGAAAATTAAATCTGACAAATCATATTTCCAATCATCATTGAATCGGTCGCATAACTGAATTAAAAATTTCGATAAAGCAAACAATATTGTTCCAATTTCAAAATGCGCCATTATTTTCAATTCGATTTCGATTTTTAATTCAATCGTTTCTTATTTTTTAATTAAATCGGGTTAGTTGTGTGTATATACCCATCGATACAATCATTTCTGTCAATAGACAATCGAACGTTAGTGATTTTATCACAGGCATATTGTCGATTGTGATTCAATAATTATTATTATTCGAATCAAATTTAGACCCATTTTCGGGTATTGTGTAGTGGTCACAATATACGAACTCACTCACGTGCCCCCGGATTGGATAACCTCTATTTTTGGATTAATAAATAATTGAAAAATCGTTTGATTAATATATACGTTGCGCGATAAACAATGACAATTAATGGTGCTAGTTAAAATTAGACGTGGTAGTAAGAAATAAGTTTCATTGAAATGGCGAGGATAAGTTAGTATTGTTTTCAGTTGGTCAAAAAAACATAAATATGTGATTTAATTAGATCTAGGTTTATATTTGTGTGACGCAAGCTCGCTTTATTATTCATTCAATTACTATTAGAACGTGCAGGTGCTTGTAGATGATTAAGAAATCAGTTATATTCCTGAATAGTAGAATGTTAAAATGTGCGTGACTATGAACTGACTAGACCACGAAAGCTCATCAATGGTCCAATTGGATCATCGGACATTCGACAGACATAACAACCCAACGGTAGCTAATAGCAAACGTAGCACATAATCTACATACGCCTTGAAACAGATAAGATAGTTGGTATACATAGTTTAGTTTATGTCTTACATTTTATGTACACAAGAAAAACCCACTTTACATAAGAGAAGACTTTGTTTATGGCGTATGTTGATAAACAATTGATACAACTAAATGTTATAGTATCATATGGCCAAAAATAAAAAACATGCTCTGGTAGTCAAGTGAGATAACCGACCTATTTGAAGTGTAAATTGGCTGACACTCCAATTATGTTCATGAAGCCAGAAAAAAACAAGAATCTGGGCTACTTAGAGCCCTTTTATCCTTCGGTAAAAAGTCGGTTAAGTTATCAGCACACCACGTCAGAACTACAATCGAGGTGTTCGAACGTATTTCGTCTTGTTGAAAGCAGTAGTAATCATCTCCACAACTTTTTGCAGCTTGGAAAGACAACTGCTTCAATAATTTGCTTGTGGTAATATTCATCATTGACTTTTTCACATAAAACAAGGGGAAGTTTAGGTTTAGGGGAAGTTTGCTTCTCCTACAAAACCGCCCCAAACCATGACTGAGCATGTTTTTTAATATCTGGGCACATAAACTTCGTTTTTGGAAATGTCCTCTATTCTCACGGCCCACAAACGATCATTTTGTGGGTTGTGTAGCTGGTCAAAAATGAATAGTTGATCATCAGAAAACACGAACTCATTAGCACCGTACCAAGCAAGTATGGTTTCAACTCTAGCAGCTCCTTTTTCATTGTCTAAGGCTGAAACTCCATGAATTTTCTGTTTTTTGTAAGGATTTGCTCCTGCATACTTGGTGAGTATTAATTGTGCTGAAGACTTTGAGAGTCCCCATATCGCAGCTATTTTCCTCACCGAACGACCTTTTTTTTCTACGAATCTGCTCTCTTACGATCTTAAAGCGTTATTAGTACGTGCAGTGCGTGGACGTCCAATTATCTTACGATTCTTAGCAGAGAATGTTTCCTTTTAATGTTCGTAGGTCCCGAAAAATTTCACAAGGTTTCCTTCCTTTAATAAATTTTTTAACAATTAAATTAAATTAAATAAGCCTGATATAAATCGTATTTTTTGTTATAGCATGTGGACTGATAACGGGACCTTTTTTTGCGAAACTAATGAGAAAGAAAAAATGTCATTTCATATATAAACCATAAATCACTTTTCTAAATAAATAAATTAATTATTACTAGGCTTCACAAATTTCTCTACATTTTATGTACATACTATTGAGTTTTGTATAAAACATAAAACCGCCACATTGTCGATGTATCTAATACTGAAATATTTACACCAGAAAAAAACGGACTGAAATCAATCCATTGTTTGCACCAGCCCAAAAATGTTACCAAAGTTTTGCATAAAAAAGTCCAGCAGAAAAATGCAAAAAATCTTAAAATACTGTAAAAACTACATTAGTATACATTAGAAAGAAATGAAGACATTGAAATCAACGAACCTTATCCCATCGAACCCATCTCGACTATCTCACTCATAAGCTGTAGGTGGGCATCAGCCACGAATTTCGTGATTCATAAATTTTTGTACACAAAACCACAGGCGATTAGACTATCAGCACATCAGTATGCGACTTGTCCTATTACTGAATCACTATAATATGGTCAATGAAACCATAAACGAACACATATATATTGAAATTTTTGTAATCGCTTTTCAGATTCAGAAAGCGATTTCACTATTCATGATTAACATAGACCATCACTTTATTTATGATTTAAATTTAACATATTTCAGTAGCTTCTGATGTCTCTCTGCTGCAATATCTGTAAATCGACTGCTGATCAAAATTAAACCGATACACATTTCCTGTCATGCAGTCTAATATCTGCAATCTGAATATGTATAACAGTTCCACATAAAAATCATACTCGCATCGAAAAAAAAAACGAATAGGAAATGACGCGAGAAATCGTTGATAATTAATTTTCTTGTTACTACTCATGCAGCACTTTGCATCTACATCAATCTAATGTGTTTGTGTGGTGTTGGAAACGCTCAAATTAGGTACGATTAGATGAAGAATCGTCAAAGTATAGATACCTGGCACACAGATATTAAAGTCAATATTATCACTAGAGTAGATGTTAACACTGATTTTCATTTTTAATTCAATTTTGGAGTTTCCTACTATCATTTCGAATGAAATCATATGATATTTTCTATTTTTCATGCCAGTGTGCTCATGAGTGTTTGTTTCACTTTAAATGACCTTGTGACGATAATTTTTAGTGAACCGATTATCGAAAATTATTTTTCGACATTTTGTTTTTGTATATTTTGCTCTTGATTTAACTAGATTGTTGATGTTGTTGCTGGTAATCAAATAACTTGTTGATTTTTCACAATTTGTCGGATTTTCCATTACTACAGTGAATTTAATACAAGAATACTCTTAAGCTTGGCGACACATAATATATCTAATAAGTATCTAGTATTTAGATCAGGGTAGTCTGGATGCAGTACTGAAAATTTAAAAAAATGCTATGTGCTAAGTGCATATGTATATGCGAAATTTTTATTTTAATTCTGGTTAAACGTCTTTTAAAGATAACCAGGGATTCAATGTAACAGTACTTTTTTATGAGTAAACAAAATCTATAATATGTGAATTTCAATTTGATATTAAAAAGAAATTAGGACGATTAAAATTTTTGCGCCCAACGTGGGCATAAGTTGATATAAATGCAATAAATAGAACATACCGAACTTTTGAGAGGGTTTTCTCTTTAACTTTTTGCACAGATTGATTTTTTCGTATAGTTTTTTTACGTCTACTTCTATATGAAAATAGTTTGTGACTTTACGAGTGAAGTAGAGGGTTGCAAAAGTAAGCAAACAATGTCTGGAAAATGCAGGCTAATGATATGATGAACCTTTTTAGCTCGATTCCACCTTAGTTTCTTCTCACGTCTCCCAATGGCGGTGATAGACGTTTAGATCTCTTGCGAGAAATACAGGACCTTTATTCTCAAAAAGCTTCTTCAATTCCGGACCCAAGTTTTTTTTTCTGGGGGAGGATGTACGCAGAAATCACTACAAACTCAAAGAGATGAGCATGATATCAACCCTATAGTCATATAGGAGTTGCATCAACTCTTCGGTTTTACTGATTAGGGAATTAGCATTTTGCAGAGCAGTTGCGCCATGATAGTCAGCTGAGGAATGTTTGCGGCTGGTATTATTTTTCGCGGGTTGAGTCGCGGGAAGGTGTGTTTGAGCTGAGGATGTTGCATGGGTGTTCGCTTTTGCTATCTGTCCATACGTCTTTCTTAAGCTTTTGGGATTCTTTGGGCATCCTCCGTAACTAGCCGGATGGTCACCATCACAGTTAACACACTTGGCAGCCTCTTCTCGTTGTTTTGTGCAATTTGAGAAGTGGTGTTCTCCTTCGAATTTAACGCAAATTGCTTGGGCATGACAATTATTCGCAGCATGACCAAACTGTGTTGCCAGTTATGACATATGCGATTGCCCTCCACCAGGTGTCTGTTCCTTAACTTCGCAGATGAAATGGGATAATGCTGTTATATTATAAATGTTGGTCTCACTTTTCGGAAGGAAGACTTTAACTAATTTTGAGGTCCCATCCCTCAGTTTGAGGAAGAAGACTTCTAGTGGGTGGAAACCCTGTACTTGAAGATCGTCCTTAATTTCTTCTGTGTTAAGGCCATAGAAACCTCGAATCACCACATTCAAGTTTTTCTCCTCCCGAAAAAAATACGTATGGCACTATATTTTCTCCCCAGTGAGGTACTTCGTTAAATGTTTGTGACCCGTGGGGTAGTGGGAATCACCTATATATCAAGGTATATTTTCTTTCCCCAGCTCTAATTTATTTTTGAGCTCTTAAGGGCTCTATTTGAGTCCACTTTTGTGGCTCTCTTATAATTACTGTGACCATCGTCCGTTTTTGTTCCATTTTGTCTGATCTGTTGTTTTTGTCCTGTTTGTTGTCGGTAGTTTTAGTTTTTTTAGTTACTTGTGTGGTCGGTGATGAAGATTGTTTCGTCAGAGGTTTCATTGGTGTTATTGGTTTGGGTGGGGGAAGTTGAGGGTACTCTTTTTCAACCTCTATTTCGCTGAGCGAGGAAAATGCATTCTGCACCTCCATATCCATTTCATAAATAATTAGTTGCACATTTGCCGAGCCTTCCACTGCTGACGACACAGGTGTGTCACTACTGTTTTTTGTCCTTTTTTCTTCGTTTTGTGTCGGAAACTTAGTTAGTTTCCCTTTTAACTTTATTTGGCTATTTTTACCAACCTTTTCAAAGATCACTTCCGTCAGTTCCTTGTTTTGTTTCGTCAGCTGCTCATTTTGCCTTGAAATTTATGCGAAATATATATATTGCTGATAGTTCCGTCTGAGTATAATTCCGTCAGTTGCTTCATGATTTTGTTCATGGTATCGTTTAGTCGTTTGACTCGCATCATTAACGCTGATATCTGACTGTCTTTCTCAGAGTTTGTCTCTTTTTCAACTGCTTCCTCTCCGTTAGTGTATCTTTCAGATTTTGATTTGTCTTATCGATCCACTCCTTCACTGTCTTTTGAGCACTCCTCATAGTCAACTTCCACTATTCCGTCTTCATCCGACATTTTCCGTCAAAACTTAGCTCTGTATGTATTTGTTCTTTTAAATCAGAAATAACGTCAAAATTATATAGCTCCAGACCCCGACAGTTTGGAATTGGGACTAATTCTATATAATAATTCAAATATATTGGTCAACTGATAAGAGACTCACCAGTCAGAGTGACACGTAGCTCCTAATTTTCACTTTCAGATTAATAATATTATTACAGTATATATTTTGTTGCAACATCCACTATTCATCAATCTGAAAACCGTTAAGCAATTCTATACCTCACAGTAAATTTATACCAGGCAATTTTTTTTCAATTCCTCACTCATCGAGAAATGTCAAAATCTAAGCAAATAATCATTTAGACTTTTTTTGAAGCTTCCATGCTAATTAGCTTGCCTCTTGGTTAAGAGAGATTTGAATTACATTTACCTTTCAGAGCAAGGTGTTTTGAAATATATTTATATATTACGCCGTCTACAAGACTGAGTACACCATCGATGTAGAGACAATAGTCTGAACTCTAGAATGAGAGCCACACAACCATGTAAAAGAAAATATATACTGAATAAAATTTAACTTGAACTTGAAATAATTTTTGGCCGTCCTGAACACTTACATTGCTTTTAGGAAGCAAAAAGAAAACCCGAACTCAGGAAATAAATAAGTCTAAATATTCATACTCCTTTTTTCTGGACAGAGTCGTGGAACTAAGAGAAATTGTATGCCGCGGCATTCACATCTGAATCTCTGGGTAATATAGATTGTCTCAACCATTAATTTATTGTGACAAAAAATGACTTACTAATTTGAATATTAAGAGCCTATTAAACAAAATTCATATTCTTAATCCGCCATCTTTTTTGCTCATAAATTCTCACCTCACATTTACATACTTGAAACAAAAAAAAAACCATAAAGTCCAAATGCATTCATTCACTGAAGGCCAACCACATTCATTATCATTTCTATGAAATTCCAACCCATCCTCCCATTATCAAAATTCACGTCACAATCGAAATCGCTATCGAAATTAAATAAAGTTTAATTAAAAATCGAATACAAAGGACAGGGCATCAGACACGAAATTCGATTAGAAGACGATCCAAACAGCGACAACAACAACAAAACCAAAGCAAACAGCACAAAGCCAATGTGGAAAGTAGTGTCATCGCTTCGATACCGCATTACAAATTTCCTAATAATGATGATAATAGTAATAATATCAATTCCGTCATGTAGAACGTATGCCGTGTCCCGCTTGCGTACCGCATGCTCGACTCATCTAATAGCATGGCATACAAACTATCGAGTAATCAAAAATCAATTGAACGCTGATTCCATTAATGAGATAGGCCTGGTCGCAGTACTAACTACATACTAATTGAAACCCCTGGAAATGTACATACGATACGAATACGCGATTTCCCTGGATAGATGATAATCGCAGAACGGAGCGAGCAGCAGAAACCAAACGACTTCATTGACTTCGATTATGCTGGCTGCTACAACCAATGTTCACCTACAATGCCTTATCAAGAAAAACTCGAATACCAACGCAGTACTCCACCATTCCGCCCGGACTTTGAAAAACCTAGTCGTTTTTCGGTTTTCTGACTTTCAGTTCGATTTTTATCGGATCGAAATCATCGAATGTCATCACATTTATCTGCGCTAGCGCGTTTCGGTTTCGGTTTTTCGAAACATAAAATTTTTCAGTAAACAACTTTTAATAAACTTCTACATGTCGATAAGATACTTATCGTTTGATCTGCAGGTTTTTTTTGTAGAGACGCGTGTGATATTAAGCGCAAACAAACTCGGCTAGTATGCTTGGTCTTCGTCAATTGGCCAGACAGGCAGTCAGTGCGTTGGGCAGGTGAAGAAGTCAACATTGGTAAAAATCCCAGTACAGAGATATAATATTTTGGTATGTTTCGATATGCTCCGAAAAATTTAATTAATATCGTAATCTCTGGGAAAATGTTTTTTCTATTGACATATTTCTAAGTTAGGACCTGTTTGATTTCACACCGATAAAATTTTCAGTCATTCAGCAGGTCGTAGGCTCTGATGTCAATCTAAAATTATGCAGGCATAGGTATAATTTTAGTGTTCGCCATGCTAAAATTATACCAATTCATACCAGCATAATTTTAGATTGGCAACAGAGGCTTTTCCAACATTTGAACATCACAGTCAAACTGTTCAATTTAGGTACAAAACTATCAAAAAATTTACTTTAGAAGCAAACAATTTGAAAACATTTTCTGCGATGGATATTAAAACAAACATCTTAATGCCCTAGCAAGCCCATTCTCATTCACTATGTCTATTTGCACTGTCAATAAATCGGCAGACGTTTTTCTGGAGCTAGAAATAACCTGAATCCAGGAAAATTCTATTTTAAGACACCATGCTTTCTCATCCTGATAAACATATTTTTTCAAACAGACGTACACTCTGGAAATAAACAATGGAATTTTTCAGACGGATTTAAAACAGTTGTATGTACATTTTCAAGCTCGTTAATGTCAATAGTGCAAAAAAACAAATCATCTACAAAACACCTAATTACACACAAAACTTCAACACAAATTTCACGATTATTGTTAATCATAAGCGAAATCATATTTTTCCATGCACACATAACGAAATAATAAGAAAAGTCAATAGCAAAAGCAAATTTTGGTAATTTTCCAAATGAAATTAATTCTAGATACATATTAACAATACACATTTTTTGTGCTTCCGACGCAGTTTCACACTCGTAATGGAAATATTTAAATTTTTCGATATGTTTTGTTGATTTATTTTCAAATTATTGTTTACATAGAACCACGTGTAGTACAAAATAGGCTCGACTTCGCATAGCGCCGACGAGCGGAATAATTTTGTTTGGTATCATAAAAATCATCAGTATGAGGTGGGGAAATATAATACATTTAATGGTATACGAGTATATTGCTTAAACAAGCTGTCACCATTTTTCTAAACATCATTCGTCTATATTGTAAATCGGGTATTTTGAGTAGCACATTTCTAATGTCAAAACGATTTAACAGGTACATATTTAAGCATATTTATGTTCCTGGGCCAATCAATTTAATAATTTAATGAAAATTGAATTTTTACAAACAAAGCTGAAATTTGATTTTGATAGTTAGCCAATCTTTGAACTGGAAAGCTTGACTTTTTTCATATTTCTTTCAACTGTCAAACAAGTTCGCGCATCATATATTGCTGATGTCAAAGAACTGATAATATTATAGCCCGTTCGCACTGACGCTAAATCAAGTGATTTCAATCAGCTGATCGCTTTGAGGCCAAACCGACCACAAATCTACCCGTTTTGCTATACATTTGTCTCGGTTTTGACAGTCGAAAGTAACCTGATTTATCTAGTATAAATCAGGTACTAGTATAAATCAGGTACTATTTAATATTAATCTAGTACACTGAAAAAAATCCACATAGCGCCCAGAGCCATATAACATAGCGCATTATTTATGGCCCCATACGCCATGTACATAGTACTCTGAGCCATGCAATATGGCTCCCAGCGCCATAATGTCAGAATCTACATAGCGCGTGGTGCCATATTACATGGCGCAGCATTTATGGTGCCACACGCCATGTACATAGTACCCTGAGCCATGCAGTATAGCTCCCAGCGCCATAATCACATGGCGCAGAAATTATGGCCCCACACGCCATATTACATGGTGCCATGAACCATGTAATATGGCTCATGGCACTACAATTATAACTCGCAGCCATGCTGTGTGAGGAGATGTATAAATGTCAGCAAGCTTCTTGAAGTTATTTATCCCACGGGAATTTTCAGTTCGGAGCATCGAACTGAGAAGACTCGTGGCGTTTTGTTGGAGGTGAACTGGATCATCCTCAGATTCACTGAAAAAACACATAGCGCCAGAAGTCATAATTTATAGACTTCTGGCGCCATGTACATAATCGATTTCACATGTTTCTACACGCCATAGTGCATGGGAGCAGACGCTATGCTTATAGCCCTCCACGCCATGTACTATAGTCCTCCACGCCATGTACTATAGTCCTCCACGCCATACAGTATAGTCCTCCACGCCATGTAATATAGTCTGCCACGCCATGTACATGGCGTGGAGGCCTATGTACTTTTCGCCATGTATAATGGCGTGTGGCGCCATATTTTATCACAATCCCTAAATCGTCTATGTACATGGCGCCAGAACTCTATAAATTATGGCGTCTGGCGCCATGTGTTTTCTCAGTGTATAAACCAGGTACTTTCGTGAATTTGCTCCCGGATGAATTTATCTCAGAGCGTACTGAATTCCATCCATGAGAGAGAAAGTAGGTTTGAATGAACCGTCATTCGAATATTGTTTTCAAATAGTAGAATTTGAGCACAAACTGAGATTGTGCGATGTACAACGTGAAAAGAAAATATTCATGCATGTTCGTTTAATATTTTCAACAACTTTCATACCAAAAAAATTGTCCATATAAATTTGAATTACATCTCCTGATCCAAATCTAAGTCACTTCGGCCAGTACGAGCACCTCTCTTGATTTCGTTATCAGCACTAAATCTACTTGATTTAAGAGTGCAGTGCAACGTAATATTAGGAGCGCAAATAACAAATTACATAACTAACGCTATACGCACCAGACAAAACTTTTTCTATATTTACCTCAAAGTTTCATTTCATTGCTTTGATTTTCATTAGGTGTCATTTGCTTGACGTGTAAACAATATAGTTTTTTGTGCTCTCAGTATGCCGAATCACGTATCAAATTAACGTAATTTGCGGGAAGTATTGCTTACTTCTTCAATTTGGAAAAAAAAAGTGCAGCTGAAGCTCATCAATTGCTCACCGGAGCTTATCCTGAATATGTTCCGTCGATTTGAACGTACAAGAGATGGTTTTTACGATTTAGAAGTGGTGAATTTGACATGAAAAACAAAGAGCGCCAAAGACAGCCAAAAAAATGTGAAAATGGACAATTGGATGCAATACTCGATGAAGCCTCATGTCAAATGCAAGATTAACTTACGAAATCATTAGAAGTTAAAAGCCTTAAGAATGGTCCAAAAATGAATGCCTTACGAGTTGAAGCCATGAGACATCAAAAGGCGCTATTTCACATGCGAACAACTGCTCCAACGGCATAAACGAAAGCGTTTTCTGCATCGTATTATAATTGGTGATGAACAATGAGTGCATTATGATAACCCTAAACGTAAAAAATCGTATGAATACCCTGACCGTGCTTCAACATCGACGGCCAAGTCAAATATCTATGGTTCCAAGCCCATGCCCATGGCTGCTCCAGTCGGATGAACTCATAACAGGTAAACGCCAGCAACACCAATTGATGCAATTGAGCCATGCACTGAAAGAAAAAGGGCGGAATATCCGAAAAGACACGGCAATCCTTTCGCAAACACTTGTCAATCCCCATTTCAAACCGAGTATTTGAATCGAAAGACTTTACTTCACATACATTTTAAAGATGAATTTGAAATATGTTTAAAACTCAGACAAAAGCAGAAAAAGCATACACCACGGAAAAGAAATTCTTTTTTTTACCTCCTTCACTCCACTCTCTCCATCACTCAATACGCACAGTGCGTGTGCATCACAAAATCATCACTAAGTAATTATTCCTAGTACTTCCCAGACAATTGGTGTATTGGTGTAAGATAAAGTACCATCCTGCTTTTTATGTTTAGTACTTTAGGTCGTGTTGTGTACATTTCATTTGTCATCAAGACGTGCGCCCAGAGAAAAGTTTACAAAAAACTCTGGATTTCATTAGCAGTGTGCTCATTCGATGATAGAGCTTTAGATTTTCTTTAAATTTTACTAAGTTTTTCGAATGTTTAACCGAATTAGGCAATGTGTTAAAAAAAATGCATTGCTTCCTGTACAGGTTCGGTCTTCATTCTTTCCGTCCTTGGAGTTTGCTAAGTCCTTAGGATTCAATGTAGTCATCGCGATTTCGTTTTTCAAAATTGAGTTCGGAGCTCGCGTAATTGTTAATGACCAACGTTGCCGAAAAATGATCAGTAATTACTTTTTCGAAAATGTGGATAGCATTGATTCGGAAAATAATTGGCTCCAGCTGATAAGCTCTTTGGGCAATATGAACCCATTATTTTACATAGAACTTGATTCAGTGGCAACTTTATATCACGAAATTCTATCAAAATGTAAGACTTGAGGACAAGCTTATCGACTTTAAATTTGCTGCCTTAGAAGAACAGACCTGGCTTAACTCAGACCTTTTGCTGTAATCATAGTTCAAATATTTTTTCAAAACATGGGGTAGTGGATTACTCATTTTTGTGAAAAACTCACTTTCCGCCGATAATATATTTTGCTCACCAAGCATTCCTGTGTCTACTTTCGTTGTGCTAGTATTGCCGACGTCTATGACGAATATTTCGAGTCCCTTAGTGATACGATCAATATTTCATTCCCAAACTCTAAATTTATAATTTGTGGAAATTTCATCTTATCTAACATTCATTGATCTTCGTTTCGAGCCTGCCTAAATCATATCACTTAGCAATCACTTTCGCCAACTTAAGCGCTTTTAAGAACAACTGTGGACTTCTTCAGTTTTAATTTCTGTTCGCAATAACGTGGATCGAATATTGGATCTTGTCTTCTCCAATAATCCCATCGGTTAGCTCGAAATTTATAAACCTCTTTTTTATGTAGAAGAGTTGGCTTTCATTATCTTTCATTTGGAAGTTGTTATCCATTTTCTCCTCTTGAACTCAGATTCCTTGCCTCAAAGTCCTAAATACAACTTTTTTCGTGGTGACTAGTGGTGACTTTTTTAAGCTTTTTCAACTGGGCCAATATTTTGTCACCGTTATCCTGTATAGATACAGTCAACTATTTCAACAGAATTTTGGAAGCTATTTTTGCTCTAATTATTGTAATTGCATGTCCTCAAAGATAAAACCAACCTTCTGTGTTTAATGGTTTTATTAATCCAACCTTTTGCTTCAAATCGTAGTTACTAGTACCACTACAATAAACTGAAGTCTACTACAAAACTGTAAATTAAAAATGCTTATAATTTTCATTTATGACAAATAAAATCCTCTCTGTAGACAGGTAACCTTAAACCATTTTCGGTGCCACCTTATAGTTTCAAATTTAGTGACAAAATTTCTATTACCAGCTTGGATGGTCTCCCAACATTTTTTTTTTTTTTTGTAAACCAATGTGTAACTGAGCTTACCTTTATCAATCATATTCAACAGCAAATACTTCCTGCTTGCTGGAAAGCAGCTCTTATACATCTAATTTTGTGTTGCCAATTATAGTCTGATATCACTTCTTTCACCTTGGAGCAAAATATTCATGATTTCATAATAAACGAAAATGGTCACTTAATATGTCGCGAGCAGCATGGATTCTACGTTCACAAATTTAGTATGTTTCAGAAATTACGTTGCCTAGTCACATGATGAGCGGTTTGAAGTCCAGATGTACAGACTTTTCAAAAGCGTTCGATCGACAACGTGGACAATAGCATTTCCGTATCGAAATTACAGCAGCTTGCATTTTCCTCTTCTATTAGGTATACTCTGGCTAAAGTCCCATCTTTATGATGGATCTTGTTATGTTCGATACGAATTCTGCCTATCTATTCGTATCTTCTCATTACTTTTATCACTCCCACAATGTTGAGGCTATAATAAAAAGACTCAAATTATCCTCTAGCTCCGACTCGGATGGACTTCCACCCATATTTTTTTTTTAAATAAAAGGCAAGAAGGTCTTTGAGCATTCTATTTTCTTTGCTTTATAACAAAAGTCTATCCGAAAATGTTTTTCTTCAATTCGGAAAGAAATCCTCATCATCAAGAAATCCTCGCAAATAATGTGCAATCATTTTCCCTTGTTCCAGCTTTTCGTAAGGTTTTTTAGCGATATCTTAATAATAGTATCATGACCGATTACGTTTATTCGATCGTGAAAAACCAACATGGCTTACTAGCAGTTCTATCTACATCAAAGAACCCTGTGTACTTTACAAATTTTGTTGCCAAAGCGCTACAAATGCAATATGAACTACATGCAATTTACACGGACAGACTTTTCGGAAGCGTTTAACAGTCGATCAAATTCCTATGTTTTTTTATCGAATTCCTACGTAATTTTCGCGGATACAGTCGATATATCAGACAATCAATCTTCTAAGATAATTAGTTTCATTTTAAGAAAAAAATTATTGCTCTATTGTGAATACGCTCCAAGATAATGCTCTTCAAAGTAAAAACAAATGCAATTTTTTAGGAGAACATTTAAAAAAAAATTGGAATGTTCGTTGTTATTTTCCTTTTCTAACGTAAATTTATCACAATGGAAATTAAATTGGATTAGGTAATTGATTATCTACTCTATGTTCTGTAACCTTCCAAGCATATTCGCCTTCGTTGGGTCTATTCTCTTCATTATTTTTCTTATCTACGACTTACGTGCCCATGTGCTCGTTCACTCGCATGAAAAAGTCCGAAGACGGGAATTTCAACAATTTATTTGGGGCACTTCTAATGGGCAGAAAATCATGAAACAAACGCTATTCAAAACTGAATTAGTTATAGGGTAAGGAGAAGAAAATATAAAAAAATTACAGAAAATTTTTTTTGACTGAATTGCTGAATGTTGTACATTTAATAAATGAAATTAGATCATACTAATAAAACTATCCAACACTAAAAAAAAATTTGGTAATTAGTATTAGGTATACCTCGTAAAAACAAAAACATATTTATGTTTAGATACCATGTTCCAAAAAGTAGATAATGGAAATCTTACTTTGTTTACTTTCCGCAACACTTGTTTGAGGGTAGTCATACAAATATATCCTTGCTGAGTGCAAAAGTCACAACATTTTGATTACACATAAATCTATGAATTGCCGCATATTTGTGTTAATTTTCCTAACTTATTTTGTAATATTTGTTGTCAATTACTCCTGATAGTGAACTAAAGTAAAGTAAAGTGTTACGAAGTTTATTTTAAAATTCCAGTTGAAAACCAAGACAATTCGTGGGTGCCTAAAGTGTGTTCTTTAAAGTGCTATGGATATTTGACGGGTAGTATAAAAAGGGTAGTATAAGACAAATGCTTTTTAGTGTACCAACGCAGTGGCGTGAACCCAAAAATCACGTAGACGGCTGTTACTTGTTCGGCAGCTATGAAGGGTTTTTCAAGAAAATCAAAATCCTCGGTGAAATACGCTAATGTGTCATCAGTGTTGTGCAAGTTTCAAAACCTCCAAATTTTCTAGAAAATTCTTATTTTATTAAATATTTCACAAACTACAAAACTTATCTTGTTCCAACGAAGTTTTTCAGACAAAAAGAGCGAACATCCGTTAATTTTGCTATTTATACGATGTTTCCGAATATTTACCGTTTTAAGCAACATTTTATCAATTACAATCCAAAGTTTAACATATTAACAAACTTCAAGTTTTCAATCCAAATTGTAACATTTTAACAAACTTCAAGTTTTACTTTGTGAACTAATACTATAAATTAATTTACAATTGCTGACTAGTAAGAGTAAAAGAGATAACAAGAGTTGTCGAGAACATCAGGCGAATCGACAATTTGACAAGTCTCCATTGTGTACAATCGGTGACAGCGACGTTGACAGCAGGTAAGTCAATTTGTTTATTTTAAATTTATTTCGCTAATCAATTTCCTTTTAGGTTTTAATTCGAACACACTCCCCCCGCTGGTCTGTCCAGATCAGAACTGCATTCACTCGTTACCCATTGTTTGTAGGATCCAGTGACAGTACGCAACTTGGTAAGCTGGGAGGCTGATGGGAGCTAGGATCAGGAGAGGACGTGCCTAGATATAAGGATTGAAAGGGGGGGCTCTGACGATACGTACAACACATTAAGATGAATATTTTTTAAGTACTATTATTTTCGAGTCGCGGTTATTCAGTGACCGATTGTATTCACAATTTGTCTTTAATAGTTTCAAAATTCGTTAAATCGACGTTAAGAAATTAATTCAAAGTCTCTAAAATACAATGATGTTTAGTGAAGTCTATCTTCGAGTTTCCATTTACGAATATGTGCAAGTACGAATTAAGTTTAATATCAAATGTTCATTAAAATGCTCGTTGAAATATGCATTCTGAATTCGTTCAAGAGTTTTGTTTAGATATTGGCAACAGTGCAATTTTTGAGATTGGACGTTTATATAATTTCCCGTTAGAAAGTATTGTCACTACTCTGACCAAGGAGTCCTTTCCCGTATGCAATTCTACTATTCTAGCCAGCGGCCATTTATAGGACGATAAATTTTCACCTTTAACTAAACATATATCACCAACGCAAGGTTCAACTTCTTTAGCAAGCCATTTTGGACGAGCCTGCAGACGCGATAGATATTCATCTTTCCATCGTTTCCAAAAAGTTTGGATCATTCGCTGCGTGTATTTCCATCTATTAACATAATCAATTTTTTCGTTTAACAAATCATGTTCTGGTGGCATCAATAAGGGACCACCGATAAGAAAATGTGCCGGAGTGAGAACTTCGACATCCATAGCATCATCTGACAGGGGACACAAAGGTCGAGAATTCAAGCAAGCTTCTACTCTGGTTAATACCGTTGACATTTCTTCAAATGTAAGTGCGGCTTCTCCGACAACTCGACGTAAGTGTGCTTTGATCGACTTTACCCCTGCTTCCCATAACCCCCCGAAATGAGGAGAAGCTGGGGGATTGAAATGCCATGTAACATCATCATGAGCGACTACTTCTGCAGCATGCTTATTATTTTTCTCTATTATCTTACGTAATTCAATATTTGCCCCTACAAAATTGGTTCCGCAGTCACTATAAACGTGACTGCAGAGTCCTCGTCTTCCTGTAAAACGCCGGAAGGCAGCCAAAAAGGCTGACGTAGTGAGATCACTAACAAACTCGATATGAATGGCTTTAACAGCAAGGCAGATAAAAATGGCGATGTAACCTTTAAACCTTTTACCACCTCGACCCCGACGGTCACGGTATTCAATAGGGCCGCAATAATCCACACCGGTGTGCGTGAAAGGCCTAGATATATTAACTCGGGGAGAAGGTAAGTTGCCCATCAACTGCCTCAATAAAACTGGCTTTGCTCGAATACATCTTATACATTTATGCAGTTCCCTTTTAATGCTGGTGCGAGCATCTAAAATCCAATAAAGTCTCCTAGACGTATTTAATACCAATTGGGTTTGACCGTGGAGTGTAGTAAGATGAATTTCCCTTATCAAAAGTTCGACAAATTTTCCATTTTTAGGTAAAATGATAGGAAATTTCGCATCATAAGTTAAATTGGCGTTTGTAAGACGTCCTCCAACTCGCAATATATGCTTGTCGTCTAAGAATGGATTCAATTTTATTAATTTGCTATCCTTGCTCACCTGCTCACCCTTCTTTAACCTTCCTATTTCTAACTTAAATTCTGTTTGTTGTACATATTTGATCCAAAACTCCATTGATCGACTAAGTTCCATTGTAGTTAAGAAATCTTGACCTTGATATCGTTTCGATGCATGGTCGAAAAAACGAAAACAGTATGCAGTCACGCGTATCAAACGATTCAAGGTCGAAAACTTATTCAATAGGTCATTCAATTCAATATTGACAATACTAATTACACTTATTAATGTTGTTTTTCTAAGTTCTAAGTTAACATCAGGAACACTAGTTATTTTAGGCCAAAGATCTGTTGTCTGCACTAGCCAGGCAGGACCATTCCACCATAAACGATTATTTAAGATATCTTCACACTCTATGCCTCGAGATGCTAAGTCGGCCGGATTCTGTTTTGAAGGAACATACTGCCATGTAGTATTTCCGACAGATTCGAAAATGACCGTAGTTCGATTTGCGACGAACGTTGTCCAGCGGGTTGGATGTCCACGCAACCACGCTAAAACAATTTCAGAGTCCGCCCAAAGCCAGATTTTAACGTTTGGCAAGATGATTGTCGTTTTCACTTTTGCCATCAACTTCGATAATAAAACGGCTGCACACAGTTCTAACCGTGGGATCGATACCGGACGAATAGGAGCAACCTTAGTTTTTGAGACTATGAGATGTGAACATGTACTATTACCATTTCTACAAACTAGGTATATTGCCGCAGCATACGCTTTAGTTGACGCATCACTGAAGCCGTGCAATTCAAATTTACATTCTTTTGTGTAATTTATCCAGCGAGGTATTCGCAAATTTTCAATTATAGACAATTTATTTTTAAATTTTGTCCACATTTCGTGAATATTTTTCGGCAAAGGTTCATCCCAACCTAATCCCTGTAGCCATAAAGACTGTATGATAATCTTTGCGGTTATTATTATGGGAGCCAGCCATCCAAGTGGATCAAACAACCTGGCTATGTCCGAGAGCAATTGCCGCTTAGAATGCACATCTTTATTCCCATTCATTTTTATTCGATAACTAAATTGATCCGACAAGGGATGCCACATAATTCCTAACGATTTATAATTCAAATCTAAGTTTAAATCAAGTGACGTTTGCATCTCAATATCTTCTTGTGATATTCCTTCAAGTATTCTCACATCATTGCTTACCCATTTTCGAAGTGGGAATCCGCCAGCAGCTAATAAATCATGCATCTCCTTCCTTTTGTCTATAGTTTCCTGTAAACTTTGTCCACCGGAGAGCAGGTCATCAACATAAAATTCATGGTTTATAGAATGAGACGCATTAGCATAATTTTGACGTTCATCTTCAGCTAGTTGTTTTAAGGTTCGAATTGCTAAAAAGGGCGCACAAGTCACTCCAAAGGTAACTGTAGTAAGCATGTATTCTTGAATGTCATCTTCCTTATTGAATCTCCATAAGATTCTTTGATATTGAGCGTCTTCATGGTGTATCTTTATTTGCCGATACATCTTCGCGATGTCAGCCATGAAAACAAACCGATAACGTCGCCAATTCATTAAGACTGCTAACAAGTCATTTTGTATGGCCGGTCCTGTTAGCAGTACATCATTAAGTGAAACTCCTGAGTTTGTTTTTCTTGACGCATCAAACACTATTCTGCAACTGGTTGTGCTGCTCTCTTTAAAGACTGGATGATGCGGCAGATAGTGAGCTAAACACTCAATTTTACCATTCCTTATAATATGCTCTTGCATAATGTCGACAGGATGCATGTGTCCAAGATCTAAATATTCTTTCATGCATTGACTGTATTTTGCCTTTAATTGCTTGTCCCTTTCAAGGCGTTTTTCTAATGATAAAAAGCTTGAAAGAGCAATGGCTTTCGAGCTACCCAATGAATTTTTCAATTCTTTACTCTTAAATGGTAACCGTACTGTATATCTTCCTGACTCATCTCGCCGAACACTTTTCGTATATAGCGATTCACACAATTCGTCATCTTGAGATTGGACCACCTGTGGTATAACTTCCTCTAGTTCCCAGAATTTCCGCAATTGTGCGTTGAGTTCCAAATCTTCGCTAATTTCAACCTTGAAGCTTTGTACAGTGTTGCGCGTGTATCCTTCATCTACTTGCCCAAATATAACCCAACCTAACTGAGTGTCCTGAGCTATTGGTCCAGCCGCTAATTGTTTGAACCGTCCAACCACAATTTTAGACACTACATCTGCACCTAACAGGATATCGACCCGACTAGGGCGATCAAAAAATGGGTCAGCCAAATTAAGCTGTTTTAATTCATTCCAATCCCCCGTGTACATTGCACGAGGTGGAATCATATTTGTCAATCTATCCATAATTAATGAATTAAATTCTAAGATCTTGTTTCCTGAAATCCTCATTTGAAGCTGTATTTCACCCTTGACTTTATGGTCACTTGAATGTCCTATACCCGACACTATAACGTTTGTTGACCTTCTTTTTATTCCCAACTGCTGAGCTGCTGCTTCAGTAATCAAGCTAACTTGTGATCCTTGGTCTAACAGCGCACGCAGTTGAATAGGACCACTCTGCGAAATCAACGTGACCATAGCAGTGGCTAATAAAACTTCTCGACGTCGGTCGATGGCAGATGAAACATGCACCTCCCGAATTTGTGAATAATTTGGTTGCTGACTCAAATTATTTCCGTTTTCCGACCGATCTCTATGCAATATGGTATTATGGGCCTTTCCACAACGTGCACACTTAAACTTGCTGGGGCAATTGCGGACAAAGTGTCCCGATTTCAAACAATTCAAGCAAAGTCCATTTTTTTTTACTAATTCAAATTTACTTGTGTGTGACGCCTGCCGAAATTGATCGCAGGCTGTCAATCTATGTGGTGATTTGCACTGATTACAAAGGATGGGTGTTTGTGTTTGCAACGAATGAACAGTTCGAATTTGTGCACTGTTCTTCACAAACTTTGTCTTCCAAATTCCTGACGCTTCGAGTGCCCGAAAACGTTGATGTAGGAATGTTTTTAGTTCTTCAAAGGCTGGCAGATCTTTCCTTAACGCCTGCCCTTGCTCCCACAATTGTCGTGTTTCTTGCGGCAATCTTTGAGCTGTTAAATAAACGATCATCGACTCTCCTAAGTTTCCTAACTTCATAGCTTCTAGGGATTGTACACATTCTACTGTACAATCTAATAGTGTTTTCAACTCTGAAGCTGATTCTGAAGCATTCTTTATGTTAAATAAAGCCTTAAATTTTGCGTTGAGCAACACACGTGGGTTGTCGTAGCGATCACTTAACAATTTCCACGCTGAATCGTAATTGGTTTCGGATACAGCCACATGTTGCAAAAGATTTCCGGCTTCTCCAGAAAGACTACATTTCAAATAATGCAGTTTTTCCACTTTCGATAAAGTGGTTCTAGAATGAATGAGAGACACAAACAGATCCCGAAAAGTCACCCATTTTTCATAATCTCCCTTAAATGTAGGAAGAGTGATTCGTGGCAGTCTAAGTTCTGGTTCGTCAACCTTGACTTCAGACTTGCCATCAACCTCTTGAAGATTCGACCCAAGTGCTCCCTGTAACAAATCTTCTAATTCTGACTTCAAATTCACGTGAGTTGTGATAAATTGATCGTAATCTTGCGTGAAATATGGTGAATTTAACTCCTTTTCATCACTTAATTGATCGGTAATTTTCTCATGATTCGAAATGAATTTACTGTATAGTGTCAGCAGGCTTGATAGCAAGTTTTGCAGATACGATACAGTTTTTCTTGACTTTGAATCTTTACGAAAGTTGGTATTCATTTTACCCAACTGATCCCGAAGCAGCCTTTGCTGCAAAACCAAATTTGAAATTGCAAGAGCCATTTGACGAGCTCAGAAATCACCCTGTTGCTCAACGTTGGCCTTGAACGATTTCGAATGAATTTTAATAACGAATGAATTCACTGTCCACGATATGTGCTATATGAATTATAGATATAAGTAATATAAGTAGATATGTGCGATATGAGCAGTCTATTGACGAACAGTTAACCAACTGTCCTCCTACCTATAAACGAACGATAATACCGTAAACTTTGCCGTAACCAACGGTTTTAATCACGATGCATAACGCGAATGAATTTTGATAATGAATGAATTCACTGTCCACGATATGTGCTATATGAATTATAGATATAAGTAATATAAGTAGATATGTGCGATATGAGCAGTCTATTGACGAACAGTTAACCAACTGTCCTCCTACCTATAAACGAACGATAATACCGTGAACTTTGTCGTAACCAACGATTTTAATCACGTTGTATGACGCGAATTTATATGTTTATTTGAAGTATGATTGAAAATTTAAATTACGAACACACTTAACACACATAGATAACATGCAAATAAGGAACTTACATGTGGACTTGCCCAACTTCCAAGAGCGATGAACGATGCTCCTTAATGTATCCACCCAGATATACGACAATAGATCCGAAATCAGAACTTCGATATAAATTGATTCCAACAATATCTCCACCAAGATCCGACAATGAATCCAAAACCAGAGCTTCGTTATCAAATGATTCCAACAATATTTCCAGCAAGATCCGACAATGAATTCGAAATCAGAACTTCAATATCGATTGACTCCGACAGTATTTCCACAAGATCCGATAATGAATTCGAAACCACAACTTCGTTATCAAATAACTCCAACAATATTTCCACAAGATCCGACAATGAATTCGAAAATCAGAACTTCAATATCAATTGACTCCGACAGTATTTCCACAAGATCCGATAATGAATTCGAAACCACAACTTCGTTATCAAATAACTCCAACAATATTTCCACAAGATCCGACAATGAATTCGAAAATCAGAACTTCAATATCAATTGACTCCGACAGTATTTCCACAAGATCCGATAATGAATTCGAAACCACAACTTCGTTGTCAAATGACTCCAACAATATTACCACCAAGATCCGACAATGAATCCAAAACCAAAACTTCGTTATCAATTGATTCCAACAATATTTCCACAAGATCCGATAATGAATTCGAAACCACAACTTCGTTGTCAAGTGACTCCAACAATATTTCCACAAGATCCGACAATGAATTCGAAAATCAGAACTTCAATATTAATTGACTCCGACAGTATTTCCACAAGATCCGATAATGAATTCGAAAATCAGAACTTCAATATCAATTGACTCCGACAGTAATTCCACCAAGATTCGACAATTTATCCAAAATCAGAACTTCAGTATCAATTGACTCCGACAATAATTCCACCAAGATTCGACAATTTATCCAAAATCATAAGATCCGACAATTAATCCAAAACCAGAAGATCCGACAATTAATCCGGTTCGAAGGACCATGTGCAAGTTTCAAAACCTCCAAATTTTCTAGAAAATTCTTATTTTATTAAATATTTCACAAACTACAAAACTTATCTTGTTCCAACGAAGTTTTTCAGACAAAAAGAGCGAACATCCGTTAATTTTGCTATTTATACGATGTTTCCGAATATTTACCGTTTTAAGCAACATTTTATCAATTACAATCCAAAGTTTAACATATTAACAAACTTCAAGTTTTCAATCCAAATTGTAACATTTTAACAAACTTCAAGTTTTACTTTGTGAACTAATACTATAAATTAATTTACAATTGCTGACTAGCAAGAGTAAAAGAGATAACAAGAGTTGTCGAGAACATCAGGCGAATCGACAATTTGACAAGTCTCCATTGTGTACAATCGGTGACAGCGACGTTGACAGCAGGTAAGTCAATTTGTTTATTTTAAATTTATTTCGCTAATCAATTTCCTTTTAGGTTTTAATTCGAACAAGTGTTAAGGCCGGCGATACATGTAAACGCCTGAATTTAGACCGTTTCGTAGAGGCTTATTTAAAATAGAGGGAATAAATGAATCGTTTTGAAAGTGATCATGTTTATTCACTGCATATTAAAATACAAGAATCTGATTTTATTTAATTTTTTTATCAAAATGGCCGCCGTAGTAACCAATCTCCTGAGACCCTCGCGACGAAAGGCATCAATCGGCGGGATTTTTAGCATCAGTTACAGCAATTTGAAATCAAAAAAATGGGTTGGAGTGTGTTTATTAAACGTGTATCTTCTAGTTGAACCAAGAAAAAAAAGTCAAAAATCGTGAATTAGCACGCCTCATAAAATAAGGAAGATTTTTCACCCTTTTTTTCGACAGTTTTTGGGTCGAAATTGCTAAATTTTCGCATTATTTAGGTTCAACTAGAAGTTCATACTATAGAGAAAACGTGTGCCAAGCTTTATAAGAATCGGTTGAGAACTTTTTGAGTTATCTTGCCCGCCATTTCAAAAAAAGGCGCTTCGAGAAAAACGCTTAGTTTTGACACACAGCAACTCTATGATTACAGCGACTTACCAACTAATCAGCGATTCTAGGCCCATACAAAAGTCCTTCAGTACGTTTATTTTTTTAGATGTTAGTTTAACTATTTATGCAAAAAAAAAAGAAACTCAAATTTTTGAAAATTTGACATGTATCGCCGGCCTTAAGGTCGCTACCACATTCTACGGACATTCCAGTACCGGAAAGATATCCGAGTTCGTCTTTGGTATATTTCATTGCCAATTATGGTTAAAATTAAACCTCGGCATAAAACAGACAGAAACTTCACACAAGTTAAAGTGCAGGAATAAAACATTAAAATATATCACATACTTTGCTACGTCACATTGCGGAATATTAGCATATGCCTCGTTGTCTCCACTTGAAGACAACGAGGCAGACCCTTCAGCTGGAGAGGTATTTCGAGATCAAACAACCACAGAGCTACATTTGACTAGTCAATCAGAATTAAATTGTTAAAGTAAATTTTAACCAAAGAAAAATCAGAAATATTAGGCTCGAGATTAGAACAATAAAATCTTTTGCATATTGTCGTTAAAATTACAGCTTAGCGAAAGCATCACATTTCTTTAGCTACTTTTTATTCAAAATAAGATGGATTGGTATTCTGTAATAATATTGATGGATTAATGTCAACATTAGGTCACAGACATTTGCCAAAAGAGCGGAGACTATTTGGATCTACTATGACAGATTAAAACGAAGCTTGAAGGCAGTTTGCAAAAGTAACTTACGATATTTTAAAACAAATTCTCGAAAAGATCAAATATGTAGGACATAAATGGCAAATATGTGCAGATTTAACGGAAATATTGTGGTTTTCACTGTGAATGGGATAGCAAAGCGCGTTTAGATCACTGCATAAAAAATTAGCCATTAGCATCATCTGAGAAAGTCATTTAACCAACGTTGCACATCAAACTTGGTTTGTTAAAGAATTTCGTGAAAGCGCTTTTTGAGGATTTCCTGAAACAAAATTTTCTTTGCGAAGTAAGACGAAAATTAAAGAAGGGCCTGACATAAGGTAATTCATTAATAATCTAGCTTCAGTTCGATGGAAAAAAAACGTATGGCTGGCTTTTGCTGGCATCACAAAAAAATTCCTCGGGAATTAAAAATCATTGGATTTCCATAAAATAAAATAAAATTCGTGCTGGATGCTTATCACAAACTAGGACTCAATATGTCGTTGAAAAATCATTTCCCACACTACCATTTGAGTTTTCCCCGGAGAACATGTGTTTAGTAAGTGGATGAACACGGAGAATGTTTTCATCAAGAAACTGCAGAGTTTAAGAAGTATTATTAGGATAGTTGGGAACCAGCCATGTTTGCAGGCTACTGTTGGGGCCTGCAAAGAGATACTGCGACTACTGACTACAAATGCTCCGAAAAATGTGTTCTAATGTAAAATAAAAATTTATGCCATTCCAAATCTGAAGCGATGTTCCAATGTTATTCATACATCGCAATTGACTTTAATGTGACGAATCATAATTGCATACTGTAAACGCAGTGAAAAAAGTATTTAAATTCTAGCATAGATTTGTCATATCTAGATGAATTTAACTTTTTCTCAAAGTATTTCACATGATATGCACATTTCCAACTTTTGTACATATATCTACACAGCTTCCATTTATTGTGCATTTAAATTAAATAATGCTAAATATTTTTGAGTATCGCATCTTAGTGTAACAGGACAGATATTTTTCATATTTCTTCGGTTTATCGAACTTTACAAGGTAAAAATGGGAGCTAATGATGAGTCAGGGGCTCAAATCTAAGTCACTCTAATCGACCCTTATACCGCCGATTCGTCTTCCGGCGTTTCAAAAATAGTTCTCCTAGCTGCGAGCCATTTGTCTAATTTAAACCAAGAGAATAGTTTGGTTAAATCGATTAATTTTGGCACATCAAATTTTCGCGTAAAACTTACAGCAGAAACTCTGATACTTGAAAATTGAAGAATAATCGTAATAGGTATCGTTCTTCGACAATTCGTTTTGTTTTGCTTTCGCACGGCCAATATAAGCTTTTATCATGCAGAATATCAATAATATTCTTTTTTCAATTTATTTTCCATAGAATTTTATCTATCCTAGATAAATTGGCAGCTTAGTTTGCTCTGAATGTTGTTTCTAGTCAAAAATATCTTAATCTATAAAACGTTCTAAACGCCACATTAATGGATATTTCGACTAAAATATGATGACTTTCATTTCATTAGTCGATATCCATTCGATCCAATCACAAAGCTGTCAAAAATGTTCTCTCGTGGCCAATTTATTGTCGATTTAGAAGCAAAGCTATTAGCTAAGAATTTATTCGACTGTTATATTTTTTCTTAGTAAAATCATATAGCAGTTATGCAAATACACTTTTATTTGTTCTCAAATCAAATGTGCTTTAGAGGACCTGTAAAATAAGTACATGCAACCATATTCACACATGCTCAATTTTATATAAGCAAAAATTGCATACAAAATTAAGAGCTTTGTTATAATGAACCGACCCAGTCAGACCAATATGTATACATCAACGATAACAATCCAAAAATCCAGAAGCCACCACTGAACATCAATAAAATTAAATGTGTTCAAAACCCATTCCAGAAAAAAAACTGATCTTATCACAACTAATGTCCCTGAATTAAAAGCATCAACAACAACAAAAACATTTCCATTTCGATCAATTCTGTTCGAATTCCAATTTTTGCACTTTGATGCCTTTCCAGTCGAAAAAACTGTTGAGCAGATAAGGCCCAGCACGACACAGACATCGTGCAAGTGATGAAAAACAGATCTTAAGCCTTCGACTAGCGTGGGCATGCAAATGAGATCCATCAGCAAATCCTCTTCTATTCATTCATGAAATCGAAAATGACAATTTGCTCTGTCGTATCGCAGTAGATTAGACAACAGGTTTTCACTATTAGTATGTATCTTTCAAGAGAGCTTTGCAATACACAGACCTTAAGTAGTTTATCAGACTAAGCTTGTGGATTTGCATAAATTCGATGGGAAAGGCTTTACCTCGCTGAGTAAATTTTTTGAGATGACTGCAATAACAAATTTGGCTAACTGATAAGACTGAGATGTAACCGAAAACAAAGAATATCCAAAAACAGAAATCGAAATCTGACGGAAAGTGAAAAGCTTTTGTACTAATCTCTGAGCAATTTTATGTGATGGCTCTTAATTCACATTTGTGCACACACATTTGTCTGCTATTGAAAATGCACTCTACATTTGTACTCACCTAGTAAAAACAATTCTGCGGTATTTTGATTATCTTACAGGGCAAGTTCCACTAAATACTAATAATCCACTTGTATCTTGGAAAATGGAGTCACAATCACAATCGAACCTGTGTACCCACGTCTATTAATAGTATCTACACTTGACAATTGAATCGATATAATCAACTGGAGCACTCCTATTAGACAAACCGCACTAACTCAAACAGCCAGAAATCTAATTGGGTTGATCAGATACTCGTATGTATCTATATCGTGATTATCACCTGGCGAGTGTGTGCTAATTATTTTCGTTGGAATTGAATCGATGTCTATTTCAGTCAAATCATTCAAACAACGTTACAATATTGACAATCGGAACCGAAACCAGACAACTCTGCCCACGACTTGGGAAACTAACTTCACTTGCGCACTTAAGACCGTTCCGCCGGTAAAACCGCACAATCCAAGCGTTATAAAACGACTAGTCGAACGCGATTCCAAAGCGACGTAGATTGCCCAGGTATGCGAGTGCCGCCTAAGGAATGAGATATGAGGCGACTCAGGTGTTAGGCGAAGACAGGTAGATCAAGGTAGTCGTCGGGTGGGCATGGAGACGCCAGGTATGAATGGGAAATCGTGAGCAGGAGGAGTCTGGCAGCAAGCAGATTAACTTTTCGCCTGACTCCGCCTTGTTCGATTGTTGCAGCTGTTCCGATACACCAGTCCTGGCCCGGAGAATGGTGGCCAATCGTCACAGGGGTGCTCGAGTACCCTTGGCAATTAGCAAGGTAACATGGAGTGCGTCAATGGCCCGGCCGGTGTTTTCACCTTTGGGGACTTGGGGCGGAGCTGGCAGACCTGTTCTTCTTGGCAAATTTGATTTATGCGATGCCAGCATTGTTGCATTCATGCTCGACTTGTTCGCTCAACGACCGGAGCTGGGAAGAAACTCGTTGAACCGGTAGTCACTCGACTCATGTACCTTATCTTCTGCGGCGTGCTTCACAAATTATTAATTCTGCTTTCAGCCACGGACTGCATACGTTTCCAATCGAATTCACTTCTTGCAAATTAAGAGCAGGTAATTAACTCAATTTAATGCATCGCTGCCTGCTTTCAGCGCCCCCACCTTGTCCATGGGGCTCGACTGATTGCTGCTCGGATAGGACTCAGGGAGCACTTACTCGTTGTAGACGCGCCTTTATCGCCGTACTCCGTCAACATTACGTATGGCGGCGGCACAATCTGGCAGGATTGCACGTACTCGAAGGGAGGGATTCAGTGTTTACAATGCGAGCAATGTGCAGCAGACTGGTCGTACGCAGATAGATCTCAGGCTCATTGAATGGATTTCAATTACCTGGCTTTTAAATGATATCGATTTTATTAAAAATGAATTTATGGCTTCTATAGGTTGGTTTTAATCTGCGACGGTGCGTACTGGCGCATTCTTCACGAAAGATACATTCACGACTGCATACTTGCATGTAGGGAGTAATTTGTCGGCAGTCTAGTGGAAAATGGAGAATGCAAACGTGAGACCATGAAATGCACACAAAGTCTTGTAGATATTACAAGAGGCAGGTAATTAACGCTGACATAATTAAAACTAAGTAGAAAATCCAATTAGCGCTTTTAATGCTGGTGTTTATGTTTGCAATGAATATGATATGGCCAATATGGAATTTCATGCTCAATTTTCTGAGAGCGGTAGTTAAGTTCGGATAAGTAATAACATAAGCGTTTATTCAAGGCACGTATCTACCTTTCCGGATGTAGAATAAATTTGATCGAATGAACCAAACTATTTGTCGATTTCGTATAATCGAAATTAATTGCTTAGTCATATGAATGAATTATTTGACGCATTAAACGTCCGCATACACGATAGAAGATTATTTATTATCAAAGTTTTCTCACGTTAATTTCTCAAGAACTGTTAGTCCCACATTAATTTTACAAAGGGTGAGTGCATCAGTAGTCAACCACTTTTTTCAACATTCTAATAAATAAGGCACGGTATTTTTAGAACTCAAGGGTGAAATTGCTAGTATAAACATAAAATATGCTTTTTTACGAATCTTTGAAATTCTAAGGCTGGGCAAGAAGCCCAAATGAAGCAAGAATTCATTTAATAGTGAATTAGCGGTCAAGTAAAAAAATAGCATGTTTTTTAAGAAGTTGTGCTCACTGGTCGATTTTTCTAGAGTTTTTTTTTGTGAAACTTTTTGAAACTATTAGATTAGCAGAAAGGTAGTGTTCATGTTAAACTTGATTACTATGAAATTAGCACCGACAGTTTGATTCTATTAAAATCAGGAGGCCGGATTTCGAATTAATCAAATTAACCTGAATTTGGCCTTAGACTGCGGGTGCCGAGTAATTAAATTTCATCAACAATGGTTCTTTTATGTTAGTGTGTTTGAAATGGTTTGACGAATCGTTTAGTTGTATAGCTATTTAGTAGGCTCGTATGGCAGAAGCTCTGCATTGTCCGAGGCCTTAGAAAGAGAGCTAAAAAAATACTGTATCGAACTGGACAAACGGTTTTATGGCCTACGTTTAAAAAAAAAGATTTCCGATTAATTTATCAAAGGCTTTTGCTGGTAAAAAATGGTTACGATGCTTCATGAATTTTCATTCGATTCGCCACAACCAATTTCTTTTGCAAAGATTTTTATCTTTTCATTCAACCCAATTCAACCCAAACGCCTTAAAAACATTTTTCAGCCTATATGAACTGGGGATGGGCAAACCTCCTATAATTGAAGAGCTGGTTCCTGTCGTTTGGTTCCGCTTCTGGAACTTCAGTTCCAGTTCTATTGCAATACTACCACTAGTTAATGCATATGTGTTCATACATGCGAAAATTTGGTTTACTTAGTTTCTTTAGATTATAAAGCATTCAACATGAAATGAAACAATAAACCATATTTCACAGAGGATTTGATAACAGAAAAAAATCAAAAATTTTACCTTAATTTATATACATATCATATAATTACAATTCACATAAACAATTCAAAAAGAGGTGAATTTTTCCTTTTTCTACCGAGAGTCTCGTTGGGTGCTCATTTATTATGAGTGTCTGCTCTCCAAAGTAGGACTCACAGGGCACTGAAGTAGCGACTACACTAAACATTTCTTGAAGATGGGTGTATTGGTATTGATGATCAGGGTCAGAGGATTGTGGCCAGATTGAGATATTTCTCGCCAATTCGGCTATCTAAAATTTGAATTGGCGGAATGTTTTTTTGATTTCCCTAGTTACCGGCTTTAAGGCTATATATTTTTATGAATAACTATATTTTGGCTATGTAGTAAAGCCTGCTAATCGGGACACTGTTTGTTCGAACCACTGAAACAATTGGACCATAACATCACCGCACATACCATTTCTTGAAAAAATATCACTCTGTAAACGGGTCACCTCTAGAATTGAACCATGGACCAGATTAGCTGCACAACAATTTGTTCAGTAGTACTTGCTAATCAGACCAAACCGTTTTAAAATCAGCATGTCTTATAACCAAAAGTGTAAAAAAATTACCGTTGGAAAAAAATATCAATTTTCCAAGGTCAAAAACTGTGCCGTATGATTTCTGCATGACTTTCTGCTTGTTACGCTGCAGTCGGTTACAGTTTTAGTGGTATTCTGATAATAATATAATATCGATTTGTTTGAGCATTATTGTTTATTTTTCCTTTATAAGTAGGCATGAATGCAGTTTGTTTGATAATTATGAGGTAAATATATCAACACTTATTCAGACAACGTCAAAACAACTACAAAAATCTAATATGAGTGGATAATACAACGAACTAAGTGTTCGCAAAAAGTTATAAGTAATACAAGCATCCGAAAAACGATTGCCTAGCCAACGAAAAAATCCCGATGGCTTTAAAATTAGTAAGAGTCAGACGCAACAACGTACGTACGTAAATAAAAACCAACTAAAACGGTCGTTGGAAAATTTCGCAGACACTGGGAGAAAGCGGTTGAAAATAAATTTACCATACTGCCAGATAGATAAATTTTTGTATCAATGGTTCTCTAATGCACGCTCCAAAATAGTTCACAGTAAAGCATGTCAGATCGCTACAAAATCAGAAGTTGTGATTTGAACGAATCAAACAGGTATCTAGAATCCGTTAAGAAGGATTACACTATTCACTACGGCACACTTTGTTGCAAAGGAGTTGATGTTGGTTTAGACACAGCTCAGAAATTTCAGTCACAGGCTATCAGGCTTCAAAATCTTGAAGAGCCAGAATTGTTTTTTAGAGCAACACCACAAAAATCACTATACCTTAAATACTAAAGATGTACAAATGGAAAACCTCCAAAGCAACGTGTGACAGTTGCAGTGCTGTGTAAGTGAAAAGAAAGATTAGCTGGTCATAAAAAAAGCCAAGAGACCAAGATCGTTCGGAATAATTGACATTAAGCGAAGTTTGGGCATAGCTTAGCGAGCTAACACAAAATCTTGGATGAAACTTGATATTGAAATATAAACACAAAACCGAAACATCAACATCTTTTTTTGGAAAAGCTAGATGTGATAGCAGTAATAATCTGGAAGACATCAAGCTATGATTTTTTCCACCTATTTGCACTTTCAACTAAATTACCGCACATATATAATGAACCTTCTATTGTGTGCTCTGGAAAATACTGAGCGTACTTCAGACCCAACAAAATTAGTTTCTGTATTTGAAGCTCTGGTTACGATCTGGGCATGAATCACGAGATTTCGATAGGCGATATCGCCTATCGTCAAATAAAAACGATAGCGATTATCGACTTAGGAATGTCGGCATCATAACCTGAACGATATGATGTATCGAAATTTTTTTTTGAAATATAACTCCATGGTCGAAGTCTGATGTATGGTAATGACATTTGAAAATTCAAATAGTGAGCCGCCAACAAGTGATATGTTTAGGTCTGTTCCCGTACTTCAGCAAACTGCAGCAGTAACAGAATTTGGCAGCTGGCTTCTTTTTGCTGCAAAATTTGGCTTGCAGAAAAAGTACGAAAACGACTTGCTGCGAATCTATTTTAATATATTATAATAGATTCAAGTACGGGAACAGACCTTTTATCGGTAATTTAATTCACAGCGAAAATCAATGGAAGAATTCATACTTTTTGATTCTTCATCTGAAGATGATAATGAAAAAGTGTTGCGAAGGAATTAGAGAAATTCTAGTAATCCATTGGAGTTACCGGAGCAGAAGTAAGAAATAAAGATCTCAAAATATCTTGTAATTCAAATGTATTTTGTAGGTTCATTAAACGTTTTCGTGTAACGAAGGAAGCGTTTAAATATATAGTGAGCGAGTTGGATGTTGCAGGTGCTATAAGCTCCTCTATCCCGCCTATATTGAAGGTAGCATGCACGCTATCGTTGCTGGCGGGTAGAGCGTACCAGCATCAAGTAGGCAACGATTACTGGATCGGAATAGCTCAAAGCACTGTTTCAAAAATTTTGAAAAGTGTAATAGACGAAATGGAAGAAAAACGGTGCTCCAAGTGGATAAAATTCACTTTTGAGGAGGAGTGCAAGATTTGATTTGTAGAAAAATATGGGATTTCTAAAACATTTTCTTTCACTAATTTCTATTTTCCCTGAGACAAAAGATTGGATTTGTAGAAAAATATGGGATTTCTAAAACATTTTCTTTCACTAATTTCTATTTTCCTTGAGACAAAATTTTATAAATTAATCATAAGACTTGCATTGCAAAATACAAATACAAAACTTCGAAATAGACTCACTTCATGTCACAAGTCGAAGATGGATATCGATGACATATCGATAGTCCTTTGCCTATCGTCAGAGATTTCGATAGTCGCTGTCGTTTTTTGATTTTCGTGATTTCAAATCTTGAAAATTTCGACAGTCGATATAGTCTATCGTCGGTTGTGATTCATGCCCTGGTTGGAATAAAGTGTCTCCACTTCCAATTACAAAAGTGTTTCTGGAAATGTCCCTAGAAATCTGTGGGTCGAAATCGGAATCGTGATGAGAGTTCAAATTCAAAGTGATTAGATTTCAAATGTTCCAGCAGACATTCAAAATTGGGCAGGATTCGATCAACAAACGCGTCTCTCCCAGAAGATAGGGAAGATGTATTTTTTGAAGTGGTTTCAACCAAAGAAGCTATAGAAGCTTTTGTTGATTCCGATAGTGAATTCAAATCGTGGTATTCCGAAACAGAAAATGAAGTTCGTCAGCAGAATACTTATTCCATAATTACCATAATGAAGCAAATACGGAACATCAAAGCTTAGGATCTCTAAAGGAACATATCTAAAGTTTTGCAAACATTAAATGATTGCGCAGTTCTAATGGAACAGGTATAACAATGTATTCAATAGGATCTAATAATAAGGACCAATGCTTACATGTTTGAGTAAACTTAAGTGTTAAGGTTATATTCATTCTATTTATCGTTTGTAGAGCATTTGACACGTTTTTGAATGAGATTCGCCCAAGTCCTCAAAACCAATAAATTTGTTTGCTGTTTATTTTTTGAAAAAATATATATCATAGCAATAAATAAAACAAAGAAACGCAGTCACTTAGAAACTGATTTCAATTATCGATGAAATAGGTAAGATATGGTGATAAAAAAGGCAGCAGTAATAAGCACAATATAAATTTCATTTAATTTTGGCTAAAAGGCTTTGCCTGTGGATAGAAAATTGCTTGTCTCCCCGTTCGTAAGAAAAAAGAGCTCTTTTTCACCTTGATCTTGGTTATAATTGTTTTTATCTTATCTAAGAGTTTTCTGAACTCGTCGTCTTTCTGCTTGCTGATTGTTTAATATAACTTTGTAAAATTCAGTATATAAACCGCTAACGTTAGGCAATTTTAAGGGCTGTACACATATGCTGGCAAGTTTAAGTGAATCTACATTGCTTCTCCACTTAATTTTATGCAACGACTTTAAAGTCAGTGGTACTAATTAATTTTCCAAAACTACTCATTGTTCTATTGTAACAAAAAAACGACCCAGCAATTGAAAAGCAGTGTCTAGCATCTGAAACTCCCAAATTCATGAAATGTGACGGACTAGGAACAAAAAATACTCTAATTTGAGCCTGCCGAAGTAGCCATTAACTTTGCTTTAATAAGTTTCAAACTCCGTTTTCGAGCCAAAGATTATGAAGTTTAACCTATAATGAAAATGATAAGATGCCTAATCGCATTTCGCCAATGTATACAAGCCACTGATGAGGGGCAGCTCACCCATCTTTAAAAGCTCTTTGATAAAATTGTACATTGAACTTTCTTTCATAAGTCAAAGGTTCTCAATTGAATCAGACCTTTCTCAATGGTCGGTTGTAAATTTTAATGTCTAACTAATGCCATTTAAAAAAAATCCCCAAAGTTAAGGTTTAATGTAATCGGTTCTATGTGACTTGCATTTGAAAACATAACTCCTACGCTCCTAGCCGAAGACGATTACCCCTACGCTTATCACTACGTGGGTTGCGAAAAAAGTGAGTTTGGTTAAAAAAATGCTGAAATCTTGCTTAAGTCAAAGCGGGATTGACACGCACAGTGTTAGAATGATTCAGAAATTCGAAATACATGCTAAAAAATTGAGAGAGAAATGTGCGCCCAATGTGGGCTACAAAAAAAATTCAAAAATCCATGAAGAAATTCAAAAAATTAGATTCTCATAAGAACCTTATGCGATTCTTATACGATTCTTATAAAAATAAAATTATTGATATATTTTTACCTTTTTCCACCATACCAAATTAGAATTTTCAAAATTCCGTGTTGCACAAGAACGGTAACTCATCACCAAATTACCTCTATTTTCAGCACTCAAAACTTCTGTTCACGAGAACTGCCGACCGGATAAGCCGATACTTATGAAATTTACAGGACATGTTGGTATTAAAGAGGACCAGGTGTGATAGAAGTGATTTTAAAATGCAGGCAAAAAACTATTTTTTAACCTATAACTTCCGATCCAGGCAACAAATTTCAACGAAATTCACACAATACCTCAACCTTACTCTAAGTCACATTGGTAGAAATTTGGTTGAAAAGTTGGGATAAAGCTACCAGCTATGGTAATTTTTCTCTTAAATCTCAGGAAAATAAAGCTTTTTGCCTATAACTTCCGATCTAGCCATGAAAATACGTAAATGGACCTTATTTTAAACAAGATATCGTAGGAATTTGTTTAAAAAATCATGAAAGGGCTGCCAGCTATGACCATTTTTGTAATTTTTTGGTATTTCTTTACTAAGCTATGTTGTCATTAAATTTTTGAAATGGGAATGATCCTGCAATGACAATTAACAACAAATATTAAAATTTCGAAAATTTGAAAAGTTTTGAGGGTAGTAACTCTAAAATACCTTTCACCCCTATAACTTCCAGCGCAGTCATTCAATCGAAACGGAGTTCTCAGGGTAGATTTAACTTACCGTGAAGCAGATTTTGTATATTTTTAGCTATGCTGCTAACGCAGGGTTTTCAGCACCATATATTTTCATAAAGATTGCCCCCAACAGATGCTGCCATTATATATTCAAATGCAAAGCATTTACAATAAATATAAGGAACCCATGTCTAAATTTTCCTAGTTATGAAAATTTTTCGGATGGCAGCCTCAAACAACGTTTAATTGCTGAAACATTGCCCGTGTTCCATTATTACTATTTAATACTTGCAAGTACTTCTGTCTACTTCCAACTACTCGCGCTCTCGTTCTCGAGTAGTTCATGAGTAGTTACGCCTTTTTTTGCCGTAAGGTGGCTATTTAGTTGTCAATAGGTAGTTTTGGCTTTTTCATGGTTATGTTGAATGTTTTGGTAGTTAGGAAATTAGAAATATCCCTCATAAAGTGTAGAAAGTTAAAAAAGGTAATTTTCTGCTAGTTGCTTTTACATTATTTATCGATTGTGGTAGTTTATACTCGTTATTTTCTCCCTTTATTTCCAACTGTTTTACATTTGAAAACTGCATATGATTTGACAGCTTAGAATCTGCTCGTATGAACGAAGATGGCGTTCCTTTTGTGCTTTACTCCCAAGTACTTGCAAGTACTAATTAGTAAAAATGGAACACGGCAATTGAATGAAATCCTCGAACGAAATTCAAAGGATAGGTTGATTTTAGCATGAGCTTGTTGTGGGAGACTTATTGCTGCTTTATTGGAAAAGTGTTGCCAGCACTGAACATTTTCATCATAGATACTATAGGAGATGCTGTCAATAAATGGTTTTTATTGCTTTGTATACGAAATGGTTGATATTATACTACAAACAAGTGTATTATGGGTTTCCACATTTTTTGGTCACTCAAAGACAATTTCTTCGAAAATCAGTTTTTCAGCGGTTCTGATGCAGTAGAGTTTTTTTTTCACTAGATTACTTATTATGTTGTGCTCTGTTTTTTTATTTTTTTATTTTTATTTTGCATTATTTTCATTGTTCGACTTTGTGACATTTATGTTTTTAACTGTCTATTTTCAACTTATTTATTTATTTACATTGTATTCGTTTGTACTCTAACGCCTTGTTTTAATAAGTTTAGTATCTATTTGTATGTATTTTTTATGCATTGTTTGGTAAATAAATAAATAATTCTGAAATAAATAATTCTTCCCATGTGAAGAGATTTAGAAATTACTCCGATACTATCTCATGCATATGTTTTGGCTTCCAATGAATACTTTAAGCTACATGCTTCTTCAATGACGAATAGCCAAAGATTACCTTAAATTATGTTGCGGTATGCGGTGGATCCTGATTGCTTATACTTTGAAAATTTCTAGCGACTTCCAAATATACATTGGAGTGATGCTGCGGAATCAAAACTGAAAGTCCTTTGCTTTTTCAAGAATTTAGAAGATTCCTTAATACGATGTCAGCAAGAGGTGGCCAGTGCAGAAACATCTTAACAAATTTGGATAATAAACTATTTCATTTCCTACTTTGTGTGACCGAAATAGTTACTTTGTTTAAAGGAGTGTACAACATCGTCGAGACTTACCCATCAATTACAATTATGCAACATTAACGCGCTGAAAAATGTTGTCCATTTTATTGGTATGTAATAAAAGCAAGGAGATCATTTTCTGGAAACTGGATTAAAATAGTAAAAAGCATTAGAGTGCCCAACACAAAAAATTCATAAAATGCTTTGATCCTAAACAAACAAGCGTTTATCTCTCTTAAACAGGCATTTATTTTTCTTTTGTATCCACCATTTGGTTCCTTCATCGGATCAGACTCCAGCCGCTTTGAAGAGCGCCGCGCAATGGATGAGTTCCCATCACCTCAATAATTACATTTGCAACTTTGACTCAACACTTTTTTCCAAACAACTATATATTGTATATTTTCTATACTTTCGGCTTTTCATACTTTCGAATAATTAATTTCTTAATCCTTTAGCGTTTCATTGTTGAGTTCACACCTAAGCATTCCAGCGAAATTCCCACACTACACAAACTGCAATTTCATTTTTCCTATACGTTTCGTTTCGGACTTGCGAATATCCTTATGAATGGTTTTCGAAATTCACAATCTAAATTTTCATTTAAGCTTTCAATATCGATTTCATAGTAGATAATTGGAACTATACAAATATGTTCCAATTCGCACATAATGAGGGTTCATTCATATAATCACTTGAGCCCAGAGAAATTCATTGTTACTTCAACTATAGAAGCATCATCAACAAAATGTTTAATTACATATCCATGCCAAAGATGAATGCTCCGTGCTACGCATCGAGATTGCCTTTCTTCAAAGTCATCAGTCCCTACGTGAGTCTCTTCAATAAATTACATCTTAATTACTTTTGCTGCTGTTATCATGTATAATATGCATTCAAGAAAACCAACTCTAACGAAAATTTATTTTTCCGCCCTGCTTCGGTTTAGCCTGGTCGGGCATGGCCTGGCTTTATTAATTCGCTTTATTCTCTTACATACATTTCGAGCCGATAGTATAATTCAAGCCATAACTTATCCACTGCTTTCGAAATAGAATAGCCATTTAGCCATTTAGAATGCATTTATACAATAACCATCAAATGAGATTTTATAACAAAAGCGATAAGTTGAATAATAATGTTGGCGCCAATAACGAAATTCAAAAATCATCGCATGATGACGCTGTAGGTTATTGGAGTCCCGCAGGCATACAATCTTTCCGCTGTGCCGTCTTGTTCGGCGCGCTCGCATCGAATACATTTCTCGGTCTAGCAAGCGATTGACTCTTGTCGATTGTTGGAGATAATTAAAATTATCTGTAAAAATTGACTTTGATTCGAAACAAATTAAATTTTGAATGAAAACAGTTCGAATCGCTTCATTTTCGATCAGAGACGAGTCGGGCTTGATCATGTCGTGATAGGAGCAGAATGCCGCATGTCCAATACTTATAAGGTAGCCGCAAGTTCAGTGAATTGTAAGCTCGGTAAATCGATCAGCGAACTAGCTCCTAACATAATTCAATCTAGGATGCGGCTGCCGGTTGATTAGTCTGATAAGATCTCCGATCTATGAAAATTAATAGGTTCTTTAGTCAAATACTGAGGGTAATTGACTGAAAGTACGTTCGCATTAGCAAAGAACGGACCGGGGTCAATCGACCAGTTTGATTGAAGCAGCACATGTGCCTGCGGGGCCAAATGAGTCAGCCTTCCGTCGATGCTGAGCCCTTGAGCTCTCGAATAGGAACGTTACAAAGCGATCGATGGAAAGGACTCGGGTCAATCAAAGAAACAAATAACCGGATGTGCAAAATGATGTATGATGATGTAAAAGTAGTGTCACCAGTTGATGAGTTCGTGGATCTCTCTTATTGATCCATCATCATCGGATCGATTAGCTACGAAACCGCACACATGTCATGCTTCGCTCGTACCATTTGGTGTTGTTTGGCCAGTAAGCCGGCCAGCCAGCCAGCGGACGCAAGGGAATTCCTGGGTCTGGTCATAGTCGACAGTCTCGGCCGTTTTGTATCGGAACAATGGCAGTAAGACGGCAGCCGCAAGAATAACAGGGGAAAAACAGGCAAAATGACTTGCTCACGTAGAGAAAACTAACAAATAATTAAATTGGGCTCGGTGTTGTCGGACCGCCTAGGGTCGTCGAAGACAGGAAAATTATAGTAGGCTGTAATTAAGGGATAAAGAACAAATGCACCGCTTCGGATAATTATTGAAAGTCATAATCAACTGATTAATTTAATATCGATTGAAGAATCAGCGACCGCGCGAGGGTACATTTTGGTTCGATTCGAGGCTAGTTTGCCTTTGACTGGGCAGATGTGAAATAGGTATGGATTTGTGTTTGTTTTGAAGGAACACAATCGTGATTTGTAGAAAGTCATTTCCAAAGGATTTTTTATAACTGGCTTGGAACATGGTATTTTGATTGTGGTAGGTTCAATGTCAGATTTTTATGCGTTGGAACAGATTACTCGTACAAAGCAAGGGTAACTGCTTCTGAGCAAAATCTACCGACTTCCATAAAGAATATTTTGTTTGTGCGTATTAATTCTTATTAATGATTTGGTTAAATCATTTGCAGCTTATCAACCGGAAATGCCATTTGGACTCAGAAAAATCCTATAAACTTGCCTGAAATTGAATAACTCAAGCGCAGACCGCAACCTAGTCGAAATCGGTAAATTTTCGGCTTGTTTTGCCAATGTACATATACCATAAAGTACTTATTTTACGATAAGAGTAATCAGTAAATTTTTCAATTATACCAAATTTGCTACACTTTGAGATCAGAACTGTTTCTGTAGACTCGATAGTTACGGAGATACAGCCTTTCAAAGTTATCGATTTTTTTAAAATTTAGATTTTTTTAGCAATATTTTGTTGTTTTAAATCCATTTGCACCTGTAAGACTATTTTATTCGTTAAATGTCCCCTCCTCGCCCTATGAAATTCGTTGTCATATTCCAGTAGACCCGGAAGAGATTTGAGAGGCCCATAAATCTCCTCCCCTACATTTTTAATTTCTTTCAACCTACTGTATCGTTTGGTGTTAAAGAAAATGAGATTTCTATGAATGAATATTTAATACAAAAACAAAAAATTATAAAACATAGATAATTATATAAAAGATTGTACAGAAAAGACTACATCAATCACACACTACCTACATCAATTAAAATAATGTTGACCTCTTGGTAGGCCCCGTTGAGGTTCTTTCGTTTCTGGATCGGAGGATCTCGATGTGTCATTGCTGTCTTGTGACTGATCTATCTACTAAATATCCTCTATCATGTCATCATCGCAAAGATGGTCGCCTTCTGGGGAATGGGAGTTTATTTTCAGTTCGGCATACTGCACGTTGTCACAGGAGCCCCCGTTGCAGTTGCTGCAGACTGACGAGCATTTCAGCCCGGAATTCCTGCAGCTGCATGCGTTCCCACAAGATTTGTTGCAGCCACAAGAAATCATCCGTAAGTGGTGTTGTGGGGCTGCATATACGGTCATCATTTTAGTCTGAGGCCTGAAGACGTGGATATCGACCCTCAGGAGAGCAGGTTCAAAAAAATCTCTGGTTCTAATGAGGACTTTGTGGAGGTTATGCTGAAATACACGAAATCTGATGATTTTCTTCTTCCACATTTCTTGGAAAAAATCTCATGTTGTTTTGCAATTGCAGTTAGAATGATCAACAAGTCAATGTCTTCCTCAACGACTATCACTATCAACAGTGACTGCTGTAGTAATGGTGAGTCTATCAACACCTTCCTCTTGGATGTTTCGTTTGACAAGAACTTCTCTTGAGGAATCTGCGCCATAGTTTTCTCATCAAAAATCTCTCCTCATTTGCTTGGTTTTTAAGAGAAACACTGGACGCAAAAAGGATTTTTAGACCCCTTTCCTTTACTAACCACCTTGACTTAAACTCTCCTTACATATAAAACACAAACTCGCACTGCGACTGGAATCAGACATTTTGTAGATTTTGAATTTAAACTGCAAGGGATGCACGCACAGCTCATGTAATGAAACACCGGCCAGAAGAGAGCTAGGCAAGGGCTGAGAACTGTGAAGTTAGATGAAATGTGATGCGAACAACCTGTTCTTGAGGTGTCTAGGAAGTAGGAGAGGAGTGGATTGGTAGGAGAGGAGTTCAGTGAAGGGAGTTGAAGGATGCGGTAGGGGTGGGTCATTCTACCGGCAGCAGCTCTCGCACCTGAACTTTATCTTCCGCTTACAATAAAAACCCTTATATTGAATTTTACGAATTTTAAAAATTTTACGAATGAAGGAATGAATTGTATCAGGTCATGGCTAAACGATTATCACTTTAATGCAGATAAATGAATCCTCTAAGTAACCGCAGATGGAGACATTCACATTCTATTCGTGTTTTTATTCATAACAAATCATGCTCCTAAATAAATTGCCTTTTTGAACCACTCAAATTTGTGAACAATAAAAAAAATAGGTACAGTTATTGATCGAAATTTGCGTTGGTTGGATCATATTGAGTATTTACGACGTCTTTCGAGAAAAACAATTTATAAATTCGTCCAAATCATAAACATATTGTCGCAGCAAATGATGAAAAATGCACTAATCAATCTTACGCTAATCTTAGCCTGAGGAAAAAAAGCTTTAAATAATCTTCAGTACTATTGATACTTGAACGATATATCTTTTCTCAAATATATTATATAATGAGCATGCAGTTTTGAACATTCCCAATACTTACATGCTTACACGATCATCAAATACCTACAAGTCTATAGATTTGTTTCCTACATTAAAAGAAACAAAATACACAGCAAACAGACAGCACCCTTTTTGACCGAAATATCATAAAACTTTAGCTTCGAATCAGGCATTTTGTGCAGCGCTAAGGCTTTTTACTAAGTTAACTCAAAGTTTTTCCAAACTGATTAATTCATCTGATTTTATCAAAGTGACTAAAAAAAGCTTCTAAACGACTATAAATGTTGAAAGTCATGTTTTTAAAATATCGACATATTTCCAAATTCCATTCAAAAATTTGTCCTTGCACGCTAGAGAAAACTAACTTAAGTTAACTTGAAAAATTATATTTTAGAAAGTCAGTTTTCGCATGTAAATTTAATAAGACTATCTTTACAAGTTAACTTCGCCACGCGAAAGTTAATTCTTAGCCTCTCCATAAATTTTCACCTGTTTCCGCAGTGTTTTTATAGATTACTTCACATAACCACGCTTCAAAAATATGCTTCACGTTCGTTTAACCTAAATCTGTCTCATGCCCCAATATCACGCACAGACATTTTTTATTCAAACGAAGATATCCTTGAAACGTAAATGAGCTGCAAAATTACCCACACAATGTCAGCCTCTTTACACATTTGTGTTTTTATTTCTCGGCAGCAAGTACAGGTGAAAAGAATTGACTTTGACATGACCAAAAACCAAAGGCAAATTAAAGAATCAATTTCACACTAACTACCTGCCTTACCACGTGTGGATAAGTAGAAAGTTGAAAATAATTCTCAATTATGTTTGATTGTACCTTAATTTGAAGGAGGTCAGCGTGGTTTCGAAAGTCTAATTAAGGGCTTACATTTCCGCTCGGATTTATTATATATTTCGAAGCCGGATTTGATATCTTAATCGTTTCTTGGTGGTCAGCAGCAGTAAATTGGACATAGAGGAGCGGTTAAATCACTTCGCTACGATGTTGTTTCACCGAGTGTGCTAACTATTAAGGATAATTGCTTCCGTAGTGGGAATGCGTTTCCGAAAATTGGGAAGTACGGTTTTTTGTTTACAGGAAATATCTGGTTTTGATTGAATAATCTTCTGTGAAATTAAAATATTGAAACAAGCTCAGAAACGGTTAAGGTGAAATGTCATGGATTTGTATATTATTGGGATCTAATTAGAGCACGAAAATTGGAGTATTACTCTTCAACTGAAAAGTAAATCAAAACAATTTAACTAACTTTACCGATCGATTTGTACCCCGACTTATCACTTGGTTTAGTTTTTCCTAATATTTCATCGTTTATTCTACTATATCTCCTCCTTACGATGTGTCACTGAACCTACGGTGTTTAGTTCATATTCGAACGTGATTTAGAACAAAAAAACATTCCAAAAAGTATCAATATGATTAAAAACAGTCGAATTATTAGCAGTTGCTATTAAAAAATATGTCACTATAATAAGGAAAATTCATTCAAAGTGTCGAAATGTTTGTTTTAATGTATTTAATACTAAACATTGTTGTATGAAAGCAATTGATATCTTTTTTTATAATTAAAAGCAGTTATTGAAATCACAGATCGCATGTAGGGCAAATAGCTTTATTTTCCTGAGCGGATTTTCCAAATTTAAGACATAATTTCATAATTTCAATAGCTGGCAGCTCCAACCTACTTTTTCAACCAAATTTCTATCGAACGTGCTTTATAGTAAGGTTTTTCAAAATCTGAATCAGAATTTATAGAGCCAAAAGCAGTTATTTTGTGATTTTTCAAGATGGCACTGGCAAAATCGCTTCTATCAGACCTGGTCAGACTTAAGACCAATACGTTCTGTCAATTTATGTTTCTAATTATTGGGTCGTGAGTTCCCGTGAAGAGAAGTTTTTGATCCTAAAAAATATAGGTAAACTGGGGAAGGGTTACCGTTCTTGTCCGGCACGGAATTTCCAAAGCTTTACTTTGACTGTGTAGACAAAGCAAAAGATTTGTATGAGTTGTTTTTTTTTTCTTAAAAGCGAAATTTTTTCAGGAGAGTCGATGATTTGAAGGTTTTCAATTTCAGCGTCTGTCGCAGCTACAGGGTTTACCAGCACGTTCATACAAAACTATATAAGTATACAACTTAGTAACACTAATATATTCTGTAAGCTTTGTAATGATTCAATAGCTCTGTCAAAGGCTATCGCAATTCAAAAAATTTCAAATTTTCCCGGTCTCATTGAAGGTACCTAGCGCACACGCAGGGTTAAAAATTTACAAAACCTTACCAAATCTTTTTGAAGAACACATTTGAAATTCATTTCGCAATAATTTCATAGAATAATAGGCATATCTAAAATATCACGAAAATGGCCGCAGGCGCCAAAGGGTTAAAGATAATTAGGATTTGGACCTATTATGGATACACACAAATGTATCCTGAAAGTTTCAGCTTAATCGGATGACGCGTTCCCGAGAAAAAGTCACTGAATTTTTTTGAAGATAATATATATATATATATATATATATATATATATATATATATGTATATATATATATATGTGTATATATATATATATATATATATATATATATATATATATATATATATATATATATATATATATATATATATATATATATATATATATATATGAAAATATGAGTTTTTGGCTAAATAGATTTTAATACTAGTGTTCTTTGAATATTAGTAAAAAAACTTTGCCGAAATTGATTGTTGTGCAATCACAATGCGAAGGTCACCACATTTTAGGATTAGAAACGTGCATTGGTTCAAAACTAAAAAAAAACTATGAAACTTTGATTGGAATTGACTTGACTCTAGAGTTCAGCTACAGATTACAAAGAGAAGTACTCAGAAAAGAGCTTCAAGAAAAGCTTCTTAGATTAGATTCCTTCAGGAGGAGGTGTCGCATCGCGGAAGATTCATTTACGCAACTTTTGTGTGAATTTGAAGCCCAAATCCCAATAATTTTGAACCATATCGAAAAACCTATCCAGAGAAATGATACATAGACCATTCAAGCTATGCAGTTTTATAAGGTATACGTTTTAATTTAGTCAGGAAAATGGTGGCATTCGAAAATACTTTCTAAGATTTTCCGGAAGCTCTAAGAGAACTTTTGTGTGAAGAATGCCAACTCAAACATCACGGGGGCAAATGGATTATGAAGATGGTTGCTAGATTAAACATGTTTGTAAATTAATTATGGATATGGTGTCTTGGTTCAGAACATGTTTTTTCGGCTTAACACTAACTTATCGCAGATCAGGGCTCAGCGAATCTATACCTGACATAGCTCTCGCCTCCGAAGCATTGTCAGTGCTGACAAGTGGTTGAAAGGCTATGGAGAAGTGCTCTGTAAGTGATCAGAACTACATCACCTTCTGCCTGAAAGCCAAAGCCCGCATAATTCTAGTCAGAATATACTTGGCTGTAATATTTCTAAAGTAGACAAGAGAAAGCTCTTGAAGTCGCTTAATGGCGGCTTTTCTTGTGAAGACAACGCTGATCGAATAGTAGTATCGATAGATCAAACAGAGATAGATACTTTAATTAAAGAGCTTCACCAAGCGCGAAATCAAGCTAGCATACACGGCCTCGATGCCACACCGGAGATCTCTTACTGCAGAACAACAGGTTTATTACTGGACCAAGGAGAACGGAGGCGAAGAGCTTTGCGTGCTGACGCAGGAATCAGCGATCTATCGGTAGACCAGACGCATACCAAACAGCCATCGAACTTAAGGGCGAAAAAAGAGCTGGGAAAGGTTGTAAAAGTGAGGGAAAAAACAAATGTAGCAAACACTTTGCTATAAAATGAACACCGATACATGGGGCAGGGATGCAAAGTACAGAGTGGTGCAAAAGTTTCTGGCCTTCCACACGAAAAATTACTCGAATGGACTTATCGGAAAAAACCTATTTTGTAAACATTTGAGACCTTCTTTGATTTTTCTTAAACTTACAATTAAATCCAGTATAAAGACAAAATATAAATTTTAGTGATTATTCCAAAGTTGCCAAAAACAGGCGCCAAAATTTCAAAATGTAGGTACTTATGTCTCCTCCGTGGCAAAATATGCTACCACGCTATTACTTGGGTATTTTTTTTAGCTTCTCAGGTGCTATCTGTGGTACAATAAAAAGACGATTGAAAACATAAATTTATTCAGTCAGATTTCGTTAGTTGGAGCGAAAGCACCAAATTTACTCAATGACCTTGGTTTTAACGACCTTTTATAAAAACCTGGAAAACTTTGGAAATCTTCAACGGATCGAACTGAAATTTGTTCGCGATAATAATGGTAAACGCTCAATCAGATTACAGCCACAGGAGAGACATATGCAAAACATTGAGGGTCCATAAGGACACCATGAAAAAATGGTGCAGCGCCGAAGACGAAAATGTGGACGATATGAAAAGAAGTGATCGACCGTCGGTACTTTCCACAGAAGCAAAAAGAAAGATAAGAGCATTGGCTGAAAATAAACCAGGAGTTGAAACGTGAACAGTGACGAAACGGTTTAACAACTAACCAAATGCCGCTGAAAAATGTCGATGTGAACCGATCAGCAATAGATTGGATACTAACTGGGAGCGACAAGTTTACATCAAACGCATCAAACCTTTACTTTCCGATATGGACATTCTAGACCAGCTAAACTTCTGTCAAAGCTGAAAAACCTTGGCTTTGCTGATGACAATGCCCATGGCTGAACCCGGCGTGCAAACATCCTTTTCAGGGACGAATCGTGGATTCAACTGCACCCAATACCTAATCAGAAGAATAGGACAGGGAGAACCAGCGATCCCGAAAATATTCCCGTAATGCAGACCCCAAAATTCAGTCATGGTAGCTGACAGAGTGAACAGTCGCGGAAAAAGCCAACTGCATTTTGTCGAATAAGGAGTGCCTGTTAGTAGAGACTATTACAGGGAAAGTTTCCCCCTGCTTTTGCACAATGTTTTAATAATTAATTAATCTATGGACAGAAAGAAAGTGATTTTGGTGCATAATGGAGCCAAAACGAATAAAGCTTTGAAAACTGATGAGGCGATTTATGAGCACTTTACTAATGTGTGGATTGATTTGCCTGATAATTCCCCCGATTTAAACCGCGTTGAAAATGTGTGGTCCAGACTAAAGGACAGTGTCTTTTAAGAGTCCCAGCAATCAAGCTTAGTTCCGAATGTATCTGATGTGGCGTTTCTTGATGCAAAGTCGAGCTGTCACTTTGCAGAAAAATTGCAGGTTGCAAGAGTTGCGAGAGTAGGCCAAGAGTACTGGCTGTAACGGGATCGGCAGTTGCTGCTTGCATATTATCCAAATATAAAGACGGGGCAGATTGCGCAGATAAGCCAGTATACACTGGTTGAAACCCAGGCAGTAATGGGCTCAGCTGCTGTTGGCGACTACCTGCTGGAAGATATTGAACCCGCTTAGCTGTTATTGCAACTGCAATTGAGTTCGCGTGGCAGCAGGTATATCAAAAAGACTAAGGAATTGTTCGGCAAAATATTACTGCCGAAGGTTCAATTTTTGAATCAAAAATGTTCAAATATGATTTGGCGCCATATACGTTTCTTTTTAATTCAAATAATCTCACTTCATTTCAATAACGCTGTATCGAAGTGAGTCAACGTTGTATCAAAGTGAGTCTTGCTTGTTTTAATGTTTTATTTTTCATTCAATGATGAAACATTTTGATTTGAAAATAAAATTTTTATAATAAAGTGGAATTCAAATAAGATTCCCTTTTGATTTAAAAGTGTTTCAACTTTTGATTTAAAGTGATTCTAAAAAAATGTTAAGTGATGAAATTTTTCTGAGTCTACCATGAAGATGTTTAGTGACGGAAAAACACGTATGATCAACACAAGTCACAAGTCACTCTATCGTAATGTTAGCAAGAAAGATTTAAGCCGTCCATGCCGGATGCTTTCTCTTAAATACTCAGAATTTTTCTCAGAATGCTAATGCTATAAATCACTATGATTTCAAACATAAAGTGAATTGAGCACGACACGCATAATTTTATATGGCAATCCCAGATTCCATATACAAATACATCGTCAATCAGCGCAGTCAAATAATAAAGAACCAGTATCAGTTCTGCAAACAAATATGATTGGAAAAAACTCGAAAGCCGAAATCAAACTCATTTAGGTGTGGATTTTTCACGAATTCAATTTTCCCAATCATCGCAAATAATGCAGACTGCAAACAGTCAATAATTTTAAAATTTGCTCTGCATACTTGTTGACGTAGCTAACGGCCCCAATGACGATGCTGATCATGATGATTGCAATGATAATGATGCTTGTTATGGCACCATTATCGTGAATCACCGTCGATCGCTCGACAATACAAGTAACTATGGCTAATATGATTTCAATCGGATTAAATTTGATTGCATTTATTCAATTATCTGCGCTGCATAAAACAAATGTTGAGAGCCGTCTGCTGGTGTCGGTGGGACCGTGATGCTGCGATCATTGCAATGGACGAGAAAACATTCACAATTTCCAAGGATGAGATGTCTAACTGGCAGGTGAACTGAATCGTGGTGCTAAAAACAAACAAACAAACAAACACACAAAGATGAATGGTCTGGGAGGAATTGATTGAGAGGAAGTCAGTGTTGGCAGCTGGGTATTTAATGACACTCAATTGGCTAAGAAAAAAAGCAAGCATTGAAACTTACGTGTAAATAGCTATAAATTCTTAAGACACTTTTATTTGATCATTGACGAATTTAAGTTAAATGTTAGTTTTTTATTTTATCTTCAAGATTTATTTCGAAGCAAAAGATAACATTAAAGATTCATAATACCATTTTATTTGAAATTCTCCCATAAACGGTGGTCTAAACGCAAATCGGGGGCACTTTTCCATACTAACAAATAAAAACCTTAATCTGCAACCATTCTTCAAATGGCAACTCTACTCCTCACACAACAAACCTCCTTTTCGAATCTATACTGAGCTAGCCATGATTTCTCCTGCTCACGTTCTGGACACCACTTTATGGTCATTTTAAAGTAATTTGTCGGTCAAATTAGCACTCAAAGCACGATCAGCGCATTTTGCCATCTTGCAGCGCAGACGACTTCATGGCCTGTGCATCCGTTACTTTAGGACCATTACTTAATGCGAGAGAAATCTTTTGATTTAGATGATAGGAAGTTTTAATCGTAGCCAAATTGCATTCGAATAAAACAAAAGCTGAAGTTGAAGTTGAAACGTTCGTCGCACCGTCAACATCCCTTAGATCAGATAAGGCTCAGCATTGAGAAAATTTTGCCATTCGGCACAACGTGTATTCTTTTCGTTGCCGTTTTTTTCAGGCATACCAACTCTATGGCCGAGTTTTGTTAACATCATAATTGCTCGTACTAATGACGGGCTGTCGAATTATATTTTGTCGCTGACACTAAACATTTTTAGATTTTTAGGCATGCTGAGCCGATTCGAGTCGGGCCAGGCCACCTAATGGTGAACGCTGTCGTCCGTGCAGGAACGATAGCGGCAGCTACATCGCCGCGAAGCGTTACAAGATGCGACCGATAACGCGACAAATTATAGATGGCAAGGCACGAAACCAAAGGATAATTGCTTGATTGCTGTGCACTTGTATGTAATTTGCCAGAAATTAATTCAGCCTATTTCTAAAATAGACTCCAATTTAATAGTACAAAATGTTATCGCTGCGCTGGATAATTTTAGTGACTTTTCCCCAAATTGCGATGATAACCCATGCGACAGCGAAATGTGTGTGCATGAGCTGTTGTGTTGTTTAAGCATTACTCCAATGTTTGCTTCTGTGAATCACCAAGCTTCAAATCATTTCATTCGTTTATATCTGATTTTGATATTTTTCGGTAGCTCTGCTGGCAAGTGCTCAGGTCCTCTCGAATATTTGTAATTAGTTTATAATGAGTCGTAGCATTTCCGCCACTAGGGAAATAATGATTTCTATTGTTTAAACAATTACAGTTGCAAACTGAAAAAATTTGGAAAGTTGGGCAATCTGTATGAGCACAAAGAGAAATCGTATTATATGCAGATTACGTGCTAACCAACGATTATAATGTGCAGATTCGATTTTATCTCGTCCGTACAAAAAAAAAGATAAACTAGACAAGTGGGTGAGTTTGGTTTATAAAATGTTCGCCTATTAAAATAAACCTGCAAAAATGCAGTAATTAGTGATTATTGTGTTCATTGTAGCTTGGTTTTTAATGCATGGAAAATTTCAAGTAATTTTCCTGAGCTAATATTTAATTTTGATAAAGCAATAGTAATTGCAATGGTACATTTTAGTGGTATTTGTGAATGAAAAACTAACACGGAACTTGATTTTATTGCTCTGTGGTAGTACGCGCCCAGAAAAAGACTTAAATACTTTGTCTTTATTTTGTTCTTTCAGAAAGAACATTCAATGACGCTGAGGCACTCCTATAACTTTGCCTCCCAGAATTACATTTTCAAATTCGCAAAATCATTGAAATTAACTATTCATTCCACAAAGCAACCGAAAAAGCGGGCTATTTATTTTTGTGTTGCATTTCATAAATTGTATTAACAAACGTATCTCCTCTTGACTTTGCTATGGAGTTTAAAATTTTTAAAATTAAATTCTTAAAATATAGGGCACCTCTACCGGATTTAACAGATTTTTATTTATTTTATTTTATATTTTTATAAATTCAATCGATCGAGCTGAATGGAATGGAATACATCTAGCTGAAAGAATATGGAATACATCTAGGCAATTTTATCTATGTAGAGAAGAAAGAAATTCCTTAGATTTCGGTGAAAATGTCCCAATATTTCTGTAAATTTTTGTAAGGTATTTGTCTCTATTTAGCTACCATGTACTATACTACCTAGAAGAACTGAAAAAAGTATTAAACTATTAAATCAAATTTTTGATTCAACCACAATATATACACTTCTCATGGCGCAACCATTTGGGTTCAAGCCAATCTCCGAATATCTGCCATCAGAGCCGCTAGAAAACTGATTTTCGAAAAATTGTCTTTGAGTGACTTAAAAATGTGGAAAGACGTAATGCACTTTTTTAGTACAATATCAACCATTTCGTATACAAAGCAACAAAAACCATTTCTTGACAGCATCTCCTATAACATAAATGACGAAAAAGTTCAATACTGGCAGCATTTTTCCAACGTAGCAGCAATACGAGGGTTGATCAATAAGTAACGATAATCGGTTATTTCCTGTTCGAATAAAATTCCAAAAAATATTTTTTTTTTACTACCACGTATACTCGCTAAGTCAGCATAAAAAACATATAAATAGGTCATGATTCATTTGAATCCGAACAGTCGAAGAGAGAATATCAAAGTTGAGAAAAACGAAATTAGAGCTGTCATTAAGTACATCTGTTTGAAAAAATTGTCTACCAGAGACATACACGGCGGCATGGTGAAAACATTAGGGGACTCTGCTCCTCCATATTTCACCATTGCACGCTGAGCCAACGACTTTAAGTTGGAAAGAACATCCAATGAAGGCGAACACCGCAAAGGACGTCCAACCACGTCCCTCACTGAAGACAATGTGGAAAAAACCAAAGATGTCATATTGGTAGATCGAAGAGTGGCCATCAGGCAAGTAGCTGAGGTCACAGGAATCTCGAATGGCAATTACGAAGAATCGTTGCCCACGAATTACATATGAAGAAAGTCTCTGCGCGATGAGAGCCGAGAATGTTAGCCGACTGGCAAAAGAAGAAACGAGTCGACAATTCGAGATTGAATCTCGAAAAGTTCGTGGAATCAGGAGAATTTTTTGTCACGTTTCGTGATCATAGATGAGATTTGAATCTACCATTTTGATTCAGAAACCAAACAGCAATCGATGACGTGGAAGCAACTCTCTTCATCAACGCCGAAGGAATTCAAAGTGTCGAGCTCGACGGGGAAGGTTATGCATGAGTTTTATGGGACGCTGAAGAAATTATTATGGTGGAATAGTTGGAAAAGAGAGCCATTATATCAGGCTCTTACTACGCAGACCAAATAAGAAGATTGCGAGAGGCAATGAAGGAAAACAGACACGGCAAACTGCGAGCCGGAGTTCTGTTTTATCAAGATAACGCACCGGCTCACAATGCTGCAGTTTCGATGGCTGCAGTTTAAAAAACAGGATAACTTTTTCATCTTTCCTCGGAAAACTTTTTTTACGCCATCTAGTGACTTTTTACATCTTTCCTCGGCTCAAAGAACCACCTTCGGGGTAAGAAATTCGAAGATGATAGCGAAATGATGGCCGCTGTAGACGCATTTTGGGAGAGTCAAGATAAAGAATTTTTTTCTAAGAGTATCCTGGGTTTGGAAAAAAGATGGACTAAATGTATTAACTTGTTAGGATACTATGTTGAAAAATAAATATATCTTTTGAGTTTAATCACCTTGGTTTATATTCATTATCATTACTTATTGATCAACCCTCGTAAGTCTACCATAACAAGCTCATGCTAAAATAAACCTGACCTTTGAATTTCGTTTTCATCCGAGGATATCATCGAAAGTTTCAGCAATTAAACTATGGTTGCTTATTTTATTGTAAATGCTTTGCATATGAACACAAAATGGAAGCATCTGTTGGTACAATTTTTACGAAAATGTCTGGTGGTGGCAATCTTGTGCTAGCACCACAGCCAAAAATGTAGCAAATCTGCTTCAAGCTAAGTTAAACTCACCCTGTGAATTTCGTTTCGATTGGGTGACTGTGCTGGAAGTTTAAGGGGTGAAAAGAATTTTGGGGCAACCACCATCAAAACTTTTCAAAATTTTGAAGCCTTAATAGTTGTTGCTAATTGTCCTTGCAGGATCATTCTCAATTGAAAATTTAATGACAACATCGCTTAGTAAAGAAAAGCCAAAAATTACAAAAATTATCATAGCAGGCAGCTCTATCCAAATTTTTCAATGACATTTCTACTAAATTTGGCTTAAAGTTTGGTCCACCTGGATTTCGTCCAAATTTATTGGCTGAACCGTAAGTTATGGGCCAAAAAGCAGTTTTTTTGTTCATTGATTTTTCAAGATGACACCTATACCACAGGGTTACCTGTATTTCAAAATCACTTCTATCAGACCTGGTCCTATTTTGTACCAACATGCTCTGTAAATTTCATATTGATCAGATTATCCGGTCGTTAGCTCTCGTGAACAGAAGTTTTGAGTGCTGAAAATAGAGGTAATTTGGTGATGCATTGCTGTTTTTGTGCAATGCGGAATTTTGAAAGTTTCAATTTGACATGGTGGAGACAGGTTAAAATTTGTCAATAAAGTGAATTTTTTTCACAAAGCAAAAAATTTTCAGGAATGTCGATGATTTGAAGGATTTTTCTTTTCACGTGCCTGCCGTCGCCACAAGATTCCCCGCACAGTCTTGAGCACCCATGTGTGTATAGTTTTAGTCAATATCAATACGCTCTGCAAATTTTACCACGATCCAATGTTTGTTAGAATTTATGACAAATCGAAATTTAAAAAAATTGGCAAGAAACATAATCAAACTCATGGGAATCTCAGACAGGATAGCAAGCCTTATGCTAAAACTATCAAGCAGATACAACATCCAAATCATCCAAGTGTATGCTCCAAAGGCCAGCTTCTCTGATGAAGAGGTTGAGGAGATCTATATCGATCTCGCAAACGCGCTAGGCAACAACACCAGCCCCTTCAAATATATAATTGGTGATTTTAACGCAAAAATATGGAAGCGGAGTGGACACGAAAAATTTGTAGGAGAACACGGACTGGGAGATACAAATGAAAGGGGAGAAAGGCTGGTACAATTTGCACATCATCAAGCTGTGTGCATGTGATACTTCAAGAAGAGCCCAAACCGGAAGTAGACTTAGGAGGCACCCAATGCGATCACAGGGAACGAAATAGATTTCGTTCTTACAAACAGGCTCGAAACAGTCAAAGATGTGAGCGTGCTAAGCATGTTCAAGACAGGCAGTGACCACCGGCTGGTAAGAGCAAGAATAAGCCTCAACATGAAAAAGGAACGGCTTAAACTCGTGAAAAGACGAACGACGACCGCAATAAACATCGAGAGAATAAGAGACAACACTAATAACTTCCAAGAAAAGCTTAACGAAAAATTACAGCACCTTGACAACAATGGCACTGAAATTAATAAAGTCATCGTTGAATGTGCTAAGGAGGTAGGTGGGCCTCCAGAACGAACGCAACACAAAAAACTTTCCTTGAATACTAAGGCCCTACTGAAAAAAGAGGGTCATGAAGAAGCTAAACAACATACAGCGCATAGAGTATTCTGAACTGTGCAAAACCATCCAGAAGAAAATAGCAGAAGATATTAGGTCCAACCAAAGTTGAGTCTGCTTCCGTACGCCCGCATATGCACCGAGGTAAACCACGCAAAGCATACGCTGCACCCAAACATAACTTTCCGACCAGCCAGAAAAGTGGCATGCTCTTTAAACAACCTTTTGCTCAATTTTTGCTATGAGCTGTCCGTACGTAAAGTGGTGATGAGATACGACTTGACATACGTTCGCTTATGCGCTGTATGGGCACTTATGTTCGCTCCTGTTTGCGTATGTCAAAAAGTGCCTTTTTTGCTCTAAAACCGGTCGGTTTTGACAGACGATTACGGTCGCAGACTCATCTTTGGTTACGGCTATTAGGAGATACAATGAAAAATTGGTAGAAACTGACATAAGCAATAGAAGTAGCCTCAAAAACACCAAACGGACGCTAATAATTGGCAAAAAAAACAGATGATCGCACTGAGGAAGACGGCTCCAGAGTAACAGATAGAAACAAAATCATCCAACTGGTTACCAACTTCTACAGAGATCTTTGCACAGCCCCAGTCACCACAAACATATCCCTATCACTATTAACAGCAGATGAGGAACAGGAGGTTCCCGCAGTTCCAATGGCAGAAGTGGAAAGCGCACTGAAGACAATGAAGAACGGTAAAGCAGCAGGAAACGATGCAGAGTTGCATAAGTGTGCAGGAAAACCAACAAGGCATATGCTGGCCGATATATAAACTCTTATGCCTGAATTCCAGACACGTTCCCGAACAGCGGAACAGTGCAAACTTAGTGCTAATCCATAAAAAAGGCTGCAAAGACGACATAAGAAACTACAGATCCATGAGCTTGCTACCTATAGTGTACAAAATATTGACATAAATAATAAACAGGATCCAGGCAACGTTAGAAGCGGGCGAAAGACCAAGCCGGTTTCCGAGTAGGGTTTAGTACTATAGACCATAACGACACACTAAGGGAGATCACAAGCCGAGCATATGAATACCAAACACCACTAGCCGTCACCTTCATTGATTTCGAAAAAGCTTTCGACAACGTATACCCAGAAGCTGTAATAGAGGCCCTGATTAAGCAGGGAATAAATAAACCCTACAAAGAAACACTGGCCAATATATACAGAGAAGCTAAGGCAAGAATAATATGAAACAACCCCAGAGTTCTGCACAAACAGAGGAGTACTTTAAGGCGACGCAATATTACCCAAGATCTTCATAGCAACTTTGGAAGAAACCTTCCGAAACCTGGACTGGCAAGAAAAGGGAATCAAAATTTATGGCGATTACATAAACTACCTTAGATTCGCAAACAATATCGTACTGCCTTATCGATGAGTTGAACACTGCCCGCAGGAGGGTTGGGCTGAAAATGAACCTTAGCAAAAACAAGGTTATGCACAAAGAATGGGTAGAAAGAAGAAACATATTAGTTGAAGATAAGGCCATTGGAGAAGTAGACCAGTATATATACTTAGGCCAGATAATACATATATCAGGAACACTCCTCCCGGAAATAAACCGAGGAATTAAACTGGCTTGGACAGTATTTGGGAGAAACTGAGGCATCTTCAAATCGAAGAACATACCAACATACCTGAAAACGAGAGTCCTGGATCAATGTGTGCTACCGGTTATGACATACGGCTGTGAGACCTGGGTGTTGAAGCCAACCACCATGAAGAAACAATAAATCACTCAAAAAGCAATGTCGAGATGTATACTGGGCACAACCAAGACGGATAGGAAAACTAACGATTGGACAAGAAACAAGACCAAAGCTACAGATGCCTTCAGGAAATAAAGTCCCTAAAGTGGCAATGGGCAGGAAACCTGGCGAGGAGAACGGGCCATCCTGGAGTCTGGAGTCTTACAGCGCACATATGAAACACAACATTTCTTTCTAATTGACTTTTGAAGATTAAAATACAACAAAAATACTAATTAATATGATTTGCATATCTTTTATTATACTTGGCACGGATTATTAAACGAAAGATAAATATGTATGCACTGGTATGTAGGAAATAACAATCTCCAGGTTTTACTGTAGCCTTTCTCCTATTTATTCACATATGACATTTATGTCCAACTGTTTCATTCGAACAATTTTTATCAACTGTCTCGGCGTTGATGGAAGTGGTGACAGCATAATTTCGGTTGAAAGACATTGTGGAGACAGATGTGCAAAGCTTTAGGCAATTTGAGCTCCATCACTGACCTGATGTCTGAAAGAAATGCTAAGAATGAACGTGGACATGTTGTTCTGTATTTGTCGATATGTAAATTATCGGAGTAAAAGTCTATGTAAGGCTTCTTCTGTTTCGCATTTCATGTAAAAATTGTTGCACTCCTAGGAAGTGGTTGAAGCAAACAACATAAGTACTAACACGTTGCATAATCGTCATAGCAAAAGTACTCACATTTTCAAGCGTTGTATATAAACAGATTATTCATTGGTCATTTTAAATGTATGTAAACTGCAATTTAGCCTCATGCGACAATAATAAACTCGGAAACCTGTCGTAAATTTGTAATTCGCACTCACGCTATGAGATTTTAATAAAAGCTTGTAAACTCGAAATGAATTTAGAATTCAAAATGTTAGTTAAATTTCAATTTCTGATCGTCTCAAAAAATAATTCCATTTAAAAATGAAATGTAAGAAAATGATTTGATCCAACCCCAAAAATTAGATCCTTCGGTGCAGTTAAATATTAAGTTTTTCTAATAGCATTTGATCACGAATTAAATATAATGTTCTATTCTTAAAACTGTTATTCCGTTTCTTTATTAATGAGATATTTATCTGAACACTGAAACTTTTTTGACTAATAGGATCGAGAAAGCTGCCTTTTATTTCTAGTCATTTTTATTTCTGGTCATTTCTAGCACACTGCACTGGTGGTATGGCTGCGGTGGCCGCTTATTGGTATTTATCGTATTGTTCCGGCTGTCACTAGCAAACAAAAATTAACTCTTTTGTGATATGGACAAAATGAAGTGATTATTATGTAATATTTGCTAAAAAAAAATTGCCTTAGATTTTTTCCATCACCCATAGTTTTTTTGTTATTAGACTTTGTTTTCTATTAATATATGACGATTGATGTATTTTATTATTGATGACGAGCGAAACGCAACGATATTCCGCCCAAGACTGATTTCGTATGGGATTTGACACTTCGTTTCGTTTCGAATACATTAAAAGGCTTGCGGGAGAGCAATGCCAAGACGAATATAAGCGGATTCGGACAAGCTCGATTAGGTTACGGTGACCATCCGTCCGTATTTATACGGACATGTCCGTTTTTTTAGCTCCGTGTCCGTATGTCCGTATTTTTCAATCAATGTCCGTATTTTTTCCAATTTTGCACAAAAAAAAATTTTTTTTTTAGTTTTCAAGGCCCGAGGGCGCCTAGAGTACCCAAAAGTTGTACGCGGTTGCGTGTATCGACAGTGACGCGTGTGCATACGAACGAAATGTGTATAAGTGTATAGTTGTGTGAGTGGCGTTGAACCCGTTGAACCCGTTGAACGTGTTTTGACATTTCCATTCATTTTATTTTATAAAATTGTAAGTTGATTGCAATCAGTGAATCAGTGTTCCATTGCTCAATAATCCCCGTGTAAGTATAAAATTATACATTATTTTCGACCATGATTCGTAGCGTTCTAAATATTTCGTGTTTATTTATTGCAGATTTTGCAGAAGCAAAAAATAATAGCTTTTCGAAATCTCCAAACATGTCAAAGCCACCGAAAAGAAAAGGCAGCAGCAATAGCAGTGAAAGTACAGCAAATAAACGCAAATGTACATTTACAGATGATTTGCGCAGGGAATTTGCAAGTAGTTTTTGCAATGGCAAAAGTGAATGTTTTGCTCATTGCATAGTTTGCGATAAAGAAGTTTCAGTAGCAAATAGTGGTTTGTATTGTTTTTTGCTGGTGGAATCTTTTTTTTTTGTTTATTGTTTCTGTATTTGATAAGGGTGTTTGTGTTTGGAATATGTAAAAAAAGGGTGTAGGGTACAGGGTACTGGCTTTTACACTTTCGATTCTTTACCTAAGAATACTTATTGCATCACAATTCTTTTTTCATTTAATATTATAATACATTTGAAAAAAAAGCTCATTTTTATTGCTGCAGGGAGACGTGATTTGGAGGTACATTTGAAAACTACCAAGCACGAGAACAATGTGCAGACAGCATCAACTACGATTTCTATGAAAAAATTCACCTACAACAAGTCAACACCAGAAGCGCTAGCAGTGTGGGCCGCTGAAGGAATTATGGCATTTCATACTGTCAGGCATCATCAAAGCTATAGATCCATGGACTGCACAAGTCAACTAATGCGCAAACTTTTCAGCGATTCAAAAGTAGGAAAAAACATTTCTTGCGCTCGCACAAAAGTGGAAGCGATCGTTAATGGAGTTTTGTCCGGTCATTCTATCGAAACAATCCTTCAAGATTTGAAGAACATCCCTTTTTTTAGCATTGGGACTGATTCGAGTAATCATGGTAGTCTAAAAATGTTCCCTTTGATTGTGCAATTCTTTGATCCTGATAAAGGAGGCATAGTTGTTAGATTGTTAAATGTCAAGGAAACAAAAAATGAAACATCTGAAACAATTGCTACCATGATCACAGAGGAATTGGATAAACATGATGGACAGAATTTGAGAAAAAAGCTAATCGCTTTGGGGGGCGATAATATCAATACAAACTTTGGTGGGCTGAAACGAAAAGAAGGAAACAATGTTTTTACTCATCTGAGAAAAGAAGTTAATGAACATCTTGTTGGAATTGGATGTCCCGGTCATATATTGCATAATTCTGTCCATCACGGCTTAGACCGATTCGGTTCTTTTGACATAGAGTCGATTGTTGGGAAAATCTTAAAGCATTTTTCTATTTACACCGTCAGAACTAATGAATTGAAGGGCTTTTGTGATTTTGTTGAAATCGAGTACCGAGTTTTGTTATCGCACGTCATAACTCGATGGCTCAGTCTCGCTCCATGCATTGACAGAATTTTGCAATTATTTCCAGCCCTGCAATCGTACTTTAAGTCAATTGACCAACCACCTGTAGTTTTAGAAAGATTTTTCAACGACGATTTTGCAGAACTTCAATTGTTGTTCATTAGTTCATTCATGACTATTTTTCACGATAATATCAAAAAAGTTGAAAGGGAAGAGAATTCTGTTTTGGAAGTGCTGAATGTTATTGATGAAATTTCGGAGATTTTAAGTAACAGATTTGATTCGAAATTCATTCCATTCATAGTGAAACAGAAATTGAAAACGCTTGAAAATGAAGGTAAAGAAACTGAATGCAATAAATTCATCGAATCCATGCTTTCTGTGTATCAACAATCCAACCAATATTTACTCAAATGGAGTGAGTCATTGCGAATTTTAAAAAATTTTGAATGGTTGGATTTTAAGCCCGGGAAAAAGTTAAACTATGAATCAATGGAAAGAACTGTCGAATTTCTCGCATCGAAAAATATTGTCATCGATGATTCGAAATTATTCAATCAATTTGTGAATTTGAAAAACTTTCTGGCTTCGAAGGATTCAAAAGATGAATTTTTCAACAAATGCAGCAGTGCAAAAATGTGTGATTTTCTCAATCAAAATAATTGTCTGGAAACTTGTTCGGAGATTGTCAAAATTGCGCAATATTTTTTTGCCATTCCCAGTCACAATGCTAATTGTGAACGTGTTTTCTCGTTTGTCAACATTCAATGGACCGACGAAAGAAGCAAATTTCTTTTCGAAAATTTGAAAAATCTCATTCTTGTTCAATATAATTTTAGGAAATTCGATTGTCTGCAATTTCACTCTTATTTGGAAAAAAATCCTGCGTTATTGAGAAAAATTGGAAGCGGTGAGAAATACTAAAATTTTGTACGTTGTAAAAACAAAAATGTTAACATTTTTAACATTTTTTGATTAATAAACTCTTGTTTTACTTGGAAATAGTGTTGATTCTTATTTTACATTCAAATTTTCCTATATGCATTTGAAATTTCAGCTACCGCCATCTAGGAAAATGAGATACAGAGTTGATGACCTTTTTTTTTTTTAGCTCTTTCGCCAAAAAAAATAGAGGTGTCCGTATTTTGTACTCAGGTCAGATGGTCACCCTAGATTAGGTCTGACATCACATTAGGTTAGAACAAGCTGAAGACCATGGCATAGACGTAAAACCAGCAATAAAAAAGCAAAAAGCACTTGTATCTCCTAAACCAATCTAACAGGAACGGTAAATTACACAAAGCATAGATTCTGTGGCTTTAGTCCGACCAGTGCCAACCGCAGTGTACCATTCTGGGAAACCAGGATTTCATGCAATCTAAGTCAGGAAGCAAATTCCTCAGCCGGCAACCGAATGCCACCCTGTCGAGATGTCCAAAAACATCAGATAAAGCGAAAGATGCATCGGACGTCGAAATTATACGAATCGCAAAAGGATGTAATGAATCACGAATTAAACCTATCTAAAATAGGTAGCAGGAAGGCATTAGTAGCAGCGTGAAACATCACCTAAACTATAGTATAAACAAAATGCTTACTTGCGCATTGGAAGACTCATCAAGGTCGCAGGATGCCGAAATCCACCCGCATAACACAGCCCGCCACCTCACCAGGCACACAATACCATCCCCAACTATCCAATTGCTAGCACACCGACACGATCACAATCCGAAAGGATAATTTACATTACGGTAACGAGATAAATCAAAATCACGGTGAACATAAACAAACCACTGTAATCACATCACGAGCTGTCACAGACCGGAAGATATTGCTCCAAATTCTACAAACCAGTGCTGCCGACTAGCGGAGAAGAGAAAAATTCCCTAGAGTTATGTGGAAATTTCCCTAAATTTTTGTACGGTAATTTTATTTAGATACCATGATCTATACTACCATAAAAAAGTGTTACTATATGCAAATTCCTCAACTTTTTTTCTTTTTTTTGTGCGTTTGTATTTAATAACAATCACAAGCTAATCATTACATTGACCACATCGGAAAACTTCATAATTTCAAGTTTGAGAATCTCTGTAACTGTCACTACTCCGAGCATTTTAGCCCCGCCTTCGTTTTATTCGAAAATGTCTTCCGACTCCCGCCAGTAACAATCGCAGCAATGAAATCTGTTCAGATTCTCTTTCCTCGTGAGCCACACACAAGCATGCGCACTGTGCAACAAACAATACTGAATGGCTATTAACTTTTTGCATTCGAAATTAAAATTAAACTAGCTCCGCCTTTTACAAAATGCCGGATGGATTTGAAAGCAATGGAAATTTAATATAATTTAAATGCTAGAAATGATTGAAATGAGTAAATGATTGTTTTATGTGAGTCGAATTATTTGTGAATTATATTCGAAGGTAATTATCTCAATTTCATTTGTCAGATTAAAGATTTATTTTTTTAATTATTATTCGTGTCCTTGAGTCATCCATTTCTAAATGTAGATAAAGTTAAAGCTAAGAAATCATTTTTAGACCAAAATTTATCGAAGTTCAGTTGGCTAGTTGGGATAAGGCGAGAAAGATCCGTGGTGGAACAGAAAAACAAAGATGAACAGTTACGTTGGGAAAAATAAATTGGGCATTAAACTAACTAGGTAAACTCATTTCAATGATAAACTCATTCGCAGGTAGCATTGAAAGTGATTTTAATTGCAACGTAGGAACAAAAAATGAAATCAATTTTGATTCTCGGGCTGTCATCTAGTCTTTCGTACTCCGACAATGGTTAGTTGCTGTTAAACGCCTGCTGAAGTGAAATTACGTTATGAATAAACAGAAAAAATCGCACTGAATTTGGAAGCGTGGAAAAGAATACACAATCTATTTTCACACGAACTAGATATATTAAGAAAATAGAAAATACTCCTGCCACCGGCCAAAGATGGAAACACAACCTCCTAAAATTTTTGGGGTTGACGATCTCATCGTCCAGCACCAGTCGAGTTATGTACAGACGATATTAGAATAAGACATTGCATTTAGTAGTCAGATCTCAGTATTAATTTATACCGCGAATTTGATTATCCAACAAAAGGTATGTTCCCGTACTACGATTAATTGCAATCAATTGCAATGAAGCGTACTAAAACAGAGTTTTTTACTCCGTTTTTGTACGCTTCATTGCGATTAATTGCAATTAATCGTAGTACGGGAACAGACCTAAATTCATCATCCACCGTCAACATTTTTCTCTTTCCCTACTTCAATTTACACATTTCTATTTATTGTTCAAACATTTTGAGGTAATTGCACATTATTTGCATTTTACAATTTTAATTTATCGAAGTCAATAAAACATTTTTCCAAGAAATGTCACATGCAATTCATTTTTTTCAACTTTTCAAATTCGTACTATTCGGGAATCTCCCTCTTTTTCAACCAGCTGTTGTACCCAATACTCACACCACACTATCAATTCACAACTACCCCCAACTGAACACCGACAGGGCTGTGTAAACGACGTGTATTCGCGAAAATGACGAGAAATGGCGGAATTGTAAAAATGCATCCACCATTGTGAATCAACATCTCATGACATTTCGCTAGTGCGTGTTTTGATAAGATTTGATTTTGTTGATAAACGTGCTTCCATGTGAGAATAACGAGATACACAATTCAACGTAGTTTATTAAATTATTTTAATGCAATCGAATAAATCATCCGAATTCTTCCCATAACTAAGCTTACACACGTCTGCATTATGAGTGGTGGAGTGATTCATGGTCTGTGCTGGGTACCAAATGTTGCTGATAACTTCATTACATGGGGTCCCGAAGTCAATTTGTATAAAGTGAAAAATGAAAGTGATGACCCAGAAAGGACAAGTAATGTAATCTGATAAATTATAGTCATGTAAAACAATCGATTTGTTTCTATAGATTCGTCACTGGAACTCTCCGCACACACATATGCTTCACTCCTTGCCACCGAGTCCCGTTTTCAATATGTTCGCTGTCTGGCTCCATCGTATTTCAAGGAAGTCCTTGTCGCGATCGGATTGGCTAATGGGAAAGTCAGTTTGTGTAATTTTGATTCGAATAGTGATCACAATATGGAATTCAGTAAGTATTCCAATCGCAAATGTATTATGTTTGATGTGTAATATGTGAGAAAAGCAATAACAATTCTGATTACAGCTCCTCGACAACAACGAACCTGCCTGTGCCTTGCTTGGAACGAAAACGAACCAAATTTACTTGCAATCGGACATGATCGAAATCGTTCTGATTATTGCATAACCGTTTGGGATGTGGATCGTGGCATCCCGAAAGAACCTTGTAATGATTTACCAGTACTACCTTTTAGCCTTAAAATAATTTTTGCAAACTCACAGCTAGTCTTATTGGATTGTCAGAGACTGCACACTCCTTGTGCTGGGATAAAATGAACAGATTGCTGGCGGCAGGCATAAGTCAGAAGTATATCAAATTATACGATACAAGACGTGAATATAGATGAACTTAAAAACGATACGCTTATAATTGATAATCTAATTTTCAGAAAGCAATCCGAGCTGTGCATCAACTCAAACGAAAATGGTATACGGCTTGTCAGTGTCTCCAAACGGACGATATCTTGCCAGCTATGTAGATACTGTTGTTGGCATTTGGGACATGCGAAGTATCGATAAACCACTTACGCAAATTCAAACCCTTAAAAATATTACGAATCTAACATGGAGTCCGACTCGGTAACATCAAAATAATTCCATATCAGTGTAATGAGCTCACACATCCTTTTCACCAAAACAGAACAAGCGTCATTTCAGCCATTCAGCGTGATTCACCATTGTTTCATATAATTGAAGTGCATTGCACTGAACTTGAAGATATCTGTGATATATATTCAACAAAAAGACTGCTAGCACCGTTTCAAATGGGAAACACTATAACAACTAAAACAAGTACTATAACCGATATGTCGTGGCATCGAACGAATTATGAAAGAGCATTGTTCTTGTCGGATACAGGTGAGATTATATCTTCACAATTATTAAATATGTTTAGAACGTATTTAGCAATCGATATGATTTCAGGAAAAATACTTGATTACACAGTACCCGTAAGAAATGCCATACAATGGAATACGAGAAATAATCTGTCGCCTGGCTATGATGACATCTCTCACACGATATACCGTAGAGCGTTGAATGATTATGGGTTAACGGTAAGCGATCACTTAGTATATTTTTAAGGAATTCCTTTAAATTGACGTATTATGTTATTAAGATAAACTCAGATAAAACCCAGGTAATTTTCATCACGCAGAAGATGAGACAGACACTACGAAAACTAACAGTGAACGAACAACAGATTCAATGGCAAGAGACTTTTGACTCACTTTCCACGACACATAGCACCTTAAACCTATCAAGCCCTCTTCCCTCTCATCAAATCCTAAAAACTAAATAAACCCAACAGATCACTAATTTATAAACGAATACTAAAACCGACATTACTATATGAATTTTTTCCATTCGATCAAACCTCAAAGACTAACAGACGTTGCTTACGATGCTTAGAAGTCACGATAAGCACCAGTTTGATCCTTTTTCCGAACCTTCCTCTAGTTTTAAAAGGTGTATTCTACGGGTTTTGACTGGTCTCCCATTATGTTAATGATTTAATATTATATCTGGCTATTACTATTTACCATACTAATAATTTACTATTGCTACTATATTTATTCCATTAATTTATAATGTGAAATTTTTTTTTCTTTGCACTGCTGAATTTTCATTGACTTACTTTTTTCTCTCCTAATTTTCCATTTTTAATTGGATCATGTATCTGTAAAATGGAGTCACAAATAAATAAATTAATAAAAATATAATATGATATCTAATCCTGTAACCATTCATTCAATGCCAGCCTGAAATCAAGAAAAACGGTGAAATCACACAAGATGCTACACTGAAATCAGTTTGGAGTTTACTTGCAAACATGACTAGAGAAGGACAATTAATTGGATTGAAGAAAATTTTAGGAGTTAGCAGTGCAGTAGATGGTCCACCGATGTCGAAAAGTGAATGTGATGCAGTCCAATGGTCAGACTCACCAAGCCCATCGTCTTTTGTCACGGTTTATAAGTAAGATTTTGAAACGAAAAATGATTTGAATATTTATATTATTAAATACATAAAATATTTCGTAGAAGTGAACAACGAGATTTCGCACAGTGTTTGTGTGGTTGGACATTCGAAAACATTACGATAATGCTGAATAAATTCATTCCGAGTTTGTGTTCGCGGAAGGTAAGCACTCGTCGAATTAAAATTTATCTGTTTCAGAATTTTATATGCTACGTTTCATGTAACTGTTTAGGAATTTTCGAGAGCAGCAATGATATGTACGTTTTACATGAAAATAAAACATGCTATAGAGATTTTATCGAAAGCAGCCGAACAGGTAATACGCTGAAGTAATATATCGTTGGTCACTTCAGATCGTTTCCTTAAATATTTCAGACTACTGATGGCACAACCTATAGATTAGCAGCTATTGCATTAGCTGGATTTAGTACGGATCGTACTAGGATCTCGTACGAAAATCAACGGCCGTCCATCTACGCACAAATAAACGATCCCTACTTACGTACCATTTTTGCCTTTTTAACATCCGATTGTGAAAGTTTTGAAGCTGTGATTGTAAGTAGTATTTTATTATAAGACAGAAAATGTGGTTGTTAACCATAATACCAACTATAAAATAATTTGTTTTCTATATCATTTTTCATGCGTTATTTATTCCATACTTAATCTTACTTATTTTGTGGGTGTATCGAAATTCTGACATTTTATTTGTGCATTTGTAAATTCACTTAATTATTTTTCTGCTCCACTTTTAAAACTAAAATATTTAACATATTGCAAATTCACAAATGTTCACTTATTTTTATAAACATCAAGTTCGGTGAAGTTACAATTCGTCTCCTAGAAAAATGGAAATTGTCCATCGAACAACTCTTGCCCAGTTAAAGGAATAGAAACATCATTTTCATATGATTTTCTCTAAAATGATACCGCCGTGATCGAGTAATATGCAACATTAGGATATAAAATTAGGATAATTTACACGTTCGTTCCCAATGTTTCATTAAGGGTTACATCCAAATCCCATCAATAGAGCCAAATGCAAAAAAAAATTCTCTACTTCATCCCAAAGCATTGCTGGTGAACTCCAAATTTTCCTGCTTATGTTAAATGTAGGGCCAATCTACTTTCATATAATATACATAGCATCATAATAGTGTTTTATCTTCATAGTCGACCTCGCAGAATCACTTTAAATGGTTCAATTTCTTCTATATATCCCACATCCCAATTTCTTCTATATATCCCACATTTCTTCTATATATCACACATTCCTCAAGGATCTATCATAGGTCCCTTACTTTTTATCCTGTTCGTCAATGACCTTCCTTCTGTTATCAACTTCTCCTGTCCTTTGTATGCGGATGACTTAAAACTATACAGGGCAATCAAGTCTTCGGACGATTATCGCCAATTGTAAGCTGATTTGTTTGCCCTTAATCACTGGTGCCAAAACAATTTCTTACCACTAAACATTTTGAAGGTTCACCAGATGACATTCTCATATAAAAATTCTTCACGTGTGTTCTCTTATTCTTTGTCTGGTGTGTCCCTATCAGTTGTCCAACATTTTAAAGACCTTGGCGTGGTTTTTGATTCTAAATTGAAATTTAATGTTCACGTCGTGAACATCACAGTCAGGGCTTCTAGGATTGCTGGCTTTGTCTTGCGTTCTTCGTATATGTTTAGCGACATTTCCACCTGTATTCAATTATTTGTCTCCTTAGTACGTAGTATTCTGGAGTACGCGTGCCAAATCCAATCTCCTCGCTTTCAGTATTTATCTGACGCCATTGAATCAGCTCAGAGGTTCACTCGCTCGTTGTTTTTTTTTAAATTTGAATCTTGTCGTCCTAGTCGATCATCGGAGGTCTTTTCTATTCCGTTTGCACGAATGGGAGTATATTTTCATTCACCTTTGTTGGGTCTTCCCTGAATGCAAAATGCTCTTACGCCATCAAAAAAAATCAATTTTAATTATCCCACAAAAACAATTCCATTTAATTTGATTAGTTTAGAGGGGTCCTTCCTAGTTTTGTTATAAAAAAGCCTCTGCCGAGTTGAAGTCCTTCCTTTCCAGGTCTAGTTTGACCTCTTTTGTAGTAAGTTTGAATAAACTTCGAATAGCATCGTTGAGTTTGAGGGGACACGTGCGTTCTTCTCAAAAAAGATAAAAGTAGACTAAGAATATAAAAGTTTTGACAAATAAATTAATTAGCTGTGAAAATAAAACACAACAAGGAACATAAAAAACAATCCACCAACAACAAGAGCAATCCTTGTGTACTAAATTCAAAAGTATTTTATTTTCTATAAGTTGTTTCTCCTTTGGAAGGTAGTAAGTGTTGTATTGTACCTTTAGTTCAGTGAAGATCTTGTAAATCTTCCTCTAATCGTCTGGCGACTTTGGCATGAATGCCTAAATAGACCTGTCTTTCTGAAACAAACTTGATATTACGTTGTTTCAGTACTCGTGCCAGCTGTGTCCACTATTCATGCTGATGAAGAATGATTGAGACAGCCTCAGAAGCTGCTTCGTGCTCTGCATTTTGAGCGGAGGTTTCGAAGTTAGGATGAGAAACTGAGGCTTGGGGCAAAGCCGATGAGTTGATGGTATTTTGCTTCCTGGTCTGTTTGATTGAATTAAGCTAAGAAAATTCCTCGCTTGACAATGAATTGGCTTCTTTGGCGTAGGCAGCACCTTTTTTTTTTTAACATTTTGGGGTCTGGGCAGTTCGGGACTAACACTAACGCATATATTCACTTTGGATAAATGAACAGTCTTCCGGATCAAAGAACCACTAATATTCACTGAAAAAAGGTCGTCTAAGCTTTGGTTTTATAATATTTTTTAACAACGATGAAAAATAAGTAAAATACTTTTAAATTTGTTAAATCGTGCTGACTTTTCCTTCTTATACTCCCAAAGTCCTTCCAAAGTGTTGTGTTAGGCATTTATAAGCCAGATTTTAAGTCTCGTTATCTCTTTCTTGAACAATGTGAAACCTTTACTAGAACAGGAAATTTATTTGCAGAACGAAAAAGGAATATCCTTAGCCGATCGAACGGCATTCGCCTGTAGATACTTAAACGATACCAAACTGGCTGATCTTGTGAAAAACACTATACGAAATTGTGTTGAAAGCGGTGATTTACATGGACTTTTACTAACCGGTGAATCAAAAGATGGAATCAATTTGCTGCAAAGTTACTTAGATTGGACTGAAGATGTTCAAACAGTTTCTTTAATAGCGATACGATTTTTCACGAATGAAGTTCACAATGAACCGAGATTTAAATACTGGATTGAAACGTAAGTTGAATGAAGTTATGCTTTTCATTTATGCACTTTTGGGTGGAAGGGCCCAACAATCAATTAATTAAGAATGAATTGAATGTCGCATTAATACTTACATTTCTTTCAATTCCAGCTATCGAGACTTACTTGATTGCTGGGAACTGTGGGAGAAACGAGCCGAATTCGATATCAAAATGGAATCATTACAAGTTTCGCCAAAGATATCACGATCAGTTTTCGTACTTTGTAATTTTTGCGGTAAATCGGTATCTGGTGCTCTTCAGGATGACGTTCGAATGCGAAGTGCTGCAACAAATCCTAATAAAGTAATTATAATTTTTACACTGATGCAATTATTCGCAACAATTCGAAATATTACAAATATGAATTCTTATTTATTTCAGCTATCATCATGTCCAAATTGTCGAAAGCCTCTGCCTCGATGTTCTTTATGCCTTCTTCATATGGGAACAACGTCAGGTATTCCTTCGCACAGTTCTTCGGCACAACATAGTATAGGATGGCAATCGAAACCGTTTTCAAAATGGTTTTCATGGTGTCAAACGTGCAGGCATGGTGGTCACACTGAGCATTTGATGGAATGGTTTAGGTAAGAGTAAGCTTCATACTGAAAATAAAAAAAATTATTGAATTGATCTTCCTCAAAAATATACTAGTTAAAGTTATTTAATAATATTTATATTTGAAATGACTAAACAATATTTCTTTTTCAGCACAAATCCTGAATGTCCTGTCACTGCTTGTTCCTGTAAATGCTTCGCATTAGACTTTCCAATGCTTAGCTTACCTAGTAACTAGCACTAACAAATATTTATTTGAAAAAAGAAGAATTCAATTCAATCACTAGAATAAGTCTATAAATATATTGTGGTTTTTTTTTCATAAAATGAAATAAAAAATTGTTTAGCAAAAAAAGAAGATTGTTATTGTTTCGTAAAATGATCTAGTGATTTTAGTGATCGTATCTATGATGTCTCCAAAACAAGAAGCAAGGACCCAGTGGTAATTCTATTTTATAGAGATTCATTCACTGAGGTCACGCGGACTTTGTCTAACGATCGCTATAAAGGGGTCCGCAGACATCATTACTGGACATTTCTATGCCTGAAAGTATAAAATATCAACATACAGCATGCCAAGTTTCGTCCTTTTTTGAGCAAAAATTGGCAAAACTACAAACTTTACCCTATATAGCACTTTTACAGCAGCCGTGGGTTCAAGGCAGCAAAATCTACGGACTCATTCAAGCAAGGGGCAACAATTTTTATGATTTTTATCGATTATTTTTATGATGATTTTTATCAAAAAAGATGACATGAGTTTTGGTTTCCGATCTGCTTGATGTAACCACGTTCAGTCAATTTTCAAGCCGGGTCCTGTCAGCGGTCATTGTCCAGTACCGGGAAAATGACAGGCTGAAACGCAATATTGTCGCATCAGTTTACTTTCTTTTTGACTCCTTACTCCCGCCGCCAATACAAGAGCTGAAAGACCTTTTCCAGTAAGCTGAATCTAAGAGACTGGAACTTCTGGTGGTTGCAAACGACATATAAGAATTTAGCGAGAACCTACAAGAGGGAATCAGTCAGATTGTTCTATGAGGAACTGGAAGATGCTGGAGAGACGTCGAGGCGTTGCAAGGTCCTGGAGAAGGGCCAATGAGCTAAGCCGGAATCTCTTAAACACAGAAGGCATCTGTTTCTGGCGAAACCTCATACGCTTCGTAGCAGTAGGGAGTGTTCTATCACCACCCCTGTCGAGTATGCTAGTTGACTCCCTGCTAAAACAAAGACTTCCTTTCAGAACCCAAAAATGCGATTATTGGATACCTCCTCAACAAGAGTAGGAAAGTTCCCAAAGCCATGAAAGGCATACTGACTGGACACAACTGCCTAGAAGAGCACATGTACCTAATACGTTTTGCACAGGATGGCCTCTGCCCATCTTGTTTAGAAGAGACTAACTCTGCGGAGTATTTCCCCTGTGAATGCCCAGTGTTTCCGCGTCTCAGATATCAACACTTGAAGATAACCTCTTTCTGCCTATCACTGATGCTGGATTTCGCTAAGTCTGGGAATCAATTGTGGGCGGGGCTATGAGCACAGTGGGCTGATTGCTTTGAGGTGCCAGGAGCCTCTCTCCCAACCAACACACTTCAGTCTATTTCAGATACCAGTCCTGCAATCGAAATTACAACACACAATGATCTGTGTAAAAATACCTTTTTATTTGACGACAATTTACACTGACACAATGCAATATATATTTACATTCCGTTTTTTTTTGTTTATTTGTTTTTTTTTTAATGTCAAAAACACAATTTTTTACTTTTAATTACATTTTTTTTTATTGAATTAGATGATTAATAGTTAATTTAAAATTTTCTCATCAGCTTGTTATTAGTACATAAGAATAATAGAGAGAGATTTGAAAATTCGATTAATCATCAATATCACTACTACATGCATTATAATATTTCATTATATTATTAGATATAATAATACAGTAAATGATGAACTAAATATATTAGCATATTGCATTCTTTGCTTTTTTCGGGGGGCAGGGAGAGTTAAATTTCATTTTGTTTATTGTTTACATTCAATAAAATACGTTTATGAGATATTGCTTATATTTATAATAAAAAAAACTTTGGTAAATAAATACGATTCATCCTTTTTAATTAAGGAATCTTAATGCATGCAAATTGCATTTTACATATAATTAACTTATCGATTGGTATTGGGATGAATTTCTCTCCTCAGAGTACTACATTACTTTATAAATTATGGGATCCTATGCATAGAAGAATTTTCATTTCTATTTCAATTAAGTTTCTTTCAATATGCAGTGAAATTTATTCAAATGAAGTATTCTAATGTACGATAATTATGTTTAATATGAGTCCTTGCTGAAATGTCTTTATTCATTTCATTCTGTACCAGCATATGTCAATTTCGTATGGAATTTTCGATGAGTGAAGTTAACCAACAAAAGGATAATTTATACAGATGTATAATACAATGGGTTTGGACATCGCAGTATCGATTATATTTTGAAAAAACAATTCAAATGTTAAGCGGACGTTACTTATGTTTCCAAATGATTATATTTAGATCATGAAAGCATTGTTCTGGGTTACTGATTTCTTTATATACTTTATTTCTCCATATAAAATTATCACTTTTCGATTTTTGGCTGTGCAATGTAGTACATCTTTAATTTTTGATGAAACTTATCTTTAGGTTTTCTGCTATTTTTTAAATTACGAAACCAAAAACAAAGCACATACCCAGAAATTGTATTTGTTCACTAAAATCAGTTGCTTTCTTTGTAAAATATACTATTTTCCTTTAACCAGCATATATTTGAATTTTTTATTTCTTTAATTTAGAGAAGACACCAAAGCCAATCGATTAGAGATATTATAAAAAATGTTCACAGTTTGTTTTACACACAATATATATCAAATCAAATAGATTTCATATTATCGTCTAGTCATTTACATAAATTAGGCCTAGTACTACTCGTTTACGATCGTTTCCGTTTTCACTTTATACAATTGTCCAACGTAAATGTATTCATATTTCTTCGGTGAAGACTGCTGTGTCTTGCTCTACATTAAATATAAAAAACAGTGAACGCATGAAATAGTACTCGATACTAAAGTCTACTTTTATTCAGATTTAGATAGCTCTGCACTCAATACATTTACTGTTAGTTCTATGACACCAATTTGTACATTTCCAAGGATTTTAGCATAGTTCAGCAGTCATCCCCACACCTAACAAGTATACCTTGCGCCGACATTTCTTTAGTATGTAGTTAAAATAAAGTCAAAGAAAATAGAGACAGAAAATATTGTTGGAGAATTTCATTTGGCATACTTATTCAGATTTAATATTTCTACGTATGTATTATATTTGATTTGATTTGTATGAAAAATAAAGCACCTGGTTTTCTAACTATTTCCTTATTATTTTGTTCATACGCGAGAAGAGATCCTTAGTGTGTTGGTATTTCCTTATTGTTTCCTGTTTAGTTAAAATTCTTGTGAGTCCAGCTCTTAGGCTATTGTTGGTGGCGGCGGTGAAAGCGACTGTCCTTGGCTACTTGTCCGAGTGGAACGTGTTGGTGATTTGATAGTTCCGTTGCCACTGCTATTCGCTTTGTGAAATCGAAATAGCTCAGCAACAGTTATTGCTACCTGTACGACCCCTTTGCCTTCTAGCACGTCTGCTGCACAGCACATCATGTTCTGAAATAAGCACAGTAATTTTAGTTACTTAAGAAATTATAGTCGCATTAGATTAAAAAAATTAGTTGATGTTTTAAATAGATTAATGAAATTTTCTCCAGGATTTTTAACCTCCATTGACTTCAAAATTCAGAGTAAAGCCGGTGGAAAGAGTCACAAAAACGAAACTTTTGAGTTGTCGGAAAGTTCGTGGCACATTTTGGCATGAATTCAATGCGTAAATTTTAGGTACCAGAACCATTTGAATCTATATTTTTTCCGATTTTATTGAACGCATGACAGTTTAAGCTTGATTTTAAAAAAAATGACTGGGTTTAGATATTACAATAGTTGGTAATGGAAAACCAAACTTTGTATTTGTTTATTAGTTCGAGCAATCGCATCCTCTTCCATCTCACACCTCTTGCGTAAATAGCTGGATGTCAGTTCTATTCCACTCGCATGTGATGCAGTATGGCAGTACCCTGTGAGCAAGCCAACCATCGCTCTCTGGCATGTTCTACTTAACTTGAATTGGTTGATGGCCATAACATCCTGGCTGCCCTACAGTCTATTCTGTTTTCCCATTCGGACTTTATTTAGTACATATGGCCGCATCTAGTTTCTTTATGGTGTCAGCAAGTAACCGGGGTACGATAATCAGGGTCTGTACCTAGCTCGTTCCTAGCAAATTGTCAGCTCTTTCGTTGCCTATGAGAGCACTATGCTCTGGCACCCAAATAATCCGAACAGGAGTATAATTTCCCTTTTAATTGACAGCCTCTTTGCAATCGTTATTAGCTCTCGAAGAGCATCGGTACGACACAAGAGCGAGAAAGGCTGTCCCGCTAATGATTTCAACTACCATGTGTACGGCATATACTTTAGACTGAAAGACAATAAAATAATCAATTTACCACAGGTGAAGGTCCACATTCGTTGAATAAATGTCCAAGCCAGGAACTGTGCCCGCCTTTGACTCCCTTCATCCTTCAGTGGCTATCTTGATCTGGAAGTTCCTGTTGAGGAATATTATTTTGCTTATGTGGCCCGCGTTCTCAGCAACGAGCCCATATCGTCTCCTGCATTCTATAAGAATACAGCTGTGGCCTCATGATTTGAAACGTACAATATGCCTGAACTTTTAGCGCATATTGCCAATAATCATGCGCTTTTAAAGATTAATCAATACAGGGGCATCAGCTCCAGGATTTTTTCCAGCCCGGCCTTTGGGGTGGTTCTTAATGCACCCGTGATACATGTACAAACCAATCTTTGCAGTCTTCTTAGTTCCTTAATACTGGTTTTGCTATCTGTTGCTTTCCACTACACGGTCGCTCTAGACACCAAAATCCGCTTCACTTCACATGTGAAAATATATAATAGGCCGCCCAAGGCTTAAAAGACCAGGAACTAGAGTAGTCATATCGGCACGCGAAAAGTGCTGCGCAAGCATTACCTATTCGGTTCTTTACATTAGCCCACCAGCAGATTCCTGTCTAGTGCCCCGAACAAATCCCTGTCTAATGCCCAAACATTTAACACTGTCAACAAGTTCCAATCTTATTCCGTAAAGCACCACCTTCGTTGTTTTCGTATGGCCTATGGTGCGGATTTGTCCAACCGCCAGTACAAATTTGATTGAATTTGTCAAATTTTGCTTCATAATATTCTTCACGTCGCTCCGGGCTCTCTAATAAAAAAACCATATTTAAGTTGTTCATGGTCATTGGCGAAGCCTGCCAACACTGCAAACGTTCCAGGCGATGGACTAAAAATCTGCCAAATCTATAGGCTTGAAGTTCGGGGTCAAAGGTACAGGTCGTAGTAGCTGAATTGGAGCAACGTCGTCATACATTGTAGGATCGGGAACAAGGACTTTAGCTCGAGCTTGTATTTTTGTAGCACTCTGTTCCATTGAGAAATAGTAATCCAGAATAAAGGTCGCATGTATCCGCATTTCTTGTGCAAAAATATGAAGTTAAAATACAATATGGAGCCACAATCGAACCACGGTACTTTTTCAACGCACCATTTTTTATTCTAGCTTCTATTGTCACCATTGAGGGTAAGCTGCGCGGATCGGACACTGTATATCCATTTTCGATGCGGGAAAGAAATTTAAATTTCTGGATTCTACTAAAATCACTACCGCACTTACAAAAAGAACAGATCACGTCTTCTTCATTGAATTCGATTTATTACGTAAGTCTGACCATGTTGAGTGTTATATATAAGGTTTCCTAATCTCCCCTACTCTTATCACTTTTGAAGATACGATAGTTGAATTGTTCGGTATCGTCATTTTCAGTTATGCAGATTCGTGATTCACAAATAGAGGTTACTGTTGTTCGAAATATTAATGTTTAGGAAAAGAAAGTGTTTACGATTAGATTGATTGTAAATGTAATTAAAATTGAGGACAAGCTGGATGCTACAGTGATGTGTACTTTCTAGGATGAAAAAGATGAAAGGTGTCTAGCACGTGCATTTAAACAGATGGAAAATGAAGCGGATCAAGAAAACTCCTGAATATGATTTTTTTAATTGTTTTTAATGTGTGTCAATTTTTTCCTAGCTTGTAAAAAAAATATTGTAATAAAAACCCGATTTTTCCTTTCGAAGCTAGATATATTGAATATTGTGACAAATATCGATATTTCGAGGGTAATCTGGGCTCTTCTTCTCAAGTGATGCCTCTTCTTCTCAATCTCAACCGATAGACACTGAAGAAGAGGGCAGATTACCCTCGAAATATCGATATTTGTCACAAAATTCAATATATCTAGCTTCGAAAGGAAAAATCGGTTTTTTATTAAAATATGATTTTTTTTACTTGATTACGTATAAAAGAAATTAATAATCAAAGTCCGTTTGATTACAGGAAGACAAATATTAAAATATTTCTGATATGGTCTGATAAAAGTCGATTGTACTAAGTCGACCGTACTAAGAGTTTCAAGAAGTAGATTAGATATTGGCCAAGCTGCTTTTATGTTAGCCAGCACTCTAGTTCGGATGCTACCTAAGCATCTTAATTCCATTATCAGTAAAACACTTCAATATAATTTGAAAGTCAAATCTGATTTGAAATTGGAAAACAATTTTGTGGTCAAAGACAGTAAACATGCTTCAATCGCAAAGATAAGAGTCAGTATAGCTCATATAAATCGCTTATTGCTGACGTTTAATCAGTCAGTTGCAAAGGAGCTATGGTTAGTGCACAAATTCATTTATTACTTTTGTCTGCGGTAGTGCTTGTAGCTATCGAGAGCTACTCGTTGAATCCATCTCCTCGTATAATCAATGGCATTCCTGTTGACACTCCACAGCTATTTCCATGGCACGTGAGCATCCGAATTGTAGGCAAGGAGTTCGATTGTAGTGGGACCATCATTCACCTGCGTTGGATCCTAACCTCTCAAGGCTGTGTTTCAACGGACGCTTTGTACGAAATATCATTCAAAAGGCTCAGTCTGGAAAAGTTCAATGGATCGTTTAGCATAATAGTGGATAGAAGTGCAGTTGTGGATTATCCAACAGGATATGATAACCTTGCTTTGATCAAACTCCCGATATCGCTGACACCGAACGCTAACTTAACTGTAGCTAAGCTAGAAACTGTCGCACTGTTAGATAATAGTCTAGTAGTTATGCCCGGATTTGGAAATGAGACGACGGAACTTACTTATGGATTCTTCCAGATTTTGTCAGTAAATGATTGTAGAGCAAAGTATGGCGATGGTTTTAATGAATATGTGCAAATGTGCACTAGACCCTGGGGCTACATAGGCCAAGCTCCTTGCGATAACAATAAAGGCGGTGGCCTAATCATAGATTGGCCAGCGAATCCAAGGCTGATTGGAATTTTTACAAACGCTGATAAAAATTGTGACGCCAAACTACCAGCACTATATACGAATCTTCACACATATATAGATTGGATTAACGATGTATTGAAATATAAGTAGTTTCCATGAATTTGGTGGTATATTTACAAAAACAAAATAAGATAAAAAATAAAAAACATAAATATTGCTTATTCACCGCTGTTTAGTAGACTTTTGGGAGCAATCATGGGAGAATAAACACCGTCACAAAATTATTGACTCATCTTATAAATTGTTTGGCAGCGTTAAATTTTGAAACGAAACATAAATGTTAAGTGTAATTTATGTGGTCAATAAAAGTTCAATAAAAAGAATATATAAAGTGCGCGAAGCAAAAAGCACTAAAAGTTAAATTAAAGTCATGAAAACCAACAATCTGCCAGAAGAATTGAATCACTAACTGAAATAGGAAATTTAATGATGAAAATTTTGTAGCATATTCTGCGCACAATGTTTTGCATCATTTTCTTGTTGAAATATAAAATTGTCACTCAAACTCAGTTTCGTGTTTTCTTTTAATATTTTTTAATCAACTGTTTTACCTATAAAACCTTAATAAAATGCAGTTTCCCTACCCCTGCTGGCGACATGTAGTCCGAGATCATCACGGACTTACCACCATGTTTCACTATTGATTGTAAGTATATAAATAATTAAAGTAAAGACTGCAAATTCGGCTTTTGTCGGGTTTTGTCGGCTTGTTGTGTTCTCATTCCTTTCGACCCCAAAAAGGATCCTCAATTTGTCTGTTTTTGATCAAGTCCGATTCCCAGGACGTCAGAGTTTTATCCAATCCGTATAAAATCAAGGAGTCAATGGTACTCGCAATGTCGATGTGCCAGGTTTTGGAATAAAGACCACTGCAGTTTTGTCTATTGCTCGGGTATTAGCCCAAGATGGAGTTATGCAATAAACATATACTGCAGAATGGGGATGATAGTCCTGTACACTCTTTGGAGCATGATAGGCGACACATCATCTATCCCTGTAGCCTGGTACGGTCAGAATGTGCCGATAGTCAACACAATTGTGACATCACCTAATACTTCCTTGATCAGCTACTCCGACGGTCGGTGCATTATTCGCAATTGGTCATTCCACGATGTCGCGTTAGTGGAAGTGAGATTCCAGTAGCGTATCCAAACACTAGTTCGGGTTCTCTGCCTAATTCCCGTTTTACTTGAGTAGAATTATAGTTACACTTAGGACCTAAGTGTAACTATATTTTGGGAAGAATTTTTTGGGAAGAATTTCAGAACAATCGATGTTCCAGTATAACCATTGATAATCCGAGTACAATGGCAGGTCAGACACCTGCCAGCTGTGGAACTGATACTGGGAGTTGCCAGGGTAATATCACTTACCTGAGCCATGTTACTAGTAATGAATGTAGGTTATTATTAGTAGGTCTATTATTATTACCTATATTGAGCATATTGAGGTTGGTTGAAATTAAAAATTCTAGGATATATCTGCTTCTTTCCTTTGTGTTGGAACTTCCTCATATCTCATGGTAGGCATTTGCGTCACAGTCGATAATAGCATCAGCTGCCATAGCAGCTTCTACCATTCTTCTCAGTCCAAGTGTGATGAGATTCGTGTTATGTGGAAGTAAGACCGCCACCAGCAGGCATCGATCCGTGCCGCCGTGCGCGATCCTCCTCCCAGCATACAGTAGTTTTATCCCCGTCAAGATTACATTAAGCTCTTTTTTTGGCGACAGTATAAGTCCTTATCTTGTCCTTACCTATTGGCTGGAATACACTGAAATTTGAACCAAATCCACAGACCGCGTTTCTTATATAGAAACGGTTGCTGTATCAGCAAGATGTTAGTGCGCCCCCGACTAAGGTGCCGAAGCAGATTCGCTTATTCGCTTGGACTGCTATCATTTCGGTTCTCCTCAGTCACCTTCTCCGCCCAACTTTCATGATCCCGTATATGATCCGCGAACTTTTGATCGATTTCCAGCACTGTTTCTAGCACTGTTATTGCTGCGTCGATTAGATCAGGCTCAACCGACTGATCTTTAAGTTTGAACAATCTCCAAGTGGAAACTTTTAGATCAGGGTTCTGTCTGATCAGAGCTTGTGAAGCGTGCGAGTGGGAAATCGCCACCTAAGCCTTAATTAGCCAGAGTAGGTGTCTCCTTCAATATGCCGAAACCTGGGTGATCTCCGGAAATCCTTAAAACAGTTTATCGAAGCAACCCCGTCGTGTATACGCCACTACAGATCACCGCAACAATATTGCAGCCTTCAAAGTGAGGTAAACCCTCCACCGTGGACATGGCCAGTTTGAGGAGTTTTCGGTGATTCGCTTAAGATTCACCTGGACCACTGCATCCCCGAGCCTCCATTCCAAGTGCTCCTGTTTGTTGACGATGGCCACCTTAAGGTGACTTGCAGCTAGGTCCCTGAACAATCAAGCTTCCGTCTCTTGTCGTGGCGTCTTCCTCAACTTGCTTCTTGACCAGACTTTCTTCTCGGAGCGTTGGAGTTGGAGTGTGTACCCTTAGGTTTCCGTTTGGACTCTGAAGTCATCATACTCATGGCCGCTCGCTTTGTAGCTCTCTTCCTGAAGCGTTGAGTGTCCCCATTCCTCCCAGTAGGCTCAACCGCTGTCACCCTTGCTATAGCCTGCAGATCCTTGGGGCTGCCACCTCCATTCCCGATTAATGCTCTCCTAAGTGGCTTATCCAGCTCTTCCTTTTAGCTCGCTGTCTCCCTTTTTGATGGCTACTCTGTTAAGAACCGAATTTATCGCCGCCTCCGCTGAAATGACCAGCAATTCCTTAGATCCGCTGTCAATGTGCTGGGCAGCTAACTGGTACCGCTAAGTCCATCGGATTCACGACAGCCCCCTGAACAACTAGCTGTACTTTCACTTTCTGAGAGATAATTAAAATATTAACTGGCCAGCATAAGATCACTATTAGGAATGTACTCTTCGTTGCAAATGGCTCGTTACAAAAATTATATTTTCCAAATAGTGTTCTATTCTGTTTGCAATGTATATATTTCGTACTAAATGATTCCTACTCAATGGTTCATCTATAATTCAATGAATTTAAATGAGCATGGTGAAAGTAGCAACGAATATCACTTTTTGATTGCTTCTACCGCATATGTATGTATATGAAATATGCTCTCATTCATATTGAAAACACTACGTTCTGTGAAGAAAATAAATATCACATGCTTCATGAAATGAGCATAATTCCAGAAACACAAAATAAAGACACGAATTCATGTGAAAATTGCGAAATATATTTTTGCAACTCCGATTAAATGTATGTATGATGTATAAATTCCAAATCAGAATTCATTGATTCAGTAAACTTAGTTTTCTATTCGACATTTCGTGTCAAACGTATATAATAAGCTGGTTCTTCTAACTCATAGCTTATACATATGTGTGTATATATATTGATGTGTATAATATAATTGAATAATATTATGATGTAATCGTTAATGTAAGGCATTACTACAATTGAATATTAATAGGTATATGAAAAGCTCTCAACACAAAACTAAATTGTATTCATCAATTCAATCCTATTTCTAGCGCGTGTGAAAAATAAATAGATTTCTAGCTATATTTTAAACTTTAAAATAAATTCAAACAAAAACAATTTTCAACTGAAGCGATACCACAAAAAAAACTTAGGAATGTAATTCAACATGTTTGTTTCCTTCTCTTAAGTACTATTTTAAGTTGATTTCAGTTTCTAAGCTGCCGACATTACTCGTACATTTCATTGAAACATGTATTTTCATCTAAAAAATGCACATTTTTCTCACAGATATTTTTGTGTAGGCTGCTTATTGTTGTAAAACAGACTAGTATATAAGAAGTTTTCATGGATAATGTAAGTATGTATGTATTACACAACTCGAAAGCTATACATAGGAAGTTGTATATAAAAATATTTCCATATCAAATATGTAATGCATGTGGCCAAAAAGGTTGATATACGTTGTGGAATGTTTCTTAATATACTAATTTTGTTCTTCAATGACTCCAAGGGGCTTGTATAAAAATATAAAAACCTTCTCTTCTTCCTGTTCATAGATTGGCTTTCAAAGTTCATTGAATGCTAAAGCTACTATTCAAAATTAAGCCTCTATTTATCAAGTCTCTTTCGTTCGTATGATTCCATTTTTGGATTCGATTTAAATTGAAAATTCGGTTCATGACTGATTTATTCGTCTTTAGTTCAAATTGAATGGGAATACCAATCAGTCAAAACATAATTTTCGATTTTAATTCATATCTACTGTAGCAAAGGATTCGAGTAATTCTATTGCTTTCTTACCTAATTCCTAATTAGGCAATGGGAAAATGATTAATAAGAGAAACGTTATGATAAATGTGCAAGATAAAATAATACTAAAAATTGTCGAGTTATGCGATATCGATTTCTCACTGCCAAATGATTCCCATTCCCGATCATTAAAACCACTCTGTACTTTCACACTTTTTCCCATCTTACCCTTAGCCATCTGAATTGTCTCTTCGAAAAACTCAATACGTTTAGTAATGATTTTCTGAGGCATGTTACAATCACTATTAACATTGATACTTTCTTTTGCGTAATTCATCATACCGTCGGCCTTATACTGTCGCGATGAATTCAAATCGTTAACCGAAGAGATATCGTATTTAAAACTATTCGCATTTAACTCATAGTTATTCATATAATTCGGATTATCGAAACCATTAATTTGGCAATTGTTTTCTCCAGTGTTATCGATTTCTTCGGTCTCTTCTTCTTCCTCAATATTATTTAAGTAAAACTCTTTGGTGCTACCATTACTGTATAAGTGCACGTTTCTTTCGATTTGGTTTTGATCGAAACTGCCTGACGAGTTTGTATAGAACACGCCTCCATTCGCATTGCCACCACCGTTCCTAATCTGAATGTAACCTCGCGAGCCGCTGCCGAAAGTCGTATTGCTTTTGATGTTCTCATCTTCAACTGAACTCAATTCATATTCATCTGTTCTGTTGTTGGCGTTGGTTGCAAACTTTGTCGATTCGTCCCTCAGTAGTTGGAGCTGCTGTTCTTGACGAAGCTGTTGCTGTCTTGGATGCAAGTCGAGCAGAGCAGTTATTGTTCTATAGACTGCTATTGAATTTGGAAGAGTTGTGCCTTGGCTACCATCATCATTTCCACTCTCACTACACACAACATCTGCACAAGAGCATATCGACTCCTGCAACCAACACCAATAAGAACAGAGAGGTGGATTTTAGTCATTTTGTTCGCATAATTATATTTAATTAAAATTAAATTTCATAATAGTTTACAGTTTAATATAATTGATTTCTTAGGATAGAGCACAGAAAACAATTTAGATGAATAGGAACAATGGGGTGGAGTAGGGATTTAAATGAAAAGCCTGGACCCAAATTTGTTGAACAAATTTGTAAACTTAATCACAATGAATAAGCCAATCACCAATCAATTGAAGGTTTAAAAAGCACTAAAGTTTGCCATTAAGCAAACTTGATTTATTTGAATTCATTTTAAGCTCTGGATATTCTATTAAATTGATAATCTATTTCAAGACTTTGCTCTCACTCTTTTTTAAGGCACACTTTGATTTTTATTTTAAGGCACACTTTGATATTTATTTTTAGGCACACTTTTGCTATTATTAATTTAATAGATTGTAATTATGACAAATATTATTCAATGGGGTCAGGAAAAAAAAAGAAATAACTTTGAACAGAACTAAAAGTAGGCTACGTTGAGTAATAAAACGGTTATCGAAAAAAAAATCACCAACTTATTGGTCCAATCACGTATTCTGAATCGTGTATTTCTGTTGTATTCTTTTGTAATACTGCTTGCATAGTATTTCTTCTTTCTTTCATTTATCTATTCCTTTAAATATTTTATATAATTCTTACATCATTATATAAACGGAAACATTGTGAAGATTCAATAACGACTTGTAAATCACTTCCTCCGACACGTAAAGTAGTTGACACTATCATATAGACATCAAAAAAATATAATCGTCTTTTCGCAATCGGCATGCACTCTGACAAATAGAAACAGAATCGAAAGTCTACAGTCATTTTATCATTAAACCTTGACGACCAAATCTACCTGTTTTTATATTTTAGTGCCCGTGTTCCATTATTACTATTTAGTACTCGCAAGTACTTCTGGCTACTTCCAACTACTCGCGCTCTCGTTCCTGAGTAGTTCATGAGTAGTTACGCCTTTTTTGCCGTGAGGGGGCTATTTAATTGTCAATAGGCGGCTTTCATTTTTTCATGGTTATGTTGAATGTTTTCGTAGTTAGGAAATTAGAAATAGCCCTCATAATGTGTAGAAAGTTAAAAGTTTCTGTTAGTTGCTTTTATATTTTTTATCGATTGTGGTAGTTTACACTCGTTATTTGCTCCCTTTATTTTCAACTGTTTTACATTTGAAAACTGTATACAATTTGACCGGTTAGAATCTGCTCGTATGAACGAAGATGGCGTTTCATTTGTGATCTACTTGGAAGTACTTGGGAGTACTAATTAGTAAAAATGAAGCACGGCAACTATTACAGCACCATGCTAATGGACAAGAACTTAAAGAGGTAAAAGCACGAAACAATTTTCTCATTTCGCTTTGCTATGACAAATCGATCTATAGCTGCGAATAAAACATCGGATTAAAACGGGATTGAGATCGAAACAGTGAAATGTCACCAAAAATATAAACAATCCTTCTACATTTCATTGTTTCGACATAAATCGTACTTCAATCCGGTATTGTATCCGTGGCTAATTTTACAAGCGTAGTATCATGTTACTACGCGAGTATTTCCATTTTCCCCATTGCAATTGACGCGCATAAATGCACAACGAATTATCTTATTTAAAAATTCAATTCGGCAAACTCATAGAGCAATTATAATATCAGCCAGATAAAATTTAAATTATTCATCGCGACCGCAGATTCCCCGGCTGAATGATTTATAGCCCAGTGAAATCCTACATAAAAAAGGCCAAACTTCGGAAAAATTAGGGGAAAGCTGAATTTTGGTGTGAACCTAGGTACTGGCGTGTTGAACAAAATGTCAAAAGTCCCCATCGATCCGAGTGCTGCGTTACTTTTTATACGGGGTCAAAGGTCACCAAAAATGACCTTTCCTAAATATCTCACTAACGGTCACGTCTTCAGAAAAACAATGTATGACGAATTTGTAGCTTAGAAAATTTTCAACAAAAAAGATTATATAGCTTTTTCCCGTAATCATAACCGTTTTTGAGATATATTGATCTAAACATTTGCTACTAGCAGCATCATCTTTCTCAAGGGCATGTTGATATTATCCGATTTTGATTACGACTTGGAATGTTTGTGAGTTTGTTTTTTTATGTTTAAGAGCCGCATAAAAAAAACAAGTAAACAAACTTATCTATCATACTCCAGGGTAGGTGGAAAAGGGTGCTCCGAAAAGTTACCACCACCCCCCGCCCCCCTTTGCCATATAACTTGTAGGGACGTCTGCTCGCTACTCTCTTTTTGGAAATAAACTGTATTGCTGCATCATTGGTATGGAATTTTCCACGAAAAAGCAGAACAAGACAACAACATTACAGGTGAAAATAGGTTTTGTAACATATCATGAACCTAGGAGTATGAAAAAGCCAGATAATATCATGGCATAATTCTGTAAACGCTCATTCTAGACATTATAGGGGCTCAACCCGCTGCAGATTATCCCCGAATAATGAGTTTTTTACCAATCCTGTGATGACTACGTAGCGCCAAAGGGACATGACACGTCTTGAAACCAATTTGCACCTGAAATTACTTGACCTTGCCCTGATCGTTCGTGGGATAAGACGGTATGGAAAAAAAAACTAAAAAACCGGCTATTTCGGGATGTTTCATTTGCGGGGGTGGGTTGGGTGTGGGTAGGGTGTGGGTGTAGGGCTAGTCTCACGATGTCAATAATAGTCAATTAACAGGATAAAAAGTGATCCTACCTTGTTTAACAGTGGGCAAAGAGTAGGCAACGAGCCCATTTCTGAAGATTTGGGATGGATGCTCAGGGATACCATTTTATGGCAAAGGGGGAGGGGGAAACTTTCGGGAGTACACTTTTCCATCTACCCTGGAGTATTGTAGTTAAATTTATTAACATGTTTTTTTCATGCGCCTCTTAAACATAGAAAAACAAACTCACAAACATGCCAAGTCGTAATCAAAATCGGATAATATTTACATGCCCTGAGAAAGAGGATGCTGTTAGTAACAAATGTTTCGATCAATATATCTCAAAAACGGTTATGGTTACAGAAAAAAGTTATATAATCTTTTTTGTTGAAAATTTGTTAGGCTACAAATTTGTCTTACATTGTTTTTCTGAATACGTAACCGTTGTTGAGATATTTTGGAAAGGTCACTTTTGGTGACTTTTGACCCCGTATAAAAAGTGACGCAGCACTCGGATCGATGGGGACTTTTTACATTTTGTTCAACATGCCAGTGCCAAGGTTCACACCAAAATTCAGCTTTCCCCTAATTTTTCCGAAGCACCATGTTAGATTTCCCCGGACTATTATGACAATAATATAATATTCACGTCTAGTATGAAAATCATTGAAGTAGAAGATGCAGTAGTCCAGCGTGAACCATATAAAATATCCCAAAGCACATTTTGGTTTTTATTAAAACTTCTGTAGTATTATATTTGTTAGAAATGAATAGCAGTTTATGCAAGCTCTTAAAATAAGTGCTCAAATTACACGCCCCTGCTGGGATAAACGACATTTCTCACAGCTCGTTGAAGGATCCAAATCGAAGTCCCGATGATTTCCTGAGTGATACTAGCCAAGATTATTTGCGTAAACTCGATTTTTAAGATGTTCTCAGACGAAAAAATCGAAAGGACTTAAATCTGGAGTAATTGACGGCCACACTCCACCCGAAATCAAACAATCATCGAAATACAATCTCAGTTCATTCCTTATATTCCTTGTTCTTCTTGAAGAGAAAGTCTAACTTTGCATAATTTTATAGAGACCAACCACAATACCTCAAAAAGCGGCACAAACTGTTGAAGGGTATCTAAATAAACTGCTGAATTAATCGTTTTCTCGGAAAAAAATCAATCCAAAATTCTGTTTTCACCCATGGCTGGCCACATTCCAACCTTCGACGGATTCATTGGTGCTTCAAGATGAACATGTAAAATGTTAAACGACTACTAGCTGTTGTTTTGGCAGTTTACATAACCGCTGAACGAGAGCCTAGCCTCGTCAGAAAAAAAAGCGAATTGACAAAGCTACGATACAGCACATTCTGTGCAATTAAAGTCGATTAACAACGTCTGGCTGAAATTCATTCGTTTGGCTGAATCTTGTGGTAAGGATGAAATACTAATGCTTCTGTGGCACGGTGGACAGTTCCATATAAGAGACTTTCCTCTTTCATCACCCGTTGAAGCGGTTTGGTGAAGTTGGAATAAAGCGCTTTATGTTCAATACAGATATTGCATTTCTATGCAAGCGAAATAATTTCAGCTTATCACAGGAAATAGTACAAATCGAACGGGATTACACTTCTTTTCTTGTCATTTTAGAATGAACAGTTAAGAATTTTTCTGGATTGATTCTATCACTTTGTAGTTCTTTGCAGTCAGGGGAGTTTGACGTGAAAAGTGACTATTTCCTAGCTATAATTCATTACACCTAAATGAAATAAAATTCTCTTTTAGTCTCTTATATCCAACTGAAGAAATACCATGCAAACAATGGCATTGATAATTACATCATTCTTCTGTTAGCACCTCATTTATTGCTCTGAGACGATATATCAAATGAAATAGCATTCAAATCGCGACTTTCAGTCAATTGATGGCCCATCAATTTTAAATCTTATGAACAATGTGCACATTCCAGCATTTAAACTAGATGATTTGCTTTATCAATTGTTAGTAAAAAGCATATGTAACATATTTTTTTCAACACCAGCGTGATATCCGGATCGACATACAACTCCCATTTGGAAGAAAAGAAGTGACTGATAGTGTTAATATTATTTATGTACACACACATATATATATCTAAAAATATTTTACACAAAACCGCCACTCTATGAATGAATGTCAAGGATAAAGGTGGAACTGAAGGCGATAAACACAACGGCCGAAATATACAGAATAAATTATAGCACAGAAATATCCCCAATGTATATCAATAGAAACTCACCTCATCAACGCCAATTTTACGACACGCTTCCAGAAAATTATCAACATTCCTTCGACATCGTGCCATAGTCAGTTTCGGCTGAAGAAAAAAACATTCAAAACATGTATTTATTTTATCACACCGCTTGTTCATTGTTGACTTACCACACCAGGTGATGGGACATGTATGCTTCCTACCGATCGCGGCCGAACATAATTTGCAAGATGACACAGCACCACACCGTCCATTAGAGCTGATGCAATATCGTCGGGCATGGTCATTTTAAGTCTAGTTTCAATTATCTGAAAAGAAACATTTGTACAAATCACAAAACAGTTGCGAACATTCAGCACGTTGCTGCATACCGTCCTCAATTGTGTCAGCAGTTCAGTCTCTTCTTTCTGTTTATCGAATTCCCTTCGCATCGTGAAACTCAGTTTTTCCGGAGGTATATCACTGTTCCAAGAGACGTTTCTGCAAACAGATCGATATTGAGTCCACGTTCTAAACTCTTTCAAAACAATAGGAATACCTGGATTTCGTCGCTGGTGGTTTAATATTCGAGATTTTCGAGCTTGTAGGCAATTTACTACCAGCCAAATTGTTACTTAGTGCTATACCATTACACTTTGTGGGACTGGTTGGTTTTACATAGCCAGTGTAATCAGCAGATTCTTTTGCCGTTGTATCATTCGTTTGATACAGTGGCGTTGTGCTCCGCGACGGTATCACCTTCTGAACTGGTTTCTTTGTAGTTATGGCCACTGTTTGTATACTACCATCTTCCGGAGATGGTGTTTTCTTCGCTTGTCCATTAGCTTGGATATTATAGCTATTATTTATGTAATTATTGCTTTGATCATCTATGATATCCGTATTATTCGCAGCACTCCCATCGATACAATTTTGTCCTTTCGGACGATAAATAGAAAGTTCTTGGTTTCGTTGTTGTTTCAATGCTTCCTTGTATTCCCTGTAGGTTTGGATATTTCCAAAATTCTTACTTCTATCCGATTGCTTCTGGTTTTCGTTGTTGTAATCGTCTTCTGGTGATGTACTTTCACTGTAAAATCAAGGAAATGATTGGCTTATTCACTTGAAAAAATCAAGTGTGTTGCGTACGGTACCTGTTACTACTTTCAATATTCAAAGGTGATGCGCTATCATTTCTAGTGATAAACGTTTGGTCGTTCGAATTGTTTTCTAACGTCAAATCATTTGGTCCATTCTTTACTCCCTGAATTGTTTTTGTTGAATTTATCGTCGTATCGACTAACGTACTATCTAATAGTTTCGAAGGTTTTGGTTTTGGTGCCAAATTCTTAACAGGTACTGCAAACAAGTATAGAAAGGCATATTACTTAATTGGCATAAATATTAAATGATGATATACATTACCAGTTCGGATTGCGTCCTGTGACCAGCGCTTATCAACACCATCGCTAGTACTATATCCTGAGTCGATATTAGCACGTCTGCTTTTCGATGTATCTGTCAGACTATTTGTATGCCTCGGAGTTCGCCTGAGTGTTGTAAGACCATCGTAGTTTGAACCTGATTTGCCTTTATCTTCTTTCATTGCTTGTATATCTAAATATTTGAAGACGTGAACTAAACCTCGAACACACAACTAGAATTACATGAAATTATAGATGATTTACTTAATTGCGAAAAATGCAAGCAACTAAAGATTGTTCAAGGCGGAATACGAGCAGAACATGTCGGCTGCGACATGAAAAATGAGTGCTAACAGGCTCCCCGCAGCCAACGTATTAAAATAACATATCGATTTGCCAAAAAATCGCAACTATCATTGAATTCGCTTGAACGCAATACCGAAGAATACACTTTACAGCCATTTTTGAAAGTCAATTAAGGTTAAGCATTCGGCATATTTTACCATGACTTCGTTGGATTGTAAGCTATATTGTCAAGCTAGGCATCAATAAATCAATCTATCGCGCCAAGCAAACCTTCACGTTTGTACATTGCCAATTTTAATTTAGCATCAAAATGCAAATCACGATCCAATTGCGCAGCACGTCCTATTTCCGCCTTCAACAACACAAACAACATGTATTTTGTTACTTACGCTCGCTGGTGGAGATGTTAGGGGATTGTTTTCGAGATTCAATTCAACCAGAGTTGTCATTTGACGCAGCTCGACAGGAAGACTAGTTATTTTATTACAGCTTAAGTTAAGGGACACTAATAGTAAATATGTTATTTCTGTAAGTAAACCGAGAAGACACAAACGACAAAGATCCATTAGTAACTGGGTCCGTCTAAAGCGCATTTGAGTGATTAGTCCACAAGATACATACCTCTTGGTAGATAGACAAGTTGATTGCTTCGCAGCGAGAGCGACCTTAGATTTCTCAGATCGCCAATTCGCATTGGCAGGCTGGTCAATTGATTGCATGATGCATCTAAATCAGTTAGTTTTTCCATGCGGCCCAATTCGTCCGGTAGCGATGTCAGACGATTGTTTGACACCAAGAGAACTTGTATGGGTAGGAAGCATAATTCGCGTGGTAAACATGTTAGATGATTACTACGCAAGTCTAAGTACGTTAGCGAACTCAGCCCTTTGATGGACTGTGAAATTGATCGAATCGTATTGTGGTAGAGGAATAGTGTTTCTAAGAAAGCGAAAGATGTGATGTCTTCAGGTAGTTCACAGAACCGATTACGAGATAGATCTGAAATGGAAAATTTTAGTTCGTCTGATTAGATTATGTTTGTTTTATGATTATGTTTGAATTGTTTTTTATTTTTGATTTGCTTGAAAAAAATGTTAAGCGTTTTGTTGATTTGGTAAATATTTATTGATCAAACTAGTTATTATTAATTCCTTTAGCACTAAACATGTAAATAACAAATTTTTACATATATATCGACAGAATAAAATTAATAAATAAATACAGGAAGTTCAGCAAATTATGTAGGACAAAAACTAGCTTTTATACTATTTAAGATTAAAATTTTCTTATGGACACTTAGACTTGGGTCATCGATATGAGTCTCGAACTAAGGGTACTAAATAATTAAGCCAACCTTTCAAAAAGTACAAACAACATCTTCGAACCTTACTTACTTACTTCAACAGTTGTAAGTTTGTGCGGAGTGCGGATGAAACTAGGATGAAACAAGTGCGGATGAAACTAGGATGCTTGTACAGAATATAAGAAAGACCACGGTAGGAGGGATCCTTCGGGAAACTCGATCCGATGACCAGGGGGACGTGAAACTTGACGGCTAGACTCAATATCGAGCTTCTGGACCTCGATTGCCTCACAGTCAGCGAGAAAATGACATCCGCTATCAAACCCAAGGCCGGAGCTGATGAGAAGAAAACCACACTCTGCTCCCCAGCACAAGCAAACAGAGAACGGTAGTAGTGGAGCTGGATGAGGAATCAGCATCCAAAATCATTAAGGGGGGGGGGTATGGTCAGAGCAGCACATTTTATACCCATTTTCAAGATTTTTTTTTAGAAAACTGTTAATAGTTACTTGATTGGGATAATATCTACAGTAAAGAACAACCTTTGAAGAGTATCCAAAAAAAAAATTATTGAAAAATATCGAAAATTAAGCTCGTGACATGAATTTGACATTTTTGTTCAGGACAAAGAGTTGATTTGCGGTGAGACACATAACTAATGACTGGATCATCGTAAACAAAAAAACCAAAAATAGTTCGTTAGTTTATGAGTTTCTCGAGGTAACGCTGTCGAGTTTTTCCAAATATCTAAATTATTTAATTTTTGGTATAAGTTTGAAGTCGAAAAAAACGAAAAAAACGGAAATTTTTTTTTCGAAATTTCTGTTTTCAGTTGTAAAAAATTCCATAAATAAAAAAAAAAGCAAGAAATAAAAAATATCTCGACAGCGTTACCTAGTAAATTGCCTACAGAAATAGTGTGCAAAATTTCAGAAAAATCGGTCGAGTAGTTTTCGAGTTACATGTCTCACCGACTTGAAATATAAAATTCCTCAAAAAACGCGTTTTAAAATTTTACTTGTGCAACAAAAGTGCGTGAAAAATTACGAAACACGTGTACCGTAACTGCTCGATGAAATGAATGTATACTACTACAAGTCACATATATAAGTGTTTTTACACAAATATAGCACATACAGGTGTGGATAGAGTGGGAAGACTCTACTATTACGTATTTGAGAGCTGCGCGCGGCTAATAAAGCAGGAAAGGAACGCGATTTGCGCGAAAATATGAATTTGAGTTATTTGTATTGTTAAGCCGATAACTTCGTTAATTTTGCTCGGATCGACCTGAAATTTTGTATGGACACTCCTGAGTCACTATACACTAGTCACTAAACAAAAAAAAAATATCGATTTTCTGACCATACCCCCCCCTTAAGGCTGGTTGGGTCCGGGTGGAGTTGATAAGAGGAGTGCGCTGGTGGGATGAGGTGGTACACTGCTACGGGTGCCTGGGTTACGACCACCTAAGGTGGTCGAAACTGGATTACCGATTGCTGGAAGTGTGGGCAAGTTGCGGCGAAACACCGAGTAACATGGCATGAATGGCGCCAAGCATCTAATGGAATCGGGTGCATATCGGGATTTCAGAGATGCACGCGATGCCAAGAAAAAGCAAGGGCATGAGAGTCCTCCATGAACTGCACAGCAACAAACAAACAAACAAACAAACAAAATAATAAAAAATCGTTATGGGAATTATAAGAAAAATAGGAAAAACTGTGAAAAAATAAGAAAAATTGCCAAAAATTGAAAAAATAATAATAGAATAAAATATAATCAAAAGTGAATACGAGGGATTCAACTTAATAGTTAGCAACAAGTAATAAGGCAACGAACAGAGTGTAGAAGAATACAAAAACAAATGGATCCAAGCATGATGAGGAGCTTATAGAATTGGAAATCTGGTTTGAGATTTGTATTGAGAGAATGAAACTCGTTGTGTTTGCTGGGGATACGGAACCACCACGAGTGAAAGTAAATCTAAGTCCGTGCGAAGAATAGATAAATGGTAATGAAAATATTATCGAAGATCTGTTTGCAACTAAAAACGAAGAGCAAAGGCTAATGTAGAAAAGTAAGCATTCTTTAAGAGATTCCAAAGAAAGTTGCTGGGTTCTATACGTTGAAAAAGAGGTTTCTGTTCACTACTTTGAGCAAATTGAAGCAAGCAGTTATAGTCCACTTTTTTTAAAAGAAATTTGGTCCGCATTCATAAGCTATAAGGTTACGTATTACTGTTTGACAAAAAGTCACACATAGACGTATTGTTCCGTAGTGATACTAGATAAGATGACCCGTAACTAACAAGGTTCAGTCCAAGTGGCCGCCGAAGACCCCAGCCCCCTTCTTGCGAACTGAGGGATGTTTTTAGCTTCTGCTCCACCACGTGCGTGAGGTCCATCAGTCAGGGCCCGCCTAAGCAGCGCTGTCTGCTTTTCTGCAGTGCCAGAAATTGGTACATGAATTGTTGAATTGTCTCTAAGATTCCTTGTTTGGAGTCGAATTTTCATGGCATGTGGCCAGTAATGATGCCGAACAGCGTTTGTATTAATTTAAGTAGGCATTTAGTAGCTGCGAAATTGTATGACCCCCACATTATCTTGGTTATTCTGAAGGTCTATGTTGATCGCCATTTGCGCATCGGAACTTGCATCATATTGGTGCCAATCAAGTACTTAAACGCTTAAATATGAACCACTGATCCGAGTAGAAGAAGGCTAGCACCATGTTTGGCCAACGCATAATTCCCATCAACGCCCTTTTGATAGGGATCCTGAAAATTCTGACTCTTCGTTTGTTGCCTAGCCTGTTCATGGTCTGAATACAATCGAGCACGCACTTCGAAATATATGTAAGAGACACCGGTGCTTTTATTGCCGATTAACTCTGTGAAAATGCTGACCATAGCACCTGTACTATTCTTGACATATATCAGTTCTGCGGCTTTTCATATCGCAAAGACCTCAGCCTGGAAAATACTTGAGGTGATTGTTAGAATGGAAATAATGTTTGAGAATGATGGGCCTTCAAGGACCATCCAGATCTCTATTAATTGTTCGTTGAACCCATTGTGTAGAGTGATGTCAAGCTCGTTTTCGCTAAGAGCTACCCTATATGAAGGGACATTACAGCGATTTGCTAGGACTATTACTTAAAACATAATCAATTGAAAATAAATACATACTCTGTTTTATTATTTTATACAAACTGTAGAAAAATTCTGCTTTATTTTTCAAACCACATTTCGTATTTATTTATTCAAATTTTTCGATAATTCGAACTACTCCTTGCAGTCACTAGTATAAATCAACGAGACTTTACTGTATGTATCCAGAAGATAGGCCGATCAGTTTCACATAATCTAACCCTCAAAGCGTGTCGTCATTTGAATCTTTTTATAATTTTGTTATTAATTAAATCAAATCAAATCATCAGAGCGATTTTTTAGAAGCAGCAAATTCAAAGTGTTATCATATTATGACCCTTTCTAAAAGAGACTCTGACATCATAAATTCCTATAAAGTCAGTCGCGAAAATATTCATATGAAAATCGTGATCGCTTTAATATCAATTTAATATTCAATTACTTTGTTAGTGCCTGCCTTGCTGTAGCGTGCAATCCATCCATTCAATCATAAATAAGATAGACGGTATGCGGTCCAAATTAACACGCGCGATTTTTTTTTTTCATGAAAATATTAATCATTTATGTTTTGCAAAACTTTCTATTGTATACATTTCTACATGATTCATGAGCCAAATACATTACTAACACTTATTGCCTTTTCAATGAACTGTTCTTGTGGCCCGTAATTTTTATTTTGCCTAACGTACGTGTCGTCGAATGTACCTAACTCAAGAATATAGCAGAAGAAATTTTTCATTGCTTCTGTCTAAATTCTTCCGAAAATTTATTTGAACGCCAGACAAGTTCACATCTTCTCTAATGTTGTACGTACATACACGAAATATTAATTAATAAAATGTGCAGTTCGAGTGAATAAGAGCGGAATAATCGACTCGAAGACGTGTAGACGCTGATGCTGGAAGTACAGTTTCGTTCCATTTTGTTTGGAACAGTTTCTCATTTTGAATGTGAAGCTATTATGGTTTTTCACTGTTACACTATATGCGTGAATAATCTAACACAATCTTCGAAATAGACGATTTAATGGCCAGTCAATCATCGAATGTGACGTGTTCTATTATTGAACTCTGATCCGAAAATATTTCTTGAGATGATCATTATGAGCTTGATAGATATGTTATCGTACATCTCTGAGACATTCAGATGGCTGCCACTGTGACCGTTTTTCAATACAATATTGTAAACACATCTGTTTTCGCTCCGAAATGAATATTGGAGTGGTCGTTGAGTAATTAGAGTTCGATGAAAAGTAGATATTGCGAAACGTAAATATCGCTTGAAAGCACTATCATTTTCTCCTGGCCGACTTCGCAGATATTTGATATGGTTTCGACTGTTGAAATCAGTTTGGCATCAGGTTTACTTGCCTTCTGTTCCGTTCGTAAATACACACATGATGCAATTGAACATGAGTTCATCGTAGTCTCAAGTTTATGTTTGCTATGCCAGGAATTATTTCATCACTTAATTCATAACGGGGCGTTCGGATTTGCTTCAAGCTTTAATTACGGGTAATTGACTGTGCGCTAGATGATATGAGTGAATACGGAACGTAAGGCTTTTTTATGTCAGGAATGATTATTTTCGGTTGCCTGTAACATTGTACAAAAATTCGTTCTTCGATATCCATTCGACATACCAAATCTGCTTCGAAAAAAAACTCCCCATTGACATCAAAACATTTTTCATCGTAGTTGTCCTTAACAAGCTTTAAAAATCACTAACCATAAAACTGTTTTTTTTTGAAGTAGCATCGCATTTAAGTAGGTCATGAGGCTCGAATCACAACATCAAATCGTCCCAAAAGATTCGTCGCACGCTCATGTCGTACTAGCTCATTTAGAACGAGAGCAATTAAATCTCGTCCATCGTAGATTAAACTTGCTAAAGAGCATTGAGGACTTGTATATATGTACCTACTACAGATACGTGATGGTTTTAGATAGCTATGATATCACACATTATGTGATTATACGTTATGTATATGCATGTGAAGGTACTATATGCTAAATTGTCCCAGATGCTTTGTTTTTGATAAGCAGTAAAGCAAAAAAGTTACAAAAGCTATTTCAAGTATTTTGTTCCAATTTAAACAATTCAATGGCGCTGCGTGTGAAAAGTATCTCTAGCAGAACGTGCTTTTGCATACAATTATTAATAAATATAGATATAGAGTAACTTAGCGTGTTGATTAAGCTACAGCACCTCTCAACACCGGAAGTGCGTGCATATACCCATTTTTACCAATTAGCCCAATCTAATCGCAATATTCCTTCGAACGTCACCACCTGAATACATATTAATAACAAAAAGTTAACCCTTTCACAGGTAGAAACCGAATCGCTCACCACATTTATCCATCTCTCTATTTGTCGGCCACCACCATGATTCTAGACCGGGATAGTAAATCATGTAATGAGAATAGCTTCTTTTATCGAAACATGGATAATTTCTATGTAAACACTGACATACATTTTTCTTTACACACCATCCATAGATTGTTACGTTGTTAGAAACGAAACCGCACAATCAATCATGCTGGGCTTCCTCATTCACTCAACTCCTCATGATTCTTCATGCCATTATTCTGCATGCATCCTCTCGTCTGCGCATTGACGCTCTGAAAGCTTCCGAGATTCGAATAATGAAAAGGCAAGCAGCATTTTATCTTTATGGTTTCGCTTCAGTTAATTCTTGGCTATACTGCTTCGATAGATGATTATTTCGACTTTCGGTTTACATTTTCGTTGTCGAAACATTGAATATTCTGCATGAAATTAATTACTGAGAATATTTATTGATAATTTTTAAATTTTTGATGAATGAAGCTCTGCATGCGAGCATTTCCAATTAAATTTAAATATTTTATTCAATACTAGCTTGAGGCATCAATGACAAATTGCTTGATGATAATGATTAAAAAGTGAAGTGTATTTTTTGTTTTTTTTTTTGACTTGTTCACATCCAATGCATGCTTTTAACAAATTTTTAGGTATGATTCACATAATTTTCTTGATAAAAAGTCTCCTAGGCCTGAAAAATCGATGGAAACATTGGTTTCGTTCCCATCAGGTATGTCATATCTTTTGCTTTAGTTTTTTTTATTTATTTTTGCACGTAAGTCAAAAATATGCAGCACATCAAATAAATCAAAGCGGAAATGGTTTTGTTTCAGTTGTTTTTTTTTTTTGTGTTTCTGTGGTCATGGAAAATGTATAAGAAGTAGCAAAAGACTTAGTAGCCGCTTGGCTATCTGTGTAAATACCCATAATTTCTACGAATATTTTATCTCACAGAAGCCTGAAAAATAGACACAATCTCCGCCTGAAACACACTATTATGGTCTGGTAGACGAAGGGACTCCAAACAAAAGAATTGGTTAAACCACTGCGGCGTAAAGACAAGCGACAGTACGAGGCTGCCAACCCCAATTTGGTCCTACGGCTCATTTGCAGCAATCAAGTGCAGTTACAAATAGTTAACCCTCTGGCTAAATAGAGAAACAGTTCAATTTCGGTATGTCGTATCAAGGAACTTTGTACTTCCTTGTAAACAGTACCTACTAGCTCCGTTATGCTTGGATTCACATTCAAGCCGCCCTCACGCTTTCAACGTGAAAAAATGCCAAGAGAGTGATTTAACCTCTCCGAAAGCGTAAATAAACACTTTCTCAACACTGCTATGGCTGTACCGTCCGCATAAGGAACCGCTTTAAAGCCGCCGTGGACCAGCCTAACCAAAAGAGTATTTACCGTGATGTTCCACAATAGAGGAGAGAGCACTCTACCTTGAGGTATACCCTTGCGGACCCAAGGTGGCCCTACGTGAGCATTCTCCAAGAAGAAGGTTTCCACTTTATTCTTAAGAAGCTTCACGACAAAAGCTATCAGCCGGATATCAACATTAAGCACCGAGGGTGCCTTAATAATCGGATCAGACTTTGCGTTGTTAACAAAATCGCAAGCGAATGTTCCTTAAGAACAAGAGATTCCTCAATTTGCCCAATGAGGATATGAGAGCAGTTTCAACAAACTTACCTGTATATGCAAGCTGTGACTGAGAGATCAACATATGTTCGATTGATTTTTTAATATGATAGCCAATGATCCTGTCCAGAGCTACTGAATATCAGTCGAAAGAGCGCTATCAGGGCCGAGATTCAAATACATTTAATACCCACCTCAAATGAGAATTGGATATCCTAAGAGACAGCATAGCTGATGGCCTGCACCTTCTGGTGCGTGGCTTTTAGAAGAGAACAATAATTGCCCGGAAAATGAAAATTCATGAAAACGTTTAGAGTGTCATCAGGAATCGTGCTGCACCCCATAACCTTCGGAGTCGTGCTTAAAATCTTACGAAGACAAAAGACGCTTTCCACAGAAAACATCTCTATACCTTGCGTACGGTATATTTAAAAGCCGTCAGCTTTGTTTAATACAGCGACCATTCACTAGACCTTTTAGCACTGTTTTCCTCCTTCCTGCACTCTCTTCTCAGGGTGGTAATCTCAATATTCCACTAAAGGAGCTTGGGCTGTGGGTGATTTACACCCTGCCCTAGATGAAGAGCTGAGAGCACTAGTAAGGATGCCAACCGTCTGATTCAATTCATGATAGCAGTTGATACTTCTCGGAGCAGTTTCCAGTGACGATCAGGAATAACTTCCACCCCGTCCTCTTTCTATCAATAAAGGCTACCTGTTCAGTTGAACTGCGGCCAGCCACGTTCTAAGATATGTAACTATGATCAGAGAATGAACTCTTGTAAAATATTTAAATTACGTATTAAAAATCATATAAGTATTGAAAGTACATATTAAATACATATTAAAAATCAGTACAATTGTTTTCTAGCGGAACAGCAAACTCCAGTGAAATTATAGAGCTTTATTGGTAACTTTACAGTAACGAAATGGAAACTCGTGTGTTTACAGTCAAAATCTGAAGGCCACTGACAAACACAGCGGTTTTTGCGAGGCGTTTCCCGAGAGGAAGATCGAGTCGTGCATTGCTTTAGCATTGCGGTGCGAACCGCCTCTCGGTTTCGGAACCGAGTCGGTAGAGGAGAGAAATGACCCACCGACTCGATTTTCGAGCGTTTTTCGAGCGTTTTTCGATTTGTTCATTGCTGCGTAGTCCGATCGAACTGACATTTTCTGGATGCATTGATGAATGCATGGGATATGGGAATGAAAATCTGATAAGAAAATTGATTTTTGAAGAATGGCTGAGGTACAGTATTGGAAAATGAAACATTTGTGGGCACTTAGTTTCTAAAAGTAGGCAATTACAGATTTTCAAAGTAAATTGGTATTAAAATCACTTTGCCCAAAATTCGTATGCATATATATACTTACATATATATATGTATATACATATATATACATATGTAAATATGTATACACGACTACTTTTTTCACAAGCATCTATATGATACTCCGACGTAACTTGTAACTGAACCGACTCGATAAACGCTTCTGAAAACCGCTGTGAGTGTCAGCCGACGCACCAAACAGAAGCGTTAAATGCTTCGGTGAAACCGAAGTGTCTGCCATTGGCCTCAGTGTCGAGCACTATTCTAAGCGAGAACAGCCAGTTCATTGCAACCGTAGACATATAAAAAATGGATAAAGATTTACAATTCATGAGCCTGCACCTGTAATACTGGTGACAAATAAGCAGATTCCAAGCGAGATTCACATTGAACGGAATATGCGTGACGGAATCTTTTTTCAAACGAATTTCAGTATTACAGTGAACGCGGAGCATTTCTTTTTAATAGGTGGTTCTAATTGGCGTCAGCAGTGGCCGGGAATATCAGCAAAAGTGCTATTTACCGATGAAGCCACATTTACTAGAGATTGTACCTTAAAACAAATAATTTACACACCCGGGCTTCACAGAATCCACCACACGTAATACTAGAACAGAGTCATCAAAGTAGGTTTGAAATAAATGTTTGGTGTGGGATAGTTAACAATCATTTACTTGGTCACTTCGAAATCTCAATAGTGAATCGTACCATATATCTTTCATTTTTGAAAACTGAATTACATATCCTTTCTTGAGAAGCGATGTTTAATTTATGCACGATGGTGCGTCACCGCATTATTCTCAGAAAATGAGAGCTTACTTGATCGAAGAATTCACTGGACGATGGTTAGGTCTCGAAGGTCCAATTCTTTGGCCTCCGCGTTCACCTGATCTTAATCCGATAGATTTTTGTACATGGGGTGACCAAAAAGAAGTGGTCTAGGATTCTGTTGTGAATTCATAAATTCCCGTATATTACAGCACATCAACGAGACATCAATTTTAACACCTATTTCAGTACGGTTTCCAAGAATACAGTAATACAATAGCGGCCATATTAGATGCGGTCCAATTTATTAACAATTCATTGGATAAAGATAACTATGTAGCAGCCATTTTTGTCGATCTCCAACGTCTCGAAAAATATGGTATTTGTAAGAAGTTTAATTCGATGATAAAAGATTATTTATGGGGTAGACGGATTGTGACAAAACAATCACAGTGGTCAGTCAGGAACGTTTCATCAATATAGGCATACCGCAGGGACCAATTTTTGGACCAGTGCTATTCATCCTGTATGTGAAGTGCATCCAACACCTCCAGATGTATGGTAAATTGGTCCTCTTCGCTGATGAAGCACTTCGCTTATATTCTGGAAAGGATGAATCATCTCTGGAGTATAAAATCAATAGAGATCTGGAACAATACCAAGTGTGGCTTCAGCGTAGCAGACTGGTCATAAATGTCCATAAGACAAGAAAACATCGATTTGATTGGGGGACTTTATAGGAAGTTATAGTTATAATTTCAGTAGAGCCACTTTCAACACTTATTGTAATTAGTTAATAGTTGAACAATAAAGTTATACTGTTACAAAGAACTTTGTTTTCTAATTTTATAGAGCTTACTGTTGAGTGTTGTGATGAGGTTCAAGAAGTAATCCTCTGTAAGGCAATTCAAATGATGCAATTTTTGGTTTTCATAATATCATACATTCAATAGCCTCCAGTAGAAAATCGATTGTAGATAACGGGATCAGCAGCTCACTTCAAGAAATCAAGGAGTCTTGATCTGATCACTATGCATGTATATCCATACATCAAATGCATGTCTTGCCAAGATTACACATTGTATATCATACGTATTACATTGGTTTTTGGGATCGAAAACTACTTTCCTTGACTAATAGGTTACTTGATTTTTACTAATAAGTCGTAATTAGTATGTAAACTGAGCAAGCCTAAGCTTTTAGATTGAAAAACTACTAAATTCATGAAAAAGGCAATTCAGATTTAATTTATGGAAGAGCAAAAAATATCTTAACGTGAAATCTATCATTACGGCAACTCATTCAATATGCATTGCTTTCTTTTATGCAATGGAAATTTGTAAATACCAGGGAAGGAATGATTATATGACATCTATATATGCTTGCATCTAGAGAACACTATCGTTATTTTGGAGTGTTGCTACCTAAGAGTCCTAAAGGGTACATTTTATTGCAGCTTTGATGTTGTAGTTGCCGAATCAACAACGAACTGACTACCACTGGCAATATTAGTAAATACATGTGGAAAATCTAGATCTCAAGCTCTTTTATACGTTCGGACATGCATGCATACGTGTATACAGGTTTATTTAAAATTTATGGAACACAAAAGAATCGAATGGAGATGAAAACAAGACGAAAAATTCTCTATTATTCAAGTAGACACATTGCAATCCAGGATATAGTCGAATGCTTAATAGCACAAGAAGTATTTACCTTACTCAAAGTCTTAGTGAATATAATAAATTTACATAGTTTTTGCTAAATTGAAAATCATTTTTTCAGTCCAGTCACGCTCAATTTAAGCCTTCGCAAATCAAGTAACCTCAGCACTTGGTGCGTGCGTGATTCGGCAACAATATTTCCTTATTTACAAAAAGTGCAAATAGTTTCGTCGCTACAAAAACCCCAATGAATGCAGAGTGCTAACAAGCAAACATCACCAACACAACTATCTCGCGATTTATCATAATTTCAATATGAAAAAAAGTGAAATCGGTACACATTTGGCACAAAGTTTTTATTCGCAATTGGCATAATTCTGGGCATGTTCTATCTTTAGAACGTGATTTGGCCGAAAATCCCTTCACCACTGCCGCCCATGGTATACAGATATGAATGTAGCTTCAGTCTGTTCACTTCGCAAGACAATTTTTTGAAAGCACGGTCATAGGATGTATATGTTGTCGTTTGCGACCGGCTGCCAGCTGTTTCATTGCTTGACATCTAATTATGCATGCCTTTGAAACGCCGTTGAGGTTTTGTGTATATGGATGATTGCGAAAGCTGCATAGCTACACCTTTCGTTTTCATAATGACGACGCCTTCTCGATGACTACGTTGAGGAGTTCCTAAGGGTGCATGCAAATGCTGGCAACTTCTCAACGCAAAATTAACTCTGCAAGAGGTTTCAGGCGACCACTTCATTCACGAGTGCACTGTGCAACGTAAACATCTTATAAACGACTTGAGCACCCAGTTCATGAGCACAATTAATGAATAATAATCCAATCTGTATTCCAAACCCATTCGTGTTCATGATATGCAATACAGACGGAATCGACAGAGCATTTCCGCTCGGCTCACCATTCAATAGTCTTGTCGCCTTTGTCCGGCCTGCAAATACAATTTCCGACGCCGCAGGACGGTAAAAGCACTCGTCCGCCGGTGCTTAATATAAAACCGTAATTTATGACGGAGTCTGGTATTATAGGTCGCAGCGATTAGCCAAAATAAAATCTCCAAAGCATTGTAGTCTCGCACGCAAATACATTTCCGAAATTGAATCATAAAACTCGGAAAATGAAACGGAGTCGTTGCCTCCCAGGTGTGTAGCGGAAACAAACCTAGCCGCACCATAAACAGACATACTCTGTTCACCGACCTGGCTTGGGCTATCTGCATCACATGCAGTGTTTCGCACGCACCCATGCCAAGTTTTCTTTCACTTCCCATTTTTCGTCATTATATATCCGTAAATGGGGTGGCCACGGAACCGTCAAGCCAAGACCCGGCACAAACTCCGGTTCACACTATGCCATATATCAAATGGTACGATGTGCACCCACCCTCCTGCAGACTCTTCAGATTCCATTATCGATTTCAAGGAACTCATTCGACGACGACCACGGCCCACTCATAAGCCACTGCGGATTTCTTGAGAAATTGGAAAAAAAAATGCCATCGTTAGCTCGAAGTTGTCGAAGGAGTTGTTCGGTCAGCTTCCTGAGAAGGTGAATTTCTAATCAACGCCGCCACCACTGCGGCACACCCATTTCCTAGTCCGGAATAGTTTGCATATTAGTGGGACTGGGCAGCAGTATTCGAAGCGTGACGGACGTTCCTTTCGTCAAGATCTTATCAGACGCCCGATCTTTTTCTACTGACGGTGCCCTCTATTTCGGCCAATCAGATATCCTGAAGCATTTCAATCACGAGTAAAACATACAAACCTGCAATCACTGTATCCGATAAATTGTATTTGGTCGCCGATTTCGGGAAATCCTTGAGTTTCCGATTGCTCAATTTCAGCTCGCCACTGAAATGAGCCTCCTCCAATATGCGTTCGAGCGATCGCGTCAATTGGCTCTGGCCACCGTTCATTTGATGCGCCCGTTGCGCTAAAACTGCCATTTTACACAAAGCACTTTTCCCACGCACAAACTACACCATTTTAATAGGATAAGCACCTTATTCGCTTCCGAAAAAATGTATTAACATTTCGCGAGACCGCCATCAAACAACGAGCCGCAATCACCACCAACACTCCCAGCGACTTCACTCTTTGATTTCTTTCACTCGAATGTACACAGTTGTTGGTAGTTTTCGTTGTTCTCGGTAGGTAATCGACAGCCGACATTTGAGCTGTATTATCGACAATTCGTTTCGAATGTTCCATTTTGAAAGTTTTGGTATTTTTCAGCTAGGTGGAGAACTGTAGAGCATGCACAATTAGCGGGAACGATTTGAAATAACAGCCAGGAATTTCAACACCAGAGGACAAATTGGCGGTAGCAGGAGTCAAAAATTGGAGGAAACAAAATAAAATTCACAACTCCCTTCACTTGATTTGTACTATAAGTATATATTTTGATTTTGATTTATTGAATTCAAGATTTGATGACTCCGAGGTCTTGCTCCATGTTCCATTATAACTATTTAGTACTCGCGAGTATTTCTGGCTACTACCAATTACTTGTGATCTTGTTCTAGAGAAATAGTACTTGCAAGCACAAATTTGCGAAAATGGCCAATAATTTTAAAAACAAATTAACACTCTTGATTCAAGCAATCAACATTTCAGATTATTTTCGCCCTGTATCCGCGTCATCTCGTGGCGGAGACTATATTCAATTTTTCAATCAAATCTCCACTATTCGGACTCTACACAAATACCTGTTGAAGCAACAGCTGATTGGCAACTAGCTTCTCTACACGTCATATGACGTTTCTCATGTATTATTTACGTAAAAGCGTCTGTGTTGACCGAAACTTCGTGCGAAATATCAAAAATACAACGCGTAATCTAATTAAGCAAAACAATCTGAAGTATCAGTATCGTGTGTGTATAATCTAATTTTAATCAAACACAATACGCAAGCTGTAAAGTTACGGAATACCCCTAAAAATCCAATTGGAAAAGTGATTATCTTCAGCTTACCGTTGAGTGAAGTGTCGTGCAAAAACGTCACGTTGTCGTTCGGCTGTAAAAATAAACTCGTCGCTCTCAAAATTCGAATTGTTTGAGACAAGCAAGAGATTGTGCTACGCGACGCGAAGGCGACAACGAAACGACCGCCGAGAAGTTTCAAAGCAGATTCAACCGTTGTTTACGTCGTGTTCCAAAAATGGATATGTGATTTGCTAACATTTATTGAATGTGCAGTGATTCATGGTAATTGATTGGTCAAATATCAATAATATAAAGGAATGCGTCCTAGTGTCGTGGAATGATAAAGCCCATAAAGTGAATTAGTGCAAGAGATTGCAGTGAAAGTCGTGCTAATAAAAGTCTTGGAGTGGAGGGAAGACGTATCTATCTTTTCAGTGTAATTATGATTTGTCAAAGAGTTTTGCAATTATAGCAGTATTTGAAGCGTACACATTTATTAGTAAGTATGTATGATTTCCACAAAAGAGTGAGGCGAACAGAAAACATAATTTGCTCTGAATGTTGAGTTTTTATATATGGATTTTGGTGTTCTGCCAACTACGAAAGTTTTAGTATGTAGAAAGCTTATCGCATCGATCTACAGTTAAGTACGAGCGAATATTTCAGGTTAACTTCAAAAGCAGAGCGCCCGTTCTAGCCTTGTGGCTATCAATCATGTTTTAATAAAGCGTGATCTTTTGATCTCGGTCAAGATTTTACTCTACTGGGGAAAATGAGTTGAAAAGCAATATCAGAAATAGAAAAAAGAAAGAAAATGATACCGTTCACAGCTTTTTGAGGTATTTGTTAACCTCTTTAAACCTAAAAACTAAACTTGGCGTCGATTAAAACAGATGCCAGCTTACATACTACAAAAAAAGTCAGAACCAGGTAACAATTTTATTAAAAATGCAATTACCTACATCTTATAGCAAGCTTATCTACATCCGCAAATTTGTGAATTTATTACTATTGAGGAAATCTATTAAATTTCGAACAATAATAATAAGAAAACGAAAAATCATAAAACAATATTTTTCGATTGGTTTTTGAAAAAATAAAACCAAGGTATCATCGATCCAATTGTTCAAAAATTTTTCTTCAGTCAATTAAAACCTGCAATTGCTATAAATTCCGTATGCCATTAGATTATTTTATATATTCTGTATGCCTCTAAATTCTTTTGCCCCGAAAATCCCTAAAATAAATCGTTTAATACACCTACATATACATAAGTAGCTAAAACAACCACATTTTATAAATGCACAATTTCCTCCTTATGCATTTTAGATATTCTCAGATAAACTTAATTTTTCGTTGTGTTCCTGTCATTGTTACGGTTCAATTGTTATTAACTAATTTATTATTCGCGTTATCAATAAGTTATCCCAATAAGTTTTCAAAATGAGTGGTGAAGTCGGTAAATTAGTGAGTGAAGAAAATCAACAAAGTGGTGTAGTGTCATCGTCATTAAACAACAGTGAAGTTTCGTTAGGCAGCGATTCAAAGTCTCCAACTACAAGTGAATCGAAATCTGCGAAATCAACGCAAAGTGATGATAAAGAGACAAAGTCAACTGGTACTAAAGTACCAGCGGCATCACGAATCGGACGATTGTGTCTTGCCCATCATGCACCGAAAGCTGGACCACCACCTCCTGAGCAAAAAAGTAAGTAGTCGTGTTTGAATTCCAATTGAAATATTTTTCCATAATTTGTTAGTATTTACCGAGAAAGATATGGTTATTTGGAAACTTAAAAATATTTGCATAGATTTTCGTAAATGGATATAGAAAGGCGAATCGACAATGAGGTATGATATGCATACTGACGTATGTAGGTATATAAATTTTAGGAGAATGGAATGCATGGTTATAAAAATGGACGTTCTTAATCATTTTGATTTGTTCACCGTTAAATTCTCAAAAGTATTGATTATATTTTCGCTTAAAATAATAATATGTTTGTTAGTTTGAATAAGTATAACAAAGCCGAACAAAATCCTGTTTTCACTTTTTCATTCCAAGCATGAACTAAAATTATCAATCAGCTTTAGTTTTCTGACATGGTTTTTTTTTAAAGTCCTGCGTTGATTAATGCAATAACCAATTCCCTATATTCCATTGCACAATGAATGTATTTTGCAGTTGCGCCACAAGCCTTTCTTCACATTTCACATTAACTTTATTGTGAATCAAAATAAATGTCTTTAGATTTATTAAGTCGGATGTTAATCTTTCAGTAATGAGTCTTTGTTTTATTTTTATTTTTGTTTTATTTTTATGTTGTGTAAATAGGAACATATCTTTGAACAGTAATTATTTGTTAATTTAATGTTAGCAAGTGTGATTATTCAAATCGAATCACTAAATCAAAATGCACCAGTGTATTTTTCAATACATCTGTGTTGTCTAGTTGTCTTTTTCAGTAAAAACGTGCCATTTGGATATTATTTTTACTGATGATAACACAAACCTAAAGAATCGTAAAGAGTGAATTTTGTTATTATATAAAGTATGAATTTAGTTGATTTTTATAAAAAAAAATCGGATTATCATTCTTTTTGAGTCACCTTCGTTACGTCATGCAAGCTTATGTTAGGTCGGACTTAGTGGTTGGACTTATTTCGATAAAAAATAAATCAGGCAGACCTATGAGTTAAATTCAACATCAACTTGGTGCGACGTGCAGAACTGTCTTGCAATCGCACAGGACTTAGCGACGACATGGGGGTTCACCGAAGACACCAGGTACATACAAGGCCATGAGAGCTCCGATAGCAAGTCTCCAAATCTTGCCAGCTCATCGGCCACACAGTTGCCCCGAATAGTCCTGCGTCCAGGTATCTAAATCTATTGCACTGCCCAATATCTCGACCTCTCCCTAAAAGATGCACGGTATTCAAGCTTCCTTCATGTTGGAATTGTTTTTGCGGGATGATTAAAATTGAAAAAATTATTATTTATCTTGAAAATTTTTATTTGACAAAGTGGTTTCGAAAGCATGCACTGATTCTCATCAGACACCAGCACACAGTGCATACTTGACTGGTGTGACCACTTGCAGTTGGAAATCATTAATTGTTATTTACGCTGGTTGTGACAAATTTTAACATCTCCGACTTATATCCATGGAAATAATTTACTCATAAAGGTTATTGATTTGTGATCATGTTGATACTTCATGTTGATTATTTGAGTTAGCGTGGAAGCATGCCTTTCAATCACGAAGAGAAAATGAAAGGACTTCGAAAACAGTAGGATACAAAGTGAGGGAAAAAATAGGATACAAGTTAGCGCCAGTACTTTATGTGTGTGCCAAACAACAGTTTTTTGAATACTGAAAAAAATCAAAGAAAATCTCGTTCTTTAAGCACCTGTAATGGAGTTGATTTTTCACTTACTTCAGAAAAAAATATAGGTTCCATGGTGTAGTACTTATCCAAGAACATTAATTTTCGCGAACCTATCAACTTTTCAATAGAAATCGAAAACAACAAAACAATACCCTTCTTGAATTTTATTATCATTAGAAAAGATAGTCTTCAGGGGTTCAATATCTACGGGAAACCCATGCACAATCAGAAAACAATACCATCCACGTCTGATCATTCGTATTTCCACAAAATGGTGCCCTACTACTCAATGATGCACCGGCTTTTGACAAGCCCCTGAATCAGGAAAGTTTTTGCTCGGAGATCAAATATATTGAAGGTATAGCAAGGAAAAATGAATTTGACGAGAAATTGCAAATATTATTAATAAGAAGGACAAAATCAGTTGACGGTGTTGTTTACACAGAAAGCGTAAGAAATAGTCATAAGAGTTCCCATAATTTGTTCGCCAATTTTCAAGAAGGTTTAAAAATATCTTAGAGCTCTTAGCCTAAACTTATGGAAAACCCCGGTGAATAGACGACTAAACATCATCACCATCATTCATGCTAATTCAAGCCGTCATTTTATGGATGTTAGCAAAAATTAAATGTAGAATTATTTTAAAAGAACCAAAGAAAAACCAAAGAAAGAACCAAAACAAAAATTAGGTGATTATCCTCGAATTTTGAATTTGGTCAAGAAATTGTATTACATCTAGCTTCGATAGGAAAAATTGTATTTAAATTAAAACATTTGAATATATGTATAAAAGTTCAGAAACCAGTGGACACTCGATATATTCGTTTTGGAAAATATGGAAAATATGCCTTTTTAGACTACAATTTCCGATGCTTTGTTGCTCCACTGCTTTGTTTGATGTTATATACTTCGTTTTTGCATTATTTATGTGCAGTTCTATACTGTTCGCCTAGAGATGTGACTGCTCTTGCGATCACTGTTACTAATCACAGTGTTCTTTTAAAAGAGCAGTGAACAATGAGATTGCTCTCCCCTCATATTGTTCAACTGCTTATCGATCTTTTGTAGGAAAGAAAATTTTATTCACTAATCTGCCTATTCGCTTCAAATTTAAATAAAATGAGTGTATTTGAATACTAGGCATGTTTCCTAACTCAGTTTCGAATAAGTTTAACCGAAAAATAATGTCATTTTTGTTGACATCAACCCATCTCATCTCGTCAGAATTAGCCCAAATTTATTCTGCTAAGTATTTCCGGCTGTCAATCAGCTCCAGAACTGATTAATTTTGAGAGAGTTGAGAATGAGTGAAACAGATATAAAAAAATTTCTCTTTTGTAGTAGTAGAAAAAATTTCTTTTTTGTATGTAGTTTATAACCTCAATTAGTTGCGGTTGCTGCAAGTGGTTTCTGCGGACGACGTTCCTACCAACGCATGAACTAACAATACAATATCACTAGATTTCATGTAAATATTGGGTTTGGTACAAAACTCCAAGCCTGATTATTTCGGGATCACTAGAAGGATGTTTTTAACTCTTACTACAGCGTGGTCTGTAGGCGTCTTAAGCTCATGTGTCGTCAAAAGTAATACCGTGATCTTATCCTGTTCGTTCATACTACCAACGCACCTATAAACAGCCTATCAACGCATTGTGAGCATATAGTGGAATGTAAACGTTCAAAAAATTTGTTAGCATTCTACTGTTTAGATCTCAATCCTGTTTCGATGAGATTTTGTATCTGCGGCTTGGGATTAAATCACTGCTGGTTTAAACTACTTGTTGTTCTAATTACCGTAACTACTCTCTATTTTCACTGTAATATCTCTTTTCGCCGCCTAGATAGTACTTAAAGAAGCTTCAAGTAATAATCATCACTTTCCAAAAGAAATTAGGACAATAATAGATGCCAGAGCATAGTTTTAAAGAAATTTAGAGTAGCGATAGACTAACTAGACAATTAAATGACAGAAATAGAATATTAGCTTAGGGAAAATTACAAAAATCATTGGTTAAAGCTGCAATGGCAAATATAGTTGTCGTGATCCTGCCCCGAATATCCCTTTCTTGGTTTTCTGACAGTAGGTATTAAAGCTCGGACTAACTCGAAGCTCGGTGCACGGCTCATCGTCCACACCTGGATTCGAATCAGGAACCTCATACTCAAAGACCTCTATTCTCACTAAACTATATATTACTTTCACGTCCAATCACTTCAAAGTTGGGCGCGAAAGATCTCCATAGCATATAGTACAGCGAAATTGTTCTCTGTGTCGTTTGTAAGTCCCGTACACTTAATGCTGAATTTTAATTGTTTTTTTGCTTTTGTGTTATGCGCCTTAGTACATTGGAGAATTTGATTCATACACTGAAAGAAAAATCTTGGTAAAATCAACAATTTTCCTTAGTTGTTTTTGCGTCAACTACGGGCTATAGTTAAAACAACCATAAAAAAATAGTTGATTACTTTTATGCACCATGACGCGTGGTTGATAAACAACGTCCGTGGTGCAAAAAAAATAAGCAACCACAAACAATGGTATTCCAACAATATACATAGTATGCAGTGTGGAGTTATGTTTGTTGAATTTTACATTTGTATGGTAACGCGCTCAATGGCTGCGGCCGAATTTGCCGCTGCGGCAGAATTTGCCAAATTTCTAATTTTGCCGCACCGCTAGCGGCGATTCCTATCATAGGTTGGCATCATTACTAGGTTGAATTAAATCTGTTTGAATTAGGTTGAATGGTCTAATAGACAAGCGATGGCTGATGTGTATTGTGCCAAACCAACCTAATCCTCGTAGAACAGGATTTAGCAATACAAAAGACAAAAAGAAATGGATGTATTGCCGCAGCTCACTGCGTTTGCCACAGTGGAAGACACTGTCATGTGATTAACTTATGAAGCGTCATGCAACGTAATATAAAGGCTTCACAGCATAACATGAATATGAATTATATCGAACAGCAAACCGAACACGATTTTGCCATAGAGTATATGAAACTTCTATGATAGAATAGGAGTATGAGTATGAGGAGTATGGAAAATCAACAGTTTTCCTTAGTTGTTTTTGCATCAACTAGGGCTATAGTTAAAACAACCATAAGAAAATTGTTGATTGCTTTTATGCACCATGACGCGTGGTTGATAAACAATTTCATTCGGAGCATGAAAAACGTCCAAATGTTGAAACCATTCTACTTTGCGTAGAATAATTCCAAAGACGTTGCTCACTGAATTTCGTTTGTTGAAATCAACTATTGCGAAGTAGTTTAAGTACTATAAAAACTGTTGATAATTCGAAACGTTGAAGTTTTGAGTAAATTGATGAATATTTTTCTATTAATCAACTAATTTTCGTGATTATGAAACATTTAAAACAGTTGATTTCATGAACGTTGTGATATTTTTTGTATAACCAGAGCCAACTACTTTTATATCGTTAAATTAACTATATTAACATAATAAAAATAACTATTTTCCGTAGTTCATTTAACGATTTTGTATGAATCGTTGCAATACTATTAAAAATAGTTGAACCAACCAAGAGTTTTTCTTTCAGTGTATGTTTTATTTTGTTTGCGTTCTAATTTTTACATTTTCGGAACGCAAAAATCCTATACCTAAAAAAAAATCAAATCATTAGGCAGCCACATGACAACAAAATACATGAATTGTTGCATGCAAATTTAATGTAAGATTTTGTCACTTATCTATTTCGTTTTTATATATCTCTGGATCGCAGTATCATTAGTATTGAAATTTTCTATCTATTATTGAAATTTTCCGATGATATTACTGCTATTTATATAGGTGATTTGGTGTGGGTAACCACTATTGTGAGGTGTAAAATTTTGAAAATTTAAAACTGGCAAGTTGAAAAAAGTATTAAAGTTTTATAGCGTTTGATTTTTGTCCGAAAAAGCAAATTTTTTTTCGGAGATTGTCTGATGTGGAGGATTTACTTACAGTGTTGCCCGTATATGCACTAAAAACAGGAGTATGTCTTATATACACCAATGGTTCTGTAAATTTCGTAATTAAATTACAAAGTTTCATTGCCTATTTTTCTAAATTGCATAAATTTCCAAAATGTACTTGTTACATACTTGTTTTTCAAATATCTTTTACCTACAGAAATATATCCGTATCAGAAAATTCCTTAAAGTAAACGCTGGCACTAAAAAAATTAAACTTTATTGCAACTTAAAAGATCCTATAACTTATATACTACATCATCTCCTGAAATCATCCTTCCAATGACTTATGCACTTCCACTACGCAATTCGTTTAATTAACAAACTAATAAATGACACATTGTCTCCAAAAACACCAGTCTGACGCATAAGCTACGTTTGTTATGTAAACATTACTCATCTAAGACAATATTAAGTATAAGTATACTATAATATAAGTACACTAAATCAAACGTATATGTACTATATCCATCCATAGACACAACAAACGAGAAAAAAATCGAAATACCGGAAAAAATCGGTATAAGCACAATTGAAAATAGTTGATCTAGCCTTAAATGATTCCAGAAGTACGTGTAGGTGGCGACAAGTGTCCAGCTCGCAAAGTTTTGCGTGATGTTATCGATGATCATAGTTTTTACTCATCCCAACTGATATTTACAGATTTCGTAGAGATGTCACATGATATGATCTTACCACCAAGTAGTCACATTCAAATTACCATTGCACTCGTATACTAGGGTATTTCATTTTTGTTACGAAACTTGATGATTTATTTCCATTTTATTGCAAATCAAACAATAATGCGAAAAACAATCGTAAATTCGAACAATCACTAGAATGTTTCATAAATCTATATCTTGTTCACAAATTGAAGCTGATGGTCAGTCAATTTGGAAATTGATGCTACAGAAACTAAAATGGGCGGCGTCGATAGTAATTTTGGGAACTTTCTAGTGTCATGTCTTAAATTGAACGTAATTATATGGCTTTTGATGTCTTGCGTAGGTGTATTTTGAGTTACTTGATACATTCTGGGAAATGTAATACTTGTTTCGAATGCGAAATTGCATTTAAGGTCAGGTCAGTTATGTTAGTTTTGATGCATGGATTAAGTGAAAGAAGCCATAAATCCTTGATACCCATAGACGGATAGTAGCAGATTTGAACTGTTTTTTTCATGAAATTTGATTAAAATTTTAGATATCGATGAACTATTTCTGTATATTTGTTTCCGAAAAGGTTGCGAAATTTGGGGAGACTTGTATAGTTCTTTTCTCATATAAAATACAAACCTAAAATGCTTTTCCGAATACATTCGATTCATCTTCTATATTTAGATCCTGACTCGAATACATCCATCTATATTTAGCTAAAAAATACTGACTTTCAATGATACTCATATTTGTAAATTCTTCTTAAAGCATCCAAAGTATTACAGTAATATGGTTTACACCTATTTAATTTCAAATTTTACGACAATACATTTGTCAACTCTTCGGAATTTATAAAACTCATTTCGCATAAAAAAATGTTTCCGAAATTATTCCCTGCTATCTATCTCACTTTCGTGCTGTGAAATCGCCATATTTTTAGTGAAATGGTTTCCAAAAACTGTGTTGGTTTCCTTATTTGATACAAATAAAATTTATTATTCAATTAAATATACGAACATTTTCTATTTTCGTTCGGATTTCATTTTAGCATCAACGTCTTTTCTGTCCAGACACTACGGCAACAAAAAAATAGTGTCACGAATTTTAAAGTTTTGGTGAATCATTTTGCTGTTGCGTTTTATAGCAAACAACAAGAGAAAATAGCATGACAAAGATTTCGCTCAGATGTGATTTGTTTGTGTCCATACACTTATATCTGATTTGTAACACGTTTGATTGAAAAATCTGTTAAAAATCGATTAGAATTTCGACTGAAGAGTAAAAAAAATCATTTTCAGTTTTTCGATTTCAAAATGAGCAAGTTTAAATATTTAGAATGTTATAATAGTAAATAAGTCTCCAATTAGAAATATTTTGTGATTTCTTCTGCAAGGTTTGGCTAGGTACATATATCTGGCTGACACCAGGTCACACATAGACCTATTGGTCCGTAGCAATACGAGATAAGAAGAACTGAAGCTTAAATGTGTAGTCCAAGTGTCCATCGAAGGCCGTCGACTTTTTTGTGAATTGAAGGATGCCCTCTAGCCTCTGCTAGGCCACGTGTGTGAAGTCTATCAGCTAAAGCTCATCGAAATGTGGAATTGTTGCTGAGACTCTCGGCCTCTGGCACTTCCTGCAAGTGCCTCTGGTTAGGAGTCGTAGTTTCTTGGCATATGCTGCTACAAGGAAGTGACCAGTAATGATGCCGACCAGCCGTTTGCAGTCAGTCCGGGTTAATTCAAGTAGGCATTTGATAGCTGCGAGATTCATCCGCACATGAATTTAGTTACCCTGCAGATCTGAACTGCATCATATTGGAATCGATCAAACATTTGTCTGTTTGGCCGTTTGGATAGGAATTGAGATGCCTGTCGAACCAACTAGGGAAAGACGCCCCATTCTTGGCTAATGTATCCGCTTTCCCATTCCCATAAATGCCCTAATGACCTGGCACCCAGAAGATTCCGACTCTTTTGTTGTTCTATAGCCAGTTTAGGGCCTGATTGCGCTCAAGTACGCAAATCGATTCATATGCGTGAGACATACTGATGTCTGCAGAGTATACTACAGCACCTACTTCTTGAACTATGCTGGTTTCGTCCGAATAAATGCTAAGGGCTGTTGTGTACACTTGCTGGTTCCATTTCGGCCTTCTTCCTACGGTCGCTTGATATCATCGTTTGAAGCAAAGAGTGTAGTTTTCTTTTTAGCTTTTTAGCAAAATGTTTAGCAAAATCAAAGGCTTTGGAGAAATCAGTATGTAATACATTGAACTGCTTTTGATTATCAAGAGCAGATGCGACTGTATGTGTGATGGACAGGAGGTTAGTTAAAATGGATTAAATCTTAAGAAAATCGTGCTGCCCATGAGTTATAGTAGGTTGAACAAAAGAGTAAACTTACCTGTAAACAACTCTCTCGAAGATTTTGCCCAAAACAAGGAAGCAGGGAAATGAAACGGTAGTTTGAGACGCATGTGCAATCACCAGGTTTATATATAGCGATGATATTGACAATTAACCAAAGAGATTGGGAAAAGCCAGATAACAAAACTAATGTTGAACAAGATGGAGAGAGGGACGCAAAGGAATGCGAAAAGTGACAGAACCATTACTAATATTGGCGGCGATATATTCCATTATAAGTTCATTTTCTAAAAGATTTGTACAAAAGGACAGTGGCTCAGGACAAAATAGGAAGCAAACAGTTCATAAAAATCATATGTAGTGGAGGCAAATGTCTCATTCAGATGTATACTGTTCGAAGTACTTAAAGAGTTTTTTAAGCAGCGAATTTAAGACCACAAGGGTTTAGGTTGGTTGGTTCTAATTGATACTTTATTGCTGGCAATATACATGCGCATCGCAGGTTTGGCAGTTTCTTTCGCTCTCGAGCGAAATCCTTGATATAAAAGTTAAACAAAGTTTATAACGCACTGCATCTTTTGCAGTAAAAGTCAAGTCATGGAGCATCATGCAGTTTTTTAAGACGGTGAGTTGGCGTGAACTGGAGAATGATTTTCGAAAGGAAAATGTACAATTTGAGCGAAGCATAATCATAACTTGTTAATTTCATTAAGTTCAATGGCCATGCCACCTAAAAGCCGTTGTTCCAATCCCGTGTTTTTCTTATTTGGAAGTTTTATAACTGTTACAGAGCAGGGGGTTGGTTCTATCCTCAGCTTAAAAATATGATTTTGACATACCAAACACTCACTTGCGTGTTTACAGATTTACAGATTTTACTTCCATAACTGTGTGTCACGTAACAATATCCATTATTGGAGCATCTACCTTTGACCCAGGTAGCTAATCACAGCTAGATTAACTCAGAGATCGGTTAATCATATTTGGCTGTTTATGGTTGGGGTCGAACCAGAGACCATACGCGTTTAACGTACATTACCGAAAAATGAGTATGTAGTTTTGAACTAAATTTAGATTCATTTAGTAAGATAATCAATAATAAGGAGCGTTTAATGTTCGTAACTAGTCGTATCCATCCATTTAATCAAATTCAGTGAAATGCGCATCTGTTACAAAAATTTATTGCAATTTATTAAAATATGTATATCGTCAATTCTCATGAACTACTCAGAACTGTTTCACTGTTCTTTCCGGCTACATCAAATTTTTAATTTGCGCCAATATGTAATATATTTTAAGAGTTAGTTGAAGCTTTGAAAAATAGCTGAACTTTCATATACGTTCTCGATTCGTTCGTAACTTGTTATCAACCATTACTTACGTACAACAGTCCATTGCACCTTCGCAATTATCGAAAACAATTTGCACTTTTTGGCAGCTTATATCCAAACTTTTCCCATTCTTGTTTTCGTCTCCCGAATTTGTTAAGCTCCTATTTATAATACCAATACGTATTTACCAACTCACTTAATGCCGCTATTCTAATTGAAAACATCCACTTCGTTTCTTCGAAAGCGGATTGGCCTTTTTGAAAATGTTATTCAAGTTAAGCAAAACGTCACGCCAAACTACGACGTGCAAAAAGCAGCGATATTTGCAAAACTGTACTTGGACTATAACTAGGTTTCGAGAAATAACACTAATTTCTCTTTTGACCAAATACTGACAATAACCGCTTCAGATAGGAATCTTGTAAGATAATAAATTTCAAAATGAATCCAAATCAGACTAGACTGTCATATTTTCGTTTCACAAAAAAACCAAAGCAACAGGAACCGCCTACGCTGGGATGTTGTTTGGTTTTACGCAAAATACTCGCATAATAAGTCGTAAGAAGAGTTACTTTCGCAATCTGAATTGCATTTCGATCTTCATTGATCTTCGACTTTTACATGACTCTATTTGCATGTTGTGTGGAGGATGCAGCTCATTTGCATTCTATCTGATTTCAATTGAATGGAATGATATAATCGTTACTGAGCTGCAATAGTGTACAAGCTGTCTCGCTGTGCTATTCATCATCGCGTCGCAGAAGATGACACTTCCAATTAGATTGCGATCTATAACTTTTAGTCGACCTAAGCGATCGAGATATCTAAGTTGCACCTCTACCGATACAAAGCAGTGGGCATCTGTGTTTGCTAGATCATTAATATTAGCTTAAGATGAAGTGTTATTTGTGAATAAGAAATTGTTGACAAACAAAAGAAGTCAATTAACACGGCAGCGGCTATGTGACAAATGTAGATTTGCACATTCGTAAAAGCAAGGCGGAATGCTGATCATGCTGCTGCCTCAGCCACTGCAGCAAAAGAAACATGCATTCGCATTTGCATGTTTATTTTCCTACTCCCACACCGGTCCATTGAAAGTCATGCTCAGCCCCCCTACACACAACACTCATATATTACAGAAACTTACTGAATAATATCGTGTATCGATCGGAGAGACAGGTTGCTGTAAGAAGCTAAACAACAGATACAGAACGGATAGTCATTGCGACTATTTCGCAAATCGCCCGTCGCTCAAGCTGCTCTACTCTGCTCGTAACAACTGTAAGTAGCACTTAACACTTGATTGCTTGCCGCTGGAGTGTTTAGTTTGACTTAAGACGTGAAACGGTGACAACACATTCTGAAGATCACTGCATTGATCGGCGAGTAAGAATACAGATCAGTAAGTGATAGCCATAGTACGCTTAATCTGTAGCATTGGAAACGATTATCTAGTACTGTAAGCTGACGTGATCGTTTAATTTATTACTGGCGAGTATTTACGGAACATTTACGCGGATAGGCTAGTTACTGTTATAAATACGGAGGTGAGTGTTTGAGCAAGTGCTTCAATTAGCCTACTAATAAGTGCGCATCGAGGATTAATAGTGCAAATATGCGATACGTTCGATTTCCATACAAAGTCGTAACTTGATTTATTTTTACTTTCCATTTGTGAAAACTATCAACTAATCATCACCGAGATCTGCCGTATTTAGTCTAGCTTTTCAAGATGTTCGTGTTTTTGTAGTACGTCTTGCAAGAAGAGAAAGGGAGCGAGAAGCGGATTGATTTGGGTCATTTGATGAATTTTTAATGGCTCGCCATAAATATCTACGTACCAAACTGGCACCACATGAACTTATAAATTCATGTTGCCCGCACGCTGAATGCATTGTCGGAATGCACTTTTCAAGACTACGAACTGCAGTCCAAAGCCAACGAGCAACTATGTTTAGGCTTGTAATCTTAGCCATGTCGGGATTGTTGCTAGTGGACACAGACGAGTATACCACACGAAGTGGTGCGATCCCATGCACGTAAGGTGGAGTGGTTATCCGTGAATTTTAAAATATCCATTAATGGAAACAGAGCATTGTAAAATATGCAATATAGACACAGATACTCACAATAAAGCATCATGCTCTCAAGTAAGATCGCTTACAGCTCAGATCAATGATCATCAGATCAACACCGATCTTCTGTATTGAATTGTAGATGAAACCGCCTGTATCTATTAGCAGTTTTGATCGTGGGCAGCAATTAACTAGCCTTTTCTAGATACTGTATTACATTAATAACCAACGATCACGATCCCAAACAGAGTTACTATGCTGACGTGCGGGAAGCGGGAATATTCTATTATCACATCACATGAGATCACAGGCTACTTACATTCACACAGGCTCAGTAAACCGGTGGTCGTTTTTCAAATTCGGTTGATTTTTTTTCTAAACCCGAAATCTTCTTGAAAACCTACGCGCAATCGACTGACCGGTGTGAAAAATCATGACGGTATATACATACTGTGCACCAACTCCCAAATGAATGCTTAATTGTTGACTTTGAAATGTGTTCACTCTTTTTTAGCGAAAAAACCTCTCAATTTAACTTTTACATTCGTTCAGTACGAGAATAAATTGGAGATATTGTAATGTTCGTTGGTGTAGTAGTAGTGAATATTGGTTGCGTCATCCTTTCATCGAACAACGCAATTTTCAAGCTTCTAAATTTTCCGTTGAGTTTTTGATTTATGGGTAATTAGTATTACTACTTTTATGAAGAGATCTATTAAGGCACTGAGTGGAAGTATTGAGATTTATTTGATGAAAAACAATATTCAAAAATATTCAAACTAGTGCGGTATCTAATTGACAATCGTATGCTTTCAAGCAACTTTCATAACTCTTAGGACTTTCGTAGAAATTCGTATCTTTTTAGTAAAGCGCGCTGCGGCAATTAGACCTAGTACACGAACAACATTACCTTGCTGGCGCTACCAACCAATAGTGGTGTAGCTAGTTTCTAAAATAGTTGTTGATGTTGGTATGTGTAGCATATTTCATTGCCTGCAACGCTGCAATAAAGTGGACGAATTACCTAAAATAGACGCAACAAAATGACTTGATTTTCTATTAGAGGAATTGTACAATCTACGACCTTGTCACTAACGAATACTCCAAACATTGGTCTAGTGCAACCGTTTTTATTTTTATTTAAGAAAAACTAACATTTATTACAATTTCAATAAAAATCATTTGCTCTTCGTCCATAAAAAATTTCAAAATGTTTGTTCTACTAACATTAATGATTAAAATTGTTAAAAAGTGAAAGAAACCATGATAAAAATGTATTATCCATCGAATATTCTCCCCTATTGTTTCCCTAGTTAAAAAGATTTGTCATGTGTGGAAAATCCGATGAAGTTTTCGGCTTGAAAAGCTTACGGAATTTTTCGTTACATTGTTTTTTGAGATTTTATGTACTTAAATGCACTGCTGAATACTGGTCATAACTGCCTAGAAGGGCACATGTACCGAACAGGTGTTGCACAGGATGATCTTTGCATAGCGTGCCATGGTCTAAAATCTGTCAGGGACCAAGGACCAAAACATGCGATGATTTTGACCTCCGTAAAGCATCCATGCTGTTCATTCTATTTAGATGACAGAGAACTGATGATTTTCCTGGAACTGGTGTGGGTTTTGCACCCTTACTCTAATTATAGCAGTGAGCGATGTTGCTCTCAGCTTCTTAAACTAGCCAAACTGTGTGTGTTTTATATCGATAAATGCGGCGACTCCGCCCTAATTTGTGAGCTGTCTCAGACTTGGATAAGTCGAACTATTGTGAAGGTGAGGTATTTCTAGGATTCCTAGAGAATTGTTGGGGTGATTGTCTATCGCGTCGAAGAGTTTAATCGTACGGTCGCGAATGTACTTGTCAACTGTCTCGATTTTTACATCGTTATGAATGTCTATGTTTCTAACGTACCAGGGGATCTTGAATATTTTTCTTACCGTAACATTTTAGCTTGACCGAAGTGTTTCCCCGTTATTTTGCTAATATTTGTATAGCTTGCCATAGCTTGCGGGATGTCCTCCGCCACAATTGACACATTTCTGCTATTGCTTAGGCTGCTTAGTGCAGAATTTGTGATGGTCAGCCAACTGCTGGCAGTTGTGACATTGCCCTTGACCTGATCGAGACTTTTGAGGTTCAATTTGGCACATTAAGTGACAAATAGCCTGAATGTTGTAGATATTTTTCTCTTCCCTTGAAAGGAGTACTTTGATGAGTTTGGAAGGACCCTTTTAAATTTTCAAATAGAAGACCAAGATAGGGTGGAAGCCTTGTCTTTCCAGGTCAATTTTGACTTCATCGGGGCTGAGTCCATATAGACCTCTAAGGATGATGATGAGGCTTTTCTTCTAAATATTTGAAACGGAAATATAGAAAGTTTGCGAAGTAAGCCACCGAAAGCAGAATCAAATGGAATTGTTGGTGTGGGATGATTAAAATTAAAAAAAATTTTAACTACGTGGTTTGAAAAGTATGCACTATTTCAGGTATTCAACAGTCAGGTGTGCACTATGAGCTCATCAGACAACAGCTCATAGTGCATACCTGTCTGATGCATACCTAAAACAGTGCATACTTTCGAAACCACATAGATAAAATAATTGCTCGATTTTAATCATCCCACACAAACAAATTCGTTCGTCTTTTTACAGTTGAAACAGATATGGGATTTGGACGGTTCCCGTTGACCTCATTTGTAATTCGGGTGCCGTTAAACGTCTGTTCCGTTTACTTTTGACAACTATTAGCGTGTCGTCTCTTACAGACGTCTTTTCTCTTCCTTCCGGAACGGTTTCTGTTCACAACACTCCCTATTTCTGCCTTCTTCTTAATATTTTTTTTTAATTCTTAAAACGGGTCGCAATCTGATCGTAAGGATATCCTTCTTCACGAAGCGCGCCAACCCCAGAACGCGTCTCCACGGATAATTTACGGCGTCTCAACGACGTTTTTCAAACTTGTCAGGACGATATCGAAATTGTAATTAGTGTCTGATGAAATGTTGTCCTGGTATTTATGTGGATTGATTACGAATGCAGCTGACAGTAAAATTGAAATCAAAACTCCCAGCAGATAAAAAGCAAAGCCATAAACACCGGCTACATGTTGCCACTAATGAGAGGTAGTCATAAAAATATGATTGACGCAATTTTGCACAACGGCCGTATTAGGACTATATGCACCCTTACCATCATAAAAAAGGATCCGGTAAATTAGGTTTCTTTTAACTTAAATAAGTCACCAAAACTTTGAATAAAATGTATCGTCTTCCTTCAGCGAAAAACTTTGAATTTACATACTGTTCGAATAATTATAAGCGGTAGTGTATGCCTGGAAATATTAAAGCAATGAAATAAACTTAGTAACGAACTCACACTAGCGCCTGAAATTGGTTCAAAACATTCTTTATGCTAGCGAAACAGTGGGTTGCTCTGCAATGTTCAAAATCGATGCTCCCTCGTCCTCATCAACCATGAGGCCTAAAACTACAAATATCACGTCACTACCAGTTTATCTAAATGAGGCTATTTTGTATTAGTGAATTTCCGAACATACGTAATTACAAAAAACAAATTATAAATTCAATGAGTTTAATTCTTATAAACTCATTATCGTTTTCAGTAGGTAACTTCAGCAAAAATATACCACAAAGCGTACTAAATATAAAAAAAGATCAAAAGAGTCATTCGATGTATGAACGATTTTTTGATATACAAAAAAATATATTTTTAATAAACGCAATTCGCCTGGAGTAGATAATGTCAACAACCTTTATGTAATACACTACCTGTCATCACATTGCAGACACTAGCAGACATAATAAATACGGGTTTGCACTTGAGGTAATATTCAAAAGCATGGGAAGACGAATTTGACCAAACTTTGAAATTGTAGATTCGAGGAACTGATAGAACCGCTTTGATTATAGCTCGAAGGTTTCGAGCACGCAATATATGTATTACCTAAATGGTTCATGCATATTGAAAAAAATAGTGCTCAGAGAAAAAATATTGAGGAAAACATTAAATAAAAGGTTGCTTAGTCTAGTGAGTTGCTAGAATACACATACGTCTCTGGTTCGACTCCGGGTACACACACTGGCTGTTGTTGTTAAATTAGTAAAAGAAGCTTAAATGTCACTTCCAATTGAGGTTTGACCTCCTTTTCTAAAAATATAACTATTGCTCACTCCTTCAAAACTATTACGGAAAATTAGTAAGTAACCCTAAATTGCCCTTAAATTGCAGACTTTAGGTATAGGCTCCATAGTTACACCTACAGAAAACAGGTTTCACAAATCTTCTAAATTTTCATTGTACAAACGAAAATAGTTTATATACGTTTTTTTTAAATTAAGGTAAAAAAAAAACTTGTCAAAGCCGTATCCGGTATTCGATGACCTTACAACTGTATCACATACCGAAATCTCCATTTTTAATGCTCCATACTTAAGGCATTTACATACTCAATTCAATAAGCACTCACAAGACTTGAAGCAACCTTAAATGTTGTTATTGTTGCCACAATTACATTGATTGCGGTGGCGGCGGCGGCGACGGTGGTGGCAATGGATAACTGACAATAACAAGATCGCATACCAAGTAGTTTGCTGCATTTTCGTAAAAGCTTCACGAAAATGACCTTTCTCTCCCTCGAAACAAACCGCTCGTATTAACATAATCATTGTTCCGACTGACGCCACCATCGCAAATATAACCGGCATTCATTCATCATACAATTATTTTCATTCGATTTTTTTTTAACATTTAATTGAAAGCCGATACTCGATGATTGCTGTTGTCGTCGTAGTTGTTGCTACTATACGTATTCGAATCTGATTTCGTTGCTGTTGTTGTTGTCGTTTTCTTAAGTTCTCTCATGATTTGTATTATTTCCCGAACAGTCGACAATGTGATATCATCACTATTTTCTTCAGAACGTTGTTGTCTGATCCGCATCTATGTAAAATGAAGATACAATAGATTTCTTGGTTATTTAGCAATCAAATTAGCATAGTCCTCTTGTAAAAACTTAATATGACAAAAATAAACTAAATTAATAGCGAAGTATTGGTGTGAATGGGTTTGCGGTTCTTATTTAAATATTCATTGAAAAAAAACTGGACTGACAAGATCTTCTTTTCACTTTCGTGGATCAGTGGTCGTTTTCCGGACAAAAAAAAAGCTTCTTTACCTGATTGACAACAATTAGAGATGATTTTTCCGATATGGAAATGGGAGAAACAACAACATTCCATATTAATGTGCTGAAAAGCTTAAAGGTGTCTTGTAACATTTTAGAGTGCACTTGATTGGACAGTGATGACAGAAGCAATCCCAGAATTGGAGTTCTGCGTCGAATGTACATACGTAATAGGTTGGGAGGTTTGATAGGTTTTTTGTGTTCTAAATTTCTATTGTTTCAGACATTAAGTGCTTCTGGTCTATTATTCTTTAAACAAACTACATAGCAAGTGATTTTGGAGCGTATTTGACGTATTCTATTTTTTATAGTTTTTGTTCCTTTAGAAGTATTCTTGATATACGAGTATTTTATGAAGAATCAGAAACCACAACTATTTCAAGTAGCTGATTAGAAACATAGCAACTAATAAGCTTGAGGTAGAGTATGAATCATATTTTTAAGCCGGACTGCAGCTCATTATCTTATTAGATGAGTTAGAAATCTAAGCTCATTAGCTCAGATCTATCATTTTTTTTCATTTAGTAGATCTTTAGTTGCTAATTTCGAAACTTTCCGTTGAAAACGGATATATTAGTAGAATGAATCTGCTAGTAACTTGAGATTTAAGAAAATAAAAATTCACATAACTACATTAAACCATTTAAATGCTTTAGGAAGTTCAGTGTTACTTTTATTGAAACCTTGTATTCTGCTAAAGCTTTTTACTTCTTGCTTACTTACTGATGAACAGTTTTTTTCTTTCTTTCTCGGCTATGTATAAGTAATAGTTTAACGAAATTTTTTTTAAATAATGGAAAATGGCATAGTAATCGTTGTAGATTTACTGTAGATAATTATTCTTGGAATTGGTGGAAAAATGAATAGATAATAAACTATGTACATGGCCTGTAATTGAGAGTAGCACAATAGATTTAGGAGATTCATGCTTCCACGTTCTTGACAAATGGAAGAATTTTTACTTTTGTTTTCACAGCATCATCCCAATTATATTCCCGTCGAAACCCCGACAGCTTCGCTGGTAAATCGTTAAGAATGCTCAATGAATAAGGAACTTGATTCAACCGCATACTTCAACACTCTATAGTTATCATCGCTGCTTTGAAAACATAATTCACGTGGCCTATTAGATCATGCGCGAAAGGTAGCCTTAATCTAATTTCTTGTAAGAAGCCGAAATATGCGCTTTAGGTGAAATCAAATTAATTTCCCAGTTTCCTCATATCAGTTCCCACTCCATACATGCGACGTGTACGTATATACTGATTTGAATAGACTCGAAAATTTTAAACTTCGTTGTCAGTTGTCTCAAAATTAAAGTATTCTGACCATACTGAGTTTATAGCCCATTTTCCCATGCTTCCTTTCTCCTGTAGACGAGCTTCTATCTGCATTTTACTGATTATCTTTATATCAAAATACTTGTACGGTTTGATCACTTCGATATGTTCATCTCTGAAGCTATATGCTTCAATTCAAGCTAATTAGTGTCGTACCAACCACTTCCAGAAAGACTTTTTCCATTCAAAAGCTCGTCTGATGTTCTACTCTCCCAAAAATTTCAATTGGCAAAATAAAATTTACAAGAGCGAACATTACAAAAGCCATGAAAAAACTTGACGTGAATAAACGAACAGGATCTGGGCTACTTCCTCCGATCTTCATAACAATCTTCCCATCTAACACTGATTCTCGAAAGTGATGACAAATGTTCAATTGAAAATTCCAGAGGCATTCCTATACTATAAGTAATACCGAGACTCTTTCAAAAAATCATCTCCGACAAATTCAAAACTCTAGCAGAATCTAGCCCAGATGAGCAACAACATAGTTTTAGAAAAGTTAGATCAACTACTACCAACCTCATGATTATCACTTCTGATGTTTTTTTTTACCATGTAGAAAATGATAAACTGATACTTTCTATATTGGCTTCTGCCACAGATATAAGAGAGAATGGATTAGAAATCATCCGAGAGAAATGTGCTAATTTTCGACTTTTTGTTTACTGGTGTGAGAATGAGGTACTGGGGTGTGCCCTACACAGTTCATATGGTAACAAAAGCACGAGCGATCGCCATTTTGAACGTCGTTTGACATTTCTTTCTCCGAACCGGCGAGTGGAGATTAAAATGCTTTTTGTTAATGAAATTCATTATGATTTCACACAAAAACTATACGAAATTGTTGCCAAAGGTTTATTGTACTCACCCGAAATACGATATCTCCTGCGAAGCACTTCGGTAGCTACTTTTGCAGCCTGGAACGCGGCACTTCATTATCGCACTATTTTATAACTTTTTACCGCTAATTTACTCGCGAAACCGGCACAAAAGATTGCGCACAAACGTAGATGCACGTTTCCACCGAATTCGCCGAAAAATTTCCAAATTTTAATTGAAAAATTTTGACTAAAAGCCAATGCTCTCAGTCCCCGACACAAATCAAACTGACGTTGACGTTTCTTTCCGTGTTACCCGTTGCACGCTTTTACGCCGATCTGGTGTTCCCAGCATTAAGACACAGCATTAAGGATTTTCGGGTGTGAGTGCAGTAGAAAGGGGGGCACTGAGCGGAATTTTTGTGAGAGAGCAATGTTGTGCGTGTATTAAAAAAGGCACACTCACGTATGGGTACACGGATAGCCATTTAGTATCCATATTCTTTCATATCTATGGCTTCTGCTAAGCCTTTGATTGATATTCTAATACTTAAATTAAAAAGTTTGGCATCTCAGGATACTTGTCGTTGGTCTTCACACGCAACCAGCCTGATTCCTTTGTACCAGCCCGCGTCATTCACCGTAGGTTGAGAAATCGAGCTGACTTTTTGCAGCTTGCAGTAGAATCCGAATAAGGCCTGCTATTTTAAGCCAATTTTCGGAGGAGATGTTTCCATCTCCTTTGCTGGCATCAATTACAGCCCAAACAAGACACTCTTTGGTCAATTCATTAAATGGCCGAGCTATCCCTGGAGGAGTCGCCATATATTTCTGTTTTTTACAGTCATGCCTGACCTGATTCTTTTGCTCAGCCGAACTCTGTCGTTTCTGCACTGAATCTGCAGGGTTTAGAGGGTGCGGGCTCTCCCCGTATTGGCCATTGAAGGTACATTTTGTCGGACATTGTGTCAAGGGGAACGTTTTTTTTAGCTTCCTCAGAACATTGAAAGCTGCCTTTCTAGTTCCGTAAGTCCAAGAAGAGTTGGCGGAAGAGCGTTGCGTGCCTAAAGAGAAAGCGGCATTGGAGGTAGCACTTGTTGACGGTCGAGCTAGTTCGTTCCCCGTAATCTTCCCACCATCCTGGCCACAATCGGCTTGGCTTTCCCCGGGTCGGGCTTGGTAACCAAAGACCCGGAACCACCTGAAGCAGGGGTTGTGGATGTGCTAGAGGTCAGTGGAGCTGACTCATTCGTCACATCTCCACGTCTTCTTGCAATGTTTGGCAATATTCTGGCAAGCGATGTTTTTTGCGTCTTTTGCGCTTGTATTGTCTATGTGCTCCTCAAAGCTCAGTCTGCTATCCAAGACAATCCCAAGGTATTTGAGTGATGTCTTTGATTTAATGACTTCAGATCTAATTTGCACCACCGTAAGCTCGACTCTCCTCCGGCTAGTTATCAGCACCATTGTTTTGTTTTCGGCAGGATCCAGGGAGGCAACCAAATTTTTATTGAATTTTTTTTCAAATTTTTTTTCTGCTTAGTAGATAAGTTTAGCTGATTGTACACTCCACTGATAATAGAAGTCTCAACACCTTGTCGTACATTATAGTCCCCAAGAGTGGGCCCATTACAAAGCCTTGCGGAACAACCACGGTTATTGATGATATATGCTTCCGTTCCATTATCACTTTCAAATTTAAGTTTCCTGTTCTGGAAGTAGCTCGATATCAGGTCCACAGTGTAGCTTAAGGTCTCCATAGTGATAAAAGCTTCTTTAATGCGTTCCCTATCGGCCGAGTTGTCCAGTAAGGCCACTTAAAACCATTGAGAAAAACGGACAATGTAGACACTTCTAATTAAGTAGATATCAATATTAAACTGTGCATAGAGACACAGAGCCAAAAAATAAATGCTGTAAAATATTTAATCATTTTAGCAAACACTAATTGTTCATATAGTTTCAAGTTAAAATTTAAGATACTAACAACATAAATTATGTGCATCAAAATTAAGTATATACCACCAAAATAAATATGTTCTACTCCTAATTGAGAAACAGATACAAGTAAGGTGATGTGTAACTAATTTATCTTAAGCCAATTGGTGTGGAGTAATACACCATGCTTTGATCTAAAAATAAACAAATAAAAAACAAAATATAGCATAAAAACCTAAAAATAGATGTATATGTCACTACAAAAAACAACGAACAACTAAAACTATGTTTACAAATGTCCAATAAACAATCAAAACTAATATTTACAATACACTCATTGCATGATGATCAATGAGATAATCATCTGTAATACAAGCACGTACCTATTAACCATTTCAATATTGTCATCAATATTGACACACTTCAATTGGCTAATGAGCCGTAACAGAACATTGACTATCAATATCATCGAACCTGTGTAACATTACAATAAAACGCTTTGTATGGCCCAACTAAGAATATAACCTGAACTGGGTGGATGTAGCGAACAGCTCGAAAAACGTACTTGCACACCTGTCTCCTCAACTATTAAATTTATGCACTTGTTGAGTATGTAAAACGAATGTAAGGAGAATTAGTACGTACTAGAAATCTTTATCGTCGATCAGTCAAGATCGCTTTGCGCCAATAAAATTTTCCGGTGAATTGACCGCCATGTAAATTTTAATAGAGATATTGAAATATAAAATCGATGTTATTAACGTTAAGAGACAATATGTAATCTTTTCCATTTTTGATCAAAATGATGTTTTATAGATTTAACATTTGATGCCTAGTTGATTGTTTTTTTTCCTATTTAATGTCTCAATATCGCCATAATTCGATTATTCGACAAATTTTTATCTGAACTCGATTCAGAATAAAATTTGCCTTGTGCATTGTAAGCAACGCTCTTATCTTAGAACAAAACTGTGTAGAATCTTTATCACTCTTCCCCAAATATTTTTTTTATGCTTGCATATGCAAATGTATGTTTAATGTAGCTGGAAGCACGAAAACATTGTCTGTATTCACTATGTAGCTACTACACGAAACCTGGATATCTTTAATGGAAATAATAACAGTGATATAGCACTCTTGTTGCTACATTTTTTGTGATGTGATGATAACAGTTTGATAGCTTAATCTTATCAACTGTGTCTTCTGCCTTCGAAGCACATTTTGTTTGTTTTCATCCGTTTTAACTTTTCTTTTTTATTAATAAGTTTTGAAATTTGAAATTTTTTTTTCATTTGCATGAGTTTTACTTATGAGTTTGTAACACGTTACAGACGGTGTCGACATAACAGACGATACAATGAGCAGGCTCAGTGAGGAGTATCTACGATCGCCATTATCAGGTAAGTGACGTGTTCTTTTGATTTTCGTTGATTTTATCATGTTGATTATTTGTTATCGCTATTCGTAAGCACATTTCAGCAGTTGTACAATATATTTCGTGGAATTGACACTAGCGTAAAATGTGTAGATATGCTTCAAATATATTTATTAATTCAAAGTTAAGTTCGCGAAATATGAAACGCAACATGAATTTTACATATCATGCCATTGTGCTATGATATTGATACTAGAATGTTGACAAATTGAAATATTTAACACGTATTCACTTCCGTAAAATTGACATTGACAAGCACTGAACAATAATGATATTTCCTTTTGCTGGCTGGATTCAGCTTTAACATAAAGACACTGTAAAATTTGCATGTATGAAATGTCTTGTAAACTAAACTGTTGACCTTCAAACAGGTGTTGGTGCATGTAGTAGCAATCGATTTTGCTTGTTTTGTATAGATTAGCAGCTAGTGCAATTTGTTAACGTTTAAAAAAATGCTTATCTTAATTTTTGATGCCTTGAAATATTTTACTGCTTTATATTTTGACATTAATAAACGTGAACCTCGAGGTGAATGACACTTAATGGTGATGGTCATTGTTATAGACTTGAATAAAAAATAATTTTATAGTGCCACATTGCAGACATATCGTGTGTAGTATACAAAAATAATTGTGGTTTTAATTTCCCAATATCCTAAACTAGTTACCAATACTCGATACGAAACTAAAAAAATTGTGAAAACGATTGATTTCTCAAAATATATGCCAATTCGAATGGAAATTTTCGAATCATCAAATTTATTTTCCTTAATTTCAAAAAATAAACCAAACTTATTGTAGATCAAGCTTTGATGCAAAAATTATGTTCCATCTCTAACTTAGAAAGTCTTCTAGAAAGTCTTCCACTGATATTGCCAAAACTGTAGGCTTCCCATTCGTGCACGCGCAACAACCTCAGTATTTTCTAGACCACAGCAAATGAGATACCCTTCCTTGTGCTCTTACGTCAGTAGTATTATTAGGACTGCTTCCAAAACTACCAACAAATCATCTTCTGCAGTAGTTGCCAGTAATATGCTTTTCTCTAGACACTAGCCATTCGCACTCTAAACTTCTTAATTTGGATGCGTATGTCCGAATTTTCGCCACGTAAAACGAATAACGAGATGGAGTCTTGTTTCACTGGAACCTCCAATATCAGCCATTAACGTACTCAGCGAACAAGCAACTATCAGAGCGATATCACATGTCTTATAGATGAGGTTCGAAACGTATTCAGCGTCACCCTCAGGTACCTTTCAGACTTGCTGGCCTGGACCTCTGCAAAGCCCCTTCCGCTTCATCAGAATGACGATTCCTGTCTTCGACAGTGCCAGCTGCACTCCATACTTGGACATCCATGGTCTCACCCTCGACATGATTGGCTTAAGTCTATGTTGAGCGAACTTGGCAGTTTTGGAAGTGATAAGGCAACCCACGAAAACCACATTTCCAAGCGCATAGGTCAGGTCCAAGTATTGACCCTTGAAGTGATAATCCTCCTATAAATTCCACAATCAGTGTCTTTCGGTAGCTATCAGTCTCTGATATACACGTAGTCCCACATAATTACCAAAAAGTAGTCAGGAAAGCAGCAACTATACTCAAAGGCCCAGAGAGCGTCTGTCCATTTCACCGAATAGAAGGCATTTTTATCATCAAAACGACTAGTCTGGCGGTAGGACATGTATCCTCCGCTATTTCTTCCGTCCCAACCACTGCTGATATGGCATCTACATTCAATTATAAATATTGAATGTCTCTTTAGAATGCCGCACTATTTATCAGATAGATAACAATTCTAATTGCTGATAGAAGTATCACTTAAACATTTATAGATAGCCTCATGGGACCTCACATTAACAGCTGTCACTAGAACGTTCTAAAGATTTTAGGTGGCTGATCATAAGCATAGAGTAGTGAGTGGCTTCGAATGTTTGAAAAGTGCTGGCTCACATGTCTCAACTGAGTAAATGACTCCCTTTGATTGGTTCACTTCTGTTCTACCCAGCACTAATTTCCAACGAAATCAATCAATCGTTGTTCATTTTTGTTGTTGGTTACATGGAGACTATGCCTTGTGTCTCCTCCTTAAATCACCTTGTAGAATTTTGACGGTGTCGTAAAAATCGTTCTCCAATGGGCTCTCCTTGACTTCAGAAGGCGCGTGACAGCTTATTAGCACCAAATTAAAAAAAAATAGTTTTTATGCGAGTCTTTTTCTTTAACTGGTTTAAAATTATGAAAAGCGTCTCCAAAACCTTTACCTCCGGAGCGCTTGCAACTGTGTTCTGCGTTCTCATATCACTGACTTCGTGACTGAACAATTTCACTGAGCAAGGTCACTGTTTAGTTAGTCGAAAACCCATGATCCGCAAGAATAATCTATATTTCGTTTGCCAGATCGTCGTTTAAAGTCCAACCACAGTTTTTGAATAATTTTTTTTTTTCGAGGGAATAAGTTATTAGCGCTTCGCTCAACTTCCACCGGAACTTTATGTTCGAGGATATAGCTAGCCAATCTTCAATAAAGGTTAAAAGCTGCACCACTAAAATACCAGTAGATAGCGCGAAATGAAAGGTTTTATTGCCTTCAAGTGGAAAGGCTCCATATCTCGAGAGATCTGCTATTAAATGGCATCAATCTCGAATTGATTCAAAGATGGTACACTATTATCTGTAGCCAGCATTTCTAGCTTAGATGTGTTAGCATCTTAAAATTTATTCGTAATCCATCTCCAAAATAGTTTCCTATTCGTATTCACAGATCAACTGCTGGTCCCAATGAATAATATGTATAACAACCCATTAAACAAAATGACCAAATCAGATATACTTAACAATCTTGCTTCACTCAACGTTGTCTTCAAATATAGTCTACCTCAAAAACACGGTTAAAAACCACTCTACAATTAACAAAGTCAATTGAAACATGACCCAAAGGCTAACCTCTCTTAACAAATCAATTTTATAAAAAAAAATACTCTCCTGCTCTTCAAAAACTATGTATAGAAAAATAATAAAATAACATATTGCCCAAGTAACCTTCCTCCGCTTACTTAAATTCGATCAGAACAATATTCTGGAACTATGCTCGAAACTTACACACCAAATGTGAAACTCCCAAAACATGTTTGCCTTATTTTATTTCCTTTGAAATTCCATAAACAGACGTAATGGAAGAGAATGAGTTGGATTTGTTTCGAGGAAAATACTCAAGATCCTCCCTATCACCGGATCATATTCTTGGACGACCGCCAAAAAGTGATAGAAAAATACCCAGTAAGTAGTCGATAATCACCAGAATGTGTTTGATTTCTATTTTCCGTATTTTACTGTCAATAGTTGTTTTTCACAGACAATTTTTAATATTATTTGATTTCTCCATATGTCTATGATCAATTTTTATTTTATTTAATTTCATTGTCTTCGCCATTTTTTCGCTTGATTGCTTTACTGCACGCGGTTTATGGCTTTGTCTGTATATGTACTGTATAAATGTTTTTTGAAGATGGTTCAATGGGAGGAGATCTGTATATGGAAGCAACTGGTAGAAGAAGAAGTTCCGGTAATTGAAATTTTTTTGTGTCCTATGTAGTTTAAAAAAAATGTGCAAACTTGGCTCGATAGGTTTGATTATGATATTTTGAAATTATTGAACGATATCTTACAGATCAAGGCGTTGTTTTGACAACGGATACCGATAGCTTTATCATTGGCCAAAAAGTATGGGTCGGTGGTATTCGGCCGGGACAGATAGCATACATCGGTGAGACACATTTTGCCCCAGGTGACTGGGCTGGCGTCGTTTTGGATGAACCGAATGGTAAGTGATGATTTCAGAAATTTCAGTGTATACTAACAAAAACAATTTACTGTAGGTAAAAACGATGGCTGTGTTTCTGGAAAGCGATACTTCCAGTGCGAACCGAAAAAAGGCATTTTTTCACGATTAACTCGACTAACTCACTATCCCTTACCAAATGCGATATTTGGCAAAGAGTCCTCACCAACTCAAACAGCAAGATCGATCCTCTCCCCAGAGCGCTCCAGAGCTACATCGCCAACCTCAAGCATAAAGAGTTCAATGCGTCGTAGTCCAGGAAGTAAGTTGCTACTTAATAGTTTGCGAGAATACCCTTCATATGTTTGCTTTCGTTTTCAGAGCAAGGAATGACTGTTGGTGATCGCGTGATTGTTTCGTCAGGCTTTGGAAGTCGTCCAGGCATACTTAAATATATGGGTGAAACGAAATTTGCACAAGGCACGTGGTGCGGCGTGCAGCTCGACGAACCCACAGGCAAGAACGATGGCGCCGTCGATGGCATAAGGTTTGTCTCATCGCAACGTATACCCAATCCAATACAGTAGTCTTTTCATTATCAATTCAATTTGTAGATATTTTGATTGTCCATCGAAATATGGTGTGTTTGTGCCCATCGCTAAAGTGACACTTTCACCATCTTCGCGAAAAAGTCGTCTATCACGCGCTGGTTCCCGAGAATCGTTAACGTCCGTAGGAACACTAAATAGCGTTGCTACAACCAATACATCTCGCCTACGAATGAGCACACAGGTATCAGATGGACATTGAATATAGTATGATCAAAACAAAAACACTTGAAATAAGCAACCTATCATCCTGATCCGTATCGATCCGTGCTCAAACATTTTTCACTTTATTTCTACACTTTGACAAGTTTAATTTAAATAATTAGCCCTCCGTGGCAAGAACAATCTTGCCTTCCTGTGTATGTTTCCGAAGGAAATTTTCTAACAATAAGTGTTTTACGTTGATTTTAATCTAAACATATTTGAATTTTTATAGAGAATACCAACGGCCACCAAAGTTCCCAGTGTGCCAAAAAATACTTACTCATTACAGGTATGAATCCATAAATAGTAGAACAAATTTTGCACTTGCACTTGTTGCCTGTATTATTGCTTGGTTAATTTATACATTCACATATTATAATGATTTGGACGTAGACTTACTGTGCCATGTACAATAATAATGATGTTTGAAATTTGAAATTTTGTGTAATATAAATACTATGACTGTAAATACTAGTAAATCTTTTATTTCTGGGTCTTTTTTCATATTTTTATTTGGTGTCTTATTTGGATTTCATTCCTTTCCTATTTTGCATGCAGATATTTATTAGGTTACTATGCTACTTTTTTCCTATATATGTATATATTCAAATGGTGCTATGATTGAACGCTAGTTATACAGCTTTTCGCATGAAATATTGCTTAGTTTGTAAGTACTGTACTATTATAAGTAATTTGATCACAAATAGATTTCGTATAAATATTGGAAGAATTAGTAATAGTATCAGATTAGATTTTCATGCTTTGTAGAAAAAATTAGTAATAGTATCTGACTAGATTTTCATGCTTTGTAGAAATAGATCTAAGTATTTTAAATGCCAGTACTTTCTTTTGAAAGCAAGATCTATTGTAATTATTTTGTGGACATGGATATTTGGTATATGCTTATGATATTCGTAAAATGTATCGCCTTTTAATTTAATCATAAAATGTTTTACCGTTTTTGTTTACGAGAGTTTGCTTAATCAGATTATCTACGATTGCCTCGTTACAATGATCGTCTTAGTTTACTAGCTATGGACACGCTTGGAAAAAGATGAGAAAATTTCAAAGCATTCTTTGCTGCTAAGCTTCTCCTGGGGATTATTATCTCCGAACAACTCTTAATTATATTTGGCTTGAACACCTAGAACCACAGCATAAGGAACATCACGACTCACCTGAACTCGGGCTCAGTTTCACTAGCTATTATTGTGTATCCTCCGGAGACACAATGAATTACTGCTTGGTCCTTTACCACTAACATTGTTTAAATTCAAATGTCAAATCAAAGCTCCTATTCTCAAAGTTTCACATCATTTTTGATTATTTATCATTAAACTTCTATACTTCGTCTGTTACTTGGTCTTCTGCTGATTTATTATTTGCTTATCGAGAATTAATTTGACCTGAAATTCTTATGAGCAGCAAACCCAACACTGAATGGAAATAAATTGTTATTTATTTACAGTAATTCATTCTATTTAGGTATTTACCCTCATAAGCTTCTCATGTACCAAAAATTCTCACACGATTCACAAGATCAAATTTCGAAAAGCACCAGGACAAATTGAGATATTGTTCGATTACCAGTAGATACAAAAATAATCGGGGCTCAATTAAGATCAAACAACCAAACAAAATCTTGACTTTGGATCCATTTCCAAAGTCCTTAAATATTATAAGAGATTTTATCCGTTTATAATTTCGAAATTAATAGTTCAAGTTTTACGATTTTTTTAGACAAATATAGTTAAAAATGTGGTAGTTGCTTTGATTATCTCATTGTTTGTATTGCGACCTACGGCTCACCAACTGGCCCTGAAAAAAAAACGAAAATCGTTAAAGCCTATCATCTTTGTTTAATATATTGGAAATATATTTTTATCTTGTTTCTGTTAGAGAATGCAAAAAACACGGATGCTGTATCGCGAAAACAAACTGCAAAAATTCTTCGGTCGAGTAATCCCAACTAGTCTCCTGGACATATTTACTAAAGAGTAGTAAATATATTAGTCTTTACAGACTTCTAATAGTTACAAATGATTTCCGAAAAATTCTCTTGAATTTCCAGATATCAACATACCTCCTGACTTCCATTTGAGCATATCGAAGGTTCTTCAAAATATAACAGAAAGCTATTTTAATTCACTCATTATTTCTTTCAGAAATCATCATCATCGACGCTACAACCACAATCCAATCCTTGACTCTCTTCTGCTTTTGTCTTCCATAAAATCGGCCACAAAGGATTTTCCGAGTAAGCTCCTCTTTGTTGATACGAGCTAGTTGTTCAGCCCACCGAAATCTACCGAACTTAATCTTTATAAGCCTTCCGCACATACAAGGCCAAAAATTTTCCGTAAGACGTTCATCTCCAGTACGACTAAGATTTCTTAAAGTCTTTTACTGAGCACCGAAGTCTCGGATCCTTACATGATTTCTGGCAGAAATATGGTCCTGTACCGCAGTAGCTTTGAATTTATGGCTAAATTTCGCGTTCGAAAAAAGGTTTTGACAGATCGTAGTAGGCTTTGAGTAGCAGGCACTTGTCTATTCTATTTTCCATATTGTTACTAAGTACTTCTATATACCCAAAGTAGTTAAAGGGCTGCACTACTTTAAATTCATGCGTCATTATTCTACTATTGGTAAAATAAATTACAAATGTTCTTACAATCGGTGGACCCTATATACTTCGTCTTTTCTTCATTTAAGTGCAGCCCCAGGTTTTGTGGATGAAGGATCCTCGAGTGGATGAACAATTCTAGTACAGCTAATTCGAATCTTCTGTCAATGTCATCTGCATAAGCTAGTATCTGGCCGGATTCTAGAATTCGACAGTTTCTATTTTTGGCGTAACAAAGTCTACAATTGCTTTATCCAACGCCAAGTTAAAGAGCAAGAATAGCAGAGTATCCCCTTTAACATTTGTACTTTTTGGCGCTTTTCTTTCAGTTTCAATACTCTCAACGAGTAGATTTTAATGTATTGATTAATTTTTACGAAATATCGTATTAAAACCTTTAGGCCACCTGTTAATAAGCATTAATCCAGCTTTAGATAGAATTGAAGTTCGTGTACAATTGTTTATGAGTCGTTTTTGGGAACTGCTTTTAATCCATATTTAGCGCAGAATCATAATGTATAAGCTGTAAAATGTAGTTTTTATAATACAATTGTTTTCTGATATGTATACTATCATACTGGTCTATTAACTTAAAGGAATTCACGAAACTCTTCAATACTTCAACAATGTATTCTCATCATAAAAGTTCTTATCTTCAATTTAGCAAAATATATTTCGTTGTTTGATATGCCGTGCACCGCCTGGACTTTATAAAATGATTTTTTTTTTTTTTTTTGATAGTGTGATTTTCTTTGGATTTAGTATGATTTTTCAGTGTGATTGAAGTACACTTCATAATTATTATTTTTCCACACGAATTTCATGCATGTCTCCTACTTTATGTCTCCTACAATATGCTTTAGCGATATAGTCATCTTGATAGTTGAAATATTGCTAATATGTAATATAATTTGTTGCTTTAAAATATGGTGTTTAACACTTAGTAGATTGTTGTATATATGGTATATTGGTTCCATTCATGTCCATATGTATGATATGCTTTTAATGTCTGTTTCTGTATGGCATCTGAGCATGAGTTTGTGAATATGACTTGCGTAAAATATACAAATCCATCTGAACGTTTTTAGTCCTACACAAATATAATTTCCAGGATGTAATCCGAGAGAAACAAAATCATATCGAACAGTTGATGATCGAGCGAGATTTGGATCGTGAGGATTCACAAAATCAAGCTATGCTATTCCAAAAGAATATCAGCGAGGTAAATATTAAGCAAACAATTTTGCTGTCATCATTTCAATTCCAATTAAATATATATTTTTATTATTTTTATTGCGGTGTCCTAAATTTTTTGATATTTTTTCCCCAAAAATTAAATGCATTATTTCCAAAAAAAAACTATTTCATTCGAAAATCCCCAATAACTAGTCGAAAATCGATGGTGGTCATTGGGCTGATCTGATTATGAAACGCAGCCTACATTTAGCTGATCTGCGTCGTGAACTTCGCGGATGGAGTGGAAATCATGAACAACATTGTATACTACATGATGTTTTAAATGTGAAGTAAATTGCACTCACGATGTTGTCGTACTCTAAGAAATACGTATAGATTAGAATACAACAAAAATGGCAATACATTTGGATATTGGTTTTCGCTTCCTTCTACGATTCGAAGAAGTAAAATTCTGGAAAAAAATCCAAACGAAAGACAATCGAGAGTACCTACAATATACATTTTTCGGCATTATTTTGGGTATCATAAACACAATTCAATTAAGTTTTTAAGTGTACTTTGCACTCGAAAAAACTTAAAACGACTTAAATAAATAAACAAAATACGAGAACATATACATATGTTACATATCTACGCAATTCTTGTAAACAGATATATTTTTACAATTTGATTGTGATTGCTTTAAATATTGTTTATATTAACACTAACTTATTATTAATATCGAATGATTTTTTCTGAAAAAAAATCATATTTGTTAAATAAAGACACTTTTGACTTGTTTTGATTTTTTATTTATTATCTTATAAGCTAGCATTGATTGACAATTGTCTTTTATTTTATGTTATAGCTGAAGAGTCGTGTCATTGAATTAGAAAAATTATTAGAAGATGAACGAAAAAAGTCAGAAGAACTACAATTTAGCATAGATGAAGCACAATTTTGTGGAGATGAGCTAAATGTAAGATTAAGTATAATTTATAATTACAAAGATGAATATGAAAAAATTTTCTCAGTTTCACACAGCATATAACAATAATCGAAACGTTATATTTATCAAAACTGATATTTATTTCTGAATAAGAAGCGATAAAGATTCAACATTTTGAAGTATATAATGTAAGAAGTAAGAAACATCATTAGCCTGGACTAAGGACATAATTTTTGGTTCGGCTAGTTGAGCTATGGTTTTTTTCTGGTACCCCTAGCTAACTTGTACATCCTTTCTATTCTCTCTCATTTTTTCATTCCTATACTTGTATTTAGATTCGTGCCAGCTTTACATTTTTTTCGAGGTAATGTGCTTGTCATATCTACCCACGTTGAGGTAGTGTGCACTGTAATGATTCCGAAATGATTTTATCGCAGCTTCAGGCAATCTCTATGTTTTTCTAATGCAAATGCACCCGTTTCTTGGGGTGGTATTGATTTATATCTGGTTTTAACAACTATACCAAAAAGGTTTTAGAAATTGTATTTATTTTTTGTCCGATTTTGGCCGTAACAAATAATAAAAACATTTTGACGTCACTGCAATCAGTTTCCTCTATTTTTTTTATTTACACATTCGAAGAGATGTAAGATTTTTCCTTACCTTGGCTGCATAGCCTAGCCTAAGTGATAGACTTTTCATTATTAAGAAATGATGCTTAGTTTGCGCGATTGAGCAATTATTTCCTTCTTTTAATAGGATCCTAGACAAACCAAACCAATGATTAATAAGTAGTTTTCTATAAACATTTCCATCATTGGTTGTGTGAACGCAAATTAGTCGATATTTTTGACCATACCAAAATGGATTAGACCCAGGAGGTCGCAGAGCTAGGGACCTTCTGAACCCAATCCATGCTATCCATCAATCAATCAATACCAAAATGGATACTTGTTGATAGATCCTAGTGGCTATGCACTAGCGATGTTAACAATCGATTTTCAGCGGTTTGGCAACATTCGCTGCCGGGCTATTTGACCCTGAGCAGAAAAAGAGGGGGAAATTATTTTTTTTCCTGGAGTATTTTTTTGCTTTTCCGCCCGAGCTTTCACTTTAGTAGTCTTGAATATGAATCTGTGCCTGTAATCGTACGCGTCACATTGCCCTAGTTGCTCAAAACAAGCTCTAAGGCATAAATGGTCTCACGTAACATCATGATGAATGTCCAAACATAAAGCACTAGATAGTATAAAAACGGGAACAATCCTAGAACTATGGTTTTCCATGAGTGCTAGTAGAAGAAGAGACCCTCAAAGTTAACTTTCTCTTGATTTGGGTGTACTGGACGCTCAGTTCTAATAAATACACAGCCCCAGCGTGTTCCCGGAGCTGCTGTATTTGCTATATGTTGAAATAGAAAGTGTGGCGCGCTTTCAATTCCATACAGTATTCCAGTTGATAAATACGAAAATGTCGAAATATATGCATTAAGCATTAAAAATTGACGCTTTTAGTTAGGTATGTTAATAGTTTCAATAATTAGTTTCTAAACTCAATAAAAAATGGTGAAATTCATCTTTTCGAGTAAATAACTATTTTTTCTTCAGGCTGACATCCTTTTTGACTGCGTGATCAGCCATTGGTTTCGATAATTTTACTCTAGATCTTAACTAAGGACTGCAGTTTAGACAGTTTGAAAACTTTTTGCATTTGCTAAAGTTTCACATCTGAAATCGTGAAAGTCGAGATGGTCTAACATCATACTCAGAACTTACACCTGTCCTGTTTTGAATAGTCTTCCTTGTTGAAACATTATTTTTGTAAAACGTCTATTTACTGTTTTAACGATTTTGCTATTAATAAAGTCCATCGGGTTCCACGCGCTTCTCTATTTTACATCCTTATTTCCTTGTTTCCTCCCAATGTCGCCTTAAGTGGGCTAATCAACTCTCTTCAATAGGTGCTTTCTTTGCCTACTCGCCTTTCAAATTCATTTTTGGAAATTCTCTATTTCTGGCATCCAAATTATGCTAATTTTCTAATGTGGCTACGATACTACAACTATTTATATCTGATTCGTGACCACATTTTCTTCGTTTCCGCAAATAAGTAGTCAATTGATCTACAGCTTTTTATCTAGTGTGTGTAACATTCACTGTCATATTGGAACGCAGCTCATTTTCCTATAAGTCTGTTTATTGATGGCTTTCAAAATAACGATATAATAGAAGGATGTTAATTTGTATATTTTATGCAACCTTATTGAAAATAACAGCTTTCAGGTTTATACGAACCTTTTCAATCAATATAAAATGCATAAAGGCATTCACTTCTAAATTGTAACGGTAAATGATTATATGAATTTCTTTTTCGATTGAAAAGCTTCGTATGCATCCGAAAGTTGTTATAATATCAACTTTATATTTAATTAGGCTGTATGAAACAAACAAATCAAATACAATTTGTTGCATCGTTATTTTAAAAGTCGTCTGCTTTGTATGCTTCTACAATTGTCAATATTATGTGCTATTACTATTGACCTTCCAGTAGGACAAGAACCAGTGCCAACAAGAATATAGTAAATTATTTTACCTTTGCACTGTGGACAAATTCTGTCAATATTTTTTTTCAACTATCGAGTAAGCCATGGTTTTATTTGCGGCTCTATTTACGTTTTGGAAAAAAAATTATATTCCATATAATTGTTTGTTAAATGAACAACAGATTAACTACGATTTCTCATAGCAGTAGGTATACATTTCTTCCATGTCCTTTAATGTAACTCATAAGCATTCATTGTTACATCAAATTATCATAAAAACCTACATGCGTTGAATGTGTAGCAATATCTAAATAATGAAATTTAGAGCTTAGGAGCTTTTGTGTTTCTGCTAAGTCTACGAGCCAAACCTTCTAGCCATTAAAAATAATGAGTTTAATAGTAGTTTCCCAACACTAAATGTTGCAAAACTTGTAATGCTTTGAGACACATTTTCAAATTGACTCTATAAAATAGACTTAAGGTGCCGAGAAATTGTTAATATTTGTCGTCAAGAATTTGAAAATAAAGAAAATATCGAAGACATTTTTGTCCAAACTAATTAAAATATTTATTTCACATTACATATTACATTTCGGCGTTAAATGTTGCTGGTACAATAAGTTTGTTCCAATGACTTGAGCGTATATGCATAAAAATGTTTGTGAAATTGAGAAATCTTTCATATTATTGCTGTCACTTTTGTTCGAAAACATAAATTAATAAATTTCTTCTTATATGCAGGCACAAACTCAAGTTTACAAAGAAAAAATTATTGAATTAGAACAGCAGATAACATCAGCTGGAATCAATTCAGTTTCTGTCACAGGTAAGATATTTTCAAGTTTTTGAATGAATTCATTGTAGCTAACTTACTTGAATATTACATGCTCAAGAAATCGAATTGATCGAACGCTATTTACGGTTTACAATAAGGCTTACCATATAACTATATTCTCTCGAGGTGCAAACTAAAAACCCTGAAACAGTATCTTAGTCAAAGCTCAGTCTAGCTATTGTCATTCTTGAAACTACGATTTTCGATCCAGATCCCAGTGAGACCAGCTATGGAACTATGTTGCCACTTTTTCCTACTTCCTTTATAGTCATGTTCCATCGAGGACCTACAACTCGCTGTTTTCGCCATCAGTTAGACTCAATGGTTCCTTTGAGAACCTTTATTTCGAACAGGCTAAGTGTTTTTCTTTTTTCTTTCGTTTTTCTTATTAAAATGATAAAAGTTAAATTTTGGAATGAAAAAGCTTTGTCAAAGGGGATTTAGAGATTGTTCAAAAAGATGATTGCAGAGACTTGAAAATTAACAAGGAGCCTTTACTTGGACAGAGAAATTGAGTTTGGAAAAAAATCGTCACAAGAGGAAAACAAATTATTCATCTTTGTACAAAACAGAAAGCTAAAAATGATGGGTTGCTCAAAGCCATTAATAAAATACTTCTTTTTTTTACATAATAGTGTAAATAAAAATTTTCCAATGTGTATCTTTAGTGTTTTCAGAGCTGATTAGATAAAAGTTTTGGATTTTCTAGCTACACGGCCCTGTTTTCACTGTTGCCTGGGTAGGGTTTTCAAAAACACTGAAATAAGTACTTGTGCATATGTTTTTTAGAAAAAAAATCAGTTTATTAAATATCAAGACTGTAGAAGTTTCTTTTCTCTTGATATGTGAATCGAGGCTGCTTTCCAGATTTTGCGTAAAATTTTGAAAAACTTTCAATCACGTGTGCGATGTACAATTTGAATTTATCCTTCTAGTTTCAATCACTTTTGAGTCACGAGCTTTCCTATAAAATTAGCCACATCTCTTTGGATGTGTGCATAATTTCCAAAAAGCTGAAAGATATGTTTTCTTGTTTTTGAATTACCGAGTTTCAAGTGCCTATCCGCAGCCTTTATAAAGAGAGATTAATTTGTGGTGAAGGCTCTTGTCCGCTTATTTGAGTCTGAGTTTCTAAGTAAACGAAAAAAAAATGATACTCCTCTTTTTTGTAGATGTATATGTCGACTTTCAGTTCTAACCAACCTGTTTTAATATATCAGTATCAATGGTTAAACTGTTATACCCCTTGTTACCTCATTTTACCACTCATTTTTCTTTATTTCAATGGTTTGAAAACATCAAAGGCACATAAACAACAATTTCCCAAAGTGTCATTGCTGAATATTGGTGTTTATGGTCAGTAGTTTCTTTCTTCGGTACACTTTCTTGTTGTAATGTTCCGTTTTGACTCGAGTTGGTCGCTGGATGTATTCTTTGTGGACTCGGTTCCATTTATCAACCGCATTCTTATATTCTGCATCGTACTAAGCGTTCCTATTTTTTCAGCCGATAACTCAAGACCATTTCACCCGTTATAGCGTCTCTTAGTCGTTTTCACATCGTTCGGATGTCGTTACTGCTTTCTCTCACCTACGGGGCTTTAGGACAAAACATCGACGGTACGTTCCAGGGTGTTATTATAAATTTTCCAAGTCTCCTCCTTGTCTTCTGTAGGGGCATGACAGTTGATCAGCTAGACGTTATATGCTTCAAGTTCATATTCAAAAAATGAACAATCTCATTTGAGCTGAAAACAAACCAATTGTTTTATGTTTTAAAAGATCCTTCAGTTGTTGGATTAGATCAAAATTATTTCTGCATCATATTTACTTATTTTTATGTTGTATTAAAGTGCTCATTATTTTTAGAACCATCATCATCTAAATACACTGCAGAATACGAAACATTGCAGAAAAATTACGAGAAATCACTCCAGGAAAACGAATCCTTACGTAGTCTACTCGAAACACGCTTAAAAGAGTACGAAATCAATGCCAAAGATTTGACAGAGCGCGAAACACAAATCCAAGAAGAAGCTGAATTTCTAAGGCGAGAAAATGAAGAGATGCGTAAAGAACTCTTAGAAAAAGATGAAAACACGGAAAAGCTTTACTTAACAATTAAAGAATCACAAAACTCTCTACTAGAGGAGACTACATCATTAAAAAAATCATCGGAAGAAGAAGAGAAGAAATGTACCGAGCTCCTAAGAAAATGCTCGGAAAAAGAAGAACTATGCAACCGACTTCAATCAGATATCGAAGCCTTAAAGGGTCAACTTGATGCCGCAGCTCAACAAAAAGACGAAACAATCTCAAAACTCAAACGTCTGACAGATGAAAACTTAACTCTCAAAGAGAACCTGGAGGCAGCTACAAAAAATATTTCTAATTTAAAAGAATATTGCGAAAAATCTAGCTCAGGAAATGAAGAAGTGCAAAAGTTGATCGTGCAACTACAAAGTGAAAATGAAAGCTTAAAACAAGTTCAGGCTCAAATATCACAAACGAACCAAACTTATCTTGCGACTATAGAAGATAAAACAAAAGAACTTGTAGACTTAAATGCACGCTTAGAATCAGTACAAAAAAATAAAGAAGATTTACTGAAAGAAATCGAAGTTACCAAAAAACAGTATTCCGAGACAGGCAATACAATAACAACTCTCGAAGCTGAAATCATACAAAAAGATCAAGAAGCAGAGACAAATAAAATACTTATAGAAGAGCTTGAAAAGAAAGTGAAGGCATTGGAAGAAAAGTTGAAGGCGAACGAAGCAGAAACTTCAAAACTTACTGAGAGTACTGAAACCCAGAATGGTGTTCTAGAAAAATATAGATTAGATTTAGAGTCTTTTCAAAATCAATACGACGAAGTTTCTAAAAATCTGGCTGAGCGCGAGTCGTGCTTAAATGACCTTTCAAACGAACATGATGCCAAATGTAAGATAATCGAAGATCTCATTAATGAAAAAGAGAAGCTTTTTTCGGAAGCCCAAGTTGAAAGAGAATCCTTGAATAACCATATAAGTGAACTTACTGAAAAATTAAATAACTTTGATCAGACTCAAGTAAATTTGAAAGCTGTCGATGAAAAATTGAAAGAATCTGAAACACAGAAAGATAATCTGACTAAAGAACTTCACAAGCTGCAGGCAGAGTTAAAAGCTTTGGAGAACGAAAACACGTCAAAAACTTCGTCTATCGAACTGAAAGATAAGAAAATTGAAGAGCTAACACTTGTGATAAACGAATACGAAACCAAATGTAAACAGCTGGCACAAAGTCTCGAAAACCTGACTACCCAGCATGAAAATATAAAGGCCGCGAATAATTCTTATGAGAAGAAAATAGCTGAGCAGGAAATAGAAAATAGTGATAAGAGCCGTCAAATCGAATCATTAAATCAAAAATATGAAGAGGTTTCGAAACAATACCAAACCTTACAACAAGAACTTACTAACTTAAGAAACACTTCGAGCGATACAAATTCGGAAATCGTACGTCTCACACAGAGTTTGGTCGAGCAGCAAAATGCTTACGAAGAACTTTTAGGTAATAGTAGTACAATCAAAAACAAGCTGGAGAAAGAACTTGACGAGTCTAATCAAAACATTTCCACTCTCAAGAAGGAAATAGACAGTCTGAATGAAGAATCTAAAGTCAAAGATTTACACTCTTCCGAACTGCAGGCACAAATTGAGAAATATAAATCCGAAAATCAACGAAAGGGTAATGAAATTGATAGTTTAAATCAAATGATTAAGTCTGAGAAAGAAAAACTCAATAAGTTAATTGCCACAAACTCTTCAGAAGCAGAAAGCCTTAAATCGCAGCTCGATTCCCAAATATCATCACTTCAGAGTGAAATCAGTGCCTTACAAGCTGAATTAGAAAATGGGAAAACAAACTCCAAATCAACTGAGGAAACTCTTCTAAAGCAAATCAGCGATTTTGGAAATGAAAAGGAGAAACTTCTGGATGAATTGAAAAACTTGAAAGATAGCGAAGTCTCTTTGAAAACCAGTCTTGAGCAACAACGGGAAAATGAAAATACTAGCATTCAAACGTTCAATTTGCAGCTAAATAAAAAAGAAGAAGCAATAAAAAATCTTAATGACACAATCACGTCTTTAACAGAAGCTTCAACCTGCCTTACCACAAAACTAACAAATGTTGAAACAACCTGTGAACAACTGAAGCAAGAAAATGAATCCATCAACCAAAAACTGGCTGCCGAAGCAGTGAAAAACAAAGAGCTCAAAGAAAATGTAGATAAACTGACAGTAAGCATTCAAGAAAAAGATTCAGAAAGGGAACAGCTAGCGAAAATCAATGTTGACTTAAAATCACAGCTAGACGTTAATGAAAAGGAGAACTCGGCAGCAGTTGAAAGTATGAAGCTCTCACAAGACGAAAAACAGAAGTTAATCGATTCACTTAAACATGAAATTACGGAAAAAACTGAAAATATATCAGCTCTTCAGATTGATATTGACAAAGAAAAAGAAAATTCAAGAGCATTGAAGTACACCGTAGAAAAAATGTCAGTAATCATCGAAGATGTTAAAAACCAATTGCAGCAGAAAGACGAAACCATAAAAGCTCAAACAGATAGTATTATTCAACTAAATGAACTTGTTGCCAAACTACAAACTGATGTCAATAGCAACAAACATCAAATGGCGGAAATGGCTGCTACATACACAAACCAAATAGAAATGTTAAACCAATCATTATCCCAAAAGACTGAAGAGAATGAAAAACTTCATAAAGAAACCGTTGAGTTGAAATCCCAAATCAGCAGTAATGGTGAAAAACTATCGACAAATCTCAAAAAAGAAATCGATGCGAAAACAGAACTTTCTGAGAAATATCAAAAACTATCAACCGAACATGATGCATGCAAAGGCATAATTATAGAACTGCAAAATCAACTAGTAAATAATAATAAAGCAATTGATGATCTTACAACTAAGGTTAAAGGGCTTGAATCAATTGTAGAGCATGATAGCAACAAAGCAATAATTATGGAAAAAGAGCATGAAAAGCTTCGAAAAAAATTTGAGAAGTTGCAAGAAGATAAATCTGCAACGGAAAAGATTTTACAAGCTGAAATCGACAATCTTAAGTCTGATACAAAGCTACCGTCGATGCAGCCAAATAATAAATATGTAGTAAGTACCTTATTTTGTGACCGCTTATCATTGTTGATTGTTGTTTTGATAATTACAGGAACTGGATAATAGTATCGAGCAAATCAACTTCTTAAATTCGATTATAGCTGATATGCAGAAGAAAAACGAAGCGCTGAAGGCTCGGATAGATACGCTGGAGACTATTTCATTGGATTTTACAAAGTAAGTTTATACGATCGTTTTGTATGTATGACTTTATTCGAACTAAGATTTGAGAAAAAAGGACATCATCAAGTGGTAAAACTGACAGATTCCTTGCGACACGATACCGTTATAATAAATTGCGGGATACAAATAATTAACGCCAAGTTGTTTCGTGAATCAGTATCATATTTTGAAACTCGTTTCGAAAAAAAAAATGGGATTCGTATCGCCCCAGTTCCTCCAATTATGCCTGTTAATGTATCCTCTGAAATGGAAATGTCTCATTTGAAAAAAAATTCTGATAATCCTGTGCTGACAGTTGAATGACCACAATTATTTTATATGAATGCAAAAGCAGTTCTCTATAAATTGAATATCCTAAAATCCTTGTTTTAAAGCAAAGCATTTGGTAGATCGCTGTATGCTGTTCGAATTCAGTCGACATTTTTCGGTGTTGTCATGGTTTTCTACTGTCTTTTTCCATGAAGTGATATTTCTTCTAATAGTGAGTCCTCTAACGATGATTGAGTGATGAAACATCTAATATCCACCAAAAACCAGTTCTTTATATATCGCAGGGCAGAGCTACGCCCCACGAAAATTGTTTTATCAGCGCTGCATGACATGCCTTGTGAAGATTTAAAAAATACTCTCGAAGAAGCAAATATTAACTGCATTAATATTAAACATTTTAGTGTGGGTGGTTAATGAAGAACACTCTCAAGCCTGCTTACTGCTGTCCTAAGAGCCTAATTTTAAGCTAGAACACCTTCAATCAATTAAAAGCTTAATTCATACTATCCTTAGATAGGACTACCATGCAAAACAAAACAGCGGTCCAACTCAGTGTAGAAACTGTCAGATGTACGCTCATGGATCTTCCCATTGTCAACTCCCTACCGGATGTCTTCTAGGCAGCGGTGAATACAAATACATCGAATGCACGCTCACTAATGAACAATTGGATAAAATAACCTGTTCTAATGGCGGACTTGGCGACTATGCAAATTCAATAATTTGTAAGAACAGAGAAGCATACTTTAACCGTAAGTCAAAGTTGCAACTCAAGGCGAGAAAGCATCGATAGTCAACGATCGTCAGATCGCCAAACCCCTATGCATAGCTAAATATCAACTTAGAGTCACCATCAACATTCCCTGCTTTGGATCGATGATCTAGTTCCTCAGCCGCACGATCTCAGCATCAGTTAGTAAATAGCTCTGGTGCGCACGCACACAGTTGCAGAGCGGACTAACTAGTGTTGCACTCTCCAGCAAAATCATCAAAACCTGCAACAATATCAGGAGTGGACAATAGCTTTGTTATGAATGACTTATTTTCCTTGCAGAAATCATGAGAAATCTCATCGGAGCTTTTTATTAACTTAGTGTAGTGTCGATGTTCGAAAGTTCGAAAGTGACCGATTTAATATGATTGTGAAACAAGTTCTTACTTGGTTAAGTTTAAATCTAAATTACTTGTATTTAATGCACAAATCATTAAACAAGATAATAGAAACGAACGATTTTGAATACAAAGGCAATTCACGTACCATCAGAACCATCTTTTTATTGGAGCACTGGTAGACTTTCAACGATGTCAAATGCCTAATCCTTTCAGCTTGCAAGCTCTGTCATCACCCCACTTACTTGTGTTCACTTAAATTTCCCACACTCTAATTACACTAAAGAGTCCAACAACAAACCTATTCTTCAAAAATACTAACTGGAGTAATTTTAGCAATACGTTAAACCGGGAAGTCTGTATCAGCATCTTAAACTTGGCCAACGTTGTCAACACTTATCAGATCGAAACACTAAGTGATTTCAATCGTTATATTTATAAATAAAGAAATTACGTCGCTAATAGTAACGTAACCGAGACAACATGTGTAACGGGGAGCAGGGTCGGCTTAGTAAGAAAGTAAAAGTAATCGAGGTTGCAAAAATAATCACGACACAATTTTCTTTTCAGTCTGAACCAAGGGTCGTTAAATATGGTGAGAATCTAAAAAGCACTTAAACGCAAACACTCTTCTAAGTCCTAATTCTTCAAAGTAGCAATAAAATTATCAATTATGATACTGACAAAGCCGCAGCTCGTGCTAAATGTTTTTACAATACACAAAATATTATTATACTAGCTCAATGAGTAATGATGTCCCAAATGGCATAATCGAAGGCTCTGTCGATAACTTTTGCTGTGTAGCAGACTTACAAAAAGATATATGCAAACCAAGAGAGCTTGTTAGTATTATGAAATCACTCCAAGTCTCGATGAAATCCCCAGTATACTGCTTAAAAATCTTCCCAGAAAAGCGATGGTATTGACCATATCCATCTTCAATGCTCGCCTGAAGAAGGCCATAGTTCTTCCTATCAAAAAGCCAGGAAGGACAGGGCTGTGAAAGATCCCCCACCCCACTTTTCTGCCGCCAACAATGAGTAAAATCTTTCATAAAAAATACTTCAACAGATCCAATCATTTTTCCACATATATAAAGTAATACCAGACTACCAATTTGCTTTAAGCAGAAATACTGAATGATGCATTATTTTTTTATAGAGTGATGCACCGTATTTCCAAAGCTTTACTAATAAAAAAATCTTTAAGACTAGTAGCCCTCGACATTAAAAATTCGAATATGTATGGCCATAAAGGTCTTATCTACAAGCCAACTCAATCGTCATTATCTTACCAAAGTTATTGAAGCCTTTTTCACTGATGATCTCTTCATGGTAAAGCCAGTAACAAATACACATATTCGCAACGTCTTCCTGTTGAGTGGAGCTGCCTTAAGTCCTACACTTTATAGTATATGCAGTGATGCATTCGCTATAAACTCCCATCGTGATGTAGCCACTTATACAGATGATACATGCTTGTGCGCTTCAAGCAACTGTCCACGAAACACTGTCACCATTCTGCATAGTAAGCTCGGAAAAGTATATCGATCTGTTTTAGGTGGAAAATAAAAATAAATTCTGTGAAAACGAAAGCCATTTTTTCACGAAGAAGAGACAATCAAACAGCATCTCAAACAATCCTCTTAATTTTTAAGGACTAAACATCCAGCAGGAAAACACTATTAAATATTTGAGAATAACCCTGGACAAAAACCTGATATTTAAAGATCACATTGAAAGTAGCTACCCGAAAATATCAATGTTAATAAAAACTCTGCATCCAATCGATAACTGAGGATCTTATCCTTCTAATATTAACAAATCACTTATCTTCAAGCTCGTCATTCAATTCCCATATGGAGTAATTGTGCATATAATCATATCAATAAACTATAAATACGTAAAATAAGTATCTTAACATAACGTTTAAGAAACCTTTGTACTATCCTACTACTACTCTTCATAACGCAGGTTTTAATGGTCCGAAATTGCAAAAAAAAAGCGCACAACAACTTTTGATCATAAACTACTCACAATGAGCAACCCTCTCCTTCAATGTACCCCGTCAAATTAACGTTACATGATGCAAATTCAAATTAAATATAAGATAGATAGATGTAAGTAGAATTAGTATTTAAAATTGCGTTTATTTTCTTTGCTAATTGTGAAATAATTTCTTCAAAAACAAATTCAGTTAATGCTAAAAAAAAAAAAACACAAAAACAGAACTATAACATATTGTCTGGAATACTAGAAAGCATTACTTTCTTATTAATTTTTTTTTATTTGAAAAGGCTAAAATTTTTCATGTTTAATTGTTTCTTATGTTCTAGTATTTATGATTCCATATGTACTTTTATCCTTCATTGCATGATTAGTAAAAAGCATTCCCGTTCTGTTTAAAGTACGCCCCGATCATATTGCAAAAATGAACTGGATACCCAATCCTCACGAGTTTTTTGTCACCTTAGCTAAGAATTCTAATATCGAATATTTTATAAACTAAACAGGTAAGGCATAATTAATAATACAGTAGCTCCAGACAGCTTTGAATTCCTTATTGTCAGCTTATGCTAAAATATTTTTAAAAAAATCTTGTGCCACACTCCTGTAAAAAGCATTTAATTGGTAAAAATCAATGTATTCCTGTTGACTACACTCTTCTCGCACTCCTTAGCATTGAAAGCGTTATGATGTGAAATCACCGAGCTTTGTAAAATTAATAAAAAATAGACGAAAATGTGAAAATAAATAAAATGTGCTCTAATATTTGTTATGTTTTTCAATTTTAGACCAGAAGCATTTAACCTGGTCGGAAAACGTAATCCTGCTCCACGACTGTTTTGTGATATTTGTGAAATTTTCGATGGGCACGATACGGAAGATTGTCCTCAGCAATGTTCAGAGAGTCCACCAGCGTCATCACTACCACGATTAGCCGATAATAAAAATGGAGACGATGGTGCTGCTACTAAAAAACTTCCGCCGCCTAGAATGTTTTGTGATATTTGCGATGTATTCGACGCTCATGAAACGGAAGATTGTCCGATGCAATGTTTTTAATTGTTTTTAATGTACATTAATTAATTGATTGAGAATGAAACTCGAAATAGGCAATAAACAATATTTATCAGTTGTATCTTTATTGTTACTAGCATAATGTAATTTACGTCGAAACATATTTGTTTGTCAACTTTGTTAAATTAAATTAAAAATCATCACATTTAAAGTACATAGGTAAAACTTATAAGACATTGATTATAGGGACTATAAATTCGAACTGAAAGCATCATAAAAAACGTCCGTCAATGAAGGTGTAAAGGAATTAGTCGGTAGTGTTTATTTAAAACTTGCTGTATATAAACAGGAAATTGTTAATTGTTGTTTGTTTTTCGAAATATATTTTTATATGTAGTCAAGCGAATCGAAGTTTTTATAGCGCCCAGCATTGTAAATGTAAACAGTAAATTGTGCAAACCAACGGTAAATTGTTTCCAAAGATTCAAAAATTATTTTTGATAAGGGTTGATTCAAACTAACCTCATCAGTTATGTTTTCGTTGAGGACTGATGACCTAATGGAAAAATAAATCTGATAAACTCTTAAGTGGATTTTATTATCAAAGTAAAATGATACATATTAGCAGTACATGCAATTCGAACTACTTGGCAAAGAAACTCTTTGTACTGTTCTTGCGAGCGCTAAGGTCAAGGAATATGTCTTACGCAGTGTCCTGGAGGAGGAGAATGCGAGTAAATAGTCAGTTATCAGTCAAAAATAAAATTTAAAATGGACTTTAACTTACACAATCATCAATCGTTAAAGTTCAAGCAGAGCAAATCCTTTCCGAATTGAATTAAGCTCTATAAGCAATGTATGTAATTGAATTAAGCTACGCCTTCATGGGCATAGAAGAAGCCTTGGGCAGCGCAAGACATGACTTGCTGTACCACGCTCTCCAGAAGAGGGGTGCCCTCAAGAAGTGGTAAAATATTAAAGTATCGATGTGTGTTTGCGGAGCTAGGGAGGCGATGCTAAGGGTCGACACTAGGAGAGTATGTCCACGGGGAGAGGTATTATCCCCTGCTATGGTCGTTGATGAACTTCTCGTTACTCTAAAAACAACTGCTCTCGACTACGAGGGCGATATCATGGTAATTATGAGAAGCTCACACGTGGATACCTTGAGATGCAAAGTGTAAAAAACTTAAATGAAATTTAAAAAACAAGCTTCACAGGATGGCCTGCCTGCTAATAACAGTTTAAAAGGGCCTCCACCATAACGGCAGGATGGAGGCCCTTTTAAACCTAGAATCATCACAACTAAAGTCACGAAGGAAGAAGCAGCGAAACAAGCTATTAGCCTAACAACAGGTACAAATCAGGAGACCTAAAAGGCCACGCCAAAGTCCCGGAGGACATCATCCCCATAATGTTGAACTTCAGCGGTCAAATAAAGACCAAAGCAGCCTTCGAGAAGAGGTTTGAGGTCACAATATCATCAAGGAACACAGGAGCGGATGGCCCACCTCCCTCGTACAAAGGAGCGCAAATGTGGTATATGGATGATTCAAAGGCGGATTGTGGAGTAGGAGCAGAGATCGTAGGTCAAGTGCAAAATGCATTTCCCTCTCCGAAAGGACGCCAACATTTATTAAGCAGAATTATACGTTACTTAGAGCCTCAGATATAATAAAGATAAGAGATATTAAAAGGCTCAGAATGACGATCCTATCGGATAGTCTCAAAGCTATCAATCTTCTCTTAAATTCTCAAGGCTATAAATCGCGGTCACATAAATTCAGCTATAACCACAGAGGTGAGAGAGGCCTTAAATGAAATAGGAGCACGGAATAGCCTCGAGTTGATATGGATCCCTGGCCATGAGGGGCTATTGGGAAACGAGGAAGCTGATACCAAGGCCAAAAAAGGAGCAAGAATGTCCTTCACAGATTCTCTTCCGTAGTAGGGCTTTAAAAAAGCAGACACGGACAAGGAAATTAAAATATGAAGCGAAAAATAATAAACGAAAGCTGTTCGCTTAATCTTGATAGTTTGAAACATGCAAAAAATACCTTGGCTTCGATAACAAAAGAGCAAAAGAAGCAGTGACTCCCTGTAAAAGCTCCAAAAGAAGCAGTGGCTCTCTGCAAAAGTCATCTTCTTTACAAAAAGTATCACCACATAATAGGTAAGTAGCGAGACGACTGCTGTAGATACTGTGGAGAAACGGCAGAGTGTGTAGAACATCTTCTCACACACTGTCTAACACCAGCGAGACGAAAATTAGAGCTCTTTGGCTCCTCTTTGCTCCACCAGGGACATAACAAGGAAAATATCCAGTTTCAAAAGAAACCTGGACATTCTATAGGACTAAACGCAGACGGGGCACAGTAGAGTGAGAAGGTCGCAGTGCTAGGGTCCATCTGAACCCACTACAGGCTGAAAAAAAAGAAAAAGGGTGAAAAAAAAGTTAGGTTGGAGGGCCCACATGTTTTTTGAAGAGAAATTTTGGCTGTTTTTCGTTGATGACCTGGAGAGCTTTTATCAACTGTGGGACTCTCCAATTAGCGTGTTTGTCGTATCGTATGAATTGTTTTAAATACCAAGTCCCACTAGAGGAGATACTTTCACTATATCTAAGCACATATCCTGAACAAAATTTCCTCTTTCTACAGGTTACTGCTCGGATGCATGTTCATGTTTCTACAAAGTTATGGTTTGCAACGTATAATATGCAGTTGCTCGATTGGCCAGCAAACTTCTCTGATTTTAATATCATGCATAACATGTGGGGGGTTGTGTGATCTTAATATCATGCATAACATATGGGGGGTTTTGTATAAAGACAATTGAACACCTAAAAGCTGCGAGTTGAGAGCCGGAAAAGCTGCAAATCTACATAAATTCAATGTAAGATAGAATATTTGATGTTATTAGAAGTCATCGGGGTCCAATATGTTATTCAATAGTCCTTATTTTTATAAATTGTGTTTTATGGCTTTTAAAAACGTTCTGTCTCTATAACTATGAAATGAACGTGACCACCACGTTTTCTAGTATTTAATAGAAAGTACGTAATTCAACGTTATGAATGCAGGCAGATATTACTTGAAAACTTATCAACTAACTGGAGAGCGTAATTATTGATTACATTACATTTACTTGTTACTCTCGAATTATTTTAGAACAAAAGAAAAGATTTCATTTTGTAAAAAAATGAAAATTCAAAAATTCAAAACGAACGAACTATTTTATTTTCTTCTGCCTCTCTGTCAGCATCTGTTACTGGTATGAGAAGAGGCAAACAGAAAATTAAGCTAACAGCATACAGATTAGTGTAATTTATAAAGTTTTGCTTGTTTATTTTTTTAATCATATATAAAGCAAAACAAATTGATCGCAATAAATCAAATCAATAAAATTGTAAGGAAATAATTAATAAAATTGATTGAAAAGTGAATAAATTATTAAAAACTAATTAAGACGTACTGTTAAAGATTTTTTTTTACAGAATCTCAAAAGATATTAGGTTTTTTAAGTCACCCGCAAAATCATTATTTAGTAAGACAGCTCAGTAAATCGGATCATAGAATATCCTGTTAGTTCGGGCTATGGCCAATATATAGGGTTAATTGAAAGATCAATTGTTCCTTTAGAAGCTAAATATATTTCAATTCCTTGATAGTATTGTTATTTCATAATGTTTAATGTCTGCATGTATTTATAAAATCAATATTAATCTCAAATAAATGAATTTCTTTAAAACTGTTCATCGTGGTAAATCGAAGTGTGCATACGTTTTAAGTGCTTCTTTCAAACGATTTAAGCCAGTTTGATTAGTCTCATTATAGTATGGAAGAGATTTCATAACCGAATACCAGGAGCTCAGCTTTGGCCATTTGATACTCTTCACGGGAAATACCAAATCAATTGTGGATAGAGTGGTCACGATTGAAAAATCAGCAATTGTCATCTGATTACTTGCCATAAATTTATACTCATCGGCATATTGGTTGAGAAAATCGTAAGCTTCGTGTATTTTTGTTTCATGGTGACTAACACATTTTACTCCACTTTGAAATATTTCACACATCATATCACTGTCGCGTCGAAACAGAAGTCCGCATTCGAAGAATAGTCGGTTGATAATTCGTATTCTGGTGGCATCGTCTCGGGGAAAAATTTCTGAGTTGTCACGTGTCTGTGCCAGATGGATGAGTATGGCGTGGCTGTCGGTGAGCGTCATCATATCGGTCTTCAGCACAGGAACTGTGTGCAAACGATTAATCTTTTTGAAAGCCACAGTGAGATGTTCCTGTTTAAACAAATCGATTTCTTTTAATTCGACATCGATTCCGAGGTGTTTGATTAGCATCAGACAGCTTCGCGCAGGTGGGCTGCAGCTATCGTAAAACAGCATCGGTCTCAACGCACCACGAGGCATCTCAATAGATTCAGATCAAACCTTCGACTGAAGGTAATTTGCCCTCTTCTTCTGCGTCTATTGGACTCAATCCTCCTGGCGGGCTTTGTTTTGAGAGAGCGGCATTGAGAGAAGATTGAAATAGGTAACCTAAAACTACTTCACAAAGCGATCATGGATGCATGATCAGTGCCTGTGTAGCTGATTGCTCGAAATTTTAACCTTATAAATTTTCAAATGTTTTTGGATTTATTTCCATTTCTTATAAATCAGTTTTGTTGCTGAATTGAAATTACAGTATGCTAAGGGAAAGGAGACTAGAAAAAGTCGGTCCGTGATCCAGTGAGTGATCATTTTTCTGGAAAGAAAAGAGCAATTAAACTGCCTTACATGAGAAGTTTCATTCAATTTCGATTTGCAAAAAAACAACCACAAATAAACATGTTCATTTCGGAACTACAGTATAAGTGGATTGATGAGATTGATGGGCTATTCATGAGACTAATTGTGGACGTTAAGTAGTCTTGGATGCAGGGATTTAACAATGGGGTTGGGAAGTTCAATTGCACGGTGCAATGCTTCTTTGTTGCTTAATTCAAGCAAACAAGAGGGTAGAGGCGTTATTTTCGCTTTCCTGGAAAGGTCAAAATTTCTGCAATAGTAGCCATTGGCCTTGAAGTGAAGAAGCGTGGCATTACGCAGGATACGACGTACAAAATTTCGCTAATTATTCTAGTTTTTCAGACGATGTCGAAGACCAAATAGTGGCACTATATGTGAGGATTATAAATTACAGCTGCTTGTAGATATTCACTTTTGCCTTGGAGCAGATAATGGATTTTGGCTTGAAGATACAGCCTTCGAGATGGTATGCGAGGGCTGCTTTGTTGAGGATTGACTGGATGTGGTGGCTGGGGTTCTAGCGGGTGTCGAGTTTTATGCCTAGATATTTCACGGTCTTCGAAGGCGTAATAGTCTGATTATTAGTAACAATTTTGACCTCTTTAAGAGCCCATGCCCTCTTTTTGTAGTCCTTGTAATATCCTTTGAGAAATATGATCTCATTTTTGCTAGCATTTATTTGCTAGCCCGATTTGCATACCATATTTGCCTCCTTTGCATACAATTTTTGCATACCTTTGCAAGACCGCTGTTCTGGGAGTTCCAGAAGAGGAGGTCGTTTTAATAGAGGTTAGTACTAACACCTGTGGCTGAGTTTGAGATTTCAGGGATGTCTGCAGTGAAATCATTGAAGAGAATTGGTCTACGAATGGGTCCTTGAGGTACACCTAATTCAATCAGAAATTCGTCATATAAAGCCCCATTGAAAATAGATCCTTTACGCTTTGAGTATGCTTACGAGCAGCTGCCAATACAATTCAATTGGAGTGTGTCCATTGTCGCGTCATAGATATGCTCTCGTCGCATCATGCTATAAGCATGTAGCCTGCCGGTAAGAATGAATCGCATTTGGGTAGTGAATAACGTTTTTAACAAAAATAATATTATAAATTCTGTTCGTCGTAAGCTAATAGTGAACTGAATAGGATATTTAAGATTTCTCTTGATTATTATGCTACCTGCAAAGTTGAATCGAGCAAAATAATACAGCAAAACACATCGTTTTCATCACCTGAACTGGAAATTTTCGGGAAAAGGCATCAGCTAGACTTGCAATCAATTACTATTATCGTATTAACGCTGGCAAATCTATGGTCGACCGACAAAGTAGCCGTACGGTAGCGTTACGTTATGCAATACGCTGGCGAATCTATGAAGCGACAATTCAATGAACAGTAGGCTCAACTCTTACTCTAATGCTCCAATTACTTACTCAGACTTCTCTTACTTATTACTCTTTGCATTATCTAAGTGATTTCATAGAGATTACCTTGAATAGTATGATTATTGATATAATACAATAACTATCTTAAACATATAAACTTTATTGAAATCAAAAAAATATTGAACTGTATTAAATCATACCATCTTATTTTAAGTATTTACTGTCTAATCGCCTCCTTCTTTTTTCTCTTTTATAGCTTCCTGAAAATTGTCCAAATTTAGCATCTTAATACATACCATATATCAATTTCAATTTATTATCAATCTTAAACAGATTTACCTTAAAACGTTCCTCGAAAAGTGAGAGCTCAGCGATTAAATCCGTTATGGCATTCATGAAAGCTTCCTGCGGGGAATATTCCGATGTCGTCTGAATTCTGATAACAAATTTGTGTTCCAATGGATGTGGCAGTTTGTAGCCAGCAAATAATACATTGGGATCTTTCAACAATTGGCTATTAGAGTAGAAAATAAATCAATAAAATGTAATAAGAAATGATGTTATGATTTACTTGCGGATCATGTTTCCTAAAGTATGGTCCTCTTTATTGACAGTAAATATGGCTGCATTTGTGACTTTTGTATCAAGCTCCTTGATGATTCTGAAACATTAAGAGCCTCAAATTAGTGAAGTTCTTGTTTAAAGTTCTTGTTGTTTTCAATATGTATTTCTGCTCATAGTTTCTCTCTTCCTTTTTAAATCAGAGAAGAAATACGGTACACTTCTACATAAAATTTCTGAAGATTTGTATTAGGTTTAACAACCACATCAAATCCCATTCAATTTTTTTTTGCGTTTGGTTGTTCCTCTTTTCCAAGGAACGTGGTTGGCCTTTCCCCAGAGGTATCGGATTCGATAACACCCGTATGGTGGATTTGACCATAAATAAACTTTAACACTTAAGGACAATACAAAAGTGTCTTACACATCGCGACGACGCGAACTTTGTCAATCGCAGAGAAAGACCGTCCTTCAGAGAAAAGTAAATTACTCCGCAGTTTTCCGGCTACAACCCTCCACCGCAGGAGCCAAGACGTGAAAAACCCCATTCAAAATAACCTCAAACATGATTTTACAGCATACATTTCCATTCAAAATGCCCTGCTTCAAAATTAAACCATTTTTTCTTACTTTTTTTCACCCTCGTACAGCAAAAATGATTCGAATGTTGGTGGCGCATTCATTTTGTAAGAATAGCTTCAAGTAGGCGCCCAAAAATCCAAACACAGAATATGTCACCGCAAATCAACTGACAAGACAAATGTCATGTTAAACGCAATGTTAAGTGTGCTTAGCAATTGGAATCCAAACATGTTAAGGCTCCTTTCAAATTTCTCTACGCTCCGACTTGATTGGTATTCCGCATAGGAACGAAATCAATTTGGAATTTAATATGCGCTTGCCTGCTAAATGCCTAACTTTATGCAACAAGTAACATTTTTAAATGTTTCGATAGCATTACATATATTTATATTTATTTCAACCAAGTTCAATTCCAATTCAGAAATTGTAATATTCGGTAACTGCATTCAAAGCGAGTTTAATTATATCAGCAGCTCACACATATGCAATTTTCAAACACAACTGTTACTATTCGAATATATCTAATCTAATCTTTTTATATGGTTCATGGAGAGAAGACAAATATTAATATACGTTAATATACGATGATCGTTATCTGTCCACGAAATGGACTTATGATCATTATTTTAAAAAAAACGGTATCAGCGCCATCTACCATCATAGTTTCAATTGATTTGTTTCATACTGACTTTGACAATTATGAAAATGATATAAAAACAATGGAGGTAGTAGACAATGGAGTGGCCCTTCACATTTGAAATGTATTGGAGGGGACGAAACCAAGAGCTAAGGGATATGCGATATTTTGTCTGCCTCTTCCACATCTATCTCATTTGGAATCATACGTCATATGATCACCACGTGGAAAATATTTTGTCAAGTTGATAGATGGGACGCTTGGCGAAAGTTGCAGGGGTAGAAGCAAAGCAGTTGTATCACATGGGCGACTCTACTATTTTATCTCTATGATAAAAACCGATGATGCGTCTTTATTCATATGTCGAATACTGTAGTCGATTTAGTAGACCCCCCACCCCTCCCCCCTATTCGTTCCATTAAAAAACATTCGATCCAAATTCAACCACATGTTCCATTATCATGCTATCTGCTATCCTTGAGATCCACTTGATTTGTTTCGCCATCTTGTCACAAATTGATCCACACGGCAGTAGTACACGGCAGTACACGGCGGCACGACTGTACATACATACTTGCTCTGCAGTCTGCAAGCATTTCTACATACTCCACAAAGCATTCCGGTCCGTTTATTTATTTGAGTGTTCCTAATTCCGTTTTCAAGATTCCTGTCCATTCGCAAAGTTTGACACAGTGCAATGTAGTGATAATTCGAGCTTGGATCAGAAATAGGCAAATTGGACTGTTTGTTTGTGAATTTTTCGTGGCACGGGTGTGATTTTTTTCCAGATTATTTCGAAAGTAAATTCATAGATAGTTGCGTGCATGGATTTTCGTTGAAAAGCCACAATCGAATTGGGAATTGTCCGGGAGTGTGCGAGTTCGAGTGTACTCTGTCCGATGCTGATCCGCCCATTTCGCGTGGAAAGTCACAATTGTCAAGGCTCGTAATTATCATCGTGTTCTTTGATGGAATATCGGTTGCCGCATATTGGCCGTGAAGACGTCACCTCGATCATTTGCAAATAAGCGATAAAATGTTCTCACCTGGGCGGCAATCTGCGATACGCTAATTTCCATTATTGACAGTTGCGGGAGGACTACCCGAAACGAGACTTGTAGCCGTGAAAAATCTATTCGTACTGATATCGAATTGCTGTGTTGTTTTAGTCTGGCGTTGTGAAGTGATACTGTCTTGAGTAAGATCCCTGCTGAAGGATACGCTATATGTAATCGACATTTGGTGCTTTCGTCTCAGGTTAACTGAACCGTAATTGTAGTCCTGAATCAGTGAATCACGATCGGACTCACATTAAACGATTAGATCTGAATCAGAGTTTTGCGGTGTTCGTGTGCTGAAAAATTCGTAACCTCGTAATCCCGATTCGTGGAAAGAATTGATAAAAAGTGAAGTAAATAGCGCGTTTTCGAGTGTCGGATTTGCGATGGCCGAGCAACAAGCAGGTGGCAATAACAACGGCATGGTTGCAGCGACAAATCCAAATGCGGAAATCATACGCGGGCAGGTGTTCGAAGTTGGACCGCGATACGTCAATCTTTCATACATTGGCGAAGGTGCTTACGGAATGGTCGTGTAAGTATCTGAGTGGAATATTCATGTCCTAGCGAAAGACGAGCGTACGTAAATGTGATGATTACTCACCACCGACTAAGCCGGTCGGGGTGATAAATGACAGTAAAATTTGCACAGTTCTATCGCTAAAAGTCTACAAGATATAATGATAGCACAGTAAAGGTACATTTTTGCTTGCCGATTTAGTATCTATACAGTGTCCACTTTACCTGTTATCAGAGCTTCATAGCACATCAGTGCACTTGACTGATCCCGCTCGTGGTTGTAGCTCTGCTTTAATGTTGTTTTTGTATCGGCTTGGAGTAGATTTAATTAATCCAACAAATGAAGCATATACCTGTGAAGCATAGAAGTGGAGACGTCGAAGGCAAGGGTATTGGCTACTTTATTTTTAGGTAAACTTACGGTGTGACTTTCGCTAGTACTCAAAAAGCCACATTGTATGAATTTTACGTACTGATGGGGTTTGGAGGGGAAATTATATAGTGCAGTGTATAATGCAAATTATTATTAAGCCGGCTTCTTCGATATTTTAAGAATTATTTATTGATATAAAAAAGCTTTCACTACAATAGATCACAGGAGATAAAATGATGTATTGAGGACTACTTACACATTAAATATAGCAAATAATTGAATGGAATATTTCGTCTAAAATTGTTAGAATTAGCGATGGAAATATGTTTATATTGGTTCCCTTTAATGTTTCCACTTTAAATTAAACCCTTTGCTCCCTTACTTTTAAATAACGTTCTGTTAAACTATAAACATACATAAATTATATAAAATAGCATAATTTAATGTCACAAGTCGAATTAAGTACCTACTTTAACTAACATCTAGAATCAAAATTGAAACAATATATCATCATCATGCTGCCAGCCATCATTATTACAAAGAGACGCGTTTTTTGCACCACTACCGTGTTCTAGTTCAGATACGTACTAGCGGAATTAGTTTTAATAATAATTAACTTGTAAAAAAATTACTTTGAAATCAGCAACTTAAGTGGATGCAGAGACCTACCTCGTCTGGATCGTTTTTTTTTGTGAATAAAATTTAACCAAACAAAAGTTTTCAGAGGTCAGGTTTGACCATTTCGTAAAAACGATACAGGCCAGGTTTGTCACAGCATTAATTAAAGTTGCCGTAAGTTGTAGTAACTCTAATGCCGCAGGTATTTGTCTAACGTAGTGATGTAAAAGATTTAAAATTTATGTTTAAATTTTATCAAACCGTCAGTATATGTGTCGTCATTGGTTGGTACAACTCGCATCAACCACTTCAATCAACCACTCTATTTTCCACTCTATTGTAAACCCATGAGCTTTTACTCCAACGGTTTTACTGCCAATAAAACCTACCTCAGGAAGATCACTGAGGCAGAAGTTTGTTGTTGTTTTCAATGCTTCTAACTTAGCCAGACCTCGATAGAGTTGCAAAAAAACCTGATTATTATAAGTCAAATGTAAGTCCGCTGCCGTGATTTTCTGAGCATTGTCATGAAAGATTTTCTTTGTCGTTATAATGGGTGCTCTCATAATGATACCGAGAGTGTCTAAACTGAAAACATACGAATATAATAATTTATTTTAATTAGCTTTCAGTCCATTGAAAAAGGCATAACCGGCATATCATAGTGTTGCATGTTTTCCTTTATTCCGCATGACTTCAAGGAAATTAATTGGTTTAAAGAGGCTATTGGCTACAAATTATGTCCTTTTGAGAATTGAATTGAAGAAAAATGTAAGCAAATCCACTATCCGATAGCACCAAAGCATTAGATAGAAAGTCCTTGCAAGCCAGACAGGTGAAAAGGCCGTTAAACAAATCAAGTACAATTCCTTTGGTGCCATGTAATCCGCTCTTCATGGTGGAAACGTATACTCAATCGCTAGAGATTTTCGCCAGCCAACTGATATTTGCTGATATTTTCGCAAGTCAACTTTTTCGCTATGCCATCTTCTCTATCGAATCCTCCTAGCCCTCCAATGTGCGCTTTTATCTTTCTGCATAGGAGAAGTATTGAACATTTTCGCTAAGTTTGATGACTCTGAATCTGTTGGACCTGATAGTATTTTGCTCTTTGTATTATAGGGCTGCGCCTCCACCTTAACTAAACCTCTACGCAAGCTATTTCACTCGTTATATTTGTTATACTTTTTATAAAGCAATGGAAGTATGCAAAACAAAGTCTTGTGATCGCTCGAATTGCCGATCAATTACTCTCCTCTCCACTCAGTTATATCTATGGTCTTTGAAAAAACCATAAATTCAATGTTAATGAGTTATCTGGAAACATCTTTCCGTTTTTGGTGCTCCACTGGGGACTTACATTTCTCACTGAGATGTGGAAACGGTGATTCCATAGCAGGCAATGGTCCTAACATTAGGTAATTCAAAGGATTTTGACAACATCTCCGTGCATTTGATGACTCCGTCCTTGTCAAGGGGATTGAAAGTACCCTCGTAAATTCTTCTTTTAAGTTCTAAATGGACACAACTCAGACTTCTCCACCAGCAACACCAACTCTCTTCCTTCTATTTATAAATGACCCAATTCGTAACTTTACCGACGACATCACTCTTGACATCGTGTGTTCTTTTAGTACAGTAGCGGATTTCTGCAAGAACGCTACTTGTGTTAACATAAATGGCTTGTTTATTTCGTTAAACGCAGTCCTATTAGACATAATCGCTGGGAGGTCTGCAAACTGTGTTGTGTTTAATGAGTCCAAAAATCAAAGCTGCCTTCTTTCACTTAAGCCTTCCCATCCTCTTGTCGACCACGCTTTTTTTGTTCATGAGGTAGACAATAGACATTCCTGATTCATCCTCGCTATGACTAATGGGTTTTAAAAACCCCTCCGGCAAACTTAGCTGGACTGGTCACATTTTCAAAAATGCTATGACAACGTAGACCATATATGGGCTGGGGCAGGGCACAATTCTTGACATCAATACGAATTGCTTTAGATCAATCACTGCTCTAGATCAATATGAGTGTGGAACAGCCTACTTCCTGTTTTTACCAAGTCTGATAGAATTTCAGTAAATGTGTGGGTAACCCTGTGGCTGTGGTGGCAGCTCAAATTATTGAGATTTACATGATATTTCATTGGAAAATAAGACATTCAATGGACACAATGGATATTCGCAAGCAAATATGTACGCAGCATGACCATTGTTTGTATGATCAACCTTTCTAAATTCAAATTTTCACAAATTTTTGTCCTCCGAGAGCGGTACTATACACAATTATTCTTTCCCTATTGCCATTCGCTCAAAACAAAATACATAGGGCGTTTCCGAATTCACGTCTTCGTCCTCATCTTCAGCTTGCTATGAAAGATTGTGACATGAGCAGAGTAGCTGAGCTATTCCAACAGTTGTCTGGAATCGTTGGCTTTGCTTCGTAACATTGCCGCAAAACACCATCAAGCGAACGAAAAGGCAAATAAGAACGTGACTTCGTCAACTGTTATACAGTTGACGGACGAAGTCACGGATTTCGGACAAGCTCAACTTGGTCTGACGTCACATTCTCTTATAACAAGCTGAAGACGAAAGCGAAGACGTCAATTCAGAAAGGCCAAGGGTAGGCTGGTCTCAGCCTAAGACTTTTATTTGGGGTGCTAGCAAAGAGCTACCAGCGACGGGCGATTTGTCATTTTTGTACTAAGAAATGCTACCATTTTATATGCTAACCTTATAATGAAAACAAGTATCAAATGTTAAAATATCTAAATCAGTCTTTCTAGTGGTTCCTATGCGCTGGATTTTTTTTTCTTAAAGGTTTTCACTTAAAAAAAGTTTTCAATTCCAGTTTATCGTACATAACGGTATTTTGCTTTCTAATAATTTCATACAATCATTGCTTTTTTTAAAGCGGGCATTCTAACGCACAGAAGCCAATGCAAGCTAAACTCTGAATAGCATTACTTATTTCCTTAATTTAATCAAATTAAAATTAACTTTTTCTTGTGGCTCTAAAACAAAACCCCCAATAACAACAAGCTCGAAATGATGTCTTGACCTACTTTTAGGGGTGTTTGTTCCATGAAAATTTCTTCAGCAGTTTCCTCGTCATCATCAACATCATCTTAAATCATTTCCAATGATGCACTTCGCAACTCTATTAAATAGATACTGTAAATACACATTACGCTTACATTATTTTCTTAAGCTTTTCTATCAAGCATTTACTTGTCTGACTGTATGTTTTGGTTCGTTATCGTGCAGTAATTTCCATGTTGCGACGAATGCGACTTCATCAGCTAATGATACTGTTTAGTTTTGCAAAACATATATTTAGCCAGAGACAGTAATCGAACACGTAATTTTCTTTAGCCATGACACTCTTCTACGATTTATGGGATTCAAACATAATGCTATAATATGGAATTAATTTTTGCTGGGTCTCCGGGAGAACAATTGATTCTAAGCATTGATTCTAAGTAGCTGTGAATCACAAACTCATCTAAGGGAAGATGTAATCAGCCATTGAAATTTTAAATCCCCTTAGTTTGGCGTTAAATCCTTTTTTGTCGAGTCAACACGAACATACAAGAGTACGAAAGTCTGGGGTAATACATTTTCCTACTCCGTAGGCGTGATTTGTTTAACGTTCGAATTGTTGTGGGTTTTTGATACGAGTCAAAGGGTCTCGGTTCGACGAATGTTTCGGCGTGTGTCTAAATGTAGCTTTATATGTATATTTGCATTTTTGAAAATATTGTTTATGTTTTGATGTTCAGGTCTTTGCAAATTCTAATTTGTTTACAGAACAAATTCCTACTGAGAAGACTCAGTAGAACTCCGATAGTAAGGTAGTTCGTCGGCCTCACAGTCGCCCTGAAAACACCTATGTCCAGGTACCCAAATCAATGGACATCTCGCATTCAGCAACAATCATGGACACTGTACAAGGACCTGAAAGGGGCTTAGTTTCAAGCGATCGTAGAAGTAGGAGGCAATCCATTTTAGATCTTCACTCTAGTTCCTGCAAATCCAGTTCTCTGCAACTTGGGGATCAAAATGGAATGATCAACTCGGACGAATGCTTTGCTAAAGTCTGAATAAACTGCATCAATTTGATCACCTCTCTCCATTTTGCACAAAACATCAGAAACAAGCACCCCAAGATTAGTGGTGGTAGAACGACCTTTTCTAAATCCATGCTGTTGCTCGTTCAGTTGAGCATCGACCAGAGGAGAGAGTTTGTAACAAATGATTTTTTCGAATAGTTTGGAAATTGCGGATAGAATGGCGATGCCACTATAATTTTGAATAAAACTTCTACCGTCACATTTATAAATTGGTGCGATATAAGAAGATGTTCAATAAAATGGAAATAACCCAAAGGAAAGAGTAAATATAATGTAAAGGGACGAGAACAGTTATTTTACACAATTAATCAGAAAATTAGTCATGCTCCATAATGGCAGTAAATATTTCATTTTTGGTTATATCCTCAGCAAAATTTTTTTGAATCGCACCCGGAAATCGATAGAATGCTAGGATGCTGACGGGGCATGAACCATCTCGAGTCAGCAAAAAAGTGACTGACCTCCTGAGGAGAAAAAAACGTCATCAAATTTTTAGTGAACATAGAAGAGAGATAATCGGTTATTTTCCGCTTTATGTTAACAAAATATAAAAAAAATAAGACTGCGGATTATATTCTTGCCAGTAATTTTAATGTATTTGTCATACGCTGCCGTAGAGATGTGACTGCTCTTGCGATCACTGCTACTAATCACACTACTCTTTGAAAAGGGCAGTGAGCAGTGTGATTGCTCTCTGGTCATGCTACTCAACTGCTAACTGCTCTTCTGCAGAACAGAAAATTTTATCCAATCATCTGTTCACTTGCTTTTCTTTCTTTCCTGTGCTTTAGACTTATCATTGACATGACTACGGTCTATTCTAGCGCTGATCGCGAACATCGCCAATTGGGCATGGATACTTTGCTTAATCGAGAATGGATACTATGCAAGTAGACACTATTGAAAATGAATTTGTTTAATGAGACGTGTTAAGAGGAAAATTGCGGAAAGCGTTGATGTCATGAAGTTTGCTTGACAAATTAGTTATAATTAGCTATAACTATTACTGATAATGCTCGAAACGTTATCAAGGTGGCAAAAAATGGGTTTTAACTATGATTAAAATCACTGCTACTTTAAACTGCTTTTTGCTCTAACTGCTCTTTGCGATCACTGCTCAGTTAAAAGAGCAGTATAGTACATTTTTGCGCTGCCGTATCTGGCCTAACTTTACATTATTTCTCTAATCTTTTCCATTTCTAAACGAGAACACCCAATTGTTATATTATTTTTTCTTATTTTAACTCAAAATGATTTTGAGCACTTTAATTTTTATGCAATCCATCCAACAATCAACATTTGTTTTAATGTACGAATTGACGCATTGCAAATTCTGTGAGCATTCTTCATCAAATGGCACACCTTTGTATTGCGACTGCAGTCCTATATTTGAATTTCGGTATTTTTTTTAAATTGACAACGTATTCAAAATACTTAACGTTAAACGATCTGCATTGTGATTTTTTGCAATAACAATCGGAATCGGTATATAAATACTATGAATCATAATGTGCAAAACAAAACCGATGACCATGAAATAATTTCACTCGAAACTTTTTACAAGTTTCCATTGTACATATTTGTAAACAAAATGAATGTGCAATCAACAAAGTTCCCCTGAATGTTGTATGCATGAATATGATAAGAAGCTTGTTTATCTTGAAATCATTCGTCAAAGTGTTGTATCATCGCCATTTCTATGATAGCATTAAATATTTTTTACGCAATAACCACATGTATGTGATGTGATGTGTTCACGAATTTTCTTATCTTAATGTATACATACGTATAAACTTAGATTTACTTACTCGGCATCTGAAAAATACCTCCCCGATGACGTAATTTGATCAGGCGCTAGTTTTATAGCATTAATTTTTAATAAATTATTTCAATTTGATGTGAATTTTAAATGAATGTTAAAATATTTCGTTTCGTTACTATTGCAGATCTGCATATGATACAATAAAGAAATCTAAGGTGGCTATCAAGAAAATTTCTCCATTCGAGCATCAGACATATTGTCAGAGGACATTGCGAGAAATCAAAATACTAACACGATTCAAGCATGAAAATGTAAGTTGATGAAAGTAAAAAAAAGTATATGAAGAATGGATGTTATGATGGTAGTAATGAATAAAGTAGGATGTAAAATTCTTGATTCAAAACGCAGTTTTCACCTTCAAAGCTAGATAATATTTTTACTGCTGATTAGTCTAAAATCTAATTTAGAAGAAGCAAATTGGCATCGGAATATCGAGATACTCGTACATCATGAAATTGAAATGCATTCCACTTGTAAAGATAAAAATTGTTTTATAATTGAAATATGGTTTCCTCGTACATTTATGATATGCATAAATAAGCAATAAAATTCCAGTGCTAGAGCAAATCATTCGTTATGTAAACACAAGAATTTGCTTTTTCGTTGCATTAAAGGGGCAAGGAATAATTATTTTATGAAAATAAAAGTGTGTTCCTTGTAAATAAATGCTTGCAATAGTAAAAGTTCACTACTTTTCAATATCAAACACTTTAATGTAAAGACCAATTTTTCCGTTTGAAGCTAGATTAATTTCAATTTATTTGGCAAATATCAATGGGGTAGGATGTCTCACATAATTTAAATTTTCCGAATTGATGTCAGTACCATTCCTAATAAGCTTCACATTTATTTTTACATTTATTATATCATTCTTGAAAAATATACGCTATCTTATTTTACAAAATTAAAGTATCTAACTTGATTAAATAAATGTGTCAGGGACATAATCTAATGCAAATCAAATGCAACAAACAGATTTATGAATTTTATTTATTATCTTTTCCAGATTATAGATATAAGAGATATTCTACGGGTAGATAGTATAGAACAAATGAAAGATGTATATATTGTACAGTGTCTAATGGAGACTGACCTTTATAAATTATTAAAGACTCAGGTAAATGTTAAATAAAACACTAATTTGAAATATTACCTGTGAATGTTATTTATAACAAAAAAATAATTGTTTTTACTCTTTTCATACAGAGGCTTAGCAATGACCACATATGTTATTTCCTTTACCAAATTCTTCGTGGTTTAAAATATATACATTCAGCTAATGTTTTACACAGAGATCTAAAACCAAGTAATTTACTCTTGAATACTACCTGTGACCTTAAGGTGAGTAGAAAATGTTTTATTATAATTGAGCATGTTAACATTCTCTGTAATTAATAAATCGCTAACCGCTAATAAAAACCGATAAGATCAATGTATTATGCAATAAATTCTATTGTTTGATATTATTCCAGATATGTGATTTTGGTTTGGCTAGAGTGGCCGATCCAGAACATGATCATACAGGGTTTTTAACGGAATATGTTGCTACTCGATGGTACAGAGCACCTGAAATAATGCTCAATTCAAAGGTTAGTTTGAAGAAAAAAAATAACAAATATGAAATTATTTGACGCACAGACGTAAAAACTTGTTCAAACAAGTATATGTAAACAATACGTTAAAAATTTTAATTGAATTTTTTGTTTATTGCTTGATCAGGGTTACACAAAATCGATCGATATATGGTCGGTTGGATGCATTTTAGCTGAAATGCTAAGTAATCGTCCCATTTTTCCTGGTAAACACTACCTTGATCAATTGAATCACATTCTTGGTGTGTTGGGCTCACCTTCGAAAGAGGATCTCGAATGTATTATAAATGAAAAGGTGAGAAAAACTGTTTGATTAATTTTGTTTGAAATGTATTGTTGGAAGAATCGAAATGTGTAGTTGAAAGGCATCTAAAAGATCGACATGCTGAATCCCTCGTATCTTTCTTTAATTTTTAAAGGCACGTAACTACTTGGAATCACTACCATTCAAACCGAAAGTTCCATGGTCGAAACTATTCCCAAATGCTGATCCAAGAGCGTTGGATCTATTAGATAAGATGCTTACGTTTAATCCGCACAATCGAATATCAGTCGAAGAAGCGTTGGCTCATCCGTATCTGGAGCAGTACTATGATCCAAACGATGAGGTAAGCTATAAAAGTAGATACAAAAAAATTTAGTTTCAACAAAATTAGTAATAGTAGCACTCTTTTATTTGTACCAATTATAAAACACTGTAATTGGTTGAATTAATTTTAATGATCACTCCAACTTCTTCAAAGTATTAGTGTGATAGATATTACGTATTCGTTCGATGGTTACCTAACTACTGTTGAAGGGGTGGTTAACAGTTCCGCAAAATCATCAGGTTACGTGAATTATTCAACTCTATTTACTTGTACTATTTGGGTTTGTTTATCTGATCGAACAATATAAATAAATGCTCCATCCTTTTTTCTCGTTATTTTGTTGAGAGTCATCCAATATTTTATCCGTCAGCTGTTGTAAACTATTGACAATCTTAGCAAAATATTTCACAAAGCGCCGGTAATAGACCGCCATATCCAAAAAAGCTCTGAAGCTGAAGTTCTTAAATAGAATTGTTTTGATTGCGATACAATCAAAATTATATTTTAACTAAGTGGTTCAATTCAATTACTGATAGTCTCGCAATCAAAACAATTCTATTTGAAAATGCTTTCGAAGGCTTTATCCGCAAAATGATCCGCTTCAAATATTTTCCGCTTAGAAATCGGAGCCAGGCGCTCCTCAGACGCGACTTGACCAACTTTGACTTCATTGCTAATAAGAATGCAATTTTTGGGACCCAGCTTCAAGTTAGAAGAAAAAAAAATCCTTCAGAAATTTCCGGCGCTCCTCGAATGTTTTGCCAATAACAATGATGTCAAGATAGCCAAACACGTTTTTCAGCTTAGTTTTCTACCTTCATGTGTCCTAAGGTTACATGGGCATTACAAAGCCCAAACCACTTTACGATAAATTACCACAATCCGGTTGCAGAAGGTTGTCATTTTTTTCGATTTTGACTTGCCAGTGTTCGCTTTTCAAATCCAGAGTCGAAAACTACTTCGCATTGGCCAGAATATCCATAATATTATCATTTCTTGGCAATGGAGAGTAATTTTTTCGTCACATCATTTAACCGGCAATAGTTTACGAGAAAAACAACTAACGCCATCATTCTTAGCTAAAACTACTACTGACGTCCAAGGGCTGTTCGAAGGCTCGATGAATCGTTGATTTTACATGTCTTCTGTCACGACGTCGAGCCACTTGTAGGCGATGGCAAGCCTAACGAATTGGACTGAATTTCGGGTATCACTTGAATTTATAGGCAAATTAGCTCTAATGCTATCATTGTATCGAGTGGAGAAGATCTTAGTATAACGACTAACTAGCTGTTGTTGACTAGCGCTTAGTGCTGAGGACTGTAGCATGTTCTTTGCTGGGTCGCTGCCACCTTGTTGTATACACTTTTGCATGATGTCTGTTCACCTGCGATATCCAAATATGTGATGGAAGACAGTGGATAGTATTCAGCGATTAAATATGCACTTTTGCTCCACTAAATTCGGCACCCTTGCGGCACAACGAATTTGGCATTTTCATGTTTTCGCTATTCGTCATTTCCCTTCCCGTTGCCTACTAGCGATATTTCCACGTTTTTGCATTTGATTACCCTCTCTCTTAGATCCAAGCTGGAACCGTGAAAGTCTAAGAATTCCACTTGAAGTATGCTTTTGACAGTCATTTCTGATATCAAAAACTAATGCTCGAGTACGAAAGCGCGAAGTTGTATCGGACGAGTGATTTTCACCGTGAACTGATGTAGATTGCCCTTTTTTCTCTACCGTTCCAACCTTGTGGTGCTCCGGTTGTCGTTCATTCCCTGGTGATATTGGCACTTTTGACACAACCATTCTTCTTACAATCCACGGTCTCTGACTTTGCAAGGAGTCGCTCGCTTCATCGATTGGAAACTTAATGCCTCTCGCCAAAGCATCTTTTACTGTCCTAAGTGCTTGCTGAATTTCCTCATCCCGTACTGCCTGAGAGTATGCTACCTTTGCAGTTCCATCTTAATGCTTTAGTTTTGACATAGGTTACGACAAAAGTGTTAGTCGCTCGATATCTTGAGCCAACATTGAATTGCAAAAGCCCTCCTGGCTTCTGTGCCCGCCTTCTAAGTCGCCAACGATAAACCTCCTTCAATGTGTCTTCGTCGTAGTAGTCTATCGAAATGATTTGAAGTATGATCATTCCAAAGTTTGTATTCTGCAGCAGCTTCAAATTGGTCCTTGAAGTCTGTTCAAGGAGTCGGTCCCTCGATAATAAGCGCTTTGAGTCATATATTGGCAGTTAATTCAATTGATTCAATCTGATTCAATTGATTTAATGTGATTATATTTCAATATATTTCAATATATTAGCGCATATCCATATTTCGAGGTTTATTTGCTCTCTTCTCTAGAGCCTGTCAGTCATCATTTGTCTGCTTTAAATTTAAATGGTGAAAATAGTTGCAGCTAAACAAAACTATATTTGCAGAAATAATCACTCGAGCCTTTTAAAGACTGATTGTGAATGAAATCTCTATCGATTTCAACCTCCAGGTCGCAACATGTTTTTGCTCCAATTGTTGTTCGCTTCTTGTGTGAGTGAGTATGTCAAACAGTTAATAATCCCCTGCGTATTAACTTTAATAGCTCACTCACCTCTGAGTTTTTCAAAAAATGGCGATAGATCAGAAATTACAGGGGCAATGCCATTTTATTAACCCTTGCGAAACTATTCGGGCCCCCACTCACGAGCAGTCCAAACAGTTTGAGCTCATTTATTTCTGGTGTGATGCACTTTGATAGTTTTCTTTCATTTATTAAGAAAGCATTAAAAACAGTTTTCTTTAATCTATTAATTAATCCAAAGCATATATAATCGACACAATCTTCTGAAATTCACCATATATTAGCATTATGAATCAGCACACAGAAAGAAATTTCAGACCCTTGTATCAACTTGATAGATTAGGGAGGCGTATTGTTCGACTCTTTGAATGACTTGTCCAAATTACCATAGAAGTTCAAACAAATACTCCTTCCTTTCAACACATTGAATCTATCGAAGCAAACGAAAATGTCCGCCCCTTTTCAAAGGGATCTAAAAATAGGCCGTACTACGAAATATGTTGGCATGAATAGAAGCTGTAATTCCGGAAAATTACCCTTCATGACATAACAAGCTCTGGATACTCATTTTTTATGGCTGTCTATAATATTTTGCTTCCAGTGTTATTTTCATGGAGAGTTAGGCTCTAATTCATTCTAATACCCTCGAATAGGTACGTTTTGTTGCAGAGAAATAAATAAATTGCTCGTTTAACCTCAAGCCTACAAGGTTTTCACTCAATTGATGGAAATGGAACTCGAAATAACATGTTCAAATTTAAATGTCACCAGCCCGTAGCATTTTCATGTAAGCGAAATATCCGCTGTGAGTTTGTTCATTTGCACAGGCACTAGTCAATGTCACAGTTCAGCGTGTGAAGCAAGACTGCCACGTTGTTTGGACTGAGGCTTCAACACACACGATCAATCCATTGGATGAATGGGCAAAACTCGACCTACTGTTTCCCCAAACACTTTCGAGCCGAAGAATAGCCCGATGGCCTGAGTCCATGGACTTTGGAATGATTGCTTCATTCGATGAGTCCATCCGAGTTCTCCCATACACGGTGAAATTTTGGCGTGGCCTCAAGCCATTTGGGCTGATGGAATGCTCGTGAATGAGGGCGCTTTATAAAACGACGTGCCAAAGAATTTCATATGGGTTACTAGATCGTTCAAGACTTCACTCGTACGGCCTCTCCTTTATTACGCTTGTATTCTCTTGAGCCTAACCTTTCAAATCCATAGTGACACACTCGAATTTTTACTAATCACTTTACGAGAAATGTATAACCCTAGTGATTTCCATAGCCTGCCATGCTATGAATTACGGTTGGAACCTTGCTTCCAATTTTATCCAGGAGAATTGTTAAATCTGCCTACTTCGCATTTAACGTTGTAAGTGGCGTTACTAGAGTTTTAAGTTTTTAGCAAGGGGTGTTACTTTATCAAAGTCCTTTCATTTACTTGATGTCAAATGTAAATGTTAAGCTCTGCTAAATATATTTATTTTACTCTCTAACGTCTATCCTTTAGTTATTTATTTTTACGTTTGTTTGTTTGTTATGTTAATATTGTACCTTGCTTGGTAATTGAATGTGTAATACGTAAATATTTTTCTATTTATTTTATTTTTAATTGTAGCCCGTTGCCGAAGAACCGTTCCGTATCGCAATGGAACTCGATGATCTTCCAAAAGAAACACTAAAAAATTTGATTTACGAAGAAACGCTTAAATTCAAAGAATACAACACTGATACGGCCGTTTAAATTGAAAAAATGAAAACATTCGATTTGCTATTTGTTGATTCGACTGCAATTATGCTTGAATCCTAGCATCCAATCAGTTCAACATTTCAACCAGTCAAACAAATCCAGTTCATACGATTATCATAATAAATGCATATTTAAGAGCATTGTTTTAAGTTAGCAATGAACCTGAGATAAAAATTCGAGGAAGAGAAAGAAAGGGATAGAGGGTAAACGCATAAATAAATTTTATTAGTCGGAGAGAAAACATGTTTAAAAATTAAATATACAAGCAAATTAATTAGAAACGTGAAACTATTTCATCGGAAGTAAACTAATATAACTTTAAAATGTCATCAGTCTGTGTTTTAAGTGTAAAACTTGTGATTTCGAAAACAAAAGAGTAACCGAAAGTTGACAAAGAGAAGTATTCAGATTTTTTTTGTATATGTGTAATGTTCTCATCATCGAATTAACTAAATACATTATATCCTTCACATTTATAAAAAGAATGAGAATAAGATAAAAACGATGCAAAGATCGATAGAGGAGAGGCAGATGACTTGGCCGTGATGTACGGTTCGCCAAGGACTATTTTAAGGGGGGAGAAAAGTCAATTTGTTAGAAGAGTTTTTAGAATTTTAGATGTTTTTCTTGAACATGTGAAATATCACAAGACCTTCATGGATTATTCTCTCGGTGTTTTAAACATACCTATATATCATCTTCGTTTTGATTTATGTAGTGCCATACATTCAAGAAAAGAGGCCAAAAAAGTGTTAAACGAAAATTCGTAACATGGAATGAGAAATTTTACACTAGCCGTAAATTATCATTTTTAAGCAAAACATCTATTGTTGCAAAAATATAACATTTGTTATTTTGCACTTAATATAAAAAAAAATTGTATCTCCAATTTGGAACCAATTCGGAATATTTGACAATTGATTTTGGATTGCGCAATATTATTCATTTGCATAGACCTACTAGAAGAACCGCAACAAGCGATTGTCAACAATGTTTATATTCAAATATTTGGTCGTCTATAAGTCGAATACTATGTAGAGGCCAAATAAGTTGTTTGCCGCTATTTCAGGAAACAAAATATTTACAAACGTAATTTCATGGAGATACATTGAATGAAAACATTCCTCTGTTGTTTGCGAGTTTTTTGAAAATACTTCTTATATTATTGTGTATAATCAATGTGGTGGTCTTCTTTCGCATTCTCGTTAATCAAACACTCGATGTTAGAGAATATTGTAACACTTCATTTACTCAAATCTCTATTTGATTCGAAATATCGGTAAAATAAATTTAAATAAAAAGAAACAAAATGAAATGGACAGTGCACGCATTACCTACTTTTTATCATCTAAATCTAAGTGGTTTCTTATTCGTCCGTGTTATTGAAGGCACATGTACTTAAAATGAAAAAATGTAGAAGAACAAGTAAATTGAAAAGATGCAAAAGGATGAGTCAAAACGATTATCAATGTTGTTACCTATTGGCCTATTTCTCTGATTTTATTAAATGAAAAAGAACAAAAATCAAATCGGTTATCGTCTTCTAGAATAAGATTTCAATCGAGTTGTTGATCAAATCTAAATAAAACAAATCAAAGTGAAACGAAAATAAAATACCGAGTTATTACTGTAAACTGAGAGTAAACGAAATAACGAAATTTTTTTGGGCAGAATTTAATAAAGATAAAGTGAAATTAATCTGAGAATATTATCCTGTATTGAAAATATAATATCACATTCTCTTTCCCCAAGAGAAATAAAAAAGAAACAACTTAATTCATTATTATTATTGTAAAGACAGAACAGACTGTTTTAAGCATAATTTTACCTTTAAAGAAACAAAATAATATTTAAATGTTGTTTACGACATAATATTATTGTATTTTAATCTCAATGTAATGTTATTTTATTCATTGAACTAAATAAAAACAACATACATGAAAATGTATCATCAATTTTGATGTTTATACATTGGTAGATTATTTGGAATTTAATGAAAAGATAACCCGATCGTTTTGTATCATATATGAATAAATAGCACACCGGATTGGTGTGTATATCGACACTTGGGGACTTCGCTCTTCCTTTCTCCTCAATTCCATTCTGGTACAAGGAGTTTAAGTTGGGCACAACATCCACGTCCTTCATCGAAGATAACGTAAAAAAGTACAAGATGTTCTGGCACACAGACATCTAGCTGAGATCATAGGGATCTCATATAGCAGCATTCAAAGGACTCTCGCCAACGAACAGTATGTAAAGGTCTCCGGAATTAGGAAACGGCAATGTTGAGTGAAACAAGAAACGAGTTGACATTCGATTTTCTGGCATCATCGAGATGCAAGCCATTGTTTGTGCTATTTTTTGTTGGAGAGTGGTAATGGCTTTGGTTAATGGAGATAATTCAAGACTATCTTCCATTTGATTGTGGCTACTTAGGTCTCTAGGAATAGCTTCCATAAAAATTATAATAATAGTGCTAGCTACTATTAATAAAAATATTTAAAATAAAATACCGAAACCACTAACCTGAAATACCTTTGCTCACAAAAATTCCGTTTCTTTCTCCAGGCAATCACACCTCATACATTACATTTTTAATACATTAATACATTGCATTCACTTTGCTTTAGTTTACCATTGCATTAAAACATAATTAATTTTTAAATTTCCCTCGTAAGCAGCCGCTATATCAACTCAAACGAAAAACGTACTAGAGCAAAAGTACATCAACATGTACTAGCTCCATCTGTGTATGTATAGAATTGATGAAGACGTCGAATCGTAGTTTGTCACACGTCTGATTGTTCGATTGCAAGGCGGAAGCCGAAGGAATTTCTCGACAGTTTGTGTGTTTTTCTAGATTTCTAGTGATAAGTGCGGTTATTGATATGTCTTACTGTGATAATTAAAAAGTAATATCGCGCTACAGCCATAGAAATTGTCCAACATTGTTTCCTAAACAGTTCAAACAGATTGGGGAAAATGTTTTCGTCGAGAAGTTGTTTACTTGGAACTATCGTTTTCCTCCTTTCGATTACGTTCAGTACGGAATTCTATTTGCCGGGCCTGGCGCCGGTTAACTACTGTAAAAAATCAGAATCGACGGATCCATGCAAGGTAATTTAATGTGAAAATCTATTGGGCTACGACGACATTCTTGTGAAGTTATTATGTGTCAAATAAATGGTCATTCTCTGGGTGCCACTCAACCTAGGCAGTCTCAGTGGTGTCGCACTTGCCGACGTAGATAAAGATTTCGTCGCCAACGAATTCAGGTTCTATTAGTCGTAATAAACGTACCACTATAGGTTTAGTTGCTATCTACTGTTTGAAGTTCCGGTAATAATTTTGATATCTAAAATGTAACGAAATGTGATTGGTGACGTTGAACGTCATCTGGGTGGCGAAGATGCTTCTCGTGATGCTTTCAAGTGTATGTAAATTTAGCACGATTATAAACAATTTTCGTATGATAAAATATTTTATAATGGCTAACCAGTGAGTCGAACATTTGAAATCAAGTAAACAGCCTTTGAAAAATGCATAGGTGATTCATAAGAAAATAATTTGTTGGAGCTTGAATCTTAAAAATATCGGCAGGCTCATTGAAATTGTTATTATCTTGTCACTGCTAAAAGAACATGAATAAATACATCAATTTCTCTCAATTTCTCAGTGAGTCTTATCAGTGTCATTTAAAACGAGGCACAACACATTTGAGCTAGGAACTATTAACTACGTATAGGGTAAAGTGTCCAGTAGTCAGCCCCGCTCCAGTAGCCAGTTTTTTTCACCTTTAAATATTTACAATAAGACTGCAGTAAAAAATTATTTCACGTTAAAATATTTCCGATAAAAATAATAGTCACATTATTTGCACCTCAATCGAGTTCAACTTAGATTAGAAGCAATGGGTATTGAAAGCAAGCGGTCTGGGCATCACCACCGTTTCAGCAAACCCGAGATTCGAAGACTATGAGCATCATTCCGGTAGAACGTGACCTAAACGCCACCGCCCGAATAAACGGTGCCTGAAAATAACATGCCTTGTATTCGTTTGTTTATATTGCGGCTGCTTATATATGCTCATGAGAGATAAATAATTCGTAGCGTCACTCTTCCAGGAGCTTATCCACCTCATCTTGAAGAACTCCTTCCGACCGCGTAAAGCTATCACAGCGGCAAACCAGCATGGTCTACTCCTTCGAGACCAATTCTATAACATCCAATCTGTTCCTATTATTTAAGCATATGAATCTTCAATCGCAGTCCAGTTTTCGTATTTTTCTACATTAGTGTTTTTTGTTCAAGCTTTGCTCGGATCAGACCACGTACTCCTGAGATAATCAAAATCTAAAATCAGTAAAAACAAAACTCTGTGCTGGAGCTTAGTGAGGGCCTCCGTTAGGGAACAATCTGAGCAAACGATTGCTGATGTACAGTCATTGACTCGTTCCTGTCCATACACAAACGAGTCGGTCACACGGAACATGTAAAGAAGTGCTTGTGAGAAAACTCACTCAGAATAAAGTGTGTCGACGCACGAGTTGGGTCCGAGTGATTGACTCATTTCGATTGCTTCACTCATGTATTACTCGTCTCTAGTTTGGGGTCATGAGCTTATTTCCGCCATAGCCCCTTGCACTCTGATATTTTCCACTAGTTTGATAGAGTATGATAAAGGATCTTAACTCATCTTATAGCAGTCTGAGTTGTTGAGTTTTTCTATGAATAATCGGCAATCTGCATCTTTGTCCGCAATTATCACTGCGTTTATCCGCTTTAATATAATAAATCAATTTGACAGCCAACTCTTTGGGTATCCTTTGTGCCTTATTAGCGTTCGTTCCCCCGCCTGTCATTTTCCTTCATAAAAGCTTGGTCACGTTGCCTCTAATTGGCACTTTGTCCTCTTCGGCAAGCTATTTTATCGTTGCTTTGACGTCGATCATCAGCTCCTCTAAAATACTATTTCACTGACACCGCTATTCAGGCCTTTGTTGAGCAGCTCCATTTGTTTTCCTGTAAACTTTACTGTGGACTTGTTCGACACATAGTTGGGAATAGTCTCTTATAGCATTCTTTTTCCCCGAGATCCTTTCCTTTCACAAGTTCCTTCAGTTTTCTTTCACACATTCGAATGCCCCGAACACTTTTCCTAAAATATCTACAATTTCTACTTTTCTACCGAAAGTAAAGCTTGCCAACTAACGTGATGAGACCCCCCTTAAAGTTAAATAAAGAACGGGAATTCAGCAGGTTGTGAATTATGGAAACAAATTTCAAAGATGTAAATGTTATTTTCTAAGACTCTACTTTCTGTAGAGTATCACTTGTATACACAATGAAACACAGCTAAAATAATAACTCAAAAATATATCAACATAATACGTTTTTACAAAATGATAAGCACTTGCGATTTAGTGTTGTTTATAGGTCAAACATTTTTTCATTTAGTTTTAATTTATCATTCATGAAGTTGATAAGGTATCAACCAAGATAAATGGCTGGCACGTTAAAATATGAAAATCGTTAAATACTTCCGGCTATTGTAGCCATCGAGTGTAATGTAAATTTGAAGCATATTTTAAGCTCATTCGGTAAATAGCATTAAATACATGGATCATTCAGGAAAAACAAAAAAAAACTTAAACAAGTAGTCGGATGTGAAAAAAATAATTCGAATCTACTTATTCTATTCCGATAACGCATTCTTAGTTTTCTGGATAATTTTCAAGCATTTAATGTTGCTCAAAACTTTTATGGGCTGCCACTAGCGTATATAGACGTTTGATCGTAATGTATGTTTCTCGTCTTTTGCACGCAAATTCAAATGCTCAAATTCAAAACATATGTCGTCAAAACATATGAAAATATATCGTCTCGAACAAATAGGCTACTCAAATCATTAGTGTGGAAAGTAGAAATTTATTGAATATTGTGTGTGTTCTTATCAGCGTTAAATAGGTAAAGTAACTGATAAAATGAACTATCGTTTTCTTGTTACTTCACACAAGTCACATAATGTATGTGTTTGTATTTCAATCTTGATGAACAAGTTTTCTCGTCTAATTTTTTAACACATTAACATGCTGTATAGTTTGTACGATTATGCTTCGGTAGCACTTTGTACTATGTTTAATTATAATGTTCAATTAAACACGTATGAGATCACATATTGAAACGAATCGATGTTTTTAGAAATGTGACAATAACTCGTCAAAGCTATAAATGTCTTTTCTGACTCAACATTGGGTTTAGGTAAAAAGGTATTGATTTAACTTCCTATTAGTAAAGCGCAAATCTAGTCTTTGAATTTCTCAATAAAAATTCAACTTCTAACCGTTTAATGATTGGCTGCAAAGACAAAATCAAAAGCCCAGAGGGTAAACCAGACTAGTTTTTGAAACTATACTGGACGAAAACAGGATATGGAGTAATCTATTGTACTATAGTATTGATCGGCTGCTGAGGAAAAAGTGACGTCTCTGTACTAAATTGGCTAGATCACAAAACGAATTTTAATGGTGTGGATTCCTATATGCATTTACTTCGGATCAAAATAAAACATTTTTACATAGTAGTTTTTACCTACTAAATTATTCTACTATGTTTTAATTTTGTGCATATTTGATGTATTAAATTTAAAAAACCATCGATAAAGGCAGCAACAAAAGTTTATCGACTGCCAGATATTTATTAACAGATATCAAGGCTATATTTTCTAGAATGGTTACATTCGATGGCAGTCTCCGTTGTAATTCTTGTCATAATGTCCATAAAAAATTCTGAGTACTTTTGCGGAATTCGATCGCATTTTCTAAAAGGAAATAATCTTGTTGTTTTAAAACTTTAATTTTTCCTTCGTATTCATAGATATGAAGGTGAAAGCATTTTACTATTATCCAGTTATATAGATGGAAAAAATGTTTCCTCTAAAGAAATCACAAGATTTAGAAAACCAAAAACCATAACACAATTACTACTCTTCCTCTTATATACCTTATTTAATTTTTTAACGTTGGAAAATAAGTTTCCACAAAGAAAGGTATGCAAAGTTCTAACCATTTTTGTACAAATTGGGTCGAGTTTTAGGTTTGAAGCGTTTTTCCTCACGCTAAAGCAAAACATGTTCAACACGTGTTCTTCTAAAGCAAAACATGTTTTAATTCACCGTGTTGACTGTAAATTCTGCTTACTGCTGATTCAATATAAAGCCATTGTTTGGCCAAGCTGCGTTAGCATTAACGAATAATTTCTAGCGTTCAAAAGAAGAGAGATCCCACGGTATGCATTTTGACGATAAAATGAGCGTAAAAACCAGTTTTAGGTTTCAGAAATGTTTAATAAATCTAAATCTAATATAGAAATCTTTAGTAAATCTAATATAGATTTTACTTCAAGATGTTGAAGAACTTCAACAATTTCTAGCTATTTCTAAATTTAAGAATTTCTGAATATTTCCTAAGTATGGGAAAGTAGAGTATCTGAGAACTCATCACTATGAGTTCCCGACGATTGTATACAGTTTGATTCGACGCTGCAACTTACAAAACCGGTAACATTCGCTGAATACAGATGGCTTGGATGACTTCGAAATGCCAGATTCCTTCACTATAAAGCCAATAGCCACTATTACATATGCAACATCATCGCAACATTTAAGAAAATCAAAGAAAACTATCTCTATTTTATTTCAAACAAATTGAATCAATTTTAATATTCAGCACAATATTTAGAAGTTTTTAACAAGCGTTCATCTTGCTCTTTTCAGTCTGAAGTAGTCCTCTATGTTAACCGTCTGAACACTGAAGAATCAGTCATACCCTACGAATATACACATTTCGATTTTTGTCATATAGAGTTGGAGAATTCGCCAGTGGAAAATCTCGGACAAGTAGTGTTTGGTGAACGTATCCGGCCAGGGCCATATAAGATTGAATTTTTGAAAGATCAGAAATGTGCAAAGGTGAAGTTTTCTTTGGATATTTTAATCTTTCACTCGTATTGTTATTTCTAAACGAACTGCATAACAGGTCTGCACAAAAAATTATGTTGGTGGCGATCCGGACAGCGATCGACGTCTTATGGTCCTTAAGAAAGGTATCAGCTTAAACTATCAGCATCATTGGATTGTCGATAATATGCCGGTGACATGGTGCTATCAGCTGGAAAATAGTAATCAATACTGCAGCACTCGCTTCCCTATGGGATGTGTTGTGCGAAGCTCGGCAGGTGGCGTGGTACGTTCAAGATCCGTTTAATTAGATAAATTGATTAATTGTGTACTTTCGAAACCGTAGGAGGAGAACTGTCTCATCAATCCAAGCTATAACAAACGCGGCATCTACTATCCATTTAACCATGTGGACTTGGTCATTACATATCACAGTGGTGCAACAGAAGAGTGGGGCGTTGGACTGCGTGAGAATGGAGGACGTATCATTTCCACCAAGGTGACGCCGTACTCAAGGAACCACCGAAATCCCGACCAGCTCAATTGCAACACAGAAGAACCAGTCGAAATACCAGCTGCAAATCTACCAGCAGGAGAAAAGTTGAATATTACCTACACGTATTCGGTTCGTTTCGTGATGGACAATACGGTTAAATGGTCATCTCGGTGGGACTACATCCTGGAATCGATGCCACACACAAATATCCAATGGTTTAGTATCCTCAACTCTCTAGTCATTGTCCTGTTCCTGTCGGGAATGGTGGCTATGATCATGCTGCGAACGCTTCATAAAGATATCGCTAGATATAATCAGATGGAATGCGGAGAAGACGCCCAGGAAGAATTCGGATGGAAATTGGTCCATGGTGACGTGTTCCGTCCACCACGCAAGGGAATGTTACTATCAGTATTGCTTGGGTCAGGAGTTCAAGTTTTTTGCATGACCCTTGTCACACTAGCATTTGCTTGCCTCGGCTTCTTGTCACCTGCAAATCGAGGCGCGTTAATGACGTGCTCCATGGTACTCTTTGTTTTGCTCGGAACGCCAGCTGGCTATGTATCTGCAAGGATATACAAGAGCTTCGGTGGTATTAAATGGAAGAGTAACGTGATTCTCACTTCTATGCTCAGTCCAGGGTAAGTGCTTTAGTAGATTCCGTATCTATTGATACTAATTGTTTTTTTTTCGAAATGAAGAATCGTATTCGGACTCTTCTTTGTAATGAATCTGATTTTGTGGAGCAAAGGCAGCTCAGGCGCAGTACCATTTAGCACGTTAGTGGCATTGTTAGCACTTTGGTTCGGCGTCTCAGTTCCATTGACATTTGTTGGGGCCTACTTTGGATTTAGAAAAAGGGTGAGTATGAATCCATAAACTGAAATAAAAAACTAATACATTGTTTCCAGGCATTGGAGCATCCAGTTCGCACGAACCAGATACCTCGTCAAATCCCCGATCAATCAATCTACACACAGCCAATTCCAGGAATCATCATGGGAGGCGTCTTGCCCTTTGGCTGTATTTTCATTCAACTATTCTTCATTTTGAATTCAATCTGGTCAAGCCAAATGTACTATATGTTCGGTTTCCTGTTCTTAGTTTTCGTAATTCTTGTTATCACGTGCTCGGAAACAACAATTTTGCTTTGCTATTTCCATTTGTGCGCGGAAGATTATCATTGGTGGTGGCGATCATTCCTAACATCAGGTTTCACTGCCGTATATCTGTTCTTTTACTGTTGTCACTATTTCGTTACGAAACTATCAATAGAAGATGCGGCATCGACATTTTTGTATTTCGGCTATACAACAATAATGGTGTTTTTGTTTTTCCTCTTAACCGGTACTATTGGATTCTTTGCATGCTTTTGGTTTATTCGAAAAATCTACAGTGTTGTAAAAGTCGATTAGATATGAGTAACCCATACCACGCGCACATAAATTGATAAAAAAAGATGATTATTACTATTGAAACTGTTTCTATGTTCGAAATTAAAAAGAAATTAAAACAAGGATTGGTGCGATTGGACTGAATCTGATGAAACAATCGGTGTTTTGTTAACCTGAAGACGGTTGAGCCCATTTTCAAAAACAAGTTGAAATAAAATGTAAAATCGCGTTGAGATCAGATCGCAACATCTTAATAATTTATCAATGTACATTTAATAGAGTCAAGAATTACCTAGAATTTATTCAATTTTTTAATTAATCATAATTATGATAATTGTGTTAGATCTTTAATTTCTTAAGATTATAAGAAATAAGACATTGTCTTGAATTGAAAAATTAAAAAGTGTGTTTATTTCTTTTTATTTATGACAATCTGATAAAATATATTGCTTAAGAGATCAATCGTTTGTTATCTTTGTATGAGTAGGTTTTAAATTTAGAAATAGCGGTTCTACATAGTATTGCTGTAAATCTCAATACATCTATTAAGCTGTGGCTTGTTTTTTAGTTGGATAAAAAAAAACATTTACATTTTTTTTCATACTGGGTCGGTGTTTTTGATAAAGTTGTTTTTTTATTGTAAACCGGCCTAATGCGCTCAATACTATTTCGCAATATTGTTCATTGCACAAAAATTGCCACAATATTCTCGCTCGTTTTCAGGTGCTATTGAAGGGTTGTATAAATTATTAGTCCAAATTCAGAATCTTCGGTATATATTTCAACTGTGCGATATTGTGCAAGATTGATTCAGTTTTATACGAAAATTCCAAAAGCATCCTGATGCTACAAAGCCGGAATTAAAAATGTTAAATTCGTTGCAGACAAATTTCAAAAATGTATTGAAAAAAATAAATAATTTCGAAAGTAGTAATGTTGGGCAGGTGTCGACGTAAAGCCGACATTGTGAATTAAAAAAAGTAGTTTTCACATCGCTCAAGAGGGACCAACTACTTGACAAAGTACAATGAATTTGGAAGAAGAAGATGTACTGTCCGAATAAGGTCACGCTGCAGAAGTTAATAAACTTAGATTCATTTTTTTTAAATGTCTCACGGGACTGGATCCTCATTATAAAAGTAATTACAATTATCATCTCTATGTGTGCGTTGTATCCTATAGTATCCTATTTTCGTTTGTAAAAATAACACAACGCCAGTTTTTCTTCCAACGCAAGTGGCTTTCAGCAAAGGCCACTCTGGCCCTTTTGTGCTGTCCAGTGAGGGGCGGTTTTCTCTGTAATTTACGGCGCTTGAGATGCTTTGCTCGTGCGATGTTTCGAATATTTCTGATCCTCGTTTCAACGCCCGCCTTTGCCGCAATAGTGCAATAAGTGTAGAATTAGATGCTAATCAATTATTTCTCCGTTCAGACCGAGGACTTACAGCTCTTGGCCGCCCTTTTGACTTCTTGCTATAATTTTCAGGATTTCGAATAAAGTTGCGGACCGCACATCTGCTCCGCATCACAATTCGCGCAATTTCCGTTATGGACTTTCCTTCGTCGTGTATTTTTTTATTATATTCGTTTCCTCCGTAGTCAACTGCTTTGTTCTACCCATTGTCACAAGTTCACACCCCAAAACTAGTAAAACAATTACCTTCAAATATTGAAATCCAATTCTATACATACTTTTCTTCTTTACAAGACTAACGCTCTCACACCCGAATAAACCGAAAATAATTGCTTCTTACTGTCTTATTATTTATTTGTACCATCATCATCATCATCATCATCATCGATGGCGCGACAGCCCAAATCGGGCCTTGGCCTCCAGTAACGTTCGCCTCCAATCGTCTCGATCCTGCGACCTGGTTCTCCAATTATTGAACCCCAGTATTGACCTGCTGTCTGCGTCTATCGTGTCTTCCCAACGTTTCCTCGGCTTACCAACTGGACGCTTCCCTTGTGCTTTGCCTTCCAACGTTCTTTTAGGTAGTCTATTGGCCTCCATCCTTGCGACGTGGCCGGCCCATTGTAATTTCCGTAATTTAATGCATGTGGATACAGGTGGGTCGTCGTATATATGGTACAACTCATTGTTGTATCGCATTCTCCACTCTGTCCCTTCTTGTATGGGGCCAAAGATTCGTCGTAGCACTTTGCGCTCGAATACGTCCAGCGCCTTTTCGGAGTCCGTAGTCAAAGTCCAGGCTTCGCTTCCATAGAGAAGCACAGGTTTAACGAGTGTTTTGTATATGCGAAGCTTATTATTCCTGTGCACGTTCGTAGACTTGATTATGGGGAGTATGGAATAGTACGCCTTGTTTGCTGCATTTATTCGCCGTAAAATTTCGTCCTTTTCACTGCCTGATTTATCAAGGTGGACTCCTAAGTAGATGAAGCTATCTACATTTTCGATGTTGTAGTCTCCTAAGGTCAAGTTTTGTCTGATTGGCGCCATTTTTCTTGTTTGGGTCATTAGTTTGGTTTTATCTTCGTTGACCCGTAGATTTATTTTTTTGGCTTCTGACTCCAAACTTAGGAAAGCTTCCTTTGCTTCTGGTATGGTCCGTGCCATAATGTTGACGTCATCGGCGAATGCTACTATTTGCGTGGACTTGAACAGTAGTGTGCCTGTTGTATCAGCTGGTATTCTTCTGATGACGTATTCCAGAGCAAGGTTGAATAGCATCGGGGCAAGTCCATCTCCTTGCTTTAAGCCTGAGTTGGTGTGGAAGCTGTTGGATAGGTCACTGTTGACTTTGACCTGAGATTCGGCGTTCATCATTGTCACTTTAGTCATGCGGACGAGTTTTGTTGGAATTCCCAAGTCAAGCATGATTCGGTAAAGTATATTTCTGTCTACACTATCGTATGCTTGCTTGAAATCTACGAAGACCTGGTGCACGTCGATATTATACTCCCAGCATTTTTCAAGCACCTGTTTGACTGAGAATATTTGATCTATCGTAGATCGTCCGGACCTGAAGCCGCCTTGATACTCTCCTATGATGTTATCATAGAAGGGCTTCATTTTACGTTCAATAATTTTGGACAAAACTTTATAGGACGAGCATAATAAAGCGATGCCTCTGTAGTTTTCGCAACTTAATTTGTCTCCTTTTTTAAATTTTGTACCATCATCATCTATCTGTAATTCAACTTTCTTTATTTACTCATTGCGTTATGAGTTTCAATGTTTTATCATTGAATCCTTTCGCAATAAGTTTCCATTCATTTTGTTTTTGGAGTCTGAATTTTCCAAAATAAGTTTTTAAACCACGGAAAGTTTGATTATCTTGATTAGCATTATTTTCCAGGATACAAACGAGCCTCCGCAATGAACAACAAAAAATAATGAACCATAATTGATTAATCTGGCTCGCAAACGTCTTCTGCAACCTCCGAATGAACGTGAGAGAACTGCTGCCTTTCGGGCTACTGAACTTCAACCGCTTCAATAATTACTTGCAAAAAAGAGTATCAACAACATTTGGACAATGCGCGCAAGGATTCGGTGCAATTTAATGTCGCCTCACGTACATCGACTACCTATTCACCTATTCAGCTATTCAGTAGTTTTCCGAAGCAGGGCTATCCAGTAGATTCAGCGTTAGGGTTTTCTCCCCAATCCTCCTCATCAAACGTACAGGAAACCAACATTTCACAATTTTTCTTAAATAATAAATTTTACAATAATAATTTCTATCGTTTCCTTACAGTAAGTAAATCTTTCAAACTATGCATTACAGCTCTGCAAGTTTGTAGAGGTATTGTAAAGGTGAACTTTATAAGTAATTGCTTATTTCTATTTTTCTTACGTAACACGTAGTATTCTACAATATGCATGCCAAATACGTTTCGATCACTTTCAGTGTAACAGTATTGAGTCGTTTCACAGATTCACTAGCTTCATCATCGGCACTACAACCGGGCTCCTTCAGTAAATTTTTCCACTGCTCCTTTTCGCAAGAGGATGTCATCCAATTCGGAACCCCTAAGCTCCGAGCATCTTGGTGAACGCCATCCTTCGTGCGCAAACAAGATCTCCCCCGCAGTTGCCTGTCATAAAGTCAGCCGCAAAGGGTTTTTCGAGCAGGCTCCCCTTTACTCTTACAAGCTAGATGCCTAGCCCCCCGGAATCTGCCGAGCTTTACCTTAGAGATGCCCGGTTGTTTTTTTAAATTCAATGTCTCCTTTTTGCCTCTTCTTTTCATACTTCAAATGAACTCTTTAGAAGCACGCAGAGCGTTCCTCGCAGAATATTTTCTCTACGGGCCTTGGTTCTCAACAATTCTTGGTTCAAGTTGACCTAGCAGAGCGTTAGAGGTATCCTTAGTTAAAAGTCCTTTACCACGTGTACCAAGGGTGCAGGATGTTCTTAAGCTTGGTGATCGCTCACACTAGTTTTTTTTACATTATACAAGGGTGGATCGAATATGAACGAGAAATTTTGCGCTGAGCAATAGAGTGGAAGAGTAAAGCCGATAGTTTGAAGGTAATGGGAGTGGGGAGCAGCGCCCGCCCGCTCGTCCAAACGCCTCTGGCAGTGTGCACCAAGATGAGCGATAAAGAGGACCCTCGTACGTTGCGCTCTTGTTTTGTTCGAGCGATTCGAAAGTATCCCACTTTGTGCCTTATTCTGTAAAACTATGGAAGTTTGTTATTGCTATGTTTCAGCACAAACGTTCACTATTATTTGCATACACATTATCATGTTTTAGACAAAGCATGAACAGTAATTAAATTACACTTATTCGATATATCAATGTTTATTCAGTCCTCAATAGTTCAATAATTCATAGTCATTGAATCTTATGTGTGTATATAATATATTGTATAAAAAAATGAATAAATGAATCAATACACAGTTTGGCAGTCAAAAGTTTTATTCATACATCAAAATCGTACAAACTATCAGTCATACAAATGTATACAATCATTCAACAAGAACATTATCCTGCAACATACACCTAAATTCATTTTATTCTTCACAATTAATATTCACAATTATTCCTATCAGGCAGTTGACTCTCGCAACTCTCAAAACTGTTTGATTTTTGGAATATACATTACACATTTCTTACATTTTCCATTTCAAATTCGATTCAACAGACTCATCACTTTTACAAGTATGTATAACCCCCGTGTGACGGGAGCAAAACATTTTTTTAACATTTCTTATCAATATATTCCAAAAACCTTAATGTCAACAACATATCACAATGCACAAGGAAACATTATTCAATATTTATTTGGTTGAGAAGGCTTAACTTGCTTGCTAGGGCCTAAAAGTTTACGTTTCAATTCAAAAAAGTTATCAAGATAGCCAAGAAGCCTTCCCAAATCACAGACTCGTTACATTCGGATTATTTTTTTTTTTTTGTATTTTTTCTCTGATTTGTGTTTAGCTGTTTTTCGATGAATTCCTTTCGCTCAGACCAGTTCAGATCTCCGGATTCATTCACACACATTTTTTCATCAACTGTTTTTCTCGGTTGCTCTCTCGCATAACAAACATGAAAAATCTTCGATTTAGAACAAGTACAGCTTTGCGTTTTTCTGCACTTATGTAAATTCATTTCAAAAATACTTCGATTGATCGATTTTTCATTTTTGCTTATGCTTCTAGAATAGATAGATTGATAGATAGATTCAGAAGTACTCTCGCTCTCTTTCGCCCTCCCTCTCTTTTTGTCAGCTTTCGCTCACGTGTTTTGCAAAACCAAATTGGAATGACATCATGATAAATGAGAACCATACTTTTTAAAGAACTCTTTCACACCTGTAAGACAAAAACATCCTGTTTTCAGAATAGAAACGCATTTAGTTTATTTTATATGTAGTTCAAAAAGATTTTCGCTTTGATGCATACTTACGAAAACTGAATGAAAGCTCAATCAATCAATAGCCAGATCGCTCAGTTCACTGCAAGCACGCTTCTTTTTGATGGAAACTGATGTTCACGACTACGTTTGCTTTGAAAAGGGATTTCATAAAAAAAAGACCTGAAACGGCTCCAAACGCTTTCGATCGCTTTTTTTGCCTTTTAATATATATTTCATCAAATTTTAACTTCGCCAGTAGCAGAGATCAGGTTTTTTTCATGATATGGTGTCTCTGCGGCGATCCAAATCTATTTTACTACTACGACCTCTGGGACACGAAAAAGCCGTGCTTGTCCCGAAAGCTTCTTATTGCCTAATTTTGATTTGATTTGCATCAAATTGGAATGTTCTGCTTGGCGCGTAGTAACAATCACTTCCCCCACTACAATTTTCAGCACCGAACAATGACTTCGAGTGCTAGGTGAAGCGTGGAAAAGTACGATTTACTTCAGGAAAACATTCGATATGAAAATCTTGAAGAGCAGAAAAGCTGATCTCTACTACTGTCCATGTAAAATTGTTCGAAAATATTCCTCTACACTCGGGCCGTTTAAAATCTTTCAAAGGTTGCATTTCGCAGAAGACATTCGCTCGCATTCAAACAATTTCAAAAAACTTCACAACTAAAGGAAACAATCGAATCATACACTAGCACTCTCATAACTCTATGATCTCAGTATGAAGATGAATAGCGAACGTTTTAGCACGCAGTGGAATAGAGTTGATATCAAACGAACAATAATGTCATTGGCTGAATTCAATAGACATTCTTTCTCTTTGAATAATTTCAAGAAAATTGAAATTCAATTACCTGTACGGATTGTTTCTTAAAAGGTTTATTGTTAGGGTTCAAATAGATTAGAAAACATTCAAAAGGCAAGAACATTAAGAAATAAACATGGTATATATGAGCTTGATTGGCTTATCCCAATGACACTACATCGTTGCGGTGCTTGATTTTGGTGAGTAGCTTTACGTTCATCATACATACGAGTCAATCATTCCACTTTCATTCCCATCCCTCGCTCTTACTTCAAACGGAAACGGTAAAAAATAATTCACAATTGCAAACAGATTTTCCCTGTATATTTCTGGAGTAGAGCCCTAGGACGTTTAAAAGACCATTGATAATTTTAAGTTTCTACTCCTTACCTCTCGCACACTTTTCTATGCAGACTTCTCGGATAGTTCCGACAATTGGACAAACAAATGAATGTATCTAACAGCGGAAAATCTGTTTGTTGACAGATAAACAAATAAGAAAAAAGATATGAAAATAGATTTTAAGTATTGTTTCCTTGTCAAAAGGTTTCAAATTGATAATGTTGGTTTTTTTTTGTTTTCTTCTCTTGAAACAGAAATTAAAATTAAAATAGTTTCAACGTTTTTTATCACACATGACTGCGCAAATTAACTTTTTTCCTTTGAAGAAGAAATCTCAAATTAATTATTCTTTTCAAACGTAAATTATGAAATAGTTTTTTTCTATTCAGTTGGGTGGTATTTGTTTTTGCTTAGTTTTTTTTCTGGTTCGTGTTTGATCATGTTTAACTAATAATATAGTAGGTAATAAATTATGAAGAAAAATTTTGGTAGATGTGAAATTATGTTCTTTCATTTTGTTGTTTTGGTTGCGTTTTAATTCAGCCAAGCTTGAGTTGAGCTTATTATACCTGAAAAAATTAGAAAAAAAAACAGGATTAGACAGGATTGTTTCATATATTAGCAGGAAGTTTAAGTCCCGACAAATGCGGTTTAAGTTCTAAAGCTAGCCCTAGTCCTGAGCCCAATATATTGGGAGGTTGAACTGAAAGTATCGGTTTAGGAATTAACCTTTACTTTAGAACATCAGGTCATCTTCCCGGAATCCGAGTCTCTGACGGGAGATGTTCGAAGTCATTGAACTCCTGAGTATCGTTTTCATGTATTGGGTAGAATTACGGCGACTGCTCCAAACGTACTCGGCATTTGAATGAAATGGCCAAAGAGTGCCTAGTTTGGGCTGTTATTGCTGCCAACAAAGAAGATAGAATCATCTCCTCAGAAAACTGGCTTAAAATAAGGTAGTCTATGTATAGGGACTGCTGCAAGCCACAGAAAGTCAGCTCCTCGGCCTACGGTGAATGACGAAGGCTGGTATGAGGAATTAGGCTAGCTGCGTGTGAGGACTAAAGCTTGTCGCACACTATTCCGACACGACACATCACGACACGACAAAAATCGGTGAGAATCAATTGCATGTAATTGTATGAACGCTCGCACAATAGAACAACACGTCACGCCACCGGAATATTTTTGTCGTTTGGGATGTTCGAATTCAATCCAATCCGAAAATGCCGTACGTGCCGTGTCGTTTTGGTTAAGTATGCGGGCTACAGCTACATAGGATTTATGATAAGCATCTGTTGTCGTTCGGCAGTTTTATACTTTAAAAATAAAATCGAATTGGAAATGGATGAAGTAAATTTTTTTGACCGAAATGAGCTGTATGAAATAAGTTCAAAAAATTACGATAAATCACAAAAGAAGGAAAATATATGGGAAGAGATTGCAGGGAAAATTTCAAATTAAATATTTTTCTACTGTTTCTCACTACAGATGTTCCATTGTATTAATCATTATGCATTTTCTGAACACTTTTCACTATCTGCTGTGTCGGTCGGTTATGTGTAGTGTGTGGTGGTCTAACAGTCGACAGTCGTACGACGTTTTTCCATGTCGTGACGTGTCGTGTCGGAATAGTGTGCGACAAGTTTAACGCTCGGCCGAGTTCTTGGGGAACTATGGCCAGGAGCCAAATTAAAGTTGGTACGTAAGGACGAGATCTCCAGTCGGCCTAGATTTTCTATTTCCATTGGAATCCACTGGAAATACTGGACATCATACGACTTTTCCACCCCGATCTCCATACAGAAGATTGGAGGGTTGTAAAATTGGCGAACCTGTCGATAGTTGGCGTGAGGCCTTCTTCATCATAAATTAAGAGGCACTGCGGATCTTGGATACCCAAAAGGACATTATTAGGTACGGGGTCAAGAAATTGGTGCTGCGGATCTACTAAGTTGCCAGGCCAAATGACTGGATCGAAAGATCCTGAGTCTACCAAACTTGGTCGAAAGCAAGTGGCTCAAACAGAAGAGGAGTCACTGGGCAAGGGACCTATAACCTGTCTGACGGCAGCATCTGAGGAATAATCAGTTGTAGAATCCTTCTTCACCAATGTAGTCAGCATTGGAACCACCTCCGAGTTAGATGGATTTCGTGACCTCTTGACTCTGGATACAGACAAGGAAGCTGAGACTGCTGTTACGTCCGAGGAGGAGGCCGTCGACCTAACCCATATTAATAATGGTGAAAGTTGAATTCACCATTGCACAGGAGCATCAATTACCTCCGCTTGTCTAGAACTGGGGTGTAGCCAATCTTAATCCAAACACCATGGGTTGCTAACAACTGGGTTTGCGGATTACGCATCAATAAATACAGACCGATAACATCCAATGGCTTGCAGAAACCACGATTCTGTATTCTTTTTAAGAATACCATTAATTTCATTGGGAGCTGATTTTGAGAGTGGGGCAGCTCGAACATGGACGGCCGAGATGAGCTGCGAGATGAGGCAGTTTTTGACTTCATCCTTGCCCATGAACTATTCATCGCCAATATCGGCAGCGAACCGATCTTCCTCAAATCGTAGGGAGGTTCTTGACATTCGCATCTCCTCCGTGATTAGAGAGTTTAACAGGAGTGTTCGTTCTCTGATCACATATACATATCTTTCAACGTCGCTGGCCGCAGCTCAAGCGGGTAGGGTAGGATAAAAAGGACGGACTGGAAAATATTCCAACTGTTAGTTTTCTCCGAGGAGCATCGAATGATACTATGAATTGGATCAGGCGGTTCACACTCTTACTAGCGCTCTCAACTTTTCATCTAAAGCAGAGTATAATCCACCAGCCAGGGAAAATCCCAAGCCCCCATGGTGGAATATGGAAATCACCACCCTGCGGAGAGTCCAGGAAGAAGTTCAACAGCTCTGAAAGGTCTAATAAATGCTGGCTGTATAAACTGAAGTTGGAAACTTTTAAGTACGCCTTACGCAAGGAAAAGAGGTCCTCATGGAGATCTTTCTGTGGAAATGTGGAGAGTCTCAGTGAGACAGACAACTTTTACATCGCAGTGGTTGAACCAATTTTATTGTTTGGGGTGGCGTTCCGGTGGCTTAAGGCTGCCTACCAGCGCCTGCTTCAAAAGGTGTGAAGATTACCTGCACTCCAGATGACAAGAGCTCTCCGCATCAGGTGGAGATTATGGCTATTTTTCAAGCAATCGCGGAATAATCGAATGTTCGGAGAAAATATTGGTATTTTAAGATAGTGAAGCGGCTATTAAGTCGTGCATGTCAAGATTTAAGCCGCAGAGCTGTACGAGCCAGAGCTTCATAGGACGGCACGAGGAACGATTGGGCGTAGAGCTCAACTATATTTGTCGGAGCTGTGGAGCTCGCAAGTCGACGAGGAATCCGTCCTCCATCTCATGTGTCAGTGTCGGGCGAGGAGAAGATAGAGAGGAATAGAAAGACTTTCATATTGTTATCTGTTGTAATTAAAGAGAATAGTGATCCGACGGACAGGTTACTGGTATAATGACAGACGACATGATTGCAAAGTTGATATATAGCAGCAAATTATACTAATGCTTCTGTCCCAGGAAGGGAATAAGTGATCACGATTCCAAGAAATCAACAAGCAGTGTTTCTATTCATAGTGTTTCTATTCAACGACAGTTTGTTTCAATACAATACTTATTAATTGTAAAGGTGTCAACAAATAGCAAAAATAGTTGATTAATGGCACCACAAAAAGAGCAGAACATCTCAAGGCAAATTAGAGTAGAGCAGCTGTCGAAAAAAGTAGAGTAAGTTAGAGCAATTGAGAGCACATAGTTTTATGAAACAATTTGCAGGCAACTACTCTCAAAGTTCAACCTGCCAATTCACATTAATTAAAAGACTCTAATTCAGTAACAATTGTTTATAGACAGCCGGTTGTGTGACGATTATTGACGAATAGCTGGTTGCTTGTCCGAAGTTGCGCTACTAAGAAAGGTAGAGCGGAAATCGTGTTCTAAAATGCTCCAGATTAACTTAGAGCAGGCTTATGATACAAACCAGAGCAACTTCGGGCAACTTAGAGCAACCAAATTGCTCATGAAACAGATTTTGCTAAGATATCTCAAACTAGCATTAAGCACAGCTAATATAAACAACAAATACAACCTATTAGAACTTACCGTAATCTTAAGTGTGCTGATTCGTTTCTTCACGAAGTTTCTTAATTTCCTTAGCCGCCCAATTCGAGAGTGTCCTTGTTCGATTCACTCTTGACTTTTTACCATCAGTCAGAAGTTGCGTAACAATTCCATCCTCTATTAGCGGTAACAGTTTCGGTCCGAATGCGGAGCATAGGTCACCAATTAAACCGGCCATAATTCCTATTATTGAATCGGAAATGTCTTCATCCTGAGCAATGGTTTTTATGAAGTTCACAATATGAGGAACGTGCGCTTCCATCTGATAAACATCTTGACTTGGTGCGTCGTCGAGACCTTTAAGGCCCTGTATTATTCCTGTGTACGCTTCCAATACACTTTCGCGTAATTCGTTCAAGTATTCGACCATTTCGAAATCGGTACGATCGACTTGCACTTGAGAAGCATGCAATAGCATTTGTAGCACTACGGCAAGGTATTTGATAAAGTGTGTGCCAATGCTCAGGGCCATGTCGCCGAAAGTCGATAGAATTTGTGGCTTCACGGATCTATGTAGCGTCGGATTGCCGAGATTTCCCAGCAGCAAAGTCATGATCTCGTCACAGTACGGCAATAACTTTATCTTCAGCCCGCGGCATAGGTCTCCTGTTAATCCCACTGCAGCACAGCACACCTGGTATTCTTGATGATTCTTCAGGCCCATGTATAAATATGGCTTGAACGCATCCATATACTTTATGAATGGCTCCCCCAGCAAATCAACTAATGTCGAAACGGCGATTAGTGCATCTTCTTGCACTCCACCCGCCTTGCCCGAGGAAGAGCTGAACATTGTCAGCAACGCAGTCATGATGGCATCCGATATTTGAGGAGCGTCTTGGGGTTCGACTTTGCGCAAAACCGATTGTAGCGTTGCGCACAGAAGAGATTGCAAGTCGTTAAACTGATGTCTGTCGTTGTGGTTGGATAGATGACTTTCCATTTGTAGCACTTGGTTGAGCCGATCGAGAATGACCATTGTTGTCTTCTGCACTACCACGTAGCAATCGTTCGGTGAATTTTTAATCATATCCATTAAGGCTTCATAGGCAGCTGCTCTAAGGTTGGCCTGCGCCCCGTCTCTTCGGTCTGTTGTTTCCAACAATTGAGTGATGATAAACTCAAAGAATTCTGATAAACAGTAGGTTTCTGGTGTTTTTCCGCCTGTTTGTTCAACAGCTTCGTAGGCAGCTTCGGAAAGACCAATGAAAGCCCAGCATGCATTGGCTGCTACTCTTGGTTCTGCCTTCAAGCTATGAAGTAAACTTTGTAATAGGTTTTTCAGGAAAGGGCTATTAATAACTGCATCGGGAATAATCTGAAATTCAAAACAATTAAGTACAAAACTCTACAAAATAATAATCTGCGTACATCGCATATACGTCCAATAGTCCAGGCAGCTGTGTCACGTACAATTACACTGGAGTCGTACATCAGGTCAATAATGGTTGGCATAGCTTGCTCGACCAACGGTTTCAAAGTGTTCGTATCCAAGCCACCCAAAATCGAACCAAACACCATCACGGCGGCATCTCGATGACGCCAATTCTGCGACTTGATGTTTTCTTGAATAAATGGAAACACGTATGGCACGATTTCATCTTCACAGCAAGTCGCCAACAGCATCAGACAAACACTGGCTGATTTTGCTGGATTCCAGGTGTCATCATCGTCGATTTCCTCTTGCTTTGTCAGCTTATCCATAAGAACTGGCGTGAGATATTGCAATGCGCCTCGGGCATAGTGTTTTGACACTTTCGTAGGCGGACGACCCGCGTCGGTAGCTTCCTGGTTCTCGATTGCCAAATCGGTTTCCTCTTCACTAGTATTCGACCAGAATTCAATACCCTGCAATGCTACCTGATCATTATCAGATTTCATTGCTTCGAGTGTTATCGGGAATAGTGCCTGTGCCATATACGGTTCCATATATTGATAATAAAGTGTCAAGATCCTCACAAGACATTGTAACGCTGCAACACATATCTGCGTATCGGTGCTTTGAGTCGCTTCGCAAACCACTTCCATGATGTAGTTGCGCTCTGTGTCTTTATCGAAATTGGCCTTAGTGAATTCAAGGGAATTGAACAGTGCATTGGTTGCAGCGAGACGAACATGGTTGCTCGGTTCTTGTTTTCGCATACCGTGTATTATTGCCGTGAGAATTTGATTTGATCGGTGCTCGAGGACACCCGGACCTATGTCCTGACATATGTAACCTAATCAAAAACGTAGTAGTTATAATGTGCTTGCTTGCTTGTTTGCTCGTGTTAAAACCTACCAATTGCTTCTAGAGCTGCTTCCCGTTCGTTTTCCGTCGAACCCTCTGACACTACTTTTTTCACTAAGTCTCCAATTAAGTAGTCCCACCCTCCGACTGGAAGTTCTGTGACAGCGACATAGGCTACGCATTGTGCCGCACTGGAAGGTCTAGTGTTTTCTGTTCCAAGTGTGCCAAAAATCTAGAGCGCCAAATTATGAAAATTTTATATTGTACATTACGGTAAAATTATTTATTTTGAGAAAAATGTGTTTATTTCATATTTGCTTCAGGTGTTTTTATGTATAGTATATATTTATCAATAGAAATAAACTTCAACTTTAAGAGCACTCATAGTCTGCAGAAAAACGTAGAATGTCTTGGTAACATTTTCTTTTCAAATGCTTCTTCAACAAATTATCACCCCATATTCTGCTTACAATATATACACACTCATTTCCACCCTGATCTGTAGCTGCGGACTCTCCGGAGAACATGATGCACATCTCGATGATTTCATCATCGAAATCTTGTACGTTTTCTGAAAGCACTTCTTTGATTATCTCATCAGCCTTGATTATCTCATCTAATCTAAATTATCGTCACAAGTTAAAAATTCATTGAACTGATCTTCCGGAATTGATGATTAATTCAATAATTTCCTCCAGATTCTTATTCAATTCCTGCAAGGATTGGTGATCGAATCCAGTCTTACGAAAGAAGTTTTGGATAGTAAGTAACCACCAAGACTTCATTATCAAGTTGAATGCTTGTAGGACACCTAAAGATTTCCCGGAACTTTGAATACAAGCTCCTTGTTCAGCTAACAAAATATGTTTCCTGTCTATTTGTTGTCGGCAGTAGGCTTCAAAAATGTGGATGAGTCCCTCATCCAATGGTTGAATAAGTAGTAAACTTCTTCATCAGATTTATATCAAGGGGCATTGCTTATAAAAGGACAATTCCTGCGGTTTCTCATTACATTATTGGCAAATGCTTTGATTATTTGAGTCCATATTTTGCTTATCATTGAAGCTTTTCGGTTGGAATAATACGGGAAAGTTATTTGCTTTCCACGGAAGTATCGTGGTTTTTTTGGCATGACCTATGACATGTACATATTTTAATCATATTCCCACATGCTTTTCTTCTTATCTAAACTTTTACTTTCCCTGGCATTTTAAAGATTTTGATTAGCGTTACTTTTATATCTATAGATCGTTAACAAATCACACCCATAGAAGAGAGGTCCATTATTTTCCTGCTTAATTTGTCCAAAATTTCGATTTTGTGTTGTACAGGTATACTAGTTTTGTTACTAGTTGTTTTTGGATCCCATTGTACCGCAATAAAATATATTGTACAATAAATCACTCACGATAAACTTATCGGGATAAAAATATCGAAGGAACTCACGAAAACTGTAAAAGTACGAGCTTCGGGGTTACGCAGACTATGCGCATGGTGGAAAAAAAGTATATTTTCGATTGGAACATTTAATAAATACTGTATTTGCGAATATTTCATTCCTTGTTTTTTATTTTATTTTAGACATTAAACTTGGGGGATGAGAACATGGAAAATTATACGATGGCACAGTGAACGAAAATGATTGCAGTATTTTTTGGAAAATGGTCGCTTAAAAATTGCTGACCGATTTCATTGAGTTCGCTGTGTTCCTACAGCTCCCACAACTTGTGCTACGGTTATCGAATTTGAGTAAAATGAGAGCTTTGGATATGTCAGACATACGGGCAAACCTCGTTCCGAACGATCGGGTGAAAACAACGACCTCGTTAGACAATGTGTTGCAGACAATCCTAAAACACAATACAGTTGGCTATAACGCATAGCACAATTTGTCAGATTTTGAAAAAATAAGATCTGGACCTATACCCCTAAAAGGTCAGATGATTCAACAGCTCTATCGCGCTGACCTGCCATTCCGTTTGGAGTACTACATACCTCGAAATAGACAAGAATGATCTTGAGTTTACGGAAAACTTCATAATGTCGAATGAGTCCCATTTTCATTTGAGTGAATTTGTGGAAAAAAACTGCAAATTTTGGGGCACGCATAATCCATAGAATCTCCAACAACGTTCGTTATATCCACTTCGGGTAAGTTTTTTGTGTGGCAAAACCTCAACGATGTATTTGGAACGGTGTTTCTTTGAAAATGGTGCACGGGGCAAATGTTACAGAGCAATACTGAAGGACTTCCTCTTCGCAGTCTTGCGCGAAACTATGAGCTTGCTGTGTGAACAGTTTTCGAACTCAGCCATCTTGAAAAACGAAGAAGAGGTGGCCGCCGCGGTCGCCTGAGCTGACGGCCCAGAATTTTTTAAACGGACAGCCTAGAGGAGAAAGTCTAGCTCAACAAATCAAAAACTATACAGGATTTGAAAGTTAATCTTCGAGTGGAAATTACGCAAATTACACAGGTCACACTGCAATAAGTGATAAAAAAAATGCACTGAAATGATACAACACGTGCGTGCATCTAGAACAATTTCGCTATCGTGGAAGCAGAGTGAAACCCAAATAAAGAAGGGTGTCGGAAAACATAGCACCAGCGACGTAATTGGCATATTCCACTTAGTTATTGTAAAAAGAATCAACGAATCAATGAATAATTAACGAATCAAAACCAAGCTTTGTAGTTCCTGAAAGCTCACATAAATTTGCCTCAGTTTTTTTGGAGAATACTACGTTCACTAACGAAAACAAAATTAGTTTATTTGGTTTTGTCTGATGAAAGGCAAATTAGTTTGGAAAAATATAACACGACACTAAAATAAGAAAAACTTTTGTCTAACAATACAGCATGAAGACTACGAGGGAGTCTGGAAATTTTTATCATTTATTTATATGATATAATAAAAGGAAAAATACGAGCAACTTCAGAAAAATTGAATTAATATTCGGAATTATACTTCCGACGGACAAAAAACCGAAGCATACTATAACGATGCTATTGTACAATGCCTTCAAGCTACTAAAAACTTTGCGACAGGCCTTAATCAGATCGGAAACTTGTGGTGAGAAGTAAAAATCCACTTGAAAAACAGTAACCCTTCTTACAAAAATGATTTTAAAAAATAGCATTCAGGAAGCTTGGGTAAATTTTCCTTGCATCACTGTACCACGGCCAATTACTGACACCACAAGCAAACTAGATGCTGCCGTATGGGCGAAACTAAGTCCAAATGGGAAAGCATGGTGGACTGCAAGGAAGCCAGGACATTATGGCCATAACCTGATCCAAGCAAAAGCAGGAGACTCCTCAAACTCAGCAAAAACTGCTTGAAAGCGACAAGAAATGTGGGATGTGCTAGCACAGCTTAATATGCTGAATTTGCTCATCGCTAGTGTGGAGTGAATAAAGCAAATTAATGGAGAGTTGAGAAACATAAATTTCAAAATGAATATTTAAGAATCCACAAGACCCTCAAACGTAATGCAATCGAAAGCTGCATGTTCTGATTGTCTGATATTGAACTGATTAACAGCGCAAAAAACAACTAGATTGCACATTAAGGATTCACAAAAATTGCACCATTTTAATGATTTGATAAACTTAACTATAAACGAATCTTATCTTACATTTAATCATTTTGTTTGCTTTGTATATATATATATTTTTTGATTATGTAAGCTATTAAACATTTATACTTATAGCATATGTAACTTTCATGAGCAATCATAACTGCCGTGAAATTTTATCACCTTGATTTTTGTGTGGTGACTACGTAGAAAATATATCTTCATTTGTTAAGTTTACTTACATTTTTCTTGATGTATTCCCGCGTCTCATTGGGAAACGTAAGCCATCTTTTCTGATATTCTTCGTTCAGGGTAGGATCTTTCCGCGTAAGGTGGTTCTTAAGCTGCAGTCCGGCAGCCGTTCGTGCCACAGGACTGTTTGATACATTTGCCAAAACATCTGACAGTGCTTTCAAAAACTCTGGAAGATTCGTTGCGGCCGCTTGTTCTAGGTAACTCTGCGCTGCCTCCAATTCATTTTTGTCTGCAACGAAAATCGAAAGCAAAGGTTCAGTTCAAAGTCTGACTCAACTCAACGTGGTTAGCTATAATTAATTTCCGTGCAATGAGCGCGTTATTTGTTGCGTTCCCGCCACATATCGCATATCGAATGAGCCGACCGCAAAAATGACAACTGCGATTCTTTGTCACTGGCCATACTGCAATTGCATTTTGGCTGCTTGCGAGTTACATGCTCGTTTTCAAATAGCCTGTGCCTTACTTTTTCATCCTTTCGATTTCATTTCGGATTCGATTCGTCTCTCAAACACGAACGAAACTACAGCACCATCGTCGACCCAGAGAAATCTCTAGCGAAATAAACGTCATTGTTATCCACTACTTACCGGGGGACACAGTCTTCTCGAGTACTTCGGCCAATTGAATATTCATTTCTTGCACGGATTTGTCGATTTCCACAAACAATAAAACTTTTCAACACCGTTTAGATCGGATTTGAACGCCTCTGATTTTCAAAATCTGTTCAATTAGAACCGGCTATTTCCACATGGGACTCGTGAAAGCAATGAATTGCCGTGTGAAAGCCAAATGACTCTTCGATCGTATATCTCTTTCTTTCGATTAGTAGCTCCTCTATTTCTTTCTCGCTTAACGTCTACTTTTTTGAAATATACATCATTCAATGCTTGCTTTTTTCGAGTAGTTTTCGTGTAGCTGTACTAAAAGTTTGACGCAGAGATGGCGATGTGAGGGCTCGAAAATTGAAATATGCGCGTATAACTGAAAACAAAAAATTGAAACATGCGCGTATAGCTTTATCTTCAGGAATATAACAGTAAAATTTCATATAACTTTTTCGAATAGGGTAGATTACTGCGAATTATCAAAAAAATATGAAAAAATAAACAAAATTGACGCATTAAAAATTCGTAAAACGGGATGGATGCTAGTAAGATTCAACTGATAGATAGGGTGCCATTTTTAATTAAAAATTCCGGAACACGGCACCAATAATCATCTGGCATATCCGACATGAACAATTGATTAAAAGCACAAAATCCACAAGGAATGCAAGCTGGCAAGCATATTCCAAACACCAAGAGCTTCTGATACCGACCGAATTCGCCGATGGTTGGCAAGAGCTCATCCAAAATAGATTTCCCACTTTTCTGCCAATGAGGTGGACATAAATGAGGAATTTGACTAATCTATCATTCGAGAAGAAGGGAAGCCATTTAGATGCCACTGTTTTTAAATTAACTGAAACGGGAAAAATGATAGAATTTTTTAAAAAAAGCAGTTTAGTTTATGTCAAGTAGGTATAATCAAAATAAAATCAATTTATATCCAAACAATTTTATCCATTCAGCAAGATCAAGGTCATGATTAAAAAATTAACCGTTTAATCTCTGGCATACATCACCAATTATCTGAAGCGACCACTTGTTTGCATATATTCCCACGCTTCCACCACTATAAATACGGAAACTTCATGAACTCAAGCACATGCATTGCGCGGTGCAATGTATGTTTCGGAGAAATTGCACATCAAAGTGTTTGATGTTATTCATTCATGGTTCTCATGTAGGTAAACTCTTTTTATAGGGTTTCTTCTATTCTTTCCGTCGCAATCGACATAAGAGCAGTTTTCCAATGTTCGTGGAAACAGTTGGAAGTGGTATTGTTTAGTGTGGTGTGATTATGGAAAATTATAACGATGAAAACGAAGACTATAATAATATATGTCCTGATGATGTATTAATTCAAAATAAAAAATATATTTAAACGCGATTTCACCGCTTGAAAGCTTCCATTTGTAGATGCGGTAGTTGTGATTAGGCTAGAAGTTGCTTCAAAAGTAGTGCTCTAATGAGAATTGATCGCTTTTTGTGGTGTAGCTGAAAAATGCAATTGTGATTAACCTACATATTGCTAGAGTGGCTATTTCTATTTTTAATTTACCTGGCAAAGCTAAGCTAGCTTTATTAATTAAGTATTGCGAATTGAAATCATTGTGAAATATCTGCATGTCTAGGAACCCTTCGATTTGGATGAGCTCTTGCCAACCATCGGCGAATTCGGTCGGTATCAGAAGCTCTTGGTGTTTGGAATATGCTTGCCAGCTTGCATTCCTTGTGGATTTTGTGCTTTTAATCAATTGTTCATGTCGGATATGCCAGATGATTATTGGTGCCGTGTTCCGGAATTGGGAAATCTTACACTGGAAGAGCGTAAAAAAATTTCAATTCCCGTTGAGATGGTAAGTGATTCGATTTGCTTTTTTATGTTTTATGATAATACCTGTACGGAATCAAAATTTGTCTAGATTCTTCTGAAAATTGAAAAGTGAGTTTTGGAAATTACTTTGTAATAAAAATAACTTTCTTGTTTTTATCTAAAATCCGTGGGTTCGTGATATCTGTCGATGTTAAATTAAACAAGTCCAACTTCGCCACTAACTACAGTTTTATATCAATAGCACTTTCTTTAAAAAATATTTTAAAAACTTGCTTATACATACTTATAAAACTTCCAAAGATCGTGCTAAACTTTAATATCTCGCTTTGAAATCATTTCGCCGTGTATTCATACTTGGTGGATTATGATTGACTGCTTTTCATCATGACAAACCGAACCGGGTAAATGATTGATGTCTTGTTAAACTTAGGTTGCTCTCATCAGTGCTTTTTTCATTCGATAAAATGATATCTGCCCCTCCGTAAATTCTGTCTTTCGGTTGTCCGTTACTTCTTTATTCGCCTTTCCTATTCAGTGGGATTGTCCTATATAGTGGGATTGTGCTTTATATCTGTTGCTAAGCCAGAATAATGTGCTCATCCAATTCTGGATTGTTTCCTTTCAGAGTTACAAATGTTTGTATTTTCTCGAGCTAGTTACTTGTTCCCGATGTGAACTTAACTTCAGCTGAAAACTGTTAACTGGAAGTACCGTAAGGTTTTTCTATTTTTGGATGAGTTGATGAATTTCTGGCATTTATTGCCGTCTTTTAGTTTTTTGGCTTGATATAAATAGGTTTAGGTGCACTAACATTTGTATATTTTTATTTAGGATATAGGGTCAAAAAATTCCAGAACAAAAAGACCATATTTCTAATTTGACTGCAGAAATAGCTATAATAATTTTTATATGGCTAAGGTAAATAGTAAGTCATCAGAATTTATACGTTTGCATCAAGTGATGTTACTGATCGCTAAACAATGTTGTTTTTTTTTTTCTTGTGAAAAACAGGTACAATGAGTACCTACGGACGATGTGATGTGTATCTACGGACCAATACGGACTATAATCTAAATATGCATAACAGGCGTAAATTATAATAATTTCTCAAAAACTATGTCAGAAACTATATTTATTAAAAAATCAAGAATTATGTGTCAAACATAAACGTAATCTGCAGCTAGATAGAAATACTTTTTAAGAGGACCACATACAACGCAGTTTAAAGAATGCATCATGTGTGATATGTGAGGATGCAGCGTTAAGAGCATGTTTCCATGTTCCTTATACTTCTCAATTACTTCAATAGAAATGTGGCTTTCATGGTTATCTATTATGATGAGGACTGGCTGTAACGGCGAAAGTTTGATATGTGCAATAAAATGATCAATATGTTATCTAAATAACTATTATATTTCTCCACTCTGAAGGGAGGAGGACATATGTACCAAATGGATGTAGCACAAGATGACCTCCGTCCATCCTGGCTAGAAGAGGCTGACTCTGTGGAGCCTTACCTCTGTAAATGCCCCGCATTTGCACGTCTCAGATATCAACGCTGTGGCTGGGATGTGACACGTATGCAGAAGATAGCCTCTCTATCTCTCTATCATTTAACCTAAATTTTGTTAAAAAATTTGGGGCACTATGGTATGATGGGGGTATGAGGACAACGAATCTTTTGGCCTGAGTGCTTAGAAGTGCCAGGCGCCTCGCCACCAACCCGCCCACGCGTCACTCTGAAGAGGTTAGCATCACTAATTGTTCCAGGTGGCGCTTTTCTAAGCATGTGATCCTCAAAAAGGACTCTAGGAAAAAGTAACCATAGCCTTATTGGTTCCTCTTTATGCTGATATTAGCTTTCCTAGTTCATCGATTTGGGAGCCAGAGCCTAACTATATTTATGAACTGTTTAACCTCCCATCTTCACTCCAATCAATATTGTAATAATCTTTGGGTGTGAACTTATACATTTCAATCACCTGTTTAAAATCATCGATAAACGCTTGGACGTTGTTTTGATTAATATTCGTGGCCCTAGGCAAGCTGATACACTCCGGCATTCTTAATGATAAAGAAAGAAACCGTTCAGCCACTCCCTACTAGCCCCTTGGTTGCTTTTCCAAGCCGCTGGCATTCGATGGGATTTTTTTTAGCCATAGTCGTAGATATACCGAAATGGAAGTAAGAGATGCGTTTTTATTCTTCTTCGTCATTAAATACCAATCTAACTTAATCTTTTTATAATTTAACATAGGGATGCTTGCTTGAAATTTGCTGATAGAGAAATATTATATTGCTTGGCAATGTTTCGAACAGCTGCAGTCAATGCTTTAGCGTCCACTTTAGATCTATGTTTTCTAGTTTTGTTGCGCGGCACTGAAAGAAAATACAATAATGTTATTTCAGTTTGCAATAAGGAAATGTGGTACATACATAAGTATAAAGTTGTACACATTATTTTTATTGGCAATAGCTAGTAGCACACCAACAAATAAGCTCTTGACGCAATTATCCTTTTCACTGCGACATTCGACGGTATTCCACTTTGTACCAAAAACATGACGTTTCACTGCGGTATTCAATTCCATTTGATTCATTTCAACTACGTGTTATTGTATGTTATATCACATATCAGCGTTTATAATGTATCTATATGATGCAGTGAAAGAGTTTTAACTGCGATGATTATTCAACACTATTGTTATCAATTAATAGCTGTCCATAATTAACAAAAAACATCAAGTAAAATTGAATGAAAAACTTACTTTGAGCACAAAATATCTTTTTCTATCATTGAACACAACACTCAGCAGAGGCTGGAGGGGAACTACCAGGATCGAAGAGGTCTCTGAGATTCTAAAAAAAAAAAAATTCTAAAAAAATGTGTTTACGTAATATTGTGTGTCCAAGTATAAGCGTGCACAATTTACTCCTGTTTCAAGAGTGCGAGACCATGCCGAACCTCAAGAGAAAGAAAAGGAATTTGATGGCTAAGATTTTCACGAAAGCAGCACTTAAAATGTAAATTCCACCATACTGTGGGAGAAAAATCGAAACATGATTTAACTACGCAAAAACAAGACCACAATTTATGGCCAGGCCTCTTCCAAACCCCAATCAGTAGTGTGGGTCATATTCATCACCACAATTGGAAAATACTGATTGCAATCTTCCATCGCTTATTTTAAATTCAGACAACCAAATAGAATGAGAAACAGGTGCAATCTGATGAGGAAAAATTGCTATTCTGTTTTGATGCGAACACCCGAGACGCACTTTCCTTGACTCCCCTTTCTTTTATCATTGGCAAGGAAGGACAATAAATGGAATAATAAATTCAGCTCCTAACTGCAACACGCTTCGAGGCGTCTTGGCTAGGTCTGGATTACCAGCCTATGCCTGAGAGCTATCTTCGGTCCTATACGGACAAAGTCCTTTCTCTTGTTCTAGTGAAATATTGTGGCTCAGGACATTCGATCAAGATGGATAAAACAGACGTAGAGTTTCTTTTCTACGAGCAGCCCCACTCTTCATGACCCACTCCAGCCGCGGAGAACTATCAAAGCGGCCTGCAATCATCGTGGATAAAAGGGTGCTCCGCTACTGCGGATTAGGAACCTTCACGGTCATTTATATCGTCAAATAATTATTTTTTCGCCTCGTTGATGGTTCACTATCAAATCTTTTGGCAGGTTCTCGACTGGATATCTGCCTAGTTGAGGTCCTCTTGCCAAGGCTGTTCAATATCAAATCGCTACAGAAGTTAGACTTAATGAAACAAACCGCCACATTAAACTCAACACAAAAGACGGCCTCGACAGGACACAATTCTATTACCAATACTGCAGAAAATATATGTGATATCATTCCTCAAAATCTCCAACGACAAAATAGAAATAATAGAGTTTGCAGTTTATTAAAGCTACTATACCACTAGTGGCCATTCACTTTAACTAAATGTTGCCATCAAAGAAAGTAAGCTCTTTTTGAATCATAATACACTAAAAATAGGCATTTCACAAGGCAGCAAAACATTTGAGTTGGAAGTAGTATTAAGCAAAGTTAAAGAATAAACTAAAATACATATTTTGCAAATTAAAGGTAGCCAGTATTATTTCAGCCATTCATATAATATGGCTTTATTATACGCAGAGAAACTTAACACGCTCACATGAAACGTGCACAAAAAGACAAAAAACAAATTGTACTGAAGACAATTGCGAGAATACCCTGACTTATTAATCCGAGCATATCTACATAATAGCAAACACCCTTAATTGAAAAAGCTTAAACATTCTTTAAAAAAATACTTACTTACTTAATCAAGAATAATAGACTAACTCCAGAGAGAGGCATAAAGAAGACACCACCATGGCCAAATATGACGTTGAAGAGAAAAATATTTAAAAATGGAAAAAGTATTTGCTTTTTTAAAGTCTTTAATTTTCAACCAGTCAATCAAATTAAAATCTTCCTGTGCGATGTTTGCTCCGCTAATATATTTCAGCTTTATGTCCCTGCATCATCTAAAACATTTTAATTTTTTAACGTGTTCTAGTCTTTTTATTTTCTTCCTAGCCTCATCGTCTTTTTTCCACTTCTGTTTTGAATAATTTTCTACCATGTACAAAATATATTCCCCATTTTTTCTTTTCGCCTAATTGAAGCTCTCTTCAAAACTATTCTTTAACAAGAACAAACTCTTTAGTCTTAAACAATAGTTTCCAGGTCATCCACAAGTTTTTTGACCAATCAAATTAATTTCCAATATCGTTAAATTAGAATGACATTAAAGTATAAATAAATATAATATGAAAACTATCATTTCTTTAAATTAAACTCCATTTACAACATAGCAATGCATTTTTTATTTAGGAAGATGGCATTGAGGTTTATAGTAAATGTACTAGATATGCTGTGGATTGGTCAGAGTTTTTTCGCTACGGAAGTGACTTGAGTACAACTCTTAACGCAACATTAGAATTCGAAGGATGCTTAGATGGATGGGAATACAATACAACAACTGTGTATTCATCCATCGTAATCGATGTAAGATTTTAATTCTAAGACTAAATTATTTCTATTGTTAATTTTAATCAAATCTTCTTTCATTCATATAGTTCGATTTGGTATGCGGGAGAGACATATATCCCACAGTTGGTTTAGCTGCTTTGAATGTTGGTGGGCCAATTGGAGTTTATTTATTTGGCCTGCTCAATGATCGTACCGGACGGAGAATATCTTATTTTACATGCCTGGCTACGCTGCTGCTAGGCAGTTTCATTACAGCCATCAGCACTGATTTCTGGACATGGGCTTTTAGCAGAGTAATTGTTGGCTTGACCATTCCAGCTGTTTATCAAATACCGTTTATCATTTGTATATATTATTCAACAAATCAATAGATTTATTTCCTTGCACCTGTAACATTACTTTCAGCTCTCGAACTGGTGGGGCCAAATTATCGATCGTTTGTGACAGTTATGACCTGCACATTCTACACTTTTGGACTGATGATGCTAGCTGGCGTAACTTATCTCATAAGGGATTGGGTTCAACTCTCAATTTATACCTCCGCACCTTTTCTGCTTTACTTTCTCTATATGTTCATAATGCCGGAGTCGCCGCGTTGGTTGTTGATGAAAGGTCGATTGGAAAAAGCTTTAGAGATTCTCCAGACAATGGCAAAGGTTAACGGGAAACCATTTCCGTCAGCGTTCAAGGAAAAGCTAGAAGCTCGCGTCGAGTTTGAGAAGCATCGGAAGGTTAGAAAAAAGGAGGAACATGTTGGTGCCTTTGATTTGTGCAAGTACACTTATACGATCGTGTTTAGTATGAAAATATTTCGCTCACTATTGCTTTTTTCTAGGACTCCCAACATGCGTTTGAAAACAATTTTAATTACGTTGAACTGGTTTGCGAATGAAACGGTATACCTTGGCCTGAGCTACTATGGACCTTCACTTGGAAGTAATCAATATTTAAGTTTCCTGTTATCGTCAGTCGTGGAGATTCCCAGTTACGTTTGCTGCTGGCTCGTCATGGACAGATGGGGCAGACGTTGGCCTATGTGTTTGTTAATGATTCTTGGGTATGCATGCCTTTTTAACTGGATATTTTCTATGATGCGAATAATTCCAGAGGCATAAGTTGCATAATAACTGTGATTCTACCAAGCGATGCGGATGACGAAACTCTCTATCTTTTCCTCATATCGAAGGCCATGCTGTCGGCATCATTTCTGATAATTTATCCATTCGCCGGAGAACTGTATCCGACCCAAGTTCGTGGCGTAGGAATAGGAACATCAAGCTATATAGGAGGACTGGGATTGATAGTGATACCTTTCATTACGTATCTGGTACTGCATTTCTCTAATCTATTCTCTTTTCAATCCTTGAATTTTAAAATCAACTTAGGGTAAAGACAATCTGCGGTTACCGTTAGTCATTATGGGATGCGTATCAGTGTTTGGCGGGTTCACCGGCTTGCGACTACCCGAAACTCTTCACCACAGACTGCCCCAAACGTTGGAGGAGGGCGAGCTCTTTGGAAAAGATTGGACAATGGAGGAATGTTTCCGTTGTGTTCCAATCAAGTAATAGGAACACATTGACGAAAAAATCCAAACTGACATTTATCTATTTTTTAGACCAGATCGGAGCTCTCGTCACGGATCTTATGAAAACTTTGATGTTACTGGGAGTAACAGCATCGATGTGACATTGGAAATGAGTCAACCACAGCCATTATTTACAAATGCCGGCACATCTGCAGAAAACACAGAGCGCACACCGTTAGACACTAACCCTCGGCGCCATTCGATGAAACGCTTGGTGCGTCAACAAAGTGTAATGGATACACAGAAAACTAAGGATGGCGCAATGCAACTAACATACTGGTTTTAAGAAATGTATTTTCAGATTATGGTTGAGTTCCCGAGGATTGTAATAATTTTGTAGGAATTTAGGCATCCGTAGATTATTGATATTTTATATATTTCCCCACGTAGAATTTATAGTTCAAAGAATTGAAATTGATAATACAGAAAAAGATATATTATAGACGATACGAGATTATTTGATTTTCTTCCGGAATTTTCTATTTTCGCGCAAAGAGTTCAAAAGAAGCGAGAAACGATCATATGCTTCATATTTTATATTATGGGCTGCTTTTGAACTGAATTCAATCTGACCCCTATCTGGCGCAGAAAATAAAAAATCGATCTGACACGCAGAACTAGTTTCTAACCATCACACGATTTCTATTGGCAAAAACCTTTCGAAAAATGATCTTCACAGCTGCTCTTCGTCAGAATCAAAGCATTATTTTATTAAATTCAACTTTATTCTATACAAAAGTTTCGTCTTATCTACTAAATATTTCATAGTTTCACACATAAACTTTAACATGACTGTTGATGTATAGTCTACAAAGTGGGCATGTATTCTGATATGAAGTTAAACTAAAAGAGCATTCGTCGCATAGGCAAAGGTGTTTGCATGGGAATAGTACAACACATCGATCTCGTTCCTGGCACACCACACACAATGTAGCTTCTTTGTCTATATCACTCTTTTCGTCATTTGGCATAATTGGGAATCGTGCGGATTGTCGAATCGTTCTCGAGGAAAAGTCCGATTGTATTCTTTCGCTAGTGTTTGTTGTAAACGTCCTAGTACTTTGGTTAATTCGTTGTGGTCGCCGTTCTAAAACAAACAATCGACGCACGAATAGTATTTGCCTCAGGATCCTCTGCAGTATGGGTTGCGCTCGCCAGTACATGCGTCTCAAAATATTTCGTAACATTGATGCAATCATGACATAGTGTGTGAAAAGAACGAGTAGAACTGTGATTTCAAAGACAGATCGAATTGGATTACTTTTCAAGCGATCCACAATTACTGAATACACTTCCACTGATAAGTCAGTTATTAAAGAACATCCGAGCAAGATCATTGCAGACAGCGTCCACAGTAATGACCACGCTGACGAGAAGATAGTCATTATCAAGTTCGGTAAAAGCATCGCCAGAAACCACGCGATTTCGCTTAGTAGACATAATGCACTAATAATTAATTTGAACATGCACATCAAACCTTTAAGAACATCTATCATAAAATCTTGTAGTCCAATCTGATATGTTAAATATAAAACCGCCTTGTCTTTAGTCATGCTGAACCCGTTGCGAATACTTTGAATGGTCTCCATGGCTCCTTCTGATACGCTCAAGGAAAATTTATTGATGCCATTTGTTAAATCAGCACAGAAATAGTCAAATTCTTCAAAAAGTGTCCAGATTGTTTTTGCGGCATTGGAAAGTAATGAAATCAGAAGACCGGCTACTTTACAAACGAGCGTGAACGTAACTTTTCCGAGCGAATAGCTTGAAATGAAAATTATGTTCAGGAAGCCACCGATTAAATTAAAAAGATTAACAATAAGAAGCAACATGTTGCTGCTACTTTTTGTGAAATATTACATCTCTTTATAGCTTCAAAATGTTACGTTTCTAATCACTTTCCTGGGACTTGATAGGATTTCGAGCTTGATTCAAGCAAACCGTCAAATTCAATTGTCAACAAAACATTACCTCTTGTTCTTCTCTTAAAAGGTTTTTTTTTGGAAACTTGAGCAATTTGTGGTATAACGTGCTCAATTGGTTTGAAAAATGCACGAGAGCGCTGCAACTGCATGCATGCTTTGCCAATAGGAAGTATACAAATTCGTTACAAATTCGCATAGATGTTTTGAAAATATTGCAGAGTAATTCCGTATGAATTTGCAGATAGTATAATTGTTATATGTTTTAAGATTTGTTTCAGAAATGACGACTGCATAGTTGTGTAAATTGAGTGCTATCATTTTGCAGAATGTCAATAATGAATCTTTTCGAAGTTTGTTTAGCTTTCGGCAAATTTAGAAGATTACCATATTACACAAGTTAAATATATTATATGTATTGGTACATATTGTATAATTATTACTATGCGATAGATGATATACGTTGGATACAGATCTGACATTGAATAAAATGAAACTCTTTATATATTTTTTCCTTCCTTGATAATGTAACATAAAATACAGGACAATTTTTTTTTATTTTTATAGGCTATTTTTATGTTTACAGGTTAAAAAGATTTTGATTACCGAAATCGATTTCATATGTTGGGTTTATCTGGGCTGGTTATCGGATTTGCTCAGAGGCTTTGTGATTCAAAAATATACATTTAGCACGTGAGATTTATTAATTAATAGAGCTTTTGCTTATGAGTTGACAAGGCAAAATGAGGATGTTAGACAAAATTCGAATTCACAACACGAATTTGATTATGAAGTCACTCAAACACAAATTTGGGACTAATTAGTTGCAAGTAGTATTATTCAATAGTTGTATTTAAAGTTGTACGACACATGGTTAGGTAAGGTTCCGCGGCTACTTCCTTCAAACAGTTTAAAACAATAAATTTTACGTAACAGGGTCCACACATTGCGTTCAAACAATTAACGAAATTGAAATGGAATGTATGAAATTCCGACAATCTTGCTATAAGTCAATATTTTTATTCGCTAATACGATTCGTAGGGTGTCACAGCCTTTATTCATGCAAAACTAATTACTTGTTAAGCAAACAACAGAGGGGGAATTCGGGTTTGGTGAGCACCCCGGCTTTGTTAGCTAATATCGAACTGAATTTAATCTGAACCATTATCCGGCAGAGAATATGGAACATCGTTCTTGACAACCCAAACTATGTAGTTTCGATCCACTGTACCAATTTTATTGACTACAATTTATTTTCCTATACTTAAGCCTGTTTGATGAGAATTGGGTTGGCTTATGACGATACGTATCAGTCATCGAGTTTCGATAGCACCTGTATGCTTGGGTTGACCATAAATAACACTGATTACACTTATTTAACTTTTAAACACAAATTGGGTCTATACGGCAGGTTGATTCACGAATACTCAATTCCAGAGAAAGACCGTCCTTCGGAGGAAAACAGCCAATTTGCTATTCTCCGGCTACAACCTTCCACCTATTGGCCTTGACTGCTCTCATCAGAATCAAAACATTATTTTATCAAATTCAACTTTATTCTATACAAAAGTTTCATCTTATCTACTAAATATTTCATAGTTTCACACATAAACTTTAACATGACTGTTGATGTATAGTCTACAAAGTGGGCATCTATTCTGATATGAAATTAAACTATAAACGCATTCGTCGCATAGGCAAAGGTGTTTGCATGGGAATAGTACAACACATCGATCTCGTTCCTGGCACACCACACACAATGTAGCTTCTCTGCCTATATTACTATTTTCGTCAATTCTCGAGGAAAAGTCAGATTGTATTCTTTCACTAGTGTTTGCTGTAAACGCCCTAGTACTTTGGTTGATAGTACTATGGTTAATTCGTTGTGGTTGGCGTTCGCAATAGTGTGACAAAAGAACGAGTATACTTGTGATTTCAAAGACAGATCGAAATGATAAGTTAGTTATCAGCGTCAGTAATGACCACACTGATGAGATGATAGTTATTATTATGTTCGCTAAAAGCATCGCCAAAACCCACGGAATCTCGCTTAGTACACATAATACATTAATAATTAATTTCAACGCGCACATCAAATCTTGAAGAGCAGGTAGAATCAGAAGAAAGGCTACTATACAAACGAGTGTGAACGGAACTATTCCGAGCGAATAGCTCGAAATGAAAATGAAGTCTAGGTTGCCACTGATAAAAAAAAGAATAACAATACAACTTAACATGGTGCTGCTTTTGTGAAATATTACATATCTATACAGCGTCAAAATGCTACGTGTCCGATTACTTTCCTTGGACTTGATGGGATTCCTAGTGAGGATTCCGAACTTGATTTAAGCGAGCTGTCAAATTGAAATGTCAAAAATAACATTTCATCTTGTTCTTCTCAAAAGGTGCTTTATGAAGCTTGAGCAATTTGTGTCAATGTGCTCAATTGATTTGAAAAACGCACGAACTGCTGGAACTGCATCCATGATTTGCCAATAGGAAGTATTGAAACTCGTTACAAATTTTTTATGAAATAGATGTTCTCTAAATCCTGGATATATTGCAAAGTAATTTAGTAAGGATTGTCAGATAGTATAATCGTTACATGATTTGAGATTCGAAAAATAATATTAGTTTTACATGCTAATTTATTTACAAGCGTTTATATAGGGTGAAATATAAATCTTTGAGTTGCAAGGTCGGAGCTTGAACTTTACTTACATATTTTTAATGAGTAAATCTGAAAATTATTGTGCACCTTTCCAATAACTCAAGCCGACGTTGCTTAGTTTGAAACTTGATTCTAATATTTAATTGAAAATTGTTTATTTTCCAGTCAAACTTCTAGTAGCCAGGCAACGAACATAACACATAAGGATAAACAAATTCCAATATGATAAATGAGGTCCAGTCCAGAACACCCACGGAACACACGGAACCGTTCACACTCGTTTGTATAGTAGCCTTTCTTCTGATATTACCTGCTCTTCAAGATTTGATGTGCGCGTTCAAATTAATTATTAATGTACGAGTATTATGTGTACTAAGCGAGATTCCGTGGGTTTTGGCGAACATCTGGCGATATCTCGATCATCCTCGAATTGCCCGAGCTACTGTAGATAGTCCTGGTGTGAATCTAGGCAGGCGGCTAGTGAGATGCAAATCGAGCGATTGAACGACGCACCGGTTTTAGGGCGAATTACTCTGCGATCGTTAAATTTTGCATGCGTATCTTAAATGAATTATTCTACGTAAAATTAAGTCAATTGATTGTAACGAGTGTGTTTAACCATCCGAGAACACAGGGGATCAAATTGACCCCAGTGACTTTTTTGGCCGATCGCAGCGCTTAGGCCTGCGGGAAAAGGGGGGTACTATAGGCTCCTAAGTGTATTTCTGTGTCTTGACTATAAGTTTACACCGTTCGCATACAGTCTCAAGTCGTCAGTCGTCGTTGAGAAGCCTTTGGAGCAGATTAAGGGGTCAAATAGACCCCATATGTACTCGACGTCAATTTTGAGGTAAAAAATCATTTTTTTACTTCCTAAATCGATAGATTAATTTAAAAAAGCCAAAATAATAAGTTTGCGAGTGCTTTTATTTTTTTTTAGCAATATGACGTATAATCTGCGTTCTAGTGTGCGCAATAATTTGTTAGCTGAAGATAATGATAGCAATTTTGGTGACAGTGATTCCTCCGAAGACGACCATGTCTCGGAGCAATCAGAATCTGATTATTCAGAAGATTACACCTTTTTTTGCAACCCTTTATGAAGGACTATTTTTTTTTATTATTCTACTATGTCTTGAGAGTATCCATATATATTTTTAGCTCAATATATTGAAAACTGACAAAGCTATGATTTTTTTTAAATGTGCAAATTTTAAAATCCTCACAATCGCCACCGTAAATATGCAAAATAAATACTTTTTTTTCAAGGGTCACTATAGGCCAGTTTTCTTTTTGTGAATTCGTCGTACCTTGAGTGTATCCCCCCAAATTTTTAGCCAAAAATATTGAAAATTGACAAAGTTACGATTTTTTTTGTAAAAAAGCTGATTTTCGATAAAACTGTTTTTTTCGCGAATTTTTTTTTTAGGTATGTTAAGGACATTTAGGGCACTTCTAATGCATGAGAACTACTAAACGAGGTCTCCTCAATCTATACTTAAAAATTTTTTCAAATGAAAATCTTCAGTGGCGGCGATTCTATAGACGTTCAAAAGTGGTTGGGGTCAATTTGACCCCAATTGTTCTCGATGATCGAAAAAATAGGTGTGTTCTCGGAGGGTTAAAGGGGCTAAAAAAACTGTTTTTTTTTCGATAGCGCAGAGAATCAAAAATCAACGAAGTTTCTTCCAACTGAAAAACACAACAAAATGTTTTTCATGACTTTGTGAACAAACAATTTTACTTCTTTGTATTTTCATACTAGGCCCGACGAGTAACCTTCGATGTTTAGTGGAATTGGTCACATAGTTTGATTAAAAAAATAAATGTATGTTCTCGCGCATACATATATCAAATTGTTAATTTATTTATGTATTTGTGGATAAAACTTTTTTTGTTTAGATAGGTTATTTATGCAGTAATCTAACAGTGAATTGCCCTGGTCTTATAACTAGTAATCGCTCTTTAGATAACACCAACAATCATATGCGTAAAACAGAACTTGAGCTCATAGGCAGTAGATTGGTGGATTTAACTGACGTCTCAGGTAGTGAGCTGACACCAATAACTCTTTCTTGACTAGTCACAATTTAAAGTTAAAGAGTCAAAATTTGTAAAATGTAGCTATATACTATCCATAAACCACTGTATTATTTTATAGGGTTTGTCTCGGCTAAGAAATAAAGGAGTCACTACAAGAGATGAATAGCCTTGGGGTGGAAAACATATTGTGTCAGACCTCAGGCCACATTGACCTCAGACCTCCTGGATCTATTCATGCCGGATTTGGCGCACCAAAAGTGTTCAATGCCCACTTTTTACTACAGTAGTACCTATTAGGATAGCAGTGTCGACCTCATACTCTTTACCGCTCAAAACCAAACTTGTTGCTAGTTAAATACTCGATATCTATGGGGTGGTAGCCTGTAATCTGCCACTATGAATTGGCTACTCGAATGAAGTCATATAATCCTAGTTTTCCGAATAATAGCTGTTAATAGCTGTTGTCAGCCTTTCCTCAAAGGTTTTAGATATTCTCATCCAGATTGGGGAGCATGATTAGTTGAAGGCGTATAAGGTCCTTTGGGAAAGTAGGAATTGCATTTTCATTAATAATGACATTGGTTATATGTATAAGGAACTTTCCATGAAGATTAAAGCCGGAACTTTAAAGGTATTAAGTGAGCTTGAATTGGTTTCAAGATTGGCTTTTGATATCAGTTTGTCAAATTTCGTCCTCTTCAGATTACTTAAGTAAACTAAGACTGGTATCGTATGCCTCTTAAGCCTAATTTGAAAACACTCACAAAAACTTTTGCAGTTCAAACCACCAAATAAGTGCAAATGTCTTGCTCGCCATTGGTATCGTATGTGCGCCATTTATTTAATGAAAATAAAAATAAATGGACATCAGGTTACGGATTTTGAATTTGACAGTACTTTCACAAGTCCATTACAAGCCCATCACTGCCACTTCTCCCAGCACAAACACCAACTTTACTGCACCAGTTAAATCGGACTTTAACAGAGACAGAGCCTCTGTAGCGTTAGAGTGGAGCATTGCCACCTTAGCTGTAATTAACCACGTCCAAACCTGGATCGTCTCCGGAAAACTGCAGGACGGTAGGCTGAAGCCACTCCGTCGTGAAAACGTCACTGCAGGTCATCGTTATGCGGCCGCGAACGATGTTGCAGGCTTCAAAGCGAGATGGCCCTGCTTCCGTAGACATGGCAAACATGAGGAGTTCTTCGATGATCCATTTAAGAATCACCTTCGTCACGTCATCCTCGAGTCTCCATTCCAGGATCTCCAGTTTGCCGACGACGGTCAGCTTAAGGTCACTAGCCGCTACGTCCCTAAAGGAACGAGCTACCGTCTCCTGTCTTGGCCTCTTTAATTAAGAACTATATAAAATAAAATCATATTGCTTGAATAATAAAAAAGTTATAATTTTTAGTTTAAAAGTAAGATTTCAGTGACCTTCCTCATATATTATGCAATAACGAATACGAGAGTAAGCGACTGTAGTCGTTCCTCTGTCTTAACGTTTCACAGAAACGGTTGGAATGGATTGGACATGGTGTTTTTGATCGGAGTTTTATGGACAAATTGAGTGAATTCACGTTCAAATCGAGGGTCAAGAAGAGGTATTATGGCATTATCCGTTTGAACCCGTTTGACAGAGTTGATATTTGACGGCGACAACATAAGGAATGTTTTTCTGCCTTTTAATGGAAATATTCTGAAAGAGAAATTATTCTGAAAGGAAAATTATTTTGCGGCTATTACGGATGGAAATAAGTAGCGTTCCTTGCGGATCTATTCATCACTTTTGACAGGCTTCCTCGATTGAACTTCGTTTTAAGTCTTATTGCCCTACCATCTCTCTCACATCAGTTTTCCTATAAATGGACCCACGTTGGGCGCCACTTTGTAGCATATGTGATCAGACCGAAGGAAGACTGCCATCGTGTAATAGAAAGCCTTTGCTGACAGAAGTAATTCCTTCATCGAACACGAAGTTTGTCTTTATTCTACCAGGGTGGTGTACTGTGTATAGGGTCTGAGTTTTTTTGAATTGTTCGATAATGTACATATTATATTTTCCAAATTAAAAATAAAAGGCGATTAAGGTGAACGATGGCAGAAGTATTCATAGAGCTTCTTTTCTGCAGTCTATATTTAAACACTGTATAATTTTTGATGGTTTCTTGGCCTTCTCATATCATTTAAGTACAGGTTGTTTCAGGGATAGCGAGTGAATCTAGCAGTCATCTTGCAGAATTTTTTCAATTCAAGTTGATGTAGCCACGAGCATTTTCTGTAGCTATGCATTTCTTAAAATACTGCATAAGACCGTTAGCTATATAGATAAACTATATAGATTGGCTGTGCTGGAAAAAAAGATTGAATCGCTAAGCGGTTTCTAATTTTATCTAAAAAGGTATTCCATTCACATAAATGTATTTTAATTGGAAGAATTATTCAGCGTGCGGCAAGGTTAGCTAGTACCATCATGATGATGATGGCTTGATTTGATTTGTAAACGGAAATACATGATGCTTCACTTGTCTTAGCGGCTAATCTGGCTTGTTACATCATTTTTCAAAGTATCTTCAAGAACTAACCGATACTGGTATGATGCAAGGTAAATCACATTCGATTCGCGATGAGTCGGCTCTGGACGCGACGCGAGCAGCTCTCGTTGTTGTCGCTGTTCGATTGGTGTCCAATTCAGGTTGGCGTTATCAAATCATCGAATCTTATGAGAAACACCAACAATAATTTTCATCTCGACGCAAAGAAATTTCAATTCTGAAACAGAAACGAGAAACGTGAGAGCCGCTGATAGATAAGCCGCCGCAAGCGACGCAAGTCAATCTGAACTGAACCGGTATCGTTTGATTGCACGTCAGAATGTGCTGCAAATGTTTAAAATATTGTGAACTATCCGAGGTCGGATTGCTTTGTGCTCTTTAAGGCAATTACAAGGCTATCATCATTGTTTTCTACTGATACACTACTGATCGCAATGCCGAGTCGCGTTGAGCTTTCATAGCTAGTAAATCACTCTGATTTAATAGAAATATGTGCAAATTAGTAATTTTTATGTGTGTCTATTTTTTATCGGTAACGGTAAAGATGAATCAAATTACAATGTTGTTACTGATCGGCTTTTGATGGAGTCTATTTCCAACGATAATGAGCTTATGATCGATGCGATTCTAATTAACGTCACCACTTGAAGAACAGTGTAGCTGCTCTTGTAGTACACAGCTTATAAATATGTACAGTTAAGTATGCATGACTGCAAAAAACCATGTCTGCTTCCTATAAAGTCATCGAATCTATGCACATAATAATGCACCTTGGTCGTTCGGAAAACGTGAACTCACATTGTTCACTTTTTTTTTATAATTCTCGGTAGAGCCTAATTTACACAAGGCAAAGAAAGTGATATATACCGCGAAAACGTGATGTAGTTGTACAAGTAGACATGATTGGGCCGAACAAGCTGAAGAAACATTTCATCTGGTTCTTTACGATTTGTGGTAGAAAATTATTGGTTAGAGTGTGAACCAAGGTAAGGCAACATTGTTGTTTTCGTTGTGAATCACTATTAGCTATCTTTCATTAAAGAATTAATAATTTGTTGTCCAATTAGCTGAGAAATTAAATATTCATTAAAAAGTCGTACTAAAAGTAGACAGATGAATTTTTGCTTGAGTTTAGGAATAATCCACAGTTTTATGTATTCTTTTGGGATCTAGACTTACGGTATTTCACATAAATCCAAAATATTCTTGTTCATCCGTGAGCTCTAAAATTACTTCTGGTTCTACACTTAAAAAACCTTGTGATACATATTCAAGGATTTTGGAGTTGACATGCTACATATATTCGAAGTATAGTTAAAGTAGTAAAAGTTGCATTCGGAAGTACGGCTTAAAAATTTGGGAAAATATAATCAGTAAGTTTTAAAATTACCAAGTTAGAAAAATCAGAATATATTTCACAGGAATTTCCGGGAAGTATCTCTTAGTCTTTTTGGATTTTATGCTGGATTGCAACCCTCGGATTTTCCTTCGAATAACTTTTTAAGTAATAGATGTTCGTCTTTTGACTGGATGTGACCAGCCCATTGCAGCTTTCACAGTCTGATGATTTGCACAGTCTGAGGATTGGATACGGATCTCAGTTGGCGTAACGGAAAGTTCGGTTGTTTTTGAATACGTAGACTTCTATGCGTTAGCTGTTGTTATTAAGAAGCCTGATCGAACTAAAACAGGTGTGACCATGTAAATTAGCATATGATAGGTAAGTAAGGTAAGAGACTTCTAGCTCACGTAGGCACACAAATACCCATTATGATAACGCATTGCTTAACACACAACCAGTATTGCATGGAAAACCACCCCGAGTCTTTGATAAACTAGATGATCCTCTTTGAGTCCGCAGAATTTACTTCGGTTAGGCTTGCAAAGAAGTATGAGCCAACAGACTCTTTCCTTCCTCTAGCAAAGGCCGGGTATTTGAGTTGTTACCTCTTCATCCTCAAATCAAGAACTCCAGCAGAAATCGTTGTAAGGGGCACCTATCTGCAGCACACGACTCCCAAATAGACAGTGACCAGATAAAACTGCAGCCGCTAAGCGAAGGAACTCCGTTCTCAATTCAAGTAGCTCCCTAGTGCAGCCAATATCAAAAGTTTTTGTTTGGACAGGTGAATTCTTCCATCCAGGAACCACAACTTCTTTTAAGTATTTTTGCCTGATAGTCTCTTTAACTAAATCCATTGAAGTTTCAATCGGTAAACTGTAGAACTTCGCAATTCTTCTTAATACACCCAAAACAGCTGAACCATCGAATAGTCTAGGGACCAATGTAGCCTTACCGCTACGCACTGGGCGTGTTGATAGACAAGCAGATCGCTAGGCAGCCAGTGAAGAGGGACTGCTTTAGTTATGAGGGAAGGAAGTAATAAATAAACCTCCTAAGTAGGTAAATTTTCTATAATCTTCTGATTTACAGCCTTTAACGGCTCATGGATAAAAACAATTCCATTTAATAATCTCGCTAAATAGATGAAACCATGCCATTGAGCCGTAGCTAAGACGATTTGTCCGGCCTAGGAGTCGGGTCGCAGTGCACCATCTGCGATCCCAAGAAACTTATACAATCAAGTTTATCAGTTTCACAGAAGTTGTCTTGAGCAGTGGCTGCAAAATAATTGTCCGCTGTGCCGTGGGACGCTGAACCTTCCTCTTGGCACTGGACAGATCCCTTTGGCTATGAAAGCCGAAGAACGAGGAGCCAGGCCTAAAACCACCAGGTTCAGTGTAAGGACCCGGGGGATGGAAAGACAGGATCGAACCCTTATCAAAAGCCTCTCCAATATCGGATAGCCCTTCAAATGCCGAGGAAGTTCGCATTTAATTCAACGGGAACTAGGAGGGTTCCAGCACCAGGTAGACGCCATCCGGAGCAGCATGGGATTGATGTTATCTCCAAGATTAGATCCGAAGGCTCCCTCGTTCATACTTGTCTAGAGGCCTTACCATCCTCGCACCCCGCGAGGTGAAAAAATTCAATTCCATCATGATAAAGTGGATAGAAGGAAGCGACGCTTTGCTTTCCGTGGAAGTCTTCCTGTATAGGGTAAACGCACTGACACGTCAGACCCTAGCGGATCATTTTGGTTTGCTGTATCAGCATTTCCATCAGCCATTCACAGGACTAGCAGCCGATTGGCACTGGAGGTTTCATCGCTCCAGACGAGAATTTGCAGGAAAGAACTTCAACCACTTTTTCGTTTGTTTTCTTTTTAGGCCGAAATCAGTGAGCAAAGTGACCCCAAAACATCTGGGGTTCATAGCATCAGGGGCCTGAGGCTGTCTGTCTGTCCTCAGGCCTGTTAAATGGAGGCATATTTCCCCGGTTTTAAGGTTTTCTTATTATTTTTCAGTCTTTTTTTTTAGGTACTAACAACGTGCTTTGACACGTCTCGGCTGGGTCTGGCTTCCCAGTCCATGCCTCAGAGCTACATCTGGCCCTTTACAGACAAAAACCCTTTCCTTTTCCCTTGAGTTATACTGCGGCTAGTATAATTTCATTGACAGATGAATTATACGAAGCGTCCTTCTTTTCCTGTGACCGATTCCACCCCATTTTCTAATGACCCATCCCAGCTGCATAAAGCTACCAAAGTCGTACACCAGCATCCGTCGGGGTCGGATTAAAGGGTGCTCCGCTAATGTGGACGGGGGGCCTTCACGGCTATTTCTAGGGTACCCTGCTCCCGGGGCAGTTCTCTTTTTTGTTGTTGATTTGCTCTGTTGATGGTTCGCCATCCCCTACCCTCCAGTAGAGGCGTCTTGCCAAGCATCTCCCCATTATTTAATAAACGGCTACAAAATATTCAATAGCATTTACAGGTAGTCATATTTCTTTTGTCGCCCTACAACTGTTCAACTGCTAGTTTTAAGAGAATATATTTTCAATAGCTACATTCATTGCATGCATTAATTAGTTAAGGATATTAATATGATAATTTTACGATAAATTACGAACCAAAAATTAAAATAAACAGCATTGAGACCCCAAATTGGCGTTTGCACAGCACGACCTAAGCTCCTTTTGGGATGGCCAAGAAACTGTCTGTGTTAAGTAATAGTTTTCCTATTAAAACATGGAGTTTTTGTAACTATTTTTTAACTCATTGTGTTTAATGACGTGTTGAATTCGGCAATAAACTTATTATTATTATTTTAATGTTCTTTTAAATGTGAAAGATTTTACTAGTTAGATTTTGTTGAGAGAAAATCCATGTCCATTCCTGTGTGTGAAGAATATATACAATAAACTTTTCATAGCTTCCGCATTATTCACAATATTGCGTATTTGTATTCTAAAGATTTTTAATAAGAGATGATCATTGATTCTCATGGAATAGACAAGGTGAGATCCAATTTGCATTTTCGAAGCAAAGATCGTAGGCACAATAATATCGATATCTATTTGATTGCAATTTATAGTGCATTGTTGTTTTAAACTATTGCATGATGATATCATCACTAATCCGTTAACAGAAAATTCTTACTCACAGAAAGTGAAACCAGTCCGGTCAGTCAACGAGCAAAGTGACAACTATTTATCCCGTTTAAGCATACAGGATTTATTATGCATTGCAATTGCTTCAACAATTGCAACAATATCACTTCACCTCATCGACCGTACGCACAACAGCTCAATGACACATCGCAGTGTGGAACGTGTGAACGGAACGGAAACCAGAACACGATTCATTTGTACGGTACGTAGTAAAAGCTACGAGCATTTCGTGGGGTGTTGATTTTGCATCAGGTTTTCGATCAGTTTGGCTTCAACAAAATTAATGTTGCCTTTTTTTGTTGAAGATGCTGCGCTTTGAATGGTAAAGAGGTGCACATTCAAGGCAAATAGCACGAATAAATTGCCACCATCGGACTGATTTCGATGCAGCTTTACACAACCTCGAACATTCTGGTGTTCATATTCTCACAGAGTCTTCGATTTGTTGGGCATGAGGTGCAGAGCAGGCGAGCAGGCAAGCAAGCAAGCATGCAAGTTAGAGGCGAACAGATCCTAGTGGGAAATATCGAGCGAGTTTCAAAATCATCCCTTCTTAATATAGGCCGAATGGTAGCGAGGAAAGAATAACGCACTTACTTCTACTGGAATTGCTAAGATGACTAACCTCAATTGTTGTTGGAATATTTAACCGAATATTAAATGGTCATTCCAAAAATGTGGGTTATATTTTTGCGATTTCAGTATGTAATTCGATGGATCGCTAGGTTTTCTCACAAAAGAAATAAGTTGACTCATAAGGAAATCAATCGATAGTGATCAGCAAAAACCATACATAGATACCGAAATGATCTTTCTAGAAAAAATCCGACTCAATTCCAACACCACGCTAACTTTTTCACTGGTTACTGATCACAACCGTGGTCTGAAAATCGAAGCATACCGCTAAGCTTACTATTTCTGCATTCCAGCTCGAAAACATGAATCGTATCAATATTGGCCAGTCAACTGTGCATCTAAGATGCAATGATCGACCCGAGATTTGAACCCCGTAAAAATAATTGCACGCTAGATGCTTGTTAATAGTGTCGCTCCGTTCAGAACAAGATGGTAATGTGGCTGCGGCGATCATGGTGGAGGCGCTCCAAGATGCATAAATTAATTTTTCAAGTGACTATAGCCAAACGTGGAAACGGAGCGGACGAAGTGCAGTGCATTGCTGAATGAATGGAGCCCGAAACTTAAATGGCGAGAACAGACGCCAAGTCTCCCCTTGGCTAGCAGTCCCATCAGGCAGGCTGGCTATGAGCATGAGCCGCTTCTGTCGACTAGGTGCAGCTAATGGAAATTACTTAGGATTCTTAATCGAATTGTAATATCGTTTTGCTTCGAATTCGAAGCTTCGAATTTTCCAAAGCGTCGAATCGAACGCGGTAACGATGCGACGCGACGGAGGCGGTGGAGGTGGCGGCGTGATGGCAAATCAGCAGAGCAGGCAGAATTCAAAGATTCATGGATTCATGGCAAGTCAGTTGTCTGACCCGAGGGTGCAGAGAGGTTCAATTTAACTGCTGTCTTTCGCAATCCTGCATCTGTAATGAGGTCTCATCGGTAAATCACACGTTTATAATTTCCATGCCGTGCTGATCCGTGCACTCTGCATGCACTGCGCTGCACCGCTCAGGTCCGGGTTATAGTTTGTCGACGAGGAATGTTCAAGTCTGTCCGAAGATATCAAATTACATTACTTCTAACGCTCTGTTATTTGTGCTATCCGCCGCGCCGCGAAGATAGTTTGCCTTGCCGAGGAGCTACGCCGGGATATAGAACACACTCATTTACAACAAATGATTCACGACTGGAGTCGATGGGTCGGCTTAGCTTGGCCTGACATGGCCTAGCTTAGGCTGGCTCTGGCAACCAGGCAATGCTTGTAATGTTCGGGTCTTATGGTACACATTTGTAGCTGTATAGTTTATTCAAAATTGATCACGAAGATCTATGGCTCCCAATCAAATAGTGTACAAGATGCAATTATTTAAACTGTCATAATGTTTTCATTTCCAATAAAATATGAGTCTACAATGCCGGATCGGTACGCGGCGAGTACGATGCCATCGGAAGCAATGGCCATTTAACACCGCATGCTGTGTCATCGTATCACGCTCAGACTGTTTTGTAAGACTCCAACATGTCGCCTCTTTTCGCGCGGACTGTGATGTTGCAAGGTGCCATGAAGCATCCAGTTTCAGTCATGATCCATCCATTAGTGATCTGAACCTGTTCTCGGTCCACTCATATTAAAAAGCAAGCAGGATTGCCTTTTTCAACTCTAACATTTACCCTCGTCGTGCCAGGTTCCGATAAGAACAACCGTCTCTACAACAATTCTGTTTTCGATAGAAACAACTCTCACTTGTTTCCCGATATGTTATCTTCTCGTAATGAAACGGTATGGCGGTTGATGTTGAAATGAGCAGTTTATACAAAGACCTTCTTGACCTGACTAATATGTTAGATTGAACAAGTCAAATTGAAAATGCAGTCTTATTTACACTAAAGTTTAGTGCTAAGTATAAGATGATTTGTCCATCGTTGCATGTTTGGTACTGCACAATAATGAAGGACTGCTACTTGTACGGAAGAATCTTGTTATACTTTTACTTTTTTACATATGCAAGAATAACGCATAAAATTGCTCCATGAAATTGACATATCCTACCACAACCTAGCTCAACTGCGAAATCGAAATGATGCTGGGTGTCTAGTTTGGTTTCAGGCCTAACAGTTAGATATGAATACGGAACGGGATGAGATATACTACATCGGCTTTCAAATGATGAGTAGTGTTTTCGGACCCCGTGATTCTACCACACCCTGGACACCTTTGACGGGTGCCACTTTGTTGAGCAAGAGCTTGAACCATTTATTGGGCATCACATGAATGAAATGCCAATTCTATTCTACTTAAAAATGGGGAGCTAATGCAATTTCTGAGCGATAGCTGAATTGGAAACCTTTTTGAAAGCAAAACCTAATTCAGGAAACCTTTTTGAAACCGTGTAATCAGCTTCGTATCCCTATTATATTTATAGGAATAATAGGTTGAACGGAAGAGGCGGAGCACATCTATTCTCATAAGGCACATTAGCCATTACCCGATTATAACCTCTGATCTCATGGGAATGGAACTACCAGCCATTCAAGTCCAAATGAGCTTTCTTCACTTCAGAGTATTATCTGCTTACAGACTTCCAAAAGCACAAAGCTTCGCGCAGTCTGCCTTGCAGGAGATCTTTACGCTCACAATCGCTTCTGGGACTCTTTGAGAAATAGCCATACAGGTAGATACCTGTAAGGGTTTTCAACATCAACTACGTCAAATCTGCTCACCCAGAAGAATCAACACACTTTGGTCCCATAACAGTCATATAACAGACATGGGAATATCGCAAAATATACGCCAGACCATATCCATCAACGTTCTAGACGAACTTCCCTCCGATCAAAAGACAGTCAATGGTTCGAGAATGGAAGAAAGTTTCGATCGGTTCCATCAGTATTGCCGTTGTGCTAATTTCATGTGAGGATTACTTTCGATAGGGAGTTGTATTGCTCACAGAATAAGCAGCAGACGAAGACAATATATTTGAGATATGAGCATGAAAACAAAATTTTCTCGGTATTTAAAAACTAAAAATTGTCTTATGTTAGCTTTTAGAAATGAATTCTTGTTTTGCGATAAACTCTTTTATGATAGATGTTATGCTTAACATTCTTTTGTTATGCTTAACATTCTTTCTCTAATTAGATAATATTTAATAAAAAGCAGGAGGCAGAAAATAAAATAAAAACATGTACATAAAACTATTTGAAATCTGAAACTCGATACTTTTAATATGTTTGCTTAAAGTATGTATACACGTTGACACTTAAAGACATTGTAATTATAAGTTGTAAATGTCGCAGAACAGTTTGCCTATATACCTTTATGTTAAGAAATGTCTTTATATACTTATCTTGAGGGTTAACATTTTTTTGCCAAATTTTACATTTCAACTGTTTTATTTCCATATATTTTTTATTTAATGGAAGAAAAATAACTGTTTTTATTATTTTCCATTAGCGTTCTGCGGTCTCAGAACGGCGGTTTTTCAAGGCCTTTTTTTATACTCATTATTTATATCAAAGGAAATGGTTTCATGTATATTGAAGGTAGTCCTATAAAACCTGCTCTCTGATTTATTTTTGAATTATAATTTTTTATACTATCTGTAAGCGTGACGAAAATTGAATACAGATTAGTAAGTATGACAAACATCAGCATGCCAAACATCACTATTATATATAAAATGGTGGATAGTTATTCGGCTTCCCTCCATCGATATTTCACCCCTCGCCACTGCAAGCCTTCCACATATCCTTGGCAATGAAAATATTCTCCAATCGCCGGTTACAATTAGTAAAGTGGAGCAATCTATTGAGCTTTAGTATTGTTCTAACGCCATTGAATCTGTTCAGCGGTAGTTCGCTCGCGCGCTTCTTTTTAAATTTAATATCCCCTATTGTCCCTACTCCTCTCGTCTTTCCCTCCTTCGTATGACCTCGTTGCATTCACGGAGGTTGTTCCTCGATGAGTGTTTCCTCTTCAAACTTTGCGAAGGTATTTTCTTGACAGATCTCGGTTCGCAGATAACCATACGTGTATCTAGTCGTCCAAGTCGTTCTTCTGAGGTTTTCTCTGTTCCTTTTGCACGTACGGAAGTCTATTTGAATTCGCCTTTGCTGCGTCTACCAAGAACGCACAATGCCCTTAAGCTTGGTCCTCTCCCGCAATCTTTTTTACGATTCAAGCATGTATTGAAAATGTTACCTTGAATTGCTATTTACCTTTTCCCTAATTTAAGTTTTCTAATTTTTCAATTATTTTTGTTATTTCTTTTCCTTTTTCATGTTTCATTCTTTTTTTATTTTTGCTTTGTTGACGCTGTAATTGGAATTGTATCTGTAGCACAAGGGACTAATAAATTAATAAATAAATAAATATGAAAATTTCCGAGACCTAAGAGAACTGCACTTTCAAAATTCCCTTGAAAGCTAGTGAAGACCCGTACGAGCTTCCGCATTCCATCAAAATCTTGATAAGACGAATAAATCAAATTCGGAGCCGAGCCAGATCAACAGGTGATTCCAGATTAAAGCACGAAGTCAATCGATTAGCTAATGTAATCCGTGTTCAGATCTCGCAATGCAAAAATGAGCAGTGGGGGCATTTCATGCGCAGCATTCATCCTGAAAGTGCACGAGTGGTTCAATATGGAGGCTGTCGAACTGACTGAATGTCGTATTGAGCGAACGGCACTAAGCATCTTACTCTACAGAGTACAAAGGGAGGGGGGTATAATACCACCAAACATCCCTAGAGATAGTAAAACCCTTGGTGAGAAACCTCAACAAAAGGAAATCCTCTGGGTCAGATAAAATCACCAATCTCTCTATTTTCCATCTACATTGTAGACATCATTAACAGGATTTTTTATCTGAAAAAATATCCTATTTGCTGGAAACTTGCTTCCATTATAGTCATCTCTAAGCCCGGCGCAAAATTCGGGACCCATCAGCCTACTCTCATCCATAGCCAAGCTGGCAGAGTATAGTTTTCTTTCTAGGCACCCAAAACAACTGCTTGCCCCTAAAACTATTTGGGTTTAAAGCTTAGCTCACTACTGAGCTTCAATTATCTCGAGTAGTGCAGCACATAAGAACTGACCTAAACAAAAGAAAATCTACAGGGCTAGTCATGTTTGACGTCGCGAAGGCATTCGACAAAGTTTGGCATGCTGGGCTCATTGTCAAACTAAATAACCTAAATATACCTTCCTCATTCATACGATTCGTTGGACTCTTTTTACAAAAGAGAGCTTTTCAAATTAGCATAGAAAATTACCTTTCCTCGATAGGAGCCAGAGTGCCCCCAGGATCCTCCTTGTCACAAATTTTGTACAACTTGTACACAACAGATATTCCTACCTCTAACAGAGGTTTTTGCTGCTTTGGATAAGAAACGGTTGATGTGATACTACAAAAAAGCGTATTACGTCTTTCCACACTTTTTGGTCACTCAAGGACAATTTCTTCGAAAATCAGTTTTCCAGCAGTTCTGATGCGCTAGAGTTTTATTATTTTAAATCTCTTGACTAAAGAATTTTGTGCTAGCAGTTTCGCGAGCTACTCCGTGAGGCAGCTAAGCGGCGACACTCTTCCGTTTTTGTTCATTTATCCATAGTATCTCTTCTGATGACTTACATAAATAATATGACATATATTACAATCTGTATTATAAATATTGTCTGCGTGTGGCATTTATCTAGTAACGCATTATATTTAATTGATTGAATTACTAATATTATTTTTTTTATTGCGAAATATGCCTGATTCGGAACCACAAAAACATATGTGTATGGTCACGTTTATCGATAATACGTCGACAGGTGAATTCTTTCTCGAGTATTTCAATCCTTTTTTCTTCACAAACATTTCAATTCAATGACCGTGTTCTACAGAAAATGAAAGTATATATCGATTTCCATTTGCACCAGACTTATTTATTCCGAAAGTGGGTGATACTTTTATGCTAGGACACATAGAATGCTTTCGAGTAAGAATATGCATGTACCTGACCTATAATCATCCTTCAGATGTTGGATCTCTCAGTAAAGTGCACAGAGTGTGAGGAGCTGCGATTAATTCCCATAAAAGGCAAGGAACCGACTCAGGTCACCTGCGCCAGTTAGATTTCGTATCCGATATTGATTTGTTCTGAACGGTGCAGAGAACAGAAGCAAACACTGTGCTTCCTACACATAAGGTTGGAAATGTGGTGGGTCAGTGCTGGCACCTTTCCAGTTGGTCGGATCATTAACGAATTTGTAGTAAATTATCATCCTGCTCACACCGTGCGAGTCTGCCAGGTGATTGAATGCGCACAAGCGAATCCCATCTGCAGCCGCCATCACCACATCGTCGTATAGTAACTGTAGGTATATGCTTACTGCGACAGGTAACTACCAGGAAAAGTATCGGATATTTCAAGAAATCCCTAGAATGCTCCTTCCGACATGGCGTCACAATTATGCCGTCATCAGTTTTTATAGATTCGAGAAGGGGGTGTGCGAGGACATGGCGACTGGGCATGCGTTACTCCAAAACCGTTTTTTCCTGTACTTGCCCTCGGACGCTTGCACGTCTGCAAGGCCACATTGTTGACTTGTTGTAGTAGTAGAAATCTCACGCAGTGTTGCTATGAATGAACCCACGCTCGATACTTCCCAGAATAGTACGAGTCGGCATGACGCAATAAATGCCGACCGTAGAATGGGCGAATGTTTTGAAAATTGATTTCTGACGTCATATGGTAGAAGAAGAACTAAGAAGTATTTTATTCATAACGATATCATATGTGTGTGTATGTGTGTCGTTCCGTTATCAATCATTAACGTTATTTTTCTTCATTAATGAGCGGCGTTATCCACGTTCACCCATATCAAGTTGATTGAGTTGGTTCATATTTTCGATAGGAAACGTTGAGTTGAAATAAAAAACATGAACGAGTGGGCGTTTAAGTTCAATTAAATTTATGAGAGGAACTGTATTTGTAGAGACAGTGGATAAACAGACACCTCAGTTTTGAAAATATCAAATTAAATTGATTGCCAAATATTTCAACCTGAACAGAAATTTAGCTTTAATATTGATTTTTTGCAATATGGCTGCAGCCAACGATTTCGGAATATATTATGTTTTTGCCGCTTAAAGTTCTCTTGTAAGTCTGTTTCAGCCTTATTCAAACATTCCCATGCTCGTCAATCTTCTTGCATGCTTATTTCCCAAATTATCAAAGCGAAACGCAACAAGGCTAATATAATCGTTCACCTCTGCAACATAACCTTAAGGCCTAATTGTTACAATCGTCTGAATCGCATTGAATCGAATCGAACAGAATGGGCCCGAAGAACAGGCATTATTAATATTAGTGTTAACAGTATTATGCGCTTGCAATTTGTGCATTTGCAAGCGACGACAACGACAACGACTTCAACTCCGACGACGGCAACAACGTTGCACTTTTCGCATGCAATCTTCTAAATAGCGCTCGTTATTTGTGCCTGAACTCGTACATGGTGTTAAAGTATTTCCAGGCGCAATCTTCTTTTTTCTTCAATTTAATTGTGTAGATCGTGACAACTTATTTAAAATTATTAAATATTTGGGATTGGCTTATTCTCACCGTGCCGTAGTGCTGTGCTGAGCCCAGTCAAGCCGTGCCGTGATCTATGTGTTGTTCTGTACGAGGAAACTGTGTAGGTCGGTATGGTGGAGCAAGGAGCCAATTCCATAGGTGAGAGGCATTGAGGAGGCATCGTCGAACCGAACCTAATCGCAACGTGCAGACGGAGCAGTGAATTAAGGTTGTTATTGCTGTTGTTAGCGGCGTTGCTAACGACATCGAAGACGAATTTACTTTTACTTCGCCCTCGGTCTTATTTTCAGATATTAGATAGGTTCGGAGTCAAAGAGATATGTGCTGTTTAGGAAATCTCATACACGTAGTGATTCCGTTGAAATTTGGTGGATCATCGATGAAAATTTTTTAATTTACCGTATGCTATGAAAAACCTTTAAAACATACATAAGTATTTGCCATTAATTATACCACACCAATCTTACTACGAGTCGTAGTTTTTTGGTAGAAGTTGGTCGTAAGTATTGTGCGAGTAATATTTGAATGTCCTTGCAATTTTGTATTACAGCGTGGTAGGCGTGAAGTTGCTCGTGTTGGCACGCTATCAGGAATTTTCCGTTCATAAATTGTTGTAGCATTTTTTCTACAAATAGTGAATAGGCAGTATGTTGTTCGTCAAATATGTAGCGGAATTTGTAAATCAAAATATTTTTTCTGCAACTAATTCTTGCGAGACTGATTATTTGTTTTAGAAAATGTCATCCGAGGACATTAAGCAAAGGAAATGCGGACATAAGGTATCTAAAATTGGCTATAGTTTGAAGTATTGGATTCGAAAGGATCTAGAGTAAATGGCTTGATTTAATTTCTTTCAGACACAGTATAAGTTGTGCTTTTACAGTGAGCGCAAAAAGTATGAATACAAGAAGAGATTTGAAACAGAAAAGCTCAAAAACCTGACTTATAGATATTTCTACATACACTATAAAAATTAGATATTTACACAATAATATTTTCGTTTTCAATGACAAATTTCACTTTTTTAGTGATATAATCATTGCAATTCATTAATCATGTGCGCAAAAAGTAAAGTAGTTGAACGTATCTATTCCATTTAAATTAACTTTGCTTTAAACTGCACAGTTTACCTGTTTTAGTATTTCGTTTAATTTTCCTCAGACTTTCTTATGGACCCAGACTTTTCTCCTTGATATAGAGTGTAAATCCTGGAGTCTCTTCGTATCTTGTGAAGGTGTAAGGGCGGTTTTAAGGATTATATGATCATTTTTTAAATATATTAATTACATTTTTCTTTACATTTCCATGCTTAATTCTAACCATAAAATATATCTTTCAATTAACTTAAGCAATGGTGATCTACAATAAGCCTGATCTGTGTTTAGTTGTCTATTCATCGGGATTTTCCATATGTTCACGCTCTCGTACGCATCCGGTTTTCGTACCTGCTGTACCCCCTTGATTACCTCCACGTTGTCGTATGTTGTGCTCCACGCATGCTGTGCTCCTCCTCCAGGATGTTTTTCGCTACTGCTGATCGTACTAACGTTGTGTTCCGCAACGGCTTGTTAGTTACCAAATTTTTGCAGAATTTTTGTCCTTCAAGTTCAATGCATTTTACATTCACTATTATTAGATTAGAATTCAATAAGATGGGGTATCTCGTGAAACCTGTATTATTTCTCGCTAGGTTAGAAATCTCTCCGAATCCTGAAATCGAAGCATTATTAATGAAATGAAAATGGATGAAGAAGCGTACTGAGCACTTACAGATGAACTACGCTAATAAAGAAACTGTCAGAATCTTTTATTCCACAGTTGATATATTTCATAAAATTCTTGCTTCAGACTAGAGATCACCATACAGGTTTATAAACATCTTAACAAACATTGAACTGCTAGCTTTTATATGATTGCGAAATCAAATTCATTTCCAATAAGTGTCTACACATAAATTCCAGCCGAGTGTTTTTTCTCATGAATAGATGTCTTTACCTTGAGATTGTTAGGTACTTGCACTGCACGAGTGCTCGTCGATAGATGCACTGCACTAGCTTGACTGCGAGTTTGACTTGCCCCGATGGGCTTAGCTGACATCCAGCTCACGGAAGAATGTTAGATCTCGTCTGATCCCATTGTTCGTTCGTTCGCTCGCTCGACTCGCTTAGATCGGATTGGAAGAATTACATGCGCCTAACTGGTGCCTGATGCCTGGATGGATCTTGCCTAGTCCTCGCCTTGCCTCAATTCAACTCGACTCTGGGCCTAATGTTTAGGCGTGATTGAGTTCCACAGACACAGTTAATATGATAAGGCCCCGGAGCATAAGTGTTATGTGGATTTAATGGTGATGATGACCCACTCTCGGGTAGGTGCAGGAGGCAACGTTACAGAGTTCAGCTCGACTCGACTCGATTCGGCTCAGCATACAATGATGTACAGCACATTTAGGTGGGAACTGTGCAAATTTGGTCTAATCGATTAAATCAAATATGTCGATTGTTTATGGTAGGTATTTCAGTGCATTCATTACAATATAATAAACAATTTCTGCACAAAATGCAAAAATAGCATACGATCGGTTCGGCTGATTGTGTGTTGTTGTTGTTGCTATTATTGGTTTTTGTTGCCGTTGATTCATGTAATTTTCCGAATCATTTCATGTGATCGTCTGATGATTGTTTTATTCCAGACTTGCCTGGCGAGGATGAAGGGGTTTTGACGGTTTCTGACTAGCAATAGAGAGGCAGGTACTGGCTCGTCGAAATTACTTGCAGTACGCGTTACATAACTCAGGAAAAATGCAAGGAAGATCGAGAAGACTTTTCCTCTCGATGCAAATACTGTTATTCGAAACGGATAGAATGTTGCAGTTGATGTGAGGCGTATTTTTGTTGGTTTTTGTTTTTGATTTTCATGTATTGTTTCTGTACGTTTTCGGGCTGTATTCTCATTTTAGAAAGTTTGATTTTTAAGCTCGAAACAATTCGCGGAAAAGTACGCGGTAATTAACCATTCACGTAATCGTGATTTGGTTGAGGAAGACACTTGGTGGATGTTAAGCGGACGAAGTATGATGCTATGAATGGTTAGGCGTTTTGTTAGCTGAAGATTTGTCGATGATAAAATTGGTTTCAAATTGAAATGTTTGATACGAATCATTTCTAAAATCTGAGAAAATCGACACGTTCACTTTAAATTTGTTAAGCCCACACTGGGCGCCATAGTTAGAGATTAAGATACATATTTAACTATTTTGAAAATGCCTTGATATAATCGAAAATATAACGTAGCTTGATTTTTTTTAGATATAGCCATCTAAATCAGCTGCATTTAGAAAGTATCTCGTAAAATTGATACCAATTATTGACTCTAAACATTCGTTTCAGCATATCTATAACTTAAATTTAATTGTGATATATTGTGAGTGCCATGAGAGAGCTTTTGGTTTATTAGTGTCAGAAATGCATCAAATTTTTTGATAAATTGCCAACAAAAAGCTTTAAAATAACGTATTTCAACTGAAAAGGAAACAAGAAAAAAGAAAAGCTCATGAGAAGTTCCGTTTTTTGTCGTGTGGTGGCTTTGGATTTTTCAAGGTTATGTTGAAAGTTTTGGTTGTTAAGGAGTTAGAAAAAGCTCTCATAATGTGTAGAAAGTTAAAAGAGGTAATTTTCTGTTAGTTCTTTTTCTATTTTCTATCGGTTGTGTTAGTTTATACTCGTTATTTTCTCCCTTTATTTTCAGCTGTTTAGCGCTACCACGCAGCGAAGACAGCAACCTATAGAAAGCTTAACGAATGCATCAGCTGTTCTGTGATGGATCGTTTCTTTGCGCCATTGTTCTATTCTATTCTGTACCGGAGCAAAAAATCGCACCTAGTATTGGACATTTATTCTCCAACTAGAGTACGTAGAGTTTGCTCGAATAGTAATATTGATGCTGCAGGTGAGTGCATGAAAATCGATTGACACATTGAGACGTATTTTGAAAATATATCTCGGTTTCAAGGTATACAAAATACAGTTCGTTTGCTTGCGTCGTGAATTTGGTCTAGAGAAGTTGGGACAGCTCCAAATTATCTGCTTTTTTTATCGAAAAATTATTTTTAGCGATGAAGCTCATTTTTGGCTGAACGGATATGCCAACAAGCAAAATTGTCCAATTTGGGCTAATGAGCTGTCGATCAGCTCCAAGAGCCACTAATGCATCCGAAAAAATGCACTGTTTAGTGCGTTTTATGGGCAGGCTGCATCATCTGACCATATTTCTTTAAAAATGCCGAAGGAGTGCATGTAACCGTTAATGGCGCACGCTACAGAGTAGTGATCAATGAATGTTTGCTGCCTATAATTTAAGAAATTAATATAGCTGTCTTGTAGATTCAACAGGATTTTGTACCTTGCCACACAGCAAACGAAATCATAGATTTCATGGAAGAAAATTTTGATGACAACATACTCTCAAGAAATAGATTCGTAAAATGCTCTCTAAGATTTTGTGATTTGACACCATTGGATTACTTTGTGTAGAGGTATTTAAAATCGATTGTTTATACTGATAACCAGAATCGATTGATGTATTGGAAGCGAACAGACCCTACGTTATTAACGGAATACCGGCCAATATACTCGAGAGAGTGATCGAAAATTGGGCTCACAGAATGAACCATCAGAGAGCTAGTTGCAGACATTTATTTTTAAATATTAAATGCCATAAACTGGACTAACTTATAAAATACAATTTTTTTTTCAATTTATTAAATATATTTTTATGCATTTTATTCAAAACAAAACTTCCTCAAGGTCTTATTAGATCACCATTTAAACACTGAAATAATCTGCCAATTACACAACTGAATTTTGGATATCTTCTTCGCATCAATCTAAACATAAGTAAAATAGTATGGGTGACTTTCTGAATGAAGGATTTTTTTAAGATGCAAATCGCTAAAACAATACGAATAGCGCAAACATGACTTTATTTCAAATTTCTACTTTTTAACTCTTATTTTTAACTCTTTAAACTCTGTAACTGCAAATTTTTTGGGAAAGAAAAACATTTAAATGTGTCGCGTCATAAATATAAATAGTATAATGATGTGTAGGAGTATAACAGATTATAGCTCGCAATAGCCTGATATTTCACAAATATTTTCATTTCCAAATTTCATACTTCAAAAGGAAATCAAGGAAATCCAACCGACTAATACTAGACAATTTTTTTCTTTAGTAGGACGAACGTTTGTAAGCTAATGTGTTTTCACGACAGAAACTGCTATCAACTTTACACTTCAGAGAAATTAAGTGGGCTCTAAACTTCTTTGACAACGACCTGTGTCCATGAGTAGGTGTATGACAGGATACTATCAATGGCGCATTCCGAAAAATACGGAAAAATGAAAATAGAACTTAACCGAAATAGTCTTCACTAACATAACAAAATTTTAAGTGTGTATATATAGATAATATGGATATAAATAATATTTTCAAATGCTGAATGAACGCCTTAAATAGATATTACGGCTTACACACGCTCGCAGTGTGTGGGATGTCTGTTTTTACTACGAACAAACACCTCATCCTCCATGGCACAAATCTGTGATGCGGTGACCTGTAAGAATGTGACTAATCAAACTCTGTAATTGCATTAATTCTCAGATACCGTTACATGTGTCGTAGGCGTTGACAGTAATGGGTGACAGTAATTTGAATAAGCCAAGCGAAGACTTCTTATTACTATTTCATTTATCATGCTTTCAAAAATTGAAGTCTCTGATTTAGAATAGGAGGAAACTCAAGGAACGGCATCGTTCGAAATATTCACCCCCATAGAATGAACTTTTTCAATGAAATAACGTAGTAAAATTATTTCTCGCGCCCTAATCAAAATCACTTATGGCAACGTGTCGTGTCTAGATGCTTCAAATTATGTAGTTACTCGTAAGCAAAACTTTTCCTGCTAAGAAGTTCTTCACAGGTTAAATACAACAGCTCATTCCTTCGCGAAAGTTCATCCTATTTTATAAATAGTTTGCTCTGTGCAGTATTATTGGCGGCAACTACTCCTAATAAGACTTTCACACTCTACCTCTCCCCCCTCCATACAGTAGCTACACCAGCTGTATTAAGGACCTGGTTTGGCATCGCTCCTCAAAAAACACCGCAACATCGACTAGCTGCACACGCCCGTGTCTGAAAATCAATACTGTAAATTTAGCATGAAACTAAATTCGCTAGCAGTTCCGAACTAAATGCATGTCCTCGTGCAGTTCAGGATACGGATATGTTAATTGCGGCAATGCCTATTTGCATGGACAAAGGCCACGGTCAAGTTTAGACTTTACAAGCGAATTATTTGTGACATGTCGCAAAATAGAATGAGACCCTTCGCCTCCAGGCCCCTTGTCCGCTTCCAATTTAGCCCGAGCCCCATCTGTCTTGGGTGTCCACGACACCTGAGTTGGAGAAAAACAAACACGAACCGCCTATTACGCGATAAAATAGTTCTACGGCAATGTTATTACGTAATAAGTTGCGTTATAAATGGACTGGTGATGTCGCGGAACTAGCAAGGTGGTCATGGTTTTAATCAATATACTTAGATACGCTGATTACTGTAGTTTTCACCATGTGGAAATACATGGACGAAAATTATATATCAGGTGGACTGGCGATGACAGCACAAAAACTGGTTGTAGATGGGTCGGTTAAAGTATCATTACGTCATTGTTCGATTATTGATTAATTACTTAACATTGATGTTTGATTACTATCATTATTTTTCGATAGGTGATTGCAATGTGATATTGGGATAGGACAGTCATCTAACAACTTTGACGAGTCGCTGAAAATGAAAATCTTTTCAGACACAATTACCAGGATAAAAATATTAGTGCATACGAGAAGAAGATTACCCTTGAGCTCTGACAATAGGATCACAGCCAAATGCTCCAGGTACTGATTTCTGTGCCATGTCAATTTTAATTCAATTTCAAGATAAATATACGTCTAAAATTACCATTAACTGTCAGTTTTAGTACTATATATAAACATGGAACCATAGAATTCTAATCATGGATAATCAACGGCTAATACTGTAAATGATGGGAATCTAAATAAAAACCAGCAAACTTTTGATAAAGAACTGAGTAAAATTATTTTGGTAAGTAAAGGCGTGCAGCGAGTCAGAGTGAGCCAGGAGAGAATCGCCTGACATCTTTGGTACGCCTGGTACTCATACTCTTGGCTACCAGGTTTTCGCGGATCTATTAATAAAGTCCACGATCAAAGATAGAAAATACAGGGTCATCTTCTGCAAACACGCAACAACTCAATCAAGCATTAGTGCTTAATAGGTGCATATGATAGGCAATTCGCTAAGGATCTGCTCCACAGAGTCCACCTCTACTAAACAGGATAGGCAAACATCATCCTGTACACTACCGGTGCATTAACTATATATATCCTTCTAAGTGGCTCTGTCCAGTCAGTATGCCTGTCTCGGCTCCACAATTCCCTTGGTTAGTTTCTGAGAGGAAAATCGTCACGGGCCTGGCCACTCCAGAAGACTGTGATCTCTCTTTATGAATATCGACAAATCACTTTCGAAAAATAGTATATGAATGGTATTGAATCTTGCTTGGCAGTATCATCACCGATTTCGTCTTCAGATCTAATATCTATCTTGAAGTTCAAGCGTTCAAAGGTATCACGAAGACTGGAGCGATCTCTCGCATCGACGTTCTAATAGAGCCTCATATCAACAGTGGCCACCCTAGGCTAAAGTTGGATAAATCGCTAAGCAGAGCTCATCGCCAAACTTTGAATGTGAATATCGAGTGGAGGCACTTTGAAAAGTGCATCACGGGCTGCACCTACAGATATCTATCGACAGATATCTACTCATGGCACTACAGATATCTAGCAAGCAGTCCTTTGTAGTGTGGCTAGCTTTTTGCGAGGATACAAGAGCTTCACTAAAAAACACAGTTTAGTTTTATCAGGATTCACTGAGAAACGGTACTTGGTGCACTAACTGTCAATTCTACATACCAAATTCAGATCCTTACTGACTACTAGTGTTAACTACTGACTACACGTCATCAGCATAAGCTTGCTCGTGAAGCAGTCAACTAGCATACTGCACAGTAGCGGCGATGGGACAGCTCCTGGTGATTATCCATTGGTCGCATCTGTTATCAAACAGAACTATACTTCAGCTTCCGACAGCAACAATCCCTGCATCAGCGTGACATGTATCAATTCGACTAAGACATCGTTCACTTCATGAGCTTTTACAGCTTCATCAAAAGGGCACACAGATAAAAATACCCCCATTGCATGCTCATTGTGAATCAACCCTGGAAGCCAGAGAAGGAAGTCCCGGCTGGCATGATTTTCCTCACTGGCACTCATGTTGTCCCTCATTTAAGGCATTAAACTTAAGCGTCCTAAACTGTAACAAGTCTCCGAAGGCATTTAAGCATAAACGATGTTAGGCTGATCGGCCTCAAATTAATCGAATCTAAATAGTCATCTCTCTTTTGTTTAGGTATGAATACAACCTTAACCTGTCGCCTAGGTAACGGAACATATCCAGGGCTAGGCATGTCCAAAAGATTTCAGTTAGGTATGTATTCAAGTTGTCGGATAGAGCCGTATAGAATCCATCCAGGTCTGGCAATTCGAACTGTACATGATCTGACCTTTTTGGCCAGTGACCATAAAGGCAGCTATGTACCAGCAATTCCTGCTACCGCGAAGTGCAGGAATTTTGGTCAAAAGCAGAAAAGTCTTTTGCGTTTAATTCATCGGCGCGTCCGGATTAGTCTAGGCGTTTTCGATAGTCCAGTTTAGCTGATTGGTCATTTTCTAGGACCATGGTCCTTCAGGTCTCTCGCGCACCTTACAATCTTTTAAAGAACGATATGTATGATTTCCTTTTAAATGTTCTCACCAGATTTTTGTAGGCGATCCTCTGTGCTGAGGACTTTCCAGGTATCTTTTCTGAGCTTCTCGCTTCTACTCTTGCTGACAGGCCAGGTCTCTTTATAGCCACCAAATATAGCTCTATTTAGGGTGCTGAGCCGACATTCTATTGGTTTCGGCAGCTTGGTGCAACCATTAGGACACGCTTTGTCTGCAAGAAGTCGATTGTACCTAACACAATCAGTGTTTCTTGGATTTTTTTCTCCACCAGAGGTGCTGAATCTGTAACAAAAGAGGACATCACTAAGCGGTGACCAGAGAATGAAATCTCTTCCGATACGTGCCATTCCATTATTGATCTAACTATACTAAGTGAACATAGTGATATATCAATAACTGTACTTCTATTAGGGATGATAGACGTGGGAGAAATCTCAGTGTTTAGAGTCATTAGCATCTTCGAAATTATAAAACCAAAGAGTCTTTCTGTTCGGCTGTTGCATTTGTTGCTGGTCCAAATGGTGCGCTGGGAGTTAGCATTGTATCCCACGAGTAGTTTCAGCCTTTCCGTTTCAGTGTACTGAATCAGGTCCTGCGTTGGCGGCGGGAGTAAGAAGTCAAAAGGAAGCTAAGCTGAAGCAACAATCGTGCGTTTCGGCCTATCATTATCCCGGTACTATAGGATAATCGCTGAGAGGTTTGGCCTTGAAAACTATCTAAACGAATTCTCGGCCTGGTTTCCCTTATAAAAGTTTTTTGCCGCTTTGATCGAGCTTATTCCGCAAATCCTGCTACCTGGAACTTATGGCTCCTGAAGAACAGTTTATATAGCTGTTCATAGCTAGAAAACTTTGCTCAAATTTTGTTGTCTCTCGCCCTGTTGAGTGTGTTACCATTCGTGTGTCCCTGTATATGACTTATTCCTTACTGCTTGTATCAGATCATCTGTGTACCGTGTAATACCTCAGTATCTATGTATGTACGAGTGTTTTCTATCCACTGTCCCAATAACGTTGCAATTTCTTGATTCACTTGTCATTATTTGTGGTGGTTTCAACCTGCTAAATATTGCTCCTGCAGATGCTTTCACCATGTGTCTCTTCTCTTTACTTTAGCCCTACTCATTTTGCCAGTTCAATATTATCCCCAGCACAAACGATTGCATTTTGGACCTTAGCGACGAGAGATCAAAGGTACCAAATATTCTTTCCTTAATTCCCTTATAGGCAAACATATTCCCACAAATCGTTTTTTTCCTGTTTCTCTTCCTTCCCAAATTGTTGTTGGTTTGGTTACCATTCCACTAATGATTTTAACAGCCTGGAATACAGGACTATCGTCTGACAGTCTATACCACAGTGAATCAAGGCGTCACCATCGTTGATGACTTTTTAGAAGCGAAAATCACTTCCTATAAATAAATATGACAACGTATATGTTTAATAAAAATATATTTTACTGCTATAAGCTATTTGTGACAATATCAAAAGTATACTGAACTCATACATTAAAAATTACAACTTTCTTAGCCTACTCATGTTTTAAGATATTCAGCTGAAGGGAACCATGCTAAAAGACAAACATAGAGTAGATGCCCGTTGTGATACCACGAATCGAATACCTCAGTCAATTTCCTCAGGATACCATCCGGTTTCTCTAATAAACTGTGCGATAGCCTTTTAGTCCATAAATAACACTTCTGTCCGACTTGAGAGGAAGGGTGCCGCGAATGGGGCCTTCTCCCCGCCAGAGTCGGACACTAACACATAAGATGGAGGACAGATATCTCTTCATCCGCTGCGCTACAGCTCGGAAAGAAATCGTTTAACCTTCCTTAATCAATTTTCTGTTCTATTTCTACTATTTTAGAAGCATTCCAGAATGTGTTCTTACTGTTGGACACTAGTTCCCTTTGATAATTGGCAGCACTTTATGATAATTCTCATGAAGTCGTAAAATTTTCGTAAAATTCCAATACAATCTAATGCTGTCGGTTTTATTTCAGGTTATCGAATGTCTTGCTCTCAACGCATTTCGTGGCGCAGCTCACTACACTCAATGACGTTAATTACTGTAACAGTTTCGATTTCAAGTTTATTCCGATGTTAACAAACAACATATCAACTAAAGTCCAAAGCACCCAAACGTCAGACAGCCGCAAATCAAAACAAATCTGCCGGCTTAACATTTCGCCGGAACTACACACCAATCTCGTCCATAAAACAAATACTCGAACGGTGCCTCGAAATATGCCCCCCAAGTCACTAGCCTACATTGGGCGCTCGTTCGGTCGGTAGTCTGTCGGTCCGGCGGCGGCGGATTTTCCTGCTTTGACGCGAACGGAACGAGTCCGTCACGCGTACACAGCACATGCACAAAAGTCTGCACATCTGATTGCGCTGATTTACATCACCGCATCGCGCCAAATCATTTATTCTCTTACATATTCCCATGACGTCGATCGCCGTCTTCCTGTCTACCGCTCCCGCTACGCAAATAAAATTGGAAATTACATATCAAACAGAAACTGTGATATATTTATGATACACATTGCAAAACGACGTGACAGCCCGTAATCTATCGGCACTACATAACGACTCCTCGTGCAACGCCTTGTGGTTAAAAAGTTCAAGCTGCATTAACGGTACTTAGGGTGGCCGATTTCTCGCCAAATTTTGCGGTTTTTACGGGACCTTGAATGAACTAGCGAATTTATCCGCGACTATATTTGGCACACTAACGGCAGCTCATGTGTGCGTGAAATGTTAGTGCAGTGTAAGCGAAAAGGAGAGCGCTAAAAACGAAAATAACATCCAACAACCGCCCGTCCGCCCATTGCGACACTCAGCCCATCGCACAGCCTCGGCTCGTCGGCGCACTACAGATTCAGTTATGTGTAGTTCGTGACGTTCACACGCTTCGTGACGTCACCTGTGTTATTCCGCTCTCACTTTTAATAAACAATTGATTGATGGGCACGTTGCGACGTTACGACTCGCACACATGGCATCAGGTAGAGGGCACTGTTGTTGTTATGGTCGCTTCCCATTATGTTATCAACGCGCGTTCGATACCCGTTATCGGAGTATAGGATGGTTTAGGTAAGCTTTTGATGAGGGAAGCCTGCAAATGACAAGTGTGATTGATGCTAAAGTGCCGTTGCACGTGATATTCTCGGTAGGCTTTACGGTCGTTTCATTCCCCGCGCCTCAAACCAACCGCTGAAGTATAACCGTACGCTAAGCCGCTTTAGCCGCCACAGTGCACAATTATCGCAACGGAACGACGAAATCGAGCGAATTGTTTCGACAACGCGACGACGAGCTGTTTCCAAGAGCGCCAAGAGTAGAACCGTGACGTCATGTTGGGGATGCACGGATTGGGTGGTTGGGTTGAGCGGGTGGTTTATTACGGGAATACTTTGCTTTGCAGATAGCAGCGATGTCGTCACGGATTTTCGTTGAAAAGGAGAAGTGACGCGGGTTTGAGTGTGCCGGCTCGGAAGACGGCCGGGTAACGGGGCATGCACATAGTTGGGTGGCTGGGCTGGTTGGTTTTCATCATGAATTCGTTTCGAGCTCGACCGAGACATTGATGACGCCGGCGTCGTAGCGTGCATGAGGCACGGCCAGACCAGACCAAACCTAAAGATATAGTCTTGTGCAATCCACGAGGTGAATTCAGTCGCGTCACAGACGCCGCATTGTAAACATAACAGTTCAGTTAGTGAGCGCCAACACAAGTCGAGTAGTGAACAGAGAGATAAATATCCGGTCAATCAGCCAGTAGTAGAGTTCCCTTTGCATCGCGCTAGGCATTATTGCTATTGGACATTTACGGAGTGATTGATTCAGTTAAAGAACCGTTAGTCGAGAACTCGAAATTCGAATTCGCGCCAATCGATTCTGAAAAGTGCAAGTGAGCAGAGGTTTTATGCGAATCGAGTTAACGGAAATCGAAATCGTGAAAGTAAAAAATAAAGTGTAGTTTTTTAATAAAAAAATATCGCGCTATTTGAGTGTGTACGCGAAGGATTTTCAATTAAAATTGCGATTCGATGCGGCAAAGTTCAGTTGATCGAAATTAAATGCAGGACATCGATACTTGGCGTTCTGCGGTCAAGGAAATTGTTATGTGCGCGAGAATTTGCCGGTGTAATTCGTTGTGAGTTTTAGCCGGATTCGAATCTAGTGTGTATTGAACTTCGTACTGGAGGACCAAGAAGACTCGCACCCGAGGGTTTCAGAACCTTCTTCAGGTGCTTAAGTGTTTTCTATCTCTTCTAAATCTTGATGTTAACGTAAATGTGCTGCTGTTCGCCAGAAGCTCTAAATGCTATTAATGTAATGTTGTGCTAGATGTGATCTCTAATTTTGAGTTACCGTTGAACTAGACTGTTTATTATTTGTTAATTTGATTGCAAAGTTTTAGTTTTGTTCGGTTTAATATAATATCGCACTCTTACCGCTATGTAACTTTGAAGAGACTTATGAAATGGATTGTTTTGATTTGTTTTCGTCGTTTCGCACCGCTTTATCGTTTTATTATACCATCAGGACTTGCCTGCAACACGCAAATGTTAAATTTAAGGCCGCTTACGAAGAACGCTTGTGATGTTTTATATGGTTACCGCTAGTTGAGAGTCCAGTTGTGAATCGGAACGTTCGATGATTAGCTGGTTATTCATTTTGTATTGTGTTAAATCTAAAAGGACATGCGAAATCGCCTAGCTTCGCTGATTGTTGTCAAGCAAGAGCCTATCAGCGATGATTTCTTGACCGTTGAGAATGATGAAAACAACCGTAACACAATTGGCTTTCAAACTGGCTCCTATATTTCATATCATCAGCACAGCTATCAGTTTCATCCATACAACAGCCTGTACAACCACAACAACAGCAATCAGCAGCTAGGAGGATTTTTGAGTCAAACGGAGGATTTCAATAACAACGAAAGTAATGCGATAAGCATTAAAAGAGACGTGTTCGAGGATAAAAAGTGTATGTAGAAAATTGTTTAAGGTGTTCTGGTTCTGCTTCTCTAACTAACTAACTGCGAAAAGTTCTGTGAGCTGTTACTAATTCGAATTTGGTGAAGGTTGACCGAAACTAAAATATTGTCGTGTGTCCTTGAAAGTTGTAAATGAGTTTTTTTTAAGATACAGGTTTGTTTGTATATTTGATCAGATGGTTTTAAGACGTCTTCAATCGTCCATTACGCCAATTCACGCTCCTTGAATTCTATACGTCATTAAATTGATTAAAACTGATGACGTCTACAGCGATGGGGAAATTTTTTTTCTGGTACGTAAGACTGTGATAGGAAGTGATGACCGAAACGAACCAAGACGTAATAAAAAAATCAATCGATATTAGTGAAAGCACTTCTCGAAGCATTAACAGTGACGACAGTTTTCCGATTTTTTCATGGATTATACGAAAATAGAACAAATGTAGCTTGTGAGAATAGGTAGCTTACAGAGGGAAGGTTATGCCAGAGGCTTTTTTTGTTGTCTGAGTGGTTTATGATAAGCTTATTTCTAATGAACAGCGAAATTTAGAAATCTTATTACCGCACAACGAAAATAAATCTGAAATCTATGTATGTGCAATCACGATGGCTACTCAATTCGTCAACAGCATCGTGATGTTGTTGTTGATAAATTGTTTCGGCGCAATCATGTCGCTCTCACACTATTTACGTAAAAACAGCCAGCCGACTCGAGACCAAGTCATATGCACATGTGACGTATTCGCACTATGATCCTTTGCCAAAACGTAAATAGTTCCCATAGTTGCTATGGATTCGTTGCAATCGTGACCGAACGCCTCGTTGCGATTAAATTTAAATTGATATCTAAGTGCTGTGCGTTCTCGTCTTCTATAAATAACGTGCCGCCGCCAGTTCGATTTTCTTCCTGAATAGAATCATCATAGCTGCCAAGTCAACAAGCGGCGACGGAATGACATGGCATGGCACTATGCTGAAGGTGCATAGCATCGACATCATCCATTGTCAGGTGCAAGGTACTGTCGTCGTGCCATTCGTCTTGTCGAATCTTTTCCGCTGCATCAGCAAAGCGCATCTCACGTGACGCTACGATTTGTTTCGATACATTTTATGAATTTCGCATGTTTGGCCAAGATGCAACAATGGCACGAGACAAAGTTATTAATATAAGCGAGAAACTCAATTTATTTGTTGGGAAGCGAGAATGGTTTGTTTTGATCGGTGGTGACGAACGAACCGGTCCATATCAAACGGCCAGTGGCTGCGACGTGCACTGTCAATCTATTTCAAGACACCGCAATATGCGGAATTGACCGAGAAGAATGTGTGCGGCGATTAGGCGCTCAATTAACGCACTCTCACTGACAGCTAGAAATAGTTTGCGATGCAAAAGAGTCATTTACATTTGACCATTTCTCGAACTTGTCGGTATTGTTTCCGTTCAAACTCAACAAACTGAAAATATCTTTGAATAGATTGTTATTTGTGCGTAGGAAACGTACACACAGTGTCTCGGAATCCCAAAAAATTCCGAATAATATTCATTCAAAGTCAACTTGAATTGACTGTGCTCGTGAAAGGAATCAGCTGCTCTCTAGTCCTTTATGACCGACCGACCTTGAACAGCCCTAACCTCCACACCCGTGAATATTTTACTTGTCGCCGCCACCCGTCGTATCACTTAATCGATGTCATGACTTGAGCGTTTCCCAAACGAATGACGTCATTGCACGCGCGTAGGAATTCCGTAACACCAGCAACGTTTTCCGGCTAGCACAAAACACACCTTCATCGTCGTCGTCGTCCTTGTCCGTAAACAGTCGTCTTTAATTCGAGACAATGAGCTCACGCAATTTCTTCCATATCCTTTGAACTGAAGTTTACAAGTCAACGCGCCGTTCGCATGGCAATCGGCAGGTGTCCGGTGTGGATATCGAGGAAAAGCTCTCCAATTGATACACACATTGGCATGTAGGCGTAGGGATATTCTACCATCCACCCGGCGATCCCTACAGACCTACTTATCCGGGAACATAAACTATTATAGCCGGTTGGGCGGCATTTCCAAGTCGTGTGAAAATCGTGTGCAGCATGTGCTTGAGCCACCGTTCCTATCCTGCAACAACAAATCGGTCGACTGCCGCTTGAGCTCTAATCATAACACAGGTTACGTCACAGTTAAAAGTATCTTAATGGATCGATAATCCGCGTTCATGACGTCAAGACCGTGCGAGAATGAATGGAACGGTGTGGCGGAGTTGGGGGTAGGAGAGGGTGCGCAGTATGTAAGGGAAATGGAAAGGCGTTGTTGATTTATTAATATGCCGACTCTAGCTGGAAGGCCCACCTGTGTGTGCAAGAATATGTATAAACGTGCTGGTCGGCGCTAGGTGGCTGAATATATACGTGGTAGTCACTGCAAGGAATCACCGTAAACAGTGACGTCACGTGAAAATGGGGATTATCGATTTTCTAGTTAATATTTGTTTGCGACAAAGCTTGCGGCAATGAGGAGGAATACAGCTGGTTTTGAGAATGACCGAACTCATTTCCGATTGGGGGTTGAGTGAGGAAATAAATAATTTCACTTTGGATAGCCTGTGCTTGAGCAGTATGGTGGAACTCATCATATATGTGTTCGAAGGAGGTAGTATTTGGAATTAGTGTTTACTTCAATTTTTCAGTTTTTAATACATTCCACTGGATTGTCATCTACTGGCTTTTTCAGATAACTTTATCGATAGGTATCTAGATGTGCAATTATATCAGGTCATAAAACTTGTAATTTCAAGTAAAAGACAATTTTAATGACATCTCACGACCTTTTTGTATGATTGCAATTCACTGATATTATTTTTCAACTGAAACCATTTTGTTTCTACTTGACAACATGAATAAACCCAAAATATTTACATAAATTTTGGCCTTAAATTGTTTATGAAATGGAAAATATTTATCAGCGAAGAAATCCTTCACTCAAAAAATATATTACTATAAAAAATATATTATTATGTAACAATCACTCAAAAAATATAAATATAAAGCTTGTGTGAAAATTTGAGACTGATCGATTGAGCCGTTTCTGAGAAATCTTGCTCACTGTCTCAAAACAAAGTTTCGAAGACGTTCAAACTTTGAAACGCACTTTACAAATAGTAAAAAAAAAATCAACTTACATTACGTTGTCTATTTCTTGTCCATCTAATAAACCATCCGTTCCTTGGGCAGTTTCTTATAGTCCGATTTGATGTTGTCCGCGAACCATTGTTCCTTCTCATATGCTCTTCTGTACGCTTCGGTCGGAACTCGTGACGCGCTCTGTATCTTCTGCACGATTCTGAGACGTCTTAACAAATGTGCATGTATCTTCGAGAATATTCGTCGAATCGACTTGAAATTTTCTGTGTGCACTTAAAATAATGAAATAATATTCGCTCCAATAAAGTTCGAGACTTAGGACACATTGATTCAATAATAATAAAAGCCAACTGTGCACATGGCTTCGCAAAAAGACGATCTAAACAATTCAATGGCATTCTTATGACAAAAATCCTGTTCTGCTCTTTGATTCGCCTTATCCTAGAATATGGGTGCTTGATATGGTCTCCATATTATAAGGAGCATATAGAACGCATTGAATCTGTCCAAAAGAGATTCTTAATTTTTGTTCTGAATTCTTTCCGCTGGTCTGATCCTATTCGCTTACCTCCTTATGAAAACCGCTTGCAATTATTAAACTCAACGATAAAATTTCAAAGCTCTATTCGCTGCGAAGTTACTCAGTGGAAATGTGAACTCTGAGTTTTTGTTACCAAAACTGAACGTAGACATAATAGCGCCTTATCCATCCCGTTTCATAAGACCAATTATGGATTAAATGAACCAACCTGCGCAATAGCCCGAAGCTTTAACTCAGTGTATCAAATGTTCGGATTTAATCATACTGTTGATATGTTCAAGTGTCGGGTCAAACGACTGATTAATTGTTTTTCATAATTTCACAAATGTACATATTTTCTGTAGTAATCATTTCGTTAATGTCAATAAATAATAATAATAATATTGTTTCTAAACATCCTGAAGAAAATATTAATCTGAAATGAACTTTATCGTTGAAAAATGCTTATTTTAATTTTTATCGACAGATTTATAATCCATTGCCTTGAAAATATCTCTATTGGTCATAGGTCCAACATCTTTTTATTCAAAAAACAAAATCGTGTACATACTATCAGATGCTTTTGTCTTGTAAACAATGAAACAAAAGGCCTTAAAATGCTAATTCCATTTAAATAAGAAATGACTGAGAATCGAAATATAAATGTTAGCAACCGAAAAAGTCAAGAATTTGTTTTGTTCGTTACAAAGTCAACAAAATGGAAAGTTGACAAGATTTCAATGATATAAAAATTGATTCAAAATTACAACCGGCGTTGCAATTTTGATTTTTCATTGCAAAATTGCAACACTTTGTCAGCATTGCAGCAAAAGTCTACCACAACTGTTTCAGGTCGACATCAACCCACACTTTTCAAATCGTTTTCATCCGATAACAAAGTTACAGAGATAGAAAGATGTTTGGAATTGCCTGCATCAAATTATATCACATCTGCCTCACGTTGAAGTCAACCTACCCTGCGAATTTCGTTTCGATCCGATGACTGCATTGGAAGTTATAGGGGTATAAAGAAATTTAGGGTTATCACTCGCAAAAGCTTTCAAATTTTCGAAATCTTAATATTTGTTGTTTATTGTCACTACAAGATCATTACTATTTGAAAATGTTTTGATAAAATCGCTTGCTAAAAATATGAAAAAAATACAAAAACATCATAGCTGGCAACCCTATCATGGGTTTTCAACCAGATTCATAGTGAATATTGCCTACAATAAGTTCCATTTACCAAATGTATTTCATTTCTGAAAGTTATAGGGCAAAAAGCTTTATTTTCATGAGCGAATTTTCAAAAAAAACTCAAGACATCTAAATTATCATAGCAGGCAAGCTCCAGCCTAATTTTTCAACCAAATTTCAACCAAACGTGGTTGATAGTAAGGTTCAGCTACTGTGTGAATTTCATTAAAATCTGGTGACTGAATCAGAATTCATAGGGCAAAGAGCAGTTTTTTTCTTAGTGATTTTTCAAGATGGCACCACTGGCCCACTTTTCAAAACCGCTTCTATCAGACCTGGTCCTAATCAAAACCAATGCATTCTGTAAATTTCAATTGTATAGTGAGTTCTCGTGAACTGAAATTTCTGATGCTATAAATATAGGTGAATTGAGGAAGGGCTACCGTTCTTGCCCGCTATAGAATTTCAAAAGTTTTAGTTTGGTTATGCAGAAAAAGCATAAGATTTAAGTATGAAATGCTTTTTTTCTAAAAAGCGACAATTTTTCAGGAGAGTCGATGATTTGAAGGTTTTCACTTTTAGTGCCTGCCGTAGCTACAGGGTTGCCAACATGCTCATAAAAAGCAACAGAAATTTACAGTTTAGTAATATCAATGTGTCCTGTAAGTGCTACAATGATTTGATAGCTCTGTCAAAAGTTATCGCAATTTAAAAATTTTTAAATTTTCCCGATCGCATTTTAGGCACCTAGTGCACACACAGTGTTAAAAATTTTCAAAACATTTACATTCAAAGCACGTTTTAAATTCATTTTGCAACTTAGTTGTTTTGAAAATTATTTGCCGATAGAATGATAGGGATATTTAAAATAAAATGGTCACCGGCGCCAAAGGGTTAAAGTTAATTAACATTTGCTGAAACTTGGATTTATTTTACATATACACAAATGTATCCTGAAAGTTTCAGGATATATTTCTTCGAACAATGGTAAAAACAAATCGAATTGGAGAAAATATTTTTCGAAATCCTTGATTTTAAAAAAAATCCCTCCTACTTACTTCTTTATTAAATATGCACAGTAGATGTTCATTTTAAAGTGAATTGCAAATATAGGTAATTTGGTCGCTAATTTCATAGGTAATTTTTTAGGTAAGCTGGTGAATTGAAAAATGAGAAAATGTTTCCCATGCGTTTTAGCTTAGCAGAGAAAATGCATAAAAATCTGTTTGTTATGCGTATTTAAGAGCAATTTTTCCTAGAATAAAACCAACCGTTTATACAGATAAGGACAACTGTGAGCGTTAGGTGGGAATCAAACCCAATACCAACCAGCAGAGATACCGACCCTCTCCAATGCGTGTGTGATCATAGAAATATTACAGCTTAAGGTTAAAAAATTCATCAAAATAAGAAGAATTAAAGTCAAAGAATTTGAAAACGAACAAGTCTGCTGGTCCCGATGATACTAGCGATTCTGCTTGAAAATATGCACGAAAAGCATCAATCAAGCTGCACAAAATCCTCAATACCTGCTTAAACATCTCTTTTTTATTTCCCAAGGTCATTGAAAGCGTCAACACTGAATAAACTTAAGTGTGATATCAGTAGTTACAGGCCAAAAAGCCTCATCAGCATAGTTGGTAAACTATTTGTCACATAAAATAGTTGCTTAAATTTTTTAACGAAGAAAATTACACCCTCCCGAACAAGCAATTAGGACATAGAAATGGAGACAATATTATTCACTACATCTATCGAATAGTTAAGGACATAAAAAATAGCTTTCGATCGAAAATGATGCTCACTATCGATCCTAAAAAGCCTTTTGATTGTGCCTGGTATCATGGGCTTATCCATAAAATGTATATGCTCCAATTCCCAACACACTTATGTAAGGTTATCTTAAATTCGCTATTAGGGCGTTATTTCTAAGTACAAATCAAAGGTGCGTTCTCTGAGAAATTTTCCATACCAGCCGGAGTCCCGAAAGGGTCCGCGCTTAGTTCAATTGTGTGTAATCTTTTCATCAGCGATATTCCAACACCATCTACAGGTGGTACCATCTACATTGTACAGCTGGTATTCTGCCAACTTTCTCTCCCTGAATTTTTAAAGATGTCATTAGATAACACTCATAGAAAAATGCTTTCAGTATTCCCCTAATAGTTTTCTGGCTCTTTCCTCAATGTGGTTGGAAGCTCTAAGAATCTTGGTGTCGTGTTTTTTTTTCTTAGCTTAATTGGACAAAAATTGTACTATGAATTGTATTATATCATTCATTCATAAAGCATCTTTTTTTCGGTTTGGTTTTATGAAAAAGAGGTAGAGTAGGTTTGATTTTAGCTCTGCAGCCATGATGAAACTCATGGGATTTTTACGTCATAAAATCTAGAAGGAAACCAAAAAGGAAAAGACGCTAATCAATCCAAGTTGCGTTATCCCATTCAATAACGGCAATTAAGAACATATTTTTCTGTCTCATGAGCTCATAACATCAACGGCCTCCTAGTTATTTATTAGCTCATCGCAAAAAATCATACAAACAAATTGTAATTAAATTCATATCCATTCTACATCTGACACATAACTTTCAAATAAATCACACATCTTTAATAGTGCATGTCATTTTTTACGATGATGCTGCTGCTGCTGCTGCTGCTACGGCCGCTGGCTGGTTGCTGATGATGATGATATCGTCATGATCACGCCTATGCTCAATTTCTTACATGAATTATGTATATCGATTCCGTAAAACGTGTCAGGCAAACAGCACAATTTTACCATACCAAGTTCCTGTAATAGGAATTACAGTACTCTGTATGAGCTATTAGATCGATAGACAGACAAACAGACAGATCGACACTCGTACTTGTTGACTAAGACAAATCGATAAAAAAAAGTCAGTGAGCAACTGGTGTTACGGGATCGCACGCATTCGTAGCGATCATGCCAACTCAACTCACAAACGGATTGCCAATATTCGCGGCAGAAAAATGATGACCATCATGTCAGCTCATTTCAATCTCGACAAAGTCGTTTGCAATAACTTAATGCAAATGGTGTGTTGTATCTTCCAAGTCCGACAAGATCGCGTTTCGATCCCGGGCACAAACGCACCTACTTATGTGTACACACGCTGTCCAGCTTTGTGAAACACTTTCAATTTTTACAAAACCAATAAAATGAGCCGAGAAGACAAGACAAGACAAGCAGAAAAAAACCGCCAAAACCTGTCTCATCATCGTTGTTTCATACAAGATATCTATGCAAATTGAATATGCAGATGAGCCGCTAGTTAAGCTGGCAGAGATCGCGATGCCTGCTGCCAGCAGCCAGGCTTGACAGGACGACGTCACTCGCACACAACTTTCATTTGTTGCGACAAACTAGTTCCTCGACGAGAAGATTGCATTCGTTGTGACATCGGATCGTCTCCTGCAGCTTGACAGGATTCCACACCCTTGTTGTTTTACGATCCCGGTAATTGTTGGCGCTGATGGCTCATAAAAATCGGTACGTCGCCAACATTCACATCGATCCGCGCCCCATATCTGGTTGCCTGTAGCTTTACCGGTACCTCTGCACATATATCTGTACATACATACATCTACTTAACAGTACGAATGATGATGACGGTGATGGCCGTAATCTTCGAAAGCGAATTTATTCAAATCTGCAACTCGCCGCCATCGCCGTCGCGATCGCCCATCACCATCGGATCTTATAAAAGCCATCGATTAAGTAATAGCCAAACTTGCTAAAAAATTCACCGTTAACCGAATGACCCTGAGCTCCCACGTCCACTTCAATATTATGATGATATTCTGGTTTTGCCAAGAAAACGAACGGCTAATTGGTTCCGGTACAGGTTTGTAACTCGATTTCTTCAAATTTAGTTAGCCATTGGAACGCATTATGCACGGACACGTATGTATAGTTAGCTGCTAGGCAGGCAAAAGGCAGATAGGTTCGCATCGTACCTTCTATCATAGTGAAACGCGATCGAGGCTATCGATTTCTGCATGCAAACGCTGTCCAATCATTTCAACCTTAAATTGTCTAACGTTTTTTTAATTAAGATGATGAAAAATCAAAATCGAATTACTCGCCAAATTAGATTAGATTCTCATCAGACTCGCTCGCTTCATTGAGCTCTGTCTGTGCCTGCTTGCCTGTGTGTACTTGAAACAGCGAATCTGCACAGAGCAGACACAAAGGGGCACTATTACTTGTGAATCGACCGACCGACCGACCGAAGCTTTTGTCGGATGGCAGAGGAATGTAATCGATTGTATTGCAGAACAGTAGCCAGAATTTTCGCTGGATGCTCGAATGCTACGGTAAAAGTAGCGAAATATTTAGACGACCTTGCCACGCAGCCATGATATTCGCTAATGAAATGCAAGCGGTTTTTTGTTTCCATGGTATTGGTTTTCGGTACGATTCGTGCAGACAAAAGATTTAAAAAGAAGATTAATCTTTTTCAATTTGAATTTAGTTGAAACGACGGAACTGAGCTGAAGAAAATCAGTTTTTTGTATGTATGTCAACAACGTATCCTATCGGCTTAAAATAATTTTTTTTCTTCAAATCCGGAATATGACCAGAACTTAATAATGAATTCGGATTATTAATTAATTTGAAGGAAAAAAATATGGAATTTCATCTTCAAAAGTAACAGCATTCATTATTATCAGCGTCATCATCACGTTTTCTAGATAATACTAATTTATAAATGGAACTGGTTGAAAACGAAAACCGGTCATATAACATGAAATCGAATGCAGAAAACGGCACACATTTCTTACTCCGCAAGGTCGCAGAATAATTTTACTGGAAAATTAATGATTTACGATTGTATGATCCCGGTAGTGATTAGGTATTTAATGCCATAGTTGCGTATTTCAAGATGAGTAGTGCGATACACTGGGCTCATCATAAACGTGTTGGTGAAGGTAGTAGTAGCTGGTCGAATTCGTTGTAAAGGATATACACTAAGATGATATCTGATTTTGTTTTTTGAAAATCGACAAAAGTTTTATGACAAATTTAATGTTTTGAACTTTGTTTATCGTAGCTTTATGTAATGGGAATCGTATTGGGTTTTGAAAGGAAATAAATCCCAAGTGTTGGGAGTTGCACCAACACTTGGAGGTTGCATAAAAAATAATGCATTTGCATTGGTATACTGTTGGATTCATAAATTATTTCGCTATCTGAAATCTTGTTGTGGTATTTATCGCTTTCTGCCGATCATTTTGCGTATCTAAAAACTGACGCCCAATGTGGGTCAGGATTCAAGTGTATTAAAATTTTGCCAAAAACAAAAAATTGATAATAATGAATTGTTTCGAAGTTAGAACTTTGCCTATATTTGCTTGTTTGCAGTATCTTACAACAAAATATTCTACCAAGTATTTTGTAAGTTATAATCTGTGTTGTGTCCATCATTAATGTTGAACATAACAAGGCTCATTTCCTGCAACAGTTGCGTTTTCATGATTTTGTTGCCATTTATTATCTTTCCTTGGTTCTGGACTACTAAAAAAAACGGCTGACCTGCTTCAACATTTTTCACTCAACGGAAAATTAAAATGCTTAATAGTCCTTAGTAAAAAATTAAAAATTCCCTAAAGGAAAATTTTCTTAGTTCAAATAAATAATTTAATTTATTAAATTCAAATAAGTAAGCTGGTTGAATTATTCAATTGAGTTCAGATAATGCTTAAGGACCTGAAATTCTGTCATTTTACACAGCCATAAGTTAGTCTATCAAGTGCGAGCAGATATAACTCTTGTTTGGATGGTATAAATTAAAATAGTTAAATAATTTGGCATTAAAATGCATAAACAATAACTTTCTTCTTGGGTTTGAACTGCTGGTTAGCTTCATTTTAGCCTACTGGAATGATAGTAATTACTTCAAAGAAATGATTTTCCGTATTTTAAGAGGTGAGGTGTTTTTCATTCTTTGTAAATTTTTTTGAATTTTATTAAGAGAGAATTTTTGATTGATAAATGCAAACGAGCTTCATCTTTTAACAGGGAAAATTTGAAAACTTGACAAAACATAATAGTTAAAGCTCAATTTAAAAATAAACAAACAAAAACTATTAAAATTTAAATGAATTTGAATTTAATAAATGTAAATTCAATAATACTATATAAATTTGGTAAATAAATAGTTTCATAAACTTTTAAATGTACAATTAAAATTATGTATGCATACTTTCCAAAAAAAATGTTAAGGGAGGAGTAAGGATTTTAGCGTGAAAAAAATACTTTTTTACCATTTTTTTTTTTAGAAGAATAATATTGTGTAAATTTTTTATGCAAAAATATTACAAACAAACCGGTGACAAAGGTTTTTCAAGAACGTCTTTGGAAAAAGACGATTAGCGGTGTTCATTGTATCTCAGCTGAGAATTATCGTACATCAAAGAACAATAAAATTTAGTCAAAGTATCATCAAAGTATCATTTTTGATGGTCATTTGAAGTGAAAATTGATATTTTTCACGAAAAAATTCGGCCTTTTTGTAGGTGCAAAATATCCTTAATGTAAAAATAAATTCTAAAACTTATCGTTGGGGGAAGTATTTTACATGTAGAAAGTGTGTGCCAAGTTTGAAATGAATCGGTAATGTGGTTTTTAAATGGCAGTGAGCACGGACTTTTAATAAATAGTTTTGAGAAAATGACTACTATACTCCGAGCTGTCGGAGCTACAATGATAGAGGAGATGGGACTAAGTATTCAATAACTTCGAGAGTTTTGCTCTGATTGACTTAAAATTTTGGGACTATATTCTTGAAATGTTTACGACCCCTCCTTAACACCGCTGTGACTTTTATCAGATATATCATGATGATTTAACATATTTCCCATTTACTTTATTTTATTGAATTTATTTTTCACAGTATACTACGAGGATCTTACTTTGTAAATTTTTTGAGCATGTTAGGATCTCATACATACATTACTAGAGAAATTCAGATAAAAATATTTAAATCTCAGAAAGGTATAAGTTACAAAACAAGAACAAAAATAGACAGAAAAAATTAAATATTTTTAAACAATAGCATTTTAGGATTCGCGTTTGATTACCCATGTAATTAAATAGGTTAGAGGGAAAAATGAAAACAACTTTTTACAAGGGGATTATGTATTATTTCGGGCAACTCTACATAATTTAAGAATAAATTACCAAAGTTTGATGATCATTAGCGATTTGCTAAATAATTGATAATTTGGTCATTCAGACCACTAATTAGTCCAAATTACCATATGACACACTGCACTTAAATGATCATTTACGACAAATGATAATTTAGGCTGCGCTGTCTGTCTAGGCTCTTAGAGTATTGTTAATCCTGTCACTCATGTCATGTCTTAGTTATCAAAAGAAACTTTTATAGTGCCCTTAAAATTCTTCCTCATTTTTTCTGTAAAAACGGAAAAATTCAGCCTTCAAATAATGTACCAATTATATCGATCCTTTCCATCGGATCTTGTCCAAAATCACATAATTTCGTAAGAACAATTAAAATCAGTGTGCATTTTGCTTAATATCCTTAGCATTTTGTTTGTGTGACGTCTAATCCAAAATCAAAAAAGAAAATAGTTAACTTTTGAAGAAATAAGATGAAAAATGAAAATCAAGTTTCTGGCTTAAGTCTTTCGTTTTGCATGAGAACTGGTAAAAATTTGTATTTGATTCTATGTTTGGGTTAGCTGACCTTGCCCAACACTATAAAAGTGTTTTTAGGTGGAGGTGCAGAGGGTGATAGCATACCCATTCATTATTGAACCACCAAAATGTAATCTATCGAAATGGTCGCATTTATGCTCCCTTCTCCCTCCCTGGGCATTCATTTTCCCACACCCATTTTTAAACCGTCAGAATAGAGCCATCCAACCTTCCCTCATCCCCTGCGCACACAAAGAGAGGAAGTTTGGTCAGATGACATCAATCTGATGGATGAAAATGGAGGCGGGGAGATGCAGATGAAGCGAGTAGACGGGATGTTAAAGATATATCAAAAACGTAATTCAATAGTAATTATAATAATTTATTAACAATCATAATAACGAATCCACTACATTTAGTTTTAAACAAAGCGATAAAAGTTTAAGATGAACATAAAAAAGGAAAAGAAAAATTACTTGGTAATCTTAAATAAGCTTCAGCTCAGTTACATTTCACGCAACCTTGGAAATCCCTCCAGAACTTTTTGATTTTTTATCTGTATAGATAAAATATTGAGAGAATTTCAAGGAAATAGTGTTACTTAGATAATGGGGTCGCCGGTCGGATGGGAAGTAAAGAGAGTAGAAGAGGCAGACGGTGGTAAAGAAAGTAAATGTGGCAGAGGGAGGTCGGATGACTACACCCTGATGATTAAAAAGTGGAGGCCCATTTCTGAATTTGAAAAACAAAAAATATTTTCGATCCTGATATGGTCGTGATATTCTTAGCATTAAGACCAAATTTAAAACTAGAAATAATCACCACACTGAGGTCCTGAAAATGCTGGATGGTAGACCGAAAAATGGCAGATGAAGAATTGCAAAAAAAAAAACACTTGATCACTTTTTAATTTGAATCTTATGACACTTCAACTGTTTTGGGGGAAGTTAATTGGTTTGGCAATTGTGGTTGGGAGGAACTTGCAGTCCTAAACTTCTACAGTCGAACTATATTAATGAAGCGCAAAACTAGTTCCTGTAGTAAACAGTTGTTTCTTATAAATAAATAAAAATAAAAGAAAGTTTCACTTCATCAAATACACAAATTAGGATCTATTAAAGTAACTAGATTCCCGAAAAAGAAGCCAGCTGCTTCGATAAGTGAAAACAAACGGTAATGCAGTTTGAAAAGGAGATTCCTGTCTATGAAAATTCTACATGAATCAAGAGAAGTATGTAAAAAAAACTCAATTAGCGATTTTATCTGATTCGTTTATCGTGATCTTCAGTCAGAAAATGTGTCGGACAGAACAGAAATAAATACCTGCAGTTAGAAAATGTCTGACTCAAGGGTTTTGGGTACAAAATCCATTTACGTTCTTTTTATAGCTTTTTTGATTTCGCCGAGAACGTGCAGTTTTTTTTTCCTCATTCCTATCAAACATGTGGAACATCTTTCAAATTTTTAAGCTTCTTCATTCCGAAAAGATGTCATCATTAGTACCATAGCATTTTCAGTTGCACGGTTTTACCTATTAAACACGCATTAAGTAACTGTATTCTTCATCTGAATTTAGACTGTGTCGTACAAATAAACCAATTTGCGAGAGTCCTTTAAGCAGTTTTTTCATTGATGACCAAATTCTTTCTCTAACTATTTGTGCAAATATCATTAATGCTATTAATAAAATAATTTTTTTTAAAGTCATATCGTTAACTGTTGGAACAGCAGTACCAATTTTATATCATTACTTCAGGATGAAAACACATACCAAACTACACCCATTCAAACAATTTCGAATGCCTTGACAACAATAAAATCCATTCAGACTCATATCAATACATACCATCATTTACAATTATGTACATAAATACATAAATTCGCAAAAATTATTTTTTTCCTTTTCGAAAAAAAAAATCAATTGCATCACATACATGAGCTCGATCAACAATAACGGTGACAGTTGGATGATAGTTTTTTTCTTTTCTTTTATTTATCGTATTTGAATGCAAATAATATAATATTATGCATGCCTGATTATGGTTTGGGCTGCTTGTGGCGCAGCAGATGATGAAGACGATGATGATCATTTCCCTCCTGAGATCGAATATCTATAAAAATTATTTTACTTTGCCAATCGGACAATAATACATGTTATACAATAAAAGAGCGTACGAGGTAGTGATGCGACAGCCACGCCATAGTGGCACTCGAATTCGCATGGCACATCACATCTTTTTCATTGTCTTCGTCGTTTTCTTCTTTCGATTGTGTCGTGATCGCAGTCATCATTAGTATGATGATCATGATGATGATGATGATGATGGTTCGTTTGAAATTGAGTGAAACCTTAAATGATGGATTTTACTTAGGTACCTTCTTCTTGGTTCGATTGCGAAGTCGTAAGTCATAAGTCGTAAAGAAGTAAATTATAGCAATTAATCAATATTTAAATGAGATATTGTGATTGTGGTACGTACTATATGGCTTCAGGGGATTTATGAGCGGTTTTTGAAGTAGTAATTTTTCATTTCGATTGATAGGATGTTTTTGGCAGTAATTAGGTAGGACTGTAGTGAATGGGAACACTGGGATAACAATGCGTGTGCCAAAAATTTGATTGTTAAACAAACAAATCTAAGAGCCGCACTATTTGTTATAATTTTTTGATGATCCGACTTTTCTGGCTTTTTCCGTCATCTATCGACGTGTTAAAAGCTATTCCTAGCCATATTTTGTTTCGAACATCTCTATTTGGCTCAGAAACACTGAAAAAATGAATGCAAAATTGCATCAATTGACAAAACAACTCAAGATGAAACGAGTTGGAAGTTAGTATGAGTTAGTGTTGAGACGATATATCAATCACTGATATTTTTCACAGTGAATGAAAAATAATTGGTAGCAACAGTGTCTAAATATTCTAAATCACATTGAGTTAAATCATAGTGAGCTGAATGCTGGCGAACACACCCTGAGTGAAATCTCTCTCTACCACAAAATAAAATCACAATAAAAAAATCACAGCCATCGAAATAACGGTAATCGAAATCGCAGTGAGCAAAGTCACAGAGTAAACAAAATAAAATCACAGTGAACGAACTTACGGACTTCGAAAACTGTTATTTTTTGCTGTAATTTTGATAGCTCTGATTGCGATTTTTAATCAAGATTTTTACTGACATGGAAATTTGGAAATAGTGGGATTTTGTGAATGAAATCATCTCAAGAATGCGAGATTTAATCAAACTGATAATATTTTATGCTAAGCTATGATAGAATTTTGGAAATTTTTATTCAAGGTGGACACTGAGAACCTAAAAGTAACCACAATAACATTTAAAGTTTCATACGGTAATAACTTCTGCCATAATCATCAAATCATAAGAGGACGTATTATTGCTTATAAAGAAACGTCTGTGCGATTTTGGATGAATGTCTGGGCAAACTGGCAGATCCCGAACAAAAACAAATAAAAGGTTGGCGAAGCTTCCACAAAAAGAGGGGTAGGGGTCCTTCGGGTGACTTGAAACGGGAATGGGGGGAAACGAAAAAACCAGTAATGCAGAGTCAGTTTTTTGGTTGCACCCAGAGCAAAAAAAAAACTCTGAAGGACAACCACAACAGAAGCTACTGCCAAAGGATAAACTACAAGGATGGGAAGGGAAAAGGTACTGCGGCTATGAAGAAATAGGGCTATACGTGACATGTCGAAAGAAGGGCTAATTTGTTCTATTGGATAGTAAAGGTAAGAAATTGCAAGGAAGACGATTCACGGACCTGATAATGGAAATGAAGAAAAGGATTAGACTTGAAGTCGTGGGAGTTAGACTTGAAGTCGTTATGTTTTCCGCTTGAGTGGAGTCAGCTAAAACAAATTTAAGATTCCACGTTGGGCTCGATTTGTAGTGAATTATGAATATCCAGAGACTTGGCAGGTGCCCCTATTTTTGCGATTGGCTGCTTGTAGAAGTCAATTCGAAAGTACGGAGATTCCAGGTCTATTACGATTGGTGTCTCATTGGTGTCAGTTGGAGTCAAAGCATCAACACAAAACCAGCGTACAATGGTGCGTTTTAGAGCTTCAAAGCCCACCGAACTAATCTGCCATAAATATCTTGTTGACTCATTAGTTATTTTAGGCATTAGAGTAGCCTAGAGGGTAGAGCACTGGTTTCTTGTGTATGGGGTCCCTGGTTCAAGTCCACCGAAATCTGGTGGTTGCCTCCTCTATTTCAATGTCCTGTGCACGCCTATGGTCCTGATCACCTCCTGTGATTTACTCATCTCATATCTGAATCGCAATTTTCCATGTCGATTGGTAGAGAAAAATCTTCTGAGTGCTGGTCTTTCCTAGAGTAATTTTACTTTCGAGAGCATTTCCTTGTAAATGTATGCGGATTTTCTTGCGAATTTTATTTTAGATGTAATTTTCTCTGCGGAAATCAAAAAAACATTACAAAAGTAGTCGCAATACATGCACATCTACTATCCGAAGAGTTAAATTCCAGTTTGAGCAAAATATTAAGCAGAAAGCCCCAACAACTTCTCCAGTTGTTTCATGCCATCCTTCCTTCTTCTTTGCTGAGATTTCCGCTACTAACTCTTACTAGCCAACTTCACCGCTGAGACATCCTAGCCCGACAGACAATGTGCACTTTCAAGCAAGGGTATCTATTTTTCCGCACAAAACAGGTATTGAAAATACTCGTAAAACTTGATGTTTCCAAATCTGCCGGACCTACTTGTACTTCGCCTTTCGTACTAAAGTGCTGCGCCTCCGCCTACACTAAATCTTCACCCTCCCCGTGTTAAGTGGATTGCAAGTTTCCTGCTAGATCGCTCCTCTCACGTTGTTCTTGATGGACTTAAACCCTTTGTCCACATTATCATTGCTGGGATACCGCAAGGTACTGTTCTTCCACCAACTCTCTTCTTTTTATTTATAAAGAACCTCCGCTCCTTCACTTTCAAATCGATTTATAGTTTTGTCGGCGTCAGCACCAGTGGCGGCTCGTCAGGGTGGGCCCGGCCCGCCTGGCCCACCCTGACGAGCCGCCACTGAGTTAAAGTAAAGTAGATATTTCTTGTTGGTATCCGCGTATACCTTATAATAGTGTTTTTGTGTCGAGCGGGCCCAGTGGCGGCTCGTCAGGGTGTGCCAGGCGGGCCGGGCCCACCCTGACGAGCTGCCACTGGTCAGCACCATTGATTTCGCACATTCTTTTGACAGGGTGGCTGACTCTCTCGGGAACACTACTTCAGTGAGTAGAGATCGCATGTTTACCTCGTTAAACAGGAACCTATTAAGCACTATCGCTTGGGGCTCAGCGAACCGTGTTATGTTTAATGGGTCCAAAACCCAATGCTGTCTTGTTTCACTCAAGCTTTACCATTCTTCTGATAGCCACACTATTTTTGTTGTTGGTGCAGGTATTTTTTTCGCTAAACCTACATATTAGGTTTTAACATCTCCAGCAAACTTAGCTGAACCGGCCACATTTTCCCAGTTGCGAAAAATACCAAGAAATGCCTAGGTTTCTTCAAGAAATAATTTACTCCATCAGACATAGCGCACACCTCCAAGACTCTCATAAGATCATGACTTGGTTTTAACTCCCATATACGAGCTGGGGCAGGCCGCACTGCTTTAGCGGAACTAGGCAAAGTTCAACAAAAAGTTTTGGCGATGAAACCATTACTTCACGTATGAAATCCTTTGAGCATCAACGTAATATGGGCTGCCTTTTTCTTCCTTATCACTGTTACTATGGACATTGCTCTAACGAAATATCGAGTATGATTCCTTGTAGAGCACTTCGTACGCGCAAACAACGCTCTCACTTTCTTCCCTTTTTGATCAGTGCCAGTATTACTGTTCAATTTTACGATTCTTTCTTATCTAGGTCAATACGATTGTCAACCATCTAAAGTTTCCTCCCACCGACTATAAGCCATAGTTGTTTAAGCAAAACGTGCACCGCTATCTGATGCAAACTCAACTCTTCCTCCATCGATATCCTTAACTGTCCTTTCACCAAGTCTGTGCTACAGCATAATAGGGCATCTCCTGAGCATTGGCATCATCATAAAAAAATGTTTGTATAGTGTATGCACATTGGAAAGGAAGCTTAAAATTTGAAAAATAATTAACTCATGAAACTTTAGGGTGAAGTGCAGTTATGGAATTTGGTACATTTTGACTGATGTCACCTGAATTTGAAAGGTGAATGCCACATCTCTTTTGAAAAAAGTGCACCATTAAGTAAATGGGGAGCAACTTAAGGACTAAACAGGATACTAAATACAAATCGCATTCTTGTCAGTTATTCAATCAAGACTCAGTTCAGTCGATTTCATTACTATCTGCTAGAAACAAACAAACAATCAGTAAATCATCTTGATTGCTTCATTAAAATCCAATCGAATCGACCTGGTAAAAAGGTCACAAGCCGTACATTCCAACAACGACCTATAAAAACCTCTAAAGAGTTCGCATATCTTCACCCGCTTAAAAGTTCAAACTTTGTCATGAAACATTCTCGTACATTCATCAAACGATCGCATTATGCAAATGAACGTTCTTTAAAACGCATTTACAAACTATTTGCTTGCATCGAATCTTGTCACGAAAATGCAAAAATCTACATCCAACCAATTCATTTCGATATAGAATTCTGTTCTGGTTAAAGACCATTTCGCGTTCCTTGAGCAGTCTAATCGCGAACCGTAGCACTATGCCACCGCGCATCTATTCTATTCTATTAAAGTCCCGCGTCTAAAGCTCGTTTTGAAAGTATCTTCTGTAGCGAATCCGGAAAAGCGTATCTTTGCAATCGGATTATCACAGAAACACTGCAAACTGGTTTGTACCAGTGAAATGTATTTTATTGGCAATTTATTGGCTTTATGGCATTGTGGTCTATTTGGTGATGCGTATGGTGGTGACAAGATTTCAGAATTAGAATATCTTAGACACAATACAAAAATGTTCCCAAGTGCTTGTAGTGATTTTTCCGCCGCACGCTATCTGGTCTTGTTGGACATGAGCTAATTTGAATATGCAAAAAAGATTCTTCTGTTGCCTTAGCGAGACCAGAAGACAGTGGAAAATAAAAGAAGAAAAATCGTTTGCATTTATATCCGTACGAATGCTGAGTTATAAATTTTATCTCAAGGCTGTGTGAACCATTATTTGAGTGCTCATCGCACAATAACATAATCGCGTGTGGAGCAGCTTTTTTTAGTAGACCTTGGCGTTACTGCTCTTTGACGTCAGTCGAATTGAATAGGCTAAAACTGTTACTGTTACTATTTACTGGTTCTCGGATGATACCACTTTGTATGCTCCGCTCCGGCTTCTGTTGTTTTTGTCGTCGCCATCGGCGTCTACAAACGTCTTTAATTGCTACCACCGCCGAGGTCCATCGCACTGATCTATTGTCTAGGAACGAAGCTTTGACACTAATTAGATTCAATTCTAGTTCGCTGGCTTTTCCCTTGAACGACTGAATCTCCGTTTCGCAGTTTCACAGCCGCTGGACCACTGACTGACTTCCTTCTGTGCGATATTCTATGCTCGAGCCAGACCTACTAACATAGCCAGCGACATGTAGCATATATTGTCTATTTATCCTTGGGATGCTTTCAATCGAATTTACTTCGATTTCTTATGCGGAATATATGGAAACTGTTACAAAACCAGCATGACAAATTCTATTCAAAAGCAAATTTTTCAATGTTAGTGTAGCCGATAATTATGCATAGCTGGCGGCCGGCTTGCATGGCATCGTTAATTTCTCGAAATACAGATCAAACAACTGTGATCAAACACTGCTAATAGTTTTTCGTATTTATAAGTAGAATATAAAAAAATTAATTAATTTCGAATCGATTTCAATAAATTATCTATGCATGCGATATAATTATACAATATATTCTCTTCAACTTCGTCAGGACTACGAATTTGTGTTTTGCAGCGTTTATAATACTCGTAGCTGTGTGGCTGGCTGATCATTTAATCATTTATTATGTGTATTTCTGCTAAGACCTTGTTTCATTCGTTTCCTGATTTGACTCGTCTCCTAATAAGCAACAACACATAATCGCCAGCAAGGTTGCGTAAAACATGATATGTGCATCCATCGCGTTTTCTAGCGTTTCGTTTTGTTTCGGGAATTCAGGTTTGTTGCGATTGAAATTTGATCGATTTTCGATAGTGGACTGTGGATATTTTTTTCTTTTTATTTTATTTTTTCGCAGTCTAAATTTAGAAAATGTTTTAATGCATCTGTTCAACGAATTCATACAACTCGAATGCAGATTTTAGAAAGTAATTCGTGAATGGATTTTAATCTGACCTGTTTTTAAGGTGTGCTATTTTTAGGACAATTCTTTTAATTTTTTTAATTAAATTAAATCTTTTGTGAAACCTACTAGTTTTTTTTATATATTCAAGTTTTTGACTTCTGAGACTCTATTGTGAGCAACATAAAAGCTTGCTTTGCGGTAGATTTAATTAAAATCCTTCTCATAAGACTCTAAATAAACAACAAAGAAGACAACTTGCATATACCCACTGCCTTCAAAAAAATTCAGAAATTAAGAAGAAAACAGCTGAAATATACGTGGAAGTATTTTTGTTATTAGAAATCTTGTGTGTTAACTTATAAATAAAATGTTAGAGATCACAAAAAAGATATCGATCATCCACAACCTGCTACTGAAGAAAAGAACTCCAGACTTGCCGGTTTCGCAATAACACCATCTAATTTGTTATCGGCAGCATTTTTTGCATTCTTATTTTCCAAGGTTCCACAGGGTTGAAGAAATTTGTAGATTCTCGCCATATAATCAAACACTTTCAGTTTTGATTTCGAAAAAACACTCTGCAAACCACAAACTACTCAGAGTCTCTTTGCACAAGACGATCAAGGAAGCTTTCCAGGCGAAATCACCTGTAGGTCTGGTTGTTATGGACTGTCTGGCACGTAGGTCTTATTTTTAGAGTCCGTAGATTTGCATTTCCTGCCTATTCGTTTAACATAATATAGACATTTTTATTTGATCGTACAATTTCTGTAAAAATATCCATCTTTAATTCCACTCTACGAACGATAACTGCTAGTGTTCCACAAGTGTCTTGCCTATGTCCTACATTGTACAATACGAATAACAAAATTTAAGACCTTGTTCTTTCGAACCTCCTTACCTCGGTTGTATTCCTGAGCTCTACACCTTCACCATATGTGACTCCAGATCCTCATCACGCTCCACTTTCAATTGAAATATCGCTCGTTCAATATTCTACGAGCAAAAATGTATATCCTCTTCATTTCAACTTTTTTAAAGCATAACTTCTGAGATAAATTTAGTTGGTTGTGGTTAATGCCACCCACAAACCATACGAATTCTTCGCTAATGCCACCTGACGGTTCACACCCAGTTATCGTCTGAATAAGTCAAACGATGCTCCTTGGTGCAACTCTGAAGTTACATTTGCATTGAAGTTAATAGACATAGCTCGTATAAGATCCAATCGCACGGATTTAGAATTGGTTTTGATCGAGTAAGCACTGCGAAGCTTACTATATGTGAATCAAATCAAAGACTCTTCTGGCAATACATCCACTCTCTCAAAAGCTCTCCTAATAGTCCTCATAATATGCTCCTTAATGAAACAACGTCTTCTCATGCACAAGCTACTACATTGAAATTTCAATTGCAACCTCAACTGCAAACCGTTGCAATTACTAATGCTGTGATCTGTTACGCTCAATTCACTGGAGTGTCCGCAGCCTACTAATCGTGTAAAGTCTCCGATCGAGTTAGCAAATGTAGGCGAAGTGCTTCCTAACTCACCGTCTAAGTCTGTTGGTTCAAAGAAATCGAAAACGGTTCCTACGACTAATCACCTTACTCAGCGTCCTCCGTCAACGCTACCGCGAAATCTTACCAATGTCTGTGAAGATTTTCTTCCAGCTCTGCGAATTATTTCAACTCCTCTTCAGGTCTTTGCATGCGAGACTTCCACTGTAGCCGTTGAAAATTACATATGTACTAACCTCGGCTATACGTCGTATATCTTAGACTACATCGAGCTGGCTAAGGACAACCAACCTAGACGATTGATGGCTTCTTTCAAGCTTACACTGATAGATTGGCTTGATATTTTTGGTAATTCGAAGTTTTTTAAGCCATTTGAATATCGTGGAAATTTTCGTTTCACCAACAAAATAAAGTCCCGCAACTAGTTCTTAAGTTTTAAAATATTTCACTGTATTACCGAAATATTCGTGGCATGAGGACTAAGCTGGAGGAAATGAGAACCGTATCTGTACTTGAAAAGGATCACCTAATCTGTCTCTTTGAAACTTGGCTTGTTGATGACAACTTCAGCTCTGAAATTTTTCCTATTCACAATATCTACCGTTGTGACCGTAACCGTTTTGCAACTATGAAGTCCGATGGTGGCGGGGTACTTATTGCAGTGCTTAATTCCCTTAAAAGTAAACTCTGCGCTGATTCCGTTCCCGATCTTCCTGTTTAATGCGTAGTAGTTTGTGTGTCCTTGTCTATTAAATCCTCGTTGTTTGTTGCCTCAATATATACATATATCACTTGTAACTCTTCCTTTTCCACATATGAACGATTTTTCTCAGAGCTATCTTCCTACCTAAACATAAACTTTCCTTCTTTGTCTTTCATCATCTGGGGTGACTTTAATGTTCCATCTGTCCAATGAGACTCTGGTTTTCCCCGTATTGTTTCTCACAATAATATTTCTATTGCTCACTCATCTTTCCTCTCATCTTGCTCACTTTATCAATTCAAATGTATCCCTAATGTAAACAATAACATCCTTGACCTCATCGTTTCCAACATCGAACCTTCATCGTGTTTGCTATTTCCCTCCACAACGTCTTATACGAACCTTGACCCCAAAATCCTCTCCTCTTTGTAGATATTGTCGTTAATCTCTCTAATAGTGCTAGAGTTTCTAATAAGCCTTGTTTCCATTTACAAAAAAAAAACCAATTTTGATCTCTTAGCTCTCGATCTCAACTCAATTAATTGCTTTGGCTTGTTTCGAGGACTTGACATTGACATTGCAGCTAAGAAATTATCTTCTATTCTCCTTGATTTAATCACCGCTCATACTCCAATCTTCCGCTTGCGTAAGCGTGATGATGCTCCTTGGCTCACTGAGAGCGTTAAACGCGCTCTAGATACTAAAAATGCAGCACGAAGTAAATTTTTGAGCTCTCATTCCGACCAAGACTACGCCGATTTTTCTCGTTTACGTGCTGCTGCCAAGAATCAAATAAGGATTGCCATGCGCAACTATCTATCGCAGATTGAATCTTCTCTGCTTTCGAATAACTAAAAACTTCTGATCATTCTTTCGCTCTTTAAAATCCGCCTCTCCTATACCTGACTCCCTTACATTTAATAATATCGCTGCTGCTCATCATCAGAATGTTTGTGATCTCTTCGCACTGTTTTTGTCTTCTGTCGCTTTTTTTGTCTGACTCAATGATTCCCTCTTCTTATAGCGTTTGTTTTGATTTCGCTCCTTTTCTTTCTTCACTCTCGACTAATGCTATTGAAGTTGAATCCCTTATATCGTCTCTTGATTCTAATTACTCTCCTGGCCCTGATGGCCCTCGTAACTTTTTTGTGAAAAATCTTGCATCTTCCTTATGTGTTCCTCTATCAATTTTATTTAATATAGGTCTTAGTTCTGATAAATTTCTTTCCTCCTGGAAGCTATTCCTCCTGGAAGCTATTCCTCCTGGCAGCTATATTATAAATTTCTTTTCTCCTCCTGCAAATCTGGTGAACGCAACGTCGCCTTAAATTACCGCCCTATTTCTAGCATTCCCTGTTTTTCCAAAATCATTGAACGTTAAACAAAATTTATGACTCTCTTAGGTATGCTTTCATACCTGAGCAAAATAGTTTTGTTAAATGTCGGTCCACATCTACGAATCTCATTGAATTTTTTCATGCAGTCGCCTCGGCGTTAGATCGGAACTCTTAAGTTGGTGCTATATATACAGATTTCTCTATGGCATTTGACTCTGTCAATCTTGAGCTTCTTCTACTCAAATTAAACCACTATGGTATCTGTGAGCTTTTACTTTCTTGGATATCTTCGTTCTTAACTAACCGCACCTGTTTTGTCTTCCTCTTCGGCGTGTCGTCCTCATCGTTTTCGGCCTCTTCTGGTGTACCTCAAGGATCAATGTTAGGATTGCTGTTATTTAACCTCTTCGTCAACGATCTTCCAAATGTTTTATCGTCATCTTGTTTGCTTTACGCAGATGATTTAAAATTATTCGGGTAATCGAAAGCTCAGATGATCATCTACTTCTTCAGGATGATTTGAACTCTCTTACTGCTTGGTGTAACTCTAACTACCTATAGTTAAATATTTCCAAATGTTTTGCCATTTCTTATTCTCTGAAGTCCCAGACTTATGCCTTTTCTTACTTAATATGTGAATCCATCCTTGTCTCAGTTGAATATTTTACTGATCCTGGGAGTAACCTTTGATCGTAAACTTAAATTTGATATCCATGTTTGTACCATTACTAATTAGTGCCTCACGGATTACTGGTCTTATTATACGTTCCTGCCACAATTTTTTTTTAGCATTTTTACATGTGTTAAACTTGAATACTGTACTTAAGTCTGATCTCCTCGATTCACATATCTTTCCGATGCCGTTGAATCTGTTCAGCGGAAGTTCACTTACACACTACTTTTTAAATATAATCTTCCCTTCATGTCTTATGATGAGCGCTTATCGCTCCTTAACCTCCTTCTCTTAGCAAAGCGCAGAGTTTACTTGAATGAATGCTATCTGTTCAAAATTTGCCGTGGCTATCTGACTTCATCTATAGCATCCATGATTAATGAACGGCAGTGTGAGAGGCAAATTAGGTACTCTGTTGTCTTTGATGACCCATTTGCACATACATATACTTACTTTCATTCTCCTGTTTTATGCCTATTACGTATTTATAATGGCCTCCAACTTGGTCCTCTTCCAGATTTTATAGCCACCTTTAAATGTAGTATTCGTAAAACAATATTTGCTGTTGATTAATTATTCTATCTTTTTGTCATTCGTGGCTTTGAATTGCATATTTTTAATTATCTCAATTTTGAGTATCTGAATACACCGGAATGAAATAGTGATGCACTCCATAGTTCTCCATAAATTGCGTAAATACCTTGGACAACAACTCAGCCCCGTTATCTGAATGAAGCCATTCGGGCACTCCAAAAGTCAGAAAAATTTCGCGGCCAAGATATCACAGAATTTTATTTACCGGCCCAGGACCACAAACAACTGGGTGTTCCCCGATTTTGAACGCGGACATGAGTTTATAAAATCCACAAAAAGGGTGCTGCATCGCTCAGATTCTCGCTGTGATCCTATGAAGAATTCTTTCCAATATTTCTATCCAATAAAAATAGCTTCGAACCAGGTCAATGGTTTTTCGAATTCCACAATGGGATCCACGAGGATCATCATGAGCTCTTTCTATGAGCACCTTTTGCTGACTGTCAGGTACCCATAGCTTGGTTCGGGGAATATCCGAAATCGTGACCCTAAGGGAACCCAGTGCTATGCAAATTCGATTACCTGACAGGTGTAGACTCTGAAAAATTTGGGGTTGCCACAAAATTTGCTCCCTCAAATGCTTATAGGAGGACCTCGACATGCTGATTCCGGAATAACTTGAACAGATGCTTGTACTCTGGAAGCCATCCTCCAATCGATGCCACATAAGCATCAGAAAGACAAGCCTTTGAGGGAGCGTATGAGACGACGTTGAGATTACCTTTCCGATGGTCAATTTGAAAATCATAGCCCTGTAGCTTCAAGCTATAGCGAGCCAATCTCCCAGACAGATCTTGTCGTTGCATGAGCCGTTTCAGGCTAGTATGATCTGTGATGATGGTAAAGGGCAGACCCTCCAAGTACGTCCTGAAGCTCTTAACACTTTGCAACGCAAACAAGCATTCCAACTCGGTAACACCTGTAATTTCGTTGTACTTCGTTAAGTTTCATTAACATATACGTGATGGGATGTTCCCCACCATCATCATCTTTTTGGAATAAGACACTCCCAATACCCAGTGCACAAGCGTCACACTGAATATAAAAGCGCCTTGAAAAATTTGGATTGGCCAAAAATGGAGTGAAAACTAACAGTTTCTTCACTTCATTGAAGATATTGTTGGCAGCCCAAGACCAGTTGAAGGAAGATCCGTGAGTGACAGAAGCAAAGTTTGGGATACTGTACCATCCCACCATTCCCATGAATTGTCTAAAAATATGCGGGGTCCTTAGTTTAAATCTAGCTATAAACACTAAATGTGTATCTCTTCGAATATCAAAAGTGCAACAATTCGCTATTTTGATTCTTCTAAAACATTTGGCAAGCATTCGGAGTCTACAAACATTATTTAATGAATTTTTGCATAATGACTTAGTAATTCGTATAGATTTCGTCATCTGCTTTGAACAACTTCCTTCCATCAACCAAATATTCTTCGCATATAATAGCTATGCTCAAGAAAAAGAATCTACAGCTTCCATCTATGATTTTGCTACAGCTACATCTTCCAAAACATCAAAACATCATCTACTTGGCACATCAAAAACATCAATTACCTAAATTTCAGTAGATTTTCACAAGAAGCAAATGTAAACCACGACACAAAGTCCAAATAATTAAACTCAATTCCTAAAATATAGTCATGTCTACTTAACATCACACTGTTTTGACATAGCTCACGAAGACGATATTACTGTGTCCATAGAAAAGCGAAATGATGTCCACATTCAGTAGTAAATTAATGTTACTTGCTAATGCAAATTTGCTAAAAAGATACTGCACATTTATTTCTAAGACAGTACCAGACGAGCCAGTACATGAGTCGTACGTACGTACATCTTGGATTACTTCACCAGGTCCCGGGAACCTGGTCGGTCAATTTTCGCACTTCATCGTTATCTGCCTGCGAAACGAAATAACGATGTCATAATTTTCCAATTGCACAAATTGCAATTAATCGTCGTCTTTGGGATAAGAAAAAACACGAAATGAAAAACCCGACAACGAGCCGACCAGAAGAAGAAGTAGAAATAGAAATAGTAGGTAAAAAGCGACAATATCTTCAACTGTCTGCCTATAGGCCTGGTAGCAATAAAACCTTTTAATGATTTTATTTAATTTTGTTTCAATAGCGACACATCCAAGCAATCGATGGCCCAACTAGAGGCGATTCAGCTCTAGTGACTTGAGCGGCAAGCGAGCCGGCTCACTCGCTGGCTCATCTCTTCAGGCGTCTATCAATTTGTTATTTTCACATGAGTATCTTTTTGCATGTCTTAACATCTTTCGCGTCTTCTCCGACACATTACAGATCTGTTAGTACTGGCCGCGAACTGATGGTATGCGCACATGAATGTATAACTGCGACGACGTGAACGCGACAATGTATCTTTGATTTCTTTCTCGATTTTCTGTTATTGTTGATTCCATCTCGATCCGCGATTGGCCTGCTGGCCTCGAGAATTACCGCATTTCTATGGAGCAGAATCGAAACAAGCTCAGCTCTGAGCCTCTGGACCTGAAAACGGGTTTATATGTATGTATCTTTTTGATTTTGGGAATATTTCACAATGTCGTGTGCATCGCGATTTAATCAGCTGAGATCGCATTATAATTAAAATGTGTGATAGCTACGTATATGTACATATAGAGGAGTGAGTGAGTACAGTAGGTCGTTTTAAATATTTTATGACTGTAGATAAGATGAATTTCGAGTTCAGAAATTAGTTTAAAACATTTCTATTAGTAATATAATTTTAACTGAAGCTAATTAAGTTTTTAAACAAATAATTGAAATGCACCAAGTGCAGTTATGCAAGGTTCTCCAAAAAGATACAGCTCGTTTCCATATTTAGTTAGACGGGTGAGCAATTCAGTCGATTATTACTTGAGCTTGATGAATTAATTACAATCGGATTATTTTCATAGAGAGATGTTGGCTAAATGACCAAGAAAATTATTCAAAAAAATTTATTGGTTAAGTTGGAAATAAGATCTTAAAGAATTTTTTTTCAAATCTTGATGCACTTATCTTTTTTCTATGTTGGAGAAATATTTCTTTTTTCACTCCTCTTGCATGCACATGACCAGTGTAACCTCCAGCAACAACAACAAACCCAACAGTCGATCGGAAGTACATACTGTGTGTGAACTAGTCTATACGGTAGGGGCAGATCAAAGCGGAAAGTGAGTTTCGCATCGAGCTTCTTGGCTTTTTCTTCTTCTTCTTTGTTATTATTTTTGTTTTTGAGTATACTGGCCAGCGTACGGCTTTTATCGTTCGCTTCGCGGTCTTTTTCTTCTATTTTACTACAATTCTACTACAGGGCCAGTACGTATCCTTGAATCAATCGCTTACCAGCGAGCGCCTGCATAGCGCTTACGGTAGTTGTAGCAAGTTTTTTTTTGTGTTCATTCTTTTTACCGTTTTGTACCTTGAAGTATCCGAACTGTGTTATTTCCTTTCATTAATGCATTTCACCGCACCGTTGCCGCAAGTTTCAATCGGAACCAAATTTCAACTATGAACGAGAAGAAGAAGAAGACATTGATACGAAACTTGCTTCATTTCGGGAATGAGTATAGTATATGAACGTAGAAAAAAACTGGGTATCTATCTTAGCATGGCAGTCGAGCTTTGGCAAGGCAAGCTAAGCGGTCGGTAATGATAATAATAAGGAAGAGTTAGTTCGCATTGTGCAGAAGCATTATTATGGCGGCTGTACAGTTGTTTGTTGGAAGGTGATTTAGTACGATGTATCGTGCCGGGCTGATGATGGGATTGCAGAAACCATCACGAAATCTCAGACTGGGCTTTGTTTAGAAACATACGAATCTTTCTCTTGTAATTTATCACATTAATGTCCAAGATGGTCAGCCAGTTGGCGGATCCTTGAAATCATTAACACTCCGGCAATCTTCATTAACATACGAGAAACTAGTTGGTCAGTTGTTTTTCCCAAGCGATTTCGCAGGCTAGTCGAGCTAACTAACTATGCGTGTAGTTGGCGCGCTATATCTACCTGGACCGGCTGAGAGATTGATTGTATTGATGTATGTACGTATGCTTGTAGAGATGTATTTGTTGCGCAAATTTTACCTCAGAGCTATAAAATATCGGTGTGTGCGAGTAAAAAGTGTTGCGATTGTAATATAAATGATTATTTATCGAAGACGACATGCAACACCAGAACCGTTAGTGCTTGAATTATAAATGATTATTGATGGTGACCTGGTCGTTGTCGTTGGTACGCAATACGAATGCTATGATAATTAAATGCATATTAAAATGGTAAATTCTTTGACAAGCCGTATTCTGATTAAGAAAAATGTTGATATATGGTCATGATGTCAATATTGGCGATTAATTAGAAGTTTTAGACTGATATAAACATAAAATTCTGAAATTGATGTTTTTGCATTATTTAGGCATATAGATGAATGTTTTAAGTAATTTTTATGTTTTTTTCTTTCTTGCATTTTTTTATTCTTTTATGTACTGTAATCTCCAATAAAGTTCCATAAATTATTGTTAACATCATTATTATTATGTAGTTCATTTATAGTATTATTATATATATGTTAGGTTAGGTTCCGCGACTGCTTCCTTCAGACAGACTCCGGAGAAGATACACTTAAGCACATAAAGGCCCATTGTGATACCGCATTGCTTAGTAGAGGGCCACCCTGAGTGCTTGAGTAACTGGGCGATCCCCGTTAGGTCCACTGAAGCTACTTTGATTTGGCAACCAAAGAAGTATTAATCAAGGGGCTTCATCTTTCTTCCAGCGAGGATCAGTCATTCACATTCGTTCTTCCTCCTCGCATCTTCTTCCTCCTCCGCCAAAAGTCGTTGCAAGGAGATCCCATTCGTGCTGAATGCCTGTTCAAAATACAGTATCCAGTTAAGATAGCCACCGCTTCGCGAAGGGACCCCTTTCCTAATTCGAAGTGCTCTCTAGTGCGACAGCAGGAAGGTTCTTCCACCGAAGACTTCACAGCGTCCTTTAAGTGGTTCCACTATACTAGTTTAAATCCAGAAGACGATACGAGTCCTCAAGTCGCTCCTCTTACAGCTGTAAAGAGCAAGCTTTGCGAGTCTTTGCTGCTGTATTTTCCTTCCACAGAAGCTTGGAGTCCAGTATAAGAAATTTTACTTTGTTACTGAGGCTTAGTTCAATTGAGCTCCGCTAGGTCAAAGAATGGAACCTGATATATCCCCGTCGAGAGCTATAGTTCCGATTTGGTAGAGGTTAGGCTTCACTCCTGACACCATTGCAAAATAATATGTAAGGTCTCTCCAATAGGGTCGAGTTAAATTTCCCTGATGTGGCAATAGCAATTTCATCTGCATAGGCTATCACTTTGCGTCCAGTTTGATCAAGTTTCTTTAGAAGCAAGTTAACTGCTAAATTCCAAAGTAAGGGTTGCTGGATGGTTCATTCTGCTATAAATGTAACCAGCGTGTACTTTGCAAACAACTGATTGTTCAGTATGCCCAACTAGGGTATGTTACGCTGATTTTATAGTGCAGTTAGAACTCCGTTCTAAGACAATTCATCCAACGTCTCGGATGAAGCCTACTTGCTTGTATATGCTGGCAATGTTGCAGTTCTCATCACTTCAGGCAACTAATAGCAAGCACGACCCAAATTGAACCAGGCAATTTACAATGTTAGTAGCTGGATGATGAAACACGGACTAACATTAGTCCACATTGGAAAAAGTGGTCGACACCAAAAAACAGAATCCAGACTATTATCCTTGTGCGAGTCGATATAGAAGACATTGAAAGTAAAGCAAAGGTGCCATGTTTCGAGAGGGTTGAATACTAAAACCATACACGAAAGGGAAACCTATGGAAACGGCTCTAGATATGATAGTTCTCGAAACAGAAAAGGCACTCCATTACGAGGATTACGCTTTGGGAAACTTTTAGGACATTGAAGCCACATTCAATAATGTGCATACAACAACCATTTGTAAATGCTCAGCGCAACCAGCACCCACCCTGGGCAGATGCACAAATCATAAGGAAAGTTCACAGAGGTACACGCTAAGGTTGAGTTATATCTCCTCTCTTGTGGAACATGGTGGTAAATATATACAACTTTAAAGAGGTTGGAGATGCAAGAAGCTCATAGTTGTGGCCTCTGCCGATGGCATTGTCATACCTCAGGCAGGTTCCCACATTTTCTTGGCCAGCTGAATCATTTTGCTCTGGGGCTAGTTAGGTTGAAATGGCTGCCGATCTACAGAGGCCTGACGAACGACACACATAGGCACAAGACTGGGGCTAGTTAATAAGTGGGCAAACACCGTAGGCTTTGGTATCAACTCCGATAAAATTGATCTAATTCTCTTCACCAGAAGATACTAAATTCATGAATATACCCAATCAAGTTGGGCGGCGCTATATTAAGTCTTAAGTCGAACACTGACTACTAGAGCCTTGTTCTGGACAGAATCTAGAGAAAAGAGCGAAGAGGGCAAGCAACGTGATTTACGTCAGCAAGAGGATTTTGGGTGAACATGCGGCCTAAGCCTTGCTCTACCGCACTGGATCTACACGATGATAGCAAGGCCGATCATTGCTTACAGCTGCCTGGTCTAGTAGCCCACAATGGATAAATTTACCTTTGTTGTCATGGCGAAAAGAGTTCAGCGATTAGCTGTTTTCTGTACTACAGGTGCCCTAACCACGACTCCTTCGTCTGGTACCTATTCTGTGGAACTACTTGGTACCTATTCTGTGCTTCAAACAAAGTTATCAAGTGACTGCGGGGAAAGGGCAGGAATAGAACCAGCAAGCGGAAACAGTAACCCTTAGCATTTATACGGACGGATCCAAAACAGCTGCAAGAGTAGGTGCTGCAGCATAGCCTGCAGACCACGATATAGACGCAGCCTTCAGACTTCTTAATCAGTATTTTCCAGGCAGCTCCAAATCCTCTAATTTAAAAAAAAAAAATTTTAAAAAACCAGAAATGTTCTATTTCTGGCCGTGACCTTGCGTCGGCCAGAAATACCTAACCTAAGCCAAATCATAAATATATTTTTTTCATGGCTCAACTCTTTGAGCAGATAAAGCAAACCACAGACATGGGAGCTAAGAATCTTACATAGTCTTCAAATTCTTCATGCAGTATTCAATTTGACATCCTTTTTCTATAAAAAAAAGAGCAATATAAATCCTCACTTAAAGAATCATCACAACGAACTTTTTTGTAGATTTTTCCGACCTTGAAAAAAGCAAATTTTGTTTTCTTATCGTTTCTTATTTTTTATTTGTTTTTATTTATTTGTTTTCTTATTTCACATGTCACATGGTTGTCCTTATTTCATAATCACTTCTATCAGACTTGGTCTTATTTAAGGCCAATACATACTATGAATTTCATATTGATCCGATTATCGAATCTTAAGTTCTCACGAACACCAATTTTAAGTGCTAAAAATAACAGTAATTTGATGACAGGTTACCATTCTTGTGCAAAGAGGAATTTCGAAACGTTTAATTTGGCTATTTATAATTTGGCTCATGCTAATTTTCTTCGAAAATCAGTAAAAACAACGCAATAAAACTTTCACAGACTTTCTACCGTTTTTGTTTTCTTCATATAAATACATTCAACTACTGTAAACAAACGGTCTATTTACAAGTGATTTGACTCTACTCTTCTAGGAAAACAGAAATAGTGTGGTTCACGTAGCGCCACATAAGTATTATTGTGCTTTTTCCTTGAAACAGTCTTTGTGGATTCGTGTTTTTAAAACAGTTAAAATAACAAAACAGTTTTTCAGATCGTTTCTTACTAAGGAACTGCCAAGTCTCACACCAGGACTGTGTACAGTCCCTCGGGCATTTCCAAAATGATCGGTTGAATACTTCTAGGCTGTTCTGGGCTTTTGAAATATGTTTATCCTCTGTATTTATGTATGGGGTTTTTTATGAGAATTTCCGTTCTATTACTACGGTTAAATACATTAGTATGTTTTGTACACTAAACTACACTAAAAAAAGAATATCTTATGGTTTAGTGATCAAACGGAAACGTATCCTTTCAGGCGATGAAACACAGCTTTTTGTTACTATTGATTTTCAGTTCAACTCTCGATATTTAGGCGGTATTTGGTAGAATTAATAAATCAAATTGATTTCACGAAAAACCTTAATAAAAATCGCATGCAACAAAGATTTGTTTAGATTAGATTCGTTGTTTCTTTCTCGCGCAAACCATAAAGAAGCGCTAGCCGTTGAGTTTCAGCGTTCAAGAAGTCTTAAATTTGTAGTTTCTCTTGCAAAACGTCTACATACAACAGTAAAACATAAAAACATAAATCATCATTTAAATAATCTTTACAATAAACATTTTTTGATCTTTTCGACTATGACAAATAATAGTAAAAATTATATACGAACTCAAAACTCCTTGAGGAAACTTTATTTATTTCTCTCTAAAAAAAAACGGATATAATCGAAATGCAGATGTTATAGTCCGGGAGCCAGCGACATATTTTGGCGACTCATTTCATCGTCGATCAAAGTATGTAATTATCCTCAATAAGGTACAATCAACCACTTACAAGCGCGTAAACGTGCAAAAAAATTTCAAAAATTGACTTATTTCATCGTTGCTCAAATTGGACATGGTTACTGGGGATCATGTTGTACATGTAAAAATACTGTGCTTACAGTCGATTCGCGGGACAAACCTACTTTAAGCGATCATCAAAGTCGCCGCTGCAAGAGTCACTCACTTGCAGTTTGAACGTTCAAATGCGCGCACGTGCTGTTAAATATATTTGGATGGTCTCACACGCGCTTGTCGTGTCCACCACACGAGGAATCTGACACAAAAATCATTTTTCACGCGTGTAAAATCAAGGACAAATCTAACATCGTCATTCGATGCTCAGATACCAATATGTTGGTTATAATGTTCGGTAACATGCAACGCGTCAGCGAGAACGTTAAAATTTGGTTTCACGTTGGCGCAAAAAAATAATGAAAGGTTCATCAACGTAACTGAAATGTACACGAAATTAGGTCCAGAGTTGTGTTCGGCATTTCCACCGTTTCATGCCTTCACAGGATGCGACTTTAATCCTTCTTTGTACAGAAAAGGGAAAGTGAAACCATTAACTATTTTGCGGAGCAGCGAAGAGTACTTGAAAGCTTTTTCATGTATGTCAAAGTACCCCGATTGCGACTTTGCGGCGATATTGTCGATTGTAGAGAAATATGTTTGTTATTTGTACGACAGGAAAAAACAACGGAAGTTAATAAGGTGCGAGTAAAAACGTTTTTAAAGGCCTACAAATGCAAAGAAAACGAGCAAACACTCAACATCAATGTTAGAAACTTCGATGGATCGAGCCTTCCTCCATGCCAATCGGAAATCGTTCAGCATACCCTAAGGTCCGCTTATATCGAGAAAATGTGGAGCAACTCCTACTCACAAAACATCACGGATTTGGCACCAGAGGACTGTGGATGGCAAATAAAAGGGGACAAATTTGACTTCAAATGGTTTCAGAGTGAACAGTTGCCAAACATCGTCGAAGACATTGTACTCAAGAAAGAAGGTGAAGAAAAAAAGCCAGACGGCGAAACTTTGCCAGGTACACAATAGCAACTACAATAATAGTAAAATATTCAAGGTGCACACAATATTTTATCTGCCAGTGGTAGAAAACACGAGTTTTCTGTCTGCCGGACCTTAGAAATTCCGAGTACGATCAAGATTCTTCCAATGAGAGCGATGAAAATTAGTATATGAAAATTTTATTAAGTCACGAATAAATTTGGTAAATATCTACTTTTTTACCGATTTCATACTCATTTTCTCAAATTTTGTTTTCGTGTATAAATTTATGATTGAAGTAATGTTCTGCTTCACAAAACATGGCATGATCGCTTAAAGTAGGTTTGTCCCGCGAATCGATTGTAAGCACAGTATTTTTACATGCGCAATATGGTCGTCTGTAATCATGTAGAATTTGAGCAACGATGAAAAAAGTCAATTTTTGAAAAAAATGTTGCACGTTTGCGCGCTTGTAAGTGGTTGATTGTCCCGCCAAACAAATGTAAGTGGTCGTTTTTTGACATCGTCTGATATCAATTGGTAGCCCCTCAAAATATCAATGGCGATGATAAGAGTTATTTTACGTACTGTTTCTTGCATGTTGTCAACGCTCCTGACACCAAAAGGTCTGGAGGTGCGATGTAAGTGGTCAGTTTCTGTGATAAGCACAAACAAATTGAACACCCTGATATACTTTCATTGACGATGAAATCGGCATATTTTTACTGTCGCTGGCTCTCGGACTATTAGTCATATGCGAAATTGCGAAACATTTACAATTCACTTCTCATTTCATATGATATATGCACGTATGCCGTCAAGTTTTATGACTACATACATAGTAGTTTCAGCAAAATTATCTGTAATTAATCGGTTGTAGCATCCCAATTTCAATCTCGAAAGTGAAACAGGTAATCTCCATCTTGTAGCGAAATTCCCATTTTCGATGATAAAACCAACCACACAATCAAAAAGCAAAGGAATTCACGAAATATATACAGCTGTAATACTGAAATTTATTATCGATTTCGTGGTAATACCGCATTGCACTGATCATTATCAACCTGACTACACCACCGAAGCAGCAACAAACCAACAAACAAACCAAAAAAAATGCAACCAACGACAACGACCTTTTTCACTTCTCGCCAAGATTGAACCGGCAAACAACAACGACGACATCTCATATTGTCGGTTCGTCCATTTTACATAAGATTAGAAGCCCCGCGGTATCTGACAATAATAAATAGTTGGCTTAAAAGTGAATAATAGTAAGAAAATAGAAAAAGTAAAAAAGCAAAGTGCAACAAAAAAACCCTAAGTTATAATTATCTTCCACACTTTAGATACTCAGGACTTGGCATGGCACCAAACTGTGTTACTTCCACAGGTTGGCGAGCCTTTTGGACTATGTAAGGCGTGTAAGCAAACATATTGACGTAAATTTGCGCTCCGACTCCCAGCTTAAACTTTCATATTGGCCCACTAAAGCGCAATCGCATTACATTTGGACGCTGCATGATGACGGCAGCTGGGTTGTTGTGGGTGCGTTTCGTGAGCCCAGCGGATATTATTAGCTATGCAACGTGTTTTGGTTACAGCCTCCAATATGTTCGACTGTGTGTCGTTTTTGGTTTCGTTTCATTCTTCCTTCCCTGTAAAAATATTGGCGCGATCGTGGCGATGACTACGATGGCTTTTACTACGATTACTGTGCCAGTGGAGGTTGCACTACACGGCGCATGTAAAAAAAACCTTTCGCACTGTGAACTAAGAAGGCGAGATCGTGAGCTGGTGCATAAGGTTTTCTTGTCGAATCGAGGTACTGAGCAAAGTACGGATACGGCGACTATTGCAGTTTGTTTGGAAAGTGGCTTATCGTCAGTGGAGATCGGGCGACTTCAATGAACCTGTGAAAATGGTAATGATTCGGACAAGAATCGAATTGGAATTGGTGTAGGCGGACAATAAAATAGGAATGCCGTTGTTGGGGTTGATGGGCATGGGAAAATTTGATTAGTGCAGATTGTAGAAGTCAGGCTAACAAGCATCTCAAAAACTGACTGACTAGGGGAATGCTAATGAGTTAAGTTATTTATTCAACCAATGATTACAACTTATAATGAAAGCTTAATCTAAAACTAAATAATACAGTGATACGAGACTGGGCTCTTGCACAATAAGCGACGCATTAGTGGCGATCAAGGAGAACTTTTGTTTTTGAATAAAATATGATGGCAAGTTGTCACGGTCGGAACCGACAAGTATCATGCGCGACCCGTCGAAATTATAAATAAATAAAAAAAAAAAAATATACCCTCTACCAATCTTCGAAAGTAAGAGTGATAGAGGGTAGCTCGGTACCAAGGTGTAATTTATTGCATTTTAAAAACTAGCGTAACTGTTAGGGCCATAGCCGTAGGGCAAAACAATAGAAGAATGATTCCTCGATACAACAGCTACGTACGTAACGAGATCGAAACAGGCCGACAACCACGCAAACGTGACCAACGACCGCGAGAATCAGCAAAGGGAATCGCGGACAGTAGGGGGCAGGCGGACGGGGACGACTTAAGTGGTGCCGACATCGATTCTACCGCGTGAAGCAAATACATAGACGACACTTAGCACATACATAGACGACACTTAGCACATACTTACTGTGGATTTCTACGAGTGAATCCTTAATACCTCGAGACGACCTGTCGCATCTGGGAGACCAACTTCGATTTCACGATCCAAAACGTCCGAAGCGACGGAGAGCAGGATCAATGGGGTTTGGTCGATTCGTGACCGCCATAACGATCAAGTACGAGTTTTGTTTTTTATACTACCCATGAGAGTAAGCAGTTCCGATACAATACGTAGTTCGGCTTCACCATGAGTCTTCCCTCGCTTGGGAGCAATAACATCGATTTTGTCAATGAATATGATCGCCGGGGCGTTCTTTTCAGCTTCTTCGAAAGCCTTACGCCAATTAGATTCTGATTCGCTGGCTAATTTCGACATGACTTCAGGTTCGTTTATCTAAAAGAAGAAGGCATCAGAGAAGAAAAATACACCGGAGCAACAATACAAAACGGCTAAACACATTTGCCATACACGACATCTGAGCACGATTGTATAACAACAACGGCGGATATATGGAAACACGAGTTATCATCATTGACGGCCTCGTCGACTATCAGACGAGTTGGACGAGCGTTCTTTTTTCAGCATGGCGATTGCTACAGCATCAGGAATATTAGAAATTATCAAACGCACAACAAGAAATTAACGAAATTATCAAACGTACACCACTCAAGCTACACTTGTCACAAATGTCAGCGGCCATGACCTACGACAACAACAGTGTGGGAAATGACAGTTCGGTCAATATTTGGACTAAAAGGCGGTACAAAAGTAGTACCAAAGTCCAAGACTGGAATAATTTCCAAAGTCACCTGGAGTTCAAATACCCACAACGGGTTGCGAAAAGCCGCTTTAGCGGGAAACGAAAATTGAATCGACAACTGAATCGAAAAATGGAAGAGGGAGTTCTTTTTGATTTTGGACTCGGTTAGGAGCAGATTGGTGTGGAAGTGTCCAGGAAATAATATTGGGATTGATATATTTTTCTTTTTGGCTCGTACTGGCGACTGTGGTGTACTGCGACGGAACAAGAAATATCGTCAAGGAGTGTCAGATCATTCAAGACGGAAGCGGGAGCGGAAAGAAAAAGAATTCGAAAGGAACCTGTTACGAGGTGGATTTCTGTTTTTCTCAGCGACGGAAGAGTAATTGATACCGAGTTGAGCGAAGTAATCGACGTATGGTAGTCTTCATCAAACGGAAAGGGCCCCAGCGTGGGATTTTTACCAGTTCAACACGAGATCCAGTAACTACAGGGCAAATTTTCGCAGGTTAGATAGTTTAAGTTATTCGTTAAGTTCGTTCCAATCGTTAAACCGAATTATCCATCATCATAATGAAAAATGTGTAAATTCAAATAACGCGGAAAAGTTTTGGAAAATAGATAATGTGTTAGTGATAAGTCATGCTACCAGCAGTGGTAGAGCTAATCGACCGTTTGTTCGTAATCAGATAAGTGAATTAAATAAAAGTGTAAATTCAGGAGGAAAAACCTTGGTACCAACTCGTATCCGTAATTTTCTTGGCAGCGTAATCGCGAGATATTCTTTCGGCGGGATCTTACTTTTACCCGCGAGACCGAGCATACCGTCGTCACCTTCTCGCTTCGGGACGACAGACGAGTGTTAAATTCCGGCCAAGAAGCGAGTGGCGCCTACCCACCCCATCTCTCTGCGAGCGAAGGCCGCCCGGAATTTGTCTTCGTGGTCTAGACAAGCGACTTAGATCCGTGGAAAACTTGTCGAAAGAGTTTCGGTAACAAATTGGCGCCCAACGTGGGGCTCGAACCCACGACCCTGAGATTAAGAGTCTCATGCTCTACCGACTGAGAAGGAGTGCTTAGGGGTGCTATGGGCTGTTGAAAAGCTTCGACCATATATCGAGGGGACACGTTTCGTGGTCATAACCGATCATCATTCTCTGGTATGGTTGAATAACCTAAAAGATCCAACGGGGAGATTGGCCAGATGGGCAGTAAGGCTTCAGCAATTCGATTTTGAGGTTATACATCGAAAGGGAAAAGAGCACCTAGTACCAGACGCACTATCTCGAGCGATCGCCCAAGTAGACTGTGTTTTGTCCTCTCAAGAAACGGAGCCTTGGTTTGCAAAGATGATGGCGGAAGTAAGCGCGAATCCTGACAAGTTCTCAAATTGGAAGGTCGTGGGGAACGGGTTATGGAAACAATGTCCGGACAGGCGAGGAGTGGCGGGAGTTGATCATGGGTGGAAGAGAGTTGTGCCAAAAGCAGAGAGGGGAACCATACTTCATCGGTGCCATGACGACCCGAAGGCAGGGCACATGGGGATTGCACGAACGGTGGCGCGTGTAGCGCAAAATTTTTATTGGCCTCGCATGCGGTCGGATATCCGGAGTTATGTGCGAAGGTGTAAAATGTGCCAGGCGTGCAAAATTGAGCGAAAAGCTCCAGTTGGATTGATGTCTACCAGGGCGGGTGAGGCCAAATCTCCCTGGGAGATGGTGTGCGTAGATCTAATAGGGCCACTGCCTAGGTCAACGCGTGGATATACCTATATTCTGACGGTACTGGACTACGTCACGAAATTCTCCGTTTTACTACCGGTAAGAACAGCGTCGGCAGCGGCGGTTTTCCGTCTGCTGGAGGAAAATGTTCTGTTAGTCTACGGGGTACCGAAAATCCTAGTATGTGACAATGGAGTGCAATTTGCAGGCAAGCAGTTTCGGCAGGCGATAGAGAGGTATGGAACGCGGGTAAGCTACACCGCCCTATATCACCCTCAGGCCAATCCGGCGGAGCGTCGGAATCAAGACATCAAGTGCATGTTACGATGTTATGTGTCCGACAACCATCGCTCTTGGGATGTGTACTTGGCGAAAATCGCGTGCGCGCTTCGTACATACAAGCATGAAGTTACAGGGTTCTCCCCGTACTTCCTTAACTTCGGAAGGGAGATGGTCACTTACTGGGAGGAAGGCGAGCCTCCAGATGGTGGGCAGAAAGATTTTTCGCCAACATCAAACGCAGAGACTCTAGAAGCGATCCGGAAGGAAGTGGTGAGAAGGATGGCCAAAGCGGCCAAGTCTAGTAAAGGGCGGTATGACTTGCGTCGTAGGGAGGTGGCGTTTCAGATCGGGGATAAGGTCTGGAAGAAAAATTACGTCTTGTCCGACGCCACTAAAAATTTCGCGGCAAAATTGGCTCCCGCGTTCGTCGGTCCTTATATTATCAGGAAGAAAACGTCGGCATGGACTTTCGATCTGGTTGATTTGAAGGGGAAGTCTGCGGGTAACTGGCATTCGAAAGATCTCAAGCCATACATTGCGAACGATAGTGAAACCCAGGGGGCGGTATAGATGAAGTAGCTGTAGAATTTAGGTTTGGTCACAGTCTGTAGATTTCCAATAATATGGATAGGAATTGAGTTAGGGAGACTAAGTTGTGCGTTTTCTTATGGTGGTGGGACTAGTTCGTAAATAGGATAGGGTAGTGGTGATGGGGCTCTAGTGTAAGCATCTTAGTAGATAGAGGTGGTGGTAATAGTTATATATTAGTATAAGCGCGATAGGTTAGTGGGGGTGGTGGCATCGATTTAAAAAAGTAAAAAAAAACTTTATGTCGGAGATGAGAGTGGGATTCGCGAAAGAATTTAGGTTTGCAAAAAGTTCGGAATAATGCATGCATTACAATGTAAAATTTTAGGATATGTTGATTGGAAAAAAATTACCATTTTGTTTCTCGGCGGGGAGTGGGTGGTGATCGTCGTTATTCCACGGGCTTTGTGGTATTCTTGTTTTAGGTTGCAAGGTTGTCTTTTTTTTGGCCGATTTGGGTGTCATCAATCCATGGTAGTGGCTGTGTGTGTGGTGTCCTAAAACCGAGTACAAACAGGATTAGTGTCGTGATGTGGAGGGGGGTAACACCCATCACCAAATTCTAGCTACGACATTAAACAGCACATCCATAAATACAAGCAGGCATGGACAAGGACTCACCGGGAAATTTTGCATTTAGAATAGAATATTATCGTCTGTAACTCGATAGTTGAGGCTATTGCTAATAGGACAGTGAGTCGTTGGCGGAGTAATCAAGACCGGTCATTCATTATCAACAATATTTTAGTTTCAAAAGTCCCATCATTGAATATAGATTCAAGTAGGGCGGGGAGGATCAAGGATACTATGATACAGCATTATTGGGGGGAGTTAAATAGTATCGCATAGGTCCCAAGTCGTATTTGAAAGGAGGTGAGTTGTATCGATCTGTTGTTCTGTTGGTACATCAATTGGTCGAGTGAGTGAGTGAATGGATTTTGTAAGTGCGAATGAACAGGTGAAATAGAAAGTTGTAAAATTCAAGTTAGGGGTAGGTGTTTGATACGCGAGCGAGCGAGTTTACGGTTGCCACGGGAAGGGACGTTGCGTACCACATCTATTCGATGAGGTGGATTGCCGAGAATTCCCGCGTAATTCTCTGAGGCGAGGGGAGTGTCACGGTCGGAACCGACAAGTATCATGCGCGACCCGTCGAAATTATAAATAAATAAAAAAAAAAAAATATACCCTCTACCAATCTTCGAAAGTAAGAGTGATAGAGGGTAGCTCGGTACCAAGGTGTAATTTATTGCATTTTAAAAACTAGCGTAACTGTTAGGGCCATAGCCGTAGGGCAAAACAATAGAAGAATGATTCCTCGATACAACAGCTACGTACGTAACGAGATCGAAACAGGCCGACAACCACGCAAACGTGACCAACGACCGCGAGAATCAGCAAAGGGAATCGCGGACAGTAGGGGGCAGGCGGACGGGGACGACTTAAGTGGTGCCGACATCGATTCTACCGCGTGAAGCAAATACATAGACGACACTTAGCACATACATAGACGACACTTAGCACATACTTACTGTGGATTTCTACGAGTGAATCCTTAATACCTCGAGACGACCTGTCGCATCTGGGAGACCAACTTCGATTTCACGATCCAAAACGTCCGAAGCGACGGAGAGCAGGATCAATGGGGTTTGGTCGATTCGTGACCGCCATAACGATCAAGTACGAGTTTTGTTTTTTATACTACCCATGAGAGTAAGCAGTTCCGATACAATACGTAGTTCGGCTTCACCATGAGTCTTCCCTCGCTTGGGAGCAATAACATCGATTTTGTCAATGAATATGATCGCCGGGGCGTTCTTTTCAGCTTCTTCGAAAGCCTTACGCCAATTAGATTCTGATTCGCTGGCTAATTTCGACATGACTTCAGGTTCGTTTATCTAAAAGAAGAAGGCATCAGAGAAGAAAAATACACCGGAGCAACAATACAAAACGGCTAAACACATTTGCCATACACGACATCTGAGCACGATTGTATAACAACAACGGCGGATATATGGAAACACGAGTTATCATCATTGACGGCCTCGTCGACTATCAGACGAGTTGGACGAGCGTTCTTTTTTCAGCATGGCGATTGCTACAGCATCAGGAATATTAGAAATTATCAAACGCACAACAAGAAATTAACGAAATTATCAAACGTACACCACTCAAGCTACACTTGTCACAAATGTCAGCGGCCATGACCTACGACAACAACAGTGTGGGAAATGACAGTTCGGTCAATATTTGGACTAAAAGGCGGTACAAAAGTAGTACCAAAGTCCAAGACTGGAATAATTTCCAAAGTCACCTGGAGTTCAAATACCCACAACGGGTTGCGAAAAGCCGCTTTAGCGGGAAACGAAAATTGAATCGACAACTGAATCGAAAAATGGAAGAGGGAGTTCTTTTTGATTTTGGACTCGGTTAGGAGCAGATTGGTGTGGAAGTGTCCAGGAAATAATATTGGGATTGATATATTTTTCTTTTTGGCTCGTACTGGCGACTGTGGTGTACTGCGACGGAACAAGAAATATCGTCAAGGAGTGTCAGATCATTCAAGACGGAAGCGGGAGCGGAAAGAAAAAGAATTCGAAAGGAACCTGTTACGAGGTGGATTTCTGTTTTTCTCAGCGACGGAAGAGTAATTGATACCGAGTTGAGCGAAGTAATCGACGTATGGTAGTCTTCATCAAACGGAAAGGGCCCCAGCGTGGGATTTTTACCAGTTCAACACGAGATCCAGTAACTACAGGGCAAATTTTCGCAGGTTAGATAGTTTAAGTTATTCGTTAAGTTCGTTCCAATCGTTAAACCGAATTATCCATCATCATAATGAAAAATGTGTAAATTCAAATAACGCGGAAAAGTTTTGGAAAATAGATAATGTGTTAGTGATAAGTCATGCTACCAGCAGTGGTAGAGCTAATCGACCGTTTGTTCGTAATCAGATAAGTGAATTAAATAAAAGTGTAAATTCAGGAGGAAAAACCTTGGTACCAACTCGTATCCGTAATTTTCTTGGCAGCGTAATCGCGAGATATTCTTTCGGCGGGATCTTACTTTTACCCGCGAGACCGAGCATACCGTCGTCACCTTCTCGCTTCGGGACGACAGACGAGTGTTAAATTCCGGCCAAGAAGCGAGTGGCGCCTACCCACCCCATCTCTCTGCGAGCGAAGGCCGCCCGGAATTTGTCTTCGTGGTCTAGACAAGCGACTTAGATCCGTGGAAAACTTGTCGAAAGAGTTTCGGTAACAAAGTGAGAGGGAAATGGGAAAAACCCTAACATCAAAAAAAAAAAACTTAATTTAACCTTAAACTAGCAACTGGGGATTAAAGCAACAACTAGTATAGCAAAAAGGGTACGGAAGATTAATAATAATATTGTAATGATAAAAGGACTTTACTTAAGAAATACTTAGAATTTAACTTAGAGTTAATTATAATTAAAATAATGCTAAGAGGGCTTGACGACAACCAGTTATTATGGATCACAAAGAAGTGAAACAACTGTGGATTAATGTCAGATCCTTAGAGTTTGAACTAAAGGGTTCGATGACAGGCGATAGGTGTTGGCAAAGTGGTGCCTAATCGACAGGATCCTATCTGCTATTAGCAGAACTTGGGCTCTCAAGTGCAGATCGGTGGTTGAGTGGTAAAAGGGCAGGTTAAAGAGCATTTTCAGAATTAAATTGGATTTTTTTTAATGTGTGATAATGCACATCGACCTCAAACTTCTGCTCCATATAGAAGTCTCGGTTGGAAAATCGCTCGAAAGAGAAGGATTTTGTTAGAGAGAGATAATTTGGATCTCCTATTTATCAGGGGATAGAGAGTCCTAATAATCATATAACATTGCTCCAAAGCATACATTGTATTGCTCTTGAAAGTGAGTTTTTGTCCAAGAGGATCCCTAGATAGCGGATAGAGTCTAGATTCCAGTTAACGGTAAAGTTATTTAAAATAAGAGGCATATTCGGCAGAAGGCAGGGTTTACGATTTTTAGAGAAAAAGAGTGCTTCAGTTTTATTGGCATTAATTTCTACTTTCCATTTGACAAAATAGCTATATAATTCTGTGTATCCATTTTCTAGGGTGGATTTAATAACATCTGGGTATACTGAAGAACAGAGTAATGCGGTGTCGTCAGTGAAAAGGCTGATTAAACAACCAGAAGGTTTGGGAATATCACATATAAAAATATTAAAAAGGATCGGGCTGAGCACCGATCCTTGGGGGACTCCAGCTAAAATGCTTTACTTAATGGAAGCAGTTCCATTTATTTTGACATAAAAGGAACGATTTTGTAGAAAGTTCATGACGAGTTTGATGAGATATATTGGAAATCCAAATGAGTGTATTTTATAAACAAGTCCACTGCGCCAAACACAGTCAAAGGCCTTTTCTAGATCTAATGTCAGAAAACAAGTAGATTTTCTAGCGGCAAAGTTGTTGAGGACGACATTTTCGATCCAAAGGATTTGTTGGGTAGTACAGTGTTTATTCCTGAATCCGAATTGTTCATCCGGAAATAGATTATTTTCATCAACATAAGATTGAAGAAATTCTGTTAATAGTCGTTCAAAAATCTTACCTAATGAACTAAGCAAACTTATGGGCCTGTAGTTAGCTATGTTACACCTAGGCTTGTTTGATTTAGGAATCATTATGACTGAAGCAATTTTCCACTTTTTTGGAAAATAAGATTTATACAGACAAGCATTTAATATTTTACTAAAGTAAACAATTGTTTTCCTGTGTAGATGTTTAAGAAAGATGGTATTGGTTGAATCCGGGCCTGGGGCATTATTTGATTTCAAGGAACGTATAGTATTTCTGATGGTGCGAGGAGGTATATGTGGAATATTTGAATTAGAGAAAGTTTTCAGGTGATTAACTGCAAACGCCTGAGTTTTTTCCACATCCGTTACAAGCAAGTTATCACCTTGTTTAATTGGGTAAAAACTGTAATGTTTCTTCTTTAGAGCTCTCGCAATGTTCCAGAAACATATACTGCCTTTCTCTAAAGAAGATAGTTTTTTGAGGAAAACTACCAGGAATTAATTCTGAAAGGTATATGGTGTTCGATCGGCAGCTGATCAACTTACACATGGCACCAGTTATAATCTCAGTACACCCAAAAATCGGTTACTGATACAATAACTTAGCAGAGGCGCTTCATGTAGGAAGTCAGGATATTTTGTGGAAGAAAAAGTTGCACTAGGCAACGATGCCACTGTAGAATAAGGCAAAGCGAATCATTCACCAGAATGGCTGGCTCAAAATGCGTGGAATGCCCGTAGTGTACAAATTGTACAAGATGGGTAAGAGTATTGAGCCTTGAAGGACTCCAGCTTTCATGTGACGTTTGAACAAGAGATAGCCATCAATTCTGAAAGTTCTACGTTGGAGAAAAGACCCAATAAGCTGAGACTAGAGATTATCATTAAACATGACAATAACTTCTTTTGAGATCTGTTCTGATATTTTGATCTACTCTTGTTAGAAACTCAGGAACACAGTGAAGTGGTGGGGTTTAAAGCTGAACTATTCCTCTGGCAGGAAGTTGTGTGTTTAGAACCTTTCCTTAAATGTGCGGCAGAAAATAATTTCCGCTATGTTGGCAATTCCAGTTTTAAAGGAAACTTTAGCTTCCTTTAAAACTAGATGAAAAGTACTATGGCTGGTTTCCAACAGTCAGGGTATTTCTTAAAAAATGTGCCCAAATCCATGAAATAATATTCACAAAGTTCCACAGGCTATTATCAGGCAGGTAGGTGAGGCATTAGTTAGTGATTTTCAAGCCCTGACAATTTTAGTAACTTGTTGATTTTTAATACTATAAGTTTAAATCTCTCTGTAGATCTATGGAAATTAATGTTTCTCCCCAGATAGTAGAGTGTAAAGTTTAGTGGCGCCTATTTGGGTCAGTATTTTTCGTCTAAGGAATTATTTTCCTAAAATTGAAACTCTTACGCGTCGGCAAAAACTTCAGCTTTATCTGTTCACGTTCACTCTATAGATGTGTGGCATATTGGATTTCCGGGCTCAATGCAGCTCATAATATTTTTACATTGTTCTTTTTTGAGCTGACGTATTTGAAGACGTATAACATTAGTCAGCCGACTCGTTTTTTCTTGGTCTTAGTCTATTGTCCTAGCTTGTCTCCTGATTTGGTTTTCCCTCTTAATGAGAATGTTTATAGAGTTAAGAAACTTGTATGGACCATTGTTCTGCTAGACTGGAGTTGAAAACGTGGATTTTTCTTTTGATTGAGATTGATGATTTGGCGTCTTATAATCATTGAAAATAGCGGATAAATTTCTACAGGTTACTTTTATCCAAGAAGAAGAAGAAGATATGAATTACGAAGAAATATTACGGGGAATCGCCGGAAGTTCCTGCAGGGCCCCTTCAAACGCATGTATGTTCATCCGTAAAATTAATCGATGAAAATTCAACTAGACTTTTAATATTTATTTTTTACAAATACAATACAAATACAAATTGATCTTCTTAGCCACAACCGATAAAAACACATACCCAGACCTTAAACCGGTAGATTGCTTTAATTATTACACATGAGAATCAACAACAACATTATCCAAACTTAGATTATTGCATTTTGTATTGCGTATATTGATACAATTTATTCTACTCTTGCAAATAATAGCCACAGTATCTGATTTATTTCCTTTTTCAAACCTATGAATGCAAATCTATTGAAAACATAAAAAAAAATCAATAATATAAATAGGTAATAGTAAAATATTCAACAAAAAAAAAACTTATATTGCCATAACGTAAAATTCGCAATAACGTCTTCCTTTCAAAAACTCAAATTTCCATAATGATTTTCCCAGATGGAAGTGTGCCATTTTTATCAGTTTTACGTCGTTTTTTTTCATATTACAAACAAATATGTATGTACCTATACTATAGGTACATAACATACATTCAATCAAACAGCAAATTCGCCAAAAATCCATCGAAAATGAAAGTAAACAAAAAAAAACTATCTCTATCCACAGCTATAAACCGTTCGAACGAAAAAAAACACAAAAATTTAAAGAGTCACTGTCCAAAGATGAGGTCGAATTATAACAAGCGGCTCTCATCATATATTTATACGAAGTATTTTGAATAAAATTTGCATATTGCATGCAAACTTAGTTCATTGTACATATGTGTATCTGTGTATTTATAGCTGTTTTTATGAAACCTTTTTGCAAAAATTCTTCGAGAAAGTATTCCATTTTGATGATATATATTATGAAATTTGTGTTGAGATTGTGTAATATGTAGAGATATGAGAGTCGTTGTGGGCTTTAGATGCAATTTGTAAAAATAGTTTTGATATTGATAGGATAGAATTAACATGTCTGAGAAAAAAGGAAAAAGAAATGGTGTTTTATATTCATCCTTCATCATTATATTTTTACAATTTGAAATAGGTTTGTTTGTACAATAATTAACAGTTCTAATGGATAAATACTCAAAGCTAACCTACAAGTTAAAGTAAAGTAAAGCAATCCCATGACAACCCTCGTACGGGTCTAGGGGTTGAAACTGGTAGAGAGCTTCATTACAATTTTTTTTAACCTACAAGCTATTATAAATAAAATATAAGCCTACAGATTGTGCAAAAGTTCGAATTGTGAATTCAGTAATAGCTGATTTTAGTATTAAATATCTTTCAGTCGTCGAGTTGCCTCGTGGGTCTAGCATTTCTAAGCTTAACCTGTTTTGAGCTGAAAATTTATTTTTAGTAAGCAGAACGAATGATTCTGGAGCCTCTGGTTAAGACCTTTTTCGCGGGTTTTTTGGGCGTGGTAAACTATAACTTTGTGTGTTTCATCAGCACCAGCTGAAGCATGCAATACTTTATTAGAAAAGTATGTATGTACGATGCTCACTTCTATAAATTCTCGTAAGTTAACCGGACTTTTCGCTCAAAAGCTTTAACTGAGTTTTGGCTCGTTATGAGACCTGGCCACCAGATCGTTGCGCCGTAGAGAAGGATTGGTCATATGAGGGTGATGTATATCAATGTTTTAACACTTTTCGACGAGATGGGGGCTGATTTTCGGAAGATGCGGAAAATGTGTTAGAAGCTTTTCTAGGGGCTATTTCTACGTGTTGCCTGAAAGATTGAAAAGATTCAAAAATTAGCCCCAGGTGTTAGACCCTTATTGAAGACTTGATAGAGTGGTCCCGGATGCTAAGCTTCAGGCTGTTAAAGAACATTTTCTTTCTGGAAGACGTTTGTCGTGAGCGCTTAAGAGCAATAATCTCGCTTTTTATTGCGTTAACTTTTATTCTCCATTTGGAGTAATACTAGCAGAAAGAGTCGATGTTTCGCTGGAGCTTCATTGTTGCCATCCTTGGATTGAGACCATCACACATTGTCAGGAAGTCGTTAGCGTGCAAGTTTACCCGGACATCACGAGGATTATTTATGCGGGGAATATCAGAGGTAAATGTATTAAAAAGAATCTGTCCAAGAATGGAACCGTTAGGGACACCGGAATCAAGAGAAAAAAAAGCCCAGAGTTTTTCCTACTGGGCGTTGCTAAAGCCCATCTGGTGTGGAGGAAGCTGGAAATTAATTTGATAAGATGCCTAGGGAGGTCAACAGAAATAAGTTTGTGGATCAGCCTGTTGGTCCAAATTGAATCGAAAGCGTTATCCACATCGATTAACCCTTCGAGTACACACCTATTTTTTCGATCATGGAGAACACTTGGGGTCAAATTGACCCCAAGCACTTTTGAACGTCTATAGAATCGCCGCCACTGAAGATTTTAATTTGAAAAAATTTATACGTATAGTTTGAGACCTTTTCTAGTAGTTCTTATGCATAAGACGTGCTTTAAATGTCCTTAACATACCTAAAGAAAATTCGCGAAAAACAGGTTTGCCGAAAATCAGGTTTTTTACTAAAAAATCGTTATTTTTTTTAATTTTCAATATTTTTGGCTAAAAATTTAGACAGATACTCTCAAGATATGACAAAATCATAAAAAAATTAGATGTATATTGGACCTTAAAAAAAAAGTATTTATTTTGCATATTTACGGTGGCGATTTTGGAGGTTTTTTATGTTTGCATATTTTAAAAAAAAATTAATAAATTTGTTGATTTTTAATATTTTGAGCTTAAAATTTATATGGTTAGAATAATACAAAAATCATCCCTATATAAAGGGTTGCAAAAAAGATATTCGTTACTCATATTGATAGTAGTAATTTTGAGGGTATGAAAAATAATGAATTTTTTCATTTTTGAATAGAAAAAACTATTTTTTATTCATTAAAATATATAAAAGTATTGACAAAATAAAGAAGAAATTGAAAAATTATTCATATCCAACACAATCATTACATAAAAATGCCCGATGCTCGTCGCACATCGGTCGATGGCAAGATGCGCACACATCTTTTGTTTTGTGGTCCTGTTTTCAGAAGCACAATAAACATCTTGCTCTTTTATTGAGCTTTGGACGTTCTGAAGGAACATTTGGGATATTTATTCCTAAAAAATTCTCGATCCCTTTTCGAATGTCTACACGTAGAATGGTATTATTTAATTTTTCTCGTAAATATGGCTCGACGAGGTGAGCCACAACTTCTTTCAAGGCAGCAATGGCAGATTTATTTTTGGTAGCGTCAGTGTCAGAGTCTATCGATAGACCGATAGACACTGAAGAAGAAGAGGGCAGATTACCCTCGAAATATCGATATTTGTCACAAAAACTAAATATATCTAGCTTCGAAAGGAAAAATCGGTTTTTTAAAAACAGTTTTTACAAGCTGGAAAAAATTGGGACATATTAAAAACAGTTATTTTTTGGCTATTTTAAATTAATCTATCGATTTATAAAGTAAAAAAAATGTTGAATTTTACCTCAAAATTGACGTCGAGTACACATGGGGTCTATTGGACCCCTTGATCTGCTTCAAAGGCTTCTCAACGACGACTGACGACATGGGACTGTATGAGAACGGTTTAAACTAAAAGTCAAGGCACAGAAATACACTAAGGAACCTACAGTACCCCCCTTTTCCCGCAGACCTAAGCGCTGCGATTGGTCAAAAAGGTCTCTGGGGTCAATTTGACCCCCTGTGTTCTCGGAGGGTTAAACAAGCCGTGACAAATTTGACTTTAACCTAGAATCATCGTCGTGAAGATCTGTATGTAACGCATCGATAGTGCCATAACCTACTTTGAATCCGAACTGACGAGCAGGCGCGGCGCCGTGCCTGATTCTATATTATGCAAAACTACGGGATTTTTAAATCGGCATTTTGTATTACGGGATTTAGTAATACGAGATTTTGTAATTGGGATTTTGTAAACGGGATATTGTAATGCACGATTTTGTACCCAATCCAAATTAAATTACACATTCAGATTTTTTCAACCTACAGCCCACTCAGAAGTAAGAATCTTTCCAGAAGTATGTCAGTGCTTTTTCGTTGTCTTAAAAGTCTCCTTGTTGTTGCAGGTAGCCATATTTTTGGGGTTTATATCTGATCTCGCCAAGAGGAAAACCATTATATGGAGCAGAGCCTGATTTAGATATGGAACAGAGTCAGTTATGTCCCTGATTCTCTTAGCTACCCAAATCATTGAAATTACTTTCACCCTTATGCATGAATCAGAGTCATACGTAAAAAAATGATCGCCACCATCTGAACGAAGAGCTGATGATTCGGGAGCTAAGAGGATTTTAAAGATCTTTTTCTTTTGGTTCTTCCTCATGGTAACTTTGACTACAATGTAAAATAATATATATATATATATATATATATATATATATATATATATATATATATATATATATATATATATATATATATATATATATATATATATGTATGGAAGATTCCGCATCCCACCTTTTGATGGCCTATTTCATCATTGTATCAGTTTGGGAACATTGGTGAGCCGTATACCCAAATTTTTACAGCTATCTGCAGAAACCAGTAAGGACTGAGTCAGGTAGTAGTTAACATTATCATAGTTCCTCTGCATCCAAGGCATCATTTTTGGGATTAAGTGAAGGCATCAGTTTTGGAATTATCGAATAACAGTGCTCCTGCTACGTAGAATCCGAATATTCATCAGACTATTTACTTGGGAGTCAGACTATTCCCCTTACTTGTTTCACTTCATCCTTGCGACTCCCGTTATCTGTCTAAAGCTACTCCAAGGTGTTCGTGGCGCCGTAGATATAATGGTTTGTGAGTCATCTCGTACCTCCACGAAACTCCGAATTCGTCCGGCTAGTTATTCACATCACTTCTGTTTTTTGCCCGGCAAGGTGTCTCTAGACATACATATTTTTGTTTCAACAATAGCAGCTTTTTTAGTAGCTTCAGCTTGGTGTATCCTTTTCTTTCATGATTGGCAGGAGTCATTTGCAAATAATCCGTTCTAGCGCTGTATCTATTTAGCTTAGCTAATATGATATGATTATAGCACGCGAGTCCTTTGCACCTTTCATTGGCTTGTAAATATTCTTTCATCCAAGCATGGCAAATCTTCACAAACATGCCCGACTTTTGCATTCCAGTTTTAACACATTGAGAGCCACGTCATTAACATGTGAGCGTCAGTGATGCTTTCCAGCTAATCCAGCTAATCGCGCTAAATGTCATGCTGAGTGCATGTACCTTACAAATTACACAAATTACAAATTTCTCTAATTGAGATTTTGGCATGGAGAAAATGGCGTGCCCTTGAAAAAAATCAGATGCAAATAATTCAAATCAAAGACTCTTTAATTATTTCATTCTGAATCTGTAGTTTTTCTAAGAATGTGCAGTTTCATACTCGCTAGACTTATTCGCAAATGAAATCACTTCAAATACAGCCTAAATCATGTTATCATCCTGTAACTTCATACTTAAAACATGCCAGCCCAAAATTTAAGTCATACAAATCATCAAAAAAATCCAAATGTTCACATTGCGCTGCCTGAGATAATTCCCATAGAATTATAAATAGCTACCGATACGATATCAAACTATTCAAATTTAATTCATCGAAATTAATGCAAATTATAACCTAAACGCCATCACTCAGCAGCACGATCACTGATCGCCATTACGTCGATTATTACTGACCCCGGTGATTATATGAGCCAGTTGACCAAACCGGCATCTTCAGGCGCATGTTTCTTCCTTTCCTCGTTCCGTTGCGGCAGAGTTACTTCATCTTATCAGCTCCATGTGTATTTATATTTATTTTATATTTCTTTCTACACGAATAACGCTGTTGTTTTTTTTTGGACAACGCTTTTGCATATTTGCAGTTTTTTAACTGGCCATTTCCTTCGTTCGCCGATCGAAAATTTACGTAATATTCGATGTATATTGTATATTTTATTATGTACAAATGGAACATCTTGAAGGGAATGAAGAAGAAGAAGAAAACACAGTTAAGTACGATGGACTGTTATTGTTGTCGCGTTAGTGGGACTCGTTCGATTCCTCGCTTCCAACACGGGTTCAAAGTTTTTAACACGATTTTGCAAATGTAAATGATAAGTGGCAAGGCGAATGAAGCATCGCGCTTAAATCGAAAGCGACATAATAAAATACTTATTAGCGCGACTAGCGACGCGCTGAGGTACAACACGAACGATGCACGCCACTAACAATAGCAGCGACATCGGCACTGCTGTTGGTTGCATAGATTTATGTAACGAAAATGCCTTTAACCTCTTCGACGATCGATGATGATCATGGCTTGCGAAACCACCAATGTACCTGTCCAAATATTAGAAATTGCACAAAGCATCAAGAAAAGCAACGAAAAAAGCAGAGGAAACAGCCGAAGAGTTAACAAGAGAACTATGGAAATCTGTCGCTCCTTGATGCAATGTGCATATTTTCGGCTTATGAAATACTTTAATGTACCCGAACAAAGGCATAAATCATATAATTTGCATAATTGCATATTAGGTCGGGGCTGTCGTCGTTGTCATTACAGCCGCCACTAATAATTGCAAATTCCGCACGATTAAACCGTCCTGCATTCAGGCCGAATAATCTAATGCATCACGAAATCAGTATGAACACATTACTCCGGAGTCAAACGCTTCTCCATCTATGACCTTTCTAGCAATTAAACCTCGCCAGTATAGTCCTCTTAAGCTAGCATAAACTTCAGTGTGATCTCATCGATCTTATCTACCTACAAGTTCGACCTGAGAATAGATCCCGTGTAGGTACGAGTACTTGTGCTGCGCTGTGACTGCAAACAATCAGTGCACCATCAAACTACTATAATCCGATGTCAAAGTATCCGGGGATGCACAGCGTTGTTGCTAACATGGTTGTCGTCAATGATCGTTAGAATTGAAATGAACTGACTAAACAACCAAACAAGACAAGACTCCAACTGACTCGACTCCACCAAAATAACATGCAATCCATGCACCGGCTTCGATATTTGATAGGTACGAGTGCTAGGTACTACTATGTACTACCTACCAATCGCTAGCTAGACTCAGTTTAGATTAGCTTCAAGTTTTCAGATAAATTATTTTATGGTTACATCGATCGTTGTTGATCGCTTCCTTTTTCGTATTGCATGTTCTAGCTGTCCATTATTACACTGCTTATTCGTTGTCGAGTTTACCTGCTTTTACTTTTTTATTGATGTCCCGTCGTAATCGCGCAATTTTTTATACAACATTTTGTGCAGTTTTTTTCGTTGACATTATTGACATTAAGGGCGTAGTATTGGTTTAGATGCTAAATTAGTAGGTTTGGTGAACTAACAGAAATAAATGTTGCTAACAGAAATAAATGTTGCAAGCTCGATTTGACATGTGTGTCATTTCAAGTATATCCGTATGCAAAAATTAACTCACTTTTAATGGGTCTTTTAATTTTACGAGAATTAATATATATATTTAAATATTTACTTACTTTCTGTTTCAGCTCAAATACCATGCATACACTTCACTGTCCTTTTATTTTTGTTAGGTTTTGATCACAAGAAACTGGCAGCTCAGAAATTTCCATTAGCAAACATTTTCGCTAAGCAATTTTAATTCAAACTTTAAAATTAACATGAAATAATCTTTCGGATCCCCGAAACACGAAAAAAAAAACACAAAACTATGCTTGATCGACCGAAATTTTAACATTTGTTTCACAAGCGAAGCTAAGATCAGTTCGTGCAATCACGTCGGTTCAGGCAAACTGTCATCAGACTGTTGCTCTATATTGAAGAGCGTGCATTTTCGAAAACTTAACTCAAATCTTGATCTATGTATATGAGAATCGTTCAACTGAACCCACAAATTGTTCTACGGTGTGTCCGTTTGCCTTTCAACTTTCAACTAGAACTTTTTCAATTTTCGTACAGTTCTTCGGATGACAAATCAAATTGGAGTGTTTTAAGAGACATGAAAAGGTTATTGTCAGATTACTAATGTAAATATGTTTATATTTAAACTTTTCAAAAAGGAAAATTTTGATGATTGACTCAATTCTATTTTAGTGTGTGCCTTTAATGTATGTTTCTAGTGTAATTAAATAGGTGGGGAAATATTTTTGTGGCTAGCACAATTTTTTGTGGAAAAAAATGTATGTTTAACTATTCTTGAAAACTTTTGAATATGAACTATTAAAATATATTTATATGCCCAAGAGAAAAAAATTGATGATGCGTTATTGTTTTTCGCAAATGATTTATTAGCGAGCATTACAAGTTAATCTAGAGATATTTGTGTGTGACTCACTGTTCAATTTAAATGTACAGATTTTTACTTCTTTTCTTTATCAAATTCTTTTTTTTTCTTTATTTTTATTAAAAGTAAAACCTTAAAAAAAACTATTAAGCCTTGTCAATTGAGCAATTTTTTTTATTAACGTTTAGTTTTAATCCAGCTAATGCGTAGATTGCACACTAACAAATTGATCAGATTGTAGAATGCCTGCGGAACTTTATTTATTCTGAATGAAAAATGACCCATACTATTGTCAGGCATATCTATATGACCTCAGCTTCTTCGGTTTTCGACAACATTCTCCGAAACCCATCCTCTCCGATCGATTCTTGGTCATGGTCGTGGAGCAATCAACTAAGCTGAACTCTCTAAAACGTCCAGGTGGCGAGTTTGCCTAGTCTAAAAGGAGTCGCTACAGGCATTACTTGAGAGTTACTTTGAAGGTGCTCCAGTGAAGGAAACGCAGAAAACTTTTGTGCCTCTGACCAAACCTCCTGCTCTTCACAGCTGTAGGATATACCGGTACAAAGCTAGATATGTGGTCATCAGCGAAAAGGTCAGAGATGCAATTATGTCCTTAGGGAATTTCAAACTGCGATAGCTGGATGACATCAATCCGGGTTTGCTAAGGGAAAGAATCGACCAATTGGACGTAGACTTAAAAGAAATCATTTAATCTTAAATCTTAATGCCTAGATGGGGTGTGTGTTCCGTCATTTTGGCGACAAGTTAAGGCCGCCTTCATATAAAAAGCTGGGAGAAATGACTATTCAGACCTAAGGAAGCTAAGGCCAGCCAACCTAACATCGTGTATGCTGAAATACTAGGAAAAGCTAGTTCGACGACGCATAGGCATTAGGACACTTGAGCGTAATCCTTTAAATGTTCTTCCTTATCCTTCTCACCATCTAATCTGTGGAGTTCCGCAAGGTTCCATTCTTAGTCCTCTACTGTTTCTCCTTTTTATCAACGATCTCTTATTCTCAATTAATTCACCTTGCTTTGTGTAGTTTGCAGAACTCAAGATATTTAGAGTAATCAATATGCTGCAAGATTGCAAACAGCTGCAAAAGGATCTGTAAACGTTGAGTAGCTAGTGTCGCGCACTATGTGTCTCGAAATATCATTAGATGTCTTAGGTTAGATTAGGTTAGTGAAGAGAGCTGCCGGGAACGCGGCCAGCATTAGGCTACCAGTTTGGGCCCATTTGGCCCACAATCACACGCATTCACACTAAAAGCCATGGCACTGGCGGAATTCGAACCCGCAGACCTCGTAGCACGCCGCTTTTCGGCCTGACGCCTTAGCGGCCCCCATTAGATGTCTAAACGCTTTAAAATTCCCCTATTGTATTGTATTATCGTCTTTCAGAATTTTCTCTAGATGTGGCTGCAAAATTCAAGGACTTTGGGGTCATGTTTGATACTAAACTTAAATTCGAGCAGCACATCATCATTTCTATGTACTCAGATCTTCAAAAACTTTTGATCATATCTGAACCTCTATAAATCTTTTCCTGCTCTTCATTCGTAATATTGCTGTCAAGTGTGGCATACAGTTAACATCTGAATCTACTAAAAGTTCCTTCCTTAACCCTGGATTTTTACCCATGAGTAATTTTTACTCACATGCGGTATATATTTCGTCGCGCATCAGCCAGTTGACCACTCTGACTGCCATGAGGCTAGAAGCTATATAATCTTTTTATGTTTAATGATAAAATAAAAAATTTACATAATACTATTGTTGCCTTCTTTTTAGTAAAAACATGTACTTAAAATCATCCAAAAATTTACCGTACCATTCTAGGGTTAAGCTTAGTACTGAGTTTGGTTATGGTTTCGTAAAATTTTTATATAAAATTTCACGTGAAATTCGTTTGAAATTTAGCCAAAGTTGCTTTGGCTAATGCTATACAGATGGTATTTGCAGCATGCCTCCATTCATTTCACGCCGATTTAGAATGTGCAGACTATTCTTTCAAGGGAATTTGACAATTGAAATGTGCCAGTGTCTTCAACACAACAGATAATAAAAGAAATCGATCAAAAATTGAAATATTTGACATTTGCATCTGTCAATAATCAGCAGTCTCCGCTTTTCTCCACTGTCAAAATTTTCACTCTGCCGAATGACCAGATAATTGAATTTGTCAAAATTTATCTTCGGGCGGACCTTAGTACTAGATAAGGGTTTCACGTGAAATAGTTGAAGTTCGTTGTAATGGTAGATGATGCTAAATGCATGTCTCCACTTATTTCACGCCAATTTAAAAGGAAATCCGACCAATTCTTTCGATTTGTTTCGATGCTCTACAAGCAATTTTGATAATCTTTCCGTGTTCGCAACTTTTCTGTTTGCAAAAACACCTTCCAAGCGTGGGAAACCCACTGGAAAATGTGTATTGCCACTCAAGGGTTCAACTTTGAATAATTTGAATAACTTGTAGTGATAACTTCAATAATTTTCTTTCTGAATTTAGACTCTTCACTTTTTGTACACACTCTGTATGGTCCTCCATGGATTTTTCGTTCTCCGACGAAGGACTTCCTATCAATTTGATCCGGGTCATTTTTTCGAGCATTTCGAGTTCTCTTCCACCAAAAAGTCCCTGAATGTTGGCTTCAACGGCCTGAATAGTTGACTTTTTATCAGTATACTTAAAAGACATGGCATAATCTCTTCCAAGTGCCATCCAACCGTACGATTTCTGCTGCCAATTCGCCGGCCAGTAAGACAATATTTTCACGGAACGCCATGGAACATAGGATCATTCAGCTGAAACCACACATTAAGTTATTTTTGAGGAAATGCTTGTGTGGCCGAGTAGATAGAGTACCGGCTGCTAACGTTTGTGGTCCATGGTTCAAATCCAGCCATGATCACTCACCGGACTTTGAGTCAACTTAGGTCTAAGTAGGCTCCTGAGTCACTTATTGTGTATTGATTTTGAATGAAATTTCTGATATCTTCAACCGTGAATTCCGATAAGAGTTGTTGTGGAACCACCTCACTTCTGAAAAATCTAAGGACTAGTGATCCCACCATTGTGAAAATCACATCAAACAACGCACTCTTGTGTTAGTTTGATCATGAGTTTCTTGTGGATTCGCCTCTTTCCAGAAATGTTAATTTCGCTTGCTCATATATCCATCGGGCGAAAAGTTTTTTATTTTCATTTTTTTTTTATTTTTATTTTCCTCAAATAGCTCTATTCGTCTTGATTTGTCAAATAATACTGAGCGTAAACGTCAAAAACTGAAGGTTAGTTCTACCGGAAAAGCACCAGACTAAAGTAAGATCCTGCATTTTTTTCCTTTTTAATTCACTAGTTTACCATTCACGAAATACTAAAATCATAATATTCATTGAATCAAATCCATCGTACACCTTAGCGTACTCTCCTCTATAAGATTTACTACTATCCAATTGATGAGTTCGAAGATATCGAAAAGTCTTAAATTACACGAATAAGAAGATGAACTGCTGTGATGCCATGCAGTGATTCCAGACCACGTTGCTGAGATAACATGCCGCTAAACTACCTTGGGATCTTCTTACGATCGACAAACTATATGAAACAATAACAACAGCAACAGCACAAACCATTGAGAATGGGCAAGCAGCATGTATCGGTTTTTGGGTCAATACTTTCACTCAGCATGTAAAAGCACGATCAGCGTTGTTGCGGTTGGTCGTGTAGCTGTTGAACCATATTCTTCTATCGACGGGAATCTCAGTATTGTACATCTTCGATTCGTCAATAATAATAGTAAAACAAAGCAACGAAAACACAAAAACAACAACAGCAACGAACATTCAAATAGCAAAACGCCGCCAATAACCACAAGAAAATAATGAAGAAAAATATCGAAATGCAAAAACACACCAGAATTGGTGATTTGAAATGAACATTCGTAATAAATTGTTCGTGTATCAATTGGCGAATACGATCAGCGCAGTAGGCATCGTGGATCACTTACTGGGAGCGGACAGCGTGTGTATGGTGTTGAGTCGCTGAGTTTTCGGGCAATTTTTCATAGAGAAGCTCGTCGTACGGTTTGAAGAATAGTAAGAAATCGATGAAACCGCAATCGAAGAGGGCCCATCGACCATCGTGGTGGAGTCCGTTGGGCTTTTAATCTGAATGAAATTTACATAACTCAGCGCAATAAGGCGCATGTGTACACTATCCGCAAGGCAACTAACGCCTGAAATTGCCCGGCTAATGCTTAAGCCAGCCTCCATGGTTTTCGAAGAGCCTATGCGCCCGAACCTTACTCGTCGTAGCTTCGAGCCTCGAGCCATCGCAGCGTCGCATTTGAATTCGATTTCATTCTTCAATTTATAACTTGCAGGCAATTGGTGGCGTTTGTATTTTGGGCCTCGAATAGATGTAGCTAGGTATCTATACGATTTTCGCTAGCTGGCTGACTGGATGGCTTGTTGGCTCACGAAAAACTCCAGGGTGCTTGCATACGTATATACATGGCCGCGAAGACATCCAACGGTGGAATCACATTGTGATCTCGTCTAGTGAATACAAGCCATTATACAGTCTTTGCAGAATCTTACGTAACTAGTACAACATCTCCTCTCAATTCAACACACCTTTAATAAATAATTTGCTAGTAAATGGAAAATCATATTGCAGCAGTGATGCTATGTATTTTATTTGCATTTTCTCGTACGTTTCGAGGCAATTTGTATCTGACCATATATATATTCCTTAGCTAGGTACCTACTTACTACGAACAATTTCGGTAAATACTGGTAGCAGCAAGTAGTTCATCGAGATCGCGGCACTGGAGTATGTGTACCTGCTGCTGTGTATGGTCTGAATTGAGTCAAATTGGAGATTTGTAGTGTTATTAGTCTATTGTCGGAGATTTCATTTGATATAATTTATTATTGTTTAGAGTATTGAATGTAATTATAGGACTATTTTTCTGTATTAATAACAGTGCCTGAAGCACTGAGCATTGTGTATGGATTTGATTATTTTCTTTGTTTGTTGTTCAGAAAACTGATGTCGCAAACCAAGCCAACTAATCTAATTTAAACGTATTGATCAATTAGGCATTTTTGTCTCGTTTTAATAGCTCAAAACGGAGTATGTCATTCAAGGGAACTAGCACGTTCTAGAGGATTCGACTTTTTAGGTACATGATCACGATTAAGTCAAGATTTTAAGGGGCGTATAAGTCTAATCGTCCATGATCCTTTCGAGCTCGTAGCCCAGCGCTTCTTCCAAAGCTCAAGTGTTCGCGCTCAGGCTTGAGCAGCTCCCACTTCTTTTCTCACTTCTGCTCTATTCAAGAACACTTCCCTGTGTTCGTTTGCCAATAGCTCAATTAGGATTAATCCCGCTACAACTAACACGGCATTTCCTGAAACTGTTCTGTAGCTGCAGCAAGCAGGCCATCTTTTTTTTTTGAAGATTGTTGAGCCTATTAACTGCAGTTTTTTGTGTGGTTTTCTTTCACTACACTGCACCTTCATATAGGATGATAGGTTTTACCATTTGGACAGTTTCGTCCTTGGAGATAGTCCCTGATTGCGTCCAATCATATGTTTTCTTCCTTAGAGTGCCTTCAGTGTCATTTTGCTTAAATCATTGTCCAGGTGAGTGTCTTATCTAGGTGGATTACTAGATATTTTACCTCTTCCTGTAGACATATGACTGTGTCACTAATATTTAGTGCTCCTATTGCAATTTTTCTCTTTCTGATGAATGGTACTATGCTAGTTTTTTGACGAGTATTGGATAAACCTTCTTCCTCGCACCATTGGATTCTTTCATTTAAGATTTTTTGCATTCGGGATATCAAGGTATCTTTGTGTAAGCCTCTTATTATAACCGGGATGTCGTCCGCGTGGCCAATAGCAGTTAGGCCCTTACTATTAAAGGTCACGCTAAGGCCGTCAAATTTTCCTATGGACATCTCCTCCTAGTGTCGATTCTTATCATCGCCTCCCCTAGCTCCATAAACACACGTAAACGTAAGCTCTTTGTTGTATTCTTGTTAGTTTATTTTTATAAGCCTTCCCGTTTAATGTAGTTTTGGCCCGGTTCAACTCCGTTCTCTTTTGATTTTTTCTAACTCCCTGTTCCAGAATGCCACCCTCGTTTTGGAAGCACTGGTTTTTTCAGGGCAGTTATCGTGATATGATTCGACGATTATTCTGGTAACGTTGTCCTCAGTGTCCTCCAATTCCGTCTTCGCAGTGAAACTCTGGTGCAAGCTATGAAATCCCGCTGTTCGGCCACTTTGATAACCTTCATAGTCCGTGCATTTTGGTCGCCTGTAGTTTGCTCTTTTTGCGATACATTTCCCTAATTCGAAATTTATATGTCTGTGATCAGAGAACACGTGTTAACTGTCAACTGCCAGGAACATTGGTGTCTTGATCTTATTTCCTATAGCTAAATCATTGGTTAGGAAGACTTCTAAGAGTGACTCATCTCTAGCGTTGAGTATTGGAGTATTTTGGGATTAAAAGAAAGTTAATGTTTGTGTTAAATACTAACGGCACTCTCGAATCTTCTTCACCTACGGCCCAGATTAACTTACTATTTTTTGTATATAGGCCATTTATTTTGCCTTTGTTTACCCTGGGCTCTTGTATTAGTCCCACTTTGTAGGTGCCCGAGACAAACCTGCTGCTTTCTTCCGACGAATCAGCTAACCAGCTTTGGCATGATGCAGGTTCACCTGTAGGCACTTCATTTTCTTTCCTGCATTGGTTGGGTGGTGTTGGCTCCATATTGGTTCCACTACCATCCATATTGGTAGTTAGAATGTCCGCTGTCTCTCGTGCTTTTCCGCCTGACTCTTTCACGGCCAACTTAACCTGCTCAAACCGGAAGCTAATTTTCTCGTCTCCGTCCGTTATTTTGGTGGCTGAGGCCTGATCCGCCACTATGACTAGCATTGCGCACTTTCTTTTGATTGAAAGGGGCTCTCCAGGACTTGACGTTGAGGTCCTCATGCTCGCATTCTTCGTAAGCCAGGATCCTCTCCGCTGCGTTGGAGAAGTAGGCAACAAAGGTCTTAGGGTTGGGAAGCAGAGAATCTTCCATGGCCCATAGGTTGCTCGTTCTCACAGTTTTGTCTTTTCACACACTATCACTTTGCCGTTGGTTTGTCTTTGCAGTGTAAGGGCACGTAGCCTACTTTGAAGTTGATGCTCAGGAAGGAAGGGACAACGTCTCTTTCTATCTTCGCCAGTATCCTATCCTCAAGGGCATTTTATATCTCGTCCTTTTGGTCAGTCATGAGAAGTCCTTGGGGAAAGTCCTCCAACATGACCGCCATTTTTACACCCGGCAAGGCTTTTTTATCTAGCAGTATTATATCTATTTATCTAGCAGTATTATATATCTATATATAAGTCACGTGAATTCGTGTTTACAACTTTCATCATATGCTATTTTAATGAAATAAACTGCATCTATTGCCAAATCAAAATTCCAAACAACAATAATAATAACAACAACAAAACTCGATAATCAGAAGTTTCAAATTATTTTCGACGAATCCGTGTTCGAATCTTTGCCAATTTTCGTCTTTACGAACTCCTCACGCCTATAGCAACCAATTTCAAGTAATATCCATTCAAGAACAAATCCATTAACAATCATAGTAGTATTTTAAGAGCTGCAAATTTCGACACAATTTTCAAACGATGCAGCAGCAGCGGCGGCAGCATTAACCGCTTCAGTTTCAGCTGCGCCAGCAACAACAGTGCCGGCATCTATGGCATCTTAGCATAATTTGCGAAATTACTTGTCGATAGTAGTACCACAACGAACGAAAAGAGATACACAAGTACCTGTGTACGTATGTAAGTAAATACGTAAAAGACATTGATGGCATGGCACCGTGTTTTGCAATGCACACGCTCCGAAAAAGTACTCCACCATGTGAATACCTAATAAAAGTACTTGCAGTATGCCTCATCATCGCCATCATCAGCATTCAACTCCGGCCTCGCCAGCTTCTTCGTGGACGACAAGAAGTTGGTACCTACAAAAGCAACACCAGCTGCTGCTTCGGCGGCATAGCATCCAGCCAGTGAACGAGAAAAACAATCAAACAACATCAGAATGCCTGTCTAAAGCGTACGAGAACATCTTTATTAACTACTGTCGTTTTGCAATACGCTGACTGCTCGATACCTGTAGTCACTCACGGCGCACCACACCACCGTTTAGTGTATAATTTTACTCGTTTCACAGCAATTTCAATTCTTCGCGATAGTCTACGATTAATTTTTTCTCCATCATTTAGTGGCGTTTTTGCCATCATTCTCATCGCGATCATATATGCATGAAGCATCATCAACTCTTGATGTCTTAAGAAAGTAATTACTGCGCGCTGCGAACATATTTCGCAGAATTCCTTGAATACCAGCGACGAAAAAGATGCGAAGTGTGTACCTACTACTGTTGGACTTTTGAGCAAAGAATTCATTTCGAATCGAACGACGCGTATGGGATTATGCAATCGGCTAATTGCAAAGCGGGATGTGAGGTTGACGCCTTCGCTGAAAACGTGAGAGTACTATGATAGACGCAAGAATTGTTTCGCTAGATGAATGAAGTGAATGGTGAGCGAGTGGTATCACGGCACGGCGTGTTCCTTTTTGATTGATTTCAAAGAATAGAGACCTGTGGAGATCTAGTCGAAGGAATGATCTCGATTGTTGGCTGGTTGGTTACTGAGAAGATTGGCAAATCGAAATGTATGGAAGTAGTCGTCGGTGTGATGGAAAATTTGTGAGTTGAACTGTAACGAAGAATGTCGTACAAGGTCGTCTTATGAGTACTACGAATGACAGTTGAAATTCGAATGTGGATCGAACAAATAGAAGGTGTGGGGGAGATTAGGTCGATGAACAACAGCTTAACGATTTATTCGTGAAATAATCGAGAGGGAATTGATTTTTTTGGTTTTGAGGTGGATTTAGAAGGCAGATATTTTGAGTATGGAACCGAAATTTAGGAAAAATTTATTTTGGATTTTTTTCACGTTGCAGTTTTTTAGCTGCTACCTTCGTTCGAGAAGCTTCAGCTAGTTGACAAATATTATACACTAAAACAAATGCTGTACAGTCCTCACAATTGAAAACGTGTACATTTCGCACGTACATTATGAGATAGAGTAAAATTTATATTAAGGATGCTACTGGTATGGACTGCAGTATTCAAAAATGAAAAAATGGGTATGAATGTGGGAATGAAATATGAAACAGGGGGCGACGCAAAAAAAAATTGTTCCACGTCACAAACAGAAGGTCTAGTGGGTCAGTTGTTTTCAGCCGCTGAAATTTACGATGAGTTAAGATCCTTTTGGCCAAACTTTTGACTGGTGTAAACCTTATTTTGCTGTCCTATGCTTCGCGTCTGCGTTCTGCAATGTCGGCTATTGATACTCTCTCCAGCGCACTTGCTGGTCCGTACTGCCAACATTGAGTTGCTCTCCGTGCCATCACACGGAAACACTCCTTGAGGACTGCTTACACTAAGCCCAACTGTGTCCCTTACTGTAGCACGTACTCGTTCGCAGGTTCAGACTATAGCAAAAATGCCGAAGCGTGTCCCACAACACACACCGTGTTATCATGAACAACTGCTGGGTATCCATACTGTGCAAATCGCACCCTCTTCACTGCAGCTCCACATCATTTCAATCATCTAATCAATATTTTTTCGCTTCTGCAATTGTGAGCAACTACTTCCGGATATAGGACTTGTAACTCCTTCACTAAAAGTTTTTTTTTTCTATGATAATGCCAATGCTAAGGGGATCACCCTTTGAGGTGAATGCTTAGCTATGGCGGTAGGAAGGCACATTTGGGAGAAGCCGATACCAATTATTCCATTATTCTTTAAGTGCCACACCTTTTTCTTATTTTCTGAACCGCTGGTGTTATGCCCAGTCACCGGCTTTTAAGACAACACAAGACGAGCAAATACAAACATGAGCGTACGTCGGGATTCTAACGCGCGGGCAGTTAATCGCGGCTTCGGACTGACGTCCCAGGGAGCAGAGCTAGCGACCTCTCAGGCGTTGTTTTCCGGTTAACGTATCGTACTTCACCTGAAACAATCAAAAATTACGTAGCAGTTAAACTTGGATACATGCCTCTGCTTTTGCTGTGCAAAAAATTTACTTCGGATAATCTTCAGGATCAAACTATAGCTTCTGTCTGCATCACCGCATCGCATCTTCTGCCATTAATTATCTACTAAAGTGCGATTTCTGGACACCTGTTGCTTTCGAAAAACAAAAATGAAAACTCAAATGTAAACCGTTCATTGAAGTTACATTACCAAAATATCCGTGGCTTGGTTTGATCAAGTAAATCTTTCTTTCACTCATTTATTTGATGTTATTATCGGCCTTCCTGAAAACTCGTTAAACGAGGATATTTTCGATAGTGAGGTTTTACCAGACCACACTGTTTTCTTTCTGCTCGCTTAATTTTATGTTGTGATTTGAATGTCGTCAATACCTCTCAAGTTGAATACCTCTCTTCTAGCAATAGTCTTTGTCTTGTTCCAACCTCGTCTTTCTTCATTTCTTTCTCAATCTTTCCTCAATCAAACACTGTATCTAATACTAATAACAAAATACTTGATCTTATTTTATCCATTGTCTTCAGATTATTTGGATTCCGCTGCTTCATCTTATGTTTCTCCCGATCCTCAGTACCCTCCTGTCCTTTTAGAACTTATTCTCAACCTTCCTCCTAGATCCCAAGTTTCTTCCTGTTCCCACTTCAAGTTCCATAAAACACACGTCACCCGAATCATGAACGAAATGAATCCTGTTAAGCGATATTCATTTCTCCGTTGTTCGGACGATAGGCTTTACGTTTTCCTCTCAGATCTTATTCCTCACTTCACTCCTACATGTAATTCCAGAAGGTCTAATGATGCTCCCTGGATTACCCCTGAAGTTGCAAAGGATGGCGAAGGGCAAAGGATGTTAAACGTGGCAAATTACAACGTTCTGTATTGTATGATGACTTTCTTTAGCTTCAAAACTCCGCTCGCATACAAAAAGGGTCACTAAAGAGTCCAGGCGTGCCTACGTCGCCAGAGTTGAGTCTTCTATTAGTTCCAACAATTCGAAACTCTTCTGGTAGTTTATTCATTTCCTGAAAAAATCTTCCGTTCTGCCACCACGACAGAGATATTTGCTCGTTTTTTCTCGTCATTTTTCTCCCTACTAAACTCTCTTTCTCCTCCACATGTTATTTTCTAAGCTTCTTCGTCGTTTCATTCTAATCTTAGAGTAATATCTTCATTTCGTACGAATCCTTTAGAATTTTAATACTTAATAAATTGGCCTTGGTTCTGGCTCTGGTGGTATTCATATTACTCGTATACTAGCAAAGTCATTATCTTCTTTGGCCTCCGTGTCTCAGCTGACGTTTTTCTTTCTTTATAGAAATTCACCAGTATTGTCCCTATACTTAAAGCAGGTGATCCTGCTTGCATCTCCAATTACCGCTCAATATCGCTTCTACCTTGCTTCAGCAAGCTACTTGCGAAAGTTGCCTAAAATAGAAACTATCCTTTATCCGCCAACGAGCAACATGGATTTGTCAAAGGCATATCTATAGCTACTAGCTTGTTATCATTTACCAGCCCTATTGATTCTGCTATCGATTAGCAAAGACAGGTAGATGTCAACAATATAGCTATAGAAGCGTCATGAAAGTGTCTATCTATGCTTTTGGAGAGGTTAAATCACACTTTTGGTATGCGTACACGTTAGAGCCAGGAAAATGGCTTCAATGTGAATCTGTGCTAGTGCCATTTCCAAGAAACTACAAATTTCCTTAATTTGACCTACCGAAACTGAGTCAAATTCAAAGGTTTAACTATTAAAAACTGACCCTTGACTCGAAGCTACTGTGAAACGAAAACAAAGAGTCTGGACGGCCATTTACCTGGCATATTATTATAAGACAGGTATCTGACCCAGCATTGGTCCCCTTTTAGTCATGCTCCAAGATATATTGTTGTGTATTGGATATACATCCAACCCAGAAATATACATTAAGTGTAAGCCAAATTAACACTAAGAATAGCTATATTGAAGATTGTTAGAAAATGTGCAGTGCTCAACTAAACATCGTTACTACTTTGACTTGCTTTACTTACGATTGTAAGTAAAGCAAGGCAATATTAGCTCAAAAAATATGTAAGAAGAATACGAGCTCATCCTGTATAATGGCCAACCATTATAACCAAACAAACTCTAAGGGAACAAAACTATAATTACAAAAGTAATAAACCTAGGTTAGACAAAGTTGTTTGACACAAAGCAGAAATGAAACTTCGTTTGATAAATTGCACCTTAGTTCCTTTCTAACAATTGCGGTCATAATGCCTAACAATGTAGCTCATCCCGTGTGAGTCTTCTATTTCATATTCTATCTTCTCTATTCTGTCAAGACGCAAAAGCGGATCCACCAGCCAAGTTAACACTTTTTTCTAATGACTCAAACTTATGGTTATTTTTCAACTGTTTTTTTTTCCATAGTTATTTTTCATGATATTGTTAGCAGATGTCTGCTTCTTCATGCCGTTTTCTTTGATGTATCGTTTCACACAACATTACCAAACAATTATCTCAAATTGAATTCTTGTTCAATGGTCCTTAGCCATTCAATTAATTTTATTATATTTTACCAGCTTGCAATCATAGCATTATAAATTTCATTCATAAAAATTCATCCAACGATTTTCTTTTTAAATGTCAATGATTTTAATAGATCCCTAGGGACTGTCTCTATAAGCACGTTTCATCCATATGCAAATTAGAATACGGCATGCTGATCTAATGTATGTATTATATAGTAGTAGATATTAACAGTCTTGTATAATGCCATTTAGCAATACATTTATTTTTTTTAGTATTTTATTCTAACGTAGATAATTTCTTCTTTCACAACAGGTGCTTCACTAACAATCAGTCCACCTTTCGGTCAACAACATCGAATTTTAGCAGCGCAAGAGGAAACAGTTGCATCTCGACAGCCGTTACAAAGTACCGAACGTGTAACTTCCACAACCGTTGGAACAGCAGCAGCAGTAGCAATAACTACAACAACGACAACGACAAGTGCATTCCCAAGACCAGCTTCATCAAGCATGTTGCTGTTGCAACCAAACGTAAGTATCAAGTTGCTAAAGTATTCGAAATACGAAAATACGAAAAATATCTGCTTCGATCCACCAATTTCCATTCCATATGTCAAAATTATAAAACTTTTAAAGCTGTTTATCGTATTGGCCCTTTCATTGGCTTAACAACATATGGTCACGAAAGATAGTCTCAAATTCCCCTATTGAATCGATTCGATAGATTCTCGTCGCAGCATTGAAAACATCTTTCCATTTTTTTCAAATTTCAGTGTCCAATTATTCTCATTTCACAAAGACTCTTTAAACAGTAACACTACAAACAATTATGCTTTGAAGCTATAAATCTGACAAAAAGATACCAGAGCCAACCAATACTAATCGTGTTGCTGCTCATCGTCATCACCCAAGTAGAAGCACCTATCAGCGTGCATAATTTATTGTTTACATCCATTTTTTAAATCTCATCACAACCGCTAATAGACATCGATTCGTTCCACAATCAGAACGCCATTCAGACACAGCATAACTCATTACGTGAACAACAACACAAGAAACCCCTGTCCGTGTAATATCCAGTTACATGGCTCTGGGGTAGACAAAAAAATAACGTTTCCTGTGGATTCAAGGCGATTTGCAGTAGCTGAGACTATGTTTGGGAATAACTGTTTCGCGGTAATGCAACTCCAATCGTCTTTCAGATAAATATTGTTGTGTGTAGAGTAATTTTATGTTGCGCATGCTATGACACTTTAGCTCCTCCCATTTGTTGTGAAATTTCGTTTTGATTGTCTTCGCGCTTAGAGTTCTAACCAGCGTATTCTTTTGCAGACTTCTTTTAGTTCTCTTTCTTCATTTGACAACACTACTACTTCGCATCAATCGCAATTTCAACTATCCGACGATACAAACGAAGGACAACAGTATCTGGAGCAGAGCTTCAGTCAGCTATCTGAGTTGTTTTTCGCGAACGAAGCTGCCCTAGCGGATTCAAGTCTCTTTTCGACTGAAGATAGTGCTGTACTAAGCCAGCCAGCTCCACCGACAGCCCAGGAAGTATCCTCGACTAGTAAGGGCTTCCTGACGACAACTAGCGACACCTCAACACCCTTCGAAGGACCGATCGAGAGCAGCTTAAAGACACTTCTTCCATCTACTTCGGCGCAGCAGCAACAGCAGCAGCCATTCAAGGACAAACGCCTGACATCCATCCCTGAACACAATCTATCACACGTCCCGGAACACGATCAGTCCTCGTCCTATTTCGAGCGTGCGAGTCCCGAAGAAATTGGACTGCTGGGGCTTCGTTCGAGCAGTGATCCCACAATCGCTCTTCACACTCTCCAGCAAGCCCGACAAAGTCAAGATTCCGCAGACAATCTACGAACTCATCCAGTTGCATCGGGATCCGGTTCGTTTCTTTCAGCCGGATCGTCGCTGCCAAGTTTCCAAGAGACGTACTCCTTAAAGTACAGCCAACTACAAAATATCGCCGTGAAAATGGACGAGGATTGCTTTAATATGGCATCGCCACATAATCAAGGCGTAGCATCGTACTATCACGGTCATCCCGGTATGCATCAAGCTGCCTATGATTTTCATTCGGCAAATCCGCCAAACTACGTTTCGCCTGGAAGTGAAGGATATTTTCCTTATCCAACGCAACAGACTATGGTGAGTTGATTGTCATCTTATTTAATTAATTCTAATTTCTATACAGATATTAATACTTTGAGGGTAATCTGCCCTCTTCTTCAGTGTATATCGGTCTTTATTTTTCTGATTTACTTTTAAAAGAATTTAATAAAATTTTGGAGGCCAAAAAGCATGACTGACAGTGGCGTACCCGTTAGTTCAATGTTGAATGTTTCAATTCAATGAGAAATTTGAAAGACTTAGTAAAAATTTACCTTAAAAAAGAAACTAAACAATGTAGTTTTTTATGTGTTTTGAGACAGTGAATTTTAACAACTTGTAGTTAGAATGGCTAAATTGGAGATTAACATTAACTTCTTCAATCAATGCTCTTATTCACCAAGTGCAATTGCCATCGATCAGATCATTTTTTATCGTGCATAAAAAATTAATACTGTTGTAATTCTTTTGAAATACCGCACGTGGGCTTCTGATTTCTTGCGTTTCTAATTGAAAGTAAACACGCTTTTAATAAATTGGCAATTACAAATCGTTCTCGCACATAACAGCTTTCACTAGTCACAAAAATTTTAATATTCTACATTACTAAATTAATAATGCCATTAATGATGGCTTTAGAGACAATATGCACCTGTTGTAAGAGCGAATAAGCCTTACATGCCAATAATACGATACTTTCTAGTATTAATGCCATAATTAATACGTTACGCTTTAGCCAGGGGTTTTCTCAGAAATTTGTCTTGGGGGGTGTGTTCAGAATTTTAGGAGGGGTGTCCCTATGGAACAAAGGACACAAAGTTCGCTTTGTGTAGGAAAATTGTCCGAGTTAGGGGGGTGTATGCACTTTCCAGGGGGGGTATTAGGGGGGTGTTAGGGGGGTGTAGGAAAATCTCTGAGCAAACGTGCGTTTAAATTGCGCGAAACTGCTTCCCGAAACAGCTTCCAAAGAATGTTTCACGAAGCGATTGGCTCGTCCTTGGTGTTTACATTGCGCGTAAAAGTGAAAACAGGCGAGCCATTAATTTGGATGAGACAAAACGTCATCAAGTTCGTTAGTAGTATTGCTCCCACAATTTTCCGTAATGGCATTTATATACTTAGGCTAAAAAAAAAAACAAAAATAAAGAAGTCCAAAAACGAATATCTTTCGTACACATTGGTCCTTCATGTAGGAAATACATATTGGCCCAAGCAAGACCAACAGAGGCTATGGCCAATATGCGTACACCACCTTGGTGCGAGCTTGGCTGATGTTGAGCTGACTTCCGACCTGAGTGGGTTTTTGGCCACCAGCATGCACCAACCAAATGGATTTGAGTTGGATCAATATGTATTTGAAGCATCAGATTCAATTTTCATTATCTGTTTCGCAAGACACAATTGCAGCGAGTCCCTTTGATGCGCACACAAAAACCGACAACGATGCGGCTCGCTGCGAAACAGTTTCTCGAAACAAGTTCGACGTTTCAGACCACGTTCACACGACGCGAAACAGTTGCGGAAAGCAGTTTCACACAATGTGAACGCACGATAATACTGCGAGCAACTTTGCATTATTCAGTTAGTTACTAGGTTATTAGGAGCTTAATTTTTCAGAATGTTACTTGGATGAGCCAAATTCGAGTATATTTTAAAAAAAATTGGATGTTTATTCGCGAATATTTATTTGCTTAACGCAGCAGTGCCAATGAAAAATAAGAGCATACTGATCAAATTTGAAACGTATTTTTGTTCTTATTTAACTTTTTATAAATAAGCACTTTTAAAATGGGAAGCCATTTTGGAAACATTACCTACTTGTCTCTTGCACTCAAGCTGTTTCTATCTCTTTCCTTTTCACATTAATAATTAGATTAGTGATGAGCTTTCATGTAGTGTCATATAAGCTTTACTTCGCAGTCGCCTGTCGAGTTTCCAGGCTATCCTGGACAATTATCGAATATTCATTTTTAAGACAAATATTTACCTCTCAGCTGCCATGATGCTCTTCGATTTTTCGTTATATGTTCGGGTAGATGTTTCTCGATCTGTCTGGGTGATATGAATGTGTCCTGGGTCCATGTATATGTAATCTCTCCTTAGACTTGTTCGTCCTGAACAGATTCCTCATCATCAATTATATTGTCTTCATGGAACGATGCGAGGCTATCTAGGTGTATTATTTTCATCTTCAATCTATGCTTTAAATAACGACATCGTCAAGGTGCTTGATCACACGATACCACCCTTCCTATTTCTACAGTAGTTTCGAAATAACGCCTTTTTGCTGACGAGGATTGTACAGCCACACCAAATCATTTTCCTGGAACCCAGTTGAGTTTCCTCGTAAATTAATTATCATAGAAAAAAATCTAGATTTCGATCTGAAATGCCTTTTCCGATGACTTCCATCTAATACGCTTTCCCGTTCAGAGCTGTGCACATACTTCTTCCACAATACATTGCACTTCAAAGCCCAGGAACTCTATTCGAAGCATGGATATTCATCAGTTGTTTCCGCTACCACGAACCGATGCTGAAATACCCAATCTCCGACCGATGTATGTCGAACGACAATACCTGACCTCAAATTCCCTACGACTATTACGCCTCAGGTACCTTTTCCTTCCACAGTTCCAACAAGCAGGAGCTCCGCCAGCTGATGAAGTTCCAAGAGTAGTTGTCTTTTGGTGTATGCATTTCCGGCAATGCCCCGGCTTCCATTCCATCTAACAATCACGTCTCAAATGTCCCTTTTTCTACAATTCCGGCATTGGTCAATTCTCTAGTTATTTCCGGCATCTGCACCACACGGTTTCTAACGTTTCTTTGATATGTCCGTTTTAGCGATTCGTAAATCAAAGTATAGGCCGAAGAGTCCTTTAGCTTTCACTTATCACCTAATGTTGCCAAGTACCGTCATATATCACTCCTGTCTTCCTTTCCTAAGTTGCTTGAACGCATCGTTCATGAAAGAATTCATAGTGCTTTTAGTCACTTATTTTCTAAAGAGCAACATGGATTCATTAAGGGACGTTCTACTAATTCTAATTTAGTGAATTTCACTAACTTCGTCGCGTGTACTTTGGACAACGGTTTTCAAGCTGGTATGATTTACACTGACTTCGCGAAAGCATTTGACAGAGTAAACCACTCCGTGCTGTTAGAAAAGATTTGTAATTTTGGTGTTTCCAGTTTTCTTATATCCTAGCTTTCTTCCTACATCTATAATCGCACTTTTTTCTCTTAATTTTTTCTTCTATTTTCTTATTTATATTTCTTTTTATTGCTTTATGTTTTTTTTAAGTATTTTCCTGGTTCTGTAGCGATATACCTCTTTCAAGTGATCCTCATCGTACCGCATGTCTAGAGCATTTTTAAAGCTAGAATAACTGAAAGAAGAAACTATTGATTTTTTAATTAAGATTGATACTATGGCCCAAGTTAATAACTGCATTTGACAGCTAAGCTTCCTATCTACAACTAAAATACCAATTTATTTGTTTATTTATTTATTTATAAGTTCAAAATTGAACCCCGAATTTGCTCTAATAGCTCCAAACTATCCAAGATGACAAACAATGAATGGCTGGCCCAAACAATGGCTGGTCCAATACAGTTTCCACTTGTAATACTGATTGAAAAGTTATTTTTCATCGTTCTCCATGACTGTGTATAAATCTGATTAAAGATTCTCCCACCCATACTAATTTATGAAAAGACATCCGAAAATATACAAAAAATAATGATTCTACAACATGTCGTTGAAAGACCACAGTGCTCCTAAGCAGTCTTATTACTTTTGTATGCTTCTATTAACTTTCGAATACACCAAATGAGCCACTAACCTAACATTAATATCGCTCTATTTTCAGCCTTATGCTACTGCATCAACTCACGAACGGTATTCACTTCCGTCCTTCCCAACTATCTCTGAACTTCATGTGGCAACATCACAACGCCGCGCATCATTACCACTCCAACGATCTGAATCGACATCGAGCAGCGAAAGTCCCAAACCACCACGTATGACCATCTTGAAAGCAATTCCGAGTGCTTCGAGCTCAACTTCCAGCTCGCCGGGTAGTCTAAATAACAATTCAGCGACAGCCATCAACAATAATGATCCTCTCATGTCGCGAGGAATCCATACACCGCAGAGTCCCTCGCAGTTGTGTGCAGTTTGTGGCGATACAGCCGCTTGCCAACATTATGGCGTCCGAACATGCGAAGGCTGCAAAGGATTCTTCAAGCGTACGGTCCAGAAAGGCTCGAAATATGTTTGTCTCGCCGACAAGGCATGTCCTGTTGATAAGCGAAGACGGAATCGTTGTCAGTTCTGTCGGTTCCAGAAATGTTTAGCTGTTGGGATGGTCAAGGAAGTGGTTCGAACTGATTCACTGAAAGGACGTCGAGGCAGACTGCCATCAAAACCAAAATCACCACAAGAATCACCACCAAGTCCGCCAGTGTCATTGATCACTGCCCTGGTGCGAGCTCACGTGGACACCACTCCCGATATTGCCAGCCTCGACTACAGTCACTACAAAGAACCAGTTCCTAATGAACCAGCCATCGGTGAAGCCGAGAAAGTTCAGCAATTCTACAATCTCCTAACCACCTCAGTGGACGTTATCAAGCACTTCGCTGAGAAAATCCCTGGCTACTCAGATCTGTGTCCAGAAGATCAAGATCTCCTATTCCAATCGGCATCGCTCGAGCTCTTCGTTCTGCGTCTCTCTTACCGCGCCCGGATCGATGACACAAAGATGACATTCTGTAACGGTGTCGTCCTGCACAAACATCAATGCCAGCGGTCCTTCGGCGATTGGCTTAACAATATCCTTGAGTTCAGCAAGAGCCTTCATGGCCTCGAAATCGACATCTCAGCATTTGCATGCTTGTGTGCATTGACTTTGGTAACCGGTAAGTAAACGAAACTGAACTTAAATCACAACAGACAAAAACTCAAATCCACCATTTTCTATTCAATTCTAGAACGACACGGCCTGCGTGAACCGAAGAAGGTCGAACAGCTTCAAATGAAAATCATCAATAGTCTCCGCGATCATGTCACCTACAATGCCGAAGCACAAAAGAAAGCCCACTACTTCAGCCGAATCCTAGGTAAACTTCCTGAATTACGATCTCTTAGCGTACAGGGTCTGCAGAGGATATTCTATTTGAAACTGGAAGATCTAGTTCCAGCACCACCGCTTATTGAAAATATGTTTGTTGCCAGTTTGCCATTTTAAATATGGAACAGAACGGTAATAGTTCAGTCGAAGGAGATGTATATGAAAATCAGCACAAATGCAAAAGATAAAACACAATGAAAATGGAAGAGAGTTCAAAGTCAATTACATTCAATGTATTTGGAAATATTCTTTTTGTTTTCAATAATGCGGCATGCGATGCGATAATTTAAAACAAGAAAGGCATTAATTTTAGACTTATAATATATTATTTGAGTGAGTACAGTGAATAATTTATGCAATACGTTTCAATTATCAAGATGATACTGTTGAAAAAGAAATGAGAGAAATGAGAAAATTAGAGAAATACGATGTTTACTCGAGATGATGTGGAAATCATATATTTTGTTTCCAAATTAAGCTGCAAGTAGTTATTATATCATGCATATGCCATAGTTTTCGCATTTCTCAGGAAATCATTGCTAAATCACATAAATGCAGACGCTGCCACAATTATTTGTACATAGCTTTTTTGTAAGTAAATCCCAAAGGAAATCACTATAACTTTTTAGAATGAATCGAAATTATTTTTATTTATTTTTCATTTTATAAAATATAGTAGTCCAAGACAATATCCAAAAACAAGAAACAAAACTTAAGAAATATGTTCCATATAAACTAAAATTAATGATAGAAGAGGTGCCAACATTATTTCTGTACAGCATTTTTGTAACATTTTTAGTGCACGTGCGAAACATCGTTCAAGGAGAATAATGGATGATTATATTGGCTATTTTGTGCATCATTCTAATGTCTAATCTAATGGGTTCACTTACTTTAGTTTACATACTATAATTTTTTGTTCAAATCGTTTGAAAACGATCAAGAATTGTTAAGTTAGCATTGAGCGAAGGTCTACTATTGTTACTGAGTAAAAAAACGATATCGTTAGGCTCAAAAATTTCGCAAAAATTTAAAGAAATGAGTTTCATACAAAACATCCATTACGATGTAACAAAAGCAAATAAGCATCAAAGTTTGAAAACTTTGTCAAGCAGAGGAAGAAAACGAAAATGACGCAACGAAATATTTGACGGACTTGCGTTCGAGCTAGTTAACCATGGAGCTAGTTTAACCATTAAAACTTCCCATTTTTTTCCTGAGACGACTGCGGCCGAATGGAGTCCACTGTACGTTTGTTATTACTCTTTCTCTGCCTTTTGCCAGCTTGTTCGACAGGCGGAGATAGCTATGGTATTTACTGCTATTACTGCTATTACTGCTTTCCTCTTGATATTTGCAATCTCTTTGCAATTATGTTTTCTTTAGTTCCCAATCCATCAATTCTTCCTTCTGACCGATTTTTTTTAAGACACTCGCATTTTTTTCGTGAAAAATCTTGCGCCTTCCCTTTATATCCCTTTGTTCATCATATTCAACGTCAGTCTCTGTGCAGGTAAATTTTCTTTTTTCAGGAAACTCTCAAACACTATTCCCAGCAACCTTGCTTCGAACTACAAACCTATCTCCATTCTTCTTTGCTTTTCAAAAAACTTGAAACGTTTCATTTTCAATAGAATCTATAATGCCCTCAGTAGTGCCTTCGTGGCGCAACAACATAGCTGTCAAATGCCGCTGTAGCTCTTCGAAGCCAGATAAATTGCGTCGGCAATTGACAGTAACAATCAAGTTAAGGCCATCTATACTGCTTTTGCTAAATTTTGCCGTTAATCATGTGATTGATTATTTTCAAACATTATGGAATCTCTAAGCCTTTGTTTTACTGAATTTTCAATTTTTTTTTTAACTTATCGCACTTGTGTTGTCTCCCTCTTGGGCTTGCCGTCCTCATCTTTCTCTCCTTCTCCTGGTGTATCTCATGGTTCCATCTTAGGACCACTTTCGTTCAATTCGTGCAACCATGTTCTTCCTAGTGCTTTTAAGCCAACTTGTCTTCTCTATAAATATAACTTTAAAATCTTCCAGATAACCAAACATTCTGCTTCTTCAGGAAGACTCGAATGCTCTCTCTAGTTGGTGCTACTTGAATTGCTTATCTTTAAATGTTTTTCCATATTATTTTCGCTAAGGCTCCACACTCTTGTCTTTTCTTACGTTATTTGTGGTACAGCCCTAAAGATTTCACTGATTTTGTGGTCACCTTTGATCGTAAGCTGCAATTCGGTATTCATGTCCCAGCCATCACAAGAAAGGCTTCTCGAATTGCTGGCTTTGTGATTCACTCTTGTCTTAGCTCCTTTATTACTTCCATATGTGTCCACCTGTTTGTTACTCTATTCCGTTCTATACTTGAATACTGAAGTCAAGTGTTGTGTTTCGGTGTTGGCAAGCATTTCCTTTTCGATGGTCCGCTCACGCTAAATATAATTCGCGCAGATAGGCTCCCAAAATTCCTTCAATATCTTCCTGTCGTTGACCTTTCAACGACTCAAGGAGCAGCTATTATTAACTTTTCTCGTACTTTCTCGTACGCGTATTTCTTACATGCGGAGAACTTTTTATTCGATTGGTTTGCCCGAGAGCGTTTTCAGACTGAAGAAAGGTCATCAGAACCTTTGTTTTCCTCGAAAAGGAAAATTTTTCGTTGGAGGAGGATTTAGTTCTCCCGCCCTCGTTTTTTCGTCGATATTGACGAGAAGTAATTTGTGGCCGAAGCCATTTCAACTTATTTGGATCCCTTTCAGAACCGCTATCTCCGTTCGTGGGTAGTTGTCGCTTTATCGATCTCATGGTTCTCTAGCAAACTACTGGTGTAAATTTTCAACGTACTCTGAGGCCTGCCAGAGTTTTAACGGGACGGAGGCAAACATAACATTAGTCTAGAGCCGTTCATGCTTGGATCTCACATCGGCGGTACCGCGCAGGGAGACGACTAAGACAAGAATGACATATTTATCAGCTAAAACAACAGATCTTTTCGTTGCAAGGTCATACCAGAAGTGTATATCCTGCCAGTGCATAAAATCAATTCGGCTATCAAAATTGTTCAAACCGTTTAACATGCCAAGTGGTGCCAATAGCTTTTAGATCATTTTGTTACCCGGGGTACATCACGACGAGGTGATCCAAGTTACAAAGATGATTCAAATATGATATTTGAAATAAAAACGTATCAGACAATACAGCTTAGAGTTAGAAAAACTAAACTGAAGTTAGTGAACCTATTACTTTACAGGCACGATGCATAAAATAGCCAATGTAATCATGCATGATTCTTCTATAATAGAATGATATTTCGCACGTGCACAAATAATTGTGCTGTGCATAAATAAATTTGGCACCTGTTCTTTCATTAATGTTAGTTTATTTGTAAGTGTTTTCTTAAATTTGTTCGTTATTTGATATTGTCTTAGGCCGTTATATGTCACTATGAGGAAAAGAAATATACAAAATTATGCTTACTTCTAAAAGTTATAGTGATTTCCTTTTGGCGTTACATATGGAAAAGCAATGCACAAATAATTATGGGTGCATGCTTTTCCATACGATTATGAACCACATTGAACATTGCAGATGGGCTAATTCAATTAATATTTCTATCGGTAATATTTATAACAAATCATGAAATCGATTTTTGCATTGTGCGCTCGCTTCACTAATTGACCTGCTCATTGATTTTTCATTCAATATACCTACTTCCTTACCACCGCAGACTCTTCTGAACCCAATCCGATTTCAAATTTGTTCGGCTAGATTACCTATCGCCAGCTCCACCATTCACGCACGAACAGAATCTTATTAGAAATTTATTCGATAATTGGACTGCAATTGGAATAGTTATCGTGACTTCCAAAGCAGACAAGTGACGACGGTGTGGAGGTACGACTGTAATGGAAGCCTGTCTCTTTTGCTAGCCAGTAGTAGCATAGGGTTGGTTCGTTGTTCCAATCAATTTCAAGCTATTTTTTGTTAATATTTGATGCATCAATTTTTACGACTGAACTTGCTGTAAACATAGAATCAGACAACAATTTCAACAATTTGTTCGCTGTGATTGATTCGCATTCTTGTCAGTAGTTTTTAGCCCAATATGGAATTCAGTTAGGTTGTAAGCAATGGTTTTTCTTTCAAGACGATTGTAGATTTAATGTTATGCTGACATCATTATTGACAACGCAATGTTGTATTTTAGCTAAGGAGTAGTTAATTGACACTGAAGTGAATCGATGGATCAGTGAATGTCTTTGAAAATCTTCTGCTTTTAGGCGTGACAATTCCAGTTCTCTATATGCAGTTTCATCCTGCAACTGACTCCTATTTATGAAACAAATAAAAGATCTCCCCGAAAGATTTATTAGAAGTTTCTAATTTTCGTTAAAATCATGCTTTAATATGAAGAACAGCTTCGGGTGCCATAAAGCGCTTTATCTCGAAGAGAGCCAAGCTACTACTTCTTTGTGCTTTTTTCGCTTCACTGTATGATCCGTATTTTTCACGCTTCACTTTTTCTATGAATGGTCGACTTATCTTAATGTAATCTTCCCTTCCATTCCCATTGTCATCTGAGTTGGTTTTAACTCGCCTTCTGTTCAGTAGGATTGCATTTCTAATTGTGTGGAGTCTTGTAATAATACATCTTTTCTTTACTTGTCCTCGCTTACCCAATTAATATTCTTTTTCAAGCAGTAACGATAAAATGTTTGATCTTATCCTTTCCAATCTTGGTCCATCTTCTGTCTCCAGCCTCTATTTATCAAATCTAATAACCATTATCCTCTACTGTTGGCAAGTATACTTTTCATTTATTGAATCCTCCCTTTCTTCAAATGATCCTATGAGGTTCTGGTCATATGTCCGTAGTTTCGAATCTTCTTCCTCTATATCCGGTTTTTTTTTCCTTTCAATAAATCTTCCGCATCTAGTCTGCAAAAAATATGTATATAACCTATTTGCGGATTTTTTGGCTCTGTATATTCAAATCTTACTTCTCCTGTCTACTATGTTCTTTCCTTTTATTTTCCCTTTTGCTTCTCTTTATTTATAAGCAATCCTCTACAAGCTCAATCTATTTAATCTATTTTCACCATTTTTTTTTTACTACGCAACAGCATGGTTTCGTGAAAGGCCGGAGTAATACCACTAACCTTGTTGAGTTTTTTTTCTCATAGTTGCTTCTGCTTTAGATAGCCAGCATTAAGTAGACGTCATATAAATTGATTTCTTCAAGGCCTTTGGCTTTGACTTAGTCAATCATGGGCTCCTCCTACGCAAATTAGAGCAGTATGGCATAGCTGAGAGTCCTTACTTTCGTTGATATCGTCCCTTGTATTTAATCGTACTTGCTATGTCTTCCCCTAGAGTCCCACATTCTCTCCTCTTTTTCGTTCCTCAGGTGTACCACAAGGATCTATTCTTAGACTTTTGTTCTTTAATCTCTCCGTCAATAATCTTCTTATTGTAGTAGCTTATTTTTGTCTGAATGTTGACTTCGTAACTTAAATATCTTTCGTGTTTTCAATGCTTCTTCTTATCAACTTGCTCTCTCTTGTTCATTCGACAGGTTTCCCGGATTGGGGGTTTTTTTTTAAACATGTTTACCACTATTCTTTTGACCTTTCCACTTGTGTGCGTTTTTTTCTCTTTAATATTCGATCTAACCTTGAGTATTGCTCCGCAGTATTGCCTGAGGCGGTTGAGTTTGTCCAACGAAGAATCATATTTTCGCTACAGTGATCGTTTATCCATCCTTAATATTCATCGACTTGATCGGCACAGAACTTACCTTGATGATTTTTTTTTTAATTTGTCGCGGGCGGCTATTTGTTTTCATTTTTGGCGTGTCGTTTTACGGAACGCCATCACGACAGGCTTATCCGGTCGACCACACTGTTTAATGCACCTTTTGCCCGCACGTTTACTGAGGACGCAAAATAATATTTATATTAGTTCTCTTCCCCAGTCTGTTGTTATTTTGAAAAATTTACTTCGTAGTTCACTTTTTTCGCCTACTCAATCCTATTAAACTCTATTTTACTTTTTACTGTACTTTTTGTCTGAATAAATTACTAAATTACTAAAAATAGAAATAAAAATGCATTCCTGTCTTTTGCTTCCACAAAAATTATTCAAAATTCAAACGAGTCCAAAAAAAAGTCGACACAATAACTCCTTAAAATACGAATCACACCATTCTGAGTAGGTTTTTGTCATGATATATCTTTTTTCGGAAATAATACCCTTGATTCTGCCAAACCTGACCGATTTTCAAAGTTTTAAAAGTAGACTAACCGTTCGCACGATTGACTACACCATAATGGAGATGTTTTGTTGAGATTATTGTATCTTCAAAAGTACCCATAATTTTAAAACAATTTTGTTTTAGTCTACCCTACGTTGATTATCGAAAAAATTGCTATCAGTTTCGATTGAATACATTAAGGGGTTACATATAACCACGAGGCCGACAAAAAGTGATTTTTCAAGCATTTTACCTGCGAAGACATTTTCGATCAAATGACCGAAAATTTTACCGCGTTTCTCCGATATTTATTCCGATATTTCTCATTTGCTAAAATAATGATTCCTAAAGCTGCAACAGACTATCTCCGGGAGCCCTTTTAAAAAAAGGCGTATTGCGATGAGCACGATATCTATGGATTGGATCTAGAGATATCGTGCTCATCGCAAAAAAAATGGGAAAAAACGCCAAAAAGATTTCGTTAGTGTAAAATATTATTTAGTGATTAATCGAATGGATGAAAGAAAATATTAATTTTAAACAAAATGGCGATTAATCATAAAAAATCGATTTTTGATAAAAAAAAAAATGGCCTTAAATTGTTCATAAAATGGAAAATTGTCAACGGGGCAAAACTTTCGATCAATCACTAAAAAAATATATTTGTAAAGCTTACGTGAAAATTTGAGAGTCATTTTTGAGAAATCCTGCTCACCGATTCAAAAACAAAATAAAATTGTTTCGTTCCAAAGTTTCAAAAGCACTTTGCACATAGTAACCGAGTTTTTTCTTACTTACACCGAGTCGTCTATTCCAGGACCGTACAATAAACCCACCGTTCATTAGCCAGTTTCTGATACATGAATGAAAGAAAATCTATCAATTTTAAGCGCTAAAATCTAGCGAGTAATCCAACATTAATACTTAAAAAGTGTTCATACAAAACTGATATTAATTTTTTTTACAATCAACGTAGAGTAAAATAAAAGAAAATTGTTTTAAAAGTATGGGTACTTTTGAAGGTATCACATTTTTAAGAGAAAATCTTCAATATGATGCGGTCAATCGTGCATACGGCTAGTCTATCCCGAGGATAAATTTAAAACAAAGTAACTAAAAAAAACCGTACTGTGAAAAGCCTGCTGCAACATTCAATGTCGTTTATTTCCGCCTGTATTTCGTTATTGAAACAGCAAAATAATACATATTCTCGATTCTACATCAGTTAATTGATTTTAAATGAAATAAAATGGAACTCTATATGTTTATTGCTTAATAAATTCAACACTAAATAATTATTGTGAGTGCGTATCTGTAAGACATTTTTTTTTCTTCTGATTTTTTTGATATGCATAAATGCTAGTCTTTTGCTTCTAATTGCAATAACAACTCAACTCGAATACGAGAAGTTGTTATTGATTTAAAAATCAATCAAATTTTTGATTTTTATTATTAAATCGCTGCCAGTTTTCGAAATCATATAGTTAAAAATTGGAGAAAATTTTAGTATAGACTATATAAGAAAATATAAGGATTTTAGTTACCATTATGAATGCCATTGATTTGCACTCTGACCTGTGACACCCTTGCCAATTCGTCTAATTAATTATTTTTATTTTATTCTTTTAGTTAAAAATCTATTATTATACGAAACATTGTTCAATTTTCTTATTGATACTTTGTTTCGTATATCTATTGCTTGATGAACCAATCAATTGTTTCCTAATTTCTATAAAAATTAAGAAGATGAAATCTTAGCCATACCTTTACTTATACATATAGATATAAGATATAATTACAACGTTATCTATAAGATACCGATTTAAAGTAAGAGAAATGTGAATCTATTCTATTACATAAATGTTGAATCTATGTTGAAAATAATATCTTTATGTGTCGATATTCAATTTTAGTATTTATATACAGATATATATATCAATAAAATGTAATAGCATTAAAATAGAGTTTTAAGAAATGAAAAGTAAGAGAGGAATAATAGAGAATATAAAAAAAAATAATTATGTGAATAAAATATAAGTACCTTCTATCGAAATCATAATGTACAAACAGCAACGAAGTTGATAAGTGAAAAAAATAGCAAATCAGTGGAAAATTGAGATAAGAAATCGTTATTATACTAGACATACATTTACAAAAACAGAGATCGAGTTTGGAGACATTATCTATACTTGAAACTTTGCATATTGAAACTATGAAAAAATGAAATTTACAAAAAAAAAACGTATATGATATCTTAACCCGAAATGCAGACATATTTAGAAAAAGCTGCGCAGCTTAAAGCGTAGAAGAGAAAATTTATATTTTTGGTCTTTTTTATTAAAAGACGTCCTACTATCTGAACGATGTATTTGGATGGAATATACATACATATACATTTTAAAATGCTAGATTTACTAAAAAAAACATACCTAAAAGTGCCATTCGATATTATCCAGAATTTATTCTATCAAATTTTTACATCATATCCCCCAAAAAAAACCACTATTGGAAAAAATTAAATCTTGTTATTAACTAATCAATAATATGAAAAAGAACAAAACCAAGAATGAACATGACGTCTTTTTGCACTGTTTTCTTCTTGATCATTCATTCGAAACGAAGCAAAAAAAAAAAACAAATCTTAATATTGTAATTCGAATCATATTATTCTTCTATTCTACTCTTTCTTATATACAACAATTATATTTATACAAAACGAATGAGACATATTGGTGGGAAAAGAGCGAAAAGCGTTATAGAAAGAAAAAAACAGGAATAAATAAGAATAATTATGCATTAGAATGCAAAAACAGAGAAGAAGCTTGTGAGATTTAGTACACAACCATCATATTAAGCTGCAATGTAATTTGCAACGCTTTACCGCTCTAGATAGATTGTAATGTGATATGTGATAAATGTGGATTGGACCCAATTTGTGATTTTTTATAACTTTATATTGGAGATGTGAAACGGAAAACAAACAAACTGATAAATATGATTACCATGAAATTTTAATTTTTCATTTTTTGTTAAAAATATAAAACCGTTTTCGAACATTATCAAACGGATAAAGATCTGTAAACTTGCAATATTATTTGTTAATTTTGTTAATTTTTTTGAAATGTGAACCATACTATTACCATTTAAGCTTTATACGCATGAGATATACCAACCTAATAATATATATAGTTTAATTCTTAATGTGATAAGTTCAAATTAAATTCAATCATATGCAACCCTACATCATACGTAAATAAGTACTACATGTAAAATGATACAATCAAATTCAAGATAAACTTCTACTAAATACAATTTCCGATGACTTCCTACGACAAAACATCTCTATAGCTCATCTAAATTGAAAGAAGTAATCAGAAAAAATCCCCCCCTATTTGATGTACGAACACTCCTATCCTTTCCCCTCAAATTCTACATAATGTATGCAATATGAAAATATAATTCTTGTTAATTGCACAATTTGTAATTTTACGAAACGATTTAAAATCTCGTATTAGTTTATATACGAATAAATAGAACGAGAGAAGCAGTAAACAATAGAATTTTAGTGAAATTAGATGTAAAACCTCTACAAGCAATGCAGTGAGATAAGCAATTTCAACGCAGAGAAAAAAAAATGACATAAAAGATATATCCTCAAATATTTTGGAAAAAAAAAACAAAAACAACAAATCGTCTGCTATCCATGCAATGTCAATGAAAATTATGAACGATAGCAAAATTACAATAAGAATCTACATACAATGTATTTGGAAAGTTTTTCTACTTTGCGTTTGATGTATCCTTGTTTTTGTGATTATGATAGAATGCATATCTTGTTCCCTACTACCGGTTGTAATATGTACTGTGTATAATACTGTATATTATGTTTATATTTTGGACAAATATAATAGAAATTATGTCTGATTTCGAAATTAATAAAAACAAATGTTGTTTTATTTATCATCCATTCCATCGATCCCTTTTCACTTGTCCGGTCTTGATCGTTTTGGGAATCTATTAAGTTGGGACTTGATTAATCTGTTGCATGTATCTGATGCTCGCATAGCTTTGCTGGCGAATTCATGACTTAAGGTGGTATATCATCTCGTTGTGGTGTTCAGTGCAAGTTGTGTCGAAATTGGTGGAAACATAATGAAATCTGGATTAGCTGTAACTTGGTTTAGATAGGTCGTGTCTATTGAAACATGCTAAGGAATTCTCTAATAATAAATTATATTCGCGCTAGTTTAGGTTATGTTTTCCTGGCTGATCACACGTCGACCTACTGGTACATAGCGATACCAAATAAGAAGACCTGGAGCATAAAGATTTAGTCCAAGTAGCCATCGAAGACCTCCGATTTTTTTACAAATTCGAGTATGTTCTTTAACCTATGCTCAGCCACATGCGTTAGGCTTTCCAGCCAGAGATCACTCAAGAAGCGCTGCATGGTTTTTCTCACTGCCGGACAGTGGCACAGCAGATGCTGAATTGTCTCTGAGACTCCCGGCTCGTGCACGTCCTACAGGTATCTCTGGTTAGGAGCCGCAGTTTAGCGTGTGCTGCTACAAGACATTGACCGGCAATCATGCCGACCAGCCGTTTGGAGTCAGTCCGTTGATTGCACAGGGGTTTTCCGTAATGGCTGTTCTATGCACATTATTGAAGGCGCACTTAGTGTTCAAATAGGCCCTCAACGCGTACTCTATGGTAACTAAATAATAAAAAAAAAAGTCCATTGGCCGGTATGACATTGTTTCTAGATGAATATGATACTTTCAGAATTGAGGGACGCCTAGCAGTATCCAATCTACCCTACGATTCAAAGCACCCGATGGTTTTAACCACACTCAGAAAATGTCATACCGTTGAAAATATGATTCCAGTCTTATAAAAATAAAAGGATAAAATTTCGGTCAAATTCCGAAGAAATCTGATGGATTCAGTAGTATTCTGACCATAAATGTAATACGCTCAAAACTATAAACAAATTCCTTTTTACTGATAGCGTAAATTGTATATTTTATGGGAATATCCTATAATGTCAATAGTATATACTATTTAAACGACACGCCTGTATCATCTAACTAATGGGAGGCAGCATTGAAGTAATGAGATAATGCCTTACTAATCGTGTGCACTGTACAGTAATAAAGGGTATGAGAATGGTATATACTATAGAAATGATTCGATCGTATCATAAAATCGTTCTACGTCGTATTATTAGGCGCGTTTTTTTGCTCCTCTATCCAGCGGAGAGTAGAATGAGAGTAGAGTAGACGCATTGAAAACAACAACAACACTCCTACACCAGTGAATTCACTGGTGTAGGAGTGTTGTTGTTTTCAATGCGTCTACTCTACTCTCATTCTACTCTCCGCTGGATAGAGGAGCAAAAAAACGCGCCTATTGTCTTCGAAAGTTTACTGTACAGTTTTGTGGTTTCAAACGGTAGTTATTCGTGATCGGGCGAATGTGCTTTGGTGTTCTGTGTTATTTAAACGATACGTCGAGTGCTAGTGCGCATGAAAATGGATTCTCAAAACAAAAGTGTCGAGTCTGATTTGAGTTCAATTGACATTTCAAACGAAGTTCTAGAATACGTGTATTTAGAAACGAATGAAGATGAAGAGCTTCGTGCTTTAATTTGTAATAAATTCGGCTTCGAGGAAAGTGTCTACAGCTTATTGAAGTGTAAGTAAAATATATCATGCATCAAAGAAGCAAATAAGCAAATAAATATCAATTTACTTAAATGTTAGTATTCGTATCGAAAATTCTAGATGATTAATATTGTAAGGAAGGAAATAAATATTGATGTCCAATTGTTTTTAATGAATTAAGTTCAGGACGTATTTGTTTGACATTCCAAAGCATACTATGCGAATAACAATCGTATTAGGTTGAAACATTGGACTCAATTTTATTCATAGAATCGTTTGGTGAAAGCTAAAAATCCTGTTTTGTTCTTTAAGCATATCAAGTAGACATCGAGGCTCTACGGTATGTTCAAAATGATGACGTAAATGCAATATTTGGAAATAATATTGGCTTACGAGTCAAATTTAAGGAAAAATTACGTATCTGGAGGGAATCAAACGTAATAGTAAAATTATTTGCAAGTATATTATCTAAGCATACATTTAGGTTTCAACAGAATTGGCATCTAGTACTGACACTTATATACAATCCTGGCTTGAGTCATCATCCAGTAGCTCATCATGTTTACAAACATGCAATCGTACGCCGCTTAAAGAAATTTTAAGTAGGTCATTTGACGGAATTGAAGTATTGAAATATTACGCTTCTAAAAAACATTTGGAAAAGGAACATCGGGATATTATTGTAAAAAGAATTGTCGATTTTTTTTCTCTACGGCGTAAAAATATGTCCATGGAAGACATAAAATTTTATAGCAGAAACATTATTGCTGAGTTTCCTACGGAAAATATAGTAACTGTTTTCATTTTTTATTAAGGGAAATTACATTATTATAATAATACTGAATTTTTTCTAGGAATATTATTACGGTTAAAATCCCATAGGTAAACTTCACGATAGAGCAGTAAATTCGAGGAAAAAGGAAAATATATTGGTTCCTTATACAATCGGAAAATCTACATCGATAGAATCTACTAGCCAAGCTGAAAGCACTAATTGCGCAGTGGATGACACAGGTAAATTTTCGATAAAGTATTTAAAGATAAAGGTATTTCCATAGCAACTATTTTAGGGGACAACAATCAAGGAGTAGTAAATTGGCTAAAATGTCAATGTGACGTAGAGTTTAAGAGTAAAGAGTTAGAAGAAAAGTGGTGCATGGTTTGGAACAGAAGAAGAAAAGATATTTTGAATGCTAAATGCAACATTTTGAGCGAATGGCCTCTCTATCGAAATTCCTTCGGTTCATTTTTGGTGGGTGTTTATTTACTGGTATTTAGATTCTTAAGTGACACTCGAAAATTTTAGGTTGACCTTGATTACCACTCACTTAAAGTTGAAAAGGATGAGTTATTTTTAAAATGGAACTTCTTTTCTGATAAAATAACTGCATTTTATCAGCATAATGTTAAACAGCCAGCTGCAATAGCAACTTTAAATAGACTAGGGAAAATTAAAAACGATTGTAAGGAAAATTAGCGTACAATATTTATATGATATGCTTATGCCATAAATTTTTATTTTTTAGCCAATAGACAGTTCATACTTTTAAACCTATTGCACAATGTGCTAAAACCACCAGCAGCTATTTCAATCACGGATTCGAATAAAGTTAAAAGAAGATGGAAGCCATCAATACACGACAGCCAAGAAGCAGTAGTGACCAGTATTTTTAATACGAACGATTTCGAACAAACTGTATCACATTTAAGAGATAAATATCTTAGTAAGGGTTTGACACTACAACCAATCATAATCAGCATTGGTGAGCAAAATGAAATTTCAGAATCCTCACAATTCATTGTTTTGTTTAATGACGTTAAGTACAAATTTACATCTTTTTTGAAAGCTTTCGATATACTGTTTAAGATTTTTCACGTTATGAACCTGCAGTATCCGAAAGAAAGTGAAAATTTCTACCATTTTATTGAAAATTACTTTTATAATTTAAATATAAAGAAAGAAACTTCAAATTCAAATTATACACATTTAATTGAATATCTTTTAACTACAGACGCAACAAATTCTTAAATTTAATGAAATATTGGCGAAAAGGATGGCCCTGTTTTTTTGTTTCGTATGCCAGGGAAAATTCCCGAATTGCTCTTTATTGATTGACCACTTGAAGTCAAATCATTCACTAAACAAGTTAAGGGGTTAGGGGTAGTCAGAGACATGAAAAAATGAGAATTTTCAATAATTTTTTTTTGCCGGTAAATCATTTAATTTTATAAAAGTAATTATATGGCAACATTACATAATGTTTCGACTTGACCTCACAAAAATTTGAAGAAAAAAAAATTAATAATTTTAAAAGTTATGGCCGTTTGTGTTGACTCAGCTCCAACAGAAATTCCTTGCGGTGACCACCACAAATCCTTGGAGATTCATCTTAAATCAATCGGACGAAAAAAAATAGTTTTATTAATAGATAATCTAGTGCCTGATCGAAGCTTTTTTTTTTTTAAAAAAAATTGACAAAATAGCGGCCTCATGAAATTTTTCTCCAGGTTTTCGGGAAAAAAACAACAGCTAATTGTTTATAAAAAATCGAAATTTAAAAAAAAAAAAAAGTTCTTCGATCAAGCACTAGTTTTTTCTGTTTTCCAAAAGCTGTATAAATTTCATTGAAATCTACTGAGCGGTTTTCGAGTTACAGTGGTCACCAGTTCAAAAAACATAGTTGTGAGAAAAACGTATTTAGAGTTTTACACTCGATTTATGTAGAGTAATACGAATTGTTTAATTTAAACACTTATGCTACCTAAAAATTGTAAATATATATAGTAAGGTATTTATAGATTTAGGTATAACTATATATTCATCAAAGTTGTAATTCATTCAATCGAACCCGAGAAATCGGTTGCTTGCAGCTGCTGCTAACTACCTGCTCTCGAGCGTTCTGGAGAGCCCGAGAGCCCTTGGTTAACTGTCGAGTAACTCGAAAAGTATTTGTCGGATTCACTTCAAAATTTCAGAGAATATTTGTAAGATATTATACTTTAAGGAAATGCAAAAATGCAAAAATAGATTTTTTGAAAATTCTGACTACCCCTAACCCCTTAAACAAATTTACCTGTTGTCAAAATTCGTGCTATCAAACATTTGATAACATACATACATTTAAGCGTCATTTAACTCGTAAACATAAAAACACAACAAAACAAACTTCTGTAAAAACAAATAGTAATTTGCATCATAGGCGTCCAGAAAACTCATGTATTGCTCCAAATTATTTTATTATTAATAATTTAATAGACTCAAAGCATGCAGTTACAAAAAATCCATCATCTCAAACTGTTATTGATGAAAATTTAGGATTAAGGTTTGCATTAGAATTACATAACAAAAATAACTTAAGTCGTAAAGATGTCACGCTTATAAGTAGAAAAGTGTTGTATGAGGTCATTGAACCCATTTATGAATTAATAATTGAAAACGATTACGATAAAGATCAGGCAACTCAAGTATTGCATAAAATAAAAAAATCATTTTCTCAAATAAAAACTGAAGCAAATTTAATACATAATTTAAAGCATTTAAACATGTACGAAAACCCAACGTCATATACTATTAGTAATGAGATTTCAGAAGTAATAATTCATAGCACTCCGGTTTTAGAGCCAAACAGAGTAACAGGAATGATAATGCCAATTGCTTTTCAGTTAAAAAAATATTTGGAATCCGAAAACGTTTTTGATTTCATTGCATGTCATATGAAAAAATTGGAAGAAACCCATTTAACTACTGGCTATTTGTATAATTTGATAAATGCCCAAAGTTGGAAAGAAAAAACTCAAAAATATCAGGGAGAGATAGTGCTACCGTTGCTTTTATATTTAGATGATTTTTCCATTGCCAATCCGTTAGGATCTCATACCGCAGAACAAAACATTTGCGGCATTTATTATTCGATTGCAACTATTCCTAAGCAGTATACTTCTAAGCTAAAAAATATGTTTGTTGCTGGTTTTTTTAAAGCTAGGGATATTCAAAACCTTGGTACACAAGTTTATTTAAAACCTTTTATTACCGAGATTCAGAGACTAGAAGACAATGGTATCGATATAACAGTAAAAAAACAATCATATCATATTCGCTTTATACTAGCTTTTGTAATAGGCGACAATGCTGGTCTTAATAAAGTACTAGGATTTTCAAAGAGTTTTAATGCAATGCATTATTGTAGATCTTGCAAAAGAACAAAGACCCAAATGCAGAGTGATAACTATGAATATTCAAATTATCTTAGAAATAAAAAAATTATGAAGAAGATTTACTAAAGAATGAAGAAAAAGAATCTGGTATCCGCGAAAATTGTGTATTTAATTCTATAGAATCATTTCATGTTACGCAAAATGTATATTATGATATCATGCACGACTTGCTAGAAGGAGTTTGCAGATATGATTTGTCATATATTCTCTTAAACTTAATAGAAACTAAAAAATACTTTTCAATTGAAACTTTCAACTACAGAAAGCAAATGTTTAATTATGGCGAGACTGAATTTAGTAATGTATCCACACCTTTGCAAATTTCCTCGCTAAAAAATATTTCATTTAAATTTAGTGCCAGTGAAATGTTGACCTTCGTTCATTTTCTTCCCCTTATTATCGGTGATTTAATTCCAGTAGCTGACGACTCATGGAATTTGTTTATAACACTGGTAAAAATAATCGATATAATTTTATTGTCCGCTTTATCATCCAAAGAAATTGATACACTTGCAAATTTAATATCAGAACATAATAATTTATACCAAACACTTTCCGGACAATTCTTGAAACCGAAATTTCATTTTCTTGTGCATTACCCTGCAGCTATTCGAAGTTGCGGTCCTTTGAAAAATATATGGTGCATGAGATTTGAATCAATGCATAAAATTTTCAAAGATTATTGTACTAGTAATCATTCTCGCATTAACATTGCGCTAAGTTTGTGCAAAAAGGCAAGCTTAATATTTTCCAATTCGCTTCTTGATAACAATTTCTTCGAAAATAATTTGCAAGTAGATGAAAAAAATATCGTTATTTGCAATGTTATAAATAAATATCAACTTAAAAACGTTGATGATAAGTTCAGTTTAGCTCGGTGCACGGGGAAAATTCGTTTTTGTGGATTGCTTTATAAGAATGGATTTTATTTGATAAAAATTAAGGAAGAATTTCCCTATTTATTTGAAATTGCAGATATAATAATCGGCGATGAGAGCGCCGTATATTTAGTTTGTAAAGAGTGGTCTGTGAACAGGTTTTCTGATCATATTCAATCATACATAGTTGCCGATGATAAAAATGCATTTTCTCTTCATAGTATTGAAAATTTCTCAGGACCTCCAATACATGTTTATTTGACAAATGAAGGAAAGAAAGTAATTCGCCTCAAGAGACACTAATTAGAAATTTGATTTTTGTATTTCGCAAACTTCACGTTAGAATTACACATTTAGTTTAAGTTTATACCAAATAATGTATGATGGTTAATTTACTATTGAATTATGTTTATCTTATTTTTAAAAGCAACAATAAAAACTTACAGCTGAAAAGGTTTATTTTTTGTTTTATGTGGATAATAAATTATGGAAAAAAATTCCATTGAAATAATGAGATCATATTATAGAGGCTACGGAGTTTCTTATTAATTTTATAGGGTTTGACGCATTACTTTAATAAGAAATAATAATAGATGATACAGGCTGTGAACGATATATTTAATAAGCCTTCCGTTTATTTTCATAAGGTAATCACCTTTTATTTGCATGAGATGTAAATGTTGAATTAGCAGGAAATTATAATAGAAAGTATAGTCTGAATCTTCTTAAATTTATTAGTCTGCTGATTATTTCAATGAGATATTCACATTTGTTTGGTGGGATACACACATGGTAGGCTTAATAATTTTGAAAATATCAAATTAATGTGGTAAAACACATTGACCAAATTTAATGGGAAAAATAATTAAAAAACTATTGAATTCCTATTAATTGAATAGGATCGTTTTCTGAGTGCAGTTTAGATCAATCAATAACCAGTTTATTAATGACCAGAACCCATGTCGAACCCATGTGTTTGAGGTCATCGGCTTTACTAGCAACGAGTAGACAGGATTTCTGGCCACTGAAGGGAAAGGATATTGGCAATTGCCATAGTCCAACGATTCGTTTTTTGGGCTCATTAAAACAATGTTTTTTGTTACAAGAAGTGATGGTTAACTAACCTGTAGCGGGTATAGAACCAGCTCGACCGTTGGTTAGTGCAGGCTTAAACTTCTGTTATCCAATATTATTGATTCACTAAGTCATAAGTAGTGAGCGACCTCAAAAGTCGTACATAGCAGTATGTTTATGAAGGCTTTATATGCGGACACTGCAAACGAGGTAAGTAAGTAAAACGCAGTGCCCTAGTAAGCAAATATAATCAATTTCATTTTATCCCACCGCGGGCCTCATATTTTGGTGAGCTATGGGAGGCGGAAGTAATGAGTGCCAAGGGCATTTTGAGAAGACCAGTGGCATAAATAGCATTAACCTTCGAACAGCTCGAAACAGTCTTGATTCGGTAGCTGGTGTTGTTTCATCAAGCCGAAGGCGTTCATATATCCAAAACACCATCAGGATTATTTGGCGAGCTGAGATTTTCAACAATTTCACGAAAAACAAACAAATAAAAATATTTTAAATTTCATATACAAATAATTTTGTCAATGTTGTTAAGACAGTTTCAGCCTGTGAACAAAGTTGATCTTGAAATCGATAAATTCAAGTTATTATTATAAAGCAGTTTTCGTCAAGTAACCTTCCATTTTTGGTTCAATTGCAATTCTGTTGGCTATATTGAACTGGGAGACGTTTTCAATACATAATTTCGGTACAATCTTTGAAATGAAAAGCAATGCACAGTGGTCTCAAACGCCAAAAAACTGGTCAAAACTTGAAAAATATTCGGATTTCAGTCAAAATCATTATGCTTGTATGTTTTTCAGTCACTGATTCCTAATTAAAGGTCACAATATCGATTTCCAAAATGGCCAAATCTCAAAAGGAAAACTCGTCTGAAAATACTTTTGTTGCTGCTTATTGGAAATAATTCCAAATTTGTTATCTGTTCTGAATATAATGAATCTAAGATAGTTGACAGTCAAAAAAAAACCCCTGATTTGAAGAAAGTGGCTGCCGAAAATGTTATAAATGGACCTAAAAATGATCGAAAACAAAAGAAATTGCATATGAACTCATTTGCTACAGTATTTATGGCCCAGTTACCTCAAGTACATAGAACCGACATTGAAAGAAGTATTTTAAACGCTAGAGTTTAAGCATTTGAATAACAATAAATAAACGCCAATGTCTAATTAATCGAGTTAAATAAAGGAAGATTTCTTATCTCTAGCTAGATATCATCGGTTTTTTTTCTTATAATGTAATGAGTTTTAAGGGCCGCTGATTATTTTTTTTATTTTTATTCTGCTGCAAAATTGTTTAACGGCTATGGGGGGCACGCAGTCAGGTTTAGCCATAATTTTTTTTAAAGATCTAGGTACTTAGTGAACAGAAAACATAAAATTCGAAAAAATCTATTCATTTTTCCTTTTTTGTAGAGTTCACAAGTGCCCGCTTACTTGGACTATGCAGCACGTGCAGGCCACACCGATGTGTGGGAGATTCAGAGGACAGTACGCGCAGTTGCGGCCCATCACTAGTTTCAGCATTATATTTTTCTGAAAGATAAAGGCCTCTAGCTTTATCGTCATTTCTTGGTGAATCAAAGGCCGTACATTAAATATTGGAACCAGTTAGATAAACATCAACCACGTTTCGAGTCCCTTATTTTTTGATAATCAAAGTGGATTCTTCATTGCCACTTATGATCAATGTCCAATTTAATAAATAAGGCTATAACTATCTTTACAGTTGAAGTCAAATGTTGAAGTTATTGTTCAAATGGCACATCAGTTTTATTCACGTTACACATGTCTGCGTCAAATGTACTTTCGATGTTGGAGTCCTATCTTATAAAACCTATCGGTATATCAATTCAAACGCTTTGATCCTTAATTTTTCACGGTAAACTTCGCTATAAATTTGGCATCTTTAGGTTTATTCAAAGTTTAATTTTTCATTGGAATCTTTCCTTTTTTATCGGATATTTATTTTCTTTATCTGTACCATCAAAACAGATGGTATATCTGGCGGAATATTCACTTTGGTATATGTATATGTACCTACCAGCTGGAAAATCTTCCATATTATTACACCTGGTATGAGATCTTTTTCTCTTCATAAAGTTTTGAAAATTAAGAAGAAGAAGAAGTTTGACAGATATCAGTAGTGTGAATTATCGTTAGTGTTTTGGATTTTCGATTGTGCATTTGAATCGGTCTTTTTTGCTGTTTCTTTATAATTGAGATCATTATAATTATACGTGATTCTTAATTCATTAGTAATTCGTGAAAGTGTTCCGCGAATTCTGACTGAAATTGTATTAAATTCTTCAGCAGCTCTTAACGGTACCTTGTTAGATTTTTTCTCCCTTTGTTTTAACTTGCTTTGGAAATTCTGTTTAACTAGTTATTGACTTTTTAAGTGAAATTAATGTCGAATAAGTGCGGTAAATGTAAAAAGGAGGTAGGGGATAATGATAAGGCTCTTTTCTGTGAGGGGTTTTGTAAAAAGTGGTTTCACACAAAATGTGTGAAGATGTCAGATGATGTTTACAGGAGCATCTCTGCTGCCGAGAAATGGGTATTCTGGATGTGCCCAGAAGATAAATCCCTTATTGAGGACGTTGTTCAACAACATTGCACGTCAATTGTCAAAGAGCATCAGAAAATTAGAGATAAAGTGGAGCAGATTGAAAAATTATCTCTTGAACTCTCCAAGAAATTGGATAACATCCCCCATTTAGTTCAAAGCTGCTCAAAACCCACTTACGCTAATGTTCTGAAAAGTGACACTCCACTGAACAATAAACCACCAAGTAAATACAATGGTGGAGTGATTATTAGACCGAATAATCCCCAATCTTCAACCCAAACTCTTAATAAAATCAAAGAGACAATTACCCCATCGGCTATTAAAGTACCAATCTTACACCGTAAAGAATTGAAAGACGGTGGTATCCTTTTGAAGACGGATTCGGTGGAGGGGACCCATACACTTAGAAACAACCTCTTACAATCTCTTGACAAATCTTACTCGGTTGAGTCCACAAAAGACTTGACCCCACGGCTAATTGTCCATGGACTTGATAGAACCTTCTCATCTGAGGAGTTCTCAAAAGAGATCAGGTCTCTCAATCCAAATATAGCTGAAGGTAGTATTAGGGTTGTGTATTGTAGACAAAATAAAAGGACCAAAAAATACTCGGTAACCTTTGAAGTGATTGGATCCACCTTTACCAAACTTGTTAACAAGTATATAAATATCGAATTTAATTCTCATTTTTGCAGAGAGGACATATATGTTAGTAGATGCTATAAGTGTCAGAAATTTGGGCACACCGCAGTTAATTGTAAAAGTCAGATAGATGTGTGTGCGAAGTGTGCAGATCATCATAGCACGTCTGTTTGCAACTCGCAAATACTCAAATGCACTAACTGCTCACTGGCTGGCTGTAACAATTCTTCGCATCCATCCTTTGCCAGGGAATGTCCAGAATATCTCAAGAGGAAAACATCGGTTCAAAGGAAAATTAATTACCTGATTACGGAAATATAAACATGAATAATATGAGTCTAGAAGTTTTTTATGCGAATATTAGAAGCATTAGGAATAAATTTACGGACCTTGAGATATTTTGTAATTCTAAGCCAAAGTTGGATGCAGTGATTCTTAATGAGACTTGGATTTCTAGTGATGAGATTAGTTTGTTCAACTTAGATAGATTCGTCGCAATTCATAACTGCAGGGATCATGCCCAAGGAGGTGGCACTGCTATATACATTAGTAAAAGGATTCAGCATAAGCTGCTTCATTATGATAGTAGGTATCACACTATTATTATTTCTATTGAATGCGACCTTCGGTCAATCCACTTAGGAACATTCTATAGAACCCAGCATGACGATCCTGAAGAATTTATTGAATATGTTGATGCTTTGTATCAAAGGTTTAATAACTTGATAGTTGTCGCCGACACCAATATAGATGCCACTAGCATAAATAATGGTATCTGTGTTAACTATAATAACATGTTGGCGATGAACAATGTGGTACTGCTAAATTGTGACCCAACTAGAATTACATCAAGTTCAGCTACTTTGTTAGACCATGTAACAACTACCGTCAACACTCAATCTGTTGCTTTTAAAGTAGAATACTCAGAATGGCCAGATTTAGATCACCAAACTTTGTATATAACAGCATCTGGTATTAAAAAGCAATTGCAACCTATAGTTAAAAAGAAAATTTCAGTTTTAAATAAACGACTATATGTTGATTCGGTACTAAAGAAACTTAGTGAAACGCATGGTGAAATTTCTTTTAAAAGGATAATTGCTATTATTCAAGATGCAAAACAGTCGGCTTCAACTATTAAGGAAATCAGAGCTAGGAGAGGCAACAATTGGATTACTGAAGATTTAATTAAGGAAATGGATAAAAAGAAAATATTATATAAAAGAATGAAAATGAATCCAAGTGATGCCAAACTTACTTCTGATTACAGATCCTCGAAGAATAGAGTATGTTCCATGATCAGAATTGCTAAGAAAGACTATGTTAGAAGACATCTTATTTCTGCTGAGGGTGATGTTAGGAGAGTTTGGAAATTCATCAACCAAGAACTCTTGTTGGGCAATAAAATAAACAAATCTAAATCTATCATCACTGCCGATAATCTTGTTGATCATTTCAGCTCTATAGGTGAAAAACTTATTGAGGACTTAAAAGTAAAGTTTAACCTTGACAACTTTGAAAGGCAGAACATTCCGTTGAATTCAAAATCTCTCTTTTTCGAGCCTACTGATCCTGGTGAAGTGTTTGCCATAATTAGCTCATTGAAGAATTCTTCACCTGGAACTGATGGAATAACTTCCGAAAACTTGAAATTAGTCGCTACTCAGATATCACCTTATATTTCTGCAATCATTAATAAACACATTACCAAAGGTGAATTCCCTACAGAGCTGAAAGATACCATGATAGTTCCTATTCATAAATCAGGTGACGATGTAGATCCTTCTAATTACAGGCCAATTGCTTTAACAAGTTCGTTTAGCAAAATTTTCGAAAAAGTTATCAATAAAAGACTAGTTAAGTTTATAGAAAACAGTGTAGGATTTGATACACATCAATATGGTTTTTTACAAAAAAGTAACACAACATCAGCAATAACAGATGCCTTACAATTTATTAATTGTGAACTTGATTCGAATAAATATGTGGCCGCACTGTTTATTGATTTAGCGAAGGCCTTTGATACAGTTAATCATATCACTTTGTTAGAAAATCTGAGCGAACTTGGAATAAGAGGCTTGGGACTGGCGTTAATTGGTAGTTTCCTAAAAGACAGAAAAGTTCTGGTTAGGTTTAATGATGAAATAAGTAAACAACGAGTAGTTAACATTGGTGTTCCTCAAGGGTCGATTCTAGGACCAACTTTATTTTTGCTCTATATTTATAATTTATATTTCTCTGGTCTGACTGGAAAATATATTATTTACGCTGATGATACCCTGTTGCTATACTCTGCTAACTCTGCTGAACTTCTGGAGCGACAAATAAATAATGATTTAATTGTTTATGGGTCCTGGCTTTTGGGAAACAGGCTTACAATCAATACCTGTAAAACTAGTTACATGGTATTCAAGCAGATTAATAAGAGTGACATTTGCCTTAACATTAGAATACATGGAGAGGAGATACAAAGAGTGGCTAGATCTAAATACTTAGGACTAATTATTGATGATAGATTATCTTGGTCCCCTCACATAAGTAATGTGAAATCTAAGTTGGTTTTCTGGATTAGGCTGTTCAGAATGAAATATTACTTGGATTTAGAGCTAAAAAATATGATATACAACTCTTTTGTGCTGCCTAAGATTACCTATGGTATTTTGAATTGGAGTCAAACTTCAGAGATGAATATTGACTCAATTCATAGAATGCTCAATAGGACAGTCAAGGCAGTGCATGGACTTGATAGACTGACTCCAAGTGATGTACTATACAGACAAACAGATAAATTCAATGTAAGGGATATTATATTTATGGAAAAAGCTAAGATAATATATAAAATACTCAATAATAATATAAAATCTTCGATATGTCCAATAAAACACTGTGATTACCACAGCTATCACACAAGATTTAAGGATAATCTCAGGCTTGATATCGCTAGAACGAATAGAAAACATAAAGATCCTATTAGATTAGCTATGGAAATCTTTAATAATTTACCTAACTCTTTGAAGAATGCTAGGTCTTTTCCCATCTTTAAAAGGCTGCTGAAGAATCACATTAGAACCATGTAAAGTAAATTACGTACTATTTAATACTAATTTTTTTTTACTAATTGCTATTTTTCTTTTCTTGCATCCCTCATACCAGCACTCTGTTGCTGACTGGGAAGCACTTTCTCTCGCTTTGTTTTCTCAAAAATCCTATAATTAATTTTTATTTATATTATGAAAGAGCTTCTTCTTCTTCTTTGCATGCTTTTTTTTTATTATCCATCTTTTACACTAACTTCCCATCAACTAACTCTATCTTACTTTCTTTATTCTCCATTTATCCTATTTATGTTTTCTTTTTTACTATTATATAATTTAATTACAAATTGAATGTGTCGAGAGTGTGGTTTGGGATTCCTTTCCTATCCTGTTCCCTTTCGGGGGATGATGATAATTTTAATTGCTTGTTTCTTGACTAAGTGGCTTACTGCTGCTAGGAAGAAGAGGCTCTGCAATGAAGCTGACCCCATTGTGTTATTGTGTTATTGTTGTTAAATTCATTTACATGAGTAGGTACTAGCAAATGATTTTGATTAGCGGCACTTAACCTAAGGAAACATTATGAAAAAAGTAAAGACTTACCTGGTTTCGTTTAAATACATATATAGGCAAGAAGGAAAACCAAGCCAATGAGACGTTGTTTGGAAAAAGACGTTTTCTAGCAGACGTTTTCTTACAAAACCTGCACCACGCCCATTTCGATTTTTAGAGAAACGCTGCTTTGAAACTACACTAAACACTTGTAGACGTAGCACTGCACAACAGGAAAGAACACTTATTCGAGAGAGGATACAGAAAACAACACCCTCATGAGTTTTTCACGATCATGTGTGATATGAGTTAATTGTCACTTGCACAATGCCGCGTTTTCTAGCAAAGGATTAATTTTCCCAGAAATAGAATACCGCGCTTACCCTCGATTCTCAGAAAAACTTGCCTTCGAAACTACACAGCTACACTTACACACTTGTACACGTGGCACTGCACAACAGGAAGGAAGACGTACATATACGGGAGAAGATATAGAAAACAATCAAACGTCCTAATCAGTGTTTTGCGATCGTGCGTGATATGAGTAAATTGTCGCGGCATCTGCACATTTTCTAGAAAAGATTTACATAGTTTTCCAAGAAAAACTACACCGCACTTAACCTCGATTCTTAGAAAAACTCGCGTTCGAAACAACACCTGTGCACCGAGCACTGCACAACAAGAAAGAGCACCTGCGGGAGAGGATGTCGAAAGCACCCGTTCTGATCAGAGTTTCGCGACCGTGTGTGATATGGGGAAATTTTTGCGGTACTTGTAGAAAAATACCCCTCCTTGTTGACGTCAATTTCCGCGGGAACTAGTGAAAACGTCCACTCATGTGAATAATTCCAATAACGAACGGGGTGACGTACCGGTGAAATGACATCACATTATACAAAGTGACGGATAAAATGGAATACTAACGCCGTTCAAGGTCGGAAAAAGTGGAACTTAATGTTCAAACGTTACTTCTCAATATCGAATTGAGAAAAACGAACAAAGAACAAATAAATTTGATTGTAATTTTTAGCAGTTTAGCGAGGACAATATCCCAGCGGGTGACATTTAGTCAGGACACTTTTTCATAGTAATTTTACCTCTCCGATTAATTTCCTCTTTGAGAACTGTGTTTTTGCCGTGTTTAGCGCGGCGGTGTTTCTTTTTTGATTAATTGGTTCACTTTTTCAAGGAACTGGGATTAGCCCGCTACAAGGCTATACAAATTATCTTTCTGTCAGCTTATTCGATTCACGAACGCTAAATTTCCGCGATAGATCGTCTTTCCAAGTAACCACAGGTCACTTATACATTGAGGTTAAGACCAGTTTAGGAATACTACGGATCGAATGGTCTCTTGTAGAGGAAGGTTGTGATCCGGAGAACTAAGTAGTCTGAATGCTTAAATAATAAAAAGGGAATAATTATTGAAATTTTGACGGTGATATTGGCGGATCGTCTCTAGGGATTGGCAATTTTCTTCCCTCAAAGAAAAAGAGAGCTGTTAAAAAAACTAATCAAAAAGGTAATTATTTCACATTGTGATTTAAAGCATTTCAAATCATTACTTATTTACTGTTATTTCACTGGGGCATGTTTGGTTGTTTTCGATGCTACTACTCTGCTCTAGATGTGCGAAAAACAAGACTAGTAGAGAAATACTAGGCGCGTTTTTTTGCTCCTCTATCCAGCGGAGAGTAGAATGAGAGTAGAGTAGACGCATTGAAAACAACAACACTCCTACACCAGTGAATTCACTGGTGTAGGAGTGTTGTTGTTGTTTTCAATGCGTCTACTCTACTCTCATTCTACTCTCCGCTGGATAGAGGAGCAAAAAAACGCGCCTACTAGCTCGTTTTCATGCGGTATCAATTTGTTTCTTATGGTGCCAATATTTAAAACTAGCCTATGAATCATTTGGTTAGCTAAACTAAAGGCCTGACCAGTTCATACCTTTAAATTTTTATTATATTGCCTACTGCATTTAGAATAGGAGTGGCAACTCAAACTACAGCTCACAATATTCATTTGATAAATAAAAATCGACGCTGGTAACAAATATGATAGGCCAAATTTATTAATTTTAATCCCGAGAAACACATCTTGCCTTACTTTTTTTTTAAATTATTACGGGGGGATAAAGTCTGTTGCATAACTTAAGCTCGAACAATAGGCAGAACTAATGCCCGAGCAATTTCACCTTTTATTAAATCAAACAACATTTTTGTTTTTGCAGTATATGTATCGAACTTTCTATTTTACGTATCTATAGAAAAATTACATTGATATTAGATACATATAATTATGTACTTTCTTGTAAAAATTAAAATTTCAAATCGAATAAAAACTTCATAAATTATTGTTTAGAACGAAATTTGAAAACTTACGGACTAACCATTTACGCATTTATACGCAAGAATATCTAAATATTATATTAACTTTTTGAAAGCAATAGTAGCAGCAATGTGATTCGCATTCCTACTTATTACTTCATTGATTGCAACCAATTCCAAATCAAACAAAACAAACACCCAATTGCCATTCTTCTCGCGCACGACTTTTATCATCAATCTGATCAGTTTTCAGTTGTATGAAGCATGTTTGTTAACCAATCCATGCTTTATGCAACATAAAAGCAACGAGAGAGTATAATGAAGAAAATTTCCATTTTGAAATTCTCAAAGTGAGTAGATCGTCAATCATCTTTCAAGCTACAACTATTGACTTTTTCAAATTTAGATGCTTCTAGTGATCTCATGATAATTCCAAAAATTATAAAAGGTTTGAACATAAAACCAAAAAAAAATAATGAGAAAAGAATTTCATATCTGCACATGAAATCCGATCGCGTCGAAGTGACTCCGTACACGAGAGATTAACTACTATATTGTTGTGTGATGGCTGAAAAGAAATTCAAAAAATTGATTAAGTGTGAAAAGGAGAAAAATCGAATACTTGTCCCGACGAGACGCTTTTTTATCTGATTGGCATTGTCTCGTGCAAAGTTGAAACGACAATATTATTTATTTTCACTCTCTGGCCCGGTCTCTGTGCGTGCACTCTATTTCAATTTTTTCTTGGTTAGTTTTATTTCCATTATGGCATCATGAAAGTATTTCCCCGATATTTTTGGGTGCACGCATTTCATGTAAGACCGCCGTTTATTTATTTTGTCGTTACAACTTGTTTAGTATTTTTTGAAATTTCTCCGATTCAAATTACGACCTCCACCGCCACCGCCATTGCCTTTCGGCCGAATTCGATTGCCATTGTAGTTTGAGACCTTTGCTGAGTATTTGCCCGATGGTGGTATATAGACTCGCTGATCGGAATTCGATTTTTGCCGTTTCGCTGCTTCGTTCTTTGCATTTTCAGCGAATGTAATCGGAGCGTGCCTCTTGTTTGCGAATTTCGACTGAAAATTAAAATGGATTAGTAAACCTGGAATTTTTTAATTTAGCTACAAATTTCCTATTCATGTCTTTGGATGGACAGAAGTTGAGTACGACCACATATAACAGAAAAGATACTTACATTTTTGCGAGTAACCCAGGACAATTGAATTTCAGTCTTAAAACTAGGTGGAGAATGAAATAGATCGCGAATCAATGCACTTATATTCGAAGTGGTTTTCAGTGCTGTGATCTTCAGTTGATTTTCTTCAGCCTTCAACTCATCGCCAGCTTTGTCTTTCACTGCTTCTTGTAGCTTTTTGATGTACCTAAACAAGTGAGAAACACATTAGATATCGAAAGAATTACGAATTTGTGCAACGAACTTACCCTTGTGTTCCGCGTGCCAAAAATTGCAATCGTGATCTGAAGTCCTTCAATTTAACTGAGTCACTAGTAAATGCCAAACTGTCTGGATTTTGTTTACCGATTGTATGCAACGCATACAGAAGACATTCGGCATGTGAGAATTGGAATGATGGAGTATTGTTGATGCCGTCTTCGTCCAGTTTAGGTAACGGCATGTATTCCTAAAGTAAATGTTTCATTTCATTCGGTGAGAATATATATATTTTGCAATTTAACTTACCAAAAGAACAGTATAGATTGCTTCTATTCTACTCGAAGCGTTCTCAATTGGTCCACAAAATGCGCACATTTCAGCGAAGACTTTCAAAAGTCGAAGTTGTACCTGATCCTGTTGTTCAGCTGTAGCAATCATATTCCATGTACTTAGTGGTAAAAGTTTGTCGCAAACGAACAAAATGAATGGCGTAGATTTTATCTGTTGCTGAAAAATTACAAAAAATATTATTTTTTTCAAGGCAGGCGAGAATCTTGGTTTAAAAAAAAAACCTTATTCCTATTAACTCAATTTAAACATGTATCTTGTTTGAGGCATTTCAGCACATCATTTATATATATCGTGCATAATTTCTCAGCATTATTGGACAATAAAGATAAAGGATACGGACGTATTTCCAGGAGCAAAATAGTGTTCTGACAAATTTACGATTTTGCTTAGTTCCAAGTGATGAGATAACATTTGGAAAAAAACAATTTGACTACAAAAACCAAACGAACATTTTTTTCGAAATAACTACAAACCGTTTCTCTAAAGCTTATCAGTAAGAAACTTTTTCAACACAGAAAAAAAACATCAGAAAAAACAATCAAGCAGTACACCGCAGCCAAACATGGCAACTCTCTGTCTCTTTTTCTTTGCAAGAAGCTAAGACAAAATAACCTGCAGAATCAATAAATCGCATTGTTTAAAATTACGGGTACTGCTGGCACCGGTTTTCTACTTCAAAGAGACTTCTGGCCTTCAGGCGGTCTGTTCAAGGAATTTACTTGGAGACCTCGCGAAAAATTTTTGTCCCATAAGAACAAAGAGTTTTCTAACTAAAAATCGGCGTAAAAGTTTATTACCAGAAATTTAAGTGATATGAGTCTACCATAGCCTCTGATGGCATTAGGCGTATTTATTTGCTTGCACTATCGATAACAAAACAGAACAGGCGCATTGAAAACAACAACTCCTATTCCAATGAACTCACTGGTGCAGGAGTAGTTGTTGTTTCCAATGCGTCTGTTCTGTTCTGTTATGGATAGGGGAGCAAAAAAAAAACACTGTTTAATTCCACTTACCGAAAAATACGGCATTGCATGGGTAGCGCATTGTATGAAGCGCTCAACGATCTCATCTTCGATTGTAATAGCATCGATATCGGCTCCTAGTTCCGCTTGCTCAATAGCAAGATTCACAAGTTCCACGTGACCTGTAATAGTTGTACCTAATTTTGTTGTACTTAAAATATTCATACACAGATGAAACTCCTCTGCCGTTACATCCTGAAAGGGAGCACTCATGAGTAAAACGGTTAGGTCATATAAATATCGTCTTACCTGCAAAACGTTTTTCACCCTTTCAATCAAAAAGTCCTCCACATCTTTAGTAATGATCTCCGATCCGAGAATCGAAAGTTTTGTAGCCAGAAATTTGAAACACTTTTCTCGTGTTGCTTCATCGCCCGAAGTGATTTGACTGAAAATTCCCGATAAAGCTCCCTTGGGATCAAGCTGAAAGACGGTAGCAAGTGAGAGTTAGTATTCATTCTAATTTTTATTTTAATAAAAGTCTTACTTTAATGACAGTCTGAAGCGACATACTGACTTGCTGAAGCTCTGCTGCATCTTCAAGCACAAGTAGCTGTGCTAGGGTATCTCCGATTTTCGGGGTGTGTTCTTTCGTGTCCTTGCATAGTTGCGGTAAATCTTTAATTGCTTGTCTTCGAATCTGAGCAAAAAAAGTTAATGTATTATTATTATATATTTACATTTAGAGCAAAGCAATCAAAAACTCGAGTAGTGGATTCTAGTAAATGAAGATCTTTGCCATAGATAGATAGACCATGTTGTCATAAATTTTTCAGTCGATAAATTTGTGAGTTACTAGATACATTAGGTGCGTTTTATACGTTTCGATCAATAGCAGGTTAAGGTAGGCAGTATTGAAAACAACCAATCCTGCCCCAGTTGTTTATGTTTTCAATGCTGCCTACCCTAACCTGCTACTGATGAAGACGCAAGCACCTAAGCTTATTTTGCACATTTTAAGAGTTTTTGAAACCATAAGAGCTGAACAAAAATTTAAACTTATTTATAACAGAATAGTCACAACTCGGCTGTACGGAAGACTTCAAAAGCTGTGCCCTGATAAATTCATCCACCATCATCGAAAATGCAAACCTCAATTGATATGCATGAATCTACTCACTTCTTGCGATTCACAGATTAATTATTACATTAAAACTTCATATCAGATATTCATTTTACGCAACTCTTTTCCATAACACCATTAATACATGCATACACACCTGTGCGTCACCATCCTCGCATAGATCAAGCTGTGCATCAATCGCAACATCAGCTAAATTCGGAAAATGTTTGAAAAATTTCCCAATAAATTGTGAAGCTAAACGTTTTTCTTTCGATGATCCTTTTACTGCTTCCAAAATCTCCTTGTATTCGGATTCGTGCTATTTACAGAAATATAAAATCAAAATTCGCCGTGTCAGAAAACTTAGCCTAGCAACGTCAATAATTTTCGAACGACTTACCTCACTGATTTTTTCTCCAGCATCCGACAATATTTCATAGCACTTGTATAATTTCTCGATACTATCCATCATTTGTTTTATTCGCAGTTTTTTTTGTAAGATATTGGCGATATTATTCTCACGGAGCACACTAGACGAATAACAAACAACGCCGACACGATCTTTTCAACTATTTTCAACTTGTATCTTCTTCTTGTATCTGAACTGTCAAATCGGAAGTGACTAGGTAACCGGTTTAGTTTCGAAGCGATGGGTATTTCGAAGTTCGAATTTTCGAACATCAGCATTTGAAATTGTCTTTGGTTTTTGCGTGTAATCATGGCCGCGTGTAGTCGTGAAGTATAATTTTTAGGTTATGGAAATCCAATATGTGCTGCATTGGTCCGATCTTGGCAGAGTTATGACCAAGATTCACTCTCTCAACAAAAAAAGATCTGCAGATTTAAGAGTTGGATTATGAATAAATGATTTAAACGTACAAGTTGAAAATGCGAAAGCTGGGATATGTGGTCAGGCACAAGAGTGAAAATCTTCCACGTCATTTAATTATGGGTAGGTAGTAAAAACATGACTGAAAATATTTCATAAATGAAACATGAAAAAATTATTTACATTCAAATTATGAAATGCATGTAGATAAATTGTTCCTAAATACAATCTTTCTGCAAAAGCTGATAACTAAAGAAAAAATGATTAATTTTATAGCTCAATAGATGCTGCAAATATTAAAGCTCAATAGATGCTGAGATACTCTCAATTTCATAGGCAGAAAATGCTTGCATGTAACAAAGTCAATACTTTTTCCAGCTTAAATTTTCTGAAGACTTCGTTATTTTTCTGAGTCCTTTATTACTGAATTAATTCTTAACTCTTAATTTCTCAAAATACTGCATATAAATACATTCCATCGTTTAGTTAGGTAGTTATAATATTTTAGCTATTTGACCCAAAGATCTGAAGGCTTCCGTGATATACTGAACCGTTATTAAATAAAAATTGTTTCATTAAAAATTGAATCTTAATAAAAAAGGTACCTTGACTTTTTATAAATATAGCCATAAACTTAAAATATAAACGCACTAATTAAGCAAAAACTTCAAATTCTAAAGTAGAGGAGACCAAGGCTAGTTAGTATGGGTCTAGTTTTTCGGTTTTTCTATTCTATATTTTTCTGTGGTACTTGCAGTAATTTTGATCTTTGCAGCTGACTAGCTCATCGACTTCAATTTGTACAAAAACCATTCTTCAGAAAATATGTTCTGTACTCCAAAAAAGTTTTGCTGGAAGGATTTTTGGAGTGACAACTAATCCTGGGAATAGCGAAAATTGGTATAACCGTACGGGTTATTTGGTAACATAGTTACATACTAAAGTGGGAATTCGGAATCGTTGAATATTACAGGGTTGTAGTGATATATTTCACTGACAAGAAATCCAGCATTTATTTAGGATGGAGTCATAGCAGGTGGACACGCATTGTTGACTATTGATGAAATGTTATATAAAGTCAAAAGTCTGTCCTTGATTGTTGGTAATCAGCAACATGGCAAACAGCTACTAGTCTAATGTTACTATATAACCGCTGATATTAATAGAACTCGATTGAGAAATGATGTCGACCAAGCAATCGAACAAAACCAGCGGAAAATGTTCGTACCATAACCATAGTCCGCCCTCAAAGCCAAGCATGCAGATCGCGATAGATTCAGAATTCCAGGCTCTCACGATGATTTTCTTGAATATTCGAGGCTTTGTACTGCTACAAAAATTGCCGTCAATCAGGCTACCTGAAATAACTTTGGAAGCGCCGAGTCCCTTGTTTGCTCTAATCAACAAAAACCCTTCTGGTCTTGGGTTCATTCCGTGAAAAAATCCCATCGTTTCCCCCATTCCATGTTCTATGATAATATCACTTCTTATAATCCACTATAAATTTGCAACCTCTTTGCTAACCTGCCCTCTACTATATTCTCAGAAATTAGATCCTTACTGAAATGTCTTGATGTCATTGTCGATTGTGGTACTGATGTATCCCGAATCTGTTGGTCAAGTTACCTGCATCGTCGTTGTGCGCTTCTTTGGCTATTATATTTCTCCTCTGCATCCTTCTTAAACCGTTGAAAATCTGCTTATATCTCATCCATTCACAAGCCGGGTGACCCAACTTGCATTTTAGCTATCGTCCCTTTTCCCTCCTTACTTGCTTTGGTAAAGTTCTTGAAAGAGTTGTTCAGAACAGGTTGCTTCCTCTCCTCCATCCTTTTCTTGCTTTTCTCAACATGGTATCCTCAAAGGTAGATCTCCTACCTCTAATCTTAGCTTGATTCCTTCTGTTTTAAGACCAACAGGAACAAGTTGATGTGGTATACACCGACTTTTGAAAAGTATTTGATTCTGTTGATCACACTATTCTTCTTGCAATGCTTATTTTGTTTTGATTTTCATTTTATGTTTCTGTCCGCACCTGTACTATAACCGTATTTTCCACCACCTCTTCTACTTTTTGTCCGCTTTCCGGAGTCCCTCAGGACTCGATGCTTGATCCAATATTATTCCAAGTTTTTATTAATGATCTTCCTTCTTTTATTCGGTATTCCTACCTCTTGTTGGCTGATGACTTCAAAACGTTCAGAGTAATTGAAACTGTAGACAACTGCCTCCAGCTTCAAAATTATCTCCGAAATCTGTGCGATTGGTGCTTTGGAAACCAACTTACTCTGGATATATCTATATGTTAATATATTCCTATTTTTTGTATGCATTTTCCATTGCTGTTGTTGGTAATTTGAAAGACCTTGGGTGTATTCCTCAAATTCGATCGGTACATTGCGCATATACATATATAACCGCCATACATCCTCCTCCTTTTGCTAGTGTCTCGGTCTCTTTTCATGTGTCTTTTTTTCACTTGTTCGTAGCACCATAGTATATTGTTGTCAAGTTGTCAAATATATAAAAATAAATAAGCATAAATACGTTTATTTATAAATATGTGAATTTTCAATTCAATTGCTATGCTAATTACCTTGTTTCATTTTGGTTATTTGTAAGCCATTCTATTTTTTGTAATAAGGCATTAGCCTGTAACTATGGGATTTATCACGTCAGCCGCTATTTGCTTTCCTCGCAAGAAGTTCAAATTGGATTATACTGGGGGACAGATTCACTTTTTTTAAAGAAAACATCAGTGTATTATATATCAATTAATATATCCGGTTTATTTATTATCATCTTATGCTTGTTTTTTGTATTTATTCTGAAAAATATAAATTTCAAATCATCGTACCATAATTTTTTCACCTCACAATCATTAAATAAATGTTGCAATAATTCGCACAAACTATCTTGCTTAATCATATAATATGGTAGTCGTCATTGATAATCGGTGTTGAAAAAATGTTAAATCATACTTAAATACAATATACGCTACATCAATATCAATTTCCTGATAACTTATTTAAGCCTACACAACATATGGTTGTGACATAAATAAATTCTCTACATTCTACCTCATTATACAAATTACGTTTTAAATGGTGTCTGAATCTATGAAATACTGTTGAGATAGCAATTCGAAATGAAATTAGAAAAATTACCCATCAAATTAAGCGAAGCAAGAAATTGAACTAACTGTTTCGAACTACAATAGAATAATCAATAACACATTTCGTTAGTTTTGAATGAGATGTTTGCAATTGAACATTTTATAATATATAGAGTAGATGTAATCCGTACGATTTTCAATTCACATTTGTCTTGCCATTTTAATGTTACAATACGGATGAAGACTGTTAATTTGTTTTTATTGTATTTCATAGCTGATTCTCAACTATTTTTTTCAGAAATGCATACATGTGATTAATAATTTCATTACTTGTTTTGTCAGATTGCTATCTAATAATCATAGTTTAAATTTTTCAATATAATTTGTTTTAAGTTTGACATTAACCCCACGATTATATAATTTATTATAGTTTTTTACTTATTTGTTTATATCATACATAAAGTTTATTTTATGCTTATCATTTTTTGCTGTACTTTCAATACGGGGTCAATACGTTTAGAGATTCTTTCATTCATCTTCCTGTTTCTTATTTATTGAATAATTCCATTGACAGACAATTCAATTTCTTATCGATTAACAACTTTTGTTTATACTTTCCGTGTCAGATGATTTCATGCAATAAGTCAAAATGTTTCCTTCCACCTTTCATGTTCTCTTACAAGTAAACTCATTTATTTTCTGCTGATCGCCGTACAGCATCATCATTAAACTATACATCAGTGACTCCCACAAAATAGAACCTTCTTCTACCTTTTAAAGATATAATTTCATAAATTAGTGCGTATACAAAGATTGTTTTCAATTTGATTTTGTCATAGAAGGTACTTTCATTAGAATACGACGACGACAGACAAATCAATATTCGAACATTGCCAATTTTTTAGCATCGAAAATGCTGTTTAATTTGATTTCTTTCTTTTTGTCGAATAATTCGAAATATTTCAATCACTAAGATTCATATTAATTTCAATATTGCCTTTCCTCTTCTTCCGCTTTGGTAGCGAATCAAGTAGAAAGTTGACTGGCTGCTGCAAGTGAAACAATCAAAGAAGCATATATTTTCAAATTTGTGTTAAATATATTCAATTAAAGCCGATCACACACACAAGCGTTTAGTTTCTTTCGCTCCCGAATCTTCGATTCACAAATCATTTTAGTTTTTTTTTGCGATTTTTGCGTAAAATCCCTTATTAATTTTTGACTAATCGACGAAAAGTATGTTTTAAAACCCTCTTCGATCAAGGGTTCGATCAAGTTTCTACATTTCGAAAAATGTGTTTTTTATATTTTATTTCCACCATTGGAATGTTTGCTTGTTTTAAATCATTTTCTAAATCTTAATACATTTGTTTTTTTGCTTTCTCATAAATAGAATACATACTATGTATTTTGTTTTCATATTTCTCTATAATGCCTAAAATATGCTATAAATATATCTGTACGCCTAAAATGTTTCATAGCTATTAAAACTGAAGAAAAGAAAATTCTATATCTTCTTCAAATTTGGTATTAATACATATTTTTTTCTTTTAATATTTCATGTTTTTTTTCTTGCTCTTCTGTCGAATTTTCATCTAGAATAGATTTCTAACTTATATCAAGTTTTTTTTTTTAAATTTTGACAATGCCAAAGATTTTCAAGTTAAATACTTTTAAGTTTTTTTCCAGTTTTATCTAAATTGTATTTTTTGAATGAATTTACAATTTTCATATTCGTTTTGGCTTTTTTGCAAAAATCGCAAATTCTATCATCTTTGGGGTAAAAACTAGAATAAGTTGATGCCAAGTCAGATAGTTGAAATTGTACATGTTGAGAACTTATAACTGAATAGAAATTGTAGGACATATGAGAAAAATGTTTTTTTCAAGTTCGTGCAGCCTGGCACTATTCAATTTTCGCAGCATAACAGTATGATGTTAAAAAAATAACAAAATATAAACACTTAGCAGATACAGCACTGAGAGTGTATTTTTCGGTAATTATGCAGTTTACGGGAGACCCCTCCGATGACCTTGAAATTTTAGTATGTTGTAGAGATGTTTATGCTGAACAAGAATATATGTGCATGTAGGGCGCGGAAATCACATCTTCACATACTTTTTTAACTTTGAAAAAATGATATTATTTAATACAATTTAATGATATTAACAGATATATATATATATATATATATATATATATATATATATATATATATATATATATGTGTGTATAGATTATAAATCTTAAAATATGTTTATTCATGTAAAAAATCATCAATTTCTATTGGATACATATTTGACATTTCAACAAAAAAAGCATCAATGCGGCATGAATAAGAAAAATGTCGTTTGAACAAAAATTCAGCAATGTATTGTCGATAATGTTGAATTCGACGTCCATAATGAGGGATGTTGTCACGCAAATCACGCCACAGACGCTCAATGTTTTGTGTGTGCGCTCTTGTCTCCGGATCCACAAAATTGTATCGATGGTTTACCGTGAGATGCATCCATCGTTCTCTGGACAAATTCTTATATGCCCTCCAGCAATCGGAAATGATGATTGTACCCGGTTTGATCCTTCGCATGATTATTTCCTGCAGAACTCCAGCAGATCGGGCACGTACTGGCTCAATGAAGCACTCCTTGGTTACTGGGTCAACACCGCCAAACACCCATGTTCCTCGGATTATCCGGCCTCGATGATACTTGCGTCGTCCAAGCAGTGCCTCATCGATTTGTACAGTATGACCTTCACCACCGATTTTCTGTATATTCCGTTTTAGCCAAAATTGACAAATCTTTAAAAAAAAGCATTGTATTTTACCAAACGTTTTTACGTTATTCATATAAGCATTAATAAAACCTACTTCTCGGCAGAAGGAAATCCAATCCACTGCTGTATGAGAACTCAATGAAAAGTCTTCTTCCAATTTAGCTTGATGTGGTGGCCTATGATACACAAAGTATCCAATAATGCGACATGCCGTTTGGATACTGATTTGCATATTACTGAACCACGTTCCTGTTAATGCACTAACCTTATAGCGACACCATACCTTCTTACGTTTTTGTTTCCGTACAGAAGACATGTACGTGTATGTACATTGAAAGGACAATGTTTCGCGTTTCAACGTAAGAAGGGTACCACATTCGCGACAAATCACTTCACCTCGTATAACATGTCTTTCTATTAAAAAGTCGATTAATTTATCACGATCACCAGCGATTTCGAGATATTGGAATAGTGTTATCATGTTGATTTCAATTTTGTAACTAATAAGATGCCTAAAATTTCTTGCCAAGATCGTTATACGAGTACTCATTATTAGACCAATGTAAACAAACAACATGCTATTTCGTGCAAAAAACTATGTGAAGATATGATTTCCGCGCCCAACATATACACATAAAATTAATCAGCGCAAAAACCTCTACAACATACTAAAATTTCAAGGTCATCGGAAGGGTCTCCCCCAAACTGTATTATTACCTATTTTTCTTCTTCAAATTTCAATTATTAAACTAGAACTCTACCATCTCAAAACACCAAGACAGAAAAATGGGTTGTGGTAGAGCACATTGCTATTGTTATCTTTTTCTTCTCCTTTTTTATATGCAAGTCATAAAAAGATAGCCCAAATCTAAAAGTTCATCTTAATTTCCTAGTGCAAAATAAAGTTATATCACTAAAATAATCGCGTTAAGTACGAAAAAGTTCAAGAAATCCAAAACTTTTCTCCTCACTTCCGAAAATCTTATCCTTCAACCTATTATTTATTTACCTAGGTTCGATTTTGACAACAAAATGCAATGTAACGGACGAAATAAACCGGAGAATAGCTGGCTGATAAAACCTTTTACTCTGTTCAGTGTACGAGGGTTGTACCAAAATTAATGATAATCGCGAATTTTCAAATAAATAGAAAAAAATGATTTTGCTTCCTTATACTCTAAACAGATAGGTGTTAAAAAATCACATATACATATAGAGCGTCATTTCTGGTAGGTATAGAGGCGGACAACACATGCACACAAAAGTCATTCTTTTCCTCGATTAGTGACTCGAAACACATTGTGATGTGTTTTCGGAGTTTTACTTTTATTATACGAAATCAAAAAAATATCCCCTTAATCACATTTCACAACGAGAAACTAATCCAATCGGTGTGACAATAAATTAGTACATGACGAATAGCAGAAGTATTTTAGTACCAAAACGTAAAGGTACTTCATGATTCGATATTTTTCTTATTAGTTTAGTCTTATAGTTTAAGAAAGTTCACTGAGCTATATTTCGTATATTATACCAGTGCTGTGATGGGAAAAATGAAGAGCTGTACCGAAGACGTTCGAAAAGTTGTAATCGAGGCGTTGAAGAAAAAGGACGTTTCCAAAAGTGTGAACTACTCCAGAAAGATGGTGTACATTGCATTGTCTAGAACGTCAGGAGGTCGAACATCTTCCTGTACGGACAACTGTTATTAATTGGACTGTTTAGAAGACCATCTGGTAAGGTTCCATTAATCTCAATTAAGAATCGTAGAAAATGATTGCAATTTGAAAGAAAACATGAGAAATGGACAGATGACCAATGACATCCTCTTGCCTAATGAAACAACAGGCATGGATCAGATGGTAAACATATGTTAGACGTCCAACTAACAAAGATTTTTATCCCAAATATATTCCGGCCAAATTGAAGCACGGCCGTGAGAATTTGATGCTATGAAGCTGCACGTCTAAATATGGGGTTGAAAATCTGTTCAAAGTGACATTAAAGATAAAGTGCAATATGTGGACATACTAATATGTAATGCTTCCTTATGCAGGATGGAATATGCCACTGATGCGGAAGCTCCAGTAGGACAATGATCCAAAACACACTAGCATATATGCAAAAAATGGGCCACAGATAATAAAATAGAAACATTGAACTGGCCATCATGTTTATCCAATTTTAATCCTATAAAATATCTTTGGGACGAACAGAAAATAACCTTAAAGATACGGAAAATCACTCAAAAACAATGGACTGACATACCCATTAGCAAGATGAATATCCTCATAGAGGATTCGGACCAGACTATTAAAGGATTTTTTTTACAAAGCTATCAAATTTGGTACAAATCGCATGTCCTAAGTAGCTGTCGCCATCATTTTTCATTTTTTGCCATTTCATATTTTTTTCTTTATTCTCATGTACTGAATTTATGAAAGAACTTTGATTTAGATAAGTTAATTTAAAAAAAATAAAAATAAACGATTGTGCTGTGCTAATTAGTTGTCCACCACTGCACATTTATTTGAACATGAGCATTCGAAATGATAACAAGAAAAAAACGAAATTAGATCAAGTACTTTTACTTGAATAAACTATCAAAGACATACACGCTGACTTGGTAGAAACCCTGTGAGACTTTGTTCCTCCATCTCACACAATTGCACGCTCTTGAGTTTGAGCTGGCCAGGAGGACGCTCATTCACGTCTCTCACCGAGAGTAACGTTCAAAAAGTACAAGATGTTGTTTTCGAAGATCGAAGAGTGATCATCAGACATCTATCTGAGGTCACAAGGATCTCGTATGGGAGCATTCACAGGACTCTCGCCAAAGAACTGCATATCAAAATTATATCTGCACACTGACAAAGTTCACTTAGGAGCAAAAGAAGAGATGAATTGACATTTCAAGACCAAAGTTGCAATGGCTGCTGTTCGAAAAGCAGGTTTCGAAATGTATCCTCCAGATCTAGCCCCCAGTGACTTCTGCATCTTTCCTTGGCTCGAGGAACAGCTCAGTGCAAGGAAGAAGATTCTGGAATTTTCGGAGTCACGAAAAATGTTTTTCAACGGTGTTCAGGGTTTCGAAAAAAGATGGACTAAATTTATTGACTTATTACGTAGAAAAATCAAAAATTATTTTAAAACGTAACCGTTGTCATATATATTTAATGTTATTACTTTTTGGTGCACCCCTCGTACACAGCTGAATAAACAAGGAAAAAGCTTTAAGTCTATAAATCAATATTAAGATCCAATGTTTGTTTGGATTTTTGATCCAGGCATTCACAAACATATTAAACACATTCGAAAATACGGGTCCTTAGACTAGGAATTCGAGCAAAAGCGAACAATCACAAATTAGATAAAGCTATGAGTTGAACGACATATTTGAGGTCTTCACAATCATCAAGGATGATATCTATGAAACGATGACAAAAATGAGGATATACTTATTTGCTAAACCCAACAATCATCCATAAATTGGATTTATACTGCAGCCTTCTTCATATAATAGAAGAGAGTACCTTAAATAAATAAGTGAACTTCTGTTTTAATATAGGTACTGTTGGAACTCACAGGCTACGCAGTAATGATTAGTATATCTGTGTCTGCCATAGAAATTTCCTATGCAGTCTTTTCACCACCCTTTGATATTCAGTTTCCAGTCCAGTCTAAACAAATATTTACCGTTTGACTGGACTCGAATTTTTAGGAAAAGATTGTGGGAGATGCAAAAGTGCCTGGGCTTTTTAAAAGTCAGGCATAATTTTGAAAGATTTTAGGAAGTTCGTTTCGAGCAGAAGTGACAACGACAAAATTGCAAGGTGAAATCCAGCAACGAAGAGTGCAATAGCATAAACAAGGCATTGTTGCACTATTGAGTCAAACTTAGAAGCTGAATATGTTGATGTCGTTCGTTAGTTTTGGCCACATTTGACACTGTTGGTCCGTTTTACACAATGCTGCTAAGTTGAAAGAAGTGTTGCGGATCATGCTTTGTCTTCTCCAAGTGCTATGCCTAGAGAGCTGTACCGACTGTAATAAATATAGTATAGGACGGGGACAGGTATAACGAAATCTGATTACAGCCTCACACATCCACATTTTCTTTATGGCTAACAGGGTGCAAAATTATTCCATAATATTGGTTCACTATAAACTCAATTTTTTTTTTTTTGTATAATGATGCCAGAGCTCAGAGGTAACCCTATAATGCGAATGCAAAGTCTTTGCAGAAGGGAAATTCTAGTCCATGAGTGTAAAGGAGGTATCTGTGTATGTTCCGCTTAAACATTCGAGTGTTATAACCTTAGGGAAAGACAATAGATGAAAAACTGTTCCACACTCGTGTTGTTCGGGATAAGGACTCATGAAATTTAAAAGTGGGACTGGCAGCGACGCGAAGGGCGGAAGAATGGTCATGACTAGCACGCAGCGTGTTGCGTACAGAGATAGCACTTTAGGGATTAGACCAATTAGTTCGTTAGAACAACGGCATCAACAAAACTATGGATTGGAAGTTCTACGTAACAGATTGTTGATAAGTAAAAGACAGTTGGAGAAAGTATACTGCCTTGATATGGCAAATATAAAACTGATCTTCAACTTATATTCAAAAAATTCCAATTTAAAAAACAGCGAAATAGGTGCAAAAATATTGATCATAACAGTTTGTATCCACTTGCTTGCTCATAGCGTGAAATACCGAGAGAATTCTATGTGAACTGTTTTGGAGTGAGAACCACATCAAAAAATAAGGTCCACGTTTGGAGCAGTGTCTCAAAAATGGGATTTCCTGTTCCGTTCGTATTTATTAATTTGAACATCGAAAAATGAACCTTATTTCCAAAAAGGCTCTATTACCAATTGTTCTACGTTGGTTCATCAAGAATAACGAAGATTGGATCCTTCAAGAGGATAACGATCCCAAACACCGAAGCAAGATGTGTTGTCCGTGAATGACTCGATGCCAATCTCATTGAAAAACAATGCGTGTACATCAAACTACGTGAAAAGATGAGGATTTTTGTACAACTTTTGCGACGAATTCGTGCAGTCTGAAGTCCTTGTCAAGAAAGAATACACTGAATATTTGATCGATAGTATGCCCCGAAGATACCAGGCGTTAATTGATGCTGGAGGGGAAGCGAGTGGAAGTTTGTCAACTCCTGGGCCTATTTGCAGTAGAGCAACATGACTTTTTCAAGAATTTTCTCACTGGAGATGAAATCTCGGCATACTTGTATGACCGGGAGAGGAAAGTGGAATCTAAGGAATGGCGCCACAGTCGTTTTTCATGTCCCAAAAAATTGAAGTTCACTGATCACCAATTAAGTTCATGACAGCAATGTTTTGGGAATACATAGGGTGTTATTCTTGTCGATTTTCTGCAACCTAGTACAAACTTCTGTAACTACAATTAATTAGGCTGTCCGAATGAAGAGACCAGAAAAAGACGTTCGTTCATCACGATAATGCTTGTCAATACACTTTATTTTTAACAATCCAGGCAGTTGCACAAATAGGCTGGCGTGTAAAAGCGCAAGCACCCTACAGCCTTTGTTTGGTCCCTTCTGACTTTTATCTGTTTGGACCTAAGAAAGACAACCTAAGTGGTTTCAAATTCAATGACTTGAATTATGTTAAGAGTCAAGATGCAAAACCCTCAAATTTTTCCAAAATTGTTTTGATGCCTGTATGAAACGTTGGCGCGAAGGTATACGAATTGGAGGCGATGGTGTTGAACGGCAGAATTGTGTAGAAGACAATTCACGCTACGATTTGTATTATTTTTGACTGTTATATGTTCAATAACAAAGTCTTTATGGCATATAAGGCATTCTTTTTTGACTCAGCTTCATATAATAAATACTTTTTTCAACAAATAAAGTTGAAAACGCTGTAACTTAACCGTCTGTAGTCCTATTCGGCAAATATTACGACGTTACAGAAAACAAGTCCCATTCTTATTAGAAGACTTTTTCAATTAATCTACCTAACTTTCCGGGACAAAAATATCATTTCCTTTTACAAAACTTTTACAAATAAATAATAAAACGTTAAACAGCCGTCTACTTCTTTTTAAATTCCAAAACATTTTTCTCATACTGCAGACATACAATCAATATTACCCAACCTTGTCAACTACATTATTATGCACTTACTATCGTATCCCCTCTATATTTTTTCGTCAAATTCTCGATGTGACGAAATGTGACCATCAACAAACAGTATGTATGTATGTTTCATTCAAAAATGTTCAGCATCAATTTAAATATACATATATATCTATGAATCTAGCCGCATAGCATACGGTATAGTTTTTTTGCTTTTAAAGAGCTTCTGTCATTTCGTATTTTCAACACATATGTTAGTATTTTTCGAAAATGTTTTTTTAATTTTATTTTAAATTACACTGGTATATTTTAACTAGTCTCTTCTCTGAACTGTAATACAAATATTATAATTTTTTCTTTGTATTACTTTCGGCCTTTCTACGTACGATATAGTAAAAAGAAAAAAAAATTAATTACTTACGGAAACAAAAAGCGAAAATAATTGAGAGAAAACATGAAAATAATTAAAATTAAATGTAGAATAAAAAAATATGAAGTTTTCTTTTCTTTATTATTTTTATTTTATGAATTTTTACTTGTTGTTGTGTGTTTTCGTTTTAACATTTAAAACAAAATCATAGATAATTTTTCGATTTTTTCCTTTGTTTATTTTTTTTCGTGTTTATTAATGTAGTTGTGTTTTCGTTTTGCATACATATAAACTAAATGAATATCCTCTTTTAATTCCGTTTCGGTATTTTGTTTATTTTTGTAGGTTTTTTTTCGATTTGTTTTGCTTTTTTGTTTCAAAATTTGCCTTCAAATTTTTGTTTTTTCTTCTTGCTTGCTTAAATTTTAAAGCAATTTGATTTGTTTTTTAAAATAAAATTTTATAGTATATTGTAAAATATACAATTCCAAATAGGTTTTTGCTCCTTTTATAAAATAGTGAGAAAAATAAACAAACATTATACAATAATGAAAAAGGAAGAAGTCATACTTGTTCAATTATAATCATAATATATTAAACAGAGAAGAAAAGGAAACTTTTTCCTGATTTTTTCGTTTTTTTGTTTATATATAATAATATTATATGTATAAGTAGTAAGAGAAATTAATGAAATGCAGACACATATTTTTTCGGTTGTTGACCCTCTTGGTGATTTCGATAGGACTTCTTACTGCGGTTTTTCGTCGTTGTTGTCGCTGCTTTCAATAGTCCTGTCGTTTCTTTTTGCCGATCCTGATTCGAGTTTGAAGTTGATTTGCATGGAATCAGGGACAGCGATAGTTGCGATGATGACGACGACGAACTTGATGACGACTGCAATGACGAAACTGGCGGCTTGGATGGTACTGATAGCGATGAACTGTAAGTAGTCGAAGTAGTATTGGGAGAGTTTAGTTTCTTGTGATTGACAGTCGTCACGACGGCTGCTTTGTTCAATCAAGATGAGATTTGCTTCGCCACTATGACGCCAGGTCGACATTGTTTCAGCGCCGCAGCGATTGTAACGGACGTCGCAGTTTGTGATGATGATGCTGCAGATGGCGTGGATTGAGACTGAACTAGAACGGGTGCTCCCGTCACGGATACTGTAGTCACGCCCGACACAGTTGCTATTGCCGCTGGCGAGGCTGCTGTCTGCACTTTCAGCGTGCCACTCCCACTCATTAGGTAGGTTGTATTCGAGGAAACTCCATTCGCAATGCTACTGTTATTTGTACCCACACTACTAATACTACTACTGCTACTTTTGCTACTACTAATCTTCAGTGGCGCTGCCACATTTCTGGGGACAGTCTCAATTGTGACCGCGGGTGATTTTTTCAACTGCAGGAATGGGCTCAAATCGACAGGCAATTGCTTCCTTTGCAGCGGCTTGTTAGTTAGCGCCAGCGGGGCTTCCTGCTGAACTGTAACGACTTGCGCTTTCGGTATCTGCTTTTTCTGTTGCTCTATTGTCCCCGTATTTTCGGCGAACAAATGGTCACCTTCTAAATGCCGTATGGCTTCGACAATCGTCTCGAGGTTCTGGCGTGACGTGCTCGTCAGATACATTCTCCCGCTGTTACCCTGCTGACTCGCATCTTTAGCGTCGTCTTTAAGCTTTGTCAATGTTGCATTGATCCTCTCCACTTCGACTTTGGGTTCAGCCTTTATCGCCGCCTCCAGGATCGGTTGTAGCCTGGATGGCACTTCTACATATTCTGCGATTTCCTCCTTGATGATTATATCATCGCGCATTTCTTCCTCTTGCATCATCTCCTCCGTTATCGTCTCGACCACCTCCTCTTCGTCCTGGATATCAACCATTTCACCCAACGGCGAACAAACAACCACCTGTGTCTGTCCTACGGCTGGCAGTGCATCAATCTCAACCACCTGCAATTTCATAGGATCGTCGATAATCGACATCTCCATTTCGTGTTCCTCACGAATATTGTCGGTATGTTCAATTACCTCGCCCCGATGCACGGTATACTGGCCCGATGGTGTGGTCGCTGTAGGATATATCTGACAAGTCAGGTGTCGTAGTCGTTCTTCGGCGAGTATTCGGCGCTTCCGTTCTGCTTCCAGGGCCGCTTTCATTTCGGCAAGTTCCTTTGACGTTGTACTGATGTAGGCAGTTGCTGCCACTGCTGAATTTTTACTTGCATTGGTCAGAAGCGTTACAGGTTCGGGTGACATGGAACCGAGTCCTTCGTCCGACGAGTCCGAGATGGTTTGCAATGTTATGACGTTATCAGTTAGCTTTCGCTTTTTTAACGCTCCACCTTGACCACCACCACCTCCGCCACCGCTACATGCAATATCCGCGTCCCCTCCACTGCTGGCCAATTCATGCTGTCCAAGCGTTCGCTTCAACTGACTGTTTTGTGATAGTAAATGCGTCTTTTCGCGTTCCAGTTCGATTATATACTGCGAGGTTTGCTGCAGTATAGCCGCCTGAAATATAAAAAAAGAAAGAATCAGTTTTAGAAGTGTGTCAAAATATTTTACCTATATTGAGTATATTATGAATTTGAATGTTTTGAAAATATTCTGAGGAGAATCTATTTTTTCTTGTCAAATTCATCAGCAAAAATAGAAAGAAGTGTAAACAGGTCAAACCATTATAATTAACACGCCTTAGCGAGACGTATAAATAAAAAATAAGATAAGACAAAAGGGAGATCATTAATGAATAGAAGAAAGAAAAGAGGACCAAGGATAGATTCCTGCGGAATTATGGTTTATGGAATCAAAGGTTTTGGAGTAGTCAATATATTAAATCGACCTGCTTTTTATTATCACGAGTAGATGCGAATGTATGTGTGAAAGGGAGGAGGTTAGTTAAAGTGGATTTACCTGTAAAGAAACCGTGCTGCTCATGAGCTAGAGGAGGTTGAACAAAAGAGTGAACTCTCCTGTAAACTACTATCTGGGGGATTTTGTCAAAACAGCCAAGGAGGAAAATAGGGCGGGAATTTGATATGTATAGAAAATATATTGGTAATTTTCTAAAGAGAAGGAAAACCACCAGATGACAAACTTATGTTGGGACAATATGGAGAAAGTGGCTCAAAGGGATGGAGAAAGTGGCTCACAGGGGTGAAGAAAGTGATGTCGCAAGGATATTAGGAATACTGTCGGAACCGTTACTAGGGTCGATATTGTTCATTAGAAGTGTAATTTCTAAAAAAAAATTATACGAAAGGACAGTAATTCAGGACAAGAGCTCCCTCTAGAGCGTAGTTCTTTATAAAAAATCAAATCAGAAAGAGAGCCATTCTTTTTATATCCATTACGCAGTGCATCTTTTGCGGCAAGAGCAGCGGCAACATGTCAAACCATGGAGTCGAGTCATTCAGCTTTTTAACACGATGAGTTGACGGGAACTATAGAATGAGGTTTGAGAGGAAAATGTACAAATAAGCAAAGCATCAATATAAAAAGCCACGAAAAGAAGAGAACCCTTTAATTCTATTTATTTAAAAGATCACAGCGATGAAATCAACTTTGCGAAAGTTAAAACGTACAGATGAAGGGATTTTGGTGCTCAAAATATGTATCATGGAGCATAATTTTAGCGAGTAATGCCTCTAATTTTTTGTCATTAAATTTTGGTGGCTGTCCAGAGCGAGGCTTGTGTTTAAAGGTAAAATCACCATTCTCAAAACGTCGAAACCATTCTCTACGTGATTTATCAGTTGAAACGGTGTCACCATAAACTTCCACAAGTATTCGATGCCGTTCAGCTGCTGTTTTCTTTCAATTAAAGCAGAAAACTAAAACTTCCCTCCAAATGCTGCATAGTTAGCACAAAATTTGCTACATTCAACAGAATAAAACAAGGTTTTTGTATAAAAATCAAAGTGATTGAAACTGAATACTATTAACAGATGTCTACTAACCTCTACTAAACTAGCGAAATCAGCTGTCACTATGAAACATTTATAGCAGCCAGAGCTATTTTTTGAAAATGGACCCAACTAATTTGTACTCCCAAAACATATAAGTTGGACCAAGCCGCTATATGGATAAAGGATGTCTTCTGACGCCCATCAAACGAGCTTGACGCCAATAGAGTGGGAATATCTAATCCGCGTTGAAATTAGTCCACTTGTACCTTTTAAATTTTCTCACCCAATCAGAAATCAATGACGTTTCAAATATTCTAATCTTTTTGGAGACAATCATCTAGGGATAATAACAGCATCGCCAAACACAGTCCTTGACCGTAATGTTTCCATCAAACCAACCAAACTTCTTCATCCAATTGAAAATTCAGTCCGCTTCACATATCACACCGGCATCATCAATTTGAACATGAAACCATAAACTACACTGAGATGAGATATAAATAGAAATAAATACAGTCCCACAATCGACGCACTGACGAAAACCTTATCACCAAACACACACACACACACCGAAAAAAAGCTAATTTCGCAATAAAATACAAAAGAACAGAATCAATTTCGCTTCTATTCAAGATCTTTTTGCATGAAATTTTTTTTGGTGGCGCATAAATTAGCCATTGACCGATTTGAAGGCCAAATAGCACGTGTAGCTTCCGATTCTTAGTTTGCTACCTATACGTTGCCGCGACAATTGCGTGGAACGCTCAAATAACTGCGAACGATTTTGGGATGCATTAGAACATTGGGAACTGTAGAATACGCTGCAATACAGAGGTTACTTCTGGAGCTTAGAAACGTGTTCGCGAATTCGTAAAATCCTCCGAGCGCATAGGCTTTCATCAATCAAGAACAAGTATAAAGAGACTAGTTCCAACCAAAAATAGATATACCCACATTTCTTCGGTGCGAAAGAATGTTTGTGAAGATTTTTCAGCGTCTTTTTCAGGTTAATAAAACGAGTTAGTGGACTTGCCCGTGAATTTTTGTACACGTTTCAGTATTTTCACCTCTTCTTCTTCTTCTGCGGAATTCCACAGATTGATCAAATATAAACTAGTGTTTCGCATACGAGACTAGAAAAGCACGTGTAGTTCTGCCGAATTTCCTGTGTACAGTTCACTATACGCTGCTAGGCTTATATAATTGGAACTGTACTGTAGTGGTGTTGTAGGCACATTTTTTGTTAAACGACTGATTATGTTTCAGCATAGTTTTTTGCTGTTGTTTGGGCGGTTTTCTTTTGTTGGCGATACATGAATGGGTTTCGTTGGCGGCAGGCAAGGCAGTCTAGTTTGTAGCCAAGCCATTCATTCATTCAGATGGATTAATGCGGTAGGAATGGGTGTAACTGTGCTGCGAGTAGACACGCAAATGTGTGAATTATTTAACTTCACAAATGTGTTGTTGGAATAGGTCAGATTTGTGAGTCGATTTTTGGTCGATTTTAGTGAAAAATTGAAATGAAAATTCAGCAAATGTTTTCTTCTTTATCATAACTTCTTGAATATGAAATAATTATAGTTTTTTTAAGTATTACAATCAGAAGTTCGCTTATTCATTGGATATCTTATGGTGAACCTAGACGAAGAGAACTTAATATAGATCTAAAAGAGACCTACCACACCTATTTGCTAGTTTCGACAAAAATGGACTCAGAATACTGAGTTAATTTAATAGATGAGTTGCTTATTGACTCCGGAGAAAAGATTGCTGATAATGCGGCGATCCGTCGCTCGAGGAAAAACTAAAGACTTTCTGAAGTCCCGTGGCATTACATTCAACAAAAATTACAACTATTTTAGCCTCCTTTGTGTATGTTAATTTTGGTGTTACGAAAATAGAGCTGCCATGTGTTTGAAAAAAAAAGTTTACCAAAAACATACACAGCGACTTGGTGGAAACATTAGGGATCTCTGCTCCTCCATATTCCACCGTTCCATGCTGTGCCAAGGAGTTTAATCTGGGAAGAACATTCACTGAAGATGAACACCGCGAAAGGCGTCCATCCACGTCTCTCACTGAAGACAACGTGAAAAAAGTCGAAGATGTCGTGTTGGCAGATCGAAGAGTGACCATCAGGCATATAGCTGAGGTCACAGGGATCTCATATGGCAGTGTTAAAAGAATCGTTGCCAACAAATTATACAGAAGATCTCTGCCAACAGAAGATCTCTGCGCGTTGGGAGCCGAGTATGTTAATCAACGAGCAAAAAAAGAAACGAGTTAACATTTCGAGGATGAATCTCGAAAAGTTCTGTGTGACTTCAGTGACTTCTACCTCTTTCCTCGGCTCAAGGAACACCTTCGAGGCAAGAAATTTGAAGATGATAGCGAAGTGATGGCCGCTGTTGAGGCGTTTTGGACGAGGAGAGACAAATCATTTTTTTCTAAGGGTATCTTGGGTTTGGAAAAAAGATAGACTAAATGTATTAGCTTGTTAGGAGACTTTTGTTGAAAAAAAATATTTTTTTAGGTTTATATTGATTATCATTACTTTTTGATCAACCCTCGTATTTCAAGATTTCAGTAATTTTTACACTTAATAAACTTCCCAAAACTGTCAAACTTACTTAGGTTAACTGTATTTAATCGCAACAAAAGATAATTAATAGAGGTTTTCTCTTGGTTCCTAAATATTAGGTTAATTTTCGTTGACATTTTAACTAAAAGGTAACTTAAACTACTTGCTATTTTTCAAAAGCCTATATTGGTGTTTACGCATTTATACTGAAACCTACTTGAAACTTCAACGTCCTCAATCGATCCACCGGTCAAAAGCACCAATGTTTACATCGCATAGATACATGTTTCGTAAACATACAGAAAGAGCATAAGCTCGCGCGTAGTTCCCACAGCAATATGTAAGTGAGTCAATGAACGACCTTCAAACGTTATCATCATAGTAAGCTTTTTACCTAACCACCTCTTTGCCGTGCATGCATAGATTCCAATGTAATTCATCTTTAGTCGTTTTACGGGAAATGCAAAAAACAGATGCGTGAAGCTGGCTGGTTTTACGCCGCAACATATCACTAAGCTCGACTGGATAAGTATCAGATTTTACACCTTTTTAACTTTTTATTCGCTGCCGGTAAAAAAACAATCACTCACCGTACATTACACATTGACTGCGCAAGTATCGGCTTCGCTTCATTATGAATAAAACGCCGTTGTTGATGTTAATACTCGTTTGACTTGAAGATGCAAGACAAGACGAAGAAGGAGCAGCAGAGCCGAACCATTCGCGAAAGAATTTCAGAGAGTTCAAGTGGTGGTTGTACCGTTGTGGCGATTCTATAACAAACATGCAACTTGCCTGGGGGCTTTTCATGCTATTTCTTTGCATTCCATTCGCGATTTCTTTGGCCAACAGCAGCACTAGCAGCCAAAGTTAGCTATTATGTTGGTTAGCGATTGAGTGTGAGAAACGAAACCTCTGATGGAATTTATATGCTTGTATGCAGATTGCGCACGAGTATTTTTTACGAGAAGAAAGAATTCGGACGGTATGTTAGCGATTTGTTGAATTCTTCTTAAATTTTCCACTACAACCTATTAATTTTTTTATAAACATGATTGAAACTTGCTAAACTTTCTATGGTGACAATTTCGTTATTTTTTAAACCAAATCATGTAATAAATCAAAAAATGCCAGGCATAAATTCGAAGTATAGCACATCAAGGAGTCCGAAATTAATCCACTGTCCCAATACCAAACTTAACTGCCAGCGTCATCGTCTGCTCAAACACAAAATATCGCATAGCTTTTCCCGCGTTTGTTTAGGTGAAAGAACTTATGTCCTTCACGGCCATGAGACGACACTTGACGACGAACAAGTCATGTGGGGAATATGGCTGGCGTTGTAGTGGTCGTTGTTGTTGGGCCGATACTGCCCCCTTGCATGCATACCTGGATCGATGGATACTCGATGAAGAGTTAAAGAAAAATGTTGGGACCAAGATTCATGGATGTTATTGTTTATATGCATACGAGCCAGTCTCGCGATGCTGGAACAGTTTAGAATGGATCAAGGGGAAGCGGCCGAAGAAGAGAGAGAAGTCGCTTGACTGGGAGGCGTTCTACATAGGTATAAGAATTTGTGCAATCTATTCGATTTTGTCGTGTGACCGTCCATGTGGGGTTATTTGAGGAATGTCGCATTTGCTGCTTTTATATTGTTTGGATCAAGCTTCGTGACGAGTAGAAAATTTCTCTGTCGAACATTAGCTTTTATGTTGGATTATTTCCATTTCACTGCGACTTATTTAGAAATAATTACTATTGAACTACCATTATACACCGATGCTTGATAACAACCTTATGCTTTCTCGAAATAGAAAAAAAAAGTGTATCAAATTACAAGTTATACTTGCAAACCAGAAACAATTATTGTCATCAAAATAATTAAGGTACACTCCGCTGCAAAATCCGTCAATTTTTATTTGTTTTTAGAAACTTTAAAGAACAAATTATATTTGGTAGGATTTTAAAAAAATGTTTAATACATTTTCGCTTGAATTGCATCCTTTCGATCGTCCAGCGTCTTGTATTGCTTCCCGCCATGGCGAATAGCACGTGGCAGTTCGCTACAGACATTTTCAATTACACGGTGCCCAATATATTTGAATACAAAAAGATATTGAGATATAAGAACAAGTATTTAATAGTTTGCCAAAAATTTTATTGAAATTTAACGGTACATGAATAGTTAAAAGCTTACAATAAATATTTTTTGATAATACCTCCTTTCGCTTTTTTTCACCAATACTTCTCTTTTCGAAAGAGTTACAGGCGGCTCGAACGTTTTCCATGGGCATATCCCCCCAAATTTGGGAGATAACTTGCATGAACTACTCTAAACGATTGATTCTTCGGTCTAGGCTTCTTGGAGGCCATTTATCCTTGGATAAAAAGTCAGTTAAATTATCAGCACACCACCTCTGAACTAAATTCGCGGTGTTCTAAGGCACTCCGTAGGAAAATTTGCCTCTCCCAAACCATGGCTGAGGATGTTTTTTTTAAAAATGGGCACATAAAATTCATTTTCGAAAATGTCCTGCATTCTGACTGCCCACAGCCAAACATTTTGTGGATTGTGTAGTTGCTCGAAAATAAATAGTTTTTCATCGGAAAACACGAACTCATCACCACCGTGCCAAACAAGTATGGTTTCAACTCTAGCAGCTTTTTTTTCCTTGAATTACCCTGAAACTCCATGAATTTTCTGCTTTTTATAAGATTTTGGTACTGCATCCTTGGTGAGTATTAATTGTGCTGAAAACTTTGACTCCCAATTTTGCAGCTATTTTTCTCACCGAACGCCCAATTTTTCTACAAATCTGCTCACTTACGGCCTTGAAGCGTTGCAAGTACGTGCAGTGCGTGGACGTCTAATTATTTTACGATTCTTAGCAGAGAATGTTTCCTTTTAATGTTCCCGCTTTATCTCTTCCTTTCGCAGGACCCAAAAAGTTTCACAAGGTTTCAACCCTTTAATAAATGTTTAACCAATTACCTAATTCACGTCCACACTCCACCGCACTCTACTATCTAAATAAGACTGATGCAAGTCGTATTTTTTGTTATAGCATGTGGACTGATAACGGGACTTGTTTTGACGAACTTATGCGAAAGAAACGTTTTCGTTTCAGATTTAAACAATAAATCAATTTTGTATTCGTATTCATAGAACACCGTGTATATTAAGATTTAGCGACCTCGATAACCATTGTAACAAATTTATGTTCTCCTCATCGAAATATTCCCTAACGAGGTTCGCGATATGTACAGCCGCATTATCATGCTGAAAGAGAAAGTCTTCACCAGCAATTCTGACTCGGTTTTGCAAACTCTCATCTACAATTTTAATATAAAACTTGCTTCTCATTTTTCGCGACAGAAACCTAATTTATGTTTTTCTTCGTACCCAATTCCAGCCAAAACCATAATTCTACCTCCGCCCATTGGACACCTGATTTTTGTCGAAGCATATTTTCTCAAATGGTGGAAATAATGCAACCAACCATCGAATCCATTCCGTCTTTCCTTGTTTTTTTCTGCTTTGTGTCGTGCAGTTAGCAGGGGTAGTTTTTCATTTTCTTACATTTTAAGCGGTCAGCCCTTTAGTAGTTTTGCTTTAATTCCAGCTCCCAGAGCGATTTGCCTAGCAGAGATCGATGAAATGGATGCCACTCTTAAAATTGCACGTTGTTCTAGTTGACTTAGAACACGTGGTCGGCTCGGCCTGGACTCTTCGTTTAACCCATAATTGTCAGGATCTCTCATAATGATGATTTTTGCCAGACTATTGTCTTTTTTCAAATTTAATATTATTTTCACTTCTTCTAACAGTTTCCTTTCCTCGGCCCATTTTATGTCTTCACATGTTTTATTTCAAGAATCAATGCAATTTTCTATATTTCACGATACAAACTAACCAGAAGGAATATTAAAACTGCGAGATTTTGAAATCTGCAAACTATAAAAGAGAAGTTAGTGCCAGTCCTCTCGGGCAATGCAATCCATATAAATGCTGTGCCATTTTCTTTGACGTCAATTTCAAAGAAGTTTTATAATTTGATTTGTTTCAACTATAAGAAAATCAGTAGCAGCATTTAATTTTAGATATTTCAATTAACTACATATGAAAACCCCATATAATGTTAAGTTTTTCTTTAATTTAATTTTTCTGTAACTTTTTTTTTTTGATTTGCAGTCTAGAAAGTATATCTGTTCCACTCTGACTTTGATACACTGTATGGCAAAGAATCAAAATTTTACTGATTTAAACTAATTCAGCCTAAATCCCATATTTCGTATATACATCTGCAAACCATACAAAACAACCAACCATACATAGGTACACCAAAGCAACAGCTGTCCATCTCCAAAGACAAATGATTACCTACCAACTATTCGCAAGTGAATGAAAAAAAACCATTTGTTGGCGCTTATTACGTTTTAATCACAAACTACTACCTAACCTAAATCTAATCGTGCTGAATGTGCAAAAATAAGAACGCCAATGATACCAGAAAGCTCCGAGATACGACCGTACAATGCGTCGCTAGCGCTAGATTGGCAAAGCAAAAACGATTACACCCCCCTAATCATTCACCTTATTCGCACAGACAATTCATTCTGCATAGCAGATGCTTGCTAAAAATAAGTCGCAATTTCTGCTAATCAACTACACATACCGAAACACACACGAGACGAGAGGTGGAAAACCTTACACAATTTCTGCATCGATCAGCCGCCGTGTACAGGTTGTACAGGTCGTTCGGTCCGTCCTATCGTCTGATGCAATGCAAGTAGCACATGGGGAAAAGAAATTTCCCAAGCTCTCAGGTGACGACGACCACACGTGAACGATTCATTTCTATGCGGGACTTTCGCAATCACCTGGCAGTGCCGGTGTACAGCTGAAGTTATTCGCTCGCTTGCCTGTTTTGGCCAAGTTCCTATCGAAGCTGAGAGCCGGACCTGACCCCTTCAAGAATCAAGCACATTGCTATGATTTTCCGTGCTATTATCGCAACGCAACGCGCCGACGTTCACGATGTCGGCCCGAACGTAAAAGAAACCTTGACGACGCGACCGTCAATCGCTTGTGTGCACACAATCGTCACGTACAACTACACTGACATTCCGCAGCGCCATGTGTAGTGGAGACTTTGATAATTTTGCCGTCGTCGTCTCCGTCGCGTATAGTCGTTTTGTGGTGACTGTACTTTTTTCCTGAATAGTATCGGGAGTCAGCCGTGGCGTAGTGGCGTCAAGTTTCATCGCATGTGAACGCTTGATTTTCGCTGCTGTTTACAACTTGAACTGAACGAACAGCACGTATGTTTTCGAAAACGCGGATACCGGCAAATTGAGTGGATTTTTATTTGATGTGACTTTTTATTGGATAGGATGCTTCGAAAGTATGCGGTATGTGCACTTTTAATGTTTGTGGTATCTACTTACACTGCTTTTAAAATAGTTCAATCACCAAAATAATGTAGAAATCAATATTTTCTTGTACATTTCCCCGCAAGGACACTGGCGACGTACTGTAATCGTCAATTCATATTCAAGGCGATATTAGAAAAGTCATATGTATGTGACGACACGCAAGCGAATACAACGCAGTCTGCGCATCGATTTTTCAATTCAGCTGGTTCCGTCTCTACACAACCAACTCAATCCAATTAGAAACCGACGTTGACGAGAGTGATGGGCGAACGAATTCCTACGTACTTTGCCGCAGCACATATTTCTTTGAATGGGAAGAGAACTGAGGTTGTGATGAAGCCGGCTGAAACCAGCTGGTATGCACGAGTACACGTACAAGACATGTCTAATTTTCATTTGGGAATTTGTGAGACCGATGCTTGGACATATGCAGAATTGATATGTTACCGTATATTCGGCATAATGTGCTGCCAAATTAGCCATTACCATAAATAAGCCTGACCACCCTGTTTTTTGTTAACATGAAAACCAGCCACATTTTCACACAAAAGTTGAACGATTCCAATTAGAATCACGTGGTTTTTGTATAGAGAGGGGTACGCTGCTGCTGCTGTCGTCATGCTTGACGACGACGACTGCTAATTATCGTACGATAGAAACAGCTGTTGTTGCTTGAACAAGTTCGATTGCTTTCGTCAAACTTTCGACTGTTTTTATTCGATACATGGCGAGGAAGTGGTCAACAACTTGGAATGGAATTCATAATATTTGGAATGTCGACAGAAATTGTGTTATGATTAAGGGGAAGCGTAGTGCAGCCAAAACAAGTACCTTTGGAGATCTGCTTTTATATCATACAGTGGGTAAAAAAAGTTTAGGCACAAACTCTCAGTAAGAACAACAAACTTATTTTTAATGCCACTTTAATAATAAATGATGCTGGGCTGCAAGGTAAAAGTTTTGCATGTTTACTTTGAGTACAATATCGAAAAAACTGGAAACGAAACAATAATCACAACATTACGTTAAATTTTTCACTGGTGATCCAAAATAACGTAAAAAAAAGTTAAGGCACAATGCAGTTTTATCTGAAATTATTTGAAAAAATACCATTAAATGTAGAGATGAAAAGTACACTGCAAATATTGAACAGCGGAATAGTTTTTGGTGGCACAAGGAAATTTAAGAGGTGCACTGACAAAGTGTTAACATATGCATATACAATGAGTACACTTTACGTAGATAACGGGGCAATGAACACCAATTAATATTTGACTGTCCTGCAAATATCAGATGCTAAGGACCACAAACGAAAAATTTAACTGAGTTACCATGGACATTAAGGCCTCCATGTCATACGGAGTTACGGAATTTCTAAGAAGTAAAAACATCAAAGTTGAAATGAATCACACTGAAAATGTCAAATAAGCCTGGGACAAATGATCACGATTTGATCAGAAAATCTAAAAATGCTAAAACTGAAATCGTTCAGAGGATGTTCTCATTAAACTAATTCTAAATACTAATAAAAATAATGAAATTTTCATTTAATTTATAAAAGGTGATTATTTTCCAAATAATTTCATACATATACATAGATAATTTCGGTGCATCGTTTAGTATTAAGGGGTTAGGAGCTTTTTGATAAAACTGATTTTAAGCATGATGTGATGACACGTCAAGACTCGACAAGGCAGAATACAATCTAGAAAGTAGCAAATTGATATTCTAGAAGCTTCCACATCGACAGACGAACTATTATATGGCTCAGTAATAGATGGCTCAGCTTGAGTAATGAAATAATTAGTATTTCTTTACATCAATCGAGTGTAAAATTTTAAATGAGTTTTTCTCGAAACTATGTTTTCAAAGTCGGTGACCACTGTAATTGAAAAACCACTCAAATGAATTTATACACCTAATTGAAAACGTAAAAAACTAGTGATTTTGGCCTCGAAATTTGATGAGCAAATTATCAGAGTCCACCATTTTGTTTAATATTTTATAAAACTAAAAAAAGCTATAGTAAAAGCTAAAACTATATAAAAAAAAAACTTCGATCAGGCGTTAGACTATCAAACTTGTTTTTGTTATGTTTGATCGACTTTAGGTGAACCAGTCAAATGTCACCGCAAACCACAACTTGTGGGATAGATACCAAAAATTATGGCGATAATTTGGTTTACAAGATTTTTTTTTTTAAATTTTTCTCATGTCAATAACTGTGTTATTTGTTTTTCAAAATTAATCTACTATCAAAGAAAAATTATTTCAAATTTACAATTTTCCACTCCGCTGATCACCTCCTTAAGCCGTTATGAAAATGGAATGCAGTGTATCTAAGCATAATTTTTCATTGGAGAACGATGATTAAGGATGCTGACTGTTTTCGTTACATATATCTTTCTGTAATCATACGTTATGCACTCGTTTACCATGATTGGCACAGTTAAAATTTTCTCAGATCGTGATGAGTCGGGATTGACCTCCCAAACACTGAAAATCATTATAATAACTTTATTAATGCCTTAAGGCGAAGAAACTATAGGATTGGGCAGAATGGTACTTATTATTTTCTGTGAACTGCCGTTCAACTTCTAAGTGGCATTGTTAATACATAAATTAGTGTAGGTAGCTAAAAAGGTTCAAATCAATCAATTTCCGTTAAAATCTGCTATTGCTATTTCATAAATATTTCCGAGAATCGTTTTCCAGCTACCGGGAAAATTATAAAATTATAATTTTTATTGAAGCACAATCTACGAACACAAAATTCCTCATATGTCATCATCATCCTCTACAGCTAGAAATCGATTTAAATTGGTAATAAACTGAAAATACTCATTTCCTTGCCTCTGCCGTCTGGCTGTACACTAGCACCCACCATCCAGACCAATTAAAACAAGAAGCTTCAGAGCAAATTTACTCTCGACAGACATCGAACCGCGCCTTAGCAAATATAACTTCCACCCCCATAATATTCCAGTCGACCCCCGCCGACCAGCTCCATCCGACCGACGTGACTCATGCAGCCTGCACACCACTATACCATCCAAAGGATATGCCTTTAGCCTCAGCAAAATCCACAGTTCAAATAACTACAGAGTACAGTCTTGCGTAACCGTTCGAAAAAAAACTCCCAATCTACCCCGTTCTGTGTTTGCGCCACCACTGTTATGCATTGCAATCAACTCCACACATCTGCCGCCCATCAGCGAAGGGTGGTCTAGTAAGAATCATTGTAGACAATGCTATTTCTGCACGGGACTTATAACGGATGGATTTTCCTGTGCTAATACACACAACTCGTCCGCTCTAGAGTATATTCGATGGAGCCCAGACGAAATCTTGCTGCAGAAGTGGCTATACATTTCGGCAGCCGGGCGACCCGATCGATACAGGTTGCCATAACGCCACCTCATCCCACCAGTCGCCACAATCTGCTCGAACCTTTCAAAGCGCAAGATTGTCTGCTGCTCCCCCGGCCTCCCGGCTCGGTTCCGTTCCGTTCACGAGCCGACGTCGAAAAAGTCTACTGTTCAGCAATAGCAAATAGTAGTGTAAGATAGTGGAAATGTGAATGCACAGGTCAAAGTGCCCCTTCCTCCCCTATGCATTCCTGCTGCAGCAACAGCATACTATGCGTTTTGCATCCGTTAAGCCTTTCTGAATGCTCCATTTCTGATGTGTGGCCGTGGATTTTCTATACTACGAAGGCGAGCATAACATTTCAGTGTGAGAATGCAAAACTTGACAACAGTCGGGTGAATGAAAGCAATTAAGGCCAAAGAAGGTTGAGGAAGGCTACGGCAGAGTTGTGGACACGAATTCGATTTGATTGTTTCCGTGACGCCACCAGGAACCCGACGGAGCCACCAGTCTTCAACTATTATTTATTCTAAGCCAGCAAGCGACCATAAATTAAAAATGAATAACTATTAATCTTGTCCGTCGCTGCAAAGGGATAAATTTCCCACTTTCACGCAATACAAATATCTATTTATTATCCTTTTCATATCGGCCCTGAGGCAGTCGTCAGTTGGCGGCGAAGCAAATACAATTCAAATGAGACTCGTGCCTTATCTCGCCATTTGTTTGCACGGCGGCGGAGGCGGAGACGGCGTCCATCGAATCTCAAGTCCTTTTCCGCTCGCACTGAAACTCCTAGGCACACGCAAATGCCGAAGTTGGCCAATATGTTGATAAAAAGCATTAGCCACGTACACTGCTCTACTAAACATAAAGGTTCTATCTGGGTTTTTCTCATTTTTGAGTTAACACCGGATTCGAAAACTATATACTCCATTGCATAATTCCACAAAATTTGAAAAACCTATCTTTGGTGGAAGTACGTTAAAATCAATATTGAAAAATGTACTCTCCGTATACCTCCAGTACAAATCAAAACACAAATCAGTAAATATCTCGAAAGTACTAAAATGTAGATTGAACCTTTATGCTTAGTAGGGCAGTACATACATATGTGTATTGCGGCTATAACTACCCATGCAGTCCATAATCCAGTCTATACATGCGAGTATAATGATAATTGCGACCGACAATGAGGATCCTAACGTCTACAAGTCTAACCTCGTTGCGATGGGGCCGATGTGATTTATGGGGCCTATTGGCGAATGCAGTGGAATTGATAAAGTGGCTTGGCCACAAAGCATCTTAATGTCAAGATTTCTACTGCTGCTCGAGTTGTCGCGAAAGGAAACTGTTGTGGAAAGTGCATGAAAGTCAGTCAGCCAGCGAACCAGACAGCCAACCATAATAAGAAAGACACGTTGATGATGATGATGATGATGCTGGCTCTGAATTCCAAAGCAAAATTTCGAGGCGAAGCTAGAATTTATGGCATTCCATTCAAGAAATGCACTACTGCGGTGATCTGGCTTGTGTGCTAGGCTAGCTGCCATCGGTTCTAGCATTGTGGAATGAGTGAATGGGTGCACCAGACCCGAGAAAGCTCAAACAATTACGACGAGAATTTGCTCGCACACTTGAATTTGCAATTGCGTAGTGAGTTTTCTACACTACACTCACTCGGCATGGAATTAAACTAAGGGAAAGGTCATGAGGTCATTCGTGTTTTATAGACATAAGTCAATATTCAGTATAGTTTGCTTGTTCTTTTTTAAGAATCAGTTGTATTATGAATTTTTCAATTTTTATATGAACTCTAGCGCATAGAAATCGCAAGATAGTTTAAAAAAAAAAAACAAAAAAAAAATTTAGGGGAAATGTAGGACTTGGAAACTGTGTTCCTTGCTATATTGACAAAAAAAAAGTTGTAAGTCTATTGTATACTAAATGAGCAAAGTGCCCAGTTTTCGCCAATAAAAGTCTACAAGAGCATTTAGAAGCCAACCTTCCGTGTGGATTTTTTTTTATCCAAAGACTGCATCGGAAGTTTCAGTGACAGATAATTTTCATGTGGTTGAGCTTTACAGCTCTCGAACGTTAAACAATGTCAAAATTCAAATTTATCTACATAAACAATAGACATATTTTCTGCCCCTCTATCCAGAGCAGAGTACGATAGCATTACGGAGAAAGACAAATCCTGCCACTATGTTATTACCCTGCAGACCTGGCTACGGAGCGGATCCTGGCTTTCGAAGAACACCAAAATGAGGAACTCAACGTTAAGTCATGGAGAGCCCTCTTCAGAGAAAACAAAGGCAAGTGCGCCATGTTAGTCGTAGTGGCGGAACCAAGCCTTTGCTACGAAAATAGCAGACGGAGACGACAATATTAGCTTCCAGTTTGGGCAAATTATGTTGACCGTTAAAAACTCAGGCGGGAGAACACCAGAACCAACAGTCACTCCAACCACCAATACGAAGGATAATGGAACCGGAATGGAGGTAACACCAGGTCCCAGCGGTTCCAACCAACGGAAAAAAGGGAATGAGGTGTCTACAGATGAACCTGCATCATGCCAAAGCTGCCTCGGAGGAAGTATGCAGCAGGTTTGGAGGACACTGTGGGCATGGTTACCAGAATAATCCTCGAATTATAGTACGTTAACTGCCTTGAGAAAACCAATGCTCCCAAAACGAGGGTGCCATGGTGGAACAGGGAGTTAGAAAAACTCAAAAGAGCCACAAAGACGGAGTTCAACCGCGCTAAACTTACATCAAACTGGGAGGCCTATGAAAGGAAACTCTCAGAATACAACAAAGAGATAAGGAAATCCCAAAGAAAGGCTTAGGGCGCCTTCTGCGAACGTCTCAATAGCATCAGAGAGACTGCCAGGATGCAGAAAGCTCTGTCCAAATGCTAGCAAGAGCATATACGACTACTTAAAACACCGGATGAAGGGATGACGCCCACCTTTGACGACACACTAGAAGTGCTGCTTAGAACACACTTTCCAGGGTACAAAATCAGGAGCAGCGATGAGCCTGAGGAAGAAGACCAAGGACTTGATCGGACACCTCACTCACCTCTGGTTAAACAAATCATCACGTATGAAAAGGTTGAATGGGCAATAAGCTCCTTCAAGCCCTTTAAATCACCAGGGCCAAACGGAATCTACCCAGCTCTGTTAGAAAGAGCGACGGGAAAATTAAAAACCATTCTGGTACACATATTTAGAGCAAGCTTAAAGCGCAGCAATATGTTAAAATTGAAGAGCCTGGGGCGGGTGGTGTTCATTCTTAAAGGTGGCAACAAACCGGCCGACCTACAAGTCATACACGCTTATTAGCCTCACATATTTTATATTAAATACCATGAAGAAACTGTGACCTATACATAAGGAATTATCTTTTGGCAAATATGCCACTTGACAAATTTCAATTTGCCTACTAAAAGGGCAAATCAACTATATCAACTACACATAAGCTGGTACAAATGATAGAAAAGGCATTGGAAGGCAAGCAAATCGCACTATGAGCCTTCAAGAACATAGACGGACCTGCAAGACATAGCTCCCTGTACCACGCTCTCCAGAGGAGGGATGCTCCTCAAGAAGTAGTGAAGTGGGCGAGTAGAATAACAAGGTATCGAGGTGTTTGCACAGCTGTGGTAGGCGAGGCTGATGGCGGATATTAGGAGGGGATGTCCACAGAGAGGGGTATTATCCAACCTGCTATGGTCCCTACTAGTTGATGACCTTCTCGTGACCCTCAATAGTAAGGGCCTAACTGCTCTCGACTACACAGACATAACGGCAATAATAGTTCACACATGGATACTTTGAGATCCAGAATGCAAAAAGCTTTAAATGAAACAACCAAATGATGCGACCAAGAGGGTCTATCCATTCATGCTCAGAACACTAATATAGTACCATTCATCAGACAAAGAAAAATCGAAATTGGAGCCCTAAATATTAGGGGTATAGTCGTATGGCTGCAGGTAGTGGTAAAATATTTAGGAATTCACTTCGAGAGGAAACTCACCTGGGACAATCATCAACATAAAACGACACTGAAGGCCACTAAGGAGCTCTAGGACGCAATTGGCGACTATCTCCAAGGCAGACACTATGGGCATACAAACAAATGGTGATACCTATCCTCCTATATGGAGCTGCAGTGTGGTGGAAGAAAATCACACAAAAAACTGTTGCTCAGCAAGCTTCAAAGGATGGCCTGCCTGCTTGCTGATTACATGAGCAATGAGCTCCACCCCGACGGCAGGAATGGAGGCCCTTCTAAACCTAGAAACGCTACACCTCAAAATTCAGCGAAAAGGAAGCACCGAAACTGGAAATTTCAAATTTTGTTTCTGGCACTGGAACATGGTGCCAGCCGTTTCAGATTCAATTATGCCTACTCGCTTCAGCATTTTTTGCGTAGAAATTTTAACATTGGATTTACCTGATTGAATCCGAAATTTTTTGAAAAAAGACAATTTTATTTCTACAGAAAGTAAATATATTTCAATTCCTTCATATATGTACATTAAGATTTCGATAGGAATCTGCCCTTTCTTTCTGTCTTTATCTGACCAACCGAAAGTTCCAAGTGATAATCTATTTTCACTGTTCATGATATCTTCATGTTTCATTGATGTTTGGTGTCCAGAGAACTGACACTTTAGTGGTGTTAGACACCATTTCTTCCCCTTGTGCCAAACTTATGCAAAAATAAATTCTCAATGATTTTCCATTTTCCCACTTGGCCTATTTTAAATGGAATTATTAGCACGAAACAATACCACTTGTGTTCATACGAAATGATAACAGCTTTTCACAAATAGAATTGCATAAAATTTCCGCTCAGCTGTATAAATAACTCCAGCCCACACTTCCTCTTTTCTCGCTCCACTACCGACCTACAGAATCATCCGCTGTAAATTTTTGCACAAAACTACGCCTGCCCCTTTAAGCCGTTCGTTCATTGTGTTCATCATTAGTAATCCCCGGCCGACGATGAGCCCCCGACCATTATGAATGAAATAATTCACTCATGTGCTTGCCAGACGAGTACATAAGAATCATGTGATGTGTAGCGTGAGCGTGTAGAAGCAAAAAAAAAGTATTGTAGATGGTCGTCGTTGCCATCGTACAATCAGCTGTAAACCATCATTGCTGACTCAGTGTCGGAGTATCCGGAGCATTTGGAGCGCTTCGAACGCCAGAATATATAATTACACACTTCTTAAGTGGATTTACATCGATTGCTCCCAATGACGCAGAGCCCGACAACAATAAATAAATGCACATCGAGCCGAACCCTCACCTCGGCGCGGCTCATTGAATTAAGTCACTGCGAGATTGAATCATACCCACGACGACCATACTCTGAAATGACAACTTATGATTGACTTAATGTAATACGTCTGCTGCCGGCTGCCACTGATTAGGGTCAACGACTCTACGCATTGTAGGGCGGCCCCGTGCACGGTTCATCAAGGGCTTCGAGGCTGTTAATAGTAAAATAGAAGATTTGAAGAGATTGTAACTTCATTAACCTCTCAACTAGAAATTCAGCATCTGGTTGGAAAATTCTTCTGAGTTTCGAGAATTTCTGCAAGTGCATCAATGCAGCTGCCGAGCTCAAAACGGAACCAGCACTCACCAGTGCAGTAAACTAAACAAATGTGCGATAATTTCCATGAAAATCAGAACCAATATTTGATAAAAGTCCATTAGGCAATCAATTGGCTCATTTGCATTAATCACAAGGTAAACGTCAGCTCAATTTCAGGTGATTGCCAATGAAGCACAAAACCCGAGCAGAGGAACGGATTGACGCCATCGGTCGATATCGATCGGACGGGGATGGTTGAATTAGCAATGAGAGCAAATGGAAAACATAAAATCTAGTTGGATTTGCACGTATAGTAGTGTAAGTGCTTCTTGGTCTAGCCGTTGTCACATGTGGCAATGTGCACACAGCGCAGATGATCAGGGGAGAAAATTGCAAGCAAGCAGTAGCGAGCAGATAGCAAATCTATATTGCATAGACAAACGGTACTGAAATTCCATTCTCGTTTTGTGCAATCAAATCTATAGATAGAACAGAGTCAGTGGTGGTACGGATGACGATACGACAGACTCCGAACGGTCGCAAACTATTCTAGAGTGTGGAATGGAATGCGCTGCGTTCAACAGTCGGTGAATAAACCGCAAATAAAACTGTGCGGATTTTTATTATTATTAATGGCACTGTTGTGAAATAGTTGCTTGAAATAACAAAATTGAAAGAGTTGTTAGTTTTCGTATGGATGTTTTGAAGCAAAATAGAAATATATACCACTTCCGAGTCAAATTCACAGATTTTTGGTCAAAATTCATAACATTTCTGAGCCTAATTCGCAATTTTTTCAAACCAACTTCGTGAATTTTCGATACTAAATCGTCAGCTTTGAAGTCAAAATCATAATATTTTTGAGTCAAATTCATAATTTTTTCGAATCAAAGTTAAATTTTCTTTGAATGAAATTCATTATTTTTTTTTGAGACAATTGCATAATGTTTTGAAGCCATATTCGTTCGAGGCGAATTTGCAATTTTTGCACTTCAAGATGAATTAAATTTATGAATCTGATGCACAAAATATGATTTTTTCTTCAGTATGTGTGAATTTTAAACTCGAAAAAATTGTGAATTTGACTAAAAAAATTAATTTTATTCAAAAACATTATGTATTTGACTCGAGAGCTTATGAATTGATATCGGAAATTTACGAATTCGATTTGAAAGAATATGAATTAGACTCGAAAATATTATGAATTTATACCAAGTATCTGTGAATTTGACACGAAAGCGGTATATACCATTCTCGAGTCAAATTCATATATTTTTGTAGAATCATCGCGACGATGTTTTGCGTTAGGTAGTCGGTCACCTTGGACCGGGTGTAGCTGACGTAATGCAATTTCCGGCGATGGCTGGCCTCATCCGATTGACTTTTCTCTTGTCTTTTTAGCACTTCTAGGTAAAAAATACTATTCACTGTCTGCCCTTCATCAGGTGCATATTCAAGTGTATGGGACTTCGAAGAAAACAATGACTATAGCTTTCACTCTGAATTTGCTCATTTGAGCCTGTTTTATACGAGGTGATGCCGCAGTATGCCATATAGAACTTTGACGCTTTGTTTTCGAGTCGTATTCAAAAAACCAACTTTCCGTCTCCCGTGATAACGTTGTCTAAAAAGCCAGGGTCTTCTACAACGCGTTGCAGAAGGTCTTCGCAAGTAGTCATTCGCTTATGCTTTTGTTCATCCGTGAAGATCTTCGGGGCGAGTTTGGCTTAAATCAAAACAGATCGACCAAAACAGAGCAAAATGGCTGTATATAATGGGATAGTATAGCAAACAACTAAAGCTAGACTTGAAGATTTATCGTCCTCGAATATGCTGGGAAACATTTTTATAAGAGAGATAAGAAAGCAAGTTAAAAGGTTCACTCTCGAACGGAGGCAATCCTGATTAGAAGTGGAGAAAAAGGCTATCATATGCTGATATCTTAAAGGAAATCAAATGTGTTGTAAAGCCGGAAGACACCGAACTCGAAAGTAAGGTTTTTATACGGCTGACTCGGTCAGGAGTTGCCCTTGTAGAGCTCGGGGAATGAAGCACCAAAAGAGCTTTGCGAGAAACTGCCTCGCAGATAAGGATAAAGTGAAGAAGCTCGTCATTCCACGCATGGAAACGGTAAAAATTTGTCTGGTCGCAGTTAATCAGAAGGAGCAGCGGATTGATTTTGAGGAGATAGCAGTAAAAATAGCGAAGAAACTCTTAAACTAACAAGATTAGCCAGATCTATTGCAGGGTCCGCCAAAAGATAGTCGTAACACGCTGTTTTAAGTGTCCGCTTACTAATCCACTTACTAATTTTAAGCAATACTAATATAGGGACTTTCCCTCATGGTACTCAGACATGTCAGACCTCAGGGTAGAAGTTTTGTATAAGTTAGATGCAGAGAAATCAGTTTCTTCAGACTTTCTTCAGATTCTAGACTTTGAGGCTAAGCTTAGTGATTTCGAGGACGAAATTGCACAGTCGGGCGGATAAATCGTGGTGGCCGGAGGCTTCAAACGGTAAAGCATTGAAAAGGGTGTATGAATTACTCTGACTCTTGTGGTAGGCGTCTGCTAGACGTGTCGACGCATTGACAATCTGTCGGCTTTCCGAGTACCGAAAGACTATTCCAGACTTCTCTTTCGCCTTGGACAAATTGGCGGCACTAGCACTAGTTGGAGAGTCCTTAAATCAGTACATCGCTGTTGATATCCAAGAAAGCATTCGTCGAAAGAAATAAATTCTCGAAATAAGCAGATTTGTTCCAAGCTCCAAAAAATCGCGCAGCGACAAGGGAAAAAGGCAATATACACCAAAAGGACCAGTCGTGATGTAAATTATATCAAATCTATACTTGGGGCCTTTCCGAATTGACGTCTTCGCCTTCAGCTTATTATAAAAGAATGTGACGTCAGATCAAGTCGAGCTTGTCCGAATTCAATTATCTACGCGTTGTGATTGCTCTCCTGTATAACATTTGACGAATTCACGTTCTGATTTGACTTTTCGTCGGCTTGATGGTGCTTTGAGGCAATGTTACGAAGCAAAGCCATAGATTTCGAACACCCCGTCTTGGTCTGCTTCAAACTGTTAGAATAGCTTAGCTATTCTGCTGACGTCACAGTCATAACAAGCTGAAGATGAGGACGAAAACGTGAATCCGGAAACGCCCTTAGATTTCATTAAATTGTCAGCCTATGAACTGTCAGGGATTGGTGCGATCGCTATTGGCAGCGGTTGCATTAACCGCATCAGACACTTTGGCTCATATTCACACTCTATTGTGAACCTATGAGTTTTTACTGAAACTGTTATACTGCCTAGATAATTCAACCGAAATCAGATCGCAAAATCAGGAGTTTTTGTTTTTAATGCTAATATTCCAATCTAAGTTCTATAGAGATACAAAAAAGGTGACTAACAATGAGAAATGCTACACTGCCAAACTCAAAGCCAACTATTAAGTACAAACGAAGTTCGACGTATTGTACGCGATAATGTATTTGAGTGCCATTTATTTTGTATAGTGAGATTTTAAAGCGAAATAAATTATATTTCCAATGTAAAGTCGAGTTCTAAGCTTTCTTGAAAATTAAATTAGAGGGTAGGAGCCCGAAAAAATGTCTTAGCTGTTCAAAATGATAGCAAACAAATCAATACAACTATTTATTCGCAAGAATTAAATAGCATAATAAGCTGGAAAAACACATTTTTTTTCAAAAGCACTAATAAACTTCAGCCTAAGATTCCAGCAGATCATAGAGCTTTGTGTTAGCAAAAATATATCAAACGAAAATCAAAATCAAAGCGCAATTTTCAAAATGCACAGCTTCATAATTTGCCATCCAAAACCTTTATTCGATAATATGCACTTCAGACTAGAAATCATTTCTGAACACGCACGACGACTTGGTTTTGTAAAAGTGCACGTAGCTAACTACCCGTAAAATATAGCTGGCAATGAAATCTTTTAAAATATTTCTATACTACAACTACATATCAAAGCGAAAAAATTAATTCCATATGAACCAGATGCATGAGTTAAAATTTCACTTGGCCTGCTAAAAGATACTCTCAATCAAGAGGTTTTTATTTACTCTAGTGCTGCTGATAAATTATCAGTAATAGTTATCAGTGCTACGGCTACAAAAGTAAGTGGTAAAAATCAATCAGAAAAATATCTGAAACACTGAGAACTTGTGTCTTACGGTCAAGGACAATCTCTGCAATTTACTTCATTCAAAAACACTTGCGGCCTCATTAACGTCTGAAAGTTCAAATACTATCTTGTAAGGATTATTCATATAGTTTTCGCTTCATCTCGTCCATTCCGCACTTTAAGAGTTCCCTCCCCAACATAAAATCGAAGCTGTCTTACAGCTCTTGTTTACAATCTTCAAACAACACCGCCAACAACAAGAAATTGTTGTGAAGGTTTTTACCTTGAGACGACACGCAATTAATTTTATCGATCAGATCTGCAGTGTATAAATGTCGAGGAAAGTAGGTAGCGTCGACTACAGCTACAACGACAGTGCTAGCATGCAACCTAGTATGCACCACTTGGACGACACGGCGACTTTTTTAATGCCCCGCTTACCGGCAATCTATGATCATACCGCGAAGACAACACAACTGACTTCTTTTCAATTTTCGCGAGACAAACAAAACAAGACGCGACTAGTCTGCGATTTGTACGATTGTGAAAGGCAGGAAACGTCGAGAGCTCCCTTCAATCGTGTAACTATCTGATGCAGCAGGCTAAAAGCGCATTCAGTTACATTCGCACGGAACTGAGGTGAGACGATGCCATCGCACCGGCACCGAGACCGAGTAGGCGAATCGAAACAGAATTTCAATTCACAGTCTGACGGTCAGTAGGCAGTAATTCGAAGGTGGTGCAGTTTGCATTATGATCCCAGATCTGATCGCTGTTCAACTGCATATACAGAGAAACGTAGACGAACGGTATGTGCGCGTCGAGTTGACAGCAACAAGTTGAAAATTCAATTGTCGTTTCGTTGTTGGGGCAGGACAAGGCTGCACACAGTGTCATTCTGGTCTGCCAACCATTTCCGCAATAAATCATTTCGGTCGTTTCGTATGGTAGCGATGGGAAATTCAAGAGATAAGGAGCCAAAACTTACCTTGCTCAATTTTTCACCTTCGTGATGTGGCAGTAGTGATCGTAAACTTTGGAAACCAGCATTTATACTTTGCATTCGTCGCCGCTCATTACTGTTGGCGATTTCTCGTCGCATACGTTTCTCGTTTTCCATGGTGCTCTTTGAGATGTTCTTTGCGCCAGGTGAAATCACGTCCGATTCCGAAAACTGTTGAATGCTACGATTACGCTGGTGATGACTTGATTTTTCTGAGTATCTGCTACTTGGCTGATAGTGTTGTTCTCCTCCAGAGTCCTCGATTGTTAATCTGAAAGAATTAATAAGATGACGTTAGAAAATTGAAGATAATTGAAATACATAAATATGGACATATTGGGATTTTATTATTTATTTTATTATTTATTTATTGGGATATTATATTGGGATTAATAGAAAATAACTGCAACACTCCACGTTCAACTGAACCATAACAAGTTATTTTTTCAGAAATGTTGATGGTTTGAAAGGTTTTTTCACGTACCAGTCACATAAATCAAAAATCATACTATTTGACACATGTATTTAAAATTCACGAAAAATTTCAGTTCTATTACCGCTGGACAATATGACTTTTTTAAGCGAGCCAGCACAATTACACTGACTCTTTTAAGTGAGTCAGCTCAGTTACACTGACTCTTTTTCATCAGTGGCTATTTCAGTCTTTCAAAAGAGCTATTAGTAGCCAGCACTGCTGCCTGTATGTAGTTGCTTTATTTCTTTTGACTGCGCTCAGAGGGGAGGAGCTCACACATTTTTCAGCTTCGTATGGGCAGCCGTCCCAACCCAAACTATCTAATTTACCCCATCGCTAGTGAGTCGAAAAATAGTCAGCTAAACGTATTTCAAAGACTGTGTGACGATGGTGTCTTGATGAGCTATGGCCGACAAATGTGCTAGCTCACATGGCTCAATTGAGTGGTTCTATTGATTGACTTACTGTTGAGCTAGAGATCTCTAAGAACCATCGCATATTGCTATGTTTTTGTTCATAAGCACAAATATGACGATGCATGAAGTTTCGTGCAGTGATTTTAATACTGGTTTTCTTCCAGAAAGAGTAAAAAATCCATATAATTTCCCTACAAAGATTTTATTCGATGTGACAAACTGAATTTGATGGATTTTTGAGTGAAATTTACGTATGCAAACACGTATGCAAACTTAAGTGCCCATACATCACTTTTATGAACTTAACGAAAGCGGAGAATTGAAATGCAAACTAGTCAAGAACTACCAAGAAACCAAATTAAATAGCATTTCCGTGCGTAAAGTGGGATCTAACTGACACGTTATATCCTCCCGGTCAAAGGAAGGTTAAATTCTAGTGTAGGTCCCCTTGAGCGTTACTTGCTTCTATATATTTAATATATATAAGTTCTATATATTTTGACCTGACCACCTTTCATAATGGGAAATACCTATATAAACAGCTAAGACGCTTTTCTTGTACTTTTTACTATTCATAGTATGACACTAATGCAGCTTAATGCGCACGAGCCGTAGAAAAGTCCTTACTCTCGCATCTGTATCTTATTCAACTTCAAAGAAAAATAAGAATATACGAGAGCACAACAGTCCAGACTGATCTTTACTTTGTTGTTGCTGCAAATTTCGCACTCGGTAGTCGAAAAGCGATGTAAATGACCGTGCTCACTTCACGCGAGAGCTTGGGATTACCTTCTTCCACATGAAATGAAAATCGTTGTGTTGACTGCTGCCTGCCTTCGCCCAAATTTTAATAAACTCGCCCGCTTCGACTTTTCTTCTACAAATTTGCAAAACGTGACGAAATCCTCGGTATTTTCTTCATCCCTAGCCACCTTCCTCCAAATGGACATTAATTTCGTTCCATGCTCACTGAAATGATCCACATAGGAAATTTTTTCGACATTTTCGAATTATCATCCATGTTTCTGTGTCTCTTGGTGCCAGATCGAAATTCGTATCCGATATATAAATCATAAAATATCAATTCTTAACGGAGAATAAAATGAGTAATCAATTGGTGTACACTTTGTCAGATCAGAAGGCAATGTAGTCACCAATGTACCCAAATTCATGTGATTTGTGCTGACTTCTGGATGGTTAGCATTCGTCGAGTAAACCAAACAAGATGAATGGTAAAATTGCACTTGCCCTATGAGTGCTGTTACGTTCGATAACCTACGGATGTGTTTGGTGGCTTTCGAATGCTGGACAGCCTTTCCATGGGAGGACTGTCTTTTTTTTTGTTTCAGTTTGAACCGACGTGGATATAGGTACCCCTTTGTTACACCACAAAACAAGCGACTGATTGAAAATCTGGTTAGCATTCATATAACTTTTCTCAAAATAACGAAAGTGTAGCATGGTTTTCGGTTCGCAGAAATAAAACTGATTGAGCCTTAACTCTTCAGCTGCAATCAGCGTCTGCAAAAAAAGAGCAGCGCTCGAATTCCAATTTCACATTTTTTTCATTTTTAATCCTACTCTTATGTATGTTTTTAAAGATTAGTTGTTGCGGAAATTTTCAATACAAAAGTACAGTTTTTTTCAGTTACACAAAACTGACAGGATATTTTACAATACATATTACAAATTATTTTCTGAAAATAATATTAAAATAGCAAATTTGTCAACTCTAATTTTCAGTCTACCAATGAAATTTCAATGCATATGATAACCCTTTTTTATTTTTACTTAGCTTATTAAATTAAAATTATTGTTTAATAAACGTTACCCCCGGCTTATGGGTTTTTTAATATCCTTCCGAAAAACCATCAACATACTAAAGTGTCATGTTTACTATCAAAATTGACTATATCATTTAAACTGTGGGCCACTGTACGTACGTGCTTGCACGTTCTACCAAAATCGGACAGTACACTCGTATTGACGCCTCTTTCAAGTCCATCGGAGTTAACAAGCTTGAACGTTGAGCATGAGATTCGCCTTCACTGAGTTTTACATAATTTTATCAATGAATTGAAATCGAAAACATCAACAGCACCGCATTCATGTCATTGATGAAAAATAATCTCGCATTCCAGCCAACAGAAAACAAACAGCTACGGGGCAGATAATTCAGTTGGGCCCAAAACAAGAATGCAATCGACAATGCAATACACGACGACAACGAGCGGGTGTTGAAGCGAAAGGTTTTATTTTTTCTTCGAATGCAAACTGCATTGCAAGGACATCGCATAGTATGCGGGTTGAAAAAGGTAAACAAGTGCAAGACAACCTTGCCGGTGAGGGTTTTTCGGGCAACTTTTTTGAAAAAAAATGAAAACAAACACGTTCGCGGTGAATATTTTGCTGTATCACAGCCGGAATGAATTTTAAGTGCACATGCGCTCCACATTATCCACGACACCAATTGAATCAGATGATTCCTACTGCCCGGCCGGCCGTGAGAGTTGTCGTAAACATATTGTCGGAAATCAGATGTTGTCGGCCGAAGATGAAAACGACGACGACGGGCTAAACGAAATCTAGCCAGAGCGAAACGAGTTCATGCTGTTATCAAACGGAATTGATGTCAAGGAATCGCCCAGCTACCCCTGCCGTTCCCTACCCCGGCACTTGATTGGACGACAGCGAACACTATTTGCCAATTATTTTTCTGTTGCAAAATAATAATATTTGTGTCGGAAATGAGCGGGGGGGGGGCTACCGCTGTCACCACCAGTGATAAGCCATCGTCGTCGTCAGCTGATCAGATAGTTCATAACGATTTGAGAGTGTTTGTTGATTTGAGGAAGTGGAAGTATGAAATTTCACATGTGACATAGCTATTTACATGGTTGTTGTTTACATGCATGCTGAAATTAATTCCTGTGAATAAAAGTATGCCGAACATGTCTTCCCATATTGATCCCATAGCACTGGAATTTTCTGGCTTAGTATCGTTTTGCATAAATATGATATCTCGATGTAGTTTATGAGCCGACCTTTATCTCGCTTCGTTCTTTGCCTGCTTTAACTCGCGATTAACGGGCAAGTGAAGTGAATGCAAGTTCTCGTAATTGCTGCACCGTGAATGAATTGAATGGGTGCGGCGCCTGCCACTTGGAATACATTAATAATCAGTATACCTATGCAGTCATCGATAATAAACAGTAAGTCATAATGTAAAGAGCCACATACATTCCTATATAATGACTTGTATTCGACAGGCAGCAAAGGAGCTTACTGATGCAGTATTAGCGTCAAATTTTGAACTTGTCCGGTTTTCCACAGCCTTGCATAGTTGTGCATAGTTTGTTTTATTTGCCAGAAGGTAATAAAGATGGAATTTATTTTCAAGTAAAGCGACATCTTAGCCCTGCAAGTTAGTTTATTTCGAGCTTTGTGGTCCATTGTGCGGAGCTTTGGATTCGGGCACACGTTAAATAAACGGTATATATAAATACCAAGAGCAATATTTAGCGATTAACGTACACTGAGTAAAAAAGGTTTGTGAATATCCAGCAACACGTCATTATTTAATACGTTTATCGGCTTTAAAAAACAAGTATCTAAGTACTTCACAATGCGAATAGGTTTATTTTAATTGAAATATATGAAGCTTATCATCCTCAGGAAGAATCCAAGGCATAATACATGACAGAAATAATTTGTTTCGAATCAAGTATCAAATTCATTTATTTATTTGGCTAGCTCTAAGTAGGCACCTGAGTCGAAAAAGGTGATAGAGTCGTGGAACATATCACTCCACACTATATCCATGGAATCAACCTCACCAACTTCAATCCCCAGATCCGATAAGGGATGTTGTGGGGTACTTTGCTTTATCAAGGCTCCAGATTGGTCATTGGAATGTTCTAATTTGAGTCCTCTCGATTATGGGCTTGGACTTTTTTTTTAAAGGATATGGCCTTTCAGAAACGTAATTCGAAATTGGAATCTTCCAAAAGAAGCACGTGCGATAATCAGGCAACATTGCAGCTTTTGAGCAAAACTTCAAACAATCAACGTCCAAGCGATGAATGATGAGCCTTTTCTTCTGGTACTCAAACTATTACTGTTGCTGACAAAAATACCATTGCCAAAGTCCTTACGATGTTTCACAGGTTGATTTTTATTAAAAGTGAATTGAAATAGAACCATATGAGCCCTCACCGTTCTCAGTGTCTATTTTTCACTTAAAAGGGGGTGCGAGAATAAAATCTTCGATATTTGCAGCATTCAAACCTATGAGTATGGATGAGAAGCAATGACCAACGAAATTTGTGGTGGTTGAAGCTAGTTCAAAAACTTGTAAAAGATATCGCGGAACTAGGATCATAAAAGCCAGTAGAACTTCGTTCAAAATATCATTTCAGTTTCGTGATCAAATCGGACGAGTAGGAATGAAAATCTCCTCCGCTGTGTTAATTGAAAGTGCCTGACTGGAATGTAAAGTCAGGTTGTATTTTTGTTTAATTTTGTGTGTTCTATTCTTGTGTGCTTTCTATATATTTTCTCAAATATTTGTTTTCTACCGTCGATTCAGCCTCTAATGGTAAAATATCCCGCTTGAACACCATCAAATCGAGTTTTACCCAATTATTTTACTAGTGCACTGAAAAAAATTCACATAGCGCCCAGTCCTACAAAACAGTGCATTATTTATGGTCTCACATGCTATGCACATAGTACTCTGATCTATGTAACATGGCTCCCAGCGCCATAATGTCAGAATCTACATGGCGCGTGCTCATAGGCGTGCCGTGACCTAAAATCTGGCAGGGGCCAGGGACCGAAAGCTTCAAAATATGCGATGATTTTGTCTTCCGTAAGGTACACGTGCTGGTCATACAACTTATATAATTTACTAATACATTATATGTTTGTTAATTTATTCTTTGTTATTTGCTAATGCAGAATGCTTTATCAAATAAACTTAGTGTCTGTGAATACGTATGAGCTACTACCCCATGCATATAATGCAAATGGTAGGTATTAACTACACATGAATTATTTATTACCGCTAAGAAATGAACGCCTGTATGAATTATACGGGAATAGAATGGAAATAATTAGAAATATAAGACTATTTTTTCGTTTTGAAGCTTAATATATTTCAATTTATACTTGAAGAAGAGGATAGCTTACTTTCAAAATATCTTTGAAGAAATTGGGATATATTAAGCTTACAAGGAAGAAATTGATCTCTTGCTTCAAATTTTTGTTACCTAGAAAACTTAGAAAAAGCATAAATAACTTGCCAGGGTGAAGAGTGCTGTTACTTACTCTTTTCGAGCCATTTGGTTTGCAGAGATATCTTTGTAGCCCTAACTGCGTGTCCAAGGCTAGATGAAATATCAAAACCCTGCAAACTAGTGGTTTTTGCTGTTTTTCGTTTTCATGATCCTCTGGGAAACGCGAGATCCAGACAGTGTTTCTTTGCCAATGATTTAATTTTTCCCAAACTACACAAAAGTTTTCTCGCTCACTTAGTTGTGCTTTAACCGTTCTATTCACAAGATCTATCCCATCCCTAGGAGTTGCATTATTGCACATGTTCGCTATAGAAAGAACATAGTGAAAGATGAAAAGATTTACTGCAAACTTAGGATTACTGATTGAATGAAAGATCCCCAATGCATAAACTGAATCGCTGTCTTTTCCTTCATTCATTTCTTTTTCTAAAGCCTTTTTTATAGTCTACTATCGATCACATATTTACAATTGTGAAATCTCATTGACTAATGAGTCGAGCTTAAACTTCTCCTTTCACGCCTTGTATTTAGATCAACTGCCTCTACAAGCTGCTTCAACAATTGGTGTTTTGATGGCTTCGAAATGTGTAGGCAAAGGGATTCGATGGCATTGAAAAAAGATGTACACGTTTCGATTGTGAAAAGTGTGTCCATCACAATAAGGATAATTTTATGACCTAGACAGTGTACAAATGTGGCTGCAGGGTGTTTCATATTTATTTAGATTTGTGCACCACCTTTTTGTCCTGACATGACACTACCACCATCATAAGACTGTCCAACAACACGCGATTCGCTAAGTTCGTAGCTGTCTAACAGGCTCAAAATTATATCTGTTAAATACGAGGCATTTCTAGCTCCTGAACAGTCTACAAAGCTTAAGAACCTTTCTTCGACTGCTAGCATCACTTTCATCATGTCCTTTGAAAGCACGTCCTTGGCGGCTGAGACACGTCGTAGAGTCGATAACCTTTTCCAAATAATTTCGATTCATCTTGACAATATTCCAAGGCTGTTCAAGTACCATATCACTTACTGTCTTTCAAGCACTATTAGAGTTTTATTATTGTTGAGTTTTTATTATTGTATGCATTATGTCCTTCAACACATTGTGCGTAAATTTTACTATCCGGAGAATTTATCCGAATCGCGAAGTTTGGTCGAGCTGAAATTTTGGTGTATTTTTGGCGACAATAGAAATTCTATGGAAAATTTTGCATTGTGATGATTTCACACCGAGTCATCAGATCATCACGAAATTAACAAGACTCATCAATGGGCATAAAAAATAAGTTTCTGTGGTTTTCAAGTAATGCCTGGGCAACCTTGTAGTCTCCATAAGTACATAAACACAAGTCTTTCACACCATTGACTCCTTGGTATTTTTTCGGCTTTTAGAATAAAATGCAAATGATATACAGTTAAATTGAAACTCGCAAAACTACCAACCACCTGGTACTTGCGTGTACGGAGTCTCGCGACCGGATAAAATTCACAGGATATATTGGTCTTGGGTAGATACAGGTCTGACAAAAGTTTAATAAATATGATAGGAACTATGTGACGGTTGAGTCACCATGAAAAAACGCTCGGTGAAATTGAAGTGCTATGCCTTTTAACTTCCGATGCAGTTAACAAATTATAATGAAATTCACACACATTTAACCTGTTTGTGAACCAAGTAAGTCAAAATTTTGGTCGTAATGTTAGGTCCGCGCTACCAGCATCAACGATTTGAATCATTTTTGTACTGGAAATCGGTACTATTAAATTTTCAAATAATAATGAATTCATAGTGAAAATAAGCCGAAAATATATTAATTTCAAAAATGTTAACACAGTCGCGGAAAGTAACTCCAAACACCCTTTTTTTCTCATAACTGCCAACGCTTTCAATGGATCAAAACCAAAGCTGTAAATTAAGTTATTTTAACGGGATACAAATTTGGTGTAGTCTTTGTTGTGGTGGTGTCAAAAGGTTTACAGCAGCAATATAGGACTTTCCAAGCTGTTTAGTATGGACTTTTTGACTCAAACCTAATAAGTATACTTTATCATACGCAAAAGTCAAAGAAACATGCTCTCAAATATGGAATAAGACGGTGTTTGTTTTGCTTAATGTTAGGTATGAACGTGCTAATTGTATATGATCCCATCAAGAAAGAGTAAGCGCAGCGAAAATTGCTCGCAATAAACAACATTGTCTTGAATAAGTAGCATAAAAGTGGCAGGGATGTCATTTTTGTTCTCCAAATGACTTCGAAAATTGTAGTCTACGTTAATTATCTTATTGCCTACCATTTTAATACTCAGATTATGTTTTGTGAAAAACATAATTGCATAAAACGCCAGTTTATAAAAGTGTTTTTATTTAAATACCCGTATATTACCTAGCAGGAATGAACAGATAATCTTAATAAAAAAAGGATGATTGGCGAGGCTCTTTTAAACTTAACGCTTTGAAACTTAACGTATAACTTGTCGAAATTGAATATTGCCGTCCATTTCTCGAGATAAGTCCCATAACATCGTAATTAATACCGCAAATAACACAATGTCTGTGTTATAAGTAGTGTGTATGCTTTGGTATAGGCTTAAACTACTGTACTACACAACTCTTACTGTAACCACAAAACCAAAGAGGCGAAAACTTAAGTGTCTGCTCTTGGAAATATTTATTTTTCTGGGAGGGGCCAACCTAGGGTCTGGGGGGGTCCCGGCCCCCCCTGGCCCCCCCTACGGCGCGCCTATGCGCGTGCTCCTATCTAACATGGCGTAATTTAATCTCAGCACATATAAATAAAGTTGGCTAAATAACATTACCATTTCAATAAGCTTGTGTAGCTTAGTGGGTAGAGTCATGGGTTCGAAAACAGAATCGAACTGAATTTATTTATATGAAGTTAAAAATTTAGAATTAAATTTCAGTAATGTTAAAACGAATTTACACCCACAATTGTCAAAATCAAATTGTCAAAACGGGAGCAAATTCGCTTTTTCTCAGAATATTGCACTTTACTTTACACGGCGTAATGGGTCACATAACAAGGTGTTGGGTACCATCATACTTGGCATTGAGTGCTATAATACGTTGAGCCTACTCCTATATACTTTTCGTCATGTACAATGGCGTCTGGCGTTATATTTTCTCATAGACCCAAAATAGACTATGTACATAGCGTCAGAAGACTATCAATCATGGCATCTGGCGCTGTCTTTTTTTTTAGTGTCGTATAGCAGATTGTTCCGTTACACTTATGCTGGAGACAGACTACAATTCAATCTGGATTCAGAAATATCGTTAAGCTTTCACACTAGTCTTTCAAAAAAGGCAATTTTAAAGTTCAAAGCTCATTGAAGATTCGCGAAACGAGATTCGATTGCATTGTGACCCCAGTATAAAGGCGGATGATCGACTTTGAGTATTGATAAAGTTGACATTTTCATACTTTCACTAGTTAACATCTATCTAGTGCATACAAAAGCAACTTTAAGAGCTTTCATCTCAAAAACTACTGAGCTTACAGACAACAATCGGAGCTCAAAACGTGCCAAATTGAGTCTACTTTTAAAAGAACCATCAAAAAGTAAGTCCTCTAATACTGGAGACAGACTACGATCGAGTCTCGTTTCATGAATATCCAATGAGCTTTGAGCTTTTAGATTTCCATAGCTCACAGCACTAGGGTAAAAGCTCAACGAGATTCGCGAAATGAGATCCGATTGTAGTCTGTCTCCAGTAGAAGGTTCAAATTCTAAAAATCTGAAAGGTCGACAATTTGACCTAAAATTTGAATTATGACTTAGTCGGTTTCCAATTTAAACCGTGCATTCACAGATAACCTGATGGTTAGATCATAACAAATGAAGACGGTCATTTTGAATAAGACAATATATTTTTACGATTTCCCACATTGTATTATTTTTGAGTAATGCATATTTGAAGTAGAGACTGTATTTACAGCTAGACTTAAAATAAATTATTGCATCAAATACGGACTGTTCACGGACTTTTCTGGCCCACTGTATAAACATGATATATTCGTTTCTGTCTGGGAAAATATATTGAGAACTGCAATCCGATATCGGAGTAAAGTGTATACAAGATTTCGATGATTAAGGATTTACTGAACACCAGAATAAAATAGGAACTTCAATTTTCCCATCCATTACTTTCTTCGAATCATTTTCTATTCGCTCAATACCCATCGCAACGCCACCATTACGTTCCCCCATTCACAAAAAAAAAATGCGCAGTTTCTGCATGGCGTCGTACACACATTTAAACGTATGTTCAAACATACATACATCATAATCTGGTTCGACTTGTTCTAGTGATGTTTCGACTAAAGCCTCGAAAAACTCTCAGACCTTTCCCAAACAATTTTCTGTTTGCACGTCAAACGCTTTTGCTAATTCCGTGTACATACAAGTCCGCAAGCAGTATGCTCACCACTTCACTCTTTGCGACGTCGTCGTGAATTAAATAAAACGCAAAAAGCCCAGACACAATCATCCATAATCGGCCGATACGTAGTAGATTCGCAATCAGCTTCGTTGTAGCAAAACAAGTGAAAACACTAACCTACGCGACAAGTACGCGAGCAAACAAGTTGTGTAGCGATTTGGGCCCAGCTGATTAATTACACAAGCGAACATGGCCCTGCCGTGGACTGGCTGGGCCGGGCCGGGCGGCAAAGCTTGAACGGTTTCACAAGTTCTGTTTACTGCGATTATTCGCACTGGATGTTCTCTAGAAATAGTAGCAGTAATATCACTGCTGGTGTAGCAGCGGGTGGCGGGTTACGCCGGAAGTGAAATTCGCAAGCTTATCGAAAGTATAGCGTATATGACGTGAATTGCCTCTAAGCTCGCATGGGATTTATTTTAAACCTCTCAGGGCGACATCAACTATAACGACGACGTGGGCCAAAATGGCAAGAGGTCGATCCAATTGAAACTTTCAAGTGCCTGAGTTTCGCGATCTGCATACGAAAAACATTTGTGTAAAGTTATTCTACACAAACAATTTCACTCAAGATCAAATCCACACGCGAAAAACGAAAAAGACAGCAGCAGCAGCAAAACCATCTGATGCAAAAGGTCACGTATTCCCACAAGTTATCTACTGCTGTGCTGCTGCTTTCGGCATGTACTCTTCTTGCAGCTCTGTAAATTGAGTAAAATAGAACATACGGAAAAAAGTTCATGTCACCTACATTGCCAACAATCGAGAAAAGCTTGACTCGATTCGCGCCCCCCCGGAATGGAATCGATACGCCTACAGGCTTTTTCTTGGTGCCGTCGTCGCCGGACGAAAATAGAAGCGGCTGCTTTTTGTGCAACAACCAAGAACGGATGATGGGTGGACGAGGACAGCTTTCGCTGACGTCGATTTCTCGTCTCGACTCTCGAGCTCCAAAACGCTACACACACACGACCGGTGCCTGCCGGGTGTGCACTTTGTTACCCCTAATGGCATCGACGTAGAAGAAACAACTGTTTTCTAACTCTTGCCGTGATGTGGGTTTTTGCATTAACAAAGCAGCCAACCGGCCGGAAATTGCCTAGCGAAGGAAATTGAATGAAAAACGCAATTTTCACGATGGAGATCGCATAGTTTACCAGGAAGATATTTGTTTTCACAGAAATACAGTGAAGTATGTATTGTTGTTGTGATGTTAATGACGCATTATTCGTACAAAGAGAAGATTGATTTCAGTGTTAATAGAAATGAAGCTGAAGATCAATTGATATGAACATATGGTTTCCAATTTATGTTTATTTTCGTGTTCCTTATCCCTCAACAACTGTTGTGCGATATATGAATAGGGTGGCTGATGAAAGACGCTACCAAAAAATTCATGTAATAGCTTTTTTCTGTGTCATTATTCGGTTCCATTTTTGTTATTTTACATATTGGTCTTTAAGTTTAACAAAAATAGGCGATTGGAGTAACGATACAGGGATTTGGATTGTTCACCGCAATCACTTCGCATTGGAGTCTGTGATTTCCGTCGAAAGAGAATTCAGGCGCAAGTTTGGCGCCACTGCACTGAGCAGATGGGCTATCACGAGGCTCGAAAAGAATTTCGCAGAGCGTGGGACAATCACAAGAAGCCGTTATCATCGAGATCTCTCAGTTTGGGAGCAAGAAACTATCGCTGCTGTAGCTGCTGCCATACAAGCTAATCCTGGAGTTTCGACAAGGAGCACACGGTCACTGCAGTCCTCATAAAGTTCAATTAACAAGTAAACTGAAGGGATTCGCTTTGAACTTTGCCAGAAGATCATTCAAATAGTGGAAGAGGAAGACCTGAATGACAATGTTAAAAGCAAAATTGTCGACTATGGAGTGACTCTAAGCCACAGATACTCCATGAGACGAAATTGCATTCACTTCGAGTCACAGTGTGATGTGCAGATTCATAAAGCTGCATTGTGGGGCCTTACTTTTTCGAGGAAAACGGTCTGAAAGTTACGGTCAGTGGGGACTACCAACCGACTACCATCTTGTTGCGGTGGCCTGTGCATGGCAAGATGGCACACCAAGAGTGCCTGGGAAAACATGATGACGAGCCCATCGGAATGCACCTCTGCAAGTGGCAGCCAGACTGAGTCTGGAAATCTACCCGTGCTGGGCGTGTTCAGTACCGCAGGGGCTCGGATTCTACATGCCACAACCTCATGTATGACTACAATGGAGGATCCTGGTTGCAGTTGAAGCTCACAGGTTACCATCGTGGAAGATTCCATGGTAACCAAGTTTTCGAACATGCTTATAGCATTTCCTCAGGCGACACGCACCGGAAAGGCGATTAAAGTATCAGCTGGAAGTCCAACTACGGCCGTACCAGGGGAAAATATGTTTCTTCGCGAATCCTCACAACAGAGGAGGAGAAACGCACTGAAGATGGCAACTCCAGCTATTGTAAACGAGTCGCTCGCAGCAAATACAGAAAGTAAGAGTGCTTGTTCCTCTGAACTCTAAAATCCTGTGGAGGCTTTCAGTCGCAAGCAACGCAAAAAGCTGCCGACGAATGTGGCAGCTTCTTGCGGATACCAATGCAGTAATAATTTTAAGCGTTTCCCGGGAAACTGGATGTAAGACGGTGAAATTTCTGATCCTACCTGGAGAAGTGAGAGGAAGGTTGGCTGGTGATGTTAAGACAGTCAGTTGGAAGCAGAAATGTCCTGGACTGATGACTGTGTGCAAAGCCACGCCATGTGGACATTAAGAACCAGGGAAATCTCTCAATCGTCGACAGAAGTGGATTCTGTGCAAGAAGTTGATGCTTCCCGATGCAAATCGGCAAGGATGAAAGGCAAGGATGAACCGGCTACACAGGAGATCTCCCTGCCTGCCAGCACGGAAGCGAAATCTGTCAGCGGTGGAGCCGATGTCTGCGTTCTTGAGCGCAAGGTGCCAAAATCAGCGAGCGAGATCTTGCAGAGGCTGGTTCTTCAGGCACAAACACACCTTTCGCGAAAGCAGGAAGAAAAACGTATGCAGAAGCTGCGTCTTCTTCTCTCAACGTTGTGATAGATGTGTCTAACAAGTGGACTAATCTTAAGAACGAGCTATGGCGAAAGATAGCGGAGTCTGTACCAATTTACAACTTCACGCAAGCGAGGTTCGTAAACGATCACCTCCAAGTCGCCTGTTCTAACCAAATATCTAAAGAATGGCTCACACAGAAAGTTCTTAAACTGGGTACTGGCAGTCGGCCCAAATTTACTACTTTGGACCCTGATCTTGCCAAACCCTATCATGTGAGTTGTTGGATTCCTGATACTCGCAAGACTACAGGGGGCATTAGTGGCATGTTCGGTAAGCTGAATCCGGGCATCGATATGAACCACTGAATTATCAGGTACATGAATCACGGGAAGAACCCCACCATAGATGAAGATAGCTTCAACCTGGTGATCGTACTTGACCGGTTTCTCGACTCTCAGGCACAACTACCGTATGGTGCTGAGCTACTTTTTGCATGCGGTTAAATTCAACTAAATCAAGAAGAAGTAAAAGCATCAACTCTATCTCCAGAGCGAAACGCAGAGATCCAGTAAAAATTCTCTTGTAAAGAGTTTCTTTCACCGAGGTCACGCGAACATTTTCTCAGAGTCCCTGTAAAGGGTAAAGGTAATACTGGAGCTGAAGAACCTGGTCCAGTACGCTGAATTCGAGAGATTGGAGATTCTAGCGGGATGCGATGATAACTCCCAGCATAACCGCTGGGGCAGCAACAAATGTAACGCCAGAAGAAACGGACTCTTTAATTGTATAATTTCTGCGGGGCTAATGGCTTTAAACACTGGGATTTCTCCCACCTTCGACACCCTAAATAATTGATGGGTCACTATGTTTATCTGGAATAGATCAATAATGAGATGGCGCGTATCGGAAGAATTTTCTTTCTCTGACTACCGCTAATTGGTGTTCTCTCTAGCCATGAATTCAACACCCGTGGTGGAGAGAAGAGATCCCATGAACACTGATTGAACTACGTTAAATCAACTTATCGCAGACATAGCGTGTCGCTGTGGTAGGATAAAATTACCAGGACAGGAAGTTTAATCAGTGCCACATTAGCCTTCTGCGTTTCGATCACCGGATTACACGGAAAGTTGTTCTCAAGTAGAGTCTGTCTGTTAAGATTCCCTCCTTGTATTGGAGAAATTATCATCAGGACGTTTTAGAAAGCCCAGCTTACCTGATTGGTCCTTTTTACAGAACCTTACACAGCCTCGAAATATATCCTGTAACTTCCAGTCTCTTATAAAACGATTCGAAAGGTTCCCTCTTGGAGACCCTAAAAAAACGTACAAATTCTTGCTGAGATTCTGTAGACATCCACTGTGTTGGAGTGAAATCCAACACATTTCATAAGTTTAATGCAGTAAGATCCCATCAGAAACATTGACATAATTGCAGGATAGGATTCCCAAATTTTGTAAAGCGGTTGTGAAAAATAGGGATAGATGCATTGGAAAAACATATACGGAAAAAACAATAATAATTTTAATATTTTGAATTTTTTTCATACATTTGTTATGTATTCTGAATATGGTTTAAATGCTATTTATAAGAACTTACTTTCTAACTATCAATCGTTTGAAATAGTAAATTTATTAGTTGGGCAAATGCTTTTGAGTGGTAGTGTTTATTCTGAGTTATGTCAACTCAAAGCGTGATGTCTAAATTAACGTTGATTATATATGAAAAATATCAACAGCATTTAACATAAAATACCAAAAAGTGCCTCAAGTATAATGCGTGAAATTAATCAAAAACTAGAATCCATTTCTTAATTTTGTCCAATCAAATGAAATTTGTTAATTTCAATTTCCACTTTTCCATTGAAAAGTGCAAGAAAAAACAGTTACCAACAAACAACTCTACTTCTGCAGCGCCCCCTCCCCTCTTTATTTCAAATGAACAAATTTATTATCAACAACGACATTTGTTTACCGTTGCCCAGCTGAGCTTGTGTGATATTTTCGAAACATTATTTTGAGGGTCGTTCCATTTAGTCGGCTGCTGTGCTGTTGGTGTTTACCCATCCCAACAACCGCAAGCCGAATTCATAACCAAATTTTCACCTTGGGTGGCCAAGAAATGTATCTGCTTGTCTATTTATACAAGATTCATGCATGACACATCAGATAACACTATTTAGTAATTCGATGAAAGTAACAGACACTAGGTGTTTGTGTCGTTGGTTCGTCCGATAGCCGCGTACAGCATGAAAAGCTTTTTTCGAGGCCGAAAAGTCTCACTAGTTGCGTACGTGAGCTGGCGCACGATAAAGCCGGCACAAAAACAACAACTCAAGTGTTATAAAATGCAAATTGCAGTTTGGGACCCTTCATTAAAAGCTGAATGCTTTGGGAACGATGTATTTTTCTTGTCACAGTCATTTTCCTCGACTCACGATTCAGGTCGATCTATCGCAATTTGCAGACAAAATGCGTCCTGTTCGATTCTATTCTCGTCTCATATGTGTCAGGCCATCGCATCGCATCAGATCAGACGTTCCCCCAAAATACCTTGGTATCAGTCTTGTTCGCCCCAAATCTATTTATAAAGCACGTCGTCGTATTCACGTTATCCTCCGAAATGTAACGCAAATCACTCCGTTTACATTGCAAATGCGAGTTTACTCTCAATACGTGGAGATCTTTCGAGTTCCGACAATAACATTTCATCATTATTATGATCTCGTCCGCATTTTTTTCTTCTTGCTGCTGGTGTTGAATGCAAACACAATCGAAGGATAAAAATACATTTTATTTTTGGGACGTTTGGTCTGGTCTGAAGGAGAAAAGCGCAGTAAAAAAAATCACGTCGCAGACATGTTTATATTACTTGCGCTTTCGTTTCGTATTACATTGTATTTCGGGCGTGCATTTTTGGTAAAATTTTTGGCAACAGACCAGGCGCCAAAATCAAAATTTCCGACTAGATGTTTTTGTTGTTGTTTTTGAAAATTCTACCTAATGAATCACGTACTGTTTTCGCTACGAAATCTTTGATGTATTTCCGTGAAAATTAAATTGCAATGGATTTTCTCATGTGACTTTCAAGCGCCAGAACCTGTGTGTAAAAATATACTACGGAAGACTGAATTGACGTTATGCGAACTGTCATACCGAATTAGGTCAGATTTGATGAATTTGGTTCGACATATGCATAGAAAAATGCAATTTAAAGGAACCTAGGTTATGCAATGATATGAAATTATGTTTAAATCTTTTCCGAAATGATATTTTCGTCTTCAGTTTGGTATAACTGACAATGACGTCGGTGGAGTAGCTAAACAATTATAACACTTCGAAGCCAAGATTACCTGCTCGAATTCGACCCCCTTGCCGAAAGAAAGGGTCGCAAATATGATATATGAACGACTCGAAAATGGTGTGTGGAGTGAGAGCAGGGATCGTAGGACCAAATGCACTTCTCCCTCCCTAAGTCTATCAAGCAAAATTATATGATATACTTAAGGCCACGCATAATGAACACTAAAAGGGTAACATTAATATCCTATCGGACAGCCAGACGGTTCTCGAGACTATCGGATAGTCAAAATAGGCTATCAATTGCGATCATATAAATTCAGCTATACTCTTAGAGGCGAGGAAATAAAGAACAGTTTCGCAAAAACGGCAGAATAAGGAACAAAGAAGCTGAAATCAATGCCAAAGAAGAGGCTGAAATGCCGTACATTAGTCCCACGCCGTCATGGGGCTGTCCGAATGTCGACAAGGACAGCCAAACCCTCCACTTAAAGTGGAGTATAGATAAAATTTCATATTCATTTTCAGGGCTCCTGTCATAGGCGGTACTTCTATTTGATATTGTTGATATTCTAACATGGCCGAAAATTGTTCGAACCACTGTTTGAAAGCATAATTCATTCACGGATCGACGCTTATACAATACGATTCCGCACTGCATAACAAAAACAATAGAGTGCTCTTAAAGAATCTAGAAGTATCAAACAAATACACACACAAACACATTTGTGCCTATGCTTCCTTTCAAATGATTACCAAATAAATCTTCCTAAAATCAAGCTATTCTAAAATATTCATAAAAACTTTACTCTACCGATACGTAGCAATCAAAGCATAATTAGTCATCTAATAGTCAGAAGGCAATAAACATAGAGCTCGAGCACATGCTAGAAATCATGGGAATCAGCTAGAAACTTTACAGGCCGCTAACATCTCCTTAAATCTGCGGTGAAATATGAGTGGGTATATCTTTCGAAAAGCGAAAGAAAGTTTTATAAGTCACTGCTAATTAGGTATAGTGCAAGTATGAAGTATTGTAAGCGATAGTATATTTGATTGCGATTTTCAAGTTTACCACGCTATACACTCAGGTAAGACTTGCTAAGTGATTTCTATTGGCTAAATTGTACCTTTCTAATGGAGCCTTCCATTTAAGATGCCGCAGCTCACTTTTCTTTGGGGTTTTCTCTCCCTTGGCCGTTCGATGCTTGTAATCGATAGTATCACCTCTATCTGAAGTCTATCATTTCAAATAATATATCTAACCACTAAGTTTGAATCTTTAAATGTCTAAAAGCCTTTTTTGGACTGGCCATTCAACAAATCTACAATCTATTAGAACCAAAAGAATTTAGTAAACAGATGGTCATGAAAATCTTGAGGAAACCAATTCCAACTGGAACACAACTGAACATAACCCGCAGTGTTTAACATCTAACGAATTCAAACACAAATTCCAATTAGTGCTCAGAAGAATGCATACACCGCTTATTCTTCTCCACTCAAGGATAGATAAGTTCAAGCTACTTGCTCCACTATCACCCCAGCTCATAAGCGAGCATAACCAGCAAATTTCGCCATACAGCTTGACCAACCATTTCGCAAGTCATCGGTATATCTCAGTCTTGTGCTAGTATGTGTTGCTGGTTCTTCGTCGATCATATGTTCAAATGGCATGTGCTACAACCAGGTAAACTGCTCTGACTGGTTGTAAAACGGCAGCAATTTGATGCTTAGTCGTGTACTCAATTTGAAATGTTGTTGTTCTACCTGCACAAGCCGTACAACGCTTTGCCTCAACTTACCGCACTTCTGTCTATTTTTCGAAAAGATGAATGAGACCGCGGTCGTACATTGACTCCACTTCAAGAAAAATTCTTTGGGGAATTCAACACGATGCGGCAGGCGATCGACGACCATTGAAACACGATGCTGCTCAAAGTTGTGTAGTTGATGGTGGGTTGTGTTTGGATGATGTTATGCCACAATGCTTGCTGGTGCTGCTGCGTGTGTAGAGTTGTTTTTCTATAGCTTCCCATAGCCAAACACTCAACGAATCGACGACATTCCAACCGATTAAATCATGCTTGAAAAGATTGGAATTTCGTTTGAATCAAGTTCTTCTTTTGGTGGTTTTATTCTTTTTTTATTTTGCTTTTCTTCTTGTGTACGTACGTATGTATTACGGGTAGCCCTGCTAGAGTTTGTTTTTCTATGATCTAGTCACACGAAGCATGAAAAACGTTGGTTTTCGTCACAAAGAGCATCCAATCCAATGCAATAACAAGTTTTCTAAGAAAGCTATGGATGTTAGATTGTTTCTTACTCGTGGCTTCATTGGCCTCATCTATTTACGAATTTCATTCATTAAACGATTTGAAGAATACGACTGGAAATTTGGAATTTACTCCAAATTGAGTTTAGCAATTCCAATGAAACCTGTCTTTTTGATAACTTCAATGGGTCTTGGGCAGAACGCGATGATTTCACTACAGAGATGCATTTCAATACAGCAAGATGCATTTTTTAGTAAAACAGCACATTGACACATGGCATATTGTTAAATCTACTACATCTTGCAAAATTTGTAGTAGATTAAACCAACAAAGCTCATAACGTAGAGCTCTTAGTCTATACATTTTTGCAGACAATTTTTTTTTTTTTTTTTTTTTTTAGAGACCCATCGATTGCTTCGACATGGAGTATAGTAAAGAACTCCATTATCATCCACAATAAACAAATGCTATCTTAAAAAACGGCTGCGAATCGTCAAAAATAATTGTTCATTATTTGAATTCAATATAAAGTATTTAAAATCCGATAAGCAAATAGATATTCTTCTTTCTTGTGAAACCTGGCTGAAGGAAGGTGGTTAATTGTCAAATTCTAATTATACAGCAAACGCAATACATTCAACCGCACATAACGAATTAGTGGAATTTGTATGTACAGGAAAAACTAAATGTACAAAAATAGAACTTATTGATTTTTTTGTGGTCTATTATAGCGGTACTTTGTTTTATTGAGAAAATAGGGTCGTTCTCATATCTTAATATTTATTAATAATGTTTGTTTCTGAATACAGTAAATTTATTTCACATATTTATAATCCTTTTTTTTCGAATATTATTAGCAATTATTAGCAGCTCTAGTAATTTTATATCAAATTTCTTATAAATACTAACTAGTATCATATTTGTCGACTTTTCGCAATCACGAAAGGTAAATCCTTTCATAAAAAACGACAGAGTTAAAACATATAAGAGCATAGATTCTTCCAATCGTAAAATAACATTAAAAATAAGCAGATCTGAAAAAGTTGTGAGAAATATTTTTGAATTAGGTCCTACTTTTTATTATTATATGGCTTCTGATTTCAATTCCAACTGCTTTTGTGCCCCTCGTGAAGTGAAATCACTACTCAATCAGGAAGGAAATTTAAGTCATCCACCGGTGACGACGGAATCCCAAGCATCAACTTGAAAAATATTCTCAGACAGGCGATTCTCCTACTATCGTTTACATTTGATAGCCGCCTAAAGCTTGGGTTCTTCTCAAACGCCTGGAAGAATGCAACGGTAATCCCCATATCGAAATCTGGGGAAAGTCTAAATCTGCTTAATAGATACAGTAGCGCACAGCTTAAATGATGTGAGTACTTTTAAAAACCCTTAAAAACTCCCGAAAAATGGAATATAATTTTCTTCAAACATAATATTTGAACTTGTGGCTCTGTTTATTATTTCCAATGAAAAAAACAACAACAAAGTACTCCAATCAGCACAAAAAAAGTAAAAGTTCATTATAAAAATCAAATTTTGCCTCACAGCTTAAATGATGCACCATTTAAAGAGCATGCATATAACGGTGTGCGTTACGCATTTCTGCATTTTCATTGTTATTTTAGCCGTGGAGTGCGATAAGGATTTCTAGTGAAAATTTGTTTATCATTTGGACTGATCAGTAGAAGTAGGAATAAACAGTTTATTTGAAAATGGGTCGGCGAACAACAATGGAAGAGCGTAAGCTCATTATTGAACATTACAAAAAAGGAAAAACTCGAAAAGAAATAGGAAAAATCACCTGTAAATCAAAGTCTACAGTCTAGCACATAATTGAACGGTTTTTTCATGAAAATCGCATAGAAAATAAGGTTAGAACAGCATGCGATAAAATATTTTCCCCTTCCGATTGTCGCTGGTTTGTGGGACAAATGAAGAAAAATCCCAAGCTAAGCGCACCAAAACTAGCGCAGAAGGCGGAAAATATTCTTAGTAAGAAGTGTAACCCAGGAACCTTAAGTATTTTAAGGGATGCGAATTTTGACGGAAGATTGCCTTGAAAAAAACCTATATTAGAGCTAAAAAAATAAGGCAAGAAGAATGGAATTTGCTCGTGAGCACGTAACAAAAGGTACAACGTTATGTGATACCGCTCTTTTCGCGGACGAGAGCAAATTCAACCTTTTCGGAAGCGATGGAAGGGGTTATGTGTGGAGACCAAATACTGAACTTTAACCACGGAATTTATGCAGTACAGTAAAACACGGTCGTGGCCAAGTGATGGTGTGGGGGTGCATGGCATCTTCCGGAGTGGAAAACTTGGTGTTCATTAAGGAGAATCTGGACAAATTCCAGTATTTGAATATTTTGGAGGATAATCTACTGAATCGACCCCAAGCACACTTCAGAGCTAATGCGAACGTGGTTGATTTGGAATTGCCCAAACCAAATTAAAACGCCTGCTCACGCGCCAATCTAAATGTTATTATTATCTTTTGGTCAAAATTAAGGAGTATCAGAAAACATCCGATAAACAGTAAGGACGACCTTAAAATGGCACTTAAACAGGAATGGGAGGCCATTTCACCAGAGTAGACCAAAAAGCTGGTGCATTCAATGCCAGATCACCTCAAAACGGTGTTGAAACAATCAGAATATCCAAATGATATTGAATAAACTTTTGAAAAAACTACCATTCCGGGAGTTTTAGGGGGTTTCCTCGTAAAAAGTACGCACTGTACGCACATATAGCCCTGTTAGCTTTGTTGCTCTCAGTAAGTAAAGTATTTGAAAAGGTTATTTTCACAAAAATGCGGACATTGAGCAGAAGGTGAAGATAAACCATACATACAGCAAGTCTGAAGTGCTTGGTGCATTATCTGAAACCAATGACAATGCAAATGTCGTCACATGAACTTTCCCTTGAGAACCTCCCAGAGCAACTATATCAAAAGAAAATAAATATATACAAAAGAACTCCATTATCTGCCACAATAAATACCCGTTATCTTAAAAAATTGCGGGCATTCATCAGAATTTATTGTTCATGATTTAAAAGAATTTCGATAATCCTAAATTTGCTAACACTAGCCATCCGCAAGCCGCGAGAGCATACACCTGCTATTGCTATATTATATTCAAACCGAAGCACCCATATATCAATTCAATTTCTCGGTACACGGGACCTGTAAAACTTCCGCTGGTATTACACCAATCAGTTGCTATCTATCTCACCATACAATAATTTAAACAATCGTCAGCTGTTGAGCGCGGATACAAACGGACACATCAAATCGAGGAATGAATGAATAGCCTAAAGTTTTTCCGTTCAAAGGTCGATCAGTGTCGTAGCCGGCTCATCATGTGTTGTATACATACGTGTTGTCAGGGAACTCACCGCCTTCGAGCCACAACCAATATATATCAGTTGACTTTGAATCGAGACCATATGATACGAGATCCAAATGGAATTTCCCAAATCGGTGACGAGACCTTCATTCCAAAAATTCCAATTAGACCACCGCAATTGTAAACAATTACGTCACAATAATCCGTCCCTACCACCAACAACGCTGTACATGAAAAATACAGTGTAGCTTATAGGACAGGCAGAAAATTCAAACCTCCTTCACTCACCGATTTTCAGGTGAATGTGGCGACTTAAGCAGATTTCGAATTATTTTCGATGATGACAAATGCCTATGTGAATCACATAGTGCTTTCTGCGAAATAGATAAAATCATGTTACAAAACACAAATACCGAAAAATACACCAAAAGCCAATTGCATTCAAACAGCTGACGGCCGGAATTTTTCGTGTAGAAATCAGCCGGCAATGAACAAAAATTTCCCTGCCATCGTGCAAAGGTCGATCGGCTGAGGAAACGCATTGCATTGGCAATGCCGGAACTTCGATTGCTCTTCGGCGACGACGCGCGCACTCACACAGCCTCATCGTCATTAATGAAAACATTTCGTGTACGACGTTCCGCAACGTCGCAGCAGCTGACAAAGTGGCCAGAGTACAGTGTGGAGTACGTGCACATGTGTTCGGAGTTTATTGTCGTTCGCCTGACGACTGAATTCTCGGAATTAATGTATCCAAGGTGCTTTTGCAAGATTAATCATCGTCTACATCTCTTTGGCCGATTCATTCAAACTGTGGTATGCTAAGCTCAAATCCACGGAATTTTCCGTTCAATTTCGGCGTCGCGTCTCCCCTTCACCACCCATCATTTGCACGCATTGCGCATATGCCGACACAACGCCCTATGCAATACAGGTTGCGTTCCGTCGTCGCCCTCAGCTGCTCCCAAACGACTTTAAAATCGATACCCAAAACCCTCTGCCGCCGCCGCCGCTACCTCTGCAATGTGTAAGTAAGTGCACGAGCACTCACGACTTCATCCCGCGCCAACCAACAACCCGTAGTACTATGGCAAGTGTCCCAGCATGCTGCGAGCTCTGCTCCACCTTTTACATTCCACTCTCAAGCGCATGCACTACATTCCAACTAGGACTATCTACCGTACTGCTCAATACTCACCGTATACTGTCGTCCGCCTCGTCGCTGTTATAATCTCCTGTATCTACGATAATTTCTTCCGTTTTACAATATACGGTAGACATCTCAATTGCCCGAGAACAGACGAGCAATCGTCAACGAGCACAGATCGCACTTCACACGAGAAACGCGTCGCTGCCTCACCCACAAATTCACACGCAAATCCGCGGTTCGCACAAACTGCAAATGCGCTAACTATGCAGCACACTAAACCGCAACAAGGCTCCCAGCACCCGCGAGGTTTTCGTTCGGGAGCGACAGTCACAACAACTGCTGATTACCAACTCGCGCGCGCAACCCAAATAAACACACACTCCTGTACAATTGGAATCCGAGCCGTATTCGAACCCAAATCCAATTGCGTTGCCGCCGCGACAAAACACCTAGTAGCGCACAGGTCACTTATTTTTATTTACCAATCCACAGCTGTCTGCTGGCAAAACACCACAAAATCAGAATTTCACTTTTACTGTCGCGCACACGATGATACGTCCACGCAGTAGTCAAGCACTTTGCTTTTTTCGCTACAGAATTCGCACATTTATCACGTCCCCAAGCCTGTTTTGATTTTCGCACAAGTCTTTCGCCTTCCTCGACAGTTTGTTTTCCTGGCCCTTCTCGAAACGTTTCAAAACGCGCGCTCGGCTACCGCCTTTTCTCTACGCCGCTGTCACTATTCCTTTTGCACTAGTCTAGTCTTGCTGGCTTAGAGCAGCCCGATGCGATACGATGCCTCCACGAGACCTGGAGAAATGCACTGCACATTCGCACTCACACAAATGCCGTCAAAAACAAAACTCCCTTTTCAGCTGTGCTCTGACCACGGACGGCGAGGCGACTCATCTACACACACTTGGGCAATGCAGCCGCAACGATACAACGACCGACGTCAATGAACGAACGACGACGGCGGCTACTGTACGGGCTGGCTCGACTTACTACGGCCGCGGGATCAACGTGACAGGAACGGAAACGTGAAAACGCGGCACACACCAGCAAGGCGAAAATCTCGGACCGATTTTCGTTTTTTCCACAACTAATTCGGCTGCTCAGAACACCGATTTTTGCACTGACTTCACGCTACACGCACAATCTTCACTTTTCACGTTAGTAATTAGCTTTTCGCTGCAAATTTACCAGGGAAAATTCACAAAATCCGGGACGCACTCACTTGTCCAAACACACGGCGACGCTGCACAACGCAAGATGACTTCAGCTCTCGTCCGTCGTCGGTGCGAGCTCTCTGCTCTGGCCTGGCTGATAGGATTGGCTGAATTGCGGAATGTTATCGAGCGACGGCTCATCGGCTGGTGGCGGGAAACAGCTGAGAGGCAATGACGCTACGAGCTTGTGCTGCTACGCGCCGCAACCAACAAGGGCGGCAACTTGATTTCATGTAATCGGAGTGATTTTTGTGATAATTTGCCAAAAATAGGCCAAATAATTTTTCTCCATTCGATTTTACATTTGTCCTTCTGAAGTAGGGCTGAATTATATACAAAATGCATGATTTTATAGGTGCTCTACTTTTGTCTCGCGTAGTAGGAATGTGCTGTACGGCTAATTTGTCAAGGGTTGCGGGGAGAAGGGTACTCATGTAGAATATGGTAGGGCTGTGTAAACGACGGAGAAATCCGAAATAATCGCAACGAAAATGACGAGAACGAAGGAATGGAGGAAAATTGAACCAGCTGGTTCGAAGTGACTCCGCCTTCGTTCCGAATAGCTCAGCCGAGCAATGTTATTTGTTCGTGTGGGAGCTTTTTGCACTAGCGGCTCCAATAGCAATGAAAAATGCGATAAGCACTCGCGATTTCTTCTTTACCCCGCGCGTGATCCATTCAACCCGCTATTTCCGATTCAAATGTTTCCAATTCGACTGTGTGTGACGGTGTAAGTGGTGTGCGTGATGGCTTGAAACTGTTATACAAGGGGAATTGGATTTTAAAATAGGTGTGGTAGGTAAAGCGACCATGTGGGGTGTAATAAATAAATACAAAAATGGATTGGATGGGTGTTAGCAACGATGTCAGCCCAAAGAGTTATTCCTCTACGTAGCTTCAACTGTACCCTTTCTGCTAATTGTTCAACTCTGGTTTCTCCGTAGATATAATTGGCGTAGTTGAGTTCTCCCCCTAGAAAGCTTAATATTTGGGCTATTATGTGTAATTGATAAGATTTGTGATCTTAGTCTGTTTCTTAATTTTTTAAGGAGTTAAATTCACCACTGTAGAGGTTATGAGATGTACACACGGGTGTGAGCCACGTGCTGTGCAGCAAAGGTGAAATAATTTGGATGCGCCTAATAGTGTGCTACTGTCCTAGTGGTTTCGGTGATGCTTATTGAATACTTTGATGAATCGGAAGGTATGAAAAAACTAATATAAAGCGTTTTAGACAAATCAACTCAAATTTCAATTTATATTAAATAGGTAAAATAAATTGAATTTGAAAAAAATTCAAATTATATTGAAACAAGCTCATATCATTTAAAAACACAACTTCTTGAGAATTAAAATTATATTTAAATTCAAACTCTGCGCAACCACTTGTGAATGTCATTTTTCCAAATAGTTTGTGCGCATGGTCGAGTGTTGTACCAACATTTCCTGTTGCGAGTATCGACTTTCCGCCTTGTCATTATGCTTAAAATAGTCCCTATTATTGTTGCGCTTACGAAATCATAAATAACTATTAAAATGTTTGACCAAAATTTGCTGAGTGGATAGTTTAGAAGATTGTATCTTGTGTCCTTAGTGTCTGCCGGGCATCTTTTCTACGTGGTTGAAATGCCGAAGAAGAACAACAGTAAGGTGATGGATGGAATTAGACATTTATTGCATTTTACATTTATTTTTGCAAATTTGGAATAAATTTAACTTTCAAAGAAATAGATTACGGAGTTTTAAAAGTGTTATAAAGTTTTCGTGTCCAATTCGGGCGGGATGGGATGTTTAGATATCGCGCTTTTCACGTCATATTTACCCTTATACATCCACCCATCTTCATCGTAGACTCACACCACATAATAGAATATTTTGTATGACAGTGAACTTGACGTTTCTTATTTTGATCATTTTGATGCAGTAGTGCTGGTTGCACCACCCCCTTATCTGTCACATTTTCATTTTGTGTACGAATGCGAAAAATGGTCGACAACGTGGTGCCGGAGCTACAGAATTTAAACCTTAAAAACGATAAGGCATGGTGAACTTTATATTTATGTAATCAAATAAGTAAACAATTGTTTCGTGCGCGTCATTGTGCTAGTAATGAATTTGATTTCGGCATCGTGTCGTCGTCTACAAATCAAATCAATTCTAACGCGATTCGATAGTGAATACGTTTTCGTTACCTACTGTCGACGGGCCGCCACACACAGGAATACCTTTGCAACTTTGGTCGGTGTTAATTTAAATATTGCCGTAATGTTTTTTTTAGTATATTGATTCTTTAATCACGGTAAATCACCTCCACATATATATTTGGATCATGTGAATAACCTTACTCTCCATGATGAGTTTCTTAGATGTAACTTCTTGAAGTTGTTGCATCAGAATATCTTCTTCTGGAGAAGAATAATTGAAATTTAAGATACATTAGGCATAGCCAAAATGCAAGTAGTTCCCTTCCATAAGTTAATTGGAGTCCGATCAGACTAAGTGTAAGGAGAATTAGGTTATGTGCATGTCCCATTTTTTCCCGGTTGACTAATAGCCTGATTATGCGTGATTGTTTTTCTGTGTGTGGTTGCCAAGCGAAATTCTTTGTTATTAAGTTATCGAACACTTTGTGAGCCGTGTGTTTGTTTCTATTGCAGGCTGCGAAAATGAAGAAGGATAAGCAGAAGTCTGGTGGCGGAGGCGGCGGTGGTGATAATAAAGGTGAGTACTTCCTTAATTTGTTGTACCGGAAGTACTTTTAATTTTTTAATGTTATATAAAATTGTTTGAAATGCTAAAGTGCTAGTTTGAATCTGATACGCTACTGATAAGCTCACTTCCGGTTTCTTATGACGTCACACAAATTTACTTGAATCATTTCCATCGTTTTCAGTTAAAGAACTCAAACCTTGGCCGCAGTACATAGAAGACCGCAACACGTTGTGGGAAAAATGTAAAGCTGAATACGCTGCATTTCTCGAGGCACAGCAGAAGACGCCCATCAAAATTACTCTGCCGGATGGAAAGGAAGTTGAAGCCACTGCCTGGCAATCTACACCCTATGATGTTGCGAAGGGAATCAGTCAGGGCTTAGCTGACAACACCGTCATCGCCAAAGTGAACGGAGAACTGTGGGATCTGGATCGGGTGCTCGAAAAGGATTGTAAGCTGCAACTTCTGAAATTTGATGATCCGGAGGCGCAAGCCGTTTTCTGGCATAGTTCGGCTCATATTATGGGCGAGGCCATGGAGCGTATATATGGAGGCTTGCTGTGCTACGGACCGCCAATTGAAAGCGGCTTCTACTATGATATGTTCATTGACGGCGATGGGGTGAGTATACGCTCTCTCTTATCGATGAAGGCTTTCAGGCTCTTATCGCAGAGAGATAATGATTCATACTTTTTTCGGTTTTCCAAAACCACAGAATGTAATTGGTATCTTATCTCAATACATCGTACAAATCATCTAACCTTGTACAGTGATTTCTAAGAATTTTTTTATCTTCTTCACTATACTCTCTCCATTACTCAATATGCCATGTGCATCTATTCTAGTTCACATAAAATAATTTTTCGTATTACTTTCCAGATAATTGGTCAGTAGGTATAAGGGAACGTACAATGCAATCCGCAGGGTATTATATCTTATGTTTATGCGATATTATAGCTTTGTTTAATGTCCCGAAAAAGGAGCAGAGCATTTCAAGCCAAGTTAGAGTAGAGTAGCTGTCAAACAAAGTAGAACAAATTGGAATTGTTTTTGCGGGATGATTAAAATTGAAAAAAAAATTTATTTACATTGAAAATTTTATTTTGACAAAGTGGTTTCGAAAGTATGCACTGATTCTCATCAAACACCAGCACACAGTGCTATGTGCTGTGATTATATCGGCTATCACACAGGACGTAGAGCTAATTTCGGACTTGAAGTCGCTAGAAAGAACAGACCACATAAAGACCTTATTAGATTAGAGCTGTGAAAATCTATAATGATTTACTAAAAATTTTGAATTATGCTAGATCTTATTCCACTTTAGAAAAGCCGCTAGAGGACCGAATAAGATGAAATTAAATGCTGTTTATTATTTGTTATATCAAAGTTACTCTTTAATCTTTGATTGAAACTTTTGCATCTCTTATCTCATAGCAGAACTCTGTTGATACCTGGGAAGCACGGTTAGTTTTTCAAAAAAAAAAATAATGCAATGGAGCTTTCTCTTTCTACTAACTTATCATCAAATTACTTTCTCTTATTATTTTTATCCTCCATGTGTCTTCAGCTATGTTTTTTTAGCATTGAAAAATATTAAATCAGGCGTGTTGAGAGGTCGGCTTACAGTTGAAGAAGATGCTCCGTAATGAATCTAACCCCATTGTTCTTACACAACGATCTATTTTATCGATGACGACTTTCAGATTTTTATCGCAGACAGATAATAATCCATGCATTTTTCGGTTTTGCAAAATCACATAGAATGTAATTGGTATCTTATCTCAATACATCGTCTCAATGGTTCCTATGAATTTTTACAGATTTCAACAAATGATTACCCTACTCTAGAAGGTCTGGTTAAACAAATTGTCAAAGAGAAACAGCCGTTTGAGCGGTTGGAAATGAGAAAATCCGACCTGTTGGAAATGTTCAAATACAATGAATTCAAACAGCGTATATTAAACGAAAAAGTCACCACAGATAAAACAACCGTTTACAAATGCGGTCCACTTATCGATCTGTGTCGTGGTCCTCATGTACGACACACCGGTAAAATCAAGGCACTGAAAGTCACAAAGGTATTCAGCTATCTACTTTGCAGACGCGACCAAATTTGCTATGAATTTGCCTTTCTAGAATTCTTCTACATATTGGGAAGGCAAAGCTGAAGCAGAAACATTACAACGTGTATATGGCATTTCATTCCCTGATCCGAAACAACTCAAAGAATGGGAGAAAATTCAGGAAGAGGCGGCAAAACGTGATCATCGCAAAATCGGGCGGGAGCAGGAACTTTTCTTCTTCCATGAACTATCGCCCGGCTCGTGTTTTTTCCAACCACGCGGCGCTCATATCTATAATACTCTAATGAACTTCATTAGATCCGAGTATAGGAAGCGCGGATTCCAAGAGGTCATCACACCCAACATCTATAACGTGAAATTATGGCAAACGTCAGGTCATTGGCAGCACTATGCCGAAAATATGTTTTCGTTCGATGTCGAGAAGGAAACATTTGCCTTGAAACCGATGAATTGTCCAGGTCATTGGTAGGTCACACAAAAGTTATTATCCAACGACCTTAAAAACATGCATTTTACTCGATACAGCTTAACTTTCGACAATCGCACGCGATCGTGGCGAGAGCTGCCGTTGCGAATGGCCGATTTCGGTGTCTTGCATCGCAATGAACTGTCTGGAGCTCTCACTGGCTTGACAAGGGTTCGTCGATTCCAACAAGATGACGCACATATCTTCTGTTCGCCGGAGCAAATCAAATCGGAAATAACTGGAGGGTTGGATTTCTTGAGACACGTGTATACCATCTTTGGATTCTCCTTCAATCTGGTACTGTCGACTCGCCCCGAAAAGTATCTAGGTGACATCGAGCAATGGAATGAAGCGGAAAAGGCTCTGGCTGAATCTCTTGATGAGTTCGGATTGCCGTGGAAGGAAAATCCTGGTGACGGTGCGTTCTACGGACCGAAGATTGATATTACTATTTTAGATGCGCTGAGACGGCCATTCCAGTGTGCCACGATTCAGTTGGATTTCCAACTTCCAATCAGGTTAGTATCAGCGAAGCTGCCCCAGCAGAAAACGTACTATCTTTTAAGCGATTTTCGTTTCACTGCAGATTTAATTTATCCTATATATCAGAATCTGGTGAGAAGAAAAAACCGGTCATCATTCACCGTGCCGTGCTAGGCTCTGTCGAACGGATGATCGCCATTCTTACGGAAAACTTTGCCGGCAAGTGGCCGTTCTGGTTGTCACCGCGTCAAGTGATGGTCGTTCCTGTCGGGCCTACCTTTGATGATTATGCTGAAAGTGTACAGAAAAAATTGCACGCAGCCGGGTTTATGTCCGAAGCGGATTTAGACGCAGGCGATACGATGAACAAGAAAATCCGTAATGCACAGCTGGCGCAATTCAACTTCATTTTGGTCGTAGGCGAGAAAGAAAGATCGTCCGGAACGGTCAACGTACGAACACGTGATAATAAAGTGCATGGTGAAGTTTCCGTTGAAGAATTGATTGTCAAACTGGCAAAGATTCGTGATGAGTTCACTATAGGCGAAGATAATTTTTAAGATGATGTTGAACATCCGCTAGATTTTTTTGGTTAGAACGCTATTCCTGATTCTTTCCATGGGAAGTATTTATTAATTATTTATGAGACATGTGAACACCAGAGTAGTATGATGGCTTGATTTCTTTATTTTTTTCACAAACAATTTCGGCTTTTCTTGGCTGTTTCAAACAATGATTATACATATGAGTAAGACACTGAAAATAAAATTATATGGTCGACATGTAAGGAAAGTTTATCAGTTTTCATTTAATATGTTTGATACGTACATGTTGTGGCTGAGTTTATAAATTGATATCATAAAAAATTGTTTCGGGTGGCATTGTCTGCCTTTGTAGAAAAGTTGACGTCGATCAATTAGGCTCTGACCAGATTTAAATTGAACATAGCAATCAATTGAGATAGTTTTTAATAAAAACCTCTGGGGCGAAATGTTGTCGAAGACGAATCTGGTCAGTGTTTTGTGGCATTGATTTTTCAGCAAATATCCGTCAATGCTGGCGTAAATTGAACGCTTGATATGCATCGAAAATTTCAGCAGGAGCAAGAGAGTTTTATCCACAATTTCTAAATAAAGAATAGCGGACTCGATCAGTAATAATTGGATCAGCGTTGCTATTGAATAGTGGGGTTATTCGATGCCAATCGACGCGCATTTACTTTTGCCATTTCAATCAGCAACATAATAACTGTGCTAGTCTTTCCACATAACTAAGCTCATGATTTAATAGTCCATTTGAACCCATATTGGCGTGGACACATCAACACCACCCTACGAATAAAAACGGATGTCTTACGTAAGTGTTTCGAACCCATGTACTAATGAAGGTTCAGTAATGAAAGATTCGAAATCATAAATCAATGGTACATTTGTTAGTCCGAAATGAACTACCGTAGTATTTAGTTGGATAATGTAAAAAAATCTAGGCATGTGTGTGTGTTTGTTTAATTTGCAATTCTGGGCCCTTTGAAATTATTCTCCCTATGGTTTTTGTTATACAATGCAAAATTTTATTGCATAAGCGTAAATTCGTGAATAAATATTTCTTAATGTGAATTTTTCGAAGAGTGGCCCGAACAATTTTTGATTCTAAGACAATACCTTAAGACATTTTTTTTGAATAATTAAATAAATAATTTACTAATATTCGTTCATGCCTCCTTCGTATGAAATTCGTCCTATTGGAACATTGAAATTTTACTAATTACTACTTAATAAAAGAGAAAAAAAAAGACCTAAAGGTCTTTTAAATTAGATCGAATGTGATCTATGTCACTGTGTCGCTCGACAGCCTTTATAATCGATTAATAACAGTAATTGATTGAACACCTAGAGTTGGTCAAAGCTTCAGGGTAGTTGAACATGAATTCGAAGTAGTACAATCCTTCAAATGCCTTGGAATAGAAATCAACCTTGGGTCAGTTGTAGCAGCCGATAACAATACGGAGGAAGATATACGCAGGCTGCTTAAATCCGACAAAGCCTACTACAGTCTGTGACGGCTCTTCAAATCCGGAAATCCCACGAGAACATCAAAGTGTCTACTTTACATGACCGTATCCTTGCCAGCACTCACTATGGATCCCAGTCTTGAGTGCGCAGCAAAAGGCACTGTGACCTTTTGGTTGCGTTCAAGAGGAAAGTGTTGGGGGCGAATCGTCAGCCCCATTTATGAAGAAGGAATTTCGAAGAAGTTACAACTATGAGTTGTACGCTATCTGCCTAGAAACATATATAACTACAAAGATCTAACTAGTCTGCGAAAGAGCGACGTGACTAGCGAATCCAATCCCGGGATTAGAATCCCGGGATCCCGAACAGTTTTTAGTCCCTAAAATCCCGGGATTGATGATTTATAATCCCGGGACTATAAACCATCAATCCTAATTGAGATCCGGGATTTTTGTGGCTAAAAACTGTTCGGGATCCCGGCATTGGATTCACTAGTCGTGACCAAGAAAAAGTTGTTGCATTCTTCCGAAGTGTTTTCTTGCAAAGCTTCAGGTAGTGAAAGTTTTGAATGAGCGATTCAACAGTTCATCCAAATGAAGAAATTTTGTTAATCTACTTAATAGTGTTAACAAAAGTGATTATTCAAGCATTCCAGGATTATTTGCGAGTTTGCAAGGCATAACGGTTCGCTTTTGAACCTTAAAAAAAAGATTATTATCAGAACACATGCTGGAAAATCTTTTAAGATTCTGTTTTAAATCATTGCAGTCCTCAAGAATTTTAGTTAATCTGGAAATTTAATGTAATCTCCGTAATAGCAAAATAGATAAACGCAGAATTCGACAGATTGTAAAAATTATTCACTGATGTTAGTAAATAAAGTGAGCACTGTGGGGCCCAGAACCTACTTTGCGGAACACCAGATGCGGTTATATCAGGTAATAAGGCTTCACGAAAGCACGCACTTTGGTTTCGATAAGTCAAGTAATAGCAGATCCAATTCGAAAATAAGTTAGGGAATTGAAAGGAATGAAGGTTGGCTAGAGTTATGAAACTTATGAAAGGCTTCCGTCAAATCTGTTTAGGTACAGTCAGTTTGCAGGACGGCATCAATTGAATTGAACGCTTGCTGTGAAAACCTTAGAAGGTTGATTTCTATTCTATTGAATGTCGTAGCTACCGTCGGGTTTTAAATCAAGCCTGCGTTTGTCGATAAATCTCCAAAGCTTCGACAGCCTCTTCTCTTAGGAGTTACAAATTTAACATCTATACTAATTACAAATTTAACATCTGTATAATCTATTCGGCATTTTATTATTTGCGAAATTGATTGCTATATAGCTTGCTGAAAAATAAATTCCTTTGTAATTGACTTTGTGCTTCTCCATCATTATTGTGCCCATACTCGCATCATGGGTGGGAGCAATTAAGGAAAGCATGAATTTTATCCACATATTTTAAGGGGTAAACTGAACGGTATTAATTTATATTTTATTTTAACATTTCATCTATTTTGACTCCCAAGCTAGATAGCCTTTGAGTTTATTTTTTGCTGTTTTTTCTGAACCCTGCGCAGTGTTACGACCATATGAAATTCAACGCGCTCGTCTTACAAGTTTCTGTATTGTGTTCCGTTTTTAGAGACAGTGAAACTGTTGAACTTGCCTCAAGAGAGAGTATGTGTTATATGTCTAGCTTCTATTACCTACTAAAAACAAACTATGTCCACTCAGTTTATTTAGCGATAGCTCGTCAATTTAGTTAAGTTTATTCAATAAGCAATTTAAAAATTAATATTATAAATTTAATTGTTTAAGCATTTCAATTCGTCAATCTGCAGTTTCCTTCAAAGTAATTAATCACAATACAAATGAAACAAAAAACCAATACAAATGAAACTTACAGAAATTAAGTGATTTTATCACATTTCTTGAAAGTTTATAGTTTTCAAATAAATCAAGCAAGTTGTCTGATCGTGTACAAAGTCATTTTATTGCATAGATTGAAATACAATTTCAAATATAATATTCAGATTTAGTGATAATCACGAACCGTATTTAAAATAGTAGGATAACAATAAAAGGACATTTTTACAAACCTGAGCAGGATTTTTCACATCATATTAAAAAAAATATATATTCTTTTGGATTAATATTTTTCAAAAGCGATTAGATTAGAGTTAAACATTTATTAACAAAATTTCCCTAAAGATTGTATTTTTGACTAGCTAGAATTATTATTGTTGTTATTGTTGTTGTTGTTGTTGCTGACAATTTCACAACGAAATACTAACTCGTCTTGAGTATAACGAACAACAACATTACCCTTACCTTCGGGAACATCATAGTTCTGTACGAAACAATTTTGCGTACAACAGCTTTTCTTTCGATTCGTCGCAATCGGAATGGAACCGTTCGTAAAATATATTTTGAAAAAATATAAAATACCATTGATTTGACTACGAACTAAATTCAAATTGACCGTGACATTGCGCTCGTGATACTCTTCGTCGAAATGAACTTTTGATACGGTAAAAACGTCGGAGAGATCACAGGAGCCAAAACTTTTAAATTCAAACTGATGGCGTGTCGAGTATTCGTTCATGTATTTCTGAATCGAAATCGATTTCAACTCAGGATTATTAACGCTTGTAACACTTTGCAGCCACGGCGAATACACAAGTTTTGCACATAAATCCATTTTACTAGGGAATATTGCACCGTGACTTGACAGACATTTGCATTTTAATTTCTCATAGTATTTAAGCTGCTCATCGTTTATCGTTCCGTGCGCAGTGATTGGCTGCAGTAAGATCAAATCGAATTTCACACCGCTGCTGATTAAGTCATCCAAATCAGGAATATATTTGATCGATCCTCGATGAATACAATTCCAATCAGCCACTTCTTCGATAAAGCTTCTCATATTTTCCAAACAAAACAGACATTCGATCTTACCTTCCTTCAGCAAATTTATCCCGATATGCGGAAAGGTAAGGAAATCGGCAAATTTCAGAAATTTCTTTTTGTTCTTCTTCAGCAGCTTTGTAACATTGTATTCCAATTCATACAGATATTCGTCGTCTGTTAAAAATGCATACAATTCAGGATCGACAGATAAGAGCCGTTTGTCCGGCGGATCGTAGTCGTGTTTCAGGCTCAGTACACCACCCTTACAGGACACTCTCGCTTTTAGAATTTGATATTTCCGCACACTCATAGGCCGGCTTAGTGTGAATAGAACAGGATCCCAGCACTTTGTTATTGGCTTCTCGAAAGTCGGATCAAAATTTCGAATTGTAATCGAGTCATTGTTTAGATGTAGAGTGAAGAATACAAGAAAACCTTCGAGAAATCCATCTTCTACACATGACAACTGAATTTCGCTATCTAATGATCCTTCTTCTGCTTTCTGCATACTTTCTAAGTCATTGAAGTCTACTGTTAGCGCCTGCACCGCCTCAGTTCGCACTGAAAGTCGATCGTCCTCTTCATTTGCGCCATACGTGTCGTACGGTTCGTCATTTTTCGGAATTAGAATCGTGTTTTTGAAGTAGATCGAGTTTTCTAACGTACTTTCTATAGATTCTTGTATTTCTGCAATGCCTATATGATCAACTCCAACAACATATACCTTCACGCAATTTGGAATTATTGTTCCATGCTCCTTCAAGAGATGTTGCTTGGCATGGATCAAAGTCGATAGGACACCCTCTCCAAAAACACCACTATCGAATATCTCCGTTACTATCAAATCAACCTTTGACTGGTCTAAGTCATTTGTTGTTAAATTTGTTGAATGATTTTCGATAAGCTTGATATTATTCGATCCATGTTTTTTGAAGATACCTGTCGCCATTCGAAGCATCACTTCATTCGTCTCGCATGCGTATAAGCGTTCAGCACCAGCATCATGGGCATAGAGTGCTAGCAGGCCAGTTCCCGTCCCAATATCCAACACTGATTTCGCATTTCCGATACGAATTCCTTCGTAAATTGCATTACGGAACGCTTCGTTGCGTTTTACATCGTTCAGCATAATGAAATGCCATCGCGGTATCCATTCGTTGATGATATTTAATCGATTTTCCCAATATTTCAGTTTCTTCGGACATATTTGCTGAGCTTGCCTTAAGTAGTCGAGGGCTTCAACAGGTTTTTGTAATCTGAAATTGAAGAAAGTGTTATTAATTAGATTATTGCTTTTTCGCTTTAACATTTTAACAATAGGTCTTGTTTTGAAAATTGCAAACTATTTTCAAAACAGAAATGAAATTGGGAATGAAAAAAATTGCACTGGAGAAATTGGCCTAAAAATTAGCAAAACGAACCTAATGAAAGATTATGTCTGAAAGTACTTTGGAAGGAAGAAAAGGTTCAAAAGTTGTTCCAACTTTCCAAACACTGATGATCGTATGTATAGCTAATTATCGTATGTATAGCTAACTCTTTCAATGAATGAGGCAGGTTCATTGTGATTGGTTCTCAATAAACCACATTAAGCTGGTACTTGTCACTTGTTCATCTGAATTTAACTGAAAAAAAAAACAAAGGAAAATAGAAAGAGTTCAGTTGAAAGATGTAGCTCTGACCAGGTTTTTAATAACACAGCTAGAAATAGCTGACTGTCCTGCTGTATGTAAATGGTTTTTCATTTTCAGTGCTCGATCTTGGGAATAAAATAAAACATAATTTTTAAGCAACATTATCATGTTTTTTCTAATCTTTTGAAGCACATTTTGTGCAAATATATTTCAAAATTAATTTCTTCCAAATGTCCCCTGCGGCTCTGCTGGTTAGTTCAATTTCTGGAAATTCGATTTTGAATAACATCCTCGCATATATGTGGTTCATTGTGCTGCTGATATCCAGGGAGGCAATCGTCTACGGTTTGTCTCCATAAACCCAAGATTTTTCGCAGACCCCACAAAAATGCAAATGCAAATCATATCTTAAAGGCGGCTAGCTGGTGTCACCACCTTGCGATAAAATGGAACCTTGGAGCTATGGCATATAGCGCCATCCCATGAAACCATTTACATGTCTGGGCTCTACACAATAGCCTATTATGGACCACTGTAATAGAAGCCATGATAGCCGCCATCGACAAGTTGGTCACGGGTTGGCTCTACATACTGGCCACTAAATAGGTTAGTCCTGATTTCTGGATTGGGAATACTGGCCTTGTATGATGTGAGGAGAAAAACCGCTCCCAAAGCTATCGCCTTCGATCACCATTTCCATCGTTCGCCACTATGGGCCACTACAAGCCACCGCCTCTCTACACAATAGTGATGACGTACAATGGAACAAAATGGATAATTGTATCTATCGATTCATCCCATCTAATGCCAATAAAAAAATCGCCCTGTGCCGTATGAAAATTATGAGCCGACTATTTTGCCGAACTCAAATGACTCTTTCGGAATGCATTCGAACCTGGTGAAACTCTCGCCGGCTTTCGTCTCTTCTAACCCAATTTAGTTTATTAAAAAGCCACTTAAACAAAAATGAGCTTCGTCCCTAAAGACCAATCAGAAAATGTGCGATCGATCCTACGCTGATATACAAGCCTTGTTTAGCCCTCTAGCCACCCCGTTTCTTTGAACTTTTTTATTAAGAGGAGAAATGGGGATTCTGTAGAACGATTGTGACAACCATAAATTAGTAGCAGTTCATTCACACACACCCCTAGACCCGTACAAAGGTTGTCGTGGGATTGCTTTACTTTTTTCATTCACACACACTTTGTAGCGTTCCATAGTAAAGTTGCGAAGAGTGCGGTCAAATCGAAGCGATCTTGTCGCTACTATCAAATTTCTGCTCAATCTAATTCTTTGATTACTTCTACGTGTCCACTTATATGTTAAAGCATTTGAACGATTTCGGCGGGTTCTTGATACGACGCTCTTTACGCTCCGACTTAGCTGTAGCCTAACCGAGCACGATTCCTTAACATAACCGTGTTGTTATTGATTTGGTCGTGTAGTGTTAACAAAGACAGAGCGCTGCATATGAAAAACTCTTTAACCTAAGGAAAATGTTACTTGGAGATGAGCCAAGAATAAAAGGGAAAGGAAATTACAATTATCACATTTATCGACATGCAAAAGGAGCTGTACCACCATACGCTACTGATTCCCATGGTATTATCCTGCTTGCGTCAATTGTGGTGTTATCCACCACTCACCCATCTGTGGTCTAAGTCGCCTCCAATTTGACTTGGGTGATGGGAGTTTTTGAAGCAGTTTAACGATTTAGAGAAAAAGTGGTGTAGCTACTTCTTCTGTTGTTGGTACACAGAAAAGTTCTTCAGAAAAATTATTGGGTAATATAATTCTTTACTTATGATTGATATATGATTTATCATTAAAATAACTAGACAAATATTCTTAATCGTATGAGATGATGAGAGGGGAGACTAATCGCTTGCAACGCTTTCAACAGCAGCAACTACATATCCCCAGTAGCATTATTAGTTGGTTCAATAAATGAAAATTAACTTATATATTCACCAGTATTTTTTTTTGCTGCATCTACTAATGCCCACCCAGTTACTCTGAAATATTTCCTTCTTTTTGATATGTGCTTTAGATCGTTTATTATGAGTTAATATTGCAATACAAAACATCTAGCACCGAAAGTTAAACATTATTTAAGTACGCACAAATTGATTGCATAAAGTAATATCTTAAATGGCCATTACAAATTGACTGTAAATTCATTTTTAGAAACGACTGTCTCGACATGATACTCCTTCGATTGATCTACAGTCTCTTTCCAAGCTTTCAGTGTTTCTTTAACGCGTTCATCATTTTCGAGTTCTCTGGGGCATGAGAAAGAGCTTATCAGATCCCTCCCGTGGAGAACCTTGAAAACTTGCAGATCAATTCCACTCAGGCAGTGTGCAACATCTGCACAAGGTTTATACCAATAGACCAGTGGGTAGCCAGCCAACAGGCCGATTATTGTTGGTACGCAATACATATCTTCGGCTACTTTTAAAATTATCAGCGATTTGTCTGTTTTTCCAACTTGTTCGCGAATATCCTCAACCATGGAGGTTATGATAGGATCATGTGCTGGAAGAACTCTCGGACGGTCCAGTGTTTTTGTCACATCGAGAAATACGTGCGGAAAGCTCTGAGCATTTTCAAGAAACTGTCTCTTATTCAGAACACATATCTCCTGCGCTACACCGACTGTAATTACGTCGGGTTGGATGAGACTGTGCTTGTTCAGCTCGACTATGATCTCATTGACTTGATGGACGGTTACCGGCGGCCCTATATCCCAGATGAAGCCCACTTTCTGGCCGCCCGAGACTGCAGTAATCAATTTAGCAATTGTTAGCGCATGCTTATGCGAAACTCGATTCGTTTTAAGTAGCACCGACTGAATTTCATCGATTTTGTCCATCTTCCTTCTAAAGCCCTTCAAACGCAATTAACTACAACAAAACAACAATGATCTACGCTTGCTAACTGCCAACTAACAGGAGAAATGATGCATGAATATTGCAAGCATGCTAAATAATTACCTGTTGAGAGCAACGCCTAGTGAGTTATAGACATCCGAATCGTTCGGGAATAGATTCAAAGCGTCCTGGAAGCACTCGAAAATTTCAGTATACGATTGCTTTACCAATAGATCGTCGATTTGTTTATCGAGTGCTGTTACAAACAGCAGTTTTGCCTGAGTTGCTTCGGAAGGATTCGAACGACAGAAAGACACAATTTTGTCATAGAACAATTTCGGAACAATATTTAAACTTTTCACGACATCCCGAACTTCAAGCGCGTTTTCGTTTTCGTCATTAGCCATCTTGTTTGTTTACCAAGATTTTTCTAACCCAGCCTTACCAGCTTACAGCGATTGTCACTAATTTAATTAGAGCGATCGATTGAATGGATATTAATAGGATTAGGATTGGTTATGTAGTGACATTTTGCAGGGTCTTATTTAATTTCGTAGTATTTATTGATTTGTTGAATGAATGTTTCATCGAATAAAATGAAGTTTCCGATATCCTTACATCGGGACTAGCGCTCACGGCGGAAAAATGTACTAGAAACTTCGATTGGATTGTCGCTGTTGACAGATGAACTGCCAGGATGACAGATGGCAAGCAGCGGACCAATAGATGTCAAATACGGCCCATAACTCCATCAGCCCGCAAATAGGGCAGATTTGTGTAATCGTTTTGTTGGAAAAACGTATAATTCAGTTTCGAAATGGGCGAAAAGCGTAAAAATATGGAAGATGAAATGTCCCGGTAAGTATTTAGTTATCTATTATATAAGATAGAGGCTGCTTAAAGTACAGTGAAAGCGTTTATGTGAGGGAATATTAGACGATGTTTTGTAAACACTTCGAAATTAATCAACATGTGTTGTAAATGCTGTAATATAAGCTAAATGAATGTTTTCTGGATAAAACGACCGAACAGCATCCTATACTATGGAAATAAACTAATAGGAATGCTTCGAAGCATTCAGGTTTAGAAGATCTATGTTTAGAGACACCTTCAAAATTGATTTGCTTATTTATGGGAAAATGTTCAATATATGTACGTGTGCTGTTTTATACTTATGAGAATTATAATAAAATTATAAATTTCATGCGAAGCACGAAATATAGATAAATTACAGTCGTCCATAGATTCGAATTTAGAGGCATTATAGCAATAGAGTTTCCAGTACATCCCTTTGTGTGGCTTTAGATTGTTACCATGTTTGCACAAAAAACAATCTAACCTATCATTACCTAGTTGAAGCACGAAAACTATAGTGAAGACTAAATAGATTTGTTTTTAAACTAACATCATTTTCTATTTCACAGCTTTGAAGCGGAAATCTCAACATCAAATCATCCTTCCTCCACACCGCTTTTCGTTCCATCACAAGTGCGGCCTGTTATTGCCGCCAATACTTATAGTCAAGTTCAGCAAAAACTTAATCAACAGCCTATCAATGTCCCGCCACCGCCGATGCCACCACCCTCGTTTATTCCAACGTTTGTTCCATCTAACGATGCACAAGAAAAACCATACTCATCCGAACCGAAGCCAGTCGTTCTAAGCAGTGCACCCAAACTCTATACAAGTCGGCCAATGGACGTGCCTGTAGCACAACATCAGCCAATCGATATATCCGCCATTCAGTTCGACGTGACACAAAAACTGAAGAAGCTGAAAGCAGAGAAGTCCGGGCCGAATCCTATCGCAGAAGAAGCGATTCGGGCTGCCAAAGCCTCTTCTGCTCTGCAATCGTTCCAAGTAACGGAACGTCGAAAAAAAGACAAGAAGACCGTTAGAATTGCAGGCGGCCAAGTATGGGAAGATCATTCGTTAGCAGACTGGCCAGATGATGATTTCCGGATATTTTGTGGTGATTTGGGAAATGACGTCAATGACGAGGTATTGACGAGAACTTTCAATAAATACCCTTCATTTACACGAGCCAAAGTGATTCGCGATAAACGAAGTGGAAAAAGCAAAGGTTTTGGGTTTGTGAGCTTTGGAGAACCGCAGGACTTTATTAGGGCTATGAAAGAGATGGACGGTAAGTACGATGCATTGTTATTATTTCTCAAATAACTGTTTGTTATTCTCTTCATTTATGCGCTGTAAAGCTGGCTAATAATCAAGCAAGAATGTTGTATAAATATTCACCCCACTCTGCATTGATAATTTTAAGCAGAAAACCGTTGATCTCTTTCCTCAATCAACTTGAATAATTTGTCTATTCAATTGTCACAACCGACAAGTTGGGGTCGCTTTTATATGATAAGGCAATCTAAAAAATTGTGAGCTAGACTTTCTGCTTGTCTGAGTTAGGAGAGGTATTTTTTTCCATTGTATAGGCAAGACAAAAGACATGCTTTTGTTTCACTATTGCCTATTTGGTTTCTTCAAGATTTTGTTGTCGGTTTTAGTATTATTTTTTTGCAGTCTGGCTCTTACCGCATTTTTATTATTATATTTTTTCATACAATTTTTATCCTATTGGGTGAGTAAATAATTTCAGCCAATTTTTAAGCTCAACAGAAGTGAAGCGTTTTCCATAAAGGTGATTCTTGATTGATCGAAACAAATGTTAATCAGAAAGGGCAAGATCTGAAAGTTACTACAAGTGGACTTTGTATGCTTTCCAAGTATGCTTTAACCGGTTTCGGTACATATAGACAAGTATTATCATGATGAAAAATTGGAGTCTCGTGTCTGGTCTCTCTTTCCGCCGTTTTTATGCCAAATCTTGTTTGAAACGTATAAATTCTCGCCGATTTCCAGTAATAGTTTGATCGGGTTTAAGTAGCTCATAATGTATACAGCCTTGTCATCCAAACAATGCAAAGCATTACCTTTTGCTTTGGCGTTGATTAGTGACCCTTCCTGTTTAAAAAGAATGCCCGCTCGAGGTTCCTTTAGGTCCCGGATTAGCCTGTTAAAGATGGTTCGTCGGTGCCACTTGCCACCATAACATTGGGCGTTTAGAGTCGTTGAGCAATCTTCGGTTCATCCGTTGAACTCGGTTTTTCCTGGGATTAAATGACCCCGCGATATGTGGATTTGTTAAGGTCAATTTTCCTCCTACCATAGACTATCACCATAGAATTGGTCGAATAGGGGCTCGTGCAAGCTATGCAGGGTTCCTCGTTTTACGTTATAATAAAACACCGTTTTTCGTCATAACCATACGATGCCAAAAGGCTTTTTTTGTACCATTGAAGCGGCATTTCAGCAAGTCAGTTCTTAGTTTCATTACATATGGTACCAAAATTCCTTGGTTCTGAATCGTCTCCATGGCTTGTTGGTCCACGCGAATTTCGGCCCAGAATTTGGTGCCGAGCTGACGTCCTTATTCCGCATCTTCAAACATTACTGGCCGCATTCGCTCTGTTTGTCACTCGTGTCAAGATCAACGCTAGTCAATCGTCTAAACCCGTATTCACAGGTAGAAATTCGCGCAGCTTGATCCCCACAAGACTCACGCAGCATTCGTTCACAGTCTGTTGCATTTTTCTTTAAATGGAAGCTTTCCGCGAATTACGTTATATTTTGGCAAACAAGTAGGCATTTTCCAAACTCAAAAAAACGGTGTTATCGACATTAAGGCTGAATGACACACTGAAAATAAGAGCCTAATAATTACGCATTAACATGAAGATGTTTACAATATGGACCAATGCGTCTTAGTGCTAGTAAAGCCCTCTGTTAAAAATCTTTTGACGTATTGGGTATACAAGTCAAAAATATCACCCAGCCTGTACACTAATTGAATAGTGCATCCATGAGCTACCTTTGATTATAAATAGCTCATTGGTGCCAATTGTACAGCCAACTGCCGGATTAGTCTGTTCACATTACCGTCTGTCTTCTGCAGAGTAATGTCACCACCTGGTTCATAAGTCGCTTCAGCTCGGACTCCTAATACAGAAAAAAGTTATTCAACCCTATTTTATTCACCAGTTCTTAAAACTTGCCAGTGCAGAGGCGTAAGATTCTTCTTTCGAATAAATTCGACTCTACCATAGTAGTATTGGAATAGGTATTCCAGTATGAAAATTGAATTATATTTGAGGGTCATACTCATCTTTTTGGTAAAAAGATCTCTAATGTGTTGGAAGGCGAATTCGGTAGCACGGTTTTTCCCATAAGAATTAAAGTTCGAAAATTTGTGGGCACTGACGTACCTAAGCGATTAGCTAGAGTACTCTAAGAAGTTCCATTTTTTTTGGATTTTTTCACAGATAGTTAGGATTACCGATACTTGAAAGGGCTGTTAAAAACGCCAAGTTCTTCCCTAAATTGACATGAATAAGAGTGCATCATCGGCATATTGAAGGACTTGGGCATGCAATTGGCATACTCTCGGGGACGCCAGCAGTGAATAAGGTGTAAAGAATTAATCCAGCTACAGAATCTTGTCTAATTCGTGTTTCGGCACACTTCTTCCTTTTATTCAGTGGATAAATATCTCTCAGCTATTTTTCCGGTAATATATTTAGTCCATTGTATGATGTTAAGGTTTCTTATTACATCTGTATTCGGTTACAGGCTTGTCTCTCAGTATAGGCGAGATTTGTTTAGGTACTTTTTAGCTACTACATTGTAAAATCTACCGGTGAGTTATGGCGTATCTCTGCTAAATACAAACATGCCAGTTACCATTTGATGGTCTTATTTAATTTGCATGCGATTTTCGCTTACTATTTCTTATTTCGTACAGAAGAACGCAACCAAGAGAAAACAGCATAATCCTGGTCTGAATGAAAGTTTAAAAATTTAACGGATCCGCATTTTTATTATCAAACCAAGGGACATCATTGTCTTTGGTCGATGTCTTTGAATGAAACTAAACCAATTAATTGAGTTATGGTCGAGAGACAATTGCCCAAAGTTATTTTTCCCCAAACTAAAACTCGCCACTTTAGAACATTTGACATGATAAAAGAGGTTAAGGGATACATTTACGAAGAGAGGGGGTAGTGATCAGTCCACAATTATGTTGACTACTGGAAAAAGGTAATCTTTCCCAAACCTGTAATTTTTCCGACTGATCTTGAGTTATATTCGACAAAACTGATTAAAAATTAATTAACAATTATATAAGCGAAAGAAACTACTCATAAAAGAAATCAACAGAAAGTAACTAAAATTCAAGCTTATTTTCGAAGGCATTATTTAAAATATTTTCGCTCCGCCTCAAAAGTCAATGATCATTTTGTTGAAATGATTCGTTAATCTATGAGAGTTGAAAAAAGTTAATTTTAGTGTTTTGCAACAAATATAATATCAGCAAGTAATTGACCTCAGTTCGTCACTTTAGTACCTTGAACCATCTTTTGTCTAAAATCATTAAAACTGCTGGTTTTAGAATGCTAACGTCAGAAATCAACCATAGATTATTTCTGTTTTGGAACTTTCAAATACAATACACCGAACTTAATTAATCTAAAATACAATTTGATATGTTCAATTTTACATTTTGATATTTTGGAACTTTTACAGTTTGAGATTTTGATGTTATGAAGATTCGATCATGCAGATATCTGCACTTTTGATTTTAAAAGCGACAGCAAACAGCTGAATTGTAGAGAGCATGTATGTCTTAAATAGTGGCGCTAAGCGTGGGGAGGCAATATATTGAGATTTGAAACTAATTGAGATTAGAAACAAACAGTAAAGATCTTTTGCTCGTAACACTAATGTTTATTACTGTTTATATTTCGAACACAAATATTTTCAAATTGAAATCAATATGACCTCATTACGGTAACTACACTGTAAGCTTTTGGAATAAAATAATGTTTGACTTTGCAATTGTTTAGTTGTGCAAAAAGTATTTTAAGAACAGTATCAATATTTATTCATATTCCGACTTTTCCTGTAATCGTCATGTCATTAGAGGTTATTCTGATATAAGCTATATTTTGTGGGTGTAAGAATTTTTCAAATTATCTTCAATGCAAATATCCGCCTGGTAGCATTGGTGTTTAGTTTCAAATGGAATTTGTACGTACTTATACAATCAATGTAAAATGTATTCGGTTAGTTAGGTCTACAGTAAGGCCTCCATTTACGATTCGTTGATGCAAATTATTTTAATATGCATCACGTTCGCTTGTTCATTTGGTTCCTGGTGTATGTTTACGCGGGATTGATTTCGATTTGCGTGTTATTCCTAAAATTGTGCGAAGAAGTATAGACCAAAGGACTACATCCTTCTTCCAGCAAGCATCAGACACTGTTCAAAGTCATAGCAGACTTTCATATCGCAGAAATGTCTATTTAAGATGCTTCGATTTCTCGACAATTCTCAGCTGGTTTCTCTACATAGTATGTTCAATATTCAGATACTTTTATTTTTTTAGACTGTGAGTTTCGTTGTTCTGTAAGTACTTCAATTAGATTTCATAAAAAAAAATAACGTCATAACAATACACAGTTGAGTATGTCAGTAAATTAAGGTTTACTTTAGATACTGATGAGTTTAACAAACCAATCAACATATTCTGATTCGATTTTATGTAGCTTTCAAGTCCAAATAATATAAATAAAACAATTACTTTTCCTTTAAAAGCTAAATATATTTAAATTTCTCGACAGATATCGATATTTCGAGGGTAATCTGCTTTTCACAGACATTTAAAACAAATTCAAAATGGTGCAAAAATCAGTTTATATTATGTTGTTTCCGTAACATGGAGTTATGGGAAATCTAAAAAACTAATTTGTTTCAAGGAAATCATTCAAATATTAATATGTTTTAATATGTTTTTTCCAGTACGCTGCTCGATTTTCATTTTAATATTCGGAACATCCTTTTTAAACTCGGGCTGGCACGTAGAAGCATGAAAAAGAATCTTATTTGCATGAGAAATAGCATCCAGTTGCAGTGATAGATGGATAGATAAAATTTGCTTCGGTTTCTTCTGCTTCTTCACACATCTGAAGCTGACTCATCTAATCTCTTTGATGACTTTTTCAATAATGTATTTTGGCAGCGTGTATCCATATACAGCGAGGTCGTCATCTACTTTCCCCTCAATTGTTACAAACTCGGTCTATATCTCTCGGGGTAAACTTGATCCAACTTTTTGCAGATGTATCTCCTGTAAAAGTTCTTCAACGGGCTAATTATCAACAGGGAGGTCGGGCCAATGAAAGTATTTTTTTATTTTTGTAGCATAGATTTCATCCCACGTTTCAACGATCCATGTGATTGCATCCAAAATTCAGTTTCTATATGGCATTCATCGGCTTTTGGAGCTAATGAGAAGAGTATTTTAGGCATGTACTTCACCTGAACATTTTGAAAATGTTCTGGTCTAGCTTTTGAACTTCTGGAGTATGGTTAGACGGCATAAATATAAAGAGATGTTGTCGGTCAAAAGAATAAATCGTTGATTTTCGGCTTCATACTGCGATTTAGCCATTTATCGAAAATGTTGAAAGCAATCCAACTGAAAAATGTTGCTCTGAAAAGTTTCGAAGATCCAATTCATATCAAATTCAGCTAAAATAATAATTACTACTTTGCTATTTTGGAGTAATCTAATTTTTCTTGCAATACAAGACCTTTTTGGTTATACATTCGTGTTCCGAAAAAAAATACTTCCTTTTCGCACCATGTTACTTCCTACGGTTCTCTCTCCTTAACTCCGCAGGATGTATGCGAATTTTCCGAAAGCTGCCTTTCTTCTTCCTTTAATGGTTCCCTCCTTGTACGCCCCTCTTATTTTCTTTCCTTTCCTCCTTCATTTTCTCTAATCCATATAAATCCGATTGAAGTTGAGAATTTATTGCTCAGTCTTGATCTACCTTCCGGTGCTGGATACGATTGCATTTCCAATTTCTATGCGTGGTCCATGTCGTTTTCATTGTTCGTCCTCCTATCATTCCTCTTTAATTTGAGTATCATCCAAAGTTTTCCTTCTGCCTGGAAATTATCTAATATTTATCCAACAAAGCTGGCGATGTTTCCTCCGTTTTCACTTATCGTCCTATTTCCCATTTTTCTTACATCTATAAGCTTCTTGAAAAAATGTGTTTGACACTGTCAATGATAATTTATTGCTGGATAAAGTCAGTCAGTCTGGTTGTTTCGGTTGACTTTCGCTGTTCGCTTTCACTGTTTTCGTTCTGACTCATAACCGTGTGTTTTACTATTAAAAACCTTTCTTTTTCTCCTTTCCATACTTTTTGTGGGGTCTTTCTTTCCTTTTTAAGGCTATCGAGTGTGTGCCGCGAAGGCTCACACGCTCTTTACTCTTCGAATTTAATATCCCTTATTTCTCATATGTTGATGAGTGCCTCCAGTTCAAACTTCAGCGACGAATTTCATCCGGCTTTGCTGATTCGATCCGACCCCTCAGCTCATTATGTGTCAACAAGTCTCAGGAAGCCTTCATCGTTCTGTTTGCACGCTCAAATGTGCGTTTCTTTTCTCCCCTTTCTAGAATTCGTAGAAATCATAATGAATTTGGTCTTTGTCTTTTGCCACAATCGATCTTTTTATTTAAAAGACGTTTGAAACAATTTACACTCAGCCTATGCGTTGAGGCGATGGATTTTTGAATAGTGTTTTTTTTATAATACGTCAATTTTTGTTAATTAATTATTTCATTACCATAATTGGAATTTGTATTTTGGTGTAACAAATTTTGCAAATAGATAAACAAATATTAGTGTGGACCTTATTAAGGCCCAGTGTGTCCATGTCTGGAGTCAATACTTGTAGTCCTTGTCTATATCTGAACTCGAACAATCAGCAAAAATATTATTGTAACCCAAAAACTACAAAAAGCATTCTACTTCTATATTGTTATCACACATCATTCGAACGATTAGAAACGAAATTTATAAAACTCATCGGAATATATTGACTTGCTAAACTATAATATCAGAAAAATTGTAACAAATAAAGAAAACAATAACAAAAAGAAATTATTACATATTAAAAATTAAAATCATACAAAAAATGAGATCAGTTTCGTATACGGACGTCACACTATCGACGGCGTCGTCCCAACGGCCCCCAACCACTCGACGAAAATAGTTGTGGGACAGTGCGTCTTTCAGTTTTCTTTTTTTCATCGGTTTCAATCACTTTCCCATTACACTCTAAACACTCGACAAGTGAAATGATTTCCGGGTTTTGATCGACATTTCTTTTTTTGTTGTCACCATTCGATTCATTTATCTCCTTAAGTTGTTTTCCAGTAATATAGAAAGTAGAGTGCGGTAGGCCGGCGCCACCCCAACCGGTCGTTACAAATAAATCACGAACGGTACGATGGTGCAAGGATTGACGTTGTTCTTGCTGTTGCATTTGTTTAATTGGTGTCGCTAGAATCATGCTGAATGCGCTGATCAGGCCAATGAAGCAGTAAAAACTAGTATAGGCTATCTGTAATAGAGGAGATGTGTTTATTATTAAAATAAATAATTAGATGATTGAGTGATATCAAAGCGTATGAATTTAAATTTGTCGCAAATTATTTATATCAAAAAGTTAATTGAATCAAAATTTAAAATCTTTTTATTTATATGAAAGAATGTTAAGCCAAGTCTCAAGAGGTAAAAAAATATCCACTGTAGATTCACAGCTGACTTGTATACACACAACTAGACAATATGCATTATATATAAATTTCCAATAAGTGTATAATTATTTATATAGTTCGAAAAAAGTTTTTCTTGTTTAGCTTCTCACTACATATTTATATTTAAAAGATAAAGTGAACATTTAGAGCCTGCAAATTAAAACCAAAAAATATTTTTCACACAAAAAAAAAAATCGAATTTTCATTGTATTATTTTTTATGTGTTATTCTATATTTCTGTGCCAATTTAGCCGTAAATTACTATAAAATATAAATCATCTAAAAAAAACTTTCACGGATAACGAAATGTATGTACTTTCCCGTGTTAACCATGAATTCTCCGTCATCAACATTGATAGCAGTTAAAAACAACATCATTTAGTAGAATTTCTACAAGTATGATATGGTTTATTTAAAGTGTAATTTGATTATTAACTAAAATGATTGGTCTTCATACTGTCTTTTTTTTACACTGTTATAAACGTAGTTCCGTTTTTTCAACATCATATTTAAATTTTTTTATAGATTGATAGTAACTAGCTTTTTCCATTTGACTCAAAATGTAGGTTATCGTGAAGTGAAATTTTCATTATCAGCCACACAACAACAATGTTTACTTCATGCATTTCACTTTTTTAGTCTCACTTCTATTAATGCAGATCGTAAGCAAATTATGCATTGGGGCGCAAACTGAACTTTGCATTTATTACGTATATTGCATGTGCAATTATATAGAGATGATAGCTTAAGGAAAATCACGTGTGAAGTGGGTGATAATCATAATGTTTAAGTGAAAGCAGGATTTACTTCTTATTGTTCGGAATTTTTCATTTTTTCCATAGACTTTGAAATGATGGTAGTTGCAAACATAACTAAATCAGCCAAAGTGGAAATAACACGGGTTTTTAAAACATCTCTAGCAAATAATAGTGGATACCCTTTCCATAAAGTTCTAATGCAGAAAGTGATTCATAAAAACGCGTGATTCATAAAAACTATTAAATAGGAGTTTCTGCTGCTCAGTTCATAATGGAATTCATGCCGCCAGCCTTGAACTAATCTGCATTTCTAAATAGTCATTCGGAATTTTAAAGAAAAAGTAAATAATTTTCATTATCATTGGCATATGCTGCCTCCAAATTTCGTATAATCGAAATTCATACTATGTAGAATATTTATTATTATATGATTACTCACTCTCTTTTTCCAAACAGTATTGATTGCATTATTAATGTAGCATCATAAAAACTTAGAGCTATAAAGCTATCTTTAGTTCATTAATAATGTCAGAGAAAGAGGGTTATTCACACAAGAAGAACAAGAAACAGTCATAAGAAATCTTTCCGGAGCTGCATACCAGCGTGGCAAAATAAACAGACATGCAAGGGCACCATTTGCCCAACAGGCGCCGCCGTCATAGACATTTCAACATAGCAACAGCCACCATCAAAAGGCAATCATTATTGTTTGATAATAATCGACAGATTCACTAGATGGTCAAAAGCATGTCACCTATACAACGGATGAATCCAAGGTTACGAAATTTAAATTGGGATCACTGAAGATAGTGGTTGTTTTGTAATACATATGTACATAGTTCAATCATTGCTAAAAGATATAGTTGTCGTTTGGGATTTCTGAGAATGATATTGAAACCTACGCCTACCATTTTATTACGAATGTTTTGCTCATCGCTATGTTTAGAAAATGCATTGTGCCTTTTTCGAAGAATGGTATTCGTCACATATGCCTCGCGGTAACTAGCATTACGTTGGCAGGAAAGTGTTATGAAAACTCTTATATAAACAACACAATTACAATTAATTTCACACCTAATCCACAACTCTCCACAAACACTACACAAGTAGATTAAGTGAAAAATCTATTGTTAATAATTTGTTTTTGTATTTAAAAATTGATAATTCTCTTTTTTTTTTTGAGCGAATGAAAGTAAAATATCATAACCAAAACTGGAAAAAAATTAATTAATTGGCATTCATGCTGTTTTGCCGGCTGTTGTTAGTATGTGACGTGCGTTGACAATAGCGCCTACCCACATGCAAGCAATGTAGAACAGGAGTATAGTTTTTTTTCGACTCGATGGAAGTCTAAAGCTTTCAAGGAAAGAAGTGCTTTCTACGTAGAATTTCGTAGGGAAGTGCAAGCAGCTTCTATCGCAAAAAATCCAAGGATCTACTCGACATCTAATCAAAAAGAAAAGAGTTTAAATGTAGAACAAATCTAGCATTGTCTACTATTACCCAAACAATTGATTCGTGGTTTGGGCAAGTATATTATTGAATAGGCTCACATCGAAATGAACGTGTCTTCTACAAAGCATTGGCGAATAATATCGTTAAATTGATGCCAATCGTCTATGCGTCAAAACGCCATTCATTCAGAAAGATTCGACGTTTACAGAAATACTCAATGACTCTATCGTGTTTTCAAGCTTTTCAGACAGCACATAACAACGTCAAATACATTGTGAGCGCTTCACGAACAATACAATAACAGGATCAAATCAGCTACGAATCAGAAAGGAAATGAAACCTAGAGCAATTGCACGATGATTTGGTGCGAACGTCCTGTGTCGTGCAAATTCAAAATTTTATTCCGAATAAGACGGTTCTGTGGATTTCAACAGGAAAAATTTTCGCTTCAGGAAACTGATCAACTTAGATTCGCGATTATGATGTCAATGTGTCGGAAATCAGCGTCGATGAACATCGATGAACATTGCCACTTTAGCCTAAAAACTACTGAAATCAAAAGGATTTTCGTAATTACAATGAATCATGCCACAAACGTTATAAAAGAGATCGAATCTAACTACTACTTTTAAATTACTTTCTTTCTTTGAATTTAAACAATCTTTGTTGAATGTTTTATTTCAGACCATTATAAAACTCTGATGTTTCTCCAATAAATGCATCCCTTTTAATGTGATTGCAGCGATAACAGCACAGTCTGTGAATTTGATTGCTACAGTAGTTACCTCCTTTATTTTTAAAAAAAAAAGTTGTATTGTTCTTCCAGCAACCCGACGTAATCCAATTGGATTCTATAGTTTTTAGAATATTATGCTCTCAAACTAAGTTATAGAACTACCAGTCGACTCAGTCTAGAATTTAAGTTTTTATTCTATCAGTGACTTTCGATTGAAATAAAATATATCAATCACTAAGCGATTTGATTCAAAAATGGACAATAATATCTTGGCAGAATTCTCAGAAGCATTTTAACACGACACAAAAACATAGCTTACTATCTGTAGTGTACTTTCAGTTAGCTCATTACTATTCATCTAATACAATGTATCCCAACGCACTACGGAATCCAATATACCGCATAAAATCAAAACATACTGAGAATATCCAGTGTGTAAGCTAAAAAAAAACACTTACAAAATTCATTTTACTGGCTTTTTGAACGTTCGTCAATGCTTTAAACCACCGAATCCATGCGGTTTTAAACCAAAAATTCACCAAAAATATTTCTTGCGAATATTGAAAATTAGCAACGATAGCACTTTCAGACCGACTGCTCCATCCCGACAGACTGACTACTAGTTATACTTTAAGCAATTTGATTACAGAAATGCCGGTTATATATGCCCATATTTAATCGTTGATTGTATAAATATAGAGATACTGGAATATCATCGTAGAACACAGGTCATTGATCATATGACGAATATGTGATGGGAGTGGAATTCCAAAAATGCCATCAGAATATGACCGCAACAAGCAGTGCAGGGTCACAAATATTGACAAAAATCAAAATCACAGTTAGCTACTTTGTTATATAATCGTGCCATGTAGAACCCTCCTGTTATTGTCAAATGCTATTAAGATTTTTTTGAATTGAAGTTAATTTAAAACAGTTTGGTTGCTTCACTTAGTCATAATAAAGTTCCGAATGTGAATTGGCCGAAGCTTGGGCGGATTCCAAAGTTCATTTTGTGCTTGGATTCACCCTGAAGACACCCAACAGTGGTGCAGTCGACTCTAGACATGTGGAGATTATTTATATTAAGATGATATTTTTTGACTGGAGTGCAAAATATTTTGCTTCGAATGTTTATCAGTTTGTCTAGGAAATAATATGTGAATGAGTGAGATGAAGCTAGGCGTGCGGTAGGAAATGCTAAGGTGATCTACTAAAAATAAATATCAAATGATTTTGATTGATTTATAATTGAAAAAGTTGTGCTTGGGTGTATTGATAAGTAATCTATTTCAAAAATGTTGCATTGATAAAAGTACACGGTTTCATAGCTGTTGTTTAGTGCGCTATTAATGCTCAAGTAAATATTGGCAAATTGATATTTTCGATCATGTGCGTCTTATCGTAAAGCTTAGCTTACCCAATAAGCTAAAATACCGTCTATTAGCGTTTGTGATCCTGATCATTATTGAATAACTATATCATACAGTTAAGGGTTGAGTTAAACTAACTATAGGACAAAGTGGGTCATCTAACTAATCATTCCACACTCGTACACGTTGAATATGGAATGAAATCTCTAAAAACGTCAACTCTAAGACCCGTAACGGGGTATAGTAAGTGAATTGTGCTTCTTGCCATATCGTAGCAGTATCCATTGCTTTCAACTTACCACAGGGCCCTACATCTCCTTCTATTTTCAGCACACCTAACTCCTCAGTCCATTTTAATTTCAATGCTTGCTCAGTTAAAAGTCATTTCTTTTATTAAATCTGAGCACGGAACTGTTTTTGTCAATTTATTTATCAGTAAAGATCTTTTAACCAATTTTTATAAAGTGTCGAAAAAAATTTATAAGGTTTCCAGAACGGTGCAAGATTATTTGAGATTCTTGCTCACTAAAAACATTACCTATTGACCACGGGAGTCCAAACCAGGACCGCTTTCGCATTACTCTTACTCAGCCGTGCCACTAGCACCTATCAGCACTATCTAGCACCTACTGCTTTCGTCTTGTCAGAAAGAGTCAGTAAGGCAAACTTTTTCTCTTTCTAGCCGTAAAACCGTATCTACATAAGGGAGAAACACGTACCCAATTGCTTTCTGAATGAAGCATTACCTCCAAAATTGTATCCGGCGTCGCAGGGGCTATTGCAGAGAAGAGCGCTTCTCTTTCTCTTGTAAAGTGGAGACACTCGAAAAAGTGTGCAATGTGTCGTCAATTTCCTTAATGCAGTTTTTGCAGTATTCCGTCCTGAATTTCCCCATTCTATGGAAGTATTTCTTAAAGTAGTCATGACTTTATAGAAATTGACTCAGGTAGAAATTTATTTCACTGTGGTCACGACTAATCCATAGTTTTACGGCGTGGGTCATCCAAGTAGTCCATGCTCTCGTTGAGAATGTAGCCCAGCGTTCATCCAAAACTCAAGCGGTCGTACTTGAGCGATTGCTGTGTCTCTTCACACTTCTGAGCTATTCAGGAATACCTCCCTACGCTTGTTTGCCAGTCAGTCGACTGCGATTATTGAACGCTCGCCATCGCAGCTGGATACTTTTCAAATTTTAAGCCGATGGCCCATATCTCCGAGTCAAACAGCACCATAGAATGAGCTACCGCCATAAGTAATTCGCGTTCACTTGCACTAGGGCCGCGGATGTGCTCCTCGTAAGTCCGCTTCGAGTCAAGAATCACTCCGAGATACTTAGCAGATTTCCTGGCCACGACTACTTCGGAGCCACCAGTCATGGGAATGACAGTTGGTCGTGATCGTCAGCTGACTATAGTCTTCCTTCCAGCCGTAAACCGTTCTCATTACTTGATTTAATTTGAGCTAAGCGGGGTTTCTGTAAGTGATGGCATCTGCTACATCTTCAGGGTAGCTAACCAAGAACACATCTTGTGGCAATTGAAGACGCCGGGGACCGTTGTATGCAGCATTTCAGAGGTCTAACCCGAGACTGGTTAGTCTCATATATCATAAAACGATTATAATCTTGAACCATGGCTAACAAATAGCCCTGTACCTGAAAATGCTGCTCAAAGGCCCTCAAATATCTGGTCCATCTCGATGAATTAAAACCGTTTCGAACATCCACCGTCAATAAAAACACCATCGGTCTGGCCTGATAACATGCAGCCTCAGCGTGCTCTACTGCTCCAATACCTTATTGTTGAGTGGCCACTACGGAACCTATGTTGGTTTTTCGAAAGGCCACCGGCTCTGCGCATTACTGAAACATACAAATACATAGGTATGTACGTAGATTGTGTGTTAGGGTCGCCCTTCCTCTTCGGGATCAAACCCAATCGCGCCACTCTCCAACTTTTTTTTAGAAACTCCTTTAGAAAAAACTTCAGAAGAGCTCATTTCCAGAATTGTTTTGCTAAATACAATTAAATTTAATCATCACACATGCTAGTTTGATACAAATTAACATTATGCTATTTTTCTTTCATTGCAGGTCGTTATGTAGGAAGTCGCCCTATAAAGTTACGTAAAAGTACGTGGAAACAACGTTCTCTAGATATTGTAAAAAAGAAGGAAAAAGAAAAACAAGCTCTAATACAGATGTTTAATAAAACAGGATAATAGTGTGTAGATATATGTTTAAACGCGCATTATAAGTCACGATTTTGAAACAACAACTTTTTGAATCAGGACATTCCGCTTTTTTTTCATTATATGTAAGTTTATTTCATTTAACCTTGTTTTCTCATGAAGATGCTTTGTTTCTGTTAAGATTAGTTCTAATGCGACTGTGATTACCGTCGCATTTACCGATTACTTTTGATGAACGAAAAAACAACTTGGCACAAAGGCAATGTCTTGAAAATGATAATAAGCAAAAGGTTATTGAAATGGTTGGATTGGTGGTCGTTGTTATTTTGGTCGTATTGGTTGTTTATATGAAAATAATCAGTAGCCGTTAAAATGTTGAAATGTTTTAAGGGGCCATATTCAGTTGTATTTATTAAACACATTTCGCTTGGTAAATTAACAAGTGGGAAATGCTTATTACATTTTCATTCTAATGAAAATTGGTTTTCAATTTTTATTTATCATAAAAATGTTTTGTGTAGAATATGAAATCCATAACCACCTCTACGCATTTATCTATTAATACCGAACACCAGCTAAAACTTGCAACTACAATAAAATTCAAGAGAAATTGTAAAATGTGAGCATTCCAGTACCCTCAAACACAATCACGAATCCAGCGAATGATTAAAAAAAATTAAAATGACCAACTTTCCTCATCTCATCATTAAATTATTTGGTATTTCTATTTAAATCTCTCTATAAAATATAAAAACGAACGCTTGTGTATACTTAGCAAGATTGGAAACGAACGCGTGGGAGCAAATATTCTGAGCAATTATTTTTTATTAGTTGACAATAAATTGTTGCTATTCTGAAATAATTCTGGTTCTGGATGTTTTGAAATTTATAAAAACAAGTTCAAAGATTATCCGATGGAGGCGTTGAGAATGTTACGCATTGATGCGATAATCTATGATTCGTGGAATTTTTAGAGCATTTTTATTTTTGTCGTTGTGTGAATTTAACTCTACCGGACAGATAATTGTGTGGGAGTGTGAAATACCCATTTACAAACACAAATACATAACCCGTCAGTTGAATTGCTTGAAGTTGATTGATATAAAAATGGTTATTTAGAATTGTCCTGATTGCATTTTTAATCGGCTTCAAAATCTTTCAAGTTGAAAGATCAATTTGAACATTTGGGGCTTAGATTTATTTAATTTCTTGATAGGAAAAAATATATATCAAGGACAACCTCTCGACTGTTTAAGTGTTTATCAATTTAAAAATTTAATGCTCTTAATTAGTCGTATATTACCTAGACCAAATTTCGATCTAATATTATTAATATTATGAAAATAATATTGTCAATAGGCATATTATTATAAATATATTTTTATTATTTTAATCAAAATGAACTGAAAATGAAAGACCAGAAAACATGTCAACAAGTGGTGACATAACTGCAGCAATAAAATCTATCTTAACAGCACTAAACAAATAAAAACCATGTCAGTTATAAGAATAACAACTAGAATTATATCAATACGATGTGATCAGGAAAATACTTGGATCAAAAAATACAAACAAATGTATAACGATTTTACTAAATAGCTTGTGCGAAGAATATAATTGACCGGAATCTGATAGCAGATGGTAATCTATATGTCGTCTATAAAAAATATATTGTTAATGCAATCGAAAAAGGCTCTATTAGTGGATCCACCCAATATCTTACAATATATTCTCTAAACGCACCCGGTAAGCTCTCCACAATAATTCATCAGGGACGAGTTACTAAATGGCTCGATGCCGACAAAAACATTTCTAGACAGTTAGTCTATAGTGGTACGTTCGATAACTAATAAAAAAACCATCGCTTGAAATGAGGTACAACAGAGAAGCAATGCAAGTTGTTAAGCTGTCTTAATGTCTTGATATGACTGGCTTCGGCAACGTTTTAGGAGATAGCTTATAGTCGGTGAAACACGTCACTAATCAGCCCGATATGGAAAACAATTTAACTTCTCGGACACAAGGAGCGGTTTCATCAATATTTTTTATGGAGCAGAGGTATAGCAAAAGACCGCATGAAAACTACGAAACATTGTAAAAGCACACGCTTACAGATATACTCCAGCTTTTCAGTCATGACACCGAACCAAATAGTTCATCAAGAAATTTGTTGACTATCAAAGTTTCTCATTAAACTTGAAACAGTTTAGTGATTTATTAAAGTAGCAATATCATTTACGAACAAACTATTTTTGAGCGAAGAAGAAAAGGGAAAGCCAAAGCACAATATAAATTGGCGAGCGCATGCTACTAATTTTAAAGAATTAATTTCTAAAGCAAGTCCAGAGTGAGTATATCGAAAAACGTTCACTTAAAATTCAAAGCAAAATGGTATTTAACAAAACGATTATAGTAATATACAATAAGAAACATATAAAGAAGAGAGAATTTACAACGCTTCATTGAAATATATTCCATCGTCAAAGTAACTAGATGCGTGGTTTATGAAAAAATCCATTAACAATAGATAGTACTTGTACTCTGTAGCAGTGATTGAAATCAGCCATATACTTATTGCATATTATTACGGAACCAGCGAAAATCTTGGTTGGGAGTTGTTTCATACATTTTCTGGGTGCAAAACACTGGATATTATTAAATTCGGTACATTGTGTACATGACAACCGAGTGAGACACTCGCATTCACAAAAACCGAATGGAAGTCGTGAAGACATATGTGGCATTTCACGTAAAGCGGACAACGAAAAAAAGTCGAGGCTCTGGATTTCGTTCATATTGTGCATAATGGTACTTCTAGAGGATATGAACGTGGATACGCAATTTATTTTTTCTATGAGGTTTAGTTGCCGAGCTATGGGTTTCTGAATAATTGACGAAATTTATGAAAGGTTTTTTTTCTAAAAAACATTAAACATACTGGTTGGTGTAGAAAATAACTTGTTCTTTTTAATTTTGAAATTAGATTTGAAAAACAATTTTTTTCCCTGTATAAAACCGGAAGTAAACACTTCAACTCGTTATTTGAATAATTTGGACCAGGCTAAATTTGTTTATTTTTATATCAAAACAAAGCTTAGAGTATACTTATTTTATGATAAAAGTTTTAGAATAGGATACTACTCGTTTAGGAGGTAGGTGAATTTCAATACATACAAGCCGTATGAAACGTAGTACCGAGAGCTTACATTGAAATAAATGGCTTTGATTTTATCAATATAATGCGAAAATCACCGGTTATTATCCATCTTTGATGTTTCTTAATATAACCTCTTTTTCTCTTAAAGAAATTTGCGATTTATCCGCAGGCAATAAATATCCAAACAGTTTTGAATGCACCAGACCCATCAAACCCACACTTTCCTCGCTCTGATTCAGCTCCAGCAGTTTTTGTCAACCACATAGAAATATGTATTACGTGGAGAAATTCGCAAAGCTATATTGATACTCGATTGCAACAAAGGTCCTGCGCCTGATCTCTCCGATTTTCTTGTGTAAGTGTGTAAAACAGCTACTAACCCTTTGCATTTATACATTCGTTGATAAGCCACTTTCGTCTGAAGTTTTCCCATCCTACTGGAAACTTTCATATCCAACAACCATTTAAAAAATAGCATAGATGCTCTGTCGGAAATTACAGGGCATTGCCATTTTATCGACCATTCTGAAACTTTTTGAAAATGCAGTTTATGATAAACTTTCTCCTCTAGTTGATTAAACCTTGCTGATAACCTTGCAAACAAATTTAATCGCACTCAAGGGCAGCCTTGCTCTTTAAAGATTTTTTTTGCAGTTCTTGTTCCGGTTCGAATTATAACATATTCGATAAGAACGAAAGCCGAAACAGTTTAATTATTTATGTTATCTGATGAAAATCATCTAAAAAAGAGATTAGCATAAAGAGAGTTTTACGAAGATCGAAATTTGTTTAAAATTAATGAAAAACGTTTGTCTTATAAAATATCATGTTTTTATGCGTTAGTATTATTTATTCCTATATATAAAGCAAGCCATATTTTTATGCTATTAAACATGTAGGATATTATCCCACCTTACCGTTAAGTCTTTCTAAATATTTGTTAACTTAGTAGACTTGTTTCTGTGAACCATTTGAATTATTCAATATTGAATTTATATAAACAAGGTTGTCATTATTTGTCTCAAAGTCGACAATTCTTAATTTATTATTCTCGTTCCTCGGTGTTTTAAATATTCCTTAGCTGACCAACACAACCAGAACAAGCAAAGACAAATAATCAGACTTCACTCAAATCGATCGATTAATTTTCTTCTTAAGCGAAAATGCCTCAAAATACAGATGAATCGGCTGAGGAAACTGACGATGAGTTTGATAAAGAAGGGGAAGGAAATGAGCAGGAGGACGATATTATAGGCGTAAGCTAGGGTTTTGTATGCATACTATCTTCAAATACATAGCTATGTATTATACTTTAGAAATACATTGGCGATAGGAACGCGAAGAATGAAAGACATGGAAATGGTTGGGCTATATTACCAAATGGTGATCAATATGATGGACAATATCGCCATGGACAGAGACACGGTCAAGGATTATACGTTTTCAAGAACGGTGCACGGTTTTTAGGACAGTATAGATGTGGTAAGTGTATAAATTTGATCTGAATTTATAAAAAAAATTTATGCATGCAATCGATTTGCTTGCTATTGTTTTGAAATCAGTATAAAGTTAGTGTTGAATTTTATTTGAAATGTTTAAAAGAAGCGATAGGAGTGGCAAGTATATTGCATTGATTAAGTATGTTGGAGCTACCTAGCCTAAATTAGTTATTTAGTATGTAAATGTAGACTGTACGGTCATTTGGTAAAAATATATTATTATCTGTGTTAAGAAGGTAGAGGTTAATTGAAATTAAAAATTGTAGTAAGTACTTGCCTCTATCATTTATGCTGGTTCTGCCACTTTTCTCAGTCCTGGTGTGATGGGATCTGTGTCGCATGCTGAATAGAGTAATTTGTGCAGCTCTGAGTAGTCCTCCCCTAAACGCAGTGGCTGTGCATTTTTTGCGAAATTAAACTGCGGAATTAAAATTACATTAAGTTCTTTTTAACATGCCGAAGCAGATTGTCCATCGCCATTCTGCTGTGGCACATATTCGTTTCGACCGACCGCACTTCGGTTCTTCTTAGTCGCTTTGTACGCCCCAACTTTAATGGTGTAAGTTGACTTGGAATGAGTTTCCACGTGGAAGTTGAATCCTTATTAGCGAAACTATCTTTAGAGCACGTGAAAAATACTATACACCTTCATATCGGTATAGATATTTTCAAACGCAAAAAAATATATTTCATTTTAATTTCATTCAATTCCTTTTTCAGGAATTAAGTCCGGTTTCGGTGTTTTTTACTATCCCGATGCTAGCAAATACGAAGGTAATTGGCGAAAGGACATGAAGCATGGTCATGGAACTTACACATATCCCAATGGGGACATATATCGTGGGAATTGGTATAAAGGCAAGCGCCATGGTCTTGGTGAATACTTTTTCTTCGAAAACGATTGCTACTTCAAAGGAACATGGGTAAATGGCGTACGGGTCGGGCCTGCCGAAGTATACTACAAGAATCATACTTTTCACGGGATGTGGGATGACAAATATCCACAAGGTCCTGCTGTGTATTCATTTAATTGCAAGTACATGTATAAGGGCTATTATAAATTGTTACGGGAACAAGGTTTGCATGCCGATAGTGGGGTGGGAGACGAAGAAGGCGTTATGGAGGAAATGAATGTTGACGAGATGAAATTGGATTTGGAAGGTGGTGAATATGAGACTGAAATGGGATCGGAACACAAGCCGTCTTCGACGTCTTTGGAAATAGCAGCACCGCAATGGTATTGTCAAGAGCTTGCCAGATATGATTATTCGAAATTACCGCAACAGCCTGTACCACTACCGATTTCGGACTCTGAGCTTGATATTTGCGATCTATCGTCAGTACCAAGTACAGCCGTGCAAAAGGGAGAAGAGTGTGAGGGCGAAATTGAACCTCCACCAACTGTGTGTTCAACAACATCAAAAAGCAGCATTTCATGGTCCGGTACTACGCCTTGCATTTCTACCACACCAGACATCAGCCAAGGATCCAAGCAATAGCTTCTGCACAGCATATGTCAGAATTTAGGAATTTAATCAATTTATGAAAATTAAATATAAAACATTTCTTAAAATGTTTGTTTTATTTTTCGTAACTACAACTACGTGTCATAGAAATAACTTGCTAATGGGTAACGTATAATAAATGCAACACATGAACATAATATCTGCAGTCCTAATAACATTTGCGTTAATACTTTTTCGTGTACCGGCCCGAACATGTACAACACGAAATTGATGAGAGTAAAATTGTTTGCTGTTACTGTTCCATCTTTCCCCTCTGTCCATTGTATTATACGAAGAGTTCGGAAAATCGTCACAAATACTTTCCCCAAAAATCCCAATTTATTTGGTTCGAAAATTGTTTTGCTAGTTTCAAGTAAATCCGTTTCAGGATTATATTTCGGCAGTCGATGTCGTGGGCATGGTACAAAATAAAATAATTGCGGGACCGAGTATAAGAAGTTGATGATTTGTGGGATGAAAAATAACAGGAGGGTTTTGCTAAAGTGCCCAAGAATACCAACAACGGCCATTGTCATGCCGGCGAAGTAGCAAAATGTGTCGCCGACGAATAGTGTTGAGGGAAATCTGTAACAAACAAAAATATGTTATCAGAAAATATGTTGTTTCTGCAACACATACTTATTGAATTTCCATAGTGCTGAACTAACCGCCAAAAATGGTGTAATTAAATACAATGAAAACTGATGAGGCTTAACAATATTATCCCGACCCAATTCTATTAGATTGAAAACTATAATCGAACATGCTATGATTATTGATTGTCCAACTTCTAATCCATTGATTCCAGCCAAAATATTGATGGCATTCGTACAAAAAACGGCTAGCATTCCCATATAAATGTAGTAAAATATACCTAGATAACAAATTAAAGTCTTTAAACATTGACAAGCCAATATAACATCTTACCTATGTCTAAAGACATTCCAACTAGGGGTCGAATTATTTTTGGCATTATTACTGTTGTTGAATTATAGTTTACGTAGTAGACCATTAGTAACGGCAATGTCGCTACTGTCGGCAGTATAAGTTTATGACGCCATCTAAGATCCAGGACATCGTCAGCAAAACCGAGCAATATCATACAGCAAATCGATAAAAGTGCTACGATAAGCTCGACAAACTGGAAAATTCCGAAATAATATATATATATATATATATATATATATATATATATATATATATATATATATATATATACATAATAACTCATTGCCAAACTAATTTACTTTGAGATCTCGCTGACCTCTTTACCTGTTTGATTTTTTACTGTTAACTCAATATCTAGAAAAGAAATATCTAGAAATCAGCAAAAATCTTTACTATGAATTAATTTCGGCTTTGTAGGACGTTTTTGATATTTGAAATTTGATATAATCAGTTTTTTGAGAGCGTTGCAGAATGTTTTGCCAAAATAAACTTTTTACAATTTTTGTAATATAGCATACAGATCGTTAAATAAACCCAAAACAAAGCGAATTCTTCAATAAATGTGCCAAATATCTCACAAAAAGGAATGGGATCATATAGCGTTCAGCTATATGAAGCTAAAATTAGACAAACAAATATTTTCGAGATCTTGTCCTTAGGCGATGTTCCTTGCCAAATTCCCAATTTGTTTCCGTCAAGAGTATGTATGAAATGGTATGCAAAAGAACACAACCAAAACTGTCGTATATAAGGCAAAACATTACCACTCCTTTTCACTTTACAATAGAGTTATTCTGAGTTCAGCAGCCGGATGAGTAAGACTGCTCTTGAAAGCAGTAAAGTATTTAAAATATCCGAACAGGTATTTAATTTGGACGTATGTATCATAATGTATTTAAATTGTGAAATACTATTCGTTTGAGACTTGGAAAAATTTTGAATTTCGTTGAAGTAAAGTTTGATAGTTATAAAATAATAGATAAGTGAGTCTTAATTTCACTCAGGCGAACGAAATGCAATTTGATTTCATCGTTTCACGAAGAAATGAGAAGAAATCGCCGCATGAGAATATTCTCATTAAATATAGAACAGTTTAATTAGACGGATGAGGAAGTTAGCTGTGCACACAAGTACTGCGCAAACATCTTTGCCTATGTTACCATTGAGTCGAGCGGTAAAAGGAAGAAACCATCCAAGGTTAAACCGGTGCTCGAGCCGGAAGCGTCATGCAGCAAAAGGAGATAGTCGGTCAATGGACGAGGATGAACACGTGGAACAGAAAGGCGATCCAACGTAGAAAGCAGATAAGGATACATTTAACATTGAGAAATTTGGAACAACTAGAAAAAATAAAACCCCGATCATCTGTGAAAATTTCAACGTCAGAAAATTGAAGCAGATCATCAGCGAAAAAGTCGGTGAGCTAAAAATCTCTAATCGCGGCAAGGAAGCAGCTCCAAACGGACGGTGGCAATTGCTTCACGTATACCTCAGGTGACGAGAAGACCAAAACAGCAATACTTCGAGAAATTCATCATTAGTTCTCTGCGGATGAAGTTAAGGCGGCGTTGGAGTCGGCGCTCTAAGCATTAACTGGCATAAAATTCAGCGCTTCAAGACAGCGAGGGAATCCGCTCGACATATTGCAGGTGCAAGTATTTACCAGCAGACGGTAAATTAGAGCAGTTAGCTCAAATCCGTTATCTTTTCAACCAGAATGTTCACTCCTATAAACTGCGTCCAGGAGGCATTGAACAGTGCTTCAGATGCCAAGAGAATCATGTTGCTACGAACTGTGGGAAGTGTGGGCATCAAATGCAATGAGACACATCAGTCAGGATAGTACAAGCGAGGAAAGAATGACATTAGCGAGGATAATCCAGCTTTCTGCGCCAATGATAGAAAGGACGGACACCCTACACAATTACTGAGGATGCAGTATGTTCATCGATAATCAAAAAGCAAATAGATTCGAGGCGTGAAGAAAATACGAAAAGACGGCAGCTCATCACAAAATCAGTAAGTACAGTTAGTAATAATAAAATATCATACCATTCTCAGGTTCCTAAAAAATTACATATTAAAAACGTAAAGTGGCTGAGCAGTATGAAAGACAGCGTGGACATCACAGGCATAGACCTATTCAGTCTTATAAAGGGAGTCAAGGAAATAAATGACAAGCAAGAGAAAAATCTTACTTTCACTCTTTGTCTTCAGTATGTGCTCATCATGAACTCTATAATCACATGTTTGAATATAGGGTCCTTTGTTCCTCATGACAAAAGTCTTGTACTTCTAAAATTCTTGCAAGAACATTGCAATGATGCAATGCTTCTCTCCAAAATCACGTCACTTCTCGCCATTACATTGCTCAGGAAAGGCAGTCCTTTTCAAGAAAAGTTTAATATTGAAGAAGTAATTCCACCCACATTAAATGCAGTGAAGCTGTGTGCCAGTAAACGTGTGGCAATCTGTCTCATTGGCCAGGAAACATTCATCAGCCCTGTACATCACTGCAATTATTTTTAACAGCAGCATGAACAGCATTGTTATTTTGAACGTCGCATAAATCTTTCCGATCCCCTAGAAGGGAAATTAAAGAATGTGAGCAATTTCAGGCCAATCTTTTTTTTTCTTAACGCAACAAAATCTTAGAAATTATTTCTTAGAGAAATGCAGGCTCATATCGAAGAACAATCAATTATCTCGCCTCAAGCTATTTGGCTTCAGAGCTGAACACTCAGCTACCAATGCACTCGACAAATTTCACTGTGACACCTCGCAGGCACGTCAAACAGGTTACTCAACCACAGCTCAGCTTGTTTTATAGAAATTGAGCGATCATTTGTCTCTGTAGGGACAGACGGAATCGTTTATATAATCATACAGCACAACTTTCCAGCTGACATTGTCAAAATGATTCAAAGTTTTCCCAATAACAGGCACTTCTTCGTCCAAATAGGCAAATCAATTTCTTCCAATAAAATTATTTCTAGTGGTGTATCTCAAGGCTGCATCCTAGGCTCCATCTTTATTAATATTTTCGCTGTGGATCAGCCTTGTGAACAAAGTAAAAAAGCTAAAACCCTTCTGTACGCTGATGACTCCCGTACTTATGTATAAGCGCGTAATCCTATGTATGGCATCATGTGTGTGATTATTGTAATAAATGGGGGATCAGACAATGTTGCAAAATCTGAAGTTCTTTTAGTCAAACCATCTGGCTGCAAAAAGAAATGAATGCCCCTAAAATAAGCGGAAGTGTAGTTCAAGTGAATTAAGTGTAAAATATCGACCTTCGACATTAGGAATATATTTCATCTTCACGGGTAATATACGCTAGTGAAAGCTCACTCTTTCCTTTGGTGAAAAAGTCATCTTCATTATCTCAAAAGAGAAAGATCTTTATGTATCAACAGCTGATCAGGCCCATACTCACGGGTTTCCAATTTGCATGACTATGTTTCAATGCCATTAAGAGAAGTTAGCAAAATATGAAGGAAAGTCCTGCGTTCCTGCACAGGAAAGTATTTCAAGTTTGAAAACTGCTATTTCTCGAACACCGAGTTGTATATATGATGGCATTAGTTTGCCTCTTATTCAGAAATATCTGCTAAAACTTGGTGAGAAATTCCTGGCGAAATCCGAGACCCACACAAATCCCCAAATTTTTAGTCTCTCCGGAACTACCCTGGCAGCCACCAGCTATATCGACACTTCGTCGTACGAGGCTTACTTGAGCATAGCGATTACGCATAATCGTCCTACGAACAAAACTTTTGCTTATATATGTATTTTCAGAAGCCAAAAGAGACCCATCGAAGAAGCATGTGAATTGTAAATTTATAAAGACGCTGAATAAAACTATTGTAATTGTCTTTTTTTCTTGGGGTTTGAATAAACCGAAGCTTGAATATAAAACTTTAGTATTTTCACTAGATAATAATATTACTATCAAATATTACTCATGATGTTCAGCTTCCATTAAGCCCAAGTGATTTCGCTCCATCTGCATAGCAGGGAGCTCGAATGAAGCGAATATCATGATCTTAGCGAAATTTCCAGCAATCTTTAGGTTTATATCAAAGAGCTTATGAAACCAAATACAAACGAAGTACAAAGCCATGTTATCAGATTAGGAAAAAATACCAAACAATCAAACATTTAATCATAAAACACTGGAAAACTTAGTAGCATGTGAAAATCTTTGATATAATCTATTTGTGATAATAAAATGAAAATGACTAAGCATGGTAAAAAAAACTTTCCAGTAAAGGATGAAGGATTGCTCAAGCTACACAAGATCATAGATCTATTCTTGCCTCTATAAACACTAGACATTTTCACAGTTGGCTGCGGATAAAAAACCAATAATTAGTCTGCGCGTTCATTAAACGGTGCAAGCCAATAAAATTCGAAAGTTATTCACACATTTTTTACGTAATGCTTTGCAAGAGGTAGACATTACAGCTACTCACTTCTTCATGTGGAAATTCATTTTCCTTTAAAATCTGCTGACTAAACGGTATCGGGATGAAAACGAATGTTGCTATCAAGTAAATACATCCAGCTACTACTCCTAAGGATTCAGGTCTGTGGGAAGTTTATCATATTATTTAATCGTTCGAATTTGTACCAATAACTTACATTTTCTTCTTATCTTTCTTGCACAGATCCACACCAAATAAATTCGCTTTAATAAACATATCGCCCAGAGCCGGCATTATTCGTTTGGTCATCAAATATGCACAAACTGATATAAGAACGTTGATTATCAATGGGAAATTCATTTTGGAACTTTATTCCACTATCCACTATCTTTCAGACTTGAAGGGTTCTGCTTTCGTTTTGTTATTATTGGATTAGAGGATTGCATCACAATAGCAACTGGATAACACACATATTGCATGCAACACCCAAGAACACATTACCGCAAACGTCATTTACTGATAACAAACGTCAAATGTCAGAGGTGAACAGGTGCGTTTGAGGTAGGGTTGTCCGTACTAAAAGAATATCTGCACTAGTTTTTGAGGGGAGTTTCTGACATCTAGCGGTCCGAATCTCTTGAGCTCATTTTTACGTCCACAACGCAAAAAACTCAAATTAGTACGTATTGGTGTTTGCGTAGTTTTGTGAGACTAGTGTATAATACGAATGCGATAAATTTGCGAAAAATGTCTCGAAATGAATAATAAATGAAAGCCATCTGCAAACAGGACTGTACCAGAGTTGTTTTAGAACCTCCAGATGGCACAAGTGTCTTCAAAAAGAACGTCATACATGCGAATTGAACGCGGGATGTCGAAGTCGGAACGACTGAACGACTGAAACCGAAGTTGGACAGAACGGCAACAAAACCGCCCGCGATTTTCTTTGGCCATTCATTTCCCTAATTTTCTCGGTTTATTGGATTAAGATAAACGTTTCGTGTGGGCTCGAACCACGTGCATGCGGCTGTTCATTCGATTGATTTCGAAATATCAATTCGATGCGAGCGTATTGTGTGTAAATACGATCGAAAATAAAAGTGGCGTTTCTGACAAAGTTTTCAACTCGGCTAGCGCTACCGAAGCTAATCGCAAGCCGAGCCGATGAAATGTGAAACATCCTTCGGCCGATATCGTTGACGTTTGAATGTTGTGTTGTTGTTGGTGGTTAGTGTCGTCGCCGTCGCGTAGGGCCTTTTGTTAGAAAACCACAAGCCTTCGAAAAATCAAGCCCTTTTCACAATTTTCCTGGTGCAAGAAGTGAATTTTTTGTCTGATTTCATGGACTTTAAGTACTAGTGGACAAGTTGAAAACACATGTCTGGAGCCGGTGCATGGTGTTGAGGAAGAATCCATTGAAGTGTGATCCCGAATCGAAGTGACGCTTGATGGAGTGTCATCCGCAGAAGGTAGGTAGGTATAGTTTGCAAACATCAATTAGGTTAGAATTTATCGATTTGTTGTCTGTTGTGGATTGAGGATTATCTGGAATATTGTGTGGTAACAAAATGTGAGAATTATTGAGAAGGGAATCGTTTTTCTATATGCGCACTTTCATGTAGGTTTTGAATTAAAAAGGCAGACACTTCGATACAAAGCATCTGTGTATATTCAGCTTAGATAAGCTGACATATGTATGCTATGAGTGGATTCGCTTCGTTCAGAGGTAGGCACTTGTTATTCTATAGGAAGTAATAATTATATGCGCATAAATGTGCTCGAATCGAATTACTAATGCAGATTCTCAAATTGGTTTTAAATGTTTTACCGACAACAGTCAATATCCAAATGTGTTTGTTAAACAAGAGATTGGTATTTTTTTTCCCTATGGTTCAAATATGGGAAGCATTAAAGAATTCAGAATTGTTCGATGAAGATTTCTAAGAACTTTGGTGTCAGTAACCAATATAATCAATGAGAAAGAAACAAACTATTATAATAATGAACTAACTCAAATTTAATTATAAAAAAGATAAAATGTTAATATTAAAGTAAGTTTCTTTCATTAGTGTGTGATTGGTACTTAGAACTAAGTCAAACTAAGAGCTAGAAATACATTCCTCTCCTCTCAGTGTGCACGGCCGTCCATCTCTTTTATTTGACAAAAACTAAATTTCCGTGGTACTTCCCAGGCAATTGATATAGTGGTATAAGGGAAAAAAAAAAATTTTCCCAAAAATTTTCGGGAAAATTAGACATTTTTACCCAATGTTCCCTATCATAAATTTTTTCGTCCTTAAAGTACCACTATTGCACTCCCCGACCACTTTCAATCATCGAAAGCGCCGTAAAGGCAGTTTTTGCCAAACTATGGCCAAAAAACTCCTTACTCTCCTTCAAAACCGAAATGTTTGTATCACAGCAATAGGTCTTGGGCCGTTATGTCCGAAATCACTCTAATCAAAAATTGCCCGATTTCAGCTACTTTTGCCCTAAAAACTTTTTTAATATTTGAATATTTAAAAATATAGTAATACTTAGCATAAACCTTCTATCTGCAGCAGATCATTTTATCGTTGCATGTTACGACAAAACTCTTCTATCTGCTCAAAACCTATTTTCCACGTGAAAGCATTTCTTTCAGATGTACCGCAAATAAACGTATTTGTATCTGTGTTTAAACTTTCATCTCGTTTGAAGACGTCCGCAGCATTTAGAAAAACACAAATCAACGGCAGTGTACTCAAAATTAAAACTTTCCCCCAGAAAATATACGAATAACAAATCTTATCTGTGTTTTTTCGTTCCCTAATTATCTCATTCATCAGCTAATGCTTTCGAAACTGCAAAATGTGTACACATTCTGCAATGCAAACAACGCCTTGTTACCGAAACACATCATATTAATGGGCAAAATCAATGCCACTCGAACAGCATTCGTTCCCAAGCACATCAGTGTGGAGTGTGCCTGCCAGTACAAGTGTGCCGGCAGTGTCAGTGTGTCGGCAGTGTCAGTGTGGCGGCACTGTGTCAGTGTGTCGGCAGTGTCAATGAGTCGGCACTGTGTCAGTGTGTCGGCACTGTGTCAGTGTGCTGCCGACACACTTATAAAGTGTCGCACTCGCACAGCACACCGAAGTGTGCTAGCACACTGTGCTTAGCACGCACAGGTGCTGCCCATCACTAATATATTCTACATTACGACATTGTTTTTTTTATAAATACGTCCATGGTGTAGAGAAGATGAAAGGACATGAAGAGAAGTTTTATTAATAGACAATGCTCCTTTGTATCCAGGTGAAAAAGTAGTTACAAAAAACATTATAGTAAACTTTTTACCGCCTAATGTAAGTAGAATACTTCAACCTATATTCTAGTAAATGTTTATCATGGCTACAATTTCAATATTAGTCAAGCCGTTTTTCTTTAAAAGCTTTACTATAAAATCGAACTTAAAGTCACCACACAAAATACAAATGGTTCTTCATATTTGTCTTTCTTCTCCTATTCGCAAAATATCAGTATACTGCTTACAGCTTACAGTGCTATAAATCAAGAAGTGTTAACGGTGAATACGTTTGTCATAAAATCAAAAGCTGTAATTCTCAAAAAGACGAATTCAGGATTTGGGTAAAAATCATAATATTTTTAATTGAACAGGTCAATAGACCGGGATTGAAATCTACTAAATATAAATATTTGAATTCTACTTCTTCATGTGCTGTTAATAAGGTCCATGCGAGCTATGATTAATGGGGTGATAAGTTTCATGCTTCACTTTTTTGCTAATTTGAATCAAGTACCTATCCACAGGTACGTCAATTGAAAGCGCGGTCTGTGATCATGGTTGGATTTTAAAATATGAAACACATCATTCTGTAATTTTCGCCCAAATTCTATATTTGAAAACCAAACGTTTTCTTATTTGACAACCAAATAATCTATAAAAAAAAATAAGTTCTATGGTGCCAGATATTCAAAACTCTGACGCAATCTTCGATTACGAAGCTTGTACAAATTATATGGTGGCGGATACTAATTAAATCCATCCTGACTTGCATGGCGAGGGTATTTTTCTATAAAACACTACGATTGGAAAAGGTCTGATCATGAAATAAGATCTGTAGACTACTGCTTATTTCTTCGGTTGAGTCATAAACGAATGTAAAATACTTATCTCAAATTGACGTTGCCTGAAAATCAAATATTCCCGTTTAACTATTTGAAGGCAAAGGAAAATGGTCTAAATAAGTATATTTCTTAGAAAAAAGTTCTTATTACTGTTTTTATGTCATTTTAGATCCAATCCAGCCTGCATACTTAAAATAATCTGAAATAAAAATCCGAACAAGATGAATCCGGGCGACCTAAGGATGTTATGGATGAACCAGTATAGCGGGGAACGAATGATATTCGATGATGCGACATCGTTTTACAGTCAACCGTCAGTGGGCTTATCTGTTATGGATGATATAACACATCCAACGGCAGCCATTGTAAGTATTGGATTACTTATCTTTAAAACGGCTTTTAAAAACTGCTTTGGATGCATGCCTTGATCATATTCAAACATTTTCTATAATGGCAGTTAATTGTAAATATGAGAAAAACAAATAAACAACTAAAAGGTTTATATTAATGAAATTTTTATAAATAAGAAACATTGCAAAGATTTATAAATATATTTATATGAAGTTTATAAAATGTTTTGTACATAGTATAATAATTTGCCGAACGATCATATGTTTGTTGCTTCCTTATTCATGTTTGTCTTTATTTGTTTTTCTCGATTGGTGTATTAAATTGGATTTGTGAGTGCTATTTTGTGTTTCATGCAATATTATTACGGTCAAAGAAACATTGGTCGACGTTAACGCGAGACAAATCAGTTACATGTTGGATATTGGTATATAATGTAAACGCCAAGTTGATTATAAAGATTTCATCGTTTAAGTGGATTTCCTGAATATTTGAACTTAGTTGCAATATGTTCCAAAGACATCTATTTCGAAAGTTCAGTCTAATTCTATAAAATCCATACCATCGATCAATTGTTGCTTCGATTGTTTTTTGTTTGTTTGAATATAATTTGTTGAGTGTGTACAAAAACATAATTGATGGAAATTTTTCTTATAATTTTCTCATTTTTACTTGTTTATTTCTTTATCCCACGTGTTCCTCCCCACCACCACAATCAAATAAAATCTATACTGTATTTGGATACTTGAAAACAAACTTTGGAAATTTATTTCGTTTCACTTATTGTTTTCCATGAAAACTACTGACTACTGAACACCACAAACTTTTCTGTTTGTTTGTTTTTGAACAAAATTCTAAATTGAAATTTTCCGTTTGTTTCTGTAACGTTTTCTGGTAAAATTTTCGGATGAATTAAAAATTTAAAAAATTAAAATCACATCTAAATACGTAAAACCATTAAAAATGGAATGAAAACATGATGATTAGGATATAAATCCAATGATGAGTATTGTTGGGGGGGAGTATGGTGGTCAGGGAGCGCCAATCGGTGGTGGACACACAACTACGCCAACGGCAACTCTCATATCCAGCGGCACGGGAGCAGATATTTATGGCATATCGCAAATTGGTGGTTTGCATCCGGTCTTACAACATACCGCCCCGTTCCAGTCGTACCAAGATATCATCGATGACGATGTTGATCAGAAACCATTCGGACAAGCTTACGAGCAAATCGAAGACTATGACACGATAGCAGATGCCCATGGTCTAGTCGATGGAAACCGCGAAATTATTAATATTGACGACTTTGTGACGATGAATAACGATAGCGACTCGTATCAGGATAATCAAATGATCGACGAAGATGAAGACGAATCGATGACTGTTATCGAAGAAAAGCCACAATTGATTACGGTTGTGCAAAATGTGGATAGTGGTGGCGGTAGTGGCATGAGCGGTAGCAGAGGAAGCGGTAGTAATAAAAAAGCCCGGAAAATTGAACCGGTCAATAGACCGGGATTGGTGTTGAAAACACCTATAGCGTATAAGGGAAATATTGATCCCTCAGTTATACCAATACAAAGAGACGGCATGGGTAGGTTGCTTTGTTTTAATTTCATTGATTTAGTTATTAATGATTGAAAATATGAGTAAGGAGAGGAATCCTGCATTCACGCAATTCCTGTATTTAAATCTAATAAGTTGTAGGCACATTTCTTTACATATGTGTATGTAATATCAGCAATTATATTTCAGTTCACGTTTATCTAAGTGAAAACTATTATTTTCCTCCGTACTTTGACACAATAAGAGCATTAACTTCATTTGATTTTAATAATGAATATAAAAACCATACATGAATTGCTTTCCATTCAAATTGCATTCTTTATCATTAATTCAATTTTAGTGCAAAGAGCGATGCCTTGACATTATTTATTGATTTGTCCGATAGAAGCCAATTGTAAATAGCATTAGTTTCTTTCACAAATCGATTCGTGAAAAATCTTATTCGAGAATCTTTGGCGTAGAATATAATAATGCTTATATTGAAAATGTTGATAATCTTAAACTCAATTAGTGTAACTCTGTAAAAACTATTGGACTACAGAACTAACAAATCTATGCTCAATAAATCAAAAAGGGCAATAGTTATGTGTAAATTTAAAACATATCAAAATTTTAAACATCTTGTCTTAATCAATTTGTCAGTAGAAATTACATCAAAGAACAAATCGAATCGATTCTGCAAATTCTACTTCCTTCTTTTAAATACACTCTACATCATTTCGAACTTCATATTGACTTTTCAGCTGTTTGTGAGCGTTGCGGTGCGATCGGAGTGAAACATACTTTTTATACTAAGTCTAGACGTTTTTGTAGCATGGCATGTGCACGCGGAGAGCTGTATACCTTAGTTTGTAACGACAATAGTAAATCGTCGTCAACGTCGACTTCTGCATCATCGGCATCATCATTTTCAGCAGCGACTGGTATTACTTGCATAATATTACATTTTTTAGGAATTCTACTAATAGAGTTATATTTAGGCACAAATAATCAAAGTAGAAGGCGCTCGACTGACATTGAGCTAGAGTTGCGCGTATCACATATCAAGAATTCGAATTACCGTTTCAAAATGGCCAACGATTCATCCGGGCTGACTACAGAGATGAATGGCAGCGGAGAGAATGGACACGGCTTTAGCAATGATGATAAAAATTTGAATGGGCAAAAGGCAATGCTCTACCGTGATGTACTTCCACTGGATGAAGTGCCACAATTACCGAAATCAGATCGTCTTCCTTCGCCATGTCCACGAGATGATCGTATAATGAGTATTCGCCGAAGAGCGAATGATCATTTACATTCGTTTGACTGGACAGCGGAATTATCGAAACCTGCATTCTATGCGGCACCGGTAACATGTTTTTCACACGCTCCGGGCTACGATATGTGGGATAATATCGGGATAGATATGAAAGTTGAAGTAGAAAATACGGATTGTGATAGTCAAACGAATGTTGCACCCGGACAAACGCCCCATTCATTTTGGGTTGCGACGGTTTTGAATATTTGCGGCTATAAAGCCTTAATGCGCTATGAAGGTGAGTTTTTTTTTACTGAAATAACTGTGGGTAAGTTTCGGGAAAATACATTGAAACTAGAGATAGGAGAATTCACTTAGTTAATTGACTTATACTTCAATTATCTTTGGCTAAATTATTCTGACGTTTCTGTCATTTGTTTGGAATTGGATGATGAAAAATAGCCGTTCGCTTAATATTAATAATATTTCAATATTATTTCTTCTCTTGGCAAATCGAGAAGTTGAAGCAAATAAAGAGGACTTAATTAATAGGAGCAATGACTCGCATTTAATGGGAATTTTAGGTTCATTTGAATTGTGACAAACAAACACGAAAAGCTCACTATCAATTAAATGGTACACGCTGCCTCTAAATATGTGAAAACTATTTAGTTTCAAACACCATAATTCTGTTTGTATCTATTTAATATATTTTGATAGTTGCTTCCTACAGGAGGCATCTGAACTCGTCTGCGAAAAAATTAACGTATGGCATACAAAAGGTTGGCTATCCTTTTTTACGCTAAAAGTTTCTGATTTTTTCCAGAAACGGTAATGGCTTTCTGACTAGCAGGCATCAGCCAACGTTTACTCGATTAATGTTATTCAAACTTCAGTTTCGTTTATTTCACTTATACAAGACAAACACAAACTGCATCTTAACAACGCGCTGATACGACGCGCAGTTACGACACGATGATTCACGTATGGTCAATTCCAAAGAAAGACCGTCCTTCGGAGAAAAACAAATCACTGCAGCTCTCCAGTTACAACCTTCCACCACAAGAGACAATACGTAAATGCTGGCCATCATTTTGTGTTAAAGTATTCCAAAAACGAAAATTATTTGCACCAATATTAAATTAAATCCAGTCTACTACGAAAACCCACTTTGGGCCTAGGGGTTGGAGCTCGTAGAGAGCTACATCACAAATTTTAAATCAATGTGAATACGAGTGTCAAGTGATTAGTTCCACGACTCACTTTAAACTCAAAGGTCGATGCGCGGCCGCTCGCACAAACCAGGAACCCCATACACAAGAAGCGAATGCTCTGCCAACTAGGCTATCAAGCTTTAAATCTACTGGAATAGACAATTAAATTCTTTCCTGACATCCTATCCAAAAAAGACCCGTTTTTAAGAATCTGACGATCTATTGCACACATATGATAAAATTAATCTTCATTCGAAATGCACCTTCTCACGCTAAACTCCTGTTTTGTGTCTACACTGATTGCTGGATGTGTATAATCAAGAAATGACAGTTAGTTCGTCATGGGGACCCTAGGCTACCTTTTTAGACTTTTTCTACAGGGTTAAATTACCGCATATATTTTGTGTTTTTAATTGATTTAATTTTTTATTAATTTTATTGATTTAATGATGTAGGTTTCGACGACTCGTCTCACGATTTCTGGGTAAATTTATGTTCGTCGGAAGTGCATGCAGTGGGCTGGTGTGCGACACGTGGAAAACCTCTTATACCACCAAAAACCATAGAGAATAAGTACAGCGACTGGAAGGATTTTCTAGTGGAACGCTTATCCGGCGCACGTACATTGCCATCAAATTTTTACAACAAAATTAGCGATAGTTTTAAGTCCAGATTTCGTATTGGTCTTATATTGGAACTGGTCGACAAGAATCGAATATCTCAAGTTAAATTAGCGACAGTAATGAAGATTGTTGGAAAACGTTTGTATCTGAAATATTACGACTCGGACGACGGATTTTGGTGTCATGAAGACTCGCCGATAATACATCCGGTAGGATGGGCAACAACTGTAGGTCACAATCTCGATGCACCACAAGAATATCTGGCTCGAATGCAAGGTATGTAAGCAAGAAATTATCATTGGCCTATAACTTTTAGTTTAGTGTAATTCATGATTGTCGCTAAATCAAGATAAAAAATAAAGAATATGTCCCGATAATACCAAAATAGAGACAAGGATTAGATTTTTAAGAACCAAGCCTTAATCAATCACACTGAAACTCAGAAGCAATATTCTCAAACGAACAAGAAGATCGGCTGTGTGATTCAAATGTTTGCCTCTTTCAGCTGGCCACGACCAAATGATCGAAGTCCATGAAGACGATGCCACCATTGAATTATTCAAAATGAACTTTACATTCGAAGAATACTATCTGGAAGGCAAAACGAACGGATTTGTGGAAGGTATGAAACTAGAGGCAGTCGATCCTTTGAATTTGTCATCGATTTGTGTGGCGACAGTAATGGCTGTTTTAAAGTTCGGGTACATGATGATTCGCATCGACTCCTATGACCCGGACGCAACAGGAGCTGATTGGTAAAGGAGTGTTGGGTTTACTTTCGCAATATTTAGTGACAGATTGATTCATTTTTCAGGTTCTGCTACCATGAAAAATCACCAAGTATATTCCCGGTTGGATTCTGTGCCACCAATAGTATACAGTTGACTCCACCCAATGGATACGACATTAAAACATTTAATTGGCACACATATTTAGAAGAAACGAAGAGTTTGCCAGCTGATGAGCATCTATTTCATCGAGATGTGCCTGATCATGGTTTTGTGGTAAGTTTTTTCATTTGATTCGTTGCGCATCGTTTTTTATAATAATCAATAATAACAACAGCCCAACATGCGACTTGAATGTGCGGATTTAATGGATCCGCGACTGGTGTGCGTAGCAACAGTCGCACGTTCGGTAGGACGCTTACTGAAAATCCGTTTCGACGGTTGGCCCGAAGAATACGATCAGTGGCTTGACTGTGAATCTCCGGATATCTATCCAGTCGGCTGGTGTGTTCTGGTAGGACATAAACTAGAAGGTCCGCCGGTCGCTCAGCAGCCGCCCGCGAAAACAACACCAAAAACCACACGCAAGAAACGAAAGAAAAAGATAAAAACTGAACTGACTCCAGGTACTAGAGTGTTTGCCTCTCGTGGTTGGCTCGTCAAATTAAATAATTTTTGTTTAGGAACCAGAGCGGTTGGTCGGCCAATGTCAAATGTTAAAAAAGAGATGCACGATATACAACATAACAATCCGAATAGTTATTTAAATAATGATAATAGAGTTAACGTGAAAATGGAAATGAAAGCAGAGCCGCACGAAGATGAAGAAGACGATGATGATGACGATGATGACTATGACGACGATGTGAGTCGTTCAGATCGATCAACACCTTTACCTGTTACACCGGAACCTGGAGAGAAGTTGAAATTGATTGTTACATCTAGTACTACAATGGCAGTTAGTAATAATAATACCAGTACAAGTGCGAGTAACAATAGCAATAACCACAATGTACGCAAAACAACATCACCTGCACCACCAGCTGAACGGAAAGCAACAAGCTACATAGCTGTAAGTATTGCAATATTTATTTTCGAGATTCTATCGCACAGTAAATTATTATAAACGACTTCATTTTTAAAATAAATATCATTGATTGCGCCTAAGCATAATTGTCTACAAACAATCGAAATACCAGGCAGCTTATTTATCAATTCGATTACACTGCAATGGATACAGGCTGTATGTTTCCAATACTTGCAAGTGGTTGCTTACAAATACTTGGATACTTGCAAATATTAAACTAGTATCAAATAGCCGTCTCATTGCAAATAACTACTAATAATAACTATAACTAACTAAACTAGTATTTCATTACGTACATATTAATACGTAAAAAATATATAACTACATGTGGCGACTAACAAATTTTAGAAAATTGCTTCAAGTGATATTCGTAAGTAATCGAGTGAAAAATATTCAAATTGTTTTCGAGTCTTTAGCACTGGAGAATTTTGGTTGTTCGCTGTTCAATACTATGCTCGGAGACTAAATGGTAAATGCTATGATATGGCGTTGATTGTCATTTCACAGCTTATCGATGGTATGGTTCCCTTTCCGATGAGCGAAATAACGACATTTGATTGTTTTCAAGTGGGAAATTCGATTCAAAGTGCTGAGTGTTGCTATTATGGGAGAAAACGTAGGAACGAAAAGGAATAAGCACTCTAATTTTACAGTTTTCAAATTCGGCAGGATATTTTGATTTTAAAAACAATGACATAGTGTCAATGTCAGCATTTTATTTTTTAAAGCCTAGTAATGTATTCGACGGACGAAATACAGCGAAAACGTCTGCGCGGAATCGAGCGAAATAAAGTTCCGCACCCCGACACAGGGGACAGTATAAATTGCCACTGATGACATTTAACAAGTGCATTACATTTGAATTCGGTGCATATAAATTTAACTAACCGGCATTAAAAATGATATTATCGGCAAAACAAAAACTATTGTTGCAAGGATGCGCTGTTCATCCATCTATTTTCACCCATTTTTCAATACAATATCCGCAAACTCGAATGAAATTATGAGCTGTCACATTTTTCGCATCAATTTAAGGTACCTGGGTCATTAAATGGCCGCGAAATTTAACTTATACATAGTGCAGCGCCACCCCAGAGCGAGTTACTGCGTTGTCTTCGAAGACAGTTATACGACTTCGAACACATTACTGACGAGCAAAACCAAACGAAACGAAATTCCGCGCCAGGCTGATTTTGTATGGGATTTGACACTTCGTTTCGTTTCGCGTCGAATACATTTCAGGGCTTAACTAATTAAAAAAACTCTCCACGACATTTCGTTTCACTCGAGTATGAAGAATAGACTTAGAAAGAACTGCCGGAAAATTATACAAAAGCAAGCGTTATCATAAAATGATTGATCATTTTATCCTACGATCACTATTTTGCTACTACTGTATATTAGATCTTTAACATGTTCTTCTGTTTTTTTCCTTCAAAGGCTAAAAACTCAATTCGGCTTAAATAATTAAAACATTTTTAGTTTCTATGAATCTTATTCGTTTGATTATTTGCACAAAATGGTTACAAATAAATAAAAATTACTACTAATGCACTGAAAATATTCGGTATTTTTAGTTAATATATTTTCCCATCAACTTTTTCAATTGCTAAACTTTAGCTACCTATCTATGTAATGTGCATAAGTAAAATGGATTTCTCGCTATTCTTTCTAATTTCTCGCTATCCACATGACAAATTTAGCCTGCTACTCGTTTGCCCCAAAAATTGATAATCTGACTAATCCAATACTTTGCTTCTCAACTTCAGAATTCTTCCGTAACATGCAGCAAGTACATTCCACGATTGATCGACGCAGCCATTTCAAGTGATTATCCATGTGGTACAGTATCAACACCACCACTAACACCGACCGCGTCCGAGTTGAATCCCGACACGTGGAATATCTACGATGTATCACAATTTTTACGAGTTAACGATTGTACAGCGTATTGTGATACATTCAGTCGAAATAAGATCGATGGTAAAAAGCTGTTGGATCTTTCAAAAGATGAAATTATAACACTACTAGGAATGAAAGTTGGTCCTGCGCTGAAAATTTTCGATTTGATACAGCAGTTAAAGTGTAAAGCCAATCCAAGTAAATTAAGATTAATGAAGACAAACATCAATAAGAAGTTTTCATAGTGCCTTTCGCCTTTTATCTTCTCTGATTTTTAATATAACTTTAACTTAAGCATAAAATCAATCACTTTTATAATAGAGCAAAGTCAAGAAACGCAGTAAAATTTGAGGGCCACAAAACACAACTGACGATATTAATTCAAATGTATAATGGTAAATGAAAATAATGGGCTAACGAAAGATTAAGGAATGAATAGTAAAAGGACTAAGATGAAATAATAGTCAAAACGAGAACGTGCCGAAAAATCAACTGCTGTGTTTCGGATGTAAATGATGAGATTCTCTTAATTTCTCTTTGTATGACCAGATCTCTGCAAATAATATGCTAATCCCCCACTCGTTTTAACTATCATCCGATAGACTTATTGTAAAAATCGTATTTTATTTGTAAGATAATCTTAATCAAGATTTTTAATTGGCAATTAGATCTAGCGAATAAAATAGCATCGTAATAAACGATAGCACTTGAAAATTTGGTGAAAATTTTTCTGTAACTATTTAGCAGCTAACTTCCCGTTTGGGATGTGTTCTACAACGATTCAATGGTAGAATCACACTACAGAATCGAAAAGTATGCCGTTTTGTTTTAGACTAGCTTTAACCTATAGATTCTTATCAAATTGCATTAATTTTAATATAAACTAGGTTACCGAGACAAAATATATCAAAATGTATGATTTGTTAACATTCACTATGATAATTTTCCGGTGGTACCAAATGATGTGGAGATGAAATAAAGATTTTTTGTACGTTAATTGAAATTGTTTTGAATGTATTATATTATTAAGTTGGCTGCATAGTTGCGTTAAATCAGAATCGAATAAATTATGTTTTTTACGCATATACAAACATGAAGATTCGAGGAACATAGCAAGAACATATTTTTATGGTTGTCCGAAATTTATTTCGCGCACAAATTACATAATTAGGAAGTAGAAAGGGGTAACTATTGCTAAGATTTACAACTTGTCTAGAAACTCATGCTTCCTTGGAAGTAGAATAATCCTTGATCTTGTTTTCATATTCAACCTTAAAATCATTAGAATCGTTTCATAGGGCATTGAACCGTTGAAAGTTGTTTCCTGTCATTAGAAATGTATTCTGTAACTTGAAGTGACTATCAATAGAAAAATATCAAAAAGACCCTTTTAAGAATTTTGTCAAATGAATGAAAACTTGCATGGCTACACTCGTGCGCACAGTGAAAATAAAACCTTGAAAATCTTATCGGAAATATAACTGAAAAAATGCGCAAAGAATCAAATTAATTAGTAATCAAGAACGGAGATAAGGAATTATGATAACTATGCTAGCGCAAAACATAGTTTAACAGAAGCAAGCAATATGTAAAATAATTTTCAATCATTGTATCGTCAGTATAACTTAAACGATAATTCATTGTGATTTTGCCAAATTATATTCTAGAAATATTAGTAAAATTCCAACTGATTTAAGCCAAATATAAGCACGTAGTTCGTGGCATTGCAAAGATATCTGAAAAAGGGAGAATGCTATAGTACATACAAAATCAACGTGTTTTTTATTATCTGAAAATGATAATTTTCGCCATGCCTAAAAACTTAAAGGTATGCATTCCAAAATCTGTTAATAACCCAGCGGGTTGCGTTTGGCACGAGTTTTCCTCGTAAGTCTAAATTTTTTAGCATCATACTTGCTTTTTTCTAGAATACTTCATTCTTCAACCAAGAGTAAATAAACTAATTAGCTTACCTGCAGACCATAATATCATCTTACGGAGAAAAAATTTCAATCGCGCGTTCTTTCAATTACAAATAAGATCCACTTTTTTTCTCTTGAATTAAAACAAAGCAATAAAACAAAGGAAAAATATTAAGTCTAGAAACACATAGGCCTTGAGTTTATCAATTGTACATACATTATGCGATTCATATCGCATTTCTTGCAAAAATAAGCACACCAATTATCCGATTTGAAAAAACAAATTAATATTAAATGAAATATAATATACATACATGAAAACAATCAGGGATTCAAGTCAAAACTAAAAAATAAATTACAAACGGGGAAATATCTCTTAAGATGAGAAAAGATTTACCTATCGAATATATAAGCACATTTATTATTACCATTATAATAATCCATTTGAAATATTGTTGGAAGTCGTCTTCATTGCATTATTGTGTTAGGACGTAAATTGAACAACAAAACTATACATGTAGATATGTTGTTGCATATACAAATGAAATACAATGACATTACAAACAAAAATATACAAAATGTTTTCTTTTCGATTTAAGAGGTTGCAGCGTTTTCATATACATAGGTAAATAGTATATTATCAATTGCCTCTACACATATTGTCATATTTTTATACAAATCACATAAAACAACAACAACAAAACGGAAAAATAATCGATTTATTTTTATTCTATGTAATGTTATAGGCAACAAGTAGGCAAAGATTTTGTCTGAGTAACATTTTCACCGCACCTCACTTAACTTAATGAAAAAAACATTATTCTGTACCTAATAGGAATAGCTTTAAGTAAAATTGTATATTATAATATAGATAAGTGAAAATGTCAGATACAAGCAAAATATATCAAGAACAATAAAATATAAAATCAATAATGATTTCACTTTTGTTTTTCTATACGAAACTTAGGATTGCCCTTTGCGATTATCTAAGAAATCTACGTAAAGCAACCAGCAACAATTTATTACCAAATTTATTAAACTGTTGGCGTATTGGTAAAACGCACTAATCTGTATGCCAAAAATTGAGTCGATTTTCGCATCATCTGATCAATAACATACGGTAGACCGTCAGACATATATATTTTTTATTAAAATCAAATCAAATAGCTACCTTCTGGATAGGTAACAAGGAATTTTTGATAAATTGCTGTTATCAAATTATCGATTGGGAATGAAGTTCGTTACTAACTTATATCAAGAGTTAACACATAGATTGAACTTCTGGTTCTATCGCCAAGTTTGCGGATTCTCCAAAAAGCACCTTACCTGATTTCAAACGAAAAGCTAAATCGGAAATTATACGCTTTATAAAATGACTTCAAATCAATCATTTACAACCAGACTAGTTTTTTTTGTTATTTACATTGTTTATTCGTATTGATTTTATGACAGGCTCATCTTAAATTTTACTAACTATTATACATAAAGCTTCAGCAAAAAAACTAAGTGATGTTTTCTTTTTGGTTTTCGCAATTTATATTTATCATTCCACCACAGCCATAGCAGATCTGAAAAAAAGAAAAACTCACACTGAGTTCATGTTGGGTGAAATGGCCAATTCAGAAAAATATATTCCGGATTTAAATATACGACTATATTTTTTTTCTATTTTGTTTACAACCAACATACACAAAATTCCAATTACATGTTAACGATTTTATTGCTTAAAGCTAGTTTGAAAGATTATATGGGTTGAGGCAAGGGACCGAAGACGAGAAGACGAATTGTAATTATGAGAAGACGAATTGTAATTGATAGAGGACCTTGCAAATGACACTGCAAACGTCTCTGAGCATGGAGTGTCGCAGGAAGAATTACGGAGCTATATATCCTCAAAAGTAAAGTAATTCGAGATGTGGGAACATACTTTAAACAGGAAAATATATGAGTTTCACGATGAATCACTTTAGCATAGTGCAAAAAAGAAATATTTGCATCAAATTGCCACAAAGATCCAAAAACCGTTGATAAGAAGCTTCCCTTTAAGCACCTTCTGAAGTTAATGACATATTACAATCGATTCAGATGCCCTACGAAACCTCTTTTTAGCAAATCGCTACAGACACCAAAGCCGTCATTTGCTATTCGGTTTCAGGCGTACGCCAGTATAACCAACAGCCTGACAATCTATCATAGATTATCTGATCAGGATCCCATTAAGATGTTACTATAAGTGAACATCTCTCTCGAACTGATATTGTTGGAAAAGTTATTTGTAGCTCTCTTAAGAACTAGCAAAATGCGTCCTGGTTAAAGTCTGGCCGCAAAAACCAGAGATCAATTGAAGTCAATCATTTCAAATACGTCTAACATGAGGAACTTATGAAATAACGCTTTCTGGATGTAATAGTTAAAGCTCAGAGCAAAGAGGCTCATATATTTTCTACAGGGCTTTGATGGCACAAAGCGCACAATGCAAAGCATCACAAATGGCACCCATCTACAAGTGAACAACACTCTGAAAAGTAAGTTCACCTCAACTGATTCTGTACTTTTGCTTGTCTAAGAGCTTTCACAAAGTCGGTCTTTGTTTACTGTCGATGATAAATTATATATATAACAAGGTATATCTTTGTACCTTGCTTGGTTAATGAATAAAATAAAATAAAGTAGTGGATTCTGCTTAGCAATTCACTCTTTTTCTCTTCTTACCAAATTGATTTATCTCTATTCATTTCTGTTATTAGTAAAAGTAACAGAAAAGTGATCATTATCTGGCGTCGTAAAGGCAGTGGACGTGTTTGAACGCTTAATCCTCATGAGAATCTACGGCCCTGTGAAACAAGGAACAAAGTGGAGATTTCACGATGAGCTGTATGCATTATTTGACGACGCACCTGTATCAATGTGCGCAAAGTTCCGGAAACTACAATGAGTGGGCTACGAATTGAGAATGCAAGATGACCGAAGAACGTAAAAAAGAAAAGCTCAGCAGGAAATCCGAGAAAAAGTTTGTAAGACTCAAAAGAAGCTGATAGTAGATTCTTCTAGGAATGATAAACTGGCGAACGAAGTCGCAAAACCGTGATAATTGGTCAGTCGCGCCATAGATGGTGATCAAATATCAATACAGTATCTCGCGCAGATTTTCTTCATTTCATACCACCATTTTTGCTTTTTGTGTCTTTTGTCTCGAGCAAAATCACCTCTACATTTATTATCTTTGATATTCTGCTCAGATTCAGTTGAGCTTCATTACAGCTTCAAATGAAGTCATTCTTTAAGTCAATTTTCTAACCCGTTGGTCAGGTTTAAGTTTAAACATCATTAAATTAGTAGCCTGAATGGTTGCTTTCTATTGTTCAATAGCATTCTTGTGGACGCAACCATTTTATGCCAAAAATCAAATAGAATGTACATGGAACTCTTCTCAACCATAGCTGTAAAACAATGTGTGAAGAAAAGTTGAAGAGAACTCTCCGAAATGGCACATTTGTGTGTTAAAATGGATTCTATAGAGAATGCCAGAACGGTGGTTGACAAAAACTTGTCGTCGCTGCCAAGTGAAGTGAAGACTGCCACGCAGAAGGAAAAGTTTCGTAAAAAATTATGGAGAATAAATCTTACATTAAAAATGCAGGGAGTTAAATTTTGTAAAATAAACGAAGCATAGAAAACAGCAAAATATATGGGACAACCCAATATGACGATTGTCCATAAATATCTTGCTAAATGTGTGTTCTTTTTTCTTGTGGAACCATGTTCAAGATAAAAATAATTTTCAGTTTCAGAAATATTACGACCATCATCCATTTCGGACCTTTAAGAGAATTTATAAAAAAAATTATGACAACTAATTTGATTATATTTAAAATTATGAAAACTATTTTGACATTACAAGAAAAGATAGTGTTTAAATAGTTAAGTTTGCACAAACAAATGGTTACGGCAGCTTCACTCTAGCTAAATTTCAAACTTTTTCTCCCGTTTTAACGCATCGGCCATTTAAAATGCCTCTTAAGATAATGAAAAGTTTTCATAGTACTATCTATTCCCATCTATTAATAATAAGTTCTACCTAGAAACATTGAATTGATTTTGCCAAACGATTAGCAATATATTTGCTTTCGAATTAGAAAATAGTCATTTGACCCAAACTACTTACCAGGTTTAACGATTAAATAAGAGAACAAAAAATATTTCAAACGAGTGACTAACATAAAAATTAATTTTAGTTTTTAAAACAACATATACAACCACTTACCTCAATGTGAATTTCGGTAATGTTTTAGCCCAATAAAATAAAGCGCAGTGTAAAACTATTAGCCAGGTACGTAACGGACCAAGGAATGCTGACAGTGAGCCATAGATTGACCAGAAGAATGCAGCCAAAGTAACTTCGATTAAAATAACTGTTCCAAACGGCAAATAATCGAAAAAAATCTTCGTCATGGTTTTTTGCTTTCTTCCTTTTCCTAATAGCACTTGATATCGATCCCACACAACCTGTGCATAAATAAACATCAGCGGGAAGTTACAAAACATCAATTGGAAATATCCGTAGACGTAGTTCAATGTCCCAGGAATGAAGTGACCTTTCACAAATATTCCCCACGAAAATATCACACCCATATGGCCATCAATCACATGTCCAACAGACCATGGTCCTAAAAGAACGTACAATCCGATAAATAAATACGGGTACGTGATTCGATCGACCGTTGATAATATCCATAATTTTCGAAAGAAACGTCTAAAACAAGTCGAACGAAGATCAGGTTTAGGAACTTTTTTTGCGTAAACTAATTCGTGCCATATACGAAGAATGCATAGTGGAAGAACACACACAGCCAGTGCAAAGCCGAATATTGACTGAAATATTTTAGTGAAGTCGGTTTTCAATACGATTTTAGCTCCGGTAGGAAATCCCCTGCTTGAACCATCCAGAGCGAATTGCTGAATAATCTGAAGTGACAAAGAAGCTAAGATTTTCAACAACTCTTAAAAGTGCTCACAACTTGCTTTTTCTGCAATTTTAGTTTAATTTCTCGAACACTTACTGTCTTATTTCTGCCGTCTTCTGTTACAACGTAAACTTCTATTGTGTGTTGACCATTGTTATATAGCTGTGGCTGCCATTCTCGCACATACAAGTTCTTCGAAACTGGATAGCATCTTTCGAATTTTTCGTTGTCTATTCTCGCTTCACAGTTGGAAATTTTACTAGGATCAAAAACAAGAATTCTCACGTGTGTTGACGTCAGCTGAAGTGTTGGATCTTCTCTTTCTGCTATATTCAACATCGAATCTTTAGGGTTCGTTATCAAAACAACCGGCCAGTCTTTATGCTTGGCGTCGATGAATGAGAAGAGGCCATGATCGAAGGCTGCCACCCGAAACCTTTAAAGCTTAATATTGTATTTTTGTCAACGCGTATAAATTACATACATTCGATTATCCTTCCAGTCACCGAGCTCTAGTTCGAAGAAGTTAGTATCCTGTAACGCATACATATGTTTCACCAAGCCTCCGAGAGTATGTAAATGCCCCGACAGGTAGACATAGCCTTCATCGAATTGACCCAACACTCCCCTTATTCCTCGATTACCCGTACCAGGTGTCAATATAGTTGAGGTCGGATAGTGACCGAACCAAATGATGTAGTCACCACCAGACTTTCGTGACTCTTCTGCTAGATCGATAATTTTGTTTGTTTCATTTACATCCAAAATGCCAATGAAGTTGAAAGATCTTTTGGTTCCCGGGTCCTGACAAGCGTCGATCGCAATGAACGAATATTTTTCTTCTCCCACCGTTACCTATTGATATAAATCATCACAAATTTGGCTTAGTTCTGAAGCACAGAAATATTTTTTTTATACCTGCGTCATATACGATTTTTTGTGTTTGGAACCTTGCATTGAATATTCCTTGAAGTAATTTAGTTCTGAATCCAGACTTGGTACATTAAAAGTATCTAAAAAAAAAATGTAGTTTTTTCAAGCTCTTTATTTTTTTGCAATGCTCAAATACCTTACCATGATTTCCTCGAATATCCAACCAAAGAGTCTTATTTCCAACATCGTAATCGGTTAGTATTGACCTGTAGATTTGCCATTCGCGTTTGAATTGACGAGAGCCTAAGGTTTTTTGTCTTGCATCTGTCAAGTCACCGGAAGCAACAACAACTGGAGGTTTTATAACATCGAGTGTGACGGTAACGAACTCTATTAAGTCCAATTGACGTGCTTTATCTCGTAGTACACTTATATGAATGTCGGATATCTGAAATAATTTAAAATATTTTATAAGAATGACATGGGAATTGATTGAATAATGACAATATAATATCAATATTATTATTAAGAAAGTTATCAAAACTATAATATTATAAGTTTGACCAATAGAAAGAATCTATTGAAATACTAAGAGTACTATTTTATGATTTCTTTCTATTTTATTGGCTCAGACCTATGAAATGGCGTTTCAAAGTATTGGATTTTCTATATTGTTTATTATAATTATTTATTTTAGAGTGCCGGTTTTGAATCAACCTGTACACCGTTTTTATGCTTTTTTATTAGCATAATTTGATAACTAGAAAAAATTACACTGGTATAGTAAGTAGTATAATTTCCGCACACTTCATATATTTTAAAATCCTAAACAGACATTACTTCAGATTAATTCCGCCAAGAGTTCGAAGAGCTCATAGGATACACATAACCCGCGATAGTTATTTGATTTTTAACATTACCCCGAGTATGTTCCCTGATTTCAAAAACTTTATGCCTGATACAAAGGCCAGAACTATTATTTGTTTTAATCTTTCGCTAAATAGTAATTTAACGTCGTGCAGAACAAGCCAAGCTAATACAATCCCAAAATATGATTTTTTCCTAATAGTGAATTCATGTCACGAACTCGTGCATTTCTAACCTTCCGCCAATAACGCTGGCTTCCGTGCTTTTGATAGACATATCTAGCAACAGATACGTGTCTACATAGATTAAATCAATAACGTTTAATAGTTATTACATGACGTCATCATGTACGTACAAGTGACATTGATAAGTGGTAGTAAGCTACAAATAATTATTCTATGCAGGATATATCAATAAAGAAAAACTTCCATGATAACACTTCATCCAGGATTGCATAATCTTCTTACCTGTACAAACCACATCAAATGTTCCGTTCCATTTGTTATTTTCAGCTTTCGTCTGCCTGCTCGCCATTCCTGACTTTTCTCTGATGTTTCCAGCAATCGTTGGGCTATTTTTTTGTCGGTGCTTAAAAAACTTGCCAAATTCGATATACAAACCGAAACAAACAGGACAAATATTACGAATAGTCCCGTGTTTAGTTTGTAACGCATTGTCAATAGCATAAGATCAACAAAAGTTTTATCCGCTTATCAGACTAATAACCTTTCTATTCGTTCTTGGTTTTAATACTAGTAACATTATTTACTCGGTTATTAAATAAAAATTACGAAAAAAACATGTAAGCAAATTTTAGTTCCCGGTAGAACGACAGAAACACATACTGCCCCCGATGATTTCAAAACAAACGTGTGGAATTGCTCCTCTTGTGACATGTGAAATTTTGACAATCAGCCGGCCCGGAATTAATGTTTTTGCACTGTGTTTTTGGCTATTGGGAAATATGGAGGGAAATTCTGCCCTCAGTTCGAATACCAATAGACTTTCGTGTTATAATCTTGATTGAATGTGGGCATCAGAATATGAATGTTTATCAATGTAAATAACACAATATTTATACATATCGACGTTTATAATTAAAATTAAGTACATAATAAACAATAAATGCCACATTGATTTAACAGTACATCATTCTTAAAATTATGTTTACATATCTTAGCCTCAGCAAAACTTATGACCCGCACATTAAACACTCCTCCTTGTTTCGTAGTGAGCACGACATTTCTGCCATTCGTCTGTTGATTTCAGACCCTTTCTCTTTCTCGCTCTCAATCTTTTGTTTTCCGTTGCTCAAAGGCACTGTTTGCTCGCTACTATGCTTTCCGTTCAATTTATTCTTATCAACAGTGAACTGTATCGCATTGGCAGCTGGTTTCGTACGTAAATAGTACATCCCTGTCTTCAGACCCATTTTCCAGCCATAAAAATGAATCGAAGTTAGCTTGCCATAATTAGGCTCGGCAACATGAATGTTAAACGACTGGCTTTGGTCGATAAAGGCCCCACGGTCGGCTGCCATCTGGATAGTTGTTCGCACTGATATCTCCCATACTGTCTTGTACAATTCGCGAATTATCATGGGAATATTTTCGATATTTTGGATCGATCCACGATTAGCAATTATAAGATTTTTCATGTCTGTATTCCACAAATTTAGCTCCGTCAGATCCTTAATAAGATGATGATTGACGACTTGGAACTCACCGGAGAGTACACGCCTGGTATAGATGTTAGACGTGTACGGTTCGAATGATTCGTTGTTGCCAAGAATTTGAGCGGTAGCCGCAGTTGGCATTGGAGCCAGAAGTAACGAGTTTCTTAGACCATGTTTGCTGATCTTCTCCTTCAACGAATGCCAATCCCACATATTAGTTGGTGTTTTATTCCACATGTCATACTGCAAAATTCCTTTGCTGACAGGGCTGCCCTCATATGTCTCGTAGGTTCCAAGCTGTTCTGCCAATTCACAACTTGCCTCCAGAGCACCATAGTAAATTGTCTCAAAAATCTGCTGGTTGAGCAGTTTAGCATCCGGGCTTTCATAGGGATATCGCATCAAAATAAAAGCATCAGCCATCCCTTGTACGCCTATTCCAATTGGCCGATGTCTCATATTTGACTTCCGTGTCTCCGCAAGAGGGTAGTAATTCAGATCGATTATACGATTCAGATTTCTTGTTATGACTTTAGTTACTTTCTTCAACTTTTCAAAATCAAAGATTCTATTTTGAATATCAACAAATCGATTGAGTGCAATGGACGCCAGATTGCAAACAGCTATTTCATCCGGTGATGAATACTCAACGATCTCCGTACACAAATTACTACAACGAATGGTTCCGAGATTTTGCTGATTGCTTTTCCGGTTGCATGCATCCTTGTAGAGCATGTATGGAGTACCTGTCTCCACCTGGGCTTCGATTATAGCAAACCACAATGACTGCGCCTTCACTTTTCGTTTGTACATATTTTTCTTCTCATATTTTGTGTACAGCTCTTCAAATTGTTCGCCCCAAACATCCTGCAATCCAGGACACTCATGCGGACACATAAGTGACCATTCTTCATCACTTTCAACACGCTTCATAAACAAGTCTGGTATCCACAGTCCGTAGAATAAGTCACGTGCTCGAGACTCCTCAATCCCAGTGTTTTTCTTCAAATCGAGAAATTCAAAGATATCCGCATGCCAAGGCTCCAAATAAATGGCAAAGGCTCCTGGACGTTTGTTCACACCTTGGCCTACATATCGTGCCAAATTATTGAATACGCGAAGCATCGGAACAAGACCATTCGATGTTCCATCAGTTCCCGCAATCGAAGTTCCCTTCGCTCGTACGCAGTGCACATTCAGACCGATACCACCCGCTGATTTCGAGATTCGAGCACATTGGTCAACTGTTTTGAAGATACCTTCGATCGAATCCTCTACAATTGTCAGTAAGAAGCATGAAGACAGCTGCGGTCGAGTTGTAGCTGCCGCAAATAATGTTGGCGATGCGTGTGTGAAATATCCTTCCGATAGGTAGTGGTAAGTCGCAATTGCTGCTTCAATATCTTCACCATGTATTCCTATCGCTACTCGCATATACAAATGTTGGGGTCTTTCCAGGATTCGTCCATTTATTTTCAATAGATATGAACGCTCTAAAGTTTTATAACCAAAATACGTGAACTTGAAATCTCGGTCGTGTTGAAGCTCTTCATTCAAACGGTCTGCATTTTTCATTATAATCTCATAGTGATAGTTGGAAATTAAGTCTGCTCGCTTTTTTGTTCGTACATTTACGACAGTGAAGAGGTCGTGAATTGTATCTGAAAAGCGAAAAATTCATATTAATACACTTTCTTGACTACTAATTGCTTTATAATTTTTTTATTGTAGTGAGATTCATTCATAAATTTACAAACAATGTATACGATGTGGAATGATTGGAGTGTGAAGCGACTCACTTTACCCCTTATTTAACCAGATTTCTATTCAGAGCTACTTGCGAGGTGCCTCGTCCGGCACGGAATCGAATCGGGGACCTCAAACAATAGGACAGTGTTGCCAGAAAATTTTCGTTTATGGAGCGAAATTTGGATTTTAAAATAGTCCAAAAGAGCCCAACACTGCCACATAGGTCGAGGCCAAAATTATGCCAAAAGTTTTTCTTATTAGGTGCAAAAAAATGTGTTGTATCCGTTTTCACATGGGTATTTTTTGTTTATTTATACATCTCCTATGTAGTCGAAAATTATATTTCCAATTTCATTTTCATTTTCTGATGCAGTAAACGTGTAAATTGAAGAATTCATTATTTGTGTCGTATCTGATGGTATTTTATAGTCGTTTCAACATATATTGTTGAAATTCGAGAGAATTAGAATTCGCATCAAAGATGATTCGCATCAAAAAGTCAGCTCACATATTTCTTTACAAATTTGTTATCCAGCAGCAGATTTTACTTCATTGGCTTTTGGTAAAAAAATTTCCGTGTTCCATGTATTTTGACCATTTGCTCATACTTATGAGGTGAACAAGCACAGATTTAAATTTAAATCTTATTGCGGACCACCTTAGGCAGACGGTCAAATAATAAACTAGAAATAAAGTTTAGGTTCAATCGGAATTTAAAACATGAAGTGAAGATTTTAAACGTGAAGTGAATATTTAAAACATGAAGTGAATAGATTTGTGTTCAAGATTGAGGAAATCAATTGTGAATTGGACTTTACATATTTTTAGCAGTTGAAACCTGGGCTGGTCACTGGAGCCCAAAATTTAATTTCGTCGCCAAATGCAATGGAACTTTAGTGTCCAATTGGTGAGAAATCGCCCAATCTGAAAACAGTGATAGGAGCTAGTGCTCTACCAACCAGGCTAATAACCTTTATTCTAAATACAATTTTTGATTGAAGCGGATGGGCTAGGAATGGTGAAACAACTTCCAAAATTTTTTTTCACTAAGTGATTCACTTTTGCAAGGAACTGGGGTTAGTCTTATCCTATCAGCAAATGGCCATCGGGTTCGAATTTTGTTTAATTTTAACATTTATATCATTTTTTCTCAGAAATGCGTCTTTACGACGCGTAGATTCATGTATGCTCAATTCCAGAGAAAGACCATCCTTCGGAGAAAAATAGCCAATTTGTAATTCTCCGGCTACAGCCTTCCTCTGCCAGAGACCATACGTGAATGTTGTGCAAAACTTTTAAAGACACCGTCAGCGAATGTTCCCTTCAAATAATTTAATGAACCAAGAATTGCACTGTTTCTTTTTTTCAATTTCACCAAATGGAGCTCACAATGCCAAGACAATGCGTAGTTCCGTCTCAAAGCATGCATTACCTGAAAATGATTCCTTCGTTTCTCTATGAAGTATCGAGATGGCAAACCGTCCAGCTAAGATCGCATAATCCGAGTGCGTAGTAGCCATTGTCGCTCCCGTTTCAGCAATCAAATTATCCACCTCCTTTGTTGTCACCCCATTGTATAGTCCGCTCGAAACTTTCGTCGCAATTAGGGCCTTTTGTTATGTACGAAACAATATTACAGTAAAATACTTTAGAGTTTTTACTGTTTTCAAATATCCAAGCACTACTTACAGGATCGACAAAGTCCATATTCAGTCCATACGCTAGTTGCCTTATTTTCTCCTCCATTTCCATTTGATCAACAAGTGCCCTCGAGCCATCTGAAATGGCCACAAAATCGGAATTCTCGTGCTCAAGTTAAGTTCAAAGACTTCAATCAAGGATAATCTTACCACTTTTCGTAATAAAAATTCTGGTCGTACTCATCATTGCCAAAATTCAATGCAAAATGTGTAACGCCGAACAATTTCCGCAGAACAACAATCAACACACAGAAAGTGACTCCGATCACAGAGAATCAAATTGTTTTTGGCGCGAAACTTTCCAATGACCTATATTTGAAAATGACAGTTTCCATTTCACCACGAGGTGGGTGGGTGTAAAATCAAATTCGAATGTATTTAACAAGGGGGCCTAGTCAATGGTTGTGTTTACAGCGGACGCTTAGTCCACGGACTATACACCAAATTCCACCTAATTTATTTCGTCCACCTGTTGTAAACACTCAGCCCGACCCAAACTAGCGATAGGTCAGTCCACGATTTCAAGCGACCTGACCTAAAACAGGCCGTGGACTATATAGCTGCAAACACGCCCGACCTAAGCATTGATTTTTGCGCGACTACTAATAATATATGTACGTTGAATTTAAGCTCGCAACCCTCTCTGACTCAAAATCATTTAAATAAACATGTTTGAGATACAAATGAAAAGATAATGGTAGGGTTTACAGTGGTTGGACCAAACCTGATCTGACCTATAACACTGAGTGAATTTTCTGGCAGCACTGGAATAGAATAGATGTCGAGTGACATTTGTGAAACGACTAGCGCGCCAAATTCCAGTTTGATTTCGCGTGAGGGTGTTTATTCTAATATATTCGAGCCTGCCTGAAAATTGTGTGATCGTGCTTTAAATATTCTATTATTGTATTCATTTGTCGGAATTGTATAGGAAAATGAAGCCGCAGAAGTTATATGTGTACAAGCGGGGTAGGTGGCGATAATAGTGGAAAATATGAATTTCACAATAATGCTAATCAAATGGCTTTTCAGATGGCCGAAAAGAGGAAATACATTTCGATAAAATTACATCTCGCATTCAAAAGCTTTGCTATGGATTGAACATGGAATTTGTAGATCCGGTATGATTTCTATCTCATTTTGAGCGAATCTGAAAAACACCTGCAATTGCTTTCTGAATGTGGAAAATATTTCTATGTTATGCATCACATTACAGGTTGCGATCACTCTGAAAGTGATAAACGGGTTGTATTGCGGTGTTAAAACACAGGAGCTGGACAATCTTGCGGCGGAGACAGCTGCAATGATGACTACTAGCCATGCGGATTATGCGATACTTGCTGCCCGGCTGGCTGTCTCAAATCTGCATAAGGAAACAAAAAAAGCATTTTCAGGTGAGAATTGATGTCAGGGACAAGGTAGGTCGACTTTTTGAAAAAGTGGGAAGCGGAGAATATCCTGCTTGAAATTTTTTATAGGCTAACCTTGAATTTATTGACCTTTTTCCCATACTAAATCTTGTTTGACGAGGATTGGGGGGGGGGGGGGGGCTTTTGACGATACGTATCTGTCGTCGGGTTTCGATAACACCCGTTTGGTGGGTTTGACCATAAATAAACTTATTACAGCACTAGACAAACACACAAAGCAAACACAAACTTTTTCTTATCAACGCAGTTACGACACGATGATTACGTATCGTCAATTCCACGGAGAAAAACAAATCACTTTGCAGTTCTCCGGCTACAACCTTCCATCACAAGATACAATACGAGAATCCTGAATTTATTGACAATAATAAGATCTCGTATGGCTTCCACAAGTACTGGATAAGTAGCTTACTTTGTAAACAACCTACTTGATTAACAGCGTATCTTATCAATGGGTTTCTACTGCACCATCTTAAAAAATAATTGATTAGCAAATACAACAGCTAGTTTTTCGTTTGATTTCGGATCTAACTTCGATTCAATATGCATTCTCGTTCCCATGCGGAGTGGGTATGGGAGAATGTATTTTCTAGTAAGAACATATTGAATTATTCACTTCTGTAAACTGCCCATCAACCTTGTAATTCTGCTAGAAGTTAACTCGATGAAATATTTCCAAATTAAAATATGTACATTCCTGACTTTTTACCGTGTTTATACAAAGCCATCGGCGCATAAATAGCACAAACACGGTATATTCGAGAAGGGAGTTAATGATTTAAATTCTTATACGAACTTTACAAAGAATTCATAGAAATAGCACAATGGGTCGGACATATAAATAGCACAATAAGGGAAAGGTAATTATAACAAAAAATCGTTGCGATTTGAGGAGAAAAATAGTTTGATTCAGTACTTTGTTAGTATCCCGTACGTTAGCCAGAATTTTCGATCGCAAATTGACACATCTGAATTAGCTTCTAATAGCTTTTCTTCGGAATATAATATCAAGCTTTCTTTATACCGTTCCACAGTTCCTATGTATTTTTAAAGCATTTGGTCCAATCCTGATCTTGATATTCCATAGATTTTCTATTGAACTAAGATCTGAACTTTGAGCTAGACAATCCAAGCAATTGATTTTTTTGATAACCAATTGTTAATTAGTCCAGCTGGATATATCGGATCCTCATCTTGCATTTAAGTTCAGTTTACTTGGTTAAACTCAAAAGCATATGGTACCATTTTTTTTAAATTGAGTGGGTACTGAAATTTATCAATGTTTCTGTTTATTTTCACAAGATTTTCTACTCCATGTCATGAAAAAGCTCCCCAAATCGTTATATTCCTTCCACACTGCTTGATGGACTTCTGGCTGGGCAGTGTGAGCCATACTAGGCAGATTCACTTCATTAAAAATAGGCATGAAGAAAGCACATCTTTTACTATTTAAGTGAAAAATCATTGAATTTGGTTCAGAGATTTTTTGCATCGATTTTTGAATATGATATCGCGCAATTGGTCGGCCTGAGTTCGAACGGCATAATGCGCCCGTTTTTCAACATTTACCATCACTTTTGCAAATGATTCGGGCGATATTTCGGCTCACAGAAAAAATTTTGGTGTCAAATCAGACGAACGCGGAGGTCACTCAAATTCACAATTTTTTTTTTTATATCAAACGAACAGAGGGTAATGTTTTTAAAAAATCGATTGAATTTCGACCTATGTAGGATGGAGCGCCACTTTGTTGAAACCAGAAGTGTTCCATACTATTTTCTTGAATAAAAATCGTTTACCACAGCAAACGAACGCTCTTAATTTATTGTTCTTGTTTCACATCGTTTATTTTCGATTTTTTCAATCTCGGCCATTCGAATAACGAAATTTGCACTCTCTAAGCGGCTTATCTTCGTTGAGTCAATTGAATTTTGTTTGCAAAAATTTTCAAAATTAACGCGAATCATACGCCGCAAACTGGCGTAAGGGATGCCTAACTACGCAGAACAACGTTCATATAATGTTCTTGGAGACGTCTGGACACTGGCCCGTACGGCCGCTATAATTTCATTGGATCGACTCCGATGAGCAATCTTTCTATTTTAATCTTTCTAAAACTATTTCGTGCATACGCTTGTCTCTGACGGTAATGAACATTATCTTATTTCGTCCAATACCCGACGTGACAGTTACTTCATTGAGGTCGTTCTTTTAGCCGGGCTAAAGCAGATCAACTGTATTTATAACTCAAACGGAGGAATTTAGGATTTAATTTTTTCGACGATTTCTTCGCGGTTCAACGATGCTCATTCACTCATCTCCTCTACTCGTCGAATCTGCGCATCATCCAGCTCATCATATAATTGCTCAAATTAATGACGATATACTTACTGAGTCTATCTTTGCCAATCTTTGTAATTTTAACTTTAACATCGACTTTGAACCGCTGAGTGGAGTGCCGCCCGAGTGCGACTGGTATTTTCATTTTACTACTGATAGGTTCAAGTGTCGGCTTATTCGATCGATTAATTATTCGTAACAGTTTCATTTATGATTGTTAGGTAGTAATCATTTTGTTGATGAAAATATTCATAAATAAATAATTGAAATAGATAAAATTATGTTCTTTGAAGGTACACCCTTAATATTTTTTTCTCCACGTACGTTGAATTCTGGCAACAGAGAAATGATTTTGAAATTACTGCTGACCAATTTCAGCGCGTTCTGTGGAGTATACTGTTCCATGTACTGTGTACTTGGGATTTAATGCTTGACCTTTTGGACGATTCACACATATTCTATCACCTGATCTGATTTTAAATGATTTTTAAATTCGTTTCTTCGCTTCAAATCACGCTTTTCCAAAATTACTTATCCTTTTTCTTATGACTTTTAGCAAAGTGGAAACGTTTTTTAATATTCTCTTTTGGTAGGAATGATTTTTTTTTATGTTGCGTGCGATTTGTTTAGACTAATTTAATCGCTTTCTTACTAATGTGTCTGATACTTCTAACTCATGTTCTTCATTTATTTCAACTGGAATCTGCCTTGATAATTTATTACATTTCCGAATTATCGCTTTATCTATAAAGGGCAGTTAAATAAACAGATTTTCTCTTTACTAAATTAATTGCATTGTATACCATTTTCCTGGAACGCTTTAATATTTCAGCTTTACCAATGTTGTACATGTTATATATAATTTTTCTTTTTTCTTTCGTACAATGTATCCCTCTAGCCATGTTGATAATTATGTTCATTCAGTTGCTGCATGATCGGTCGAAATAATTAAGAAATTCGAATAACTACTGCTATATACAATTTTTGCTATTTTAATGTCCAGTCGAAACAATTTCCTAACAAACTAAAACACAACTGCATAACCACGTGTCAATGATAACATTAAAATGTTTTCTTGAAATTGTAATAGATAAGACAGGGTAAAAAGTACTTCCCATAAAAGATGAAATATATCTAATAAAATGTTTAAAAAAATTGGTCCATTAATTTCGTTACGAATTTGTTCTATTTATTTGTCGATGGATGAAGTTAAGTATTAACTTCGGTTGAATATTCAGTTCTTTTTACGGCGAGATAATCTATTTTTTAAGGATGTTGCAAATGACACAGTGATCACTGCAGCCAAGAGGAAATTATATAGGAAATATGCCATATGCCTAGTGATCAGAGAGATACTAATATTCCTTGAAACTAGTTTTTCTCTATTAAACATTTTTCAAAAATGCAAATATCAAAGCCACCCTTCCTATCATGAATGAGGTATGAAAATGAGGTATTGCTGATTTAGAAAATTAGCAGTTGAGAAGCGTTTATTAGTCCACTGCAAAAAAATTATCACCACGGAAAAATGAAGTTTAAAGTTAAACTCTCAATTATGAAACCGAAAAAAAAGATTACATTTTTTTACTCGGTTTTAAAGTATCAGTTTTATCGTACTTTAAACAAGTTAAAATTCATGTTGTTTCTTACAGATGTCATCAATGATATGTACACAATGATTAGTAACGATACCAACCAACCAAGCCCGCTCATATCCGACTACCACTATAAAATTATAATGGAAAACGCTCACCGATTGAACTCTGCCATCATCTACGATCGAGACTTCAGCTATAATTATTTCGGTTTCAAAACACTGGAGCGTTCGTACTTGTTGAAAATTAATGGTAAGATTGCTGAGAGGCCGCAACATATGCTGATGCGTGTTGCAGTTGGAATACATGGAGAAGATATTGATGCAGCGATCGAAACGTACAATTATATGTCGGAGAAGTATTTCACGCATGCATCACCTACACTGTTTGCTGCGGCAACGAGACGACCACAACTCTCGTCCTGCTTCTTGTTATCGATGGCTGATGATTCGATCGACGGTATCTTCGATACGGTGGCGCAGTGTGCAAAAATATCAAAATGTGCAGGTGGAATTGGCTTGAATGTTCATTGTATTCGTGCGAAGGGAACGAAAATTGCTGGTACGAATGGAATATCGAATGGGCTTGTTCCGATGTTGCGGGTTTACAACAACGTTGCCCGCTATGTTGATCAGGGCGGAAATAAGCGCCCGGGCGCATTCGCTATATATTTGGAACCGTGGCATGCTGACATCTACGAATTTTTGGATCTGAAGAAGAATACTGGCAAAGAAGAAAATCGAGCAAGAGACTTGTTCTATGCTCTGTGGATTCCTGACTTATTTATGAAGAGGGTTGAAAGCAACGGGGACTGGTCACTGATGTGCCCTCACCAATGTCCTGGATTATTTGATACTTGGGGCGAAGAGTTCGAGAATCTGTATGAGAAATATGAAAAGGAAGGACGAGCTAAACGCACTGTGAAAGCACAGTCACTCTGGTTCGCCATAATCGAATCTCAAGTAGAGACAGGAACTCCGTACATGCTGTACAAAGATGCATGCAACAGAAAAAGCAATCAACAAAATCTGGGAACAATTCGCTGCAGTAATCTATGCACGGAAATTGTAGAGTATTCTGATAAGGATGAGATCGCGGTGTGTAACCTCGCTTCAATCGCTTTGAACAAATTCGTTAACGATGACAAAACTTTTGACTTCAAGAAGCTTAAAGAAATTACCAAGGTTATCACGAAGAATCTTAATAAAGTAATCGATGTCAACCACTACCCTCTTCCTGAAGCGAAACGATCAAATTTGAGGCATCGTCCAATCGGCATTGGTGTGCAAGGCCTGGCTGATGCATTTATTCTGATGCGCTACCCGTACGAAAGTGAACAAGCTGTGCTATTAAACCAACAGATATTTGAAACAATCTACTATGGAGCATTGGAAGCCAGCAGTGAACTAGCTGAGAAGCTTGGGCCGTACGAAACATACGAAGGGTCGCCAGTGAGTAAAGGAATTTTGCAGTATGATATGTGGGATAAAACGCCAACAGATATGTGGGATTGGGCTGCGTTGAAGGAGAGAATTGGTAAACACGGTGTTCGAAACTCGTTGCTTATCGCTCCAATGCCGACAGCATCTACTGCCCAAATTCTGGGCAACAACGAGTCTTTCGAACCATACACTTCGAATATTTATAACAGGCGTGTACTCTCAGGGGAGTTCCAGGTTGTAAATCATCACCTGCTGAACGATTTAACAGAGTTGGATCTGTGGGACGAAGATATGAAGAACGAGATAATTGCGAATCGGGGATCGATTCAGGAAATTGAACGCATACCAGAGGAGTTTCGCGCTCTATACAAAACCGTGTGGGAGATATCAGTTCGTACTACGATTCAAATGGCTGCTGACCGCGGAGCTTTCATCGATCAAAGTCAATCTTTTAACATACATGTGGCCGAACCAAATTACGGAAAGCTAACTTCAATCCATTTCTATGGATGGAAAATGGGCTTGAAGACAGGCATGTACTACTTGCGTACGAAGCCTGCTGCAAATGCTATTCAATTTACTGTGGACAAAAATCGATTGAATGCATCGAACAAGGTACAAAATGGTAATCAGCATCTCAATGGGACTGCGGGCAGTCCGAAAAAATCTGCATCCACACACAGTCCTCGCAAGCAAGAACAATCTGTTCAGCGAACAAACGGATCATCGGAATTCGAAAACGATATAGTGCTGGATGAAGAACAGATGGCAAAGGATCGTGAAGAACGTGAAAGAGAACAGCACATGGCGGAAATGATTTGTTCATTAGCAAATCGAGATGAGTGTATGATGTGCGGATCATAGTTACTATGACGCAGTGTCGTGTTTTATCTTAAATATAAATAGCATTAAACTTAAAATCGAGGATAATACCGAAAACATACACAATTTAAATTAAATATTTCAGAATAAATTTGATATATTTTGATATTCAGACATAAAATTGAGTGAATAAATATGATAGCAACGCTGGCAGAAATTTGCAAATCACTGCATTTTTTTTATTCCTGAAAACATTGTAATCGTAACATTGGAATGGAAATATTTTATGAATTTTGAACAACTAATGCTCTTTCCTGGATTTCATCTGATAACCTATGCGAAAGTCGACGATCGAAAATTAGTCAGATAAATCATTGGGCTAAACTCGACTACGCGCCCCATAGCCGTTAGAACATTTTACCGATAGTGTTTTTTTGTGCTTTTGTTTGATTTCATGTTTATCATCAATAACATTGACATGCCTTCTCGTCTGGTTTCTGTGTTTTTGAGTATTCTTCAAGTTTTTGCGCCTGCTGCCGCGAGAGGACGAGCAGGGATAAAAAATGACAGGACAACTAGCAAAAACGTACAGAAAAAAACGGGTGTGACAGAGACAGTACGCTATAGATAATGCTCAAACAAAAAATCAGAAAAAAAAACAATCGGTAAAATTGTCTAACGGGAAGGGGGGTGGTGATGCAAGTGGTCGAGTTTTATCAATTATCGTTTTGCCTATTTACCACAATTACTTCGATAGAACTGAGAACTTCAATTTTACATGTTCTCCAGGAAAATTACAGAATATTCCAACACGACGCATATCATCGGATGCTGTCAAACATCGCATTCGTTTGCACCACTGCATCGGATGCGGACCGAGCCGACTCCTATATTGCCTCTATACTGCACTCCACGTCTGGTACTGGTAGTCATCGCCCGCTGTCTAGAATTTTGCCGACATAATTCTTCTGGTGCTTCTACTCGTTTTGTCTTTAAAAAATCTAAACATCATCGGCAATTAGGGCTATATTCATCTTCTCGACACGTAAGTATAATATCCGCCCGCTACACGGGCTAGTGCGAAAAATTGCAAAATGACAGCATTGCTATTTTTCGGCATTCCATAATAATTGGACAATAGTGCGTTTGACGGCAGTGCGACGAAGATCATTACATCTACAACGACAGCAACAGTGGCGGAATAAAAAAGTAGGACACCATACAATAGAAGAAAATTGCATTCTTCGGAGAAAGGTAAGCTCATTTTTCTCTAATTGTTGAACAAAAACTCGTATTTTCGTCTTCCTAACTTTGCACTGTACATGGAATGGGTTCAAGTGCACTAAATGTTGCTTTCACCTTGGGTAGGGGCTCTTGTGTGGGGGTACGAGATCTCCAACGATTGTCCAGAGACTGATGCGCGGTCGGTAACTTTAATTATTTACCTTCAAAAGTCTGAGACCGAGAGTGGTTCATAACCATAGCCACAAGATTAATTGTGCACATTTGTGAAAAATTTTGTTCGCATCCGAAGATCTGATTCGTTTTCCTAGGTGAAGTTTGTCTTAGGTGGCCATAGTTTGCAAAATTTGTAGTAAGTAGTATCAAAGTGTGAATTGAAAGTGGAAATTGTTGAAAAAGGAGACAAATTGTGAAAACGTTAGTTCGTTCGTCGTTGAGAGGTATTGACACGCCTGATAAACAAAACGTAGTAAAAGTAAAAGTGAAACTATACTACTCTTCACTCGGCAAGAAAGTCTGTGAATTATTTACGAATGCCGGTCCGAACTGCGAAGAAAATGGTTAAAGGTAAATTAACATCTAAATCATAACACGCCACATTGAGCGAAAAAGTTAAAATTGATATAATTCTAAAAATATGTAAGTCAAAAACAATTTTGTTACTTCTAAAAGTAGCAGAAAAAAAATGAAAGCCACATTGGGATAGAAAGCCCAGCTCATAAACACTTTCATACAGCCATCCAAATATCCACTTCAGACAAACATTCATTCAAATAGAAGTTTTCTAAAAAAAATACTGGACAAAAAATAAAATACTTACACCCACTGTGTTAGTGTTTTGAATTTACAAAATGTTAACAAAAATCCGCCAACTAGCCTGAGTAACGTTTATAAAATTGAACTATTTGCATGTTTCCATTAAAATGTGTAGCATCTAGTAGAAAGTGAGAACTGTTCAAAGATCTGAAAGTAAATTTTCGTAAATCATATTGACACCAGCCGATTTCACCCATGGAAGAATATTAAATTTGTGCAGACAAAGTAGTGAGTTTTTGATGCATGGAAGGGAGTGTAGCATATATATGAGGTGAATGTACTATGATAGCTGTTGAATAACAATCGATAAACTGGATAAGTGGAAATACGATTTCTCTGCATTAATTATTTTTGGTTGCCTCTATTTCGTGCTGCAATGCGTTTTGTTTCAATATTAGATGTTAATCTGTTGATATTTTTAACTCAGAAGAAGATATGCGGATATGCAATTGCTTACGAACTGTCACCGTTGTTTGAATTTGTTTGTAGATATTGTTTCTCCAGTAAAGATGATAATGTAACGAATTAGAAAAACTATAATTACTCTTTCATGTTCGGGAAAATTTTATATAGAGATTTAGTAAACCCTTATTTACGTATAGTTAAATCAAAATGTTGTAATGTTGCGATGTATAGGATAAAAATATTAATTATAGGATAAAAATATTAATTATAGGATAAAAATATTAATTATAGGATAAAAATATTAATTATTAAGTATTTTAAAAATAGGTGCGTTTTTTTGCACACCCGAGCAGATCAAATTTTGTTAAGCATATAGAATATAACAACGAAAATCCTGCACTTGTGGCGTCACTGAATCAAAAAATGTTAAGCAGTAGTAGTTTATGGGTTTACATGTAGAGTGTGCTGATAACAGTAAGAGTGTTCTAAACGGTTTGTACCACTGCTGAAATCGGCAGTTTGAATTGAATGAATTTGCATAGCACTCTGCCATTTTCAATTATTTTACATCAAATCTTGTAGTGTGCTGACTGGTTTTGAGTGTTTCGATGCACATTACATTGTAGATTGTTTCATATACAAGTTTCATGTCTGATTTCGATTAAAATCTATATAAGATTTCATTCACGTTTTTTCTATGGATTATTCTAATTTAACAACCAATCTAAGCAAAAGCTCAGCGAATGCAACAACATTTTCGAACAATGCGATTTTCTGCTCTGGATCGTTTTTTTGCAACCCTACGTTAACCTGCTCTGCTAGGTTGCAAAAAAACGCACCTAATATTAATTATTAAGTATTATTATTTATTTATTAAAAACTGCGCTTTGAACTTAGTCACTCCCATTTTACAAGTTTTGTGATACTGATACATAAATCAGGGTCCAAATCAAACGTAGAAAATTTTCGTCCTATGTGTATCCTATCTGTTGTTTCGAAAATATTTGAAAGCATAAGTACTGACCGTACTATACTTATTTTTGAATCTAAAATTATACCCAACCAGGGCAAGTTGAGAAAAGGCAATATTACCCAAGCAAAGAATTCGACAAAATCATCCATAACCTCTCGGCAAAAATTTTGACTCTTCAGGCATTGTTGGGCCTACGAGTAGTTGTGTGATCATACCATTAACCGTAATCTTATAATACGTTAAGGCCGCTCACATTCTGAACCGTTTTTTCCGATCTCAGGAGTACCTCAAGGGTCACATTTGCGACCTTTTGTGGTTCTCTTTGAGGTTAGGCACTTGAGGTTAGCACTATTTTTGATGCCTTATTCATACACAATCTTTTAAGCGGCTAATCTTAAATGGGATTCGTCCGTGAATGAAAGAATAAAAAAAAACACTCTCCAAATTTGAAATTCATTACTACTAGTGAGCCCTGATACGAAAAACATGTTCTTATTTCAAGCCCATATTTTTAGTGTGGAAAATTGACACATTAACTTTTGGAATAGGATTACTTTTAAATGACTAGGAAACGTTCTGCTTTTCATCTAGAGTAAAAGATTTCTGTAAAATTCAAAGCATAAAATTCTCAACTACCAAATGTAAGTGGGACCTGTTGTGGCTTCAGTCTCGTCATCAACAATGAAATACTACTGCTCTTATTGTGTCCTTAGCGGACAAAATAGAGTATCTGTCTCCATTGGCTAACATTTTTCTTTATATTTAGTTATAAATCGTATTCATACATAATGTTTTTGCGTCGCAAAAACAAGGACTTTGATATATATTTAAAAAACAACAGCTAAAAACGCAATATGTTCGTATTAAAACGTAAAGTAAATGTAAAAAAAACGTAAAATAAAATGTACTCTTTCTGGGCCGGCTGGTGCACTTTGAAAATCTCGATGCACTAATAACGCTAAATAATTCGTTAAAATTGCATTTGAAGTACCACCTCGTAACCCATAAACGAAATGTGAATGAGGAAATTGAGATGAATGTAGTCTATCTGCATCTGTGAGCTATGCGTCCCACAAAAAGAACCTTACCGCTTATAAACTGTCAAAGTTAGTGTCGAAAATAGTGGAATGAAGATAAGAGGAATGTATTTCTGATTTGGTTTCGTTTGGTTTACTTTTAGCTTTTACTTTGCATCATAAATATCAATATTTACATAAATTAAATCACTTTAATTCATATTTTCTCATTGTTTTCTTTCCAGATACTCTTAACAATATGTCAACTATAGCTAAAGAGAATCTCGACGAGCGGATCGAGCGAATAAAAAAACGTAACGAAGAAATTGAGAAGAAACATCGCGAGGCTGAAGAAGATCGTTTACGAGCACTTAAAGAAAATGCTATGGTTGAAACTAAGCCACCGAAAGACGATGACTGGCCCAGAACACATAAGTATGACAAAATTGATTTCATGTACGACGTAAAGCCAGGGAAGTTAGAGGACGCAAATAATCAAAAACTGGAAGAAAAGAAATTGAAACGAGACTACAAAAAATTCCCGGAGGGTGAAGGTCCACCGCCAGATCCAGCTTACAATTTCTTGGCCGATGCTGAACGTGACGGGCTGATTATTCAAAAATCAGACAAACCTGGCGGGAAAGATAAGGATTCGAGGCAAAATATGAACAATAAGAATAATAAGGATCAACAGCAGAAACGCGGTGGTCCAAATGGAGGAAGCTTTCGCGGACGTGGCAGAAAAGCAAGTCCCAAATATCAAAAACAAAACTCACAACCGGAATATGAGCAATGGCGAAGCGAGCGCGAGAAAATTGACGAAGCGCGTATTAGTCGTCAAAAGGTTGGCGAAGGTAAATGGAGACGAGAATGGGATAATGATAAATTAAATTCCGAAAATGAAGCACAATTACGTGCAGAACGCGCCACATTGGGCGATGCAATCAACGTTGCGAAAAAGAGCCCCACGCATCAGCATGCCAATGTGCAGGAAAAACGTGGAAATATAACTGTTTCTGTGTCGCAAACGGGGGAAGTGAAAAGTGTAAAACGTAAGTATATATTCTGAATAAATTAAATTTGAGTATTCAAGTAGATTTCGTCCAACTAATTTTTCCTCTTATTCAGTTACTTCGGCACCGGCCATTGGAACAGGTCGTGTTGGACCACGGCAAGTCAGCAAGCCGCAATTTTCAATTCAAGCAGTCGAAAAGGAGGTAACCATCACTAAAGCCCCACACTCTCCGAAACTACATCAAAAAGCTGTGCCACGCCCAAATACAAACACCAACTCGAATAATGCCCAGCCAAATAGAAATATTCGTCGAGATGTTGCACCTGCGGTCAACGCAAATCAGTGTTTCGTTGGCCAGCCACAAAATCCAGTGAAAAATGCGAAGCCCTATAAACCGAAATCCCCTAAGTTTGTCCCAAAGGCCACAACAGTCGTTATACCACCGGCGTCAGCCATTATTCGTAGTCCACTAATAGCAGACTTGACACTAGCTGATGCTGAACTAATCGCCGTTGACTTATCACACAAACCCGAATTCGCCAGGAAAAGTGTTCAAGATCGTTTAACTCGAATCAGGCAAGCAAATAACTCGGGCGGGGAAGCAACATCACCAACAAAAATTGAAAACAGCAATCCTATAGACTCTGAAAATTCTCCAGAAAGCGATTCGATTGCTCCACAAGTCGCTAACTTAGAAGGGACAATCAGCGTGGGAAGTTGTAATGAAAGCCTACCAGAAAAAAATGATTCTGAAACGAAAAATGCTACAGAAGAGGACTCGAATAAAACCGATACTTCAATTGATGTCAAAGAACAGTGTACAGAAAGCAATATAAACAGTTGTGATTCGGATACAGTTTCTTCAAAAGTAATTGAATCTAACGATGAAATCGAAAAAACTAGTTGTGATGCAAATTCTAACGATGTCGTTTCGGTCACATCAACCCCGGAAGTCATTGCTGCCAATTAAATTCGTTAATTTCAGCTGTTAAGAGCGCTGATGACAATTGGTGGTGCTGTAAGACGAAGCAATTCAATCGGCTTGCATTTATATAGCGCTCGATTACCTTTCATGTTCACCAAGGTACATTTAACTATGAAAAACTAAGTTCTGTTGTATGAAAATGTAGCTTAAAGCTCGATTGAATCTAGGTAAAAGCATTTTCTTGGCTAAAAGCCCATAAAACTACGAGAAACGTTAAATTTTGAATTGATCATGATGCCGTTTCAAACTTGAGGAAAACACAAAGGACATCCCTTAAGATCTTTTCGCGAAACTCAATTAACCATATAGACTCAATTTTGGTATTATGACCTAGTGATTAGTATAATCAGTTGCAGTTTTGTTTAATCAAACTAAAAATACGAAAAAAAATTAGAAAAAGAGAAAAAAGTATATAAAAAATTAATACTTTAGGAACTTTTATACTGGAATTGGTATTTTAAAAAATTCGAAACTATTCTAATTAGCTTATTACGTTTATCAACTGAAAAATGTTGCTTTCAAAAGAAACATCTTCTACTAGCGTAGATTTTTTTCTCCAAATATTTCAAATGAAATTATTTTCTACTATACACATATATTCTGTTATGTTTTTAAATTATTAAACGAATTAACTTATTTTGATTTTGTTCATTAACTTATTTATTTATGTAGTAACAATATCTATGATTTATAATACAGAAACCTTAATTGTTTTCAATGCAGACATATAAACAATGGAAAAATATGTGAAAACAAAAAATAGATTTTAAAAAAATCTTGTTATAAATCTAATGTTTTGTCAATTTTATCGAGCTCACGAGATATAATCTCGTCGGTAATTTTGTTCTGAAAGAGGAAATAAATAGATATAAATTAAAATTTGAGAAACGAATATTTTGTAGTTTAATTTGGAAGATAAATATTTAGGTGCCACATGATGGCGGGGTAGAACGGTGCAGGTTGTGCAAATACAGGTGAATACTTGAAGCTAAAAAGAAATCACCATAAAAAAGTAAGCAGAAGAGTAAGTATTCGTTTTTCCGATAGTAAATGCATAGTAACATGTATCGGCCTACGACAAATTTAAGAAAAGTAAACTTGGGAAATAACTTTCAAATAAACTAAAATGAATAATTGAAGAGGTGCTAAAAACATTTGTGCGTAGTATTTTCCTGTTAGAATTATTTGCGAAACGTCGTTCCAGGAGAATAATAGACGATATTGGGTATTTTTTATTAGTGTAGTTTTCATAACATTAGGCTTTTTTTTTAAATCGTTTGAGAATGTCCCAAGAATGTGAAGTTAACAGTGTTGCAAAAACGGTGTCTCCGAGTCAGAACTTTTGAAAATCTATGTGTTTCATAGGAATACAAGGGTGGGTCAAGTTCGCAAATAAAACAGCAAATTTATTTTTCTCCTTCAATATATTCGCATGCTACTCCCAAACAATTTTCGAATCTTTCAATTAGCTTATGTATACCTTCTAGAAAATATCGAAACTCACCGTATGCAGAGAACAGGCACGTTGTCGTGCTGAAGTTGATGGCTTTTTTTTTAATCGCTCTAGAATTGAAGCGTAGTATTCGATAGTTATGGGGATGCCTTTGTTTTTAAAATCGATCAGCAAGATATTTTAGAAAACGGTCGCCATGACTTTTCCAGCAGACTATGGCATCTTGAACTTTTTGGGTGGTGATGTGCCTTTTTTTGTGTCTTTGCATAGAGTCTTGTTTGGACTCAGGTTGATAATGATGAATTATTTTTATGGTTTGATCCGCCTTTCCTTGTATGTGGGGCAACTTCATAGCAACGCAGTACTCGATTTTAATGACTTACTAACTCATTCCGCGATCATAATGACTCACCCTCGTACCATCGATTGCTATGCAGCAAAAGCAAATACCAAAATGTGAAATGTGAAAATACTAGGCAAAGGAAGAAAACGGGTAACTGCTGCAGAAGCGGACAGCCAAATTATTAGGGCAAGGAAAATAAAACCTCTCAAAACATCCTAAAAAATATGTACATAGTCTGAATATTAGACGCAAAACTTTTATCAAAAAGTTTGCGATTCGAATGAAGCTAGCAGACAACAACATGAAAGCCTACTCTATGCAATAGCAGCCACATATAACGGAAAAAATAAAAACATCTCCTTGAAGTTCGCTTTTGAGCACATAAATAAGCCGCTTGCGTTTTGGAGAAGTATATTTTTGACAAATGAGGTTGCATGATCTTTAGATATAATATAGGAATGCAAATTTTAGTGTTCGCATCCAAAAGAAGAAGAAAAATCGAGCATTTTCATGGCCGAAAAATACTGGTGTAAAGCTGATACTAATTTTCACATGTTTCAATGTGTTTTAGGAAGTTTTGATTAGAGTTATCTTTCTTGCTCTGACAATTCCCTTGTCTCATTTTGCAGAAGCCGCTCGTTTTCTTTTTCCGCCTGGCTAAGTTTTCATAATATGATGTTTGTTTGATTATGTTACTTAGTAACGAACGAGTTTCCTATGAAAACCAAACTTTTTCGAAAGTTCTGATCCGAAGACACCGCTTCCTTACTCAGCAACAATGCTGATGTAGATTTTCGGGACATTTCCCAATGATTTAAAAGCAGTCCAATGCTATGAAAACTACACAAAACAATTTAACCCCTTACTTTAGACGTACAATGCACAAAATATTCAATGTAATCATCCGTTATTCTCCTAGAGGGATAATTCGAACGTGCACAAATTATTGTGGAGTGAAAATGTTGTGCACAAATAGTTTTGGCACCCCTTTAATCATTAATTGTGGTTTATGTAGAAGCATTTCTTAATTGTTTTTTGTTTGATATTGTCTTAGAACGTTATATTTTACTATAAGAAAAAGAAGTATATACTATCATTCTAACTTCTAAGAGTTACAATGACTTTCTTATAGCTTTCGTGGCAGTGTCTGTTCTTGGATGTGAAATTTTGATGATGAGTATTAGTCTACTACCTCTCTAGCATTTTTTGCACAAATGCGGTATTGGTCGGTAAGTCCCGATCGGAAATAAACAATTGCAAGTTGTGACCAAGGATACCAATCGTAGGGATTCAGTTTGTGTGCCCTCTTGAAACATATAATTGCAGTTTCGAATGACCGGCACTGAAAAATTTAAAAATTGGGAACGAAAATCATCAAAACTACACATAGCTAAATAAAAACCAAATTTTTACCTTCACAGAAGCATTTCCCAATTCGACAAGAGATGCATATGAACCTGTCTTTTTACAGCATTTTTTCAAGTAATATCGCCCAGCTCTCGTTTTTCCCGATCCTAGAAAGTATTTACCCATTTTCAAGTTGACTAGATTGCATCGCGGCGTGTAAGATCGACTTTCACAAAAATTTGCTGCCAATACGTCTAGCAACAATGTGACGCCGTGATTATTCATATTAAGGTAGCAATGTGCTTGAAGTCTTTTTATCTTTGTCAACTTGCAGCTGCAATTCGTGTTGATTAGACTTAAAGTCTGTAGAGCTTCTTGACAACGACCATGTGCATAGCTAATTACAGCCTTGTGTACAAGATAGTGGTAGCTATTTGTCCCCAATTGGCAAACGGAAAACGCTAGAGCAAGCTCTGCAAAGTCTAGGCAGCCCCAGGTTATATAGCTACCCATTGCTTTAACGAACATATTTGGTTTTTGCTCAGCTTCCCAAAATATAGATTCAATCTTGTGTAGCAGTCCGATGTATGGGAAAGTTAATGCATTATTGATTCCTTCCTCAGCTAAAGCTAGATCCGGATTGTCTGGGCGTTCGGCGTATAGTAGATATAGGCCCATCCAAGCTTCGAAATATTTTGGGCAGATTTTAGTTAAACGTTGTAATGTGCTTTCGCAGCTTTTTCGATCTTTCTTTGTAAAGTGAACGTAGGCTTGAATTAAGTAGCTATCATATATTAAAGGTTCCTTTTCAACTGCGATTGTAGCACACTCGTACGCCATGTCATAATCACCGATGCGTAAATTGAAAACAGCGTAGTCAAGTAAACATCGAGCAGACATAGATGTGTCTTTCAAGTTCTAAAACATCAAATAAAACATTTAATTTAATATTCAATGTATTTGATGACTATATGGCTTACCATAATATGAAAGTTTTTCGCTGTTTCGTATCCAAGTTCCCTACATTCCTCGGCGCACTGAAGACGGAATTTGATCAAATCGTCGAGATCAGTATTCGTACGGTCTGCATCGTTCAGTATATCGTATGTTTTATTAATCAAATAAACATACGACTTTCGAAGCATTGCCTACAAGAATATAAATAATGAAAAGACTCTGCAACGAATTAATGACTGCATTTAACACACTTCAAGCTCACCTTCATCCATTGGCTGATTGAAATTATATTTGTTTGCAATCAGCAATGCCGTACTACCGAACAGATCGTTTTCTGCAATCGCCCAAATATCATTCATCGGATAAGATTCTCGTTGTTTGGATTTATGGTAAGCTTTTAAATCCGGATGCGTGGCGAATTTGAGTATCTGCGATCGGAAGACTGTTTTCAATTCATTTTTGTCCAGTATTGGTACACCAGATTCATTAAAAATTTCGTTTTCGGCTGACACAATCTCGTCGAATTTCATAACTTCGACTTTTAGTTGAATTAGTGGCCGAATAATTTCGAAGCTTAAAATAAGGCAGGTGTTATAACCATCTTCGCAAATAGCATAAGCTGGTTTTAATTCTTCATCAAGATCCGTTTCGGGCTGTGATTCAACCTGTTTTATACTGCCTTTGAGATCTTTTCCGATCTTTTGACTTTTGACCGATTTGGTCGTGGATTTTCGATCATAGCTCACTTCTTCCTGGATTAAGGGAACCGCGATTCGATTGCGCGACTTATCGGCATAACTAAACACTCTAAAATCCATCGAACCAGTGAATCGCAGTATTTTTGCTCCCTGTCTGCAAGTCACCTCGATGGGAATCTTCTCTGCTTCCGTTATATATTTCAGGGCTGAAGTGAACTGTTTGAACCGATACATTTCGTTAAGACAAATAAGCTGGGAGTAATTTCGCACCAGATGCGCCGGCAAATGACAATCGTTCGGTATAATCAGGTCGGTGAAATCCAGTTCATTACTTGTTGGTACCGGTGAAAATTTCGCGTCGCCTTGCAAATGGGAAACCCCATGCCGGACTTTAAACGCTGGCATTTCGCTGAATTTACACCGATAGCCATGCTTAAAAGAAACCACCTTCGTTAAATCATCTTCCAGCGGTAATGAAATGTTCACTTCAAATTCATTATTATCTTCGAACATAGCTTCTGTCGGGTGCATAATGAACTCTGTGGTTATTGTAGCTATATTTAGCTGACAGGTTTCACCAGAGCCGACATCGAGCATTCCTTGCTCTTTTCCTATCAAAGGTTTCGAGCATGTTAAACTGTATTTTATGTAGGGCATATGTGGATAAGTCTTAATATATTGGCCCTGAGGTGGTTGCGGAGAGTGAGCTTCTGCTTTCGCATTGATCACGGTCACTTCATTGCTTATCAAGTCCATGAGATCCACCCAGGCATAAGCTATTGTCTCCAATAGGATTAGAATTGATGGTTTCGGGTGCCTGTCCGATGAAGTATCAACTGTGCGAGTACCAGCATTCTGTATTTTCGAAATTGTGATAATAAGCGGCTGCGAAGATAAATCCATTATTGTTTGAGAATTCACACTGTTCAAAGTGAGAGTCCATATTGAGATGGGGTTGCTTTCAGGACGACATGCACAATCTGAGAACTGAACCTCACCGTCGCAGATCAGTTGTTCATCCATGAAAGTGACGTTTATAAGGTTTTCTCTGTCATCGTTTTGGAGATTGTATATTTCTAGGATTTTCAGTTGAATCGTTAGTGGTTGTTCAATTGGTTGTTCAATGTTTCTCGATAAATCTTTCAATCCTCTTTCTGCCCTGGCTGTATCCTTTTCTTTCTTTGGACCCATTATGTGTTGCGTATAGAATGCTATTTAAAAAAATAAATTGTATGAAAACTTGAGACGTAAAGTTTCAAGGAATGCTTTGGGAAATATTTAGTATATTCGAGTTTCAAAGGCAATTTTAAATTTATTACAGATGTAGTGTAATTTTGCCGATATTTGTAATTGGGCGTGAACAATGCTATCAGTGGCTTCTGTCCCAATTTATTTCCGTATTCTGTAGTATTACTGGATATTTTACCTGATTCTAGGAATTCGATTGATCAACCAATATTTATATATATCGTCGTATTTTTGCACTGTAGTTATTGTATGCTCTGAGACCGTTCAGGTTGATTTAATGAATACTGTCTATATGCTACTATTATTTATATGATTAATAAATTGGAATGTTTCCCGAAGCAACAATGTTCTGTACTTGTTTCTCGTTACTAGGAGGAATAAAATTAAGCGCATATGTAGGCTAGGATAGTTTTGATTTATATACTGTACATAAATGTATATGTATATATTTGCATCGGTGTGGCCACATCCTTCAAATCATTTCTTTCGAACATTTTTTTGCTACTACTTTGACGTTTCACATTTTTTGTAGGTGGTTAATGCCTTTGATTCGCTATAGGAAATAGTTACCTAATTTAAAATGTGATATAAGGCACAGTATAAGTCGATCCGATTAAATCCTGTCCTCCTGCCAATTGCGAAAAAAAACTTAGTTTTTTTAACTCATACATCGGAAGTTCAATCGTCTGCATTATATATAAGCGCCTTTTGCGGGAATAGTAAAACTTAAGAGCCATCTTTCTACATATCAATGTTACATCCTTTGAATGAATAAAAATCCACATAACAAAGACTGTTTGGTGTCTTTGCCTTTGTAAAAAAGCATGGTATTTATGAATTATCTGACGCATTTATCGTCCCTTAACATAATTTATGACCATCTGAATCAGTTGAGTAATCTAATAGGCACAATATCGAAAAATTGATCGTCATTATTTTTTAATGTCGTATTTTCAAGTTATTTATAATTTTATATTTCTCAAACTATGATAAAAGCAATTTCATACATAACCGAATCATATATCTCAAAATAATGGCGGTAATGGTACATTCATTTCGCGAAAGCATGCAATCATTTCGTTCCAAACATCAGAATTTTTCATATGATACTACAAGCATAAATAGTTTCACAAAAAGTCTAGTTGTTAAGAAAAGAATATTCACCTTTCTTGCCGTTTCGAAACAAATAATCGCTTCATTCTTTCTGTTCAATTTCAAGTTTACCATCGCTAAATAAATCCAGATCTCCAAAAATGGCTTGTATAAATCTGTTGCTTTCGAAAAAGATAGCTCTGCTTCTTCGAATTTATTCGTCTATAAGAAATAATTGTTAAAAAATCATTAAACTTTTATTAGTTTGCATGTACTTAAATTACCCGATAAAAGCTGACACCTAGTCCATACCATGACAAGAATGTTCCCATATTTCGCGCACAGGCTGAAAAATACGTTTTTGCTGTCTCGTAACTGCCTTGCTTTAAATCCCAAAAGCCGCAACGTAATGCAGCAATTTGACTAAAAGCTCGGGACTGTGGCGAGTGGAATACAACTTGATATTCAAGTATGGCATCATACTCTTTGCCCATAGCGTACAAAAAATGTCCTTTGTAAAGTCGTAGTAGCAGCTCCTGAACGAGACGCAATATTTCAATGAATTTCTTTTCCCTCAGTAAATTGCCAATTTAAACTTATAAAACAAGAACTCTTACATTTGTCGCAGTTTTTTTGAAATTTTTCAAATTTTCCAATCCTTTTTCATACTGCCCTGTCAGTAAATGTATACAGGATATTATTTTAAGTCGTTCTTTCTCTTTCAAGTGATCCTTTTGTATTTCGAACAAAATCTCAGCAAATTTATAAGTTCCTAATTTCAAGAATATATACATGCAATTATGAGTGGCACACTTGTCAAATTCGACGTCGAAATACGGCTCTTTTCTCGATGCAAAGAAAGGTAACCACTTAAGGTTACCGGCACAGTTCTTTTCATACTGCATTTTCGAATGTTTATAACCAGCTCGGTAGTTATTCATTTTGTACAAAACATAGAGTAATGTCCAAATTTCAACACTGCATGGACATTGTCTCGTGATATTGACCAAATGTGGATATACTGCTGATATACCGTTTGATACGTATTCGACGTAGGCTTGAATTATTAATCTGAAATTAGCAGCGAATTTATAGTGAGTTCGAAAAGATTTTTCGCAAGAGCCTATGTCAGATATAAATAGAGTGCAAACAAATTGGAAAGTTTTCCATTTGGCGAGCTCGAATAATTTATTTCACAGTACATACGCGTACAAATGCTTAGGATTCCGTAGAAGCAATTCTTTAGCTTTTGATAGCGCCAGCTCAAACTGAAGATTCTCCAAATCGCAAATTGCTAAATCAATCAAAGCTTCTTCATAGTTGCCGGGATCATTTAATTTCTAAAATTACTCACACATGTAACATATTTTCGTAAGAAATTCAAATCAATGCGGTTACCAACCTGTTTGTAAATAAAATCCGAAATCGCCTTGTGATTCGATTCACGAAACTCTTTTGCAATAAACACATGCAAATCCTTGCGCGCCTTTTCATTTAATACTAGTGCATTGTCGGTACCAGAAAAGTAGTTGTTTGCTGTCTCGACTATTGTATCAGTTAAATCATTATATACGTTGGACATTAAATTCTGTTAAGTAAAATAGTAGTAGTATTTAAGTTACATGTATTTATATTTTTATTTAATTTATCAACAGTGCCTACCTTGAAATGTTCATTGTCATTGGTTTTTCGTTTGTGATTATACTTGACAGCTACCAATCTCATTATTGTATTAACCATATTGGCTCGCATCTCCTTTAAGAATGGTACATTTTCAATTTTGTCAGCTAAGTTCAATTGGCATTTATTTAGGACAGAAGCTCCCATTTCAATATGACGAGGTAATTGCTGGAAGATTTGGACAATTTGTTGTTCGAATTCCATTTCTATTGCTTCGGCTGCAACCTTAAGTTCTAGTTCTTCATCTGAAGATATGTCTGGTTCGGTGGGCTGAGATGCCATTGGCCTGATGGAAATCGTTTCTTTAGATTACATTTTTATATATGAGTTAAATTATATTGGATGTGAAATAACATATCTTAATTACAATCCCAATACCTACTATTATTCTGATTTTTTTATGACTAACAAAAGTACTATTTATTTTTAGATCAGAAAATAAGAGTGTGAATATGAATATTTTACATATTGAACTGTATTTTAAAGTTAAAGTGGCTGCCGATCGAGAGAGGCCTGCCCAGGCGCACCGCGCCAAAATATTGAGCTGAAACTTCAGACCAAATTAAGAACAATGCAACAATTTTCGAATTAAGGTAGGCAAATGTGTACCAACGGCAATGGGTTAAGTTCAAGTAAGACAGCAATTAAATGTATACCAAACTGTAACTACGAAGTAAGTTTACTAGCCACAACTCACCAAACATCCCACTAAACACACGCAAATGAGTCCACCTAACCATTTTTCAACTCTCACGTGGAATACAAATTCTTTAATGCCCAAAAGGGGCGAAAAAATGAAATTTTTGATTAATTTCAAAATACCACATAAACATTCCTCAAAACCGGTGACCACCACTAGATCCTCAGCTGCATCCCATACAAGAATGATAGAATGACTGAGACGGGAGGTGGCACTGTAATTCTCGTGAGGACCACCACCTATTATTTTGTCGCTACTCTCAGCCCCAGGGAAATAAGAGCCACTGCTATAAAAGTTCAAACGAGCTTTCTCGAGTTCGAATTAGTTTCAGCGTACCGGAAACCAAGATCACGGGAGTTTCTTGAAAACCTTTGGGCACTTCCCGATAAGAAGGCGCAGTCTTTCTAGCGGGGAACATCAATACCACCATGCGGAAGTTGTGAGAACAAAAAAAGCTGGAATAGAGCTAAACAATTGGATTAAAGATAGACAATCAAGCGTGCATATCACAAATGAGCCTGCGCACTTCTACCCATAAAATAGCTACGCTTTAGATATAGGGATCTCATTCGCACTCCACTAACATGTGCATATTAACTTCCTCGAAGAGGTGTCATCTGATCACAAACCGATCCTCTTTCGACCTACATTGACCACCCAGTAAAGTTTTCCGCGTTGCACTGGTCAAAGTGCAACATCCCTAGAAACACCCGAAACGTTCAGCGAATTAAAGAATCACTAGATTGCCTCACCAATGCTCAAACCACGCAAAAGAGGACAACATGATCATAATTCCGATAAAGAATAAACACAATCTTTAAGAGTTAGAGAAATTTGGAGGAATCTGCTCTGGAGAAGGGCTAGAGGCGCAGGTAATCACAGAATAAAGCGATAAGTTAACCGGCTTACCAATTAAATACGTGTTTATATATTCCACCACCAGACTGACTAATGGTAGATTGAGTTTGATGCAAAGCCTCGGTCCTGGAGACTGTCTCGATGCTTCAAGACCAAAACCAAACCGTTAATGTTACCAATCTACAGCACACGGGGCCTAAACTACAACTGTGCAGATAAAGCTAATGTCTTTTTGGACTCCTTGGAGACACAATTCCAAGAGAGTATCTCATCCGAGAACGACCTAGAATATGAAGAGTACATTAAACGAGCGGCCGCAGGTCTTGCCAGTTTTGAGTCTCGGAAGGTAGAATCGTTAAGGTCTGCTGATATTGGGGAAGATCTTGGTGAACGGACTGTAACGGCGGAAATCACCTGGGGATAGATAATATTAGCGACATTTGCTTGACACGCCTACCAGACAACATACTACAAGCCATAATGAATATAATCAAAGCCTTAAGACCTATTTACATTGTCCAGCACGTAACATCCGAACAGGGCTCGATCATACAAAATTGACTGTGCTAGTTATGTTCGACATAGCAAAGGCTTTGACAAAGTTTGGCATGCAGGACTAATTTTCAAAATAAATCCCTCCCTCCCTGTTATTCAGCCTATTAAATTCATTCACAAGGGCAGAAAATTCTGTATGGGAATTAACAAACATTTCCCATCAGAAAAGCAAATTGCAGCTGTAGTCTTCCAATGATCATCCTTTAAGCGCTTTTCCCTCTCACTAAATCCCAAAAAACCAAAAGATCACTAATATAAAAGCAAATGCTAAGCCGCTATTACTATACGGAAGTCTTGCATTCGAATGGATTTCAAAGATTAACAAATAAAACCTACGACCTTGCAAAAACCTCGCACTGCGGAGAATTTTCCGAATTCCATGGTACATTAGAAGCGTGGACACACAGAAGAAATTTTGGATCAAGTCAGTAGAGAAATACATACGTAACAAGATATGGCTAAACTCGACTACGTTCCCCCATAGCCGTTAGACAATTTTACTGATTGTGTGTTTTGTGGTTGTGTTTGTTTTTGAGAGTGCTTTTGTTTGCTTGTTTATCATGTTTTTGAGTATTCTTCTTTAGTTTTTGGCCCTGATACCATCAGAGGTCGAGCAGGGATCAACAATTGAAGAATAAATAATAAAATCGTATAGAAATACAAGAGAAAACAACACACTAAAGATAAGCAAACAAAAAAAACCCCAAAAACAAACACAAAACCACAAAAAAAAAAAACAATCGGCAAAATTGTCTATTGGCTATGGGGAGCACGTAGTCAAGTTTTACTTAAGGTTTCTTTAACAAAATAAACTGACACACTCAAAGCGGCATGAATATTCTCAGAATCCTGACCAGGGCCTCCTCAGAAAAATCGCTAGTTGGCGAAAACTATTAGTACACAAACTAAATCTAAGTACCCTAGGTAACCAAGAGTCATAGCTAAGCGCCATACCACTCACAAAGAAAAGTGGAGCAAGGGTGAATCACTTCATCAGCTTCAGACGAACCCAGTTCCTCATTGTCGCGAAACTGTAGCAAGACGTTATGTGAATTAAGTTATGGTACAAAGACTATCGGAGCTACCTTGAAGTTCAAAAGATCTGTGAATCTTTTCTTTACGTATACGGAATATGAGGATCTTATAATTATTTTGAAACTCATCACTCATACATACTTAATCATAACTACTGTACTTGGCACGTTAGTTATCTGTGTTTCGAATGCAAGTTCCAAAATCAAAAACATCTCTTCTCCAAGTGGTCTCTCAATCATGGATGTTGCACAGTATTTCGTTTCGCCCAGTTCCACTTCTGCGTCGTCAATTTCTTCTTCCTCCTTAACTTCCTTTTTCTGGCGTAACACTCCAGTGGGCTTAGTTGGTAATGTTTCCATTGATGGTGAATCGCGTGTTATAACTGATAGTGATCTTCCCAGCTTCTTAGTATCAAGTGGAACCACTCGTTTTGGTTTTACTTTCTTTTCGGCTTTCGAAGCTACCGGAGCCACGGATCTATCGAATTTCTGAATGGGAATGATAAATCGTCCAGTTTTCACTAGAAAAATGTTTGAAACATCAGAGAAATTAAATGTCTATAAGAGATTCGATGATGTAAAAATGTGTTGAAAAACAAAAGTGTCAAAACTTTATAATTTCCTCGAAACATGTAGGCACCGTTACTATTTTTTTCAAGAACAGGTAATTTGATTTATTTTATTGTACATATTGAAAGAATTAATGGCGAATATAACATTATAAAAAGTCAATAAAATTTGCAATTGTTTGACTACAACTAAGTGTCGTATAATATCAACAAATAATAATAATAAAAAGCTTTGGCGCTCACCCTCTGGATACAACAATGGCGCTACATCAATAGTTCCAACGTATAAAGCTTGCATATCCTTTAAAATTTCCTCTGATTTTTGCTGCGTATCCTGGAAGCGTATTTCAACCATAATCTGTTCTTCGCTATCATTAATCAAACTTTCGAGCTCAGTACAGCAGTCACTCAATATCAACTGCCGACAAATCGAATTGAACCGATACACCACATAATGCTCATCGATAACTGACAAATTGATATTTTTGTAATTATACACACCAATCAAATTATCGTCAACTTCAATAGGTGTGAGCAAACCGATGCAATTCATATGAGCCAAATGGTTCCAACGTTTAAACAAATCATTTGGCATATAATTGGATACTTTTCCATGTGAAAATGTTACGATTTTCTTCTTTTCGAAATCTCCTTCTTCAATTTTTCCTGTTATCAACGATAAATCAACGAAAACTTCGATAGTAGGCGACAATATAAATGCTGGTGGGTTAAATATATTTTCTAATGTAATTGTGACGGAATTGCAAACAGTTTTATTCTCAATGTTTCGAAGCGGTTTATCAGAATGAATTTCCATCGTAACGATAGGAGTCTTCAATTCCGCATGAACAACAATGGGGTAAATGTAGATTTTTTCTGTTTTACTAGCTGGAATATCTTGTACATAGTTCATCAGATCAATGTACGCATAGCCAATGGGAGTCTTCAGTTGGAACGATTCGGTGTTTTCCAGCAGGGTTTCAGTCTTGGATGCTTGTTTTTTTTTATCAGTTTTATTTTGATTTTCGGCTTCTTTTCTGGTGCTCTTCCTTTTTCCACCATCCGCAACTTGGGACCGTACCGATTCAAAAGTTATTCTCGGTTCCAATACCGAAGCTTCTCTTTCCTCAATTTGATATAATGATATTAAAAGTGGAGCATCAATGAGTTTATTAATATCATCAATATCAGTCGGATCAATTTCCAAATAACTAGAATAATCTAAACTCAATCCAAATTCTACCCGTTCTACACTCGTAGACGGCAACACATTGATTTTATTTATATCTATTTCCTCAGCACTGTCAGGGCACGGACATACATATATTTCCCCATTTCTTTCATTAGATGACTTCACTTCGAAATGATGGTGTGTTGGTTCAATTTCAAAGTCGTAAATTTTTACACTTCGGCCATACTCGCTTAAATTCATAATAGATGTTATTCGGAAATTGAGTGCTACTTTCTCAAATAAATCTTCCTAGTGAGAATGGAGTTAAAAATATTTACTTTTCACGTAATTAACCTTCAAAGTATAAATGCAACAAATACAATGCTTTGAAACATATCTTTTTTAGTTTGGAACAAAGCTCAGCTATATTTTCAATATAATATCACTAATAGCTCTTTTACCTTACTCTCAGGCTTCGTAAAAGCTTCCGACTTTTTTGAAGACAAATCGTTTTTATTTTTTATCCTAGCCGGCATTCTGTAGCAAGTATCCTTTAAAGAATTGACTTAACTTCAAACGAATTTCACTATGACGTAAAACACTAGGGGCTGTAGTATCAAACTTATATTTTATTTCATTCAAGAGTTTCGTTCTCGCATTTATTTCCAAATATATAAATGTCCCTCCGTTTAGTTAATATAAGTTCTGGTCCAGTTGGATGTGATGCCAGAGAGTGAACTACACCTGCACCTGTAAAGCAGTGATTGCGAAATTGAAAGTTTTTCACAACGATTTCATCATATATTACCAATATGCATTCTTTTCACTTCCTTTCCTTCGACTAAGTCCCATATTATGGCGCATCCTTCCATGGAACCCGAAATTATTTGCGAATCATTCGATAAAATGCCACACTCAATATGATAATCTTCGGCTTTGTGTCCTTTGTACTCGGATAGTAGGTCTCCAGTATCGTTATCAATCAGTCGTACCACGCCATCTAAACATGCAGCTACAATACACTGTTCGTCGCTAGTCTGCGCTATAAATGTAACTGGCTCGCCGATTTTGTCGCAGGTTAGTTCTCCAGCACGGATGTCATAATGTCTGATAGCTCCATCCAGTGACGAAGCAATTATCTGATGATTAGTAACTACTAACGATGTTATTGAATCCTTGGCATCTTTCATCATTTGAATTGGTTCTAGTTTTCTTGTTCGAATATCCCAGCACATTATGGTATTGTCTCTCGATCCTGAAACAGCTATCGATGAATCTTCGTTGAAGCGGACGCATGTGACGCCACCAGCGTGGACGCGAAGACGACGAAGCGGCTGACCGGTTGTTACATCCCAATAGATAATACTCTTATCGAGGCTTGCAGAAACAATGTGACAACTATCACAACTTCCCGCCGCATCTGTTACTTCATCGGCATGTCCACCGTAGGTTTTTAGCAGCAATCCATTATGTGGATTCCATAGTTTGATTTTCTTATCTGAGCCACATGAGAGGCAATAGGATCCGTCAACTGAAAAGAAAGATTGAGAGTGATTTCAAGATGAACAAATGAATTGATTAAAACCAAATTTTCAAAAGCTGCAATCCTAAGATTTTGAAGAATGTTATGTTTAATGACATACAGCTCGAACCAAATCTTTTACCTTATCGGTTCGAACACCCTATAGTCCAGTGAAATTGGATATTGTGCTTCGAAAAAAAATTGTGGAAAGCTGGATTCTGGTGTGATCATTGGTATTGTTGTTCTGAACCAAATGTCGAACGTCCCCATCGATCCGAGTACTGCTAAACATTTTGCACGGGATCAAAGGTCACCAATATTGATTTTTCGTAAATAGATCAGTTAGGATCACGTTGAAAGAAAAACAATGTATTGTAGTTTAGAAAATTTTTTACAAAAAAGATTCTGTAGCTTTTTTTTTGTAAATGTATCCGTTTTAGAGATACTCTGATCTAAACGATGTAACAAACAGTATGCACTTTCTCAATGGCTTGTTTATCTTATGCGACTTTGGCTGGCTATCACTTGGAATATTTGTGAATTTATTTTTCTATGTTCCAGTATGTAAACGCACTCTACACTCTAGTATAGATGGAGGAGTGCGCTACGAAAAGTTATTGCCCCTTGCCGTAAAACTTTGAGGGATATATGATCACTGCTTCTTTCTCGGATCTAAACCGTTTATCTGCACCATGTATGTTTCGGTATGCGTGCATCGTACAAAAAAAACAATTGAGTATGAAGATGTAGCAGTTCGGCACTTCCAAATATTGATTTTACTACCTGAAACAGGAGCTTTTCTTCAATATGCTACTGATAATGCTTACAGAAATTTCTGCTCCATTAATGGTGAGAATATTTTTCATATAATGAGTGTAATTTAAAGCACCAGCTTGTAGGATCGCACCAAAGTCCATAGCACGTTCCAACACCGCTTTCGAGGTAAAGAATATTGCGTTAAAAGCTAATTAAAGTTATTGGAAAAAAAGATCTTGTAGGATTCAGTAAAATTGATGTAAAAAATATATCCATCAAAGACACAACAAAGGTTTAAAAATTATGGATGCATAGAAAGTATTGTGGTTTCTCAGAAATGCCAAGTTGGAATGGATATATAGAACATTTAACAATTAATAATTTGAATTTTTCTACGTCTCGAATCGTTTTTATCATTCAATCATCAGCCAGTAACTAATTATAATATTTTTTACTCGATCCTACTAAGGTCTTACTATCACAAAGGTGCTAAAGAAGGTCTTTTTGTCATTTATGCACTTAATTCTGTACACAAAATGCTAAATAGACGTGCTTATGCTAAAGCTGATAGAGGTAATTTATTAAGCTGCAACACAAGAAGTATCTATTGATACTCACAGATATTCAATTTTTATAAGATCTACACAGCTCAAACATCTGTTCAATTATCTATTCTTCCGCCAACATCTAGTGCATCAGGTCAGGCACATTTATATCGGATATATTATCAAGTTTAAACATGGCTAGGCAAGAGCTCATTCCTGAAGATTAAGGACGAAAGTTCAGAGATACAATTTTGGAACCGATTCAAACTCTGCTTCGACCGAAATTTTGCTGAATACAATTTTGTGCGATTGCACAGGAGCTACAGTTTAAACTGCGGCTGTAGAAAAGCTGGGCTACATTGTCACCAGTTTGTGGTTATTGCCATGGTCAGTCTTGCTTAAATGTATCGCCCAATATTAATATAGATACATGGATACAAGAGGAAAGCATACAAATCGAAACAGAGTCTGAAGACGAGTAATTATTGATATTAATAATTCTTGTTTTGAAAGAACCTAAAAATTAATAAACAAATTCGTAATAATTTTCTAAAAAATATACATTTTGCTAACACAAATAAACGCGGATTAGACTCACTAGGGATACCATATCTAAAAAACCCACCTTTTATTCTTCTTTGCAAGTGGTGTAAAAAAGAGTGCACGTTTCATAAGAAACATAAAGGTTACGAATTTATTAATCAAAATATCTTAAAACGGTTATCGTTATAACAAAAAGTTGTGAGTCTTAAACATTTTCTAAGCTAAAAATTGGTCCCACATTGTTTTTCTGTGAACGTGATCATTACTGAGATATTTACGAAATCTTTGACCCCGTGTAAAATATTTAGCAGCACTTAGATCGATGAGGATTTCTGACATTTTGCTCAGAGCAACAGAAAAGGATGATCAGAAAAATTGAAAGTTTTAAAAGACTCGATTAGATTAATTGTATCATTATTCCAAAATCGTCCAGAAGACATAAAGTGTTATATATCCTATGTTGCTTTCAAAAGGAAGCGTAAACATTATTTAATTTATAAAAATATTTTTTGCTACAAGCGTTGTTCATTTGCTCATCTATTAAAATGAATATTATCTTTTCGTCATTTGAATGGCTCTCTTTTCGGGGAGAGGGACCACAGAAATTGTACATTGAAAAAGTCTGAAGAGACGAATGTGCACCACTAGACAGAAGGCAACGTGACCTTGCAAGAGCGCGCGACAACATGATATTATCCCAACCGATAATTTGTTCGTAGTAAGTATGGTAATACAAGAGTTGACTGCTGCCAGCCTGCGTGAGCGAAATATGTTCTCGAGTACAACAAATAGCTCGATTAATTCTGGACTAGCAGGGAGACGACAGACTGCAACATATGCCAGTAAACCACCCCAGTTGAGGTCCAGTAGCTCAAATCAGGCAAATATGGTTAATCATTAGTATGCTGAAATAATAATGCAAAGTTAAAGAAATTGAATTATGTTAAAGAAGATTGTTTTTTATAAACGATACGTAGAAGCTTAAGGGGATACGACAACTGGAGCATGTTGAGTCTGCAGTAAATGTTCAGTGTGAGAATCAGTTAATTTAATTAATTATTTGGGGAGAGACTTCCAGCCAATATGGTTTTCTTTGGCCAGAGTCACATTGCGGTGCAGGCCCCATAAAATTTTAGCCTGACGCTGTCTGATTTCAATCAGGAATGGAGGTTTGTTCCTCGAATTTTGTGCTTGAGTTTTTCTTTTGTGGTTTGTCAGCCTCTTTAACAAATGCACTTTGACACGTCTCGGCTGGTTCTGGCATGTCAGTCCATACCTGAGAGGTCTTTGGTCTTTTACGGATAAAAACCTCTCTCACTTGTATTTGTGTAATATTGCGGCTTTTGGGTGCTGTTCATGACACATGAAGATAGAGTCCCTAATTCTGGCGCTTATCCACCCCACGTTCAAGAACCCACCTCGGCCGCGTAGAGCAAGCAAAGCGGCAAACCAGTGTTCCTTAGGAGTGGATAGGAGTGTGCTCAGCTAATGCGAACTAGAAGCCTTCCAGACCGTTTCTAGGGCGCTTTGCTCCAGGGGCAATCTATTGGCTTGTTGAAGTTTGTCCATCACACTTTTGGCAGGCTCTCTTCCCGATTTCGGTTCAGTTCAGTGCCATCACTCCTACAGCTTAAAAATCATGACAAGCTAACCTTTTAGTGCAAATACTAGGTTTCTGCTTTTTAAAAAAGTACTGTGCTAAAGGAGAGTACAGTCCAACCCCAAAATTTCTGGTATCTAATGATATGCAAGCAAAAAAAAAAAAAAAATGAAAAAATGTCAAATTTGACATATAATTAACAGGTGTGGTGTTTGTATCTCAGCTGTTCGAAATTGAATATTTCTGCGTGTTTTTTGAATTTGAAAAACATAAACTGTTGTTAAAGTATATTTTGAGTGCTGTGTATATGGTGAACTTAAATTTTTTTACAATTGATACACAGTAAGTACTCCTTCGGCTTCCTTAGTGGTACCAGCAACTTTTTCCAGAGACACCGTTATATCGGGCTATTGATTTGTGTTATTCGGTCTTTGTTTGGGTAAAAATATCGTTAAGGCTTGCACACCGAGCAGCTTTTCTGGTCTAAGAATGCCTGCCAACCAGATCGACCACCCAGACGATTGCATGAAATGCAAAGTTAGGGTGGTGGATGGCGATAAAGCAGTACAGTGCGAGGGAGTTTGTGATAGATGGTATCACATTAGATGTGCAAAGGTCCCTGACCAGGAATATGAATTCCTGCATAAAACCAAATCAAAGAGGAATATTTTCTGGTTTTGCGACTCATGTAAAGCGAAATTCGCAAAATTCAAGAAATATGAGTCTCCACTTGTAGAACTAATGGATATGACTTCTCAAATCAGGGATAAAGTTGATAATTTTTCAAAGGTCCAGCCAATTACTACGGATATCCTTAAAAAATTTGAATTAGAGTTTTCAAAGTTGAACAGCAATCTTCCACAGAATAGGCCATCTTATTCGAGTGTTGTTCAGTCCACCCCCCGTGAGCAGAATAAAATAGATTATAATGTGGGTATAGTAGTAAGGCCCAAAGCTGCTCAGGATAGCTCGCTTACCATAAGTGAGATAAAGCAAGCAATAAGTCCTGCGCAAATAAAAACACCCATTGTTTTCAATAAGCCACTAAAAAACGGGAGTGTTTTGATAAAAACCAATAATGAGGCCAACAATAAAACTCTTATAGATAGCTTAAATAAGAAACTTGGTCAAAAATATACGGCTGAAAACACGAAACAGCGACTTCCAATTTTAGTTTTGTTTGGCTTAGAAAAGCAATACTCGGAGGAAGAACTGAATTATCAGATTTCATCTTTGAATTATGACATGGGTTCAGATCCAAAAATTCGTGTCAAATTCTATAAAAAAAGCTACAAAAACGGCAAGTATATTGCGTTCATTGAGGCCCCGGGGGATACGTATCACAAATTAGTTAACAGGTATGTTAACGTAGACTTTGGCAGTTACTTTTGTAAGGAAGACCTCAACGTCAGAAGGTGTTTCAAATGCCAGAAATACGGTCACCCATCAAAGTATTGTACTAGGACAAATGATGTTTGTGCTAAATGCGCTGGTGATCATAAAACCCAGGATTGTACCTCCGAAATACTTAAATGTGTGAATTGTGTCGCTAAGAATCAGAATAACGCTAATCATAGGGCGGATAGTAAAAATTGTCCAGAATATTTAAAAGCTGTACAATTTTTGATTAGAAAAACTAACTACTCCTCATAATTCATATGACATTGCAATCTCTAAAAATATTCTATGCAAATGTTAGAAGTATTAGAAATAAATTTCACGAATTGGAAGTAACAGCTACAGTATTGAATGATTCTGATATCATTATTTTAGGTGAAACCTGGCTTTATGAAAACGAATCAGTTTTTTATAACATCTCAGGGTACTCTGCAGTGTTCAATTGTCGAGATTCAGTTGGAGGTGGAACAGTGATTTACATAAGGAACAGTATCAATTTCAAAACCCTAGTGAATGAAAAGCAATATAATATGATCGTTGTCGAACTGATAGTTTGTAACACTCCTCTAAGACTTGGCACTCATTACAGAGCTCCTTCTCAAGATAGCTTGGATTACCTCGAGTACATTGATGAAATCTACCATAAATATAAAAATATTATAATGATTGGTGACAATAATATTGATGTACTTAAATGTAATGATAACATAACCAGAAACTACCTGGAAACGCTAAAAATGAACAATGCAACTTTACATAATGAGAAACAACCAACTAGAGTTACAAATGAGTCTGCGACGCTTATTGATCATATTGTCAGTTCGGTTAACCTTCGTAGGTATGAGTTTGGTGTTGCTTTTTATGACATGCCTGATTTGGACCACAGGGTTCAAAACATCACTATTACGGGTGTTCTCATTCCCAAATCTCCAATGAAAGTTTTTCAAATAACTGTGCTAAATAAAATTAAATTTGCGAATTTAGTCCGTGACAAGCTAAATATTTTGATGCTGGAATCGCGGGAAATTGAACTTGAAGAACTCATCGAAATAGTTTGTACTGCAAAAACTCTTTCAACCACTCTTAAAAAGATTCGCTCAAGAAGTAATGATTGGATAAATAGTGATGTCCTCAATATATTGAAGCAAAAAAGAATTGCTTACAACACCTATCGCAAGAGTCCAAATAATGAAAATTTGCTAAAGTACAGGCGGTTGAAAAACAAGGCTAGCAATGTAATAAATAAAGCCAAAGAAATTGCGTTAAATAAAAGAGTTGATAAAGCACATGGAAATAACAAAAAATTATGGGATATCCTTGGGAGTGAATTGAACCCGGGGGCCAATCAAAATCAAAATAAGGCTAACGTGTCCCTCCTCACAGCAACGCAACTTAATGACTTCTTTTCGCTAATAGGCAGCAGAATAAATGGTGAATTTCGCGCAAACTCTGCGGAAAGAATCAGCAACAGAATCAATCACCAGACCCTCTTCTTAAGACCAACTACTATTGAAGAAATAAAGGAGATTATATCAAACCTTAAAAATGTAGCTCCTGGAATAGACTTGATTAGGGCAGATGATTTAAAATGCATCAAAGATCTTCTTGCTCCACTCCTTACTTCTATAGTTAATAAGCACTTGGATGAAGGCACCTTTCCTAATGTTTTGAAAAACTCTCTTATCACCCCAATCTTTAAGAGCGGCGATATCGATGATCCAAACAACTATAGGCCAATTTCATTAGCAAGCGCCTTCAGCAAGATTTTCGAGAGAGTTATCAATTCTAGGCTAGTTCACTTTATTAACAACACTATAGGCTTCGATCAAAATCAATATGGTTTCCTCAATGGCAGCAATACAAGTGCAGCCCTCATAGATGCGCAACATTATATTAACAGCCAACTAGACAAGGGTTTATATGTTTCAGCCATATTTGTTGACCTTAAAAAGGCATTCGACACAGTTGATCATACCATTTTAGGCCATATTTTAAACGAACTAGGTGTTCGAGGAAAGGGAAATGAACTAATAAAAAATTACTTATCCAACAGGACGATAAGTACTCAGTTCAAAGGTGAAACTAGTGATAGGAGAGTGATAAATATAGGCATTCCTCAAGGATCCATTTTGGGACCAACTCTTTATTTGCTTTATGTCCAGAGTCTGAATAATCTTAATTTAGTTTCTAAATACGTTATTTATGCAGATGACACCCTTATATTAAACTCGAATAGAGATCCTATCGAACTAGAGCGGATGATCAATGATGACTTAGGTAGATATTTTAATTGGCTTGTTACTAATAAATTAAAAATAAATGTTAATAAAACGCATTACTTGATTTTCAAACAGAAAAATAAGGAAGACATATCTTTAAGCATCTTGATTAACAACCAACCCATTGTGAGACTAGAAAAAACTAAATATTTAGGAGTAATAATTGATGACAAATTGTCATGGTCGGATCAAATTAGAAAAATCAGAGCCAAGATTTGTCCCATTGTAGGTTTCTTAAGAAGACGATGCTACTTGAACATTGATTTAAAAAACATGATTTATCATGCTTTTGTAATTCCATCTATTAGTTATGCTATGCTTAACTGGAGCCAATCTTCTTCAACAAACCTGGCCATCCTGAGCAGAACTCTGAATAAGGCAATTAAGGCAGTTCACAATCTGAGTACACGGACTCCCACTAATCAGCTACCTTTCATAACTGGGAAAATGACCTTTTTTCAACTATTAGCATTTCAAAAACTAATAACAATATGGAAAATCGTCCACGGAAAGAATAAATCTTCTATTTCTTTGACAATGACCAGAGAAATGCATAGCTATGAAACAAGATCTGCGAATTCTTATAGATTGCCTCCAGTCAGAACCAATAGAGCCCTTAATGACCCGATTCTTTCAGCTATATCGTTGTATAATGATATGCCTGATGATTTAAAAAACAACCTATCGTACTTCGTTACCAAAAGGAAGCTGAAGCAGTATGTTCTAAACCTATTTTAAAAGCTAATGTAAATATTTTTCTTTAAATTCTTTTTTTATCTTTTTATTTTTTATTTTTATTATCTAACTTTAAATCTTATCATATTTGTATATTAATTCTTACTAATTTACATGCTAGTATTTCTTTTTTTTATTTTTTTTTTTTTTTTTTTGTTTTTGAAAAATTGAAATAGCAGAAAATTCAATTAAAACAGTTTTATAAAGAATAGTTTGATTTGTTAATTCTTGTCCTCTCTCATACCAGTGTTTGACACTGCCTGAGGGGAAAGTTTTGTGACAAATGAAGGTATTCAATTGCATGCAATATAAAATACTTTGCTATGGGTGTTGGTGAATTCAACTGAGAAACTAATGACCATACCACAACTAATTAGCCATTTATGTCACTCCCAATGTACCCTTATTTTGTTAAAGAAATAAAAAATTGTGATGAGAGTGTGGTTTCGGACCTTCCCGCAGATCCTTCATTCTCTACTCGGTCAATTTATTACTAAATTAGCGGCATTTCAAACTAACCCCACTTTGTCTATAGTTGATAGGAATGGCATTTTTACAGTTGGTGGTGGATAAAAAGTGCATGCAAAGTTATATATTTCTTTCTCAACAGAGCCCTCTTTCAACATTCATGCATGAGTATGTTGAAATGGTGAAATTTTCTTCATCTCAGTAAATGCTAGTTTGCTGAGCTGAAGAAGTGTGTCACGTAATCGGATATATATGTGTATTTATACATTTACATATATATGTTTGATTGTCGACGACGAATTCGAATAAATTTAATTTAATTTAAGGCGTTAATTGCTAGCAGCGACTGAGAGCAGTCGTAGATATTTTTCACCACACGGCACTTCGTTATTATCCACATAGGTGCAATTTTATGCAAAAGCGCGGCAAGCACTATTTTTAATATTCTAAGCGCAATAGGACATCATACTTTTTTAGGTTAGTTTAGTTTCTATCAAACTAGATAAACTTACCATTGTACCGGACAGCTCGTACAGCTCCCTGATTACAATCTATCGTCTTTTGCAAAACTAAATCTGTCATACTTTTGGGCAGTAGCAAAGCCAAACTATTTTAATAATTAATAAATTAAATCGAAATATACAACTTGTTTACATATCTGCTCCACCAAATGCCCCGCTATTTTCATCGCAACAAATGTCAACTATATATCCAGTGAATATCAAACTTTGATCGTCTAAGTGGTACACCCTCGGTTTTTGACTAGAAAAAAATATATCCACTCAATTGCAGACGTTTTTTCTGTATTGCTTGCTACTTTACTTCGCGATTGAACAATAATTTTTTTATTTATTTTGAATGACGTAGAATTTCGGAATAATTTTTAATAAAATTTTTATAAAAGATCTACCGTCTAGCTGCATATTAGAATTCATCTACCACGAAGGGAGCATCTTCCGATTCTCTTCTTTTCTCTCTCTCATCCATTCCCCTTACTGTCATTTTTGACAGCGGCAAGCAAACGTCGTAGTTCGTTTCGTATACGTGACAATTCTCTTACCGTGTCCGTGTGCACTCCTCCAAATGGTGTGCACAACACTTTCGCGGTACGCGAAGCCAAGTAAAAAGTGACTTCAGTGGCAAAAGCAAAACAGCGCAAAAAAAGAAATTGTCGTCCAACGAGATTGTTGGCGACGTGCGACAAGTAAAAAAAGTGTGATACCGAACGCCATGGCGTCTACAACAAACAGTGGTCATCAAAACGCCGGTATCAATAATGTTTCGGAACGTGGAAAACTCTTCCCGCTTAAAAGTATTCCCGACGTTGTGAAATTATTTCGGGCACAACTCGAAACAACGGATCCAGATTTGGCATTGCTCTCAATCGTAGCCGGCTACATTGAAAATACGCTTACCTGTGGCAATGTTGCTGTTGGCGGAACAGGTGGCGGCGCCTCTGGTCAGGATTCCTTAACACAAACGTCCTTGAACCATACGGAAAGGATAAATGGGTTCCCAGTTGTAACTTTCGAAACAGTGGATAATTTGTACAAAAAGTTCCAGTCGATCTTGTCGCTTGCGGAAAAGCCGAAATCAGTGAAGTATCCCAACAGGCAGGTGATCAAGAGGATTTCGGATATTGTGTGGCATTCGCTAATTCGCAGCTCGTATAAAGACCGGGCGCATCTGCAGAGTGTCTATAGTTATGTATCAAGCAATAAGTTGGACTGCTTTGGCGTGGCATTTGCAGTGGTGGCGGCATGCCAGTTTTTGGGTTACAGAGGAGTTCATTTGGCGATATCGGAAGACCATGCCTGGGTAGTATTCGGGAAGAACAGATTAGAGACTATAGAAGTGACATGGCATGGTAAAGGACATGAAGACAAACGAGGCCTGGATGTCTTGACTGGTTTTGAATCGCGATCCTGGCTCTATCTTGCTGGGCATCCTGTCATATGTGATCGCTACATGGAGGTAGTAGCTCTGGTCTCTTCAATAAACCCATCGCTGACATTGACTAGTGAATGCCTGGAATTGGCTGACTTACAGCAGCAGCTTCTCTGGCTGCTCTATGACCAAGGACATTTAGAGAAATATCCTATGGTTCTTGGAAGTTTGGGGGAAATCGAAGAGGTTTCACCATCATCTGGACGACCATCAAGTGAAGAAATATACGCAGAGGCTACAAAATCCGCTCAAAACTACTATCAGAATCACCATGTCTATCCCTACACCTATCAAGGTGGCTACTATTACAGACAAACCATGTACCGTGAAGCATTCGCATCGTGGGCCAATGCCAGCGATGTGATTCGCCTATACAAGTATTCTCGCGATGACGAGGAGATTTACAAAGAGTTCCTGGAAATTGCCAACGAAACCATCCCGCACATCATGAAGACAGAAAGCTCTGGTCATTCAGCTAAAAGCATCCTTCGAGATTCGGAGTGTTTCGCGAATTTATTGAGATTTTATGACGGGATCTGTCAATGGGAGGAAGGTAGCCAGACTCCGATCCTTCATATTGGCTGGGCTAAACCTTTGGTTAATAATATCTCGAAATTCGATTTCGATATCAGGTCGCAAGTGATAATCAATTGTGCTAGAGATGATGATGATGAGAAAGGAGGAAAGAAAAATGAGGCTAGTGAGGGTAATAAGAAGGATGAAGAGAATGGCAAGCAGTTGGAAGAAGGAAATAATAATTTTATCAAGAAAGATGAGGTAAGTTTGATGTTTGGATTATAGTAAAATAAGCCAGTATCCAATTTGTAGCGTACGATTTTTTTGTTTTTCAATCCATAAAGTCCAATAAGACAAATTTCTGACAATTTATAAACCATTGATTTCGAAGCAATCTACCTCCTTCCGTATCTATCTACACGTAGACACCAAATGAAAAATTACTATCGAATTATCAATATCTGTCAAGAAACATTCGTGTTGAGAGTAAAGATTTCGTAATCTACGCCACTTACCTGTCCAAAATAATTTTGCATCCTATTTTAAAACGTGAATCCGCTTGAATAAATTAACATTTGCTTGGTTTCGAATCAACCTATAAGGCACAAACGAAACATTGCAGAAGAAAGTGTCTACATCTCGTATCATGTTAACCTACTTCGAATCTAGACTACATATGTCCAACTCGGTCGCAATTTTGCGAATTTTGAAACGCATTTGCTATCAAGGTCATTTGCCGCTTGCTATTCATGAAATCATTACGGAAATACAAAATGAATAGAATATACATGCTAGACTGTCATTCGATGTTATCTGTTGCTACGTTTATCTGAATTTCTTATCTTATCGCGAAATGCCGGCTGCAGTTTGTTTTGATTTGAGTGCTTTGGACGTATGAAATTTGTCAAAATTCGGTTGGCATATGGTGCAAAATGTATATATTAATGAATGATTAGTATTACGTTCGTTTTGATTAGTGGTTCGAGTTGCAAATATGATCTAAACGGGTTAATTTGTGATATATTAACGCTTTAGATAATGCGTTTTATTAATTAAAATAGACACACTGTGGCTAGGATAGTTAAATATTTATTTTGTTTATTTCGAATTGATCGAAACACAGATATCTATTGGGGACATTAGATTATGTTATGCATGAAATTCTTATGTTATTTGGCTATATTGAATGATGTTATTAATAGAGATAAGATCATTCATGTAAATTTCTGTTATATTAAGCTTAATTGATTCTGCCGTGTTCGGTTTTCGAATTAGGTAAAGCATAGCTTTGATAATTTTGTAATTAACAGGCTCGCAATCCCAGCAGAAGGCAGTAAACATTCTTTATTTGTTAACAATTTCGCTTTATAGAATATATTTACACAAACGAAAACGCTTAAACCTTTTAATTGGGCTTACATCATAACCATTACTCGACTGTCCGACTTAAACATATTAAATTTGCTTTCATTGGTAAATATCACGCTATTCTTCCTTGCGGTATTTTTTGGCGAGCTGGAATCTCTTCATATTTATTTGGCTCCCATGCGACCATTATTTTCATTCTTTTTGAGAATCCCATGGATAGTTTGAGGGTGAATCTGCTTTCTGAGGTATTCAAAAAAGTATAATGCAATTTTATTTTGCTTAGAATTAAGCGCTCTTATGCTTCAGTTAGTTTTTTGGCTGGTCTTTTTTACTCAACCATTCCTCCGTTTTAATACCGCCTTATGATGCAACCTAAGGTAATTTTTCTTATACTCACAAGATCATATATTTCCCTGTCCCTTTTTATAATCAAAGGCCAAATGTGAAAGTTTGGAGATAACTCGAAAGCTGCAACGCAATCTAGTGATATGTTATAAGTACAAACGCAAACCTTTATATGCTTCATAATCACAGGGATTTCATAATCACAGTGATAGAGTTTGATTTGGGCCCATGAACAATTTTCTGCTAATTTTCGTTTAAACATATTCCAAATATTTTCAATGAGCTAAGCTATTCGCAGGTCAGCCAAGGTTGGTGAAGCCTTTACTTCTTAGGGTACGGACAAGACGGAGCGACGAGAGCGTCGAGTCGAGCATAGCGTCGAGTCAAGCATGGAACAGCTCACTCAATTGCATTCATGTAGACGCGACGAGACGCAAAATTGTAAACGAAATTTTACATTAGCAGTCAAAATAATGAGTTCTTCAGTGTCGGATGAAGAGTTTTTCACACCACAATACACCAAATTGAAATCAATAGACTGCTGATCTATAAAATTCAATAAATTTTTCTAATCATTGGTAAAAATTTATTTGATTGTGTGCAATTCTGCACCGCTAAATCATAAAAAATGTACCCACATTTTCGCATTACCCAAGAAAAACCCATTAACGCAATTCGTCTACTTACTGTATGTCGGCAAAACACATTTTGCAACAACAACATACATTACCGCTGCGAGCAGCCGAGCAACGAAATCGATTCGAATCGATGTCGTCGCTACTCTCAAATTTTCACTCTTTGATCGCTGCTTCGACATGGCCACTTCCATTTGAAAGTATATGAGTGCGTTTATGCCGTAGCCAAATTAGTGAGCTCTGCTTATTTAGCAGCGGTATAAACCACTTTTAAATTAGCAGAGCTCGCTATTTTGGCTACGCTACTTTAGCGCTGCTAAAATTTAGCGCTGTTCTAAGTGTGAAGGTAGCAGTGGTATAAACACTATAACAGCGCTATTTCGTGATTTATAGTTTCGAGTGACATTCGCAATCTGGAAGAAATCAAAATTATTTTCAAGGAGGCAGCAGATGCCAATTCCTTGCTTGATAGTGGTGTCCTAAATGAGGTACGGTATAAACGCTACTACTATAGCAGCGCCAGTTTGGTAACGCTAATTTAGCTACGGCATAAACAAGGCCTATGACCGATTTCGGCGCGCTGCTTGACTCGACGCTCGCGACGCTCTCGTCGCTCCGTCTTGTCCGTACCCTTAGGTATTACGCGAGTCCTTCTACCGTATGACACGTGGCCTTAGAGTGCACGTATCCTTCACCATCAAATTTTTCCTTCATGGTCTATGACACCTGTGCTTGTAGGATGATTAAATATTGATTAGTGTTCATTTTATCGTCAACTGCATAAAAAGAGACGAATACTTTTGATGATTTTATCGTTTAAATCGTAACTGATGGGTCGTTTAACTAGCTGGTGGACACATGAAAGCATGTTTATTCTTTGGATTTACGAACGGTCCTGTACATTTTTAGAGCTAAACTCACCATAGTCTCTTCACTCGCAAGAGTAGTCATATCTCTAGTTGCAACCATACCCTCTTTCAAAACATTGGCCCAAATGAATTTATAACTTCTACTAATGTATCGATTGCTGCTTGCGGAAATTTCTCACTAAGCTCTTCTGAAAATTTGCACTTTTACACACTTTTGGCATTTGGGTTGAATGGATACAATCTATATTTTCGATTCCATTTTTGATTGAGGACTTTATTTAGCAAAGGATGAAAACCAGGTTTTGCAGTTCCAGGTTTCTGGTAGGTCCTGGCATTCTTTTCAGTTAACCGTTCAAGTCTAAAAGGTTACATGCTGAGAGTTGCATTTAGAAGTAAACCGTATATTCTTACGTCATTAGCGTCACAAAATTAGCTGAAGTATTTCGTTGACTGCGATTTATGACTAATAATATTACAATTTTTTTTTAATATTATTCGTTTCAATCTAGGTATTTGTAGCACTCCTAACATATTGAAATCAGAGTTCACCTTTCACAAAAACTAAGAAGAGGCATATTTTAGACTATTTAATTTGAAGACCGTTTGCAACGAAATACATTCAATGGCGTTAGTTTGATTTCAGAAGAAGAAAAAACTAAAACATATCTACTCACTCCCAGATTTTGTTTCATGCATCTATAGTTTTCCAGTCTTTTGGTCCAATCGCCCTTTCAGATTTAAGACTTATATTTAAACTAGTCTAACCTCCATTTAATATTCGATTAGGATAAGAATAAATCATCAGTTTTACCTGAAGTTGAAATATTCCTTCAATTCTAGTAACCATTTTCAGATATGTTATTCTGTAATGCCGAAACTTACTGTGTTAATGGTTTCCGAAGCTCATTCATTTTATATTGATTGACGTTTTATTAACAAATCATGCCACTTGCACCCGGCCTTTAAAATAATTGGAGCTAACATGGTTTTTAATTATTATTTCAATTGTTAAGAAGATCGCCAGGCTTTCGGGTGAAACTTCATTTCACCAATGATAACTTTTTCTTCATCTGCAGTGAAAACGATGTTTGGTCCCATCTTAACTACAACTTCACTAATGCGACCATCAATTTGTTCCTGTAACGTAGTCCTTGGCACCTAAAGCTGCAAACTGTGTTGAAACCTGGCCGAGCCTAAAACATTAAATGTGGAAACTCGACCATAATACATGATGACTTTTGAGGCGGTTCACCACGATTTTATCATTAGCATAATGTTTTTCAATTTTATTTTAGAAATGCATAGTCTGAGTGTTATTTTATGTATTATTTTATATAACCAACATTTGAAAAAAAATTACTTGTTTTGCATAAGTCGGCCAGCACGGCCGACTGTAAATTCACCATATGAGATATGTTCACGTTCCGTCACGAGAAATGTTCCTTCATAATTTCATTACTTAAGGAAAAACTGCATGGTTTGAATGGATGCTAGTACAACTATAATATACAAATTACTGTTTAATATATTTAGATTTTCGCTTAAGCCTACTAAACTATATTTCAACGTGCTTAAGGCCTTGAACCAAGATTTCATGTACGTCTGAATGCGAAGATTGGGGCATTCATTCTATTCAGTTAAGTAAAAATTACACATCATATTTAGTTCGATGTTTTCTCTAGGTAACTGACGGTTCGTGAAGTTCGGGTTTAACGGTATCGCGAAAAGTTCCTACTTAGAGTGTGCTTCAATTTCAATTTTGAACAGATTCAATCTTTTCAATCGAAATCACTGCTTTGATAATAGCACTTTAATTTTTCCTTATTCGCTAGGCTAAATCAGAGAATCCAACACTTGCCGCTCTGACTGCTGCTTGCGGCGAGAAAATTCTCAATCCAGAGTTTCTCCTTCAAGGCGGCGGACAACCATTTGCTGATCAAAAGCTACGGAAGACACCTGAATTAAACGATACTACAAACGAAAACAATTCCAAGGGATCGCAGGAAGATGCATTAAAATCTGAAAACAACTTAAACAACATAGAAATGAAGCCAGAGCCAAATGACATCTTATCCCTCAACAATCATAGGGACTACGACGACTACAAACCCAAACGGCCAGTCATCACCCTTTACAGTCAGAAAATGAAGGGCTTGAAGGATTTGCTTCTAGCCGAAAAACTCAACACACATGCTATTTCATTGCAGGTAACAGCCCAGTCTCAGGTTGCTGGTAAGAAAGGACGCGGCGATAAATCACATCATCACAATCAAAATCACAATCAGACATCTTCGGCAAATCAGACACAAACCGTTGCGACCGAGACGGAAACTTATAGCCGTCCGAAACGGACGCGACGTGAGTAAGAAATTGTTCTTCAATGTTTTGTTAAGGGGAAAGTACTTTTTCGAAATTAGGTGCCTTTTTATCTTGAGAATTCGAGAATGTGGTGGGATGTTTACATTTGGTAAGTTAATATATGTATTTTTATAGATTGTAGGAAATTTTTGAAACGCGACAATTTTACATATTTGTATTTTTGATCGATGATGTTTTTATGAATCGTTTATCTATTTTGCACATGCTAAAAGCAAGGAAGTCATAAAATTTTTTGAAGTTTTATTGAAAACAAAATTAACCAAAAATTATAAAATCGACATAGATGTCGTTATGGTGTCATATAAAACATTAAAATTTGTAGATTTTTCGTTTTTTGATATTTTTTATTTAGAAAACGTATTATTTATTGCACGATTTGATAAAAGAAGAGACATTGTCATTGTTTGTGTTGATTCGAAAACTCGAGAAAAATTGACCCCTAAGAATTTTCTCCAAAAAATTATTACGTACAAAAGTACCTAATGATTGCATGACATAAAAAAATGCGCGTTATCTTGTTGAATTTATTCAGATACACCTGCTCGTTTGACGAGTTCCTCATAGAGTCTATAAATGTATTTCTAGATTTTCCAATAGAGCAAGATGGAAACAAAAATGATATAGTTTACAAATAAAAAGAAAATCAAATTATGCTTAAGTATATTAGAAATGAAGTGTATGTTTTAAGTTTGATGAATTAATGCTTTTTCGTGTTAGTTAAGTTTGAATTTGTATCAGCGATACAAATTATCGATTGAAGTATCTAATGTTGACCATATATATAGAAATATTCATGAAGTAGGTCGAAGCATGCTTTTAGGATCTTTCTCGATTTTCAATGCTTTGACCGAAACGATGGGGTAAAATCTTTTAAGCTTGAATTGATCGAGCGAGCGATCCATTAAACGAAATTCATACAGATAAAACAGTTAATTCGTGATGTTTTTGTCCAATTTTTTGTGAAATTTGATTCAAAATATTAGTGGGTAATGAAAATATCCATTTCAATTGAAAATAGTATCTTCTAAATGTATTTTCAAGACTTTGTGTAATCAAGCTAAGGCACAGAAAAATTATAATAGTATACAGCTAAAGGTGCTATCAAAGTCGGTCCATATTCAAGTGCCAAATGAGAATGATTCATGTATCAAAGTATATCGTATAGCTTACATTTCGAGATCTAACAAGGCGAAATTTAGATGTTTTTGCACCTTAATAACGGTATCTTAATAGTTCTTTTATATGGCAGACAATTTAGCAGGATCAAAAGAATTATCTACTGCAGATCTATGTCTAATGTTATGTTGTCACCTCCAAATATAAAATTTACTGCGGCTTGAATCACGTTTGGTCACAAAGTACGTTTGGAACAATTGAACGTAAGATACGAATTCCAGGGCCCAGTTCGATCTCGCAGAAGACTGTCGAGGCTGGCACAACATCGATCATACGAACTTGATCGTTTTTTCTTTCTGGAAGATGTGTTATCGAATGAAGAACGAGCTAAAAGTTTGAATCAAGTTTCAACTTCGAGTTTAGATACAGCCTAATCAGATTTTTGTAGCCGTAATGATAATTTCTCACCCTGATATTGAGCAACCGTAAAAATTTTGGGCCAAAGCTCTTCACTACATCCATGGTTAACTAACGTTGCCGCTACAATTCAAAAATTAAATACGTTTTTGACTAATTTGTATGTTGTCTAGTCATTCTTTAGACACAAATCATCCACCAATTAAATAACTTCGGGCGATAGCACTAGCTTCTGGTTGACAATCGTAGAGTTTGTGTAATGTCCATTTTTTTCAATTTTTTTCAAACAAAAGATATTTGATTTGACGCGTAGGTCAAGAGAACACAAACTTCAAGATGCTAAAAATATAAAACCTTTATTATCTGTATTTTATGGTCCCACGTTTTGCAGTTACAAAAAATTATTCCGTATGGAAAATCGACTTGACAGATTATTTGAATAAGGCAGCTGATTGAGAAATTAGTTCACCTATTTAATAAATAGTTTTCACTCATGCTAATTGAAGCACACTGCAAATAGTCTCTAACGTTCTTCTTCCACTCCGGGGAATTATTTTCCAACAATAGCCAATCCTCAAAGAACACCGGTGCTTGTTTTACTGTCACGCTTGGAAATATAGCCTTGACATCAAACGGTACCATTAGCTCGCCTTACTCTATTTTTGCTAATTTTTGACGGATTTTTAACGGACCTATCGCTAGCCGAATTTCTCTAAGGGAAACTTTTGTATTTAAACTAAAATATTTGATATCTATTTGACCAAAAAGCTTTAGAAACTGTAGTTGATTATGTGCTGAGTAAGAAATATATAGTAAAAGGTCTTTAAATAAGCAACATCGACTTTTGACTTTTTAGCTGAATGTGGATCACCGAAAAATAAAACAAATAAAATTTGAACTATGGTCAACATTAGATAAACCTCTATTTAGTAGGTTATACCATTCATTTTTTTTAATGAAAAAAACAAACAATTAAATTAGTACAAAAATTGTGATGAAGATACTGAAAACAAGATAAAAGAACATTCATCACAAATCCGCAGTAAAATCAAAAGTAAAAACTGTATTGTTAAATATTTTACAAGATTTTGCTTGTCTAGTTTATTCAAGACTTGAAATATTGTGTTATACCATAGTATCATTGTATGCACAAGAATTTATAGAAAAGGCTACGAGTTTAAATCAGATTGTAAGATGTTTCAGATTGTAAGATGTTTTGGTAACTGTGTATCAAGATGTGTACTTACACAGCTGGAAAATCTTGATTATATCGAAACTGCTACCGCCTTTAGTTGATTTTGATTTCACACTCATAAAAATTATGAGTTTATTCACTCACATCCTATATAAGTTGTGTCATTGAAAAGAGGCTTTAAGTCAAAATGATAGAATATTTTCCAAGCGAACTTTTTCTAATTCATTTCTCATACAGTGGTACCATGAATCATATCATGATTTGTTACAATGTATGGTTTTCATACAAAATCAATATTTTACAATGTTATTTTAAACAAGTACATCATATCTAGGCTATGATACAATAGCGCGTAAAACTTATTTTGAAAAGAAGAAAATGTTTATTCCTTCTATGAAACTACAATGTATTACTGTTGCTATAATTTATGCGTTCCATATTTGTTTTTCTTCTAGAGGTGCTACTCATTTTTAATGTATAGTCATCTACCAGTCTATTTTTATAAAAACTTTTTTTTTATTACAAATTTATTTAAAAAAACACCTTACTAATTAATTAGTTTTTATTTAATATTATTATACATTGCTTCGAGTCTTATTAAATGTTTAAACCTATAATTATATACGAAAAATAATGAATCGATGGCAAATATTTTTACGATTTGTTTCAAAAGGAAACATGTTTAAAGTATTTTAAAAATATATTATTATTATTATTATTATTGCATTTTTTCGCTGTTCATCACCTATAAAATCGTAAATGATTGATTTTGCATGATACTTTGCAATATATTTTGCCTTTGCCGTATAATTTAAGTGGCTATATTTTTACATATGTGGTCTTTTTTTATATGTATAAGTACATATATTACTTGATCGCTCAAGGTTAATATTTTTCATTTGCATTAGTTTTAAAGATTTTACAGTATTGTAAGCTTATGGAGAAATATAAGATTTATTTCATTATGTTTATTTTTTGATTTACTGATTTATTGATTCGTAATATTTGCGTTAGGTGTAACCAAGCTCGTGTATAACGCTCGGGAAGTTATGTTATTAATGTACTTGATGAATGTGTCAATTTGTTAATAACAATTTTTTTCCTTTTAGTTTTAAGTGAAAGTATGTGTACGCGTATATCTGTGAATTTTTAATAACTTTAATTGAGGTTTCCGTTTAGATTCCACTTCATATGCATTCATTTTGATTGTTGGAATATATTAAATTCGGACACACAAATCGAAATGTAAGTAATGTGCTCCAAACTGAAACACTTGAAGGGCCATTCAACATGTTAGAAGAATCTAACACACTTTTTCCATATTATAATAACTTCACAGCACTTGTGCAGGTATTTCGCAATATTTCCATAGCAGAGATTTCATTTTTAAAAGTAAATCTAATGCAGGTTTTCGGCTAGTTGTTTTTTTTTTAACGTAAAAACTGTTTAAAAACTACGAGTCAATGAAGTCAAAGAAGAGCATAGTGTGATTTGCCTATTATCAAATGCTTTTTATATTATTTGTACCAGCTTGTACGGCTGATAAAGTTGACTTGCCCCTTTGGTAGGCCGTATGTGCAGTGCTGGAAAAACTAAAGCGGCTCAACAAATGAAGGTAGTTTTTATGAAAAAGGAAAGGCTCATGCATTACTTTAGAATGAAATCCATACAAATTAAACTTTTTTGAATCCTTCTTCATAAAGAAAAAGAAATATTTCCGAAAAATATGACGGTGATAAATACCTATAATAAAACTGGCTAGGAAAACACTAAAGCAAATTTTCCCAGCTCGAAGAATAAAAGTGAAAAACGTCATTTTACAATTTATTAGCAAACATTTCTTCTTATCCTTTGCATGACTATAAATTGTACAATTGCGACGGAGATGCACGGTAGGAACTATTTACTTTGTGCCCTCATTTGAAGAGCACTAACGATTTTTTCTTACCGAAAAAATTAGTGATAATGGCCAGAAATAAGTATAGCGATTTCAACAAGAAGTGCATCATAAGAATTTCATTCAAAGGGCCTTGTACGGCATGGACAAATCTGTGATTTCAAGACTTTTAGAAAAGTTTAACTGTAGTGTTTGTTTAAAATTTTGACCGTAGTGTGAAAACTAACCATGAACGTGGTCGACCGAGAAAGACTACTGCAAGGGGGGATGTTTTCATTACACAAAAAAGAAAATCATCAGCCGAAATTTTCAAGCTGATCACTTTGAATGTTACTGTTAGGACCATCAGAAATCGAGCTATCGAAACGAAAATTCTAGCAAGACGGCCAGTGTCTAAGCCTGCGATATTCAGAGCAAACCAACAAGCGAAAACTAAATTCGGCAAAAAATATCAGAACTGGACACAACTACAGCGGAAAACAGTTTTATTCTCAGATGAATCAAAATTTGATTTGATTCAGTCTGACAGACATCCTACCGAAACAAGACCCTTCCTAAATATTGCTTTCATTCAATAAAACGCGGCCCCGTTTTGGCGGAACTAGTTTTTTCGGACAGTTGTCTTGGTAAGGATCGAAGATTGTTCTGGTGACTTTACCCACCGTGTCCTCTGATTCCATCTTTATGGTGTAATTTGAATGCAGGCCATGAAAGCCCGCTATAAGGCAATTTGAATGGCCTTCCGAGCCCGCGTACTTTGGATGCCTGTACTTGACCCTTTTTACGCTATTACTAGTTCGAAGGCTTTGTGTCTACGGTCAGAAGACGAAGTCCCTGTTAGGACATTCCACTTCTTCATTAGGTACATTGCATTGTTAGAAACTAACGAGAGGTCTAATACTGCTTGCCTGTCAGGAACTATCATATATATATCACTATAAAAATTAATTCTTGGTTACGCTATAGAAAGATGATTTCAAATTGATGTTCATAAAACCTTTGATTTTCTGTAGACGCAGCCCGCATTCTAACACTTTTTTTTTAACTACATATGCTCCGAAAGACTTTTGAAAGTTCCATTTTTAACAACAATAGTTAGACTAGCACAAATACTTTATTAGCTTTTAATTTAAAATAATATAATGATGAAGATTTATCGCCATAATGTTTGCATATTCATTTTACTACTTCACTTTTCATTCAGTTTCTTTCAAGGCAATTACTATTGTTCCGCATTTTGTGAATGAGCGACTAATTTGTTTTGTTTGATTCAGTTCAAAATAGCAATAATAAAATATGATAAAATTATTAAAGGCTTGCATAGAGACATGCATATAAAGCGTGTATTGAGCACAAAATACAAAGATTAATAAAAATAAAAAATTAATCCAATTCATAAAAGATGAATAAATCCAATCATTGGTGAAATTTTTAGATTTTCACAGCAATATTCGATGATATTATTGTTAGTCGAGAAATATTCCAAATGTGAAATATTTGGCTATATATTGGCTGGGAAATATAATGCTAAAAATTCAAATTTATGAACTTTTGGTCTATTTTTTTTATAATTCCTGTGAATATAAATAGAGAAAGAAGGGCCAATAACTAAAAGGTTTACGATTATATATCACTATAAAAATTAATCTATGGAACGATATATTTTTTAGATTTGAAGAACTAGTATTTTTCTATTAATACTACTAGTAGCTTCTGGTAATCAATGTAATTACGGTAAATATGATGCATATAAAATATTATAATGAAATGCTTAGGATTCACATGTAAGTATTGTACAATGAAGTCTGATTAATGAATGAGTTTTTAAGTAGGAAATGATTATGAAAAGAAATTTGAATATTTTGGATATAGAGCACTTTGGGCGAAGGAAAAATTACATTTTTTGGTGTTTATAAAAATAAAATTCTTAAAACAGTTTATTTATCAATGCACACGCTATAGCTGAATTTTCGACCTACCTAACATGTATAAGCCTCATATGTGTTACGCATTTATTTTAGCATTGATTAAAAATAGTAATTTGCCAATGAAACATATTCTCATTTAAATCGAAATCATTTTCCAAATTGGACATTTAGTTCTCCTTCATCCTGAAGTGCTTGTATCCTACCTGAAAAGTTGCATCTTGGCAGCAAATAGCAATGTGAAAAATCAAATTGTGATGAATTAAGAATTTTCGAGAAGATAATTTTGTACGAGTTTTATGTAAACGATGAATAGATTTATTGGATTGTTGAATTATCAGTTAGGATGGTACAACATGCATTTTACATGCACACGTCCATATGCTACATATACTCATATGTATGTAGGATGCATGGAGTTTGTTAATTGAATCCACTTTTTAAAATGGAAAGCTTAATTAAACTATAGAGTTTGATGTGATTTCTTCGTAAACATATTAGAAATTCTATTTGACTCCGTAAATGGTTATCAATTTGTTATTGTTTAAGTGGCAAATTTAAAAAAAGAAATCGATTTCGTCACCAATATAAGACTACATAGTAGAGAAATATTTACTGCATTCTTCCATACATTGTCAATGATAGCTTACAGATAAAAAATAAAGAAATAAACCATTTTTTTGTCGATTCAAAAACCACACACAACTACAGTGATCATAATGCAAATGTTATGCGAATCACGTCTCAATGTACCAATTAAAAATCTAATAAAATTATATAGCAACTCGGTGTTATTTATTTTTTTAATGAAAATTCTAGAGCTTGCCCAGTTAATATTTTTTTCCTCTGTTAAGGCTTTGTACTCTGTCGATATTCTTTTTCACTGAATAGATTAATGACAAATAAATTGAAGAAATTAGTATCTAATGCTGTAAACCAACCCCCTTTTTAAAGAGGCGGACCCGCTTTTAGGGGATATTAAACAAAGATATTTTTCAATCACTTCGATCTAGAAATATTCTGTAAATATGGAAGACAGAGGGAACTGTAGACTAACCTAGAACAATAAAACAGTCCGACGCTGTATAGCATCACTAAACTTGACCAACAGGTTGTAGTAAATATAAACTTCAACCTCATATCAATCATCTTTGATAGTCAATTAGCTTGGTTTCTTATTGAATAAAGAACCTCTAGATAAAAAGTAGTTCAAAATATATGCGCAATGTTACACCAAAACAAAGATCTTCAAATCTGATTAACCTGGATCTTTGGACATAAGAAAATCACCCTCACAGAGTTAACGAATAGCTTGGCTAAAAGGGAAATTGTAGATGTTAGACAAATTTCTGTTACACTAAGTTCAGATGAAACTTCAAGCTTTATACTAGAGGAAGTGAGGAAACAGTGACAATTAGAATATAATCTTAGAGCTATGTACTTGGAAAAAAACGATAGAAACAGATCTCGCCTTCAGAGGTAAATCCTGGAACAGTTCTATCAGCGTAAGTAGCAGATCCATTAATGCATAAACATAATCATTTCCAAAAAGACCTTTACTAGTGAAACATTTGACAAAAATAAAAGTCAAGTTTATGAAGCTGACCTCATTGTGTTAATACTGTAGTTCGAAGGATTTTGACTCCGTGAATCGCAGTCTTCTTCTAAAAAAAACATGAACGTTTCGGATTTTTGGTCGCCTTTCTTCCTGGTTCTCTTCCTATGCTTTTAGCCGCCCCTGTAGAGTCACACTTAGTGGCTTTTTTCCACTTTATTTCCCAGATCCGGACTTCCCCAAGGTTCTATGCTAGGTTCTATGTTTGTCAATTAAGTTCCTCCTGTTATGCATTTTGCATGCCTTCTCTATGCGGATGACCTAAAATTACACATTTGGTCGCCCTCTATCACTGGCGTCAATCCTATTACCTTCCTTTAAACAGCTTCAGCCCCTACAATCTTCAATCAACCCTTAGCGGGCTGTAGAGTGAAAACTTGCATTTTAGTTTGGATGCCTAGATAGGGATTCCAATCCCGAACCATATTTTCAATCCCGGGATTACGGGATTAAAAAATCTCAAATCCCGGGATCCCGGGATTTGAAATTCAAAATACAACACAACAAAATAAGTCAAGTTTCTAGTAAACAGATTATATAATTTGCCATCATTTCAAGACTACAACAATAAGTGAGCTCAACACTATAAAAAATTGCATTATTACTAATTTATATTATTGATGCAAATAAAAACAATAATTTTAATTATCCAAAACGTTGACAGTATGAAGACAGATATTAAAAATTACATCTATTATAAATTACAACAAAAAATCACGACCAAAAACCACAACAACAAAACACAACTTTTAGAATTGAGATACATAATAAAGTAACATATAAAAAATTCGGCCAAAGTTCATTAGGTTTTTCGGAAGTAACATTGAAGCAATAGCAAAGCATCTAAGGTATCGTCTCCAAGCCTGCTTCTAAATTTATTCCCGATTTTGGACGCCGCGGAAACGGTCGAGAAATATTGGTACACCTGCTCCAAACTATGCAAGTGCCACCACTTTCGAAAAGATTCATTTCTTTTGCAATGGTTTTAATTAGATTAGTTTCTTGCGGCATTCCATGATTGATTATTTCATACTTTTGCAGCTCTTCTTGTAGCGTTAATTGACGACTACCTTGTTCTGATCAATATAGGTATCTACTGGGTTCTCTTCATTGCTTTGGCTACCAAGCATAGGGTTCAGCATCTAGATCATTGAAGTATTTTTTTTAATATTTCGTTGCTTCGTTTCAAAAATAGAGATTTTATTTCACTTGGTAAATTTTCGCTGGTACAATGTGGATTCTGGAGATAGCTTAGCATACCAGATAGCTCGGTATACTGACGCTCTTTTATTCGGTCCAATATTGCAATTTTCATAGCATTCAGAAGAATAGACCGTTTTTCTCCTAATAGCCTAAATACAAATCTTGATGAAGTATTAACAGTGCATAAATTTGCAAGTCTGCGACTAAAGGCCGCCACAGCCAATTTTACAGGGAGTAAAACTTCAATAATTTTCTGAATCGAATCAAACTCTGTTGCTTCTAATTGCTCTGAATATTGCAGGCCTATTAATGTATACTATTTTTCAAAATGGGAAACTATTCGAGCATTGTCAAGAGACTATTTCATCTTGTTTTACAATCCATTTAAAGGAGACAGTTAAATGCCTTGCTCGGATCCGACATCGTTTTAAAGATCGTTATTATTTTTCGTTGGAGCTTTTTTAAAATATAAAACTACGTAACGAACTTTCTTTATGCATGCGCTGATGTCCTTCGTCTGATCTAGCGTGTCTTGCAGGCGACCGGTTTCAACGTAGTTAGCTGATTCAGGACCATCCTAATCTTCGTGGTCGTCGTTCAGACTATCAGCTGCTTCATCAACTCTTTAATCTGGAATGGACCTCATATTATAGCGAACATCGCAAACTGCCAAGTGGATGCTATGCGCCAAACAAATATGTTGCTCTGTACCAACTAGTCTGCCTACTTTTCGCATTTCGTTTGACCCATCAGTTACGATGGTAACAATGTCTTTTCCTAGAGAAACATTAAACTCATATCTAGGTAGTTTCCAGCTGTCATTGATATTCTTACTCGCACCAAGCTCCAGTAAGAATTTACTAAGTAGATGTTTATATTTATATAGCGCCTATTTGCAGTCAAGGTCCATTAATCAAACATCAAACTGAACCGTTCACCTGAGATACTAGCCTGTTATATCTTATTTTTTATTATTTTCTTTATCCTTCTTGCATAGCCAACAACCTTTTTTTGATTGTTGTTAAGGATTTTGGTAAATCTGTGTATGCATTCGCTAGTATTAATTTCCTCAAATCATTCGATGTAACGAATGCACTAAATGCGAAACAGTCCATACTTATTTATTTACAAACCCCTTTGTATTCTCTTGTTAGCTGTTACATCGGTTTCTTTTGCTCTATTCTTTACGCATTTTGATGTGAGCTAATTGTTTTCTCATAAATATGGATTCTATTTGCACTTTTCGAGTCTTGCTGTCACTTGATTGCCGATAATGCTTGACTCCCAGCCCCAAAATCCCAGCCAATTTCTGATCCCGAAAATCCCGGGATTAGAAGTCATCAATCCCGGGATTTTCGGGACCAGAAATTGGCCGGGATCCCGGGATCCGGGATCCCGGGATTGGATTCGCTATGCCTAGATCAAATATCTTTTTGGATCTTGTCTCATTTTGTTCGGCGAAAAGTTCAATTCCTACAATTTTTCCGATAGCTAATAGATAACATTTCATAATTGGAAGCAAAAATATATGTATTCCAACAAGTGTACATTCTACAGTCTTCTCATCATGCTCAACTATTCAGTTTGCATCCATTAGCTATGTTATCAAAATATCTTATCTATTTACATGCTTTGTATATGAAAATTTTTCAAAAGCCAACCAAGCACAGGCAATATTTAAAAATCAAACAATTTAAATTTTTTATCACTAAATTATTTTTTTATTTCCACAAAAGATCCATGTGCATTACAAAAACTTCACTTAAATGACGATAAATCTGAATTACACAGAACCAATCAAAGTTAACCAATGAAATTTACAACAACCAGATGCAAAATGACGTGGGCGAAGATGAAATCTGCAAAACCTCGTTCCGGCGATATACCCTGGAATATTGCCTTGTTTTGTGGATTAACCTGTAGCCGTAAACATACTCCCAGGATGAAGGAGCTAACGGTCGATATGAATCCGGACAGGAATGAATTAAATGGAAAAGTTCCGACGAGACAGCAGTAAACAAATTGCACGATACCGGTTAATAAGATGTAACACAAATACGCATCGATAATTTTCAATTTCTTTGGCGTATGATTGACGTAATCATCGTAGAACTTTCCAATCACACTTTTTAGACTCGTCATTTTCAGCTAATTATATTTGCAAATCGGAAAACAGAAAAATACCCGGCGAATTTTTCGAGATTTCGTAGCGAGTTGGACACGTCAAATTCTAAATGTCAATTGGTGAGGGGAAATTTTATTTGAGGGAATTTGTTTGGTTAGTAATTGTAGAGTGTAGAATAGTAATCGTTTGGCGGCGAATCGTTTTAATTTTAGTTTGGTGAGTGGTTTGGTGCAGTTATGATAAATAGTCCAGGGTGTGTAGTATGTAGTAAAAATGACAATGGGACAGAAAGTAAGCAACACGTTCTGTCTTTCGGAGTGAACTATGTATATTCAAGAACACGAAATATAGTCCGCCGAAGAGAAAAAGTTGTTGTCAGTCTTTTCTCTTGTAGATGAATATAATTCCAAAGCCTCTCAATACTAAACAGTTTCTAACACTATTCTACAAAACTTTCTATGAATTATCAGAAAGCTAAAAAATTTAAAATAAAAATAAATTTAAGCTGAATGGGGGCTTTGGGGGCGTCAAAGTCGACTAATCAATCCGAAAACACATGATTCCCTAGTTTCTGATACTCCTCGCTACACGTCGCTCCAAACTGTATGTCGAATTGTCAATAATTTGCACTATGTAAAAAGCCCGTCAACATTTCTCTTATGTACTTTCAGTTTGCGTATGCTTGGTGGTTGACATTGTATGCAGGTGCTGTGCATGGTTTGCAGTCTGTGCAAAGTAGTTCGCGGTGGAATTTTCCCATACTTTGTGCTACGAAAATCGAAGATAGTGGTAGTTGCGGAAGTTTTCCTATAAAAAATTAATTCCTAAATGTTCGATTAGATTTGCTGTAAATATTTCTATGAGATTATCTATCCGCCCGCCTTTGATAAAAGTCAGATTGCGACATATGCTCGCCTTTGTTTGTAAATATTAGAACGATCGAATTACAACATCCAATAAGGTAGTCAACGGTGTGCTGTAGTGAAATTACATGAAGTGATTCATAATTAGTGATATTTGAGATCATTGCACTTGAGTGCAAGCGATTACAATTTGTCCATTACTTCCTATTGAGTTGACCAGCGTGCAAATTGGATTAACATGGAAGACGCTACGTCATTGACTGACTTACAGGTAAGTTGATGGTTTCTGGTAGCAGAGGAATTAACTTATAAGACATCAGTCTGGGCAAAATGACTTTTACAATAACCATTAAATTTTCTATTCATGCAGTAATAGCGTATTTGTACATACATGAAGGCGAGCGTATATGTGCTCATTCGAGGGGTAAAAACTAAGTGGAGTAATCCTTTAAAAAAATTTTGGTTCCTCGTACAATCAATCATTCTGATTGACTTACTGAAGACTTGGCAAAAGAACCAGCCAAACAGCATCTTCGTAATCTGTGCACAAGATAATAAACGGTACAAAAACACAACATATTGTACATTTTCCGATAGCACAGACGTAGCTCAACACAGTTTTATTGCTATCATTTGCTTTTGACCAGTAAGTGTTTTCTTTTAATTTATTTAATTTTTTATGCTTGTATCATACATTTGTATACTCTTTTTAATACACGTTGTTTTTGGTTGTTTCCGGTCCAAATACTAACAAAAAATAATATCTAAGCATTCACCACTGGCGTTGGCTAAGTGATGAAAGTGATAAGGAAACTCGAAATTGCTTTTATCAATATTGAACCGATAATGCTGTTTTTTATTCAGGTGATATTCCTTTGAATGCGGTGTACTACTCATTCCGAATCGAGAAGTTTAATCGGAACTGGTTCATTTTGATTATTTCTGTATCGAAAGATATATTGTTATCCATACACATGTGCTCAACAAAAATTTTTAATGTCTAAATTGTGGTTCGTTTTTTGATTGACGCATATGTATTTGGCTTATTACACATGCCTCTAATTTAAATATGAAAATACAATTGTTTAACTAACCTTGAACGAACAATAAAGGTTGCGTCGTGTGCCATAAGCGTGCTTTGAACTTAAAAAAACTTGGACATGATATGTTCTAGTCAGGGAAATTTGGTAGAAGTGGTAAATATGAATAGATCTCTGTTGAAAATGCATATGCGAATCATTGCTCAATCTTCGGTTCCTCAGTATCTAGCTGAAATCATCAAATAACTTTTTTCTGTTGATAATAGCTGTCAGTACTATACAATCGGATTGGTTACCATCAACAAGATAAGTAAAGGAGTCAATAATCTCATAACATGCTGTAGAGAAATAGATAATATTTGAGACCGCCGCAACGAGCTATTTAATTTAATTTGAATTACAGCATTATGTCATGTTGATTCATCGGAAAAGTGTTAGCTTACCTGTTGATACAACATTATGGTATCAAAACGCAAATTTCATAAGATAGGTAGGTACCTATATGTACTTATTTCTGTTATTTATGTGAACTCTACATGTTCAGTTCTCAAAGGTATTGTGAGGCTAGGGGTAAAACTCGACTACGTGCCTCCATAGCCGTTAGGCGATTTTACCCATTGATGTCTGGCTGGTATTTTTGTTTTAGTGGTTTTGTCTTTGTTTTGGGGATGTTTTTTGTTTGTTTATCTTCAATGTTCTGTCTTCTCGTGTATTTTAGGTACATTTTTGTTATTTATTCCACAATTACTGATCCCTGGTCATCCTCTGGTGGTAGCAGGGGCAAAATTTGAAGAAGAATACTCAAAAACATACAAAAACTAGACGAGAAGCCAACACGATGATGAAAACAAACAAAAAACACCCGCAAAACAAAACACAACCACAAAAACACATACATATCAGCCGAACATCTATCGGTAAAATTGTCCAACGGCTATAGGAGACACGTAGCCGAGTTTACTCCTTGATTCTTATGAGGTAGTGACTCGAATCGCAGACAGGACCGCGGAGTGAACGCGCATTAAAAATACCGTTGGTGGCTTATTTTTGTATGAGAAACTGGTCGATTTGGTTACATGTGCGGCCAGATTCTCTTGTAGATGTCTCGGTATGGGAAATAAGTGGAGGTTACAGTAAGAATTTTGTTGTTAACGACGTCTATTAAATGCTGTCCGTTGTCACTGGTCTCTATGCGTCATTTTTCGCATTGAAGTCATCCCAGAAACATTTTAACGTCGTTTGAGCGCAACTCATTGGCGATACCTTCCATGGTGCTGTAGAAATCGTCCTTGATTGGCTCCTTCTTGTCTTCTGTGGGGGCGTGGCAGTTGTCTAGCAAGACGTTGAAGTATCTGGTTTTAATGCGGATCGGAACAAATCCGTTCGTTAGTCGGTTTGTTTAACCATGTGAAGCCAATCCAAACTTATAGTTTATTTGCGATTTTTCATTTTTGAGTCGAAACGATCGCATGCCAAATATTTCCTTCCATGCCATTTCGTTTCCTGCATTACGAGAATGTTGATTTTATATTTTTGTAATTCATCCAGAAGCTATAGAAATGCACCTGGACTATTCAGTGATCTTACATTCTAAGTGCCAAAAGAATAGTCCGTTATTATCTATTCTATTATATGCCCTTTGTCCAGTCCGATCCGAGACTGTTATCCTGGTTCCATAACAATTCGATTTTTGCGAGAGTGCATTGCTAATGTCCTGCTGAACTACTTAGCGTCCAAAACACTGTTCCAAGCATTTCTACTGGGGGCTTAGCATTAGGATCATCCGTTAGGATCATCCATTAAATTAAACATCATTTCCCTTCAGATGCCAACATCGAGATATTAGAAAGCATTAATTTAACAGATAGTGGAGACCAAACTGCATCGTGCGGTAAATATCATATGACAAAGCCATTATATTTCACAAAAAGCTACAATTTTAATGACACTATGTCCATAGAGCAAAAACCGGTCGGCGCAAAAGTTTGAGATGTTCATTAGACCGCAAAAAAAATAATTTGATGGAAAAGTGATTATAAAATTCATCAGCAAAAAAGTAAAGGCTAACATGGATCACATAAAAAGCAGAAAAAAGTATTGTAGCGGTGTCTGCTAGATAAAACAAAAATCTTGATGCTTTAGTATAGAAGTAGTTGTTGATTATTTAATAAATTACATTTTGGCAGTCAATGCTCGTTATTTCGCGGTTGTTCTGGCTATTCTTAGAAGGCACAGATCAATCGCAACTCATCTTGGGCTACGATCAATGATGAGATATTCTCAAATTATTGATAATGTAAAAATGATTCAATGACACTTTTAAAACTTTTCCATCTCACGTTCTATTTTTGATCAATGAATCAAATCAATGTCTATACTAGACGCAATCATTCAACGCTGACGTGCAACAGTTTGAAAAAAAGCTTATCATGAATCCGCCTATTCGTACAAATCGGAATATACGGTTAGAAATCTCATAACAAAAAATATATATTAAATTTGATAAGCCTTATTCGCTTCGAAACAAAAAAAAAATGTGAAATTATTGAATGATAAGCGATCACAAAACAAATAATTATTTTATTTGTAACCTTATGGCGGATAGTTTTTCTCATAGATTAGTAAGTACGAAGCGTCTATATAGGCCGAGGCGAAATTCCGCAATCTCATGAATTTCCTCTGTGCAAAATTTAATTGAAATGGAAATAAGTAAGCAGAAAAACGTATCTGATTAGACGCTGGAATGGTAATGGAAAACATGTATGTAATCTTGATTATGTTTAGTACATCCATAAGAGCTATATGCATTAAGCACGTGAATTTCGCTAGTAGCCTTATTTAGAAGGTTGAGGGCTTGAAGTATGACATTTACAAATGTTCTCTAAGAAAATATTTCGCCTGCAGAAAGTTAGCAAGATGACAAGACTTGCATTTTTAGTAAAAAAAGCCACTCAAAAATACGGGATATCGTTGTTACTTCGAGCTTACAAAACTACAAATAAATTTCAGTACATTTGGAATTTATTTCCGGCAAACTAACAAACATAACATTTGAGTTCAATTTCCAGTACAATTTCTTCAGACCTCAATTCAAACTGTATGAAATAATTAAATGAGCAAGCCTCATGCTTTTATTTTGAGGGGTCACATTATTGGTTGTCCACATTACAAAAGAAACTACATATCAAGTGATATCAACCTAATATTATCAATATTATGCCTCATTCGACGCATTAGTCATCATAATACATCATATATCCGACTAAGTAGAACATAATCTTTGTTCGCTTGTGTGGAAGAATGTGCTTATGAAAAAGATATGGGTATCTTACCATTATAAAGTTATCGTCCGGCAGCTAGTGAAAAATGATTTAAATGGTTGAGCTGTGATGACGAAATCAGAACTCGCTAGCATTGATTCTGAGTAAGAGGTGGTTAAATGTTTACTCGAAATTGTGTATATACATATATACATTACTTATTTAGCAGAAATAATTTATGTTCCTACTATAATATTTGATATTTGAATTCGGAGTGAAATTATTCGTGTTTGATTTGCAATTAAAGTTTGATTTTATAGAACCATTTAATGCAAAGAAAATTAGCAATATTCTCGTGTGCATATATCAATACGACTAATATTTTTGGAAATTTTCAAGGTAAATGCTCACTCATTGTCTCTTGTTGTTGTGTTCGATTTAAAAAGAAGTATACAATCGTCTTGGGTTTGTTTTCAAACTAAAAGAGACAAATCGTAGTAGCGAACGATTCCAAGTTTTTCATATTAGAGACGAAACAAAGTTTGTAGAAAATATTCATGTGCGTGGAATAAGCTTTATTTATGATAAGGACACTCTATGCTTCATTCTTGAAAAGAATTAAATCATTAAAATTCGTTTGCAAATTATGCTGATGTAAAAAGAAAAAGAAATTAAATAAGCGTCTAATTTGAATTGCAACATGATACAATACTAAATAATTTTCCAGAGGGTGGCATATAACATTTTTGTTATTATTTAAATAGTGCCCATAAAGACCGACAGAAAAGGCTCCATCATAGATTTAGATGGATGTTGATGCTCATCTAAATCTATCTAAATATTATTCTTCCTAAAAATTAGCCAAAAAAGTATGTCTGCCGGAGATATTCAGTACACTTAGTTTAATTTGCCACTCCCTGCCAGTAGATCCTTTGTGTCATGGCAGAATTACAAGTATTGTTTTGATATTTTAGTCGAGTTGTCTAAAAGGCACTTTGTAAGCGATAACAAAGAGCCTCTTCAAATTTAACTGACATCAACATAACGAGATCATCCGAAAGCACTTGTAAATCAAAACCTTTTCGATTCAAGACTTTAAACAATCGATCAACTATAATGCCCCACAAAAGCAGTAACATAGCTCTATATCGCAAGATACTTTTTCATTCGAACCGTAAATGTTTGGTTGCTGATTGGTTTTTCCCACTGAGCGGTTTTGAACAACAAATTGTCAATGACTTTCTTTAGAATGGAGAAATTTTTTTCTTTCGTTCTTTTTAGAAGGAAAGAATTTAGACTGAATTGCTTTAATACTCTTTGTTTTCTCTCTTAGATGTTATTTTCCTTATATATGGTTAGTTTGCATATGAGAAATATAAACTACATCAAAGTTAATCCTCAAAAATTCTAAAGAAGTAAAAGAGTCGTTCCTCTTAATTTGAAATAACCGAAAGAGATAATGATCCATGTAACTCTACCGTTGCATTGCCCTTTCCACATATTTTTGTGACCAGTAGGCCAAATAAGACAGTTGGACTTAAACTCCTTTCTTATATAGGGGGCAATATAAACAGCGTTTGAAAAATATGCAGCCACTTTTATCAATTTCCTTCGGCTGGCAAAACAAATTCGTTGGAGTTTTTTGTTGGTCACTTGTTTCGCTTTCACTCGTTGCTTAGCATTTGCTTGTTCACTTTAGGAGTCTTTGTCTTTGCAGTGTTTTGTTGTTGCAACTTTGGTCTACTTGTTTCTAAACCAATTTGACGTTGGACGCAAAAGAAGCAGTGCTTTATTAGCGAAAGAATGATTAGTGAACATTTTCAATCTGAAAATAAATTGTTTCTATTGTAACATAATCACATTCAAATATGAACACTCGCAATAACTAAGATCGTAGCCAAGAATGAGTTACAATTTTGATCAGCGAGAATATGGAAGGCTCTGAGAATCTGCCCACTCTGCTTAAACAAATTTAAAAACAAAGCCTATAAAATATGAGTCTGATGGTAATACTTCGATGGCAAGTGAAATTTTCGAAAGATAAGGATAGATAAATTCGGTAAAAAATATTAAATTGTAACAATTTAGTTTTTATAGACGAATGCTCGGCTCATAACATCATTTCTAATCTTCATTACGTAAAAGTATTCTTTGACCTCTAAACACAACCTCGGTAGTTCAACCAATGAGCCAGAATTAGTTAAAATTTCAAATATTTTAGGGAAAAAAGCTATATCATTTAAAAACATGAAAAAAAGTAAAGGTTCTAAATCATGCGCTAACCGCGCCTGGTGTATGCAACTTGATGGCCAAAGTTTTGTTAAACAGGCTTACTAGTGGTCAACAAACATGGTTTTCATGCTTCATGCCGAAAATATTGTCGTTGTGGGCCAAAGTATGCAGACCAATCCCAGGAAATGAACTTAACATTAGTCGCACTATTAAAACAATCCCACGACAACCTTTCTTTCAGGTCTAGGTTGAAGCTGGTAGAGAGGTTCATTTCAATCAATTCAATTATTGAATCAATGTGAAAACGAGTATGGAATAGCCGGCACTAGCTTTGCGAAAATTTGGCATAAGCATCTTAGATTTCACGCGTACGAATTCGAATTGACTCGAGAATTGAAGGCTACAGACTGCCGATTTCGAGATCTTTTCCCCGTATCGGCCCAGGAGCAGCTTGAAAATAACGCCAAATTAGCTTGAAATGAGACGGATTTCCAATCTGGGACTATGCAAAGAAGCGAAATAGTCGCATTTGGGGTCGGAAAAGCAAGAATAGTCAAAAAGAGAATAGTCAAAATTTAGGGAATAGTCAAAATATTTCTTTTCTCAATCTCTCATCCAAAAAGGTGTAAAAGGTGTGTTTCAAGTTCGAGTTTGGGATCACTCCGTGAAGGTATACCAAGATTATATTCTCTAGAGGAACTGGAGTATAGATGGGCATTAATTATATAAGTACGGGTAATACATTAGTGAATACAGAGAATATTCTTATTACACAGCTTGCTCAGCATAGATTTGTCTATAATTTTTCTCAGTAAGATATGTAACCTTCTGTTTACAAATATAGAATTATTTAATTATACTCGTATTCATATTTCATTCAACTCAATTAGATCAAAATGTTACAATACATTTTAAATAGTAAATTATTAGATATTTGTGCTAAATTTTCTGTTGGTCTACGCAGATTATTTAATTTCCTCATGTTTACCTAGTGCTGATTAAAGAATTGATAGTGATTCCGCTGTGATCGAAAATGCTTGCTGGATTTGACATATGTATATCACAATTGAAGTTTGAGCTGTGTATTGTAAATTATCCAACTTTTAGTCCAGTTTGCAATTCTCTCTTTCTCTCTGTCAAATTTCTGTATAATTCACAAATTGTCAGAAGCTAGTTCGATCGTTGTAACTTGACCCCGCAAGATAATTAAGGATGTGTTTGGAATTAAATGACCCGTTTTGCGCCGTACCCCTTATGGAACTTTAGTACCTGCTACGGTCAAAAGGGTTTATAGCTTGCAAAGTAATGGAAAATTTTCACTTTGCTACTAAGATTTGTGTAGTAACAAATAATCGTACGGATGATGGAAAAATACCAGGCAGCAATGGAAAATACCATGGGCAAGCTGATGGAAAATTTCTGATTTAACTGTAAAATTTTCCATGGACTATCGAGTTTGGGTAGTTTGGACATGCACTTTTTCGGTTTCTTAGGCATCGTTTGTGTGAATTATTGTTGTTGACGATGATTAGGAGAGAATTAAAAATGCGACAATTTCGGTGATTGAGCATGTTGGTATTGAGAGTTTGAGATACTCGTAGATTGAATGAATTCAAAAATCAAAAATGTTGAAGGATAATATTCGAGGTTCAACAGTAATATCAAATTATTGTCAATTACGCCATTTATTTTGGATATGTATTTACGGCATAAACCATTCCCAATAAAAAAACACACAAGAATAAATAAAAAAAGAGAAAGAAAATAATATGGTAGCTTCATTTTTTTCTATATTTTTTTCATTTGTTTTTACATATTTTCCATTTAAATTCTTTGTCGTCACAAAGAACAGAATATCCTAGCTTCAACGTTGATATACACTAACATATATGAAACATATTGCTATAGGACTCCATTTACACGATATGCCCACTAAAATACACCTTTTGTGTATAGTTTTTCGTGTATATTTACCAATCTAAGGAAAGTTTTCCTTTATTTCCATCAGTTTATTGTAAGTGATAACTAACTGCTACCAAACATTTCCATTCTATAGTAAATATACATAGGTTTATTACAATATCATATCTTCTTGTAAATAGAATAGGGCAAACAATGATTCAACAACCACCATTAACATGCATTTGAACTACGATCATCAAAAGTTTCCGACAGCTTCTTTATCAATATTCATCCATGGCTAGCTTGCCGCGAAAAAGCCCACTCGCACCAGATGGTTGCACTCGATCGTCCTAGATTCCTTAGAGTACATTAGCCCAATTAAATTCTGTGGTGTATTATCAGTAATTGTTTTTCAAAATTTTCCATCGGAGTCTTTCAAGTCTAAGTCGCGTGTCTTTTGTCTGTTATTGCACCAATTATCTCATCACCATATTATTAACAACTATACTTACTTGCATATTGTGCACGGTTGTCAGATAAGGTGTCATAAGATTTGCAATTGAAAAAAAAAATGATGATAAGGCAAACATTTGGCCATAGTATAAATCGGAGTAACCTTGAAGGGGAATCGTCCGGTTTTGATGAACTTTGTGTCTGTTTTCGTTTTGCAAATGATAATACTAAGGATCTGCTACGGCTCAAGATGTTCCAGTTCAGAAGGTGGCACTGGTGATTTTGATTAAGAGTGTCTGTGATCAGTCTAGCCGCGAATCGTGTTGAGTTCGCATCGTTGTTGATCCAGTGGTTAAGCAAACTCACAAGTGCTTTCTCTTTTTTTCTGGGATTTCGTGACAGCAAAAAGTGTAGTGAAATGGTTATTAAATTAGAACTGCATAAGATTTTTGAGGTAATGTCTGCTATTTAATAAAATATGGTCGCAATTGTGCTAATAAATAGTGTTTAAATATGATTCAAGTGTATTTCAAGCGCAATTTGAGACAATGGAATTCATGTACCAACGCCTTTAAAACAATTGAACCTTAAAAAAGTATCGAGCTTGTGGGGTGTTATATAGTACGCTTCAAGCCAGGATACCACTGTTTTTCTTTTTCAAAGCAATGAACATTGTATAGTAAAGTTCCCGACTGCATTCCTTGTGAGATTATATGAATCGTTTCGAATTCTTAATAAATAGAATAAATACTTTCGATAAATTCGAATTGTTTGATCGTGTATTAATAGCTTTCTGTTCTTAGCTTTTATTATTCCATTGATTATACTCAATAGTTTGTGCTAATAAAATCAAGGAAAATAGAACTGTGGAAAAATTCCTCTACCTCAAACAGATAAGTTCATATTTGCAATACATCTCCTTGAAATAAAGTTGCAAAACTTTTAACGTTTCGTTGATAAGAAAAATACTGGCAGTTCTATTATAACATCATAATAGCGTTGTTCTTGATAAAGCAAAAACATCACGATAGAAGTAATTCATTTTCTGAATGGTCTGTCTATATTACACCCACACGTGCATTTATATATTTAGTTCTTATCGAATTCGGTAATATGTTATTATTTTGTCTTTCGGTGTCGAAATTCAACTGATAATTTCATAAAAACTCATGCAATACTTGAACTAGAAAAAAACTAAATAAATCTTGAGTTTATTAAGTTAAATCACAGAATCAAATCTTGATCATTAATTATATTATGAATTGAATTTATACAAACTACGCGGCGGCGGAAGATTGTGGAAGATTCCGAAATTAAAAAAAAACAATGAATTTCAAAAATGCATTATTGCATTATGTGTACCATTTATTTTCCTGCAAAATAATGAAGTTTTCCCATTTTTTTTTTAGGTATAAAGGCTGTTAAAGAGTGTTTTTTTAGATCATCGGAACTGTAAGATATTTAATTACATTATCTTAGTGGCCAACTTGCAGTTTAATTTCTCGGGAAGCTCTCTAGGACGGCTTGAAAGCATTAAAATCTAGAGAAAGCTTCAATGTTCAATTGCTATTTTTACAGAAGGGTTTTTGTCTAAGAGTAATTGATATCTTTTGAAAGCTAAAAATTTGCTCACTTCATTATATGAGACTCTTCTCTTTCCAGTTTTCTTTTCATGGTGAATAAAACAATTTTCAATTCAGCCGGATTCACTGCCTCGAGCCCAACTGTCAATTAAAAATCGAACCGTTTTATTGCAGTTCGTTTAGCTAGGAGTTGATTATGAAACTGTACAGTTTTGTTTTTGGTGTAAAACCTGCCTTAAAACGTAGTAAATATGATGGAACATACCCCAGATATATGCGTGCCTTAAGGATCTGTTTTAGATTTGAAGCCAAATGGACATGATTAAATCGCTGTGTAACATTAGGTGCGTTTTTTACGTCTCGATCAATAGCAGATTAGGGTAAGCACCATTGAAAATAACAACAATGCTGCCTCAGTTGTTGTTGCTTTCAATGCTGCCTACCCTAATCTGCTATTGATTGAGACGCAAAAAACGCACCTATCATTTCCTATTGCTGCAGAAAAAGGCAGCAAAGACTTCTGCGTTTCCGTTACCGGAGATTGTGAAAATTATTCCTAAGTAAAGTTTGTACCAAAATCTTTTTTGGACTTAGTAAAATCGGCAACCAGGCGTTTTAGAAAGCCAACTTAGCTGATTGATTATTTTCTAGAGCCTTACACAGCTTCGGGGTCTTTGTTGTATCTAGTCCTCTACAGAACGTTGATTTTTACTTGAAGATCCTCAAAAAATTTGTTTTAGACGATCCAGTCATCTTCTGTGTTTCTCTTGCATGTTTGATTTATGCATTTTCTTTTCCGCGAGGGAGCCATCCTGTTGCTTTTGCTCTTTTTGATGGGAACCGATTCCCGCGTGATCTCAGTGCAAGTAAATCTATAGGAGAGAAGTTCCATTGAATCTTTAGTCTGATGCTTTGGAGCTTAGAATAATCAAACTTTTCAGATTTTCGGACAAGTATTACTTTGAGCACTTGAAAAGGTGTTAGAAAACGAGCTACCACTAGACTAGTCTCCAACGCTCATCCTCTTTTGCTCGCTTTAAGTCTAAGACTTGCTTATCAAAGTCAGCCTTCAGCAATGCAGAACACATTGGCCGTAGTATCATTCTGAATCGAACGTATATGTAAGAATCTTCCTTGCATTTTAAGAACAAATAATTGTTGCAATAAATGGAATATACCTATACGAAAATGTTATTGTTTCGAAAATTTATCTTGAATAATTAGTTGCAATTAACTCTATGGACATCAGATTTACTTTTGCTTCTTTCTTTCGCTTCTTGCTTGAATTAAACTCGATCCAAATTTTTCTGTAATTTTCATTTTCTGATTAGCTACTAGAATATATCGGAACTAGGACACTTATTTTCCTCGCCATTTAACTTCTTGAATAGTTTCTATTAACTAAAACCTTATAAACTGACCTCTTTCGTCAAGACTTTGAATTTTGTAATCGGCTTATTCTATCACGAACATCCTACTACTCACGATAACACAATATTTGACTTTAATACACCGGAGGATACAAAAACTTGTTGTCTGGTACCAGTTGCTCAGTTTTCAAATACTCTTTTATTTAAATTAATCACCAATTCTAACGACTTTAGATTTTCTTGGATATCATTAATATATCCAGTAAAGAAATTATTTGCCCAAAGTTGTGGAAAATTACTGATAATTTACAGGTTTATAGCTTGTGGGCCGTTAGTAAGTGTAGATCGACATCTATTTGATAGTTTTCTACTTTCAATCCATGTTATAAACAGGGCTGAAACCGCACTTTGTGATAAAATCTTAAGATTCGATATTAAAGCGGGCGAAGCTCTTATTCGTTCATTTCCCTTTAATATATTTTTAATAAATAGCATTTTCATTTTCTAAAAAGTGCATTAATTTCTATTGTTTTCTGACTATTCATTTAAATATTAGGCTATATTGTTGCACTTTTGATAATACATTCACGAAAGTAGCCGGTAACAAAAGTAATTGTGTTACAACTGACTTAATAACAACAAAGCACAAACTAATCCGCACTCGTAGATTTATCAAAAGCACATGTAATGGAATTTTTATCGCACTAACCGAGTTCATTACACCAACCAATAACTTTTTTAGTATGCTAAATAATCGTCTCCAATGCATGCTTAGAAACATTCGATTATGTTCAATATCATTTTTCTCATTTTTTATTCATAATTTTTTTTAGGTCGGCCGGAGAATGAGCTCAGAACGGCAACCTCTTCTCTTGCATTCAGATCCTTCAGACTGCGAACGAGCACCACCTCGACCAGATGTACGAAGTTCTCCCGACAATGGACTTGTCGATGTACAAAGTGACGAGAATGGTGAGTTTATTGGAATATGAAAAATGAAATCATTTAAAAGAATTTTTCAATTGAACTGTGCGTGACGATGAGATGATTTCGTGTCATCGTTGTTAGATCGAATCGAATTCTTTCATATACTTTATTGTGGTTTAAGTTTATGGATTCGATATGAGTTTTCCTTAGTGGCGTGACATCAATAAGAAGGAAATGGAATATATAGCACGTATTTGCTGCATTTTACTTTCGTCCTACTTATATCCTACATGAAAGTGATTTTACATTTGCATTCCAATAAGTGAAATGAAAGTAATGATTCGATATTAATAGTAATTAATTTCAATCATACTGGTACCAAACTTAGATGAATAGTTTAAATTAAATTCTACCTAGAGCACGTTTATGTGAAAGAAAAAAAAGTACACATAATTTCATTTCTTTTTTTTCAGTGTCAGACGTTAGAAAACCAAATGAATATAATCCGTCGTTACATCGGGAGATAGAACATCCAACATCAAATCTTGACACACTCATTCATCTGCTGAAAGGAAACATCGGAACTGGTATCCTTGCCATGCCGGATGCATTTAAGCATGCAGGTCTTTATTTAGGGTTATTTGGAACGTTATTAATGGGAGTTATTTGTACGCATTGTATGCACATGTTGGTGGGCTGTGCCCATGAACTGTGCCGACGAGTGAAAGTTCCGGCAATGAGTTTTTCCGATGTTATGTACAATAGTGTTGATACTGGACCAGTAGGACTCAGAAGATATGCTTTTATCGGGAGGTAAGATCTATTTGTAGTTAGTCGTGAATGAATCAGAATTTCTTTAGTATCTGCGATTCGCTCATGCAAATATTAAAAATTTGAATCAAGACTGTTTCACTAATTACAGCATTTACTAATTTCAGAAAAGCAATAAACACATTTCTATTTATTACACAACTTGGTTTCTGTTGTGTATATTTTCTGTTTGTCGCGTTGAATGTGCGCGAAGTAGTCTCACACTACTTCATTGATCTTGATATTCGAGTTTATCTGGTACTTCTACTCATACCAATGATACCACTGAATCTAGTACGCAGTCTCAAGTACTTGACGCCCGTTTCATTGTTCGCTGCTGTGCTAACAGTCACTGGACTGATTTTCACTTTCTGCTACATGCTGAAGGATCTACCGCGAACAGATTCTGTCAAGCCAATCGCACCATTGTCACAACTACCACTGTATTTTGGCACTGCAATTTATGCCTTTGAAGGAATCGGAGTGGTGCTTCCTCTTGAAAATAACATGGTGACTCCAGAAGATTTTGGAGGTACATCGGGAGTTTTGAACACAGGAATGGTAATCGTAGCGTGCTTGTACACTTCGGTAGGGTTCTTTGGATATTTGAAATATGGAGACCATGTCCACGGCAGTATTACTTTGAACTTACCACAAGACGAAATGTAAGTAGTTCGATTTGATTTATTTTACAACAAAAATTCATATGCATATCTTATAGATTGTCTCAAATGGTCCGTATTATGATGGCGTTTGCGATATTCTTTTCGTACACATTACAATTTTATGTACCTGTTAATATAATTGCTCCGTATGTAAGATCGAAGTTTGATACGGACCGATTAAAGCATATTGCTGATGTGGGTTTACGTGTGGCAATGGTCACATTTACATGTAAGTATAACGCTCTATCAACATATTTCTCTAATACCCTCAATTTAAACTGACCTAACGAACATTTACATCCATCATTGCAGTTTTCCTAGCCGCAATCATTCCAAATATTGGCGCTATTATATCACTTGTAGGAGCCGTAAGTAGTTCAGCTTTAGCCTTAATTGCACCACCGATTATTGAAATCATAACATTTTATCCATGCGGCTGGGGCCGTTACAATTGGATATTATGGAAAGATATTGCTATTCTTATATTTGGTGTACTGGGATTCGTATTTGGAACGTATGCAAGTTTAGCTCAAATTATAAATCCTGATACCGATAAGTAGATGAAATAGGTATTTAGATATACGATAAAGATTTTAAATTTTTAAGTACCTACAATATGACAATTTAAGTTTCGACTAGTACACATGGAATCTAGAACGGTATTTAATTTAGTTTTCGATTTTGAATTTAAAAGTTGAGACTTTTAATTATAGATTTAAAATATCTGTTCGTGAAACTTTAAACTTTAACTACTTTAATTTCTTGTAAGAATAACGTAAAGGTGATGTTGTTTTAAACTTACAAAGTTAATCATTGTAGAATTTCTCCAGTTATTTGGTAATAGTATTTTAAATTTCGATAGTCGAATTGATTCAACGAGAGGTCTTTTATCAGCGAATTGTTTCATCACTTGGTGAAACATTTATTGAGCATATATGACATTCTTATTTATTCAGCATATATGACATAATATCGCACGAAGGTTATAATTTAATATCTTAAAGCTATTCAATTTAAGCCGTAAAACGTTATCACAACAAATCAGTTATAATTTTGCGATAAATGCTGTGATTTGATTTTTATATTTTATTGTGAAGTTGATTTTGTTTTTAATTTGTCGTAACATTATTTTGTATAGGCTTAAGTTTTTTTTTACCACCAAATGATTAAAGTTACCAAATCATACCGGTATTCAACGAGTAATATTTGTTATTGTTTTCAATGATAAATTAATGCTGGTATCTGATTATTAACATCCGGACCAATTCTCATTGTCATTTATAGAGTAAATGCGGCGATAACTGCAAATTCTGAATGAAACTACTCCCTAATTTCCGGGATCGATAATTAACTGACCGTCTATCAATATCTTTTTAAATTTGGCTATAACATGCATCTTCTGGAATCAAATGTAATAATCTCTGCCAATCTCTAAACCGAAACTGCCAGAAGAAATATCTCATTGCATCTTCCGAAATCTTAGCATCCTTATTTGCAGTAATGTCGAGGAGTTGGACTGCTCGTATAATATAGAGGACTGTTAAGAATGACAATCAGTTGCGATGATTATTAATTTGTGTAAATTAGAATATCAATTTACCACAAAAGCAGAAATAAAAAAACTCGACTTGATGCACCTCATAGACGATTTTGCCGATAGATGTTTGGCTAGTGTGTTTGTTTTGGGTTGGTGGGTTTTGTTTGCTTTTTTGTTTTTCTCAAGTGTGTTGTCTTTTCGTCTATTTATTGTATATTTTTGTGTTTTTCTTCAATTTTTGACCCCTGTATAGTTTTTGTCTATAAATGATGAAACATTAAGTTCGCGGGTAATATATTTATTTATAAAACTTATAGAAAAAGGATAACAACTGTGAGAAACGATATAAGTGCTCGAGCGTCGCGTGAGTGACTGCGCGTTGTCCTTCTGATGCAAACGCCAATTTCCACATAACGGCAAACAACTGAACTAGAAGAGTTCTGTCAGTGTGTTAACTCGGATACCTGCTACCACTTATTCGCCCTCTGGTGTTAAATTTCCCGGCTGTGGTGCATCAAGTTAAGTTTTACCCAAAAGGTATGAATACACGAGGGAATATGCAATAAAAACGATAATATTTTCGTTTGCTATCATAAACTATACTCGAAAATACTTCATTTCAATTTCATAATAATGCAATCCAATAAACATGTTCGCAAAAAATGTGCACATTCCTGAAAATATTTGGACTTGAAGGTTGCACCGCCGATTTTGGCGACGAGCAGCCACCATTTACCACCATAAAAATCCGGCAAAGTAAAATGATCGATTCTACATATCGTTACGAAAACAAACTTCGCAAAAAGAATGTGATAGCTCACTGAAATTACCCGGCGTGTCAAAGCTTGACGTTAGAACGCACTACGCTGTGTTGCATACCATTAGATAAATAATTCGAAATGTATTTTCTTTCTTTTTTCGTTTGAGAAAATAGTAGCCTTTTTGAATCGAGACTGCTCGGATTCGGATAGCAAGTATTTTTCAGTATTTAACTACATTCACTGTACTTCTGAGCTTCCTTGCAACGTTTCAACAGTCTGCGTTTCCGCCAAAATCAAAGTATTTCTCCGCCGTGTAAAGTATGAGCCTAGAGAAGTATGATCGTTCTTCCAGCGGAGGCCGGGCATTCGCACAGGAGGTGAAGAACTGATTCTTCTTCCTACTCGCATCTACAGCTCCGGCAGAAGTCGTTATAACGGGCACCCAGCTGCGGTCAATGCTCGACAAACAGACAGTGTCCAGTTAAGGCAGCCCGCGCTGCGGCCTATCTTCCTAAATCAAGAAGTTCCTTGGTGCTACCAATGTCCACAGTTTTCCACATTTATCTAGCGATCACATAAGAAGGTTCTTCTACCCAAGACTTCAGAGCGCCCTTTAATTATTTTTGGCTGATGATGCCAAGAGTGCCAGTTTTTGCTTCACAGGTCTTCACAGGTCTCTATGTACTGCATCACTAAATGTCTCGGCATATATCATTATATTGCTATTTATATTTTACCCTATCAGGATCTTTCCTCCTGTGATAATGAAATGTACCAAAAGAAAGATAATCTTATATATCAGTGTTGGCTGCATTCTGATCATCTTTCTGTGGCGTTTTAAGACGACTGTTGACATTTTCTGATCCATCTATTTTATAGGTTTTTTTTAACGTAAACGATTTTGATCGAGATTATTTTGAATAGAATTGGATTTCTCAAATTAATTTTCGCTTGATACAACCCTAGTGCACACTCAACTGCCTAAGGTCCGTCTTAAGTGTTATTAAAATATGCGGCATCTTAAATATCTCTGATTTTTCGAATATCGAATTTACATGCTTTTTTATGCTTAAGCCTCAATTACACTTCCCGAGACATGGCAAACGTTGTCGAGATGAGACTGTAAATGGTCTCCTGATCTATTCTCGCCTGTTTTTTCCATGGCAAGCACGAGTGTGTAAATGGCTTTTTCGTCGACTTTCGTCTGTTTTATGAGGGTGTTATGAACGTTTTGCGGAGGTGTCTGAGCATTCTCGAAATTATGTCGTTTTTACTTATCGAGTCAAAGGAATTTGAAAAAAGGTCTGGTGCTGGCTCCGATGAGATTTACAAACCTATTTGGTTTGCCCATGAAACCATGGGTTATAACACTGATATTCTACAAAAGATTTTATCCGTGATCGAACTGTAGTTTATTTAACTGTGAGTACTCTCTAAAGCAAAGCGAGCTGCTATTCCAATCATTATAACACACATAACAAATGATAATGATAATTAAACGATGCACCTCAAAAGGGATTTAATAAAACAGAGCAGATTTACTTTTTCGAACAGTGACCACTTCTTTAACTTTAATTTTTATTACCATTCTAAAAAAAACTATGATTTTTAATTGAGGTTTTAATTTATTTTAAATTAACACATTTTTTCAAAACACATTAGTGTATTTTTTTTTTAGAAAAATTAGATGCATTATGCATAATATATAAGAAAAAAGACAATAATTTATTATATATCTCTCTATCAAGAACGAGAACAAAGTATTAAAAATACCATAAAATATATTTTTATCAATGTCATGCTATCATGTTTATACAGCATGCAAATTATCAATGAGAAAAAAATCTCAATGTTGCTTAAGTATATGACAATACTTTTTATTACTATGAAATGCATTTAGTCTATTAACAATGTTGTTCTAAATATTTTTGAAATAAATCTATTGATATTTCTTTCAGTTCATAAGATAAAAAAATTATGTAAAGACTAAATCGTCCTATGATTCAAACTAGATTTGACTAATTAGCTAAAGTAAAATATAAATGCAATGTCCTTAGACATATAGTTGTGTTGTGCTTAATCAGAAATCACTTGAATGTAATAAGGCAATCAAAAACAACAAAAGACAATTTAAAATTTCAAATTAATATTGCCAACATACCGTTTTCTCCTGAATGATCATAGCCAAGGTTTTTTGTGTTATTAATCTGTAAGAGAACATAAAAATGTGTAAATTAGTGAAAAAACAACAATATAATGTTTACTGAAAATCAAACTATATGAAAATATATATTTTTAGAGCACAATCTAGGGGTTTCACTGATCGTTGCGAATTATTTTATGTTATGCAAACATTTCGAAGGCTATGGAGAAATAAATAGGATCGTGTATTATGGTGGATTTGCATGCCTTAGAATAGAACAGACTCGTTGCTTAAGAATCTCAGCTCGTGAATTCTTTAAGCTTTTATTTAGACTATTGTTTCGTGAGGAGAAGGTCGCTATTTTGGACACTTGCACTTACCTCATAGTATACGTGGGAACTGATGCGACATACAGAACACAAATCAGATTTTCATTGTCATCGGCAAGAGCATGACATTTATGATATTCCGAGCACCAATACGATTCAATTGCTGTTGCTTTCGAATTTTTATCGTCATTGTTGTTGCCACTGCTTTTCGTTTTGTCCGTTAGAAACTCATCGATAACATCAACAGCATGATTGTAAAATGTTCGTAAAATATCCAATCGATGGGATCCAGACATTGTTCGTTTACCCGACGAGGTTTGTTGCAGGTTCCTTGATATCACATATTTTTTATGAGTTTTGTTGATCAGTAAGATGCTGCAATATATAAACAATATGAATTAGAAATGAAAATATTTCACAAGAGTTTAGAGTACTACCCCAAAATGTTCGGGTCAATTTCAAGCGTCTCAGGAAAGTTTCTAGGCATTGATCTTTCAATGTTTTCAAGGATTTCCAAGTCATTTTTAAAAACTTGCTGAGCAAGGGCATTTATATCGTGATATGATGGCTCAGAGCCGCATATCACACATAAAGTGGCAGTCCCTCTAAGTGGTATCGCGACAAAACGATAGGCAACCTAAAATAATCAAAATGAGAGAATTAGCGAACCAATATTTGATTCAAAAGCCTTACACTTGTGCTTCTCTTTGGCAGAAAAACCGGAACATCTTTCTGCGAAGTATTGGAAACATTCAGCAGCATCACAAGCAGTTTACGATCGACTACATGTAAGTCCCACCAGCCTTCAGTAGCAGCAGCCAATTTCTGATTTATAACAACCGCACAGAATAGTGACCCGAATTGAATACTAAATTCATTCAATCTCAACAAGATCTGGCTATTTTCGCAAGCTAGGACACAATCACTGTACCCTAACAGTTCAGATTCGCAAAAGTCGAGAAGCTTATCAACAATAGGCATATAACTCTTAGCCTCACGCTTGATCCTTTCGAAATTCTTATGAATTCGAATTTCGTCAATGCTCACGAATAACAAGAACGAATTGAAGACGAGATCGAGCAGAGTCCAAAGAGTTTTTTCGGTCATTCCTTTGCCAGCTGCAATTAGTGTAACAGTGTTTTCATAGTCTTTCCATACTAGAATCCAATCGTCAGTGTAAGTGGATTTGAGTTGGACACCTTGTGATTTGCAGAACATATGCGTGCCATTTAATGATGCTACCGTAGAGAAAGGAAGCTGAAAAAGGTAAAAATGTGAAATTGATTTTTATTTAGAATGATTTTGTCTAAAATATAAATGATAAAATATTCAGTCTATTTATACTATGTTAACTGTGTATGTTTACTGTGTAAGCTGTACTGGATACTTATGCCAGCTGCAGTTATTTATGCAAAGTTTCAAAATATTAAACAAATTCTTTCTTGCTTTGCTTAAAATATCCATCTGAAATTGACAACTGCGCAAAAGTTTATCTAACTTTAATTTAGCTTAAGAAACGTATGCTATAAAAATGATTATTGTTTGTAAAACAGCTTGCGTGGTTTGTAAGTAAGCTAACAAATAACGGGTACTCTCGATCAGTGGTGGGAAAGAATTGGAAACAAGAGTTAAGATGTTTATATACAGGCAAATCGGTAGAAAAACAGAAAATTATAGTTTAATTTTGATTACTTTAATTTTGATTACTATTCATGGATGAAAGGCTATAATGTACCTAGGTTTCAAAGCATTTGTGTTCAAAAAGAGAGAACTAGTTCGTTTCCTTCTAAAAGGGGAGAAGGTTGTGAAATGTACTAATTAGTTTGCTTCAACAGTTTAGATATATATGTGGTGGTATCGATAAACATTGGCTGATACTTATCGTGATAATTCTCGTAGCATACTAACAAAAAAGTATTTAGTGTTTAGTTTGTACTTTTCAATTATTTCACTAATTTTTGCATAACTTAACCATATTTATACGCACTAAAGACGAAACTCTAGTTTAGATTGTCAATTGATTATATATTCAACAATATGGATTAAAAAATTCTGGATTATAAAATGAATTATGGATTATAAAATGGATTATTTATCAGTTATTGACAAACATTTTTTGAAAATGGAGATAAATTTACTTTCTAGCTTCGTCTACTGGAAGTAGAAACAATAATAGAGTCTTTTCAGCGTTTTTCTTAAAAGAAATAAACAATACAACACATGATTATTAAAAATATCAAAGGACTCAATGTGAATATGTTAAGCAGCTACAAATACTTCAACAAAGCCCTCAAATCAATTTCTTCTACTTTCTACAACAAAGAAAATTCTATAGTCATGCAATTATATCATCTTGTAATTCGCCGAATTCAAAAATTTTAAAATTCAGTGTTCTCATTCAATCTTCTAAACCCATTATGTGACTCAGCAGAAATATGGCTAATCGTCCGTGCCAGATTTTACCACTATACTCACCAATAAAATTATGTAAATAAGCTAAAAACAACAACGGCATGCTCCCTGCTCAATGGTGTATTGCACCTAAGGCAAATATTATTGCAGTATGACTGATACGATATAGACATGTTTAGCTTCAGCTAATCTCAATTATATAGTCTCTAGAATCTTTTGCGCGACACAAATATAAAAAGTGAATGTATCTGATCGGAGCTTTCCGGTTTGCGAAGCGCATTGAGATTTAATTTCTAGTTCTGTTGTGTTTTCATCTAGTCTCTCTAGCTGGTGACTAGACTAGTCGATGGATTGTGCTTGCCGAGTAGTCCCCTGTCGCTAGTGATGAGTTTTGTTACAGCATAAATTGGAAGTGTGTACAGAGTCCATTATCAATTTGTTGGTATACATGAAACACAGTGCCATTCAGTCTAAGTGGAATAAGACGATTCATACGAGTCAATTCACAAAGTTAATTAGTACGTTGCAAGGCCAAGAAGGCATGCATTTAGTGCCGATTTAGAGTGAAAACCCGAATAATAAATACTGACCGTCATTGCGAGTGAGTGATTATCGATCGAAATATGGCGCTTCTAGTCTTTTTTATTTCCGCATTAATCGCAATCGTGAGTGCTATTTATGCCATGTTCAAGATGAAGTTCCAATATTGGGCGAAGCGTGGAGTGCCGTGTTTCGAGCCCAAAATTCCCTTTGGAACTCTGCGCCGTCATGGTGAACGACGGCATTTGAAGGATACCATGGACGAAACCTACAGAGAATTTAAGGAAAAGGCTCCATTCGCCGGCATGTATTTCTTCGTGCAACCGTGCCCGCTAATTATCGATCTAGACCTGGTTCATCACATTCTCGTCAAAGACTTCAGCAAGTTTCATGATCGCGGTTTTTTCTATAACGAACGCGACGATCCCCTATCGGCTAATTTATTGAGCTTGGAAGGTCAGAAATGGAAAGCTCTGCGATCGAAACTGACACCGACATTCACGTCGGGGAAAATGAAGTTCATGCATCCGACCATTCTGAGCGTTGTGAAGCAGTTCGATCAAACGTTGCGAGAGGTCTTAAAGACGGAGCCGGAAGTAGAGATCAAAGAGCTACTGGCCAGATTCACAACCGATGTCATCGGGACGTGTGCGTTTGGAATCGAATGCAACAGTCTCAAGGATCCGAACACAGAATTTCGGCAAGTAGGAAAAGTAGTTTTCGAAAAACCACGAAATGGTCTCCTCGGTCGGGTCTTCATAACTCAGTTTCCAGGTTTGGCAAAAAAACTGGGAATGAAGAGTACTCGCGACGATGTCAGCGATTTTTTTCTTCGAGTTGTTCGCGAAACTGTTGAGTTTCGAGAGAAGAATAACGTTCGGCGCAATGATTTTATGGATATTTTGATAGAGCTGAAAAACGGAACGGGTACTGCGAATGAGACAAAAGATGGTCTAGGAAAATTAAGTTTGGAAGAGATTGCAGCACAGGCTTTCATATTCTTCTTAGCCGGTTTCGAGACGTCTTCAACGAATATGGCATACTCATTGTACGAATTGGCCAAGAATCAAGAAATTCAAGACAGAGCTCGGAACGAAATCAATGAAGTCCTGAAGAAGCACAATGGTGAATTGACTTATGACGCCATGACAGAGATGACGTATATCGATCGGATAAATACTGGTGAGTCTAATTTTGAGAATCTTAATTTAAAAAGAATAACAATTAGAAGAATTAGTCTAATGTATTTGTGGAAATGCTTATTACGTTGCAGACAATGTGACCCATATTAGCAGATAAGATATCTCATTGTTTACATGCCATTGACTCTTTGTTATGAAGGAGCTCTAAGATAATTTAATTGATGCACGTATTGTTGTCGTGATAGTCTGCACATGGCTAACTTTACTAAATTAACAAGCATATCGGCCAGACTTTGTCTTTAAGAAATTAATTATTATTGATTGAATAAACTTAGTTTAATTTTTTATATGAAAAAAGTATCATCTAAATGTAGTTTTGCCTATTATAGATAGGATGCAAATGTGATATTTAAAAATTCTCTACAACGGTATGTCAAATATTTTTTCAAAGCATGTGCGTTTTCAAACATCGACTTGTTTCGAAAAACAGTATAAATATAAATCGTTGAGGAAATTTTAGATGGAAATATTCAAACTCATTGCAAAACATATTTAATAGCTCACTTGCAAATATCAAGGCTAGTAAAAATCTTTCGGAAAAAAAGATTTTGTTAAATTTTTCTAAACAAAATGTGTTCTTTTAAGAGGAAGCAATAAATAATTTAGCAAATAAAGAGAGAATTATTGCAATTTACAGTAGTTTAGGTTTCGTTTTATTAATTATTCACATTAAACAAACACTCCACTAATTATCTCCGTTTTTCAGAATCTTTAAGAAAATACCCACCAGGCATAATCCTGGTTCGAGCTGCAAGCTCTGACTATCAAGTACCCAACTCCGATCAAATCATCGAAAAAGGATCACGAGTATTCATACCGGTCTATTCGATTCATCACGATCCGGATATTTATTCGGATCCCGAATTATTCGATCCGGATCGTTTCTTGCCGGACGAAATGAAGAAGCGACATCCAATGGCATTTTTAGGATTCGGTGACGGGCCACGGAACTGTGTTGGTGCTCGATTTGGACAAATGCAATCTCGACTAGGATTAGTGTGGCTTCTCAAGAACTTTCGTTTCAAATTAAGCGATAAAACAACGGAACCTTTAAAATATTCAATTATGAACCCGATCCTAGTGCCGCAAGATGGCATTTGGTTAAAGATGGAAGTGATAGAATGAGTGATCAACTAGACTGAAGGATTAAGGTCGCATATAAATTGGTGATATTTTATTGTTCTTTGCACGGAAGGTTGTATTTGAGTTCGTTGTGTGTGAAATATTGTTTGGTGCAATAGTGAAGAGTTCGATTTTGGAATATTTGTTAAGAAACCGGAAATAACTGAAAATATATTTATATATTAAAAATAAAGTTTCTTTTTATCATAGATTAATGACACAAAATATTGTTTAGGTAGGATTACATCAAATAAACTCTCAAATGACTAAACATTTATCATATTTTACATAGTAATATGCATACATTTTCTTTGGTATCTTACATTTGCGAATTAGTAGCTACTTGTATTTTATTCTAGGTTTTCAGTAAACTGTTATTCAATCCAAGCTTCCAAAAAGAACAGAAACCAGATTTGTCAGATAAACTCATCGTCTATAAAATTGAGTTTAGAATTATTATTCAACTTCGACCTTGACTACTTCTTTAAGCCACGGTGCAATATAACAACTTTCAAAGCCTGTCGCCGTCATTAATGATGAGAAATCTTCCTTCGTAAATCACCATATGGACGAATCGATTTTTTATCATCTCTTGTACGAAAATTTCTTTTCAGAGCTGGCTTTCCACCTCCTTCATTGTAGATGACATCGAAATAAGGATCAACACCACGATGTTGTTTGCGCCGTTTAATTTTGTCACGCATCATACTTTGTTTACGTTGTAAAACTGTACGTGGAACGCGTGGTTTGATGATTTTCCTTTTTGGTGCGGTTTTCGGTGGCATAATATACAACCGACCAGCTTAATTATTTTAATTTAACTACAAAACATTTAATTCAAAACATAATGTAATTTTCATAAGTAATACTAACGTAACAATGACAGGAATGAACTAACAAACTTAGATTTTGATTTCAGATAGACCTTTATTAAATTATTGGCTGGGACAAAAAAAACCTAATCACAAGTGATCATGACTGTGGAGAAACAAGATACGATCAGCAGGACCACTGCCTTGAATGATGGTTTGGAACTTGAAAGAATTCGAGAGTCAGCGCAGGCTTACGCAGTAGATTCATTTAGGACGGCAAGATTGTTATAACGCAATCTCAGGCGCGAATGCAACCAAGGACACGGGCGCAGTGGCAGACGTAATCTCAGAGCTAATTTTTTATTTTTTATTTCTTCTTTCCATCGCAGATATTGCTATGCGCCTAGGTCCTTATGTGTGGCAGCTGGAACCCTGATTACATGTTCACCTTTTTTTAGACTAATAGATCTTCCAATAGGGATATGGTGATATGGTCCTCAAAATCGACTGAATGTGCGCACTATTAATAATAATATGTACGTACACAGTAAACTATAGTCGCTGTGAGTGTCAGTGTAACAGAAACTCTGGAATTGTCAATTCGTCATCGATTGCAACAGTTACTTTTGCATGCCTACCATCGTTTCGGGAAAATATTTCGGCGTATACTCGTGTCAGATCCCAGTGATGCAGGAACTAAAGCCACGAGACCACGGCTTATGTCGGGATCTCGTGGATTGAGCAGCTTCAAGTCGGCCCTTATTTTGATCGAATAATCGTGTTTAGTTACGGGACTCACTTTTGACCTAATGGGATTCTTAAGCAAAATTGCAAAAGGGAACAAATCTACAAGATGCTCATGTGGCTCAATAACGCACACAAACTTTTACTTTTTGATGTGGCATCATCAGTTGTATTTTTTCTTCAAAAAATTAGGCTGTAAGATCTAAAGGCTAATTTTATCGGATCATGGCTAGTGATTATTGCTTCGAAAATATGGACGAAATTGACCCTGACTATATGCGATTCTAGCCAGGATCGCGTTATGAACAATGCAGCATACGGAATCATTGACTTTGGACCCGATTTAATCACAACATTATATCCTGAAATAGCCCACTGACACTTTGGCGGTTGACTCCACTCAATTGCTTGTTGTGGAGCTTTGTAAAGTCTTTGGTGTATGCTGATAATTCGCAAACCATTTAAGCCGCGAAAAATAAAATTCATTTGTGCATTATGGTTTGGATACCAAAAAGCAGAATTTGCCACAAAAATAAAAAATGATTACATAAATCTCCAAAAATAAAAAAAAAAAAACTCTAGCGCACCTGAACCGCTAGAAACACTAATGTTCGAAGAACAGTAGAAGAATCGTGCAGGTTTTGAGTGCATATTCCACCACATGTGCTGCTTATTACGACCAAACTGTTTCAAATGCCACGTTTTACTTTGGTCTCAAGAATGCATTATAACTCATATGGTGGAAGGTTTCAGATATTACCACTGGCATGAATTTCAACGTTTATGAGAGCAAAACACGGGTTAATTATATTCGTTATCAGTTGCTTATTTCACATAATTTTGAAAGCAGCATCTCATATAACATCAATGAAGAAAATGCTCAGTGCCTGCAGCACTGTAACTGAAGTTGGTGTTTGGGGCTGCGATCCGAAAAATTTGCAGAACTTTGCGAAATGCAACATTGATTATTTATTTTAATTGTAAATGTTTCCGGTATGAATACTAACTGTAAGCGTTTATTGATACAAAAGTAGCACAACCGACTCGTGCTGGCAACCTTCTGCCAGTATTAAAGCCAAGAATATATCACATCTGCTTCACGTTGTTATATAACATTCGAAGTTAAAGGAGTATAAAGAAATTTAGAGTTACCTGCAGCGAGTTTTTTCAAATAATCGAAAGCTTAAAATTTGCTGTTTATTGTCACTACAATATCATTACCATTTGAAAATTCTACGATAAAACCGCTTAATAATGATATTGCAATTAAACACAAAACCAACAATAGCTGGCAACCCTATCGTGGCTTTTCAACCAAATTTGGCCTGAATAATGTTTATGACAGGTTTCATTAATTATATGAAATTCGTATTGATTTCATGACTGCACTGGAAGTTATAGTGCAAAAAGTTTTATTTTCCTGAGCGTATTTTCAAAACCAAAGACACAAAAATTACCATAGCTGGTACCACCAATTAAGTTTTTCAGCCAAATTTCCACCAAACAGAGACTAGAGTTAGGTTTAGCTACTGTGCCAATTTCATGAAAATCTGGTAATTTATTCACATTTCATAGGGCAAAAAGCAGTTTTTTTTCTTTGTAATTTTTCAAGATGGCACCACTGGCACAGACTTGCCCGCAATTCAAAATCGCTTCTACCAAATCTGGTCTTACTTAAGTCCAATGCATTCTGTAAATTTTAGCTGTATCTGATTATTGGTTCGTGAGTTTCCGTGAACAGAAGTTTTTGATGCTAAAAATATAGGTTAACTGGGAGAGGGTTACCGTTCTTGTCCGACATGAAATTTCCAAAGTTTTATTTTGAACGTGTAGATAAAACATAAGATTTATATACAGATTGGTTTTATTGTAAGAAACTGACATTTTTTTGAATATTCGATGGTTTGAATGTTTTCACTTCCAAATTTTTTTTTTCAAAATGAAGACACCAAAATTATCATAGCTGGCAACTCCAACCGAATTTTTCAACGAAATTTCTACCAAACGTGGCTTAAAGTAAGGTCCAGCAGTTGTGTGAGTTTCGTCAAAATCGAACGATTCAATCAGAATTTATAGGGCTAAAAACAGTTATCTTTTTTAGTGGTTTTTCAAGATGGCACCACTGGCACAGAATTGCCCGCATTTCAAAATCACTTCTATCAGAACTGGTCCTATTTAAGACCAATACATTCTGCAAATTTCAATTAATTCTGCTCATCGGATCGTGAGTTTCCGTGAACAGAAGTTTTTGATGCTTAAAATATAGGTAAATTGGGCAAGGGTTACCAGGCGTGCCCGTTATACCATATCTTTTTTTTTTTTTGGTTATGTAAACAAAGCACAAGATTTACATATGAGTGGCTTTTTTTTGAAGAAACGGCATTTTTTCAAGAGAGACGATGATTTGGAGGTTTTCACTTTCAGTGCCTGCCCTAGCTACAGGGTTGCCAGCACGCTCATTTAAAGCTACTCAAATCTACAACTAAATAATATCAATATGTCCTGAAAATTTCGTAATGATTGAATAGCTCTGTCAAAAGTTATCGCAATTTAAAAATTTTCAAATTTTCCCGTCCGCTTTTTAGGCACCCAGCGCACACATAGGGTTAAAAAATTCCAAAGCATTATCCGATTCATATGTAAAACACGTTTGAAATTTATTTCGTTAACTTTATTTTTGCGAAAATTATTTGTGCACGAAATAATAGGTATATTAAAAATATCACTTAAATGGCCGCCGGCGCCAAAAGGTTTGCAATAACTGACATTTAAAGAGACCTGGACCTATTCTGCATATACACCAATGTATCCTGAAAGTTTCAGCTCAATCGGATGGCGCGTTCCCGAGATTATCTCACTGAAATTTTTTGATGATATATATATATATATATATATATATATATATATATATATATATATATATATATATATATATATATATATATATATATAGAAATATGAATTTTTGGCCGAATCGATTTTAATACTAATGTTCTTCGAATATTAGTAACAAGGCCAATCCAAAAGGAATAAACATAATAGTGAACGATAATAACTATAGAAATGAAAATTACATTATAGAAATGAAGGTGGCAGAGAAAAAACATTAATCAGGAATTAGACCTGAATATTTAATTTGACGCTTAAATTGTAGAAGAGTCAGCGGTAGAGGACCAAGCTGGAGCTGACTATTCTTGAGGAAAATGTGTTAGCAGAGCTACAGGGTGGCGTTGCTCCTCGTTTTCTTAACATCACCTGCTAACTAGGCTATTTGTGCCTCCATTGCAAGAGTGATTAACAGATGAATGGATAAGGCAAGAGGTCCTAAACACAAAGCCGTGGGAAGGGACCAGCTTGAGGGCCATGAAGAATTCCCTGTTTCCCAACCCCAAGGCCCTTGTTGGATCCTTTCCCAACGCAGCAGACCTGGCAATGGATAGGGTTCTGGCGTTTGTAGAATGTCACAATAAGGACCTCAACGTCGTGTCCTGAGGAATATTATTCAGGGAGAATAAAAGTAAAAACACATTGAACTGGGAAGTCTTTAAAAAGATACTCTTAGAATACAACAAAATGCTATGGGAATTCAAACAAAAAGCTTTAAATGCCTTTTGTGAGAGTTTTAATAACATTGCAGAAACTGTCAAGATGCAGAAATATCTGTCCAAAGCATAATAAACACGACATAATATAAGTTCAGTTCAGCGATAAAGCATGATTTAGAAGAAGACTGGATATCCTAGCGCCAAGGAGGCAAAATAGACCCAGAATGGTCGCAGTGCAAAATTCCATCTGTATCTCGATGCAATCAAACAATCAATATTCTTCATAGCGACAAAATGTTGAAACAAATACAAATAACATATTATTTCATAACTAAATCAAGTATTAACAATAAATTCACTACTTACATTGTCACAATCTCCCTTCTTCCTCGTAAAAAGTGGTAAGCCACCACTTGACGTCAAACACATCAAATGAATTGCCATCACACAGGGTTTTACATGAATATGACGTTCCACAAAGTATATAGTTCTTCCGTGATCGAAGTTTGAATTTCAAATAGGAACTCACTCCCGATTTGAATCTGGGCTGAAATAACCTATTTAATTTACCATCCTGCGCGGTCCAACCGAATTCACTTTGGTTACAACAGGAGCAACAAGTGTTCAAAGGCGTTTGTAAACAAACACCTGTTGGAATATGTGACATTCTTTATAGCAATGGAATAGTCCAACTGGCCATTAACGTCAGTTTGTAGAGTGCGTTCCGAAAATCTATCCCGAATAAAAAATTACTTGATTTGTCCCAAAATTGGATGAATGTTTTTGATTTTTGAAATAAGTTTAATCTATATTTAGATGAATGCGAGTATGACTTTATATCTTGGTGCATATTTCAAAATTATTTAGCAAATCAATAGAAATAAGTATGCAATTATAAAGTGACACTTTCCAGCCCTTTCCAATCAGCATTTGCTTCCGCTCACTTTTGTGACATGCTCTCTCTTGTCCCATTGATCACTCCATTCGCGTTCACCATCATTCGATGTTGAGATTTGTGGCGTGTCGGACGCTCGTCTCGTTGGCGAATCGTTTATTTCGGTTTTCCTTTCCCAATTGAATTTTCTGTTCGTTATTTGTGAGTTCTGTGTGGGTGTGTCGTCCATTTGACTTGAATTGTTGTGATCATCAGGAATATTGTGCGATATCCTCAACTGTGCCGTGTTTTCCTTGGCGAAAAACATGTAAACAGCTCAGAAAGTGTGTTTTCCGCGCTGAAATGGATCTTTTTGATTTCAACAAAAATTGTATTTTCACTGTGAATTGTAAATCCGTTGTGAGTGTAGTGTGCCGAGTCCCGGAGACCGGTTTAATTGTATGGGTGGATGGTCGAATTGTGCTGCCCGATCAACTTTGTTGGAGGAGCCATTGGAGGAGCTCTGCAGTTAATGCCGTCATCATTGTCGCGTTGTCGATGTTGTTTTTGTGTAACGGCCCCACCACCGCAACGACCACTTGCAGCTCGAAGCGGCAGTCTGCAAGTCAATTGAAGGAATTTCGAAGAATTGCTTGGCGGAATTGCGTCCGTTTCGGGTTACGGTGAAATTAACAGTCGCGAAATAGTTTTTGTGTAGTTTTTTCGAAGAAATTTGTTTGCATACTTGTTGCATGCGTGTGTGCCCAGTGCATCCTGTGTGGTATTTTGAATCGAATCGAAAGTCTTGAATGAAAATCTTGCAAATGGATTGTTGCTCGCATTCAGCCTAGTGTTTTTTGTTGGTGTGACGGATCGAGAAAAATACACGCATGCAGGCGCGGGCTATGTGTGGGTGTTGAACGGCTGACAAAAGCCAACGACTTAGCGTCTTTTTGACTGGATCGTGACGTGAAAGTAGGAAAGGCTAAAAAAAAAGTTATTTGCGTTCACGCGAGTGATAAATGAATAAATTATGTTTACCTGTTCACCAGCGTGATTTTTCAGAATTGATTGTGAATTAATAGTAAAGTGAAGTTTATTTGGCCCTCCAGGATTAGTTGACTGAGGAGGGCACGAGAGATTGTTAGTTTCGGTTTTGTGTGAAATCAGCTATCAAATCTGGATTTATTTTGTGTGCCGGTCAACAAACAACGATTGCCGTCTGTGGATTCTGATCAAGGAAATGTAAGTGAGAACATTTTACAATTTAGTTGGAATATTTTGTACCCGGGGTCTTTTATCTGGAAGGGAGCGAAACTGCAATTAGTTGCAATTGTAAAAGTAAATTTACAAGGTCTCAAAAACATTATTTCGATCATATTTTTGTATCTCAGAAAAAAGAAAAAAAAGCAACTCTGAACTACGTCCATCTGTTCGTGCTGCCAAGAAGTGATCTTAGGTTTACCGTAAATAAATAGATAATAAAAAAAATTCAGATGAAATATCAAATAAACTAAACAAAATCTCACATTCAGAGATGTTGTAAAATCCATCCAAAATGATCCATTTTTAAACAATCGGTTCTCACTTTATCAACTGTAACGTTATTTGCAGGTATTATATATATATTTTTTTTCCTCCTTCCTTCCACTCTCTCCATCACTCTATCAGCGTGCACAGTCCATGTGCACCATCTTTACCCTCCAGTAAGTTTTCCATAGTGCTTCCCAGACAACTAGTTTGTTGGTATAAGGGACAGCACAAATCTTATGAATAAGATAGACTCAATTTTATTGACTTATGATTGTCTTCATTGTCTTGTGTCCAGAGAAAAGTATAGAAAAAACTCTGGTATTATTCGTCATTGTGCGTTGTTAATTTTTTACGTGCAATTTTAAGTTTTCTTTAAATCTCACGATATTGCTTGAGTTCTTTAACTGATCTGGCAATGTATTGTAGAAGGCTAAGCCTGTTGTATTGGATCTAGCTTCAATCTATCCGTTCTTGGTTTAGAAACTAAAAGGTTTCTGGCTGATCTTGTTTCTCTGCTAGTTAACTCTCCAACAGTTCGAGGAATATTGTTGTTAATAGTTTGGTAAATTATTTTGCCTCTTACGAGATTAATAATCTGTTGGATGTTCAACAATCCTGATCGAGTGTACACATCGGCCGTTGGTGTTAAGGTCTGTAACCTAAATATAACCTTTATCGCCTTAGTGGCAAGTTTCCCAATTAGCTCGATGTTATGTTTAGATGTTTGGCTCCACAAGACTGCTCCATATTTAACAGTAGACAAGATGAACGCATTTAAGATTAGAAGTTGAGTGCCTTTTTCCAGGAAATCATGTCGTCTTAGTGTTGCGATAAATGGTGCGATTTTTCTCCTGATGTAGTTGATGTGATGGGTGCAGGACATCTTTTCATCCAAAATCAATCCCAGGTATTTTATTGAGTCGACCTTCTCCAGTTGAACTCCATCAATTTGAATACATGGATTAATAGGGCGTTTATTTTTTTGTTGGAACATAATGTATTTAGTTTTGTGGACATTTATAACGAGTTTGCTCTGGCGCAGCCACTTCAAGTAATTATCCAAATCCATATTTATTGTACTTTGGATGGTTGTCTCATGTATTCCAGCATATAACAGGAGGGTATCGTCAGCAAACAAAACTATCTTACCTGAAAGCCTGAGATTTTGAACACTGTTCACATATATAAGGAAAAGTATAGGCCCTAGGATCGATCCTTGTGGGATGCCTTTGTTAATAGAACATTCCTGACTGGTTTAGCTTCCTTGTTTTGTCACTATTCTTCTATCCGATAGGTAGTTTTTAATAACCGATTTAAATTTCATGCAAATCCCGTACTCTTCCAGTCGTACAAACAAAATCTCGTGGTCAATGGTATCAAAAGCCTTTTTTAGGTCGACGAAAATGGCTGCCACGTAATTATCTTTATCCAACGATTGATTTATAAACTGAACCGCGTCAAGCGTAGCCGCAATAGTGCTGCTATGCTGATGAAAACCATACTGCATTGGAGCCAAAACTGATGTTTCTTTGAGATAATCAATTATTCGAGCATTTATGACCATTTCAAACACTTTGCTTAGCACACTGGTGACTGCTATAGGACGATAATTTGAAGGATTGGATGGGTCACCTCCTTTAAAAACTGGTGTTAATCTCGACAATTTAAGGCATGCCGGGAAAGTACCGGCTTTTAAGTGGCTGTTGATGATTTTCACCAAAACCTTAGTTATCTGCTGCTTAAGTATTTTGATATCTTCTGATGTTATATTATCGATACCTGGTGACACGCCGTTTTTTAAATTGGTTCCCTTTCCTTAGGAACCGGGGCTGCCTAGCCCGCTCAGCATCAGCCATCGAATTTAAATTTATATTATTACAACTTATAAGCAAGTTCTCCTTTGCAATACTCCGTCCATGTGATTGTCCTGAATCATGTATTTAGTATTAGGGTCATAATACATTGAACTGAACTGAAGAGTAAAGTATCATGGAACAAATGCAGGAATGACTGCCTGATTATTTACAACCAAAATAGGCTTTGTAATATTTAAATAATGTTTTCCAAACCTTTACAATTAACTTTTGTGTTTTAATAGTAGTCTCAAGAACAAGTTATAATTGGAAAAGCGTTCAAAATTACACTAGTTTTCAACGAATTTAACACGGGAAAAAAGTCCATGATCAATGGAGTCCACCGATCTACAGGATTGTTGACTGGGATCATCTATTTACTTAAATTTGAGCACTCTTTATTTGTTAAAGACTTTCCCATCGAAAAATCTATTTATAGTCCTCCAACGAGAGTAACTGATCTTAGAATCATTAAACCAAACTTTCACCCTGAAAGCCAGGCTCGTTTCTATGCAGAAGAATTTTTCTACGTTCCCGATTAATGATTTGTAATGATGTCACTCTTTCATAATTGGTCTTTATTAGAATAAGGACTTAACCTAGTTCAATACAGATATTGTTCCTGTCTCCCTCAAATAGAGCTCTTTTGGCTAGGATATATTTCGTTCCTTAGGGGTATTTTTTTTTATACGGTGGTTTCGTATTTTAGATACTGTTTTATTTGACATTATGACTAAGTAGGTTGCCGACTTTGTTTCTACCAGTAAGGATAGAACTTCAATCTAGACCATGCAAGATACTATAACTAATATCTTCCAGGATAATTGTAAGTTCCGCATTGGTGACAGAAGATGATTTCTAGTAAAGTAAGGAAAGATAGGGCTGTCTCAAGTTTTCTTTAGGAGTCTGGAGCGTTCGTAAACCCGTTCATAATCTCCTCGGTAGCAGAATGAGTAAAAAGTAAATTGGATTTAAGCAAAATGAAATGAAAAAGTAATATTTATCACATGCGAAGAACGAAAGCGCTATCAATAAAGATTTCCTCGTGCAATCACTACATATTTCGTCCAAGAACTAAACATACACTGCTAAAAACTGCACAATTGTTTTCTAATTCCCACAATTAACGCAAAAAAAAACGATCATAAATTGCAATTTATGTAAAAAAAAGATATCAGAAAGAAAATCTTTGTAAAGAAAACAACGCATCCAACGATTTATTGTATGCAAAATGCAAAATGTCTACAAACACCTGAATTTCCCACGAATGAAACAACATAATAATTTACGGTCACCACACCCGACACCTCACCTGACGCAGTACTTGACTTTACCGACCAGGAAAATGTAAATTTCGCTTCAATTAGAGAATAACAAACCGTGGCAAGGCGGTCTGGTCTACCATCAACCACCTGGCACTCAGTCCCTTCAGAAGAAAGAAAGTCCTTCGCCGGCTCGAAAAACTCTTTGTGCGAATTACCAGAAATAATAAATTCTCTCCGTGAAAGAAAACCTGTAATGATACATTTTCCGGGACTTGTGTCGATTTTCAGTTGCGATGTTGCGTGTATGGCGTGAGAATCGCGTTCAAGGCGAATTTACACGACGTATCGCGAATCACTCACCAGCGACACACGCGGGAAAATCAACAGTTGGACAAGCAAGCATGCAAAGGAGTATGTTGGCAGCAAGAAAATTTACGATGATGAATAACAGTGTTTTTTTTGTTTGCTTGTAGCATGTGCGATGATGATATGCTGGCCTCGGGTGGGTGTACTGGTTAATTAACTAGGTATTCGAACAGAACAAAGCACGTTACGCACCTTGCGTTCGCCGGAGATTTTATTTTTAATGAGCCTCCGGCAGTGAGTGCATTGCAATTTGCATTTTTCTGTTCTGATTTAAAAACTGTGCGTTTTCAAGTACGAAAGAATGAAAATTGCAAACGACACGGAAAGTTGCGGTGTTGCTTTTTTATGTGATTCTGTTTCGTGTTCGGTTTTTACCGCCAGTTGTGATGAGTAAATTGTTGGACGTCGCTCGATGAACACAATGGAATGATGGTATGAGTTGAACAAGCCAGTGATTTCTAAGGAAAAAATTATAATGATGGGAAAATTAGGATACGGTCGACTGGGTTTATGCATTTTGCGATGAGGGTTTCGATGTGATTTCAAGAGTAGAAAATAGAATGATAAGCATCTGGTTTTTAATTGATATGTTATGGTTTGTTTAAACATTAATATTCCTTATTTAAGTATAAGCCAAAACCTATAAGGTGCTAAAAAAAAACAAAAAAAGGGTCCTTTTGTTTGGTATCGTATACGCGTGAGTAGTGGTTACTGTAATCTGGCTTATAACTCATTTTTGTCAATACAGAAATATAGGTCTTTATACAAAAGTTAACAATTTTTAATTTAATTAAAAGAGCAAAGTATATATTAATATATTAAATCAGGAGAGGATTCTCCTATCAAAATTTCAAAGTACTGGGCTATCCATTTCATGCTTGAGAATGTGGACTTAAAAAAACACATAAAATATTCAGATAGTGATGTAATTTTTTTTTATTGTGAAGAATGATGTGCCCTCCACGGGGATTTCTCACAGTACTCAATATTTTTAAGGCACATTTCGGGCAATATCTCGGTCATTGACTTCACGAAGAGTTCGTCCAGAGTTTGGGTATTGTTCCCATAAACACGATCTTTCGCGAACCCCCACAAAAAGAAATCCAGGGGCGTTAATCACAGGATCTTGGAGGCCAATTCACATCAGCCAACCGCAAAATTAGACGTCCTGAAAATTTCTCTTGCAAAAGAGCTCGATTTGCCTGTGTTACGTGACTTGTTGTCCCATCCTGCTGAAACCACATCTCGTCAAGATCATAATCTTCGATTTGCGTCCAAAAATAATCGGTTAACATGCGGCTATAGCACTCAGAATTGACGGTGATGACTCGTCCTTGATCGTTCGCAAAAAAATACGGTCCATTCACGCTACCAGACCATAATACGCACCACACAGTGACTTTTTTTCTCGGATGTAATGGCCTCTGTACGACCACTTGTGGATTTTCTGAGCCCCATATTCTACAGCTCTGCTAATTAACGTACCCACAAAGCGAGAAATGGGCCTCATCACTGAGGAATTTTTTTCTCGAAAAATCATCATCAACAGCTTGTTGTTCCAACACCCAATTCACGCATTCTCTGCGTTTTCCATGGTCAACAGGCTTCAGTTCTTATGTGAGCTGGACTTTATACGGATGTAGATGCAAATCCAGATGGAGAATGCGCCATAATGAGCCATAAGATTGGCCCGAATGTTGCTCGACGAGGAATCGACAAATTCGGATCTTCCTCCATACTTTCGGCTACAGCAGCGATATTTTCACATGCCTTGTAATATCAGTAACATATCCAGTTTGTTCAAATTTATTCACTGTATTCAGTATTGTTTGCTGTGAAGGACTATTATAACGACCATATTTGGGTGCCCTTGTGGCAAGCAATCGCGAACTGTTGCCCCGATGTCGTGACTCTACAATCTATTCCGGAACCTATCTCAATTCGTTAACCATTTTTATTTATCGAATCCAGAAGACAATGTCCTTTCTTCTCCACTCTAGTATGTTTGTGTGTGATGTGGGCAAGGGGCTCCACCTCTAAGCACTTATTCCAGAAAGCCCAATTTTACTCAAAATTACTCCCAGCTTACCATTGTTTTCCGGATTCTTAACAAAATCCAGGATCAACGTTGGGGGAAAAAGGGCTATCCTCTGCATACGCGCCAATTCGCAGCCGAAGTATAGGAGCTTAGCACTCGCATACGCTAGGTATTCCGAAATTAAATGGTCCGCATAGCTCGGTTCTTCTAAGCAGGATGGACAAACGGTACTTAGCGCAACCCTAGGTGGTTTTGTTCAGTCCTTATGCCCACTATGGCTCTGTATACTTTCCTAACATTTTTGAGGAGGAATCCTAAAGTACAATGATTGATCTGTGAAAGGATGACCTTTGTGGGCCTGGTCAAATTAGAAGATAGTCATATATATTTTTGGGTATCAGCTGCCCGCTTCCGAAAAGTGGCATGTGCAGATGCGGTCAGAATACCTAAGGCGATTTCGGGGCCATGTAGTGGAAGCGTTGCGCCTGAATTCGTAATGGCATCAGCAGTCTCATTTCCTTCAACACTTCAGTGTCCCAGTGTCCAGAGCAGATGAAGGCAGACTTCAAACGTCCTTGCATTCCAGCGGAATTTTCGAAGTAGTCAGAGGTCTCTCGGAAAGACAGAAAACATAATCTCCGAGAGAATAAGCCTAGCGGCCATTCTATAAATGTAGATAGATACCAGTTCCAGATGTAACATCTGTCTTCGAGTCGTCCGTGAAAACGTCGGAATATCTTCCCATACAGACATCTAGGTGGTCCCTTTTATTTATGCTCCCGATTACTTCTGCTAAAAAAGATTACTACATATCTGCTCCCGAGGACGAGTATGGGCATCGTAACTAACGAAGGCTTCGCAAGAACTGGAGAGATCTCGCGCATCGAACCCCTAATAGAGTAGTGCCCCATATTGTCGTTGTCTACCTATTGGCCAAGTTGAATTAGTCTATCGGTAGAGCTCATTGCCACACTTCGAATTTGAATGTGTAGTGAAAGCAGTTTGAGAATTGCATCAAAGGCCGCAAAAGGAGTAGTACCTCATTGCACTGAATATATCTAGGCACGACGTCCTCTATAAGGTTTTTTTTTTTCGCTGTTGGAAAGGGGAAATCTTCAAAAATATGTTTCATTGCTCCTGCCCTGGGACATGACGATTTTGTCCCGACTAAAACCACCTCCTTCTTCCACATGCTCCACAGGACTACTTATACAGCATTACTTCTCGGGGGTTGATCAGCCCTTAGCTGCTTCTAGACATTCTTGCTTCTTCCTTCGTCTTGTCCCGTTGCCCGTCAAGCAGTTTGAGGTGTATGTTTTTTTGTGCTTTTAGGAAATCCAGCATACAGTGTGCGGTATTTTCCACTGATCTCCTTGTGTCTAGTACCGTCTCTAGGCTACTTCTGTATGCTTCAAAGCGCGAACAACTGAACACAACGTGTTCAGCACCCTCAAGTACATTTTTACAGACTGGGCAGTCCGGTGAGCTGTCGTGTCCAAAACGGTACAGCTTGTAACTATACGCGTCATATCCGCTCAAAAATTGGGTTAGGTCATAAACTCGTTACTCCGTGGCTTCTTGAAACCCATGGCACAACGTTGGGAATCAATTTGTGCGTCCAACACCCGTTTAGCGACTCCTCCCAACTACACAGTGACACTCGTAGTTCAATCTGTCGCGTGCTTGTTGTCCGTATTTCGTTTTTGTAGAGTCGGAGCGCTTCATCAACAAGAATTACAATGGACACCATACCGGCTATTACACACGTCGTCTCATAAGATGTTTTTCGAAAGACGCAATAGGTTCGAAGTGCAATCAGTCGATAGGCCGCTTGCATTTTTCGCCGATTCGATTTTATTTGTAATGCTGGTTCCCACACTGGTGATGCGTACAGTATAATAGAGCTCACCACTCTTGAAATCAGTAGCCTTCGGCTTCGCTTCGAGTCGCCAATATTGGGTAGCATTCTAGCGAGTACTGAACCAACAACTGATGCCTTCTTACCAGCTTTCTCCAGATGAGGTTTGAAGCTCAGTTTATTGTCGAGAGTTACGCCCAGCTATTTTATAGCAGGTTGCGGGGTAATAATGCAGTCGCCAATATTTATCTGTAATACTGGTAGTTTTCTTCGCTTCGTGACTAATACCATTTCCGTCTTATGGTCGGCTTGTTTGAGCCCAGCGCAACCAAGCCATGATTTAAGCACCCAGGTTGCTTCGCTTCCATAAATTTCAACTTCTTCGAGATGACAGGCTGGAATTATGAGGCCCATATCGTTGAAAAAATTTACCAGAACCACATTTCTGGGTACACGTAGCCTTAGTATCCCATCGTCCATGATGTTCCAAAGCAGGAGGCCAAGGATAGATCCCTGTGATACTCCCGCCGGTAGCAAATAAAGTTTCGGTCCTTCGTCTAAGCCGTAGTTGACGATTATACATGTTAAATAGCGTGCCACTCCATTATCGGCCTCTATAGGTTGGCTAACTTATTGCGAACATATATATTCTTTATAATAGTCCACCATCATCAGCCATATAATTTTTCTGTAGATCCACAAAACTACCTTAGATGCAATTGCAGAACCGATATGTCGGAGAAAGAGCTCGAATAGCTCCTCCATAGCACCTTAAATTCCAAAACCAGATAATCAAGGGCCGACTCGCATAATTTTCCTCTCTGTCACGCATGTTGCTCATCATTTAAAGGATAAGACTTAAGCATCCTAAAACCTATCTGCTATTCAAAGAGTCTTTCCAGGCATTTCAGCTTAAATGATATTGGGCTGATCGGCCCAAATTTCCCTGGATCTGAATATTAATATATCCCGGGCTTTGGTATAAATAATACCTTGATCTGCCGCCAAGATGGTGGAACATATCCCAGGGCTAGGTATGGCCAAAAGATTTATTTTCGGTCTGCTTCCAGGTGGTCATTACGTCCCTTAGAATAGCTGGATAGATGGCATCCAGGCCCTGCGGTTTGAAAATCTTAAAGGATATGATTGCATCTTTGATCCTTTTGACAGATCGCTCTGTGTACCAGCATTGCCTACTGACGCTAATTGCATAAGGTTTGTTCAGAGGCATAAAAGTGTCCTGGGTTTTAGTCATCGGAACGCCTGAAAAGTGATTCTCTAGTAAAGTCTGTAGAGATTCCGTTTTGAACTTAGTACACTCGCCATCTGGGCGTTTTAGTGAGTCCAGCTAACGACCCTTGTCGAGGACCTTGCACAGTCTCGAAGTCACTCTTGCACCTTCCAGTCAATCATAGAACGATTTGAGAGATTCGCTTTTGGATGACCACCAAATTTTCATGTTCTATGTGAATCAGTCATCCTCTGCGCTGCTCTTACAAACTCGATGGAGGTGTTTCTTGGTATTTTTCTTGAAGTTCGGTAGTTCCTACTTCCACCAAAGAGCCGTCTCGCTGCATGTGCTTTTGCTGATCGGCCAAGCCGCTTCATAGCTACCTAACAGCCAAGTTTCTATTACCTGGACGACTTTATCTTACCACTAGGACATGTTCTGTTTACAATTCGACTGAAATCAGCCCGATTAATATATCTGGGGTATTTTCTCTACACCACCGGTGCTGGATCAGTTGCTAAAGAGAGCACCAAATAGCCGTGATTAGAGAGTGAGATCTCGTCTGGTACGCGCCATCCATTTATTGGCATATTTATTTTCTGTGAACACAGTGATAAATGAATAAACGCACGTCTGTTAGAGGTAACAAAAGTGGGAGATATTCCAGTGTTTAGAGTCTTAAGTCCCGCAGAAGTCAAAAAATCAACGAGTTTGCCTTCTCTGGTGTTGCATTTGTTGCTGCCTTGTTGCTGGGAGTTAGCATCGCAACCCATCAACAGTTGCAGTCTTCCCGGTCTCGCATACTTACCAGGCCCTTCTACTCCTGTGTTGGCGGTGGCAAGATATCATTATTCCTACTATCTCTTACTTGAGCTCATGCACGCGTACTGGACAAGAAATGTAGGGGACGCTTACAATTTTGAAAATTTTTCGCTAAAATGAAAGAACGAACAAACATTATACCAACAGATAGGAATTGTCCAAAATCACTGACTGATTGCTTAGAAGAGCCAGCTCACAAAGTCCAGTTATCGTAGTTTTGCTCCCATTCAACTGTTCGAAATATTTCTGCCCCAAACTGCTAAAATCGGCATCATCAGCCATCCTTTTTCCACTTCTCCTAGTAGGCTTTGTGGTTCCAGTGCCTGGCAAGTATCATCTTTATTACGAGTATCCCTGTAATGAGGACTATCTCCTTTATTAGGACTGTCTCCTTTATTAGGATAATCTCCCTTATTAGGACATTCTTCATTAAAAATTTCCTCTCCATTAGGAGTATCCTCATTACTAGGGCTATTGTTTTTATTTTGACAATTTTCTTTATTACGACCATCCTTTTATTAACTCATATTCTAAACTATCCAAAGATTCAATTTTTATATGAGGTCTTATTAAGTATTCGGCTGACAGATTTCTCGTAATATTTGTAGTTTTCGTTGAACTATTTAATGGGGTTGAACAACTATTTAATGTTTTGACTAGTTAATTTCGTTGTGGTCCTTTTCCATACTTAATAGTTCATATGATTTTGATCAAAACTTACGTTCCACATACCATCCACTAAACTTTCAAAAACCTTCCCTTCTAACGATCCATCCAAATTTGATTTCAACATTCCTTTCATACTTCTGTGCATTTCTTTCAAAGCAAGTAAACTCTCCGAAAGTACTAAGTGCATGCTAATTGATTTTTAAAACATTCATCGCCACATCATAATAATCGGATTTGCACTTTTTGTGCTTTCACCAACATCAATGCATCAAGCCCCCAAGCCCTCAGCGATAATTGACGTTGACAATTTCAACTTTCTCAGCAACTGTACGTCGAATAAATCCGAGCGCTCGATCATGGCCGGGGAAGTGTTTTGTGAGGAGAGCAAACAGGACAGGATGTTGTGACCTGAACTTGTTATATCTGATCGAAATCGATCAACGTGTGAGATGGCTTTGATCGATATATAAGTATATCGGATGTGGTCGCTACCGTCGCTTGTTTCGTCTTGCAATCGGAGTTATCGTCATCTTGCGGCGAGTGAAGACTGTTTGGTTGAATCTGGTAAAATCGGTCTCTTAGTCACTCACTCGCCTGACAATTTCGAGTTGCGTGTCGAGCCGCCTGGCTGGAACCTGTTTGATGGCATCCATTTCTTTGCTGATGTCGTCGTCGTCGTCGTCTTCGTCTTCATCATCATCAGCTTGGTCTCCTTCGCCACCATTCAATGTACGTGGAAATGTCCGTGTTACGATCGTATCGAAGATGACTGATCTCTGTAGCAACAACCGGTTTCGGAAACCTGATGCCAACGAAGAAGAAGCTAGTCTGTGATGGAGGTTTCCCTTTGGCAGTGTCTTCCAGCGGGCATCGCCACAACCGATCGCCAATCTCTTCGTGTAATGTTGTTTTCTGGCTGTTTGTTGTTGGTTCTTTTTTCGACTCTTTCACTTCTTGGATTTTTCTACGAAATGACTTTTTAGCATGCATGCTGAATGAGATCGCGGGGAACGCTATGAGTGAACTTGGCCCCGCAAACAGTCGACAAAGCTAGCGAACCAACTCGCCCGGGTCGATTCATTAAGCAACAATTTTACTCACAACGGTGATATGTAGCGTGTGTACGTTGCCCTCCCGCAACAGTAGGTTTTGCTATAACTCGCATACGGGCAGTTAGGCGACGTGAATGTGAATCAACAGTTTGCCATGTATTCGCAGATAAGTATGTTCATAGTCATTTGGCAAGTCATTCGAGGCCAGCATCTGGCGATCATTTTCGGGAAGTCACAGTCTGGCAGTTTTTGGACGCAACGCACAGTTATGCGCCAGCTCAGGTGACTTCGCAACGAGAATCGAGCTTAATTTACAATTTTCAAAAAATATAAAAATGTTGATTCTCTTCGTCTGAGGGTTCAAAATAACTGAAGCCAAAAATAACAATAACATTCTATCTCCAATCTGTGGGTCGTAAAACGATCTTGTTATTGATTTTATCTATTCATCTACGATCCGAGCGCCTGGCCCAGAATATTACGCATGCAGATAAAAGGCCATCATGCAAATTTTCTAGAGTTCAGTAGACTTTATTGCATAAACAGACTCGCTTCGGCTCGCGAACTGGGCGATAACTCTGTGCTGGAGATGATGATGATGGTCTTCGAAGAATATGGTCTTGGCCTGATATTATCTGGTCGTTGTACCGGTCGCCTAGTCGTGCCCAATATATATATGCTCGGACAAGTAACGCCGACTCGAATACTACGATATAAAACAAAACAGAATGATAACTGACTTCCACCTGTTTCCGGCTTGACTTCGTCTGATTCCAGTCAATCCACTAGGCAGCGACAAACTTGTTGCTTGATGCTCCGGTTGGTGCCTCCGTCGTCGTTGTTGTAAATGATATTTGTGTTGTTGGTTGGCCGTACTATGCTGTGTTGCGATTTTTCTGCATTTTAGGTCACAGTGCTGACTTTACAATACTGGTCCGCTTGTTTGCGGTGTTGTTAGGTTCAGTCAGCGCTTATGTTATATTAGATTTTTTTTTGGGAGAGATAAAAAATGGGTAAATTATGAAAATTGGTCATGAATATAGGAAATTTTCTATGATTAGTGCGATTATTATTGTTCCAAATACAACCAAATACACTGAATAGAAGATATAGGCATGGATAATGATGAACTAGTTAGTCTAATAGGTAAATTTGATGACTGATGAAATTGGGTGCTGAATATAATCGCATAGTGCAAAGAATGGATGATGATAGTCAGGGTCTATGACCTGATGATTTCCATTCAGCTGTAAACGAATTATAATAACCTATTAACTGTTGAATTAAATTATTTTAGGAAAAGTTGAAACACATTCAGATAAGATTTGGGTCACATTTTTTTATGAGGTAATACGTGTTAGAGAATCGATGCAAGATCTTCTACGGTAGTTTTTGTAGATTTTTTTTTGGGAATATTTCTTTGTGCTATTTTGAAAAATGACATCCAATTCATTTTGCTTTCACTTAGCTATCATTATTAATAAGAGGCTAGTGGATTGCATTTTCCCTTCTGTTTAGAAAGAGGCTCTCATTGTAAGCGCCGCAACGTCATGTATTATAAGATCTGATAAAAATCAAAGTAGAAATTTTCCTTGATTCTGGATTCGAACCAGGAGCCTCAGACTCTAAGAGCAGGATGCTCTGCCCAATATGCTTCAAGAGCTTATTCAATTCTGGATGTTATATAGTCCACTGTAATGATATATGCAATCTCAATCAGTTCCGGCGAGACTATATGCATATGAATCGAGACTATGTGCATGTAACTCGAAATATAATGTTTGGGACACTTTCGCTATGAAGCAAAAACCAGTTTTTCATAAGGTCCTTTTGGCTATATTATATAGCAAAGTGCTGAACAGTATTACATAGAAATAGTGTAGATGTTTTTCAGTGTAAATGTCCAGGTGGTTGATTCATTTTTAAAATAGAAGAAAAAGGTAGCAAATAAATTATAAATAGCCTGAGGGTTAATAGCAATACATAGAATCGCGGACTTAAGAATTCAACGTAATAGAGCAGATTGACTTACTTGGTTCGTTTACCTCATTCTCCTCCAATGTTTGCTTAGTGTTCTTCACAGGATAAAGTTTTGCGTATGGAAAAGGATAGAATTTAAAGGATTAGGGTCAAAACACCCAGTAAATGAAATCGAAAATCTGATCCGAATATAATGTCTAGAATCTGGTTCATGCTGGCCAAAATAAATTTATATGGCGAAAATAGATTGACAAAATAGATTTATAGTAGTATATAACGTCATGTGCATCCACCCAAATACACTACCCTATTTCAAAAAAGTAGTGAGCGTACTTGATTAGTAGGTATCACTTCGAAAATGTGGTGGTGCCACCATGGGTCTAGGCTTGTGTTGGCTGTAATATGATTTTAAAGACCTAAAAATATAGGGTACAGAGATAATATATAGATAGAACTACAATTCATTTGGGGTCTTGGGGATCGAAGGTGGTAGACTCTATTGTCATTATCGAAATTTTTACGACTGTGTTGAATTGGTTAGATTCACGCCTCACTTCGACCCTACCTCTTTGGCTCAAACACCTATTTGGAACTAGGTTAACTAAAAGTTTAATGCGCGATATCCTGTGTGTATCCGCATTTGAACCAGAGACCTTACACACTAGAAACCAGTGCCTTTACTAGGCTACATATGCTTATTCATAGCTATCAGTGATAAAAAATAAAACAAATTCGGGTTGGGGAAGCAAGCTTAGCTCCTGTATTTAGAATTACCACAATAACTTTGAAGAAAAGCAACAGCTCTACCATTTTTCTTTGAATGATTTCGCGATTTAGTATGGAAGTAAACAAAAATATGTCTATGGATTCGTTGATTCGCATGGATTCGAAAACCAATTTTTGAATTATTTAATAATTTTCCCCCAAAAACCCCAGAATGCACATGTGGTTTATAGACAGGAAATCATAATCAGTCAATTTAAATATCTACTTTTATTTAGATTTCTGTGAAATGCGGTTCAATGCAAACCGAATCCAAAGTTGCCAGCGTGAATTTATCTGCAAATAACAGACATCCGAATTATCAAAAAATCCCAAAACCGCAACCATGCAGTGGCCTCCTCCACACGTTATCGAATTACATTCACCGACAAAGTTAAATGCTACCGCTTCCTTTCTGCATCGTTCACATTGCCAATTCACAGAGAGAGATAAATTATTTCAGATAGATTTTTGTTTAATTTTATTATTTCTGCGACGATGATGATTTCAATGGGTTTCACTAGCCATTGATTGCCTCGCGCTTCTGTTTGCTTTGTGTTACTGGCTGCGATCGGCTACCACAGCGACGCATGGGCCTCAGCCTCAGCCTCAGTAGGGACCACACGCCGACATGTGGCATCAATTTCATCATATCGTCTCGCGGACCCATAGGAGGAAGTGATGCTGCTGTAGATGTCGTTATATGAACGAAAATATACCGGCTCAAAGTGCATATTATCGATTTTATGTTCATGTGCGTATGTGTGTTTTGTCGCCTCGTCGAAGCTGCTTTAAGCAAATATTTGCAATGTAATGTCGAAGATTCCTTGCCGATAGAGGCTCGAAAAAAATCGAAGAGGAAATGCACACCAAATGCATGGAGCAGCATACAGGCTGTGGCCGGCTGTCGTTGCGGGAATTGTTCCCATTCCTCGTTTTAGTGCCGTTCACAATCCTTTTTTCCCAATCGCCTGGCGACTTTTCGACTGTGCATTGTTAGCATGTTGGTTGCAGGCGAAACGTGCAATGGAGAACGGATGTACTGCTTGAATGCGCACTGCATTTTCTTGCATGTTTCGTGCCATAAATAGCTATCAAAGTTTTTGTGGAAATGTTCGACTATCTCGTAAAAATTAGTTAGCGCATATTGAAAACACATTTCAATTGGCAGTGAGTTTACCCAGCCCTCAGATCTCGTTCAGTCTACGTCACTTTGAACCCCCAGTACTGTAGGCATAAAGGCAATCGAGCCAGGAATTCATGCGGCGTTCAGAAAAGGCTCCTTATCGCTGTTCAATTCCCGGCACTCGAGTCGCGAGGAGACCGGGTCGGATGTATATCACGAACATTGTTTATGTCTCGAGCGGCGAGGGAAGAGTGCTGCTTTTATCTGCCGACAACGATAGCACTGTTCTATCACCAGACACTTGACGGCGAATGAGGACTCGTTCTTGGTGGTTGGATTTTTCCCTTGTATCCAACAAAACAACCAACAGCCAAACTCCCTCCCGGTCCAAGAAGAGCCCAGAGTGCCCCTTGATATCCGCAATGCACTTCAAGTTGGTCGGCTTCACTCACTGCACATTCAAAGCCATTTTTGCGTTTTTTATGCCTATTCAATTCTGTGTCCCTCACACCCATCCTTTCATGCTTTTCATATCCCTAATGCGGCTTAAAGGAGGGTTCATTTGTCTCGACTGTGGATCTTTAATTCATTTTCCAGAACAAAACTTTTGTATCTCGTAATTACTCTTTCGGATATCGTTTCGTAGTCGCTTTGCTGGCGGATATTTGCTTTCGATTTGAATGGAAAAAGAAATGCATTGAAGAAAAAATGGAAAATGCAGTGAAGGGAATTTCGTGACGAATGTATTTTTTCGTTCATTTCGTACATTCATATCTGACTGACATGATGACAGTTGTGGTGGTGGCGGTGAATGAGGCGAAATTCAGATTCGAATTTGTCTGGCAAAGTGGAGGTTCGGTAATGGGTTTGCCATCATCATCTACTATGTACTTGAAAAATGAATGCATGCCTGAAACATTATCTGTATTTTATCGTTTGGGTTTGTGCTTTTTTACGTTCTTGTTTGTATAGGGTGAGAATTTTCACACTTGAATTCGTTCGGGCCCGAATAGTGTGTTTGTGTAATCGACCTGTGATGTTCATTTAACAGAAACCGTTTTGTTTTTATAGTTGAAAAATGATCGTTGTAGAGGCTGATGTTATAGCAGTTAGTTCAATGATTTGTTTTACAGATGTGTATGAGACGTTGATATATCAGTGAATCGGATTAATAGCTCAGTGTCAGGTTTCTTGGAAAAATGGGGGCAAACTCTAAATTTTTTGAATAAAAAGTGGAACTTCACTGGACATAAAAAGCTCAAATAAGCGGACAAGATACTCCAGTACAAGGCTGCCCAGCTAGAGTTAAATCTTATGATTCTTTGATGAGCTATGCATTCAGGCATTTATAAAGTTAAGCCTGAATGATAGCCTTGAAAATGTTCGTCCATGAGGATGATTCGTCTGTGCTCGAACTAGTTCAAATTCCATCATGATTCACCCCTTCGGTGTCGAGCCTGAAACCTTACGAAGGCGGTTTGCATTACTAAGACTGTCCATGCTATCATAGAAAGATCTCCATGAGGACCTCTTTGCTTTGCGTACGGCGTATTCAGAAGCCTTCAGCTTCGTTTTATACAGCGGCCTCATTCGACTTCTTAGAGCTGTTAAAGTCCTTCCTGCACTCTCCACAGTGTCGTGATTTCCACATTGCAAAATGGAAGATTAGAACTCCCCCTGGCTATGGGTCGATTGTACAATGCCCTAGCGACAGAGTTGAGAGCGCTGGTAAGGGTGTTGACTGCCAGATCCTGATGAAGATCGATGATCCCCGGACAGAGTTCTTGTGAGGATTGGGCCAGGGATTGGAACTTTGTCCATTCCTCTTCCTATTAATAAAGGTTCTGATGAGCTGCTCAGATGAGTTACAGCCGCCCATATTAAACAATATGTGCCTGTGGTAAAAAAGTGGACACTCTTTCTTCATCCAGGACGTGCGTGTATTGCCCACGGACTTCGCTCACTCACTTCATGATGAATATTAGAGTCAGGTCCTAAAATAAGAGGCACACAAAGCTGACGATATGTTAAGAAGCATTTGTGCCATGTAGCAAGTAACAGACCAGCATGTCCTCCGATCGATTTCCGCGATAATATCTATGTTATCCTTGACATAAAAACTATGAGGAACAAGGACACTAATTATGTTCATAACGAAAATGCGGGCAAATGGTTTCTCCCAGCTATTGGATGTTATCAATATGTATCCTTTCAAAACCCGGGTGCTTAAAACCCATGGTTTTTTCAGGAGCAGGGCTGCTGTTGCTGCTTTGGAATGGTGAAGATTAATTTGAGATACCTTCATCATTACCAATAAGGGTCGAGTCAAGGTGCTCCTTGGACACAATAGCTGTCTTATTATCTTTCTTTGCTTCCAAAGTGATGAGGCCTAGATGACGTAACAACACTAACCCCATCAGCACAACTTGATTCCGCATCTGACTCTGACTCAGCTATAACTCCTAAAATAATGAAGGATCCCTTGCTGGAATGTTCTAGGCCTTTGGAATCAGCACTGTCTTCCCAGAAGATGGCTTCTTACCAATGCCCACTAGGTTCGCCAACATTGAAAGCCATTCAATCTTCCGTGGGAAGATCAAGATTAAAAAGAGATGTATCGATTTGTTCAATGAGGAATGTCAAGGTCATCTTCAAAATTTACCCTGGACAGTTTCCAGAAGTGAAATTCCGTTCTTTGCGCATCATTGACAATCTAATTTTTTATTTACTTTTTTCATCAATATGCTATTATAACCCATTGACCGTGTGTATCATGGTATCCAACTTTACTAGAATAGTCAGAAAGGATTCTGTTTGAAGATGTAGTCCTGGCATTACTTTTAGACAACATTATATTCGAAAATGAATTGGTTATTTTAATGGCCCTTAGAATCTCGTTTTTTTGGAATCATTCAATTAATAGGCAAGCCGCAATTCAATTGAAATAGCATTAATAATTTCCTAGGCTGATAGGTCCTGAGAACCAAAGAAAATATAAAGTAAAAAAAATGTAGACAAGAGCCAAGTATTTCATTGGGACATTCTTTTTAAAATGGGGAATTCTTTTTAATAATAGAAAATGCACCATTTTTTTTATTTTCTACATTCTTTTTACTTTGGGGCTCAGGGAATTTGCGAAGAATGTCTCCTCAACTCACAAAAATCCACAGTAAAAGTTGTGTCCCAAATTTACATGACTTTCTTTTTCAATTTGAGACAGTGTTCTTAATGTGAGCAGTTTTTCTTGATTCGGGATTCTCTATAAGTTAGGTCATTGATATTAATTCATGAAATTCTTTTAAAATTGGGGGAATTTTTTTAATTCGGAGCCATCTTTTTACTTTGGGACAGTTTCTTACTTGCAAACTTTTTATTCACTTTCAAACATTTTTTGGGGTGTTCATTTATTTTTTCAGACAATTTTAACGGAGACATTCATGTTTTCAAGAGTGAAGAAACCAATGTATCTGGGGATGACGTTGGCCTGTCTCTGGGAATTCTTTTGATTGAAAGATATGTCCCGAAAATGCGTTCAAGAACTATAAATGTATTTTCATGTTGTGAATAATAAAAATTGGAATGAATGAAACCAATTTTTGATTTGACCAATAAATACAGATTATGTTATTGTGCCATATTATGGTCACCATTCCTCTAAAATGTCAATTCGGGGAAACCAGAAACGATGTAAAGACGCTCGATACGATTTGGGTGCACATAGAAGATTGAAATATAAACGCCAAATACGATCGGTGTCGACCCTTTTAATCGAGGGCAGTCATAGTATCTGCTCAAAAGTTCGTTTGAGAATGCTGTGCTAGAACTCGTAGTAGCTTTGGAGGATCATACAGAGACCTACACCACAAGATGGAAACATTATCTCTCTTGGAACCCAGACTCGGAATCACGATGGTCCTAATTGAATATTCTTATGAACTGACTGGACCTCCAACCAGTCCCAAACCGAGAATGTTACAGCCAAAGTTAAAAGCGTGTCATCCAAACACTCGTACTTGCTTATGCTCGTAATGACTTGACGGGAATCTAGATTTACCAGAAGATATAAGCATTTAATAGTTTCACTTAAGGCATTTGACTAAGCAGTAGGAACATAATTTTAAAGTCAGATTAGACTTATTTCCCCGAAGAGACCCAGACAGACAGTGTCAAAAGTGTGATATTTTGAAAAAATATTGTTTAGCAATTTTTTTTATGATATTTAAGATTAAATCCCTAATGGTCTAAACGTATGGTGTCCTATAAAGGAAAAACAGACCGGTATGTGACTTCTCCCGTTACCGACAGATCGGATTTACAGTGGGTATGACATTGGAAATTAAACTGCTTCCAGGCCAATAAAATAGTCGCAATGCAATGAAATATGCAACAATCAATTGCTTTAGTCAGCCAGTTTTTGGAATGGCAATGCATTGCACTGGACTGCTACATGCTGAAATATATTATCTTCGATTGTATTTGTGCTGATCTGGCTGCGAGACTATTTGGCAAAAATTGTGGGGCCGACGCAGACCCTGAGGTTTCATCCAGCCAAAACAATTCAAAGAAAAATAGTAAAGTAGTAAAAATAGAAAACAATCTAACCTACTCTTTACCTAAATGTCATTGCATCATTCTAATGTCGTCTATTTCTTTGAAAAGAGGTAATAAAAAAAGAAGCAAAAAGGGAATATCTGAAACTTTCGAAAGCGATAATCAATTCTTAAAAATTAAACTACTTCTAAAACTAACTTCATCATTTCATCCTTCCAAAGATAACAGATATTCTGAAACCTTTGAACACAATGATTCCTATATATATAGCTTAATTATAATCCTGGACGGTCTGTTTGTTTGTTCTTTTACTTTCAGGATCTACAAAACAAATTTATTATCATCAATACCAAATCATTTCAAGACATGAGTGGCTATCCTTTCTAATAAATTAGCAAACGTTAGTAATTTGAAGACTTTTTGTTAGTTATAAAAACAGTAACCTCTTAAATATCCAACTTGCAACTAACCGCATCGTCTGTAAACCTATTTATAATAACTGAGGTAGTATCTCAATCACAAACATATCTGTATCAGATACAAAACGACTTACCCAAACCAACGGTTACTCGGTATTTGTACGCAATTATGTTACACAATAACTTGGAGGCCAAACAAATTTCCCATGAACATCTAACTTAACATAAACCAATCTGCGCCGAAATCTTGCCCACCAGAGTAGATGTACCTGTGAAATCTCGGCATGCTATATCTTTAGTACATCATAAATCCATAATGCAAAATTTTTAATGCCGATCTCTCAGCCTACCTTAGCTGGTGATTCATTGACAAAAAATTCGTAATTATGTGACTAACCGGCATTTTTCTGCTGCTGCGGAATCTATACATTCGTTAGTATCTTTTTTGCATACCTAATTAACACAACGTAAATCTTCGAACGCGTCAACATTGTCTGGATACTAGAAAAATATACTTAGCTACGATTCCGCAGAATTTGTTGTCGCCTTCGAAGGACAACAAACTACTATTGTTTAACTAAATACCCAAGATCAAGCAAAGGTAGCTAACTCAGTCTGTAAATATTACACGGACATAAAATTATTATTTATTTCAATTACAGACCCACTATGTCAAGCGCCGTCGCCAACATCAAGTCTGAGTCCGTGTTACCGGACCTGGTCACCGCAGCAAATGAAAATTCAATTTAATTCCGCCCAGACGATATTACTATTGTTCAATTGCGACCCGGCCGGTCCGGTTTGGTTCGGATTGGTTCATTTGTTAGTTAGTTAGCAATTAGATCACGACCTAGGAGACCTGGCTGTAAATGATACTCATATAATAGAAGCAGACTTGTATGAATAGGATCTGTATTTCGTCGTTGCGACAGCTAGCTTCTTTCGTGGGCCGAATTCGATTAGATTGTCTGTAGAAACTGTGAGAGACCACTTTCCTACGTTGTATTCGTTGATTAGTTATGCTTGTACGTATCAAATAAAAATTACATTGGACGTTGAAGGTTCCAAGACGAGTTTAAAAAAAAAAATCAGATCAAATGCGAACGGGGGGCACGCTTATAAGTGTTGCGCCCACCCACTTGATATTGAATAATTGCTGAAACATAGGAATTAACTGAAACTGGCGTTAGTCGTATGCTTGTTGTCAGCATTCTGTAATGCTGAGAGTGTTTTGATTGACAGGTTCATGAGAATTGATTTGTATTTAATTGAAGTGTGATTGACATGTAGGCTGTTAAGGATATTTAAAATTTCAATAAAGTCGTCTGACATTACCTAATTTAACCTCAATTTGTATGGTATCTTATTGGAAATGATTGATTCAAAGATTGGTTTGGTTTTGATATCGTGTTTTAGTTTCATATTTTCGTAGCATTTAGAGTTTGATAAAATGTTAGTAAAATTAGAAGACATAGGTTGTTCGCAGAGCACCAATAGTCTAGGGAGTTTAGTCTCGTCTGAAAATGATAATTTTTGAGGTCATCCGTCCGCTTAAAGCAAATAAGAGGATTTATTGGAGTATTTTCCCAGTTCAATATTATTCCCAATACTAGTGCTCGCATCTTGACCAATTTTCCCTCTAGTCGGTTGTCTCTTTCCTGTTTCCATTACTCTTTCATTTACATTAATAGTATATCTCGAGCCGCCATTTAATTTTTACAGTGCTGGCTTTGATAGTATGGCTCTAGAGATCAATGAGACTCTCTTTTCCTTTTATTCTTTGGCTTATTCCTTCATCGCCAACCATAATCCTGTCGATCGGCCTCGCCGCAACATCCCCTCTTGGTGTTTAGTTGCTGTCAGTACTGCTCTTCCTGCACGCACGTTAGCGTTATTATTGGTTGCGCTCTGGTGCTAAAAAAAAAAATTCACCGGGCAAACGTAGCTACTTTGGTAAAATAGAGTCATCTTTCCTTTCTAAAAATTTGAAGCTTTTTTAGCCTCATATTCTATGTTTGGGAACTTCTTTTTTTTTCGTTTGTACCCTCTTCTGAATGTAATCCGTCTATAAATCCTTTGATCGCAAACTCATTCTATTCAGTGATCCAGAAGGCATATCTGACGCATTGCTTGTTTGACTGCTCTTTGTCTGCTTATCTCAGTTTGTGCGTGATCTTTAGACACCGGGCTGTCTTCAATGTCTCTTTTGATCGCACAGAGGTATACTTTCACTTCCCCTTTTTACGTGTGTGTGTGTGTTTGTATGTGTGTGAGAGCTCCAGTTAGGGTCTAACTTTTTCATCTTTTAGAAAACACATTTTGGACATAATATGTTTTAATAAAATTTATTTTTAATTACTAATTATTATAATTATCCTCTTTTTTCAATTTTGCAAATGAATTTTACCATTAAAGTTGATCTAAATTAAATAAATAAATAAAAAGCCCGATAAGTGATAAGAAAAAAGAAGTATAGCAAAATGGCTAACTTGATGTACACCAGAGTTTTTTTTTTTGAGAAATTTCCTTGAAATTTCACAACTCAAATGTAAAAGCTAAGCCATCTTAGTAGAGACTCTGCGATTTCACATTTTCGCAGCTTGTAAATCAACTTGGAGCTATTAACTCGGCAGAATGTTTTCCAAAAGTCTGTAGAGACTGCGTCGATTTGATAACTTTTTCGATTTTGCATAAGATACTGGAAACTAGTATCATCATGTTAGTCGTAGTAGAACGACCTTTCCTAAATTATTGATTTTGTACGTGGATTCTAACTAGTGACCCCAGACGCCAGGAGCTAGTGCTCTAACCAACAGGCTATGCTATAATTTCGTCATCACAGTCGCCCGATCCCAACCGATATCCTAGAAACAGTGTCAATCGGCTCCTGCTTATGGAGAGGAACGTCGCCCCGGTGGGCAATGATATTATCGCCCGTCCTCAAATATTTAATTAATGTCTTTCAAATGGACGTCGTAAATCTTTGACACATTTTGAATGTTTGCGCAACCATTTTATTATGAATGCCAGCAAAAAACTAGAACCAAGTGCTCACAAGCATTCAAACGAACAACTACTTTAAAGACCTTTCCTTTTATCACTCAGATTTTATATTACATATCTGAAATTTCTCCTTATCTTTCAGTTACTATTCTAGAAACAACCAGCTAATCAACAAAACAAGCGACATAATAGAATAGTTCTCTTTGACGAGAAAAAAAGGTCAACATAGTACTGATGTGAACAAGCCAGTCGATAAAAACACTCGTAAACTTGTCCATAAAGCAACAAAAGACTGATCGAGGGACCCTTCCGGTTCTTTTGTTCAAATAATTGTCGCACATTTTCTTCTTGTTATTTCATTCCAAAGATACCATTGTATCTTTGAGAAAATTCATGAAGGTATGTAAGTTTCATGTTAAGTTCACTTCTTAAACTAGTTCTTGCACTAAAATGCCAACAACCACGTATGATACGATAGGGACCAACTTGGTGGAACTAGTGACTCTTCTACTTAAAAGTGTTATAATGAAGGCTGGAGTTTACAAGTGTTTGCAAGGAGAGCGATAGTGTCAGGGCTTGGAGGCACTTAACTCACTCTCTAGTGATGTAGATATTATAATTATGCAGACATTGTATCGAAGACGACGTAAATTTTCCGCTGTTGCCACTCAAAATGAGGTTTTGCATATGCTGCAGAAAAATTCCAAACTAATTAGGAACAGGATAGATAGCTCTTATCGCAATTGTGACGGTTCAATGATATATTTTCTCGCCAAAGGAAAGACTCTTCATTAAATTGCCTTTTTCCCTTTCAAGTGTCTGAAGGCTGTGATGGTCGGATTACGGTAAGAGCGAGAAATGAAAGAGGCTTGCGTGACCGCAGTTGCAACACATCAACGTTTTCAAAATCGAAGTGATATCGACACGTGCAACGCATCCATACGTCAAACTCTCCAATACTGTTCTATTGACATTAATACCGCAGTTACATAAGCACATCTTCCATCACGAAGACCTTCACAAAAAAAAAACAACGCAAAAAAGACACCGCCACAAAACAATAGTAGGTGGAAGCTCTAATGGCAGAATGAAAATCGACTTGATCGCATCTTGTCCTCGTCGTGGAACACACTTTTGAATAGAAATATTAACGTCATTCTTCTTATTTCGTATTTCGCGAAGTCAACTCGAAAGAGCATTCATCATACATCACCTACAACTTCATGCTGCTCTCCCCTCGACCGTATGTTCGCATGGCAATTATATTCTGCTATTGTTTCGGCGCGTCTTAATCCATTTTCTTTTCGTTCTGCGCGTTTTCATGCCACCTCTCATTTCGGATTCACAAAGAAGATACAAATTGTATGGCTACTTATGCCATCTTCACTCTCCAACCCAATGATGGCGGCGCGGCAGTGTAACAATGAGCAATTGGTCTTTTCGTATTTTTCACGAAACCTGTCCATGAATGGGCCTATTAGGTATTTATTGTCGTAAATGGTATGGTTATGATGAAGCTGAGTTCGAGGAGCATCTGTCAGAAAATCTCCTGTATTTATTGGCAAAACAAAGTTGCATTTGTTTCGCAATCTTTGCGTCTTTCGTTTTTGTATGCATCTTGATCTGAACCGGTTCTTGCAATTCGCATGAATTTGCGATGCGAGAGAGGTGAACTCCAACAGTGAACTATGCAATTATGAAGAGAAAATGTTTTCAAAGTGCCGTAAATGTCCGCAGTTCCGCTATAATTACGAGCAGAATTAGCTTTTGTGGTGGCAGAAGCAGAACAGCAGCACTTGTGACTGCAGCACATTTCAAAGTTTATGTTGTATAATGCACCTTTGTTGAGCGAGAAATGACCGGTGTTTGTTTTTAATGATCCTCAAACATACTGAGTACGTTTCTGTGCTGTAATTAGTTTTGAAAGTGAAAATCATAATTGCCACTTAATAGTCACTCTCAAGTGATTGTTGTTAATGTCCAGCTGTTGCGTGGCTGTTGACGTTTGCTAATTTTTTATGAAATGTCCATGGAGAGACCATAATTAAAATCGAAAGTGGATTCAAGAGCTTGTATTTTTTGCTTTTGTTTCTGGGAGCGATTTATGGAATTGTGCAATGATGGGTTTTGCTAAGCTAGCAGCTCAGCCATGTTAATATTTTCGAGTGCAGAAAGCATGTAGGAGATGTCTGACTACAGATTGATAAAGATTTGATGGTGTAAATCAAATAAGACAACTGCAAAGACATAATTAAAAGCAAGATTTGCGATGTTTCTGAAATAATGTTGTACATTTCTATTGTAGTATATTTTTAAGATTCTAAGCTGCGACCTGCTTCGATCTATAGGCTACTCGACTTTCAATAATTGTGTCTTTCAAAGTATCAATTGGTGAATGAACACTATTTTCATGCGGTTCAGTATCAACTTGATTCAAGTGTCTTTGAAACAGAATTAGTTTGTTATTTTTTCTAAGCAAGCAAGCAAACAACTGGTTGCTTCATTTGACGTGCAGGTCATGATCCAATTTTTAAATCACTAGGAAACAATTTGTTAGGACTCGTGGATTTTTCAGCATAGTTATATACGCTATAATTGAAGTCTGGTTATCGCGTCTCTCAACAAACCTCTCCACCGAGGCCAACATCATCCAGTTAAGCTTCTCTTAGCTTAGAGCGCTCTGTTGCGCAGTTCTGTCCTGTGATTTTGTGGTACAAACTATCGCCTTCAAAAGAAATTGTCAACCTCTATAAGTAATGTAATGTGCACAAAGATCAAATTTTAATTTGGGATCGAAAAAAGTATCGAAATTGTGGTGTTGATTAACATCAAGTGATGCGCTATTAGACAGAGAATAGTTAAAACACAAAAATATTAAGTTAATTTGAGAAGCACATAATAGTACATTTGGAAACACTAAGAGGGACCATGTACAGGGGTGGCTGGTGAAAGACGCTACTAAAAAACATAATAACTTTTTTTCTGCCTAATTAATCGGTTCAATTTTTTGATTTTACACATTAGTTTTGTTTTTTTTTTTGAGTACTAATGCCTGTTTTACGAAGAAAGGGTTGGCTTATAACGATTCACATCAGCCATCGAGTTCGACACCACCACATTAGTTTTTCAGTTTAGAAAAATGGGTGATTGGGATAATGAAACAAGAATTTGGATTATGCGCCACCCTCGGTGCAGCTGTGGTTGTCTTAACTGGACACTGTCTGTTTGTTAGGCATATAGTACGGTTGGGTACCCTTAATAACGACCGCTGCCGGGGTTGTAGCTGCGAGGAGGAAGAAGAAACAGCTCTTCATCTTCTGTGCGAATATCCGACCCTCACTGGAAAAAGAATTAAATCTTTTGGCTCATACTTGTTTACTTGCCTAACTGAAGTGGCCTCGGTGGACCTTAAGGAGATCACCCAGTTCATCAAAGACTCAGGGTGTCTCTCTCATTAATAACGGTTGTGCACTACGCAATGAGGTATCACAATGGGCGCTGCGGAGTCTCTGTGAAGGAGGCAGCCGCGGAACCTAACCTAACTTATCACACATTGGAGAATTTAAGCGCACGTTTGGCGATCAAAGAATACCTTATCATCGAGATCTCTCAGTTCAGACGCAGGAAACTATCGCTGCTATAGCTGATGCCACATAAGCCAATCGTAGCATTTCGACAAGGAGCTAATCTGCTCAAATGGGTATCAGTAGACAGTCACTTCAGATAGTTCTGCACAAAGAATTACACCTATCTTCTTATAAAATTCAACTAACAAGCAAACTGAAGGCAGCAGACTTATCGATTCCCTTTAAATTTTGCCAGACGATCATTCAAGTCGTGGAGAAGATTGAACTAAATTTTAATCTAGATGGCAATGTTGAATAAAATTCCCGAACATGGAGTTTTTCTAACCCACAGACATTCCATGAGACGAAATTGCAACCACTTCGAGTTACACTGTGTTGTGCAGTTTTATGAAGCTGCATTGTCGGGCCTCACTTTTTCGAACAAAAACCGTCTTACAGTTACGGTCAATGGCGACCGTTACTAAAAGACGTGAAATAGTTTTTCTTTCCAGAACTACGCCGAAAAAGAATCCCCTTCCCGTTGCAACCCTCCAGGTAGTAATGAAGAACTTTTTGATGAGATGTCGCACAAGCATCATCGAGTGTGGGGGCCATTTAAATTCAATTATTTTTAAAACTCAATGAAAAAACTTACTGAAAATGTATTATTTTTCAAATGAATAAAGAAAAAATAAATTATGTGAATTGAACAAAAAGTTATTTGAGTTTCTGCATGTAGCAATATTTATCAATCACCTTAGGGCCATCGAGCATAGCTGTTGGTCATAATGCGGAACTACCTTAAGGACCAATTGTGACTGTTCGATAAGGAAGAAGGACCTTAGAGAAGGCTTATCATCTCAAGGGCATAGTACACTTGTCGGACCTGGCCTCTGGAACACTTTTAACGCTGCATCTGAAAATGCAAACGGATGAGTTTCTGGTGAATTAGACTGATAATGTGGCAGCGGTAATCTGCTGAGTCATTTAATTTCAGCTGGGCTGTCGAAGACAGAGGTACTCACGAAGCGGTGGATACCGATTGTAATCTCGATGTCAGTGGGCTTCGCAGAGGTCCAGACCAGTAATTTGATAAAGTACCTGAGAGTGATGCTCAGCGCAATGCTAGCCTACTGGTCCCAGCCCCCGCAAGACAAGACGGAGGCTACTGATGGTGTCGACCAACTTCATCTTGCTGTACGAATCGGAAATTCGGGCGAGCTCACTCCAATCGAAGTAGTTTAGACCGCGTATTGCCAGCGTCCAGCGTATCGTCTGTAGCTAGCTTACGGTGTCGGAAGATGCTATTTTGGCTGTATCGGGACTAATTCGGAAAGATCTACTATCGTCATAATGCAGAGAAATGTACCAAAAACTCTGTAAGTCAGATGGAACAGGATATTTGTACGGCGAGACACATAGGTATTCTCAATCCAAAGGTCAGTCGAAGCCACGGAGAGGTAAACTTCTACCTGTGCCAATTCCTAGCAGAGAACGGTTATTTCAGAAGGGATCTGAAGAGAATGAGTAAGGTGAACACACCGTACTGCCGGTACTGTTTGCAGTCGTTTCGCAAGCTTGGGAAGCAACTTCGAGTCCACGATTGGCTTGGTCACGTTCGAGTCCATGGTCTAAAATGACGCACAGTCTCAACATATATTGAGAAAATACTGTTTACGAAGCGATAGAAAATTTGCCTTACCGCAAGCTGCAGCAGTTTCTGAAGTAAGCGAGCACCGATAAATGAGCAAGTAACATCGGGTAAAAGTAATGCAAGAGAGTATTCTAACCCGGGCCTTTTTTTTATTAAGTAAAACTCTTGCATAACCCGTGATTCGAGGACCCGTGTATCTTTTGAAGACTTTTTTTTGCCATCTACAGCACAATGTTAAAATTGATGAAAACTAAAAAAAGTCAAATACTTCGTGGTTTTCTGAGTTTTTAACAAAATCACTCTTGGCTCTCGAAGTCATTAACAATTCAGCAACATAGCTACTGGATTTGATTTAAGGTATCCTTCTTCCTTTCAGGCGACAATGCTATTGGACTATAATATAAATTCACCATATGAAGCTACATTCACAAAAAGCTATAGCGGAACAGTTTTCCTTTATAATAACTAGATTACAATTAAGTAAATGTTCCACTTAACTCTCAAATTTTATCAATTTTCATTCAAATCAACGCAACACACAACATGACTATGTAATCATTGAACTATTCGCATTCTGCTTAGCAAAATTCCTTTCGAATTTACAAGCAATTTGCTCATCATTCGCATTCCCATGAAATTCAACTTGGAGCTTACTCGAAACTCGACACGAAATCGCATTCACTGAGCACTTACAGCGATAATTTGGCTCCATACACTGCCTAATAGCCATATCTAATTATAATCATAATTCAGTAATTGTTCCCCACGCGCCAATGATCCTAGCGCATCAGTCGTTTGCTCACGATCCCGCCTCTAGTGCACAGTCGTCGAAATCTTCAAATCGCTAAATTAAAGGTTTGAAGCGCAGCTCAAATAAACCTTGGCACTTTTCATCCAGCGAATCAATTCGAATCGGCAAATCACTCCTAAATGCAACAATATCTGAATAAACACCTAATAGTAATTTTCTCAAATCACGTTGGAATCGATCGTTTGGGACTATTGGAAAATTGAACTTGCCGGAGCCATTCACTTCTCAGTGCTATTGGGTTCGGTGTAGTCGAGGTAAATGTTGAGATTGCAAAAAAAAAAAAATTATAAATTTTTTTTTTGATCAAACACTTGAGCTTTCTAGTTTTGTTAAATAGTAAGAAAATGAAAGTCAGAACATGATTTGCATTTTTTTTTCATTTTAATTAGTTCATCAAGCATACAGCTGTCACAATGAACTGAACAAAAGACTAATCTAAACCCTTCATAATGGAAATCAGATCAAAAATTCGAAATTCGAAATTTTTATGCTGGCCCTGATGTGCACATTAAAATTTTCACAACGATGATAATTCATCTGACATAGCACGATATCGATTCACTGCATGTATCGTTACATTTCGTGAGCTTCTGGGAGCAGGTGTACGTATGAAATTATTTTTTTGAAATAATAAAATCAGCTTTCCGTTTTTTCCACGCTACGTTGAATCTTTTGCTCTACTGAGCGCAAAATTCATGCTTGGAAAATTATTTTACGATATTGTGAATATGCTGCCATTAAGTTCTATGCTCAACAAGAAATAAGTTTTGGTTCGAAAAAGAGCAACACCACGTAATTATTGTACATAAGTGCTCGTACATAGTTGAATTGGTTATTTTCTCGTTCATTTTTTTTCGTGTGAAGATGAATCATGTAGATACTGGTTTATGTATGCTGAGGGTAAACCACTGGCATGTAAAGTGCTCCATAACTGTATTACAGGTTCATGACCGTTTATCGCAGCATAATCCAATCACTGTCGTGAACCGTAAAAAGTGTAGTGATAGCATCACGAATTGAAGATTACCACGGCTAGTGTCTAGCAAGTTTATATAAGCATTTATTATAAAACTTTCAAAAGCGAGGACACTAGTGTGGTTTGTGGTGATTTGATGGAAGTTTCAATGATGGCAATGATCTAGGCTGGCGTCATTGATGGTGATTCCTCTATTCTCATATGAGGAATTTCCGCTCATCAGTCACTTGCATCAATTCACACTCCCCCTAATCTTCAGTGTTTTCTTGGCAAGCGCATGCATCTTATAGATACTTGATACACTCCTGCCAAGTACCGGTGGCTTTCTAGTGAAATTCTCAATCGTTTCAAGTGTGTGACTTGTAAAAAGGAAATGTTACAAATTCTTGACTAATGTCATCAAGACCGAAGACAACTGGCTTGTACCATAACTAAAACACGAGACCACGGTATCAATGATATGTGGTAAGAGCGCAATTAGTTACGAGGTCACATACGATAATTTTTTGTTTTTGGGACTGAAGTGCGCGACCTCAATTGTACGAATGATGATGATGGTTGGTTGGTGCTGCTGATGATGATCATATCGCGGAAGTTTGTTACGCTTTCACCAAAAGATAAACTCCATCAGTGGCACGGGTGCGTAATAAGGCAGGTGAATTCGCACTGCAGAAAAGTTTTAGGTCATAGAGCATGAATTATACGAGTAGCTATGTGACTTGAAAATATGAAAGGAAATAAAGTTACATAGTTTATAGCTAGTAAATCAAGATTTACAATTTTGCTTCCTATGCAGTACACGTTTTAATGATGTAGTTTATAGTTTGGAAGCAATCACATAACTAAAAATGAATATGTGCAGGGCGCTCTGTAGCTGATAGTAAATATTGGAATTCTAGTATCCTTAATTTGTATCCATCGTGGTATCATTATTTTCTATTAGCAATGCAATGAAATACTTGTACACATTTTTCGCGTATTACAATAGTCATCTTTTCATAAAAAAGGTGTTTACTGCGTTAACTGTAATCCGTTTTTCTCCCTATTAACGAAGGTTACTTGCTCAGCTGAGCTTTGGCCGTTGACGTGTACATGTGGTTTGAAAACGAACACGACTGGTTGACCGTCTATTTATTCAGGAGAGGTTAGAATCGCCCGTTGACTAAATTAATGTCAAGAACACATTTGCGATGGACAGATTGTAGGCTAAAAAGAGGTCCAATTTCTGGTTTCCCCAAACTGTCAGGAGCTATCACTTTGAATGAAGAGAGCTTCTCGTCCATTTTAAACGCGCTCATCAATTTTTGGATTATTAGAACTGAAGATCCTGGCATCTGCAGACTTTCCTCCATGCTCATGCCTTGCATCTGAGCCGAGACCTTTAGTTTGGCCACTGACCAAAGATTTTACTGTTCAGAGATAGTCTGTTTGTATAAGTCACCCGAGCGCTGATCTTCACATGCTACCAACCTAACCAATTTACACCAACCCGCGTCATTCACCGTAGACGGAGGACAGGAGCTGACTTTTTGCAGTTTGTTGCAGACCTTGAGTAGGCTGTTTTCATTAGTTATTATTCGCCTGCTCTGAAACTGTTGCCCGGCTTAGCTTTGTCGTTCCTGGGCAGAATGCGTAGGTTTTCTTTCCATATCTGGAATTTCTTTTCCTTGTCGGACAACGCCTCAGAACGGAGCTTATTAAGCTTCCTTAAAACTTCGAAGGCTGACCTTTTAGCTCGGTATGTCCGAGGAAAGCTTTGGAGTATCTGAAAGAGCAGCGGCACGACAAGTGACAATAGGACCGGCTTATTTTCTGTAAACCGCTCACCACACTGCGCACGAGCTGGCTTCTAAAGTTTCTCCGGACTAGGCTTGGTGTGCTGGAAACTAATAGAGCTGACTAATTATTTTGTATCTCTACTAGGTACATCAGATTTAGCAGCTATCCAACCAACAGTTTGCGGAGCTGGCTCATTTTTCAGAACTCCGCTTCACAAGGCTGTGAGTCTAGGTTTCCATTGTAAAGGGTTCTCAATCCAAGGCGCTGTCAAAGTTATCTTATACATGACCCCATGATTATCAGGAAGAGATACCACTGGGGCGATGGCGCAAGCGTTCATCAGAATATGTGCTCAGAGCTGGATCGCTGATACCCCAAAAAAGTTCGCCTCAACTGAACCTACACCACCAAATTAATGGCGACGAGAATGCACTCTAATTCCTGTCAAAATTTTAACGCAATGGAGATTATTATATTAATCCGAAGTAGTTGGCGAAACAGATTTAACTCCATCGACACCGCATCTGAAAATGCCTAGGTCCAAAAAGTAACTACCTGCAGCCCAAATGATAATGATGAAGATAATGAAAAAAAAAACAAATCCGAAGACGAAAGCATTCGTGGGACACTCTCGATCACTTGGCGTTGTCCAGGATCCATTACGAGGAGGCGATCTAAGTTACATTAGTTGCGTTTTTTGTGCCTCTATCACTTTTTCATATTCATTGTTTATATTTTCTTATTCATGTTTTTTCTTTTTCTTATCCATTTTTTCCCCTTTCTTATTCATGTATTATTCATTTTCTTATTCATTTACCCACAAATAAATACCCACAAATAAACTAAAACTAATGATAGAAGAGGTGCCAAACTTTTTATCTTATACTAAGCAAATGAACAGATGAGCAGATAAAATTTTCTATTCTGCATAGGTGCAGTTAGCAGTTGAACAGCATGAGCAAAAATCTATCACTTTGTTCACTGGTCTTTTCAAAGAACAGTTTGATTAGTAGTAGCAATAGCAAGAGCGGTTACATCTCTAGTTATTACTGTTGCTCTTCTAAACACCCTTTTGTTCCACCTCAGAAGACCCGCAAGGATAAATTCGGGGTCTTTTATTGTTGCTTAATTTATTAACTCTTTTTTATCTCTCTTCAACTCACCCTGCCTTTTATACGCTGATAAACTTCAAAATTATTTCAGAATCCTACGTCGAATAATAGTCCATCAAATTTAAATTTCGAATCTACATACTTAAATACAATCCCAACTTCACATCAGATTTTTGTTTCAATTAGCTCAAATTTCCATTGAATGCAATTATAATTGACTTTCGCCAAATTCTCTCCAAAAAATTTTCATTTCATTTCACACGTTCTTATCAATTCAAATCTGATGATGAATATCAACTTTTATTTAGCTTTTACCGTTACAAAAGAAAATTTTCCAGCCAAACCATTTAGTTGCATGATTCACATTATTTATTGCGTATTGTGCTTTGCAAAAAAAAAAAGATATTTGAAGGTAGTAGTATGTAAAAGATAGTATGTAAGTGTATCCGCTAGTTTGAATATCTAATTGAGATACGTATAGCTAATTGTTGACGATGAAAAATGGGGAAAATATACATATTTACCGTTTTTGATTTTTTTGGTGTGGAGTAACATTAATTCGACAAAATGCATTCGGAAGTTATTTGACTGAAAAACAAATCAACTTTGTTTTTGAATTCTTTATTATGTGAACTTCTTAATTTTTTTAAAATCGAAAGTCAATAAAAACGTATCTGACCTTGGGGGGACGGATTCGCGGGCAACTATTGCCCCACATTTTCACTATTAAATTAATATTGCAATCTATTAATGTGTTTTCTATTTTCTTTTCAGGTAAGTTATCGCGAGATCGATTCCATATGAATGATGTAAATAGCAAGTATAAATTATGTTTTCGATTATCATTATTAAATTTTGAAAATATGCTTTAGCTATCATTTAGTGTCAGAAACAAAAAAACATAATTCAAAATATATTTTTTATAGAATCTCGCATTTGGAAAACAATCTATACAAAGGTTTGGGTGTTGAAAATATGCTTGCTTTTCAAACATATGTCTTTCATCTTATCTTCATTTCCATGCAGCAAAGATATATAATTTTAAATAAAAGTGGAAATCACCAAAAATCAACAACACGTTTGTTTACTTTCCATAAACCGAGATGCGGTTGATTCATTTTCACATATACTATGTATTCCTCTACATTCATCCCACAATCTCGGATCGTTGTGCTCATTATGCATAATCTAAATTCATTTGAATCTCTCACTAATCCATTTCTACTTCTTCAGTTCACCATTTTCGTGTGACATATAGGTTTTCGTTTTCACTCCTCTTGCCATTGTCTCCCGTATTCTTTTTTCTACAAACAGCCTCCTCCACCATCACCGCCACCAGTATATCTATTTTCGTCGTGTTTATTATAAATTTGAAATAAACAAAAAACCCAGAAATACACGTTTATCTTCCCAAAACATATTCAGCGTGTAGACAATGCCATATTTATCTCACAGATATTCATTCACAGCACCTATTCGTAAATTAACTACAAAGTGAAGTATAATAGACGTCTTTCTAATTTTTTTTCTTCTTCTCCAACTCCAACACCAAGAAATAACCAAAAAATAACCTGAAAAATATTTCATATCTACTCGCAAGTGCTCGTATAAATTTTTTTTATATCAGATTGTTTGTGAAATTAATTTCAATCCGTAGGTAGTAATTCGAGTAACAGAAGCACTTACTGCAAATATCTAGTACCGTACCGATTTTCGAATTTTTCCAAAAATTGATCGAGAATTGCTGAACGCAGCATGCTAGGTTTTCGTGGTGTTGTTGCTGGAGGATTTATGAATGAATTCAATTGCGATAAAGAGTAAGTGCTTTAGTTAGGTGTTTTTTTTTGCTGTGTTAAGTAATTTATTGGCAAAAAATGTCGAATGAAAGGTTGCTTTGAATTACGTATCGGAAGAAAATTATGGTATACATTGCGTAACCTACGATCGCCGATCCGTTAAAGTGATTGATTCAATTATTCAGTTGCTTTGAAAAAAATAGCTGAGATGCTTTTTTCGTTGATCGATGAGGATTATGTTGAAAGGATTTATGAAAAAAAGTGCTGAATGTTTTGGAAAGGTAGCCACGAAATGGTGGACGGTAGTATTGAAAGCATTGATAGATGAATTCAAACATGCATCGACATCTATTTATCTGTCGATCATGTCAGGTTAATTAGTTTTAAAGTGAGCGATATGTCAGCCGACTACAGACCTCTCAAGTAGGAGAGAAAGCCGTGGCGGTAAAAAACACGTTCAAGCCTGAGATCTAACAATAACCAATCCTAATGTATCAGATTGCAGCTGATGGGAAATATTAGCACCCTTAAAGCGTTCTACGAAAACCCATGGTAAGAAGTTTGGTGGGAGTGGTGGAATGTTGAATGCACGTTGATTTGCTAAAAGTGCTAAAAATTTAGAAGAAATAGCTTCGCTTGGTGATATTAAAGGTCTTGCAGAAGACTTTGAACAGTGGTCCCAATTGTAGGAAGCAGGTAAAATGCACAAAAAGGAAAGAAAATCCCCAGCAATATCAATGTTGTGCTGACCGTTTATTTACCATAATGGTCTAGTTGATCATTACCAGGACTCAAGGCAACACTCTCTCACCAAGTGCTGTCAAGAGGCCCTGCGTCCCATTCGTGACTTAATGAGACGCAAACGGCTTTATTAAATTCGTCTAATCCAGACTATATACATACAATAGAAATTAATTATTCTTATACACAACTCCTTTAAGTGATGCTGTAGATAAATGAAAATCAAGCATCAGTGTGGCGTAAAAACTGTCACAAAAAACGGCTGCTGAAATGCTCGATAAGGTTTAAAGGATGACCTGCCTGCTGCTTACTGGCAATGAGCTCCACCCCAACAGCAGGTATAGAAGCCCCTAAATCTTGAATCGCTACACCTCAAGGTTCAAGAGGAAGCGGTAAAACGGGATTTAAGACCACAAGTGGTTAAAGCCAGAAGACCTAAAGACCCCATTTGTAGAAATACACATCACTAGGCAAAAACAATATTGGGTTATGTACATAAAATCGAAATTTTCTCAGCGTTATGGCCCGAGAACTACTGGCCCTAGGTGAATTTCATATTTGAAGCTTTTGTGCAGTAGCGAACCAATTGATTCTATGTGGACCAAAATTCGTGTAAAACCAACAGCTAACGCAATATTTCCCAAAAACTGATTTTCGTGACCTTTATGCCTGTTCGAAGCTTGAGTAGCCTAGTGGGTAAAGCACTGGTTTCTTTTGTGTGGGGTCCCTGGTTCAAATCAAAGTTCGGACAAGGATCCGCGCACCAAGCTTTGAGTTCACCTAGCTCTAAATAGGTACCTGAATTAATCACGGGTAAAGTGAGTCGTGGAACTAATCACTTCACACTCGTATTCACATTGATTGTAAATTTTGTAATGGTTCTGTTTAGTGTTTTCTGCGCATGCGATTTCGTAATGGAATTTTCACATAATGTGTCTGATATCACAATAAAGATAATTCCATTTCCTCTCCGATTTCTCCTGTGCAAATTTCACTTATTCCGCTTGATTCTCTTTTCTCTTTGTGCACTTGCTTCGTTTGGCACTAACCCTTTGTACATATGTTCAATATTTCATAAATTGTTTCAATTCTAGCGATGGTTTTTAGCGCCGATGGTCTTCCTCAGCTAAACGATACCCGTTTTCCCTTCTTTTATTAAAATCTGCCAATATTTTCTCCATGTTCAAAGCAAGTGATCCTGTCTGCATTTCTAACTACCGTCTAATTTCGGTTCGCCCTTGTTTCAGTAAGATAAAAGAGTTGTTCTCAATAAGATCTGTAATATTTTTGAGCTTTTTCTAACTAACGAGAAGCATGATAAATTTACTGCTATAAATTTCTTGGCATTCAATAACACTAGGTGCGTTTTTTTGCGTCTCGATCAATAGCAGATTAGGGTAGGCAGCAACAAGCAACAACAACAAGCCTGCCTCAATTGTTGCTGTTTTCAATGCTGCCTACCCTAATCTGCTATTCATTAAAACGCAAAAAACGCACCTACTGTTGCTGATATTGATTAGCAAAGTCAGGTGGTCTTTCTCTGTACTAAAATCTAAAAGGCGTTTGGAGCCCCTGGACACGGACGGTATAACTTTCCACCATTAGCCCCTTCAATCCTCTCACGCACAAAGCATGTTAAAGTTGCATTTCCCCCATTTCGACCTAATTGTCAAATTGGAGGGGAACTACTTGGATTTGACCAGATTTGACAATGAGTAGCTAAAAAATTACTACCATCCCCTTCAATGTAAATCTTATGGGCATTTCCACTCCATTTCTACTATTTCACTGGGCGTTTGCTCGTAGTTGAAGAGCTTCTTCTTTTAAAACTGGACAAATATGGTATCTTCAGTTCTCTCCTCTCTTGGTTTTTTTCCCTACATTTATGATCGTACTCGTGTCGTCACTGTTCACTTGTGCTCTTCCACTCTCTTTTATCTTACCTCGGGTGTTCCGCAAGGATCGATTCTTGGTCCCTTGCTGTTCGAGGTTTTTATAAGGGACTTATCGTCGCTCTTTAACTCATCCCGTCTTCTGTATGCAGTTTATCTAATTGAGTAGTAAAAAATAAAGAGTATTTAAATCATTTGGACACTGTTCGAAGCTGGGCAACTAGTCTAATGCCAACTTTCTAATTCAGAATGTTATGAAATTCCGTCTAATATCTTTCACATGGAACGAATTAATATCGAATACTTTGTTTTGGTTACGTCAGCGACCAAACTTGGAACCGATATACATTCTGGACTCGTTTGAACTCTTCGATGTTTCTTGCACAGCATGGACTCCTTTCGTTATATTCCAAACGAAATACATTAAAATTTTCAAACAATTTTCAATTCACTGTATTTACATTCCTAACGAGTTTAATGCTCAAGAACAAGAATCTTTCCGGTACGACGCTCTCAACCATGACAATGCAACAATGCTAAAAGCTACAAATAAAATGCAAAGCACACACAAAATCATCTTCGTTTATAGCCATCATCATAAAGTGAGGTCAATAAGCACATTTCCTTCTCAGTCTATACGTACGAAGAGAAATATTTTACTATTAAAATTGCAACTAATGCGTACTCGGAGACTGCAAACAGGAAATCCCTAGACCAAACTCGTTCTTCTTTAATACACATAAATCAGAATCGACTATGAGTGCTTTGCTGGTGGAGAGCTTGATGTTATGTGAAAAGTCTAATTCAACGTAGACTAGAAACCCTAATACGAGGCTGACCGTATAAATTCAAAGAAAGGAAAAGCAATGAGACCAACAACATTGTTGCCGCAGGGCCTCCACACCAACGGCAGCAGAAGTCGCAACGCAATCTTGTAACAGCACAAAGAGAAATAAGACGAAGAAAACTCATTGAAAAGGCAAAACTTGTTGTACATTGTTGAGACCATAGCGAAGCCAGGCGCTTTTTTCTTTCTTATTATTATTGCGAAGATTCAAGTCTAAGATACAGACCCCCTTGTTCTTATGAGTCATTTCGGTACACGGTGCTTTAATATCTGACAGCAGCACACCACACCGGTAGGAATCTTACGATCTTGCAGTCCACAACAATTTGCGTACGGATGAATGCTTTCAATTGAAGAAATACTCGACGGTAGGTATACGACCAGATTATAAGTATCTCATCGAATGTGAATGCTTATTCTCCCCTTTTCCTTTTCCTTTCTGAGTTGAGCTCAATTGAAATTGCTGCAATATAATTTCATGCCTCGAAATGGATTCCGTTTCGAATACGAGTACGAGTGCTGTTTGCTGTTGTTCTTTTGCAAGTACACACGTGTTCTTATCGTTGTTTGACTTATATGTTGGCCATTGTACTGCCGTTCAGCTTAAGATGTGTGGACATTTGCATCCTGCTTAATGACTGCTCGAAAAATTGCGAAATGAACATGGTTGAGTGACTCCCGTTTTCCCTTTTATTTGCTGCCGATACGCAAAATTTTCGTAATAAAGAAGTACCATTTAGTTTTGGTTGTACATGTCACCGCTGCCAGAGAATGTTATTTGAATGGACGAAACTTATCCATTCGGCATTTAATGAATATTTTTAATAATTCTTTCAGGGAAATCATTAGATTTTTATCAAATAAATCCACGTAGGTTAATGGCTGGCTTTATGCCCAAATTTCTTCAATGGTAGTCTAAGCTACAAGTTTTAGTTTTCTTATGTTGATGAACTGGGCGATCTCCTTCAGGTCCACCGAAGCTACTTCCGTTAGGCAAGCGAAGAAGTATGCGCCAAGGGACTTCCTCCTTCCTCTAGTAAGGGCCGGGTATTCGTACAGGAAGTACGGAATTGTCTCCTCTTCCTCCTCCAATCTACACATCCGGTAGAAGTTATTGTAAGCGGCAGCCAGCTGTTCTGCATGAATGCTAAACTGACAATGTCCACCTAGGATTTCCCTTTTAGAATTTTAACTGATGGTCATTTCAACTGAAGCCATTGGAATACCAATCGGGAAAATGCGTTGGACTTCCGGCAAATGCGTGCGAGCCTTTGAAAGTTGGTCAAGTTTACAGTTCAGTTTAATGCTCCTTTGTCTTAACAACCAAAGCAGCTGTATCATTGAATATCTCCTCAAAAGACGTACGGTATGTAAGGTCCTGCTTCGAGGAGATGTAAACTCCACCAAGGGACTGTACAGCTGCTTGGATGTCAATGAAAATGCAAATATTCAATCCGAATATCTGGTTGCATAAGATGTAATTGGCCGCTTCGAGGATCGCTACCACAGCCGCCTGACAGACACTGCAAATGTCGGGTAGGCGGAAAGAAAGCTTCGAGTTTAGTTCAATAGAAAATATACCTCAACCAACTGTATCATTGAGATTGGAGCCATCAATATATATTGGGTTTTGGGTTTTCGAACCCTGATGCAGAGATGGTTGGGCAACAGTTAAATTGATGTCCCCTGGAACAGGCATGCCTTACACCAACAGGATAGCTTGGCCCAGGTCTGTCTGTGTAGAAGGATCACCAAAGTTTACGTCTTGCCGCTGCGGTCCTCGCATGTTGCGAGACAAGCAAATCAGTAGCAGGCTAATTCTAAGTAAATCTCCATCAATGTGCACTTCAGGACCTACCAGTAGCAATGTTATATTCCATTATCCCTTTTCAAACAGATCAATATGGATATAAAGAAAATCATCGTCTCTTATGTTTTCATCCGCTTTTTGACTTCTATTTTTTCGGGGAAATATAACAGGGCCTTCCTATAAACTTCTTTAACTAATCCGCGTATTCCCAGAGTGATATACAGGCTAGGAGAAACGAGCCTGCTCGATCATTACCGCCTCTAGTTCCGCTCCCTCTTCAGGCACTCAACCTTCATACAACTCCGCTCGGGCTTGCAGAATAAGAATGCAAGCTATCAAATTTCTAAGGAAACTAGAATTGGTCCTACTCGAGACGTTATCTGACAAAGATAAAGAGTCCCTCCAACGGGTAACATTGGAGAGCATCCGCACCTTACAAACGATAAAGGTCGGCTGAGCAAGAAAATCAAAGCAGCTAAATTTCCAAGAATCATAAGCCAACTCAAAATGGAAGAATATCTGCAGAAAACTGGCGGAAAACAAGACAGGTTATGCCCAGGGTCTGCTGTAAGTTGCAGAAAGTCATCTCGTATTCTCCACCAGCGGTGAATGACAAGTGCTGGTGTAAAAGAAGTTAGGCTGATAGCATGTGACGATCAAAGCTAGGTCGACTTCTAAAAGCAGCAAATTGCAGTGAAACGGGCATAGATTCCCTGCTTCCATTCCGATCCAGCTCGTTGAGAATCGACAGGTAGTTCTCTTTATTCTAAATGCACCCGTCATTTCGGGGTAAAGACTTTGAATCGAATGATCCCGAAACCATTATGCATAATCAGAAGCAGTAGACTAAAGCAGCGGAGAAGTCCTCCCGCAAGTGGTTCGTCGCTCGTTCATGGGTGGCATATGAAAAAGAATCAAATACAGAATCCGAATTTTCGCCAATTTATAAAGATTGCTTAACCTGGAGGACTGCTAAGGTTACAAACCAATTAGCCCGACTTCTTTCCTCTTCAAAGTATTCGAAAGATTTTTTGGTCTTCACATTAAGGAGAGACTTGACTCTCGAACCCTATCGACAGTCCGAGAACACATACACGAAAGGAAAGTCTTTGGAGACGCCTCTCCATAGGGTAGTTCTTGAAATAGAAGAGGCACTCCAATATAACGAGTACGCTTTTTAGGCCTTTTCGGACATTGAAGGCGCCTTCTAAAATGTGTATACAACAGCTATTATGGAAAGCTTCCGCGCGACCAACACCCACCCTGCTATATGTAGCTGAATAAGCAACGTGCTCAAGCAAAGAGTTATAAGTGGAATATATGGCAGCGCAAATCACAAGGAAGGTTCACCGAGGCACACATCAAGGGTTAGCTTTATTTCATTTTTTTTGTGGAACCTGATGGCAAATACAATCTTAAAGAGACTGGAGAGCAAGGGACTCAAGGTTGTGGTCTATGCAGTTGTACCCGCAAACAAACCGATCCTTGTCATTAATTCCGGTAAATCCGATCTTATACTATACATACAAGATCCCTCAAATAGACCCTATCAGGTTTCTGGGGAAAATCTCAACTCAAAGAAAGCCTCAAGTCACAGCCTAAGTACTTGGGTCTGATACCGGACATTGAGTTCACCTGTAAGGTGAATTTCGAGGAAAAATCTACATGGCGATAGTGAGGCTGGTCCATGCTTATGGCTGTCTGATCTAGTGACTGGCAATGGATAAAATCACCTTTGTCGACATGGCGAACAGAGATCAGCGATTGGCGGCTATCTGTACTACAAGTGCCTTAACGACGAATCCTTCGTCTGCGGTAAATGTCCTGCTTCATTTTTCTCCGCTTGAGTTCCTTGTTAAAAGCTGCTGTCGCGTTTGATAAATTGGGATATTGTCAGTCAAGATCCTTTGGACACAGCAATATACCAAGCTACCCACCCGCACTTTTCACTTCAACTCAGGATTTCAAGCGACCGTAGAAGGAATGGATTCATCTTAGGATACAGCAGCCCTTAGCATCTATACCGACTGATAAAAAAACGGCTGAAGGAGTGAGTGCTGCAGGATACTTTGCAGACTGCGATGTAGAAGCAGTCTTTAGGTTTCCTAATCACTGTAGTATTTTTCAGGCAGATGTCTTTCCGATGCGAAAAGGCGTAGAATTAACGCACGTTGAGGACACTAAAGAGTACCATATTTTGCAAGTTTCACCCTGTGTTGGTACCGTTTTCTATTAATTTTCTTTAGAGGTTATAGTATTCCACACCTTTTAAATTTTTTTACGACTCTACTTTTACGAACTCTACTTTAAAATGTTGTACACTTGTAGCCTAAACAACTGTTTAAAATATATGACAAAATTAAGAAAATCGAAGGTGCGATCGTTTTTATCCTTTTTGGCCACGATGTTTCTTGAGCTATTTTTTTTTTTAGGATACCTACACCTTACCCTTCCCAGCAAGCCACATTTGAAGGCTGTACGTTGAGTAGAAGATTTTATACAATTTTTTGAATGCAACACGAACCGACGTTTCTCAAAAACGCCAAAAGGCCATATTGCCGCAAATATACGATATTTTTTAAAAATATTTCATTTTCGTTAATAAGCTCAAAAAATATTTCGAAATTTCAAGGAGGTGAGTCCAAAAATTATCTGAAAATTGGCCGATTTTCCATGGAAAATTATCCTATAGGAATATTATTTTAACATACCCTTGGTAGAATCAGGATTCGAACCAAGATTAATACTTACTTCAACGTAGTTACTTTTAGAGGGTCTCAATCTCCAAATCTTTGGAATAAAAGTAGGATAGATTGAGGGAGTATAATATTAGAAAATAACTAAGTGAAAGGATCAATTTTATCGTCCAGAAGCTTGCAGTGGAAGTTGTGTTCATCTGAAATCTGGTAGGATTTGGTTCAGATCAAATTTTTCGAGTTCTTTCATTTTGGTATCTTAATTTTGTGGCAATACACAAAGTGAAGCCATATGTCAAGACACTTTTAATGGACATAATTTTCATAAATCATAATCCTCCATGCGCTATACATTTTACAGTTCCTCCAACCCATCGCTTAGTGTTCCAAGTAGATTTGAATCATTTCCAGTTGCACTTTTTTGGACGTTGTTTGTCTCTGTTGCTGATGCTCGTTAAAATCCAGCCGCCTTTCCAACTAATTTTATGTTTCATTAACACGTTATCTGCGGTACGAGAAATGATTGCAATGAAAATGATCACTTACCACACGCTGGAGGGGGATACATGCATTGTAGCAGTCAATCTATTAGGTCTCTTGATAAATAGTACGCGAATTCTTCTTTTCACTACTATCCATCTTGACATTAATTAACACTCAGTTCAATTAGTACAAGAATAGTGAAAGTTCCAATTATTTTTGCGTCAGAATAACTCAATTAGTTTTATGACACTTGAAAAGACCTATCATTTTGTCTAAATCATTACATTATTCATTCACCTAAATGATCAGGCCATAGCGAATTTTCCGAGTTTCTCTTTTCAAAGTACAGTCATTCACTGGCATATGCACTCGACTAAATCGCTTTGTAAGCGAAAAATTAGTTCGAAGCTTTTAAATTGTTCAATTTACTATGCGAGGAACATTGTTGTAATGTTGTATTGCCAATTTAAAAGCCAGCTGCTGTTCCGTTGTCCCGCTCGGTCTGTAATCGCGTTGCTGCTACTTGAATTAACCTAACTATTGCCTCTACCCTTTAACCTCGCTTAAGTGCTACTCCTTTTCGATTCTCTACATACAACCGGAGCTTCCCGGACTTCGAGAGGCGATACGAGGAGCCGAAAGTGCACTCCAAAGTACTAAGAGAGTCGAGCACGCCATCACTTGCAGCAATATGCATATATTTTTCAAATGCAATTATTGGTGATTTCTTTATTTGCGATTCATGTTGCGCCTCGTCAACTAGCCTGCAGCCGAATGGAGTGGAGACGAGAGGTTCTGGAAATGCTGTTGGGCTAATCGAATGTGGTTGAAGCGAGGCGAGGTGCTTTGTTTCAGAATGGAAATGCACAATGGTAGCACAGCTTGCGAATGCACTGAAACTAGCGATTAATATAAGGTGCTTTTGTGTTTCGCTGGGTGTCTCGTCGATTCGAGTCGTCGCAGTTTTGGTGAAGCCAAGTATATTGTAGCATTTAGAATTCTTACCGGGATCAATAGGGCAGGAGGGTTTACGCTGCCGTCATTGTGCAACATGAACTACATTCGAATGTGAATACAAAAGAGAAAATTAAGCAGCTCAGAAGGGCTCATGTCATTTGTGTTGCGGCAGGGATTCAAGGGCTTAAGGACAGGCTGTAAGCATAATCTTTAGTCATTGCCAGACTAACCACATATGTGTTTGAATCTCCTGAACAATCGTAACACAATTCGCTTGCTTTCGCAGCTGACATATTTCAAATTCCAATCCATTCAATGAAAGAATGAACCCCTAAAGTACTTCCGATTCACAAACTTATCATAGTGAACCTGTTTCTTTGCCCGCTTCTCTTCAAAGACACGTTTGACAAGAGACTGAGCAAATTTTTGAAATTTTTCTTCGATGATTATATGCACATGTATGATGTGATGCGAACACTATTACCATGAATCGAAGCGAATCAACTTAGCATCGATGGGGCGTGAAATAATTTTCAATGGCACACATTATCATCGGTTGTAAATGCCGTTGATGAATCATTCATTGAAAAAGTTTGCCCGAAGGTTTTATTTGAAGTTTCACTCGACAACTTAGTCGATGTCGTCAGGTTTTGCGGGAAAACTGAACGGAACTCAATAGTATTGCACATTAACGTAGAAACATGTTTTGTTTTTAAAGGCATTTGAATGACAGATTCATTGTAGCTTGTATCTACTAAGTGACTCACGCCTACACAAGGCATTGTACTGAAAAGATGCTAACGTTTACCGGTTTGGGTGTTCGGTTGATTGTAGTAGGTATCTGAGATTTAATCTTGTTCTTTTGTTGCAAACAGTCTGGTTAAAAATAGCCTTGCTTAATTTTGATGTCAAAGAATTTTTCAAAGCAATAAAAGTTTAATCCTTTGGCGTCACTTACATTTTGCGCAGACCATTTTGCTCAGATCACCAATATGGCTTGTTTGCAATTAATTAAAAGCACGCCATACCTGGCATACTACAGCTAAATTCTACTCCTTTTAATTGCTTCTATTACGCTCACATACCGTATTGTACTCAATATACGGACAAAACAGCATGACTTGAAACTAAATCAAAATCAAATAAAATTACCGATTATCGAAACCTTGAAAATTCCAGCAGCTTTGCCTTAGCTTAAAGTGTTTGTCATTTTTTTGCGCTGCAAATACATTTCCATTATCGTGCCTGTAGTTTTTTATGGGATTTATCAAAAGACTTCTTGTTATATAAGTCAATTGAATCAACAAGTGATTGACAATGACTAGTACCATCAAGTTTGTCCTTGAATCGAATCGAATTGAATCGAGCTTAGCATGTTACTATCTCTTCGATCCACCACATCGCATTGATACTGATTCAATGGTTGTGACAAGTTCATTTGTATCTTTCGTATGATGATGACGATGATGATGATGCCAAAGAGTATGTATAGAAATGTTGGATAATGTCTATTCGTAGAAGCTGCCTTCAGGCAAAATTTTGAAATTTCAAGTTGTGATTCAGATAGCAAAGCGAAGAGATTTGTCATCTGAAATTGCAATGAATGGGCATAAATGTGTTTTGTTTCTTTGGAAATAGTGATTTGAATGGGTCGGGATTTTTTTTATATTGTCAACCATTGTATTTGAGATTAAAATGATATGTTTATTCAGTTTTTATCTTCGAAAGGATATGTCATCTTAGATGGATGAATAGTATAACATAGTTACATGTTCGAAACGGGTCGAGGCCACTGTCTGAAGAAATTACATATTAAAGAATTTATTTTAAAAGAATTTATACTCTAATTCAAGAAAATTTTGCAACAAAAATAAGTGGGATGCTGAATGGGGAGTCCTACCCTCCCTTGTTCAAGAGCAAGAGACTCATGGTTTTGTTAACGCCGATGATATTTCGATTATAGTCTCGGTGAAGTTCCTGCATATCCTTTGCCAGTTAATCTGGTTCTGCTTGATGAGTGGGTGAAGACTAGAGTTGCTTTAGTACTAATATACTATGATATTACCTAATAAGAATATATTAGCTGATCAGCATTATAATATCTTAACTAATATCAACAAATCACTAATATTAGATAATGTTAATTTCGTAATATACGATATTATGTAGTTATTTTAGTTGCATGACCCTGGACGAAAGACTTTATTAGACTTTTTCGACCAGTTCTTCTAAACTCGTCACTCAAAATATGGTGGGAACAGCCTCCTATCGCAAAAGAAGTAATTTCAAAGGTGAAAGTACTCCTCAGCACATCCTTTTATTTGCCAGAGAAAAGTCTAGTTTGCACTAAATACGCACGACCGTACATTCTTCAATATCTTAAATTCATTCTTCAACCTCTTCTAGCTAAATAAGCCAAATTCGGTTATTTATTTATTTTGAACCAAACAAGGCGTACAGAAATAAAACAAAACACTGACATTAAAGTGTGAAAGCAATGATACTGGGCAAGGACATTACATTGATCAAAAGCAAAAATATGAGCATAAGTTGATAGATTAAAAAGATTTAGTCTGTCTTGGTATGATGGCAAATTATCAAATTCGTATGAATTATACAGGTGTCTCAGGGCCAAGGGCAAAAACTGCTTTTGAATTGATCAAAGGTAGAACCAGAGCTGTGTACAATATTTTCCATAGATTTTTCGCACGTCTTTGAATGCATCCCAACTGCTTTTTAGTGTTGCTGAAGACTTTGTAATATTGTAAATTATAACGCAACTTTTTATTCAAAGTAACCCCAAGGTCTAAGACACTATCAATATTATATAGCAACACATTATTGAGACGGCAGCCAAAATTTAAATTGGTGGTTTTACGGGAAAAGCTTATGACTTGATATTTATTTTGTTTGCGCCACTGCTCAAGAGATGAAATTTTCGACTGAAAGAAAGCTGAATTTGATATCAATTCAATTGTCAAGTACATTTGATAGTCTGCATAAAAAAAGGTAACGAATGCCAGATAAAACATCAGAAAGATCCGATATGAAAATAATGAATAAAATAGGCCCCAAGTGACTACCTTGTGATATACCGGATGAAATTTAATTTTTTTGTTTGATAAAATACCCTGAAATTTAACGTACTGAGTTCTGTCTCGAAGACAAGAGTCTAATCATTTTAGCACAAGACCCGAGAAAGTTGAAGAATATCATGATCAACACGATCAAAAGCTTTGCTAAAGTCTGTGTAGATAGTATCAATTTGATGGCCTTTTTCCATGTCGCAAAAAACATCTAAGACAAGAGTCACGGGGCTGGTAGTCGTTGATCTGTCTTTTCTGAAACCATGTTGTTGTTTGTTCAGAAGAGGTTATTTTAGAGCTGTTAGGCTATCACAAACAATTTTTTGAGAGCTGGATTAATTCGAAGCCTAGTGTATGATTATGGTCGGATTTGAACCAGGCACCACACAAACTTGCAGCTGATGCTCTACCCACTCCACTACACAAGATCCAGGTGCAAAATAAATTTGGTATTGAAAACGTCATTGAAAGCAAAACAATAGAATTGTGGCTCGGATGAATTATTCTCGAATATTTTTATTGGAACTCGAGCCGAACGATGCAATTTCGTCATTGTGAAATGTTTTTATTAAATAAAAGAGCTTCAAATCAACTTCCCTTCTAATTTGAACAGATAAGTATCCAATGCATAAAAAGATATTGCTTGTGTACAAAAATTGCACGTATCTACTTGCAGCAGTTGAGTCCATTAGCGGAATATCAACCAGACCAATGACCATTTGCGTCGACAGTAAAGCAGCCATTCTCGCTCTTGCGTCTTACAGATGTTCTTCAAAAACTGTTAACGCTTGCAGAGTGGCTCTCAATGAAAAGGCAAGGCATATTCCTATCCGGATTATGTGGGTGCCAGGGCATAGTGGGGTCATAGGCAACGAAAAAGCTGATGAATTGGCGAGGAAAGGTTCAGGAGCTAGCAACTGCCCCTGCATCACTGTACCTCGGTCAATCGCTGACGCCACAAACAAACTTGATGCCGCCATATGGGCCAAACTAAAGTCCGAATGGGAAAACAGGCTGGACTGCAGGGTGGCCAGGACATTATGGCCATCACCTGATCCAAGCAAAAGCAGGAAACTGCTCAAGCTCAGCAGGAATTGCTTGAGAACCACGGTCGGCTTGCTCACAGGGCACTGCCTTACCGCATCTCATGCGAAGAAAATGGGACTGACATCCAGCAGTTTATGCAAGAGGTGCGAGATGGAAGAGGACACCATCGAGCATACTCTCTGCGATTGTCCGGCCCTCAATAATAAACGCCTCAAAATTTTTGGTGCATACCACTTTCAAGGGTTGGCAGAGGTGGCTGGTACCGTCACGCTGAGTCAGCTGATCCAGTTTGGCGAAGCGGTCACTTGGCAGCTCTAAAAAGCCAGCGGAGGGTGGCAAATGGGCCCAAACTGGTGGCCTAATGCAAGCCGCGTTTCCCGGCAGCCCTCTTTACTAACCTAACCTAACCTACTTGCAGCTTGGAGCAGAAGATTGGACCCTTAAATTTTTTAGTGATTCAAATTTCCGATTGTATTAGTTCTGATATCGTCATCCAATCCAGTCCAATCTTGCAAAATATTCGTTACAAGTGCGTGACTAAACCTTGTAATATCTTCAAATGTATCTGAATTTACACAAACAGCTCATGCAGCACCTATAAGACACTTCGTATCTAACATCTTAATTCAGCAAATCGTATTTGCACACATTTATGCTCGGCAAAATCAATTTGCTGCGCAATAAATTCGTAAATGGAAATCCATGCATATGCATTTATGCTACCGATTTAGCAGCAGTTGTAGCAGTAGGTACAAATTACATAATCTTAGGTATCGAACGCTACTCGTCTTTATTCGATAAAAGAAAGAACTAGCCAAGCAGTAAAGCTAGCCTAGAGATGCCATATAAGAAGCGTAAACAGCATACTATACAGTCGTGTATAGAAAAATCATATTAGGTATGTTTTGCTGTTCGGTGTCCAATCGTATTGAAACAATCGTTTCCGCACATTTATGAAATTGTACAGGAATGAGGAGAATTTTGTAACTTAGAGGAGAAAAATAATATTTAGTGGAATAAAAGTCCAATAAGATCTGATATGCTATCAGTGCTGGGCGTCAATCAAAATTTACGTGTTTCTTTAAAATTATACAGAAATATTTACAGTTGGAAAAATACTACACCGTGCTTTCCCCTATCTATTATCTCATGTTCACATAAATTACATCTGCCTGTCGAAGTACATGCATCTCCATATAATTGAACTGCTAAATTCCATATCTATATAATTTGACTTAATTGCAGTTTCTTTGAACAGATCTTCAAGGATTTAGCCATACGGAGTGGAACACGCTCTTCTGAGCTTTGCCGAGATTTACAGGCGTTCTTTTCTGGCCTTTAAACAAGCAACAGCCATTGTCACAGTCAACATCAGTCTTGTAATTCTTCAAATGGAACGTACTGCACATTACTGCATTATACTCACTCGTATCACATATGCATGCGATATGTTGTACTGGCTGTTTTGTCTTCGTCATTACTGTTGCATCTGGAGATACTAACCATCGACAAAATCATCTGTGGGACGTTGCAAACCAGACGTTCGTTCGTGATTCGAGACAAAACAAAATTTTATTGTAGGCTTTTCCGCTCCACGTGGATAATGTGCTAAACGTGTAAAAATCTCACAACACGTGATACATTTTTTTCATCTTGTTTAAAATGAACGTTTCCGATATTTTGTAGATAGCTTCATATGTGCGTACTACTACCTATGAGCGCAGAAATCGTTAGTAGATAGTTGTGCGCAAATTGGATTTTCCCATGAACGGGAAGCATTGTCAGATTTGGTTGCTGATAACAATTGAAGTATCCACGTACATATTCGAACGATAAGATAACAAATGTTCATATGTGAGATATGTGTGTGAAATGTGAAAATGGAAAGATATTATTTGAAGGCCTTGAGTTTGTTTCTCTAGATTGTGGAGAAAGGATTTGGTGAAGATAAGTTGTTTTAATGATGTGGCCATGAGATGAAAAAGCTACGGAGATGCAATTAAGAATTGCTATCTACTTGCAGTTTGGGCGTAGTATTTGTCTTAGGTTAGGTTAAGTTGTAAAGAGGGCTGCCGGCTTCGCGACAAGCTTTAGGCCGTCAGTTTGGGCCCATTTGCCACCCTTTGCTGGCATGTTAGAGCTGCCAAGTGACCGCTTTACTAAACTGAATCAGCTGATTCAACGTGACGATACTAGCCACGTCTGCTAGCTCTTGAAAGTGTTAAGAACCAAAAATCTTGAGTCGTTTATTATTTAGGGCTGGACAATCGCAGAGAGTGTGCTCGATGGTGTTCCCTTCCATCTCGCACCTCTTGTAAAAATTGCTGGATGTTAGTCCTATTTTGTTCACATGAGTCGGTCCCATTTTGTTCCGACAAAGTTTGTGAAAACGCACCCTTCACAATACCACAATGTCATCGGCATACGCCACCACCTCAAAGCCACTGGCCCTTAAATTTTCCAGCATTTCGTTGACTGCCAGAAAAGCGGTCATATAATCCCCCCTTGTGGTGTTCCGGTTCTGACTATTCTCTTCGGTTTGGCCTCCAAAAGAGTGGCTTCAATTTGCCTGTTTTTGAGCAAGTCCACTCCATATCGAACCAAGGCATCGACAATACTCGCGACATTGACATTTTGAAAGCCCCTCAATGTTTAGAAAGCTCCCAACTTGAATTCCTTTTGCTGTAGAGAATTTCCTATTGCACCGACAACTTTGTGTAATAACGTCTCTACTGATTTCTTTCGCTAGATACGCGTGTTGACACACAGAGTCTCGCGACATCAATCGAGCTTTTGATGTGCAGATCCACAAGCCTCTCAAGTGTTGTGAGGAGAAACGATGTTAAGCTAATTGGTCTAAAGTCCTTTACGTAAAGATGATTCAACCTGCCGGGTTTCGGAATGAAGATTATCCTAGCTTTGGTTCATTGCTCGGATGCCCAGAGGCGAAGGCATGTTGTAAAAATACGCTTTAGAATGGGAATGATGATTCTGCTTGCTTTTTGAAGCATGCTAGGCGATATCTCATAAATTCCTGTAACTTTGTAAAGTCGGAACGTACCTATAGCCCATTCAATCTTGACCTCATCTACTACTTCCTTGATCAGCTACTCTGACGGCCGATGCGTCGCTCGAAATTGGTCACCTTCCGGTTCCGAGAAGTGAGTTTTGAATACCATCACCAGATATTCTTTCGGGTCCTCCACCCAATCCCCGTTTTCTCTTCGGAGAAACGTAGGTACGCCGGGATTTTACGGTACGCCGGGATTTTACGGTACGCCGGCTGTTCTAGATGTGATTACTGCTGCTACATCGTCAGCGTAACCCACGAGGAACACATCCGTTCATCGTAAACGATATTCCAGAGGTCAGGTTCGAGGATAGACCCCTGTGCTGCCCCTGATGTGACAAGCTTCCTCCGAACACCTTCGTCAGCATGGACCAACAGCCATCGGTCGCTACAATAGTCCCGCATCATGACCAACAGGTAGCCAGGGTAGCGGAAGCTGTGCTCGAGGGCCCAGAGCACATTGGTCCATCTCGCCGAATTAAAGGCATTTTAGATATCCAGCGTCACCAGCAGAACAGCCAGTCTGATGGTTTGGAATGGCTCCTCCGCTCTCGCTACTGTCCCAATTACTGCTGAGATTTCATCAACTGTTCATATTTTCGAAAACCATGCTGGCTGTCAGGCAGATCACTGGCTGATCTAATTTCTGACAGCAGCCGTGGCTTCAAGAACCGCTCGAGGAGCTTCCCGCCGTATCTAGCATGCAAAGCGTACGGCACGCGGACGCTTTGTCCGAATCTCCTAGATGAGAGGCAATCGAGGTCCATAGCCTCAATTTTGACTCTAGGGGTCATTAGCTTCACAGCCCCTTGGCCTTCGGCAGCTGTTCGGATCGAGTCACTGAGCCTCATGTGATCATCACACCGCTCGATTTCCAATAAAATCTCTCCTCCCCTTCCGCCGTCTTCCGTATTCGACGGATTTGAGTTTCGTCTAGCTGACTAACCATCACAGTCCCCCACTTTTCTTCCGCTTTTTAGTATTCTTTTTAGACGGTACACCTGTCCTCCGGCTCTCCTTTGTCTTTGTGGATGTTTCCGAAATCTTTTTATTTTATCTCTATCACGGTTATCCGCAAACCAGGTTCAGGAGCCACAGCCTCTTTCCTAGCCTAAAATCTCCTGTGTCTCCTCAGGACTGGAATCGGCTATCCTTTATTTTTCCGGGGCTGAGTCACACCCGAAACAACTGCGGGTATTATCACTTCGGTCAAGCGGAGCACCGTTTGGGTTTACTGGTACTCTTTTTTCGCCTTTTGTTACGCTCTATCTAAGTTACGCCCCTTTCGAGCGACTTAAACTTCCGAGATTTCCATTTTTACATATATTTTTACATCTAATTCAAGGCAAGGTTCACTTCCCGTTTGGAATTTTCAGAATCTTAACATTTTCATAACAAAGCTCCATTGCAACCACTAACATAAATATCAAATCAGTTTACATACAAGTATATCAGCTCAAATATACATATTTGCATCTAATCGATTAATATCACAATTGAAGCTATTTGTACTACTTACAAGTCATTGAGGTCAAATCTAGAACGTTTGTGCAACTAAGGTATACTCACGAGTACTAATCTTATCTTCATTCTAAACATACTAGGCAAACATCGCGCTATCAAACAACATACATATTTCCCACCGATCTATCAAACCTAAACAGCATGGGGGGAAGAGATAGGGGGACAGGCAACAAACAGTGTTGAAGAGGCCTATGACCGAATTCAATATGAAAATATCTTTCACATGTTCAACGTTCGATATGTGCTTGTGTTATGAATCTACTTCCTTTACAACTCGATTTCCTGTTATAAATGTCCCCCGATAAAAGCAATATGTGCTAAAAATTTATAAACAAGGAAGTATGGACGAATTGACTTTTGGATGTTGCAAGCTAAATTGAATATTTTGTCGAATAACAATATTTTGAATCACAGCGATTCGTAACTGTAAAAAATCGGGGGGTTGGTTGATGTGAAGAGATACAATCCTAATAGAACAAAGAAGCATTAGTCACAATGGTAAACAAATATCTTTTCAAAAGCACTTGGTTATTTTCCAGATTCATTCATAAGGCTTAGCTGAAAAGAGCTAAAATTTTTAAATAGAAAAATCAAAATATTTTAAAAGAAAGTCATTTCAAATTACTCATTCTAAGATTAGAATCTTTTCAGAATTTTTTCTTCTTACAAATTACTGAATCACTATTTATTTTGAATCTTAATCCATTCATTCCGAAAACAATTCATAAACATTTCATTTTAATTAGCTAAATTAATTTATTTCATGTATTTTCTTATCAGTCTTCCGACGATGTCATAAAACGTACAGATAATTAGAAAGTAAACAAGCTGCACTATCTCAGCAGTCAAGAACCACACACATAGATTATAGTGACATCGAGCTGTTTCTATAATTCTGTAAGGAATTTTTCTTAACGAGCTTCAATTATAGCACCAATTTGTCTGGCTTGCACCGCTCTTAGCTTTTGAACTTTGTAGTAATGCAATCGCGTTTACTGATTTACTATAGCGTTACTTTGATATGAAATTCTTATCATAGGATAAGAGCTCTTTTTGTTGATAACATAATCAAATGCAACACAGACAGATGCGTCGGATTGTCGTAAATTAGCTTTTAGCTTTATCGTTTATATAAATGAAAGAAGTTGATAATAATGCACGGTTGAAGGTTAAGAATGATTTAAAACTGAAAAATAACGAAATAATGCTTTTTGAATAGGAAAATTAAACTATGGAATTTTTAAAATTTGAAGGTTTCAGAAAATAAATATTTTTGTTGTAAAATTATTAAAATAATTATTTCCAAACGAAGTAAACTTCAACTTAAGCCAACCTAAAAAGATTGTTGATCCATAAGAAAAAAAGATTTTAGTTTAATCGTCTCTAGATCTTTAGTTTCAGTAATATTTATGAAACTTTCAAGCAAAAGTTTCATCAGCTCGAAAACAAGAGCTTTTCAAAGGAAATAAGCTTGTAAATTCTTTAATCATTAAGGGGTGGAACGAGCTAAAAATAACAATGTTTCACTTCTTAGAGGAACTTAGAATAATGCGCCAAAGCCTTCGCGTTAGTTTCTCTTTTGCGAAGCAGTCAGTTCTGGCTGATTGGAGAGCGAAACTGAAAATGTTCCACTGCTGCATTTGGATCTGTTTTCGTATATCTTTCAGTAGTTCAAACTTTACACAAATATGTTCTTTAAATTGTTTTGAACAATTCGTTGTTTTTTTTTCAAACTATTTTAATTGCTTAATGAGGCAATTAGCCGTGTTGCAGCTATATTCTTACAGAAAAGAAAATTGGAAAAACATAAACCCATACATTTTTATTACCTCATCTACATTAGGTTCCATTCTTCTTAGCCTAAACCAACACGTGTACCACCTTATTAAATATTCCCACAATAGCACTAAAATTACCATAATCAACGTGCTAGATTCCAAAGATATCATCACAATCGTAAATAAAATCGTTTTCGAATTGTGCAACATCCGATGCATACAAAAATCAACATTATGCAATACCCTCACCTCAATAGAAACTAATCTCCAACCAAATTTTAATTCAGTCCAAACACCCACTCACTCACCTGGAGACCCTATGAATCTTAAGGGGTTAGTCCACTGTTAAACTGCTCAAAATGAACTTTTTTTTTAAACAGCTACCAACAAAAAACTATCCAAGATATCGATTTGAAATTTTACATGCATCTTTATTGAAGCTAAGAGTTAACATTTTCATTAGAAAAAATTATTAGAAAACAAAATGGCGGCCACCCCAATGGATCGCCGCAGCACCGCCGGAAAAAAAAGCAAATTGCGCCTCGTAAATTCCTGGACAAAATAAGCGTCTGTGAACAAATTACCAAAAATATTTCATTAGTTTTGAGTTTAAAGGACTGCTCGGGCCTAAATTTAGAACAAAAAAAACTTTTTTACGATCTGGGAAACATTTTTTTGATTAAAAAAATTTTTTTTAAACATTTTTTTGATTCAAAAGTATACCACATTTTTTTCATTCGCTTTAGGGCTCTAAATTTAGGCCCGTGCAGTCCTTCATACTCAACACTAATGAAATATTTTTGATAATTTGTTCACAGATGCTTATTTTGTCCAGGAATTTACGAGGCGCAATTTGCTTTTTTTTTCGGCGGTGCTGCGGCGATCCATTGGGGTGGCCGCCATTTTGTTTTCTACTAATTTTTTCCAATGAAAATGTTAACTCCTAACTTTAATAAAGATGCGTGTAAAATTTCAAATCGATATCTTGAATAGTTTTTCTTTGGTAGCTGTTTAAAAAACAAGTTCATTTGGAGCAGTTTAACAGTGGACTAACCCCTTAAAACCTTAAACAAACCCAAAATCAAGGTTTCCACAGTGAATAGTATTAGAACGCGTTACACGTCCAACAAACGAAACGAATTTTGGTAGAACCTATTCAAAAAAAATTTCGGTAGACTCATTGCCATCTCGAAAAAAGATCCACAGCAACAAATTGCGTTGTGGTTGTACAGTGGCGGCAACAACAAAATCCACTTTTTAATTAGTTAATTTCGAATTCAAATGCGAACAACGAACAAGATAATCATCACGCAAGAGATTAAACTGTCCATCACCAACAGCCGCCGTAGTAATCACCGTGGGGTTGTATGTTGAGAATAATAGTACATATATCGCATATTGATAATCAGCTACTTTTTCCCGTTGTTGTTTCGTTGATTTTGAAGTTTTTTGCTTCGTTTTCCTGTTGATACGGTTTGGCTTGTGTGTTTTTGTCGTGGTCGCATTGTCTTGGTTCTTTTAAATTTTTTTTTTTTTTGTAATTATGAGGGATATGTATGTTTTTTTTTGTCTCCTTGAAAGCAATGTTTTGATCCATTGCGGCATAAGCAAATTACCGTCAAGTAGATGGGATTATAGTGCGGATTAGATTCATTAAAATCATTTGTTAGCTGCGATAAAAATCAGAAAAATTGTGATATATTCAGAAGCGCTTAAATTGGAAATATCCGTGAAGAAAATTGAATGATTATTTTGGTGACATTGATAGCGTAGAACGCAACGGATCAATATGTGGCGTTTTTAACCGTTCCAGGCAACGTTTTCGAACAAAACGATTGCATCGAAACAAAATCATCAAGAAGTGTCTGCAAAGAAAAGGAAAAAGAAGTCGATAGGAGAAAAAGAGGGACACTCAAATATTTTATAGTTAAATCTAGATTAAATCCATGTACTAAAGTAGTTTTAATAGGAGAATATTTATGAACTTCGCTTTGATACATGCGAATTTCAACTTCTTGTTCAATGGAGAAAAATGCAACAAAAACCATTTGTTCAAAGTTCTTTAAAGTTTAAAGTTCTGATAGTATTGGGCTACTTCCGATGATGAATGGCTGTGGGAGGGAAAACGGTTGGTCCAAGACAAATCTTTTTTTAGAAAATTTCTTCACAACCTTGAGCCGGTAACAATGTTTTTTTTCTTCTACTTCTTCATGATTGAATGTAATGAAAATCAAAATTTCACGGATTCTGCCACAGAAAATGTTGAGCATGGTTATTGGAGAAAATTAGGACAAGCCACTTTTATTGCAGCTCCTGCTTTTACCATTACGTTCACTGCACTATTGCAGATCGGATCTCCAAGAAGTGTCGCAGTTTCACAGATACCCTCCTAAATTCATCCGAATTCGTTGATTTTTTCGGCCTCTGCTAAGGTTAGTTGTTTTAGAATAGTTTGGTCATTTTTCTCCTGGTGCTTAACCTGTGTCGTTAATCATACCTTAAATGTTGCCCTGATTGGTTGGACTTTCGACCCTCTTTATTCTTTTTCTGGTTTTCCACAAGGGATCGTTCTCGGCCCTCTACTGTTCGTTTGGTTGTTTTGAGAGATCAGATGAGATTTTATACTTTGACCTCCAGATTGTCTATGGTACTTCGGATTTTTTCTTCTTTGCTATTGTAGGTAAGATTTCGAAATACTTTCTTCGGGTATTTTTTTGGGAAATGATTTTACGCGTAATTTTCGCCAAGAACTATTGCGATCGGGGTCACTTAATTTTTCGCAAAGGTATGTCGGTTCGAAGTAATAGGATATCCAGGCCTTTTCTGAATCTGGCTTTCTCCCCAGATGCTACTTTCTTTATGTCCCTTTGTTTTATTTTATCTCCCAAATTGCCTTAGCGGTCTTCAGTGTTGTTTTATTTAGGTAATTGTCCCAGGTGAATTCCTACATATCTTTTCTCTTCCTGCAGACGCACATCTTTGCTCCGAACCTGATTTTCCTCATCCTAATGAATGATATTTTGTTGGATTTCTGAGTGTTTATTAAGATTTTACTTTCAAGTTGCAGGGAGATAATATCCCTCTCTACGGACACTTCCTCCTTGCCTTCGCTCTTCGCTTTGCTGCCTCCAACTAAGCGAGCAAACCTCGGTACCCTAGTGTTTTACTCGCCCATTTCGCTAACTCTTGAAAGGCTTCTCTCCACTGGAGTGCATGGTGCGATTTTCTTACTGTCCAACGCTTTTATTATTTTTGTTTTTGGCAGCTTATATGTGGCTAATAATGTTGATTTACCCTTTTGGTAGACAAATTGATGTCTGAGTAGTGGCATCTTGACCAAAAGATCACTTTTTACAGCTTTTTCATGGTCTACAATATGATGGCTGAAAAGCTAATTGGCCTCAAAATCGCCCATTTTGAAGCAGTTTTTTTTGTAAAGTAACCGCCGAGGGTATTCGTCTTTTTCCTCCGCTTCACTAAGATTACTTATTTAACACCCTGAAAAGTGAAAAGCAGCACTTAAAGAGTGTTCCCGAAGGAAGTCATCCTGCATCCACAAAAATTTCAAAGAAGTCCAATATGTCATTGGTGATCTTTGGATAGAGTATCTGGGATGCTATTGAGACTCTCACGAAAGATTCTCCAACCCTTTCGTTTAGGTTTCCTTATCTCTTCATTGTATTTTCAGAGTTTCTTTTTATAGGCCTCCCCGTTCGATGAGTTTTTGGTCCTGTTGAATTTTTCTTGTGGTTCTTCTGAGTTTTTCGAACTTTTTCTACCACCTGGTTTTGGGGCCACTGGATTTTTCAGGGTAGTTGTCATTGCTAGGATCCGATAATTATTCTGGTGATTTAGCCCGCCGTTACCGCTAATTTTGGCTTCATGGTGTCATTGGAATGCAGGCCATGGAGGCGCCTTTGTGAGGTGGTTTCTATACATCAGTTGTGTGTACTGAACTCTTTTATCCTAATTCGAAGGCTATATGTCTATGATCAACGACCGAAGGCTTTTGCACTGTTTAACACGTTTAACACTGCCTGCTTATGGTCAGGAACGTTCGCGTCTTGATCTTATTACTACAGCTAAATTGTGGGTAAAGAGGAATTCTAAGAATGACTCACCTCTAGCGCTGACGTCACTGCTCCCCATGCCGTGTGGTGTGCATTGCATCACGATTTCTCTTCCACATTGGTGCACCAGTCCCTTTAGGTTATTACATAAAACCTGGTCCTCATTCTTGGGGACGAAGGCTGGTGCGAATATTGCCTCAATTAGTCCTCCTTCAATGGGAACCTGTATTTGAAAGGCTACTGTTTGAGGAGCATTGAAACACATCATCGGAACGCATATCATCTTTCCCATTCTTGAAGAGAAAACTTGTTTACACACGATGAGATATGGCCCGAATAATTCCTACAGTTAAGGGGGCGGCTGATCGTTCCCAATCCCGTACAAACTTTTACCATACCTTTTTTTCAGCTTTGTAGCGAATTGATGTGATAGGAGTGGCCTTAGCACCACCTAGAACCAGACCGAAGTCCAGAACCAAGAGTGCTAAGGTCAAACAAGTGGAATGGCTGCTGCCATTCAAGAGGCAAAACAAAAAAAAAGAATTGCCCCGAGAGCAGGGTGCCCTAGAAATGGCCGTGAAGGCCCCTCGTCCGCATTAGCGGAGCACCCTTTAACCAACCCCGACGGATGCTGGGGTGCCGCTTTGCTAGCTCGCTGCGGCTGGGGTGGGTTCTTTAAACAAAATGGGGTTAGTTTGCTCTCAAAGAAAACGGGATGCTACGTATTATTTCATCCGTCATAATACTGTAGCCGCAAACTGGTATGTAAAATACCCGGGGACCAAAAGGGGGCATAGTTCCGTAAAGGAAACCACCCAGGCTCTGCAACATGGGCTGACTAAGCAGACCCAGTGCTCGTGACAACGCACGGAGCCAGAAAATTAAAAATCTACAAAAGGGAAAAAGGAAAAAGTGCTACCTCTCTTTACAAGGAACCCGGGTGAGGCAGACAGCCCCGGGCCCCCGATGTTAGTGGAGCCCTGACCCCGATGGTCTGGGGTCCTCCACCCACTGATGCTGGCCATATCAATCCGAAATTTACGAATTCAAAAAGAAATTTAATCAAAAAACCCAAAATTTACATCAAAGCGGAAACTACTTATGTGTGGCCAGCATCCCTCCCTTAAAAGAGCTGAAAAATTCACGATCATTTACGAAACACTATCCATCGGCCAGCCAGGCCTCGCGAACCTGAAAACAAAAGAAGTCTTCCCGGGCTTTCGCCCAATAAGAAGGCCAATGGGGTAAGTTTTACCAAAACATTATTATTTACTTTAAATTAACCCCCAAAACTTTTAGATTCAATACAAATCAAAGTATAATGTATTCTTTTCTTAGTTTTAGATTAGATCTAAATACAATTTATTGCTGGAGTAATTACAACAAAGAGCAGTAGCGAATGAATTAAGAATTGATGATAGCCACAAACTAAATCAGTTGCTTAATGTGGACACTAAACTTTCAGAATCGGTCTCCGAATTGCTAAGCTCATTTCAATGATATTGAAGGTTTTTTAACTTTTGTGAGTTTCATACAAAGCAAAAATAGCTATGAATACTTTATTGCAATTTAATGGGAAGCAAATTGTATAATGCAAGTACAAAAAAACAAAAAAAAAATAATTCTTGCTTTGTTGTTTTCTTTTTCTCTTTCTTTTTTTTTTTCTTCAATGCATCGATGATTGAATAAAAAAAATTCGTCTTTGTTTTACTCACTATTCAGCTTCCTACCAAACAGACTAGTGGAGCCGACACTCTTAGCTTTATTGGCCTTTCATGCCATCATTTAGTTAAAGAAAACATGCCTTTGCATTGCTTCGGAACCACAATCTTCGTCATTAATTACTTGATTCATATTTAATTTTTTTTTTCTTTTAATGAAATAAAAAAAAAACGTATGCATAAAACTAAACTCATTCATGAAAATTGTTTAGGGAATCACTTCCTTTTCTCGGCTTCAACTTAATTTCTGCATATTCCATTATATTCCTAATCATTCTACATATAAATCTTTATGTTACAGGTCCATTATTGGATCACGCTTTCCTAAGCCAATATACAACAATTTTAAATTATGGAATTGACTATTGTACCTGAGAAATTTTAATATATAGTCATATTTTAGGTTGGTACATAATTTAATATAAATTTTTAAGATTTTCGATCACTACGCTTTTTCATTGTTTTGAAATTATTTGTACTATTTAAATTTTTTAATTCGGTTGATTTGGTAATGTAGCTTTATCGGTAATTCTGGGTAGGTTGGAGCGTACTTGCATCTCAACTACAAGCCTCAACCAAACACGAGTGAATAGAAGTGTCCATACAACGCATCAGCCAACGTATATTAAGTAGTATCTAATCACCACTTTACATACGGACTGCTTATAGCAACAGTTGGGCACAAGGTTGCTTTAAGTGCATGTCACTTTTCTGGCTGTTCGGAAAATTATTTTTGGGTGCAACCTATGCCTTGCGTGGTTTACATCGGCTCATATGCATCGCCGCGTACGCAGAATCATCCATCACTGGTTGGACCTACAGTCGTGTTCGTTTGCGTTTGCCTCCAAAACTATTAACTGCCAAAAATAGTAAATGATCAATATCATACTTAGCGTTTCGGTTACTCGTTGTTTTGCTTTCTCCCAGCATCAAACTCAGATCCTGGATGTTGCATATGGCCAAATTCGTCATAACAAAGGGCTCCGACCATTACCCAGCAACCATAGAGTCGAGACAGGGGTGATCGCGTTCTTTAGTTGGAACGATAACATTTCTTAGCATCGGTGGGACGTAATCCGATCGCTGACAGCGGGTTGGCCAAATTCCAACATCCGTAAGACACTTTATTTCCATTTCACTGCACTCGCTTACGGTTTGCTTTTCTTGTCTAATTTTCACCAGTTATTTTTTTTTTTTCCCGTTGAGGAAGGCATTGTCTGGGTTTCCTTTCGTCTACTCGAACAAATTTTTCAATTGACAACGCATCACACAATTTAATTACGAGGGAAAGTTCATTTGAAAGTTTCTGGTCGGAACCAATATCTATTAATCTGACGCGTCGCAAATAAAATCTCACTCGGCACAGGAAATTATCGAAATTTTCACTTGCAAACACCTTTTCCAACCATCTTTCGATTCGGTGCACTACGACTTCTCACTCCGTACCACAGCTGCATAATCACTCAATATGTGTAGGTAATCCTCTCGGTATGATGTTAACTCAGCCGCCACTAAAGGTACGTTTGATCGACACAGATTTTTACCGTTGACTTTCGATCTCGATCCTATTTCCACTTAATCACAGACAGGTTATATCTTGCATCAGCAAAAATCATGTTCCGAGCTTAAGAAAAACGATCTTACTTGACAGACACAACTAAAATTTTCGCCAAAGTCAAATTCACGAGCCGCATGGCTTTCGAGCCGAAAAATTCCCTCCGAGTCACGAAAATTCAAATCAAAATTGCTTTCGATGGCCGACGACTCGTTCCGCCGCGACGTCTGACCTCTGCCACGAATTGGATCCGACTGCCTCGAGCTTATCAGCTCCAGCACTCAGCCCAGTGCCGGTCTCGAAATTTTACACAAACAATTTACCGTTAATACGGTAAATTCGTTTGTGAAAAATGAAATTTTAACACGACATTACTTGTGTTTCGATTTTTCGAAAACAAGATGCCGTAAGGTCGTTTTGTAGAGGACTTCTGATACATTACGTATCAGAAGTCATTTGCCGTGAATTTAGAAAAAAAATTCGAAATGGCAAATGCTACAACACAGATCTTTCCACAAGGGCAAGTGCGTGGAAAGAGCTGAAGGATGGATGTAATATGTGAAATATAATGACGTGAACAGGTGATCATGTCGTTTACTATCCAATCCTTTGAGAAGGTCGTGAATAAGGTGAACCGAACTAAAAGGGGTAATTTTTAATGAAAGAAATTATCGTGAACAACGTATACTGACTTAATAATGAAAGTATCTTTGGTAGAGGAAATGGTGAACGAGGTGAACATCTCTAGATACTTTCCAATTAAAGCAGGAGTGACACCTGAAATAGGCGCAAATGGACGATCTTCCAAATAAAATTTGGAAACAGATCGTGAACTGGTGAACTAGTGGGTATATCACTTAGTGATGTCTTTCGCGTGAAAGACGCCCACTGATCGTCCATTTTGATCGGCCAGCTGGTAATAAGCACCGCCGATCTTTTTAATTACCTTACTAGGTAAGAACTTCCGGTCCAGCTTTGCATTGTAGTGCGCGGCTGCGTCACTTTGCCGGAAGTTGCGCCTGTAGACCACTTCGCCAGGCTGGTATGAAACCAACCTGGAACGAAGGTTATAGGCCTTTGCATTTCGAGACTGGGCCTGGGTGGTGAGGTCGCGGATGGTTTGGCGTAGAAGGGCCAGGTGGTCAGGAGGTGGCAGAGTGGTCTCGGGGTCATCCAGAAGATGGAGTTGCCGCAAAAGTTGGTAAGTGCGGCCATGGGTGACCATAGGTTGCCCGAAAACTGCCTGATAGGGCGACGTCCCTATCGTCGCGTGAGGTGCCGAACGTAGGGCACTAGTAATATCCGATAGTTTGTCGTCCCAGGTGGTCTGTGCGGGATCGATGTAGGCTCTAATGGCAGCGAGGATTGAGCGGTTTAGACGCTCTGAAGCATTTGCCTGTGGCGAATACACAGCTGTAAACGTGTGAGCGATTCCGAATTCCTGCAGTACATCCTGAAAGATGTGTGACCGAAACTGCACGCCATTGTCCGACACGATGGTTTCTGGAACTCCGACAAGGTGGAAGATCCTCTTCTTTAAGATGTCCACTACTGCCTTCGCAGTGAATTTTCGAAGCGGCTCGATAAATGGGAACCGCGAGAGATGGTCTAGGATGACGAGAGCTCCAATGTTGCCAGACTTGGACCTAGGGTAGGGGCCGATAATGTCTATGTACAAGCGCTGGAATATGCGCTCGGGAACGGACTGCAGCGTCATTGGTGGACGAAGGGTGTGTGAAGGGGCTTTGGTGGTTTTGCATGCGAGGCATGATCCCACATATTCACGCACTTGAGCGGCCATTCGTGGCCAGAAAAACCATTGCCGTAATCGGCCGAGGGTTTTGGCCACGCCACCATGCGCACTCAAGGGTGGGTCATGAGCTCCCTTCACTAATTCTGCCGTCATTTCTGACGGCACCCACAACTTCCAGGCCAACTGGTCTTGAAGTCCGTTTCCGGTCGCATACTCAGTCCGCTTGTACACGAACCCGTCTACAACTTTTAGGTCCGGCAGTTGGTCTTGTTCTGCCTGGACTTTAGCCGCTAGCTCCGTATAGGAAGCACTTTTGAAGTGTGGCGACTCTAAGTCTAGCTCCATTGGAGTCTCCTCGCCTTCTGCCGGCATCAACGCCTCGGCAGAAAACATGCGCGACAAAGAGTCCGGCACTACGTTTTGGCTTCCCTTTCGGTGGACGATGGTGAAATTAAACCCTTGAAGTTTAAGGGCCCACCGGGCTAAGCGACCATTTAGATCTGGTTGGTGCATTAGCCATTTTAGGGAAGCATGGTCGGTCACGATTTCAAATTCGTGACCTTCCACGTAGGCACGGAACTTTTTGATTGCCAACACCGCTGCCAGACATTCTTGCTCAGTGACGGTGTAATTACGCTGAGCGGGATTCAATTTGTGGGACATATAGGCGACGGGGGCTTCGTCTCCTTCTTCCGTCCGTTGCACTAGCACGGCACCTACTCCATGTTGACTCGCGTCACATTGGATGGAGAAGGGCTTGTTGAAGTCAGGGCTGTGCAACACTGGAGCCGAAGCAAGGCTCACTTTCAATTGCTTGAAAGCATTTAGCCTCTCGTCGGTCCACACAAATTGAGTCCTCTTCGAAAGCATGTCTGTCAGTGGCGTTGACAAAGACGCATATTCTCTGACGAAGCGCCGATACCAACCGCAGATTCCCAAAAATCTCCGCAGCTGCTTCGTGGTCGTCGGAAGAGGGAAATCCATAATGGATCTCACCTTGTCAGGGTCTGTCCGGATCGTTCCGTTACCAACAATGTGGCCAAGATATTTTACCTCGCGCAAGAGGAACTTGCTCTTCTCCACATTGATGGTAAGGCCAGCTTGTCGCAGATGGAATGCGACCTGGTGCAGTACCTTCAGGTGTTCGTCGAAGGCCTCGGTTATCACCAACAAGTCATCCAAGTATACGAACACTTGGTGCTTAAGATGCGGAGGTATCACTTTGTCCATGAGTCGCGACATCGTTTGGGGTGCATTGCACAAACCAAACGGCATCACGACGAAGTGATACAAGGGTCGCCCGGGCACAGTGAAAGCCGTCTTCTCCCTTGACCGTTCCTCCAAAGGAATCTGCCAGAAGGCATCTTTTAGATCCAGGCTCGTAATAAATGTGGCCTTAGGGAGTCTGCTTAAGATGCCGTCTATCAATGGTAAGGGATAGGCGTCTTTCACTGTGACCGAGTTCACCTTTCGCGCATCCAAGCACAGGCGTACCTTGGAGGGCTTGACCACTAGGGTCACTGGCGAGGACCACGCACTCTTGGACTCTTCGATCACGCCCAGCGCGAGCATACGATCAATCTCTTTGTATAAGAGCTTTTCGACAGCTGGCGAAACAGAGAAGTGTCTCTGTTTAATCGGTTTCTGATCGCCAGTGTCGATTTCGTGCTCGATCAGCGCTGTTTTTCCCAAACCCTCTACGGCGAACGACGGGAAGCTAGCAATCACAGACGTAAGTCTGTGACGCTGCCCCGGTGAGAGAGGGTGGGCGTGATCGTCGAGTTGTTCGAGGCTACTAGTGGTGTTGACTTGTTGGGATGGCGCAAACAGGTCTGCTGCTAAGGCGAACTGGCGCACGAAATCCACTCCTAGATATAAGTTTTGGCTAAGAGTGGGAATTATCCAGAGCGTCAGGGACTTAGTAACTCCCCTGAACGTGATGTCAGCTGACACTCGGCCTACAGCTTGATGTTGGGTGCCGTCTGCAGTCTTCAACCCGAGAGAAGCTCTTTTCCAATGAAAAGCGTTCCTCTCGAGGAAGGACTTTGCCAAGTCAGCCGCCATCACGCTCACGGAAGCTCCCGTGTCGATCAAGCCTGCAATTGGTTGGTCAAACAGCAGAACCTGTGCGTATGGACGGACGTCACCTGAAGGCACGTCCATCAAAGTGGCACAGTTAAGCTGGTAACGCCAACGCCGAAAGCGAGAATAGAACGCTCTCATTCTCAGCGTTGAGCGCTTTGTTTTGGAACGAATAGGTTTTGGTCGTGAAATTTCGGAATTAAAAATTCGGTCTCGGACCGCCGTGTACTTCATCACCCGCTGATGGTATGGCAAAAAGGCCAACGGTGTGGGAAATGATGAGTAAGTCAAAGGTAAGTCAGGTAATGGCAAACCTCCTGGGTGTTCTACATTCGGGGACCTGCCTTGTAGAATGCCGACCGCGACATTCCCACCTACCTGCTGAAACGAGGTGGATGTGTTTGCCTCTTTGGGAGGCTCGTGGTGGAATTCGGCACTCCCGTGGGCGTGTTTTTTGCTTGACATACTGGGCAGTGCGGTTTATAGGTGTTTTCCTTGCCACACCCGTAGCAGAACACGCGCCTCTCTTCTAGGCAATCGTCAAACTTATGTCCTACCTTCCTGCAGTTCCAACAGGTAGGCAGGACTGTCGCAGCGCACACTTCAGTATCTAAGGGGTCGTCCTCCAAGACGTTTTGAGGCTCTTCCTCCAGGGCTTCGTGATAATGCCTTCCTGGCGCAGGCCGGCGGCGGCTTCTGAGCTCCAGCTCGAAGTTCTCCACTCGGAGAACGGCCTGACGGAGCATCCGGACAGTAGGCAAATGACTCTGCAATAGACCGCGGCGAATTTCAGGTAACAAATTTCGCTGAAGGACCTCCGCTAACTCTCCATCGCTGATGGGGTATTGCAAGCGGTCCGCTAAGCGGTGTACTTCCGCGCTAAAGTCATCGAAAGTCTCATTGGTTCTTTGCCTTCGTCCTCGGATGATTTCCATCAGGTCGCCGTCCGAGTAGCGACCTCCGAACTGATCAATCAGCGCCGCTTCCAGGTCTCGCCATTGGACTCCACGCCTGGTGCGGTGGAACCGCCAATACCAATCAGCAGCGGCTCCGGTGAATAATAAGTATAAGTGTTGACACAGCCAATCAAAACGACCAGAAAGTGTTTGCGCGGTGAGCGACCTGACCCTGTAGGTGAACACTTCCACGGGCAAGGTGTTATCCCTTCCAGAAAACTTAAGGTTCCACCTCTCCATGATACTGGCCACCCTATCAGGTGCCAGCTGGCCTACATCATCCCGAAGGGGCCGTGAATTGTAAGATCTCGGAGGGGGAACATAAACTGGTGCCCTGGGGTTCAGTGGCACAGGAATTTCAGCTTCCGGCTGGGTCGGCCGTCTCAGATCAGCCAACTGTTCCATTATCAAGCGCATGCTGTCTTGCAAGGCGCCTATTTGATTCTGAACGCCACTCAGCTCCGTCTGGAGTGAGGGGTGACGACTTGCTTCGTCTGTTGGGCTCGTCGTCAGCAGCGATCCTTTAGGATCAGGTGGCCGGTCTGAGACGCCCGATCCATTCGGATCTTGTAAGTTAAATTCTACTATGGCTTGCTCTTGCCTTCCTTTTCCCCTAGTGGTTACTCCAGATTTCACCGGTTTTGGCCGGGTCCCGCCCGTCGAGGGGACTTGACCGCCGCCGAGGGGAAGCCTCAGTGGTCCACGGCACAAGGGACAGTCAGAATTATCCTTCAACCATTGCTCCAAGCAATTCCGATGGAAAATATGGTCGCATTTTGTTGTATACGTGACTTGAAAACTGGTGTATACTTGTTGGCAGATGGAGCACTGAGCCCCCACCTCCACGCCGGCCAAGTCCTCTCTGCTGTGCCTTAGTGGCATTGTTCCAAGACTGATAGACCTCAAAATTTCAAATATTAAATAAACTTGCACGCTATCGTGACTAACCAAATGAATACACTTATACTAAATGTGGCCAACGTGCCAAAATTCAAAATTAACAAAACTTATCCTAAGCCGATATGGCTACTATCAAAACTTAGTAACTATTTGGCCAAAGTGCCAAAATTTCCAAAAGGTGCACACCAGGGGGTGTGTCTAACTCTCTGCGCAATTCAAGTATTATTAAATTCCAAGTGGAACAAAACCTCCAGAAACTACTAATTTCACGAGAGGTTACTCGTATAAATACGGAGTAGGTTTTCCAAAATTATCCAAAATTTATATTTTTCCAAAGCAAGTTCAGAACTTACTCGTAATTATCAAAGAATTTAATTTTCAAAAATCGGCCTTCTTATTGAACGAATCCCGGTCTGTTCCTCCCAATTTCAGGTCCGCTGGCTGGCTGGCTTTTGATTTAAAAAAAAAACGCAAGGAAATGAAATTCTAATTATGAAATGTTAGACTGGAACAATGTGAAAAATGGTAAAAAAAAATTGTCAAGGTGAAAAATATTGAAAATTGTAAGTAAAAAAAATTTAACTCGGGTCGGCTCCTGAAGGGTACCGCCCATTATGGGGGACTGTTTACCCACCCGAAATTCCTCGAAAAGAGAGGAGCAAGGGACCAAAAACAACTATGTTGCTGCTTGACTCAACCTCAGCAAATGGTTCAAGTCTGGCCAAGCTGCAGGGACGTGTAGGCGGCACCACGCCAACCCCACGTAATCCACCACAGCTTGAACCAAACTCAAGCCAAAAGCCGAAGCTGGATCAAGACAGCAAGGATATGAAAAATTTGGGACAGCTTCCCAACATAAAGTGGGGCAGGGGCCCTTCGGTTGACCGGGACAGGAGCGGCGGTAAACCACCACAACCTGTTATCCGCGGCCAACCTCCAGGTTGCACCCAGAGTCAAAAAAACTCAAAAGGACAACACAACAGGAAGCTGCCCAAGAGGTAATCTAACTAGGAAATGATTTTAAAAGGAAAGGATTGGGAAGGATGTTTGCGGCTAGTAAGGAAAGAGCGAGCAATGCAGGTCTTAATTCAAGGGGTTTTGTTCTCTCGAACGAAATATATCGAATCGCAAAGGAGGCGATTCTAAGACCTGCTAGTGAGAATGGAATTTTAAGGTTTGAAGACGTAAAGTCTTAAGGGGAGTATGAGTCGAAACTCATAAATATTTTCTCACTGTGGTGTGGGTTGCCCAAAACAAGTTTCGGGCCCCACGTTGGGCGCCATTTGTAGCGATTAGAAAGATGGGAATGGCCTTAGCACCACCTAGAACCAGACCGAAGTCCAGAACCAAGAGTGCTAAGGTCAAACAAGTGGAATGGCTGCTGCCATTCAAGAGGCAAAACAAAAAAAAAGAATTGCCCCGAGAGCAGGGTGCCCTAGAAATGGCCGTGAAGGCCCCTCGTCCGCATTAGCGGAGCACCCTTTAACCAACCCCGACGGATGCTGGGGTGCCGCTTTGCTAGCTCGCTGCGGCTGGGGTGGGTTCTTTAAACAAAATGGGGTTAGTTTGCTCTCAAAGAAAACGGGATGCTACGTATTATTTCATCCGTCATAATACTGTAGCCGCAAACTGGTATGTAAAATACCCGGGGACCAAAAGGGGGCATAGTTCCGTAAAGGAAACCACCCAGGCTCTGCAACATGGGCTGACTAAGCAGACCCAGTGCTCGTGACAACGCACGGAGCCAGAAAATTAAAAATCTACAAAAGGGAAAAAGGAAAAAGTGCTACCTCTCTTTACAAGGAACCCGGGTGAGGCAGACAGCCCCGGGCCCCCGATGTTAGTGGAGCCCTGACCCCGATGGTCTGGGGTCCTCCACCCACTGATGCTAGCCATATCAATCCGAAATTTACGAATTCAAAAAGAAATTTAATCAAAAAACCCAAAATTTACATCAAAGCGGAAACTACTTATGTGTGGCCAGCATCCCTCCCTTAAAAGAGCTGAAAAATTCACGATCATTTACGAAACACTATCCATCGGCCAGCCAGGCCTCGCGAACCTGAAAACAAAAGAAGTCTTCCCGGGCTTTCGCCCAATAAGAAGGCCAATGGGGTAAGTTTTACCAAAACATTATTATTTACTTTAAATTAACCCCCAAAACTTTTAGATTCAATACAAATCAAAGTATAATGTATTCTTTTCTTAGTTTTAGATTAGATCTAAATACAATTTATTGCTGGAGTAATTACAACAAAGAGCAGTAGCGAATGAATTAAGAATTGATGATAGCCACAAACTAAATCAGTTGCTTAATGTGGACACTAAACTTTCAGAATCGGTCTCCGAATTGCTAAGCTCATTTCAATGATATTGAAGGTTTTTTAACTTTTGTGAGTTTCATACAAAGCAAAAATAGCTATGAATACTTTATTGCAATTTAATGGGAAGCAAATTGTATAATGCAAGTACAAAAAAACAAAAAAAAAATAATTCTTGCTTTGTTGTTTTCTTTTTCTCTTTCTTTTTTTTTTTCTTCAATGCATCGATGATTGAATAAAAAAAATTCGTCTTTGTTTTACTCACTATTCAGCTTCCTACCAAACAGACTAGTGGAGCCGACACTCTTAGCTTTATTGGCCTTTCATGCCATCATTTAGTTAAAGAAAACATGCCTTTGCATTGCTTCGGAACCACAATCTTCGTCATTAATTACTTGATTCATATTTAATTTTTTTTTTCTTTTAATGAAATAAAAAAAAAACGTATGCATAAAACTAAACTCATTCATGAAAATTGTTTAGGGAATCACTTCCTTTTCTCGGCTTCAACTTAATTTCTGCATATTCCATTATATTCCTAATCATTCTACATATAAATCTTTATGTTACAGGTCCATTATTGGATCACGCTTTCCTAAGCCAATATACAACAATTTTAAATTATGGAATTGACTATTGTACCTGAGAAATTTTAATATATAGTCATATTTTAGGTTGGTACATAATTTAATATAAATTTTTAAGATTTTCGATCACTACGCTTTTTCATTGTTTTGAAATTATTTGTACTATTTAAATTTTTTAATTCGGTTGATTTGGTAATGTAGCTTTATCGGTAATTCTGGGTAGGTTGGAGCGTACTTGCATCTCAACTACAAGCCTCAACCAAACACGAGTGAATAGAAGTGTCCATACAACGCATCAGCCAACGTATATTAAGTAGTATCTAATCACCACTTTACATACGGACTGCTTATAGCAACAGTTGGGCACAAGGTTGCTTTAAGTGCATGTCACTTTTCTGGCTGTTCGGAAAATTATTTTTGGGTGCAACCTATGCCTTGCGTGGTTTACATCGGCTCATATGCATCGCCGCGTACGCAGAATCATCCATCACTGGTTGGACCTACAGTCGTGTTCGTTTGCGTTTGCCTCCAAAACTATTAACTGCCAAAAATAGTAAATGATCAATATCATACTTAGCGTTTCGGTTACTCGTTGTTTTGCTTTCTCCCAGCATCAAACTCAGATCCTGGATGTTGCATATGGCCAAATTCGTCATAACAAAGGGCTCCGACCATTACCCAGCAACCATAGAGTCGAGACAGGGGTGATCGCGTTCTTTAGTTGGAACGATAACATTTCTTAGCATCGGTGGGACGTAATCCGATCGCTGACAGCGGGTTGGCCAAATTCCAACATCCGTAAGACACTTTATTTCCATTTCACTGCACTCGCTTACGGTTTGCTTTTCTTGTCTAATTTTCACCAGTTATTTTTTTTTTCCCGTTGAGGAAGGCATTGTCTGGGTTTCCTTTCGTCTACTCGAACAAATTTTTCAATTGACAACGCATCACACAATTTAATTACGAGGGAAAGTTCATTTGAAAGTTTCTGGTCGGAACCAATATCTATTAATCTGACGCGTCGCAAATAAAATCTCACTCGGCACAGGAAATTATCGAAATTTTCACTTGCAAACACCTTTTCCAACCATCTTTCGATTCGGTGCACTACGACTTCTCACTCCGTACCACAGCTGCATAATCACTCAATATGTGTAGGTAATCCTCTCGGTATGATGTTAACTCAGCCGCCACTAAATGTACGTTTGATCGACACAGATTTTTACCGTTGACTTTCGATCTCGATCCTATTTCCACTTAATCACAGACAGGTTATATCTTGCATCAGCAAAAATCATGTTCCGAGCTTAAGAAAAACGATCTTACTTGACAGACACAACTAAAATTTTCGCCAAAGTCAAATTCACGAGCCGCATGGCTTTCGAGCCGAAAAATTCCCTCCGAGTCACGAAAATTCAAATCAAAATTGCTTTCGATGGCCGACGACTCGTTCCGCCGCGACGTCTGACCTCTGCCACGAATTGGATCCGACTGCCTCGAGCTTATCAGCTCCAGCACTCAGCCCAGTGCCGGTCTCGAAATTTTACACAAACAATTTACCGTTAATACGGTAAATTCGTTTGTGAAAAATGAAATTTTAACACGACATTACTTGTGTTTCGATTTTTCGAAAACAAGATGCCGTAAGGTCGTTTTGTAGAGGACTTCTGATACATTACGTATCAGAAGTCATTTGCCGTGAATTTAGAAAAAAAATTCGAAATGGCAAATGCTACAGCTTCAGCTCATTATTTTTCCTCGTTTTTTTTATTTTTATTTAATTTTCTATTTCAACTCAAGTTTTACCGCTAAGATATAAAAGAATATACACGAAGTTTTTAGTTTTTGATTCCTTTTGACTTGTGAAAAAACCTAATTAAGCCACTGTTTAATCTTTTCAAAATTCAACGGCAGAATTTTTGTCATTTTGCTTAAGAACAGAAAAAAACATGCTACATCATTCTCTGAACCAGTCCTGAAAAAAGGCATATAAGTTCAAAAAACGTGATTTACCTCATCAAAGTTGGGAATATGTTTTGATGCCATTTTTGAGGTTTGGTCTTTTTAAAATAAATATTTTAATTTAATGATCATATTTTTTTTCTTTAAAAATGCAGCAACAGATTCTTATAGTGCAAAAAGTCAGGTAAAACAAGTTGGAAGATGAGGCAGCCGAGGTAAGGGGTACGCCGTACAACTTAGGAGCTAGCTACGTTTTATTTACCTGTTGTATTCAATTTCATATTTTTTACACTTTTACTCTTACGCTAACTATGCAGAAACCGTTAACATCTGAAATTAGTTTCAAAAACTAACAACGGCAAATCGAAAAAATTGCCAAATTTTTCCTTAAAAATTTGCTTATAAATTTAAATTTAACTTTAGCTGCAGAATATACTAAATAGTGTCTAAAAAAATAAAGGATCATCATCACAAAAAATCACAAAAACCGTTCGTTAATATATTCATATTTGCATAAAAAAAAACACTTTGATGAACACGGAAAATTTCATCTCACTTTGAAAAAATATTCACACATTTTCCTGTGAATAAGTTAAATTAACTGAACATCTACTTAACTACTGTTTGCCTGAAATCACTCGGCTTTTTCACTTTTAATTTGCATTTACCAAAACATCACCTACTTAATGGTCATCTATCCCGTTTCTCTGTGTGACCTAACAAGACCTAATCAAATCGAGATAATACCCAGTAACGACACATTGTACTGGCTTACTTCATTTCCCTTTCCTGTTTCTATCTTCTGTAATCCGCTTAGTAGATTTTATCAATCCAAGAAAAAAAATCGTATCTTAGATAATCCACATTCAATGCTATCGTACATTTCTCACCAAGAAAAAAGCGCATTATGTTTACATCACTTCTTTGAAGATTAACACTAATTTCTCCGAAGACTACGCTTTGAAAATAGATCTAACGCGAAATAAAAGTAAAAGTTGAAAGATACATTGAAAAAAATTTAGAGCAAAATCATCGATTACGTCTGTAGATTTTTTTCAAAAAATTCCGTTCGAGTAATGTGAAATGCGTCTTGTTCATTTCACCTTGACGTGTGAAACATTAGCGTATTAGCAATGAATCACTTTTATTTTAACTAAGCCATAGTGATATATTACTGGTACTTTGTTAGCATTGTTAGCATTGCGCATTATTATGTACTTGGCCTTGTTCAATGTATGCGGGGGATCTGACAATATTAGTGAAAATCCAAATAGATTCAATTGTAGAAGATTTTATTGCGAAATCGTGAAAATCTCGCGGAGGTCGCACCGCTAAAGACTACTGGAAGTGGGTACGGAATCAAAGCGTGTTGAGGTGTTGATTAATGTTAAAAGCGTAGACAAGCAAATGTCATGATTTAGATTCGTTTTCGAATATTCAAAATGTAATTTATTGGGTTTTTTTTTGAGAAAAATCTAAATGACGATGCATCTAATGTTGGTGATGTGAAAATGAAGAAAGTGTAATGGATAGCGAAAAATGACCTGGATTAGATAGTGATTTTTTCAAAGCAATATTAAATTTTGATGGAAACCTCAATACCCATCTGTCTACATTCAACCAACTTCATAAAAAATACTTTAATTCTCACGAGAAATTGATTTTTCTGTTATGATCTTATTTTTCACGTTTTAGATAATATTTCAGATTGACATATTTCTAAACAAAAACATTCTCCAAATTTGGCTTCACATCAATAATTCATCAATGTTCTCAAATATTAGCTGTAGCTCACCAACCGATCACCGTAACATCCAACCAAATATGTAACTTGATCTGAAAAATCTTCAAGGCGAACTTATCAACATTTGGATTAATGGTGTAGTAACATTCACACCACATCATGTTTTGCTGAAGTCCCGTCTTCTCCATACCCAGCGAAGAAATCCATGCTTTCATGCAACAAACAAGATATCTTCGTGCATGTTTTTATGTTGTGTTGTTATTCTTGTGTTATGGACGTACTAGTTTTTCCCTTTTTCCATCTCTCAGTGATGTGTGATGCGGTTTAAGAACATCTGCTGTATAACTGGCAGCGGTTTTCACATATTCGATAGAATCGGAATAGTCACCATATTTAGTATGTATGAATATTATTGCCCTGGTTGCTTGTTACAGTTGTTGCGATTGCGGTGTTGCATTCAACCATTTAACCCTGACAAGTTCGGATTACACATAAAATGGATGTAAAAATGTCGACGACAACGAGTCAACGGAGCGAAGAAGCCCTAAGGTTACTCTGGTTTTGGCTACTAGAAAAATGGGTTTGTTTTCGAAGTGTGACCTAGAGTGTAAAAAATGGCAATAAAATATGTGAGAAAATATTGTCAATAGTGTTGAACCGTTCCATTGAATTTATGTGAGGTTGTGTTCTCCATAAAAAGAGATGCAACTGAATATGAATTCAATTTTATTACACACATATACAAATTTATACACAATACAATTGTATTACACATTTTTCTCGTAAAGTTTATTCAGATTCGTTCAACATCAAAAAGTACAGTGAATTTTGATGGAATAACATTCAATTTGAAGCTTGTGCAATCGCGTAGGTAGAGCACCCTTGAATTGCGTGTATGATCACAGGTTCGAATCCAGCCACGGGCAATCAACTGTAGTGACACGCAAGGCGTGAATTTGAGCTGGTTGTGAGAAGACGCCTGAGTCAAATTAGGGGCAAATTGAGCGATGGGTTTACACTGATTATGAAATGAAGTATCTGACAATTCAACCCCCAGTGTGGGTTTTTTTTTTTTATCAAAGTGGGATTGAATTGTTCTCAAGTGATTTCGTGAAGATCTAAGCTTGAATAGATCTTCTGTTTCCATACGCCAGAGTTTACTGAAGAACTTGAAGGAAGAAATTAGAGAATGTAAGAATCGTTTGTCAGCCATCCACTTTGAGCTGACAAATTATAGTTTTTCACTTCAATGTACCGTTTCTAAGTTTGTTGACCCGAGAAATAAGCACATTTCTGAGGCTTACTGCAAAATAGCAAAACCGCGAATATAATATCAATTTGTGAGCAGGATCAGTTACGAGCATAAAGTTTGTGCCCTGGCTGCATGTGTTTAAAAATTAATGTATCAAGCGTAAAACTGAATTGTTCGGGTAAAAATAATGCTCGGGAAAGTCAAGTGAATGAGTACCGAAATTTTCTTAGCATTCAATTTGAATTTAGGAAGACACAGAGGTGCAAACCAAAAGAATTTAATAGATCCGACACGGGAATTACTACTTGAAGACACTGAAAATAGTATTTAATTCAGTATCCGCGACGATTGTTTGATATTCCGGGCACGGCAAATGTAGAGTAAAGTGACAGGGAATTTCTTTGTTTTGCTTTTTTTAGTTACACTTAAGTAACGTTAATAATTATAAATTTACGAAAAAAGGAAAATAGTATACGAAAACATTTTATTAAATCGAAAATCGTAGAAAAGTAATATTTATCGTTATTGGTCAATAAGTGGACTGTGTGCGTACGGTCGATTCTCCCGAGTTAACGTGTAGAAGAAAAAGTTTAATTTGAGTTCCGTGATCCGAACTTCACTCAATGTTTCAAGGTCCATATCTCAGAAGTATGTGACCACGACCCGTCTTCGACTAGTTTAGAACGGGTCCCTAAGTGGACCGAAAGGGTAACAAAGGTACAAGAGCGTAAAATTATTCATAATTTACTGTCGCCAATCGTGAAAACAAAAGATACAATCTCTGAATGTTCTTTTCGAAAATCATACACAACAACCAACACAGTCAAAAAAATTCGTAGGAAATGCAAGTAATGTCAAAGGAGTGCTGTCCAGTTGTCACATACAAACTCGATCAACTGGGAGCACGTCAAAAAAAGCTCGCATCACTATGGAGGCCTTAAACTTCCTTTTGAATTTGATATCCAGCTACTTCCAGAACGGGATGGCGATAGCGGGACAGAAACCTATAACATAAACCGTAACCTAAAAGCTATAGTTCAGTTGCACAGCAAGCTATATTTTTTATTTCTCTCAGATCTGTAGTGGCTTCAATAAAAAAAGGGTTTGCAAGACTCCCAATTAAACCAAATTCCAGAATAGAGACTGCCAAAAGTGGGGTGGTAACTCATCAATAAGACAATTCAAAAAAAAAAAAATGTCTGTGGAGCGCGGGGCACTAAAAAGGACGAGAATGTCTCTCGCCCACATTGATGGAGCACCCTCAAATCCACACCCGACGATAGCTGACGGATCGCCTTACTAGCTCTACGCGGCTGAAGTTAGCTCTTTAGAGAAATGGGGAAAATTTGCTGCTAGAAAAAGGGACGCTACTTATTTTCATTTTCAGCCGCAATATGAAATTAACACAGAGAGAAGTGTATTTGCCCCTAAAAGACGAAAGACATTCAGGTATGAGCTGGCTAATACAGACTCTATGATTTGGACACAAAAACTGAAAATCCCTCCTTAAAGATTTCTTGATTCAAACGCTCGTTGCCGAGCTCAAAACAGGAATCCGCTACTTGCACTCGCCAGATTTCACGCACTTCGGTGCTAGTTTCAGTAACTTGAGATTTCAAAGTCGGGTCATGCAGGCTGCAAATGTAAATGATACAGGTCTGGGAACTCATGATGGTGCTTAAAATTTAGCGTGTGTGCTGAAACTTTGGCAATAATTCAAGAAATTTCATACCTTATTTGCCTTAATCAAAAGATTTTATTCCATTCATTTCCCAGGCTGTCAATTGTTAGACATTAGATATTTTATAAAGAATCGGAAATTGGATGATGTAATGCATTTATAATTTGCTTTTTAGTCGAGTTTTGGAATTCCGGCTTATTACCGAAGTCCAAAAAAAAATTATGTAAAAAACAGGCCACCAGGAGAGTAGAAACTCTTGCTATATTCACCATTCAGACCCTTCTTAGCAGAAAAAACACCGAAAATAATATTGTGAAGCCACCAAGCTATTAGAATTTCAGCTCCCAAAGTGAGATAGCCAAAATACCGTGAAAAGCGGGTAACGTTCTACATCATGGTTCCTGAAGTAAGGCTAACGATTCAAAAAATTTAGGTTTCGCTGTCGCAGGCCTGCAAATGGCCATAGAAAGACGCAAGTTGAATTTTATCTGGTCAGCCCATCTTAGGAATACCATGGATAAAACCAGTTTCGTAAAGGGAATAGAGGTGTGCTCTAGATTGCGTTTAAAGATGGCAAATTGTCTATTGTCGTGAAACTACGATAAGACAAGAGCAATACAAAATGGTACTTGGAGATCTAAGTCCTCTATGTCTCTAAGCAATCCAGTTCTTTGAAGTCCAAGTTGCTAAAAGGTTTCTTGATGACAAGGAACTTAATTCTGCTCCATGCTATAGAGCTACAAGCATTTTAATGTTTTTAAATTGTTCGATATCAATGAAACAGACGTTAGCCTCAGAAGTTAGGTTTGGCATTCTAGTCACCTGCAACAAAAAATAGAATTTCAAGAAAACGAATAATGGCCTAAAATTTTGGTTTGACGAGAAAGTATGCAGTGGATTAAAGAAAACTTAATGTTTGACTGAATATATTAGTCACTAGCTGAAAGAGAAGATCTTCGTCTCTGAAACAGTAAATATTTTTTTAAGAAGTCCAAGTCAAGAGCTTGAAACCTTGAAATCTAATATCCGGGTAATGTAATTTTGTGCCACACCATGTAAATTCCGTAAGACCCATGTTAATTTCAATACAAACGCTAAATAATGAGCTAACAAAATAGTCAATTTATTATTCTTCCAAACACTAAACTCTTCTCCAGCCATAATATGAATTTAATTTCCTTAAATTCTAATCCTTAGCATTTTCTTTCAACGCTTCCGAAACAACTCTTGAGGAAACATCCTCAAGGGAATTTCTTTCAACAATAAAACTTCGTTCATTCATCCAATTTGATCATCATTTTTACGCGATGCTTCCTACTACCAAATGCAGACAATATATTTCATAGACTATTGCATTGCCAGTTCTTAAATTACTAACCCTTCCGCTTGTTGCGTTTCGTTTCGTTCAATGAAGAAATCCGAGATTTATTATTAGATAACAACAGATTTCGTCTGAAAAAAGAGTTCTAATGTAATTGAAGAATTTGTAGGGTTGCTTATAAAAACGTTCTGGTACAATTCAATTGACGAACAAATGATCATCTTCCGCGGCTATACAATTTCATAAACACAACAGTGCGATAAGAGTGGTGGCGAGAGAACAAAAAACGATCTATTCGAATGTTGAAAGATACTTGATGGTGGTAAACAATTTGAATGGTAGATTTGAAAATGTAATGCAAAGGGAAACAAATTTGGTTGAACAATGAAGACTCAATTTAAATCCAGTCTAGAATAGTCATCTTCGTTTAGGTATGGAGTCGTTGTCGTCGTCGCCGCCTTGGTACCCCCATTTCCAATTTGAGCACTTTTCATTCGTCTTCGAATTTCGAAAAGATTAAGAACCATTTCATTTCGTAATCCCCGCATATCTAAACGAGGCTCCATTCGAGATTTTCGTTAATGTGCTTAATCCTAATTCCTATCAATTTTCAAATCCCTTTTCGTGCATTATCTACCGGTCTCCCGCCTCGAGCTTTGAAATGAAGAGAAGGACGGATCGAAACGAACGGCGATAATAGCGATCACGCCAACATCTTTAATTTATAGACATTATCGTCTGTCTATCCGCTTATCTAGTTATTAAATTAAAAACACATCTCTCCCCTCAGGCACCAAGGTGTAAGTGAAAAATGGTGTTCGTATTCTGTGACCCTGAAGCGCATTAGCACCGAAATTATGTTTGGAAATGCACCAGTATGCATTCCGAGGGATTCGAAGCAATCGTCTGATCCGATTTGGAATGCACCTTCGATAGAATTTGATCACTCCAGAACAGAAAGATGGAGGGCAGAGGATCGTTGTCGAATAAACGGAATTTATAGTGACCCATTAAAATATGGTTTTTATTTTTTTTTTGGTATACTTTTATGCCTTTCTGACTGAGTTGACTACATTGCTGCTGGCTCGTTGAGCCGGTCGACTAAGCGACGCCGTCGGTCGACCTGCTTTTCATTGACTTTCCATCGTTCAATAGTAACTACGATACGACGACGGCTGCAGCGAGCAGATGCTGTAGAAAAGATATGAATTGAAAAAAAGAGGTGAAATGGTGTGGAAGTGTTCACGGACAAGGTGAAGGAGACAGTAAAAATAATCAAAACCGGTGTGGACGACGGTAAGTTGTTACCTGGCTTAACACCGTAGTAATGGACGGTTGCTTCAAAGGAATATGTATATGAATGGTCATTGGTTGAGGTCACTGGTAGTATATGTTTGTAATTCACTTCAGTTAAATTGTGAAATTTAAAAAAAATGTGACACCTCTAAGCTGAATATTTTATGCTAGCTGAGGTGCTAAATGTATTGGCGGATAGAAATTGAAAGCACAAAAAAAAATATCCAAAAAATGTCATTTGCAAATAATTGTCTTCAATTTGGTGATAATTTTAAGTGTGGACATGGAGTCACATTGTTGATACTATGGTTTGAATTTTTTTGCTGGGTTGCCACAATTGGAAACAATTCATGTGTGTATAAATAGGGCCAGTAATGCGTATGTGAAAATAAAATATTTATTTATAAAATAAATTTGCATTTGAGTTAAGGCTTTACATTTAAAATTGAAATAAAAATTAAAAAGCTCTCATTAGATTTATTGCATTTAAAAATAATTTCTGACAATTCCACGTGAGAAATTATTTCTGCCAAACAAACACATATAAAACGCTGAACATTTTCTTCCGCTTCAAGTGATGATAATATAAATATAATAACCAATAAAAAAATAGAAAAAATGTAAAACTATTACGAAAAATTGATAAAATATTGAATTTGATGAAATTTGGATACATGATCATGCGTAATCAAAGCAATTATTGAAAGAATTTTCTATTTATAGTATTTATTTATTTAGTTTATTTTGTTTATTTAAATTATTCTATTCAATTTTTCGATAGCTATAAATAAAAATCCAAACATTTTTAAAATAATTTTGCAAAAGAAACTAATAATTGTTTCTTCTTTTTCAGGTAAGTTGCATCAACTGTTAATGATACGTAAACGATAAATATGTCAAGTAAGTAGTTAGTGCCATTAGCTCTGAAATAATTGAAACACAAAAGTATTGAAAATAATTAAATTTAAGTAAATCACCCATTTTAGTGGAATGTTAAAAAACTCGGTCGTTGGGCTAGTTTAATAATAACTACTAAAACTGCAAGGAAAACTGATTTTCAAAGAACATATGAATTATTTTGAGTTTATCATTGAAAATTTGTCCGAAAATGATAGATGTACCAAAGTAGTTACCTGCACTGTAAAAAGATTTGTTTTTTTTTTATTACGATCAATGTATTCTCCAAATATATGTTTGACTGCAGTGGCAGTTCTAGGAACCGATAGTGTAAAAAATAATTTTTTAGGAAATTTGAACATTTATTGCAGGTTTTTCTCATAGGCCGTTAGGTAGCATTGCTCAATACAAATCGCCCAGTCACAAAAGTCTTCATTTTAAAACCAAATCTGTCCTATGAACTTCATTTTTATCTGATGACTACATTTGAAGGTAAAGGGGTAGAAAGATTTTGAGGGTAACCGCCTGCAAAAGTTTGAAAATTTGGAAAATTAAACGTTTATTGCCTTTTTTTTAAAAAAAACAAAAATGTTACTTTTAGACACTCCGCGCCCGCCTCAGGTTAACAATTTTAAAATATTATCAAAGCCAAAATAAAGCCTGGATGAATTTTCATTTTGCATGGTTGTTAAATCGAAAAGTCTTATTTTGCATACCTAAAAAGTCAAAAAAATGTCCGTTGCTGCCAATGGTTTAGAAATTTTATTTCCAGCTTCAAATAGATCTGCTCCTTATATACATCAATATCTCCTCAAAAATTTCCTTAGTGCGTCGACATTTGACGAATCCAATCTAGACAGTCTGTGGTTCCAGCGCAGACACCAACAAATAACCTATATGTAGGTAACTGGTCTTCGTATCGTGTTAGAACTCATTAATATTTTCAGCTTGGCTATCGCTGTTGCTGTGCCGTAAAAAAAGTGCTGTATGCATTGATAAAAATAAAGATGACAATTCAGTAGGACTTCCAGTCAAATAAGGCAAAATCGGGCATAGTTCAATTTCCTCCACACTGGTCCAGTAAGTTTAAAGTAGTTATCAAAAAACTGCATTTAAGCTATCAAAAGCTATCAGCTATCAAAAAACTTCAAAGAAATGAAGTAAACCTTCCTTGGGCGCAATCGCCAGTAAAGCTTAAATAGTGGCATTTGGGGAGACTTTCAGGGAGATTCTCGAAAAATGTTAAAAATGTTAGCCGCCCTTGCAACATTAATTGCAAAAAGAATTGATGAAATGAACTTGTGAATTTGGGTCTGATAGAAAATCATTAAAGTTATCCCACGACAACTCTTCGCGGGTCTAGGGGTTGAAGCTGTAACAGAGCTTCATTCACAAATTTACAATCAATGTGTATACGAAGGTGAAGTGATCAGTTTCACAATTCACTTTACTTCCGACTTAGCTCACTTAAAGCTCCGCGCGCCGTATTTCTTTCGAACCTGGATTGGAACCAGGGCCTTCACACATTAGGAGCCTGTACTCTTAGAACTCTTCATGAGCTTCAGAAAAACAGTACAGTTCAATAAAAATGTGAAGAAGATTCAATAGCAAAAAGTTGTAACTAATATTGTTTGCCATTGAACGCTCCTCTCGCAATACCTTCTGTGGATCAGTGGTATCTGCTAATATGCGGGAAAAATCACCAGCATCATCGATGGCACACCAGTCCAAATTGAACCTTGATATTGGCTTCTTGAATTCCTGTTCGCCGATAGTTTCGATTCGTTCCCTTCTTTCCTGTACATTTTCCTTGTGCCCTACTTTTCAATGCTCTTCTGTGTAGTCGGTTGACCTCCATCGTTTTGACACAGCCTGTCCCTTGTAGATGTTGCAGGTGGATACAGATGCGTCGTCATATATTTAATCAAAATCATTGCTGTAATGCGTTCGCATTGTGCCTTCTTTAGCAAAACCAAATATTCTGTCTAGACGTTTAAGGCGTAAAGGACCTTACTGGTATCACTCGTTAGCATCTAAGCTTCGCTTCCACACATCAGCATAGGTTTAATCAGGATATTGTAGTTGTGAAGCTTATTATTTGCTCCTTTAATACTATTGAGGAAAAGATAGAGTAGTAGGTGACGTTTGCTGCATTCACTTGCTGCCAGATTTCGTCTTTCACGTTATCCATTCTGTCAAAGTCCCCCAAGTAGATATAGTCATTTACATTATCAAACATTTAGTCTCCTGAAGTAAAGTAAGATCTGCCTGGTTCCTTCTTGTTTAATTGCATACATATGAAATAAATAAATACATAGACTATAAATAAGGATAAGCCAGATAGAGAATTAGCAGCATTTTTTGTGTGGATAAAGTCGACGTATAAAAAAGGTAAAAAGTCAAAATCAGTCACGTTAACTTGACGGACCTTTGATATGGCGGCCTCAGCATAAAATGTGGTGCTGCCGAAAAAGGGCCGTTCATTTCGAGTTTTACCTGCTTTTGCGTCATGCGTAACTCGATCAGTATCTTAACATTCACACTTAGTACAACTACAAAGTACAATTTTGAATGTCAGATTGAGGCCAAGTTCAAAAATATAATATTATTTCTTAAAGGCGAACAGTATTTATAAAGCGATTACAGCCTTACCTTTGAAATACCACCGATATGATAGTAGATATCTTTAAAAATCCTGGTTGCATGGGAGGTTATAAAATTCTAATGATAAAGAAAAATATTTTATGTATTCATCGATGGTCAAACCTAGTCACGAATAGATTGTAGAAGCTATAAAATCCTTTTCTAGTCTAAATAATGCACAAAACAGTCTAAATTAAGCGCGGTGGGTATGAGTCAGGCAAAAACTGGGAATAGAGGAGCTGATATTCTGGCAAGCATCTGTCACACACTTCGTAGGCCCAAAATTTAATTTAGATGTGAAGATAAGATCGATTAGTCGCCTTACTTCCTGCTACACGGTATATCAATGACAAGAATACAACAAAAACTGGGCAACCAGGTCCACTACCGCATTTCTGCAGGGTAAAAAGAGGGTGCCAAGCTTTATCTGAACCTGTCATTATGCCCCAATGTGGAGAAAACAACATTCTACATAATTTTCGTATGTTCAGCGCTCTCCCACTTACTCCACTCTACTATTGAGGAAATAACTCAAAGATCAACACCAATATTTTTTTCAATTCACTAGCAGTATTATGAAAAACGTCCCCTAAGAATATAAAATGGAGGTGAAAGTGCAAAAAACTTAACAAAGAGTGGAATATTGGGAAAATAATCCTTAACTGCAACCCATTTACTAGATCCTTTCGCGAAATGCGGGGCTCCAGGACGGTCACAAAGATTTTATAAATTTTATCTTCCTCAGCCCTCTCATATTATTATTCCATTAAAACACCTTTTTTAAACCATTTCTCAAGTTCTTCTTGTGTACTCAATTGCATATTCTAAATCTCCACTGTAAGCATTTTACGTAACGTAATTATCACTTCTTTTGTAAGTTTTATTTGACTTCCTGCACTTTCCTTACCTACACTAAATGCAGTCAAGCACGTTCTATAAAACCCAAACTACGGTCGTATGGGGTCAAATGAGTTTTTATGTCTGCATTTTCCAGAAAATATTGGTTACTTCAACAAAAACAAAAACAAAAAAGTTACATAAATAGATACACGTTCGATAGACTCTGTGCATCAGAAACAAAGTTACAGCAGACGATACAAACACGGTAGTCGATGTAGTACTTGGGACGACGGGAGTAAGTAAGTACTGCATCACTTATAGTGTCTACAGACGACGAACATGGTTCGCCAACTTGGCGTGCGAACACGTGCAATTGTTGTTGTACGCAGGTAAGCACTTACCCTTTTCTCAGGTTCGCCAACATGTGCGTGAACATTGAAATTCAGTGCAAACTGATGCGCAATGTACGGATGTCGGCATTTGGTGCGAACGTCTGTATCGAAGTTTTCGCACCAAGTTGGCGAACCAAGTTGACGAACATGTTCGTCGTCTGTAGATACTATTACATCAACAGCAAACTTTCGTTGGTGTGCCTGTAGCGAGCAACCTAGGCTTTGAAGAAACGAGGTGAAGTCATGCCATCCAGATTGAAACCGGTTCGAAAATCTAGTGCTCTAGGAGTCAAGCGACAAAACAATAAAATCAACCATAGGTAGGTTAGATACAAATAGTGTACGGAGACAGTGGGTCACGATAATAAGTTTCAAGTTTAGATTGCATTTATTGGAGATGCGCTGGCTTCGATGATTGAAGAGATGTATTTTATTTGAATGTAAAAATTTCAACATAAGAGATTTATTATACACTATGTATTATACTCTTATTTAAGGTGAGAATATTTTTCACTTAAATTTTTTGTCATCAGCAAGTAAACATCTGAGCAAAATCGGTCAATACATATTTCTGAAGAGCGTTAAAATTCTTCCAAGGTGTTGTGTAAGACAACTCGAAATTTCGAACGTCAGTTACTTTATTGCCTTATATAACTCTGCTAATATTAGTCTTAGCTGTATGCACTGTGTGTTGGTCGGGAAAAGTACACTCATCTCAAAATAGATGATTCTGATGCAAAGAATTTAACTGTTTGACTTAGTTCCATCATCATCAAAATATTATCCATCGTTGAAAGTTGAGCACAATTTTTCGAATTATAATAGTATTTTGAATTCTTTGTCACACGAGTTTTGTGCTTCAAGTCATTATACTTACCATAAATCAAAGATGTGTACCTTAATTAACACAAAACTAAGGTATAAAATTCAATAAAAGTGACTCATTTAAAAAATGCGTTGAAAACTACGCCTTGGCTAAGAAAATTTATAGCTTTTCCATAGATTATTCTGATCAATATCAAAAAGAAGGGAAGTAACTGAATGTATCTCGAAAGTAAAGGGTTAAATTTCGAAACATATTAGTGAGTGCAGTTCCTTTAGGTTGAAGAATAGCAAACTGTTTTGACCACAAAAGACTATTTATCAATCCCGATTTCAAGGAAGTAACGTTACGTTAGATGGGCTCAAAAGAAAAATGTGGATATAATTCACTGCCTTTAAGCTCGAAACTAGTATCCCTCCAGGTTCCGTTTTAGGCCCACTGCTCTTTCTGTTCTATACTAATAATATGTTTCACCTTCTCTCTTGCAAGTAATTTTTTCGGCAATGATCTTTATAGAGATGAAACTTGTTAAAAGTCGCAAGCAGTTTCATCTCAATCTTTTATTTCTCGAAACCTCCAATAAACGTCTTTAGCTTCTGTTTTCAAACCCACTTCGCCATATTAGGTTACTAATTAGGTTTTATTTTACATTTCTTATCATGACCATCATACTCGGTGTCCAGTTACATTTGAAGGGTCCAATCCATGATCCATAGATCCTTAGAGCCTTTAATTATACCTATAATGACATAAAACTTTCTGAGGTTTGGTCCCTTCTTCAATCTAGAAATATCTTCAACAAATCTCATGCATTTTTTTTTTGGGTTTTCCTTCGAATTATATTTGACCTTAACTAGGGACATGTCATTCGTATTGCAGTAAAACGTTTGGCAGGTTTAAAAAATTCAAAAATATTAATTTTAGACGATCACATACGGACTCCAACTACTTGAAGTTGGCACCGTCTATCTTTTACGTGTACATTAATACAAAATTGACTGAGACATCCATCATCTTAGAGAAATTTTGAAAGCTTTTTAAAGTAGGCCAGTTTATATTCCAAGGTAGATATCGAGAAAAAGCTGGCGATCTTTGTGCTCTCAGACGAAGTTATATGACTGATTGCAAGATTCCTTATAAATAGATATATTTCTGTTAGCCTCAATGGAATAAAATTCTCACGAAAGGTGTCTAAGAAGTATAGAGGACGCTTTTAGTTGCATCTTGTTCTACTTTTAACACAATAGACATACTCTGCCGATCAACTGGTTAGGTAAACCTTTAGTATTGCAAAATTACCAGAATTATAAAACAGGTCAAAACCAAATATTCAAGTCCTTTACAACTCTTAGGATTTGAAATCTAATGATAACTATTTCTGGCTACCTGACCTACAGAATAAAGCAAGCGATACCGATAAATATGCGAATCAACTGAATAGATACACTAAGAAGTTTTGATCCTCGAATCAGTTAACTTGAATACTAATTAGTGAAATTTTGTTGCTAGTATGTAAAGACGAATTATAATGAGCAAGAAAGTCATCTGTCAAATAAAGAAATCAAAAAAATAATGGCATTCATGAAAGAGACATACTCCGGTAGGCAAATTGCTAGAAAAATTGAACGAGCTGCTAATGTTGCAGAAAGTCGCGGGGAAACATGATAAGGAAGGAGTTGGATTAGCTACTACTGAACGAGAACGACGCAAATGTTTGAAAATTGCTTCGAATTCCGCATTGATTGCTTATGAAATTCCAGGCGAATCCGGGACTTCTGCTGATATGTATACTGTCAAGAGAATCCTAAAGTAAAACTCAACGTTGAAAGGACTCTGTTTTATGCAGAAATGACCTTTACTAGAAAGACATCCAACAGCACGATTCAATCACATAATAGTGGAAGGAAGGAAAAGCAGCATATTTTAAAGTTAAAAAAAGAAAGCCGAAATTTTTGAAAGAATTTCAATTTTCGATTGAATTTGTTATTGGAAAGACATTTGCACAATTCAATTTTCAAACTCAAACACCAAATGTCACTTTTTAGCTCGAAAAAATGAACTGCACAAACTAAATTGGCATGAAATGACTGGAGACATGTGTCAATGCCATCTGCATTTTCAAAGCGAAAGCAACTTTTCATGCTAAAAACTGAGTACAGCTCCTGCTTATTTTCGAGCTAAATTTTCGCCGAAATAGATTTCACGTTAAATTTTGTATGAAAATTTCACGAGCTAAAAAAGTTCAGTCCAAATGGCCATCGAAGGTCCCAGACTTTTTTGCGGATTGAAGTATGTCTTTTAGCCCGTGTTACGTGCGTCACGTTCCCATCAGCCAGGACTCACCAAAGCAGTGACACAGAAGATGCTGAATTGTCTCTCTGTCTCCCGGGTCCTGACACTTCCTACAGGCATCACCGGTTAGTAGTCGCAGTTTCATGGTGTGAGCTGCTACAAAACAGTAGCCAGTAATTATGCCGACAATTCGTTTGCAGTCAGGTTTTATGATCTCCCACGATATTGTTTAACCCCCACATGATCTTGGTTACCCTGCAGGTCTGAGTTTCACCCCATTTGCGCACCGCTACCTGCATCATATTGGAGTCGATCAAGCACTTGGCTTTTTGTATTGAATTTGGTATATTTGCCGATCCAACTAGGAGTAGATTGGCCCTATGCTTCACCAGTGTAACCGCTTTCTCATTCCCATTAATGATTACTCTATTGTAATTTCGCAACCAAAAATCCGTCAAACTTCCCTTACATTAAGGTCAACCTACTGTATGAACTTCGTTTGAATTTGATGCCTGAATTGGAAATAATAGGGGAAGAAAGTTTTCTGATTGACGATATTTCAAGATGACATTTTCATATAACTTCTATTAGACCTGGTCCTACCTAAGATCCATTTTATTTCTCACGTGGCTAATGTAGCTGCAGGGTTGCAATCATTGAAAATGACACATACCTATTTCGGGTAAATATCAATATGTCCTTTGAATTTCGTAATTTCTGTCAAAAGTTGTCACAAATTTAAATTTGAAAAAAAAAATATCATTGTTTTCTTTTAGGCACTCAGCACGCACATAGTGTTAAACATTTTCGAAACATTATGGTATACGAGCTTACAAGTTCAATGCTCATTTTGAAAACCTATTTTTCTCAAACATTTTCCTACCCTGGAAATATAGAGGAACCTGAAAAATCACTAAAGTGCCCGCCACCGTCAAAGGGTTAAATATATCTCACTTTTAACTTGACACCGCCCTCTTCCTTACAGACATCAATGTTTCCCAAGTGATTCTAATACTAATTTTTCGAAGAAAAATGTTATCTTCCTTTAGGTTCTCTGAAAAATAAACGTGGATGCCAATAAACTTCCAAATATCGCCCAATTTATTTCTTTTTAAAAATCATGTGAAAATTATCAATAGCACAAGTATGTCAGCGAAATTAAAACAGATTTTTTTCGAATGATTTGTTTCATACGTAACTTACACTGTCACTCAAAGCTTACATTTTAATATAATCTTAGTATAATCTTTTATTATTCAAATCAAAAATGCATATTGATTTCAAATTAATATCTTTTTGTGGAACACCCTTTATATAAAAAATCTATTTCGAACTCAGCAAAGCTTGTTTACACAACAAATGATATTTTACTAATGCTTTGTTTGGCAATTAATTTCAATAAAACACGTAATATTTGCCACTTTTTAATATATTCTATGCAAATTTGAGGAAAAATCATTTCCAGTTTGGAATGTTTAACAATCTATAGATAAATAGCCTTTGTAATGATGAATTTGCACGTGTCTCTAATGGGACTGATTTGTAGTTTCCCATAACATTGATGCAATTACGGATTAGAGCTTATTCATAATTCCCTGTAATTTGCATAACCTAATTAAAATTGAAATTCAAAAAAAAAGCATCTTTCATCTACTCACACAATTTGCGTAAATTGTTACTTTATAGTATTAAGTCTTAAGAAGTACTTTTCTTTTTCCCCACTCTACTCTTCATTTTTTCTCCCATCGATTCGAAACAACAACAAAATATGCAGAAAAATCGACTTGAACTAACTCGTGTGGCTATTCATTTCAATAGTCTTCATGAATTCGCTATTTACCATTTCGAATGAGAAAAAAATTAATAACAACTTATGAACAATCTTAAGTAATATCGAGAGTTTTTTTTGACGGCACAAAGAGCAACAACAGAAACGAGCAAAATAGAAACGTATCTTCATTCCTACTAACACAATTTCGATTTGCTCGTTTTGCTGGCGATGATGATTATGATGGATGCCGCCATGGTAGGCTGCAATGCAAACGCTACAAATCGTGGTGAACCCAGACATTGCGTCCCAAATGTTTTAGCCTGCTGCTAAGTATTAGCTGCTATCATTAACTTTGACTCGACTTGGCACGGTGTCTTGAGGAGCTTGAGGATGAAAATAATGCAATAACAATTTGTATCTTTTTATATTAGCTTGAACCATGTTGCCTCAATGTCTACTTAACTACATCTTCCCTAGGAACACGATTGAAAGATTTCTCTTTGTATTGGCTAGAGATAGAGTTGATTTGGTGCAATGTTGTGTGTGATGCTGTTAGGTGTTAGTTGATGTCTCGTTAGTTATCGACTTAACTGACGGTGGTGGTATCGAATGTTGTTTGCTAATTCGAAAAATTTACCTTGATTTAAGTCACTAGTTTTATCGTAAAAAACAGTTAGGTGTATCAATGTTTACAATTTTTCTGGTTCAATGCTATTAAAGTCAATCGCGATTGAATTAATTACAATATGTTTACTGATTGTATTGATTCAGTGAACATTTTTTTCAATTAAAGTAAATATGTCAGATAAAACATGTTATCTAGGTAAAACTTAGCTGTAGAACTCCAATTGTTCAAATAAATAAGTCTTCACCAAATAGTAAGTAGCTCAAAAAACTTAGAAAGGTTCCATGATTTTTTTTTTCTTTAGGTAGGAAAGAGACGGGAAACAATCACTTCTAAAAATGCTCACTATTGCATGGTAAATTTGATATTTTGAGCTACTTTGGATACTGAGCTTGACCATCATTTGTGTGGATGGATAACTTTAGCTAGAATTTGTATATGTTATCCACTGTGAAAAAGCTAAAATGTTAACATCTAATGATGCCAAAGCTGAGGGCTGTTCCTTTTGAAGCGAATGCTTAGCTATGGCGGCAGGGAGACATCTGGGAGAAGCCGATATCAATTACTCCATTATTCTTTAAATGCCACATTTTTTCTTATTTTCTGAAGAGCTAGTGTTAGACCTAGTCGCCACTAAAGTTTTAATGTGACTATTAATGGAGCGCTGGAATTATAAAACAACATAAGACGAACAAATACAACCATGAACACGGCGGGGTTTGAACCCGCGGGCTGTAGTTCGCTGCTTTGGACTGGCGCGTTAGTGAGCTAAGCTAATGACCTCTCTTAGACTTCCTTCAGAAAATTTTTTTTTAAGAAAATCTAATGTTAAAAATTTAATGAATTTAAGGGAGGTCACACCAAATTTTGACCTTTGGTCGAGAAGCTGATAAAAAGGACGTGCGTTTTGAAGAGATAGCAAGAGCCGCAGATGCCTGCCGCAGAAATACGTCGAAATGATATTGGGTGATTTCAACAGCAAAATAGTAAAGAAGTAAATTTGCAAAGTGTATGTTGGCTCTAATAGCTTGCACGAGAATGCCAATGATAACAAATTAAATAATAAATAAATCCTAAAGAGATTAAATAACAAAAGAGAAAGACTCATTCAAACCCGCGACCTGCCACTGTATAAACTATTTTTGACCACAAGTTTTGAAGGCTAAGCACTTATGCACTGAGAAAAAAACATAGCGCCAGTGACAATTATTTGTATATTTCTTATTTTGTACATAGTTTTTTTTTTTTTTTTTTTTGTCCTCCTTCCTTCCACTCTCTCCATCACTCAATCAAAATGCACGGTCCGTGTGCATCGAATCTCCTCAATATTATTACTTTCGTACTTCCCAGACAATAAAATATTGGTATAAGGGAAAGCACTTCATTATACACTATCGTCTTCAGATGATATCGCCTATTTCTTGTCGTCAAGACTTATGCCCAGAGAAAAGTTTAGAAAAAACTCTGGTTGGCGTCTTCGTTATCTTTGTGTAAGGAATGATCTTAGATTTTCCTTAAATTTAACCAAATTTGCTGATTTTCTTATATCCTCTGGTAAGGTATTATAATAAGCCAAAGACTGTTGCACTGGATCCATTTTCAAACGATCTGTCCTAGCTTTTTTAATCGCAAGGTTATTCGCCGATCTTGTGGCTGTCTGAGTTATTTCTCCAACATTTCTTATAACATATGGCCATTTGAGTTTTTTGTTAAGTATTTTGAATATCAGCTTTCCTTGTTCAAGACACATTATTTGTTGAATGCTTAGTAGTCCTGTTTCACGATACACATGTAAGCTTGGAGTCAAAGTTGGCATTTTGTATATAGTCTTGATAGCCTTAGTGATTAGTCTTCCGATCAGATCAATATTTTGTTTCGATGTTTGTTTCCACAAAACTGCTCCATAAGAGATGTTCGACAAAATGAAAGCATTGAATATGTCAAGTTTGATGTTGAGAGATAAAAAATCATATTTTTTTAGGATTCCTATCATAGGCGCTACTTTATATCTGATGTTATTGATATGTTGTAGCCAAGACATTTTCTCGTCTAAAGTTAATCCTAAGTATCTAATTGAGTTGGCCTTTTCCAATTGTACTCCATTTATTTGTACCGACGGATTAATTTGCTGCTTGTTTTTTGTTGGAATATTAAATATTTAGTTTTTTGGATGTTTATAATTAATTTACTTTGCTCGAGCCAATTCCAATATTTTCCTAGGTCATCATTTATATTTTGCTGAAGAATTGATTCATTTTTACCGGAATACAGAAGTAGTGTGTCATCAGCAAACAATACTATTTTTCCCATCAGATAAATGTCCTGTACGCTGTTAATGTACAGTAGAAACAGTAATGGCCCAAGGATTGATCCTTGAGGAACGCCGATGTTTATAGTGCATTCCTGACTTTTATGCATATTGTTGGTTGTAATAATACGCCTGTTGAAGAGATAATTCTTTATCAGCAGCTTGAAGTTGTGATGGATTCCGTATAATTCGAGCCTCTGAAGCAGGATGTCATGGTTAATGGTGTCAAAGGCTTTTTTCAGATCCACGAAAATTGCCGCTACATAGTCGCCCCTATCCAATCCACTGTTGATAAAATGTACTGCATCTAACGTTGCTGCTAGTGTACTTCTGTTTTCTTGAAATCCATACTGAACTGGTGTCAGTATTAAGTTAGTCTTAATAAATTGCAGCAATTGTTTTTGAATGGCTCTTTCGAATATTTTACTTAGGACACTTGTGACAGCTATTGGGCGATAATTTGATGGCTCTGCTGGATCACCACCTTTGAAAATTGGAGTGATTTTCGCTAGTTTAAGGCAATCGGGGAATGTGCCAGCTGCTAGATGTTTATTTATTATTGTAGTTAGAAGCTCCAAAATATGATTTTTCAGCAATTTAATATCCTCCGATGTTATACTATCCAGACCAGGAGAAACCTTTGATTTAAGGCTATCGATTATTTCAGATATTTCAACAGGATCAGTGGGACGTAAGTGAATTGAAGTGAACATATTAGGCTCAATATAAAAACTCGAGCGTGATGAAAGTTGCAGTTGCTCGGTGACTAGTGTACCAATGGTAGCGAAGAAGTTGTTTAACTGCTGTGCTACTTCTTCGGGGTCTGTAATGGATGTTCCATTTATCAACAGTTCTTCTATGCACGTTGATGATTTGTTTTGTTGTTTAGACAAGAGCTCATTTACTAGTTGCCAATATCTGGAGGTATTCCCGGCTGAAGCTTCAAACTTATTCCTGTAGAAATGTTTTTTGGCCTCCATAATAGCTCGATTCGATTCCTTCTTCATAGCTAAATAGATCTGCTTTTTGGACGTGGAGTTTGGATCCGCTTTGTGTTTTTTGTAAGCAATTCGTTTTCGATTTGAAACATCAATTACATTCTTAGTGATCCAAGATTGTACTCGTACACGAACTTGTTTCGTTATTGTTGCTTTTGCCTTAGCTTCGGTTATCTTCTTAATCAGCTCATCAAAGTCGGAAGTTGGAGACCCTCGAAGACTATCTATGAAGTTCCTTAAGAAATCTTTATGATTGGTTCTGCTCATCGAAATTTTTTGAGGCCGTATTTTGGTTTTGACGAAATTTTTGATGGATAAATTGATTACTTTATGGTCTAAGCCGGGCCAGTCATCATCATTGTAAGACATACGTTCACTCATGTTCGGATGTTTGATGATCACATGATCGAGTAGTGTTTTGGACGTCAAAATGATGCGTGTTGGCTTTGTCTTGTTAAATACAACTCCATTATTTGACGCAATTATATCGAGATATTCGCTGGATATGGCAGAAGATGTTAAAATATCAATATTTGTATCGGCTACAGTGATTAATTTCTGGATAGTTGAGTAGAATTCGTCGATATGATTGAGAAAGAGATGGTCTTCTTCACTTGGTGCTTTATAAAAGGTGCCGATGTTAATTTTTCCTGAATCAAGTGCAAGCTCAACTACTATAGTGTTATATTTATCAGAAATTCTGACAAGCTTTGAGCGAATGTATGACTTGACAAGTATTGCTGTGCCTCCTCCGCGGCCCGATTGTCTTGTGCAAAAATAGCCTGTATATCCTCTCGGCGTGTAGAGTTCCTGTTCGTTGCCATATATCCATATTTCATTAAGAACTACAACATCGATGTTATTTTTGGAACATAAATAAATATTGATGTCGTCAATTTTATTGCGAATGCTTCTAACGTTTGCGTAGAAGATGTTTAAAATACTATTTTTTTCCTTTGCTGTAGTTCTAATATCCATAGTTGATTCGCTTTTGATTAACTTCAATCATTCTTTTAAATTCCGGGCACTCATAGCTGTCTGCACGATGTTGTGTATGCAGGTGATTTTTACTTATGCAATTATTGCATTTTAAAGATGTTACTGTGCATGCGTGGGTAAGATGATTCCCAGCACATTTGGCACACACTTCCTTTGCCTGGCATGTTGACGATTTATGCCCGAATCCTTGACACTTAAAACATCGCATTACGTTGTGGTCTTCAACAATGTAGTGGGAACCAAAATTGATATTTATGTATTGGTTCACCATTCTTTCAAATAGCTTCCCGCCAACCTCCACAAAAGCTATCCATTTGTTTGTTTTCTTTACTTGCCTCATATGTACCACCTCAAACTTATCATTCATGTCTATCTGATGGTTTAGACTGATTATTTCTTCTTTCAGCTCTTGCGTGCTGTATTTTTGTTGTAGTCCTCTTATCATCAGTCGAGGCAATTTCTCCTTCGTACACTCGATTTTGTATAGCGCTCCTAAGTTTTCTTCCAGGTTTTTTATTAGAACCTCAGTATTTTGTTGGTTATTCGATTTCATTAATATACCCCCACTTCTAAGTGATTTAGTAAATTCAACAGGGGTTTTCAATTTTACCGGGTTGATGTTTTTTTTAATATGTTTTTTTAGCATCTTGATCACTTTTTGGCTTGATGATTATGCCCTTGTTGAATTTTTTCATTCCAACCGCGCTAATTGGTTTTGCCCTGGTGACATCTGCGTATGTGGGAGTAGGAATAGGCGTAACAGCTGCTTTCGTCATTTGCTCAATTTTTAATAGTTTTTAATAGCTCATGGTTTTTTTCTACTTGCAGTGTAATTCTATCCTCACGACTTTTCTCGGGATATCGTGATAGTCATAAATTATAGCTCCTGACATCATAAAGCATAGTAAAAACTTTATGAGAGTGTGCATTATATTCATTGGATTATGAGCTATGTATCGTAGCTTGCAAAGCCACATATTATAGCCCTCTATGTCGTGTACTGTAGGCCCTGATTGGAAGCAAAATTGCATGCCCGTCCAAGTCTAAATTCGAACCAAAGACCCAATGGGTCCTTGGTCAGAAATCTACGAATTCGGAGAGCTGTGTGCGCAGCTGCGTTGCCGTGGTGAAGAAGCCACTCACTCTATTCCCAAAACTTTGGCTTTGCCCTCCGCACTCTCTTGGCAGTTGTCTCAAAACTTCCAAGCAATACTCTTGGTTCACCGTCTGACCTTTTGGGACAAATTCCTTGTATGAGATTCCCTTGATGTCAAAAAAACAGATCAACATTGTCTTCACACTCGATCTGATCTGCCTGACTTTTTTGAGACTGGGTGAATTTGAAGTCTTCCATTGACTGAATGCTTGCTTTGTCTCGGGGTCGTAACTATAGCACCAACTCTCATTACCTGTTATGACCCAAGATAAGAAGTTAGGATCACTTTCAAGCTCATTTTTCAGCTCCTGCCACACAATCAGTTGGTTGTTTCTTTGATCTTCTGTGAACAGTTGTGGAGCAAATTTAGCCGAAGCAAACCTCATGCCCAAGTCTTCAGCCAAAATGCGCTGAGTTAAGCTCTAACTAGAGATGGGCAAACAAGCTCATGGGTCACCACCGATCGTTCTTTTTTACAGTGCAAGTGCTTATTTGCTTTTTCGTGTTTTTTTTTTAGCCTTGTCCTCATTCGCTTTTCAAAGTAGCCTATAAATGTTTTTTTGTACAGTCAGGTCGTCGTTGTAAGGGTTTTGCTTGAAGATTCCTTTGAAGGTTTTATTGTTGCCGTCTCCAACAAAGTTCACATACTTCCCGCCATATGTTTTTTTCCAGATAGGCAATTTTTTTTTTTAAATCTTCGATCCCATTGGTTTCCATTTTTCCTGAGCTCATTTCATAGCTAAAACTACAATTATCTTGACTATTTATCAAATTCGTCTACATCCTCTTTTTTAGAGCTTACGAAAACATTGGACGCTTTGCAAAAATTCAATTCTACGACTTTTTCGGCTGTTTTTTTGCTGTAATAGGCAAGCCGTGTAGATACGGCGAATAAGGAAGAAAATCCTCTTTTTCTTCGACTTTCATTTGTACATTCTTAGCCTAAATTCAATTAACAATAACAAATTAAAAACTAGCGGCTTTATTATTTTAGCCTGCTGTTTCTTGTCGTTATTATTTAATTTTGATATTTCTTCGGGGGTTTTTTTTTGAAATTTTGCACGCTAACTGCCATATCCAACCTTGTACAATAGCAATAGCCACTTAAAGCCTACCTTACGGTATGACTTAAGTCTGACGTATACCTAATTACGAATAATTTATCCTAAGTCTTAAATCTAGCCCCTCCTATTCGTTGGGAGGCCCACATAATTAAATAGTGACCGAATATAAATAGCCCAAGTGACCGTTCTCTTCAGTTGTTCTCATATCCGGGTGTCTGTCCGTAGAATCGTGTCGATAATTTAACAACCCAGCCCCTGTGAATGCAATCCCGACTACTGGTACAGGATAATGTTCTTCGAGCACCCCTTGTATTTTGAAATAGAAAAAAAACTAAGGGGTGGAAATGAATATGTTAAAAAGAAGTGGGCTAATTGGGCTATCTTGTGGTACACCAGAGGTAGAAACTATATTTTTTTACAAAAGTTTTTGAAATTTTGCAAATTGGATCCGATTGTGTAGGTAGCAACTGAGCCAGCTAAGTAAAGGTTCGGTACGTCCGAATTTTCGCAGCTTTCGAATCAAGTTAGAATGGGCAACTCTTTCAAAAGCTTTGTGAAAGTCAGTGGAGACTGCGTCAATCTTTCTCCATGTTACACAGCACTTCCGAAACTAAAACTGTCATATTTGTGGTAGTTGAAGGAAATTGTCTAAAGCCATACTGTTGCTCGTTCGGACGGGAATCAATAATTGGAGTGAGTTTATCGTAGGCAACCGTTTCAAATTTTTTTTCGAATAGAAGATAAAATGGCAATGCCCCTATAATTTCCGATACAGCGTCTATCGCCATTTTTGAAAATGGCTGTTACATAGAAAAAATTTCAACAAGATGGGGAAACCCCAGACAAAAGTGACCTGTGAAAGAATATATGCAGAAGGACTATTAGCTGCTCTACACAATTACGTAAGAAAGTCAGTGGAAGAAGATGAGAATCAGCCCTTTTGCTACAATCTAGGGCCAAATTTGCTTTACGTATTTTAGCAATTTTTTTTTTAAATTTTACAGGCATATCTTTCAACGACGTTAAATATTATATTGCAAAAATTGGAAATGGCTTCCTCAATGAAATTATATCAATCAAAAAAATTGTATAATTCAAAAAATTAACTGTATGATTCTAAAATGCATACCTTTCTTTTCAGGTAAGTTGAAGGATGTCGAATGAACAAACTGTCATGAATTTAAAAGGTAGTAATGTTTGAACACACCGATATCAAATTTCAATGGGATTCATTTAATCTGAATCCTTTTTAGACTAAATAATATTTTAGATCGAATTTATTCAAATTGAACTATAAGGTGTTGTTAAGTTTCAGTTTTTGTTACTAGTAAGCATTTAAACGCTAAAAATGTTAAAAAGTATATTCTCCTGTTTGCAATTATATAATTTTGTCGTCGTGCTGGTGCTATATATACTGCCTGAATTATGTTTACATTCAATCTCCTATACAATGTGTTAGACAATCAGCTATTCTCCATTTGTCATCTGTTAATCTTCTATTCAGTTGCACTAAATTCCCAAATTTTTCTAGTCCGAAAATCCTTGACCATTTTCTAAATTTGTGAATTGATTCACTTTGTACTGTAAAGTCAATACACAAAATGCTCTCGCTGTTCTAAATCTAAATTCCATAATATAAACAATGTTTACGTCTAACCTTCATAGCTAAGATCTACTTACCTAGTTAACCATCTAACAATCATAAAGCACATGCTAAATTTTATTAGCTACAAAATTCGTTCACCATTAACAAATCCTACTCATCATGCAACATTATTCTCGAAACATCAATAACTTCTCCCAAAATATGTATGCTCACGCATTAGATTATCAAAACAACTGATTAAATCCATCTGAATAAACAAAACATCAAATCTGCTTTTATGCCTCTATCACAACAAACACACAGTGCATTATCTACCTACCTATTGTAGAAAATCGCAGTTTTACTTTCGAATTACAGTACAATAAGTACATACTCTGAATGCTATTTGTATGTAAATGAAAGTCTTAAAATCAATCTATTTTTGAGCTCTCAAAATATGCACGAATTTATAGATACGTAGCAAAAAAAAAGGTAGAAATGAAAATCATCGTGAAAATGGAGAAAAAAACGTACTTTTTGTTTTGTAGTTGAAATTAAATCAAAATTAATAAATCAATACCCTATGCACAATGTTGATTGAAAAATGAAAATATTGGAAATTAGAAGCACGCCTCTTCAGTTAAACTGAAAGTAAATTGAAATCTTTGTACATTTGCAAATGAATAAGTGATTTTTGCATGGAAATATTTATTCGGTTACCATCGAAATATGAACTATGAAAATTTTAGAAATTGACTTTGGATATTTTCGAGTTTTTTTATGTCGACTTTTGCGTTTAGTATAGTTTCAAATCATCAAGTGAAATGGCTTAGTTTTGCTGTTGTTTTCAATTTCATTTTCTAACTTCTTATCGTTTTTTGTTTCAAAAAATAAAAAGACCAGTTACGTTGATTTGTTTATGGAAACATTGTAAAACGTATAAATAATTTCGGTCACTCGATGAGGTCGAGAGAAAGAAAGTGAAATTATCTTAGACCTATGTATCAAAAGTGAGTACAACCTTTTTAGGCAGGTGGTTCTTGTGATTAGTAATAAATATTTTAACATTAAGTACTTTCATATAACTTCAACGTACGAATTGAAAGAGCTGACGATAAAAAATGTTATGTTTCATACAAAAAGTTTTTGATCTGCAGTGACAACAATCTGCAGTGACAACAATATGCTCATCAGCTTGGAATCAGCAAAAGATTATGCTTTGTGTTCAAAGCGTATTTGGTCTGCTTTTGGACTGATTTGTCACCTGTTTGCTTAAATGCCCCTGAAAAAGTCCCCTTAGCTCTTACATTTTTTATGATTTTTCCACACATCCAAAGTTCCTCAAAAAACCGTCCTTGAACTTTTACTTATTATCTTATTGACAATTTGCCCCTGATTATAAATTGTTCCTGTCTTTTTCATGTGGATAACTTTAAAATGTAATGAGCGGTCAAATCTACAGTCTCTAAAGTTGCTGGCCATTTTTGTGACCACCCTCTCCATATAAATTCTGAAGCTCCCCCGCCATTTATAAAATATGATTTGTCAAACTCGTTCAAATAGGCTTCTGTCTCGATAACAGCGTCCTCGTATGAATTGTTTAAACTCTTATGAACCGATTGCTTTAATTGTGGCCCAGTCTGTGGAGTGTAGTAATGGGCCCGATTTCATCAATAGTGGCAACTCTTACAAAAATTCCTGCGGAATTTGCGCATCTGCTATTGTCAATCGTGAGCAATCGCAGCACCCAACGGGCTGAAAATATAAATGGAATTTATTTTATGCTTTACAATTATTTATATAAATTACTTGTCAAATTTGAATAAAGTTAAAATCTTGATAAAAAGAAAGGCTATGATATGTATTTATAAATTACATTGTTTTTGGATGATTCTCGAGACACTTATTCGAATTTCAGTTTCACTTCTACTTATCACGGTGAATAAAGTCAGTTACGGTCGATTATTCCAATTGAAAATATGTTGTTTACCATATAATAATGCCAAAGCTCAGAGGATTATCCCTTGAAGCGAATGGTTAGCTATGGCGGTAGTGGGACACATATTGGACATTTTTTCTTATTTTCTGAAGCGCTGGTGCTATGCACAGTTGCCGCTAAAGCTATGATGGGACATCTAATTAATGGAGCGCTGGGATTATGTCCAGTCGCCGGCTGTTAAGACAGCACATGAGCATACGGCGAGATTCAAACCCGCGGGCAGTAGATCGTTACTTCGGGCTAGCGCCTTAGCGAGCAGAGAAAACACTGAGTTTTATGGAAAAGCTGAACTGCTGCTGCTGATTGACGTTGGATAAACTTCTTGACGACAAAGCGTTATATGTCTGTATTATTCTTTTCGCCTCTTCTCCATCCTCATCTACTCTCACACCTATCCGTTTTTCCGCCTACCTTAGATATTATAAATAATTACCTTCCAAACTCCGTTTTTTTTATCAGTTAATCGTCTACGAAGATGTTTCTAAAAATCTGCAATAGCAATCGTCTTCGTAGATGGTTGACTTTCAACTCCTCAATTCAGCTCCTTCCAGCCACGATTACTGCAAACTTTTCGATACCAACGAACCTGCTAGGATAGGTGGATAGCTTGCTCTCATCTTGCCAACTACGCATACAGCCAATAGTTGACCAACGAGATCGTCCAATGAAAAATCGTCTATTTTAATGCTTTGCAATGAAAAAATATTTCTTATTTAACTTAATTTCGATCATTAAAAAAATGGTATTGCTTTCTAAAAAAGTAATCTATAATTTGGATGAGATATATTTACGTTTTGCATCTTGTCTCTGATGCCAATGAAAGATAAAGAATAAAGATAATAACGACAAAAATATAGTTAAATCAATACTTACTGGGGTGTAGTTTACGAAAATTTGTAGCTAATTTGGGTTACTAATTGTAATCCAAAAGGCAAACCAGTCTCGTTTTATCATAGACTTGGTCTCCCGAATCGTTTGTGGTCCATAGTTAGATTTGATCTAAAGCGGCGTGCGAATGAATACAGCTCTTCAAATTCTGCTCGAGTTTAGGCAATACTACATTTAAAAAAAAATCGCCTGAGCAGTTTTTTTAATCCAAACACTAAAAATAGTAAAATGATTACGTATTTTGTTTAGTAGTCATCATGTTTTTGTATGCTATTGCATTACCCGCATATTTTTAACGTATTTTTTTAACGTTTTAACATATTTTTATTTTGTTTTGTTTTCTTTCGATTCTTTAATCACTAGTTTTGTTAAAAAAAAAATAGTAAAAAAGAAAATCTTTATTTAGGAGTTTATTTAGAACTTATATTCTACTCTGAATAACGTAAACTTCCCAATTAATTCTCTTAAACACCCCTAATTCGGCGAAGCCAAAACTGTCCATTAAAGAGGATTGAACCTATGTTTTTCGCATAATTCTCAAATGTGGCTTGTGACTTATACTTTAAGTGTTTTAGATTCGGTAAAATATCAAACGCATCTTCTAAGTACATTGAAATTCCATTACTGACTACCACAATAAATACAGCTCTCAAATGAAACAACCATATTTCCAAAAAAGGTATCATCTCAAAAAAAAAAGATTTTTTCATAACATAGTCAATCAGGCACTCATTCTTTTTATTTTAATTATTTTGATTACAACATTGCATCACTCTATTATCGCCATATTTGCCAAAGAATTAACCTTAAATGGCAACATTAATCACAGGAATATTACTTAAAACACTCGGTAACATAAATTTGAATAATAATTTATTACTGACCAAAAACAGAAGAAAATCCAAAATGTTGTCATTTCCTTTTACGTTCCGTTCTGCATAAATACATGCTCGGCAGAATGTAAAACCGAGGAAAAGACGAAATTAATTAAATCAAGCCATAACCTGAGGTCGCAAAGTTTTCAAAATGATTTCCGCCGATCACCGAAACGTTCACGCGATTTCAAATGATAGCGACGATATTCCGTCGACTCTTAAATAGAATCTTCAAGAGATTCAAGGTATTAATCAAATCATTAAAACAACGCCTACGCTGCATTTACACTTGACTTGATAGATAGGCAAATAGATACCGAGTGCCTTCTAATTTTAAAATGCTCATTGACAAATATGGTCTTGATCATAATGACCTGATCAACTGTCTTTCGTCTTCTTAACAACAACAAAAAGATCAGATCGTGCCAAAAATCAGTTGCGATAGCATTCTTCACGGTTCTATAATTATTTTTATTGCATGAATTTCGTATATGTACAATGGAAAAGAGTATCTATAAAATTTGAAATTTTTACGATTACTTCTGTTGTGCACAGTGGCTACGGTAGAGGAAAATCTATAAAATTTAAAAAAAAAGTGTAAGCATAACGGCAATGATTTTGTTTGTCTGTAATTACTTCTTGCGAACTAGCGTGGAAAGAAAACAAAATTCTATTGTTGGGTCAGTTGCTTTTGAACATAATTGTGGGTTAGATTTTACGATTTCAGCTCAACAGAAAACAATTTTGGGAAAAATCTAGTCTATGAAATAATTGTTTAACATAATTACAATCATCAAGAAAAGAATTTAAATACGTAAACAGTTTTTATGTTTTCAGATTTTTTTTAATTTGGCATTCACAGACTATAGTTTCAGTCTGGAAAGCAATTTGATTGAATACAATTTCGGTTGTAAACTGAAAAAAAATGTTACAAGGAGATACAAGAGATTCTTAATACATGAATAAAAAAACTTTGATTGTTAAGTATGTTTTTCGATTGGACTATTCTTATTTCGAAACAATACTTTTGACATAATTTCTATTATGTTCTCCATTTTTTGCCATTAGTACTTAGAGATTTTTCCCGGCTATAATATTTTAGGTCATCATTTTTGAGGTCCTAAGAGATCATTAAAAAAAAAAATTTTCAGAAAATTCTGGAGTATATATATATATATATATATATATATATATATATATATATATATATATATATATATATATATATATATATATATATATATATATATATATATATATATATATATATATATATATATATATATATATATATATATATATATATATATATATATATATATATATATATATATATATATATATATATTTCTATTCTTTGTTCTTATAATTTTTTTTTCTTATTTTTTTTCTTCTATGAATTATTTTACTTCAACTCTACTCTTATCCCAATATTTCTCCGAATGTGTTTTATTTATTTTTTTTCTATTTTTTGTCTATATTATTTTCTCTATTATTTTTTTTATTTCTCTTTTTAATAGTTTATCCTATTTTTAACATTATTTTAACATTTAATTTCAAACTTTTTTTATTGTATTTACTTAAATTTTTTGATTGTACATACATTTTTAATTATTAATTATGTGTTCTAAATTTTTTATTTTCCTATATTCCTTATTTTATTACATATTTTTTGTGTAATTTTTTTAACTTCCATGTAATTTATATATTTTTGTTTTTAGGATTTTTCTAACTTTTTGTTCATACTTAATTTTTTCTGTTGTTTTTTTCATTATTTGTTTATTTTTCATTATTAATTATGATTTATATTTATTATAGAAATTATATTTATTTTTATATATTCATATTTTTCCTGTACACATATTTTTATTTATTTTCATATTTTTCTTTGGTATATAGTTCAACTCGGTTATAGCGAACCTCAAGGAAATGTCAATTTAGTTCGTTACATACGAGCATTTGCTAAAATTAATTATAATATGGTTTTCTATTTTATTCGGTGTTTTCATGATTGTAATATTGCTAAACAGTAAACAACAAATAAATTCAAAAAAAAGTTAAACTCGTTACAGACGAATGTTCGTTAAATCCCGGGGCCGTTATAACCGAGTACGACTACATACATATTATTGATATTTGTATTTTTTGTATATTTTTATTGTTGTTTTTTTTTTGTTGATGTATTTCCATATTTTTTTCATATTCCAACACCCATTTTAATTTTTTTCTACATCATTAACTTATCAACATATATTGTTTGTTTTGATATTTTATTATTTTCTGATTATAATTCTTATTTTATAATTTTTTTCCACATTTTCATGCTAATTTTTTTAATTTATTTTTTCCAGATTATATATTTTTTTAAATTTTCCCGGTATTATCTCTTTTTTAAAAATATTTTCCACGTCTTTTATCCAAATCAGGTTTTGTTTTGAAAGGTTAGTTTTTTCTGGATATTTTTATTTTTTCGACACTTATTTTTTATTTCTTCTGTTTCTAGCGTTTATTGTTATTTCCCATGGAATTGGTTTATATCGTTTTTTCTCTATCTTTTAAATTTTTTTACATATTTTTTATTTGCCACATTTTTTTTGTTATTTTCCATTTCTTATTTTTGCATGTTATTTTCCAGATTTTTTATTTTATTCCTAATTTTTATCGTGTTCCTTGATATTTTGATATGTTAATTTGTTAACTGTTTTTTTCATTATTTATGTATACTACATGTAGTTTCTTTATTCTTCTTTATCTCTTCTTTTCCTTTTTTATCTTATGTTTTATTTCTAATTTTTGTTTATCTTTCTTTCCTAGTTTTTTTTTGCAAATTTCTTTTTAATCATGTACCTATTTTCCACATTTATTGTTCATATCTTTCTGGTTTATTTTTCGTATTTTTTATTTATTTCTTTGTGTTAATTTTTCTACTTATGTTCAATTTTTTTCTTCATGCTTATTTTATTTTATTTTATGTCTTTAGTTTACTGTTTTTGTTTTTTGTATTGTTCTCTTATACTTTAATTTTTTTCTTTATTTTTTTTGTTAAGTATATATTGTTTTTTCTTAATTTTCGCATTTCTTTTGTATAATTTATCTTATTTTTTTGCTTATTTAATTTTTTGCTCTAATTTTTTTTTCTGCTTTCTTTCGAAACTTTTGCTTTTTATCGAGTCCTATTTCTTACAAGCAGCCCTCATTTCGTAATCAAATCACATGAATAACCACTCATCACTAAAAGAGATACTCAAAGGACAACTCGAAACTACCCATCATACTGCCTAGACTCTTTCGCACTGATCTTTTAATTAATACCAGTTGACATCAATTGAACTAAATTTGAATTTTCCTCGACAGATTAGCACCAGATAAGCAAGCATTGACGAGAAAACGGAAATCTCATTCGCATAAAGATACATACATTTACATAATATCAAGCATATCTTCATTTCGTCGTTTGTCGTCTCCTCAACAACACAACTGACTAGACAGACTAAGATGCTGGTAGCGTTCTTCTGGATACAATTCTATTTCTAGCTCTTCTTGACCATATCAAAATTGTCGCCGTCGTTGAGGAAAGGGCACTCACTTTTCAATTGAAAACTGCAAGCAATGTCCACATTATGATGGCAGCTCCGAATATATAGGCACAGGCAGACAGACAGTAGTGCTATGAGTCAAAGATACTTGCATTTCTCTTAAGCTTGAATGTATCTTTTAATCATGTCTTTTAATTGCTGCGATCATATGATAGTGGTGGTCATTTGGCGGATAGATGATGCAATTATCTGTTTAAATGTAAATTTGTAATCATTCTAATCATACATTCTTAGACGATTACTGAACTTTTGAGGGATTATTTTAGTATTATTATTTATGAAGAAGCTCGCTAACGCGCCAGTCCGAAGCAGCAATCTACTGCCCGCGGGTTCGAATCCCGCCGTGCCCATGGCTGTATTTGTTCGTCTTGTGTTGTCTTAACAGTCGGCGACTAGGCATAACACTAGCGCTTTAGAAAATATGAAATAAATGTGGCACTTAAAAAAATAATGGAATAATTGATATCGGCTTCTCCCATATGTGTCTCTCTACCGCCATCGCTAAGCATTCGCTTTCAAAGAGCAATCCCCTGAGCTTTGGCATTATCATAGAAAAAAAAGACTATTTTCACTTCTTAGAGCTCGAAAAAAGTCTTCATTCGAATAAAGCATTTGGGTCCGTAAAACTACAGCTATTATCAACACTTTTCAATAGCTCATTTTCTTAATCATAATAAATAATTGAAAACGATATATGAAATCCAATGACAAAAAGTCGGACGTACATGCCAGCAATCCAATCGAGCTATGAACATCCCACGTGTAAGAATGTTGCTTTGAAATCAACAAATAGCGTTCTGTTGCGATTCAAATTACATCAAAGTGCTCCCTGGAATAAAAATTAGTAAATTCAAATGATCAACTGTCTTGCCAGTCTATCCCCTTTCGAAGTGATTGCTGCTAAGGAAGCCCAAAATAATTACATTCATAACGGAGAGCGAAATTTACATATGAATGCATTTATAATAAACTTTCCAGGGTTTGTTCTTTGTACACAGAGGGTACTTGGATATTTTTTTAATCATTCAGTGGGTTATTGTACTATCGAAAATCTGTATTAATGATTGACATTTGGCATGTAACGTTTTGGAATTTTCCGGTGATATGGACGTGCAATCGATCTTATCGAAGATATATCTAAATTTATTATGCTCTTAGAGATAAGATAAATGTCTGAAAATATTGTGAAACTGTAAATGAATTGCTATGCATCGATGGGATTTCATAGATTGGACATGGTTCTTAGAATTATGGTGAGCCACGAACATGGTTTGGGACATTTTGGCCATCATGTCTTTCAGCATTGAATATAGCTGTACTTACATAATAGCCATAAACTAACTCATATAATCCGAGGTATTTCGTATGCTTGGATTAGCTGAGTTAGTAGAAGGTTTCGGGGTTTGGTTGTGAAATCACATGAGATCAGGAAGATGGGTAGTGGTGTTTGGGTTTGCACTCGCTACTTGTACGGAAGACTTCGTCAGGTTTTCTGAGTTATGTGGCAGCCCCCATAACTGGCAGGATATTCACCTTCGCAGTTAACCATTTTGGCTGTAAATTTGTGGAAGCTTGATCTGACCGCTTACATATTCGTATATCGAATGCTCCTGGTTGAACAAGTTCGCGGAAACTTCCAAAGTTCTTAAATGATTTTCTTTCTTTTTGGTCTTTGCTTATTGCTATTATTAACTTTTTAAACCGCATTTCGGAGGCTTCAGCAAGCAGCTCTTTGCTTGCCACCTGCTCCGATGTTTTGTCTCGAAGCAATTCTGACTCTGGACCTGATGTACGTATTCCACGTAATCAATCACAGTAGCAGCAGCAACGCCATCAACTTAACTCTCTCTCCCAAAATGATCAACCCCCTCAACAACTTCACGTGGAGCCGCCACAGTAGCTAATTCTCTTGAGGAAAATGACGTCAATTCGGATGGTCTTATAAAAGTCACTGTGCCTCTCCTGCAATTGTTTTTAGCTCGAGCCTCTGCAGATACGTCTGAAGGAGACATTGTTCAGTTCAATACTTCGGAGACTGTGAAGTTCCACAAACATGTTGTGTAAAATAATTTACTTCAGACAATCGTTTTGTGGGCTCTTTTAAATTGAATCTTCTCAGCTGTTCATAGTATTGTCGGTCGCCTTGAATTCTGGCCCATTGACGTTCTAATCAAGACCTGCGAATATCATAGGCGTCCTGTACATTTTCGGAAAGATCAGACTCAAGCTCCAGTAAAATAATCACTCTAAATGTTACTGATAATACTTTGCTTGTATATTTTAACGTACATTATCAGAATGTGTGCGGACTTAGCCCCAAACTGGAACAATTCAAGTTTTTTTCGTCAATTTGCTCGGATGACTTTATCTGTATACCAGAAACTTGGCTCTCTGCTGATATTTTCGGTGAGGAAATTCTACCTCGACACTATGTGCTTAGGGAGTGACTGGTATAGAACCTTACTGGCAAAAACCAGATGATGGTGGGGTGCTGATAGCCATTCGTAAATCGTTTCAATGCACCCTTTCCTCTTGGATGTTTAGCGATCCGTGTTCCTCTCTTGCATGACATCTGTGTACTGCTTATGACTGTGCACATACGCAGTTATGTGATAGTGATCTGTCTAGTTACATTTTAACTATATTTCCTCATTTCCCAGTGATTATCTAAGGAGATTTCAACTTGCCATCTATTTAATAGAATTTGTTATCATTGACAATTGTGCCCAGAAACCCAGTGTTCATAACTTTTTCCTGTTCTACTCTGTTTCATCCATCCCAACTTAATTCTATTCCAAATGTTATAATCGTCTTTTGGACCTTGTTTTCGCCAATATTCCCTCTAATAATACATAAATCTCTTCATGCCTTTATCCCAATCCGAATACTTGTTCCAACAGTAATACTCACTCATTTTTATCTATTTGTCTTGAAGATCTTAAGACCTTTCCTCCTGAAGTTGAAACCTTAACATTCCTTATAGACCCTAATGCCATTAGTGACCCAAATGGAATTCTAAGTGAGCTTGTCCTATATACCTTTTCTTCTATTTTTCAAAATTGCTTGAATGAATTATCCTCAATAAGCTCTATGGTCCATCTTCTGTGTGAATATTTACCAAAGGCCGCTCTACTTCTAAAAATTTGGCTGAGTTTGTGAATTTCGTAACCGATTCGGTGGATGATGGGCAAAAGGTTGACGTCATCTACACGGATTTAGCCAAGGCATTTGACTGGAACTTCGTCAATTCGGCATCTCTGTTGTCCTACACTCCTCAATCTCTTCCTATATTGCTAATTATGGTATCATCTTCAAGAGTTGTGTGTCCTCACCTTTTTATCTCTTATCTGGTGCTCTCCAAAGTTCCATTCTTGGTCCTCTCTTATTCGTTCTATTCAATAATAACCTTCCCATTTACCTTAATTCCTTTACCTATACGCAGATGTCCTTAAGCTCTTAAGCTGCATTGCATCCTTTATTGAATAACTTTTCTTGAAAATACTTTGTTACACTTTGTTACCAACATATTCACAGTATTTCAATGAAATTTAGGGAATTGTGTGTTGAATTTGTATGTTTGTAAAGGGTGTATGTAATAAGTAAAAAAATAAATTAACACCTTTAAACGAATGTCGGAATTTCACAGCTAACAATAATTTTCCCATTAAAAATGCCATCATCTCAAATGAATCTCACGAACCATCAATTTTCAGCAGATTAAAATTCTTTGATCACACTTAAAAAAAACTTAATTACTACTCGGACTGTAATCGTCTTACAATAATCACCCTTGAGTATTTTAATGTATTCATTCGAATTCCTCCAGTAATCTCGCACTTTTCCTTTCGACCATCGAAAATCGCTTTTCGCACCGAAAAGCAAAACACACTCAATATCTGATTCCTTGCATAGCATGCATAGCTGCTTAGGTAACTTCACAGATACATACCGTCCCAGCCCAGCACGTATACATAATTTCCAATGAATCAACGTATGCAGATTAGATCTGATCTTCTACACCTAGCCAGATTATCGAATTTCTGAATTTCATAACATTCGTAGAAATATACGACACACATACGATAATATCGAAAGAGATCCATCCCACATTGGACGCATTGATTAGATAAGATATTTTTTCTCATAAATAGTTTATATATTCCATGTATATTCATAATACGATTAATTCATTGCGATTTCGGGAAGTTGCTATCTATGGTTATCTTTCGCTGAAACAGTAACCTCGTTGCGAATGTGGTCGAAATGAGCGGCGCGTAAAATTTCAGGGTTTTTATTGTAGATAATATCAGTATGCACAAATGCATGAATGTATGCGAATACGGTTAGTTTCCGTAGCGAGTGGCTGGTTATTGGTTTTCTGTCCATGTTAATGATCTTGACCAATTCAGGCCATACGGCGGTTTCGAATAATAGAGAGTTAATTAAAGCGCAAAATTTATGACACCAGCGCCTACGCTACTACTGTACCGAGAGTCCAACGAATGAAATTAGTGCGGAAATCGAATGTATTTTTGTTTGTTGAGTGAATGACCAGCACAGCAGTTGTTTTGATATTGCTGAATAATGCACATGGATGTGGGATGGTACATGCGTGTGCTTTATACATTTTGCCTCTTGTATTATTTTTCTGATTTCAAATTGCCGTTATGTTGCGGCAATGACATGTCTATGATTGTTGCATTTGACCTGATTTGTTGGTAGAAAGTATTTGAATCTGACGATATGTTTATAATCAGGTTTTAGATCTAAAATAAATAGTTTCACTTTAAACCAGCTTTTTATGCAGAAATGAAAACGATAAAAACACTTGTCCCTCGAATATGCCATCTAATCATTAAGAGCCAAATGAGTGAAAACCCGAAACACTTCAAATGCATTATAATCTAACAGAAATCCTATCTGTTGAAAGGTATTAACATACTAGATGGCAAATTTGGACCTCATTTATTTCTTGTTTTATTTTATTTCTGGTTTGTTTTTATTTCTTGTTTTTTTTTATAAAATGTTTTTTTTTTATTGCTGGTGTTTTTTCATGCCTTTATTTTTCCTTGTATTTCTTAATTTCTTTCCTTTATTTCTTCTTTCCCCTATTTCTTCTTTCCTCTATTTCTTCTTTCCTTTATTTCTTCTTTCCTTTATTTCATCTTTCCTTTATTTCTTCTTTCCTTTATTTCTTCTTTCTTTTATTTTTTTCCTTTATATCTTTTTTCCTTTATCTATTTTTTTTATTACTTTCGTTCTTTATTTTGTTTAATTTTTTTCTGTAACTTTTTCCCTTTATTTCTTTTTAATTTCTGTTTTATTTGTATTCATTATTTTTCCCCTTAATTTTTTCTTTTATATATTTATTCTTTTATTTATTTCTTCCTTTATTTATTGCTTCAATTATTGATTTCTTCCTTTATTAACTTCTTCCTTTATTTATTTCTTCCTTTATTTATTTCTTCCTTTATTTATTTCTTCCTTTATTTCTCTGTTCCCCCTCTTTTCTATCTTGCCATCTTTTTTATCTTGCCCCCTTTTTTATTTTGCACTCATTTTTTATTTTGCCCTCATTTTTTATTTTGCCCTCATTTTTTATTTTGCCCTCATTTTTTATTTTGTCCTCTTTTTTATCTTGCCCTCTTTTTTAGCTTTCCCTCTATTTTTATCTCTCCTTTATTTTTGTTTCCGTTGTTATATAATTTACACTTTTATTTTATTATATATTCTCGCATTTCCATGATTTTTTTGTTGTTTTAATTCTGTACTATTTACTAAATATTGTGGTATATTTTTGTCTTGTCAATGTTCCGTCATATTTTTTTGCCTAATGTTTAAGCAGCCTTTATTTTCAGCTTTGATAGTTTTCGCATGAGCCTGGTAAAATCTCGTACTATTCCATCGAAAGTCACCTCTTTGTGTTCTGCCATTTATTTTCTTTAATTCTAGCCGTAGGTTTGATAGAATTTCGGTCCCCTAGCAACCCCTAAAATTCTATTATGTATTGTTTCCCCTTAATCATTATTTCCTTTTCTGCGTATATTCATTCAAAAAACCTCTTGAGCCTTCCCCACCGATTTCAGACTGTTAGTTTCAAGTCAATATCCTATGATTGGAAACAGAGCTTGAGCTTTAGTGAGCAAAGTATTGATAGCTTACGGTCTCTGCAATCTTTTTTCAGAACAGATATAGATAAATTGTGGAATCCTCATTTAATCAAGTAATTGACATCTCTCGACCGGTGTTCTAAACAACGAAACAAACCGCAACCTAGCAGATTTATTTGAAAACTAATTTAAAAACACCACAATTACCATACGCTCCCGGAAAATAATGACCTAATAAAGTGCACATTGAATCCATAATCCATTCTATTTATCTGTTGGAAAACATCGTAACAATAAAATTATTTTCTATGTGACGCTTCAGAGCAACTGCTTGACTGCCGGCCATCACATTTGCATTGTACATGTGGAGTCATCTCATTCCAATGACTCCCATCGCACACTCCATAAACACAAGACAAAAGAATGGAAAAATTGTATAATCCCCATTGCGTCCGTCGCTCTGTCGTCCACGGGGAGTCATTAATTCTACACTACAGACAGTAGTGGCACTATCGCACGCCATATCTTTTAAACTCATCTCCACATTGTATCCACTATTTGTTGGTCTAATATGATGTGATGGCTACAACAAACTTTCATCACACATCACACATACGTGACCGAAACTGTCGAAAGAATAAGCGTCGATGTGACGCTATTTTTCAGTTTTTCATAGCACTCTGGAGCTTAAATTATCTCGTCCGTGTGTTGCACTATGTTCCTATGGATAGCACGAGATGAAAACGATGCAACCCAAGCATCCATCTACCCAGGCTGCAGCAGTAACAGCACAGCCAGAGTCGACAGAGCGAGATCTAAACAGTGAAAAAGCATTATTTTGTCAGTTCGGTTTGCATAAAAATGTATACATATGCCCTATGCAACGAACCGTAACACAAATATTTGCCCACACGTGGAACTTTATGTGCCCACGACATGGCCATCGACGGAGAAATGCTACTGTTTTGAATACGAAAATGTAGCTGTCAGAAAATTCAAATGAAGTGCCTCAAGGGTCGTACAAAGGTCCACGACTGTTGTTTGTATGCAGAAAACATAGTGTAATTTAGTTCATTTTGAAAAAGAGTTAGCTTCCATCAACAGGCTTGATATAGTACATTGATAGGGTTATTCGAATTAATTTAAACAGGTCTAAATATAAATAAATTTGAAGTTGAAAATAATGTTTGTAAACTCCAACAATGTTTTATAATACATTTCACTAACATACTATTTTTATATATAATTTTTAGGAAATCAACAATGGGATGATAGAAGTTGAATTTGACGGCGGTACCGAAGGACCACAAACGAAATCGACAAAAATCACACAAAATGATATACACTCATATATGATGAGCACAACTACGACATCATCGAACCCGCCTTCTATTAATTCGAGCCATCATCCACCATTGACGGGGCATCGGCCGCGTTCGGGTTCAGCGCGAGAGCAAACCCTGCAGGCTGTCGAATACTACAATAGCAACGTCCTGAAAGCCCGGGTCGGAGCTGGATTGTCAGCTCCTCGGAATTCAGCACATGAACGACACTTTAGCAGTCGCCCACCGAGCGCAAGTGGCAGTTCTACTGCTGGCGGTTCAACAAATGGTAACGTAAACGGGCGTTTATATGTTTACCCCGAACACATGTATCGAAGCAACTCTAGCCTGGAATTGCAACATGATCAACATTCTATTCATCATCACGGGACCAAAACCACTAATGGCGACGTGATGTTGAGTGCGAACGGGAATGGCAGCACACTGCGGCGTGAGTATGGCAGTCACGGATCGCTAGATGTCATCTCGCCGTCAGCGACTTCGGCAACAACGAGCGAAAGTTTCTTCGCCATGTTACAGGACTATCGTCCAGCAGTTTTAGGAGTAATAGGTACAGACCAAAGATCGCCGGGTCCGGCTGAATTTCTCAAGGGCAAAGTATTAAATCATAATCAGACAACGACGAGAGATACATCGACAGAAAGAATCGTAAATTCGAACGGAGAAATAAGGTAAGTTGTAATTTTGCATCTATTTTAATAAACACACCCCTAAACCAACTTTTTTGTTGTATTTCCAGTCTAAACCAAAGCAATAGTGACGAACACAATAATCTAGATCGGCCAACGAGCCCGAAATTTCGAACAAAGTTGCATCGACTTTGGGGTCCGGGTTCGGCCAATTCACATAAATCCAACAATCAGCCAAATAAAGCACCACCGTTGACATCTCCCACCGAAGAAAGAGATCGCCTTCTTATGAGCACGTCTCTCAACGGCCAAACAAACATAGTTGCAACTGCCAACAGCAACAATAACAGCGTAAACATGGCATTACACAGTGCGTCAACAAACTCTGCTGACATTGAGGAACGACAACGAAGGCGTGCATTCGCCCACTACGATTGCCAAAGTCTTACAGCGAACTTGGGCTATGCAGCGAAACTACGTGGCCTGTTGTTGGCGCGAAGAAGAAACACAACAACGGGGGCCTCTGCAGCGTCGATGATGAATGCCCGATCTGCTACACCTGATGCAGACAGTGGCGACGAAGATTTTGGAGATGGACAGTCCAACGAGCTGCTAGAGAATTGCCCGTTCTTTCGGAGCGAGGTTGGTGGAGAAGAAGAACGAGAGGTCAGTTTAACCCGAATGCACAGCTCATCGACAAAACCAGGCCAGCATCGAAGAGCCATCCATAGACCTGCGTTGGCATGCGGGGTATCAATTCTGGAGAGTGCGCCGAATGAAACCCTGTGGAAGCAAACATGTCCGTTCCAAAAAGGACCGCGGGCCATAGAAACCGTTGATCACGGAGCTCGATACTACCGCCAACACTTCCACGGAGAAGACCATCAGAACTGGTTCGGTATGGATGAACAATTAGGACCCGTCGCGATTTCGGTGAAACGGGAAAAGCTTCCTGAAGAAGTGGATAATACTAACACTCACTATCAATACCGAATGATTATCAGAACGTCGGAGCTCCTAACACTTCGTGGCTCGATTATTGAGGATTCGATTCCGAACCTAAGAGGCGCGGGCAAACCCGTAACTACCAAAGATGTTTTAGAGTATGTTGCACCTGAAATCCAATTAAACTGCCTACGTTTAGGCGTGAATACGCCTCAGTGTGAGCAGCAGCTAATGAAGTTGGACGAACAAGGGCTAACGAATAAGTACAAAGTAGGAATACTGTATTGCAGGGCGGGACAATCGTCTGAAGAGGACATGTACAACAACGAGGAAGCCGGACCGGAGTTTGTTGAGTTTCTCAACACAGTCGGCAAACGAGTTCGTCTCAAGGGCTTTGAACAGTACCGTGGCGGCTTAGACAACAAAACCGATTCGACAGGAACACATTCTCTGTACGCTACGTATCAGGATTGCGAGATAATGTTCCACGTGTCGACAATGTTGCCGTTCACACCAAATAATCGTCAGCAGCTATTGCGAAAGAGGCATATCGGAAACGATATTGTGACAATAGTGTTCCAGGAGCCAGGCGCTCGTCCCTTCACACCAAAAAATATTCGAAGTCAATTTCAACATGTTTTTATAATAATTCAAGCGGTCAGCCCGTTGACGGAGAAGACATGTTATAGGATTGCAGTGTCGAGATCTAAGGAAGTACCAGTGTTTGGTCCACCGATTCCAGGTGAGTGCTTTAATTTGTAGTAGCGACTAGGTTTTTTGACTTTCAACGATGGGTGCGTCGAGAGTAGGTTAGGATACCATATAACATTTGATAACAGTTTCTTCTTTAAAATAGTTGTTGCTACACCGAATGATTTTTTTATTTTGCTACAATCATTCGGACAACAAAATTAATATTATATAAATATTAATTTTGTCGTCCGATTGATTGCGATGTGTTTTTGAAAGTTTGTTTTGTGTATTTGCCAAAATTACACGTTGCTAACTTAATTAATTCCAATGATTATATTGATGATTCATGCAAGCACTGTTTTACAAGTGCTTTGCGTTAATTTTTTTTACTACATAATTGTTGCACGTTATTTTATTAGATTATTAGAGCAAAACTAGAGCGTTAAAAAGAACAACCTAACAAACGACATTTAAAAAATGTCTAAGTATCGACTCCATTAGCCCTTTCCCATCGTTGCATGTACCAGAAATTTTAAATCAAAAAATCTGCATCCGAAGCCGAACAATTGAAAAAATTCCCAATTCTTCAACACCCAGCCATTTACAGCCCCTAGCATCAAATCCAAACCATTCTCATCTCCATACAAATAGTTTTATTCAAAAATTCAAATGAAAACTTTCCGCAATGCAAAAAGTCTCTGCTAAACTACCAAACGCTTAAAAATTTCGATTGTAGTCCGAATACTGTTGACAGGAGATCATTCATTGTCGTTAACACCGCCTCTTAACTCATTCAATATACTAATTTCATTCGTGAAGAATATCAAACCTCCTCTACCCACTATTCCTCGTATAATCGTGACAGCCAATCCTTCGAGCGACCCAGTGACAACTGCACCTAAGTTACTAGAGCCACTGGTGCCTCCTATAGTTAAAGCTACAATTAACCCCTGTGCTGGTCTCGAAAGCAGATATCTACTTCCTAGGCTAAGAGATAACAAAATCTATGAAGATGTTTGCCTCTGCCTTGTGTACATGTCAAGTCACTGACTCTGCTTGTTTCAAAAGTAAAACTAAGACTCATCTTCACGTTATGATTCGGCATTCCCATAGATTTTAAAGACCTTCATGCTTTTTTGTTCGATAACATGAGCAACAATTGTAAAAAGAGCTAAGCGTCTTTGCCTCACATGTTGCAGCTAAGTATATTTCTTTCATGAAAAATCAATTATAAACCCTAACAAAAAAAAATTTGATCAAAGAACCTTAAACTGTTTTCCCACAACTGTGCTGTTATGAGAGGCAAACTAAAGAGACTCTTTCTTGACGCAAAATCCTGCCAATTTAATGTACAGACATTCAAGGAAATGTGATTAAAAAGTTGGCACACAAAGCAAGAAATATTAGATGGTAACTGGACTATCTACAGGAAGGACTGAAATTATCTTTTTACTGGTCAAATTGGAAACAGTTATGTTTTAATCGGTATTCATAGCAATTTCATCAATTGATCAGTTCGGCGAATGGTTTACAATGCAATGTTTCACAGCATTGTACAGTATGCAATAATAGTTTGGAGTTCAACTTATACCGCTTCCCTGGTTCCCTAAATGGTGCCCACTCGTCAAGATATGCCTGGTGAAATCTAGGTTTTCATCTATTACAGAAGCTTTTCTGAATTTCAATGTTATGAGTTTGCGACAGTTATTTACGTATGATTTATTACAATTTATTTACCGCAATTAGTCTAAATTGATTATTTACTGCTAAAAATATTCCACTCTTGCTCAAATGAACAACCAATTTGTGATAATAAAATGTAAAAAAGTAGTTGATGCAAAAGCTTTTAATTGCTCAATTTTTGACCTTAAAATGCAATAAACTTCACAAAACCGTAAAACATTGCTAAAAAGTATCTAAATACATATCCAAACAAATTTAATAATATATCAAACTATTGTGTCTAGGCTTGAGCCTACATTTGTAATAATGAAGTCATTAGCAATATGAACTGTTAAGTTTTTCGTTCACTGTTTATTGACTTAACGAGCAACCACTGGCTCTCACGCACGGGTCTTTCTGATTTATGTGAGTTACAATAATGAATAATTTTCTTTTTGTAAAAATTGTATTATATATCCTTCCATTTCATTTGCTATAACTTGAATTGAAAAACGAAAGAAAGAACTTATTAACGATCAAAACAGTTCGGCTGCAATTAACACAATTGTCAACTTGTTATTTTAATTAAGGCGTGGCGCGAGCGAGACACATCTTTTCGCTTCGACGATTAATTATTGTTATAGTTAATTGTTTGTATTTATAGTAATGTTTAGGATTCAATGACTTTAAATATTGCTTTACTTTCAGCTGGAGCAACTTTTTCGCGCGGCAAACCTTTCGCTGATTTCCTATTAGCGAAAATCATCAATGCCGAGAACGCTGCACATCGTTCCGAGAAATTCGCTACAATGGCAACACGTACTCGCCAGGAATACCTCAAGGATCTAACGAGTAACTACTGTACAACGACACTCGTTGACACCGGCGCAAAGTTCTCCATCTTCCCCAGCAAGAAGAAGGACAAGCCGAAACCAAGATTTTCCGGTGATGCAGTTCAACGTGCAGCATTTTGTTGGCAAGTGGTCCTGCAAGATAGCGGTCTGTCGACAGCTGTCGATTGCTTCTTGGGTATTTCTGCGGAGACGTTTGTTCTAATCGAAGAATGTTCGCGGCAGTTAGTATTCGTGACTCCGTCAAAAGCGATTTTGGGGTGGTCGACTTGTGGGAATTCGCTGCGAATATATCATCATCAAGGTGAATGTGTAACGATCAATATGAGAGATTGTGGAGAACGAGATGAACAGCTGGAGGTGATTGAAAGACTGCGTTCAGTAACGCCGGGATGTGGGGCGTTGGAGCTGAAACTCCGCCGGAACCCGATGGGCCAACTGGGCTTCCATGTACAGCCTGATGGAGTTGTCACGCAAGTGGAGACGTCTGGTCAGGCTTGGACAGCAGGGCTGCGTCAGGGTTATCGACTGGTCGAAATATGCAAGGTGGCGGTGGCCACTCTTTCACACGATCAAATGGTAGATTTGCTGAAAACTTCCGCCCAAGTGACGGTAACTGTCATCGAATCGTTTTCCGATTTCACACCGCGTCGTGGATGCTTGCAGCAGAGCTGTAAGTTCAACATCATGAACTACGAGAACGAATATGATGCAACAATTGTGAATTCGGATCAATCAGTCGCGCCAAAAAGCACTAAGAAATCTTCGAATGCACAGCTGCAACAACCATCTGCGAATCACCGACGCAGATATGATCGGAATTTCTCGCCACCTAGATCAAGCAATAGTTCGGGCTATGGGACTGGAAGTAGCTCTCGATCGTTCAGTATTCCGAATGAACACGTGCGTCAGTTTACCGACATGGGAACGTTGACGAGCTCGTCTTCCGGGCATTCGTCGAATGATGACCGCTGGTATGATATTTTGGAGAACGTTGTCGACCAACATCATCAGGGACATCAGACTCAGCAACAGCAGCATCATCAGCAGCGTTTAATAAATAGTTCTGGGGGTCATCCAAAACTAATGGAATCATCTTCGCTTCCTCTGATGTCTGGGAACCCTCGGCCGCTTTCAATTCATGATCCTACAAAAGTTTCTCTGGCAGCAAATGAGCAAAATAGACCTGCTCCTCGAATGGCCAACGTCGAGTATTTGATAACCAAAGCTCCTACGAATCAAGTGCATAAGATTATAGGAGATGCAGAGCACATCATGAAAACTTTAACACTCTCCTCGAATGATGGAAGCAATGCTGATTCGAATTCAATTAATCATGAGCCGATTTACAATAAGAGTCTGTCGACGGACGATGAAATGGGCACGGATATGTCACCACGACTTCGTAGGTCCGCGACAACTTCGAACGTTCAGAAGTTGAAAAATAGCAATGGAACAGTCTCATCATCGACCTCGTCGAGTCGCAATAACAGTCCGCGACCGCACAGCGAAGCACTCTCAGCTTCAGTAGCCGCAAAACTACGGCCGGGTGTCACGCAGCGCAACCATGCCAATCTCATGCAACGAAACAGTGTCAACTACGCTGGCAGTAGCCTCCAGGAAGATCTTATGAAGCTTATCAATCCGGACTATATGACAGTCGACGATAATTTCATTAACGGAAATCACATAAAAAACCAGAAGAACATCGCCAATAGTCACAGCTTGGGTAACATCTCGAACATTGGCGGTGGACTGAAGGCAGCTCCGCCAGCTGAGGAGCTCCTCTCGAAAAAGAAATCTCGGTCCCGTGAAGGGATCAATCTCGGACAACAACCAGTACCTGAACTTCGAAAAGGCGATCAGAATTCATGCGATAATGAGAAGGCTGAAGTTATATTTACAACAGCGCGCCCGGCAACGGTCATATGTCAAACCAATGGGAGCACGCAATCGAAATCGGGAGCGAATAACCAAAAGTCTCTGGATGATAATATTCTGTACATTAGCGAAGGAGGAGGCACTTCGTTGCCTATGAATCAAAGACGAGAGTCGGGTGCCAGTCATCGCAAAAAATATGAATCGCATGCTGCGTCGCAGCCGCTCCCATTGCTTCTGGATGGACACGAAATGGACTGGTCCAGCCTGGTGGACACTGCAACGCGAGCCATGATGATGCAATTCCACGAGGAACAAAGAAAACTGGCCATGGAAAGTGGTCAACAACAAACGGACGACGAAGAAGGCCGTACAAATCAGCCGATTCAAGGAAGCAGTTATCCTTCGAGTGGGCCATCGTCTAATTCGAACTCTTCGCAGAATTCCGGCGATTATGTTGCATCGATGCCTGAACTACAGACGCATTTGTTGCAGCTCGAGGATCGTATGCTGCGTGAAACGCGTCGGCGTAAATCATTAGAACACGCTGTTCGACGACTGACCGAAGAAAATCGACGCTTGCAGGACGAAAGCCAGGCAGCTGTACAGCAACTGAGACGCTTCACTGAGTGGTTTTTTCAAACTATAGATCGACAATCATGATTGCGAAGATAATGTGGTGGTAGCGAGGTATTGGGGACAAGGATTAAACGTGATGATCTTGTTTATCCATTGTTTTTTGGAATGAAAGTATGAAATAATTTGTTAGAGCTATTTAACCCTATTTAAATTTGGACCCCGTTTATATATTACATGTATTTTATCTCGTAAGCGTTTTTATATTTGATTGTATGATCTTAGAAGTTTCTTTTTTTTCGGTTTAGAGAAATGAAATTCATATGGTACGAACTTTCATGTGAATTGGTTTTTTTAAAAATAAAATATGGTTTTATTTTCGAGTTTTCGATTTAGATCTTCTATTTTAATTCTTTAGGAAGACAAAACCTATCACCTACTGAATTGTATTTTGAATTGGCGGTTTTATAAGTTAGAGAGGCGTAGAGAACCATTGAGGAATTTTTTTTAGTCTATTCGGTAGAGTTGTGTCGATTTCCTGTTTCTTTAAATACTAAATTATTAATTATTTCATCACCTTTGGATTTGTATGTAGGCTTGTATTATTAAAAGCAACCTTCGTGGTCTGTGGTGTGGTTTGAAATTACAGCCAACCTTTATATGTACTATGAAAGTATGTATTTTATATATTTAAACACATATTTAAAAAATATTTTAGATAAATTATCGATACGAAAAAAAACATGGAATGACGACGTATCGAAGCCTAGAACCATTTTAAAACCAAAATCCAATCAACGAAACAATCAATTAAACTCTGAAATCTCTCTTTTGAAAACATTTCAATTTCTCTAACCAACAGAATTATACCAAAAATCACAGAAATATAGGATAACTAAACGTTTTATTGTCCTAAGCACGTATGTATAAGCAATGTAGATTTATTATTGGTAACCTTATTTAAGTATTTAATGTCTATCAAAGAAATTATTTCTAAAACAAAAAAAAACACATACAAAAACTAAGAAAAAAAGCAATTTAATAGAAATATATGATCTATAACACCAAGAAATTTAGTAATTAGAATAATTTACGTAAATATACAAATATTGAACTATGTAAGCAATAGATATTCTAAAGAAAAAGAACAACAAATCTACTACCACACCAGCAAATCATACGTGGAATGAAATAACTATTAAAATATGCGAAAAAAAATTATTTAATGAAATTCAATTAAAATATAAACGAATAAAATGAAAATAATCAAAATTGTTAGATTGAAAGTTGGGCGTAATATATTTAGTGCCTTGCTGTTTTGAGAAAAATCATACCCTAAGCAATTTCGGATTCAATTCAAACTAACGCAAAGAAACAAAGCCAAAAGATGGAAACACATTCAATCGTAATTTATATTACAATTATTTATCTCTTCCCGAATCCAGCGCTACATTAAAATTAAATACAGTCAGTTTGGTTTTGAATACTGCCAAATTCGAATGGATTATTTTAGAAACTGATACATCTACCGGAATCCACAAAAACAAAAACACAACATAAAACCGTGCTTGTTGTTCTTAAGTATTATTTAGTATTTACACACACTATTTGCTTTGAATTGAAATCCACACATAGCAACTATATGAAATATGAGACAATATTGGACGAAGAAGACATATTATTTTTTATAACACATACGTGAATGTGTTATAAATTTAGGTTTTTGCAAATCTGTTGTAAATTATTTGAACTTAGTATTTTTAGCAATTAAAATTTCATAGTTTTTTCTTGAGTTGATCTGTAACAATAGAAAATACAAAGGTATAGTTTGTAATGATAGCATTTTTAATTATTATTTTTGTTTCTCAAATTTTAAATTTCCTTTTTTTCCTGTAAAGATATAATTAAATGCAAATAAATTGAATTTGAAATCGGAAAAATCTAGTTTTGCAATGATTTTGAAGTTCCATTCCAGATTATTCGCGATAGCGACGAATTTAATAAGGTGGCATTAATTTGCCTTAGAAACACCAGTATCTGAGTTTGAAAACACACAGGCCTTTGGTATTGATGTAGGAACCAATATTTATTTATGAAAGATTGAAGCATAGTTAAATTTTTAAATAGTTATAATAGTATAGTTAATATAAATATTTCAATGATCGGCTGGCTATATTCGCGTATTCCTATTCGATAGTCTTGGAGTTGGAGCCAGAATAACCGCCAATCTGTTGTCTCGTAGATCGCATAATGAGTTGAAGATTGCACAAACGAGAAAAGCGTAGTCTCTCAACTCGCTTTTGGGCCTGATTTTGTCAGGAACAACTGGAATGAATTTGAGCTTTCGAATGAATTTTACTTCGAAGTCTTTATCAATGGAAGTACCATTACAGGTACGTGCCTATTGTGCTTCAGTGTTATTTGCTTCTTTTTTTTCCCTAGTGTAGATGGCAAAAAAAAACCTGCTTACCAGATCCCCGGGTGACCTATCACCACGGGGTATGTGAGGTTTGACTCACTAAAAAAAAGGACCATCTACAAGCCCACGAAGTTCCGAGTCGGGACCCGCCTAAGCACTGCTTCGACCCGGTCGTGCTGACTCACCCATCGGTGACCACGGACTTCAGAAACTACCACAGATCATGGGTCGGTAAGGCAACCCTCCTCCCGCTTTATGCGCAGCACTTTTTCAACATATGTTGAGACCACGCGCCAGTTCTCTTCGTTTCGCAGCATTGCATCCACGATCGTTTCGGGCGTTGCCAGGCCAATCGTGGACTCAATGGTGCGCCTCAAACTTACGAAGCGACTGCACATAAAGAATGTGTGCTGAGCATCATCGAGCTCAGTCACACAGTACCGGCAGTACGGTGTGACCACCTTACCCATTCTGTTCAGGTATTTCCTGAAGTAACCGTGCCCTGTCAAGAATTGACAATGGTAAAAGTTTACCTCTCCGTGGCTCCGGTTAAACCAAGGCTCAATGAGACCAATCAGCTTAGCCGTCCAGCGTTCTTTAGTACTTTCGCTCTAACGTTGGAGGGTAAGCATACGGGCGTGCATCAGAGCCTCAGTTCTGCCCAGCTCTGAGCGAAAGAGGTACCCTTCTTTGCGTTCTCGCGCTAGTAGGTCGATCGGGATTACTCCCGATACCACCATCACAGCCTCTTCTGAGACCGTGCGGTAGCTACAAGCGATACGCAGGGCACCCCTGCGCTGGACACCGGCAATGCGCTTCCGGAACTTCTCAGTTCGTAGCGCATCTCCCCAGATTTCGGCTCCATATAGCTAGATGGCATCGGTCGTTACCATCAGTAGCCTCCGTCGCGTCTCACTGGGTCCACCGACGTTGGCCATTAGCCTACTCAGCGAAGTGACGACTACAAGAGCCCTGTCACATGCCCTGCGGATATGATCCCAATAAGTCAGCTTGGTGTCCAGGGTCACTCCCAGATACTTGACCGACTTGCTGGTCTGGACCTCAACGGAGCCAACTGTCATGGGTATGACAGTTGATATCCTCCACTTCGTCAGCATGACAATCTCTGTTTTAGAGACTGCCAGCTGAAGGCCGTGTTCGGTCATCCACCGATCCACCCTCCTCATGACTTGGTTAAGTCTGAGTTGAGCGAATTCCGCAGATCTGGAAGTGATTACCGCCGCGACGTCATCAGCATAACCTACCAGAAACACATCCGCAGGCATTTCCAGGCGCAGCAGATCATCGTTCATGATGTTCCAGAGGTCTGGTCCTAAGATCGACCCCTGTGCCGCACCTGAGGTAACAGGTCTCCTTTTGACTCCTTCGTCAGTGTCGTAAAGCAACCAGCGGTCCCTGAGGTAGTCCCGCATCATGGCTAGCAAGTAGCTTGGGATACGGAACGTCTGCTCAAGGGCCCGGAGGATGTGTTATTTGCTTGCAAGGATATCCTGCGAAGTGTTCTGGTGGTCTATTATGGTTCAAGTTTCGATATCGGAATTCTTAAGCTATCGTATTTTCAGAGTATAATTCGATATTTGAACGAGAGTCCGCCAACTTTCGAAGACGAGCCGTCTAATCCGACAGCTCATTGGTGGTCGAGTTTCCCTATGAGCTGCTGCCGGATTTTTTAGTTACGAATTTGTTTTTTTCGCTTTGACCGATTTGCGTCAGTAAAACCTGACTATTTGGTAACTGATAGATTATGTTGCCGCCAACGTTAAAATTGGTGTTATTGTATTCTTCTTAGAATAAGATATTCCGACCATTGATAATTTACGAAAAAGTTATTGTACACTTGTATCCAAATCAATACAATAATCAAGAGTTCAATCAAATAGACTTTGTACTGAATGATGAACTTATTTCATAGATGCACTATGGAATTCGTTTTAAATAAACGAAATTATTCGTTACAGAAATACGGGTGGGTATATAATTGAAACATATAATTTTACTGTAATATACAATACTTTATTTTAAAATTGTCTATGTAAAAAGTCTCAAATTATTTATCATGATTGAGAGTTCACTTTTAAATACTTTTACTACTTTTATTCAGTACACAATGAACGTTGAGAATTACAGTTAGATTTTGACTTATTCTATCATTAATTAGTCTGTTACATGTAATATGAAGTACCCACAAAACAAATTATACTAGATATTTATGCATTTGCAGTAAATCAGATGATAAATTATTGCAGTGCATAGAGAAAGCTGTTTTTATTTGATTCGAAAAACAAACTAAAAGGAAGTGATTGCTTCATAATTTCAAATTGATCTTCGATCTTTAATACATATATTAATAGATTTTTATTTATTTAAGCATCATTTCGTTAGTAGATTCAGAATTCGAAAAAAAAGTATAGTACAGAGCATTGTGATATGTGGAGATTTTCGAACATATGTAACTGAAACGACTAGATAAAGAAAGATTCTGAAAAGAAGATATAATTCAAGATCAGTATCTGACTACTACTTAGTACTTAGCAAATAGTAGTAGGGTTATTGAGACTATATGATCCGAAAATCTAAGATAAATTCCTTTAACCTGCAAAGCAATTATGATGATGAAAGGATAATCAAAAAAGCCAATGCCATAAAATTGAAATCACCGTCAAACAGCTTTGAAGCTACCTACATATAAATACGGCGATTGATTCGTTGAATTATAAAGAAATGATATGCTATTCCGTCAAAATAAGCTAGGTATGACTAAGTTTGTTAAGTAGAAATGTATGTTCAACTAAATATTGTTTATAAACAATATTTTTCCATAATCGCGAAATTTGATTACGCTCTCAGAAATATTTGGTATGATAAACCATACTCGACCGAAAAAGTATGTCGTACCTTTTTAAAATATTTTTTTTCTTACATTTAATGTTGCAGAAGGGTAAATAAGGTCAGACGAATGATAGGATATAGTTTTAGTTGGGTTAAACCAGAGAATAAATTCAATGTTTGTTACTAAGCTAAATACATTTATTGATACCATAGCGTCTATCATCCTCTGATTCTTCGCTTTCTCCTTTATTTCCATTGTGAGTGACAATTTCTTCCACTTTAAGTAGTGCTGCTGATCCTTTATATGGTTTAATTCGACTGTCTTCATTAACGTGCCACCTATATTCTATTGGTTTATAAAGCTCAGTAGCATTTTGCCATGTTTTATTTACGAATACGGTGCATGAAATTTTTTGTAATAAGTTTTTTCCAGTGTGGCGGTATATAACGGGAATAAAAATTTATCATGTCTTTGTAAAATGTATCTTTATCACTTGAACTTGCGATAAAATTGCACGTTAAATGCATTTGCGATCCGCCTTCTATATCACGGACAGGGCTATACTAATTTATGTTTCAAGAGCGCAACGAAATGAATCAAATTTAAAAAAAACACCTTTCAAAACCATAAAGGAGGATTTTACCAGCTACCAATTTTTTTTAGATATTTATAACAGACTTTTACTATACCAAGCTTTTCTGAAATAACGTTTAAAAAAAGTGTAATGAATTCCCACGATTGCGATAAAACGTCATTGTCTTCACAAGTTTAGTCATATCTAGCTTAATTTGTTCGGTGAGGACGGGACTTTTGAAGCGCTTCGTTAATTGGAATAATCTACGATTCAATTGCAGGAGCAAGTGACAGACTAATTAATCAGATAACTATATCAGCTAAGTATATTCTAGCTAGACCAATTCCATGTTAAACCAGAATATTTATAAAAAAAAGACTTTAATTAAGAATCTTTCAGCACGACGGAGATTTTCATATAGAACCTGGACAGACTAGTTGTTAACAAAAGTTTTGGCCTGTTTCTAATATTTTTTTTAAATTTATTTTTTATAATTTGCACAATCTTTTTTTCTCAACATATTAAATAAACATTTCCCAATAATCATTAATTAACATCTAGTAAGGTCAGTATTTCAAGTCCGAATTCGTGGCAAAATACATTGAACTCTTGACAACCAATTTGAGTGTTGCGTTCGTTTGGCCTGTCTTACTGCTTTTTAAAGTTAACTGAGTACTTTCGAACTATTGAGCTTGTTAACACATAAGTCTTATCTAAAATTGAACTCATTCTCCCATCGAATGAGTCGAGTCGTAATTTGTTGTTGATTATACTTAAATGAAATTGAGATATTTTCAGAATAGAAAGAGAATCAGAAATATATAGCTACTCTTAATACTTTGTTTAAATATTATTTTAAAACATTAATCCTTCGATTACACGAAATTTCAATTGTCTAAATGCCTACTTTTACTCGTAACCTAGCTTGTTCCAACACATTAATCCTAATTTTCATTACCAACATCACTATTATTGCCTTCGGCTTCGTCATATCTATCACGATTGCTTCGATTCGATCCATCTGCCGCTTCGTCCATTGCCGACTCGTTATTTTGTTGTTGTCGATTATCTGCACTGCCCATTATCACATCGGCTTGTCCTTGATCGTCTTCGGCTGCATCAATTGTCAGTGGACTACCGCCACCACTCGCTTTCAAATCACTATCGTTGGAGTCCTGGCTCGAAGGCTTTAATACTGATTCGATTGCATCATGCCTCTTACTCTTACTCTTAACGAGCATTGCCTTATTCTTGCCATTCGATCGAATTATAATGCTTGAAGGCCCGGCCTCATCCCGGCTTGCTGAGTTTAATGAGTTCATTGATGAAAAGCCGTCAGAGGTTTCTGCCTGCGTCGCCACACGACGAATCTTCTTTGGTACTGTTCGCGGTTTGAATGAGTTATTTTCGGTATTGAGTTTGTAGTTCTTGAACGGATCTGAGTATTTTGTCGAACAGAGTGAGTTCTGTCGCTGATTGCGTACTCTTTCGCTGAAAGATGGACTCTCGGAACGAGCACGATGGGGCAGTGTGGATCGTCCAGTTTCGTACATTTCGCGTGATCGTCCAAACTCGAAACCGTTATGGAATTGGACGTGAACGTTTTCATAGTTGCTCTCATCGAAGCAACGACGGGCCGCGGGACATTCAGCCTCACGTAGACGCGAAAGTGTGCTGCGTAGTGGACGCCCGCTGGGATCACGTCGAGTATGCATTTCTGCTCGGCCATTGAATCGGACCAGATCTCGGCGCTGTGAGTTCGTATTTGATGATGAGCCGGAGCATGAGGATTCTGGTTCACAGCTATCACAATTTCGCGAAAACATGAAATTGAAGTCGATGATTTTACAGTCAGGACCTTGTCCGATCCAAAGCGGCAGCCATTTATTGACCAGGAGCCATTGCAGAGATGATTTAGAGATTTTGTTAAGAGTGCTTGAGTGTTCGGGACTGGAAGTCGAAGTTGCAAATGATTTACTTGATGAGGTTTGGGATTGTGGTGGCTTACTGCCCTTTGATTTTGGTATGGCTCCAGTGCATTTCGAAGATGCTTGCACTTGGTTAAGAGCTGTGCAGTTTGGCCGAATGGTATTCTGCTGCGTAAAGGGCTGACCGCTATTACTAGACGTCACTCGGTATATGTTGCTCATCGATTGAGAATTTTCGCCGCCCAAACAACTGAAAAAAGACGAGTTACTTGTTTTTACGCCAGCTTGGTCTCTGGCTTGAGCACTAGTGCCACCATTCGAGGCATTCAGTCTGATATGCCCAACCGTTCCAAAGTGAGAGTGGCCTAGCACGGCATAGTGACCTCCGAGATTGTAATGGTCTATATTCCCACAGGACGAACTCAAATGTCTTTCAATCCTACCGATACCATGTCCGATCACGTCTAGACGGCCGTACATTCTCGAATTTGCAGCAGCGCCATTTGTATTGCGATATATCGGTTCATCTCGGATTTGTTCGTAGATATTTTCGTAACGAGTCGATCCATATCCCCCTCCTACAGTATTATTGATATTATAGTAATGATACGATTCGGTGTCATCGAAACTTCGCTGACGATGGGGTCCATAGCCTACAGTTCCGACAGTCTCTCCATTTCTTTGTGCGACGCCATTGCAACGGATCCTTGCGGAGTTCAAATCAAGCTGTAAATTATTGCGACGCATCCCGAGACTACTTCGTACCGATCGTGGTACATCGTACGCGAAATTGTTAGCCCGATCGTACAGATCGGTACGATAATTAATATTGGCATTTGCCGATCGATTGTTCGGAAGTTGTTGATTCGGTGGGTGTTGTGCACTACCAACAACATTCGATACGTTACCATTTTCAGCAGGGCCGGCAGCATTGACAGCACCAACAGCATTTACGACGTCCTGATTACCAGCAGCCGCAGCATTATATTGTTCAAGGGATTCGTAAATATTTTCATAGTGCGGATTGATAATTAAATTTTGTCCGACGTTTCCATTGAGGTTCGATTGATTTTGTTGCTGCTGGTTGGAGTTCTCTTGCATGGGGCGGGAATAGCCAACAGCACCTTCGGATGATCCTTCAGCTTGGCTATTTTCGTCGTCTGCATTTGCTGTTGGTGGTTGTCTGAAAACAGGGAATTTGCAGGTTTAGGTATATAATTTTAGATCAAATGAAATGTTATGTTCAAATCAAAATTCAGAATGTGCGTATATTTTAAAATGATTCACTAAATCTTATTCAGAAGTTATGAACGTGTTATGTACTTAAAATATTTTGAGGAAATAATTAAGAGGAGTAGAAAACCATAAGCTCATAGTGTGAGAGAACAAAGAAACAAAGATATTGCGAACGAATGCGAGGAACAGATAGATAATCGGTAAAAAAATTTGAAATATAAATAAAAATATGAAAAATATGTAAATATGAAACTAGACAATCTTGATGACAATAATATATGATGTTTTGGTCAAAGTTAAGTTTAGATTGAAAGGTGACAGAGATTTTTAAAGCTATCGGCCGCATCAACAAAGGAACCAGAAAGAAAAAAAAACTATAAAGGAGTTTTCCTATGGGTTGAATATATGTTACATTTTGAGATGATCAAACGATGAGGGAGTTGTAAACTGAGGACCATTATCGCTGACAATAATTCCCGGTTAGCCCTCTATGGCGAAAATGTTTAAAAGACTTCGAATCTTATTGTCGGTAGTTGTACTAGTCATCCGCACCGCATATGGGAACTTGAAGTAGGCGTCCTTCCAGACAAGATACATTGAATTCATGAAAGGAATCAATTTGGATCCTCTGCCATGGCTCAATAGCTTGAGGCCAAGCTGTATATTTTCGCACCGGACTAGCGCAATTCACTTGACAGGCTTCACAATGTTTAACCGTATCCTCTATTTGCTTATCGATTCCAGGCCACTAACAGTATTTTCTGGCCGTCTGTTTCATCCTTACCATTCCCCAATGTGAGTCATGTCATAATAATAGTTTCTTTCTCAGTGTCCGTGGAACCATCACTCTGTTATAGTCAGTTTGCAAAACAAAGACGCCATGATACAAAGTAAGTGCAATCTACTGCAATTTTCTTTCGAATTAGAGCGGCATTTACTGAAAAGGTGTCGATCGTGTTTTCCAATGCCCTTTCTAACTGGCACTCTCGTATTCGTCAAAATCCTCATCTGATCCTAATGGTAATCTGGAGAGTCCATCAGCATTCCCATGCAACTTAGTTGGTTTATATTTGATAACATAATTGTATCCCATAATAATTTTATACAGCAGTTCATCAATGATTCGACCTCTAGAGGATCGATGCGAAGCGCAGGTGGGATTTTTCACGTGAGGTCTTTAGATATATTAGTGCGGTAATTCAGTGTGAAGCGAGGAATGATATAGAGGAAGACATACTATTTTTTAACAGATAACAGATTGGCTCGCAAAGAATATATAAACAGCATAAAAAAAACTTGTTTTTAGTGTATCCCTTCTTATATCCACTGAAATTTGAAAATGTCAACGAAATTGCACCAAATTCATATATGGACATAAAAAAGTAATTATTTCTGAAATGACAAAACAATCTAGGTTTTGCTGCTTTGGCTTAACCGAAATCTCAAGTTATTAGACATCGATTTATTAGCTATTGCCTTAAATTTACAGTCTTACAGTCTTACAAATAGACAGAGTCGTTTTTCATTAATCATACATTAAATAAATCAACAACTTATGAAAATCATATAAATTTAATTTAAAAATAACTCAAATTATTGTCAATAAATTACTTATATCTAGAACTAATAAAATATTCATTTATTTCTCATTCACACAAGTATTGCTAGCATATTGAATTCTATTAGTCGTTTAAGAGTAATCAATTTTTATTCTACATTTCGATTTTCCGCTTGATCTGATTGAGTATTTATTTAAATTCGAACGGCACTTCCAATTTAATGTTGTTTGTTGTAAATTTGTTTCAACATTACTCGATGCATACACACTTCCCTTCGTTGAATGAGCGCCAGTTTATTTTCCTCTGTTTGAGAAATATATATTTTTTTAAATTTCAGAGCCTATGCTAGATTTGCTTGGATTGCATAGTTTCTAATCGGCAATATTGAAGTAATGCTGAGTATTTATAAAACAATGCTAATTGATAATATATATTGAGAATCTTATCATTGAACTAGAATCGTATAGTTTGAAATTTGCAAACGTTTTAAATTTTGATTATTAAAAGACTAAATTAATAAGACAAAAAAAAACAAATTTTAAAAATTTAAAGACAAAATCTCTCAGGTCATTGCAATTTTCGTTGCGCAGAGGACAATTTGCAAACCATGTGCTCGTGTATGTTCGCGCCTGTAAAAATTCGATGAAGAAAATTCACTTCTCCTTTTTTGACTTTTAACTGCACGTGCCGCATGGTTTTAAACATAAATATTCATGCAAAAACTGCCCAATTTATTGTGGAGTGTGGTTTGGGTAGAAATCAATGTACAGGTTCTAGATGAAATATTACGTGAAAACAATAATAGGTGCGTTTTTTTTTTTGCTAATCTATCCAGCACAGAACAGAACAGACGCATTGGAAACAACAACACTCGTGTCCCAGTGAATTTACTAGTACAGAAATTCCGTTCTGTTGAGGTAGTTCACGTTGAACTATAGAATGTGCTGATAGAAAAAAGAAAAGCTCATGAGTAGTTGCCTTTTTTTGCTGTGAGGTGGCTTTGGATTTTTCAAGGTTATTCTGGATGTTTTGGTAGTTAGGAAATCATTCTATTCTGTACCGGAGCAAAAAAAAAACGCACCTAATATGAAATTAAATCTTACCGTGCTACCGCACCCTGCTGTTCCATTCACATGGGCCTATCCACTATACACACGCCAGCGTAACTACGGCCAATTCCCATAGATGCCGGCAGAATTCGCCAAGCATCTGTATCCGGACTATAAACCTGTAAGAAACGTATTCTGTTGGTTTCTTCTTCTTCGATATTTAAATATATCATACTTCGACTGATGATAGGTTCGATGTTCCATCATCACCACCAATCACATAAAGCAAACCAGCGTGGGCGACGACGCCAGCATTGCGACGACAGAACGCCATATCAGCAACCGAATGCCATTTATTTGTTTCGGAATCGTAAGCTTCTACAGATTTACGAACAAGCGGACCATCATGACCACCGACAGCATACAGAATATTATTTAAGACACCAACGCCTGCACCACTTCGTCGTGCTGTCATTTCTGCCACCTGAGTCCAAGTATCGATTTCAGCATTATATCTTTCTACAGTAGCTAAACACTGACGCGAAGCCCCGTCATAGCCTCCGACGGCGTAGAGTAAATTGTGTACTACACCGACCTGGAAGGAATTTATTATTTGATCCCGAATTTTCATATAGCGATTCTATAGAAGATTATTTGACAATACCACTCACCCCAACTGAGCTCCGGCGTGTTGACATCGATGCAATTATTCGCCACTCCTGAGTTTTAGGATCGAACATTTCAGCGCTGCTCAGACCAGTGGAGCCATCGAAGCCTCCCACTGCAAATATGCAGCCATTCAGAACTGCAACCCCCAGAGTTGAGCGCCTCGCTTCCATACTATTGCACGTGGACCAACTATCAGTTGCTGGGTCGTATACATCAACAGTGCGAACTCGCAACGAGCCATTGAATCCGCCTACAGCGTACACTTTGTCTCCCAACACAGCCAGACCCGCTCTGTTCAAAACCAAACATTAAATCCTCTTTTCACAACAATTCCGACCCAAACATTTTCACTTACCGACACCTTCGATTCGGCATCTCAGCCGCTTGATACCATCGTTCATCTCTCAAATCGTAACATTCAACCGAACGAATGGCTTTCGGAGCTTGTCCGCCAATCACCAGGAGAATTTTTGGCAAACCAATTGGTTGTCGTGGAACTGTCCGTGCACTTTTCGTTTCGTTCGGCAATAGGTGATAAGTTAGCGCTTCGATGATGAGATTTTTGCATTTGATGTTGCCTTCGAATAACGCTTCCTTGTCAACTTTCTGCGTGATATACTCTTTCGAGAGAAAGGGCAGCCGAACATATTCCATTAGATCGGCCAGATATTGCTCTCGATCAACGGGATCGTATCGAATCCAAGTAATTACACTCTCATAGACTTTTTCTTCGCTCGTTACGCAAATTCGATCGTTTTTTATTAAATTGACAACTTGTTCATGGGTAAGATTGAGGAATTCGTCGTATTTTATAACGTCACTGTTGAAATTGAACAGATTTCGAATAAACATTTGTTGCTTAGTTAAACAAACTCTATATTTGCATACACACATTTTATCTTATTAAATCACAATGTTTTTAAGCTAATTTGCAAAAAAAGCAGTCTTACTTGAAATGTTGCTCAATGTATGTATCGGCATAGTTAAAAAGATCGATGCACCCGTGAATGTCAGCAAATTCTCGTATTCCCAGACAATTGCTGGCATCTAACTGTGACTGTAGATAGTCGCAACAGGCATCGCGAACGTCGGTCAATTGAAGCAAGTTAGCGGCAGTGAGCAGAGATTGGACATCGTCTTCGTTCACTTCGACCTCTGACGTGTAAACGTACTCGATCAATAGTTCCAACGCATGAAACTCAACACCTTGCAGGGTAATACGATCCTGTCGGGACTCTTCGAAGCTTGTGAACATTGCGTAGAAATACGGGCTGCACGAGGCCAGAACCATTTTGTGTGCCGAAATTTCCATACCTTCAGCGACTAGAGTGACATCACAGAGCAGGTTATCTCTGAGGAAAAATTAATATAATTGATCAAAATGATTGTTGTGAGTTTAGTAGTCAACTTACTTTCGCATTTCGTTCATCGCTTCGAACGATCGGGCGGTATGCTGGTCATTTCGGTATAGTCCGGAGCTAGGATCCTTTCCATTTGGTCGATGCACGTGCTTCTGCGAGCTTTCGTCCAGAGAATTTTGGCTTGCATAACGCATTAACAGGCAACTGAAAAACAAATTATAAAAATTATGAATCTATCGCACCATACGACTAGAGTCTAAGCAGAAACAACAAACACCTTTTAGACATTGTTCTGGTACTCAAGATGTTTCCGTTAATATCCACAAAAGTTTCAAGTACTACTGTCAGTCACACTGAACTTGTAATCCAAAGTAACACCCTACCACTGAAGCAGTTATAATAAAATGGAAACGTTTCTCGGTCTAGCGAAAATGATAACATACGCGCTACTGGCGGCTGACTGATATACTTTAACACATACAAATATCCGTTTAGTGATTTTGTTGCAGGCTTTCAAGCGTCTGCTGCGACTAGTTTAAAGTCGAAGTGACTTGTTTTCCTGATAAGGAAGCTGAACTGTTGTTGTCCCAGCCTAAAGCGTTCTGTGAAGTTCAGAACATGGTGAAGAACCGTGAAATGAGAACTTTGCTCAGCGCACCGTCATGCGTGTAAACAAACAAACGCATTTCGAGATCGATCTGCTGAATATCTTGAAAGAAATTTATGTCCACGATGAATAGTGTGCAATAATTTTGCCGGGTCAAGGTTCGCAACCATTTGTAGATGGTAGGTCTAACGTTTTGTTTGTGATGTTGTTCAAAAAAATATGTTTTTTTAAATTGATTTTCCACGAAAGTTTGTATTGAAAATACTTAGGCCAAAAAAATGATAATTTTGGTTTGTAAATTATGGAGTAACATGTTGACATTTTGGAAATTCCAATCTTGCGAGTAAACAACGTGGGGAACAGTTTATTTTTTAGAATGTTATCTATTTGTCACACCGATTTATCAATAGAACATATGTTGGCTAACGGACAAAAAAAAAACAACACAGAAACTAAAGTTCATAGAACGCTCGGTTTTTGTTGCAGTTGTTTTTATAATTTATAATTTTAAATAAATATACACATAGTATGCATTTTTTTGACACTTATTCGCTCTACATAACAGTATCACACCAAAATAGAATTTATTACAGTGTCCAGATACAGGTAAATGGAAATAATCTTGTGAACTAGTAAATATCAGGCAATGTGATAAGATTAGAACACTATCGCTAGCAGTATTATAATAGTAAAAGTAGGTCAGCGCCCAGCTTCTGTGTTGCATTTTTTAAGTCTGACATGAATGATTATTCAATAAATATTATCTACTTTAGAGTCAGTTTCAAGTTGATCTCCAGGTGATAATGGCGAAAACCGGATAATTTATGCACATAAAAGATAGTTAGTTGTCTTATATAGTAGCACTAAATAGATTCGATTAAGACAAAATGAATAGGAACAGTTGCAAATTAAAATAGAGTCCATTCAGATTCCCATAATATCTATTAACTAGAGCGATGTGCATAAGTAGAAGTTGGAGTATTTTGGATAGCCTCTACAAAATGTAAGAAGCATTAGTAACTTGTGTCGAGAAATAGATACATTTAATATACAAAGGCAGCACCTGAACGTGTAAAGGGTGATGTGCAAGTAAATGGTCGATCTGTTCTTTTGAAAATACTCCTTTCATCTGCCCTCTTCGACCTCTCTACTCGCCTTTTCGCGCCGATGCTGTTAATCTTGATCGGATGCCGCATAACGAAATCCTCGTGTCGTGATATTAAACCCTTGGAGGAAGAAGAAGTTTTGACCGTTGCTAGTTGTGCGAAATATCGTTGGTGTTTTGATTTTCGATTGTACATTTGAATCGGTCTTTTTTTCTGGTTTTTTGTTACTGAAATCCTTATAACTATACTTGATTCTCGGAACGTTACTAATTTGTGAAAGTGTTCCGTGAATTCCGACTGTAATTTTATTTCATTCTTCAGCAGCTCCTAACGGTACCTAGTTTGATGTTTTCTCCCTTTGTTTTAACTTGCTTTTGATATTTAAAGTGGAATTAATGTCGAATAAGTGCGGCAAATATAAAAAGGCGGTAGAGGATAATGATAAAGCCATTTTCTGTGAGGGGTTTTGCAAAAGGTGGTTTCACACAAAATGTGTGAAAATGTCAGATGATGTTTACAGGAGCATCTCTGTGGCGACGAGGTGGGTACTCTGGGTGTGCCCAGAGGACAAATTCTTTATTGAGGACGTTGTTTAACAACAATGTACTACAATTGTCAAAGAACATCAAAAAATTATACATAAAGTGGAGCAGACTGATAAATTGTCAATTGAACTGTCCAAGAAATTGGATCACATCCCCAATTTAGTTCAAAGCTGCTCAAAACTCACTTACGCTAATATTCTCAAAAGTGGCACTCCTCTGACCAATGAACCACCTAGTAAACATAATGGAGGAGTGATTATTAGACCGATCAATCCTCAATCTTCAACTCAAACTCTTAATAAAATCAAGGAGACAGTTAAACCCTCGGCGATTAAAGTACCAATTTTACACCGTAAAGAATTGAGAGACGGAGGGATCCTTTTGAGGATGGATTCTGTCGAGAGGACCCGTACACTCAAGAACAATCTCTTACAATCTCTTGATAAATCTTACTCGGTTGAGTTCACAAAACACTTAACCCTGAGACTAATTGTTCATAGTGATGGGCTCTTCTGTTGTTTTCAGAAAACGAAAACGAACTGTTTTTTTCCAAAAACAACTGTTTTTTAAAACTTTTTGAAAACTGTTTTCATTCGACCAGCAGCAGATTGATACTGGGTGTTACCATTAGTAATGGGCGTTTCTGTTGTTTTCATAAAACGAAAACTATTTGAAAAAAAAACAGTTTGAAAAAAACTGTTTGAAAAAAACAACAGGATCCACCTTTGCAACACTTGTGAACAAATATATAAATATAGACTTAAATTCTCATTTTTGCAGAGAAGACATACACATTACTAGGTGTTATAAGTGCCAGAAATTTAGCCACAGAGCAATTAATTGCAAAAGCCAGATAGATGTGTGTGCGAAATATCCAGAGCACTATAGCACATCTGTTTGTAACTCGCAAATGCTCAAATGCACGAACCGCTCACTGGCTGGTTGTAACAATTCTTCACATCCAACATTTAGTAGAGAATGTCCAGAATAACTCAAGAGCAAAACATCGGTTCAAAGAAAAATTAATTACCTGATAACGGAAATATAATCATGAATGATGAGTCTAGACATATTTTACGCGAAATTAAGAAACAGGAATAAATTTACGGACCTTGAGATGTTCTGTAATTCCCAGCCCAAGTTAGATGCAGTGATTCTTAATGAGACATGGATTACTAGTAATGAAATTGGCTTATCTAACTTAGATAGATTCGTTGCAATCTATAACTGCAGAGATCATGCTCAAGGAGGTAGCATTGCTATTTACATAAATAAAAGGATTCAGTATAAGCTGCTTCATTACGATAGTCGATATCACACTATCATTATTTCTATTGAATGTGACCTTCGGTCAATACACTTAGGAACTTTCTATAGAACCCAGCATTATGATACTAATGACTTTATAGACTACGTCGATACTTTGTATCAAAGGTTTAGTAACTTGATAGTTGTCGCCGATATCAATATAGATGCCATTAACATAAGAAATAGTGTCTGTATTAGTAATAATAATATGTGGGCAATGAATAATGCGATACTGCTAAATTGTAGCCCTACCAGAATTACATCAAGGTCAGCTACTTTGTTAGATCATGTTACAACTACCGTCAACACTGAATCATTGATTTCAACGTAGAATACTCAGAATGGCCAGATTTAGATCATCATACTTTGTATATAACAGCATTTGGTATTAAAAAGCAACTGCATCCTATAGTTAAAAAGAAAATTTCAGTGTTAGATTAACGACTTTATGTTGACTCGGTGCTAATGAAGTTTAGCGAAACGCATGGTGAAATTTCTTTTAAAAACATAATTAATATTATTCAAGATGCAAAACAGTCGGGTTCAACTATTAAGGAAATCAGATTTAGGAGAGGCAACAATTGGATCACGAAAAATTTAATTAAGGAAATGGAAAATAAAGAAAATGTTATATAACAGAATGAAAATGAATCCAAATGATGCCAAACTTAGTTGTGATTACAGATGTGTTTAATGTACTTAGTTTACTGTGCGAAATTCTACGTTTTTCCGCAAAATTACATTTTATGATTGGGATTTCCATAGACAATAAAACCATTAGCGATTTGTTTTGTTATACTTCCCCGGCTTCTAGGAAACTCAAAATATTAGGGTGTACCTAACCAGTTGCTCGCCAGTGTATATTTTGGTGCTATGGTAGCTGCCTAACGCTGTCTGCCGATTTGCAAGAAATATCAATTCTGTTGAGAATTTGAAATATATAATGCTCCATAGAGTAGAATATAGTTTTTATATTAATATAGCTTTCATATTGGGGTTCTTATAGATCGAAGATGTCGAATTTTTCGTTCCAAATAAATATATCTCAATGGTGAAAAAATACTATTTTTAGTTGTATTTAATATGCTAAAATAAATAAAAGAAAATGAATGAAATAAAATGAATTATATTTTGAAAGAAATCTGGTGCATTTCAAGCATCGATAACACGAATACTACGACTAAAGTGTGTTGCTACTAGCGAATCCAATCCCGGGATCCCGGATCCCGGGATCCCGGTCAATTTCTGGTCCCGAAAATCCCGGGATTGATGACTTCTAATCCCGGGATTTTCGGGATCAGATATTGTCTGGGATTTCGGGGCCGGGAGTCAAGCATTATCGGCAATCAAGTTACAGCAAGACTCGAAAAGTGCAAATAGAATCCATATTTATGAGAAAACAATTAGCTCACATCAAAATACGTTAAGAATAGAGTTACAAAAAGAGAATACAAAGGGCTTTGTAAATAAATAAGTATGGGCTGTTTCGCATTTAGTGCATTCGTTACATCGAATGATTTGAGGAAATTAATACTAGCGAATGCATACACAGATTTACCAAAATCCTTAACAACAATCAAAAAAAGGTTGTTGGCTATGCAAGCAGGATAAAGAAAATAATAAAAAATAAGATATAACAGGCTAGTATCTCAGGTGAACGGTTCAGTTTGATGTTTGATTAATGGACCTTGACTGCAAATAGGCGCTATATAAATATAAACATCTACTTAGTAAATTCTTACTGGAGCTTGGTGCGAGTAAGAATATCAATGACAGCTGGAAAATACCTAGATATGAGTTTAATGTTTATCTAGGAAAAGACATTGTTACCATCGTAACTGGTGGGTCAAACGAAATGCGAAAAGTAGGCAGACTAGTTGGTACAGAGCAACATATTTGTTTGGCGCATAGCATCCACTTGGCAGTTTGCGATGTTCGCTATAATATGAGGTCCATTTCAGATAAAAGAGTTGATGAAGCAGCTGATAGTCTGAACGACGACCACGAAAATTTGGATGGTCCTGAATCAGCTAACTACGTTGAAACCGGTCGCCTGCAAGACACGCTAGATCAGACGAAGGACATCAGCGCATGCATAAAGAAAGTTCGTTAGGTAGTTTTATATTTTAAAAAAGCTCCAACGAAAAATAATAACGATCTTTAAAACTATGTCGGATCCGATCAAGGCATTTAACTGTCTCCTTTAAATGGATTGTAAAACAAGATGAAATAGTCTCTTGACAATGCTCGAATAGTTTCCCATTTTGAAAAATAGTATACATTAATAGGCCTGCAATATTCAGAGCAATTAGAAGCAACAGAGTTTGATTCGATTCAGAAAATTATTGAAGTTTTACTCCCTGTAAAATTGGCTGTGACGGCCTTTAGTCGCAGACTTGCAAATTTATGCACTGTTAATACTTCATCAAGATTTGTATTTAGGCTGTTACGAGAAAAACGGTATATTCTTCTGAATACTATGAAAATCGCAATATTGGACCGAATAAAAGAACGTCAGTGTACCGAGCTATCTGGTATGCTAAGCTATCTCCAGAATCCACATTGTACCAGCGAAAATTTACCAAGTGAAATAAAATCTCCATTTTTGAAACCAAGCAATGCAAATATTAAAAAAAATACTTCATTGATCTAGATGCTGAACCCAATGCTTGGTAGCCAAAGAAATGAAAAGAACCCAGTAGATACCCATATTGATCAGAACAAGGTTGTCGTCAATTAAAGCTACAAGAAGAGCTGTAAAAGTATGAAAATAATCAATCATGAAATGCCGCAAGAAACTAATCTAATTAAAACCATTGCAAAAGAAATGAATCTTTTCGAAAGTGATGGCACTTGCATAGTTTGGAGCAGGCATACCAATATTTCTCGGACGTTTCCGTGGCGTCCAAAATCGGGAATAAATTTAGAAGCAGGCTTGGAGAAGATACCTTAGATGCTTTGCTATTGCTTCAATGTTACTTCCTAAAAACCTAATGAACTTTGGCCGAATTTGTTATATGTTACTTTATTATGTATCTCAATTCTAAGAGTTGTGTTTTGTTGTTGTGGTTTTTGGTCGTGATTTTTTGTTGTAATTTGTAATAGATGTAATTTTTAATATCTGTCTTCATACTGTCAACGTTTTGTATAATTAAAATTATTGTTTTTATTTGCATCAATAATATAAATTAGTAATAATGCAATTTTTTATACAGTTTGGAGCTTACTTATTGTTGTAGTTTTGAAATGATGGCAAATTATATAGTCTGTTTACTAGAAACTTGACTTATTTTGTTGTGTTGTATTTTGAATTTCAAATCCCGGGATCCCGGGATTGAGATTTTTTAATCCCGTAATCCCGGGATTGAAAATATGGTTCGGGATTGGAATCCCTAGTTGCTACGTATTAAAACATTAGCTAATATGCAATTATACCAATCCCAATCAATCCAGCTGACGCAGATAAAACACTTCATCAAACAATTCAACCACACACTTTCGTAGTTTTTATGTTGACAAACAAATCTATCGAATCCAATCAGAGAAAAATATTCAGCGCTCGCGCGCCAAAACAATAACAAACGTCAGCTGTTCGCTGCAAACCGGATCACAACAAAAACAAAAACCACACAGCTGGCATTTGTGGAGACATATTTGCAAAACTCCTCCGCACTCTCCAAGAAAGCTCACACACGAAAGACCATCCTCACCAGAACAAGTCATTTTCCCAGAGGTTAATACCAATTCCATCTTAACATTGTTTCATTATGTTACCTTCCACGCTCGATACTTCCTTCGGCGGCAAAATTAGGATTTGGTATAATACCACTGCCGCCACCCCCACCACCATTGACTCCTCCAGCTCCAAGTCCTGCTAGATTTCCGCCGTTGATATTGTTATTCGACACGTTTCCATTTATGTTATTCATTATATTCAATGTGTATTTTGTAATTAGAGCACTCAAAGATATCATACAATTATTCGATGTACAATGCAATCGAAATTTATTGCTTTTTCAATTGACACTCACAAATGACCGTCCGCCCCGAACACTACTTCTCACGGTTTTTTTCAATTTTCGATTTTCAACTTTCGAACAACATATAACATATTAAAGATGGATTAAACAATACACATATAATACCGCTTTATCGAGACACAATTTTCAAAGCCGAATTTCACGCCATTATTAGATAAATCGAATAAAACGAACGACGAAACGAAACCCACTTGCACGTGAAAAGTGAGAAAATCAAAGACGCCATGTTTATCTGTGAAATGTCTTTGACAAGGAGAAACGTACAGTCGTTGCATTTTAAAGTGGATAGCGTGTGGAGAGTTGAGTTGGCGGGAAAATGAATTTGAATTGGGTACATGTGATTATCGTCGTGAAATTTAATGTTGCAGAGGAAGTTGATAAGATAAAATTATTGGAAAGATTTGGTGAGGTTTTTTCCTCACAAAATCCATTGATGTTTATAAGCTGAGCTCAATTGGGAAAATAGCATGCAACGAATGTGGAAATCTTTCTCGGCTTTTTATCTCGGAATTATGAGAAAGCTTTAAGCACTTATCTTATTCTAAAAATTTTTTAAGAACTAACAAAAGCTTCAAAATTAAGAAATAACAAAAACTTCAAAATTTCAAAGAAGCATATACTTACATGCATAAATTAATTTCAGCGGAAACAAAGTCACCTGCCCTATCAATTAGATGAACTATTAGCGCGAATCATTCAGACTCACACATCTATAGATGCACATCCATACATACATACATACATACATACATATAAAGATGCATAAATATCTATAGATGCAAAAGCTTTCAAGAGTTTATTCCATACATCGAATCACGTTGCATTCTTCTTTGAATTTTAATGACAAAAAAGGTATCTAAAATCAGCAACCTACCTAAAAATTAGTTTTTTTCTTTTTTATCTCAGTTATAAGCCAAAACAACCGGCATTCTTATCCTCACATCCAGCCTGTTTGCAAAACTTTACAAACTTTTCGACACGAACTGACCGATGGAGCTTTCGTCGTACAAGTGTTCTTTTCTTGGGAGCATTTGCGATTTGTTTACAAAATCCGAACTTCATTCAGTTGCTATCGAACGCTCGATTTCGCTTGCGGTGTTTTTTCGGCTTCCCGACGAAGGTGAAACGCTGCCCAAGGCTCGAATCTAAGTATCTTCTTGTATGATTCAGTTTGTGTTTGGTGATAAGGAGATTTATGTACATGTTGTTTTGTTTCGGGCCAGTGAAATTTATGTCACGCCGCCGGGCCGAATAGTGGAGTTCCGGGAAACAGGTTGGAAACTTAATTAAGGAAGTTGGCGAATTTATAGTCCGTGTCGGGACTTATCTTTTGTCGGATGAGCCAAAGAGGTGGATAGTAGTGATCTCGAGGTTGAATAGGTGAAATAAGTGACATTCGTGGTTAGTTTAGACGAATCCCGCCGTGTTGACCAAAAACGTGTTGCAGTGGTGCGTGATCTGACAAGTGTTTGGTGTGAAAATAGTAAATTATCGTGCATAATTTGTCTGCGATTGATCGAGGTAAGAAAAAGATATAAGAATCTTCTTAAATGTTAATCTGCAAATCTGCATACCAACAGGTTTCATTTTTTTTTTAAATTTCCCCATGTTCTCATCTGTTTTTTTTTTGTTTTGCTCGTATCTGCGGAGTTCGATTTGTATCTTCGAGCAAAGCATTGCATTTGTTGCGATATCCGACCTAGGAGCATGTCGCATAGCTTGAGACTCCAGTTCAATAGCAAATTGTTTCCAATTGGAATCATATCGAATGCAAGTAGGTTAGAAGCTATCCATTACTAGCGCCCCGAAGGATCAGGTTCCGATTGTCCTGGAAACCGCGCATTTTGCATTTGTTGTCGAGTGCATTCGCTCCGATTCCATATTATTTCCGTTTCAACCGGAGATGCCCTCCGGTTGTTTTCGAGCTCAATCGCAATGGGAGACGCAAGATGATGTCGTCTTGCTGAGCATCTTATCTCCGAGGACTCGCATGGGGTGGAGGAAAAACGTCAACAAAAGCATTGCAACCAGATCTCGAAGGAAGCACTCGTACTCGAAGTAAAGTAATTTGGTTCTGTAATTTGATGGCTTTGTTCCTTGTTGTTTGTTCGCGTTGCAAGGCGCTTTGTGCGACAAATAGCTTTAGTGGTGTTTGTTGAGTTGGAATCTCATTTTTATTAGCGTATATCGAGATGTGTTTGGGGATGATATGAGAAGGAAGGAAGGGCAGTTCAGTTGAAGTGTTGAAAAGGTTTCGTTTGTGGGTTTCATGGATTTGTGTTGCTGATTTATAGGGCATTGTGGCTGAGGGTAAACGACCGCACACAGTGCTTGCCTAATCGATGTGTCATTGATGGTCATTAAAACCCATCGGCTAATTGGATATTGTTGAGGAGTCAGCAGGTTGTTTTGTACTATCGACGCGAAATCATTGTGCAATTAATTAGATGGAATCGGATCCGCGAGTTTATGTATGTTTTAGTACGGTATAATTTTTATTGTTTGTAGCTTCGAGCTGCTTTCAATTTAACCGTTTTTAATGTGTTTAGAATAACGCAAAAACACGCGAGATCTATGAGATAATTTCAATGCGATTATACCTACTTATAGTTTATTCGTTCAAAGCAAATATTTCTAAATCAGAGTGTAAAGCTTTGTAAACTTTGCAAATCGAACAAAAGTGATCGCTTACACATCAGCTTTGTTTAGAGTTCATTGCAAATTTGTTGCCTATTTATAGATTCACTCATTACCATGTGTAAATAGTGGGATGCTAAGATGATTTTATTTGTGTTGATAGTAATTTTCACAGTACCCAAGGAAATAGTGGTAGGTAAGGTAGTTTGAAAACGTCATTCGCTTAAGTACAAATAGTAACAACATTGAACTATCTATAAGAGCTACTCAAAATTGCACTCTATTTAAAAAATAGGCTATGTGTGTATGAATTTGTATAAATTTGATTCTAGAAACTATCATGCCTATACCTATATTTAAAAAAAAAGTTGGATTTATTTCAAACTTTTTTTTTTACAGCGTACAAGCAAGCACCTTTTAATTCACACAAAATTGAAAGCACAAAACATTAATTTGCTTTTCTGTAGAAGTTTGTCAATGATTGAGCTTCTAGCATTATTTTAACTAATAAGTGAAACGAAAATGAAAAATGGAAAACAAAATGAAAACTACCATCGATAAAAGGAAAATTATTGTGAAATTTGTATCTCAAGAGAAAACCTATCGAGAATTTGACAAGATCGTTTTCGTTAAATCGTTTTTGCCAGTTAATAATATCGTAAAAAAATGGTAAATCTTTGGGAACTTTGATGAATAAAGTTGGGCAAGGCCAACAGAAACTCATATCTGTAAAAAAGAGCAAAATATATACGGCAGCAAGTTTAATAAACAGAAAAAATAGTGAGGGAAAAAAACCATTTGCTTCTGGGACGAATCCAGAGAAGAAATTGGCATTTGCCAAAACCTATGTTCATCACTATCCTGAATTTTTAAAAGTGTTCACGCAACAATGTCAATACAATCTGCTTGCAATGGTCACACTCTTTGATGTGCTAGAGTCACGGATTGCTTTCGCCAGCACCAGGTCGAAGAAGAGGCAGGCCTTGTCGGAGTGCATTGAATATGTTTAACGGCCTTTTTTTTTTTTTAGCATGGTACATGGTCAACCTGCACAATCGTGACGATTTAAAATGCTGAATTCTCTCATGACTTTATATGCTGTGCTACCATAGGTGGACTTAAAGTCTATAAATAAATAGAATGTTGAATTCCAGACATTTTCCTGTCGCCTGCCTAAGAGTGAAAATCTGATCAGTTACTGATTTACCTGGATGAAGTCATATTGATATGGTCCGATGATGGCTTTAGCGTACGGGTCTGTCCGCTCTTGCAGAATAGAGGGGCCCATCTTATAGAAAGTACTTAACAATGTTATATTGGGCTCCCATACGTCCACTATAATTTCATGAATTGCTTGGTTTACCTGAGCCTTCCATATTTAATCAGCTCCGCTAGCTCAGCTAATTTCAGCCGACTTATGGCTCTTTGTACCTTTTCTATGCTTGGTGGCGGCAGCATACGGTCAAATTATTGCGACGTTTACCAATTTATTAAAGTGCAGCTGTCATCTTTCGTATCGTCATCAGGCTCGAGTAGTGGCCACGGTCAATCAAACCGTAGTCTATTTGATTGCGAGTGGCTCCATTAGGTGATACACAGATGACTTTATGGATATCTTTATGCGATAACCTGGTACTTGTAATGACCAAGTTTTTCGATGCTGCCAGTTCTATGACTCGAAGTTCATTGGCATTAGAGTTCACACCTTTCTCTATCTGATCTATTGTGTTAGTGTTCTATTTACCTTATACTCAGACTGAACATGGGCTAACTGCTGAGCAGCTTGAGCTCTATAAGGCAATTTAACGGTCCATGAAAAAATTCTCAAATCGTTTAGCCGTTTTCGAGGTTGCAGTTGTGGTATCAATCCAGTTCCTAGGCTTTTTGATGGATTCGAGATAAGCGCTTCAGAAAGCTTTTTCAAGATAGGTTATCGGTCTTTCACCAACATTACTTGGAAGGCGCTAGCCTGATGATATTAGCCAATCTTTCCTGAAAGAAACATAGGTCGTAGCCACCACGAGGAGGCTAAACTCAGACGTCCATCCGTCGAAGTAGGTACGGTATGTGCCGAGGCATATTCATATACTACATGTTATTCTCCCTATCCGACTGATGGCTTTGGCTGCAAAAAAAGCATACAGTATGAAGAAAAAAAAAACAGATACACCAGAAGAACTATTCCGCATCAATAAAACCTATTTTTGCTTTTCTCATAATTGAATTAATATATTCTTTATTTGTTCTGTGTGTGAACAATGTATGTGAAAAAGTTCATATGATGTACGCTCTGTATGATCGCGCAAAATCAACAGTATGTCAACGTAATGATATTTCAAGAAAATCTAGAATTGTCAGTGTGGTATCGATCGCAACATTTTCATCTTTCTTCGTCTATCGCGCAGAATATTTTGCGAAAAGATCTCCGTCCAAACCTGCATAAGGTCCAGTTTGTGTAGCAACTAGCGACACAATATCATAACTTAAACCAGCAAATTACCGACTGGACTTTTGAGCAGCTTCAAATGTATTGAAAGATCGTTCGAAGTGATGAGGTTCATTTAGCCCGAAAGGCAAGAAAAATTACTATTTTGGAAGTTAGGTGAATTCACAAGAGTTCTAATCATGGCTAGAGGTTTCAAATTTAGTCAAATAATCTAATTAAGAACATCGAACTATCACTAAAAAACCTTACTGAGCTACAACCAATCTCAAAATTAACAAATACAAGCTATTCATATTTCGATTTTGATTTTTGGTTAAACATTTCAGACATCTCGGTCGAGCGTCGGAAAACAAGTTTGTCAAGTCATTATTTCTCATATCGCGATCCTTGACCTATTTTTCTTCTTCAATTATTACGCTTTTTCGATATAATTTTAAGAAGGAACACGTGTCTACAACTGATTTGATTTCAGATAGCGCGAAACCAGTTTTTTTTAAAAATAAAATCAAATCCTCGATTGATAAAAAAACTATTGAAATGCTATCAAATTTGAATATTTATGTGCACGAGCTATGGTGAAAATTCTGATGCTGGAAAAAAAACTGGACGACAAGGCTTGATAATTATTTTACCAAAAAGTTATTAATATAGATTATATTGTGTTAAAGAAAAATATTTTGCACGGAGAAGAACGTAAAGATTGAATTGATATTTTCGGATTTCCAGCAAACGACCCCTAAAACAGTAATTTTTCTAAATACGTTGAACATTTTTTTTTGTTCAATGAATGAATATAAGTATTTGATCATGTGAGTAGGAATTCAGACGAATCCAAACTTATAACAGTGAAAGTGAAATCTACGAAAAATAGAAAGCATAGAAAATCCGAAAAAAATATTTATTTCCGAAATAATGAGGCAGTCGTGAGCGAAAATAAAGGGAAAATTTTAGAAGACACATCAAAATGTAAGAGTTCAATATAGATTATTTGACATGCTTCATGCAAGTACTTATAAGCTAATCAAAAAATGGTCGTACTAAAATGAATGAATCAAATATAGGTACCGTTTAGACGATTGAGGTTAGGCTAGTTAGGCTAGGTTAGGTTGAAGTGGCTGGCGATCGACAGATGCCTGCCGACAGACACACTTAGGTACAAAAAAGGCCCGTTGTGATGCCACAATAGTTTTTGACTCTCTCCTATTCACTAAAGCCAGGAAACCACCTACTTCCTTTGATTAACCGCACGATCTCCTTTAAATTGATCAGTGACAGTTCGGTCAGATTTGAGAGAAAAGGTGCACCAAGTGCCGGTAACTTTCTCCTCACCAAAGCCTGGCACTGGTACATGAGGTGGAGGAGGATTCTTCCTCGTTCTCAGAGGCACAACTCAAACAGAAGTCGTTGAACCCTGCACATGCCGCCCTATGAGGCAATAGGCCGTAAAAACGCCCACAACACAACGCAGATCGCTTCGAGTTAAGCCTAATAGCTACCTGGTGCGATGCACATCTATGGAGACCCAGGACTGCCTTGTTATCGCACAGGATGATTCATCTGCACAAGGTTTCCTGACGTCCTCAAGGTGTTTTTGCCTGATGGCCAATTTGACTGATGTCATCGGTATTCCTATTGAAAAGGAGCATGAGACCTCTGATAGCAAGGTATCAACCCTAGCTAGTTCATCGGCTTCCTTATGTCCAGGTACCCAAATCAATTGTACAGCCAAATGTTTCGACATCTCCCTAAGAGATTCACGGTATTCAGTAACAATCACGGACACTGTACAAGGACTAGGAAGGGACTTCAGAGCCGCTTGGCTATCTGTGAAAATACCAATATTGACTCAGAATATTCGATTTTAGAAAAGCCAGTCAATTGCCCGACGTTTGCAAATAGCCTTAAGAGCAGCCTGTCACCAGAATGCCACCCCAAACAATAGAATTGGCTCAACCACAGTGGTAAAAAGCCACGCAACGGTACGAGGCTGCAATCCCCAATTCGCTTCTATGGCTCTTTTGCAGCAGTAAAGTGCACTGAAAGCCCTCAGTGCTTTTTCTACTATATTGTAGCATAGTAACTTCGAGTCGAGAATGAGCCTTAAATATTTGACTCTCTGGCTTAGGTCAATGAAGACCCCGTTTAATTTCGGTAAATGGAAATGAGAAACTTTGAACTTCTAGGTAAACAGTACTAGGTGCTTTTTACTAAGATTCACATTCAGGCCGCACTCACGGCTCCAACGTGAAAGTATGTTAAGAGAGTGATTTAACTTATCCGATAGCGTAGATAAATACTTTCCCGACATAAGTACGATAAATGCTTTTCGCATAAGCAATCACTTTGCAGCGGGCATGGTCCAGAGAGTATTCATCGTGATATTCCACAGCAGGGAAGAGAGAATACCACCCTAAGGTGTGCCCGTGCTGACCACTTGTCGTACGCGAGTATTCCCAAACAAGAGATTACCTCACTATTCTTAAGAAGCTTGACGATAAAAGCAATCAGCCATTCGCCAATTGCGTCGGCAAGCGTTATAGATCTCTTTGAGCCATTGTAACGATACTTCCATAGACTGCTGCATATCAGCCGCAAGGACATCATCAGGCCCGAAGATTTAAACGGCTGAAATGAGTTAATAGCCCACCTCAGTTGAGAATTTGACATCCTAAACTAAGGCGTTGAGCTGGAAGCTTATTCCGTCTAGTACGCCGCTTCTAGAGGACAATAATTCCCCCTAAAAATGTGCGTCCATGAGAACGTTTAGAATATCTACGCTCCAACTAGTCCAAATCCTCTCGGGGTTCATGATGCACCCCATAGCTTTCAATATCGTGCTTAAAATCTTACGAAGGCAGTTTACCCCGCTGAGACTCTCCAAGTTTTCACAGAAATATTATCTATCGGCTCGCCAATCTTCGTAACCCTCCGATTCTCCGTAGGAAGATCCGGGTTGAAGAACTGAACTATGTCCAGGACTTCCACTGGATCCGAATGGAAACAGGTAATCTATGTCTTGCATCTTATTGGACTGGGGATTTCATCCTTAAGCACTACCTTTATCTTGACGCTTGGCCAGAGTTCCCCAGCTCGAAGATTGCCCGCTTGTAGAAATCGGCCGATCGTTGATCTTGTACCAGCCCGCGTCGTTCACCTTAGGTGGAGGACTCGAGCTGGCCTTTCGCAGCTTGCAGCAGACTCCGAATGAAGCCTGCCTTATCTTTAGCCAGTTTTTGGAGGAGATGATTCCATCTCCCTTGCTGATGTCCATTAGGGTCCAAACAAGGCAATCGTTGGCAATTTCATTAAATGGCCAAGTTATTCCTGAAGGACTCGTCATCAGTTTCTGCCTTTTGCAGTCCTGCCCTGAATCTTCTGTTCGGCCGACCTCTGTCGTTTGTGAGCTAAATCTGCAGAGTTTAGAGCGAGCGGGTGCTTTTCAACTAGTCTTTTTGTGCATTAAAGGGATTTTAGGTCATTTTCGGACATTGTGTTTGAGGAGACGTTTTCTAACTTCCTCAGAACTTTCAAGTTTCCGTTCTAGTTCCGTAAGCACAAGAAAAGTTGACGGAGAAGCGTTGCGTGCCTGAAAATCACACACACCACACTGGCCACAATCGAGCTTTTTGACTTTCCCCGGGCCATATTTGGTAACCGAAGCCCACCCAAGAATCACGTGAAGCAGAGGTTGAGGATATGCTGGAGATCAGTGGAGCTGACTCGTGTGTCATATCGCCACAACCTTCTGTAAGCTTAGCAGCTTCAGTCCACAGAGCTGGCTCGTTCGCCATATCTCCTCTTCCTGGGGCTTTAGCTGCAATCGATGGCACGCCATCTTAGCTCCTCTTCACATTAGAATATAGATTGGGTTTATTGCCAGGCTTGTACCTGTCGAGCTTAGGTTTATTTGATGTATTTTCCATGCAGAATAGGTCCCCAATCAAAGCCGCTATCTCAAGTCCGAATACGTAGTCACCTTAATGATCCCATGATTATCTATGCAAGCAGGGAGGCCATGCAAGGGCTGTCACAAGCCGCTATGGAGGCAAGTGATCAGAGCCAGATCGATGTTAATCAGGAGTCCGTCTTAACTGAACCTACACCACCAACTTAATGGCGACGATACTGAGAACGTACTCTGAGTCCTGCCAGGGTTTTGGCGGGACGGAGATGTTCGTATTAACCTGGAGCCGTTCACGAAGCGGATTTTACTCCGTCGCTAGCACCTGCAGACGACTCGGTCCGGAATGCTACGACCACCAGCTCAAGTGCAACTAACGATTTAAAGAAAACTCCGAGAACGAAAGCAGTCGTGAAGAGAGAGTCTAGATCATTTAGCGTGACCCAGCCAGCGTTGAGCTGTTTCGTAGCATCATTCTTTTGTTCAAACAGAGCTGCGACTTCTTGGAGAATCTTGATTTTATTTATTGACAGACTGTAAAACAAAAACGATATACGTTCAATTGCTAAGATGATATAATATTCCAAAGACAAATTCCATAACTTTCAAAAAAAAATTAGATTTTTAAATTGGATTAGAAATTAGATTTTTAGACTAAAAAAAATAGAAAAATTAGATAGTCTGAATGCTAAAGAGTTGCCCTTGAATTCATAGAAAAATAAGTAAATGCGTAGACTGAATACAAAACAATAAACCAGGAGAACGACAGGGGATTGCAGTTTTGTGCCCAACGCTAACAATTAGGGTTTATGTTAAAACGTACTATCGTAGATTCTTCAACATCTAAATATTTGAATAATTTCTGTCTCTTAGATAAGGGGAGTAAACTAAATTAATTAATGGTAAAACCCACCTATTTGACGCATTGAAGATGCCTAGCTGATACTCTGATTACATGTAAAATGCTATTGTTTATTTTGAGTTCGAAAAGAAATACGCAACAGAATCTAATTAATGAATTACGTTACTCGTTAGTTTTGGCCGCGCAAAAATATATCCTCGTGGTTTTTGTAGTGACAAGATGATCAATGAGTAATTACCAGTATTTACGTTTTTTCGTACCAACCCACAAATTTACCAGCTTCGACCTATAGAATATTTCGCGAAAACGTGCACTGCTACGTATATTTCGCCTCCTCGAATGACATCCGAAACACCAGATAATGTCTCAATTGCGAAAATTATCTGATAGTGTCTTATTACCTTAAGTGACTGTATCTGCAAACATTTATTATACTCGCTGCTTGCTATCATCTACAAATTTTCTATTGTAGATATACGTTGTATCATCTGACTCGGTAGTTGAGTTGGTAGTTGGTAAGTACGTACTATAGTAGGCAGCTAGCTGTTCAAATGTGCCATCAGCACGATATCATCCCGCTGAAATTCTGTGTAATGTGGGAGTCAAGTGATTGTGCAATTTATTCTGAGATGTAGTCGGTATTGACCACAATGATGCCAATACGAGTATGAATACGAATACGGATGGATTGCGTCGATACTAAAGCGGCGAGGATAGAGTTGAGGCGTTTTGATTGAATTAACTGTCTTTGAACGAACTAATGAAAGGTGAGCGAAATAATAATAACGAAGGTTATATCTGTTTTTGTCAAGATTTAATTTACGATCTTTTGTTAGTCTTTGCATTGGTCACATTGTTTGGTTAAGGCTGAAAATAATGTGGAAATTAGAGAAGAGACTCAAAAAATTTTCCTCGGATTGATTTCAAGACATATCTAGTCAATTTATTGAATGTTTTCATGATAACCCTTGAAATACAGAATATATAAAAAAATATTTGTAGTCGCCAAATTACATTTCAAGCTTTTTATATAGCTTTTTTCGACTATTCTATACAAAATTAGCTCCGTTATTTTTCATTCTGATGTAATTATTTTAGTTCACTCATCCCTGATTTGCTACGAATCTAAAACTACCATTTCTCATTATCTGAAGTAACCAAATTATCATGCACCACATGTACGTATACTCACACTCACCACATATAAACCGCAATCCATCTAATTTATCATAACTAACGATTATAAATTAAACGTCCATCACTGTTTTCCACGATACAAAAGACGTAGTTAGCTTCATGTTCTACTTTCTCTCGACGGTGACCGTCGCTAGTTCGCAAACCTATAAAGCAACTTTAACTGAATTCATGGTGGCAGCACGATAACAATTTATCTGGATAAAATACCAGGATATGATATGACTTATGATTTTTCCTCTCTCTCACCCCCCAGGGAAAACAATGATATATGATTTTCGATAATGTCACAGATGTGACTGCAAAAATATTACAAGCCTGCGAGCTTGTGACTCTATGACAAGGACGACAAATTGTCGCATATCGAAGTGAACAAATAGTTTCTGATGTGATATTTCATTTATGGTAAAATTGATGTGTTTTATTAATTTTTGGATGAATAGTTTTCCACGGGCGGATAAGAGTGTGAGAAATATAGTTGAAATAAATGGAAGTGAATATTTAGAAAGTAAAGCGACACTATACCTGTGTTTATATTTCAAAATCCAAATAGCTCATTTATCTTTTGTAAAAATTGTGAAATAGATTCATTGAATGAAGCAGATTGTGAAATTGATACACTATAATCAAAACTGTAAAATGTCTCAAAGGAGTTGAGATGAAATCACTAACTTCATTTTATGTAGCTCTCTCACTAAGCAAAATAGGTAAAAATTTCTAGTCTCACACTCTGATTGATGTCCCGTTATGTCCTATAGGCAGTGGCGGCTCATGTCTTTAAGACTCGGGGAAGCAGATATATTTTTGCATAGTTTTCCAGAATAAACAAGTAGGAAATTCAGCGCAGCAAATACATCACAAGTTGCATTCAATTTCCAATTGTTTGATTCAGTGACTTTTCTACTCATTATGATCACCATCAATCTCAGTAATATTTAAATGATGCAAGATTACAAATTACAATGCAAGTTATTGCAAATTAGAACTATTTGTTTTTAATTAAAAAGTGAAAATTAGTGGTCTTGGTCACCACGAATCTATAAAGTACTTTTATCTATTCAAATAGTCTAAGAGAAAAATATACCGCAGTAGATGTTCTATGGTGAAATTCAATTTTCAAGACAAAATGGATTAAACCTTCGGCAAACAACGTGAAAATAATTTCTCTCCCTTACAAGGTGGGGTTAGATTTACCTCATAAAGCATTTTATCTATTCTGTGTGTACATATATTAAACAGAACGTGCTCAAATATTTCTTTTATTCTTTGTATCAACAAGCAATAATAAAACACAAAGCATTTATTTAAAAAAATACTTTCATACCTCTTCCATAAAATCAGCTTCATGTCTTTAAGATTTGGGGTTGAAATAACCTCACGTTGTATGCCGAACGTTAATACTCTTGTACTATTTACGTGAAAAGCCACTATCTTTCTTTAACCATTCCAATACTAACTTACGCACTTTCAGCACAAACAAACAAACAGACAAATCAGAAGAATTTCAATCTACAGCAAACATTTAACTTTTGAACTCAGTAATAAATCCATTGCAGAAACGAAACATAAAAATAACATCTTATGTTAAACAACGAATTCATTACAGTATTCATACATACAAATAACATCCTAAACTCAGTCACCCAAAGCATACCAGCTCCAAGGTCTGTAGCGAAATAGAAACCAAACAGAGTACGCTACAAATCGTGCTGCGTCCATTCACAAATATTGCTGGGCCATTTAGTGGCTGAATAAGCGAGGGGTTTTTGATTTTCTCTACTCAGGAAGACGCGGTGAGCTGAGCAGCGTCCGCGCTGCTATTCGGGAACATTCATTGCAAAGTCTTTACGACCATCGATTGCGTGATGCTTGCTATGGGGTGTATGCACACATCATGGTACGTGCATTGAGGCAAGATCACTTTAGTGTTCTGTGTAGCATATTTCAATACGCTGCAATGAACTGAGCGTTCTGGCTTACAATGGTACGAGATGCTTGAGATTTTCACTCAAACGCAAGATATCCGATCGCGTTGCTGTAAAACTACTTGTAAGGCACTTTGGCTGTGAGAAATATCTCGTGTGTGAGATGAATAGTGTTTTGAGTTTCGTAAACTTTTTTATTGATGTTGGATGCTAATTCATATAAAATCAATTGATTTACTTTGAATTTCAATATGTATTGTTAAGCTATTTTTCTTGTATAAGGAATATTTAGCAAGGGAAGCACTGCTTCCTTTGCGTACAACGACGAACCGCCCCTGCCTATAGGATGTCCAGGCTTCTAATGAACGATATTTGTTAAGTCTCTGATAGACGGAAGAGCAGAGCCAAAGAGTTCTAATCTTCGTCTCGCTAGTTCTGGACAGAGTGTGAGAAGATGTTCTACACACTCTGTCGTTCCCCCACAGTATTTGCAGCAGTCGTCCCGCGCCTTACCTATTCTGTGGAGATAATTTTTGCAGGAAGCTGGCCTGTCAGTGCTTCTGTCAGTGCTCCACTTTTGCAGAGAACCTTCTTTTGCTATTTTGTTATCGAAACCAAGGTAGTTTTTTGAGTGTTTCAAAACCTCAATATTAAGCCACTAGCTTTCGATTTTTTTCTTGTTCCATGCTTTGATTTCCTTGTCCGGACCTGCCTTTGTAAAGCCCCAGTACGGAGAAGGACCTATAAAGGGCATTCTTGCTCCTTCCCTGGCTTTGGAACTAGCTTCCTCGTTTCCTTGGTGCCCCTCATGGCTGGTGATCCATATCAGCTCGAGGCTGTTCTGTGCCCCCATTTCATTTAGGGCCTCTCTCACCTCTAAGAGTATAGCTGAATTTATTTGATCGCGATTGATAGCCATAAGTGCCGCTTAACTATCCGACAGGATCTTAATTCTGAACCTCTTAGTGTTCCTTGTGTTTGTTATTTGTAAGCATATAGTTTTGCTTGACAGATCTTGGCCTCCTTTGGAAGAGGAAAATGCATTTTGCACTTGGGACCTATGATCACTGCTCCTACTTCACAATCCATCCGTGAACCATCCATATACCACATTTGCGCTCCTTTATACGAGAGAGGTGGGCCGTCGTCCCATTTCTTGATGGAATTGTGACCTTGAACCTCTGTTTGAAGGCTGCTTTGGTCTTTATTTGGTCGCTGAAGTTCAACATTTCCATTATGGGCCTGATGTCCTCCAGGATTTTAAGGTGGCCTTTAAGGTCTCCTTTTTGAGGTTAGCAGCCTGTTATGCTGCTGCCTCCTGAATTTTGAGGTGTAGCGGCTCTAGGTTTAGAAAGGTCTCCATTGCTCCTTTGATCAACAGGTAGGACATCCTTTGAAGCTTGTTGAGCCTACTAACAGCATCTTTTTGTGTGCCTTTTTTCAACCACACCGCAGCTCCATAGAGGAGCATAGGTCTCATTATGTGTTTGCATGGAGATAGCCCCCTATTGCGTCCAAGCATTTGTTTTGTCACCCAGAGTGCCTTGGTGGCCTTCAGTGTCGTTTTGGTTAGACGATTGTCCCAGGTAAGTTTCCTATCTAGGTGTATTCCTAGATATTTTACCACTTCCTGCAGACATACAACTGTGCTCCTAATATTTAGGGCTCCTATTTCGATTTTTTTTCTGGTGAATGGTACTATGCCAGTTTTCTGACGATTAATGGCTGAACCCTCTTCTTCGCATCATTGCGTTGTTTCATTTAATCTTTTTTGCATTCTGCATCTCAAGATATCCATGCGTGAGCCGTCTTAGTAGTTGAACGTCTGTTCAACTACCCTGCGTACTAGTAGTTGGAGTGACCGCTGGTTCTGGTGTTTTCTCGCCTGACTTTTTGACGGCTAACTTAACCTGCCCAAACAGGATTCTAATGTTACCGTTTCTGTCTGCTATTTTAGTAGCAGAGGCCCGGTCCGCCGCTATGAATAGCATGGCGCACTTGCTTTTTTTCCCTGAAGAAGATTCTCCAGGGCTTGACATTGATGCCCTCATTTTGGCATTCTAAAAAAACCAGGATGCGTTTGGGAAGTAGCTAACAAGGGTCTTAGGGTTTGGAATCAGCGATTTTTCTTTAGCCCATAAGTTAGCCCCTTCCAACGGTCTTATCTTTTGGACCTCCGCCCTTATCCACTCAGCCGTTGGTTTGTCCTTGTAGTGGAGGGACACGTAGCCTACTTTGTAGGTGATGCTGAAGAAGTGAGGAGCAACGCCTCTCTCTATCTCAGTCAGTATCCTCTCCTCAAAGGCATTTTATATCCTGTCCACTTGGTAAGTCGTAAGAAGTCCTTGGGGAAAGTCCTTCAATATTACCGCCATTTTCACGCCCTGCCAGACTCCGCTATAGGTTAAATGTCCTTGGCTTTTGCTGGGTTGATAGTGTTTAGTTTCTATGCTTTCCTGTCCGAAAGAGTTCCATGCGGGTCTAGGCCTTTTCCTATTGGCCTCTGCTGCTTTTGTTAGGAGTGCCTTTTTGCTAAACTCTTCTGTAGACATGCCTTTTCTTATGAAGACCTTCATGCGCTTTCTTCTTGGAGTTTCTTTCAATGGATCCTACGAAGTCATGTTCAGTATTTCCATACTACGCGCGAGATCCTCCGCAATTTGTAAGAAGGATCCGCCGTCAGAAGCAGAGGGGGAGCCATTGTTCTTTAAAACCCTTTTGGATTTTAAAGAACAAAGGTCTTTGTTCTTTAAATCCTTCTGGCCTCCTTCGCGACCATAAAGCGCTTTGTTACATAGGACTACACGCTTGTATGCAATTTTTTTTCAGTGCCAGTATTGTTTATCTTGTAGTATTCAACTCTGCACTGGCTGTGTTATACCAAATCATTCATAAGATAAGGATATATAAATATGTTTGTAAAACTTTTCAATGATAATTATAGTTGATTTATCGCTTTTAAAAAAATATATTTTGTATTTTACACGAGATCCTTTTCGTTATTGAAACTGCGGCAATACATGCCATTTTACCAAGGACTCTGCAGTGAAAAACTCGTTTTTTTGAAAATAATATACTCACTTAAACTAATGATATAAACTACGAGGCGTTCAAATTGGAGCAAAAACAAATCGGTAGTCTAAAGGTTAACACGACTCCCAGGACATTTGTCTTTCTCTGAGATTATTTAAACAAGTTTGACACGGTTTTCGTGAGTTCCAATGTTATTTCATGAAAGCGGGATATTTGCTAGATTTTATCGCACTTCCGATTTGAATGAGTTATTTGTATTGTATCTTTGAGTTTTCTCTGATAACCTTCTGTTATTACAAAATTTATCTTAATATTGAAGATTTGTGGTTCTGAAAGACAGAATAATATTTACTATGTCAAAAAAACATTCAAGTGTACTCAATTTATCATTCTGCATTTCCATCTGTCAGCCAACAAGTTCGCCTTCCCAAAACGGAAAAGATAGAAATATGACCATAATACTATTTCTCCGTTCACCACTAAAAGGATAGTGGAAAGTAATATTGAATGATAGCGAGAGCTAAATAAATGTTTGTATTTGATTTGTATCGTATTTCGATGATAATCTTGAGTTTTCTTCGCTTAGTTGCTGTTTTCCTAAAAATAAGGCGTCAGGCAGTAGAAAAAGTCAATGAAATGTATTCAGTAATATAAACATATGACAGCAACAGTTGTTGAAAGTCATAACATTCAATGAACTGTGTATTGTGTTTGTTTGTTTATCATAGCTGTATTGAAAAATATATAGTTATATTGAGAAAAAAAATATAGTGAGAGTTCAACATCAATTTGATGCAAGTATCCTTAAAATTCAAGAAAATGAAATTTAATTCAGTGAAAAAAATCCTGCAGGATTTACAGTTATCATTTCGCCCTTCAAAAAAATTTTCTGCGTTCTATAATCCTGAACTTATTTTTGCATTTAGGAAAATTTACCATGCATTAACTCTGCTTATTACGTTGAAAGTCATTTACCAGCTTCGACCTAATTCTAGGCAATTTCAAAAGCAGAAGAACCTATTTCTAGCCACCTTCCATCCTACACATCCTTAATGAACAAAGCAAGGCTACACGTGCAGGTGAATATTGCTTTCGCAAAATTTAATTAGAGCATGCATCTAAAAGTCTTCTTCAACGTAGATCATTTCAGTGAAACTTTTGCTCTAACTGGCTTACTTTCCATCCGTGGTAGCTGCAGCGTTCTTATCATAGCATGGATAATTTTCACTCAACTCTTATGTTTTGCATAGAGCATCACTCAAACTACTGTTCCGGGAATATACAAGCACACACTTAAATACATTCTTCTGTCATCCTCCGATAAGCAAAGCATCACGTCAAGGGAATATCCTTCTTTGGAGTACGCCAAGTTCCGACAAACTTAATATGCACTTAATTGTGAAAGGATCGGAAGGATGGAGAGGAGGTTATAGCTGCTTACACGAGACCATTCCTCGTTCCACTTGAAATTGGATATTACTGTTTGCGTTCTCTTCTAAAATTCTATGATGTTCATTAGATGACGTTAAGATAATTAATTTTATGGCGCGCTAAAGACGAACGTAGCCGTCGCGACTTGACATCAAACTTTGCAAACAATAAAATCATAAATGGCAAACTAACACAATCAATTATTTAGGACGACATAATGTCAAGGGGTCATCGGGATCACAAAAAGGAATTTCTATTGTTGGATGTCTGTATATTAGTCTGATTGAGATCTAGATCGTAAAAGAGGCAAAATTCATGAGGTCATGTCTCGATGACAGTTAATCGGTCTAAAGAACCCGACTACAAATGAATTTTAGACAACATTTTTATAAAGGACCTTCCATAGAAAATGAAATATTACAATCGCTTTAATTAACTGTTGGCAAACGATGACCGCAGTAGAATTCTAGTAACTCATTTTGGATAATTTAACTATTTTACAAGTGAACACAAAGCACTTTAATTGTACCTACAAATCTATCTGCAATTCTACCTAGAATTTTCGTTCTGCACGAAATGTTGAAATTTCAATTAATTTATCTACACTGGTGCAATCAATTCCAGACAACTGGTTCACGCAATCGAAACATAAAAACGTACAATCGTCTGCTGAATAGCAAAATACAATTTCTGTCATTTCCGATTGAAAGGCAATTAGTGTAAAACAAGATATCTATTGAATGAAATAAATTCGAACGATAAATTAATGAGTTTCCGGCATGCGAATGAATTTCGGTTTGGTAATTCGATTGATAGTATTGCCAGATATTGATTGGTTTGAAAAGAAAGTTAGGAAAGACATTAATGGTTTCGAAGGGACACGATGGACATAATTTGCAAGAATGGATAATAGCATAAGTGTGTTTCGAATTTGAGATCTTTGTATTTTGATAAAATATCAAGTAAGGATAATAACTGTTTGTCCTATTTATACTTTTGGAAATGTCAAAGTGACTTCGAGCTGAATTTGCGTTTTTCTTCGTTACATTCGATTTCAAATCTTTTTTTTTTGAAATATATTCCGACTTTTTGCGAAGCTCGCAATATATTCAAAAAAATAATTGGATGTCGCATATTCGTTTCAATAATGATATAGAAAAAATCACACAAGCGTCGGATTCACATTTTTGTGAAATATCGATGCTGTGAAATATTGATGCTGTTTCTATTTGAGTATCAATGTCACTTTGAATTTGATATCAGAAACATTTTAAACTTCCTGTCGTTCCTTTTTTCGCACAGCATTCAAGTAATTTTCATATCCTGCATGGCTTTATAATGCTCTAGTAATGATGTCTCTAGCTGCGAAGAGTTCTCCTCTTGACGAATGATGACGTACTTCGATAATGATGTTTCTTTTGAATTGAAAAACCAAGTTGTAAGAGAGTTGAGATGAAAGCTTAAAATGACGCCCATATTACCGTTATCCGTTTTTTTTCACTGCATAAGTATTGATTTTATTATAACTACTTTGATTATTACTTGTGTGCTTTAAGCTTGAGCTTTAATAAAAAAATTAAAAATTTTTGAAAATAGTTTTTTTTTCACTACGAATATTTGTGTGAAAAAAAAAATAAGTTAGCTCGCTACTTGAGTAGATTTCACATAAAATTTCAAGGATTAAATATTTGATAGTATAACAATTTAATGCATATCAGTTTTTTCATACTAGTTCTGTCAATCATAAAATAGAAAGACAAATTTATAAATGAAGCTGATTATTTGTTTTGGTCGAAGTTATGAGTTTAAATAATATGTTTTTCCATTCAGAAGCCTATATTTTACCATCTCGCATCTTGCCAATCAAATATCGATCGTGGTACACAGGATTAAGAGAGCTATTAATATTTTTACCTAGTCAAAATTAGCTTTAAGTAATTTTACATCACAGTATAATTTACAGCATACCAAAGTATTAATGTAACGGTTTGAAATCAGGACTTTCGTATTTACAAATATTCATCAGAGTAGCCGCTTTGTATCAAATTCTTCAGGAAATTAGTCATACTGTATCCATTCTGAATGAAGATGGCCACCATTTTAGAACCTCGGTAGTTTCTTAATGGATTTTCAAGAGATATACGCGTAGACCTCACAGTTTCATATCTTAAGTTTTTAGTCAACTGCAAACATATAACACTTCATTTGTGAAGCATCTTGCTCTCTTGGTATTTTCATCATGCTCCTGTAAACGTAATGATTTTTTGTATTGATTTAATAAAATTTATACTTTTTTATACCTTCTATGTGTATCAGCCCACACTGGGCGCGTAAAAATCTTTATGTTTGAATCATCATAAACATCAGTCGGTGACAATTTCGAATGTGAAAAACCTAGAAAAATAAATATGTTTCAACTATCGATACGTATATTTGGCGGCAAGTATACCCTTAAGCACCATACCAAGAGAAAACAAATACGAGTGTGGTTCATTAAGTTCGCAAGAAATGCAAATAAAAATGCATTTTTTTTGTCATTAGATTCACCTGCTACTCTAATACATTTTTCGAATATTTCAATTAGTTAAACAAAAAAATGTTGCCTTCTAAAAAAATGTTTTTTTCTTTGTCGGAAAAGTAAGCCGAAAAGAAGTAAGCCTGCGTCCTTCACTTCTTCATCGTTTGAAAATTTCTTCACACGAAGCTCCTTTTTCAATTTTGAGAAAAGATAATCGTCGAAATTATCGAAGTCCATCTTATGCAGGGAAGACAACGTCAAACTACTCTTGTGAATAAGCGCGTTGTTGTGCAGAAGGAGGACACCTTTGATTAATTTTCCTCCTCTTTAATTTTTTTTCTCTCTTTTTATAACTAAGCCTACAATGACATTAGACGCATAAGTAACGTTTGAAAAGTAATTAAAGTATTTTCAAAAATCGAGAAACAAAGTCTGATGAATAAAAGAACAAAACATTTAGCTGTTGCATGCATACAGCAGCTAAACTGATTGGTTTTAAAACAATAGCATTTCGGAAGCTGTCCTAGTAAATTTTCTCGGTTCAGCCGTTCCAATTTTTAAGTGTCTGTGATAATTTTCTTTTCAAATGAATGAATGACAGCGTGAATTTGGCTCAGATTGCCCTTAGCTCTGCAAACTCCTGGATCTGTTGAACTTAAATATGGCCTCGGAACGGATGCAGAAAAGCGTAGAGCGAAGCAGCGCTAATCTTCACCTCACTAGTGCTAGACAGTATGTGAGAAGATGTTCTATACTCTCGGTTGTTTCTCCGCATTATCTCCTGCAGTTGTCTCGCTCCTTAATTATTCCGTGAAGGTACTTTTTTCAAAAAAGATGGTCAGTTAAAGCTCCACAAAGGGTCCTTATGCTACTTTTAAGGAGTGCCACTGCTTATTCTGTTCTTTTTGTATCGAAGCTGGGGTAATCTTTTGAGTGTTTCAAATCTTATCGATGAAGCCAGTAGGATTCGATCTATCTCGTAGTCTATTATTTGCTGAAGCTCAGCATTTCCATTGTGGGCCTTATTTTCTCCAGGATACCAACATGTTCTTTTAGGTCTCCCAATTTGTACCTGCAGGCCTGTGGTAGACTTGCTGCCCGGTTTACTGCTTCCTCTTGAATTTCGAAGTGCAGTGGTTGAAGGTTTAGAAGAGCCTCCACCCCTGCCGTTTGGTTGGAGCTCATTACTGCTGTAATCAGTGACCAAGCTATCCTTTGAAACTAATTGCGCATGTTTACATCCGTTTTTTGTGTGGTTTTGTGTCATTGCTGATCATTATAATATGATAAGTTTCACCATTTGTTTGTATCTCCATAGTGTCTTCCTTAGAAATAGTCCCAAACTGCGTACAAGGATTTGTTTTTTCGCCCAAAGTGCCTTAATGGCCTTCAGTGTTGTTTTGTTTAGATGAATGTAGCAGAACAGTTTCCTATCCAAGTCGATTCCCAGATATTTTATCTCTTCCTATAGATGCACTTCTGTGTCTCTAATTTGCAGGGCTCCTATCTCGATATATATTTTCCTAATGACTGGAACTATGTTGGTTTTTCTTTAGGATTTATGGATCAACCCAACTGCTCGGACAAGTGTGCTGTTTTATTTTGGGTCTTTAACATTCCGGAACTCAATGTATTTGTGTTTTTACTTACTGTTGAGGGTCTAAAAAAAACATCGCAGCAGAAGGGCTAACACTCCCCCTGCAAACATCTACACAATCCTTGTGTTTGCCCTTAGCTTTGCTTCCCCCAGCTCCGCAAATAAACCTCGCTCCCTGAGTACTTTACCTGCCCATTTTACTACTTTGTAAGGGTCTTCTTTCCTCCATAACGATGACTACGAGAGCAAAGAACAGCAAAATAACCATATGTTTCAAAGGATATCCAATGATGTTCATTGATGCTCATCAGCTGTCTGAATTTTTTTATTTTTCGAATTAATTTGGATACAACTCATAGTTGGAAGCTTCAACTCCCACTATGTATCCGATTGGACCGATCAAACGGAACAAATCTCCAGGCGTAAAGGCTCATTAAATGCAGCATCCTAGTAATTTCAGTCATAAATTTCAAGTCATAGATTTATTCCAGACTTTCAAGAATCTGTCAGTCAATAGGACTGTTAAGAAACAAAAATAGCTGATAAAGCGACGGGGAAACGTGACGAGAATAGAAGAAGATGAGCTAGTTTCATCCTTTCATGTTAGCGTACCGATAAAGCAAGTACTGTTTTTTTAGAGATTAGCTTTTATCGAAATACCAATCCGGAAGAAAAAGTTTGAGACTACTTCAAATTAGCCTTGATTTGCATGAGTGAAAATTTACTTTCAAAGGGAAATACTTTATAATCGAGACAAATTACAATCGAATCTAGTTTGACGAACCTCCAATGAATTTTAAGCTTTCAAATTTCCTTTGCTTGACACACTAGGTTAAAAGTTCAACAGGATTTGCGAAACGAGATTCGATTGCAGGTTGTCTCTTGTATGCAGTTTGTATATTCAGGGATAAATTGAAAAAGAAATCCAAAGAAAAAGGTTCACTTCTTCGGATATGGATGAGGTATGTCAACGGTATTATAGTGATCGTTTAGGAAAAAAAAATGCATTGAAACAAAGTTTGGAATTTAGTTTTTTAAGGGGTTTTCCTACATAGCAATTTTCCAAATTTATTTTTTAAACCTTTTTTTTTAATAGAAAGAATAGAGATATCGTTTTGATATTTTTTAGGTGTGTTTATTGAACATTAAATATTCGTCATACAGGACTTTTTTTATAAACATCAAAATCATCGAAAAATAGATATAATTTCTTTGAAAACCAATATAAATAATGTGATCTAATATCAGATTTACCAAGTATTTATTTACATCTTCGTACAAGATTTTTCTGCAAAGACTATTATTTAAATTAGTCATTAAAAAAGCTTCTAAATGCATATTATGCATGAAAGACACTGCCAGTTTTGTCTGAATAAAGTCAATTTTGCATCATTTTTATATCTGGAGCAATATTTCTGCATTATATCTGTGTATATTTCTCTGCAAACTTTACATTGCAAAGAATACAGCTTTTCTATATTAACTTCAATGCTAAGATCGAAGATATTGCTCTTGCGAAAAACCCAATCATAAAACTGGCACAAAAGAGAAATCCACAGCCATAAACACAAATGGGGGCGGGTTCTTCAAACAATAAAAATCTGACTCATAAAGATTTCAAAGCCGAAATATTATTACTTATAACCTAGCTCACCGCAAACTGACCCAAACGAGGTGACACATAAACGTTTCCATATTTTTTATTTGATTTTCATTTTGCACTGGTCACAATAGTATTCAAACAGTAATCATTCAAATTCTTTCAGTAGCTTAGACCTGACCGGTTGAGTGTACTTTCGATTAGCCAAAAAAAATTAATAATAATCAATGAATGCACGCGCATGGCCTAACGTAGGCCGCAAAACGAAATAATCATAAATGATTCGTATTGCTATTCCGATCGCATCGTATTGTAATCGCGTGTGAAGTGTTACGATAATAAATTGATACGCAGGTGAAAATAAAAAGAATTGAAAATTGAATTTTATCACCTTATTCCAGTAGCGTTCGATTTACAAAAAAAAACAAAAACATTCAATAAACGATGCACTTTGCGACGTATTCAATTTATTTCCTGTGAAAATGCGTTTAATGTCACAGGAAATAAATTACGGAACTGAAATTGATAAATTGACGAGAGAATCGATTTGCTATTCAATGTGAATTTATTATGGATATTTCAGATTGGCGATTAGTTTTATAGCAGTTTTATGCTGGTAAAGAAAACGACTATTTCCATCGAACTAACAATTTTATTACCACCACAATTTCTATCCTTGGGTATGGACTACGTAGATGAAAGCAATTTTCGATCATTCTATCACATTAACATACACCATAAAACTGTTCTCTTCAAATTTTCAATTTGCTGAGTGTTCAGTAAATATTGTGCAAAGTGTCAGTATGAAACTGAATAGCTTGTGTATATTCAAAAGGCCCTATTGATTTCACAGCCAGATCTTTCTAAGACTTTGCTGCCATCGCTATACTGCTTTTCGATTGGAACCGTTTGCGTATGATTTGAATCTAATAAAAGCTGCCAGACAGTATCCACAAGGTGCCTATGGAACATGAATGCTATTACGTCTGCAGTCGTTTGATTCATTGCAGACTGATGAGCCTTAATGGTAAATTGCTTACGAGACTAGAGATAATGTATGTAGACAATACCATTTGATAATAGCAGGCTTGTTCGGAAGCACATTGAAATCTGGTCGTTCAGCATCTAGAGCTCAAGGATAGACGAAATAGTATAATGGTCTAGTGGGATGAAGTATCCTTTGTCATTCTGGTTTTATGCTCGTCTAGCGTAAAATTAACATTCCAGTTGTTCATTGTTAGTCTCGAGAGATGATATCTACTTCTCTCCTCACTTCTGATCTGTTCAAGAACACATTTTTACGCTCGCTTATCAATAGATTAATTGAGATTACTCCTGCTATGACTACTATAGCGGTTCCTGACTTCGTTCAGTAACTGCTGGCAATTCGCAGCGCTTCCTTTTTTATTTCCGCAGCATACACCAGCATAGAATGAATCACCGTCCTAAGGAGTATACTTTCGCTCGCACTAGTATCGCAGGTGTTTGCCACGAGTTTCTCTAGCGAGTCAAAAACAGCTTTCACCAGTTTTCTATCGGGTGCTTAACTGTCGGACTCCCCATAAGCCAGCTTCGAGTCCTGCATTTTTTGCCAATTTTCTGGTCTCAAGTACTTCAGAGCCAACCATCATAGGTAAAATGGTTAATATCCTCCTCCTTCTTCGCATTACAATATCAGCTTTTGTGATCGCCAGCTGACGACCATGGCTCTCACCCCAGCCCTCAATCCTTCTCGTTCCTTGATTGAGTTTGAGCTGGGCGCAGTGAGGAGCTCTATATATAATGAAAGTTGCTTTGTGATTAACTTAACCTGCCAAGAGCACATCCTTCGGCATATGAGTGTAGAAGACACTAACATAAGTAACATTCCATAAGTCTGGTCCAAGAATAGATCCATGTGCAAAAACATGATAAGTCTGGTCTAATAACATGCAGCTTCGGCGTGCTATACTGCTCTAATAACTTCGCGGATGGCGGTTATTGTTGACTTGCTACTATGCTGAGAAAAAGCATAGCGCAGAACACCATAATGCAGGGCGAAAAATTGATAGGAGTAGGTCCTTTGCATTAAAGCCTCCAACATCATGTATTATAGCTTCGATGAAGGTCACCCTGGCATAGTTTAGGTCACCCTGGCATAGTTTTTTCCTTTTTTTTGTTTGCTTGTCTGGGGTAGAGACGGCGATTTGATCGACAGACTCAGAGACCTCATCACCCTCTCGCTAATTTTGTCCTTTAAGCAGTAATTCGCCTGGAATTAAAATTCCATTTTTCAAGCAAATCGCCTGGAATTAAAATTCCATTTTTTGCTCTTGTTATCGTATTTAGGGGAACATGGACAGTGTATTGGAAGGTTGATAGTTAAATTATTCAGCCATACTTCTTTTAATTTCTCGTGCTCAATTCTAAGATTGTGCAAAAATTATTTCTACTTCTTATTACTAATTTATGCGATCTGACAAAATATAGTATTTGTCAGCCGCTTTAACAGCCTGCTAATACTGGAGCCATCCAAACCAGTAGATGCAACGAGGGGAGAGGAAACACGTCTTCACCTCTTCAACGAATGTCCAGCGCTTGTTGGGAGTAGGAATCAATTTTTTACCTTATATGTCTGCTCACCAAAGTGGCTTCGGTGGACCTGAACGGGCTCACCCAGTTTATCAAAAACCCAAAGTGTTTCTCCACTCAGTAATGGTTGTATGCCTCAGTGAACCTTTTTCGGAGTCTGGTCGGAGAAACAAGTCTTGTTCCAGGATTTACCCTTTCACTCAACGATTGCAGTATTCCCTCACCTCTACTCACAAATTTGTCGTAACTGCATAAAATGTTGTTACAGATATGGAGGCTACCACCTTGTTTAAGAATTGCTATTTGAATGCAGTTCTTAAGGATGTTGACCTTAAAATTATTCAGGAGCTGCATTAGCTCCCCACTTTTGATGGGTAAACATTCGCAGGTTAGGATGCACAAATGTTAAGAAGTGGTATTTAGTTTCTCCTAGTAGATGAACTTGGAAACGTTATAAGTATCTCCTGGGAAAAAATTCCATAAAGTCCATCATCATGTTTTGCAATCAATCCAGCACTTTGAAAACTAACTGGACTGGATTTTAGGCGGGGCTTGTGGCATTTTGCGGATCACCTTATGACTGGCTATATACATATGTATATGGTAGTTATGTTCTATTGGGAAAAAATATTTTCTCTTGTAACTTACGTCATCATCTTGAAATTTATTTAGAATTTCGTAATTACGTCTCTAGTAGTTAGCTGGATTATCACCACCACAGTAAACACATTTAACTTTTTCTCGCAGTATGGTACACTTTACGAAGGGGTTATACTGGCTATCATATCACTGTTAGTCACTACCCTTTTACCTTTCGCATCATCCAAGATCATTTAAAAAACAATGCACACATATAGCACAAAATAAAGTTTTCATTACGATGCAGTCTCAATCAAAATTGACTCAGTTGTAGCTGAGCACTTGAAGTGTACTGTCCTTGCATGTTTTTTTTAGGTTGAAAGATAAAAATTGGAGCTGCAGGTTTTTCAGATATTCGGATAAATTTAATTGGAATTGAAATTTATGTAGCAAGGTAGCAAGGTGTAGGTTCGTACCGAGTAGACAAAAGATCGTAGTGCAGAGTCTTGTTGGGCTTGTCACTTCCGTGAAGGCTGTGAAAGCACAAGCAATGATCTATGCTTAGGAAGGTCTACAACATCAGCAAACCAATGAATTCTGAAGTTTGGATAGGTTTTTCTTATTATTCTGTGCTGCCAGAGTTTCAAAAACATTTGCATTCCGTTTTTTTTTTAAATGTTGCTGAAAAGACAATTTTTGGGTCTTTTATGTTCCTCACTGCTTGACTACTGAGCAGAGAAAAATCGACTGCACATGATAACAATAATGTCCAAAGATATGCCGTTGAAGATTTTTTTGCTTTTTCCTTAATTTAAATGAATACATAATCTCTCAAGAATGCTCTGTCAAAATTGGAACAAAATTAATGAAGTTATGAGTATTTGAGTGTCGGTTGCTCTAGGCCGGGTTTCTGTAACTGCTCGACAGATGTGCGTTTTTCTAAAACTTGTTATTTTTGAAGTCCGTGTACACCATAACTCAAAATCCACTAAACCAATCGCGTTTTCGTGGCTTTCGGTTTTTCGGCTTTCAAGTGCAACGACAAATTGAAAAATCGAAAAAGCTGCAACCCTTAGCATAGTGCGTTTGCCTTTAGACTCCTTGAACAATGTTCTCCAAAGCTTGACACTGAGTTCCATATTTTGGCATTCTACGAAAGCCAGGATCCTAGCTGTTGCCATGTCCACTGTATTGAGGAAGTGGGCAACTAAGGTTTTGGGGTTGGGAATCAATAATTTCTCCATTGTCCATAGGTTGATCACTTCCCACGGCTTTATCTTTAGCACTTCCGTCTTTATTCATTCAGCCGTTGATTTATGCTTGCAACGGAAGGTTACATACCTTGCTTTTTAGGTGATGGTAAGGAAGCTATCTTCAAGGGTATTTTATACCCCATTATTTGAACGATTCTGTGAAGTATGTACTTTGAAAAAATCGCATACACTACTAGAAAATATCGTCCATATTCTTTTACTGTCCATATGACTTGCCTTAGGTGACGAAAGACCTGAGCAATTTCGTTTTCATTTTCGTCTACCTCTTCTTGTACGATCTTCCTCTTCTCCACTATTTTATCCAAAATGTCCTCAGAGTCTACGTTTAAAACATTTTCGCTCAGAAATTACCTCTTGCTTCTATGGTTTTAATGACATATTAATTTCAAGGTCTAGACATCATATTTATGACAGTTCAAACGGCTGACGAGGTATTCTTAATTTTTCTCAAACTTTTACGTTGTAACGAAATTCAACAATTTTGCGCTGTTTCATTCTATTCTGCGATATCATAAATTCCAATTCCCAACAAAAAACTTTACCAATTTTTCTTCGACATGATACCATATTGAAAAAATTCTTTTAAAATTTTCCAAGAATTTTCTATTAAAATTACACATCTGTTTTCACATGTAAAATACGTCAAAGAAAATTAAACTCTATTCATAACATTTCCATGAATTCTCGTTTCAGATATCTTATTGCCTGATATACTTGACGTCTAACTCTTCGGTCTGCTCAACTATAACCCTTACTCATATGAGCACTCAGGGTAGAAGAAAATGTGTTTTGGGAAAAGTGTTTTCGATACTCATCCATATACGATGCTGAGTTTTCATTGAAAACATCATGAAAATGAATTGAAAATTGAAATGCGGGAATTTTCCTATTGACGAAAGAAAATTTCGAGAATTCCGGATCTAAAGTAACTTGAAGAATCTTGATAAAATATTTCCAAGTAACATTCCAGAAATTGTCCGTGAAATTTGTTTCGGAGACGAGTGAGAAAGTCCTTTCAGCCTGTAACTGAATGATGTGAACAAATGTGAACGGAAATCGACATTACGGACAGGATAGCAAGGTGCAGTCAAGTGCAAATAAATACGTGACAAATGTTCAGTGTCCGATGTATGGGCGTTTCGTAAACTTTATCGGTATTGACAGTGAAGGAGATTAAGTGTGAAGACGTGTTAACACGTTCCGGGCTAAATAATCCGTTGATAGTATTTTCGGTCCGGATCAGAGTTGAGTGCATAGAGAGTGGCTTGGAGCTTTTTACACGAAGGGCTGAGAGTTTGTTGCTGGTTGTCGTTGGTTCTTAAGGGTAAGTTATTCATGATTGTAGTTTTCCGTAAAAAATGCAATTTTCCGAATGAATTGGTCTTAAATTAATCATTATTTATAGGTAGGTTGAAAGGTCTTTTCATTTGGGAATGGTAGGGTTCATTAATAATCGTATCTATAAAAATTTAATGCATAAATAAATAAATGTTATCGGAAAGTTTTACATTTGTAAATACAGTTTGATTGCCACTCGCTTAACTTGTTCCCGCATATATAAATACTTATGTTTGAAGGAAGAGCTAGATACAAAGTAAAATTGTAATATTTAAAATTGGAAGTGCATGAGACATTGTTAGCATCAACAATAAATAAATTTATTCATAGATATGACTCAGATGGCCTTTTATGAACCCTCAAAACCTCTTTGCACAATTTTTTTCTTATTGTTGCATTCAAAAGCCCATCTTTCAACTATGTACGCGCCGAATTTAAAATTATTCATTTCAATCTAATGTGTAGCATTTCGGTAAGTACAGCACTCGTGGTGAAGCCAAATACATACAATTTACGAACACTACCGAAACTACTGCACTTTCCGACTTTCTCTTGTAATTGAAATTCTAAATTTTAGTTCGCATGGTAAAGCAATAAACGAGAAATTTTCGCAAGCAATTTTAATTTGCCACATTGTATGTTTGAGTTGTTTGATTTTAATTTTGACCACGTAGTGTTAATTGTTGAACTAAGTTTCGCGTGGACTTCAAGCACTTTGGTTAGTTTGGTGAGAAAGTACTATATTTGCTGAGGTTAAACTGTTTGCTTCATTATAAATTAATTTGTCTGAGATATAGGAATTGAAAACGCCATTTATATTATTTGGAAGCGAAAATGGATTGAAATTAATAGGTATAATAAATAGTACTGAGTAGATCAGAAGTTAATAAAAAAAACTCTATCATCTGAGGCTTGTGAACAGAAGATTTCAATCAAACAAAACCACTATAGCCAACATCAAGAAACGCACATGTATGGACCATAGAAGTTGACCATCCCCAAAAATCTCCTTAGGTCCTTAATCGTCTTGGGGAGTTTAGCTGAAGAGATCCACTCAACCTGACCTAGGGAGGGCTTAATGACTTTTGACGAAACCTTATGACCTAAGAATTTAACTGAAGGTCGAAGGAAATGACATTTCTCCAAGTTAATTATGAGACCATGGTCTGCAAATCGTTTGAAAATTTGTTTTAAGTGAACAAAGTGCTCCTTTTCAAAAGTCGAAGCTACCAAAATCTAAACAGAATTTGACTCCAGGTCGGACTTTGTGGATAAACCGTTGAAACGATTGTGCCGCTTCCAAAAAGAGTCCAAAAGATTGCGATGGCGGTTTTAGGGATATCGTTCGGCTCGAATAGAATTTGATGGTAGGTCTTAGTCAGGTCTATGGTGTCTATGGTATGGTCATGACAGAATTCTTGAATTACGAGGATCGGAAATCTATCCGGGGCCGTTATGTCGTTAAGACGTCTATATTCACCGCAAGGACACCCCCACTAGCGTTACGAGCCATGTGAAGAGGAGAAGACTAGCTGCTGTCTGAAGGGTGGCATATACCCTGTTCTAACAGGAAATCGAATTCTTTCTTAGCCATTGCGAGGTTATCAGGTGCTATTTGACGTTGTGTCGAAACTATTGGAACACCAGGTGACTCATATTTGCAGCCTTTCAAGTACTGTCTTGTAAAATGTGGTAGTCAAACTCTTTATGAACAACTTCGTTACAGTAAAAAAAAAACAGTCAACAAGCCTTAAGTTGAAGATTTGCTCATCCCGGCCTTTTTGAGGTGAGATGAGGCGGAGGTGTGCCATTCAGAGCGTTGAAGCTTTGTCTCCTGGTCATACTTACACATTTATGACTCGTCTTCAATAATAACATTTCCAAAAAAGTTTGGATAATAATGAACACAATCATGGAGCTCTTGACACATATTCACACGTCTGTCTTTCTGTTCGTCGGTCAACACTTTCAACACGAATTTTTGACACAGTTTTCTCATTCCCAAGTTGTCGGTCACCACTTCATGCAGAGCTGTTTTCTGTCAAATTTTAGTATTGACATACAATCCGCACACTCAATCTGTGACCAGAGTTAAAAAGGTTTTTCACTTTCATCAATTTCTCGTCATTTTTGACCGTTCAAGGGCGTCCAATTTGCTTTCTTCACTCATGAAACAACTTTTACTACTCGGAAACACTTTTTTTTAGATTTATAGTATCATCTTCGTAAGAATATTTGATCATAGCGTGAGTTTCACCCACGATTTTACCAAGTTTGAAACATATCGCGTATCACTGTGATAGTAAACAGTTCATCTTGGAACGTGACGATTTAAAAGCGAACCCCCGACCTTCAAATCCGCTCACACTGCGGAAAGGCTCAGAAGCGAGTGGGGATCAATGCGCTGCTTAGTTTAGACCTCCCGCATCTGCGAAAAAGCTCGATTCTTTCGCTCTGTCTGTCAGGAAAAATTTAGTCCGACTACTTTTCGGTGCCTCTTGCAGGCGCAGAGGAAGCTGAAATTTTAACACTCAACATCAACCAGCGAAAATTCCTTAGACGTGACCAAATCGACAGCTAATGCCTCACTTAGAACGTCTTTTCAGATCAAAATTGATGGTCATCTTTCTTCCAAGCGCCACATCGAAGCTGGAGTCCTTCAACGCTCACCACGCTCACTTATCTAGTGCAATTTGTGTACTACAGATACTCCACGCTCCAGCAAAATCAAAATCGTCCTGTTTGCCGGTAATACCCATATTTTCTGCTCATTCAAACAATCATACAGTATCAAATAAAACCGCCATCTTTGAAAAGATGGAGTATCAAATTAAATACCGAACAAATTCAAGCAATATTTTTTTCTTGTAGAGGAAAACTGACTCTTTGAAACCTTACAGTTGAGACCATAGAAAAGCAAAGAATTGTCAAATATCTAGGATTTATAAGTGACAATGAACAACATATATTGCTAATAAACGTAGCTCCATCAAAAATACTATCGACTACCTCCGTCCTCTCCTTAAGAACTCCAAGCTCAATATGACTCATCGACCTCTCTTTCACAAAGAGGTAGTAAGAATCAACTTTTCTACGATAGCGGAGCATTCAGCCAAACAAAGAGTCCTGGAAAGGCCCCAGATGCGCCGAAGAGTATTTTGAATCGGATTCCGAAGAGTATTTTGAATCCCAAGGTATCTCAAGGTATCCAAGGAATCCCAAGTCAAGTGATGATATTTAATACTTATTCCCGATGTATCCCAAAGTGCCAATAAATAAAGCTTGGACGTACTATTACTCACTGCGTAAAAAAATGCAGAAACCACATCAGGTCCAGAAACCACATCAGGTTACCAGCTTAACGCTCATGTGAGCTATTTTACCAGCTCAATGCTCATTGGTATGTTGGATGCGCTGGAAAAAAATGGTGTGTGGCGCTTGTTGGCACAGCTTCAGTGAAAGATATTGGATGGGGTTGCGATCAAATACTGTTGTGTAGTGATGGGGTGAATTAGTTAGCTCATATTACGTGATAAACTACGCTCACATGACTACAAAAATATGTGCTGTTGAGTTCATCGTGGTTCTTTTGAAGTAAGTTCATCAAAGAGCGATTCAGCAAACAGAGTGAGTGTAACTGAGCTAGTTCACTTAAAAGTTCTGTTTTTTCCATCACTAATAACAAGTGAAACAAATTCATATGATTATTTATCCAGATTCAGTGCAATAATTCTTAATAATTTTTCGCGCCCAATGTGGGCTTAGTGGGGTTTCACCAAATAAATACATTGAATTTAACATTATTTTTTTTTAAATACAGCATATATGCAAACAAATAAAAAAGAATTTATTCACAATGCAAAAAACCAGTAATAGCATAATAGTCTGACAACATTGTAAGAATCCAAAAATAAACCCTAAACCTATTGCTGTACTTTCTTCCCTATCTCAACCAAAAATACACTTCAACTTATAATACTATCTTTTGACTTTCGACATATTACGTTTCATTTAATTATCGCATTATTTTTTCATCCCTTAATGAATTAAGCTGTCCACATTATTCAAATCAAGAAGGTATTGAAAAGTAAGTTCATCGTAAAATTATTTTACCTTTTACCAGGCATCGTAAAATTATTTTACCTTTTCAAATTATTTTACATCATTAAAGATCTCTCTTTGCTAATCTTCTATTATTATTTGAAACTGAAGGTAATTTAATCCTTTTCATCCTTTTAACGTAACTAATTGGTTTTCTTCATCTGTTTACATGATCTAAAATACGTTGAAAAATATTTTTCTTACGTAAATTAGAGACCAATTCACCTTTTAGATTTGTATTTTGCCCACTGTTTCTCAGAGTAAACAACTTGCTTCTTAAATAAACTCACCAAGTAATCTTAAAGTATTAGTAATGGATCGCACTAATGGGTACATATAAAATAGCAGCATCCAATCATAGTCACCCTAGAAAAAATTTCGGCATCATAAACACAGCTGTATTATCGTAAATTAATTGCTTTTTTTCATAAAAATTTATCAATTCATTTCTTGGAGTATTTTTCAAATTATTTTTCCGAGCAAAATCATTTTCGAGATACAAGCCCAGTAGTAAAAATCTGATTCCGTGCTTGGAATAAATTTATGCTTGCTGAAATTTAAAACATGTTGAAAACCCATTTGGAAAATTTACATTTTTGTCACTTGATCCTTGATTAGGATGTTACCGTATACTTTCAGGGACCATTTTAGGTCGTTTCGAATTGGCCATGAAGACATCGGCAAAGGTTGATTTCGAAGGATGAAAAACTCAAGGATTGTTTTTTTTCGTGAAGCAGTCATCGGAATGGCACAGTTGGTTTCTACGACGAAGAAAATTAATTGGATCATATTTGAGAAAAATATTTGTTGTTTTTTTGAATTAGGTAATCTAATATCAAATAGCATCGAGCTTAAAGTGTAAACAACAATTAGTTATGCTTGTAAGCAATTTTTGTTTTCCTGGACTAGATTTAATAGCATTTCTAGGCAGTTTTTCAGACTGAAATTGAGAATATTTGTTGATATATCAGACTCATATACATGCTTATTATTTTTCGGGATCAAATTTTGGCTATTAAATTTATAAAGTTTGTTAGGAAATCAAATAATTCTTATATTTAGGGCAGAGTTTGAGAATAATACTTTAAAAACTTACTTGCAAAATCTAAATTCAAAGCTACACTTAGAAGTTGTCTTAAAAAGTGGATCGACATTTTCTCGCTTACAAAACTTCAAACAATATAATCATATCAATAGGAGCCATGTAAGTTTCAAAGTTTTGTAAAGTGCATTAGCATCAGAAACCCGTTTATATTCCAAATTATTGTTCACTTTCTATAGTATTTTCTACGCATTTCATCGCAAGTAATCAAACCCTTGAGCGGAGACAGTTAAAATTTGTCAATAAAAAATGCGGAAAATGTGAGAATATTCACACTTTTAACTGTACCGTCTGCGTGTAGAATTGGCTTCATCGCCAAAGCTGAGAATGTGCTTCATTTATCTTTGCTTGCAGTGAAAATATAGTAGTGAACATGAGAACACGCAAGAACATCTCGTAATGGCTGTATCTTTAATCAAATAGATCCTCCTTCTGTTTCCCGAAAGATAGGCTTCAAACATTCTTGACGTGTAGTCCATCCGATGAGTTTATTGTGATTCGGATCTTGATTCGAATCGGTGAACGAATAAATGGTTCGCCGAAAAATACATTCAGTGGAATTCAGACAAAAAATCGTAAATATTATACAGATGATCTTAGAAAATATGACGACGATCTTGCAAGAAATAAAGTAAGACAATCGTAGAAAGTAGTAATGTCTTAGAAGAGGCTTTCCACCGAAGATGATCCATTGTATAGACAAAGATGGATTGATTATTGTCTTGTTTCAAAGAGCTCCTTAATCCTGCTCATTGCTTCTAAGAACAAGTATCCCCTGTAATGTTGGCAGAAGAAAGCACAGTTCACCTTCTACCGCTGCGAAAAGTTGAGCTAACAATCAAAAGCTAGAGTAGCACCAAAGCGTCGAACTCCGATGAACTTAGAAAATAAAATATGGCAGCAAAAAGACCAGGAACGCCATACACGAAGTGTTTCAAGCAATATGAACACACGATCGAGCTAAGCTGCAGTTGTCAAGCAGTTTGTGGGCTTCTCTAGGTGGCAGTTTAGAATCGACCGCAGGAAAACTTATCGGTTCGTCGATCTCTATATTAAAAATATCTGGCAAGCTTGAGCTGAGAAAGGCAGGCCGAAGTGGCAGTTTTTCATTATTCTTCCCGTTATTTATTTGATCAAAGTTTTTTGTGGATATTCTTAAAGCTACGATTCGAGCACGGAGAGGACTACTAGATTTCAACGTAAATTTGCTTTTCATTAGCAATAACTTCTCTATATTATAGACAATTTTCTTTTTTGGCATCAAAAGAATTTTAGTATTCATTAGGAAATCTGAAAAATAACGAAAATACGGAAACATTTTCTTCCATAACATGTAACTTTATTAATACTTCGAGTGTTCTAAACATAATTGTTGCAACAATAATTCCGCAAATGTTGGTTCGATTTCTTCCAAGACCTTCATACGTTAGCTTTTCATTCTTAACACGGACGTCGGTGGGCACAAAGGAGGCTAATAGGGCTGCCAGTGTCAAAGAGGAAAAGATAAGTAATACGTTTCTGGGTTTTCCCGTGCTCAGAAGCAGAATAAACATTGACACTTACCAAGTTTGATGCATCTAGGCCATTATAACAATCCTCGAACTCTCCATCGAACATGATCGCAAATGATTCATTCTGAACGAGCGGGAATAGTGGAGTCGGGGTTCTTACAACGGTGGCGACGGGCAACAGCATCTTCCACGGGTTCGGTTACTGACGGCGTTCATGTCCGACTTTACAGCATTTGGAACAACTTCCGGTAGGTCACTTCTCGTAGGAGCATTGAAACTGATAGTGCCACATCCGCGAACTATTGAAGCAGCTAATTTCGCCCTCTTCTTCTCCAGATCTCGCAGACGAAGTAATGGCCCTCATCGGCATGTTAGAAAGCGTCACGCAGGCAGCAGTTGTAGATGGTCGAGTAGCCGATGTATTTGAATGGACAGCAGCTGTGAGTGGGCGGGCAGCAGTTGTAAGTGGTGGGGCAGCGGCTATTCTTGGACGGGTGATATTCGATTTCCTGCATATAAGCTTAATGTAACGGTGAGCTCTTCTTTTTAATTCGTCGATTGTATCATTACCTATAGCTGGGGTGTTGAATCAAACCCAGTCGTCTTTAATCCTTCTGTTATAATGCCGACTAGTTTTCTTTCGCCTACGTTTCCGAGCTTCGCAACATTTTGCATTCGTAATATGAAGCGGTGTAGTGGCTCTTCCAGAGGATTCCACCTCATAATTATAAGCTGCTGATATACTTCTTCCACGGTGGTAACAACTTCTGCCTTTACTTCTTCATATGGTCTTGCTCGGAATAGCCTTAAATATATCCGGGCCGATTCTGTCATCGTATTTTTTTTAGGTATATCAACTTCCTATTTTCAAATTTTTCAAATTTACATACGTTCCCCTTAACTTTTTTATCTGCGCCTGTGTCTGTAGCAGCTGTAGTAGCAACAGTGGCGGCCAGGGTATCAGCGGCGCCAGCAAAGGCATCTGGAACAGCATCAGTGGCAGGAGCATATGTGACAGTGGCGGCGGCATAGGCATTCGTGACAGTAGCGGTGTCAATGATAGCGGTGACATCACGAGCATTCGTGACAGCCGCGACGGAAAGAGCATCAGTAATAACAGCGGTGGCAGGAGCAGGAGTAACGATAACAGCGGCAGTTTCCTTCTATTATTTGAGCTGATGCATGGACAGACCAGCTTCCATTCCCGCCACCTCCTTCTGCAGCGCCAACAGTTCTCTCTCTCTCTCATTAACAGTTTCATCCGACGTTCCACCATTTTCTCGTCGTCCTCGAGTCGCTTCAGCTCTTGTGTTGAGGCTCCATCTGACCACTTCGATTAGGCCAATTTGAAGAATGGCGATGCGTATTCAGTCGGAGACAATAACGTCATGCAATCAAGGTTTCCAGGAACCGGAGTATCCCCGACTCTCTGCTCTTCAGCTGTTGCGGCTTTCCTGGTTTTTCGTATGGACATTTTTTGTTTAGAGTTTTTATTTTTTCAATATGTAGATTTCACCCTACACGTGAGTTGAAAGGGTCACACAATGAAACACAAAAGTTATACATATTTTAATACACTTTTATTTGTGATACACACTTGATCTGTTCGTTGTGATCGGTTTGACGCACGATGATTGAATGGCGTCGTTTCTCCCGCGTTGAGCTACGATTGCGATAGTTTTGTCACTTGTTGCCACTTAATGTGACTTGACCCTTAGCTAGGGTTGTGAAACTTGGACCCTCACAAAAACGTCTGTAAAAAAACTGAATAATTTTGCTAGAATATTGCTCAGGACAATTATAGAAGCTAAGCGTGATGAAAACCCATAGCAAATTTGGATAACAGTGAGTTGTGTGAAAGTATCCAAAATAATTAAACTACATAAGTTGCAGGGTCGTATTAGTAGGATCGCGTGTTTTGTCTGAACGAAAGTCGAATGCTTAAAAGGATATTTGAAAGGAAAACAAATATCAGTAGTAGAGCGCAGGAAACGATCAGTTGACTTAATTGACGAGTAAAATGCCGCGCTGCTTGGATTTCAAGTTGGGAAGACATGGTCAGGATATTGGAATTTTATGAGATGAAGCATCTGAGACTTCAAAGCCTGAAACGGATACAAAGCCTAGATTCATGAATGCTATTGCAAAATTTGTCCTACTTTAACAATGTTAGTAATTGACCAAATGTAAGCCATCACAATTAGCACCCTTTTTTCAAGTGGATTCGCTTGTGTTTTTTTTTTTAAAGTGAAGTGGGCTACTATGAACAGAAAAAAAACTAGATTACAAAATCAAGCATTGCTTTTAAGCAAAAAATTTAAAAATCAGTGAAGAGTTGCGAGTGCAGGGCTACTTCTTAACCTATGATGCGATGCACCAGAGTAAAATATGGCACCTGTATATATAAATATATCAATATATTAATATATTTGCTTTACAAATCCATCATTTTCCTTTATTATACTATCAAATCGTTTCCAATGACAAAATATTGTCCATTTCAGAAATAACAAGTGTGTTTTTGCAGTGGCTGCACTTCTCAATCAAAATTTTCATCCTAAAATGCTGAATTTAATTTTTTCTATACTTCAAACATGCATTGTTTGTTCAGCCAAAGCAAAATGTTTACTTTGTTCTTATCATTACCTTATAAATTTACTACTTGATGATATGATCGATAATATTCCATTCATTTCGGATGCTAATAATTTCTCAAAAATTATTACACATTCAAGCGCAAATTAAAATCTACATAAAAAATTCTTTGATCGAAGTCCCGTAAAAATACCGCTCTTCAAACTTCAAACTTCTGACCGAACAACCGAAAGTTTGTTTAAATTTCCATACCAGACGGTAATGCATTCAAAATTATTATGTTCTGTGGCGAAAACAAGATTCAGTAAGACCCAAAGTCAGTTGAGTTTATCGTAAGGTCATCATATTCGCCACTGAATAATTTTTATTTGCTTAAATAAATATACATTCATATTGGATCGTAATTGACTTTGAAATGTAAATTAAATGCTTAATCTAATGAACTTTTGTCGAATGCTCATTTGCACCGAGCTTGAAAGCTCTTGGCAGATCAAATTATAATTTTTTTTTTTTTAAATTTCTGTCCAAACTTTCGGTTTTCATATTTATGAAATATTTCGGGAAAATGGCGTGTTTGTCAAATATAAACACATTCTTTACACGTGCACTGATTTCGGAGTTCGTATCTCTAGAATTGTGGCACAATGGAAAGTATTGTTGATGCTGACAGAAGCATCACCATGTCCAATCTCTCTAACCGGTAACTTTCAACGTTCCTTTATTCAAGTAACCCACGCCATCTAAGCACATGCTAAATATTTTTTGCATCTAGTTTCACCTGTTAGCCACTTCGCTCTACGACAGGTGGTACAAACAAGCCGGTTGACGTTAATTTCAAAAGGCTATGTCAACATTCATTTTAACACACATTTGCAAATTCACAGCTACTCCAGCATCATTTATAAGTATCTTAAATATTCACACGTAAATAATTGTTCGTATCTTTGGCTGTTTCGATACTACCGTATTTTCACAAAAACGAAAGTGTCTAAAAGAGAGATAGAGTACTGAAGCCACTTTTAAAGCACTTTGTTTGAAATAGTTATCACCTTTTACAATCTTTTGTGATTTTCGCAAATATTTTCGTTCAGAGATGAATATGTATGATACTGGCCATGACATCACGTGACTCCACACTTGATAAGTTTCGGAAGCTTGTGTTTGTTTCAATTTGATTGCTTTTCGAAATCAGCTGAGCCTTCTTATCGCGGACACACAATACAACCTACGAGTTTAATTGTACTGACATAATTCAATTTCGCCCGCCGAAACGAAACTTTCCGCAAGCATTGTAAGTTTGGCGTTTAAATATTTATTTACTTTGTCATTTGTATTTGCGAGCACTGGAGATAGTGCTTGTTGTTAATTGAATTCGAAAGAGAATTAAAGTGTTAAGTTGCTGCTTTTTGGAAAATGAACGTGAAAAAATGTGCTTCATTGCTTTTTAGTACGTTCATGCCAACCGGTTGGAATGCATCTGCTTTATTTTTGTAAAAAAAATCCCATTGATGTTTTTGTGTACTTTTATGAGTTTTCTATGTCCAAAACAGTGTCTGTGAAACAATCAGACATTATTCAAATAATGTGTAGCCATTTGAGAATAGAAACTGACATGTGGCAAAGAGATTACATTTAGAATTGCAAATATTTTGCATGAATATATTCAGCAAAATAATGATGAATTTTATCTAGAGTACTAAAAAACTCATCACAAGATTTCGCACAAATGCTTTCTCTTGTGGTAATGATTCCTTGGAGTGGATGCGGGTTTGCTTTAGAAGTAATTGAAGTATTACTTGCCATATCAATTTTAAATATCTAACTAAAATGTTTTAAAATTATTTTCACAGATGTTTTTAGTATGTTCTGTTTGAATGATACATATCAGAGTAACTTTGAAATAAACATTACTTAAAAAAACTTTACTTTTGTTTTGTTCCATGCTATCTATCTAGCATACATCATTCCTAATCTTGTTTACCAAACTCTTCTCCTCGTTTTCAATAGCCCGTTAGAGAACATGGAATTTACAAAAATACTACTGAAAATACCCCTAAAACTGAAAACTGTTATATTTTTGGAGCTAGTACCAGTTGCACTTTGACTCCCTTCCTCGCAGTGAGCGTCCATGCGCTCTCCTTTCTCTCTCTCTCTAGATAGTTAATTCTCTTGATCGCTCCCTCGTAGATCTGCTACTTTAGGATCCTAATGCTCGTAGATTTATGTATATATCATTTGCTCTCTGTTCTTGAAATTTTAAGATGGCAAGGGTGCTCTTGGGGTTTCTGTCGATTGTGTCGAGCAGTTTGAGGGACTTGTCGCATATGTACTTGTCTATGGTTTCTATTCGAAAGTCCTTGTGTACACCAGAGTTTCTAATGTACCAAGGTGTTCTTGTTAGTTTCCTAAAGGCAAGGATTTGGCAAGTTTGCAACTGCCTTTTGTTCGTCCTGTGTGTTTGGTAAAAGATAGTGATTCCATAGGTGATGGTTGGTCTGATAATCTGCTTGTAGATTAGGGCTCTGTTCTTAATATTCAGCTTATTTGATACAAGTAATGCGTACAGCTGGTTCAGTATTCCGCTGGCAATTATTCGGTTGTTTTGTATGTGCGTATTCCAAGAGAGTCTTGTGTCAAAAGTTAGTCCTAGGTATTTGGCTGTCGTTTTCCATTCTATGGGTTCATTGTATACTGTCAATTAGCTTGAGTTTTGTCTTCGTCGTCACGTTACAAAGATTGTTTACGTTTTTTTCCGCGTTACTACGAATCTTACACTTCTGGAAGTATTTCATCAGAGTGTCTATGTATTGGTGAAAATTGTCTAAGGAATAGGCCCCACGGTGACGTGGTACACCTCGTGACGCACTCACCTAAGACCTCCTTATTTCTCACCGATTCGATACAATACTCCACCACTCACTTGTACAAGTGTTCTTCCTCCTCAATCTTATCACTGAACTATCACTAAGTCTGACAATCTAAATTGATCCTTATTTTCTCTACGACAATATTTTAACGAAATAATTTTGACGACTAACCTTCAAATCGTGTTGCTCCGCTTTCCCTAATGCTTGCACTAAGTTTCGCACCTCGTGCCTCCACCACCCACGAGCGAACTCTCTTCTACCGCTCACTGACGAGATCTCCACCCTCCACAGCCGGTTGCTTTCTAGATTCCTTTTGATTTTCTTTCTCCAACAATCTGTAATCGGCTTGCTTGATATTCACCTGATTAAAATTGTTATTAACTCCGCTCTAGTGTACCAAAGAATGATCTTCGTTTCCCGCAATCAAAAACCAACGGGATTTAGGTTTCCAGTTTACTCGGTTGAATTAACTGGGCACTTTTACTTCGGACGACCTACTAGGAATGTTTTCCAATTCGCCGAATTTGGTGCTTTTCGGATTTGTATGAAAGTCGTCAGCTGTGTCTATATTGTCTATACAACAACAGTTTCCAAAGGGTCTGTCAATCTGTTCTGGATCTGGACCTGCGAGACGAAGTTGGTCATCGTCATCTTTATGAGTCTCACTAATTTGGCCGGTATACCAAATTGCAGCATGATGTTATATAGTGTGCCTCGGTCGATGCTGTAATATGCTTGTTTAAAGTCGACAAAGATTTGATATAGGTCGACGTTGTATTCCCAGCACTTTAGTAAAATTAACTTGACCGTGAAGAGCTGATCGATTGTGGAGCTTCCAGATCTGAAACCGTCTTGATACTCGCCAATGATTTCTTCAGCGAATGGTTTAATTCTATTCTCCAGGATTATTGCCAGAATTTTGTAGCCCGTACAGACTAAAGAGATGCCTCTACAATTCTCACACCGCAGCTTATCTCCCTTTTTATGTATGGGACAGATGTTGCTTCTGCGCCAATCCTCTGGGATCACCTCAGTCTCCCATATTCGCAGCCGCAGTTGATGTAGCGATCTTAATAAACCCGCCCCAACAGACTTCAGTAACTCAGCTGGTATTTCGTCAGCACCCGGAATTTTGTTCCTTTTCAGTGATCGCAAGGCGAGATCAACTTCTTCTACTATCGGGGGCTGTGTGGATACGGGTTGATCCGCGGTATCATCATTGAGCTCAGATTCTGCTGCCAGGATGCTTGATGCTCTTCGAAATAGGACACCCATCGTTTGTTGTTACTTTCGGTGTCGCTGATAATACTTCCATCTTTGTCCTTACAGAGGCTATTCCTGGGTTGGTAGCCGTTTTTGTTAGTGTTTACTAGTCTGTACGCTTGTCTCGAGTTCTTACTAACTAGATTTACATTAATATTCAGCAACTGCTCGTCAAAGTATTTCCGTTTCTTACGCCTAATTATTCTATTGGGCATTCGCCATAGCTGGTCATACTTTTCCTTTTTGGCTCTAATTGCACGTTGGATCCATTGTCTGTAGCCCTCATTATTTGCATCAAATACGTGTCTGCATTCTTCGTCAAACCATTTGTATCCCACAACGTTTTCTGCAGCATACTTGATTGTTTTTTTTTTTAATTCTTCTCAGAATCCGTGGACATCTGCGTTGCTGGAGTCGCGCAACATTGATGAAATCCCTTCCTCAAGCGCGGTCGTATATGCCTGCGCCATATCGTTCAGCAGATTCTCAACCGCGAAGATTTTGGGAGGACTGAATCTCGATTGGTGCACCGAGGAAATTCTGCATCGGTATGTTGTTTTCACCAGGTGATGATCGGAGTTGCAGTCAGCTCCGCGGTATGACCGAACATCCATCACACTTGACGCCCATCTCTTGCGGATAAAGACGTGGTCGATTTGGTTGACGGTATGTGCGTCTGAAGATTTCCAGGTCTGCTTATGAATGCGACGGTGTGGAAAGCAAGTTGCAGGCGAAGTCGATTAGACGTTGGCCGTTATCGCTGCATCCTTCGTGGAGGCTGTATCCTCCAGTGGTCCCCTGATGCCAAGTTTCATTCCCGACTTTTGCATTGAAATCTCCCAGCAGCATTTTTACATCGTTTGATGGAAGTGAGTCGAAGAGAGTTCCAAGGCAGGCATAGAGCTCGTAACTAATCCTTCCTAATGACCTGAGACGCTTAGGTGTAATTCAGCCATCAGGCTGCAACTATACAAATTTTACTGAGGAATAGAGTTACCTCGTTGCCTCAAACCATTCTCCTTTCTCCGAGCTTGGAACCGGCATATCACAAGTTATTTTTGCGATCGGCGAAAAATCTCCTCAAGTAGAAGATCATTCTTTATGTATGTCGGTTGGGGCTAAGCTGTTTAGAGCAAAATATTTCATAGCAACGTTAACTTCCAGATTATCCATTGTAAGCATTGTGCACAACTGAATGCGAATTGTTTTGAAATAAGCAGCTACGTTGCGAATATGATGAGTGCAGTGACCGTTTTTCCAAGTGTTGCACTTTCGATTTCGTTTCAACGAGTCTTGTTATTGTTATAAGAAAAACAAAGTTTGACTGTCGGATTTTCGAACAAGCCAAGGTCAATAGCATTCACCATATACCTCCAAGCTTTGCGTTTTATTTGCCCGTTCATTCAATTATATTTTTTTCAACCGAACTCATCTTTTTTTATAAACAAAATTCATGTTTTTCATGTTTTTTTATAAACAAAAAAAACTATTGTTTCTGTCTATCCATCCACTGTTCAAAATAAGGCAATAAAGTCTCGTTTTTATCTTAATTACCTGATTACGTCTTGCGCTAATGAACACTTTAAATTCAAGGTCCAGTCTTCTTAAGTAGCATATTCTAATGCATCAACATATGAGCAGTAAACTAGAATTTTCCCTCAAATTATTCTAGTCAACAAAAAACTAACGTGAATTATTCAGATGTAAATAAACCGAAAAATCACCAAAAGCTCAGAGAACGCAACAGAATAGAAACACATTTACATGATATTTTCACGAAATATCAACGAATCGGAGAAGAAACAGCTGCGAAAAAAGAATTTTAAAAAATATATAGAGCAACTGTAAACAATCGGTTGGAGAACTTTGAAAAGATCAAATTGAAGCCCACCAGCATATTTTTTATTTGCATTTTAGTAAATCTTTTCAAATTCTATGTACAATACTTTCACTCAGATCTATTGTATAATTTATCTTGAGAACGGTGTTATCTTGTTTTCGCAGTTTCGCTATGGTCACGCTGTCGGCTCCATCGTTCCATTCAAAGTGTTTAAAGAAATGAAAGGAAATTCAATTAGCGTTTCGCGAATTTTGTACTCGAGTTCGTCAAATGAGGTCTTGTGACTGCCGATACCTGTAGATTAATTTGATTATTCCTGTTATACAGTGTAATGATGACTTCATTATGTGAACTTTGATTGGTGGCAGACTTGTTTACTTAGGTTTTAGAAAAGTTACTTGATCTACGCGTGGCAATTTCTGATGTTATTGAGTCGCACTTCGAATTGACAAGCTGCTAGCTGCTGAAGAATATTTTTCAAGCAGAACATAATTTTTATTTTTTGAAAAAAGTCTTGAGGGTTTATTTATTAATTTATTTATCGTTTAAATTTCTTTTGATTTTTGTCACATGGCTTCTACTATAGCGGTTTTTTGTGGCTCGGCTCTAATAGACAACCACCGATTATCATCACAGAAACACACCCCTCGTAATTTATGGAGCTCCACTTCAAACAACTTAAAGTCGTGGAAACTTTACATCTGCAGACTTTCCGGGCATCCTTCCTTCAAAGTTTATCTATTTAATTCCAGAAAATTACAGAATAAACGTTGGCGACAACGGTGACCTCGTGCGCAAGGAAAAGTTTAATCGAAGTTTCAATGGATTCACAAACACTTTGTTTCTGATCTCACCCCGTTTATCTTGCAATCGAATAAGGATGAAATTCACTCAGCAGCAGCTTAGCTAGACACATTTACTCGAATGTGTGAACGTAGTCGCAGCTAGTTGCAGATGGAAGGAAAATTTGTCAAGTACAATTCAACTTTCGAAACTTTGTGACATTAAAATAAAAGCAAGTGACTGCAAGATAAAACTAATTCGATTTCGGGGATACTGGGAAAATATTTTAGTTGCACTTATCGTGTGCATCTGGTTTTTTTTTTTTGGAAGAACAAACTCCAAGATAAATTGTTCAGTTTATGTTTCATAAAACAGTATGAAACTTCAAAGCATGAGTGTTTTCATTTCAACGATCAAAATATTGTTCAGTCAACAAACTGATAAACTTGTTTTTCTTTGAAATATGAAAACCCCCCGTATATTTCATTTTGAACGGTCAAACCAAAAATGTTCATTCAATCCGTTTCTTTTGATGGTTTTTCTCTCAAATCCATCCAAAGCCTGGCTATCGAAGTAGCCCGAAGCTTTGAGAAAATTGAATAACAGCAACAAGTTTATTATTGAGTTTACTCTCTTGAGAAACATGCTACTGTAGCAAGATGTAGTTCAGATACGGTCTGCAATTGAATTTTGTTTTCGATAGAGTTAATTAAATTGTATCTGATAGAATTGTTTTGAAGTTCGGAATTGATTTTTTTGGCAAACTTTCTGATTGAGAGTTTGCGAATGAAAGGAACGATGAATAAGATGTTTGAATGCTTGATTTATTTGACTTACGAAATTGGGAATTCGTAATTGAAGATGTGAGGGCGAGAAAAGAGTAAACTTGAAGTACGGTACATTGTAAATAAAAAGGAGGGATATTGGTATATTTCTTTCGGCATTCTTTTGATTAGTTGCTTCTTTGTACTTAAGTAATGGAGTGTCCAAATAATTGAATTTTTTTTATAAAAATAATAATTGAATTGAAAAAAGGATTTAAAAAAAATCATTTAATTCATACCTTGCTGAGTTTGTTTGGTAAACTAGCAACTAATGGAAGTGAACAAATAATAAAAGTTTATTCATTTTGTTTGAAGTCTACAATAATGCTTTTTTTCGGTCATAATTTCCCCCCGCGTCATTTAACAGCAGTAAAAAAACCACAGCATTTTACAACCACAAAATTGACAATTTCTAGTCAATTTGAAAAACCATGGCATCGAAACTGAAATTCTTAATTTATCATTTTAGCAACTATTTGTGCCAAAGGTTATTTTCGTGCTCAGTTTGTGATTCGTTTTCAGTTTTATATGCCGTTCTTACTTGAAATCTTTCATAAAACTAAGAAACTGGAGATAATTGTGTACGATCTGTTCATCTAACCATATTTTGGAATGGTGCACATGTGTGGTATAATTCGGATTTCGCTTCGAAAGAGTCCGAGCGTAGTGGATGTCCTACCGAAACGAAAGCCCTTTCGTAGGAGGCAACATGCGTACTGGTGGAACGATGATATCGCCGAACTGCGATGCATCGCTTTGGCGTGTAGGCGCAGCGAGCCAGAAACAAGACGGGAGTGGCTGAGCTATCTGCTGCCCACATTGCGGCAAAGAAGCAGCTGACCAAGGCCATCATGAGAAGCAAACGTGCCAAATGGCAGGCTCTTTGTGAGGAGGTCAACTCAGACCCGTGGGGAGACGGCTACGAATTGGTCACTCCTAGACTTGGAAGTTTCTCGAAGGGTTGCCCAAGCCGCGACTGCTGTCAGCAGTGAGATCTGCTGGCGATCTTTCTTGCAGGCAGCACTGTTTCCGCGAAGGGTACTCAACAATCGATGCCATCATCAAGCCAGACCGTTCGTCCTGCTGGTAACGCTGAATGTGCAAAACGACTTTTACCCGGCGAGGTGGACGGACATCTTCCGGGCCCTTGAGCGGAGGTTCTGTTTGTCGTTACAGTGTGACTGAGCTCGATGATGCTCAGAATACATTCTTTATGTGCAGTCGCTTTATAAATTTGAGGCGCACCATTGAGTCCACGATTGAACTGGCAACGCCTGAGGCGAACGTGAATACAATGCTGCGAAATGAGGAGAAGTGGCGCGCAGTCTCAACATACGTTGAGAAAGTGCTGTACATAAAGCGGAAGGAGGGTTGCCTTACCGACCCATAAGCTGTAGCTGTATCTGAAGTTCGTGGTCACCGATAGATGAGTCAGCACGACTGGGTTGAAGCAGTGCTTAGGTAGGCCCCGACTCGGAACTTCTGAAAACCAACTCCGAAATTCCGTAAGTAGCACGCAACTCAGAGTGATGCAAACCCAGCTTAATATCCAACAGCCGGCTATCAAGGCTCGGATGTTCTGAAGTATAGAAAAATAGCTCTAGAGTATGATGAAGAAATGGTGGAATAGATGGTGCAAGGAATTCTCGCTAAATTTCTAAACATAAAAACTATTGAAATTCATAAATGTCTTTTCTCAGTGGCATATTAATTCTCATTTGGAATGCTAATTCCATCATCAGGAACACCGGAGAGCTGGCGCAATTACTATATGATTATAGGGGTGATATCATGGACATCCAGGAAACATTGCTGAAAAAAGCTAAATGCCTCTACATCTCACATAGATTGACAGGTAGAGGTGGATGCACTGAAATCTTGGTGGTAAGAGGTAGCGACAGATGAAAGTGATCGTCATCAACGTGCACACCTAAATATTCATGTTCATAGCAACTCGGTTCGGAGTCAAATATCGGCTGCAAGGACCCCCCTCCTTACGCTCTCGAGGTGGTTTAGCGACGAAAAACGAGTTTAGGAGAATACTCGATTCGGAGTCAAATCTCGGCTCCCCAACGAGCCTACTTACTTTGGCACAGTTCATAGTCATGTCCTAGACATATAACTTTCGCACAATTATCACCAAAGTATACGACTGATTTTGATCGATCAACTCCTATACGACCACGATCCAGTACTCTTCATCATAAGCAAACTTAAACGTTTTCTGTGATGCAATGGCAAACGAACAATATGAAGAAACACTATAAAGCACTAGCGACACAAATAGAACAGCAGAGATTCTGTCATTCAAAATCAAGCAAGCAAAAGAGATCAACTCGGTTGAAAAAACGACAGAAGGACAAAACTCCTACTAACTACTTAGAGACAGAAAATAACTCTTGAGGAAGACGAATATAATTCGAAGCAGATAATACACTGACGAACCTAATACGAACGCCATATTTTACACGACATGTTTCCTAGAGGTTTGGAAGACAGCGATTATAACGATTTGCTCTAAATACTTTCATTTTCAAAATTTGAGTCTTTTTAGTTTCCTTTACTCCTGAGCGTTTTCTTCTCGATCGGTTAACTGATATAGCTATGAAAAAATCAATCATTCTGAAGGGATAATTCGCAAGAGTGGTGCAACACGTGCGTACAGGATTCAACCAAAGACAATTAACGAGCCTGGTAATGTTCGACGGTATCGCGAAGCGTTTAATAAAGTCAGGCATTCAGGACTGATTTGCAAAATGCACGCATTCTCAATTCGATTACTACTCGGACAACTCATTGCAACTTTCTCCAGGATAGGTTACTGTGCTAGAATTCAAAATCACCTCTCTAGAATGCGTTCAATGGAATTACTCTTCCCAATACTGGATAGTATAAACAGCAGACATCCCGAACATGCCCAGTACAAAAGTATCGCAATTAACACATTTCTACTCCACACCGCTAAGCAGAGAAATGCACTATCTTAAAATCTGCAATCCTACTTTGGTGAGTTCGAGGAATATTTCCTTAAATAGAAACTTAAAATAATTTAATATATGTATTTATTATATTATAACAACCATAACCTTTACACCTTTGATTTTCCTTTCATTCTGGGGGCTTATCTCATTTAAAAATATCTATTTTTATCCACACCTAAACTCTACATTGAGAATTTAATTAGTGTCCTTCCCACACAATTGATTCAAACTGCAATTAAGGAAAATCCGTGTCATTGACGTGCCATACCAAAACTAGTTAAAATTAGATTTATCCCCACCCACATGACATTTCCCAAATTGAACCGAAATTTTTCCTCTATTATCTTGATAAGAAATCGGTCTTTAATTGCATTCCGAAAAAAAAGAACCTGCGACGGGGAAGGATGCTCCGAAAAAAATAATCGACATAATCTCAGTGTGTAATTGCTCACAGCGTGCAAGATAAATGGACCTTTGGGGCACGTTTATGCTGTTTGTTTATATCATTGTCTAGTAAGCGGACTTATTCGTAAATCGCTTGTCTGCGTATAGTAAGTCGGCAAAGAACATTAAATCATGAAAAAATCCTGTACCATTACAGCGAAGTATATTCGACCTTCACTTTGCGCACAACACTGCAAAGACAGCAGCGAGTTAATCGTGTTTCTGGTCACGTCTGATGATTTAGCTTTACTGTTTCCTTTTTCGCTTGTTATTTGTTTGTATTACGACGTAGGCTTGAAATCCTGAAGAAACTAGCTGATAGTAGGTTTGTCTCGAGGAAACCATTATGATTTCACGTAGGTGAAAGTGAAATTGTTTAGAACAACAGAGTTTATCGAAGAGCTAACCAGACATATCTAATTCATAATTCATGTCCTTGTTAGTTCCTTAATAAACTATGCAAGGAATAAAGATATACTCATTTATGTAAATCTCAGATCCTAATCTCAGAGACTATAATCAAGTGGGCATTGTCCAAATAATATGGAGGCAGACGCATTGTTTAAAGGTTTCCGGATGTTCCTCGCACTGAGATTTAACCACAGGAAATTTATGGGCAGAATTCGAAGGCAAATAACAATAATTGACCTCGTCTTCTGGCACTTTTCCTGCTGAAAAGTGTCCTCACTTTAAATTAAGGACGAAAAAGAAGATTCATGGTGAATTTGCGCGTATTTTTTCACTTAAATTGGATCGGCAACGTAAGGTATTTGCGTGAATCTGTCATTATTTTTGAGCCAAATTGTAAAATTTCAAGGTGCCATGGTATCAAACCCACGTTGGGCGCTATGTTTATTTCGGCTTTTTTTTCTAAGGTGAGGCACGCTGGTATGAGATGACATCACGTTTAGGCCACATTTATCGTGAAAGGCCACTCTAATGAAGAAAAATCGCACACGTTAAGGAAGATTTTGTTCTATTTGCGATAACACGCAGTTGACAGAAACGAATATTTATAGGTATTTAGGTGATAGGTTAATATGAGATCAATACCAATGGTGGATATGGTACTTAATCATGTTTGTTTGCATTAATATGGGCTTCGTAATTGATTGAGATTAATCTTGTGGATAAAATCAATTAATTAATAGATGTAGTGTTTGATTTGATCTCATATGTTCCGTTGATGCCAATTAATGAAAAACAATTAATTAAGTGCTAATGAGTATCTTATTGTTTATTTGTTTTTTTTTTATAATTGTTTATATCAACAGATAAATATCGAATTTATAATTAGACAAGCAATAAACTCAAAAATTAAGAGACATTCATTACTTAAAAAGAAGAAGAAAAAAGACAAAACATATTAGAAATTTAATTAACAAAATCATGCAAAAAGCAGTGATATCATTCAATTTTTATGCAGAGATAACAGTGAATGATGATTAGAGAAGTATTTCATAAATTTATTTGATTTATTTCGTCCGATAAAACATTTGCTCTTGTGTTGTTTCTGAAAGTACGTTACGAAGGTGGAAGAGGATCAATATTCAAAAAAAAATTAGGTTGCCTAGGCAAGCGTAAAAGAATAATTTATAGATAATTTAAATGTACAAGACTTCTGGAAGAGTTTAGCAACTAAAGACTAACACAATTGATAGAGCATCAGTTCCCTAGTGCAGACAGGTCATCCTGCAGCCGAAAGCAGTCATCCCCTAATCAATCAAAATATTCTAACAAAAGACATGAGATGCTGAACGAGGAAAAAATATCGTTTGTAAACAGGAAGAAAAGAAGAGGCCTTCTGGAACACCAGAAGTAGAATAGAATGGAGAAGGAGAAAAATTTAAACAATTTTATTATTTTTTTGCTCTCGTAAGCTTTATTCTATAATCAACATTATCTGTGTATTCTAGATATAATGTATGTCTAGTAACAGTCATATTTTTCTGTCATGTTTAAACACGTTTTTGTTCATTCCATGCTAATCGTATAAAAACCTTGCAATAACTTTCAATCCCAGCAAATAAAAATCACTCTCACATATCACGTTCATCAAATTTCAGACTCATTTCATCCCAATTTAGTATTTTTTTCAGGATTCATCTGTCCATTATCAACTGACAACAAACTGGTTTCCCCGTCCCTAAGCAGAGTTAATGTCTTCCTTCAATTTTTTTAAAGTCCCATGTGAATCCGATTGTTTCCCGTGGCCTCGTAATGTCAATGTGGTAATTTGTTCAATATCTCTCCATCGATCCATAAAAAAGCAATCGCACCCTCTGTCTACGACGTTTATCGCTAATTGTTGCGCATAGCTTGCAAAATATATGTATGTAAATCTCGTAACAAGTACTGAAACGACTTTGGCAAGCGAGAGCATTCAATATCCATTAAAGTAGACAATAGGCTTTCAGGAGGCGCTGTAGACAGGAGGCTTTCAAAAGTCGACACGAGCGAAAGAGATTCAGCGAAAATCACTAAAATGAACATGAAACGATACAATTTTCGTTTATAATGGGAACATCATCGTCGGTATTATAGAGCTTGCTTTTTACACCATTGTTAAAACAGCAGACATGAGAGTATACGAAAGACAACACCGAAAACAGCAATCCAACTGAAGACGAGAAATGCGAGCTGTATAGTGTCGATCTCTTAGGAGTAAGTGTACTTCGTACATTGATTGAAGGATTATTATTTTTCGGGAAAATAAATAATGGTAGGAGCCTACAAATTGCTCAGACAATGTAAACAGAAGCAATTTCGCACAGTTTTTGTTGTGGGTAGAAGTCTGTCTAGTACAGGGAAAATGATGTCGAAATGGTTCATGAAAATCGATGGAAAGATGAGTGCTTAAGAGGCGTTTGAAAAGATTACATGATTTTCAACTAGTTGAAATGGGTAGCTGTTATATGACTTGTATCATGCATCATCTCGTTAGACAAGTATTTAGTGCTTGAAAATCGGATCGTGTAATTGTTTTGCGTGCTAGGATTTATAATAAATATTTCCCATAGAACCTTTTTGGTCTGGAAATGATTGTGAAACGTTGCTGGAGAAACTGGATACAATCTTGTAAAAATATCCTTTGTCGAGCGTGAGGAGCTTTGAAAGCTATAAGGCCCATTCATTCAAGCTTATACAAGTCAATTTCAAAATAAAAAGATGTTTTGAAAAATTAGCCACCAAATGTCAATTACGTGCGTATAGTGACGTTTCATAGGCACTTTACTTATGTTGATTTGGACAGAACTGAGGAACTGACGAGCGCGCGCGTATGCCAACCTTCAAACGTTGGCAACAACTTTGGAGTGCAAGTGATAAAGGATGCTGGACGGCTAAGTTAATTGGTCTTTTGAGCCTCGGCTTAACCATAGCCGCGGAGAGGTAAACTTTTACCTTTGTCAACTTCCGACAGGGTATGGTTACTTCAAGATATACCTAAAACGAATTTTCAGACACAGCTTTCATTTTAAATCGCAATAATGTTTTTTTTATTCTACAGTCACTGCCAGTATATATATCGTTCACGATTCTTTGGGGTTGAGTAGATTTGAGATTAGGTATATCGACGATAAAAATGATGTCTCTCATTCTGATGTAGTGTCTTTATAACATTTTGCACGTCAAGTGTATACAATACTTCTGCTATCCATTGTTTCCAAAATCGATTTGCGAATTACCGTAGCATGTGGCATTTGCTAAAAAGTGGTACAACTCCTTCTTCTTGTAAAGTAATCCCACGACAACCCTTGTTGGGTCTAGGGGTTGAAGCTGGTAGACAGCTTCATTCACAAACTTACAATCAATGGATGCCTGTGTAACGCCTGAATACCGGCTCCCTGTTGTATTAAAACGATTAGTTCGGATTTAACATCAACACATAAACAAAATGGGATTTATGTACATATTTTATTTCCAACACTCCCGACCTATTTTGGCGTTAAAATCTCCAAGAATGAATTTTACTGAGGATCCGGTCGACCTGTCCATAGTATGATTCTTTTTTGTCGCCAGCAGATTCCTCCGTAGGTGCGTGAACGTTTATGAGGCTGATGTTTGCAAATTTGCCTCGCACGCGAAGGGTGCATATCGTTTCATTGATAGCGTTAAAGCCGGTGATGGTAGACTTCATTTTTTTGGCTGATTACGAAGCCTACCCCACACACATGGTATTTTGGATGACAGTTGTAATATAAGTCGTATTCTTTCTTTTACAAAACACAATTCCCTGTCCATCAGACCTTTTGTATTGCTGTTATCTCAGCCTTATACTGAGACAGGACATCGAGCAGCTCGAGGTCTGTAGAGCGATCTAACGTTCCATGAGAAAATTTTCAAATCGTTTAACCGTTTTCGTTTGCTAGGTCGTCGTTGTGTTGTCAATCTGGTTCCGAGGCTTGCTAATGGTTTCGGGACAAGCGATTTGAAAAGATTTTTACAGGAGAGACTATCGGCGTCTCGCCAACCTTACTTGGAAGAAAATATTCGCCAACGTTTTTTGAAAGAAAGAATGCCCACAGTAACCACTTGGAGGTTAACCTCATACTTCCATCAGTCAAAATAGTTACGGCACGTCCATATATTCATATACTACATTATATTACCCCTATCTGACTGATGGCTCAGCTGCGCAATAAATTTTAGTTCCAGCAAATATAAATTACCGCTACATATCACAATTCATCAAATTTCAGCATCATTTCAATCCAAAATATCAATACTTTCACTAGTCTTTTATTTTTGCTATTGAAAACATATAAACACTTTTTACAGCTATGATAATATAAGATGGCTGACGTTTTTGCAATCACAATAAACCGCTTGTTGTCAAATAAGTCGTCGTCGGTCTCGTTCCCGTGAATGAAGTTGGCAGCGTTGTCATGTTGCTCTTGAATCGTCCGAGCTTGCGTGTATCATTGTGGCCGCCGTAGTTGTTTTGGTATAAAAAAGCCGAACAGTTATAATTTAATTTCAAATTAGGCTCCCACACACGGTAACTTTCGACATTTTTACAAAATTCAAACTTTTAAAAACTTTAGAAAATTGACAATTTACTAAATTAAAACCAAAATGAAGTAAAAAGTTGTTTCTTTAGAAATCAAAATTATTATTACTGCACTATTTCAACTGTATATTCTGAATTTGTTTTTCAATGAATAGTACGAATTTGCATTTATCCGTAAAACACTTTACACTTACCTGATTATTTTTCTTGTTCGTTGCTTCCTTTTTGCAGTATTTTCAAGCTTTTAACTGAATTTTCAACCAATCAAAAAAATTTGCCTCCCACCTTTCTCTGGACTAGTCTCGTTTCCTTCGAAAATATACATTATTTTCTTTTTTTTGTTCTTCTGGATTTACTGTCTTTTACATTTTCCTTCTACTCACAGTTAAGCTCTTAACGACTTTCTTTATTTTACATTTGGCCAATTTCATTAATTTCACTTATCTAGCTAAAATCTCAGACTCATATACTGCCTCCAATTACAATTCTTTTTCAATTAGGTCCATAATTCTTTGTACATAACATCTCTCTAAATAAACGAAATCCAACCTATCATTTCAAAATCCCCAACTTCAATTGCCGTTTTTTTGTTTTCCTGTTTCCCGAAATTTTCCTTCCACTGCAATATCGATTTTCATTTCAATTTTAAAACACAGCACAGAAAAGTTTGCTTGTGCACAGAAAAGTTTGCTTGTGGTTCCGTCACACGTTTAGCCTATGTATGCACCTGACTTAAGAACTTTGCATAGCCTGCAGAACAGGATGGCTATTCGATAGAATTTTAATGTTGTAATGTTGTTTTAGTGTTCGTTATATTTATTGACCTAAAGTGTTTCTAAGCTATCCGTATACCACATTTGCGACCCTTTATATGAGTGGATGGATCACTCTCCCAGCATATCCGTTATAGGTCTGTTATCCTACAGAATGCTATGGTTGCACTTTAGGTCTTTTGATTTGTACCTGCAGGCCTGTTGGAGACTAAAAGCTTTTTTTGTCGGTTCCTTTTGAATACGTGGAACTCATTACTCCTGTTATTAGCATGCAGTCTACTTTTTGAAGCTTTTTGATCCTATTAGCAGAAAATTGCTACTTCGAATAGGATAACAGGCTTCGCCATTAGTTTTCATGACTTTGAGATTGTTTTGCCACGCAAAAGACCGCGCTTGCCTTCAATGTTGTTTTGTTTAAATAAGTGTTCCAAATGGGCTTCTTATCCAGGTAAATTTCTTGATAATTTACCACTTCTTGCAGGCGCACCTCTCAGACCCTAATTCTTATGCTCTCTTTCTTGATTTTGTTTCGTGGCGAATGTTAGTATGTTCGTTTTTGAGGGCAAATGTATTGTATTTTACTTTATTTATTTTATTTATTTACCAAACAAGGCATCATAGACAATAGCAAAACATTAACAATTCATTATAACAACGACAAAATACATATTGTGTCTCCTCCTCCTGGCATCATAGTGTTGGTTTATTTATTACATTTTACATTTCGACGACATTCGCGTATCTAAGACCGATTAAGCCCTTACTGTTGAGGGTCTGAAAGAATGGTACTCGACAAACATTCCTTGCTAGGCCCACTAATCCATTCGGCGAATAACTCGAGATATTATTTTTGTCCCCAGGTGTATTTACCCCTGCAAATTTTATGTCGAATCTTATATTACCTACTCCATGTATTTAAGAAAATTTGGCTACTAACTCCATTGTCACATTCGAATGCCTATAAAATCTCTTTATAGTCCTTATTTGTATATACGTAAATACGAAGACTTTGTAAACAACACCAATTTTCAATAGTCCACAAAGAGTTCATTCAACTGCTTCGTCAGCAGCCATATATCTAGCAAAACACCGTACTGTAACAACTCTATCTGGCAATGAAATCTATCTGAAACCAGTCAACATAGTCCTTTTTTATCGCATCACGTAGATATGTGCTCGATTCAGGAAGGTAGAAGCCTTCATCACATAAAATACAACATTCGTACTGATTCCAATATCCTACTTACATACATATATAGGTGTTATGCGATATCTGGAAACGATTACAGCTATGTTTTCGATCGCTTTATCTACCAGTCTGTACGTACATTCCCTTTTTCATGCTGTCGCGGTAGATTTCTCTCAATCTCGCTATAAGACATTCTGACAAATATGCACATTTTTATTACTTACGTCGTTCAATGCGAAAGCACATTGAACAGTGGGTATCTTGTGTTGAAGTTTCGATTACAAGGATATTAGAATTTGACGTAGTTATGGATTAGACTAGCGATACAATGGGTTTTTAAATGTATTTGAGAATTTATGAAATTTGTAAAAGAATGTCAAGTATGACGTGAAGCTAGGAGCATACGTCATAGCCAACTGTCATCTGCAGTCGTGTTAGTATGGATTTTAGTTGCAGAATTTTTAATGCAATTTTTGTCGTTTCTAGAACATTTAAGGTACCGATAAACCCAATTGTTTGATACAGCAGTCCTAGTCTATTTAAGAGTTTCAGATTTCTGTGTCAAATATGGTTTATGGTATGAATATATATTATATTAGTAGTATAATTGGAAGTATAATTAATTAAACTATCTATGTTAAAAATATATTACATTGATAAAGAACAAAATTAAGTAGATTTAAAAACAAAAAATTAGGGCGTACTTCCGAAAGGCATTTACCTCCGATTGACTGAACATTTGTGTACTTATGTATTTTGAAGTGCTGATTACATGAAAAGTGCCATAAATTGCTATTTTTTCTATTTATTTTTTTTAGTTTAAATACGAAAATACACCTTATTTTCGGATTCATGAGAAAAGGAACAAGAAAAAAAGGTGCAGAAAAAAGGGTACGAGAAAAAAGTACAGGCAGAAAAGGTACCGGAAAAAAGATATAAAAATTCAAAAATAAAAACAGTGGCTAATGGTCATATTCGTAATCAGCAGCTCAACATACATAAGTACACCAATTTTCAGATCGATCAGAGCCATAGAATATACGCTGATAATGCTGATTGGGAAATAGGGGAAAATGGAAAAACATGGAAAATACTATAGAAAAAACTATTTGCGGTAATTTTCATCTACTCGTTATCAGCACGTCAAAATACATAAGTACACAAATTTTCAGACCAATCGGAGGTAAATGCTTTTCGGAAGTTTATGCAAAAATTATTACGACACCCAGATTAACTAAAATCCACCTGTTCCATAATTTGAATGTTCAACGTTCCTCCAGCTATGCTAATTCTAGCATGCATAAACAATTGTTTGGACGAAAAATATCCAGCAAGCTTTTAACTATAAGTTCTTCATCCTAAATATTTTTTTTTAATGTTATTAGGATTGAATTTCATGCTGAGAAATATGTTCGTTTTTCTTAGTTTTATTTTCTTAAAATAAGTTCTTTCTTCAAACTTTCGAACTGTGTACCATACACTCATATAAACAAACAAACAAACACAAAAAAACTCGTAACTGAAAACATAATCATGATAAAAGCTTCTTGTTATTGTGTTTTTTCTGAAGAAAACTTGACGAAAGCGACTAGCAAAGACACAGTATATCATATACAATGAGTTCAATTGCAGTACATAGCTTGACGAAAGTAAGCTTTGAAATCGTCACCACACCATACATATTTATTCGGGGAAATGAAGAATTGAATTCAATTTTATTAGATTAAGCGATTTTTATTAAATCAAAAAGATGGATTTAACAAAAAAATATTCTCTTAGATATAAGTCTCGTCTTTGTAACGTCAAATAAGGCACGCTTTAATTTAAAAGCCCTTGTACAAAAGATAATGAGCACTTAGCAGCTTGAATTTTTTTAGTGACCCGATATGATTTCCTTGAGGAAAGACGAAAGTTAATTGCTAACGCCAAACGTGAAATATTGTACCTTGACGATATGATTCTTGGATTGGGTCGAAAGAATAGTAATTTATAATCAGAGCAATTTCGGAATGAGTCCTATTTGCTGGGTTTTGTTAAATGATTAAACCCTTGTTATTTAGTAAATTAAACCTTAGATAATTTGACTGAGTGGACAATGTACAAGTTTATGTCCTTCCTTCAAAAACAGGACATTCTTTATTAAAAATATTAGTTGAAATTCTAGAAACTGGAAGAATCTCACGAGAATCAATGTGCGGTTTGATTACCGTTGCTTCAATTATTCGTTTGGAATAAAAACCTGATGTAGAAAATATGTTTTTATTGGTTGAAATACGATATTATAGTAAAAGTGGAATGAGAAATCTTTGGAAAAAAATTCTGTTTGATCCTGTATATTCAAAAGAAATAGAGTCGATGAGAATCCTCTTATTTAGCTCGATCAAGGCTCTGGTCTTAATTATTCTGGATGATTTCTTGGACATGGTTGAATCAAATTGGCATATTCAAACAACTGTGAGATTTTGTAAACAATCTTCTACATGGTTCAACAATGGATAAGTTGGGACTCATTATTCAATTTTACGAAATGGGAACTCATTTTCGGTTGAATAAAAATGCAGTTGCTCAACTCCGCAAATAAGATTGCACTCACTATATTAGGCGCGTTTTTTTGCTCCTCTATCCAGCGGAGAGTAGAGTAGACGCATTGAAAACAACAACACTCCTACACCAGTGAATTCACTAGTACCGAAATTCTATGCCTCATTTGTAGTTCACGTGTTGAAGTGTAAAATGTGCTGATAGAAAAAAGAAAAGCTCATGAGAAGTTGTATTTTTTTCTGTGAGGTGGCTTTCGGTTTTTCATGGTTATGTTGAATGTTTTGGTAGTTAGGAAATTAGAAAAAGCCCTCATAATGTGTAGAAAGTTAAAAGAATTAATTTTCTGTTAGTTTTTTTTTCTATTTTCTATCGATTGTGGTAGTGTATACTCGTTATTTTCTCCCTTTTTTTCAGCTGTTTTCTGCTACCACAGCGAATACCGCAACCTATGTCAGTATTAGCGAAAGCACTGCTGTTTTATACTAGATCGTTGTTTTTGCGGCATAGTTGTACTCTGCTCTGTATCGGAGCAAAAAAACGCACCTATTGTCGCCTATACATTATGCTCCATAATGGGCCATTGCAAGTCATCACCATTGTGTAGACAGGCGATGGCCTGTAGTGGCCGACAATGATAAAGCATAGAACTGGTGATGGGCGAGAATGGCTTTGGGAGGGATTTTTTTCAACACATCAAAGCGGACCATCATGCGCAATCGAAAAATCAGAGCTAGCCCATCCTGTGGCCCAGTATTTAGAGTCAATTTTGTGATGGTGGTCATGATGGCATCCATTGCAGTGGTCCATGATGGGCCATAATGTAGAGGCGACATATGAGTCGCCACTTTTTCAAAGTACATTTCGAATGCCCACTCCAGGTTTTCAGTGCATAAAACAAGTGGTGACTCCACAAACTGAGAGCCGACTCAGAAATTACATGTATAATCGAAACAACATTCTTCGGCGAATAAAGAATGTGCATATTTTTGCACTATGTTCTTAATCCCGGGTTTCAGCATGGAGTTGCTGAAGGTATTGGTATTCGCAAGTGAACGGCATCAAAAATAGTGTCCAAACTGATGAGTGCTATATTTCAGAAGAGATTTGCGAGCATTAAATTTCCAACCAGCTAGATAAAGTGAAAGATCTAGAAAGTGAAAAATTGATATGGGATGAGAAGTCCAGATTTTCATCCGCTACTGGCTCAAAAGACATAACCTATATTCAGGTCGCCAAACCTGCCGTGCTTGACGACGAATTTTTGAATAAGAAAAATATTGTTAACGTGCCATGTCAAGGATTGTGATTTAAAAAAAAGGATTGACAGTCCTTGAGGTTTCTTGGCCGGGATCGGTGCATGTTCTTGTATTTGGAAAAATTTGGTCGTTTATAACGCCATGAAATGAATGTTATAATAATATTAACTTAAACAGCTTTTCTCTATGCTGCAAAAGTAATTACAAATCAACTTGGAAACGTTTCTTTTCTTATTCGGTTTTTGCTTAATTTTGCGAAAAGTTTCAATGGCGAAGAATTCGCAATCAGCGAAGAATTCGCAATCAGCGAAGAGAATACAATGGTTGAACCAAAAGTAATGATAATGTAAACCAAGGTGATGAAACTTTTAAAAAAAGAGTTATTTTTCAACATAATCTCTTAAGCAAGTTAGTACATTTAGTCCATCTTTTTTCCAAACCCAAGATACCCTTAGAAAAAAATGATTTGTCTCTACTCTCCCAAAACACCTCAACAGCGGCCATGACTTCGCTATCAGCTTCAAATTTCTTGCCCCGAAGGTGTTCCGTGACCCGAGGTAGAAGTCACTGAGAGCAAGATTTGGCGAATAGGATTGATCGGCCTGAAACTGTTCGAGACTCACCCTCGATATGTCGACTCGTTTCTTCTTTTGTTCGTCAGTTAACATTCACCAGACTCAACGCGCAGAGACCCTCTTGATATGTAATTCTCTGGAACGATTCTTTGAACACTGCCATACGAGATCCCTGCGATGTGGAATATGGAGGAGCAGGTCCCCTAGTATTTTCACCAAGTAGCTGGGTATATCTTTGGTAGATATTCAAATGAATGTACCTCCCTGGAATCGTGGCCTATTTATGTTTTTTTTTGTGCTGACTTAGTGGGTATATGAGGTAATAAACAATTTTTTTATTTTAATTTTATGCGAACTTAAAATAGCCGATTATCACTACTTTTAGCTCAACCTTCGTATTGTCAGTTTCTGTTCAATGACCATCGAACCTTTTGGTTCCTGTGGATGAAGATATTAATTCAAAATAGTTCCTGGAGATGGTCGTTGAAATTATAAAGCTAGTTAACGTTGATTTTATTTAGACGAAACTAGGCTGATTGATTGGATAAAACTACTATAAACTATTACCAAAACAGGAAAGAAGGCAAATGGAACAGTATTTTAGGGTGCATATAATACGTAAGTAATGAGAAAATTTTGACAACTTTCCAAAGAGAAGGAAAGCACCCAAAAAATGAACTAACTTTGGAAAAGGTGGAGAGATGTACGCACAGGGACCAGGAAAGTCCTTTTCGACGGCTTCGTAATGGTATGGGGCTGTATGGCTGCCAGCGGCGTTGGAAATTTAGAAATAATTGAAGGAATCATGGATCATTTGAAATTGATATTTAAATTTTTAGGAGAAATTTGGAGCCAAGTGCTGAAAAATTGGGTGTATCAAAGGATTTTTACTTGCAACAAGATAATGATCCTAAGCACATGGCTTATAATAACTAGGATGTTCCTGGCGTACAAAACTCCACATTTGCCTAAAACACCGCCGCAAAGTCCTGGCCTCAATCCCATTGAGCACATGTGGAACATGCTGGAAATAAGAACCAGGACTCATCATATTAGCTTGAACCCTAAGTTGAAACAGGCTCTTCAGCAGGAATGGGTGAAGATGAACATGCATTCAAAAGAATAAGTAATTACTTTATCTTTTAAGATGATTTCGAAAAGCAACTATGTGTTATAGATATCTTCAGTCAGCCGGGTTTCTTTTAAGCAAACAATTTTATCAGAGGCAAGGGTAGAATTAAGCCTGATCTCATTTGTTTTGCCCTCAGACAGCAGACGTTCTGGTAGTAGACTTCTAAACTAATTTGTATGTTAACTGTTTGGTCTTTTAAAACGAAAAGTTTTTAAGCAAGCTTTGTGGGGCCTTCTAGGGCTTCATTCACATATTTATAATCAATGTATATGAGTGTAAAATGATTAGTTCCACGACTCACTTTACCTCTAAGCTCGTCGCTCGATCTCCTATCCGAATCTGGATTCGAACCAAGGACCCCACAAATAAGACGTTCGTGCACTACTCACTAGATAATATGAGCTGAAAAAAATGATATTAATTTGCATTATGAATCAAATCTTTACCTATTTTGTTCACATCTCATAATGGTTTGGTGGAAACTTAATGGCTCTGTAACGGTTTTTTTACGAAACTATGTGGATATCAGAAATGTTTTGTTTTTCGTGATTTTCTTGTTATTACGCGTTCTTCATCGCAGAGAAAAACTTGGTACCACTGCCCAAACTGATCTACGCCAACTTGCATCGGAACTACGAGCACGATCATGCATGTTTCTCCTCTTCGTTAAGTCTGTAAACCGGTCATGAATGACAAAGAGTGAGTGTTATGAGAGCGCGTCAATTTACTTGGCGCAAGCACGTCTAGACTATTGCGCAGATGTGTGAAGATCGAACTAATACGAACAAAACTTGTGGCTATGTGTGCGTCTGTACGGCCTTGCCAGCTGATCGACTGGGAGCATGTTGATACGGTTAAGAAAAGAAGTCGTCTGTCATTTGTTTCATATACTCCGAATTTTTGGCGCCTTAGCCATTGGATCTATGGTATGCAGATGGAAAGGAATATTATAGTCTGTAGTGGATAGATGGATGCGATGGACCATACCAATATCTATGAAATGCTGAATTGAAGATCGACTCTGCGATGATCTTTCGGTCCTCTCTGGAACTGGTTGGTGTTTTGTCGGTATAGGATCGTGAGCCGTTTACAGTTCGCTTCCATTGTATGCGTGGCGCCCAGTTTATGAGTGGTGGTTGGATTAGCGACACCATGTCTGTACACAATCTGAGTAAAATATAGATGTATTAAGATATTTCGCTACTTCTGGTTTGATGTATTGAAAAACGATCGCACGAAGATGGCTTCGAAATTTTCTCATAAGAAAATTTTCTTCTTTACGGCCTGGTCCGTGCAGCCAAAGAACACTCTACAAATACCAGACTAGAATAAATTGGAAGAGAGAAAATATAATAATAAAAAGCTATTATGTAAAATTCACTGGCTGGAAAGTGAGAGACGAAGATTGCTGATCGATGGTCGTGGTGTTATTTTTCGTGCTCAGGTGGCTACGGTTGTATTGCAAATAGATTCGGAAAAATGAATTGAGCGAACAGTTTTAAGCTGACAGCGTTTAACAGCAGAAGATCGTCGCGATATTCGGCGTGACGAGTGGTTGTTAAGTCTAGGTCTGACGAAAACAGGACGTCAAATTCGATCACATCAGATAGTTCGGAAATAGCTTTGTTTTGAAGATTCAAAAACTGATTTAGTTCCTTTCGGGAAAAAGATTCGTGTTGGGAAATCTGCTTCCGCGTTTTTGTAACTGCAAGAATCGCATTGGTTATTTGCATTGTCGTTCGGAATCCTCCTCTGCTTTTTCGGTTCGTCTTTGTTGTCACGATCAATCGAGCGGATCAAGTTTCGGTGTTGCGTATCCGGGTTGAGAAACATTCCAAAGTTAACCTTTTCACAGTGCTTTGTTCCGAGCCCAAGTTTGACATTGACGTCTTCATGTTTTTCCTGGGATTCTTCGATCTGAGAATCTTGTCGTAATTGTTTTTGGGTCCTATTGTCGTTGGACATTGAAGTAGAGTACCTACCTCAAGAAAGCTTACCAAATTTTTACGCTCAGAGACTCTTCAACGCGGCTGGACGTTTCGAGAATTTTGGCAATCCACCTTGTTTTTTGGTCGCCACAAAGTTGCTGAAAGAACATCTTTGAGGACAAAAATCCATAAACCAAATTATGTAGACTAACCTGTATTTCACCAGTGTACTGACTTATATGAATAGTCTATATCGAGGAGCTATCTATATATATAAAGGTGTCAGTGTAGTCCCATACAAAAAGCCTGCTGTTGCCCGAGCCGCGCATGTATGGCACGCGATTTACTTATGCAAACGCCAAACGCGAGTATATAAGACTCACATGTGTATGAAATTGCGCTGATGACGACGGTCTTTGCAACCACGTAAAGCTCATGTGCTGCAAATGATATATGGACGATCTAACCGAAAAAAGTTGTTTGACAACGTTACCGAACTGTTACGCTAAACAAGTAACTGTGCCTTTGAATTTCAAATGGTCGTTTGGCATGCGCAGCTTTTGTTCGACTGTTCAACTGTAGGGTTTGACTTTTTCGAAGAATGTACCAGATATTGATACCAGATAAAATTCCTCAGTACATAGTATGCTAATACCCTTATAAAAATCGAAAGTTTCCGTATGCGACGTTCGAGAGTGACAAAAAAAACTTTATCCATCAATCTAACGTTTTATCGCCGGTTCGATTTATTGAAATCGCGAAAATTGTCCAATTTCCTAGCGACGACGTTCTATCGAGGGCATATGAGAATTTCGCAGAGGTTATCGTCGTGGTGTGCTATTGGTGTTGGTGATAAGTTTGTTTTGTATTGTTTTTGCGAAACCGCACGTTATCAGCAGAGCGTTCAATGTAATACATAAGCGTATATCGGTTGCGTTATCGCATCGTCAGCTAAAGGTTTAGTGTTAGTAGCAAAGTTAGGTTACTGATTTTTTCAATAAAGAAAAATCAACCATTTTCTATTGTCTGTGCACAGCCGGTGAAATTCGAGTGTGAATCGATTGCAACCTGTCTTCCAATTAAAAATCCAATTTCCGAATAATCCAGTCTAAAGCTTGTGCTCAGAGCTCTAAAATCCAAAAGTGAATTTAAGTTGCTTGGGCAAAAAGGTTCAAATTAAAAAAAAAGAAAGTAAAAATTTTGATTTTGTGACGTGTTACCGCAAACAACTTAAAACAACAATTGGGATTATAAATATATATTCGCGTATTTTCTTCTCGCAGAGTGAAATGTAAGTAAATAGATTTTCAAAAACAGTATTTATATTTTCACCAGTCTGTGATTGACAGTATCTGCGCCACTGATCAACACACGCAGCGGTTAATTACAAGCTGTATGTCAAATGTATCTTGTCAATTTTCGCAACACTTGAAATCTTCATCTTGTCGGGTGATCTCTAAGGGTACGGACAAGACGGAGCGACGAGAGCGTCGCGAGCGTCGAGTCAAGCAACGCGCCGAAATCGGTCCTATGATTTCAAATGGAAGTGGCCATGTCGAAGCAGCGAGCAAAGAGTGAAAATTTGATAGTAGCGACGACATTGATTCGAACCGATTTCGTTGCTCGACTGCTCGCAGCGGTAATGTATGTTGTTGTTGCAAAATGTGTTTTGATGGCATACAGTAAGTAGACGAATTGCGTTAATGGGTTTTTCGTGAGTAGTTCGAAATTTTGGGTACATTTTTTTATGAATGAAAGGTGCGGAATCGCACACAGTCAATTAGATTTCTACCAGTGATTAGGAAAATCTATTGATTTATATATATCAGCAGTCTGTTGATTTCAATTTGGTGTATTGTGGTGAGAAAAACTCTTCATCCGACACTGAAGAACTCATTATTTCGACTGCCACTGTAAAATTTCGTTTACAATTTTGCGTCTCGTCGCGTCTAAATGAACACAATTCAATGAGGTGTTCCATGCTTGACTCGACGCTATGCTCGACTCGACGCTCTCATCGCTCCGTCTTGTCCGTACCCTAAAATGTCTGTAGCATGGTAGTTGAGAAATCTGAACTAGTAAGCAGCTGCTAATTGCACTATTTACACTTTCAGTTGATGAGTGTTTCTGTAAAAATTTCTCAGTGTTTGATAGTGGATACATATGTATCTATATAATTTTTATACCCTAGTACTAATATATTTTGGTATTCCCAAAGGAAAACGGATGTCCGAGAGGCTCCGAAAGTGAAAGACAAATATTTTGAAATTTTCAAGGGTCGTTCACAGTTAGTTTATTCTAGAAATGAAAAACATAAACAATTTGTTGAGTCACTTGTTTCTTTAGATCCCACTTTGCATGCATGGAGGTTTGTAATAGAAATTTGTGCTTTCGTTTGGTTTTGACGTCAGTACTACATCAAGCTTCTAGTTTGACGTCAGATTCTTATGAATCTGCATCCGATGAATGGAAAGATTTTCGAATAGATGTTTTTGTTGTTGTCCAGAATATGGTTGGGATCCTTTAATGTGTATTCGTTGAACTAGTTGAGAAGAACTTTTGGATGAGGTTTATCTGTTTTGGGATTAGTATACATTTTTGCAAGATGAGATTTCCGTCTTCGAAAATGACGTCAAAACCGCGCTAGGTGACGATAACGACTGCATGGGAAAATAACTGGTAAACAGTCTGTGAGTTGGTATTCAATTGTGAACCCTAAAGTTTGCAGTGGCTTAGCTGACGTTCATTGGGAGTAACTAGTTTATGTGCAAAGACGTCTACTAAACAATTTGGACTATGAGATCGCTGATGGCTTCCCTGTATCAGGAGTTGGCACTAAAAAACAAGATTCTGCAGATAGATAGGCGTACATAAGAAAGGAGTGATTCTGCCACGTGAAAATTACGTGTCAACGGCAGCTCATGGATGCTTAGAAGAACGGTCCGATGTATTGGTACTACCTCCTCAATCAAACACAATCTGTAAAGCTTGAAGGATGTTTGTTAGGAAATATTTTTGTTTCCCCTGGTGTGCCCATCACCTTAACCTTCGTCTTTTCAATATAGTTACGTATATCAGACCCATCAGACGTTTCATCAAATATACTCCATTTACTCTACGCTGATGATCTGATTATTTATCACGTCATTCGATCGAAATCTGATGCACAATTTCTCCAGTCTAAACTGGACTCGCTTAACGAATGGTGCACTGTCAATAAGCTCTCCTTTAATACTGACAAATGCCAAGTTATGTGCCAAGTTTTCCGTGAAAAAAAAACAATGACATAAGACACATTTTTTTCTCGGGGACGGATCAAGTAGTAGCTAAATGACATAAAATTATAGATGTCGGCGTTATTTTGATTGAAAAACTACGCTTCTAATTACAATATAACAAAATCATTTTCCTTGATAACAAAAAGTTAGGCATTAACGACAAAAATGACGTGCCACAGAATTTCATAACTTATGGGCTACTAGATCGTCGAATACTTCATTCGTACGACCTCTCCTTGGAGACGCCTGTATTGTCTGGAGCCCAGCCTTTCAAGTACAAAGTTACTAATTCAAATCTGTGTGGAAACAATTCTGACTGCTCGCTTCAAGAGAAATGTATAGACCTAGTGATTACCAAAGCCTACCATCGTATGAACTGCGGTTGGGTCGTCTGAACTTGCTTCCGCTTTCATTCAAGCGAATTGTTGTATCTGCTTGCTTTGCGTATGACGTTGTCAGACGCGTTACTTTAGATAATTATTTGGGTAATAAGATAGTTATAACGAACCCAAGCAGAAACACCAGGTCCAGTCGTTTGCTCCAAGATTATCCCATCAAATGAGGCTTTGAACAAATGCTGCAAATTATTCAACAAATTGCGTAAATTTTACTCCCCAAAAGCTTCAAAATCATACTACAAATCCTCCCTTATCAGAGCTCTTTCTATTATTTAATATAGAAAAACATAAAAATGTAAATGTAAAACTTTGATAAATGTAATTATTTATTTTATTTTTCGTTACTATTTATCTATTGTATTTAACTACTGTATTTTTATTTTGTATTTTCTATTGGTTATGTTAATTTTGTACATTTTTTAGTAATTGAATAGTTTAAATTAAATTATCCAATTATGTTTTCTTGAAGAACAGGATATGCTAGGTCTAGGATCTAGACTAAGATTTAGTTTCAAGTAGGCTAAGTTATATGTAACTAGGCATAAGTTATATCTTAGTCGTTGACTACGGTAAATTTTCAGTGAACTATCGCTAAGATAATTCTAGCTGCTGTACAACGCGGAAAGTAATGTTGCGTATAAATGATAAAAACGACCAGAGGTAGCAAGCTCAAATAATACAGCCACTTGTTGATCATTTTTCATTGTCAATAGAACTTAAGTTAGGTTAGGTCAAGTGGCTTTCGAAAGTATAAAGAGTGAGCCAAGAAAAGCCATTCTTTTCCTCGAGACAGGTAAAAACTCACACATGATACAGAGAACAGACTCCTCTTTATTCTCGGAGCCACAGTTTCGACACTACTTCCAACTGCCGTACGCGCCACTCTATGAGGTAGTGGCCCATGAGAACAGCTACTACACAGCGGAGATCACCACGGGCTAAACTTAACACCGACATGATGCGATGTGCATCCATGGATGCCCAGGACTCTCTTCCAATCGAACAGGATGATTCTTCTGCTTAGGCCTTTTTGACCGATGATATTGATGTATCTATATTGAGAGGGCTTGAGACCTCCGGTAACAAGGTAACCAAATTTCTCAACATTTCCCTAAAAGATGCTCGGCGTTCAGCAACAATTCAAGACAATGTACAAGGATCACCAAGATAAATTATAGCTGCTCGGCTATCTGTGGAAATGCATATATTTACTCCGAACATTTTATTACACAGAAGTCAGTCGACGACTTGGAAAACAGCCACACATCCGCCTGGAAAACACTAGGACAGACTTTAAATCAGCTTATACGAGTTTATATCACTACCAACTTTATCTTGAGCCATCACTATAAATATGAACAAGCCGATGCTCGAGGGTTTTATTCACCCTTACCAGAAATGCGAGATGAAAACTCGAAGTCCAGCGGAATTTGCGGAGTTATTTTGTCAACGTGCGCTGGCACGGGAACTCGCCCTCAAACAAGATTCTAGCATGACAAAACTCAGTTTAGTCCATGCCGAGATATAGTGCAGTCTCGTAGTAGTCATATTAGTTTGCTACCAGATTATTTGATTGATTGGTAATCAAGGAAGCAGCATGAAAAGCTCTTAAGTCTCAGAGACTCCGAGGGCAAATGCAATCATCCTTTACACTTTTTTTTCCTACTACTAAAACATCAAACCTTACAGAAGTAGCGGTTCAACAACATTGGTGTAAAGATATGCCACATCGCTAAGGCTGCAAATCCCAATTCGCCTCTATAATTATTTTCTGGTAGCAAAGTAAACCGATAGCCTTCCGTGCTCTTTCTGTAACGTTGTCGTTCCACAGGAATTTCGAGTCAAAGATCATCTTAAATATTTGACGCTTGGGCTCAGGTCAACGAAGACACAGTCTAGCTAACACAAAGGAAAGGGAACACAATCTTGAGATGTGCCCGTGTTGTCTGAGCGTTCTTCACCGAAGAGGAAACCACTATGTTCTTAAGGAGCATCTAGTTCTACGAGTGCCTCCATAATCGCATCAGACCTGATATAGTTACAGCTCCCGTCAAAGCGTATGCTCCTTAAGAGCGACAGATTTTTCAATTTGCTCAATGCGAGCATGGAGAACAATTTCAGCAGTTTCAACTCTGATGTAAGCAGAGATTAATGAAAGATCAGTGGAGTTTTTGATATGGTAACCAATGAGCATTTCCAGAATCTTTAGCAAAACAGAACAAAGACATATTAGACGATTGTCCTTGAGTGAAACGGGCGAAACTTTCCCTGCTTTAAGAATAAACACAACTCTTGGTTTTTCCCAGCTAACGGGAACATATGAAAAGCGCAAACACGCATTATATGTATCCGTAGACTGTTCGAAATCTGCCGGAAGAAAACTATCAGAGCCGGGAGATTTAAGAGAGTGTAAGGCCTGTCTCAATTGGGAATTTGAGATCTCTAGTGGCAGTGAAAAGCTACTAGCTTGTTCCATTGCCTGGAAAATGTGATCCCATAAAAAGATTCATTGTGTCGGAGCTTGAATTAGTCGAGCTACCGTCAGGATTCTGAATACGCCCTACAGCCTTTTCTGTTCTGTTTCAGTATTGTAATTCATCTCATATCATGGAAAGATGAAGAAGCAGGACAACTGTACCTGCTTTGGGATGTTGGAGGATAATTTAGTAAAAGTACCCTCATCAAAACCAATCAGGGGCAGGTCGAGATTTTCTTAGGGCGCTATGATTCAGGAAGTCTAGACAGCTGTCCAAACAGGATAGTCCCGGCACTGACCCGACGAGTTAAGAGGGACTTCGAATATGATTCTCATCTAAAATGTGAGACGGATCCTCTGCAAAATGACTGCTTTACTACCAGAGGCTCCTGTTTCGGGTTTTGTTTCGTAGACTGTGGATGCTTCAATCCAGAAACCTTAGACTTGTCACTCATATGAGCATGTTGGACCAGTTTTCGATCCCGTTCTTAGTGATAGATTTCTGGAAATCTTAAATTAATACCGCATCCTCATTTAAGATGAAGAGAGCCGGAAGATCAAAATTGAAAAGCCTGATAATCTTCAGAACTTCCTCACCACCGTTTGATTGGCGCCTAGCCAATGTTCCTCCAGTTCTAGGATCCCCTACATGTAGAAGTCTGCCGAGCGCAGATCTTTACACACTACCAGCCCTCCGGTTTATACCAACCTACGTCATTCACCGTAGGCGGAGAACACAAGCTGGCTTCTGCAGTTTGCAACTGGCTCTAAACATAGTCTACGCTATCTTCAGCTAGTCTTCTAGCTTCCTCCGTGATTCTAATGCTGATTTTCTTCGAAAACCAGACACAAATATGGAAGTGAGCGCGTGAAATATTCTTCAGACTCGAAATGCCTAATTTCATCCATTACTGCCTGTCCTCCTAGGGGACAGAAAGGGGACAGAAAAAGGTATTTAGTTAACGCTGAAAAAACTCACCTGATGAAAGCTGCACATCTAATCAATTAAAGTATATGGAGGTGACATTACTAAGAGACCAAGGTCGATGACTAAAATCCATCAGTCAATAAAAAATCCCTATCAGCAAAATCGAATCGTCTTAACTCAATTGAATTTCCGAGATTCGATGAAATACTTCCAAATTTAAATCAACAAGTTGTAACATGTAACATTTTTTTAAAGCTTAAAATACACAATTGGATATTCTGTTGCATACCGCGTAATAGATAAAGTTGCAAAAATATTACATTATTTTATTGCTGGTTCACATGCTTTTCACTCTTTTACATGATCGAAAATGAAATGAATCGATCTCATATTTCCTTGTTGATACTAAAAATAAATAAAAATAAATTTTTACGATTTATGAATTTGCATATGCATAATAGAACAAGTTATATCCGTCAACGGAGATAAAAATTTGTGATTCAATCATAAAATCATTCTATCCATGGGATTACTGTAGACACGCAATGAAAAAAAAAACGACAAAAAAGTCATTTGTATTAATTATTGAAATTGATTCCTGAAATTGATTCGTTAAAAAATTATTAGTTTCCCATAAACCGGAAAGAATACCCGATACTCTAGCAATAAATATCCGTACAAGGTCGTTTTTTAATTGACAGGCAGCATTCAAGCTGCGCGCACCATGCCAAAAGATAAAAATCCGACAAGAAATCATTATCACACATAAAATCTGTAAACATAGTTGAAATCTGTGTACGCTCACACCATGCAGATAGGTGTGAGTAGTATCTGTCATCAACTGTAAAAAACTGCGCAGATATCTGAAGAAAAAATGAAAAAAAATTTGTAAGACGTAACGCATTCCTGTATCTTTCTTGGCTTTTAAGGTCACCATCTGTCTGTTCTTGTCTTCTGAGTTTGAGTATCTGTTTAAAAAAAAAAATGTTTTTTTTTTCTTCTTAATTTTTTTTTTACTGTTTTGGCGTACTCTATTCACCTACATTTAGATTTATATTCATAATTGTAGACTAAAGCGGTGGTTATCGTGGCTGCATCGAAATATTTTCAGTCAGGGCTATTGAGACTACGTACATACATATGTGTGCATATATATGACTAAGCATATTTTTCTTGTAAACCAATATTGATGATGGCTATGAAGATTCGAATTTTGTTTTTTGGCTACTTTTGTTTTTGTTTTACTAAAAAGTTGCGCGTGCGCGACGTACTGTTAAGCTTTCATTAAAAGATTGTAGTGTACAGATGTATGCACTTGGTACCTATCTCTGTGGAATGATATTGGGTTGGGGCTAAGCACTAGATACTCGTACATATTGAGGTTAATAACCGAACTTGTGTGATCTATATCAAAATGAAGCCAACTGTTGACTTGGTCTTCAAATATCAAAGTCAATGGACAGACCAAAATAACAATAAATTCTTGTTCGATGTTATTTAAAGTTCGAGCGAGTGGTGTTGATGAAAATTGAAGTCTAGCATATGCCCTATTTACTTGATTATTAACTGTTTGAATGTTTTATTTTAAGTATTTATAATTTTTGTGAATTTTTTTAGTGATAGTGTGAGATATCCTTTCAAAATGTATCAATATTGTGGAGAAATGACTTAGAACTATTGAGCGCCCAATGTGGTTGTATGTCACAATTTTTGTGCCATGGATGTTAAGGGATGAATTTGATCGATCATTGATTTCATAAATCAGTAAATGTGATGATAAATTTATTGAAATCGTGAATGTTAATGTTTGTTCTGAGATTTAGACGTATCCGTAGGTTTAAATTAAATAAACAGACAATTCACACTCATTCCACTCAAAATTTTACCCACCAAATCAATTTTGTGCACATTCTGTTTATTGGAAGCATATGAATTTTCTTTTTCAATGGAAGGCGTTTTTATTGTTTAAGTAAAACAAATCGTAGAACTACCTTAAACCTGTGTAAATAAAAGCCTGGAATATAAGGCATTTTGAAGTTGTAATAAAAGAAAAAGACCAACAAGAAAAAGAGAGTAAAAATAGTAAAAAAAATTTCCAGTTATGTATCATATATATACTCAAGTAAGAAAAAAAAAACAAACAAGAATAATTATGAATGTTAGCTGAATACAGCTCAATCAATATCTTTTTGCATAGTTCCTGAAAAATTCATAAGAAATAAATTTTAATTTCTTCATTCTTAATTTTAAATGGGTTGGAACTTGAAAAGACATATGATATTTTAAATTAAAACAAACTTTGTTTTGTCTGTGGAATCTTCCAACTATAATCAAGCATTTGCACTGCGTAATTCCTGCTGTAGCGAAAGCACGGCCGGCGGAGCACCACAGGGTGCTACAGCAAGGTGTTATTCAACAAAAAAAAATTATTAAAAAGCCGCTTTAAAACGAGTTTCAACACGAAGTAAACATCGCAAAACAGAAACGAGTGTTCTCTTGATTAATCAACTTCATCCCATTGCTTTCCTGAACGATGCGTTCATTTATTTTATAGATTGAGATCACGAGATTGCTTGATTTCAATTTTTGTGGGAAAGACATCATGATGTGTTTTGAACCTGCAATAATGGGCACAATTTTCCAGAATAGTGCAAAACTTTGCGTTAACTTTTTATGATGTCGTTATACAGATGGCTTTGTCTGGTAAATGTGTGAAACAGGTGTTAGTGCAGCCAGTCTTGATAGGCCGTGTTTGTTTAGGCTGCTTACCACGTGCGTTGCGTTCCATGCGACGAATTTTCTTATTTGTTTGCTCAGTTTGTTTTTGCTCAGTTTATTCATCTTCGCCGTAGTTGTCTTCCAAGACTTACTGCTGAAACACAATGTGCAGCCGTAGCCTGCTGCGAATGCTGTCAACAATGCTGCCGTCAGTGATGTAGCCAGACATTGCAGCATTGATCGAACACAATGATGTAGCCAGCGGAAGCTGTCAAAATTGTTTTTCCTGTGTGGAAATTAGTTACATATTCTATATTCTTTCTGTCGCTGAGTTTGATTTAGCAAGATATTTTTTTATTGAAGTTTTTTTTTATCGATTTTATGTAATCGGTGTTTACTAGCGGTTTATTTTTAGATCAACTGAAGGCATTGTTTTAGGATAATCGTTGAAAAATGGAATACATCGATGGAACTTTTGCAAAAAACTTTTTTACGGAATCATTGCGGGTAAACTCGCCCACGTGTCCTCCATACTGCAGTGCTTATCACCAACCTTGTATCTGAAATTTTTTCGGATTTTGAGCTAACACCGGTTTTGAAAACTGCAAACTCTGTTACATCATTATTCAAAATACAAAAACATCTATAGTGGAAATATGCTGAAGTCAATAGTGATATACCTGCATACTGCAGAAAAACATTAATCATTGAATATCTTCGAACTAACCAGCATGCAGACAGAGTTTATACTAAAAAACACAATCAGTAAAATTTTCTAATGGCTACGCTGTTAGACAATTTTACCGATTGTTTTTTTTTTGCGTGTTTGTGGGTGTTTTTTGTTTGTTTGCCTGTTTATCATAATTGCGTTGTCTTCTCATCTGGTTTATATATGTTTTTGATGATTATTCTTGAAGTCTTTGCCCCTGCTACCACCAGATGTCGGGCAGGTATTAAACATTCTAGAATAACTAACAAGAACTTACAAAAAATACACGATAGCACAAAACACTGAAGATAAACAAACAAAGAGAAAACATCCCAAAGAGCAAATACACAACCACAGAGAAAAAATACAATGGGTAAAAGTGTCTAACGGCGATAGGGGCACGTATTAGAGTTTTACCAGCATTGCAAATGCAAGCTGTCAAACATGTAGCCAGGCAAAAAGTAGAAAGTTGGTCAACTTCGGCTACGGCCACGGCGCCATGGGCTACGCATTGTAACTGGTTCAATGCAATCCTGTGCTTTTAACTTTTTGACAGCTCCTGGCTTCGCTGCAGGCCACGGCTACGGCTACACATTGTGTTTCAGCAGTTAGTTTTGTCGGAGCTGCAGCTTCAGTTCATTGGTCAAGACTTCCTCCTAGTTTAATTTTCCTCCCTTACGAGGCTTTGGGAGTTTGTAAGGGTTGTAACTCATTCCACTGGTCAATAATGGTTTTTGCTCTGCAATGAAATTTATATATTTTGGATTTTATTATTTTGTATATCCCTAGAAAAATGTTAAAAAAATTCTATCAGGCCTTACAGTCATAATATGATATTTTAAAAAAAACTAATGAAAAAACAAATATCGTACTGTGATTTTTTTCAAGCATATAAGGCCGCATGTAAAAGAGCTCATCAATCGTTATTTGTTGCTTTGTTGTTACAGTCAATCGTTTAATATAATGTCTTGATGTATGCACTTGGACACTCAACACAAAAACAACAAAAATGTATACAAATATATTTTATTTTGTTTTTCTCATAACTAAGACCTGGCTGATTTTTTTAATTTTCAGATTCTGATCGTATAACAAGAATATAGCTTAGTTTCAAAGCAAAAAAAAATTGTCACTTTTTATCTTCTGAAATCTTCGTAAAATCTCCTTTCGTTTGCATTACTCTGGCTGTCCTGCTTATGTCGCTTGCAATTCCAAATGTTTCTTGAAATCGTTTATTTGCTATTGCATCATAAAAAATGCGATTTGTTTGTATTGTCGCGAGAAAGTTGCTAAAGAAGAACAAAAATACCAAAGAAGAAGTTCGTGTCCTCAGCAACGAGCCCAAAAATGTGTTAGTCGTATCTTATATTGAGTAAGACCTTGTAGATATGTTCCTTCATGTTTCTTCGATTCATCCAGCTTTGGAAGTAACATTTGAGATATCTTACTTAAATCGTTCTAATCAATCCTTCTACCACCGATTCGTCAGCTAGCGTTAAAAAATGATAAACAGCTGTCCTGGCCGGGAACCGTCTACCCAAATTTATCCGTATAGTTGTAGCATATGTGTTTTTCTCCCACAAAGATCGTGGTGTCTCCTCCTCTCTAGGTGGTATACCATTTCTGTATAGAGTGTAGTTAGGAATATAGAAAGGATCCGCAGGTTTTGAAATATTTTCCTTTTACCTATTCGTTGTACCTTTTTGCCACTATTAAGTGTACTGAAGAAGGGTTTTCACAATAATATTAAATACTGAACTACTTTATACCCAACATACCCGACGCCAATACCTTGAAACTTCTATGTGTTTTATGAGCCTGGAAATAGTTAAACTCTACTTGTCTGTACTATTCATCACAACGACTTGCACTTAACATTGCTGCGGATTACTCAAAACCCATCTGCCGACAGCTTCACCTTAGTCCTCAGCTTCAAACTTCGTAAAAAAATCGACACATCAAAACTGAAACTGCTTCCAATATCAAGAAGCTGTCCTACCCTACGGCGGCTCTGTCTATCGATTAGTCCGCTCCATCGATTAGTCAATCGGTTAGTTTTAGTCTGCTTCTTGAATCTCTGAAAAAAACGATCACTTCTCCTGAGTTGATCCTACGCAGCATGAAGGCAACGCAGCTGAGCACTGATAAAACCCTTACTTATTTAGCGGAATTCACTAAAAACACTTAGTAAGCTGGGTCAGACACCCGTCGCAGGTACCTCAGTTGCTGCTTCCATTTCAGGCACTTAATCTCGGCTTGAATCTGTTTGGGCGTATAAAAACCAAAGAAAGACCTCTCGGCTTATAAAGAAATTTGATAATGTCAACACTACTCCACCTTCACCCGTGACACCGCCGGTAAATGAAAAGGAAGCCTTTAAATGAATGAAACTAAATAAAGGAACCAGATGTAGAAAATGACGGTCCTATACACCTGACCGACCATAAGTCAGTACTCTTTCTAATAGAAGATGTCTACATTGACAATCCTCTGAAATTTAAAACAAAAACAATGGCAACCGAGATCCCTCAGCCATCACTTGGAACTACCAGCGACATTGAGAGAGCTATTGTGAATCTATCAGCAAAACTTGCCCGGGTAAAGGATGAATTCACCATGAAGACCCCGATAGAGAGCTATAATACCTACGAGCTCCCAAAGAACACTGGAGACCCTAGCTCAAAAAAGGCAAGGAACCGTCTCACAAATCACATCAGCCAACAGATCTCACTGATTAGGAACGAACAATGGGAAAACTTCCTACTAAGTATGGAATCAGGGGTCAATAATTTTTGGAGATAGACTAAATATTTCAGACACACGGTTAGAAATTTTCGGATAAATTTGATAAATTTTGGAATATATATAGGTCCAAATGAAAGTTAGTATCAATCCAATAAGTTTGTTTAAGATAAAACAATTTAATCTGATAAGATAAATTTTATCTGATAAGATAAAATCAATACGAATTATTCATATAAATTTAATCAGACGCTCTTATAAACGGTATCCGAATCGCATATAAATGAATACACCACATTCTTATTAAATGTACACCATTTTGAATAAGAAATATATTATTCTAATTTCGAGGTCACACGATAAATTTAACCCATTTTCAAAAACGCAAAATCATTTAACCCAAAATCTTATTCTGGTTTTTTCCCTCCTTTTTATTATGAATATATAAGTATATATATTGGGAACAATTATCCATTATGATGAAAAAAGATTGAAAGCAATTGAATATTTATGCATTCAAAGATAAAAGTAGGTTTTGTGAAAACACTTGACATAGTACACCAAGTAAAACTTTCGAGCATTAAATTCAATTATGTACTGTGAGATGGATAATGATTATTTGTTTTATTATTTGAAAAAAAAAACTCGATAGATTTTATTCATATACATATACTTCATTCACCAAAATCAAAGTTTTACAATCTTCCTGTAGTGATTAAAGTTGTTCCTTATGGCTACCAAATAATTTTCACAAATAACTTTAATAAACACTTTAATAAACACTTCCAATTAACTTTACTTACAAACTGGAAATGCTAATTGCACGACTTGCGACGCAACTGCAATTCTAAACAATCCGTTTCACGAAAACACCCCCGAGTAGATTTTTGCGTCCAATGCAGTTCACTTGCAAACTTTAAATACGAACTTTATGACTTGCGACGCAAAAGTAATTCTAAATCATTTGTTTTATTTTTTATGATTTTTTAATATGAATTTATGATAAATATTATCTGATCTTGGTATAAACCACCCGTTTATACGAAACTCGTACAAGAGTTATTCCAAAATAGGATAGAACAATTTTATCCAACGTCAACATATATAATCTATACGAATATTAGGATATATAATAGTACACCATTGTGAAGATCAATTTTATCCGAATATTTTTCACCGTGCAGAAGAACAATGTTGCCATACCAGCAATCCATCGCCATTATGACCTCAAATATGACAACAAGGAAAATTCAGAAGCTTCTGTAGGCAGATTAGAACTGCAATTCAAAGAGAACCCAACAAATCCAGAAGAATGCGACCAGGAAGAAGATATTGAAGAAAGAGCTACCAACATTTTAGTGACAGTGACCCAAAGAAAAGAAGAGCTCCGTCCCACGGACATAGAAGAGGTCAAGCAATTGGTAGCTCAGCTCAAGAAAGCCTAAATCACCAGGATTAGACACGATAACAAATACCTGCATCAGACACTAGACAACAAAATCCAAGAAATAACGGACATTGCCAAAGCGATTTACCGAACAAAAAACTTTGCGAATCCCTGGAAAGAAGCTACTATTACTGTGGTTCCAAAACCACACAAAAACTTGACGTTTCCGCAGAACTGAAGATCAATCAGCAACCTATCCCCGATCGGGAAACCATTCGAACACCTAATAATTTCGCGACTCGAGAAAGTGGTGACAAATCTATTGTTCCAGAAGAGCAACTCAGGTTCAAAGCCCACCACTCCACCGGGCTGCAGCTAGCTAGAGTCTCTCAGCACATTATAACTGGATTCAACAAAGAGAAGTTAACAGGTCTTGTCATGTTTGACGTTGCCAACGCATTCGCTAAGGTCTGTCATGCTGGTCCTATCGCTAAAATGTACGATTTTCACATTCCAAAACCGCTTATACAATTGATTGGCTCATTTCTTGAGGGTAGAACTTTTTCCGTTCAAATTAACCACCATTTCTCTAGTACACGACCAATAGAAGCCGGAGTCCCGCAAGGCTCTCTACATTCCCCACTGTTGTATACCTTTTTTTTATTATCTCCTGGAGTCTACATGAAGGAGGCGGTCGCATAACCTTCCTACCTAAACTTAATATTTTGTCATATCTTGAAGTATCTTGAGCTAACTAATGTACATAGACTTTAGAAAATAAATAAATATTATGTTTTTGTTTGTCCTAAGAAAGTGAAACGTAGCTTCACTGATTAAATGGTTTAGTTTTTAGCCATTCGACAAACTTCTGAAAAATCTATCTTGAAAAACATCTACTATCAAACAAATAGACCGAAATCCAATTAAGTAAGCTTTCCAAATTAAGTCGGCAACCTACTCAAAGCATTTAGATAAGCAAATACCCCCAACACTATATTCCAAGCACTAAATTAACGTATATCTTACTTTCCACTTATTCAATGGAAAACATTCGCAATTCGTGTGCAATTTGATTTTCATGTGAATGGCACAACTAGGGTAAACAAATTAGAAGCTTTCAAATCAATTTTTCCATTCAAATCTATTCTGATTAGATAATCGCAAACTCAAAACTTTCGAATATTAGACGGGTTTAATCATACTTATTATTGAATAATTACGTATTTGTAGTGGTATCGAATAAAACTCGTGCATGTTTTTCTGTTCAATTAGTTGAATAGGACCAGTTAATGAATGAAATTTATTTTGATAGTGTCATAATATGTGAGTGAATATAAAGAATATATAGAAGAAGAAGAAAAAAAACCTTTTACGCGTCTGAATTATTCACAAATGAGGTAAATTTTCTCTTAGAACTTGAACATTACTGTGAATGAATTATTGCTCTCAGCGAAAATATAATTTTTTGAATAAATAAACGATAATTTTGTTATTTGAATTCTGTGAATTCTCAGCTTAAGTCTTTATTGCTGTGTGGGCTCTATGGGACCACACCGCAATGCATTTGCGACTTTAAATCTAGCTGTGATGTCGTAGATTCAGTATCTGATCTATACGAGAAATATAAAAGATCTTATAACTATGCATGTCATGATTTGTCAATTCGAAGGTCATTGAAAAATCAATGCAAAATAAAATCATTATTGTTATTTTTTCGATCAAATTGAAATTATTTGACTGTGAATTGCCGCTGCGATCAGTTAATTCAGTTAGTTTTCTTTACAAAATGTGCTTATCAATTCAAGAATTTATTTAAATTTTTCTGGTCAGCCGATTTCTAGTTGATAGTAATTCGTGCTATATTGTTGTTTTTACCAAACTAGCCAATCACCTAAATATTTTCCGTTCGGCAAATCATTCATTTCGACTAATGTGCGACATGCGCTTACGCAAGAGTATAAGTAGACGCGTGTAGCCATTTCAAGCATTATCGATTGAGTTATGAGCTAATAACATTCATATGAGATCAGCAGGATCCTTATTATGGAAAAAATTAAAATGGTTATAAGTTTTCATAGGTCATAAAATTAAACCTAATTATTTATGCAGATTATGTACATCCTTCTAGTTTCTTTAATAAGCTCTTGAAAAACCTACCAATTGTAATAAAATCACGATTCAGCGAATGTTCCGGGATGTTAAGTCAAAAACCCGGAACGGCAATATGAAAATCAAACTTCGAGTAAAAAATCGGCATTCCCTGCCTACTAAATTAAATATTCTTTTTCACCAGTGCTATGTCTTTTGTTCCAAGTTAATGATAAATTCCACTTGAAACTTGTTTCTTGACAATCGCTCAATTCGTTGCTGTCCCGAAACATACATACATATGTAGTTACCCGAATCTCAAATTCTGGTTGCTCGCTAATGAATGCGTCAATCTAACAGATGAACGACCTGATCTAGATAAAGAATTTCAGATCTGTTCTCGTTTATATCTCAGTACGAATGTACATGTATACATACGTACGACTAAGAAATTAGCGTAAGCTCGAAGTCAGACAATTAAGAATAATTAATATATGCTAAATTATTTCGGTGATCTTCGAAACGTATGCTTGATAAATAAATCTATTAGTTTGGCGCACGATAGGATTAGTATGTTAATTCAAATTCAAATTATATTTCGCTAGATAAGATCGCATTCCAGACTAATCTGCAACAAAGTTGCCCGAAGTAATATGTACATCAATGCAAAAGTTAAGAGGAAAAATATTTTGATAGCGCCATCGAATCTGGAGCAAAGAAACTGTCAATGAACGGGCTTCTGATTTATTTGTTATTTATTGAACAGCGTTGATTATATGGTGTCCGTTAGAATAGGTTGGGATACTTTCGGAAATTTCGGTATCAGCGGTTGAGGTTTAAGAGTTTTCTTTTATTTCGAGGTTAGCATTGCTTAGCAACTCTGAATACTCGATATGAATATTGCAGTAACGCTGCTTACTATTTATTTATTCGATTTTATTATTTACTTAGCTAGAGTCAGACGACCTAGGGACAAAAACAGCGCAGATAGGTGATGAGGTGCTTTGTAGGTTTCAGTCTAGTATTTCGACCACACATCGGAGTCAATGCGAAGGAGTCACCAACCTTGGGATCAGTCAAGAAATGTGCAATTTTATGGGCATCAAAAGTTCTTGTTTGTTTGGGTTTCAGGTTCTGAAGAAGTCGTCGTGGAATTGAATTGGCGATTAGTGATTTTTCAAATAATCGGTTATCTCTGTATTTACATCAATGTTCAACGTAAGAACTATAGATTGTCAGGTACCGGACAAAACATAGATTATTGCCATATCTCCAGTACTAGTACTGTCAGCAGAAACCCTTCTGGTCCTACATCCGTTCCTTTAAAAAGTCTCCCTCTATCCCTTCTCTGCTGCACTTAAATGATTTGTCTGCTTCCTCGCCTCAAGAAATATGTGAGCTGTTTGCTCATTTCTTTTCCTCTGCCACCTCTTAACCTTATCCATCTTTCTCCGCTAATATTCCCTCCTCTGATGTTAATAGTTTTTGTTTGTCTTTGGAGGTTGAAGGTTTGCTTGCTAACGGCGGCCGACGGCTTACCTAACATATTTGCTAAGTCACTGTCATCATCTTTGTGTGTTCCTTTATCTGTCCTCTTTAACCTAAGTATTTCTTCCTGCACGTTTCCTTCTTCCTGGAATTCCGCAAATATTTTTCCTATCCTTAAAACCGGAAATACATCCTGCGTCTCCAATTATCGTCCCATATCCCTTCCATCTTGCTTCAGTAAGCTTCTTGAAAGAGTTGTTTACAATAGGGTTTATCCTCTAATTGAACCTCTTCTCGCTTCTGAGCAGCATGGTTTCGTCAAGGGTAGGTCAACAGTTTCCAACTTACTTTCGTTCACCAATACTGCTGCCTCCGCCATCGACCAGCAAAAGCAAGTGGATGTAGTATATACAGACTTTGCCAAGGCTTTTGACTCCGTGAACCACGAAATCCTCCTCTCAAGGCTCGATGGTTTCAATATTTCGGGTCAGCTGCTTTGCTGGTTTTCCTCATACCTTCGTGATCGTGCTTGTTTTGTAACGTTTCACTCTTTTTCTTCTTCCCCCTTTTATCCTACTTGTGGTGTTCCGCAAGGATCGATTCTTAGTCCTCTTCTTTTCCTCCTCTTTATAAATGATCTCCCTCTCCTCTTCAACTCCCCTTGTCTCTTGTACGCTGACGATCTGAAAATTTTTAGGGGTATTGAGTCAGTGGATGACTGCTCCCAGCTGCAGCATGACGTGTCTGCTCTGGGTAACTAGTGCTCTGCCAATTGTATTACCCTCAATGTTGCTAAATGTTTCCAGATGTTCTTCACATGTAAATTATCCCACATCACGTTTTCCTATTCTATCCTTGGCTCCTTCCTCAATCCAGTTGATAATTTCATGGACATTGGTGTTGTGATTGACACTAAATTAAAATTTGATGTCCACATTTTGCGTGTCACATCCAAGGCCTCGCGCTTGTGTGGCTTCATTCTAAGAGCGTCCAGACCTTTTACTGATATTTCCTCGTGTGTTCGTCTGTACATCTCCTTCGTCCGTAGTGTCCTCGAATATTGTTGTCAAATTTGGTGTCCTCATTACCGTTTCTTAATTGATGCTGTTGAGTCGGTACAACGTAGATTTACTCGCTCACTATTCCTCAAGTTCCGTATTCCCTACTGTGAGTATATTATGCGTCTTTCCATCCTAGAACAAACTTATTAAAGACCCTATCAACATCCTAATCCCACTTAATTTGCCCATCAATTTAGCTTAAATCAAAATAAAATATATTAAAGTAAAGTAAAGTAACTGAAATAAAAGTTGTGATGTATTTTGTTTTCTAATGTGTTGGAAAAATATGTATTTTGTTGTTGTGTTGTTATATTGTATTGTTAATGCATGCCTTGTTTGGTAAATAAATAAATGAAATCCTTCCCCTCCTTTCACGCACAGTGTATTTCGACGAATGTCTCCTATACAAAATGATTACTGGTTCTTTTACATCTATCCCCAGAGCGCAGTTTTCTGTTCGTGACCCGGTACATCTTACCAGGTCTTCATTTACCCTCAACGTACCCTTTGCTCGTACTCATACATATTTTTACTCTCCTCTTTTACGCTTGCCTAGGCAGCATAATTTTTTGAATATTGGTAATCTTCCGCCTTCGTTACGCACTTTTAAAAATAAGTTAAGAGCATGCGTTTTATCCTATGAAATATTATCTTGAATTATGATTGAATTTCACCGCCTTATTATACTTTGTTCAGTTTTAATTTATAGTCTCTTTTCTTTTTATATATAAGTTTATTCTTTGTCTAGTTTTTAATTTGATTTGTATCTGTTGATTTAGACAATAAATAAATAAATAAATAGATGATATTCGGCCAAGATCGACCAGTCTTTTGGGTTCCTGATGGTTTTCATGTACGAACATCAGAGGACCCTGCCGAATTAATTTTTTTGTAAACTCATTGTAAACAAACTAAACAAAATTTTCAAAATTGTGACAAAGAAGACTTCCCAATCATAATAATGGAACGTGTTTGAAGACACCCTCTATTTGGTGTTTGATCGGGCAGGAGTTCATCTGGGCTCATGTCATTTATGCGCAGGACATGACCATGTCTGGGAGTAAACTCTGCAGGATCATCAGGAATATCTTGGCAGGATGAAGTTCCTGCGTTGAAACTTTTTTTTTGTTTATGACTCAACCATAAAAACTTGCCTGCGTTGTGGTCTCCTGCTAGAAATATAGAGTTTTGGTGATCGTAAAGCGCAAAAAAAGTCTTACATACCAACATTTTGTTATTTTACATATAGTAGTTCTGGACACAAAGCAATTGCTCTCACGTCTCCCCCTTCCATTTACAAATATAGTTTTTTTTAGAACGATTACCCACAGGGCATTGTTTTTGTAACCTGTAGTTATCGTAGAAGTCAACAAATCTGTTTGAATCTTGAATTATTCATAGTATCTAGCACAACGCTATCTACTCCTTTTCAATTTAAACCTCATTCACTTAAATCTGTTCATGTCCTTTTCTGGCTTAAAAGAAAAGGACATCTTCTAAATACCACCGACACATAACTCACTATCTTCTACGGCTCTCTAAGCCCATATGCAAACACCAGCTGTCAGGACTACTCTGCATCTCGGATGAGAATCACGTTTGACTGGCTTGACACTGCAGGCTTTTCGTTCTGCATCGAGCTGACATTAGCGTAAGCTCAATCGAATACACACGGCTAATCCACGAGTTCGTGGATTATACGCGTCGTACAAATGCCATACGCAAACCCGGGAAGAAATCTGAAAGACAAACTGTAGACAATTCCAAAAAGATACATACGTTGTACATGCATACGAAGGACTTAACTCAATATTCGCCTCACGTGTGCCTTGTTCATTTCTTGGTCTACGCTATCGTTTGAATAAATCTAAGGACTACCGACTCGTCGCGAGCAGAGTTGGTGGCTCCAAGGCAAGCAGCATATGTGAAATTTACTGGGAAGTTAGTGACGTTCGCTCGTGTGCCACTACGCTAGCATTTGCGTACGTGTAATTCATATTCTGATCCGTGTCATTTGCTGAATGTCCTCGCAGTGATGGCATTCGATCCTTTGTCGTATGAATTCTGATTTTTTTTTTCGAAAGTCGCTTTGAGTAGTGCTTGAAAATATAGTGATATGTATGCAGCAAAGCATTGGGAAGGATAATGAATTCGCGTCGCTGCATCGACGATCTGAAATAATAAGCTGGAAGCATTTTGAGGAATGTCAGAGACAGGATAGTGATTTGCATATGGATATTAGTGTGGAAGAACAATAGAACTAGGAATGGGAATTGTCTACTTGGCAATGGTTTGGAATCGAAATTTTCCAGTGGTTTTGCATTCTCTCGGGTAGTCCGTGTTGCCATTGTATGCATCTACATAAATATGTATATTTTTTGTTCAGCGTACTCGCAGTGAAGCTTAAAACAAAGACGTAGAAGATTCAGAATGCTGAAGTTTGCATATTGTTTTTTATTGCTTCCAACCCAGTGCATTAAAGCTTGAAGAAATATGTTTCGAGTCAGCATCTAGCCAAAAATAAGGCAAATGAAATATTTAGAGATTATGGATGGAAGTCGGTTTTTGGCGCAGCAATATGCAGATAGCTAGAAAAACAGTTTCTTATATTGATTTTCTTATTTTCCGAATCACATAGAACATTTAATGAAACCCATATTTTTTTTCGTTTCCAGGTTTTTGATTAACGACCGTCACGCTGGCTGCCCCAGGTAACACGGTTCCGCCCGTGCTGTGGCGCGCGCGAAGGAAAGTCGGTAAGTATCTTATTTTTCTGGAATATTTGCAATTCAATTTTGAGATAGAAATACGTGTCATGAACTTTCTGAACAATGATATTATTGAATGAATGGTATGAAAATATAATTTCTATGTACTTTAGGATGATTTTGTAAAACGCGAGCGTTACGTTCTGACGTTTAAATCACGCGAGCAAATGTCGTCATACCGTTTTAGAATAGATTATATTTATAGAATAGTCGATGAATAGTGTAAAGAACGTTCAAGAGCACGACACTGTAAAAATTTTTGTCGATGCTATTTTCGGATTGCGGCATGCAAATTGTTTGGCTTGGCCATGAGTACTTCTGTTGGAATAGATCATGACTTAAAATGCACTTGAATATTCTTCTGAGCATCTTCATTATTTGTTGCGAATCGAGTCCTCTTCAAGACTACATAATATTTGAAGTCACATTTCAAATCATCCACAAAATAATTGCAACAATAAAATCGTGTTAACGGCTATCATCGTCGCTTAACGGTATTTGATATATTTCGATTACGTGTCGAAGCTTTTATGGCCAAACAAGTTAAAGTAGCACGTGTTTCGCAACCCCAAAATTCCCCGAGAGAAAATAACTTAAGGCTTTCTATGCCAAGGAAATATCTGTTTCCTGACAAAGAAGACCGTTAAACTGGCACAATCAAACAGGCACTTGACAACGATAAAATTCACGCTTCGATTTGTATTCCTTACGGTACGTTGAACTTGGAATCGCAGGATGTAAAGGAAGATAGGATACCTGAATAATTCTTCCCTGTCTCTAAGCATATGTAGATATGATTTTTGAATACGTCATATAATCTCCGCACCAATCACTTGGTTTCTTTGGTTACTGATGTTCTTCCGCAAAATCGAGAGCGAAATATGCTGCTTTCGCAGGAATTTAAATCTGTGCTCACTTACATCCACCCACAATAGATCATTCAACAAGGCACAAAAGATTTCCGACTTAGTATCACAGAGGTGCATTTAGAATTTTAGATAAGTCTCGAAATTGCCTCCACATCACTGAAACATGGGCTGGGGCAATCGTTTATGAGAAATGACGATGACTGCGATGATGATGACCTGTCCTATCCTGAAATATATCGTACATAGTCCTGTCGTTTAGAACGAAGGACATGAACTTCGTCGGGCCGTTTATATCTACTGGAATGTTCAAAACGTATTATCTATAATCCATAGGATCTGCGAAATGATAGACAGCGAGGAGAAAAAAGCCACATGGCATTTATGTTATCCAACGTTTTATATTGTCGCCCATTTAAGTGATTGCGTTTGACTGTTTTTTTGGTATTCCATCCTGAACGACAGACAATTGAATAGGCAATATCTGTGTCATGTTACTGTAAAATGGCAGGAGAGATATTTGGTCATGGGTCAGGATTAGTTGGCAGAATGAAGGTTAAAGGTTCGATGTCACTGTCATTTACTTTTTGATGTTTGATTGGCAGATATTGGTGGAAATTTTCAAGAAGACTGAAATTTTCTATTAATACGAGCAAAAAATATTGAATTGGAAAGTTTGTTTGTTTGGAGTTCATATTTTCGGCTGTTTTGTACAATTTTACACAATAATTTTTTTATCTTTTCCAACAGTTTCGAACAAAAAACTTCGAACATAGTTAAAGCTATAATTTGACCCATAATCTTTCATTTCCTTTTTAAGTTTTCCAATGATATTATGTCACAGGTATTATTATTAGCATGTGCTATACTTCAATCTTCTCAGGAATATGAACATATCCAACTATGAAATGTTCATCCAAGTGAAGATATTGGGAATCAATTTACATTTGGTCGATAAAATACCTCCGGAATGTGGAAATGAGTTTCTTAATTTAAAATTTGCAAATTTCTCTTGTATAATCTGTTCCAACAACTTTTACTTTAGAATACGTGAGCTCTTTTACTTAGAATACGTGAGCGCCCAACGTGGGTCTCGTCTAGAATAGTGCTTAAACATGCTTCAATAATTCGGAGCAAAAATATTGACTTTGAAACGACTTGTTGGATTATCCATTTGCTATTTTTGGTTTGAATAAAAAATACTATCAAATGCTTCAACAGAATAGTCATGGATGTTTTAAAAGATTCTGTTACTCACTGTAAACGAAGTAATAAAAAAAATTATTAAAAAGTAGGTAATAGATTAAATTTAGGTAGCTTCTGTGTTCATTCAAAAAAGCTACCATTTAGAGTAAAAACTTGACTCATTTTTCGAACAACCTTGTGAATTTGGTTTATTTCACATGGGAAAAAATGTTCAAACTTACCATCCTTTACTTTAGTAGTGTGCATCATTTACTTTAGTAGTGTGCAATGTAGTGTAGTGTAGTAGTGTACACAAGAGCCGAGAAATAGAAGAAATAATTAACCCTCTGGTTGTGTTTTGGGTATTTCATTTCTATAACCATACTCCATTTTGCTTGATTTAATCGAAAAATTGCTTTTAAAGGGATTCAAATTTTTTGTAGCCCACATCTGCGTACTCTGCCAACAGCCGCTTGAGTTTTTTCACTCTGTTTGCTTTCGCAGGTGAGCGATTGTTCGGTGCGTCTTTTTTGATGATGCGGCTCATGAATTTTGCATTCACATCCATTTTCCGCGCCATAATTTTCTGTTTTCGGAGCGGATTTCTTCTCCGCCGTGCGTAAGTTGTGCAGGCGGTCTTTCACGTCGCCAGTATCTTCGATTATTTTAACACACCGATACACAAATCTTCGGCTGATTCAGAGTGGCTGCAGCAGCCGGAAGATCTATTGTCTCTCGTTTTTGCATTTATGAAGCGCAATTGCAGCAATGCGGTTTCCTCTGTCTGTCCACGCCAAGGTAATGCGTTGATTGAAACGGCTATTTTTTTGTAAGTAACACAAAGACCATCCGTCAAAACCCATATGTCAAAACCGCTCTGCGTTCAATACTCGCGGCGCAGTACGTGCGTGCAATAGTGTGACAGTATTTATGTATCTACTAGGTATATAGAACATGGGCTTTGCTGTTAATTATTCATAAATAAAAGAAGAAGTGCAAATAAACTATTTTCATTTCTTCCGAGCAGAAAAGTGGACTGATTTGATGTAATGCAGAATATACGAATATTATAATAAATAAATTTATATAATACTTAACAATTACAGAACATGTTAAGAATCGATGTTCGATTTAACAACTATATTAGGAATCGAAATATTTATGTATATTTAAACGAAAATCGCAATAACTTTTTTTCGTGCAATATTTTTTCCAAAAAATTCAAAAAAAAAGTCGAAACTCAGGTATATCAAATAAGCAGCATGATAAGTCCCGTCGACTACGATATTACCCGTAGTCAACTTTGCTGCTATTGAGACGTTGTCTGACTTTTACGACTCGCAGAATCTGCCTTATTATTATGACTGATCAAATGGAAATTCATTAGCATATGTAAATATTTATCAATTTTTGATGTTTCCTATCGCATTTATTACCGGAACCATCATAATAAGTTTGCTTACCACTAGAAACGCGATGTAACCATGTGAGAGTAAAAGTGTTAATTATTGAGCAAACCAAACTTTCGGAAGGTTCCTGAACTGTAATGTCATATTGGTAAACAACGAATTAAATTTTAATTCACAAGATCGGAGTAGCCACTGTTTTTAGGCATAAATAATTGTTTCTTAACATATGATGTTCGAAAAAAAAGTTGCTGTCATAGTAGTTTTCCGACCAACGTGTCAATTGGCTGACTTCGTAAAAAATTGACAACCATTCTAGTTAGAACCATTCTACTTTTTTGTTGCTAATTAGTCCTCTGTTGGTCGAAGATTTAAACGTATGGGGTAAGTATCCGAGTTTAAACCGAATGTGTAAAAAAAAACATTGAGCTCATAAGGGCTGCAAATGCCGAATGAATTTAGAGCGCTTTAATATGCTTCACAAAAACTATATAAATAAGCAAAAACATTTCAACTGATTGGTGGATTTCGGGACACAAGAATACTGAATATTTTTAAACGATTTTTTTTTGGAGCGGGTGTCGAAAACCTTCAATAATTATCCTGCAAACGATGCAGGATTATGTGAGATTCCTACGCACTACATCAGCTGCCGACTACCGAAATCAAAGCCGGGACCGCTTTCGCATTACTTCTGCTCGGCCTTGCTACTAGCACCTACCAGGTATCCCACTGGCTTACTTCCGTTCTGTCAGGCTTTCAGAAGTCTATGAGGCATCCTTATTTTTTCAAACACAATACCAGCTCCACATATGCTGACACAACTGATCAGGCGTCATCTGACTGTAGCATTCTCTTCACGATTGACTCCGGCGTCACTGGGCCAATGGCAGAGGAAAGCATGTGTCGCTCCCTTCTGAAGCGGGCGCAATGAAAAAAGGTATACGTCATCACTTTCCTTAGCACAATACATACTTACAGAACTCTGTCCTGATTTTTCCCATTCTGTGAAAGTATTTTCTGAAGTAGCCGTGGCCCGAAATGAACTCGCATAGGTAGAAGTTTAACTCATCGTGGTCGTGATTAAGCCAAGGTTTTAAGGCGTGAATTAGCCTAATCGTCCATGCTCCCTTTAAGGTCGTAACCCAGCACTCCTCCGAAAGCTCAAGCGGTCGCTCTCGTGCTCGAGCAGGTAATATTTATTAATTTTGACGAGTGCCTTTCCACACCTATCAACTCGGACTTCCTGAGTGTCTGCAACCCGTATAGCCCGGAGTATCTGAATACCATGCCTCTGGATTTCTCCTTCGATATGGCTCGCTAATCATTGCGATTAGAGCTCTGGATTCATGCATAAGCTGTGTGAGTAAGCCCCTGGAGAACCCTCATCTACGCAGCAACGTTTTCTGTGCATCGAGCGCTTTTCGGAAGGCTTTGCATGTACCTGACCCCAGAACATGTTTATTTTCTCCTGTTATGCTCCATCGAGCATATCTTTGGAACGTGTCTGATTCGTTCGCATTGCCAGCAAGTAGTGCTACGGTCTGGTCCTTTGCAGTCTTTTTTTGTATGGTTGTACCCACTGCACTTGAAACAGCACACAACTTCAGGCCGCTTGCTTACCCTAGCGTTAACCCAGCCAACTCTAATTCGTCCAGTTCTACGATAGCTTTCCTCTATTCCCTTGTATTCGGTAGAAATAAGATAATTTTTACGTCGTGAATCCCTTCCTCCCGAATCGCTGCTGCTATTTTTTCCTCTGTGGCTGAATGTCGAGGTCAAGTATCTCGATTTTGGTTTTGGAGACGAGCCTTTTAACCTCTCCGTAATCCCCCATAGTTGCCTGGATTGCATCACCGAATTTCGCGATGTCTTCCCACTTTGCCATTGTCACAATAGAGTTTCGGCAGTATCATTTACTCCATATTCTCTAGGCTGGGCTCCTTCAATTTTCCTCAGCTCTAGCTCAGGCTTCTTCTAATTTTCTCTGCAACCTTCTACAACTTTCAGAGCCTCTTCGTTGGAGAGTGTGGTTGTGAGAGATGAAAAAATGTAAGCGATCCAGGATAGGTGAGAATGAGAAGGAAAGTAATATGGATACTTCGTTAGAGGAGCGGAAACAGGATTAGTAGTTTTCTTGGTTTTGGTCCACGGCTGCTTATTCGTATGAACAATTTTTCGGCACTATAGTTGCAGTCACGTACGCACTCAGGTTTACCAGTGGTGTTATATTAGGCGCGTTTTTTTGCTCCTCTATCCAGCGGAGAGTAGAATGAGAGTAGAGTAGACGCATTGAAAACAACAACACTCCTACACCAGTGAATTCACTGGTGTAGGAGTGTTGTTGTTGTTTTCAATGCGTCTACTCTACTCTCATTCTACTCTCCGCTGGATAGAGGAGCAAAAAAACGCGCCTATTATAGGTCTGTTCCCGTACTACAATTAATTGCGATTAATTGCAATGAAGCCGTTTTTTGTACTCCGTTTTAGTACGCTTCATTGCAATTAATTGCAATTAATCGTAGTACCGGAACAGACCTTATATCACAGCGAACACACAGTTCAACCGCACTTTGCTGTGTCGTACCACTGTGGGCTGCACCTATCCGCCATCTGGAGACGGGTCCAGTAGCAGACTGTAGCATTTGAGCTTCAAGTGCTCACCACAATGTGTCGTTTAGCACTCAGCAATCGAAATTCGAATGCACTAGCGCATTTATGCATCTAATAGAAAACAAAAAAATCGATGTTTTTGTTTCTTATAATGATAAGTGGTTATGATTCACAACCATTTAACGATCAAAAATATGGATTGGTTATTTGTGAAAAATAAAACAAAAACTGCAAATGACACAGACATTACAATTACTATAATTCGTACCAGCTTGTACAATATAAATAAATCTAAATTTAGCTAGTGCTCGAATAAAAGAACAATATTCACCATGCCCATTTTTGATATCAATAATTAAACTCAATACAATTCTCAACTTCCAACTTTTTGTACCTACATACATATGTATGTACCTACAATATTCAAAGCCGACATTAAAATTGACATTTAATTTTTCGCTTTCAACAATGCACAGAAACATAATACACATCAATAATGTGTTTTTCCAATGATTTCATCGTGTCCAGCAAACAGAGTTCTTTTATTGATTCGTCGAACTATATTGCAAATTAGTTGGTAATAAATTTTACATTCATTTCACCGTATTTGCTGTAATTATTGCCATTATAATTGGACACGGTCAATGTTATTCAGATGTCACCGTTAATGGCATCATAAAAATTATCGACGAATCAAATTCAAATACACACACACACCCATACACATATTTGTGGATAATGAAATGAGCGACGAATGGTGAGGAATATCAAATTCGTTGTTTATGAAAGGAAATGAAATGATTGTACAGGTGAGGCATGTTTTGTTTAAAAACAGTAACTCAATAAAAGTGCAGGTCAATAAACTTTTTAATAGAATTAATTTAAGTGCATTAAATACGTGAAGCTTTGTTTGTGTTTACCAAAAGCAATTTTTTTTAAATGTGGCCTTATATGGAGGAAGAACATTAAAAGCGTATAAATCTCTCATTAATTCATCACATCCGAATCCACACTCTGAACTGCAGTGCCTTGTCAACGTATGGACGGAAGTGCACTGTTGTATCTAACGACAGAATGCATCTTTGCGGAAATACGGTCATATTCACTTGAACTCTGCGTGCATAACGCAACATGCACATCAGTTCTCCGTGCTGTACAGCATCTTCGTTGCATCGCAACATACGAGATGAATGGATTGATGATAATTTTAATTGCTTCGCTAAACTCTGCGTCTCTCGTTGATTCTTTTTCTCCACATTTCATCATATTCTAGATTTGGCTGCGTTAACTGTTGCCAGTGGATACCGTCTTTTCGGAAATGATGCGCCCGCACCGTTTTCCTCAATTTACTGTATCGTTCCGTACTCCTACTCCGACTTCTCTTCTGCTTGGGATTTTCTTTGATGATCACGAAATTACATTGAAATCACTTCCTAAGCCGCTCCGGTTGCATGAATGAACAGAATACAAATTTTGTGGAGGCGGTCAGACGGGCCAGAGTATGTGCATATGCATAGTTGCGGGCATATGCATGCATCTTACGATCCGAATTCTCTCACTCGGCGAAGTGGAGTGTAGAAGGTAATAATTTCGCAGTGGAGGATTTCCTGGAAGTCTGCAGTCATAAAATTGCTCATGAAGAAATGTGTATCATGCATAAGACATTTGAAGTATGCCCACACAGTCGTGTTAGTTCACCACATTCCATGCTTTCTTGGAGACAAGAGATTCTGCAGTTTTGTGAATGGTGTGATGAGCTGAAGGGATTTTCAACGGAAGTTTGCTGCAGTTGATATGAATGTGGAGGGAAGTAATTTATATGGCTGTGATTGTTGTGGCAATGATCTATTGAATTAATTTGAAAGTAAATTTTACTACGTAATTGTAGTGATTAGGTAATGTAACACATGGTAAACTGATAATGGCGCGGCGGTCGCGATGGAAAATTTGCTTTTTATTTCAGCCGATGGTACTCTAGTCGAAATGGGCATCGGCATTTCTGTGCCCATTACCTTCCCGGGGCACTATATGGAGGCCGAACACTTGCAGCTATTCATTCCGAAATTGAACAACCATCTCAAAGTAACAGAATCAGTCATTGATTGGAGCCTCTACTACACTTTTAATTGAAAATCTATTTCGCCTTGAACTTTATAAGCGAACTCGTCTTGATTGCAGATGAAGTATGTAGCGCCTTCCTATATAAGTTATAAGTTCACAAATTCGTCGCATTTTTAATACTTGTTTGGCTGAAAATTGTTCTTTTAGCAGAGCTTTACTTCCAAAGTTGCCCACTTGACTTTTCAAGAGTAGTTATATCATTCACCATTTAGGGTAGTAGTTTTTAGAGTAGTTTTTAATATATTTCATTTGTATTAATTTGGAAAACAATTTTTGATTAAGGTTTAGGAATTCCAAAAAAAATATTTTCATCAGATTTTTCACTTGCGCAGCATCATATGCAATACTGAGTTGCTCATTAAGTCACCATCTGAACTATTATTTGAATATATGCTAATGTATTACTACTATACTTAAGCTTTTACCTATTCCGCATGTTAATAATACTTCAACATCTCTAATATTCATTTCCGCTTGCTCATAAATTGCCCAATTCACGTTCAGATACAATTAATCGATAAAATGTACGAAAACTTTCCAGTATGTACTTTTTCTTTCCGCATAAAACTAAATATCATATCAATCCTGATTATCATGTGGCTTTCCCCACTATCTGTAACACTGTCTGTAACACACAAAGCAGATAAGAGTAACCACATTAATAGATAAACATACACTTACTCTTCCTCGCAGCTGGCATAATGGGAATTTATATGTGCTTGGCTGATATCCTCATGTTTGTTTCGTTTGCGTTACTGCAAAATTCTCTATGTTCTGTGAGGACAAATGATAAAAGAATTCGGTCGATTATTGTCACAGAATCAAGTGGCTTTCAAACCCATCGAGTGTCTCGCTACATAAATTTTTATTTAGTGGTCAAACACAAGCATACGTTTTTTAAAGCAAAAAGTACTATATTTTATGGTCAGTTGAAACTTAGAGAGAAAAGTTTTCGATTTGCTGGCAGCCTGCTTCAGTATTAATGTTCGTATTGCATTTTTCCTAAGTTGAAAACTTCCTGTTTACGACATAACTTAAATTGGAAATGACAGAAGCCCGATTTTAATATTATTCTTAGGCTGTTTTCTTTTTCGAAACTGAAAATCAATTTCAATTTTCAAGTTTAACCATTCGCACTCACTATGTATCCACAATGTCTTATTTCTAGGACGATATTTTCAATCTTCATGCATTTCACTTATGCAAGTCTGATAATGGCGCTCGTCGTTGAGTAAATAATTGTCTTTAAAATGAGTTTCTCTTTGTTGCAAAGTTCCCACGGAAAATTTCCAACATAATCAAGTAATTACGATCCGGTCAATTTAACAAAGAAAATACTTCTTGCACGAGGTGAACTTCCCACTGAAAGACAGACAAGTCAGCTGTGGCCTGGAACTGGTCACATCAAAGAAACCTACACAGTGAATATATAGGTAGCTTCGTATGGGTATTGGGATTAAACTGGTCAGTGGCCAGGCTACTATTGCCGCAAGTGCAGGCTCTTCAAAGGACATTAATGCAAACATAACGCTTCGAGCGTGGCAGGACTAAATAGTAAATAGATGGTATTGTGGGAAACCGAAAGCGGTGGTAGGGAGTGCAATCATTATAATCGCCCTACTCAGGGCAATGGTTTGCTATTCGAAGAACGCAAAGTTAAGTGTATCAAGAGGGGCTCTAGGCTGATAGCCTTCAACTTACGAACTTGTACAAGTAACTGTTTGTGTATGTCCAAAGCAAGGCATGATCTTCCACATTGCGTTCAAGTCTATTGCAGTTTGTTAGAGAACACAATACTTGTAAAGCGCTGAAGAAACCATTTCAACGCCGATTTGTGTCTGTGGGGTAGTCGAGCGCATATCAAGCGATGCGAAAAAACAAATCCTTGAGTATTACAGTGTGCTCACGAAGGATATTGACCTTTTTGCAAGCAATTAATTCAATTGGTCGTGGCAAAGTCTCGTACAACTAGTAATTGTATTTTTGGATCGGCTCCTGTATCTTAAGCTTTGTAATGTACATATATACATGTCGTCATCTAATTTAACTTGAACTAATAAGGGGTTGAGTGAGAAGGCCATAATCACTTTGATGTCCATAAAATTTTTTAAAAATATGAAATGCGAGACACGAATTCGAAAAAAAACTTCTTTGTTATCTATTATCCTTAATTTTATTGATGGCGTATTTACAAAAAAAATCCAAACCAAAAGTCTAAAAAAGTCAAAAGTCATCGAAAACTACTCCCAGCTTCCATTTTATGTGAATCGATACGAAACTGCAACGAACATAGCATCACAAACAGATTGATATGGATTACGACAGATAACATGACGAAACCATGAACATAAGTTTCAAGGCAATACTTAATGCTGGTGTCGTCCTTTAAACCCGAAACGTCGAGACATGAAATGTAGTGGAATTGCTAGCGATATGAAGAGGCACAGTAGGCAACATTACAACCGCCACGACAATAATGAATTGGCTGTGATTTATCAACGTAATGTCTTCGAAAAGAAAGTCATACTACGTTTTACTCTCGATTCATTTACTCTACAATATGGTCACAAGCAAATCGTTTAGAAAACTTTATAAATGGTTGAAAAAATAAAAGTTTTAGGTTGAAGATTACACAGCGATTTGGTTGCTTGTGAAGGTTAGATTGTGATACTTAATGATTGGCTATAATTGAGTCGATAAATTTGTTTTTTTTTTCAATCTGATTTATAGTACTGGTGATTTGATCCCGCTAAGGAAGATAATATCTACTGATTTCCTAAAGTTAGCTTTACGCAAAATCCGATCAAGGTATCATTTTGGAATCTGATTTCGTTTTCTTTCCAAACAAGTGTTCTTAGAAAAGGAAAAAAAGAAGACAAACTGACCCAAGAAAAGGTATGTACACTCTTATGCCAGGAAATCTAGACGAAAAAATGGCCAATCTGCCAAATAAATCTAACTGAAGATTTTTCAACGGCATTAATTTTATAGTAAAATGAGGAAGATAATGTGGAAAATATATTACGAAATTGTATGCACAAAGGTCACGCAAATCAGTTTTTCTTAAATATCTTATTAACTATTGATTTTACGTGAATTTCTGTTACATCGAATTTACTCAGCATAAAAATTTGCATGAAAATTTCCTACATCAAATTCATGTACAATATGTAGTTTTCGAGTTATAAGGCTACGAAATTTTTCAAAACAAATTTCTCCGTTAATTTCATTCCAATTTTAATCCAATTTTCACTACAATACTCCAAACTTGACGATTGAATCTTCGGTGGAAAATTGCAGAATTTTCTGACTTCATTTCAAAAGTTTTCACTTCTGACTTCATCATTTAACGATTTAACTGCTGAAAAGTGAAAATTTAAATTGAAAAAATGTATAGCAGTCAAGTGAATATGGTCAGAAAAGGTTAGGAAAATATATAAGTGGAGTCCCTTTTTTATTAGTATCACCGCTGAATTTATTTTAGGTAGTAGAGTTATGACAAACGAGTCAGCTCCACGAGCTGCCAGGACAACCTTAGCTTTACCCTTCATGCTTTTTTCGAATGACCTTGAGGTTTTACCCTCTAAGCCTGCCCTGTGGAAAGCTTAGAAGCCCGTTTGCGGTCATGCCAGCGTATAGGTTATGACATATGAACCAGCCTGGTCATCAGCCAGTGTCGCCTCCTGTGTCTCTCCCTCTACAACTACTCTATCTCCATCCAACAGCGTCACTCGGGCTTATAGAACTAAAAGGTTAGACTTTCAAGTTCTAAGGAAGCTAGATAATATCCTTCTTGAAATAGTTCTTCTACTTCTTTTCCGATCCAGAAGAAATTTTACAGATCGTCAGGCTCTTTAGTCTTGATCTACCGAGAATTGCTAAAATTGATAAACATATTGAAAAATGACGGGACTTTTCGTTCTAAAAACATATATATTATCGGTCAGAAAGGCCGGAAGAGGAACTATCCAGTATGGGTGTTGAAAAAGTGGTTTTACCTTTGTGCAGGAGTGATCGGACTGAGGACTCTAGATCGAATGATTTTGAGACTATTAAGCGTAACCCCAAGCACGGGACTCAGTTATCGAACTAGTCTTCCAGCAAAGGGGTTGTCGCCCGTTTAGTGGTGGCATCTGAGCAAATTAAGAATCAAATCCTGTCTCGTTGATATATCTGATTTATGTAGCAGTCTAGATCTTCCTAGCCCAAAAGAGGGAAAAGAGTAAACCTGCACGGCTAAATTGTTCCAGCATCCGCCTTTTGCTCAGCGAATGCCTCTGTTTCCCTTTATCAAGAAGTCTTCAACCTCTCCTTTGCGTCACTGCTTCCCACTCTCCTGGAGTCGTCTGGACTGCTTCCCACTCTCCTGGAGCCGTCTGGACTGCTTCTCACTCTTCTAGGCTCTGGAGTCGCAGTTCCAGCTCTTACTCTGATCTCCCGTTTTTCTTTACTCGGAATCGCTGCAGGCTTAGTCGCTTTAGCGAAATGCGTCTGCTGATATTACAAATCCACCTTCTGGCAGGTGGAGGGCTTGCCAAACGGGAGGAAAGCCACCTCCAATTCCAGCATGCCATCCTTCTCGTGTTTCGAAATATTCTTTTACACGGTGGCAGCCTCCAACCACTTGCGGAGAAGTATTCGCTTCTGACGGATTCAAAAAAATTCATGGACTTTTAGATACTTCTAAAGGCTGCTTGAAGCAATTGCTAGCCCTTTCAATTAGCGTTAGTTTACATGCTAGCTAGGCTATGTGTTAATGTATATCATCCATTTCAAAAGTTATTATTTATCTTCATTTGCATAACAAGCACAAATTCAAATACATAATAAGACCTCCTTTCGATGAAAGACTATTGCATAACATTCTAGGACCTGATTTTGTGTGCTTGCGTCTGGAGGCCAAAACATTACAAATATTATCTCTATTTTCATAACAGTACAAAATAAACAATACTAAATTACCTGAATTAATCTGTATACATAAGAAGGAAATGCATAACAAAAAGGAAGTAAATCAACATTCGTCTATACATAAAATCGAATTATTCTAAGCGATTTAATGATTCTGAACACATTCTTTCTGGATATCCGATCAATAGTGCTTATCAGAAATTCACGGACATTCGAAAGATTTACATTCGTGCCACATACAGCGCATGCTACTGGCAAGGTCATCGTCAACTTTTATTTTACATCTCGATTCATATTAGCATGTTGTGGAAAAGCGGAAAATAAACGTCATTCGATGTTGTTTTTGCTTTAGATCAAGTTATTCCATTACGATAAAAAAGCCAACCAGCTGCTGCAGTTTATTGAACTGACCTTAGCCGACAAGTAACATGTTTTTCTTTTCCAGTCTTCAAAATTATGCAACCGAGCAGACTTAATTTGATCTAATTGGCTCGTAAAATGTATCTTTCATCTCGTAAATATGCAGAAAAAATGATGAGATTCGAGCTTTTAGATTTTGATAAGAATTTTGCAAGTATGATTTGCTGCAATCCATAAAGATACATGAGAATCACGAGTTAGGAATGATATAATTTGCAGTATGGTCGATTTTGGTATATATTTGGGATGGTTTGTGCTTAATAGGAGTCGATTTGCATATGAAATTTTCTGAAAGGAAATTCGAGTTTTTTTATTTACTTCTCTGAGGGAGTTTAGTAAATTTATGGTGTGATAATTTGAATTTGGAAAACAAAAAAAAAATGAAATAATCCACTCTGCGATCAGATTTGAATCTATCTGTTGGAGATTCGGATCTATTTATCTATCATTAACCTCAACGCTTTTTTCCACCAATAATTTAAAGTTTCCGTGTCGAAACCGCAACGCACAAGCCCAGCTGGATTGCAATAACTCAATTGAAAGCGTTCATTCGGCTCATTCTCAGCGTCTGTTTTCGCGGGCATGTTATCGAACCTTCAAACAATCGTAAGCCATTATAAAGTCTGTTATTCCTACACGTGCTTGATAAAAGTTAAAAAAAAAATATCAACACGTATCAACATGTCATAGTCCCCCTCAACCCTTTGGCCATGCCCACCTCGGAAAACAACAACATTCAATATCCAATTGCTACTAAAAGTGCAGGTCACGTGTCCACTCGTCATCGTCTTCAAGAATACTCAGCGGATTCAACCCGTTTACTGCGTTTATTCTTAATCATATTCCCATTATGGAATTTCGCCAATTCAAGACATTTGTCTGAGGCCGAACTGCTGTTGTTCGCACCGTAAATTACAGCCGACCGACCGACCGGCCGCCCGCGTTGCGAAAACAACAATCGTTGGAAATATGGGGGAAAGGTGAACGCTCCAAATCGAATGTCCGACTAGGTAATTGTAATTTTCTTTTGCGTTTGCTCGAATCGAATCGTGTCGAGACGATGACTGAGCACTAATTCATTTTGCGAAATGTGGTGTGCATACCTTTCAATTTCAGCCGATCAGGCATGTTTCATATGGAGGAACAGTTAGAAGTCAAGACCTCAATAAAAATGGCTGCAGAAAGCCTGTGGATCTGTGAACGGATAAGTACATGGGGCCGATAGAATGGCCGTCATTAAGAAGATGGTGAGATTGAAGTAGCTCATCATTACCCAGTCGTGGACAAAACTCATTTTGTGCTGGTTGGTAATAAGTTTGAACTGTAATTTGAACAGAAACAGACGGGCATTGTTGAGGCAATTGAACTTGAGTTGCTTGTACTTTTGAGTGTTTATCTGTTCTGATTTTAGGCAAAATGGATTGTTCATAGAACAATTTTCCAGGGTGCAAGATACATTTTCTGTTGACATCTTGGTATTTTAGGTAGTATTTTCGTGATGTATTTCTGAATTATTTCTTGTTTGGATTAGGTGACCCCAAAAGATACTATTTAAAATTTGGCGCCGGACTTTAATTTGGCAATGATAAGACCGTGTCTGATTCTTAAACATTAGCAAAAATCGTTCCAACAAAAAATATTAGTCCAAAATAATAGCCGCTAGATTTTAAGTTCTCACTGTCAATGCAACTTTAAGATAGGTTAAGAATGTACAATTTCTATAAAAGACTGAAATTAAAATTTCGGAAAAGGCATGTTTGCAGGTCTTCCAATGAATCACAAATCGACCACTGTCTGATACGGCTTTCTAGACGGGTAATTACAGCTTATTCCTAGGAGTTCCAGTGAGGACTTGTTTCGATTGCTATAATTTTGTTGCTTTTAATTATTATTGGTCTAATTCGCTACTATTTTTATGTTCATTTATTATCTTACCAGTTTCTTTTTTGTCTCTGATTTCTATCAGTTTAGCACTGAAAAATTTAGTTTCACCATCATTTCGTCAAAGGCGTCCAAAGTAAATTTGTTTTTGAATGTATTTGTATCTGAAAGTGACCCGTGTGATCTAATCGGACAAAAAACAAGAATTTTAGCAGGTTCATCTAAAAATCTACGCTTTCATGTTCAAAGCGGTTCTTATAAGTTTAAACTGGTTCCGGTATGTTCAAACCAGTTCTAATATGTCTAGTGTGTGTCTATTTGAAAAATTAATCTGTTTAATATTTAAGATATTAATCTGCTTGATACGCAATTCGTCGCTTTGATACCCAAGTATCGATTAGATAGCTTGGTTGCTTACTTTTTTTTCTTTTTTTTTCCGAAATAGATTAGATGAAATGAAAACGAAAAATATGGTTTTCAAAAAAAAAAAACAAAACTTTTCATAGTCGACTAGCAGAATAACAAGCTGAGTATAAATTGTTTTTCCTCACCCGGACTTTTGTTCAACGAGTATAGTGTGTTGATATTTATATATTTATTTATTGATTATAATCCAACAGATAGAAAATCAAATTGCTGAATGTAGATCAACAGATTCGGAAACTTTTGTAGTATTGTGTATAAATGAGAATATATCAGAAATCAAATTAAACTACCGCGTCCAATCCTTATCTATGGAGAAAAAGTTTAGAGAAAAACATTAAAGAAGGCCTTAAATGTCCAAACTGAATATCAACAATGTTTAGTGTGAACATCTCAACTGAAACGAAATAAAAATCAAGGACGTAACAAAAATCACCTTTTGGCCTACATATTAACCTTTGGGGTGAAAGTGACTCTGGAAATTTCAGATGAGGATCTTTATATTGAAAAAAAGGTGTTCCTTTACAATCCGTTGCAGATCGAAGTTAGTTGAGACTTTTTCAGTAAGCATGTACGATTGATGAGCAATTATTTCTATGACTCACTTCACCATTGAGTTGTGATCACGGCTTGTTGCTCATGGTTGAGTTCGAACCAAGGACACATGATAGCAAAAAGCACCCTGCCAACTAGCTTACAGCCACTGCTAACTTACGCAGCGATAAAGAGTCCGACAAAGGCTCGTTTTGGGACACACGGACTCATTTGCGTCTACCTCGTAGTTTGCCTTAAAGTGCCTATGTCCTCGTATCCAAAACAACAGCACCGTCTAATACTCCGATATCTCCTCAAGAGACGTACGACATTTGAGAACTAGCTTTGAGGAAATAAAAACTCCAACAAGAGACTGTTCCGTTCCATAACTGTTCATGTGCGTTCGCGTTTGCAGCAATTTTTAGCGGAATTCAAAGTTTGCCATTAAGACAAAGCAGATTCGGCAGGAATCCATCCCCTGGATCTAGGTTGACACAAAATCTGGTAGTCTCGCACTATCTCCGATTTAGCGCCTGGTCATATCTGACCGAGTTTGCTTGCCGCTAGCCTATGCAAGTCCGCAGAGCTTTGATTTTGACAGACTATCACTTTGATCCGGCCTTGATTGTTACCAATGGCTGCCCCCATCAGACACTCTTCGGCCATGCCATTAAGCGGTCGAGTTATTCCCGTTGGATAAGCATTTTTTCGTTCCCTGCTAATTTTGGTTATTCATTGTTCAGCCAACATTGCGTTCCTGCCAATCCTTCACTTAATGCCGGCCATTTAGGAGCTTCCTTCTCCTTATTGACTAGTGTATCAAAGGAGACGTTCTTAAATCTCACTTTCATCCGGGAGGTGCTCCTCTAGATTCTCTATGCCTGAGGAGAGTTGATAAAGTAGTGGGTACCTGTAAGCGTAGCCTGAGGAATGTGGAGAGGGTGCCTAGGTCGGCTTGGTTGCCATTTCAATTTCGCTTGGAATACTCCGGCTTCTTCCTCTCATCAGTGCTTAGCTTTGTTGTCTTGCTATTACGAGGAACTAATCAAGTTAGATGTGATTGTCAAAGATGTGTAAAGCAGCTTTGGAACCAATTTCTCCAAAGTCCTTAGATATAGTTAAGGACAAGATACTTATGAAAGGTGATGTAAATTTCCTGGAAACTTCTCCTACAGATAACAGTAAAACAAGCCTTCTAGCTAATTTTCTTTCAACTTTAGGGTACTCCTTAATTTCAGTCCAGCATACCAAGACAACCTGCGCAGTGTAAAGATCAGAATAGTCCCGGAGCGGTTACCATGATTTTATTCTTCTTGGGAATTCGCCTACTACTTACGTGTCCGAAAGGGCTTTTTCTAGTTTTCTTTAAACATTGAAGGCTGACCTTCTATTTCTGCAAGCATAAGTTTAGTTGTTGGATGGAGACCGTTATACAGTAGGCTTGTATACATAATATGTTTTACTAGATCTCGTTTATTTTCTCGAACATAATAAGTTCGCAAATTGAATTCGAAACAATTTCAAAGGGATATGGTATTTAACATGGTGAACTGTAAGCCAAACATTTCGTTTCTTCGTTAGTGGCTTTTTCCATATTTTGGAATCATTGATCAGCATATCTATTTTTCTTCTCGTACATTTCGTGAAAGTCTTAATTGCAACGTTCGATCTCCATTTATGATTTTCGTCCAGCGCTTTTTGCCATACATTCGGATTTTCTACTGTGCATATTCATGATGAGCACAAATCTAGTTTAATGCCGTGTTTGCTTTAATCTTGATTCGGGGTGCTACTCATAAGTGCTTTTTCTCTAATGTTTTTCGTCATTATTCGTGTCTTCAGTTGCAGAAACAGACAGGAATGGAAGCAGCAAAAGCTGTCAAAAATTTAACATGAGATATTGTAAATGTTTAGATATGAAAATATGGTGAGCTGTTCGAATATGAAATGAAAAATCGTCCATATGACCATACAAGAACGTTTGTTTTTGTTTATTTTTCTTCGATGTTATTTTCAGAACTGAATACATTGGAGAAGCCGAATAAAATAATCTTGCTATGATGTGCCTCAAGCTTTTGGCAAAGTCTGACACCAAAGGTTGATTTATAAAACCAAAGCTTTGTTTTCAAATAGCTTTCAAAAGTCACAAAGTATTTATTCATCTAATGAACCAGGCATTCCAGACACAATAGCCCGTTATTATAGCTGCCAAGCATCAAGTGAATGCAAGAGTACCACAAAGGAGAATAGTGGACACCTTGCTTTACAGTATTTTTGGTTGACCTTCCTCTGATTGATTTTCCTTTTGAATGACAAAACCTCCACGGCAGCTTTCGTGAATAATATTATTTTTCTTAGCACCCATTCCTAACATAGTATCCGGATTCTGGCAAGACCACGTCTCATTTATTGAATGGATTGTTGAAAAAAGCTGTTAAGCAAGTCTCAGCAATATCGTACACTGCACATTGGCAGCAAATCGACCTAGAAACGTCACTTTGATGGAAAAAATGAGGAGTTGGGGCTTAAATTCTTTATTTTCAATTGGGAAGACAGCTCTATCTCCCAACATCAAAGTGAAAGTAAAGTCCTGCATTTGTACCCAGGATATTGTATCATATCCGAAAACTGGTACTCTGATCTAGAGCAAAGCTATACAAAAAGAACAAGCATGCTGAACTCTAAAAAAATATCTGCATTAGGATGGTGAGAAAGTCATGGCAAAATGGCAGACTCATTGAAATTCCAAAACCTACTATCGATCCGAAACTCAAATTCTTCGTTAGTTCTTCTCTGCGAATTGGTAGTATCTTGGCGTCATGATTCAGCAAACTTATGGGAACTCTGTTCTACCGTCTTTACAAGGGTCAAGGTTGGGTGGAAAAAATGTGTAGATGCACAAAGGAAGTACTTCGAAAAATTCTAAATATTTACACCACTACAACCCTCTCCCGTTAAGGTAGTCAGTCGTCACTTTCTTTACATGATTTACATTCACTAGTCAGCTGGGACAAAAAGTCCGCAGCCTTGATATAGGACAATCAAAATCCTTATAAATTCTTCACGGCCGTTAAAATTCTTAGAAAAAGGGGAATCAATTTCTAAGATAATCTGAAAACACTGGCGACCCAAAATCAAATAGGAAGTGAATCGACGAGCAAATATAATTCGAGATTAGGTCAATCAATTCAAAACTGAACAATGGGGAGCACTTATGCGCAGCATTCATCCTTGAAGTGGTATACTGTGGACGCTGTAAAAACGTCTAGAGATGAAAAGCAAACCAAATATGCAACCGTTCAGTAAACGACTGATCTGAAATATGACAAGCTGAAAAAAGCAGAGGTCTTTCTACACGGATGGAGCTCTAAGCGTTGAGGAAATACAGTGAAACCTCAACAAACGAAGACCAGCCAAACCTTCACAGAGACTAGCCATCATCAACATTTATCTGAAAGTTTTTTTTTTACTTAGAAAACTTATGTAGAAAGCACTAGCGGATACAATGTAAGAAAAAATAAAGGAAAGAGCAAGAAAAGCCCGATTGGGTTATAACAGCTGTGAAAAATAATTGAGAGGATCTGCCTCTTTATTTAAACCAGGCACTTAGCAAACGCTATTGGTTAATTTTCGATTTTTTTTATTGGCTAATTAATTTGCACTGCCTTTGCATCCCCAATAATATTGTTTTTTTTTTTTTAAAGCAAAAGTATAATTCGAAAGTTTTGAAGCAAAAAAACTCAGATTGAATTACCAAAAAAGTGAAATTCAAGAATCGGCACGAAGTTGTCGTCTAATGGTCCCAAGTCATTAGAGCAATTTCATCCAGCATTTCAAGGCAATCTGCGATTTTCTACCAACGAAAGATACACGGTAAAGGTAACTTCTCTGTTACCTGCATTTGCAATGCAATCAAATATAATCTCTTTTTCAAAAAATACGAAACAAAATATTTAAAAAAAAAATATTTGTCTACCTTCTATATATTTGTTGAAAAAAAAAGTAACGAAACCATATGATGAAGCAGTCATCTTTAAAATAAATGCTCATATCATTTCCATAATATCAATAATATGAAGAGCTTATCGACAGTAGGGAGATCGATTGTTGTCATCATTGTTATTTCGAAGCACTCTGTGCTGAGCAGCACAATCTAGAAAGATTAGATTATGCTATCGAACAACGATCGTAGTGAATGAAAATAACGATTACACACATGAACGTACGCAGGCTAACGTAAATGGGTACGAATGACGCATTTCGCCACCCTGATTTGACAAGCTGTGCTCTTTATGAAACATTTATCTTTTACAAGTAGATATCTACTTTTTATTGCAAATATGATTATTTTGATTCGATAGTGTCACGTGCTTTTTGAGCCTGTGTAAGTTTTATGAATAATCTTTACTTTGTAAGGTTTCAAAGCTGAATTTTATTAATATTACTGCTCGAAAACTAGACCATTACACGCGTCTCAGCATATTTCTATTGCGTTGATAACAAGATGTTTATGAAGATATTCGTACAGATTTATTCAATTATTTTTCATTGATATTATGTACATTATCAATTAACGACTCCGTACCGGACTAGCCACTACGCTTCCAAGCTAGTAATCCAAGCATTCATATTCGCAACAATTTTATTAACTAGTTGCTAGTCTACAAAGCGCATCGCTCCAGATCGCCGGAGATAAGATACAAGTGAATGTATCTATCAAAGTGGTATTCGTCACTCAACTATTTCGCTACTTCATCTTCTAAGATCCGCACAAGCTTGATCTTATTACGGTGAGGGCAAGATCGTACGATTGTTTTGTCGACATTTTAATTGATCAGAGCAAGCGACTTGACTTGCCTCCAGCCTCCAACTGTAGCCGACAATTAGTTGACAGGCATTAATTAACTGCCGTCAATGAGCTAGTAAAATGCTCGTCGTACTCATACGTGTCCAACTGTTTTCTTCACTCGCTCTATGTCGCCATATAGCTGGATCGATCCGAATGACTTCCAGTGACACTTCAATTAGTAAGGCTAACTTTTAACTGTATGTGATTTTCCAAGTAATCGTTTAATTGATTTAGAGCGGAACGAGATCGCGTACGGTCCGTCGAGGGCGGAAAAGATAAAAATCTATGAAATGTGTGAGATGAAATGACCAAGTATTTTATTGGAGAAGCTATGCAGACGTAAGGAATGTAGAACAAGCATTTCTATGAAGATGACAGACAGTGATTTCATTTGTTGAGTGATGCCATGTTTTCGTAGATATCACACAAGTGATGAAGTTGGGGTATTGAGGAATTTCCCGAAATTACTGAAACAGAAGAACGGGATTTTTGTGGAATATTTGTGAAAAGAGAAATGTGAAAGAAGATACGCTGGGGTTTTTCATTTCTTCTACAATTGTTTCGAATTAGTAGCCTTCGGATATGATATACTATCCTGTGTAGAAATGTAGGACCTTTCTTTAGAATGTTTTCTGTTTTTTTCTTTATGAGTTTGAACGTTGTAAACCAAATGGGAGAACATAAAAAGTTTTGTCACATTTTTCGCACAAAAAGTAGATTTGTTTGCATTACCGCTGGGGTGTGTACAGCCGTGTACAGCTGTGTACAGCCGCTAACAAAACATATTTTGGCCCGACACGTTATCCTCGCGTGATATTGTGGTGCCGGCTAGCCACTGATGTCGTGGGTGTTTTAAAGACGGGTCGTACTCGGTCCTAGCTGTGTCACGCTATACTACGCTAACGTGGACCAGCACTAAGAAACCCTAGAGGGAGAAAAACGAATCCACTAGCTCATGGCATCACTGAACCTAATATAAAGGGCTTAACATCCTTCTTACAACTGAAGACAACAAACAAAAAACCCACGACAAGAAAAAAAAAGTTTAGTTGTTTCAGTCTGTTCATCGAATTTTCTAGGCTAATTTGCTGTGAAATTGTTAAAGAGGATGGTTCCTAGCACCAAACCTCAGGGTATGTCACTGGATATAATTTTATTTGAAAAAGTTTAGTCACTGATTTTGGCAAAAAAAGAATCCATTCTCATAAAAACTTTGGATGATGTTTCTTTGGATCAATTAAAAAATTGTGCTCAACAGAAAAAAAACACAAGGAGATAATCAAAAGATCGTGCATACCAATTCAATGCCAATTTAAGTAATATCAAATCATTCTATTATTATTTAAAAAAAAAACAGAGCGCGTCGTAACTAAAACGATTCCAACCCTTCTGGCCATCTGAAACAAAAAGAAAAAAAAACTTAATTATTAGTGATGTCGTTATAGCTCTACCTCAGAGAGATAATTTTTTTTTGTTTGGAAAATAAGTATAGTGTTTGCTTGGAAAATAAGTATAGTGTTTTTTTTTCAGTTTTTAATTTTTTTAAAACAGTAAAGACCATAATTTTCGCCTAAAACTGGTAGGGGTGATAGAAAATTATATAGAAAAAGTTCGGACCAAATTTCAAGTAAATCAGTTCATTACAATTTGAGATATCATGTCAACCGTGTCGAAAAAGGTCGTTTCGATAAAAGCGCGGTTAAAGATTTGAGCACAGTCTCAGGCAGTTTAAGCCATATAACGGGTGCGTTATACTTACATTTCATTAATAGGCGATTCTGGATCCATACATTGAGTCTTCTTCTACTTCTAAATGTGAATTTTCCAAAGCTCTTTCTGCTACACGAGCAGTTCTAGCTTCGTTAGAAGCCTCAAAAGCTCGTAGCTCAGAGCGATCTATCCGAGTTTCGCCCCATTTGATGCTGAACGTATGGGCTTCTGCACCAATAGTCATTACCATGATGCTCATGATTTTTTAAATCGGTAAAAAGCCTTACAATTGGTAATTTCAATTAGCTTCCTTCCTGCATGTACTATATATGTTTTGGTGCTAAAGTCCAGATCAATGAATTCAATGATTCATAATTATTTTGAGTTTCTGAGCCCAAACATCGGTGTATGAGCTTTGTGAAAATAAATTTTCATATATTGACTTGATTACAATACATTATACTTCGTCACGAATAGCGGGATTTTCGTGGGCATAGTCATCTAATGTACCCTCAGCCACTGCTTTTTGCCATTTAAATCAGCTTGTTAGGCCATGTGGGCAACATATGTGTTGTGAATTTTCATCGGCTAAATTTTTATGATTATAAGTTGCCCATACTTCGTTTTTCACATTATGAATTGGAATTAAACTAAGCTGAACTGAACTCTAAACTTGAAAAAATTTCAACAAAATTCGTTATAACAACGTTCGGTTAATCCATTTCTAACTGATTATGCTTTTTGGTTTGCAAAAAAAATAAAAAAAATAAACCGTGATTGCTTGCTTTTCGTGAGTCCGTGGTTTTTATTGTTCTTTGGCTTGTTATACATTTCCTTGCACAGATCACCCACGTTGGGCGCAATAATATGAAATGGCTTCAAATAACGTTAATGTAATTTTTATGCAATTTAGTTTATCTTCCGTCCACTCAATAACTAATAACATCAATTTCTTATACTAAGGCACCAAAAAGATACTTCAATGTCAGTAGATAGAGAATGCCAGTTCTGGACCCTCATCCTCCTCCTCCTCTGAGGAGGATGACGTCACTGAGGAGGATGACGTCACAAGTGGAGGATGACGTAAACGAGTATCAGTCCGGGCATGACGTAAACGATCATCTTTGAACTGATAAACAGCTCAGTTAAGCTGATAAACAGCAAAGTTGAGCTGATAAACAACCCAATTGAGTTGATAAAGAGCCCTGTTTAGCTTTTAAACAGCCCTGTCGAGCTGTTTGATCGTTTGATCGAAAGATGATCGTTTACGTCATGCGCGGACCGATACTCGTTTACGTCATCCTCCACTTGTGACGTCATCCTCCTCAGTGACGTCATCCTCCTCAGTGACATCATCCTCCTCAGAGGAGGAGGAGGAAGAGGGTCCAGAACTGGCATTCTATATCTACTAATGTCGATTCAGAAGACGATTCCTATTTCTGGCACGGCCTGAAAAGATTGCAAACATATTGCAATGTTGAATGCATTATTATGAAATGGTTACCATATCCTAACGCAAATCTAACAAATGAAATTTAACGAAATTTTTTAACGAATTTTTTTTTCTTCATAGCTCTGCATAAGTGTCAAAATAATTAGCTTTTTCGATTACTTTGTAGAACTTTTCACAGTTAAATTAAAAAATCGTAAAGCCATTATAAAGCAAAGTATTCCCACGACAACCTTCGTACGGGAGCACATTATAGCAAGAATAAAAAAAAAGGTTTTTGCTGATCGTCGAGCAAACTCACCACTAGTCTGATGTGTTTATTTGAATATAATTTTCTTATTTACTTAATTTATTGTGAATTTAATTAACGAATGATATCATTTTAGTACTATAATTTTCAGAATTGTCACTTCAATTTGTTTCATGTCAACTCAATATATTTATAGACTTGCATCGTAATCATAAAGAAATAATCATATTTTACTCTCTGCTTCTAAATATTTCTTTTTCTCTCTCTTTCAGGTAAGTGTCCATTGACGTTTCGAAATTTATGAATGTAGGTATGTAAATTTCGCAAGAATATTTTGTTTGCAATAGGAGAACGATAATAAATTTCACGAAATTGTGACTCAAATATTCAATACAAAGTTGCACGGAAGTTATATGAACCAATGTTGGCAATTTGCCCATACTGTAAAATTGTATGTATTATTGAAATGAGATAAGTCGTATAGTACGATATAAATATGCATCTTTCCTGCTCAAATGGAGTGAAACCCTCATGGCTAAATGTTTCTTTCAGATTATATTGTCATATCTTGACTAGTCAGTCAGTCAGTTCGTATATATCAGTTTGATTGTATTATCAAAAGTTTGAGACATGAATAAAAATAAATGAATGAATGGGGTGATCATTGCGATTGAGTAACAAAAGAACAGTGGAAAAGCAATTTGTTTAACAAAAGTCCGTTGGCATTCGATTTTTTCTACTCAAATCATTATGTTTTGTCAGCTGACAATCATTTTCTATGGTCTTTAATTTGACTGAATACAAACCAGAAGATACAAAGTTAGATAATGATGTAATTTCCAGTACTCATTTTCAAGCCATTCACTTCCTTCCTGGTATCGTTTATTCGGAAAATTGCTTGTTCATCTTCTTTTGACGTTATTCACCGAAAACGCTTGATGAAAAAGTAATTTTTGTCCTTTTAAATTTGATGACTTCTTATTTTTTCGGCAACCAAATTCAGATACTCGTACATAGATACCTTCTGTCGCATTCACTTGTCCGCCAACGGTTACATTCCGCATTTCAACAGTAATGACTTTAGGACGATAAGATGAGAGAGTTCAATTCACCAGGAAATGAACCGTGACCTCGAGAGGGAATTCTCGGTTAGAGACAGTTTCGTTTCGACTTTCGTTCGTTGCCAGATGGATTCGGGATAATCGAATGGGGAATTTCATGATATTGAGTTGATTGAATTCATCAAATGGGAGATGGAAAAGATGAAATTGATGTAATGGAAAAGTAAGAAGGAAAAAAGTGAATGCTAATTGATTGAAAGGATAAATTCTGGTGATTAAATTTTTGGGAAGGTTGAAATGCGTTACATGAGCTGCAGTTTTTTTTAACTTGTGATAAATTTAATCATCCTATGGATGTCAATTGACTGATTCAAGGACTATGTCTCCAGGAATTTTTAATATGCCGGCTTAGGGAAAAAATCTTTGTAATTTGATGTTACATTGATTGGTTGCATTGAAAGTGTTGGTCTTGTGTATCGTAAAACGTATATTTTTCTTTTAAAGAGCAGCTGAAATATTTAGTTTTGAAAATAGTCACCATTACAATCCACGAATCTTTGCACAAATGATCGTGGACAATATATTTCTCTCAAATGAAAGTTCTCGTCTCGTCGTTCGACGTTTCTAAGTCCTCGCCGTTCATGAATGGTCGTCCTCGGATGGATATACAGCGTCCGAAAAATGTGAGAGTTTGATGGCGAAATGTCAGGAAAATATCGTAAATGCGGCAATGTTTCGACAAAAGCTCCGTGTTATCTATTCAAGGGATCGCTCCAGTACGGTTTTCATCTTCAAGGCGGTCGTCCTTGGTGTGCACTTGGTCGATTGACAAAAAAGCATTTCCTAAGTCCTCGTTAGGCGCGTCAGTCGAAACACCCATAATAAGTGTGACGACAGTTTATTCCTTGCCGTTTTAGGAGGACAATCTAGCTTTGCGGTTCGACCAGCTTGGGAGCCAGTTTGCTTTGTCGAGGATTAAAGCATCTTTAACAAAGTATGACAAGGTGGACCTTTATTACGCGTCAGGTCAATGGATACACCAGCGAGGAGGCTTAGTGCCTTGAATTTGTAAATATTATTAGGAATATAATAAATCGTAAATATTAATAGGAAGAATAGGAAAATAGAACAATAGGTAGCCTAGGTAACGCTCCTTTCGACGATGCAGCCGCACGCCAGCAAGCCCCGAGGATTACAACCAAAACACTAATACATAACCGCAATCATCGTGACTCGGAAGCGTACCAGCCACGAGAGGAGCAATTTACCTAAACGACCCTTACCTGAGGATCACCTTCCATATCTGACGTCGAAGGGTGGAGGATGCCCGATTTGGGACATTTCGGAATCCGCTGAGGGATTAACGTGAACCTTTTTCGTCGCGTTCACCTTTCCGGCCACCAACAAACGATGGTAATGATCAGAGCAGCAATGACCACGCAACCAACGAATATCCTTAATGATACAATGCGACATATTGCATTGGCTTTTCGGTCCTAGACTCTCGGACGAAAGGTACCCTCCATCGAACTGTCTTCGTCGTCGATACGTATCCTGCATGTTACCGTGCGACGACTAAACCGCACTTGCGAGTCGTTCTGGATGCTTTAATCAATCTGCAATTAATTGATTACAAGCTAGACAGATCAATTATACTTTGGTTTGAATGTCGATGGTCTTCTATGAGATGTTGAATCGAGTCCCATGTGAACTTATGTAAACAAACGAAACGTCAAACTACGACGACGATCGGCGACAGGGACGCCGCCAGGCGGCTGGAAGCGTCGATATTTCCAGCCGAATGGAAGGAATCGGAAGGCTGCGTTCGGACCGTCGAGTGCGAAATTCTATTCGAAAGCTTACGTTCGATGCACCCAAGTGCAACAGTGCATTGCCCCCAAATGAAGAATGCATGATAGGATGAGGAAAAGCGGTTCCCACGAATTCCGCTAAAGCGGGAAATAGATAGTCCACCGAGGCTAGGTGGAAGCTGTGATATGAGGAGAGGGTCTCTTTTGGAAACCAGCAGGCGTAGACGTAAGTCGAAAAAAAAATCAAAAAGCGACGAAGTTTTGGGTGGAATGATTAACGACTTCTTTTACTTTCACGTGAACCACGGATTGTGATTGAGGCGACGGCAGATATTAGCTAAGATATTTGAAACGGCAGCGTTGAATTTTCGAATTTGAATTGTGGATTTGAACGAAGAAATTACCTGCGCATCGACAATTGGCGAGCTGGTGGTCCGCAAAGTGGTGTGCGACTTCGGATGAGGCGACGGCAGATATTAGCTAAGATATTTGAAACGGCAGCGTTGAATTTTCGAATTTGAATTGTGGGTGAGGACGAAGAAATTTCCGGCGCATCGACAATTGGCGAGCTGGCGGTCTGCAAAGTGGTGTGCGACTTCGGATGAGGCGACGGCAGATATTAGTAAAGGTACGTTAAGTTATCTTGTTCAATTGGAAGGTTGTAGTTGGGCTAGCGGCCGTAAGATTAGATATTCGACGATAGGTGAATTAGGGCTGCTAGCATCAGATTGTGTATCGTTAGGGATCGGCGCCGTAGTTGGTAGTTTGCAAAAGTGAATTTATTACTAGAAATAAAGTATGTAAATTCGTGTAAGCGTCGGTGTATCTATTCGTGGAATTCGTGGAAAAATTCCTAATATTTCGTGGGAAGAGAAAGTGTTGCCCGCCCGAATTCTCGTTTCGCGGAGACGGGCTTGTAGACAGCGCGGGTTTGAAACGAGTGGCGCCCGAATCCACCCCTCTCGGTGTGAGCGAGCCACCCGTGGCTGTCGCCCCTTTCCCCAGTAGAAGGAGAAGGGGTCGCATTACCGTCCGGGGAGGTCGGTAACACCTTTTAGTGGGCTCTGTGAAGCTGAAAACCTGGGAATGTCATATGAGTTTCTCAGGAGGGCTCTCGAATTGCAGCTATCTGCCATGATTTGGTGAAACTTAGACATATCCTTGGGCAGCATCAGCCTAGATGACCGACAGGCTTCGTAAAATAAAGCAGATAAGAGTTTCTACGGTTTGTGAGGGCCTGTTGACCGTCCTCTGGATGCAGTGGCTTCCGTAGCAAACATAGGATATTTTGGCCAAACATAGGCTGTTTTCGAAGCCAACCTCGACAAACTAGTAGAAGCGGTTGACAAAATTTTAAAGTTTTTGTAAAACCACAACTACACGAAATCGCCGTTTCCACATTGCAGTCAAAGTCAACACATCACACAACTCTGAAGATATTCATCTTCTAGTAACCCGACCTTTGGTCTCACGCCTTTGTCAGGGTCGATTTCGGTTGTCCACCTCTTTTTAACCAGACATACGCAGTACTAAACGCTTAAGATCGGCACTAAATACGTCAATGTTTGCATTAAGGATCATGTCCTGTTGCTCGTTATCGTGAAGCTGTTGGCGACCCTCTCGAGAAGCAGCAATTCACAAATAGCTGTGGCACCAAACTCGACATCTTGGTTGGTAAAAGAATTATTTTTGCGTAGCAATATTACGGCTGATTATTGTTGGCATTAACCTATAAAACAAACACTTCTGAGATTTATATCCACTGTACGCACCGTCAGCGTCATCTACGTTTGAAACCCGGAAACTCAGCTGCCAAAGTTGAAACCTGCATCCAGTTCTCCTGGACAAGGCTTCTGTCTAAACCCAACATTATATAATGCAGATGTCTCTAAAAAGGACGTATTTAGACAAATGGACCCGTGTACTTTTTTTATTGTTCGCAATAAAGTCCAGCAAGCAGAACTCCTATAATCTGAAGATATTCATATGCAATAGATTTATAAATTGGTGAAATAAACGGAATCGACATCTGCTACCGCCAAAAATATTGTTTACACATATTAACTTATTTGAATACCAATTATTTTCTAATTCGAAAAAAATTTACTACGAAAATTGTGTGTGCACATATGTTTCCGATATAGTCATTTCTGATAGTAGATGTCATCGAGTTTTTTTTTTGGCAAAGCTTCAAATGATAAATGGCAATTGGACTTTTATTCCGGTTTCTTTGCATGTTATACCTATGCACTTTCGTATTTCCTTTTGTAGATTTTCCTAAAATTTCGTATTTCCTTTTGATATCTAAGTACAGCCTATTACCAATTTCATTGCGCCAAAAACACTCGCTTCCAGTTATAACCGCTAACCTAAACAGCAGTTAATTGTCCGACTGCAAGCTATCGAAAGCGTAGAAAAGATAAAAGCTATTTTCACTTCCGGTAGAACAATGAATTGTGCCACTGCGAATTGGGTTTCATGCCCGTATCTGTACACAATTTTCGTTATTAGACATTAGATACTCCTAATGTCGTTTCGTTTCGCCGTCTCTCCTCCTCGCGATAGATTAGTTTTCGGAACACAAAGATACAAAGTTGTTTGATCCAAAGGGAATCCCAATTCCATCACATTCCGGTTATGTTTGCCTACATACAGTCTGTCAAGAATGAGTTTACACATAGGAAAAAAATTCAATTTTTCATCTTTCTAATTATAAAATACTACTTTTTATTTATGTAAATGAATGTTTTTTTCTTAATTATAGTTATTTACATTATTTCCAACCGATATATACAAAAAAAAGTACAACTTTAATGCAAAACAAGAACGAAAAGACCAACGAAAACAATTATTGCAATTCTTGAAGTGTCAAGAAACTCTTTACACAAATTATTATTGAATTTAATATTTACATATTTACAGGATATTTAATATTATTTGGTATATTTAACATTTGGTATGGCCACCTTTGGCATCCACCACACATCGCAACCGATTTTTCATTGAATGAACCAACTTTTGCAGGTCATACGTGGTTGGAATTTTTTGCCATTCTTCGAGAATCGCAATTTTTAAGGCAGTTCGGTTTTTGGGTTGCCTTTTAGCGACTTGTTGTTTTAAGTAAGCCCATAAATTCTCGATGGGATTTAAGTCCGGACTCTTGGCTGGCGTATCCATCACTTTTCCGCAGTTGTATAAGGGCCACATTCGCACCATGTTCGCCTTATGTTTGGGATCGTTGTCCTGGTAAAGCTTAAAATTTGGTTTGCTGTTATGCATAAACCCGAATTTCTGCGCACTGCTTGCCAAATATGTTTTAAGGATATGCAAATATGGTTGGGCATCCATGGTTGACTCGATGAATGCCAAGTCTCCTACTCCTCTGCTTGAGAAGCACCTCAAATCATAACGGACAACTTACCAAATTTTACAGCCGGAATGGTATTTCGATTTTCCAACGATGTTAAAGGCTTGCGCCACACTCTAGTCGGTCCATCATTATAGTACAACATCATTTTCGTCTCATCGCAGAATATGACGTCGTCCCAGAAGTCAACGGGTTGAAAAAGGTGCATCATAGCGAAAGAAAAACGCTTTTCGATATATAGTGCAGAAAACAGTGGTTTCTTTCGTGCAGCTCTTGATGAGAACTTATTTCGTAGGATGGCCTGTCGTACTGTTTCATGGGAAACAGCAGCATCACACTCTTCCTTGAGTTCCCTAGCAAGTGGTCTGGTCGAAATCCAGGGGTTTTGATCAAGCTTCCTTATCATAAGGCGCTCTATACGTTTAGATATTTTTGGTTTTGAGCCACCTCCTCACTTTGGCTCTAATCTATTCTCATTTTCAGCACGATTTCTAACGTTATAGACTGCCATTCGTGCTACACAAAACATTTCCGACAGTTCCTGTGCACTTTTACCTAATTGGTGATTATAGTACATCATCTGAACTAACTCAAAGGATAATCTTTTGCCTGGCATTTTAAAACACAATATCTCACTTATTTATGCGTATTAGCCAAAAATTAATCACACACTAATGATCAAATTTATAGAGCTTTACAATACAGACCAAATATTACGGTAAATTTACCGTATCGTTGCAGTAATGCAAAAAAAAACTTTTGTGTAAAGAGTTTCTTGACACTTCAAGAATTGTAATAATTGTTTTCGTTGTTCTTTTCGTTCTTTTTTTGCATTGAAGTTGTACTTTTTTTGTATATATCGGTTGGAAATAATGCAAATAACGATAATTAAGAAAAAAAAATTATTTACATAAACAAAAAGTAGTATTTTATAATTAGAAAGATGAAAAATTGAATTTTTTCCCTATGTGTAAACTCATTCTTGACAGACTGTATGCTTAGTTGAATGTTGTCTGGTAACTCCAGTAATACTTGTTTTGTCGCTAAGATACAATAGCTGCAATAGCTTCACGTTTAGAATCTTCACTTGACGTGACTTGTGAATGTATGTGTGTAGAATACCGGCTTTTGGCGCGCAATCGCATTAGTTTTTCGCTTGAATTTCTATGAAAGCTTTTTCGGAGTGTTTGGGAGTGAGAAACAATTGCGGCGAATTCAAGTCGAAATTTGGCGAAAACCGTTTAAGTTGAATTTTAAATGCAATTTGCTTTTTTAAATTGATTTTTACATAGATGAAGTACCTTTTGTGAATTAGTTTTGCAAAATTAAACTAACTGCTACATATGATAGATTAAAACCAATTCGCTCAATGCGAGTTTTAAACTGTGTTTATTTTTCGGAGTAAAAGCTTTTGCTGGCAATTTGTTTGAGTAGTAAAATGTATCTTCATACTATAATTTTTAGCTGTGTATTGCAGATACTACATCGATATCTTGTCGGTGTATAGCCAAAGCCGATGGAAATATCAGTCTTGGCTTTATTCACAGCTGCTTGAGCAGATAGTATGTTTCGGACCACGCTTTATTACGAACGATTCGGTCTAGTAGCGGATACTTTTGTGTTGTTCGGTCGATCTGAAATTCAGTGCTAGTGATCGGTTTGGTCCAGCTCATAGAACTCTTGAAGTTAGTTAGCGAAGATTGTTCTCCGATAATTCGCCCCTGAATCGAATCTGTCTGGTGCTAAGCTATCAAATTGTCGCGCAATATAAGTGATAACGACACAGAATTGCTAAAGTAACGTGCTTTTTGTTAGTATCTTGTATCTTGTGATGATAGTGTGATAAAATTGAGGTTTTTACGCTGCATACGAGGCAGTACAAGTTGCGAGCAAGTCGTTCAAGTGCGGCAGAGCCAAGGGAGAGAACAAGTGAATAAACGAATCAGTGTTTGTGTGTTACTTACAATTAATAAATAACAAGATCAGGTTCGTCTCGTAAGGCGCTGGCAACGAATTTCGCGGTATTCGTTCAGCAACGCGACGGCACGACAACAAAAACAACAGGAGGGAACATACATAGTACGAAGGCGACTTCAAAACGTCTTATTTACAATCTTTATCAGTTGGGGGATTTGGTGTTCGCGGTGCTGCCGTAGTGATAATTTCATTATATTCTTCTCGCGATCGTGTCGTTGAAATTTACGATTTCTTATCTCGTTTGTTTGCGTTTTTGTTCTTGAACTGTTCTCAGTTTCGAAAGGGAAAAAATCGTTTTTTTCCACGCTACATAGTTTCGAAGTGCTGTAATTTGGTGCTTTTGTGAAATTTTCCTATCGAAACTAGTGACTAGCGTTCGCTAGACAAGTGAATTCTCAAACGGAACGAATGGATCACAAGTGAAATGATTTGTTCGGGAAATGTGTGAAACACAGTGGTACTAGTAATAAAAGTTGATTACAATGTATTCGATGCGGCTCATCGCTACTAGCGTGTAAAGAGTCAGCAGTTGCAGAGCTGAGAGGAAAAATTCTATTTCGATGCGATCGGCGCAATCGCATCTGACAGTGTGACGCATATCTGAAATACGCGTATATATCGCGATCATCATCACGTCAAGTGGAAAATAAGCCTGGTGATCTCAGTGAAGAAGATTAAAAAAAAATCATCTGAATAAAATTCCCTTCGCGGAAAATTCAACTGGGCTTACTGTCTATTCGTGGATTTCATAGGTATATCTAGAATATATAGTTCAAGTCGAGATGCAGCAGCTTGCCCAAGTGCAAGTACACACAACTTCTCAGTAATAAGGAACCGACTAATAATAAAACAGATAGTGCGTCCACTCTCAGTACAAAGGTTTTTTTTCTGTTTATTGATAAAACAGCTCGCTCCAGTAAAGCACGTGTACGATCCTACTTTCGATGGCGGTTATCTAGCTAGCTAGTTAGCTAGCAAGCACCCGCCCCCACCGAAAAATGGGAAAAAAGTCACAAAGGAAATTCTCCCCGCAACCGTGCCGGCGAGCAACCAACTGACTAATCTTTTTTTTCATGCTAGCAGAGCAATAAAACATCATTATCTTTTGGAGTAATGGAAAATTTCTATGATGATTTCCGATTCGTTTAAATTTCTTCATCACTCTGAGTAATAGAACAAATATGCACGATTAATAATATATGGTAATTCGATTAATTTGGTTTTGTTTGGGTTGGCGTTTAGATCAAAGCTTTTTGTGATTGCGTGCGTAATAGAGTTTCCGAATGAATTATCTCTGTTTTCGGTTGATACAAGTGGAATTGAGGGGAATTTTACCGGTTTCGCTACGTCGCGGAATTGCGAAAAAAAAGTTTGTTTTGGGTGAAAGTATTGCTTGATGTTGATAAATAGATAAAATGCAGCTGCTAATTGAAAGACTGAGGATGATGACAAAATTAATTTCGAGAGTAATTTATTTGCAGAAAATGGTTTATGAATGATATTCATTTATGAATTGACGATAGGGCTCATAAGGGTATTAACGTTTCCTACGCATCAGGAAAAAAACTTTCTGCAATCACTGAGAGCCACGCTATTAATAAAATATTAAATAGCTTCATACCGAAATCTTGACGAATTTCATACAACCTGAATAATACAGCGTTTCCTAGAGAAAAATATTTATGATAAAAATGTCTATTCTCTCCCCATAATGTAAAAAAACTCGGTTAAAAAAAACTCGAAATTTAGTAAGAGCTGGATAGGTACATTAAATGTTGTTAAAGGATACAGTCGATTTTATACGGAAATAAGATTACGTGGAAACTTACGTAGATACAATCGTTATTTTTTCTAAATTTAACCACCTTCAAAGTAGTGTCCTCCATCCACTATGCATTTATCGGAATGAGTTTTCCATAGATTGAAAGGTTTTAGGAATTATTGTCCTATTTGGAAATAAAAAGTAGTCAAAGGAGGCAAAACTGAGAAATAAGTTGATTGATCAACCATCAAATCTCTGTTTTCGGCCAAAAACTGCCTCACAGTCATTGCTGTGTATGCAGGCGCATTGTCCCTTTCCCGAGTAAAAAACAATCCAAGTTGTTCCTACTGGATTTGGGAAAAATAGGGTTTTTTATTTGATATTCTGAGAAATATTAAAAAAAAAATTGAAATTTTCGCCGTGACATATTGCTTTTTCAAATCTATTTCTTGAAATTCTTTAGTGTAGGGTCAAGAATATTTGTGTCTTTCAGAAATTTTCGTTAGACGTAAGTACCGCAATTGATAACTAATTATGTTTTATGCTTGTACATGGTAATAAATCGAAAATTATGAACCCTGTGTGGGCGCTGAGTGCCTAAAAGTATGCAAGGATTTTTTTTCGAAATTTCCATTTGTCATAACTTTTGACAAAACGTTTGGATCATCGTAAAATTTGTAGAGCGTATTGATGTTGACTAAGAATATACACCAATAGGCTTTCGAAACTATGCGGGCAACCCTGTAGCTATGGTAGGCACATATACCCTCTTCTAGACCCTTTTCAAACATTTTTGCTTTTCCACAAAAAAACTCAAATTATTGATGAATTTCAATCTTTGTCCACCATATCATATTGAAATTCTAAAAATTCCGCGTTCCAAAAAAACGGCAACCCATCACCGAATTACCTCTATTTTTAGCACTCAAAACTTCTGTTCAAGAGAACTGTTGATCGGATAATCCGATCGAAATGAAATTTTCAGGGCATGTTGGTATTAACTCGGACCAGGTCTGATAAAAGTAATTTTGAAATGTAGGCAACCCTGTGGCAGTTGTGTCATCTTGAGAAACCACGGATAAAAAAATTACTTTCTGGGCCTATAACATCCGATTCAGCCAACAAATTTTAACGCGATTCACACAGTACCTGAACCTTTTTCTAAGTTACGTTTGATAGAAATTTGTTTGAAAAATGAGGATAGAGCTTAGAATATAGCTATGGTAATTTTTGTCACCTAAATTATGTAAATTTGCTTAGCAAAATAGAGCTTTTTTTTTGTCTAGAACTTCCGATCCAGCCATGGCATCAAAACGAAATTCAAATAGCAAATGGATCTTATTGTAAGTCACATTTCGTTGGAATTTCGTAGAAAATCATGAAAGGGCTGCTAGCTATGGTAATTTTGTAATTTTTTGAAATTTCTTTACTAAGCGATGCTCTCATTAAATTTTCAAATGGGAATGGTCCTGCTAGGACAATTGAAAACAAATATTTAGGTTTCAAAATTTTAAAAGTTTTGAGGATGGTAACCCTAAAATTCTTTTCACCCTTATAAATTCCAGCGCAGTCATCCAATCGAAACGAAGGCAAAGCAATTAGAGTTGGGTTGTACTATGATTTTCACATACTAGGTATTCCTAGTACGAGTACAAAAAAAAACCTGTTTCATCTACCTATTCCAAAAATATATATTTACTTTTGAATTATGTACATATATACTTACAATACCAATACAATTTGCAGTGATGTGAGGAAATGGTATGATATGCCCTCCCCCACACTCCAGACACCAAGCTCCCAAGCTTGAAGGGTGATGGTGTAAGATGATCATCAAATGATACCAAGTCATTCCCCAGTATCAGATACCTAGAGAATACATGCATTTTTTCGAAACAGCCAGTACCTAGTACGAAATCCAAAAATACTAGGTACGAGTATTTTTGCGAACTATACATGTAATCAAGAAATCACCCAGTAAATTTCCTCCAATTGATTCATTTCAATCAAATGGCGACGTAATTGTGTCCAAATATTAATATGTACTCGTATTTCATACTAGCTAGTGCTTTGATACTAAGTTTTTAAGTAAAGTTTTTTTTCTCAAAAATGTAAATTTTCGATACTAAGTACAGTACGCTTTCAAGCTTAATGTTATTACAATTAAACAGTTTATAACGAGCTAGAAATTAATATTTTTCTGACCCAGGACAGAGTTTTCACTGCGTTTAGAAGCCTTGTTCTAAACATGCACAAAGCTCTCCCAGATATTCTAGAGATATTTTACGATTTCCTTTTGAAATATTCTACAGGTCTGAAAAATATATTAATATTTTAAAATAATTCTCAAAATTGCCTCCACATTTAGTGCATCTCGACCTGAACATATTTTGTATCTTTGAGAAATTATTAAAGTTTTTGTGGAGTGGATCGTGTGATGAGTATTTCTGGTCATGTAATGTTGAATAGCATAGTTTACTGTTATCTAGTGAGGGTATGTGTTTTCGATAGAAGAGATACCGAAGGCTGTGAAATAAACTCACAATCGTTATCTTTCTTCAGTTATTGTGAAATAAGTGGTTGGCTGGCGCACTCGTAATTCTGGCTTGGCAAACTTGCTTGATAGCAAGAACTCAAATAATTTACCCTTACAGAAATAAAACGGTATTAAAATTCTATAAGTAGTCTGTATGTTTGCCGAACGATTTGGCATAACGATGAGAACTGTATCTTTATTTTTGATTCTTGATTTGTATAGTATAATTCTTATTGAGGATACAGACGTGTAGATTTGGCAATTACAATCATTATTTAAATTATTTTGTAATTAATTTTCTCTACGCTAGGTGTCAAATTGTTTCGCTTTTTATGAAATTTATTTATTTTTTTATTTGGTACGTATTCAATACAACAGGCAAGACTGCCCAATTACAGATTGGATACCACGAACAAAATAAAATAACAAGAACTAAATGATAATATATAAATATAAGTATATAAAATAATTAAAGTTATAATAAAATAAAGTAATAAAAAATAAAACTAAAAAATTAAGTAAAGTAAAAAAGAAAGAGAAAAAAAAATCCATTACAAACACGAATGTCCAATTCTACAATAATCGACCTAATAAAAAATAGTAAGTAAATGAGTAAATATAAATTTTAGTATGTAAAAAAAAAACAAATAATGAAAGTGGTAAATTAAATAAAGTAAAATTAAGTAGAAAAAAAAGAAGAAAATTAAGGAAATAGAAAATAAAACTAATTAGAAAAATATATAACTATATATAAAAATAAAAATATACAAAAAATTCAAGTAATAAATAAGAAAGTAAAGTTAAGTAGAGCAAAAAAGAAAAGAAAGAATCCATTATAAACAAGAAAATTAAATTAATTAAATAGGATCAAAAATTTTACTACGAACTATATTTTTGAAAATGGCAATAGATTGTGGAAGAGGACCAAGTTGAAGACTATTGTGAGTGCGTAAGAGTCGCAAAATGGGAGAGTAGAAGAAAGTGTCAGTACGAGCATACGGCACTTCAAATAAAATAGAGGACCTGATTGGCCTTACGGAGTCCCGCTCAATGAACAAAAATGCTAATGAGGAAGAAAGGTAGCCGCGACAGATTTTGAACAGGAAATTTACGCTAAGACCGCTATGTGGTTTGACATTTTTAGTGTCAGCTTTGATACTCTCACTTTGATAATATCTTGATCGAAAAAATGTTTTTTTATTAATAATCAAGAAAACATTGCTTACTTTCCATGTGTCAAATTTTTTTCGTTATGAGTAAACATTATACACCTCACCAAAAACTGCTAATATTTTGTAATGCTGTGAGAAATCTGACTTTGCTGTATTTTATTTATTTTATGTTTATTGATCTAAATGACATTATTTTGCGCAAAACTGTATACTATGTAAACTTTTAATAGATAAATGCATTATATATGAGCTTCCTGAACTTTGTTTGTTTCAAACATAATACAAAAAACAAAAACAAAATTAACAAATAAATTAAATAAAAAATATTTTTTTTAAACAAAGATCCTTCGCGCAAATGATAAATCGCACAAATTAGATTTTGCTTAAATAATTAAGTATCAAATAATTAAATATAAGCGCAGTCCCCCCCATGTAAAAAAGACCTATTATTTCGAACACTATTGAGTGTAATGAATCGATGCAACCAAATTAGGCAAAACATGTAATCTTCAACATAAATGCTCCTTTTGATGATTATTTACTACCACATAAAATTGATACCGTGCAAAATACTCACAATATTCATGATTTATCGCCACATTGCTAACCGAAGAAAAAAAATATGGAAGTTGTTCTAATGTTCTAAACGCTTCTGAGATCTGCCTTCGTAATAACTTTCTCAATCTACTTGTCCTGCTAATAGTATTCAAAATAATTTGAAAGAAATCCTTTGACCTCAACTTTCATTGAAAACAATAATAAGAAAAAATAAAAATAGTCACATGTCCAACACCGGAACCCACATTGGGCGCTCCTTTTTCTTTTTGAATATTCGATAGGAAAAGACAAATATTCGTTTCTTTTCTTTACCAAAGTCATTGAGAAAAACATTTCCACTTTTTTGAAGCAAAATATTTATTTTCATGTCAGAATAATGGACTATATTCTAGTTCGAAGCTCACAGAATCATAATCTCTAATCGAAAATAATCAAATATAACAACTTGACTCCAAACATTATTTCGTATATGTGTTTTCATGTATGCCATATACATTCTAGATTTCACTACAAAACGACAATACTTAAACGTTCATTGGACCTCTGTCACATTATTAATTGAAGACAGTGTCGCTGAACGATCAATTAAATCGTGATTTGACCGGGGGTCGTATTATTAGAATTCCAATGCATGTATGCATATGATACAAAAAAAAAACAGTATGCAGTGTTGTTGACGGAATGTTTCTCTTTCAAATTGTAACGTTTCGTTTGGTTTCGTATTTCAATGTACATACATACAAATGATGCGTTGTCATGCGGAAAAATGCTCTAAGTTAAGTGAGAAGTTTTGAAGTTAAAATAATAGATTTATGTCTGCTTTCAGAAGTAGTCTAGAATATAAGTCGTTGCTTGAATGCTTATCGCAACTTATTTGTTAGTTTATTTGGAAAATTTTCCAAAGCATATCAACTCAGAGCTTCGGGATGACTGAAGTTCTTAGCATAATAGGAAAGATTTACATTTCAATAGTGTCAATTATAGTTGCTTTGGGGGTTTGAAATTGGGGTTTGAAAAAATATCCCACATAATAATCTAAAGAAACAATACGGTTTTTGAAATTATATCCATATTTTCAATTGAAATAGTCAATTCTGTATATTATTCATCAGTACTTGATCTGTAATGCAATTAGTTACCATGGTAATTAGTTACTATTGATTAAATCATCGTTCGTTAGTCTAAATTTAACCCTCTTGACCAGCTTGACGTCTCGGCTATTATCCGTTGAGTGAATGGTGATGTTCATACTAATCATTGATTTACTTGTGACGCAAATATATTCAACACCCCCAAGCAACGAAAATGCGAACTTATTGCGCTACATATCAACCTATAGCGAAATCCTGTCTCCATCCCTAATTCCTCCGAGCTTCTGCAACAGTTGATGCGGACAAGTCATCTCTGCCACAAAGGACCTCCGTCGTTCCTTTAGCCTTCTCATCTATTTACAAAATCCAATACACATCCTAGCGATAATTCAAAGGAAATTCATATGGATGATATGCAGTTTGTGGTAAACTGTCGGATAAACAGGCGCCAGGTACGAATGTGTATGTACATATGTATGTATGTATGTAGGTATCTCGCATCAGATCACTGAGCATTCATCGTCAAATCATCTTTTATTCGTTGACGTCAACCCTCTGTCAAAAAGGAAAGCTTTCTCTCACGCAGTATTATTATTGAATTAATACGGCAGTAGCCGGCAAATGGTCACTATTTTTAGATATTCCGGAAAATTCTGGTTATGTCTGGCTCCCTGAAAAGACTAATTTTCACGCGTAGATTGAATAATTCGATGAATCGATTATGAGAAAAATTCCTTGGAAATGCGAATATATGACACAATTAATCTTATGCGATAGAGTCGATTAAATTGAATTTATTACCGTAATTGTTTGATTTAACCAGAAATTTTCCGGATCCGAGAAAATATTATGCGCTTGGCTTTCGATTAGGGTTCGTTCGATTCGTTCTTCGAATCCAAGTCGTCATTTATGTTTATTTTTACCCAAAAAAATAAGTTACATCAAAGTTCGTTATATTTCCAGCCGGAAAATACTTAGAGAATCTAAGAACCAGTTTAAGGAGGCCAAGTTCCGTTCGTTTATCATAATCGCACTATGTCATAACAAATTGCTATCTTGAGTTTGATTTATATTCAATACTTGACACCTTGATTGTTTACTGAATTGTTTCTGTTCTTAATGAATGCACTGCTCGCGATGAAATCGATTACAAAAACAAAAACAAAAACGATTGGCAATAAGCAAACAATGAGAAATCAGCATTTCTACCAAAACTTACCGAAGACGACTGTATGTACAGTCAGCGACAAAAGTCATGGCACCTGAGTGCACTTATCGTTTTGCAGATACATATTTTCTAAAATATTAAAGCCATTCGGTTGTGTTTTAGAAATAATAAATATTTATTAACATAGATTATGAATATATAAAAACAAATCAAATTTCACAAGATTAATAAAACAAAACAACTTCGTTTAAACAAAAATTATACTTTTGCCGCGACAAAAGTGATGGCACTTGATTAGAAAATTGTATCTTTTAATAGCACTATATTGAAATTAATATTTAGTTAGACATCCTTTGGATTGTATTACCGCTTTCAAGCGCCTTTGCATTGATTGGACTAATTTTAGCGTATATGAATTATTGATATTAGCCCATTCTTGCCGTATGATGTCCTTCAGTTGTGCTTTCGATGTTATGTCATGTTTCCTTAAGTTTTTTTCCAATTCACTCCAAAGATTCTCAATTGGATTGAGGTCTGGTGACTGAGGAGGTGTAGCCAGCATATGAGGAGTGTTATACATTATCCATTGTTTCACTATGTATGCTGTATGCTTGGGATCATTATCTTGTTGAAAATAATAATCACCACCCAAACCCAATTTTTCCGCACTATTTTGCAAATGTTCCTTCAAAATGGCTAGATATCCGAAACGGTCCATTGTGCTTTCTATAAACTCCAGGTTTCCCACACCGTTTGCAGACATGCATCCCCATATCATAACGCCACCGCCACCATGTTTCACTGTAGGATGTAAATGTTTCGGCAGTAAACTTTCGCCTTGTCGACGCCACACTCTTATGCGACCACCACTTCCAAAAATATTGAATTTCGATTCATCGGAAAAAATTACCTTGTTCCAGAAGTCAGCTGGTGCATTTAAGTATTTTTTGGCGAATTCTAGGCGTTTTTTTTCTATTTGCCTTGCTTATGAACGGTTTTTTGCGAACGACACGGCTTCTTAGTCCATTACTTCGTATGACTCTTTGAATACTCCTTGGAGAAATTTTCTTTCCAAATTCAACTGAAGCTGCCTGGCTTAGTTCACTTGCAAATATTTTTGGATTAACCGTGACTTTGGGCATTATAATCCGTTTATCGTTGTCGGTTCAAACTTCTTGTCTTGTTTTTAATTTTGTTTTCTATTTTCTTTCGATTAATTATATATCTTACTGTTGACTTACTCCTTTGTATATATTCTCCAATTTCCTCATAAGTTTTCCCATCTTTTCTCATATTTAACACAATTTTTCTTTCTCCACACGTTGTTTCTTTCCCTGACATCTTTTTTTAATCACAAAACACTTTAAAAATTGACTGAATCAACGTAAAACTTTCTCAAACTAAAATAGATAGACCACCAAATTGATATTTACTTGCAACAGGCTACACAGTTCCTGGAAATTACTGTTATTGAATAAGCAACCCGCTGAGTGCCATGATTTTTGTCGCGGCATTTGTGTACTACGCAACAAATTTTACGCTTCATGGACAAACGCAATGCGATATTGAAATCCCGTAAATGGGAAAATATAGCTGCTATTATAAAGATTATATTTTGAGTAATTTACTTTTAAAAATTAAAAACCATACTGAATAGCACTTATTGTTTTTCTACACAATTAAAGGTGCCATGACTTTTGTCGCTGACTGTATATGTATGTAAATATATGAATAACAGCAAACTCAGACGCTGGTTTTAGATAAGATCAAATTTCAATTGATTGCTTGAGATCGCATGATAGATATCTGCCGCTGCTGTCAGGGTTAATGATAATTATGGTATCTGTTGAATGTACTGAAACCGCGATAAAAACGAAAGATAAATTGAATGGTGGCTAAGGTAATGTAAATAATCGAAGATATCAATGGATTTGAAGTAAAATCGTGATAGAAGTTTCATCGTGTAGTTGTATTGAGCTGATTGCGCAATTTATGTTGATGCCAGACGGAAGGGAAAATTCAATATTGATTAGCTAGTTTTAGAGACATACATACATACATCGTTCTTGCTTCGAACAAGACAATTTATTTTCTTGTTTCGAGGCAATCTAAATTCAACTTTTGGTGCTTTTGTAATACTTAATGGAGAATTCGGTCAACAATGAAGCATGAAAAATATATCCGAAGTTAGCTCTATTAAAATCGTTAGGTGTCCGATTTAAGAACGGGAATAGATTGAAACGGTTTTTTTACCTAAACTTTGATAAAAGATATATTTGATCAAATGTTAGGTTTGATGAAAAATGCCGGAAAATTATCATTTTGACGTAAATGCTATGAAATAATAATCGCAATGAAGATTATATGCCGTTTCTTTTAGAGAAATTTATCTTTATCATATTTAGGGTAATAATTGAAATTTGAATTGACTACCAATGGTCAAAGTGTCAAAACCAAAATTATATCTGCGAAAATTTATGCGACAAGTAACGATTTTAATTTTTTCCCAAAAAGAAACTACTGCATTGAAAATGAAAAAGTATTTTATATTTTTCATAGTTATTCTTCAATTTTCTGCTCGTCCTCTGGTGGCAGAAGGGGCAAAAACTTGAAGAATAACTAACAAAACGTACAAAAAAAATACAGGAATAGACAAACACTGAAGATAAAGTGCCGGTGATTAACGTTGTGAAGACTTTTCGACAATTTTTTATTTTTTATAGCGTGTGTGAAAGATTGCTACTTTATATTCTTTGCGTATGAAACATAATTAATTTAAGGTTAATTGCACTTTGTGATGCTGCTAGTTGCTTGGATAAGAAGGACACCTCTCCTATGGTGACGTGTGCTAGTTTTTGTTCACTGATGTTTCATTCTAAATGTGTTTCTTTGCCGGGAGAATGTACTGATGTTATCTTGAAACAAGACTCGGGGTGTATTGGTTTTGTGAAAAATGCAAAAAGAACTCTACGATGTCATTTGCTTCGCGTCTTCGTTCGGCGATGTCAGCTACCGATGTGCTATCTCGAACGCTATGCACTCGTTAACTAGCTTAGCTTCTAAAATAACCTCTCTATCAACGTTTCCCTATTACATACTGCGCTTTTTCACGCATATTTATCATTAACACGATACGGAAATTTCCCCGTGGCTTTCAAATTCCCGTTGAAAAACTAAAATTTGAATATCAATTTCCAGGCATTGTTATTCAAACACACTTCACTCGGAGTCACTTCACTTGACTCTCAGAATACCGGTTCGTAGGTGAAGTGATCTAGCAAGTGAAGATAAAGCTCGCGTGAGGTGACTCTCAGAATAAGGCTCGAGATTTATCACAATGTTCTAGAGCTCAATGCATGCTCTTATATATGGCATCCCGAAATTTCTGCCAACTTTAGCTTGCTATACTTACCAAAAGCCAACCATACTCGTAATTCACAATAATATTCACTTTAGATGATTCGAGGGAGTCTGGAACATATGTAGCCTTTTTTTAAAAAAAAAAACCGTCGAAACATCAACTTGAAACTCTTTGGAAATAATGTTTCTAAACGAATACAATGCAGAATCTCAAATTCTCTCCTACAGTTCACCTGACCATAACTTAATATTCCTGTGAACTGCAGCAAAACTACAAATTTGACTCTTCCGCATTTAATACGCTTCGTTAGTTTTATTCAACGAAATTCATTTTGCGTTCAGACCAGAATGCTTTCATGAAACTCTACTACAACATGTGCTCGCGGTATCAGAGCTGCTTGTTTATGTACCTACGTACATAATCCCAGGAAAAGTTAGTGAACTTGGAGAGCTGTGCTATTTTATTACGTTCAAACACACATGCATAAAAGATGAATAACATCAGCCCACTGTCAGGACTGTAAATTATAATTTTCCTGACAGGGATCGTATGGTTCCGAAAAAAATTCAAATCAGAACGGATGACAAGCTAAACCCAGGCTTAAACTGTCGAGACGTTTTAAAGCTATTCCAACATTTCATTTTGACGAACTCATATGCATCTGGATGGGTTTCTAACAGCAAAATTTTGTTGTTTGGGGATATAAGGTAGCCGGTATGTCAGTCAGAGTATTCTTTGGTTTAAGCGGAAATTCGTGGAAGTTTTCGTAGCAGTGTTCAGTTATTGGTTTCTTTGCAATTATTGCAGAAATTGAATACAATGGAAAAAATGTCAACAAGTTTTAAGCAGAAAAAAGCTAGAATTTGAAATATGACGCGAATTATCTGCGACACGTGCATTGAACTCTGATAAATGTTGTACCTACATACATATGCACAAAACATAATTTTATGTTTGTTTTTCTGGGCTCACAAACAAAACAAATAACAAACTGATCAAATATCAAATATTTTCGAACCTTCGAATTGGCAAATTCAACGAACGTCTATACTTAACCCTTGACACGAATAAAATTCGCTGAAATCCTTTTCAAATATTCGGATTTTTATCATTCTTTCTAACATCACATCATTCTCAAAAGTATATGTTGTGCTGTATTAAAGTATCTTTTAAACGAATTTTCACCATCAGCTCAAAGTTTCCAATTTTTTCGATAAAATTCAATTGGGATCAATGCGAAGCCCACGCTGGGCGCGAGAAAGAACTACGAAATTTCGAAATGTAATTTCGTTAGTGTTTCATATTCATGCCTTAAAAGTATGTTTTAAATTGAAAGAGTATAATTTGAATTTTGTTTGGCATATCAAAATTATCACTCACTCACAGGGAGATTTATGGCTTCAGTGAAAATTAGATCTTGCTCGAAATTCCCACAACCATTTTTTTTTAGAAAAAAATCAGGTTGAATTTTTCAAAGAGAAAAAAATTCGTATAGTTTAGCATTCATGAAATACTTTACCACGTGTAGAAAGTTATGTATAATTTTATTTGATATTCTCAAGTTGGAAGTAATATACATACGTACTATTACCATTTGCATGAAATTTAAAATTTTCCAGTTTGGTTCAAAATCAAGTGTGATCGAATTTATTCGATAGTTAATTTGCATGGAAACTAAATTGAAAGTATGTAAATGAATGAAATTTTTGATAGGGTTTCATGTAAAATGCTTTCGAACAAGAATTCATCATCAGAATTTCAGAGCTATTTGAAATAATTAAAGAAACTATGGGTCGGAAAAGAAAATGATTTGACTGGCTATCTAAAGTTTTTGTCCCAAATTGTAGAAGTTTTTTTTTTAAATTTCAACGAGATGCTGGAATATTTTTCTTGGATAAAATTTTGAAACTAGTAGACAGATTTGAATATAGGGGACACAAGCCTTTCAAATTTCAGCTTGTTGATTTATAAAATAAGGCAAAAGTTCGGTGTTCCGCTGTATTCCAGGAATCTCAGATTATCTATTGCATGATGTGCATGTCTGTCAATTTTGTTGCAGGGGGGATAAGGTCTACTACCTCCAACTTAAGGATAATAGTCTCAAATTTGCTTCAAATCGATACTAAATACACTGACTTCGGTAAAGCTTTTGACCGCGTTGACCATGGCATTTTGGAGCATAAACTTAAAAAATTTCGCATTTCAAGAACACTTCTAAACTGGTTGAATTGTTACTTTTGAGATCGAACGCAACATGTCAAATTTTAAGGCCGCCTTTCAAAAAAAATACCGTCTTATCTGGGGTACCTCAAGGCAGCCACCTAGCGCCGCTTCTGTTCAATATTTTTGTTTATTATCTCTCGGAGGTGTTAGCCGGCATTCCACACCTTTTTTATGCAGACGATCTAAAAATATATCACCCTATTCAGTCGGAATCAGATGCAAATTTTCTTCAGCTGAAACTTCAGTCACTGGTGCAATATGGTGTGAGCAGAATAAACTTACTCTTAACGTTGAAAAATTCCATGCTATAAGTTTTTCCCGCAAGACCTCTACTCTTAATTTCGATTATCACCTGAATAATCAGCTTCTGAAAAAGGTTAATAGCAATGTGGATGCTAGGGTTCATTAAAAGACGTACGAAAGAATTTAAAACGTATGGGTTACAAGGTGTCTGTTTATGTCTTTAGTTTGCCCTCTACTCGAATATGCTTGCATCGTCTGGAATCTTTTTTTCGATATTCATAGCAATCAACTGGAATCTGTCCAAAAGAGAGATCTCTATAATCCACATGATTTCGAAAGTCTTCCAACTTATGGTCAGACTTAATCTTTTAAATCTGGCGACACTTTCTTCAAGGAGAGCGGTATTATCCTCATGCTTCGTCTTTGATGTCGTTAGAGGTTTGGTTAACGTAGAATATCTTCGTAATAAAATCACTTTCAAAAATACTGTAAGACAAACTAAGCACACACGTCTCCTCAATGAGCATCAACATCACACTATCTATGGAGATAGGGAGCCGATAAACAGATGCTGCAAAATATTTAACAATTTTCCGAACTACTATTCTTCTTCTATCTTTATATCTTTATTAAAAAAAATTATATACTGCTTGAAATTCTTAAACCAAACTATTTTACTTTCCTCATAACTTCCATAATGAATTAACAACCAGACAAAAAGTCTGCTGAAATTTAGAAATGCTATTGTAATTACGCTTAAGGAAAACAGTTTTAAATTTGCTATTGTTTTTGTTATTTTTGTAAGCTTGTTTGGTTAAATAAATAAGTAAATCAATGTCTCATGTGATGCTGTGTTGGAAATGTTGCTTCAGAGTATCGGGAAACGCTTCAATTTTGCCATGAAGAATTCCTTTCAGGCCTTGAGAACCGCATGTGGGTGGCATTATTTGGTTTTTTTTTGCTCGTTGACCTGTAATACTTCGATAATCGCCAGAGAGTGTTTCACCAAGATCGATGCTCTACATCAGGTTCTTCCACTAATCGTTAAGATGCTCATGGATTTTTCCGCGAACGAATTTCGTAAGCCGGATTGCTTCCCGTTTTATTATTTTATATATTTTATACGTTATATATTCACACCTTCAAATAAATATTATTTTATTTGTAGGAGTTTTAAAAAAACAGTTACGGAAGCTCATTTATAAGCAATCGGTCTAATTTCAACAAATCATTACGCAAATAGGCCCACGTTGGGCGCTTTTATTTTACGCGCAATATTATTCCATATAAACACGTATTACATGTAATTTTAAGTAGATACTCGTAAATCGATATGGTTTTCAACGAACACAGAACATTTTTTGTTTCGATTATTTATCAGAAGATAATATTGACAATCACAAGCAAGATAAAAAACAACTTTTTTTTTTTCTAATTTCCCAAATGGCGCTATCGCGACAACTAATCACCCAAGAACAATTACTACAGTTTGATTGATATCACCTCACCTTCTATCAGAAAACGTGTTCATCCGTACTGTAAGTCAAGTGCAGGTTTTATTTCCTACATACGGCGCAACATGTAACCATTTTTCTTATACAACGTGTATACCCCTGCCAAGAATGATAGTCGTGTGAAAACACAGCGGCAACAAGATAATTACACGTAATACCATATAATCATCCGGCGCCAATAATAACAACGTCGCAATATCAAATCAATTTCATGCCATATTGTGTTACACTCGCATCAAGTTGATCTTTGATCTTAGCCTAGTTTTTGCTGCAGGTTTTTTTTTGCTGAAATGCTATGTTTGTGTATTGATACCATCTAGCGAATCCTATGCGAAAAATTTCTATTCAATAATCTGTCATCGATAGAATTTGTATTTTTTTATGATTTTGTGCTTTGAAGAAACACAAGAATGAATTTGATTGCTGTTTTTGTCGCATTTTCTGAAACAGTTGAAGGGTATGTTTTCGGAATAAATTATAAAACAAAAAAAATGAACACGGACAATCTGTGACATACTAAAATATCAAACACTAAAATATCAAATCCACCCTCAATGTTTGCGTTCATATCCGTTAATAATTCGAATAATATTTTGTTTCAAAACCGGTTCCAACTCATTTGCATTCGTCAACTTTGTCATTCGGACTATTTTCAAAATAATACATAAAGCTTCAAAACAAACTCAAAGAGACACACGTCGTAGGCGGGACATTAATTCAACATATTTTACCGAAAAAAAAAATTCTGATATTATTTTCGATAATAACCACTTAGCTATTTGAATGAATTTGAATAGAATAAGCTGAAGTCTTTCAAAAATAATGTTCTTTTTTAATAAATTGGAATTGAATTGTAAGCTTCATTGTCAAACTGAAAACGACATAAAAAAATATAGCAATCAGATCTTTACAAAAAAAGATACTTTCCAAATTTATTGTTTCTATTAGTTTTGTTTCATGTTGCTGTTATTAGCATATCCAACGAAAAATTCAAAGAAAAAATTAAATGACTACGATTGTCGTGCAAATAATGTAAATATTTTGTAAGAGCCCTAAAAATAAATTAACAGCATTGGAATTCCACAGTTGCATTGTTTTGGACAATCTGAAATTTGCATTTGAATGTTTTATTTTTGTTTCGTTCTGAGTGAATTGACTGAACTGGCATAATTTCCGAGATAACAAAAAAAACCGAATTTTTGTTACAAAAATATTTACAAAAACTGACCTGGCAGCTTAGGAAATCAATTGATTGTGCAAATATTATTCAATTTTCTTTGCCATTTGAATGGAAATATTTTTTTGATATGAGCTTGTTGACCATAAACAGTGGAAATGTTCGATATGACAATAATCGACTAAATAAATGCTGTGGGTAAATATTGCAAATGAATTGCTGTATCTACCTTATTTTGATTGCATTATAAATTTTTCCTTTTAATATTCCTTATATTAAGATCAAATAGAATTTTTCTGCATATATTTATCGTGGTTTCGGTATTGATGTGAATTTTTTAGAAATTAATTTGCTTTTTGAGGAGACAAAAATTGAAGGAAATATCTTCAATACCTCATAGAAGATCGAATATGTTTTTAAAAGCAGTGGAAATTCTTTTGGTTGTTCTCAAAGAAAAAAATAATATTGGTTTCGAAAGCAACTATAGCTGCAGGTATGCAGTAATCTTTTAAGACTACATTTTATTGTAAATATATCACAGTAAGCTTGTTCTGATATCTGACGGTGCCGCTAGTCACCGCTGTTCTGAAAAAGCAATGTTTTGGTATCAATCGCCGCTCTTGCTACTGTTTCTATTTTTCTGTTATCGATCGGCTTGTCGATGAAACTCTGTAAGCCATTTACTACGTCGTCCATTTGTAAGTAGTAATGTTATTCTGGTGCAAATAGTAGAATGAGTACTTACATTTTGTAAATGATTCTACTTAACTATAAGGTTTTATTACCCAAGCCACTCTATTTACTTATCATTTGATTTCAATTGGTAAAGTAGTTTGAAGCGAAAAAGTGCTGTATTTTATAGTTTGAAATCAAAACAAACATCTTACATAATGATACAGAACAAAGCTGTTTTTTTTTTAAATAATGGAAACAACCCTCTTCTGATGACATCGAAAACCAAATGTAGCATTCTTAGAACCTCTGGTAAACAGCTTTAAGACTTCCAACAAATCAAATGAACAACTCATGTTATGCAGTCGCTGCTAGTAGCTTAAAATAAAAATTGATACAGTCTCTGCTTTAACTGTGAAGATGACCATCTTGCAAGCTATCTATCGTTGCAAATTGGAAAACCTGAAGAAGAGTTCGGCAATTTTGATACATTTTTTTAATCATTTCAGAAATTTTTCGTCGACGAATATGCTAAACTAGTTTGAAATGATTCCAAATGATATAATAAACTAGAAATACTCTGGTTGTATAGTTTCTCTTTTTTAGATTGGCTTTGGATTTTTATTAAGATTGGCTTTTAACAAAAATAACAGTTTAACGAAGTGGATAGAAAGTAAATGCTTAGTACCATACTGTATCAAAAATAATGGCTGGCTAATAAAATTAGCATGTTTTATAAACCCCTCTGGAGAAAAAATGAAACTTTGCTGCGGATGCTCCTGTTTCACAAATAATTATCGTTGATTTGGTACTGATGTGAATCTTTTATTAATTGATTTGCTCTTTGAGCAAAGACAAATTGAGAGAAAAAATCTCTCTCTTACAAGCAATGCAAATTTTATAGATATGTTATTAAAAGCAATGCAAATTTTTCGAAGAAGGGATAATATTAGTTTAAAATCGATCGTAGCTATATATCGTATTCCGTGCCCAGGAAAACTTTTGTTTCTATCAAGTTTTTTTTTTATTGTTACCGGTCTTTTTACTAATGTTCGAAGAAGAACATTAGTATTAAAATCACTTTGGCCAAAAATTCATATTTCTATATATATATATATATATATATATATATATATATATATATATATATATATATATATATATATATATATATATATATATATATATATATATATATATATATATATATATATATATATATATATATATATATATATCATCAAAAAATTTCAGTGACAAAATCTCAGGAACGCACCATCCGATTGAGCTGAAATTTTCAGGACCCATTGATGTATATGCAGAATAATGCTAGGTCTCACAAAAAATTTAATAATCTTTAACCCTTTGGCGCCGGCGGCCATTTTAGTGATTTTTTTTTAATATACCTATTATTCCGTACACAAATAATTTTTGCAAAAACAAAGTTGACGACATAAATTTCGAACAAGTTTTACATGTGAATCGGATAATGTTTTGGAATTTTTTAACCCTATGTGTGCGCTGGGTGCCTAAAAAGAGAACGGGAAAATTTGAAAATTTTTAAATTGCGATAACTTTTGACAGAGCTATTCCATGATTACGAAATTTTCAGGACATGTTTGTTTTATTTAGTTGTAGATTAATGTATGTTTTAATGATTGTGCTGGCAACCCTGTAGCTAGGGCAGGCACTGAAAGTGAAAACCTCCAAATCATCGTTTCTCTTGAAAAAATGTCGTTTCTTAAAAAAAAAGCCACTCATATGTAAATTTTGTGCTTTGTTTACATAAACAAAAAAAAAACTTTGATATGGTATAACGGGCACGCCTGGTAACCCTTGCCCAAGTTACCTATGTTTTTAGCATCAAAAACTTCTGTTCACGGAAACTCACGATCCAATGAGCAGAATTTATTGAAATTTTCAGAATGTATTGGCCTTAAATAGGACCAGGTCTGATAGAAGTGATTTTGAAATCCTTGCGATTCTGTGCCAGTGGTGCCATCTTGAAAAATCACTAAAAAAGGTAACTGCTTTTAGCCCTATAAATTCTGATTGAATCGTTCGATTTTGACGAAACTCACACAGTAGCTGCACCTTACTTCAAACCACGTTTGGTAGAAATTTGGTTGAAAAATTCGGTTGGAGCTGCCAGCTATGATAATTTTGGTGTCTTAAATTTGAAAAAATAAAAATTTGGAAGTGAAAACATTCAAACCATCGAATATCCTAAAAAATTTCCGTTTCTACAATAAAACCAATCTGTATACAAATCTTATGCTTAATCTACACAGTCAAAGTATAACTTTGGAAATTTCATGTCGGACAAGAACGGTAACCCTTTCTCAGTTAACCTATATTTTTAGCTTCAAAAACTTCTGTTCACGGTGACTAACGAATCAATAATCAGATAGAATTGAAATTTACAGAATTCATTGGAATTAAGTAGGGCCAGGTCTGATAGAAGCGATTTTGAATTGTAGGCAACTCTGTTCCAGTGGTGCCATCTTGAAAAATTACAAAGAAAAAAAACTGCTTTTTGCCCTATGAAATGTGAATAAGTTACCAGATTTTCATGAAATGGGCACAGTAGCTGAACCTTACTTTAAACTCTGTTTGATAGAAATTTGGTTGAAAAATTCGATTGGTGCTGCCAGCTATGGTAATTTTTGTGTCTTTTTGTGAAAATTCGCTCAGGAAAATAAAACTTTTTGCCCTATAACTTCCAGTGCAGTCATGAAATCAATACGAATTTCATACAATAACTGGAACCTATTATAAACATTATTCAAACCAAATTTGGTTGAAAAGCCATGATAGGGTTGCCAGCTATTGTTGGTTTTGTGTTTGCTTGCAATATCTTTATTAAGCGGTTTTATCGTAGCATTTTCAATTGGTAATGACATTGTAATGACAATAAACAGCAAATATGAAGCTTTCGATTATTTGAAAAAACTCGCTGCAGGTAACCTTAAATTTCTTTATACTCCTATAACTTCAAATGTAATATAACAACGTGAAGCAGATGTGATATATTCTTGGCTTTGATACTGGCGAAAGGTTGCCAGCACGAGTCGGTTGTGCTACTTTTGTATCAATAAATGCTTACAGTTAGTATTCATACCGGAAACATTTACAATGAAAATAAATAACCGATGTTTCAATTCCCAAAGTTCTGCAAATTTTTTGGATCGCAGCCCCAAACACCAACTTCAGTTACAGTGCTGCAGGCACTGAACATTTTCTTCATTGATGTTATATGAGATGCTGCTTTCAAAATTATGTGAAATAAGCAACTGATAACGGATATAATTAACCCGTGTTTTGCTCTCATAAACGTTGAAATTCATGCCAGTGGTAATATCTGAAACCTTCTACCATATGAGTTATAATGCATTCTTGAGACAAAAGTAAAACATGGCATTTGAAACAATTTGGCCGTAATAAGCAGCGCATGTGGTGGAATATGCACTCAAAACCTGCACGATTCTTCTACTGTTCTTCGAACATTAGTGTTTCTAGCGGTTCAGGTGCGCTAGAGTTTTTTTTTTATCTTATCATTTTTCCCTAGAAATCATGTCTTATAGTTGTTTTAATAGTAGCCAGCATGAATAAAGATTTTTTCCTTATTACTATAAATCATTTTCTCTAAATATTTGTGGCTTTGTTTTGTGCTCTTCAAATATTTTCATCGGCATTTTCATTCGTATTCATTTGCTATATTTTGCCTTAGTACGTAGTATTCTAGTATATGATTCGGTCACCGCGTTTTCCATATTTATCGAAAGCCATTGAATAGTTTCAGTTAGATTTTTTTTAATTCAGTATCCTTTATCGTCCCCACTTGTAAGTATTCCGAATGTTCCCCATTTAGTGTTTTCACTTGAAACTTTTTTCAAATGTTTTTTGGTCAGATTTTGGCTTAGGAAATCAGACCCGCAAAATTATGGAACGCGGTTCATACTAGCTGGAGCTGAAAGAGTTAGTAATATCTCTCGCTAATAAATTCACAAACAGACTTTCGAACAGAAACTATTATCGGAATACATTACCCGCTGTCCAAAACTTAACAGAGTCTATTTCTTTTTAATGAACTTTTTCCTGGATTTTCCTGGATATTAACAAAGGTGATGATCTCTTATCCTTTTTACATTTTTGTCAATATAATTGTTGTTGTTGTTGTGAACATAAACTAGGATGACAACATGTAACAAGCAAATATTCTGAAAGTCAGATTATATAATTAAAATGAAAAACAGGACCCAACACATGTCCCTGAATTATTTGGTTTTCACAGAAAATCTATAATTTTCCATTCTGATTAAACTTTTTTTTGCCTAAATCTGCAGCTTATTGATGCCCAAATGATGTTCAAATCATTATGTTTCTTGAATGCCTTAGAGTAAGTTTGAGCTTTTCTAAAGTCCCACCCACAATGTAGAAATAAAACACGGCATTTTTCTCAGCAATTATTCGTGGTGTTTTGCCGTAGTTTTTCAGATCAAACAATTTTCTGACTAACATCTCGCCCACCCTACTCATCCAAAAATATTAAATTTATCTATTTACATCGAATTTCAGGATTGTATCTAATATGAAAATAACTGAATGTTTTTCTGCTTATGTCCAATTAAGAACAGTAAAAATTCAAATAAACATCTCCATATTTTTATTATATCCAGTACTAATGCTCCGCTGATTGAAAACAAAAATCATATCGCCAACATACCGCCAGCGCCACGCCAATCATGCCGCCATGCCAACACTTATTCATCAATCTGTTTACGATTCGAAACTAATCAATATTGTATATGACTTAAAAACAATTTTCTACGCCTGCTTTTTGATTTTTTCCGCAATGGATTTTCCGAAAACAATTCTTCCGCTATATCTCATTAAAAACGCATCAAATCGAAACGTTTCATTAACGGAAAAAATCCGTGATTTTCCCGTAGGCAAAGTGAAAGTGCGATTTGGCCGGTATTACGTTGTACAATATTCAATTTCTCTGTGTGTACTCATGTCCTTGGGAAATTTTCTTTTGATTTTCATCATATTCGCTTTGCATTCGAGTGAAATAATAAACACTTAAAGTACGTTTCATTCGATTTAACTTCGCAGAATTGAAAATAATGCGATGAAGAGAGGAGCTCAAGTGAATTAAATACGAATTTCTAGCTCTCGTTGTGATCATGAGTGAAAAAAAAACTACAAATGTGAAAATTAACATTTTTCGAAGTACACGAGGAGAAAGCAACCGAAAAAGGTATCTTATTTATCATATTTCCGTATCTCGATTTCTCTGCAAATAGAATTTAAGGGAAATGCACAGGAAATTACCTGTGTAATAGAATTTCTCTTCGTCTGTGCTAATATCCCGTTATCCTCGTTAGGATCTTTGTTTCACAAATTGCCGATTATTTTCGCCAGTAGGCTGTTAGATAACAATTCGAAAAAGTACGTACATATGAGCGCATTTATATAAACTTTCTGACAACCTGCTATACTATACAAGTACGGATGCTTTCGATTTATGGCCTGTGACGTTGAGTCCTCCAGGAAATTGCTTGGAATGCGAGTCAGGGAATGACATTCATAGATGCGGCTTTTCATGATTGGTTGGTTCGATTAATCATGATAAAAGAAATTTATATGCACATATGATTTTCGGAAATGAAATTGTGAGCGGGGGGTTTCGAATTTCATCGATTTATTACGAATCGTTTGTTGTATTTGTCTCTAGAGTATGAGGAGCAGTTATGAATGATATATTGTTTGTCTAATACAATGTGAGACATATTTTCGAATGAGGTGGGATGTAAAGTTCGTGAAAATGAATGTTGTACAAGGTCAAGATATCACTAACATAGTATTTATGTCGTATCTTCAAAAACAAGCAAGGAAAAATAGTGAAAAATAGTGAATAAACTGACATGAGATACCTTATTTAAAATGTTTCCTTTGATTCTTTATTGCTGTAAATAAATCAATTGCTACAATATTAATTTTTGCGCAGAAAAGTTTTTTCTTCAGTGACCCGTTACTGATCTGGAGACTACTGTTAGTAGAAACTTCATTGACAATAAGTGTTAATGAGTGTGGATTGAGTGTGGAGCACCCCTTGTCATACTGCTGATTAGACTCAGCCATGAGTAGGTGGCTGGATTTAGTTACAACCCGACATTTGATTTTCGAAGAGTTTGCATCTTCCTATCTAATAAATAAATAAAATTGTATATGCATATAAAATATTTATTCATGTTTTCATCATAAGATTCAAATAGTTACTGAATTCTAATGAAAACTTTCTTAGCCTACTTTAATGTATAAATTTGGAGTGTAGTATAGTGTTGTGTATTGTAATTGTGGATTGTGTTCCCACATGATCATCGCTTTTTATCTATAGCTACGTTTGAACCAGAGACCACAGACGATAGTTCACTTCGAAGTTATAGGCTTGTGACATGCTAGCTTTGGGATTCTATAGTTGATGGCATAACTATGAAAGTTTAACTATGAAAGAGATAAATAAAATGCACTCTTTTGTCTCTTATCATGGTAAACAGCGGCTTGCATGCTTAAAAATTAAAATCAAAAAGCGATTGGATAACCCCATTAATGGATCATATAAAAAAACCTATGGATCATATAAAAAAGTATCATTCCGGTAGCCCGTGAAAGTATCTAGAACTCTGAAACAAACTCTAAGCTAGGCATTTAACAATTTTGATGAAATTTCCAAGAGGGTACTAATGCTAAATGATCAAACTTGGGAACTAATTTCATTAAAATTTTCCATGAACGGAACGGAACGTTACTGGAACGAAATCACGCGAACTCTTGGCTCATTAGTTAAAATTCAACTTCCTGCTTGACAATCGAATTTAAGTTTGAATTTTGTTTGATATTGTTACGCGTTTCGGGCACACGCACTCCAATAATTTTCACAAAAGCTAAACACTGGATTTTATGCTCGAAACATTATAATTTCTTGCGGACAATTCAGTTTACAAAATTCACTGCACAAAATATGGCGCACTAAAATACTTGTACAACTTTCACTGTACTTAATTTGCTTTATTCTGCTATCGTTTCTGTAGTGGCTGCTAAACACGAATTTCGGTGTTCGAAAGTTTGGTTCACTCATGTTTCGTCGCAGCTTTTATAAGAGACATTAGCAGCCCACGAAGCTTCTAGTACCCCTGAATTCTACTGAATGAAACTGAACATTATTTTTTATTATATTATTCATAATATTGATTGAGAAATTGAGCTATGTATGTACATATTATCGTCGAATAATTTTTATGCGTTCTTTTGAATGGATCGTGTTTAGGTACAAAGATTGGTTTATAATTTAAAGGCGAGTGTGGACTCATAAATATGTTTTGCACTTCTGGAGAGAATTTTGCTTATTGTTTCTATTATACAATGAAAAATTAGTAATATCGTGAAGAATTTGCTGCTAATGCAAATTTTTCACACAGTGGCCTCAATTTTTTTTTAGTCATGGTGGGTGTTTTTTTGTTGGCGAAACATTTATTGGCAGCCAAAAGCCAAGTAGGCTTATTTTTGCCATAAGTTTTATGTTCTTCTTTGACTGGAGGTTAGACCATGATTCATTCGGAATGATATAGACTTGTGTCTCAGCTCATCTTATCGTACATGAATATCGATATTACAGAATAATCTACCATTGATTTAGTAACAAGTAAGGTGTACTAGTGGTACTAAAGCGCCATGGTAAAATTTCTTCGTAGAATTTTCGTTCGTCTTGTTGAATCGATTGACCATTGCATAAAAATGTAGTTGAACAATTTCCTAGATTTCATCAGACGCTCGTAGTATCAAAATATGCGAATATGACTCCGCACCATGTTCAAAATTTGAATCGAGAATGCGAAAGGCCTTCAATGAACTTACACAGTGGTGCGATCAAGAAGGAATATGCATAACCCATCAGCTAAAACACGTAGCACCATTCACCAGGAAAATAAAAATCCCGATAAGGACGGAGAGGTTGAGGAAAAATATCTAACAAAACGGCGCTGAATGCCACCAATGCATTTTAGGCGCAAAACAAATGCTTGGACGCAGTTGTTGACTTAGTTCAATCCATTGGGCATATAACAAATGGTAAGGTCTAATATACTATCTGCAGAAGCAGTTTGGTGTTAGATTACCACACAAAAAACTTATATTTACAGATTTATCAAGGGATTTAGGATTCTACCGAATAGCCAAGCAGCTATCAAGGACTTCAATCGTGGTGAAATAAATTCAGCAATACTTTTAGGCGTGAAAGGCCCCCAAAATTAAGTAGAGACACAGAACTGCCTCGAGCTGGTACGACTTCCTGGATTTGAAGGGCACCAAGGAACTGAGCAACATAATACCAGGTCCCTAGTGCTAGTGTAGAGCACTAGGGACGTGGTATTCTACTTCGAAGTAGGGCTTTGCGAAGGCTGATACGGACAGGGATAGAATGGCCAAAAAAAGCTACTGGCTTAATCTAGAGGCTTTGAAACACTCAAAAGATTACATGAACATCAATAAAAAAAAACGCAAATAAAGCAGTGGCTTTCTGTAATACTGGAATTAGAGCCTTATCAGGGACCTTGGTAAAAGTAAACTGTTTGATGGCTGTTGTTGATATTGCAGAAAAGCGGCAGATATTGTATGACTCCTCATACAATGCCTCTGCTTTTCCCTCAATTCGCGACATAAGAAAGCCATGTTCATAAGAAGTCTGGATATCTTATAGGACGTAACAACAGACCCAGAAAATTGTATTGCTACGTGCTATTACCTACTCCATGCAAACTATCAATCAATCAACCAAAGGGCAAAAAATACTTCGCATCTTCAGACATCGCATGCTTTTACAAGACCCCCATCCGACCTAAACTTGAATGTAACTTGAATGTATGGAACGTAGACCTGGGAATTATGACCAAATCTGGTTTAGTGGCACTAGTTAATATTTATCCTGAATTTTTTCAGATTATCGACTATAAATGCAAAGGGTTTTTTTCAATAAGGACGTAGCAATTTTGTATTTAAATCACCGCTGTACCTAAAATTTTCGGGATTCATTAGTGTATATGTAGAATAGGTCCAAGTTTCAGCAATATTTAGTTATCTTTAACACGTTGGTGCTGGTGGCCATATTTGTGAAACGTTAAGTACCCTTTAAGTTGATCATAAAATTAATTTTCAGAAATCATCTTCATATTTGTCGAAGCTGTGGTGAATGCTGCTGAAAAACTAGCTAAAATAACCTCGTTCATTGTACAAAAGTCTCATATCTTACAATTGAAACAGTTGTTGCCACAGTCACAATATAATTGCTCCCATACTCACAATATAATTGCTCCAGTTGCTCATACATATTAACTTCATTTTTTCCATTGCCACATTTTCCCATATTCTCTACAAAACAAAAATAAAATAAGCTAATTTATAAATCTGGATCAAATATTTCCTTGAATATCTCATAGCTGTGCTAAAATTCTACTTTTTGCCAAATTTTTTTCTATGCTTAAAATCAATTTGGAGTTCTAAAGGAGCGAAATACGCCAACACATCGATTTAATGCAAAAAAGAAAATCTCCAATCTATATCTTGAAAGCAACATTCCTATGAAACATGATGACTAACTTCTGTTGACCTTATTCCTGGGTATTCCTTTTTTTAAAAACATTTTGGCTGTTTCCAGCAATAGATTGACCTAAGTCATTGAATCCAAACTGCAAGTCTATAGAACAGGTGAACCAACTTGTTGAATTTTCACTTACAAACACGTCGAGTGAACTGACTGCTTCAGATGGGTTCGTTCACTACTTCACGCCTACACAGCTTTTTCTAGTATTGAGAACATAGTGAACGACTCGATCCTTCAAATTCGAATGGATTTCATTTTGTATTTTTAGTTAGGTCGTTGCTTTTGTGACACAGTTTCTTTTTTTTTTTTTTGATTTCTATCAAGACTAAATATAGAATCCTAATGATAATCTCTCACAGCCTACGTATCTGCAAAGTGATAACGGTCTGATTTGGACACATTTCTGTTGATTCTTGGCGACGTAAAATGTGTTGCCTAATTGTAGGCCATTCGCCTGTCGACTCAATCAAATCAAGAAAACGTCTGTACCGCCCACAACGTGTCACTTCGGCCCATCCATCAAATTCAGATAGACTCCAGTGTCTACGAGACACATGTCTACACTACTCCGGCAATCACAATCATTAAAACGGGTCAGTCCAGTAATTATATGTCTTCCATTGAGCTTGCAAAAAAAAATGTACGAAAACATCTTCAGTCATCCACGCTTGACTAATACTACAAATACTGGCATCAAAAGCAGTCGGTGTAACGGTCAGTTATCCTGTTATCGATTTTCTTAATGTCGCGCCACCATCGATGTCAGTTTGTTTCGCATTGTTTGAAGAGGATAATTTATGAATTATCCTTTAACCTGCCATGTAGAAAATTCCACTCTTCTTCACTGGGATAGGAGACACTGAGAAATGGTGATCGTGTGGGAGGAGTGGCATGGGGAAGTAGGCGATGTTTTCATTTCGAATTCCTGCTGGAAAACACATTGACGATAACGGTAGAGTGGTGAGTGGTAATCGAGGACAATGGCAATTGTTCGGTCGGAAGGAACTACTGGCTGGCAGTACACGATGAAAAGAACTTTTGCAAGCTGTTACAATCGTTTGGAGGAAAAAATTACAATTATGACTCTAAAAATTTAATGGGTGATTGTATTGGAGGGTCCTTGAGTTGAGTTGAATGTTATTGAAAAGTCAATCGAGGCAAAATGATTTGAAAGTATGATTGTGCGAAATGTTAGAGGGAATAGATTCCGGCTCATTAGATTTAATATTGATCGCTGGAATTTACGAAGAGCAAGTGCGTTCAAGGATAATGACTTGGAGAAATGAAAGTATGCTGGGCTTCTGCTGTTATCGTGAGAGAGGGCTTGTTGCGTTGAATTCTATGATTCGCTTAATGGTTAGATTCGGATTTTGGTAAAACTGAAACTTTCTAAGTACATATAGTATCGGATACACTTTGAAATAACTTAGCTTAAAATCTAATTAAGGTCCTTTTGAAAAAAATGAATGTTTTGTTCTAAACTGCAATTGCTCATTTCAACCTTCTGTTTTTGAAGTGTAATGACCTGCAACGTAAAAATCAGTCGAAGACCTCTGCTTCGACGATTTGATTCAAGGTAGAACAACATTTCACACAGAAGAGATTATATTTTAAAAGTTTTATTAGAATTATGTGAAACAATTTTTCAGGATTATGCTAAACTCACCTCTGCCATTTCACACACTTACTACACCTGCTATCGACCCTCAAAATAATCCTTTGAGACATATTTCAACGAACAAATACCGTAAATCAAAATTTTAGAAGCAATTAAATTTAAACTTTTGTATCTTGTAACAAATACAAATGTTTGTTCGCTAGGAACTGTTTTACTATCCAACCTCTTACCATTGTATTTTCAGTTGGGAGAATTTTGTTTCTATTTTCTTCACAGTCGGCTTATTTGCAGAGTAACTTTGAACGAATTCGTGTCAGAATCAGGAAACAGCAATTGAATAGAAAACTTGAGATGATTTGTTTACGTCTGTTGGTGAAAGTTTTGCAGCTTGGAGATAGAAAACAGTTCGTAGTTGAGAAGTTGGAGTCGTAGTTTGGTTGTAAGCTATGTAAGAATACGAATAGGCTAGCTTTCTTACGAGATAGAAAAATGAAAATTCTTTAGATTGGCTGATTGTATTCTTTTGGTTTTTTGGTCACTAGAAAATATTCTACGACGTAGAATCTTCAAAACTAAAACTAATTTCGTAATAAATACAAACAATTCAAACGAAACAATCTAAATTACTAACATATCGCTCTGCAGATCCATTTCCGAAGCATACATATATCATTAACTCAGTTAACGTTCCTTAATTACATTGGATAAGAATCCGCGACATATTGTGTGCACGCTGTCTATTAAGTCAACGTCTATTGTATTGTTGTCTTATTATCAATTTATTCGTTGAATGAGCATGGAACACGACCGCAATTCTTCGACGTAACCGCTATCTGGAGATTTTTCATAAATGAATTGGACGTTTCGAAATTACAAGTTGATTCAGAACGACTAGGCATTCGCTCCGTTCACAGGTCACGGAATAATTCCATTTTGTCGTATTGAAATATCAAATCAACGAATGAATGATAGTTTTGTCCTATGTCACTTGAGTTGGGGTACATACTTTTGCTACGAACTATTAACTAATAAGTCTGATTTTAAAAACTTCAAGTTCATGATTTCAAAAATTTGGTGTAATTTTCAGCAAGATCGAAGCCCCCGAAACCTCACGAGCTCAGGAGTAGATAAAATGAAGATTCTTTCAAAACACCTAGCCTTAAAGATGATAAAGTGCCCTTCACAGGAATCGTTGAGAAATCTATATATGACATTTCAGAACTCAGCAATAGTTCGCAATTAGAAAAACATGACAGAAAACTGGTTACAACAAAAACAACTTTACAAGTGTGTAGTTGCATAGCAAGCCTGTCGATGACAACGAAATGCACGAAATATGCCGAAAGAAGTGCACCAGCCAAAAATTTTCGAGAGTTTTGGGCTTAACTGATAGCAAACTTGACAGAGTAAAGCCGGATGCTATGTATCATCCTTCAGTAGTGTAACTTTGAATTTAAATACATACAATGTTATAGACATATTAAAATGTCTTAGTTTCATTCAATCCCAAACTATGTACATATTTTGATTCCGAAAAAGCAGTTTGTCGAGACGTTTTCCTTTGGTACTATCCCGCTCGTGCTTCTATGCTACTGTCGCTCTATCCCGCCGGATGCGTAGTAGTATTTTCATCGCAGTCAAGGACCTCGGTTTAACAATTTTTATTAAATTTTTTTTAACTACGATGACTCCAACATTGTTGTCTTTTTTTCAAAAGGCAGACATTCTATAGAAAAGGGTATTTTCTGAAAGTAAAACACGGTGAAAATGCCTAAAAATGGAGTTTTTTAAAAAAAAGAAAGGTTTGATGGCGCCCACATTGGGCGCAATGTTTGTTTTGGCAAATAAATTGTTTCGTAGCGATCAAGTAAAAACCGCTTCATACAAAATGAAAATCACTCTAAATTGAAGTCATACTTTGATACTTAAAACTCTTTGTTAACTTTTTTTGCGTATATATAAGGCTTTTCCGAATTCACGACTTCGTCCTCATCTTCAGCTTGTTATGACAGCTTGTGACGTCAGCAGAGTAGCTAAGCTATTCTAACAGTTTGAAACAGGCCAAGACGAAGTGTCCGAAATCTATGGCTTTGCTTCGTAACATTGCCTCAAAACACCATCAAGCCAACGAAAAGTTAAATCAAAACGTGATTTCGTTAACTGTTATACAGGGGACCAATGACGAGGTGTAGATATCTGAATTCGGACAGGCTCGACTTGATCTGACATCAAATTCTGTTATAACAAGCTAAAGGCGAAGATGTTAATTCGGAAATGCCCATAGTATACCCCCGTCGTGGATGATAGCTCGAATTTTCACAAACACTTGTAGCAATAGAATTTCTGCCATTCATCTTCGATGTGTGAAAAAGCACTGATTTCGTATCCTTTTGATATATGAATAACAATACAATCAGTAATCGTTCTCAATACTACAGCTACGAAATTTGCCACGAATTTCTTCAAATCAAAGTTCATTGATTTCGCTTGAATTGATGACGAGACTGAAAACCACAATCCTATTTTGTCGCTCTAGGCGTTTAATTTTGTTGGCAACCCGAACTGAACAAAAACGTCTTGTATACCAAAGTACCGTATTGTTATTAGTTTTTCGTTCATAAGTCGTGCATCAAGTGGGTAATATGAAAACTGTTCAAATGGTATTTTTTTCATTCAAATTAAACTTAGCGTTAAACTTCTAAGATTTTACTGAGTTTTACATATCATGTCTTTCAAAGATGTGCGTCAGTTTAGTATAAAATTTAGATCTAATTAAATTTTCTCAAAAATATCGTATTATTTGCTAAAATACGAATTTTAGATGGCCCTTATATTGCAAAGAAACGTTTAGAATGAAAACAAACATATGACCACACGGCATTTACGTGGCGATCAGATAAAATAAATCAAAGATTTCCGGAATTAAAAAAATATCCTGATTGAGATATTTATGAAGCTATACTTATTAAACGACATTAACTATCGTCGAAAGCAAAGAAGGCTTTAAATAATTTTTACTGAAATAGAAATCGTGCTGTTAACCTGAAATTTTTTTCGGATATTAGCACAAAAAAATTATCAACAAAATATCTGTTCGCGATTTAATGGCGAATATAAAAGCATCTAAACGAAATACTGACAAACTGACTGAAAATACTAGCACTAAACAAAATACTCAAGAGCGCAAAATGACTGTAATTGAATTTCATTCTCTGTGCTCAAGCGAAAAGGAATAGCACTATAGCTCAAACGCATGTTTCGAACTTTTCGCTAAATGAAAAGCTATAAATATATTTTCTAAATTGTTAATCCAATTAATTAGAAATTTACGAATTTTACACGACACGTGGACTGTTTTCCCAAACCTACTCCCAAAAAGCTACCGCGAATTCACATTGAACACAATTAATTCATGAACGACACAAAAAACCTTTTCCGATCACCATTGAACTTATTTTCATCAGAACCATTTCGACAATCTGTTTTCGATTCACTCAATATTGATACTTCTTCTTCTTCTTCACAGTCGTTACATTCCAGTTTTTCCTTTATTGGATGGAATTGCTCGGTTACCGTTTTTTTGCTTTTGCCTGGTACCAATAAGAATTTTCAATTTCCAAACTGCAGTGCATTTCACAAGCTGCGATATCAATAGCTTATAAAAAAATTGCGGTCTTCATTCTCCACTTCACCTGCACGTGCCCAGCTGGGAAATTCAAGCCGCCCCGCCGCAATCTGTGCACGATTCAAATCGTGTTGTCGTCGCCACCATACCGAGCGTCGCACAGTGTGAAGAAAATTTGCACTTGAATTGATTTTGGTGTCTGAGGGCAGGGGGGGGGGGGGCGATATCGACGACACCATGGCAAGAATGTAATTTGAAGTGATGCTTTGGAATTCTGAAGGATGTTTGGGCATGATCTTAGCCTCAAACGACCGACTAGTTGAGCGAACCGCTATGGAAAAAGTGGCAGTGGTGGAGGGCTATTGAAAGCACTTGATGGCATTAGACTTAAAATCAGCTCATGTTTGGGCGACCTTGAGTGAAATCTTAGAATACAAGTCTAGCTGACGGAGATTTTCCTCTCGACTCGACACATATCAACATCTTTCAAGCGGTCCACGTGGAACATATCTTATAACTTCAGCCTTGAGGCCTCTTCAAGGCTCTCGAGTAAATTCAATTTCGAAAATCTAACAAATTCCGGCATTACATTTTTCATTAGAATTCCTCAACACATCACACGTCTCTATCGATAATTTCTGAATGCCATTTGAAATCATACACCACCAAACTGTCTGCATCTCTGCCACGGTTCAGTTAGATTCACCTGTGAAAAAGCATGCGGCATTCATCAAATCCATACTACGCATCGCTGAAACTTTTAACTTTGCAGCACTGTGGAACCAGTTCACACCAGACAATTCCACTCATGATTCGCGCTAATTCTGTTATCAAGCAGAATCGATTCGAACTTGAGGATGAATAGGAAAAATTCACACTATTTAGATGTGCAAATAACCGATGTGCTCGCGTTATCGATTATCATCGATGCGAGAAGTGCTAAGAAAGAATAATTTTTTCGGTAACTGGTCAAGAGGAGAGTAGTCAAAGTAATATGTTCTTTGAGAAGTATGTAGATGACATCAGCTTGTACAAAAAATTTTACATTTTATTTTTGGAAAAAAGCTATGTTTCCTTATTAAATGCTAAATTGTGTAGTATAGCTATGCGGAATCAAGATGAGCTTCGGTTTCAATCGTTTTTTTAAACAAATCATCGGGTTTTTAAATGAAATTGTTTGAAAAATAAATATTTTGAATTATGGCGTTAAATGCAGCCTTCTCTGTCTGAATATGCCGTGAATTATCAACGGACATATGAGCATCAAGTTATCTGAAGTAGCGTGATTGATTTGTACATCTGTCACTGCATTTTTCTAGAGCTTACATTGTACTGCATCTTCAGTAGCAGCATACATTTTGGTTAACTTCCATTCACAAAATCGAAGCATTCTATTTTTTTAGGTACCTACTTTGCGTTCATAAGGTTAACTAAATGGCCACAGTCTAGCTTAATATCAAATTGGCAATATGGAAAAATCTATTTTTTTTACTTGATAGTTTGTGCGGGGAAATTAGTCTGATCAAAATGATTTTTTTATTTGGATAATAAATCAAAGCTAAGTGTTTGTAATCTCCATCTTGAAATGACTGACACAGTTTAATTGCCTGTTTTGTGTTGTGCCTGTTTTTGCTAATACTGGGGTGACAATTTTTAGCAACAAGTATGACACTTTTACCACTTAGTTACCACTTAGTTGACGCTAAAGTGATATTGCGAAGTGACAAGCTAGACTCAGTTCGATACGATTTGATCAGATACGTTTGTCAAATTAAAACGCATTGTTGCCGTCCATAGCTGGATTTGAACCACGACTCACACATGCGGGTCGCCAATTCTGCTTCAGACTAAAAAAAAAACAACAAAGCTATCATGAATTGACCAATTCCGGTGAAATGAAAAAAATTGATATTTTCAGTTGTGCGTTCAGAAGAATGTTAATGCTTCAGTGGAACATAGGGTCTTCAAATATATCTACCAAAGTCATTGCAGAGAGATAACTGACGCTGAAGAAATTGAATTTATTTTGTTCTCCACAAAGGAGCAATACTTAACTGCCAGCTACCGTCCACGAAACTTCTGACATGAGACCCACCCAACGCAGACAAATACAATGAATCATACATTTGACGTTGTTAAAAAAATGTTAATTGTCTCACACTTAATAGCCTAGCACGATCAACATCCTAGAATAGTCTCATTAAGTTACCAGTTTACCCACAACTAGCGCCCGAACAGAAGCTTGCGTGTCCTACTAGATAGGGCATGAATCCTGGTACAGACTTTGTTGTTTATCTATCTCTGAGTGGGGGCTTAAGTCAAACCAGGAGAAGAGTAAGACTTATTATTTCAGATTCTTAAAGTGTTCATCATCAAAATGATGTCTCTATCAACTCCAATCACTAAACCGGGTTGTAGCGAAACAGTTTTACTTTTTTAGCGTCTAAACTGTTTTTACCTATACTGGCTAGACAAAAGCTTTTAAGAAGCTTATTTGCTTTTTATTTCTACCTGAGATTCGGCCTCTTAAATTCACTAATTTATATGTACGCTAGTTACATTTTTTTTGCATTATCTATGATGATGCCAAGGCTCAGGAGATGCCCTATTATTCTATAGCACCGCCTTGGCGGAAGGCGATTTAAGGAAAGGGAGAAAGGGAGGGTTGAGTTTGCAGGAGATAACAATGCACGATTCGCTTGAACAATTGTGGCTCATAGTTGGCGGGGAAAACAGTAAATGGCAGACTGTTCCATAATCGTATTGACCTAGATAAGAAAGATCCCTGAAATTTAACGGTACGACTGGCACTGATCGAAAGGGTATGAGAGTGAGTGCGTTGGGAGGCTCGGGTGTTGCGCGTAGGAAAAGCTCTACAAGGGAGCAAACTTGATATTTCATTAGAGCAAAGACCATTATAATAGCGATAAAAAAGAGAAAGGCAGCCCACATTACGTCGGTGCTCAAGGGATTCAATACGTGAGGTAATAGTTTCATCTTTGGACTTTGTCTAGTTCCGCTAAACCTGCCCCAGCCCATATACGGGAGTTATGCTCAAGTCTTTGCCTTACGAGAGTCTTGCAGATGTGCGCTATGTCTGATGGTGCAAAGTATTTCTTGCCTCTCTGAAGGAATCCTAGGCATTTCATGGCATTTTTCGCAATTTGAAAAATATGGCCGGTCCAGCTTAGTTTGCTGGAGATGTTAAATCCTAATAGGTTCAGCGAAGTTGATTCGAAAATACTCACCCCATCAACGGAAATAGTGTGTCTAGTAGGAGGAGGGTAATGTTTGAGCGAAAGACGACAGCATTGGATTTCGGACGCATTCAACACAACACGGTTCGCTGAGCCCCAAGCGATAATGTTTAATAGGTCCCTGTTTAGCGATGCAAACATGCGATCTCTACATTTCCACGAGAGTAGGCCACTCTGTCAAAAGAGTATGCGAAGTTAAGGGTGCTGTCATCGGCAAAACTATGAATCGGATTGAAAGTGGAGGAAAGGAGGTCATTTCTAAATAAAAGAAAGAGAGTTAGTGAAAGAACAGTACCTTGCGGAACCCCGACATTGGTGGTGTGGATACATGATTTGAGTCCATCCAGAACAACTTGAAAGGAACGATTTACGAGGAAACTTTCAATCCATTTGACGAGGACGGGGTGAAGACCAAACGCACGAAGCTTGGCTAATAGGGCAGGGTGCCAGACTCTGTCAAAGGCCTTCGAAATATCAAGAAAAACGACCATTGCTTCACCAAAATTATGGAGACAACGGTTCCATCTCTCAGTGAGAAATGTAAGTAAGTCCCCAGTGGAATGCCCAGAACGGAAACCATACCGGAGGTCGTTGATAAGATGGTTCAACTCAAAATATTTCATTAATTTTGAGTTCACGAGTGATTCAAATATCTTAGGCAGAACCGAAATGATTGCAATAGGTCGATAGTTAGAGGGATCAAAGGCCTCCCCCTTTTTTGGTATGGGCTGAACGTGTGCAAGCTTCCATGCAGAAGGAAATATTCCAGTCGCATATGAGAGGTAAAATAGTTTGCGCAGAGGTTTAGCTAAGGCGGAGGCGCAGTACTTTAGTACAAGGGGCGAAATACCATCAAGACCGGCAGATTTGGAAACGTCAAGCTTGGCGAGTATTTTCAGAAAGAAACCGCCCATCACAAAACGTCGTAAAGATAGATTGAAATTCGCAAGGAATTTTTGAAATAGGATCTTGACTTATGGAGTTAAGTTATTTTTGGTGATGAATTCAACTTCGAACTATTCGGAGGAAGATCGATGCAAACAATTTGGTGTAAATTAGGCAAAAACGTATACAATCTCCAGTACACTCAATTAACGATCAAGTATGGGGATGACAATGACATGGTGTAGCGGTGCATTTCATGGTATGGTATCGGCCAATTAGTAGTCATTGAAGAACGATTAACAGCAATTGATTATTGTGATATTTTAAACAAAAATCACTTCACTTCTGCCAGTGAAATGAGAATGGGTCACGAATTTATCCGCCAACACAACAATCACCCAAAACATTCTACTAAAGTGTCAACTTACTGTCGGAAGCCACTGCAAATTATGATCTCTGACACTATGCTTTTTCTCAATGCACAAATAGTAGAATGCTAAAAGAACAGGCCAAATGACAAATAAAAAGTAAACGTTGAGTGTTGCAATGCAAAATAACTAACGCTGCTTATAATTGACCGTTATGCTTACGTGGCTCGAAAAATGTAGCTTACTTACTAAATATTGTTCAATGCATCTTTGTTAGTAGTTATATAGCTGGCAAAATATTCAAAAAATTATCTCTAAATCACCAGCGCCCAATGAGGGCTGATTTAATTATTTTTGCCTACAACATTATATAAACTTAAACAGTTTAGAGAATCTGAAAAAAATCAATGCTGAATAACTTTGTTAAATGAATTTAGATGAATAATAAATTAGTCTCTCTTATATGGTTTTTTGTGTATAAAATCATCAAAGCACCATGTCTTAAAGCTTTGACACCATCATAAATAAATGCAACATACATCCTTTCCACCTTTGATTGACTTTCAACTTTTTTTTCCATAGCAAAAACAAACATACCCAAACAAGTATCTTCCATCAAAACTTTTTATCTCTCAAAGCAAATTTAAACCGAAACAAACTTAAGCAATTCGTAGAAGTTCAGCTACCGTATCGAAACGTGACTTTGACACTCAACTAAATTCTCTTGTGTGTCCTAGTTCATTCTCATTTCATTCTATCTTCTTCATTTTCCATAGATAAACCAAACTTTGGCGTAATCTTTTGGCGAAAGCAATTTCGTTTGACACTTGCTCGATTGCACACACATACACACAAACACGAACACAAAATCTCATATCTTGCATTTGCTGGTTCTGTTCTAAACGTCTTTTTTATTCTGAGCATTCACTGCACACGTTCGCCAAAATGAAGATTTTATGGGTGTCGAGCTGCAAATAAACTTTTCATTGGGAATTTTTCTCGATAAATTTCGCTTGCTTGCTCGAATAATCCACTTGGTGTCGGCTTCCTGTTACCGTAGTATGTTTGTCATGGTTCGATTGCGTTGAGTGCTTTTTCATAAGTTTCGATAGGACAGATAGTGTTTAAATGCCAGATAACGGTGAGTAAATTCGCAAAAATAAGAAGTAAAATGTGGTTGGTATCAGGTGAAACATATGAGATAGGGAAAGGTACGTAGATTTAGTTAAGTGCCAAGGATCATATAAATGGAGTAAAAATGGTTTTCTTTACAACATGAGACTTATGAACCTTATCACCGTTCAATTTTTCTCGCATTTGGAATATCTAGTGGTGAATTTTTTCGTAGTACCCATCAATTCCATTATTTTCGGGACCTCGAAATCCCTATCAATAAGAATTTAACGACTGGAAAGGGCTTTCGATAGTATCCCAGAAAAGTCTATTTATCGGATTTTTCTCAGTCACTTTAAATCTTCCATATACCACAATCCACCACTAACGCTCAACCTCTACAGTCATGTGGCCATAGAAAAAGGATTATCACCCCTCAGTCGATCGAATCCATTCATTACTCGGATATGCATATAACAAAACCACGAACTCGCAGAGCTTTCCGAAAGGATATCGCAATTCGATTTATGGCTTGAGGGTAAGTCGAAGACACCAGAAAGAATGTTCGAAACCATTTCTCGCTATGTCTTTGTCCGGTATATGGTTTTGTCCTTGAAAATTTCGCACGCATTATGATTTGATGAAGATGATCGTTTCACTGCGATTCGAAACTGGTAGTTCCGCCATAACTGGCGGACCGAACTGGCTGGCCGAAACTATCTTCTGAATCGGGTAAGTTAATGGGACGCGAACAATAAATCGTCCATTCGTTGATGGTAAACTCGTTGTAGCCTCGCTTCACGCTTCTGATCCCCGAATGGATGCCGGGAATTTATCGATGTCATTCGACCACAAGGAAGTTGTCAAATCGAGTCGTTTTACATTTGAAATTATGAGTTGCTGTAATCCTTTTCATGCGTTATTCGAGGAATTTCGTTGGAAGCATCTTGCGAAGAGGTTGTTGTGGCTTTAGTGGATGTGGTTTATAAACTATGGGCTTTGCGGAAAGGTTATGTGTTGGTGATGAATTGGTTTTGTTTTTGGCGGTGAATGTGGTGAATTTAAAAATGAGGTGAAATTTATCATTGAATGAGATATGGCTTAAATCCGCTTTAGGGTAACAATTTTCAGTTGAAATTTAAATCTGTAGAGCTGTGACTTACAATTGAGATTCAAGCTGAAGCTTTGATAATACAGTTTGTCGCTTGTAGGATGGTGCTCTCGTTGACTGCTTTATACACGGCTGTCTATTGTCAGTGGAACTAGCTGCACATTTTGTGACACCCTTTTGGTAGTTTAGAAGCCAACGAGCCACGAAAAGCAAAACTTCGTTATCAGATGCATCAAGACGCTTTTGAAGCTATTTAAAAAGCTATTATTTGTTAGGAAGCTATTGGCTATATTTAAAGCTATTTTTTGTTAGGAAGAAAAACTTTCTAGTTCCTGGACTGCTATGGAAAGGACAGTTTTTCGAACAATTGAACGGATTTACATATGTATATCAATTAACAATTTGAAAATTAGAGAATCCCACTTTTTCGGGTTCAATATCAATTCACAATATTCTCTTGAAGCAGATTAACGTTCTTTGGACCGACCATTTTCGATGACCTTATTTTTTAGCAATAGTTCCATGAGCAGTAAGTGCATGTTATCAGTGTTTTCGAAAACCTTGCTATGTTTTTCAAACAATGTAGTTTGATACTACTAATAACTCCTAGAAATATTGTGTGATATGCAGATTTTTGTCAATTCTTGGTGTTCTCTTGTTAACAATTGTTAGGAAATCAATCTTTAGCAACAGCAGCAAAAAGCTCACCTTGACTTTCTAGTATTTTCTATGTTTCCTTATATTTTGCTCTAGGTAACGGTTTGTATTTCTTTACCTATTTGTATTTCTTTAGCTCATTGAAATTTCATCTGCTTGATGGAGCAACATTAGTACATGTCTAATAGGATAGTGATAATTATAAAGGATTTCATGGGCATATTTCATATTACTTTTTTTTTCAAAATGCAAATAATATCTAAAAATACCCTCTTTGCTGATAACCACGCAAAATATTCCAAAACGTGATTTTTAGCTTGCTCCGTTTATCTCTCCACATTTAACACATTTCGTTTCCTCGAACTGAAAACATTTTGATTTGAAATAGTTAAGTATTTAACCAGCTAGAAAAATGTTTCTTCAAAATTTTAAATAAACTGAACCCAATAATGCATTCTCTTTAATAAATTCAATGCTCTTGGAACGCCTCTTCGATGTTATTGCTTAGTTATGGCAGTAAAAAGAACTCACTAGCACTAAATTGCTACCTAGGACTAACGATTATCGAGCAAATGATTTTCCTGCATTATACCGTAGTATTTTATTAAGTTTTGTGATCTTTATAATTCAAATCAAGCGAACAACAACGAAGATCGTGTCCTCTGCCACATTTTCAAATAATGTATTATTATGTTGTTAAGGACGAATAGCGTTATATATTCTGGGTGGCCGATTTTTAACTGTCTGGTCTAGATCACACATAGCTCAAATTGTCAATGTATCGTGGCCTATTCGTTTTTTTCTTATTTTCCTGTAAATAGCGAACAAAGATTACATTAGCTAATTGAATGCACTATTTCTGGATTTGTACTTAGCAATATAGTTTTGTGCTTGTGTTGGTCTGTACTTTATTCCTTGTAATTTTAAAGAACTAATATTTTTGCTGACGTTGCTAAAAAGAGATTGGTATCAAATGTTTAGTTGAAATTCTAGTTTTATGCTCTTTTCTGCAGGAGTTTTGTTTGTGTAAAACCGTATTTTGGATTTAAGAAAACAAAATTTTGCATTAGTATTGAAACATTAAAGTAACGGTTTCTCCTAAAAATGAATTCAAAATTTGAGCACGTAATGGAAAAATTTTCTTCAACAGTAATGTCTTTGAGAAAAAAAATCAATGAAATGACTCATTTCGGTCGCAAAACCAAACTTAATTTAGAATAAACCTTTTGCTGAAACAAAATTTAGCCTATTTCTACAGCTTCAAATCGAAGACCAATTTTGTCAATCGATATATTTATCTGATCTAAAATGACTAACACTGAAAAAGAGCGTAAAATGCCTTAAAAATCCAAAATCCATATAGAAAAGATAGACTTTAATGTAGATTTTAATATAATTAGATTTAAGATTGAAGAGTTTCATTTCAAATTTTAAACTTTTGTTAGAATTAATCAGAATTTGAATCAAAAGCCCTGTTTTTAAAATCATTTATTTGAAGCCCGAACGACTACACTGAGAAAAATGAACTAGTAGCAATGAACAAAAAAGTGCATCGAAACAAAGAGATTCGTGTTCAAAACGGCGCCAATGGCGAATATGTTTGTTTCAACAGGAACGATGTTTTTGAACTGAACGCGCAATAGTCAAACACGAAAATATTTACCATGAACGACTTGTTAGTTGTTTTGATTGTGTAAGACGTTGCCGTTTGAACATTTTTTTCGTTTCGATTCAATTTTATTAGCATTCAGAATGAATATTTATAATTTTTACATTAAACTAATTAAGCGTTCGGCTTAACTATTCCCAACGTTCACTATACAAAATTAAGCACTTATGTTGAATAGGCAACTCTGCTCATCTCAAAATCACAATCGCTTATTATGACCGGGAAGATCTGTTGATTTGAACGTAATTCAAATATTTGGATTGAAAATGTAGGAAATTCGTTTGAACATTCTGTTGTTTATTTTGTAATTTGAATGGGTGGAACTACAATAAATACAAAGAGGTATGTTATATTAGTATATACTAATGATGTGTTCACCCTCACGCATTGTACTAGATACTAATTACAAAAGAAACTTACCATTTCTTTGCAGATAAATTTATAATTTGATTTTTATCATAGGTAAACAAATGAAAAAGAGTTTTTTTATTATTTTGACTTTAATGCAATTTATTTCAGAAATAACTTTAGTGATTAACATATACTTAACATCTATCTAAATAGAAACTACACCAAACTTAAATCTATAAGAGCAGTACATCACCGAGGGTTGCTTTGCTTTCTCCTTTACTTCAAAAGGGCTAACAATTTTTTCTGAACATAATCTCACATAATTATACATACGCTTAATTAGTTTCTTAAGTTTAATGAACTTGTCATTCTTTTTAATTACAAACACATGCATCAAATACGAGTAAATCATAACGGCTTATTACTTAAAAACATTTTTGGCTAGTCAACGTATAAAAATGCATAGGATAATTTGAGAAAAAGTTAATTTTGTGAATTTCAGAAGTTTTCATCATAGATGTTTTCCCTTATTTACTAATATTTCTCAGGTATGCTATCAAACCTGACATCTGAGCAGATGGTTTTTTATTTGGACGTATATTATCAAAAAACATTTGAAGTGAACAACTAAAGAATTTCTAGGATCTTTGATTGTCACCTTCCTTCTTTTGGAGTAGCTTGTACTTCTTTCGCTTATAATTGATCTGAATTGATCAAAAATCGAGCAAATACTATTCGGTATCAACCATCGTTGTAAAGAATTGTAATACGTAAAGAAGGGAATGTTTGCTTACTCCATAGCCTCCATTTAGCTTGAAACTTCGCCTTTACTCCAATTTTTGAGAAACCGGGAAAAAATTCGAAGATGTGGGCTTGATTGATGTATGCCAATTCATCAATACCAACTGCTGCTTCTGGTCTCAGACAAATTTATCCCAACTGTTTTTGAAAATAAGAACGAAGTAAATACTTAACCTTTCAACTGCGGAAATACGAGGTCCATGCCTCATGATTTTAATTGATCATGCACCTTTCGGTCCTCCTCGTTCGTCACAAATGTTTTCACCAAAACCACTCCTATGTTGGCAAAATTATTGCAGTCCATAACACTTACATGCACTTCTAGTTACTTTTAACTATGAACTACTAATGCAAGCAAAGCAATCTAATAGATGATTTGAAATTTTCGGGTTGATTGAACGCCAAAGAATCATATTGAACGCGGAACGTGTTCATATCAAATGATGGAAAATTTTAAACTTGTACATTTTCGAACAACTGAAGTTTTTCCGACAACAATTACCGTTTTTTAGAACACGAACAGTGTTTGAATTGATCTGGTGTAAGTTTGATCTTCTCTCAGAAAGTTTGTAAGACGAGACAAATACATCCACCATGCTTAATGAACAATAAAGTGTTCGAATCAAATGATTTCACAGTTTAAAGTAATTAGTTTGATTGAACGTTAGTTTCAAACGCGTCAATGTTTACGCGTTTTCTTCAAATTGCTTAAATCGAACAATGATTTGGTCTAACTGAACGAAAATTATTCAAATCAAACGGATTTTAACAACCGCTCTTTTTGAATGCGGCACGTGTTTGTTATGAACGCACGCTTTTCTCTGAGTGTAGTAAAATATTTAGATAAGCAATGTTAACCGTGCTGCTCAAATTTTCACTTTTTTTCTATCAAATATAGACGCAACCTTACTTAAAAGCGAGTTATGTGAAATTATGTTGTAGCCAGTATGATGCTCAGACAATAGCATCAATTTTATGAGCAAAAAAAAAATCGATTCGAAATCGAAAATCAATTCAAACTTTCAAAAGTGAATTCTGTCGTCAAAATTGAGTTGCTAGCTCAAAAACTCCGAAATCTTCACTTTTTGCTTAACTTCGAATCGTAAAAATGAAAAAGATTGAATTTGCACAATTATAAAAATTGAAATTAATTTTAATGCTAGCCCACGTTGGGCGCATTATGTTTCATACTAAAATGTGGTCTTATCATTGCTTATTTTCTTTCAACCTCGAAATTGAAATATCAAGCAACGCATCAAAAATCATTCTAAAGCAAAAATAGCTTTTTTTTCAATATGTGAAACGTTACTAATGTTAGCTGTGATACTATTTAATTTGGTCCTTTTGACACGTTTCCACATTTACTAAATCTTGTCTTGTCAAAGTAATAAGGTTAATCCCCTAACATTGTCAAGAGGAATAATTGTTCGCCTTTGTCACAATATATTAACTATTATTTGATAACATTTTTTTACAAGGAATCGGAAGCAATTTACGCAAACTTTTTTCGTTGCTATCACATCATTCAAAAAATGTTTTCATTGCTTTCTCATTATGCTAATTGGGAGATATAAAATTTACAAAGTAATTTAAAAAAGCTGATAAAATTGACAATGCTTATTGTTCAATTAATTTCCTTTTGCAATTTCTATTCATATCAAACATTACAATTTGTTCGAGAACAATAGGAGAATGTTCCATTATGCTATAAAACATCGATTCAAATTTAATATTTCTGGTCTGTTTAATATTTGTTTAAAGCTCTTTTTCGATTATTATTATGTTGGTTGAACAGTGTGCCTTGGACACAGTGCCACAAACTTATGCTCGGCAGCCATGAATGACCAATAAAATAAAGAGTTCCTTAATTCGGTTTTGGATAAGTTCAGCCACTCAGCGATTAAAAAACTTATCCGAAGCGAGTTTCATAGTTTTCCCCTTTTCGAAAAGAGGTGTACGATTTCTTGATGTGGTAACTTTCTCTCTAGCAAGAATTTTTTGCTAGTGACTTCCGGCATACTGTCTCCAGCTGTCAACAGTTCCTCCCGTTGATTAATTTGACGTTGTTTGTGTGAATGAAACGGAGATGTGAACAGAGACGTCTGTTTAGCTTCTTCTTCATATTTTGCAAGTTTTTATCCAAAATTTGTACCTTTACTCTTTGGATTTTCGGTAAATTGCCTCCCGCTTCATCAGTTAGTTTTACTCGCTAAGCTAAGAAACATATCAAATATAAGGACTAGTCTGCTTGTTAAAACACCAACCGGATACCCCTATGATCAGTAGATCAGTAATAGAAGCGATAATATATATATCATTGACAGGGTTGAAAGTGATTTAAATTGAAAAATTTTAAAGTTCTCGGATGCATCTGATCATCTGCTGAGCCTAAACTTGAGTGACTAAACCTGTTCCAGTTAAAATCGAATAAATCAGGTATCGAAAACCTAGAACTCGAGCCACAAAAGTGCTTCGCGAGGCTACACCAACACCAACTTTCTTTGATAAACCAACAAAAGCTGAAACTATAATGCATTATTAGCTCTAAAGCTTAAATATTTCTTCAAACAAAAGCCATAGGACTAATTTATTTAATCTGAATCTCTATTGAACACGTGCACTGCGCCAATTCAATCACTTCTTGTTCAAGCATTTTTCGCCAAATCTCATTTCAATATCACCTCGTTATTATGCAAGGCCTATATCCAATTTGCAAAGAAGTCGGTCATCTCATGCTATCCAATGTAATCTAATTAAGAACTGATGAAAACAAATTTCCATCCCTACTCATCTGCCGATACTTTTTTTTCACACTTTTTTTTTCTCTTCTTTTGTGCATCGCAATTTACTCGATATTTTGTCGAACTCGAATTCATTAATTTTCGTATACACTGACCTCTTTTGCGCTGATGGCTCTTCTTTGAATTCGGCACGCCACTTGTTCTCGTTCCAATTATATTATGAATATTCATCAGGATGCTATTGGACCAAATGATGTGGCGTCACGTATGGCATATCGAATAAATGACGGGCATGGATAGGGATGAGAGTTGAGTTTTTTTTTATGGTACCAAATTGAATAGACAAGTGACGTGAACCCTAAGCCAGAAAGCACAGTGACGAAAAATTGAATTTCGAAGCAGATGCTTGTATTCAATGTGGTTTTTCAACGTTTTAAATGTTGGGTAGACGTTTAAGTTTGTACGGCTCAGTTTAGAATTGCAGTGGAAAATAGTTATAGTTATCTATTAAGTATTCATCTATACATTGATTTAAATGTGGCGTTGATTTAGATGTTGCGTGGCACAGTGAATACCTTTCATGCTGAACAATAGTTATTTTATAAATGAACGGATCGAAAAATCGTAGGTTAATTAAATTTCTCATTCCGACCCACACTGGGCGCAATCCTTTCTTGAAGCACTGCTGCAAGACAGTCGCTTTCATCCGTTGATTTTTATACTAATTCTTGCTAAATAACCGTTCTTAGCAAACTCCAAGCAACCTCAGTACATAAATTTTACAATGGAAAGATATAAATTCAATAATGTTAGCATAATTGATTGAGCTCGTAGCATCAGTCATACAAATTCACTCCGTTGATCAATGTCTACAATAAAACAAACTCGAAACCAAAACAAATCAAAATAAAGTAAGCCAGCTAAGTAACTTGACCCTGATTATAATGCTAAACAAAGAATTCTAGGTTCCATAAATCTAAGGAGTACATTTCTGAAATTTCGAGGCCTTTTTCAACACAATGTCTAATTCCAAATTCAACAACCATCATCACATCCAGCTCTTCCAAAAATAGCGAAATCTCTCGCAATCAATGTTTTTACAGCCGGCCTGGCTCATAACCTCTAACCCCGCAGCCAACTCGCTCGTTTCAGGCCAACTGGAATTGTTTCCTAAATGACGAACCGCATTCTTTTATATTTGGCAAACATCCCGACATTGAGCCATTAAATGTTATCGAGCAACTTTTGTAATGCGGTATGAGTGGAAAGGATAATTCCCTTCCTGTATAGCGGCTCTATTCCACGTTTAGTTGTTTTTTTTTATTGTTTCTGCTGTATTATTGTTCTTGTTGTGCTATTATTGCGTCGCGGTACAGAAAGAAATTAATGTTGGTATGGTTTGAGGAGCTTAAAGAAATGTAAAGACGTCTCGTGTTTTGATGGATTCGTAATGAGATGGGCTCTAGTCGAGAAGGAAACGGACGGGGGTGTCACGAAATGAGCTTCCTAAGACCTTTGTACAGCAAATCGAGAGGTGGCGCATCACATTTTTATTTTCAGAGCTATTACAATTATTCTCGTACGAAACTTCGAGGACTGAGAATTGTTTGTGTATACTTGTAATCTGGGCGAACCTGAAGCATATCGACGGAGCTGGACTGTGACAATGAGAGCTTTCATAAAACCAGTTAACCTCAACTTCGTTTAAAATTGTCTTTTACATGAGATAGACAGTAGGCTCGTGATTGTCATAGCACGATTCCACCGAACTTTGACAGCCGAAGTTTTATAACCTTTTTTTAATTACACAAAAACAGGCCAGCAGCTTGTATCAATTATTGATACGACAGAAAAAAACACCGAAAAGGATTACAACGTTTTTGGATTTAATTTGATACCTTCAGCTAGATAATTATGTTAAGCTGGTCAGTGGCGATATTAGAGAATACTTCAAAATTAAATTCATTAAAACGGAGGGTCTAACGTTCGCTCTACTGGCGGGCCCCATGGGCCAGGCTGCAAGTATGTGTCGATTTCGTGGATGCCGATATAAAAAGAATAAAGCAGGTAAGAATTTTGATTAGTGCATTTTTTCATATTATTTTTAGGAAGTATGTGTCGATTTCGTGGATGCCGATATAAAAAGAATAAAGCAGGTAAGAATTTTGATTAGTGCATTTTTTCATATTATTTTTAGGAAATGATTTATTTTAAAGGATAAAAATATTTCACGAATTTTCAAGTCATCGAAAGCTAAATAAAAACCATCGTTTTGTGTGCGCGTATGAACATGTGTTTTTCATCATATTATCATTTTCAGTTCAAAAAATCATTTTTGAAACGCAAAAATATCAATGATTTGTTGAAGCCCACTCAAATACGTTGCCCGATTGGCCAAAATGTCACAATAAATTCAAAATATTATGGGCGATGTTTTCTCTCAAGGGAAATAAAAATCTTTGGAAAATACGTGGTGTCACAATATTGATGATATAAATGATGTAAACTGGGAAAATGTATAATTTGAATGTATTTTTGAATCTGGTAATAACTTGATTACAAAAGAATTAGTAGAGTGATGGTCTCGAAGAATCAATTATTATTCGAAATTATATATTTCTTCATATTATTAATTTAGGGCTTTATATTTGGTGCCCAATCAAAATTTTAGGTATTTCCGTAACTTGTTTTAATACAATGAAAACCATGATCATATCTGATAATATGTAAGGATAAATAATGGCTGATGCATGCTTAATTCCCAATTCGAGCGGTGTTCATATATACTTTAAACTATTTTAACCAATAGCTAAAAGATATCAGTTGAAAAATTTTCTTTTTAAGTAGATTTGAAAAAAGGTGTTTTGTTTCTTGGATTATAATTGTTCAGATTGAAACTTAAAAGATAATATCAACTTACGTTGCTCATCTTGATGAAAAATACAAATAATAGCTACAAGTATCACATTACTTACAACAGATGGGAAATAGTTCTACTATGCTGCTTTGGCATCCACGATAGTTAGCTGGGTCACCATTTAGATCACAGCTGTGCGTCTTCCATTTTCAAGGGGACAGATTACCCTTGATACCTCAAGGATAATCTGCCCTCTTCTTCAATGACTATCGGTCTTCTGCGTCTGAAGAAGACCGCTTTAAAATGGTGTCCATTAAAATTTTTGCATGAAGAGAAACTAATAAAATGCAAAAAAGGAAAAAATAAAATAAAAAAAAGCAGTTATCAATAAATTGCCAGCTGTTTGAATGAGTATATTGGCTGGTTTCGGAAGAACTCAGTTATAGTCTCACAATTTAGTTGTTCTGAATTTGTTTTTAACAACACTTTAAAGGCAGAGTACTTTAAAGCATTTTTCAGTATAAAAAAGTATAAAAATACTCAATTTAAAAAAAAATTTCATATAAAAAATATAATAACATAAATTTTAAATAATCTTTGTTCAGCCAAACATATTGAAATAGCTAAAATATTAATAAAACCTGCATATGACTCTTTTCACACATACTTATACAAAAATAACAATTCCTGGCTGCAAGGAATTCAAAAATTAATGTACAAATCGTTTAAAAATTGAATGTAAACCTACTTCTCCATAGAGTGAACGAACATCAACACTATATAAAAACACACAAAAGACACTGAAAAAACACATAGCGCCAGACGCCATAGTTTATAGACTTCTGGGCCATGTACATAGTCGATTTGGGGATTGTGATAAAATATAGCGCCACACGCCATAGTACATGGCGAAAAGTACATAGGAGCAGACGCTATGCTTATAGCCCTCCACGCCATGTACTATAGTCCTCCACGCCATGTACATGGCGTGGTTTACTATAGTGCATGGCGTGGGTATTGTAGTACATAGCGAGGAGGACTATAGTACATGGCGTGGAGGACTATAGTAATGGCGTGGAGGACTATAGTACATGGCGTGGAGGGCTATAGTACATGGCGTGGAGGGCTATGTCTGCTCCTATAAACTTTTCGCTATGTCATGTGGAGAACTATAGTACATGGCGTGGAGAACTATAGTACAAGGCGTGGAGAACTATAGTACATGGCGTGGAGAGCTATAGTACACGGTGTGGAGGACTATAGTACATGGCGTGGAGGACTATAGTACATGGCGTGGAGCAATATAGTACATGGCATGGAGGACTATAGTACATGGCGTGGGGGACTATAGTACATGGCGTGGAGGCCTATGTCTGCTGCTATAAACTTTTCGCTATGTACTATTTTTATCGCCATATGTTACCAGAATCCCGAAAGGTGCCAGAAGTCTACAAATTATGGCGTCTGGCGCCATGTATTTTTTCATTGTAGTGTCTTTTATTCGAAGTTAATGTTTGGACTTTTTCTTTTTCAATTCTCACTTCTATTGATGTTACTCAAATGTCACTTGCTGACATTTATACGACTTCCCACAGTATAGCTGCGAGCTATAATTGAAGACATAACTGAAGCCATATTACCTGGCTCATGGTACTATGTAATATGGCGTGTGGGGCCATAATTTCTGCGCCATGTAATTATGGTGCGGGGAGCCATACTGCATAGCTCAGGGTACAATGAACATAGCGTGTGGGACCACAATTGCTGCGCCATGTTACATGGGACCACGCGCTATGTAGATTCTGACATTATGGTGCTGGGAGCCATACTGCATAGCTCAGAGTACTATGTACATAGCGTATGGGGCCATAAATAATGCGCTATGTTACATAGCTCTGGGCGCCATGTGGATTTTTTTCAGTGTAGGCAAATAAATCTGAAATAATTCAACTCACTATCACCTATCACCTTAAATACTTAACCCTCCAGGCACAAGCTTTTATTTTCACTCTACCAGAATAGCAATGGATATTTTAATTGAAATGCAATTTTTCAACTCATTTTGCTTCTTCCATTTTTTCTTTCACTTTTTCATCTCCATCTTCTCTATTGTTCAGCTTTAAAATGACCTTCTAGTCAAATTAACATCATAGAAAATGGTCGGAAAAACGTAAATTGCGCTTTTCTACACTCCTTGGTTCCTTTGAGTATACGAAATTTGCATATGCTTATTTTTGCACGCATGGTTTTCATCAGTGAAAGGTAAATTTTATGCAGATAATTTTCAACCCTAGTTATGTTGGCAAAGATGTGTTTTCATACGTATGAGAACAGCAGATGTTAGAAGTGGCTGACCTGAAAGTAAGAAAAAGGATAAATTTTTCTGAACATTATAATGTTTGAGTGGGTCTTTTGAGTGGGGGAGAAACTTTTAGTTGAATAGCTATAAAGCTAGTTTATTTAGGCGGGGTTATTTTCCCACCTCTTGACTTCAGAATCCTTAAAATTTCCTCAATAGAAAGGATGAAAACTTTTCGAAACACCACACAATGGCAATTTAATTTTTCTGCATTCTAACTCTTATAATACCATCTGTTTGCGTTTCTTGGAAAATTGCCAACTGCAAAGGACATTTGTATTTCCCATCACCTGCAAACACTGACACGGTCATATGCTTTTCGTTGTTGTTTTTTCCTGATGAATGCAATGCACCCTATATTTGCGGTACAACAACGCTTTATAACATGCTCGAAGCAAACAAACAAAAAATGCTGTTGTACTCATTTTGCATATGCCCTGCTATTGAAACATTGCATCTCTCATAGTTTTGCATGCAGTTTGAATCCTCTCGGCTCCCTGGCTTGCCTTTCCAGAAGAATCGCTGAAACTGACTTCTCTTCCGCAAAACTACGACTGGTGATTGTGGAGTAGACGTTACTCCTTCCATTCCAATCGGTGTAGTGCTGAAACCATGGCAGCAGCAATGTCCTGTCGCAAGACGACAATTTTTCCCTGTCATTCTGCTCGTCGCCAAACCTGGTGGATGTCGTTGTCTGCAGCGACCGCAGGAGCAGTTGACAACGGGGACAATTGTTGGGCTCGCTTCCGACTTAGACACCAGCAACGACAATGGCGTTGGCCACGCCACGCCGTCAAACTCCTAGTCAAACTAATTAGAAATTCTACATTCGTTCGTATCATGTTGTCTGCTCTGTATGCAAATATTCCGTGCGGTGTTTCGTTGCCGTCGTGACCATGTATCTATAAAAGTGAACATAATAAATGTGTGACTGCTCAGGGGACTAGTAGAATAGCGGTCTAGATAGATAGTGATGTATTTGCCAGTCAAGTCATATTAGATACTGAACCGATATGCACGGTTTCCGTTATATTGTTTTGGAACAAAGCGATAGAACAATGCGTACAAGGCCAACACTTGCCCGGTGTCGCTTCCTTGCCAAAGCTCCTGACCTCTAGTCTGCCGGTTGTCGATGGTTATCGGCACGTTTTGCATAGATTATATGAAATTGGCACACACGGGCTCTAGGGTGTTGGTCGGTCGGTATTGATAATGGATAGGTTCAATTTTTTTTCCTGTTAGATTTTTTTGCATTCCTTACATGTTGTGTGATTAATTTGAATAAAATGAGGTCAAAACTCAAAAGTTAGACATATTTTTTGTGGAGTCATACGACTTACAAATGAGTTTTTGGTTGTAAAATATATTTTCCGACAAAAAATTTACATCAAAATGAAGAAAAGATGACATTCTACTTAGTTTGGTACTTGGGCGAAGACTTAAGTGTACAGTTAGTCGGGACAAATCATGATCCTTAACATAGTAAAAGTCGCTAATTCATAGCTGGCTAGGAAAATCGCAAAGTATTTAAATAATGCCACTCATTTTTTATTATATGACAGAAAATATTGTCAAGTTGACAGAACGAACATTATTAAACTTGTAAAATAAAAGAGTAGTATTGTGGGAAAAAGTCTTGGAACTTTAGGGAATGATGACTTGTTTCTGTAATCATAGTTCTACTATTAGCTTTAATTTAAAATACTCCACAGCGAAAATTGCTATGCATCATAAACTCGACTCGCATGCACATAGCCTCGACTCTCATGTACACAGTCTCAGGTCCTATACAATTAGTGCAAGTACATATGAAAAAGTGGGCTATATAGCCTCAATTCGATAAACCCGTGTCACCTGGCGGACGGAGCCATTGCCTCATAGAGTCGAATTCAGAATCAAGCAAATGCGAATCTCAGACAAAGCGTTGAGGGTTATATTGTACAGCTTTCCAAGCTATAATACTGAGCTCCTAGTCCTATAAATTTTGGTATCAGACGCATTGTGTATACAAATTATGGTGCCTGGCGCTAGCCATACTCTCAGTGTGGATAGCAGGCAACAAATATATAACGCTGCCAATAGCGTTCCAAATAGAAATACCACTAGAAGCTTTCAGGTCTACCTTGGCCGAAAACGTTTCATCCTGAATTATATGCTAATATTTTCGAGAAAAAATTTGCCAGGATCTCGTAGTCAGTTTGTTAGCAAATCTATCTCGTATTTTAGTTCAATGAAATTTATTGTTTTTCGTTGACTTGAAATACTAATGCACTGTGATGGAACATTTTGAATGGTACTTTTTCACATGATCACATGGTTACTCAAATAGGAAGTCGTATATAAGAAAATACAATTTATGTTCGCATAAAAAGCATTTGTATGCGAAATAGCAACTATGAACGACCCCACAATCATCAAATTGCTGCAATATACGTTTAGCGAGCAAAGCTGTCGAAAAAACCAGATACTAGGCCATTTTTCGAGATCTCTCTGCTCGGGGCAAATAATATATTACCGCCCCATACATTTCCACGGCAAAAAAGTAAACGAAAAATTGAGAACTTTTGCATAAAACCTATTACGTATGCATATAGTACTCTACATCGTTTTCAAGTATTGCCTGGCATTTTCTAGGCATACTTTCAACCAGCCTCTTTGCGTAGTCTTGACGACAGACTACTAGGAGGACCAAATTTTGCGGAAGCGCGTATCGGTTGCTTCAAATTGTGGTTAGGCTTTCGGACGAGGTGGGTATTCACAGTTTCCCACACACTTTTAATGGACTTGCCACCTGGGGATTGGAAAGGCAAGTCTACGTCATTTTCTTCTTTCCAGAACTTGCAGAGTCGGCATTGGTACCTTGGGTCATTACTTTTGTGAAGACTTAATATTCGATTTTGAGTGGAAACAACTTCTTAGCCAATTTAAAGAGTCCACGACCGTACATCTGGACAATTTTTCCGGCGTTCAAACTTAAGGTGAAAAACAACAAACATTTTGAGCGAGTGGTGATCAAGGAACTTTCTTACTCTGAACAAATTTATATGTCACCTCAAGTCTTATTCTTGTAAAATGTCTCGTGTAATGTTTTCCTACCCCTTATCTGGATCTTCTCTTGCGGCTTTCGACAGTTTTAAGGACCTAAAGTTTTATTCCTTAAACATGCATCGCATACATAACTGCCAAGGTCTCTCATTGGTCCGAGTTCGACGTCAGGTCTTCCTCTCGTTTTACTAACATCGCTACTTCCATCCATTTGTTCTTGTCACTTGTGGGTAGCATCCTCGAATACTGTTGTCAGGTCTGGTCTCCCCACCTTGTCTATTCAAATGATGCCGCAGGGTGCGTACAGCGTAGATTTACACGCTCATTATTATTTAAATGTCACATACCTTATTGTGAATATAGTGATCGTTTGTCCTTACTACAAATTCTCTCTTTAAAGTCACGTCGAGTGTTCCTTAATGAGTGTCTGCTTTTCAGGCTCATTCATTGTTCTATGCTTTCCGATCTTGGCTCGAAGCTTTTGTCTCGCGTGACTAATCGCTCAGATAGATCTTCGTCAATGCTCTTAATATCGTTTGCGCGAACCGACGTTCTTTTCCATTCGAATAATACGAACTACAGCCTAGTCCTTTATTACTATCCTTCTCTCGTTTTAGACGGCATATCATAGTCCTAATTCTTAAAACTTCTCATAATTTCTGATTTTTTTATAACTTTTTACTAAGCTTCTTTACAGTATTGTCTTTCACTACTTCTTCTGCCATTTCATTTTTTGTTTTTATCTTAATTATATTATTCGTTGTTTTCTATTGTATTGCTATCGTAATTCATCTTTCTTCGATTTTGAACTATCTTAATGTCATTTTATGAATTATTCAATGAATTATCTATTGTTTTTTTTCATTCTGTTGTTGTCATTGGGCTCGCTCCTGTTAAAACGGAAATAAATAAATTATTCCGAAGGCTCTTCAGAGCGTACAAGTATAATTTTATTACTTATTCCTCAATACTACCAATTCTATCAATCGCTATCAACTACCAAAGCGGTAACGAAAGCTTTTTTGTCGTCAAGCCATTTAAATAAAAAAATTGAAAATCATCCAGTGAAAATAATTCCCCAAGCTCTGTAAGTCATCAATCAAAAACCTAGCATGTGCTTCTCTCCCCACCTTGCGTCAACACTATCTACCATCGAGAACACATTTCGTCTCCAAAACAGAAAAAAAAATCTCCACCACTTGCTTTCTCTGTGTATATTTATTGTTGTCGGAACACTCAATGCTAGAAGACATTTTTCGTCCTTTGCGAAATCAAGTAAAATAAGTACCCACATGTCGCTCCTCTCCACTCAAGTCATCCGTATCTATAAGTTGAAGAATTGCCCCAGAGAGTGATAAGTAAAGAAGAAGAATATTGCACGGACGGGACTCATATCACTTTGTATGTGGCGAAATAAGTGCCAGTGCACGCCTGGTAACATACATTACCTAAAATAAGACGAAGAAAGGAATTTGGCATGCCCGTCGTCGTTGTTATTGTCCTGAGTGCCTGCCTTCATGTCGTCGCTGCTCCAGTCACTATGCAGGCTCGCTCTCAAGGCTTTTGCTACTTTCAGTCAAGAATGCTTGTATTCTTTCACGTCCATCGCAGACATAAGAAGAAGACTCGAAACGAGGCACAACATAGATTCACCCGACCCCGACCAGTGGAAAGGAAAGAAATTGTTACACTGGTCTGAAATCGGGGACTTAAAGTATGAGTGGAAACGCTTTATTATCCAAGGCCAATTTTCGGTCTATTGGACGGTCCCATTCGAGACGATGGATTTATTGCAGCCTGAGAATGTGAAAATAGTAGCTTGGGTCGAAGCAACGCTGCTAATAATAGCATTGGAGCCACACAGGTCGTCGATGAAGACGTTTTTTCCGTCTCGAAAGCTTGTGTGCCTTTTAATTTAGACGATATATTGTGTACTTGGGAGAAATGAAAAGATCAACTTGCATAAAACCACTTGTTTTCATTACTACGGTACGCAAAGTGTGCTGGCAAAATTATTGTTAGGCAAAATGAAATTCCCTTATGAACTTGTTTTAAATTTGTTAAAGTTCAGCTGTTCTTCGTTTTGTTGACAGTTCAAAATTTTACGTTTCGAACATAAAACTTTCAACATTATAGTTTCCCCATGAGTAAATAACAGCCATCTGCCCACGTTGGAAAAACATATTTTTTCATCGGTCACAGACGCTTGGAAGGAACACATCATCCTATTTCAGTTCTGCTTGTTCCATACAGTCAGCATCTCTCAGCATCTAAATTAATCGCACAGCTCGCTTTTTACGACCTTGTTCGTCATCTAAAATTAGGCTATCGATTGGAATCCAAGGAAACAATTTCAACTCTAATCCTTTATGACAATAGCTCATACTCTGCCGTGGCGGTGGCAGCTGCTCCTGCTGTTCCTGCTAACACGACGATGACGCGTTGTTCATCAGAAGTAAATCAGCAAAGAAATAATTTTTGCCGCGAACTAGTGCATAACCCTTTCGCTTGGAGCGATGCGCGGAGCAAGACGGGGAGTATAGATTTGAACTAAGTTGCTAGGATATCGGTTTTATTTCGGTACACTCTATCTAGCATTACCAAGACGAGAAGACAATATCGAGCGTAGCCGTGGCTTTGTGCTACGCGATGCCACGGCAAACCGAGACATCGCCAGCCGAGCGAAATGGAGCAATGCAGGAGCAATAGGATTTCTATAAATAGATGGCAGTTGTATAGCAGAACGGATATTATGGCCCCGCCTCGGCTTTATTGCTCGGATGAAGATTGATTTCTTTGTAAACACGATTTTACACATCACGTCACCAGCGTGCCGCACCTACTTTCACTGAACAGGACATTCCAGAATGCATACTTGACATTCGTTACCTTACGTACTACGTAGTACGAACGCAAGCCTTAAGTATTTCAATTATCGTATGCACTTTGTGGAGGATTCGCTTCGCTCCACCTCTTCGTGTAATGGCTTTCTCCGTTCATTTTTTAATGAAAGTGCAGCTGATGGCTTTGTCTAGAATTACACATGTTTGGAGCAGAGCGAGGAATATGTAGTATGGATTTTCGGTCAGCAGCCCCAGAGCTGTTCGTTTGAAGAGATATGCATGCGAAAAAGATAATAGGATGTAGACAATAGAGAGTGGGAAGCTATTTTCAAATATTTTGCAGTCTCAGCCGAAAAATTCTTCGAAGAAGCAAAATCCAATTTGAAAAAGAAATGCTGAGTCCTACGCACACGTGGTGAAGAGAATTTTTTCGGTTACTTACTGATTTTAGGGTTCATGTTAAGTTAAAATTCACATATCTTCAACTCTTTGGCGGCGGATATTTTAGTAAGTTTTCAGGCATCCCTTTCTTTAGCTGCAAACACAATATTCGTGAAAAAAGTATTGAAAATGAAAACCCATCATGCGCTATACTTTATGATTGTTTTTTTAACTCTATGTGGGCGCTGAGTGTCTAAAAGTAAGCAACACATAACTTCTGACAGAAAAATTGGATTATCGCGAAATTTTCGTAACATAATGATGATAATAAAAATATGCTTAAATGATTTTTCTAAGTGTGGCGCCAACCCTCTCCATAGTTGCATAAGATGCATAAGCTGTATAATACATAGGCATAATTGTAGCTACAACAGGTAGATGAAAAAAACTTCTTCAAATCATCGATCGTCCTGAAAAGTTTTCGCTCTTTAAAAAAAATATTCATACTATTGACAAATTTTATACTTTTTCGCCCTATCAAATTTGGGTTTTTGAAAATTCCGCGTTGCGCAAAAACGGCAACCCATCATCAAATTACATCTATTTTGAGCACTCAAAACTTGTATTCACAAGAACTCACGATCGGATTATCAGATAAATATGAAATTCACAGCATATAGTGGTCTTAATTAGGACCGGGTCTGATCGAAGTGATTTTGAAACGTGGACAATCCTGTGTTCCAGCTTAAAAAAGTCGCTAAGAAAAGAAACTGCTGTTTGTCTATAAATTCTAATCCAGCCACCAGGTTTTAACGAAGTTTACACAGTAGCTGGACTTTACTCTAGGCTTTTAGGATATAAATTAGGATAGGATCAGCCAAATGGTAGCATAGGCCATGGGGGCATCATCGGTTATTGATTCCGAGAAATGCCTGCTGGAAACAACATCTACAGCTCTGCTACTGAATCCTATTTTCGACCTCCCCCATGATGTGATTTCATATCGGGTGGCTGCCGGGAGTCTGCATGATATTTCATATGATAAATGTTGCCAACGAAGGAGAGTGAAGACGAGTTTGACGCGCCTTAAACCCGGATCATTAACCGGACTGGCCCTCCAGGTTGGGACCCGTTGGTTTGAGGTTGGCCAATAACCCGTTCCCGCAAAATTTTACTCATTCAGGAACCTGATACTTCGCCTCGGATACTTGGATGTGAAAGTCACAAATTTGATTTGAAAAAAAGTGAAACCACAAATAATCGATTTTAAACCCGCCAACGCAAGATTGTGTGCGATCCGCATTCGAGCAAAGTTTTTCAACGTTTGTAGTGAGTAGTGAGGCACTTAAAACGAGGCTGTAAACCACACACTAGCCTTTGTAGGGCTGCGAAAGGAAGCATAATAAGCGGCTCACAGCATGTGAAGGAGAGTTGGGCGTCCTAATTCCAGCATTTATTGAATCGAAATGTCCCCGCACACTACGAATCATGATCACTAATTGACACATAAATTGACAGTTCCTCGTTTCACTCCCTGCATTAGATGAAGTTCGGCGGGTCATGGACCGTTTGAAATCCAACAAAGCACCGGGCATTATTGGGGTCTCCGAGGGACTCCTAAAGATAGGTGGGATTACCGTTTTAAGAGCAATCCATGAATTGGTGACAAATTTCTTAACTGTGTTGGCCATAAATCGGTCGATTATTGGCGAACTCTCTTAAAACTTTTTGTCCAGTCAAATGATGCGCCTTCTAATGATTAATCACCCGCCGAAAGCCATATTTCAAAATTTGCAGAATCGACTGAGGTATGGCCGAAAAACCCTTTCAATGCAGCGATACTGCTCCTCACGGACATCCGTAGAAATTTTTTGAAAATTTTTGACCCTATCACCAGTTAAATTTTGAACCACTTTCATTTTAACATTTTATTTTTTACTGGTAGCTGATATAGATTAAGACTTTATTTTCGGGAATATATAGCTTCAAATGTCAAAAAGTAGTTTTAACTGTATCGACAGTTGCCGATGGTACCTTTTTTTATAGAACTTCAAGAGCTTTTTATAGGCCTCGTCACACTTCAGTCCAAAAAATGTATTTCCAAATCACCTTCAGATGGCCTGGCGGCGGCCTTATGCAACCAGAAAAATTTCCACACGACGAGTCATACGGCTGCAGACAAACTGTTAGTGAGTGACGAATGTATTTGTCAGACCCACATCGGACAAGTCTGTACCTGTGTCTTGTTGCCACATCCGACTGATCCTCACCTTTGCCGGCCACACACCGTCAATCGACTTCAACTGCAGTCGACGATCTTCAGGCCAACCAACTGATATGTGTATGGCCGATCACTCTAATGTCTCCTCCACACTGTGGGCCATCATGTGGCCCATTGTGTAGACTGGTGATGGCTTGCAGTGGCCGACAGTGACGAAGCATGGAAATGGCGATGGCCGAGAATGGCTTTCGGAGCGGTATTTCACACTCATCAAAGCGGGCCATCATATGCAACCGAAAAATCATGACTGGCCATTTTGGCAATTTTGTGATGGTGGCTTCATTGTGGCCATCACTGCGACCATTGCAGTGGCCGATGATGGCCCAGAGTGAGGAGGCAACATAAGAGGACAGACCAAGATCTGCCGGCCGACTGATCGTGTGTGGGGCGCTTTACAGTCATAAGACGATTCGTGGCTTGGCGAGGTAAACGTCATCAGCGACTATGGTACAATCTTCATTGGACTAAAGAAACAGCTCACAGAAGAATAAAGCAAAGTATTAAAAGAAATCAGATCTTAATTGATCGACGAGGGTATAAAGTAGAACTTCATTCCACCCAGGAGTCCTTATTTTGGAAGATTCTGGGAAGCAGGTGTAAAATCAATGAAACGTAGAAAAGCTTTACACTCTATTTGCACAAATACAAGTCCATCTATGCTGATTTCCGATAATGTGTAAAACTTTTCTGTAGGCTTTTTGTTGAAAAAAAACAAATAATTAATTTTGCTCAATAGCTTCCTCAAATCCTGTTTTTAAACAAATTTAACATATCGATATTTATTAAATTTTTTGAGGTTTCAAAAACAAAAACAAAAAAATTAACATTTTCAGTCTTTCAATACTTTTAGCCAGGTAATGTACCTCATTAAAAGAGCATATTTACAACGAATTATGCACGTGTATATTATTGAAAAAATAGCTCCGCCATATAAACGGAACATTTTGCAGACATAGAAACAATTAAAATCCCTCCTGATCCTGATTCCACGTAATCACAATGAGCATTATTATAAAATACTTTGCATGTCTCTTTTATCAAACAGTATCGAGATATTTTGCATGCTAGACGTTTCATATTTGGTCAAGCATTTCATTTCGTACAGAAAAAGATAAATAAGGAAACATACTCGAGTTCCTTAATTAGATCCCGATAGGTTCGTGTGTTAGGCGTTTTTTCTGCTTTTGGAGATAATCCGATGTTTGTATGCCGAAAATTTCTGAAAGAGCATAAGACAATTTCGAACATGCACATAAACTTGATGTTTACCACGCGTCTATGTATGTATCTATAAAAAATTATAAGGCGAAATTGAATTTTATCCGCATGCAAACTTTCTTGAATATGTCAAATTGTTCTTAGCTTACCTTATTAGGGATGATTTTTTCTTACAAAAATTCATAGGAGCTCATCAAAAATTTGCATTTCAGAATATGAAAGTACCGGATACAAGGACGATGAGTTATTTTTCATATATCGTGGTAATCCATAAAAACGTTATTTGAGACTTACATTAATGAATCTGCTGGTTTCAATTGAAAATACACAAAAAAAATGAATGGAAGAAAGGCTAAATTAGAGAGAATAAAATATTCAAGTACAAAATAAATAGTAACATGGAGACTTGTTTCTATGGCTAAGAGTATTTCTATATAAAAGAAATATCAAATATATGTTGATAGGAAGCAAATGTCTCATATACCTTGAATATTAAATGTCTAAAAATAGGTTTGATACTAAACAGAACAAGCGAAAAATTTCATTCACGTAGACACATTGCTGCGAAAATCGCTCTAATATGTAGACTTCGGTTCATACTTCGGTTCATACGGATATTAATGTAACCATTTGCAGGGAATTTATATGATAATTCACTTACAATGTCTTTTTCTTTCTTTTCCATTTTTCTCATTCTTTTGAGAAAAAATGCCAAGATTTTAAAAAGAATATTTCCTTACTTTGGAATTTTGAATCAATGTGATGATTTTTAATGGGATTTGGCGCTTCGGCAGATATTTTTGGCAATGTTCCCTGCACTAAATGAAAAAAGTATAGCTGGTCTAGGTTCTCTTTGATGAGCGTAGACCAGCTGCGAGTTACTTTCGTATAGGTTTTCATGAAACTTTCAATAAACATTTCGTAGCTTCCAAAGAGCGTAATGTTCAAAATATGATGTTTGAAGTTAATTTTCCAAAACTCAAGCCACATAAAATTTTGATGGTCCCGTCTTCAGGTAAATGTTGATATTCAAAGCTGACTACAGCTAATTTTGATAAACGGAGCACGATTTTTCAATTGAATTAAAGTATAAAGTGTGTGTGAAAGTGTAAAGTGAAACCTAAGAAAGCTCCAGTTAAGGATTGCGAGCAGATGTCTCTCCGAAGGGGTTGGGTGGGGTGGTTTGAACTTTTCGGAGCACACTTTTCCACCTATACTGGAGTGTGGTAGATAAGTTTGTTTACATGTTTTTTTTTCATGCGCCTCTTAAACAAAGAAAAACAAACTCACAAATATTCCAAGTCGTAATCAAAATCGGATAATATAAACATGCCGTTGAGCAAGAGGATGGTGTTAGTTACAAATGTTTAGATCAATATAACTCAAAAACGTTTATGGTTGCCAGAAAAAGCTATAAAATCTTTTTTGTAGGAAATTTTCTAAGCTACAAATTCGTCATATATTGTTTTTCTCAAGACGTGACCGTTACTGAGATATTTAGGAAAGGTCACTTTTGTTGATCTTTGACCCCGTCTAAAAAGTAACGCAGCACTCGGATCGGTAGGGACTTTTGACATTTTGTTCAGCACGCCAGGATCAAGGTTCACACAAAAATTCAGCTTTTCCCTAATTTTTCCGAAGCACCATATTAAATCTCCCCGGACTATATATGTAAACGATAAGGGATTATGCGCTCGGCTTAAACATTTCTCAGCCTCATATCTTGAAAACTACCTATCGTACATGAATTTGATGTATGAAGCTTCTGTGCAGATTTTAATGCTGAGTAAATTTGATGCCAATATAAATTCACGTAAAATCAATCGTTAACAAAATATTTAAGAAAATCTGACTTTCGTGATCTTTGACCTTGAATAACTTGTTTTTTGCGCCCACGACTTTGTAATGAACTTTCCATATTATGTTTGTCATTTTACAATAAACACATTTCCGTAAAAATCTTCACTTGGATTTATTTGGCAAAGAAAGTCTTATTTTCCTGGTCTATGTAGAATATATGGTCAATACAGGATCTGCTTTTAGGTCTGATTATGCCGAATGTTAATTTATTAGACCCACTGAGTGCACAAGCATAATCAAAAGCAGTTGCGGATGCTCTACTAAAATATTTATCTTTATATATCCCAAGGATAAATTGTATTTAAGACCCCTAGTAATCTACAAAAATATTTGAATTAAGAAGGTATATCTAGGCATGGAGTACAATAAACACAAGTAACAAATACCAAGGAATGCCTGGTAAGGATATGGTAACATTCAAAAAGCTTGATTCCTCTATTCTGTGATCTATAATATTTGCAGAATACTGGTATTTCATGTATACAACTATACTATCGCATTTGTTGTATCAATTGAGTTTGATAAGTTTGCTGTAGTAGTCTAAGGCAAATAAATTACTTTGTGAAAGCCAAGTTTCAGTTGAAACTATCTTCATCGGAATTCCCAATGATAAGGTCCAGTGTGCATTCATATACCACATATGTATGTGATCCCCGGTTCAAACCCAGCCACGAACGAACTGTCAACCATGAAATCAGGTTGAAGGAAAGAAGTTTGTTTAGTCGAGTGTGTAAAGTTACCACTGCTAACATGTGCGGTCTCTAGTTTGGATACAACCGCGGACGACAGAATATGAGCACACACGGGGAGTCAAGTCAAAGCAGAATGATTCACGAAACTAAATACTTAACACTCAATTACTTTGGTTAAAGAATAAAGTCTCTTCTAACCTCAAAACCTCAAAAATCCTACACTGAGAAAAATGAACTAGTAGCAATGAACGAAAAAGTGCATCGAAACAAAGAGATTCGCGTTCAAAACGGCGCCAATGGCGAATATGTTGGTTTCAACAGCAACGATGTTTTTGAACTGAACGCGCAATAGTTAAACGCGAAAATATTTACCATGAAAGACTTTTTAGTTGTTTTGACTGTGTAAGAGGTTGCCGTTTGAACACTTCTTTCGTTTCGATTCAAGTTTATTAACATTCAGAATGAATGTCGCTGTAATACAATTTGGTGAGCTCACTGCCTTCGAAACTGAGCGTATGTATACACAACAACGATATGCATCTGTAGGATAAGTTTGTATGTATGAATAGTAGAATAAGATATATGTATTTGTAAGAATAAAGGACACTCTTGTATTGAGCCTTGAAAAGGAAAGACGCGTTTGCAATTACTGTCGAGACATTATTTGGTCCTTCGAACCGGATCTTCAAGTTCGTGGATAATTTACGGTTCTCAAAAGTATAAGTGATTTGGAAAATAAACGAAATGTCGCAAAAGTTAGCTCACAGTGTCGGGAAATCCGAGAAAAAACTCGAGCCGCGAGTTCTTGGAAGCTTGGCAGATTTTGAGCAAAGACTTGACTGTGCAACATCAGACCTTTTAGCCAAAGTTCATTTCGCTCTTTACGGGAAATTCACGAGTGCAAATTTAGTGAAGAAAAATCTAAGACAATTTGGTGGTTTTTCATTTTCAGACAGTGAATTTGTGAAACACGTGAAAACCATGAGTGAGTCTTTCAGTCTCGTAGACTTGAAGGCAATGGCGTCCTTTTTTAAATGTGAGGGTGTCGATAATGCCGATGCGTCTCATTTGGCAAAAACAATATTGCAAGCAGCCAAGAGTGCGGTGAAAGATGAAACTGCCGTGAAAAGTCGTGCGTTTTCAATGCGATCTCGGTCCAGCATTCGTTCATCTTCCCACAAACAAAAATCCAACAATACAGTGGACGTAGAAATACTTAAGTTGAAAGATAAAGAACTCGAGAAAGAAATGGAAATAGTGGAATTAGAAAGTGAAGTGAGTGAATTGAAGAAAGATGAAGAAACGAACAAGGACATTATTGCTGAAAAGGAAGCAAAAATTCTTACTTCAAAAACAATTCAACGTTTATTGAGTGCGCGAATAAAAAACAAAGAAGCATTGAAGACAATTTCAGACATTGCAGAAAACGAAAGTGTAGTAAGTGACGCGTCCGAAGCCAATATCAGTGAAAATGCGACTGCTCAGTGGGTGGAAAACCATAGTGTACACGAGGAAACGGACGACAAAAACATTCGTCAAATCGCGAAGTCCATTAATAGTATGTTGTCAAGGCAAACTGTAGGGAACAATTTAATGAAGTTCGATGGATCTTCAAGTTTATTGTGGCCAATTTTCCTCAATCAGTATGAGGTATCGAGTGAGCTTTGTGGTTTTTCTAATAAAGAGAATATTCTCAGATTGGACAATTCACTAGCTGGGGAAGCCAGACAGTGTGTGGAACTGTTATTGTGTGCAGCTAAAAGCCCAGATGAAGTTCTGGAGATTCTTAAAACTAAATATGGTCGCCCAGAATTGATCGCGGATGAAATAAGACGGACGATTTCAAATACGGCAAGAGTAACAAATAGTGCTTCGTTCATGGACTTCAGTTTTTTGGTGAGAAATATATCGGCCGTAGCCGATGAAGAATTACGAAAATTTGTCGACGAGCGCCAGATATTAGCTCTATTTCTTGGTAAGCTACCAGAACATCTTCTGACTCAATGGGGTGCATTCTTGATTAGCAACAGAATTAGTCGGGCAGAAGAAACACTGAAACATTTCGCACAATGGTCACGAGAAATGGCTGAGGTAGTGTCGAGAACGTTTCCTACTGAAAGTCCCAGCACCGAATCACGTAATCGAATTCAAATGGCAGATAGTAATAAATCACCACAATGTAAGGTATGTAACATTGCTAATCAACATTCTTTAGAACGTTGCTCCATATTCAAAAGCTTTGATGTAAAAAGACGTTGGAGAGCTGCAGAAAAAGTCAAAGCATGTTACTGTTGTCTTCAATTCCATAATCGAGGGAATTGTAACAATCGAAAGCTGTGTCCAGTAGACGAGTGCGCTAAGTTCCATCATCCGTTGCTACATAAAAATTCCGTCGTACCATCTACTAGCCAAGTACTCTCTTATACTACTCCAGATAGTAAAGTTTTATTGAAAATCGTAGCTGTAAAACTAAGAGGTCCACTAGGCACGTTGATTGTTAAAGCTATTCTCGATGAAGGCAGCACAGCAACGTTGATTGAATCATCTGTAGCAAAGCTTTTGGGAATGAAAGGTGAACATAAACCCTTTTGCTGCCGATGGACTGGTGGCAAGTATCAATTCGAGAATGACTCGTACACCATTCAAGCGGAAATTGCAGCTAAAGGCGACAACAGCAAATTCAACTGTTTAAAAGACGTGCGAACAGTAAATAATTTAAATTTACCAAATCAACAATTCAATGTTGAAAAATTAGCTCAAGAGTATCCATACATCCAACATGTTGGTGAAGATATTGGAAACAACGAGCAGCCAGTTCTTTTAATAGGACAAAACAATGCGAATCTCATTGTGTCAAGGCAAATTATTCATCCTCAGGGAAAAGGGCCTGTGTTATCAAAGACAGCACTCGGGTGGACAATTCATGGCGCAATATCGCAAGAAGTTTCTTGCTCCGGGGAAGAAATAACGTTTTTTTGTTGTGATGCCGATGAATCGCTTCACCAAACCGTCAAACGCTATTTTACGTTGGAAAACTTTGGTACTAGAATTTCAAAACCAAGCAATCAAATTACTGCTGACGAAAATCGAGCTATTCAGATTGCTAAAGATTCTATTAAGCTGAATAACAGACGGTACGAAGTCGCCATCCCATGGAAAAGCGATAAATTTGAATTTCCAAACTCAAGGCCAATGGCAGAACGAAGACTACATTGTCTCAAAAATCGACTACGTTCCAACAAAGCCAAATCGGATGCATATTCTCAGGAAATTCAGAAGCTAATTGCTAGTGGTTATGCAGTGCCTGTAACGCCAAAAGAACTAAGTTCAGCGAAGCGTGTTTGGTATCTACCACATTTTGCAGTAACCAACCCAAATAAACCTGGGAAAGTTAGAATTGTATTCGACGCAGCTGCAAAAGTAGATGGAAAGTTAAACGACTACATTTTGACTGGTCCCGATCTATTGATTCCTCTATTCAGAATATTATGCCAATTCCGCCAACATAAAATTGCATTTACCGCTGACATCCGTGAAATGTTCAACCGTATAGAAATAAAAGATGAAGACAGCTATTCTCAATGTTTTCTCTGGAACAACGAAGTATTTCGAATGAAAGCAATGTTATTCGGAACCGCTTCATCTCCTTTTCTGGCACAAGTTGTAAAAAATTACAACGCTGAGAAACACAGAAACGCGCACGAAGCGGCCTGTGAAGCAATCCTTAAAAGTCACTACGTCGATGATTACCTTCACGGAACGGAGAGCACAGCCGATGAGATAAAAATAATAAATGATGTTATATATGTACATTCAAAAGGAGGGTTTGAGATCAGAAATTTCGTCACAAATTCGGAAGAGGTACGTAATTCATTACCTTCTAAGTACTTAGCGAAACAAAGAACATCGGAGATCGATAAGTACTCTCAGCAACAACGTGTTCTTGAAATGCTGTGGAACGCCTCAGAAGACACATTTGCCTTCAACTTGGGTTTTCGAAATATTGAAAATAGTTTGACATCTGGAGAAATCTTTCCAACAAAGAGGCAAGTTCTAAAAATAGTCATTACCATTTTCGACCCTCTTGGCCTGTTAACACCTTTCACCATAAAACCCAAATTACTGCTGCAAGACATCTGGTGGGCAGGAATTGGTTGGGACGATAATATATCGAGTTCGATGATGGACAAATGGAAAATGTGGCACATAATAAAACGATTAAAAATACCAAGACATTTGGTGATTTCAGGACAACAGGTAGAAATTTTCAATTTCAACGATGCGAGTGAGAGTGCATACGCCTCGGTGGTGTACATACGAGTCAAGCAGAATGAAGAGTACATTACGTCTCTTGTAGCAGCAAAAGCACGTGTGGCGCCTTTGAAATCGCAGACAATCCCGAAATTAGAACTTCTAGCAGCTGTGATGGGCGTTCGGTTAACAGCGGAAGTTATAAATGCGCTGAATTTGAATTCTTCAAAGAAGTATTATTGGACTGACTCCCGAACCGTTCTACACTGGCTAAATTCCAAACACAAATTAACATCGTTCGTTGCTGTCAGAGTAGGAGAAATACTCGAGAAAACTGAAATTAATGAATGGTTCTGGGTTCCGACAAATCTCAACTGCGCAGACATCTGCACAAGAGAGAAACATATTTCAGACTTTTCTAATGAAAGCGCATGGTTTAAAGGTCCCGAATTTATGCGCGAGGATATGAGTAAATGGCCGAAGCAACAAAATGATACACAAGTGGCAGAAGAAATTGTAAATTTATTACAATTGGAAAACGCAAAAATGCCGTTGCCTTCTATCAAATTTTATTATTCGTGGACTCGCGTATTGCGCACCACTGCATGGATTAGACGTTTCATTTGGAATGCAAAACACAAGCAAACAGAGCGTATCAACGGAGAAATCACAGCAGAAGAACTACGTTGGAGCGAAATGCAATGGCAGAAGTCAGTGCAACAAAGCTGTTTTCCAGAAGATCTGCGGAACGTTCGGTTAGGGATTTCTAATAAAAGCGGCAAACTCCGAAATCAATTACTAAAAATAGATGAAACGGAAATACTACATGTAAATGGAAGAATCAGCAATGCCGAACAGGTTATTGTTGAGAGAGATCCTATTGTTTTAGATGGCAAACACGAATATGTAAAACTGATGATCATGCACTACCATAAAGCATATAATCACCAAGGCACCGAAACTGTGATTAACGAATTGAAGCGGAAATACTGGATACCCCATGTCCGAACGATTGTGAAAAATGTGATTTACAACTGTTTTCTTTGTAAAAAACGTAGAGTGAAGCCGGTACAGCCACAAATGGGAATTTTGCCACGAGAAAGGTTACTTCTACACGAAAAACCTTTCACCGCGACTGGAGTTGACTTTTTCGGGCCATTTCAAGTTAAAGTCGGGCGAAGAACGGAAAAACGATATGGCGTTCTATTTACCTGCTTAACAGTTCGAGCAATCCACGTGGAAATCACACACTCATTGACTTCGGATGCCTGTATTCTAGCAATTCGACGATTCTTGTCTCGACGCGGCGAAGTTAAGACATTCTGGTCTGATAATGGCACTAATTTTCGTGGAGCGAGTCGAGAGCTGTTGGAAGCATATGAAGAGATGAACGAGAGTGAGCTGCGAGCGGAAACCACACTGCGTAAAATCGAGTGGAACTTCATTCCTCCAGCATCTCCACACATGGGTGGTGCTTGGGAACGGCTCATAGGATGTTTCAAAAGAGCACCTTTAGCTATCATGAATGATAGAAACACAACGGACGAAATCCTGGCAACAGTGTTCGCTGAAGCAGAATACATTGTTAACAATCGGCCATTAACGTACGTCTCAAATGATGCTGCGGACAAATGTAGTATCACGCCTAATGATATTTTGATTGGTCGTTCAGGATACGTTCGATGTCCTGGAGTATTTAACGCAAATGACCTACTACTTCGACGGCAATGGAGAGTGTCACAGGCATTAGTAGACCTCTTCTGGAAGCGATGGCTGCGGGAATATCTCCCAACGATAATCGGAAGAAACAAGTGGTCTCGGGATACACCGAATTTGCAGCAAGGCGATCTTGTAATCATCAACGACAATCAACTTCCACGGGGCGAGTGGCCACTCGGCGTTGTAATATCCGTGATTCCAGGTACTGACGGAAAAGTACGCGTAGCTGAAGTCAAAACTAGACATGGCATCTATCGCCGCCCAGTCACCAAATTGCATCGCTTGGATGTCTGTGTTGACGACGGAGTCAACACGGGGGGCGGAATGTCGCTGTAATACAATTTGGTGAGCTCACTGCCTTCGAAACTGAGCGTATGTATACACAACAACGATATGCATCTGTAGGATAAGTTTGTATGTATGAATAGTAGAATAAGATATATGTATTTGTAAGAATAAAGGACACTCTTGTATTGAGCCTTGAAAAGGAAAGACGCGTTTGCAATTACTGTCGAGACAATGAATATTTATAATTTTTACATTAAACTAATTAAGCGTTCGGCTTAACTATTCTCAACGTTCACTATACAAAATTAAGCATTTATTTTGAATAGGCAAATCTGCTCATTCCAAAATCACAATCGTTTATTATGATCGGGAAGAGCTGTTGATTTGAACGTAATTCAAAAATTTGGATTGAAAATGTAGGAAATTTATTTGACCATTCTGTTGTTTAGTTTGTAATTCAAATGGGTGGAATTGCAATAAACATTAAGAGGCATGTCATATTAGTATATACTAATGATGTGTTTGCCCTCACGCATTGTACTAGATACTAATTACAAAAGAAACTTACCATTTCTTTGCAGATACATTTATAATTTGATTTTTATCATAGGTGAACAAATGAAAAATTTTATTATTTTGACTTCGATGCAATTTATTTCAGAAATAGCTTTTGTGATTAATATATACTTAACATCTATCTAAATAGAAACTACACCAAACTTAAATCTATAAGAGCAGTACATCACCGAGGGTTGCTTTGCTTTCTCCTTTACTTCAAAAGGGTTAACAATTTTTCTGAACGAAGTAAATACTTAACCTTTCAACTGCGGAAATACGAAGTCCATGTCTCATGATTTTAATTGATCATGCAACTTTCGATCCTCTTCATTCGTCACAAATGTTTTCACCAAAACCACTCCTATGTTTGCAAAATTATTGCAGCCCATAACACTTACACGCACTTCTATTCACTTTTAACTATGAACTACTTATGCAAGCAAAGCAATCTAACAGATGATTTGAAATTTTCGGGTTGATTGAACGCCAAATGCATCATATTGAACGCGAAACGTGTTCATATCAAATGAAGGAAAATTTTTAAACATGTACATTTTCGGGCCATTTTTCCTACAACAATTACCGTTCGTTTGAACAAGAAAAGTGTTTGAATTGGTCTGGTGTAAGTTTGATCCTCTCTCAGAAAGTTTGTAAGACGAAACAAATACATCCACCATGCATAATGAACAATAAAGTGTTCGAATCAAATAATTTCACAGTTTAAAGTATTTAGTTTGATTGAACGTTATTTTCAAACGCGTCAATGTTTACGCGTTTTCTTGAAATTGCTTGAATCGAACAATGATTTGGTCTAACTGAACGAAAATTATTCAAATCAAACGGATTTTAACAACCGCTCTTTTTGAATGCGGCACATGTTTGTTATGAACGCACGCTTTTCTCTGAGTGTAGTGGTTCGTAGTGAGAAAACATTATTTTTACTAAATTACCAAAAGTAAAATAATAAAAACAGCTCGCCAAAAAAGACTGATTCCTGAATACATAAAATTCCCACATTTTACAGGCATAAATCTAAATGATTTATTCATTTTTCCGGTGATAAAATTTATTTTCCATTTTTCAATGATAAATTTAATCATGGAAGTAACATGAAACGTTTTTACATAGGGATAAAGTGATTTTAAAATCGCTGCGAAAGTTCATCATGAAATTAAAATGCAAGCATTAACTCATTTCATCAATATTTTTATTTGTCCCACACTTACTTTGGATTTTCAGATTTCAAAAGAATTTTACTCTAATTTATCACGAAAACCTTTTGAAAATCCGATTTTAAATTACATTTTTCTTCCCAAACTTAATATGCATTAATTGAACTCTACAGTAGCGTGAATACCATGCAAATAAGCATATTCGTAAATATAGTGCATCATGCTGAAATTCGCGACAACAACAACAAAATCAAACAAAACACTAAAGCCTTCTTTTTTTACCACGCCATCCGAACACACGAATATATGCAAAATATTTTAAAATATTCAATAAATGCAACGTATGCAGCTTTTATTGTTTGCAAATTATCGCAATTTTCACGGAAAAGCGAGCACACCTAAATGTTCAGTGTATTTTATTCATCAGACAAATTGCAATGTTTTCCCGTACATTGAAAATATTAATATCAATTTTCGATGAAAATATAGGCACAATGTAGTAGATTTCGGGAAATATATGCATATTTTTTCACTAATTGTCAGCAACGTTGTCATGTTAATAAAATTGAGTGACGGTGATTCGACTGGTACTCAAATGTAGTTCTAGGAAAATGCATCGGCTTTTCGAAAGTTCATTCGAATGTTTTTGTTTCGCTTGCGGCGAAAAATTCGCTGACAAACAGTGTCGAATTTTCAAAATAAATCAGTCGATGTGGAACAACATTCGCCTTAATTCACATTTTATGTAAATGCATAATGAATGATTTATCATTCTATGGCCATGTATTTATTTACAGGTGCAGTAATGACCTGGCAAGTGGGTGGCAAGCTATCCATACAAAAGTCAACAATAGTATCGAAAGATAACCAATAACCGATTTCTCGATTTCCAATCGACAGTCAATACATGGTTGTGTTTGGTGCATAACTATGAGTGAATTAGGCACCATCACGAACCGCGGTAGCAACGACCATATTATATATGGCTTTGTTTATTCGATCCAGCTAGGGGTTTGTCGTTTGTGGGTGGTTTATTAGCCTGTTCCGAAGCTAGCTGGCAACCATAGAAGAAAGAATATGTTTAGTGCGATTCCAAATGTATTATTATTGCATAATCTAAACGCATGATTCGATTGGCATATTTGAATAGAGTATGATTATAGGATGCGAATAGTTAGAATTTGATTATCGAAGAGTTAATATTAATAAACGATTACGATGCAAAAATGCAAAATCTGTTTATCTGAGTTGATCTCCCTGCGAAGAAATGTATATGAGACAGTGCGATCTTCTACGCAAAAACGAGTGTTGTTTATTATTTGCGATTTCGAACAAATAGACTGATAGACCGTAAAATGAAAAAAATCGCCAACCTTATTTTTTTTCAAATCAAAGGTCGAAAGATCAAAATGCATATTCTCAATACTGAAGTGGGCTTTGACTTAATCTCATAGCTTATTTAGTCTACTCCCATTGCAAAAATTTCTTAATTGGATTATGTTAGTAAAAAATTAAAAAATAAATAAATCCTAAAGTTAATAATTTGTGATGATGGTTCCCTTCTTGTCTATAAATCAGCATGAACAACGGTATACGGTCTAAAGCTGATCAAAGCAGAGAATAATCGATTGAAGTTTCATATACTTGGACCCACACTGGGCGCAATTTTCTTTAACTTACTTTGATAAGTATGCATTAATTCAAAGTAAAACTCCTCCTTATTTATAACATTTCGAACCAAAAAATTAAAAATTTAAAAGCTACCTGTTATAATAAGTGATGCAACAGTTGTAGAAGCGCAAACATTTTAAACAATTTTTATAGGAACCTTATCGACACCTAAAGTTCTTTCAGCATCTGCAATGCTCACTTTCTTCTTACCGTTTTCAACCAAAAACGACAAACACCCAAACTTATGTTGTTCTTTCCCTGAGTATTAGGCAGCTATTTGATTCTATATTAGCATTAGATAGCTGTCCCAAAATTCTACAAAAAAAGAAGTACTTAAAAACAGATACGGTGAATAGCTGATTTGTGTAAGTGATAGGTACTGGGTCTTTATTTTTTTTCACTAACCTATTCAATGGATATATAAATATATATATATATATATATATATATATATATATATATATATATATATATATATATATATATATATATATATATATATATATATATATATATATATTTATATATATATATATATAAACTTATATATAAGTATATAAATTTATTTCTAGCCATTTCCTTCACAAATTAATATAATTTCGAATGCATTACTATATAAGCTTAAGCAAATGCCATCTATTATAGCATAGTTTTAACAAATGCCATCAAGTCTATGCACAAATCGAAACTCTTGAGCTCAGCTCCAGAATGCAGAGACTGGATTAGAAAGAGAGAGGAATGCATAGACGTGGATAAATGCGAGAGAGTGCAGAACTACATTCCAATCCAAGTTATTATTGGAAATGCAACTTAAGGCAATGATCTTATTCCGTAAAATTAATGCAAATTTCTTTTGAATTCGAGAATCTCGACAAAGATGAGAGTGTTAATTTTAATGTTTATTTTAAACTTTTGTAAAAAAAACTACATTTCTTTCTAAAGATTGTGTGAAGTTTTTGGATATTGATCGCCTCCTAAAAAAAGTAAAGGCACTAAAAACCTGTAAAGTTAGATTTTTTAGAATACATTCAAAGTTCAAGCGATTTGAAATGCTTAGAATTCAACAGATTTTCTCTGCCATGACAAAAAAAAGCTACCTACCAGAGGACGATAAAGATGTTCCAAAGGCACATATAAGTAATTCCATGACAAATCGAGGTAATCGTTTTAAGCTAATGAATCAAGTGAGGAACAGCGATTAATTTATTGCATTGTGACATTTTCGTTATATTTATTTATTTTTCAATCAATATTAAAGCGTGTTTAGTTCGAAAGCAAACAGTTTTTCATGTTTTGCAAATGCAGAAAAATGGTTCCGTAAAAATGCCACCATTGGTGTCAGAAGTGGGATTCTTTCAAGTGTGAGTCAATAAGTGACTTTCAACGAATTTTCGAACTGTGGGTTGATCAGAGAAATTTCAGAAACTTTAACTATTGTGAGTATCAGTGATTATGGTGCGTACCGGATAGATATATCTATATCTATATGCAGCGGGCAGTAAAAGATTCTCTGACGCACGCAATAACCTACACCTTGGTCAAGCGAATATTTTGCAGCAGTATTTGTATTCACGATGTCATCAGCGAATTGATTTGAACTATAGGTTCTCAATATTGTAATTGTGAAGAAAAAGAGCATTTGAGGCGTGGTTGCTTCCAGAAATGGAATATGGCCAGGAATCTCTATGCCCAAAGACAATTAGAATTGGAATAGCATCAACTGTCGGAGCACCCCGATGTTTAAAAAGGGCAAAAACAGTTGAGCCGAGGCAACTTCAAGAAGTATGACTCCAGTTACAGCCAAGTATGCGCAGCTTGATGCAAGCAAAATAGCGCTCTAAAAAAACACCTCTTTTCGAAGAACGACAAGAAAGCCAGTAATAACCAAATTCGAAGGCCAGAGGCTGACCCCCAAAAACCATTACCTTTTTCAGGCTAAATGATTGGGAAAATGACCTGACTTTGGAAGGAAAGACAATAATGAATTTTGTACATCACTATGGTAACTGGAGCGAATATAGTGAAATATTTGACACTTGGCAACTTTGCTCGATCGATACATGCTTCAAATCATTCGGCAGATACAACTCGTAGATTCGGTATTTCTGCATCAGATCCTGGTAGCAGATATAATTGATGATTGGATAATCGTTATGGATTTCTTGTGTCGTTATGCTTTTAACTTGGACTTAGGTTAGCGATGAATTAAGTGGAGGAGCAAGGATCTGCCGTGATTGCCGGAGCCAGAGTAGAAACAGTTCCATCAAGAGGAAGCACACAGAGCCCACATATATGTAAACGTGAAACGAAGTTATTTTAACAGAGCAAGAAGAATTACAGTTAGAGCTACTGGATCGAAAACTCGCTGACGATGATACAAAAAGCCATGTGTCCTGGAAACACATTCACATTCGTATTAGCTAGAAAAGTTGGAGCCATCTGTCCGAGCAAGCAAGCAATGATCGATCAAAACATATTAACGGCAGTGAAGAATAAAAGAGACTGGAATGTTCGATTGTTGTGTGGACTAATTGAGATATTCAACAGAAACTACCTCACAGCGAATTGAGGCAGTCGATATGAACCAAAGAATGAAGCGAAGAACGATGAATTATCTATGGAATTGTGAAAGTTTAACCCTAGAATGGTGCCCATGAGTAATTTTTACTTACATGCGGTATATATTTCGTCGCGCATCAGCTAGTTGGCCACTCTGACTACCATGAGGCTAGAAGCTATATAATTTTTTTATGTTTAATGATAAAATACAAAATGTACATAATACTATTGTTGCCTTCTTTTTAGTAAAAACATGTACCTAAAATCATCCAAAAATTTACCGTACCAATATAGGCCTACGAAACCCAGAAACCCCATATACAAGAAGCCAGTGCTTTACCCACTAGGCTACTCAAGCTTTCTAATTCTCTATCGAACCCCTCCAAATTGGATTACATGTGAATAGCAAAATAATATTGAAAATTAAATAAAATTTTGAAATATAAATTGACTTTTTATTTAAAATTTGTGGTAAAATTTTTAATTTTAATCTCTAAAGCAAAATGAATAGCGAAACTTGTAAAAGCTGGTGAATTTCTATCACTTTTCTGCTATTAAAGATCAGATTGTCTAGACGAAAATTTAAATTCTGAAACGGAAATTATTTCACTTTCGTTCACAAGCGTTTTAACATTTAAAATATTAATAATACCGGCAACGAACAAGACGCACCTGCGATTCTCAATATTCTTGCTTATTTTCATTTAACTGAAATCTCTTCTGAAGAGTAAGTTATTCCTGGTTGCCGTCGGTAGCTCTGTAGAGCTAAGGAAATGAGAAACAAAGTCCAAATAGAAATTCTGTTCTCATTGTATACGCTATTTCTTTGAATTAATGAAAGATTCACAAGGAAAGCAATGATATTAGGTCGTCTTGGAACTGCTCGAGACGTATAACGAAGCATAAAGATATTACGCGAGACTCAATTATGAAAACGAGATTTCCGTGAAAATTTTGTAAATTCTAAGGTTCCTTAGAGCTTTTCAATACTTTTGTGGACGAAATGGTCAACTATTGTTTCTGGAATTTAATCTAAAAGACTACAGTTCTTTTTCTTGTCAATAATAAAACCTTTTTGTGGATTTCTATTCTTCCGGCACTTTTATCGTAGGCGTTAGATAACTCCCAGTGATTTCCGAGAAACCGCTGTACGGTTCGATTGGTTTTCAAACCATTTCGAGTATTTGCTCAATAGACGGAATAGTTCTCATCTCAAGTCCTTACAACAGACAATACACTAATGCGTGATAGCTACGTTGACGATTTCCAGCGCAAGTAGGTCGTGCTGCTTTGTTGAAATTTTAATTAATTCGCTAATCGAATATCGGTTGAAGTATATGCTGACAAGCTGTTCAACTTCCTCATTTCGAATTTTCATTGAAATCGGTCTGCAATTGATTGTGGGGAAATCGAATACATTTCCGCTGAACCTAGTTCTCGTCCTGAAATGGTGGCCTGAATACCGTAAATAGCGACAATGTCCAGGACAGGTTTGCTGGTCTGGTTGTGATGCTAATCGTATTTGCGGTGAATGTCATCTGAACTATTGCAAGCCTGAATGTTATTGAATGTACATATGTAATGATTACAGTTCAAAATAATTGAATTTCGTGAATAACTTCAACTACTCACGAATCGTGTATGGGTGATTTTAAATTTTCAATTGCATATTCGAAATATTATTTGCATAAAACCGATTTGGGTTTGAAATTCTAATCGAGCTTTTTTCCATAAATTTCCAGGTTTGCATTTACGTAGCATAGAGGAGCCTCAGCAGCCTAATAACAGGATGCCATCTGAGCAGGGGGGCCCGGGATCGGGATTTGATAGTTTGGTATCTCGTACCGGTGTCCCCCTGCCATCGCAACACATGCTGCCACCGACACAACAGACCTGCTACGATGTCGAGTATTCTCGCATGGAATCATGGATGGATGAAAATCCGGAATTCGTACAAGACTATTTCATGAGGTAAGCAAATGTACGTAGTTAAGTGATAATGTTGAATTAAATGATACGAAGGTAATTGGTTTTATTCTGATTCTGAGTGAATTTAATTTCGGAACATAAGTTGAAGATTTGTACGGTTTGGGTAACTTCGTAAAGGGTGCAGTGGATTTAATTAATCAAACGATGGTAATTTCGATGTTACTACGTAGAGAGACTTTCGAGTGGAACACGGAAATTCATTTGAACACAAGCATATCACTCTAACACGTAACCAGAATGTGAAATAAGTGCACTCGTTCGTGTAGATATTATAAATAATTTCGAATATGGACTATTTAGTGCAATATGATTAGAATTATATAAATCAAAAATTAAAGAGATCTTTAACGCATCGTTAAAAATGAGCTGTTTATTTTCGTTTATTACTGAATACTGGTAAGCTTTTCTAACTAACACATATTGTGGATTCGAATAATTAAAACCATATTCAAAGAGTATTTCTTGACTTGATTTGCATTAATAGCTCCCAAATTTGATACACTTGAACCCACGCTGGGCGCCATTTTTCTTTGACCGTTTTTTTTGTGACTAAAGCCAAGTATACATTGCTTTAAAGTAAACTTCTTTCATTATTCATAATATTATGAACAAAAAAATTAAAATTTTTAGAGTTTACTGTCATAATAAATAAAACAACAACCGCAGAACCACAAATCCCTTGAGTCGTTTTCTTATCGGAATATTATCCGTACTTAAGTTCTTTCATCATCGTCAAACAAATGCTCCTAAATGTTAATATGCACACGCTCACGGACGTTTATAGAAACAAAAAGGACAACGAAACTTGTTAGCTGATTTTTTCTGAGTATCAGATAGCTTTTCTTTCTTTTTAAATATTTAGACAAACAAAGCGTGCTACACAAAATTCCGAAAAAAAACGAAATTCCAATTGATGATCAATATTGCTGTGAACTGTGTCTGATGTTTTCTTTTAACTTTTCTGGAAAATTTTCAAAAAGGACTCATGCTGTAGATGAAAACTTTGAATTTCTCTGAGGAAAATTCTTTGAAGCTAGCACCGTATCGTATATCTTAACCAGTTGCGTATTCATCCGTTGTAGTATATATTTTCAACTCAAACAAGAGCACCTGGATTATTTTTGCTGTAAAAACATCAAGTATCTGTAGATTGAGATTTGTATATGTATATATGTTTAGCTTTGTGTGGATATATGTATTAAAAATGAAACTTGCGGGGTTATCAGTAACATCCAAGAGTATGTACAGACAGATGACCAGAAGGATAAATGTTTTGAGGTTAAAGTAAACTGTACTATAAGATTACTACTGACAGTGGTCTAAATAGAATTTCGCAAACAATATATTAAAGAGATGTGAAGCATTAGTACTGTCCAATTGGATCACGATTGAAAATCAAAGATTAAATTCTGAAATAATTTTTAAAGACAAATTACGAAATTAAACCCATTGAGTATTTAATGTAGTATCCTGAGGAAATTACTTTTCATTACTATTGTTCTTAATTCGAAGAAATAGAAATAAACTAGACTCAACGGAGACCTTCCATTCATTATATGTAATGGTAAACTCAGATATAATTTAATTTTCATGGAAAATATCTGACTGACAGGTGATTCAATTGTCACTTGTTGGATAGAGAAATTTTAATTTGATTGTATTTATTTATTTAAAAAAATGCTCAAGGGAATCTTTACTCGAGATTCTCGTCATTTGATCGACATTTTCAAAGGTAGGCAATTATTAAATGGAAACAAGTAATTGACACGTAAATGACAGCTTAATTTATGATTATTCTAAAAGCTTCTTGTTTCATTCGACTTTAGTACTGAAGAATTAAATTAAGAAGGTATTAACCTTTGTCAGATTGTAATTAGTCAGTTGTTTTTAATAAGTAGTTCTGTTAAATGTTGGTTCTGTTCCAAGATCCGGAGCTATCTATCCAACCAAATTTTTTTATAAACAAGATACGAAAACAAATGATTTGAATGTTACGTACTATTCAGAGCTATTTTTCATTTCACATAGTTAAAACTATGTTCACTTAACTCATGAACCATTTCATTCCATGACAAGTAAACCAGTAAAAAAAATAATAGTAAAAAGCTAATATCTTTACTTTATTTCCGATAGTCTGTAAATATTTAAGATACTTATACGAAACAGAAATCAACCAGAAAATATTACAGCATTTTTTTATCCGTTAACAAAGAAAAAGCAAAAAAAAAAGTAGTTCATATATTTGGAACTCAATAAGAATCCAGTGCAAAATAAAGGTAACTGGCAGACAAAGTAGATGGTTTGTTAAAGCATATTGGTGATTATGTGATTCTTCTCTGTTGATCCAGCTCAAGTTGGTTTCATCCAAGTTCATAAAATTGAAATCAAAATCGGTATTTCTCATTTTTTAAATTTTTTCAAAATAAAAATTATGAAAGCAATTCATAAGCATAAACTGAAATTGTCAGCGAATTTGTTTGATCAGTAATCGTATTGATATCAACGAAAATTTCACAAGCTACATTAGATCATTGTTAAATGCAACTAGAGATGTAAAAGAGTGAAATTCACAATCTTAAGTGAGAGCTAGAGACGGTGAAGATGCAGTAAAAGTCAAAAACTTAGCAGATCTATTGAAGTTTTGATGGCCGTCAGAAACTTATCAAATGTTAATTTTGATTCATCGTCTAGTTTTGCTTCGTCCTCCAAATTTGATTCCAACTCGAACAGCTGTTTACGTTTGAATTATTCTCAAACTTCGTATTCTTATTTTTTAGTAATGCCCTCAAACATTCGTTACGTAATAAATTATTTTGATGAATTCTTCGCTTAACTTTCATCACTTAATCATCTACCTCTCTGTCCAAAATTTGGATTTATAGCTATGATCTCGATCGTTTTTGCATCCTTCCTTACACCTTTGCTGCATCTTGCAATAGAAAATGGTAAGGTTGCTGCTTTTTATAGAACTGAATTAAAATAAGTATTTTTTTTATTTATTCTTAGTTCTAAATGTTCTTCAGTTTTCTCCATCAACGATTTTTTGCGTTCTTATGTTGCTGAATTTTTATTTCTGATGGTCCAATCAACGCTTGATTTAGTAGTCAATTGAATACTCCAAGCTATTGCAATATATTTTACATTCTTTTCAATACTTCTTGTATCATTGCATTTCTTTGCAATAAATATATTATTATTATCATTTATTACTATTTGTTTATACCACAAATGTTTCGCGATGGTCTTTTTCATTATTATCATTAATTTTTGGATCATCAATTGCTTATCTTTAGTCTTTACTAATTTTATGCACTTAGAAATTTTTGATTTATTGTAATTTCGATTTATATCTCTTTTCCTTCAGTGTTGTCAGTCTACTGAAAGATTTAACTATTATTTGACGTTAGTATGCATAATAAAATGCGCAAAATACTCAGTGAATCACATATTATTCCACTTTAAAAGAATCTTCTATTTTGTAAATCCTGTTTCAAATGGTTTTATCTGATGGCAGCATCGTCGCATATCAAAGTGTTAATTGCAAAATAGGAACTGTATTTCCATTGCTTCTGACCAACTGGAAACTTTCGCTTGTTTTTCGTGGAAAAGTAATTCAAATGACAACAAAAATAAATCCATAATAAATTTAACAATAATTTCTATTCTAATTTAGAATTAGCATCACCCAAATTTACCCATAACTCAGCAAACTACTAGACGTCCTATTCTCCAGAAAACCGATGCTAGTAAAAAACCCAGAACTATCTTTTAAAAATTTAAGAAACATCATCATATGACAAAAAAAATTCATTGAAAATGACGTGAAAGATCTATCGGTACCTACCATATTTTTATGAACGATATCACATCTATTCACCGCATCTCAGGTGTGAATTTGTGAATTTATCGATGCTTATTGGAACGCATTCGAAATTTGTTTGTTACAAGTTAATTCTATTGACTTTTCATTCACGTAAATCGTAGCGAATCTGTGACGATGTAAATATGTAGATGTTTTTATCTCTTTGAAGCATGTACATGTTTGAGTCGAATTGATTGAGGGTTGAGTCTAGATGTGTCATTTATAGACTCTTTAGAATTTATTTACATAGTTACAGAGGTCCTTCGTTCAGTAATTACTGTAAAAATGACTAATTTGGAGCAAATTTGTTGTTTTTTTGCCATATTGTGAGCCTAAATTTTTCATATTTCAGACACAGCATGGGCGCAATTCTTCACTGTATGACAAATTTGTTACTTAAAAAACAGTCGCTTACATATACTTAAATACATAAAACTATAGCGCTCTTTTTTTATGAGGCTTCATTATTGTCAGTTTTTCAAAATAATTGAAATAGTTATCCTTGGCACTGCCGCCAGTTGGATGGATTTTATTTTTGCTTACTCCATCACTTTAACTTATGCAAAAAGTTGGATATCGCTCATAAAAATATTTCAGACCTCGTAAAAATCACGGAGCGTGACCAATCCCTGCTTCTACTTACACGGTATCCAATATATTTGAGTACTAAAAGATATTGAGATATAAGTACAAATATTTAATATTTTGCCAAGATTTTTCTTGAAATTTTGTGGTACATGAATAGTTAAATATTTATAATAATTTTTTTTTTTAAATTTCCTCCTTTTGCATTTTTTTTTTACAAATATTAATCTCTTTTCGAAAGATTTACATGTGGTACAAACGATTTTCATGGGCATTTCCTCTCAAATTTTAGAGATAACATGCTGGAACTAAACGTTTGATTTTTCGGTCCTTTTGCAATAAAAACAAAGGGAAGTTTACCTCTCCTACAAAAAACCGCCCCAAACCATGACTGAAGATGAATATTGATATCGTCGTACATAAACTTCATTTTCGGAAATGTTCTCCATTCTGATTGCCCACAAACGAGAATTTTGTGGAGTGTGTGGTTTTTCATCGGAAAACACGAGCTCATCACGACCGTGTCAAGCAAGTATGGTTTCAACTCTAGCAGCTCCTTTTCCCTTGGATGAGGCAGAAACTCTATGAATTTTCTGTTTTTTTTTTTTGTAAGGGCTTGCTCTTAGATCATTGGTGAGTAATAATTGTGCTGAATACTTTGAAATTCCCAATATCGCAGCTATTTTTCTCACCAAACGACCATTTTTTTCTACGAATCTGCTCTCTTACAATCTTAATGAGCTGCCTAGTACGCGCAGTGCGTGGATGTCCACTTCTCTTAAGATTCAGAACACAGGATGTTTCCTTATAACGTTTCATTATTTTATTTATGAAGTTCCATTTTATCTCTTCTTTTCGTAGGTCCCAAAATATTTTACTACGTCTCATTCTTTTAATAAATTTTGTAACAGTTCACGTGTGGATTCCATCGCACTCCACTACCTAAATAAGACTGATACAAATCTAATTTGATGTTCAAGCATGTGAACTGATAACGGGACTTTTTTTGTGAAACTATGAGAAAGAAAAAATGTCGATTCATATTTAAACAGTAAACCACTTTTGTATTTGAATTGATAGGGCACCGTGTATGTACATGTCAATAATGCTCCTCTAACGTATACTGCGATCAATTCATCGATCATGCTCAGCAGCGTTTTCTGCATCATAAACGAATTCGTCAACAATATATGAAGCACCTGCGGCCAAAACGGGGTAACCCTCATTTCAACTTTTTTTCAGGACGTCAGAAAAACATTCGCATTTTGTATCATTTTAACTTATCTGCCCGAAATTTCGCAAGCTCCTAGATGACCTTTACATACGTCATGTACTAAAGTTTCGAACCATTTCATCAATTGCATTTTTATTAATGAGCGCTTCCGTAGCTCGGGGGGGTAACCCCAGAGGTAACCTGCGTCCAAAAGGGGATAACCCACAGTACGCGTTTCTTGTTTTTTTTATGTATAACATATTTCGATGCATAAATACAATTGTAAATAATATTTTTACCATTCACAAACATAAGTAATATTTACTTTAAAGTGATAACCTAAAAAACGTCTCTCCTCTACGACGCTGCTCACGGCGCTTCTCTTTCGCTCGCATATCTCGGCCAATTTTTGCGCTAGAACGACAGAACTTGAATGAAAAGTCGTCAAAAACTCATGCCGACAACGTGCATTTGAGCAAAAACCTGAAAATTGCACTTAAATCTTTCTTAAAATTAAAATATGGAAAACTGCTTACATGCCAACTGGATTGTTTACACTCGACTAGTCACACAGACACTACCGCAGTCAAACCCGAGCAGATGTAGGCACTCACAACAACGAGCCATCAGCTAATACCGCTAGATGGTGACTCAGGTCTTTTTTTTTTCTCAGAACTTAGACTCAATGAGGGGTTACCCCCTTTTGGACGCGAGCTAGTACTGCGGTTACCCCCATCGTCAGCTTTAATAATTAATTAAAAATAAAAATAAAAACATTTTTCAATTTCTCCAAACGCTCCTTGACGTAGTTTTTATTGGAGAATGTGAATATGTTAAAAAATCGATTTCGAAAAAAATGAGGGTTACCCCCTTTTGGCCGCGGGTGCTTCATATATCCTAATTATTGTTTCTGATTATCTCTTCGGTCCACGTTCCTTGTCAATCCTTTGGTCCTGTTTACGTTCGATTCTTTGCTGAATTCTCCATTTTCTTCGACATTTGTTTCTCTCTTGCTTCGTTTTTAATATGTGGTGACTTTAACTTGCCGAAACTAGCGTGGAATGAAAGCTTTACCCGTATATCTTCTTTACTACCACTTGCTTCCTCTTATTGTGTTCAGTTTTTCCGTTGAACACTTTTAATAACATCAACAATTCCATAGAAAATTCCCACACATAATATTACTGCTCAAGCTGATAATATACTCTTCGCCCCACACAACTTGCACCATCTTCCTTTTTCAACAGTTATTACGATTTTATGTTTTTCCCGTTAAATTCGCTCTCAGGCGTGATGGAGAATGAAATCAATTCGACTAACTGGTATTCGTTTTGTTGCGTTAAACCTGCCTTTTATCGTCCCTGTATACTTCTTTGTCTATTATTTTGTTTCCTTTCGATTCTACTAAAATTTTGCTCATATTTCTCTCATCCATAAAAACAGTGGCCCAGGTTGCATTTCTAATTGTCGCCCTATTTTCTTCTTTTCTTGCTTTGAAAACGTACTCAAACATTTTTTTTTTTGTTACAATAGGCTACTTTTAATACTTCATATTTTCTTGTTCTTGAGGAGCACAGATTTATAAAGAGCGGGTCTTCCACTGCTAACCTCTTAATCTTAGCTAACTTGGTTGTTTCCGCCTTACACCAACAGACGAAAGTTTCCCCGATTTTTGACTCTATTGATTATAGGCTTTTTCTTGTCCAATTCGAATGTTATGGGGAATCTTCTTATCATATGTTTTTTGGCCGTAGCTATGCTGTATCCGTGAATTCCTGTGCTTCTTTTCCATTCTACCGTCTTTCTGGAGTTCCTCAAGGTTCGATACATGGTCCGCTGTTATTCCTGGCATTTCCTTTCCTTCGTCCATTCTCCTTGCCTTTTGCTTGCGAATAAATTTCAGATGTTCAGAGAAATGGAATCGCTTGATGATTCTGTCCTGGTGCTATATGAACTGTAGAAAAGGGCTACCAACAACAGGCATTTTTTGTCATTTTTATTCACACAGATGCTACCATTAAATTTGTATAAGACAAACACAACATTACAGCCTCGCTGGAACCCATCTTTTGTCCAACTATCACAATCCGAATGCTGACCCTCTGTGCATTAAATATAAATGCATAGAATTTGGGGTAATCTAAAATTCTGTTTTGTAGAATATTTCTAGCGCTTGCTGCCAGCTATCAATTTTTTTTTATCTTTTTTCTCTCAGCATGATTAACATTTGTAAATACTCTCCATTCACCGATACTTGTGAAAATTCGCATAGTATTAAAACGATTCAGTTGATCTTTTTACTGTGATATGACATTGAATGGCATTGTCAGTTGATTTGTTGTACATACTTATACTTTCGATACAATAAGGAGTAATATCTACTTTACAATGATTTTGTTCCGCAAACGATAGCTCTGAAAAGAAACTGCTTAGATAGTATTTTCGAACCAACAGATGGCTTAAAATTGAATGCGACGGCTGTCTGTTCACACTTTTATGCATCGTGTAAGTGCAATTATGTATTTTCACATTTCCATGACACTGGACTATGATGAATAAAAGTATGCGCGAGCCGAAAAACATTTAGGCGGATAATGTTTTGAGGTAGAATTTCAGTATACTTTTTCATTTAGTTGGTTTATCGAAATCAAACAGAAATCATTTGTTATCAAACACATGATCAAACCGTGACTAGCATATTATCATTCATCGAAAATATGTCGGTATTTGTGTTTTGTGGTCAATGGTACGTCTACTTACTCAGTTTTAGTAGGAGTAAAGGCAGGAGAATCAGTGAATATTGTTGGAAGACGTAGGTATAGGTATTTATGTACAATATGGAAGTTTTCGGCTTACACTAGGTAAAGAAAATGTTTTCTAGAAAATGATTTCTAGCATGATATTCGATTTAGAAATGTTACCTAAGGCCATACATGAGTGCTTTTTTACTTTGTCCACTCTCAAACAAAAACCCGAAACATCCACGATTAAATAAATAATTACGTATTAAACGTAGCTCGATCATTTAAAAACAAATATGTTAATTTCTTTACTTTCATTCAATGTCTCTCATTTAAAATTTAAACAATGCAAATATACTTTTAGGAAAGGAACACGACAAATTGTTGATGCATGGCTAGTATCGCATGCAACATCGGCAGGAAATGATGTTGGTGGTTCACCGACGCATGGAAATGGCCCGAATTGCTCATCAAGGGGAGGATCTGGAGCAACAACACCCGTCAGGTACTTATTCATCACTTTTTAGTTTTCAAATTTAATGAACATGAACTGAGAGTACTTAAGAAAGTTAAATAATTCTCTGGCGATTGCGTGCAAGAAATTAAATTGCTTAAAATGATTTATGTTAAAATCAAAAATAAATAATGAAACTATTACAAAAAATAATTTTAATGAAAAATGTTCAAAATTAGTTCGAACCAATCAACTTTCGAGTAGTTGAATATAACAGGAAGATTACAAAAAAAAACATACAAGCAAATTAGCGTTTCAACTATCTTTCTGATGAGAAATTTCAAAGAACTCAGATCAACTTATATTATTCTTCTCGAAATTGCTGAAGTGTGCAAAGAATGCACCTCCAAAGAGGCCACTTTTATCTGGCTTAGTGAAACTGAAATTGTATACTCTTTCTGATTAGTTGCATCTCAAATTTTCTCGCTGAAGGTTTGCGTTAAATTCTACAAAGAGTTAGGCAGAGAGAGAAAATTTCCTAGCTGTATTGAAAGTTACACTTAAGATATTTCTACAACTTTTTTTAAATTACTACTGCAGCCAGGAATCAAATGTATTTTGCTCCATGATCCTGAATATGACTCTACGCTGAAGACGAAAAGATGTTTAATATACCATGGTTTTTAATATACCGCCATTCAATATACCATTTTATGATCACATGATGACTGTGCGATCCTGCAACGCATTGCGTCAAATTCTGCTAATTGTTGTGCTCTAACCCGACTTTCCATAAATATTGACAAATGCTCAGTTATCTCTTTCTCCCACAAATCATGTCCCATTCATTTTAATTACTCTCTGAATGACACTCTATTAACCCGTTCTAATAAAGCTCGTGACTCAGGAGTACTATTAAGCTCTCCTCTTACTTTTAATGATCACATTGGCTCAATAATAATGCAGTGCACTTGGCTTCTTAAAAAGACAATCTAAAGAATCCAATGGCATTCAAATACCTTAGACAGAACCGAAACGATTGCAATAGGTCGATAGTTAGACGGATCACACAGGCCTCCATGCGGAAGGAAATATTCCAGTCGAATATGGCAGGTAAAATTTAGCTAAGGCGGAGGCGCAGCACTTTAGTACGAGGGGCGAAATACCACCAGGATCGGCAGATTTGAAAACGTCAAGCTTGTCGAGCATTTTCAATACCTCTCTTGTGCAAAAAATAGAGACCCTTGCTTGAAAGCGCACATTGGAGGTCGAGGAGGACTCAGTGAGGAAGGTGGCAAGTAAGAGTTCGTAGCGAAAATCTCAGCAAAAAGATTAGCTTTATACCACCATGAAGAAGAGGTGGCACGGAGGAACTGGAGAAGTTGTTCTTAATCCTTTTAACAAGCGACCAGAAGCCTTTGCTTCCTTTCTAACTTGCAAGGAGCTTCTATTTAATGTTTTGGTCAAACTGGAATTTAACTCTTCTGATAGTGAATGTAAAGGTATTGCGAGCAGTTTTGTAAAGTTTTTTTTGATTCCTCAGACGGAGATGGCTTGTAAGTTCTGAAAGCTGCCTCCTTAGTGCGAATAGCCTCTTTACCTTCCTAACTAAACCATGAGGTGGTGGTTGGCTTAGTGTTCTTAAAGGCATGCGGGATAAAAGAGTACATTCCATACCATATGATGTCGGTTATGGTGGAAGCTATATATTCCGCGTTCTTTGTGGCAAAGCAATCGGGCATATCGATCTCTCTGATGTATTTTCTAAACGCAGTCCAGTCAGCCTTGCCATAATGGCAGACCAGTTGTTTGGTGGGAAACTGATTAGTGTTAATCAAAAAAGCGTTATTAAAGTGGGCTGAGATCAAATTGTGGTCCGAGTTGCCAAGAGGCGCAGAAACTGAGATCGAATATTTATCTGGGTGTGAAGCTAAAAACAAATCTAAAAGATTTGCATTATGCCCAGATATGTTGGGAATTCTTGTTGCACAACCCACTAGCTGCTCGACACTGAACGACTCGTTAAAAAGATCAACGTGCCTGCCCGCCGGGCTTGTGGTGGAAGAGTGTCTGAGCCACTGGACGTTATGCACATTGAAATCACCGTGAAGGGGATGTCTCAAGCATTTTGTCAATGTCAGAAAATAGTGCATCGAAGGAACGAACAGTTTCTGCATAAGACATGTCAGGGCTGCGGTATAAAAAGCCTCATTTTACCCCTGTACCTATTTAGATCTAGGATTCTAAACGAACCTGAGTTTGAACCAGGGACCAGTGCTCTACTCACTAGACTACATGTGCTTAATAGGCCCCAAAATATGCACAAAGAAAATGTTGAATCCTGGAAATAGAATACTTTTCTTATCACCAAAAAAAACCTATAATCAAAACTTCATAATTTAAAGAAATACAAAAGTTTAACTAATTTACGCTTTTTGCATTACAGAAAAATATCAGCACATGAATTTGAACGTGGCGGTTTATTAAAACCAATTGTGAATACAATAGATGGTACACCTACATTTTTAAGTATTGGCCCGCATACAAACGATGGTTACATTCATGCGTATAACAATCAAGTGGGAGCTTTTCACAGTAATCGACCTCAAAGACTGTCGAGAAATGAACTGAAGCAGCTCGATGAGAAAGAGCTAATTTTTGAATTGGTAAGGTATCGTCAATATGTTGTTTAGTAAATTAAAATGTTATTTTAAAACTTTTGTTATATAAAAGTCTTTTACTGGAATAAATTCGAATTTAAAAGTTAAAAATCTAAAGTGATTTCGTATATTTTGCCTCGTATTGAAAAGTGCATTAAAAAGCATGTCATAATAAAAATGTTTATTCTATTTTCAATATTGATTGATGATTCTGACCACATTTCACTTGAAATTTTATTTTAAATCTTTTTTTCTAATTCAATGAAATCCGAAACGTGCATTGTGTAAATTTTTTTACAAATATTTGTAATTATTTCATTCCAAATTTCTTTTATTAGTGTTTTACTATAAAATTTTCATATTTTAGGTGAAAGATATCTGCAATGAACTCGATGTTCGATCTCTTTGTCATAAAATCCTACAAAACGTGTCAATCTTATTGAATGCTGATCGTGGATCACTGTTTTTGGTACAGGGAAGATGCAACGGAACAGAAGGATCAAAGAAGTAAGTCTTTGAGTTTGTATTTATCGATGTAAACAACTTAATCTGAAATCTGTTTATTTTGTTTTTTGCAATGAGATGAAAATAATTTAAATTCTGCATGAAACGATGCACACAATAAATCTCCATCAGACTTTACGAGTGACGCATTTCGCTATAAATATTCAAAATTTTCAACTGAACATGTTTTAGATGCGTTATAAAAATAATTTAAATATTTTCCTTAGAACTATCGGATAATGTCGGGTTCTTTATGTCCAAGCCTTGCAGTGAAGTTTTCTAGCGGAAGAAGTTTTTGAAATGAACCAATCGTTCAGTATTGCCTATCATTAAAATCACGAAAAAAGTTTTCATTGAAAAATTCAGAGCTCGCTTCTACAATTTACCGGTTCTGAAGTTTTTGCGTTTTCGTTTAGTCTTGCAACATTATTGCATTCTTCGATACAAGCACTTTGAATACACATCAAAACGATTACCTTGTCCATTATTTCGCATCTATTGCGTGTTAGATAGCGAATGAAACCTGAGGTCGTCATCATGCAACATTCAACATCCAACACGAAATCGTCCTTTTCGTCTAAAATTATTCTTATCTTCATAATATTCTATTGTTATGCACACCGAACTTAATATTACGTCTTCGTCGGCGTCGTCTTTGTCGTCGTGTTCGACGTCAACACCCACACGCTCCATTAAACATTTCGTCGACTGGACAAGGTCCTTTATCAACGTCACGAAATAAATATGTTGTAAGTGCATTCATTTTCTAAATTCAAATACCAAAACTCTCACATTCCTTGAGAACGAAACAGTAATCGGAATATGAAGAATGAAAAGATAATTTCTTTTCATTTTATTTTTTGAAAGGACAAAAGAGCTGTGAAGTTGAAAAATTGCGAAGGACAGTGTGTATAGGAAAAATACGAAGAAAAAAGTTGTCTGTCAACGCAAAAATAAAAATATTACGGTTACTTTTTAATGTGAATTTGCCCAGCTAGACGGCTAGTTTGTTTGTTGTAAGCTTTTGTTTTCATGGTGTTTCGTTTCAGGTGTCTGGTTTCGAAACTTTTCGATGTTTGTTCGAGAAGTACGGTCGAAGAAATGGAACAACAGGATGAAGTACGAGTTGCTTGGGGTACGGGAATTGCTGGACATGTTGCTGAAAGTGGTGAACCCGTTAATATACCAGATGCTTATAAGGTAATATAATAGGTAGATTTATTTCCATTTGAATTAATGGTAAATCTTTTGTGGGTGTATACGTTACATGTTCAGAGTATTTTTTAAAAAATTGTTCTAGTATTTGAAAATAATGCTTCACAATTCGATTTTCCTTTATTATTCCTCATTTTGAAAATCAAAACCTCTTTTTAAAAATAATCGAACTAAATACAAATAACCGAACTATGTATAAGATGTAGCCCACGTTGGGCGCTATTCGTTTAGTGGATATATGAGGTAATAAAACGTTTTTTTTCTTGAATTCTATGCAAACTGGAAATAGCCAATTATCACTACTTTTAGATCAACCCTCGTAAAAGTGAAAGATTGAGGTTCTTACTATCCATCAAGTAAAGTACAATATGAATTCAGTGTATGCATACGTTACCTATTCTGAACAATATGCTGATTACCGATTTGGATCCTAATTTAAATTTGGAGCATTCTGCTTTTGTTTTTTCAATACAATTTCGACAAAAAGTTGTCTTATACTGTCAAGTTTGAAATTAAATCATTCGACCTTTAAAATGATTATGGTCAATACGTAGAAGGATATATGAATTTCCTTTTGTTGTCTTAAGAAAATTCATATTCCTGGCTCTGTAACTAGACTATTTATTTGTTGCTTTCATACAAAGCTCTACTAATGTTGCATATTTTCATTATTTTTTATAATAAGAAAGGTCTTCAGTTTTCCAGCTTGGAAGCTATTTTTTGCTTGAGGCGTGAATCAAGCAGCACTGCATGTAAAAAAAATTTTTTAGTAACAATTACAAGAAAATGTATGTGAGACAAACATAATTTCTTCATAGATCACAACTGATTGTACTTCTAAAAATTAATAGGATTCCAGCCTATAACGTAGTCATGTCAATTGTTTCAAAACTATGTTGAATTATAGGGAAAAACGAACAGAATTGAGTTGGTAAATATAAAAACCTTGGCCTTCTTATTGGGCGGAAGCCCAATAAGCAAGCCAAGCAAGCCTTTCCATTTTCCATGAGTGTGCTATTTCTCTGTTTTCAAGGGAGGGATTTCGGCCACTTCTTCTTTCTTAGACCGAAGTCAGTTGGCGGAGTGATCATTTTTCACCGGGCAAGAGATTATTCATTTTTTCGCCGGGCAAGAGATTATTCATTTTTTCGCCGGGCAAGAGATTATTCATTTTTTCGCCGGGCAAGGGATTATTCATTTTTTCGCCGGGCAAGGGATTATTCATTTTTTCGCCGGGCAAGGGATTATTCATTTTTTCGCCGGGCAAGGGATTATTCATTTTTTCGCCGGGCAAGGGATTATTCATTTTTTCGCCGGGCAAAGGATTATTCATTTTTTTCGCCGGGCAAGGGATTATTAATTTTTTCGCCGGGCAAGGGATTATTCATTTTTTCGCCGGGCAAGAGATTATTCATTTTTTCGCCGGGCAAGGGATTATTCATTTTTTCGCCGGGCAAGGGATTATTCATTTTTTCGCCGGGCAAGAGATTATTCATTTTTTCGCGGGGCAAGAGATTATTCATTTTTTCGCCGGGCAAGGGATTATTCATTTTTTCGCCGGGCAAGAGATTATTCATTTTTTCGCCGGGCAAGGGATTATTCATTTTTTCGCCGGGCAAGAGATTATTCATTTTTTCGCCGGGCAAGGGATTATTCATTTTTTCACCGGGCAAGAGATTATTCATTTTTTCGCCGGGCAAGAGATTATTCATTTTTCGCCGGGCAAGGGATTATTCATTTTTTCGCCGGGCAAGAGATTATTCATTTTTTCGCCGGGCAAGGGATTATTCATTTTTTCGCCGGGCAAGGGATTATTCATTTTTTCGCGGACAAGAGATTATTCATTTTTTTCGCCGGGCAAGAGATTATTCATTTTTCGCCGGGCAAGGGATTATTCATTTTTTCGCCGGGCAAAGGATTATTCATTTTTTCGCCGGGCAAGAGATTATTCATTTTTTCGCCGGGCAAGAGATTATTCATTTTTTCGCCGGGCAAGGGATTATTCATTTTTTCGCCGGGCAAGGGATAATTCATTTATTCGCCGGGCAAGGGATAATTCATTTTTTCGCCGGGCAAGGGATTATTCATTTTTTCGCCGGGCAAGAGATTATTCATTTTTTCGCTGGCAAGAGATTATTCATTTTTTCGCCGGGCAAGGGATTATTCATTTTTTTCGCCGGGCAAGAGATTATTCATTTTTTCGCCGGGCAAGGGATTATTCATTTTTTCGCGGGGTAAGAGATTACTCATTTTTTCGCCGGGCAAGGGATTATTCATTTTTTCGCCGGGCAAGAGATTATTCATTTTTTCGCCGGGCAAGAGATTATTCATTTTTTCGCCGGGCAAGGGATTATTCATTTTTTTCGCCGGGCAAGAGATTATTCATTTTTTCGCTGGCAAGAGATTATTCATTTTTTTCGCCGGGCAAGGGATTATTCATTTTTTCGCCGGGCAAGAGATTATTTATTTTTTCGCCGGGCAAGGGATTATTCATTTTTTCGTCGGGCAAGGGATTATTCATTTTTTCGCCGGGCAAGAGATTATTCATTTTTTCGCGGGCAAGAGATTATTCATTTTTTCGCCGGGCAAGGGATTATTCATTTTTTCGCCGGGCAAGAGATTATTCATTTTTTCGCCGGGCAAGGGATTATTCATTTTTTCGCGGGCAAGAGATTATTCATTTTTTCGCCGGGCAAGGGATTATTCATTTTTTCGCCGGGCAAGAGATTATTCATTTTTTCGCCGGGCAAGGGATTATTCATTTTTTCGCCGGGCAAGAGATTATTCATTTTTTCGCCGGGCAAGAGATTATTCATTTTTTCGCCGGGCAAGGGATTATTCATTTTTTCGCCGGGCAAGAGATTATTCATTTTTTCGCCGGGCAAGGGATTATTCATTTTTTCGCGGGCAAGAGATTATTCATTTTTTCGCCGGGCAAGGGATTATTCATTTTTTCGCGGGGCAAGAGATGATTCATTTTTTCGCCGGGCAAGGGATTATTCATTTTTTTCGCCGGGCAAGAGATTATTCATTTTTTCGCTGGCAAGAGATTATTCATTTTTTTCGCCGGGCAAGGGATTATTCATTTTTTCGCCGGGCAAGAGATTATTTATTTTTTCGCCGGGCAAGGGATTATTCATTTTTTCGTCGGGCAAGGGATTATTCATTTTTTCGCCGGGCAAGAGATTATTCATTTTTTCGCGGGCAAGAGATTATTCATTTTTTCGCCGGGCAAGGGATTATTCATTTTTTCGCCGGGCAAGAGATTATTCATTTTTTCGCCGGGCAAGGGATTATTCATTTTTTCGCGGGCAAGAGATTATTCATTTTTTCGCCGGGCAAGGGATTATTCATTTTTTCGCCGGGCAAGAGATTATTCATTTTTTTCGCCGGGCAAGGGATTATTCATTTTTTCGCCGGGCAAGAGATTATTCATTTTTTCGCTGGCAAGAGATTATTCATTTTTTCGCCGGGCAAGAGATTATTCATTTTTTCGCCGGGCAAGAGATTATTCATTTTTTCGCCGGGCAAGAAATTATTCATTTTTCGCCGGGCAAGAGATTATTGAGGTTTTGGTTTATGCTCCTAAAATGTGTGTATTAATTTTTAATCAGGAATGAACCCCAGCTCTAGTGGTGGAACCTTGAATTAATCTTTATTGCAGGTGTCAACGATACACCCCTAAGAATTTTTGTATCCTTTGTATTACGACGTATGACATCATTTATTTTAGTGTATTCCAATCAAGCACTAACCTAAACTCAAAACCATTGAAGAATTCCTTATCCAGTTCGCGTCTTAAATGCAACATTTTCGCTATAATTAATCCTGGCCGTATTCAATATCTATGGAATATCGATGCAGGCTTGAAGTTTTCGTTTGATTTTTTATTGCAAGGTGACTAAGACCAATGCTTAGTGATTGCCTTGTCAACAGGCTATTGTAGACTTTGCGTTTAGTTTGTTTTTGAACGTCCTGTAGATGCTCATTTGATTTATTAGAAACCATAAAATATATTTTTAAATTGTGGATTGTCGCAAAATGTATATGAAACCTAAATGAAAAACCACTCCATCAAATAAAATTCCCCAGCTCCCCAAAACCATTCAGTCTTATCAACAATGCAAATCGAAACATAATAAAATTGTAACCGATATTTAATCTCATCACCATACACATTCAATTGTTTTTATTTGTTTGCTCAGATATCACGTATACACGCTTAATCTATTGTTTATTTATACGATTCGTATTTATTAATTCCCTTTCTTCTTGTACTTTTCATTTACAGGATGAGCGATTTAATCGGGAAATCGATAGTCTGACAGGGTATCGAACTAAGGCGCTGCTCTGCATGCCGATTAAGGATTCGTCGGGCGATGTTGTCGGTGTGGCGCAAGTTATCAATAAACTTAACGGAGAAGCATTCACGGAGAACGATGAAAAGGTTTGTATTTGTGCCATAGAAACGTTCTTTTCATATTGTCCTAAGATCGTGCACGCTATCCTACACTACAGTTTCTAGTCCCGACCACTTCTAACTCGAACCGGGTGCTATTCTGTTGTGTATTCTTTTATCGTTTCATTCGATGCTGTTTGCTAAGGAAACTGTCGTCTTGAAAGACCGAGGAAACTAGAGAGGGAGTTTGTTATGTGCTTGGGTGATGACTGGCTTCTTGGAACGCGTCACTTGATATGCCTTGTTCTAAGTCAACATACTCGAATTGTTTGCCTTTGTTGACACTCTACATATACGTGGGAGACAGTATTGAGGGAAAGAAAGAAACAAAGCACTTGTAGCTGTGAGCTGCCTGATTCCGGCCCGAGTCTTAAACTGTCGAAGGTGGCACTGATGCTACTAAATTCAAATAAAACTAACCACCCACAATATTCGATTTCCGTGCCGGAGCTACTGGCTTAGATTGAAATTTTATCGATGTTTGTTTTCGAGTGGATTATCAAATTTACATGGCCAATAAAGAGTTATGCAAACAGTTATTTTACAGGATAGTAAATCCGATCTCTTCATATCGAACAATTGTCCAGAGAGTACATTTAAATTTCACAACTGACTTGTGGAGTCATACAAATATTTATATAGACTCATAAAAACTGATGTTATTTGGGGGGAAACCATGTTATGACTGCCATAAGCTTATTTGTGTTTATTGTAGTCCATGAAATCATGATAATTTGAGTGGATCATGTAATATTTACAAACCATTCGATCAAAATACCTTTTCTATTTCCACATGAACCAGTCATCGACCAATAAAATAATCCTTTTCAAATGGATTGATCGAGGCTCTTTTCCATTTTCTTAGTTCTGTTTCTTTAATTTCCACCATCGCCTCCGCCGGAACAAAAATTGACGTCAATCCTGACTAGGAAAAGTGTTTCCGTCTTAATTAATTTCCAATTTATTAAAATAGTCATCGTCTTCATCATCATCATCGCCGTAAATATCGCTGTCGCCACACGTTTCGTGTTGGTAATCGATTCGCCTGAATGTATTATCGTCTTCCAAACAACTTTCCTTTCAAGAGGCCGAAAATTAACTTAGCCTTTAGTCCATTATATGCGAGCTTATGCCCATTACGGAACATCATCACTGCCAATCCAGCCTTAATCTAGTCGTAGACGTAAAGCCAAAAAAAAAGTTGCCGACCAAAAAGAGTCCATTCGAAACAAATAAATGCTTGGCTGTACATTTATCATCATTTCAAGCTGTGTTACAGAACGGACGGGTGGGTGTGGACTAGAAACAAGGACAATATGAATTAGTTAGTCGAGTTTTAGATATCGGATAGGATTTGCAGGAAAAAGGTTTAATGATTTCTTTGCCGGGGGAAAAATTACTGAAATACGAGAAGCATAAATGGAATTTATTTCTTGTCACGTGAATGATGATGATGTGCTGAGAGGAAAAAATAGATTCGGGAAAAGGTTTTTTTTTGGGTATTTATTCGTTTCAAGTGAAAAGCGTTTTCCAATTGAAGTCGCAATTCTGTTTATGGCTAAAAGCTACGACATTAAAAAGTAATGGAAATCATTGGGTTTTTATTTGATCCGTTTTTCAAAGTGCTTACAATATTTGTTGATGTTGGAGTATTGTATAATTATTTGCTCATTCAGTAACAAAATAGTATTGAAGATAAATTATATTTTTTCTTCTGATAAATTATGCTCTCCTCAGAGGAGAAGATGTTGACGGGTGGTGTTGAACGCAAGACTGAAAAGCATCCAGTCTTTACACCATTAAGGCTGCTAATTCTCTTTTCTTAGAAGGAGATTTTGCAGCTTCGGAGATATCCGAAGCTGCATAATCTCCTTCTGGAATAAATGCAAATATTGAGCTCAAGGTATGTCACCGAAGAATCCAACTGGAACGATAAATATACCTACTGCTGCTTGACTAATGACTTCTTCGAGTAGTAATATAGTCGTCAAAGGTAGCACAACAGTCACCCATACAAATCTCGATTCAACTTAGACCTGAATTGCCTCAAGAACTGCGCTTATCTCGTGGGCAGGTATCTTTCTTGCTCGAACCTTCCGACAATCTTGCTGTTCTCACGGATACTGCTTCTATCATTCCCCTTTTGCCTCTCATGGTTCCACCGCTAAAAACCGTCGTATCCTGGTTCTCTTACAGAACGGACCATGTGTCGACTAATGTTCGGGCCAAGCTGGACTAAAATCCACCTTTACGCCTGTGTAGAAAACTTATACGGGAAAACCTTGACCATCAACTGATTTCTTTTCTCTGCATAACCGTCAGCTCTGGAGTTAGGTTAGGTTAGGTTAGTAAAGAGAGCTGCCGAGAACGCGGCCAACATTAGGTCACCAGTTTGGGCCCATTTGAAACCCTCATAGACAATCACACGCATTCACACTTACAGCCATGGCACTGGCGGGATTCGAACCCGCAGGCCCCGTAGCACGCCGCTTTTCGGCCTGACGCGAGCAGAGCTACCGGGGCCCCCTCCGCTCTGGAGTTACTAAACATGTACTTTTTGCAGTTTTTTTTAAAGAATTTGTTAACACTCTTGCCAGGAATTTTCGTTCACGTTCATCAAACAGAGGCAGAACTTAAACCGTAATCTTAAAATCCACTATAAGAACATTCGTGGTCAGTTTTCGCATACATGCTCAGTTTTCACATACATACACTTCATACATAAAACACTTACTCGTCAGTTAATATTAAAATTTGTCATTTTCCCTGAAAGTTATCTGCATTTAAAAATACTTTGAAGAATGTTACGTTTGTATTATGCTCTTTTTACGTTCTATCTTCCTATCTAATTTTGCATAAATGGAATAATTTCTGTTGATTGGACACTAAATAAATAAATAAATTATTCTGTGACAATTTAGCCCACACTGGCGCAATACTTTATGGATTGATTTTATTTTTTGTTTATATATATTTTATTTTTTAATGATTACCCCGGCTCGGATTTGATTTTAATGGCTCTTTCAATAGGGTTTGATGCTACTAATCTATATATTCCTCACATTCGCTGATCATTTTCAAATTTTTTGCTTTTATCTTATAGTTTAATTTCTCACAGATAAAAAAAAGACGTCTGATTTAAGATAGTATTTTTTCTCTTATAAATGAACTTTTTTTTATTTCTAATGATGAAAATACATAAATTCAAAGAGTTACTAACAGAATCTCACACAAAACATGTTCCACAGGTTTTTGCATCATATCTACAATTCTGCGGTATCGGTCTACGAAACGCTCAACTCTATGAAAAATCCCAGTTAGAAGTGAAACGTAATCAGGTCTTGCTCGATTTAGCTCGTATGATATTCGAGGAGCAAAGTACCATCGAGCATATGGTATTTAGGATTCTATCACATATGCAAAGCTTAATACAATGCCAAAGAGTTCAAATTTTACTGGTGCATGAAGCGACCAAAGGTAGTTTCTCGCGAGTATTCGATTTCGAAGCGAACGATCTGAGTGAAGCTGATAATCATTCACGAACAAGGTTAGTGAATCGATTAATAAATTCAAAAAAAAATTTTAATTTAATTTTGAATGTATTTTTTCAGTCCGTTTGAGTCCAGATTTCCGATTAATATCGGCATAACAGGATATGTGGCGACTACAGGAGAGGTAAGATTAGATCAAATCATATCCGATTTCATTTTTTTCATTGCTTATGAGTTGTCTAATTTGAATATTTTTTTCAATATCTTACAGACTGTTAATATACCAAATGCCTACGAGGATAGTCGGTTTGATCCTAGTGTGGATGAATGTCTTACATTTAAGCACAAGTCAATCCTCTGTATGGCTATAAAGAATTCATTAGGTCAAATTATAGGAGTAATTCAGCTTATTAATAAATTTAATGATATGGTAAGTGCTCTTTGATGGCCTTATTTTTATTTAAAAAACTTGTCTCCCATATTTACTTTCTAGATTTTCACCAAAAATGATGAAAATTTCGTGGAGGCATTTGCAATTTTTTGCGGTATGGGCATTCATAATACGCACATGTATGAGAAAGCAATTGTGGCGATGGCAAAACAAAGTGTAACATTAGAAGTTCTAAGCTACCATGCTTCCGCCTCAAGTGATGATGCTCAACGATTAAGGGTAAGAAATTGAATGACAATCTTACTGTTGAACGCAAATTTACGCAATATATTTTATTTTGCGACTAACATGAACGAGTCTTTATTTAAGTATGAAATATGCTCGTTTCTTTAGAAAAGAATTTGTATTTTAATTTAAAGGCTAAATTTTCCTTTAGGAGATAGATATATTTTAATTTTTTGATAGATTTTATATCTGAAGAAGATACTGAAAAAAAGAGCGAATTTCCCTCGAAATATCAATATTTGTCAAGAAATTAAAATATATCTAGCTTCTAAAGGAAAAATTGGTCTTTAAATTAAAATATATATTTATTTTTTTAGAAAAAAATTGGTTCACATGAAAACAATAAAAAAAAATTGTGTTGATTTGTTGTACTTTGATCAATAAAATTATTTAGTTGTTACTAACTTCTGTTCAAAGTGCATTGAAATCGCTACCATAACGCAAAGATATACAGCGCAGAGTGTTGTTGCGCACTTGAAATCTACCTATGCAAAACATGGTAGCCCGTTACAACTAGTAGGTGACGGTAGCCCGCCATATAGGTCAGAAAAGTTTAAATTATTTATATTAGGCCAAATCTAACGAGCAAGCCGAAAATTCAGTGAAAATATGTTGAGAAAGTCTCGAGTAGCGAATATTGATCCCTTTTTAGCCTTACTGCTATATAGAAATACGCCCAAAAATTATTTTCCATCAGAAACTGAGTTATTAGTTTCGCGAAAGTTAAGATGCAATGTTCGCCATACATAACGGTTTAAAGATTACGTACCAAGATTATAAAAAAATTGTTTCGAGTTTGTCTACACAGCTTTAATCATTTCTATTTTTTCCAGAAGTTAAAAATACCATCAGCGGCACAATTCAATCTTCATGATTTCAAATTTGATGATATTTTTATGGATGATGATGATACACTTAGAGTAAGTAATACTACTATTAAACTTCAAATGAATAAAACAATGGCTATAAATGATCGCTTGAATTGTCATTATAAAATTTAATTCGACTTTTTTTTATTTATTTTCTATTTTCAGGCATGCTTACGAATGTTCTTAGATCTCGATTTCGTCGAGAGATTTCATATCGAATACGAAGTATTGTGCCGTTGGCTTTTAAGTGTTAAGAAAAATTATCGAAATGTTACGTATCATAATTGGCGGCATGCTTTTAACGTTGCTCAAATGATGTTTGCTATATTAACAGTAAGTAAATCATTAATAGTAATTTTCAGAAAATCGTTTACAGTAGATTTTCTTCTACCAGTTGATATCAAATAGAAAAAAATGTAATATTGTGTATTATGTGCCAACAATTAAAATATTAGTTTTAAAAAAATCATTTATTTTAGGCTACACAATGGTGGAAAATCTTTGGTGAAATCGAGTGCCTTGCATTAATCATCGGTTGTTTATGTCACGATTTGGATCATCGGGGGACCAATAATTCTTTTCAAATTAAGTAAGTTGGATATGTATACGATTGTTTAAGTAATTCTTGTTAAGCTTACCACCTGATCAGAAGTAACAAAAATACCAATTACCACATTATATCGTTTAGTCTTAGTTGAAATTAACTCTTAGTGTTAATTCAAATTAATAAGACTACTTCTTTTCATTATTTACCCACTTCCAAGGGCCTTTCTGAATTCACGTCTTCGTCCTCATCTTCAGCTTTTGTGACGTCAGCAGAATAGCTAAGCTATTCTAATGCTTCAAATACATATTGGCCGAGGCCAGGCGAGCCGAAGTCAGACGAGACCGCCAACATGTGGACGGCATTTGACGGCTCGTCACGAATAGCCTTGACTCGTGCCCTAAACCCATTCCGATCGGAAGTCGCACGAGCGCCGGCGAGTCCTGTCAAAGCCGCTCGTCTGGACCGTCCACACACTCGGGCTCGCCAGATTTCGCCTGGGCTCGGCCAATATGTATTTTCCACATAACAGTTTGAAGCAGACCAAGACGAGGTGTCCGAAATCTATGGCTTTGCTTCTCAATATTGCCTCAAAGCACCACCCAGCAGACGAAAGCTCAAATCAGAATGTGACTTCGTCAACAGTTGTGCTGGAGAACAATTTCAAGGCGTAGATAATTGAATTCGGACGTGCTCGACTTGATCTGACGTCACATTCTGTTATAATAAGTTAAAGAAGAAGGCGAAGACGTGAATTCGGAAAGGCCCTAAGTTCCTGTTAGTTGGTCTACGCACAAGCATAAAGGCAACTAAATAAAACAATGGTGATGAACACAGTATCTCCAGGCGACTTCAATGTGATACAAGCTCTGAGTCTCTTCAGGAGCTTATTTAATAAAAGGCTACTTACTCTCTTGTCTTTATTGTATTTTAGTTTGAATGTTGAATGTATTGATTGTGTTCGGAAAATCTGAATAGGCGCCTTTTGAAGTTAAATATTCTTTACTTATCCAGTTTATAATCTTATATCCCCCAGTTTTGCCTCTTTTTATATAATTGACTTATGTCAAACACTGACTGTCACTAAGCGGAATAATTAATGAAAACATGTGGTTTCGATTGTTATATGTTCATGTATTATTGAGGAAAGGTTCGCAGTACCATTATTACTATCCTTTCAATAATAAATGTACTGCTCAGGTGTTGGTTTTCCGCAACATGTCGCTGTTTCCAATTCTCTTTGAACAAACCACAAGAAGTACTTATTGCATTGAACAAACTAATAACTTATTCCTTGTTACTTTTTCAGACATTATTCAAAAAATTTGAGATGTAAAAAGCAAACATATTTTTGAGATTTTGCTAAATATATTTACCCCCAAAACCATATCTCCGAAGTATTGAAAATCTTTAAAACAAACTGTTTTGAAAAAATATGACATACGGTTAGATTTTAGCGCGGGCCACAATGCTCCAGCACATTCCATTCCGATCCAGCACTCTCCAGCTCATGTCCATTCCAGCAAACTGAACACATAGTCTCCATTCCGTTTAGTGTGCGACAATTTACTTGTAGTTTTAAAATTTCTATTTTGCGTGATTATTTTAGAATGGATAGCAATTTTTTATAGTTATTTGGAATGCTAATGAGTTTTGTACCCTTGCATAAACAAAGAACACCGCAAAAAAATTTTTTGGTATTAATAATAATACTCTTCTGATCCAGAAAAGTTGAAAGTTGGTCAACTCGTCCATTCCATTCCAACCTTATGTGTTCAGTCTCGTACATTTGCTATACCGCCAACTTTGACGTTTATTCTGGAATGGAATGGAATGGAGCATTGTGTCCGGCGCTTTTCCTTCGATCCTATTTTCTATGCTAAATGAAGCGCAAGCGATTTAGTTCGTTGCGCCATACGTTCGGGTTAAACCCGAATCATTTTTAGAATGATCACGCCAACGAGACGATTAGCCGGTTGGGAAAAAAACTGAATCGAATGGTGGCTACAGTAAAAGCTTATTTTAGAAATATTTTCATGTCTAATGTTTCAGAGAAGCTATTTACTATAATGCTCTAAACTCCTGTCTTTTGTACATTTGTGTGAAATGTTAAGGTATATTATTTCTGTAGCTGAACCACATGAATTAAATAAAACAATACTTTCTAAGATAAGAAATTTGTGAAGCAATAGCTCATTAATTTCAAAAGATACAAAAATTTATATTAATTTCTGTCTAACAAATCCTGAAGAATAACATAATTTACATGGAATTGTTTTTGTGGTATGATTAAAATTGAAATTTTTCTTATCTACGTGGTTTCGAAAGTATGCACACCAGACCACAGATCCAGTTTCCCGTTTTCAACTATTCTATTTTTGTCGAATTTGCTTGATAAAATTGTTCTTTTCTAATTCATATCAAAACAAGTGATACTTTCGAAATAAAACCATTCAGTGACATTTGTCAATGATCTGTATTGGAAAGTTTAATTGCTACACTCACCACTGGCTGGAAATTGTCTCCGCTGGCAGCAAAATCTTCGATATAGTACGCAAAATTTTCGCGATATCAACGACGTTGATAACCCGTATGTACCGCTTTGCCAAGCTGGTATTAGCCTGGTGGTATGGACGATACCATGGTATTAATACCAGAAGTATATCAGTAGTTTAACATATCTCTGATCTGAATTAAAACCACCGCCTCAAATTTTTTCACCCAAATAATTTAAGGAAGCTATCTCGGATCAGTCCATGGAACTCCCCTTTGTGTTTTCTGGAATGTTGGTTATTTTTCCACTGTTTGGAGGCGTGGGAAAATATACGCACATAACACCCGTTTCATATCCTTGCTCTCAAGTTTGAAAAAAAAACTGCTGGAAATGGTAATTTAGGAACAGTTATCTCATACCATTGATGAATATGAAACAATATCTATGAGGTGAATCTGCTTTAAAGTCAAACACTCCACTGTAGACGCTTCAATGATTCTATAAAAAGAGGTATCGATAACATCCAGAACTATAAGGCTTTGTGTGCCTGTCCAATCGATCTGCAGAAGACCTTTGACTCAGTATGAATTGCTGGTTCCTGCACAAAATTATCTATTTGAAATTTTCAGCTTGGATCATTCAGATTTTGGACATTTTTCTCAGTAAAAAGACGGCGTTTGTCGTCTATTTTTTTATTTTCTTTTGGGGTCCCTATTGAATGTCCCTGATATCTCAAATATTGCTTATTAAGCAAACTGGATTTTATAGATCAATGTCAAGAGAGGCAACTGGCTCTTTTCAGACGTAACTACAAGGACATTTGAAAGAGAGTAAAGACACAAACAAGTTAAACTGATCATTAATAATCAGACGATTTCTTCTTGGAAAACAGTCCAATAAGTGGGTATTCAACTTGATTTTCGATGGAACGCTAGAAACTATATTTCAATCTGCCTGTACAAAGCAGCCTCAGCATGCCAGCACCGTATCAAGCGTATCTTCAAGCTGAACTCCATCAAGTCTTCAAAGATAATTGAAGATGATTGAAGATATAATTGAAGAACCTACCTATCATATTCTGTAAGCTATCGTGTTTCTGACATTGCCACACATAACCTTACTCATTAGAAGCTATATTTGGCGCTCCCAATATCCTACCCATCACAAGTCTTGGCTTTTATATTCCACGAATATCGTCATTATACCTATTTTATTTTGAAATCAGATGTTGAGCGGATAGTTCGTCTTCATGGGTATTTATAACTAATAAAAATCCAAACTGAGTCTAATACTTTTGGATTCATTATTTAATTTTATGTTTCAGAGCTTCTTCACCTTTGGCACAGTTATATTCAACGTCAACTATGGAACATCATCACTTCGATCAATGTCTGATGATCTTAAACAGTCCTGGAAATCAAATCTTATCGAATTTATCGTCAGAAGATTACAGTCGTGTGATACGCGTCTTAGAAGATGCAATTTTATCGACAGATTTAGCTGTCTATTTTAGGTGAGTGGCTATTCAAATTCCTAAATTTAAGTATTTTTATGTAGCCTTGGATTAGCTGCCCAAAAAGATTTTTATATCTTCCATATCACATCCTAGTTTTCACATTAATTTGAAAATTGAATTAACATTAACAGTGATTCCAGGAAACGTGGACCATTTTTGACAGCCGTCGAAGATAAATCATTGAATTATTGGTTCGGTGATGAGCCTCGAGCTTTGTTGCGAGCGATGAGTATGACCGTGTGTGATTTGTCGGCAATAACAAAACCGTGGGAGATCGAGAAACGAGTGGCCGATTTAGTCAGCTCAGAGTTTTTCGAGCAAGGCGATATGGAGAAAGAAGAATTGAACATAACACCGATCGTGAGCTATTTTTTTTTTATTTAGATCGCCTGTGAATTTCTCACTAAATATTGTTCATTTCAGGATATCATGAACCGTGAAAAAGAGGACCAGTTACCGATGATGCAAGTTGGATTTATCGATTCAATTTGCTTACCAATCTATGAGGTATGTTGCATAGCTTGGTAGTTTCCTAGTTGAATATCCTAATGCAATAGCAATTTTCTCATTTTCAGGCTTTCTCTGTTCTTTGCGACAAACTCGAACCACTTGTCGAAGGTGTTCGCGAGAACAAGAAACACTGGCTAGAACTGGCCGGTAGAGTACAAACAAATCAAAGCGCAATCTGTGACGACGGAAAAAGCAGCAAGGATCAACTAAGCAACAATAATCAGGAGAAATTTCCAGTGAACGAGAAAACCGCTTCTAAAGAAGGTACACCCAACTGCATACAGAAACCCGAATGTGATAAACCGAAATGCAGCAGCAGTAGCACTAACAACAATGCCGAAAACGGCCGACAAAGTTCCACAAAGAAAAGTATACGTAAAATCAACTCGTTTCCAGTAAATAGTAGTAGTAGTAGTAATAGTAATGCAGTTGGTCCCAAAGAGAACAATTGCCATCGAAAGAATAACACTATAACACCTCCAGACCTCCTTAAAATCAAAATGAATGGCGCGTTGAATATCGCAGCCAGTCCATTCAAACCGCCTGAGCTGCTTAAAAGCAAGAGCTCGGCAGCTCACATTGCAAGTCAACCGAGTTCGAACGATGCCGATCGAATACCGAGAATCGTCGGAAAACTGGGAAATCTTGAGACAAATGCAAATTTCAATTATCAGAATGGCAGTATCTACAATAATCAAATATCAAATCTCCTGCAGCAACGACGCAACGAATGCAACGGGCCGACCATTTGCGATAAATAGAAATGTACTATCTATATTTATTCAAGTATATATTCATTAAAAATAAAACAACATTCAAAGAGGAATCAAAGTAGAATTAATTCAATATTTAGCATCATTTTGAATGCGCTGAATTTTATCCAAAATAATAGGAAACTACTAACTCTACTGTAGATTTGAACAAAAAATAAAGATTTTCTTTAGTTTCATCTCTAAGAGAGAGCCCTATTTATGCTTTAAGAATAGATTTATATAAAAAAAACTATGAACTAATGTAAACTGTAAGAATTATTTATAAACAAAAAACCGAACCTGTAATTGTGTAAATATTTGTTTTAGATTGTTTAAAAAAAACCTACTAGTGATAGAGACAGGGAAAGTTTAACTATTGCATAATATCTATGATGAAATTGTAAAAGATGAAATGCGAGAAAATGTGTAGGAGAATAGTGTAGTAGTACTTGTACCTATCCAAAATTGAAAAATGTATGTGTGTATTGTGTGATTAGGTTTAAGTGATGCTATTCGGTTTCATGTTATTTTTAATTTTCATTATTTTCTAAAAGAACGCTTCTGACAAACTCAAACCAATTCTAAATAATCTTCTGAATAAGTATCTACAAACCATTTTCATATAAAAGAAGAAAGGTAGGAAAGAATGCATGATTAAACCCTAAAGGATCAAAAACCGAATTAGGAAAACACAAAGCTCTAACTAAAATTTTATTGGCATTTTAAAAACGATTTGTTCTTCGAAATATATTTCATTTTTATTGCATTAATTCAAAGATTGATGTTTCAATTTGAAACGAGAAGAAAAAATAAGGGAACATTCATTGAAGCCTATGCGATTGATAGATCTATTGATGAACATGTTATGCTAATGTAATGTATTTCAATCGTGAAAGTTTTAATCAAATGTAAAACAAATAGCAAAACTATAGAAATGAGTAGATATTTTTCTGTGTTTCAGTGTAAAGTTTTTACCTTCTTTTTTTATTAGCAGATGTTATTTTAGCTGACATTATATTGTATGCATTGCGAATTTCAGACAATGTTAGATGGTCTAAAAAGAAAATATATGTACCGAGGATTGAAGGGTTTTAGATGATAAATTTAGAAAATGGTAAAACAGATTTAAAAAAAAATTGAAATAATAATTATTTATGAACGTTTTTGCACAAATAAAAACTATAAAGCTCAAAATAACCAAACAGTTTTTTAATTTAATTTAAAACCGATGGAATTATAATTGTAGGTAGCAAACATATTCAGATTGCAAGTGGTCAATGTCAAAATAGTAGCGGTGGTTTAAATTAAAAAAAATTTTGTGGCCAAATAATTATTCAATTAAATTTAGATTAGAAGCAAACATTAAAATCTTGCAGACCTGTATGAGAAGTACGTTATACAATCATTGTTGATATCGAGTTTTGCCGCAGGTCAATTTTCCGCATCATGATTGGACACGTCTCACGGAAAAAAAAGTTAATGAAATTCGATCGGAGTAAGAGATTCAAGGTCCTATTGATCTATATATACTCTATAACCAAGAATTACTGTGCACTTTTAAAAGCCGAAATCAGTTTTAACAATCTCATAAATAATTACTCTTTGTTATATCCTTTTTCAGGTCCCTCAATACTCTAAATAAACTCACATCCATGGGAATATATAAATTTGATGCAAATCTCCAGGATCCAGGATGCCATATATACGATATGATGTACCTACAATGGCACAAACTAACGAACAGACAAAGATCTTGGCTTATGATTTGGAATTGATGCATTTGGCCTGGTGGTTCAGGTATTCTGAATGTAGTAACGCTGAAGTGACATCCGAGTGCATCCAGGCTAATATCTAACCACCTCCGGTCCTATGAAAACATTGGAAGGTCTCCGAGTACGCTCGAAGTGCACACCGTTAAGTTAGCGCGACAGGTTCAGTTGAATTGCAATCCCAATTAACGCTGACCTAGCTCTGAGCTGATAACCCCATAAGGGCGTTTTCCGACTTTTATGTGGGCGCTCTGCTTACATAAATAACCGCGAGTTCATTAGGGCAACTGTCAATCCAGGCCTAGATAGCGGCTCTGAGGATCGACCTATAAAACATGGTTAACAATAAATTTTACAATAAAGCAAGCAAAACAGAAGTAGAATTGAACAAGCATTTTTTACTGGTATGCCGAAGGTACATAGGATGCCACCTGTAAGCAAAAACTGATGAAGTTTAGAACAAATACTGCATGGCTCACTTGGCATCCTAAGCTACGTGTTAGTGTGTCCTGAGACCAACACAAGGACAGCGGTTGATGAGACTTCTCGTTCGGAGATCAAAATATACGCGGCTATTGAGCTGTAGTGGTTACTTCTATTGCAACTACGGAATGTACTTCACTAAATGAAAATTATATTACTGAAGACAAGACGCCAGAATTGTATAGGCATCACTAAAAAATGGCAGCCACATCTCAAGCACAAAAAAATATTTCGAGGCATGTGAAAGACGGCCGTTTTGAACTTGAGAAGGTTCTAGAAGCTACAGAATCCTGTAGAGCACATTCGAAGAAGGCTGAGTCAGAGCTGATGAAAATAGAAGGGACCAGTCTAGACCGCAGAGGACAAAGGAAACTGCCTAAACGACATGCACCCTACAAGGCAAAGTACAAAAAACGGGCGAGGACGCTTGAATGCACTTTCAAAAGAGTGATCCAAGGCAAGACCGATTCAAGAATCCAGGTTCTCTTAAAATATTGGCATCGAATTAGGAGCTCAAAAAAAACTTAGCCAGAAGAAAAGGCAATCGACCAAAGAAAGGAAGCGGTGGTAAAAAAGCCTACCCATGGGGAGCATATCCAGAGTATCACGGGTTTGCAAAATTAGGAAGATAGAAGATGGCGGGGCACTGGCAAAGTGTGAAGACATTTTGAAATTTAGTGCCTCAATTCACATGGTTGTGGGGCCTTTCGGCGAAGTTCAAGGGTTCGTTTCTAACCCAAAATTGAAATATGCTGGAGATTGAGCACATGAAATGATCTTATTCCCCCCGAATAAACAAGTGAACAAATGAAAATCGTCGTAGAACTGGAAGAAGCAAAACCTCTGAAACTATTTAATATTGGGCGAAGAAGGTTTGGCTGGGTTTAGGCTACGGTAAGGTGATAGCTGGAAATGTGGACAGGTCGTGCACTTTGCAAAGGGATACTCGGCTAAACTATTCTGCTTGTTGTGGAGCAACAAGGTCAAAACAAGAGAAACTAAGCATGTTCTGGAGTCAGGAGCTTGCAAGGAGAAGTTCTTGGGTAGATGAGGATTCTCGAAGGGAACCTGCAAATATGCTGCACTGCTGACAACTTACTTAAGCAGTTTATACATGAATCCAAAGCACAAGCTGCAATGCACAGCGAATCATAGCTGAACCATATCATGTGCACACTCAGGCACACTCAGGCTTATGGGCTGCAGACGCTCAAAAGGTCCGGGCTGGTCGACGAAGTTTAGGCGAGAGCTTTTGAATGCCGACTCCAAATACAATGGGGAAAGTAATTAAGGACACGGCGTCCAAGCTGAAAATGATCGTGATAAGGAAGGGCTCGGGAGTAACCTATAGCAGACCGGGCTTCCACGAATATATACCTGATATAACTCTTGTCTGTCCTGTTTGCAAGAGACTGGTGGGACACCACAACTACATCACCTTCTGACTATTTGAGGACACCCCAGTCCCACAGAGCTCCAGGCGAAGCGGACGAATAGATAAGCTACTAAACTTCACCATAGCTGAATTCGGTGAGCGTAGGGAAACACATCGAAAGTCCATAGTCGGTCAGGGTCCTAGTGCGAGTAAACGTAAGCACCTTACGACGATGACTCATAAAATGCTATTTTATGGCGCGAAGGAGTTCTGTAAATATTGTTCTAAAGAATCTGAGGATGTTTTGGGTACCTTCTTCCATTGCGTCTGCTTTAAAAGGGTGCAATTCAAACTTTTCTTTGTAATTGGTCCTGCAATGCAGGGGACAATCGTGGAGATGATGTTACGGTCAGATTAAGCCTGCTTATCTCTCTCTGTCTCTCATATGAGGAGCTGGTATTGCGCTCGAAAAAAGAGGAAATATACCTCACACTGACCTGAAAGCTAGACAGAACGAAAGTAAGCCAGTGGTGCTAGTAGCACGGCCGAGTTGAAATAATGCGAAAGTATTTGAGGCTCGGATTGTTGTTTTGAGTGAGCCAGAATCTCACATAATCCTATACCGTTTCCAGGAAGCCTTTTGAGGGTTTTTGACGCCAGTACAAAAAAAAAGTACATGTAGTAGCTATAGTGTGCTGTATGGGTCTGGAACCTCGACCAGGTTTTGAGTTCATCCATCTTTTCGAGTCTAAACATAAGTAAATAAACCTAATACTATCACATTTATTATGAATTCATATTTTGAAATCTTCAACAATACCTGAAACCACACTTAAATCTCAAAATGGGCTATACAGTGTGTTTAGTTACTAAAATGTGGCTTCTTTCCTTGAATTCACTACCATACGACACATTAAATTTTTTGGCGGAACATCAAAACAACAGCTTAAATCAATTTTTAGAGGACGATATTCGCATATCATTATAAAAAACTATAACAGCTTGAAAGTGAGCATGTGGGGTTTCATATTTACTTTACTTAATGAATTTCGTTCAATTAATTATTTAACTAATTTTTTATTTTTATTTTATTCCCATCGTACAATTGAACATGTCCGGTCAATCAGATATTCTGAGTAATCACTCCATCAATTGCCCTTACTCATTTGCAATAGCTCAGACGGTTATTGATTGCAACTTCTTCTTTGAATAAATAATTGCTCAATTTCGCTATAAAAGCATTTCCCTTTGGCACCGGCGGTTAGTTTCAACCCGAAGCAACAAGAACTGTCTCTTCGCAATGGCGAAACCAGTTTCAGATAATTTCCTTAGCATTGTTTTTAAAATTGCTCGATTTGTTGGAGTACCGTACACTCGTGGGATTCTTCTCACCATTCATTTGGTTTTTCTCCATTTAATCACAAATGTATACTACGATGGTTCGTTTCTGGTCACCCTCTTTAAAAGCGATAGCCTGACATCGGTGTTGGCAGTTATTCCCTACTTAAACGGTGTCCTGATCCTCGGAATCAAAATTACCAATCTGTATTTGCATTTTGATGATTTCGTGTTCATTCGAAGCGAACTTATGCGACTGGAGGCAAAAATCGAGAATGCAGATCATCGAGCGTACTTGAACTATCGTATTTCGAATGCGAAAAAAGCAAGCCTTTTATACGTCCTTTGCCTCGTAGCTTGTGATTTCGGTGCAGCGGTAACTGCAATCCTATCAGACGGACAAGTGCTTATGTTTGAAATCTGGTGTCCAATCGATTTTAAAGAGTCGAAGATGAGATTTTATTTGATCATAATATTTCAACTATGCGCCATCCTGTTGATCTCATATCAGGATGGAATCACCGATATTCTACGCATAGCATCTATTTACATAGTGACGGGACATTTTCATCTTTTGAGTGATACCGTTTCGCATGTTGGATACGATCCATCAAAGAATAGTGAGAAGAACTATTTGGAGCTTCTTGATTGCATCAAATATCACCAGGCTCTTCTTGAGTACCGCGACTGGCTTGTTTATTAGGTTCTTTTCAGTATTTTCCCTATTTTTCAGGCTTGTCAATTCACTGCAAAGAATTATTTCCAAACTCTTTCTCATGAACCTTCTCGTCATAAGTGTGAATATATGTGCAATGCTATTCGGGATCGTGGTCATGCAGCAAACAGTGGTTCAGAGCCTTTGCTCATATGCCTACATACTCGTACTTTTGTCGCAACTGCTGATTCAGTGTCATTTCGGAAGCGGATTGAACAGTGAGAGTCAGAGCTTGATGATGGCCGTTTACTCGTGTAATTGGATGGATCAGTCGCAGATGTTTAAGAAAACATTTTTGATTTTTCTGCTGCGATCGCACAAGGATATTGAACTGGCCGCTGGGGGTGTGATGCCTTTGACACTCTCAACATTTGTACAAGTAAGCGGGGAATTCAAGGGAATTTGAAAAATATATGAATCGTATATACCTTTCGAAAAACTAACTTTAATTAAATATATCGTAATGGAATGTACAAAGTATACCAAAAAAATTAATTGAAATCATTGCAGGTACTGAAGTCATCGTATTCCTTATTGGCTCTATTGAAGCAAGTATATAAATGAGTGAGATGGTGCAACACGATAAATTTTTGTGTGAAAAACTTCGAATTCATTAAAACCCTGCGCGTATTCATCCAAAGGATAGCTTCATGATGAAATAAACGTGTTAGTGGGCTCGTGTGAGCTAGTTATCTTTTATTTTAAAGTTAAAAACTCATAGCTGATGTAGATATTATATTTGGCAATCTATTGTCGGTTCGATACTTCATGTTTCACGAGGAATAAGTATTTTGATTACTATTTAGCAGTATTTTAAAACGCCATCCTATTCAGAGTTAAAACTTAGCTATACTGGAGTATAATTCACACCAAATAATAAACTTTAGAGCACTTCTTCAAAAACGTTTAATTATTGTTAATTGTTTGAGGCCTGCAATAGGCGTTTGCACCTTATATCACAAATATCAAAAATATAAATATCAAAATAATAAATCTACAACTTTCACCTATCTCCTCTTCGTTTCCTCTACTGCTGCCTTTGCAGTCAACTATACCACCTTGATTCCGGTCCGAGTTGGAATCTGCTCTTGTTTTTATTCAACTCCGTTGTCGTTGCTCAGCTGTCGGTGCGTACTTACTTCAGAAGCCACCATAGCTTGAGGATCGATAAGAGTGGTGGTGTGATCTGGATCTCTTATCGCTTTGTGCGTTGTAAATCCTCGACGTATTTTGAGACTGTGCGCCAGTTATCTTCGTTACGCAGCATCGTTTATATAAGGTATGTTCCCGTACTTCGATTAATTGCAATTAATTGTAATGAAGCGTACTAAAACAGAGTTTTTCAGTCCGTTTTAGTACGCTTCATTGCAATTAATTGCAATTAATCGTAGTACGGGAACAGACCTATAATTGACTCTTGCCTGACCAAGCCAGTGGCTTGGTAGCCACTAGTGGACTTGAGACTACACAAAAACAACCGCACGCAAAGAATGCATGGTCAGCATTATCGCACTCATTCACACAGTACCGACGAAAGAAAGGTACATTGTTAATGTACCGTCTGAAATAACCATGTCTCTTTAGGAATCGGCACATAAAAAAGTTTACCCCTCCGTGACCACGATTGACCTATGGTTCCAGAAGACCTATCAGTCTGGCCGCCCGGGGCCTTTTTTTGCTTGTACTCCATCTTTGTTGCCAAAGTTGGAGTGTTTGCGTTACGTGGGTGCGCTAGAGCTCCTGATCTATCAAACTCAGAGCGTATGAGGTATCTTTCTCTGTGTTGTCGCATAAATAGTCTCCCGATTCCCCCAACAGAGCAGTTTCTAACTCCGTGCGGCAACTACTGCTACAGCACTCTTAGCTTCCTCGTTTGGAGTGCGTCTGTTCAGCGCGCCGACGGCTCTCAGAGCCCTATCAAATATCTTGCTTAGATACCGACTACTGACTTACTGTTCTGAACCTCTGCGGAGCCCACTGTTATTGGGATGACAGTCAGTATTCTCTACTTCGTCAGTATGACAATTTCTGTTTTCGACAATGCTACTTGTAGATCATGCTCGCTCGCCCACCGTACCATCCTAATCATGGTTTGATGAGGTCTGAATTGGTCGAACGCAGTAATTCTAGAATTCACGCCATCGGCGTATCTCATGAAAAATACATCCAGACGTCGGGTCCAGAGATAGGCTGTTGTGTTACCCATGGGTTGTGTCAGGGTCAAACAGCCAGCCATCGGTCTCTAAAATCGTCCCGCATCATAATCAAGAAGTGTCAAAAATGCTGAAACTATACTCCAGGGCCAAATGCAAATCTGCCCACCCCACTGGATTGAAGACACTTTGATTGTCACACATTAAAATGTTGGTCATCTGGCATATTATATTTGAAAATTCAGTCAAATAAATACATAATATAAATAACAAGATCATTGACCTGAACCTCTCGAATATTAAACCCTTCCTTTTAGTATGCACTAACCCCTCTCCTAAAATATGTTTATAGATTAACTACTTCTTTGGTCCGACTGGCAATCTGAATTTTTTGTGAAAAATTTTGCATCTTCCATATGTTCCCTGTAGCTAATTTGGAAATAACGAGAGATGCTCGACAGACCCCTCACAACTGAACCGAAGACCAGTCAAGAGGCTGTCAAGCAGGTTGGGGATGGCAAACCATCAAGAGAGCAAGTCAGCAAAAAAAAAAGAGAAACGCCCCGGGAGCAGGGTACCCTAGAAATGGCCGTGAAGGCCCCTCGTTCACATTAGCGTAGCACCCTTTAATCTGACCCTGACTCTAGCGGCTGGGGTAGGTAATTAGAAAATGGGGTGGATTTTCTTCTGGAAAAAGGAAGACGCTACATGTAATTCATCCGTCAATGAAATTATACTAACCGCATTTCAACACGAGAAAAAAATGGAAAGAGGCTTTTGCTCGTATAGGACCAAAAGTAGCTCTCAGGCATGGGCTGGCAAGCCAGACCCAGCCGAGATGTGTCGATGCACGTTGCTAGTATCTGAAAGGGGCTGAAAGTAACGCGAAAAAACCTAAAATTGGGGTCTGATGTTATTGGAGCGATTACCCCAGATGTTAGTGGGGTCAATGACCGAAGTCGCTCCTTTGAAAAAAAGGAAGAAAGAAATAGCGCACTACCCACTTATAGGCCAGCCAGGCCATCGCGAACTTTGAAAAGGAAACTCTTCCCTGGCTTTCGCCTAATAAGAATGCCGGACGTTAAGCGAACACGTTGTACAGCTACTGGGCAATGAGGAACGGGATTTATTGCACAAATATTTCCTTGCTAGAACCGAGTATCTGGTTACGCAATATACATCGTTATTTACACAACATCACAGTATAAAACGACATTTATCAAAATTTTAACGATATCTTACACCACTAAATTGTTTTCCCTCGCGGAAAATGTTATAAAAACTGATGCCCCACGATTGAAAACTTCCCAGTCACACTTGGACCCTGTACACGCTTGTCACTTGATTCGCCTCGGCCACGTTCGCTGACAGACTCCCAGAGTACCGCAATTGCAGTATTCTCCAACTAGCATGGTCTTAAGGTACCTTGTTGTTTTTCGATGCACATTTTTACAGTCCGCGTCGAAATTTAGCGTCCAGAATCCGTTTTATTCAAAGCCAGTATCTGCGTTAGTAAATTCTCCTCTTCCTTGAAACTGTCTAGTAGTTTTTTCATTTTCAAATCAAAAAAGATATTATCAACCAGCATCCTATCTTACTTTTCAAAAAATTTTGAAAGCTTCGTCTTAATAGATCACCTGTTGCATTAACAGCAGCGATCAAGTTAACGTCATCTTTACTGGTTGACTCTGTCAATCATGAGCTACTTCTGATTGAACTAGATCAGAATGGTATTTGTGAGGCTTTGCTTTTCAATATTTCCACTTTTTTAATGAATTGCACTTGCATTTTCTCCCTAATTGGCTTATCGTCCTCATTTTTCTCGTGTACCTCTTCTGGTGTACCTCAAAGTTCCGCCATAGGACCACTTCTTTTCAATTTCTTCATTAATTACTCTCCCGGTGTTTTTATTTTATCCTGTCTACTCTGTACAGATGATTTGAAAATCTTCCGAGTAATTGAAAGTTCTGCTGACTCACTGCTTTTTCAGGAAGATTTAAATGCGCTCTCTAGCTGCTGTAACTGGAATAGTTTCAATTAAATGTTTTCAAGTATTTGTCTATGCCCTTTTTTGTAAAGCCTTATATCACGTTTTGCCTTATGTTAAAAAGTAAGAGATCGAAATAGTAAGGGATTGCATTTCGGGTAAGTCTGTGCGCCCCAAATGCTCTACCATTATAACTCTGACATCAATCATTGAATTGAAATGGGGTCTTGGTCTTGAAAGTTATCTTGAGTCGAGTTTATATCTTTGGAGCTGAGGACAGTTTTATCGTTTTTTCTGCCGGTTAGTGATGCATCATGCAATGGACTCGTTATAGAAAATACAATTACAACCTAACTGTTTCCTATTAAAATTTGCTTTAAGGTGCATGTTAAGTGTTTTTTTGAAAGTGTATGGCAGAGCTTTTATTTTATAATCCAATAAAAAAACACAGCACTTATATCACTTCACCTACTTTTTCAAATCGGAAATCACGAATATGTATTAAAACTGTGCAAACAATATGGAAAATATTGATGTAGCTTAATATCCCACTAAAATGTTTAAATAAAATAAAATTAAATCAAAAATTAAAAAGGATTTTACATGAAATTATATTTAAAAGGTATGAATTATAGTACTAATATCGTAACAAGATGTGCAGATACTGCAAATAATCTAAATCAAACTGACTTCATCACCAAAGTTCAAATGACAATCTGGTAATAAGCAGGCTATTGGACTAATATCAGTAAATAGTAATGAGTCTAATAAGGCTTGTGGTTAGATTTTACACGAGTCGTTCGCTAGCATTATCAAAAGCATTTTAAATTATCGTTTCAGAGCTTCATTTGCTTGATTGCCTTTATTTACATATTCCGTTTGAAAATAAGTAATTTTCATTGACAGGTGTGCGAACGTGCGAAGTGTTCATTGAACAAAGCTCATTGACTTTCAAATATTTATTTATTTATTTATTTTCCTACACTTTATTTCGAACAATTATTTGCAATTGCAAGAGGGAGAAAAACTTACAACACAATTAATGAATTATATAAAATACAAGAAAATTAAACAGGACAGAAGAATGGAAGAATATATTCCTAAAGGTCCCAATTATAGTTAGCCATGCGATCTGATTTGACCAAAAATAAAATATTGGTATACTTTATAAATACCACCGCATTTTCTTATATCCTAGTGTATATTTATCTTCATATACTAAGATATAACTATTTATAATTTACAAAAATTTACAAAATCATATTTCGATGGTTTAGATAGTATTGCCGCTTTCAGATGATGATCGTTGAAACTCTAAGTGTTTCAAGTTTTATTTTTTAGGAGATTGAAAGCAAGAAATGTTCAATGAGTGCGAACAATTTGATAGTTTTTGTTGATAGTAATTTCTATAAAGGAATGAACGTGATACACAATGTATGAAATAAATTGTTTAGGGGTAACAAAATTGAATCATACAAAACTTTCTAAATGTGTTGAATAGTTGCTGACTGAGCAGTAGTCGTCAATTTACTTGAAAATAAAACAATTTTAAAAGCGTAACTACCTGGAACTAGACACAATTTAAAATGAATAGCCAACTGACTTTTGACAATCATGAATATAATTTAATCCAACAATTTAATTCACGAAGAATTCTGCATAGGTCAGGGCCTGCCTGGTTAGCAGTTATAGTTCTGATAATAATTTAAGGTACAAGTCTTCTATATTCACAAAGTTTTAGTGACCCGTTAGTTTATTGTCCGCCATAGGTAGACCAAAACGCCTTCTTCACGACAATCTGACTGAGATAGTAATGAAAAATTCATTATCCTGTGGGAAGAGTGTGGTTTTAGGCCACAACACTCTACAGAACAACCGATTCTGCCAACAACAGCGGATCGTCGTATTTTTTTATTGCAACATTTGGCTCTTTACATTTACTTTCCAATTCTAGAAGTTCAATTTTCGACCACTTTTTGAAGCAACTGGGGCCGTATATCATCAATGAAGCGAGTTGCGAGTATCTTGGCTTCTAAAGTGTCGGTTGTCACTGATTTGCCTGCTTAGACCAATCACTTTACGTATTCTTTATATTACATATATATAACAAGTAATCCAACGGAGTCAAATCGTACGATCTCCGTAGCCAATTGACGAGTTCTGTTCTCGGGATAATGCAATTTACGAATTTCGTCCTCAATAAGTCGATGGTTACGGTCACTGTGTGGCATGTAGCACCATATTGTTAAAACCTCAACTCTCTCACTATCATACGACGCAAATTCGGAAAAAAAACTGGTTTATCATTACTCTGTAGCGGTCATCATTGAAAGTATTGGGCTCGTTGTGTTCATCTTTGAAGAAGTATAGCCCTATGACACCACCTGCATGCAGTGTGCACCATACACTGAATTTTTGGGGATGCAATGGTATCACCATGTCTTGAAGGGGATTTTCCTCGCTTTCATTTTCTAGCAAATTCACTTATTAACGTAACCATTGAGCCAGAAATAAGCCTCGTCACTGAAGAAAATTTTCTAGTCAGGAGGGTAAACTTTCACTTGATTTTCGGACCATTCTCCGAACGTGCAACGCATTCGATAGTGATACGGCTTTAATTCTTGCATCAATTGGATTTTGGAAGCCTTTAGGCCGATATCCTTAGACCAAATTTTCTACAAAGTGGAGGGGCAAATCTCAACTTCTTGCGCACTTCTACGAATTGGCAAATCTGGGTTGTCAGCAACACTGGCCTCCGCGTCTACAACATTCCCTTCGGAACGCACTGTTTTCAATCTTGTCGTTATTCTATGGTTTAGCGACATGAAGTAGTTTGCGGAAAGATTTGCAATCACATGGCGAATAGCACGTGCTGATGGGCGATTATGCGGTCCATAAAACTCACGAAGCATTGTTTGAGTTTGCATAAGTGGAAACTGATTACGGAAATAAATTTCCACAATTTTCAGACGTAAATCTATCCATGGCAATTTGCCAGACTTAACTGAGTAAAAATGACAATGCCATTAGTAGATGTCATTAGTTCATTTGACAGTGGCGAGCTTCGAAATGCAGCACCTCCAAAAATACCCCTTACATAGTTTGTGTATTCGGAATTTTACCAACACATGTAACTAAGTTCAATCTTACGCCCGACCAACAGGATGGAAGCCAATGGCTTCTCTTTACAGTATTTCGTGGATATAAGAACCCGATAGCAAAAATAGCAAAAAAATAACAATGCCCATCCATTTGAAGAGTGAGGCGCCACAGAGATTTAAGTGTCTCCCACCCTCAGCTATCACAAACGCCTATATGAAGACCAGCTTGTTCTGGCAAGGCTAAAACTGACCGAAGTAAGCCCTAGAGTTTTCGAAGGCTTGAAATTTTATTTTTTACTCCGGAGTAGAGTTAACAGATGCTTATCACTATACGAAGTACATAGAGCTGACAGACTGCATTCTATATAGCTATACTTGCGATCTTTAGAAACCGGGTGCTTCCTCCTAGTTATTTTGAGGTTGGCGGTCTTCGTTAGGTTCCTTGTTTTGGAGAATGTATATCCAACTTGCGCTATGCATATTTCTATGCCTGATGATATCTAACTGAAGCTAGTGTCAATTTCGTGCAGAGTCAAATTTTTTAATTTCGATACGGACATCTGTTAATTCAGTCTAGTAAAACGTTGGAAGCTGCATTTCAATAAAACACGAAACAATTTATATATACTTTGGTTTTAATTATAATTTATTGTCTTTTTCGACTATCTTATGTGCTTAATAATTCCTTTTTAATGCATAATTATAGTCTTAGTTGATACTGATAGTTAAGGGTCCATAAATGTGGAATGATAAGGGCACCAAATAGTTATAGCCCAGCACTACAATTAGTGATAATAGTGAGGAGTTCTATTGGCTTCTATAGGTCGCTGCTTGTTTCCTCAGCTAAATTTCGGATATCCACGTTGATCCATTCCCACACCTATTTATTGGCACCTGCCGCTTTAAAAATGCTACTCCTTAATGGTTGCGTAGCGCGCGACGGTGCTAAATGAGGTCTAAGAAATTCCAATTATTATAAATCTCACTAACGAAAGCAAACACTTTAAATGAGACACGAATTTCAATAAATTTTCTCTTGGCGATTGTATTTTTGAAATTTATGATTTAGTTGCCTCCTTAATCTCGCAATTTGCTTCTACTAGCCGTCCGTGCAAACGGAATGATACTCCTTGGTTTCGGTCCGATGTGGGGTCTGCTCTAAGGGCTAAATAAGTAGCTCGTGCCAAGTATAGAACTTCGAGGTCTCATGACGACTGCTTAGAATTATATAGCCATGAGTGACGTTTTTAGCAATAACGAGTCTTTTATTTGCTCCATTATCATAAACCTTTCTGGTCTTACGTCCTCCCCAGGGGGGAAAGAAGCGCTGGTTGAACTAAATATAACTAAGTATAACGACCCTGGTAGATAAAAATAGCATGAATTAAGATTTTTTTTTGTTTAATGATTAGCAAATATTACTGTGCGAGGAGTATTCCTGCTTTTCCACTGAAATCGCAACGAATATAAAAGTGGTGACATCCCACACATTCCTCGGCTGGTGCATGGAAGGTCTCGTTCACAGGAACCGGCCTAAATGACTAAAAACGCCCTTCTCCTACTCCTAAGACCCAGCCACTTAAGCATGATTATGAGTTGTTTTCCGGGGTCCACTTCTATATGTACTTCGCGTCTCATATGGATGTGAGCTTCACTGGAAAGAAGTAAGTTAGACAGTTCAGTACGGCATCAGTACGGCGGGGCCAGGTATAACCCACATTTTCCGGATGAAAATGACACCAGTCATTGAGGTTGACCCCCAAAGTGGGAGCTTCGCCGGGACTATAATTTATAAGCTATCCAGTATGGATTTGTTATCTGCAATGACCAGAAATAATTTCCAGACCTGGCGCTTGCTTAGGATTAATGTGTCCAAAGCACATTTCCCCGCCTGGACCTGAAAAAATGGGCTTAGGATAGATGCTGAGGATAGATGCGCATTTTACCAGTAATGAAATTGAGCTCATAAATCAGCTAAAACTGGTAGTAAAGAAGCTATCACGGGCTCAGTTCTAATGTTGCACTGTGTTTTGTAGCCTAATGGCAAGTATCTACGTAAAATATTAGAACTATCTTGTCTTATATCCGTTCTCTGAAAAAAACCAATGATTTCCCAATTCTTCTAATTCTCAGAGATTTGGAAAGTTTTTGCTAAGCACTTTTCCTAGCTTTTTCCTATATTTCCCCTTTTACTATTTATCCTCATATTTCTTTCATCCAAACAGATCATAGTAAATTCACTTAGCATAAATGTCGGTAGTGGTCCTGATGGTATCCCGAATTTGGTATTTAAATCCCTCTCCCCGTCACTGTGTATTCTTTTGTCCACTATTTTTAACCTAAGTTTCAGTTTTGGCTCTTTCCCGTTTTAATAGAAGTTTGCTCATATCCTGCCGATACACAAATATGATGACCCAGGCTGTATTTCTTACGAATGTCCAATTTCAATTCTTTTCTTCTTTGGTAAAGTACTCGAGAGAGTAGCTAGCAATAAGCTTATTCCTGCTCTCCATCCCTATTACGCTCCTGAACAGTATGAAATCATATAGTGGAGATATTACACATCCAACCTCATAGCCTTCTCCAGTTTCGTTCTTCTACTTTAGATTTTAGACTCATTTTTCGAAAGTATTTGATTCTGTTGATCACAAGCTTCTTCTCTCAAGTGTTTCTATCTTGGTTAAATGTGAATTGATGAGGCACCAATTCACAGCCAACTCAAAAAGTAGCATCAATTATAAAAATATACTCGAAGAGATAAGGTTTTTGAATAAAAAGATACTAAATACTGATTGTGCTGGTGTAGATATTTATTTGCAGAAAATTTTTATCATTGTATTTTTAAGAACAATAAAAATAGCGAGTGAACTGATCCAAATGTGCTGAAAACATCACCGAGTTCACATTGATTTCACTGGCGATTTCATATAGCGAGCAATTTTAGACACCCTCATGCTCACTGATACATTCTCTTCAGTAGAGCCAGTAATGAATAGGAAGATTTGAGGACCTAAACTAGAAAGGCCACAATTTAGCAACCGAACATTATATTAAAGTACATGACTTGCTTGCACAAATGTTTCCAGCGACAAGGGCATAACTCCTCCAGCAGCCAGTTCGATATCCTTGTGAGAACGGAGCAAGAGCAGCAAAAATGTTCTCTTGAAACGAGAGTCTTGGTCGATCCAGTTGCACGAATAAATGGCCTTTATCAGGTTCCGGTTTTCTTCATGCAGCTCAGTTCCGAAAAAGCATTGGAACAGGAGTTGCGATAGTAGTACGAACATGTACGCGTATAGATACAGATGTTGTTCAGGCGATTGCGGTATAATACAGATCGAAAATAGAGAAGCGCAAATGTTGATGGCGATGACAAGCAGATTTATGAGAAATATTTGGGAAATGATCCTTTGCAGTGAATCTGCGAGTCTGTCATACAAAGAATGGGAAGCATGTAAATGAATGGACAACAGAAATACCTTAGCAAGATTTGGTGGTGTCTGATGCATTCGACCAACTCCTCGTAGCTCTTCTCTTTGTTTTTCGAGGAATCGTATCCAACGCGAGCGATCGTTTGGCCCAACAAATGGAAATGCGATGTAACCATATAGATAGACACTATGCGGAGAATATCGCTGATGCCGTCTTGGTATGAGACAGCCAGAATAGTGCACATCTGAAAGAGTAAGATCAACGAGAATTTCAAAGTCGATCCGCTAAAGTCAATTGGGCACCAGGCACCAAACATCAACGTCTCGCCGTCGGACAAAGCTGCACTGGCTAAGGCCCCTGTAAGGCATATGAGAAGGTTTCCCACGTATGCTTTACTTGCTTTGGTGGCATTCGAGACGCGACGACTAACGTAGACTCGGTGATCCACATTCACGATTTTCTCTTCCAACTGTTTCAATTCTTTTCGAATCGTCATGAAATCATCGTAGTTCCGATATATATTAGCAATTTTAGGTACAACCACTAGACAGCCAGTCGTGTACGGTAATATCATCAAAAACTTCTCCAAGCTATCACTTGTATAGAGCGTGAATAGGAAAGTGCCACAATGGTATATATTGGAGAACAATTGAAAAATCACTGCAGATACAATCGGTAAAATCCCGCCTGTATATGGAATGCCTATGAACTGAGCATATTTGAACAACTTGCAAAGAAGGGTTTCTGCAATGGCTTGACCCATTGTACGGGAAAAAATTGTTATGAAGAACTCGGACGGAAACTAACCACTTCTTATACAATGAAGTCCTTTTATATGCGAAATTTTTTCACATGACCATGGATGAAATATTCACAGAAAATGATAATCAATAGGGGACATGCTGCGGAAATATTTCCATCATCTTTATGTATTAGCTAATCCATCAAAAGGAATTGAAAAACATGCGAAGAGTGATTATGTGTGGCGATATTTGAAAATCATAAATAATGCAGTCTGAGCCTTTGACAAACTATTCTGCAGATTATCACAAGCATTAAATTTGATTCAGGTGACTTTCCTTCGCACGGGTTTTATTTGCTGCTTCGGATAGTGAATGTATGATAAATGCTATTTTCAGTGTAAGACTACAAGTTGCTATTTTACTCATTCAATTTTGTGAAAAGCATCGCAAAGTACAAAAAAAAATATCTGAATAGAACAAAAATGTATGTAAAAATATACTTCTAGCAAGTTTTTTCTAACTACTCAAAATGAATAGTAATTGAAAATACGTTGGTATTGTTGCCGATGTTTGTTGAAAATCACTAAGTTATTTACAGCTCTAATAAATAAAACACTAGTAATTTAAATGATTTCGAAATAAAATTGCAAGCCCCAAACGAATTCTGCAATGTACTCATGGACTAAAAGACATTTGTTCCGTCTTTTTACACATCCTTCAAAAATAATCTTACCAACAGTGAATTTTGCAATCGAAAATAAATTCGATATTTTTTATCTCTATGCCTTTTGATTTACATTTCATTTATTTTGATTCCAATCACCTTATTTGCCGCGCCTCATTAAATGTTTTGGTTTTAAGTCAAAGATGTCGCAGGCTCTCTTTGCCATAGTGGAGGCCCTAGTGCGCGCGGTGTGTTTTACTTAGTTTCTTTTAGTTTCCACTTTTAAATAAAACAACCGGTTTTAAAGCATTTAGAGACGATCTGTATTGTTCAGTGTTTCCTTCACAGCTAACTATTACATATAATAATAAAAACTATGATGAAAATGTTCGAACAGAATAAATGTAGTTTAAGTAAGGACTGTCCCTGTAAAATTTGACTGTTTTAACTTTGTGAATCTTTCCGTGTGTAAACCTGCTTCAGATCTTTCAGCCATATGGTAATTTTTTTATATAAAAGACAGAAAACTAGATCAGTATTGATTTCCTGATGAAAAAGCGACTGCAGATGCTATTGCTGCCACCTTTTCTTTCCCATATCGTTGTCAGAAGCATAGCTCTGATCTCAATTTTGCTTCAGTCGTCAAGACTTCTGTGTCTAATTTTCAGCAAGAAAAGCAATTGTTTACTCTTTCTAGGCTCTGTCCTACAAATCCTTTTTGAAATCCTCAAGGCCATGGTATCTTCGTAAATAAGGAAACTTTTCTAGGCTTGGTGTCGACCCTGTCCTTTGAAAATTCGAAGAAGATAAAATATTCAACTTTATCTTAAGAAGGGTCTCTATTTGTTTTTTGAGCACCTCTTCACTCTATTCAATGCCTGTAGAGACATAGATTATTTTCCCACTGCTTTGAAGCATGCGAAAACATTTCATATACCAAAAGCGTCAGGATCTTGCGATGTCCTCAACGCGCGTCCGATTTATCTCCTCTCAAACTTAGGAAAACTACTTGAAAGAGTCAATCAAAAGCACCTAAATAACATCATAGATGTCAAGACAATCCGGTTTCAAAACCATACACTCTACAGTGGACGCGCTAGAGGTTCTTAAAAGCACTGTTAAAGAAAGCATCCAAAACAAAAGGGCTTTCGTTGCCAGTCTGATTGATCTACAGAAGTTCTTCGACTCTGTTTGTATTGAAGGACTCCTGCATAAAATGATCAATTTCGGTTTCCAAACATGGTTAATTACGTTTGTTGATAATTTTTTTGAAAGCACTTCCGTCACCTTCAATCGGGCTTTTCCTGACTGAATCAAATCAGGCTGAGATCGAGGCTCCATTCTCAGACTAATTTTATTCCACGTTTCTATAGAAGACATCCCAGGAATCTCAAACGATTCTCTCACAGGTGTTTTTATTAATCTTTATGCAGACGACCTCTTCTTCTGGAACTGGCAGTATAGCCCGCGCATTGTAACAGTGGTGTTACTAATCCACCACTGTGACCCACGCTGCAGCTCCAGTCACCATATCCAAGCAAACCCTAACAAGGCTGCCATTGCATACCATCTCATAGTCTGTATGTTCAGTCCAAACTCCATTTCATCTACTAGAGCTAAAATTATTGAATATAAGCAATTAATTAGACCGATTCGCACCTACGGTGCTCCTATCTGGTCTCCGGCATAGTCCAGCCAACTTGAGAAGCTGGCGAAATTCGAACCCACCTCCGTTTACCATAGGGCCAATGATCACTGTTATCAGAGTAGTGTCCTGTATCAAAAACCGAAAATTAAGCCCCTTTCCTCCCATATGTTTCAATTAAGCAACATTGCCTTTCGCCGTGCCTCAGAGTACCCCAACCTTGTTATTCAATCGCTTCATTCAAGACGTGGATTTTAACGATCATACCTTGACCTTATGAATAGCTCCTAGGCAATGAGCTACTCACTCACCACACATGTAGTTCTCAGTAAAAATGTTTGTTTTATTCTAATGATTCAAGCATTTATTTTATTTTGTATGTAGCAAGTACATATTTGACAAGGCCAGGTAAGCTCCAAGTCAGGTAAAGCGAGAAAAGTCAGTAACAGCTCGGCTTTATTAAGCGACGAGCCAAGAAATTTAAAAACTTGTGAAGTTGTGGGCCACAAGATTATTACACACTGCACTTGTACGCCCTCTTCTCGAGTACACGTGCACTATCTGGAACCTAGTCAGTAACAGACTCGAGTCCATACAAAAACAATTTTTACTTTTCGCCCTAAGAGAACTGTACAACTCTAACGGCTTCGAAGATTTAGCCTCCTATGATTAGACTGGGTCATTTAAACATAGCTCCAATTGCATCCAGAATAATGGTGATATCGGTCTGCTTCACATTTGACGTCATTAGAGGCGTTATTAGAGTGGAATTGCTGAATAGTAAAATGTTGATAAATATCGCCGTAAGGAACACCAAGTCCAATCGTTTTCAAAAGGAATATTTACATTCCACCATACTCGTATATGCCGCTAGTGAGCCGGATAAATAGATGCTGCAGGATTTTCTATGGCTTTAGCAACCTTTATTTACCAACGATTTCCAAATTATTCTTCAAATTCTCTCTTATCCAAGCCATTTGTCCTCCGTAATTTTTAAGCTTTTTGTAAATTTTGTTTTTAATTGTTATTCATTTTTTTTTATTGTTATTTATTTATTATCAATTAAAAACTTTTACTTTCTTACTTAGTTATTTGTTTAAGCCTTATTTATTTATTTGTGCCATACTTTTTCATGAATATTGTATCCATTTGTAGTTTTTTTCCTTTTCTTGCTTTAATTTATTTCGTATTTATATACATATCTGTGTTAAATGTATGCCTTGTTTGGCTACTAAATAAATATATAAATTTTCATAACGCATTTCGTTTCTTTTCTTGTGACTGCGACATATAAGGTTTTTTTCTGGCTGTTTATCTGGCATCATTTTTTGCTCCTAGATGCTTGTGACTAATTAAAAGATTGCTCTGCCTACTAGTCTCCAAGATTTTTGACGGGATCACATCGATCACTGGTACTTCATTGACTTTCAAGCGATCCCTAGCCTGCTGAGCTTCATCTAATGTGAGTGAGAGGGATACTACGAGGCACGATTATCATATGAGTTTTTCGTAGACTTTGGAAATATTTCCGTTTTATAGGTGGCATTCAGGATACTAGAGACCCAATTCTTCTTAGAATAAGCTCACTCTGATTAAATGTGTGGCCGTCTTGGAATTCCTATGTTCTTTTATGATTACTTTGATGCGGACAAATGGTTACAAGGTTTTTACTACACGCAAAGTCGACAAGTTTTGCCTATTTTCGTTGCAGCTATCGCGATGGGTCTTTAGACTGGTGGTTCCGAGATATGTTTTTGCCTTTCAAACCTTTAAATTGAATTGCTTAATCCTTTGGTTCACCACAAATTCGTAGGTAGGATTTAGTAGAAGAGATGTAGGTGTCCTTTGCAACTGAGATTTCCCAGAATTTAGATTCCTCTCCCCTTTGAATCCACCTTTAATTTTTTACAGTTTTCTAGCCAGGAAACAATGACTCTGGAATCAGTTTCTGATCATTCCGTAAAGCAGTAAAGTTAGAAATTAAATAAAAATTTTGTGAAATTCCTTAACTGCATCAACACCTCATGCTTGAATGTTCAACAAGTTGCTTTTAAATTCAAAATCAAAAATAAGGAAATATTCAATTAGTAGTCAAATAAATTCAGACGAAATTAAATCTTCACTTGAACATAAAAATAAAAGAATTGATTGCCATGTGAAATCTACTCTCATGTTTATTGTATTTTGAATTAATGACGGACAGAAACACAAACGCACTTATCAATATATAATCATTTTCGAAACACAAACAAAATATTGCTGATGTTTTAAAATCAAAAGCTAAAACTAATTTGAAGTAAAAGTCTAATTCAGATGTGTCTGTAGCAAATTATAACTTAGCATTCCGTCCTCCTCACTATCTTCAGACTCATAGTCCATATCATCACTAATGTCAAAATCATCCCTACGCTCCCAACGTACCAAATAAACTTGACCGTCGACCACATCTCTCTTACAATTCCCCGCCTCCTCGTTCCACAAGTCTTCATCTTTCATCGCTTCTGGCTCCATAATGTCCTGCATACGCGCTTCAGCCTTTTTGTAAAGTTCCTTTGTTAATCTAATTTTGTGTTCCTCTCGTCGCTGTTGGAGAAGTGGCGTGCGGGTCTTAATAAACATTGATCGGATGAGGGAGAGGTTAATTTTGCTTCCTTCACGGGCCATAGTCTTATAGGCACTTAGAAAATTTGGGAGTGATTGGAACGTATGACCGTATAGGTATATCAGCCTCGAATCGAGCTTCTGACATGATATTTATGAGTTCATGTATGTAACAGACGATTTTACGCGGACTTTCTGATACTCTGGAAAAATTGAATGATGAAATGAAACCGTTCAAGATTGGTGAAAAATAGCTGTTATCTTACTCGCTGGTATCGGATGCCCAATCAAACGACATATTCGAAGCTGAATCGTCTGACATATTTTGGCGGGTTTTTTTCAAGGAGGGTTGTAATTAGTGATGGGCGTTTCTGTTGTTTTCAAAAAACGAAAACGAACTGTTTTTTTTAAAAACAACTGTTTTTTAAAACTGTTTGAAAAAAACAGTTTGAATTAATGAGAGAAACAAATTTTATGCTGTACGACAATTAGAATTGAGTCGTACTAGGATTTTCACGTACTAGGTATAACTAGTACGAGTACGAAAAAATACCTGTTCCAAATACCTATTTGAAGTATGTACATGTTTACATACAATGCATACGATTTGCAGTAAAGTAATGAAATTGACTAATATGCCCCCCCCTGCACCCTCCAGACACAACGTTCCCAAGCTAGAATGGTGATGGTCCAAGATTAACTTAAAAGAATACCGAGTCATTAGTCTGTGCAGCTTGTTCGTAACTTTCCAATGGTCGGTCATTTATTTGGCAAGTCTTTCTCCAATCTAGGGGCCATCTAAAGAAAAACGATCAAATTCATTCCATTTAATTTGCCTTTCATTTTATTATATGCAAAAAACACCTCCTGTCGTTCAAATGACAAAAGTAAAAAAATTACTGAGATAGGACCAACTAATCCTCTTGTCATCTATATGACTTTTCATCGAGCGATCTCTGATACCAAACTTTTCCTGGCTAATCTAAAACAGTCGGATTTCCACTTTGCCTCACTGAAGCATGAAATTTTTACTAAGCAATAAAAAAAAATGTTTCGTTTATTAAACATGCACCCACTAGGGGGCCAACCTCTTCCGTAAGGCTGGGAAGTAGTCCAGGGGCATCTTACCTCCCATGGTCTCGTAAATTTTACAACCCCGTTAGGTATGGAGACACCCTGGTGGCGACCTGCAGTCACGAGGAGGGCCTTAGTACACCCGGAGACGCCAACTGGTGAACCAAAAAGGATCTCAACCTTTTCCTCCTTGGCACTTTTAGTGCTACTTTTAGTTTTTCCACCGGATTTCATTTTGCCGTATCTTCGAAACTAGGCCGCTTTTTCCCAGACTTGTATGGAAATTTCGCCCGAAACAACTCAGAAAGGTGCCCGAATTCATGCTAGATAAAAAAAAAATTTTTGCTAAAAATGGACGTTTTTGCCCAATATCCCCTATCAAAAATGGTTTTCCCTTAAAATATTACTCCCCGACCACTTTCAATCATCGAAAGCGCGGTAAAAGCAGTTTTTGCCAAACTATGGCCAAAAAACCCCTTACTCCCCTACAAAACCGAAATTTTTATATCACAGTAATAGGTCTTGGCCCGTTATGTCCCAAACCACTCTAACCGAAAATTGGCTGATTTTGTCCGATTTCAGCTACTTTTGCCCTAAAAACTTTTTGAATATTTGAATAAAATACTTGCAAGTATGAAAATACTCGCAAGTACTAAAATACTGTTTTCCGCAACTAAACAGTTTTCCGCTGCCAAACAGTTCGTTTTAACAAACGAAAAACGGTTCGTTTAAAAAAAACGAAAAAGATGAAAATCGATTCGCTTTAAAAAAAACGGTTCGTTTTTAAAAAACGAAAAACGAATCGTTTTGAAAAATGAGTTAGTTTTTAAAAAACGAGAAACGACTCGTTTGAAAAAAACAGTTCGTTTGAAAAAAACGAAAAACGATTCGTTTGAAAAAAACAGTTCGTTTGAAAAAAACGAAAAACGACTCGTTTGAAAAAAACAGTTCGTTTGAAAAAAACGAAAAACGATTCGTTTGAAAAAAACAGTTCGTTTTTAAAAAACGAGAAACGACTCGTTTGAAAAAAACAGTTCGTTTGAAAAAAACGAAAAACGATTCGTTTGAAAAAAACAGTTCGTTTGAAAAAAACGAAAAACGACTCGTTTGAAAAAAACAGTTCGTTTGAAAAAAACGAAAAACGATTCGTTTGAAAAAAACAGTTCGTTTTAAAAAAAACGAAAAACGATTCGTTTTAAAATAACAGTTCGTTTTTAAAAAACGAGAAGCGACTCGTTTGAAAAAAACAGTTCGTTTGAAAAAAACGAAAAACGATTCGTTTGAAAAAAACAGTTCGTTTTTAAAAAACGAGAAACGACTCGTTTGAAAAAAACAGTTCGTTTGAAAAAAACGAAAAACGATTCGTTTGAAAAAAACAGTTCGTTTTTAAAAAACGAGAAACGACTCGTTTGAAAAAAACAGTTCGTTTGAAAAAAACGAAAAACGATTCGTTTGAAAAAAACAGTTCGTTTTTAAAAAACGAAAAACGACTCGTTTGAAAAAACAGTTCGTTTAAAAAAAACGATTCGTTTGAGAAAAACGAAAAACGATTAGTTTTAGAAAAACGATTGGTTTTATAAAAACTATTCGTTTTAGAAAAACTGTTGGTTTGAGAAGAATGGTCCGTTTTAGAAAAACGATTGGCTTTAGAAGAGCTATTCTTTGTAGAATAGTTAGAATAATTGGTTTTCGAAAAACTATTCGTTGTAGAAATACGGTTGGTTTTAGAAATGCTGTTCGTTCTAGAAAAAAAAGTTCGTTTTAGAAAAACTGTTTGTCGCTATTTGGAAAAACTGTTCGTTCGTTTTTTGCAGCCAAACGTTTTTTCAAACTGTTTGGCGTTTTTGAGCCCATCACTAGTACAAACCACTTCAATCGATCGAACGACTGATTTAAAATTTATGATGTTCTTCCGCGCGTGTGCAATACCTGTCTGCACCTTGTAACCTTTTACATCGACTCAAACTCACTTCGCCTCACGGTAATTTAGTGTTGTTTGAAACGGATCTCATGAATTTGTCCAAGTTCAGAGACAACAAAACTTACGGTAATTTTTTGACGAAGCGAAGGCACATTATTTATTTGTAAAATCCGTTGAATGTGCATAGCCAAAAGTAAATGAAAAAACATACACCAACAAACGTTTTGAAATCTTTCGTCGCATTCGAAAATTGTTTTTGGCGGGAGAGTGAGGAGATTGTATTTGAAACTTTGCATCTGAAAATTTCCAAGTACAGTGCTGGGAATTCTATGCATAGTCTTCAACAATTTATGTGACATATGTATCTTATTAGAGAACGTTAGCCAGGAAGGCTAAAAAGCTAGAGAATAAGGAATAATATTCTAATCAAATGAAAAAATTGAGTTTCATGCATACATAAGTCATTTACATATACATACATACATATGCATAAATAAACAAAAGAAAGTGGAGCAACTCAATAAACTCCTCAGGAGTAAAGGAGGCTCTTGGAAGCAAAATCAGAATATATTGGAGATTAAACAGATGATGAATTAAATATTTATGAATATATGAATCAAAATGAATTACCGTTGGAAGGCCACATACAAACAGAAAAGAGAAATCTGATAGCAAAAGTCTGCGTTCAATTGCTTCCAATCAGTTTGTACCCTTGAAAAAATTGAAAAAAAAGGTTTTTTTTTTCCAAAATTTTCTCTTTTCTATTCACTAGTATTTGACGTACAAAGATTTATCTATTTCGCTTTATATTTTTTTAAATAACGGCACATGCCGGAAAACACACAAGCGCAAGGAAGAAAAGTATTGGTACACTTTTTAAAAGGTGAAATCTCAATTTAAATATACCACAGACAATACAATTTTTTTTAGATTAAAATTAATAATTAATAGCTAGTAGGGTATCTACAATCCTTTATGATCTCTTGCAGTCTTTTCGGCATCGAATTGACTTTGCTGTTTCTGCTGCAACTGTGCTATTCAATTTTTCGGTTATAACAGTTTTCATCATTTCCTTACTCGATTTTTGATTTGCTCGAATTTGGCGGTTTCCCACAAGTGTTCGATGGGGTTTAGGTCTGCTGAGTTTTAAGGTGCATTTAGCTGTTTCGGGGCATGATAGAGCAACCCAAGCCTCACAATTTTGAGTGTATACTTCGGATCATTATAATGTTGGAGGTAAACATTTGTATTTAACTCGAGGTTTATGATATTTTGCTTCAGATTATTTTTTAAAATGTCAAGATAACCAAATTTATCTATCCGTTATTCAATAAAGTTCAACTGTCCAACGCCATTACTCGACATATACTCCCATACCATGATACCAACACTACATTATATAGAGGCTTGCAGGTGTTCTCTTTCCTTCCTTTCTCTTTCGGCCACCTTTTAGTTACTGGTTTGTAGAACTTGCTAGTGCAGAGGCGCAAGACTCTCCTTTCGAATAACTCTGCTTCTGCCATGGCAGTTTTGGAACAGGTAACGCAAGTCAGAATAGACCGGATAAGCAAATTCGTCTGATGGCAAATTAATTTAGCTTTGGTGATCATGCCTAACTTTTTGGCGAAAAGATGTCTGATTCGTTGAAAAGCGGATTTAGGTGCTTTGATTTTACGCCGCACATACACAACTTCAGAAATTCGATAAAATCAACACCGAGCTACTTTAAAGATGAGCTAGAAGTAATGCGCAGAATGTGACAAAATATACATTGGTCAAACGAAACGGTTATTTGGTGTAAGACTAACCGAACATAAGCGGGAAGCAGCCTCAGCAAGGCAAAGGAAGACAACGATAGTACAATCAACAGTAGCGAAACACATCCTGGAGGAGAAACACAACATAGCATGGGACAACGTGGAGGGGGTCAAGGAGGTACAGGAGGTACCATTGTTCAGGTTAATTTGAGCAGATATTTTATGGTGAGGAGAATAATGTAATTAATATAGATAGTTAAATATACTTCAATATATAATTAATAGATAATTAGCTGGTAATTAGTATTAGTCAATACTTTCAAAGTAAGCACTTTAAATAAGATATCTAAGTTATTTTTAAGATTAGACCGACAACCACTGAAGAAGAGGGCAAGTTACCCTCGAAATATCGATATATGTCGAGTAATTAAAATAAATCTAGCTTCAAAAAGAAAAAAATGGGTTTAAATTTAAAAATAAAAAATGCTAGAGGTTCTGAGCAAGTCAAAGAGTTTTTACCGATTTTCGAAGAAAATTAGTATAAGATTCGTTTCGCCAAAAATTCATATTTCTTTATATGTATATATGTATATATATATATATATATATATATATATATATATATATATATATATATATATATATATATAACATCTATGTATAATATATACATATATATATATATACATATATGTATATATATATATATATATATATATATATATATATATATATATATATATATATATATATATATATATATATATATATATATATATATATATATATATATGTATATATATATGAGGTGGTAAGTCTCATTATTCAATGAGACTGACAACGTAGCATTTGCGCTGGCAATACTGGAAGCACGTGGCATGGAGGCAACAGGTGGACATCTAATACGCGTTCAGTACGAGCTTGAATTCGCTCAAGTCATTTGGTTGTCCGTTGTCGTGTTTCCCGTGTTACATTAATTTCGAGCAACGGTCTGCTATTGGGCAAAGTGTAACGGAAACTTTTGCAAAACTTCAGCAGCCCTACGGAGACAGTGCTTTGACAAGAGCCCACTTTTTTTCCGGTGGTTTAAGGAATTTTCAGAAGGAAGAGATCCGATGGAAAATGAGCCACGCAGCGGAAGGCATTCAACTGGAAGAACCGATGAAAATGTCGAAAGAATCCGCGATCTTGAATTTGAGTCTTGAGACTCATTCAAGTTTTGACCCATGAATTGGAAATGAGAAACATATGTTCGAAAATGGTTCCCAAAAACCTTTCGCAGGAATAAAAGGACATCAGGAACGAAAGGTGCCTTGACTTTTTGAAATTGATTGAAAATAATGGCAATTTTTCGGAACGTATCATTACTGGTGACGAGATTTGGGTGTGTGAGTATGATCCGGAAACCAAACGCCAGAGCATGGAACGGCACACTTCAGGCTCTCAAAAACCCAAAAAAGCAAGAATGAGCAAATCAGAGATCAAGAGCATGCTGATTTATTTCTTTGATAGCCGGGGAATCGTCACAAAGAATTTGTGCCTCAAGATCAGACAGTAAATCAACATTTTTACAGAGAGGCTCTCGAAAGACTTCGAATAAGGGTAATGCGTGAAGACGTCAAGAACAATTGGATCTTGCATCATGAAAATGCGCCTTGGAACATAGCAATTTCCATATAAGAATTTTTGGAGAGTAAAAACATTCCTGTGGCTCCTCAGCCTCCTTACTCACTTGACTTGAGTCCTTTTTTCCTCTTCCCCAGATTGAAAATTCATCTCAAGGAACATCATTTCGGACACTCGAAAACATTCAAACGGTTGTAGCGGACCAGCTGAAGGCTATTCTAGTATCCGAGTTCCAGCACTGCTATGAGGTTTGGAAGAACCGTCTCCAACGCTGTGTGGCTTCACAAGGGAATTATTTTGAGGGAGACAATGTTCAATTTTAATTATATTCAAATGAAAATATTTAAAAACATCAGTCTCATTACAGCAAAAATATAATAGGAGATAATCTCTGGAGTGGCCGATCCGATTGAGTTGAAATTTTCGGATGACATACTCGTAGATGTAAATAGGGAGCAGGTCCCTGACTTGTTAAAATTAAGATATCTTTAGTAATTTCAGGTGCCTCTATACCTCTATGCAAAGTAGATTTTTGTTGAAACCAAGTATTGGGAACGAATACTTATTATGTTCTATGCTATGTATATTAAATTTTGAGACCTGTGTGGGCTGAGTGCTTAAAAGTAGGCAAGAATTTGTTTTTCCAAATTTTGATTTATCATAACTTCTGACAGAAATATTGGATCATCGTGAAATTTTGCTGAGCGTATTGACGTTGACTAAAACTTATATACAAGTGGGGTTTCCTCCTGAAAAATGTTTGTTTTTTGACCAAAATTTCAAATTATTGATAAGTTTAAACCTTTTTCCACCATGTCAAATTGAAATTTTCAAAATTCCGAGTTGCACAAGAACGGCAGGCCATCAGCAAACTACCTTTATTTTCAGCACATGAAAATTCTGTTCACGAGAACTGACGACCGGATAATCCAATCATTATGAAATTATCAGAAAATGTTGGTATTGACTAGGACCCGGTCCGATAGAAGTGATTTTGAAATGTATGCAACCCTGTTGCAGTGGTGCCATCAAGAAAATTCACTGCGAAAAAACTGCTTTTTAGCCTACAGCTTCCGATTCAGCCAACAAATGTTAACGAATTTCACACAGCACCTGAATTTTACTCTAAACCATATTTGGGCTGAAAAATTAGAATAGATTTGCAGCTTTGGAAGTTTTTGTCATCTGAATCTTGTAAAATTGCTTAGCAAAATAAAGCTTTTTTCCTATGACTTCCGATCCACTCATGAAATCAAAACGAAATTCATGTAATAAATGCACCTTATTTTAAACCAAATGTCGTAGGAACTTTGTAAAACAAATCATGAAAGGGCTGGCAGCTATTGCCATTTTTGTAATTTTTTTGGGATTTCTTTGCTAAGCGATAATTTCATTAAATTTGCAAATGGGAATGATCTTACAATGACAATTAACAACAAATATTGAAGTTTCGAAAATTTGAAAAGTTTTTAGGGTGGTAGCCCTAATATTCTGTTAATCCTAATAACTTCCAACGTAGTCAAGTCATTCAATCGAAAGGAAATTCACAGAGTGGTGGGCTTAACTCAACGTGAAGCAAATTTGGTATATTTTTGGCTATGCTGCTAACACAGTGTTTCCAGCACCATACATTACATGGCAGCAATCAGTGAGTCGGAATGGGCCTAAGGAAGCCTTTACTGGTCTCGAAATAGAAGGGCGGTAGAAGACTTCTCCCGTTTGCGTTTTGAACCACTAGTACCGGGGGCGATTTTTCATTATAAATGAGCAACACATCCACTCTGGGAGCAGTGTACACGAGAACTGAATATGTTTTTTTAATAAACACAACAACTTTTAAACAAAATTTAAGTTCATATTAATTTAAATAACACCTTATGCTGAAACCCTAAGTCCACTCGGCCAGTGCGAACGGCTCACCTGGTTTCGTTGAGAATTGAATTTTCAAATCAATACGAAAATGTCTTTTGGTTTCTTTTCCCGCCGAGATTGGTCAGCTCAACACTCGCATTTGTGTGCGCTAACTCGAAATTATCATTAGTTGGGACATTTTATGAAATTTCTGAATTTTAGCTGTGAGCAATCACCCTGTCGTCCAGGAGATCAATAGTGTGTGTCTTTTGAATAAACGTGTGTCTTTTCAAATAGCGTAAATTAATTGATTTAATTGTGTGATTGAGTTATTTTGTTTTCCTCCCCTAAGCGGAGCACATCTTACCACTTTCCCTATTTTCAAACCCCAACCCTGAACTTAAGTAGGCAGAAAATTTGATCGAGTTATATGGAACATCTCAACTCGTCTGCGAAAAAATTGGCGCATGGTATACAAAAGGTTGGCTATCCCTTATTTAAAGCATAAATACTATCACTCTGCTGACAAGGATGAATTTTTCTTGAAGTCACACAAAATAGAGTTAATAAAATAACAAAACAACTTTCCGAATGAAAATAATAGATTACCTTAAATGTTTATTTAAAACTGTCAGTTCCTCTTCTGTGATCTAAACTCAAAGTTCTCTTGGCTTTGGAATTCCCCCGGCTATAAAATTATAAATATAGCTTTACACACCGCAATAAGCGTTGACTGCATTCTCCAACTTGACAGCCTTTTGATAATTTCCAATGAGTCTTTGAATAATTGATGACACATTTACAGTCTTTTTACACGGAGGGTTTTTTTTCACCTTCGCAAGGATATTCTATTAGTAATTTCTTTCATCACTTTTTGTTGCAATATTGCAATATTTTTAAGAATATAGTAGATACCTATGATGCATTGAAGTTTACGTACATATATCGAAGTAAACATCGGAAGTGTATATTTACAGGAAATTATTTAAAGGAATTACTTTGGTTCACAAGTAATATTTCAATAGCTTGAGAAAAGAATTAAAGTTTCATAAGTAGAAACTTCTGATATACTGACACAGCGAATTTATTATGCTCACAATATTTGCAGCAATCCCGTGCGAGAAATATAAAATTAAAGAGTAAAAGCTTCCTTAAACCTTCTATGTTAATTAATAGCCTTTGTGAAGAAATTTCTAGGAAAACCGCAAAACTCCATCAATATAAGGAACCACAGCAACAGGCTGCACAAGTATAAGAAGCTTTTCGATAGGCAGACCATCACATTTGTGCTCTGTTACTTCTGAGTAGATATTCGTGGTGAAGGTACCATGGAAAGTCATTTTGCGGATCAAATTTTTCAAAAACTGTTTTCATGTGTGCGCGTTTTGCTCCCATCGAAGAATCACAGTCTTCTTAGAAACATCGCTGCAGTTCTCTATTTTGCTTTCTTTAACGGTTACTACTTGCTGTCAGTGTTGATTGAACTGATCAAATACCGTACCGAACCCTTCAAGACAATTACGATCTTTTTTGCGTTATTGGTATGTTTCTGGAAATTCACTATCTTTGTCCTAGTGCAGGACAAGCTAGTTTCGTTGGCCAGAACAATTCATAAGTTGGATTGCCAAATAACCGATCCACAAATGCAGGACCAACTCCGGCGGCGCATTTCCGTGTCGAATAAAATCTTTCTGCTGTACGTTTGGAACAGCTTGCTCAACTGGCTGGGGGCCCTGATTTCGGCAATTATAACGAAAAATATTGAATTTCCGGCATGGTTCCCGTTCGATTGGCCAAGTTCGCAGCCAAAATATTGGATTGTCATTGTTTATCAGTGTTTTGCGCACATTGGACTGATTTTTCAGGACGCGGTCAGTGATTTGTGGAGGATTATCTATGTGTTTATAGTATCCGGACATTTGTATCTTTTGGCAGAGAGAATTTCACGAATCGGCTACGGTGACAGTGCGGACTTCAACAGAAATATCGATGAATTAGTTGAATGCATTCGACGACATCAGATTATCATTGGGTAAGGAATTAATTTTTTTTGTCTCATTGAAACAGGCTTTATATTTCCGGACCTATCGATATATGAATTTAATGCTAATCTTCAATACTTACAGGATCGCAAACGAGCTTAAAAAAATCATTTCAATTAACTTCTTCTTCGTATTGCTGGTGGTGCAGATAAATATCTGCATGTGTCTATTCTACCTGTTTCTCACCGATGACTACGTGTTTCAAAAAGCTGGCATGGCATCGTATGTACTGTCCTTGTTTTTGGTGCTGGTTCTTCAATGTTATTTCGGGACTGAAATTCAAACACAAAGTGAACGAGTTGCTGAGGCTATTTATTTCTGTAACTGGCCGAGTCAAAATCAAAAGTTCAAGCGGATACTTCTAATATTCTTGATGCGATCAAATCAAAGTCTGGAAATAACGGCTGGTGGAGTTTTCACTGTGTCCTTGCCGACTTGTTTGACGGTAGGTATTTGCAAGAAAAAAACAGGAACTATGTTGTTTTAAGGCTATGATGTTCAAATGAGATTTGCTATGGTAAAATTCATTATTTAGCATACGCGAGGTAGCAATTCTCCTAGTCTTTAACAAATAACTGGTCGTAAAGTTTTTCGTGTGAAAATACACTGCTCGGAATTATTTACCCCATGTAGATGAAAATAGAATTTCTTGCCGTTCATTGGTGCTTTAAATGTATGTATCCTTTCGGATCTTTTAAGAGTAAGTAAATATACGTTCAATTCATGAGCAATTGTTACCAGTTTGGTGTATTCATCTCCACAATTTCAACGTTACTTGATTTAGCGTAGCTTCACTTGATTTAGTGTAGGCAGTTGTATGGGTTGTGTAAACGGAGGTCACCCGTAACCGGCACAGGGGCGCCCTTGTTTATCTCCGCAGGGGTGAGACGGAGACCTGAGGACGCGTCTGGGCTGGTGACTGAGGTGAAAGTTCACCTGCGGAGTTCTGGATTCAACACTTCACTTTTTCCGGCTCTGGAACCTGGCAAGTGGCGAACTCAACATAGTGGTGAACTGTTAGATTAGGGGAGACACCTAGGTTGAATCGGCAGCAAGGTTCGCAGGTTCAGCGTACTGTGAAACCCTTGGAAGGTCGTGGGGGAGTCTACCATACGATCACAAGTGCGGAAAGGACGGTTGGAGCAATACGTTGTTCCTATAGGGGCGGGGTGTAGCGGGAGGCGAATGCTGGCGATTGCCTCGGCTGTGATCTGAGAACCCGAAACTCAAACCTGAAACATGAATTAAAGTAAATCTATTCGAACCGAAGACGATTAAATGAAAATTGAACACCCCGCCAGTATTACTGGAGGGAAGTCACTAGAGAAAGATCCGTTTCAAAGGAGTTCCAAGGTAATGCGATCACAAACGACGAGAGATAAAACGGTGCAAAGTCAGGCGATCGAGAGATTCCGGGCCTTTAAGCTGGATGGAGAACCAGCTCCGGGAGGTACAGTGAGTCCGATGGATTTAGTGGTACCCCTTAGCAGAGCAGGTACCAATTAGTCTGGCGGCGAGTCTAAGGAGTTTTTGGTTATTTAGTAGAGCAGTAACTAAGAACGGAGGCTGCATTCTGAAAGGCTCGCAAATCACCGGGAAGGAAGCGGCGGTTAAGCCACTTAGCAGAGCTGTAACTGGGGATGGAGATGGAGGCACCAAGGACCTCCAGTCTAATGTGAAGGTGGCGGCAGCTGATCCCATTGAAAGGAGGAAGCGGAATGCCCAACGCTTCTGGAAGAGAGAAGCAAAGCGAGCGGCCATGAGCACGGTGACGCTGAAATCCAAAGGGAAACCCGAAAATACCCAAGTGCAACCTACTGTTACGGATTCGAGCAAGCGGCAACACTCAGAGGACGATAGCTCGGTTCTTTAGGGACATAGCGGCTAGTCGCCTTAAGCTGGCCGTCATCGATAAACAGGATTAAAGAGACAGAACCCCGATCTGAAAGTTTCTGGCTGGAGATTATTCCATGCGATCAAATTCAGCCACCGATCGGCGGAGCCTGATTTAACTGGTCCAGCTAAATTGGTGCCTGTGCTGCGAATTGATCTGGAGTCCGCGGATCAAGTGCGGGTCAACAGAGGGCTGATTCACTTCGGGCTGAAGTGGATCACCATTAAGGATGGAACGGAGAAGGCAAGTGAGTGAAGCCGAAGTGCGGGTGGTCCAAGCAAATCTGCACCCCAGTAGAGCAGCGACGGTCAATTTGCCTCAACACCTTTGTTGGGGGCACGCCAACATCG